>OX422218.1:151969855-156969855 GCA_949130495.1 Sambucus nigra
ATTTCTAGACTTAGGCTTAAAACATGGCGTTAGGGGGTGAACACCCGAAACAGCCCCCGAACGGTCCCGTGAGTGGCACCAACTCCACGCACGGGACCAATGTAACTCGTCCAAACTGACTGGGTGATCACGAGACCCCCGAGTTGAGAATACGACGATAATTTTCATATTTCTAGACTTCGGCTTAAAAACAAGGCGTTAGTGGGTGAAACCTCGAACAACCCTCGAACGGCCCGGTGAGTGGCACCAACACCTCGCACGAAACCAATGTAACTCGTACGAACTGACCGCTCGATCAGGGGACCCCGGATTTGAGAATACGACGATAATTTGCATACTTCTAGGCTTCGGCTTAAAAACAAGGCGTTAGTGGGTGAAACCCCAAACATCCCACCAACGGCCCGGTGAGTGGCACCAACACCTCGCACGGGACCAATGTAACTCGTACGAACTGACCGCGCGATCAGGGACCCCCGATTTGAGAATACGACGATAATTTGCATACATCTAGACTTCGGCTTAAAAATAAGGCGTTTCTGGGTGAAACCCGAAACATCCCTCGAACGGCCCCATGAGTGGCACTAGCACCTCGCACGGGACTAATGTAACTCGTACGAACTGACCGCGAGATCACGGGACCGCCGATTTGAGAATACGACGATAATTTGCATATTTTTAGACTTTGGCTTAAAAACGTGGCATATGGATGGAGCGAAACAATCGGATTTTCAGGAACTGTAAGGCCAACCATGCGAGTATCATGAATGATATCTCCTTTTTTGTCAATTGCAAATCCAATAATTGGAAAAAGTCGAGGAGAAACTTCAACAACTGGATTATATGCAAGAACTGGGGTCTTGATGAGAGTGTTTTACT
Source organism: Sambucus nigra (assembly GCA_949130495.1). Taxonomy (NCBI): domain Eukaryota; kingdom Viridiplantae; phylum Streptophyta; class Magnoliopsida; order Dipsacales; family Adoxaceae; genus Sambucus; species Sambucus nigra. Next base: position 151,970,732 of record OX422218.1, read on the forward strand.
TTCTGATTTGTAATTGTGGGTTGTTTTATGGTTTGGTGACCTCTGTCTTCGGGAGTTTCTGTTGTTTGTTTTAGTGATGTGTTTCTCGTTTGAAACCACCCCGTAGGAGGGTATGCCCTCCTTTTCTTGTACATCGTTTGCTTATTTATGATATTATTAATTGACAAAAAAAGGCTTAAATACATGGCGTTAGTGGGTGAAAACTAGATATTTCCCCCGAATGCCCCGTGAGTGGCACCAACAGCACGCACGAGACCAATGTAACTCGTACGAACTGACTGTGTGATCATGGGACCCCCGTTTTGAGATTATGACGATAATTTGCATATATCTAGACTTCGGCTAAAAAGCATGGCGTTAGTGGGTGAAACCCTAAACGTCCCTCGAGCGGACCCGTGAGTGGAACCAACACCTCGCACGGGACCAATGTAATTCGTACTAACTGACCGCGCGATCACGTGACCCCCAGTTTGAGAATACGCTGATAATTTGAATAATTCTAGACTTAGGCTTAAAAACATGGCGTTAGTGGGTGAAAACCCGAAGCAGCCCCAAACGACCCCGTGAGTGGCGCCAACACCTTGTACGGGACCAATGTAACTCGTTCGAACTGATCGCGCGATCACGTGTCCCCCAGTTTGAGAATACGATGATAATTTGCATATTTCTAGACTTAGGCTTAAAAACATAGCCTTAGTGGTTGAAAACTCGAAACATCCCTCAAAGGACACCGTGAGTGGCACCAACACCTTGCATGGGACTAATGTAACTCGTACGAACTGACTGTGTGATCACGGGACCCCCGGTTTGAGATTATGACGCATATATCTAGTCTTCGGCTTAAAAGCATGGCGTTAGTGGGTGAAACCCCAAACGTCCCTCGAGCGGACCCGTGAGTGGAACCAACACCTCGTACGGGACCAATGTAACTCGTACGAACTGACCGCGCGATCACGTGACCCCCAGTTTGAGAATACGCTGATAATTTGCATATTTCCAGACTTAGGCTTAAAAACATGGCGTTAGTGGGTGAACATCCGAAAGAGCCCCTGAACGACCAGGTGAGTGGCACCAACACCTTGCACGGGACCATTGGAACTCGTACGAACTGACCGCGTGATCACGGGACCCCTGGTTTGAGAATACGACAATAATTAGCATATTTCTAGACTTAGGCTTAAAAACATGACGTTAGTGGGTGAAAACCCGAAACAGTTCCTGAATGGCACCGTGAGTGGCACCAACACCTCGCTCGGGACCAATGTAACTCGTGAGAACTGACCGCGCGATCATGGGACCCCCGGTTTGAGAATATGACTATAATTTGCATACATCTAGACTTAGGCTTAAAAACATGGCGTTAGTGGGTGAAAACCCGAAACAGCCCCGGAACGGCCCCATGAGTAGCACCAATAACTCGCACGGGACCAATGTAACTCGTACGAACTGACCGCGCGATCACGTGACCCCAAGTTTGAGAATACGATGTTAATTTGCATATTTCTAGACTTAGTCTTAAAAACGTGGCGTTAGTGCGTGAAAACCCGAAACATCCCTTGAAGGGCCCTGTGAGTGGCATCAACACTTTGCGCGGGATCACGGGACCCCTAGTTTGAGAATATAACGATAATTTGCATATTTCTGGACTAAGGCTTAAAAACACAGTGTTAGTGGGTGAAAACCCGAAACAGCCCCCCCGAACGGCCACGTGAGTGGCACCATCACCTCGCACGGGACCAATGTAACCCGTACGAACTGACCATGCGATCGCGGGACCCCCGGTTTGAGAATACGACGATATTTTGCATATTTCTAGACTTCGTCTTACAAGCATGGCGTTAGTGGGTGAAACCCCAAACGTCCCTCGAGCGGACCCGTGAGTGGAACCAACACCTCGCACGGGACCAATGTAACTCGTACGAACTGACCGCGCGATCACGTGACCCCCAGTTTGAGAATACGCTGATAATTTGCATATTTCTAGACTTAGGCTTAAAAACCCAGCGTTAGTGGGTAAAAACCCGAAACAGCCCCCGACCGACCCCGTGAGTGTACCAACACCTCGCACGTGAACAATGAAACTCGTATGAACTGACCGCGCATTCACGGGACCCCCAGTTTGAGAATAGGATGATAATTCATATATTTCTAGACTTCGGCTTAAAAACATGGCGTTACTGGGTGAAACCCCAAACATCCCTCGAACGGCCCCGTGAGTGGCACCAACACCTCGCACGGGACCAATGTAACTCGTACGAACTGACCGCGCGATCAGGGGACCCCTGATTTGAGAATACCAATTTGCATACTTCTTGGCTTCGGCTTAAAAACAAGGCGTTAGTGGGTGAAACCCCAAACATCCCTCAAAGGACCCCGTGAGTGGCACCAACACCTTGCACGGGACAAATCTAACTCGTACGAACTGACTGTGTGATCACGGGACCCCCGGTTTGAGATTATGACGATAATTTGCATATATCTAGTCTTCGGCTTAAAAGCATGGCGTTAGTGGGTGAAACCCTAAACGTCCCTCGAGCGGACCCGTGAGTGGAACCAACACCTCGCACGGGACCAATGTAATTCGTACTAACTGACCGCGCGATCACGTGACCCCCAGTTTGAGAATACGCTGATAATTTGAATATTTCTAGACTTAGGCTTAAAAACATGGCGTTAGTGGGTGAAAACCCGAAGCAGCCCCCAAACGACCCCGTGCGATCGCGGGACCCCCGGTTTGAGAATACGACGATATTTTGCATATTTCTAGACTTCGTCTTACAAGCATGGCGTTAGTGGGTGAAACCCCAAACGTCCCTCGAGCGGAACCGTGAGTGGAACCAACACCTCGCATGGGACCAATGTAACTCGTACGAACAGACCGCGCGATCACGTGGCCCCCAGTTTGAGAATACACTGATAATTTGCATATTTCCAGACTTTGTCTTAAAAAAAAGGCGTTAGTGGGTGAAAACCCGAAACAGCCCCTGAACGACCCCGTGAGTGGCACTAACACCTCGCACGGGACCATTGTAACTCGTACGAACTGACCGCGTGATCACGGGACCCTCGGTTTGAGAATACGACAATAATTTGCATATTTCTAGACTTAGGCTTAAAAACATGACGTTAGTGGGTGAAAACCCGAAACAACTCCCGAATGGCCCCGTGAGTGGCACCAACACCTCGCTCGGGACCAAGGTAACTCGTACGAACTGACCGCGCGATCATGGGACCCCCGGTTTGAGAATATGACTATAATTTTCATACGTCTAGACTTAGGCTTAAAAACATGGCGTTAGTGGGTGAAAACCCGAAACAGCCCCGGAAGGGCCCCATGAGTAGCACCAATAACTCGCACGGGACCAATGTAACTCGTACGAACTGACCGCGCGATCACGTGACCCCAAGTTTGAAAATACGATGATAATTTGCATATATCTAGACTTAGTCTTAAAAACGTGGCGTTAGTGCGTGAAAACCCGAAACATCCCTCGAAGGGCCCTGTGAGTGGCACCAACAATTTGCACGGGACTGTTGTAACTCGTAAGAAGTGACCGCGTGATCACGGGACCCCTAGTTTGAGAATACGACAATAATTTGCATATTTCTGCACTAAGGCTTAAAAACACGGCGTTAGTGGGTGAAAACCCGAAACAGCCCCCGAACGACCACGTGAGTGGCACCATCACCTCGCACGGGACCAATGTAACTTGTACGAACTGACTGTGCGATCGCAGGACCACCGGTTTGAGAATACGACGATATTTTGCATATTTCTAGACTTAGGCTTAAAAACCCGGTGTTAGTGGGAAAAAACAAGAAACAACCCCTGAACACCCCCCCGAGTGGCGTCAACACCTCACACGGGACCAATGTAACTCGTACGAACAGGCCGCGCGATCGCGGGACCCCTTGTTTGAGAATACGATGATATTTTGCATATTTCTAAAGTTCGGCTTAAAAACATGGCGTTAGTGGGTGAAAACCCGAAACAGCTCTCAAACGGCCCCGTGAGTGGCACCAACACCACCAACGGGACCAATGTAACTCGTATGAACTAACCACGCGATCAAGGGACCCCCAGTTTGAGAATACGATGATATTTTGCATAGTTCTAGACTTAGGCTTAAAAATTAGGCTTAAAAACATGGCGTTAGTGGGTGAACACCCGAAACAGCTCTTGAACGGCCCCGTGAGTGGCACTAACACCTCGCACGGGACCAATGTAACTCGTCCGAACTAACTGCGTGATCACGGGACCCCCGATTTGAGAATACGACGATAATTTTCATATTTCTAGACTTAGGCTTAAAAACATGGCGTTAGTGGGTGAAAACCCGAAATGTCCCCCGAACGGCCTCGTGAGTGGCACCAACGCCTCGCACAAGACCAATGTAACTCGTACGAATTGACAGCGCGATTATGGGACCCCCGATTTGAGAATATGACGATAATTTGCATATTTCTAGACATAGGCTTGAAAACATGGCGTTGGTGGGGAAAACCCGAAACAGCCTCCGAAGGCCCCGTGAGTGGCACCAACACCTCGCATAGGACAAACGTAACTCGTACGAACTGACCGCACGTTCACGGGACCCCCAGTTTGCGAATATGATGATAATTTGTATATTTCTAGACTTCGTCTTAAAAACATGGCGTTACTGGGTGAAACCCCAAACATCCCTCGAACGGCCCCGTGAGTGGCACCAACACCTCGCACGGGACCAATGTAACTCCTACGAACTGACCGCGCGATTAGGGGACCCCCTATTTGAGAATACGACGATAATTTGCATACTTCTAGGCTTCGGCTTAAAAACAAGGCGTTAGTGGGTGAAACCCCAAACATCCCACCAACGGCCCGGTGAGTGGCACCAACACCTCGCACGGGACCAATGTAACTCGTACGAACTGACCGCGCGATCAGGGGACCCCCGATTTGAGAATACGACGATAATTTGCATACATCTAGACTTCGGCTTAAAAATAAGGCGTTTCTGGGTGAAACCCGAAACATCCCTCGAACGGCCCCATGAGTGGCACTAGCACCTCGCACGGGACTAATGTAACTCGTACGAACTGACCGCGAGATCACGGGACCGCCGGTTTGAGAATACGACAATAATTTGCATATTTCTAGACTTTGGCTTAAAAACGTGACCGCGTGATCACGGCACCCCAGTTTGTGAATACGATGATAATTTGAATATTTTCGGACTTAGGCTTAAAAACACAGCGTTAGTGGGTGAAATTTGAAACAGCCCCCGAACGGCCCCGTGAGTGGCGCCAACACCTCGGACGGGTCCAATGTAACTCGTACGAACTGACCGAATGATCGCGGGACCCTCGGTTTGATAATACGATGATAATTGGCATATTTCTCGACTTAGGCTTAAAAACATGGGGTTAGTGGGTGAACACCCGAAACAGCCCCCGAACGGTCCCGTGAGTGGCACCAACACCTCGCACGAGACCAATGTAACTCGTACGAACTAACCACGCGATCCTGGGACCCCCGGTTTGAGAATACGAAGATATTTTCAATATTTCTAGACTTAGGCTTAAAACATGGCGTTAGGGGGTGAACACCCGAAACAGCCCCCGAACGGTCCCGTGAGTGGCACCAACTCCACGCACGGGACCAATGTAACTCGTCCGAACTGACTGGGTGATCACGAGACCCCCGAGTTGAGAATACGACGATAATTTTCATATTTCTAGACTTCGGCTTAAAAACAAGGCGTTAGTGGGTGAAACCCCAAACAACCCTCGAACAACCCTCGAACGGCCCGGTGAGTGGCACCAACACCTCGCACGAAACCAATGTAACTCGTACGAACTGACCGCTCGATCAGGGGACCCCGGATTTGAGAATACGACGATAATTTGCATACTTCTAGGCTTCGGCTTAAAAACAAGGCGTTAGTGGGTGAAACCCCAAACATCCCACCAACGGCCCGGTGAGTGGCACCAACACCTCGCACGGGACCAATGTAACTCGTACGAACTGACCGCGCGATCAGGGGACCCCCGATTTGAGAATACGACGATAATTTGCATACATCTAGACTTCGGCTTAAAAATAAGGCGTTTCTGGGTGAAACCCGAAACATCCCTCGAACGGCCCCATGAGTGGCACTAGCACCTCGCACGGGACTAATGTAACTCGTACGAACTGACCGCGAGATCACGGGACCGCCGATTTGAGAATACGACGATAATTTGCATATTTTTAGACTTTGGCTTAAAAACGTGGCATATGGATGGAGCGAAACAATCGGATTTTCAGGAACTGTAAGGCCAACCATGCGAGTATCATGAATGATATCTCCTTTTTTGTCAATTGCAAATCCAATAATTGGAAAAAGTCGAGGAGAAACTTCAACAACTGGATTATATGCAAGAACTGGGGTCTTGATGAGAGTGTTTTACTTTCTGATTTGTAATTGTGGGTTGTTTTATGGTTTGGTGACCTCTGTCTTCGGGAGTTTCTGTTGTTTGTTTTAGTGATGTGTTTCTCGTTTGAAACCACCCCGTAGGAGGGTATGCCCTCCTTTTCTTGTACATCGTTTGCTTATTTATGATATTATTAATTGACAAAAAAAGGCTTAAATACATGGCGTTAGTGGGTGAAAACTAGATATTTCCCCCGAATGCCCCGTGAGTGGCACCAACAGCACGCACGAGACCAATGTAACTCGTACGAACTGACTGTGTGATCATGGGACCCCCGTTTTGAGATTATGACGATAATTTGCATATATCTAGACTTCGGCTAAAAAGCATGGCGTTAGTGGGTGAAACCCTAAACGTCCCTCGAGCGGACCCGTGAGTGGAACCAACACCTCGCACGGGACCAATGTAATTCGTACTAACTGACCGCGCGATCACGTGACCCCCAGTTTGAGAATACGCTGATAATTTGAATATTTCTAGACTTAGGCTTAAAAACATGGCGTTAGTGGGTGAAAACCCGAAGCAGCCCCCAAACGACCCCGTGAGTGGCGCCAACACCTTGTACGGGACCAATGTAACTCGTTCGAACTGATCGCGCGATCACGTGTCCCCCAGTTTGAGAATACGATGATAATTTGCATATTTCTAGACTTAGGCTTAAAAACATAGCCTTAGTGGTTGAAAACTCGAAACATCCCTCAAAGGACACCGTGAGTGGCACCAACACCTTGCATGGGACTAATGTAACTCGTACGAACTGACTGTGTGATCACGGGACCCCCGGTTTGAGATTATGACGCATATATCTAGTCTTCGGCTTAAAAGCATGGCGTTAGTGGGTGAAACCCCAAACGTCCCTCGAGCGGACCCGTGAGTGGAACCAACACCTCGTACGGGACCAATGTAACTCGTACGAACTGACCGCGCGATCACGTGACCCCCAGTTTGAGAATACGCTGATAATTTGCATATTTCCAGACTTAGGCTTAAAAACATGGCGTTAGTGGGTGAACATCCGAAAGAGCCCCTGAACGACCACGTGAGTGGCACCAACACCTTGCACGGGACCATTGGAACTCGTACGAACTGACCGCGTGATCACGGGACCCCTGGTTTGAGAATACGACAATAATTAGCATATTTCTAGACTTAGGCTTAAAAACATGACGTTAGTGGGTGAAAACCCGAAACAGTTCCTGAATGGCACCGTGAGTGGCACCAACACCTCGCTCGGGACCAATGTAACTCGTGAGAACTGACCGCGCGATCATGGGACCCCCGGTTTGAGAATATGACTATAATTTGCATACATCTAGACTTAGGCTTAAAAACATGGCGTTAGTGGGTGAAAACCCGAAACAGCCCCGGAACGGCCCCATGAGTAGCACCAATAACTCGCACGGGACCAATGTAACTCGTACGAACTGACCGCGCGATCACGTGACCCCAAGTTTGAGAATACGATGTTAATTTGCATATTTCTAGACTTAGTCTTAAAAACGTGGCGTTAGTGCGTGAAAACCCGAAACATCCCTTGAAGGGCCCTGTGAGTGGCATCAACACTTTGCGCGGGATCACGGGACCCCTAGTTTGAGAATATAACGATAATTTGCATATTTCTGGACTAAGGCTTAAAAACACAGTGTTAGTGGGTGAAAACCCGAAACAGCCCCCCCGAACGGCCACGTGAGTGGCACCATCACCTCGCACGGGACCAATGTAACCCGTACGAACTGACCATGCGATCGCGGGACCCCCGGTTTGAGAATACGACGATATTTTGCATATTTCTAGACTTCGTCTTACAAGCATGGCGTTAGTGGGTGAAACCCCAAACGTCCCTCGAGCGGACCCGTGAGTGGAACCAACACCTCGCACGGGACCAATGTAACTCGTACGAACTGACCGCGCGATCACGTGACCCCCAGTTTGAGAATACGCTGATAATTTGCATATTTCCAGACTTAGGCTTAAAAACCCAGCGTTAGTGGGTAAAAACCCGAAACAGCCCCCGACCGACCCCGTGAGTGTACCAACACCTCGCACGTGAACAATGAAACTCGTATGAACTGACCGCGCATTCACGGGACCCCCAGTTTGAGAATAGGATGATAATTCGTATATTTCTAGACTTCGGCTTAAAAACATGGCGTTACTGGGTGAAACCCCAAACATCCCTCGAACGGCCCCGTGAGTGGCACCAACACCTCGCACGGGACCAATGTAACTCGTACGAACTGACCGCGCGATCAGGGGACCCCTGATTTGAGAATACCAATTTGCATACTTCTTGGCTTCGGCTTAAAAACAAGGCGTTAGTGGGTGAAACCCCAAACATCCCTCAAAGGACCCCGTGAGTGGCACCAACACCTTGCACGGGACAAATCTAACTCGTACGAACTGACTGTGTGATCACGGGACCCCCGGTTTGAGATTATGACGATAATTTGCATATATCTAGTCTTCGGCTTAAAAGCATGGCGTTAGTGGGTGAAACCCTAAACGTCCCTCGAGCGGACCCGTGAGTGGAACCAACACCTCGCACGGGACCAATGTAATTCGTACTAACTGACCGCGCGATCACGTGACCCCCAGTTTGAGAATACGCTGATAATTTGAATATTTCTAGACTTAGGCTTAAAAACATGGCGTTAGTGGGTGAAAACCCGAAGCAGCCCCCAAACGACCCCGTGCGATCGCGGGACCCCCGGTTTGAGAATACGACGATATTTTGCATATTTCTAGACTTCGTCTTACAAGCATGGCGTTAGTGGGTGAAACCCCAAACGTCCCTCGAGCGGAACCGTGAGTGGAACCAACACCTCGCATGGGACCAATGTAACTCGTACGAACAGACCGCGCGATCACGTGGCCCCCAGTTTGAGAATACACTGATAATTTGCATATTTCCAGACTTTGTCTTAAAAAAAAGGCGTTAGTGGGTGAAAACCCGAAACAGCCCCTGAACGACCCCGTGAGTGGCACTAACACCTCGCACGGGACCATTGTAACTCGTACGAACTGACCGCGTGATCACGGGACCCTCGGTTTGAGAATACGACAATAATTTGCATATTTCTAGACTTAGGCTTAAAAACATGACGTTAGTGGGTGAAAACCCGAAACAACTCCCGAATGGCCCCGTGAGTGGCACCAACACCTCGCTCGGGACCAAGGTAACTCGTACGAACTGACCGCGCGATCATGGGACCCCCGGTTTGAGAATATGACTATAATTTTCATACGTCTAGACTTAGGCTTAAAAACATGGCGTTAGTGGGTGAAAACCCGAAACAGCCCCGGAAGGGCCCCATGAGTAGCACCAATAACTCGCACGGGACCAATGTAACTCGTACGAACTGACCGCGCGATCACGTGACCCCAAGTTTGAAAATACGATGATAATTTGCATATATCTAGACTTAGTCTTAAAAACGTGGCGTTAGTGCGTGAAAACCCGAAACATCCCTCGAAGGGCCCTGTGAGTGGCACCAACAATTTGCACGGGACTGTTGTAACTCGTAAGAAGTGACCGCGTGATCACGGGACCCCTAGTTTGAGAATACGACAATAATTTGCATATTTCTGCACTAAGGCTTAAAAACACGGCGTTAGTGGGTGAAAACCCGAAACAGCCCCCGAACGACCACGTGAGTGGCACCATCACCTCGCACGGGACCAATGTAACTTGTACGAACTGACTGTGCGATCGCAGGACCACCGGTTTGAGAATACGACGATATTTTGCATATTTCTAGACTTAGGCTTAAAAACCCGGTGTTAGTGGGAAAAAACAAGAAACAACCCCTGAACACCCCCCCGAGTGGCGTCAACACCTCACACGGGACCAATGTAACTCGTACGAACAGGCCGCGCGATCGCGGGACCCCTTGTTTGAGAATACGATGATATTTTGCATATTTCTAAAGTTCGGCTTAAAAACATGGCGTTAGTGGGTGAAAACCCGAAACAGCTCTCAAACGGCCCCGTGAGTGGCACCAACACCACCAACGGGACCAATGTAACTCGTATGAACTAACCACGCGATCAAGGGACCCCCAGTTTGAGAATACGATGATATTTTGCATAGTTCTAGACTTAGGCTTAAAAATTAGGCTTAAAAACATGGCGTTAGTGGGTGAACACCCGAAACAGCTCTTGAACGGCCCCGTGAGTGGCACTAACACCTCGCACGGGACCAATGTAACTCGTCCGAACTAACTGCGTGATCACGGGACCCCCGATTTGAGAATACGACGATAATTTTCATATTTCTAGACTTAGGCTTAAAAACATGGCGTTAGTGGGTGAAAACCCGAAATGTCCCCCGAACGGCCTCGTGAGTGGCACCAACGCCTCGCACAAGACCAATGTAACTCGTACGAATTGACAGCGCGATTATGGGACCCCCGATTTGAGAATATGACGATAATTTGCATATTTCTAGACATAGGCTTGAAAACATGGCGTTGGTGGGGAAAACCCGAAACAGCCTCCGAAGGCCCCGTGAGTGGCACCAACACCTCGCATAGGACAAACGTAACTCGTACGAACTGACCGCACGTTCACGGGACCCCCAGTTTGCGAATATGATGATAATTTGTATATTTCTAGACTTCGTCTTAAAAACATGGCGTTACTGGGTGAAACCCCAAACATCCCTCGAACGGCCCCGTGAGTGGCACCAACACCTCGCACGGGACCAATGTAACTCCTACGAACTGACCGCGCGATTAGGGGACCCCCTATTTGAGAATACGACGATAATTTGCATACTTCTAGGCTTCGGCTTAAAAACAAGGCGTTAGTGGGTGAAACCCCAAACATCCCACCAACGGCCCGGTGAGTGGCACCAACACCTCGCACGGGACCAATGTAACTCGTACGAACTGACCGCGCGATCAGGGGACCCCCGATTTGAGAATACGACGATAATTTGCATACATCTAGACTTCGGCTTAAAAATAAGGCGTTTCTGGGTGAAACCCGAAACATCCCTCGAACGGCCCCATGAGTGGCACTAGCACCTCGCACGGGACTAATGTAACTCGTACGAACTGACCGCGAGATCACGGGACCGCCGGTTTGAGAATACGACAATAATTTGCATATTTCTAGACTTTGGCTTAAAAACGTGACCGCGTGATCACGGCACCCCAGTTTGTGAATACGATGATAATTTGAATATTTTCGGACTTAGGCTTAAAAACACAGCGTTAGTGGGTGAAATTTGAAACAGCCCCCGAACGGCCCCGTGAGTGGCGCCAACACCTCGGACGGGTCCAATGTAACTCGTACGAACTGACCGAATGATCGCGGGACCCTCGGTTTGATAATACGATGATAATTGGCATATTTCTCGACTTAGGCTTAAAAACATGGGGTTAGTGGGTGAACACCCGAAACAGCCCCCGAACGGTCCCGTGAGTGGCACCAACACCTCGCACGAGACCAATGTAACTCGTACGAACTAACCACGCGATCCTGGGACCCCCGGTTTGAGAATACGAAGATATTTTCAATATTTCTAGACTTAGGCTTAAAACATGGCGTTAGGGGGTGAACACCCGAAACAGCCCCCGAACGGTCCCGTGAGTGGCACCAACTCCACGCACGGGACCAATGTAACTCGTCCGAACTGACTGGGTGATCACGAGACCCCCGAGTTGAGAATACGACGATAATTTTCATATTTCTAGACTTCGGCTTAAAAACAAGGCGTTAGTGGGTGAAACCCCAAACAACCCTCGAACAACCCTCGAACGGCCCGGTGAGTGGCACCAACACCTCGCACGAAACCAATGTAACTCGTACGAACTGACCGCTCGATCAGGGGACCCCGGATTTGAGAATACGACGATAATTTGCATACTTCTAGGCTTCGGCTTAAAAACAAGGCGTTAGTGGGTGAAACCCCAAACATCCCACCAACGGCCCGGTGAGTGGCACCAACACCTCGCACGGGACCAATGTAACTCGTACGAACTGACCGCGCGATCAGGGGACCCCCGATTTGAGAATACGACGATAATTTGCATACATCTAGACTTCGGCTTAAAAATAAGGCGTTTCTGGGTGAAACCCGAAACATCCCTCGAACGGCCCCATGAGTGGCACTAGCACCTCGCACGGGACTAATGTAACTCGTACGAACTGACCGCGAGATCACGGGACCGCCGATTTGAGAATACGACGATAATTTGCATATTTTTAGACTTTGGCTTAAAAACGTGGCATATGGATGGAGCGAAACAATCGGATTTTCAGGAACTGTAAGGCCAACCATGCGAGTATCATGAATGATATCTCCTTTTTTGTCAATTGCAAATCCAATAATTGGAAAAAGTCGAGGAGAAACTTCAACAACTGGATTATATGCAAGAACTGGGGTCTTGATGAGAGTGTTTTACTTTCTGATTTGTAATTGTGGGTTGTTTTATGGTTTGGTGACCTCTGTCTTCGGGAGTTTCTGTTGTTTGTTTTAGTGATGTGTTTCTCGTTTGAAACCACCCCGTAGGAGGGTATGCCCTCCTTTTCTTGTACATCGTTTGCTTATTTATGATATTATTAATTGACAAAAAAAGGCTTAAATACATGGCGTTAGTGGGTGAAAACTAGATATTTCCCCCGAATGCCCCGTGAGTGGCACCAACAGCACGCACGAGACCAATGTAACTCGTACGAACTGACTGTGTGATCATGGGACCCCCGTTTTGAGATTATGACGATAATTTGCATATATCTAGACTTCGGCTAAAAAGCATGGCGTTAGTGGGTGAAACCCTAAACGTCCCTCGAGCGGACCCGTGAGTGGAACCAACACCTCGCACGGGACCAATGTAATTCGTACTAACTGACCGCGCGATCACGTGACCCCCAGTTTGAGAATACGCTGATAATTTGAATATTTCTAGACTTAGGCTTAAAAACATGGCGTTAGTGGGTGAAAACCCGAAGCAGCCCCCAAACGACCCCGTGAGTGGCGCCAACACCTTGTACGGGACCAATGTAACTCGTTCGAACTGATCGCGCGATCACGTGTCCCCCAGTTTGAGAATACGATGATAATTTGCATATTTCTAGACTTAGGCTTAAAAACATAGCCTTAGTGGTTGAAAACTCGAAACATCCCTCAAAGGACACCGTGAGTGGCACCAACACCTTGCATGGGACTAATGTAACTCGTACGAACTGACTGTGTGATCACGGGACCCCCGGTTTGAGATTATGACGCATATATCTAGTCTTCGGCTTAAAAGCATGGCGTTAGTGGGTGAAACCCCAAACGTCCCTCGAGCGGACCCGTGAGTGGAACCAACACCTCGTACGGGACCAATGTAACTCGTACGAACTGACCGCGCGATCACGTGACCCCCAGTTTGAGAATACGCTGATAATTTGCATATTTCCAGACTTAGGCTTAAAAACATGGCGTTAGTGGGTGAACATCCGAAAGAGCCCCTGAACGACCACGTGAGTGGCACCAACACCTTGCACGGGACCATTGGAACTCGTACGAACTGACCGCGTGATCACGGGACCCCTGGTTTGAGAATACGACAATAATTAGCATATTTCTAGACTTAGGCTTAAAAACATGACGTTAGTGGGTGAAAACCCGAAACAGTTCCTGAATGGCACCGTGAGTGGCACCAACACCTCGCTCGGGACCAATGTAACTCGTGAGAACTGACCGCGCGATCATGGGACCCCCGGTTTGAGAATATGACTATAATTTGCATACATCTAGACTTAGGCTTAAAAACATGGCGTTAGTGGGTGAAAACCCGAAACAGCCCCGGAACGGCCCCATGAGTAGCACCAATAACTCGCACGGGACCAATGTAACTCGTACGAACTGACCGCGCGATCACGTGACCCCAAGTTTGAGAATACGATGTTAATTTGCATATTTCTAGACTTAGTCTTAAAAACGTGGCGTTAGTGCGTGAAAACCCGAAACATCCCTTGAAGGGCCCTGTGAGTGGCATCAACACTTTGCGCGGGATCACGGGACCCCTAGTTTGAGAATATAACGATAATTTGCATATTTCTGGACTAAGGCTTAAAAACACAGTGTTAGTGGGTGAAAACCCGAAACAGCCCCCCCGAACGGCCACGTGAGTGGCACCATCACCTCGCACGGGACCAATGTAACCCGTACGAACTGACCATGCGATCGCGGGACCCCCGGTTTGAGAATACGACGATATTTTGCATATTTCTAGACTTCGTCTTACAAGCATGGCGTTAGTGGGTGAAACCCCAAACGTCCCTCGAGCGGACCCGTGAGTGGAACCAACACCTCGCACGGGACCAATGTAACTCGTACGAACTGACCGCGCGATCACGTGACCCCCAGTTTGAGAATACGCTGATAATTTGCATATTTCTAGACTTAGGCTTAAAACCCAGCGTTAGTGGGTAAAAACCCGAAACAGCCCCCGACCGACCCCGTGAGTGTACCAACACCTCGCACGTGAACAATGAAACTCGTATGAACTGACCGCGCATTCACGGGACCCCCAGTTTGAGAATAGGATGATAATTCGTATATTTCTAGACTTCGGCTTAAAAACATGGCGTTACTGGGTGAAACCCCAAACATCCCTCGAACGGCCCCGTGAGTGGCACCAACACCTCGCACGGGACCAATGTAACTCGTACGAACTGACCGCGCGATCAGGGGACCCCTGATTTGAGAATACCAATTTGCATACTTCTTGGCTTCGGCTTAAAAACAAGGCGTTAGTGGGTGAAACCCCAAACATCCCTCAAAGGACCCCGTGAGTGGCACCAACACCTTGCACGGGACAAATCTAACTCGTACGAACTGACTGTGTGATCACGGGACCCCCGGTTTGAGATTATGACGATAATTTGCATATATCTAGTCTTCGGCTTAAAAGCATGGCGTTAGTGGGTGAAACCCTAAACGTCCCTCGAGCGGACCCGTGAGTGGAACCAACACCTCGCACGGGACCAATGTAATTCGTACTAACTGACCGCGCGATCACGTGACCCCCAGTTTGAGAATACGCTGAATAATTTGAATATTTCTAGACTTAGGCTTAAAAACATGGCGTTAGTGGGTGAAAACCCGAAGCAGCCCCCAAACGACCCCGTGCGATCGCGGGACCCCCGGTTTGAGAATACGACGATATTTTGCATATTTCTAGACTTCGTCTTACAAGCATGGCGTTAGTGGGTGAAACCCCAAACGTCCCTCGAGCGGAACCGTGAGTGGAACCAACACCTCGCATGGGACCAATGTAACTCGTACGAACAGACCGCGCGATCACGTGGCCCCCAGTTTGAGAATACACTGATAATTTGCATATTTCCAGACTTTGTCTTAAAAAAAAGGCGTTAGTGGGTGAAAACCCGAAACAGCCCCTGAACGACCCCGTGAGTGGCACTAACACCTCGCACGGGACCATTGTAACTCGTACGAACTGACCGCGTGATCACGGGACCCTCGGTTTGAGAATACGACAATAATTTGCATATTTCTAGACTTAGGCTTAAAAACATGACGTTAGTGGGTGAAAACCCGAAACAACTCCCGAATGGCCCCGTGAGTGGCACCAACACCTCGCTCGGGACCAAGGTAACTCGTACGAACTGACCGCGCGATCATGGGACCCCCGGTTTGAGAATATGACTATAATTTTCATACGTCTAGACTTAGGCTTAAAAACATGGCGTTAGTGGGTGAAAACCCGAAACAGCCCCGGAAGGGCCCCATGAGTAGCACCAATAACTCGCACGGGACCAATGTAACTCGTACGAACTGACCGCGCGATCACGTGACCCCAAGTTTGAAAATACGATGATAATTTGCATATATCTAGACTTAGTCTTAAAAACGTGGCGTTAGTGCGTGAAAACCCGAAACATCCCTCGAAGGGCCCTGTGAGTTGGCACCAACAATTTGCACGGGACTGTTGTAACTCGTAAGAAGTGACCGCGTGATCACGGGACCCCTAGTTTGAGAATACGACAATAATTTGCATATTTCTGCACTAAGGCTTAAAAACACGGCGTTAGTGGGTGAAAACCCGAAACAGCCCCCGAACGACCACGTGAGTGGCACCATCACCTCGCACGGGACCAATGTAACTTGTACGAACTGACTGTGCGATCGCAGGACCACCGGTTTGAGAATACGACGATATTTTGCATATTTCTAGACTTAGGCTTAAAAACCCGGTGTTAGTGGGAAAAAACAAGAAACAACCCCTGAACACCCCCCCGAGTGGCGTCAACACCTCACACGGGACCAATGTAACTCGTACGAACAGGCCGCGCGATCGCGGGACCCCTTGTTTGAGAATACGATGATATTTTGCATATTTCTAAAGTTCGGCTTAAAAACATGGCGTTAGTGGGTGAAAACCCGAAACAGCTCTCAAACGGCCCCGTGAGTGGCACCAACACCACCAACGGGACCAATGTAACTCGTATGAACTAACCACGCGATCAAGGGACCCCCAGTTTGAGAATACGATGATATTTTGCATAGTTCTAGACTTAGGCTTAAAAATTAGGCTTAAAAACATGGCGTTAGTGGGTGAACACCCGAAACAGCTCTTGAACGGCCCCGTGAGTGGCACTAACACCTCGCACGGGACCAATGTAACTCGTCCGAACTAACTGCGTGATCACGGGACCCCCGATTTGAGAATACGACGATAATTTTCATATTTCTAGACTTAGGCTTAAAAACATGGCGTTAGTGGGTGAAAACCCGAAATGTCCCCCGAACGGCCTCGTGAGTGGCACCAACGCCTCGCACAAGACCAATGTAACTCGTACGAATTGACAGTGCGATTATGGGACCCCCGATTTGAGAATACGACGATAATTTGCATATTTCTAGACATAGGCTTGAAAACATGGCGTTGGTGGGGAAAACCCGAAACAGCCTCCGAAGGCCCCGTGAGTGGCACCAACACCTCGCATAGGACAAACGTAACTCGTACGAACTGACCGCACGTTCACGGGACCCCCAGTTTGCGAATATGATGATAATTTGTATATTTCTAGACTTCGTCTTAAAAACATGGCGTTACTGGGTGAAACCCCAAACATCCCTCGAACGGCCCCGTGAGTGGCACCAACACCTCGCACGGGACCAATGTAACTCGTACGAACTGACCGCGCGATTAGGGGACCCCCTATTTGAGAATACGACGATAATTTGCATACTTCTAGGCTTCGGCTTAAAAACAAGGCGTTAGTGGGTGAAACCCCAAACATCCCACCAACGGCCCGGTGAGTGGCACCAACACCTCGCACGGGACCAATGTAACTCGTACGAACTGACCGCGCGATCAGGGGACCCCCGATTTGAGAATACGACGATAATTTGCATACATCTAGACTTCGGCTTAAAAATAAGGCGTTTCTGGGTGAAACCCGAAACATCCCTCGAACGGCCCCATGAGTGGCACTAGCACCTCGCACGGGACTAATGTAACTCGTACGAACTGACCGCGAGATCACGGGACCGCCGGTTTGAGAATACAACAATAATTTGCATATTTCTAGACTTTGGCTTAAAAATGTGACCGCGTGATCACGGCACCCCAGTTTGTGAATACGATGATAATTTGAATATTTTCGGACTTAGGCTTAAAAACACAGCGTTAGTGGGTGAAATTCGAAACAGCCCCCGAACGGCCCCGTGAGTGGCGCCAACACCTCGGACGGGTCCAATGTAACTCGTACGAACTGACCGAATGATCGCGGGACCCTCGGTTTGATAATACGATGATAATTGGCATATTTCTCGACTTAGGCTTAAAAACATGGGGTTAGTGGGTGAACACCCGAAACAGCCCCCGAACGGTCCCGTGAGTGGCACCAACACCTCGCACGAGACCAATGTAACTCGTACGAACTAACCACGCGATCCTGGGACCCCCGGTTTGAGAATACGAAGATATTTTCAATATTTCTAGACTTAGGCTTAAAACATGGCGTTAGGGGGTGAACACCCGAAACAGCCCCCGAACGGTCCCGTGAGTGGCACCAACTCCACGCACGGGACCAATGTAACTCGTCCGAACTGACTGGGTGATCACGAGACCCCCGAGTTGAGAATACGACGATAATTTTCATATTTCTAGACTTCGGCTTAAAAACAAGGCGTTAGTGGGTGAAACCCCAAACAACCCTCGAACAACCCTCGAACGGCCCGGTGAGTGGCACCAACACCTCGCACGAAACCAATGTAACTCGTACGAACTGACCGCTCGATCAGGGGACCCCGGATTTGAGAATACGACGATAATTTGCATACTTCTAGGCTTCGGCTTAAAAACAAGGCGTTAGTGGGTGAAACCCCAAACATCCCTCCAACGGCCTGGTGAGTGGCACCAACCCCTCGCATGGGACCAATGTAACTCGTACGAACTGGCCGCGCGATTAGGGGACCCCCGATTTAAGAATACGACCTTAATTTGCATACATCTAGACTTCGGCTTAAAAACAAGGTGTTAGTGGGTGAAACCCGAAACAACCCTCAAACAGCCCCGTGAGAGGCACTAACACCTCGCACAGGACCAATATAACTCGTACGAACTGACCGCGCGATCACGGGGCCCCCAGTATTAGAATACGACGATAATTTTCATATATCTAGACTTATGCTTAAAAACATGGCGTTAGTGGGTGAAAATCCGAAACAGCCCCCGAACGGCCCCGTGAGTGGCACCAATGCCTAGCACGGGACTAATGTAACTCGTACGAACTGACCGCGATTTCACGGGACCGCCGGTTTGAGAATACGACGATAATTTACATATTTCTAGACTTAGGCTTAAAAACATGGCGTTAGTGGGTGAAAATCCAAAACAGCCACCGAACGGCCCGGTGGGTGGCACCAACATCTCGCACGGGACCAATGTAACTCGTACGAATTGACCACGCGATCGCAGGACCCCGGGTTTGAGAATACAATGATAATTTAAATATTTCTAGACTTAGGCTTAAAGACATGACGTTAGTGGGTGAAAACCCGAAACAGCTCCCGAATGGCCCCTTGAGTGGCACCAACACCTCGCTCGGGTCCAATGTAACTCGTACGAAGTGGCCGCGCGATCGCGAGACCCCCAGTTTGAGAATACGAAGATATTTTGCATATTCTAGACCTCGGCTTAAAATCCCGGCGTTAGTGGGTAAAAACCCGAAACAACCCATGAACGTCCCTGTGAGTGGCGCCAACACCTCGCACGGGACCAATGTAACTCATACGAACTAGTCGCGCGATTGCGGGACCGCTTGTTTGAGAATACGATAATGCATATTTCTAGACTTCGGCTTAAAAACCCAGCGTTAGTGGGTAAAAACCCGAAATAGCTCCTGAACGGCCCCGTGAGTGGCACCAACACCTTGCACGGGACGAATGTAACTCGTAGAAATTGACCGCGCCATCACGGTACCCCCAGTTTGAGAATACGATCATAATTTGAATATTTCAAGACCTAGCCTTAAAAAGATAACGTTAGTGGGTGAAAACTCGAAACATCCCTCAAAGGACCCCGTTAGTGGCACCAACACCTTGCACGGGACAATTGTTACTCGTACGAACTGACTGTGCGATCACGGGACCCCCTGTTTGAGATTATGACGATAATTTGCATATATCTAGACTTCGGCTTAAAAGCATGGTGTTAGTGGGTGAAACCCCAAACGTCCCTCGAACAGACCCGTGAGTGGATCCAACACCTCACATGGGACCAATGTAAATCGTACGAACTGACCGCGCGATCACGGTACCTCCGATTTGAAAATACGACGATAATTTGCATATTTCTAGACTTAGGCTTAAAAACATGGCGTTAGTGGGTGAAAACTCGAAACATCCCTCAAAGGACCCCGTGAGTGGTACCAACACCTTGCACGGGACAATTGTAACTCGTACGAACTGACGGTGTGATCACGGGAACCCCGGGTTGAGATTATGATGATAATTTGAATATATCTAGACTTCGGCTTAAAAGCATGGCGTTAGTGGGTGAAACCCCAAACGTCCCTCGAACGGACCCGTGAGTGGATCCAACACCACGCATGGGACCAATGTAACTCGTACGAACTGACCGCGCGATCACGGGACCCCTGGTTTTATATTACAACGATAATTTGCATATTTCTAGACTTCGGCTTTGAAAATGGCGTTAGTGGGTGAAAACCCAAAACAACCCTCGCACGGGACCAAATGTAACTCGTACGAAGTGAACACGCGATCACGTGACCCCCGGTTTGAGAATATACGACGAAAATTTGCATATTTCTAGACTCAGGCTTAAGACATGGCGTTAGTGGGTGAAAATCCGAAACAGGCCCCGAACAACCCCGTGAGTCGCACCAACACCTCGCATGGGACCAAATTAAATCGTACAAACTGACCGCGTGATCACGTGACCCCAAGTTTGAAAATACGATGATAATTTGCATATTTCTAGACTTAGGCTTAAAAACATGGCGTTAGAGGGTGTAAACCCGAAACAGCCCCTAAACGACCCCGTGAGTGGCGCCAACACCTCGCACGGGACCAATGTAACTCGTACGAACTGACCGCGCGGTCACGTGACCCCCAGTTTGAGAATACGCTGATAATTTGCATATTTCAAAACTTAGGCTTAAAAACATGGCGTTAGTGGGTGAAAACCCGAAACAACCCCCGAACGGCCCCTTGAGTGGTGCCAACACCTCGCACGGGACCAATGTAACTCGTACGAACTGACCGCGCGATCAAGGTACCTCCGATTTGAAAATACGACGATAATTTGCATATTTCTAGACTTAGGCTTAAAAACATGGCGTTACTGGGTGAAAACTCGAAATGTCCACCGAACGGCGCCGCGAGTGGCACCAACACCTCGCATGGGACCAATGTAACTCGTACGAACTAGTCGGGCGATTTCGGGACCGCTTGTTTGGGAATACGATGATATTTTGCATATCGCTAGACTTCGGCATAAAAACCCAGCGTTAGTGGGTAAAAACCCGAAACAGCCCTTGAACGGCCCCGTGAGTCGTGCCAACACCTCGCACGGGACCAATGTAACTCGTACAAATTGACCACGCGATCACGGGACCCCCAGTTTAAGAATACGATGATAATTTGCATATTTCTAGACTTAGGCTTAAAAACATTGCGTTAGTTGGTGAAAACTCGAAATGTTCCCCGAACGGCCCCGCGAGTGGCACCAACACCTTGCACGGGACCAATGTAATTCGTACGAACTGACCACGCGATCACGGGACCCCTGGTTTGAGAATACAATGATATTTTGCATATTTCTAGAGTTCGGCTTAAAAACCCAGCGGTAGTGGGTAAAAACCCGAAACAGCCCCTGAACGGCCCCGTGAGTGGCGCCAACACCTCGTACGGGACCAATGTAACTCGTACGAACTGGCCGCGCGATCACGTGACCCCCAGTTTGAGAATGCGATCATAATTTGCATATTTCTAGACTTTGGCTTAAAAACATGGTGTTAGTGAGTGAAAACCTGAAACAACACCCGAACGGCCCCGTGAGTGGTAGCAACACCTCGAACGGGACCAATGTAACTCGTACGAACTAACCACGCGATCATGGGACCCCCGGTTTGAGAATACGATGATATTTTGCATATTTCTAGACTTAGGTTTAAAAACATGGCATTAGTGGGTGAACACCTGAAACAGCCCCCGAACGGCCCCGTGAGTGGCACCAACAAGGCTTAAAAACATGGCCTTAGTGGGTGAAAACCCGAAACATCCCTCGAAGGGCCCCGTGAGTGGCACCAACACCTAGCACGGGACTAATGTAACTCGTACGAACTGACTGCGAGATCACGGGACCGCCGGTTTGAGAATACGACGATAATTTGCATATTTCTAGACTTAGGCTTAAGAACATGGCATATGGATGGAGGGAAACGACCGGATTTTCAGGAACTGTAAGCCCAACCATGTGAGTATCATGAATGATATCTCCTTTTTTGTCAATTGCAAATCCAATAATTGGAAAAAGTCAAGGAGAAACTTCAACAACATGATTATATGCAAGAAACTGGGGTCTTGATGAGAGTGTTTTACTTTCTGATTTGTAATTGTGGGTTGTTTTATGGTTTGGTGCCCTCCGTCTTCGGGAGTTTCTGCTCTTTGTTTTAGGGATGTGTTTCTCGTTTGAAACCACCCCATAGGAGGGTATGCCCTCCTTTTCTTGTACATCGTTTGCTTATTTATGATATTCTTAATTGACAAAAAAAGGCTTAAATACATGGCGTTAGTGGGTGAAAACCAGAAATTTCCCCCGAATGGACCCGTGAGTGGCACCAACAGCACGCACGGGACCAATGTAACTCGTACGAACTGACCGCACGATCACGTGACCCCAAGTTTGAGAATACGATGATAATTTGCATATTTCTAGAATAAGGCTTAAAAACACAGCGTTAGTGGGTGAAAACCCAAAACAGCCCCCGAACGACCCCGTGAGTGGCACCAACACCTCGCACGGGACCAATGTAACTCGTACAATATGATCGCGCGATCACGGCACCCCCAGTTTGAGAATACGATGATAATTTGCTTATTTCCGGACTTAGGCTTAAAAACTCAGCGTTAGTGGGTGAAATCCGAAACAGCCCCCGAACGGCCCCGTGAGTGGCGCCAACACCTCGCACGGGACCAATGTAACTCGTACGAACTAACCGCGCGATCATGGGACCCCCAGTTTGAGAATACGATGATAATTTGCATATTTCTAGACTTCGGCTTAAAAACATGGCATTAGTGGGTGAAAATCCGAAACAGCCCCCGAACGACCCCTTGAGTGGCACCAACACCTCGCACGAGACCAATGTAACTCATACAAATTGACCGCGCGATCGCAGGACCCTGGGTTTGAGAATACGACAATAATTTGCATATTTCTAGACTTAGGCTTAAAAACTTGGCGTTAGTGGGTGAAAACCGGAAATGTTCCCCGAACGGCCCCGAGAGTGGCACTAAGACCTCGCACGGTACCAATGTAACTCGTACGAACTGACCGCGCGATCACGTGACCCCCAGTTTGAGAATAAGATCATAATTTGCATATTTCTAGACTTAGGCTTAAAAACATGGCGTTAGTGGATGAAAACCCGAAATAGCTCCCGAACGGCCCCGTGAGTGGCACCAACACCTCGCACGGGACCAATGTAACTCGTACAAATTGACCGCTCGATCACGGGACCCCCAGTTTGAGAATACGATGATAATTTGCATATTTCTAGACTTAGGCTTAAAAACATAGCGTTAGTGGTTGAAAACTCGAAACATCCCTCAAAGGACCCCATGAGTGGCACCAACACCTTGTACGGGACTAATGTAACTCGTACGAAATGACTGTGTGATCACGGGACCCCCGGTTTGAGATTATGATGATAATTTGCATATATCTAGACTTCGGCATAAAAGCATGGTGTTAGCGGGTGAAACCCCAAACGTCCCTCGAACGAACCCGTGAGTGGAACCAACACCTCGCACGGGACCAATGTAACTCGTACGAACTGACCGCGCGATCACGTGACCCCCAGTTAGGGAATACGCTGATAATTTGAATATTTCCAGACTTAGGCTTAAAAACATGGCGTTATTGGGTGAAAACCCGAAACAGCCCCCGAACGACCCCGTGAGTGGTGCCAACACCTCGCACGGGACCAATGTAACTCGTGCGAACTGACCGCGCGATCACGGGACCTCCGGTTGGAAAATACGACGATAATTTGCATATTTCTAGACTTAGGCTTAAAAACATGGCGTTAGTGGGTGAAAACTCGAAATGTTCCCCGAACGGCCCCGCGAGTGGCACCAACACCTCGCACGGGACCAGTGTAACTCGTACGAACTGATCGCGCGATCACGGGACCCCTTGTTTGAGAATTCAATGATATTTTGCTTATTTCTAGAGTTCGGCTTAAAAACCCAGCGGTAGCGGGTAAAAACCCGAAACAACCCCTGACGGCCCCGTGAGTGGCGCCAACACCTCGTACGGGACCAATGTAACTCGTACGAACTGGACGCGCGATCACGTGACCCCCAGTTTGAGAATGCGATCATAATTTGCATATTTCTAGACTTTGGCTTAAAAACATGGCGTTAGTGAGTGAAAACCTGAAACAACTCCCGAACGGCCCCGTGAGTGGCACCAACACCTCGAACGGGACCAATGTAACTCGTACGAACAAACCACGCGATCATGGGAGCCCCGGTTTGAGAATACGACGATATTTTGCATATTTCTAGACTTAGGCTTAAAAACATGGCGTTAGTGGGTGAACACCCGAAACACCCCCCGAACGGCCCCGTGAGTGGCGCCAACACCTCGCACGGGACCAATGTAACTCGTACGAACTGACCGCGCGATCACGTGACCCCCAGTTTGAGAATACGCTGATAATTTGCATATTTCAAAACTTAGGCTTAAAAACATGGCGTTAGTGGGTGAAACCCCGAAACAGCCCCCGAACGACCCCGTGAGTGGTGCCAACACCTCACACGAGACCAATGTAACTCGTACGAACTGACCGCACGATCACGGTACCTCTGAATTGAAAATACGACGATAATTTGCATATTTCTAGACTTAGGCTTAAAAACATGGCGTTAGTGGGTGAAAACTCGAAATGTCCCCCGAACGGCCCCGCGAGTGGCCCCAACACCTCGCATGGGATCAATTTAACTCGTACGAACTAGTCGGGCGATTGCGGGACCGCTTGTTTGGGAATACGATGACATTTTGCATATCTCTAGACTTCGGCATAAAAACACAGCGTTAGTGGGTAAAAACCCGAAACAGCCCCTGAACAGACCCGTGAGTGGTGCCAACACCTCGCACGGGACCAATGTAACTCGTACAAATTGACCGCGCGATCACGGGACCCCCAGTTTGAGAATACGATGATAATTTGCATATTTCTAGACTTAGGCTTAAAAACATGGCGTTAGTTGGTGAAAACTCGAAATGTCCCCCGAACGACCCCGCGAGTGGCACCAACACCTCGCACGGGACCAATGTAATTCGTACGAACTGACCGCGCGATCACGGGACCCCTTGTTTCAGAATACAATTATATTTTGCATATTTCTAGAGTTCGGCTTAAAAACCCAGCGGTAGTGGGTAAAAACCCGAAACAGCCTCTGAACGGCCCCGTGAGTGGCGCCAACACCTCGTACGGGACCAATGTAACTCGTACGAACTGGCCGCACGATCACGTGACCCCCAGTTTGAGAATGCGATCATAATTTGCATATTTCTAGACTTTGGCTTAAAAACATGGCGTTAGTGAGTGAAAACCGGAAACAGCTCCCGAACGGCCCCGTGAGTGGCACCAACACCTCGAACGGGACCAATGTAACTCGTACGTACTAACCACGCGATCATGGGACCCCCGGTTTGAGAATACGACGATATTTTGCATATTTCTAGACTTAGGCTTAAAAACATGGCGTTAGTGGGTAAACACCCGAAACACCCCCCGAACGGCCCCGTGAGTGGCACCAACACCTCGCACGGGACCAATGTAACTCGTCCGAACTGATGGCATGATCACGGGACCCCCTGTTTGAGAATACGACGACAATTTTCATATATCTAGTGTTCGGCTTAAAAGCATGGCGTTAGTGGGTGAAACCCCAAACGTCCCTCGAGCGGATCCGTGAGTGGAACCAACACCTCGCACGGGACCAATGTAACTCGTACGAACTGACCGTGCGATCACGTGACCCCCAGTTTGAGATTACGCTGATAATTTGCATATTTCCAGACTTAGGCTTAAAAACATGGCGTTAGTGGGTAAAAACCAGAAACAGCCCCTGAACGACTCCGTGAGTGGCACCAACACCTCGCACGGGACCATTGTAACTCGTACGAACTGCCCGCGTGATCACGGGACCCTCGGTTTGAGAATACGACAATAATTTGCATATTTCTAAACTTAGGCTTAAAAACATGACGTTAGTGGGTGAAAACCCAAAACAGCTCCCGAATGGCCCCGTGAGTGGCACCAACACCTCGCTCGGGACCAATGTAACTCGTATGAACAGACTGCGTGATCACGGGACCCCCGGTCTGAGAATACGACGATAACTTTCATATTTCTAGACTTATGCTTAATAACATGGCGTTAGTGGCTGAAAACCCGAAATGTCCCCCGAACGGCCTCGTGAGTGGCACCAACGCCTCACACGTTACCAATGTAACTCGTACGAATTGACCGCGCGATTACAGGACCCCCGATTTGAGAATACGACGATAATTTGCATATTTCTAGACTTAGGGTTGAAAACAATGCGTTGGTGGGGGAAAACCCGAAACAGCCTCTGAACGGCCCCGTGAGTGGCACCAACACCTCGCATAGGACTAACGTAACTCGTACGAACTGACCGCGCGTTCACGGGACCCCCAGTTTGAGAATATGATAATAATTTGTATATTTCTAGACTTCGGCTTAAAAACATGGCGTTACTGGGTGAAACCCCAAACATCCCTCGAACGACCCCGTGAGTGGCCCCAACACCTCGCACGGGACCAATGTAACTCGTACGAACTGACCGCGCGATCAGGGGACCCCCGATTTGAGAATACGACGATAATTTTCATACCTCTAGGCTTCGGCTTAAAAACAAGGCGTTAGTGGGTGAAACCCCAAACATCCCTCCAATGGCCCGGTGAGTGGCACCAACACCTCGTACAGGACCAATGTAACTCGTACGAACTGACCGCGCGATCAGGGGACCCCCGATTTAAGAATACGACGATAATTTGCATACATCTAGACTTCGGCTTAAAAATAAGGCGTTAGTGGTGAAACCCGAAACATCCCTCTAACGGCCCCGTGAGTGGCACTAACACCTCGCACGGGACCAATATAACTCGTACGAACTGACCGCGCGATCACGGGGCCCCCAGTATGAGAATACGACGATAATTTTCATATTTCTAGACTTAGGCTTAAAAACATGGCGTTAGTGGGTAAAAATCCGAAACAGCCCCCGAACGGCCCCGTGAGTGGCACCAACACCTTGTACGGGACCAATGTAACTCGTCTGAACTGACCGCGCAATCACGTGACCCCCAGTTTGAGAATACGATGATAATTTGCATATTTCTAGACTTAGGCTTAAAAACATGGCCTTAGTGGGTGAAAACCCGAAACATCCCTCGAAGGGCCCCGTGAGTGGCACCAACACCTAGCACGGGACTAATGTAACTCGTACGAACTGACTGCGAGATCACGGGACCGCCGGTTTGAGAATACGACGATAATTTGTATATTTCTAGACTTAGGCTTAAGAACATGGCATATGGATGGAGGGAAACGACCGGATTTTCAGGAACTGTAAGCCCAACCATGTGAGTATCATGAATGATATCTCCTTTTTTGTCAATTGCAAATCCAATAATTGGAAAAAGTCAAGGAGAAACTTCAACAACATGATTATATGCAAGAAACTGGGGTCTTGATGAGAGTGTTTTACTTTCTGATTTGTAATTGTGGGTTGTTTTATGGTTTGGTGCCCTCCGTCTTCGGGAGTTTCTGCTCTTTGTTTTAGGGATGTGTTTCTCGTTTGAAACCACCCCATAGGAGGGTATGCCCTCCTTTTCTTGTACATCGTTTGCTTATTTATGATATTCTTAATTGACAAAAAAAGGCTTAAATACATGGCGTTAGTGGGTGAAAACCAGAAATTTCCCCCGAATGGACCCGTGAGTGGCACCAACAGCACGCACGGGACCAATGTAACTCGTACGAACTGACCGCACGATCACGTGACCCCAAGTTTGAGAATACGATGATAATTTGCATATTTCTAGAATAAGGCTTAAAAACACAGCGTTAGTGGGTGAAAACCCAAAACAGCCCCCGAACGACCCCGTGAGTGGCACCAACACCTCGCACGGGACCAATGTAACTCGTACAATATGATCGCGCGATCACGGCACCCCCAGTTTGAGAATACGATGATAATTTGCTTATTTCCGGACTTAGGCTTAAAAACTCAGCGTTAGTGGGTGAAATCCGAAACAGCCCCCGAACGGCCCCGTGAGTGGCGCCAACACCTCGCACGGGACCAATGTAACTCGTACGAACTAACCGCGCGATCATGGGACCCCCAGTTTGAGAATACGATGATAATTTGCATATTTCTAGACTTCGGCTTAAAAACATGGCATTAGTGGGTGAAAATCCGAAACAGCCCCCGAACGACCCCTTTAGTAGCACCAACACCTCGCACGAGACCAATGTAACTCATACAAATTGACCGCGCGATCGCAGGACCCTGGGTTTGAGAATACGACAATAATTTGCATATTTCTAGACTTA
The DNA here is from genome assembly GCA_949130495.1 of Sambucus nigra. Classification (NCBI taxonomy): domain Eukaryota; kingdom Viridiplantae; phylum Streptophyta; class Magnoliopsida; order Dipsacales; family Adoxaceae; genus Sambucus; species Sambucus nigra. The sequence continues at coordinate 151,999,556 of OX422218.1, forward strand.
GGCTTAAAAACTTGGCGTTAGTGGGTTAAAACCGGAAATGTTCCCCGAACGGCCCCGAGAGTGGCACTAAGACCTCGCACGGTACCAATGTAACTCGTACGAACTGACCGCGCGATCACGTGACCCCCAGTTTGAGAATAAGATCATAATTTGCATATTTCTAGACTTAGGCTTAAAAACATGGCGTTAGTGGATGAAAACCCGAAATAGCTCCCGAACGGCCCCGTGAGTGGCACCAACACCTCGCACGGGACCAATGTAACTCGTACAAATTGACCGCTCGATCACGGGACCCCCAGTTTGAGAATACGATGATAATTTGCATATTTCTAGACTTAGGCTTAAAAACATAGCGTTAGTGGTTGAAAACTCGAAACATCCCTCAAAGGACCCCATGAGTGGCACCAACACCTTGCACGGGACTAATGTAACTCGTACGAAATGACTGTGTGATCACGGGACCCCCGGTTTGAGATTATGATGATAATTTGCATATATCTAGACTTCGGCTTAAAAGCATGGTGTTAGCGGGTGAAACCCCAAACGTCCCTCGAACGAACCCGTGAGTGGAACCAACACCTCGCACGGGACCAATGTAACTCGTACGAACTGACCGCGCGATCACGTGACCCCCAGTTAGGGAATACGCTGATAATTTGAATATTTCCAGACTTAGGCTTAAAAACATGGCGTTATTGGGTGAAAACCCGAAACAGCCCCCGAACGACCCCGTGAGTGGTGCCAACACCTCGCACGGGACCAATGTAACTCGTGCGAACTGACCGCGCGATCACGGGACCTCCGGTTGGAAAATACGACGATAATTTGCATATTTCTAGACTTAGGCTTAAAAACATGGCGTTAGTGGGTGAAAACTCGAAATGTCCCCCGAACGGCCCCAACGAGTGGCACCAACACCTCGCACGGGACCAGTGTAACTCGTACGAACTGATCGCGCGATCACGGGACCCCTTGTTTGAGAATTCAATGATATTTTGCTTATTTCTAGAGTTCGGCATAAAAACCCAGCGGTAGCGGGTAAAAACCCGAAACAACCCCTGACGGCCCCGTGACTGGCGCCAACACCTCGTACGGGACCAATGTAACTCGTACGAACTGGACGCGCGATCACGTGACCCCCAGTTTGAGAATGCGATCATAATTTGCATATTTCTAGACTTTGGCTTAAAAACATGGCGTTAGTGAGTGAAAACCTGAAACAACTCCCGAACGGCCCCGTGAGTGGCACCAACACCTCGAACGGGACCAATGTAACTCGTACGAACAAACCACGCGATCATGGGAGCCCCGGTTTGAGAATACGACGATATTTTGCATATTTCTAGACTTAGGCTTAAAAACATGGCGTTAGTGGGTGAACACCCGAAACACCCCCCGAACGGCCCCGTGAGTGGCACCAACACCTCGCACGGGACCAATGTAACTCGTCCGAACTGATGGCGTGATCACGGGACCCCCTGTTTGAGAATACGACGACAATTTTCATATATCTAGTGTTCGGCTTAAAAGCATGGCGTTAGTGGGTGAAACCCCAAACGTCCCTCGAGCGGATCCGTGAGTGGAACCAACACCTCGCACGGGACCAATGTAACTCGTACGAACTAACCACGCAATCATGGGACCCCCGTTTTGAGAATACGACGATATTTTGCATATTTCTAGACTTAGGCTTAAAAACATGGCGTTAGTGGGTGAACACCCGAAACAGCCCCCGAACGGCCCCGTGAGTGGCACTAACACCTCGCACGGGACCAATGAAACTCGTCCGAACTGACTGCGTGATCACGGGACCCCCGGTTTGAGAATACGACGATAATTTTCATATTTCTAGACTTAGGCTTAAAAACATGGCGTTAGTGGGTGAAAACCCGAAATGTCCCCCGAACGGCCTCGTGAGTGGCACCAACGCCTCGCACAAGACCAATGTAACTCGTACGAATTGACAGTGCGATTATGGGACCCCCGATTTGAGAATACGACGATAATTTGCATATTTCTAGACATAGGCTTGAAAACATGGCGTTGGTGGGGAAAACCCGAAACAGCCTCCGAAGGCCCCGTGAGTGGCACCAACACCTCGCATAGGACAAACGTAACTCGTACGAACTGACCGCACGTTCACGGGACCCCCAGTTTGCGAATATGATGATAATTTGTATATTTCTAGACTTCGTCTTAAAAACATGGCGTTACTGGGTGAAACCCCAAACATCCCTCGAACGGCCCCGTGAGTGGCACCAACACCTCGCACGGGACCAATGTAACTCGTACGAACTGACCGCGCGATTAGGGGACCCCCTATTTGAGAATACGACGATAATTTGCATACTTCTAGGCTTCGGCTTAAAAACAAGGCGTTAGTGGGTGAAACCCCAAACATCCCACCAACGGCCCGGTGAGTGGCACCAACACCTCGCACGGGACCAATGTAACTCGTACGAACTGACCGCGCGATCAGGGGACCCCCGATTTGAGAATACGACGATAATTTGCATACATCTAGACTTCGGCTTAAAAATAAGGCGTTTCTGGGTGAAACCCGAAACATCCCTCGAACGGCCCCATGAGTGGCACTAGCACCTCGCACGGGACTAATGTAACTCGTACGAACTGACCGCGAGATCACGGGACCGCCGGTTTGAGAATACGACAATAATTTGCATATTTCTAGACTTTGGCTTAAAAATGTGACCGCGTGATCACGGCACCCCAGTTTGTGAATACGATGATAATTTGAATATTTTCGGACTTAGGCTTAAAAACACAGCGTTAGTGGGTGAAATTCGAAACAGCCCCCGAACGGCCCCGTGAGTGGCGCCAACACCTCGGACGGGTCCAATGTAACTCGTACGAACTGACCGAATGATCGCGGGACCCTCGGTTTGATAATACGATGATAATTGGCATATTTCTCGACTTAGGCTTAAAAACATGGGGTTAGTGGGTGAACACCCGAAACAGCCCCCGAACGGTCCCGTGAGTGGCACCAACACCTCGCACGAGACCAATGTAACTCGTACGAACTAACCACGCGATCCTGGGACCCCCGGTTTGAGAATACGAAGATATTTTCAATATTTCTAGACTTAGGCTTAAAACATGGCGTTAGGGGGTGAACACCCGAAACAGCCCCCGAACGGTCCCGTGAGTGGCACCAACTCCACGCACGGGACCAATGTAACTCGTCCGAACTGACTGGGTGATCACGAGACCCCCGAGTTGAGAATACGACGATAATTTTCATATTTCTAGACTTCGGCTTAAAAACAAGGCGTTAGTGGGTGAAACCCCAAACAACCCTCGAACAACCCTCGAACGGCCCGGTGAGTGGCACCAACACCTCGCACGAAACCAATGTAACTCGTACGAACTGACCGCTCGATCAGGGGACCCCGGATTTGAGAATACGACGATAATTTGCATACTTCTAGGCTTCGGCTTAAAAACAAGGCGTTAGTGGGTGAAACCCCAAACATCCCTCCAACGGCCTGGTGAGTGGCACCAACACCTCGCATGGGACCAATGTAACTCGTACGAACTGGCCGCGCGATTAGGGGACCCCCGATTTAAGAATACGACCTTAATTTGCATACATCTAGACTTCGGCTTAAAAACAAGGTGTTAGTAGGTGAAACCCGAAACAACCCTCAAACAGCCCCGTGAGAGGCACTAACACCTCGCACAGGACCAATATAACTCGTACGAACTGACCGCGCGATCACGGGGCCCCCAGTATTAGAATACGACGATAATTTTCATATATCTAGACTTATGCTTAAAAACATGGCGTTAGTGGGTGAAAATCCGAAACAGCCCCCGAACGGCCCCGTGAGTGGCACCAATGCCTAGCACGGGACTAATGTAACTCGTACGAACTGACCGCGATTTCACGGGACCGCCGGTTTGAGAATACGACGATAATTTACATATTTCTAGACTTAGGCTTAAAAACATGGCGTTAGTGGGTGAAAATCCAAAACAGCCACCGAACGGCCCGGTGGGTGGCACCAACATCTCGCACGGGACCAATGTAACTCGTACGAATTGACCACGCGATCGCAGGACCCCGGGTTTGAGAATACAATGATAATTTAAATATTTCTAGACTTAGGCTTAAAGACATGACGTTAGTGGGTGAAAACCCGAAACAGCTCCCGAATGGCCCCTTGAGTGGCACCAACACCTCGCTCGGGTCCAATGTAACTCGTACGAAGTGGCCGCGCGATCGCGAGACCCCCAGTTTGAGAATACGAAGATATTTTGCATATTCTAGACCTCGGCTTAAAATCCCGGCGTTAGTGGGTAAAAACCCGAAACAACCCATGAACGTCCCTGTGAGTGGCGCCAACACCTCGCACGGGACCAATGTAACTCATACGAACTAGTCGCGCGATTGCGGGACCGCTTGTTTGAGAATACGATAATGCATATTTCTAGACTTCGGCTTAAAAACCCAGCGTTAGTGGGTAAAAACCCGAAATAGCTCCTGAACGGCCCCGTGAGTGGCACCAACACCTTGCACGGGACGAATGTAACTCGTAGAAATTGACCGCGCCATCACGGTACCCCCAGTTTGAGAATACGATCATAATTTGAATATTTCAAGACCTAGCCTTAAAAAGATAACGTTAGTGGGTGAAAACTCGAAACATCCCTCAAAGGACCCCGTTAGTGGCACCAACACCTTGCACGGGACAATTGTTACTCGTACGAACTGACTGTGCGATCACGGGACCCCCTGTTTGAGATTATGACGATAATTTGCATATATCTAGACTTCGGCTTAAAAGCATGGTGTTAGTGGGTGAAACCCCAAACGTCCCTCGAACAGACCCGTGAGTGGATCCAACACCTCACATGGGACCAATGTAAATCGTACGAACTGACCGCGCGATCACGGTACCTCCGATTTGAAAATACGACGATAATTTGCATATTTCTAGACTTAGGCTTAAAAACATGGCGTTAGTGGGTGAAAACTCGAAACATCCCTCAAAGGACCCCGTGAGTGGTACCAACACCTTGCACGGGACAATTGTAACTCGTACGAACTGACGGTGTGATCACGGGAACCCCGGGTTGAGATTATGATGATAATTTGAATATATCTAGACTTCGGCTTAAAAGCATGGCGTTAGTGGGTGAAACCCCAAACGTCCCTCGAACGGACCCGTGAGTGGATCCAACACCACGCATGGGACCAATGTAACTCGTACGAACTGACCGCGCGATCACGGGACCCCTGGTTTTATATTACAACGATAATTTGCATATTTCTAGACTTCGGCTTTGAAAATGGCGTTAGTGGGTGAAAACCCAAAACAACCCTCGCACGGGACCAAATGTAACTCGTACGAAGTGAACACGCGATCACGTGACCCCCGGTTTGAGAATATACGACGAAAATTTGCATATTTCTAGACTCAGGCTTAAGACATGGCGTTAGTGGGTGAAAATCCGAAACAGGCCCCGAACAACCCCGTGAGTCGCACCAACACCTCGCATGGGACCAAATTAAATCGTACAAACTGACCGCGTGATCACGTGACCCCAAGTTTGAAAATACGATGATAATTTGCATATTTCTAGACTTAGGCTTAAAAACATGGCGTTAGAGGGTGTAAACCCGAAACAGCCCCTAAACGACCCCGTGAGTGGCGCCAACACCTCGCACGGGACCAATGTAACTCGTACGAACTGACCGCGCGGTCACGTGACCCCCAGTTTGAGAATACGCTGATAATTTGCATATTTCAAAACTTAGGCTTAAAAACATGGCGTTAGTGGGTGAAAACCCGAAACAACCCCCGAACGGCCCCTTGAGTGGTGCCAACACCTCGCACGGGACCAATGTAACTCGTACGAACTGACCGCGCGATCAAGGTACCTCCGATTTGAAAATACGACGATAATTTGCATATTTCTAGACTTAGGCTTAAAAACATGGCGTTACTGGGTGAAAACTCGAAATGTCCACCGAACGGCGCCGCGAGTGGCACCAACACCTCGCATGGGACCAATGTAACTCGTACGAACTAGTCGGGCGATTTCGGGACCGCTTGTTTGGGAATACGATGATATTTTGCATATCGCTAGACTTCGGCATAAAAACCCAGCGTTAGTGGGTAAAAACCCGAAACAGCCCTTGAACGGCCCCGTGAGTCGTGCCAACACCTCGCACGGGACCAATGTAACTCGTACAAATTGACCACGCGATCACGGGACCCCCAGTTTAAGAATACGATGATAATTTGCATATTTCTAGACTTAGGCTTAAAAACATTGCGTTAGTTGGTGAAAACTCGAAATGTTCCCCGAACGGCCCCGCGAGTGGCACCAACACCTTGCACGGGACCAATGTAATTCGTACGAACTGACCACGCGATCACGGGACCCCTGGTTTGAGAATACAATGATATTTTGCATATTTCTAGAGTTCGGCTTAAAAACCCAGCGGTAGTGGGTAAAAACCCGAAACAGCCCCTGAACGGCCCCGTGAGTGGCGCCAACACCTCGTACGGGACCAATGTAACTCGTACGAACTGGCCGCGCGATCACGTGACCCCCAGTTTGAGAATGCGATCATAATTTGCATATTTCTAGACTTTGGCTTAAAAACATGGTGTTAGTGAGTGAAAACCTGAAACAACACCCGAACGGCCCCGTGAGTGGTAGCAACACCTCGAACGGGACCAATGTAACTCGTACGAACTAACCACGCGATCATGGGACCCCCGGTTTGAGAATACGATGATATTTTGCATATTTCTAGACTTAGGTTTAAAAACATGGCATTAGTGGGTGAACACCTGAAACAGCCCCCGAACGGCCCCGTGAGTGGCACCAACAAGGCTTAAAAACATGGCCTTAGTGGGTGAAAACCCGAAACATCCCTCGAAGGGCCCCGTGAGTGGCACCAACACCTAGCACGGGACTAATGTAACTCGTACGAACTGACTGCGAGATCACGGGACCGCCGGTTTGAGAATACGACGATAATTTGCATATTTCTAGACTTAGGCTTAAGAACATGGCATATGGATGGAGGGAAACGACCGGATTTTCAGGAACTGTAAGCCCAACCATGTGAGTATCATGAATGATATCTCCTTTTTTGTCAATTGCAAATCCAATAATTGGAAAAAGTCAAGGAGAAACTTCAACAACATGATTATATGCAAGAAACTGGGGTCTTGATGAGAGTGTTTTACTTTCTGATTTGTAATTGTGGGTTGTTTTATGGTTTGGTGCCCTCCGTCTTCGGGAGTTTCTGCTCTTTGTTTTAGGGATGTGTTTCTCGTTTGAAACCACCCCATAGGAGGGTATGCCCTCCTTTTCTTGTACATCGTTTGCTTATTTATGATATTCTTAATTGACAAAAAAAGGCTTAAATACATGGCGTTAGTGGGTGAAAACCAGAAATTTCCCCCGAATGGACCCGTGAGTGGCACCAACAGCACGCACGGGACCAATGTAACTCGTACGAACTGACCGCACGATCACGTGACCCCAAGTTTGAGAATACGATGATAATTTGCATATTTCTAGAATAAGGCTTAAAAACACAGCGTTAGTGGGTGAAAACCCAAAACAGCCCCCGAACGACCCCGTGAGTGGCACCAACACCTCGCACGGGACCAATGTAACTCGTACAATATGATCGCGCGATCACGGCACCCCCAGTTTGAGAATACGATGATAATTTGCTTATTTCCGGACTTAGGCTTAAAAACTCAGCGTTAGTGGGTGAAATCCGAAACAGCCCCCGAACGGCCCCGTGAGTGGCGCCAACACCTCGCACGGGACCAATGTAACTCGTACGAACTAACCGCGCGATCATGGGACCCCCAGTTTGAGAATACGATGATAATTTGCATATTTCTAGACTTCGGCTTAAAAACATGGCATTAGTGGGTGAAAATCCGAAACAGCCCCCGAACGACCCCTTGAGTGGCACCAACACCTCGCACGAGACCAATGTAACTCATACAAATTGACCGCGCGATCGCAGGACCCTGGGTTTGAGAATACGACAATAATTTGCATATTTCTAGACTTAGGCTTAAAAACTTGGCGTTAGTGGGTGAAAACCGGAAATGTTCCCCGAACGGCCCCGAGAGTGGCACTAAGACCTCGCACGGTACCAATGTAACTCGTACGAACTGACCGCGCGATCACGTGACCCCCAGTTTGAGAATAAGATCATAATTTGCATATTTCTAGACTTAGGCTTAAAAACATGGCGTTAGTGGATGAAAACCCGAAATAGCTCCCGAACGGCCCCGTGAGTGGCACCAACACCTCGCACGGGACCAATGTAACTCGTACAAATTGACCGCTCGATCACGGGACCCCCAGTTTGAGAATACGATGATAATTTGCATATTTCTAGACTTAGGCTTAAAAACATAGCGTTAGTGGTTGAAAACTCGAAACATCCCTCAAAGGACCCCATGAGTGGCACCAACACCTTGTACGGGACTAATGTAACTCGTACGAAATGACTGTGTGATCACGGGACCCCCGGTTTGAGATTATGATGATAATTTGCATATATCTAGACTTCGGCTTAAAAGCATGGTGTTAGCGGGTGAAACCCCAAACGTCCCTCGAACGAACCCGTGAGTGGAACCAACACCTCGCACGGGACCAATGTAACTCGTACGAACTGACCGCGCGATCACGTGACCCCCAGTTAGGGAATACGCTGATAATTTGAATATTTCCAGACTTAGGCTTAAAAACATGGCGTTATTGGGTGAAAACCCGAAACAGCCCCCGAACGACCCCGTGAGTGGTGCCAACACCTCGCACGGGACCAATGTAACTCGTGCGAACTGACCGCGCGATCACGGGACCTCCGGTTGGAAAATACGACGATAATTTGCATATTTCTAGACTTAGGCTTAAAAACATGGCGTTAGTGGGTGAAAACTCGAAATGTTCCCCGAACGGCCCCGCGAGTGGCACCAACACCTCGCACGGGACCAGTGTAACTCGTACGAACTGATCGCGCGATCACGGGACCCCTTGTTTGAGAATTCAATGATATTTTGCTTATTTCTAGAGTTCGGCTTAAAAACCCAGCGGTAGCGGGTAAAAACCCGAAACAACCCCTGACGGCCCCGTGAGTGGCGCCAACACCTCGTACGGGACCAATGTAACTCGTACGAACTGGACGCGCGATCACGTGACCCCCAGTTTGAGAATGCGATCATAATTTGCATATTTCTAGACTTTGGCTTAAAAACATGGTGTTAGTGAGTGAAAACCTGAAACAACTCCCGAACGGCCCCGTGAGTGGCACCAACACCTCGAACGGGACCAATGTAACTCGTACGAACAAACCACGCGATCATGGGAGCCCCGGTTTGAGAATACGACGATATTTTGCATATTTCTAGACTTAGGCTTAAAAACATGGCGTTAGTGGGTGAACACCCGAAACACCCCCCGAACGGCCCCGTGAGTGGCGCCAACACCTCGCACGGGACCAATGTAACTCGTACGAACTGACCGCGCGATCACGTGACCCCCAGTTTGAGAATACGCTGATAATTTGCATATTTCAAAACTTAGGCTTAAAAACATGGCGTTAGTGGGTGAAACCCCGAAACAGCCCCCGAACGACCCCGTGAGTGGTGCCAACACCTCACACGAGACCAATGTAACTCGTACGAACTGACCGCACGATCACGGTACCTCTGAATTGAAAATACGACGATAATTTGCATATTTCTAGACTTAGGCTTAAAAACATGGCGTTAGTGGGTGAAAACTCGAAATGTCCCCCGAACGGCCCCGCGAGTGGCCCCAACACCTCGCATGGGATCAATTTAACTCGTACGAACTAGTCGGGCGATTGCGGGACCGCTTGTTTGGGAATACGATGACATTTTGCATATCTCTAGACTTCGGCATAAAAACACAGCGTTAGTGGGTAAAAACCCGAAACAGCCCCTGAACGGACCCGTGAGTGGTGCCAACACCTCGCACGGGACCAATGTAACTCGTACAAATTGACCGCGCGATCACGGGACCCCCAGTTTGAGAATACGATGATAATTTGCATATTTCTAGACTTAGGCTTAAAAACATGGCGTTAGTTGGTGAAAACTCGAAATGTCCCCCGAACGACCCCGCGAGTGGCACCAACACCTCGCACGGGACCAATGTAATTCGTACGAACTGACCGCGCGATCACGGGACCCCTTGTTTCAGAATACAATTATATTTTGCATATTTCTAGAGTTCGGCTTAAAAACCCAGCGGTAGTGGGTAAAAACCCGAAACAGCCTCTGAACGGCCCCGTGAGTGGCGCCAACACCTCGTACGGGACCAATGTAACTCGTACGAACTGGCCGCACGATCACGTGACCCCCAGTTTGAGAATGCGATCATAATTTGCATATTTCTAGACTTTGGCTTAAAAACATGGCGTTAGTGAGTGAAAACCGGAAACAGCTCCCGAACGGCCCCGTGAGTGGCACCAACACCTCGAACGGGACCAATGTAACTCGTACGTACTAACCACGCGATCATGGGACCCCCGGTTTGAGAATACGACGATATTTTGCATATTTCTAGACTTAGGCTTAAAAACATGGCGTTAGTGGGTAAACACCCGAAACACCCCCCGAACGGCCCCGTGAGTGGCACCAACACCTCGCACGGGACCAATGTAACTCGTCCGAACTGATGGCATGATCACGGGACCCCCTGTTTGAGAATACGACGACAATTTTCATATATCTAGTGTTCGGCTTAAAAGCATGGCGTTAGTGGGTGAAACCCCAAACGTCCCTCGAGCGGATCCGTGAGTGGAACCAACACCTCGCACGGGACCAATGTAACTCGTACGAACTGACCGTGCGATCACGTGACCCCCAGTTTGAGATTACGCTGATAATTTGCATATTTCCAGACTTAGGCTTAAAAACATGGCGTTAGTGGGTAAAAACCAGAAACAGCCCCTGAACGACTCCGTGAGTGGCACCAACACCTCGCACGGGACCATTGTAACTCGTACGAACTGCCCGCGTGATCACGGGACCCTCGGTTTGAGAATACGACAATAATTTGCATATTTCTAAACTTAGGCTTAAAAACATGACGTTAGTGGGTGAAAACCCAAAACAGCTCCCGAATGGCCCCGTGAGTGGCACCAACACCTCGCTCGGGACCAATGTAACTCGTATGAACAGACTGCGTGATCACGGGACCCCCGGTCTGAGAATACGACGATAACTTTCATATTTCTAGACTTATGCTTAATAACATGGCGTTAGTGGCTGAAAACCCGAAATGTCCCCCGAACGGCCTCGTGAGTGGCACCAACGTCTCACACGTTACCAATGTAACTCGTACGAATTGACCGCGCGATTACAGGACCCCCGATTTGAGAATACGACGATAATTTGCATATTTCTAGACTTAGGGTTGAAAACAATGCGTTGGTGGGGGAAAACCCGAAACAGCCTCTGAACGGCCCCGTGAGTGGCACCAACACCTCGCATAGGACTAACGTAACTCGTACGAACTGACCGCGCGTTCACGGGACCCCCAGTTTGAGAATATGATAATAATTTGTATATTTCTAGACTTCGGCTTAAAAACATGGCGTTACTGGGTGAAACCCCAAACATCCCTCGAACGACCCCGTGAGTGGCCCCAACACCTCGCACGGGACCAATGTAACTCGTACGAACTGACCGCGCGATCAGGGGACCCCCGATTTGAGAATACGACGATAATTTTCATACCTCTAGGCTTCGGCTTAAAAACAAGGCGTTAGTGGGTGAAACCCCAAACATCCCTCCAATGGCCCGGTGAGTGGCACCAACACCTCGTACAGGACCAATGTAACTCGTACGAACTGACCGCGCGATCAGGGGACCCCCGATTTAAGAATACGACGATAATTTGCATACATCTAGACTTCGGCTTAAAAATAAGGCGTTAGTGGTGAAACCCGAAACATCCCTCTAACGGCCCCGTGAGTGGCACTAACACCTCGCACGGGACCAATATAACTCGTACGAACTGACCGCGCGATCACGGGGCCCCCAGTATGAGAATACGACGATAATTTTCATATTTCTAGACTTAGGCTTAAAAACATGGCGTTAGTGGGTAAAAATCCGAAACAGCCCCCGAACGGCCCCGTGAGTGGCACCAACACCTTGTACGGGACCAATGTAACTCGTCTGAACTGACCGCGCAATCACGTGACCCCCAGTTTGAGAATACGATGATAATTTGCATATTTCTAGACTTAGGCTTAAAAACATGGCCTTAGTGGGTGAAAACCCGAAACATCCCTCGAAGGGCCCCGTGAGTGGCACCAACACCTAGCACGGGACTAATGTAACTCGTACGAACTGACTGCGAGATCACGGGACCGCCGGTTTGAGAATACGACGATAATTTGTATATTTCTAGACTTAGGCTTAAGAACATGGCATATGGATGGAGGGAAACGACCGGATTTTCAGGAACTGTAAGCCCAACCATGTGAGTATCATGAATGATATCTCCTTTTTTGTCAATTGCAAATCCAATAATTGGAAAAAGTCAAGGAGAAACTTCAACAACATGATTATATGCAAGAAACTGGGGTCTTGATGAGAGTGTTTTACTTTCTGATTTGTAATTGTGGGTTGTTTTATGGTTTGGTGCCCTCCGTCTTCGGGAGTTTCTGCTCTTTGTTTTAGGGATGTGTTTCTCGTTTGAAACCACCCCATAGGAGGGTATGCCCTCCTTTTCTTGTACATCGTTTGCTTATTTATGATATTCTTAATTGACAAAAAAAGGCTTAAATACATGGCGTTAGTGGGTGAAAACCAGAAATTTCCCCCGAATGGACCCGTGAGTGGCACCAACAGCACGCACGGGACCAATGTAACTCGTACGAACTGACCGCACGATCACGTGACCCCAAGTTTGAGAATACGATGATAATTTGCATATTTCTAGAATAAGGCTTAAAAACACAGCGTTAGTGGGTGAAAACCCAAAACAGCCCCCGAACGACCCCGTGAGTGGCACCAACACCTCGCACGGGACCAATGTAACTCGTACAATATGATCGCGCGATCACGGCACCCCCAGTTTGAGAATACGATGATAATTTGCTTATTTCCGGACTTAGGCTTAAAAACTCAGCGTTAGTGGGTGAAATCCGAAACAGCCCCCGAACGGCCCCGTGAGTGGCGCCAACACCTCGCACGGGACCAATGTAACTCGTACGAACTAACCGCGCGATCATGGGACCCCCAGTTTGAGAATACGATGATAATTTGCATATTTCTAGACTTCGGCTTAAAAACATGGCATTAGTGGGTGAAAATCCGAAACAGCCCCCGAACGACCCCTTTAGTAGCACCAACACCTCGCACGAGACCAATGTAACTCATACAAATTGACCGCGCGATCGCAGGACCCTGGGTTTGAGAATACGACAATAATTTGCATATTTCTAGACTTAGGCTTAAAAACTTGGCGTTAGTGGGTTAAAACCGGAAATGTTCCCCGAACGGCCCCGAGAGTGGCACTAAGACCTCGCACGGTACCAATGTAACTCGTACGAACTGACCGCGCGATCACGTGACCCCCAGTTTGAGAATAAGATCATAATTTGCATATTTCTAGACTTAGGCTTAAAAACATGGCGTTAGTGGATGAAAACCCGAAATAGCTCCCGAACGGCCCCGTGAGTGGCACCAACACCTCGCACGGGACCAATGTAACTCGTACAAATTGACCGCTCGATCACGGGACCCCCAGTTTGAGAATACGATGATAATTTGCATATTTCTAGACTTAGGCTTAAAAACATAGCGTTAGTGGTTGAAAACTCGAAACATCCCTCAAAGGACCCCATGAGTGGCACCAACACCTTGCACGGGACTAATGTAACTCGTACGAAATGACTGTGTGATCACGGGACCCCCGGTTTGAGATTATGATGATAATTTGCATATATCTAGACTTCGGCATAAAAGCATGGTGTTAGCGGGTGAAACCCCAAACGTCCCTCGAACGAACCCGTGAGTGGAACCAACACCTCGCACGGGACCAATGTAACTCGTACGAACTGACCGCGCGATCACGTGACCCCCAGTTAGGGAATACGCTGATAATTTGAATATTTCCAGACTTAGGCTTAAAAACATGGCGTTATTGGGTGAAAACCCGAAACAGCCCCCGAACGACCCCGTGAGTGGTGCCAACACCTCGCACGGGACCAATGTAACTCGTGCGAACTGACCGCGCGATCACGGGACCTCCGGTTGGAAAATACGACGATAATTTGCATATTTCTAGACTTAGGCTTAAAAACATGGCGTTAGTGGGTGAAAACTCGAAATGTCCCCCGAACGGCCCCAACGAGTGGCACCAACACCTCGCACGGGACCAGTGTAACTCGTACGAACTGATCGCGCGATCACGGGACCCCTTGTTTGAGAATTCAATGATATTTTGCTTATTTCTAGAGTTCGGCATAAAAACCCAGCGGTAGCGGGTAAAAACCCGAAACAACCCCTGACGGCCCCGTGACTGGCGCCAACACCTCGTACGGGACCAATGTAACTCGTACGAACTGGACGCGCGATCACGTGACCCCCAGTTTGAGAATGCGATCATAATTTGCATATTTCTAGACTTTGGCTTAAAAACATGGCGTTAGTGAGTGAAAACCTGAAACAACTCCCGAACGGCCCCGTGAGTGGCACCAACACCTCGAACGGGACCAATGTAACTCGTACGAACAAACCACGCGATCATGGGAGCCCCGGTTTGAGAATACGACGATATTTTGCATATTTCTAGACTTAGGCTTAAAAACATGGCGTTAGTGGGTGAACACCCGAAACACCCCCCGAACGGCCCCGTGAGTGGCACCAACACCTCGCACGGGACCAATGTAACTCGTCCGAACTGATGGCGTGATCACGGGACCCCCTGTTTGAGAATACGACGACAATTTTCATATATCTAGTGTTCGGCTTAAAAGCATGGCGTTAGTGGGTGAAACCCCAAACGTCCCTCGAGCGGATCCGTGAGTGGAACCAACACCTCGCACGGGACCAATGTAACTCGTACGAACTAACCACGCAATCATGGGACCCCCGTTTTGAGAATACGACGATATTTTGCATATTTCTAGACTTAGGCTTAAAAACATGGCGTTAGTGGGTGAACACCCGAAACAGCCCCCGAACGGCCCCGTGAGTGGCACTAACACCTCGCACGGGACCAATGAAACTCGTCCGAACTGACTGCGTGATCACGGGACCCCCGGTTTGAGAATACGACGATAATTTTCATATTTCTAGACTTAGGCTTAAAAACATGGCGTTAGTGCGTGAAAACCCGAAACAACCCCCGAACGGCCACGTGAGTGGCACCATCACCTCGCACGGGACCAATGTAACTCGTACGAACTGACCGTACGATCGCGGGACCCCCGGTTTGAGAATACGACGATATTTTGCATATTTCTAGACTTCGGCTTAAAAACTCGGCGTTAGTGGGTAAAAACACGAAACAACCCCTGAACGGCCCCGTGAGTGGCGCCAACACCTCACACTGGACCAATGTAACTCGTACGAACTGGCCGCGCGATCGCGGGACCCCTTGTTTGAGAATACGATGATATTTTGCATATTTCTAGAGTTCGGCTTAAAAACCCAGCGTTAGTGGGTAAAAACCCGAAACAACCCCTGAACGTCCCCGTGAGATGCGCCAACACCTCGTACGGGACCAATGTAACTCGTACGAACTGGCCGCGCGATGACGTGACCCCCAGTTTGAGAATGCGATCATAATTTGCATATTTTTTTTTGGTAACTAAATATATTAAAAAGTAAGAAATATACAAGGTGAAGAAAACCAAGCCCAAAGGCTAGTAACCAGAAGGTGGGGCATACCCCCCCTCCCAACAAACATCAACAAAGGAAATCAAAAGAAAACAAACAACCCCAAAACATCAACAAAGGAAATCAAAAGAAAATAACATTAGAGGTACAACATGGATTCAGGAATCCCCCATTGGTTGCAGACCATCCAATTGGTGTAGCTTCTGTTAGTGTTCTTCCAAGTACTGATCTTGATTTTCATCATATTATTAATCTCATTCATGAGCTGACCAGGAGTTCTAGCCCCACTGCTGTGCAGCCTGTCATTCCTTTCCATCCAAATACAATAGATGGTAGTAGTTAAAGATAGAGTTCTGACTTTGTTGATGAGATTGTTGTTGTTAGCATACTCCACAGCCCTCTCCGGCTCTCTCTCCCAAGTCCCTATATTCCTGTAGCATTGGTTTCTGCAAAGAACTTCCATCCACACCTCCTTAGTGTATGGGCGGTCCGCAAGTATGTGCGATAAGGTTTCAGTCCCATTAGTGCATAACAAGCAATTATTATTGTCCACTATCCCCCACTCCATCAATTTATCTTTGGTAATAAGACTTCTTCTGCAGGCTAGCCAAGAGATGAAAGAACATTTAGGTATGTTGGCATGGTTCCACACCAACCTATTCCATTCCACCTCAGTGTTGTGACTGCAAATAGCCTTATAGGCAGATTGAATGGAGAATATCCCATTGGTAGAAGGTACCCAAGTTACCATATCCTCATGATGAGAAATAACTGGAAGAGCGGCATTCTGGATGTCATTAAGCTCCCACGTAACTGTGGAAGGCCACCTCCAATTCGTACCTCTAATGAAATCAGCCACCTTGGCAAAGGAGTTGCTTCATAAATGGTCCTATCCCCAAATAAAGGTTGTAGTGGCCCAAGAGGGTGCCAGTTATCATGCCAAATAAAAGGGTTGTTACCATTACCAATGATAGACTTAATGAGAGGTCTGCTCTCCCTCCTCATTTTCAGAATTTTCCTCCATGTCCATGAGCAATCGCTAGGAATAGTAATCGCCCAGAAGCTCCTTCTCTTGATTTTATACATGTGACACCATTTCACCCAAAGACTCTCTTTATTATTGCATATACTCCATATGTGTTTCATCATTGCAGCCTTATTCCATTCTTCAATACATTTAATCCCCAACCATCCCTCGGATTTAGGCTTACATACCTTACTCCAAGCCACTTTGGCCCTACTATGCTCCAGGTCAGAACCATGCCAGATGAAGTCTCTAATCAGTTGGTCAATATCTTTAATGACTCCTTTGGGCATGATGAAAAGACTGGCCGAATACACTTGTATACTGAAAAGGATAGAGAGAGCAAGCTGAAGTCTGCCAGCATAGCTGAGCATCTTGTTGGTCCAACTTTTAATCCTCTTTGTAAGTCTATTGATGAGATCCAAGCAGTCCTCCTTCCTAAGTCTCGTGGAGATCAAAGGCACACCAAGGTATTTGAAAGGAGGCTTCATTAATTGGAACCCAATTTTGTCAGCCAAGGCCTGAGCCTGAAGAACATCCATTCCCCCACAGTAAATGTTTCTTTTCTCCATGTTGGGACAAAGCCCAGAAAGAAGAGCGAACTCCTCAATAGTATGATTGATGGAGTCAATTATCTGCTCATCCCCCCCCCCCCCCCCCCCACACACACACACACAAAATATCATCAGGTCATCAGCAAAGCATAGGTGGTTAAGACCAATTTCCTTACATTTAGGGTGGTATTTGAAGTTCATGTTGTTGCAGTGCTGGTCCAGAAGACAGGAAAAACTCTCCATAGCCAGAAGAAAAAGATAAGGGGATAGAGGGTCACCTTGTCTAAGGCCTCTAGAGCTTTTAAAGAACCCATGGGATTCCCCATTGAGGCTAATGGAGTACCAAGCAGTGGTCACACATTCCTTAATCCACCAAATCGTGATATGAGGAAATCTGACCTTTTCTAAGACATCAAAAAGGAACTCCCAGCTCACAGTGTCATAAGCCTTCATAATGTCCACCTTAATAGCACATCTAGCCACACCATTGCCTCTATGATAGTTCTCATGACCCCGACCCAAAATAGTATTAGGGAACGAGTGTCTTGACATGCCACCAAGGCAACAAATATTCCGATTTAATTGTTTCCTTAAATAAATGCAACGGAAATATTATCACTTGGTTATGAATCGTCAAATACTGAAAGTAAAGGAATTACGTCATCAGAGCTTTCTAAAGGAAACTTCATATATATTAAAAGTAACAACGAGTTACAACTTAAGAGAAAATTTAAACCTTATTACAAGAGAGCCAGACATGCTCTAAATAAACATTTTACAAAAAGAGCTCTAAAAGTTAAATCTTCCCATTTTCATTCCGTCCGTGAGCCAAAACGTTTCCTGAAAAATGGTTATTTATACAACATCAGCTAAAAGCCGAGTGAGGTTCAATCTCCAAATATTCCAAGGTTTTTAGAAAATAGATACCTATTCAATTTAGAACAGAAGGTATATACATAGAGATAGGAATTTCAATTAATATATATAAAGTAAATGACAATATATATATTCAGAATAAACAGTTCAGAACAGAACAGATAAAATAATTGAGCATGTATCAATTATTCAGTTTTAGTGGCCATGTACACTCTAATACCCAGACAGATAGTGTTATCAAATGTTTCCACCCGATAACATCACAGACAGATAATCATGATTTCTGGAACAACGCCTTGTTTAGGGCACACCAGCGATAAACCAGCTGGGAAGGTACCACCCAAATATTTCCACCCGGTAGTCAAGGCCAATATAGTAAGAGAGTTTCCATAGGCCGAATCAATAATTTCAGAATTCAAATCAGATGTTTATACGGAGAGATATAAACAGATAACAAACGACGGAATCATCGGTATCAGATGCATTTTGAGAATAAAAGCATTTCACAAAATATACATAGTTTGCATAATATAATATAATCAAAATGCGCAAGAAATTGCATAGAGTACTCACCCAAAATGGAGGTCAAATTTACTGGTATTGAGTCTTCGATCACACGTTAATCTGATAAAGATTTAAGTACACGTTCTAAGGTCCAATTTATAATAATTTCCTCTTTTAAGGGATTACTGAATCTCTATTTGTTAACTTTTAAAACTCATTGATCGTAATTGAAGAATTCAATTCATAGTCTTTCCTCATCAGTCGGTTCCCAGTAGAGATGGAGGGTCACAGGGGCACCACTTAAATACCATCTCATCTAGACAGAACATTTCCGGATTCATTCCCAGTAGAGATGGAGGGTCACAGGGGCACCACTTAAATACCATCTCATCTAGACAGAACTTCACCGGGCCTGACTTTGGAATTACTTAAATCGGATTCCATAATAACGACTGATTTCTTTGAAAAGAATCATTTTTAAAAGCGTATAATTTCAAACAAGTTTATAAAATCAACTTGGATTTGTTCTAAATTTTGATTAGTGAATTCTTTATTGTATTTTACCAGCATAACTACTAAGTAAAGCTATAAAATAATAAATTAAAACTATAAAGATGCATTATAACATTAAGATTACCTTAAGATGAATATCCCTAAGAGCTTCTTCTTAAACTTTCTCACACTTTCTCTCACTATTTCTTTCTATAATTCTCAAGGAATTGGTGTGAGTTTCAAATGAACCCTAAGGCCCTATTTATAGGTTTTCAAAAGTATTACGGTGTTGACACGTGTCTGGATGATAAGGTTCACTTTGGTGAGTCGTCGTTCACGTGTCGTGCAACGGATCAGCCTTGCAGTCTTGGTTTACCAAATGGCGACACGTGTTTTTTTCCTTTTTCTAGAGGATTTACATGAGTTTTATCCTTTCCTATAGAGGTGACACGTGTGCAGTGGATATGTTCAAAAACCGAGCACGAGGTGTCGAGGATAGGTATTAAGGGTATAAGGGTCATTTCACACATGAAGGGTATTTTGGTAATTTCACACTATATATTTTGAATATTTCTTAGAGGTCCTTGAAAATATTTTATTTACAAAATGGCCCATTTATATTTTTATTTTAGTCCTTAAAGTTTCATAAAATTATATTTTCTACCCCAAAACTTATTATTTGCCTTAAGATATGTCATAAGACTTCGATTTGATCCAATTTACAGTTGATTCTCTGTAAATAAAAAATGGGGGTTTGTTATATTGATAGCCAATAATACCACATATCTAATAATACAACATTTATAAGATAATAAGTAACATAAGAGTGTAAAAACAAACTATATATAAAAGTGGGGTCATTACAATTGTTCCTTATGATCTCTTGAAGTAAAAGGATATTATCAGCAATGGATCTCCCTCTAACAAAGGCTGCTTGACTCTCACTTATGAGGTGGTTCATGAGGGGCATAATCCTGGAAGCAATGATTTTAGATATGCATTTATATATATTATTGCAGCAGGCAATAGGTCTAAAGTCTCTCATGGAAGAGGGGTTAGAGGTCTTAGGTATGAGGGCAAGGATGGCGCAATTCCATTGCCTAGGCATTTTACAGTTGATAAAGAAGTGCTTAACAGCCTTAGTCACATCATTCTCTACAACATCCCAATTCAGATTGAAGAAGGAAGCATTGAACCCATCAGGTCCGGGTGCTTTATCAGAACCAATAGAGAACATAGCCTTTTTGATTTCTTCATTTGATGGGATGGAGGTGATGCCATCACATTGATTTTGATTAAGCTTCCTAACCATCAGGTTCTCCATATTGAAGGGTCTGAATAAGTTGACATCATCAGCAGAGAATAAGTTTTGGAAAAAGTTAATAGCTTCATTAGCTACACCCTCACTACCTTCAATGGTTAGCCCATTAGAGTTCTGAATCATTAGGATTTTCTTCCTAGCACAGTTGTTGTTAACCCTTTTATGAAAGAAGGAGGTGTTCAAATCCCCCAATTGGAGCCAATTAATTCTTGCTTTTTGCTTGAAGAAAGACTCCTCATTGTTCCTCAGATGGTTATAGTAGTTAGAAAGCTCAGTCTCCTCCCTCCTTAGCTCATGATTACTACCATCATTATCCAGATTAGCCTGCACCTGATTAAGGAGATTCTTAGCCTCATTAACTCTAGCAGAAATATTAGAGTAAAACTTCTTGTTCAGGCTTCGGAGAGGGGTCTTCAATCTTCTAAGTTTGGTAGAGAGTTTAAACATGGGGTTCCCACTACAATCCTCATGCCAAGAATCCATGAGGGTGCCCATGAAGGTATCATGCTTCATCCAGAAATTGTAGAACTTGAAAGGTTTAGGTTTAGTGTTCAGAGATGGCAAGAGGGTAATAATGATGGGGCTGTGGTCAGAGATACCATGACAGAGAAAGTTAGCCTGGCTATCAGGGAAGGAGGTACTCCAACAAGAGTTCTGGAGGACTCTATCAATCCTCGATTGAACACATGCCGACCCCCCACTTTTATTAGACCAAGAAAACCACACTCCAGTGGAATTCATACCTCAACTTCAATATCCTCAATGCAATTGTTGAAATCATCCACAACTCTAAAATCAATTCCATTGTGGCTCTTCTTCTCCTCCTGGCACCTCACAACATTAAAATCCCCCAGAATGATCCAAGGCTGATTGGTAGTGGTAATGAAATTGCACTTGAGGAAGTCCCATAAAGTATTCCTATTCGCGGGAAGATTATGTCCATAGACAAACGTGGCAAAGAACATCTTACAGGATCCCACAACTTTGACTTTGCATAAAATAGCTTGATGGTGGATGTCACATGCTTCCACATCAAAAACATTAGGGTTCCAAGCGATAATGACCCTAGCCACACCACCATCATCCGGGCAGTTATGACAGATATTCCAATTAAAAAAATAATTATTCTTAATAACATTTATATGGGTCTTACTTTAGTCTCCATTAAACCAATGAGAGCAAAACCATTGTCTCTAATGGTTTTCTTGATTTCATCCTGCTTGTGAGGAGAATTTAAACCCCTAATGTTCCATGAAGCTATCTTGATCATCTTGGTTTAGGCTTATCACCACCCCTCTTCAGCTCTATTTGTGGGATCAACCAACTGTCGTTTCCCTTCTTCTTGTACTACTATCGAATGAATCTTAAAATCGTCCTTAGGTGTTCAAACTGCTGAATTTAAATGGCATCGACTCAATCCATCAACACATCAAAGTCAAAAGTGATTCCCACACCAATAACGTCTAAAACTATGGATGCTTTTTCAAGACGCTGTCAGGATGTGCAAACCCGTTTTCATTTCTTTCCATCCAAACTCCCTCATAAATAATAATCATTATATTTTGTTTTGACGTGTCCCCTTTGGGGCATTTTTATCTTTTGATTACCTATAAAGTTTTTGGGCTCTTTTAAACGGTGGCTTTCACGATGAGTTGATTTTGGACTCTCGCAGCCCTTTCCCGTGAAGCACTCATCATATTTTATTGCAATTAAATTCCTCATATTAAACGGTTTTTACATTCACTACTTCCATTGTCAAGTTTTATCGCATATGGTTCATTTTAAAGACAGAATTGAGATGACAACATTCCAACCAGTATGTGATAAACAACTACAATAATCAAACAAATCCGTGCAAGTGTGCCTTAAAGGAACTTATGAGTCAAACATGTATGTAGTAACACTAAATTACATCTCAATGACTCGAGACATTGTAAAGCACAAAATGAAATGATGACGCAAATCAAAACACTATCAAATCGTCACGTGGATATGGAATGAAATTGGGACTCGGTCATCCTAAATGTCCATTCATATACGGTGTAAAGCAAAAAACAAAAATCTTTGTCTTTTTCAAAAATTTTACCAAAATAAAATCTTTTTGTATTTTTCAAATTTTTTCAAAATCAAAAATCTAATACAAAAAAATACATACTAGCAATAGGCAAAAAATATCATCATTCATATCAACCTATGTTAGCAAACAAATCTAAACCTCAACCGTTAGGTGCGGTGGAGTTTTCCAAAGGTGGTGGCATCCTATGAAAAAACTCCCTCAAATCATGTGAAGTCTTGACTAAAAACTTTACATGCTCCCTAATATGTGCAAACTCTCTCGTGTAGTCATCCGGAGCGTCAGGTATGGGTGCGTGTGTGTGAACACGTGTAGTAGAAAAACGTGATACATGACCCAACTTAAAACAAAACTCCCTAAGGTGTCATCTCTTCTTGCAATGTGTGCAAACATAAATAGGTATAGGTAAGCCTCTCTCAAAACGTCCCCTACACGTTCTCCTAACAGGTACGGGACGCCTAGGTAGGTTGGGTTGAGATCCATGTGAATCAAACACTAAAGCAGGAACCGGCTCGGGTGCAACTTGTGAAGTAGAAGCACCGTCATGACTTATTCCTCATCTCTCAACATCACCCAAAATGGGATTGAGAACCATCTTTCCAACCTTCTTAAATGTGTTCTCTAAAGTGACTTTAACCCCCAGGGTGTGCTTAAGACCGCTCTCTAATTGTGACACACGGGTTATAAGTTCATTTTTTCCTGACCTAAAGCTATCAACTGTTCACTCAAAGAAATCTTCACCTTCTCGAGTTGACTCACTTTCGCCTCAAACTCTCTAACTCTGTCTCCAAATCTCGCAACCTAAGACTTAACTCCTTATTCAATTTTTTTGTCTTTAATGTCTTGGCGTTACAAATCTCTAAATGCGATATGGAGCTCACTATCACCCTCACTAGCACACTCACCCTCAGACTCGCTAGAAACACTCAAATCCTTCTCGGGGGTCTCACGTGCACAAGTATCCTCATTGTCGTGGGACAAACTAGGTATACTCACGTGACTAGTTAAAAAGGCAACAAACTTTCCTTGTGAAGACTCATCCCCGGAATCTTTCACATCATCCTCGCTATGACTAAGGGTGACTGGCATAGCAACTTTCTTGCCCTCTCTTCTAAGTCTAGTGGAACACTCAAACGACTTATGCCCTTTGCCCTCACACTCAAAACATGTTACTTTTTCTAAATCTCCCTCGCCCTATTTATTTTTCTCACCGCTTTCTTTGGCCTTGTCTTTATTTTTCTCAAAAAACTTTTTATTGGAAGAATTTTGATTTGAAAACTTGAGAAATTTTTTAAAATTCTTTGCAAGCATGGCCATATCAAAATCAGACTCGTCCTCAGACTCAGACTCACAAAAAATCACTTTCTTTTTCTTCTTAGACTGTGCTTTAAGTGTTATCCCTCTATCCTTAGGCTTGACAATGTCAAGAAAGATGTCAATCTCATATGCCTGGAGGTCTCCTAAAAGTTTTTCTAATTTTAAATTGCCAAAGATACCTTATGGTATTCAAAACAGTCACTTTTGGGATAAAATGTTTTGGCAACGATCTTAAAATATTTTTAACCATTCGTGCATCGGGTATAGGCTCACCAAGATTGAAACTAGTGTTGACAATGTCAGATAAACGTGTATAAAAGTCATCAAAACACTCAGTCTCAAGCGTGGTAATCATTTTAAATTGAGTAGTTAAATTTATAATTTTAGACTCAATGACCGTGTTAGTGCTATCATGGGTGAATTGTAGAACATCCCACTGTGGCCATCCCCGATCCACGCGGCGGGAGGGATGAAGAAGAGGGGTGTCTTTATCTCGAGAGGATTTTGGTCCCACGCATCCCTCTTGGGAGCGCTTCGGTCAGCGTCGGTGATGAGGTGAAAAATATAGAGAGATGGAGTCGTCAGTCTATTTTACTCAAAACCGACAAAAGAAAAGGGAGCCATCCCGAAGGACAGCATCCAAAGACATACTAATACATACGAAACCAAAATGATTCGAAAAGGGTCTGGAGGATAAGTTGCGAAATGGGAAGGTGTTAGCCACCCATTCCGCCCTTACGGTCTCTCATGGATTGTTGTTATTTTCCTTTACTTCCCCGTGATTTGTGTGCATGTGTATATGAAGTGGAGATAGGAATCATCAACTTGTATCATGGAAGAGATAAAGCGAGTCATCCGTAGGAATGTTCCTGAAAGTAATATTAAAAAATAGGATATTCGTGATTATCCTAGCGTTGATCGTTATAATGGGACGATAACGCATCTGGAATAATACGCCACTAAGAATAAATATGTGTGTGTGTGTGTGTGTGTGTGTATATATATATATATTACGAGAATTAAATTAAAGAATATAAAAGAATAGAAAATGGGAGAAAAGTAGGCATAGAACTCGAGTCTCGGGTTTTACCTCGAGACGCCTACGTAGCCCATAGAGGCATCAAAGTCCACGTAGTTCGTATGCAAAATGAGGGGTGGGATTTATCCCATAAATCCAACCGGGGACTTCTATTATGTGTGTGTGTGTGTGTGTGTGTGTGTGTGTGTGTGTGTGTGTGTGTGTGTGTGTGTGTGTGTGTGTAAAAAAGTGTTTTAGTTGTGAGAAAAGTGTGAGAAAAGAATGAGAATTCCCATTTGGAATTTATGAGCAAACCCTCTTTTTCTTTTTCTTTTTCTTTTTTGGGTTTTATTTATATGAAAATAAGAGATGTGCAATAATACTAAATAAAAAGTATATTAGGATGTGTAAGATGGAGAGAATAAAAGTGCTAAGTAATAAAACGAGTTAATGTGAATTTAGGAGAATTTGAAGAGAGAGTTGAGAAAGTTGGACCTTCTTGAAGATCTTGAGCTTGATCTTGAATGTTGGAGAGCAACCCTTACACTTGGATGATGATGAAGGGTAGTTAATTCACTAAGTTTGATGAAAAGTGAGGGTTGGAAAGGGATTTGGATGTGGAAATCACGCTGACTTCGAGAGGGGTTTTCTGAGCTCGCTGAGAGTGATGGATTTAAGATCTTGTGTCCCTTTGCAATGAGGTTAGGCCCTCCTTTTTATAGGCCCAGGGCATTGCCGATCGGCATAGTCCTGGTCCTGCCAATCGACAGGTGTTTTTAGGCACACTGCCGATAGGCAGGGTTTGGAACCTGCCGTTTGGCAGTCTCTTTCAGGTTCCTTCGAAAAATTGATCGTAGAGCGCAAACCGTTGATTCAAATCACATATGGGGCGAACCGTTGGAAGGTACTTTAGAGACCTTTGAAATTCTTTTGGACTGCTCTCGGGTCTGAGAGTTGACTTTGGGTCAAATATGGCTCGGAAGCATTCATCGGTCCTTTGGAAGGGGAATCGTCGGATGCAAACGGATCGTTCGTCCGCACGGTAAGTCAGAATCGTGCACGAGGTGGACCGTTGGAAAGTTTAGGAGATGTACTTAGACATTTCAAAGAGTTTGGCTCAGTTTGGGAAGCTGACTTTGGTCAACCGGGGCCTGAAAGTGTTCAGTGACCTTTCAGAGTAAAATGGATCGTTCGTCCGCACCGTAAGTCAGAATTGGGTCCGGAGCGGACCATTGGAAAGGAGTTTCAACGCTCTTTGGAGATTCATTCAGTCTCGTTCGAGCTGAAGATTTAACTTTGGTCAAACGGAGCCTGGGAGCGTTCAGTGACCTTTAGGTTAGGTTTTAAGAGAAAATGGGTCGTTCATCCTCACCGTAAATCAGAATCGCAAACGGGACGGACCATTAGAAAGGGGATTCAGTGCCCTTTGAATATTCATTCAGTCTCGGTCGAGATGAAGAGTTTGACTTTTGGTCAAATGGAGCTTGGGAGTGCCCGATGGCCTTTAGGTCAGTACCCGGGGTATGACTTAGGTTTGTAGCGATGAAGGGAGTGCTAGGGACCTACGGAGAGGTTAGGGGGTGTTAGAATGGGGTGTCTACAGAGCCCCTCGATGGGTGAGTTTAGAACAAATGATAGTCATCGAATAGACACCGTATGAAGCCTTTAAAGGAGCATGCCCAATTCAGAAGGTTGAGGCCAATTCTGAGGTCTTAAAGATGAGGGTGACCGATTCTGCGGGTCAAAGCCAATTCTGAGGGCTTAAAGATGAGGGTGACCGATTCTGTGGGTCGAAGCCAATTCTGAGGGCTCAAGTTGAGATGACAAATTCTGCGGGTCGAAGCCAATTCTGAGAGCTCAAGTTGAGATGACAAATTCTGCGGGTTGAAGCCAATTCTAAGGGCTCAAGTTGAGATGACCTATTCTGCTGGTCGAAACCAGTTCCGAGGGCTTAAGTTTAGATGACCAATTCTGTGGGTCGAAGCCAATTCCGAGGGCTTAAGTTGAGATGACCAATTATGCGGGTCGAAGCCAATTTCGAGGGCTTAAGTTGAGATGACCAATTTTGCGGGTCGAAGCCAATTCCGAGGGCTTAAGTTGAGATGATCAATTCTGCGAGTCAAATCCAATTTTGAGGGCTTAAGTTGAGATGACCAATTCTGTACGTCAAAGCCAATTCTGAGGGCTTAAGCTGAGATGTTCTCGGGGAACTCTGCCAGGGAAATTACCTTGTGATTTTGATTTGAGTTGGGGAGCCGATTGCTGGGGAAATCCTCGTACCTTTTGGAGACTTTGCGGAGGAATAGTCAATCTGATGCTATAAATTCCACTGAGGAAGTGATTAGGTGGTCCAGGGTTTGGACGTATTGCTCGGGGAAATTTGAGACCTTAGAAGATGATCCTGAAGTTTAGGATGCTTTAGGCGTCCTCCGGGGACGTTGTCGGGAGGAAATTTACTTGGATTTTGAGAGTACCGCTGGGGAAATAGGGGTTCCGCTTGAGGGAGTGCGAAATTTTCTTGGTGAAAATGTTCTAAATCCTCTTCGGGATTTTTAGGATTTTTTTGAGGATTTTTCAGCGTTTTCTGGTATTTTCTGGGAGTTTTTGTACGAAGGTCGGCATGGTGTGGAGGATGCCATTCAGAAGTGGCACGGACTTTTGGACTACCTCGAGAAGGTAAAAGGTCAGTGCCGATCGGTAGGTGGGGGTGTAAAAAGGGGCGGGTTCCCCTCATGTTTCACAGCTTCTTGCCTTCTCTCTTTCTGCGATTTTCTTCTGCGAATCGTTCCAGCATTCCGCGATCTAAAAAATTACCGCTTTCGTGAGCACTGTGGTACACTGGGAGTTGTTGGCTATTGACGACTGGGCAAATATGGAGTGGAGGGCCAGGGCACCTCTTACTTTGGGGAGTGAGAACTCTTTTGATGCATTCGAGACAGTTGCGGATGAGCGGACTTTGCTGCGGGAGCCGTCGCTTCATCAATCTTCTAGGGTGGTGAACCCGGGTGGTTCTGTAAGTATAAGATAACTTTTGTCATTCTCTTTTGGTGATTTCCTTTTTTCTTGGATTTTGACAAGGTTTTTCTTTGACAGTCTGATATTTCCTTGTCGGCTATGCGTGCCCGTGGGACGACGGGGCTTAAGGATGTCTGGGAGCACCTTCCACCTGTGGTGCGTTGGGTAGTATCGTCAGCAGGCTTTGGGAGGCTGGCGTCTGTGCTGGATGAGACGCCTCGTTCGACGGCGGTCATATGCGCTCTAGGGGAGAAGTGGTGGGACACTACTCGCACCTTCCATTTTGGTTTTGGGGAGATGACTGTGACTCTCATAGATGTGCTATAGCTGTTGGGGATGGATTGTTATGGAGAGCAGATATAGGTGGATCGTTCCCTACGGGTGAGGCCGGAGGCGGTGGAGCGGCGCTCGGTGATGTGGAGAGGATAGTATCTGGGGCTCTATACGTCTGTCCCTGTTGAGGGATGTTTTACTGAGTAGAGTGATTGATGTAGAGGATGGGATGCATGTGAGGCAGATGGCCCGGTTGTTCATTTTGCTGGTGCTGGGGGGATTTCTAGTGGCGTCGAGCAGCGACGTTGTTCACTTATGGTTTTTGCCATACTTGAGGATGTTTTCGAACATCCCTATCTATGATTAAGGGAGCCTGATTTTGGCGACCCTTTATTTTTCTCTGAACGCATTTAGCCGGTGCTGCCAGCAGACTTTTACTGGAGCCATGTATCTTCTTGAGGTATTCTTTAGTTTGCACAATTGCCTTTTCATGCATTTGCATTTTCCTTGTGCGTCTCTTTTTTATCGCGGATTCTTGTCTTTGGCAGACGTGGTTCTATGAGGTGATTGGGTGTAATACCCAGCTGATTTCTCTGAAGGATGAGACTGTTGGGGACTTTTGCCTGTTGTATCAGTGGCGAAAGGCCAATCGACAGTCAAGGAAGTCTCTCTCTCTAGAAGCGGTGCGTCAGGTCTTGAAATGGCCTAACAAGTGATAGGGTAAGACTTTTTTCTTCTTCAGTCCTGGTCTTTGTGTGCTCTGATTCTGCATTGACTTATATCTGCAGGGGATATTTCAGGTGACTTTTTACCCTTGGGGGACGGTTGTTCAGGACACGAGGTTGATTGGGGTGAATGCGCAGATGAGGCGTTTGCTGGCGCACGAGTTTGGCCACTTTTGGTATCTTAGGGAGAGGGTGGTTCGACAGATTGCTGAGGAGGAGGTGGTGGTACCACCTGCGAGGCCCCCTATGTCTATGAGGTGGGAGCAGCTGTTGCCAGAGGATGCGAGAATCGCGGCGATGATTGGCGAGTCCTATCTATTGTACACGGATACGGCTATGTCGTATGATTATATGGACTTCGTGACGAGTTGGCTGATGGCGCCCAGCATATATGATGCACTGCCCTTTCCTCCTGCGAGTTTGAGTCGGCCAGTGGGGTGCTCTCACAGCGGTGGCGATCCCTCGACATCTGCGGTTCCGAGGTCCCCTTTGTGAGGTTGCATACCCCTTTATACAACATCTGGCGGGCTGATGGAGGGATGGTGCCTATGCTACATCGTCCTCATGCAATGGACCCGGAGGAGTTGGGCTTGACAGAGGAGGTTCTTCGTCCTTTGGTATATCTTTCTGTTATTATCTTTTCCATCTTTTTCGTTTATTTTGATCTTTTCTGCTTGATACTGATTTTTCCTTTTCTTGCAGCAAGTCCGGGTGTCCACCACTTGGGTAAGGGACATTAGCGACTGCCCATATTCGGGACGCGATTCCTGTTCCTTCTTATTTGGTGTCGTCTGCCTCATTCGAAGAGGAGTCTGGTTCGGGCAGTGGTGGTGCGTCATCTCGTCGCAGGGGAAAGAGAGCGCGTTGCAGGGGTAGGAGTTCTTAGGGAGAGAGGTGAAGCGTAAGTGAGAGAGAGAGAGAGAGAGAGAGAGAGAGAGAGAGAGAGAGAGAGAGAGAGAGAGAGAATGTGGGTTCGGGCTGAGTCTCGTTATTTTTCTGCTTTTCTTTATTTTCTTGCAAAAATGATGTAACACAGAAAAATATCTATGCAATGCAATGGAGTTTTTTTATTATCTTCTGTTAGTAATGGATGAATGCAAACACATGCGCTTTTTACTTTGCTGCTAAGACCGTAAAAAGAAATATTTTGGGATTTTGAAGGAAAGTTTTATTTATAAATATGAAAGGGGATTTTGAAATTCTGTTGAGAATATCAATTTATTTTTATTGGGTTTTCTGATTTTGACAAAAGAGGAAAAAGATAAGTTTCTAAAAATAGGGGGTTGCTGATCGGCAAGCACCTTGTCCTGCCTGCCTATCGGTAGGTCAGTCCAGTCCCATCAATTCAAAGCTTTGATTGGTACCCTCTTCAGCCTTTGGTACCTTGTGGGGCAGGGTTCCCTCCGATTTCTGCAGGGGCTATGTCTTTTATGAGGGTTTTCAAGTATAAAAAAGGGGTAAGGGTGGAGTGTTTTTATCACACCTTTAAATCCTAACTTTCTTATTCCGTGAGATGGCTCTCCCTGGTAGTGTTGAGTTTGCCAACTACCTCGAGACTTTGGCGGCGATATGCTCCTATAATGTCGACTACGATGCTTTCAACTTGCGTCGAGTCTCTTAATGGCGTATAGAATGGAACATGTTGATGGCGACAGTACAACTTCGGTACCCCGAAGACCATGTATTCCTCTTTGGCTTGGAAGAAGTCTGTCTGACTTATGAGGAATTTTCTGCCATGTTAGGAGTAAATCATATTGTGGAGGCTGATATGCCTAAGTTTTCTCGGTCTCCCCGGGAGTTGTTGGCTAGACTTCTCCACGTCTCACCCTCGACGGGTAAATCCTTGGTTACTGGAGGAATGATTTCTCTTCCGGTGGTGTTGCGGTCTGTGCATTTGCAGGAGTTTGGTGATGCTGGATATGTCGGAGTCGTCGTTCTGGGCTTGGTTTCGAAATTGCTGCTGGTGACTGGGGAACTGCTAGTGGACCCATAACTTGCAGCCATCATTTCATGGACTACTGTCGTAATCCTGTGACGGTGATACTGGCGGAGACTTTGAATGGCCTGGATGCCTGACGAGAAGCTCGTTCTGACTTTCTGAGGGGTAGCCCTGTGATGTTGTTCATGTGGTTGTCTGAAAGACTTCGCCTAGTGACTCCTCTGGAATACCCTTTGTCGGATGTACCCAACTTCTTTTCGTGCCATTTCATTAGCGTTGGCGTGGATATTGAGAGTTGGGAGAACTGGTTTGTGGAGCATGGGGCTCTAAATCTGCGCTGGTCAGTGCCGTGGTGGGGACAGTTGTTGTCTATTAAGGAGCAGGGGGAATACCCATATGTCCGATTGGTTGGTCTCAGAAAGACCTCTTTCTATTTCCCTTGGTGGCTTCTGCGCCAATTTGGCTGGGAGCAAGTTGTGCCACCTCGGACCCTAGATTTCTTTCCGGTAGAAGATCTGACAGAGCGTCTGCACATACGGCTTGGCTCTTTGTGGGAGAGTCGGCGTCCGTCGACCCGTCATTCTCAGTCTGTTGGGAGAGTTTGGCACATCTCTGAGGATTATATGAAGTGGTTGTGGAGAAGAGTGGTCAGCAAGATGTTGGTAGTGGAGACTGGACAAAGGTGGCTTATCTTATGTGATACCATGGAGGGAGGTGTTGAGTTTTTCTGACGCTGGTTCGAGCTTATCGGTCCATGGAGCGTCTGCGGCACTCTATTCAGGCAGGGGAAGGATGTAGATGATAACGGAGCGAGCTCCTCTGGTAGTTGTGGGTAGGACTCTTTGAAGAGTTTGTTTTGTAATGGGGAATAAATTTGGGGATTTTATTTAGCTTTCTAGGAAGGTAGGGGAAGGGAGTTATCCGTTCCTTTTCTTCCGTAATTGTACCATAATTTCTTATTAGTGAAATAAATAAGTTTTTGATCATCTAGCTGTGCCTTTTGGTGGATTTTGTATTTTGAATTATCTATACCGATCACTAAGGCATGCATAATCCTTTTGTTTAAATATATGTTAGAATGAACTGTCATTCTCGGAGATAAAAAAGAATAGTTTTTGTGAAGAAGAAAGGGTCGTTCTCATGTAAGATGTATGAGTTGCCTATGTACCTCTGGGGGTTTTTGAAAATCTTTAATTTTTTTGAGAATCGTTTTTTGCAGAGGATCAGGCCCACGTAGTTCTGGGTAGAGGGAAATAAAAAGATTTTTTTTAGAATATAAGGGAGATGAGAAGAGTCGTAGCGCGCTGAGATTTCGGACTGGGGGTAAAATTTCTTGAGACGGTCTAGGTTGACTGGATGAGCCATTTCTTCTCCATCTAGGTCGGTGAGCATGGCGGCACCACCGAACAAGATCTTTTTGATGATGTATGGGTTGCTCTAATTGGGCTTGAATTTACCTCTTGTGACACCCCGACTAATTAAATACCGGGTAGCTACTCCTTTATTAAATTAATACAAAATGCCAAGTTGGTTCAGTTCATAGCATCACTGTCGAAAACATTTTTAATAGTTACTAACCACCTAGTATTTAAAAAGTGAGTTGTCCATTTTAATTAAATCCGATTAACATGCCATAAATGAATTATGAAAAGTTAACGTAACCAACAATATAGTCACAATAGAATAACCATCCAATAATAATGCGTCTGGAGGAAAAATCCTCAAAACAAACTGAATTCCAAAATAAATAAATACAAATTCTACGTCACTAAAATTAATTACAACCCAAAGTTTAAAATAACTGAATAAGTAAAGTGTCTCTAAGAGGAATGGGCGACATGCCCAACAGATGATAAAAACTGATAATGGAGTCAAGATCAGAAATGAAGGCGTCTTCTATCAAGATCCTGTAACTTCCACAGAAGCTACAGCACGTCACCTGAATAGAATTCCTATGCATGGTGTCCTTGTAGTTGGGCACCTAAAAAGATTTTTACAAAAATAGATTTGAAAGCAAACGGGTCAGAGCCCCGAATGTGAAAATAATTTAAAAATATGCAAGTGTTTAATATCATTAAACAGTGAATATAAAGTACATGATAGTGTGTGCACTCATACCTCACTTACTAGTTATACCCGTTTTGGAAATGAAATGATCGCAATGAATCCAAAATTGCTTTCATACAGTTCCACCAGTCGTCGATCACGCGCCTACTCCTCGGGCTATAGATGATACAACCTTCTTAGAACGAAACGCTATCTCCACTACTTGTTGATACTCCATGTTGAAGGTGGATTTCGGGGATCTCATCCTAGTTCTGAATAATACTGCGTAGGACCACGTACCGGCGTGTTCACTATCTAATAGTGTAAATCACCCAAGGATATAACAATTCCTCTCCTTTTGGACAACCTGTCCCGCATATTTGAAGGACCTCGTTACTTATCTATAAGTTGGCAATCCCCTCAAGGAAATTTTCCAACTTGACTCTTCCATCACTGGAATCATCGGCTTGATGAAAAATTATCTGGTTGATCATCTTACCCCAACCGATCTACTACTTACTATACCCCTTTCAATGCCGACTTTCACGTATACTTCTTCCCGTTAAGTGATACTTACTAACCCCCTTCTTCCCTCGACGTATGCCAAAAAATTTGACCCGTGCACCTTTCACCACGTTGTGCACATCTGGACTCTTATACTTTATCAACATCCTCTCTCTATTTATGCGTAAGCCACCCTCAACATTCAATTGGGTGGAACTCCGCTCCAAATTGTACATAATAGTTAAATATTTGTTTTTTCAAAGAATACCCCCTTTTTAAATGGCTTCTCACTACCTTTTCACCAAATTCAGATGTGCTACTCTAATTGCACATGATTATACTGATTATCACCTTCTCGTACGACGCTTAACCCGTTCTACCACTTCCATTTCGTCATATTAATCCCATAAGTAATAATTTCACCCTTCTATGTCTCTTCTTCCGGCGATTACTACATTAGTAAACTAAGATGTCTACACCCCTTATAACCCGTGCATACGGATTTAAACATCATATACGCTTCATACGTACTCCATACTCTTTATTGCCCCTGCATTTGTAACGTGGCTATACGACTTGGGCGTTCTCAATCACCCCCGAATTTGAAATCCTAAATCCTCCTTAACCTCATTGCATCCTTCAATCCGCCAGAATAAAACAAAATTATCAGTACTTCCTCACCACACCACTGGCTCTATTGGCCTTATATCTTAATTTACCCTTTAACTTTCAATTCTAACTACATACCTTCATAACGATCGAGGTACCCAAATCATGGAAGAATGGCCAAACATCTCCTTACTACCATCCTTACGCTGAGTTTCACGTGTGGAATGTCTCACAAAGCGAAATCCAAACAAGGGACCCCCCGATACACTACTTCCTAGCATTGTCGATCATCGGAATCTGTTAGGCCCTCGGTCCATAACATGTACCCCTATATTCCCGCTTCTTGACAATAAAGTTACATCTCCTTCCGCAATTTCACTTAAGCAAGGAACTCCTTCCTAAAGACACCGCCTCTTAACATTGATGGAAATCACCTTCCATAAACATCATGCAAATATAATCGGGGTTCTAAAAAAATCCCGTCCCCAGACTTACAACTATGAGTATTAAATCCCACGTCTCTAAAGGGTGACGAAACATTGTACTCTTCTTATTACTACGTCCTGAGAGTTAATTATAATAAGCAGCTAAATCTTTTCGCTGAATAGTAAACCAATTACATCCCGAATCATATTAATTAATTCCCTACACATACTGGGATCCATTATTCGATACCATTATACCTTTCAAAATTTCGGTGATATATATATACATATATATAAATATATAAACGCGAGCCCGACCCTCTCGCAGACGGGGTCTCCCCAGAACGAAACATTCTACACTAAGGTAGTAACCCCGATAGATTTGCAATAACCGCACACTATCGGTCTTACCATTATTATAAAACCACAATCAGGATAACAATATCACACTCGTATAACACATCACTAAAACAAGTCATTTCAATAAAGTATATACCACTATCAATATATGCATTCATCCTCCGCGGATAACACTAACGTAACCCCATTACACCAGGAAAAATATCCACATAAATAATAACATTACCGAGATACTCACTAAACTCGACTCTCAAGCGAATATAGCAATAAAAATAGAAAAAGTAGTAACTCGTTCCTGACACATACAACAAGCAACACCATCTGAGGATATAACTCATACTTCTATCTCGTCAATTGCCCTGGCTGCTCAAATGGTTCCTGGACTTACACACCTGTTCGTACCAAACCGAAAATTTTAATAACTATTTCCCTTGCTAGGCACCATACCCTTATCCTTATACTTGCTTCGGGAAACATATATGACGCACGTTTTTCACTCCCCACAAAATACCTCTACATATACTCCACTTATCTCCGGTCACACTGACCATGTTAAGGTGGTCCTTCTCTCGGACGTTGGTAGTCTCGACTCTGATGACTACCTCCGTTGTTCCCTTAGCTTTGATGGACCTAGGGAACACGCTACTAGTTTTCACATCTCTTACTGAAATCACCACCGCTTGGTAACAATTCATCTATCCGAATCATTTTAACGGGTCCCCCGTTGGGTCTCCCCCTTGTGGTGCTTCTCCAACACCATTTCCCCCAGTCTTACTCTATATAAATTCCTCGCTTCTTGCATCTCCCCACCCAAGGAAACGTTTACCTCCATATTAACACAACGCGATATTATTACCATCTGCATTGTCCGTCCAAGCAGAATTCCTCAGAAGTGCTAACAATTCTTCTTGCATGTAAATTTTCTTTTTAATGTCCTCTTCTCCATTTCACCTACTTCATCCGGTGTATGGTTCGCTAATTAATTAAATTTCTTTTCACAAAGTGACCTCTGTCCAACCCTCTGGTGAGAGTTCAGAACAACGTTCGTATCTCACTCTGAACATCTAATGAAGGAACTTATGGTCAAATCATACGTATGCGCCTTCTCTTGACAAAACATTCCGCTTCTAAGTGTGGTGGTTGCCTCTCACCATTGAAACTCCACTCTTACGAGCCAAGGAAAAATTTTACCCCAAATTTTCACTCCCGATTAGCCATACCCCGTCATATGTCCAAGCCTTCGGATATTTTACGTTAGTTGGCTAGTACACGCCATCTCCGCATTTCTAGTATTTCTACTGCTGGTTCTTTAAATATTTCATCTAACTCTATCCCAATCCAACCTTGATGGGTGAGTCTAATTTGACCCCACTTCCTACTATCGATGTACCTGGAAGTCACAAGTCGAGCCTTAGACGTCTTTACCGCCCTGGACTTCCTTGCCATAATATTGGTGACTTCAACTACGGTCATCCTTCTTTAATAAATCAAATAACCTCAACTGATTTTTACCTCCTACTGTCCGCCCAACTGTCTTCGCCTGACCTACTGCATTGTTCGGCACACGAACACACCCGAATGCAAATAAAATTCACTATCATAGACATCATAGCAGGAGAACGAAATCTCACCAAAGAAATCAACAATCCTAAACGTAGGGCTCTATATCAAAGAAAGCTACGCTGGAAGCATAATAAACCGCACAGATCCTAAAGAACACTAGAACCTGATGCTCTGATACCACCTGTGACACCCCATCTAATTAAATACCGGGTAGCCACTCCTTTATTAAATTAATACAGAATATCAAGTTGGTTCAGTATTAGCATCACTGTCGAAAAATATTTAATTAATTACTAGCCACCTAATATTTAAAAAGAGAGAGATGTCAAATTTTATTAAGTTAACAATAACCAAGAATTAAATCATTAACCAAAAATCGCATAAACAATCTCATAAGAATAACCAACGAAATGAAATCAACTGAATCTGGAGTAAATAATTCAATATTATTAATACCAGTGTACATAAAGTCCCAATACAAGAGTCTGAATAAATAAACCAATAACCGAAATAATGAAAGTCTGTAACTACAACCTCTAAATAAGAATGGGCGACATGCCCTAACTGATACAAATGACTCTGAAGGAACCAAGGAAGAATATGAAGGCGTCTACTACCAAGATCCTGCACGTCATCAGAATGGAACTCATATGCTTGGCGTCCCTGTGGCTGGGCACCTAAAATGTTTTTACAAAAAAAATAGATTTGAAAGCAAACAGGTCAGAGCCCGAGGTGAAAATATTTTAAAACTGCAAGTGTTTAAATTACAATATTAAATAACACATATGTTAAACATGTTAGACACGTACTCTCATGTGAGTTTCTCACCTCTCAACTAATGTGCACGCTTAACGTGTACCCTTAACCCCTCCTAGTTATGCCACTATCTAACTAGTCCTTACTAGCCCCTTCTATCTCATACTAATATAAGGTGACTGCTCGTATTACGCAACCAAGTATAATTATAACTCACATCCACATTCATTAAATTACTTATCACAAGTTTTATTTAATTTTCCACATTCGTAGCCCATTCAATTTTCTTAGTTTTCTACTAAGCAACACAACAGAACTATCTCAAGTATATATATATATATATCATATACAAATCAGGCACCCTACAAGGATAGAACCTACAATGCCCTCATACCCTACTATCGAATCCCGGTACATCACATACGCAAGGATCACAAGTTCCGAATCACTCAGGAACCGTTTAAATATAAATCACACATATTGAAGGTGAACATAGTTCACATACCCATGGGTCACGCACATACCTACGCTCCCACGGTCAGCTGACTCAACTCACAAATAAGTCATTCGCAGTCCTATGTCCTTAAGGCACCAATCTAAATCCCTCCGAAGGCACACAAAGATAAGATGGCCCTTTTCCAGAAACTAACCTCCCGTGATAGCAAGTATGGTAGGTATGTCATACACATAATAAATCCATACACTCACATAACCAGTATATATATACAAATTTAATATAGGTATGCTCATCCCCTATATATTAAATCTCACCCACAATATTTACGTTCCGGATATTCTACGTAATATTAATTTAGCGCGACAAGTCTCGTCATACGGATTCGGTACCTATACCTATCCCAAGTGAATACTAGGTTTCCCATTTGTTCCTAAGGTTATCTTAGTAAATATATATATAATCCCTTAAATTATCTTTCATTCCACTTTGAGTCCCAAAATCAAAAGACCTCACATCGTCCTCACTCGGTAACCGTTCGTAAGTATAATGCTCGATCCCATAAGTTATAACATTTTTTGATGCTAACTGAGACCCTACTGACCTTATTTAAGTCCCACAATATTATATTAATCACCCTAAGAATCAACATCGGCTTTGGGATTTTCATTAAACCTTAAAGGGAAACAATTGCCAAAAATCAGAAGGGGTCGATCGATCGAAGAAAAGAGGCCGATCGATCGATCGTCAATCGATCGGAGTCGATCGATGGATCAAGCAGGTATTCACCCAGAATTTCTTAACAGTTACGGGATTCTCCATTTTTACACCTCTAAATCATATTATAACGTCCCAAACTCCCCAAATGAGTATAATAATTCATGAACCAACATTACTACATCAGTCTTAACGTTCAAGATTCATCAAAACATCATTAATTTTCGATTTCTTGGATTAAAAGTCATTAAAATACAATAACCCTAGTTTTTCCCCATCTCTTCAAAAATCATTAAAACCTTAATGAAATTTCGAATTTCCCTAACTCTTAGTTTATAATTCATTCCCTTAATGATTCCAGAAGGTCCACTACATGCAAGCCTACCCAAATTCATGATTTAGTCCCCAATTTCATATTATCACAATTATTCTTAATTTATCGCCAAATTTAATTTATCATGTAGAACATATGCAATAAATTTTGCAAGATAAATCACTTGCCTGGAAAAATATAGATTCTGATCCGATGATGACGTTATTGGTTGTTTCCCCCTCTCTTTCCGGACATAAATCCAGCGATGGTGGTGGTGTGTGGTGGTTTTGGCCATGGAAGCCCTTGGAC
This sequence comes from Sambucus nigra, assembly GCA_949130495.1. NCBI lineage: Eukaryota > Viridiplantae > Streptophyta > Magnoliopsida > Dipsacales > Adoxaceae > Sambucus > Sambucus nigra. The sequence continues at coordinate 152,038,646 of OX422218.1, forward strand.
TTCTCCTCTCTTCCTCTCTAACTGCCGTTATGATCTATGGTTGTGAAAACCCTAAGGAACTCAAGTGTTGGCTAATAAATATCTCCTCATTTTTGTGGGTCACGATTCACCAAAAATGAAAATGACTAAAATACCCTCCCGGGTTGCCGGTTAGGCCTAAAAATGCCCCGGGACCCAAACTAAACCCTCGGTTAGTGTTTTCTGACTATCTCGACCATTCCAGACACGTTGGCGCACTCAAAATGCTCATATGAATGATATAAAATCAAAATACTTTTAAATCCATTAAATTGGGTCCTGACATGACTGACACGCGCGTCCCAACTTAATTACCGAAACTGCCGTATTTTTAACTCACTACAATTTTAATAAATACAATAATCACATATTACCATAATCACTCGGTAATATTCAACAACATTATAGTAATCAAATACTAACTATCGTCTCGCTAGCATTTAAATCCAGATTAATTTCCAATTAATTATCCCAAATTAATTTTATTAAATCACATAATTCAAGGCAATTTTATTTATTAAATCACATAATTAAAAGCCATAAAAATACGGGGTATTACCCCATACTTTTTCAAGTTCTTTTGAGGATTCTAACATTCTCAACTTAGAGAAAATCTTATTGGCCCTTTTTCTTAGCATATTGCCTTTTCTTTTGGGCTCTTTTGAACGGTAACTTTCACGACGAGTTAATTTTGATCTCTCGCAGCCCTTTCCCATGAATCACTCATCATTTTTTTAATTAGGTACCAATTCAAATCCTCACGGTAAATGATTCTTACATGCACACTTCTCCTTAAGTCTACTTATGCATATATGACAAGATTGAGATAAGAACGCCTCACCAAATTCAAATATGCAAGAGAAGTCAAACATCCCTATAAACTCGTGCATGTGTGCATTGTTGACATATATACAAAGTCGAATCAAAATGCATATCAACTTCGAAACAACCCCATATAAACAATGGTTAAGATCATTCTAAGCATCGATAATAATGACCAAATGTCCTAGCCACATGGATAAGAAACGATGGGGGGGGGGGGGTCTAAGCACACCAATATGCCACATCAAACATGTAATCTCAAAAACAAAAACCGAAAATCTTTTTGGCTTTTCAAACATATTTTGACTCAAATAAAAGCAAAACCTTTTTGTTTTTTCAAAAGTTTTCTTAAAAACAAAATCTTTTTGTATTTTTTCAATAGGACTCAACCAAATGAAAAAATATAATATAAAATGATACACATGTCATTATACTAGCAATGAATATATCATGAAGCAAAGTAGCATATGACAAACAAGGCAACACTATTATCCTTTTGATTTAGCATAGGAAGAATCAGGTGCACCCAATCGAGAATCATGAAGTTTTATTCGTAAAGCCACTAAATCCGATTTCCTAACTCAAGTAGGTGTAAAACGACGCAGAGGGGTTTGGGGAACCGGGGCAACTTTATTCCTAAACTTCCTAAGAGCTTGTCTAAGGTCGTAACAATAGCGCCTAAGGTGACCTTTCCTACCACAAAATGTGCAAGTGTAGCGATGGTGGGGATTATTACCTATATATGGACCTTTTCTAACCTTCCTAGTGTTTCTCACATGTGTAGGGGGAATGGGAACAATTCTCTCATTAAAACCTATACCTCCCCTATCTCCCTTAATTTGGACGGTGCCTAAGATTTTATCTAACTTCTCCGACCTATCCTCTAAATCAAACTTAACTCTAGACGAATCTCTCAATCTCTCATCCAACTCATGAATCCTAGACTCGAGCAAACGCCTAGACTCCTCAAATGCTAAAATCTCCTTTTTCAAAAACTCTATCAAATTCTCCACAAAATCTAGTTTATCCCTAAACTTCTTCTCTCGTGCCCTAAGATCCTCAATCAAACTATCATTATTTTCTATGGCACGCTCATTCAACTTAGCTTGCAATTTTGCATTTGCCTTTTTCACCTTAACCGTCTCGGCATACAACTCATTAAATGCAACTTGTAATTCTTTCACATCTACCTCCTCCTCGTCACTCTCTTCACCCTCACTAACATGAGATTTACTCAAAACCTCCTCGGAAGTGTCATTCACATGAGAATCGGCGTCGCTCACATGACATGCCATAAACGCAACAAAGTTACGATCAATGGGGGAACTCCCCCCCTCTTCCGGATCACTATCACTTAAGGTGGCACTATAAACAATGGGTTGCTTGCCCTCTTTCTTAAGTCTAGTGGGACACTCTTTAACTTTGTGACCTTACCCCTCACACCCAAAACACTTATCCGACTCATCTCTCTTAGGCTTCTCAAACTTATCCTTAGAGGTGGGATCAACTTTGTTGTTCTTGAATTTTTCAAATTTCTTGGCATCTTTCGATTGCTTTTGAAACTTAATAAATTTTTTAAATTTCTTTGCTAACAAAGCAACATCCTCGAAATAGGAATATGAATCGGAATTCGAAACTTTAATTTCCTCCTTCCGAGTTTTCAAAGCAATACCCTTTTCTTTCTTAGGCACTTGCTTGGAGGTAATCATGTCGACTTCATAGGTTTGTAAGTCACCTACAATCTCTTCTAGTTTCGTCGACTCTAACTTACCTAAGGAGTTTAAAATAGTCACTTTCACATCAAACCTACTAGGCAGTGACCTAAGGATTTTCTTAATGACACGATTGTTAGGGATTTTCTCACCTAGGTTAATTGACGAGTTGACAAGATTGGACAACCTAGCATAAAACTCATCAAAAGTATCACTCTCTAACATCCTAATGCTCTCAAACTGTGTAGTAAAATTTTGAAGTTTCAACGCCCTAACTGTGCTAGTGCCCTCGTGAGTGAGTGATAAAATATCGCAAGCCTCTTTTGATGTTTCACAAGTCATAATTCTATTATATTCTTCCGGTGTGACATGTGAAGAAATAACGTGCAAACCCTTAGAATTATATTGTGAAAGTCTATGTTCAGTTTCGGTCCATGACTCGACAGGCTTTAAATTAGTGACCTCACCTAAAAAAGTGACAGGGGGTGTCCAACCTTTCTCAACTGCTAGCCACGCACGCTCATCAATAGATTTTAATGCACTTTTCATTCTCATATTCCAATAGGTGTAATTAGTGCCATAAAAAATAGGAGTTCGAAAAAGTTCGCTATTTTCAAAATTCATCTTTGAAAACACACGGGATCACAAAATAAATAAATTATGTTTTCTAGCTCTGATACCAATTTGAGAAGGGGTTGTCCTTATGTGTGTGTTTCAAATCAAACCAATTTTAACCAAAAATTATCCAACTTTTAATGTGCACCAAACCAAGTTGTGAAAAACCAATTTTATCTTGATTAATCCTACACATGTATCTAGTGATTAAAGTAAGTAATGTAAAGTAAAGAATACTCACAATGCTGGATGTACCAGGAAAAAACCCAAGACGGAAAAACAACCTCGGACGGTCCAAGCCAGACAATCGCTATGAATGTGGAATTACAACGAACAGACAAAGACTCACTCAACGACTCGATCCCCACGGGTCTTAATGCTTTTCTGATCTTTAACCATAACTCTCACAGTGCCCACGGAGAAAGTCCTTCTTCCACGATACCTGTCCACAACACACGCGCCCACGTATGTCTCGGTGTCCACCGAATGGCTTGGATACGTTTACAATGTCGAACAAGAAGTCCTTCTATTTTCTTCATCGCAAAACCCAAATGTTCAAGTATAGAACAAACCTTCTTGCTGTAGCAAGATCACATAAACATATAATAATGATAACTCGGATCTTTGCAAACTCTAAGGATGTGTTTAAGCTTTGAAACCTTAGAAAAACATGTGCAAACAGGTCTCTGGATCGTAAACTATTTTTTCAATATGCACACTTCTTAATTCTGACGAAATTACGCTTTAAATAGTAAAAATTCATTGCCTCGAAAATTGTGTCGCTCGAACGAGATTGACATGTCATTCACGCGACATAACCATCTTGCTCGAATGAAGTACAACTGTCGTTCGAACGATGCGCGTGTCAGTTTGACTTTTTCTTTCAACGTTTCTTCAAAAGAGATCCAATTAAATCAAACTTTATTTCGAGCTTACTAGAATAAAACGTAGTGTAAAACACTTAAACATTTTAAAACATTTTTTTTAATAAAATTACATCCTTATATTTTATAAAAACAATTTCGAGCACCATTAATTATACGCATTCATACCTGTGTGATCTCGGAATGCAATTAACTTGAAGACGAATACACTTGTACCAATTAAACTTCGACAAGATTAATTCTTTGAAGCTTTGCCGCAACGTCTTCAATTTCTCCAATACGTCATAGACCAAGTGGGATCGTGACAAAATAAAATCTCCCTATGACATATTACAAGCACAGTTTTGTTCACGGAATTAAGTCAAAATAATATAGGGACTCAATTGAAAATTTATGCCCTTACACCATCTTTTTACATCCACCACTTTATCTTTCATATAGTAATCAGCAATAATACCTACCCCATTTCTACGATTATCTCTTCCTCTCAAAAAAAATAATTTATAACCTTCTCCTATCTCTTTAGCATTTTCACCTTTTCATTTAGTTTCTTATTGGCATGCTCTGTTGATTTTTCTCCGTTTTAATGTGTCCATAAGTTGTTTACACTTACCAATTAGTGTTCCTAAATCCCACGTACCAAATCTAATTTTATGCATGTTATTTTTATTTACGTTTATTCTTCTAAATAGAGAACCAATCATCAAGATTTGACATAAACTTTTACAGTTGGCTGTCAACCTGACACCAACCTTAGTTTAGTTTGCAATATAGCACATAAGTTATGGAACAAGTTTGGCCTCAAACAGATTGTGGGTCACAACAATGGTTTCTATTTCTTTATGTTTGATAATGCTAATATGAGGGATGAGGTAATTGACAATGGCCCATGGCATTTTGTGGGGAACCCAATTATCATCCAAAAATGGGCTCCAAACTTCTCTTTCAGCAAAGACTCAACTTCAGTGATTCCTGTTTGGGTCAAATTTCATGACATTCCTGTCCAGTTATGGACAGAGGAGGGGCTGAGCTATGTGGCTAGCTCAGTTGGAATACCAATGTATGCTGATACTATAACTGAAGGAATGCAGAAAATCAGTTTTGCTAGGATATGTGTGGAGTTAAAAGTCATGGGAGAATACCCAAGGACCATTGATATTAAAATGGAGGATGGGTCCATTGCTGTGGTTGCAGTTGAGTACCAAGAAAAACCTCCATCGTGTATCAAATGTGGCATTTTTGGTCATGATCTCCTCAATTGTCAGAAGGCCAAGAAGGCATGGGTGGCAACTAACAACAAAGAGATGATGTATCCTTTCAAAAGTCAGACTGAGATTCAGAAGGCCTTAGAAGAGGAATGGACCCAAGTGCAATACACAACCAATAAGAATCATAATGACAAGAGGGCAACAAAACCAAAAGAAGTTCAGGCCGAGGTAGGGATCAATCTAGTTCCTAATGCCAGGAATGATCCAGTTGCAGGGCAGCCTGAGGTAGTTACTAAGCCAGTGTTAGAAGAAGGGGATAAGAGCATAAATTCCCCTAATCCATTTGATATTTTGGAGACTGAGAATGAAGATCCTCTAATGTCCACTCCTGCACCAGCTGGCTTGGTTCTTAAGATTAAGGCAGTTGATGAACTTGACAAGGGGCTGGAAAGGGGAGGAGACAAAGGTGGAGGCAATGAGTTACCTGGGAGTAACAAGAAAGGGAAGAAGAAATCAGGTAACAAAGTTAAGAAGTTTAGATGACCAGAATGGGTACATGGAATATAAGGGGCCTTAATGCTCCCCATAAGCAGGTGGAGGTGGTTAAACTAATAAAGGATAATAGATTAGACCTTATCAGTCTTGTGGAAATTAAGATTAGAAGGAACAATATGGAGACTATTAAAAGTTCTTGCTTCTATCATTGGGAGTATATCCATAATTGCCCCACAGATGGGGGTGTGGCTAGAGTGATTGTGGGCTGGAACCCAAATATTCTGAAGATTGAGGTGATCTACACTCATAGACAGGCCCTATTCTGCCTTGTAAATATCATTGGTACCAGCTACTCCTTCCATGCTACCTTCATATATGGGGAAAACCTTCCTGAGCAGAGGAGATGCCTTTGGACTTTCCTTAGAGAAAATAAATTGGTGGTTAATGATGGGCCTTGGATACTAATGGGGGATTTTAATGTGGTCAGATGCCAGGAGGAAAAAATGGGAGTATTGGGTATTGACAGAGCTGCTGCTGAGGAGTTTAATGATTGTCTGAATGAGCTAAATGCGGATGATATGGTCAATAGTGGGTTATGGTTCACCTGGAATAGGAATCAGAGGGGTGACAATAATGTTCAATCGAGGATTGATAGAGTCATACACAATGATAGGTGGGCTGCTCTCTTCCCTAATTCACAAGCTATTACCCTTCCTTGTGGAATTTCGGACCACGATCCCATTATCACCATTATGGATAACACTATTACTTGGAGACCTAAGCCATTCAAGTTCTTCAACTTCTGGATGAATCACGATGAGTTTATGCCTACTATCATTGAAGCTTGGGATGTTGATGTGGATGGGAACCCAATGCAGAAGCTCTTCAAGAAGCTGAATAGAGTCAAGGCCTCTTTGAAGCACTTTAATAGGATGTTCTTTAACAAGATTTCAGCAATGGTTGCTGATTCCAAGTCTAAGTTTGATGCTATCCAAAGTGAACTGGACAGAGATGGTGCTAATAGGGAGAAGCAGGATGCTGCTAAGGCAATGAGAATCAAATACGCTAAGCTTAGGAATGAGGAGCAGTCATTCCTTAGACAGAAGGCTAGAGTTAAGTGGCTGCAGCTGGGAGACCAAAATAATACTTTCTTTCATAAGAAAGTAAATCAAAATGTGGCTAGAAGGAAAATTTTGAGCATTGATGATGATCATGGTGTGAGAATTGAAGGGAAAGAGCAGGTGGCTGGAGAAGCTGAGAAATTTTTTCGGAACTTTTTAGGGAATAGGTCGCGATGTATTGATGCTAACACTGTTTTGGGGGAGGTGATTAAGAATAAACTCACCTCTAATCAAGCTGAGTTATTGGAGAAAGAGGTCACACATGATGAAATCAAAGAGGCAATGTTTGGAATTGGGTCTGACAAGGCCCCTGGTCCGGATGGCTTTAACAGCTATTTCTTTAAAATGAATTGGCAGCTTGTGGGGGAAGAGGTGTGTGAGGCTATAAAATTCTTTTTCGATAATGGGAGTTTCTTCAACCAGTGGAACTGTACCGGCCTGGCTTTGATTCCTAAGGTTGCAGCCCCTAGAAGTATGAGGGATTTCAGACCTATATCGTGCTGCAACACCTTGTACAAGTGCATCTCCAAAGTTATTACTTGCATGCTTAAGAAGATGATGCCAGACCTCATTAGTAATAATCAGGCTGCCTTTGTTGAAGGCAGATCCATAGCTGATAACATCCTGCTATTACAAGAGTTAATGAGAAATTATCATAGGGACTCTAACCCTCCTAGATGTGCAATTAAGATAGATATACTTAAAGCCTATGATACAGTGAGCTGGGACTTCCTGATGCAGCTATTGACTCATGTTGGCTTCCCCCCCAAAGTCATTGGGTGGATCTCCAAGTGTGTGACTACTACCAGGTTCTCCATTAATCTGAATGGGGAACTGAATGGGTTTTTTCATGGGAAAAGAGGGCTCAGGCAGGGAGACCCTCTCTCTCCATATCTTTTCCTGATAGTGATGGAGGCTTTCTCTGGGATTATTTCTAAAGCTGCTGAATCAGACCTGTTCAGTTATCACCCCAGGTGCAAGGAGATGGCCCTAACTCATCTTAGTTTTGCTGATGATCTGATAGTTTTTGCTGGTGGGGACAGGGTGTCTTGCAGCATTGTGAAGGAGGCCATATCAAAGTTCAGCTCTTTAACTGGGCTTATGGTCAACTTGGAGAAGAGCAGCCTCTTCACTGCTGGGGTTAATGTGGATGGGATTCAGGAGATCTCCTCTATTCTGGGAATACAGCACAACTCCCCTCCTTTCAAATATCTGGGGGTTCCTCTCATCACAACTAGGTTGAAGAAGGAGGATTGCTCTCATTTGGTGGAAAGGATAACTATGAGAACCAGATGTTGGACTAATAAATTCCTGAGTTTTGCAGGTAGGCTCCTCCTTGTGAAGACTGTGATTTTCAGCATCCAAGTGTATTGGGCAAGCATTTTTATCCTGCCCAAGAGCATCATTAAAAAAATTGAGCAGATTATGAGGAATTACTTATGGAAAGGGGATGAGGCTAATAGCAAAGGGGCAAAAGTTGCTTGGAAGGATATTTGTGTATCTCTGGATGAGGGGGGGCTAAATATCAAGTGTCTAGAGACTTGGAACAGAGCAGCTATGGCTAAGCATTTGTGGAATCTATGCAGTAAGAAGGACAGCGTATGGATCAAATGGTGCAACATTTATAAAATCAAGGGAAGGAGCATCTGGGCTCTGAGTATCCCAAATGATTCTTCATGGAGCTGGAGGAAAATCCTAAAGAGCAGAGAGAAGTTTAGAAGCAAAATAAAAACCATCATTGGGAATGGAAATCATGCTTTTATGTGGTTTGATAATTGGCACCCTAATGGCCCGCTGCACCCCTTATATGGGGGAAACATTGTGTATGACTCTGCTAGTAATCTAAAAGCAAAAGTTTCTGATTTTATCCACCACTTGGAGTGGAGATGGCCTTCAACTGTGACTTGGGAGCTGAATGAAGTTAAGAATGCTATTCTTCCTACTATTCAGGATGCAAATGATAATGTTGTGTGGCTGCCCTCTAATAATGGGAAGTTCACCATAGCTTCTGCTTGGGATCTTTTAAAGGCACATAAGCCTATGGTTAACTGGAGCAAGTTTGTGTGGAGTAAGGTGTGCATCCCTAAATGCTCTTTCATTACCCGGTTGGTGGTTAGGAGGGCCATCAACACTAAAGTTAATCTACATGAGTGGGGGGTTTCTATGGATGACCTGTGTGAGTTATGTGGGAATGAGAGGGAGACATATAACCACTTGTTCACTCAGTGCAGCCTTAGTAAAAGTATATGGCAAGAGGTGTGGCTAAGAAACCAATGTTATAGGGATACCCTGGATTTAAATAGTGAGTTGGATATGGCTACTATTAACCACTCTACGAAGACTCTATGCGATAAGATAAGATCCTTATCCTTTACTACTACTATCTACTGCATTTGGATGGAAAGGAATGCTAGATGCTTCAAGCATGTCTCCAATTCCCTTGACTCCATTGTGAAGGGCATTGAAAACATGGTTCGAGCAAAAGTGCTTACTTGGAAAAAGGACAGAAGGAACTATGCAAACTGGATGGCTTGTATGTACTGGAACATTCCTGAAGATAGGCTTCTGTACTAAGGATTAGTCTAGTTTGGCTCTTCTTGTTATTTTGTTTGCCTTTGGGGTATGCCCTGGGGTTTCCTTTCTTTTGTTAAGGTTTTTTCCTCTGTAAATTCTTAGTTTTTATATATACTCAATCTTTCCCAAAAAAAAAACCTGACACCAACCCACCTCATTTCATATCCGGACTTGGGCACCGACAATGGTAGAACTAAAGAGATTATTTGATTAATTAATAAAAATACTCTTACAAATTAATTCACAAACATGATCAGTTAAAAACCAAGATCATTTTGAAAAATCAAACCCGGATCTTATATGTACCAAAACAGATCGGTTCGTTCAACTACGAAATCAGATCTTTTTATTTAAAAACAGATCGGTAAAGATAAAATCCAAATTGATTTTTAAAAACAGAAATCATATCGTAAAATGATAATTTTTTTTCTTCAAAACTATTGATACAACGAATCTGGTGATGTTGAAGGAAGTAACACAAAAACATTACAAAGCCTCTCTCTCCCACTTTCTACAAAAATAAGATTCATGTAACTTAAAATATGTATGTTATGATTTGCAAAACAATTTCAGGTATAACAAGATTTTAATAAGTTTTGTCAATATATAAAACAAAGTGTTAATATTTCAACAACACGTTTTCGAGAAAACTTAAAGACGGTAGAAATTTAGTTGATCTTTTAAGAACCTTTCTCAAAACTAACAATCTTAGAGTCGTAGATATCAATATTCGTCCTTTTACTTCGAGATCTAAAAAAAGGAGATGTATGAAAATAGTTTCAAACAAACAGTTTGAAAAACACTTGACTCTTAATCTCTCTTTACGGCTTTGAATGTGGGAGGTGGTCCAAACTAAAACAAAAGACTAACGATTACAACACACACACACACACTTTTTTTTTTTGGTAACTAAATATATTGAAAAGAAAGAAATATACAAGGTGGAGAACACCAAGCCCAGAGGCTAGTAACCAGAAGGTGGGGCATACCCCCCTTCCCAACAAACATCAACAAAGGAAATCAAAAGAAAACAAAACAACCCCAAAACATCAACAAAGTAAATCAAAAGAAAATAACATTAGAGGTACAACATGGATTCAGGAATCCCCCATTGGTTGCAGACCATCCAATTGGTGTAGCTTCTGTTAGTGTTCTTCCAGGTACTGATCTTGATCTTCATCATATTATTAATCTCATTCATGAGCTGACCAGGAGTTCTAGCCCCTCTGCTGTGCAGCCTGCCATTCCTTTCCATCCAAATACAATAGATGGTGGTAGTGAAAGATAGAGTTCTGACTTTGTTGATGAGATTGTTGTTGTTAGCATACGCCACAGCCATCTCTAGCTCTCTCTCCCAAGTCCCTAAATTCCTGTAGCATTGGTTTCTGCAAAGAACTTCCATCCACACCTCCTTAGTGTATGGGCAGTCAGCAAGTATGTGCGATAAAGTTTCAGTCCCATTAGTGCATAACATGCAATTATTGTTGTCCACTATCCCCCACTCCATCAATTTATCTTTGGTAATAAGACTTCTTCTGCAGACCAGCCAAGAGATGAAAGAGCATTTAGGTATGTTGGCACGGTTCCATACCAACCTATTCCATTCCACCTCATTGTTGTGACTGCAAATAGCCTTATAGGCAGATTGAATGGAGAATATCCCATTGGTAGAAGCGAGAAGGTTTTGGTTCTTGAGAGAGAGAGAGAGAGAGAGAGAGAGAGAGAGAGAGAGAGAGAGAGAGAGAGAGAGAGTAATAATTTATTAGTTACCATATATCAATTACATTGATGACATAAATACAATAAATTACAAACTTAGATAACATGTGAATAACTAATATACAAAGACAAATGGTCAAACCCAACAAGGTTCAATATTCATTCTGAGCAATAACAACGAAGTAGTATTCTTAGCGCGACAGAAACCTAACGGATAAGGGATCACATCTCATGATGTTTTCCCCGAATGAACTAATTCAAAGAGCCCAACTTTGTTTCGTTATAAATGTGACGAGAAAGAGATTACAATTCGGGGTAAAGGAACCGAATGGTGCTAAGTTAAAATGAGTACCTTCATTCGTCAGAAACATAAAGAGATTGGGATTTTTGTTCATTTGTTTTACCCCGAACGAAACCCTAAGGGGTTTGAAATACCAATTCGTTTAAAAATTCAATAGGTTTTAAAAAATAATTCAATCGATTCCATTCACTGGTTTCAAAACATCTAAATTTTGTTTTCTCAATAATTCCATTCTTTGGTTTCAAAACGAATAAAAAGAGTAAAACTATACTAATAGCTAGGTTCGATTCAATTTGATACAACCGTTCACATCGATTTGTTTGATTCACAATAATTTCAAATAGATTCGTTTGATTCAGCTGGTGTTTGATTCATAATTCATCAAATGGTTATGAATCAGTTGGGTGTGCAATTCTTATTGGCTAATTTTTTTTGGGAGGTTTTCAAACATTATTCACATTAATATTAAGTACCAACCTGCATATGCTTAATTTGTTCTCGGCCTTTGAAGTTGAGAGGTTTTAAAGTTAAGAAGTTGAAAGGCTTGAATGTGTAGAGATAAGGAGGAAAAGTGTGTAAAATGATTTTTGTACACTTTAAATAGTGAGTGGACCTCTATATGGTATAATGAAGTCAAAATTATTTCGGGGTGATTTTTTGAAGTAAAATTACGCTTGTAATGTTACAGAGTTATATTTGAAACTAGTTGTAAACCCGTGCGATGCACGGGCGGTTCACAAATTTTATATCAGAAGTAGTTAATAAACTTAAATTTGATAATTTAACCTATAAAATTTAAATTAGTAAATAAGAAAATGATAATTGAAAAATATAGATATCTCTTTATCAAATTTAGAAACAATACAAACCTAAAGAAAACTTTACACCATCATTTTTTTCTTAATATTCTTTTTATTGCCTTCGTTAAAATGAAAATCATAATTATTGATTGCTTAAATTTGTGAGAGAAGTTTATTCTTTTTGAAAATTATGTTCCGTGATTAAAAAAAAGTCCCTAATTAGTATTTAGAGTTCTAGCACATAATGGACATAAGGTATAATATAATTAATAATTATGAACTACTTACCAAGAAATCAATTTTATCATATTAAACATTCACCGGATTAAAAAGAAATGAAATAATTAAGTCAGTCTTGTTAAACATTTTGTATGTGTAAAGCCATTAACATTGTTTCACAAAGTGGTATAAACAAAAACATTAACTAATCAGTATTTCAAAGTATTTACATAAAGATGACATATTCTTTGTGTTATTTCATCACATGCTTTATGTCCACCTTGCAAAACATATGTCATATTAGTTCCTATATTGGGGGATTTCATCAAATAATATACACGAACCTTATGAAATCTTATTAAGGCAAACTACTGCGTTGTTCAAAATTTAAGTTAAGGGGAAATAATAGTAAAATCTGGGAAACAAAATGGAGGGGGTATAATCTTTTAGATTTCATTATCTGATTCCTTTCCATTGTCATTGCTCCCACCGTGCAAAAACATAAGAAGTTACTACTTAAAAAATATACAATCGCATCACAAAAAATAACGTAATAGATTTTATATAAACTTCAAAGTTAACCCTTATCTATAATAAAAATATGGAGATGGAGAGTTGAAACAGATGCGAAATCGAGAGTTGAATCATTAAAAACAACACCTAAAATAGATTCAACAGCACATGGAGAGTTGTATGAGTAAATCGAATGGAGTGATTCATACTAAAACATGGAGATAAAGAGTTGAAGACGATACAAATCGAGAGTTGAAACATACCTAAAATATAATTCATTTCATATCCATATAAAAAAAATCCACTTCATATTATATCCATAAAAAAACTAAAATAGATTGGGTTGCATAATATATACGTATCCACAATATCTGCAAATTCCATGAGCAACTGTATTGTCCCTTACCAAAAGATTCCACAATCATTCAAAATTAACTAAAAAATTTTAAATTTCACAATTATGACTGGAAAGAATACAAGAGTAATATAAATCAGGACACTATATTAAATCTCAAAGCTAGCCAATATATATGTAACATAATTACACACTCACCTTTGAGTCATAGCACAATTTCCATATTTCATATAAACGGTAAAACTTGTCGCTTCCTCATTATATAAACAGTATAAAGATCTAATGTGTTTGAGATAAAGACTATTAGGTTCCTTTTTTTAAAATTTAAAAATAAATTAAGAACTCATGGAATAAAAATCATTATGATAAAAAAAACAATATGATGAACCCGTACCAAATCATGATGCGACTACAATAATGCATTCAAATATGGGTTGCTAATGCAAACTCAACAAGAACTAAATCTTTTGATCAAGAAATTAGTCTACCCCAATTTTCTCCAATGAACCAACATTCCAATGATGATGAAAGTCATTGGATTAGTTAGCAAACATCACAGCAACTGAATGAACCCACATACGTGAAACTAAATAGCTGATATAATATTAAACGACACAAATACCCATCATTTGAACCGCTACTTGAGAAGACACATCAGTCGCCTGTAAAGACGGATCCAGGGGATCCTATATATATATATATATATATATATATATATATATATATATATATATATATATATATATATGGAATTACTATTCTCACACCCTTTATGTCTTCCCCCACACCCCTTTGGATAGTAAATGACAATTGTACCATTAGGGTTATAAAATCTAAATGTTCAATTTTTCACTTCCAACTAAAACAAATACATTTGATAAAAAACAGAGATTTATATTTTCAATAAAAAAACTGTTGTTTATAAAAAAAACTGGCAGTAAAAAACCACAACTCATTACAGCATGTTCCCAACCCATTAAAAGTGAAAAAACAAACTTTGAATTGTACACTAATACAACAGAAAGAGAAGGAATTACTTATCGTTCAAGAAAATTTGTAGTCATTTTTTTCACGCAAGCACAACTTGTTGTTTCACGGTTCTCAACCCTAGTGTGTGTCCGCCGCACTTATATTCTGTATGCACAACTGATTTATGGAATGAATTTCTTTGTCAAAGTGCAACAAATTTCAATCGAGGACTTTGAGATCACAAATGGAATTTTTTTTAATAAGGAGATTCATTGCAAGGGCTATTGGGGTGCACACCCATAGACGAAGAGTCGTTTGGGTTAGGAGTATTATTTGAATCCTTATTGTTATTTTCGTTTTTTCTATGTGCCAAGTGAGGCTTCGACGAACAGGGCTTGAGAGGGCATTTGAGAATATATAGGAGTTTTTGGCTTGGTGATCAGGTTGCGCGGAAGCTAACCGATGTCCTTGCCTCGTTGTGGCTTCCATGCGACGATGATGATAAATTGAGAGCAAAAATATTGCCCCTCTCTCTCTAGGACTGCAGACTATTGGGTTCCTAAAATTTGAAGCGGGGATAAAAGTCTTTTGATTTTCAAGAATGAGAAGGGTTATATATCAAAAAAATGCAAAAGGAGAGATAAGTGTGTAGATTTTCACAATAGTAAGGAATAAATGATGTGTACACGTGAACAATCTAATTTTTTTTTGAAGGTAATGCTTTCTAAAGTATTTTAAAGTATATAAAAGATGTCTTTTGTGTCCCTCTCGTGATAAATGGGAGTAACCCATAATAGTTGGATTGAGTGGAATGATTTAATGAAATAAGAACTTGGGCCGTTAAAATTACAATGGCCCGTCGGTAACAACCCATAAAATTCTGAGGGTGTAGGCGGTGACATTAATAAATAAATGGTAACATGATTGGAAGGAGGGAGTGAGGAACACGTGAAGGGCATAGAGAGAATTTACAACCCTAAATTTTGACATCTCCTCTCAACACTCTGTATCCCTCCACAGTAGCTCTTGATATCTATTTTGCTATCCCTCCACAGATTAGAATGGATTTTGGAAGTGGTCGAAAGAGAGGCAGGCCAGTACTTACTCTCAATGGCAACGGCGCCTTCAAGAAATCTAAGCAAGGTTCTTTTTTCTCTTTCAAATCTACCCTTCTCTCGCACGTGTTTTTATTTTCATTTTTTTATTTTAAGCTTACCTTATGCTTTGTGATTTAGGATCTAAATTTGTTGTTTCTTATATACTATGCTTTTGATTTCTCATGTTTGTAAACATTCTAATCTGTTTACATAATTTCATATACCGCCCTCAATTAACTCTACTAAGTAATTACCTGAAATTAAGCAATTTCATTTTTTGTGCTTCTTTTCATGCGTTTGTTATTGCTTTTGTTTGTTACAACATAATGGGAGATATTTGATTCTAGTTAGTTTAAGTTTGTTTTACTATTATCAGGCCGCATTCTGATCTGTTTACATAATTGACGCTGATTAAGTAATTACCTGAAATTCAATAGTAATGCTCTTACACAATTCTCCAAGGAAGCGGAGGTATATCACTATATAGAACACGAAAATGTGTTGAAACAATATCAACCTTTTATGTTTCAAAGTTTTTAACTGTCAAGAGTTGGAGAGGGTGAGAGATCTAACCCTAATTCTCAGATCTATTTAACATCTTATCAAACGAATGGTGTAGATCGGCTATTACATATATATATATATATATATATATATATATATATATATAAGATAGCTCATGATGGCATTTTGTATGCATGATATTTTCATAAAATATCATACATGCATAAATGATATCACGACATACATGACATACATGGGCTAATTGGGCTGGGCTGAAAACAATTGGGCTCGGCTGACAAAAATTGGGATGGACCGGAAAAAAATGGGCTTTGCTTTTAATTGGGCTGGACTTTTAATATTGGGCGGGGCTTTTAATTTTTTTTTTTGGGCTGGACTTTTAATTGCGCTATTCTTTTAATATTTTTTATTGTGCCATCGGCACGGGCAATCCTAGTATATATATATATATATATATATATATATATATATAGTACTGCTCTTGTGTGGACCAGTCCGCATTTTAAAAGTGCGGACCGTACATGTGTCAGCTGACGGTGAGCCTAGAAATTATCTGCTAAATTATAGGCACTCTCTTTCTCTCTCTTTTCTGGGGTCACCGTCAGGTGACACATGTACGGTGCGCACTCTTAAAATGCGAACTGGTTCGCACAAGAACAATAATGTGTATATATATATATATAACACTATAAATTAAATTTAAAATTATGTATATTACATATGAAGGAAAACGGATATCCGTAAATATAGATCGTCCGTCTCGTTGAATCCGGATATTGTGAAAGTGCTATATGCACTTTTTAATGCTTAATTCAGATAAATATATGCAAAATTTAATTCAAGTACTAGACAAATTTGGATTTTGGAATGTCCGTTTACGCCCTTATTTACTATGCGATATTTGATTTCCCTATGTCAAATGTTTATATTATTATGTTTACTCTTTTGGAGTAAGGTAATATCTCACAACTATTTCACTAGTTGGCTAGAGGACCGATGAAAACTGAAGGAAAAGAACCAGGTTATGTTACAGTGCCACCACGTTGTGCGAAAATAGAAGAAAAATGGACTTGGGAAAGTAGCTTCACATGATTTGGTTGAATATTTTGTTTCCGTAGAAGTTAGAACCAAAATAGCGAAGAAGGTTACAGTTTTCTTTAGGAGCATTATTCTTTACATGTGTCCTGAAGGATTTTCTTAATGAACAAAGTTTTTTTTTTTGGTTGTAAGGAGAATTTTCCCCAAGCATTTTATGGATACACAATATTGATCTACAAAATAGCTCTTTAAAAATTCCCTGAAAAACTTATCTGCCATTATTCTATTGAAAGGAAGGAATATTCACGGAATTGGTCAGTTTTCTCCATTGTTTATATTAAGTGTATTTATATTAAATATTTTTCTTAGAAATTAGAACTTTATGATACTGATAAGAAACAATAATATTGGATGCTATATTTATATCAAAGTTCAAGATTAGTAATGTGCTGAAATATTAACTGAGAAGAGTAATTAATGTTCTGTAACAGAAATGGAGTCCCTTCCAACTGGTATAGGAAGCAAATCGAAGCCATGCACAAAATTTTTCAGGTTCTAATCCTAAACTGTCTAAAAATAAATATTGTAAATCCAAATTTATCTACTGCAAATGTTATAAATTGTAATAAAAATCTTTTATACAATTATTGCACTTAGAAGTTGTATGGTTTGGACTAATGAATCGGGTATCTAAAGGTGTGATACAGGTCATACTATTGTTTAATCACAATTGGTTGATTGGTGAAAGTACTGTTGTATTAATCAGTTGATGGGCAACATGTAATTCAAAAGCAGTTCACTGGATGCAAAAGCACATATAATGATTATACATAACTCATCTTGCGAATCTGGCAAGTAAAGGCAGTGCGATTTGGTAGTCGACATTTAAAGTTGTGTGCGGCACTGGCAAAAACCCATATAATGATTTGGCTAATCAATTGACATCTAAAGTTGTGGCATGGGCAATCCTCTTTTCATAAATACAAGTTGTATTAACAAATAATATTTAATGACATGGTTGATTCACGGTAAATTTTAGTTGCCACAGTGTATTTTGTACTCGGAAACAGCTGCAACGAATGAAACTTTTTGAACATTGAATGGTTATTAAGTCTCCCCATTTTGTAATTTCATGCATGAGTTATTATCCGAGCATGTCATTGCAGTTTATATGTTTATTCTAGAGAACCTATGCGAATCTGTAGGAATCACAGCCATTTTTGTGAAAACTGTGTTCGACATGGCTCCAAGTATCGGCTGAGTTGACTCGGTATCGGAGGGTGGCGATACGATACCGAGACGTTTTAAAAAAAAACACTGAATCGTGTTGTCTCACCGAGATATCGGCTGAGACAACCGATTCCGAGACGCCTTGCCGAGATATCGGCCGAGACAACCGATTCAAACGGCACATTATTTTTTACCCTTTCGACATTTTTTTGGTACCAAAAAAACGGTGTTTACGAAACATTTTTTTTTATTTTATTTGTAAAAAAATTTAAAAAATGTTTTGTAAAATTTCTTTGTACATTTTTTACAAAACATTTTTTTGTACAAAAAAATAAAAAATGCTGAGAAAATTGTTCCGACATTATATAATTTTTTCGAGTAACATGGAAAAATTTGCTTCATTATTTGAACATTGTGACAATTTTTTAATAGA
Organism: Sambucus nigra; assembly: GCA_949130495.1. NCBI lineage: Eukaryota > Viridiplantae > Streptophyta > Magnoliopsida > Dipsacales > Adoxaceae > Sambucus > Sambucus nigra. The sequence goes on from OX422218.1 coordinate 152,057,291, forward strand.
ATTTTAATCGTTTACCATATTTCTTTATTGATGGAGATATATTGTAACATTTAGGGTTCGTTTGGTTATCCTTATTTGCCATGGCAAATGACAAATAAATTTTAAAAAACAATTTAAAAACTGTTTTAAATAATTAAAAAAACTGTAATGAATATTTAAAAGCTGTTTTGTAATGTTTTAAAAACTGTTTTTAATATTATAAAAAATTGTTAAGAAAATATTTTACAATTTTTTAAAAAAACTGTATTATAAAAATATTGTTAAAACTGTTTTTAGCATTTTTAAAAACTGTTTTGAATATATTATAAAACTGTTTTAAAGTTCAAAAAATCAATTTTAAAAACTGTCTTAAATAGTTAAAAAAGCTGTTTTGTAATGTTTTAAAAACTGTTTTTAATATTATAAAAAATTGTTAAGAAAATGTTTTACAAATTTTTTTAAAAACCTTATTATAAAAATATTGTAAAAACTGTTTTTAACATTTTTTAAAACTGCTTTGAATATATTATAAAAACTGTTTTAAAGTTTAAAAAAATGTTAAAAACTGTTTTAAATTGTTAAAAAAACTGTTATGAATATTTAAAAACTGTTTTGTAACGTTTTAAAAACTGTTTTTAATATTATTAAAAATTGTTAAGAAAAACTGTAAAACTGTTTAAAATTGTTTTTAATGTAAAAACTGTTTTTCGTAACGTAAAAACTGTTTTTTCGTAACATTTTAAAACATTTTTTCGTTACATAAAAACTGTTTTTCGTAACATTTATGAACATTTTTAAAAACTGTAAAAACTGTTTTTAATAATAAAAACAGGGAGGAAGAAGAAAAGAAAAAACAGTTCTTTAGTATTTTTAATAAATAATTTTGGGGTAAAAAAACATTTTTTTTATATAGTTTGTTACTTTTTTAATAAATAAAAATGGGAAGTAAAAAGAAAAGAAAAAACTGTTTTTTTTATTAAATAAAACTTGGGACGAAAATAAATAAAAAAACATGTTTTTTATTATTATATATGATAACGTGGACGAAAATGTGTTATAAAAATGTTTTGCCTAAAAAACTTGTTTTACCCCCATTTGGTGTTTGATAGTCTAATGTGAGAAAAAAAATATTTGTCTTGGCAAAATTTGCCATATGCAAAGCAAATTTTGCCATGCCAACTCTTTCGCCCAACGTCAACCAAAAGGACCCTTAATGAAACACCATTTATATAAGTTTGTATACATAACATATATATGCAAAACAATTTTACACACTAACATTAAATTAAACAATTTCAATAAAATTAAAATGTCATTAATATAAAACTAATAACATTCACCGTACATAAAATTATTTGAACTTGGAACAAAATATCTTATCAAAATATAATGTCACATAATGATGTCCAAAAATGGAACATCACATTTGGGGACATCACATTTGGGGACAGTGAATTGACATCGCGGGGGTGTAGTGATCCCAATAATATTTGTTGGACACTAACCTTATTTATTCAATTATTTTTAGTTTGAGTACATATTCTTGGATGTCAAGCAGCAAAGAGCAAAGAGACTAAATGTTGAGATATGACTTTCTTGTACAAAAGAAATACAACAAGAGTCTGCATAGACTGTATAATGTATAATATCTATATATCCTATAAAATGATAGCAAGATATATTAATCATTCTTCTTGAGTAGCCATATTTTATTCCCATTTATTTTGTTGCAAGATATACCTTTGAAGTTAAAAGGTAAATATTATAGGACGACCATTAGACCCGCCATGTTATATGGGACAGAGTGTTGGGCAATCAAGAAACAAAATGTGCAGAAAATGAGTGTGGCGGAGATACGAATGCTAAGATGGATTTGTGGTAAAACTCGAAAGGATAAAATTAAAAATGAACAAATTCGTGAAACGGTAAAAGTAGCTCCTATAGAACATAGAGAAAATCGACTTAGATGGTTTGGACACGTCAAGCGTAGACCAATGGATGCTCCTGTAAGGAAGAGTGATTTAGTTAGTATTGATGGTAATACAAGGGGTAGAGGTAGGTCTAAATTGACTTGGTGGGATATTATAAAAAAGGACATGATGTCATGTGGTTTAACCGAAGATATTGCACTGGACAGAATGGAATGGAAAAATAGGATTCATGTTGCCGACCCCAAATAATTGGGAAAAGGCTTTGTTGAGTTGAGTTGAGTTGATTCAATGTTAAATTGGGAACATAATATTTGTGGATTTGAATCGTGAATCGACATCGCAGTATGTATAGTGTTCTTGGATGTTGAGCAACAAAGAGACTAAATGTTGAGATATGACTTTTTGGTACACAAGAAATACAAGTTTTAGAAGAGACCAAATGAATTTTATCATAATAAAAGTAAGAAAATTGAAATTTTACTGCATGAGTGGCTGTAGAAAAATAATCCTTGGTTACACACACACACACACACACACACACACATATATATATATATACTTGCATTTGTATAGGCCTAACCAATCTTTCTCACTATGGCATCGATGATTTTGTTTCACTATAATTTTTATGTAATATAATTATGTGTTTTACATATAATTTAAATGAGATAACCAAAGTGAAGACAAGATGAGGTGCCGCAAATGAATGTTATATGAGGATAATATAATTTTAGTGGATTGAAGTCAGGATGGAATGAATGTTAGTTTGGAATTGTGGAGAGAAACCCCCAGAAAAATAGGGTATAAGTATGATCGAAACAATATATGAAGTGCAAATTTTATTAATAGAAGGAGCACCATTGGGGATGTAACACTTAAAGCTCAAGAGGTTAAAAGTGATCATTTTCGTTAATTATGCTATTTAGATAGACGTGCATGTTAGTCATGGCGTTACCCATAGGATTGAAGTAGGTTGAGCAAAGTGGAGAAGTGTATATTAGTGATAAAGTATTGATGTGCAAAAATGAGCATGTCGGAGATGCGAATGTTAAGATGATGTGTGGTAAATCTCGAAATCATAAAATTAGAAACAAACGTATTCATTCTTGTCGAGTAGAAGATAAATTGTGAGATCGCTTAGATGATTTGGAATTTTGAACACGTCAAATGTAGATCAATAAGTGCACTTAATTAACATTTGATAGTAACGCTAGGAGTGGAGGTGCTAAATTGATTTGGTGTGATCTTGTAAGAAAATACATGGTATTACGTGGTTTAGCCATGGTATCATGTGGTTTAATTAGAGACGTGTGCTAAATAGAACGAAATGAAAAATAGGATTCATGTAGCTGACCCTGAATAATGGGGACAATGCTTACACATTACTTGATATATATGAATATATTAATTATTTTCATGCACGAAGTATTCGTGTTTTGTATAAATTTATCATTTTATTTACTAATTTAGCTTGCTACATTGAAAGAATTTAATGTTTTGTATAAATTTATCATTTTATTCCTAGCATAATGAATAATCTTATGCAAAATTTCTCCAAGACTACATCTTGCACCGATCTTGCACTGCCAGAATTGAGGTTTCCTTGAAAACCATGATTGGTCAAGTTAGTGCATTTTTGAGAGTTTGTAGTAGTTCTCTTCTTCGTTGCTATTGTTACGTCAATTGATTGATATCAGAACGATGTTTGTTATGCCATTAATGGTGCTGAGGAGATCATCACAACTCGACCTCGAATGTTGCACCACTAGAATTGATTTGCCTCCTTGAAGGCCTTAATTGGCACAATGTTACATGGAACGTGGATTGCTTGGGTGCATGGTATGGGGACGGGTACATAGCATGCTACTTTAACCGGTACGCGGTATGGTGGGGGTAGGTTTAGTTGGTTCACTCCTTTGGAATGCGAGGCACTATACTTGTTGGAGTTATTTCAGTATTATAATCAATTTTTTGTCACGAAGCGTTTACTCCATCAATATTTAAATGTTCACTAAGAATGGACAACCGATGTAGTGTTTAATCTCTATATTCTGTAATATATTGATAAAACATATAAACCGTTCTTGTATATATATTGGTTGGTTGGGAAGTCTTTTTCTTCCCATTTATTCTATTATCGAAGTCAGAACTTGTGTTCACCACTTTTGAAGATCCGGATAGCGAATCCACCATGTTTCGGATCGTATGACCCCAGACCGCAGTGCGTAAGGGTTGTAGCGATTCCGGTAAGTATGGGCTAAGTTAGTGCACTCATTGTTGCTGGACTGACAAACTAACGTAGACGAACGATTGGAGTGTCATTAGGATTTTTCGGATTTTGATGTGGGGATTTCTCTTGTAATTTTGGGTTATTATTATAATTAGGATATTTATTAGAAATCAAATTCAGTTTAGGACTTTCCTTTTATTATTTTAGTTTTCAAGGATTACCAGTTAGTTGTTTGAATAGATTAGGACATCTATAATTTGGCGTATAAAATAAGGCCATTGACCTCCTCTTGCAATCAACTCGATCGAAATGATTTTCATTTGATTATTATGCGAGTGCGTGTAGGCTTTTGCTAGTTTACGCCAAATTGGTGTCAGAGTGCAGTTCGCTCGTGATCTAATCGTACGTGTAGTGATTGTATTCGTGAATCAAACACATTGAAAGAGGTGTCGTGATCTAATCGTACGTGTACGTGTACGTGTAGTGATTGTATTCGTGATTGTATAAAATGCATATTTATACCATTTTTTTACATATCACCTCATCTCAACGTTTTTTTTATTGAATTTTTTGATGAAAAAAATTGGAGATGATCTTTTCACCGTGGAGATAGAGGTGGCAACTCGGGTCAACGGGTCGGGTTTCGGGCCGACACGACACGACAAGGTTTTTTCGGACAAGAACACGACACGACACGAATTCATGTTTTTATTAGTTGACACGAACACAACCCGAATAAAAAACAACACGGCACGACACGATACGAATACAAGAATTTCTTAAATTTCACACGATAACACGACACAACACGACTCATAATTTAGACATGAACACGACACGACACGACTTCGTGTAAAAAAAACACGACACGAACACGACATATCGTGTCAATTCCGGGTCAATTTCGTGTCGTTCCTAAAATTGCCACCCTTACGTGAAGATCATATCCACTAAGTTTCATCAAAAAAATTATTTTTTTGTTATTTTAAAAAAATGGTATGTATCGGGGGGTCTGTACCATAAGGAGTACTACAGGAGGGGACCTCTCTCTCTCTCTCTCTCTCTCTATATATATATATATATATATATATATATATATATATATGATGCTTGCGGTCAATTCAATTGTGCACTCATCAGCCATCAATTTCCACAGTTCTATTGTTCAACTTGTATGAAAATCTATATTACAACATTATATCTCAACTATAATTATTGCAAATAAAATGTAAAATCATTCTACAGTTCTTTATGGTAATTTAGAGAGTTATTTTAATAAATGCCATTTTTAGAGTAACTAGGAGGATCTGACCCATGCATAAATCATATGTCTCTATGTTCTTATTTTGAAGTTAGCGAACTCCAACACAAATACGTACTTTCACCCAGCACCTGTACAGAAGTCAAAATAACATACTTCCTACTCGCAGCAGGCCAAAAGCATATTCCTTGCCCATTGTTGTATTCCCCATATTCCTTGCCCATGGTCGTGTTCCCCCAGAATCCGTGCTTGCGGCATGGCATGTGACCATTTTGGGATCATAATCTTTATAAATAAGTCGATCTAGTGGGTAGGAGCACATTAGGCTGAAAGCGAGAGCTCAAGGTGACACTACCGAGACCAGGGACAGATGAGTCTGCTAGTGCTTAAATTTAAATGGCAGCTCATGCGCTGATTTTCTTATTGACTTTGTGTCTGACAAAAAAGCACCACCTTCAGCAGACTATTGGCTGTTAAATGCATTTTCCATAGGAACTTATAAAGTGAATTTCCTCTAATAAGTGCGTATAATGAACTGACAGATTGAGTACCACTTCCGTTTCTAGCACAAAGAAAGGCAAGTTGTACTCCGGCAGGGAGAAGTCCCTCGTTAGCCTTAGTTTATTATTCTTGCCTTTTGGCTTCTTATTTAACACCATGCCACAAAAGTATGTGTTGGAGCTCAAAAGCACGGGTGAAAAGTGACCTAAGGTGGGTGCCCGAGACGAAAGCATTGGTAGGCTAAATGCTGTTTTATTTTACTGGGCATTGACTTGAAAAAATTTAATAGAGCACCCATTTAGTTTTCCTTGCCATTACTAAGCTGAAAGATTTAGTAAGAAGGGAAGCATTTATAGGGTCCCCTGCATAGTTCAAAGACACGGTTTTGGCAGAAGACTAAGGCATCAATATTTTAACTGGGCATCTTCGGTTTCGGGTTAGATAGGTCATACATTAGTCAGAGGATAAAAAATATAGGACTCAGTTCTCCAATACGCGCTCACACGCATGCACATATCTAGAGAGAGGAGGAAAGAACAATCTTGAAAATGCAACAATTCCGTGTGCGACGCATGTTGGGCATTGATACTGTCCCAACATTCTCGGACACGTGTCCAGTACTTCTTTTTGTGTGGTCACAATTTAAATATGCAAGTAATGTGTCCAATACTTCTTATCTTGTGTCCATACTTAATGTGCACGTACATAGTTAAATATGTGGAAATTTCTTGCTGAAAAATTTGATTGCCATGTGGGGTGGGGGGGGGGGGGGGGTAGGATGACTTGCTAATTTTGGCTGCACAAGTTACTATTTTCTCCCTTTCTGAATCTCTCTTTTATCTGTTTTCTCATGTAATCTATTATCTCTCTTTGCTCCGCACAGCCTTGTAATATTAGATATTTGTCATAAATATATTTGTTATTTATACTTTACTCTATATATAAATATAGATTTTTATGCACATAGTCGTTACATGTCCGTGTCTCGGGGTAGTTTTTTTTTGAGATGTTTGAGACAGATCTCATTTAAAGTATTTTCTGTGTTGTCATGTCATGTCTTGTTAATGTCTATGTCCATTCTTCATAGGTGCATATCAAGATGGTTAGAGATGTGTTGATAACACATTTCTTGTGATGCCCAGTGTCGGCAATACAGATACAGTTGTAAAACCCTCACGGGTAATACCCATTGTTGGGTTGCTGTGGGACAATTAAATACGCTCGTTTCTCATTCATGAATTTGATATGCTCTTGTGACGGCTGCCTATTATTTGTTGCTGTTTTAGTCTGATATGAATAGAAATTTTGCTCCGTTGGTGAGATGTTAGTAGAGGGGCAGTTGAAGTTAGAGGGACCCGTTAAAAATAATTATTTTCTATTTGCATTATTTTTGTTTAAAATTATTTTAATTCTGATATATTTGGTATTTTATGGGCGAACACTGAATTTTCCACCATTATTGCTATAGATCTGAGATATTGTTTCATCTAAATGTTCAATTTTCTTCTCCTATTTTTCTTCTTTTCCATTTGGTGATCTAGCGCAGTGTTCTAAGAAGCGCGAGGTGGGCGTTGGATGAGCGCCTAGGCGTTTTTTTTAACGTTTTTTCGGATACAACCCAATTGTACTTTGAAATTTAAGTTGCTAACAATTAATATTGATCAACTTCTAACATTACTAACATTTCTTTAAATTCTCATACATAAATAAAAGCATTTCCAATCAAAGTTCATTACGATATATAAAATACTAATAAACTAATTAATCACAACGATTCACAGGTTTCATATTATATCCCAATTGAATTACACATGGACATTAGTAACAATACTTTAAAGCCTTATATTTTTAACATTACTAGCTTTTCTTTGAAGTCCCATACATAAAAATATTACACGTAAAAATATTTTGTGCAATTGATATATGATTTCTAAAACAAAGAATAGAAATATAACACAGAACAAATAATGCTATTGTAGCTATAAAACTGAGAAATATGATGCAAAAAAGTGCCTGCTATAATCATTGTATATATACATAGAAACATTCATATATATATATATATATATATATATGAATAAATTTGATATATATTTATATGTACTTTTGATGCGCGTCAAAACTGGGGAAATTTTTTGAAACGCCTTTGCGGCGGTAAGTCGTGCCTTTTTAGAAACACTGATCTTGCGGATACTTTTATTAGTTGAGCACTTCTAGGGAGCCTGAATTTTTGACAGAATTTTGGGTGACAAACTGACGTGTCGGCTTGTTATTGGTTGGTTTTGAGGTCCTGCTGGCGCGGACCATATAAACCAACCAATAACAAGCCGACACGTTAGTTTGTCACCCAAAATTCTGTCAAAAATTCGGGCAGAATAGTATTTCTGTTATTAGTTTATTACAGGGTTGTTCTTGCTTTTGATAATAAGCTCTACCCATCTTAGTAATTTTAAAATTTAGCACTTTGGACAGATGATTTTCCAATTTTTTTACTTGGTTTTAGTTTAATTCGTATGTTTCCAGTCCTGTTATGGTACTCAATGTTGTAACTGCACACCCCATAACCTTTGGTAGTAGTGCGTCTGCATTTCCAGGGTGTCTTGCATTTTATTTTGGGTCAAGTACAAAAAGTACCTATCAAGTACGCATTTTTTGCTAAAAAATTCTCTGGGGAATAACATCTGAGCGTTTTTGCAAAAAATCCACTAACTATTTATATTGCAAAAAATCCCTGAAACATATTTTTTTGTCCCCAAGACATTCTTTTGTCTACTTTTCTTATGAAGTGCTTTTTTTTATTGTTTACAAATTCCATAGTTCTTGCCAAAGCTATATGTTCAGTATTTTTTCTTCCCCACTCCACCCCTTTAATTGTATCATATCTTCACCTGATTTATTGATTCCTTGATGGAATGCAGCACCTCCGGGTGTCCATTTGGTGAGGGATGCCATTTCTTGCACTACGTTCCTGGTGGCATGAAAGCGGTGGCTCAAATGACCGGAAACAACCCAACTTTTCCTCCAGCTGCCAGAAACCACCAACCAGCCATCCAACCATCCTTCCCAGATGGCTCATCTCCTCCGGCTGTCAAGACCCGCCTCTGCAACAAATTCAACACCGCCGAAGGCTGCAAGTTTGGCGACAAATGCCATTTTGCCCATGGCGAGTGGGAGCTTGGCAAGCCAACGTCAGCAGCACCTTCCCATGAAAACCCTCGAGCCATGGGTGGTGGACCAATGCCAGGCAATCGGTTCGGTGTTGGTCGAATGGACCCAAACCCCCCTCCCCCCCATGCTGCTGCAGCCAGCTTTGGAGCCTCAGCCACAGCCAAGATCAGTGTCGACGGTTCGCTTGCTGGAGCCATAATAGGAAAAAGTGGTGTCAACTCTAAACAAATCTGTCGCCAAACGGGGGCCAAGCTTACCATAAAAGATCACGAATCAGACCCTAGCTTGAAGAACATTGAATTGGAGGGTACGTTTGATCAGATCAAACAGGCAAGCCAGATGGTGAGGGAGCTTATTGTGAATATTAGTTCTTCAGTGTCTGGGCCCCCACAGAAGAACCCTGGGAGCAACTTGAAGACGAAACTTTGTGACAATTTTGCAAAAGGGTCGTGTACATTTGGGGAAAGGTGCCACTTTGCACATGGAGCTGAAGAATTGCGCAAATCTGCAGTGGTGTGAGCATGACTTCTTGCAGCTGTTGCCAGACGTTATTTTATTAGGACTTGAATCTTATTATGGTTTTTATTCGCTGTTCTTTAGTTTTTCTGAAGCAAAAATTGATAAAATTGCAGTATTGAGGGTTTCTTCTTCTTTGTTTATAATTTGGCTTCCTGATTTGGGTTTTTTGCTGCAGAAGTTAATTTGGATTTTTATGAGCTTGTGATACTTATTCGGATTTCTTGTTTCCTGTTGTTCTTATGGTCAATCTCGGGAGGGGTTTAGTTGTTGGGAAATGCTTTGTGTCCCAAACAATGCTCCCAAATCCTTCCCCAAATAGCATTAAGTGTTATACCTTGTGGTATGGGTCCCACCAGAGCACAACTCATTAATGCTATTTGGGGGAGATTTGGGGGATTTGTTTGGTACCCATAGCACTACTCTTCTTTGATCATGCTAATTTGACCTTCGAAGAAAAGAATTTGTCAACATTACTTTTACAACAGCCGAGTCCTTGAGAAGAATATAATAAGGCCATCTGAAGATACATTGAATTGAAAAAAAGTTAAATCTCAGACTCAGATTGCTGGTACAAAAATGAAGATAGACAATGCATGATGCGAATTTGTAGAAAATAGTAATTATTTTGTTGATAATGTCAATGATTCACATAATGCTTGGTAATGGGATGGTAGGTGGAGAGGAGTAATCATATGTCGTATAATCATTTTTTGTGCCTCTCGCCATCACAAAAAAATAAATACAAATTGTATGAGAATTCTAATTCATGAGTGAAACTTGCAAGAATTAAAAAGACTGCTGTGATAACAAGTACAAGACTCGTGCTAACAACAAAGGGGCTTTATTAAAAGCTAATTTATGACGTTCTTTGTGTTACAATTAACCTAAAATTTACTTGGTGCTGGGTAATGTAATACCCGTGATTTTTAGGTATTTTAAATTTAATTTATTTTCTGTTAGACTAAATTGTTACGTGGTAGATAGATAACTTCAAAATAAGGGTCCTGATATTTGCTGTAATTTTTTTTTATCCAAAACACTATTTTCTACAAAACACGACATAAGTACATAATATTTATACAAAACACCAAACAAACACAACACCACATAAGTGTTGTCTCATATAAAAACTAAAAAATTAAACCTTACTTTTTCTATTTCTTATATCTTTCTAACTTTCCCAAACCTCTCTCTCAATTGGAAATATATTGCATAAATCCATTTAACAACCCTAATATGAACATCGGTTATATATTACATAAAAAAAGGAAATAGAAATACTAGGGTTTAAAAAAAAAATATGCGAACCCGGAACCCATGGCCACTACCCACCGTAACAACTATTTTCACGGCCGAAGTTAACCGCATGGGTTCATTTCGGTTGCATCTCACCAATCCACTTACCACGACCACTTGCCACCGTAACAACTGTTTTCACGACGACTTTCAACAAAAACTACTCGTCACTTACGGTGACGGAAGGCCGTAAGTACAGTAATCCTAGTTTTGTTAATCGTATTTTCGTTTTTCAAATAGTTTTAGACATTATATACTTAGTACAGGTGTTTTAATACCTCAAAATCATCAAGAGAACATTTGATGTTCAACTTTTGGTAGGAGTAGAAGAGTTTTGAGATTGTATGGTGTTTGATTTAGAGTGTGGTATTTGGTCGTGTGTAATATTTTGTTTAGTTTGGGGTATATTAGACATTTTAAAAGGAAAAAAAGGTACACAACTTTTGGGTGTGGTTAGTAAAATTTACATTTAATTTTGTTGTGGTGTTTTGGTGTAAATAAGGATCCTTAAAATAAAGGGAAAAGTACTCTTAGGTCCCTCGCAAACAAATTTTAAAAAGTAAGGGAATATTGATTCAATCAGGATCTCTCTCATCCTTGAAGATAAGGACCGTTGGAGCTAACCGACCTACGAGAATCAAGAAGAATAAATGACCGATCAAGCTGTGATAACTGCCACAATAATTGAGTCCTATAAGACTCAACTATCATCTCTTATAAATATAAACCTAGCCCCCATAGAAAATGGGATGTAATCATTAACATTTGGACTAAACTAATCGAAAAGAACCTCCCATGGACGTAGGTACATTTGCCGAATCGTGTAAATCCTTCTTGTGTGTATGTGCATGATTTATTCTTTTTGTTCCGCTAAAACTATTTTGAATCATTACTGGTAGGATTTTACCACTTACAATTAGCCGCGCCTGTGGGAAGGATGGAACAAGAAATCCATAGGGACAAACGTAAGCTCCAGGATATCACCCATACCCCTAGCCCTGAGGCGAGTAAAACTCGCAACCAAGGAAGGAGTTCGTGGCATGATCCAGATCATTCCTACCAAAGGATATCATCGGAAAGAAGATATCGCCACGCAATTTCTATAGAAAATATGACCATCATAATCTCATACGGAGGGAGATGGACGTACGTCCTGCTCACCGAGGGACCATAACCACCCAGACCCCACTGACTATGTTCGCCAATACCGCCAAGTTATGACGCTTTGGAACAACAACAAGCCTTTGATGCGCCAGGTCTTTCCTTCAAGCTCGGGGGTGTAGCGCAGAAATGGTTCGAAAAGATACCAGACATGTCCATCTCTAGCTATAAACAACTCGTAGAGGCCTTTACCGCAAGGTTCATTACCAACAACACAAATCCAAAGAGGATGGATTCGCTCCTCATGCTAAAAAAGAAGCCACAGGAAACCTATGTGAATATGCTCAGCGATATTGGGAGATTTACAATGAGGTGGAAGACTACTCCGAACAGGTGGCAGTAGCCTTATTTAAGATCGGTTTGCCGAACAATTCCATGCTATATCAATATCTCACCATGAAGGAGGCTACCACTATCAATGACCTGATGTCTCTAATTAAGAAGTATGCTAAAGTGGAAGACGTGGTAGCAAGCACCCAATAGGACAATACTAAAGGTGAACAAAAACGGAGATAATGAGAACTTTCCTAAAAAGGGCGGCAAATAGAAAAATGGTGGACCTAAGGGCGATGGGAAGTCAGACTCGAACAAGGATCATTGCGCCATCAACATCGCTTTCAATGAACTAATATACAATATCTTGACCAAGATCAAGGGTTAATAAAATTTCAAGCGACCGAGGAAGATGGATGGAGAGCCCTCTAAGAAAAACACAACCTTGAGATGCTTCTACTATAAGGATCAACTGCACAAGACAAAATATTGCAATACACTAAGTCGTATCTAGAAGAGCTAGCCCAAACAGGCCACCTGGATGACTATGTTGAGAAGAAGTACAGTAAAGGTCCTGCGCTGTGCGACCAAAAGATAAATAATGTCCTTGAAGATGAGAAATTTGGACACGAGTTCGCAGTCCGTCACGGAGCCTTGAGACCTGACCAAATAAATGGAAATGCTGTGAGAATGGAATTAAAGAAGATTAATGCTATAATGGAAGCTTTTCGGATTGACCCGTCCAAACCTATTATTGGCAAACCTCATTGACCAGAGGAGACAAACTATGCCAAGCACATCGTTTTTATCGAAAAAGACCCGGTCTGAATCAGGATTCCATGTCATGACACACTAGTAATCACATTTATGATTGCTAATTGGGAGGTGGATAAGATCTAGCGGACTAGGGAAGATCTTCATAGGTAATGTACCTTAAGCTATTCAAACAACTTAACTTATGAATGGAGGATCTTAAAGAGGCGACCATTCCTTTGGTTAAATTCGTAAGAAGAATGAAATACCGTTAAGAAAGGTCGTGCTTCCAGTACGATAAGCTAGTGTAACCTACTATAATACCAAATTAAAAGTCCTCTAATGCTTATAGGGATATACGGATTATCAAACACACACCAATTTTTAATTTTTTAAAATTAATTAAACCAATTAAAACTTTGAACCAATTAAACTTGTGTTGTGAAAAAAATTAGCTAGACCTAAAACATGCATCTAGGTGATATAATCAAGCATAAAATAAAGCAAACCACAACACGACGATGTACGAGAAAAACCCATAAGGGGAAAAACCTTGGACGACCCAACCACAAAAATTCACTATGATATAGGTATCACTACAAGGATAAATTTGACTTACTCAACCGACTCAACTCCTTCAAGCCTTGATGAAATCTTCGCTCAAAGCGCCTCTGATGCCATTCTTCTTCGTCAAATTTACTTTCGAGTCGGTAGCAGAGGGAAGGTATTTTCATCTCTACGGGTAGGATTGCTTGCATGTCGCACACTACAGAATAAGGAGTAGCCCCAGTAGGCATTCTGATTGAAGTGTGGTAGCCCCAGAAGGCATAAGGGATTTGGTTGGCCCAATCTCTGTAACTCTCAATCATCTTGCTGATTATGGTTTTGAGGATTTTATTGGTAGCTTTGAAAACACCATTAGTTTGGGGCCAGTAGGAAGAGGATTTGTGTCTTTGAATCCCTTATTCATCGACTAGTTCTGTGACCTCAGCTTCAAAATGGAGCCCATTTTCTGACGCTAACTCATGGTGGAATCCATATCGGCAGATGATGTTCTTTCTGATAAACTTGGCCACTTTCTTGGCATTCAACACCGCGTATGACTCAACTTCGACCCATTTGGTGAAGTAATCAATGGTGACCAGGATGAATTCATGACCGTTTAAAGCTTTGAAGTAACCTCCCCTATGATGTAAATGCCCCATGTTGATACCAAAAATTATCCTATTACGTGGACCAATCAGATATAGACATGTGTTATCCATCATGGCATTAATCCTAGTCATCAAGGTCTATTTATCAGAATGAATCTAAGAATGCCGACCAACAGTGCAAAATGTCAACTAACACTAGGAAGAGCGACCAACAGGGGTTATCAAACGCCATTAGTTGTATACATTATGAACGTTGTACAAATGTAAATGTACATGTTATAAAGGCATTCGATCCTTTAATATTCCACTGCTGGTACACCCCCAGGGGCTATAAATACATTGTAATCCCTACAACCACGAGACACAAAATAAGAGATAACTGAACAAACACAAGGCAATATACTTTAGTAGCGCTATATACTTCAGTGGACGTAGGCTTTTCCTTTTGAGCCGAAACACTATAAAAAACTTTTGTGTCTCTTATTTACTTATTTATCCGTGATAAAATAATTAGAGATAGTCTAGTTTTTTATATAAATAGATTGGCGCCATCTGTGAGAACGTGTTTCTAACCGTTTTTACCCATTCATTCATTCAAATGGCTGATATTCTTGAATCAAGCCTCAGAAATGATGGCATTCCGCCTATTCCTTCTGCCCCACCAACTCCCAATGATTTGACTAGAATTCTAGTCAGTCTCGCCAGAGGACAAGAAGCTATGCAAAATACCATGAGGCAGTTAGCGCAGACCTTGCAAGCCAGGTCACCTTCCTTACCTTCACGTGGAAATATGCCACCTCCTCCTCCAAGAAGCAGTAGGCATAGACAATCCAGGACTACTAGAGGTACCTCTTATCTCCGAGGAGCAAGTTCTTCTCTTAGAACATCGGAGCCCTATGATGATCATTCTTTTACTCCTGAAAGATTGAGTGCCTTAGAAGGCTTAGCCGGACATGTCCTTTTGACCGTTTGGGACCCAGGGGGAATCAAAATGTTCCCAGGTCACTGTTGAGGAATACTCGATGATCAACCGATCAAAGGGAAGGCTCAGCCAAATCTAGATCAGATGCCCGATGAACTGCCCGCACCGAGCAACAATCGCAGGAAGAAAGTTTAGCACAAATAGTTGGTAGGAATGAAAAATTTATAACACACAAATTCGATGCTGGAAATAACGCATGGAAGGTCTCCATCCAGCGCTTGGAGGATAGATTGAGAGAAATGGATAAAGCCAAGAACCCTTTACAAAGAAGCTTTGTGAAAAGATCTCCTTTCATAAAAGCTATTGTGGATTTTCCCACACCTTCAAATTTTAAAGCTCCTGTGGTTACACCCAAATATGATGGAAAGACTGACCTTGTCCTTCATATCGAGCAATATCAAGCAGCACCTGCCATATATGCCATCCCCAATGAGATGAGGTGTTGAGCATTCTCTGAAACAATTACTGGTCCTGCTCAAATCTGGTACAATAGCCTTCCTCAGGGGCAAATTTCCAGCTTCAATTAGCTGATCGAGATATTTATTAGCAACTTTTGATTTGGGGCCAAACTAGTAAAAAGGGTAGTTCATTTGCTCAGTGTGAGACAAAAGGAAGGAGAAGGTACTAGAGACTACATCACTCGTTTCAACAACGAGAAATTGAAGGTCGTGGATTATGAGGAGAAGATTGCTATAACATCTCTTATGAGTGGACTGCTCCCCGAGAAACTTTACTACACACTTACTAAAGATCCCCCAAAGACAATGACCGAGTTAATGGAAAAAACAACCAAGATCATAAATGTAGAGGAGGCAAGGGCAGCTAAGCGAAGCTCGAGGACAAAAGGAGAAAGAAAAACTGCCAAGAAGGAACACAAAGATTCCAAGGAACATAGGGAATCGAAGTAAACAAGGATTATAGACCGGCTCAAGAAGTACAATAATTACACTCCATTAATAATGGGTATTCACCATATTTTGGAGGAAATTAAACATAACAAAGATGTACATTAGCCTGAAAAGTTGAGGAGTTCCCCTATCAAGAGGGATAAGTCAAAATATCGTGAGTTTCATAGAGACTCACACGACATATTTGTTGAAGGAAATTGAAACTCTCATCCGAAGAGGCAAATTAAACTCGTTTGTTGATCGGCAGAACAACGAAGGAGATCGACAAAGGTCGAAATCGCCTTGCAAGCCCAGAGACGAGAAAAAGAGGACCCATGAAGATAATCAGGAGGATGATCCCGACCTACCCAAGAATCCTAGGCAACCAGAACGTGAGGTATTCATGCTCAGCTTTGGTTCTTTTGATTGTCAAATGATTACAGGTGGAGATGCAAGATGAGGATATCATACAGTAGAAAGGAAGGCTTACCTAAATGAGGCCCAATATATACAGAGAATAAATCTAGCTAAAGAAGATCGACCGAGGAAGGTAAAAAAATATAAGCTGGTGATCGATTTCTCTAAAAATGATCTCTCAGGAGTATTGTACCCCCATGATGATCCTCTAGTAATCAAAGTCAGAAAGAAGGATATCATTATTTCCAGAGTACTAATTGATAATGGTAACTCGACAGATATTATGTTCTATCCTTGCTTTGAAAGTCTGGATTTTAAGCTCAACCAATTGGAGCCCTACCACAAAGCTTTAATAGGTTTTTTCTGGTGAGAAAGTATTCCCTTTGGGAACAATTAAGGTGGAGATGTTGATCGACACTTGGACAGCCAGCCGAACAGAGAAGAAACATTTGTTTGTAATGGAGAAAGGCCTATAACATGATTATTGGAAGAGTAGGGTTGAATAAGTTTGAAGATGTACCATCTACAGTTCATCAATGTTTAAAGCTTCCGACCAACTTTGGGGTAGGCGTTGTAAAGGGCGGCCAAAAAGTATCTCAGGAATGCTACTACTCATTTGCTGAGCAGGAAGATCTAGAAGAAATAAAGAAGAAAACCACCACTTACCAAGTGGACACCTCTGAACCTGATGAAGAATCTGAGGTTGAAACCTTAGATCCAAGGGAGGAAACATAATTGGTAAAGGGCCAAATAGTAGAGGCTTGCGTTGGACAATGATAAGCCAGAACGCACCACTCATATAGGAGCAACGCTGGATCCTGTTCTTAAATAGGAACTAGTGAATTTCCCTTAAACAGAGAAAGCATGTGTTTGCATGGAGTCACAAAGATATGCTAGGGATCGATCCTAACTTTCTTTTCCATGAACTATATGTTAATAAGGAGGCCAAGCCCTGTAAAGCATAGGTGAATAGTGTTCAGTCCGAGAAGAACCAAGCAATATAGGAAGAAGTTGAAAAGCTTCAAAAAGCTACTTTTATTAATGAAGTGAAGTATCCAGATTGGTTGGCCAACGTAGTTATGGTCAAGAAAAAGAATAATAAGTGGAGAATGTGTGTAGACTTCATAGATTTGAACAAACCATGCCTAAAGGATTATTTTCCTTTGCCACGAATTGATCAGCTTGTAGATGCCACATTGGGACATGAACTACTCAGTTTCATGGATGCCTATTCTGGTTATAACCAAATCAAAATGAAGCCTGAAGATTGGGAGAGCACTTCCTTCATTACCCCCAAGGAACTTATTGTTATAATGTTATGCCATTTGGTTTAAAAAATCCAGGTGCAACATATAAGAGATTGGTGAATAAAGTCTTTGAGGAGCAAATAAGCAAAAACATGGAAGTTTATGTGGATGATATGATAAAAAAGAGCAAGAAGGCGTCTGATTATATTGCTAACCTCAACCCAATAATCGATCAACTGGAGAAACACCATATGAGACTGAACCCGACCAAGTGCGTGTTTGGAGTGCAAGAAGGAATGTTCCTCGGGTACATAGTAAATCAAAGGGGAATCGAAGCAAACCCAGATAAGACCAGGGCACTGATTGAGATGCAGTCCCCTACTTGTAATAAGGATGTATAAAGGTTAACTGGGCGTGTAGCAGCTCTTAACAGATTTGTGTCCCGAGCTTCTGACAGGTGCCTACCATTCTTTAAAGTACTGAGAAAGAGTTTTGAGTGGAATGATGAATGCGAACAAGCTTTTATGGAGTTGAAAAAGTACTTGGGGTCACCTCCCCTACTCTCCCGACCAATTATAGGGGAAAGATTGTATTTGTACTTAACTGTTTCTGAATCATCTATAAGTTCTTCCTTAATCCGAGAAGAAAATAGAGTTTAAAAACCAGTCTACTACACCAGTAAAGCTTTTCAAGGAGCAGAAATTAGATACCCACGCCCGAAGAAGTTGGCATTGGCACTGATTGAGACGTCCGGACGGATGAAGCCCTATTTTCAAGCCCATACGATTTTAATAAACACTGATATGCCACTAAGGCAAGCCTTACACAAACCGAAGAAGTCTGGCAGATTAATGTACTGGGCAGTAGAATTGGGGGAGTATGATATTATTTATGAACCAAGATCTTCATTAAAAGGTCAAGCTTTAACAAATTTTATAGCAAACTTCACTTACCTCGAGATTCCCAAGCAACTAGATGGGCAGAAATAACAAGAATCAAGAGAAGAGGCTGTCAGCAATCAATCCCCCGAGCAACCTTCATTGGAAGAAAGGTCAGAAGAAATCACTGCCGACCTACACGATTCCTCATCTAGAGCTCAGGGGATGTTAGGGAAGTATGAGGAAGAGAGGAGAAAAAAAATTCCATTACGGGAGTTTGACAGACCAAGCATTTGACAACAATATCCCAATATGGAACCTGTATGTTGATGGGTCATCTTGTGCAACCGACAGTGGAGCAGGTATAATACTTGAAACTCCGTATGGAATAGATATTGAATATTCTTTGTGATTCTAATTCCATGCCTCAAATAATGAAGCAGAATATGAAGCTCTCATTATGGGCTTGAATTTAGCCCAATCACTGAATGCCGAGGAAGTTGTGGCGCACAGTGATGCACTTGCTCGGTTGGCACACAGTAATAGCAACATTGCTTGCAGTTCTCATGTGCAGAATTCCAAGACTAGACAATGCCCGAGCAGATGCACTTGCTCGGTTGGCTTTAGTAACCATAATTGAGCTCCGGCGAACTATTCTTACCGAGTTTCTAGCAAATGGGAGTATAGATGAAGATCTGATGATCAATTTTATTGCCGTAGACATGGGAACATCTTGGATAGATCTCATAAGAGCTTACATTGAAGAAGAAACTCTGCCAGCAGATATAATTAAGGCCAAAAAGTTAAAATATAAGGCTGTCAGATATGTGCTAGATAAAGGAGTGTTATACAACAGAGGACTTAAAGTTAACCTGTAGTGTTGCGTTCACCCATAGGTTCCAAACTTAATTCAGGAGGTGCATGAAAGATCTTATGGAGCCTAATAGCAGAAAGACCACTGCTGCAGCGAATCAGTGCACATGGATACTATTGGCCTACAATGCGAGCAGATTGTGCAGCCTTTGCAAGAAAATGTGACAAGTGAAGGTATTCTAGCATTCGCACTCCGCAGGTTGCTTTAACTCCAATCACTTTACCCTGGCCATTTTCCATATGGGGTATAGACTTAGTCGGGCCATTGTCGGTCGCCCGAGGAAGATTCAAGTACTTGATTGTTGTTGTGGACTACTTTACGAAGTGGGTTAAGGCAGAACCATTGATAGACATGCCTTATGAGAAGGTCTACCAATTTATTTGGAAGAATATCATTTATAGATATGGGCTGCCCTATGCCTTTATCACTGACCATGGAACACAATTTGACAATGATGAATTTGCTGCCGCCCAATCCAATATCCAAAAGCTACATTCTACTCCAGGTCATCCTCAGAGTAATGGGCAAACTGAAGTTACAAATATAACTCTTCTCAATGGGTTGAAAAAAAAACTTGATGATGCCAAGGGAAATTGAATCAATGAGTTACATTCTATTCTGTGGGCATACCGAACAACCCTGAGGACCGCAACTGGAGGATTCCCATACATGCTGGCATTTGGGACTGAAGTTGTAATACCTGCTGAATTGAGCCTTCTATCCCATAGAGTTTTGAACTTTAACTCTCCTGTAAGTGATCTAATGCAAAGACTGGATTTTGATATGTTGACAGAAGTACGTGAAGATGTAGCTTTGAGAAACACTATTAGCAGCAACAAACAAAACGCTTCTACAACAAGTGAATGAAGACAACTAACCTAAAGGAAGGAAATTATGTGCTAAAAAGGTTATACATAAGAAAAACAAACTTGATGCCAATTGGCTTGGGACATACCGTATTTCAGTAGTTGTTCGACCTGGAACCTACATAATTGAGACTTTGGAGGGAGAAGAAATCAAGAATCCATGGCATTCAGAACACCTTAGGAAGTACTACCAGTGATGTAATTAATTGTACTTATTTCAATATCAATTTTTAATATCAATAAAATGATAATTCCTTCCATTTCTATTTTTGATTTTTTTTGGGAGTACTAGTGCTGTGCACTACAACATATCAAGTTTCCTGAAAAACTTCAAAAGTTGCACTACACTGTTGGTCGCCACTCAGAATAAGACAACCACATAGTTGATATCAAATGTTAGTCGGCTCAAGCAAGAAGTTGCTCGACATGAATCAAATGTTAGTCGGATCAGGCAAGAAGTTGCTCGGCATGAACATAACTTGATCGACAATAAATGAAAACCCAAGTACAACAGGATATTAAGTCTTCAAAAAACTTGGTCAACAAAGATAAGGATAAAATAAGATCTTAGAAGAACGTTGTGGAGATTACTCAAGAGGAATGTAGACACATATTCCACATATGCGTGGTCATACCACTGGTAACTAATGCAGAAAACCTAAAAATTTAGGTGCATTAGTAAAACCTATGGAGACACATGGATAACTAGTGCTAAATTTAGATTTTAATCTAAGTAAACTAGTAGAACCTATGTATTCATTGGTAATTTATGCTTAAGGGTATCAATAGAACTAATGAAAAAAGATGACAATCGCATTCAAAGACTGACGAGATAAATTTATCAAATATATTTCGTTCATTTACTGATCATTACACGATTTTGTTCCTAACATGATTACAGAAAATTATTCTAAGGAACGCTTTCCCCCAGCCTTAGAAACTGGCTCCATACCAGCTGGAGGATCCCTATCAATACACTTCTATTGCTGTTTCTTGGTCGATCTAAGAGATAAGGAGGATGAACAATTTTCAGCTCGTCGTAAAGATCATAGTCCCATAAATACTTGGAAACCAGACATTGGGGAATTGTATTGATAGGGATCTAATTAACATCCAATTTAAAGAGAGGATCTTTAAGGTCAAACAACCCAGGATCATACCATTTCCAGAAAGGATTGTTTTGCTCTGCCTTCAATACTGTCAGGCAATTGGTCCAACCCTATTTATAACCTTAATTTTGGGATTCTTTAAACCGCTCATCAAAATTTCCTAAAGGTTCATTATACCCCTCTATCCAGATTTCCCTAGACTGCTTGTGGAATTGGAAGGTTAGCCTATCGACTTAGTGTTGTAACTTCTTCAGCACCCCATCTTTGGCTTGTAACTGAGTAGAGTGAGTAACAAGTTGCTTGGATTGTGTTTGAAGCTTTTGGGACATTTCAGTAAGGGCTTGATTCTTGGATTTCAATTGAGTAGCTTGATTTGTAAGAGTCTGTTGTTTCCTTGCCTCATCTGCCGAAGCTCGACCAAGTTTAGTTCTTGCTCGGGAAGATGAAGCAGATTTGGTTTTTTCAGTGACTCCACTTCTTCCCTTATCTTGATATTTTCAGCCTCCAAGAACAAAACTCCTTCATCAGTAGCAGCAGCAGTGGAAGAGGAAGTCTTCAGTGAATTCAATTCATCCTTTAGGCTATGATTCTCCTCCTCATGTAACTTAGCAATATCCCTAGATTCTTCCACTTCACGATTAAGCAAAAACTCTTGTCTTCTGAAATGGGAAGCATATTTCTCCAGTTTTTGCTCAAAACCCCATCCTTCACTTAAATCTTGACACTTTTATTCGTAGTCAGCATGCAAGAGGGCCTTGGATTCCTAATTACTCTTTTACAGTTCCTCAATCATTTTATAGCAAACCACGTTATTGGCTACTGCCCGATCAAGGAGGCATTTTAAATGAAGGTAGGCTTTATTGGCTTGATCTGAAGCATATTATCCTAGAAACTTGGATAGCTCTTCCTCGATCAAAGATAGATGACCAACTTTGAAGAGTTCATTGCATCTCTGAAGTAGCTTGGTGTCAGTTGTGGAAATTTGTCCAGTTTATCCATGAGCTATTAAGAGCAAGAAAAGTTTTCAATCAACAACAATATGTGGGTAACGAGAAAAGACAGGCAAATTAGAAGTAAAAGTTCATTTTATTAATAAACTATTGAGTACAAGTACATCAACATAGAAGAAAAGAAAAATTATAACTGCAAAAGAAAATAAAACAAAAGGTTGCTCCGATAATTGGTCTACACCTTCACATCTGAAGTAGATTTAAGAGGATTGGAGGCAGGAGTAGACAAGGTAGGGTTATCACCAGCTGGAGGAGCAGAGGAGTCAACTGCAGCAACTTGGTGTTGATCGACAGATTCCAACACCAAATTAGATTCACTAGATCCTCCGTTATCTTTAATTTCCTCATCCATATTAGGAGGAGATCTTGGGTCATGTCTGACGAATAGTTTAGATTCTTGGGGAGTGCCGACCTCCACTAAAGCTGTCGACCAACAATACTTGAAGTATTTTTTCTTTGCAAATTCAATTTGCGTAGAAGCAGCTCCAATGGCCTTATCCTAACCTTTGTTGAAGGAAGATTTCCAATCCTTGGATCTCTCAGCCTTCTCTGTAATAATATTGGCTTTTTTAGCATCCAAATCTTTCTACAAATCAGCAAACTACCCCTGAGCATCATCATCATCATCTTCAGCAGCCATTATTTTTTACTCCCACTTCTTCTGCTCATTAACCAATGCTTGTTGGGAGTCAATCAATGACTTCATCAATTCATCAAAGGCCTCCTAAACCTCAGTTGAAGAAGAACGTATAATATCATCCTTCTCCAACATGTTGTTGAAGTCGACCAAGAACTGCAACAAGAAAACAAACCAAGTTAGTGTAAAGAGTAGCAAAGAAATGAGTAAACATAAGAAGAGATGATAGTACTTACCATAGACAGGCTTTAAGCATCCCTTTCAGAAATTTTTGATCAGGGCAGTGCAGAAGCAACACCCCTATGGTCTGGCAATGTACCAGACTTTATTAGTTGTCTGGCCAAGCCAGAGCCAAGGCCATTGGTGAGCTAGAAGCAGATAAATCAACCAACTCTTATTGGTCGGTGTTGACTGGAGACCCTTCTGCCAGACTAGAAGGGAGCCCTCTTTTCAGCCTCTTAAGATGGCTTCCATTAGCTTTCTTAGTTGGGAACTTCTTCCTAGCATCCTCCTTATTAGCTGGGGGCTTCTTCCCAGCATCTTCTTTGTTCTTGGCCCCATCAGCATCCTGCTTGGATGAACCAGTAGCAGTAATATCACCCAAAATGTTGGGAAACTTCCTCTTCCCCATAGCAGCAGCAAGAGGTAAATTCGAGTCTAGAGATGAGGGGGAAGCAATAATAAGTTCACCACTGCCAGATGCAGTGGCTGAGGATGTGGAGATGGGATCTTGATCAAGATCAATCTGTGGTGAAGGCACAACAACAGTAGGGAGAGCAACGAAAGAAGTGATGGTATTCCGATACTACAATAAATATGAGGCTGATCTAGTATGCTCCTCCCAAATTTTTTGGTGAATGCCCCACATTAACTTTAATTCTCTAAGATTGATATCACTCTCTTTGGGACATTTTCTTTTTCGATCAACTGCAATCAAAGTCAACAAGGTATACATCAGTATTAACATTTGGCAGAATATGCAATGAAAAATAAATAAACAAGTGCAACCTATACCATTGCCACTTGGTGGGCACCGAGGCCCCTGATACTCAACATTTCCATTTATGGGAGGATGTTGCCAATTTTTGACAATTACTCCATGATAAAAGTAATCTCTATTGGTGCCAGGAAGATTAATAACTAAAGATTTATTTACATCCTTAGTTTTTAAATAATATGTGGTTTCACTTGTGGCCCATTTGTAACAAAACATAATTTCTGGGATTTCTATATGGGTACCATGGAGCTGGTTTAACCTATAAACCCTATTAACCACTCTCCAAGTGTTGGGGGCTATTCTAGCAGGAAAAACATCAAGGTACTGACAAAATTCAAGACAAAATGGGTTTGGGGAAAAAGGAAACCCACACTCAGCAATGAAAATGGAAGGTAACTAATGGCCCTCAGGCAAGGAAAAAAGATTAGTGGGAAGATTAGGAAGTTCCAACTCTGCCCACGAAGGGACATTCCATTCATTTATGAATTCTTCTAAAGAGGTTACAGAACAAACCATATTCGAAGAAGAAGAAAAAGGAAAGAGAAAATATTCATACAAGAATTTAAGGATTCAGCAAGAACTGAAGAACAAAAAAATGACCGCATAGAGAGCACAAAGAGATAATAACAAAAAACTCAGAAGATTTTGAGGTAAGAGGTAATCGTGGATTTTCCTACCTCTTATAGGTTGCCTCAAAATTGGTGAAGGTAATAATTAAAGGAAGGGTCAATTGAATTATTGGCCGCTAAATCCAGAAAAGGCATATTTGCCCAAATTTGATTCATTAAAACTATGGATAATTATAAAAATGCCATACACATTATGAGCCTATAATCAAATCATTAAGTTTACAAGTATGGGAAGTCGATAGCCGACCAAGACTCGAAACTATTTCCCAAGCAACTTTAAGAGCTAAATGTTCCACGCTTTTGTAAAAATCTCAAGCATAAAACATTGGGGGATTCTGTTGATACCAAAAATTATCCTATTACATGGACCAATCAGAGATAGATATGTGTTATCCATCGTGGCATTAATCCTAGTCAGCAAGGCCTATTTATCAGAATGAATCCAAGAATGCTGACCAACAGTGGAAAATGTCAACTAACACTAGGAAGACCGATTAATACTAGGAAGACTGACCAACATGGGTTATGCGCCATTAGTTATATATATTATAAACATCGTACAGATGTAAATGTCTATGTTATAAAGGCATTCCATCCTTTAATATTCCACTACCGGTACACCCTCAGGGGCTATAAATACATAATCCCTACAACCATGGGACACGAAACAAGAGATAACTGAACAAACACAAGACAATATACTTCAGTGGACGTAGGCTTTTCCTTTTGAGCCGAACCACTTTAAAAAGTCTTTGTGTCTCTTATTTACTTATTTCTCTATGATCAAATAATTAGAGATGGTCTAGTTTTTTGCATCAACACCCCAGGTGGAGAAGGGCCAAGGAGAGGTCATATTGTATAGTTCCCGAGGAGGCAAGTGTTGGAGATTGGCGAACTGTTGGCATTTGAGGCATCTTCAGACATAGGCGGTGCAATCTTGAAATATGGTGGTCCAATAGTACCCTTGACGGATGATCTTTTTAGCAATCATGTGACCGTTCATGTGGGGCCCGCATTCCCCACTCTGGATATTCTGCATCATTTCTTCAAAATCACCCCCTACTATGCAGTGCAAACATGTTCCATTGAAGTTTCTCTTAAATAGCGCTTTATCACAGATGATGTACTGGGAAACCAGCTTGCGAAGGGTTACATGTCTTTTCTTATCGGCATCTTAAGGATACCTACCATGTTTGAGGAGGCGCCAAATGTCATAGTACCATAACCCGACCATATCAGAACCTTCCTCGGGAACGCGTTCAATGTGGTAGCAGTGGGTAGGCTTAGCTTGATTTTGAACTAAGAAAGAGGCCACTGTTATTCCCTCGAGCATGTTGACCATAGAGGCTATGGTAGCAAGGGCGTCAGCTAGGCTGTTCTTTGCACGGGAAGTAGTGGAAGGTGGCATATCTAAAATGAGAGGCCAGTTCTTTTATGTGGGAATGGAAGGGTGGGAGCTTCTCATCTTTGACTTTCCATTTTTTGAGGATTTGACCTATAATAAGGGAAGACTCTCCGTAAACATCTAGGTGTCGAACTCCTTTCTCGAGGGCGATCTTGAACAGTGAATGCCTCATACTCTATCATATTATTGGTGCAAGGGAATCTAGTTTGATGACAATGGGGGTGTGAGATTCATCAGGAGCTATAAGGAGTATCCTAATGCCATATCCTTTTTTGTTGGTAGCTCCATCAAAGAACATTTTCCATCTGAGTTCCTCTTGAAAGTTATAGAGAATATCTTCATCCAAAAATTTCGAGGCCCCAACATTGGCTTCTTCTATGGGGTAATCAATAAGGTAGTCGGAAATGGCTCTCCCTTTTTATATCTTTCTATGTGACATAATAATATCGAACTTGACTATCAACATCAACCAACGAGCCATTCGGCTGGACCGAGCGGGATTTTATAGCAAGCACTTAATGAGTCTATACGGGGTACTAGTCTGATGGGGAAGGCAAGCATGTAGTGCCGTAAAATCTGTGTAACCTAGACCAGGGCGAAACATGATTTTTTAGAGCAGTGTAGTTAACTTCGTACCTGGATAATTTTTTATTGGAATAATAAATGGCTCTTTCCTTACGGGACTCTTCAATGTATGTATCTGTCACGATCAAGTACAGGAGTAGGGGAGACCTGGCCGTGGAGGTATAAGCACCGAAGGTCGGGTAATGTATCGCTTGATTCAGTTAAAGGCTTCTTGGTAGGCCTCATTCCAAACATTAGTTGAATCCTTCCAAAGAAGTTTGAGAATGGGTTCGCAGAAAGAAGTCAGCTGGATGATGAACCGATTGATGTACGGTATTTTACCCAAAAATCCTCGAACTTCCTTCTTCGTTCGTGGTGGTATAAGCTCAAGTATGGTTTTCAATTTGGCGGGCTTTACTTCAGTTCCTTTCTCACTAAGCATGAATCCAAAGAGTTTTCCTTTTGTGATGCCGAAAATGCATTTATGTGGGTTTAGACGCATCTGGTATTGCCGTAGTCGCTCAAGTCTTAGACTTAACAATCATATTATCTAGGTAGACTTCGACTCCTTGTGAATAAGGTTGTGCAGGATGGTTATAGTAACCCTTTGGTATGTAGCCCCGGAGTTCTTACGTCCAAATGGCATGACAGTGTAGCAGAAGGTTCCTTATGGGGTGATGAAGGTTGTTTTATCCTTATAGTCAAGGTTCATCTTGATCTGGTTGTATCCGATAAATCCGTCGACAAATGACTTGAGGGCGTGACTAGCCATGTTATCCACGATCATGTCGATGTTGGGTAATGGGTAATCGTCCTTTGGGGATGCTTTATTCAAATTCTAGTAGTCGATGCACATGAGGAATTTTCCTCCCGACTTCGGTACGGGGATGATATTGGCTAGCCATTAGGATATTCGACTATGTGAATGAAATCCATGTTCAGTTGCTTGACTACTTCTTCTTTGACTTTGAGCGACCATTTGGTGCAGAGCTTCCTTAGCTTCTGTTTGACTGACTTACATTATGGGAATGTTGAGATCTCGCGTTGAGCTATTTCTAGGTCAATGCTGGGCATGTCATCATAGGACCACGCAAAGACGTCCACAAATTCCTTCAGTAGCTCTTCAAATTGCGCACGCTCATGCTCGTTAAGGGTGGACCCTATCCTAATCTCGCGCTGATGACTATTATAATCGAGATTTATAACAATAGTCTCATCATCATTAATTTAAACACAATTATGTTGTTTATTATTCTCCTTATTAAGATCAGTCAAGAATTGTTCATTTCAAAATCATCATCATCAAGAGTTTGATTAGAATCAAGACAATTAATGTAAGACACAACAAGATTCTCAAAATCTTCATTTATTTCATTTTCGAGAAAAATAACATTGAGAACCTCTTTAAAAGAGGTCTCAATTACATTGATATCAGAAAAAGTCACAATAACATCAATTGAAGAGACTAGTATAGGGTGAATAGCAAGGTCGGGTTGAATCTAAGCAGGTTGGACAAGCACGACATTCCAGTTGAGGATAGGCATGTCAGTAGCTTTGATTTGAGTAGACAGGTCCGGTGGCACGACATCTGAGCGGATCTTGCAGAGACTCAGCCCCAATGTCTGCAGGTTGAATGAGTCCTCGAAGTCACTTTCCTCAGAATCCTCAATAATTGTCACGGATTTCTCGGTGAGAGGTTGCACTTTATGTTGGGTGTATTTGGTCCAAGGGTTGTTGTCTTGAAAGAAGATTTCCAACCCCGGTTTAATTTTCTTGTTGACATGGTCATACCTTGGTTCAGGAAGCCGCTGAAAGGGAACTTCACCCTCCTTGATAAACCTCTATTTAAAGAGTCTCTCAGAACAGTCTTTTCATCTTCTAAGGTTCTTTTCGATCATGGATTCTTTTGGTGAAGGCTGGTAACCTAGGCCACATGGGGCGAAGTCCTCCTTTAGGACAATGGGCTCAAGGATCTCTTATTGGCGTCACCCTAGACCTATTTTAGGCATGAAGTGCATGTTCTTGAACATCCGAATCAAGTTGACATTGCCATGAGGGTTGTGTTTCGGACATAATCGGTCTTCAAAATCATCTCCTGCTGAAAGGGGAAGTGGATCAACTCTTAAGCCAGAGAAGAGCATGTCATTCATCATATCCTATGCTAGATATCTAATATTGGATTACTAATGTTGGAATTATCTGTACTGTCGTCATCCCCCAAGATGGTGATAACCTAGAATTTAACAAAGAATTTCAATTTTTGATGAAGAGAAGAAGATACCCCTCGGATATTGTGGAGCCATAGGCGTCCAAGGAGAAGGTTGAAACATGCAGGTATGTCAATGACTTAAAACTCGATGACATGATTGATAGGTCCAGCCCATACTGTGAGTTTTATGGACCCCATTACCTATCGGTGGGTATTATCGTAAGCACGCACGACGACAGAAGTGGGAGTGAGATCACTGACTTTTTAAACCTAAGAAATTGAAGGTTCTAAGAGGACAAACATTGAGGGCAAATCCATTATCAATAAGTGAGAGTGGGGCTGTCTTTCCCAATACTTAAATAGAGATGTTGAGGGAATAATTAGGATCAGGGACGATCTTCGGTATCTTTGCTTCGAAAAAGGAGAGTAGTGTGAAAGAGGTCAAGGACCCAACCATGTTTACGGCTTATTTAAGAGTGGTGGAAAGAGGGACTGAAGGCCCAGTTAGGAGTTTTATCAGAGCATTTTGGTACTACTGGGAGGACATAAAAAACCCCCATAGGGTGATATTGGCTTGGGTTTTCTTGA
Organism: Sambucus nigra; assembly: GCA_949130495.1. Classification (NCBI taxonomy): domain Eukaryota; kingdom Viridiplantae; phylum Streptophyta; class Magnoliopsida; order Dipsacales; family Adoxaceae; genus Sambucus; species Sambucus nigra. The sequence continues at coordinate 152,086,816 of OX422218.1, forward strand.
GTTGGTCAAGGACTTTACTTTATTTGATGGTCATTTCTGGCATGGGAAGTTCTTCAACAACTCATTTTCCTTTATCTATCTCTGTCACATGAGGAATAATATATTTGTAGTGTTTCCCTAACCTGATTATGTGATTTATTGAGGTAGGGAAAAATAAGAATCCCGTGTCTTCATCCACCTCTGGATGAATGGCCACCTTGTTAATTTCCCGCAACAGATCTTCGAAGGATATCATTATGCACAAATTGGCTAATAGACTGGTTTCTTTCTGACTGGGTTCATTATCTGAACTGTTAAAGTCATCCCCCCATCTGGTGGCGATTATGTCCTCTTTCTAGGAGAAATCAGTACATTCAACAACCTCGATGGCTTCATCATACAAATCTTCTCACTCATGGGGAGGTGCATGAATAAAGGGACCAATCGTCCCTAAAGCTTTAAAGCGGTGAGTAGCTCATCAATGTTGTAAATTTCACTTGTTTGTCAAAATGCATCGGCCATTATCTGTTCCACATCATCTAGACTGATTTCTTCAATGGGTACCACCCATTCATTTGAATCCCGAGCCCATTTTTGGGCTTCCATGAACAAGCCACTGAATTTACGACAATCAATAGTCACCTCGGCGAGAAATTTCATTCGAAACTCCAAGAGTTGGTTCAATACAACTGATAACTCCATGTATTTCCCTTCAGACTGGGTACGAACGACAATGCAGGCTCTTGTAAGGAGTGACAAAGCTTGGTAGGTGAAACAAGTAGGGTGCGGGAGAAAATAGGGGTAAACCTTGAGCGGTTTGGGTGAGATTATGATAGGTGCTTTGCTGGGCATAATTTGAGCAGATGGGTTAATTTTTGGGTCACTTTCTAGAAAGATGGCATTTATATGGGTTGGAAGTGAGTTATGAGTGGTAATGGGTTGAGGATTAGCTGGTGGGGTGATGATACCCTGGTCAATTAAAACTTGGATCACATTTTGAAGATGGAAACATTAGTCGGTAGTATGACCAACAGACTGGTATAAATCACAGCGGACATCGACTTTGAAATTTTTAGAGAGTGGATTAGGTAATGGATGAGGGTCCAAGGGCTTGATGATGTTTCAACTCAACAAGGCCTAGTAGACTTGGGATAGGGGAGGTGTACTCTTTCTTGGCAGGGCTATGGCAACTTTTTAGTGCCCAAGAGGTAGTAGGTTGGGAAGTGGTATTGATGGTTGAGACTGTAGCACTGGTGAGCTTCTCATACTTCCCGGGAGTGAACTGTCCAGTCACTTTCTTTGACTCAGATTTGATGCCTTCCTTAATTTCTACACCAGCTTCTCGGAGGTCTCAAAAGTGTGGGTAGTATAGTACTCCCATGGACGCTCGGATATGAGGCAAGAAATTCTTTTTCACAATACTAACTTGTTCTTCCTCGGAGGGTCTATTTTTCATGGTAGAAGCTTTCTTTCTCCACCTTCACATGAAGCTACTAACTATTTCCCCAAGGTTCTTCTTAAGAAGCTCCAGATCTCGGTGCGTAACCTCTATCTCCTCATTATACTTGTATTGAGACATGAATTCTCGAGAGACATCCTCCCAACTATGGATTCTAGATTCTTCGAGGGACAAAAACCAATGGAGGGAGCTTTCTTTCAAGGTTTGCTAAAACAAAGGAAGGAAAAAGGAGAGGAATCTCAACATAATTACTGTTAATGTTATTATTAAGTTCTCACTCGTATTAGGTTTGTCTAAATAAAAAAATGCTGGACGAGACTCGAGCATGGAAAAATAGGATTTAAAAATATGTAAAACACGGTTGGACTTGTTTCCAAGCTCACGGACAGGGTCCTATTTTGAAAAAAGGGCGAAATCGCGCGAAAATTCAGTTGGTACGCCGACCCAAATTTTTGAGAGAGTTTTGCATGGTAACCGACAAACTAAATATGAGTGTCCTAGGTTTGACACCTATATGAGGTTTACACAATTATTGGGTTAATGAGAGTGTTCCCCCCTTTGGCATGACTTCCAAGATATACCTCTTGCCTATAAGGGCAATCATTTATCGGTACATGTGGACAAGCCATTTAATACACCTAAGTGATTGCCTCACTATATACTTCATGGGGACAGTACATATGAGAGTGAATTCAATATACTCGACGTATGTGAACGCGTTCCCTGCTATATACCTCCCATCGTGAGTTCGGTCAAGCAGTACGATGCGGGGGGAACCATTCAATATACGTCGAAGGTACGTGGCCAATGGAAGGTGAGAGTCATATATCTTAGGCTAACTGCGACCCACAGGACCATCTCCCATCACAAAGTGACCCCCAAATACGGGACACAATTTTGGTCAATATAGTTATGCTCTTCATGATGTAGTGTGGAAAAATGCATGAGTCTTAATTAACATATTATGGAGAGGGAGTATATTTTATCATTATTTATGTACATGATAAGTAAAGGGAATACTACACTAATGGGGATCATATAAAAGTATTATGACAAGTAAATCTAGCATGGAGCCTATACTACGCATGGATACATGTGAGAGAGTAAGTGACATGGGAATATATACAAGTGAGTGCGTGTGGTAGTGAGCCTATACATGGATCAACTACAAGTGATGTATGATATGTGCAGGTGATAAAATATACAAGTGTTGGAAGCGTGGTTGTGTGCGAGTGAAGCCTAAGCATGGATATTCTAAAAGGTATGTGAAGCATGTGAGTGTAAAGTAAAGCTAAGTGTGTAAGTGGGTGAAGTGTACATAGAGAGTATATACAAGTTTGTGAAGTGTAGTGGAAAGTGATATATACATGAGAGAGATATAAATAGAAAGTAGATAGAGGAGAAAAGGGAACATATAGATAGGTGCATACGCACACATGCAAAAAAGAATAACGCCTATGCAAAAATAGAGTCTAATCCTCTTAAAATAGTCCACAGTAGAGTCACCATTATGGCCATCCTGAGCTTTTTACCGGGGGTCCGGGGGGGTGATATCTCTCGAGGTGGATCCCTCCTTCCTTCCCCTTTTTTTGGCGTACGCACGAAATTGCGTCCTTTCTTGGGGAGCTCGACCATCGTCGATGTGGGGTGATATGTAGAGATAGAGTCTCCAACCTATTTTGCACAAAATAGGCAAAAAAAAATGTTGCCACCTCGAGAGAACGACGTCAAGGACAATACTGATGCTTGCAAAACCAAGTAGTTCAACGGTCCAGGGACTAAGTTACAGAATCGGAAGGTGTCAGGCATGCATTCTGCCTTTTCGGACTCTTATGGGCATGTGTTAATCTTCTCCTGTAGAACTCCGTGATGTGTGTGCTTATATGCATAATATAAATGGAGGATAGAATTGCTCGACTCGCGTCATGGATAAAAGGGGGAGCGAGGTCATAATTAGGAGTGTTCCCAAAATAATGATTAAAAATATAATGTTGGTGTTTGTCGATTCACAAGTCCTTATGGAGGAACGATTGCAAATATCAAACAAGACACAAGCTAGAAAGCATATAATATATATAAAAGAACAAAAGAACAAATGTATGTTGGAGGACTCGAGTCTAGTGATTTACCCAGGACACTTATGTAGCCCGCGGTCATCAAAGTCCACGTAGTTCGAAGATAATATGAGGTGGGGTTTAATCCATAAATCCAATCAGGGACTTTATTTTATATGTGTGTAGAAAAAGGTGTTTTAGTGTGAGAATATGTGTTGAGAAATCCCTGTTTGGAATTTACAAGTGAGCCCTCCTTTCTTGTTTTTGGGTTTTTCTATGAAAATAAAGTGTGTGCAAATACTAATAATAAAAGTTATGAAATTAAGATATGTGATGTAGTGAAGTAAATTACTAAAGTGAAAATAAAGTAACTAATGCAAAAATAAGAGAATTTAAAAACAAAGGGGAAGAATTATACCTCCTTGTGAAGACTTGAAGTGGGTCTTGATTGTAGATGCGTTCATCTCAAGATGAGATGGTGGTGGTTTGAGGAGGTAGGTGGGAATTTACTCAAAAGAATATGAAAAGGATGGAAGGAATGTGGGAAATCAGGTTTTAAGGAAGGAATAACTCAGAATTTGAAAGAGTTCTTTCCAAATTGCTGAGAGGGATATTCAGGGGTGCCTTTAAAAGTGAGTCCATGGACTCTATTTATAGGGAGAAGGGGGTGCCTATCGGCATGGTCCTAAACCTGCCTATCGACATAGAACCCTAGGGACACAGCCGATAGGCAGGGTCCCGAGGTTGATATTCGACAGTCGGAGGTAGATTTTTCAAAAAAATGGTCGCAAAACTCAATTCATAAGTCAGAATTGTGCACGGGGCAGACCGTTGAAAAGGGTATTCAGATCCCTTCAAGAATTCATTGAGCCACTCCTAGGTTCCAAAGTTGACAGAAGTCAAATGGGGACTATAGGCACCCGTTGATCACTAGATAAGAAATTCCAGGAGGAAAATGAATCGTTCATCCGAACCGTAAGGCTAATTTGTGCACGAGACGAATCGTTGGAATGGGTATTCAGTGCCTTTCGAGATTTCATTCAGTTTTGTCAGTTTGGAGAGTTATCCTCGGTCAAACGGGGCCCGAAAGTGCCTGGTAACCATTTAGAGTAAAATAGGTCATTGGTCCATACCGTAAGGTTGATTTGCCCACGGGGCAGACCATTGGCAAATCAGCCTTATATGAAGTCAAACAGAGATCGGGAGCACCCAGTGGCCTTCAGATAAGTTTACAGGATAAAATGGGTCGTTCGTCCAAACCGTAAGGTTGATTAGTGCACGAGATGGACCGTTAGAAGGGGATTTAGAACCCTTCAAAGATTCATTGAGCTTTCACTCAGGTAAGGAAGTTAATCTGAGTCAAAGCAAGGCTCGAGATCACTCGGTGGTCTTCAGATCAGTACTCGAGGCATTAGCTAGGTCTTATGGTGAATGAGTGAGTGCTAGGGTCTTAATGAGGTTCTTAAGGGGTCCCACGATGGTGCTAAGGGGGTCCTAGGTTGGGATGTCTACAGACATGCCGAGTAAAGGTAATGCATTTCTTTATCTTAGACAAGAACGTAGCTCGACTTACAATAATATCTTCGCTAAGGTTGGTTTGAAGAAGTTTGAAGCAGTCTCCACCATAGTGCACTAATGCTTGAAGTTCCTAATGCATTATGGAGTCGGGGTGATGAAAGGAAACTAAGTAGAAGAAGGTGAATACTACTACACATCAGCTGAGGAGGAAGAGCCAAAGAAGCTGACTCAAACTTATCAGATTAAGACATTAGATCCTCGAGGTGGAGATAAGCTAGTCACATGAGAAGCTACCCTGCAGATTGAACCTATAATATTAAATGACAAGCATTCAAAAAGGAAAACCTAGATGAGCTCAGCTCCATATCCAACTTTGAAGAAATAACTGACAGATTTTCTAAGGAAGAGGAGGAATGTTTCCACATGGAGTCATTAGGACATGCCTGGAATAGATCTAAATGTTCTCTGCCACTCAGCATTGTGAAAGGTGCAAAGGTCATCAAATAGAAATGCCAGGTGTTCTCGAAGGATAAGAATATGGCTATTTTTGAATGAGAAAATTGAAGAAAGTAAACTTCATTAAAGACGTGAAATTTCTTGACTGGTTCTCAAATGTCGTGATGGTCCTGAAGAAGAATGATAAATGGTGCATGTGTGTTGATTTTACTGACCTGAATAGAGACTACTCAAAAGATCACTATCCATTACCCTGTATCGAATAACTCATTAATGAAATAACTAGGAACGAGCTTCTCAACTTCATGAACACTTACTCGTGGTATAACCGGATAAAATAGAGTCAGGAGATCAGGAAAAGACCGTTTATATTCAACCAAGGCACATTTAACTATAATGTTATGCCCTTTGGGCTTAAAAATGTTGGATCTACATACCAAAGGCTGGTCAACAAGGTCTTTGAATAATAAACTGGGAATATGATGGAAAGTTATGTGGATAACATGTTGGTCAAAAGCTGGAAGGCATCCAATGAAATCTTCTTCAAGACAAGACGAAAGTGATTGAGACTTAGACTAAATGAAGAAGATGTTCAATAATAATTCCCTAGTTGAAGGAAGCTTTTAGATGGAGCCACCTATTCGGTAATTATTTATTGACGGATCATCATGTATGAATGACAACGAAGCCATACTCATTGTTACCACGCCATAGGTAGTTAACGTTGAGTATGACCTTGGGTTCAAATTTGAATCCTCCAACAATGAGGCAAAATTAGAGGTGCTGGTTGTAGGTTTGGGGCTTGCCTCATTTCTAGGAGCACAATAGTTATTGGCACATAGTGATTCTCAACTGTTCATATATCAGGTGTCGAGAGTTTATAGAGGAGACCATGTCCAAGTATTTGGCCAAGGTCAAATTATTACTCCCAAAATTTACTGTTGTTCAGATGATCAGGATCCCAAAGAGTGAGAACGTCCGAGCCGATGCGTTAGCTCATATGGCATCGACCACTAGGGACAAACTCAGGAGGGCAGCCCCAGTTAAAAGTTTTCTTCAACATAGTATTGAAGGGGATCGTGTACAAGTGATGAATTTGAACACGAGTCCATCTTGGATGGATTCTATGAGATTAAATTTGATGACCGACGCAGTTTAGGAAGATCTTAATGAGGCATGCAGACTCTGTTATAAAGCAATGAGGTATGTATTAGAAGATGTAATTGTATTTAAGAGAGGTTTTATTTTGTCCCTATTGCGATGTGTTTATTAGGTGGAGGTCCCTGACCTACTTAAGGAGGTTCATGAAGATCATATGAGAGCAGAGTTTTTATGTAATGAGGCAACCCTTGTAAAAAGTTTCACAAGTTATTAATGAAAATCAGTTTTCTCTCCATTATGTTATTTTTTAAATTCTTCCATTATTTACTGCAAAGTTCACCAACACCAAAGATGTGTAAAAATATTAGGCCGAAGACAACTCTAAGCTGAATATATCAAATTGGCTATGACCATACCACACTTTATTAGGGGCCTCATCCATTAGATAGTCATGATAAAAAAGTTAGTCTACCTGGGAAACCAACATCGTCACAAGATCAGGTTAGCTAAGAGCCGATACAATGGACCTGTAAGTTGACTAAAGCCTTGGTAAATCCCACTATGGATGATTACATCATCAACCATGGCCAAATACTACATGAACATAGTTGATAGGGTAACATAATATCTTCACTTATAACAACCCTGTCAGGATAACTCAGGTTCGTCGAAATGGTTACCGATACGTCAGGTCAGGTTAACCTAGCTCCGAGCATAAGATCATAAGACTCAAATAACAACATGCCTATCAAACATAGAGCATTGTTTAAAAAATAATTGCTAAATTAATTATGTTCAAAACATTTTGCATGATTAAGCTATACGCCAAAACACTTGATCACAGGTGGGTGAATAACAACTTAGCCTAGTGCAGCTCAAAGACCATCATGCTGGGAACTCTGAGAACCTTTCTCCTGTTGAACTAGATAACTGTGGGGGGACAATACAAGGAAAACCAGGTGTGGAGGGCAGTAATACTGACAGTACTATGACCTCTAACCCCTCAGAAGTTCTGGAGATAGACAAAGATGAGTTGACTATGGTTACTACCCCTGTTCCATCTGGGTTGGTTCTGAAAATTAAGGCAGTAGATGAGTTTGACAAGGGGGATAGAGTGGATTGTAAAGGGGTGTTCAGGAGCAACAAGAATGACAAGAGGAGATCAGGCAACAAATCAAATAAATCTCGATGACCAAGATGGGAACATGGAATATTAGGGGGCTCAATTCCTCCCATAAACAGATTGAAGTGGATAAGTTGATCAAGGATAATAAGCTAGATCTGATTTGTTTAGTTGAGACTAAGATCAGGAGGAATAACTTAGAGAATGTTAAAAGTATGTGTTTTTACCAGTGGGAGTATGTTCACAACTGCCCTATGGAAGGTGGGGTGGCTAGAGTGATTGTGGGATGGAATCCCAAGATTCTAAGTATTGAGGTGGTTGGTACTCAGAGACAAGCTTTGTTTTGCAATGTGAATATTATAGGAACCAATTATTCCTTTTATGCCACTTTCATCTATGGGGACAACATGACTGAAAATAGAAGGAGCCTATGGGATTTTCTTATGGAGAACAAAGGTGTGGTTAATGATAGGCCTTGGATTCTCATGGGTGATTTTAATGTTGTTAGAAATCAGGATGAGAAAAAAGGTATTAATGGCATTGACACTGCTGCTACTGATGAATTTAATAACTGTTTAAGGGATCAAAATGCAGATGACATGGCAAATAGTGGGCTTTGGTTTACTTGGAATAAAAATCAGCTGGGCTGCAATAATGTGCAATCAAGGATTGATAGGGTGCTGCACAATGACATATGGACTGATGTATTTCCTAACTCTCAGGCAATCACCTTGCCGTGTGGAATCTCAGACCATAGCCCTATTATTACCCTTCTAGATTACAGTAGCAACTGGAAGCCTAAGCCTTTCAAGTTTTTTAATTTCTGGATGAACCACCAGGAATTCATGCCCATTCTTATTGAGGCATGGGATGTTGAGATGGATGGTAACCCGATGATGAGGCTGTTTAGGAAGCTGAATAGAGTGAAAGTATCCTTGAAGAATTTTAATAAGAAGTTTTTTAACAGAATCTCCATTCAGGTAACTGACATAAAGAGTAAGCTGGATAACCTTCAGAGAGCTTTGGACATTGATGGTTCCAATGAGGAGCTCCAAATGGAGGAGAAAGAGATGAGGGAGAAGTACACTTACATGAGGAATGATGAAGAGTCTTTCTTAAGGCAGAAGGCTAGGACTAAGTGGCTGCAGCTTGGTGATCAGAACAATGCCTTCTTCCATAAGAAGGTTAATCAAAACTTGGCTAGAAGGAAAATTGTGAGCATTGAGAATGATATGGGGGTGAGGGTGGAAGGAAGAGAGAAGGTGGCTAGGGAATCTGTGAGATACTTTCAGAATCTGTTTGGGAATAGGGTGCAGTGTGTGGATGCTGATGATGTTCTTGGGGAGGTAATAAAGACTAAACTCAACTCTCACCAAGCTGAGTTATTAGAAGCAGATGTCTCCCATGATGAAATTAAGGCAGCTATGTTTGCAATTGGGTCTGACAAGGCTCCTGGACCTGATGGTTTCAATAGCCATTTCTTTAAAGAAAACTGGCAACTTGTGGGGGATGATGTGTGTGATGCAATTAAGTACTTCTTTGATACTGGTATGTTCTTTGATCAGTGGAACTGTACTGCCTTAGCTTTAATTCCTAAGATATCTACACCTGTTTCTATGAAGGATTTCAGACCTATCTCATGCTGTAACACCATCTACAAATGCATATCCAAAGTGATCACTCGTAGGCTTAAGAAGCTGATGCCTATCCTTATCAGCAATAACCAAGCTGCTTTTGTGGAAGGAAGGTCTATTGCAGACAATATCCTCTTACTCCAAGAGTTGATGAGGAACTATCATAGGGACTCCCTCCCTCCTAGATGTGTTATCAAGATTGATATGCTCAAGGCATATGATTTGGTTAGCTGGGATTTCTTGCTTAATCTTTTGGTGCAGTTTGGGTTTCCCTCTAAGGTCATTGGGTGGATTACCATGTGTGTGACCACTACCAGGTTCTCTATAAATCTGAATGGTGAGCTGAATGGGTTTTTTCCTGGTAGAAGAGGGCTTAGACAGGGAGATCCTCTATCTCCCTATCTGTTCCTGCTTGTGATGGAGGCATTCACAGGGATTATCTCCAAAGCTACTGAATCTACCCTTTTCAAACATCATCCTAAATGCAAAGAGATGTCCCTCACCCATCTTAGTTTTGCTGATGACTTGGTTGTTTTTACGGGTGGGGATAAAGAGTCCTGCAGAATTGTCAAGGATGCCATTGCTGAATTTAGTTCCTATTCGGGACTTATGGTTAACTTAGATAAAAGTAGTCTTTTCACTGCTGGGATCAATATGGATGGGATTCAGGAGATTTCTTCTATCTTGGGCATTCAACATGGGCACCCCCCCTTTAAATATCTTGGGGTGCCTCTCATTACTACTAGGCTGAAAAAGAAGGATTGCCAGATCCTGGTGGATAGGATCACCATGAGAGTCAGATGCTGGACTAATAAGTTTTTAAGTTTTGCAGGTAGACTCCTCCTTGTGAAGACTGTCATTTTCAGCATACAAGTTTATTGGGCTTGCACTTTTATTTTGCCTAAAAGCATAATAAAGAAGATTGAGCAAGTTATGAAGAATTATCTATGGAAAGGGGATGAGACTAACAGTAAAGGTGCTAAAGTTGCTTGGGAGGACATCTGTGTGTCTCTAGAGGAAGGAGGGCTAAATATCAAGAGTCTAGAGACATGGAACATTGCTGCCATGGCTAAGCACTTATGGAATCTATGCAGTAAGAAGGATAGTTTATGGATTAAGTGGTGCAACATATACAAAATTAAAGGGAGGAGCATATGGGCTTTGAGTATACCAAATGATGCATCATGGAGTTGGAGGAAAATTCTTAAGATAAGAGAAAAGTTTAGAAGACAAATCAAAACAATCATTGGGAATGGGACTCAAACCTTTATGTGGTTTGATTTGTGGCATCCTAATGGGCCATTGTTTCCTCTTTATGGGAACAACATTGTGTATGACTCAGCTAGTAGTCTAAAAGCTAAAGTTTCTGATTTCATCCACCAAATGGAGTGGAGATGGCCCTCAACTGTGACATGGGAATTAAATGAAGTGAAGAATGCTAGCTTACCTGCAATTCTTGAGGGAAATGACTATGTGGTTTGGCTTCCTTCCAAGAAAGGGACCTTCACCATTGCATCTGCTTGGGAGCTATTGAAGACCCACAAGCCTACTGTTACTTGGAGCAAATTTGTTTGGAGCAAGGTTTGCATTCCTAAGTGTTCTTTCATTGCTTGGTTAGTATTTCGAAAGGCCATCAACACTAAGGACAAATTATTTGAATGGGGTATTTCTGAGGATGACCTGTGTGGGATTTGTGGTTCTAAGAGGGAAACTTATAACCACCTGTTCTCTCAATGCAGCCTTAGCAAGAGTATATGGGAGGAGGTGATGCTTAGAAATCAGCGGTATAGGAAGTTTCAAAGTTGGAATAGAGAGTTATCCTTGGCCACTGTTAACCACTCTACTATTTCCTTATGTGACAAGATTAGATCCCTTTCTTTCATTACTACGATCTACTGCATCTGGATGGAGAGGAATTCGAGGTGCTTTAAGCATGTCTTCAATTCTCTAGACACCATTGTGAAGGGTATTGAAAACATGGTTAAAGCCAAAGTTCTTACTTGGAAGAAGGATAGAAGAAATTACACTAACTGGATGGCTTGTATGTATTGGAACATCCCCGAAAATAGGCTGTTGAGCTAATCTTTTGTTTGCTTTTTGGTTGGCTACGGGGTATGCCCCGGGGTCCTTTTGATCTTTGAGGTTCCTTCCTCTGTGTATTCTTTTTTTTTTTATATATACATCTAATTTCCCAAAAAAAAAAATAATCGGTTGTCAATATCTGATTGCATGAACATTACATGACATAAAAATAAAGAATAATGAGAGTCCTTTTCATTCAACTAAAATATCCATTCAAGTCATCCATCAACCGACATGTCCAAGTCAAAATGATTACAAACATAGTGTTCAAAAGATTATGGGAAAATTACAAAATAAAGCTTCACAAGAAAATAAAAGAGCCCAAGAAGAAGGAAGATCTTGAGAAGTGTTACCAGCAGTCGCCTTAGTTATGAGAGTGACATGAGGATTCTCTTGAAGATTCTTTTGGGCTACCTTAGAAGCGGTGGGTATGGTCGGCTATATGGAAGTAATCTGATTGCTATGTGCAACAATCTTATTTATAAGGCTTTGTCGTCCACTTCCATAGCTTCATCATTAGCTAAAGCTACGGCTTTGCCATCGTCTCCTTCCCATTTGCTAATGACATCGATAATGTTCGAGTAATGTTTCATCACCCTCTTTTTCAGCTCGTCATAGCCATCAACAAAGAAAGTCATCATCTCAAAGGAAACATCAGGTGAAGCTTTATATTTCTCAATGACACTCTCCTCGGATTTAGCCAACACCTTAATGGCCTTAGACAATGCCTTTTCCAAGCTTTAGAATTTGGTAGTTTCGCCCCTTTCTCAGTCTTTTATTAGAGATTGTACTCACTTCATTTTAATATTTTATTTTTGTTGCACTTGAGGATATTATAGTTTTTTGGTTTGTGACTTGAACTAGAAATGTTTTATCCATTCTTATTTTATTTCAGTAGTTGTTTCATGTTCTGTTTTACCTTATTTTTGGGCAATGTAGATAACTTACGTTTTAAAGAATGGAAATTTATTTATGGATTAATTGGGAATATCTAATTGAGAAAATGTTTTGGCACTTAGCTTAATTACTTTTAGGGTGACTATAAATAAAGAAAATTTGTTTTTCGACAGTGATGTTAAGAATGAATCCACCGAACATTCTGTTTTAAATTAATAAAGGACTGATCACCTTGTATATAATTAGGCGGGGTGTCACACTTAACATCCCATTTTTCTGAACACGCAAAATATCGAACTTAAAAATGTCACTAGATTATCCTAAGTCTTTTATATTGAACGGATTATACAACCACATATATAATACACCCACATTATTCCCAATTAGGATAATATTATCTACATAGATTACTAGAAACACCACCAAGTTTTCATCATTCTTCTTATACATAAAAGTTTCATTTGTCCATTGATCAAAACCAAAAGATTTGATTGCGTGGTCAAAACGAATGTTTTGACACCTCGATGCTAGCTTAAATCAATAAATAGACCTCTTAATATTGAACACTATACTTACATGGATGCTTGATGCAAATCCCTTGGGTTTCATCATATAGATGCACTCGTCAAATTATCGTTCAAGAATGAAGTCTTGACCAAATATCTAAATTGAGATGTACCGCAATGGACAAGATAATTAGTATATACTTTAGCATGGCTAATGGAGAGAAGGTTTCCTCATAATCAAACCCTTCTTTCGAAGTAAACCCTTTTACAACAAGCCTTAACTCGAACGTTTACACCTTCCCATCCTCCCATATTTTCTTCTTGTAGATCCACTTGCATAAATGGGTATTATCCCTCGCAGGAAGTCTACAAACTCCCAAATCTTATTTGGATACATCTAATCAATTTTGGTGTTCATTGCCATTATCTAAAGCTCAGAGTCCTTATTTGGAAGTGCCTCGTTATAGTTTTTGGGATCCAGTTTGTGTTCCATTGAGATCTCCCCGAAGTGTTCTCCCATATACATAAATCTATTAGGCTGAGGGTTAAATCTCCAACTATGACATGGCTCCACTTATGGTCCAATATAAGTTATGAATGTATATTGATCATCGGTAATACTCCACTACTGTTAGGGAGTGTAATACTAATATCGGGTTGTAATTCATCATTTATGGGTGTTTTAGAAGTAATTACTTGGTCTTTCTATCTTAAATCTTGTAGATTATCTTACTCCTGGGTCTGTGGTTTATCATATAATCATCCCCTAAGTATCGAGCATTTATTCTTATAAACACCCTTTGGTCATTAGGATTATAAAATACACCATGTTTAATTCATTTAGTATAACCTACAAAGAGACATATTTATGTCCTTGATTTCAACTTTCCCCACTCCTTCCTCAGCTTGTGTGTAAGGAAACTCTGAATCCAAACATGTCCTAGACTAAGATTCAACCCAATCCACAATTTCATTGGTTTTCTTGGACCGGATTAGAAGGGACTAGGTTTAGTAAATAAGTTACCATCTCCAAAGCATAACCCCTAAAAGAATCTTTTTTTTTTTGGGAATTTAATTGTATATAAAAAACTAAAGGATATACAAAGGATGAAACCCTCCACAAAACAAAAGAACCCTGGGGCATACCCCACATGCAAAAGGCCAACAAGGCAGAAAACAATCAAGGCCTAAATTAGAAGCCTATCTTCAGGAATGTTCCAGTACATACAAGCCATCCATTTAGTAAAACTCCTTCTGTCCTTTTTCCACGTGAGAGCTTTTGCTCTAACCATGTTTTCAATACCCTTGATAATGGAATCAAGGGAATTGGAGACATGCTTAAAGCATCTAGCATTCCTCTCCATCCAAATGCAATAGATAGTGGCAGTAAAGGTAGGGATCTAATCTTGTCACAAAGGGTCTTCGTAGAGTGGTTAACAGTAGCCAAATCCAACTCACTATTCAGACCCTCGGCATCCCTGTAGCACTGGTTCCTTAGCATCACCTCCTCCCATATACTTTTACTAAGGCTGCACTGAGAGAACAAATGGTTATATGTTTCCCTTTCAGTCCCACATAACTCAGACAGGTCATCCACAGAAACTCCCCAATCATGTAATTTAACTTTAGTGTTGATGGCCTTCCTAAACACCAACCAAGTTATGAAAGAGCATTTAGGGATACAAACCTTACTCCACACAAACTTGCTCCAGTTGACCATAGGCTTATGGTCCTTCAAAAGTTCCCAAGCAGAGGCAATGGTGAACATTCCATGATTTGAGGGAAGCCATACAACAGTATCATTTCCCTCGTGAATAGTAGGAAGAGTTGCATTCTTCACTTCATTCAGCTCCCATGTCACAGTTGAAGGCCGTCTCCACTCCAAGTGGTGGATAAAATCTAACACTTTAGCGTTTAGACTGCTAGTAGAGTCATACACAATGTTATCCCCATATAGGGCATGTAAAGGGCCATTTGGGTGCCAATAATCGAACCACATAAATGCTTGCACACCATTCCCAATGCAGGTCTTGATTTGACTTCTAAACTTCTCTCTGTTCTTGAGGATTTTCCTCCAACTCCATGAAGAATCATTTGGTATACTCAAAACCCATATGCTCCTTCCTTTGATCTTGTAAGTATTACACCATTTGATCCATAAGCTGTCCTTCTTACTACAAAGATTCCACAAATGCTTCGCCATAGCCGTTGTGTTCCAAGTCTCTAAACATTTAATATTGAGCCCTCCTTCATCTAGAGAAACACAAAGATCCACCCAAGCAACTTTAGCCCCTTTGCTATTAGCCTCATCCCCTTTCCATAAGTAATTTCTCATTATTTGCTCAATCTTCTTTATAATACTCTTGGGCAGAATAAAAATGCTAGAACAATACACTTGAATGCTGAAAATCACAGTCTTCACTAGAAGGAGCCTACCTACAAAACTCAAGAACTTATTAGTCCAACATCTGGTTCTCATTGTTATCCTTTCCACCAAGTGAGAGCAATCCTCCTTCTTCAACCTAGTTGTGATGAGAGGAACCCCAAGATATCGAAATGGAGGGGTCCCATGCTGAATGCCAAGAGTAGTTGAAATGTCCTGAATCCCATCCACATTAATCCCTGCAGTGAAAAAGTTGCTCTTCTCTAAGTTGATCATCAGCCCAGATAAGGAGCTAAATTTTGATATTGCCTCCTTCACAATACTGCAGGAATCTTTGTCCCCCCCAGCAAAGACAATTAAATCATCAGCAAAACTTAGGTGAGTCAAAGATATCTCCTTGCATCTAGGGTGATAACTGAACAGGTCTGATTCAGTTGCTTTAGTAATTATCCCAGAGAAAACCTCCATCACAAGCAAGAAAAGGTAGGGAGAGACCCCCTGCCTGAGCCCTCTTTTCCCATGAAAGAAACCCTTTAGTTCCCCATTCAGGTTAATGGAGAATCTGATAGTAGTCACACATTTGGTGATCCACCCAATGATTTTGGATGGGAAACCAACATGGGCCAACAACTTCATCAAAAAGTCCCAGCTCATAGTATCATATGCTTTCAGAATATCAATCTTGATTGCACATCTCGGAGGCCAAGAGTCCCTATGATAATTCCTCATTAACTCCTTTAATAACAAGATATTATCAGCAATGGATCTACCTTCAACAAAGGCAGCTTGATTAATACTAATAAGGCCAGGCATCATCTTCTTTAGCCTGCAAGTGATCACTTTGGAAATACACTTGTACAAGGTGTTACAGCAAGAGATGGGTCTGAACTCCCTCATACTTTTAGGGGTTGCAACCTTTGGGATTAAAGCCAGAGCAGTACAATTCCACTGCTTGAAGAAAGTCCCCGTGTCAAAGAAGAATTTAATTACCTCACACACCTCTCTCCCAATGAGCTCCCAATTCTTTTTAAAGAAGTAGCTGTTAAAACCCATCAGGGCCCGGGGCCTTATCAGACCCAATGCTAAACATAGCTTTTTTTATCTCTTCATGAGTGACCTCTTCCTCCAGGAGACAAGCCTGCTCAGGGGTTAGCTTATTCTTGATCACCTCCCCCAGGACAGCATTTGCATTCTCACATTGCACCCTATTCCCTAACAAGTTCTGAAAAAAACTCACTGCTTCTGTAGACACCTGCTCAATGCCTTCAATTCTCACAACTAGATCATTCTCAATGCTCACAATTTTCCTTCTAGCCCTATTTTGGTTTACTTTCTTATGAAAGAAAGTATTGTTTGGTCGCCCAGCTGCAACCATATGGTTCTAGCCTTCTGTCTAAGGAATGACTCCTCATCATTCCTTAATTCTGCATATTTGATTCTCAAGTCATTAGCAGCCGCCTGCAGGACCATATTATCACCATCTCTGTCCAGCTCGCTTTCAATAGCATCAAGATTTATCTTGGTCTCAGCAACCTGAGTAGAAATCTTATTAAAGAATTTCTTATTAATGTACTTTAAAGAGGATTTAACTCTATTAAGCTTGCTGTAGAGCCTCTGCATTGGATTCCCATCCACCTCAACATCCCAAGCATCAATGATTGTAGGAGAAAAATCTACATGATTCATCCAGAAGTTGAAGAACTTGAAAGGTAATGGGCCCCTATTGATAGTGTTATCCATTATGGTGATAATAGGACTATGGTCAGATATACCACAAGGCAGGGTAATAGCTTGTGAGTTGGGGAAAAAACAGTCCACATATCATTGTGTAGGACCCTGTCAATTCTGGACTGAACATTATTGACTCCAAGATGACTCTTATTCCAGGTGAACCACAGCCCACTATTAACCATATCATCAGCATTCAACTCATTTAGACACTCATTAAACTCATCAGTTACAGCTCTGTCAATATCCAAAATCCCTTTTTTTTCCTCTTGGCATCTGACCACATTCAAATCCCCCATGAGTATCCAAGGCCTATCATTGATCACCATCCTATTTGCATTTAGGAATGTCCATAAACACCTCCTCTGCTCAGGCAGGTTTTCACCATATATGAAAGTCGCATAAAAAGAGTTACTAGTACCAACAATATTTACAAGGCAGAATAGAGCTTGTCTATGAGAATCAATCACATCAATCTTCAATATATTGGGGTTCCAACCCACTATCACTCTTGCCACTCCCCCATCCATAGGGCAGTTATGAATATACTCCCAATGATAGAAGCACATATTCTTGACAGTATCCATGTTGTTCCTTCTAATCTTAGTCTCCACAAGACTAATAAGGTCTAATTTATTATCTCTTATTAGCTTAACCACCTCCATCTGTTTGTGGGGAGCATTAAGATCCCTTATATTCCATGTACCCCTCCTGGTCATCTAAACTTTTTGTATTTGCTGCCCGAACTCTTCTTCACCTTGTTATTGCTACTGCACACCTCTTTCCCATCCCTTTTGATGACACCTCCAAATCTTCCCTGATCAAGTTCATCCACAGCTTTAATTTTAAGGGCCAGCCTTGAAGGGGCAGGGGTTGTAACAAGAGTAGAGTCCTCCATAACATCTAGAATGTCAAACTGATTAGAGGTTGTAACCTTGTTTGGTGTATTCTCTCCCACTTCATTCTTGCTAGTACTAACTATCACACTAGGCATACCATCTACATCCATCCCACTCTTGACTATCTCAACTGTTTCAAAAGTTTTGGTTGTCTTATTGGCTTTAGTTTGCACTTTGGTCCATCCTTCTTCCAAGGCCTTTTGAGTCTTAGCTTGGCTTAAAATTGGATATACCTCTTCTTTATTATGTTTTGCCACCCAAGATTTCTTCCCCTTAGGACAGTTGATCAGGGCATGACCAAATATTCCACAATGGACACAGGATGGAGGTTTCTCTTGGTATTCCACTCCAACTACTGCAATGGATCCATCCTCCATGGTGACATCAATGATGTTTGGGAATTCTGCCCTGACATTTAACTCCACACAAATCTTTGCAAAACTTATTCTCTTCTTACCTTCAGTAACTGTATCAGCATACATAGGAACTCCCACTGAGCTAGCAACATAGCTAAGCCCCTCCTCTGTCCATAATTGGACAGGAATGTTATGGAACTTCACCCATACAGGTATCTTTGAGGTTGAATCTTTGCTGAAAGAGAAGTTTGGTGTCCATTTTTGGATAATAATTGGGTTCCCCACAAAATGCCAAGGTCCATTGTCAATTACCTCATCCCTCATATTAGCATTATCAAACATAAAGAAATAGACTCCATTGTTGTGTCCCACTATTTGATTGAGGCCAAATTTATCCCATAGCCTATGGGATATACTGCAAACCAAGGTGTAAGGCAAACTTCTCCCCAGAAAACACCCTACCATACTGCTTTCCCACTTAGCATAGCCATTTTTTGCCATATCTGGAGGTGGGGAGACTGTGATTCTATTATCAACAATAGATGGAGCATGGTAAGTAAATCTTAGCTTGGGATATCTCTTATCCTCTACAACTTCTTTCCATGACTTGTCCACCTTGGTCAGGGGAGAGTAGGCTACAGGGCCATCCTTTTAAAATCTACCCTTGAATTCGTAGTCTTTACCTCCACTAACTTACATCCATCAGAGTTTGAGGCTTCATTTTTGAGTTTGGCACATCTGAAATGTAAAATGTCCTCTTGAGTGAAACCTTTTTCTTCGAGAAATTTTTTGTATACCTCCTTTTCTTCATTTATCTCTTTAATTCTAGAAACATTAGCATTTGCTCTGTCAATACTATCTTCCGAAGCAAGTACTTGCACCTCTTCAAACTCCTCAAATTCGCACGCTTCTTCATTAAAGACACCTGCCGGACCAGGCTTCATTCCAGCATCCAAACCCTGACAAATACTAGGGTTATGTTTATTCACTAGGTCTTTAACGACATCTACAGGGGAGAAACGCACTGGAGAGATACTACCACGAGTGGCCGGAGGTAGGGTAGGCATGGCGATGGCAAGATGGCGAATGGATGTCGGAGCTGGTTGATTTAGGAAGGCGGCGACTTGCCGGCGGGAATACTCAATTTAGGGCCGTGTTTGGTTGGGGGTTTTTTAGTGAGAAGGGAGAGCATTTTTCTTGAACATGATATGTTGTCAGCTCCTCCTAAAAGAATCTGACTGGTCTGAATAAATCATTATGAATCTAACCATGTCCAAAATAGTCTCATTCCTTCTCTCCACTACACCATTTTGCTACGAAGTGCCCACTAGAGATAATTGAGATATAATCCCATCATTTGATAAATGGTTCCTAACTCTCCCAAGAGGCACTCTCCTCCATGATCCAATTGTGGAGTTTAGAATAGTTTATAATGACTACGCTCCACCTCAGCCATGTACACTTTGAACTTATCAAAGGCTTTAGACTTGTGGTCATAAGGTAATCATATCCAAACCTTGAGTAATCATCAATGAAAGTTATGAAGTATTCTCTTGTTGGATAGTCATAGGGCCACATAAATTACAATGAACCAACTCCAACATATCTTTGACTCTATAGACTTTAGTCGTGAAGGGACTCTTGGTTATTTTTCCTTCCAAACAGGATTCACATACCAAAAGTGCCTCCACTTCCAATGAACTCAATTATTCACTTGAAATGAGCCTTTGAATTCTTTTTTAATTTATATGGCCAAAGAATAAGAGACAAATATATGTTAGGTTTAACTTAGAATATTTCTTTCTCTGTCTCTTTAGGTTATTTCCATTTAAGTTACTTGTTTCAATATTTAGCAGCACTGGTGAGACATACTTGATAACATAAAGATAATTTTTCAATGGGTCGGAATTGATAAAAGATTTTTCAGTTTCAGTAAATACTCCTTTATTACAATAAATTGAATAACCATTTATAACCAACTTAGAAATTGAAATAAAATTTCTTCTAATAGTAGCAATATAAAAAAAATCTTCTAAAATTATCCTTTTGTTTACACCAAAATTTCAAACAAAATTCCCTATTGCTAAAATTCCTCCCTTGTTGACTTCCCCCATGAACATAAACATTTATCCTTTATTGAGCTGCGTGGTTACTTAGAACCCTTTTAACGAATTGGAATCATGATTAGTGGCTCCTGAATCTACACACTAGGTATCAATAGATTGCACCACAAACACATGTCTCAAGTTCTTATCGACAAAATTACTAATAAAGTCAAAAGCTGGACCACTAGATTCCTGAGTTATGCAGGCAGATTGCAGCTTGCAATTTCTGTCCTGTTTAGTTCCCAAATTTATTGGTCATCGATCTTTATTCTACCTAAAAGTGTGGTGAAGGCTATTGAGAAATGTATTAGAGAGTTCATATGGACAGGCCCTGAGCTCAAGCACAGTGGAGCTAAAGTGGCGTGGGATGAGGTCTGCAAGACTAAAAAGGAAGGGGGTCTGGGAATAAAGTGCCTGACTCATTGGAACAAGGCTGCAGTGATGAAAAACCTTTGGAACCTCTTCAACAAAAAGGATAGTCTTTGGGTCAAGTGGTGTCATACTTATAAGATAAAAGGGAGAAGCATATGGGCAATCCCCATTCCTCAAGACTCTTCATGGAGCTGGAGGAAAATTCTTAAAGCTAGAGAGGAATGTAGACTCATGGTTAAGGCTGATATTGGAAATGGCAGGAATACGTTCATGTGGCATGATAATTGGCACCACCTTGGCCCTCTTCAACCTCTTTTTGGGGATAGAACCATATATGATGCTGCTAGCAACTCCAAGGCTAAGGTCTCCGAATTCATTGATGGGTTCAATTGGAAATGGCCAGCTTCTACCACTTGGGAGCTGAATGATATCAAAAACTCTCCCCTGCCTGCTATAAATCCTATGACCTCTGATAGTGTAAAGTGGACTCCTAACAGGTCGGGTAACTTCTCTATTGCGTCTGCATATGAGTCCACCTATTCTAGGGGGAATGAAGTTCAATGGCATGGGCTGGTTTGGAACAAGATGAGTATCCCAAAGTGTTCTTTCATTCTTTGGTTGGCTTGCAGAAAGGCTTTAGTGACTAAAGATAAACTCTTTGATTGGGGAGTTGTCGATAATAAAGCCTGTTTGCTTTGTATCTCTGGGATTGAGACTATTAAGCACATCTTAATGGAATGCCCATTCTCCAAAATTGTTTGGGATGAGATTCTATTTAGGAACCAATCTTATAGAGCTATGGGAAGGTGGGATATTGAGATCAGGAAGGCTGCTGCTGATAGTAAAGGGATTGACCTAAAATCCAGGATTAAGACCACTTTCTTCTCTGCCACCATCTATTGTCTGTGGCAGGAAAGAAATAGTAGGCTCCATAACAAGGGATTGGCCACAACGTCCAAGGTGATTAGGAGCATCGAGGAAATGGTGCGAGGAAAATCTAGCTATTGGAAGAAATATCGAAGATCTTACTCCAACTGGATGACTTGTAATTTATGGGGATTACCCAACTCTCTCTTGTATGACTAAATGTTTAGATCGTTGGTCTCTAGATGCATGTATCTAGCTGACTCTTTGGCCTTTTGGCCTTTGTATATTTGGGTCTTTTGTTTCTAATACACTTTAATTACCGAAAAAAAAGGATAAATTCTCGTTTCCACTATTCCACTTTGCCATGTAGACTAGGCACCGCATTTTCTAATGTCTTGATTACTTGGAGATATAACACTTTCCTTTTGGATGTTTAACTGATACTTGAGTCTTAACTACTGTCGTAATTACCATATTTTGTGCTTAAGACTTTCCCTTATTCTTCTTATTCTGGCCTTTCGAGAGAAATAAGGTTGGTCCTCTCTCAGTGACATGAAAAAAAAACCTTTTGTTTGATATTAGTTGGATATATTATGTGTTAAAGCATTTGAGTCTTTCATCCTTTAATCCAAAAAGGTTGACTCGTTGTAGACGTTGTGTAGAGAGTAAGACTCGTTCATTAAACTTCATGAACATTATACTTTGAAGATCTACATGGCTTCTCTATATCACAAAGCCTTCCATTACTCAACTTTAAAGACATATCCTTTTAATATGGTTTTGTGATAGAACGTCTTTAGCTATGCGCACACACAAGTTTTTTTTTTATAAAACTTTATTTTTAATATGAACAAGTGATTTTAATCTTTGGGAAGTAATATGTATAACCTTGGGAAATATCTAAATTTTTTAAAATGTGCTTTGTTTTAAGGATTTATGTTTTCTGCCTTATCCCATTAGCACGATCCCTTTTTGGACATGTGTGAGATTAGGGATAAGAGAAACAAAATTCAAGTAAGAATATGCTAGAATTGACAAAGTATGTGAAATAAAACTAGTTGGAAAATGGAATAAAAAGGATTTAGACCCTTAAAACTACTTGAATTCTGATTTTTGGGACTTTTGCATTCTAATATTCGACTGTGGGTAGTGGTGGCAGAGTGATGGAAAGTGATGACGGATAATGTCAGAGAATGTGGAAGGGAATGTTATGAAAGTGATTTGATGAAATTTATCGCACTGATTTCATGGTTAAAGCTCCTTGATTGTGAGGTCAGGGTCCCTTAAAGGAATCCTGGGAGAGAAAAAAGACTAAGTTGCCGGTCCGCATATGGGCTACCCTACCTGTCTGCAAGGTGGCCAAGTAAACTCCTCCCAACCTACAGGCATGTGAGGTGTGGCATAAAATGGTCTCAAAGAGCATACAATTGTTTTTTTAGTTAGCGTTTGAGGGAGGACCGAGGTTCCTAGACTTGAAGGGACTTTGTATGGACCCTATGGAAAAATTTGGGGGTATTAGAATGGGGTGTATACATAGACCCTTGACGGGTGAGTTTAGAATAAGTGAAGGTGGTCGAAAGATAGACATAATGATGGAGGTTGTGAATGTTGAGCCCCTATGCATCGGAACTTTGGTGGAGGAATGAAGTCTTGATTCTCAATACCTAGGTGTTGTATGCAATGGTTATAGATTAATTATGAGGGCTAAAAGTTTATAAAGGCTAAATTGTGTGTGCGGCCATTACGAGGATCACGATCAATTATAAGGGACAATGTCAATTCTGAGGACCTAAGGAGTGGATGCGATCAATACGGGTATCGTGGATGATTCTGAAGGCTAAAGATCAATTGAGAGGACCTAAAGAGTTTGTGCAATCAATACGGGAATAGCGATCAATTCTGAGGGCCAAGGTCAATTCTGAGAACCTAAGGGCATATGCGACCAATACGGGGATCTCAGTTGATTCTGAGGGCGAATGTCAATTCTGAGGACCTACAAAGTGTGTGAGACCAATACGGGGATTGTATCCAATTCAAAGGAATAAGGTCAGTTATGAGTACCTAAAGTGTGTGCGCGACTAATACGGGGATCGCAGTCGATTCTGAGGGCCACGATCAATTCTGGGGACCTAAAAAAATTTTGCTACCAATATGGGGATCGTGGATGAGATTCTGAGGGTCAAGGTCAATTATGAGGAACTAAAGGGTATGTGATCAAAACGAGGATAACGTCTGATTCTAAGGGTAGAGGTCAATTGTAAGGACCTGAGGAGTGTGCGCGACCAATATAGGATCACGATTGATTGTGAGGGACGGGATTAAATCGGGGGACCTAACGAGTAACGTGTGACCAATGTGGGGACCGCAGCCAATTATGAGGCCAAGGTTAATTCTGAGGACCTAAAAAGTGTACTCAACTAATACAGGGATCACAACTAATTTCGAGGGCCAAGGTTAATATAAGTACCTAGAGCGTGTATGATAGATTTGGGAATGATATTTGATGACTTGGTAATTTTCTCGAAAGTTCTGGATTTTTTTGAGAGGTTTTGTGATTTTGATTATTTTTTAATATGTAATTTTAAATTTTTGAAATTTTTACGAAAAATGTGCATTTTTTGCAAAATTTAAGATTTTATGATTTTATGATTTTTGGGATTTTTTTGGAAATTTTTGAGTTTTTTATGATTTTTTGAATTCTTGTGTAGTTTTGAATTTTTAATGATTTTTATGAAAAATGTGCATTTTTTGCATAATTTGGAGATTTGTGATTTTGGATTTTTCGTGATATTTTGGGGATTTTTTAAATTGGAGGAGACATTTTTGTAGTGAAAGTTGGAGGGGTGCCTACCGGCACGAGGTGGAACGGAGTCTGATGATTTTATGGCTTTTTATGGGCTACCTGCCGGCTAGCAAGCACAGGGAGTGCCAGTCGGCTGGCCCCTTACTCCTATATAAAGGGCGTGAGGGCAGCCCTCATTTCTCACTTAAATTCGAACTCTCTCTCTCTAAAAAAATATCCATGCGAGTGTTTTTGTGAATTTTTTTAGAAAAGTGGAGAATATTGTGGTCGTTGACATTTTGGTCAATATCGAGTGAGCCTATACTGATGGGATGCCCGTGGGGATGGAGAATGTTTATTATGATGCCAAACTGGTGATCGATGAGCAAGACTTATTGACGGAGCCTCAGGCGCATCGCTCGTCTACAGTGAAGAGTCCTAGTGGTTATGTAAGTTTATTACTTTTCTCTTTTATCACCTTGTTTTGGATTGAATTATTTATTTATGATTTATTATTTATTATTATTGTCTGAGTTTTTTTTTTTGAGAAACTTATGGGGTATATATATTTAGCACACGGACATCACCTCAAAGAACATTCCTTCTCAAAGGTTGACTACGGTGAAAGCGGTTTGGGATACAATTCTTGATAAGGTGACGAACCCAGTGCCCATTGCGAGATTCGATGCTTTGATGGGGGGTTCGGATGAGACAACTCAATCTACAGTGGTGTTGTGTGCTCTTAATAGGACACCATCCACACCTTCCATTTTCGTGTAGGTGAGGTGACAATGCCCACCAATAAATGTGCACCATATTGTAAGGTTTCCTTGCGAGGGTACACATATCACAGTGAAATGGTCCCTCCTCTTAACTGGTGCGGTAACTTGGGAAATTTTGTGAAGGTGTCCCTGCTGAAGGACACCGATCCGAGGATGGTGATTGATGTGACTGATGGTCGGTAAGTGCGATAAGAAATTCGCATTTTCATTCTATTTATGTTGGGGAGTACGCTGCTGGCGAAGAGCAATGACAATGTCCATCTTTGTTTCCTTCTTTACCTTTAGAATATGTCACAAATTTGTACTTATGAATGGGGCTATCTGACTTCGACGACGTTGTACGCTTCTTTGGATGCCTTCAGCCGTTGTTGTCGACCAACATTTATGGGAGCGATATATCTCTTATATGTACATTTATTTTTACATTTTTGTGTCCTTTTATTCTTTCTTTCTTTGAGTTATGATCTTTTGAATATTTTTGAATTTCTTTTTGTTGTTTTCCATGTTATGGTTCTATGAGGTGATACACCCAATTAATGCCATTGATGCAACAGGAGGCCTATGCGTGACCTAGGATGAGGAGGTGGATGTAATACCCCGTATTTTTATGCTATATTAATTTGGGGATTTATTAAATTTAATGTGAATTAATTATTTAATATAAATTCGGAAATTAATTATGTTATAATTATTAACGTGATGATAGTAATTATGGGAAATTTGTTGAATATTACTAATGAGCAAAGTAATATATAATATTGGTTATATTAAATGTCACGAGTGAATAAAATGACAATTTTGGAAATTTGAGTCGGGACGCGCCCGTGTCGCGTCGGGACTAAATATTGATGAATAAAAGTGAATATATTATAAGTCGCTCGTATGGTCGTTTTGAGTGCGCCAAAGTGTCCGGAAGGGTCGAGATAGTAAGAAAAGTGTACCCGGGGGTTTAGTTTGGGTCTCGGGGCGTTTTTAGGCTTAATTAGTACCCCCAGGAGGGCATTTTGGACATTTTACATTTTAGGGTAATTAAACCCACGAAAATTCAAGGGATATATCAGATGTCTAAGGTTGTCTTCTAGGGTTAAAACAACCAAAGACAAGTGACGGCCATAGGAGAGGGAAGGAGGGGCTTTTCCAAGCAATCCAAGGCCAACGATTCACCCGGTTGCACCGCCACCACCACCAACGCGTAGATCGCGCGACGGGGAACGCAACCACACCAAATTCATCATCAAACCAGAACGTCGAAAATCCCCGGCAAGTATTTATCTTGCTTATTTTCGTTAATGCATCACTCATGTTAGTCTAGGGATGATTAGGATGAGCTTTATGGAAGAAAACCCAAATTTGAGATAGGAAATCGCATGTAGTAATGATTTGAATGTTAATCTGGAAACCCCTTAACATGTAGAGGATTAAACCATGAAATTTTGATGTTTTAGAAGAAGAAAATTCTGGAAAAAGACTGATTAGAACCATGTTAAAGAGAGTTCTAGGGTTCTTGAGATTTACATGAATTTTGGCCTGTTAATCCATGATTATTAATGGAAATTTGCATGCTTTACGTAAAAGATGTATGGAATGGATTTATACTATTAGTAGTACAAATTTCGGGACGACTGGGAATGAAAAGTTTGGATTTGGATGGAGTTATGTGAGAAAACCCGTAACTGGTAACTGCAGAATTCGCCATACCTGCTTGATCGATCGATCGAGCCAAGAGCTTCGATCGATCGAGCCCCAGACCTCGATCGATCGACCCCTCCTGGTAGACTCATAATTCCCCCTTTTAAATTAGTTGAATTCAATTTAATGAGAAATAATTCTTGGGCATATTAAAATGTTTTGGGAGATAAAGAAGACCAGTAGGATATATAAATAATTTTGGGATTTTTAATGTAAGACGAGAGTTGTATTTTTGGAATACTTACATATAAGGGACGAGGAAATTGTGTATTTAAGGGAGAGACGCGTAAGATAGTTACGTTGGAACATAAATGAATACCTACTGAATTTTTTCCACTTGAGAGGATAGAGTCCAATGGTATTACGTAATAAGTTGGAAAAATCCTTCGAAATAAAGTTAGAAACGAGCCGTTATACGTGATAACTAAAAATGGGAAAATCAGAATAAATGTTGCGATTATGGGTTATGAGATGAACCTAAATTAATATGATAAAAGTAGTATATTTATATAACTGTGTGTATGCATATATTATATACATGTGAAAATCATGCCCGCGCTACTTGCTATCCCTGAGGTTACTGCGCTGGGACGGTCTTATCTCGAATGGGCCTTCATGGGGGATATTGACTCGTACCCTAGAAGATAGGAATCCTAGGTACGGGATATCGGATCGATAGTCAGAAGGTCCTAAGAGACGTGAGGGTATGTACTGACCTCTTGGACTTGGAAACTATGTTTCGCCTCAATATTGTTGTGTATGTGTTAATACAGTTCAAGAGTGATTCCGAACTTGTATTTCCCTTAGTACGAGAGATACGGGGATTGGATAGTAGAGTATGCACGCACCATAATTTTTATGTGGGGTGCTGTTAGAATATATATATTATACGAGTATTTAATATATATATATATATATATATATATATATATATATATATATATATATATATGAAATTCTGATATTTGGGAAACTGCTTACTGTGTTATGGTAAGTAAGACATGTATAATGACTCAAATTTGAAATACTTGTTTTGGGAAAAGTATAATGGAACACTGGGAAACTTTATTAGTAAATAAGGTTTAAATGAGAACTTTGTGATCAAATGAAGTTATTTTCTTAAACAATTATATTCTTCGGTTTTAAATCTTACGAGTAACCTAAGATAAGTTAAACCATTGGGGAGGTTAGTGCGATAGGCGTGCACATTAGAAGAGAGGTGAGAAATTATCAAGAGAGTGCCGCACTAATATGTTGTTGCATTGGCCTGTAAACATTTTAAATACTTGCTAAACAAATTTTAAATCATCTACACTATCGGGCTCTGACCCGTTTCTATTTCTCTTTCTCTCTTGTATATATATGTATATATTACAGGTGCCCAGCCACAGGGGTGTCTTGCTTAGACGACTTCATTTATTTGACTCCACTCCTAGCATATTCATTTAGTGGGGCATGTGTCGCCCTTTCCATTATTCAGTTGTTTATTTGGACTTTGTGATTCAGTTATTTCTAGTATTTCCATTCTGGGATTTATTACTGTCTGGATGTTTTACTTTAAGTTTTAATGTTGGGAATTTAGTTGTTGAATGTTTAAAGTATTAGGATTATATGTTCCAGGATTATTGTGGTGTGATTCTTTAATATTGAATTGTTGTAAATAATTAAATCTTTGTTTTTAAAATAAAAATTTGGAAAGTAATGTTAAAAAAAAAAAATGGTTTTGACACTTAGCTTAATTAATTAGGGTGTTTACAACGTTGGCTACAACGTTGAAACTTTCAGGTGACCGTCTTACCATGCCTGCGCAGATGGTGGCTGAGATCGAAATGTTAGAAGACGGCCAGTGCTCTGGTGACCTCATTGATAACCCAGGGGGGTTAGAAGCAGCGAAGCCACTCCATCAGGCTCCCACATCATCGCCCGACCTTCGTCCGGTCTTGACTTCCATCGCCGGCACCGGGGGTCAGGGCCAGGCCATTTTGACTGATGTTACGGGGAACGGTAACATTAGTAAAGGTTACGTGGCCGGAGATATTATCCACCGCCAGTCTGACGGTCGGAACGGAGGTAAGGTGCTGGATTTGAGTATTGCTGACGTAACTAAGGAGCATCGATCAGACAAAGGATTTGGTTCAGGCTCTGGGCTCAATGGTACGAAGACTGGAAAGTTCTCAACTGACACGGGAAAGTTGACAGGTAAACAGGCGAGCGCCCCTACTTCCCACCAACTGCCGAGTCAGAATGATAGGACTTGGAGCTCTGTTGCGACAGTGAAGAGACAACCTAGGATCCGTCTCAATTACCACCAACCCACTGTTGTGGATTCTACTGTCACGGTAACGCCTCCCGCTGCTGTGGCTACCGGTGGCCATAAAAGGTGGGAGAACAGCTTAGTGGGTTATTTTCTGGGAAATAAACTGCCTTTCTCCTACGTGAATAACGCTGCCACCAGAATGTGGAGCAAGTTTGGGATGACCAAAGTTGTAGCACACGATAATGGTTTCTTCTTCTTTTTGTTTGATAACCCCTCACAACGGGACGAAGTTCTTGATAATGGCCCGTGGCACTTTGCGGGGATGTCCATTATTCTGAAGAAATGGGATGCTAGCTTTAGCTTCCATAAGGACACTGTGAAGAAGATTCCCATATGGGTGAAGTTCCACGACATTCCCGTCCAGCTGTGGACGGAGGAGGGACTCAGTTACATAGCGAGTTCGGTGGGGATTCCTTTGTTTGCCGACGCTGTCACGGAGGAGATGAACAGGATCTCTTACGCTCGAGTTTGCATTGAGGTGGAAGCAAAGGAGACATATCCCAGTAGCATCAACGTTGTTATGGAGGACGGTGCAATTGTTCCGGTGCGTGTTGAGTTCCAAGCCAAACCACCCTCCTGCCCTAATTGCCTAGTTTTTGGCCACAATATCAGTAAATGCACGCTAAGCACTGTTCCGAAAACTATGGGGGAAGCTGGTACTAAGAAGACAAAAGCTCATGCAGGTTCTGAATGGATCGAGGTAACGAAGAAGCCTATCCCAGTTACTACCTCTGGCCGGGAGATAGGAGAACCGTCGGGAGTGATGATTAAGGATCAGGATGAGATTAGGAGTACTGAGAGGGACGGGGGGACTGCCCCTAGCGTTGTCTCCCCCACGATACGGTTATCCAACCAGTTTAGCGCCGTGGAGAATGAAAATGAGTTTGAGGCAACTCCGGAACCTTCGGCGCTTGCTAGGAGAGTAATGGTCGTGGATGATCTTGCTTTCAAGCATAAGGGGGAGACTACAAAGGCTAACCATTCCGGTGGAAAGAACAGGAGAAAGGGGAAGGGGAGCAAAACTTGATGTTAAAGATTGGGTCATGGAACATTAGGGGCCTCAATTCCCCTCATAAACAAAAGGAAGTTAGTAAGTTAATGTTTGATCAGCAGCTTGATATCGTTTGCTTGGTGGAAACTAAAGTTAGGAAGGAGAATTTAGGTAATGTTAAAAATAATTGTTTTTTACATTGGGATATCATTGATAACTGCCCTTTAGGGGGGGGGGGGTGTTGCCAGGGTGATTGTCGGTTGGAATCCTAGTTGTGTGGCGGTTACGCTGGTCCAATCTCAACCTCAAGCCATGCTATGTAGGGTGGAGGTTTGTGGCAGTAATAGAGAGTTTTTTGCGACCTTCATCTATGGGGAAAATCTAGCTCACGGGAGAGAGTCTCTTTGGGAGTTTCTCGAGCTCAATAGGGGTAGAACTGAGGGGCAGCCTTGGATTCTTATGGGGGATTTCAACGTTGTGAGATCCAGTGAGGAGAAGAGCGGGATGCATGGCATTGACGTGGGTGCTACGGAGGCTTTCAACCAGTGCATTAATGATATCCAGGTTGATAACATGACTACGAATGGGCTTTGGTTTACGTGGAACAGGCGACATGGGGGGAGGAACAATGTCCAATCGAGAATTGATCGGGTTCTTCATAACGACACGTGGAGTACCCACTTTTCGGAGTCTCAGGCGACTGTTCTTCCCCAGGGTGTTTCGGATCATTGCCCGATCATTATCTTGCTTGCTCCTAGGGAGCCTAATAGGCCCAAGCCGTTTAAGTTCTATAACTTTTGGATGGGCCATGTCGACTTCCAGGATGTTCTGACTGAGTCTTGGCACGGGGACGATGTGGGTAACCCCATGGTGAGATTGAGCATTAAAATGCGTAGATTGTAGTTTAACCTCAAAGACTTTAATAAGAAGTTCTACAACCAGATTTCTAGGAGGGTGGAGGAGGCTAAGAGGTTGCTTGATGACGTGCAGACTAGACTTGACAATGACGGGAGCAACTTGAGCATTCAATTGGAGGAGAGAGAAAAGTTGACGGTTTACTTGGATCTCAGAAGCGCCGAGGAGTCCTACTATAAGCAGCGGTCTAGAGTAAAGTGGCTACAGTTGGGGGATGGGAATAACTCCTTTTTCCATAAAAGGGCTAATCTTGCTACTGCTAGGAGGAAGATTATTAGCATTGAGGATGAGAATGGGGTGCGGGTCGAAGGCTCACAGGAGGTGGCTAATACGGAAGTGGGGTTCTTTCGCAACCTTCGCGGCAATCGTAGCACATGTGCGGACCCTGCTCCCATTCTGGATGCGAATGTTGAGAAAAGAATCAGTGATGTGGATGCAGCGACTATGAGTGCGCCCATTGATGATGATGAGATAAAGGGGGCAATGTTCGCCATTGGTTCGGATAAAGCCCCAGGACCTGACGGCTTCAATGCGTTCTTCTTTAAGCAGAACTGGGAGGTGGTGGGGAACGACGTCACTGAGGCTGTTAAGTTCTTCTTCAGGTGTAGCTATCTGCCTAGGCAATGGAATTGTACTGCCCTGGATCTTATCCCGAAGGTTGCCACCCCTAGCGGTATGCATGATTTTAGACCCATATCTTGTTGCAATACCATTTACAAGTGCATCTCGAAGATTCTTGCCAACAGGATTAAGCCTATCCTCCCACATGTGATCAATCCGTGTCAGGCCGCATTTGTTAAAGGGAGATCTATTTCTGATAACATCCTTCTTCTCCAGGAGGTTATGAGGAATTACCATCGTGAGCTTAGCCCGCCTGGATGTACCTTGAAGATTGATTTGATGAAAGTGTATGACACGGTGGATTGGGGTTTTCTTTTCACCTTGCTGACTCATCTGGGGTTCCCGGCCATTTTCGTCGGGTGGATTACTGAATGCATGACTAACGCTCGGTTTTCTATCAGTCTGAATGGGCACCTGCATGGCTTCTTTGAGGGAATGAGAGGGTTAAGGCAAGGTGACCCCCTTTCTCCCTATCTTTTCCTCCTGGTGATGGACTATCTCTCGTGCATCTTGGACAAAGCCTGCACTAACCCAATGTTTACCTTCCACCCTAGGTGCAAGGAAGTGGGGCTTAACCACTTATGTTTCGTCGACGATGTGATAATTCTTTGTGGGGGGGACATTCCTTCCTGCACCATTGTGAAGAAGGCGGTTGATGATTTCTGCAGCATTGCGGGCCTCACGCCCAATCTGGGTAAGAGTAGTTTTTATAGCACGGGGTTGGAGGAGGATCGAATCGCGCATATCTGGGATATTCTTGGTTTTGGCCACAACAACCCCCTTCTTGTACCTCGGGGTTCCTCTCATCACCACCAGACTCAAGAAGGAGGATTGTAGTAGGCTTATCGACAGGATCACGGGAAGGATTAAGTGTTGGACTAACAAGCTCCTTAGCTACGCCGGTAGATTGCAGCTTATTAAGTCCGTATTGTTCGGGATCCAGGTATACTGGTCTAGTCTGTTCATTCTACCTAAGGGGGTCATTCTTAAGATTGAGTAGTTGATGAGGGATTTTCTATGGACGGGTTCCGATTTAAATCATTCGGGGGCCAAGGTGGCTTGCAAGGATCTCTGTAATAGCTTTGAGAGCGGTGGCCTGGGTATCAAATGCATCGAGAGGTGGAATGAGGCGGCCATCATGAAGATGCTTTGGAATCTCTGTAGCAAGAAGGACTGCCTTTGGGTCAAGTGGGGCAACGTGTATAAGTTGAAGAGAAGAAGTCTGTGGGCTATTAACTTAGCCAGTGACTCGTCTTGGAGCTGGAGGAAGATGATGCAGTTGAGACATCGGATCAGACCTCTCGTCAGATGGAGTATCAGTAACGACAGGGAAACCTTTTTCTGGCACGATAACTGGCATCCTCTGGGGCCCCTTCATCCCTTGTTCGGGGACCGGGTTATCTATGACGCTGCTAGTAACCATAAGGCTTTGGTTGTTGATTATATTATCGAGGACAGGTGGAGATGGCCAACGGTGGTTACCTGGGAGCTCCTGGATATTAGGAATGCGGCTTTGCTCGGCATTAGGCATGATACTGCTGACGAGGTGGTCTGGATCCCCAACCAGAAGGATTTTTCTATCAGATCAGCCTATGATGAGTTAACCCCCAACCTCCCAACTGCCCCCTGGCATAATATTGTGTGGAACAAGACTAATATTCCTAAATGCGCTTTTGTCCATTGGATGATTTGTAAGGACGCTATTCACACTAAGGACAATCTCCATAACTGGGGCATCTCGGAGGATAACGTGTGCTGCAGCTGCTCCAATGGGGTCGAGTCCATTCCTCACGTGTTCAATGAGTGTCCAGTTGCTAAGGAGGTCTGGGAGGAGGTGAGAACCAGGAATCAGGAATACAGAGAGGCTTTGGATTGGGATGGCGAGATGACTCATGCTATTGCTTGTTACAGTGGGACTAGTTTTTATAATCGTATTAGGAATATTTCCTTCTCTTCTACTGTGTACTGCCTATGGATGGAGCGTAACGCTAGACATTTTAAGCGTGTGGCCAAAAGCAAGGATACCATTGTCAGATATATCGAGGTTATGATTAGAGCGAGAGTCGCAATGTGGAGCAGGGGGACGAGGAGATTTAAGAACTGGATGGCTTGCATGAACTGGGGTATCCCGGAGAGTGCTCTTGATTAGGGGACTGCGGGGTGTGGGGCTTCTCGCTCCTTTTTTTCTGTTGTTTTGTTTTTCTCTCCTTTGGGGTATACCCCTAGGGGAGGCGCTGGGTTTCATCCCTATGTGTACTTGTTGTAGTTGCAGTTGTTGATATATATACATAATTTTTCCCAAAAAAAAAAATTAGGGTGTTTAAATTGGAAAAGTTATTTTACGACAGTGATGCTAAGAATGAACCAACTGTTCACCTTGATTTTAATTTAATAAAGGAGTGATCGCCCGGTATTTAATTAGGTGGGGTGTCACAGTGGAGTAAGGGTAACAGGGCATCTAAGAACCTATTGACTCTGAAGGATGTGAGAGTTGTTTTGAATTCTCTCACCAGTGAGGTTAGCCTTTATTTTTTATTTTTTGTTTCTTTTGGATTGCATGTTTGATGACTGAATTTATTTAAACACTTGTCGTTTGATCCTTGGAGTCAGCCCTTGGAGAAAATGGGGATCGTTGGCCTTTACGCTCAGATGTGATGGCTGTTGTTGCATGAGTTTGGGTATAACTGGTACTTTTGAGAGCTCATAGTTACGCAGGTCATAGAAGGAGATGCGGTGGTTCCTCCGACGAATCCTCCATAAGAGATCCAAAGAAGATATCGGAGAGGGGGTTGGAAGTGTCTATGGAAGGGGAGCAATACTCTGTGTACACGTATACAACGGTGACACATGACTACCTGGACATTGTGACCTGTTGGTTGATGCTAATATCTATTTATGACCCGGGGGAGTTTCACCTCCATTGGTAACGGTGCACTAGGGTCCTCGGCCTAGGCTTCAGGGAGTGGATCAAGGATTGCGGAGGCTCCTGTACTTCAAGAGTAAAAGTTGCCTTCTTACTATATATGGCTAGAGGGGAAAGGCGATCGAGATTCCTCGTCGGCCCTATTCTGTGCTACAGGGTCTCCCGCCTATACCTACAGATGACTTCAAGTTGGGGGCACGTCTTTTTTCTTTCTCAGTTTCTTCTTGCATTATGATTTATGTAGTTCTACTTATTACTGACTTTGATTTTCTTCTTTGCTTCTTTATTCGCAGACCGTTTCTGTGCGAAATTCATGGTTACGTGATGTCGGAGATTAGATTGCTTCTGCAGCTTAGTATATCCAGACAATGGCTCAATCGTATGCTGCTCCTAATGATAACATTCTATCCTCGAGCTCCAGGAGTGGGGTCTCTACCTCCCTCCATCGTGAGAAGCATCCTCACCACGGTCATTGATGTTGTTTGGTAGTGTTGGCTAGGTTTAGGAGAAAGTCTGAGCTGCATCCTGACAACTTTGTTTCACTTTGTTCTTTTTTATTTTTCTCTGATGTACCTAAAAAATCAAAATCATATATAATATGATGAATTTTCTTTTAATTATATTGTTTTAGTGAGTTATTCTACGTGCACTTTAATTTTCCACTAAGGGTTTTATTTGAGAAAAAAAGAAAAATGTATTTTTTTTAATATTTATGTAAAGGTATTCCCAGGAAACATTATTGTAAAAATGAGTTTTGAAAGGGGCTTATTTGGAAATGAGGGAGATAAAAAAGGAAAAGAGGGAATCTACCATAATAGGGGGTGTCGACTAGCATACCTCTAGCCCTGCATGCCTCCATGTTTGTCTAGGTACTTGGCTTTTTAGCATTTGGAACTCTCTAGTTGCACTCCTAGCCTAGTCCTTTGATTCCTTCATAATTGTTGTTGTCCCAGTAGCTTCATTGTTTTATGGAGAGAGTTTTTATATAAAAAGGGGCTTAAGTGAGGCATTTTGACTCTCGCCCGTAGGCTTATCTCAAGTGAGTGCACTAAGGTTTGAAAGTAGTACACTAAGGTTTGAAACGATTCAAAACAATTATTTACTTGTGAAAATATTTTCTACTCTACGGGCTTTGACCCATCGTTTTCTTTTTGTCTTTCCTTGTTTTCCTTTTTACACCCCAGGTGTGCAGCAGCAGCAGCCGGGATAGCAAGGATATATCCATTCTTGCCGATAGCAATTATGGATGCTACATCCTCATTTAGGCGCTTCAGTAGATTCTACTTTAGATAGGATCAGTTATTTCCATTTACTATTGGGCGTGTTGCCAATAAATAATAGGCGTTTATCGTACGTCATGCTAGTATACACATTTACTTTCTATATTCAGTTTTTATGTAGTTTATACTGTGGATGTTATTTATTGACCGATGGTTTATTCGGTTCACACTTATTAGTTATTTATGCATGTTGGTAATTTCATTTATTGTGGATGTATGGATTTTTCTTATTATTTATGTTATGTTATTGTGACAGTGATGCTGAGAATGATCTATACTGAGATTCCTATTATATTTTAGTAAGAATTGGCCACCCGGTATTAAAATTGGTGGATTGTCACAGCTGGTATTAGAGCATTAGGTTCTAGTGTCCTTAGGATCGGTACAAACTTGTTACGTTGTCTGCGTTGCGTTTTCTTCAATATAGAGCCCTATATTTAGGATTATTGTTTCATAGTACGCATTCACGTTCTTCTGCTATTATTTATTATTGAAGTGGATCTCATAAATTTTTTGTTTGGTTAGAGATTCCAAACAATAAAAGAGGAAGATTAGCACGTGTCGTTAAGGAGGCCACAGAGGAGGAGGCTCAACCAGAGTCCCAGGCCACTCAGGGGATGGTAACCGCAGCAGAGGTCACCACTATTATTGCATAAACAATTAATTCCGCAATGACTGCCTTAGTACAGCATTTTCAGCCACAGCAGCCAGTGGCACCAGTTCAGGCTCACCTATTTCCATCTATTTGGGAAAGAGTCAGAGAGGCCTTCCAGAAAGGCCATCCACCAGAGTTTCAGGGGAAGGCATATATAGTTGCAGCTAGTCAATGAAAGAAAGACATCCAGAGGCACTTGCGCATAGTTGAGTACGTTGACACTCAAAAGAAGATACTGGCTACTTTTAAGCCAGTGGGAGCAACACTTTAGTGGTGGGAGTCAGTCACCATAGCAGAGGAGAGAGATTTTATGATTATCCAGGAGTTATGGGCACAGTTTAACTGCAAGTACTTTTCGTCAGCAATTTAAACAGAAATGAGGACGGGGTTCTTAGACCTTTCGTAGGAGGGACAAAATGTGGATAAATATGAGGAAGAATTCACATTCTTGGTGAACTTTATGCCAGGCGAGGTGAACACGAATGAGAAGAGGATCCTCAAGTTTGTTGATGGACCCACTTAGAGAATTCTCCAGCACTTGTTGGGAATTCGGTGTTACGTACCTACAGTGAGGTCATAAATGTCACATTGCTTCACATTAAGACCACATAAGGGGAGCGAAGAGGACCACAGAGTCTAGCTATCAAGGCAAGATCGGGGGTAGTGGTACCAGCTGGG
Organism: Sambucus nigra; assembly: GCA_949130495.1. Taxonomy (NCBI): domain Eukaryota; kingdom Viridiplantae; phylum Streptophyta; class Magnoliopsida; order Dipsacales; family Adoxaceae; genus Sambucus; species Sambucus nigra. The sequence goes on from OX422218.1 coordinate 152,123,968, forward strand.
CACCACAATAGCAGCAGAGGCAGAATGAGTGGGGTTCCTTGCAGGGGGACTCTGCTATGAGGTTTCAGCCGGGTAACGGCAACTTCTGGCAGGGCCATCAGAGCTAGAAAGTCCAGGAGAATTAAGTATATGGCTAGTAGGGCAGAGGTTAGAAGGGCTAAAGGCCAGGCCAATGGCAGGGGCGGCCTCGTTAGGGCCGACAGGGCCAGAGGCAGGCAAATTTCATGGGGAAATGTCATGTGCATGACCGAACGGGGCTAGGGGTTAGGATTAGGTTGCCCAAGTGTAGAAAGTACAATAGCTTCCAACCCCACCAGCAGTTCAAGCATTTTCACCTCCGCATGGGCAGGGGCAGGGGCAGGGATAGTTTGGGTGTCATGACCCCGACCCGAAAATAGTAGGGAACGAGTGTCTTGACATGCTACCAAGGCATCCAATATTCTGGCCTTTAAATTTTTGTTTCAAAATATATGTAGCGGAAGTATAATCACATGGTTATGAATCGTAAAATACTGAAAGTGAAGGAATTACATCATCAGAGCTTTCTAAAGGGAACTTCATTTGTATTAAAATATCAATGAGTTACAACTTGACACAAAGAGCTAAACATGCTCTATCTAATTGAACAAACTTCTACTTAAGGTAACAAAAAGAGCTTTAAAAGCTAAATCTTCAACATAGTCCTTTTTCGTTCCATCCACGAACTTAATTATTTCCTGAAAAATGGTTATTTATACAACGTCAGCTAAAAGCCGAATGAGATTCAATCTCCAGACATTCCAGGGTTTTTCAGAAAATTGATACCTATTCAATTTAGAACATAAAGTATATACATAAAGATAGGAATTTCAAGTAATATATATAAATTAGATGACAATATATATATTTAGAATAAACAGTTCAGAACAGAGCAGATAAAACAATTGAGCATATGTCAATTATTCAGTTTTAGTGGCCATGTACACTCTAATACCCAGACAGATAGTGTTACCAAATGTTTCCACCCGATAATATCACAGACAGATAATCATGATTTCTAGAACAATGCCTTGTTTAGGGCACACCAGCGATAAACCAGCTGGGAAGGTACCACCCAAATATTTCCACCCGGTAGTCAAGGCCAACATAGTAAGAGAGTTTCCATAGGCCGAATCAATAATTTTAGAATTCAAATCAGATGTTTATATGGAGAGATATAAACATATAACAAACGACATAATCATCGGTATCAGATGCATTTTGAGAATAAAAGCATTTCACAAAATATACATAGTTTGCATAATATAATATAATCAAAATGCACAAGAAATTGCATAGAGTACTCACCTAAAATAGAGTTCGAAATTATAGATAACGAGTCTTCGATCGCACGTTAATCTAACAAATACGATAAAGGTTTAAGTATATGTTCTAAATAAGGTCCAGTCTAGATACTGTATTTTAATAGTAATTTGTTTCAAAGGATTACTAAAAACCATTTTCTTAACTTTTAAAACTTATTGATCGTAATTAAGGATTCAATTCATAGTTCTTCCTAATCAGTCGGTTCCCAGTAGAGATGGAGGGTCACAGGGGCACCGCTTAAATACCATCTCCTCTAGACAGAACATTTCCGGATTCATTCCCAGTAGAGATGGAGGGTCACAGGGGCACCACTTAAATACCATCTCGTCTAGACAGAATTTCACCGGGCCTGACTTTGGAATTACTTAAATGGGATTCCATAATAACGAGCAATTACTTTTAAAAAATCATTTTTAAAAGCGTATATACAATTTCAAACAAGTTTACATGAAAATAAAATCAACTTGGATTTCTTCTAAACTTTAAGTTTTGATTAGTGAAGTCCTTAGTGTATTTTACCAGCATAACTACTAAGTAAAGTTATAAAACACAAAATTAAAACTATAAAAATACATTATAACATTTAAATAAAACCATACCTACGAAATGAATTCTTTCTTAGAAATTATAGAACTCCTTCTTAAGATATTTCCCAAGCTTTCTATCACTCTTTCTTACTATAATTCTCAAGGAATTGGTGTGAGTTTCAAATGAACCCTAAGGCCCTATTTATAGGTTTCGAAAAGTATTACGGTGTTGACACGTGTCTCATGACTAGGTTTTTTGGATTGGTGATTCAACACCGAGGTGTCGTGATCCGGAGTGGTCTTGCAGTGTTAATATCACCAATTGATGACAAGTGTTTTAGCTCTCTCTCTAGAGATGACATGTGGAAGGTTGAAGTGACCAGCACGTGGTGGAAAGGTGATAAGGGTATAAGGGTCATTTCACACATGAAGGGTATTTTGGTAATTTCACATTATATGTTTTGAATATTTCTTAGAGGTCCTTGAAAATATTTCATTTACAAAATGGCCCATTTTATATTTTTATTTTAGTCCTTAAAGTTTCATAAAATTATATTTTCTACCCCAAAACTTATTATTTGCCTTAAGATATGTCATAAGACTTCGATTTGATCCAATTTACAATTGATTCTTATAATTAAAAAATGGGGTTTGTTATATTGATAGCCAATAATACCACATATCTAATAATACAACATTTATAAGATAATAAGTAACGCAAGAGTGTAAAATCAAACTATATAAAAGTGGGGTCATTACATCCTACCCTCCTTATAAAAAGTTTGGTCCCCAAACTTTACTTACATTAATTTTCAAAAAGGTATGGATATCTCTCCTTTATCTCATCTTCCCTCTCCCACGTTGCTTCTTCAACAGAATGATTCCGTCATAATACTTTAACTAGTGGAATAACCTTGGTTCGTAATATTTGATCTTTATGGTCAAAAATTTCCAGTGGATGCTCAATGTACGACAAATCTTCTCTAACTTGAAGAGGCTCATGACTTAAGATATGTTTTGGATCTGGGACATATTTATTTATCATTGATAAGTGAAACACATTATGTACACTAGAGAGTTCCGGTGGTAAGGCTATTTTATATGCAACAGCTCCTATCCTTTCAAGGATTTCAAAAGGTCCTATGTATCTTGGGCTCAACTTCCCCTTCTTCCCAAATGGTATTACTCCCTTTGCAGGCGATACTCACAAGAACACATAATCTCCTCTTTGGAATTCTAACTATCGGTGTCGATTGTCAACATAACTCTTTTGACGGCTTTGAGCGGTTCGAAGTCGGTCTTGTATTAATTTCACCTTCTCTGTTGTGATCTGAATCAATTCTGGTCCCAACAATTTTCTTTCCCGTTCATGTAGGGGAACGACACCTTCTACCATAGAGTGCCTCATACGGAGCCATTTGAATACTTGCTTGATAGCTATTATTATATGCAAATTCCACTAACGGTAAATGATCATCCCAATTCCCTTTTAAATCAAGTGCACATGCCCTAAGCATATCCTCTAAGGTTTGAATAGTTCTCTCTGATTGTCCATCCGTTTGAGGATGAAAAGCAGTGCTAAAATTCAATTTTGTTCCCATGGCTTTTTGTAGGCTTTTCCAGAAACGAGACACAAATCTAGGGTCACGGTCAGAAACAATTGAAATTGGGGTTCCATGAAGCCTAATAATTTCCCGCACATACAACTTAGCTAACTTCTCTAAAGAATGGGTAATCTTAATGGCAAGAAAATGAGCAGATTTAGTTAACCTATCAATAATTACCCAAACAGAGTCATTACCATTTGAACTCCTCGGTAAACCTGTCACAAAATCCGTAGTAATATGTTCCCATTTCCACTCTGGGATAGGTAGGGGTTGCAGTAATCGTGATGGTTTTTGATGTTCTGCCTTTACTTGTTGAAAAACCAAACACTGAGATATAAATTTTGCTATCTCCCTCTTCATGTTATTCCACCAAAATACTTCTCGAAGATCCCTATACATTTTTGTACATCCGGGATGAAATGTGAATCTTGAGTAATGACTTTCCTCCAAAATTTGCCTTTTTAGTTGGGCATCACATGGCACACACACTCTATTTCCAAACCTCAATATATCATCTCGCATCGCAAATTCAGTTCTCTTACCCTCGATGACTTCTTCTCTAATCTTCTTCAGTTGTGGGTCATTTACTTGTGCAATTTTGATCCTCTCCATCAACATGGGTTGTACTTGTAAGTTTGCAATTATTCCTCCTTTGCTATAGATACTTACATCTATTTCCATACTTCTCAAATCCCTTAACAGTGCTTCCTGGCTTGTAATAAGACATGCTAAATTTGGTGTAGACTTCCTACTTAAAGCATCGGCTACTACATTAGGTTTCCCCGAGTGATAGTGAATATTTACATCATAATCCTTCATCAATTCTAACCACCTACTTTGTCTCATATTCAACTCTTTCTGAGTAAATATATACTTCAAGCTCTTATGATCGGTATAAATCTCACAAGTCTCACCATACAAATAGTGCCTCCAAATCTTAAGAGCAAAAATTACAGCTGCTAATTCTAGGTCATGGGCGGGATAATTCTGCTCATGGGTTTTCAACTGTCTCGAGGCGTAAGCTACTACTTTTCCATTTTGCATTAGTACACATCCCAAACCATTTTTAGAAGCATCACTATAAATCACAAATCCCCTTGTCCTGGAAGGAATAGTCAAAATTGGGGTAGTTTCTAATTGATTCTTAAGTTCTTGAAAACTTTTCTCGGCTTCCTCAGACCATTCATATTTTACCTTCTTTTGTGTTAACCTAGATAGAGGTTTGGCAATTCTAGAAAATCCTTCAACAAATCTTCGGTAATAACCTGCTAGTCCAAGGAAACTACGAATCTCACTCACATTAGTTGGTCTGGGCCAATCTAGTATAGCCTCAATCTTTTGAGGGTCACCTGACACTCCCTCTTTGGATATGACATGTCCTAGAAAAGAAACACTAGGCAACCAAAACTCACACTTCTTTAATTTTGCATATAATTTCTCTTTTCTAAGGATTTGTAATACCGCCTCTAAATGCTTTTCGTGTTCTTCAATACTTTTGGAATAAATAAGGATGTCATCAATGAAAACAACCACACACTGATCCAAATATTTCCTAAACACCCTATTCATCATATCCATAAAAGCGGCTGGTGCATTAGTTAGTCCAAATGGCATTACAAGAAATTCATAGTGACCATATCTAGCACGAAAAGCTGATTTTGAAATATCATCATCCTTAATCTTCAATTGATGATAGCCTGACCTAAGGTCAATCTTAGAGAATACTTGTGCACCTTCTAATTGATCAAACAAGTCATCGATACGAGGTAAGGGGTATTTATTCTTAATGATTACCTTATTCAGTTCACGATAATCTATACATAGTCTCATTGTCCCATCCTTCTTTTTCACAAATAACACTGGAGCACCCCAAAGCGATATACTTGGTCTGATAAAACCCTTGTCTAAAAGGCCTTCTAATTGAACTTTTAACTCTCTTAATTCTAAAGGTACCATGAGATATGGTGGTTTTGAGATTGGCATAGTTCCAAGAATAAGGTCAATGGTAAATTCTATTTCTCTATTAGGAGGTAGACCAGGTAAATTTTCAGGAAAAACAACCATGAATTTCTTAGCAATAGGAATATCTTCTAATCTAGGCTCTATCATCTCCAAACTAGTAACAGTTGCAAGAAATCCTTGACATCCCTTCTTAAGAAAATTATAGGCTTGCATTGCAGAAATAATACACATCAGAGATATGATGCCAGTTCCTTCAAAACTAAATTTTGGTTGGTGAGGAATTTGGAAAGTAACACCCTTCTCAAAACAGTCTACCTTAGCATGATGTGATGCTAACCAATCTATCCACAAAATGATTTCATAATCTTTAATGTCTAAAACTATCAAACCAACAAATAGGTTATGACTATCAATATCTATGGGGCAAGCCTTGTATACTAATTTACCCATCAATAACTCACCCGAAGGAGTAGAAACATGTATGTTATGATTCAAGGGTTCAGGCAATTTATGAAAGCGATTTAATACATGTATAAATATGAACGAATGGGTAGAACCAGGATCTATCAAAGCTTTAAAAGGTTGTGCACATATAGAAAGTGTACTTGACACTACCGCATTAGAAGCTTGGGTATCAGAAAGTGCAAAAACTCTACCCTGTCTGTCTTGATCCTTCTTTGCACTTGAAGGCTTTATCGGAACCCTTGTTGGGTTTGGGCAGTCTTTTATCTGATGCCCTTTCTGTCCACATCTAAAACAAGCTCATGAATCCTTATAACAAGGTCATCCTCCATGCATCTATCCACATTGCTGACATGTCTGGTTATTATACTGTTTGTTATCACTAGATCCCCAACATTGGATGCGTTCCTAAAGAAATTTCTATTATTCGACTTCTTTCCTTTTTGTTCCCCAAACTTCCTCTTTCCATCTCTAATTCGATTGTACTCCTCACCATCCCTCTCAGCTATTGTCGCCCTAGTCACGACATCAATATATGATGTTAATTTCAGGAGAGAAATTCGACTACGAATATTAAAACATCAGTTGCTACAACATGACGTGCAAAAATGGATAACTTAGTAAACTTTGCCTCATATTGACTAACCGTCATATTCCCTTGCACCAGACTCATGAAGTCAGCTGCCATTTCGTCTTTCACCGTTTTCGGAAAATATTTCTCATAAAATATTACTAAGAAATCATCCCAACCTATGTAAGTATTCCTTTCCCCGTGTATTCTCTTAGTCATTCTCCACCAATGTTCGGCCTCCCTTTCTAAAATAAATGTTGCAAATGACACCCTTTGTTCATCGGTACACTTAAGAACATCGAGTATCTTTTCCATCTGCATCACCCAACTTTCTGCTTCGGTGGGGTTAGGAGTACCTTTAAAAGATGGAGGATTCAACTTCTTGAACTGTTCAATAGTACATCTACTTAGTTCAAGATTCTTTGGTACTCCATTGTTCACCTGCTGCTCCACAATCTTTGCCAGACTTTCAATTGCCTTGTATGCACCTTCCAATCCTTCTATACTCGAATAACTAGTTCCCATTGATGATCTTCTCTTGGTCATTTTCTAGAGTCATGGCCAAACGTAAGATCTATTATACTATATCAATATGAAAAACTCAAAGACCAATTATAAATAATATAACACATAGGGAGGGTTATCACATAAATTGGATTTTTAATACTATCTCCTAAGGATGGAAACATAGAATCTATAACATTCGAAACCTACGCTCAGTAGTCTACGGGTACATAACCTAAGCTCTGATACCACCTCTATCACGACCCTAACCCGAAAATAGTAAGGAACGAGTGTCTTGACATGCCACCAAGGCATCCAATATTCTGGCCTTTAAATTTTTATTTTAAAATATATGTAGCGGACGTATAATCACATGGTTATGAATCATAAAATACTGAAAGTGAAGGAATTACATCATCAGAGCTTTCTAAAGGGAACTTCATTTGTATTAAAATATCAACGAGTTACAACTTGACACAAAGAGCTAAACATGCTCTATCTAATTAAACAAACTTCTACTTAAGGTAACAAAAAGAGCTTTAAAAGCTAAATCTTCAACATAGTCCTTTTTCGTTCCATCCACGAACTTAATTATTTCCTGAAAAATGGTTATTTATACAACGTCAGCTAAAAGCCGAATGAGATTCAATCTCCAGACATTCCAGGGTTTTTCAGAAAATTGATACCTATTCAATTTAGAACAGAAAGTATATACATAAAGATAGGAATTTCAAGTAATATATATAAAGTAGATGACAATATCTATATCCAGAATAAACAGTTCAGAACAGAGCAGATAAAACAATTGAGCATATGTCAATTATTCAGTTTTAGTGGCCATGTACACTCTAATACCCAGACAGATAGTGTTACCAAATGTTTCCACCCGATAATATCACAGACAGATAATCATGATTTCTAGAACAATGCCTTGTTTAGGGCACACCAGCGATAAACCAGCTGGGAAGGTACCACCCAAATATTTCCACCCGGTAGTCAAGGCCAACATAGTAAGAGAGTTTCCATAGGCCGAATCAATAATTTTAGAATTCAAATCAGATGTTTATATGGAGAGATATAAACATATAACAAACGACATAATCATCGGTATCAGATGCATTTTGAGAATAAAATCATTTCACAAAATATACATAGTTTGCATAATATAATATAATCAAAATGCACAAGAAACTGCATAGAGTACTCACCTAAAATATAGGTCGAAATTATAGATAACGAGTCTTCGATTGCACGTTAATCTAACAAATACGATAAAGGTTTAAGTATATGTTCTAAACAAGGTCCAGTCTAGATATTGTATTTTAATAGTAATTTGTTTCAAAGGATTACTAAAAACCATTTTCTTAACTTTTAAAACTTATTGATCGTAATTGAGGATTCAATTCACAGTTCTTCCTAATCAGTCGGTTCCCAGTAGAGATGGAGGGTCACAGGGGCACCGCTTAAATACCATCTCCTCTAGACAGAACATTTCCGGATTCATTCCCAGTAGAGATGGAGGGTCACAGGGGCACCACTTAAATACCATCTTGTCTAGACAGAATTTCACCGGGCCTGACTTTGGAATTACTTAAATGGGATTCCATAATAACGAGCAATTACTTTTAAAAAATCATTTTTAAAAGCGTATATACAATTTCAAACAAGTTTACATGAAAATAAAATCAACTTGGATTTCTTCTAAACTTTAAGTTTTGATTAGTGAAGTCCTTAGTGTATTTTACCAGCATAACTACTAAGTAAAGCTATAAAACACAAAATTAAAACTATAAAAATACATTATAACATTTAAATAAAGTCATACCTACGAAATGAATTCTTTCTTAGAAATTATAGAAATCCTTCTTAAGATATTTCCCAAGCTTTCTATCACTCTTTCTTACTATAATTCTCAAGGAATTGGTGTGAGTTTCAAATGAACCCTAAGGCCCTATTTATAGGTTTCCATAAGTATTACGGTGTTGACACGTGTCTAATGACTAGGCTTTTTGAATTGGTGATTCAACACCGAGGTGTCGTGATCCGAAGTGGTCTTGCAGTGTTAATATCACCAATTGATGACATGTGTTTTAGCTCTCTCTCTACAGATGACATGTGGAAGGTGGAAGTGACCAGCACGTGGTGGAAAGGTGATAAGGGTATAAGGGTAATTTCACACATGAAGGGTATTTTGGTAATTTCACGTTATATATTTTGAATATTTCTTAGAGGTCCTTGAAAATATTTTATTTACAAAATGGCCCATTTTATATTTTTATTTTAGTCCTTAAAGTTTCATAAAATTATATTTTCTACCCCAAAACTTATTATTTGCCTTAAGATATGTCATAAGACTTCGATTTGATCCAATTTACAGTTGATTCTTCGTAATTAAAAAATGGGGTTTGTTATATTGATAGCCAATAATACCACATATCTAATAATACGACATTTATAAGATAATAAGTTACACAAGAGTGTAAAAACAAACTATATAAACGTGGGGTCATTACATTGGGCGTGTGTATCACCTCCAAGAACCGATTTTACCGCCAGTGCCGCTAACGATTTAGGGTTTGTTTCTTCTCCATGGGCACATGGGGCAGGTTTTATTTTACACAAGAGCATCACACTTATTTTTCATCACTAGGTTTGCATATGTGACAGTTCAATAGATTCAGCCACAGATATTATCATGACAGTGGATTTACCTTTGGATGGTGGGCCTCTCATTCGTTCCATTTGTTAAGGGGGCAGGTGTGGACATGGGGAGGTTGTTTTTACTAGCAGATCTACTTATGTTAGAATTATACGAGTATGACGTTATTTTGGGTATGGAATAGTTATTCACGTATAAAGCGATGAACGGTAGGACTATCATGTTTCCTATACCAAGGCAAGGTATATTTTTTATGGCGATGCCTCGTTCGGAGGGAGGGTCGAGCATGCATTAGTATTATATTTAGGAGGAGAATTATGAGGGTATAGTCACCTCGTTAGATTCGATCCCTATTGTTAGGAATTATGCAGATGTGTCTCAGGAGATACCGGAGTCACCGTTGAGTCGGGAGATTGAGTTTGTAATCGACTTAGGATCGGGGACTAGGTCGATAGCATGATCATTGTATCATATGGCTCCTTTAGAGATGCAGGAGTTGAGGGATCAGATTCAAAAGCTATTGGGGTAGGGTTTTATCCATAGGAGCACGTCAGCTTAGGATGCCCCATTTTCGTTTATGAAGAAGAATGATGGGTCTTTACGGTTGTGTATACATTACTGGGAGTTAAAAAATGTCAGATCCGGATCAGGCATCCGGTGTCACGTGTTGGTGTTTAAAATTGGTTTACTTATTTGGAATACTCTTAGCTTAATCAAACCAACAAATTTAATCACAGATAAAATTGTAAGCTAGAGAGGGATGAGAATTATAATGAGAGACATCGGTTTTTACATGGTTCATCCCAACATGATGCCTACATCCATGGGTGAAACTGCCACTTGTATTTTTAGGGGTTTGTACAGTCCTCTCAAGAGTTCTCTAGGTTTTAGAGAATTTTTTTTAGTTGTTCCTAACTTAGAGAGGCCACAATCTATTTATAGAAGTTAAAGAGATGGAATACCTTTATATATTAGGTATTTACATCTTTACACAATAATAGGCAGATATTATTCAGGTGCATGGGCATGGTGTCTGTTGAGATTTTCCATGTGTGTCTGTTCACTTGACTGACTGTTCATTTTCATGGGACTGGTCGGCTCGATAGCCAACCAGTAAAATGACCGAGCTGACCATATTCGTGCGTTATTTGAGGGTCCACTGATCATGATGACAAGCGTCACTCCTTTATTGGTCCATGTGGTCTACTTATTTTAGGCTCAACAAAATCCCACAATACTTTATTCTTGATAAGAATGATATAATTAGTAAAAGAATGGAGTATTATCAATCATGAATTGCTCGGCTATCTGGAGGAGACTAGTCAGCTGCCTACCTCTGGGACTTGTAAACTTCAGCTTGTCATATTAAAGCGGTGGCAATTTTATAAATAGTTAGAAAAATAGCGATTCTTCTGGGGGTATACTAGTCATTTTGATTTCTTGGGAAATGAGACGCCGTCGATATCTAAAATGATGGTACACTTAATAATTTTAAACTTTGTAGGACATCAAAGCACCTATAAAGATTCCCTTCCCTCTCAATCTCCTCCCACCTATAATTTTAAACTTGGTAGCCCAAGGGATTTCAAACTCTTTTCTTCATTGTTGAGCTCTTACCTCACCGTTAGAGAGAAAACTGTTGCCGAGTACTTGCCTTTACTGAAAAAATCCTTTCTTTATTTTATTTTCCTTTCTGAGTTTTTACGATGGTGTATATCATTGATGAGGGTTGTTTGGAGGAGTTCATAACAAAGCATATGATCCTAAGTAGGTGAAAACTAAGTTGGTGACGAGTCCTTGTGACTTACATTCATTAAAAGAAGGTCACTGGCTTCCCACTATTTTTATAGTAGAGTGTGGAGTTATTTTCCCGCCAAATCGATTATTTCTTGAATTTTGTCAATATTTTGATATGGTCCCATCCCAAGTGGCACCAAATACTTAGAGAGTACTAAATGCGATCAACCGTATTAACGAACGATATGGAACCCACATAGGAATAACATAATAGATGTTTTGCTATAGCTGGGGGGACCACTTTTGATAACATTTATTATTTGAAGACCAAACACTCTAATAGGGCTTTGGTAGTTAATTTGCCCGATTCTAATAAGGATTTTGGATTGATTGTCAAGAATTGGCAATTTGCCCCTCTTCCTGAGGGTGAAGAATATACTAAGCCATGTTGCCCTTAGGAAGGGCATGGCATAGGTCGGTATCTTCTATTTCTTGCATATTTTTTTCTTTTTCCTTTTAAATTTACTCAGTTACTAATTAGTGTCCCTATTTTTATTCTTGGTAGAGAGGAGAAATCACATTCCCTCTTTGTCCGAAGTGAATTTTATTGATCTGAAGCTTGTTTGGTCTATCCAATAAAGAATTGGGAAGAATCAACCTCGTTTGGCGTTAGAGTTGTAGAGTACTAGAGTTATATCACCTCATTTATTTCTAAAAAAACCAAAGAAATTTCTCCAGGCCCCATTGATTCAGAGGATCCAACCTCGTCTTCCTCGGCTGCTGATTCAGAATCCTTTCCCCAGTTAGAGGGAGATTTTGATGTAGGAGGTACCTCTTCCTCCTTTTAATCCTTAGACATCAACTACGTGCCTACCATAACTCCTTTTCCAGAGATGGTAAAAGTAAGACCCCCAACTTCCTTGCTAGAACAAAATCTCCACCTCCAATTGGGAAGAGAAACATTGAGGAAGGAAACTTCAAATGCCCTGTGGTGATGATGTGTGATGAAGTGAAAAACCAAAAGCCTCAATTCAAGAGGCTAAGAAAAGGTCCTATTGATCGCCAGGAGTTACCAGGAAAGGACCAAGTCGAGCAAGGCATGGGTGGTGCCTCTTCTATAGCAGTGAACCCTGGACTTACCCAGGATTTAATAGGGATAAGCATTCTCCCTACTGATGAAGTTGTTGTTGTTGCCCTCTCTAGGGAGAGATTGCTGGAAAGAGCCGATCATAATTTTTCCTTGGTAAATATCTCTTCACTTGCTCCATTTTACATGTGTATGCTTTTATCGTTTGGTTTATTGACTATCCTAATTTTCTTGGACTTTACAGTTTTTAGTTAATTACGATCAACTTTTGAGAAGGGATGACTACTTGAGAGAGTCATCAGTTAATGTTGAGGTTGCCTACTAAGAGGGCCCAAGAGAAGGATCAAAAGAACAGGAAGGATGTTTTGGAAAAGATGGAGAAGGATAATAATGATGTCGTGAAGACTGTCGATGATGCTATTAAGAGGGCCAAGTAGATCGAGAAAGTTGTTATGGATCCCGATGGCAAATACCAGGGTTTAAAGCTGAAGGAAAAAAAAAGAGAATGAATATGCCTGCACCATGGGTTGGGATAAGGCATTCTCCATTGTCACCTTATAGGTGGAGTATCTAAAGAAATCATCCTTCAAAGAAGGATGGCACACTTATCTAAAGCAAGTTGGCACTGCCTAAAATTTGGAGCTATTTCATTAGCACAACACTGATTCTCATCCGGTGATCGATAAGGATATTGATGATGAGGAGGGAATGGCCGAGTCATTTGTACCCCCCAACAAATGGCTGTAATTGCTGCTTGTCCTGGGGAGGAAGTTGTCGAGGACAAGGAGAAGGTGTATATACTTAGGGTTGTCTTTATGATTTTTGGCTTGTAATGTTGTTTTTCTTGTAATCCGAATTGGTCTCCTTTTGTATTTCTCATCAATAATTCTAATGAAGATACCTTTCTTTTACCAATGACTTTATTGCCCGTTGTGAATTTTCTTTGACTTTTCCATACTTATGCCATGTTTATCTCTTTTAGTTTAATTCCAGGAAGGTTGTTCTGGCATCTATCGAGAGTGGCCTATATAAAAGGAGTGTTCAGATATTTGGGGCAGGTCACGAAGAGCTCGAAAACTGCTCGGCTTAGGATTTTCTAACTAAGTTAAAGGAGCGTATCTTCTTTCGCACGGGATGTCCAAACAGGTAATGACAACCAATGCCTTCTATTATGAAATGATACTTCGGATGCAGAATGTCGCGCCCCGACTTAAGTAAGTTAAGATTATCATTTTATATTGAGACAAATCCCCATTAAACAATGTGGTACTTGAAATCTTTCAAAAAATAGCGCAAGATTTTTTTTTCTTCAAAGGCATGTTTAGATGAAAACATAGCTACCTTTATGCACAACTTAAAACTACCCAACTAATTTACTTACATAAGTTCCTTCATGTAACATGTACCCAAAAATCTTGATGATATTCAACACATATTATTTATCCTCCACTCTCCCGTTTAAGGTCCTAACTTGGCAGTGAACTCCAACCAATAAGCATACCTGAAACATAACATTATAGGAGTGTAAGCAACGAAAGCTTATTGAATGACCATATACCACATATATTACCAAATTAAATAACCATTTTTATTTTCTAATGTTATAACCCAACAAGAATTGTGTAACTCACGCAAGCATGGACCTGCCATTCCAATTAACTCCCAGTTAATAGGGAACAACAAATCCCATAATTAGGCCCGAGCACAACAAACCTTTAAGTTGGATTAATGGGGTCACTGCATCCCGTAGGACCCACCACAGTCCTTAGCATTAGATAGAGGTCCCACCTCAGTCCATAACCTTAGATAACATTATTTAACATTTGTAATCATACGCATATGTTTCATAACACGACATCACTCCATAAGCATCACCACACATGTATTTAACTACACAATTCCATATGAAAATATAAACATCTATATTTCATGGGACATGTCACTCACCTTGAATTTGGTACTAATACCAAAAATAATTCCTTAGTATGGTAGCGTTAGCCTCTTCCCCACCTAACAATTCAACATCATTAGTATTTGAATACACCAAATCACATTAAACTCGGTAACACATCACATCAGATGGTCAATGTGACATAACTGAAAATTAATTGAATATGAGACTTCAAATTTCTATAACACCTCATTCATTAGTGTTCGAACACAATCTATAGAATTAAATTACGAATTCTCTAGAAAAGTTAAGCCCATTTATTACAACCTTTTACAAATCATTTCTGGAGAAATCAACAACAAAAATTCAACTTCAACACAACCCACAAACCAAACCAGCAGGTATTTTATTCACCCCTTCAAGTATATCATACTCATATATGTTCTCTAACAATTTCAATTGGAATTTCTTGATTTCAACAAGTATTCAATGATTTATGTCACTTTTAACACATTTAGGTGTGAGCAGACCATCAAAGCATAACTTAATATTTTTTAAGGCTATTTTACCTCCATCTCGGTTATAAATAACGGGAACATATATTAAACATATTGAAAAATATAAAATTAAATTTGCATAACTTAAAGAGGTCATTTTTTAAGTCAAGCAAAATGTCGAACACCTGGTGTGCGCACTTACACTTTTGGGGTAAATTTTATACCTGAACTTCAAACTATCACCCAAGATTCATTTCTTGGTATTTTTACGTCATTTTAGGATATAGTATACATATATGAGTCTATTGTAATCTCCAATTGGAATCATTTAACTTCAATAAGTATTCCATGATTTATGACACTTTTAACACAACTAGGTCGGAAGAGAACATTAAAGCGTCACTTAACCTTTTTAAGCATATATCACCTCTACCTCGGGTATCAATCATGGAAACATATACTAAACATGTTATGCACACATCATATATATGAATTTACTACATCAAAAAGCTTCACGAGAAGGAAATTCAAAAAATGGGAATTTGAAATTAACATTTACGATCCTAGCACAAGTCCTCACGTATCATCTTAAGCCATCCTTAGTTTAACTCAATTTGGACAAATGGGTATTATTTAAATATTCATACAAATCATAAACAAAAATATACCGAGGGTATAACTCATCCACGTGACCAACTTTAATAAACAGATAATTACCTTACGAGAATTTCTCGATTTATGGTCATTTTCTGAAGGATTTCTTCCTTAACTTCCTCTTTTTCTCTCTCCTTAGGCAAAATATTTTTCATGGCTTAATAGGATGAAGAATGGGGTAATTTTAAGGGGTTTAAGTCGGCCTAACAAGCCTACCATTCCAACCAATCACAATATAACACGTGGCACCATATAAGACAAAATATCATTTAAAGCTAAATGACCACTTTACCCGAGGTTCGTAAAAAGATAATATTTTCTCACTCGAATGTCCGTTTGATGCACCATTTGTTGTGTTATAAACTTAACTCATATATCTAAAAACTTTGATATTTTGTGTTTTTCCCAAATCATAAAACTAGTACGCCTAATTCAGGCCCGAACAGAAGAGTAGCAATTTACCGAAAATCTCAAAACTTTCACATTTGGCGACCTAACATGGCCAATTTCGAACCAACACCTTAGTTTAATTTTATAATCATAATGATGTATGAAAATAATATTTTCATGATGTATTTAATCACATAACTAATCATATGATCTAAAAAAGTTATCCACGATCATAAGCTCGATTAACATCTAATGCAACCAACACATATATCACATGAGTATGCATCCCCCAAATATGATAATTAACATTTTTAACACCCCTCATCAACTTATAACTTATAACTTATACGTAATCATATAATTAACATTCCTAATCACGTTTTAGGGCCTTAGAATTCTACCCCTCTTATAAAAATTTTGTCCACGAAATTTAACGCATAAGAACTTACCAAGCAGATGAGGATATTACACCTTCATGTTCTTCTCTCTTTCCTAGGTGGCATACTCCACATTTTGACTTTTCCACATTACCTTACACCTACTTTTTCAATGTCATCTTTAAGCTCTATCGATTGTCAAATAAACACAGGTGAAGGATCGGGCACATCTTTATGTAACATTGATACATGAAAAACATCGTGTATCCTAAACAATTCTTGTTGCAAAGCCAATTTATAAGATAGAATTCCAACTCGTTTCACTATTTCATAAGGGCCAACGTACCTAGGACTTAATTTTCCCTTGTTCTTAATCTCCTAACCATTCTCCAAGGATAAACACGTAGGAATACTTGATCACCTTCCTCAAATTTCAATTCCTTTCTTCTGTTGTCTGCATAACCTTTTTTTGTCTACTTTGCACCGCCTTCAAGTGATTTTGAATCAGATTTATCTTTTGAGTAGTCAGTTGCACAATTTATGGCCCAAGTAGTTGTTTGTTCCCCTACTTTGGTCTAACACGCTGGGTTCTGCACTTCCTCCCATACAAGGCTTCATAAGGAGACATTTCAATACTCAACTGATAATTATTATTATAAGCAACTTTATTAGTGACAAGTGTTCATCCCAACTTCCCTTAAACCTTTAATACATAAATTCGTAACATGTCTTCGAGTGGCTGGATCATTCTATCTGACTGCCCATCAATCTAACGATAAAAAGTTGTACTAAATTTCAATTTAGTCCCCAAAATTTTTTGTAAACTATGCTAAAAGGGTGAAGTAAATTTAGGATTTCGATAAGAGATAATAGAAACAGGTGCACCTTGCAATCTAATTATCTCATTCACATACATGTTGGCATATCTATCCATGGAATAAGTAGCTTTAACGGGAAGAAAATATGTCGACTTAGTCAATCTATGAACGACAGCCCAAATAGAATCAAACCTTCATGATAATTTTGGTAAACCTATAACAAAATCAGTAGTAACATGCTCTTATTCCCACTCAAGAATAGGTGAGGATTGTACTAAACCACTAGGCTTCTGATGCTCCGCCTTCACTTGTTGGCAAACTAGACATCTAGAAATAAAATTTACAATGTCGTTTTTCATTCTCGGCCACCAAGAACTTTGTTTCAAATTTCTATAAATTTATGTGTTTCCTGGATGGATAGCATATAACTAACAATGGGCTTCCTCTAAAAAATTTCTCCTCAAATTAGGCACATTAGGTACACACAAATGGTTATAATACATAACAATGTCATCATTATGAAAAGAAAATTCATTTGCATTACTCTTTTTCATATTGTCTTTAATTTTCTCCAATTTTGTATCTCCTGCTTGTGATTGTCGTATCCAATCTATCAATATAAGTCTAACATTTAAATGCGTTAGTATTCCACAAGACTCATTAAAAGTTAATTCCTCCCCCATTCAAGTTAACTCTCTCAGCAAGTCAACTCGAACATAATAAATACAAGATACTCAGCCTAAAGATTTTCTACTCAAAGCATCAGCAACAACATTAGCCTTACCAGGATGGTGAGGTATTGTGCAGTCATAAACCTTTATAAGTTCCATCCATATTCTCAGGATCAACACAAATGTTATTAGCAGAAATAAGATGCCCCAAAATACTAGTTTGGTCTAGCCAAAATTCACATTTAGAAAATTCAGCATATAATTGCTTCTCTCGCAAGGTCTGTAAAATAATACGCAAGTGACATTCCGTTCCCCAATAAATTTAAATTCAGGTTCACCCGGTAACCAAAACACTACCTCCCTTCAAAAGAAATATAAACATAAATGATATGAGGACAACCAAACGATAAAGTCATGCATACTGAAAGGTAGTAAGTCAGCCAACAACTCATTTTCACTTATTCGCACCATACACTCCCTACACACCCTATCAATAAATATAAATCTCCCACACTGGAGTAATAATAGCTAAACCAGAATCAAACGATGATAGTGGTTTATTAAGATGCAATAGATAAAGCAAGACACAAAGAATGTGTAGAACCATGATCTATCAACACATAAGCATCTTTATCATTCATATGTAAGAATAATCATCTAGCGATTTCTTATCAATGAAAGTCAATTCCCAACTCATATATTATGTCATACCTTTATATACGTATGTCAAAAATTCACACATAATAGGTTATTGGTTGTATCCTCTTACATTAACAATGAGTGAACATTCCTAATAAACGAAACATCATTCTTTACGTTTCTCACTTCATTCCCATAGTCCATCCTGATCATCGTGTAACATTTCACATAATAAATATTCTATTACAAGATTAACTTTTTATAGTTCATCTCTCCAACTTTCATTCAATACTAAATTCATTTGTTCGATTTGAACTACTATCCGTATCATATCTGAAGTTTTAAAGTATGTTAAATATCATTCTTACGATCCTTAATTAACACATAGCCTCACTACTTTCCATATATCAATAATGAACAATCATTCACTAAATGTTTACTTTTAACCAAATCCCATATTCACTTTCATGTATATTGTGCAGACATGCATTATGAACTCAATATAACTTCTCACTATATTCCTATTTCAGTATCGTTTGATTGTTCTTTAACTAAACATACAATGACCTTAACAAGTCAATTATCCAACATAATAACTTTAGAATCATAATCTTTCTCCAATCCTTATTAACATAACAGTCTTACGTAACATCATTAATACACTCATCTTACCCATTTGATAACATGGATGTTAAATGTAACCTCACCACTTAGAACTTTAACCATACTTACCAACCCCTTAATACTTATGTAACTATTATATATCGTATTTCTTTCAAATACCATGTACAAATACCTTAATGTATCACATTATGGTATCTCACATAGCACATTCTCCTTACACATACTTCTTGGTGACTCCATGTAATGTCAATCATATTAATTATATAACACACTTTTAGTGGTAACACCTACGCACAATGACAAATACAATTCAATATTCACCTAACCCAATTGTAAATATTTAAACCTGACTAACATCTTTCCCATACTCATTCACAACATATATTCTTAAAAGGACTCCTCAATATTTTTAAACTTCCAACTCTTTAACACCTTATCTCAACTTTACTGTTCATATAAGCTTTTCAAAACATCACAAGAGTAATATCCACTACATTTACTCATACTATTAAAGACATACATCTCAACTCTCATTACTCTTTTATTCTACTTATCATGATTCACTATGAACCCATATTCTGATCATTTGTGATATATCGACTAGTTATTGAATTTCATACCTTTTCACATGTTAAATATAAACATACAACTACTAACCTTCTCATTTAACCTTTACTATGTGAATCTTCATTTTTTTTCACACTCCAACGATTTAAGTCTAATCATAATCATGTAACCATAATTCTTTTCACTTCTCATCCTTTAATGGAACATGTGTTCTCGTACATCACTCTCCTATATAGATGAAGAACGCACCCATTCATAATGATATATGTAACACGACTTAAATCCACATATACCAACATAGGAAGAGATCACCTCCAATACTTCATATCTTTGTATACCACATTGTGTCTTTAATTTTTTTTTCCCTTTAATGACACATTTGTTCATACAACATATAAAATAATGTAATGCTTCATATTAAAATACCCGTATTCGCTGTCATCCTCGAATAAACCTTAACATCTTATTTCCTTTCCTGCAAGATCCTTGCATTTTCATATCAACAATATATGTGTATAACTCACAAATGTTAGTCAACAAAGCCAATTTAAAACTTAATAACAAACCCTTAGTGTCTACGCCTTAGGAACCCAACATACTAAAATGTATCCCTTGAAACTGAATACTTATGACTCAAAACAGTTTCTACATCCACTGC
Source organism: Sambucus nigra (assembly GCA_949130495.1). Lineage (NCBI taxonomy): Eukaryota > Viridiplantae > Streptophyta > Magnoliopsida > Dipsacales > Adoxaceae > Sambucus > Sambucus nigra. The sequence continues at coordinate 152,144,214 of OX422218.1, forward strand.
CAATCGAGACCCTCACACCCCATCTAGAACATAATAACCATGCTCTGATACGAAGTTGTCGCGCCCCGACTTAAGTAAGTTACGATTATCATTTTATATTGAGATAAATCCCCATTAAACAATATGGTACTTGAAATCTTTCGAAAAATAGTGCAAGATTTTTTTTCTTCAAAGGCATGTTTAGATGAAAACATAGCTACCTTTATGCATAACTTAAAAGTACCCAACTAATTTACTTACATAAGTTCCTTTGTCTAACGTGTACCCAAAAATCTTGTTGATATTCAACCCACATTATTTATCCTCCACTCTCCCATTTAAGGTCCTAACTTGGCAGTGAATGCCAAACAATAGGCATACCTGAAACATAACATTATAGGAGTGTAAGCAACAAAAGCTTAGTGAATGACCATATACCACATATATAACCAAATTAAATAACCAATTTTTATTTTCTAATGTTATAACCCAACAAGAATTGTGCAACTCTCGCAAGCCTGGACCCGCCAGTCCAATTAACCCCCAGTTAATGGGGAACACCAAATCCCATAATTAGGCCCGAGCACAACAAACCTTTAAGTTGGATTAACGGGGCTGATGTATCCCGTAGGACCTACCACAGTCCTTAGCATTAGATAAAGGTCCCACCTCAGTCCATAACATTACTTAACATTATTTAACATTTTTAATCATACGCATATGTTTCATAACACCACATCACTCCATAAGCATCACCACAAATGTATTTAACTACACAATTCCATATGAAAATATAAACATCTATATTTCATAGGACTTGTCACTCAAATTAAATTTGGTACTAAGATTAATACCAAAACAATTTCCTTGGTATGGTAGTGTTAGCCTCTTCCCCACCTAACAATTCAACATCATTAGTATTTGAATGCACCAAATCACATTGAACTTGGTAACACATCACATCAGTTGGTCAATGTGACATAACTGAAAATTAATTGAATATGATATTTCAAATTTCTATAACACCTCATTCATTAGGGTTCTAACACAATTTACAGAATTAAATTACGAATTCTCTAGACAAAGTTATGCCCATTTATTACAACCTTTTCCAAATCATTTCTGGAGAAATCAATAACAAAAATTCAACTTCAACAAAACCCAAAAACCAAACCAGCAGGTATTTTATTCACCCCTTCAAGTATATCATACTCATATATGTTCTCTAACATTTTCAAATTGGAATTTCTTGATTTCAACAAGTATTCAATGATTTATGTCACTTTTAACACATTTAGGTGTGAGTAGACCATCAAAGTATAACTTAATATTTTTCAAGGATATATAACCTCCACCTCGGTTATAAATCACGGTAACATATATTACCGAAAATCTCAAAACTTTCACATTTGGCGACCTAACATCGCCAATTTCGGACCAACACCTTAGTTTAATTTTATAATCATAATGATGTATGAAAATCATATTTTCATGATGTATTTAATCACATAACTAATCATATGATCTAAACAAGTTATCCCCGATCATAAGCTCGATTAACATCTAATGCAACCAACACATATATCACATGAGTATGCATCCCCCAAATATGATAATTAACATTTTTAACACCCCTCATCAACTTATAACTTATACTTAATCGTATAATTAACATTCTTAATCACGTTTAGGGCCTTACACAGAAAGATCATAAGGAAGCCCTTGCCAGTCGATCATTTGATTATGAGAAGAAATTTGCTCTGCTTAGTAGAAAAAGTGGATTTAATAAGAAATTGCATGATATATCCTCGGCCTTTGCTAAGAAGGAATTTGTGCTGAAATTCAAGGTGAACGGTGCTCGGGAAGTGGCCGGTCTGTTGGAGCAGGAAATAATATTTTGCGGGACGAGTTGGGGGGGGGGGGGATTGAAGAAGTCTAAGAGTATTAATCATAATGATGGAGTCTCATTTTTAGAAGAGGGGATTGCCAGGCTAATGGAGGAAATTAAAAGATTGAAGAAATCCTAGGGTGGATAATCATCCAGGTAGTCTATAACTACCGTTGAAGAGTAAAGGACTAAAAAGAATATGGACGACTAGGATAACTTGATAAAAAATCAATCTACAAATATTAAGAAGTTCAATGAGAAGGTCGACCGCCTGACTTACCATTTCCATAAATAGCCGTGCACTCTATGAATGAATTGCTACGATGAAGTCTTAGCACTTGTCACGCATGGTGAAGAGTTGAGCAAGCGATGAGAGAGGGTTATTGGCATGACCCTGGGTGATTGGATTACCTGACTCCTCCCTTTAAGTTGGACATTAAGTGGATTCCTAAGAATGCCATCCTATCAATTTGATTAGGAAATATCTGTGGGATTACGGCATTCATGGGGATTATACACTTAGCCAACCTCTACACCGATAGGCCTAGCTCTAGCAGACAAGACAGGCATAGAGAGTTGAGGTCTACTGTTCTCCCTTCAGCTCTGGACATTCATTTTGAAATGGAGAAAAACCTTGGGAAGCATCCAACAAAATGAGAAGTTTTTTATGTTTTCTTTGTAATGCAAGAATGTGATGAAATCCAAGAGAAATAAAGATTTATTTTTTTCAATAAAATTACATTATTTCTTTGTGTTCCTCTTTATGGTTGTGGCCTATAAGTAGCTTAGCATTATAATTATCAGCTCGGCTGTTGGCCGACTAATCTGCTTGATGGATTACCAATTTGGACGAGCATAAGTTGTCCAACCTTAGGTTCTACTAACGTACTTGTGGTCATTATAAGGGACCTTGTCGCTTTTGACTAAGTGTTGATGTTAGTTACCATTGGCGACCAAATGTTATACGATTTTCCCGTAATTTGGTATGGTAAAACTTTTTGTTCTTGACGTTAAGGAGTCATACAAGAAGTTATAGGATTAGGAATAACTTGTTCGTGTTTTATCAAAGACGAAGTCATACATGAAGTTTTAAGATTGATTTTGTGGTTGTAAAATTTTGAATTTTGTTTGTTTCTTATTGAGATTTAAACATCTCCCACTCCCAAAAAAGGAAAACAAAAATGAAATAGTATATTAATCTATTATGAACTGGATGATTCTCATTGAAGCTGAAAAGGAAACATTACATAAATATTGAAAGTTTGCATTCCTAATAGTTATTGATAGTACTTCCCCAAGTGCTCAGGATTCCATGGGTTCTTAAATTGTTCTCTTTCCAAGGTTTCTAAGCGATAAGTACCTGGTTGAACAACTGCAGAAATACGATAGGGACCATGCCAATTTGCATTCAAATTATTTTTCTTATGAAGTACTTTCTTTGAAATGTAGTCTCCATCTTTCAGATTATTTGGCTTAACCCTCCTGTTGTAGAACCGGGCAGTATGTTGTTGGTAAGTTGCCACACATAGTGTCGCATTTTCTCTAACCTCCTAAACTAAGTCTAAATCTAGTTTTCTCATGAGGTCTATCCTTGGAGAGTTAAAAATGAGTACCCTATGAATGGGCAGACCGATTTCTATGAGGACTACATCTTCAGTCCCGAACGCTAACATATAAGGAGTTTCGTCGGTAGTCGTCCTGGCGTGGTTCATAACCCTAGAGTACACATTGTAACTCGTTGCTCTATTTTACTATGGCATCATCTAGTCTTTTCTTTTGGCCATCGAGCAGAGTTTTATTTGTTATCTCTATTTGGCCATTGCACTGAGGGTGTACTGGAGGAGAGTGCAACTTTTGGGTTTTGGACTGGATACAGTAGTCTTTGAACTCCTGGTTATCAAATTGAGTTCCATGGTCCGTGATTAAATCATGTGGCATAGCATACCGGCATACGATATTCTTCCACATTAATTGGAAGACTCTACATTTCAACAAGGGGATCAACTTCCACCCACTATTGAAATAATCTATATCGATGATCAAGTATTTGAACCTCCCCCTTCTCTTCAGCAGTAGGCCAATCAAATCAATTCTCCACGTAGCAAAAGGGCATGGGGATGTGATCAGTGTAAGTGCAACTCTAGGGATCCTCTGGATTGTTGCAAACTTTTGACATTTATCACATCGTCTAGCATATGCAGCATAATCTTCCCTCATAGTTGGCTAGTAATATCCCTGGGTGGCCACACGTTAGACCAATGATCTTTCTGCCGAAAGTGCTCCACAAGACCCTTTGTGTACGTCCTTAATCAAACATTTCACCTCTAAGGGGTGAACACACCTGAGCAATGAATCCTCTCTTGTATGGGACTCCTGTAATACCCCATACTTTTTAGGATTTAAATTATTATGAGATTAATTATTATAGTGGGATTAATTGAATTAAAATGTGAGAATTTAATTATTAATTAATCCGGATTTAAAAATAAATATTAACTAGCGTACCAAGGGTTAATACTTATTGATTTAATATTACTGTGTGATATGTAATATGGAACTATACACTTTGATAAATTATCGAGAGTGAATATTACGATAGTTTGGTAAATTAAGTCTGACGCGCGTGAGTCGTGTCGAGACTAATTGATTGGGATAAAAAGAGAAATTATTTTTGATAACTCGTATGGTCATTCCAAATGCTCCGTTGACTCCGGAAGGATCGAGATAGTTAGAATAGTATACCCGGGTGTTTCGTTTGGATCCCGGGACAATTTTAGGCCTAACCGGCGACCCGAGAGGGCATTATGATAAATTGTATTTTTCGGTTTAATTAATGGACGAAAATTGGGAGTTATTTTATCAGCCAAGGAAATTCAATTTGGGTTGAGAGACACAGAAAGTAAAGAACGGCCACAGAGGGTGTGAGGGAGAACCAATTTACAAGAGGGAATGCCAAATTAACACTACCTTGTACAACCGTGACCACCAACGTGTAGATCGAGAAGAGAGGAACGCGTCTATACCAACATCACCAAAGGATTCAGACCTCCGACTTAAGGCAAGTGTTTATTACTTGCTTTCTTTTAGCAATAATCATACTCATGTTAGAGTAGGTGAGATTCATCATGATTTACATGTTGATTGGGTGAAAATTTGAGGATTAAATGATGATTAAAGGCTGGGTTAATTACCTGTTAATATTTCTTCATGAACGTAGAGGATTAATTACGAAATTGAATCATATATTGATGAACCAGTCTGGGCTGATTAGGTTCTTTAATTGAAATTTTGGAAACTAGGGTTCATGCGAATTAATTTGGGGATTGTGCAAAATTACAATGATTAATGAAGAATTAATGATCATAGGATGTTAGGAATGATTTATAATCGGTTATGTGTTGATGGGTATTGATGATGAGGCGTTGGGTGTTGAATCTTAGAGGTTTTGAGGTTCAAAAATGGTAGAAAACGCTGAAATTTGGTGAAGAAGACGAAACAGTAGGTCTCGCGCGAAGTCGCGCGAAGTCGTTCAAACAAGATTGGTATCTCGTGCGAAGTCGTTCAAATGACATTGCCATTGCGTTTGAGCGACAAGGTGAATTTCTGGGAATTTTCTTAGAGTCCGAATTTTGAGTTTACCGTTTTATTAGAGTGAGAGAAACTGCCCGATAGTAAACTTAAACAAGCCAAAATTTTGGGAAAGTATGTGAGAATAAATACTTTACTTATTTCAGTATAGAGAGAATGTACCCTGGAGATTACGAGAGAAATAGTAATCTAAATATTTATACTATACGTAGTGTTGAGGTTAAAATACGTATGAGAAATATATATGTAGGTTGGAGAAATACCTATACATTTTAATAGGATGGGTGTATGCCTATTATGTGATATTATTGTTAAGGGCACTAATGGGTGATAACCCGGGGGTGCAAGAATCTTACTATTAGGTGCACTAATGAGTGATAACTCAGGGGAGCAAGGATTCCATCGTTAAGTGTATGGATGGGTGATAACTCAGGGGTACAAGAATATTATTATAAGTGTACTAATGGGTGATAACCCGAGGCTACAAGAGTAATGTTATAAGTGCACTAATGGGTGGTAACTCGGGGGTGCAGTATTATTACGGTTAGGTGCGCTAATGGGTCTTAGCCCGGGGATGCAGTATATATATATATATATATATATATATATATATATATATATATATATATATATATATATATATATATAGGGAAGATGTGACTATTTGTATATATACATAAACTTGTGAATCATTCTACTGTGTATGGTTAGTAGAGATGAAAATGTTGATATATATAAAATAAATCTTAAAGAGTATAATAGATTTATTATGAAAACGAGAAAACATGTTAATTAGTTGTTCAACATTGGCTAATTTGAAAGCCTATTGTATGGGCGATACGGGTATAATACTAGTGGGTATATATACTATCAGAATGACTTCAGACTAGTTAGACTGGGTGGTATAACTAGGGGAAAATTAGATGTACGTTAGGCGTGCACAATAGACGAGAGGTGAGAAGCTCATGTGAGAGTTCGATAACTAACATGCGTATAAGACTTGTTTTAAGAACCAGTTTAAATACTTGCTAAATCATTTTTAAACCTCGGGACCTGACCCGTTTATTGCATCTCTTCTCTCTTTTGCTATATATATATTATATCAGGTGCTCAGCCGCAGGGGTACCAGAATTAGAGATTGGATTATCATACGTGCTACAGCTATTGTGGAAGCTGTAGGTCCTTGCAGTAGAAGCATCTATCCCTTTCCATTCAGTTTTCATTTAGACTTCCTATTTTGGAAATGTGCGCTTCTAGTCTTTTATGAGAGATATTGTATTTAGATTATTTTATGGTTTGGAGTTTTTAACTGGGAGGTTTTACCCTGTCTTATTTAATTTCGTATTTAATTCTTCTTCAGTACTTATTATATTCCTATGTATGGTGAATGGTTTATAATTTATACTTGGAATGTTTTAGTTAAATGGTTTTGTTAAAAAGGGAAAATGTTTTGACACTTAGCTTAATTGTATTATAGGTGATTAATATGGATTATTTTGTTTTTGACAGTGATGCTAAGAAAGAACCAACCGTATATGCTGTTTTAAATTGGTAAAGGACTGATCACCCTATATTTAATTGGGCGGGGTGTCACATGTGGTATCAGAGCATCAGGTTCTAGAGTCCTTTAGGATCTGTACGGCTTACTATGTTTTCAGCTTTGCGTCCTTTGATATAGATCCCTATCTTTAGGACTGTTGTGATCTTACTTATGCGATTACGTCTTCAGCTATTTGAGATTTAGAAATAACTGTGGACTAATAAAATTCTTTCTCGGCTCATATGCCTCCTCGACGTGCACCAATAGACAGACAGGCCCATCCAGAGCAACCGACAGCGCACGCTCAGGGGATAATGAATGCAACAGAGGTTGCCGCGATAGTAGCACAAGCGGTGAATGCAGTCTTAGCGGTGGTGCAGCAGGCCCCACCCCTGGTTCAGGCAGTAGCACTAGTTCCAGTGCATCCGTTTCCCACTGCATGGGAAAGAGTGAGAGAGTATTTTCAGAGGGCATGTCCCCCAGAGTTCATGGGCAGTTCGGATGTGGTTATTGCTAGTCAGTGGAAGAAAGACATACAGCGGCACCTTCGTATGTATGAGTCCACTACTACTATCGAGGAGCGAGATTTGATGTCGATCAGTGATTTATGGGTGCGGTTCGACCGCAAGTACTTTCCTTCCGCCGTCAAGACTGAGATGAGGCGAAAACTTTTAGACCTCACCCAGGAAGGGAGAACAGTTACGGAATACGAGGTGGATTTCACGCGATTGGCAAACATGGTACCGGATGAGGTGCCTACTGAGGAGAAGCGCATTCAGATGATCATGGATGGTTTGACGTGGAGGATACGCCAGCATCTATTGGGTAACCTTTCCCTAAACTCATATACAGACGTTCTGAATGCAGCCTTATTGCATTGTCAGGACAACCGCTTCCATGCTAAGGGAAGCAAGCGAAGGGGAGAGCCCAGCCAGTTGGGTAAGACAGGGGGAGGTAGTGCCAGTGGGGCACCAGTTGAGCAGAGTCAGAGGCAGGGTTCCCAGCAGGGGGAGTCTGCTAAGAGGTTTCGTTCTGGAGATTTCAGGCATGGTCATGGGGGTTGGAAGCAGGGCCACCTGGGCCAGCAACAGGGCCAACAACAGGGCCAACAACAGGGCCAAGGTAGGGGTGGTAACGGCCAGCAGGTCCGAGGCTATCAGGGACAGAGGGGAGGAAACTTCATCGGGAAATGTTATACTTATGGCAAGACTAGCCATAAGAAACAGGATTGCCCCGATAAGGACAGAGTTCCTCGACAGCAGGGTACTCACCAGGAGCCCCATAGACCCATTTTTCCCGCCGCCCTACCAACACCAGCTCCAGTTCCAGCTTTGCCCGCAGCTCCGATGTAGCAGGGGCAGTTGCAGTATGGATGTGTCTATAACGTCCACCAGGCCGCAGTTTCGCAGGCACCACCCATAGTGGAGGGTAAGTTTTCTATCCATGGTACTTTGGGTCGTATCTTATTTGACACGGGGGCATCACACTCCTTTATAGCCACTAGCTTTGCACAGGCCACTAGGTTGTTAGGCATGGCAGAGAGTACACATGTGTAGACTCACCATTAGGTAGTGGGTCGCTGATTTTCTTCATATGCCGGGGATTAAGCATAGAGATTGGCAGTTTTATTTTACCGGTTGATATGCTAGTGTTAGATATGTCTGAGTATGACGCCATTATTGGCATGGATTGGCTAGTAGATTATAGGGCCATGATTGATTGCTTTAGTAAGAGTTTCGTGTTGACCATTCCGGGCCAGGAGATGTTCTTAGTGGCGATGCCTCGTTCTGAGGGAGGGTCATCCACCCACTTATTTTATATAGAGGATGAGACCTCTGCAGTAGTGGTTCTACTCGATGCAATTTCGGTCGTCTGCGAGTTTGCTGATGTATTTCAGGATACACCGGGGTTGCCTCCGAGTAGGGAGATCGAGTTCGTGATAGACATGACATTGGGCACTCGTTCGATAGCACGTGTGCCTTATCGTATAGCTCCGGCAGAATTGAGGGAGTTACGAGATCAGATAGAACAGTTATTGGGACAGGGTTTCATCCGTAGGAGTACCTTACCTTGGGGTGCCCCAGTTCTTTTTGTGAAGAAGAGGGATGGGTCCTTACGACTTTGTATTGATTATCGGGAGCTTAACAAAGTCACAATACGGAATAAGTATCCGTTGCCCTGCATCGATGACTTGTTTGACCAGCTGAGAGGAGCAACCCATTTTTCGAAGATAGACTTGAGATCCGGATATCATCAGCTACGCATCAGGGAGCAGAACGTGTCTAAGACTGATTTTCTGACGAGGTATGGGAAGTATGAATTTAGGGTTATGCCATTTGGGCTAACCAACGCCCCAGCAGTATTTATGGACTTGATGAACAGAGTATTCAGAGAGTTCTTAGATTAGTTTGTCATTGTCTTCATAGATGACATCCTGATTTATTTCCGCACCGATAAGGAGCATGCCAAACACTTATGTATGGTTCTGCAGACCTTACGAGAGCATGTGTTGTACGCCAAATATGAGAAGTGTGAATTTTGGCAGCGGGAGGTGCAGTTTTTGGGACACATTGTATCAGAGAGAGGGATATTTGTGGATCCTAGTAAGGAGTAAGCGGTGAGGGAGTGGGGACAGCCCACGACACCGACGGAGGTGCGGAGTTTTCTGGGATTAGCCGGTTACTACAGACGGTTTATTTGGGGATTCTTGAAGATTGTGGGTCTAATGACGAATCTGACTCGTAAGGATGTGCCGTTTGTTTGGGATGATGCATGTCAGTTGCCGTTCGATGAGCTGAAGGATAAGCTGACCTCAGCACCCATACTAGCACTTCCCAGGGCAGGGGTGGAGAACCTGGTTTATACTGACGCATCCTTACAGGGTCTTGGGGGAGTACTCCAGCAAAAGGAGCAGGCTATAGCTTTTGCTTCCCGGAAGATTAAGCCTTATGAGAAGAATTACTCCACCCACGACTTAGAGCTGGCAACAGTCGTGTTTGCACTTCGAATTTGGAGGCATTATTTATTGGGGGAACAGTTTCGCCTATTTACAGACCACAAATCACTACAGTACTTGTTCAGGCAGAAAGAATTGAATATGTGTCAACGCAGGTGGCTTGAGTTTGTAAAAGATTATCAGTTTGAGATACACTATCACCCCGGCAAGGCTAATGTAATTGCTGATGCGTTAAGCCGTAGACCGGTAGACGAGAGGGCCGAGGTGTGGAGAGCGAAATGGAAAGAATTGGGACACCAGGATGCCGTGGTCCGATCATTTATGTCTGCAATGACAGTTCCGCCTCAGATTATTACGAGAGTAGTACAGGCACAGGCAGCGGATTCGTTTTGTCAAGATCGGATTAGGCAGCTTTTAGCCGATGGAGCCGAGTCTTATTCAGTAAGCTCCGAGGGCAGTTTGAGCTTCAATGGGAGACTCGTGGTTCCAGAGGGGGAGGACCTTGGCATGAAGTAATGACGGAGTCGCATGAGTCACGATTTGTGGTACACCCCGGTGGAGATAAAATGTACTAGGATATGAGATGTCAGTATTGGTGGAGCGGAATGAAGAGAGACATCGCGGAGTTCGTCTCCAAGTGTACCACTTGTCAACTAGTGAAAGTGGACCACCAGAGACCACCAAGTTTACTTCTGTCATTGGATATCCCTAAGTGGAAATGGGAAGGCATTTTCATGGATTTTATTATTGGGTTGCCCACTTTGCCGAGGGGGCACGATTCTATATGGGTTATTATGGATCGGTTGACGAAAGTGGCCCACTTTTTGGCAGTCAGGACAGACTATATGGCAGGACAGTATGCCCAGCTATTTATTACAGAGATAGTGAGGTTACATGGTGTACCCCTTGATATCGTCGTGTCAGATAGAGACAAGACTTTTGTGTCTCATTTTTGGGAGAGTTTCCAGGAGGCTATGGGGACCGAGTTGCGATTGAGTACGGCGTATCACCCGTAGACCAATGGGTAGACTGAGCGCACTAACCAGATGCTCGAGGATATGTTGCGCATGTGTGTCCTTGATTTTGGTGGAGGTTGGGAGCAGTAGCCACTGGTGGAGTTTGCTTATAACAACTCCTATCAGTTTACGATTGGCATGGCCCCGTTAGAGGCATTGTACGGTAGACCTTGTCATTCTCCGACTTGTTGGCTAGAGGTGGGGGACAACAAACTACTCGGGCCAGAAGTGTTTCAAGACACATCGAACAGGATCGAGATGATTCGGGGTCGCATACGGGTAGCACAGGATAGACAAAAAAGCTACATCGATGCTAAGCGGTTCTTCAGAGAGTTCGCCATAGGGGACCAGGTTTTGCTGAGGGTATCCCCTATGAACCGGATAATTTGATTTGGGGAAAAAGGGAAATTGGCTCCAAGATATGTAGGACCATTTCCTATTATCTAGAGAATCGGACCAGTGGCATATAGGCTTGGGTTGCCGGAACACTTGCATCGTATCCATGATGTGTTCCACATCTCGTCACTAAGGCGGTATCTTCGGGATGAGTTGGCACACACTCACATTGCGATTGAGGAGATTGAGTTACAAGATGACAATTCATATGAGGAGAGACCAGTGGCTATCCTAGATTATAGTGAGAGGAGGCTGAGGTCAAAGGTAGTTCCACTTGTTCGGGTGCAGTGGCGGCATCACAATGTGGAGGAGTCTACCTGAGAGCGTGAGGCAGATATGCGTGAGAAATACCCAGTGTTATTCGTACCAGGTATGCCTTATTTCCGAATTTCGGGACGAAATTCCGTTATTAGGGGGGAAGTATGTAATACCCCGTATTTTTTAGGATTTAAATAGTTATGAGATTAATTATTATAGTGGGATTAATTGAATTAAAATGTGAGAATTTAAATGTTAATTAATCCGGATTTAAAAATAAATATTAACTAGCGTGCCAAGGGTTAATACTTATTGATTTAATATTACTGTGTGATATGTAATATGAAACTATACACTTTGATAAATTGTCGAGAGTGAATAATACGACAGTTTGGTAAATAAAGTCTGATGCGCGTGTGAGTCGTGTCGATACTAATTGATTGGGATAAAAAGAGAAATTATTTTTGGTAACTCGTATGGTCATTCTGAGTGCGCCGTTGAGTCCGTAAGTGTCGAGATAGTCTAAATAGTATACCCAGGTGCTTAGTTTGGGTCCCGGGACAATTTTAGACCTAACTGGCGCCCCGAGAGGGCATTATGGTAAATTGTATTTTTGGGTTTAATTAATGGACGAAAATTGGGAGTTATTTTATCAGCCAAGCAAATTCAATTAGGGTTAAGAGAAACAGAAAGTAAAGAACGGCCACAGAGGGTGTGAGGGAGAACCAATTTCTAAGAGGGAAGGCCAAATTAACACTACCTTGTACAACTGTGACTACCAATGTGTAGATCAAGAAGAGAGGAACGCGTCTATACCAACATAATCAAAGGATTCAAACCTTCGACTTAAGGAAAGTGTTTATTACTTGCTTTATTTTAGCAATAATCATTCTCATGTTAGAGTAGGTGAGATTCATCATGATTTACATGTTAATTGGGTGAAAATTTGAGGATTAAATGATGATTAAAGGCTGGGTTAATTAGCTGTTAATATTCCTTCATGAATGTAGAGGATTAATTACGAAATTGAATCATATATTGATGAACGAATTTGGGTTGATTAGGTTCTTTAATTGAATTTTTGGAAACTAGGGTCCATGCGAAATAATTTGGGGATTGTACATAATTACAATGATTAATGACGAATTAATGATCCTAGGATATTAGGAATGATTTATAATCTGTTATGTGTTTATGGGTAATGATGATGAGGCGTTGGGTGTTGCATCTTAGAGGTTTTTAGGTTCAAAAATGGTTGAAAATGCTGAAATTTGGAGAAGAAGACGAAACAGTAGGTCTCGCGCGAAGTGGTTCAAACGAGATTGGTATCTCGAGCGACACGTGGCAGTTGTTCAAATGACATTGCCATCTCGTTCGAGCGACAGGGTGAACTTCTGGAAATTTTCTTAGAGTCCGAATTTTGAGTTTATCGATTTATTAGAGTGAGAGAAACTGCCCGATAGTAAACTTAAACAAGTCAGATTTTTGGGAAAGTATGTGAGAATAAATACTTTACTTATTTCGGTATAGAGAGAATGTACCCTTGAGATTACGAGAGAGATAGTAATCTAAATATGTATACTATACGTAGTGTTGAGGTTAAAATACGTATGAGAAGTATATATATATGTTGGAGAAATACCTATAAATTTTAATAGGATGTGTGTATGCCTATTATGTGATATTATTATTAAGAGCACTAATGGGTGATTACCCGGGGGTGCAAGAATCTTACTATTAGGTGCACTAATGAGTGATAACTCGGGGGTGCAAGGATTCCATCATTAAGTGTACTAATGGGTGATAACCTGGGGGTACAAGAATATTATTATAAGTGTACTAATGGGTGATAACCCGGGGGTACAAGAGTAATGTTATAAGTGCACTAATGGGTGGTAACTCGGGGGTGCAGTATTATTATAGTTAGGTGCGCTAATGGGTCTTAGCCCGGGGGTGCAGTATATATATATATATATATATATATATATATATATAGGGAAGATGTGACTATATGTATATATACATAAACTTGTGAATCATTCTACTGTGTATGGTTAGTAGAGATGAAAATGTTGATATATATAAAATAAATCTTAAAGAGTATAATAGATTTATTATGAAAACGAGAAAACATGTTAATTAGTTGTTCAACATAGGTTATTTTTAAAGCATATTGTATGGGCGATACGGATATAATACTAGTGGGTATAGATACTATCAGAATGACTTCAGACTAGTTAGACTGGGTGGTATAACTAGGGGAAAATTAGATGTACGTTAGGCGTGCACAATAGATGAGAGGTGAGAAGATCATGTGAGAGTTCGATAACTAACATGCGTATAAGACTTGTTTTAAGAACCAGTTTTAAATACTTGCTAAATCATTTTTAAACCTCGAGCCCTGACCCGTTTATTGTATCTCTTCTCTCTTTTGCTATATATATATTATACCAGGTGCTCAGCCGCAGGGGTTCCAGAATTAGAGATTGGATTATCAGACGTACTACAGCTATTGTAGAAGCTGTAGGTCCTTGCAGTAGATGCATCTATCCTTTCCATTCAGTTTTTATTTAGACTTCCTATTTAGGGAATGTGTCTCCCGCTTCTAGTCTTTTATTAGAGATATTGTATTTAGTTTATTTTATGGTTTGGAGTTTTGAACTGGGAGGTTTTACCCTGTCTTATTTAATTCCGTATTTAATTCTTGTTCAGTACTTATTATATTCCTATGTATAGTGAATGGTTTATAATTTATACTTGGAATGTTTTAGTTAAATGGTTTTGTTAAAAAGGGAAAAAATTTTGACACTTAGCTTAATTGTATTATAGGTGATTAATATGGATTATATTGTTTTCGACGGTGATGCTAAGAATGAACCAATCGTATATCTTATTTTAAATTGGTAAAGGACTGATCACCCTATATTTAATTGGGCGGGGTGTCACAGGTGGTATCAGAGCATCATGTTCTAGAGTCCTTTAGGATCTGTACGACTTACTATGTTTTCAATTTTGCGTCCTTTGATATAGAGCCCTATTTTTAGGACTGTTGTGATTTTACTTATGCGATTACGTCTTCAGCTATTTGAGATTTAGTAATAACTGTGGACTAATAAAATTCTTTCTCGGCTCAGATGCCTCCTCGACGTGCACCAAGAGACAGACAGGCCCAGCTAGAGCAGCCGACAACGCAGGCTCAGGGGACAATGAATGCAGCAGAGGTTGCCACGATAGTAGCACAAGCAGTGAATGCAACCTTAGCGGTGGTGCAGCAGGCCCCACCCCAGGTTCAGGCAGTAGCACCAGTTCCAGTGCATCTGTTTCCCACTGCATGGGAAAGAGTGAGAGAGTCCGTTCAGAGGGCATGTCCCCTAGAGTTCATGGGCAGCTTGGATGAGTGCACTGAGGTTCAAAGGCAAGTTTTGGCTACCTTTAAGCTGAGAGGGGCAACCTTACAGTGGTGGGAGTCCACTACTACTACCGAGGAGCGAGATTTGATGTCGATCGGTTATTTTTGGGTTCGGTTCGATCGCACGTACTTTCCTTTTTCCGTCAAGACTAAGATGAGGTGGAAACTTTAAACCTCACCCAGGAAGGGAGAACAGTTGCGGAATACTAGGAGGAGTTCACGCGATTGGCAAACATGGTACCAGATGAGGTCCCTACTGAGGAGAAGCGCATTCAGATGTTCATGGATGGCTTGACGTGGAGGATACGCCAGCATCTATTGGGTAACCTTTCCCTACACTCATATACAGACGTTCTGAATGCAACCTTATTGCATTGTCAGGACACCCGTTTCCATGCTAAGGGAAGTAAGCGAGGGGGAGAGCCCAGCCAGTTGAGCAAGACAGGGGGAGGTAGTGCCAATGGGGCACCAGTTGAGCAAAGTCAGAGGCAGGGTTCGCAACAGGTGGAGTCTACTAAGAGGTTTCGTTCTGGAGGTTTCAGGCATGGTCATGGGGGTTGGAAGCAGGGCCAACAGCAGGGAGGATCGCAGGGCCAGCAGGGCTAAGGCTATCAGGGACAGAGGGGAGGAAACTTCATCGGGAAATGGTATACTTGTCGCAAGTCTAGCCATAAGAAACAGGATTGCCCCGATAAGGACAGAGTTCCTCGGCAGCAGGGTGCTCACCAGGAGCCCCAGAGACCCATTTTTCCTGCCGCCCTACCAGCACCAGTTCCAGCTTTGCCCGCAGCTCCGATGTAGTAGGGGCAGTTGCAGTATGGGCGTGTCTATAACATCCACCAGGCCGCAGTTTCGCAGGCACCACCCACAGTGGAGGGTAAGTTTTCTATCCATGGTACTTTGGGTCGTATCTTATTTGACGCAGGGACTCCTTAGACATTTCGGATTCATAATCTAACAAGGCAAGAAGATACTTTCTTTATATCGCACTTTCATTTGTAGTTAATTACTTTCTTGGTTTATAGTAGAAATTGGGGATTTGAATATGAAAGATTGGAAATTTGACGATTAATGAAGAAACCTAATGATATAAGATGAATGATCTTTAATCAATAATTAATTGGTGATTGATTAGGATTGAAGTTAGAGAAATAAATTTTGCATTTTAATGGAAGAGAATATAGAACTTGAATAAAGACGGAATCTTTTCTAATCAAATAGGATAAAATTGTAATCTTGAATTTATGGAGATTTCCATGTGAGAATCAATCATATAGTGGTGGGATTATGTTTTCTTGATGATATATGGATTACAGTTCTCGAAATTTTGGTAGAAATAACTTTAAAAACGAAGTTGAGATTTGGGGAATGAATTCCACCTAAGAAAAATGCTTTAGGTACATGTTCTTTAATCTCGTTCGAATGAGATACCATTCCCATTCGAACGAGAAGTGATTTCGTCTGAACGACCCGTGGGTTTGGGTCGGGTTTGGATCGTGGAAAGGTTTTGGACATTTTTATGAATTCAAACGAGTTTGTGAGAGGTTATACAAGCGAGTGGATATTTCTAAAAATAGTTTTGTGTCCCTATTTATTAGTGGAAATTTAATAATTAACTAGGGTGCTAAGGTAAGGTACAATTTAAATAAATAAATTGGGAAGTTGGGATGAACTTCGGGATTTGATTGAACCGTTCAAAGTGGGATATGCGTACGAGTTCGAAAATTATTATATATACATATTAGAGGGACATATATATATATATATGAATGTGTGTATGCTACTTGTTTATTTGAACATACCTACTCGGGAGTGTTATCCTAGGAGGTTGCGTGCAGTGGGCAGCTAACTGTGACACCCCGACTAATTAAATACCGGGTAGCTACTCCTTTATTAAATTAATTCAAAATGCCAAGTTGGTCCAGTTAATAGCATCACTGTCGAAAACATTTTAATGATCACTAACCACCTAGTATTTAAAAAGTAAGTTGTCAAATTTTAATTAAAGTCTGATTAACATGCAACAAGTGTAAAGAATAATAATAACACCATTCACCATAACGAAGTAAATAGAATAACCATCACATAATGTAAATAAAGTCTGGAGGAAAACTCCTCACTACAATCCCACAACTGAAATAAGTAACGAAATACTGAATACTGAATCAATACATGACAAAGTCTGAAAAACTGAAATGGAAAGATGTCTCTAATAGAAATGGGCAACATGCCCTACAACTGATAAATACTGAATCAGGAATCCAAATGGTAGAAGCGTTTAAAAGCAATTCCCTGTAGCTTCCACAAACAGCTACAGCTCGTCACCTGAATGAGTATCCTATGCATGGTGTCCTTGTGGCTGGGCACCTAAAAAGGTTTTACAAGAAAAATAGATTTGAAAGCAAACGGGTCAGATCCCGAATGTGGAGATATTTTAAAAACCTGCAAGTGCTTTAAAAACATTTAAAACATTAAATGTAAAGTACATGTTAGGACGTGCACTCACATGATATTCTCACCTCTCGTCTAACTGTGCACTCCTAACGTAAGTACCCATCTAAAACGACACAAACCACTAGCTAAGTGACATCATATCTAGTTAGACTGTCATAGGTCCTACCCTTATTACTCGGTTCCATTAACATTATAACGATCTCAGTTAAATAGGTGCTTAACGTAAATTCAGGTTCTTATACAAAAGTAATACAACTCGTTATAGATTATCCCTCAATTTTATTCCATAGTTACACACAATACCATATGAAAGTTCCCAGTTTATTAAGCGTATATTTTCCACAACATAAATATACAATATAAGCACCCCGAGACTAAGCTGCGGTGCACACATACTCTGCTATCCATCCCGGTACATCACGTACATAAGGATCACATATTCCGAATCTCTCAGGAATAGTTCAGATAACACAAATCACAAATAGTGGAGGCGAACACAGTCACATCACATGGGTCACGCACATACCTGCGCTCCCACGATCAGCAGACTTATTAACATCCCAATAAGTCCTTCTCTGACCTATGTTCATCGAGGTAACCAGTCTAAATCCGGGAAACACAAGGATTAGAGGGCCCTAAGCGAACGCAAACCTCCCGTGATAGCAAGTATGGTAGGTATGTCATACACACAATTCATATACCAATACTATGTAAGCACACATCTTAGTAATCCCGTAATTTAATTGTAGTACTTATCGCATTCTCGTACCAATCTTAATATATATACAACTTATATAATCCCGGTCCATAATTACACACGCCATAATTTATTCTAACGTCGTGGTAAACACTCACGTCTCAATCCCATATTAACCATTATTTAAATCACTCGTATATAATTTACTCCTCATAATAACCCAAATGTCCCAAATCTATCAATATATCATCAAAGGAATGTTATCTCTATCCTCGAACAAGTTTACGGAACTCCCAAAATCAAAACAGGCCAAAAAGGCCTAAACTGCCAGCTCGTTAGAAGTCTCGTTCGAACGAGGCTGTTCGAACGAGATTTCAGTTCGTTCGAACGAACTGTACCTTCTAACGAGATCTCGTTCGAACGAAGTCATCGAACGAAATTCCCTTTCGTTAGAAGCGACTGGTCAACTCGTTAGAAGCTCGTTCGAACGAGCTCGTTCGAACGACCTGGAGAGGTCTTCTAACGAGGGACCAGTTTCGGCCCAGATTTTCTCCAATCTCGTTTTTCATCCATTTTAACACCTCAAATCTCTTCCAAAGTTCATCCCAACAACGTTTTAGGGTCTCTAATTCATCCTAAACATATTAATGTCACCTCCTAACATGTTTTAAGGAATTAATTCGTCCTAAACATCATTAAATCACAAGTCTCTACACTTTTCCCCAATTTTTCAAGAACATGAACCCTAAAAGTTTTATATCCTTAATTTATCCAATCAAATCCGTTTTTGAGTTTTACAAGATATATCAACATCAGATTAGTCCTCTAAATATGATTCTACATGCAATCCTTTCATCAAAATTTAGTATTCTACTTCCAAACTCATGGATTTTTTTCATTATCTTCCAAGAACAAACATAAATTTGAATTATCTAACATGGAAGGAACATTCTCTGAAATTAAATGGAATTAAGTCACTTGCCTTGATTCGATCTCTGAATTTGATGACGATTTCCTCTCTCTTTCTGCAGAATTCCCTCTCTCTCTCTTCCTCCAAGCTTCTTCTCCAATGGCTATGGTGGCTAGGGTTTTCTTATGGAAAGTAATTAGAAACCTAATTCTAATAACCTACGTAACCTATTGGGTTAACATGGGTTGGTTAGTGGCTTAGTGGGTGAAACCCACATCAGATTTACTTTACTAATTTTCGTCATTTTTAAATTCCTAAAAATACGAAATTACCAAAATACCCTTTATGTTGCCGGTATGGCGTAAAAATATCCCGGGACCCAAATTAAACCCTCGGCTAGTGTTTTCTGACTATCTCGACCCTTCCGGACGCGTTGGTGCACTCAAAACGACCATACGGTTAATAGAATTTAAGTTCACTTTTATAAATAAAATAATTATATCCTGACGCGACGACTGTCACACGCGTCCCAATAAAATGACCAAATTGCCGTATATCAATCTCACGACAAATTTCATAATTCAATATTCATATAACATCATATATACTCAATATAGTCAAATACCAACTCACATCTCGCTAGTATTTTATCCGGATTAATTTCCAATTAATTCTCATTTAATTAATTAATCCCAAAAATACGGGGTATTACACTAACTCTGGCGTTGGCCAGTAGGTGTTAGGTTGATTCCCCAGGTTATAGTATTATTGCATGACTATTATCCACGTGGAAGATAAATGTTGGTTTCGAGTCCAGTTGGGAGCGATAAGGTATGGTTTCTACCAAAGGATGTATGTCTATGTCCGACTCCATTTTATATGTATTCGTTTAGGATCGATGATTTCAACCCGGTGGCTCGATGTGAGGTGTGATGCCTGGAGCCAGATAGCACACGATAAATGCATTCGTGCTATGGGGATACAGCTATACATATATAGTGAATGATATACATGTATGCTTATATGATATAGTGTGTATATCTATTTATAGCACGAGTGTAGCTATGTTATGATTATTTTGCCATTATTTATATCTAGTAAGTGTGTCGCTAAAATACTATTTATAAATGTATACCGAGTGAAGGTAGTTAAACTAAGCTAATAGAGAGTATTATCGGGGTTAGGCTTAAATAGTGGTTATGTGTCCTAGTTAGACTGGGTTTTTAATTAGGATAAATATATAAACATGTTAGGCGCGCACTGTAGTTGAGAGGTGAGGCTTATCTCAAGTGAGTGCGATCGATAAATCTTAAAAGTCATACACTGTGATTTTAAACGATTTAAAATAATTATTTATTTGTGAAAATATTTTCTACTCTATAGGCTTTGACCCGCCATTTTCTTTTTGTCTCCTTGTTTTCCTTTTTACACCCCAGGTGTGCAGCATTAGTAGCCGGGACAGCAAGGATAGATTCGTTCTTGTCGATAGTAGTTGTGGATGCTACGTTCTCGTTTAGACGCTTCAGTCGATTCTACTCTAGATAGGATCAGTTATTTCCATTTACTATTGGTCATGTTACCCATAGATGATAGGTTTTTATCTTACGGCAAACTATTATACTTTTTTTATACATTTACTTTTCGTATTCAACTGTTACGCGATTTATACCGTGGATATTATTTAGTGACTAATGGTTTACTCGATTCAAACTTATTACTTATTTATGAATGTTGGCTATTTCAGTTGTTGTGGATGTATGTATTGTTCTTATTATTTATGTTACGTTATTGCTATAGTGATGTTGAGAATGATCCATACTTAGATTCCTGTTATATTTTAGTAGATGATTGGCCACTCGATATTAAAATAGGCGGGTTGTCCCACTTCTATGACCCGCATCCTCTTCGTTGTCTTAAACTCACCTAGGGTTTCATGATTTGACACTCACCTAGGGTTATAAATTTGGGGATATTGAGGTAAGTTTCAAAATTATGTATATACACTGATTTACGAGAAATGTGGAACAAATATATACATGATTCATGTTCATAGTCCTTAATTTGTCATCTATGAAGCACAAATATGTACACGGTTCATATACGGTATATATAGAATACATACACTGGTATACACATATCAAAAATGTATATACACAAATACAAGATATGTGATGCTTATTACAAATTAGGTTTTTACTGGTGGCAGCATATGGATTTCAGGTGTGATTAAATATATGTTTTAGTTGGAATTCATTTTTTTAGGTTGCATTTATTTTGCTTGTTATATTTACTTGTGTGTGGGTTAGGGGGAGAATTAGAGGTGAAAATTGATGGAGCTTCTTTGGTGTGAGTTGTAAGGTATATGATGTGGTATCACAATAGAAGATTATTTTTTATTTTGTAAACAAGCAAAGGGGAAAACTTTGCAAATATTTTTTTGGGTTTATAGAGTAATCTGTATAAAATGGCATGCTTAAGTAATTTAGTGCTTTGGTGTGAATTGTAAGGTATAAAATGGCCTACATATTTGCTTAGTTCCTGAATGATATTTATTGCGATTTTCTCATATTTTATGGTGATAGGGAGAGAAGTTAAAACGAAATAATGTTGTGGAGATTATAGATGAATCTTCAGCTACGATAGTTGGTTCTTTGAGGTAAGCTATTCTTCCCCCTTGTATAACAAATCACAGTAAAATCTATGGTTGATTTCGTAATCCCATCTAAAAGTCATGCTGAGGCACTAACCCTCAATCCCAATATCTCCTTCTATAGATAATTGAATGGTTCATTCCTTTTTTCCCACGTAATATCTTTCCCAATGTTTGTTTTTTATTTTCACTCTTTGGTTAATCTCAATATCTCCTACCCCTATGATGTTTTTGCTCCTCGCGTATATAGATGGTTATATATACATAAATGTTTGTGTTTGGTTGTATTTAGATCTCAAAATTGATTTTAATTCTTATTTTAGATTATAATGTGTAAACCCACATCTTTTTAGTTTTATAGGTTTATCTCTCTCCCACTTTATTTTAATCTCAGCCACAAGCCGAGTCGAGCAAAGAGATTGGAGTTGGTAGATGCCATGATAAGAAGAAAAGTTAATATAGCTTGTTTACAAGAAACTAAATGGGTCGGTGAGAAAGCTAGAGAAATAGAAAATACAGGGTTTAAATTTTATTATACAGGAAAACATAGAAATAAGAACGGAGTTGGAATAATAGTAGATAAGAACTTTAAGGACGTAATCGAAACCGTTATTAGGAAAGGTGATAGACTTATACTTGTAAAATTGGTATTAGGTGAAAATATAATTAATATTGTTAGTGATTATGGCTCAAGTGGGATTAGATGATCATACTAAAGTACAATTTTGGGAACAAATGGATGAACTAATTCAAGAAATACCCGTAGGTGAGAAAATCTATATGGGGGGGGGGGGATTTTAATGGCCATGTAGGAGAAGATCGTGTAGGATATGAGATAGTGCATGGAGGATATGGTTTTGCGATGGCTTATGATTTTGTACTAGTAAATACATGTTTTAAAAAGAGGCTTAAACACTTAATAACTTATAAAAGTGGAACGTATAAGAGCCAAATATATTTTGTCATTACTAGAAAAGGAGATCGATTAACGTGTAAAGATTGTAAGATTATCCCGGGAAAGAGCTTAACCTCACAACATAGGATAATCATGTTGGATATATATATTAAAAATCAATCACGAGTGCGAAAAGTGAAGATTAACCCACGAACTAGGGGGTGGAACTTAAAAGGAGAGAAACTAGAACTATTTAAAGATAAAGTATTAAATGAAGCAACATGGAATACTGAAGAAGAGACTAACATAATGTGGAATAAGATGGCCACATGCATTAGGAGAATATCAAAAGAAATTCTTGGAGAATCAAAAGGCAAGGGGTCACAGTCTAAAGAAACTTGGTGGTGGAATGAAGAAGTACAAAATATAGTAAAAATCAAAAGGGAGTGTTTTAAAACATGGCAAACAAATAGAAATGAAGAAAATTTTGAGAAATATAAATGGGTTAAAAAGGAAGTTAAGAAAGTGGTAAGAGATGCTAAGTTAAAAGCGTATAATGATCTTTATACAAAATTAGGTACACAAGAAGGGAAAAAAAGTATTTATAAGCTTGATAAACTTAGGGATAGGAAAACAAAAGATTTTAATAACGTTAAGTGTATTAAAAGTGATGATTCGAGAGTCCTAGTCAAAGATGATGAAATTATGGAAAGATAGAAAAACTACTTTGAGAGGCTATTAAATGGAGATAATGGGAGTAGATTAGATATAGAGGAACTTAGGGAGACTCGAGAAAATATATTTTTCTACAGAATTAGGACAACAGAGGTCTGGATTACTCTAAAAAAGATGAAAACAGGGAAGGCTGTAGGACCAGATGGTATCCCTATTGAGGTTTGGAAGTGTGTAGGGGAGGATGAAGTATCATGGCTTACAAAATTATTCAATAGAATTTTAATGACTAATAGGATGCCCGATGAATGGAGAAAAAGTGTTTTAGTACCTATTTATAAAAATAAAGAGGACATACAAAGTTGTTCAAATTATCGTGGTATTAAGTTAATGAGTCATACAATGAAACTTTGGGAGCGAGTGATTGAATATAGATTGAGATTAAAGACAACATTATCTGAGAATCAATTTGGGTTTATGCCTGGGAGGTCAACAATAGAAGCAATCTATTTATTGAGGAGATTAATGGAGAGGTATAGGGAGAAAAAGAAGGATCTTCATATGATTTTTATAGATTTGGAGAAGGCGTATGATAGGATACTCAGAGATATAATATGGTGGGTTCTACACAAAAGAGGAGTGACTCGCAGATATATGTGATGAAGGATATGTATGATGGTACTATGAATACAGTAATAACATCAGCCGGAGAAAGTAGTGAATTTTCAATTACGGTAGGTCTACACCAACGTTCAGCATTTAGTCCTTATCTCTTTGCTCTTGTTATGGATGAGTTGACTGGACAAATACAAGATGAGGTGCCATGGTGTATGCTATTTGCAGATGATATTGTTTTAGTGGATGAGACTAAGACGGGGATTAATCTTAGGTTGGAATTGTGGAGAGAAACTTTAGAAAAAAGAGTATTTAAAATAAGCAGAACTAAAACAGAATATGTGGAGTGCAATTTTAGTAGTAATAGGAGGACAAATGGAGATAAGGTGAAATTGGAGGGTCAAGAGATACCTATAAATGATCATTTTTGTTATTTAGGATCGATTATCCAAAAATATGGAGCTATTAGTGATGATGTTACTCATAGGATTAGAGCAGGCTGGGTTAAGTGGAGAAGTGATACCGACATTTTGTGTGATACGCGTATACCTTTGAAGTTAAAAGATAGATTTTATAGGACGGCCATTAGACTCGCCATGTTATATGGGACAGAGTGTTGGGCAACCAAGAAACAAAATGTGCAGAAAATGAGTGTGGCGGAGATAAGAATGCTAAGATGGATTAGTGGTAAAACTCGAAAGGATAAAATTAAAAATGAACAAATTCGTGAAACGGTAAAAGCAGCTCATGTAGAAGATAAATTGAGAGAAAATCGACTTAGATGGTTTGGACACGTCAAGTGTAAACCAATGGATACTCCTGTAAGGAAGAGTGATTTAGTTAGTATTGATGGTAACACAAGGGGTAGAGGTAGGCCTAAATTGACTTGGTGGGATATTATAAAAAAGGACATGATGACATGTGATTTAACCGAAGATATTGCACTGGACATAATGGAATGAAAAAATAGGATTCATGTAGCCGACCCCAAATAATTGGGAAAAGGTTTTGTTCAGTGAACATACCTGACGGGAAATATAAAAATACAAAACAAATTAAATATAAACCTATAATCATCCATGGGGACTCATTTTTGTAAAATGGAAAACAACCAAACATACCTGAGAGGAAATATACAAAGTACAAAACAAATTTGAAATCAACTTCATTGTGGATGAGAAGCCATGACACTACTTCTCAAGCTGCAATGTTACGTCTTGGATTTTAATTTCAATTCCTAATACATATTCACACTTTTGCACTTGGCATCCCTATAAAATGTAAATCGTGCCATAAACTCCGTCATTGTAAATAGAGCCTTTGTTGACGAGTTTTTTGAGCCATTTCATGGAATGTTGAGGCTTAACTTGTTCAAATAAAGGAGCCTTAAATTTCAGTTCGAGTTTTGCTCATTTAGTAAATGCATAAACGTATATGATCACTAAGCCCAGTCAATCCCAAGCCATTCATGAACTACTCGATTCATTGTATCCCTAGAAGAGATTCTCGTGTTACGAATCCTTTTATTAGTCTTTAATTGTTGAAATATAACGATGATTGCTAACAATTTTAACTCCACGCCTTTAATCCATGGATATTATATTCAAATTGTTAACAAATTGGCCAATGCAACGTGCCAACCGTACGTGTTCATTTTTGTGAACTAACTTGTGAGAATAATTATATATCTAAAGGATATTTTGACTTCGCACCATATGTTGATTCATTTGTTCTGTTTTCACCTCATTTTTTAAATCTTTATATTTACACCATATCATTGTGATTTAGAAATAGTTGACTTTGCAACCTATCAGGGGCGGAACCAAAGAGAGGGCTGGGACGGGCACCAGCCCGTCTCTGATTAGGGAAAAAAACAGAGTTAAGTTATCTAAATTCAGAATTCAGCGCATCCCAAATTTTATGGACCTTTGTGTAATATTTCAAAACATTTCATCCATAAAATTAATTTTTTAAAAGACAAAGATAACCTAAAATCAAGTCAGGTCAGCAGTCGTTTCCCATTTTTTTCTCATCTCATCTCCTCTTCCACTCCCACTCCCACTCCCTTTTACCTCTTTCTCTATCTCTCTAACACACACTCGTCAGCTAGCTTCGCTCGCCCCTCTCTCTGGCCGCCGTGGACGGCGCTGCTCCTCCTAGGCTAGGAGTCCTAGCCGAACCCCAAGCTCCTCTTCTCCTCCTCGTGCTGTCGCCAGCCGGACCCCTCTAGACTCCCCCTGTCCATTTGATTGGTAATTTGCTACTTTTTTTTTTAGATGTGCTGAATCTTAAGAATATTTGCTGAATATTTGAAGAATATTTGTTGAGTGCTGAAATATTTGCTGAATTTTTTATTGAAATATTTGCTTAATGCTGAAATATTGGCCCCTTTTACTTGCTGAATTTTTTTATATGTGGTCAATGTTAAATTTTTTATTTGCTGAATGCAGTTTTTTTTTTAATTTGCTGAATGCTGATTTTTTTTAACCGAATGCTGATTTTTTTTATTTGTTGAATGTTGAATTTATTTTTATATTGCTGAAATATTCTAGGTTTTAATGTCGTCAAGAAAGACTTTGTTATCATTTTTCAAACCTCCTAAGTCCTTTTTAATTAGGGATTCGTTGAATATTTGGTGAATACTTAAAAATATTTAATTATATTTAAGTAATTTTTTGGTGAATACTAAAAAATAACCCCAAAAAATTCGGGTCGGGGGCTAGCGCCCCCAAACCCCCGGAAATCACCATTAAGGTAACCCGCCACGGCGTGAAATCCTGGTTTCGCCACTGCAACCTGTGTTTATAGAGCATATGTGGTAACTTTATGAAAGATTTATTGCATGTGCTAATGCCAGGTGCAAACACAAATTCAAAAGTCCAAATGTAGGGTGTAGAGTCAAATTTCCCTATAATTAAACATTTTGTAATTACCATTTTTGTTTGGATCCCATTTGTTCCGAAACTAAAAGGTGGGCTCCTTAGAGGAACCTTAAGAGCTCATGTTGTAGGTTGGATTGTGTATAATGTGCTTGTCAGTAACGAGAAGTCAATCCAATCCCAGTACAAATCACATGTTTATGCAAATCCTGAAAATGTGACTTCAGGTATAATAGAGAGAAGATATTCACTCACAAAATAGATCGGTGCTCTTTATGTGCCCACTACTTCTTGACCAGTCTACTTGACCCTGTGAAGTCCCGAGAGGAATTCCTTGAACTCTTAGCAAACCACTAGTTTGTAATTATTTTTTATTTTATTGGGCACAAAAAGAGAAGCTTTATTTCTATTTAAGATTGTGAGTGTATAAGGATGTCACTCTTGATGACCTCAAACTGCTACATCTATTTAAATAAAAAAATAATATCATCTTTGGCAAAATCAGGAACACCAATAAACAAAAACAAAAGATTATATCCTTATTTTTCCTTATCCTATTTTGCAAGTGTGTCTGCTGGTCTATTAGCTTCTCTATAACAAAAGCATATCCAAAGCTTTGTAAAATGCTTAGTCAATGCATTGCATTCCTCCCAGATTTGCTGGATATTTTTGTTATTGATTCTTCCCCTGAAGATAATATTGAAGGTCATAATGGAATTTGTTTCAATACGAAGCTTAGTTGTTCCTTTAACCATTGCAAGTTTGAGTCCTTCCATAATAGACCAGCGCCTTGGTGAAGTATTAGAGCATGCCACTTGGTGAAGTAGGTATTGATTGTTCATTCTTGTATAAAAACTGACTCATGCAATTTTTAGTCATTTGGGGGTCATGTCTCACAATATCAAGATTCATACACCATTGGTAATTTGTTTGTTCCGGGGTTGGTTGATTTTTGTATATCTCTGAGAGACTGTCACCCTCGATCCCTTCTAATTTTGGGATTACTTTTGTTATTTCGGGTGATTTAAGGATAAAAAGAAAGCATGTTACTTTGTGCTTTTGTCTCCCTCGTGATGTGAAACTATTAGAGGTGGGAGGGACTTCCCCATGTTTGGGGGCTTAAGAAAAAAGTCTAAAATATTGCTTTATAAAATTAAAAAAGTCCAACAGTAATTAAACGGAAGTCATTTCCTTAATGTTCTCTTTTTTTTTTTAATTTGCATGTGTGGTGTTGAAGGTTTTGTAACATATCCTCGCTTGGACATGCCGTCACTTCACTTGCTTGAGAGTGGCGAGCACCAGCACTGCTTTGCACTTGAAAAGGTGTTATGTCAAGATGATCGATTTGTGTTCTCAATAAACTACATTCCCTGTTCAAGGTTTCTGTTTTCGTAAGATCCAAAATAAGGTTTCTTTTTCTCTTTTTCTCCATATCTTTATTCCCTATCACTCAAACCCAATTTTATTTGGTCTCCTTTGTAATTTTTTTTGTTTGAAGGGGTTTGATTTTCTTAGTTTTCAATTTTGGAGCTTGAGTTTTTTCTTTAGTTTTTTCTTTTATTCGACTTTGGTGTTATTAATCGGAGATTTTAATTTTATAAATGGAGTTTCAAAACATACTTTTTCGTTGCTTCTAATAACAAAGAATGTATATCACTATATTATCTTGTATATGTTTTGTTGTTTTGTTTGCATATATAATAAAGAAGGCATATGCTGATGTGGGTTCTATAAAAATATTTTTTTGCAGATTTTTTAAAATTGACGTAGTTACAAAAAAGATATGGAGACTTGGTGGTACTGTAGGATTGTTTAAGTGGGAAGCTTTTTATCCCTTATAATAAAACTGAGTGTTGTGCCCAGTTTTGTACTTCATTATTGTGTATATATTAACATTGTTGATATTTGAACGGGTTGTATGCCATATAAGTTTTTCATGGAGTTTGGCATATGAATCAAATTTGTGTTATGATTATTTTTAAAAAAGGCATCACGTGTGTTGTGGGTACCAAGCATCAAGATCGTTGTAAACATGTCAAACTTAATACATAAAATAAATTTACATTCATGCCATCGCACGGCTGCCACGTATATTTATATATATACACACAAAAAAAATAGGGTCAATTATTTAATAGTTCCTACTATAAATATATATTTTTTAAAAAGGACACATATTTTTAGTTTAACCCATTTAGTCCCTCAAGCACTCAATATTCTCTTATTTTTAGAGGGCCGCGCCAGCGGCACTCCCTTTTCAAAATATGTGGCAAAGGACTTTTTGAGGCAAAATAAAAAGGCTTGGACTAAATGAGTATTAAAAAATGTTTGAGGGACTATTTGGTATATGTCCCAAAAAAATATCATAACATTTGTTAGTTCATCTTCCACTGCTCAAGTACTTGTCGGTGTGAAGTACTTAATATTGATGCTCTGTGTTGGAAATATTGTAGTTTGCACTACCCAGTTTGTGGTAATGTTCATTGGTGGTGAGAGTTTGAAGGGAGCCAGACATACAAAGGATGCTCGAGAGAGATACGGATGTGATTGCCGAAATAGGGGGCTCCTGGTTTAATTGTAACATTCATTAAATGACACTAATAAGACTTCATTTTACAACTATGACGCTTTTGCTCAATGCCGAGACAGGGGACTCCCGAATTAATTTTGTGCATCGTTTTTATTTTTATCAATATGCAATCACTGAAACATAATGATCTTTTGGTGTTTAAACTAATGTTGAGTTTTTATCGTGTTAATGAAACAGTATTTACCTAGTCATCTACAAGAAACTGTCGTGATGATGTGGTGGTGAAGTAGTTTGAAGGTCAGAAAGAACTTTGTGTAATAGGGTGTTCTGCCTCTAATCATTTAACAGTTGATGAGATGCAGCGGGCAATCACACTCATGGAAATGGGGGTAGATTCTATTGCTGTGTATATTGATAGCGAATCACTTGAAAGTGAAACTACCCTAAAGTGAGTACACCTGTGTGACACCCCGACTAATTAAATACCGGGTAGCTACTCCTTTATTAAATTAATTCAAAATGCCAAGTTGGCTCAGTTAATAGCATCACTGTCGAAAACATTTTAATATTACTAACCACCTAGTATTTAAAAATCAAGTTGCCAAATTTTAATTTAAGTCTGATTAACATGCAATAAGTAAAATGAAAAAATAAATAACATCATTCACCATACTGAAGTAAACTGAATAATCATCACATAACAGTAAATAAAGTCTGGAGGAAAAACTCCTCACTACAATCCCATAACTGAAATAAATAAACTGAAACAATACATGCTAAAGTCTGAACACTGAAATATAAAAGATGTCTCTAAAGAAATGGGCAACATGCCCTACAACTGATAGATGGTGACTCTGGAATCCAAAAGATGGAGGCGTCTACATGCAAATCCCTGTAGCTTCCACAAGCAGCTACAGCTCGTCACCTGAATGAGTACCCTATGCTTGGTGTCCTTGTGGCTGGGCACCTAAAATGGTTTTACAAAGAAAAAGAGATTTGAAAAGCAAACGGGTCAGAGCCCGAATGTGGAGTTATATTTTAAAAACCTGCAAGTGCTTTAAAAACATTTAAAACATTAAATGCAAAGTACATGTTAGGACGTACACTCGCATGATATCCTCACCTCTCGTCTAAATGTGCACTCCTAACGTAAGTACCCATCTATAACGACCCATACTACTAGCTAACTGACAACATAACTAGCTAGACTGCCAAAGGTTCTACCCATATTACTCGGTTCCATTTATCATAACAACGCTCGTAATTAAATAGAGGTTTACCGTAAACTCAGTTACTAAATATGTCATTGATATAACTATCAGTTAACTCATAATATAACTCGAAACAATACCGTAATATTTTTACAATATTAACATGAGGATTTCCATTAATATAATGTATATTATTCATATCATAAATATACAATACAAGCACCCCGCAATCTAAGCTGTAGTGCACACATACTCTGCTATCCATCCCGGTACATCACGTACATAAGGATTACTTATTCCGAATCTCTCAGGAATAGTTTACCGATAACAACATCACAAATAATGGAGGCGAACACAGTCACCATCACATGGGTCACGCACATACCTACGCTCCCATGATCAGCGGACTTATTAATATCACAATAAGTCTTTCTATGACC
The DNA here is from genome assembly GCA_949130495.1 of Sambucus nigra. Classification (NCBI taxonomy): domain Eukaryota; kingdom Viridiplantae; phylum Streptophyta; class Magnoliopsida; order Dipsacales; family Adoxaceae; genus Sambucus; species Sambucus nigra. Next base: position 152,175,197 of record OX422218.1, read on the forward strand.
TATGTTCATCGAGGTACCAGTCTATATCCCCCCCCCCCCCCCCCCCCCCCCGTAGGCACACAAGGATTAGAGGGTCCTAAGCGAACGCAACCTCCCGTGATAGCAAGTATGGTAGGTATGTCATACACACAATCCATATACTAATACTAAGTAAACACACATCTTAGTAATACCGTATTTTAATCGTAGTACGTATCGCATTCTCGTACTAACTATAATTATAAATATTTATACTAATCCGATTTGTGATTATACGCGCTATAATTTCTCCCGTCGTAATAGACACTCACGTCTCATCCCAAACCGTCCATGTAATACAACTCTCGCATATAATTTACTTCTCATAATTGCCCAAAAGTCCCAATTCTATCACTATATCATCAAAGGAATGCTAACTCTACCCTTGAACCAGTTTCCGAGACTCCAAAAGTCAAAACAGTTCTAAAAGGACCAAACTGTCAACTCGTTAGATGTTTCGTTCGAACGAGGATGTTCGAACGAGATCCTTCTGTCAACTCGTTAGAAGTCTCGTTCGAACGAGGCTGTTCGAACGAGATCCCAGTTCGTTCGAACGAACTGTTCCTTCTAACGATATCTCGTTCGAACGAGATATCGAACGAGATCCCTTCTCGTTAGTAACGACTGGTCAACTCGTTAGAAGCTCGTTCGAACGAGTTCGTTCGAACGACCTGGGGGCTGCTTCTAACGAGCTACCAGTTTCGGCCCAGATTTTTCCCATCTCGTTTTTCACCATTTTTATCACTTCAATCCTTCTCCAAAGTTCGTTCTAACAATGATTTAAGTCCTCTAATCATACTAAAACATGCTTAGGTTATAAACTAACGTCTTTTAAGGCAATAAGGCATCCTAAACATCATTAAATCCCAAGATTTTATACTTTTCCCCAATATCATCAAGAACATGAACCCTAGATATATATCAACATCAATTTCCAGAATTTAATTCGTTTTTCTTTCACCCAATCAGGTATTAACATCAGATTAATTGTCTCCAAACTATTCTACATGCAATTCTCTTCACAATATCTCAAGTTCTATGATCTAGACTACATGGGTTTTCATATTTATCAAGAACAAACCATAAATCCGAATTTTCTAACATGGAAAGAACATTTGCTGAAATTAAACATAATTAAACCACTTGCCTTGGTTTGATTTCTGATTTGGTGTAGGTTAGATGAAGTTTTCTGCAGAAATTCCTCTCTCTCCAAGCTCTTCTCCAATGGTGGCTTAAGGTGGCTAGGGTTTTGATTTGGGAAAGATTGTAAACCTAATGTTAGCCTCCGTAGCTTAAAGGGTTAATATGGGTTGGTTATGGGCTTAGTGGGTCAATATCCACATCAGATTTAATTACCCAATTTTCGTCACTTTTAATTCCTAAAAATGTAAAATTACCAAAATACCCTTTAAGTTGCCGGTATGGCCTAAAAATACCCCGGGACCCAAACTATACCCCCGGCTAGTGTTTTCTGACTATCTCGACCCTTCCGGACGCGTTGGCGCACTCAAAACGACCATACGAATTATAGATTTTAAATTCACTTTTTTTCTCATCAAAATAATATACCGTGACGCGGCGATCCCACGCGTCAACAAAATTTCTAAAATGCCGTATATAAATCTCACGACAAATTTTATAATACCAAATACATATATAATCATATATGCACATAATCAAATACCAATTCGCATCTCATTAGTATTTATAACCCGGATTAATTTCCAATTAATACGAAATTTAATTAATTAATCCCAAAAATAATTATAGTCAAAAGTACGGGGTATTACAACCTGTTTTATCGCAACCACATTAGATGTACGGCATTGCTTGAAGGCTTAGAGATTAGTAGGAGCTTTCTGCCCGTCTTGATTAGTGTACAAATCTCAATATATGTTGATCATATTTCAGGGATGTATCAGAATAGGCTCTCTGCTTCGTTCCGAGCCCCAAAACCAGTGGTCCACATTGATGTTGACTTTTTAATATATCTGAGTTCTTTTTAATGCTTTATATCTTTTTCTTTTTCATTATATATGTTTTCGAGCATATTTTGTTTAAAGTTCAATATTTGAAGGTGTGAAAAGTTCAACTAAAGTAGTCCATCCCATGATATATTATTTTTCCTCTCTTATACTCAGATAAGTCGTCCGTCTATGTGTGTGTGTGTGTCACTGTGATTACATTTACTTCGATTGGGATGATAAAATTACATATTGATGTTGTTCCACTTTTCAGTGAGGAAGAGGTAAAAAATGGCACCGATTTTGGCTCTATCAACGCAATAGGAGATGCAATTTACAAAAAAATCAACAAATGCAAATTTAGTGTCATCCAAAATTTGAGGTAATTAGTTAAAATAGTTTTATCATAATTAAGTATTAGATCTTTTTTTTTCGGTAATTAAAGTGTATTAGAAACAAAAGACCCAAATATACAAAGGCCAAAAGGCCAAAGAGTCAGCTAGATACATGCATCTAGTGACCAACGATCTAAACATTTAGTCATACAAGAGAGAGTTGGGTAATCCCCATAAATTACAAGTCATCGAGTTGGAGTAAGATCTTCGATATTTCTTCCAATAACTAGATTTTCCTTGCACCATTTCCTCGATGCTCCTAATCACCTTGGAAGTTGTGGCCAATCCCTTGTTATGGAGCCTACTATTTCTTTCCTGCCACAGACAATAGATGGTGGCAGAGAAGGAAGTGGTCTTAATCCTGGATTTTAGGTCTATCCCTTTACTATCAGCAACAGCCTTCCTGATCTCAATATCCCACCTTCCCATAGCTCTATAAGATTGGTTCCTAAATAGAATCTCATCCCAAACAATTTTGGAGAATGGGCATTCCATTAAGATGTGCTTAATAGTCTCAATCCCAGAGTTACAAAGCAAACAGGCTTTATTATCGACAACTCCCCAATCAAAGAGTTTATCTTTAGTCACTAAAGCCTTTTTGCAAGCCAACCAAAGAATGAAAGAACACTTTGGGATACTCATCTTGTTCCAAACCATCCCATGCCATTGAACTTCATTCCCCCTAGAATAGGTGGACTCATATGCAGACGCAATAGAGAAATTACCCGACCTGTTAGGAGTCCACTTTACACTATCAGAGATCATAGGAGTATTAGATCTTTTATTTTCACTTATCATTGTCTTTTTCTATGGGAGTATAACTTAACATCTTATACTTCCTTTTGAAATAGGATTAGAAGATCTGGTATTGATATGCTTGTTTATGATCAGATATTTAAGAAGTAAAATGAAATTGAGCTACAACTTGGTAACATAGATCATTGCCTCAAGCTGTATGAAGAGTATTTGGAGTGGTCACCAGAAAACTATTATGCTTGGTTTATCGTTAGGATTCTAATTAGCTAGCAATGTTTTCCTTTTTGATATTTTTCTTGTTAGCCAATGACTCCTATAATCTTGGTTTATCGTTAGGATTTCTTGCTAGCCAATGACTCCTATAATCTTGGACTATATATTAAGTTAAAGGATCTCATGTAATTCACTAGATTATCACTAAATGTTCTAGTATTCCAAAATTGCTTGTTTGATATTGTCTTTCCCACTATACATCAACTCAAATCTAATTACATGGAGAAAAAAATGTAGATAAAAGAAAGTTTTGATAATGCGGAGTATTTTTGTATATGTTCTTGGGATTTGAATAGTGTGGTAAGTATAATTAAAAAAAATTAAATTCAGAACGGGATATCAGATCTTAAAAATTAAATATTTTTTAAATATGTATTAATATTAGTAACGGACCTTTACCGTTACAAATCAGACAAAAACATTACAAAATATGTGTATTAAGATAGAAATAGTAACAAAAAAAATCGATCCTAAATTAGAATTAGTAGTGGTAAAACACCATTGGTAAATCCATTATTAGTAATGATAAAATACCATTACTAAATTCAGAATTAGTAACGGTAAATAAATGTTACTAATTTTGTTTCCCGCATCTTTGTTCTAATGAAAAATTACCGCTACTAATATTTTTTGTAATGGTAAAATACTATTACTAAAGATACATTTTGGTGTAATGGGTATGGTTTGGGGTTTTTTAGGTGTTTGGAAAAAATGTCATTGATGTTTCATGTAAAAAGCTATATTTGAATAAAAAAAAGTATTGAGATAATTATTAATTTTATCATATCTTATTGTGTCTTTATGGAAAACTCATTTTTACGTTTGAACTGTCTATACTGATCGTTAAGGCATACATAATCCATTTGTTCATTTAAATGACAATATAGGCTTATGCCTTTGGATGGGAAACCATAAAGGCATTTTGTGAAAAAAGAAAGGAACGCACCCAAAGTTACTTCATGGGTTACATACGTACCTCTCTGAAGATAAAAGTGTTCTTCGTAGTGCTTTGAAAAATATTTTGATAGGATAAAGTCCTACATAGTTCTTGTCGTTGGAGAATGGAAGAGATTTTTTTAGAACATAATGGAGATGAGAACAAGATTCGGATTAAGGATATAATTTCTTGAGACGATTGAAGTAAATTAGGCGCGCCATCTCTTCTCTATCGAGATCAGTAAGCATAGAGGTGCCACCTTATAAGACTTTCTTTACGAGGTATGGCCCACTCTAGTGGGGTTTAAACTTTCCTTTAAGGTTCCAAATAGGTTCTATGATATCTTTGAAAGTGAGTTCATCTTCTCATACGCGTGGTCCTTGACTTTATGATTGAATGATCGTGCAATGCGATGATGATACCCTTTTATGTGGTATAAATCCTTAGGAATCTTTTCATCTAAGAGTGCTAGATCATCATAATGGCTTTGGTATCAATCAAATTCTCCTATTTGGCTCTCAATCATGACTCACTCGTAGTGAAGGGATTTCAAGTTCGACAAGTAAAACGGCCACTATGCCATAAACTATAGAGTAGCCCCAATGGGGATTCTGATGGACGTGTGGTAGCCCTAGAATGCATAAAGAATCCTATTAGCCCAATCTTTTTAACTTTCTATCATCTATCTGATTGTGGACTTGAGGCCCCTTATTCACAGCTTTAAAAGCACCATTGGTTTGCTGTTGATAAGGTAAGGGATTGTGTCTTTGAATCCCATATTCTTCTTCCATTTATGTAACTTCAGCTTCAAAATGGAGACCATTATCTAATACAAGCTCGTGAGGGACCTAGTAGCGATAGATGATATTATTTAGAATGAACTTGGACACCTTCTTAGTGTTCAATTCCTCATATGACTCAATGTCAACCCATTTAGTGAAAAACTCAATAGGGAATAAGATGGATGTGTGCCCATTGGATGTCTTGGGAGTGAATTTCTCAAAGATGTTGTTGAGAAGGGACAGGGAGAGGTCATGTTTTACAAATCTCGGGGAGGTAAGTACTTGAGGTTGAAATTTTATTGGCATTTGATACACCTCTTGATAGGGTGAACACGGTTTGGTTGAGTTCGATTTTACTACTAAACCATAACCAGAACCGAAGTTAATCGATTCCAGAATTTTGGAACCAAAATTGGAACCGATGTGAATTGGAACCGAACCAAACCGAATCGATGTTTCTTGGATTGATTAGGATCGGTTCTCTGTTTCATTCACATTTTTAACAAAATATTTCAATGCATCTCAAAAATAATTTTTTAACGTAAAAACAATATTGGTCCTTACTGTTTTATCATCTTCAAATATAATTTTCAAGTTGGTTCATAATCTTTTATCATCTTTAAATACCATATCCATAATCATAAATTGAAACAATTAATATAGGCCCGAATAATTTCTAAATGTCTTAATATATAAAGTCACAATCATATAATAAGTAACATTATAAAAACAATATTAAAAGTTCAAACTACACTTGATGAACAACCTTAACAAGTCCACATAAACACAAAAAGAACGTCCAACAACAATGAAAAGAACAACACTAAAAGTCCTAAAAGCAGCTAAAATACTACTAAACAGCACCCAAACGACTACTCAACAGCACCCAAATAGCATCCCGATAGTACCCCAAAAACACCAAATAAGCATCCAAATAGTAACTAAAAATGAAAAAATAAAGGTAAAAATAATAATTTTGTGCAAATAAAATTTAAATTTAAATAATTTTGATTAAAAAATAAAAGAAATGAAAGTAAAAACAACAATTTTACCTTAATACGGAGGATTGATAAAACACTAGCAGGCTCGGGATCTTTCGTGATAACAAAAAAATGTGACAATAAAATTAGGTAATGATAATATCGAATAACAATTAACATAATAAATGAAGGGACATGTTATGTTAATAAACATACTAGACTCAAGGGCAATCATCTCACCCAATATCATCTCAATATCAATAGGAATTGGTGGTGAACGTAACCAATCTTGTGCACATATTAAGCACTTTGCAATTCTAGAAGTTAAAGAACTTTGGAATTGATCTTGCGCACGTCCTTTGGTACTAAAAGTCGATTCTAAAGCAACCTTAGATACCGGGATAGCTAAAACATCTCTTACAACTAAAAAAAGTACGGGAAACCTAGTGCAACTGAGTTTCCACCAACTCAAAATGTCAAAGTTAGCCCCTTTCTTTCTCACTCCTTCTTCTAAATATCTATCAACTTCGAATTTAGAATCCACATTTTATTCTTATTTTAATTTTTGAAAAAACTCCGATTGAAAGAATTTCATTTGATCGTCTTCAACCTCACTAAATTGGTCAACCTCAATTTCATTTGAACTTTGAGTTTGAATCACTCTTATTGGATGGGAATCATACTTTCAACCATTTGATAATGAATGAGCATTTTAGATAAAAGATCTTTAATTCGCACACCCAAATCATTAACCTTTCCATATAATACATTTTTTAGTATCAAAATTCCACATATTTCAACTTGTATCGTGGATCTAATAACACCGCAATTAATAGCATCATGTTAATTTTGTCAATGTTACCTCAATACTTGTCAAATTTGTCCTTCATCTTGATTTCCATTATACGTAATGTCAAATCACTATTTTTACTCCATTGGGACAAAATTGCTTCAACTGAAATCATGAAAATAATGATTTGCGGTAACATATAATGACCCTAAAAAATGCTTCGTTATATCATAAAAAAAAATAAAAAATTTAGCAAAAACAAAGGCATTTTCTCGAACATTAACAAGAGGATCCCCTTCCTTGAGATCAGAAGCAAAGGTTATTTCTTGATCATCCACCATCCTTTCAAATTCCCTTTGAAACTTAAGTGATGTTTCCAACATGAGGTGGGTAGAGTTCAACCTTATAGGAATGCCAAGGCAAAGGGTGTTATTTAATGTCAACTTCTCTTGAATACAACATGTTTTAAATTGTGATGCTCTTTGGGGTGAAGTCCAAATGTACCTCACCAATCCACGGATTTGGGTAATGGATGATTCCAACTCTTTCATTCCATCTCGCGCAATTAAATTTAAAATGTCAGCACAACACCTCATGTGAAAAAATTCTCCATCTAACACAATAGTATTTTTTTAACGTTTGTTTTTCAAATGACCAATGGTGGTATCATTTGAAGACGCATTATCAACTGTCATACTGAAAACCTTTTCAATACCCCTTTCAATAAGGCCCGACTCAATGGTTTGTCCTATTATAATACCCTTGTGACTATGAATGACAGTAAAATTCAAAAAAAAAATATGCAATTTCCATTTGAAATCAACAAAATGTTCCGTGAGCACCACATAGCTCTCATGTTTTACAAAGAGATCCATGTGTCTATGATGAGGCAAATTAGATTTGTTACAATCCTCAAAGCCTTATTTATATTCCTTTAAAAATCAGCATACAAGGACAAACAATCCCTAGTTATAGTAGTGCATGGCACATTTTGAAACTTAGTTTGAAAAATAACCATAAAACTCCTAAATCCTTCACGCTCAATAAATTTAAGCAGTAGCTCATCAATGAGGATCATTTTAACAAGAGTATCACGACACAAGTGTTGGTCAAATTTTCAAGAAAGGAGTTTTATTTGTTCTTCTTGTCCTTCATTTTTGTACTATTGAAAAGCCAATGTCTTTAGTTTTTTGTCATTTAAAGGATATTGCTTACATTTTGTCAAATGTTTCCACAGTGTGCTAATGCCATCAGTGCTAGAATAGGTATACTCAAATGAAAAGTAACGATACAAAACCTTATTAAGTTTACTACCATCTTTTTTTTCAACCTTATTTAAATGATCCCAAATATCATATTTATAAGGCCTCTTAAAAGCTACCTGGATCGGTGCTTGTGACACAACAGTAGGAACTCCAGTTGTTTGCTTTGATGCAGCCGTTTCACATTGAGATTAAGGCGAAAGTGTAGTGTCACCCATACTCGACCTTTAAAAATGCACAAGAAAATGAAAACCATTAGCATGATATTACTGTAATATAAAATATAATAAAACACAAAAAAATGTATTCATTATAACACAAAAAAATATATTTTAATTATATACAAAAAAAATTATACAACATAAAAAAATGATAGTTATGGGTGAGAACTAGGATTTTCTACTTGGTTGGCATATTCATTTTTAAGAAACGCAGTTACGACCCTAACTTGACAAAAAAATGTTCTCAGGACCCTAATTTGTTTTAAGTTATCTCATGATTACAGGACCCTAACTTGATCCATATCATATATTGTAAAAACGTGTTGAGCCAAGTGCGATATCGATTTAAATAAACTCGCAAATTCCAACCGCAAACTTATTTAATTAGAGTCAATTTTTAAATAAAATCAATTAAGCCCTTAAATAAACATCTACATGTGTGCGTGTCAAACCATCATAAACACAAATATGCTAACTCATAGATTTCAGGAAAAATCCCTCAGGGCAAAATCTTTTATTTCACTATAATTAAATCGCAATTTACAATTACAATGAAATCTACAATAAGTTTACCTCATCAAACCTACATCGACACACAGCCTAGAGTCAACAATGGATTCCACTCAGCGAACCCACATGAACCGCAGTTCAATCTTCAACAAAGATCCACACACAGCGAACCTCAATGACCTCAGTCTTCAGGTGTAGAAACGCTGATATGAATCTCATCAACAATTGTGATGAAACCTAATAACAATGATGGTTGAAGAACCCAAGATCGTATAAACGAAGTTTGTTGAGCCTTGACCCGTTACCTAGTAAGATAAGAACCAAGACTACAAAGAATTAAAACGCCACACCAAGAAACCCAAAAATCTCTCACGAATCAAGGTGATAAGTTTAGTTGTTTGAACACCACGAGATTAACTTGATAAGTTCAGAAAGTTTTCTTAAGAACCAAGAGGAACAAAAATACCTCACAATAATATTAGTTTATATCAAAAAGTGCTTACAAAATTCGTATCTCCCCTCATTTATACTTGGAACAACCCTCCAAGAATAGGAAATGAAATAAATACAGCATTAAAACAACACAATTGTCAAAGTAAACAAGTTCTCACATTTTTTAGGCCACTTGGAAGGAAAACAACAAAAATATGACTAAATGACTAAGTTCAATGTATTTAAAGATAACCAACCAAGACTAGATTCATCCTCCATTTATTAACCTTAAAAATAGATAAATTCATGCCCATTTATGGTGTGAACATGATGGTCACATTTTTGCATGATAATTATCTCCCCAAATTGCTTTAATGACATGGACTAAGCTTTGATTATCATTTGGGGCCATCTTGTCTTCATCTTTCCACAATCATCCCACTTCTCATGGATCAGCCCAATAAGTTCTTCATCAAAATGTTTGGCTCTAAGTCTTGTAATTGGACCACTAGAAAGTGACAAAGGGTCTTGTGCAAATTTATCTCCACTCCCATGTGTATGATCAGTCCCGCGTTCATCTTCAGCATATTCAGCTCCTTAAATTGCATCAGACGCACTCCACAAAGGTTGAACAATAGCAAAGTATGTTCTTGGGTTCCAAAAAAATTCACATAAATATTGGGTTCTTGTGAATTGAAAACAAAGAGGGTTAATAACCTAAAAGTGAGAAGACAAATTGTGACAACCCGAATATAATTATGATAAATTATGTTTAAATGATGATTAGATTATGTGATATGGATAATATGTTATTAGTATATATAATGTTAAGTCATTATATTTAGTCTAATCCTAGCATAATAAAGCATGAAATATTGAATTAGTTACAAATGTGAAATTTCGAAGTTTTCGGTAGGAATGTTCATGTTTAAGACTAGTTTTGACCTTTATGACCTAACAATTGACTTGAGGTGAAAAATAGACATTTGTAGATATATGAGTTAGGTTTGTAACACAACAAACGGTTCATCGAACGGACATCTGAGTAGGAAGATATTGTCTTTTTATGAACGAGGGGTAAAGTAGTCATTTAGCCTTAAATGATATTTTGTTTTATATAATGACACATGTTATATTTTGATTGGTTGGAAGTGGAGGTTGATTTGGCCGACTTAAACCCTTGAGATATCCTCTTTTCTTCAGAAAATTCAGTTTGGGAGAGCTTTAGGTTGAGGAAAAACAATTGTGAGGGTTAGGAAGAAGAAAGTGAGGAGAAACATTCACAAAAATTCATAAAAAATTACGTAAAAGCCCCTAAGGTAATTCCATCCATAAATCTTGTTTGATTTTTTTGTATTACTGATTTAAATGATATAAATCATCATTTTTTTACTGAAATTCCATGTCTTGATGTGTACTCATGGATTGATGCATGTTTAAGCAAACTTAAATGTGTAATCCCTTGAAATTGCTTTGTTTAGAAACCTTGTGTATCAAAACTATCATATCTTTTTGTATTCTTACTGAAATTGATCGATTCCAATTGGAGATTAAAATAGACTCATATATGTATATCATATCCGAAAATCAAGTAAAAATACCAAGAAATGAATCTTGTGTGATGGTTTGAAGTTTGGATATGAAATCTGCCCCAAAAGAGTAAATATGCATACCATGTGTTTGATGTTTTGCTTGGCATAGCAAATGAACTCTGAAAATTATGAAATTTTAACCTTGTATTATTAATATGTTTTCTGAAATTGGGTGAAATATCATACAAGTTATGATGTATAAAAATTATGAAAATTCTTGGAAGATGACTGAATGATAGAGGAGCCTATAGGGAAGATTTGCTATGTAGTAAAGAAATGGGCATATCTTGCCCTAGGAAACTTTGAATGATGTGTCGTCTTTTGTGTTGAAAACCTAATATGACAAGGATTGGATTACCAAGAAGAATTAAAGTAGGTTTGGGCTGTAATTTGAATATGTTAGATATCAGAACCTGAGTCTAGATGGGACTTCATTTATAATGAATGATTTGAATTGAATCATATGATGCTTATGAGTTGAGTTATGTTGAAGTTATTCTTTGGACTATTAATATTCTTATGATGATTCTAATATTGTAAGAATGATAGGAAGGGAAGAAGAGCTGATTGAATAAGTACCGAATAAAGGCAAGGGAAAAGCCAATTAAACTGTCAAGGTGAGTGTACTTATGATTGTCTTATTTATGCAGATATATGAATATAGCTCTAAGAGCATGATTTGTTTGGGTCTTATGATCCAGGATTGGTTTGAATACTTCGGTATTCAAGATTTGTTTGGATATTCAAATATCCAGGATTTGTTTGGGTCTTATGATCCAGGATTGGAATTGGACAAAGATCCAATGATTTGATTTGTCTTATGACAAGGATTTGTTGGAACTCATGTTCCAGGATTTGTTATTGCCAATGGGCAGAATTATTTTGGTCTTATGATCCAGGATTTGTTATTGCCAACGGGCAGAATTATTTGGATCTTATGATCCAGGATTTGTTATTGCCAATGGGAAGAATTATTTGGATCTTATGATCCAAGATTTTTTATTGCCAATGTGCAGGATTGTTCGGATTTTATATAAACATATTCGATATAAAATTGTCATTACATTGCAGGGAAGGAGTACCTCACTAAGCTTAATGCTTACGATTTATATTTTAATAATTTCAGGTTTGTACGCTGCCAGCTAGGATACTATATGACCGGTAACTTTGAGAGTTGCACCGTTAGAAGAGCTGGGGTTTAAATATGGGGATTTTATCAATGTCACAGCGAAGATTTTAGTATACTCACACATTGTATATATTGAGTTAGCATGGATTGAGTTAATCATAGTATTGTAAAATCTTTAATTATGACTCTAATGTATGTTGACTTCGTTATGGCACAAGAGCAATATTATGTTCATTATGCAGAAAAATATTGATAAATGAATTAAATTTCCAATGGGCTCAAGGTTATGATCCAATTATTCTAATAACAAATGATTAGTATGGATATTGGGTTTGGGGTGTGACAATTAGTGGTATCAGAGCGCGGTTATTAATTATGGATGTGTGTGACGATTAGATGGCAGTATTGAGTTGATTTCATAATTATGAATTGTTTATGTACTAACCAATAGTTTAGTATCATAAACTGTTTATAATGATTGTTAGAACTTTGTTGTATTATAGATAATTCCAGATGGAACCTGCGAATGGACAACATAGAGAAGAGGGAGTGGCTTCTCGTACAGATAATACTGAAGAAGAGCAGAGGGTTGCTGGAAGGGCCAGAGAGAATAAACAACCTACAGAGATTCAGATAATGGCGCAGGCAATGATGAGGATGGCAGAGCAACAAGAAAGAAATATGACGCAAATGGCAGAACAACGGGCTAGATATCTAGAATCAAAGACCGTGGCCAGGATTGAGAAAGAAGCAAGGAAAGAAATGAAAAATTCCATGCATGAGAAGTTTTTGAAGTTAAATCCTCCAGAATATTCAGGGTCAGTTGAACCTACAGAAGCTGAGATGTGGGTCAGAGATCTAGAAACTATCTTTGCAGTTATGAAGGTTCCAGATAACCAGAAAGTGAATCTAGCTGTGTTTAAGCTGAAAGGAGAGGCCAAATATTGGTGGGAAGCCAGCAACCATTTGGTGCCCAGGATGGAAGGTACTGATGTTATTACTTGGGCTGAATTTATTAAAGCTTTGTATGTTAAGTATTTCCCTAAAGTTTATAGGAAGGAGAAGCTGAGGGAATTTATAAATTTGACCCAAGGGAAAATGTCTGTGAGAGAGTATGAGGTAAATTTACTGCTTCGTCTAGATTTGCTACTAAATATGTGGAGAATGAAGAAGATAAATGTAGTAAGTTTCAAGATGGATTGATTTGGCATATTCAGAATAGAGTGGCCACTTATGAGTTAGAAGATTATGCTTCTCTGGTAAACAAAGCCACGATAGCAGAAAGGAAAATAAACCAAGGGGTGGTGAGTCGAGAGAGTTTTAAGAAAAGTAGATTTGACGCATTTCAGTCTAAAGGAGGTGAGGGTGGAAGTGTTAAGATAGAACCTCATTAATTTCAGAGAGGTGGTGGAGATAGTGGTAGAGGTTTGGGGAGATTTGGCAGAGATACTAGGGGTGGAGAATCTTCTAGTCTGGTTAGGAGGTCAGGAAAGGGTGAGGCACCGACGAGAGTTGTTACATGTTTCTTTTGTAAAGAGGAAGGGCATTATAAATATGAGTGTCCTAAGCTTAAGGGATTGGAATGCTACCATTGTCATCAAGTGGGGCATATTAAGAAGAATTGTCCGCAGTTGGCAGAGACTCCAGCAGCACATAGTGAAGTAGCAAGCAAAATGTTATCTCCAGGTAGTGCAGTGAAAAGTATGGGCAAAGGACAAGGTAGTAGTTCCAGGCCAGGTGGATGAGTTTTTACAATGAAAGAAGCTCAGATTACTCCAGATGTAGTGACAGGTACACTTTCTGTTACTGATACAAGTGCTTATGTTTTGATTGATCCTGGTTCCACACATTCTTTTGTGTCATATGCTTTTGTTGTATACCTGAATAGACCATGTACTCGTTTAGATGTGGGGTTGGGTATTTATATGCCTATAGGGGATATGGTTGTAGTTGAATATTCTTTTCGTGATTGTGTTTTGACTGTGGGGTCTAGAGATACAGTTATAGTTCTACTTCCATTGGATATTTCTGATTTTGATATAATTTTGGGAATGGATTAGTTATCTAAATATCATGCATCTATGGATTGTTTCTGTAAGGAAGTTGTTTTTAATATGCCTGGTGAGCCTGAATTTAAATTTGTGGGGGAAAGGAAAATTGTTCCCAGTTGTATCATTTCTGCTATTCAGACGAGGAAATTATTGAGTAAGGGTTGTGAGGGTTTTATTGCATATGTTCTCTACACTAGGAAGGGGGCTTTACAATTAGTCGATGTTCCTATTGTACGGGATTTTTCTGAAGTGTTTCCTAGTGAGTTGCCAGGGTTACCTCCAGAAAGAGAAGTTGAATTTAGTATTGAATTAGCACCGGGGACAACCCCTATTTCTATGGCACCGTATAGAATGGCACCTGCTGAGTTGAAAGAACTCAAGATTCAGTTGCAAGATTTACTTGATAGGGGGTTCATACAGCCTAGTGTATCTCCATGGGGTGCACTAGTTTTATTTGTGAAGAAGAAAGATGGTACCATGCGTTTGTGTATTAATTATATATAATTGAATAAAGATACAATTAAGACCAAATCCCCTTTACCTCGTATAGATGATTTGTTTGATCAGTTACAGGGTGCTAAAGTGTTTTCAAAAATAGACTTACGATCGGGTTATCATCAATTGAGGGTCAAGGAAAGTGATAATTCTAAAATGGCTTTTCGTACTCGGTGAGGTAGCCACAAGGATCTTGATGTCTCTTGCAGGTAAGACTAGGACCTAGCAGTCCCTCAGATTTGAGGTGGTCCCGATCCGGCCCGGTCCGAGTTTAGGCCATTTTTAAGACCAAACCGAATTATTCGGTCCTATATATTGTTAGACCAAATTCGAACCAAATAATTCGGCTAACCTATTTTAGCGGTCTAGGATAATTTTGGTCTGGTTCGGTTAAAAAATTAGTCCCGGTTTTATTTGTTAAATGATTTTTCTAAAATGTAAAATTTTTTATACTATTTTTCAAAGGGGCAGTTTTTATGGACTTTTAGAAATGTTTTTAGGGGCTGTTTTTTATGGACTTTTTAAACTGTTTTAGGGGTTGTTTTTTTATGAACTTTTAAAACTATTTTAGGGGTAGTTTTTTTTAGATGCGGTTCTTTTAAAGGGCTGTTTTTAAAAATTTTAAAAACCAGTGCTTAATATTAAATTTAATACAGTGTTTAGTTCCAGAAAAATCAGAAATAGTGTTGAGTAATAAATTTAATTCAGTCCTTAGTAAGACCCTAATTTTTGGCAATTCAAATTCCACACCCATATGAAGTAAAGAAACATCATCTCATCATCTTAACACTGAAAAAGGGAAAACAAAGCAACTGGAAAACAAAGCAAGCAACAAACAAGCAACAAAATAAAGAAACATATGTTCATAAAAACATTCAAATACCTGATTTGTCTCAGCAGGTAGCTGAGTTAGAGCAGATGCATCATCCTCGCAAGTTGGGCTCCCGGGTTCCATCAAATATCCTTGAAAAAAGAAAGGGGAGATGAAAAATACATATAATGACAACCCAACAAAAAATACATATAATGACTACCAAACACTTTAATCTTCTTTCACAAAAAAGAAAAGAAATTAAGTACATATAATGACTACCCAACATTATTATGAATTTGAAGAAAATAGAATCATATTTAAGTTTAAAACAGAAGTAGCAAACCTAGAATGCTTACACATAATCTGAAGCAAAGAGGAAGATTAAACTTTAACAATATTAAAGTTTCAAAAGATAATGGATCACCTTGACCAAGATCTCTTCTCGGCATTGAGATCAAAGGGGAAGGAGCGTCGTCGGTGTCGCGTGAGAGCAGAGAGGGAGACAGTTTTGAGCGTCGATGGCATCGCGTGAGAGAAGAGAGGGAGACAGTTTTGAGAGCTTTCGTGAGAGCGCAGAGAGAGTTGAGAGTAGAGTGTGAAATGTTTTTTAAAGAGAGGGTTTAACAGTAAATGGGAAATATTTTGTTGGGTCATTAATTAACCTGTTACATATTATTGTGTAAATGAGGGGATGAATATATGATTTAAAGATACGAGCCCTATTTAACATGATACACGGTTATAAAAAGGTCGGATATGGGCGACTCCATTCTTGACACGAAACTGATTAGACACAACATGAAACCAACATGACATGACACATTGGCAAACTTGGAGAGCTAAGAACTTTCCATTGCTAAATCCCAAGAGTAACACATTTTCCTTCAAAACTGCCTTATGAATGAATAAATTCTAACAATCGTGCCTCCTAGAACAAAAACTTAATCCATCACACTAGCCTTCTGATTATTCTTTGTAGATTGATTATAACTTGACTCTTGTGGTGTTATTTTTGTACTGATTTTACATATGTGCCTATAATCTTAGGTGGTACGCTACTTAGATCAAACACAAACACATTTAAGTAGACAGTATTAATTACATACTATAGTTTAATAGTGCATGAATTGCAGGGTATATTTACAAGTACACTAATTATAGAGCATGCACAATTTATATTTTTAAGTACATTAATTATACAGCATGAATTATAGGGTATATTTACAAGTACATTACTTCAAGATATTTTACCATGCCCCACCTCAAGTCAAGGCTTGAAGCGTAAGCCTTAATCATGTTTAAAAAAATTGTCAATAGACTGGGAGTTAAGATTTATTATTTGATTTTAAGGGAGAGAAAACAAAGGAGACTTAAAAAAGCAGATAAACACACAGAAGATTCTTGAACACGTTGACATCACGTACGAAAGGAAATATTTTATAAGATTGTGTAATACCTGACCATGCAGATCTTCATCGGTGGGAAGCCTCAAGTCGACCTTGATGTTACTATTCTCAGTTAAAAGACTCACTTGAAAGAAAATCATGTTTAGAAGGCTCTGTAAGTTTCAGTATTAACTGCTAAATGGACAGGCAAATGATACACCTCACTTTATGGAGGGTGCAGTTCTGATGGTTTTCAAATCTCCAAACAGTACCACTAAACCATTCCACTAGTAATACTGATGAAATTATCCATAGACAAATTTAGACAAACTAATCTTTCAGAGGCATTTTTTCTTCTCAAAAATTGAAACTTAGACTTCCCCTACTAAAATAATTGGGAATTTAGATCATGTAGACTGAAATATGACTCAGAGACAAATTAGTACATGTCTATTATAGACTAATAGACTATAATAGACTAATAGACTATAATTCCCATCATGTATTACAATTATCAAAATAAATCTTGCACCCACATGAACAGAGATAATTATCTTTGTACATGTTGCTACCTTGAAGACAAAAAATGAAAAGTACTGAAAGCCCGCATCATGTTCCTTCATCAAAGGTTTTTTATTGACTCTTTTCCGCTTGTTTATATATTTTTCCACAATTGGAACTTCTGAATTGATAACAATCAATATAAAAAAATTAAGAACAATTATGTATTCATATCTATTGACATAGATAGAAAGATGTGTATGAAGTTGTACTACCATATGAAGAATTTAATCCAACAAATTATGATTCCCTTATCCCAAACAAAGTTTCATTGAATGTGAAAATTGCCTTTTATTTGGACTGTACAATTGTCACAAGCTTTGTTATTATTTTAGAGGCATTATTGGACCGCTTGTAGATTGTATGCCATGGTCTAGAATAAAACAATGAACACTACCTTTTGGTTGTGTTGTGCCTGAGGGATCGTAAATAGTCTTTCATGAGCTCTATCTTCATAGTAGGGATTGTGGGTGATTTAGCAGAGTTGACATGCAACATGTCCTAAAATTGTAAAGAGGAAAATAACTTATAAAAATTCTGCTACTAGAATGATAAAATGTAAAGTAATCCATGTGATTTTAAATATACCAATTTCATTTTTTTAATGTAAAATCATTTGACTTTGTCATCTTTTAAAGAGAGATCCTTGACTCAGCAAATGCCTCTCTTTTTATTTTTAAAATTATATTAATATTACGCTTTAATATGGTATGGATATGCTCTGATACATTTTCCCCAATTATTTTATAGTAACTGGTCTATTTTTTTGTTGTTGGTAATCTAAAGTTAAGGGCTTATTGTGATTAATACTACTTTTTTAAACTAATGACAGTGTCAAAAATTAAAACCCAAATCTGAAATAAAAACCTAACTGTGCAGAAAAATATGAAATCAGGTCCCAAATTCATTCCCAACTCTAAATTAAAAAAGGGCACATATATGAGATATGAATTACAACTACAGTACATTCATAACCAAAATATACGCTTACTAGTGGACACAAAAGTGCAAGTTCAAATATGACATATGTTTGATATTCTCATAGAAATTAAAAATGTAAATACCTCTTTCGGAGGGTCTGAAACTTTCTCCTCTCATCACGATGGTGATTCAAGTTCCCTACACTGTCAAAAAATGATATCTGAAATTAAACATATCACAAAAAAGATATCTAAAATAAAAAAAAAAAGATATCTAAAATTAAACAGATCGCATTATGTCGAAATAATGAGTTAGCTTTGTTTGTCTACTTCGTATAGGTTTGTCTACTTCACATGAAAAAGGATTCACATAACTGTTTCTATCGGTTTGGAAAATCGTATTCTCCAAGTGGTCCTCGCTAGAGGCACTCAAATGAATTATTCAATGTAATGACAGTTGTAATGTAATGACAAAATGACAAAATTAGTGTAGTGACAAAATTAGTTAATGAATTATAAAACGCCTGGACCTATTATAATAGGCATGAACCTGTTATAACAGTAATTACAGTTAATGAATTAGTTTCAATGTAGTTAAAATTTTAGTTATAACAGTTGACAAATTTAGTTACAAAGAACTAGTCATAACAACTTAGTTATAACAGTAACAGTAAATAAACAAGAACTACAAAATGAATTACATAGAAACATTTGAATTACATAACAGTTGAGATAACAGTTAGCAGCTCTACTAGCTTTGGAGCTCAAAGTTGACCTCCTTGTTCTTTTAAGTGATGTTGAGGGTCTCTATAGTGCCCCTTCCAACGATCCGAAATCAAAGCTAATTAACACATACAAAAAGGAAAGGCTTGAGGGTGTAATTACTTTTGGGGACAAGTCTAGGACCGGAAGAGGGGTGCCAAAGTAAAATTTGTTATGTGTACAGCTAATGCGAGCATCCCCATCGTTATTACCAGTGGCTTTGCTGGTAATAATATCATCAAATTACTTCAAGGACAGTGTATTGGTACACTCTTCCATCGAGATGCTCATTAATGGGTCCCACTTGAAGATGGTGGTGCACGTGACATGGATGTTGCAGTAAGGGAAAGCTCCACACGACTTCAGGCCCTGTCCTCGCAAGAAAGTAGTCAAATTTTGATGGACATAGCTGATGCTTTGGAAGGTAATGAAAAACGTATCATAACCAATATCATTTAGAATCCATCTCATGTAAACATCACCACTTTTTTTCTTCATTTCTTTTATGCATAGAGTTGAGACATCATTTCTTATAAAAGAGCGTGGTACATTAGTTCTAGGTATATCAACACATCAGTTCTTTTAAATGAGATCAGTTCTTTAAACTGATTTGGAATCCATATCACCATATCATTTAGAATCCATCCCATGTAAACATCAACACATCCCTTATTTTAAAGGAGATAAACTAATAACATATGTTATGTTTCTATATCTATAGCACTATAAAAATAGTGTGGTAAGAGCAGTGAATTCCATAGAATAGAGAGCATGATCGACATGCTAATGACATGGAACAAAGAATTATCAGTTTCATTACTATTGAACTCATAAAACCAAATAATAGTGAAATCCTAATGCATTCCATCAAATATCATTCCAAATAATTACTTCCAAATGTTATGTTGACAAATCTACCAGGTAAAGAAGTGGACTTGGTACATGTGTAGGGTATTCCTTGGGTGGCTACATAGTTCACATTGGTCAGTGGCAGATTTATATTCGTCATATGAGATTCTAGAAGGCATATTTGGCCCTTTGAATTCTTGACAACCCAAAAAAATATTAAAGTCTCCCATAAAAAAAAGAGGTTAATCATAAGATGATCTGAAGTTAATAAGGGAGGACCGTAGGTTTATTCTACATATGTATGAAGTGGAAGCATAAACAAGAGCAAGGAAACCTACATTCCCATTAATGGAATTTTTGAGAAACAATACTTGATCAATAACAAAAGCAATGGAGATGGATAACACGGTTGGTTTATTGGAGGTACAGAGATGAGCCAAATCTCTCATAGTGGGGTCTTTCACAAAAACCCCAACATTCGAGAATATTATATTCATGGGGCATAGCCCTGCTGGTTGCTTACCCTGGTGTTGTAGGGGGTTTTCAACCGAGCTTATTAACCAATAACATATCCTAGGAGGATATTGATCCTGTTTGTAACTACTGATAAGTGTAGGATCAAAAGTGGAACTAAAACAAAATAAAAATTCAGAACTGAACTAAGAAAAATCAAAAGAGATGTAATTTCATCCTAAAAAGGTTGTAATTTCATTCAAAACAGTAGTATGTTCATAGCAACATACATTCAAAATAGAGTAAAAAACACTAAAATAGTTCCAAACAATACTAATTGTTCACTTTGACAATTTGTTCAAAATAAATTACTCAAGAATACAATATGAGTTTCGATAATTTATCATTCCCGTTAAATATGATTTTTGATTTAATATTGTGAGGAGTTAAATTCGCATATGTCAAATTGTTAAAAAAGTATTCAATGTTTCTTTGAATTGAGAATTAGGTTCTTAAATGTTGTATGTCCTAAGTAATTACCGACGGTGCGGAGGAGTGTACTCCAACTCCATTTTCTCACTTTAACAAAATAGTTATTCTTGTATGCGTAGTTTGTTCATAATAGTAATCAATTTTCATTACTTGATAGTATCCTTCCAAGAACAATCGTCTTTTCCTTTCTTTCTCTGAGTCAATCATGAGACTATTCGTCTTTCCTACTCGTTGTCACGTTCTTCGTCTTAGTACCTGAGTTTGATACCCGACTTACTCGGATTATTACTTACGCGATCGGCTTACACTTGAGCCATATTCACACGCACTAGAGACAATTTTTTGAGTCGCGTCAGTTATCTATGGAATTTATTCTGGTTGAGAGATCAAAATTGGGGTTTTCATTGATAAGTATGGTGTTCACTCGGCTTGATATATTGGTAGAGGATTTTGGGTACTGCTTGGTTTTGGGCCTACAGGGGGAGTAATGACACCCTTATCAATGAGGATTTTCATAACTTTCTTTAGGTGGTGACATTGGTCAAGGGTATGCCCAACGGTTTAAAGGAAGCCATAATGGGCATCAACTTGAGGTACTTGTGAAGAAGGTTAGGTAGTGGATGAGGTTCCAGGGGTTTCATAACTTACATGATATAAAGGCTTGATATAATTTAGAGAGAGGATCATGGAGTTCAGTGTACTCTTTTTTAGTGGTAGCGGGACGAAATTCTGGTTCCTATGAAGTGGTTGGTTAAAAGGAGATGTTATTTATGGCATCAACAATGGGTTTCTCATACTTTTGTGGAGAAAACTCACCGATTGACTTTTTCCCTTCTAACCCTATTTTTTTACTGGCGGCACTTTCTTCAATCTACCCTAGCCTCCCGGAGGGCTGTAAAATTGGGGTAATATTGTCCACCCATGGTGTTTTGAATGTGCGGCAGGAAATTCTTCTTTACCATGCTGACTTTTGCTTCTTCAAATGGCCATTTGGCCATGGTGGTAGCTTTCATATTCCACCTAGTTAAGAAACAAATAATGGACTCCACAAGGCCCTATTTGAGTAACTCATGTTCTCGGAGGGTTACCTCTAACTCCTCATTGTACTTGAACTCGACCATAAATTCTTTAGTAACATCTTCCCAACTTCGAATTTGAGACTCTTTGAGTCAGAGAAACTAATGAAGAGCACTCTCTTTAAGGGTTTACTGAAATATCTGGGCCATTATTTCTTTTCTAACCCCTAGAAAACTCATGATGCGATGGTAGTTTTAGATATGCACAATGGGAGACCCATTTCCTCTGAATTTCTCGATGTCAAGTATCTTAAACTTCTTGGGCAATCGAGCCTTCGAATAGGGAGACGTGTGGAGGTAGTCCATGTAGTTTCTTGAAGGCTGCACCTGATTAAATTTTCAATAGAGCATATTGATATCTTCCTACACCCTATTGAGTTCTTCCTTTTTAGGATCGGTAGGAATAGGCACATGAAAGTTAACCCCTAGTTGAGTAAGATCGGGTACAGTGGATGAGAAAGAGGTGGCCCATTGATGGGCGGGGTGCATGGAAGAATCACAACATGTGGAGTATGTTAGTATTCTTCGAGGGCCCACAAGGGTTCGAGCAAATATGGTCCTATGACATGGAGGAAAATAATATATAATCTCTAATTAAGTCATCTTTGGGATCTCAACCCTGTTTTTTAGCATCTCATGAACAACTGACTACAAGATGTCGATCTTTTGCTCAGTTAAACAAGTAATGTCATCAAATCAAGCTGGCCATTGCCATCTAGATTATGGTTCTCCATGGGGTACATGAGCTAAGATTGATATTGTAATAACCCGTGTTTTAATTAATTGACTTTAATTAAATTGGAGAATTTTTTTTGGATTTAATAGCCTTTAAGATTTTTTAACCTGGTTTTACGAATAAATTTTCAATCGGGAATTAATTCGGGTCTTTTATAAAAAGGTTATAAACTTTTTATCATTTAACTGGCAGGTACGTTTTTAAGAACACTTATCAGATTAACAAATCGGATCTTAAAAGTTTTTGGATACTTATATTGGGGTCGTTCATCGTATGTCGTTCGAACGACATAGCTTCTCATTCGAACGACACCGTACATCGTTCGAACGACAGAGGCAGTGGATGGATGGGAGTCTCCTTATTGTTTTCCAACTCTTAACCCTTTGTATTCTAAACTGATACGGGGATGGGACTTCGAAAATCACTTTTCTCTCAAACTTTCTCCATAAAGCTTTTCTAAAACATATTTCTCTCATCCTCAACCCCTAGCCCCTACTTCTCACAAGTTTTCAAGACTCAATTGGTGTTTGGTTAAGAGGAGTTCAACCTTCTACTCAGATCTTCATCAAACTAATTTCAGGCATGAATACTCCATTCTTTTCCTTTAGTATTATGCATTTTAAGTGTTGCCTAAACCTTAATTCAATGTTTTCTTAAAATAAGTTAGCAATCTAATTAGAGAAAGTGGATACATAAAACTTGGTCTGTTTTTATGAAATCCTTTAATATGATTAATATTCATAACCCTTGGGTGTGTAGGATTTATCAGTGGCTTTTGGGTTTTATTGGTGTAGGTTGCATGTAGAAAAACCCTAGTTTTGATATAAATGAATTTTGGGGCGTATAACTCATGTAGTTTATGTAGAGATAATGAAATTGGAATTTTGATGTACAATTGATGAAATCTCGGTGTACTTAAGTTAATATAATTAAATGGGATTAATTGGGTGTTTTTGATGATGTGATAAATAAATTAAGGTTTAATTGAATTGGACTATTCTGCGTAATTTGGTACATTGATTATTGTGCTTATTTGTGTGACTTGTTGGTATTATTAAATTACCTTTTGTGACGACGGGTTGTTGGGTATTTTTGCTCTCCCTATATTTTAGGATGCCTTCTAGGTATGAGACTAGTGGGTAAGTCTTTTGATGATTTACGCCTTCTAGGTATGGGACTAGTGAGGGTAGATTATTACGACTTTATTATGTCGGGGGTGGACTGATTTTTGTCACTTTATCATCGTTGTGCTAGCCTAGGCATGAGATTAGGTCAAGGTTTACGTTAGAAATTCATCCTATATATAGGGTAGGACATATTGATAACTTGGAGACCCTTAGGTATGGGACTAAGGGGTATTTTGAGGATCTCACATCGATTAAAAAGGGTGAGGTAATTTATAAATTGTGAAATTGAGAATTAATGCCTAAGATGAAAACGGGTATTAAAATTTGTGGCGACATAATGTGTCAGGACCAACAGTTTAAACGGATCAGAGGACGATTTAATGTCGTGTCATGTGTGGAACATTATCATGGGGCGGGGTCGACAGTTTGAACGGATCAGATGCCATTTGACAAGGGAAAGTGTGACATTTTGGTGGATTACCACTCGGGACGGGAGGACCGCCATAATAAAAGTTGAGAACAATAATAAAATTGGGTTAATTTAATAAAATTAACATTGAGGGACTTCGGAATTTAAAATCATATTGGTGTGACTTTTTAAAATGGGGATTTCTTCGGGTAGTTAGTGAGTTATAATTATCGCGTTTTATTATCTCGTTTAAGTTAAAATATTCTATTGTGATATTTATTGCGTATAATGCTACTGTCTGGATTCAAGGATCCTATTTGAGGGGAGTAGTGTGTATTCATGCTTGGGGCTCTGACCTTGTGCGTTGACTAACTTTTTCAGGATAAGTTTTGGAGAAGCTGCATAGGATTATTGAAGTTACCGTTTGGAGGTGCAACTAGAGTTTATTCCTTTTATTGCATTGCTAAGTTAGACTTTCCTTTTTAGTCGTATTTAATTATGAGACTCCATTTGAGTTTTATTGGGCCATTCGGTTCCAAAGTTGTTTAGAGGACTTCAGTTGGATTATTCAGTCGGTTTGGTATTCAGATTTTATTTAATCATTATTGGAGATTAGAATTGATTGGAGTTTTTAGCGTGTGATGGATCTTTTAGAGCTTAGTTGTTTATGATCATTTGAGATTGATTCAATTTTTAGCTTATGGAATGATTTATTTATGTCTCATATCTGTCTCATGCTAAGAATGGTATTTATTTAGTTCACGCCCGTCGTAGTTCAGTGGCGGTGGCTGGTCACCCCGTCTGTTGGATTTTGCGGGGTGTGACAGATTTGTCTCTATTAAAGTGGGTGATGATGAAGTAGAACTCTAAAGTGTCCAATGATAAAGTTTAACTTTAGGGGAATGTTATCTCACATAGGAGGGAAAAGGTATTTTATTTTCAAAAAAATTATCTTCTTTATTTTTGAAAGGATAATGTCTTGATTTTTTTTTTTAAATGGGAGAAGAAAATCCCCTCGGTGTAGTTGTTATTATTAGATTCCACTTGTATTATGTATTGCCTAGGGTACAAGTGAAATGTCAGACAAGACCCGAGTCTGGGAGAAGATATGATGCATAATTCAAGTCACAGTTTGACTTATTTCTAGACTCACGAACAGAGTCCTATTTAACTGGCAGGTACGTTTTTAAGAACACTTATCAGATTAACAAATCGGATCTTAAAAGTTTTTGGATTTTTATATTGGGATCGTTAAAACGACATATATGTCGTTCGAACGACATAGCTTCTCATTCGAAAGACATCGTACGTCGTTCGAACGACAGAGGCAGTGGATGGATGGGAGTCTCCTTATTGTTTTCCAACTCTTAACCCTTTATATTCTAAACTGATACGGGGATGGGACTTCGAAAATCACTTTTCTCTCAAACTTTCTCCATAAAGCTTTTCCAAAACATATTTCTCTCATCCTCAACCCCTAGCCCCTACTTCTCACAAGTTTTCAAGACTCAATTGGTGTTTGCTTGAGAGGAGTTCAACCTTCTACTCAGATCTTCATCAAACTAATTTAAGGCATGAATACTCTATTCTTTTCCTTTAGTATTATGCATTTTAAGTGTTGCCTAAACCTTAATTCAATGTTTTCTTAAAATAAGTTAGCAATCTAATTAGAGAAAGTGGACACATAAAACTTGGGTTGTTTTTATGAAATCCTTTAATATGATTAATATTCATAACCCTTGGGTGTGTAGGATTTATGAGTGGATTTTGGGTTTTATTGGTGTAGGTTGCATGTAGAAAAACTCTAGTTTTGATATAAATGAATTGGGGGGGTGTATAACTCATGTAGTTTATGTAGAGATAATGAAATTGGAATTTTGATGTACAAATGATGAAATCTCGGTGTACTTAAGTTAAAATAATTTAACGGGATTAATTGGGTGTTTTTGATGATGTGATAATTAAATTAAGATTTAATTGAATTGGACTATCCTGCGTAATTTGGTACAATGATTAGGATGCTTATTTGTGTGATTTGTTGGTATTATTAAATTGCCTTTTGTGACGACGGGTTGTTGGGAATTTTTATTCTCCCTATATTTTAGGATTCCTTCTAGGTATGGGACTAGAGGGTAAGCCTTTTGATGATTTACACCTTCTAGGTATGGGACTAGTGAGGATAAATTATTATGACTTTATTATGTCGGGGGTGGGCTGATTTTTGTCACTTTATCATCGTTACGCTAGCCTAGGCATGAGACTAGGTCGAGGTTTACGTTACAAATTCATCCAATATATAGGGTAGGACGTATTGATAACTTGGGGACCTCTAGGTATCGGACTATGGGATATTTTGAGGATCTCACGTCGATTAAAAAGGGTGAGGTAATTTATAAATTGTGAAATTGAGAATTAATGCCTAAGATAAAAACGGGTATTAAAATTTGTGGCGACATAATGTGTCGGGGCCGACAGTTTAATTGGGTCAGAGAGCGATTTATGTCGTGTCATGTGTGGAATCTTTTCATGGGCCGGTGTTGACAGTTTAAACGGATCCGAGGCCATTTGGCAAGGGAAAATGTGATACTTTGGTGGATTACCACCCGGGGAGGAAGGACCGCCATAATAAAAAGTGAGGGCAATAATAAAATTGGATTAATTTAATAAAATTAATATCTTGGGAATTTAAAATCATATTGGTTTGACTTTTTAAAATGGAGATTTCTGCGGGTAGTTAGTGAGTTAGAATTATCGCGTTTTATTATCTCGTTTAAGTTAAAATATTTTATTGTGATATTTATTGCGTATAATGCTACTGTCTGGATTCAAGGATCCTATTTGTGGGGAGTAGTGTGTATTCATGCTCGGGGGTCTCACCTCGTACGTTGACTAACTTTTTCAGGATAAGTTTTGGAGAAGCTGCGTAGGATTATCAAAGTTACCGTTTGGAGGTGCAGCTGGAGTTTATTCCTTTTATTGCATTGTTTAGTTAGACTTTCCTTTTTAGTCGTATTTAATTATAAGACTTCATTTGAGTTTATTGGGCCATTCGGTTCCAAAGTTGTTTAGAGGATTTCAGTTGGATTATTCGATCGGATTGGTATTCAGATTTTATTTAATCATTATTGGAGATTGAAATTGATTGGAGTTTTTAGCATGTGATGGGTCTTTTAGAGCTTAGTTGTTTATGATCATTTGAGATTGATTCAATTTTTATCTTATGGACTGATTTATTTATGTCTCATATCCGTCTCATGCTAAGAATGGTATTTATTTAGTTCACGCCCGGCGTATTTTGGCGGCGGTGGATGGCCACCCCATCTGTCGGATTTTGCGGGTTGCGACAGATGGTATCAAAGCATGGTCTTAGGTCTCGTAGGTTATGAGTCCGTTTTAGCTTCCGCATATCTTTGATTCCTTTGATGATTTGTACTCTTAGTCATTCCGAGTCTGATGTTGTTTTGTTTTTATCATTTCATATGGCGACCACAAGGAGAGCTAGGAATAGGAGAGAGGAGTCTGTTTCTGGTCCCGCGACTCAGGAGAGGCGGCGTCAGATTTTTTTGGAGGTCGAGGAGTTAGCGATTATCATTCGTGAGGCCACGTCGACCGGTTTGGAGATGGGAAGACAGAGAGGGGTGACTTTAGAGGTACAGCAGCGAGGTACACCCGTCTCATCTTGGGATAGGGTGAGGACCAGTTTCCTTAAGGGAAATCCTCCCACCCCTCGAGGGGAATCTAACCCAACGGTTGCTCACCAATGGAGGAGGGACATGGAGAGGCATTTAAGGATGGTAAACAGCATGAATGTGTAGAAGCAGATGTTAGCAACGTTTAAGCTGACAGGGGATGCGTTGCAATGGTGGGAGAGTGCCACCACATCAGAGGAGAGAGATCATTTGGGTTATGCAGAGTTTCTATGAAGGTTTAACAACAAGTACTTTCCGTATGCAATTAGGAACGCAAAGAAGAGAGAATTTATGGATTTGGAGCAAGGTTCAAAGTTGATTGTCGAGTATGAACGGGAGTTCACTAATTTATCTATGTTTGTACCTGAGGAGGTTAGTACTGAGGGGAAGAAAATGAAGTGTTTCATTACGGAATTATCTTGGTCGATTAGGCAAATGGTGTTGGGGAATCCGGCGTACACTACCTATGCTCGGGTGGTAGATGTTGCAATGTTGTTATGGCAAGAAAAGGTCAATTACCAAAAGAAGTTGGGAAAGAAACAAGAGTCTAATGGACAAGGAAATGAGAATAAGAGTCCCAATGATCAAGCATGGAAGAGATAGAGGACCAATCATGAACAAAAAGGTCAAGGAGAGGAGTAATCAAATACTAGGTGTTTCGGACCTTTTAAGGGTGAGTGCTTTGTATGTGGGAAAGTAGGACATCCAGCGACGAGGTGTTACAAGAGAGTGGGCCAACCAAACCAAGGAGTACAGGCCCAAGGTCAAGTTACACAAGGACAACAAGGTCCAGGGGTACAGGGACATCAAGGACTGAGGCCTCCAGCCTTAGCAGCAACAGGTGTTCAGGGAGCGCCAGCAGCACCGGCAGCTTTAGGTGTTCAAGGGACGCCAACAGCACCGGCAGCATCAGGAGGTCAGGGAGTGACCGCAACACCAAACCAAATCGGGTATGGGAGGTGCTATTTACTTCAGCCTTCCGGCAAAGCAGGATAGATTGCGTGGCTAGTAAAGTATCGCGATACGTAATATCTTCTTAAATACTTATATATATATATATATATATATATATATATATATATAGAGAGAGAGAGAGAGAGACTTTATATATATTGTATTTTTGTTAAGGATTACGTTTGGGTAGGTTAGGTGTATGGGCGCCTAATTGTGATATTCTACGGGTAGGCATATGTGAGTCTTATTTTCTTTTGCGAGATTTACGCATTGAGCTGGATGCTTCGTCCAATTTCGAGGACGAAATACTTTGTTAGTGGGGAAGTATGTAACAACCCGTGTTTTAATTAATTTACTTTAATTAAATTGGAGAATTTTTTTTTTGGATTTAATAACCTTTCAGATTTTTAACTTGGTTTTAAGAATAAATTTTCAATGGGGAATTAATTCGGGTCTTTTATAAAAAGGTTATAAAGTTTTTATCATTTAACTGGCAGGTACGTTTTTAAGAACACTTATCAGATTAACAAATCGGATCTTAAAAGTTTTTGGATTTTCATACTGGGGTCGTTCAAACGACATCGTATATCGTTCGAACGACATAGCTTCTCGATCGAACGACACCGTACGTCGTTCGAACGACAGAGGCAGCGGGAGTCTCCTAATTATTTTCCAACTCTTAACCCTTTATATTCTAAGCTGATACGAGGCTGGGACTTCGAAAATCACTTTTCTCTCAAACTTTCTCCAGAAAGCTTTTTCAAAACATATTTCTCTCATCCTCAACCCCTAGCCCCTACTTTTCACAAGTTTTCAAGATTCAATTGGTGTTTACTTAAGAGGAGTTCAACCTTCTGCTCAGATCTTCATCCAACTAATTTCAGGCAGAATACTATATTCTTTTCCTTTAGTATTATGCGTTTTAAGTGTTGCCTAAATCTTAATTCAATGTTTTCTTAAAATTAGTTAGCAATCTAATTTGAGAAAGTGGACACATAAAACTTAGGGCTGTTTTTATGAAATCCTTTAATATGATTAATATTCGTAACCCTTGGGTTTGTAGGATTTATGAGTGGATTTTGGATTTTATTGGTGTAGGTTGCATGTAGAAAACCCCTGGTTTTGATATAAATGAATTTGGGGGCGTAAAACTCATGTAGTTTATGTAGAGATAATGAAATTGAAATTTTGATGTACAACTGATGAAATCTCGGTGTACTTAAGTTAATATAATTAAATGGGATTAATTGGGTGTTTTTGATGATGTGATAATTAAATTAAGGTTTAATTGAATTGGACTATCCTGCGTAATTTGGTACATTGATTATTGTGCTTATTTGTGTGACTTGTTGGTATTATTAAATTGCCTTTTGTGACGACGGGTTTTTGGGTATTTTTTCTCTCCCTATATTTTAGGATGCCTTCTAGGTATGAGACTAGTGGGTAAGACTTTTGATGATTTACGCCTTCTAGGTATGGGACTAGTGAGGGTAGATATTACGACTTTATTATGTCGGGGGTGGACTGATTTTTGTCACTTTATCATCGTTGCGCTAGCCTAGGCATGAGACTAGGTCGAGGTTTATGTTAAAAATTCATCCTATATATAGGGTAGGACGTATTGATAACTTTGGGACCCTTAGGTATGGGACTAAGGGGTATTTTGAGGATCTCACATCGATTAAAAAGGGTGAGATAATTTATAAATTGTGAAATTGAGAATTAATGCCTAAGATAAAAACGGGTATTAAAATTTATGGCGACATAATGTGTCGGGGCCGACAGTTTAAACGGGTCAGAGGACGATTTAATGTCGTGTCATGTGTGGAACGTTATCATGGGGCGGGGTCGACAGTTTAAACGGATCATATGCCATTTGACAAGGGGAAGTGTGACACTTTGGTGGATTAACACCCGGGATGGGAGGACCGCCATAATAAAAGTTGAGAACAATAATAAAATTGGGTTAATTTAATAAAATTAACATCGAGGGACTTCGGAATTTAAAATCATATTGGTGTGACTTTTTAAAATGGGGAATTCTTCGGGTAGTTAGTGAGTTATAATTATCGCGTTTTATTATCTCGTTTAAGTTAAAATATTCTATTGTGATATTTATCGCGTATAATGCTACTGTCTGGATTCAAGGATCCTATTTTAGGGGAGTAGTGTGTATTCATGCTTGGGGCTCTGACCTTGTGCATTGACTAACTTTTCAGGATAAGTTTTGGAGAAGCTGCATAGGATTATTGAAGTTACCGTTTGGAGGTGCAGCTTGAGTTTATTCCTTTTATTGCATTGTTTAGTTAGACTTTCCTTTTTAGTCGTATTTAATTATGAGACTTCATTTGAGTTTTATTGGGCCATTCGGTTCCAAAGTTGTTTAGAGGATTTCAGTTGGATTATTCGTCGGTTTGGTATTCAGATTTTATTTAATCATTATTGGAGATTAGAATTGATTGGAGTTTTTAGCGTGTGATGGATCTTTTAGAGCGTAGTTGTTTATGACCATTTGAAATTGATTCAATTTTTATCTCATGGAATGATTTATTTATGTCTCATATCTGTCTCATGCTAAGAATGGAATTTATTTAGTTCACGCCCGTCATAGTTCAGTGGCGGTGGTTGGTCACCCCGTCTGTCGGATTTTGCGGGGTGTGACAGATATGTCTCTATTAAAGTGCGTGATGATGAAGTAGAACTCTAAAGTGTAACTTTAGGGGAATGTTATCTCACCTAGGAGGGAAAAGGTATTTTATTTTCAAAAAAATTATCTTCTTTATTTTTGAAAGGATAATGTTTTGATTTTTTTTTTAAAATGGGAGAAGAAAATCCCCTCGGTGTAGTTGTTATTATTAGATTCCACTTGTATTATGTTTTGCCTAGGGTACAAGTGAAATGTCAGACAAGACCCGAGTCTGTGAGAAGATATGATGCATAATGCAAGTCACAGTTTGACTTATTTCTAGACTCACGAACAGAGTCCTGTTTTTAAAAATGGCGAAAGAGCACAAAATTGGGCGGTAAGACGACCAAAAATTTTGGTAGAGTTTTACGTTGGAACCAGCAATTTATGTATGAATGTTCTAGGGCGGACATTTATATGAGGCTTAGGCATGGGAGGTTAGCATTAGGTTTCCCCCCTTTAAAAATGACTTCAATGATATACCTCGCACCTATTAGTGAAATCATGCATCGGTACATGTGGAGATGCAATTTAATATACCCGAGTGTCTATGAATTGCCTCATGATATACCTCATAATGATGGTATGTGTGAGAGATAATTCGATATACTCGACGTACGTGAGAGAGCTCCTATATATGCCTCCCGTCATGAATTCGATTAAGCATTACGATGCGGGGGAATGATTCGATATACATCAAAGTTACTTGGTTGATGGAAGATAACAGCCCATCTCTTAGGTTAACCGTGCCCCACAGACAACCCATCATGAAGTGATTCCTTAGTATAGGACATATATAGGGTCAATACTCAATGTTCGTGCGATGTAGTGTGCAAATGCATAAGTCAAGTATTATGAATGGTGAGAGGGATATGTACAACTACTGAAAGTGAAGTAAATATGGGGGATATAAACAAGTGGCATCTCATAAAAAAGAACCAACTGCACAATTGGGGTAAAGCTAGTAAATATGTACGACTAACATGAAGCTTGTGAGAGGAAGAGTGGGATATATAAGTGAAGTAAAACATTAAAATATGTACAAGTGGTATAAAATATGTGGATACACATAAGTGAAATATAGCATGAATATATGTACAAGGTGGAAAAGACATGGAAATATGTACAAGTGAGGAAAATATGGAGATAATGTACAAGTAATGTGAAACGTGTGATATATATAAGTGGGTTAAGCATGCATATATACAACTGGAATAAAGCATGAAAAAAGGATAAATAAAGTGAAACATGGAAAATATATACAAGTAAACATGAAGTACGATATATATATATATATATATATATATATACAAATGAGTAAAGCATGGATATATATCAGTGACATGAATCACATGATAGAAAATATGGTATATGCATGTGATGAAAAGATAAGCACGATGGAGAGAAATATACATGAATAGTGAAACATGAATACAACATATAGAACATAGGTGCATGGGAAGAAAAAGAGTATTCAGGTGAGAAAACATATGCACATATAGAAAATGATGAAGGAGAAAGAAAATAAAACCCATGAAAATAGAGTTTAGTCCTTAAAATGTCCCCAGTAGAGTCACCACTGTAGCCATACTGGCCCTTCACTGCCTCCGGCCACTCTCATGCCGAAGAGCGTCACGCGGGCTTCCCTTGAGATAAGGATAGATTATAAATGTGTTCGTCGTCAATGATGTGAGGTGTGTGAAAGTGTAGAGATCACATTTGCCAGTCTATTTTACTTAAAATAGATAAAAGAAATGTCATCCCCAAATAGACAACACAAAAGACTACTAGTGCGTGCGAAACCAAATAAGATATGGTCTCGGAGACTACGTTACGAAATGGGAAGGTGTTAAACACCCATTCGGCCCTTTAGTCTCTCTTGGGCAACAAAAGATTATCCTTATCCTAAAGTGTGTATGGTAAAAATGTGCATATATGTGAAAAGGTATAAGGAGTCAAATTATCGTATCCACGCCAAGAGAAAACGGGAGTGAGTCATTCAAAGGAGATAAATTAACTAAAAAATATAGAAACAACTAAAATGCGAGCGATGTCTCGGATCATAGCGTCACTATAGCAAAGTGAGAATGCATGTCATAGAACCGCTAAAAAATAATAAATGTAAATAAGCTAGCTATATAAATAATATGAGTAAAAACGACTAAAATGTTAATGATGTACGGATCGTAGCGCCACTATAATAAGTGAGCATTCATGTCGTGAAACCGCTAAGGAGTGATCAACATAAGAAACTAGCTATACGAGCGAAGTGAACTAAGTATGTGAGTAAATAGCAACATTAGAATAGGAACTTAAAAGAGAATGAATAAAGCGGACTCGAATCCCAAAAGCAATTTTGGGGCGCCTACGTAGCTGAAAACGGTATCAAAGTCCACTTATTTCATATGGGGGATTAAGGTGGCATCTAACCCATGGTCCAAATCTAAAGTTTATCTATCATTGTTAGGGAAAAGTGTGTAAAGTGTGGTGGGAGTGTGATAAAAAGCGAGATGACTTTAAATTGGAAAGTTGAGTATAAACCCTCTCTTGGGGGGGTGATTTATAAAAATAAGTTTGAATATATAATAAAAGGGTGAGTTTAGTGATAGGAAAAACAAAGCTCAACTAAGAATATGTTAGAAATGACAAAGTATGTGAAATAGAACTAGTTGGCAAAAATGGAATAAAAAGGATTTAGACCTTCAAAACTACTTAAATTCTAATTTTTGGGACTTTTGTAATCTGATATTTGAGTGTGGGTAGTAGTGGTGGTGGAGTGGTGGAAAGTGGTGAAGTAAAGGTGATGTAAGATAATGTGGAGGGAATGTTATGAAAGTGACGTAATGAAAGTCGTCGCACATATTTTGTGATTGAAGCTCCTTAATAATGAGGTTAGGGTTATCTTAAATAGGAAACTCTAAATGAGAAAAAGACCAAACTACCCCCACGGGGATGCCAATCGAAATATGGGTTGCCCTGGATGCCAGCAGGGTGGCTAAAATTTGTGGTCAAGTGTCCTGCCAATAGGCAAGCAGAATTGATTTTTTGGCCATAAATTGCAAACCGTAAGTCCAGTTCGCACAGGAATAGGATCGTTAGAAAGAGGATTTAGAGATCTATGAAAATTTGTTGAGATACTCTCAAGTTTGAGATTTAACCAAAGCCAAAGGGGGCTCAGAGAGCGTGCAATTGTTCTCAAATTAGGGTTTGAAGGAGGACTGGGGGTCCTGGACTTGAAGGGACTTTGCCCTACGAAAGAATCTGGGGGATATTAGAATGGGGGGTCTACAACCCCTTCACAAACACTTGAATATCACTTTTCCTCTCCCAGTCTAACCCTTTATTTTGTTTTTGGCAATTTATAATGTTTCCTTATACCCATATTTATAAAGACTTTAAGTGGGCTTGGGTTAACTTGGGTTATCCAGAAGTTTGGGAATGCTACTTCGGTAAATGGACTATACTAGGGTCACAAGACTAAATAATTAAATTAGATTCACAAAAGATATTTGGACATCCCAAATTACATCTCCATAGTTTATTTATTTTTTCATTTAATCGTAATTAATTCCACTAAATTATTACGACTGCACTCCAATTTAACTATCTCAAAATTACTTGAATGATGAGTTATTTTTTTAAAATTAAAATGGCACATAATATGCTTTCCTAAATTAAGCACACAGTACCCATTTGGTCAAATCAAATCGTCGTTAATCTATCTTAACCAACATATTATTTATACCGAATATTATTCCTTGATAAAAAATTTAATTTGATATTATATCGAATATTAATCAATTCGATTTTTTTACTAGTAGAATCAAAAAATTTAACAAGTCTATAAGGGGGTATCAACATCAAAGATATCTCCTGGATGCGGATTCCTCTAGAGTATGATCTGAGACATACATATACAATAATTTCCCAACGTGTGAAGATTTAGATCATCTTAAAACTAAATTGCATCCATAAAAATAAAAGCTAATTGTGTGAGCATTCCAATCCTCATAATCCAAGGTATTAAGAACCTATGAAACCTTTTTAAACATATGAGATCGTGCAAGTATAATGTGACTTGAATATCACTCATGGCCTTATTCATTATATCCCTAATGTATTGACATAATCATTTTTAAAATATCAGATAACTTTCTTAAACATCAAACAAGTTCTCGCGGTTAAAACATACTACTAAGAATGTACTCGCGGCATTACTGATAGATGTCAACTCTCAATCTAGGTCGAGGAGTATTCAATTGTACTAGAACCGAAATTTTGATCATGATCAGGACGAATCCAACTCACCAGAATTCCTACTATGTCTAATTTACCGACATGCATACAGTGTATTTAAAATAAATACAAGGCATTATCACAAAATGATTCTCATTTCAAAATGAACCTGACACACATTTATTAAAAGAATGTCATACATGGTTTTTAAGAATAAAAACCCCAACAATCTCCCACTTACTCTTAAAGCCATGTTCTTATCCATCTAACACCATTTCCTCTACATGACTATTCAAAGTCGTAACTGATAAGGTCTTCGTGAAAGGATCCGTTAGGGTTTGGTGTTCTGGGGAAAGAAATGCAATGTGTTGTTATAAGGAATGAAAATTAATTAGGGTTTGGTGTCCTAGGGAGAGAAATGCAATTTATATTTGAACCTAATAATTTCACATAAAACAAACTAAATTGTAATGGGTTATTTGTCTTTGCCATGATAACGAATATTAAAGAGCCCTCTTCTAACTAATGTTCAAACATACTCAAGAACATACTCCGTGAGAATGGAAAAAATATAGAACAATACTCCATGAGAACATATTCAACCAGTGAACCCAAAAACTCAATCGTTCAAATGAATATAACACGTTCGTTTGAACGGAATCAACCAGTGAACCAAAAAACTCAGTCGTGTGAGCAGATATAACCCATCAGTGCAAACGAACTCAACTATTGAATCCAAAAGCTCGATCGTATGAACGGATATGACTCATCCGTGAGAACAAATTCAACCAA
Source organism: Sambucus nigra (assembly GCA_949130495.1). NCBI lineage: Eukaryota > Viridiplantae > Streptophyta > Magnoliopsida > Dipsacales > Adoxaceae > Sambucus > Sambucus nigra. The sequence continues at coordinate 152,211,725 of OX422218.1, forward strand.
AAATTTAAGTTAATGATAAAATCCAAAAAATACTTTAAGCATGAATTCTTACAAAAACAAATCTCTCTCAAAACATATAGTGTATGCGTGAATAAATATTTTGAAATATATACAAAGAATAAAAAGCACTTATATACATGAAAACATACAAAAAACTTATAAGTCAATTAGGCTATCAATGCACATGCATTCTTTGCATCAATTAAATTTGAATTAGGATTAAAGACATGAATAATTTTCAAATCATGACAAAGTTAAATTTATTAACATCACCACTTAAGTTCTCATCAAATCAATTAGAAACTTTCATTTCAATCATGGTATGATGTGAACAAATTAAGGATCACAATATTTAGTGAAAACGCACAATAATTCCATATGAATTACAAACAAAATTTGAAATTATTTTTCATCAATATCCCATAAGATCTCATAGAGTTAGTTTATATACTCCCTCAAAAATAATGTTTAAAGAACTTTCAAAGCCAAATTTAATTTTGCACATTCTTTTGAATAGCAAAGCCCTGTCTTGTTTTTATGCCCTGATTTGGAACTTGGTCTTGGACTTTTCCATAATTATATTGGCTTTTACAATGGTGGATTTCGTACACACTTTGGTAGAAACCTACTGACAATACTTAAATTTAAACCAATGTTATCTCACCAATTGTAGCCATTTTCCACTTTTGAAAAGTTCTCATCATTCAACTCCATCGAAATATCTCTCTTTCAATTCTTTTAAATTAACCATGGAAACATTGTGTCTTTTCAGTTCACCAATTTTCAATCTTAGAATTCAATCAAGATTTTAAATTGAACAATCATTCAATGCACATAGAAGTCTCAAATGTCCAAAAGACAAGAAATGTGCAAGTGTAGTGCAAAATCAATACCATATATTTATCAATCTACACAATCATATTTTTTATGTCAATTCTTGCCAAACATCAAAATCATAATCATTTGTTTATCATTTTCTATAGAATCCATATTCCAATCACTGGTTCAACTTAAACTTTTACACTGAATTACATAGAGCATATAACTTAATAAATCATACAAAAAGAACAAAACTCGATCTTTTTAGTTTTTTCTCAAGGATATTGAATACGTGCACATACAACATGATAAGAAAATCACTTAGAATGCATAAAATGCAATATTCATGAAAAAAAATCCTCACCAAATGTATGTAAAAATGATCCATGATGTATCAAACCAAGATCTCACCCAAAACATGATCCTGTGGGAAAAATTATTTTCTTAATAGGGTATATATTAACCAACAAGAACTCCAGGCAACCTAAGAAATCTACCTTTTTAGTTATAGTGGGATTGGGTGTCTCCCGGATCTTTATGAGGCACAAATACAACATATAAATTTACTCTCTGAGTTTTAATCTTCACAACCTTCTCTCTTGGTACAAAACTATGTATCATCTCTTGATTTCTTATTACAAAAACTAGGGATCCATTTCTTCCCATGAAACATTATTTCTCGTAAACCACTCCTCTTTATTTCTCTTTTATTGACCACATCGTCAATCTTTCTCATCAAGTTTCATATTCCAACCCTAAAGTTTCTAATAGGGTCTCTTCTTTCCATAAAATTTCTCCTAGAATCAAATAAAGACTTGTACCCAACAATTAATGACAATTTTTAGCTGAATGCCCTTTCAAATTATAATTAGTACAAAAAGGAATATATCTCTTTCGATATGGTCTCGATTTTGACTTCAAAAAAACTTTTATCTTCTTATTCTCAAGCATTCTTCTCTTATATAGAAATGAGCTAAGTTATTATCTTTATCACAAAAATATAAACCAAGGGTACTCGACAGTGGTAAATAGATATAAATATCCTCCTTTTATTTTGCATTGGGAGAATGTTCCTTATTGGACCGCAATATACCCAATAGGGGCGAACTGGGTATTTATAAAATTAGTAAAAATTGTAAAACTTTCTCTACGGACTAATGGCAATATGATAAATCAATTCAGTTATAAGCAAAAAGAAAAAAAATGGTAACACCCATGGTAACACTGTCCATCGGGATAACCCCTTAAATAATGTTATGTTCGTTTAAGGGGCTATATACATACAAGCCCCTCAATACGTGTAGCATTTAAGTCACTCGCATAATGCGGGGAATCATACCCACATTCATAACCTGGTCACAGTTCGACGACTTCTTAAAGGTATGTCCTACCAACCAACTATGTTTTATGCCTGGGGAGCTGGCCCCAATAATGGAATCGATGACCACTAGGAACTTGCCTATCAACTCAACCAGCTGAGCTAACCTCGGGGTTAATTCAAGAATATGAAATTAATCAATAATAATCATAAGTTGGTAAGAGAGAGTGTTTAAATAAGCTTTATAAACTGATATTTTAACTCGATTCGACCTTGCTACATCCACGCTCAAGACGGTACTCGAGAAACTTCACTATATTCGGTTCACTAAGGTGTAACCATAAAAATGTAATATTTTGTATATATATATATATTCGTTGGATAACTCTCGTGACAAAATATTTAATTCGTGGATAACGTCGATCCCAAAAGAATGATGCACTAGATGAGTGAGAGTGTCTTTGTCCTTTACATATGAAGATTGCAATTTGAATACATAAAGACCACTCAAGTTTTAAAGACACTCGTTGCTAAGCTTGAAGTATGTCCTTATACGGGATCAATTAAACTTTGGCTATTGTACACACTCACGGATTTTTAAAATGAGATAATTTATCACAAAACTTGCTTTTGAAAAATATTTTTGAGTTATGTATTTGTTTTGAAAAATGGGATCAAGGCTTATCTTTAAAAAGTTTTTTTTGAATTTGTTTAAAGGTTTTTTGACTAAGAACATTCGAACATCATGGATTTTAACCCGTGTGAACTGTTAGTGGAAGTTTTGGATAAACCATGCGTAGGACCATATTTTGCCTCCGTGTGCATGGCCGTGTCTCATTTTCGAAAAGGGGTCATATTGTCCAACATAGTGCACACAGAAAAACACAACCGAGCGCACGACAGAATTGACAATTCAAAAAATTCTAAAAATAGACTTATTTTCCCCTCTATTTTATAATAACTCTTTCACACATTTCCAAATGCACTCTCTGGAGAGTTTTTCATATTTGTGTGGTATATTCTCTCTCTCTCTCTCTCTCTCTCTCTCTCTAATTCAAATTCAAACAATTCAATTGAGATGTTGTGATATTTTTAGATCTAATATGATATTTTCATTTGTGAGTTGATTTGAGAGGTGTTTATCCACGTTCACATCAAATTCTGGTTCAATTTCATAATCTACACTCCGGAATAAAAAATGAAGGTACTCAAATATAGGGCGAAAATGGAGTTGTGTTTTCAAGAGATGGACTTTTGATTGGATTTCTCTGTAAAACGGGAGAGAATAGAGATATTCATAGGTAAATTCTTGTGAGTGTACTTGATCAATTTACTTTCTTGTACAGTATACAAAGATCTTTTCAAATTTAATGAGATGTTAGGTCACATCGAGGTTTTTACCCACGGGTTATGCCCGATGTTGAGTGATTGTTTATCATTTTGCATTCGTTATTTGTGTTTGATTGTTTTCAATTCAATCAGATCACATTGAGAATTTGAAAATGGCTTAGATCTAGGTTTTAATAGAAATCAGACAATTTTTTTAAAATTACCTATTCCCCCTAGGTTATTTTAGAGTTTACAAACACTCATTTTTAATTGGTATCAGAGCGCAGTTGCTTCATTTGTCTTAACATCCTAAGTAGGTCCTTACTTATCGAATTTATTTGCGTTAGGTGTAAGTCTAGACAACATGCATTCATCGTCATGTTCGTCGTTTGCTAAAAACACTTCACATTCATCAAGTGTGTCTAGTTTTGAAATTCCTCAATATAAAAATGAGCTAAGTGATGAAGATAAAATGAGTGAAATCAATTATGCTTATAGTAAATTATTTCGTGAATCACTCAAAGTGACAAGGTCAACCATAAAATGCAGAATAAAATCAAAGTGTTTGAGGAACAGAGTAGTTTGTTGAAAAAAAGATGAAATGATTTTAGAACTCAAATGTGACTTAAAGTGTGTTCATGAACGAAATTCATTTTTGGAAAGTGAAAAAGGTGAGTTTCTTGAAATGAAATGTACACTTTAAAAAGAGTGCAAAATATTTGAAATTAAAGAAAGCAAATATCAAAAAATGGTTATGTCTTTCAAAGGTAATTTTTTAATACATAAAAAGTGACACTTGCTTTAGAGGAAAGATTGAAAAAGATGAAAAAAATGCTTTTTGAAAAATCCATGATTCCAAATGGAATGAAAGGTATTGGATTTGACAATTTTGATTCTCCTTTTTTACACTTCTACTATATTTTTACACGATAAAACGATGATAAACAAGAAGTTTCTACTCAAGTTGAAAAGGAGAAAGTTATTTATAAAGGAGAGGAACTTGAGAAGAATGTATTGCCTAGCAAGAGTACAAATGTAAAGGTTACTAAAGTTGCGATGAATTCAAATGTCAATCAATCTAAGTTTATTGAAAAACTTGAAAGTCATAAAAAGGAGGGAAAAGTTTTGAAAAAGAACGAAAGAGTCTTTCAAAATCATAGAGAACAACGTTTTGCTAAAAGTAATGTGAATTTTTTTCCTAAACCATCTCAAATCTACAAGTGCCCCTATTGTTTAATGATAGGACACTTAAGGCATTTTTTATATAAACTTCAAAGAGATTAACAACATTCATATTCAACAGTTTCAGGAAGAATTGAGTTTCAAGGAGTGAATGTGAAACTTAAAAATGAATTGAAGAAACTTTAAAAGAAAGTCAGTGAGTTGAGAAAAGGAACTCAAGTGAAATTAAAATGGGTGAGAAACGAGAGTCACGTGTGTTATATGGTTTTTAAAAATTTTAAAACATCAAATTCTTCAATTTTCTCAAATTTGAGCAGTTCGTATCAAGATAGTAATTTCAAATTTGAGAGTTTTGATGGTGGTTTGGTTACTTTTGTAAGCGAAAAGAAATTGAGAGTGAGCGAAAAAGGAACCATGAGAATTTTGTATGAAATCACACTTCACGATTGTAAGGACATAAATTTCCAATTGAGTCCCTGTATTGTTTTGACTTTTTTGGGGGGGGAAATTATGTGTATAAACCAGAAAAGAAACTTTACAAGAGAAGAGGAAAGACCTCAGAAAACAGAAGCCCAGGGGCATACCCCAAAGGCAACAACAACAAAGAAAAGGAAACCAGCAAAAAGGAGTCCCCACAAAACAAACTCCCTGGGGCATACCCCAAAGGAAACAAAACACCAAGGCAGGAGACTACCAAAACTAGCTCAGCAGCCTGTCTTCAGGAATGTTCCAATACATACAAGCCATCCAGTTAGCATAGTTCCTTCTATCCTTCTTCCAAGTGAGAACTTTGGCTCTAGCCATGTTTTCAATACCCTTCACAATGGTGTCTAGGGAATTGAAGACATGCTCAAACGGTAGTTTCTCTCCATCCAAATGCAGTAAATAGTAGTAGTGAAAGAAAGGGATCTTATCTTATCACATAAAGTCTTGGTAGAGTGGTTAGCAGTGGCCCTAGCCATCTCTCTATCCAAACTTTGAAACTCCCTGTAGCACTGGTTCCTAAGCATTACTTCCTCCCAAATACCTTTACTAAAGATACATTGAGAGAAAAGGTGGTTATATGTTTCCCTCTCAGCACATTACAAGCAGGAACAGGTAGGGGGAGAGAGGGTCACCCTGCCTAAGCCCTCTCCTCCCATGGAAGAACCCATGTAACTCCCCAGTGGTAATACAACTCGTGATCCACCCAATAACTTTAGTGGGAAACCCAACATGGGCTAAGAGGTTGATCAGGAAGTCCCAGCTAATAGTGTCATAGGCTTTGAGAATGTCAATTTTGATTGCACATCTAGGAGTGGAGGAGTCCCTGTGATAGTTCCTCATAAGCTCTTATAATAGTAAAATATTATCAGCAATGGACCTACCATGAACAAAGGCAACCTGATTATTGCTGATGAGGTTTGGCATCATTTTCTTGAGTCGCGGAGTAATCACCTTAGAAACACATTTATAAAGAGTGTTACAGCAGGATATCGGCCTAACCTCCCTCATACTAGCATGATTAGCCACCTTGGGAATCAATGCAAGGGCAATGCAGTTCCATTGGTTAAGAAAAGAGCAAGTGTCAAAGAAATACTTAATGGCTTCACACACTTCCATCCCAACAATCTGCCAATTTTGTTTAAAGAAGAAGCTATTGAAACCATCAGGCCCGGGGGCCTTATCCGACCCAATTACAAACATAGCTACTTTGATTTCATCATGGGTGATATCTGCCTCCAATAACTCAGCTTGGGAAGGGGAGAGCTTGTTCTTGATTATATTCCCAAGAGCTGCATCAGCATCCTCACACTGCACTCCATTCCCTAGGAGGTTTTGAAAATACCCCACAGCTTCACTGGCCACCTTATCACAGCCTTCAACTCTCACTCCCATCTCGTTCTCAATGCTAACAGTCTTCCTTCTTCCCAAATTTTGATTAACTTTCTTGTGGAAGAAAGCATTGTTCTGATCTCCAAGCTGAAGCCACTTAGTTCTAGCCTTTTGTCTTAGAAAGGACTCCTCATCATTTCTAAGCTGAGTGTACTTAACTCTCATGGCTTTTTCAGTAATTTGCAGCTCAACATTAGTTCCATCCCTGTCAAGAGCTTCCTGGAGGGCATCCAATTTGCATTTAGTATCAGCTACCTGGTTGGAGATTTTGTTGAAGAATTTCCTATTAAAACGCTTCAAATAAACTTTAACTCGATTGAGCTTCATATATAGCCTCTGCATAGGATTCCCCTCAACAGCAACATCCCACGCATCAGTAAGGGTAGGAAGAAACTCATCATGATTCATCCGGAAATTGAAGAATTTGAAGGGCTTAGGTCTTCTGTTAATGGTATTATCCACAAGAGTGATAATTGGACTATGGTCAGAGATGCCACAAGGGATAGCCTGAGAGTTTGGAAAGAAAACAGTCCAGTTGTCATTGTGCATCACCCTGTCAATCCTGGATTGGACATTGTTAACTCCATGATGGTTCCTATTCCATGTGAACCATATACCACTATTTACCATGTCATCAGCATTCAGCTCCATTAAGCATCTATTAAATTCTTCAGTGGCAACTCTATCAATCTCCATAAGCCCCTTTTTCTCCTCCTGGCATCTAACCACATTAAAGTCACCCATAAGAATCCAAGGTCTATCATTAACCACCAGTTCATTCTCATTAAGAAAAGCCCACAAACTCCTCCTCTGATCAGGAAGGTTATCCCCATAAATAAAAGTAGCATAGAAGGAGGAGCTGGTATCTAAAATATGTACAAGGCAGAACAAAGCTTGTCTATGGGTAGCAATCACTTCTAGTTTCAAGATATTGGGATTCCAACCCACAATCACTCTAGCCACACCTCCATCAATAGGGCAGTTGTGAGCATAATCCCATTGGTAAAAACACTTGCTGCTAGCATTATTCAAGTTGTTATTCCTGATCTTAATCTCCACTAGATTAATAAGGTCAAGGTTATTATCCTTGATAATCTTAACCACCTCTCTTTGTTTATGGGGAGAGTTAAGGCCCCTTATATTCCATGATCCCAGCTTGGTCATCTATACTGTTTAAATTTGTTACCCGATTTCTTCTTTCCTTTCTTGTTACTTGTAGGTAACTCATTGCCTTCACCTTTGTCTCCTCCCCTTTCCATCCCCTTGTCAAATTCATCCACTGTCTTAATCTTAAGAACCAAGCCAGATGGTGCAGGAGTAGACATTTGAGGAGAATCATCATTCTCAGTCTCCAGAATATCAAAGGAATTAGAGGTAGAGATTCTGCTCTTCTCCTCTGTTGCTATCACTGGATTGGTATCTACCTCAGACTGCACTGCTTCTGGTATTGTTCCACTCTTGTCATTAGGAACAGGTTTCTTAGGGGTTGTGTGTTGCACTTGAGTCCATTCCTCTTCTAAGGCCTTCTGAATCTCAGATTGACTTTTGAAAGGATACATCTCCTCTTTGTTGTTTGGTGCCACCCATGCCTTCTTAGCCTTCTGGCAATTATAGAGAGCATGACCAAAAATGCCACATTTGATACATGATGGGGGTTTTTCTTGGTACTCCACTCCAACCACAGCAATGGACCCATCCTCCATTTTAATATCAATGGTCTTAGGGTATTCTTCCATGACTTTAATCTCCACACATATCCTAGCAAAACTAATTTTCTGCATTCCTTCAGTTGTAGTATCAGCATACATTGGTATTCCAACTGAGCTTGCCACATAGCTAAACCCCTCCTCTGTCCATAACTGGACAGGAATGTCATGAAACTTTACCCAAACTGGAATCTCAGAAGTTGAATCTTTGCTGAATGAGAAATTTGGAGTCCATCTCTGGATGATAATTGGATTACCCACAAAGTTCCATGGTCCATTATCAATTACCTCATCCCTCATATTTGCATTATCAAACATAAAGAAATAGAAACCATTGTTATGACCCACAATCTGTTTGAGGCCAAATTTGTTCCATAACTTATGTGTTATATTGCATACTAAGGTATAAGGCAATTTTCTTCCCAGAAAGTATCCCACCATACTATTCTCCCATTTAGCATAACCATTAGTTGCTACTTCCACTGGGGGGAATACAGTGATCCTTTTGTCAGATATACAGGGGGCATGATATGTGAGTCGAAGCTTTGGGTATCTTTTATCAGCAACAACCTCCTTCCATGATTTCTCCACAGCTTTGTTCGTGGGGGAGCCGGGTATAGGTACACATCCATTACATTCCCCTGCTTCTTTCAATCCCCCCCTCTTACCTCCATCCCCAATATTGGTGGAGTCCTTGTCTTCGCATCTAGTTCTTCCATGTTGCAGCACATCCTGATATGAGTATCACTTGTGCTTCATAAAAACCTTGTACATCTCTACAATCTTAGATTTAGATATCGTGTCCTGGGCCAAACCTTATTCTGAAGCATCAATTTGTCCCCCTTCGATCTCTTCCTTGTCAGTTGAAACTTGGGCGTGAATCGAACTAGACTCCATTCCCATACCGCTTTCTTGACAAATGGGGATTTCCACTGCATCGTAAGGAACAAATTTATAACGAACCTGATATGACTTAATTCCATGAACAAAACTGTGTTTATAATATGTCATAGAGATATTTTATTTTGTCACGATCCCACTTGATCTATGACGTATTGAAGAAATTGAAGACGTTGCGGTAAAACTTCAAAGACTTAATCATGCCGAAGTTTAATTGGTGCAAGTTTATTCATCTTCAAGTTAATTGCATTCCGAGATCACACAGGTATGAATGCATATTGTTAATGAGATTCGGAATTGTTTTTATAAAAGATAAGGATGTAATTTTATAAGGAAAAATATTTTAAAATGTTTTTAAAAGTGTTTTAAATGTTTACACTATGTTCTATTCTGATAAGCTCGAAAAAGAGTTTGACTTAATTGGATCTCTTTTGTAAGAAACGTTTTAAAGAAAAAGTCAAACTGACACGCACGTTGTTCAAATGACATTTGTACCTCGTTCGAGCGAGATGGCCATGTCGCGCGAACGACTGGTCAATCTCGTTCGAGCGACACATTTTTTGAGGCAGTTAATTTTTCCTATTTAAAGCGTGGTTTCGTCAGAATTAAAGGGTGTGCATTCTGAAAAAACAGTTTATGATCCAGAAACCTGTTTGCACATGTTTTTCTAAGGTTTCAAAGCTTAAACACATCCTTAGAGTTTACAAAGATTCGAGTAATCATTACTATATGTTTATGTGATCTTGCTGCACCAAGAAGGTTTGTTCTATACTTGAACATCTGGTTTTTACGGTGAAGAAAAGAGAAGGACTTCTTGTTCGACATCATAGACGTATCAAAACCATTCGGTGGACACCGAGACATACGTGGGCGCGTGTGTTATGGACAAGTATCGTGGAAGAAGGATTTTCTGTGTGGGCACTGTGAGAGGAGTGGTTGAAGATCAGAAAAGCGCCAAGACCCGTGGGATCGAGTCGTTGAGTGAGTCTTTTTTCTGTTCATTGTAATTCCACATTTATAGTGATTGTCTGGCTTGGTTCGTCCGAGGTTTTTTCCCGTCTTGGGTTTTTCCTCGTACATCTGGCGTTGTGAGTATTTTCTACTTTACTTTACTTGCATCTATTGGGGAAGTTCATCGCTTTGATACATTGTGTCGGCAGCTTAACTATTTGTTAATCTCTCTTGAGATTGTAGATTTTGTTTAGTTATGTATTCGATGATGTATTTATAATGTACTTTCCATGATTAAGACCAGTATTAATGTAATCCGATAGAACACATATTCCGTTTCTTTTAGGGATGGACATTGTTTGAGATATTGAGATATGCACCTCAACACAACTGGATCGCATATGAGGAAGCTCTTAAATCAAATCCAGTCTTAAAAAAAATGATGATTAGTGGAGTGGTGTATTCTCTTGGAGTTGGATTGCACAGGTTGGTTTGTAATTTGAAATTTACCATTTCAACATTTAATGTTTAAATTTAAATTTAAATGGTTCTTATAATTATTATTTGCTATAATACGCAGTGTTACGAAGGAAAGCCTCTTTTTGAGTTTGATCGAACACGAATGTTTAGAAGAGGCTTGTCAGCTTTACTCTGTATGGATCCCTTTCTCATTATTACTATCAGTTTTGTGAGTAATTTTCATGGTTGCAGTTCTCTCTCATGCTTTGTTGGTCTGACATGTACGCTCATTTTTCTTTAAAAATTGTTGAAACAATATTTTAAATTTTCAGGCACTTTTTCCCTTCCAAGATTGGTGGGTAGTTCCTCCTAAAGTACTATTTGATCAAACAGTATGGGCGGCAACTTGGAACAACCTTTACTATGTAGTTTTGGGACTTTTGCGTTTTAAATCACCAATCAATATCTTTAATGATATCGAGGGAACTTTCTGGCCCATGTTGACTGTAAAAAGACCTTCTGCTCTCTCTATATTTTTATTTGTTTCTATTTTTTTTATCACGAGTTATATGTTAAAAACGCTGATGGAGATGAATTCTAATACACTCTCCTCTTTTCTGGTTTAGCTAAATGGGATTAGGGATCATCATGACAACTTTTCTGAATATCTACCCTTAATGGAGACTATATAAGTAGTTTTCTGTTTCCAAGAACATAAATCAAAGTGTTTTTGACAAGAAAGATATTAGATTATTTTTGTGGGAGCGGGTCGGGTGAAGTCCAGAAAGTTATATTTGTACCAACTTTAATATGAAATTTATTGGAATTTTTTGGTGAGGCTTTGCATCATTGTTCTGCCCTCATTTTAGATATAAACAGTTTCTCATAGGTTAATTGCAAACATTGTTTTCTGATTAAATAATGAAGTCCCGATGAAGTGTGCAAACACTACCCCTACCCCTACCCCCCCCCCCCCCCCCCCCCAACCAACACGTGAAAATAAAGTATATGTAATTTTATGTAAAACTACAGTATTTTAAGTATTGGTGAATGAAGTGTGCGTGCTTTCACAGATCAAACTATTTTACTTATATGCTATGTTGCTGTAACGAGGGACCACATTGTCTAAAATTGCCGCTTCTGGAAATGCGAGTGAGTGAGTTGCCAATGACTAGACAGTTAAGCTCCCCTGTATATTAGGGTAACAAAAGTCTTTTATGTTTTCTATTCTATGTTGTAGAATGCTAGATTGGCATCAAGTTGGGTAGAATTTCACTCGGTTTAAGTCAAAATTACATTATTCAGATAGGTCATTCATGATTAGATTCATAAGATTTCCAATCATGGATACATTGTGCCCTAATTCACACGTATATAGAGAAAAAGTTCGTAGGTTAAGCAAGAGCTGCAGAGATAGTTTAAGTGATGGAATTGAGATATTACTCAAATCTAAAACCATGAGTGATTTCTTGTATTAAGCTTTATTAGTAACAGGAATGTTGTATTCTTGATTGTTTCCCTCTCTTGCATGCATATTTTATTAATAACGTCAAGGGGGTTGGATTCTCCAGGATTTCAACTTGAATTTTTTTCTAGGGTATACAAATATGCTTATTTATTTGCAATTCATTTTGGTTCAGGCTTTGTCGAGCTGTTAGCTGATTTAGCATAGGCAGTCGTTGCTCACTGCCAATTAATTGTTGTTTCCAAATAAGCTTCTTTTACTCGATCAAGTCAAGTAAAATTCATTCTAAAGTTAATAACAGTCCAAACCATGTCATGATAATATCAATATAATTTTTTCACATTTTCCCTTAGATATAACGGTGTGGTTGATTGGCATTACATTTTCCCCATACAAATGCTTCGTGAAATCTCACCTTTTTACTTTCGTGGTTGTTTGATTCCAAATTTGTTTTAAGGGAATAATAGACGCTTGTTTTTATGGCATGCTCGATAACATTTCTTTCCCACCCCAAGAAGAATTGGATATCATGGAAAACCAGAAAATGGGTCTCCACGTGCACAAGCCGCTCATTTATTTTCTCACACTTGTCCCAATTCCTCGTGATTTTTTATTTAGTTTTTTCCCAATTTTGTAAACATACACCAGTTAAAAGTGAATTGGATTTGCCAATTGTAAAAAATGACATTGGTTGTTGAAAGAACGTATCTCTTAACCCTTCTCTTTGTTTGTTGTGCAGATTCATTGAGAAATTGAAACAAGACATTCCTGGGAAGGGAGTAAAACAACAATTTCAGGTGCTCTACAACATATATGCATTGTTCCTTCTTCACAAGTATCAAGGTGATTTCCTAGCTACAGGCTACCTCACTCTTAAGCAGGCTTCACTTGCAAATGATCAACTCAAATCTCTCTACTCCCAGGTTGGTTATAAAATATTTGCCTCTTTTGATTCAGGCTCTGTTTGAAGGGTGAAATGTTTGCCGTCATTTGGCTTTTGGCTCCAAAGTTTTGGCTTTGGGCGAAATGTGATTTTGTAGTGTGCATAATCATTTGGGTAAACATAATTTTAGTTCGTAATATCAGGGATCCAAAAATATAATATCACACCCAATCTTGAAAATACAATACTGAATTGGCCTTTCTAAACAGCACAGACAAGTCTAGAAAATAAAAACAAAAACATGTACAGATATTATAGAGCTATGTTAGTTTACAGCGGCTACAGAATTTAATCACTGTTTCTTATTGAACTTACATCCGCCGTCGAGGGGTTTTAATATCTGGCGTGCTACATATGGTTGTTGAGGATCAATCATGAACTTACATTAATTTCGCTATACACGCTGAATCAAAATATTTCAATGCCACGAGTAGTGAGTATCTTAGAAGTTAGAAATACCATCACGTTGAATTGCAAGATTTAAATTGATGCTCCCCCTACTTGTAAACTTATTCTGAGATGGTTTTTGGTGGGAAGATAGGGAAAGGTGAGAAAGTCTCCCTTTGGTTTGACCCTTAAGCAACTAATATCCTTAAATGTTAGCAGCAGCAGCAGCATCAGCCCCCGTTACAGTTGGAGCCTAAATCTGGTGTCAAAGAGATAACTAAAAAATTCTTGTTAGCTTAGAGAACTTCACTTTGGTTTTAATGAATCCAACTTTGTGGATTCAAATATGGCATAAATTTATAAGAACTTATTAGCCTAGAGAACTTCACTTTGGCGATATGGTAGTTTTTTTTATATGATCAAGATATTTTCCATTTTTTTATCTCGGGTACAAACTATAATAAAATTCTTGAATTTGAGTTTTTTATGATTATGAACTCAATTTAGATTTATTGTTCCATATTATGAATTATATATGTGCATCTTGATGGAAACTTAAATCATGTATATAGAGATTCTTACATATGTATGATATAATTTGAAGTTTGTATAAGAATTGGGGTTGATTTTTGCAGCAAGAGATGAATGATCTAGAGTCGCAACATCCAGAGACACAACATCAACAAGAGCTAGAGAGGATGCGACGTGAGATGGAGGTTGTAGATGAGAGGATGCGACGTGAGATAGAGGCGAAATATGAAAGGAAGCAAGCTGCAATAAAAGAGAAACAGGAAGCTCAGATGAAAGAAAATATATTTGCTATGAAATCTCGGATGAATGAATGGGTGGAAGCTCATATACGAGATTTAGTGGAGCCCTCGTATGCATTCTATGGGTGATTTTATCCAATCCAAACAGGTCGATTTTTATTAGCCATTGGATGTATAAGTACAATTTCTTAATTTTATGCATTACATCTAATATATTGTTAGGTTCCTGTCAATGCCAATGTTAGTCCTGTAGCATCACCACAGTTGCAACCATTAACATCTGAGGTTCAATCGCAACGTCGATCGCATTCCTCAACGAAGGCACCACTACAAATCATATCGCGAACTCAATTTCGTAACTATTGCGGGGTTAGTACTTTTGCCTCTAAAATTCTTCATGACACATTTTAAAGCAAGAACGTTAATATTTTCATCGTTTGATGTATATAAGATCCATTACATATATAATAGTTATACTCGTTCCAATGACAATTCGTTGAACATGTATTGATGGAACTAATTTATGAGGTTATATATGTTGATATTGGTGGAAGGGATTTATTTGTGGTTAAATTTGGTGGTTGTTGTTATTGTTGAGTTAATTTAAATGTTAAAACAAGTTGATTTTCATGAATAAACAAAGGAAACTCGGTCGAATTTTTTTGAAAATAATAAGCGTGTTAAACATGTTTTGCTACTGTATAACCATTTACTTTATCAACATCCACATATTTTTATCACTTCACTTATTCGAATGCATGGAAAAAATAGAATATATTATAGTAGCTAACGACGAAAAAAATGTAATTTACAAAATATTAAGTTTATTTTTATAAATCTTATAATAATGCATAGACCACAATTTGTCATAAAAAATGTTAAAAATTTAAGGATCCCTTTTGGAAATTAATCTTTAAACTCTGACATAAAAAATGTTATCAGACCTAGATTGTGTGGCTTACGATTTTTATTTAGGTTGGGTCGCAAACTTCATAAGCTATATCGGAATATTATTTACTAACATATTACATTTTGTTGGTTCTTTTATATTTGAAAATATATTTTAAAGTTATACACATCACCATATATCAATTTGCTTATATAAGTTGTTATAAGTTTTCATTATTACTATATAAGTTGTTGATTTGAAAACATTGAAGCTAATTACTATCCCTCTTCCAACTATTTTCTTGATCAAATTTTAGGAGCGGATGAAGAAGGCAAAAAATACCAACTAAATGAAAAGTTTGAATTGGGAAGTAAGTCCCTAACCACCTTTCATTTTCTGTTTATGCATCACTTTTACATCGACTTATTTACTTTTTAATACATATTTTCTTTCTTTTTACAGGTGGCTCTGTCATGCCCATGGTCGCAGAGATATCGTATTGACTGTTTTGAACATTACTCTATAATTTTTTTATGATAATATATGTTTCATATTTTGTTTGGAATATTTGAATACAAATTTTTGGCCTATTAGTAGACAACTTTGGGATGTTTGAAGATACACTTTCTTCATTTTGTTTTGGGATGATTAGATATTATAGTATATTGACGACACATTTTCTTCATTTTATTTTTGGGATGATTTGATATTTTCTTTAGTTGATTGAGAATTTCTTTAAGGGATCAATTATAATATTAATGATGTCTACTTGGATATTATATGACACTTAAAATATTTACACTTTACAAAACAATTGTTGAAATATAGTATGGGAAAAGTTAGCTAACATTGTGATGTTTACAAGTAAATTATTGAATCTTATGTTAATGTGTTAATTTAATATTCCCGACGCTTTTGGTGAAATGTTGAGACAAAATCCAACGTTTTTAAAAAAAAGTCGCATATATGCCACAAGGCAGGGACAATTGCTGACGGTTAATAAACGTAGCAGGAAGCGCCGGGAAATGTCTATTCGACGTTTTTAACAAACGACTCTTATTTCCCGACTGGATATACGTCGACGTTTTTAAAAAATGTTGCCCAAACGTCGGGATTTCCTTTCCCGACGTTTTTAGAGTTTATTCCGACGTTTACAAAACGTCGCTAAAGCCAAGTTTTCTTGTAGTGTGTTATAATACTGCCATACTCCACATTTTATTGAATATCATCAATATTTGAATTTGAATGTGGATCAATTTAACCCCTCTCACCTAATAACTGATATCATGTTCCTTATTGATTTAGTTCACCCCCGCACTTTTGTGCAAATATTTATATTATGCGCATCAGTATTAACTAGAAAGTAGATCATGAAACTTTCTACTTGGCGTAATGGTCTCAGATGATTGAGAGCCTGGATTTATTGCTACATACGCATTAGTGCCACTTTAATTGTGTGCCTAGCCGATTACTTTTCCCCAAAGGTTTTGGGTTGATTATTATTATTTGGTTTTACCAATGGCTTGATTATTTATATACTCCTCAGTGAACTGGTAAGTATGGGATTATTAGTTCAAAGATCCTTGGGTTTTTTTATATGATCCTTAATGAACTAGTAAGTATGAGATTATTACTTCAAAGAACCTTAATTTTCTTTAAAACTAATAAGTATGGGATTATCAGCGTTATTTCTTTAGCGTTGCTAAATACTGATTTTATGCACACTCCAACTCTCATTTATATGTATACTTGTTATAGAACTGGCAGAACCTGCATAGCATATTTGTGCTAATTCCTTTTCCTCCAGATGAACTCGGAGAAAGAGGATAATATCTCTTCCCTTTTAGAGACAGATACCGGTCACCTATTTGTATACGTGACTGTGTGTGGGCAGAGAATAAGCCAGATGGGAGCAAGGAGTGGCGCTTTTCAATTTTTTACATTATAATATGTACTAAAAAATGTAACTCACCCCTGCAGTGGTACTACCCTATGTAATGAATAAAGTTATTTTATTCCGCCTTAACTTTAATTCATTGCTTTATGTATTCATTCATACCAAAAAGTAGGATGTGACAAAGTGTGCCAAGCCTTTATTATTATGATGTGCTTTGGATGATATTGTAATGGTATATCTACGCAATTAAAGCCCCTATAATCGATAATTTATGGGTTATCTTTTTATAGCATGAGCTTCTAGTTTGATAACATGATACACAACTTATCCGGTTACACTCCACCATAGTATTCATTTACGTATCATTAGACTCCAGTATACCCCTGACAGTTCTATGATATTTTAGTTTGCCTATAGGTTTTTATGATATCAATATTAAATCCAGTTACTCTCTAACAATACAATTTCTCCCGTACCTTGTATATAATTAAAAATTATCTACTTGGCAAAAACCACTTAATAGGAACAGAGGTCGAAATTCCTTCTTTCTCCTAGCAAAATATCCAAATTACCACGATGTGGTCAAAGGTATTCTTCCATTTTATAATATTTTCGCACATATATTATTTGATTATGGATCTACAGATTCTTTCATTAGTCATTCATGTATGAATCATCTTCAATTATCCTCTAGTCCATTAGCTCGCCCTTTTACAATAGGAATGCCAACCAAAAAGATGGCCATTACTAATAGGATTTGTAAACATCACACTTTATATTTTGGAACCAGGATATTAACCATAGAAATAATAGTCATCGATTTAACGGAGTTCAATTTAATAATAGGAATGGACATTTTATCCCCAAAATTTGCTTACATTGACTGTCATGCAAATACGGTGACATTCAAACCACCCCGTCAAACTCCATTTCATTTGCAAGGACAAAATCCTCACCAACATCTACTTTTTCGAATAAGTGAAAAAGAAACCTCCTCCCTTTCTAACATCCTGACCATTTATAAAGATGTGTTTCCCAAATATTTACCCGGAATACCCCCACCTCAAGAAATTGAATTTTTTATCAATCTGTTGCCAAATACCTCCCCCATCTCAATACCCCATTATCTCCATTAGAATTGCTAGAACTTCTAACACAACAGGACGACCTACTCAATAAAGGATTTATACGTCCATGTACATCAACGTGGGAAGCTCCAGTTTTATTCATGCGAAAGAAAGATGGATCTTTTGGGTTATGTATTGATTGCCGAAAATTAAACCAAGTGACCATCAAGAATAAATATCCATTGCTCAGGATAGGTGATTAGTTTGACCAATTGCGAAGGTAAAAAATATTTTCAAATATTGATTTAATAACGGGATATCATCAACTTCGTGTTAAGGAAGAAGACATACCAAAACCACTTTTCGAACACGATACGAAAATTTTGAATTTTTAGTCATGCCTTTTGGATTAAACGATTCCCCCGCTGCTTTCATGGACCTAATGCATAGAATATTTTTCCCTTTCCTAGATCAGTTTGTGATCGTCTTTATAGATGACATATTAGTTTATTCTAAGACCAGGATAGAACACTAAAAGAACCTATGTATGGTGTTGGAAACCCTTCATAAACATCTACTTTACGCAAAACAGAGTAAGTGTGATTTCCTCATGAAAGAGGTAAAGTTACTTGGACATGTAGTCACTGAAGTAGGGATACAAGTGGACCCAGCCAAAACCACAATAGTACTTGAATGGCCTCAACCCACCACCACTACTGAACTGCGTAGCTTTCCTGGACTTATCGGATATTATCAACACTTTGTGGAAGGATTTTTTCGAATTTCCCTACCATTAATGAAGTTGACCCGATAGGATGTTCGATTTAAATGGACCTTTGAATGCAAACAAGACTTTTGTACCTTAAAAGAAAAATTAACCATTGCCCCCCATCCTAATCGTTCCTTCTAGAAACAACCACTGCGATGCTTATACCGATGTTTCTTTACAAGGACTCAATTGTGTATTAGTGCAACAAGGGAAAGTGATCGAGTATGGATCATGACAATTGAAAATTCATTAGCATAATTATCCAGTACATGACTTGGAATTAGCAGCAGTAGTCTTTGCCCTGGAAATTTGCAGATGTTATTTGTGTGGAGAAGAATTTCAGGTATTTTCCGACCATAAGAGTCTTAAGTACATCTTCAAGCAAAAGAATCTCAACCTTCAGTAAAGATGATGGATATAATTCTTAGACGATTATAAATTTAACTTACCCTACCAACCTGGAAAAGGTAATGTAGTCGCTAATACCTTAATCGGCAAAGCTCAGGGAAGCCTTCAGAGTATGTTTTATTCTTAGAAACCATTAGAGATTAAAATCTACAACGAGACCCCTCCAAGACCCAAATTATTCTACGAAACATTATCGCTCGCCCCATTCTGCATAAGAAACTCATTGACGTAAAAGATCGGGGTGAATTTTTGCATTCTTAGAAGAAAAAACTTCGAAATAATCTCTCCGAAAAAGATTGGACTTTGGACTCCGAGCGTGGGTTAAAATTCAAAAATCGAGTATGTGTTCCTCTCATAGTCTCATTAAGAGAAGAAATCCTGCAGAAAGCTCACTGTTCTAAATTCATGAGTCACCCTGGAAGCACTAAAATGTATCAAATCCTCAAGAAACGTTATTGGTAGCTCGATATGAAGAAAGATATTGCACAATTCATAGCAAAGTGTCTAACTTGCCAATAAATGAAGATTGAATATCAACAGCCCAACGGTTTACTCCAATCGCTACTCATCCCAGAATGGAAATAGGATCATATAACCATGGACTTTGTCAACGGATTTCCCCGAACTTCTCAAGGATAGAACACGATATGGGTTCAAATCCGCCCATTTTCTACCAACCAGATCCACTGATTCCTTCCAACGACTAAGTGAACTTTACATCAGGAAACATGTTAGACTTCATGGTGTACCTATTTCTATTGTGTCCAATCAAGACCCTAGCTTTCTTGAAATATTTTGGCTATCCTTACAAATCTCTTTAAGAACCAAGCTCTTCCTAAGCACTTCTTTTCATCCTTAAATCGACGGAAAATCTGAACGAGTAATTCAAACTCTGGAAGATATGCTACGAACCTGCATGTTAGACTTTCCTGGTTCGTGGAATAATCATCTTGCCTTGATCAAATTCTCATACAATAACAGTTATCAGTCCAGCATTCAAACCACTCCCTATGAATCCATTTATGGAAGACCCTACCATTCGTTCTTATGCTGGAATGAATCAGGAGAAAATCACAAAGTCAGACCCGAGATCATCATAGAAACCACATAAAAGATACGCCTTATTCGGTAAAGATTACAATCAGCCTAGAGTTGATAAAAGAGTTACACAGACACTCGACAAAAGCCCTCGAAATTTTAAATAAATAACCAAGTATTCTTACGAGTATCTCCAAGGAAGGGGATAATTTAATTTGGAAAAGAGGCAAATTAGCAACTCGTTACGTTGGTCCCTATAGAATCATCGAATGTATTGGACCATTAGCATATCGTCTGGAATTACCTCATGAACTATCCAACCTTCATGACGTGTTTCATGTTTTGCAACTGTGAAAATATATATCTAACCCGAGTCACACCATTACTTGGAAGGATCTGACAGTTGATTCCAACCATGGAATTGAGGAAATTCCTATGCAGATTCTTGGCCGACAAGAAAAGGTTCTTCGATATAAAACCATCTAGCTAGTCAAAGTTCTTTAGTGACACCATGGAGTTGAAGAAGCAATATGAAAAACATAAGACTTTATGAGACAGCAATACCCTACACTTTTTCCAGGTAATTTCTAAGACGAATTTTTTTTAGGTGGAAAGAATGTAACAACCTACTCTAAATATACTCTAAATATACCTTTAGTCCCTTTAAAAGGTAATAATTCCAAATAGACCCTAGGTTTTAACCAAATTACCAAAATACCCCTAAAGAAAAATTAAGTTAACTTACACTATTATATGGTAATCAAAACCCAACTTCCACTCAAAGTTCGACCAAACGACTTATATTTTATAGGAATATCAAAACTAACTCCACTAGTTTAAATAATTTCACACAAGCCCCTAAACTTTTATAAAGTAACTTTAAAGAAATTAATTCTATAAAAAAAACTATCCAAGGACCTAAACCAAAACCCAAACTTATTTAAACTTACTCCCCTGCTGACATGGGACCGATTGGACTGCTAACATGACATGTGCCATGTGGAGTACCATGGATACCCATTTACCATCCACATAAGCTTTGATAAACTTGTGCAAATTCAACCCCGTCTTTACCTCCCAAGACACTAATCAAAACCTCTCCACGAACCCTATAAATACTCTCATTCACCTCAATAAAAACTCATCCCAAATGAGAACTTTTCTAATGTAAAATTTTGAGAGTTTTTGCATTTCAGCTATTTAATGCTTGAATGTTTGTTTCTTCAATTTGGTTATGTTTCTGCATGTATATAGAATAAAATTATGCATTTACATGTGTTAGTTAACGTGTGTATGCACTGAAATAGCTCAAAACCAAGAAAACTCCATTAAAGCTTGAGATTCAATAGTGAATTCTCCTTCCTTGACTTTGAGCCAATTTTAAAGTGAAGTAAGTTAAGCTTAGATTCTCAGGAACCTAGGTGAAAGGTTTAATTGAACCAAGAATAGGTTTTGATACCTCAAATCAAAGTTTGAAGTTTTAGGCCTGGAATTTTCAAAAAATAAATTCAAGAGTTTTACTCAACGAAAATCCCTCAAACCGAGCTTGTTTTGCTACATTTTCAACATAGAACAAAACCCTTATAATACCGAAATGAGAATCATAGCTTTCAGTCACTTATGTTTAGTCACATTTTTGCCATTTTTACATAAACTCAATAGCTCAATTTAGCCCACCAAAATTCTTGAAACCAACATGGTTGGATTCCTCTTAAAAAATTATGCAATTTTCATTCAGGAACCAACTCAAATGAATTCTTAAAACGTCTCAAACTTAAGATCAAAGTTTCAAAACCCTGAAGTCAAACAGTCGAAGGTTGAAGATGAGTGGGTTACACGCATGGGAGTGAGAGTCAAATCAGGCGCGTGAATTATTTGACCTAACACGTGAGGGGGCGTCTCTAATAAAATAAATCTCATTTTTTTTTCCAAAAATTTTGTTTTTTAATTCTGAACAAAATGGTATATCACGTCACCTTGTTTAAATGCCACGAAAGTATTTTCTCGAGAAAATCAGTTTTAAAGTTTAAACTCAAGTTTTAATTTTTCACATAGCCCCCTGACCAATTTTTCAAGTATATCAAAACACCCCTAAACCTTTTCTACAAATTCTTTAGTTTAAATAAAATTATTTTGTCTCTTGTCACTAAATCCAAATTCAATTAGAACTAAAGAAAAACATTATTTAAAAACTTATAAAAAAATTATATTGTACCCTTTTAAGTTATTCTAACACTTAAACTTCTTATAATTTAGTATCCTACTGCATCATATAAGCATTCTTTTAGGCATATATGACCTACTTACACTCTGCATGATTTCAAACTATCCAATCAACCCCAGTGAATTAGATGCACAAACTCGAAATTCGAAAATTTAGAGTAGGTGATTTTAGTTCCAGTATTAAACAAATTGAGCTTATGTCTTTCAAAATTACCGATTGTTATATCACTTTGTGATAATTTTGAACTCATGTTTCAATTACAAAATCATTTGTGTAGTTCATATTTTTTCGTATATTGATTCTCTCGATATTTCAGTTATCACCAAACTCGATAAACCGTTACAGCCTACGACTTCAGTAAGAGCCACTGAACTTTTTTTACACTTAATTTTAGTATAACCTTTTTTTTGGTAACTGAAATCAATTACATAAAATAGAGAAATATATACAAGAAAAGGTGGGCATACCCACTTAGGATCAAATTTCACATCCGAAATTTATCCAAGAGATAAAACCACAACAAAACCTATGTGCTAAGAAACTTGGAGTCATCCAGACCCCAGTTCATACATATGAGCCAGTTATCAAAGTTCCTTCTGGACTTGGGCCAATTGTAGGACTTGCATCTAACAAGGTAGGCAATCTCATTCATTATGTCACCATGGTTGGCCTTAGTGTTCCTGAAAATCCTATTGTTTCTCTCCATCCATAAACAATATATGGCAGCAGAGAAGGAAGTTCTCCTGATCTTATCAATGAGGTTTTCCCTTTGAAGTTAATGGAAGCATCAGTTATCACCTCATCCCAAGTGTTGGCATTGTTGATATAGGAGTTATTATATTTAATGTCTTCCCAGATTGCCTTAGAGAGGCTGCATTTGAAAAACAGATGGTCTCGATCTTCAACTTCATTCTCACACAACCCACATAGGTTATCTTGGTTGCTTCCCCAGCTGAGGGTCTTATCCTTGGTGTTGATGACATTTCTGCACACAAGCCAAAGGAAAAAAGCACACTTGGGGATGTTAGTGTTGTCCCAAACTAAGTTTGCCCAGTTCGGATGGGGGTGATGCATTCTGATGGAGTTCCAGGCAGACTTCGTGGAGAAATGGCCATCAGTAGTGGGGTTCAACTTAGTGCTATCATCAACGTAGGGGTTAATTGTAGGTAGGTTTGCATTATTGATCTCGTTCAACTCCCAGGTTATGGTAGCAGACCAAGCCCAATTTCCACCCGAGATAAAATCAGCCACTTTGGCTTTGTGGTTACTAGCAGCATCGTATATGGTTCTCTCACCATAGAGGGTCTATGGAGGGCCCCTAGGGTGCCAGATGAAAGTGTTCTTGCCATCGCCAATGGTTGCCCTGATTAGAGGCCTGATCTTACTTTTGATATTCATGAGTTTGGTCCAATATAGGATGCATCAGCAGGGGTTTTAATATGACTTAGACTTCTCCCTTTCAACTTATATGTGTGACACCACTTTATCCACAGGTTATCTTTCTTGCTGCAAAGATTCCAGAGATGTTTGAACATTATTACAATGTTCCAATCATTCGAGCATTTAATACCAATCCCTCATTCACATTTGGGATAGCAGACATCACCCCACTTTACTTTTGCCCCCGTATGCTTCATGTCTGGCCCAGACCAAAAGAATTTGCGTATCTTTGTATCAATAACATTTGTTGTTCTTTTTGGCAAGATGAATATGCTGGTTTAGTAAGTTTGCATGCTAAATAGCACAGAGGTGGCAAGGTTCAACCTTCCAGCATAACTGAGGAACCTCTTAGTCCAACTTTCAATCCTGTGAGTGATCTTATCAATAAGAGGAAGGCAGACCTCATGCAACTTGGTCGAAATTAGGGGAACTCTCAGGTATTTTATGGGAAAGTTACAAGTTTGGAATCTAAGAAAGTTGGCAAAGGTACTCTTATTCAGGTCAGAGATTCCAGCAACAATGAAAGAACATTTCGTGGGGTTTGGCTTTAGCCCAGACATGGCACTGAATTCCTTGATTGCAGTGTCAATAATAGCGATGGAATTAATGTCAGCACCTGCGAGAACGAACAGATCATCAACAAAATAAAGGTGATTTATCATGAGTTCTTTGTATTTGGGGTGGAATGTGAAAAATGGAGATCTAGTATGGATGTTCAGGAGACCAGCAAAAGCTTACATAACAAAGAGGAATAAGAAAGGAGAAAGGGGATTTACTTATCTTAAGCCTCTTTGAGAGGGGAAGAAGTCATTGGTAGCACCATTAATGATGATGGAGAAACTGGCAGTAGAGACGCATTCCCTTATCCAGCCAATGAAGATTGGAGAGAACCCCATGAGGTGAAGGATATGGAACAAGAATTGCCAGTTAACAGAGTCATAGGCTTTGAAGATGTCAATCTTCAAGGCACGCTTAGGGGGGCTAATTTCTATGGTAATTGCGCATCAAATCCTGCATTATGAGTATGTTATCCACAATGGATCTGCCATGAAAAAAGGCAGACTGTCGCTCATTGACTAGGGAGGGGATGAAAGGTTTGAGCCTGTTCGCAATAATCTTAGAAATGCATTTGTAAATTATGTTACAACGTGCAATAGGTCTGAAGTCCTGCATGGACGAGGGAGAGTTAGTTTTTGGGATAAACACCAAATTGGTAAGGTTCCATTGTCTGGGCATGGTGCTAGTTTGGAAGAAGGAAGCAACCGCATTAATAATCTCATTCCCAACAATTTCCCAGTTCTGGATGAAGAACCCGGTGTTAAACCCATCAGGGCCAGGAGATTTATCCTTACTAAGGCTGAAGAAGGCATCTTTTATCTCATCATCTAATATGGGGGCTATAGTACAAGACGCTTGCTCCAGAGTAATCTTTCTAGTAATAGCATGGTTCAGAATATAAGGAGAGGTGGGGTAGTGCTGCTAGTTTAGTAAGCTTGAGAAAAAATGAACAACCTCGTTGGAAACGTGCTCATGTCCTTCCACTCTGAGTTCATGATCATTTTAGATGCTAAGGATCTTATTCCTGTTAATGTTGCTTCCAACTAGACTGTGAAAAAAAAAGGTGTTTAGATCCCCCTCCTGAAGCCATCTCGTTCTAGACTTTTGTTTAAAAAAAGACTCTTCAACAATACAACAATTCATGTAATCATCTATGGCCTCTTTCTCATCATTTTTTAGATTTCTACTACTGCCCTATCTATTAATATGGTTTTAGATGTCAGTCAACATATTCTTATCATCCTTATTTCTTTGAGAAATGTTGCTTCAAAACTTTAGGTTGAAACCCTTAAGACCATGTTTGACCCTCTTAAGCTTCTGGGAAATCTATAACATCAGGGTTCCATTCGCACTTTCTCCCCAAAACTCCTCCAAAAGGGGTCTAAACTCACTATGTAACATCCAAAAATTATAGAATTTAAATGGCTTTTAATGGGAAGGGGGATAATAGTTGTAATGATTGGGCAGTGATCAGGAATACCTTGCCCAATAACCTCAGTTTGAGATTCCGAGAAGTTAATCTTGCAGTTATCATTAATGAGGACTGTTGATGTAAAAAATTAGACTATCTCTAATTTGTTTAATCACAGATAAAAATATAAATAAGACAAAAGGTTTTAAAGTGGTTCAGCCTTGAACGAATGGCCTACGTCCACTGTTTGTATTATTGTTGACTGTTTAGGAATTCTCGAAGTATGGTCTACCTCAAGAAATTTCGGTCCTCTTACAATGAGGATGATACAATGTATTTATAGCCCTGAGGTTGTACATGTGATAGGGTTGTACATAGTTGCCCAATAAGCGTATACATCTGTATGATAATAATCAGCATTTAATGCGCATTTAATCCTCTTAATTGTCTGATAATAAATGCTCTGATCGAGATGCAGCTCCGACCGCCTAAGCTGCTCGGACCACCTAAGTATCTCGGTATCCATGAGTTGCTCGGTGCAGTAAAGTTCGTCGGAGAACACTTGTTGCTCGGAGCATCTGAGTTGGTCGGGGAAATTGAGTTTCTCGAAGTCAAGGTGTTGTTCAGAAGTGTTTGTTATTGCCACGTAGATTGCCATGTGTCTCCATTTAATTGAGCCATGTCAGCAGACTAAATTTGGTATCAACAAGGACCCTATCAATTTTGGTTTGGATACAATCATCATTATGGTTCCTATTCCAGGTAAACTAGAGACCTTTAGTGATGATCTCATCAACTTGGATGGTAGATAAGCATTGATTGAAATCTTTAACAGCCTCAATATCAATGTTAAGTATTCCATTCTTCTCGTTGCGATTTCTGACCACATTAAAGTCTCCCATGAGGATCCAGTTATTGTTGCCACAAGTTTGATTATTGTCTAAAAGGTAATACCATTGGGGAATTCTTTAGGATGGAAGATTTAATGCATACACAAAGGTAGCATAAAATTTTTTGTTAAGGTTCAAGGAGGTTATGAGATATGTGATGGCTTGACTATTAGAGGTCAGAATGGCAACATTGAAGAGGGTGGGATTCCAACCAACAATGACTTTAGCCATACCCCCATCATTTGGGCAGTTATGCACAGTATCCCATTGTGGGAAGCAGCTTTTGGTGACATTCAGCAGATTATTTCTTCTAACTTTCATTTCCACGAGGCAAATGAGAGAGAAACACTGCTCCCTAATAATTTTGCGAACTTCATTTTGTTTGAGGGGGAGGGGGAGTTCAGGACCTGATGTTCCAAGTTTCAATTTTAATCATTGATTTTGATAGGTTTAAGGGGGTACCAGCCTTCTTACTTAGCAAAGCATGGGTTATTTTCAGAGTTTTCTTCATTTGCTTATTGGATACATTATGGTTCATGTTGCCACCTTTTCCATCAATGTCTTTGATTTTTATTGCAATACCTGATGGGGCTGGCGTTCCATCCGTGTCAATTTCCTCCTCCATATCTTGTAGAGCTGTAAAGATATTTGAGTTATTATGTAACACGAACTCCACATAATGATTGCTCATGGGGGTACCAGTGACTTCGGATGCATATTCAGTTAATGCATTTAATGTTGTGGGTTCATTTGGTATAGCAGTGACTTATTTCCTTCCTGATTTTTTAGACCATCACATTCCCTATTCTGGTTTTTCTTCCCCACCTGAGTCCATGCAGCACTCTTAGGTTCTACTATTTCCTCAACAGTTTTGGTAACTTTTGGTATCCATACCCTAGTCACATGAGGGCACTTGGCGATTTTATGGCCAAAAACAAGGCAGTGGGAGCAAGAGAAGGGCATACCTTGGTATTCCACGTAGATTTCAGTAGTTTCACCATCATTATATTGTAGGTCTATGGTTTTAGGGTAACTTTTTTTTGCTTCAACCTCAATACATATACGTGCATAGCTGAGGTTGTTCATTTTTTATGTGGCAGCATCAGCATAAAGAGGCTTCCCTATGGCACTAGCAATGTAGCTAAGTACATATTCTGACCATAACTAGATAGGTATGTTGTGGAATCTCACCCATATGGGAACAGACTTTGTAGGATATTTGTTGGTCTTAAAATTCGGCTGCCATTTTTTCAAAATGATTGGGTTGCCAGCAAAGTGCCATGGACCATTAGAGATAATCATTTCTCTTTCTTCCTGACTTTTGAATTTGAATAAGAATAAGCCATTATCATGGGGTAACACTTGCAGTAGACCGTATTTCTCCCATAGCCTGTGAGCGAGGTTATTAACCAAGGAGTATGGAAGTCTTCGTCCTAGGAAGTAACCCACAACACTATTGTTCCACATAGCATTACCCGTTGCTGCTACCTCCATAGGTGGTTTTACTGTAGGTTTACCATTTACCATTTCTAGTTTATGGTATTTGGGTTTGAGATTAGGTGTACGTTTGGGGCTACCACCTTACTCCAAGATTTTATAGTACTGCCAGTAATGGGATTAGAGTCAGAGGATCTCACATCTATAGTGTCTAGGGTTACCTCGACTGTCTCTTCATATTTATGTGGGAGTTGAGATGTGTTTGATGAAAGGACAATCTCCTTGCATGCCTCACCTTGGGTTGCAAAAGACATGCCTCTCTCATGCGTCACACTATTCCCTATGATCGTCGAAATGGGCTTTGCAACCTCTTCATGGTGGTGGACACCATGAGCATGTGTTATCACCGTTGTTTTCCCATCCTCATTCCCAGGGTTTTGACCTAAGCCTTTTATTTTCTCATAAGAGAACCCTTTATTGAGGAGGAAGCTAAGATAAATGGTATTTTCTGCATTTAACTCTTGTATTCTCAACTTGTGAGTGTAGTCAATGGGTTTGCCAGTGGCTACGTCTAGCACTTGGCATTCTTCAATAACTTCATGCCCATGGGGAGCATGAATAACCATAGATGGAGTGGGCTATGTGATCGTACAGTGGGAGCTCAACTTGTTGATGACGCCGCAACACCTACCATGGTGTTGGGGAGAGAGGAGACCTCATTGACACCACGAACGACACAGGATGGAGCCTTAGCTGCCAGACCTTCCACCTTAGTGGACTGGCTAGGAGTGGTCATAAAGATTTAGAGGGCGTAGAGGGTGAGATGGGATTGTTTTGGTGGTGATTGTAGGTGGCCAATGATATGGTTTTTTAGAGTGAAGGGAGAGAATTTTAGAGAGAGAAATAATGCTCATATGTTAAGGTTTGACGAGTGTAATTTAGCTTAGTATAACCTTGTAATCTGCTACAATAATTGCAAATTAACCTGCCTCAGTGAAAACCTTAGTAGCATACCTTATGATTTAGGGATTAGACTCAGTATACCACGACTATTTTAATTGGCCTATAGGACTCCGATATTGAGTGCCTAGTTTTTATTTGCTACATGCGTATGGGTGCCACTCTAGCTAAGTGTTCCAAGGCTTTATTATTATTATTATTATTGTTCCCCAAACAATCTTGGTATTGCCTGTCCAAGTGTATGATATGTTTTGAACGATATTGTAATGGTATGTCCACGTAATTGAAGCCCCTATAACCGATAACTTATAGGTTATCTTGTTATAGCCTGAACCCTTATCTTGATAACTTGATACATGACTTATTCGGTTACACTCTGCCATAGTTTTCATTTACGTATCATTAGACTCCAGTTTGCCCATGACAGTTCTACGATATTTCAGTTTGTCTCCAGATTTTTATGATATCAATATTAAATCAAGTTACTCTCTAACAATACAATTCCCCCGTACCTTGTATAGAAATAAGAAGTATCTACTTAGCATGCCTGCTTAATTGTTTTCCTTTCAGATGGACGATGAACCGGAGGAAGATGAGATACCTCCTGCACGTTTGGACTTTTATTCTATATTACCTCGAAAAATCTTTTTGGTTACGTACGTATGGGGTGGTAGTAGACAAGGATGGTGCTCCCCGTTGGAATATGTACACCATAACTTATCAGCTCTTACAATTTCCGAATGTTTTCTACAAATTTTACCTTATATACGACGTGTATGAATAATTATGTATTTTCGTTTATTTCAAGACTCAACTATGTAAAAAGACACTATGCAGCCCCATAAGAAAAATCTTTTAATTTTTGTTGCCTTTAATTTATTTGTTATATTTATTTTACTCCCTACTTACCATTGAAAACATATAATTCGTGGATGCGACAATGCACGAGGTTAATAATGGTATTAAAAGTTGTTAATATTAAGGACACGTGACACGATAGATTAATTCGGGTGGACATTTGGAGATAAAAATGTTAATTTAGGGATCTACCATGGAAAGTATGTTAGTCTAAAACAAAAGTTTTAATAGTTAAGTATACAGTAGTGTACGAGTTTCCAATACTTGAAATGAGGTAGGTATATGACAAAAGAACAAGAATGCAAGATGTGGCTAGTCATTATGACCCGCGGGGCGTGTCAAGACGTGATGGCGCTCCTTATAATCATAATGAGTGTAGGAAAAATATTAGTCTTGTTCTTAGGTATAATGATTGGGTTTCATAGGAGATATATATGATAAGTCACTCAATGGTGTTTAATAACAAAGAAATTTAATTGGAGTTTAAAGTGGACTTTCGAGGTTTTTATTCTTTTCAAAATAAGAAGTCCGTTCCTGATGAAAGTGTAATGAGGAGCTTAATTTAGTATCAAGTATGCCCCATTGTATAGAGTTTGGTATACCAAGGCGAGGTATGCATACCCTGTGGGGAAATTTTTGTGAATATTTACGATGTAACAAATAATTTGTAGTAAAAAAAAATTAGTCAAGACTTAAGGAAAGGGCTTTGAACAATTGTAGTCATTAACGTGTAGAGTTATGAACACTATACAATGATTTGACATTTTCAGTAGTGCCTTAGTTTAGTGGGGAACAATTTAAAAAGATATTTTACGTCAGAATACACTACTCATAAGCTAGTTGCGATTGTGGTAATATAACAACACAAGTAAGGCCTAAGTGTCGGGTCAACGTACACGTTAAGTAAGTGAGGCCTTGGGTATAGATTCAGCCATTGGATAGACTTTGAGATAAGTTAGTTTGATTAATATAATGATTGATGCTAGTAGAGATGATTGGAGAAAAACATATTATAGTGATATTTATGTTTATTAATTCCTTAAAAAGTAAAGGTCAGTCAGTGCAAGTTGCTACGTAGCCTTTACAAAAGAATAACCACAATAACCTAGTGGAAATAGTATCCTAAGTAATTTAAGTGTATCCCAATACATCAAAGGTCAATAATGGTGCTCAATGGGAAAGTATTAGTTGTATCTTATGATAACGATTATAAGTTCAAGTGTGAACTATTGAGATTATACAGTTAAAGCATGCAATAATCATGGTAGTTAATGAAAAAATTACTATTGTTCGTTTGATTTTGTAGACTACCATGATCATTAAAGATAAATTAGTGAGTATAACCTCTAAGGAGGGAAGCATCATAGTGCTTGACAATAACATCCCATTTCTTTTAAGCCTTGTCATGTCACCATTCGACTTAGGACGATGATTGAGTTGAGGATCTAGGTCCGATCGAAAAAATATACATCAGTCATAGGTATATTTCACTAATAATATAGGTAACGATATACTTAAGAGTTATAAATTGGGATATATAGTTCATATCTTGAGTTTAGGAGGCAATTAATAGGCCTTGATGATTAATTGATTTCATGACACGAGAAGTTGTCATGGGTGCTATCGGTACGTAGTAATTACATAGTCGTATGCCATCGTAATGTAGGCAATTATGCACCTAAGATTGGGGAAATTTGAGGACTTGGTAGATTTAACTACATAAAGCTTTGGTAATAAGAGCCTGTCGAGAGTCTATGAGTTTTATCGGTGTAAAAAAATATTACGCAAATGGGCGTTAAGAAATCGGAAAGAACTGGAACATTATGGGTCAATCAGTAGATTGTGATTCCTACTGGAAAATTAGAAAAGACTTGTTTGGCAGTGACACAAAATATAATGAACGTTGAACTAAGAAGGTATCTTATAGTCATACGGATAAATTGCATTTATGGGCATATGATTGATAAGGGTTGTTGTCATGACCTGAAAGGATAAGCATTATGACGGGTTGGAGTTCACGAAATACTTACGAAGCGACCATCTGATTATACGTAAAAAATAAGGGGTCTTATGTTTTGGAAGAACTACATGTATAATTGTACATGCGAGGAACCGCGTGGATGTTTAAGTTTGGGATAAATAAATTAAATTGCATAATTTAGTGTTAAAAAATACCTAATGAGGTTTAAAGGAGGAAACGGGGATTCTGGCAATTGTTTGCTCATTAAAGTCAATGATGGACCTATAATAGACAGTTTATTAGGGGGAACCATTATTGATTAGTTAGGGGGATAATTAGGATAGAATTCGATACTTTATAAGGGGGAGAATTAGTGACTTAGCTCAAGTTATCTCAAATTCCATTGAGTTGTTTGGCAACCCCTAAATCAAGATTTCTAGGCTCATTCCTTGCTCAATCTAGTAGCATAAAGTCCCTTATATTGTCTCTACACGTTAAGCTTGCAAGACCTCCATTACACCCTTCCATTACCAAGGGTTAATGAGGGTTTTGAAGGTATCAATTTGGAGGAAAAAGCTTGCAAAGGAGTTGGAATTTTATTGAATTTTCATTTAACATCTTCATCAAAAGAATTAATATCTACAAGAGGTAGAAATTATACACTATTTTAAAGTTTAAAAACCAAGCATGCTAGTTATATGTGACACCCCGCTTAAATTAATAACAGGTGGCAAGCCCTATACCAAGATAAAATAGGAATCTCAAGTGGATCATTCTTAACATCGCTGTCGCACAGACTAAAATCTAACTAACCACCCAGTAATAAAATAAACGGATGCCAAATTTTTTTAAACACTCAAGACACAACAAACTAACATGCAATATGACTACAAAACATGATAATATATACACGAGTACAATAAAGATATGCCAAAATATGTTTTCGGGTCACAGACAATACAACATCCAAAAATAAGAACGTAAAATAGCTACAAATATACAACCCCTGGGTACACATAGCCGATATACAAAATGGATCTTAAACTAGATGTACTAAAATAGGAAGCGGCTACAATAAAATCGTGTAACATCCCGCATCTACTACAGCTCCAAGGACTCTGAACATAATAGGCATCACTGGCGTCCTTGCGGAGGGACAGCTAAAATAATACAATATATGTATAGCAAAAGAAAAGATATAAACGGGTCAGAGCCCGAGGTTCAAAAATAATTTTTTAGCAAGTGAATTAAAATGCATAATAATTATGAATGCACGATATCATAATTATAGTGGTGTCGCACTCTCTTGGGATTCAATCTCACCCCTCATCTATAGCGCGCACCTAACGTATGAATATGAGCCTCAACTAAGCTACCCAACACATTCTATGGCTAAATCCTCTTATATCTACACATGACCCTCATCCACTTAACTCACTATCTCTAATATATCCATCCATCTACTTCTTCTATCATCTCCTAAGTTTACGCCCAAACTTATACGATAATATCACTAAATTATATTCTCTTGGTTTTAATCTTTAAACTACACAAGTTATTAGCATAAGATAACCGTTTCTATAATGCTATCATCTTCCAAGGGATTGCTCACATGCCCCTGGGTTACCTACAGTCGGAATAACTCACACCGACTTGGTAAGAACCTAATCACAACGAATGAGAAGCGGCCATAGTTCATAACCTGAGAGCAAGACGAATCATACCCAAGACGTCTTACCCCTACCTCACGCATGGTAAAATACTGGACGCTGTGACATGGGGACTATACTCTCCCTGCTCCTCAAATAGGGATGTAAACGGATATTCAAAAATTCGCATCCGTTTGATATTTGAATCCGAATTTGCGGATATTTATCCGAAAAAATAAAAACGGACATGAATATGGATACTCTATAAAAATATATGAGAAAACGGATACGGATAGTACTAGTATCCGACACGGATAATCCGTATCCGATGCGGAGTATTCCTTTTACCGAATATCCGTTTTACCGGATATTCGTATCCGATAAACGTATGTTTAAAATATACTAATATATTCCTAATAAAATAATATTAGAAAAAATCTTAATCGTTTATTCCTTAAAACAAAACAAACACATACTCCACCCAAAACAAAAACACCCTAAAGTTATTATTTTATTGGGTAAATTATAAAATGCCATGTATTATTATTTTATTGGGTATATTATCATGGAGTTACACTAATGTTAATACACCCATCACACACAACATACAACCACTAAAGAACATATACTCCACTAAAAAAAAAACTAATTTCATTTCATTTATCTTTCGTACAAAATAAGAAAAAAGAAATCCTCATTTCACTCCATAAAAAACCCTCATTCTTCCACCTCCACCTCCGCCGTATCTACCCGCCACTGCTTGTCAACCCCGCCACCGCTTCTTATTAACCCCTCCGCTATGCATCCCCTCCTCCTGCAACATAAAGTTAGCAACAACAAGTACACACAGAATACAAATACAAATATATAAGTGTATTTATATATTATTCATGTGGTTGTTCATTAGTTCCTTAATTATAAATAAATGTAGGAGGTAAACAAAAAAGTAAAGAGATGGTTTTGATTGTGATGAGAACTGAAGTTAACAATAGGTATATTATATACAAAATAAAAATGTATACTCGGCCTTCAAATTTTACGGGGTATGACATTATATGTATACACGTTTATGATTTACATGACTATGTATGATTATTATGACTATATATGAATATATGTTGGTAAAAATGGTTAAAAATTGAAGTTGAAATTAAGTTAAAATTTTAGAATGATTAAGGAACTTATTTCTTATGAAAACCATGTTTAAACTAGTTATTTCACGTCAAATGTTAAGTGAAACTTTATGAAGAAATGTTAATATGCATATATAGATTTTATGGGAATAAAACCTTACATTCATGAACATAAACTCATGTGGTAAGGATAAATTGGTTTAGTACGTTGAAAATACATTTAAACAAACCTTGGAATATGAAATAATAATGTTGAAAAAATCAGCATACTAGTCACATAAACTAGCGCTACTTTATGTGGTAAAATTTGGAAAAGTTTAATAATTAAGGGATCGAAAGTAAAAATAGAAAGTGTTGAGGTCAAAACAATAAATACAGTAATGTTTACACATAAAATGACAAGGATAAAAAGTCTAAAACGATAAGTTATCAATTTGTAAGAATAAATCTTGAAATGTCAAAAGTATAGTTTTTAGTACAAAAGTGTTATTTTATGTAAAGTATGAATTTAGTAGTAATTTTTACAAACATCGATGATGATGAGAATCACCACCCCTAAAACATAGACAACTCAGGCTCTAGCTCTGTTAACAATAGTGGAATCACAATGATAGTATACAAAATATATGCATATGAAAGAAGGGATGAGAGAGATGGAAGACATAAGCATATACATGGTTCGACCTTGGTCTGCTCCACTAAAGTGATGGTGTTTTCACTATAACAAGGCAATAATGGCCATGGATACACACTCAAGCTTCATGTCTCTCTTTTTTTTTTTGGGGAAATTAATTGTATATAAAAAACCAAAAGAAATACAGAGGAAGAAAACCCCTCCTCAGAACAAGAACACCCTAGGGCATACCCCACAGGCAAACAGGCCAAACAGGCAGGAACCAAACAGAGCCTAAACTAGAAGCTTATCTTCAGGGATGTTCCAGTACATACAAGCCATCCAGTTAGAATAACTCCTTCTGTCCTTTTTCCACGTGAGAGCTTTTGCTCTAACCATGTTTTCAATACCCTTAATAATAGAATCAAGGGAATTGGAGACATGCTTAAAGCATCTAGAGTTCCTCTCCATCCAAATGCAATAGATAGTGGTAGTAAAAGAAAGGGATCTAATCTTGTCACAAAGGGTCTTCGTAGAATGGTTAACAGTAGCCAAACCCAACTCACTATTCAGACACTGGGCATCCCTGTAATATTGGTTCCTAAGCATCACCTCTTCCCATATACATTTACTAAGGCTACACTGAGAGAACAAATGGTTATATGTCTCCCTTTCATTCCCACATAACTCACACAGGTCATCCACAGAAACTCCCCAATCAAGTAATTTAACTTTAGTGTTGATGGCCTTCCTAAACACCAACCAAGTAATGAAAGAGCATTTAGGGATACAAACCTTACTCCACACAAACTTGCTCCAGTTGACCATAGGCTTATGGGCCTTTAAAAGATCCCAAGCAGACGCAATGGTGAACATACCATGACTAGATGGGAGCCATACAACAGTATCAGTTCCCTCGTGGATTGTAGGAAGAGTAGCATTCTTCACTTCATTCAGCTCCCATGTCACTCTTGACGGCCATCTCCACTCCAAATGGTGTATAAAATCTGACACTTTAGCCTTTAAATTGCTAGCAGAGTCATAGACAATGTTATCCCCATATAGGGTATGTAAAGGGCCATTAGGGTGCCAATAATCGAACCACATAAATGCATGCGCACCATTCCCAATGCAGGTCTTGATTTGACTTCTAAACTTCTCTCTGCTCTTGAGGATTTTCCTCCAACTCCATGAAGAATCATTTGGGATACTCAAAGCCCATATGCTCCTTCCTTTGATCTTGTAAGTATTACACCACTTGATCCATAAGCTGTCCTTCTTACTACAAAGATTCCACAAATGTTTCGCCATAGCCGCTCTGTTCCGAGTCTCTAAACATTTAATATTGAGCCCTCCTTCATCAAGAGAAACACAAAGATCCACCCAAGCAACTTTAGCCCCTTTGCTATTAGCCTCATCCCCTTTCCATAAGTAATTTCTCATAATTTGCTCAATCTTCTTAATAATACTCTTGGGCAGAATAAAAATGCTAGCCCAATACACTTTAATGCTGAAAATCACAGTCTTCACTAGAAGGAGCCTACCTGCAAAACTCAAGAACTTATTAGTCCAACATCTGGTTCTCATAGTAATTCTATCCACCAAGTGAGAGCAGTCCTCCTTCTTCAACCTAGTAGTGATGAGAGGAACCCCAAGATATCGAAATGGAGGGGTCCCATGCTGAATGCCAAAAATAGTTGAAATGTCCTGAACCTCATCCTCATTAATCCCTGCAGTGAAAAGGTTGCTCTTCTCTAAGTTGATCATCAGCCCAGATAAGGAGCTAAACTTTGATATTGCCTCCTTCACAATACTGCAGGAAACAGTGTCCCCCCCAGCAAAGACAATTAAATCATCAGCAAAACTTAGGTGAGTCAAAGCTATCTCCTTGCATCTAGGGTGAAAACTGAACAGGTCAGATTCAGTAGCTTTAGAAATAACCCCAGAGAAAACCTCCATCACAAGCAAGAAAAGGTAGGGAGAGATAGGGTCCCCCCGCCTGAGCCCTCTTTTCCCATGAAAGAAGCCCTTAAGTTCCCCATTCATGCTAATGGAGAATCTGGTAGTAGTCACACATTTGGTGATCCACCCAATGACTTTGGATGGGAAACCAACATGGGCCAACAGCTTTATCAAAAAGTCCCAGATTCATGTCTCTTAGTTTAGTGCAACAGAGTTACAGTAGGGTTACAATTGATCAATCCTTTGCAAAGAAGACAAAGTGGGCTTTTTATAATAGTGTGGGCGTGCAATGTCACCCCAAGCATGCACGCTGCATGCATGAGCTCAATGCACCAATAGGAGAGGGTCAGTTGTCTTGCACACATGTGTATCATGATGAAAGAATATTCTCCCATGTGGGGGTTGATCTTCTGTAATGGTTTTCTTTCACGTGTCTTGGCAATGCACATGTCACATGTTTCATGTGAGATATTAATGTCGACTCTAGGAGGTCTCAGTTGGCCGAGACTGATGAAGTGGCTTTCGATCGAGTAATACCGAGAGTGATACCTATTATGGGACTACGAATTGGTCTCGTCTTGACGTTTTCGTATGAGGCCGACACACTGTGGAGTTGAGACTTGGAAGTACTTATGAGTATAAAGGTAGTCTTCGTGCATGGTTACAATTGTTCTGCTGATTGAGTCTCGGAGGCCGAGGCTGATTGGCATGGGACTTTGAGATGTGGGCCCATATGAGGATGAGTCTCACTTGCACTTGGAGGGGGTAAACCATAAAATTTTAAATGAAAAAAATAAACCTTAATTGATAACACTAAACCACAAAACCTAAACCCTATTTACTAAAACCCAAAACCTAAACACTAATACCCTTACTTACTGAAAGCTAAAACTAAAACCCTAATTAATAGCCCTAAACTAAAAACTCTAAACCCTAGGGTTTAGGGGTTATAGATTTTAGAGTTTAGGTTTATTAATTAGGATTTTAGTTTTTTGATTTATGCTTTAGTAATTAAGGTTTTGGTCATAAGTCGGGTTGAGTCTCGTTCAGACGAGGCTATACTTATGTATACCAATCACCCTCTAGACCTTAGTCTTCAATGTATATGGGAGGTTGGGGTGTAAAAGTCATTTTCCCCCTGCAATGAGATGACACCTCAGTGTCGAAGGATGCCCTGGTGACGTGAATGGACTGGGTACATGTCATGAGCGTCATTTCAGAGTCTTGGAAGAAGTGACGTCTTGGTGTCCTTTAATGGACACATGTCAACAGGCAAATGGCTTGGCGTGTGGCCTAAGAAGCGGCGGCAGGTGTGTAGCTTGGGGAGTTGAGCCCTAATGATGTGGGCGTTGGTAAATGTGTACAATCATTACCTTGTTTAAATACCTCAGAAAACTACATTTTTCTCTTTCTTCTCCATTCTTTCCCGCCTAAGCGTTCTTGCCAAAACTAGAGCACGAAGCTCTCTCTCCTCTCCATTCTCATTGTTCCAGGCTTGTTTTCTTCCTTTATAAGCCTTACTTCTCCTCAGGTAACTTTTTTTCCTTTTTTACCGTCGATTTCCATTTATGTTGTTAGTTTACTATTTTTGATTTTCTCCGACGAGTTTTGCATTTTTCGACCACTATTTTAAGTGGCTCTAGGGTTTGTTTGGTGGTTCTGAGGTGTTGTGTAGGATACGGAGGGAGTTTAGGCTAGTGTTTAGGAAGAAAGATACATTTTTAGGCGGCGATTCTTTTTTTCAGTGAGTTTTCTAGTCTTCTTCTCCAGTAGAACTCTAACTCGTTCTTGACTGATTTTTGGTAAAAACGTTTGAGTTTCCTTTGTTTGAACTTTTAGTCAACATTGGTAAAATGTTATTCCTGCTTGAATGTATCGTATGTTATACGAACTAGAAGAGCAATACCCAAACCTTAGAGAACGAATAGCGTGGGAGATACAGAAGGCTGAGGTCGAGGCTAAGAGAAGAGTCGAGGACGAGTCTAGACTTCCCATTCATCCAACTCCTTTATTTGTTGTTCAAAATGTATCTGTCAAAATATTGCACCCATAAATTGCAGCTTATAACTTCGTTTTCAGTAGAAATCATATTTCGAGAATGCGATTTCTAACTATTTAATTAATAATGATGCCAATCATAAAAAATGTCAGCCATATGTGTCATTTCTATAAAATTCACCCGATAATTATAATTTTACTAAAATCGCATCTGCAAGTAATTTGGAACAAAAAGCAAACAAAACTGAAAATTAATGACCTATAAAATAGGAGAAAAACATAATCTTTATTTTACAGTAAACAATATCGACTTGAACCTTAGATACTAACCTTATAGCATACGTAGGCATTAATAAGTGGCAGGAATGATGACTTAAAAGAGAGATCATGGGAACTGAGGCTAAATAAAATTAATAAATAAGACTTCAACCTAAATTTCTAATGTACTTACATTGAGAACTCATATAACAAAACCATAAATAATCAATGTATTTATACGGAGGCTGTAAAAAAAATTATATTTACGTGGAGAAACCATTTAAAAAAACCATTAAGCCCATTACAAAACAAATCTTATAAGATACGGAATCATAATCAATATATATATCCTCGACAAACAAAAAACCTTAATTATTCCTTCACATCTAATGTATAAATATATATTTATTCAAACAAACAGAAACAAAGCAATATTACATATACCATCGACAAAGTTGGGTCTTTAGTTAAATAAGATGGGTAGAAGTAAGAATCCGTTCTTTAGGTCTTTACAGTCCATTTCTTCCCTACATCAAAGAACCAACATCAATAGTCACAAACCCTAAAACAAACGAAAATGTGAGAAGAAAAACCCAAAATTACTTGATTTAAAACATGAAAAAAAATAAAATCTTTGAACTCCCCCCAAATATAAATCCATAAAACCTATTTTGAAACCATAAACCTATTTTGATATGAAATAATAAAACAAATTAATTTTTTTAACCTAAAAACCTTTAGAACCCTAAAAAAAAAAATGAAAGAACTCTAATTTTAAAGATCCAAAATGAGATTAAAAAAAAAGGAACCCTAAAACCCTAATTCTCAATCTCGGAGTGAACCCAAGAACATATTTCAAAACAATCCAAAATGAAACCCAAAAAGAAATTGAAAGCCAAGAAAACCCTATTTTGAAACTCTTAAACCAAAATCAACAAACCAAAAGAATACACACAAAGAGATAAAGAGAACATACATATACACTTTGATGAAAGAAGGTGATTATGCCAAGGCAAATAGATGTCAAATGGATAATGTTGAGAGTAGAGGATAGGGAGAAACGACATGTATAAAATGAGAGTGATTTTTGTAAATAATATGGTGAAACTTGAAACTCATTAAAGGGAAAGGAAGAGGAAGAAATATGGGTGGAGTAACGGTTTGGTAAGTTTTATCAAGGAATTAATAATAGAGGGAGATAAAAGATGATGGAAATTTATGACAATAAGAGAGGGAGAAGATGTGGTAGCGGGAGGGGGAGATGATGCAGGTTGATGAGGGAGAATAAGCCGAAAGGAATTAATAATAGAGGATACAGTCGAAATTTTGAAGTAAGTGAGGGTAATTTGAACATATGACCCAAAGGTTTTTGGCTCATTTTAAGTAGTAGAGATAGAGATAGCGATAGCGATAGAGATACACAAAAGAGTTAGATATAGGGTTTTGGATTTACATGAGGTGAGAAGAATGTTTCTAAAAACGTATTTTAAAGAATATAAAGTAGGTCGTTAGTCCGTTTGGTTATGGGTAAAATATGTTTCAACACGGTGAAAAGCGAGTTAAATTTTCTTGTCGATTCATGTTTAAAGTTTAATAATTATAGGGTGTGCACTTATTCGTAATGTCAACCCAACAAACAATTAATTTTAAATATGTGAAAAAATATTTTACCATTTTACTATGAGAAATGCTTTGTGTCGCAAACAACTCTCCAAAATCCTCCCACAAATAGCATTAAGTGTTATACCTTGTGATATGATATGGGTCCCACCAGGCACAACTCATTAATGATATTTGTGGGAGATTTTGGAGATTTGTTTGGTACCCATAGCACCACTCCTTTACTATTCACCTCAATTAAAATTATTTCCCCCGAACCAAAAGAACGCTAGTCGTACATGGTACGAGTGAGGTGCAAACAAAAACTTGCTCAAATTTTACCCTCATGTTGATTATGGCAAAGAATTGAGGAAGCAAATATTAATGGTAGAAAAATAGAATTTAGTGAAAATTGGGGAAGTTGTTGGAGGGTTTCGGGGTCTCTTGAAGTTGTGTGGCGGCAGCGCTAGGTCTGAGTGAAGCACCACCGCAGCTCACCATACCATTTACACCCCTTTCCATCTCTTCTTTTTTGAAGCCTAGTTGTAAAACCCCGACATTCAAACCTTTTCATACCTCACTCTCCCTTCCCTCCCGTTCCGTTCATCTCCATTCCCTGTATGTTGTGTATCAATATATCATCTATTGATCAATATATGAATCTGTTTTTAAAAAATATTGAGTTTACTTTTCATGAATCTGTTTGTTGTATATGGCTGACTGATTGTCTTTTTGTAGTTGTGTGTGTATATGTATATTGACTGTTTATATTGTGTCTACATGGTCTTTTAGTTTTGTGGCTCCCCTGTTATTTTTAAATTTCAATTTTATTGCAGTAAATATCTGTAAAAGCTACTGGTATTATGGCAATAGATAGTGATAGCAAAGAGCCATCTCACAAGTCTCATAGGTCTCGCCAATCAGGCCCCTCTGCCAAGAAAAAGAAGAAGCCTGATACTTCTGATGACAAAAAACGTAACCCTAAGGTCGTTTTCTTCTTCTTCTTCTTCTTCTTCTTCTTCTTCTTCTTCTTCTTCTTCCTCCACCCTCGCTCTCTATATAATATATAATATGTCTATTGTTATTAGAAAGTGATGATAAATAACAATATATGTTTGTTTATGTATGATAGGCTTTTGCATTTAATTCAACCGTGAAAGCTAAGCGATTACAGTCGCGTGCTTCGGAGAAAGAGCAACGTAGGCTTCATGTCCCCACTATTGATCGATCTATTGGAGAACCCGCTCCCTATGTTATTGTTGTGCATGGACCTCCCCAAGTAATTTTCTCTGTTCATTAACCTGCCAACAAGTTATATGGAACCAACTACTGATTTGGAACTTGTTTCATTAGGTTGGGAAGTCTCTTCTCATAAAGTCTCTCATCAAGCATTACACTAAGCATAATTTACCTGAAGTTCGTGGCCCCATTACTATCGTATCAGGTTTTAAACTCTTCTTCCTTTTCAATTGGGTTTCCAATTTT
This sequence comes from Sambucus nigra, assembly GCA_949130495.1. Taxonomy (NCBI): domain Eukaryota; kingdom Viridiplantae; phylum Streptophyta; class Magnoliopsida; order Dipsacales; family Adoxaceae; genus Sambucus; species Sambucus nigra. The sequence goes on from OX422218.1 coordinate 152,254,332, forward strand.
CAAATGCTATTGGATAGGATTCATTAAATAAAAACATAAATTGACTTTGCACATTATGTTTTGACCCTTATTTTGTGTTTCTACCATATTTAAAAAAATTCTTGTATCTATACACATTGCCATTGCAATGTTAAATTTTCCTCAAATAAAATATTAGGTATGACTGGTTGATCATTTTGTGTTAGGTAAGCAAAGGCGGCTACAGTTTGTGGAGTGCCCAAATGATATCAATGGCATGATTGACGCTGCAAAGTTTGCCGATTTAGCATTGCTTCTTATTGATGGAAGCTATGGCTTTGAAATGGTGAGTCTTTGTTGTTTGTGACTGCTTTTATGTATTTATATATATACATATACATTTCCCTGTTAAGATCTTTTTGGATCTTTCTATCCGAATCCCTGAAAGCAAGAATGAATTGATCAGTTATAGTTATTGTTATGTTCTGATGATTTTTTATGATATGTGTTTACATACTAGACTTGAATTTATTAACCCTACATACTTGCGATCATCTGATGATTCTCGACTGAGTCATGGTCAAACTGTATATTTTATCCTTTGGGAAATGGCTAACTAGTTGAGGTAACGTTCCAAGCCTACAATGCCAGTTGAACTTGTTGCATGTGAAATTTATGCATGACCTCGCGAAATTGAAAATTTATTTGATTTTATTTTTGTTTTGGCTTTATAAGACGAGATTTTTTTGTTTTTTTTTCTTTCTTTTTTTTTGATGAACAATTTCCTACTCGTCATCTGCCACTCTATTAAGTGTTGTTGTTCAGTTGCTATTATTGTACAGCAAGTGCTCTGCTTGCCAGGTTTTTGATTTTGGTACTGCCCATATATATTTGTCAGCCTTTTTTTTTACCTTTGCTTATTTATTTCCTTATTTTCTTAGAAGTGTCATTTGGTGTACTGCATTGATGTAATGGGGGCTTTTTTGCAGGAAACTTTTGAGTTTCTTAATATTTTGCATGTTCATGGATTCCCCAAGGTCATGGGAGTTCTTACAAACCTTGATAAGTTCAAGGATGTAAAGAAGCTTAGAAAAACAAAACAGCGACTCAAGCATCGGTTCTGGACTGAAATTTATGATGGAGCTAAATTATTTTATTTATCTGGTCTTATTCATGGGAAGTAAGTAGCCGTCTGATTGTTCTATATCTAATTTCTTCACTTCACTGGTGAATGTTTTAGAATGCTGTAACACCCCGTTATATCTAATAATAGATTGATCAGTTCTAAATCAAACAATACATGAGTCTAAACAATTATGTACCATTCTAAGCATGCGAAAAACTGAAGTACACTAAATAAAATACTGAACAAAGATAAGTTCATGCAAATGAAATCTATACATCCAAACCAAACTATATATGCCAATATTCCCAATCATAGAAAATGTAATGTACTATACATATCCCTCAAATCTAAATCAGGATCAACGGAAATAGAAATAGATTTGACACGCAAGCTAATGACACCTACATTCTAAGATCAATTGCTCGGATGAGGTATGAATAGCAGGATCACTACTGAGGCATCACTACTGAGGCGGGAATGGGAGCCTAGGTTCTGAAATGTTAAAATCCACAACGTTAACAAGTCTAAATAGAATAAGAATATAACTGAAGTTGAGATAATTCATAGCTATGCATCTGCCCCTCGAATTTTAAGATCTTTTTTGAGTTTTATCCCAACCCAAACAATCCTAAATTTCATATGCATCCAATAGTCCAATCCCATCCCATGTGAACTCATGATTAAGTCTTATTTTACACAATTTGAATATAACCAATGGATTCATAACAACATTACACTAAGCATCTCAAGTGTATAACGCAAGTAGAAACAATCTCAACGTCAAATATCCACATGAGTATGGCTTTGGCACGTACAATATAAATGGGTTCCCACCAATGTTTAAAAAGGCGAAAGGCGAGGCGTTTTAGTCGCGGCGAGGCGAGGCGTAAGCCTCACCGAAAAGAAAAAAAAAAGAGCAAAATAATATTTAAAAAGTACTAATAAAACCATAAAAATAAAATAACAAAGAAATATAAAAAAAAAACTACAAAAAAAATATCCTTGAGGGCTTTCTCATATAGTTTGACATTTTTTTGTTCCCCCCAATATAACTTTTTAGAAAAAGAAAATCAATTTGAACATATTGGTTATTTTAAATATGACAATAAATTAATCAATGCAAAATCGTATTGGCAAAATCATTTTTTTAGCTTCATTCACATATTGGTTCTTTTATAATATGACAATAAATTAATCAATGCAACTTAACAAGCAAATTTATTAAAAAAAACATTGATTTTCAAGCTAAGATTAAAAAAATAGCAACTTTATTAAAAAAATAATAAAACATATTAACCTAAGTTTATTAAAAAAAAACAGCAACCTTTAAAATATATTAGTATAAGTTAAAGAAAACATATTAATATAAGTTGAAAACCAAAAAATTGAAACCTTTTAAAAAAAAGTCATATTGAAGTTAATTTTGTACATTTATTTCAAACAAACTATATATTTGTAACAAAATATAGTCTCAAACAAATTTATACACTTATTTCAAACAAATTTATACACTTATTTCAAACAAATTAGTAAAGAAAAACAAAATTAAGTGCAACTTTAAAACTAAACTAAAATAAAAAAAGAATAAGAATTAGTAGATTAAAACAACATTTTTTTAAGTTAGGTGCAATTTTAGAAAAATGAAGAATTTTAACCTTTAAAAAAACAGACTTTGTGATGAAAGATTTTTTTTTTTTTTTTTTTTCCGCGCCTCAGCAAAAAGGCGTGAGGCGCCTCGAGGCGCATTGAGGCGTAAGCCTCTATTTTATGGCCCGAGGCTTAAGCCTCGAGGCGTTTTTCCCTCGCCTCGCCTCGAGGCGCGCCTCGAGGCGTACGCCTCGGGCGCTTTTTTAAACATTGGTTCCCACTCAAGTCCCAAATAACGAAGGCCTATCCCTAACGCATTCGGGGATCATTCGTGCATACTAGCTATAGTCGTAGGCCGCCTTAAACCTAAGACCTCATTATGATCAAGGGATAAATCGCTACACCTACTCGTCATACATATAGCCTACCATATCCAAGACCATACGTTGAACTCTCTTCGTGAAACCTTTTCGGTACACGGATACCTAAACATAGGACTCAGGGGTAAAAATGACCATGGCAAACTCGTCACTACCAGCGAGGCACCATCGCGGTAGACATCGCACGCGCCCCTTTAATGGAATCCCCTCCTAGTACTTTCACCACGAGCACTCACACATGATATGCATTTCACACATAACCCAAGAGAAGAAATCCTACACAGTAATGGAAATCTAGTCTTAAATTTGAATTATTCAATTTATTAATCTTATAAGGTTTAGGCATTTAATTATTTGTCTTAAATTAGAATCTCATCAATCACCCTACAAGAGTCAGTTTAGTCTAAAGGCCAACTCTAAATAAACCCCCAAATCCAAAGTCCAATCAAACAAACCATAAACAAAAATGCCAAAAACCTAGCAGCAATCCACATATAATACACAATTGAATCATAGATCTAACATAAAAAATCTAAATTCTAATACAAGATTTAAATGAAAACCCACTATCTCACTAAAGAGCTCTTAATTTACTAATGTCTTCAATTAGTTCATGTTTCCATCAGATTAATACATATAATCAAAGGGCTTTTGTATGTTTTACATTAATAAACTTCTAATCATTATCTCACAATTTCGAGTCAGATTCATAATGAAATCAATCAAATTAATAGGAAATTCAACGTAATTACTTACTAGATTAGGTTAATTACAAAATTAATTAATTCAGATTAATAACATAATTAGGTTTAGATTCACATAAGTAGACATAATCTAAACCAGCAGCAATCATACTTTTATTCTAAATAAACTTGACTCTTTCCATTTGGTGAAGAAACTAGGGCAACATCCTTTCAACTCTTCTTCCCTTCAAGTTTCTTCTCTCTAGACTTTAGGTGCTTCCCAAAATATGATATATGACTAATGAGATTCCTAATGGTTCATTAAAACCCTTTAATCCCGAAATTGGGCTTGGACCTCAAATGGGCCTCACCTAAACGAGTCCAAAATTAACTCCAAATAACTTAAAACTCTACCTAGGTCCTATACTAACCCAATAGGCCTATATTTCATAATTTTAAGCTAAAAACGGGTATTCTAAATGTTGTAAATTTATCCCAAAGCATGACATCATTAATTATTTAACTAAACCAACCTTTTGATCAAATAAGCCGATACAATTCTCGAAGTCAATTATTTATTTATTCATTAATGTGGGGAATTACTTCACGATTGGTGGGACCCGACACCAAGGGAATAATCCAAAGAAGGAAACCCTCGATACCAAACCCCGAACCATTCCATAGTCACCCATAATACGCAATCACGTTAAAATATATAATTAATGTTTTACCATATATTAAGTCCCAAATTTAGATTTATTTATATGACACATAATCATATAACTAGTGACATCACATGTCACAGCCATATCAGATAATTTCATAACTATTTTAATGCATTAAAATACGGGGTATTACAAATACTCCACATTTTGACTGGCTACTCATTTATCATCATTTGTTTCCCTGAATGAACAGGTACCCTAAACGAGAAGTTCATAATCTAGCAAGGTTCATTTCTGTTATGAAGTTTCACCCTTTGTCTTGGCGAACTTCTCATCCTTATGTCTTGGTAGATCGTTTAGAAGATGTCACACCTCCAGAAGCAGTGCACATGAACAATAAATGCGATAGAAATGTCACTTTGTACGGTTATTTGCGTGGCTGTAATTTGAAGAAAGGAACAAAGGCATGTACGTCTAACCCTTTATTTTATTATTCCTTTCCAACTTTTAGACTAGTAACAATAAAAAAAATTCCTGGATTTTTCATGATTGAATTTGTTTCTTGAAATGTCAACTCATTCTTATTCGTTAAATATAGGGATTAAGAGGTATTTTATTTCCCGCTTATAAAGAAAGAGAATCCTTTTGCATTGTACTGAAATCTGAAATAGGCTTGTATATTTATATTAATTGGTCTGAATAAATTTTCCATGAGGCTGTGTACATCTAACCCCCAGTACCCAGCAATGGCGGGAGCCTTGTGCACTGGGTTTGCCCTTTTTTTCTAAAATATAAATTTTCCATGACATAATTATATTTTTTGGTTATCACCATGATTTTTAATCCCAACTTTTTTTTCATGAATGAGACAAATGGTTGTTGCTCGCTGATTAACCTTTATAGCAAAGAAGCTTGCTCTTTTTGGAGCCATACATTTTTTATATGCCAAGACTTATTTTATAATAAGTTGAGTGGACTTGCCTCATAATTTTTTTGACTGTCCATTACTTAACTATCTGCCATCTCTAGCACCACCTCTTTAACCACTTATGGAGCAAAGCTGCCTAGGGAAGGAAAGGGGCATTTGTAAAGTTGGTTATTCATTTTCTTTAATGATCAGTGCAGCAACAATCCCTGTGATTGCAGTTATGTTGATGTGGCTATTTTACATTTGTAATCTAACCTGCAGTTTGTGAGCAGGTGCACATTGCAGGCATGGGTGACTACAGCTTAGCTGGAATAACAGGCTTAGCTGATCCATGCCCTTTACCTTCGGCTGCCAAAAAGAAGGGATTGCGTGACAAGGAGAAGTTATTTTATGCACCTATGTCTGGACTGGGGGATCTCGTGTATGATAAGGATGCTGTCTACATAAACATAAATGATCACTTTGTGCAGTATTCTAAAGTTGATGATGAAAATGGTGGAGTGGCACGCAGAGGTTTTCGTTTCACTTTTTGTTAGCATAAAATTGAAAAGTTGGGCCTGTTATCATTTGTGATTGAAAATGTATTCTCTTTCATATGTCATTAAGTTCTATTTCATTATTTTTGTAAAGATATTTTAATTATAGTGTGGAGTTTGACTAGTGCAGCAAAGGAAAAATCTTTCATAGCATTCACAACTGCGTCATATTGCTTCTGCTAAAAATAATTGTTCCTTGTGTCCAGGAAATGACATCGATGATGGTGAGGCTATGGTGAAAAAACTTCAGAAAACAAAATTTTCACTTGACGAGAAGTTGGATGAAAGCTTCATCGCCCTTTTCAGCAAGAAAGCTAACATCTTATCAGGAGCTTCAAATGACATAAATGGTGCTCAAGAACCTATTAGTCGGAATAACTTTGTAGAGCATGTGGAAGAATTTAAGACTTGTGGGTCTGGTGTAGAAAGCGATGATGAGGATCTGGATGATTTAAAACATTCAGATGAAGAAGATAATAATGTAACTGAGCAGAACTCTCTTTCAAAAAATATAAAACAACATATTGAGTTCCAGGCGGGAAGGATGCGGAGAAAAGCCGTCTTCGGAAATGACATTGATCAAGAGGATTTGAAGGTAATGCTGTTGCAAATGCCGTCAGTTGACGATTTTTTCATAAAACCATTTTATTATCTTCTCTTCTGGTTGGTAAATTTTTTATTGAATAGGGGAATAAGATAGAACATCATACAGAAGAAAACAAGGTCAAAGGCTTAAGAAGCAGAAGCCAAAAAATCATTTGTATGAACCCCAGGATGAGAGCTTCGTTACCTCATACAAAACATAAAAACCAAATTTTAAATCTGCATAGTGATATGATTAGATGCCATACTTTTGTTTCTTTATCTGCAGAAGCAAAACTCCCTTTCCACTTTTATTATTAAAAGAGGGGGGTGTGGGGGGAGGGGGAGGGAGAGGGAAGGAATTTTGAATAGGCACTCAAGGAAAATCAGTAATGAGAAGCAGCTGAGACAAACCCATGAATCCAGAATATCATATAAACACAGTTTCTTCAATTCTATTGCAAGACCTGTTGTGTGCCTCATGGAAAGATCCGACTCAAAAGACGGTTTTATTTGATGATTCTCTCCTTGACCAAGTGGGCATTTAAAGGCTGCTTATCACAGGCACATACAGTACAAGAGCTATCCTTATTGGTGATACGCCGTGGGAATATGAGATTGAAATAATGGATACCAGTCTTCTTTCTTGGCTCATGTAGTTGCACAATGTTTCAAATAATCTTGTTCCGATTATGTTCTGATGAGGATATTAATTAGTATCTTAGTTCTACTCAATATATTTTGTGTTCTGTTGCAGTACACAGACGAAGACGATGAGCCAAATAAAGATAAGGTAGATGACAAATCTTCTTCTCATTTAGAGTTTTCAGAAGAGGAAGAGGAAGAGGAAGATGAAGATGAAGATGAAGAGGGAGAGGATTGTGAGATAGACGGTACATTCTCTCATGCATTGTGAAAATTTTGTATTAATGGATATTGATGGTATGAAGTAGGTTTGGGTGACTTGCAGTCAAACCAACACATGTTGACAGTAGCAAAATATTAAATTAAAAATGAAGCTACTCCAATTCTCCTAACCTTTCCTTCTCACCCATTTAATCACTTGAGTTTTATGCTTTAGAAATTTTATGCCCGGTTGAAGTGCTTTCCTTTAGCAGATAACGTTCTGTTTTAATCTCCTGTTAAGTTATCTCAGACGATGAGATGGGAAATGCTTCAAAATGGAAAGAGTCATTGGTGGAAAGGACCGTATTGAGACAGAATACTAATCTTATGCAACTCGTATATGGGAAATCTGGATCAATGTCTACTGCTGTTATTGATGATGCTCTGGTTAGCTGTCAGGATGAAGAGAGTGATGATGATGAATTCTTTAAGCCAAAAGGGGATGTAACTAAGGTTTGTCCTTTACTTATTATTAAATTGTCTTTTATTTAAGGTTGTTTCTTAGATCTGTCCTAGGAGGTGTTGTTTTGTAATGAATTAGATAATAGTCCTTTGATTATTAATCTAAACGCATGACTTCTGATGACTGTATTCTATGCTTTGTTAATTCTTGTTGTACGTCTGTTTTATTGCAGAAATCAAGGGAAGGTTTAGGTGGTGACAGTGTGAATACTGAGGATATGTCCAAATTTACAAACCTTGCCAGTTTAAAGAACTGGAAAAAGGAAGAGGTTATTGAAAGCATTCGTGATCGTTTTGTCACCGGAGATTGGTCAAAGGCTGGTCGCAGGGGTCAAGCTTCTGAAGCTAATAGCCCTAACAATGATGATGATGATGCTGTCTTCGGTGAATTTGAAGACTTGGAAACGGGTAAAAAGTATGAAAATCGTTCAAAGGCTGGTAATGGTGATGATGGCAGCACACACAAGGATGATGGCTCGGTAACCGAAGAGCGGAGGCGTAAAAAGCGTGCTCTTCACGCAAAATTTGTCGCACAATATCCTTCACTGAAATATAATATATATATATATATATATATATATATATATATATGCGCGTGTGTGTGTGTATATGTATATACAGAAATTTTTGATAATTATTTTTGACCTTTATTCCAATATACATCTGATGGGTCCGAATCACCTGACGAGGACAATGTTCCCAAACATGGAGCCAAACTTCATAATGAAGGTGGATTTTTTGACAAGGTAAACTTCCTATAATTGTAATCTTGAAGCACGAGCACTTCTGATGAGAGGGCAGTGTGTCCGTGTCCGACATGTGGGGGACACTGACACTCCCGCACTCTTGGACACATGTCTAACACTGCTTTTCACGTTTCCATAATTTAAATATAAATTTCACATTCGTGACACTTTATATCCACCTGTTTGGCACTTTTTTTCATGTTCTCAGCACACATATTCAGATGTCTGACTTTTATTTTTACTATTTTCACGTGTCTAATACTTGTTTTTTACTATTTTTCACGTGTTTAATACTTATCTCTTGTGTCTAACTCTAACTTGTATTTATGTGATGTGCCTGATATGTAATATCTAAGTGACGTGCCCGCCACTTAATTTCTAAGTGTCCGACACTTATTTTTGTTTACCTATACTTAATGTATAAGTATATAACAATATAATTTAAATTGATGGCATCGTTTTGAACTTCATCCTTTAAGGAATATTCTTCGACGGCACTCAAAGAGCTCTGCCCCGGCTACTGGCACTAGGATGGTTCCCTTGAATATGCTTATTTTAAAAAAACCTTTATTTTCACGACCTCCTTTAAGATAACAATGCATTTTTTCTAATAAATGTTCGCTCATATTCTTCTTTTTTCCTTTTTCTTTTCATGTTTTGTAAATTTCTTTATATAGTTTTATAAAATTTTATTTACTTGTCAATGTATCCTAGTCGTGTCAGCGTGTCTTGTTTGATAAGTCCGGACCTCTTAGATTCTAATTAATATATTGTATGTTATTTTGAAAGAATTAGTAATTTTGACACGGGGTTCTTATATTCTATAGTTGAAGGAGGAGATTGAGCTTCAGAAACAAATTAATATAGCTGAACTCAATGATATTGATGAGGCCACTCGGTTGGAGATAGAGGGTTACAGAACAGGAACATACTTAAGATTGGAGATTCGTGATGTTCCTTGTGAGATGGTTGAACATTTTGATCCCTGTCATCCTATTCTTGTTGGCGGACTTGGGCTTGGAGAGGAAAGTGTTGGATACATGCAGGTTAGAAATAATTCTTAAAACATTTTTTTTAATTATTCTTTTGGTTTCCTTCTGCAACACGTTCTCTTTCTACATATTCTTCCCACCCCCACTCCCCCCACAAAAAAAAGCAACTACCCCTTTCCAAAATTCATTGTTTGTAATAGTTATTCACTACCCCTAAATTCAATCGATAAGAAGAAAACTAGAGATCTCATTCAAATTTCTTGCTTAATAAATATTCATATTCAAGTTAAATCGCTTTGTGTCCCCCCATTAACTTAGTTATTCACTGCCCCTAAATTCAATCGATAAGAAAGAAAGCTAGAGATCTCATTCACATTTCTTGCTTAATAAGTATTCATATTCAAGTTAAATTGCTTTGCGTTCCCCATTCGCTCTCATTCTTTACATGTAATGCATTTTTCTGACTTGAATAAAAAATTACTTAACTGTTTTTAGTTTTATATGATCCAATTTCATTCATGATACTAATAGAAGATTGACTTCCTTTATTCGTACAATGTTAAGAAATCTAGTCTGGAAATGAATATTTGTTTGGCTAATAGTCTCAACATGATCATTAAAGGCTACTAACTATATGCGTCTCTGGTGCCCAACATTTTCCCATAGATCACCACAGAACCACTTTTCTTTCATATTGTTGCTGTAGCAACTGATAGCAGTAGCCATCGAATTAATGATAAATGGATGACAATTGTTTTCTCTACTTAAAGCAATATTTTGAGATCTCATATCTTGAATATACAAGAAGACACCGATTCATGTCAGGTAAGCTTGTTAGTTAAGACTTCGGTGTAGTGCATGTGGAGCCAATGTTATATATTGGTCACATATGCTTGTATAAAAAATTAGCTCACATTAGAAATATAAGTGAATGGCCAGTTATACACCTTTAACTTTTAGGTTTGCTAGTTTGGTATCTGTAACAATAAATTCTTTTTATTCCCCACTTCTTTTCACAATGTGGAATTTTTTCTTTTCTTCCAGGTCCGGTTGAAGCGACATAGATGGCACAAAAAAGTACTGAAAACTAGAGACCCAATAGTTGTGTCGATTGGATGGAGACGCTATCAAACTACACCTGTTTATGCAATTGAGGACCACAATGGGCGGCATCGCATGCTAAAGTACACTCCCGAGCACATGCACTGTCTTGCCATGTTCTGGGGCCCTCTTGCACCTCCAAAGACGGGGGTTGTTGCGGTTCAGAATTTGTCAAACAATCAAGTTAGCTATATTCTCCTTCTGTCTCCTTAAAAGTTGGTACTTGATTTATAGATGAAGAGGGCCAGATAGGAAGGCTTCTTTTTATATCTTTGACCAATCCAAATCACGGATTTTTGGAAAAACCTAAGAGATCTTTCAGGATATCACTTCAATTTCTGTTGTAGTAGTTATGCCAACTAAGAAAGCAGTCCTGGACTGCCAGTCCATTAACATGCGATGTAACTGCCAGTCCATTAACACGGCAAATACATTAAAAGCGGCTAGTGTAACTGCCAACACGTCAACAATCCAACACTAGACTCAGGCTGATGTGCCAAAGTTCTTACATTTGATTTTCTAGATATTGAAATACTAGTCAATTCAACTTGCAATTTAAGCTTTACATTATTTTACTTTTTTAGTGTAACCGTAACTTTTTTTTGAGAGATCTGAAAGAAACCTGCACCTATGTTTTGTAATTTTTCTTGCTCTCAACTTAAACTTGTTAATCCCAATTTCATGCTTCCTCTATTTAGCCCTTCATCTTCCAATAGGTTGAAACAATTTTGGTTCCATTTGGTTATGTTTTTAAAAAACAAGGTTTAAAAACTTGTTCTGAGAAGCTCATAAACTCGTGGTTACAATATCGGAAATACTGCGGCTGCTCGGGCGGACCACATTAGTGTGGAGTGTGCCCCAAACTATTAGTTTGCTACTTTTTAATTGGTATTAAATTATTGAGTGAACATGCTGAGTTCATTTATATACAATATACATGAATCGGAGAAGCTAAAAACCTCACATCGCAATGACCTGGAAGTACCCTTGTTTTTTTTTTTTAAAAACAGAAGTCGGAAAATATATCATCATCATCATCCTTGCCTTAATTAATCCCATCACATGGGGTCGGCCACATGGATTCTCCTTTTCCATTCTAATTTATTATAAGCAATATTATCATTCATGTTTAATTCTTTAAGATCTCTCCTAATAATTTCCTTTCACGATAGCTTAAGGCGGCCCCTTTCTCTTTGACCCTCTATTTTCAATAGTCCTCCTCTTGTTATAGGTGCATCTACTGGTCTACGCAATACATGTCTACGCAATACATGTCTGTACCATCTAAGTCTACTTTCTCTTATTTTATCGCTAATGGGAGCTTTAATCTTGTCCTTCCTAATAATTCCTATCATCATCGGAGCATTCACATCTCACTAACATGGAGATTTTGTTCAACATTCCGCTCCATAGAGGGTCGCTGGTCTAACAACTGTTCGATAAAATTTTCCTTTTAATTTATTAGTTATCCTTTTATCGCATAATACCTCACTTGCTTGTCTCCATTTCATCCAACCAGTTGATATTCTACTCGTAACATCCTCATCAATATTCCCATTACTTTGTATCACTGGGCCTAAATAATGAAATTTATTAGTTTGGTTTATCACTTTATCTTCAATCTTTAACATTATGCTATCAGACGTTTTGTTATAAAATTTACATTCCATAAATTCAGTTTTATTTCTACTGATTTTTAGTTCCTTAGATTCTAAGGCATTTCTCAAAATATCTATTCTCATCGCTAAGGCCTCCTTTGAAGTGTCTACTAAAACAATGTCAACAATATACACCATGTGAATATATATATATATATATAGACATTCTCTTAAGCGGACGTCCTTAAAGAACGGATTAACGGACTTTTGTCCTTATCCGGCTGTGGTCCCCTCGTGGTCCATTAGACTTTTGTTATTTTCTTTAGATGGTCCCCCTCTTCTCTTATACTAAAACCCTATTTTAAGACTATATATTTAAAAGAATTGTAATTTAGACCCAAATTGGTATCAAGACCTTAAGAACTTTAGAAACTCACCAAATTCCGACCAAAACCCTAATTCTGGTATCAGAGCCATAGGACGCTCCTTTTAGACTTTTAGTAAAAAGACTTTAATGCCCTTGGGATTTATCCCTCGCATTTACAAAGATATTTTTGGATCCAACCCAGACTACCATCCCATACCCATAACTGGTTTAGACTCAGTAGGTTGTTTAACCACCCACATAGACGGTTGTTCACACACTGAACACATCTCCGCAAAACACGCAGACAATAGACAAGTTACTGCTAATTCTATTAATAGCATAATAGACCAAAATAAGTGTATACTCCTTATATAAAGACAATTAATAAAAGACACTCAAACCTTAGAAACAGAGATAAAAAATATCTCTAAAAGACTATTAGAAATAGATAATCAAATCCCAATAGACTTAGTACACGTTTTACAAGAAATAAATATTAAGACTAATCATATAGAAGTCCTTAACAAAGATATTTTAGAAATTAAGACTTTAATTAAAAATCAAGACAGTGAGTTAATTAAACTTATTAAAGAACAAGCTAAATTTATCCCTAGATTAGATAATTATCTTCCTAATGGAGATAGTTAGATCAGACTGGAATGAGGTACCAAGAGACCTCTCCATTCAGACTTTATCAGACTTTTATAAAAGAATTTTAGAAAAGATCAATGATGATAGATTTTATTATAAGATAAATGAAAATGAGATTGCCAACGAGGCTAAAGCAACTAGACTCATATTAGAAAGATTAAACTTAATTTCTACATCTATAGCAGCTACCCAAGACTATAACAGTGGCTTTGTTAAAGACTTGCATTTAGACTTAAAAGCTAAGACAGAAGGGTTAATCACCTTCTATACAGACTTTGTTAAATTCCAACAAAATTTAGCAAATTATCTTAATAATATGGAAAGTCATAACCTATCCAAGATGGATAGTATTATTAATGAACTTAGACTAGACATGGCCCAAGTAGAAGAAAAATATAAAGAAATTTTAAATGGAATTAAGGCTGTATATAATAAACCTTCCCAAGCAGAAATAGACTCTCCTTTTATTCTGACTCGGTTAGATAAAATCGAAAAGACTGTAGAAGCCATAGAAATTAGATCTATGCAACAACAAGAAAAAGATAATGAAGTAAAAGACTATATTACTAATATTGGTAAAACTATTGTTATTTCTCTAGCTAGACATAGTGAAGAAAGTTCTGAGAAAACAAGAAAAGGAAATAAGAATTTTAAAGAAGAAATCCTTAGTCAAATAAAAAGACAAAAAGATTATTCAAGACTTTTTAGAAAGAATTGAAAAAAGACTTGAACAAAAACAGGTAACCACCTGTAAATTTAGAGAATCCCCTCCTATAGAAACTAGGGAAAGGCATACCATAGGTAGACGAGTCATAAATGACGGATTAGATAAGACTAGTAAGATAGTTAGCTCTATCCCAAATATTGGACAGAGTAATCATATGCTCCAAAGACTTAAGGATTCATCCTCCAATGTTAGAACATGGTGGAAAGAAAGAAATTTCACCAATCCTCTCCAATGGAAAGAATGGGGTGAAGTTGACTGGAAGATTGTTGAAGATTCCATTCATAATGGACAACTTCCAGCCGTTAGATACATAGACTTGTTTAAAGAAGGTGCCACTCCCAAGACTCCTAATTATAACATGACTTACCATTGTAGGAATCATGTATTAGACAAATCTTATACTGAGCTCCAAGTGTTTGACTCATAATGGCTTAGATCTAGAGGAACTGATAGGAAGTTCCAATTCCTAACCTTTGGACTCTTTCAAGCAAGAATCCAAGAATTACATAGACCTCAAAATAATATTAACATATTAAGTTGTTTTGTAAATAAAAGATGGAAAGATTTTGAGAAGAGCCTTATTGGGATAGCCCAATTAGAAATGTCAGACACCATAGGATACTTTAATGTCATTCCGGCATTTATAGTAACTGTAGACACAGCCAAACATTTTAAGCTAATCTTATATGCTAGTGGCTATGAAGACTATATTATCCCAGACGCCAATATAAATATAGAATTTCAAAGCTATGTAAAATTCTCCCAATTTCCTTATGAAGGAATGTAATCGGGAATTCCTAGCGGTAGACTTAATGAAGAAATCTTAGTTAGAACCAATGTTTCAGACTATAATCATACTTATAGTATTAGGAATACTGGACCTATGAAAGAAAAAGCTAAGACCCTCTGACAATTGCTATAATTTCAAGAAACTAAGATTATACAAAATAAACCTTTGTTTATTAATCAAGACGATGTCACTGGAAATGTTACTATCCAGTTTGGCCCCCCTAAGATTGTCAATAAGAATATTCAAATCGAAGAAATTAGATTTAGGAATATGGGAGAAGCCATAATCAATGATCCTTCAGAAGGAGAATGTAGTAGTAAGACTAGTGCTAGTTTACTAAGACAAGCCCCGATAATTAGACCTAGAAGATCATTTGAACAAAAAGACTTAATTAAAGAAAAAGCTAGGATCCAAAACTTTGGGCATGAACCCTCGGAATTATATATGAAGACATTCAAAGATAACCTTAAGAAAAGTCATTCGGTTAGATTTCAAGAAAGATAAAGATTTAATATGATAGCTCAAGACCGTATATTAAAATTAAAAGAATCTAAGAATACTAAGGAACTTAGAAACTTAAGACTAATAGAAGAAGGAGAACAAAGATTGGCTACACAAGTAGAGCCTAGTAAACAAGAGATAGGAAGTAGTAGTAGGCTAGAAGATGCTCCTAGACTTTTTAGTAAACCAATAGGAATAAATATTCCTATATACTCAAGCACCGTAGTTAAGACTAAACCTGATTATATAAAAGACTTTCCAACTAGTGACAAGAGTTTCACTCCTGTTAAGACTATGGCAAGCCAAGCCATAAATCCAGTAGGTATATATCTTAACCTAGATAATGTTCAAGATAGGAAGAAGGCCTTAGACGAATGGCGTAATCAGATGAACATGTGTTTTGCATCTAATGAACAATGGGATGCAAGTTCATGCAAGCAGTACGCTGAGCAATCCATTAGAGGAATTGCAAAAGATTACTTAGATAGGGATTACAATAAATAAAGAGAGAAATACATAGCTCGTTGTAACAAGATGAGACAATAAAGCTCCAATAAGACAACGAACTACAAAAGGAATACCAAGACAACAACACAAAAACAAGGCTTATTGTTGGGGTGGATGAGAGTTTTGGGGGCATTGGGATCATACGGGTTATAGAAATAAGTGGGGATTGGTACACCCTCACTTACATGCAACTTGTACATCTCAGCTTGAAGGCGGACCATCATGCTTGTGTCGCGACGATAGGCTTCTTGATCCGCCCGGTAATCTCTCAAAAACTCTTGAAAACTCGTCTCTAAATTCTCAATGCGGGGGGGGGGGGGGGGGGGGGGGTCCTCACCCACCGGCTCGTAATCGGAGTCCTCCTCATTGTACTCAGGCTCTTCTTCCATTTCAACGTCCACGTTTGTCGCGACTTGTATCACTTCCCTTTACTGTTCACTTCTTGTACGGGATTCTTGCCCAATGGGCTTTGGAATGCAGGGAAAGGCTTAGGGGGGCTCAATTCCAGCATTGGCGAGGATAGAAGTGATGAGACGGGGATATGGGAGGGGAGGCCAACCTTTATGATCCATAGTAGCTTGCATGATGTCAGCATAGAAAATCCGTGCAAGATGGGTAGTGACACGGGGATCGAAGAGAGATTGCTCCAAGTTCCTGTAGAGGAATGAGAGTTGAAGGATTTAGACTTATTAGATTTTCCAATTATATATTCGAAGAAGTTGAGATTTTATCAGAAGACGAGACTAAAGAATTAATTGTTGATAAGTCCAAGCTCCAGATTGCTCAAGCCATGGAGACAATTGAAATCATGGAGTTATTGACAGGAGAAGACAGGTGGTACACTGCCTACCACAAAGAAGACCTGATAATCCAAGCTGATGAGCCATTCAACGGAAGGCTCAAAAAAGAATCCAAGGAAATGGTAGAGATAGCTTTGCCAGCCAGCCTTAGAACTGTAGGCCTCATTGATGAATTTTTCAACAATGTCCTACCAAACCAAGACAAAGAAGAAGAAGACACGAATACAACAAGGGGCCCCTCGGTAGTGGAGGAATTATTGAAGACGGAAGACTCAGTTGCTTAGACTCTGCTTTCCATAAAGCAAAAGGATGCCTGCCCCACATGGGCCACCAGATTGATAAAAAAGACGAAGACATTGTTTGATGCTCTTGCATTATTACAAGACGACAAGACTCATGATGAAGACTTGGCACGCCCCATCAGTTGGCCTCTCTTTTCAAAAAGAAAAAGATTCCCCCATTATCAAAAGATGTTAAAAGTTGTAGACCCACCTGATAAGATTCTCAAGACAATGTTGCTTTAATAATTTATATTCTTCAACCGGATCGCTTTTGATAGCCGGTTACCAGTCATTTGTAAGAGCCCTTGTGCTATAAAAGGGAGCGTCCATTTGTGTTTAGAGAAGGGGGTGGTAA
This sequence comes from Sambucus nigra, assembly GCA_949130495.1. Classification (NCBI taxonomy): domain Eukaryota; kingdom Viridiplantae; phylum Streptophyta; class Magnoliopsida; order Dipsacales; family Adoxaceae; genus Sambucus; species Sambucus nigra. The sequence continues at coordinate 152,271,561 of OX422218.1, forward strand.
GAGAGTGATCAGTGTTAGACTTCCAGTGTTAGAGATAGTATGCTTGTAGAGAGTAATATGTATATGAGTGAGTAAACCTCTCATAGTTAGGGGAGAGGGGAGAGTTGTAACTACTTATGATATGCAATAAAAGTATTTTCTTTTCCAGAAATCTCTTATGTTAAGTTGTTATTATTTTCCAAATTGTCTCCAACTTTCTGTTCATAGAGGACTATTGTGTGGAACTTCTGGTGTATTAGCCGTGAGCCGTTAGCCAGGTGGGCGTTAGGCGCGAAGGCGTAGAAACAGGAATCGGGTTCAAAGCCAAAATAGTGGATTGAGGTGCGACACATAAAGAGAGAGTTGTAGGAGGCCGAGACCGGAAAAGAATAGTAGCAAGGCTGAAGAGAAAAAGGGAGGAAGGTAAAGATATTGCAGACCAGAAGGAAGGTATAACTCGAACCAAACCCTTATCTATTTTTACATATTATTGCTTTAAAAAGAAACTTATATGAGCTTACAAATCACTAAAGACTTTTTAGAATTTGTTAATCAAACAAATTTAGACTTAACTAGAGAAATCCAAGATTGGACTCTTACAGACCCTAAGGATAAAGAACTTATAGAAACTGCTTTAATATACGCTGGTGGTACGTTTAAATACATAGACCAGATTATTGAATGGTTAGGAAGAGAAGTACCTAGAGTAGAAATAATTAGAACTGGGATCCGTTGTCTCTTTAGACAAAAATTAAGAATTGAAGATTTTGCAGAAGAACTATCAAGACCTGAAAAATACCAAGAATACACTAGAATACTTGAAGATAGTATAGACGTATTAAAATTTATTAGACGAAAAAGGTTAGCTGAAACAAAGGCTACTTTAATTAGAGCCGGAGGAATCCGCCCTCTTATTAAAAACGTAGAGACAGCTGCCCCTAGAACATACCGTAGATTTTTGTCATCTTATGGTTATAATAATTTAGACGAATTTATAGACAACAATATAATTGATATTATTAATCAAATATATAAAGAAACTAGACTGATAAACCCACGATTACCGTATAAGGTATTTAAGACTAGAATATTTTCCATCAAAATCTTTATCAATTTCTAGACTCCCTGAAGAAACTATTTATATAGATAGTCCTCGCTATTCAGAACTCCAGTACGATAGTGACGGAAGAAGCTTGAGAAGTAGCAGTAGCCCTGAAACTTCTACACTTAGACTTCCAGATTAATTAGGCTTTAAAATAGCTTAAAAGACCATAAGAAATTATTGGGGTAGAAAATTCTATTCCTATAACTTTATCAAAAGACAAAGGCGTATAAAGATAAAGCGGTCCCCAACAGGTGGTCCGATAGATGATAGCGGTCCTAAAATCGTGTGGATGATTTTAAGCCCGTCATTTAAGCCCATTAAATTAGCCCGTCGGAGAGCCTGGCTGTATATATATATGTATGTATGCCATGGTAAAATACATGTACGTATACTCTTCAATTGGTTAAAACCTTTGCATTTTACGATTTTATTATTGCAATATAACAGTCTCTTTTCTGTTTTATTAAGATTGAGTCCTTGTCTTAGGAGGATTGATGGTTTTTAGGATTTTATGGGTTGTGTAGTTCGTAAGACGTTTTGGGAGGAGTTAAATCTATTGTACGAACTTTGTGGTCATAAGTGGTGTGTAGGATGGGAATTTAACGTAAATACGAAGGCATCATAAAAATCGAGTGGTGGGAGGTCTATGGGAGAGTTTGATCTTTAATTGTGAGACAGAGTTGATGGATTCGGAGTTGTGTAGTGGACAATTTTCTTTGTCTATTATTAGAGAGAATGTAGCGTGCTCATGGTTAGATACATTTACTTTTTCTTTCGATTGGGGTTTATACTGTCCCGGGATTAGACAAGAGTGTTACCTGTTACGACTTTAATGGAGTTAGATGGGGCCCCTTTGCTTTTAGATTTTAAAATATGTGGTTGGATCGTCCCGATTTCAAGGACGATGGGAAGATTCTCTAGTTGAGGGGTAGGATAAGTTCATGAAAAAAATTGGGGAATATTAAAAGTAAGCCGAAATCTTCGAATAAAAAGATGTTTGGGGTTGTCTGGTTTGAGAACTAAGGAAATTGGTTGGTTTGAGGATAGAGTGTAACAATTTGATTAGAGAAGAGCATAGGATAGGTGTCGATCAAAAACTAATGTGGAAAAGGTTTGGTTGAAAGAAAGAAATATTAAGTCTCAAAAGGCTAAAGTGTGTGGGATAACAATTCAAAATTATTTATAAGGTTGTTTCTCACAATATATATATCTCACAATATATATATATATATATATATATATATATATATTAATTTCATAAGGCGGTAAATGATAAGAAAAGCTGCAAAGTAATAATAAGCTGCAAAGTAATAAGAAGATTTAGTGTGAGGCATGAAGTCTTGTCGAGGAGGAAGATGTGGTTTGGGAGGTTTTGGGGTTTCTTGAAAAGTTTTATGCTAATGACATGAGAGGTTGATGGAGTTTGTGATTGAAGGTTTGGATTGGTGTCCGTTGGAGGAGAACAAAGCCGTTTGGTTGGAACGATTGTTTGAAGAAAAAAAAATTAGAAAGGCAATTTGGGAGTGTTGTGGATATAAGTTGCTAAGTTAGGACGGTTTTACCTTGACAATGTAAAAGGACTATTGGGAATATCTTAAGGAGGATTTGGTGAAGTCTTTTTAGGGAATTTTATAACAATGGGGTGGTGAACGCATGCGTGAACGAAATTTATATTTGCTTAATACCAAGTAAGCAAAAATCAATGAAACGGAGAGACTGTAGACACGTAAGTTTGGTCGATAATTTTTACAAAATTTGGCCAAGGTTCTTTCAGTGAGGCCTAGAGAGGTGTTGGGGGATGAGGGAGATCTCTTAGAAACACAAGGTGCTTTTGTTAGAGGGAGATATTTTGGAGCATAGATTAAAGAACTAGGAGGGATTTGTTTTAATATTGACTTTGAGGATGCTTATGATCATGTTTATTGGGATTTTTTTGATCATGTCTTGGAAAAGAAGGGCTCCTCTATAGGTGGAGGAAGTGGATTTTGGGATATGTTAGCTTTGGTAAATCATTCTGTAATGACTGATGGTAGTTCGAGAGGTAAGTGTAAGGGCTTTAGAGGTTTTAGGCAAGGTGTTCTGCTATTACATTTTCTATTCGTCTTGGTGGCATATGTTTTGGGTAGGATAATTCAGAAAACTAGAGTTTTTGGTGTGGTGGGAAGCTTCAAGGTAGGCAGAGAAAACTTTGAGGTTTCACATTAGCAATTTGCAGATGACTCCATTTTCTTCTCTTCTATACTTCACGGTAAGTATGATAATCTTGTTTTTTGCATTAGTTTTGTATAGTGAGGCATTAGATTTGAAGTTTAACTTGTCAAAGAGGTTGTTGGTGGGAATTAATGTGGATCGAGGCATTTTAGAGGATTTAGCAAGGAGCAAGGGGAGTTGTGTCGAGGAGTGGTCTTTGTCTTATTTAGGGCTGCCTATGGGAGAGAATCCCATTTCCCACGCATTCTGGAATCTGGTTATTGATAAAATCAATAAATGATTGGATGGGTGGAAGCAAGGGTGCCTTATCACGGGTAGGCTTAATATGCACATAACTATTAAGTGTTACAACATGCACACTTGTTTCTTTAGCTGCTTCTTGCAGATGACCTCTTATGTGATTGATGTGAATTGTATTTTGGGCGTTTTGGGATTTATTTTAATATTTGTTATCGTAATTTTCCTTTTATTATTTTTCATTTTGTAAGTTGTAGTTATTAGGTTAAGAAAGGGTTAGAATAGGTATTTTGTAATGATAATGTTTTAGTCCATGTAATGTCAATGTCACCCGTGACATCACATGTGAGCTAATCATTCCATAGTAGGCAAATAATGTACCATTTCTATATCCTTATATTTTCCCTATAAATAGTGTACTTCCCTTTTGGGGCAAATCAATTAATATTAATAGTTTTTTAGTGTTTGAGTGCCATCGACTCCGTTTACGTTAACTGGTATTAGAGCTTAATCGTGCCACCTATAGTTGTGGTGGTGTAGGAAATTGTAAACAAAGCAACAACGGTGCTGAAGAAAAATGCTTACGCCGGAATCAACCAACACCTCACTCGATTGGAGGAACACGTTGGCTCAATTTTAGGCAAACTAGAGTCCCTCATGGCTGCTAGTAGCACCAACTACCCCCAACCCACGCTTCCGCTACCATCCCAATTGTTCCAACATCTCTGTTTACCATTTCACCCCAACCCACCCACCCATCCCAGGTGCCCAAAACCCAAATATCACCCCTGCGTAGAACAAACAGAAGGAATGAGGGTGAGTAGTAGGGTTGCGAAGAAGAGGAGGATGGAACCTCTTAAATCAAAGTCCAAATCAGCACCTACGACTTTAACGACAAGGAAATAGCCTAAAGAGGAGGGCTTGAACCCAAGAGGAGTTCGAGGAGACCGCCGACCCCTTGCTGGCGTGGTCTCAACGCATTCCTTTTGGCTCAGCGATGACCACAGAAGGGTCATCCTAGGGTCCGATGGCCTCTGATTTTTAATCCAGGCCGCCATTGTTGCTGAGAAGAGAATATCAAAGATCCGAAAGAGGAGGATAAAACTATGCTCACCGGAGGACAGACCACTGGAAGATTTGCCGACGAGAACAACACAATTAGGGTTCTTGATGAAAATGAGGGAAGCGGGGGAATGGGGGTTATCCTCTGTTTTGCAGACCCGCCATTGGCCTTAGATTTATGTTTGGTCTTGAGTCTAGTTAGGTTCACGAGCTTTGGTTCACGTAAGAGTCACTTGGGGAAGCTTGTAACTAAAGGAGCATGATCTAGCTGTCATTTCAGGCCAGTTAATAAAGTTGGTGTATTTGGATTGGGTCTGTTCAAGATTAAGCCCAACTCAGGCCCTAAGTTGGCTTCAACTCTTCTTTTTCTACTTCTAGGTTGCCTTGTCAAACATAAACAATAAATTAGAAAAAAAAAGAGAAAGCTACTTTGTTTTGGCCCACCAATTTTCAGAATTTGCACACGAGTCCCTAAATTCTTAAAGCTCGAGGAAGAGCTTGATTTTAAGTGGGGGAGTTTGACGTGGATTGTATTTTGGGCGTTTTGTTTTTTTCTTATTTTTGTTATTATTGTAAATTTCCTTTATTATTTTTCATTTTTGGTTGTAGTTATCAGGATAAGAAAGGGCTAGAATATGTATTTTGTAATGGGAATGTTTTAGCCTGTGTGATGTCATTAGTGACATCACATGTGACTTACGCATTCCTTAGTAGGTAAGTAACCATTTTAGATCCTTCTCTTATCCCTATAAATATTGTACTTCCCTTTTGGAACAAAGCAATCAATATTTGTAGTTTTTGAGAGTCTGAGTGTGTTTTCTTCGAGTGCCATTGACACCGTTTACGTCAGTGATTATTATTTATCACACTTACTCATGTTGGAACTTTGATCTCCATTTATTTTTGGAGCTCTACAATTAGCCATTTATTAATGCTTTATGTCATTAAAGTCTAGCTATCCCATCTACATTTACGGGCTTTTATCGTCGCAACCATTGCTTCCTTGTCCTGTAGTGACTAAGGGTCTAGTCAAGGATTCCCCTCTTAAATTTTTTCCGGTCTCCCATTTACCTTTCACGTTAGCCCGTAGGTTTATTTTAGTTTTCCACTGATGCACACCGTATTCCGTTCCTTGTTACCCGACTGACAATGTCTATACATTAACTTGTGTTCAACATTGGCTTTATACTCTTTCATTTCCTTTTATTCATGCCGCAAATGGTCAAACGGGCATCTCCTAGGGACAATTCTCAATCTACAATTTTGTTCCCCACAAAGGCTCGTGATTCATTAACAGTTATGTCACAACTTGTAGGAGTGGTAATTGTGGTTTGGGATTTCGTCCCTCAAGCACTGCGGTGTTTTTGGAGACGTGCAAATAAGATGGATGGAGAGATGAGCATTCCAAATAACATGGTGAACGTGATTAGGCAAAGCCTACGTTCACGGTGTTGCTCAGGTCTTCTCATCGATAAACATTGTGAGCAAAGCGTCTATTTCAAGAGAGGGAGAGAGGAGGTGAAGTCTCTTCACCGTTTGGGATTTTTACGAGATGGAGGAGATGGTGGTGTGTTGAAACAAAAGTACTCAATTTGATGATACATTTCTCTCTCTCTCTCTAGCTTTCTTGGCAGCCCACTACACTCTCTTTGGAACTCATGGTTTCCCCCTCTCCACTTGGTGTTGTTCTTGGCCTCCCCCTTGTTTGTGAGGAGGTCTCCTTTTATAGCGTTTGCATGCTTTAGTTGTGTCCAGCTGTAGTCCACTTTAACGGGGACACAAAATGTACCCCTTGCATAACCATTCTTCTAAAACTTGGTTGACAAGTCCAAACACCCATATTTCTCATTCTACACGTTTAGCACCCTAAAAAACAAAATGAAAAAAATGTGAAATTAACCGAAGTTTGGGTTCATTTTCAATTTTAGACCCGATGCTTCAAAACTTCCAATGTTAACCTGAAATTTTGAAAATTAAAGCAATTAAATCCATCTTTACATCTCGGTTAGTAAACTTAATGGAAGTTGTGACATGGCATCCCACATGGAATTTTTTAAATGGTGTCCAATAATTAATTAACACATGGCTTTACAAATAGTTAATTCATAATATCCAAGCAATAAACAAATCAATTTCCATTGTTTCCTCAGTACCCCCCCTCCCCCCCAACTCATTTGCCACCACCGTTGTTAATCGTCTGCCTAAACATCCACACTCCTCACCTCCACCTCCCCACCACCCGATCCTCTCACCCCCACCTCTCTCCGGTGGTCATGAACGTGGAGTATATATCGGCGTGTATTAGATTCATATCAGTTTTTTTCCTGTATATATATATATATATATATATATATATATATATTTATATAGGAGAAGGCTCACCTACATCATGCTCTATACATCATCCATACATCACACCCAGTTGTAGGTCCTAAAAAATATTTTTTTCCAAATTTTTTATTTTTCTCTTGAAATTAACCTTCCAATAAACCCATGCTCAAAAAATTAGGTCAAAATACGTTTGTAGCTATTTTTAAAAAATCCACAAAAAACTGCTCAAAATACCTTATTTATAAGGGTCTGTTGCCAACAGTTTTTTGTGGATTTTTTAAAAATAGGTACAAAAGGTTTTTTGACGTAAATTTTTGAATGTGGGTTGATTAGAAGGTTAATTTCAAGAGAAAAATAAAAAATTTGGAGAAAAAGTTTCTTAAGGCATAGAACTAGGGGTGATGTATACATCATGATATAGTTGAGCCTTCCTCTCTCTCTCTCTCTCTATATATATATATAGTTAGGCTCTTCAATATACCTCCTAGCAACATACCTATGAGCATACCCATTTTTTAAAATAGTAAAAAAAATAATTTTGAGATGATATCTTTTATATCGGTTCATGATATTTCAATGTAAAAAAAAATCAACTCAAAATTATGTTTTTTGGTATTTTTAAAAAATAGGTAAAAAAACTGACAGTTTCCCTTTAAAACTCTCTGTTTTTTTACCTTTTTTTAAAAATAACAAAACACATTATTTTGAGCTGAATATTTTTACAGGGGCACACTGAAATATCATGAACACATAAAAAATATCAACTCAATTTTTTATTTTATTTTTTATTATTGTAGAAAATAATATGTTCATAGGTATGTTTAATGAGGTATGTTGGAGAACTTGACTATATATATATATATATATATATGTGTGTGTGTGTGTGTGTGTGTGTGTGCGCGCGCGCAAGAATGTTTGTGTGTTCAATCCCAATCAATCTATCTATGTATGTGTATGCGTGTGTGTATATATGTCACATTCGCAAATTCCATACCTGGTTTTACAAAAGAAACAAAAATCTATTTTCCAGATCTGGTTTAACATATATATATGTATATATATATGAAGCACGGACACTCTTCCGGTAGCCACGAGTCAGCTTTGATACGAGTCCGACACGCTGGGACACGCTGTCGACACGTAAAAAAGGACACGCTGGGCACGTGAAAGGACAAGTTTTTTATTTATTTTTTATTGGTATTTGTTTTTCTTATGTGATGGTGATTTTTCTTTATTTATAATTTTTGATGTTAAAGTGTTTGAATTTTGTTTTGTGTGGTCCATTTCCTTAATTTCACATTAAGAATGTTCTAATAATGTTTCTTATGGGAAAAATCTGTTTTATTTCATTAATATATATATTATACGCATCCTACCGTGTCGTATCCTAGTTTTTGAAAAAGTCACCTGTCGCGTGTCGTGTCGAAACACGTATTAGGAGTCGAGACTGTGCTTCATAGATATATATTATCAGATTATATATATATATATATATATATGTGTGTGTGTGTGTGTGTGTGTGTGTGTGTATTGGTATGTTAAATCACAATATATATTATCTGATTATATCATGAAATCATAGTGGTTGTGCTGTTGGTGTTAAGGCTCTGGGATAGTTGAGAATCGTTTTCTACTATTGGGTATTGATTTGATCATATAAAACATGGTGTTGGTGGTGGGGTTTTCTCATTGAATGGCTGTTGAGCAGGAACAAGAAAATCATTTGGGAAGAAATTGTTTTGAAGTCCAGGCATTGATTTGAGAGAGAGAGGTGGGGCCATGGATGATTGTGTTTAAAAGGTGTTAATTTTGAGGTTTCTTTTTTAAATAAATAATGAGTCAAATGTCATCATCTTATTGGACAATTAAACAAATTTGCCACATAAAATGCCATGTGGGATGTCATGTCACTTCTTTCGTTAAGTTTACTAACATAGATGTAACGGTGAGTTTAATTGCTTTAATTTTCAAAATTCAGGGTTAACATTGCAACTTTTGAAACATCGGTTCTAAAATTGGCAACGACCCCCAAACTTCAGGTTTAATTATGCATTTTTCCCAAGAGAAAATTAAAACACGTAAAATGATTTGACGAGTCAAGTGCAGGGTTAAAATTGCAAAAAACTGTCTGTCCAACTTAAAACTTTACGGATTGAAATCAGGCTTTTTTCAGGGCCATGCGCACGAGGCCTTAAAGAGGCCGTACGCACAAACCTCTAGGCAGAATCCGGTGTTTAAAACATTCGACCATTAACAAAATTTTCTATAATTACAGTTTTGAGACGGTTTGGTACAATCGTCATTAGACGTGTTATACCTTTTTTTTTACACCCGCAAACTTCTAACATTTCGACCTTTAACCAAAACTTTGACAAAGTGTTGCTACATAGCTTTTATTCCCAAAACTGTACATCACATAATTTTGTGTAGCTATTTTCTTATTTTTGGCTTTCAACATGGAATCAAGTTATTAGGATTGGAAATTTGCATACTTCACTTATAAACTTGAGTTTTATTCTCTTTAAACATGCATAATCGTGATTAGATTAGTAATATACCTCAAAACCCAACTAATTGAGTTGTAGTTTTCAAATTAACTTCCTCTTCTCAACCCGTATCCTGTTTGTTCTGTAAACATGTCTTTCTGTTCCATCTTTTCTTGAATCTTCTTTCAACGGAATAAATAGAAGCTCGAGAAGGAATACCAAAACCTAGTTCTTTCGTTGAGTATTATATCCATGGCTGAATGGTTCAAGCGCCCAACCTATGCAAGGGGAAAATTTACAGATTCGATTCCTGCTGGATGCACTTGGGACGTTCAGTTCAAGGGCTGCTCACAAAATTATACCCAAATATGCATATATACTACTTTAGCATGAAATCACTCTAATCAACAAAAAGATACATAGTAACCCATATAAAGGCCAGCCGACATTTGCCTTTCCCAGACACTGCAGTTAAGCGGGAGCCTTGTGCACTAGGTAAGACCTTTATAATATGGAAGTTTAAACGTGCGTACCACCAAGTAAATCACAAGGGTATTAGCATTTTTTTGGGTGAACCATGTTTTGGACATCCCAGTTTTGCTTTGCAGCATAAATAAATAACCAGTAGAGATGTAGGATTCATTGAGTTAATTAACCAGGTCACCACCAGAGGGCTGTGTGCGAACAGCCGCTGGTACCTAGGATCGTCTGATTTGGGTTCTTTCTCTGCACCAGTAAAAACCTATGTTTTCTCGTCAACCAATATACATCGTAGCAGACTGTTCCCATGTAATATAGTTCAAGCCATGACCAATGCAAATTATAAATTTCATTTATGTGAGTGGAGGGAAGATAGTCCCCACCAGACCCAGTACCAGTTACTTTCGAAGAAGAGGTATGTCTAGGGCTAGAAGAATTAGTCACCTTTTCCGCTGATTTCTCAAATACCATGGTTAGATCCACAAAGAAAAATAATTAGGAATTATCCATCACATCATCCAAAAAATGTGATACAAGAAGTACCTTGAACAAACCTAAAGTCTCGTCTGAAACCAATGAAAGAGCCTTTGAACCTGCCAATAAACGTTGCTGTTGAGTGGCGTCGGCTGGCTGATGTGAAGAGGAAGCACATATATTTGTCATATAAGTAAAGTTAATGAGAATATCTAAAGCACACATAATCATGGGATATAATAAGACTATACGTTTTCTTAGTACAACTTTATCTGTATCAACATGCCTGTACAACATCTGTATTAGTATGCACATGCACTGAACAAGTTTTGACTGTCCAGGCAGCATTTAGAATAACAGCAACTGCAGATGTACTGGAGTTCAACCATGCTGCACGAATAGTGAAGAAGATTAAGCTAGTTGGTTACCCATGCAAGATCTTTAAGAAAACAGCACTTATCAAGGACATGTTCACTTCAGATCTTGAAATAGCTAGATTTGAAGGTGCTGCTGTCCGAACTGTTAGTGGAATTCGCGGACAGGTGAAGAAGGTATGTTTGTTAACCAAGTGGCACTAGTCATTATTCTTCTGGGTTGTGTAAGATGCTTTTGTTTGTTATATATTTTTAGTATTTTGTTTTTTTTAACATTGTTGTACTTCGTAATACTAGCAAAAATTTTCGATTCCCTTCAGGATATACTTTCTGGCTCCCTTGCCAGTGCCCATAAATGGTTGCATGAGCCTAAAAGGCTTGAAACATAGAATAGAAACATGGATAACTGACTTCAACTCTTGCAGGCCGCAAAAGAAGAGATTGGTAACCAGCCCCAAAAGAAGGGAGGGCAGCTTAAAGAGGGGATTGCCAGGTGCACCTTTGAGGATAGAATTCTGATGAGTGACATTGTTTTTTTGCGTGCGTGGACTCAAGTTGAAGTTCCTCGCTTTTACAACCCATTAACGACAGCCTTGCAACCCCGTAATCACACTTGGCAAGGAATGAAAACAGTCTTTGAATTGAGGAGAGAACAAAATCTTCCTGTACCTGTTAACAAAGATTCACTTTACAAGGTAACATTTGATTTGTCGCCCTGAGTCCCGACTCATATTAACTGGTGATCTTTCATTCATACTTTGACCCTCTTTTGATGTTGTTCGTTTGCCTCAACAGCCAATTGATAGGAGATTAAGGAAGTTCAACCCGTTGGTTATTCCAAAGTCATTACAGGCAGCTCTTCCATTTGCCTCAAAGCCCAAGGATGCTCCAAGTCGGAGGCGGCCACTTCTTGAAAATCGAAGGGCTGTCGTCATGGAACCTCACGAGCGAAAAGTGCATGCAGTTGTTCAGCACCTACAGTTGATTAGAAATGAGAAGGTATGTGCTTTCAGACTTAAGCTCATCTCAAATTGTCGTATCAGAGCTACTATGAATTAAACGTGTTGGAAGCAATATACACACATTCAACTAGCATTTTCCCCTCTCATTCTCATTAACAAAAGTAATAATGAGTATAACTGATTTCAAAGGGGGAAGGAATGACCTTTTTGTATGCCGTACAAGTTTTGCTCACCAAGATACCTTATTGACTTATAATAAATGATATCCTAACAATCTTCTAATACCTGAAATATCTCCTAAATAAAGCAACAAGAAAATATCCTCCCAATCACTATACGCATCACTTTATAGTTGGATTATATATTTCAGTACATTTATTGTCGTTGAACGTAATTTGGGCCAGTGAAGGTGACATTTAGTAATGAAGAAGTACCAAAGTCTAATTTTTACTTAGTTTTGATCATACACAAGGCACCCAAGTCAAAATCACTTCAAAAAATTCACACATATAGTGCCTTGTCCATTCATGAAAGTTTGCTAGAATGGATTATTCTGGTGGCGGTTGGGAATTACGTAGTTGCATTTTGAACCATTTGGTGCCTTTGACAACAAAAGTCATACTTCTTGTCTGGATTGGAATAAAATTCAAAGATCACATGTTTAAGAAGTACACATTTTCTTTTCTCTTTTATTGCTAGATGGTGTACTTTGGCATTTATCATTTTCCATTCCTTTGCTTTTCAGTTGCTTTACTAACTAGAGAACAGAAAATCACTAAGCCAAACACGTAACACGTGTCATCTTTCTCAAAATTCCCCATTTGATATAGTGATATAGTTTCATTGTTAGATAATGTCATTGAGCACTAATAGACTAATTGCAACTCAGGAAAAAGAAATGCAAACTAACTCAAATTAATTACTTTAATTACACAAATTAATGTGGAAACTGATTATTAACTAAAGAATAAGATCTTAAAAAAATGTTAGTGATATCCAGCATAGCAATTTTGCTTAAAAAATTGTAGAACTATTTTGGTCGACAAGTCCTACCTACAGGGCGGCAAACCGACGCTTGACTTCAAAGAGTGTAAAAAATCTTCTACTAGCACATTTAATTCATGGTTCGAATTCTCGGTCGAGTTGACTTGGTATCGCGGCCCACCAAAACTATACTGAGAGGTGAATTGATGTTGGGTGAACTCGAGGTATATCGGTTCAAATCGCCAAGATTTCAGGAGAACAGTTTGATATTGGAGTCGTCGATTTCAGATATTTTGGTCGAGTCAGTTGATTGAGAATCTTACCTCCTTTCCGTCACAGAATAGCTCGCGCCATCTACTTCGTAGAATCGCAATTGTGCAGAAAGTTCCCTTCGAAAACCTAGTTTGTGTTTCTCTTTTGGGGAAGGAACGTAGGAGGGTGTATGTTTGGATACAAGGAAAGAGCGTAGGAGCTGTGTTATTGTTTAAATTTTTGTTTAAAAAGTTTTTATTTTTATTTTTATTTTTTTATTTTTTGTTAAAAAATGTTTACAGCTAACTATGTTTAAATTGTTGTTACAATATAAAAAATGTTTACAGATAACTTTTGCCTAAAAGTTCCTTTTCGACAGAACTCAAACATTTGCAGCTAATTTTTGGCCTAAAGTTCATTTTTCTTACAAAACAAAAAATGTTTACAGCTAACCAATATTTAAAAAGTGATTTCTTTTTTCAGTATAATTTTTTACAGGTCACTTATATTTAAGAGTTATTTTTTTTTTTGTAGAAAGTAAAAAATGTATGAACTAACTAATTTATAAATTTTCACTGTACAAAAAATGACTAAAATTTTCATGTTAATAATTGATTTCATAAGAAAGCTGTAACAAGTCTTTTTATGTGTTGTACGTGTTGTAAATTTTTAATTTGTTATACATTTTCGTAATGGGTCATCTAGTCAGTCATCCCAACCCTTAGAGTTGGAATATGGTTCATATTATTACCCTTACCCGACGGAAATTCCCTTTGTTCCTTACCATGATTATCCTCAACTTCTATGTAATTTCTTTCTAAAGTTGTGTCTTCGGATTGTATTTTATTGTTGATCTAAACGCTGACAAGTTTGTGCATATTGAATGATGGTTTTGAACTTATCTAATTGGTACACCTTATGGATTTTTTTTTAAGTTTCTATATTTTTTTGAATTGTTTGGCCACTCTAAATAATGTATGGTTGGGTATGGCCCAATACTGCAACCGAGATGAAAATTGGGAGTTTGAGTCGTAGACCGCGACCGAGATTATGAACCATGATTTAATTGCTGGGAAATTGTATTCTCTGTTCTTATGGCTTCTACATTATAACCTTAGTGTGGTATAAATTTGGCCCCTGAAATTTAGACCTCAACTAGCATAGGCAATGACTTAAAAGAGGAGCACTCATTGATCACATGCATTTGCTGCTCTATTCTTTTTTCTTTTTGTAAATATATATTTATATTGTGTTTGGTCATTACAATTATGATATATTGGAGGAAGAGAAACAAGGTAGTTTGCACAACCTTTTGGATATAAATGTACTCCCTCTGCCCAAGTTAAGAGCCATATTCTTTTTCTTTTCTTCCTTTTTTTACATAGAAGGATACACTCAATCAGTACACTTGTATACTATTATGGAATTTCAGCTTGCTTGTATGGTCATATTCTTCTATCTAAGAATAATAAAGCCAAACTCAGTTTTTGGTTCAACATGATATAGGGATGAGAACAAGCTGGCATTGAGCCATTTATTGGGATGTATAATCATTTGCACACTATTCCAGCTGAACATTCATATTACATCTATGAATCCTGTTTTTTCATGTACTCAGTTTTCTGTCCTGGTTTCTTTTACTTCTTTTTGGGCTGGGGCATGTGATACCTCAAAATAAGTTCTACGTGGTTGCTTGTTTTGATTACTGTTCTTGATTACTAGAGAACTCCATAAATTATTTTTCCTTTTTTTTGTCATTTATTTGGGTAATTCCGACCTGGGTACATAACTAATATTTGTATTTGGACTAAGGTGCCTTCTTAATGTATTTTCAGGCATGTGTACCATTTTTTGTTGCTGAATGCTTTTTTTTTTTTTTCCTTTGCAAAATGGCAAATTAGTCTAATACTACCAATTATCAGTACCAAAGACCATTTATTATTATAATTATTGTATGGTGTGTGTGTGAGCGGAGGGGGGCAGTTGTTAGTTTTGAAAGACTTCTTTTTCCATATGCAGTACGAGTTGCCGATCAACTATTGAATAACTTGATTACACCATGTTTTCACTCGATATTTGCAGATTAAGAAACGGAAGCTCAAGGAAGAGGAGAAGAGGAAATCACATGAAACAGAGAAAGCTAAGGAGAAGGAGGTTTCAAGAAAACGCCAGAGAGATGAAAAACGGGAGAGATATCGTGAACAAGACAAGCTAAAGAAGAAAATGCGGAGAAATTCTGAAGACTGATGCTCCATCAAAGCGAAGTTCATCTGCATGATCTCTGTGGATCCTTTCCTTTGTAAGCCATGGAAATTTCTACTAATTATGAAAAAGGGTGGAATCCTTGGCGTTGCACTGTAACTTCCATTGTTGGATACAAATATGATCGTTTGATACTGTTAGGTTGGCTATGGCGCCTTGCAGATATAAGTTGCTACTGGGCAAAATTTTTGTTTAAATTTCAATGTTTGTGATATTGGCATCTCTATACTATATAGCGATTGCAATTCTTTAACGGCTACCAACTTGAAACGAACAAGGTCGGAAGTTATTGAGCTTGGATCTTTTGACGGATTGGTCGACATATTTAAATGAGTAATGCTGTGTTCTAAATTTATCTCCCAAATGATTTGATGTAATAAAGTATTGTACCCGGTGGTACCTATAGTACAAAATACAACATGTATTGATACAACACTAGTAGGTTTATTGATCAGCTCCTCTTTGACACTTTAGAATCGGTTTCAACTATCACCTTGCTCCATCCTCATTCCTTTGCTAACTTCGAACAGTAGAATATCCCGTGTGTGCAGACAGGTATACTTTCCTTTAATTTTCCCTCGATATCCCACCATCTAAGCCCCTTGGTCGTTTCGGATAAGGCCTCCAAAACTGCTTAAGCCCAAGTTTCCTTTAGAGCTGCCATTCATGTTGATCTTGATTTGATCTGTACGAGGAAAACGCCAACCAATTAGAGATACTACACAAACCCTTTTTTCATACCCATTCCCATACCCTTAGGCCCGTTCGGTTCGCGGTAATATCTTGGGTGGATTGTGATTAACGGGAAAATGATTACAGGAAAACATTTTACTGGGAATTGGAATTCTGTCACCCTGTTTGGTTGATCAGTGGAATCCTACATAGAATCAAAATTTTATGTTTGGTTTATGCATGGAAAATGACATGGGAAAATGAATTAAATACCAACAATATCCTTCAACAAATCTTGTTTGTATAATGGTAATATAAAATAATAGATATTAATTATACTAAAACATAACCATATAACTCGTTTATAAATGAATACAAATTTTACTTTAAACAATTTTTTTTTCCGAATATTTTCAACAAACATATTACTTGATAATAAAAAAAACTAAGTGTGAAATGTAGACTAAGTTAATCAATTATTCGATAGAAGTAGCATAACAAAGTATTAGTTCCTAATAAAAACGTACGCCTCAAAGTTCATTAAAATTTGAAATAACAAATTGCAATAAATTGCAATTATTTAATTTTCATTAGCCGGCAAGTCAAACAACTCCTTCACCATTTCAAACTTTTCTTCATCTTCATACCTCAAGAACATTTCCATAAAAGATGGTTCTTTGCTTATTACTCGTGCCGCCTCCATCTTTTGTTAACGATTTATTCCACCCATCTTAAGTAAAGTATCAGCCACCCTTGAATTTGAATTAATATTCTCGGACTCTAGACAAAATGCCATCATCTTCATAACTTCTTTGGAGCATTCTACCATGGACGAAATTGATGATGCTATGTTCTTAATACACGTTCCCAAATCTTCTGTTGATCTTCTAGTTCTCTTCTTGTGCGACTTCGGGGCATTCGACGAAGAGAGTGTGGTGGAAGGTGTGGACAAAAGGTTTTGTGTAGTTTCATGTGGAGGTTGCATATTTGGCATGTTAAAGTTATAAGTCATGTCCTCTAGAATAAAATCTTCTCCTTATGAATCGAACCCTAGTTCAATCCCATTGGTCATAGACTATCTTGTCACAGTTGACAATGTGGAACCTTTAATCCACGTAGTTTAGAAATTGCATCTTTAAATACTCCCGCTGTAGAATCTTCCCAACCAGGTTGTATATATATAAATTGCATGTTGTGAGAGTAGACCCCTAAAACATTTGTAGCAATTTCACTCTTTCTTGTAGCGTATCTAGACTTGTCAATGTCTGGCACATGAACTCTAATATATCTCCCATTCAACGCCCCCAAACAATTCTGTAAAATAAAAAACTTAATTATCAATAAAATGTGTTTATTTTATATCTTCATAAATTAAGAATTTAGATTTACTTTAAACATATCCATTTTTCGTCTGTTGAGTTTTAAGCTATTGCCTCAGGTGTCTTTAGCAAATTTCGATGCAACCGTATGGCACCATTTAATATAGTATTAAAGTGGCGACTAATTGTCTCACCCGAATGCATGAGCCTATTCTTAATCCCTTTATTCTTAGCGTGGTTAGCAAGTATGATAAAAAACACAGAGTCACTTTCAAACGCTTAAACAACAAATTAACAGTTCAAAAAGAGGACTATTTCTCAAACAAACACATGACTTTAAAAATAGAAGCTAAAATAGTTAATTTGTGTTTAACATCATATATATATATATATATATATATATATAGAGAGAGAGAGAGAGAGAGAGAGAGAGAGGAAGGCTCACCTACATCATGCACTATACATCACACCGTACATCACACCTAATTCTGCCTACAAAACTTTTTTTTCAAATTTTATATTTTTCCCTTGAAATTAACCTTCCAATCAACCCATATGCAAAAAATTAGGTCAAAATACATTTTGTAGCTATTTTTAAAAAATACACAAAAAACTGTTGGCGCAGACCCTTAAAAATAAGGTATTTTTAGCAGTTTTTTGTGGATTTTTTTAAAAATAGCTACAAAATGTATTTTGACCTAATTTTTTTCATATGGGTTGATTGGAAGGTTAATTTAATGGAAAAATATAAAATTTGAAAAAAAAAAGTTTTTTAGAGCTTAGAATTAAGCGTGATGCATGAGTGATGTATAGAGCATAATGTAGGTGAGCCTCCCTATATATATATATACTAGGGTGCACCCGTGCCGATGGACATGAATAAATTTTCTCCCGATTATTTGTTTCAGTGTAACAGGGTTTCAATTTTAAAAAATTATCTTTATAGTTAGTAATTATGGTAACATACTATTATTAATTTTAAGATTAGTTGGGATACGTTTAGTTATACTTATTTCTTACAATATTGTAGTTTAGGTATTTTTATCACTAAAAAACAAAATAGATCACTTAACAAACAACATAAGAGACAACAGATTTTCCCTAAAATTTAGTAATTTAGTTAGTTACAATTGAATATTTTGATGTCAATTGTTAGAGTAATCGAGAACTTTAAACACGAAAGAAAAATCAACACATTGATTTGAAATTGAAATTTTTAAAGACGTATTTATGTCTGGTGTTCCTGTGCCAATGACCTGATTTAAAACTTATTCTAATGTATTTGTGCTTTCAATATTGAACGTGGGAAATACATTGTGACACCCCGACTAATTAAATACCGGGTAGCTACTCCTTTATTAAATTAATTCAAAATGCCAAGTTGGTCCAGTTAATAGCATCACTGTCGAAAACATTTTAATGATTACTAACCACCTAGTATTTAAAAAGTAAGTGCCAAATTTTAATATAAGTCTGATTAACATGCAACAAGTGTAATAAAGAATAATAACACCATTCACCATAATGAAGTAAATAAAATAACCATCACATAACGTAAATAAAGTCTGGAGGAAAACTCCTCACTACAAATCCCACAACTGATAAGTAAACTAAATACTAAATCAATACATGCCAAAGTCTGAAAACTGAAATGGAAATGTAACTCTAATAGAAATGGGCAACATGCCCTACAACTGATAGATAATGAATCTGGAATCCAAGTGATAGAGGCGTCTACAAGCAAATCCCTGTAGCTTCCACAAACAGCTACAACTCGTCACCAGAATGAGTATCCTATGCATGGTGTCCTTGTGGCTGGGCACCTAAAATGGTTTTACAAGAAAAGTAGATTTGAAAGCAAACGGGTCAGAGCCCGAATGTGGAGTTATATTTTAAAAACCTGCAAGTGCTTTAAAAACATTTAAAACATTAAATGCAAAGTACATGTTAGGACGTGCACTCACATGATATTCTCACCTCTCGTCTAACTGTGCACTCCTAACGTAAGTACCCATCTACAACGACACAAACCACTAGCTAAGTGACATCATCTCTAGCTAGACTATCATAGGTCCTACCCATATTACTCGGTTCTATTAACATTATAACGCTCGTAATTAAATAGGGGTTTAACGTAACCTCAGATGCTCAATATGTAATATATTTCACTATCAGCTAACCCGTTATGTTTCTCGAAACAATACCGTAATTATATTCACAACATTAACACGAAGGTTCCCATTAATTAAGTGTATATTATTCACATCATAATTATACAATATAAGCACCCCGAGAACTAAGCTGCGGTGCCCACATACTCTGCTATCCATCCCGGTACATCACATACATAAGGATTACGTATTCCGAATCTCTCAGGAATAGTTCAAAGATAACAACATCACAAATAATGGAGGCGAACACAGTCACATCACATGGGTCACGCACATACCTACGCTCCCACGATCAGCGGACTTATTAATATCCCAATAAGTCTTTCTATGACCTATGTTCATCAAGGTAACCAGTCTAAATCCGGGCAACACAAGGATTAGAGGGCCCTAAGCGAACGCAAACCTCCCGTGATAGCAAGTATGGTAGGTATGTCATACACACAATTCATATACCAATACTAAGTAAACACACATCTTAGTAATCCCGTAGTTTAATCGTAGTACATATCGCATTCTCGTACTAACTTATAATTATCACAATTTATACTATTCCGGTTTATAATCATACGCGCCATAATTTATTCTCTCGTCGTAGTAGACACTCACGTCTCAACCCAAACCGTCCATTTAATTTAACTCTCGTATATAATTTACTCCTCATAATAACCCAAAAATCCCAAATCCATCAATACATCATCAAAGGAATGTTAACTCTACCCTCGAACAAGTTTACGGGACTCCAAAAATCAAAACAGGCCAAAAAGGC
The DNA here is from genome assembly GCA_949130495.1 of Sambucus nigra. NCBI lineage: Eukaryota > Viridiplantae > Streptophyta > Magnoliopsida > Dipsacales > Adoxaceae > Sambucus > Sambucus nigra. The sequence continues at coordinate 152,291,688 of OX422218.1, forward strand.
CCAAACTGTCAACTCGTTAGAAGTCCCGTTCGAACGAGACTGTTCGAACGAGATTCTATTGTCAACTCGTTAGAAGTCTCGTTCGAACGAGACTGTTCGAACGAGATTCCAGTTCGTTCGAACGAACTGTACCTTCTAACGATATCTCGTTCGAACGAGATTATCGAACGAAGTTCTCTTTCGTTAGAAGCGACTGGTCAATTCGTTAGAAGCTCGTTCGAACGAGTTCGTTCGAACGACCTGGGCAGGGGCTTCTAACGACCTACCGGTTTCGTCCCAGATTTTTTTAAATCTCGTTTTTCACCATTTTTACTCCTCAAAACTCTTCTAAACTAAGTCCCAACAATCGTTTTAAGGTCTCTAAACAATCCTAAACATATTATAATCACATCCTAACACGTTTTGAAGGATTAACTTACCCTAACATCGATTAATATACAAATCTCTACACTTTTTCCCCAATTTTCTCAAGAACATGAACCCTAAAACTTGTAATCATCAATAGCCCATTCTAAATTCGTCTTTGTTACATTCAACATACATTAATACCAGAATAATCATCTCTATGTGATTCTACATGCAATTTGTCCTCAATATTCAAATCCTAAGTCCAATTAACATGGGTTTTCATTCATCTTCCAAGAACAATTTTAATTCTTCAATTTTCTAACATGGAAAGAACATTCTCTGAATTTAAATATAATTAAATCACTTGCCTTGATTGTCTCTGAGTTTGGTGTAGGTTTGATGAAGCTTTTCTGCAGGATTTCTTCTCTCTCCAAGCTTCTTCTCTAATGGTGGCTATGGTGGTTAGGGTTTGCTTTGGGAGAGTTGGAAACCTAAATGATAACCTCCGTAGCTTAATGGGTTAATATGGGTTGGTTAGTGGGTTTAGTGGGTTAAATCCACATCAGATTAAGACTCCTAATTTTCGTCATTATTAATTCCTCAAAATACAAAATTACCAAAATACCCTTCAAATTGCCGGTATGGCCTAAAAATACCCCGGAATCCAACCTACACCCCCGGCTAGTGTTTTTTGACTATCTCGACCCTTCCGGATGCGTTGGCGCACTCAAAACGACCATACGGTTAATAGAAATAAAAATCACTTTTCTAATCAAAATAATATTCCATGACGCGGCGGTCACACGCGTCTCAACAAAATTTCTAAAATGCCGTATATCAATCTCACGACAAATTTTTCATAATTCAATATTCAAATAAAACATGTATGCACATAATCAAATACCAACTCGCATCTCGTTAGTATTTTTAATCCGGATTAATTTCCAATTAATACGCATTTAATTAATTAATCCCAAAAATAAATATAGCCAAAAATACGGGGCATTACATACTTCCCTCCTAATAACTGAATTTCATCCCGAAATTCGAAACTAGAAAGTACCTGCTAAAAACAACTCTGGATAACGTTCGCGCATCTCATCCTCGCGCTCCCATGTGGACTCCTCGACATTGTGATGTCGCCACTGAACACGCACTAACGGGACTATCTTTGACCGCAGTTTCCTCTCGCTTCGGTCCAAAATAGCAATCGGCCCCTCCTCGTAGGAGCTATCCGGCTGGAGATCGATGTCCTCCACAGCAATGTGAGAGTGGGCCAAATTATCTCTAAGGTATTTCCTCAGCGAGGAAATATGGAACACATCGTGAATCCGTTGCAAATGCTCCGGTAACCCAATTCTATACGCAACCGGTCCGATCCGCTCAATAATAGGAAACGACCCCACATACCTTGGTGCCAACTTCCCCTTCTTCCCGAAACGCATAATCCCCTTCATAGGAGATACTCTGAGCAAAACCTGGTCCCCTACTTGGAACTCCCTAAAAAATCTCTTCGCATCAGCATAACTCTTCTGCCTGTCTTGAGCTACCCGAATGCGACTCTGAATCAACTCAATCCTTGCCGAAGTATCCTGAATCACGCCCAAGTAGTTTGTTGTCCCCCACCTCCAACCAACATGCTGGGGAACGACAAGGCCTACCGTACAATGCCTCAAACGGAGCCATGCCAATAGTGAACTGATAGGAGTTGTTGTAAGCAAACTCCACCAGTGGAAGGTACTGCTCCCATCCACCCCCGAAGTCAATAATGCACATGCGTAGCATGTCTTCCAACATCTGGTTGGTGCGCTCTGTCTGCCCATCGGTCTGCGGATGGTAAGCCGTACTCAATCGCAATTCCGTTCCCATGGCCTCCTGGAAACTCTCCCAAAACCTCGAAACAAATATCTTGTCTCTGTCAGACACGATGTTCAGGGGCACACCGTGAAGTCTCACAATCTCTGAAATGAAGAGCTGGGCATACTGTCCTGTAGTGTAATCAGTCCTTACGGGTAAGAAGTGAGCGACCTTGGACAACCTGTCCACAATTACCCAAACGGAGTCGTGACCCCTCCGCGACGTAGGCAACCCTGTGACAAAATCCATGGATATGCTCTCCCACATCCACACCGGAACCTCCAACGGCTGTAGCAATCCTGCTGGTCTCTGATGATCCACTTTTACAAGCTGACAAGTGGCGCATTTTGAGACAAACGCAGCGATATCTCTCTTCATACCGCTCCACCAATATTGCCGTCTCATGTCTTGGTACATTTTGTCCCCTCCGGGATGTACCGCGAACCGTGAGCCGTGCGACTCTGCCATCACATCGTGCCGCAATTCTTCCCCTTCCGGAACTACCAATCTCCCATTGAAGCGTAATCCCCCGTCTGAGCTAACGGTATAGGACTCTGCTCCCTCTGTTAGCAATCGAACTATCTGCTCCTGACAGAACGAATCATTAGCCTGTGCCCGTACTACCTTCGTGACAATCTGCGGTGTAACGGTCATCACAGACATGAAAGATCGGGCCACTGCATCCTGGTGTCCCAATTCCTTCCACTTAGCTTTCCACACCTCTGCCACCTCATCTGCTGGCCTGCGGCTCAATGCGTCTGCTACCACGTTAGCCTTACCCGGGTGGTACTGAATGTCGAACTGGTAGTCCTTCACAAACTCAAGCCACCTACGCTGCCGCATATTCAATTCCTTCTGCGTGAACAGATACTGTAGGGACTTGTGGTCCGTGAATAGTTGGAACTTCTCCCCCAAAAGATAGTGCCTCCAAATCCGTAGGGCAAATACCACTGCCGCCAACTCCAAATCATGTGTGGGGTAATTCTTCTCATGAGGCTTAAGCTTACGGGAAGCATAAGCTATGGCCTGTCTCTCCTGCTGCAATACACCTCCCAGTCCTTGCAAAGACGCATCGGTGTAAACCAAATACTCAACTCCCGGTCTCGGCAATGCTAACACAGGTGCTGAGGTCAATTTGTCCTTCAATTCATCGAATGCCAACTGAAAGGCATCACTCCAGATGTATGGCACACCCTTACGAGTCAGATGTGTCAAAGGACCTGCTATCTCCGAGAAACCCCGAATAAACCTCCTGTAGTATCCTGCTAGACCCAAGAAACTACGAATCTCCGTTGGTGTCGTGGGCTGTCCCCACTCCCTCACCGCTGATACCTTCCCCGGATCAACAGATATTCCCTGGTCGAAAATAATGTGTCCCAAAAACTGGACCTCCTTCAACCAAAACCCGCATTTCTCATATTTTGCATACAACTCGTTCTGACGAAGTGTCTGCAAAACCTGCCTCAAATGCTCGGCGTGCTCCTCCTCTGTCTGGGAGTAAACCAGAATATCATCAATGAAGACAATGACAAACTGGTCTAGGAAATCCCTGAACACTCTGTTCATCAAGTCCATAAACACAGCTGGAGCGTTGGTCAAACCGAAAGGCATAACCCGAAACTCGTAAGAACCATATCTCGACAAGAACGCAGTCTTCGAGACATCCTCCTCCCGGATACGTAACTGATGGTATCCCGATCTCAAATCCATCTTCGAGAAGAAAGAAGCTCCTCTCAACTGGTCGAATAAGTCATCGATTCGAGGCAACGGATACTTATTCCGTATCGTGACCTTATTCAACTCTCGGTAGTCCACACACAATCTCAGTGAACCGTCCCTCTTCTTCACAAACAAAACTGGAGCGCCCCAAGGTGAGGTACTCCTGCGAATAAAGCCCTGACCTAACAGCTGCTCTATCTGATCCCGTAACTCCCTCATCTCAGCTGGAGCCATACGGTACGGTGCGCGTGCTATAGGTCTCGTACCTGGTAGCAAATCTATAACAAAGTCTATCTCTCGACTGGGGGGTAAGCCTGGTATCTCCTGAAACACATCCGAATACTCCCTGACTATTGGGATAGAATCTAAAGGAATCACTACCTCCTTAGAGGTATCCTCCTCAATGTAATACAAATGAGCGGTCGATCCTCCCTCTGGGCGAGGCATCACCACTACAAACATCTCTTGCCCCGGAATGGCAAAAACAATGCTCCCGCTGAAGTAATCAATCATGGCCCTATAAGCTACGAGCCAATCCATACCAATAATCACATCGTGAACATGCATGTCTAATACCAACATGTCTGCAGGTAATACCAAACCACCAATCTCTACCCCCACTCCCCGGCATATAAAGAAAATAAGTGACCCACTCCCAAATGGTGAATCGACACACGTCACTGTGCTCTCTGCCGTAGCTAACAATCCTAAAGCTTTCGCGAAGTGTGTAGTTATAAAATAATGTGTAGCACCCGTATCAAATAACACCCGACCCATAGTGCCATGGATAGGAAACGTACCCTCAATCGCGGGCGGTGCCTGTGGAACTGCAGCCTGGTGGACGTTGTAGACACGTCCATACTGTAGCTGCCCCTGCTGAGCTGGGACTGCTGGAATGGGTGGCAATGCTGCCATCTGTGGTGGTGCGGGGAGAGCGGCGGGAAACATAGGTCTCTGTGGCTCCTGGCGAGCACCCTGCTGCTGCTGCTGTGGGGCCCTGCCCCTATCAGGACAATCCTGTCGCTTATGGCCAGTCTTGCCACAAACAAAACACTTCCCTGGGAAGTTCCCTCCTCTCTGCCCCTGCTGTCCCCGGCCCTGGTGGCCGTTACCGTTCCTCCCTTGGCCCTGCTGGCCCTGGTGAAACTGCTGCCCATTCTGCCCCTGTTGGCCCTGATGGCCGTTTGGACCCTGATGGCCCTGACGGAAACCTCCTTGTCCCTGTCTGTAGTTCCCTGACCGGAACCTCTTATTATCCCCCTGCTGGGAGCCCTGCTCATTCTGTCTCTGCCCCTGACCAGATTGTGCCCCGCTGGCACCATGTCCTCCAGTCCTGCCCTGATGGCTAGACTCCCCCGACCTCTTGCCCTCGGCCATATGAAAACGGTGGTCCTGGCAGTGTAACAATGCAGCGTTAACCACATCAGAATAGGTGGCCAACGATAGGTTCCCTAGCAGATGCTGACGGATCCTTCATGTCAACCCGTCCGTGAACTTCTCAATCTTCTTCTTCTCTGTTGGTATCTCATCTGGAACGATATTCAACAGATTTGTGAACTCGGCCTCATACTCGGCCACAGTCTTACCTTCCTGCTTCAGACTCATTAATTTCCTCCTCATTTCCGTGTGAACAGCCGACGGAAAGTACTTGCGGTCAAACCGCACCCAGAAGTCCTGAATAGTGAGAGTATCCCTCTCCTCCATGGTGGTAATAGACTCCCACCACTGTAGCGCAGATCCAACTAGCTTGAAAGTAGCTAGCACCTGCTTCTGGACGTCCGTGCACTCATACATCCTTAAGTGCCTCTGCATATCCTTCCTCCACTGGCTCGATACTACCACATCTGAGCTACCTGCAAACTCTGGCGGATGCGCTTTCTGAAAAGCGTCACGTACACGTTCCCAAGCAGACGGGAATGCATTTGCCTGTACTGGCGCGGCAACCGGCGCCTGAGGTGGTGCCTGCTGAACAACGGCAATTGCGGCATTTACCGCTTGGGCTACTATAGCTGCAACTTCAGCGGCGTTCATCATACCCTGAACTGGAGCGGGCTGGGGTTCGGGCGTTGCATCCCTGGGAACTCGTCGTGCACGTCGTGGAGGTATCTGAAATAAGAACAAAGTTTATAAGTTCGCTGTTTATAAACTTAAAATAGCTGAAGAACGAAGCATACACAAAAAGAGTACAACAATCCTAAAATATAGGGCTCTATATCAAAGAAACTTAGCGGAAACATAATAAGCCGTCAGATCCTAAAGGACACTAGAACCTGATGCTCTGATACCACCTGTGACACCCCGACTAATTAAATACCGGGTAGCTACTCCTTGATTAAATTAATTCAAAATGCCAAGTTGGTCCAGTTAATAGCATCACTGTCGAAAATATTTTAATGATTACTAACCACTTAGTATTTAAAAAGTAAGTGCCAAATTTTAATATAAGTCTGATTAACATGCAATAAGTGTAATAAAGAATAATAACACCATTCACCATAATGAAGTAAATAAAATAACCATCACATAACGTAAATAAAGTCTGGAGGAAAACTCCTCACTACAAATCCCACAACTGATAAGTAAACTAAATACTAAATCAATACATGCCAAAGTCTGAAAACTGAAATGGAAATGTAACTCTAATATAAATGGGCAACATGCCCTACAACTGATAGATAATGAATCTGGAATCCAACTGACAGAGGCGTCTACAAGCAAATCCCTGTAGCTTCCACAAACAGCTACAGCTCGTCACCAGAATGAGTATCCAATGCATGGTGTCCTTGTGGCTGGGCACCTAAAATGGTTTTACAAGAAAAGTAGATTTGAAAGCAAACGGGTCAGAGCCCGAATGTGGAGTTATATTTTAAAAACCTGCAAGTGCTTTAAAAACATTTAAAACATTAAATGCAAAGTACATGTTAGGACGTGCACTCACATGATATTCTCACCTCTCGTCTAACTGTGCACTCCTAACGTAAGTACCCATCTACAACGACACAAACCACTAGCTAAGTGACATCATCTCTAGCTAGACTATCATAGGTCCTACCCATATTACTCGGTTCTATTAACATTATAACGCTCGTAATTAAATAGGGGTTTAACGTAACCTCAGATGCTCAATATGTAATATATTTCACTATCAGCTAACCCGTTATGTTTCTCGAAACAATACCATAATTATATTCACAACATTAACATGAAGGTTCCCATTAATTAAGTGTATATTATTCACATCATAAATATACAATATAAGCACCCCGAGAACTAAGCTGCGGTGCCCACATACTCTGCTATCCATCCCGGTACATCACGTACATAAGAATTACGTATTCCGAATCTCTCAGGAATAGTTCAAAGATAACAACATCACAAATAATGGAGGCGAACACAGTCACATCACATGGGTCACGCACATACCTACGCTCCCACGATCAGCGGACTTATTAATATCCCAATAAGTCTTTCTATGACCTATGTTCATCAAGGTAACCAGTCTAAATCCGGGCAACACAAGGATTAGAGGGCCCTAAGCGAACGCAAACCTCCCGTGATAGCAAGTATGGTAGGTATGTCATACACACAATTCATATACCAATACTAAGTAAACACACATCTTAGTAATCCCGTAGTTTAATCGTAGTACATATCGCATTCTCGTACTAACTTATAATTATCACAATTTATACTATTCCGGTTTATAATCATACGCGCCATAATTTATTCTCTCGTCGTAGTAGACACTCACGTCTCAACCCAAACCGTCCATTTAATTTAACTCTCGTATATAATTTACTCCTCATAATAACCCAAAAATCCCAAATCCATCAATACATCATCAAAGGAATGTTAACTCTACCCTCGAACAAGTTTACGGGACTCCAAAAATCAAAACAGGCCAAAAAGGCCCAAACTGTCAACTCGTTAGAAGTCCCGTTCGAACGAGACTGTTCGAACGAGATTCTATTGTCAACTCGTTAGAAGTCTCGTTCGAACGAGACTGTTCGAACGAGATTCCAGTTCGTTCGAACGAACTGTACCTTCTAACGATATCTCGTTCGAACGAGATTATCGAACGAAGTTCTCTTTCGTTAGAAGCGACTGGTCAATTCGTTAGAAGCTCGTTCGAACGAGTTCGTTCGAACGACCTGGGCAGGGGCTTCTAACGACCTACCGGTTTCGTCCCAGATTTTTTTAAATCTCGTTTTTCACCATTTTTACTCCTCAAAACTCTTCTAAACTAAGTCCCAACAATCGTTTTAAGGTCTCTAAACAATCCTAAACATATTATAATCACATCCTAACACGTTTTGAAGGATTAACTTACCCTAACATCGATTAATATACAAATCTCTACACTTTTTCCCCAATTTTCTCAAGAACATGAACCCTAAAACTTGTAATCATCAATAGCCCATTCTAAATTCGTCTTTGTTACATTCAACATACATTAATACCAGAATAATCATCTCTATGTGATTCTACATGCAATTTGTCCTCAATATTCAAATCCTAAGTCCAATTAACATGGGTTTTCATTCATCTTCCAAGAACAATTTTAATTCTTCAATTTTCTAACATGGAAAGAACATTCTCTGAATTTAAATATAATTAAATCACTTGCCTTGATTGTCTCTGAGTTTGGTGTAGGTTTGATGAAGCTTTTCTGCAGGATTTCTTCTCTCTCCAAGCTTCTTCTCCAATGGTGGCTAGGGTTTGCTTTGGGAGAGTTGGAAACCTAAATGATAACCTCCGTAGCTTAATGGGTTAATATGGGTTGGTTAGTGGGTTTAGTGGGTTAAATCCACATCAGATTAAGACTCTTAATTTTCGTCATTATTAATTCCTCAAAATACAAAATTACCAAAATACCCTTCAAATTGCCGGTATGGCCTAAAAATACCCCGGAATCCAACCTACACCCCCGGCTAGTGTTTTTTGACTATCTCGACCCTTCCAGACGCGTTGGCGCACTCAAAACGACCATACGGTTAATAGAAATAAAAATCACTTTTCTAATCAAAATAATATACCATGACGCGGCGGTCACACGCGTCTCAACAAAATTTCTAAAATGCCGTATATCAATCTCACGACAAATTTTTCATAATTCAATATTCATATAATACATGTATGCACATAATCAAATACCAACTCACATCTCGTTAGTATTTTTAATCCGGATTAATTTCCAATTAATACGCATTTAATTAATTAATCCCAAAAATAAATATAGCCAAAAATACGGGGTATTACATACATCATGTGTCTCATCATAGATATCAAATAAGCAACACTACAATGAGAACCCAAAATATATTCTCACTTTCCCACTAACAATAAAAAATTAAAAACAAAATTGACCCCTAATAGAATATGCACTTGAAACGCATGTTTATTTAACATCGACTTTTTAAAGCTTTTACAAAAGAAAAATTATATCCAAATAAAAGTGTCTAAATTAAACAACTAACACTTGTACTACGTTGATTTATTGAATTTAGTCAACTAATTAACACATAATTATAAGCCAAAAATAAAACATCACCTTATTCAATAAATGAATACCCATTATCCTGTGTATGTATCACATAAAATTTCAAAAAACATTTCCTACATACAGTCCAGCTTTAAATGTCATTGCATAGTGGGGCACACACTTATTTGGCTAACAAACACGAAGAAAATAATTTTCACCACCTCTAACCTGTTACAGCATGTACAATTAAGTCTTCCTGCTTGTGTATGCAACTCAAATTATTTGGGGTGTAGATTAATCCTAAAGCATGGTTCTGAAGCCTATGTGATTTGCGAAGTCTTTTCTCTTTAAAAAACAAACGAAGGCATAATAAATTGAATGCAAATGGAAAATAGAACACCAAAACCAATTTATTGAGAGAGGATAAGATTGTTCACAAAACTATACCACTAATTCCACATGCCTTGGCATTAACTTTTCGTTCCAAAGCATCACTAAAAAAATATGGTGCTATCTTCCTTCCACCCCATGTGAAATAGAATCTATAGCAGTAAATGTGAGTTCTCACCCAACAGAGAAACAACTCGCGAATAATCTAGACTTGATCCGGACGGCCTACCAACACCTGAAAAAATGATAATAAAATGAAAAAATAACAATACCAGAGTTAAGATCTGCGTGCATGTGTGTGTGAGAGAGAAAAATTAAAAAACTCAATGAGAGAAAAGTAGAAAACACCTCTGAAGTAAAATTATAAATTAATATGTATATGGAGTGAGTGAAAATCTCACTGAGAAAAATTGAATACTGATGATTGTGGGAACTGAAGATGACCCGAATAGGACCAAGTCAGAAATGTAGTTCAAAAATTTGAATACTCATGATTGTGGGAACTGAAGGTGACCCGAATAATTTTTTCTTCAATCTGTGGGACCCAAATGATCTTCCACGCGTTAACATTTTTTCCAGATCCAAAGGCCAGGAACCAGGTCCACGCTATCTGAATTGAACATCGAAACCAGGCGTGTAGCACTGATCCCAAAATCTAAATCCACATGATCTTCAACCTAAATATCAAACCACCATGGAAAAAATGAAATGAAATCAACGTACGCATATTGGAACCAACACGTCAGGATCAAAATCAAAATTTGGATATCTGTAAACATGGTTTGGTCTGCAAACATGATTTGATATTTGGATATCCATATAAGCAACAACTACTCTGCCAAAAAAATTGGGTTTCAAAAAAATTAACACCCTAAATCAAAGTATTAAACCCAAATCTCAGAGCCCTAAAATAGTTGATAACAACAACAAAATTTTAAGAAATGAAACCAAAAATCCTTGATTTCAAAAAACTAATGTTAAAGATTTTAGTACCTCTGTAGTTCCTCCTCCAGGAGACAACTTCCTCTTGCCGAGATCTAATCTGATGTTGTCAAAACTCATATAAAAGTTACGAAATACCCCTATAATCGAAAAAAATCCAAAATGTAAAATATATTGAGAAAGGGAGAGAGAGAGAGAGAGAGAGAGAGAGAGATAATATGAAGCTTGTGTGAGTACCTTCATTGTGGGAGATCCACGGGATAAAAAAAACTCTGTTATGAACGAAGAAATGTGCGTTCAGTTTTTTAAACCCTGCCAATACCCCATACCTGAGTAGCAGCGGGATACAAAAATTCAAAACCCATAAAATGTATACCCATATGCGTTCACTTGTTTACCATCAAACGAAACCCATACACGGTGACACATCAAGAACTCGCTGACAAATCAAACAAAAACCATACACACTGACAAATCAAAAACTCGGAATGTAGAAAAGGCAGAAAAAAGTCTGTAGCAAATAAGGTCTGCAAAATCAAACAAAGAACTATATTAGGTGAAGCTCGTAGATCTGAAAAAAATATGTTAGATCTGGAAAATATAAAATATAAATTAGTATCCCAAATTACTCCCACTAATCAGCGAACTATGCTCTATCTTCGCCTACCGCTTTTTACAACGCCAAATGTATTGGAACTGTTGCCTTTAAAATGGGAGACCATCACAATACTTTCAGAGGGTACTAACCATGTAATAGTTTAGAAAGAGTAAATAGAGAGAGAGAGAGAGAGAGAGAGAGAGAGAGAGAGAGAGAGAGAGAGACCTACAGTGAGAGAAGATGCCGTGATAGGGTTTTGTGTGAGTGTGGAGAGAGAGAGAGAAAGGGCAAGGATGGGGGAATGGTCGTTTGAGGATTCCGAATATTTTGTGAGGCTCGAGGTAAGATTTTTTTAGAGGCCCGAGTAGAGAGAATCCCAAGACGCATATAAATCTTCCACGTGTCAAACTTTCAATCCTTTCAGAGTTAATCCCAACCATCAGTTGGGGAAGACAAAATAAACCCTCCTCCTTTGTGTGACGTGGAAAAAGTTGTATGACGTGGCTATATGATGTGGCAAAACACCCTCCTGCTTTTTATTTATATATATATGTATATATATATATATTTGTATACCGTCTACAGACTGCATGATAACATGTGAGTAATACACAATTGGTGCTCTTAACTAATGAGAAAAAATAGGTTGGGAGTTTTTACCAAATGCAAATACACACACACACACACTTAATAAATATTAACTAATATAAAAATAATAATAATAATAATAATAGGGGCATATACCAAATAGTCCTTCGAACTTTTTTGAATACACGTTTAGTCCAAGCCTTTTTATTTTGTACCATGCCGCTGACGCGAACCTTTAAAAATAAGAGAATAATGGATTTTTTGGTACAAAATAAAAGGCTTGGACTAAATGTGAATTAAAAAATATTTGAGGGACTTTTTGGTATTTGATCCATAATAATAATAATATTATTGTTATTATTATTGTTGTTATTATTATTATTATTATTATTATTATTATTATTATTATTATTATTATTATTATTATTATTATTATTATTATTATTATTATTATTATTATTATTATTTTGACTCTTATTTATTTTGTACCTCACTCAAATTATAATTTTAGGTTTTAAATCATACATACATTTGTTATTCATATATTATTTTCTTTTAGTATTTAAACTCTGCATTTTTTGTACTTATTATTTTTCAATTTTTTTATTTCATTTTTTTTTTGGACTTTTATGTCCAACATACTTCTTCATTTCCTTATAAAATGACACATGTCCAATGAAATTTTTATTCACAACTCAACACCACCAAAAATTAAAATTAAAAACCATGTATTAGGGTTCTAAATTTTAGGGGTGGACAAAAAAAAGACCGACCCGAACGGACCGATTGGACCGAACCGAACCGAACCGAAAATTAAGGCTATTTTAAAACCGGTCCGAAAATCGGTTCACAAAATCTAAAAACCGATTAAACCGGTCCGGTCCGCGGTCCACTAAATTAAAAGACCGATTTGGACCGGACCGGACCGATTCCCATATATATATAATAAAAATAATGTTATTGTGTTTCTTATGCATAATTTTTGAATTAATGTATATAACTTATGAATTTAATTTGGAACATTTTATATATGTATAGACATTTTTTTATTTGAGTAAAAAAAACCCATGTAAATATCACTTAGTTTCGAGTATTATTTTTTTGTATATATATTTGTGAGAAAAATAGATAAAAATATTCATAAAATGTACATATATATAAAATAGGGTCAGGACCGAATTTTACCCCGGACCGGACCGAAAAAAGCCTGGACCGAATTAGTAGGTTAACCGAATTAATCGGTCCGGTCTCGGTCCAAAAAAATTGAGGACCGAATATTCGGTCCGGTCCAAAAAATAGGCAAAAACCGGACCGGACCGGACCGTGCCCACCCCTACTAAATTTAGTCCCTAAAAATATTTCACTTAATGTTTAGTCCAATATATTTTCAAAAATAAATGTGAGTCCTAATGATGACATTGACACAAGAATAGTGACATATATTAGTCTAATATATTCTGAAAATAATTTTCACTCCCTGGTAAATCATAGAAAATGGTGATATTAACTAATTTCACTGTTCACACGCTAATGCCACTACTGAAGTTCTAACGACATTAACTAATTTCACTATTGGACTAAAAATTAAATGGAATATTTTTTAGGGACTAAATATATAATGCTAAATTTTTTTTACACCCTCACTCCATAATTATTGTTAGTCGAATTGTTTTACTTTAATAAGTTTTTTCCGAGCCATGCAAGTACGAAATAAAAAAAAACATTTGTGAATGAAAAATATTAAAAAGAAATAAGTACAAAAAAATGTTCAGTTAAAAAACTAAAAGAAACTAGTATTTGAATAAAAGATATATTTGATTTAAAACCTAAAATTATAATTTGAGTTAAGTACAAAATAAATATGAGTAAAAGTAAAAATAATAATAATTTTGTTTTAGCCAATATCTATCTATCTATCTATCTATCTATCTATCTATCTAACGATGATGTTAAAGACAAATTAACTATTTAACTTCTATTTTTAAAGTCAGATGTTTGTTTGAGAAAAAGTCTTATTCTTTAAGTGTTAGTTTGCCGTTTAACCATTTGGAATTAGGGCTTACTTGTTTGTCTTATTATAAGGGTATGGGAATGGGTATGAAAAAAGGGTTCGTGTAAGTACTATTGTTATCAACGTGTCTGACTTGGTTGTCCAGCTTACCATATGCATATACGAACCCCTTAGCATATCTAATGTTTTTTTGAACAACCAAATGAGGGTGATAGTTGACTATTTAAAAACAAAAGTCATTTCTCGCCTTCCAAATCATCCAGGTAGTGGAAATTAAAAAGACATACCATGGAAACCCCAACCGTGTAGAATCAATTTTGCTAAAAATATTAGCTTGTAGCCATTCATGGAAATTCACATTATATTAAAACTCGTTGAATTGATTTAACTAGAATTCAAACTATTATGGTTGGTTGATTAATGTTTATACGAGTTTGAGTTTTATCTATGCCATTAATCTTAGTTTAAAGTAAATTTATGTAAAGATTCAATTTTATCATTGATATTTTAATCATGATCACTTTACATGTTTTTCTGTTACATGTATAGATGCAGGGACGTAGCCAGGAATTTTTATATGTGGGGGCTACAAAATTGTTAAGATAAAAAATAACAAGCATAACAAAAAAGACTTAATATTCGATTAAAAATTTGTGACATAATTACAACTACAATTGCCCTCGACGACTTTTCATAGATTGAAAGCGTTGAATGATACACTCATTATCAATAACAACAAATACATCTTTTTCCACATACACGATCATATTATCATTCATCCATTGATCTTCCATCCGATTGCGCAATGAAGTCTTTATGAGATTCATAGCCGAAAACACCCTTTCCACGGAGGCCGTGGCAACCGGTAATATCAACGCCAAAGTCACAAGCAAATAAACCAACGGAAATACCTCACTTTTCTTTGTCTCAACCATCTTTTTTGCAAGAGAAGAAATTCCAAACAATCCTTGAAAGGTGGGATTAGATTGCACATCAAGAAAATAAGTTTCAAGTTGAATATTTCAATGAGTTGAACGCTTGAAAATTCATTAGGATAAAAATGGGCAAGGCGAATTAATTTTACCTTGTCAAATGCAATAAACGAATCATCGGGACAAAGGCATGCCACACATAGTAGTAACTCAGTGTTCGCCTCAGTGAAACGTTCATTAAGCTCATAAAGTTCCATATCAATGACCGCATAAAATATCTCAACACGATAATGATGCAAATTTGGCCTTTTCGCCGCTTTACGTTGTGATCTTTTTATAGCAATGTATACATCCTCCATAATAGGAACTTCAATTTTAATTTTCTCACAAAACGTACAAACTTCATCAAACAACAACACTTATCCATCATCTCGCATCATTTGTAGTCGTTGCTTGCATACCCGGACCAAAGACATGGCATTTACAATATCTTGATCTTTCCTTTGCAATGCCTATCATTCATTTGCAAACCCCAATACATTTTTCATTAAGTGCATATAAAAAACAAATTCAAAAGTACGCAATGAATCTATTGCATTTTTTGCATCAAATCTATGCAAGGGGTTGATTGCATCCACTTTGACAATCTCAAGAACACCAATTACGGAGGGGAACATGCTCATCAAACTAAGTAAAGTGCGAAAATGTGATCCCCAACGAGTGTCACCTGGACGTTGGAGAGAGGTACTATGATTTAGTCCTTTTCCCGTTTGAATCTCACCCTTTCCAATTGCACAATTAATGTTTTGAAGTTGTTGCTCACGAAGGTCACGACGCTTACACGAGGCTCCAACTAGATTTAGAACACTAGAAATCAAGGTAAAAAGAGTCATAATATCATTATTTTTCTTTGCCACCGCAACAAGAGCCAATTGTAGTTGGTGAGCAAAACAATGAACATAAAAAGCACATTCATTCTCCCTCAAAATAAGTGTTTGAGACCATTGAATTCACCTCGCATATTACTTACTCCATCATAACCTTGCCCACGTAGTCTAGAAATGCTCAATCCATGGTTTGCAAAAAGACTATCTATTGTCAACTTAAGCGACACGACCGTTGTATCCTCAACATGCACTACACCAATAAATCGTTCCATGATTTCCCCCCTTTTATCAACATATCTCAAGACGACAACCATTTGTTCCTTAATCGACACATCACGGGACTCATCAATTAAAACTGCAAAAAATGAATCTCCGATGTCTTTGATAATGAAGTCCACAATCTCACTTGAAATGGAATTAACAATATCTTTTTGAATATTCGGTGATGTCATTGTGTGATTTGAGGGAGCATTCTTCAATGCAACACTCTAATATCAGGATTTAAATCACAAGAAAATTTCATAAGTGCAAGAAAGTTCCCTTTATTTTTTGACTCTTCCGATTCGTCGCTACCACGAAATGCAAGCCCTTGGCGTAAAAGAAATCTAATAGAGTTGATTGATGCACTTAGTCGTGTTCGGTAATCCATACGAGCTTTGTCCGATTGCTTGTGTAAAATTGTCTCAATGTGTTGACTTTCGTTCATTAAATTCGCACATGCTTGCAAAGCCTGATTATGGGTACTAGTAGAACCTCCCACGTGAGTAACAAATCTCTCTTTCTTCTTCCAATTAGAAAAACCTTCGCCCACAAATATGTCCCCACCTGCTTGGTCACCCACATTTTTCTTGAAAAGATAGCAACACAAACAATATGCAACATTAGTAGTGATGCTATATTCTAGCAAAGGAGAGAATTCATTAAACCAAGCAGGGTTAAAACACCACAATTGTTTGCCCATAGTTTTATACGGGAACGCGTGGCCATGAGGTTGACAAGGCCCCTTTTGTATATAGGCTCTACGGAGTTTATCTTCCAGTTTAGGATTGCCACGAGCAATTGGAGTTCGTAGGGCGGGATCGGCATGTAAATCCTCCAAAATAATTTCATCCGGTTCTATATTGCTCTCAATATGCGGTGTCGATGTCGACTCCAATTTTCTTTTATAAAACCTCTCCATAAGTTGACTGAATTGACAAAAAAAATTAGGTTCATTAATATCGCCAAAAAAAATTAGATTCAATAATATCCCCCCCAAAAATTAGGTTCATTAATATCCCCCCCAAAAATTAGGTTCATTAATATCCCCCCCAAAAAATTGATGGTATTAAATTAATACAAACACAACCCCCATTCAAATTAGTCTACATAAATTAAATAAATTAATTTCCAACTAAACTCTTTAAATAAACAAAACAATAGTACCAAACCAACTAAACTAAATACCAACTCTTTAAATTAACAAAACACAAATTACTAATTCTAAGCTGTTGTGAAAGAAAGAAATGAGATGGGGAAATACCTATTGTTATGAAAATGAAAACAGATGGGGAAAGAAATGGGATGGTTGGTGGCGAAGTCGCGAAGGCGATGCCTCTCTTCTCTCCGGTCCAAAAATGGGTATGGGAGATGGCTGGTGTGGCACTGGCGATGCCTCTCTTCTCTCCGGCTCCGGTCCGGAAATGGAATGGCTCTTTCTCTCTCGCTTGCCGCTCCTCTGTTTCAGAGTTTGAAACATGAGATAAACTTTTTAGGTCTTTTAACATTTGTAAATATAAGCCCCAAAACTTTTTTATTTCAACTTTTACCCGAAATATTTTATATACCTACATTTCTAAAAAAAATTAAAATTCCTCCGTGGGGGCTCAAGCCCCTGCTCGGCCCCATGTAGCTTCGTCCCTGTATAGATGTACGTATTTCATTCTCTAAAAATATTAATAGTTTGCACAAATAGTTTTTGATCATGCATACACATCTTACATTGAAAATTTTGATAGAGTTTGGATTGTTAGGGTTCAAAATAAGTCGTTTCTTGATAAAATTCCCGGACTGTGTATTCTAGATGAAAGCATGCGCACAAGGAAATTTTATCCGTTCGTACAAAGGTGAAAAATTTGTATTTTGAACTTATTGCGCATATCCATTCGCACGGAGTCTTTTTTTGGATTACTTTTCACACGACTAAGTATTCTTAAGTTTGGTTAAAGGGCAATCGCACGACTGAAAATTAAACCGTGCGTATGGTTAAGTCTAGTAACTCTTTAGTTGCTATATTCGACTTTAGAGGGTTTCAAACTCCATTTTGAATCATTTTAAACCTCAAACTCTCTCTCTAGAGTTTCTCTTTAGTGTAAGTTTACATTTTCGGTGTGATTATGCTTATTCGTGGATTCAAATAATCTTTGGGTGTTGATTTGAGGATCTAGGGTTCTAAATCTCATTTTTCATACATTGGGAGTATTCATGATTTCTTTGAAGGTAATCATTCTAACTCATCTCTTTGAGCTTCTTTGAGATAATCTTAGGCGTCTTGAGGTATTTTTGTTATATTCAACATCCTAACACCTTTTGATTAGTTCATAGTACTTTTGATAATCAAGAGTATATTTGTTATTTTTTTTATCTTTGATTTCATCTTTTTGGCACTTATTTAAGTATATTTTGTGATTATTTGTTGTTGTTGGATTGTTGACTACCTTTTAGATGCTATATCTAATTTAGCTCGAGTTCGTATGATAAGACTCAAGGAATTAGTGACCAAGAGACCCGAAGTGGTATCGGTATCACATGTAGGTATCGAAAGAAGCATAGTGACCCATTTGACACCGCTAATACACGATGTCGTTCTAATTGCGTCACTATTCCTATCATCGATTTAGTCGTTGATCCTTATTTTATCAGGATTATCAGGGGTGCACGCCTATATGGGAAAGTCTTCTCATTCCATACATACCACGAAAGATGTGGAACTTAGGGTCCGTTTGGTTAGCTTGTGGGAAAAGGGTAGGCATGACAAATTTTGCTTAGGTAAAGAAGTTTTTGTGCTGTTTGATAGGCAAAGAAGTTTTCGTGCTGTTTGATAGGCATAGTTTGTCTACTTTTTGCCAACTTTTTGTGTTTGATAGGCATAGTTTGTCTACTTAAAGACACTTGTTTGATAGTCAAAATTTATCATGGCAAATAAAAACTTTGCCTATATATTGTTGGCAAATTCTTGCCATTTTACACATTTGCTTTATAATCAATATAGTTTACATAAGTTTTATTCTTCATTTTCAGGATTAACGATGAAATTTCGGATGCGAGTCAAGTTGGATGCTTGCTTTGAAAGTGGATGAACCAAAAAAAATTGTCATTTATTTGTATTTAATTTTACTCGATAAAGTACTAAAAATGACATTTATTTGGACAAAATATATTTTAGATAATAGCACATTTATTTGGCCAAAATATGTTGTAATTTGACCCCTTAATAAAATAATGTGGAATTGATTAGTTTAAAAAGCCCGTTGTTAATGTTGTGGAATCGTGTTATACAATCAGATTTCAATATAAATTTGAAATTTGAAAATTTGAAATTTGAAATTTTCTCGACTTGTGTAATAATATCTATAAAAGGGGTAAGTTATCAAGTAAGTTTTCAATCACCCAAAAATGACTTCACATAAGTAAGGAAAAAAATTGATAAGTGGTTTTTACGACGGTATGGAGAAAGTAGAAGATTTTTAGTCGGAAATTTTGATGACAAATCCCGGTACCTACGTCGATCGGTCTGGTATAACTTGGTATGGTGAGAAAAGAAAGTTTGAGAACAAACCTATCGACACAAGCAGTCCATTTCCTGACTACGTTGGTCATGTGATATTTTACCCACCATCTCAAGCTGAGCGAAACCTTCCAACCGTTTCCGAAGGTTACGCATTGTGGCCACGTTTATTTAACAGGAGATGCGATCTTGAAGTTTGTTGTAGATGGCATGGACTGCGAGTTCCACAAGCAAGGTCGGCCATACACAAATGAAAGAGTGGGGACAGAAAAAAGCCCAAAATGCTCCAACTTCTCTCTAGAACCACCTTCTCCAAAACCGCATCCCATTCCTTTCTAAACACCCTGTACTACCCGACCCACACCAGCTTACCATGCCTGCGCAGTTGCTAATCCTCCATGGCAACCACGGTGAAACTTTCAGGTGACCGACTTACCATGCCTGCGCAGATGGGGGCTGAGATCGAAGACGGCCAGTGTTCTGGTGACCTCATTGACAACTTAGGGGGGTTAGAAGCAGTGAATCCCCTCCATCAGCCTCCCACATCATCGCCCGACCTTCATCCGGTCTTGACTTCCATCGCCGGCACCGGGGGTCAGGGCCAGGCCATTTTGACTGATGTTACGGGGAACGGTAACATTAGAAAAGGTTACGTGGCCGAAGAAATTATCCACCGCCAGTCTGACGGTCGGAACGGAGGTAAGGTGCTGGATTTGAGTGTTGATGACGTAACTAAGGAGCGTAGATCAGACGTAGGGGTTGGTTCAGGCTCTGGGCTCAATGGTACGGAGATTGGAAAGTTTTCAAGTGACACGGGAAAGCTGTCAGTTAAACAGGCGAGCGCCCCTGCTTCCCAACAACTGCCGAGTCAGAATGATAGGACCTGGAGCTCTGTTGCGACAGTGAAGAAGCAATCTAAGATTCGTCTCACTTACCACCAACCCACTGTTGTGGATTTTATTGTCATGGTAACGCCTCCCGCTGCAGTTGCTACCGGTGGCCATAAGAGGTGGGAGAATAGCTTGGTGGGTTATTTTTTGGGGAAAAACTTCCTTTCTCCTACGTGAATAACGCTGCCACTAGAGTTTGGAGCAAGTTTGGGATGACAAAAGTTGTAGCACACGATAATGGTTTTTTCTTCTTTCTTTTTGATAACCCCTCACAACGGGACGATGTTCTTGACAACGGCCCGTGGCATTTTGCGGGGATATCCATTATTCTGAAGAAATGGGATGCTAGCTTTAGCTTTCACAAGGATACAGTGAAAAAGATACCCATCTGGGTGAAGTTCCACGACATTCCCGTTCAGCTGTGGACGGAGGAAGGACTCAGTTACATTGCGAGTTCGGTGGGAATTCCTTTGTTTGCCGACGCTGTCACGGAGGAGATGAATAGAATTTCTTACGCTCGTGTTTGCATTGAAGTGGAAGCTAAGGAAACATATCCCGGTTGCATCAACGTTCTTATGGAGGACGGTGCAAGTGCATCGGTGCGAGTTGAATTCCAAGCCAAACCACCATCGTGCCCTAAATGCCTTGTTTTTGGCCATAATATCAGTAAATGCACGTTAAGCACTGAACCGAAAACTATTGTGGAAGATGGTGCTAAGATGACCAAATCCCATGCAGGTTCTGAATGGATTGAGGTGAGGAAGAAGCCTACCCCAGTTTCTACCTCTGTTCGGGAGACAGGAGAAACGTCGGGTGTGATGATTAAGGCTCAGGAGGAGGTTAGGAGTACTGAGAAGGAAGGGGAGATAGCCCCTAGCGTGGTCTCCCCCGCGATACGGTTATCTAACCAGTTTAGCGCCGTGGACAATGATAGTGAGTTTGAGGTAACTCCGGAACCTTCGGCGCTTGCTAGGAGAGTAATGGTCGTGGATGAGCTTGCCTATAAGCATAAGGGAGAGACGACTAAGGTGAACCACTCCGGTGGCAAGAACAGGAGAAAGGGGAAGGGGAGCAAAACTTGATGTTGAAGATAGGGTCATGGATCATTAGGGGTCTCAATTCCCCTCATAAACAAAAGGGAGTTAGTAAGTTAATATTTGACCAGCAGCTTGATATCGTTTGCTTGGTGGAAACTAAAGTTAGGAAGGAAAATTTAGGTAATGTAAAAAATAATTGTTTTTTACATTGGGATCTCATGGATAATTGCCCTTTAGGGGGGGGGGGGTGTTGCCAGGGTGATTGTCGGTTGGAATCCTAGTTGTGTGGCGGTTACGCTGGTCCAGTCTCACCCTCAAGCCATGTTGTGTAGGGTGGAGGTTTGTGGTAGTAATAGCGAGTTTTTTGCGACCTTCATCTACGGGGAAAATTTAGCACATGGGAGAGAGCATCTTTGGGAGTTTCTCATGCTCAATAGGGGTAGCACTGATGGGCAGCCTTGGATTCTTATGGGGGATTTCAACGTTGTGAGAACCAGTGAGGAGAAGAGCGGGATGCATGGCATTGACGTGGGTGCTACGGAGGCTTTCAACCAGTGTATTAATGATATCCAGGCTGACGACATGACGACGAATGGGCTATGGTTTACGTGGAATAGGCGCCAGGGGGGTAGGGACAATGTCCAATCGAGAATTGATAGGGTTCTTCATAACGACACATGGAGTACCTACTTTCCTGAGTCTCAGGCGACTGTTCTTCCTCAGGGAGTTTCGGATCACTGCCCGATCATTATCTTGCTTGCTCCTAGGGAGCCTAATAGGCCCAAGCCGTTCAAGTTCTATAACGTTTGGATGGGCCATGCTGATTTCCAAGATGTTCTGACTGAGTCTTGGTACGGGGACGATGTGGGTAACCCCATGGTGAGATTGAGCAAGAAGATGCGTAGATTGAAGATTAACCTCAAAGACTTTAATAAGAAGTTCTATAGCCAGATATCTCGGAGGGTGGAGGAGGCTAAGAGGCTGCTCGATGACGTGCAGACTAGACTTGACAATGATGGGAGCAACGTAAGCCTTCAGTTGGAGGAGAGAGAAAAGTTGACGGTTTACATGGAGCTCAGAAGCGCCGAAGAGTCTTACTATAAGCAGCGGTCTAGAGTCAAGTGGCTACAGTTGGGGGATGGGAATAACTCCTTTTTCCATAAAAGGGCTAATCTAGCTGCCGCTAGGAGGAAGATTATCAGCATTGAGGATGAGAATGGGGTGTGGGTCGAGGGCACTCAGGGGGTGGCTAATACGGCAGTGGGTTTCTTTCGCAACCTTCTGGGCTATAGTAGCACATGTGCGGACCCTGCTCCCATTCTGGATGCTAATGTTGAGAAAAGAGTCAGTGATGTGGACGCCGCGACTATGAGTGCGCCCATTGATGATGACGAGATAAAGGGGGCTATGTTCGCCATTGGGTCGGATAAAGCTCCAGGTCCTGACGGGTTCAATGCGTACTTTTTTAAGCAGAACTGGGAGGTGGTGGGGAACGACGTCACTGAGGCTGTTAAGCTCTTCTTCAGGTGTAGCTATCTGCCTAGGCAATGGAATTGTACTGCTCTGGCTCTTATCCCAAAGGTTACCACCCCAACCGATATGCATGATTTTAGACCCATATCTTGTTGCAATACCATTTATAAGTGCATCTCGAAGATTCTT
Organism: Sambucus nigra; assembly: GCA_949130495.1. Classification (NCBI taxonomy): domain Eukaryota; kingdom Viridiplantae; phylum Streptophyta; class Magnoliopsida; order Dipsacales; family Adoxaceae; genus Sambucus; species Sambucus nigra. Next base: position 152,314,797 of record OX422218.1, read on the forward strand.
GCTAACAGGATTAAGCCTATCCTCCCCCACATGATCAATTCGAGTCAGGCTGCTTTTGTTAAAGGGAGATCTATTTCTGATAACATCCTTCTTCTCCAGGAGGTTATGAGGAATTACCATTGTGAGCTTAGCCCGCCTAGATGTACATTGAAGATTGATTTGATGAAAGCGTATGACACGGTGGATTGGGGTTTTCTATTCACCTTGCTGACTCATCTGGGTTTCCCTGCCATTTTCGTAGGGTGGATTAGAGAATGCATGACTAACACAAGGTTCTCTATCAGTCTGAATGGGCACCTGCATGGCTTCTTTGAGGGAAGGAGAGGGTTGAGGCAAGGTGATCGTGAAGAAGGCGGTTGATGATTTCTGCAGCATTGCGGGCCTCACGCCCAACCTGGGCAAGAGTAGCTTCTATAGTACGGGTTTGGAGGAGGATCGGATTGCGCAGATCGGGGATATTCTTGGTTTTGGCCACTGCAACCCCCCTTTCTTGTACCTCGGGGTTCCTCTCATCACCACAAGACTCAAGAAGGAGGATTGTAGTAGGCTTATCGAAAGGATCACTGGGAGGATTAAATGTTGGACTAACAAGCTTCTCAGCTACGCTGGTAGACTGCAGCTTATTAAGTCTGTCTTGTTCGGGATCCAGGTATATTGGTCCAGTTTGTTCATTTTGCCTAAGGGGGTTATTCTCAAGATTGGGCAGCTGATGAGGGATTTCCTATGGACGGGTTCCGATCTGAAACATTCGGGGGCCAAGGTGGCTTGGAATGATCTTTGCAATAGCTTTGAGAGCGGCGGCCTGGGTATCAAAATCATCGAGAGGTGGAATGTGGCGGCCATCATGAAGATGCTTTGGAATCTCTGTAGCAAGAAGGATTGCCTATGGGTCAAGTGGTGCAACATGTATAAGTTAAAGAGAAGAAGTTTGTGGGCTATTAATTTAGCCAGCGACTCGTCTTGGAGCTGGAGGAAGATGATGCAGTTGAGACATCGGATCAGACCTCTCATTAGATGGAGTATCGGTAATGGCAGGAAGACCTTTTTCTGGCACGATAACTGGCATCCTCTGGGGCCTCTTCATCCTTTGTTTGGGGACCGTGTTATCAATGACGCTGCTAGTAACCATAAGGCTATGGTGGCTGATTACATTGTTGAGGACAGGTGGAGATGGCCTACGGTGGTTACCTGGGAGCTCTTGGATATTAGGAATGCGGTTTTGCCCGGCATTAGGCATGATACTGCTGATGAGGTGGTTTGGATTCCCAACCAGAAGGTTTTTTCTATCAGATCGGCCTATGAGGAGTTAACCCCCACCCTCCCACCTGCTCCCTGGCATAAAATTGTGTGGAATAAGACTAATATTCCAAAATGTGCTTTTGTTCTTTGGATGATTTGTAAGGATGCTATTCACACTAAGGACAAGCTCTATAACTGGGGCATCTCAGAGGATAAGGTGTGATGCAGCTGCTCCAATGGGGTCGAGTCCATACCACACGTGTTCAATGCGTGTCCAGTTGCTAAGGAGGTTTGGGAGGAGGTTAGAACCAGGAACCAGGAATACAAAGAGGCTTTGGATTGGGATGGCGAGATGGCTTATGCTATTTCATGTTACAGTGGGACTAGTTTTTATAATCGTATTAGGAATATTTCTTTCTCTTCTACTGTGTACTGCCTTTGGATGGAGCGTAACGCTAGACATTTTAAGCGGATGGCCAAGAGCAAGGATGTCATTGTCAAAGATATCGAAGTTATGATTAGAGCGAGAGTCTCAAATTGGAGCAGGGGACGAGGAGATTTGAGAACTGGATGGCTTGCATGATCTGGGGTATCCCGGAGAGTGCTCTTGAATAGGGGACCGCGGGGTGTGGGGCTTCTCGCACTTGTTTCAGTTGTTTTTTGTTTTTCTCCCCTTTGGGGCATACCCCTAGGGGAGATGTTGGGTTTCATCCCTATGTGTACGTGTTGTAGTTGCAGTTGTTGATATATATACATAATTTTTCCCAAAAAAAAAAGGTCGGCCATACACTTGAATGACAAGTTAAAGCAAGACGAAGTTGTCCGTCTTTTGAAAAGGGAAATCCAACAAATGGAACGTCGTCTACACCGCATCCATGCGAAAAATTATTTCAAGGAAGACATTGTTGATCCATTTTACATATCTGACCCAGATATGCCAGACTACTCAGACGATGACCTAGACGGTGATTTTGTAAGCTATCTCCCACGACGCCTCATGGGAAGAAAAATGCCGCGTTGCTGCTCATCATGGATGCCTGTGTGAAGTTTGTGTCAAGAAAAATGTTCGTGTTCAAGAAAATGTTGTTTAGTTAAAATTTTAATATTTCAAGTATTCTATTTTCATTTAGTATGACATTTACGTTAATTTTACAAGTATTCCATTTTCGTCTTCAAATATAATGACAATGGTGTATTATAAAAATATTCGGGATTTTATAAATGAGTCAATTATAGTTTCAGATACGACAACACAAAATATGTTCCCAAAAATTGGCCACACTATAACATATGTAGACCTGGGCCAGAGCCCAATGTTTGTTCCCATTACAAAATAATATTCAAAATATAGATCTAAAAAGTGGGATTAATTCCCACATAGCTTGTTCAGAGCCCAACTCTTCGCAAATGCCTCCTTCGTGATACCCATGAAGACCCGGGCTAGTTCTTGATCCGCCTCAAACACACCAAGCAATCGCAACATATCACTTTCACTCATTTCCATTGCCTCTAGGCGATCAAGAATGTCCGACCATTTGACATGCTCTATGGTGTTCAGCTTCGCATCTGAGTCCATAGCAGCTGCTATCACTCGCGAGGATTCGACAATAATGGCCAATGCACGGGCACTCTCGTCCAACACGTTACCGCATTTGCGTTTTGGCCTTGGCATAACAGCAGGTCTTGGTACTTGTCCGGGACCTTTACGAATTCAGTATCTGATAACATTAAATCTCAGTATCTGATACCATCAAATATTAGTATCATTAGTTATCAAATGAGGTATTCAATATCTGATAAGGAATTCAGTTCAAATGTGCAATGAGGTATAAATGATTAACTGATTAACTAGCAGATATCAGTATCTGATTAACTGATTTCAGTACCTGAGGTATCTATTGAGTTCAAATGTGCAATGAGGTATCTATTCAGTTCAAATGAGGTATATATTCAATTCCAAATGAGGTATCTATTCAGTACCATAACGAATTCAGTATCTCATAACATCATCCAAATTTAATCATGAGGTATCAAATGTATACCAAATCAAATTGTGGTATATATTGGATATGAGGCATATATCAGTTTGAAACAGCAACATACCAAATCCAATTTAATCATCAACCAAACAACAACATACAAAATCATCCAATTTTATGTAATTATCATCCAATTAAATCATCATCCAATCTGATAATCATCCCATTTAATCATCCAATTTGATACATCATCCATACAAAATCAGTTTGATACAGAAAAATACAAAATCACAGACCACGTATGAGGAGAACAATCAGTTTGATACATCAACGACATAATCATCAAATATATTCAAATCCAACACGGATACAAATACAAGAAGGCTAAGATTTCATTATCCAGCTTAAAACATGGTTTTGACAACTACATACAAACATAATAGCATAATGACTTATAACATCCGTTTGAGTGATTGAAGCATATCCATCAATGCTATGCAGTCCACATTGCTACCGACTCCATAATCAAGAATCGCTGGAAGAATGGTGGAAGTTGATGAACCACATTGCCCTTTAATGTTATCTGAGTTCGGTTCATTAGGCAACGTTGTAGATTCTGACGATATATCATCCATAGACGGCATTGCCCAACCTAACCAAATACCACAATGGGCACAACAATGGTAGATCCTACCCAAGTTATTGTTCTTATCATACTTGGTTATTCTAATGTCACCTACGGATCCACATTTGCATTTTCTCAATTTGACCCTCACATTCAAGTAGTTCGCATTAGTTGATGTAGACATGGAATCTGAAAAATATTAAAGCATTTTCTCAATTTGACCCTCACATTCAAGTGTTAAGAAATTACTACAACAGTTAAATGCGAAACGAAATACTTTAGTCATCAAAAGTAAATGGTTGATTATGACTTGTTTCTCTTTCTTCCCTCATTTGTGTTGCCATTGCATTACGTTTCTCTGTCCAACATGTCTGTGTGGAAAAGGTAATATGCTCATTACCATTAGGTGCATTAAGCGGTGTTGGGTTCACATCACCATCACTTCACTATCATCATCCTTTAAAAAGTTATGCAGCGCACAACAAGCTAACACAATCTTAGCTTGCGTGCCAATCCCATGAAAAGGTTGGTGGCGTAGATAAGCAAATCTTTTTCCAATAATCCGATTGTGCGCTCAACTACATTGCGCAAAGATGAATGGCGAAAGTTGAATAATTCTTTACTAGTTTCCGGACGTTGACCCTCCACGTCTCTGCGATGGTATCGTGTCTTGCGAAATGGTGATAGAAAACCAGGAACCAAAGGAAATTCTGCATCCGCAAGATACTATTTTCCTACGATAATAAATTTATTTTATCTTCGTCAAATATACGTCGAACGTAGGATTTTTGTTAAACGTCTAATAAAAAAAAATACAAGAAATCAACCGACATACCAGCTGGAATGGTAAGTCAACGACCGCCCTAAGTGCTGACCCCTCCCATCCGGATAACACATATGTAAATTTCATGTCGAACGTGCATGCTACAAAAACATTTTGAAAGATGACTTGTTTCCGATTACGATACCTAGGTTGATCAACAAGGGGAACATTCGCAGATATGTGTGTACCATCTATCGCTCCTACGACATCCTGTTCGGATACTACATGTGTTATTTCATACAATTCATTATTAAAATTATTCACTTGTTAATCTATTGATATTGAATTTTCTTACCGAAAAGTAATGATACCAACTTCTATTACCAGGATTGTCATTCGGGGGAGTTATCATGCGTTGCATTTATGACAATTTCCTTGTACATCATTAGGCAAACCACCAAGACTTTATGAAAGTACAAACTAATTGTATGACTTGATCTACAAAAAGTGTTACTCTCGGTTCGACAACGCTCATCATGACCAACAATATTCAAGAAAATTGCAACCTGTTCCTCAACGATAACTGATAGACAATCGTTTAGCCCAAATGCACGTAGGCGATCACATAACCTATGAAATGAACTGATGCTCATACGTAATGAATCATTTGATCACTCATCCCGTACATTTGGAACAAGGCTTTTTGCCGATGCTCATCCCAATTATATTGAGGTGCCCTATGAATGTCCAATAATGACCTTATATGTTGATAGATAACTATCTCCCGTATCACCATCGACCAAGCAACACCAAAGCGTTTTTGTTTAATTTTTGAATTATATTTAACCATTTTTTCCTACAAAATAAGGGTTCTGAAAGCTCATTCTTTGATATTAATTTATAAAATTAAAATAGGTCAAAGGTAAATATGGTAACAAAAAATCAAAAAGTTTAAGGAGAACAACGAAAAACTAACCGAAACAAAGTGATTGAAATGAATAACTCGGAGAATAGGAGGGTTCCTGTAATGAGGGGCGAGTGCGTGTTACACCAATAATCATGAAATTTATTTTCTATAATAAATAATTATCTTTCGATGGAACCATAGATTTTTTGGCTTTTTCAACCCAAAATTGTAGAATAAAATATATTTAGTCCACATTACCATTTCATAAATTAGAAAAAACAAGTCAAACCCTAAATATGTCAAGACTTACTAAAACATATATAGGTGAAGCCATAATAAGATTACAAATATGATATCAAACACCGAAACCCTCGATTTAAGTAAGAACAATATGAACATAAAACCAGATTATAACCTAGGATTTTAGCAAGAACAATATGAACTACAAAAAATAAACCCTAATGAACTCAAACCCTCAATATGTAAGCAGCAAAAAAATAAAATCAAACACAATGAACTGAAACCCTAGAGTACAAATATGTAGCAACAAATCAATATATGGGTCTAAATAACAACAACAAATCATTTTCTTTATGTTGATATACAGATTTAATATAAAACAAATAGTTGATGATCACATACCGTCGAAATCGATTTCTCCTTTGCTTTCTTCTTCGGTTGTTTGAGGATAACAACCTATGTGAGCCATGGCCGTTTTATCTACAAATCTCACCAAAACCGTACTGAATATCAAATCAAGCAAACGTCAGCTACAACAAGAAGGCTTTGCCCTTGCATTTCTCTCTGTAAAGTTTGCCGAACCAATTAGGTAAGCAAAAGATACACACGTTTTTGGGCAAAAAAGGGTCATGTGAGCCATTTTAGGCATTTTTTGCCATGAGCAATATATGGCTAACAAACAGCTGTTGTGTGTGCAAAAGTGTGGGTAAAACCCATTTGCCTAAGCAAAAGGGTGTAACCAAACGGACCCTTACATATCTCGAGCAAAGTCCCAAGGGTTTATATTGCATTCAACAACTTTCGACGTCTTGCCTTCTTTCGTCGCATCCTATAAAAAATGCTTCTTTGGTTTACGAGTTCTACATGAATATTCTGGTTTCCTCTGACACACCAATGACTCTAACTCTTTTATCTGTAGTGTAGAGGCTGTGTTGACTAAGAATGTCCTTGTAAACAGGCGTATCTCTCATCATCATTTAGATACTTTTATAGCGAGTAGGGTAGTTGGCAGGATCATTATTTTTCCAGATTAATATCAATCTTCGATACTCCGTTATTTATTTTGCCTTGACCTGTTGTCTTTTTCGAGACGTATGAAATAGGACTTTTCGATTGAGCTTGATAGGATGATGCATGCCATTGTTATACAATATACAATTTATTTTGAATATTTTATCATAGATCTTTTATATCGAGGTAGTTCTGATGCATCTTGTAAGGCCTTACCATTTGGGAGTATGATTATCGGGTACCTATATTATCTTAGGTGACATATTCTCTACGTCATAAATGATATAACAAGCATATTTATGTCTTGTTCTGAAGGTCATATATCTAAGAAACCACCCGCACCACCAATAATTGACCCCGAGGATAATATCACCACACATGCCACAACTCAGCATGCCCTAGCTTACATAGAGACATAATTTTTAATCTAGCAGGGACTCTAGTTCATCAGTTTGCCAGAGCTTACATAGAGACATAATTTTTAATAATTAGAGCCACACAATATCATAATATGGGCCATCTTGATATATGACCACTACAATATTATTCACCACGACCTTGATTTTTTGATTTGATTTTTTCCTGTGCCTAATCGTCGTAACTTGATTACTCCTACTCTAGAGGTTTTTTAACCTCCCGCTCCTGGATCTCCTAAGTGAGTTGATGTTTCCAACTTCGATGAGGACTATGACACCGAGGATACTCCGTTTGCGAGATTATTTTCTAATTAGAGATATGATTTTTTTCTTTGATTATCTATTTATGTATAGAGGAGAGCAGTGGTGTACTAATATATGTATTTTGTTGATAATTTTTTTAGACTGGTCATGTATTTTGTAATCCTATTCTATTTTGGAATTGATACATTTGTACTAGAGCTTTACGATCATATATATATATATATATATATATATATATATATATATATATATATATATATATATATATATATATATATATATATATATATATATATATATATATATATATATATATATATATCTTGTTGCTCTATTATTGCGATCTCATTTTAAATAGACTTGTTCAGATTCACATGCTATACATCTTTATCACATGATCCGCATCTTTATCATGATGTTTTAGCTTTATCATACCATGTTAGTGTGTTTGATATTGTTAATCCCATGATATACCCTATGTTTATCATATTAGCATTGGTTTATCACATGCCTAGTAGCTTTTGCACTTGCTAGTTATCTTGCCATTGTGATTTTGCTTTTTACCATGATACTTGCCCATTGTCTGTCTTTTATACTTCTCTTTGTCTTTTTCGTGTAATAAGGGGGACTTATTTGATACTTGGAATTTTGATTGTATCTAAATGGGGAAAGTTTTTTTAAGAGGGAAATGTATTATTGAGGGGGAGTTACATCATTCTATACATTTGTGGTGTTGATAAAAATCTTGATATCATTTACGGGAGGATTTCACATTGCTATATATTGTTTACATGCATATCTCCTACTTTATGTTTCATATTTATATATTTGGGAGGATTCCCAAGCAGTGGTAATTACTCTTTGTGCATTTCATACTTGCATAATCTTTTGGCTTGTTCATATTTTTGTAGGTAACGTCATGAGATTGTGACTTAACCAGTCCAGACTCGACTTTTTTTTGGGGAAAATTATGTATATTAGGATCAAAAATCAATTACAGGAACAATATGTGAGGAAAACCTCCGACCTCCAAAGGGGCATACCCCAAATGGAAACACAGAGATATAATGGACATAAGACCATGCAATCCCAAATAATGCGACTACTCTAGAGCACTCTCTGGGATACCCCAGTTCATACATGCCATCCAGTTGACGTAGTTTCTTCTCCCCTTCCCCCAAGTCAGGGCCCTTGCTCTGATCATCTCTTCAATCGCTTTGACAATGGCCCCAGAATTCTTGGTCATCTTCTTGCAACGTCTATTTTTTATCTTCAACCAAAGGCAATAGAGTGTAGTGGAGAAGGAAATGCATCTAATACGGTTATACAACTTAGGACCCCCATAGTTGGCCATTACATGTTGCATCTCCCCATCCCAGTCTCTAGCCTCTCTATACTCCTGGTTCCTGAAGCTCACCTCCTCCCAAACTTCCCTGGCCACCTGGCACTCGTTGAAAAGGTGCGAGCTAGTCTCCACCCCATAGGAACAGATACAACAGAGGTTGTTATCAGAAATGCCCCAGCTGAAGAGCTTATTCTTCGTTTGTAAAGCATCTACATATCAACCAAAAAATGAAAGCACACTTTGGAATATTATTCTTGTTCCACACTAAGTTATGCCATCAGATGGATGGGAGACCCGGACTCATCGCATCATAAGCCAAACTAATTCTGAACCCACGTTGCCTGGGGATCCAAACCACCTCATCCATGGTGTCTTGCCTAATGCGAGGGAGCTCCGCATTCCTAATCTCGAGAAGTTTCCAAGTAACTGTAGAGGGCCACCTCCATCTATTCTCAATAATGTAATCTGCCACCTTAGCCTTATGGTTGCTAGCAGCATCATAAATAACCCTGTCCCCATAGAGGGAGTGCAGAGGCCCTAAGGGGTGCCAGTTATCATGCCATAGGAAGGTCCCTTTACCATTACCAATAATGCACTTGATGTGAGGTCTGATTAGGTGTCGCAGTTGCATCATTTTCCTCCAACTCCATGTAGTGTCATTTGCAATATCGATAGCCCATATGCTCCTCCTTTTTATTTTATAAACATTGCACCACTTAACCCACAAACAATCCTTCTTGCTACATAAATTCCAAACAAGCTTCATAATGGCAGCGACATTCCACCTCTCAATGTTCTTGATACCCAAACCCCCCACATCAAGGCTAGAGCAAAGGTCCTTCCACGCAACTTTCACCCCAGAGTGCTTCATGTCAAACCCAGTCCATAAGAAGTCATTCATAAGCTGCTCAATATGAAAGATAACTCTTTCAGGAAGGATGAACAGACTAGTCCAATACACTTGGATCTCGAAGAGTACAGACTTGATGAGCTGATGTCTCCCGGCGTAGCTGAGAAAGTGGTTGGTCCAGCACTTAATCTTAGCAGTAATACTATCAACTAGCCTATTGTAGTCCTCGCTCTTGAGCCTGGTAGTGATGAGAGGTACACTAAGGTATTGGAAGGGGGGCCTACTGTGAACGAACCCTAAAATACTCCCAATATGAGTAATGTCACCCTCGCCAATGTAGGAAGAATAGAAACTACTCTTATTGGAGTTAGGCCTGAGTCTAGAGATGCTACAGAAATCATCCAGCACTTTCTTAGCAATTGAACAGGAGGCAATGTCCCCCCATAAAGAATTGATGGGTCAGCGTTGGCCTTGTCCATGAAGCAAGAAAAAGTATCCATAACCAGGAGAAAAAGATAGGGAGGGAGGGGTTCACCCTGTCTTAATCCTCTTATGACCTCAAAGAACCCATGCAAATGACCATTCAAACTAATGGAGAACCTGTTCGTTGTGCAACACTCCACAATCTACCTAATAAAATAGGAGGGGAAGCTAATATGCTCCATCAGTTTGACCAAAAAATCCCAACTCACCGTGTCATATGCTTTTAAGAGGTCAATCTTCAGGGTACATCTGGGGGGGCTAAGTCCCCTGTGGTAGTTCCTTATAACCTCCTGAAGCAGTAGGATATTGTCAAAAATAGACTTCCCTTCCACAAACGCTACCTAATTCGGATTAATGATGTTGGGTAGTAGAGGCTTGATTCTATTGGCAAGAATCTTAGAGATAAATGGTGTTGCAACAAGAAATAGGCCGAAAATCATGCATACCAGTAGGGGTAGAAACCTTCGGAATGAGGGCCAGGGCCAATTCAACTGACGAGGCATGTAACTGCTTCTAAAGAAGAATTTGATGGCCATCGTCACATTACTCCCGACCACTTCCCAATTCTCTTTGAAAAAATGAGCATTGAACCCATCTGGGCCTGGGGATTTATCAAACCCAATAGAGTACATGGCCCCCCTAATTTCCTCATCACTGAAAGGCCTGGACAAAGCCGCTCTATCAACATCACTTAATCTCTTGCAAACATTAGCATTAAGGAGAGGAGATGGGTCCTCACAGTTACTTCTACTGCCAAGGAGGTTACTGAAGTAAACAACAGTTGTATTCTCCATGTTCTGGGATCCTTCCACTCTAACGCCGTTCTCGTCATTAATACAAATGATCTTCCTTCTAGCCATGGTCTGGTTTGCATTTTTATGGAAGAAGGAGTTGTTACCGTCGCCTAACTGAAGCCACTTAACCCTGGACTGCTGCTTATAGAATGGTTCCTCAACATTACATAGCTCCAAGTATCTGGTGAACTTGAGCCTCTCTTCCCTTAGGATGCTGCTATTGCCACCATCAGAGTCCAGCCTGATTTGAACGTCGTCCAGTTGCACTTTAGCTTCCCCAACTCTCAACGAAAGATGGTTGAAGAATCTTTTATCGAAACCTTTAAGTCCTTAAGTCTTTTCACCTTCTTACTCAATCTTACCATAGGGTTTCTCTACACACTCCCGTTACATGCATTTGCAAGAACCTCCTAAAAATTAGAGTGGGTCATCCAAAAATTGAAGAACTTGAAAGGCTTAGGTCTTCTAGGATCAACAGGAGATAGAATCACAATAATTGGACAATGATCCGAGACACCATCTGGTAACACAGTTGCTTGAGACTCAGGAAACTCCACGTTCCAAGCATCATTATGGAGAACTCTATCCAGTCTAGATTGGATATTATCCTCGCCCTCATGTTTCTTATTCCACGTGAACCATGACCCATTCATTGTCATTTCATCCGCACGGATGTCATAAATGCATTGATTAAAAACCTTAGTTGCTTCCACATCAATGCCATGCAACCTCCTCTTCTCATCATGTGATCTAACCACATTGAAGTCCCCCATAAGCACCCATGGTTGGTCGTTGATAATATCACTGTTCGATCTCAAAAATTCCCACAAAGGGAGTCTACTACTCGTAAGGTTTTCACCATAAATGAAGGTAGCCCAAAAGCTAGAATTCCTCCCCCCAATATCCACCTTACACAGCATGGCTTGGGGGTGCGATTGAACCAGCGTCATGGTGACACTAATTGGATTCCAACCTACCAATACCCTCGCCACACCCCCATCACTAGGGAAATTGTCAAGGTGCTCCTAGTGAAAGACGCAATTATTCCTAACACTACTCAAATTATTTTTCCTAACTTTGGACTCCAATAAACACACTAAGCCAAGATGCTAGTCTCTAATAATCTAATTAACTTCCCGTTGTTTATGAGGGGAATTGAGCCCCCTAATATTCCAAGACCCGATCTTGATCATTCGGTTTTTTCCCTTCCATTTTTTCCTGCTCTTGCTCCCAGAATGTCCCATATGGATCACCTCCCCCTTATGGCTAAGTCGTCAACTGCTAGAACTCTTCTGGCTGGGAAGTTGGTTCAGGGGTAGACTCCAGCTCACTGTCAATATCCATAACACTAAACGAATTAGTTAATGTGATACTAGGAGTGACAACCCGCTTCAAAGGCTTCCCTATCATATCTCCTAGTTTCTCTTGATTATCCACCATATTTTTAACACCTGAAGGTTCACCCAGTTCGCAAGCAAACTGCTCTACTGGTAACTCCTGATCTAGCTCCTCACCAATGACTCCTACTGGTTTATGTTTGTTCTGGACCACTGTCCACCCCGTGACAACTGGTACCTTTGCTTTCAAGGCAGCTTTGGGAATGACCTGTTCTTGAGTAGTAACCATGTTCCTAGTGCATTTGCTAACATTATGACCAAACACCAAACAGTTTGGACAAGAGGGAGGTTTACCTTGGTATTCAATTCTCACCGGTGCAATAGCACCATCCTCCACTATGACGTTAACACTAGTAGGATGAGAGTCTTTGGCCTCTACATCGACACATATACGGGCATAGAAGATCCTATTCATCTCCGCCGTGACTGCATCGGCATACAGTGGGAGTACCACCGAGCTGGTGATGTAACTGAGTCCTTCTTCCGTCCATAGCTGAATCGGAATATCGTGGAATTTCACCCATACAGGTATTTTCTTCAGAGTTTCCTTACTAAAATTGAAATTAGCTGGCCATTTCTTCAAAACAATGGACATGCCAGCAAAATGCCATGGGCCGTTGTCAAGAACCTCATCACGTTGAGTGGGGTTATCAAAGATGAAGAAAAAAACCCATTGTCATGCGCTATGACCTTGGAGAGACCATACTTACCCCACATCCTATTTGCCTACATTATTCACATAGGAGAAATGAAGCTTTTTTCCTATAAAATACCCAACCATGCTGTTTTCCCATCTTTTGTGGCCCCCTCTAGTCACCTCAGCCGGAGGTGAAATAATGATAGCGAAGTTCACCACTGAGGGTTGATGGTAAGTGAGCCTGATCTTTGGTTGCTTCTTGTCAGCTGCCACAGAGCTCCAAGACCTCACCTCTTGGGCCGCTCCAATATTAGTATGGGATGGGTGGACAGTTTGGGTTGCTCACTTAGATAGCACATGAGCAGACACTTTGCCCGATACCACCAAACTCTTACTAACCCTCGTACCATTGAGCCCAGTGCTTGTGTCAGATTTAACAGCCGCCGTAGCCCCACTAGGCAACACCGTCTCTCTCTGTGGGAGGACTTCACCTTCTTTCCCTCCATTAGAGCGTCTAAAGTTGATAACGTCAGCCTCAGAAAAACCTTTGCTTCTGATGAAGTCCCACACTTTAGCATCTACTGGTTTCTCACTAACATGGTTCTCCTCTCTTACCGCTTCAATGGTAGATCCCTCCATTGTCTTAGATGTAGCTACAGACGACTGAAGAACCTCACCTTCCTCCAGCCCATTCAAAGGTGGATGACTCAAGTTATCACTAACTAGGGCAACATCTTGACTAGCCACAAGTTTCTCATGTTCAACATCTGCATGAGCGATATTACATTATGGGTGAGCCAATATTAGTGGGGGGGTCCTAAGGACACAACCCTCTCCCCAACGACATCACGAATAAAATGATCACATGTCCTAATGTGTTTTGTGCGGGAATGTTGGACCGAATTACGGGATATACGGATCGCACTCATATTATCACACGAAATAGTCATTTTGCCTTGGGAAATCCCATAATCTTCCAACATTTGGTTCATCCATAAGAGTTGCATGCAATAACTCCTGGAAGCTCTATACTCCGCCTCCATCGTGGACACAGATATTGAGTATGTTTCTTGCTCAACCAACAAACAAAAGCACTCCCTAAGTAAAAACACCCATCTGAGGTGCTCCTATAACCACCAGCATCCTTGGCCTAATCGACATACGAATAGGCAAACAAACGATCTTAAGTATCAAAGGAATACCAAAAACTATAAGAAAATGTCCCATTCACGTATTTGATGATACGTTTAAGTGCGAGAAAATGAGACTCTTTCATGGATGCTTGGTATTGCGCACACACTCCAATGCTAAAGGCAACAGCGGAATGATTAGCGGTCAAGTAGAGAAGACTACCTATCATGATCCTATAAATGGTTTGCTCTGTGTCCTTACCTAAGGTGTCTTTGCTAAGCTTAGTCGATGTACTCATTAGGGGTGCATGAGTGCTTTGCGAAGTCTAAACCAAACTTCTTCACTAGGTCCCTACAATATTTGGATTAAGATATCAATATCCCATCCTCAAGCTAACGCGCCTAGAGACCTAAGAAGAATGTAAGCTCACCAACCATGCTAATCTCAAACTCCCCCTTCATCTCCTCCTCAAAAGTGTGAGCATATTGGGAGCACATGGATCCAAATACTAAGTTATCTACATAGAATTAGGCAACCAAGATAGCACCACTCTCAATGTCTTATCCACTCCTGTGAGCTTAGAGATAGGAAATGAGCTTCTCGTACCAAGCATGGGGTGCTTGCTTTGAACCATATATGGCCTTCTTAAGATAAAAGATGTGTCCCCGATTCTTTGGGTCTTCGAATCTCTTTGGTTGTTCCACATACACTTCCTCCTGTAGAATGCCATTAAGGAAGGAACTCTTGACATATATTTGATATAACTTGAAGCATAGATGACATGCTATGGAGAGTAGTAAGCGAGTGGACTAAAGCTAGCAATAGGAGCAAATGTCTCATCAAAGTTTACACCCTCAATATGCGTGTATCCTTGAGCGACTAACCTAGCCTTATTGCGAATTGTGGCACCATTATCATCCATGTTATTCTTGTAAATTCATTTGGTACCTATCACATTAGTCTCGCTAGGTCGGGGGACTAACTCCCAGACATCGTTCTTGTGAAACTGAAGCAACTCATCTTGCATAGCGTATCAAATACCTTGAGTTCTTCTTTCACATTCTTGAGCTCGACTAAGGAGGTATAGTAAAGGTAGCTAACCACATTGTCAAGTTAAGCACGAGTCTTAACGGCTAGTGTAGGATCACCAAGTATAGCGGTAGGGTCATGACTCTTTCAAACCCAAGAGGGTGGATCCTCTAAATCAGGAGTGGGGTCCACAGGGGTAGTATGAGGAGAGATGGGATCATCACTGGGGGGGGGTGCATCTTCCTCACACTCGTGGTCAGGATCAATAGACATCAATGGCTCATTGTCTCTAATCGTGAAGTTTATTGACTACATAACCTTAGAGATTGCAAGGTTAAATACCCTATAAGCCCTACTCGACGATGAATAGCCTAATATTATCCCCTCGTCGCTCCGGGAGTCAAATTTTCCTAAGTGCTCTCTATCTCTTAGATGTAGAAATTATTCCCAAATACATAAAAATATGATAGGTTGGGCTTCTACCCTGTTCACAACTCATATGGTATGTGTAGCGCGTGTGGACGAAGATATACCCTATTCACTGTATGGCATGCAACACTCGCTGCCTCTACCCAAAAACGTCTAAGCACTTTTCTCCTAAGAAACATGGATCTAGCCATCTCTTGAACCGTTCGGTTCTTCCTCTCAACTATCCTATTTTGTTGAGGAGTATGAACCGTCGAAAACTCGTGTTTGATGCCCACTCCATAACAATAGCCATCCATTCCAGTATCTTTAAACTTCGTGTTGTTTTCACTATGCATCTGAATAATAATGACACTTTGTTGGTTTTGTAGGATGCGATACTTTGTTGTTTGGAACTTAATCGCATCGGACTTTTCTCTAAGATTCCCATGATAGAGTGACTTGAAAAGTCATTGACCATCACAAGAATATATCTCTTACCACCTAAGCTCTCCATACAAGTAGGACCCATAAGATCCATGTGAATTAACTCCAAAACCCGTGTGGTGGTAATGGTATTCAACTTTTGATAGGGACTTCAAATTTGTTTTCCTTATTGTTAAGGTCCACAAACTGAGGAAATTGGTTTCCCAACTGATGGTAAGCCACAAACTAGGTCCTTTTTCACTAATCTCTCAAGATCATTAAATACGAGAATTCGCCAAAGTCCACAAACTACGAATTTATTTTTGCCAAAAGTCTTAAGAAAATATTAACAAAAATATGAATTTCGAGGAGGTGATCTTGTTTGAACGAAAATGAGATTGTATTTAAACGAAAACACTAGTTTCGTTCTAACGATATCAATTCACTTTTGAACGACAACCTATGCTCGTTCGATCAACCTTCTAATGACCTTCCAACCAAAATGTACTTGCTAAACAAAGGATTCTCGTTCGATGGCTGTTCGAAGCTCGTTCAAACGAAAACCAGTTTTTGTTCTAACAAAATCTTAATCTCGTTCAAACGAGATAAAAAAATATTTTCAAAATTCATTTTAACAAAAAGCCTCGATTAAAAAAAATCCAATAATATAATTCTTATGAGAAAAATAAAAAACACAAGTCATATACCTTCATTAAAATGTTGGTGACAAATCCAACGGCTCGAAATCCAAAAACGATGTCGGTCACTAACATATCTTCAAATGATCATGGAGGCAATGCGGCTATGGTGTTCGGTTTGAAACTCCAATTTGTAATGGAATATGCCAAAATACTAAAATACCTAATCTATGAACAATTATAAAATCTTGCTATTAAAATATTGTTTGAGACCATTTTCATAAAAAGTTTTTTAAGAAAATAATGATTTTTTTTTATCAAAGTCGTTCGAACGAAATTTTTAGTTGTTCCAATAAGTTTTCCTATATTCTTCGAACGTGATGTTTTGTTCGTTCAACGATTTACTTAATGTCATTCAAACAACCTTCAAATGAGAGGATCAAATAAATTATTTCTACCAAATAGTGTACTTTCGTTAAAAGCTCGTTTGAAGTCTGTTCAAGCGAGATCAGTTGGTTCGTTCAAATGAGATTGAGTTTTTTTTCAAACGAGAATGGTAACTTCATTAAAGCTCGTCCAAAGTCTATTCAATCGATATCAATTGGTCCGTTTGAATGAGATTGAGTTTTTTTAAAACAAAATGGTAACTTCATTCGAATGACCCTCGTATTCTCATTCGAACGAATCGCCTCAATTTTTATGCCACCTGAAAAATCTTACAAAACATTTGATTTAAATTGTGAAAGATTTAATTAGGTTAATCATTTAATTATTTTAATTTAAAAATAAGAATTAGTGGTGTGTGTATTTGGCAATCCATGTCATATAGAACCCTAGTTGCACGTATTTTCTTTTTTTTTAGGGAAAAATTATGTATATATATCAACAACTGCAACTACAACAAGTGCACATAGGGATGAAACCCAGCACCTCCCCTAGGGGTATGCCCCAAAGGGGAGAAAAACAAAAACAACTGAAACAAGTGCGAGAAGCCCCACACCCCGCGATCCCCTATTCAAGAGCACTCTCCGGGATACCCCAGTTCATGCAAGCCATCCAGTTCTCAAATCTCCTCATCCCCCTGCTCCAATTTGCGACTCTCGCTCTAATCATAACTTCGATATCTCTGACAATGACATCCTTGCTCTTGGATACCCGCTTAAAATCTCTAGCGTTACGCTCCATCCAAAGGCAGTACACAGTAGAAGAGAATGAAATATTCCTAATACGATTATAAAAACTAGTCCCACTGTAACATGAAATAGCATAAGCCATCTCGCCATCCCAATCCAAAGCCTCTCTGTATTCCTGGTTCCTGGTTCTAACCTCCTCCCAAACCTCCTTAGCAACTGGACACGCATTGAACACGTGTGGTATGGACTCGACCCCATTGGAGCAGCTGCAGCACACGTTATCCTCCGAGATGCCCCAGTTATAGAGCTTGTCCTTAGTGTGAATAGCATCCTTACAAATCATCCAAAGAACAAAAGCACATTTAGGAATATTAGTCTTATTCCACACAATTTTATGCCAGGGAGCAGGTGGGAGGGTGGGGGTTATATCCTCATAGGCTGATCTGATAGAAAAATCCTTCTGGTTGGGAATCCAGACCACCTCATCAACAGTATCATGCCTAGTGCCGGGCAAAACCGCATTCCTAATATCCAAGAGCTCCCAGGTAACCATCGTTGGCCATCTCCACCTATCCTCGACAATGTAATCAGCTACCATAGCCTTATGGTTACTAGCAGCGTCATAGATAACACGGTCCCTAAACAAAGGATGAAGAGGCCCCAGAGGATGCCAGTTATCGTGCCAGAAAAAGGTATCCCTGCCGTTACCGATACTCCATCTAATGAGAGGTCTGATCCGATGTCTCAACTGCATCATCTTCCTCCAGCTCCAAGACTAGTCGCTGGCTAAATTAATAGCCCACAAACTTCTTCTCTTCAACTTATACACGTTGCACCACTTGACCCATAGGCAGTCCTTCTTGCTACAGAGATTCCAAAGCATCTTCATGATGGCCGCCACATTCCACCTCTCGATGCTTTTGATACCCAGGCCACCGCTCTCAAAGCTATTACAAAGATCATTCCAAGCCACCTTGGCCCCCGAATGTTTTAGATCGGAACCCGTCCATAGGAAATCCCTCATCAGCTGCTCAATCTTAAGAATAACCCCCTTAGGCAAAATGAACAGACTAGACCAATATACCTGGATTCCGAACAAGATAGACTTAATAAGCTGCAATCTACCGGCGTAGCTGAGAAGCTTGTTAGTCCAACACTTAATCCTCCCAGTGATCCTGCCGATAAGCCTACTCCAATCCTCCTTCTTGAGTCTTGTGGTGATGAGAGGAACCCCGAGGTATAAGAAAGGGGGGTTGCTGTGGCCAAAACCAAGAATATCCCCGATCTGCGCGATCCGATCCTCCTCCAAACCCGTGCTATAGAAGCTACTCTTACCCAGATTGGGCGTGAGGCCCGCAATGCTGCAGAAATCATCAACTGCCTTCTTCACAATGGTACAGGAGGGAATGTCCCCCCACACAGAATTATCACATCATCGGCGAAACATAAGTGGTTAAGCCCCACTTCCTTGCACTTAGGGTGAAAGGTAAACATTGGGTTGGTGCAAGCTTTGTCCAAGATGCGCGAGAGAGAATCCATCACCAGGAGGAAAAGATAGGGAGAAAGGGGGTCACCTTGCCTCCACCCTCTCCTTCCCTCAAAGAAGGCATGCAGGTGCCCATTCAGACTGATAGAGAACCTCGTGTTAGTCATGCATTCTCTAATCCACCCTACGAAAATGGTAGGGAAACCCAGATGAGTCAGCAAGGTGAAATGAAAACCCCAATCCACCGTGTCATACGCTTTCATCAAATCAATCTTCAAAGTACATCTAGGCGGGCTAAGCTCACAATGGTAATTCCTCATAACCTCCTGGAGAAGAAGGATGTTATCAGAAATGGATCTCCCTTTAACAAAAGCGGCCTGACTCGGATTGATCACGTGGGGGAGGATAGGCTTAATCCTATTAGCAAGAATCTTCGAGATGCACTTATAAATGGTATTGCAACAAGATATGGGTCTAAAATCATGCATACCGCTAGGGGTGGTAACCTTCGGGATAAGAGCCAGGGCAGTACAATTCCATTGCCTAGGCAGATAGCTAAACCTAAAGAAGAACTTAACAGCCTCAGTGACGTCGTTCCCCACCACCTCCCAGTTCTGCTTAAAAAAGAATGCATTGAAACCGTCAGGACCTGGGGCTTTATCTGACCCAATGGCGAACATAGCAACCTTTATCTCGTCATCATCAATGGGCGCACTCATAGTCGCGGCGTCCACATCACTGACTCTTTTCTCAACATTCGCATCCATAATGGGAGGCGGGTCCGTACATGTGCTACTATAGCCCAGAAGGTTGCGAAAGAAACCCACTGCCGTATTAACCACCCCCTGAGTGCCCTCAACCCGCACCCCATTCTCATCCTCAATGCTGATAATCTTCCTCTTAGCAGTAGCAAGATTAGCCCTTTTATGGTAAAAGGAGTTAATCCCATCCCCCAACTGTAGCCACTTGACTCTAGACAGCTGCTTATAGTAAGACTCTTCGGTGCTTCTGAGCTCCAGGTAAACCGTTAACTTTTCTCTCTCCTCCAATTGAAAGCTTAAGTTGCTCCCATCATTGTCAAGTCTAGTCTGCACGTCATCAAGCAACCTCTTAGCCTCCTCCACCCTCCTAGAAATCTGGCTATAGAACTTCTTATTAAAGTCTTTGAGGTTAATCTTCAATCTACGCATCTTCAATCTATGCACGTATTTTCATTTTCAAGCGGTTTCAAAGCGGTTGTCTATAAGTGTTTAGGAATGAATCCGGAAGTTTGTATATAAATGGTCAATCGTTGCCTAGGCCACCTTAGTTTGATGGGTTTAATTGCGTGTACTGGAATGTGCATATGAAATCTTGACTTAAGTCCATTAACGAGCGGATATAGTTAGCCATAGTTAAGGGGTGACCCCACCCAAAACTCTACTAGGTCATGTCCCTGAACCCATGGAAAGTTGGAGTGATGATGAGCATAAGTTGAGTAATTACAATTCCTGCGGTTTGAAAGCTTTGTTTTGTGAGGTCACACGAGGAGTTTTGTCATATTATGACATGTGAAATGTCTAAAGAGGCTTGAAACATGCTCTAACTAACCCATGTGGGGAATAGTGCGGTGAAAGATTCCAAACTCCTAAACCTCACCAATCAATTTGAGACCATTAGGATGGAGGATAGTGAAACCTTATATTAACTCTATGCGAGACTGTATGATATTCTTAACTTACCTTTTTACTTGGGAGAGAGAATACCCAACATCAGGGGTGTGAATAAAATCTTAAGGTTGTTACCTAAAATATTTAATCCCAAAGTCATTATTTTGAATTCTTTAGGAACTATGGACTCGATGAAAGTCGAAGACATAGCAGGTTTCTATGATCTTGACATGCACCCTTTTAAAAGGATGGAAAATGATAAGGGCACTGCTTTGAAAGATCAAAAGGATGAAACACCTATTTTTGATGAGGAGTCTAACATCGATTCCAATTATATGGCCATGTTTGCTAAGAAGTTTTAGAAATTTCTCAAGTTTAACGAACAGAACTCTAAGGTTAATAAAAATAAAATTAAGAAGAATAAATTTAACAAGGATGAAAAATACCCTAAGAATTACAATGAGAACTTTAAGAGGGATGAGTTGGATAGATGCTTTGGGTGTAAGGGTTATGATCATAGGGAAGTTGAGTGTCCCACTAAACCAAGGAAGGAGGGGAAAAAGGTGACGACATACAATGCTACCCTTAGCAACACTGACTCGAAAGAGGAACCTGATTCCCCTATTAAGTGTAACTACACTGTGTTCATGGCTAGCCATGTGGGCTTAGATGAAAAATATTTCAACATTGAAGATAATCAATTGCATGACGATTCTGAGGCATATTTGTGTGAATCCCAAGTGAGTGGTGAAGAAGAAGAAGAAGAAGAAGAAGAAGAAGAAGAAGAAGAAGAAGAAGAAGAAGAAGGAGGAGGAGGATGAGGAGGATAATGAGCTTCAGGTTACTTTTCGTGAGTTGTACGCAGAGTTGTTAAAGTTAAAAAAGGGAAACTTGAAGTTGAAAGCTAAGTTGCAACAAATTGTCATCGGTAATGATGATAGTAAATTGATGGATGATTCGAGGGTGCGTGAGAAGACTTTTAGGGAGAAGCTCTCACACGTTGAGGAGGATAGAGATAACCTTCAAGGTTTGATAGATATTTTAAAGAAGGAGTCCCTATTTTTTATGAGTCTCATCGTTTACTTGATCTAGAATTGAAGAGTTAGAAGAAAGATTGTGAGACTCTAGTCATGTCAAATTTTATTTATAATCTAGTTCAGAAAAGTTGGATAAGATATTAGGCACCATCCAAATCGAAAATCTCAATTTTAGAATTGGCTTCGATAATACCATTGCTTCTGTTAATAAATCCAAAACCAAGAGGGTTAACCAAAGCCAATGACATTAGACAAATCCTACCCATAGTTAACTTTCCTCATCATGTTTACACTTTCACTTATTGTGGTAGTAAGGGTCACCTTAGGCATTATTGTTATGATCTTAGAAAAGTCTTAGGAAGTCTAAGTCTAGTGTCACCAAAATTCCCCAAATCCAATATTGTCGTGTTACACCTATGTGGGTTAGAAAATCGTATTTAGAGGCGCTAAATGTTAAAGTTGTTAATTCTAGCATGCTCATGGTTATTCTCATGCTAAATCTAATGGTTGATTGTGTTTGAATGTTTTCATACAATAGATTTTGTGCTTCATGTTATATGTTATTGTTAGTTGTATGGTGTTTTAGTCTTTTGCATTTTGATTTTTCATTTATCGTGTTTTATTGAGAAAGATACAAAAAGATATTATTTATGTTTTAAGTCATTTTTAGAAATTTTTTTAAAAAACTCTTAAAAAAATTATTTTGTTTGAGTAGTTCGGTTTTACACATTTTGTGTGCCAAAATAGTGTGTTTTAATCCCAAACGATCCATGTTTCCATGTGGCTAGAACATTTGATTATGATTTTCGATGCATAAGTTGTTCTTAATCATGCTTGCATGGATTTTTTCGACTTTGATTTTCTTAATGGATTCACTTTGCATTTGCCCCCGCACACATTTTTCTCGAGATCTTTGGGAATATAACTTTGCATATGGGGGATTTTTAGATGTAAGAACCATTGTCCAGGAGTTTATTTTCTTTTTAAATATGAGGGTGCAATGGAAAAGGGATACGGATGGAGAAAATCTTCCTTGCATATAAGGCCACCATTAGCAAGAGCCTAAAAGAAAAGAGAGGGAAAAGAAAAGAAAATTTGCCAAGACTAATTATTTAAAATTGATGCTTCAAAGGTATGATATCTTCAAAATGAGAGAAAAAATATGGATATATATTATTTTGAGGGTGTT
The DNA here is from genome assembly GCA_949130495.1 of Sambucus nigra. Taxonomy (NCBI): domain Eukaryota; kingdom Viridiplantae; phylum Streptophyta; class Magnoliopsida; order Dipsacales; family Adoxaceae; genus Sambucus; species Sambucus nigra. The sequence goes on from OX422218.1 coordinate 152,337,870, forward strand.
ATGTTGAAGATCCTTGGGTGTTCACAACGAGTGCTAGTTAATTTAATTAGTTGATGCTATTGATTTGAGAATCATCAATATTTCCAAGCTAGTGTGCATTATGTATGTTTGTCCATTATGAGTTCTTTACTTGTCACTTGAGGATAAATTGAAGTTTGATAAATTATCCAGTCAAATAGAACTCTTTGGAAGATTTTGAGTGATTGGGTCATATTTCTTTTGTTTCTAATTCAACCTCCTTCACTCCATACCATGTTTTGGTTTAGGCACAATGATGTCGTACGAATGTGGAAAACTTAATGAGTTTTGTGTCTTTTGTGGTGTTTATACCTAAACATGATTGTGAATTATTAGTGTGTATGTGTGTGTGTGTATATATATATATATGGTACATTTTGTTTGGAGTCTTTGTGTTTGCATTTAATCCATGTTTTCCGTATGCGCCATCTTTGATTATAATTGGCATGTTATATGCTCATATTGATATTTATTATTGCTTGTTAACTATAATACCCGTTTATTTTAAAGACACGATATTTAGTTAAAATTCAAAAATCAAAAAATTATTTAATGTTTGGACTTAATTAATTTAGTGACTCATTACGTTGGATTTTAATTTAATTATAGGTTTATCATCTCTCGACCTTAAATTTAGTCTAAATTATACATGCACGTTTAACCAACCAATTTTTCAACACAAAGACCAATCGAAGAACCATACAAAAAAACTTGTCACACCCATACAACTGGTGCGCACTGTTGGTAAAATATTCATAAGAAATTCAAAACAAATCAAAAAAATATGAAACCAGCGCCCACACGTTCATAATTAAATTCTATACAATTTCATATTTTGGATCGATCTGAAATTGGTATGGATGGATCCAATTTATTCTAGACAAGTCTGAGTTATTTATTTTTTGTGTATAAGTGCGATGCAAACTTTTCTACTTTAAGCTTTTAAAATGCATGGGAATAAGGGCTTTTCCCCATCCTTTTCCATCAGCCAAAAGACTCACTAAAAGCTTTCATCTTCCTCATTTCCCAAGCCAAAACCACCATTAAAACCAAGCTTTAACTCCATTTTTGGAACCTTAAATCATTTTTTTCTCAAGATCATCCAAGAATGAAACTTTCATATTTTTGTGAGATGAACTCAATCGAGTATTCAAGTTTTGAAGAATAATTATTTTTAGGAAAGAATATCACCATTTCTCTCATTGAGCACTATTTGAGTTAAGTGTTGCCTAAATGTTAATTACACATGTTTTCTTAAAAGGAATTGCAATTTAATTAGAAAAGTAGTAATCTAAATCAATATTCTATTTTTATTAAATTTGATAATTAACTTAAGACTTGAAATACCTTGCATTACGATAGTTGTACCATGTTATTATAAGTTATCGAAGAAAATTACATGTTAAATTAAAAATATATAATTCGAAAGATGTTTTAACTCGTAGAAATGTAAGATATAAAATGAAATATTAAGTTGTTAAACGTTGTTATTACGTATGTTTGAGTTTTATAAATTTGTTCGATAAATTATCAATCTTATTGAAATATTGAACTTTGACAACTTTTTAAAATAATTAGTAATATTTGATTATCACATGGTTTATTGATATAATAAAAATGGATTTGGATTTACATGATTGAAATTTTAGGAATTTAATGCAAAGAAAAAATTAATGGAAATAATATTATTGAAATTTAAGGATTTTAATGTTAGATTTAAAACAATATGATTTAAGTAAAGACTGCTCGTGTTAATAATTTGACACCATTGGGACAATGATTAATAAGTTAGTAGCCATATTTTCACCATTGGGTATGCTACTTTCTAGGTATCAGACTAGTTAGTACATCTATAAATTCTTGTGATACTTTTCTAGGTATGGGACTAGGTAGCGTGCATTTGTGATGTTGAGTATTCTCCACATATGGGACTAGGGAGGGATTTTTTTATGATGCTCGGTTTATATGCCGGGGGGGGGGGGGGGGGGGATAGTTGAAATTAATAAAAATAAGATAAAGAAAATATATTTTAATACCTAAGAAAATAAACATGTATTAAAATGGATATGCATCTCGAATATGTGCATGACTAACTAAAATTAGGTTGTTTCGGTCACCTATCTAATGTGACATGGGTGTGGCTGTGTTAAGAATATGTGCAAGACAAATTAAAATTGCGGTCTATGGTTAACGTGACATGAGTTTGTGTTTGCGCCATGAATATATGTAGGGCTAAATGGCTAACGTGACGTGCCCTGCATGAAATTTCACCAATATGTATTGCTAACTAAAATTGGGATGTTCGGCTATAGTGATTGGTGTGGGTATGATATTTTGAGATGTTAGGTGAACCCGATTATGTGTCGGACCAGTTAAAAGGTTTTTTTACTATAGTGGTGTCGCATCAATAACAATTGAATTAAATTAAATTAATGGATTGTGATCTAACTGAATGTTGAATACACATAATTGGAGTTGGGTAGTGGGTGGCCTAGTTTATGTGTGTAGTTAGTATCATTTTACTTTACTCGTATCTCATTATTGATTATTAATTTAAAATATTCTACTCTGATATTTATATCTTATAATGCTTATGATTAGATTCACGGATCCTATTTGGGAAAAGTAGATGGTACCCCTGCAGCGGGCCCTAACCCATTGCATGGACTAACATTTCAGGTTAGATCGCTCGATAATTGCATAGTATTTGGAGATTTGAAGATTTTAGCTAGAGTGTTACTTTATCGCATTAGTAGTTTATCTTCCTTTCCAATCGTTTTAATTATGAGAGAGTTATTATGGATTTCAGCAGGTCACTCGACTCCATAGTTGTTTATGGTTTTTATTTGGAGATTTGTAATTAGACTATTTTATTTGGAGTTTAACACTTATTATTGGAATTTAGTGTGGTGATGGATTTTATTCTAGGAGATGTTTAATAAAAACCATATCACAAGGCTTTGGTGGCTGATTACATCGCGGAGAGTGGGTGGAGGTGGCCCTCTACGATTACTGTGGAACTTCTTGAGATAAGGAATGCGGAGTTACCGGGTATTAGGCCTGATACCACGGATGAGGTGGTTTGGGTCCCGAGGCCACGCGGGTTCACTATTAGTTCGGCTTATGAGGCTCTGAGGGCCCATGAGGTGTTGCCTATCTTTGATTCCCTTTTATTGATTTTCACTCTTTAGATTTTCGAGTCTATCAGTGTTTGTTCCTATCTTTTCAGATAATGGTTACTCATCTCATAGCTTTCGTGTTGCCTATATTTGGATGCCGAGGAGTTAGAGGCCATCATTTGTGAGGCCACTGCGCTAGGAATTAAGATTGGGAGAGAGAGGTGGGGAGCCCATGAGGCACAATAATAGGGTGCACCCACTTCAGTTTAAGATAAGGTGAGAGTCAATTTAAAGAATGGCAAAACCTCCCACTTTTGCTGATGGATTTGACCTTATGGTCGATTATCAGTGGAGGCGTGATATAGAGTGACATTTGAGAATGTTTGATTGCACGGACATCTAGAAACAAATATTAGCTACTTTTAAGTTGACTGGAGATGCGTTACAGTGGTGGGAGAGTATCACCACCCATGAGGACAGAGACCAATTAAGCTTTAGAGATTTTTTGCTGAAATTAAATAATAAATAATTTCCTTATTCACTTAGGAGTATGAAAAAGAAGGGATTTTTGGATTTACAATAGGGTTCGAAGTCGGTTGTTGAGTATGAGCAAGAGTTCACAAGTATTTCATTGTTTGTACCTGAAAAGGTGGACACTGAAGAAAAGAAGAAATAATGCTTCATTAAATATTTAGCATGGTCGATCAAGATGATGGTTTTGAGGAATCCAACATACACGACTTACACTCAAGTGGTGGATGTTGCACTGTTGATATGGCAAGAGAAGAAGAATTACCAAAAGAAGTTTAGCAAGATGGATGAGCCAAGTGGTCTCAATGGGACCAAGGTAAGTGAGGAAATTAAGGGTCGTAATGACCATCTATGGAAGACACATCGAATGGGGCAAGAGCAAAAGGCCTTTTAGAAGGGCAACTTCATCTCACCGGGCCCTCAGGAACAAGGGCAGGGACAACAGGATGAGAGAGCTCTAGCTAGGCATTTTGGGCCTTTTTGGGGAGAGTGTCTTGTTTATGGAGATATAGGACATCGAGCATTTTTGTGTCCTAAGGCTCAAGGCCAACAAGGCCAATGACCTTCAGCATCGGGAGCTCATGAAGCACCAAGGGCGATTGCACCAGCATCAGCTATGTACCGGGTTTATGCACTACCTATTTTAAAATACCAGGTGTGGTAGGAACCAAAATGTGGCTAGCATGACAAATTGATTAGTTTCAAGTTATTTATAATTATTTAGTAACTCACATATATAGTTATGTTTTATTTGTGGGGTAGATACGTGTAAGACTGGGCGTATGGGCGCTCAGTCACGGTATATTGCAGGTAGATATATGTGAGCCTTATGTTAAGATGTTTATGCTTTGCCATATTTCAAGGATGAAATTAATGTGTTAGTGGGGAAGATTGTAATACCCATAATTTTAAATATGGGAAATTAATTAAAATTTGGAAATTAGATATTTATTTAATGTTTGAACTTAATTAATTTAGGGAATTACTATGATGGATTTTAATTTAATTATAAGTTTATTATTTATCCATCTTAATTAAGTCTAACTTTACATTGTATTATGTATGCACAAACATTTGTTCAAGTAAAGACCAATCGAATAACCGAACCAAAAACCTTATCACGCCTATACACTAGGTGTGCACTGTTGGTAAAATATTTATAAGAAATTAAAAAAAAATAAGAAATGGGGCCCACGCATTCGTAACCAAATATTCTTCAATTTCATATTTCGAATCGATCCGAAATAGTCTCGGATCGATCTGATTTACATCAGACAAGGATGAGTTGTTTATTATTTGTGCATAAGTGCGATGCAAACTTTTCAAGGCACGGGGTTAAGGGATTTTCCTCATCCTTTTCCATCAACCAAAAGGCTCACGTCTTTAAGCTTTCATCTCCCTCATTTCCCAAGATAAAAAAAACTACCATTAAAGCCAAGCTTTAGCTCCATTTTTGGAAGCTTGAACCAATTTTTCTCAACATCATCCAAATGAAACTTTCATATTTTTGCGAGCCGAACGAAACTAAATATTCACGTTTTGAAGAAGAATTATTTTCGGTCACGAATATAACTATTTATCCCCTTAAGTGTTATTTGAGTTAAATGTTACACATGTTTCCTTGAAAGGAATTACAATTTAATTAGAAAAGTAATCATCTAACTTAATATTCTATTTTTATTAATTCTAAAAAATAATTTAAGACTTAAAATACCTTACATTTAGATAGTTGTACCATGTTATTTTAAGTTGTCAAGATAAATTACATGTTAAATTAAAAATATATAATTTGAAAGATGTTTTAATTCATAGAAATTACGTATTCGACGTGTATTATATAAAATGAATTATTAAGTTGTTAACCATTGTTATTACGTATTTTTGATTTAGATTATATATTTGTTTGATAAATTAGCATCCGTATTGAACTAATGAACTTTGATAACTTGTTAAAATAATTAGTAAAATTTTATTATCACATGATTTAATTGATGTAATGAAAATTGGTTTGGATTTATAAAAAAAGGTCGTACCTAGCGCATAATGCTCCCGCTTAACTACAGGGTTAGGGAGATGCAGATGTCGGTTGGCGTTACCCCATAAATGGAGAGGCTACTCCCATGTCTCGAACCCGAGACGAAACATAGCTTGGGAGAGGGCACTATTTACATAATTAAACATTTAGAATTTAACACTAAGTAAAAATTATGACTAACGTAGTGGTTAAAAATGGAAATGGAAATATTATGCTTGAAATTTAAGGATTAAATCTTTAAATTTGAAAAAAAATATGTTTTACATAAAGATTGCTCGTGTTAATAATTTTGCACCGTTAGGGTGGTGGTAATTAAGTAAGTAGTCATATTTTTACCCTTGGATTAGTATGCTACTTTCTAGGTATATGACTCGTGAGTAGATATATTAATTGTTGTGACACTTTCTAGGTGTGGGACTAGGTAGTGTACATTTGTGCGGTTATGTATTCTCTAGGTATGGAACTAGGGAGGGATTTTGTTGCAATGCCTAGTGTATATGTAGGGGCTAGTTGAAACTACTAAAAATGAGATAAAGAAAATATAATTTAATACCTAAGAAATAAACAGGTTTTTAAATGGATATGCACAAATATGTGAAGGACTAACTAAAATTGGGTCGTCTGGAACATGATGTGGGTGTGTGTTGGCGTCACGAATATGTGCGGGACTGACTAAAATTCCATCATCTCGCTAATGTGACATAGGGACGTGTTGGCATCACGAATATGTTTTGAGCTAACTAAAATTGGGCCGTATGGCTAATGTGACGTGTCGTGCATGGAATCTCACCAATATGTCGGCTAACTAAAATTGGGATGTATGGCTATAGTGATGGAAGTAGGTATGATATTTTGAGATGTTAGGTGCACGTGAATATGTGTAGGACCAATAGAGAGGTTGTTTGGTTATAGTGGTGTCGAATCAATAATAATTGAATTAAATTGAAGTATTGTGATCTAATTAAATGTTGAAATAAACATAATTGGACTTGGGTAGTGGGGTGGCCTAATTTATGTTGGTAGTTAGTATCATTTTACTTTAGTCGTATTTTATTATTGAATATTAATCTAAAATACTCTACTATGTTATTTATTTCTTGTAATGCTGATGACTGGATTCATAGATCCTATTTGGGAAAAGTAGATGGTATTTCTGCAGTGGGCCCTGACCCATTACATTGACTAATATTTCAGGTTAGGTCCCTCGATAGTTGCATAGTATTTGGAGATTTGAAAATTTGTAGATACATCGTTACTTTATCACATTAGTAGTTTATCTTCCTTTCCAATCGTTTTAATTATGAGAGAGTTATTATGGATTTTAGTGGGTCACTCGACTCCACAGTTATTTATGATTTTCATTTGGAGATTTTTAGTTGGAATATTTTATTTGGAGTTTAAACTTATTATTGGAGTTTATCATGATGATGAATTTTATTCTAGGAGATGTTTTATCTTCGTTGGACTATTTCAAATTTTATCACGAGGAAAAAGTTTTAACATGTCTCATATTTATGTCACATACTAAGAATGATAATTAATTATAACTCTCAACGTCGTTTGGCAGCGGGGCTTGGCCAGCCTCAATGCTAAAAATACATGGGGTGTTACATTGACATTGGTGTCTTATGCTTTTTTTTTGGGGGGGGGGGGGGGGGGAATTATGTATATTAGAACCAAGAAAAACTACTTACAACCAACCACCAAAGAAGAACCACAATCCTAGGGGCATACCCCAAAGGACACAAACAACCAATCATAAAACAAAACCAACTAAGATAACACCGAATCTGGGATGTCCCAGTCCATGCATGCCATCCAGTTGGTATAGCTCCTCCTATTGTTCGTCCACTTTGAAGCCCTGGCGCAAACCATAGCAACAATATCTCTGACAATCATATCAACACTCTTGGCCATGCTTTCGAAAAATCTCACATTCCTCTCAATCCATAGACAGTAAATAGTGGTGGAAAAGGATAGACACCTAAGTCTATTATAGAAGCTCTTTCCCATATATTCAGAATTAGCAAAATCCAATTCTCCCTCCCAGTTAAGAGCCTCTCTGTCCTCCTGGTTCTTGTATCTAACCTCATGCCAAACCTCTTTAGAAATATTACATTCAATAAAAAAGTGCTCCCGGTTCTCCACCTCCTCACCACAAGTGCAACACAAGTTGTTGTTGGAAATACCCCAGCTAAACAGTTTATCCCTCGTATAAAGAGCATCCCTACATATGATCCATAACTAAAAGCACATTTCGATATATTATTGACGTTCCAAATCAACTTGTGCCTATTGAAAAGAGGACGAGCGATAGTAAGAGCCGCAAAAGCCGACCCAATGGAGAAGCCACCCCGGTTGAAATTCCACACCACCTCATCACTAACCCCTTGACGAATAACAGGCAACTCAACATTCCTAATCTCCAACAGCTCCCAAGTAACAGAAAAAAGGCCACCTCCACCTCTCCCCATCGATAAAGTCGGCCACTCTAGCTTTATGATTGCTAGCCGCATCATAAATAAGTCTTCCCCCATAACGATCAATCAGAGGACCTAACGGATGCCACTTGTCGTACCACACAAAGGTATCTTCTCCATTGCTAATGCTGGACTTGATTAGAGGCTTGGCCACATCCCTTAACTGTAGCAGCTTTCTCCAACTCCAAGAAGAATCATTTGGAATATTAATGGCCCAAATACTTCTATTCTTGATCTTGTACCCATTGCACCATTTGACCCATAGGCAATCCTTCTTACTACAGAGGTTCCAAGGAGCTTGAAAATAGCAGTTTTGTTCCATAATTCCACATTCTAAATGCCTAACCCCCTTCCTCATGCCTACATGTCAGATTTTTCATGCTACCTTCTCCCCAATATGTTTGGAATCAGTACTCGTCCACAAGAAGTCCTTCATAAGTTGGTAAATTCTTCTAATAACCCCTTTAGGCAAAATAAACAGGCAAGACCGAGTTGATGAGTTGAAGTCTCCCAGCAAAACTAAGGAATCTATTAGTCCAACACTTAATCCTCCCCGTAATCTTGTCAATAAACCTCTCACAGTCCTCGGACTTAAGCCTAGTAGTTATAAGAGGCACCCCAAGATACAAAAATGGGGAGCTGTGGGAGAAACCAATAACCTCCCTCAACCTGCTCACCCCATCAACATCAACACCGTAGCAGTAGAAACTTCTCTTGTTAGGGTTGGGGTAAAGACCATAGATCGAAGAGAAAACCTCAATAGCTCTCTTCGCAATGCTACACGAAGAAGGGTCGTCACGACATAGAATGATCAAATCGTCCGTAAAGCAAAGATGATTAAGGCCCACTTCCTTTCACTTAGGATGAAAACTGAACTCCGGATTGAGTCTAGCCTTGTCCATAATACAAGAGAAAGTATCCATACTGTGAGCTAGGACTTCTTGATGAAGCTGTTGGCCCATGTTGGGTTCCCTTCCAAAGTCATTGGGTGGATCACCAAATGTGTGACTACTACCAGATTCTCCATCAATCTGAATGGGGAACTAAAGGGTTTCTTTCATGGGAAAAGAGGGCTCAGGCAAGGGGACCCTCTCTCTCCTTACGTTTTCTTGCTTGTGATGGAGGTTTTCTCTGGGATTATTACTAAGGCAACTTAATCAGACATGTTCAGTTATCACCCTAGATGTAAGGAGATGTCTTTAACTCGCCTAGGTTTTGCTGATGATTTAATTGTTTTTGCTGGGGGGGGGGGGGGAGGGACAAAGATTCCTGCAGTATTGTGAAGGAGGCCGTATCAAAATTTAGCTCCTTATCTGGGCTGATGGTCAACTTAGAGAAGAGCAACCTTTTCACTACAGGGATTAATGTGGATAGGATTTAGGAGATTTCAGATATTCTTGGCATTCAACATGGGACCCCACCATTTCGATATCTTGGGGTTCCTCTCATCACAACTAGATTAAAGAAGGAGGACTGCTCTCACTTGGTGGAAAGGATAACAATGAGAACCAGATGTTGGCCTAATAAGTTCTTGAGTTATGCAGGTAGGATCCTACTACTGAAGATTGTGATTTTTAACATTCAAGTGTATTGGTCTAGCATTTTTATTCTGCCGAAGAGTATTATAAAGAAGATTGAGCAAATAATGAGAAATTACTTATGGAAAGGGGATGAGGCTAATAGCAAAGTTACTAAAGTTGCTTGGGTGGATCTTTATGTTTCTTTAGATGAAGGAGGGCTAAATATAAAGTGTCTTGAGACTTGGAACACAGCTGCTATGGCTAAGCATTTATGGAATCTTTGTAGTAAGAAGGACAGCTTATGGATCAAATGGTGTAATACTTACAAGATCAAAGGAAGGAGCATATGGGATTTGAGTATCCCAAATGATTCTTCATGGAGTTGGAGGAAAATCCTCAAGAACAGAGAGAAGTTTAGAAGTCAAATCAAGACCAACATTGGGAATGGAGCGCAAGCATTTATGTGGTTCGATTATTGGCACCCAAATGGCCCTTTACATGCCCTATATGGGGATAACATTGTGTATGACTCTGCTAGCAGTCTAAAAGCTAGAGTGTCAGATTTTATCCACCACTTGGAGTGGAGACGGCCTTCAACTGTGACATGGGAGCTGAATGAAGTGAAGAATGCAACTCTTCCTACTATTCACGAGGGAAATGATACTGTTGTATGGCTTCCCTCAAATCATGGAATGTTCACCATTGCCTCTGCTTGGGAACTTTTGAAGGACCATAAGCCTATGGTCAACTGGAGCAAGTTTGTGTGGAGTAAGGTTTGTATCCCTAAGTGCTCTTTCATTACTTGGTTGGTGTTTAGGAAGGCCATCAACACTAAAGTAAAATTACATGATTTGGGAGTTTCTGTGGATGACCTGTGTGAGTTATGTGGGACTGAGAGGGAAACATATAACCATCTGTTCTCTCAGTGCATCCTTAGTAAAAGTATATGGGAGGAGGTGATGCTTAGGAACCAGTGCTACAGGGATACCCAGGGACTGAATAGTGAGTTGGATTTGGCTACTGTTAACCACTCTACGAAGACCCTCGGTGACAAGATTAGATACCTATCCTTTACTGCCACTATCTACTGCATTTGGATGGATAGGAATGCTAGATGCTTTAAGCATGTCTCCAATTCCCTTGATTCCAGTATGAAGGATATTGAAAACATGGTTAGAGCAAAAGTACTCACGTGAAAAAAGGACAGAAGGAGTTTTACTAATTGGATGTCTTGTATGTACTGGAACATTCCTGAAGATAGGCTACTAATTTAGGCTTTGATTGGTTTCTGGCTTGTTGGCCTGTTTACCTGTGGGGTATGCCCCAGGGTTCTTTTTTTATCTATGGAGGTTTTCTCCTCTGTGTACTCTCTAGTTTCTTTATACAATTTAAATTTCCCAAAGAAAAGAAAGGAGATATAGGGTCACCTTGTCTCAACCCCCTCTTCCCCTCAAAGAAGCCATGTAAGTGCCCATCCAAGCTGATAGAGACTCTAGTCATGGTGATACACTCCTCCACCCCTCTTAAGCTCCTGAAGCAGTAAGATATTGACAGATTGACCTACCTTTCACAAATGCAGCCTGGCTCTAATTGATGAAGGAAGGGAGAATGGGTTTCATCCTATCAGCAATAATTTTGGAGATACACTTGTAGATGGTATTGCAGCAAGACATGGGTGAAGTCCTGCATACTAGAGGGAGTAGTAACCTTCGGAATAAGTGCCAAAGCAGTGCAGTTCCATTGCCTAGGCAAGTGGCTACAACGGAAGAAGAAGGTAATGACATCAATCACAAATCTCCCCATCACATCCTAGTTCTTTTTGAAGAAAAAGGCATTAAATTCATTCGGCCCAGGAGCTTTATCTGACCCAATGGAGAACATGGCATTCTTGATCTCCTCACCAGTAATGGGAGCCTCCAATGCAGCATCCTAATCAACCGTGATTCTCTTACACACCCCATCGTTAAGAATAGGAAATGGGTTGCCACAAGAACTGGTAGTGCCAAGGAGGTTGCTGAAATAATCAACAGCTACCTTAGCCACATTCTGTCTCCGCTCAATTCTCACGCCATGGTCATCCAAGATACTAAAGATTTTCCTTCCGACCGTAGCCTGGTTATCATTCTTACGGAAAAAATAATTATTGCCATCCCCCAGCTGGAGCCACTTAACTCGGGACTTCTGCTTGAAAAAGGACTCCTTCGCATTCCTCAGCTCCAAATACGTGTGAAGCTTGAGCCTTTCTTTTAGGAGCACCTCAGTGTTGTACCCATCTCTATCCACCCTAGTTTGAACCTCATCAAGTAAAGTCTTAGCCTCCTCCACCCTAGCAGAGATGTTGTTATAGAACTTCTTATTGAAATCTTTCAGCCTAGTTTTAACTCTCCTCAATTTCTTGTTCAGTCTAACAATAGGATTCCCTCCTCCATCATCCATTCACGACTCGCTAATAATCTGGTTAAAGTCGCTATGATCCATCCAGAAATTGTAAAATTTGAATGGTTTAGATCTACTCCGTTCCAAGGGGGACAGTAAAATGATGATAGGGCAATGGTCTGAAACCCCATGTGGAAGGACAAAAGCTTGACTCTCGGGGAACCTAGAGGCCCACGCATCATTTTGCAAAACTCTATCCAACCTATATTGAACATTATCAATGCCCAACTCCCTCTTATTCCACATAAATCACAACCCATTCATTGCCATATCATCAGCCTGTAAGTCATAAATGCATTGGTTGAACTCGTCCATGGCAACCCTATCAATGCCCCGGATGCCTCTCTTCTCGTCATGAGATCTGACCACATTAAAGTCACCCGTCAATATCCATGGAGACTCGCCCACACTCCCAGAAATCATCCTTAAAAAATCCTAAAGGTGCCTTCTACCAGGGTAGGTTATCCCCATAAATGAAAGAAGCAAAAAAATTCAACCCAGATCCACAGATATCCATCTTGCAGAGCATGGCCTGGGGGTTGAACCAAACTCATAGCAACACACTTGGGGTTCCAAGCCACAATAATTCTGGCACCCCCCCCCCCCCTGAAGTGGACAGTTCTCCAAAAAATCCCATTGAAAACAACAATTATTTAAAGTACAACCTAAGTTATTTTTCCTAACTTTAGTTTCAAGCATACACAGCATATCAAGGTGGTTATCCCTAATCAACTTATTGAGTTCCCTTTGTTTGTGAGGGGAATTAAGGCCCCTAATGTTCCAAGAAGCTAACCTGATCATCTAGTCTTCTTCCCTTTCCCCTTCCCCCTGTTCTTCCCACTACTATTGCCCACGTACCTATCTTCGCCCACTCTTTTCTGTGCCAGTTCATCCACTGTAGTAACCCTCTTCGCAAGAGCTGTAGGGGTAGGCATCATATCCGCATCGCTATCCATGTAGACGGCACTGAAAGAATTCGACAGTGGAACAGGAGGTGAGGAGAATATGTTTTCGTTATTATGTGTAGGGATTTCAACTTCACACTCCTTCTCTGCAATAGTACTACACGACACATTGGCAGTGCTTGGGTTCTTCTCAACATTGGCAGTGCATGATGTCTCACCCACTTCTTTCATGGAACTGATGCCAACTCTCGTGTTCTTGATGACCTGAGTCCAGCCACCAACATTAGTGGGGGGGAGATTTTCTATCATTTGGGATAATGACCTTATTAACACCATCACCTTTATCTTTGGGGCATCCACTAAGACTGTGACCAAACGCGAGGCAGTGTGGGCAAGAGGGTGGTTTGGCTTGGAATTCCACCTTAACCACAGTAGCAGTGCCATCTTCCATCACCACATTAACGCTTGAGGGGTAAGTCTCCTCAGCATACATATACGGGCAAAGGTAATCCTGTTCATATCTTCCCTCGTCGCGTCAGCATACAATGGAAGACCCACGGAGTAGTCAACGTAACTGAGTCCCTCCTCAATCCAAAGTTGCACTGGGATATCATAAAATTTAACCCACATAGGTATCTTCTTCAGCGAGTCTTTATCAAAGTTAAAATTTGGTTGTCATTTTTTGAGAATGATGGAAATTCCTGCAAAATGCCACATCCCATTATCAATCACCTCGTCTCTTTGTGTAGGGTTATCAAAGAGAAAGAAGTAGAAGCCCTTATCATGTGCAATGACCTTGGTTAGGCCACACTTCCCCCATAATTTAAACGCCACCGTGTTCACAAGGGAATATGGAAGTTTAGTCCCCAAAAAATAACCCACCATACTATTCACCCACCGTCCATGACCTCAGGATGCCACCTCGACAGGTGGTTTAAGTGTGATAATGGAGTCTATCACCACAGGTCGGTGGTATGAAAACCAGAGCTTAGGTTGCTTCCTGGTAGCAGTAACGGAGCTCCATGTTTTACCCACTTGGGTTAAGCCTGCCAAGCTAGGGGTAGACTTCCCATCAACCTTGCTATTTACTGTACTCAACCCAGCAGTTGCAGTACAGACATCAGACCTGTCATGGGACGTTTTGAGGTTGGTAACACCAACTTCCTTACCACTGTCAAAATTTTTGAGCCCCACGCCTCTAACAGGTACACCGTCACACTGTTCTCCATCAACCCTACCCACAGCCTCAGGCGAGTTAATTCCATTACCTCTCCGGTCATCGGGAAACCTAAAGTTCTTGACATATTCTTGGGTAAATCCCTTACTTCAGAGAAACTCCCAATAAGCATTTTTCTCATCAGAAAATTCTTTCAATCTACTCACGTTTTTGTTCGCCCTGGAAATGTTATCCCATGAGGCCACCACATGTCCTTCTTCAAGCTCCAAATCGCTTGAAGAGAGGTCCAACAAAGAATCGAAAGGGATTCCAACAGCATCGTAAGGGACTAACTCCGCGGTCTGACATCCGAGGAGGGTGGGAACAACATCCATAGCAACACCTACTGGCTTTCCACGAATAGCAAGATGAGCCACAGTCAGGGATGGCTGGCACATATTCTCCTTCTTTGCGGCACCCAAATAGGGCTCATTTAGAGCGGAAATAACATCAAGCAATGAAGTTTTAGGGTTTAGCAGAAGCCTAAAAGAGGCAGGTGGGGTTTGCGAAAAGGCCTTAGAAGCCATGAATGATCATCGGGTGAAACAAGGTTTGGACAGGGTGTATAGTTAGGGGTAGAAGACGATTATGGAGAGGGGGAGTCTAGAGAGAAGGAGGAGCATCATTTTCCCTCTTGGTTTCTTATGTTTCATTTCTTTGTATGCAAGTTGGTATCAAATTTTGCATCAAAATTGGTATCATTTAGTCATTGTTTTGATTATTTGTGCTTATTTTGTCATGTTAGTTTGTTGTTGCATGTTTCACTTCATATCATTGCATTATACTTATTTTCCTTTGTCTTTAAGCACCTTAATCTTGTCTATTCCTGTACAAAAAGGGGGATAAATGGTATCCATCTCTTTAGCTCATGGGGATAAGTTTTTACCTTAGGGGGAGACGTCCTGTCTTAGGCGGAGATTATTTGACAAAGGGGGAGGGGTTTTCATATGATGATTTATATTTTTTATATATTATATTTGAATTTGAAAGATGTGTTTAGGTGTGAAAGTTTGAAATGATGTGGAAAAGTATCACAAGAGCAAAGCTACTCAAAGTTTATGTCTGCCAAATGTCAGTATTTTTTCCTCTTGGAGTTGGGATTGAGTCTTTGGTAAGCTTGACGATCCATAGGTTTTTTTTTGGTATTTTGTCCTAGAATAGCCAAAGGGGGATATTGTAAGGAAAAATTTCTAATAGACTCAATTTGTATGTATTTTGGTTTTATTCTGGTGGGACAAAACCGTTTGAGCCATAGGTTAGGAATTGAGTTTGTGTATCCCGCAAAGCCTATGACATGTATGATTGAAAACCAGAGTGGTCAAGTTAAATCGTCTATATCATCATCTCGTGTTTGGTGCCATGTTTCATCTTCAACATCCATGGATCTTATGAGGTATGAATGCGTATTATTTTTATCCTTAGATTTTCTGTTAGGTGTTACTTTGATAAATATTCTTTGAGGCCATATTCATAAAAAGTTTTTTAAGGAAAAAATGATTTTTGTATCAAAGTCATTCGAAAGAAAATTTTCAGTCGTAATCACCTCGATTTTCATGCTTTCTATAAATAGGAGTGTTGGCCAAGTTATTTTTAAAATGGTCTTTTGGAAATTGTTTTCTAAATACGTATCTATAGCCTCCAAGATTCTAGTTTCACCCAATAGGTTTGAGATCTAAGTTTCAATCAAATATTCTTGTTTGAGATCTCCTTTCTAGCACCAAACTTACTCATCATCCTTGTTGAGTATTTATTTCGTACGGTGGATTTCATACTTATTGTGGTTTTAACACAATGGACTCCATGTTGCGATGACGGTTGCTGAGTTGCATCATTGGATACTTAGGCGTATGAGGAACACACAATGTGACAGTGCATATGTGGACTCCTACATGTCTCTACGAAAAAGGTTGAGGGAATAAAGGTGCGTTAAGTCTTGAAGGGATTCAAGATGGTTATCTAAGTCTTCGTGTCCTTATATATTTCCTACCTCTTACACCGGGCATCGTGTGATTTATTTTATTTTCTATTCTTATACTCACCTAGATGCATGCTTAGGGAAAGTTAAAATTTGGTAGAACTATTTACACAACATTAGATTTAATTGGTGCAAGGTTTAATTAGGTTAATCATTTGATTAATTTAATTTAATAAAAAAATTAAATTATTGGTGTGTATGTATTTGGAAATCCATATCATATAGAGACCTAGTTGCTGTAATACCCCGTATTTTTATGCTATATTAATTTGGGGATTTATTAAATTTAATGTGAGTTAATTATTTAATAAAAATCCGGAAATTAATTATGTTATAATTATTAACGTGACGAGAGTTAGTAATTATGGGAAATTTGTTTTTTTTTGGGGAAAGGATGAATATATAAAAAAAAAACTAAGAATTTACAGAGGAAAAACCTCAACTAAAGAAAAGGAACCCCAGGGCATACCCCAAAGGCAAACAAAACAACAAGAAAGAGCCTAAACAAGACTAAACCTTAGAAAAGAAGCCTATCTTCAGGAATGTTCCAGTACATACAAGCCATCTAGTTAGCATAGTTCCTTCTGTCCTTTTTCCAAGTAAGCACTTTTGCTCGAACCATGTTTTCAATGCCCTTCACAATGGAGTCAAGGGAATTGGAGACATGCTTGAAGCATCTAGCATTCCTTTCCATCCAAATGCAGTAGATAGTAGTAGTAAAGGATAAGGATCTTATCTTATCACATAGAGTCTTCGTAGAGTGGTTAATAGTAGCCATATCCAGCTCACTATTTAAATCCTGGGTATCCCTATAGCATTGGTTTCTTAGCAACACCAAATGGTTATATGTCTCCCTCTCATTTCCATATAACTCACAAAGGTCATCCATAGAAACCCCCCAATCATGTAGCTTAACTTTAGTGTTGATGGCCCTCCTAACCACCAACCAGGTAATGAAAAAGCATTTAGGGATGCACACCTTACTCCACACAAACTTGCTCCAGTTAACCATAGGCTTATGTGCCTTTAAAAGCTCCCAGGCAGGAGCTATGGTGAACTTCCCATTATTTGAGGGCAGCCACACAACATTATCATTTGCATCGTGAATAGTAGGAAGAATAGCATTCTTAACTTCATTCAGCTCCCAAGTCACAGTTGAAGGCCATCTCCACTCCAAGTGGTGGATAAAATCAGAAACTTTTGCTTTTAGATTACTAGCTGAGTCATACACAATGTTTCTCCCATATAAGGGGTGCAGCGGGCCATTAGGGTGCCAATTATCAAACCACATAAAAGCATGATTTCCATTCCCAATGATGGTCTTAATTTTACTTCTAAACTTCTCTCTGCTCTTGAGGATTTTCCTCCAGCTCCATGAAGAATCGTTTGGGATATTCAGCGCCCAGATGCTCCTTCCCTTGATCTTGTAAGTGTTGCACCATTTGATCCATAGGCTGTCCTTCTTACTGCATAGATTCCACAAGTGCTTAGCCATAGCTGCTCTGTTCCAAGTCTCTAAACACTTGATATTTAGCCCCCCCTCATCCAGAGATACACAAATATCCTTCCAAGCAACTTTTGCCCCTTTGCTATTAGCCTCATCCCCTTTCCATAAGTAATTCCTCATAATCTGCTCAATTTTTTTAATGATACTCTTGGGCAGGATAAAAATGCTTGCCTAATACACTTGGATGCTGAAAATCACAGTCTTCACAAGGAGGAGCCTACCTGCAAAACTCAGGAATTTATTAGTCCAACATCTGGTTCTCATAGTTATCCTTTCCACCAAGTGAGAGCAATCCTCCTTCTTCAACCTAGTTGTGATGAGAGGAACCCCAAGATATTTGAAAGGAGGGGAGCTGTGCTGTATTCCCAGAATAGAGGAAATCTCCTGAATCCCATCCACATTAACCCCAGCAGTGAAGAGGTTGCTCTTCTCCAAGTTGACCATAAGCCCAGATAAAGAGCTGAAATTTGATATGGCCTCCTTCACAATGCTGCAAGACACCCTGTCCCCACCAGCAAAAACAATCGGATCATCAGCAAAACTAAGATGAGTTAGAGCCATCTCCTTGCATCTGGGGTGATAACTGAACAGGTCTGATTCAACAGCTTTAGAAATAATCCCAGAGAAAACCTCCATCACTAGCAGGAAAAGATATGGAGAGAGAGGGTCTCCCTGCCTGAGCCCTCTTTTCCCATGAAAAAATCCATTCAGTTCCCCATTCAGATTAATGGAGAACCTTGTAGTAGTCACACACTTGGAGATCCACCCAATGACTTTGGGGGGAAGCCAACATGAGTCAATAGCTGCATCAGGAAGTCCCAGCTCACTGTATCATAGGCTTTTAGAATATTTATCTTAATTGCACATCTAGGAGGGTTAGAGTCCCTATGATAATTTCTCATTAACTCTTGTAATAGCAGAATGTTATCAGCTATGGCTCTGCCTTCAACAAAAGCAGCCTGATTATTACTAATGAGGTTAGGCATCATCTTCTTAAGCCTGCAAGTAATAACTTTGGAAATGCACTTGTACAAGGTGTTGCAGCACGATATAGGTCTGAAATCCCTCATACTTCTAGGGGCTGCAACCTTAGGAATCAAAGTCAGGCTAGTACAGTTCCATTGTTTGAAGAAAATCCCATTATCGAAAAAGAATTTTATAGCCTCACACACCTCTTCCCCAACAAGCTGCCAATTCATTTTAAAGAAATAACTGTTAAAACCATCCGGACCAGGGGCCTTGTCAGACCCTATGCCAAACATTGCATCTTTGATTTCATCATGAGTGACCTCTTTCTCCAATAACTCAGCTTGATTAGAGGTGAGTTTATTCTTTATCACCTCCCCCAAAACAGTGTTAGCATCAATACATTGCGTCCTATTCCCTAACAAGTTTCCAAAAAATCTCACAGCTTCTCCAGCCACCTGCTCTTTTCCTTCAATTCTCACACCAAGATCATCTTCAATGCTCATAATTTTCCTTCTAGCCACATTTTGATTTACTTTCTTATGAAAGAAAGTATTGTTTTGATCTCCCAGCTGCAGCCACTTAACTCTAGCCTTCTGTCTAAGGAATGACTCCTCCTCATTCCTAAGCTTAGCATATTTGATTCTCATCGCCTTAGCTGCATCCTGCAGCTCCCTATTAGCACCATCTCTGTCCAGCTCACTTTGTATAGCATCTAGCTTTGACTTGGAATCAGCAACCTGTGCTGAAATCTTGTTAAAGAACATCCTATTGAAGTGCTTCAAAGAGGCCTTGACTCTATTAAGCTTCTTGAAGAGCTTCTGCATTGGGTTCCCATCCACCTCAACATCCCAAGCTTCAATGATAGTAGGCATAAAATCATCGTGATTCATCCAGAAGTTGAAGAACTTGAATGGATTTGGTCTCCAAGTAATAGTGTTATCCATAATGGTGATAATAGGACTGTGGTCCGAAATTCCACAAGGAAGGGTAATAGCCTGTGAATTAGGGAAGAGAGCAGCCCACATATCATTGTGTATAACTCTATCAATTCTCGATTGAACATTATTGTCACCCCGCTGGTTCCTATTCCAGGTGAACCATAACCCACTATTGACCATATCATCCGCATTTAGCTCATTCAGACAATCATTAAACTCCTCAGATGTAGCTCTGTCAATACCCAATAACCCCATTTTTTCCTCCTGGCATCTGACCACATTAAAATCCCCCATTAGAATCCAAGGCCATCATTAACCACCATTTTATTTTCTCTAAGGAAAGTCCATAGGCATCTCCTATGCTCAGGAAGGTTTTCCCCATATATAAAGGTAGCATGGAAGGAGTAACTGGTACCAATGATATTTACAAGGCAGAACAGGGCCTGTCTATGAGTGTAGATCACCTCAATCTTCAAAATATTTGGGTTCCAACCCACAATCACTCTAGCCACACCCCCATCCGTAGGGCAATTATGGATATACTCCCAATGATAGAAGCAAGAACTTTTGATAGTCTCCAGGTTGTTCCTTCTAATCTTAGTTTCCACAAGACTGATAAGGTCTAATCTATTATCCTTTATAAGTTTAACCACCTCCACCTGCTTATGGGGAGCATTAAGGCCCCTTAAATTCCATGTACCCATTCTGGTCATCTAAACTTCTTTAGCTTTGTTACCTGATTTCTTCTTCCCTTTCTTGTTACTTCCAGATAACTCATTGCCTTCACCTTTGTGTCCTCCCCTTTCCAGCCCCTTGTCAAGTTCATCAACTGCCTTAATCTTAAGAACCAAGCCAGCTGGTGCAGGAGTGGACATTAGAGGATCTTCATTCTCAGTCTCAAAAATATCAAAAGGATTAGCGGTATTTATGCTCTTATCCCCTGCTTCTGTCACTGGCTTTGTAACTACCTCAGTCTGCCCTGCTTTTGGATCATTCCTGGCATTAGGAACTAGATTGGTTACTTCCTCGGCCTGTACTTCTTTTGGTTTTGTTGCCCTCTTGACATTAGGATTCTTAGTGGTTGTGTATTGCACTTGGGTCCATTCCTCTTCTAAGGCCTTCTGAATCTCAGTCTGACTTTTGAAAGGATACATCTTTTCTTTGTTGTTAGTTGCCACCCATGCCTTCTTGGCCTTCTGACAATTGAGGAGATCATGACCAAAAATACCACATTTGATACACGATGGAGGTTTTTCTTGGTACTCAACTGCAACCACAACAATGGACCCATCCTCCATTAATATCAATGGTCTTTGGGTATTCTTCCATGACTTTTAACTCAACACATATCCTAGCAAAACTAATTTTCTGCATTCCTTCAGTTATAGTATCAGCATACATTGGTATTCCAACTGAGCTAGCCACATAGCTAAGCCCCTCCTCTGTCCATAACTGGACAGGAATGTCATGAAATTTGACCCAAACAAGAATCACAGAAGTTGAGTCTTTGCTGAAAGAGAAATTAGGAGCCCATTTTTGGATGATAATTGGGTTACCCACGAAATGCCATGGGCCATTATCAATTACCTCATCCCTCATATTAGCATTATCAAACATAAAGAAATAGAAACCATTGTTGTGACCCACAATCTGTTTGAGGCCAAACTTGTTCCATAACTTATGTGCTATATTGCAAACTAAGGTGTAAGGTAATTTCCTTCCCAGAAAGCAACCCACCATGCTATTCTCCCATTTAGCATATCCATTAGCTGCTATTTCCATTGGAGGGGCCACAGTGACCCTGTTATCAGAAATAGAGGGGGGATGATATGTGAGTCACAGCTTGGGGTATCTTTTATTGGCAACAACTTCCTTCCAAGTTTTCTCCACAGCTACGTTCTTGGGGGAGCATGGAATAGGTCCACAACCATTACATTCCCCTGCTACTTGCATTACCCCACTCTTACCTCCACCCCCAGTATTGGTGGAGTCCTTGTTTTCGTTTATGGCTCTTCCATGTTGAAATACATCCTCATATGAGAAACCTTTATGCTTCATGAATTCCTTGTACATCTCTACAATCTTAGAGTCCTGAATCGTATCTTCTAAGGCAACAATTTGTCCCTCTTCAGTTTCTTCCTTGGCAATTGAATCTTGAATATCAATCGGCCCAGACTCCATTCCCATGCCGCTATCTTGATTGATGGGAAATCTCACTGCATCATAAGGAACAAATCTTGCAACTTCCAA
Source organism: Sambucus nigra (assembly GCA_949130495.1). Classification (NCBI taxonomy): domain Eukaryota; kingdom Viridiplantae; phylum Streptophyta; class Magnoliopsida; order Dipsacales; family Adoxaceae; genus Sambucus; species Sambucus nigra. The sequence continues at coordinate 152,359,769 of OX422218.1, forward strand.
AGGGGGGGTACGCCTCTGGGAGTTCCCATCCGTGTGCGTGGACGTTTGGGAAGGGTTAGGGTTAAGAGCCCACCCACCACGAATGGCCGGAGGTAGTTTGTTCATGGTAGCCTATAGGTTAAGGTGGCCGGAGGTAGATTGGTTGGGTAAGGCGGTGACAGTTTTTTTTGTTGAATATTACTACTGAGCAAAGTAATATATAATATTGGTTATATTGAATGTCACGAGAGAATAAAATAACAATTTTGAAAATTTGAGTCGGGACGCGCCCGTGTCGCGTCGGGACTAATTATTGATAAATAAAAGTGAATATTTTATAAGTTGTTCGTATGGTCATTTTGAGTGCGCCAACGCGTCCGGAAGGGTCGAGATAGTCAGAAAAGTGTAACCAGGGGTTTAGTTTGGGTCTCGGGGCGTTTTTAGGCCTAATTAGTACCCCGGGAGGGCGTTTTGGACATTTCACATTTTTGGGTAATTAAACCCACGAAAATCAGTAACGTATATCAGCCATTTAGGTTAGTCAGATAGGGTTAGAAAGCTCAAACACAAGAACGGCCATAAGAGAGGAAGGAGAGAGCTCTCAAGGCAAATTCAAGGCCCAAAATCCACCCGTTTGCACCGCAACCACCACCAACACGTAGATCGCGCAACGGGCTACGCAACCACACCAAAAATCCCAGGCAAGTGTTTATCTTGCTTATTTCGTTGATGCATCTTTCATATTAGTGTAGGAATGATTAGGATGAGTTTTATGGAAGAAAACCTAAGATTTGAGATAGGAATCGCATGTAGTTATGGTTTAAATGATAATTCTGGAAACCCTTGCCATGTAGAGGAATTTACCCACGAAATTATGATGTTTATAAGAAGAAAATTCTGGAAAAGATGGATTAGAACCACGCTAATGAAATTTTAGGGTTCTTGAAGTTTTATATGAATTTGGGGCTTGTTAATCCATGTTTAATAGTAGAAATCTACATGCTTTACGTAGGAAATGTACAATATCATGTTAGGATGTTAGCAGTACAAATTTTGAGACGTTTGGGATTGTAAAATATGGATTTGGTGTAAGTTAGAAGATGAAACCCGTAACTGCAATTCTGCAGATTTCGCAGACGTGCTTGATCGATCGATCGAGCCTAGAGCTTCGATCGATCGAGCCCCAGACCTCGATCGATCGACCCCTCCTGGCAGACTCATGTTTCCCCTTATTAATTAGTTGAAAGTCAATTTAATGTGAAATAATTCTTGGGCATCCTTAATAAAATGTTTTGGGAGATATGGAGGACCAGTAGGACATATGAATAATTTTGGGATTTTTAATATGAGACGAGAATTGTACTTGTGGGATAATTACTTAAGGGTTGATGAATTTATGAATTAACGGGAGAGTTGCGTAAGAGAGTTACGTTGGAACATAGAAAGGACCCTTACTGAATTTTATACTTGGGAGGATAGAGTCCATGCATGTTACGTATTTAGATGAGGAAACCCTTCGAGTTAAAGTTAGAAACGAACTCTTATACGTAATACTAATAATGTGAAAATTAAGGATAAATGTTGTAATTATGGGTGATGAGAGGAACCTATATTAATATGATAAAAGTGGTATATTTATATGATTGTGTATGCATATATTATATACATGTGAAAACCATGCCCGCGCTACTTGCTATCCCTGAGGTTACCGCGCTGGGACGATCTTATCCTGTGTTGCCTTATGGGGGATATTGATTCGTACCCTAGGAGATAGATATCCTTGGTACAGGCTATCGAATCGATAGTTCAGAAGGTCCTAAGAGACATGAGGGTATGTACTGACCTCTTAGAGACTTGGAATCTATGCTTTGCCTCAATCTTGTTTGTGTTTATATGTTGATACAGTTCGAGAGTGATTCCGATCTTGTATTTCCCTTAGTGTGATCGATACGGGGATTGGATAATAGAGTATGCCCGCACCATAGTTTTATTTGGGGTGCTGATATAATATATATATTATATGAGTAGTTAATATATATATGAAATTCTGAAATCTGGAACTGCCTACTGTGATTTGATATGTAGGACATGGTTGATGACTAAAATTGTAAATACTTGTTTTGAGAAAGTATAATATGACACTCGAAAACTTTATGGATTTATAAAGTTAAAATGAGAACTTTGATTACTAATTGAAATATTCTTTTCAAATAATGGAATCATTAAATTTTGAATCCTGCGAATAATCTAAGATAAGTTAAACTATTGGGAAAGGATAGCGTGATTTATGATGAGTTGGACCACTGGGAAGGTTAGTGCGATAGGTGTGCACATTAGAAGAGAGGTGAGAATTTCTCAAGAGAGTGTCGCACTAATATGTTGTTGCATTGGCCTGTATCAATTTAAATACTTGCTAAACAATTTCTAAATCATATACACTATCGGGCTCTGACCCGTTTTTCTCTTTTCCTCTCTCTCTTGTATACATATGTATATATTACAGGTGCCCAGCCACAGGGGCGTCTTGCTTAGGATCCCTTGAAAGGAACGTGCTGCAGCTTAGGTGGGAGTTGCAGGCCACTTGCATAGACGAATTCGTTTACTTGATTCCACATCTATCATTCTCATTTATTGGGCATGTGTCGCCCTTTCCACTATTTATCTGTTTTATTGGGACATTTGTATTTCAGTTATTTCTAGTACGGTTACTTTGGGATTTATTTCAGCATGAATGTTTTACTTTAGGTTTTAAATGTTGGGATTTTGAATGTTGAATGTTTCAATTAATTGGATTATGTTCCAGGATAATTGTTGTATGATTCTTACTTATTGAAAATGTGGTTAACAATTAATTAAATAAGTTTTTCTTTAAAAATACAATTTGGTTAGAAAGGTTAAAATGGTTTTGACACTTAGCTTAATTAATTAGGGTGTTAATTTGGAAAAGTCTATTTTTACGATAGTGATGCTAAGAATGAACCAACTGTTCACCTTGATTTTAATTTAATAAAGGAGTGATCGCTCGGTATTTAATTAGGCGGGGTGTCACAGGTGGTATCAGAGCATCAGGTTCTAGTGTCCATAGGATCTGTACGGCCTATTTCGCTTTCAGCTTAACGTTATTGCTATAGAGCCCTATTTTAGGATGGTTGTATTCTTGCTTTCAAGTTTATGTCTTCAGCTATTTGAGATTTGATAATGACTGTAGACTAATAATCTTCTTCACGTTTCAAATGCCTCCGAGACGTGCACCGAAGGATAGGCGTGCCCAGGCTGAGCAGCCAGCAGCTTCGGAACAAGGCACTATGAATGCTAATGAAGTAGCCGCCATTGTTGCTCAGGCGGTGAATGCCGCGCTAGCGGTGACTCAGCAGGCTCCACCCCAGATTCATGCAGTGGCGCCAGTACCAGCACAGCTTTCATCTGCGTGGGAGAGGGTTAGGGATGCTTTTCAGAAGGCGCATCCCCCTGAGTTCTCTGGTAGCTCAGATATCGTCACAGTCAGCCAATGGAAGAAAGACATCCAGCAGCATCTTCGTATGTATGAGTGCACTGACGTGCAAAAATAGTTGTTGGCTTCCTTTAAGCTGGTGGGGACCGCTTTGCAGTGGTGGGAGTCCACTACCACATTGGAGGAGAGGGAATCGATCCCTATTCAGTTGTTCTGGGAGCAGTTTGACCGCAAGTATTTTCCACCCGCCGTGCAGACTGAGATGAGGCGAAAATTACTGAACTTGAAGCAGGAGAATTCTACCGTAGCTGAGTATGAGGAGGAGTTCACGAGACTTCTCACCATCGTGCCAGATGAGGCACCCACTGAGAGCAAGAAGATTTTGTTGTTTGTAGACGGGTTAGCTTGGAGGATCCGTCAGCACCTTATAGGGAATCTATCTCTGAGTACTTTCACTGACGTACTCAATGCTGCGTTACTACATTGCCAGGATCACCGCTTCCATCTCCAGGGAAGCAAGAGAGCAGTAGAGTCCAGCCAGCAGGGCAGGACCGGGGGTAGTAGTGCTAGCGGGGCACCATCTCATGGACAGACTCGTCAGCACGAGCAGAGTTCCCATCAGGGGGACCCTACTAAGCGATTCCGTTCAGGTGATTCCAGGCAGGGATTCGGGGGTTTTAGGCAGGGCCATCAGGGCCAGCCTAATCAGCAGGGCTAGTAAGGCCAACACCGACAGCAGGGTCAGCAACAGGGCCAATGGCGTGGAGGTAACGGCCAGCAGGGCCGTGGTCAGCAGGGACAGAGGGGAGGTAACTTCAGAGGCCGATGTTTTGGGTGCGGTAAACATGGCCATAGGCGCCAGGATTGTCCAGAGGGAGAGAGGGCCCCACAGTAGCAGGGAGCCCGTAATGAGCCACAGAGACCACTTTTTCCGGCTGCCCTACCAGCCGTTCCAGCAGCTCCAGTGCAGCAGGGGCAGTTATAGTACGGACGTGTCTATAACGTCCACCAGGCAGCAGCTCCACAGGCACCACCCGCGATTGAGGGTATGTTTCCTATCCATGGTACTATGGGTCGGGTTTTGTTTGATACTGAGGCGACTCATTGTTTTATAGCTACGCATTTTGGGAAGGCCTTAGGGTTGTTAGCCACAGCAGAGAGCATAGTGACGTGTGTAGACTCACCACTGGGGAGTGGGTCGCTTATCTTCTTTATATGCCGAGGAGTGGGGGTAGAGATTGGTAGTTTGGTATTACCTGCAGACATGTTAGTCTTAGATATGCATGAGCATGATGTTATTATCGGTATGGATTGGCTCGCAGCTTATAGAGCCATGATTGATTGCTTCGGTGGGAGCATTGTTTTTGCCATTCCGGGGCAAGAGATGTTTGTAGTGGCGATGCCTCGCCCAGAGGGAGGTTCGACCGCTCTTTTGTATTATATAGAGGAGGATACCTCTAAGGAGGTTGTGATTCCGTTAGACTCGATTCCAGTTGTTCGTGAGTATTCCGATGTGTTTCAGGAAATACCAGGCCTACCCCCCAGTCGAGAGATAGACTTTGTTATAGATTTATTGCCAGATACCAGACCTACAGCACGCGCTCCATACCGCATGGCTCCGGCGGAGATGCGAGAGTTACGAGATCAGATAGAGCAGTTGTTAGGTCAGGGCTTCATTCACAGGAGTACCTCATCTTGGGGCGCTCCGGTTCTGTTTGTGAAGAAGAGAGATGGTTCACTGAGGTTGTGTGTGGAATATCGGGAGTTGAACAAGGTCACGATATGGAATAAGTATCCGTTGCCTCGAATCGGTGATCTGTTCGACCAACTAAGGGGAGCAACTTTCTTTTCGAAGATAGATCTGAGGTCGGGGTACCATCAGCTACGTATTAGAGAGAAGGATGTTTCAAAGACTGCCTTCTTGACGAGATATGGGTCTTACGAGTTCAGAGTGATGCCATTTGGTCTCACAAATGCTCCATCCGTATTCATGGACTTAATGAACCGAGTATTCAGAGAGTTCTTGGATCAGTTTGTCATCGTCTTTATAGATGACATTTTGATATATTCACACTCCGAGGAGGAGCACGCCGAGCATTTGAGGCAGGTTCTTCAGACTCTAAGAGAGCATCAGTTGTATGCTAAGTACGAGAAGTGTGGATTCTGGTTGCGAGAAGTACAGTTCTTGGGCCATGTTGTTTCTGAGCAGGGGATAGCAGTTGACCCGAGTAAAGTGTCAGCGGTGAGGGAATGGGGACAGCCCACGACACCGACGGAAGTGCGTAGTTTCTTGGGGTTAGCCGGATACTACAGGAGATTCATTCGGGGGTTCTCCAAAATAGCGGGTCCATTGACGAATCTGACTCGCAAGGGGGTACCATATGTTTGGGATGACGCTTGTCAGTTGGCTTTCGACGAGCTGAAAGACAAGCTTACTTCAGCGCCAGTCCTTGCTTTACCGAAGCCGGGTGCGGAGTACTTGGTTTATACCGATGCCTCTTTACGGGGACTTGGGGGAGTACTTCAGCAGGAGGAGAAGGCTATAGCTTTTGCCTCCCGCAAGCTTAAGCCGCATGAGAAGAATTACCCCACCCACGACCTGGAGTTAGCAGCGGTCGTTTTTGCATTGAGGATATGGAGGCACTACTTATTGGGGGAGAAGTTTCGTTTGTTCACAGACCACAAGTCACTGCAGTACCTATTCACTCAGCAAGAGCTGAATACGCGACAGCGCAGATGGTTAGAGTTTGTGAAGGACTATCAGTTTGACATACAGTATCATCCGGGGAAGGCCAACGTAGTTGCTGATGCGTTGAGCCGTAGACCGGTAGACGAGGTAGCGGATGTCTGGAAAGCAAAATGGAAGGAGTTAGGCCACCAGGACGCAGTAGCCCGTTCCTTCATACCTGTTATGACAATCACACCCGAGATTGTTATGAGGGTAATACAGGCCCAGACCACAAACCCGTTTTGCCAGGAGCAGATTGTACGACTTTTAGCCGAGGGTGCTGAGTCCTATTCTGTTAGTTCTTATGGGGGTTTGAGGTTTAATGGGGAGATTGGTGGTTCCAAAAGGAGCAGAATTACGTCATGCAGTGATGACCCAGTCTCACGGGTCCCGATTTGCAGTACATCCTGGAGGAGATAAGATGTACCAGGATATGAGGAGGCAATACTGGTGGAGTGGGATGAAGAAGGACATTGCTGAGTTCGTGTCCAAGTGTTCTACCTGCCAGCTGGTGAAGGTGGACCATCAAAAACTGTCAGGATTGCTTCAGCCATTGGAAGTACCCACGTGGAAGTGGGAGAGTATTTCCATGGATTTTATTTCAGGGTTGCCTACATCATAGCGGGGCCACGATTCTATCTGGGTGATTGTAGACCGTTTGACCAAGGTGGCTCATTTTCTGCCGGTGCGGACAGACTATACCACGGGTCAGTATGCTCAGTTGTTCATTGCTGAGGTTGTCAGATTACATGGGGTGCCCCTGAATATTGTGTCGGATAGGGACAAGATTTTCGTGTCACGTTTTTGGGAAAGCTTTCAGGAGGCTATAGGTACTGAGTTGAGGTTGAGTTCAGCTTATCACCCACAGACAGAGCGTACTAATCAGATGTTAGAGGATATGCTACGCATGTGTGTTCTTGATTTTGGGGGAGGTTGGGAGCCACATCTTCCACTGGTAGAGTTTGCTTATAATAACTCTTATCAGTTTACGATTGGTATGGCTCCATTTGAGGCTTTGTATGGCAGGCCTTGTCGTTCTCCAACTTGTTGGCTCGAGGTGGGGGATAACAAGTTGCTAGGACCAGAGGTGATTCAGGAAACCTCCGCGAGGATTGAGATGATCAGGAGCCGCATTCGAGTAGCCCAGGACAGGCAGAAGAGCTACGCCGATGCGAAACGGTTCTTTCGAGAGTTTAATGTGGGGGACCAAGTGTTACTGCGTGTATCTCCTATGAAAGGAGTGATGAGGTTCGGGAAGAAAGGGAAATTGGCCCCGAGGTACGTGGGACCATTTCCCATCATCGAGAGGATTGGGCCGGTAGCATACAGATTGGGACTACCAGAGCATTTACATCGCATTCACGATGTATTCCACATCTCGTCGTTGAGACGGTATCTTCGGGATGATATGGCCCATACTCACATTGCGATAGATGAGATAGACTTACAGCCTGACAGCTCTTACGAGGAGAGACCGATGGCTATCCTAGACTATAGTGAGAGGCGATTGAGGTCAAATATAGTTCCACTTGTACGGGTCCAGTGGGAGCACCACAATGTGGAGGAATCCACTTGGGAGCGCGAGGCCGATATGCGCGAGAGATATCCAGATTTGTTCTTACCAGGTATGCCTTGTTTTTCGAATTTCGGGACGAAATTCGGTTATTAGGGGGGAAGTATGTAATACCCCGTATTTTTATGCTATATTAATTTGGGGATTTATTAAATTTAATGTGAGTTAATTATTTAATAAAAATCCGGAAAATAATTATGTTATAATTATTAACGTGACGAGAGTTAGTAATTATGGGAAATTTGTTGAATATTACTACTGAGCAAAGTAATAAATAATATTGGTTATATTGAATGTCACGAGAGAATAAAATGACAATTTTCGAAATTTGAGTCGGGACGCGCCCGTGTCGCGTCGGGACTAATTATTGATAAATAAAAGTGAATATTTTATAAGTTGTTCGTATGGTCGTTTTGAGTGCGCCAACGCGTCCGGAAGGGTCGAGATAGTCAGAAAAGTGTAACCGGGGGTTTAGTTTGGGTCTCGGGGCGTTTTTAGGCCTAATTAGTACCCCGGGGGGGCGTTTTGAACATTTCACATTTTTGGGTAATTAAACCCACGAAAATCAGTAACCTATATCAGCCATTTAGGTTAGTCAGATAGGGTTAGAAAGCTCAAACACAAGAACGGCCATAGGAGAGGAAGGAGAGAGCTCTCAAGGCAAATTCAAGGCCAAAAATCCACCCGTTTGCACCGCAACCACCACCAACGCGTAGATCGCGCAACGGGCTACGCAACCACACCAAAAACATCTGCAAATCAGAACACCAAAAATCCCAGGCAAGTGTTTATCTTGCTTATTTCGTTGATGCATCTTTCATATTAGTGTAGGAATGATTAGGATGAGTTTTATGGAAGAAAACCTAAGATTTGAGATAGGAATCGCATGTAGTTATGGTTTAAATGATAATTCTGGAAACCCTTGCCATGTAGAGGAATTTACCCACGAAATTATGATGTTTATAAGAAGAAAATTCTGGAAAAGATGGATTAGAGCCATGTTAATGAAATTTTAGGGTTCTTGAAGTTTTATATGAATTTGGGGCTTGTTAATTCATGTTTAATAGTAGAAATCTACATGCTTTACGTAGGAAATGTATAATATCATGTTAGGATGTTAGTAGTACAAATTTTGAGACGTTTGGGATTGTAAAATATGGATTTGGTGTAAGTTAGAAGATGAAACCCGTAACTGCAATTCTGCAGATTTCGCAGACGTGCTTGATCGATCGATCGAGCCTAGAACTTCGATCGATCGAAGGTTCGATCGATCGACCCCTCCTGGCAGACTCATGTTTCCCCTTATTAATTAGTTGAAAGTCAATTTAATGTGAAATAATTCTTGGGCATCCTTAATAAAATGTTTTGGGAGATATGGAGGACCAGTAGGACATATGAATATTTTTGGGATTTTTAATATGAGACGAGAATTGTACTTAAGGGTTGATGAATTTATGAATTAACGGGAGAGTTGCGTAAGAGAGTTACGTTGGAACATAGAAAGGACCCTTACTGAATTTTATACTTGGGAGGATAGAGTCCATGCATGTTACGTATTTAGATGAGGAAACCCTTCGAGTTAAAGTTAGAAACGAACTCTTATACGTAATACTAATAATGTGAAAATTAAGGATAAATGTTGTAATTATGGGTGATGAGAGGAACCTATATTAATATGATAAAAGTGGTAGATTTATATGATTGTGTATGCATATATTATATACATGTGAAAACCATGCCCGCGCTACTTGCTATCCCTGAGGTTACCGCGCTGGATGATCTTATCATGTGTTGCCTTATGGGGGATATTGATTCGTACCCTAGGAGATAGATATCCTTGGTACAGGCTATCGAATCGATAGTTCAGAAGGTCCTAAGAGACGTGAGGGTATGTACTGACCTCTTAGAGACTTGGAATCTATGCTTCGCCTCAATCTTGTTTGTGTTTATATGTTGATACAGTTCGAGAGTGATTCCGATCTTGTATTTCCCTTAGTGTGATCGATACGGGGATTGGATAGTAGAGTATGCCCGCACCATAGTTTTATTTGGGGTGCTGATATAATATATATATTATATGAGTAGTTAATATATATATGAAATTCTGAAATCTGGAACTGTCTACTGTGATTTGATAGGTAGGACATGGTTGATGATTCAAATTGTAAATACTTGTTTTGAGAAAGTATAATATGACACTCGAAAACTTTATGGATTTATAAAGTTAAAATGAGAACTTTGATTACTAATTGAAATATTCTTTTCAAATAATGGAATCGTTAAATTTTGAATCCTGCGAATAATCTAAGATAAGTTAAACTATTGGGAAAGGATAGCGTGATATATGATGAGTTGGACCACTGGGAAGGTTAGTGCGATAGGTGTGCACATTAGAAGAGAGGTGAGAATTTCTCAAGAGAGTGTCGCACTAATATGTTGTTGCATTGGCCTGTATCAATTTAAATACTTGCTAAACAATTTCTAAATCATATACACTATCGGGCTCTGACCCGTTTTTCTCTTTTCCTCTCTCTCTTGTATACATATGTATATATTACAGGTGCCCAGCCACAGGGGCGTCTTGCTTAGGATCCCTTGAAAGGAACGTGCTGCAGCTTAGGTGGGAGTTGCAGGCCACTTGCATAGACGAATTCGTTTACTTGATTCCACATCTATCATTCTCATTTATTGGGCATGTGTCGCCCTTTCCACTATTTATCTGTTTTATTGGGACATTTGTATTTCAGTTATTTCTAGTACGGTTACTTTGGGATTTATTTCAGCGTGAATGTTTTACTTTAGGTTTTAAATGTTGGGATTTTGAATGTTGAATGTTTCGATTAATTGGATTATGTTCCAGGATAATTGTTGTATGATTCTTACTTATTGAAAATGTGGTTAACAATTAATTAAATAAGTTTTTCTTTAAAAATACAATTTGGTTAGAAAGGTTAAAATGGTTTTGACACTTAGCTTAATTAATTAGGGTGTTAATTTGGAAAAGTCTATTTTTACGACAGTGATGCTAAGAATGAACCAACTGTTCACCTTGATTTTAATTTAATAAAGGAGTGATCGCCCGGTATTTAATTAGGCGGGGTGTCACAGTTGCCCGTAGTTACACTTTTAGAGTGCAACGATCTCTCTTGCTCCTACGAGGTCAGCTTGTAGAATAAAAGGACTTCCTTGCATGCACAGACTGAATGTCGGCCAACTTGGACCTCAGATTGTCTAGTGCCTCACTGTGGCTAGCTTGGGTGGTAAGGATCATCTCAGGGTAAACTCCATTATCTTCCACGTACTGATGGAAAAGTTGACATAAATATAAGTAAGCCTCTTTAGCTCGTATGGACGCATTAGAGCCCAATATCGGATCAAGAACACCATCATCATCAGAACTAGTAGAAAAAAGTCTTTCTGCAAAGTTAAAGCGATGAGCACTTCAAGTCTCGCATCAAATTGAAAAATTACAAGGACAAGTCGTCGGTCATTCGATCCCGATGAAAGACAAAAAGTACACATAATATCAGAATCCAAATGAGTGGATAAAGTTTAATTAAACTTTAATTTTCATTAACAGGTGTCTAATGGGAGAAGCCCCTACATTACGAACTAGAAAGGAAATAGAGACAACATTTCCTAACTTTAAGGTGCACTCTCCCCGACCTTTTCTTTCTTAGCAGCTTGACCAGAAGAAATGTCTTCCAATTGGCTAGGCTCTTCCATAGACTTATCTATCCTAGGAAGCTCCGACTTTCATGCGAACCTTGAAAGCCCTATGGTTATCCTTAACCATATTGTTAAGCTCTAACCTATGAAAAAACGTTGATTTCCCCATGGTTGTCTTTTGATTTTTTAGCACATTGATTGGCACCAACACTAGCCACTTTAACAACCATAACCTCAAGACTAGCAGACTGCTCTCCAACCATCTCCTCCGTATAATAATCATCATCATCTTCCTCATTAATTAGAAGAGGGGGACGGTTCTCTCAGAATAACTCAGAGTGCTCAGAAATTCCATCCATGACAAGGGTCTCGTCCCAACCATTCTTGAAAAATACCTTCCTCTCTCCAACTTTGATTAAGTCCTTGTACCATCTGCGAGTATAGGCATCAGACTTATCTCGTGTAACCCTAGTGAGGAACTTCTCGGCTTTGACCTGGGCCTTATCGGTCTTGGTCTTGGCTTCCTTAGCCTCAACCTTATCCTTCTCAATGTCCTCTTTGACCTTTTTTAATAGCAATGACTAGGGACGTGGGCTCGTTGATCTTCTTTTTGAGGTCGACATTGGAAACCTCAAAATCCTAAACCTTTTAATCATGATTCTCTTTCTCAACAGTATTCTCCTTACCGGGTGCCCGAGTAATATCTAAGGCATTTACGGACTCATCCAGAGCCTCTTCTACATCATGGGACTCCTTCGGTGCAATATCTCTCTCCAAGAACTGGTCATAGTCAACCAGGAACTGTAGAGAATAGATAAAAGAAAGGCACTAACTTTCAAACTTTACTAAATTCAAGTAAAAGTATAAGTAATGAAATAAACTTATAAGGAAGATAATGTGGTTGGAACGTTGATGCTCACGAGTCAAGGCAACAACAGTTGTCCCATCAATAGGAAGCACATCTGATTTAATCAAGCCACGTTCCAAGTCAGGTAAAAAGAAACAAAATGGAAAATTGCCTCGCCCTTATCATCAACCTTTTCCCCGCAGCATTAAGTGGTGGATGAGGACATTGTCCCTTCTTCATCTTCTTGGAGAGAGGCTCCATGTTCTTGATGGGGGAGTCCCCAGTAGACAAGGGGTTAGTAAAACACCCAACTTCATCTTTTTTTATCGATGCCCAAGAGGGTTCTTTATCTTTTGCTCCTCTGGCGAGTATGAGGAAATTTTAGGCCCATGGGTGTAGCTATTAAGTTCATAACCTTATTCTTGATGGCCAAAGTACTAGGAGAAAGATCAACAGCAAAAGGGATGGTTGAAATGTCTAGAGACTCAAAGGAGGGAGATATTTCCCCCTCGTTTGATTTCTCCTTGCCTCATCATTTAGAAGTGGAACCTTTGGGTTGTCCAAGAATGGGATGATTGGAGTTTGATCAACTGTCCTTGCAACAAAGGAATTAGTCCAACATCTGTAGCTAAGAAGAAAGGCAACAAACCTAGGGCGAACATCAGTTCCAATCCTCTATTGTAATGACCAGACTTTCGAAAGATCAATAAAATTTATGTCCTAACCATGAGGAGGCTTCTTCTTGATCTTGGCTATCAAAACAAATTAAGCAATCACAATCAATCAAACAAAGAAATAAAACACGGAGCGATGACATAGTTATGACCTAACTTATTCCTTTCCCCTCTTGATGGCACTTTGACCCTTTATATTTTTTGCCCTCGGCGAGGGGGCATGCTGTCATTTTTTCATGATAACTCCATGATCCCAATAATTCTTGTCGAAATTAGGTAGATTCACAACCATATCCCGATTATCCACCCTTGTCTTCAAATAATAAATATTTCCATGGGTCGTTGCCAATTGATAACAATACTTAATGTCATTTATACGAAATAACGATCCTCCAAGTATTTGGAGTGACATGTGTCATGACCACGTAGAAGTATTGACAGAATTAAAGAAATATCCGATTCAGGGAAAAGGTTACCCCGTATTCAATAATGAAGATCGAAGGCAGCTAATGGCCTTTATCTAATTTACAGAGCTGACATGGGCCCTCAATCAACTCCACCGTTACCCAAAGTGGTATATAGTCGAGTTTGAATTTTTATATAGGCGTTCTGTTTATAACATATACCATTTTCGAGGGATGATGGAAAATTAAAGGAAAATTCAAGAAAATAAATATATAAATATACAAAAATCATAGAAAATGGAGTTAAGTTTGCTTACGGTATATACATGTGTTAAGACTACCAAACTTCCACCCAATGCTCTCCCTTCTCTCTAAACTCCTCCTAACCAAAACCCAACACAGCTACCAACCAAACACCACCACCAACCCTTCCTACACTTGCTAACCACCCCATGGACACCTAGAAACCCCATCCCCCCTCATTGAGGCTGCCGTTAAACCCCAAGACCATAAAGGTTAGTAATCTACCCATCTTCAATGGAGCTCGGGCTGCCATCCCCAAGCCAGATAGTGTTGTGCAACTCTCTTTCAATGTTAATCCCACAGTCCACAATAGTGAGGCTATTGAGGAAGGTCAGATACTTGAAACCAACGTTGTTATGGGTATGGCATCCATGTAACCCAATGAGAATGAGAAACATGGAAACTTCATTAATGTTACTGATGCAACAAAAATGAAGGAGATAAATGAAGAGGAAAATCGCTATCTCAGTTCTCTATTGAGCAAAGGCTTCACGCCTAAGGATATTAAACGTAATGATGAAAACCAAGTTTCCAACGGTGGAGCTATTCCAGACGAAATAAAAGACAACCCAACCCACCATATGGTTTTGGCTGTGAAAAAACACTCGATAGTTGTTGGGAAATATGCGTTACAAGGTAATAGTTCTGACGCCCTAGTTTCTGGGGGGACAACACAGAATATCTATCACCCTAATAACATTAATCAAATCACACATAAATGCGATGGGACAGCTGGCATATCCACTACCGCTGAGATGGACAGTCGTGTAGACCTTAAACCACAGACTAGTGGCACTTTCAAGTCTTGGAGTACGGTGGTAGACCCCAAACGTGCACCTACCCTCAAACTCTCTTACCACAAACCAGAAATGGTTAACGGTATTCCATTGGTTAAACCACCTGTTGAGGTGGCAGAAGCTGGGAAAGCAATGTGGTGTAATAGTGCGGTGGGATACTTTCGTGGCAGAAGATTGCCCTACACCTTGGTCAACAACCTTGCCCACAAACTATGGGACATACATGGTCTCTTGCAGGTAATTCCTCGTGATAATGGATTTTTTCTATTCAAATTTAAGGAGGTTGAGGATAGAGATAATATCATTACAAATGGTCCCTAGCACTTTGCTGGTAACCCCGTCATACTAAAACAATGGCAACCCAAAGGCTAACAAAGATCTCACCAAGTCTGTTGCTATATGGATTAGGTTCCATAATGTCCCAATCCAATACTAGACTGAAGATGGCCTCAGTTACATTGCCAGTACTATTGGTAAACCGCTTTACGCAGATGCAGACACGAAGAAGAGAAATATTCTCAGCTATGCTAGAATCTGTATTGAAGTTTATGCAAATGATAAATACCCCAAGACCATCAACCTCCATCATGATGATGGTGATTCTATTGTAATCAATGTAGAATATCAAGGTATGCCATACTCATGCTCCAACTGCCTTATCTTTGGCCATAAAATATCAAAATGTCATCATGTGTCTAGAGTTGGGGTGCAAAAACAAGCAGCACCCAAGGTTGATGCAAAAGATGCAACACTAAAGCACTAACTGGGAAATAGTGGGTCGTAAAGGGCAGGTAGCTGAAACTACCAAGACTTCCCATACTAAGTCCATAGTTGTGAAACCTCTTAATCATATTCAAGATGTCCCCCTCACCATAGCCAATAGGTTTGATACTCTTCAGGAATTTGAAGAGGTCATTCTTAATGAAGAAACTCTAGATCCCACAGGTATTCCCTCTAAAACCACAGCAGGCACGCCACAAATGCAACTTCAAGCGAAGTCCCCTATATTCAATAGGTCTGATGACCCAAAAGATATAGAGGATGTTGGTGACACTGAAGCAACACCAACTCCTTATGGAATTGTCTTAAAAATAAAAAATATTGATGGCATGGGAGGCAAAATAGAACCAAATTTACCCAAGAAGAAGAAGATGAAACTTCTGAAGAGGACTCCATGTAAGCCTAATACTAGTGTTAGTAATCCACCAATCCAAACCATTCTCAATGATTAATATTGCTACATGGAATATCAGGGGTTTAAATTCCCTCACAAAACAATCAGAAGTCCGAAAGCTTATCAAAAAGTAAAACCTATCCTTCATTTGCCTTGTTGAGACCAAAGTCCGAAAAAACAACATGCTAAATGCGACCAGAAACAGTTTACCTCAATGAGAAACTATAAATAACTGCCCAACTGATGGTGGAATTTCCAGAATTATTGTGGGGTGGAATCCCAACCATTTCAAAGTGCAAACCATTTCTTCTACTAACCAAGCCATCACCTGCTTCATCACATCCTTAAGCCTTGACATAACTTTCTTTGCTACCTTTGTCTATGCCTTAAACCTTCCTACAGAGAGAACCCCTCTCTGGACTTACCTCGAAAACAGCCATCAATCAATCCAAAATCATAACTGGATCCTTGTGGGAGACTTCAATGTGGTTAGGGTAAGAAATGAAAAGAATGGCTTACTGGATATTGACATCAATGTTGTGAATGACTTTAACCAATGCCTCTATAATATTCAAATGGATGATATAATCACTAGAGGCTTTTGGTTCACGTGGACCCTAAACCACAATGAGGAGAACATCATTCAAACAAAAATTAATAGAGTCCTCATAAACGACGGATGGAGAACTGTAATACCCCATATTTTTGTGATATTTATTTATGGGATTAATTGAATTAAATGTGAATTAATCCGGATAAAATACTAACGAGATGTGAGTTGGTATTTGATTATAATGCGTATATATGGTAATATATGAATATTGAAAATATTGAATTTGTCGTGAGATAGAAATACGACAATTTATATTTGGAATTTTGTTGGGACGCATGTGACAGTCGCGTCAGGAATATAATTATTTAATTAAAAAGTGAATTTTATTTTTATCAACTATATGGTCATTTTGAGTGCGCCAACGTGTCCGGAAGGGTCGAAATAGTCAGAAAACACTAGCCGGGGGTTTAGTTTGGGTCCCGGGGCATTATTGGGCCATACCGGCAACTTAAAAGGGTATTTTGGTAATTTTAAAAATTGGGGATTTATGACCAACGAATTTTGGGAATTAAAAATAGGGAATTTATTAACCCACTAACCCATTACCAGCACTTAAGTGATTAGAGGGCTACGGGAGTTTCATGAGAAGTTAGAAAAGTTCTCAAAGAGAAAACCTTAACCTCCATCATCAACCTTCAACCTTGGGAGAGAAAGAGATAGGGCAACCTTCAACATTCAACACCAAATTCAGAGAACAATCCGAGGCAAGTGGTTTAATTACGTTAATTTCAAGCGAATGTTTCTTCCATGCTTAGAAATTGATAAAATTGCATTGTATTGGGAGACTTGTAAAAACCCATGTAATTGGAGTTATAAATTCAGATTTGATATAGGTTTGCATGTAGATTTGTTATTGGGTGATTGGACTAAAGGAAATACTACTTTTTATGTTACCAAAAACGGATTTATTTATGGAAATTGAAGACTTTAAATTTCTAGGGTTCATGTTCATAAGGTTTGGGAAAAATTGGGGAGTTATGATAATTAGATGATGTTTAGGAAGATTTGGCCCTATATAAATATTAAGTTACGACCTACGAATGTTTAGTGTGGATTAGAAACCTTAAAATACTGTTGGGACGATTTTTATATGTGATTAGAGGTGAAGAAAATAGAGAAAAACGGGATAGGAAAATTCTGGGCTCGAAACTGGCATCTCGTTAGAAGACCTGCCCAGGTTGTTCGAACGAGCTTCTAACGAGGTGACAGTTTGACTTCTAACGAGTTGGATGTTCGTTCGATGCCTTTCGTTCGAACGAGATCTCGTTAGATGCCCACTTCTTTCAAACGAACTCTCGTTCGAACGACCTCGTTCGAACGATACTTCTAACGAGTTGACAGTTTGGCCTTTTTGGCCTGATTTGATTTCTAGTGTCCCGTAACCTTGTTTAATTGATGAGATAACTTTTCCGTGTTAACTAATTGGTATAGTTGGGAGATTTGGGATTTATTGAGGAAGTAAATTATAAAATAGTAAATTAGACCGAATGATAATTGTGGGATTGGACGCGAATAACTAATTACGACGTGAGGATAATGAATGATGTGTATATATAAACCGGGGACACGGGTATTGGTATAAGAATGAGAAGTATACCACTAATAAATTATGGTAATTACTAAGATGTGTGCATGCTTAGTATATGTATATGATTTTATGTGTATGACATACCTACCATACTTGCTATCACGGGAGGTTTACGTTCTCTTAGGGCCGTCTAATCGTTGTGTGCCCGGATTTAGATTGGTACCTCGAGGACATAGGTCAGAGAAGGACTTATTGGGAAGTTAATAAGACTGCTGATCGTGGGAGCGTAAGTATGTGCGTGACCCATGTGATGTGACTGTGTTCGCCTCCATTGTTTGTGATTGTTGTTATCTGAGAACGATTCCTGAGAGATTCGAAATGCGTGATCCTTATGTACGTGATGTACCGGGATGGATAGCAGAATATGTGTGCACCGTAGCTTAGTCTCGGGGTGCTTGTATTGTATATTTATGATGTGAATAATATACGGTTAAATGAACAGACTTGTCATGTTTAATTATGAGAATAATTTATAGTAGCTCCTTGAGAAGATAAATAAGGGGATAACCTCCAGTAAATTGTATTGCTAATAAGTGAGAATCCGAGTTTAAGTAAAGCCCTCTATTTGATTGATAACGTTAGAATGTATAATGGGAATCGAGTAGAAAGGTTAGAACTTATGTCGGTTTAGTTAGATATGAGAATCACTTGAATGGGTACGGTACGTTAGGAGTGCACAATTAGTCGAGAGGTGAGTATTTCATGTGAGAGCACGTCCTAACATGTATTTTGCATTCATTGTTTTAATGTTATTAAAGCACTTGCTATTTTTAAAATACTCTCCACTTTCGGGCTCTGACCCGTTTGCTTTCAAATCTATTTTTGTAAAAACCTTTTAGGTGCCCAGCCACAAGGACACCATGCATAGGATTTCCATTCAGGTGACGAGCTGTAGCTGTTGTGGAAGTTACAGGGCCTTGCTAGTAGACGCTTCCTTTGGTTTTGACTCCATATTCAGTTCCATCATTCGTAGGGCATGTCGCCCATTTCTATTTAGAGACATTTCATATTTCAGTTATTCAGACTTTTGACATGTAATTAATTCAGGATACACTGTTCTATTTATTTCAGTTGTGGGATTGTTGTGAGGAGTAATTCCTCTAGACTTATTATTATTTGTTGGTTATTCTATTGCTTCCTTATGGTGAATGGTTATGTTATTCTTTCATAATTCTTTATTGCATGTTAATCAGATTTAATTTAAAATTTGACAACTTACTTTTTAAATACTAGGTGGTTAGTAATCATTAAATGTTTTCGACAGTGATGCTATTAACTGAACCAACTTGGCATTTTGAATTGATATAATAAAGGAGTAGCTACTCGGTATTTAATTAGTCGGGGTGTCACAAGAACCAATTTTTCTGAATCCCAAGCAGAGGTTATATGCCAAAACCTTTATGATCATTACCACCATCATACCCCCAACCTCCAAATATAGCCAAACCTTTCAAATTCTTCAACTATTGGATGAGGCATAATGATTTCAACACTGTTCTAGAGGAAACGTGGGGGAGAAACGTTGATGGCAGCCTAATGCTACAAGTGTCAAAGAAGCTGAAGATGGTCAAGCTCGCGTAAAGGGATTTCAACCAAACGTTTTACAACAATATTATCAAAAGAACCCGTGAGGCTAAGGCCTTACTTGTGCACCTCCAAAATCAGCTCCATAGTGGGGGAAGTAACAGTAGGATTCAAACTGAAGAAAAGAATGCAAGAGCTGCTTATGTGGAATGTTGCTTGACAGAAGAGGCCAACCTTAAGAAAAAATCAGAACAAAGTGGCTGCAAGAGGGTGACCTTAACACTAGCTTCTTCCATGCTAAAGTTAGAGGCAATACCAATAGGAACAAAATTCTAAGCATCAAGAATTATCAGGGTCACATGGTTGAGGGTCATATGCAGGTGGCAAATGAAGTTGTTCTTTACTTAACAAACCTTTTGGGGCAAACCAACACTACCTCCCATCCACACATCCTTAACCATGCTATTTCAAAAAAACTTTCTCTTGAGCAGGGTAACCACATCATTTCACCTGTATCCAATAAGGAAATAAAATAGGCTTTCTTTAATCTTGGGAAGGACAAAGCCCCCGGCCCTGACGGCTTTAACACTGAATTCTTCACCCAGAATTGGAACATTGTTGGGGATGAGGTTACTAAGGTTTTGGCATCCTTTTTTCAAAATAATACTTTACTCAAGCAATGGAATTGTACCAATCTTGTGTTAATCCCCAAAACCAATGCACCATCCACCATGCATGACTTTATACCTATAGCTTGCTGCAATACCATCTACAAGTGTATCTCAAAAGTTATTATTAATAGGATCAAGCCCTACATTCCTCACCTTATAAATGATAGAAAATCTGCCTTTGTTCAAGGTAGATCCCTCAGAGACAATATACTTATCATGCAAGAGCTGATGCGAAATTACCAAAGGAACAATGGTCCACCTAGATGTTCTCTAAAGATTGACATTCTAAAAGCCTATGATTCTGTGAATTGGTCCTTCATACTTCATGTCCTCCACCATATGGGTTTCCCTCCTACTTTCATTGGATGGATTAAAGAATGTGTTATCACTGCAAAGTTCTCCATCCTCATAAATGGTGCCACTCATGGTTTATTTGAAGCTAAGAGAGGTCTGAGACAAGGAGATCCCCTCTCCCCCTTTCTTGTTCCTGTTCATTATGGAAGCCTTTGATGGCCTTCTTGATCTTCACACAAGATCTCCCCATTTTACCTTCCATCCCAAGTGCAAGAGCTTTAAATTAACCATCTTTGGTTTGCCGATGATGTGTTTATCCTTGCAGGTGCTGACATCAACTCTCTTTCCATCATAAATGCTACAATACAGGAGTTCAGTGCCATGTCTAACCTTCACCCCAATCTGGCAAAATGTTCCTTTCTTGCTGCTGGGATTTCTTGCTGTTAACCACTCTACTATTTCCTTATGTGACAAGATTAGATCCCTTTCCTTCATTACTACGATCTATTGCATCTGGATGGAGAGGAATTCGAGGTGCTTTAAGCATGTCTTCAATTCTCTAGACACCATTGTGAAGGGTATTGAAAACATGGTTAAAGCCAAAGTTCTTACTTGGAAGAAGGATAGAAGAAATTACACTAACTGGATGGCTTGTATGTATTGGAACATCCCTGAAAATAGGCTGTTGAGCTAATCTTTTGTTTGCTTTTTGGTTGGCTCCGGGGTATGCCCCGGGGTCCTTTTGATCTTTGAGGTTCCTTCCTCTGTGTATTCTTCTTTTTTTTATATATACATCTAATTTCCCAAAAAAAAAAAAACAACGATAAAGCTACGTTTTCCAACCTGTTGGGATTCTAATGTGATCAATTCCCCATCAAATACCTTGGGGTTCCTCTCATCTCCACCAAGCTGAAACATGTTGACTGTCTTCCTCTTATTGACAAAATCACTAATAGAATCATGAGTTGGACTAACAGATTTCTGAGTTATGCCGGTAGACTTAACCTTGTCACTTCTGTGCTTTTCAACATGCAAATCTACTGGGCCAGCATCTTTATACTTCCCAGAAGAACCACTAAAGATATTGATACCAAGTTAAGAAGATTCCTCCGGTCTGGTCTGGACATGAAACAAACTGGTGCAAAAGTGCAGTGGAGTGATGTTTGTTGCCCAAAAATGGAAGGTAGCCTTGGTATAAAAGAGACTAATGTGTGGAACAAAGCCATTATGTTTAAGCACCTGTGGAATCTATGTACCAAAAAAGACGTGCTTCGGATCAAGTGGTGCAACATCTACAAATTGAAAGGCAGAAGCCTATGGCATATACGTACTCTGGTTGATGCATCCTGGACATGGAGCAAACTCGTGAAACTCAGAAGTAAATTCCATCCCCTAACCAAATCAATAATAGGAAATGGGCGAAACACCTTCTTCTGGCATGATCATTGGGACCCAAGGGGCCCTCTTTGGATGCTATACGGTGAGCGAACCATATATGACGCAACAAGTGACCACAAGGCCAAAGTTGTTGACTACATTTTGAATGGAATTTGGGCCTGGATTGCTACTGTCGCGTGGGAGCTAAATGAGATACGAAATGCTGATCTCCCTAGCTTCGACATCATGATGATATGGTTAAGTGGACGCCAATGGCAAATGGTATGTTTACCATCAATTCTGCCTGGAACTCCATTAGAGATCGTCCACCTACAGCTGATTGGGCCTCGATAGTTTGAAATAACAGTAACATTCCCACATGCGCATTCATTCTTTGGTTGGTTTGTAGAGACGCTATCAATACCAAGGACAAAACTCTCAACTGGGGATTATCCGATGACAACATCTGTGTTCTTTGTGATAATGCCATTGAGAACCGAGACCATCTTTTCTTCAACTTCAATTTCTCCAAGGCAATTTGGGAGGACATCAGGTACAACAATTTCATATAACAAAGTTAGTACTACATGGGAGGAAGTAATTCTTGACGCTGCAAATGACTTCAAAGGCAAGAATATCACTGCAAACATTAAAAGAGTGTCCTTTGTTGCGGCCATCTACTGCATTTTGATTGAAAGGAACAACATAATTTTCAAGCCCAACAGGTCCAATCATGCAGATATCATGGATGAGATTTCCGTCCTTGTTAAGGGCAAGTCTTATAAATGGTCTAAGTCTAGAAGGAACTTTAATAATTGTCTCATTTGTATGAACTTAGGACTCGATGAGTCTCAAATGCTTATAGGGTAGTTTTGATGTTTTCACGCTCTTTCCTGTTATTAGGCAGCTTTCCTGCTTGTGTGTGCTAGCCTTGGGTTAATTTTATCTTCGAAATTGAATCCTAAGGGGGTATGCCCCTTTACTTCCTTGTATATTCTTTCGTTTTATAGTATTCTTATTTACCAAAAAAAAAATTCTTACAGTAAAATGGGAGTAATGAAAACCCTTCTCCAAAATGCATAAGTTTTGAATGAAAGGAAAAGAGAGGGAACGATTGTTTAATTGTGAATAATGAATTTGCGATTCCCAAAAAGTTATTATTACATGCATGTGACGTCTCCTAAAGAGACGACTGCATTCCTCCAAGACTAAGCAAATATACCATATTTACAAATGTGCCCCTGGGTCACCTAACAGGCAAAAGCTTTTCAATTTCTAGGGTATTTACAAAATTTCCCTTCAACCAGTGTACAAAGACTTCAGACGGTTTTTGATATCTAACTAAAGGAGAAATCCTGATGTCCCTACAGAGCATAAATACTTATCAAGCATCGATAACTGCCCAAGACACAAAGCCCAGCAGCAACCTTAATAAGACCCTGGACTTTGGGGGCACTTGTGGGGTCAAGAATTTCATCGTTACGTGTTCGACCACATGCGTTCAGGCCATGCGTGCCCATAATTAATGAAATTTCCAAGTAAGAGAAGAATCCTTTAACTTAATGACTCATAACGACTGATCGTGATTGAGGATAAATCTAAACTCTTAGGGATATCTATTAACAGGTCTTAGGACTTAAGACTCTCCTAAGTCACCTTATAAATGTATCATCAGCGGGGCATCTATCATGTAACATCAATCAATACTCTACTGACTGAGTCCTTAAGCAATAAAGAACGAACCCCGGTACCCCGTGGATATAGGCACATTGTCGAACCACGTACATCTTATGTTGTGTGTGTGACCACATCGATGTCCTTGATTGATATTCTTGCTTGGATTGTGTGGATTAAATATCATTACTTGTAGGAAGTTACAACCTACAATTCCTATCACTAAACCTTATCACCGGATTATTTTATAATACGGTGGAGTGTAAAATAAGTAAAGTATAAGTTAAGTCTAGGAAACAAGGAATAAATAAGAAGTTGATTTAAATCGATTATCGGAGAATTAATTTGGAAGATAATTTAATTATTTTGTCTTGGGTTTCTAATATAGTTCATTTACCAAAGTACCAGTCCCAGACTCTCTCGAAACCCAGTTTATCCCAAGCCCGTGGCTTATACCTATATATTGGTGTAACCTAAGGTATTAAGTTTCATATTCATTATTGAAGAATGGGAGGGTAAAAATAAAATTCTCATTTTTGTGAACAGGTGTAACACCCCGCCTAATTAAATATCGGGTGATCAGTCCTTTATTAATTAAATTAGAATATCTAGTTGGTTCAGATAATGCATCACTGACGATAAATTATTATTAATAAAACTAACCACCTAATATTTAAAAAAGTTGATGTAAAAATTTTATCTTTTCAATTAATATAAAGCAATTAAACCGAATAATTAATCATTCACCATTCAATCCAATCTCATAAGAACTGAAATAACTGACATAATATAAAGGAGATGGAGTAAACACTTCCAGTCGAAAATCAAATACAATAATCCAACGAAATAAAGTCAACAATAGAGTAGAGTAAGGAATTAAATCTCAAATCTTCGAATGTGTAAATAAGAGGGGACGCCATGTCCAACTGATGTAAATAACTCAAAAGTAAGGAATGATAGACTCAGAGGTGTCTACTACAAAAGTCCTATAGCCTCCACAGCAGCTACAGCTCGTTGAATGAGTGGAACTCCTAAGCCTGGTGTCCCTGTAGCTGAGCACCTAAAATAATTTGACAAGAAAAGAGATTTGCAGAAAATGGGTCCGAGCCCTAGTTGAAAACGGTTTAAAAATCAGCAAGTGCTTAAAATAATTTATTAACACATATATTTTTCATGTTAAATTATCGAACTCACTTGGGATGCTCAACTCTCATCTAATATGCACGCCTAGCGAATATTCAAATCCCACTAGTTATACTCCCATACTAACTAGTCCTTTCTGTCTAATAACTAATCATAAATCGACATCCTTCCCATGGATTTCCCTCGCAATGTAAAATACATAGAACCAATCCTTCATTAGCATAAATAGACACTTTCAGTTTAATATAATTAAGTGTTCTCTACTTAATTCATTTCACATTTCATTATTAATTCCACCTACTAAATTCACACAGTAGATATCATCACAAGTATATATATATATTCACTATATCTTATATATATACAATATTTTCACCCCGAGACATAGCTGCGGTGCCTGCATACTCTACTATCATGTCCTGTTGCATCGCTCATTGCATGAAAGACTAAAGTTTTTGTCTCTCGCAAACCATCTAAACAAAGCACATATATTGAAGGCGAACATAGTCCCAAGCGGATGGGCTACGCACATACCTACGTACCCATACGACCGTCATCACTATCATTCTCACAGATAGTCCGTACCTAGGTTCTATGCTCTAGTGATACCAATTAATATCCCACCCAAAGGCTCCTCATGGCATGATTGTCCAAAAATGCGCAACCTCCGCTCGATAGCAAGCAGCGTAGGTATGTCATACACATGATAGTTTATTCAATAAGCAGACGCACAGCTTAATATATATACAATAGGTATTTTCGCAACCGAAGTCCTCAAGTTTATAGATAGTATCATCGTCTCTACTATACACATTATTGCAACACTTTGACTTATCTCTATAACCTATACCTTTTCTCTAAGGCTCTATTACCCCTCCAGATCCCCTTGAATAGTCTCTCTCTCAACTCATTACTAACTATGAATTTATGTCATTTGATGATAGCGTAGGTTAATTTCTCTCCATTGGACCAACCTATAAGGGTTCTAATTTGTCCGGGCTAAAAATAAGCATTATGGAATCTCGTTAGAAGTCCAGGATTCTCGTTCGAACGAGGTCGTTCGAACGAACTTCTCACTTCGAACGAATTCAAAAATCTCATTAGAAGTCTCGTTGGAATTCTCATTCGAACGAGGTCATTCGAATGACCTGGGAAGGTCTTCGAACGAAAAGTTCCAGAGCACCCATGTTCTTCCGAAATTCATTTTTCCCACCTTTTCCTCATCCAAATTCGTATAAAATTCATCCCAACTCCCAATCAATGATTCTAAATTATTCTTAATCATAATAGGGTACTTCCTAACATAATTTAAATGACGAATCTTTACATAATCAAAGGGAATCTAAACGATTTCCTAAATCTTTAAAAGTCCCTTAATAATAAACCCACCATTTACAACCATTCAAAACTCCCAATTATATCTCATGATTTTAACCTAAGATTTCCTGATTTATCATTACAAGAATAGGGTCATTCATCTACATGCAACCTATCTTCCAATTCCAAAATTAATTGACAATTCAGTATCAAATTCATAGTATTATGGTTATCTCATCAACTAAGGTTGACATGAAACACATATGCTCAGAATTTTAGCAAGATAAGCACTTGCCTTTTCGTGAACATCTGAATCGTTGAACGAAATTGGTATGGGGATGATCCTCTCCTCGCGATCTACGCGTTGATGTGATTTCCGGTGGAGAAACTCGAATTCTTAGCCCAAAGCACTTGTCTGTTCTTCTTCTTCCTCTTGGTTCTCTCTTTCTCTCTCACGTAGGTTGGAAATTGATAACTCCCCTCTAACCCTCGTACATCCCTAATTTTCGTCCATTTTAATTCTCAAAAATATCCAAAAGACAAAAATACCCCTTCGGGGTGTTGTTTTGGGCTAAAATGCCTCGAAATCCAAATAAAGCACCCGAGTAGTATTTTCTGACTATTTCGACCCTTTCGGATACACTGGCGCACTCAAAACGGCCATACGAGTTACTTAAAAATAAATTATCCTTTTTAGCTCAATAAAGTAGTACTGACACAAACCACACGCGCATCCCAACTGTGTATTACCATTGTCGTATTTTTCACTCCCGCCCATAAGAATATTCTCATATTTATATATGACTTTGCTCGCTGAGTAATATTCAACATAATTATTTGCGATAAATAATAACTCTCATCACGCTAGTGATTATTACAATTAAATCCGAATTAATTATAAATTAAATTTTCTCCCTTTAAGTCAATTAATCCAATTTCCATAATTAAAATAAAAATCACACAAAATGACGGGGTATTAGATACTTCCCCCTAATAATAGAATTTCGTCCCGAAATTTGAAAAAGAACCAAATAAAAGTATACCTGGTAGGAATAACTCTGGATTTTTGTCCCGCATGTCATCTTCATGCTCCAGGTAGACTCCTCTACACTATGGTGCCGCCACTGCACTCGTACTAACGACACTATCTTTGACCTCAGTTTCCTCTCACTGTGGTCTAGAATAGTTACTGGTCCCTCCTCGTAGGAACTATCAAGCTGAAGATCAATCTCCTCCAATGCAATATGGGTGTGGGCCAAATCATTCCGAAGGTATTTCCTCAGTGAAGAGATGTGGAACACGTCATGAATCCTATGCAAGTGTTCTGATAATCCAAGTCGGTAAGCTACTGGCCCAATCCGCTCAATAATAGGGAATGGCCTAACATACCTCAGCGCCAACTTCCCTTTCTTCCCAAACCGCATTACCCCCTTCATAGGAGATACTCGCAACAGCACCTGATCCCCAACACTGAACTCTCTGAAAAATCTTTTGGCATCGGCGTAACTCTTCTACCGGTTCTAAGCAACCCAAATGCGACTCCGTATCAACTCAACCTTAGCTAAGGTGTCCTGAATCACCTCCGGCCCAAGTAATTTATCGTCCCCCACTTCAAGCCAACATGTTGGAGAACGACAAGGCCTGCCATACAACGCCTCAAATGGAGCCATGCCATTCGTAAACTGCTGGGAGTTATTATAAGCAAACTGCACCAGTGGAAGGTACTGCTCCCATCCCCCTCCAAAATCTACGACACACATTCACAATAGGTCCTCCAGCATCTGATTCGTCCGCTCTGTCTGCTCGTCTGTCTGTGGGTGATAGGCTCTTAACCGTAACTCCGTACCCATGGCCTGCTGGAAACTTTCCCATAATCTGGACACAAAAATCTTATCCCGATCATACACAATATCAAGAGGCACCCCATGGTGTCTCACTATCTTAGAAATGAAAATATGAGCATACTACCCCGTAGTATAGTCTGTCCGAACTGGCAAAAAATGAGCCACCTTGGTCAATCGATCCATAATCACCCATATGGAATTGTGACCTCTCTGCGATGTAGGCAGCCCTATGATGAAATCCATGGAAATGCTCTCCCATTTCCACATAGGGATCTCTAATGGCTATAGTAATCCACCAAGTCCTTGATGGCCTGTCTTCACCAGCAGACAAGTGGCACACTTCGACACAAACTCGATGATGTCCTTCTTCATTTCGCTCTACCAATATTGTCGCCTCATATCCTGGTACATCTTATCCCCTCCGGGATGTACCGCAAACCGTGAACCGTGAGACTCTATCATCACTACATGTCGCAACTCCTCCCCCTCTGGGACTAGTACTCCACCATTAAAGCGTAAACCCCCATCTGAACTCATGGAGAAAGACTCTGCTCCCTCGGCTAGAGGCTGGATAATCTGATCCTGACAGAAGGAATCCACTGCTTGAGCATGTATCACCCTAGTAACTATCTCTGGTGTAACTGTCATCACCGACATGAATGAGTGGGCAACTACATCTTGATGCCCGAGTTCTTTCCATTTTGCCTTCTACACATTGGCCACCTCACGTGTTGGTCTACGGCTCAATGCGTCTGCTACCACGTTAGCCTTCCCCGGGTGGTAATGGATGTTGAACTGGTAGTCCTTCACAAATTCAAGCCATCTTCGCTGACACATATTCAGCTCCCACTATGCAAACAGATACTGCAGTGACTTATGATCCGTGAAGCGGAGAAATCTCTCCCCCAAGAGGTAATGCCTCCATATTCGCAACGCAAACACGACTGCCGCTAACTCCAAGTCATGGGTGGGGTAATTCCTCTCGTGAGGCTTAATCTTACGGGAAGCATAAGCAATTGCCATATCCTCCTGCTGAAGCATACCCCCAAGTCCTGATAAGGACGCATCAGTGTAGACCAGGAATTCCAACCCGGGCATGGGTAGTTCTAGAACTGATGCTAAAGTAAGCTTGTCCTTCAGCTCGTCAAAGGCCAACTCACAGGCATCATCCCATATAAACGGCACCCCTTTGCGAGTCAAGTTTGTCAATGGACCCGCTATCTTCGAGAATCCCCGAATAAACCTCATGTAGTATCCTGCCAGCCCAAGAAACTATGAACCTCAGTCGGTGTAGTGGGTTATCCCCTCACCTTCACTGCTGACACCTTTCTCGGATTTACCGATATCCCCTCCTCAAAGATTATGTGACCCAAGAACTGAACATCCCTCATCCAGAACCCACACTTTTCATACTTTGCGTACAACTCGTGCTCACGCAGTGTCTGCAAAACCATCCTCAGATGTTCTGCATGCTCCTCCTCAGATCGTGAATAAATCAGATGTCATCAATGAAGACGATGGCAAATTGATCTAGGAACTCCCTGAACACCCTGTTCATCAAGTTTATGAAAATAGCTAGAGCATTCGTCAGTCCAAACAGCATCACCCATAATTCATAAGACCCATATCTCATCAAGAATGCGGTCTTTGATATGTCCTGCTCCATAGCTGGTGATAGCCGATCTCAAATCTATCTTTAAGAAGAAGGCATCCCCTCTCAATTGGTCGAATAAGTCATCGATTCGAGGCAACGGATACTTATTCCGTATCATGACTTTGTTCAACTCTCGATAGTCCACACACAACCTCAATGGACCATCTCTCTTCTTTATAAACAATACGGGAGCACCCCAAGGCGAGGCACTCCTATGGATGAAGCCCTGTCTCAACAGCTGCCCAATCATGTCCCGTAGCTCTATCATCTCATCCGAAGCCATACGGTAGGGTGCTCGGGCAATCGGCTGAGTGCCCGGCATCAAATCTATGATGAAATCAATCTCTCGACTATGTGGTAGTCCTGGTGTATCTTGGAACACATCGGTAAAATTGTGAACTACGGGAATCGAATCAATGGGAATCACTATCTCCCTAGAGGACTCCTCCTTTATGTAAAATAAATGGGTGGACGATCCTCCCTCAGAATGAGGCATCGCCACAAGGAACATCTCCTATCCCGGTATAGCAAAAGGATACTCCTACTAAAGCAGTCTATCATGGCTCCAAGCCAACCCATGCCAATAATAGCGTCATGCTCGTGCATGTCCAAGACGAGCATATCTGTGGGCAAAACCAAACTCCCAATCTTTGTACCTACTCCCCGGCATATAAAGAATATTAATGACACATTACCCAGTGGTGAGTCTACATAAGTCACCGTACTCTCTGCTGTGTCTAACAACCCTGTGTCCGTGCAAAACTAGTGGCTATAAAGCAGTGTGATGCCCCCGTGTCAAATAATACTCACCCCATAGTACCATGGATAGGAAACGTACCCTCAATAGCGGGTGGCGCCTGATGCGCTGTGGGATGATGGACGTTGTAGACATTCCCATACTGCAACTGACCCTGCTGCTGGAATAGCTGGCAAGGCTGCAACTGGGGTGGTGCTGGGAGGGCGACTGAAAATAACTGTCGCTGGGGCTCTTGACGAGCGCCCTGCTGCTGCTGCTGCTGCGGGGCCCTACCCCTCTGAGGATAGTCCTGACATTTGTGGCCAGTATTGCCACTAGTAAAACACCTCCCTGGAAATGTCCTCCTTTTTGTCCCGACTGCCCTCGGCCCTGATGGTTGTTACCTCCCCTCCCCTGGCCCTTTTGGCCCTGCTGAAATCGCTGCTTCCCTTGTTGGCCCTGCTGAACCGACTGGCCATGTCTAAAGCCTCCCTGTCACTGTCTGAAATCTCCAGAACGGAATCGCTTAGCAGGATCTCATTGATGGAAACCCTGCTCACCCTGACGGACCTATCCCTGAGCTGCGGGTGTCCCATCGGTACTACTACCTCCTGTCCGGCCCCGTTGGCTGGACTCCCCAACTCGTTTGCTTCCCTACTGGTGGAAGCGATGGTCCTGACAATGTAGTAGGGGCATCATTAACCACATCAGAGTTAGTGGCCAATGAAAGATTCCCTAATAAGTGCTGGCAAATCTTCCAAGTCAAACCATCCATGAATCTCTGAATCTTCTTCTCCTCTATCGGTATCTCGTCTGGAACTAGATTCAGAAGGTCTGTAAACTCCTCTTCACACTCAATAATTGTCTTTCCTTTCTGCTTGAGGTTCAGTAGCTTCCGCCTCATCTCGGTCTGCACGGCGGAAGGCAAGTACTTGTGGTCAAATCGCACCCAGAAATCTCTGATAGTCAAGATGTCTCTCTCCTACGCAGTGGTGATGGACTCCCACCACTGTAGTATTGTTCCTACCAACTTAAAGGTAGCCATGATCTGCTTTTGCACTTAGGTGCACGCATACATCCTCAGGTGCCACTGTATATCCTTCCTCCATTGGCTCGCCTTTACCACATCTGAACTCCTCGCAAACTCTGGAGGGTGTGCCTTATGAAAGGCATCTCTGGCGCGCTCCCATGTAGAAGGGAGAGCGTGGACTGGTGCTGGAGCCACTACTAGTGCCTGTGGTGGAGCCTTCTATACCGCGGCTAATGCTGCATTAACTACCTGTGCTACAATAGCAGCAACTTTCACATTGTTCATCATTCCCTGGGCCGGAGTTGGCTGGGTCTCGGGCTGGGTATCCTTATTAATTCACTGTGCACGTCTGGGAGGCATCTGAAATGAGAGAGAATCTTTATAAGTCCATAGTAAATATCTCAAATAGCTGAAGATGTAAGACTTGTAAGTAATGAATACAACAGTCCTAAATACAGGGCTCTACATCAAAGATAGCTACGCGGAAAACATAGTAAGCCGTACAGATCCTAAGGACTCTAGAACTTGATGCTCTGATACTACCTGTAACACCCTGCCTAATTAAATATCGGGTGATCAGTCCTTTATAAATTAAATCAGAATATCCAGTTGGTTCAGATAATGCATCACTGACGATAAATTATTATTAGTAAAACTAGCCTAAAAAGGGTTGATGTCGAAATTTTATCTTTTCAATTAATATAAAGAAATTAAACCGAATAATTAATCATTCACCATTCAATCCAATCTCATAAGAACTGAAATAACTGACATAATATAAAGGAGATGGAGTAAACACTTCCAGTCAAAAATCAAATACAATAATCTAACTAAATAAAGTCAACAACAGAGAAGAGTAAGGAATTAAATCTCAAATCTTCAAATGTGTAAATAAGAGGGGATGACATGTCCAACTGATGTAAATAACTCAAAAGTAAGGAATGATAGACTCAGAGGTGTCTACTACCAAAGTTATGTAGCCTCCACAGCAGCTACATCCGTTGAATGAATGGAACTCCTAAGCCTGGTGTCCCGTGGCTACCTAAAATAATTTGACAAGAAAAGAGATTTGCAGAAAATGGATCAGAGCCCTAGTTGAAAACAGTTTAAAAATCAACAAGTGCTTAAAATGATTTATTAGAACATATATTTTTCATGTTAAATTATCGAACTCACTTCGGATGCTTACCTCTCATCTAATGTGCACGCCTAGCGAATATTCAAATCCCACTAGTTATACTCCCATACTAACTAGTCCTTTCTGTCTAATAACTAATCATAAACCGACATCGTTCCCATGCATTTCCCTCGCAATGTCAAATACATAGAACCAATCCTTCTTTAGCATAAATAGACACTTTGAGTTTAATGTGTTCGCTACTTAATTCATTTCAGATTTCATTATTAATTCCACCTACTAAATTCACACAGTAGATATCATCACAAGTATATATATATATATATATATATTCACTTTATCTTATATATATACAATATTTGCACCCCGAGACATAGTTGCGGTGCCTGCATACTCTGCTATCATGTCCTGTTGCATCGCTCATTGCATGAAGGACTAAAGGTTCAGTCTCTCACGAACTATCTAAACAAAGCACATATAATGGAGGCGAACATAGTCCCAAGCCGATGGGCTACGCACATACCTACGCACCCATACGACCGTCATCACTATCAGTCTCACAGATAGTCCGTACCTAGGTTTTATGCTCTAGTGATACCAATTCCCACCCGAAGGCTCCTCAAGGCATGATTGTCCATAACGCGCAACCGCCACTCGATAGCAAGCAACGTAGGTATGTCATACACATAATAGTTTATTCAATAAGTATACACACAACTTAATATATATACAATAGGTATTCTCACAACCCGAGTCCTCGAGTTTATAGATAGTATCATCGTCTCTACTATACACATTATTGCAACACTTCGACTTATCTCTATAACCTATACCTTTTCTCGAAGGCTCTATTACCCGTCTATATCCCCTTTAATAGTCGCTCTCTCAACTCATTACTAACTAGGAATTTACATCATTCGATGATAGCGTAGGTTAATTTCTCTCCCTTGGACCAACCTAGAAGGGTTCTAATTTGTCCGGGCCAAAAATAAGCATTTTGGAATCTCGTTAGAAGTCCAGGATTCTCGTTCGAACGAGGCCGTTTAAATGAACTTCTCACTTCAAACGAACTCAAAAATCTCATTAGAAGTCTCGTTGGAATTCTCGTTTGAACGAGGTCGTTCGTACGACCTGGGCAGGTCTTTGAACGAAAATTTCCAGAGCACCCATGTTCTTTCGAAATTCATTTTTCCCAACTTTTCCTCATCCAAATTCATCTAAAATTCATCCCAACTCCCAATCAATGATTCTAAACTATGCCTAATCATAATAGGATCCTAACATAATTTAAATGACCAATCTTTACATAATCATAGGGAATCTAAATGATTTCCTAAATCTTTTAAAGTCCCTTAATAATAAACCCACCATTTACTACCATTCAAAACTCCCAATTATGTCACGTGATTTTAACCTAAGATTTCTAGATTTATCATTACAAGAATAGAGTCATTCATCTACATATGCAACCTATCTTCCAATTCCAAAATTAATTGACAATTCAGTCGCAAATTCGTAGTATTATGGTTATCTCATCAACTAAGGTTGACATGAAACACATATGCTCAGAATTTTAGCAAGATAAACACTTGCCTTTTCGTGAACCTCTGAATCTTCAAACGAAATTGGTATGGGGATGATCCTCTCCTCGCGATCTACTCGTTGATGTGATTTCCGGTGGAGAAACTCGAATTCTTAGCCTAAAGCACTTGTGTGTTCTTCTTCTTCCTCTTGATTCTTTCCTTCTCTCTCACGTAGGTTGGAAACTGACAACTACCCTCTAACCCACGTACATCCCTAATTTAATTCCTAATTTTCGTCCATTTTAATTCCCAAAAATCCCAAAAGACCAAAATACCCCTCCGGGAGGTCGTTTTGGGCTAAAATGCCCCAAAATCCAAATAAAGCATCCGAGTAGTGTTTTCTGACTATTTCGACCCTTCTGGACACACTGGCGCACTCAAAACGGCCATACGAGTTACTTAAAAACAAATTATCCTTTTTAGCTCAATAATGTAATACTGACACGACTCACACGCGCATCTCAACTGTGTATTACCACTGCCGTATTTTTCACTCCCGGCCATAATAATATTCTCATGTTTATATATTACTTTACTTGCTAAGTAATATTCAACATAATTATTTCTGATAAATACAAACACTCATCACGCTAGTAATTATTAAAAATAAATTCGGATTAATTATAAATTAATTTTTTTCCCTTTAAGTCAATTAATCCAATTTCCATAATTAAAATAAAAATCACACAAAATGAAGGGTTTATTACAATAGGTTTAGAGAGAGAAAGGTCATATCTCACTCAACACCTAAAGTATTCGTCTACAAGAGGTCCCACATACGTAGTCTATTTGGGAGGATCATATACCAAAAAAATTGAGGCTATCGGTGTGTTCTAATAAGGTTTTGGAGGAAAAAAAATGGTAGACCCTTCATCTTCTTTAAACTCTATTATTGCTCATTCGGATCACCGACAAGATCCACTAACATATCGTGAGTCGATACCCTAGTTTCAAGCTTTTTTTTAGGAAAAGCTTTAAACCTAGTTTTTTTTTTTACTTTCTATTGCTTGATGAATCGAGTGTTTGGGGTTGAATTTTTTTTTGTGTGTATATTGATCCTCAACATTTCTAACTATTGTGAGTTTATATTTCAGCTTCAATCATCATATACAAACAAGATCATCCTTTGCCTTCCTTATTTGTGAGATTAATGTTAGGTCAGTTTATTGCAAGGCCATTTGGATCATCCAACATGACTGATGGCCCACTTTTATTGTCTCCATCAACTTCATCACGAAAGAGGTTAATATCGTCTCCAGCTCCTCCATCACCCACCACCCTCAATCTCACTTTAGCTATATCTTAATATTTGATCCCATAGTTTATCAATTATGTAATAATGAGTATTTGTAGACAAAAAATACATTAATAAGTGAGTATCATTAGACAGTTCCCGGATCAAATTTTAAAATTCATTAATAAATATTACTCCATGTATAGAAATGCATCGTTCTACATTTATTTACTTCTTTCCTCTATCCTTTCATGTTACATTCCCTCATAGTACTTAATCTTATTGAATATCAAGCTCTATTACTTTTTTATGCTTGATCCTGCTCCATAAACACCTTAATTATTTCTATATTTTAACTTTTAATTAATAATGATAAAGATTTACTTTGATTTTTAATGGATTTTACGAGTTGTGATTCACTAGATATGCCCCTAGTTCCCTCTCCTCATTTACAAGCCAATATAGTGATAACTTTTTTGTCTTAATAGCATACTATATTACAAAGTACGATATTAAAAAGATAATTTTAAAAATGACTTTATACTTAAATGAAATATAGACAAAAAAATATAACCAATGATACTCTTAATATTGCATGTAATCTTAAATGAATTGCTAGGAGGGAGATTTGTTGAGGTGATTCTATGTTGGGTTATTTTGGAGTCTTTTTCATAAATCATCAATAATATGAACTCAAATACTCAATCAATATAATTACTCAAATATTTACCAAAGAAATACAAAGTGCTTACCAACTAAGGCTTTTGAGAGTCATGTAGAGGGAATGGGTGTTAGATGTATAGGCACATGGCATTAAGACTACGTGGGAGATTGTTTGGATTTTATTATTCAAACCATGTACGAAATTTATTTATTTATTTAATGTGTGTCAGATTTATTTGAAATGGGATGTATGCTTGTGAGAATTCCTTAAATTTGTGCTTTAAATATATTGTATGATATGTCGATCAATGGAACTTAGTAGGAATTTTGGTGAGTTGGGTTCAGCCTAATCATAGGAGATCAGAATTTGGGTTCTGGTAAAATTGAACAATTCAAAACCTATATCGGTAATTGACACCCTATTGGTAAAGATGTACTAGTAGTCTATTTTAAACTACAAGGGCATGTCATATGGTTTTAGAACTTGTCAAATAGTTCGAAGAGGATTGTGACTGATACATTCAGGAATGTATTGAATAGGACCACGTGTAAGATTCAAGTCTAGACCCTGACAAGATTAGGCTTGAACAAGCTCACATGTTTATAAAGGGTGAATAAGTTTTTAATCCAAAGGGTTATAAGGACTGGAATGCTTACACAATTATCCCTTTGATTGTTATGGGTGCGATGCAATCTTATTGGAACTAAATCTCCCTAAGTTGGGAAATCATTGTGTCATAGGTCTGAGATCATAATAATCAGGCGAATCCGTGCCTAAGAAAGATCTTAGATTAAGATGCCCCATTGATAGACATATAAGTTTTGTTTTTACCAGTAAACTTAATCAGTGGTTATTGTATAATCCGATGGAGTATCAAATAAGTTAAGCCTCGAAATCAAAGAATAAATAAAAAGTTGGTTAAAATCAATTAGAGAAGAATTAGTTTTGACCTAGAAGGTATTGTATGACTAACATGGGGAATCATATTATGTACCATAGAAACTTTGCAACAAGACTTCATTATTCCGAGTGATTTTGAGATAGTTAAATTGGAGTGCATCGTGATTATTTAGTGGAATTAATTAAGATTAAATAGACAAAGGAAATAAATTATGGCGATATAATTTGGGATTTTGGAGTATTTATTTGGAAACTAATTCAATTATTTAGTCTTAGGTCCCTAGTATAGTACATTTACCCAAATAGTAGGCCCAAACACTCTGGAACCCCAGTTTAGCCCAAGATCATGACTAGTAGCAATATATATTGGTGTGAGCTAGGTTTTTATGTTGCATATTCATTATTGAGGTATAGAGAGTAATTGGAAAAGTACTATTCACATTTTTATGAATAGGTGAAGAGGGAGAAGTCCACATCTCACTCAAAACCTAAAGTATTCATCTCCAAGAGTTCCTAGATACATAGTCTTCTTTGGGAGGATCATATACCATAACATCTGAGGCTTTTTATATGTTCTAACACGGTTTTGGAGGAGAACAAAAGGGCACTCCCTTCATTTTCTTCAAAGTATATTGCTTCTCATTCAAATCACCAATAAGAGGATTGAGGGTACGCAACATGTGGCCAACACGACAGTGGGGTATTTCTGTAATCTACTGGGTAGTAGTAGCACATGTGCAGATCCAGTTCCAATTCTTAATACGAATGTTTGCAAGAGAATTAGTGATGATGATGTTGCTGCTTTGTATATTCCCATAAATGATGAAGATATTAAGGTGGCTATGTTCTCTATTGGGTCTGATAAATCCCCGAGTCCGGATGGGTTTAAAGCGTATTTTTTCAAGAAGAACTGGGAGGTGGTTGGAAGCAATGTGATTGAGGCTATTAAATTCTTCTTCAGGTGTAGCTACTTTCCTAGGCAGTGGAATTGCACTGCCTTGGACCTCATCCCTAAGGTTGCTAGTTCTAGTGGTATGCATGATTTTAGACCTATTTCCTGTTGTAACACCATCTACAAGTGCATTTCGAAGATTCTAGCGAATAGGATGAAGTCGATCCTTCCCTAAATTATCAACCCGTGTCAAGTAGCGTTTGTAAAAGGGAGGTCTATTTCTGATAATATCCTATTACTTCATTAGATTATGAGGAATTACCATCGAGAACTCCACCTGCCAAGATGTACAATGAAGATTGACATGTTGAAGGCATATGATACTGTGAGTTGGGAGTTTCTTTTCACTTTGATGGTTCATTTTGATTTCCCCGCTATTTTTGTTGGTTGGATTAAAGAGTGCTTTACTAATACCAGGTTCTCTATTAGCTTGAATGGACATCTTCATGGGTTCTTTGAGGGGAAGAAAGGGTTGAGGCAGGGTGATCCCCTATCACCATATCTTTTCCTTCTGGTTATGGACACTCTCTCTCGCATCATGAATAGGGCTTGCACCGATCCTACGACCTACCACCCAAAATTCAAGGATGTGGGGCTTAACCACTTATGTTTTGCAGATGATGTGATTATTCTGTGTGTGGGGGACTTTTCCTCTTACACCATTGCGAAAAAGGTTGTGGATGATTTCTGTAGCATTGCGGGCCTCAAGCCCAACCTCATTAAGATTAGCTTCTACTACTCGGGTGTTGATGAGGAGGGAATCTTGCATATTAAGGATATTCTTAGCTTTAATCATAGCAACCCTCCCTTCTAGTACCTGGGAGTGACGAAGGGTGAGGACTGTAGTAGATTGATTGACAAGATTACTGGTAGAATCAAGTGTTGTACCAACAAGTTTCTTAGCTATGCTGGAAGATTACAGTTAATCAAGTATGTACTATTTGGGATCCAAGTTTATTGGTCTAGTCTCTTCATCTTTCCCCAGGGAGTAATCAATAGGATTGAACAGCTGATGAAGGACTTTCTTTGGAATGGGTATGACCTTAAATATTCGGGTGTTAAGGTTGCTTGGAAGGACCTGTGTAGAAGCTATGAGGAAGTGGGGTTGGTTATTGAAAGCATTGAGAGCTGGAATGTAGCAGCTATAATGTTATGGAATCTCTGTATCAAGAAAGACTGTATGTGGGTCAAGTGGTGTAATGTGTATAAGTTAAAGTAAAGGAGTCTGTGGGCTATTACTATTGCAAATGACACCTCATGGAGCTGGAGGAAGATGATGCAACTCATACATTTGAACAGACCTCTTATCAAGTGGAAAATTGGTAACAGTGATGATACTTTCTTATGGTATGATAATTGGCACTCCATGGGACCGTTGCATCCCCTCTATGGTGATAGAGTTATCTACGATGTTGCTAGCAATCACAAGGCCCTGGTGGCTAATTACATTGTAGAGAATAGGTGGAGATGGCCTGTTGCGGTTACTTGGGAACTCCTGGAAATTAGGAATGTTGATTTGACTCACATTAGGCAGGACATAATTGATGAGGTGGTCTGGATCCCCAACCAATCTGGTTTCTCTATCAGATCTGCCTATGATGAGATTGCTCCTAATTACCCTTCTAATATCTGGCACAAAATCGTGTGGAATAAGGTTAATATACCTAAATGTGCATTTATTTTATGGTTGATATGTAGGGAGGCTCTTCACACCAAAGATAAGCACTATAGTTGGGGCATCTCTGAGGATAATCTGTGCTGGAGTTGTACTAATGGGGTTGAGTCCGTTGCTCACTTGTTCAATGAGTGTCATGTTGCTAAGGAGGTTTGGAAGGAGGTTAGATTTAGAAATCAAGAGAATAGGGACGCTATGGATTGGAATGGTGAGATGTTGCATGCTATTTCAAATTATAGTGGTCCTAATCTTTATAATCGTATTAGGAACATTTCGTTTTCTACTACTATCTACTGCTTGGGGATGGAAAGAAATGCTAGACAGTTCAAGAGGGTGACTAAGAGCATTGATGCCCTAGTAAAAAAGATTGAGGTAATGGTCAGAGCCAGGGCCTTGACATGGAAGAAAGGGAGGAGGAGCTTTGAAAAGTGGATGGCTTGCATGAATTGCGGAATCCCAAAAAGTGCGCTTGACTAGGTCTTATGAGGGGGTTTTGGGCCTTTTGTCCTATGGTTTTCTTCCTTCTCCCTAATGGGGTATACCCCTAAGGGTGTTTTCAGGGTTTTTTCCCTTTCTTGCACTTGTATTTGTCTCTTTGTTTTATATATACATAATTTTTCCCCAAAAAAATCACCAATAAGATCCGCTAAGGTGCTGTGATTCAAGTCCTTTGCCTATGCTTCAATCCTAGTTTTGTTTTTACTTTCTATACCATTATTATTGTATTATAGGTAAGAATTTTTTGACTGCCAGCACTTTTTGGTTTCTGTTTTGTGACATAAACAGTTCTATCATTAGGTAATATTGAGAGTGGGCATTATTTATAAAAATCCAATTTGAGATTGTATTTACACCTTGTTTGTAATTCTAGCAATATGCTACTTAAATTGACTCATTTGTTGTATTTATACAAATAATCAAGCATATATGTCATCTCTCATGTCACAAAAAAGTAATACCAACTGCCCAAGATTTAGGTCAAGCATATAGTGATATGTTCTATATCTTCGAAATTTCCTTAACCCACATAATCCCCCTGTACTAACGAGATTATGCATCATGCGTTAACAATTAGTGTTTGACCTCTTTCATAAAATTATTTATTTTAGTTTTTTCATCCTTGTGTAGTATAATTGGTTTACTTTTAATATGTCAGTGCATATTATTACTTAACCTATTATGTTAGTTATCTTTATTGTGTGCGGGGGGGGGGGGGGGGGGGGGGGTCTTGCCAACTTAACATCCAAACCCATTGTTTTTAAATTTGTTTACCATTTAGTGGCCTCCACATTGAAATGACACGAGTCCTTCCATTTCCTTTTGATTATAAACTAATAGGCATATAATTTTAAATTTATTTTTGTTTGATTATCTGTATTCTTTATATTACCATCTAGACTATACAATTTTATTAACATGTCCCATAATCATAAGAGAAATTGCACGGTAAATGATTTTAGGGCAAGGGTATCAAAAGAGGTAATTGCGACCTCTTCTGTAGCGATTATTTATGTATGTATTGTAAAGCATACCCTAATATAAATTCATTAATAAATGCAACTTTTAAAAAGAGGTGATGTCTCTTCAAGGCTTGCACGCCTAACCAAAGGTCACAATTTCTATGCGAACGAGTTTAAAATTTTGCATTCATGGTTTTGATTTCATCTCATACACATGCGAGGAAAAATTGTTGACGCCAAACAGAGGAATTTCAGT
Source organism: Sambucus nigra (assembly GCA_949130495.1). Classification (NCBI taxonomy): domain Eukaryota; kingdom Viridiplantae; phylum Streptophyta; class Magnoliopsida; order Dipsacales; family Adoxaceae; genus Sambucus; species Sambucus nigra. The sequence goes on from OX422218.1 coordinate 152,400,695, forward strand.
TTATATCTTGACTTCTTGTGTGACTATCAAAAGTGATAAAAATCCAAAGGATACTATGTTGTGCCTATTATGGGATTGTCCAACAAATCCGGATACTAGATTACTTAGATTTCAAATAAACTGTCTTCTATTGTGACCGTGTGAAGGCGGAGGACACTATGAATGGTTGTAAAGTTGATCCTCACTCAAAACTTGTCATGGTAAATTAATCTAAGATGAAGAGTAAAGATCTCATGGTCGACGAGCCTTTTATTTGTGTCTTTCATAACGCGAAGAAGGTATTCTACTCAAAATGCATAAACGATGACAATTGGCCTATTATTATGCATGAACCAAAGGGTTTGACTACTCAAGCAAAGGCATTAAAGGCCCCTATAGAGTTCCAGTCTTCTCTGGATGACAACCCTAATTTGAAAAATCTTTTAATTGATTTAGACGATGATTGAATTTGAAAATATTATTTTATTATTATTTAGTTAACCCTTATATGACAACCCCATGTGTATCGTATATATTGGAATAGCCCTTGTATTTATTTGCATTTATGCATCTTCTACTCACATATTTAGTTTTCTTTCATGTTTCCTCGTCACTCACAATATATAATTTTTCTATAGATCTTATTAAGCTTTGAATGTGACACTAATAACAAACCATCAATCTGAGGTAACCACACAAATGGTCACGGTTTCTATTGATGTTCACTATTTGTGTGGTTGCTTAGATTGGAGGTTTATGTCATGTGAGGTTCAATGAGACACGAGGCATCAAAGTCTCTTAAAATCTTGTTATGATGTTAGAACTCCGAATGTGTTGGGTCCGCTAGACCTCCTATAAATGTTATTTTACATATTTTAGTGTTCTTATTCCATTTGTACCTTGTTTATAATACTTATATCACTAATCCTTCTCTTTTTATTATCATATATATGTACATTCAAATCTATTTTCATAAATCGAAAATAAAAAAAAGGGGCTTATACCATAATTCTCAATTTAGAGTGTTCACACAATTTTCTACATTTCCAACACATTTGACATCTATTTTCATAAATCAAAACTAACATCCTAGATTCGGATTATGGGCTAGACCCAACCTTGATCATCGTACGAACTATGTGGACTTTGATGCCATTTTGGCTATGGAGGCCCCCCGAATTCTCCTTTCTTACCATTTAAAACATTTTGAAATATTTGGAGGTCTAGTTGGAGCACTTTGAACATGTGCATATGAATCTGGAAGGAACACATTAAAATTTTCAATATTTACTTGTGAAAATGTATACAAGTTGTGTTGTATTATTATTTGTGAAAATGTGTACAGGTTGTGTTGAACAATTTAATGGCATAAAAGTTGATTAATTTGTGTTGTATTATTATTTTTTGATTCATGGATTAGTTAGTTCTATCGTGGAAATGTACACAGGTTTGAAAACATGTTCAGTTTTTTTTTAGGCAGCAGATTAAAAATATTTTTTTAATTACATTTATTTTTTGCCAAGGCTAAGAACGCTTGTGACCATTTTGATCACAACTGAGCGATACAGGAGGAGACCATGACCAACATCAAAATTCCACTAAGGATGGTCACGGTTGGGGACCATAACCATCAAAATAACACGCTCAGTTGTCACGGATGGGGTCACGGTTATGAGCCTTCACGATCCACAATCGTGATAAAAGGCCCCTCATGTTGATGTCACCAAAATGATCGAGACCACCTATTATGATTAGGGATTCGGACCGTGATCCCCAAAATAATCACCCTCAAATGGTTGCAGACCAAAATCGTGACCCTAAACCTTTGTCTTGGTCCAAAATCGTAACCATTCTCGATAAATCACATAGTGCTTGAAATATCCTTTGAATCCTTAGTTGAAAGCTTTAAAAATCTCTTTGGTTTGCTTTGTCATACGGAAGTTGCTTGAGAAAGAATTTAGAGGGTTTTAGTTTTCTTGGTTAAGGAGTCAACTTAAAATGAAGGGGATAAAAGAAGTGAGGCTTAAAACATAAGAAATGGCATTAAAAAAAATTCTCAACCCATAGACCCCGCGACCAGGCCACGGCGCAGCTGTAGTTCTCATAAGACCACGATCGCAGCTAAAAAGGTTACGATTGCACGCGGCCTATATTTTCCTTAGCGGCTATTAAACCCTAGTAACCCCAATATGATACAACCCTACTTGTTTTCTAGTTCATATTTAATTAATTAAAACTATTCTCAATTAATTAATTAGAAATCCTCTTCAAGTACGGACTATAACATCCATTGAGTCATGGTTGTGACTCTCTCTCTCTCTCTCTCATCTCTTTTCATCTTGCACTCTTTCACATATACGTTTCACATACACTCAAATCTACACGCAAACAAATGCGCACACACACACACAAGTATCTACACGAATTTGTCTTGGGTTAGTTGGAATGGATATTGGATTTCTCTCCCTTGGGTTTTTATAGGTTTAATGGGAAGGGAAATGGAAGTTTGAATCCAGGGCTTTTTTGACATGAGAGGTGATGAAGGTATTGGATTTGGGATTTAAAGGTGAAGGTATTGGAGATTTTTTATTTTTATTTTCCAAATTTTCAATTTTTTAAATGTAATTCACTATATGATGCTTAAACACATTTCATAATTTTTTTTCAAGATTTTTAAACCCCATTGCAAAAATCAGATTTTTCCAAAAACTTCCCCGAGCTTATTTCCACAGTTTTTTTTCAATATTTTTTATATAAATTTTTTAAGATCTATTCAAAAAATTTTAAGTAATTTCTGTTATTTCAAGATTTTCAAGGGGAAATCGATTTTTCACATTTTTTTTGAAGTAAATTTCTCCAAAAAAAATTAAATATATTATTTTAACTATTTTCGTTGTTGATTTTTTTTAAATCTTTAAATACTAGTTTTAGTATTTTTAAATATTTTTTCTATAATCTTTAATATTTTTAAATATATAATGTCAACTATTATAATATTTCTTTGTCCTTTCCAGATTTTTTTAGTGTTTCCCATATTTTTAATGTTTTTTTTGTAATTTTTAAATAAGGTTTTTGTAGTGTCCAAATGTTTTAAATGTTGTTTTTAATTTGCTTGTTTTTTTACAAAATTCCAGTATTAACCGAGTTTTGTAATAATTTAGTATTTTTCCTAATTTTCAAAATATTTCTGTAGTAATTTTCATAATTTTTAAGAAGAATTTTATGTTAGGACGAATATACCCTCATCCTCATGTGCCATGGACATGACCCATTTTTGGTCAAAAATTGAAAGTGTTAGTGTTAGATGTTGCTAGCCCTTTTAAAGTTTAAGGGATTATATTCAAAGAATAAAAGTTCGGATGTCGAAGTAAAAATAGGAATTAAGTCATGGAAAAGTGTGTGTATAGGAAGAGGTTTAAAAATGAATCTAAAAGATGAACATTTTAATGAACCTTAACAAAAAACACCTTATCAACCCATTAAATTTAATTCATATGTTGTAATTTCCCGCGGCAACGAACACACGTGTGACGCGTGTTTTTTAATAAACACGCCTTACCTCCCCCCCCCCCCCCCTCCCCCCCGGCGCGTCACATGCGTGTCAATTGCCGCTGAAGCAGACCAATTACAACATAGGAGTTAAAATTAATGGATTGTTAAGGTATTTTTTTTTATTAAGGTTCATTAAATGGTTCATCTTTTAGGGTCACTTTTGAACATCTCCCCAATATATATAAACAGGCTTCTGTACATACTAAGTATACATACTTATTTTTCTAAAATAATAAAAAAAATATGTTTCGACTTAATTTTTTTTATATGATGTTTAAACATTTCAGGGGACCCATATAAAAAATCAGCTTAAAATAACATTTTTTACTATTTTAAAAAAATTGGTCAAACTTTTGCAATTTTTAAAGCACTTTAATATATGCGAAACTTTCATTGATTTTTTTAAAATAGCAAAAAAAATTATTTTGAGCTGATTTTTTTTATATGAATCCTTTGAAATGTTTAAATACCACACAAAAAAAATATTTTAAAAAAAATTGCGTCAGTGATATGTATACTTGGTATGTATTAGTCTCTCTCTATATCTCCAGAGAGAGAGAGAGAGCACCCCTCCTATAAGGACTTCTTATGGTGCAGACCCCGGTACATACCATTTTTTTTTTTTTTTCGGTAATTAAAGTATATTGAAAAGAAATAGTTACAAGATCCAAGAGGGCATACCCTCGTAAGCTAGAGCACATGCGCAGCTAGCCAACAATAAAACAATGGAACAACAAACTAGTCAAAACACAAGTACCTAGGCCTAGGTAACAAAAGCCACAAGGGCAGCATGAATAACAAAACAATTGAACCCAAGGAAAAACAAGGCCCACCATCTGGCCGAAACAAACAACCAGAAACAATACCACCAAAACCAAGTGGACACCATGACCCACCACCTTGAAAACCCGGATGGCCAAACCATCCAAATCATAACCCGACCCGCAAAGCGCAACCGAAACAGTGGTAACGCAGACAAGCCACAAGCCCTGGCGGCAACAGAAGCAACCGAAGGACCCAAACATGTTGATCCACGGACCAGAAGATCCATAATCATTGGGCATAGCACCCGAGTACCAACCATCGCAACCCCGGCCACAGTGCATCACTCCAAGCCAATTCCACATACCGCCAATCCCATCAAACAATGCCGGAACCGGCTCCGGTGGTGAGCAACACAAGGAACAGCCATACCCCAAAATAGCGCTCCAAAATCACAAACCACACGGACAGTAAGGGGGGAGTTGCAGAAATGGAGAAAACTTCTCAGAACGAAACCACCAGGGGTTGGAAATCAACCCCACAATCACCGGCAAGAAGCCCTCGCCACAGCGATGGTCACCAGTCGATCAAGCTGATAACAGTGAGAGGAGCCACCAAATGAGACCAAAACCCAATCCACATCTGACATGAAGCATAGCAAAGAGGTTGCGACAGGGAAGGGGAAAGGCCAAAAAAGTGGCAGGTGGTAAAGGACTAGAAGGTGGAAGGAGTAGTAGCGGCTATGACCAAGGTCCAACACAAGCCAAACCCAACCGGTAAAGGACTACCCACTGAACAAGCCCATCGTGAGCAACCACAACAACCAACTACGGCCAAACAAAGGCCATCACCACCATAGCAACACAAACGCAAAACCAAGAACCACCCCACTCCAGCCACAGCCCAATCACCACCAAATCGCACCCAAACCCATAACCTTCGATCGCCGGAAAGAAAAACCCACATCAATCTGACTTGAAGTTCAGCAAGCAAAAATGGCGATCTGATGTAGACCCATTCAGGACTACGGAGAATAGAGGGAAGGGGCAACGTGGTTTCCACCGGGACATAACCACCCAAAACTCCAATAGAGAGAAACGCCCAACCCATACCAGACCAGAATCGGTAGAGAAAGCGACATGACTCGACCAAAGGAGTTGAGGTTAATCACCGGAAAGGATAAGGAGAAAGGGGAACGGCGGCGGCGGAAGATTAGGTTAGAGGTTTGACCTTGAGAGAGAAGCTCTCACATCCATCCGAAAATGGGGCCATTACATACCATTTTTTTTTTTTTAAATAGTAAAAAGATGAATTTTGTGATGAAATTTCATGGATATGATCTCTACGGTAAGAAGATCATCTCTAATTTTTTTCATCAAAAAATTCAATAAAAAAAACCGTTGAGATAAAGTGATATGTAAAAAATTGCTATAAATACGTATTTTCGACCATTGAAATGTTAACGATCATCTCACCAACTTTTTGATAGAATTTTTTTATAAAACTTCATGAATATGCTCTCAACACTAAGAAGATCATATTCATGAAGTTTCATCAAAAAATTCAATCAATAAAGTGATTGACACCGACCTAATATTTCACGGTTGAAAATAAATATTTATACCATTTTTTTACATATCTCTTCATCTCAACGGTTTTCTTATTGAATTTTTTTATGAAAAAAATTGAAAATGATCTTCTAACCGTGGACATCATATCCATGAAATTTTATCAAAAAATTTATTTTTTTACTATTTTAAAAAAATAATATGTACCCTATATGTACCATAAGGAGTCCTCACTGGAAACTTTTTGTATACTAATTAATGCCTATTTTTAACTATAACATCATCAAATGATTTGATACGTTTTTTTTTTTCTTTATAACCATTTCTGTAATAATCTAAGGAGCTGTAAATGTTTAACAAGCACAGAATGATGATAAAATGCTACAAATTCAGAAATTATAATATACACCGTGGTTGATTTAATCCTTTTTTTTTACGAAGGGTTATCCTTTCGACGGTCCGTGGCCCCAAAATTTATGTTGATGGGAGAATCGAACTCATAATCTTAGGAGTACGAGCCCCTTAATCATGAGTGATCAAACATTCAACCAACCCCTTGGGATTGCTATTCTAATCTGTTGTTCATAAGCACTAGCTGCCTAGAGGATCCCATTTACCCCACTTTTAGGGGAGGGAAAGAAAGCTCAAAAGATTATACTCCCTACGTCCCATATTAAGAGTTCATATCTGTTCTTCGCATGAATTATACACTTAATCAATGATCAAGATCAATACTTATTCACTATCGCGGATTTGGATTCCCTGATTATGTTCCAAAAAAAAGTGAACTCTTAATTTGAGACAACTCAAAAAGAAATTGCGGACTCTTAATTTGGGACGGAGGGAGAGAAAGAGGGGTCCAAACGAGTTACTTCCAGAAGAAAATCACATGATGCCATATATTCTGTTGTTATACATGCGAGTGAGATCCTTTGTAAACCATATGTTGCTGATAAATTTAAATTGGCAACTGATTTCTTCCAGAATAAATTAAGATAGAACTCCATGATGCCATATCTTCTGTTGTATTTATTCATGCGTGTGAGATCCTTTATATGCCATATGCTGTTAATAAATCTAAATTGTTAACTGAAGCAATTGTCTCGCTAACAGAAAATACTTGCTCTAAATTTCCATTAAAATAAAATATTTTGAGGACAAAAATGTGGCAATTGCAAGGAAGGAATAAGCAATATACACAAAACCTTATATTTCAATTGTTTAAAGCTTCAACAGATCAATATAATGTTTACGTGGTTTCCTGCTGATGGCCAACAGTTTCCGGTGAGGTACACTACAAGGAGGGAAAAAAGGTATATTAAACAGTGATAAGATTAGAAAAAACCAACAAATTTAATATACTGCTTACGAGAACAGGTGTACAGCCCAATTCAATTCCCTTATCAAACAAGAGACCCTCAAATTTGATCCAAAAAGTAAATCAGCTGACTTGTCAACATAGAGTAATGCTATGTGTCCCAAAACACATCCCCAAAATGCATTAAGTTTCTATAAATTATGTGAAATTCACCCTAATGTACAACCACTTAATACACTTTGAGGAATGTTTTAGGGAATATTTTTGGGACTCGTATCATTATTCGTCAATTTAAACAAGGTATGTTTTAAATGCACCCCATGTGAATTTTTGAGTCAATTTCCCAACATTCCAAGACAAAAGATTGAGAGAGGCCTTCTCACATGCGAACCTAAAAATAGGTCCTTCTGATGCAGAACATTTTTTTTCTAAACTGGTAAAAATAAAAATAAAAATTAGGATAAATTTTTTTGTGTGGTTTTTAAACATTTCAGGGCCCCCTAAAATGTTAAAAACCCACACAAAAAAAGAAGAAAAAAAAATCAACCCCGAATAATTTTTTTTTACCATTTAAAAAAAATACCCAGCACCATACAGATCTATTTTTAGGATCCTCAAGTGAGAAGAGTGACGCTTTTTGCATCGCTAAAAGTCATTTTGGGGGGTAAACCCCCAAAAAAAGAAAATTACAGGGGTTACACTCAAATTACATATTAATTAATGGGGCCCAAACCCAAATAACCCTATTCAATATGGGCCACCATGAACCACATACAATTACGAAAACAAGGATTGTTTACTAAGCTGAGCAAGACCTACGACTAAATATCTATTTATCTTGTTTATTTATTTTCATTTTGGTTTCGTGGTCCAAAAGGAGATTTGTTCTACAGTTATATTCAGAAAATTTTGCTCATCGGGTAAATGATGTAAGATAATTATTAGTGAATATAAAGTTGATGACAATAAAGATTCCTTGTAACTGGATTTTGAGTAAAGCTGTTGAGGATGTACCAAACCCAAAGCTTCAGCCACACTTCTACGGCTCTCCTCACCGCAAACATCAACGAACATTTTAATTAGATAATCCCTTTGTTCCAATTTCAAATGCTTCTCAATTCCTCGAGCCACCATCTCCATCTCAGGCTGCAAAAGTAATTATGGAATTTAAAAATAAAAAAAGATAATCTAAACAAAGGAAGATGGTTAAGTCTAATAGTTTCCTCTAGCAGAATATTATGAGAACTGAATCATGTAGATGGACTGGAAGAGAACTCCATAGAAACACCTACTAAAACAAGTCATCCCCAAAATTTAATAACGATTATTATTAATATTATTATTATTATGGAAAATTACCGTCCCCCCCCCCCCCCCCCCCTCTCTCTCTCTCTCTCTCTCACCAACTATCCCTGTTTTCCACTTTGCCCCCTAAACAAAAAAATCGAACAATAAACATTGTTTATACTGTGATTACACTATACAAAAATGCAATGGAATTCCATCCAAAAATTAAAAGAATTCGGGCACAGGGCACATATTCTATAATATGACAAAAACACCCTCTATAAATTATTGTGTAATTCAATATTAATTGACTTAATTTTAATACTGACTCCAAATTTTCATCTTTAAATTAGTTCACTCTAAATTAACTTACCCTCGAACTAACACATAATTAACCTAAATTAATTTAGTTTGTAAAAAAGAACATAAACTAATTTAACCCACCACCACCAAACATCCACCACAGCCACCAGTGTGTGTATCTAAATGTATCTACACGTATAAAAATTGTAAATCGACCTCTGCTACTGACCTCTAACCTCCGCCGAAATCACCTCTTTTGACATATTCTAACCACCCAAACCATATACAGATATTCCACTACAAAAATCATAATCGAAGGGATTTTCTAGTACCAATTCAAAATCAGAGCGCTCGTCAAACTTCAAATATAGAGATACATACATATATACAGCCAGTCTCTTGTGAGGTCCACAAATGCGGACCAATTTTAAATAGTAAAAAGTTTCAATTTTTGAATTTATTTAATTGATCTCCATAATGAGGAGAGATCAAAAAAATTCGAAAATAAAATAAAGAAATCAGCAAAAATTTCAATAGGAAAGTGGATCAGATGAACATCTAAAGTTGCAACGGCTGAAAATCAGACGATAAATTTACTTCGCATTTCACCAACTTCCCAATGAACTTTTGGCTGAATTTTTTAATCAGCAAAAAATGAAACATTTTACTACTTTAAAAGATGATTTTTTCTACCTTTCCCGCTGAGATAATTCCGTGATTAAACATAACCCCGTGCTTTTCAAAAATTTAGACCTACCCCTCGGCATGTGCAGCATCCCGCTTGTACCTTATGTATTGACTCACTTGTACCTTATGCATACGGGGAAAATCTAATTATTTAACATCTAAGGGGGTATCTAATTGCGACATTATCTCTGGGGTAAAGTCAAAAAAACCCTTAAAAATTGGGAACATGATAAATAAGCCCGGTTTACATAAGATGTTCCTAATGGGTCCTATCAAAACAAAATTTTCTCAATATCGTATTTATACATGTAGTAAATATTCACTATATGTTTAAAAATAGGAACTATTGGAGAAAAAATAATTTTTCATTGGACCTGTTGAAGCGAAAAAAAGATCGTAGGACCTATTTGACTACATATTTAGTAAATGGGATTAATTGGTAAAAAAACAGTAAAAATTTTTATCCGCATTCGAGGTTCTCATTTAAGGACCTACAAGAGACTGAACACACACACACACACACATATATATATATTACCACCTAAGCCCTAACCTAACATACCTAAACTTAAGAAAATACAATAAAAGGAAACAAAATAAAGGAGTACATTTTGATATATTAACATTAAACCCCCGTGCTCCTCTATGCTCGTCATGTAGGGTATGGCAAGTCTAATCTATGAAGTACCATACTTGAGACATCGCTTATCTGTCTTTGGATTTAGTTGAGTTGTATGTGAAGCGAATGAAAGGTTAGTTGTTAATTAGACACATTTATATTATATTGAGATTGAGATATTTAGAGTATCTTGGGAATTTTCTAAGTTGTTGGAGTTGAAGTATAGTTGTGGCCCATCGTCTTAGTATAGATCTTATTATGCTACGTCAATCTACTACAGAGTCCCTAGCTGTCAAGAAAGGATTTGGTCAACAAGCCAAGATTTCCGATTTTTTGAGCCTTAGTCCTATCAGATTTGAGGGAGTTGATAGAAGTCCAGTAGCCTATAAAGGCTATCATTATATGTATCATATCTTTAATCTAATAAAGTTGATTTATGAAGAATTAATAATACGCCTTTTGGCTAACCCTTGCAAGAGCCTACTTGTTTCACATTTCTAAGGATATTAAGCCTTCTAATTCACAATAATGTCCAATAATCAGCGTTTCGTCTTATTTTTAAAGTACAATCATTCCTTTGCACAAAACTCACCCAACATCTTTACTAAGATTTTAGCCACAGTATAATCATAGAATGCTGCTATCATACACAAAGATTGGTTATTAAAGTGCAAAAGTGAATTTTATAAAGTAAAACGTTACACAATAAAAACAAATACCGAGCACTGTTCGGGCGGAAACATCTTATGAATGAGACACAGCTTTGACAATTCCACCACTGCTTCAGAATATCTGCCTTGAATATCCAAAGCCTGAAAACAAATGCATACCATATAGCACATATATTAATCAATAAATTATAAGGGAAAATAATCAATATTTCGTGCTCCCTTGAAAAGAAATATTGGAGATGCTGGAGCAACCAGTATCAAACTTTTTATTAAGATCTGAAACAGAAACTAGTAATGATATCATATCAATCAATACATTAAAGCTTATTACTCAAATGATAGTTCCGTTATTCATCAAGATCTAAAGACCTCCCACAATATAACTTACTTTGATTTAATAAAGAACATGGCTTTCCTTTGTATTTCTACTCAAGATCATGAAGAACAGTAATAGTTGAAAGGTGAGAACTTAAACTTATTATGGTCACTCACAATTTAATAAGAAATGGTTGTGGATGGTTGGGGTTGGAAAGGTTAGTCTTTGGAATAGATGTATGACACTGAGTAGGTGGAGATTAGGGACACATGGATACAGATTTGGGACACAGATTTGACACGTGAGCACACCATGTCAATTTGATAGAAGTAAAACAAAAACATTCTAAAGACAACTCAATAATATACAAACAACTGATAATTTTACAGGAAAATTGAGGACGTGGGTCCCACAACTTTCCTGATAACCAAATGCAAGATTCCCTTCCTTTCCTATCAATCACACATAGCCTAAAAGTTTGACAAATTACACCAAACTGTTAGGGTTCCTTCCAAAAATAAAAGAAAATAAGTTGCATTACATTCATAAAACAATTAAGAATAATTTCAAACCTAAATAACCGTCCTGAAGACATGTTAACATTATATTAAATTAAAGACAGTTCCTCATATATTATGCGACTATACAGAACCTTATACGCATACCCTTACAACTTTATATACATGATTCAACGTCGCTGCAGCAAACCAAATTCGATAAGCGAGTTGGCTAATCAGCAAATCGACTTAAACTCATTTTGGATCGGTTTCAACTTGGGTCAATCGGCAGTCATATTGGTCACTCGGTTGAATCAAACCAAATCCTAGCTTTTTTGTCAGGATCAGGTGTGATTGAAATAATCCATGCTCCATAGACCCTCCATATGCAACAATTTTTTTGCGAATATAATACCCCGTATTTTTTAAAAGGAATTAAATAAATGATTTAATTGATAATTAAAAAGGATATTTGGCCTTTACCGATTTGATAATGATAAATTAATAAAGATATGTGGAAATGAATTTCTAATTAGTTAAATTGAAGTTATGAGACTTAATTGTAATTTGTTAAAAAAATTTGGGCTTTAGTTTAATAACAGTTTGTAATTGGGCTTTGCCTAATTGGATCAAATCACTCTAGAATAGATAGGTGGGTTATTAGGATGAAACCCCAAGGTTAAAAGTAGTCTTTCGTGCATTTCTTGGGGAACAAGATTAAGGTTTTAGGGTTGCATTTGCAAGGAAAAACTTAGACTTTGATTTGATTCGGACTGCAAGGGGGGAGCCGCGACCGCAGGTGTGTTCAACTGTGGCTCACTGGCGGCCAGGTCGCAGGATGCTCTGGTTAGATCACTCTTGAAAATTCCTAGGCATGAAATTGGTTATTTTGCACATCAAATTTCTCAAAACACTCTCCCTTTTTAAATAAATCCTAGCCATCTACTCATCCTCAACCATTCCAACCAAGAAAAGAACTCCATTATCAAATCACCAAAGCAAACACAAAAGTTTGAAGATAAATCAAGATTAAAGATTGTTTTAATTCAAAGGAGATTTCGAAGAATCAAGGTTGTTTTCAAAGAGTGTTCCTAAAGCAATCAACACTCTAGTTTTTCTTCAATTAAAAGGCAAGTTATCATTCTATTCTTCTCTTTTTATATGTATATATAAATGTTAAATTCACCTAAATCTAAATGTTAGGCTCAAAATTGATTAGACGCATATTGGGGTTTCATTTCCCCTCACCTATGTCCCTCTTATGATAAAATTGAAATAGGATTAACATGTATAAATCCATGATTAGGGTTTAAATTATATTATTATTGATTAAATTTGGACTAACTCTTAGTAATTGTCATATTAGGGTTTTGGTTAATGGAAATTGATTGAAATTGGTTTAGAAATGTAAACTGATAGTTTTCTACTGATTAGAAAAGATTATTGATAAAGTTGATCTAAGGCTATGTAGACTTGTACACCTAGCCTAGCATAGTAAGTTGTACTTTTTATGTAGAAATGCCTAGATAATGGAGATTGTTACATAATGATTAATAATTCACTTTTAATTTCATATGTAGATACAAAATTGATGATTGCCTCAAGATTGTAGATTAGTATTCTAATTGGAAGTGTTTTTACATGACTAATTAGCTCGGAATTAAATTTGCAGCTTTAATTGGATATAACTGAATTAAGCCCTTAGTTTTCTCTCATATATTGTTGGGATTTCAATTAGTAAGTAGTTGGCTTAAAATGTTAATGGGAATATAGAATTGGTTCACATGGTGGGTTTGTTGTAGTTGGCTTGGGAATTGGAATTTAACTTGTTAATCTATTATAACTAACCATATAAACTCTATAAAAATTAATTTAGTGTCTCAACGACTACCTAATATAGACAGAAGTGTATCGGGGATTCCTTGTTTGGATTTCATTTATGAGACGTCCCACGCATGGAGTCTAAAGAGGGTTATGAGTCGGGATCTTAAAAATCATATAATTAAGGTTTCTCTTTTAATAACAAAGTTCAAGTTGTTGGAAACCACCATGTTAATTAGATTCACAAGTGTAGCGGATATAAATCCCATTTAGAGTCAATTGGCAAATGTAAGTGATAAATGGAAGTTAGTTTGGTATTGTACGACGAGTAGGGAAAAATTAATAGATCGAGATTATAGCTGAAGTAGTAAGTTAAATGAGGAACGTGAAATGATATGTTGATAATAATGGTAATGCATAATTGAGATTAACGATTTGAGAATGTTATATGCGTGTGTGCCACGAGAGGACATTTTATTTGTTGTGTGCCCGTGATAGTAGTCAGATTTAACAGGATGGAGTGCAATTTTATGAGTTTTGCGCCCTGAGTGAGCAGTAGGCCCATGTTAGGGAATGGAGGGTCAGAATTCAGAGGTGGTTTATTTATGTCACTCGTGCCCATGCTAGCGAATGGTGGTGTTTGGATGATGTGATGAGATGATGAGTTACGTACCGCATGGTTTATTTGTCGAAGTTGGGGCGGTTGGATTAAGTAAGAGATTAATGAATCGTTGAAACTATATGTTAAAATTAAAATGGATTGTGAGGTTCCAATTTCTATGCGTGGATATTATTATAGGATCGACAACCTATGGAGTTATCATTTATATATACAACTGCATTTGAGTTGCGTAGCATTAATATTTAGTAACTTGTTGGGCTCTAGCTCATTTATTATCGTGAAAATATTTCAGGTGCTAGGGTTGGACCGCGCGAGTAGTTCCATTCCAGCTAGCACAGATCATCCCATCCTTCCATCTCAGTTTAACACCCAAGAGCTTGGGTGTAGGTTTCTGAGTAGCTGTATATCTTTACTTCTCAGTTGTGTGTTGAGTAGCACTCTTACTTTCCAATTAGCATGTATAATGATGACAGTTGAGGCATGTATTTATGTTTCCAGTTTATGTTGTTGGTTTGAGAATTAGACTGTGTTTGAGGTTTATTGGTTGATTCAGGATGATGAGACACTTTTATTTCTCTAGTATAGTTATGGTATTGATTTCAATGTTTAAAAAGGCGCTTGAGGCTTACGCCTCGAGGCGAGGCGGGCAAAAAATGCGCTTGAGCCTCAGGATTGAATTTGAGGCTTACGCCTCAATGCGCCTCGAGGCTTACGCCTCGGTGCGCCTCATGCCTTTTTGCTGAGGCGCCGAAAAAAAAAACTCTTGTTCTTTTTTTTTTTTTAAAACTGCACTTAACTTATACTATTTACTATTGTAACTTGAGAGAAATTTAAAAAAAATAACCAATATGTTAATGAAATTTAAAAAACTGATTTTGTCAATTTGATTTTGTTTGAAATAAATGTACTAAATTAACTTCAATATGACATTTTTTTTTAAAGTTTTCTGTTTTTAGGTTTTCAACTTAGATTAATATGTTATCTTTAACTAAACTGAATATATATTAAGAAACTAATATATTTTAAAGGTTGCTATTTTTTTTAATAAACTTCGGTTGATATGTTTTATTATTTTTTTAATAAAATTGCTTTTTTTTAATAATCTTCGCTTGAAAATCAATGTTTAATAAATTTGCTTGTTAAATTGCATTGATTAATTTATTGTCATATTATAAAATAACAAATATGTGAATGAAGCTAAAAAAATGATTGTGCCAATATGATCTTGCATTGATTAATTTATTGTCATATTGTAAAATAACCAATATGTTAAAATTGATTTTCTCAATTTTTTTTAAAGTTATCTTGGGGGAACAAAAAAATGTCAAACTATGTGGAAAAGTCCTCAAGGATGTTTTTTTTGCAGTTTTATTTTATATTTCTTTGTAAAATAACCAATATTATTTTGCTCTTTTTTTTTTCTTTTCCGTGAGGCTTACGCCTCGCCTCGCCTCGCCTTTCGCCTTTTTAAAAACATTGATTGATTTAGTTTTGATATTAGACGATTATCATATCACATCTCTATATATTGTTATATCTATTTCTATTGATTCTTTACAATTCTGAGAATGATATTTAATTAGATTTAGCAATTTTTATATTTTAATGTTAGGACATGATCAACCCCAATATCATAATATACGGGTTGCTATAGAGATCCAAATGGTATCATGCCCTCAAACATCGCATAAAGATTTATATGGTATGCCCAAGCCAATTTTAATGTCATTGGGCATGGTCTGAGCCTTTGCCCTCTCATGTAGTCTCAATTCACTCTCATAGGACCTTGGTTCCACATTTGAAACCCAAGCCGCAACAAATTAATCATCAATGGACTCCTCTTCTCTCCATACAGAACCTGATCTTTGACGGTCCAATCTTCCCCAAATTCTCTTTTCCAACCTCATCAACATAACTTCCCAATTAAACCAACTTGTCTACAACGCCCACATTTCTGACCTTCCCCTCCCCATGCTTACCTATGCAGGATCCAACCCTCTCGACTAAAACAAAACTCAAAACATGGACAAAAAAAATTGCTCAAAAAGGAAAACATTCGGAAAGGGAAAACTTTTAGCGAGAATTCATCCAGTGGAGTGGAATGAAGATCCACAGAGTGCCCCCTTCTTCTCCAACAAAGTCGTTGTGTTCCCCCAGACTCTCCTTCTTCCCCTTCAAAGTTTCCACATACGAAATAACACAAAAGGAGTGAATTATAATACTAGGTCCAAGTTTGGAAAGAGTTTAATTGTATTTGCCATTTAAATTTTATATATCTTAATGATACTAGAATAAGGAATATTCTAAGATTAGTTAGGTTACTCTAATAATTTCCTTATTGGGTTACTTACTTTGAAACTTATGGACCTTGCCTCCTATAAATAACGTATACTCCCTCTTTTGTACGGATTATCACTTCATAAGTGAGAACGAGAGAAAGAGAGGAAGTGAACCCAAATACTTGTGTTTGTGTGTACACTACATGAAAACTATCACTCGACATTCGTTCCCGGTTGTTATTGTTTAGTGGTCGCTTTTATGAGTTATGGCTGGCGCTCAAAACAACAAAATGGCCAACAAAGGCTTGTTGTCAATGAAGGGTCCGTCCGAATCTGCCGACACAAGTAGAGTTACATTCTTCCGATAATGGCATGCCTCTTGTTTTGAGTCAAATAACCAACAGCAAGATGATGGCTATAATCATTATCAAAACTTCGCCTCTATCCGCTTCAAGAGTCCATTCAAAGTTGCACCACCTCCACCCACCACCATACCATCAATTTAGGCCCTCGCCCACGCTTCGAACCCATTGTAAAACTCGACCTCGTCCTTGCCAATAGTTCATCGATGATCAGCACCTCGGTACAAGTGGCTTTTGATGAGCCTCCACTCCTCGGAAGTCATCTATGAGCCTCACAAATGTCAGGACAGTCCCAAGATGCCCAAACCCCATTCTTGTTGGTGTGTGACTCAAGATCTTCGGTTGACATGGTTCTAATTGAGGTGTTGCTGCCTCGAGAGATCACCCTCTCTCAAGTGTCACCCAAATCAGTCCACATTATACCATCCTCCGGCAGGATTCAACATCGGGAGTCTAGTGACGGTTGCAGCGTTTCTCAAATCACAATAGGATTAGAGCCAACTTGAAACCCAGTGAACCTGTCAACTTTCCCAATGATTATGACGGCGATGACAAAAACATGAGCGAAGGTGGCAGCACTGGACAAAAAGGTTGACCCTATCTTTGATTTGGATATTCCGGGAGATTTGGGTATTGATAGCCCAAATGTTCCTCGCAAATTAAAGAAGGAAATGGGGGTAGGTTCGTGGAAAACCCATTGCGCTTGTGGATAATATCAGTGTGAAAATTATGAGATAGCCCAAATTTTCAAGAAATGAGCAAAATGATTTTTGGCTTACATAATTTGATAGAGTTAGAATTTAAAATTGTAAAAGAGATGGGGAAGATGTGGAGATAAACACAATAGAGAAATCAAGAGGGACGCAGTATTGTTGGATACTATCTACTCCCACACACCATCATGTAGTATACACTAATAAATTAGAGTTACATGACATGGGAGATTATAATAATACCCTTGAGAAAACTTACAAAATAACCTCGCTACATTTTACTCTCCAACACTCCCCCTCAAGTTGGAGCATGTTGAACAAACATGCCCAACTTGAAACAAAAAAAATGCCCATGGGTAACACAAACAAATAAATGGAGCACGGTATCTATTTTGCCTATTACATTTTGAAGTCATCTACATCCACAAAACAAGTCCATACAAGTGATACCAAGAGGGGTACATTTAAACACCAAACAACAAGAGGTATTTCATCATCCATCAACAAAGGGGTGTACTTTTAAACACCGCACAACTGATATTTTATCACTCATAAACAAAGAACCTATAAAAGGTCCATCAAGAGAAGTCCTCTTAAACACCTACCGACAAAGGAGTTGTTTCATCACTCACCAAGAAAGGGTCCAATATTGACCCATCAACAAAAGGTAGCACCTATCAACAAGGGATGTTAAACACCCATAAATAAGGAGTGATTAAACAACGTCTACCAACAAAATAATGAGTGATGAATCCATAAACAAAGGATGACAAAATACCTAAAAACAAAAGGGTGTAAATGAGAACCAAAAATAAATGGAATAGAGGTTGAGAAGCTCCAACGACAAATTAAACAGCTAGCAAACAGATTACTCTGCACTTTGGGCCTCAACAGATGGCCAACTGAGCTGCATCCTTTTTTTTCCTTTTAACCTTTTGAACTGGGTGAAAACAGAAATACCTTTAAGGGCTGGAAATAAAAACTGAAGTGGGTATTGAATGCTGAGCTGAGCCCAAAATAAGACAACACCAACTGTCCAAATACCATAAAGATCTCTAAAATATAAAGGTCTATTCCTGCCACCTGCACCTATGAAAAGAAATCATTTAACACTCTGAAGGCAGAAATCAAACAAGGCAAAAAGTGTGTCAGCAATTTCTGCAAAAGCCAACTGCATCCTCACACAGACAGCTAAAGTTTAAAAAAATTGACACCTTTAGCAGCACATGTGGGACCCAAAGCAAGAAAAGGCCGACTTGCATCTCACAAATTAGTACTACTCCCATGTGACCCAAGAAACTAGCATTTTACCAACTGATTAAAAACAACTTGCAGCATTATTCAACCAAACCAAACTTGTAAACCTTTGCAAAATGGGAAAAATTAACCCTGAGGTTTGGGTCAGTTTGATATTGATATTCAGGCCTTTACTTTCAGAAGCTGCAAACCCTCTATCAGTCTGTTGTTTGAGCAGCTAACGGAAATTAACATAACTTATTACCATGGGTACACGCGGCAAATGGTCTCTCTCCCCTCTTGATTTACCTCTCCACAAAATCCTCTTTCCCTAGCAATCAATTGATGGGATTCTCTTTCTTAAGGATTTGTACGCTACCGATTGCAGTTTTGAAGGAGTGATGGATGGTGTGACTAGTTGGTGCTGGTAGTTGGTGATTGCGATGGTCCTGTTTGACGGTTGTTGTTTGTGGCTAGAGGTGGTTTTGTGATTTTTGCTGGGTTCGATCAACTCTCTCCTAGAATTAATCTGAGATGCGTTTAATAGTTTGCGAATTTGAATGGTTTGGTTGGGGTGGTGTTTGGTAGTTGTTTGTGTCAGCAAGGAAAATGGAGGACTTTAAGTGGTATTGACAGAGGGTGATGGTGGTTCCAATCGTTGTTTGGTTGCGGTTTGATGGTTGATGGTGGTTTGTGATCCGAAATAGAGTTGCCCAATCGAATACCTTTCTTTTCTCATTACGTTCCGTCATGGCGCATCACGGTGACAAGGCAATGGTGTGGTGGTGCCGATAGTGGTTGATGTTGGGTGTTCCGAAAATGCTGATGGTGGTATTCGGCAGTGATGGTTGAATTGGATAATGGGTGATTAACTAAGAAGCATGGACACTGACACGAGTGCCGTGTCTAATACAACATGGACACGCTGACTCGGCACTCTTCTCTCAGTTCTCTCTTTGTCAGAGAGCTTGCCGGGTTGAGTTTAAATAAGCAACATAGGAGGGTTGGGTTTGGGGTTCTACGTCCTTGGAGAGAGTTTTAGGGTGGTTTTCGTCCTCTCTGACGAACACAATAAAGGTGGGGTCACGTTTAGTTTATTGGCACCATGAAGAACACTCATAGTGTGATATTATTGAAATAATGTATATTTATATGGGACAAATGCAAATTTAAAGGGTCTTCTTTCAAATCACTTCGAAAGTGATTCTGAATGGCTAGGGTCAACCGGCAAGAAATACAGGGCTCTTATGTAACATACACACATGGCAATAAGTTATGTTGACTTCCGTTAGCTGCTCAAACGGCAGACTGACAAAAGGTTGAGTTTGAGTTACTAAATGTACCTGAGGTAAGGTTTGTAACTTCTGAAGGTAAAGACCTGGATATCAAACTGAAGAGATAAAGCTAATCCAGATGGTGATGCTGAGAAGAGGGGTAGAACAGAAGTTCAGAGGGGAATGAAGTTGCCGATCAAGAAAAGTGAGTTATTGATGTGGAGTTAAGTGGACAAACTGCAATGGAAGAAAACAACTATCGAAACCTGGCAGACCTCCCCCAACAATAATATTCAACACCAAAAAGACATGAATATGACGGAACCCTTCTCACACCCTCTATCTTAATTAGAGAACAAAATGAAGGCCATTATTAGAGGAAGAACATAAATGAAGGACAATGAATGGGAGTTGGGTAGGGCAATTCCCTCAATTTGTGTCATCCAAGTGGTATCAGTTGTTGATTCTGAAAGGAAAGAGTACGATCCGAAGAGCCAAATTGGTTGGAAATCGTAGTTCGCGTGGCCCTACTCATTGATACTATTTTGACATTTGTAAATCACTCCAACAAGGCAATGGTTACTCGAGTCGTCGCAACTACTCGGATGGTGTCAATCTAGTACTTACGGAGTTCACAAAAACAAATTTTAGAACCAGCACCACCTCCAAAGAGAGACTATAAAAGACCAAATTCCATGGGAGATAAATTTTCAAGGATTTCTAGAAGACCCTTGTACCATTTTATCAGAATCCCTCCCATTTTTGCAGATCCCAAATTTCCCCCTAACAATTTTTCACCAAAGAGTCTCACTTTCTATAGGAAATCTCCGCAACCATTTGCCTAATAACGCTTTATCCCTTAAAAACTAATTGCCAATACTCAAACTCCCTTTTTCTTTAGGGAAATAGACTTGACTCCACTCTAAATAATCCCAATTCCCTTCCCCCGAACATTCCCAAAGAAAATCTCTCATTCTCTTTCCAATTAAATTGGCCACGAACACTGAAATTCCGAAAACCGATAAAAAAAAAAGTGGGAATACTACTTAAAACCAGTGAAATTACGGTAAGCCTCTTCTCCCTTCGACAATCCCCTTTTCTTCCAACCATCTTTGTTAATCTTTTCTAATAACCGAATTTTAAAGAAATCGGATTCCCACCCAATGGCAACCGAATGTAGGATAAAAGGCCTATCATCTACACTACACCCATCCCTCCTAGCTAAGTCTTCTAAGGGAACTCGAATCCACATTAATGCCAGCCAAATCACTTTTTGACATGTTTACCCATAAGCCCAAGATCTCACAAAATAAATTAATGTAAGACATAAGATTATCAAACTTATTCTGGTCAAACGAAGAAAAAAAATGGAATCGTCCGCACATTGCAAATGTGAAACTTTCACTTATCTTTTCGTCTCATAAAGCCTTTCGAAGATGAAGAAGCACATGTAAAAAAACCTAGAGGAAAAATTGTTACAGGTGAAAGATTTTATAAACCCCGAAATACAAGAATGGAAAAACCAACCCACGCTTGTAAGAGCCATGATCGTGTGCGTGCAGCAACAGCCGCAGCAACCATTCTTGCAGCACGAATCTTCTCAACCCCAATGTTATCCGCAAGCCCAACAATGAATTCTCGGGCACTCTCACCGTCAATATGAAGATCTGTCGATTGACTTGTGCTGCAAAATACCAAATCAGGTTACAACTATGAGATGAAGCAGATAAAAGTAGTAAATAACAATTAGCATGGATACAAATTACGAAGGCCTAATATTCGATACCCAGCACAAATGTTGAGAATGAAGTCAACCGATGAACGGTAGAATGAATCCCGTGCATTGGCTGGCTCAACGAACACCCTCACACCAGATACCCTACATAGTCGACGCAACTGCTCACCGTGCAAATAAAAAACCAGTGCGTTGTCAAAGATTCAGCAAGTGAACAATATTTATAAACATATAACAAGTTTCCAAGCGAGTAAATCTACAATTGATGTGATACTGACTAATCTACCAATATATAACCCTTCCAAAGAAAATCAATGGAATTAAATTCAACATAATTAAATTGAGAGAGAGAGAGATGGTTAAAAGGATTAGGGGGTGAGGAAGAGTTTGTTTTGAGTTTTATTATCTTTAATTATCATTAGGATGTTTAGCATTATCTTAGGTAATTTCTTTATTTGTTTTAATTATCTTTTGGCCATTTAATTGTATCAGGACTCAACTTATAAGACTATATATAAAAAATAAAACTCTGCCCCTGTCAATTATTGATTCATCAATTAACAAAATTTCATGTTTTCTTTTGTTCCATTGTGGTATATTTGCTATTCGCTTCCAGGTGCGTCGAAGTGGTATCCAAATCACGTTGTTCTTGGTGTGTGTCCAACAGTGTGTAAGGTTCTAAGGTTCTGCACAAAGTAATGGCACAAGTAGGAAAAAAAAAGAGGAGGTGCAGAATATCATGACTGATCCGAGAGTGGCTTTGGATCAGCCTCAACTCACTACTGTCTTGGAGATGCTTTCCAACCTACAATCTGCAATCTAGACGTGTTCCCATCTCGGATCGCCACCTCGCCCCGCGGTGTTCTTTCTGTCACCCATGTCGCAACCACCACATCGGCAGCAACGACCTAGCCCACTACCACTAATCCATCACATCCCCCTCCTTGCAGCTCGTATCTTCCACCATACAGCTCGAAGAGGCAAAGCCGTCAGCAAAAGGCTCCTTCATCCTATTCTGATGGTTGCCAAGGAGCACGATGCCCAATTTGAGTCGGGCAACAATCATGACACCCTAAAAAGGTTGCGCTTTGCCTCCAGGTTGCCGTGCACCCTCTTATGGACCAATGCTCGAATTCAACCTCGGACATTGGAATCACAAAAGAACCGACAACACGTCGCCCCAATCAACTGTTGGTTTACAGTGAGTTTGGCAAGAAGATGTTATGGTCCCCACTCGCCGTTTCGTCCATGGCAACGCAAAGCGCAATATCAAGGATGATTGGTTTCACCCTCGAGGCTACACGTCGACCATTAATGCGGAGTAAAGAGACGTCTAGCACGTGCGTGACTTCACAGTGCGACTAACCAGCAAGGCAACCTCGCCAGAGATCAACGTCGATGCCCCATGACTACAGCTACGGTCATCCGCCTATGTTGGGCTCAGGAGTGGCGGCTCATCAGAGTAGGAGGATGAAATTTGCGAATTTTAGAGAGAAGTTTGCACGGGGAACTACTACTGAACATCCCACCCTTCGAAGGTAAACTTGAACCAGATCCAACCGTTGATTGATTAGCTTGATTTGATTGAGAAGGTCTTTGAACTGAAGGGCTATAAAGGCGTCAAATGTGTGAGACTTGCTGCTACCAAACTAGTGGGGAATGCTAAAGTTTGGTGAAATGGTTTGTTCAAAGGATGCCATGAGGGCAGAATGGAAACCTATCACCTCTTTTAGAAGAAGATGAAAAAATACTTGTGGGGGACTATTTGAGATCTAAGCTTGTTTTAAAACTTAAAGGTCGATGATTGATTATACCAAACACTTTTATCTTTTGTACACATGAACCCAGTATAACGAGTCAAAGGGACAAAAGATGAGTCATTATATTTATGGCCTTCTATTGTGGATCAAATCCAAGCTTTCCTTGTGCGAGATCCCAACCCTTGAAAATCACAAGCTACTGATGTTACACAACCAACAAGGCCACAATATTTAAATATTTAGATGCTATGAGTGGTGCTACTAGCGACAAAGTATCCGGAGTAGAAAATAACACCACCGCTGCTCATAATCGATGGAACAACAGAAGAGGGTGAAGCCCTGGAGGACCAATCCTTGATCACCCGAGTTCTTGTATCACCGGAGACATTTAGTATTACCATTAAAAGAGTGAGGAAGAGCTTTCTTGAGTGAGGGAGGGGAGTGATGCGTGAGGAGAAAAACGCAGACATTTAGTATTCCCATTAAAAGATCGAGGAAGAGCTGTCTTGAGTGGGGGAGGGGAGTGATGTGTGAGGAGAGAATGAGAGAGATAGAAGGGGGGTTTGGTTATAAGGATAAGTGGGTAGGAAAGAGTTAGTTTTGACATTTACTTCTTTTAATTATCTGTGGGTATTATCTTTAATGTTTTCAATTATCCTACTCTTTTCAATTGTATTAGAACCCTAGCTAGGAGCCTATAAATTAAAGGCCCCTCTGTTATTAATTGATTCGTCCATAGTTATTTATGACGCAGGGCACATCAAGGCGTCAAACAGCCCTGAGCCTATGCGCAAGGCAAGGAGTGCGTCTGATTGAAGCGAGGCACACATTCTAAAAAACACGCAAAAATATATATTTATTATAATAAGATTATATTATGATCTAAAATGTGAAATATATAGCATATATTACTAATATATACGTTTATGAAGAGACATATAAGAAGATATATCTAATATACCATATGAAAAAAATTATATGTTCAGATTTCTAAATTTATTTAACAGTTTAATTATCATATAATCAACAAATGCAGAGATCTTCAAACATTGAAAACGAATGTACTCTAATATGTGAAAGGAAAAATCAAAATCAACATATAAGATGTTCCAAGATATAAGAGTTTTTTTTGGTTTCATTTGCGTAAGACTATTGAGAAAAAGAAAGTTTCAGCAGGACTTAATGTAATTCTTATCCTCGACTTTGTTTAGCATTTGGGTGGGGAATGATTGAATTCTCCATATATCATTGGAAAATATGTAAATCTAACACATCAATTGGTAAGGATGTATTGGGGGTAATTCCAATGAGATTTAACTAGGCGCACCTGAGTCGCACCTTGAGCCTAGGTGCACGGAAGGGGCATTGCTTCAGGTGAGGCGAGACGTCAATATTGCGCCTAAGTGAGCTTGGAGCCTAGGAGTGCACATCTCTAAAATCAATTAAAAAAAAATTATTTGCTTTTTTTCATTTTACTATTCACTTGCGGTTTGCATTACATTTCAGAGTTCATCCTTGATTGCATTAGTTAAGTTTGTAATGGCTAGATTTGGCAAACAAACACCAAAAATAGAATTAGGTAGTCAAATATGTGCTTAGACCTAGCTTTTGGTGCAATTAGGAGTATAAAATATTGAGGGTTTCTTTTTACAATAATTGAGAGGTGGTGATATAAAAGGCAGCCTAATGCACAAACTTACATTGCACAAAGGCTCACCATCGAGGTGGTAGTTATATACAATTATGAAATTCATATACAACAAAACAAAAATACGACTCCATCAAAGAAGTTGAAGCAAATTATAGCGAGAAAGATATTCATTTGATAGTCCTATGGGACATTTAAGAGGTGTATCAGCTGTAATCAACAAGAAAAGGGGAAATATAATTTATTATCTTCAGATTATAAAGAGAGCTTGATGTGTATGAGGGGCCCGAGGATCTATTTTGTATTTAATTTATTTTTGTCTTTTTAATTATGTCCAATTTTAGTTAATAGTATTAGTTTGAGGGTGATATTCCCTTGGGATGCCTTTAATGTACCCTCTTTAGTCATTTGTCTTTCACGGGGTTATCTTAGTAGAACGATACCTTAAACTATAAATAAGGCATTTGACCACACATTGTTATCGATTTTTTAGAGAATGATTGAATGAGGCTTTTATTTCCGATGTTATTGTGGATTTAAGTCGATTGCTACGAGGAGTGCACTCAATTTATCGGAGTTAAAGGCGGGGTATGAGGAGGTCGAGCGGGATGTCAAGGGGAATTATTTGAGCTACATGCCTCTGGATGACGCTGCCTGCCAGTGATGTTGCCCGTCAATTGACCGTGAGTGAGGCTTCTACAGTGGCCCAAGTTCCTGTCGATCCCGACGGTCTCCCGTCCGTTCATGCTACTCATATCGATTTTTCAGGCGTATTGGTGATTATCGAGGACTACCTAGAGTATTCCATTAAGGATCTTCAATATTTTCATCGATGACGATTGGACTACTCATATGTGGTTCCGAGATTTGCAAATTTTTGAGATTGGGGAGTCCTTTCCCATCTTTGGGGAAGAAAACGCCAGGTTGTGCATCGAAGAATTCTTCAATATCATTTCGGAGTCAGGCGTTGACCCGCACGCATTTTCGGTAGGTGGAGTCGTTTGTATGATAATAGTTGATTTCTTTCTAATTTTGGGAAATGACGACGATTTTGGTGGGTTAGTTCTTCTGATAGCTGCCACTGATTTGTTGTTTTGAGTAGACCTGGTCGCTTTTGAGTATATGGACCCTAGTTGGGTAGCGTTTGAGACGTGTTCAGAGGTTGTTATCTAGTGCCTCATCATAAGAGTCTCAGGTCACATTTGGAATCGTTGACCATCCCTGAGGCATTGGTGTGCTGACTTTCAGTGTGGCAAGCCTCGGGGACAATTTCATGTTCCTCGGCCATGGTTCGGATTTCTGATCACGCGTCCTAACCTCTTTGCTAGTCATTACGCTGGAAATTTTCATGGATGGCTCCCCTACTCAGTTGGGGAGGCAACGAAATTTATATGCTTTCGGTGATCACTCTCCCCGCTTGTAGATTTGGGTTAAGCTTTTCTCGGTTGGGGAGAGTGATGTGTATGAGGGGTGGTCCCCATGGACTTATTTGTATTTTGTTTATTTTATATTTGTGTCCTTTTAGTCATGTCTTATATTAGTTAGTATTATTAGTTTGAGGGTATAATTCCCTCGGGATGTCAATAGTGTGCCATCTTCGGTCATTTTCCTTATTTAGGGTTCGCTTGGCTAGCAAGATACCTTAGCCTAAAATTTAGGCCTTTAACCATTCATTGTAATCACTTTATCTTGAAAGAATTGTTGAATGAGAGAGAAACCTATTATTTTCAATGGTGTTATTGTGAAAATACTTCTGCTTGCATCATAGTTTAAGAGAACTCTTTATATAGGAATTTTTTTAAGGGTTATTTAGAGGTCCCAAATTTTATGTCAAAAAATTTTGGCCCCCAAAGTTTATAATATCTGAACATTGACCACCACTTTCGATAAGGCCCTTGAGTGAGGCTTCCATGGTGGCCCACGTGGCCGTTGAGTTTGATGACCCTCTACCCTTCGTTCCTGCTACTCTGAATAGGTTTGTTGAGGACTCTTGAGGCCCACCCCGAGGAGTACTCCATTATGGATTTCTTTGATAGTTTCACCGAGAGCGAATTCAAAGATTTGGAGGTATTAACTTCTTTCCCATCTTCGGGGGAGAAGAGCATGGATTATGTGTTAGTCATCTCTTCAACATTTTTTCCAAGATTCGTTGAACGACTCGCACACATTTTCGAGCAAGGGTTTGTGAATGGAAATGATTGTGATGTAATTTATTCTTCTGGTTGCTTTTCCGAGATAAAGTAGTTCCCTTGGATTTACGTGGATGATTCTGAGTACGTGGACCCTTTTTGGGATGGGTTTAAGGCACTCATGGAGGGTGACTTACGTCAGCTAGGCTTGATGACAGCCATAATGGGAGGCTTTTGGCTCCGTTGTCCTCCTTGAGGCAGTGGTGTATTGGTTACCATTGTGGCAAAGTCCAGGACCGAGTTTATATTTGTTAGTCATTATTCGGATTTTTGATTAGTCGCCCCTACCTCTCTATAAGATGTGGATCTTGAAATACAATTAGTATTCAACGAGGTGTAACCCCCTTATACAGATGATGATTAGTGTGCGCAGAATAATCACAACCAACAATAAATGCAAACCCACAATAAATGGCCTTTAATATCAAAAGCTTGTATTAAATAGGGTTCTTACAACATAAATGCTTTGGAAATTAAATGAAACGGACCCCACAAACAACTTGGTTGGAGGGAGAAGGAACAAGCACCCTTAGCACAATAAAGGCAAGGTAGTGACCCCAAAGTACAATAAATGCTAAGATGAGTGTGTTAATGGAGGTAAAAATATAATTGCTCAATGATGAACTCACATTAAACTTTCTTGTCGAGAGAAAAATTGGCAACAATTATAGTTATCAAAATTGCGATCCTTTGGAAAGGTACAACTGGAAGTATTTATATGAGGACAAGGTCACTCGAGTGACCTTGCTCGCATTAAATGCACCTGCCCATATTTAATGCTAACACTACCACGCAATAAATGCCAAAGATAGTTCATTAAATGCAATAGATATGATATTTGGACGGGAACACTGTTTAGGCCATCAAAAGTCTCTTGACATTAATTGGAATGTGATAGGTGACACGAAGGTTTATCCTATGATGGCTGACAGGACAATAAGTTGGTTATCCTAGGAATAAACCCACTTAGATGCTACATTCCTTGAGCTCCTAAAATGTCAGGAATCGTGACGTCACAAAAGCTAGTGAACAGTGTATGGGATGAACTGTCCAATCAACCAAGTGTGGTCTCTCGGACGATGGTTGCTCGAGCAACATGGAACTATTTGCGAGGAACTCAAGCTAACTTTGAACAACTGTTTGGATTAAGGTCCCTCGAGGGAGGTCCCTCAAGAGATAGTATCTCAAGCATCTATTTAACTGCGCTTGTTCGAACAAAGGTTTTACCCAAGTGTGCTAAAGGGGTTGGTATTGCTCTCCCAATGTTGCCTTGTTCCTAATCCTCCAAACCAAATCCCTGCAAGGTTCCCAAAATGAGGTTGTTCGATAGAGCATGTAAGCTCTCCTATACCCTGCCAGACATGGTCCTTCGAAGGTACCGATCAATCTCATAAAAATTACAAAAAAACTTAAATATTTTACCAAAGAAAATGAATACAAATACATCGTGACCTTTATTACAAATGAGCTATCTTCATCTCTTGATTAAGCTTGATCTTTGTAGGAGGTCATTCGAGAGACCACAGTCTTTTCGAACAACCTTCTTCGTTGGAGGTCCTTCGAGCGACCTCACTCTTCACTTGATCCTCCACGTGTGTGAGGTTAGTTTGCTAATCAACCTTGAGCTTGGACTTCCCCCTACATTTGCACATTCGTAGAGATATTTGTACGAAATACCATCATCCATCTTTGAACAACTTGTAGGCAGGGGTTATTTTGAATAAATAAACAAATAACTATGGAAACATAGTTGTCAAAATCTTACAATTCGCTATTCGATTCGTACGATTCGATCCGATTCACGTACTAATCGATACGAATCGGGAATAAAATCGGAGTGTTCCAAAAATCGGGCTGAATCGGCCGATTCGGAGGTTGAATCGTAAATCACACCGATTCACGATTCAGGTGCGATTCATGTTTCTCAAAGGATGTTAGGTATTTTCAACCGACTTAAAGCTCGTGCTCGTTTTTTGTTCCTTCTAAAATAACCCTAAAAATGTTTTAGTATTAAAATAAGAAGAAGTTAGTACAAACTTAAGTTACCCATTGCGAAAGGAGTAACTGAAACACATACTAAAACGAAACCCAAATCGCGATCACTTTTATTTTTCTCCTTAATCCTGTTCGAAGTTGCTATTTCCTCAAATTCGTGTTGCGTTAACTTTTTTCTTCTCTTCTAACCTGTTTGAAGTTGATCGAGAGAGGGAGGTAGCTTTGCATTCGATTGAAACCAACAAATTTTGTGTAAGAATTTTATAAGTTATACTATATGGGATGGTTATTATAACGTACTTTTTATAGTGTTATGTTTAATCGTTATTTGTTTTATTATATTGTTGTGTTTAAATTTGGACATTATAAGTGGCGGTATTGTTAAAATTTGGTCATAATTTGGGCATGGAAGTTCATTTTGTTAGTTATATTTTAATGAAATCATGTCTTATAATTGGTTTTAGGTCATAATATGTTTTATTACTTATTCTTAATGTGTTTCTTTGCATTTATTTATTATTTCTTACATATTTTACGTTTATACCGATTCTTACGATTCGATTCACGGTTCACAATTCATAGGCGTTCCGATTCATAATTCGATTCACGATTTGACAACTATGTATGGAAGCAATAATTATTTATGTAGAAATGTGAGAGGGGCAATACAACTTTTCCCTTCTAGTGAGCTTACAGTTGAGCAACTTGTAAGCTTAGTGATGAAGCTTTCTCAGAAATAACATTTTACACTTGTGTGTAAAAAACTGTTAATTTATTGGGGGGGAAATAATGGTTTTCGAAATTCCCTCGAAAACTATATATTTCCCCAAGTGAGAGGGTTTGTGAAACGTCTTTCGAATTCCCCAACGTTGTTATCATTGAGGCGTCGCCTCATATTAAATGGGCCTGACATACATCTCCCTAACTTTACATGTGGCGTGTTGGGGTCAGCGTGTGTACTCCATACGATAGACCTTAATCATCACCAAATTAAATGTAAACATTGCACATGTTACCAACGCAGTGCGCGTGAGATCAATTCTGCCGCTTGGATTTGATGTTTTGCACCTTATGAACGGCTCCCTTTTTTTCAACTTTGTTTCTTTTACCTTTACGGTTTTGGCAAACACTTATCTTTTAGAGAGAGAGAGCAATTTATGCCTGCATATTTTCCCCAAATCTTCTTCCCTTTCTCAAAACCTCAAACATTATTTCTACAATGGCGCCTGTCGTTAAGAAGACTCCCTCTGCGAGGAGCGCTTCTCCAAAAACCCATGCCCGTCAAGCTTAGTGGGCCAAGTATCGTCGTGCCCCCTATTTTGGGGATTCTGACCACTTCTGGACGGTGGCGGATCATT
Source organism: Sambucus nigra (assembly GCA_949130495.1). NCBI lineage: Eukaryota > Viridiplantae > Streptophyta > Magnoliopsida > Dipsacales > Adoxaceae > Sambucus > Sambucus nigra. The sequence continues at coordinate 152,431,246 of OX422218.1, forward strand.
TTCCTGGTGCTCTTACCTCCAAGGATGACCCAAACCTGTTGGTTGGTGAAGACAATTTAATCGAGAACAGTACGCCCTGGTGCTAGCATCACCGGGTTAAGGGTTGAAAAGGGAGATTTCCCTTACTCCAATGTGGAATTTGAGTCTCCCGGGGGCTCTTGTGAAGGTCTGCGCGCTTGGACGGACTATATCCATGGCAAGTACGCTCCTAAACTGTCCTTGGTGGGCCCGTCCTCCACCTTCTGGCTTGGCAACCTCACTTTGACCAAGAACAACAATACTCACCGGATTCATACTTTCACGGTGGGGTGGGAGAGTTCACCATTACTCTAGAGGATAGAGGATGTGTGCGAACTGTTGGGTGTTTAGGCAGTTGGTATTGAGACCTTTTTTGAGGAGGCTAATTCTGAGGAGGAAGCTAATTCTGAGGAGGAAGCAGCTGCTCGCCCTTTTGGAGGGAGTGATAAAAAAATGTATGAAGACTTACAACAAGTAAACCTTTTCGGAAACCATCAGGTACTTTTATTACATGGAGGATAAGGCCGGTGCTAAGGCCAGAAAAGTAGCGAAACATAACCCCAAGGGCAAGCAGGTTGTTGTGCTGCCTCCCACTGGTGATGGCTACGAGTGTGACCTTGAACCGGCGGGTTACATATGGGTTATTTTATCCAGGATCTTCCTTCCCGGTAAGCCTCATAATTGCCCAAGGAGGGACCTCATCAATATGGTCTTCCACATGCCGTTCGGAGTAAGAAAACCTCTTGCTGCCATTACTCTTGGTTCATTGTATACTTGGCTCGACCGAGTGTAAGTTGATTCTGCCAAATCAATTGGTAGGTTTGATGTTTCAACATCCGCGAACCATGTTCTCCTTACTGCTTTTATATATACTAGGTTTCCAGATTATGCCCCTAGCTCTTTTCTTCCCACTTCTCATGGCATCAGGTTCCTCACATCCTTGCCTGGAACCACAAGCAATCAAAGAAGTCCTTCCACACTCTGATAGATAACGCCACCTCTTTCAGACCTCGCCTCTATGCTGGTGTTAACCAAATTTTTTCATACAATTTCTTTAAGAAGGACCCCCGACCAGTTACAGCGGTCGATGAGGCTTATACCCTCAATTTCCCTTCATCCAACGTCCTCTTTGTTCTTACCACTTCTTACCTCCCTTCTTACACTGAGTGAGCTACCTACTGCTCAGTGTATTCACCTCATCGGGTGGCCATGGAATTTGGATACAATCAAGGGGTACCTCTTAACCACACCACCACCGAGAAACCTGCTAATTTTTCTCCGGCCTGTGGGAATTTTCTCACAAAGATAGTTGCAACGATGTCTTTCCAAGTCCAAGGCCAACAGGTAGTTCCCCCCAAAGGAACTCGAGGGAGCTGCTTCCCCACTTATCTTAACGTCTTTTAACCAACCAATTGGGCAGGTTCAGAAAGCCATTGACCGCCAACCAGTCTATCCACACGTCGAACAGTTTCCCCCAACAAAGTTGGGACTAAGGAGTTGTTCTATCAATCAGTCTCAATTCCTGTGAATGACACGATGCCAGTTGAGATTCCCCCTTTGGCTCCTATGGAGGAGTCTGAAGAAAAAGAAAGGAGTTTCCACCTATCAAGCCGCTGAAGGGGTTGAGGCTGCCCCTGGCCCTCAAAAGCCACCACTGAGGAGGATACCCCCATGGTGCATCCACTGGGGCAGCTGTGAAGGCAAAAAGAAAACTTCCTACGAAAAAGGTTGCTTTCCCTGTTTCCACGGAGGTTCCTCCTCCATCCAGAGGTATTAACCCTGCTTTGACAGACAAAGTGGGTAAGTTGATTGATGACTTGGTGAAGCAGTGGGACAAACATTCAATAGGTGATAGAGTTGCCCTGGAGGCTCAACTGTGTTCTCGAGGTATAGCATTTACTCCCCCTGCTGGTGGGAGTAGCAGGAAGACAACAAGGTCAGCTGCTAGGGCATCTAGCCCTATTAAAGAAACTATTAAGGAAATGGGAAAGACTCAGTGTTCTAAAAGGCGCGCATAGGCGGCGCCAATGCGCGCCTATGCGTGATGCTTTTTAGAAACGCAACGCATAAGGGGTATGCGTGGAAAAAGGCGTGGTCAACGGTTTGATGCGCGCATAGGCGTCTAATGCGCGCATAAGGCGCGTTTTTTTTTTTTTTTTTGCTGAAATCCTTTTTTTCCTCATGTTTAAGTGAAATGACGTCGTTTCTTATTTGTTTAATATAAAGTATACAACTTTGCTCTAACCCTAACATAACTCTAAAAAACCCCGATCACACAAAACAAAAGGAAAAAGCCCCAACAAGAACCCTAACTCCTCCTGACGCCGGCAGATCCCCTCCCTTTCTGACGCCGGCCATCCCCTCCTTCTCTGACGCAGGCAAATCTTCCAGTCGCCGACAGCCACCGATAAGTTTTTTTTTCATTTTGGTAAAAATTTGTTGAGGATGATAAGCCTTCATGTCCCTCTGTCCACTGGTCCTTGCTTTTACCTTCAAATTTGCTGTCATTTATATTTTGGGGGGACATTTAATATTTAGATTTCAACTGCTGTAATTTTTACCAATAGTCTTGTAAAATTGTTTGTTTCCACCAATAATGTGTGGATGAGAGTATAACTGGCAATGTTTAAAAAAGCGCTCGAGGCGTACGCCTCGGGGCGAGGCGAGGGAAAAACGCCTCGAGGCTTAAAATAGAGGCTTACGCCTCAATGCGCCTCGAGGCTTACGCCTCGATGCGCCTCACGCCTTTTTGCTGAGGCGCAGAAAAAAAAAATAAAAAATAAAAAATTCTTTCATCACAAAGTCTGTTTTTTTAAAGGTTAAAATTCTTCATTTTTCTAAAATTGCACCTTACTTAAAAAAAATGTTGTTTTAATCTACTAACTCTTATTCTTTTTTTATTTTAGTTTAGTTTTAAAGTTGCACTTAATTTTGTTTTTCTTTACTAATTTGTTTGAAATAAGTGTATAAATTTGTTTGAGACTATATTTTGTTACAAATATATAGTTTGTTTGAAATAAATGTACAAAATTAACTTCAATATGACTTTTTTTTAAAAGGTTTCAATTTTTTGGTTTTCAACTTATATTAATATGTTTTCTTTAACTTATACTAATATATTTTAAAGGTTGCTGTTTTTTTTAATAAACTTAGGTTAATATGTTTTATTATTTTTTTAATAAAGTTGCTATTTTTTTAATCTTAGCTTGAAAATCAATGTTTTTTTTAATAAATTTGCTTGTTAAGTTGCATTGATTAATTTATTGTCATATTATAAAAGAACCAATATGTGAATGAAGCTAAAAAAATGATTTTGCCAATACGATTTTGCATTGATTAATTTATTGTCATATTTAAAATAACCAATATGTTCAAATTGATTTTCTTTTTCTAAAAAGTTATATTGGGGGGAACAAAAAAATGTCAAACTATATGAGAAAGCCCTCAAGGATGTTTTTTTTGTAGTTTTATTTTATATTTCTTTGTTATTTTATTTTTATGGTTTTATTAGTATTTTTTAAATATTATTTTGCTCTTTTTTTTTTCTTTTCGGTGAGGCTTACGCCTCGCCTCGCCTCGCCGCGACTAAAACGCCTCGCCTCGCCTTTCGCCTTTTTAAACATTGATAACTGCTGCAATTTTTACCAATAGTTGGCTGATTTTTTTTTCTAGTTTATCAATCAAAAGTCCATCATAACTGCTGTAATTTTTACCAATAGTCTTGACTGAATTTTTTTTACCAAAAATTACAGTTATATAAGGAGATAACTTGCTGTTATATAAGCATACAACTTGTAAGTATATAACTGTTATACAATTTTTTTTTAACAGTTATATAACTTGTAAGTACCAAGTATATAACAGTTATATAAGCAACTTATATAACTTGCTGTTATATAAGCATACAACTGTAATTTTTTTAACAGTTATACAAATTTGCTGTTATATAACTTGCTATTATATAAGTATATATCTGTTATATGTTTGTGCTTATGTTTTTTTTATGTAAGTTATGCTTATATTTCTGCTTTTATTATTTTAGAAACCTGGGTATAATTAAAAAATATTTAAAAAAAAGGCAAAACGCCTTTTCACGCATAGGCTTCGCCTAGGCGCGCCTAGGCTCCTAATGCTTGATGCTTGACCTCCACACATCGATCACGCATCGCGCCTTTTAGAGCCTTGGAAAGACTGCAGAGGTTGAGGAAGAGGAGGAGGAGGAGCCTTTACTCGTCGCTCGCGCAAGTTGAGCAGAATGTACTCTACTGAGAAGCCTGCCTCCCCTACTGTTGACTACACCATTTTGGAAAACTTTGCTATTGACCAGGAGGTATTTTCCATACTTGTAATTTTTCACAATTACTCCTCTTTTATTTGCTAACCTTTTCTTTGTTGCTCACAGATTGGTGCTTATTTTGACACTCCTGTTGCTGAGGAGGGGCAGTTGCTAGAGCCTATAGTGCATGTGACTCAGCAGGTTCCTGTTGTTACTCCATCAGAACTTTCCCAATCTCTTGACCTTCCCATGGAACCAGCAGCTGCCATAAACACATTGGAGGTAACTATGCATTCCCCCATTGGGGCTGTTGGTGTTTTTTATCTTAGTGAGTCTATTAGTAGTGGTTACTCTCCTGACTCTTCCTTCTTGCGCAACCAGGCGGTGTTAAGAGAGGAGACCCATGAAGTGGAGATCAAGCACCCCTCATCTCCTCAGCCAACCTCCGAGATAAAAAAAAATGCTTTTTGGCTTAACTACTTGGACCTGGAATTTCAAACCCTTGTTTAATTTATTCATTTTGCCTCCTAATTCCCCCTTTGCTTTCTTTGTGAGTGCAACCTGTTCTTTCCGAAGAAGTGTTTGAAAACACATGCAGGCCCTTATACTTGTTCCAACACACCCCACTGTCAACGAGCAAGTACTTGTAAACCTGTTTGGACCCTCTACCCTTGAGGGTGGGGTAATTGCTGCAAGTGAGAGGGTGGAGAAAATTGATGGGGTTGGTGGGGAGGAGGCTGCTTCCTGGATTGAAGGGAGGGCAACCCTGAAGGTATCCCGGAGGCATGTGCCCCTGTTGCTGTTCCAGCTGATATTGTGGCAATCTCTCAGGAGGAGGTATAACTTTTTCTCAACTACACCTTTTTCCTAAGTGCTAGGTTAACACTTTATGTTCGTAAGGTTCTTGAACCCTTTTGTGGCTAAATCATACAAGTGAGCCAAAACTTTTAATAGTCATAAAGACCAAGTGTGCCCAGGTTACTTTACTTGTTAGAGTAACTTTTCAAAATTTTCAAGTAACTTGGGATTTTTGTAAACCAACTTATAGTTTGAGATTGTGCCCGATGTACTTAATCGAGCAACCATAAGGGTCCTTCAAATGCACTGAGACCTTAAGCATGCCCAGAAATCAGGCACTTTAAGCGTGCCTAGTAAACTAGAACTTTAAGCATGCCCAAAAATTAGGGTCTTTAAGCGTGCTTAGTAAACTAGAACTTTAATCCCCCCATAAATCAAGGTCATTAAGCGTGCCTAGTAAACTAGGACTTTTGAATAACAGTCATACCAACATTTGTTTTGTCTTATTCTAAGTTGTATTCTTTTGTCCTTCTTTCAAGTTGAGCTCTGACGTGTAGTTTACGTCAGAGCCTTTGATCACCTCCTCTTGCCTTGTCTGATAATATCACCATTCTTCTGGAGCAATGAATCGGTATAGAAGTTCTCCAGTAGTAAAAAGGAGAAGCGCAAAGGGTTGTGAAGATGCATCATTTGGGCCATATTTTGGAATAGAAGAACTCTCGAAGAGAAACGGGAGGATAAATAGTGGATTTGGACGAGTTTTGGGCCGTTAGTGTGGACATTTTTGTTGAAAGAATTTCAATCTATCTCTATACATTATTTCTAAATTGGAAGAGTGTTGTAATATGATCCCTAGATTTAGATTGCCGAGGGGGGGAAGCCTGTTGAAATTTGAGAAGGCATATACTCGGATCATAATTGTCCAGCTTGGTGTGTGTGGTGGTGGTGGTTGTGGTGGTGGTGGGGGGGGGGGGGAATCGAACCCTCAAACTCCTACATAAGGTTAAGAGCTCTGGCCACTAAGCTATCCCTAGCCGTTTCTCTAAGCTGCAGTTCATCACCTTCATCATTTATTGTTAGTATTTTTTCTTATCAAAAGAAAAAGGAAGAAGAAATTTATAAAATAGACATTTCTGACGAGTCCCATAAAATACACATCTAATGATTTGGGACTCAAATTGTAATTTATGCCTCAAATATCTACCATATTAAAGATACGGTTACTACCTTTGTGCTAGGTAGTTTAAATCAAGTCAAGCTTCAAGCACATTTGTAATCTTGAGCAATTAGTAATTTACTGACAAAAAGACCGTAGCACATGTTCAATTGATTCCGAAGCAGTTTTACAGTTGGGGACACTTATCAAATAAGTCATCAGAATAACATCTCTCTTCTTTGGTATATCAATAACCATGTCCACGAGAATCTCCATGGTCATGGATCAGTACTATCATTACCACTAAGTGCAAAAAGAATGAACAACCACTAAAGCACCTCGGAGGATAAGATGCATCCCCTCTAAAAAAAAATCATTGGCAATTACAACAACAAAAAAAAGTAAAGTATCATAAGCGATTAATATAAACCTTTTTATCAGAAATAGAAAATAAAATTGATATAGTTATACAAATATAAGCACAAGGCATGGCTCACGGTGTCCATTTATACAAGAGAAAAATACTTTTATTCTTTTTAAATCCCTATAGGGACAACAGAAACTGCATATACATACAAAATTCCACTAACTAGGAGATCCCACATAGACATACGCAGGAAAGCAGTATAAGAACACAGCAGATACCACCAGAAGCACAGCAGCCCACTCTTCATTCAACATAGCTAAAGAGATTAACTACTAGAGAAATTTTTTATGAGTATGACTCATAATGCTTTAATTATTCAATAAATAATCAACATTGCTCTAAAAATATTATCTACCATGACAATACATGGAGTTATATATGCATGCATATGTACAAAACTAATTAGGTCAAGGAAGCACTGACTTGAATTATATCATCCTCCAAAATGTCCATTCCGCTCATTCTATAGTCCATGATTGCTGGAAATCAAGTTGATAAGCTGTAATTTGATGAAGGGAAGTATGACCACAACATTCATGAAAATTTGAGAGATTTTTTTGTTACCTACATCAAGTATTAAGTCCTAATATAAAACCATATGGAGCACAAAGAATCCATATCAAGGATAAAGCTCAAGGATGATGAGAGTGGCTTTTTTCCTATCCATTAAATAGTGCACATTAATTATAAAGCATTAGGACAATGAGAGTCTTATTTTGATATCCATGAGCCTTCCCTTTTGTTATGCATTTACAAATCATACTTGAGAGATTCATCTAGTCATCAAGGTGAGACCTAGACCTGCATAAAGGTATATATGCCATTCAAAAAAACAATATTCTGCTTTCCCTAACCAGCATATACATTAGTGGGAAAGTGTCTTAAGATTTGAGGAGTAAATTTATTAGGCATGCGTTAGAGGTTGTGAAAAGCAAAACTGGGAACCCTCCCCTGGGCAGTCAATAAGGTTTCCAGCACAATGTTGCTTCCGGCTCTTTACATACGGCCCTCGGTGCCGATCGGAGCTACTTCTCCGGCCATTATCAACGGGAACGAAGGCCGACGGGCGCTTTGCAACGCCAATGATACGTTCACCGTCGTCTGAAAATCACACGCCTCCTTCCTACCGCTTGGATTAGTTGTCCAAGCAGATGTCCTATTCTTTGCAATATTCGCTTATCCATGACCAGTATCTCTGCCTCTCATCTTCATGAAGACTTCAGTAGGGTACATTACCATCTCCAACTCTGTAAAGGAAATTCTGAATAGAACCAAAGATATGTAATTTCTATTATAAAGAAGGTTCCAATATCTGTATAGTTGAACATAAGAGGAATGGAGTTTTTTATGAGTATTGAATTGAGTGGATTTTTTTGGATTAGCATGGAGTTTGTAATACCCCACTCTACCACACTCTATAAACTGGTGGCAACGGGGTTCAAACCGCTGACATGTTGTATTACCAACCACATGCCTCGTCAGTTGAGCTGAAAAGTTCTCATGTTAGAAGAGTGAAAATCATTTCATATATGGACCATTACTCACCTAGGCGATGAGAGACGCAAATCTGGTCATCAAAGCGATCACTATAGCAGTTTGTTAGATTCCACCCCCCTTAGGGAGCCCAACGTCCTCATTGGGATGATATCAACCATCACCCAATATGTTGGCACAGTTGTTCAGGCCAGGTACTAGAGGGCTGGCAATTTTTGACACGATAACCCGTTTACAGTAATAACCCGAAATTACCCAAACTTGACATGATTAACTTGTATGGATTTAAGAGTACCCAAAACTTATACTCAAATAAAAATCAACGCGACCCGAAAATGACACGACTAACCCGAATTGCCACCCCTTAGCTCTAATACCATTTGTAATACCCCACCTTATCGCCACCAATATTGTCCCCACTTTAACCACTACACATAACGGGTTTGAGCCCTGACATGTTGTAATACACTTTTTAACCACCAATATTCTCCCCACTTTAATAACCAATACAGGACCGTGGTGATGGCCAACCGCACCTGGGCCACGACCTGATCGCAAAAACTACTATCGAGTTATCTTTTATATTGGTTTTACATGAAAATCACTCATTTTATCATATCAGCTCCTTCACATATTTTCTCTCGAAACCCTATTTCATAATCAAATAAAGGATTTCTCAAGGCAATTTCAAATGAGGATCCAAGAGAAGATTCAAAGCATTTCAAATCAAAGTTCAAAGAGGTTCGAGAGGGTTTTCAAGCCGTTTTCAAAGAGTTTCAACTACACCATTTTAAATCCATCTTTTGTGCATTTCCAAGGCAAGTTACTAATCTACTTTCCTCCTTGTATATATATTTATATATATGAATGTTAATTCTGCCTAAATATAAGTTTTAGATCTAAAATTGAGTGGAACCCTAAGGGTTTGTAATCCCTCATTCTACTTCTCTTTTTATGAGATAAATTGATTTAATTCACATGGTTTAGAATGGATTTAGACTCAATTGAACTAGATATTATTGAAATTGGACTATTGGTGATTAGGCTTGCATGTTAGGGTTTTGATATTGATTTATAGCCTTATGTTAATTTAAACTTAATAACTGTTTGATTGAGCCCTAATTAGAATTTCATTATTACTGAAAATGGATATGCTAAAGAGGGTTGCACCTTTAGCTTGCTCGGTTGTACCTTTAGGTATAAGTGCTGTCAAGAGCTTATTTAGAAGCTTACTTATATTACTTTTATTCTGTAGAGTACCTATGTGTAATTACTGAAACCTCGTGTTATAAATAGAATGATATGGGAGAATGGATAACCTAATTCATTTCATTCTTTCTCCTCTTCCCATATCAGATTTCTCTCCTCTCTTCTTCCTCGTTCATACCTTAATCTCTCATAAATAATCTAGGGTTTGTTACTTCATAAGTCAACAATAAGCACTTAATTAACATGGTCCAAGGCATAATGTGTAATTATGGAAGTTTAATTTTATATATAGACTTATAAATGAAGAATACCCCATGACTGTAATCTTACATGTTATTTAGAATCCCTTTTTATGACTAAATGATGAGGAATTGGTTTTTGAATTCTAAAGTATTATAAGTGGTATTGAGCCCTTGATAACATCTTTTAAATTGTTGGAATTCAAATACTTGAGTAGTTGGATTTGAAGGAGGACGGGAATATGTTGTTGGCATATAATGGGTTTGCTGTTGTTGGCTTGCGGTGAGTTGTGGATTCGGAGGTTGTTGTATTAATTCGTTAAACTTTAAATAAATTCACCTTAATAATTTCATAACTAATTCTAGTGTCTTAACGAATACCCGATCTAGACATAAGTGTATTAGGGGTTACTTGTTTGGACGTCATTTATGAGACGTCCCACACATGGAGTCTAGAGACGGGTAAAAGTGGGGGCTTTAAGAACCTTTTAATTGACTCATCTCTTTTAATAGTGAATCTTAATTGTTGAGAAATCCAATATTTGTTATATTCTCATATGTAGATTTAGAAATCCCTTGGGAGACAGTGACATAACGTAACTTGTGAGTTAGAGATAAGTTTTATATGGTACGACAGGTGGGGTGAATGGAATAAAATGATATTATGACTTGAGTAATAAGTTCAATAAGAAGGGTGGAACGATATTTAAAAACGATGACTAATAAATTGAAATGAGTATATTGAGATGGTTATGGGTGTGTGCCGAGAGAGAACATCCTTGTAGCGAGCCAAAGGGAGCACGATCTTATTTGTGTGTCACGCTTGTTGTTCCAACCACACAATTAAAAGGTGGTGTTCAGTTCGTGTGACGGTATCTTGTTTGTGCATCACACATGTTAATATTCCAACCACGCTAGAGACTGATGGTGTCCGAATTTGTGTGAGAGTCTTTATTTGTGTGTACTGCCTGTTCTTAAGATGATCGAGAAGAAAGGACGCATGGCGGTTACAATTTAATTAATTAAGAGGTTAATTAATCCTCCCCATCCCCTTTTTCTTTCACATAAACCCTAGATATATGTTCTTATTGAATGAGATGAGCCTTTTGATGCTTAATCTGGGATTCTACTCTTGGGCCATTGTTAATTACTCTCCATTGTTCATCATTGATTTAGAACGCCTTTCCCCTTTGGTTGAGATAGATTTGGGAATCCTGAGGTTAGATGTTCTCCATGTTCTTGATGGTTAAGTTAGGGTTTCGTAGTTTGATCTTTGGGAAACTGAACATAATTTGTTTGTGGGTTAAAACCATTATTTTATAAAAATACCCTTATTGTTTTAAGAGGCCGCGGACATAGGCAATATAGTATCGTGCCCTATTTTACTTCTGTCACGTTGTACTTCTCACATTATGAGTCGCCTCTTGCTCTGTGCTCAGACGGATAGATCAAGGGAGATTGAGCATGGCTAAAAATATGGAGCTTGCGCCTTAACGGAGCTCGGTCGAGGTATTGGAGCTAACAGTTGACCTCGGAACGCTCATTCTAGAAGATGGCAAGAGAGGTGGCTGCGGCATGTGGCATAACTAAGCCATGAGATACACGGGATAAGGCCATGGATTTCAGATGTCTTTCTAAGGCCGGATTAAAGGCCGCGATAGACATGGAGTTGGGTGAACCAAGTGAGATTGAGCCTCAAGGGAAGTCAGAGTTAGGCGTACCAAGAGAGATTAAGCCTTGGGGGAAGCCAAAGTTAAGTAAACCAAGGGAGACTGAGCCTTGGGAAGCCGGAGGTAGTTAACTGTGTAAATTAAAAATCCCTCGACCGATAACCTTTTGTTATACTTAATGACTGAGGTCTGGGTTTAGGAAAATGCTTCTTCATTTAAAACTGATTGTATATGATTCTATTCTCAATATATTTGTTGTTACTAACATTGGCAGATTTGTTATTACTAACATTGGCAGGCGAGGACATTTAATTTAACACCTACTAGGCTGTTTGAGCTTATCCCTTTTGTTCCTCGACTTCCTCATGTTGAGAGGCCACGGACAAGATAGACTTTTTTTAGGATCAGGATAGTTTTGGGGGAGCTTATATGCTCATATGTAGTGATTGCTAGAAGGCCATTTTGTTAGGCCATTGTGGTTGTAATACTCAATAATGATGCACTTTACCAAGCTATTATCCTTATAAATGACTAAACAAACTGTCAGTTGGTTATTTTGAAATTATGTACATTATTTTATATTATTGCTTCTCTGATGTAAGATGGATGGTATTAAGAATGAATGTTGAGGCCTCGGGCATAAGAGAGGTCGCGGTCAAATAAGTTTGCCCTAGCTAATCTCTTAACTTTTCGCCATATGAGATTAAGAGAAACAACGCCACAGCCTAATCGGGCAGGGTCGCTGGCGTTACATGGATTCCATCTATAGATTCTATATTAATAATATAGATTGTAGATAAAACCTTAAATAAGAATTTGTCCACTGTCAGGATGGAACATTGCTACTCGAGAACAATTGCATGGTGCAACGCAAAGTTCGTGAAGGAGAGAATTTCAGATTACTTCTTTCAAGTCGACATAAATTACATACATTCATTCAAAAAGACTAGTTATGAGATGCCAAGGATGACCGACACGAAGAAGCCGTGTCTCCACTTGGTTATGAGTGGTTGCGGGCAATGACGAAGAAAGTGAAGGTGTCTATATATGCAAAAAAATACATCTAGAATAATGAGGGATCAATGGTCTTTTCGCCCCTGCATGAAATTTTAGTGGAGATGGAACAAGAGCACAACCCCACTTGCCATTCTTTCGATCCTACAAAACTAAATTTCAATTCTTTCAACAAATTTATTTATTTAGCTTTTTATAGTCATAATTCCTAAATTAGTTTTCAATCTTGCACTCTAGACATTTTGTAAAGAACGATTTCACGAGGATCCTAACCATATTGCTCCACACAAGGATATTGAGATGTCAAAGGAATGGAAAAAGTGTATTAGAAAGTATTAATATAATGAAGAAAAGAGGAGGGCTAATAAGGAGTTTGCATCTTTTCTACTGCCATTAAAGAATTTGCATGTAATGATTCCAAGTATGATGGAGGGTTGGATACCTCGATTAAATGGTGGGTTGTCCATGGCTCTCCCACTTCAAAACTTGGATTCTAAGCTACTTGAACAGCCTTGTTCCTCCACTTGTTGTATAGATATTGGAGCATTTGCATTTTGTACACTATGAAGAGTAACAAAACAATACCTCAAAGAGTAGGAAGACTTGTTATTTTGTGAACTACAATGATACGGGGGCATGAGTCCAATGAAGGTATTTTTGTACTACGATATGTTATTTTAAGTGATATACGCACACTAGATTATTCCTTTATAATATTTTAATGTGCTCATTTTTGTTATTTTACTTTTCAGGGTTATCTTGGTTAGAAATATAACCTAGCCTATAAAATTGGACATTGGCCTCCCTTTATAATCACTATTGTTACTTTTGAGATGAATTAGATAGAAATTGAGCCCGTTGGCTCTAAATCATATTGTTGTTGTATATATTAAGTCGCTTCCGCTCCCAACTACACATCAAATTGATATCAAAGCGTCGTTCACTCTTAAATGTTCAAAAATTGATACCAATGATTGGGACTTCTGGTGGTGCCACCGGAATGAAGCGCGAACTGCCGCCACCAATTTAACCAATCAGCGAAGTGGTCAAAATCGTAGCAGCTAAGCATTGCAAGAAATAGCAACCAACGAATCTGACAAAGGGGTTGAAACCCTAGCCTTACTTGCCTCCGGTCAAATAACCACAAACCATCGCAGATTCTAACTCCACTAAATCAAACTTCGACCGGTGAACACCTTTAAAACAAATCCGACCTCGAGGTGACTCCAACTGTGGTCGAACAAACCCAATCTGAGCAAAAGAACCCTCCCAACTCGATCACTAGCCCTTCCAAAGGATTATCCGAGGACGCCGAACCTTTGTTGGCAACCACCCCTCGTTCTGAACAACTTGCGATGTCGACCCACATGGGAAAAAGAAAAATTGATCCATCACAAACGTACCCACTAGCCAACTCCAAATCTCCATTAATCTATACGGCCCCAATCCACTTCTCTTTGTCCCCCATATAGTGGGCCCAAGCGGCACCCTCCCCTCTTCCTTCAAACGCTAGCCACAAAACCCTTGCCCATGTTAGAAACCCACAATCGAAACGGCAAGCCACCGTGGCCGATCCTCACAGTCCCCCTCAAACTCCCACACAAGCCTAGCCTCACCCCAAAAAAATGACTCAAGTGCTTCCCCCTCCGACGACTATATTCACTTCCTCATCGATGGCATGGGCATCCGAGGCCAAAGACACTTGGGTCACTGAGGCCAAGCTGCGATGCATTGACCCATGACAGTGGATTTGTACTATTGCATTTTATTTTAAGTGATGTACACACAGTAGAGTATTCCTTTAGAATATTCTAGTGTTCCCTTTTTTATCATATTACTTTTTAGGATTATCTTGGCTAGCAAGATAACCTAGCCTATAAATAAGACCATTGGCATTCCCAAGATAACCTAGCCTAGCCTATAAATAAGACCATTGGCATTCCTTTATAATCACTACTATTACTTCAAAGATGAATTAAAGAGAGAAATTGAGACCTTGGCCTCTAAATCATATTGTTGTGTAGTGTAGAGTAGATTAAATCGCTTCCACACCTAACTACACATCATATAATCTTCACCTCTCATCGCACTCAATATTTATTTTATTTTTTTTATAAATACAAAAAGACAAAATATCAAGAAGGTGAAACAAAAATATGGGATGTCAAAGGATATGGATTTTGTTTCATCGACATGGAGAGTGTCGGGATGCTCGAGATTGTAAATCTTTTTTGCTTGAGGAATCCGAGTTGGAGGCAACATTATCCGTTGATGGAGAGTATGAAATATAAAATTAAAAAAGTTTTAGATGGCATGTAAAAAGATCATGATTAAACACTAGAATAGCAAGAGTATAAACATTATGTTTTGAAAATGAGAAATAGTAATTATTGAAAGATAAAACGTTAAAAAGTAACGGCATTGGAATATTGAAGATTAAGTAACATAATGCAGAATAAGATGGTTGTGTGCATTAGAGAATTTACGTATGTTCTTAGAAAATCAAAAGGTAGGGCCACAAACTAAAGACACGTGATGGTGGAATGGAAAAAGACTGAAATATAGCAAACGGCTGGAAATTAAGACATAATGAGCATATATAAATGTGTTTAAACTAGTTAAGAAAGCGTAAAAGGAGGCGTTAAGTCTATAACTTTCATTGATTTTTATGTAAGAGCAGGCCGGGAACAAAGGAAGGGGAAAAGAACATTTATACACTTCCCAAACTTAATATGAAAATAAAAAAATTTAATAATGTTAAGTGTATTAAGGCTGATCATTCGAGAGTCTTAGTCAAAGATTGAGAAATCAAGGAAAGATGGGAAAGTTATTTCGAGAAGTTGCTGAATGAAAACTACAATAACTTTATGACTCTCAATAAGGTTTGGAGGTGTTTAAAGGAGGAAGGAGAGTCTTGCTTAAAAAATTATTCAAAAATATTATAATGACTAAAAGGGTGGTTGATGAATGGATAAAGTGTTTTAGAACCTTATTTATAAAAACAAAAAGGATTTACACGAAATTGTTCAAAGTATTGTGGTATTAAGTTAATGAGCCATACAATGAAATCTTGGAAGAGAGTGATTGAACATAGACTGAGAGTGGCAATAACAACATTGATTTGGGTTGTATTAGGGAGGTCAATAATAAAAGTTATCTACCTATGGAGGAGACTAATGAACATATATAACAAGAAATGAAAGACCTATATATGATTTTTATAGATTTGGACAAGGCATATGATAGAGGTTACAACAGGTAATATGGTGGGTATAAATATACTAATAAGTCTATGGATATGTACGATGGGGAGTGGGAGAGTAGGTGATTTCCGATTATTGTAGGTGTTTTGCTACAAATACATATCCTTTTGCACTAAGAATCTAAGACCTTATCATTTTCACTGAGACCTTATCACTTTGCATTAATGAACGAATTGACTAAATGAATATAAGATGAAGTGTTTTAGTGTATGTATACGCAAATGCTATTGTTATAAAGAAACTTACAAATGGATTAGTTTTATTTTATAAGTGTGAAGAGGAACCCTGGAACCAAAGGGAGTTCAAAATAATCAGGACAAAAAAAAAATATGTGGATTGCAATTTTAGAAATAGTGGGAGTACGGAATTAAAGCATGTTGGGCTAAGTAGAGAAGTGTTACTTGTTTATAATGTGATAAGTGCATACATGCGAAGTAAGGGATAAATTTATAAAACGGCTATTAGACGAGCCATATGTATGGGAGAGAATATTTGGCAACTAAAAAGTAACATGTTTAAAAGTAAGTGTAGCAGAGATGCAACTATTAAGATGAATGTGTTGTATATTAGAAATGAATATACAAATATAACATTAGAAGTAACATCTATAAGGCCGCGTTTGAATGATGGGAAACGGAAAGGAAAGTGTGGGAAAATGAAGTTAGGTTGTTCTGTTTGCGAGAATAGTGTGGGACCCACGGGAATTTAGTTTTCTTGTGAGAAAAGGTTTCCGGCAAAACGCGTCCGACCAAAACCCTCAGATGTTGCGTCACGGGAAAGTTTGGGGAAAAAGAAATATATTTTTCACATAAAACCCCCAATAGTTCTTCCCTCGGACCCTCAACAAACCCAGTTGAAACCCCCATAAATTTTACGTAAAAACCCAAATAGTTGCAGAGCATCCAAAAAATAAAAAATAAAATTATAAAATCTCAACAAATGGCAGGTCAGTGAATCCCACCAAAATATGAAGTTGTTGAAGTACCTATTAATAATAATGAGTTGGGGACTTCTTGAAATTGAACTCACCATTTGATTTGCCTTGTTTTGCATCCCGTTTTCATTTGCAGGTTGTAAATAGTTAAAGTAAAAATTCTGCTATAAACTTGTTAAACAATATGTAAATGCATAGGTATACATATGTCAATCCATGTAATTAGACATTTAATTTATAGGAGCAAACGAGTGTACTTGAAATTGTACTTACTAATTACCATAATTTTATTGTTTAGTGAATAGTTTTATTTCATTTTTTGAGGATTAATATACTTAACAAAGTCCAGTATTTTATTATTTTATTCATTATTTTTTGTGTATAGCGTTATTTATTTATACAAAAAGTATAATTTCTCCGTGACTTTCCTAAAAGCCAAATAGACCATTTTTTATTTTCGTGCAAGAATCGGTAGTCAACCAAACACACAAAGGAAAACAGTTTAGGTTCCTTTGCTTTACTTCACTTCAATTTTTCCGAGAATCATTTTCCCACTTAACTTTCCTGACAATTAAACGGAGCCTAACAGATAAGTTGATAACCGACTTATGGTATCCAATATTGTAAGGAAGAGTGATTTGATAAATATTAATGGGAACGTTAAGGGAAGAGATAACCTAAATTGAGTTGGGGCAAATTGTTCAAAAGGACCTAAAGGACATGATGAGGATATTGCATTAAATTGAGCATCATAATGGGAAAATATAATTAAGTGGAAAAAGGTTTTGTTGCGTTAGCATAAATATTCATATTTTCGTGGGCTTCTCATTGGATGCACGCAAGTTGGGTTCTTAAAATGTGCTTAAAGGCACTGAGTTGAACATACTATTGAGCAAATATAAGAATTAAAAAAAACACTTAAAGCTTTTTTAAAGCACAAAAAAGGGAGAAAAAAAAAAACAAGAAGCAACCTCGAATCAATCCGTTAGCTTTTCTCTGATAGTCCTGCTTGTCAACCGTGACAATTGGCAGCGAAAGTGAAAGCGGCCACCAATTTGGCAGCTTCTCTTCCTTTCTGGGGGGTGAATTCTTTGGCACAGAAGCCCTAGCTGTGGCAGAAACTCTAAACTCACTCTTCCCAACAACCACTTCTCTTCCTCCTAGACTACGGTCCCTCCTCCGAACTACACCCCCTCCATACCCATTCCTAAACCTAAACCCTAACTTGACCAAAACCCTAAAAACAAGGCCAATTAATAGACCCCAGATAATTAAATTGCCCAGGAACCGAATGGTAGACCTTTGACAACATATTATAACTTTCTGATCGCTATCTTTACTCACTACTAATGTCTGCAAGTCGGTGAAAGCTTGGCGGAATTCATTTAACTTCAACAATCTTTTCATAGACATAGAGAGTGGAGCTTTGTCGATCACCATTTGAAGTTTCTGATCGGGCTCAGAAATAGTGGTGTTTTCGGAATTGCGGCTGCGGCGACGGCGATGGTGGCGCCGGAGGGAACGTGCTGCCAGATTGATGTGTCTGTGTTCAACACTTAGACGTGTTGGACAACAAACCCATAGCGAATTCACTGGATTATTATTATTCATTATCATTGCTCAAGATACGGGATATCCTACTACTACATCACACTCCACACTTCTATGTTGGGAGGATCAACCCAATTTCTCCTCTCATCCACCAGTTTACGTCAAAAAAATTTTCTATGCAAATTTTAAATTAAATAATTGGTACGATGCAAAATTTATATATTTGAAAGGTTTTCGACAATATTTATCAAAAGAGATTCATTAAAAAAAATTAAGTTTAAAGTTTAAAATTTTGGTCGAAATCACCTTTTGTCGTCGAGTACTCGCCACAGTCACTAGAGTGTCGTCGGAATTTATTGGAGTGTCGTTGGAGTGCTACATGTCGGAGTGTCACCGAATTACTTTCGGAGTTCGTCAGAGTTCACAGGATGTCGTCAGAGTATCACTGGAGTTCACGGTGTAATGACCCCATTTTATTATGCCAATATATAATTGTCTTCTTTCAATTTCGTCACACTTACTATCTAAGAATGATATATTATTACATATATGATATTTCGAGTTCTTAATATGACAAATGCCGTTTTTAAATTTGAAGAATCAACGGTAAAATGGGTCAAATTGAGATTTTATGGCACATCCTAAGCTAAGTGACAAGTTTTGAGGTAGAAAATGTAATTTTATGAAACTTTAGGGACTTGGTTTTAATAAAGAAAATTTCAGGGACCAAAATGAAAAATAAAATGGGCCTTTTCGTAAATAAAATATTTTCAGGGATCTATAAGAAATATTGAACATATATGGTGTGAAATTACCAAAATGCCCTTCAGGTGCAAAATGACCCTTATACCCCTTTCCACCTCATGCTCGACACCTCATGCTTGGTTTTGACACCTCCACCGTACACGTGTTGTCATTAGAGGAGAAGCCAAAACACGTGTCGTCGTTAGAGGAGAAGCTAAAACACGTGTCGCAGTTCGGTGAAATAAGACTGCAAGATCCCTCTGATACGCGACACTTCTACGCTGACTCGCCGTTGTAAAGGCTTGGTTAGCTAGACATGTGTCAATACCGTGATATCTTTGGAAAACTATAAATAGGGCCTTTGGGATCATTTGAAACTCACACCAATTCCTTGAGAATTATAGAAAGAAATAGTGAGAGAAAGTGTGAGAAAGTTTAAGAAGAAGTTATTAGGGATATTCATCTTAAGGTAATCTTAATGTTATAATGCATCTTTATAATTTTAATTTATTGTTTTATAGCTTTACTTAGTAGTTATGCTGGTAAAATACACTAAAGGATTCACTAATCAAAACTTAAAATTTACAAGAAATTCAAGTTGATTTTACTTTCAATATATGTAAACTTGTTTGAAATTATACGCTTTTAAAAATTATTCTTTTTAAAGAAATTGCTCGTTATTATGGAATCCCATTTAAGTAATTCCAAAGTCAGGCCCGGTGAAGTTCTGGCTAGATGAGATGGTATTTAAGTGGTGCCCCTGTGACCCTCCATCTATACTGGCAATGAATCCAGAAATGTTCTGTCTAGATGAGATGGTATTTAAGTGGTGCCCGTGTGACCCTCCATCTCTACTGGGAACCGACTCATGAGGAAGGACTATAAATTGAATTCTTCAACTATAATCAATGAGTTTTAAAAATTAACAAATAGGGATTCAGTAATCCATTAAAAAAAGAGGTTATTATAGTATAAACTGGACCTTAGAACGTGTACTTAAATCTTTATCAGATTAGCGTGTGATCGAAGACCAATACGAGTAAATTTGACCTCCATTTTGGGTGAGTACTCTATGACATTCCTTGCGCATTTTAATTATATGATACTATGCAAACTGTATATATTTTGTGAACCGCTTTTATTCTCAAAATGCATCTGATACCGATGATTGATCCATTGTGATATGTTTGTATTTGTCCATATAGACATACTGATTTAAATGAGTATTGAAAATGAGATTGAATATTGGAAATAAGATTTGGCCTAAGGGACCTCTTTACTGACTGACCTTCCCAGCTGGGTTATCGCTGGTGTGCCCTAAATAAGGCGTTGTGACGAACTAGTTCGATTAACCCTCAACTACCGGGGTATAATACGGTATTAGAGTGTACTTGGCCATCAAAATGATATGATTGAAAGAAAAAGATATCATATTTGATTTGTTGTATTCGTCTTATTCTGAGATATCCAATTGTGATATATATAATTTCATTTCAAATTATATCTATTTACTGCAAGTTCCTATCCATATATGTATATGCCTTCTCTTTTGACTTGAATAGGTATCTATTTTCTAAAAACCCTGGAATGTCTCGAGATTGAACCTCATTCGACTTTTAGCTGATGTTGTATAAATTACCATTTTTCAGGAAACGTTTAGGCTCGCGGACGGAACGAAAATGGACTATATTGAAGATTTAGCTTTTAGATCTCTTTTTGTAAAACGTTTATTTAGAGCATGTCTGGCTCTCTTGTAATAAGGTTTAAATTTTCTCTTAAGTTGTAACTCGTTGTTACTTTTAATATATATGAAGTTTCCTTTAGAAAGCTCTGATGACGTAATTCCTTTACTTTCAGTATGTTACGATTCATAACCATGTGATAATATTTTCGTTGCATTTTTTTTTTGGGGGAAATTTAATTGTATATAAAAAAAACTAAAGGAAACACAGAGGATGAAACCCTCCACAGAACAAAAGAACCCTGGGGCATACCCCACAGGCAAACAGGCCAACTAGGCAGAAACTAATCAAAGCCTAAATAAGAAGCCTATCTTCAGGAATGTTCCAGTACATACAAGCCATCCAGTTAGAATATTCGTTGCATTTATTTAAGGAAACGATTAAATCGGAATATTTGTTGCTTTGGTGGCATGTCAAGACACTCGTTCCCTAATACTATTTTGGGTCGAGGTCGTGATAGAGGTGGTATCAGAGCTTAGGTTATGAACCCGTAGACTACTGAACATAAGTTTCGAACGTTATAGATTTTATGTTTCCATACATAGGATACAGGATTAAATATTCGACTTATGTGATAACCCTCCACATGTCTCACATTATATATATATATATAATTATTTATATATCATTGTTCTTCTAAATTGCAATCTTGGGCTAGTATAATACATCTTACGTTTGGCCATGACTGTAGAAAATGACCAAGGCAAGATCAACTCCAGGAACTAGTGGTTCGAGTATGGAAGGACTGGAAGGTGCATACAAGGCAATTGAAAGTCTAGCAAGAAGTGTGGAGCATCAGGTGAATAATGGAGCACCAAGGAATCTTGAACTAAGTAGTTGAACTATTGAACAGTTCAAGAAGTTGAATCCGCCGTCTTTTAAAGGTACTCCTAACCCCACTGAAGCAAAAAATTGGGTGATGCAAATGGAAAAGATGTTCGATGTTCTTAAGTGTACAGATGAACAACGGGTTTCATTTGGAACATTCATGTTAGAAGGTGAAGTCGAACATTGGTGGAGAATGACTAAGAGAATGCATAGGGAAAGGAATAATCCCATAGGTTGGAATGACTTCTTAGTGATCTTCTACGAGAAATACTTTCCCGAAACGGTGCAAGACCAAAAAGCACCTGACTTCATGAATCTGGTTCAAGGAAATATGACGGTCAGTCAATACGAGGCAAAGTTTACTGAGTTATCCCGTTTTTCACCTCGTGTTATGATAACCGATGTTTTAAGAGCCAAAAAGTTTGAACATGGGTTAAGGTTGAATATTCGTAGCCGAATTTCCATCCTAAAGTTGACATCATATAATGACGTGGTGGCTAGGGCAACAATAGCTGAGAAGGATTGTGAAGAATATAATCAGGTTAGAGAGGGGAAGAGGAAGTTTGGAGAACAAAGAGGAAGGAACCCCAATAACAGACCCTTTAGGACTATACCTAATATAGGACAACCTTTAGTAAACAAACCCTTTAATGTTAATAAATGCCAACGTTGTGGTAATATTCATAGAGGGCGACCGTGTTACCTGGAGACAGGGAGTTGCTTTGGGTGTGGCCAAAAGGGACATAAAATGCGAGATTGTCCTAACAAATGGAAGGCGGCAACAAAGACTTCTAATGACAATAAGGATCAGGGCAGACAAGGTAGAGTCTTTAATCTTTCCAATGCAAAGGCCTTTAATGCAGTAGTGTCAGGTATATGCACAACCTTTTCAAGTTTTAATAGATCCTGGTTCTACCCATTCATTTGTATCTGTGCGTTTTGTTAATCGCTTTCCTAATATTCCTGAATCCTTGAATCATATCATACACGTTTCTACTCCTTCGGGTGAGTTATTGACGGGAACATTAGTATATAAGTCTTGCCCTATAAATGTTAGTAGTCATAAACTATTCGCTGATTTGATAGTTTTAGACATAAGAGATTTTGAAGTCATTTTTGGGATGGATTGGTTAGCATCATATCATGCTAGGGTGGAAGAGAGTTATTTTCCAAATTCCTAACCAGCCAGAATTCAGTTTTGAAGGAACTTGCATCTTATCTCCCATGCGTATTATCTCTGCAATGCAAGCTTGTAGTTTTCTTAAGAAGGGATGTCAAGGATTCCTTACCAGTGTTATTGATTTACAAACAAAAGAGCCTAGTTTAGAAGATATTCCTTTAGCTAAGCTTTTTCCAGATGATTTACCTAGTCTACCTCCTAATAGAGAAGTAGAATTTACTATTGACCTTGTTCCTGGAACTACACCAATCTCAAAACCACCTTATCGCATGGCACCTTTTGAATTAATGGAATTAAAAGTTCAATTACAAGATCTATTAGACAAGAGTTTTATTAGACCTAGTATATCCCCTTGGGGTGCTCCAGTGTTATTTGTTAAAAAGAAGGATGGGACTATGAGGTTATGTATAGATTATCGTGAACTAAATAAGGTGACCATTAAGAATAAATACCCCTTACCTCGTATAGATGATTTGTTTGACCAACTGCAAGATGCGCAAGTATTTTCGAAGATTGACCTTAGGTCAGGCTATCACCAATTGAAGATTAAGGAAGAGGATATTTCGAAATCAGCTTTTTGTACTAGATATGGTCACTATGATTTTCTTGTGATGCCATTTGGATTAACTAATGCACCAACCGCTTTTATGGATATGATGAATAGAGTGTTTAGGAAATATCTGGATCAGTGTGTGGTTGTTTTCATTGATGACATCCTTATTTATTCCAAAGGTATTTAAGAACATGAGAAGCATTTGGAGATAGTATTACAAATCCTTAGGAAAGAGAAATTATATGCAAAATTAAAGAAGTGTTAAATTTGGTTGCCTAGTGTTTCTTTTCTAGGACATGTCATATCCAAGGAGGGAGTGTCGGTTGATCCTCAAAAGATCGAGGCTATACTAGATTGGCCAAGACCAACTAATGTGACGGAAATTCGTAGTTTCATAGGATTAGCAGGTTATTATCGAAGATTTGTTGAAGGATTTTCTAGTATTGCCAAACCTCTGTCTAGTTTAACGCAAAAGAAGGTGAAATATGAATGGTCCGTGGAAGTTGAGAATAGTTTTCGGGAGCTTAAGAATTGATTAGTTACTGCCCCAATTTTGACTATTCCTTCCGGTACAGGAGGATTTGTGATTTATAGTGATGCTTCTAAAAATGGTTTGGGATGTGTGCTAATGAAAAATGAAAAAGTAGAAGCTTATGCCTCGAGACAGTTAAAACCACATGAGCAAAATTATCCAACCCATGACTTAGAATTAGCAGCGGTAATTTTTGCTCTTAAGATTTGGAGACATTATTTGTATGGTGATACTTGTGAGATTTATACCGATCATAAGAGTTTGAAATATATCTTTACTCAGAAGGAATTGAACATGAGACAAAGGAGGTGGTTAGAATTGACGAAGGATTATGATGTAAATATTCACTATCACTCGGGGAGAGCTAATGTAGTTGCCGACGCTTTGAGTAGAAAGTCTACACCAAATTTAGCATGTCTTATTACCAGCCAGGAAGCTGTATTGAAAAATTTGAGAAGTATAGAAATAGATGTACGTATTAATAGCGAAGGAGGAATAATCGCAAACTTACAAATACAACCCACGTTGATGAAAAGAATTAAAGTTGCACAAATAAATGACCCACAACTGAAGAAGATTAAAGAAGAAGTTATTGAAGGGAAGAGAATTGAATTTACGATACGGGATGATATACTAAGTTTTGGAAATAGAGTGTGTATACCGGGTGATGCCCAACTAAAGAGGCAGATTTTGGAGGTAGGTCATTACTCGAGATTCACAGTTCATCCCAGAAATACCAAGATGTATAGAGATCTCCGAGAAGTGTTTTGGTGGAATAACATGAAAAGGGAGATAGCAGAGTTTGTATCTCAGTGTTTGATCTGTCAACAAGTAAAAGCTGAACATCAGAAACCATCAGGATTATTACAACCTTTACCTATCCCCTGAGTGGAAATGGGAACATATTACCATGGATTTTGTGACAGGGTTACCAAGGAGTTCCAATGGTAATGATTCCATTTGGGTAATTATTGATAGGTTAACTAAATCTGCTCATTTTATTGCCATTAAGATTACCCTTTCCTTAGAAAAGTTAGCTAAATTGTATATACGGGAAATTATTAAGCTTCATGGAACCCCAGTTTCAATTGTTTTTGATCGTGACCCTAGATTCGTGTCTCGCTTTTGGAAAAGCCTACCAGTAGCCATGGGAACAAAATTGAATTTCAGCACCGCTTTTCATCCTCAAATAGACGGACAATCTAAGAGAACTATCCAAATAGCCACGAGGATATGCTTAGGGCATGTGTACTTGATTTGAAGGGGAATTGGGACGATCATTTACCGTTAGTGGAATTTGCAGATAATAATAGCTATCAAGCAAGTATTCAAATGGCTCCGTATGGGGCACTCTATGATAGAAGGTGTCGTTCTCCTGCATGTTGGGTAGAAGTTGGAGAAAGAAAATTATTGGGACCAGAATTGATTCAGGTCACAACAGAGAGAGTGAAATTGATACAAAATCGACTTCAAATCGCTCAAAGCCGTCAAAAGAGTTATGTTGACAATCGACACCGACCGTTAGAATTCCAAAGAGGAGACTATGTTTTCTTACGAGTATCACCGAAAAAGGGAGTAATCCGATTTGAGAAGAAAGGAAAGTTAAGTCCAAGATATATAGGGCCTTTTGAAATCCTTGAAAGGGTAGGTGTTGTTGCGTATATAATAGCCTTACCCCCTGAACTGTGGAGTGTGCATAATGTATTCCATGTTTCAATGATGAAGAAATACATCCTTGATCCAACACATATCTTAAGTCACGAGCCTCTTCAAGTTAGAGAAGATTTGACATACATTGAGCATCCAGTGGAAATCTTGGACCATAAAGATCAAATATTACGAACCAAGGTTATTCCACTAGTCAAAACTATTATGGAGGAATCATTTTGTTGAAGAAGCAACATGGGAGTGGGAAGATGAAATAAAAGAGCGATATTCATACCTTTTTGGAAATTAATGTAAGTAAAGTTTGGGGACCAAACTTTTTATAAGGTGGGTAGGTTGTAATGACCCCATTTTATTATGCCAATATATAATTGTCTTCTTTCAATTTCGTCACACTTACTATCTAATAATGATATATTATTACATATATGATATTTCGAGTTCTTAATATGGCAAAGCCCGTTTTTAAATTTGAAGAATCAACGATAAAATGGGTCAAATTGAGATTTTATGGCACATCCTAAGCTAAGTGATAAGTTTTGGGGTAGAAAATGTAATTTTATGAAACTTTAGGGAGTTGGTTTTAATAAAAAAAAAATTAGGGATCAAAATGAAAAATAAAATGGGCCTTTTCGTAAATAAAATATTTTCAGGGATCTATAAGAAATATTGAAAATATATGGTGTGAAATTACCAAAATGCCCTTCAAGTGCAAAATGACCCTTATACCCCTTTCCACCTCATGCTCGACACCTCATGCTTGGTTTTGATACCTCCACCGTACACGTGTTGTCATTAGAGGAGAAGCCAAAACACGTGTCGTCGTTAGAGGAGAAGCTAAAACACGTGTCGCAGTTCGGTGAAATAAGACTGCAAGACCCCTCTGATACGCGACACTTCTACGCTGACTCGCCGTTGTAAAGGCTTAGTCAGCTAGACACGTGTCAATACCGTGATATCTTTGGAAAACTATAAATAGGGCCTTTGGGATCATTTGAAACTCACACCAATTCCTTGAGAATTATAGAAAGAAATAGTGAGAGAAAGTGTGAGAAAGTTTAAGAAGAAGTTCTTAGGGACATTCATCTTAAGGTAATCTTAATGTTATAATGCATCTTTATAATTTTAATTTATTGTTTTATATCTTTACTTAGTAGTTATGCTGGTAAAATACACTAAAGGATTCACTAATCAAAACTTAAAATTTAGAAGAAATTCAAGTTGATTTTACTTTCGATATATGTAAACTTGTTTGAAATTATACGCTTTTAAAAATTATTCTTTTTAAAGAAATTGCTCGTTATTATGGAATTCCATTTAAGTAATTCCAAAGTCAGGCCCGGTGAAGTTCTGTCTAGATGAGATGGTATTTAAGTGGTGCCCCTGTGACCCTCCATCTCTACTGGCAATGAATCCGGAAATGTTCTGTCTAGATGAGATGGTATTTAAGTGGTGCCCCTGTGACCCTCCATCTCTACTAGGAACCGACTGATGAGGAAGGACTATGAATTGAATTCTTCAATTATAATCAATGAGTTTTAAAAATTAACAAATAGGGATTCAGTAATCCGTTAAAAAAAGAGGTTATTATAAACTGGACCTTAGAACGTGTACTTAAATCTTTATCAGATTAACGTGTGATCGAAGACCAATACTAGTAAGTTTGACCTCCATTTTGGGTGAGTACTCTATGACATTCCTTGCGCATTTTAATTATATAATAGTATGCAAACTGTATATATTTTGTGAAGTGCTTTTATTCTCAAAACGCATCTGATACCGATGATTGATCCATTGTGATATGTTTATATTTGTCCATATAGACATACTGATTTAAATGAGTATTGAAAATGAGATTGAATATTGGAAATAAGATTTGGCCTAAGGGACCTCTTACTGACTGACCTTCCCAGTTGGGTTATCGCTGGTGTGCCTTAAATAAGGCGTTATGACGAACTAGTTCGATTGACCCTTAACTACCGGGGTATAATACGTTAGAAGAATACGGTATTAGAGTGTACTTGGCCATCAAAATGATATGATTGAAAGAAAAAGATATCACATTTGATTTGTTGCATCCGTCTTATTCTGAGCTATCCAATTGTGATATATATAATTTCATTTCAAAATTATATCTATTTACTGCAAGTTCCTATCCATATATGTATATGCCTTTTCTTTTGACTTGAATAGGTATCTATTTTCTAAAAACCCTGGAATGTCTGGAGATTGAACCTCATTCGGCTTTTAGCTGATGTTGTATAAATAACCATTTTTCAGGAAACGTTTAGGCTCGCGGACGGAACGAAAATGGACTATATTGAAGATTTAGCTTTTAGAGCTCTTTTTGTAAAACGTTTATTTAGAGCATGTCTGTCTCTCTTGTAATAAAGTTTAAATTTTTTCTTAAGTTGTAACTCGTTACTTTTAATATATATGAAGTTTCCTTTAGAAAGCTCTGATGACGTAATTCCTTTACTTTCAGTATTTTACGATTCATAGCCATGTGATAATATTTCCGTTGCATTTATTTAAGGAAACGATTAAATCCGAATATTTGTTGCCTTGGTGGCATGTCAAGACACTTGTTCCCTAATACTATTTTGGGTCGGGATCGTGACACACTGGGTGTCGCCGGAGCATCGCCGGAGTTCGCGGGGTGTCACCGGAGACATTGTGTTGGTTAAGGTAGAAAGAGAAAGGATTAGTAGTGGGTTAGTTATGATAAACGGTATTTTGGCTACTCTAAAATATGAGGGTGTTCTCCTTAAACATATTTTATTTTTTAATTTTTTGTTCCAGAGGTTTGGAATCAAAGGGAGATATGTAAGTCCCTCTATTGTAAATTGTGTTCTAAAAAATATTACTACAAAAAAAAAATGAAAGTGACTTTACCACGACCCATCCTTCAATAACGCCATTATTTTTTCGCAATTAACACATAAAGGTAGAGTATTCTTTTAATAAGGGTTTTGTAAAAGTTGCTCAATTTTTACTCTTCTCCACCACATACTAAAGACATTACACAAGTTCCAAAAAGTTATTCTTAGCACCCAAAAATAGGCACCTAAGTCAAAGGTATATAAACCAATTTTTTTACTCATTTTTATCTTATCTTCTTCCCTCACTATATTTCTTTTCTCTCGTACCATCTCCAAGATATTGAAACATTTTACTCCCCCTAAAATCATCCATTGTTCCAAGGCATACATATAGATGGCCTTCGCGCGACAACCCAATTGTCACGTGTGTTAGTTTCCCGCGATAGTCAGAATGACGCGGGACGAGCAATCATTATTCAATGGCTCTTTTTTTCTTCTTCTTCTTCTTCTTCGTATTTAACGGCTAGTTTTCCAAATTCACTATAAATAATAACTCCAGTTACAATCAATTTCAACATCAATTCCTAACTTGCATTATAAGTTGTGAAGATTTCTTTCGAGATAATGTCTTCTTCATGACGATCCCCTAGACAAATTTCTTAAACGCGTGTTTCGCTTTACGGGGAGTGTGATTCCGCGACTTTCAGATATTTCTGTGCAACAAAAGCGATTGGGTCATCAGGGCTCTATACACGGGCGAAAAGTCATCGATGGGGATAGGGAAGATAGGGCAAAATATCTGCTCATCGGGATGACGACTAAAGAATGCGAAAGGAAAATAATTGGATAAATTTGTGTTCGTCCTTTGGGCCTATAGAAGAACCCCCAGAAGACCTAGGGGAGAAACCTCATAGCATGCGAAATAGAAATAGTCATCATTCTGGAAATTGACCCACCAACTCTCAAAACTGAAATCTTTCAAGATGCCTATAACGACGATCGTCCCTCCTAACTCACAAATTTTACCTAGTAGAGGAACTAAGGGAATAGGCTTTCATTCACCTTGAAGCATATCTAACAAGAGCTCGCTAAGTAGCACGGCAGGAAAGTCGAAGTCGGGGCTTCCAGGTCGATAACTTAGTGCTCGAGAATTTGCTTCCATCTACCAAAAAACCCTCCAACGGGAAATTAGCACTAAATTGGCAAGGTCCATTTAAATATGTCTCAAAAGGAGGAGCGATCCATATCACCTAGAAGAATTGGCAGGCATGGTGATACCTAGTTCATTGAATGTCATGAACCGAATGGAGTTTTATCATTAAGTAGGATAGATAATGTTTTGCAAATCTTTTAACTCAATAAAGATTATTCAAGTTTTAAATTTAAAATAGTGGAACAACCTAACTTTGGGTCGATCGGCCTATAATAGTCATGAACCCACCTAAAAATGGGTGGTATAGAGGGGTAAAAAAAACCCAAAATGCTATCCCTTCTCTTTAAACCTCTCACTTTACACTTCAACTTACTTATTCACCTCATTATCCCTCTCCTTACCCCCTCCTCTACCTCCACATCTCACCTATTAGCTTCGCTCATGGCTTCTAACCAGCTACTTCCTGCTGGGGGGTGTTGCAAACACCCTGCTCCCTGTATATGACATGGTCATGGTCCCTACTAACACTCAGGTTCATCCTCTTACTAGTGACGCATATGTTTCCTCCACCACTTTGGTTGAGGTTGAGGATATTATTAAAGATGGTCAGATTGTGACTTCTAAAGAGTCCATTACGAGAGCCAACTCCAATGTTAAAAGACTTTAAAAGATTAATAAGGAGAACAATGTGTACTTAGACTTTATTAAAAGTAAAGGTTTTGCTCGTGAGCTTCTCAAGTTCAGACTTGCAATCAATTCTTCCTCTGATGGTGGTGTAACTTATGTCAAATACAAGGTTGGAGATGTTGCTGCAATCGTGATTAGTGAGTTTATTGTACCTATGAAGACAATATAGAGTGGTCAGGCTTTTATCTTGGTGGCTAAGTCTGCTTTATCTAGTAGACAAAGCATTGTTTTCAGGAAAGTTGATGTCACATCTATGCAAAAAGGTAGAAATGCTCGTGTTATTCTTACCTCGGACATGATCTTTATTCAGAAAAAGGATGGTTGCTCAACAACCAAAGTTATGGAAGATGTTTCCACTTTTAAACCTGTTGGACAACCAAATGGTGTGGAGAAGTCTTGGAGCTCGGTTGTGGATGAGAAGCAAGAACCAAATTTCAGACTTACCTAACATCCCACCGTGGTTGATGATTAAATACGGGTGAACCCCCGATTGAAGTGGTTAAGATTTATTATGCAAAATGGGAGAGCATTGGCATTGGATTTTCTTAGGGAGGAAACTTCCATTTTTTCGAGAAAGTGTATGTATATAAACAAACTAAAGCATAGACTAGACGAAAATCCTCAAACACAAAGGGATAGAAAGGGCATACCCTTAAGCCACTGGGAAAGAAAGAACTAGCTAGTGGGCATACCCCGGTAATAAGATAATAGAAAGCACAAAGGTAATAAGAAGTTATCCTAGCTAGAATCCAAAGTACTTTCAGGGATAACCCAATACATACATGCCATCCGGTTATCGTAGCTTTGCCTACCTTTTTTCTAATTCAAGACTCTAGCTTTAACCATATTCTACACATATTTGATAATGGCCTCATGACTCCTAGCCATTACCTTGAAGCTCCCATCATTCCTTTCCAACTAAATGTAGTAGATTGTGGTCAAGAAAGAGAGGCACTTAATCCTATTACTGAAGTTGGTGCCTCCATAGTTAGTAATAGCATAATCAGCTCCCCATCCCAATAAGGGATATCTCTATACACCTGATTTTTGTAATGGATTTCCTTTTATATCTCAATAGCAAAAGTTTCAACAAGTGAAAAGATGAGCAATGATTTCAGCATGAGATTGCAAATACAACATAAGTTGTTATCCACAATGACTTGACTATGGATTTTATCCTTAGTGTTAAGAGTTTGCTTACACACCAACCAAAAAATGAAGGAGAATTTGGGGATGTTGTTCTTATTCCACACAATCTTATGCCAAAAAATAACTAGCAAGGAAGGAGATAGCTCATGGTAGGTAGATCCTATAATAAATCCATGTAGTTGATTTGGTTTCACAACCATTTCATAAAGGCAACATTGCCTAATTATTGGAAGTGCATCTTCTTTAATGTCCAAGAGCTCCCCTGTCACAATTGAGGTCCATCTCCATTTACCATCCACAATAAAGTTAGCAACACTAGCTTTATGGTTATTTGCACCATCATAATTTAACTTATGTCCATAAAGGGTTTGAAGGGGACCATTAGGATGCCAACTATCATACCACATAAAAGTGTTTTCCCCATTGCCATGCACATACTTGATTAGGGGATTACCTGGATGTCTCAGTTTTATAATATTCATCCAGCACCAAGAGGTATCAATTGGTGTGTTAAGAGCCCAAATACTTTATACCCTTGCTTTTGTAAACATTACACCATTTCACACATAGGTTATCCTTATTGTTACAAATATTCCAAAGCACCTTCATCATGGCAGCTTTGTTCCAATATTCAAGGGCTTTAATGCCCAACTCCCTAGAGACACGACTTCTACATAGGTCAACCCGGGCAACTTTGCTCCTGAGTGCTTTAAATTAGTTCCAATCAATAATATATCGTTCATTAGTTGTTCAACTTTGACAATCACACTTTTGGGCAACATAAACAAGTTGGACCAATAAAGTTGGTACTAAAAAGCACAAACTTTACGAATTAGAGCCTACCAACATAGCTATGAAACATGTTAGTCCAGCTCTTAATTCTCAAGGTAACTTTGTTAATAAGACTTTTGCATTCCTCACTCGTTAGTCTAGTAGCAATAAGAGGAACTCTTAAGTACATAAGGAACTCTTAAGCCTAATCTAACCAAGAGTAACTTATTTAATGGATTTGAAAGTAATTTATTTTTATGTCATTCGTATGATCATTTTGAATGCGCCAATGTGTACGGAAGGGTCCAGATAGTCAGAAAACACTAGCGGGGGTTTAGTTTGGGTCCCGGGGCATTTTTTAGCCTAACCGGCAACCCGAGAGGGTATAAGTCATTTCTATTTTTGGTAAATAGTAACCTACGAAAATTAGGTTTGGTATATCAGCAAACCCTTAGGGCTATTAGGTTCATTAACTGTTAAACACAAGAGAGAACAACGTGAGAAGAAAGGAAGGGTTTCAAGAGAGTTCCAAGGCCAAATAACCACCATACACCACCATCATCGCCGAATTTGTGACCAAAAAGAGAGGGAGGACCAACCCTTATCGTCATCAAAGGATCAGAAACTTTTAATCATAGGCAAGTGATTTATCTTGTAATAATTTATGGCATATACTTTACATGATAGTTTAGGTTTGATGTCAATTTATGAATAATGGCAAAAATATGAATTTGGAGATTTAATAATTGATTTTGGGTAGGTTTGCATGTAGTGGTTCTTGTGGAAATGTTTGATGAACGAAATTATAAACTAAGGGTTAAGAATCACGAAATTTAATTGAGGATTATGATTATTATGGAAGAAATAGTGAGGTATTAGGGTTGTAGTGAAATTCATGACTTTTAATCCAAGAAAACGATGTTCTAGGATAGTTTGATGATTCTTGAACGTTAAAACTTGTATAAATATGTTGGTTTAATGATTAGTGAACTTACTTGGGAGATTGGGACGTTGTAATGGAGGATTTGGGGTGTAATATTTGAAGAAACTGTAACTGTTCAAGAAATTCTGGGCAAATACCTAACGATCAATCGATCGATCGACTAAAGAATTTTGATCGATCGACTGATCGATCGATCGACCAGTTTCCTCGATCGATCGACCCCTCATGATTTTTGTAGATTGTTTCCCTTTAAGGTTTGACAAATCCCAAGCTTGTAAGATTTCTTAGGGTATTTAATAGAATGTTGTGGGACATCGGTAAGTTCAGTAGGATTGTAGTTATGCCCGAAAAATGTTATAACAAATGGGATTGAATGGGATACATGCGGGTGTTTGCCGAGTGAGATACCGTTAGAAAATTTATAAATTGGGATTGAAATTTGGGTGAATGATAACTAAAGGTTAGGAACAGTAGAAGAGGGTCTTTGAATTACTAAGATAACCTTAGAGTCTAGTGGGTCAATTAGTAGCCTTGTGAGGTAGGTTTAAGTATTCGGACATATACGACGATAGTTGTTGCGCTAAACGTATTACGTGGAATATTCGGGATGACATTATAATACGTATGAGACTTAAGATATAGGGCTGGTGTATACCTATATAAATATGATGATTATCTAAGTTGTGTGATTACTTAGTATTTGGATTATTGTGTGTATGACATACCTACCATACTTGCTATCACGGGAGGTTAATATTTGGAAAAGGACCATCTGATCTCTATGTGCCTTCGGGGGGATTTAGATTGGTACCTTAAGGACATAAGACTGTGAATGACTTATTTGTGAGTTACTAAGTCAGCTGACCATGGGAGCGTAGGTATGTGCGTGACCCATGGGTATGTGAACTATGTTCGCCTCCAATATGTGTGATTTGTATTGAGACGGTTCCTGAGTGATTCGAAACACGTGATCCTTACGTACGTGATGTACATGGATTTGATAGCAGAGTATGCGTGCACCGCAGCTTAGCCTAGGGGTGCCTTATATGTATATATGTACTGAGAGTGATTTATATATGTACTTGTGACCTGGTTCACTTTTGCTTAGTAGATGTGAATAACTAAGATATTTGAATGGGCTAAGAATGTGAGAATTTAAATAACACTTGAGATAAGTAATTTAATGGATGTGAAAATGGGATATAAATATGACTTGTTTGGGTAATACGAGTAGATACTGATGCAATTCAAGGAGCTGAATATGTTGAAGATGAACGCGGGCCTCATCATACACATGGGAGTGGAGATAAATTTGCACAAGACCCTTTGTCACCTTCTAGTGGTCCAATTACAAGACTTAGAGCCAAATATTTTAAGGAAGCACTTATTGGGCTGATCCAAGAGAAGTGGGTCGATTCTGAAAAGATGGAGACCAAGATGGGCCCAAATGATAATCAAAGCTTAGTTCATGTCATTAAAGCAATTTGGGGAGATAATTATCATGCAAAAACGTTACCATCATGTTCACACCACAAATGGGCATGAATTTATCTATTTTCAAGGTTAATAAATGGGGGATGAATTTAGTCTTGGCTGGTTACCTTTAAATACATTGAACTCAGTCATTTAGTCATATTTTGTTATTTTTCAAGTCCAAGTGGCCTAAAAAACGTGGAAACTTGTTTACTTTGACAATTGTGTCATTTTTTTTGGGAATTTAAATTGTATAAAGAAACTAAATAATACATAGAGGATAAACCCTCCACAGAACAAAAGAACCCTGGGACATACCCCACAGGTAAACAGTCCAACAAGGCAGAAACCAATCAAAGCCTAAATTAGAAGCCTATCTTCAGGAATGTTCCAGTACATACAAGCCATCCAGTTAGTAAAACTCCTTCTGTCCTTTTTCCACGTGAGAGCTTTTGCTCTAACCATGTTTTCAATACCCTTGATAATGGAATCAAGGGAATTGGAGACATGCTTAAAGCATCTAGCATTACTCTCCATCCAAATGCAGTAGATAGTGGCAGTAAAGGATAGGGATCTAATCTTGTCACATAGGGTCTTCGTAGAGTGGTTAACAGTAGCCAAACCCAACTCACTATTCAGACCCTGGGCATCCCTGTAGCACTGGTTCCTAAGCATCACCTCCTCCCATATACTTTTACTAAGGCTGCACTGAGAAAACAAATGGTTATATGTTTCCCTCTTAGTCCCACATAACTCACACAAGTCATCCACACAAACTCCCCAATCATGTAATTTAACTTTAGTGTTGATGGCCTTCCTAAACACCAACCAAGTAATGAAAGAGCATTTAGGGATACAAATCTTACTCCACACAAACTTGCTCCACTTGACCATAGGCTTATAGGCCTTTAAAAGTTCCCAAGGAGAGGCAATGGTGAACATTCCATGATTTGAGGGAAGCCATACAACAGTATCATTTCCTTCGTGAATAGTAGGAAGAGTTGCATTCTTCACTTCATTCAGCTCCCATGTCACAATTGAAGGCCATCTTCACTCCAAGTGGTGTATAAAATCTAACACTTTAGCTTTTAGACTGCTAGTAGAGTCATACACAATGTTATCCCCATATAGGGCATGTAAAGGGCCATTTGGGTGCCAATAATCGAACCACATAAATGCTTGCGCTCCATTCCCAATGCTGGTCTTGATTTGAGTTCTAAACTTCTCTCTGATCTTGAGGATTTTCCTCCAACTCCATGAAGAATCATATGGGATACTTAAAGCCCATATGCTCCTTCCTTTGATCTTGTAAGTATTACACCATTTGATCCATAAGCTGTCCTTTTTACTACAAAGATTCCACAAATGCTTAGCCATAGCAGCTGTGTTCCAAGTCTCTAAACACTTTATATTTAGCCCTCCTTTATCTAGAGAAACCCAAAGATCCACCCAAGCAACTTTAGCACCTTTGCTATTCGCCTCATCCCCTTTCCATAAGTAATTTCTCATTATTTGCTCAATCTTCTTTATAATACTCTTGGGCAGAATAAAAATGCTAGACCAATACACTTGAATGCTTAAAATCACAGTCTTCACTAGAAGGAGCCTACCTGCAAAACTCAAGAACTTATTAGTCCAACATCTGGTTCTCATTGTTATGCTTTCCACCAAGTGAGAGCAGTCCTCCTTCTTCAACCTAGTTGTGATGAGAGGAACCCCAAGATATCGAAATGGGGGGTCCCATGCTGAATGCCAAGAATAGCTGAAATGTCCTGAATTCCATCCACATTAATCCCTGCAGTGAAAAGGTTGCTCTTCTCTAAGTTGACCATCAACCCAGATAAGGAGCTAAATTTTGATATTGCCTCCTTTACAATACTGCAGGAATCTTTGTCCCCCCCCCCAGCAAAGACAATTAAATCATCAGCAAAACTTAGGTGAGTTAAGGACATATCCTTGCATCTAGGGTGATAACTGAACATGTCTGATTCAGTTGCCTTAGTAATAATCCCAGAGATAACCTCCATCACAAGCAAGAAAAGGTAGGGAGAGAGAGGGTCCCCCTGCTTGAGCCCTCTTTTCCCATGAAAGAAACCCTTTAGTTTCCCATTCAGATTAATGGATAATCTGGTAGTAGTCACACATTTGGTGATCCACCCAATGACTTTGGAGGGGAAACCAACATGGGCCAGCAACTTCATCAAGAAGTCCTAGCTCACAGTATCATATGCTTTCAGAATATCAATCTTGATTTCACATCTCGGAGGCCAAGAGTGCCTATGATAATTCCTCATTAACTCTTGTAATAACAAGATATGATCAGGAATGGATCTACCTTCAACAAACGCAACTTGATTATTACTAATAAAGCCAGGCATCATCTTCTTTAGCCTGTAAGTGATCACTTTGGAAATACACTTGTACAAGGTGTTACAACAAGAGATAGGTCTGAACTCCCTCATACTTCTAGGGGTTGCAACCTTTGGGATCAAAGCCAGAGTTATACAATTCCACTACTTGAAGAAAATCCCTGTGTCAAAGAAGAATTTAATTGCCTCACACACCTCTCTCCCAATGAGCTCCCAATTCTTTTTAAAGAAGTAGCTGTTAAAACCATCAGGGCCTGGGGCCTTGTCAGACCCAATGCTAAACATAGCTTTTTTGATCTCTTCATGAGTGACCTCTTCCTCCAGGAGATCAGCTTGATTAGGGGTGAGCTTATTCTTGATCACCTCCCCCAGGACCGCATTTGCATTCTCACACTGCACCCTATTCCCTAACAAGTTCTTAAAAAAACTCACTGCTTCAGTAGACACCTGCTCACTGCCTTCAATTTTTACACCTAGATCATTTTCAATGCTCACAATTTTCCTTCTAGCCCTATATTGGTTTACTTTCTTATGAAAGAAAGTATTGTTTTGGTCGCCCAGCTGCAACCATTTGGTTCTAGCCTTCTGTCTTAGGAAGGACTCCTCTTCATTCTTTAATTTTGCATATTTGATTCTCATTTCATTAGCAGCAGCCTGCAGGTCCCTATTATCACCATCTCTGTCCAGCTCGCTTTGAATAACATCTAAATTTATCTTGGACTCAGCTACCTGAGTAGAAATCTTATTAAAGAATTTCTTATTAAAGTGCTTTAAAGTGGCTTTAACTCTATTAAGCTTGGTGAAGAGCCTCTGCATTGGATTCCCATCCACCTCAACATCCCAAGCATCAATGATTGTAGGTGAAAATTCTTCATGATTCATGCAGAAGTTGAAGAACTTGAAGGGTACTGGACCCCTATTGCTAGTGTTATCCACTATGGTGATAATAGGACTATGGTCAGATATACCACAAGGTAGGGTAATAGCCTGTGAGTTGGGGAAAAATGCAGTCCACATATCATTGTGTAGGACCCTATCAATTATGGACTGAACATTATTGACTCAAAGATGGCTCTTATTCCAGGTGAACCACAGCCCACTATTGACCATATCATCAGCATTCAGCTCATTTAGACACTCATTAAACTCATCAGTTGCAGCTCTGTCAATATCTAAAATCCCTTTTTTTCCTCTTGGCATCTGACCACATTAAAATCCCCCATGAGAATCCAAGGCCTATCATTGATCACCATCTTATTTGCATTTAGGAAAGTCCATAAACACCTCCTCTGCTCAAGCAGGTTTTCACCATATATGAAAGTCGCATAAAAAGAGTTACTAGTACCAACGATATTTACAAGGCAGAATAGAGCTTGTCTATGAGAATCAATCACATCAATCTTCAATATATTGGGGTTCCAACCCACTATCACTCTTGCCACTCCCCCATCCATAGGTCAGTTATGAATATACTCCCAATGATAGAAGCACATATTCTTGACAGTATCCAAGTTGTTCATTCTAATCTTAGTCTCCACAAGACTAATAAGGTCTAATCTATTATCCTTTATTAGCTTAACCACCTCCATCTGTTTGTGGGGAGCATTAAGTCCCCTTATATTCCATGTACCCATTTGTGTTATTTTAATGTTGAATTTATTTCATTTCCTATTCTTGGAGGGTTGTTCCAAGTATAAATGAGGGGAGCTACGAATTTTGTAAGCACTTTTTGATAAACTAATATTATTGTGAGGTATTTTTATTCCTCTTGCTTCTTAAGGAAACACTCTGAACTTATCAAGTTAATCTCGTGGCGTTCAAACAACCAAACTTATCACCTTGATTTGTGAGAGATTCTTGGGTTTCTTGGTGTGGCGTTTTAATCCTTTGTAGTCTTGGTTCTTATCTTACTAGGTAACGGGTCAAGGCTCAACAAACTTTGTTTATACGATCTTGGGTTCTTTAACCATCATTGTTATTGGATTTCATCACAATTGTTGGTGGGGTTCATATCATTTTGGTATCAGAGCCTATTTCTAAGGCAGGTTTGACTATCCTTTTTTTTTCCTTGTTTCCTCCTTTAGGGAAAAAAATGGGGTTTTAGGAGGTGAGAAACAAGATTGAAACACAAAAACAATTATATGCGTTCTTTTCTTTTCGTATTGCTGAAACCTTAGAAACTGTGTGAGTCATTCATTTTTTTCTCCCGCAATCAAATTCCTTACATTGTGATGAATTTTGGTTGCTCCTCAATTTGAATTGATAGAGGTTAATTTGAATTTGTTTATTGAGTTTGATTAAGAACTAAAGAGGACACAAAAGAGTGAAAAAAGGCAAGAGAGCGTGAGATCATAAGAGGGTAAAAGCCATTTTGAGTGAAAACACGAGTGCGAGTGAAACACGCGAGGGAGTGCTTGTGAGGTTTCTAATAATTTTGAAGATTCTAAATATGTCCAATATTGAAGGAGAAGACACAACCGAAGAAGTTCAACAACCATCTGCTCCGAACCTTCAAATGCAAGCATTGATAGGGGAGGTGAGACGTATGTCGAGGGTTGAATTAGAACCTATTCAAGAGAGATTGGATAGGGTAGAAACAGGAACACCTAGGGGGAAGCAACAAGACATTCCCAACAGGCAACAAGGCGGGCGTGTTCCATGGGGAAATGTTGAGGAAGAAGTAGAGTTGGAGGAGTTTGATGTGCCAAATGTGAATCGGGACAAGTTTGGGCGTGGTTATGAGAATAGAGATGTTAGGATTGCTAGACCTAGGAGGAATAATGATTTAGGAAATATAAAGATTAAAATCCCATCTTTCCAAGGTAATAATGATCCTGGAGCTTATTTGGAGTGGGAAACTAAAATGGAGATGGTGTTTGATTGTCACAACTATTTAGAGATGAAGAAAGTTAAGTTGGCTGCAATTGAATTCACAAATTATGCCATTATTTGGTGGGATCAATTACTGATTAATAGGAGGAGGAATAGAGAGCCACCCGTTGACACTTGGGAGGAGATGAAAATGCTTATAAGGAGGCGATTTGTACCCAACCACTACTATAGGGGTTTGTTTAAAAAATTACAGAGATTAACTTAAGGTTCCAAGTGTGTGGATGAGTATTACAAAGAGATGGAGGTAGCTATGATCCGAGCTAATGTGGAAGAGGACAGGGAAGCCACCATGGCTAGTTTTTTTTCACGGTTTAAACCATGAGATGGAGGTAGCTATGCACCATATCCGACAGCTCAACATAGTGCTATAGCTCGACAAGCCATAAAGGTGGAGGAATAACTCAAGCGAAAGGGGTTAACAAGGAAGGGACAATTTGTGTCTACCAACAACACATGGAAGACAACCCCTAAAAGGGATGAGAATGTACAAAATAAGCCAAAATTTGAACCCTTTAAGAATGATAAGCCCGCAACAACCACAACTTCAGGTAACACCGATACTTCTACTTCTAAAACACGTGATATTAAGTGTTTTAAATGTCAGGGAGGAGGTCACATATCCAGCCAATGTGTAAACAAAAGGGCAATGGTGATCAATGCGCAAGGAGAGCTTGAGTCGGAGAATGAAGAAGAGGTAGATGATGACATGCCACATTTGGAAGACATTGATGATGAGCAAAATGCTGTTATTGGAGATTTATTCTCAAATCGGGGGTCCCGTGATCGCGCAGTCAGTTCGTACGAGTTACATTGGTCCCATGCGAGGTGTTAGTGCTACTCACGGGCCCGTTCGGGGGTTGTTTCGGGTTTTCACCCACTAACGCCATGTTTTTAAGCATAAGTCTAGAAATATGCAAGTTATCATCTTATTCTCGAACCGAGGGTCTCGTGATCGTGCGGTCAGTTCGTACGAGTTACGTTGGTCCCGTGCGAGGTGTTGGTGCCACTCACGGGGCCGTTCGGGGGCTATTTCGGCTTTTCACCCACTAACGCCATGTTTTTAAGCCTAAGTCGAGAAATATGCAAATTATCGTTGTATTCTCAAACCGGGGGTCCCGTGATCACGCTGTCACTTCGTACGAGTTACATTGGTCCCGTGCGAGGTGTTAGTGCCACTCACGGGACCGTTCGGTGGTTGTTTCGAGTTTTCCCCCACCAACGCCATGTTTTTTAGCCTAAGTCTAGAAAATTTCAAATTCTCGTTGTATTCTCAAACCGGGGGGACCGTGATCACGAGGTCAGATCGTACGAGTTACATTGGTCCCATATGAGATGTTGGTGCCACTCACGGGGCCGTTCGGGGGCTGTATCGGGTTTTCACCCACTAACGCCATGTTTTTAAGCCAAACTCTAGAAATATGCAAATTATCGTTGTATTCTCAAACCGGGGGTCCCGTGATCACGCGGTCACTTCTTACGAGTTACATTGGTCCCGTGCGAGGTGTTAGTGCCACTCACGGGACCGTTCGGTGGTTGTTTCGAGTTTTCCCCCACCAACGCCATGTTTTTTAGCCTAAATCTAGAAATCTCAAATTATCGTTGTATTCTCAAACCGGGGGGACCGTGATCATGTGGTCAGTTCGTACGAGTTACATTGGTCTCATACAAGGTGTTGGTGGCACTCACGGGCCGTTCGGGGGCTGGATCGGGTTTTCACCCATTAACGCCATGTTTTTAAGCCAAAGTCTAGAAATATGCAAATTATTGTCGTTTTCTCCAACTGTGGCCCCGTGATCGCGCGCTCAGTTCGTACGAGTTCCATTGGTCTCGTACGAGGTGTTGGTACCACTCACGGGGCCGTTCGGGGGCTGTTCCGAGTTTTCACCCACTAACGCCATGTTTTTAAGTCTAAGTCTAGAAATATGCAAATTATCGTCGTATTATCAAACGGGAGGTCCTGTGATCGCGCGGTCAATTCGTAAGAGTTACATTGGTCCCGTGTGTGGTGTTGGTGCCACTCACGGGGCCGTTCGGGGGTTGTTTCGGGCTTTCACCGACCAACGCCATGTTTTTCCTAAGTCAAGAAATATGTAAATTATCATCGTATCCCCAAACCGAGGGTCCCGTGATCGCGTGGTCAGTTCGTACGAGTTACATTGGTCCCGTCCGAGGTGTTGGTGCCACTCACGGGGTTGTTCGGGGGCTGTTTTGGGTGTTCACCCACTAACGCCATGTTTTTAAGCCTAAGTCTAGAAATATGCAAATTATTGTCGTATTATCAAACCTGTGAGGCGTTGGTGACACTCACGGGGCCGTTCGGGGGCTGTTTCGGGTTTTCACCCACCAACGCCTTGTTTTTAAGCCTAAGTCTAGAAATAAGCAAATTATAATCTTATTCTAAAACCGGGGGTTCCGTGATCACACGATCAGTTCGTACTTACATTGGTCCCGTGCGAGGAGTTGGTGCCACTCACGGGACCGTTCGGGGGCTATTTCGGCTTTTCACTCACTAACGTCATGTTTTTAAGCCTAAGCCTAGAAATATGCAAATTATCATCGTATTCTCAAACCAGGGGTTCCGTGATCACGCGGTCAGTTCGTACGAGTTACATTGGTCCCGTGCGAGGTGTTAGTGCCATTTACGGGGCCGTTCGGTGGCTGTTTCGAGTTTTCCCCCACCAACGTCACATTTTTAAGCCTAAGTCTAGAAAACTGAAATTATCGTCGTATTCTCAAACCGGGGGTCTTGTGATTGTCAGTTCGTACGAGGTACATTGGTCCCATACGGGGGGGTGTTGGTGGGCTGTTCGGGGGATGTTTCGGGTTTTCACCCACTAACGCCATGTTTTTAAGCCTAAGTCTAGAAATATATAAATTATCATCGTATTCTCAAATCGGGGGTCCCTTGATCGCGCGCTCTGTTCATACGAGTTTCATTGGTCCCGTACGAGGCGTTGGTGCCACTCACTGGGCCGTTCGGGGTCAGTTCCGGGTTTTCACCCACTAATGCCTTGTTTTTAGGCCTAAGTCTAGAAATATGCAAATTATCGTCATATTCTCAAACCGGGGGTCCTGTGATCACGCGATCAGTTCGTAAGAGTTACATTGGTCCCGTGTGTGGTGTTGGTGCCACTCACGGGGCTGTTTGGGGGGCCTTCACCCACCAACGCCATGTTTTGCCTAAGTCTAGAAATATGTAAATTATCGTCGTATTCCCAAACCGAGGGTCGCGTGATCGCGCAGTCAGTTTGTACGAGTTACATTGGTCCCGTACGAGGTGTTGGTGCCACTTACGGGGCAGTTCGGGGGCTGTTTTGGGTTGTCCCCCACTAACGCCATGTTTTTAAGCCTAAGTCTTGAAATATGCAAATTATCGTCGTATTCTCAAACCGGGGGTCCTGTGATCGCGCGGTCAGTTCGTACGAGTTACAATGGTCATGTGTGAGGTGTTGGTGCCACTTACGGGGCCGTTCGGGGGCTATTTCGGGATTTCACCCACCAACGCCATGTTTTTAAGCCTAAGTCTAGAAATAAGCAAATTATCGTCGTATCCTAAAACCGGGGGTTCCGTGATCGAACGGTCAGTTCGTACTTGCATTGGTCCCACTCACGGGACCGTTCGGGGGCCGTTTTGGGTTTTCACCCACTAACGCCATGTTTTAAAGCTTAAGTCTAGAAATATGCAAATTATCATGTTATTCTCGAACCGGGGGTCCCGTGATCGCGCGGTCAGTTCGTACGAGTTACATTGGTCCCGTACGAGGTGTTGGTGCCACTCACGGGACCGTACAGGTCCCGTGCGAGGTGTTGGTGCCACTCATGGGGCCGTTCGAGGGCTATTTCGGCTTTTCAACCACTGACGTCATGTTTTTTTGTTTGGGAAATTGAATATATAAAGAAAAAACTAAGAATTTACAGAGGAGAAAACCTCAATTGAAGAAAAAGGAACCCCGGGGCATACCCCAAAGGCGTTAAACACCAAGACAGAAGCCTAACAAGACTAATCCTTAGAAAAGAAGCCTATCTTCAGGAATGTTCCAGTACATACAAGCCATCCAGTTAGCATAGCTCCTTTTGTCCTTTTTCCACGTAAGCACTTTTTTTTCTAACCATGTTTTCAATGCCCTTCACAATGGAGTCAAGGGAATTGGAGACATGCTTGAAGCATCTAGCATTCCTTTCCAACCATATGCAGTAGATAGTAGTAGTAAAGGATAAGGATCTTATCTTATCACATAGGGTCTTCGTAGAGTGGTTAACAATAGCCATATCCACCTCACTATTTAAATCCTGGGTATCCCTATAGCATTGGTTTCTAAGAAACACCTCTTGCCACACTGAGAGAACAAATGGTTATATGTCTCCCTCTCATTTCCACATAACTCACAAAGGTCATCCAGAGAAATCCCCCATTCATGTAACTTAACTTTAGTGTTGATGGCCCTTCTAACCATCAGCCAAGTAATGAAAGAGCACTTAGGGATGCAAACCTTACTCCACACAAACTTGCTCCAGTTAACCATAGGCTTATGGGCCTTTAAAAGCTCCCAAGCAGAAGCAATCGTGAACTTCCCATTATTTGAGGGCAGCCACACAACATTATCATTTGCATCATGAATAGTAGGAAGAATAGCATTCTTAACATCATTCAGCTCCCAAGTCACAGTTGAAGGCCATCTCCACTCCAATTGGTGGATAAAATCAGAAACTTTTGCTTTTAGATTACTAGCAGAGTCATACACAATGTTTCCCCCATATAGGGGATGCAACGGGCCATTTGGGTGCCAATTATCAAACCACATAAA
The DNA here is from genome assembly GCA_949130495.1 of Sambucus nigra. Lineage (NCBI taxonomy): Eukaryota > Viridiplantae > Streptophyta > Magnoliopsida > Dipsacales > Adoxaceae > Sambucus > Sambucus nigra. The sequence goes on from OX422218.1 coordinate 152,475,603, forward strand.
AGCATGATTTCCATTCCCTATGATGGTCTTGATTTTACTTCTAAACATCTCTCTGCTCTTGAGGATTTTCCTCCAACTCCATGAAGAATCATTTGGGATACTCAGAGCCCAGATGCTCCTTCCTTTGATCTTGTAAGTGTTGCACCATTTGATCCATAGGCTGTCCTTCTTACTGCATAGATTCCATAGATTCCAAACGTCATGTTTTTAAGCCTAAGTTTAGAAGTATGCAAATTATCATCGTATTCTCAAACCGGGGGTCCCGTGATCACGCAGTCAGTTCATACGAGTTACATTGGTCCCGTGCGTGGTGTTAGTGCCACTCACGGGGCCGTACGGTGGCTGTTTCGAGTTTTCCCCCACCAACGCCACGTTTTTAAGCCTAAGTCTAGAAAACTGAAATTATCGTCGTATTCTCAAACCGAGGGTCACGAGATCGCGCGGTCAGTTCGTACGAGTTACATTGGTTCCATACGAGGTATTGGTGCTACTCACGGGGCTGTTTCGGGTTTTCACCCCCTAACGTCATATTTTTAAGCCTAAGTCTAGAAATATGCAAATTACTGTCGTATTCTCAAACCGGGGGTCCCGTGATCTCGTACGAGTTTCATTGGTCCCGTACGATGTGTTGGTGCCACTCACGGGGCCGTTCGGGGTCAGTTACGGGTTTTCACCCACTAACGCCATGTTTTTTAGCCTGAGTGTAGAAATATGTAAATTATCGTCGTATTCTCAAACCGGGGGTCCTGTGATCGCGCAATCAGTTTGTAGGAGTTACATTGGTCCCGTGTATGGTGTTGGTGCCACTCACGGGGCTGTTCGGGGGCTGTTGCTGGTTTTCACCCAGCAACGCCATGTTTTGCCTAAGTCTAGAAATATGTAAATTATCGTCGTATTCCCATACCGAGGGTCTCGTGATTGCGCAGTCAGTTTGTACGAGTTACATTGGTCCCGTGCGAGGTGTTGGTGCCACTTACGGGGCAGTTCGGGGGCTGTTTTGGGTTGTCACCCACTAACGCCCTGTTTTTAAGCCTAAGTCTTGAAATATGCAAATTATCGTCGTATTCTCAAATCGGGGGTCCTGAGATCGCGCGGTCAGTTCGTACGAGTTACATTGGTCCTATGTGAGGTGTTGGTGCCACTTACGGGGCCGTTCGGGGGCTGTTTCGAGTTTTCACCCACTAACGCCATGTTTTTAAGCCTAAGTCTTGAAATATGCAAATTATTGTGGTATTATCAAACCTGTGAGGTGTTGGTGCCACCAAGGGGCCGTCCGGGGGCTGTTTCGGGATTTCACCCACCAACGCCATGTTTTTAAGCCTAAGTCTAGAAATAAGCAAATTATCGTCGTATTCTAAAACCGGGGGTTCCGTGATCGCACGGTCAGTTCGTACTTGCATTGGTCCCACTCACGGGACCGTTCGGGGGCCGTTTTGGGGTTTCACCCACTAACGCCATGTTTTAAAGCTTAAGTCTAGAAATATGCAAATTATCATGTTATTCTCGAATCGGGGGTCCCGTGATCGCGCGGTCAGTTCGTACGAGTTACATTGGTCCCGTACAAGGTATTGGTGCCACTAACGGGACCGTACGGGTCCCGTGCAAGGAGTTGGTGCCACTCACGAGGCTGTTCGAGGGCTATTTCGGCTTTTCACCCACTAACGTCATGTTTTTAAGCCTAAGTTTAGAAATATGCAAATTATCATTGTATTCTCAAACCGGGGGTCCCGTGATCACGCAATCAGTTTGTACGAGTTACATTGGTCCCGTGCGTGGTGTTAGTGCCACTCACGGGGCCGTTCGGTGGATGTTTCTAGTTTTCCCCCACCAACGCCACGTTTTTAAGCCTAAGTCTAGAAAACTGAAATTATCATCGTATTCTCAAACCGGGGGTCACGAGATCGCGCGGTCAGTTCGTACGAGTTACATTGGTCCCATACGAGGTGTTGGTGCCACTCAAGGGGCCGTTCGGGGGCTGTTTCGGGTTTTGACCTACCAACGCCATGTTTTTAAACTTAAGTCTAGAAATAAAAAAATTATCATCGTATTCTAAAACCGGGGGTTCCGTGATCGCACGGTCAGTTCGTACTTACATTGGTCCCTTGCGAGGTATTGGTGCCACTCACGGGGCCGTTCAGGGGCCGTTTCGGGTTTTCACCCACTAACGCCATGTTTTTAAGCCTAAGTCTAGAAATATGATAATTATCGTGTTATTCTTGAACCGGGGGTCCCGTTATCACGCGGTCAGTTCGTAAGAGTTACATTGGTCCCGTGTGTGGTGTTGGTGCCACTCACGGGACCGTTCGGGGGCTGTTTCGGGTTTTCACCCACCAATGCCATATTTTGCCTAAGTCTATAAATATGTAAATTATCATCGTATTCCCAAACCGAGGGTCTCGTGATCGCGCAGTCAGTTCGTACGAGTTACATTGGTCCCGTGCGAGGTGTTGGTGCCACTCACGGGGCCGTTCGGGGGATGTTTTGGGTTGTCACCCACTAACGCCATGTTTTTAAGCCTAAGTCTAGAAATATGAAAATTATCGTTGTATTCTCAAACCAGGGGTTCCGTGATCGTGCGGTCAGTTCGTATGAGTTACATTGGTCCCGTGCGAGGTGTTGGTGCCACTCACGGGGCCGTTCGGGGGCTGTTTCGGCTTTTCACCCACTAACGCCATGTTTTTTTGCCTAAGTCTAGAAATATAAAAATCATTATCATATTGTCATATCGGGAGTCCCGTGATCGCGAAGTCAGTTCCTACGAGTTACATTGGTCCCGTGCGAGGTGTTGGTGCCACTCACGAGGCCGTTCGGGGGTTGTTACGGATTTTCACCAACTAGCGCCATGTTTTCAAACCTAAGTCTAGAAATATGCTAATTATCATCGTATTATCAAACCGTGGGTCCCATGATCGCGCGGTCAATTCATAAGAGTTACATTGGTCCTGTGTGAGGTGTTGGTGCCACTCACGGGGCCGTTCGGGGGCTGTTTTTGGTTTTCACCCATCAGCACCATGTTTTTAAGCCTAAGTCTTGAAATATGCAAATTATCATCGTATTCTCAAACCGGGGGTCCTGTGATCGCGCGGTCAGTTCGTACGAGTTACATTGGTCCTGTGTGAGGTGTTGGTGCCACTTACGGGGCCGTTCGGGGGCTGTTTCGAGTTTTCACCCACTAACGCCATGTTTTTAAGACTAAGTCTAGAAATGTGTAAATTATTGTCGTATTATCAAACCTGTGAGGTGTTGGTGCCACTCAAGGGGCCGTTCGGGGGCTGTTTCGGGATTTCACCCACCAACGCCATGTTTTTAAGCCTAAGTCTAGAAATAAGCAAATTATCGTCGTATTCTAAAACCGGGGGTTCCGTGATCGCACGGTCAGTTCGTACTTGCTTGGTCCCACTCACGGGACCGTTCGGGGGCCGTTTTGTGTTTTCACCCACTAACGCCATGTTTTAAAGTTTAAGTCTAGATATATGCAAATTATCATGTTATTCTCGAACCGGGGGTCCCGTGATCGCGCGGTCAGTTCGTACGAGTTACATTGGTCCCGTACGAGGTGTTGGTTCCACTCACGGGACCGTACGGGTCCCGTGCGAGGTGTTGGTTCCACTCAAGGGGCCGTTCGAGGGCTATTTCGGCTTTTCACCCACTGACGTCTTGTTTTTAAGCCTAAGTTTAGAAGTATGCAAATTATCATCGTATTCTCAAACCGGGGGTCCCGTGATCACGAAGTCAGTTCATACGAGTTACATTGGTCCCGTGCGTGGTGTTAGTGCCACTCACGGGGCCGTTCGGTGGCTGTTTCGAGTTTTCCCCCACCAACGCCACGTTTTTAAGCCTAAGTCTAGAAAACTGAAATTATCGTCGTATTCTCAAACCGAGGGTCACGAGATCGCGCGGTCAGTTCGTACGAGTTACATTGGTCCCATACGAGGTGTTGGTGCTAGTCAAGGGGCCGTTCGGGGGCTGTTTCGGGTTTTCACCCCCTAACGTCATGTTTTTAAGCCTAAGTCTAGAAATATGCAAATTACTGTCGTATTCTCAAATCGGGGGTCCCGTGATCTCGTACGAGTTTCATTGGTCCCGTACGATGTGTTGGTGCCACTCACGGGGCCGTTCGGGGTCAGTTCCGGGTTTTCACCCACTAACGCCATGTTTTTTAGCCTGAGTGTAGAAATATGCAAATTATCATCGTATTCTCAAACCGGGGGTCCTGTGATCACGCAATCAGTTTGTAAGAGTTACACAGGTCCCGTGTATGGTGTTGGTGCCACTCACGGGACTGTTCGGGGGCTGTTGCGGGTTTTCACCCAGCAACGTCATGTTTTGCCTAAGTCTAGAAATATGTAAATTATCGTCGTATTCCCAAACCGAGGGTCTCGTGATCGCGCAGTCAGTTTGTACGAGTTACATTGGTCCCGTGCGAGGTGTTGGTGCCACTTACGGGGCAGTTCGGGGGCTGTTTTGGGTTGTCACCCACTAACGCCATGTTTTTAAGCCTAAGTCTTGAAATATGCAAATTATCGTCGTATTCTCAAACCGGGGGTCCTGTGATCGCGCGATCAGTTCGTACGAGTAACATTGGTCCCGTGTGAGGTGTTGGTGCCACTTACGGGGCCGTTCGGGGGCTGTTTCGGGATTTCACCCACCATCGCCATGTTTTTAAGCCTAAGTCTAGAAATAAGCAAATTATCGTCGTATTCTAAAATCGGGGGTTCCGTGATCGCACGGTCAGTTCGTACTTGCATTGGTCCCACTCACGGGACCGTTCGGGGGCCGTTTTGGGTTTTCACCCACTAACGCCATGTTTTAAAGCTTAAGTCTAGAAATATGCAAATTATCATGGTATTCTCGAACCGGGGGTCCCGTGATCGCGCGGTCAGTTCGTACGAGTTACATTGGTCCCGTACGAGGTGTTGGTGCCACTCACGGGACCGTACGGGTCCCGTGCGAGGAGTTGGTGCCACTCACGAGGCCGTTCGAGGGCTATTTCGGCTTTTCACCCACTAACGTCATGTTTTTAAGCCTAAGTTTAGAAATATGCAAATTATCATTGTATTCTCAAACCGGGGGTCCCGTGATCACGCAGTCAGTTCGTACGAGTTACATTGGTCCCGTGCGTGGTGTTAGTGCCACTCACGGGGCCGTTCGGTGGCTGTTTCTAGTTTTCCCCCACCAACGCCACGTTTTTAAGCCTAAGTCTAGAAAACTGAAATTATCATCGTATTCTCAAACCGGGAGTCACGAGATCGCGCGGTCAGTTCGTACGAGTTACATTGGTCCCATACGAGGTGTTGGTGCCACTTAAGGGGCCGTTCGGGGGTTGTTTCGAGTTTTCACCCACCAACACCATGTTTTTAAGCTTAAGTCTAGAAATAAGAAAATTATCACCGTATTCTAAAACCGGGGGTTCCGTGATCGCACGGTCAGTTTGTACTTACATTGGTCCCTTGCGAGGTGTTGGTGCCACTCATGGGGCCGTTCGGGGGCCGTTTCGGGTTTTCACCCACTAACGCCATGTTTTTAAGCCTAAGTCTAGAAATATGATAATTATCGTGTTATTCTCGAACCGGGGGTCCCGTGATCACGCGGTCAGTTCGTAAGAGTTACATTGGTCCCGTGTGTGGTGTTGGTGCCACTCACAGGGCCGTTCGGGGGCGGTTTCGGGTTTTCACCCACCGATGCCATGTTTTGCCTAAGTCTATAAATATGTAAATTATCATTGTATTCGCAAACCGAGGGTCTCGTGATCGCGCGGTCAGTTCGTACGAGTTACATTGGTCCCGTGCGAGGTGTTGGTGCCACTCACGGGGCCGTTCGGGGGATGTTTCGGGATGTCACCAACTAACGCCATGTTTTTAAGCCTAAGTCTAGAAATATACAAATTATCGTTGTATTCTCAAACCAGGGGTTCCGTGATCGCGCGGTCAGTTCGTATGAGTTACATTGGTCCTGTGCGAGGTGTTGGTGCCACTCACGGGGCCGTTCGGGGGCTGTTTCGAGTTTTCACCCACTAAAGCCATGTTTTTAAGCCTAAGTCTAGAAATATGAAAATTATCGTCGTATTCTAAAACCGGGGGTTCCATGATCGCACAATCAGTTCGTACTTACATTGGTCCCATGCGAGGTGTTGGTGCCACTCACGGGGCCGTTCGGGGGTTATTTCGGGTTTTCACCCACTAACGCCATGTTTTTAAGCTTAAGTCTAGAAATATGCTAATTGTCGTCTTATTCTCGAACCGGGGGTCCCGTGATCGTGCGGTCAGTTCGTACGAGTTGCATTGGTCCCGTGCGAGGTGTTGGTGCCTCTCACGGGACCGTACGGGTGCTCTTTCGTGTTTTCACCGTCTAACGCCTTATTTTTAAGCTTAAGTCCCTATATGTTAAAATTATCGTCATATTCTCATATCGGGAGTCCCATGATCGCGCGGTCAGTTCCTACGAGTTACATTGGTCCCGTGCGAGGTGTTGGTGCAACTTACGGGGCCATTTGGGGGCTATTTCGGCTTTTCACCCACTAACGCCATGTTTTTTTGCCTAAGTCTAGAAATATAAAAATTATTATTGTATTCTCATATCGGGAGTCTCGTGATCGCGCAGTCAGTTCCTACGAGTTACATTGGTCCCGTACGAGGTGTTGGTGTCACTCACGATTTCGTTCGGGGGTTGTTACGGATTTTCACCAACTAGTGCCATGTTTTTAAACCTAAGTCTAAAAATATGCTAATTATCATAGTATTATCAAACCGTGGGTCCCATGATCGCGCGGTCAATTCATAAGAGTAACATTGGTCCCGTGTTAGGTGTTGGTGCCACTCACGGGGCCGTTCGGGAGCTGTTTTTGGTTTTCACCCATCAACACCATGTTTTTAAGCCTAAGTCTAGAAATATGGAAATTATCGTCGTATTCTAAAATCGGGGTTCCGTGATAGCAAGATCAGTTCGTACTTACATTGGTCCCGGGCGAGTTGCTGGTGCCACTCGCGGGGCCGTTTGGGGGTTGTTTCGAGTTTTCACCCACTAACGCCATGTTTTCAAGTCTAAGTTTTGAAATATGCGAATTATCATCTTATTCTCGAACCGGGGTTCTCGTGATTGCGTGGTCATTTTGTACGAGTTACATCGATCCCGTGCGAGGTGTTGGTGCCTCTCACGGGACCGTACGGGTGCTCTTTCGTGTTTTCACCTTCTAACGCCTTGTTTTTAAGCTTAAGTCCTCATATTTAAAAATTATCGTCGTATTCTCATATTGGGAGTCCCTTGATCGCGCGGTCAGTTCCTACGAGTTACATTGGTCCCAGGCGAGGTGTTGGTGCAACTCAAGGGGCCGTTCGGGGGATGTTACGAATTTTCACCCACTAACGTCATGCTTTTAAGCCTAAGTCTAGATATATGCAAATTATCGTCGTATTCTCAAACCGGTGGTCCCGTGATCGCGCGGTTAGTTCGTACGAGTTAGATTGGTCCCGTGCGAGGTGTTGGTGCCACTCACGGGGCCGTTCGAGGGTTCACCCACTAACGCCATGTTTTAAGCTTAAGTCTAGAAATATGCAAGTTATCGTCTTATTCTCGTACCGTGGGTCCCGTGATCGTGTTGTCAATCCGTAAGAGTTATGTTGGTTCCGAGCGATGTGTTGGTGCCACTCACGGGGCCGTTCGGGGGCTATTTTGGCTTTTCATCCACTAACGCCATGTTTTTAAACCTAAGTCTTTAAACATGCAAATTATCGTCGTATTCTCAAACCGAGGGTTCCGTGATCGCGCGGTTAGTTCGTACGAGTTACATTGGTCCCGTGTGAGGTGTTAGTGCCACTCACGGGGCCGTTCGGTGGCAGTTTCGAGTTTTTCCCTTCCAACGTCACGTTTCTAAGCCTAAGTCTAAAAAACTAAAATTATCGTCGTATTCTCAAACCGGGGGTCTCGTGATTGTCAGTTCGTACGAGTTATATTGGTCCCATACGAGGTGTTGGTGCCACTCACGGGGACGTTCGGGAGCTGTTTCGGGTTTTCACCCACTAACGCCATGTTTTTAAACCTAAGTCTAGAAATATGCAAATTACAGTCGTATTCTCAAATTGGGGGTCCCTTGATCGCGCGAACTGTTCGTAGGAGTTTCATTGGTCCCATACGAGGTGTTGGTGCCACTCACGGGGCCGTTCGGGGTCAGTTCCAGGTTTTCACCCACTAACGCCATGTTTTTAAGTTAAGTCTAGAAATATGCAAATTATCGTCGTATTCCCAAACCGGGGGTCCTGTGATCGCGCGGTCAGTTCGTACGAGTTACATTGGTCCCGTGCGAGGTGTTGGTGCCACTCACGGGGTCGTTCGGGGGCTGTTTCGAGTTTTCACCCACTAACGCCATGTTTTTAAGCCAAAGTCTAGAAATATGCAAATTATCGTCGTATTCTCAAATCGGGGGTCCTGTGATCGCGCGGTCAGTTCGTACGAGTTACATTGGTCCTGTGCGAGGTGTTGGTGCCACTTACGGGGCCGTTCGGGGGCTGTTTCGAGTTTTCACCCACTAACGCCATGTTTTTAAGCCTAAGTCTAGAAATATTCAAATTATTGTCGTATTATCCAACCTGTGAGGTGTTGGTGCCACTCAAGGGGTCGTTCGGGGGCTGTTTCGGGTTTTTACCCACCAACGCCATGCTTTTAAGCTTAAATCTAGAAATAAGCAAATTATCATCGTATTCTAAAACCGGGGGTTCCGTGATTGCACGGTCAGTTCGTACTTACATTGGTCCCTTGCGAGGTGTTGGTGCCACTCACGAGGCCGTTCGGGGGCCGTTTTGGATTTTCACCCACTAACGCCATGTTTTTAAGCCTAAGTCAAGAAATATGATAATTATCATGTTATTCTCGAACCGAGGGTCCCGCGATCACGCGATTAGTTCGTAAGAGTTACATTGGTCCCGTGTGTGGTGTTGGTGCCACTCACGGGGCCGTTCGGGGGCTGTTTCGGGTTTTCACCCACCAATGTCATGTTTTGCCTAAGTCTATAAATATGTAAATTATCATCGTATTCCCAAACCGAGGGTCTCGTGATCGCGCGGTCAGTTCGTACGAGTTACATTGGTCCCGTGCGAGGTGTTGGTGCCACTCACGGGGCAGTTCTTGTCACCCACTAACGCCATGTTTTTAAGCCTAAGTCTAGAAATATGCAAATTATCGTCGTATTCTCAAACCGGGGATCCCGTGCTTGCGCGGTCAGTTCGTACGAGTTACATTGGTCCTGTGCGAGGTGATGATGCCACTTATGGGGCCGTTCGGGGGCTGTTTCGAGTTTCCACCCACTAACGCCATGTTTTTAAGCCTAAGTCTAGAAATATGCAAATTATTGTCGTATTATCAAACCTGTGAGGTGTTGGTGCCACTCAAGGGGCCGTTCGGGATTTCACCCACCAACGCCATGTTTTTAAACCTAAGTTTAGAATTAAGCAAATTATCGTCGTATTCTAAAACCGGGGGTTCCGTGATCGCATGGTCAGTTCGTACTTACATTGGTCCCTTGCGAGGTGTTGGTGCCACTCACGGGGCCGTTCGGAGTCCGTTTTGGGTTTTCACCCACTAACGCATTGTTTTTAAGCTTAAGTCTAAAAATATGCAAATTATCGTGTTGTTCTCGAACCGGGGGTCCCGTGATCGCGTGGTCAGTTCGTACGAGTTAAATTGGTCCCGTGCGAGGTGTTGGTGCCACTCACGGGATCGTACGGGTCCCGTGCGAGGAGTTGGTGCCACTCACGGGGCCGTTCGAAGGCTATTTCGGCTTTTCACCCACTAACGTCATGTTTTTATGCCTGAGTTTAGAAATATGCAAATTACCATTGTATTCTCAAACCGGGGGTCCCGTGATCACGCGGTCAATTCGTACGAGTTACATTGGTCCCGTGCGAGGTGTTAGTGCCACTCACGGGGCCGTTCGAGGGCTATTTCGAGTTTTCACCCACTAAAGTTATGTTTTTAAGCCTAAGTCTAGAAATATGCAAATTACCGTCGTATTCTCAAACCGGGGGTCCCGTGATCGCGGGCTCAGTTCGTACGAGTTTCATTGGTCCCGTACGATGTGTTGGTGCCACTCACGGGGCTGTTCGGTGGCAGATCCGGGTTTTCACCCACTAACGCCATGTTTTTTAGCCTAAGTGTAGAAATATGATAATTATCGTCGTATTCTCAAACCGGGGGTCCTGCGATCACGCAATCAGTTCGTAAGAGTTACATTGGTCCAGTGTGTGGTGTTGGTGCCATTCACGGTGCCGTTTGGGGGCTGTTTCGGGTTTTCACCCACCAATGCCATGTTTTGCCTAAGTCTAGAAATATGTAAATTATCATCGTATTCCCAAACCGAGGGTCTCGTGAGTTCGTACGAGTTACATTGGTCCCGGGAGAGGTGTTGGTGCCACTCACGGGGCAGTTCGGGGGATGTTTTGGGTTGTCACCCACTAACGCCATGTTTTTAAGCCTAAGTCTAGAAATACGCAAATTATCGTCGTATTCTCAAACCGGGGGTCCTGTGATCGCGCGGTCAGTTCGTGCGAGTTACATTGTCCCGTGCGAGGTGTTGGTGCCACTCACGGGGTCGTTCGGGGTCTGGTTCGAGTTTTCACCCACTAACGCCATGTTTTAAGCCAAAGTCTAGAAATATGCAAATTATCGTCGTATTCTCAAATCGGGGGTCCAGTGATCGCGCGGTCAGTTCGTACGAGTTACATTGGTCCTGTGCGAGGAGTTGGTGCCACTTACTGGGCCGTTCGGGGGCTGTTTCTAGTTTTCACCCACTAACGCCATTTTTTAAGCCTAAGTCTAGAAATTTGCAAATTATTGTCGTATAATCAAACCTGTGAGGTGGTGGTGCGACTCACGGGGCCGTTCGGGGGCTGTTTCGAGTTTTCACCCACCAACGCCATGTTTTTAAGCCTAAGTCTAGAAATATGCAAATTATCGTCGTATTCTAAAACCGGGGGTTTCGTGATGGCACGATCAGTTCGTACTTACATTGGTCCCGTGCGAGGTGTTGGTGCCACTCACGGGGCTGTTCGGGGGCTATTTCGGGTTTTCACCCACTAACGCCATGTTTTTAGGCTTAAGTCTAGAGATATGCAAATTGTCGTCTTATTCTCGAATCGAGGGTCCCGTGATTGCGCGTCAGTTCGTACGAGTTGCATTGGTCCCGTGTGAGGTGTTGGTGCCTCTCACGGGACCGTACGGAAGCTCTTTCGTGTATTCACCGTCTAACGCCTAATTTTTAAGCTTAAGTCCTTATATTTTAGAATTATCGTCATATTCTCATATCGGGAGTCCCATGTTCGCGCGGTCAGTTCCTACGAGTTACATTAGTCCCGTACGAGGTGTTGGTGCCACTCACGGGGCCATTCGGGGGCTATTTCGTCTTTTCCCCCACTAACACCATGTTTTTTTGCCTAAATCTAGAAATAAAAAAATTATCATCGTATTCTCATATCGGGAGTCCTGTGATCGCGCGCGGTCAGTTCCTACGAGTTACGTTGGTCCCGTGCGAGGTGTTGGTGCCACTCACGGGGCCGTTCAGGGGTTGTTACGGATTTTCACCAACTAGCGCCATGTTTTTAAGCCTAAGTCTAGAAATAAGCTAATTATCCTCGTATTATCAAACTATGGGTCCCGTGATCGCGCGGTCAATTCATAAGAGTTACATTGGTCCCGTGTGAGGTGTTGGTGCTACTCACGGGGCCGTTCGGGGGCTATTTTCGGTTTTCACCCACCAGCACCATGTTTTTAAGCCTAAGTCTAGAAACATGCAAATTATCGTCGTATTCTAAAATCGGGGGGCCGTGATAGCAAGATCAAGTCGTACTTACATTGGTCCTGGGCGAGGTGCTGGTGCCACTCACGGCGCCGTTTGGGGGCTGTTTCGGGTTTTCACCCACTAACCATGTTTTCAAGTCTAAGTTTAGAAATATGCAAATTATCGTCATATTCTCGAACCGGGGTTCTCGTGATCGCACGGTCATTTTGTACGAGTTACATTGATCCCGTTCGAGGCGTTGGTGCCTCTCACGGGACCGTACGGGTGCTCTTTCGTGTTTTCACCTTCTAACGCCATTCTAGAAATCTGTAAATTATCGTCGTATTCTCAAACCGGAGGTCCCGTGATCGGCCGGTCAGTTCGTACGGGTTATATTGGTCCCGTGCGAGGTGTTAGTGCCACTCACGGGGCTGTTTCGAGTTTTCCCCGACCAATGCCATGTTTTTGAGCCTAAGTCTAGAAATCTGAAATTATCGTCGTATTCTCAAACCGGGGGTCTCGTGATCACACGGTCAGTTCGTACGAGTTACATTGGTCCCGTACGAGGTGTTGGTGCCACTCACGGGGCCGTTCGAGTGCTGTTTCGGGTTTTCACCCACTAACGCCATGTGTGTAAGCTGAAGTCTAGAAATATGCAAATTATCGTCGTTTTCTCAAATCGGGGGTCCCGTGATCGTGCGCTCAGTTCGTACGAGTTACATTGGTCCCGTACGAGGTGTTGGTGCCACTCACGGGGCCGTTCGGGGGCTGTTCCAGGTTTTCACCAACTAACGCCATGTTTTTAAGCCTAAGTCTAGAAATATGCAAATTATCGTCGTATTATCAAACGGGGGGTCCTGTGATCGCGCGGTCAGTTCGAAAGAGTTAAATTGGTCCCGGATGTGGTGTTGGTGCCACTGACGGGGCCGTTCGAGGACTGTTTCGGGTTTTCACCCACCAACGTCATATTTTGCCTAAGTCTAGAAATATGTAAATTATCATCGTATCCTCAAACCGAGAGTCCTGTGATCGTGCGGTCAGTTCGTACGAATCACATTGGTCCCGTGCGAGATGTTGGTGCCACTCACGGGGCAGTTCGGGGGCTGTTTTGGGTTGTCACCCACTAATCTCATTTTTTTAAGCCTAAGCTAGAAATATGCAAATTATCGTCGTATTCTCAAACCGGGGGTCCCGTGATCGCACAATCAGTTTGTAGGAGTTACATTGGTCCCGTGTGAGGTGTTGGTGCCACTCACGGGGCCGTTCGTAGGCTGTTTCGGGTTTTCACCCGCCAACGCCATGTTTTTATTCCTAAGTCTAGAAATATGCAAATTATCGTCGTATTCTAAAACCGGGGGTTCCGTGATTGCACGATCAGTTCGTACTTATATTGGTCCCGTGCAAGGTGGTTCTACCACTCACGGGGCCGTTCGGGGGCTGTTACGGATTTTCATTCATTAACGTCATATTTTTAAGCCTAAGTCTAGTAATATGAAAATTATGGTCTTATTCTCGAACCGGGTGTCCTGTGATCGCGCGGTCAGTTCGTACGAGTTACATTGGTCCCGTACGAGGTGTTGGTGCCTCTCACGGGATCGTACGGGTGCTCTTTCGTGTTTTCACCCTCTAACGCCTCGTTTTATACTTAACTCCTCATATTTTAAAATTATCGTCGTATTCTCGTATCGGGAGTCCTGCGATCGCTCGATCAGTTCCTACAAGTTACCTTGGTCCCGTGCGAGGTGTTGGTGCCACTCAGAGGGTCGTTCGGGTGTTTTTTTTTTGGGAAATTAATTGTATATAAAAAAAAGAAGAATACACAGAGGAAGGAACCTCAAAGCTAAAAAACCCCGGGGCATACCCCGGAGCCAATCAACAAGCAACGCTAAACAAGGCAAACATGCCTAACAAAAACTAGCTCAGAAGCCTATTTTCATGGATGTTCCAATACATACAAGCCATCCAGTTAGTGTAATTTCTTCTATCCTTTTTCCAAGTAAGAACTTTGGCTCTAACCATGTTTTCAATACCCTTCACAATGGTGTAGAGAATTGAAGACATGCTTAAAGCACCTCAAATTCCTCTCCATCCAGATGCAGTAGATCGTAGTAGTGAAAGAAATGGATCTAATCTTGTCACATAAGGATTTTGTAGAGTGGTTAACAGTGGCCAAGGATAACTCTCTATTCCAACTTTGAAACTTCCTGTACCGCTGATTTCTAAGCATCACCTCCTCCCATATACTCTTGCTAAGGCTGCATTGAGAGAAAAGGTGGATATAAGTTTCCCTCTTAGAACCACACATCCCACACAGGTCATCCTCATAAATACCCCATTCAAATAATTTGTCCTTAGTGTTGATGGCCTTTCGAAATACTAACCAAGAATTGAAAGAACACTTAGGAATGCAAACCTTGCTCCAAACAAAGTTGCTCCAAGTAACAGTAGGCTTGTGGGTCATCAATAGCTTCCAAGCAGATGCAATGGTGAAGGTCCCTTTCTTGGAAGGAAGCCAAACCACATAGTCATTTCCCTCAAGAATTGCAGGTAAGTTAGCATTCTTCACTTCATTTAATTCCCAGGTCACAGTTGAGGGCCATCTCCACTCCATTTGGTGGATGAAATCAGAAATTTTAGCTTTTAGACTACTAGCTGAGTTATACACAATGTTGTTCCCATAAAGAGGAAACAGTGGCCCATTTGGATGCCACAAATCAAACCACATAAAGGTTTGAGTCCCATTCCCAATGAATGTTTTGATTTGTCTTCTAAACTTTTCTCTTATCTTAAGAATTTTCCTCCAACTCCATGATGCATCATTTGGTATACTCAAAGCCCATATGCTCCTCCCTTTGATTTTGTACATATTGCACCACTTAATCCATAAACTATCCTTCTTACTGCATAGATTCCATAAGTGCTTAGCCATGGCAGCTATGTTCCATGTTGTTACGGATTTTGACCCACTAACGCCATGTTTTTAAGCCTAAGTCTAGAAATATGATAATTATCGTCGTATTCTTAAACCGGGGGTCCCATGGTCGCGCAGTCAGTTCGTACGAGTTATATTGGTGCTGTGCGAAGTGCTAGTGCCACTCATGGGGCCATTCGGGGGTTGTTTTGGGTTTTCACCCACTAACGCCATGTTTTTAAGCCTAAGTTATAATCGTATTCTCAAACCGGGGGTCCCGTGATCGTGCGGTCAGTTCGTACGAGTTACATTGGTCCTTGCGAGATGTTAGTGCCACTCATGGGTCCGTTCGGTGGCTGTTTCGAGTTTTCCCCCACCAACGCCATGTTTTTAAGCTAAGTCTGGATATTTAAAATTATCGTCGTATTCTCAAACCGGGGGTCCCGTGATCATGCGATGAGTTCGTACGAGTTACATTGGTCCCGTGCGAGGTGTTGGTGCCACTCACGGGGCCGTTCGGGGGCAGTTTCGAGTTTTCACCCACTCACGCCATATTTTTAAGCCTAAGTCCAGAAATTTGCAAATTATTGTCAAATTATCAAACTTGTGAGGTGTTGGTGCCACTCACGGGGCCGTTCCGGGGTGGTTTCGGGTTTTCACTCACCAACGCCATATTTTTAAGCCAAAGTCTAGAAATATGTAAATTATCATCGTATTCTAAAATCGAGGGTTCCGTGATCGCACGATCAGTTCGTACTTACATTGGTAACGTGCGAGGTGTTGGTGCCACTCACGGGGCCGTTCGGGGGCTGTTTTGGGTTTTCACCCACTGACGTCGTGTTTTTAAGCTTAAGTCTAGAAATACGAAAATTATCGTCTTATTCTCTAACCGAAGGTCCCGTGATCGCGCGGTCAGTTCTTACGAGTTATACATTGGTCCCGTACGAGGTGTTGGTGCCAATCACGGGGCAGTTCGGTGGTTGTTTCGAGTTTTCATCCAATAATGCCATGTTTTTCAGCCTAAGTCTAGAAATATGCAAATTATTGTCGTATTATAACACTGGGGGAACCGGTGATCAGTTCGTAAGAGTTTCATTGGTCCCGTGTGAGGTGTTGGTGCCACTCACGCGGCCGTTCGGGGGTTGTTTCGGGTTTTCACCCAACAACGCAATGTTTTTAAGCCTAAGTCTAGAAATATGCAAGTTATCATCGTATTCTCGAACCGTGGGTCCCGTGATCGTGCTATCAGTTCGTACGAGTTACGTTGGTCCGGTGCGAGTAGTTAGTACCACTCACGGGGCCGTTCGATGGCTGTTTTGAGCTCTCCCCCACCAACGCCTTGTTTTTAAGCCTAAGTCTAGAAATATGCAAATTATCATCGTATTCTCAAATCGGAGTCTCGTGATCGTGCGATCAGTTCGTACGAGTTACATTGGTCCCATGCGAGGTGTTTGTACCACTCACAGGGCCGTTCGGGTGTTGATTCGGTTTTCACCCACTAAAGCCATGTTTTTAAGCCTAAGTCTAGAAATATGCAAAATATCGTCGTATTCTCACATCGGGCGTTCCGTGATGGCGCGGTCAGTTCGTACGAGTTACATTGGTCTCGTGCTAGGTGTTGGTGCCACTCACGGTGCTGTTTCGGGTTTTCACCCCCCAACGCCATATTTTATGCTTAGGTCTAGAAATTTGCAAATTATCATCGTATTCTCAAACGGGGGTCCCGTGATCGCGTGATCAGTTTGTAGGAGTTACATTGGTCCCGTGTGAGGTGTTGGTGCGACTCACGGGGCCGTTCGGGGGTTGTTTCGGGTTTTCACCCACTAACGTCATGTTTTTAAGCCTAAGTCTAGAAATATGTAAAATATCGTCATATTCTCAAACCGGGGGTCCCGTGATCGCGCGGTCAGTTCGTATGAGTTACATTGGTCCCATGCGAGGTGTTGGTGGCACTCACGGGGCCGTTCGGGGGCTGTTTCGAGTTTTCATTCACTAAGGCCAGGTTTTTAAGCCTAAGTCTAGAAATATTCCAATTATTGTCGTATTATCAATCCGGGGGTCCCGTGATCGCGCGGTCAGCTACTAAGAGTTACATTGGTCCCGTGTGAGGTGTTGGTGCCACTTACGGGGCCGTTCGGGGGCTGTTTCGGGTTTTCACCCACCAACGCCTTGTTTTATGCTTAGGTCTAGAAATATGCAAATTATCATCGTATTCTCAAACCGGGGCCCCGTGATCGCGTGATTAGTTTGTAGGAGTTACTTTGGTCCCGTGTGAGGTGTTGGTGCCACTCACGGGGCCGTTCGGGGGTTGTTTCGAGTTTTCACCCACTAACGTCATGTTTTTTTTGGTAACTTTAATTATATTGAAAAGAAAGATATATACAAGGAGAAGAACACCAAGCCCAGAGGCTAGTAACCAGAAGGTGGGGCATACCCCCCTCCCCAACAAACAACAACATAGGAAATCAAAGGAAGCAAAAACACTCCCAAAACATCAACAAAGAAGTCAAAAGAAAATAACATTAGAGGTACAACATGGTTTCAGGAATCCCCCATTGGTTGCAGACCATCCAATTAGTGTAGCTTCTGTTCGTGTTCTTCCAAGTACTGATCTTGATCTTCATCATGTTATTGATCTCATACATGAGCTGACCAGGGGTTCTAGCCCCTCTGTTGTGCATCCTGCCATTCCTTTCCATCCAAATACAATAGATGGTGGTAGTGAAAGATAGAGTTCTGACTTTGTTGATGAGGTTGTTGTTGTTAGCATACTCCACAGCCCACTCTAGCTCTCTCTCCCACGTCCCTATATTCCTGTAGCATCGGTTCCTGCAAAGTACTTCCATCCACACCTCCTTAGTGTAAGGGCAGTCAGCAAATAAGTGCGATAAAGTTTCAGTCCCATTAGTGCATAACATGCAATTACTATTGTCCACAATCCCCCACTCCAACAGTTTATCTTTGGTAATAAGACTTCTTCTGCAGATCAGCCAAGCGATGAAAGAGCATTTAGGTATGTTGGCATGGCTCCAAACCAACCTATTCCATTCCACCTCATTGTTGTGACTGCAAATAGCCTTATAGACAGATTGAATGGAGAAAATCCCATTTGTAGAAGGAACCCACGTAACCACATCCTCCTGCTGCGAAATAACTGGAAGAGTGGCATTCTGGATGTCATTAAGCTCCCACGTAACTGTGGAAGGCCACCTCCAATTCGTTCCTCTAATGAACTCAGCCACCTTGGCGTAAGGGTTGCTGGCAGCATCATAAATGGTCCTATCCCCAAATAACGGTTGTAGAGGCCCAAGAGGGTGCCAGTTATCATGCCAAATAAAAGTGTTATTACCATTACCAATGATAGACTTAATGAGAGGTCTGCTCTCCCTCCTCATTTTCAGAATTTTCCTCCATGTCCATGAGCAATCACTAGGAATAGCAATCGCCCAGAAGCTCCTTCTCTTGATTTTATACATGTGACACCATTTCACCCAAAGACTTTCTTTATTATTGCATATATTCCATATATGTTTCATCATAGCAGCCTTATTCCATTCTTCAATACATTTAATCCCCAACCCTCCCTCGGTTTTAGGCTTACAAACCTTACTCCAAGCCACTTTGGCCCCACTATGCTTCAAATCAAATCCATGCCAGATGAAGACTCTAATCAGTTGGTCTATATCTTTAATGACACCTTTGGGCATGATGAAAAGACTTGCCCAATACACCTGTATACTGAAAAGGATAGAGAGAGCAAGTTGAAGTCTACCAGCATAGCTGAGCATCTTGTTGGTCCAGCTTTTAATCCTCTTGGTAAGTCTATTAATGAGATCCAAGCAGTCCTCCTTCCTAAGTCTCGTGGAGATCAAAGGCACCCCAAGATATTTGAAGGAAGGCTTCTTTAATTGGAACCCAATTTTGTCAGCTAAAGCCTGAGCCTGAGGAACATCCATTCCCCCACAGTAAATATTGCTTTTCTCCATGTTGGGACAAAGCCCAGAGAGAAGAGCAAATTCCTCAATAGTATGGTTAATGCAGTCAAGTGTCTGCTCATCCCCCCCACCAAATATCATCAGGTCATCAGCAAAGCAAAGATGGTTAAGACCAATTTCCTTACATTTAGGGTGATAATTGAAGTTCATGTTGTTACAGTGCTGGTCCGGAAGACAGGAAAAACACTCCATAGCCAGAAGAAAAAGATAAGGGGAGAGAGGGTCACCTTGTCTAAGGCCTCTAGAGCTTTTAAAGAACCCATGGGATTCCCCATTAAGGCTGATGGAGTACCAGGCAGTGGTCACACACTCTTTAATCCACCTAATCATGATATGAGGAAATCTGACCTTCTCTAAGACATCAAAAAGGAACTCCCAACTCACAGTGTCATAAGCCTTCATAATGTCCACCTTAATAGCACATCTAGCCATACCATTGCCCCTATGATAGTTCCTCATAATCTCTTGAAGTAGAAGGATATTATCAGCAATAGATCTCCCTCTAACAAAGGCTGCCTGACTCTTTTAAGCCTAAGTCTAGAAATATGCAAAATATCATCGTATTCTCAAACCGGGGGTCCCGTGATCGCGTGGTCAGTTCGTATGAGTTACATTGGTCCCTTGCGAGGTGTTGGTGGCACTCACGGGGCCGTTCGGGGGCTGTTTCGAGTTTTCATTCACTAACGCCATGTTTTTAAGCCTAAGTCTTGAAATATTCAAATTATTGTCGTATTATCAATCCGGGGGTCCCGTGATCGCGCGGTCAGTTAGTAAGAGTTACATTGGTCCCATGTGAGGTGTTGGTGCCACTCACGGGGCCGATCGGGGGCTGTTTCGGGTTTTCACCCACCAACGCCATGTTTTTATGCCTAAGTCTAGAAATATGCAAATTATCGTCGTATTCTAAAACCGGGGGTCCCGTGGTCGTCCGGTCAGTTCGTACGAGTTACATTGGTCCCGTGCGAGGTGTTGGTGCCATTCACGGGGCCGTTCGGGGTTTTTTCGAGTTTTCACCCACTAACGCCATGTTTTTGAGCCTAAGTCTAGAAATATGCAAATTATCGTCTTATTCTCGAACCGGGGGTCCCGTGATCGCGCGGACAGTTCATACGAGTTACATTGGTCTCGTACGAGGTGTTGGTGCCTCTCACAGGATCGTACGGGTGCTCTTTCGTGTTTTCACCCTCTAACGCCTCGTTTTATACTTAAGTCCTCATATTTTAAAATTATCGTCGTATTCTCATATCGGGAGTCCCGTGATCGCGCGGTCAATTTCTACAAGTTATATTGGTCCCGTGCGAGGTGTTGGTGCTACTCACAGGTCCGTTCGAGGGTTGTTACGGATTTTCACCCACTAACGCCATGCTTTTAAGCCTAAGTCTAGAAATATGCTAATTATCGTCGTATTCTTAAACCGGGGGTCCCGTGGTCGCGCAGTCAGATCGTACAAGTTATATTGGTCCCGTGCGAGGTTTTAGTGCCACTCACGGGGCCGCTCGGGGGTTGTTTCGACTTTTCACCCACTAACGCCATGTTTTTAATCCTAAGTCTATGAATATACAAATTATCATCGTATTCTCAAATCGGGGGTCCCGTGATCGTGCGGTCAGTTCGTACGATTTACATTGGTCCCGTGCGAGGTGTTAGTGCCACTCACGGGTCTGTTCGGTGGCTGTTTCCTGTTTTCCCCCACCAACGCCATGCTTTTAAGCCTAAGTCTAGAAATTTAAAATTATCGTCGTATTCTAAAACTGGAGGTCCCGTGATCATGCGGTCAGTTCGTACGAGTTACATTGGTCCCATACGAGGTGTTGGTGCCACTCACGGGGCTGTTCGGGGGCTGTTTCGGGTTTTCACCCACTAACGCCTTGTTTTTAAGCCTAAGTCTAGAAATATACAAATTATCATCGTATTCTCAAACCGGGGGTCTCGTGATCGCGCGACCAGTTCATACGAGTTTTATTGGACCCGTACGAGGTGTTGGTGCCACTCACGGTGCCGTTCGGGGGCTATTTTGGGTTTTCACCCAACAACGCCATGTTATGCCTGAGTCTAGAAATATGGAAATTATCATCGTATTCTAAAACCGGGGGTCCCGTGGTCGTTCGGTCAGTTCGTACGAGTTACATTGGTCCCGTACGAGGTGCTGGTGCCATTTACGGGGCCGTTCGGGGGTCTGTTTCGAGTTTTAACCCTCTAACGCCATGTTTTTTAGCCTAAATCTAGAAATATGCAAATTTTCTTCTTATTGTCGAACCGAGGCTCCCGTGGTCGCGCTGTCAGTTCGTACGAGTTACAGTGGTCCCGTACGAGGTGTTGGTGCCTCTCACGGGATCGTACGGGTGCTCTTTCCTGTTTTCACCCTCTAACGCCTCATTTTATTCTTAAGTCCTCATATTTTAAAATTATCATCGTATTCTCATATCGGGAGTCCCGTGATCGCGCGATCAGTTTCTACAAGTTACATTGGTCCTGTGCGAGGTGTTGGTGCCACTCACAGGGCTGTTCGGGGGTTGTTACATATTTTCACCCACTAACGCCATGTTTTTAAACCTAAGTCTAGAAATATGCTAATTATCGTCGTATTCTTAATCCGGGTGTCCTGTGGTCGCGCAGTCAGTTCGTACGAGTTATATTGGTCCCGTGCGAGGTGTTAGTGCCACTCACGGGGCCATTCGGGGGTTGTTTCGGCTTTTCACCCACAAACGCCATGTTTTTAAGCCTAAGTCTAGAAATATACAAATTATGGTCGTATTCTCAGACCGGGGGTCCTGTGATCGGACGGTGAGTTCGTACGAGTTACACTGGTCCCGTGCGAGATGTTAGTGCCACTCACGGGGACGTGCGGTGGCTGTTTCGAGTTTTCCCCCATCAACGCCATGTATTTAAGCCCAAGTCTAGAAATCTGAAATTATCATCGTATTCTCAAATCGGGGGTCCCGTGATCATGCGATCAGTTCGTACGAGTTACATTGGTCCCATATGAGGTGTTGGTGCCACTCACGGTGCCGTTCGGTGGCTGTTTCGGGTTTTCACCCACTAACGCCAAGTTTTTAAGCCTAAGTCTAGAAATATGCGTATTATCGTCGTATTCTCAAATCGGGGGTCCCGTGATCGCGTGCTTAGTTCATACGAGTTTCATTGGTCGCGTACGAGGTGTTGGTGCCACTCACGAGGCCGTTCGGGGGTTGTTTCGTGTTTTCACCTAATAACGCCACGTTTTTACGCCAAAGTATAGAAACATGCAAATTATCGTCGTATTCTCAAACCGGGGGTCCCGTGATCGCGCGGTCATTTCGTAAGAGTTACACTAGTCCCGTGTGAGGTGTTGATGCCACTCACGGGGCCGTTCGGGGGTTGTTTCGGGTTTTCACCCACTAACGCCATGTTTTTATGCCTAAGTCTAGAAATATGCAAATTATCGTCGTATTCTCAAACCGGGGGTCCCGTGATCTCGTGGTACAGTTCGTACGAGTTATATTGGTCCCGTACGAGTTTTCATCCATTAACGCCATATTTTTAAGCCTAAGTCTAGATATATGCAAATTATCGTTGTATTCTCAAACCGGGGGTCCCGTGATCGCGTGGTCAGTTCGTACGAGTTATATTGGTCCCGTACGAGGTGTTGGTGCCTCTCATGGGATCGTACGGGTGCTCTTTCGTGTTTTCACCCTCTAACGCCTCGTTTTATACTTAAGTCCTCAGATTTTAAAATTATCGTCGTATTCTCATATCGGGAGTCCTGCGATAGCGCGGTCAGTTCCTACAAGTTACATTGGTCTCGTGCGAGGTGTTGGTGCCACTCACGGGGCCGTTCGGGTGTTGTTACGGGGTTTCACCCACTAACGCCATGTTTTTTTGCCTAAGTCTAGAAATATGCTAATTATCGTCGTATTCTTATACCGGGGGTCCCGTGATCGCGCAGTCAGTTCGTACGAGTTATATTGGTCCCGTCCGAGGTGTTAGTGCCACTCACGGGGCCGTTCGGGGGTTGTTTCGGGAAAACCCACTAACGCCTTTTTGAGCCAAATCCTAGAAATATGCAAATTATCGTCGTATTCTCAAACCGGGTATCCCATTATCACGCGGTTAGTTTGTACGAGTTACATTGGTTCCTTGCTAGGTACTGGTGCTAGTCACTAGGCCGTTTGGGTTTTCACCCACCAACGCGATGTTTTGTCCAAGTCTAAAAATATGTAAATTATCGTCGTATTCTCAAACTTGGGGTCCGGTGATTGCGCGGTCATTTCGTACGAGCTACATTGGTCCCGTGCAAGGAGTTAGTACCACTCACGGGGTCGTTCGGGGGTTGTTTCAGGTTTTCACCCACTAACGCCATAATTTTAAGCCTAACTCTAGAAATATGCAAATTATCATCATATTCTCAAACCGGGGGTCTCGTAATCGCGCGGTCAGTTCGTACGAGTTACATTTGTCCCGTGCGAGGTGTTTGTGCCTCTCACGGGCCCGTTCGGGGGTAGTTTCGGGTTTTCACCCACTAACGCCATGTTTTTAAGCCTAAGTCTAGAAATATGCAAGTTATCGTCTTATTCTCGAACTGGGGGTCCCGTGATCGTGCGGTCAGTTCGTACGAGTTACGTTGGTTCCGTGCGAGGTGTTGGTGCCACTCACGGGGCCGTTCGGGGGCAATTTCGGCTTTTCACCCACTATCGCCATGTTTTTAAGCCTAAGTCGAGAAATATGCAAATTATCGTTGTATTCTCAAACCGGGGGTCCCGTGATCACGCGGTCACTTCGTACGAGTTACATTGGTCCCGTGCGAGGTGTTAGTGCCACACACGGGACCGTTCGGTGGTTGTTTCGAGTTTTCCCCCACCAACGCCATGTTTTTTAGCCTAAGTGTAGAAATCTCAAATTATCGTTGTATTCTAAAACCGGGGGGACCGTGAACACGCGGTCAGTTCGTACGAGTTACATTGGTCCCATACAAGGTGTTAGTGCCACTCACGGGGCCGTTCGGGGGCTGTATCGGGTTTCACCCACTAACGCCATGTTTTTAAGCCAAAGTCTAGAAATATGCAAATTATCGTCGTTTTCTCCAACCGGGGCCCCCCTTGATCGCGCGCTCAGTTCGTACGAGTTACATTGGTCCCGTACGAGGTATTGGTGCCACTCACGGGGCCGTTCGGGGGCTGTTCCGAGTTTTCACCCACTAATGCCATGTTTTTAAGTAAGTCTAGAAATATGCAAGTTATCGTCGTATTATCAAACGGGAGGTCCTGTGATCGTGCGGTCAGTTCGTAAGAGTTACATTGGTCCCGTGTGTGGTGTTGGTGCCACTCACGGGGCCGTTCGGGGATTGTTTCGGGTTTTCACCGACCAACGCCATGTTTTTTCTAAGTCAAGAAATATGTAAATTAACATCGTATCCCCAAACCGAGGGTCCCGTGATCCCGTGGTCAGTTCGTAGGAGTTACATTGGCCCCGTCCGAGGTGTTGGTGCCACTCACGGGGTTGTGCGGGGGTTGTTTTGGGTTGTCACCCACTAACACCATGTTTTTAAGCCTAAGCTAGAAATATGGAAATTAATGTCGTATTATCAAACCTGTGAGGCGTTGGTGCCACTCACGGGGCCGTTCCTGTTTCGGGTTTTCACCCACCAACGCCATGTTTTTAAGCCTAAGTCTAGAAATAAGAAAATTATCCTCGTATTCTAAAACCGGGGGTTCCGTGATCACACGATCAGTTCGTACTTACATTGGTCCCGTGCGAGGAGTTGGTGCCACTCACGGGGCCGTTCGGGGGCTATTTCGGCTTTTCACCCACTAACGTCATGTTTTTAAGCCTAAGTCTAGAAATATGCAAATTATCATCGTATTCTTAAACCATGGGTTCCGTGATCGCGCGATCAGTTCGTACGAGTTAAATTGGTCCCGTGCGAGGTGTTAGTGCCATTGACGGGGCCGTTCGGTGGCTGTTTTGAGTTTTCCCCCACCAACGCCATGTTTTTAATCCTAAGTCTTGAAAACTGAAATTATCGTCGTATTCTCAAACCGGGAGTCTCGTGATTGTCAGTTCGTACGAGGTACATTGGTCCCATACGGGGTGTTGGTGCCACTCACTGGGCCGTTCGGGGGCTGTTTCGGGTTTTCACCCACTAACTCCATGTTTTTAAGCCTAAGTTTAGAAATATGCAAATTACCATCGTATTCTCAAATCGGGGTTCCCTTGATCGCGCGCTCTGTTCATACGAGTTTCATTGGTCCCGTACGAGGTGTTGGTACCACTCACGGGGCCGTTTGGGGTCAGTTTCGGGTTTTCACCCACTAATGCCAAGCCTAAGTCTAGAAATATGCAAATTATTATCGTATTCTCAAACCGGGGGTCCTATGATCACGCGATCAGTTCGTAAGAGTTACATTGGTCCCGTGTGTGGTGTTAGTGCCACTCACGAGGCTGTTCGGGGGCTGTTGCTGGTTTTCACCCACCAACGCCATGTTTTGCATAAGTCTAGAAATATATAAATTATCGTCGTATTCCCAAACCGAGGGTCTCGTGATCGCGCAGTCAGTTCGTACGAGTTACATTGGTCCCGTGCGAGGTGTTGGTGCCACTTACGGGGAAGCTCGGGGGCTGTTTTGGGTTGTCACCCACGAACGCCATGTTTTTAAGCCTAAGTCTTGAAATATGCAAATTATCGTCGTATTCTCAAACCGGGGGTCCTGTGATCACGCGGTCAGTTCGTACGAGTTACATTGGTCCTGTGTGAGGAGGTGGTGCCACTTAACGGGCCGTTCGGGGGATGTTTCGAGTTTTCACCCACTAACGCCATGTTTTTAAGCCTAAGTCTAGAAATATGTAAATTATTGACGTATTATCAAACCTGTGAGGTTTTGGTGCCACTCACGGGGCCGTTCGGGGGCTGTTTCGGGATTTCACCCACCAACGCCTTGTTTTTAAGCCTAAGTCTAGAAATAAGCAAATTATCGTCGTATTCTAAAACCGGGGGTTCCGTGATCGCACGGTCAGTTCGTACTTGCATTGGTCCCACTCACGGGACCGTTCGGTGGCCGTTTTGGGTTTTCACCCACTAACGCTATATTTTAAAGCTTAAGTCTAGAAATATGCAAATTATCGTGTTATTCTCGAACTGGGGGTCCCGTGATCGCGCGGTCAGTTCGTACGAGTTACATTTGTACCGTGCGAGGTGTTGGTGCCACTCACGGGACCGTACGGGTCCTGTGCGAGGAGTTCGTGCCACTCACGGGGCCGTTCGAGGGCTATTTCGGCTTTTCACCCACTAACTCATGTTTTTAAGCCTAAGTTTAGAAATATGCAAATTATCAACGTATTCTCAAACCGGGAGTCCCGTGATCACGCGGTCAGTTCGTACGATTTACATTGGTCCCGTGCGTGGTGTTAGTGCCACTCACGGGGCCGTTTGGTGGCTGTTTTGAGTTTTCCCCCACCAACGCCACGTTTTTAAGCCTACGTCTAGAAAACTGAAATTATCATCGTATTCTCAAACCGGGGGTCACGAGATCTCGCGGTCAGTTCGTACGAGTTACATTGGTTCCATACGAGGTGTTGGTCCCATACGAGGCCGTTCGGGGGCTGTTTCGGGTTTTCACCCACTAACGCCATGTTTTAAGCCTAAGTGTAGAAATATGCGTATTATCGTCGTATTCTCAAACCGAGGGTCCCATGATCGCGTGGTTAGTTCATACGAGTTTCATTGGTTGCATACGAGGTGTTGGTGCTACTCACAGGGCCGTTCGGGGGCTGTTTCGGGTTTTCACCCACTAACGTCATGTTTTTAAGCCTAAGTCTAGAAATATGCAAATTACCGTCGTATTCTCAAACCGGGGGTCCCGTGATCGCGGGCTCAGTTCGTATGAGTTTCATTGGTCCCGTACGATGTGTTGGTGCCACTCACGGGGCCGTTCGGGATCAGTTCCGGGTTTTCACACACTAACGCCATGTTTTTGAGCCTAAGTGTAGAAATATGAAAATTATCGTCGTACTCTCAAACCAGGGGTCCTAAGATCACGCAATCAGTTCGTAAGAGTTACATTGGTCCCATGTGTGGTGTTGGTGCCACTCACGGGGACGTTCGGGGGCGATTTCGGGTTTTCACCCACCAATGCCATGTTTTGCCCAAGTCTAGAAATATGTAAATTGTCGTCGTATTCCCAAATCGAGAGTCTCGTGATCGCGCGGTCAGTTCGTACGAGTTACATTGGCCCCGTGCGAGGTGTTAGTGCCACTCACGGGGCAGTTCAGGGGTTGTTTTGGGTTGTCACCCACTAACGCCATGTTTTTAAACCAAAGTCTAGAAATATGCAAATTAGCGTCGTATTCTCAAATCGGGGGTCCTGTGATCGCGCGGTTAGTTGGTACGAGTTACATTGGTCCTGTGCGAGGTGTTGGTGCCACTTACGGGGCCGTTTGGGGGCTGTTTCTAGTTTTCACCCACTAACGCCATGTTTTTAAGCCTAAGTCCAGAAATTTGAAAATTATTGTCGTATTATCAAACCTGTGAGGTGTTGGTGCCCCTCACGGTGCCGTTCGGGGGCTGTTTCGAGTTTTCACCGACCAACGCCATGTTTTTAAGCCTAAGTCTAGAAATATGCAAATTATTGTCGTACTTACATTGATCAGTTCGTACTTACATTGGTCCCATGCGAGGTGTTGGTGCCACTCACGGGGCCGTTCGGGGGCTATTTCGGGATTTCACCCACTAACACCATGTTTTTAAGCTTATGTCTAGAAATATGCTAATTGTCTTCTTATTCTCGAACCGGGGGTCCCATGATCATGCTGTCAGTTCGTACGAGTTGCATTGGTCCCGTGCGAGGTGTTGGTGCCTCTCACGGGACCGTACGGGTGCTCTTTCGTGTTTTCACCCTCTAACGCCTTATTTTTAAGCTTAAGTCCTTATATATTAAAATTATCGTCATATTCTCATATCGGGAGTCCCATGATCGCGCGGTCAGTTCCTACGAGTTACATTGGTCCCGTGCGAGCTGTTGGTGCCACTCACGGGGCCATTCGGGGGCTATTTCGACTTTTCACCCACTAACGCCATGTTTTTTTGCCTAAGTCTAGAAATATAAAAATTATCATCGTATTCTTATATCGGGAGTCCCGTGATCGCACGGTCAGTTCCTACGAGTTACATTGGTCCCGTGCGAGGTGTTGGTGCCACTCACGAGGCTGTTTGGGGGTTGTTACGGATTTTCACCAACTAGGGCCATGTATTTAAACCTAAGTCTAGAAATATACTAATTATCATCGTATTATCAAACCGTGGGTCCCATGATCACGCGGTCAATTCATAAGAGTTACATTGGTCCCGTGTGAGGTGTTGGTGCCACTCAAGGGGCCGTTCGGGGGCTGTTTTGTGTTTTCACCCATCAGCACCATGTTTTTAAGCCTAAGTCTAGAAATATGGAAATTATCGTTGTATTCTAAAATCGGGGTTCCGTGATAGCAAGATCAGTTCGTACTTACATTGGTCCCGGGCCGAGGTGCTGGTGCCACTCGCGGGGCCGTTTGGAGGTTGTTTCGAGTTTTCACCCACTAACGCCATGTTTTCAAGTCTAAGTTTAGAAATATGCGAATTATCGTCTTATTCTCGAACCGAGGTTCTCGTGATTGCGCGGTCAGTTTGTACGAGTTACATCGATCCCGTGCGAGGTGTTGGTTCCTCTCATGGGACCGTACGGGTGCTCTTTCGTGTTTTCACCTTCAAACGCCTTGTTTTTAAGCTTAAGTCCTCATATTTAAAAATTATCGTCGTATTCTCATATCGGGAGACCCTTGATCGCGCAGTCAGGTCCTACGAGTTACATTGGTCCCAGGCGAGGTGTTGGTGCCACTCAAGGGGCCGTTCGGGGGATGTTACGAATTTTCACCCACTAACGTCATGCTTTTAGGCCTAAGTCAAGATATATGCAAATTATCGTCGTATTCTCAAACCGGAGGTCCCGTGATCGCGCGGTTATTTTGTACGAGTTACATTGGTCCCGTGCGAGGTGTTGGTGCCACTCATGGGGCCGTTCTGGGGTTCACTCACTAACGCCATATTTTAAGCTTAAGTTTAGAAATATGCAAGTTATCGTCTTATTCTCGTACCGTGGGTCCCGTGATCGTGTTGTCAATTCGTAAAGTTACGTTTGTCCCGTGCGATGTGTTGGTGCCACTCACGGGGCCGTTCGGGGGTTATTTCGGCTTTTCACACACTAACGCCATGTTTTTAAACCTAAGTCTTGAAATACGTAAATTATCGTCGTATTCTCAAACCGAGGGTTCCGTGATCGCGCGGTCAGTTCGTACGAGTTACATTGGTCCCGTGTGAGGTGTTAGTGCCACTCAAGGGGCCGTTCGGTGGCTGTTTCGAGTTTTTCCCCTCCAATGTCACGTTTTTAAGCCTAAGTCTAAAAAACTGAAATTATCGTCGTATTCTCAAATCGGGGGCCTCGTGAATGTCAGTTCGTATGAGTTATATTGGTCCCATATAAGGTGTTGGTGCCACTCACGGGGACGTTTGGGGGCTGTTTCGGGTTTTCACCCACTAACGCCATGTTTTTAAACCTAAGTCTAGAAATATGCAAATTACCGTCGTATTCTCAAATTGGGGGTCCCTTGATCGCGCGCTCTATTCGTACGAGTTTCATTGGTCCCGCACGAGGTGTTGGTGCCACTCACGGGGCCATTCGGGGGCAGTTTCGGGTTTTCACCCACTAACGCCATGTTTTTAAGCCTAAGTCTAGAAATATGCAAATTATCGTCGTATTCCCAAACCGAGGGTCTCGTGATCGCGCGGTCAGTTCGTACGAGTTACATTGGTCCCGTGCGAGGTGTAAGTGCCACTCACGGGGCCGTTCGGGGGTTGTTTCGTCTTTTCACCCACTAACGCCATGTATTTAAGCCTAAGTCTAGAAATATGGAAATTATCATCGTATTCTCAAATCGGGGGTCCCGTGATCGCGCGGTCAGTTCGTACGAGTTACATTGGTCCCATATGAGGTGTTGGTGCCACTCACGGGGACGTTCGGTGGCTGTTTCGGGTTTTCACCCACTAACGCCATGTTTTTAAGCATAAGTGTAGAAATATGCGTATTATCGTCGTATTCTCAAACCGGGGGTCCCTTGATCACGTGGTTAGTTCATACGAGTTTCATTGGTTTCATACGAGGTGTTGGTGCCACTCACGGGGCCGTTCGGGGGCTGTTTCGGGTTTCACCCACTAACGCCACGTTTTTACGCCAAAGTATAGAAATATGCAAATTATCGTCGTATTCTCAAACCGGGGGTCCCGTGATCGCGCGGTCAGTTCGTAAGATTTACACTGGTCCCGTGTGAGGTGTTGATGCCACTCACGGGGCCGTTCGGGGGCTGTTTTGGGTTTTCACCCACTAACGCCATGTTTTTATGCCTAAGTCTAGAAATATGCAAATTATCGTCGTATTCTAAAACCGGGGGTTCCGTGATCGCAGGATCAGTTCGTACTTACATTGGTCCCGTGCGAGGTGTTGGTGCCACTCACGGGGCCATTCGGAGGCTGTTACGGGTTTTCACCCATTACCGCCATATTTTTAAGCCTAAGTCTAGAAATACGCAAATTATCGTCGTATTCTCAAACTGGGGGTCCCGTGATCGCGCGGTCAGTTCATACGAGTTTCATTGGACCCGTACGAGGTGTTGGTGCCACTCACAGTGCCGTTCGAGGGCTGTTTCGGATTTTCACCCACCAACACCATGTTTTGCCTAAGTCTAGAAATATGGAAATTATCGTCGTATTCTAAATCCGGGGGTCCCGTGGTCGTCCGGTCAGTTCGTACGAGTTACATTGGTCCCGTGCGAGGTGTTGGTGCCATTCACGGGGCCCTTCGGGGGCTGTTTCGAGTTTTCACCCACTAACGCCCTGTTTTTGAGCCTAAGTCTTGAAATATACAAATTATCGTCTTATTCTCGAACCGGGGGTCCCGTGGTCGCGCGGTCAGTTCGTACGAGTTACATTGGTCCCGTACGAGCTGTTCGTGCCTCTCACGAGATCGTACGGGTGCTCTTTCGTTTTTTCACCCTCTAACGCCTCATTTTATACTTTAGTCCTCATATTTTAGAATTATCGTCGTATTCTCAGATCGGGAGTCCTGTGATCGCGCCATCAGTTTCTACAAGTTACATTGGTCCCGTGCGAGGTGTTGGTGCCACTCACAGGGCCGTTCGGGGATTGTTACGGATTTTCACCCACTAACGCCATGTTTTAAGCCTAAGTCTAGAAATATGCTAATTATAGTCGTATTCTTGAACCGGGGGTCCCGTGGTCGCGCAGTCAGTTCGTACGAGTTATATTGGTCCCGTGCGAGGTGTAAGTGCCACTCACGGGGCCGTTCGGGGGTTGTTTCGGATTTTCACCCACTAACGCCATGTATTTAAGCCTAAGTCTAGAAATATGGAAATTATCATCGTATTCTCAAATCGGGGGTCCCGTGATCGCGCGGTCAGTTCGTACGAGTTACATTGGTCCCATATGAGGTGTTGGTGCCACTCACGGGGCCGTTCGGGGGCTGTTTCGGGTTTTCACCCACTAACGCCATGTTTTTAAGCCTAAGTGTAGAAATATGCGTATTATCGTCGTATTCTCAAACCGGGGGTCCCGTGATCGCGTGGTTAGTTCATACGAGTTTCATTGGTTGCATACGAGGTGTTGGTGCCACTCACGGGGCCGTTCGGGGGCTGTTTCGGGTTTTCACCCACTAACGCCATGTTTTTAAGCCTAAGTGTAGAAATATGCGTATTATCGTCGTATTCTCAAATCGGGGGTCCCGTGATCGCGTGGTTAGTTCATACGAGTTTCATTGGTTGCATACGAGGTGTTGGTGCCACTCACGGGACCGTTCGGGGGCTGTTTCGGGTTTTCACCCCCTAACGCCACGTTTTTACGCCAAAGTATAGAAATATGCAAATTATCATCGTATTCTCAAACCGGGGGTCCCGTGATCGCGCGATCAGTTCCTAAGATTTACACTGGTCCCGTGTGAGGTGTTGATGCCACTCACGGGGACGTTCGGGGGCTGTTTCGGGTTTTCACCCACTAACGCAATGTTTTTATGCCTAAGTCTAGAAATATGCAAATTATCGTCGTATTCTAAAATCGGGGGGTTCCGTGATCGCAGGAGCAGTTCGTACTTACATTGGTCCCGTGCGAGGTGTTGGTGCCACTCACGGGGCCATTCGGGGGCTATTTCGGCTTTTCACCCACTAACGCCATGTTTTTTTGCCTAAGTCTAGAAATATAAAAATTATCATCGTATTCTTATATCGGGCATCCCGTGATCGCACGGTCAGTTCCTACGAGTTACATTGGTCCCGTGCGAGGTGTTGGTGCCACTCACGAGGCTGTTCGGGGGTTGTTACGGATTTTCACCAACAAGGGCCATGTATTTAAACCTAAGTCTAGAAATATGCTAATTATCATCGTATTATCAAACCATGGGTCCCATGATCACGCGGTCAATTCATAAGAGTTACATTGGTCCCGTGTGAGGTGTTGGTGCCACTCACGGGGCCGTTCGGGGGCTGTTTTGTGTTTTCACCCATCAGCACCATGTTTTTAAGCCTAAGTCTAGAAATATGGAAATTATCGTCGTATTCTAAAATCGGGGTTCCGTGATAGCAAGATCAGTTCGTACTTACATTGGTCCCGGGCCGAGGTGCTGGTGCCACTCGCGGGGCCGTTTGGGGGTTGTTTCGAGTTTTCACCCACTAACGCCATGTTTTCAAGTCTAAGTTTAGAAATATGCGAATTATCGTCTTATTCTCGAACCGAGGTTCTCGTGATTGCGCGATCAGTTTGTACGAGTTACATCGATCCCGTGCGAGGTGTTGGTGCCTCTCACGGGACCGTACGGGTGCTCTTTCGTGTTTTCACCTTCTAACGCCTTGTTTTTAAGCTTAAGTCCTCATATTTAAAAATTATCGTCGTATTCTCATATCGGGAGACCCTTGATCGCGCAGTCAGGTCCTACGAGTTACATTGGTCCCAGGCGAGGTGTTGGTGCCACTCAAGGGGCCGTTCGGGGGATGTTACGAATTTTCACCCACTAACGTCATGCTTTTAGGCCTAAGTCAAGATATATGCAAATTATCGTCGTATTCTCAAACCGGAGGTCCCGTGATCGCGCGGTTATTTCGTACGAGTTACATTGGTCCCGTGCGAGGTGTTGGTGCCACTCATGGGGCCGTTCTGGGGTTCACTCACTAACGCCATATTTTAAGCTTAAGTCTAGAAATATGCAAGTTATCGTCTTATTCTCGAACCGTGGGTCCCGTGATCGTGTTGTCAATTCGTAAGAGTTACGTTTGTCCCGTGCGATGTGTTGGTGCCACTCACGGGGCCGTTCGGGGGTTATTTCGGCTTTTCACACACTAACGCCATGTTTTTAAACCTAAGTCTTGAAATACGTAAATTATCGTCGTATTCTCAAACCGAGGGTTCCGTGATCGCGCGGTCAGTTCGAAAGATTTACACTGGTCCCGTGTGAGGTGTTGATGCCACTCACGGGGACGTTCGGGGGCTGTTTCGGGTTTTCACCCACTAACGCCACGTTTTTACGCCAAAGTATAGAAATATGCAAAATATCATCGTATTCTCAAACCGGGGTCCCGTGATCGCGCGGTCAGTTCGAAAGATTTACACTGGTCCCGTGTGAGGTGTTGATGCCACTCACGGGGACGTTCGGGGGCTGTTTCGGGTTTTCACCCACTAACGCAATGTTTTTATGCCTAAGTCTAGAAATATACAAATTATCGCCGTATTCTAAAACCGGGGGTTCCGTGATCGCAGGAGCAGTTCGTACTTACATTGGTCCCGTGCGAGGTGTTGGTGCCACTCACGGGGCCATTCGGAGGCTGTTACGGGTTTTCACCCATTACCGCCATATTTTTAAGCCTAAGTCTAGAAATACGCAAATTATCGTCGTATTCTGAAACTGGGGGTCCCGTGATCGCGCGGTCAGTTCATACGAGTTTCATTGGACCCGTACGAGGTGTTGGTGCCACTCACGGTGCCGTTCGGGGGCTGTTCCGGATTTTCACCCACCAACACCATGTTTTGCCTAAGTCTAGAAATATGGAAATTATCGTCGTATTCTAAAACCGGGGGTCCCGTGGTCGTCTGGTCAGTTCGTACGAGTTACATTAGTCCCATGCGAGGTGTTGGTGCCATTCACGGGGCCGTTCAGGGGCTGTTTCGAATTTTCACCCACTAACGCCATGTTTTTGAGCCTAAGTCTACAAATATGCAAATTATCGTCTTATTCTTGAACCGGGGGTCCCGTGATCGCGTGGTCAGTTCGTACGAGTTACATTGGTCCCGTACGAGGTGTTGGTGCCTCTCACGGGATCGTACGGGTGCTCTTTCGTGTTTTCACCCTCTAACGCCTCGTTTTATACTTAAGTCCTCATATTTTAAAATTATCGTCGTATTCTCATATCGGGAGTCCTGCGATCACGCGGTCAGTTCCTACAAATTACATTAGTCTCGTGCGAGGTCTTGGTGCCACTCACGGGGCCGTTCGGGTGTTGTTACGGGGTTTAAGCCACTAACGCCATGTTTTTTAGCCCAAGTCTAGAAATATGCTAATTATCATACCGGGGGTCCCGTGATCGCGCACTCAGTTCGTACGAGTTACATTGGTCCCGTCCGAGGTGTTAGTGCCACTCACGGGGCCGTTCAGGGGTTGTTTCGGGAAAACCCACTTACGCCATGTTTTTTAGCCAAATCCTAGAAATATGCAAATTATCGTCGTATTCTCAAACCGGGCGTCCCGTGATCTTGCGGTCAATTCGTACGAGTTACATTGGTCCCATACGAGGTGTTGGTGCCACTCACGGGGCCGTTCGGGGGCTATTTCGGGTTTTCACCCACTAACGCAATGTTTTTAAGCCTAAGTCTAGAAATATGCAAATTATCTTCAAATTCTCAAACCAGGGGTCCCGAGATCGCGCGGCCAGTTCATACAAGTTTCATTGGACCTGTACGAGGTGTTGGTGCCATTTACGGGGCCGTTCGGGGGCTGTTTCGAGTTTTCACCCACCAACGCCATGTTTTTGAGCCTAAGTCTAGAAATATACAAATTATCGTCTTATTCTCCAACCGGGGGTCCCGTGGTCGCGCGGTCAGTTCGTACGAGTTATATTGGTCCCGTACGAGGTGTTGGTGCCTCTCACGGGATCGTACGGGTGCTCTTTCATTTTTTCACCCTCTAACGCCTCATTTTATACTTAGGTCCTCATATTTTAAAATTATCGTCGTATTCTCATATCGGGAGTCCCGTGATCGCGCCGTCAGTTTCTACAAGTTACATTGGTCCCGTGCGAGGTGTTGGTGCCACTCACAGGGCCGTTCGGGGATTGTTACGGATTTTCACCCACTAACGCCATGTTTTAAGCCTAAGTCTATAAATATGCTAATTATAGTCGTATTCTTGAACCGGGGGTCCCGTTGTCGCGCAGTCAGTTCGTACGAGTTATATTGGTCCCGTGCGAGGTGTAAGTGCCACTCACGGGGCCGTTCGGGGGTTGTTTCGGCTTTTCACCCACTAACGCCATGTATTTAAGCCTAAGTCTAGAAATATGGAAATTATCATCGTATTCTCAAATCGGGGGTCCCGTGATCGCGCGGTCAGTTTGTACGAGTTACATTGGTCCCATATGAGGTGTTGGTACCACTCACGGGGACGTTCGGTGGCTGTTTCGGGTTTTCACCCACTAACGCCATGTTTTTAAGCCTAAGTGTAGAAATAAGCGTATTATCGTCGTATTCTCAAACCGGGGGTCCCGTGATCGCGTGGTTAGTTCATACGAGTTTCATTGGTTGCATACGAGGTGTTGGTGCCACACACGGGGCCGTTCGGGGGCTGTTTCGGGTTTCACCCACTAACGCCACGTTTTTACGCCAAAGTATAGAAATATGCAAATTATCGTCGTATTCTCAAACCGAGGGTCCCGTGATCGCGCGGTTAGTTCGTAAGATTTACACTGGTCCCATGTGAGGTGTTGATGCCACTCACAGGGCCGTTCGGGGGCTTTTTCGAGTTTTCACCCACTAACGCCATGTTTTTAAGCCTAAGTGTAGAAATATGCGTATTATCCTCGTATTCTCAAACCGGGGGTCCCGTGATCGCGTGGTTAGTTCATACGAGTTTCATTGGTTTCATACGAGGTGTTGGTGCCACTCACGGGGCCGTTCGGGGGCTGTTTCGGGTTTTCACCCACTAACGCCACGTTTTTACGCCAAAGTATAGAAATATGCAAATTATCGTCGTATTCTCAAACCGGGGGTCCCGTGATCGCGCGGTCAGTTCCTAAGATTTACACTGATCCCGTGTGAGGTATTGATGCCGCTCACGGGGCCGTTCGGGGGCTGTTTCGGGTTTTCGCCCACTAACGCCATGTTTTTATGCCTAAGTCTAGAAATATGCAAATTATCGTCGTATTCTAAAACCGGGGGTTCCGTGATCGCAGGAGCAGTTCGTACTTACATTGGTCCCGTGCGAGGTGTTGGTTCCACTCACGGGGCCATTCAAGGCTGTTACGGGTTTTCACCCATTACCGCCATATTTTTAAGCCTAAGTCTAGAAATACGCAAATTATCATCGTATTCTCAAACTGGGGGTCCCGTGATCGCGCGGCCAGTTCATACGTGTTTCATTGGACCCGTACGAGGTGTTGGAGCCACTCACGGTGCCGTTCGGGGGCTGTTTCGGATTTTCACCCACCAACACCATGTTTTGCCTAAGTCTAGAAATATGGAAATTATCGTCGTATTCTAAAACCGGGGGTCCCGTGGTCGGCCGATCAGTTCGTACGAGTTACATTGGTCCCGTACGAGGTGTTGGTGCCATTCACGGGGCCGTTCAGGGGCTGTTTCGAGTTTTCACCCACTAACGCCATGTTTTTTAGCCTAAGTCTAGAAATATGCAAATTATCGTCTTATTCTTGAACCGGGGGTCCCGTGATCGCGTGGTCAGTTCGTACGAGTTATATTGGTCCCGTACGAGGTGTTGGTGCTTCTCACGGGATTGTACGGGTGCTCTTTCGTGTTTTCACCCTCTAACGCCTCGTTTTATACTTAAGTCCTCATATTTTAAAATTATCGTCGTATTCTCATATCGGGAGTCCTGCGATCACGCGGTTAGTTCCTACAAATTACATTAGTCTCGTGCGAGGTCTTGGTGCCACTCACGGGGCCGTTCGGGTGTTGTTACGGGGTTTAACCCACTAACGCCATTTTTTTAGCCTAAGTCTGGAAATATGCTAATTATCATCGTATTCTTATACCGGGGGTCCCGTGATCGCGCAGTCAGTTCGTACGAGTTACATTAGTCCCGTCCGAGGTGTTAGTGCCACTCACGGGGCCGTTCGGGGGTTGATTCGGGAAAACCCACTAACGCCATGTTTTTTAGCCAAATCCTAGAAATATGCAAATTATCGTCGTATTCTCCAACCGGGCGTCCCGTGATCTTGCGGTCAATTCGTACGAGTTACATTGGTCCCATACGAGGTGTTGGTGCCACTCAAGGGCCGTTCGGGGGCTGTTTCGGGTTTTCACCCACTAACGCAATGATTTTAAGCCTAAGTCTAGAAATATGCAAATTATCGTCAAATTCTCAAACCAGGGGTCCCGTGATCGTGCGGCCAGTTCATACAAGTTTCATTGGACCCGTACGAGGTGTTGGTGCCATTTACGGGGGCGTTTGGGGGCTGTTTCGAGTTTTCACCCACTAACGCCATGTTTTTGAGCCTAAGTCTAGAAATATTCAAATTATCGTCTTATTCTCGAACCGGGAGTCCCGTGGTCGCGCGGTCAGTTCGTACGAGTTACATTGGTCCCGTACGAGGTGTTGGTGCCTCTCACGGGATCGTACGGGTGCTCTTTCGTTTTTTCACCCCCTAACGCCTCATTTTATACTTAAGTCCTCATATTTTAAAATTATCGTCGTATTCTCATATCGGGAGTCCCGTGATCGCGCCGTCAGTTTCTACAAGTTACATTGGTCCCGTGCGAGGTGTTGGTGCCACTCACAGGGCCGTTCGGGGATTGTTACGGATTTTCACCCACTAACGCCATGTTTTAAGCCTAAGTCTAGAAATATGCTAATTATAGTCGTATTCTTGAACCGGGGGTCCCGTTGTCGCGCAGTCAGTTCGTACGAGTTATATTGGTCCCGTGCGAGGTGTAAGTGCCACTCACGGGGCCGTTCGGGGGTTGTTTCGGTTTTTCACCCACTAACGCCATCTATTTAAGCCTAAGTGTAGAAATGTGGAAATTATCATCGTATTCTCAAATCGGGGGTCCCGTGATCGCGCGGTCAGTTCGTACGAGTCACATTGGTCCCATATGAGGTGTTGGTGCCACTCACGGGGACGTTCGGGGGCTGTTTCGGGTTTTCACCCACTAACGCCATGTTTTTAAGCCTAAGTGTAGAAATATGCGAATTATCGTCGTATTCTCAAACCGGGGGTCCCGTGATCGCGTGGTTAGTTCGTACGAGTTTCATTGGTTGCATACGAGGTGTTGGTGCCACTCACGGGGCCGTTCGGGGGTGTTTCGGGTTTCACCCACTAACGCCACGTCTTTACGCCAAAGTATAGAAATATGCAAATTATCGTCGTATTCTCAAACCGGGAGTCCCGTGATTGCACGGTCAGTTCGTAAGATTTACACTGGTCTCGTGTGAGGTGTTGATGCCACTCACGGGGCCGCTCGGGGGCTGTTTCGGGTTTTAACCCACTAACGCCATGTTTTTAAGCCTAAGTGTAGAAATATGCGTATTATCCTCGTATTCTCAAACCGGGGGTCCCGTTATCGTGTGGTTAGTTCATACGAGTTTCATTGGTTGCATACGAGGTGTTGGTGCCACTCACGGGGCCGTTCGGGGGCTGTTTCGGGTTTTCACCCACTAACGCCACGTTTTTACGCCAAAGTATAAAAATATGCAAATTATCGTCGTATTCTCAAACCGGGGGTCCCGTGATCGCGCGGTCAGTTCCTAAGATTTACACTGGTCCCGTGTGAGGTGTTGATGCCACTCACGGGGCCGCTCGGGGGCTGTTTCGGGTTTTCACCCACTAACGCCATGTTTTAAAACCTAAGTGTAGAAATATGCGTATTATCCTCGTATTCTCAAACTGGGGGTTCCGTGATCGCGCGGTCAGTTCATACGAGTTTCATTGGACCCGTACGAGGTGTTGGTGCCACTCACGGTGCCGTTCGGGGGCTGTTTCGGATTTTCACCCACCAACACCATGTTTTGCCTAAGTCTAAAAATATGGAAATTATCGTCGTATTCTAAAACCGGGGGTCCCGTGGTCGTCCGGTCAGTTCGTACGAGTTACATTGGTCCCGTGCGAGGTGTTGGTGCCATTCACGGGGCCGTTCAGGGGCTGTTTCGAGTTTTCACCCACTAACGCCATGTTTTTGAGCCTGAGTCTAGAAATATGCAAATTATCGTCTTATTCTTGAACCGGGGGTCCCGTGATCGCGTGGTCAGTTCGTACGAGTTACATTGGTCCCGTACGAGGTGTTGGTGCCTCTCACGGGATCGTACGGGTGCTCTTTCGTGTTTTCACCCTCTAACGCCTCGTTTTATACTTAAGTCCTCGTATTTTAAAATTATCATCGTATTCTCATATCGGGAGTCCTGCGATCACGCGGTTAGTTCCTACAAATTACATTAGTCTCGTGCGAGGTCTTGGTGCCACTCATGGGGCCGTTCGGGTGTTGTTACCGGGTTTAACCCACTAACGCCATGTTTTTTAGCCTAAGTCTGGAAATATGCTAATTATCATCGTATTCTTTTACCGGGGGTCCCGTGATCGCGCAGTCAGTTCGTACGAGTTACATTGGTCCCGTCCGAGGTGTTAGTGCCACTCACGGGGCCGTTCGGGGGTTGTTTCGGGAAAACCCACTTACGCCATGTTTTTTAGCCAAATCCTAGAAATATGCAAATTATCGTCGTATTCTCAAACCGGGCGTCCCGTGATCTTGCGGTCAATTCGTACGAGTTACATTGGTCCCATACGAGGTGTTGGTGCCACTCACGGGGCCGTTCGGGGGCTGTTTTGGGTTTTCACCCACTAACGCAA
The DNA here is from genome assembly GCA_949130495.1 of Sambucus nigra. Taxonomy (NCBI): domain Eukaryota; kingdom Viridiplantae; phylum Streptophyta; class Magnoliopsida; order Dipsacales; family Adoxaceae; genus Sambucus; species Sambucus nigra. The sequence goes on from OX422218.1 coordinate 152,515,393, forward strand.
TGTTTTTAAGCCTAAGTCTAGAAATATGCAAATTATCGTCAAATTCTTAAACCAGGGGTCCCGTGATCGCGCGACCAGTTCATACAAGTTTCATTGGACCCGTACGAGGTGTTGGTGCCATTTACGGGGCCGTTCGGGGGCTGGTTCGAGTTTTCACCCACTAACGCCATGTTTTTGAGCCTAAGTCTAGAAATATTCAAATTATCGTCTTATTCTCGAACCGGGAGTCCCGTGGTCGCTCGGTCAGTTCGTACGAGTTACATTGGTCCCGTACGAGGTGTTGGTACCTCTCACGGGATCGTACGGGTGCTCTTTCATTTTTTCACCCCCTAACGCCTCATTTTATGCTTAAGTCCTCATATTTTAAAATTATCGTCGTATTCTCATATCGGGAGTCCCGTGATCGCGCCGTCAGTTTCTACAAGTTACTTTGGTCCCGTGCGAGGTGTTGGTGCCACTCACAGGGCCGTTCGGGGATTGTTACAGATTTTCACCCACTAACGCCATGTTTTAGGCCTAAGTCTAGAAATATGCTAATTATAGTCGTATTCTTGAACCGGGGGTCCCGTTGTCGCGCAGTCAGTTCGTACGAGTTATATTGGTCCCGTGCGAGGTGTAAGTGCCACTCACGGGGCCGTTCGGGGGTTGTTTCGGCTTTTCACCCACTAACGCCATGTATTTAAGCCTAAGTCTAGAAATATGGAAATTATCATCGTATTCTCAAATCGGGGGTCCCGTGATCGCGCGGTCAGTTTGTACGAGTGACATTGGTCCCATATGAGGTGTTGGTGCCACTCACGGGGACGTTCGGTGGCTGTTTCGGGTTTTCACCCACTAACGCCATGTTTTTAATCCTAAGTGTAGAAATATGCGTATTATCGTCGTATTCTCAAACCGGGGGTCCCGTGATCGCGTGGTTAGTTCATACGAGTTTCATTGGTTGCATACGAGGTGTTGGTGCATCTCACGGGGCCGTTCGGCGGCTGTTTCGGGTTTCACCCACTAACGCCACGTTTTTACGCCAAAGTATAGAAATATGCAAATTATCGACGTATTCTCAAACCGGGGGTCCCGTGATCGCGCGGTCAGTTCGTAAGATTTACACTGGTCCCGTGTGAGGTGTTGATGCCACTCACGGGGCCGTTCGGGGGCTGTTTCGGGTTTTCACCCACTAACGCCATGTTTTTATGCCTAAGTCTAGAAATATGCAAGTTATCGTCGTATTCTAAAACCGGGGGTTCCGTGATCGTAGGATCAATTCGTACTTACATTGGTCCCGTGCGAGGTGTTGGTGCCACTCACGGGGCCATTCGGAGGCTGTTACGGGTTTTCACCCATTACCGCCATATTTTTAAGCCTAAGTCTAGAAATACGCAAATTATCGTCGTATTCTCAAATCGGGGCTCCCGTGATCGCGCGGTCAGTTCATACGAGTTTCATTGGACCCGTACGAGGTGTTGGTGCCACTCACGGTGCCGCTCGGGGGCTGTTCCGGATTTTCACCCACCAACACCATGTTTTGCCTAAGTCTAGAAATATGGAAATTATCGTCGTATTCTAAATCCGGGGGTCCCGTGGTCGTCCGGTCAGTTCGTACGAGTTACATTGGTCCCGTACGAGGTGTTGGTGCCATTCACGGGGCCGTTCGGGGGCTGTTTCGAGTTTTCACCCACTAACGCCATGTTTTTTAGCCTAAGTCTAGAAATATACAAATTATCGTCTTATTCTCGAACCGGGGGTCCCGTGGCCGCGCGGTCAGTTCGTAAGAGTTACATTGGTCCCGTACGAGGTGTTGGTGCCTCTCACGGGATCGTACGGGTGCTCTTTCGTTTTTTCACCCTCTAATGCCTCATTTTATACTTAAGTCCTCATATTTTATAATTATCGTCGTATTCTCATATCGGGCGTCCCGTGATCACACCGTCAGTTTCTACAAGTTACATTGGTCCCGTGCGAGGTGTTGGTGCCACTCACAGGGCCGTTCGGGGATTGTTACGAATTTTCACCCACTAACGCCATGTTTTAAGCCTAAGTCTAGAAATATGCTAATTATAGTCGTATTCTTGAACCGGGGGTCCCGTGCTCGCGCAGTCAGTTCGTACGAGTTATACTGGTCCCGTGCGAGGTGTAAGTGCCACTCACGGGGCCGTTCGGGGGTTGTTTCGGCTTTCACCCACTAACGCCATGTATTTAAGCCTAAGTCTAGAAATATGCAAATTATCGTCGTATTCTCAAACCGGGGGTCCTGTGATCGCGCGGTCAGTTCGTAAGATTTACACTGGTCCCGTGTGAGGTGTTGATGCCACTCACGGGGCCGTTCGGGGGCTGTTTCGAGTTTTCACCCACTAACGCCATGTTTTTATGCCCAAGTCTAGAAATATGCAAATTATCGTCGTATTCTAAAACCGGGGGTTCCGTGATCGCACGAGCAGTTCGTACTTACATTGGTCCCGTGCGAGGTGTTGGTGCCAGTCACGGGGCCATTCGGAGGCTGTTACGGGTTTTCACCCATTACCGCCATATTTTTAAGCCCAAGTCTAGAAATACCCAAATTATCGTCGTATTCTCAAACTGGGGGTCCCGTGATTGCGCGGTCAGTTCATACGAGTTTCATTGGACCCGTACGAGGTGTTGGTGCCACTCACGGTGCCGTTCGGGGGCTGTTTCGGATTTTCACCCACCAACACCATGTTTTGCCTAAGTCTAGAAATATGGAAATTATCGTCGTATTCTAAAACCGGGGGTCCCGTGGTCGTCCGGTCAATTCGTACGAGTTACATTGGTCCCGTGCGAGGTGTTGGTGCCATTCACGGGGCCGTTCAGGGGCTGTTTCGAGTTTTCACCCACTAACGCCATGTTTTTTACCCTAAACTCATCGTGATTCATCCAGAAGTTGAAGAACTTGAAAGGCTTTGGTCTCCAAATAATAGTGTTATCCATATTGGTGATAATGGGACTGTGGTCCGAAATTCCACAAGGAAGGGTAATAGCTTGAGAATTAGGGAAGAGAGCAGCCCACCTATCATTGTGTATGACTCTATCAATCCTCGATTGAACATTATTTTCACCCCTCTGATTCCTATTCCAAGTGAACCATAATCCACTATTGACCATATCATCCGCATTTAGCTCATTCAAACAATCATTAAACTCCTCAGCAGCAGCTCTGTCAATACCCAATACTCCCACTTTTTCCTCCTGGCATCTGACCACATTAAAATCCCCCATTAGAATCCAAGGTCCATCATTAACCACCAAATTATTTTCTCTAAGGAAAGTCCAAAGGCTTCTCCTCTGCTCAGGAAGGTTTTCCCCATATATGAAGGTAGCATGGAAGGAGCAGCTGGTTCCAATGTTATTTACAAGGCAGAACAGGGCCTGTCTATGAGTGTAGATCACCTCAATCTTCAGAATATTTGGGTTCCAGCCCACAATCACTCTGGCCACACCCCCATCCGTGGGGCAATTATGGACATACTCCCAATGATAGAAGCAAGAACTTTTAATAGTCTCCATATTGTTCCTTCTAATCTTAGTTTCCACAAGACGGATAAGGTCTAATCTATTATCCTTGATTAGTTTAACCACTTCCACCTGCTTGTGGGGAGCATTAAGGCCCCTTATATTCCATGTACCCATTCTGGTCATCTAAACTTCTTAACTTTGTTGCCTGATTTCTTCTTCCCTTTCTTGTTACTCCCAGGTAACTCATTGCCTCCACCTTTGTCACCTCCCCTTTCCAGCCCCTTGTCAAGTTCATCAACTGCCTTAATCTTAAGAACCAAGCCAGCTGGTGCAGGAGTGGACATTAGAGGATCTTCATTCTCAGTCTCCAAAATAACAAATGGATTAGGTGAATTTATGCTCTTATCCCCTTCTTCTAACACTGGCTTAGTAACTACCTCAGGCTGCCCTGCTACAGGATCATTCCTGGCATTAGGAACTAGATTGATCCCTACCTCGACCTGAACTTCTTTTGGTTTTGTTGCCCTCTTGTCATTATGATTCTTATTGGTTGTGTATTGCACTTGGGTCCATTCCTCTTCTAAGGCCTTCTGAATCTCAGTCTGACTTTTGAAAGGAAACATCATCTCTTTGTTGTTAGTTGCCACCCATGCCTTCTTGGCCTTCTGACAATTGAGGAGATCATGACCAAAAATGCCACATTTGATACACGATGGAGGTTTTTCTTGGTACTCAACTGCAACCACAGCAATGGACCCATCCTCCATTTTAATATCAATGGTCCTTGGGTATTCTCCCATGACTTTTAACTCAACACATATCCTAGCAAAACTGATTTTCTGCATTCCTTCAGTTATAGTATCAGCATACATTGGAATTCCAACTGAGCTAGCCACATAGCTCAGCCCCTCCTCTGTCCATAACTGGACAGGAATGTCATGAAATTTGACCCAAACAGGAATCACAGAAGTGGTGTCTTTGCTGAAAGAGAAGTTTGGAGCCCATTTTTGGATGATAATAGGGTTCCCCACAAAATGCCATGGGCCATTGTCAATTACCTCATCCCTCATATTAGCATTATCAAACATAAAGAAATAGAAACCATTGTTGTGACCCACAACCTGTTTGAGGCCAAACTTGTTCCATAACTTATGTGCCATATTGCAAACTAAGGTGTAAGGTAATTTCCTTCCCAGAAAGCATCCCACCATGCTATTCTCCCATTTAGCATAACCATTTGCTGCTATCTCCTCATTTTATACTTATGTCATTTTATACTTATGTCCTCATATTTAAAAATTATCGTCGTATTCTCATATCGGGAGTCCCGTGATCTTGCGGTCAGTTTCTACAAGTTACATTGGTCCTGTGCGAGGTGTTGGTGTCACTCACAGGGCCGTTCGGGGGTTGTTACGGATTTTCACCCACTAACGCAATGTTTTTAAGCCTAAGTCTAGAAATATGCTAATTATCGTCGTATTCTAAATCCGGGGGTCCCGTGGTCGCGCAGTCAGTTCGTACGAGTTATATTGGTCCCGTACGAGGTGTTAGGCTCACGGGGCCGTTCGGGGATTGTTTCGGCTTTTCACCCACTAACGCCATGTTTTTAATCCTAAGTCTATAAATAAACAAATTATCATCGTATTCCCAAACCGGGGGTCCCGTGATCGTGCAGTCAGTTCGTACGAGTTACATTGGTCCTGTGCGAGGGGTTAGTCTCACTCACGGGTTCGTTCGGTGGCTGTTTCGAGTTTTCCCCCACCAACGCCATGTTTTTAAGCCTAAGTCTAGAAATTTAAAATTATCGTCGTATTCTCAAACCGGGCATCCCGTGATCATGCGGTCAGTTCGTACGAGTTACATTGGTCCCATACGAGGTGTTGGTGCCACTTACGGAGCCGTTCGGGGGCTGTTTCGGGTTTAAACCCACTAACGCAATGTTTTTTTGCCTAAGTCTAGAAATATGCAAATTATCGTCATATTCTCAAACCGGGGGTCCCGTGATCGCGCGGCCAGTTCATACGAGTTTCATTGGACCCGTATGAGGTGTTTGTGCCACTCACGGTGCCGTTCGGGGGCTGTTTCGGGTTTTCACCCACCAAGGCCATGTTTTGCCTAAGTCTAGATATATGGAAATTATCGTCGTATTCTAAAACCGGGGGTCCCGTTGTCGTCCGGTCAGTTTGTACGAGTTACATTGGTCCCGTGCGAGGTGTTGGTGCCATTTACGGGGCTGTTTCGACTTTTCACCCAATAACGCCATGTTTTGAGCCTAAGTCTAGAAATATGCAAATTATCGACTTATTCTCGAACCGGGGGTCCCGTGGTTGCGCGATCAGTTCGTACGAGTTACATTGGTCCCGTACGAGGTGTTGGTGCCTCTCACGGGATCGTACGGGAGCTCTTTCGTGTTTTCAACCTCTAACGCCTCATTTTATACTTAAGTCCTCATATTTTAAAATTATTGTCGTATTCTCATATCGGGAGTCCCGTGATCGCGCGGTCAATTTCTATAAGTTACATTGGTCCCGTGCGAGGTGTTGGTGCCACTCACAGGGCCGTTCGGGGATTGTTTCGGCTTTTCACCAACTAAAGCCATGTTTTTAATCCTAAGTCTATAAATAAACAAATTATCATCGTATTCCCAAACCGGGGGTCCCGTGATCGTGCAGTCAGTTCGTACGAGTTACATTGGTCCCGTGCGAGGTGTTAGTGACACTCACGGGTCCGTTCGGTGGCTGTTTCGAGTTTTCCCCCACCAACGCCATGTTATTAAGCTGTCTAGAAATTTAAAATTATCGTCGTATTCTCAAATCGGGGGTCCCGGGATCATGCGGTCAGTTCGTACGAGTTACATTTGGTCCCATACAAGGTGTTGGTGCCACTCACGGGGCCGTTCGGGGGCTGTTTCGGGTTTTCACCCACTAACGCTATATTTTTAAGCCTAAGTCTAGAAATATGCAAATTATCGTCGTATTCTCAAACCGGGGGTCCCGTGATCGCGCGGTCAGTTCATACGAGTTTCGGGGGCTGGTTTGGGTTTTCACCCACCAACGCCATGTTTTGCCTAAGTCTAGATATATGGAAATTATCGTCGTATTATAAAACCGGGGGTCCTGTGGTCGTCCGGTCAGTTCGTACGAGTTACACTGGTCCCGTGCGAGGTGTTGGTGCCATTTACGGGGTCGTTCGGGGGCTGTTTCGAGTTTTCACCCACAAACGCCATGTTTTTTAGCCTAAGTCTAGAAATATGCAAATTATAGTCTTATTCTCGAATCGGGAGTCCCGTGGTCGCGCGATCCGTTCGTACGAGTTACATTGGTCCCGTACGAGGTGTTGGTGCCTCTCACGGGATCGTACGGGTGCTCTTTCGTGTTTTCACCCTCTAACGCCTCATTTTATACTTAAGTCCTAATATTTTAAAATTTTCGTCGTATTCTCATATCGGGAGTCCCGTGATCGCGCGGACAGTTTCTACAAGTTACAATGGTCCCGTGCAAGGAGTTGGTGCCACTCACAGGGCCGTTCGGGGGTTGTTACGGATTTTCACGCACTAACGCCATGTTTTTAAGCATAAGTCTAGAAATATGCTAATTATTGTCGTATTCTTAATCCGGGGGTCCCGTGGTCGCGCAGTCAGTTCGTACGAGTTATATTGGTCGCGTGTGAGGTGTTAGTGCCACTCACGGGGCCGTTCAGGGGTTGTTTCGGCGTTTCACCCAATAACGCCATGTTTTTAATCCTAAGTCTATAAATATCCAAATTATCACCGTATTCTCAAACCGGGGGTCCCGTGATCGTGCGGTCAGTTCGTACGAGTTACATTGGTCCCGTGCGAGGTGTTAGTGCCACTCACGGGTCCGTTCGGTGGCTGTTTCTAGTTTTCCCCCACCAACGCCATGTTTTTAAGCCTAAGTCTAGAAATTTAAAATTATCGTCGTATTCTCAAATCGGGGGTCCCGTGATCATTCGGTCAGTTCGTACGAGTTACATTTGGTCCCATACGAGGTGTTGGTGCCACTCACGGGGCCGTTCGGGGGCTGTTTTGGGTTTTCACCCACTAACGCTATATTTTTAAGCCTAAGTCTAGAAATATGCAAATTATCGTCGTATTCTCAAACCGGGGGTCCCGTGATCGCGCGGTCAGTTCATACGAGTTTCGTTGGTCCGGTGCGAGTAGTTAGTGCCACTCACGGGGCCGTTCGATGGCTGTTTTGAGTTCTCCCCCACCAACGCCTTGTTTTTAAGCCTAAGTCTAGAAATTTGCAAATTATCGTCGTATTCTCAAACCGGAGTTTGCGGTCAGTTCGTACGAGTTACATTGGTCCCATGCGAGGTGTTTATGCCACTCACGGGGCCGTTCGGGGGTTGATTCGATTTTCACCCACCAAAGCCATGTTTTTAAGCCTAAGTGTAGAAATATGCAAAATATCGTCGTAGTCTAACATCGGGCGTTCCGTGATCGCGCGGTCAGTTCGTACGAGTTACATTGGTCCCGTGTGAGGTGTTGGTGCCACTCACGGGGCCGTTCGGGGGCTGTTTCGGGTTTTCACCCACCAATGCCATGTTTTATGCTTAGGTCTAGAAATATGCAAATTATCATCGTACTCTCAAACCGGGTTCCCGTGATCGCGTGATCAGTTTGTGGGAGTCACATTGGTCCCGTGTGAGGAGTTGGTGCCACTCACGGGGTCGTTCGGGGGTTGTTTCGGGTTTTCACCCACTAACGTCAAGTTTTTAAGCCCAAGTCTAGAAATATGTAAAATATCGTCGTATTCTCAAACCGGGGGTCCCGTGATCGTGCGTTCAGTTCGGAGGAGTTACATTGGTCCCATGCGAGGTGTTGGTGGCACTCACGGGGCCGTTCGGGGGCTGTTTCGAGTTTTCATTCACAAACGCCATGTTTTTAAGCCTAAGTCTAGAAATATTCAAATTATTGTCGTATTATCAATCCGGCGGTCCCGTGATCGCGCGGTCAGTTAGTAAGAGTTACATTGGTCCCGTGTGAGTTGTTGGTGCCACTCACAGGGACGTTCGGGGGCTGTTTCGGGTTTTCACCCGCCAACGCCTGTTTCGGGTTTTCATCCACCAACGCCTTCTTTTGCCTAAGTCTAGAAATATGGAAATTATCGTCGTATTCTAAAACCGAGGGTCCCGTGGTCGTCCGGTCAGTTCGTACGAGTTACATTGGTCCCGTGCGAGGTGTTGGTGCCATTAAAGGGGCCGTTCGGGGGATGTTTCGAGTTTTCACCCACTAACGCCATGGTTTTGAGCCTAAGTCTAGAAATATGGAAATTATCGTCTTATTCTCGAACCGGGGGTCCCGTGATCGCGCGGTCAGTTCGTATGAGTTACATTGGTCCCGTACGAGGTGTTGGTGCCTCTCACGGGATCGTACGGGTGCTCTTTTGTGTTTTCACCCTCTAACGCCTCATTTTATACTTAAGCCCACATATTTTAAAATTATCGTCATATTCTCATATCGGGAGTCCCGTGATCTTGCGGTCAGTTTCTACTAATTACATTGGTCCCGTGCGAGGTGTTGGTGCCACTCACAGGGCCGTTCGGGGGTTGTTACGAATTTTCACCCACTAACGCAATGTTTTTAAGCCTAAGTCTAGAAATATGCTAATTAACATCGTATTCTTAATCCGGGGGTCCCGTGGTCGCGCAGTCAGTTCGTACGTTATATAATGGTCCCGTGCGAGGTGTTAGTGCCACTCACAGGGCCGTTCGGGGGTTGTTTCGGCTTTTCACCCACAAACGCCATGTTTTTAATCCTAAGTCTATAAATATACAAATTATCATCGTATTCTGAAACCGGGGGTCCCGTGAGCATGCGGTCAGTTCGTACGAGTTACATTGGTCCCATACGAGGTGTTGGTGCCACTCACGGGGCCGTTCAGGGGCTGTTTCGGGTTTTCACCCACTAACGCAATGTTTTTGAGCCTAAGTCTAGAAATTTGCAAATTATCGTCATATTCTCAAACTAGGGGTCCCGTGATCGCGCGGCCAGTTCATACGAGTTTCATTGGACCCGTACGAGGTGTTGGTTCCACTCACGGTGCCGTTCAAGGGCTGTTTCGGGTTTTCACCCACCAACGCCATGTTTTGCCTAAGTTTAGATATATGGAAATTATCATCGTATTTTAAAACCGGGGGTCCCGTGGTCGTCCGGTCAGTTCGTACGAGTTACACTGGTCCCGTGCGAGGTGTTGGTGCCATTTACGTGGCCGTTCGGGGGCTGTTTCGAGTTTTCACCTACTAACGCCATGTTTTGAGCCTAAGTCTAGAAATATGCAAATTATCGTCTTATTCTCGAAACCCGGGGGTCCCGTGGCCGCGCGATCAGTTCGTACGAGTTACATTGGTCCCGTACGAGGTGTTGGTGGCTGTCACAGGATCGTACGGGTGCTTTTCGTGTTTTCACTCTCTAACGCCTCATTTTATACTTAAGTCCTCATATTTTAAAATTATCGTCGTATTCTCATATCGGGAGTCCCATGATCGCGCGGTCAGTTTCTACAAGTTGCATTGGTCCCGTGCGAGGTGTTGGTGCCACTCACAGGGCCGTTCGGGGGTTGTTACGGATTTTCACCCACTAACGCAATGTTTTTAAACCTAAGTCTAGAAATATGCTAATTATCGTCCTATTCTTAATCCGGGGGTCCCGTGGTCACGCAGTCAGTTCGTACGAGTTATATTGGTCCCGTGCGAGGTGTTAGTGCCACTCACGGGGCCGTTCGGGGGTCGTTTCGGCTTTTCACCCACTAACGCGATGTTTTTAATCCTAAGTCTATAAATATCCAAATTATCATCGTATTCTCAAACCGGGGGTCCCGTGATCATGCGGTCAGTTCGTACGAGTTACATTGGTCCCGTGCGAGGTGTTAGTGCCACTCACGGGTCCGTTCGGTGGCTGTTTCGTGTTTTCCCCCACCAACGCCATGTTTTTAAGCCTAAGTCTAGAAATTTAAAATTATAGTCGTATTCTCAAATCGGGGGTCCCGTGATCATGCGGTCAGTTCGTAGGATTTACATTTGTCCGGTGCGAGGTGTTAGTGCCACTCACGGGGCCGTTCGGGGGTTGTTTCGGGTTTTCACCCACTAACGCTATATTTTTAAGCCTAAGTCTAGAAATATGCAAATTATCGTCGTATTCTCAAACCGGGGGCCCCGTGATCGCGCTGTCAGTTCATACGAGTTACATTGGACCCGTACGAGGTGTTGGTGCCACTCACGGTGCTGTTCGGGGGCTGTTTTGGGTTTTCACCCACCAACGCCATGTTTTGCCTAAGTCTAGAAATATGGAAATTATCGTCGTATTCTAAAACCGCGGGTCCCGTGGTCATCCGGTCAGTTCGTACGAGTTACATTGGTCCCGTGCAAGGTGTTGGTGCCATTCACGGGGCCGTTCGGGGTTTGTTTCGAGTTTTCACCACTAACGCCATGTTTTTTAGCCTAAGTCTAGAAATATGCAAATTATCGTCTTATTCTTGAATCGAGGGTCCCGTGATCGCGCGGTCAGTTCGTACGAGTTACATTGGTCCCGTATGAGGTGTTGGTGCCTCTCACGGGATCGTACGGGTTCTCTTTCGTGTTTTCACCCTCTAACGCCTCATTTTATACTTATCTCCTCATATTTAAAAATTATCGTCGTATTCTCATATCGGGAGTCCCGTGATCTTGCGGTCAGTTTCTACAAGTTACATTGGTCCTGTGCGAGGTGTTGGTGCCACTCACAGGGCCGTTCGGGGGTTGTTACGTATTTTCACCCACTAACGCAATGTTTTTAAGCCTAAGTCTAGAAATATGCTAATTATCGTCGTATTCTAAATCCGGGGGTCCCGTGGTCGCGCAGTCAGTTCGTACGAGTTATATTGGTCCCGTGCGAGGTGTTAGTGCCACTCACGGGGCCGTTCGGGGATTGTTTCGGCTTTTCACCCACTAACGACATGTTTTTAATCCTAAGTCTATAAATAAACAAATTATCATCGTATTCCCAAACCGGGGGTCCCGTGATCGTGCAGTCAGTTCGTACGAGTTACATTGGTCCTGTGCGAGGGGTTAGTGTCACTCACGGGTTCGTTCGGTGGCTGTTTCGAGTTTTCCCCCACCAACGCCATGTTTTTAAGCCTAAGTCTAGAAATTTAAAATTATCGTCGTATTCTCAAACCGGGCATCCCGTGATCATGCGGTCAGTTCGTACGAGTTACATTGGTCCCATACGAGGTGGTGGTGCCACTTACGGGGCCGTTCGGGGGCTGTTTCGGGTTTTCACCCACTAACGCAATGTTTTTTTGCCTAAGTCTAGAAATATGCAAATTATCGTCATATTCTCAAACCGGGGGTCCCGTGATCGCGCGGCCAGTTCATACGAGTTTCATTGGACCCGTACGAGGTGTTTGTGCCACTCACGGTGCCGTTCGGGGGCTGTTTCGGGTTTTCACCCACCAAGGCCATGTTTTGCCTAAGTCTAGATATATGGAAATTATCGTCGCATTCTAAAACCGGGGGTCCCGTGGTCGTCCGGTCAGTTTGTACGAGTTACATTGGTCCCGTGCGAGGTGTTGGTGTCATTTACGGGGCCGTTCGGGGGCTGTTTCGACTTTTCACCCAATAACGCCATGTTTTGAGCCTAAGTCTAGAAATATGCAAATTATCGACTTATTCTCGAACCGGGGGTCCCGTGGTCGCGCGATCAGTTCGTACGAGTTACATTGGTCCCGTACGAGGTGTTGGTGCCTCTCACGGGATCGTACGGGTGCTCTTTCGTGTTTTCACCCTCTAACGCCTCATTTTATACTTGAGTCCTCATATTTTAAAATTATTGTCGTATTCTCATATCGGGAGTCCCGTGATCGCGCGGTCAATTTCTATAAGTTACATTGGTCCCGTGCGAGGTGTTGGTGCCACTCACAGGGCCGTTCGGGGATTGTTTCGGCTTTTCACCCACTAACGCCATGTTTTTAATCCTAGTCTATAAATAAACAAATTATCATCGTATTCCCAAATCGGGGGTCCCGTGATCGTGCAGTCAGTTCGTACGAGTTACATTGGTCCCGTGCGAGGTGTTAGTGCCACTCACGGGTCCGTTCGGTGGCTGTTTCTAGTTTTCCCCCACCAACGCCATGTTTTTAAGCCTAAGTCTAGAAATATGCTAATTATCGTCGTATTCTAAATCCGGGGGTCCCGTGGTCGCGCAGTCAGTTCGTACGAGTTATATTGGTCCCGTACGAGGTGTTAGGCTCACGGGGCCGTTCGAGGATTGTTTCGGCTTTTCACCCACTAACGCCATGTTTTTAATCCTAAGTCTATAAATAAACAAATTATCATCGTATTCCCAAACCGGGGGTCCCGTGATCGTGCAGTCAGTTCGTACGAGTTACATTGGTCCTGTGCGAGGGGTTAGTGTCACTCACGGGTTCGTTCGGTGGCTGTTTCGAGTTTTCCCCCACCAACGCCATGTTTTTAAGCCTAAGTCTAGAAATTTAAAATTATCGTCGTATTCTCAAACCGGGCATCCCGTGATCATGCGGTCAGTTCGTACGAGTTACATTGGTCCCATACGAGGTGTTGGTGCCACTTACGGGGCCGTTCGGGGGCTGTTTCGGGTTTAAACCCACTAACACAATGTTTTTTTGCCTAAGTCTAGAAATATGCAAATTATCGTCATATTCTCAAACCGGGGGTCCCGTGATCGCGCGGCCAGTTCATACGAGTTTCATTGGACCCGTATGAGGTGTTTGTGCCACTCACGGTGCCGTTCGGGGGCTGTTTCGGGTTTTCACCCACCAAGGCCATGTTTTGCCTAAGTCTAGATATATGGAAATTATCGTCGTATTCTAAAACCGGGGGTCCCGTTGTCGTCCGGTCAGTTTGTACGAGTTACATTGGTCCCGTGCGAGGTGTTGGTGCCATTTACGGGGCTGTTTCGACTTTTCACCCAATAACGCCATGTTTTTAGCCTAAGTCTAGAAATATGCAAATTATCGACTTATTCTCGAACCGGGGGTCCCGTGGTTGCGCGATCAGTTCGTACGAGTTACATTGGTCCCGTACGAGGTGTTGGTGCCTCTCACGGGATCGTACGGGTGCTCTTTCGTGTTTTCACCCTCTAACGCCTCATTTTATACTTAAGTCCTCATATTTTAAAATTATTGTCGTATTCTCATATCGGGAGTCCCGTGATCGCGCGGTCAATTTCTATAAGTTACATTGGTCCCGTGCGAGGTGTTGGTGCCACTCACAGGGCCGTTCGGGGATTGTTTCGGCTTTTCACCCACTAACGCCATGTTTTTAATCCTAGTCTATAAAAAAACAAATTATCATCGTATTCCCAAACCGGGGGTCCCGTGATCGTGCAGTCAGTTCGTACGAGTTACATTGGTCCCGTGCGAGGTGTTAGTGCCACTCACGGGTCCGTTCGGTGGCTGTTTCGAGTTTTCCCCCACCTACGCCATGTTTTTAAGCCTAAGTCTAGAAATTTAAAATTATCGTCGTATTCTCAAATCGGGGGTCCCGTGATCATGCGGTCAGTTCGTACGAGTTACATTTGGCCCCATACGAGGTTTTGGTGCCACTCACGGGGCCGTTCGGGGGCCGTTTCGGGTTTTCACCCACTAACGCTATATTTTTAAGCCTAACTCTAGAAATATGCAAATTATCGTCGTATTCTCAAACCGGGGGTCCCGTGATCGCGCGGTCAGTTCACACGAGTTTCATTGGACCCGTACGAGGTGTTGGTGCCACTCACGGTGCCGTTCGGGGGCTGTTTCGGGTTTTCACCCACCAACGCCATGTTTTGCCTAAGTCTAGATATATGGAAATTATCGTCGTATTATAAAACCGGGGGTCCTGTGGTCGTCCGGTCAGTTCGTACGAGTTACACTGGTCACGTGCGAGGTCTTGGTGCCATTTACGGGGTCGTTCGGGGGCTGTTTCGAGTTTTCACCCACAAACGCCATGTTTTTTAGCCTAAGTCTAGAAATATGCAAATTATAGTCTTATTCTCGAATCGGGAGTCCCGTGGTCGCGCGATCAGTTTGTACGAGTTACATTGGTCCCGTACGAGGTGTTGGTGCCTCTCACGGGATCGTACGGGTGCTCTTTCATGTTTTCACCCTCTAACGCCTCATTTTATACTTAAGTCCTAATATTTTAAAATTATCGTCGTATTCTCATATCGGGAGTCCCGTGATCGCGTGGTCAGTTTCTACAAGTTACATTGGTTCCGTGCGAGGAGTTGGTGCCACTCACAGGGCCGTTCGGGGGTTGTTACGGATTTTCACGCACTAACGCCATGTTTTTAAGCGTAAGTCTAGAAATATGCTAATTATTGTCGTATTCTTAATCTGGGGGTCCCGTGGTCACGCAGTCAGTTCGTACGAGTTATATTGGTCCCGTACGAGGTGTTAGTGCCACTCACGGGGCCGTTCGGGGGTTGTTTCGGCGTTTCACCCAATAACGCCATGTTTTTAATCCTAAGTCTATAAATATCCAAATTATCATCGTATTCTCAAACCGGGGGTCCCGTGATCGTGCGGTCAGTTCGTACGAGTTACATTGGTCCCGTGTGAGGTGTTAGTGCCACTCACGGGTCCGTTCGGTGGCTGTTTCTAGTTTTCCCCCACCAACGCCATGTTTTTAAGCCTAAGTCTAGAAATTTAAAATTATCGTCGTATTCTCAAATCGGGGGTCCCGTGATCATGCGGTCAGTTCGTACGAGTTACATTTGGTCCCATACGAGGTGTTGGTGCCACTCACGGGGCCGTTCGGGTGCTGTTTTGGGTTTTCACCGACTAACGCTATATTTTTAAGCCTAAGTCAAGAAATATGCAAATTATCGTCGTATTCTCAAACCGGGGGCCCCGTGATCGCGCGGTCAGTTCATACGAGTTTCGTTGGTCCGATGCGAGTAGTTAGTGCCACTCAGGGGGCCGTTCGATGGCTGTTTTGAGTTCTCCCCCACCAACGCCTTGTTTTTAAGCCTAAGTCTAAAAATCTGCAAATTATCGTCGTATTCTCAAATTGGAGTGTGCGGTCAGTTCGTACGAGTTACATTGGTCCCATGCGAAGTGTTTGTGCCACTCACGGGGCCGTTCGGGGGTTGATTCGATTTTCACCCACCAAAGCCACGTTTTTAAGCCTAAGTGTAGAAATATGCAAAATATCGTCGTATTCTAGCATCGGGCGTTCCGTGATCGCGCGGTCAGTTCGTACGAGTTACATTGGTCCCGTGTGAGGTGTTGGTGCCACTCACGGGGCCGTTCGGGGGCTGTTTGGGTTTTCACCCACCAACGCCATGTTTTATGCTTAGGTCTAGAATTATGCAAATTATCATCGTATTCTCAAACCGGGGTCCCGTGATCGCGTGATCAGTTTGTGGGAGTTACATTGGTCCCGTGTGAGGAGTTGGTGCCACTCACGGGGTCGTTCGGGGGTTGTTTCGGGTTTTCACCCACTAACGTCAAGTTTTTAAGCCTAAGTCTAGAAATATGTAAAATATCGTCGTATTCTCAAACCGGGGGTCCCGTGATCGTGCGTTCAGTTCGTATGAGTTGCATTGGTCCCATGCGAGGTGTTGGTGGCACTCACGGGGCCGTTCGGGGGTTGTTTCGAGTTTTCATTCACAAACGCCATGTTTTTAAGCCTAAGTCTAGAAATATTCAAATTATTGTCGTATTATCAATCCGACGGTCCCGTGATCGCGCGGTCAGTTAGTAAGAGTTACATTGGTCCCGTGTGAGTTGTTGGTGCCACTCACGGGGACGTTCGGGGGCTGTTTCGGGTTTTCACCCGCCAACGCCATGTTTTTATGCCTAAGTCTAGAAATATGCAAATTATCGTCGTATTCTAAAATCGGGGGATCCGTGATTGCACGATCAGTTCGTACGAGTTACATTGGTCCCGTGCGAGGTGTTGGTGCCACTCACGAGGCCGTTCGGGGTTTTTTTCGAGTTTTCACCCACTAACGCCATGTTTTTTAGCCTAAGTCTACAAATATGCAAATTATAGTCTTATTCTCGAATCGGGGGTCCCGTGATCGCGCGGTCAGTTGGTACGAGTTACATTGGTCCCGTACGAGGTGTTGGCGCCTCTCACGGGATCGTACGGGTGCTCTTTCCTGTTTTCACCCTCTAATGCCTCGTTTTATACTTAAGTCCTCATATTTTAAAATTATCGTCGTATTCTCATATCGGGAGTCCCGTTATCGCGCGGTCAGTTTCGACAAGTTACAATGGTCCGTGCGAGGTGCTGGTGCCACTCACAAGGCCGTTCGAGGGTTGTTACGGATTTTCACCCACTAACGCCATGTTTTTAAGCCTAAGTCTAGAAATATGCTAATTATCATCGTATTCTTAAACCGGGGGTCCCGTGGTCGCGCAGTCTGTTCGTACGAGTTATATTGGTCCCGTGCGAGGTGTTAGTGCCACTCACGGGGCCGTTCGGGGGTTGTTTCGGCTTTTCACCCACTAACGCCATGTTTTTAATCCTAAGTCTATAAATATGCAAATTATCATCGTATTCTCAAACCGGGGGTCCCGTTATCGTGCGGTCAGTTCGTACGAGTTACATTGGTCCCATGCGAGGTGTTAGTGCCACTCACGGGTCCGTTCGGTGGCTGTTTCGAGTTTTACCCCACCAACGCCATGTTTTTAAGATCACACGGATAGTTTGTACGAGTTACATTGGTCCCGTGCTAGGTGTTGGTGCCACTCACTGGGCCTTTCGGGTTTTCACCCCCAACGCAATGTTTTGTCCAAGTCTAGAAATATGTAAATTATCGTCGTATTCTCAAACTTGGGGTCCGATGATTGCGCGGTCATTTCGTACGAGTTACTTTGGTCCCGTGCGAGGTGTTAGTGCCACTCACGGGGCCTTTCGGGGGTTGTTTCGGGTTTTCACCCACTAACGCCATGTTTTTAAGCCTAAGTCTAGAAATATGCAAATTATCGTCGTATTCACAAACCGGGGGTCTCGTTATCGCGCGATCAGTTCGTACGAGTTACATTGGTCCCGTGCGAGGTGTTTGTGCCTCTCACGGGACCGTACGAGTCCTCTTTCGTGTTTTCACCCTCTAACGCCTTGTTTTTAAGATTAACTACTCATATTCTAAAATTATCGTCGTATTCACATATCGGGGGTCCCGTGATCGCGTGGTTAGTTCATACGAGTTACATTGGTCGCGTACAAGGTGTTGGTGCCACTCACGGGGCCGTTCGGGGGATGTTTCGGGTTTTCACCCAACAACGCAATGTTTTTTAGCCTAAGTCTAGAAATATGCAAGTTATCATCGTATTCTCGAACCGTGGGTCCCGTGATCGTGCTATCAGTTCGTACGAGTTACGTTGGTCCGGTGCGAGTAGTTAGTGCCACTCACGAGGCCGTTCGATGGCTGTTTTGAGTTCTCCCCCACCAACGCCTTGTTTTTAAGCCTAAGTCTAGAAATCGTCAAATTATCGTCGTATTGTCAAACTGGAGTGTGCGGTCAGTTCGTACGAGTTACATTGGTCC
The DNA here is from genome assembly GCA_949130495.1 of Sambucus nigra. Classification (NCBI taxonomy): domain Eukaryota; kingdom Viridiplantae; phylum Streptophyta; class Magnoliopsida; order Dipsacales; family Adoxaceae; genus Sambucus; species Sambucus nigra. The sequence continues at coordinate 152,533,375 of OX422218.1, forward strand.
CATGCGAGGTGTTTGTGCCACTCACGGGGCCGTTCGGGGGTTGATTTGATTTTCACCCACCAAAGCCATGTTTTTAAGTCTAAGTGTAGAAATATGCAAAATATCGTCGTATTCTAACATCGGGCGTTCCGTGATCGCGCGTTCAGTTCGTATGAGTTACATTGGTCCCGTGTGAGGTGTTGGTGCCACTCACCGTTCGGGGGCTGTTTGGGTTTTCACCCACCAACGCCATGTTTTATGCTTAGGTCTAGAATTATGCAAATTATCATCGTATTCTCAAGCCGGGGTCCCGTGATCGCGTGATCAGTTTGTGGGAGTTACATTGGTCCCGTGTGAGGAGTTGGTGCCACTCACGGGGTCGTTCGGGGGTTGTTTCGGGTTTTCACCCACTAACGTCAAGTTTTTAAGCCTAAGTCTAGAAATATGTAAAATATGGTCGTATTCTCAAACCGGGGGTCCCGTGATCGTGCGTTCAGTTCGTATGAGTTACATTGGTCCCATGCGAGGTGTTGGTGGCACTCACGGGGCCGTTCGGGGGCTGTTTCGAGTTTTCATTCACAAACGCCATGTTTTTAAGCCTAAGTCTAGAAATATTCAAATTATTGTCGTATTATCAATCCGGCGGTCCCGTGATTGCGCGGTCAGTTAGTAAGAGTTACATTGGTCCCGTGTGAGTTGTTGGTGCCACTCACGGGGACGTTCGGGGGCTGTTTCGGGTTTTCACCCGCCAACGCCATGTTTTTATGCCTAAGTCTAGAAATATGCAAATTATCGTCGTATTCTAAAATCGGGGGTTCCGTGATTGCACGATCAGTTCGTACGAGTTACATTGGTCCCGTACGAGGTGTTGGTGCCATTCACGAGGCCGTTCAGGGGTTTTTTCGAGTTTTCACCCACTAACGCCATGTTTTTTAGCCTAAGTCTACAAATATGCAAATTATCGTCTTATTCTCGAATCGGGGGTCCTGTGATCGCGCGGTCAGTTCGTACGAGTTACATTGGTCCCGTACGAGGTGTTGGCGCCTCTCACGGGATCGTACGGGTGCTCTTTCCTGTTTTCACCCTCTAACGCCTCGTTTTATACTTAAGTCCTCATATTTTAAAATTATCGTCGTATTCTCATATCGGGAGTCCCGTTATCGCGCGGTCAGTTTCGACAAGTTACAATGGTCCGTGCGAGGTGTTGGTGCCACTCACAGGGCCGTTCGAGGGTTGTTACGAATTTTCACCCACTAACGCCATGTTTTTAAGCGTAAGTCTAGAAATATGCTAATTATCGTCGTATTCCTAAACCGGGGGTCCCGTGATCGCGCAGTCTGTTCGTACGAGTTATATTGGTCCCGTGCGAGCTGTTACTGCCACTCACGGGGCCGTTCGGGGGTTGTTTCGGCTTTTCACCCACTAACGCCATGTTTTTAATCCTAAGTCTATAAATATGCAAATTATCATCGTATTCTCAAACCGGGGGTCCTGTGATCGTGCGGTCAGTTCGTACGAGTTACATTGGTCGCGTGCGAGGTGTTAGTGCCACTCACGGGTCCGTTCGGTGGCCGTTTCGAGTTTTCCCCCACCAACGCCATATTTTTAAGCCTAAGTTTGGAAATTTAAAATTTTTGCCGTATTCTCAAACCGGGGGTCCCGTGATCATGCGGTCAGTTCGTACCAGTAACATTGGTCCCATACGAGGTGTTGGTGCCACTCACGTGGCCGTTCGAGGGCTATTTCGACTTTTCACCCACAAACGCCATGTTTTATGCTTATGTATAGAAATATACAAATTATCGTTGTATTATCAAATCGGGGGTTTCGTGCTCGCGCGGTTAGTTCATAGGAGTTACATTTGTCCCGTACGAGGTGTCAGTGCCACTCACGGGGCCGTTCGGTGGTTGTTTCGGGTCTTTTCCCACTAACGCAATGTTTTTAAGCCTAAGTCTAGAAATATGCAAATTATCGTGGTGTTCTCAAACCGGGACCCCGTGATCGCGCAGTCAGTTCATACGAGTTTCATTGGACCCGTACGAGGTGTTGGTGCCACTCACGGTGCCGTTCGGGGGCTGTTTCGGGTTTTCATCCCCCAACGCCATGTTTTGCCTAAGTCTAGAAATATGGAAATTATCGTCGTATTCTAAAACCGAGGGTCCCGTGGTCGTCCGGTCAGTTCGTACGAGTTACACTGGTCCCGTGCGAGGTGTTGGTGCCATTTACGTGGCCGTTCGGGGGCTGTTTCGAGTTTTCACCTACTAACGCCATGTTTTGAGCCTAAGTCTAGAAATATGCAAATTATCGTCTTATTCTCGAAACCCGGGGGTCCCGTGGCCGCGCGATCAGTTCGTACGAGTTACATTGGTCCCGTACGAGGTGTTGGTGCCTGTCACTGGATCGTACGGGTGCTTTTCGTGTTTTCACTCTCTAACGCCTCTTTTTATACTTAAGTCCTCATATTTTAAAATTATCGTCGTATTCTCATATCGGGAGTCCCATGATCGCGCGGTCAGTTTCTACAAGTTGCATTGGTCCCGTGCGAGGTGTTGGTGCCACTCACAGGGCCGTTGGGGGGTTGTTACGGATTTTCACCCACTAACGCAATGTTTTTAAACCTAAGTCTAGAAATATGCTAATTATCGTGCTATTCTAAATCCGGGGGTCCCGTGGTCGCGCAGTCAGTTCGTACGAGTTATAATGGTCCCGTGCGAGGTGTTAGTGCCACTCACAGGGCCGTTCGGGGGTTGTTTCGGCTTTTCACCCACAAACGCCATGTTTTTAATCCTAAGTCTATAAATATACAAATTATCATCGTATTCTCAAACCGGGGGTCCCGTGAGCAAGCGGTCAGTTCGTACGAGTTACATTGGTCCCATACGAGGTGTTGGTGCCACTCACGGGGCCGTTCGGGGGCTGTTTCGGGTTTTCACCCACTAACGCAATGTTTTTAAGCCTAAGTCTAGAAATTTGCAAATTATCGTCATATTCTCAAACCAGGGGTCCCGTGATCGCGCGGCCAGTTCATACGTGTTTCATTGGACCCGTACAAGGTGTTGGTGCCACTCACGGTGCCGTTCAAGGGTTGTTTCGGGTTTTCACCCACCAACGCCATGTTTTGCCTAAGTTTAGATATATGGAAATTATCATCGTATTTTAAAACCGGGAGTCCCGTGGTCGTCCGGTCAGTTCGTACGAGTTACACTGGTCCCGTGCGAAGTGTTGGTGCCATTTACGTGGCCGTTCGGGGGCTGTTTCGAGTTTTCACCTACTAACGCCATGTTTTGAGCCTAAGTCTAGAAATATGCAAATTATCGTCTTATTCTCGAAACCCGGGGGTCCGGTGGCCGCGCGATCAGTTCGTACGAGTTACATTGGTCCCGTACGAGGTGTTGGTGCCTGTCACAGGATCGTACGGGTGCTTTTCGTGTTTTCACTCTCTAACGCCTCATTTTATACTTAAGTCCTCATATTTTAAAATTATCGTCGTATTCTCATATCGGGAGTCCCATGATCGCGCGGTCAGTTTCTACAAGTTGCATTGGTCCCGTGCGAGGTGTTGGTGCCACTCACAGGGCCGTTCGGGGGTTGTTACGGATTTTCACCCACTAACACAATGTTTTTAAACCTAACTCTAGAAATATGCTAATTATCATGCTATTCTTAATCCGGGGGTCCCGTGGTCGCGCAGTCAGTTCGTACGAGTTATATTGATCCCGTCCGAGGTGTTAGTGCAACTCACGGGGCCGTTCGGGGGTCGTTTCGGCTTTTCACCCACTAACGCGATGTTTTTAATCCTAAGTCTATAAATATCCAAATTATCATCGTATTCTCAAATCGGGGGTCCCGTGATCATGCGGTCAGTTCGTACGAGTTACATTGGTCCCGTGCGAGGTGTTAGTGCCACTCACGGGTCCGTTCGGTGGCTGTTTCGTGTTTTCCCCCACCAACGCCATATTTTTAAGCCTAAGTCTAGAAATTTAAAATTATTGTCGTATTCTCAAATCGGGGGTCCCGTGATCATGCGGTCAGTTCGTAGGATTTACATTTGTCCCGTGCGAGGTGTTAGTGCCACTCACGGGGCCGTTCGGGGGTTGTTTCGGGTTTTCACCCACTAACGCTATATTTTTAAGCCTAAGTCTAGAAATATGCAAATTATCATCGTATTCTCAAACCGGGGGCCCCGTGATCGCGCGGTCAGTTCATACGAGTTACATTGGACCCGTACGAGGTGTTGGTGCCACTCACGGTGCCGTTCGGGGGCTGTTTTGGGTTTTTACCCACCAACGCCATGTTTTGCCTAAGTCTAGAAATATGGAAATTATCGTCGTATTCTAAAACCGCGGGTCCCGTGGTCATCCGGTCAGTTCGTACGAGTTACATTGGTCCCGTGCGAGGTGTTGGTGCCATTCACGGGGCCGTTCGGGGGGTGTTTCGAGTTTTCACCACTAACGCCATGTTTTTTAGCCTAAGTCTAGAAATATGCAAATTATCGTCTTATTCTTGAATCGGGGGTCCCGTGATTGCGCGGTCAGTTCGTACGAGTTACATTGGTCCCGTACGAGGTGTTGGTACCTCTCACGGGATGGTACGGGTTTCTCTTTCGTGTTTTCACCCTCTAACGCCTCATTTTATACTTATGTCCTCATATTTAAAAATTATCGTCGTATTCTCATATCGGGAGTCCCGTGATCTTGCAGTCAGTTTCTACAAGTTACATTGGTGCTGTGCGAGGTGTTGGTGCCACTCACAGGGCCGTTCGGGGGTTGTTACGGATTTTCACCCACTAACGCAATGTTTTTAAGCCTAAGTCTAGAAATATGCTAATTATCGTCGTATTCTAAATCCGGGGATCCCGTGGTCGCGCAGTCAGTTTGTACGAGTAATATTGGTCCCGTGCGAGGTGTTAGTGCCACTCACGGGGCCGTTCGGGGATTGTTTCGGCTTTTCACCCACTAACGCCATGTTTTTAATCCTAAGTCTATAAATAAACAAATTATCATCGTATTCCCAAATCGGGGGTTCCGTGATCGTGCAGTTAGTTCGTACGAGTTACATTGGTCCTGTGCGAAGGGTTAGTGTCACTCACGGGTTCGTTCGGTGGCTGTTTCGAGTTTTCCCCCACCAACGCCATGTTTTTAAGCCCAAGTCTAGAAATTTAAAATTATCGTCGTATTCTCAAACCGGGCATCCCGTGATCATGCGGTTAGTTCGTACGAGTTACATTGGTCCCATACGAGGTGTTGGTGCCACTTACGAGGCCGTTCGGGGGCTGTTTCGGGTTTTCACCCACTAACGCAATGTTTTTTGCCTAAGTCTAGAAATATGCAAATTATCGTCATATTCTCAAACCGGGGGTCCCGTGATCGCGCGGCCAGTTCATACGAGTTTCATTGGACCCGTACGAGGTGTTTGTGCCACTCACGGTGCCGTTCGGGGGCTGTTTCGGGTTTTCACCCACCAACGCCATGTTTTGCCTAAGTCTAGATATATGGAAATTATCGTCGTATTCTAAAACCGGGGGTCCCGTGGTCGTCCGGTCAGTTTGTACGAGTTACATTGGTCCCGTGCGAGGTGATGGTGCCATTTACGGTGCCGTTCGGGGGCTGTTTCGACTTTTCACCCAATAACGCCATGTTTTGAGCCTAAGTCTAGAAATATGCAAATTATCGACTTATTCTCGAACCGGGGGTCCCGTGGTCGCGCGATCAGTTCGTACGAGTTACATTGGTCCCGTACGAGGTGTTGGTGCCTCTCACGGGATCGTACGGGTGCTCTTTCGTGTTTTCACCCTCTAACGCCTCATTTTATACTTAAGTCCTCATATTTTAAAATTATTGTCGTATTCTCATATCGGGAGTCCCGTGATCGCGCGGTCAATTTCTACACGTTACATTGGTCCCGTGCGAGGTGTTGGTGCCACTCACAGGGCCGTTCGGGGATTGTTTCGGATTTTCACCAACTAACGCCATGTTTTTAATCCTAAGTCTATAAATAAACAAATTATCATCGTATTCCCAAACCGGGGGTCCCATGATCGTGCAGTCAGTTCGTACGAGTTACATTGGTCCCGTGCGAGGTGTTAGTGCCACTCACAGCTCCGTTCGGTGGCTGTTTCGAGTTTTCCCCCACCAACGCCATGTTTTTAAGCCTAAGTCTAGAAATTTAAAATTATCGTCGTATTCTCAAATCAGGGGTCCCGTGATCATGCGGTCAGTTCGTACGAGTTACATTTGGTCCCATACGAGGTGTTGGTGCCACTCACGGGGCCGTTCGGGGGCTGTTTCGGGTTTTCACCCACTAACGCTATATTTTTAAGCCTAAGTCTTGAAATATGCAAATTATCGTCGTATTCTCAAACCGGGGGTCCCGTGATCGCGCGGTCAGTTCATACGAGTTTCATTGGACCCGTACGAGGTGTTGGTGCCACTCACGGTGCCCTTCGGGGGCTGTTTCGGGTTTTCACCCACCAACGCCATGTTTTGCCTAAGTCTCGATATATGGAAATTATCGTCGTATTATAAAACCGGGGGTCCTGTGGTCGTCCGGTCAGTTCGTACGAGTTACACTGGTCCCGTGCGAGGTGTTGGTGCCATTTACGGGGTCGTTCGGGGGCTGTTTCGAGTTTTCACCCACAAACGCCATGTTTTTTAGCCTAAGTCTAGAAATATGCAAATTATAGTCTTATTCTCGAATCGGGAGTCCCGTGGTCGCGCAATCAGTTTGTACGAGTTACATTGGTCCCGTACGAGGTGTTGGTGCATCTCACGGGATCGTACGGGTGCTCTTTCGTGTTTTCACCCTCTAACGCCTCATTTTATACTTAAGTCCTAATATTTTAAAATTATCGTCGTATTCTCATATCGGGAGTCCCGTGATCGCGCGGTCAGTTTCTACAAGTTACATTGGTCCCGTGCGAGGTGTTGGTGCCACTCACAGGGCCGTTCGGGGGTTGTTACGGATTTTCACCCACTAACGCCATGTTTTTAGGCGTAAGTCTAGAAATATGCTAATTATTGTCGTATTCTTAATCCGGGGGTCCCGTGGTCGCGCAGTCAGTTCGTACGAGTTATATTGGTCCCGTGCGAGGTGTTAGTGCCACTCACGGGGCCGTTCGGGGGTTGTTTCGGCGTTTCACCCAATAACGCCATGTTTTTAATCCTAAGTCTATAAATATCCAAATTATCATCGTATTCTCAAACCGGGGGTCCCGTGATCGTGCGGTCAGTTCGTACGAGTTACATTGGTCCCGTGCGAGGTGTTAGTGCCACTCACGGGTCCGTTCGGTGGCTGTTTCTAGTTTTCCCCCACCAACGCCATGTTTTTAAGCCTAAGTCTAGAAATTTAAAATTATCGTCGTATTCTCAAATCGGGGGTCCCGTGATCATGCGGTCAGTTCGTACGAGTTACATTTTGTCCCATACGAGGTGTTGGTGCCACTCACGGGGCCGTTCGGGGGCTCCTTTGGGTTTTCACCCACTAACGCTATATTTTTAAGCCTAAGTCTAGAAATATGCAAATTATCGTCGTATTCTCAAACCGGGGGTCCCGTGATCGCGCGGTCAGTTCATACGAGTTTCATTGGACCCGTACGAGGTGTTGGTGCCACTCACGGTGCCGTTTGGGGGCTGTTTCAGATTTTCACCCACCAACGCCATGTTTTGCCTAAGTCTTGAAATATGGAATATATCATCGTATTCTAAAACTGGGGGTCCCGTGGTCGTCTGGTCAGTTCGTACGAGTTACATTGGTCCCGTGCGAGGAGTTGGTGCCATTCACGGGGCCGTTCGGGGGCTGTTTCGAGTTTTCACCCACTAAGCCATGTTTTTTAGCCTAAGTCTAGAAATATGCAAATTATCGTCTTATTCTCTAATCGGGGGTCCCGTGATCGCGCGGTCAGTTCGTACGAGTTGCATTGGTCCCGTACGAGGTGTTGGTGCCTCTCACGGGATCGTACGGGTTCTCTTTCGTGTTTTCACCCTCTAACGCCTCATTTTATACTTAAGTCCTCATATTTTAAAATTATCGTCGTATTCTCATATCGGGAGTCCCGTGATCTTGCGGTCAGTTTGTACAAGTTACATTGGTCCCGTGCGAGGTGTTGGTGCCACTCACAGGGCCGTTCGGGGGTTATTTCAGATTTTCACCCACTAACGCAATGTTTTTAAGCCTAAGTCTAGAAATATGCTAATTATCGTCGTATTCTTAATCCGGGGGTCCCGTGGTCGCGCAGTCAGTTCGTACGAGTTATATTGGTCCCGTGCGAGGTGTTAGTGCCACTCACGGGGCCGTTCGGGGGTTGTTACGGCTTTTCACCCACTAACGCCATGTTTTTAATCGTAAGTCTATAAATATCTAAATTATCATCGTATTCTCAAACCGGGGGTCTCGTGGTCGTGCGGTCAGTTCGTACGAGTTACATTGGTCCCATGCGAGGTGTTAGTGCCACTCACGAGTCCGTTCGGTGGCTGTTTCGAGTTTTCCCCCACCAACGCCATGTTTTTAAGCCTAATTCTAGAAATTTAAAATTATCGTCGTATTCTGAAATCGGGTGTCCCGTGATCATGCGGTCAGTTCGTACGAGTTACATTTGGTCCCATACGAGGTGTTGGTGCCACTCACGGGGCCGTTCGGGGGCTGTTTTGGCTTTTCACCCACTAACTCTATATTTTTAAGCCTAAGTCTAGAAATATGAAAATTATCGTCGTATTCTCAAACCGGGGGTCCCGTGATCGCGCGGCCAGTTCATACGATTTTCATTGGACCCGTACGAGGTGTTGGTGCCACTCACGGTGCCGTTCGGGGGCTGTTTCGGGTTTTCACGCACCTACGCCATGTTTTGCCTAAGTCTAGAAATATGGAAAAAACCGGGGGTCCCGTGGTCGTCCGGTCAGTTCGTACGAGTTACGCTGGTCCCGTGCGAGGTGTTGGTGCCATTCACGGGGCCGTTCGGGGGCTGTTTCGAGTTTTCACCCACTAAGCCATTTTTTTTAGCCTAAGTCTAGAAATATTCAAATTATCGTCTTATTCTCTAATCGGGGGTCCCGTGATCGCGCGGTCAGTTCGTACGAGTTAGATTGGTCCCGTACGAGGTGTTGGTGCCTCTCACAGGATCGTACGGGTTCTCTTTCGTGTTTTCACCCTCTAACGCCTCATTTTATACTTAAGTCCTCATATTTTAAAATTATCGTCGTATTCTCATATCGGGAGTCCCGTGATCTTGCGGTCAGTTTCTACAAGTTACATTGGTCCCGTGCGAGGTGTTGGTGCCACTCACAGGGCCGTTCGGGGGTTATTTCAGATTTTCACCCACTAACGCAATGTTTTTAAGCCTAAGTGTAGAAATATGCTAATTATCGTCGTATTCTTAATCCGGGGGTCCCGTGGTCGCGCAGTCAGTTCGTACGAGTTATATTGGTCCCGTGCGAGGTTTTAGTGCCACTCACGGGGCCGTTCGGGGGTTGTTTCGGCTTTTCACCCACTAACGCCATGTTTTTAATCGTAAGTCTATAAATATCTAAATTATCATCGTATTCTCAAACCGGGGGTCCCGTGGTCGTGCGGTCAGTTCGTACGAGTTACATTGGTCCCGTACGAGGTGTTAGTGCCACTCACGGGTCCGTTCGGTGGCTGTTTCTAGTTTTCCCCCACCAACGCCATGTTTTTAAGCCTAATTCTAGAAATTTAAAATTATCGTCGTATTCTGAAATCGGGGGTCCCGTGATCTTGCGGTCAGTTCGTACGAGTTACATTTGGTCCCATACGAGGTGTTGGTGCCACTCACGGGGCCGTTCGGGGGCTGTTTTGGCTTTTCACCCACTAACTCTATATTTTTAAGCCTAAGTCTAGAAATATGCAAATTATCGTCGTATTCTCAAACCGGGGGTCCCGTGATCGCGCGGCCAGTTCATACGATTTTCATTGGACCCGTACGAGGTGTTGGTGCCACTCACGGTGCCGTTCGGGGGCTGTTTCGGGTTTTCACCCACCTACGCCATGTTTTGCCTAAGTCTAGAAATATGGAAAAAACCGGGGGTCCCGTGGTCGTCCGGTCAGTTCGTACGAGTTACGCTGGTCCCGTGCGAGGTGTTGGTGCCATTCACGGGGCCGTTCGGGGGCTGTTTCGAGTTTTCACCCACTAACGCCATGTTTTTTAGCCTAAGTCTAGAAATATGAAAATTATCGTCTTTTTCTCGAACCGGGGGTCCCGTGACCACGTGGTCAAATCGGGAGTTACATTGGTCCCGTACGAGGTGTTGGTGCCTCTCACGGGATCGTACGGGTTCTCTTTCGTGTTTTCACCCTCTAACGCCTCATTTTATACTTAAGTCCTCATATTTTAACATTATCGTCGTATTCTCATATCGGGAGTCCCGTGATCTTGCGTTCAGTTTCTACAAGTTACAATGGTCCCGTGCGAGGTGTTGGTGCCACTCACAGGGCCGTTCGAGGGTTGTTACGTATTTCCACCCACTAACGCCATGTTTTTATGCCTAAGTCTAGAAATATGCTAATTATCGTCGTATTCTTAATTCGGGAGTACCGTCGTCGCGCAGTCAGTTTGTACGAGTTATATTGGTCCCGTGCAAGGTGTTAGTACCACTCACGGGGCCGTTCGGGGGTTGTTTCGGCTTTTCACCCACTAACGCCATGTTTTTAATCCTAAGTCTATAAATATGCAAATTATCATCGTATTCTCAAATCGGGGGTCCCGTGATCGTGCGGTCAGTTCGTACGAGTTACATTGGTCCCGTGCGAGGTGTTAGTGCCACTCACGGGTCCGTTCGGCGGCTGTTTCGAGTTTTCCCTCAACAACGCCATGTTTTTAAGCCTAAGTTTAGAAATTTAAAATTTTCGCCGTATTCTCAAACCAGTGGTCCCGTGATCATGCGGTCAGTGCTTCGCGGATGACCTGGTGGTTTTCTGCAATGGTGATACCCAATCTGTGGATTGTGTTAAGGATGCGCTTGAGGAATTTGCTGATTATAGTGGGTTAATCCCCAATCTGGCTAAAAGTAATTTTTACTGTTCTCGAGTGAATGCTGAAATTATCAGCTCTATGTCTTCTTCCTTGGGCATCTCCCACCAGCAGCCTCCTTTCAAGTATTTGGGAGTCCCCCTCATCTCTACTAGACTCAAGCATGTGGATTGTATGGTTCTTATCGACAAAATTACTAATAAAGTCAAAAGCTGGACCACTAGATTCCTGAGTTATGCAGGCAGATTGCAGCTTGCAATTTCTGTCCTGTTTAGTTCCCAAATTTATTGGTCATCGATCTTTATTCTGCCTAAAAGTGTGGTGAAGGCTATTGAGAAATGTATTAGAGAGTTCATATGGACAGGCCCTGAGCTCAAGCACAGTGGAGCTAAAGTGGCGTGGGATGAGGTCTGCAAGACTAAAAAGGAAGGGGGTCTGGGAATAAAGTGCCTGACTCATTGGAACAAGGCTGCAGTGATGAAAAACCTTTGGAACCTCTTCAACAAAAAGGATAGTCTTTGGGTCAAGTGGTGTCATACTTATAAGATAAAAGGGAGAAGCATATGGGCAATTCCCATTCCTCAAGACTCTTCATGGAGCTGGAGGAAAATTCTTAAAGCTAGAGAGGAATGTAGACTCATGGTTAAGGCTGTTATTGGAAATGGCAGGAATACGTTCATGTGGCATGATAATTGGCACCACCTTGGCCCTCTTCAACCTCTTTTTGGGGATAGAACCATATATGATGCTGCTAGCAACTCCAAGGCTAAGGTCTCCGAATTCATTGATGGGTTCAATTGGAAATGGCCAGCTTCTACCACTTGGGAGCTGAATGATATCAAAAACTCTCCCCTGCCTTCTATAAATCCTATGACCTCTGATAGTGTAAAGTGGACTCCTAACAGGTCGGGTAACTTCTCTATTGCGTCTGCATATGAGTCCACCTATTCTAGGGGGAATGAAGTTCAATGGCATGGGCTGGTTTGGAACAAGATGAGTATCCCAAAGTGTTCTTTCATTCTTTGGTTGGCTTGCAGAAAGGCTTTAGTGACTAAAGATAAACTCTTTGATTGGGGAGTTGTCGATAATAAAGCCTGTTTGCTTTGTAACTCTGGGATTGAGACTATTAAGCACATCTTAATGGAATGCCCATTCTCCAAAATTGTTTGGGATGAGATTCTATTTAGGAACCAATCTTATAGAGCTATGGGAAGGTGGGATATTGAGATCAGGAAGGCTGTTGCTGATAGTAAAGGGATTGACCTAAAATCCAGGATTAAGACCACTTCCTTCTCTGCCACCATCTATTGTCTGTGGCAGGAAAGAAATAGTAGGCTCCATAACAAGGGATTGGCCACAACGTCCAAGGTGATTAGGAGCATCGAGGAAATGGTGCGAGGAAAATCTAGCTATTGGAAGAAATATCGAAGATCTTACTCCAACTGGATGACTTGTAATTTATGGGGATTACCCAACTCTCTCTTGTATGACTAAATGTTTAGATCGTTGGTCTCTAGATGCATGTATCTAGCTGACTCTTTGGCCTTTTGGCCTTTGTATATTTGGATCTTTTGTTTCTAATACACTTTAATTACCGAAAAAAAAAAGTTACATTGGTCCCATATGAGGTGTTGGAGCCACTCACGTGGCCGTTCGGGGGCTATTTCGACTTTTCACCCACAAACGCCATGTTTTATGCTTATGTCTAGAAATATACAAATTGTCGTCGTATTATCAAACCGGGGGTTTCGTGCTCGCGCAGTTAGTTCATAGGAGTTACATTTGTCCCGTGCGAGGTGTTAGTGCCACTCACGGGGCCGTTCGGGGGTTGTTTCGGGTTTTCACCCACTAACGCAATGTTATAAGCCTAAGTCTAGAAATATGCAAATTATCGTCGTGTTCCCAAACCGGGACCCCGTGATCGCGCAGTCAGTTCATACGAGTTTCATTGGACCCGTACGAGGTGTTGGTGCCACTCACGGTGCCGTTCGGGGGCTGTTTCGGGTTTTCATCCACCAACGCCATGTTTTGCCTAAGTCTAGAAATATGGAAATTATCGTCGTATTCTAAAACCGAGGGTCCCGTGGTCATCCGGTCAGTTCGTACGAGTTACATTGGTCCCGTGCGAGGTGTTGGTGCCATTCACGGGGCCGTTCGGGGGCTATTTCGAGTTTTCACCCACTAACGCCATGTTTTTGAGCCTAAGTCTAGAAATATGCAAATTATCGTCTTATTCTCGAATCGGGGGTCCCGTGATCGCGCGGTCAGTTCGTACGAGTTACATTGGTCCCGTACGAGGTGTTGGTGCCTCTCACGGGACCGTACGGGTTCTCTTTTGTGTTTTCACCCTCTAACGCCTCATTTTATACTTAAGTCCTCATATTTTAAAATTATCGTCGTATTCTCATATCGGGAGTCCCGTGATCTTGCGGTCAGTTTCTACAAATTACATTGGTCCCGTGCGAGGTGTTGGTGCCACTCACAGGGCCGTTCGGGGGTTGTTATGAATTTTCACCCACTAACGCCATGTTTTTAAGCCTAAGTCTAGAAATATGTTAATTATCGTCGTATTCTTAATCCGGGGGTCCCGTGGTCGGTCAGTCAGTTCGTACGAGTTATATTGGTCCCGTGCGAGGTGTTAGTGCCACACACGGGGCCGTTCGGGAGTTGTTTCGACTTTTCACCCACTAACGCCATGTTTTTAATCCTAAGTCTATAAATATGCAAATTATCATCGTATTCTCAAACCGGGGGTCCCGTGATCGTGCGGTCAGTTCGTACGAGTTACATTTGTCCCGTGCGAGGTGGTAGTGCCACTCACGGGTCCGTTCGGTGGCTGTTGCGAGTTTTCCCCCACCAACGCCATGTTTTTAAGCCTAAGTCTAGAAATTTAAAATTATCGTTGTATTCTCAAACCGGGCGTCCCGTGATCATGCGGTCAGTTCGTACGAGTTACATTGGTCCCATACGAGGTGTTGGTGCCAGTCACGGGGCCGTTCGGGGGTTGTTTCGGGTTTTCACCCTCTAACGCAATGTTTTTAAGCCTAAGTCTAGAAATATGCAAATTATCGTCATATTCTCAAACCGGTCGTCCCGTGATCATGCGGCCAGTTCATACGAGTTTCATGGGACCCGTACGAGGTGTTGGTGCCACTCACGGTGCCGTTCGGGGGCTGTTTCGGGTTTTCACCCACCAACGCCATGTTTTGCCAAAATCTAGATATATGGAAATTATCGTCGTATTCTAAAACCGGGGGTCCCGTGGTCGTCCGGTCAGTTCGTACGAGTTACATTGGTCCCGTGCGAGGTGTTGGTGCCATTTACGGGGCCGTTCGGGGGCTGTTACGAGTTTTCACCCACTAACGCCATGTTTTTGAGCCTAAGTCTAGAAATATGCAAATTATCCTCTTATTCTCGAACCGGGGGTCCCGTGGTCGCGCGATCAGTTCGTATGAGTTACATTGGTCCCGTACGAGGTGTTGGTGCCTCTCACGGAATCGTACGGGTGCTCTTTCGTGTTTTCACCCTCTAACGCCTCATTTTATACTTTTAAGTCCTCATATTTTAAAATTATCGTCGTATTCTCATATCGGGAGTCCCGTGATCGCGCGGTCAGTTTCTAGAAGTTACATTGGTCTCGTGCGAGGTGTTGGTGCCACTCACAGGGCCGTTCGGGAAATGTTACGGATTTTCACCCACTAACGCCATGTTTTTAAGCCTAAGTCTAGAAATATGCTAATTATCGTCGTATTCTTAATCCGGGGGTCCCGTGGTCGCGCAGTCAGTTCTTACGAGTTATATTGGTCCCGTGCGAGGTGTTAGTGCCACTCACGGGGCCGTTCGGGGATTGTTTCGGCTTTTCACCCACTAACGCCATGTTTTTAATCCTAAGTCTATAAATATCCAAGTTGTCATCGTATTCTCAAACGGGGTCCCGTGATCGTGCGGTCAGTTCGTACGAGTTACATTGGTCCCGTGCGAGGTGTTAGTGCCACTCACGGGTCCGTTCGGTGGCTGTTTCGAGTTTTCCCCCACCAACGCCATGTTTTTAAACCTAAGTCTAGAAATTTAAAATTTTCGTCGTATTCTCAAATCGGGGGTCCCGTGATCATGCGGTCAGTTCGTACGAGTTACATTTGGTCCCATACGAGGTGTTGGTGCCACTCACGGGGCCGTTCGGGGGCTGTTTCGACTTTTCACCGACAAACGCCATGTTTTATGCTTATGTCTAGAAATATAAAAATTATCGTCGTATTGTCAAACCGGGGGTTCCGTGCTCACGCGGTCAGTTCGTAGGAGTTACATTTGTCCCGTGCGAGGTGTTAGTGCCACTCACGGGGCCGTTCGGGGGTTGTTTCGGGTTTTCACCCACTAACGCAATGTTTTTAAGCCTAAGTCTAGCAATATGCAAATTATCGTCGTATTCTCAAACCGGGGGCCCCGGGATCGCGCGTTCAGTTCATACGAGTTTCATTGGACCCGTACGAGGTGTTGGTGCCACTCACGGTGCCGTTCGGGGGTTGTTTCAGGAAAACCCACTAACGCCATGTTTTTTAGCCAAATCCTAGAAATATGCAAATTATCGTCGTATTCTCAAATCGGGGGTCCCATGATCACGCGGATAGTTTGTACGAGTTACATTGGTCCCGTGCTAGGTGCTGGTGCCACTCACTGGGCCGTTCGGGTTTTCACCCCCAACGCAATGTTTTGTCCAAGTCTAAAAATATGTAAATTATCGTCGTATTCTCAAACTTGGGGTCCGATGATTGCGCGGTCATTTCGTACGAGTTACTTTGGTCCCGTGCGAGGTGTTAGTGCCACTCACGGGGCCTTTCAGGGGTTGTTTTGGGTTTTCACCCACTAACGCCATGTTTTTAAGCCTAAGTCTAGAAATATGCAAATTATCATCGTATTCTCAAACCGGGGGTCTCGTTATCGCGCGATCAGTTCGTACGAGTTACATTTGTCCCGTGCGAGGTGTTTGTGCCTCTCACGGGACCGTACGAGTGCTCTTTCGTGTTTTCACCCTCTAACGCCTTGTTTTTAAGATTAACTACCCATATTCTAAAATTATCGTCGTATTCACATATCGGGGGTCTCGTGATCGCGTGGTTAGTTCATACGAGTTACATTGGTCGCGTACGAGGTGTTGGTGCCACTCACGGGGCCGTTCGGGGGCTGTTTCGGGTTTTCACTCAACAACGCAATGTTTTTAAGCCTAAGTCTAGAAATATGCAAGTTATCATCGTATTCTCGAACCGTGGGTCCCGTGATCGTGCTATCAGTTCGTACGAGTTACGTTGGTCCGGTGCGAGTAGTTAGTGCCACTCACGGGGCCGTTCGATGGCTGTTTTGAGTTGTCCCCCACCAACGCATTGTTTTTAAGCCTAAGTCTAGAAATCTGCAAATTATCGTCGTATTCTCAAACCGGAGTGTGCGGTCAGTTCGTACGAGTTACATTGGTCCCATTCGAGGTGTTTGTGCCACTCACGGGGCCGTTCGGGGGTTGATTCGATTTTCACCCACTAAAGCCATGTTTTTAAACCTAAGTCTAGAAATATGCAAAATATTGTCGTATTCTCAAATCGGGCGTTCCGTGATCGCGCGGTCAGTTCGTACGAGTTACATTGGTCCCGTGTGAGGTGTTGGTGCCACTCATGGGGTCGTTCGGGGGCTGTTTCGGGTTTTCACCCACCAACGCCATGTTTTATGCTTTGGTCTAGAAATATGCAAATTATCATGGTATTCTCAAACCAGGGTCCCGTGATCGCGTGATCAGTTTGTAGGAGTTACATTGGTCCCGTGTTAAGTGTTGGTGCCATTCACGGAGCCGTTCGGGGGTTGTTTCGGGTTTTCACCCACTAACGTCCAGTTTTTAAGCCTAAGTCTAGAAATATGTAAAATATCGTCGTATTCTAAAATCGGGGGTTCCGTGATTGCACGATCAGTTCGTACGAGTTACATTGGTCCCGTGCGAGGTGTTGGTGCCATTCACGAGGCCGTTCGGGGGCTGTTTCGAGTTTTCACCCACTAACGCCATGTTTTTTTTTTTGGGAAATTAGATGTATATATAAAAAAAAGAAGAATACACAGAGGAAGGAACCTCAAAGATCAAAAGGACCCCGGGGCATACCCCGGAGCCAACCAAAAAGCAAACAAAAGATTAGCTCAACAGCCTATTTTCAGGGATGTTCCAATACATACAAGCCATCCAGTTAGTGTAATTTCTTCTATCCTTCTTCCAAGTAAGAACTTTGGCTTTAACCATGTTTTCAATACCCTTCACAATGGTGTCTAGAGAATTGAAGACATGCTTAAAGCACCTCGAATTCCTCTCCATCCAGATGCAATAGATCGTAGTAATGAAGGAAAGGGATCTAATCTTGTCACATAAGGAAATAGTAGAGTGGTTAACAGTGGCCAAGGATAACTCTCTATTCCAACTTTGAAACTTCCTATACCGCTGATTTCTAAGCATCACCTCCTCCCATATACTCTTGCTAAGGCTGCATTGAGAGAACAGGTGGTTATAAGTTTCCCTCTTAGAACCACAAATCCCACACAGGTCATCCTCAGAAATACCCCATTCAAATAATTTGTCCTTAGTGTTGATGGCCTTTCGAAATACTAACCAAGCAATGAAAGAACACTTAGGAATGCAAACCTTACTCCAAACAAATTTGCTCCAAGTAACAGTAGGCTTGTGGGTCTTCAATAGCTCCCAAGCAGATGCAATGGTGAAAGTCCCTTTCTTGGAAGGAAGCCAAACCACATAGTCATTTCCCTCAAGAATTGCAGGTAAGCTAGCATTCTTCACTTCATTTAATTCCCATGTCACAGTTGAGGGCCATCTCCACTCCATTTGGTGGATGAAATCAGAAACTTTAGCTTTTAGACTACTAGCTGAGTCATACACAATGTTGTTCCCATAAAGGGGAAACAATGGCCCATTAGGATGCCACAAATCATACCACATAAAGGTTTGAGTCCCATTCCCAATGATTGTTTTGATTTGTCTTCTAAACTTTTCTCTTATCTTAAGAATTTTCCTCCAACTCCATGATGCATCATTTGGTATACTCAAAGCCCATATGCTCCTACCTTTAATTTTGTATATGTTGCACCACTTAATCCATAAACTATCCTTCTTACTGCATAGATTCCATAAGTGCTTAGCCATGGCAGCAATGTTCCATGTCTCTAGACTCTTGATATTTAGCCCTCCTTCCTCTAGAGACACACAGATGTCCTCCCAAGCAACTTTAGCACCTTTACTGTTAGTCTCATCCCCTTTCCATAGATAATTCTTCATAACTTGCTCAATCTTCTTTATTATGCTTTTAGGCAAAATAAAAGTGCAAGCCCAATAAACTTGTATGCTGAAAATGACAGTCTTCACAAGGAGGAGTCTACCTGCAAAACTTAAAAACTTATTAGTCCAGCATCTGACTCTCATGGTGATCCTATCCACCAGGATCTGGCAATCCTCCTTTTTCAGCCTAGTAGTAATGAGAGGCACCCCAAGATATTTGAAGGGGGGGTGCCCATGTTGAATGCCCAAGATAGAAGAAATCTCCTGAATCCCATCCATATTGATCCCAGCAGTGAAAAGACTACTTTTATCTAAGTTAACCATAAGTCCCGAATAGGAACTAAATTCAGCAATGGCATCCTTGACAATTCTGCAGGACTCTTTATCCCCACCCGTAAAAACAACCAAGTCATCAGCAAAACTAAGATGGGTGAGGGACATCTCCTTGCATTTAGGATGATGTTTGAAAAGGGCAGATTCAGTAGCTTTGGAGATAATCCCTGTGAATGCCTCCATCACAAGCAGGAACAGCGCCATGTTTTTTAGCCTAAGTCTACAAATATGCAAATTATCGTCTTATTCTCGAATCGGGGGTCCTGTGATCGCGCGGTCAGTTCGTACGAGTTACATTGGTCCCGTGTGAGGTGTTGGCGCCTCTCACGGGATCGTACGGGTGCTCTTTCCTGTTTTCACACTCTAACGCCTCGTTTTATACTTAAGTCCTCATATTTTACAATTATCGTCGTATTCTCATATCGGGAGTCCCGTTAACGCGCGGTCAGTTTCGACAAGTTACAATGGTCCGTACGAGGTGTTGGTGCCACTCACAGCGTCGTTCGAGGGTTGTTACGGATTTTCACCCACTAAGGCCATGTTTTTAAGCGTAAGTCTAGAAATATTCTAATTATCGTCGTATTCCTAAACTGGGGGTCCCGTGGTCGCGCAGTCTGTTCGTACGAGTTATATTGGTCCCGTGCGAGGTGTTACTGCCACTCACGGGGCCGTTCGGGGGTTGTTTCGGCTTTTCACCCACTAACGCCATGTTTTTAATCCTAAGTCTATAAATATGCAAATTATCATCGTATTCTCAAACCGGGGGGTTCCGTGATCGTGCGGTCAGTTCGTACGAGTTACATTGGTCCCGTGCGAGGTGTTAGTGCCACTCACGGGTCCGTTCGGTGGCTGTTTTGAGTTTTCCCCCACCAACGCCATGTTTTTAATCCGAAGTTTAGAAATTTAAAATTTTCGCCGTATTCTCAAACCGGGGGTCCCGTGATCATGCGGTCAGTTCGTACAAGTTACATTGGTCCCATACGAGGTGTTGGTGCCACTCACGGGGCCGTTCGGGGGCTGTTTCGGGTTTTCACCCTCTAACGCAATGTTTTTAAGCCTAAGTCTATAAATATGCAAATTGTCGTCGTATTCTCAAACCGGGGGTTTCGTGCTCGCGCGGTTAGTTCATAGGAGTTACATTTGTCCCGTGCGAGGTGTTAGTGCCACTCACGGGGCCGTTCGGGGGTTGTTTCGGGTTTTCACCCACTAACCCAATGTTTTTAAGCCTAAGTCTAGAAATATGCAAATTATCGTCGTGTTCTCAAACCGGGGGCCCCGTGATCGCGCAGTCAGTTCATACGAGTTTCATTGGACCCGTACGAGGTGTTGGTGCCACTCACGGTGCAGTTCGGGGGTTGTTTCGGGTTTTCATCCACCAACGCCATGTTTTGCCTAAGTCTAGAAATATGGAAATTATCGTCGTATTCTAAAACCGAGGGTCCCGTGGTCGTTCGGTCAGTTTGTACGAGTTACATTGGTCCCGTTCGAGGTGTTGGTGCCATTCAAGGGGCCGTTGGGGGATGTTTCGAATTTTCACCCACTAACGCCATGGTTTTGAGCCTAAGTCTAGAAATATGCAAATTATCGTCTTATTCTCGAACCGGGGGTCCCGTGATCGCGCGGTCAGTTCGTACGAGTTTCATTGGACCCGTACGAGGTGTTGGTGCCACTCACGGTGCCGTTCGGGGGTTGTTTCAGGAAAACCCACTAACACCATGTTTTTTAGCCAAATCCTAGAAATATGCAAATTATCGTCGTATTCTCAAACCGGGGGTCTCATGATCACGCGGTTAGTTTGTACGAGTTACATTGGTCCCGTGCTAGGTGCTGGTGCCACTAAGGGTCGTTCGGGTTTTCACCCCCCAACGCAATGTTTTGTCCAAGTCTAGAAATATGTAAATTATCGTCGTATTCTCAAACTTGGGGTCCGATGATTGCGCGGTCATTTCGTACGAGTTACTTTGGTCCCGTGCGAGGTGTTAGTGCCACTCACGGGGCCGTTCGGGGGTTGTTTCGGGTTTTCACCCACTAACGCCATGTTTTTAAGCCTAAGTCTAGAAATATGCAAATTATCGCCGTATTCTCAAACCGGGGGTCTCAATATCGCGCGATCAGTTCGTACGAGTTACATTTGTCCCGTGCGAGGTGTTTGTGCCTCTCACGGGACCGTTCGGGTGCTCTTTCGTGTTTTCACCCTCTAACACCTTGTTTTTAAGATTAAGTACTCGTATTCTAAAATTATCGTCGTATTCACATATCGGGGGTCCCGTGATCGCGTGGTTAGTTCATACGAGTTACATTGGTCGCGTACAAGGTGATGGTTCCACTCACGGGGCTGTTTCGGGTTTTCACCCAACAACGCAATGTTTTTAAGCCTAAGTTTAGAAATATGCAAGTTATCATCGTATTCTCGAACCGTGGGTCCCGTGACGTGCTATCAGCTTGTACGAGTTACGTTGGTCCGGTGCGAGTAGTTAGTGCCACTCACGGGGCCGTTCAATGGCTGTTTTGAGTTCTCCCCCACCAATGCCTTGTTTTAAAGCCTGTCTAGAAATCTGCAAATTATCGTCGTATTGTCAAACCGGAGTGTGCGGTCAGTTCGTACGAGTTACATTGGTCCCATGCGAGGTGTTTGTGCCACTCATGGGGCCGTTCGGGGGTTGATTCGATTTTCTCCCACTAAAGCCATGTTTTTAAGCCTAAGTCTAGAGATATGCAAAATATCGTCGTATTCTCGCATCGGGCATTCCGTGATCGCGCGGTCAATTCGTACGAGTTACATTGGTCCCGTGTGAGGTGTTGGTGCCACTCACGGGGCCGTTCGGGGGTTGTTTCGGGTTTTCACCCACCAACGCCATGTTTTATGCTTAGGTCTAGAAATATGCAAATTATCATCGTATTCTCAAACCGGGGGACCCAGGATCGCGTGATCAGTTTGTAGGAGTTACATTGGTCCCGTGTGAGGTGTTGGTGCCACTCACGGGGCCGTTCGGGGGTTGTTTCGGGTTTTCACCCACTAACATCAAGTTTTTAAGCCTAAGTCTAGAAATATGTAAAATATCGTCGTATTCTCAAACCGGGGGTCCCGTGATCGTGCGGTCAGTTTTTATGAGTTACATTGGTCCCATGCGAGGTGTTGGTGGCACTCACGGGGCAGTTCGGGGGCTGTTTCGAGTTTTCATTCACAAACGCCATGTTTTTAAGCCTACGTCTAGAAATATTCAAATTATTGTCGTATTATCAATCCGGGGGTCCCGTGATCGCGCGGTCAGTTAGTAAGAGTTACATTGGTCCCGTGTGAGTTGTTGGTGCCACTCACGGGGACGTTCGGGGGCTGTTTCGGGTTTTCACCCGCCAACGCCATGTTTTTATGCCTACGTCTAGAAATATGCAAATTATCAACGTATTCTAAAATCGGGGGTTCCGTGATTGCAGGATCAGTTTGTACGAGTTACATTGGTCCCGTTCGAGGTGTTGGTGCCATTCACGAGGCCGTTCGGGGGCTGTTTCGAGTTTTCACCCACTAACGCCATGTTTTGAGCCTAAGTCTAGAAATATGCAAATTATCATCTTATTCTCGAACCGGGGGTCCCGTGGTCGCGTGATCAGTTCGTACGAGTTACATTGGTCCCGTACGAGGTGTTGGTGCCTCTCACGGGATCGTACGGGTGCTCTTTCGTGTTTTCACCCTCTAACGCCTCATTTTATACTTAAGTCCTCATATTTTAAAATTATTGTCGTATTCTCATATTGGGAGTCCCGTGATTGCGCGGTCAGTTTCTACAAGTTACATTGGTCCCGCGCGAGGTGTTGGTGCCACTCACAGGGCCGTTCGGGGGTTGTTACGGATTTTCACCCACCAACGCCATGTTTTTAAGCCTAAGTTTAGAAATTTAAAATTTTCGCCGTATTCTCAAACCAGGGGTCCCGTGATCATGTGGTCAGTTCGTACGAGTTACATTGGTCCCATTAGAGGTTTTGGTGCCACTCACGTGGCCGTTCGGGGGCTATTTCGACTTTTCACCCATAAACGCCATGTTTTATGCTTATGTCTAGAAATATACAAATTATCGTCGTATTATCAAACCGGGGGTTTCGTGCTCGTGCGGTCAGTTCGTAGGAGTTACATTTGTCCCGTGCGAGGTGTAAGTGCCACTCACGGGGCCGTTCGGGGATTCTTTCGGGTTTTCACCCACTAACGCAATGTTTTTAAGCCTTATCTTGTAAAGCTACCAAGTCGGATCTCCTAACCCAAACTAATGACGAATGACGATCTCGAGTTGTAGGAATCTTGGCTATCTTGGTTGCCTTACGTTGGGATTTTGTAGAACCTCGTTTAAGATCAAAACAAAATTTCCTAAGATGACCTTTTCGACCACAATGCGCACAAGTAAAAACACATCGAAAATTAATACCTAAGGATTGATCTCTAAAGGCTTTTCTAGGTGATTCTCCTAAAACGTGGATTTTGGCTTTATGAGATGATGCATTACAAGTATCGAAGACTAAACCACAAGTGTCAATTTTAATTTGGACCGTGCCTAAGATTTTATCTAGTTTTTCGGACCTACACTCTAAATCAAATTTGACATTACTAGAGTCTTTTAATTGTTCTTCTAATTCTAAAATTCTAGACTCTAACAAACCATTTCTCTCTTCAAACTCGAGAAGCTCCTTTTTCAAGGATTCCATTAAACCTCTAAGGCTATCTCTCTCGCCTTCTATATATTCTAGCTTCTCTCGAAGAGATCTCTCTCGTTTCCTAAGGTCTTCCACTAACTCACTCTCATCATCGACTTTACACACTCTCTTAAATAAGTTTCTAACTTCAAATTAATGATTCGTATCAAATATTGCATATTTTTGCCCATTAACTTTATGCATTCTAGCGCTTTTACGGTCCTTAATGCATATATTTATGCTCATTAACCATACAACCTTGGATTTGGAGATATACATGTTTTACAGGGGTTAATTGTGCTTTTGTAGGTATTGGAATGCTAAAAGTGAGGATTCGTTGCATTTCAGAGAAGTTCCGTCGTCGGACACTACTTTAAGGGCATTTTAGTCATTTCACATTTCTTCTCCAGCTCTTGGAAATTCCATGGATGCGTAGTTCGTTGAGTTAGCATCGCGTGGCTATAAATAGTGCGTCATTTGGAGTTTGGATGAAGAAGCTATGGTCGTATCTGTAATGAAACTTTTCTTCCAAGTGATGACCAAATGCATCCAGAAAACAGAGTACCGGTCGATCGCATCCCTGGGACTGATCGAACGCGGTTTGGATTTTTACCATGGGAAGGAGATAGTGCACTTATACAAGAAGGACCGATCGACCGCGCCCCTGCGACCAGTCGACCGGTGATTGCAGATATTTTGTGCTCTTCCTCTTTCTTTCCTTTTTCCTTTGCTTTTTCCCATTTACTATAAATAGCCATTTTTGTTGTAAATATCATATATACTAGTTTAGGATAGTTTATAGAGAGTTGTAGGTTAGGGTTTGGGTTTTTAGTTAGTTCTTCTTTGATTCTCTTTGGTTTGACACCCCATTTGGATTGTAAGTTATACTATTCGTCTTCCCTACCATTTAATATAGTTGTATTTCTTCATCTCTTGCTTTGTAGTGTAATTTACAAGCTTTCTAATTAGGTTTACATGCTTTAATTCATTGCTTTCTAGGTAGATTTACTGCGTTTATTTACACGCTTTCATTTATCGCGTTTTTACGATGCTTTCTAGCTAATTTAAATTAGGTTGTGCTTGAATGGAACTCACTCGAGTTGACGCGTTGCTTTGCTTTGGTGATGGCGTTACAGGTCTATTTCGGGTGCGTTTTCCTAGTTATTGCGCCTAGGAGATTTGACGGGGCATATCATGTATGTCCCGTGCTTACGACCTTTCGTGCGCAATTATGAGATATTTGTTGACGCCAAAATCATATTAGGCTTTTATGCAAATTTAGGGGTGTGACAACTCTTGATTTAATCAACTGTCGAAACGAGACTCATTCATAATAACTCGTCGACCCATGTAACCATTTTATACTAATTAACTCGGGTGAGGGATATTCGACGCAACCTATAGTTTTTACTCGCTTTCTTAATCTAGATTTATTTTCCCTCGCCTAGATTAAACATTTCCCTTTTTGCATCTTTTCCCTTTTGGTGTATAATCATCTTTTACACTTTTATTTAGGAATATTAAACCTTATAAATTCAAGCAACCCGTCTCTGTGGATTTTCGATACCCGACTTACCGCTATACTCACCCGTTGAGTGTAGTCGTAATTTAGGTTTTTGTATAGTTCAGATGAGCCGAATTCAAAACGACTGGCGCGTAAGTGACTCTCGCGCCGCGGTAAAACCCTGTCTATCAAATGGCGTCGTTGTCGGGGATGAGTTTTCTTTAGACTTTATTTGATTTAGTATTTCATAGTATTTTCTTTCTATTTTTATTATTTGCCTATATTTTGCAGGACTTCCACATTTGAGCACTTAGAAACGCTTGAATTTCCCGCGCGCACTTACTTTGTGGAATTTGCCATTTCGAGCCATTTTTGGGGTAAGCATGTCTTATTCCAATTCTTTCGGTAATCATTGTTATAATTCTCAAAATTCTCGCAAGCCTATGACTTTCGGTCAATACTGAGAATCCCAAAAATTTGCAAATTCACATATTACTTTGGGCAAGTATAACGAAAGTCAAAACTTAGGTTATTGGAATTTTGATGATGATGATGATAATGATTTTGGGCCTTTACCTCCTTATAATAGGAATTTTGAAACGAATTCGAATAGTTTTCAAAATTCCTATCATAATGAGTTTTCGTTTAAGTCCGATGGTAATTTTCAAAGTTCCCATTTTCATGCATTCGCACCTCGACCCATGACTTTTGGTGAGGGTTTGCGTATATATGAAAATGAAAAAATTGAAAATCGTTAACGGGAAGAAAATCGTTGTTGGGAACATGAATTGGATTTTTCTTTTAGTCTGACGAAAATTTTGCTTCCGAGACTTTTGAAGTCGAGGATTGTTTTGAACCAAGTGAGGTCTTTGTGCCTACTTTGGAACAAACCATTCATCACTTTGCCCGTCTTGTAATTGAGAATGAAAGCGAGGATGAAATGGATGTAGTATCTATCCATTTGCAATGAGATGATTTCTTCTTTGGATCCCAAAGAAGAAAGTTTCATTGAAAATGATCCTATCTAGGGTGTTCGCGATCCGGTCCGGTCCGGTTTTGGGGTGTTTTTGGGACCGGACCGCATTAATCGGTCCTAGAAAATTATGGACTGAGACCGGACCGGAATAATCGGTTTCGGTCCTATTCAGTTTTCAAGCGGTCCGTGTTCGGTCTCGGTCCTATTTGGTCCATTCCCATATAAAGCAATAATATAATTAAAAAAAAGATATCTCCATGAAAAAAATATACCCGTGATTTTGAGTGTGGTTCCTCATCAAACCCATTGGGCGCCTCCATAAAAAAAGATACTTGTGAGATTAGGATTCAATTAGTAATTTACAGTGCCACAATGCCAAAACATAATCCCCAAATCCCTAATTTACAGTCAATGTTAAACATAAACATAACTTCCTCTTTCTTGGCACTGTAAACATAAACACAAACCACCCTCAAATCTGAAACATCATGTACATACAAGGGTTTTACAGTTAACATATCTTACAGTCTTACAGTTAACATATCCAACAAAAATCAATTACAAAAAAATTGAAACAAATATGGACTTACAAACAAGGGTCTTACAGACTTAAAAAATTGAAACAAAATCGGACAAACAAAATCATACACTTTACATAACCAACAAAAAAAATCTTACAAAAAAATCATATAGTTAACATATCCAACAAAAAAATTGAAACAAAAATGGTCTTACAGAACAAGGGTCTAACAGACTTAAAATTGAAACAAAAACATACAAACAAAATCTTACAGTTAACATATCTTACAAAACATTGAAACAAAAATAGACATACAAATCTTACAGACCAAAAAAATTAAAACAAAAAGGAATAAGCCAAATCTTACTGTTAACATATCCAACAAATAAACCTTACAAAAAAATTGAAACAAAAATGGACTTACAAACAAGGGTCTGCGCATGTGTGTCTGTCGGACATAGAAACAGCCGAACGAGGTGAGGGAGAGACGCCGAACGATATGAGGGAGATGAGGGAGAGACAACCGGACGAGATGAGGGACTTACAAACGACCGGAGGAGGAGATGAGGGAGAGTACTGCGAGGGTGCGTCGGCATGCCCTGCGTCGTTGCTTAGAGAGAGAGAGGAGAAATAATAATTGAGGGGTTAGGGTTGTGTTGTGGTTGGGTGAATCTTGTTATGACTTGTGGCTTTGGCTGTGTAATTTTAATTGACAGCGTGGTTTGTGGGTAAGTTGTTATTAAGTTTAAAAAAATACGCACACACACACACACACACACACACACACATATATATATATATATATATATATATATATATATATATATATATAATTAAAGCGGTTCGGTCCGGTCCGGTCCAAACCCAATTTTTATGATCCAAGACCGAAACCGAACCGAATTTTGCGGTCCTATATAATTTTAGATCTAATTAAAAAAAATCCGCAAAAGTATGTTCGGTTCGGTTCAGTTTTTTCAGTCCGTTCAGTCTATTCGGGTTCGTGCATACCCCTAATCCTATCTCCTTTGAAATTCCAACTTTGAGCGATGATAACTCATCTCTTGAGTTTGAATTTCTTTCATCCCCATTTTCATTCTCTATTACCACACCGTCACAAGTACCCGATGATTCGGTTTCAAACTTTAATATTTCAAACCTTTTCGCCGATGAGGAGTGCTTGCTCGAGTCGCCTTCCACGATCGCATTCATGCCTTCGTGTACGCCACCTCCCATTCCAATTTCAAAATCATTAGGAGGATATTCGGCTTTTCTCGATCCCCACATGTTTTTATCACCCGTTCAATCCAAACCCCCCCATCGTCCCTCCAAAACTTTTAATTGGCGATGGTTCATTTCTTCCGCCTTACACATGTCTTCCGTTGTTCAAACGGAATTCATATTTTTCGAAAGGCATGCTTGTATGTGAGGGTACACCGGTTATCCTCCAAAGTCACATCATTTTCACGGTGGACCCTAGACTTTTAGTGTATAGTTAGTATGAAGCCTAAATAGTAGGTTGTATATAGTTAGCTTTTTATTCTTTCTTTATTTTTATTCTTTCTTTCTTTTTAATTTAGTCTAGTGTAATTAGTTAACTCTTAGTTATTTGTTGTTGCTATGCTCGGTACTAACTTGTTTTGTAGATTCTTTGGACTTGTTCTTATGGGGATCGTTCTAATTTTGGGTAATATCGCTCTTTTCCTCACTTTGACTTGGTTCTTAATTTACATTGAGGACAATTTCAGGTTTTAAGTTAGGGGGTGTGGGATATTCTATCCATTTCTTTATTTAGTCCATATTTTTTCTCACATGTCAGTTACTTAGTATGCTTTTCTTAGAAAAATTGAAAATTTTCAAAAAGATTTTCTTTCTTTTTTCTCCTTTTTGGGGCTTTTTGGCCTTGTTTCCGATGATAAATTTCAATAATTGCCCGATCCAATAGACGGCCCAATGATGCATGTTCTCGATTTTAGAAGTTGTTAGACTTTAGTCTCACTTATTGATATTATGAATAACTTCATGAATTAAACTTTAATCCAATGAGCACATGCACTTTTATTGTTTTATTGATTTGGTTTAACATTTTTATTACTCGGTAATCTTTTGTTGCATTGTATATACTTACACCGAGTAAGCTTTGTACCTTTCGTCGTTTGTGAGTGTATACACTATTATTTTCTCTTTGAAAACGTTGAATTCTTCGGTAATCTCACTATTCTTTCATTTGATCGTTCATTAATTGAGTTCATATTTGAAATGTGTTACTTGATCATGATTTTCATATATTGTTTGGACTCGAGAATTGCGTAAACTTTATGAAATGATCATAGGCCCTCTTTTTTATATCACCCATATTAACCTTGACCTCACCCTTATATGTTTACCCCCGTTAATCCCTTTGAGCCTAAATATAGCCTTTCGTTTCATAAACCAATTCCCATAACCAACTCCGAATTGGAGTTTTAGCCCATACATACATTTCCATACCTTTGTTTGGAATGTTACTTGGGATTGAATGATTTTTTTATGATGTCGGTTGCAATTTAGGCATATGAGAGTTTGATAAGTAAAGAAAAGAAAGTAGTGAAAAAAGTGAAGAAAAAGAGAAAGCAAAAAGCAAAAGAAAACAAAGAGAAAAATGTGAAAAAGAAGAAAAGAAAAAGAAAGAGAAAGTTGTAAATGTTGTATATAATTCAATAAGCTTTGATTACTCTCCACGATTATATATCTAATGCCGTTTTGGAACTTGTTTTCCAATGTTGCTATTGCCCGCATTTTCCCATTATCCCAAGTTTTCATCCCGAACACTCTGAATCCGTATATACATTCCTTCGTTTCATACCCTAGCCTAGCCTACATTACAACCCTATTAAAGTCCTATGTGATCTTAGGTTGATGTAATTCAAAAGTTATAATAGTTTTGATAATCTGTGAAAATGCATTTCGCCTCCTTTAATGTGCAGTATCCTTTCATTGAGATTACAGTTTTTCAGTTTATATATAGCGTTCTTCATTTGTGACATGTGTGCGGCCTAGTTTCCATTTACATTTACTCTTTATGCCCGCGTGTTACGTGTGTTACCTCCCTGTTTCAAGTGAATTTCATTTGATAAGTGTAATGCCCGTGAGGAATGAATGTATGCTTGCCTTTAGTATTCGGTTTATTTAAGTTTTTCGCCAAATCACACTTTGCATGTGCTCGCTCCCCCTCCCACATTTTAAGGTTTCAATTCTATGAGGTGCATTCTATAATGTTAATGATTTGGTCCTTCGTTTGAATTCATTCACTATGCTAATAATGCGTATGAAATCCTTTTCGCTATTGTTGGGTTTGTACCATGTTGGTTTGGGCTTATTTTGAGGAAACCATGTGATGTTTGTGGGTATCATCCCTGAAAACCCTCACGAGACGACACTCGTCCACTAGGGTGACCTAGGGGTTTAACGGCTTATTGCATATGCTAAATGCTAGGGGTGTAAGCGGTACGATTTGGTCGGTAAATAATAGATACCAATACCAAAACCAAACTCTGGATGGTAAAACCAAACCGTACCAGTTTACCACCCGGTACACCAAAATCAATACCAAAACCAAACCGGTCGGTATTTCGGTTTTTTCGGTTTTTTCTGGTTTCGGTAAATTCTGGTTTCTGGTTTTGATTTTTTTTTGTTTCGATAAATAGCACTAAAAGCCCTAAAAAACCAAAAACAAAACCAACCAACTTTTTCCTAGTTTCGATAAATTCGGTAAGGTAATTTTGGTAATTTCGGTACGGTACGATAATTTCGGTACGATTTTTTCTGGTTTCGATAAATTCGATACGGTACGGTAATTTTGAGTATGGTTTTTTCTGGTTTCGATAAATTCGATACGGTAATTTCGATAAATCGGTTTTTTAAATATTAAAACCAAAACCAAAACCAACCAACTTTTTTTCGATAATTTCGGTTTCGGTAAGACCGGTTTCTGGTATTTTAATATATGAAACCAAAACCATTTTTTTTCAGACCAAAACGGTACGGTATGGTAAAAAACCGTATCGCTTCCACCCCTACTAAATGCAATCGTGCTCCCTACGAAAGTCGCATTTATATTTCGATGCATATATACGTCTTGTACCGCCCTTTGTGGTCTGGTTTTGTTTGTTTCATTACTAGGGACTAGCAATGTTTGACTTAGGGGGTGTGATTCGTATCAAATATTGCATATTTTCGCCCGTTAACTTTATGTATTCTAGCACTTTTACGGTCCTTATTGCCTATATTTATGCTTATTAACCAGACAACCTTGGATTTGGAGATATACATGTTTTGCAGGGGTTAATTGTGCTTTTGTAGGTATTGGAACGCTAAAAGTGAGGATTCATTGCATTTCGGAGAAGTTTTGTCGTCGGGTGCTACTTTAAGGTCATTTTAATCATTTCACATTTCTTCTCCAGCTCTTGTAAATTCCATGGATGCGTAGTTCATTGAGTTAGCATCTCGTGGACGCAAATGGTGCGTCGTTTGGAGTTTAGATGAAGAAGCTATGGTCGTATCCGTAATGAAACTTTTCTTCCATGTGATGACCAAATGCAGCCAGAAAATAGAGAGCCGGTCGACCGCGTCCCTGGGACCGGCAGACCGCGGTTTGGGTTTTTGCCGTGGGAAGGAGACAGTGCACTTATACAAGAAGCACCGATCGATCGCGCCCCTGTGACTGGTCGATCGGTGATTGCAGATATTTTGTATAGTTCGGGGTGCGGGAATCTTGGCTATCTTGGTTGCCTTACGTTGGGATTTTCTAGGACCTCGTTTAAGATCAAAACAAAATTTCCTAAGATGGCCTTTTTTACCACAATGCGCATAAGTAAAAACACATCGAAAATTGGTACCTAAGGATTGATCTCTAAAGGCTTTCCTAGGTGATTCTCCTAAAACATGGATTTTGGCTTTATGAGATGATTCATTACAATTATCGAAGCCTAAACCACAAGTGTCAATTTTAATTTGGACCGTGCCTAATATTTTATCTAGTTTTTTGGACCTACACTCCAAATCAAATTTGACATTACTAGAGTCTTTTAATTGTTCTTCTAATTCTAAAATTATAGACTCTAACAAACCATTTCTCTCTTCAAACTCGAGAAGCTCCTTTTTCAAGGATTCCATTAAACCTCTAAGGCTATCTCTCTCGCCTTCTATATATTCTATCTTCTCTCGAAGATATCTCTCTCGTTTCCTAAGGTTTTCCACTAACGCACTCTCATCATCAACTTTACACGCTCTCTTAAACACGCTTCTAACTTCAAATTAGTTATTCGTATCAAATATTGCATATTTCTGCCCATTAACTTTATGTATTCTAGCGCTTTTACGGTCCTTAATGCCTATATTTATGCTCATTAACCATACAACCTTGGATTTGGAGATATACATGTTTTGCAGGGGTTAATTGTGCTTTTGTAGGTATCGGAACACTAAAAGTGAGGATCCGTTGCATTTCAGAGAAGTTCCGTCGCCGGACGCTACTTTAAGGGCATTTTAGTCATTTCACATTTCTTCTCCAGCTCTTGGAAATTCCATGTATGCGTAGTTCGTTGAGTTAGCATCGCGTGGCTGTAAATGGTGCATCATTTGGAGTTCGGATGAAGAAGCTATGGTCGTATCCGTAATAAAACTTTTCTTCCAAGTGATGACCAAATGCAGCCAGAAAACAGAGTACCGGTCGATCGCGTCCCTGGGACCGATCGAACGCGATTTGGGTTTTTACCGTGGGAAGAAGACAGTGCACTTATACAAGAAGGACCGGTCGACCGCGCCCCTGCGACCAGTCGACCGGTGATTGCAGATATTTTGTGCTCTTTCCTCTTTCTTTCCTTTACTTTTTCCCACTTACTATAAATAGCCATTTTTGTTGTAAATATCATATATACTAGTTTAGGATTGTTTGTAGAGAGTTGTAGGTTAGGGTTTGGGTTTTTGGTTAGTTCTTCTTTGATTCTCTTTGGTTTGACACCCCATTTGGATTGTAAGTTATACTATTCATCCTCCCTACCATTTAATATAGTTGTATTTCTTCATCTCTTGCTTTGTAGTGTAATTTACAATCTTTCTAATTAGGTTTACATGCTTTAATTCATTGCTTTCTAGGTAGATTTATCGTGTTTATTTACACGCTTTCATTTACCGCATTTTTACGATGCTTTCTAGCTAATTTAAATTAGGTTGTGCTTGAATGGAACTCACTCGAGTTGACGCGTTGCTTTGCTTTGGTGATGGCGTTACGGGTCTATTTCGGGTGCGTTGTCCTAGTTATTGCACCTAGGAGATTTGACGGGGCATATCATGTATGTTCCGTGCTTACGACCTTTCGTGTGCAATTTCTGGGATATTTTATGACGCCAAAATCATATTAGGCTTTTATGCAAATTTAGGGGTGTGACAACTCTTGATTTAATCAACTGTCGAAACGAGACGCATTCGTAATAACTCGTCGACCCATGTAACCATTTTATACTAATTAACTCGGGTGAGGGATATTCGACGCAACCTATAGTTTTTACTCACTTTCTTAATCTAGCTTTATTTTCCCTCGCCTAGAGTAAACATTTCCCTTTTTGCATCTTTTCCCTTTTTGTGTATAATCATCTTTTATAATTTTATTTAGGAATATTAAACCTTATAAATTCTAGCAACTCGTCTCTGTGGATTTTCGATACCCGACTTACCTCTATACTCACCCGTTGAGTGTAGTCGTAATTTAGGTTTTTGTATAGTTCAGGTGAGCCGAATTCAAAACGACCGGCGCGTAGGTGACTCTCGCGTTGCGGTAAAACCCTGTCTATCAATTAGCTCTTTTCAATTTAATAGATTCTTCAAATAGTTCTTGAAAAGAATTTTAAAGTTCACTCACATCAACCTCGTCATTTTCATTCTCTCTCTCTCTTCTTCACTCTCACTACCATAAAAAACAAGGTAATCATAAACATTGACCACGGAAGTGTCATGTGTTTATATATCTTCATGAGAAGATTCACTATAGGTGCTCACATGACTAGCCATAAAAGTCACAAAGTTGGGCTTAGTGGAGGAATCGGGTCCCTCTTCCTTATCACTATCACTAAGGGTCGCATTATATGAAATGGGTCGCTTACCCTCTCTTCGTAGTTTATTGGGGTATTCAAAAGCCCTATGGCCATACCCTTCATAACCAAAACACTTATCTGACTCGTCCCTATTTAAATTTTCTTTAGGAGCTTTAGGGATCCTTTCGGCATTGTCATGCTTAGAAGTTTCAAATTCTTAAAGTCATTTTTAAATTTATCTTTGTTAATTTTAAGAAATTTTCGAAATTTCCGAGCAAACAAGGCCATATCTTCCGAGTCACTATCACTTTCACTCTCTACTACTTATTTATCCTCTTTTCGGGCTTTTAAAGCAATGCCCTTTTCAATTTTATTTTCAGATTTAGAGAGAAACATGTCCAGTTCATAGGTTTGTAAACCACCAACGAGCTCTTCTAATTTTGTAGAGGCTAAAGTTGGTAAAGAATTTAAAACGGTCACTTTTGGAAAAATCTATCGGGTAGGGACCTTAAAATTTTCTTTACTACTCAGTTGTCGGGTATTTTCTCTCCCAAATTAAAAGATGAATTAACAATATCGGAAAGTCGGAAAGTCTAGCATAAAATTCATCAAAAGTTTATTTTTCATTCATTTTGATGGTTTCAAATTGAGTGGTGAGGTTTTGGAGTTTAGAAGCTTTTACGACACTAGTACCTTCATGAGTGAGTTGTAAAATATCCCAAGCTTCTTTAGCGGTTTCACACATCATAATGCGTCGGAACTCATCCGGTGTGACCGCGCTAAACAAGGCATTTAAACCTCGGGAATTAAAATTAGAAAGTTTAAATTCATTCTCACTCCATCTATGGGCCGGTTTGGGAACACGTTCATTATCTACTAAATGAGTTGGTGGAGACCACCCGTTAACTACAGATAACCAAACCCTCTCGTCGATAGATTTAAGTGTCGATTTCATTCGCGCTTGGGGTACGCGTAATTAGAACCATCGAAAATAGAAAATTTTGATAATGGGAAAAATTCCATTTTAGCCAAAATATTTTAAAGGATCTTAACTAAATAATTTATCGTTTTGGCTCTGATACCAATTGTTGGAACGCGAGGCCCCCAATTTTAAAATACTTATACTTTAAAATCAATTTCCTTATTAGATATGCGAAAGCGTGAGATGATGGTACAATTACACAAATACACCAATTTTAATTTCTTTTCAAATTAAAATTAAACGAAGTGAAATATGATGAAACACACACAATTTGATTTCACTTAAACACAATTAATTCAACCCAAGTCCTAAAAATTTGCTTAAGTCATATTTTTAAATTTTACCAAATTAGGCCAAACCAATTTTATCAAATTAAATTAAATGACTTGAATTAAATTAACATAAACATTACCCAAATTAATTATGCCCCAAATTAAACAAGTAGTGATTAAACCATATTTTATCTTTTTACCTAAGCATGCGTTATAGGTAATATAGCAAGATAAAATAAACAACGAATCACTATGCCGTGATGTACGAGGAAATACCCACAACGGGAAAAAACCTAGGACGGCCCTAGCCTCAAATCCACTAAGTATGGTTTTACAAATACAAGACAGTAAGACTTACAACACTCGACTCAATCCCTTTCAAGCCCCGATGCTTCTTCTTGTATACACCTCCCCCTAGCGAATAACCACGGAGCTCCACCGCGGTCTCGGAATCCACCGATCGGACTTCTTATGGTCACCGCCACCCGAACAAGGAGCCTTTCTCCAAGTGGGTAAATCAACGCAAATTTCTTCTTCTTTGTGGGATGTAGAAGTAAACCCAAACAAACTCTTTAATCGGTAGAGTAATACTCGGTGCCAAACACTCCAAGCACTGATATATATATTGGAACTTGGAATAAGCAATATGGGTGTAATGATTTCTCCTTGAAAAATTAGACACTCAAAACATGAACTTTTTCCTTTAGAAATTTTGCTCTTAAACTCTCTCTTGGAGATGGAAAGATGTGAAAAAGTTAAGTTAGAAAACTTGTTTCCCGCACATACATATTCAGGTAAAAAGTTAGTGGGAAAAGAAGTGGGAAAATGGGAAAAAATTGCTCAAAACTGCCAAATAACTGTTCCCGCCAAAACTTGTTCGAACGAGATTTTCGTTTGAACGAAGTCTCATTCGAAGAGCCTTCTAACGAAGTTCCAGTGTGAACTCATTAGATATCTCATTGGAAATCTCGTTCGAACCATCATTCTCGTTCGAACGATACTTCGAACGACATTCCAATGGCCCATATGGAAACTCGTTGGCAAACTCGTTCGAACGACATTCTCGTTCGAACGAAAAACTCGTTCGAATAACAATTCGAACGAACATCCAGAAAGTTAAAAATTTATGTTTTTAGCCCAGAAACTTTATATACTATATATAAAAGTTTTAATAAAATCTTTCTGAAAATAAACAACAATTTAAACAAAAGTACACCCAATATTCAATGTTTCAGGCTCCAATATATATATTCAAAATGCATTCATGCCTGCCTTAGGAGTAAACGGAACATTGTTGATGACGTAGAAACGAGGCACAATAAACTCGGCATTTTGATGAAGCATTTTAAACTTGGCCGCTATGTCTTCAACTTTTAGCATATCAAAGGCTTGAAGGATGATCAAAAACTCTATCCTTTGACACAAATGTTTTTGTCCAGAATTGAGCCAAAACTACAAAGGACTCAATTGAAAATTTGTGTCCTTACATGGGTTTTGCCCTTTGTGGACATGGTTGTAGCATTTGTGGCTTTGTTTGTTTGCTGAAGAAATTGGTTGGCTATCACTATTCATGCGGTCGACCGGCCAGATCCGGCGCTCGATCGATAAATTAATTTTTGCCTTGGTCTCAAGACATTGTACCCTCCCCTGTTTTGCGGTCGACCGCCCCTTTCTCTTTTTGTGCCGATTTTTGCTACCACCTCCCTTTTTCCTTTTTTTATTTTATTTTCTCTTTTACTTTTTGTCTTAAATTAGAACTTATCCCCTTTTCTTTATTTCTTTTTTGGCAAATTAGTATAAATAGAACACTTTGTTTATTTTTGTAGAGAGATTCAGTTTACTTAGTTTTTAGTTTAGGGTTTGAGAGCTAATTTGGGGATTTTGTGGAGAACACCCCTCTCCTCCATTTTCTTGGTGTTTTGACACCCATTAATGTAAGTGGGCACTATTTATTGTCTTCTCTCTTATTTTTATGCTTTGTAACCTAGATTTCCATGCTTAGTTATTTATTTCATGCCTAGATAATTTTAGTTGTTAATTTATATATCGTTGCTTTAATTAATTAGTTGTGCTTTAATTAATTAGTTAATTTATTTAATGTCATTTAATATGCTTAGGGGCTAATTTAAATTAGGTTGTGTCGGATTGAACTCACCTAGGGTTGACGTGTTTCTTTGCTTTGGTGATGGAGATTTACGTATTTATTTCGAGTGCGTTGTTCTAGTTTTTATGCCTAGGAAATTTAACGGTGTATATCATGTATGCGCCGTATTTACGACCTTGCGTGCGTAATTTTCGGGGTATTTGTTGACGCCAAAATCTTATTAGTCTTTTATGCAAATTTAGGGGCGTGACAACTCTTAATTTAATTAATTGACGAAACGAGATGCAATCCTAATAATTCGCAATCCCATGTAACCATTTATACGCGTTAACTCAATTTGAGGGATATTAGTTGCATCCTATAATTTATTGGCTTTGTTAAATTAGTTTAAATACACTTGCCTAGTATAATCTTTTCCTTTTATTATCTTTTATTTTTGTTACCCAATATCTTTTACACTTTTATTCTAGGAATATTAAACCTTATAAATTCTAGCAACTCGTCTCTGTGAATTTTCGATACCCGGACTTGCCGCTATACTCCCTTAAAAGAGTGTAGTCAATAGTTTAGGTTTTTGTATTAAGGCGGTGAACAGAAAACAACGATCGGCGTTTTGACACACGCTACTTTTCACCCTTAATCAAAATGGCGTCGTTACCGGGGATGAGTTTGTTTTAGAATTTATTTGATTTAGTATTTCGTAGTATTTTCTTTCCATTTGTATTTTTTGTCTAACCTTTTTGCAGGACTTCTACATTTGAGCGCCAAGAAACGTTCGAATTTCTCGCGCGCTCATATACTTTTTGGAATTCGCCACGTCGAGCCATTTTTAGGGTAAGCATGTCTTATTACAATTCTTTCGGTAATCATTATGATAATTCTCAAAATCCCCGTAGTCCTTTGACTTTTAGTCAATACTTAGAGTCCCAAAAAATTGCAACATCTAAAATGACTTTGGGCGAGTATTACAAAAGCCAAGCTTTGGAGTGCGTGTATTTTGAGGAGGATGATAATGATTTTGGGCCTCTAATTCCTTATAATAGGAATTATGAAACAAATTGCAATAGTTTTGAAAATTCCTATAATAATGAGTTTAACTTTAGTGCCGATAATGATTTTCAAACTCCTCATTTTCAAGAATCTGCACCTCGGCTTATGACTTTCGGCGAGGGTTTGCTCATGCTTGAGAATGAGAGGTACGAAGAACATTATCGGGGAAAAAATCGTTGTTGGGAGCAAGACTTTGATTTATTATTCGAATCCGACGACGATTTCTCGTCCGAGACTTTTGAAGTCGAGGAATGTTTTGAACCAATTGAGGACTTTGTGCCTAAATTGGAACAAACCATTCGTCACTTGGCCCATATTTTAATAGAAAATGAAAGTGAGGATGAAACGGATGTAGTATCCATTTGCAATGAGATGACACCTTCTTTGGATCCCAAAGAAGAAAGTTTCATTGAAAATGATCCTATCTCTTTTGAAATTCCAACTTCGAGCGATGATAACTTATCTCTTGAGTTTGAATTTCTTTCCTCCCCATTTTCATTTTCTGTTATCACACCGTCACAAGTACCCAATGAATCGGTACCTAACTTTAAAGCGTTCAACCTTTTCACCGACGAGGAGTACTTGCTCGAGTTACTTTCCATGAAGGCATCTTTGCCCTCATGTGCGCCACCTCCCATTTCGCTTGCTAAATCCTTGGGAGGATATTCTGCTTTTCTCGGTCCCAACATGTTTTTGTCACCCGTTCAATCCAAATCCCCCATCGTCCCTCCAAAACTTTTGATTGACGATGGTTCCTTTCTTCCGCCTTACACTTGCCTTCCGTTGTTCAAACGGAATTCATATTTTTCGAAAGGCATGCTTGAGAGTGAGGGTACACCGGTTATCCTCCAAAGTCAAATCGTTTTTGCGGTGGACCCTCGGCTATTTAGACTTCTAGTGTATAGTTAGTGTGAAGCCTAAATAGTAGGTTGTATATAGTTAGCTTTTTATTCTTTCTTTCTATTTATCTTTTCTTCCCTTTTTAATTTAGTCTAATGTTATTAGTTAACTTTTTGTTATGCTAGGTACTAACTTGTTTTGTAGAATCTTTGGACTCGTTCTTATGGGGATCGCTCCAATTTTGGGTAATATCGCTATTTTCCTCTCTTTAACTTGGTTCTTAATTCACATTGAGGACAATGTCAGGTTTTAAGTTAGGGGGCGTGGGATATTCTATCCATTTATTTATTTAGTCCATGTTTTTGCTCACGTGTTAGTTACTTAGTATGCTTTTCTTAGAAAAATTAAAAAAATTCAAAAAGATTTTCTTTCTTTTTTCTCTTTTGTTGGGCATTTTACCTTTGTTTCCGATGATAAATTTCAATAATTTCCTGAGCCAATAGACAACCCAATGATGCATGTTCTCAATTTTAGAAGTTATTAGACTTTAGTCCTTAATCATTGATATTATGAATAACTTCATGAATTAAACTTTAATCCCATGAGCACATTGTAATACCCCGTATTTTCATGGCTTTTAAATTTAAGGATTTATTAAATTTAATTGAGATAAATTAATTTAATTTTAATCCGGAATGTTGTTTTAAATATTTACTAGCGTGACGAAAGTTAGTAATTATTGGAAATTTGTTATTTGTGGCATATTACTGGATGAGTATAGTAATATATGAGATTTATTTTTATAATATTCTCACGTGTGAATAAAATGACAATTGTGGAAATTTAAGTCAGGACGCGCCTGTGTCGTGTCGGGACTAAATGTGGATTAATAAAAGTGAATATTTTATAAGTTATTCGTATGGTCGTTTTGAGTGCGCCAACGCGTTCGGAAGGGTCGAGATAGTCAGAAAAGTGTACCCGGGGGTTTAGTTTGGGTCTCGGGGAGTTTTTAGGCCTAATTGGTACCCCAGGAGGGCGTTTTGGACATTTCACCTTTTTGGGTAATTAAACCCACGAAAATCAGTAATCTATATCAGCCATTTAGATTAGTCAGCTAGGGTTAGAAAACTCAAACACAAGAACGGCCATTGGAGAGGAAGAGGAGAAGCTCTCCAAGGAGTTCTAGGCCAAGAACACCTCCGATTGCATCGCAACCACCACCAACGCGTAGATCGCGCAACGGGCTACGCAACCACACCAAAAATATCTG
Source organism: Sambucus nigra (assembly GCA_949130495.1). Classification (NCBI taxonomy): domain Eukaryota; kingdom Viridiplantae; phylum Streptophyta; class Magnoliopsida; order Dipsacales; family Adoxaceae; genus Sambucus; species Sambucus nigra. Next base: position 152,573,242 of record OX422218.1, read on the forward strand.
TAAATCAGAACACCAAAAATCCCAGGCAAGTGTTTATCTTGCTTATTTCGTTGGTGCATCCTTCATATTAGTTTAGGAATGATTAGGGATGAATTACATTGAAGAAAACCTAAATTGTGATAGGAATTTGCATGTAGGGATGACTTAAACCTTATTCTGGAAATTATTGGGGATGTAGAAGAATAATCCACGAAATTTTAATGTTGTATTAGAAGGAAATTTTGGGACAAACAGATTAGAACAATGATTATGAAATTTCTAGGGTTCTTGATAATTGTATAGATCTTGGGTTGTTAATCCATGATTAAATGACTGAAATCCACATGCTTTACGTTGAAAATACCTAATATGATGATATAAGGTTAGTAGTATCAATTCTGGGACGGTTGGGATTAGAAAACATGGAAATTGTTGAAGTTAGGAGATGAAACCCGTAACTGCAGAATTTTAGTTTTCGTAGACCTGCTTGATCGATCGATCAAACCCAGAGCTTCGATCGATCGAAGGTTCGATCGATCGAAGGTTCGATCGATCGAGCCCTAGACCTCGATCGATCGACCCCTCCTGGCAGACTCCTATTTCCCTTTTTAAATGAGTTAAATTCAATTTATCGTGAGATAATTCTTGGACATCCTTAATAAAATGTTTTGGGAGATAGGGAAGACCAGTAGGACATGTGAATTTTGGGACCCTTGATGTCGGGTAAAGATTGTATTTTGGGATAATTATATAAGGGTCGGTGAATTTATGATTTAAAGAGAGAGACACGTAAGAGAGTTACTTTGGGACAAATGTGTATACCTACTGAATTTTATAATTTGAAGAATAAAGCCATGAGAGTTGTGTGGTACGTTGGAATAATATTGAATCAAGGTTAGAAACGAACCGTTACAAGTGTTTACTAAAATATGATAATATGGATAATGTCGTAATTATGGGAATTGAGAATATACCCAATATTGATATGGTAATATTAGTATAGTTATATGATTGTGTATGCATATACTATCTATGTGTGAAAATCATGCCCACGCTACTTGCTATCCCTGAGGTTTTCGCGCTGGGACAGTCTTATCTCGATGGGACCTTTATGGGGGATATTGACTTGTACCCTAGAAGATAGATATCCTTGGTACAGGCTATCGATGTGATAGTTCAGACGGTCCTAAGAGACGCAGGCATGTGCCATCCTCTTAGAGACTTGGAATCTATTCTTCGCCTCATCTTGTTTGTGTATAGATATCATTGGTACAGGCTATCGCAGTGATAGTTCAGACGGTCCTAAGAGACGCAGAAATATGTCGTCCTCTTAGAGACTTGGAATCTATGCTTCGCCTCAATATTGTTTGAGTATGTGTTAATACAATTCGAGAGTGATTCCGAATATGTATTCCCCTTAATGTGAGTGATATAGGGTTTGGATAGTAGAGTATGCCCGCACCATAGTTTTTATTTGGGGTGCTGTTATGATATATATATATATTTTATGAGTAGTTAATATATATATATTAAATTCTGAAATCTGGAACTGCCTACTGTGATTTGATATGTAGGACATGGTTGATGACTCAAATTGTAAATACTTGTTTTGAGAAAGTATAATATGACACTGGAAAACTTTATTGATTTATAAAGTTAAAATGAGAACTTTGGTTACTAATTGAAATATTCTTTGCAAACAATTAAATCGTTAAATGTTGAATCCTATGAATAATCTAAGATAAGTTAAACCATTGGGAAAGGATAGCGTGATATATGATGAGATAGACCACTGGGAAGGTTAGTGCGATAGGTGTGCATATTAGAAGAGAGGTGAGAATTTCTCAAGAGAGTGTCGCACTAATATGTTGTTGCATTGGCCTGTATCAATTTAAATACTTGCTAAACAATTTTTGAAATCATATACACTATCGGGCTCTGACCCGTTTTTCTCTCTCTCTCTCTCTCTCTCTCTTGTATATATATGTATATATTACAGGTGCCCAGCCACATGGGCGTCTTGCTTAGGATCCCTTGGGAGGAACGTGCTGCAGCTTAGGTGGGAGTTGCAGGCCACTTGCTTAAACGATTTCATTTACTTGATTCCTCTTCTATCATTCTCAGTTATTGGGCATGTGTCGCCCTTTCCACTATTTATCTGTTTTATTGGGACATTTTTATTTCAGTTATTTCTAGTACCGTTACTTTGGGATTTATTCAGCATGTATGTTTTACCTTAAGTTTTAAATGTTGGGATTTTGGATGTTGAATGTTTAAAGTAATTGGATTATGTTCCAGGTTAATTGTTGTATGATTCTTACTTATTGAAAATGTTGTTACTAATTAAACAAATAATTTTCCTTTGAAAATAAAATTGGTCAGAAATGTTGAAAAATGGTTTTGACACTTAGCTTAATTAATTAGGGTGTTAATTTGGAAAAAGTTATTTTTACGACAGTGATGCTAAGAATGAACCAACTGTTCACCTTGATTTTGATTTAATAAAGGAGTGATCGCCCGGTATTTAATTAGGCGGGGTGTCACAGGTGGTATCAGAGCATCAGGTTCTAGTGTCCTTAGGATCTGTACGGCTTATTATGCTTTCAGCTTTGCTTTGTATGTTATAGAGCCCTATGTTTAGGATTATCGATTCCTTTGACGAGATTTCGTTCTCCTGCTATAATGTGTATACACTAGTGAATTCTAATTTCGTTCGGATGTGTACGTGTGCCGAGCGATGACGGATGTCAGAAGAGGACCGTTAAGCGTACATCAGGAGGCAGGGCTCAGTTGAGATTATGAAATATATCCGAGGATGATGACCGTAGACGAGGTCACCTCCATTATGGCACGAGAAGCCAAGACTCGAAAGGCGACTAAGGTGCAGCAATGATTTTCAAATGCTGTTATAGTCAAATGAGGTGCGAGGGTAAACCTACCCAACGTATGATAAAAACGTGTAGAGACTGTCAGTGGAAAATTTTAGAAACGCGGAAATTGTATGTGTTTAACAAAGGCGGTAAAGTATCCAAAGGCTTAAATATAAGACGGAGTGTGGCATTCTGAAAGTGAAAATTTAGAGAAAATTTTCTTGGCTTTCGGGACGAAATTATAATGGTTGGAGTCAACCACCAATTTTAGAAGTGGAATGCTATGCCTATAGGAGAACATTAGGTACAGTGTTGACCGTATGTTCCTTCCTCAACTGTTCAGGATGAGAAGCAAACGTGGTTCTGAACTCATCGCAGGAGGGCATGACAGAAGTCCAATTGTGGATATGAATCTTAACCGTTAGCGAATTTTGTATCGGAAGATGTAGATACAAGTGGGGGAAACAACTCCGAGTGGGAGATCGACACGTAGTAATAGTTGATAACACTCAAAGAGGTAATTCTGATGGACGAACGATTCAAAGGTTAACATTGTCATATTTTGTCAATTAGATGGTAACGCTTCTTTGTGGGGGAAGTTAAAGGAATCGGAGAATTTAGTCGAGAATAAGACTGAATACAACGGTGGTGGTATAGCACCACAAAAGGATGTGGATACACATCAGGAAAACCATTTAAATGCTTCAGATAGTTAAATTCTTACCAAGTGATGGTAAATTCAGTAAGTACTATTATATATAGTAACATGATCTCTATGGCCTAAAAAGCTAAGGGAACAATCGGGATGGCTAACAGGAATCGAGTTTACTAACGTCCGAGAGAAGGACAATCCTAACCTGGTTAGTAGGACAGGTGGTAAGTGGATTATGTGTTGAGGTATTTTGTGCGGAGTGAGATCGCTCACGATAATATGTTCCAAAATGAGAAAAAGGACAGGAATACGGTGCCTAGTAAGGCAACGATTAAAATAATTTTGTTTTGGATTGGGCAGACGTATTACGTCCGAAAACCATTTGTGCAGTCAAGACGATTGCCAGGATGGAAGTATAAGTTGTATCCTTAGAGGATGTGGCGTGTTTGTGTGACACGAGCGAGTCACCATATTTTTGTTCATTGCGAGATTAGCATGTGAGACGAGCTTAATGCATATAATTATAAATGTTACCATTATGTGAATATTTTCCCTAGTGTAGCGGGATTTTTCTTTAGTGCTATCCGCGGAGGATGAATGAGTATATTAACAGTGTTTCATACTTTATTGAGGTTACTCGTTGTAGTGATGCGATACACGAGTATGATATTATCTTTGTTAAAACGTTATAGAAATGGTTAGTACGATAGTGGGCATTTATTACAAGGCTATCGGAGTAGTTGCATTAGTGCAACATGTTTTATTGTGGCGAGCTTTACCTGTAAGAAGGTTGGACTCGCACCTATATTATCTATCCTAGAGACTTCGGAGGAGATAGTGGGCTCGAGATATTCGATGCCAAAGTATGTATAGACTATGTCAGTATAATTCCGTATGTATCGGGATTTACCATTGAGCGAAAAGATTTGACTCAGTATTATGTTTAGCACTCCGGACTTAGTAATAGGAAGAGTGCATTGTTATATTTATCCTTTAGAGATGTGGGAGTTAATATTTCTACCCCTATTTTTAGGGAAAGGAATTTCGAGAATTCCGATTGTATGTATTCGAGGTTTATGGAATGCTATTACCACCAACCTATACTGAACAATAGTGCAATTAGTGAAACGTTCTTTGTTAAGCATAATTACGGGAGAAATTGTAAATTTTCTGTCAAGAGACGGAATAAAGGGGTACATGCCACGGGCGGAGGACCTAACGGATTTCGATAACCGACAATGCTAGGTAGTGGTGTATCGGGGGGCGGGGTTCCTTGTTTGGATTTCCCTTTGCGAGACATCCCACGCATGAAACTTAGCGTAAGGTTGAAGATAGGGAGACGTTTGGTCACTATTCCATAAGTTCGGTACCCTGGTCGAAATAGGATCAAGTAATTATATATGTAAGTTGGAAGTTGAATTTTGTTTTAAGGTCATTGGAGCCGAATTTTTGTGGTAGGAAAGCATTGAAAGTTATCCCCACGAGTTGAGGGGTGGAACGATGATAAGGAGAATTTAAGAATTTTGATTTCTAGGGTGATTGAGAGTACCCAAATGTCATAAGCACGTACAGAACACAAGGTGAGTAAAGAGTTGGAATGATTTTTAGCATTGATTATCTGGAAAGAACTTTATATTATACAAAAGAGATGACCTATAATTATTTTGATGAATAGAGCGTTAGTGATTTATTTTGGTTGTTGTACCTATTTGGGAAAATTGTTGTACTTGTCTGAGGAAGGTTGAGAATTATTATTCCTCTTTTATTATCATGGAATTTGAATGCCCTATTCCTTCTATTCCGTTGAATTTAGTTAGTCCTACAGATGAGTAGCAAGTCGTTCGCTCTCCCAGGGCGGTCGGAGTGTTGGGAAAATGTGGGCATCTTGGTTAACTACAGTTAAAATAGTCCGAGTCGAAGGGACGTGGTAATAGACGTGTGAAATATATGTTTGTGGGACTAGTATAACGAAGTGGAAGTGATAGAGTGGATTAAACGTCACATGAGGGGCGATAATCCATACATAAGTGTGCAATTAGAATAGCACGCCCTAACTTGATTGGAAGGCTGTGGGAAGCCATTCAAGAATTGGTATTCCTTGAATAGAGTAGAATTTAATTGTTATGAAGCACACCCGGAGCGGAGTTGTTATTAGTCAAGTGTGAGAGCGACTTGCGCATACAAAGAGTAATGATGTTAATATGGTATAAGAGATCCAGAAGTGCGCTTCGTGGAGAGAAGAGCACGGGTCGTAACTTTCGGCATACTCCAAGGAAGGAAGGGGAGTATTACGTGTCACTTAATGTGAGACATTTCAAGGGAAGAATCGATGTTTAGCGAGACGTAGTGAGTAGTCTCTACATGCACCGCCCATAGGTAAGGTTTGGTTGAAAGAGGAGAATCAACCAAAGAATTTTGTGTTTATCGAAAATTCCTGAACTTGGAAGAGGTCGTCGGTAAAGCCGGTAAAGTTCTTGGATGAGTTGCCATCCTCAAAACAAGATCAAGGGTTTATCCCGAACATGTGAATTAAGTCGCCGAGAAGGAAGTGATTGATATTCATTTGGGCTGGCTTACAATATTAACTAGTATGCCCCAGACTTCCTTTGACGGCGCAGTATAAATTTCTGAATCAGGATGAGATTGGTGAATCCCACCTTTGAAATGGGATTTCAGGAACCATCGGAGATAAGATTTCGTTTCGAGTAGGATGTATCACCCTTAGCCAGGGAATAAGCGCATGGTGATTAAAGATTAGTGGAGCCACGTGAAAGAAATTTTGGAATCTTGGTACGATGATTTCAAATATGCTCTGTAGAAGCACTCGTACCTATTTGTTGCGTACGAGGTACTTATTAAGGTTTTGTTATGGAAGAACCTCGACTATTCTCCTTCCGTATGTTTAGAGGAGAGTAGATAATCAGAATTTTTGATCGGTCGAGAAAATATCCGATATCTATGGTGGAATTGCACGACTGTTTTAGGCAGGCAGGAGTGGTCAAATGTTCGTATGATCTTCTCAGAATGGGATTTTTGTGTATGAATAAATACGAGTAGTTTGTCATATAGTGAGGTGCGGCCTCCTAATGATAGTGAGATAAGGAAATTATAACGTATAGGCGTGACCTATGCGAATGTTGTCGGGTGGGAGCACAATGTGAAGTGTCTCCAATGAGAATGTAAAACAATGTTGCTGTGAGGAAAAAGCTATAGTGATTGAGCGCCGTACTATGTAGATAATTTGCATACTGACAAGGATTGCCAGAATTGTGCTACCTGGAAGGCCTTATTTTCCAAATTTCGGGACGAAATTCCGTTATTAGGGGGGAAGTATGTAATACCCCGTATTTTCATGGCTTTTAAATTTAAGGATTTATTAAATTTAATTGAGATAAATTAATTTAATTTTAATCTGGAATGTTGTTTTAAATATTTACCAGCGTGACGAAAGTTATAAATTATTGGAAATTTGTTATTTGTGGCATATTACTGGATGAGTATAGTAATATATGAGATTTATTTTTATAATATTGTCACGTGTGAATAAAATGACAATTGTGGAAATTTAAGTCAGGACGCCCCTGTGTCGTGTCGGGACTAAATGTGGATTAATAAAAGTGAATATTTTATAAGTTATTCGTATGGTCGTTTTGAGTGCGCCAACTCGTCCGGAAGGGTCGAGATAGTCAGAAAAGTGTACCCGGGGGTTTAGTTTGGGTCTCGGGGCGTTTTTAGGCCTAATTGGTACCCCGAGAGGTCGTTTTGGACATTTCATCTTTTTGGGTAATTAAACCCACGAAAATCAGTAATCTATATCAGCCATTTAGATTAGTCAGCTAGGGTTAGAAAAATCAAACACAAGAACGGCCATTGGAGAGGAAGAGGAGAAGCTCTCTAAGGAGTTATAGGCCAAGAACACCTCCGATTGCACCGCAACCACCACCAACGCGTAGATCGCGCAACGGGCTACACAACCACACCAAAAACATCTGCAAATCAGAACACCAAAAATCCCAGGCAAGTGTTTATCTTGCTTATTTCGTTGGTGCATCCTTCATATTAGTTTAGGAATGATTAGGGATGAATGACATTGAAGAAAACCTAATTTGTGATAGGAATTTGTATGTAGTGATGACTTAAACCTTATTCTGGAAATTATTGGTGATGTAGAAGAATAATCCACGAAATTTTAATGTTGTATTAGAAGGAAATTTTGGGAAAAACAGATTAGAACAATGATTAAGAAATTTCTAGGGTTCTTGATAATTGTATAGATCTTGGGTTGTTAATCCATGATTAAATAACTGAAATCCACATGCTTTACATTAAAAATACCTAATATGATGATATAAGGTTAGTAGTATCAATTCTGGGACGATTGGGATTAGAAAACATGGAAATTGTTGAAGTTAGGAGATGAAACTCGTAACTGCAGAATTTCAGTTTTCGCAGACCTGCTTGATCGATCGATCGAACCCAGAGCTTCGATCGATCGAAGGTTCGATCGATCGAGCCCTAGACCTCGATCGATCGAACCCTCCTGGCAGACTCCTATTTCCCTTTTTAAATGAGTTAAATTCAATTTATCGTGAGATAATTCTTGGACATCCTTAATAAAATGTTTTGGGAGATAGGGAAGACCAGTAGGACATGTGAATAAATTTTGGGACCCTTGATGTCGGGCAAAGATTGTATTTTGGGATAATTATATAAGGGTCGGTGAATTTATGATTTAAAGAGAGAGACACGTAAGAGAGTTACTTTGAGACAAATGTGTATACCTACTGAATTTTATAATTTGGAGAATAAAGCCATGAGAGTTGTGTGGTACGTTGGAATAATACCGAATCAAGGTTAGAAACGAACCGTTATAAGTGTTTACTAAAATATGATAATATGGATAATGTCGTAATTATGGGAATTGAGAATATACCCAATATTGATATGGTAATATTAGTATAGTTATATGATTGTGTATGCATATACTATCTATGTGTGAAAATCATGCCCACGCTACTTGCTATCCCTGAGGTTTCCACGCTGGGACAGTCTTGTCTCGATGGGACCTTTATGGGGGATATTGACTTGTACCCTAGAAAATAGATATCCTTGGTACAGGCTATCGATGTGATAGTTCAGACGGTCCTAAGAGACGCAGGCATGTGCCATCCTCTTAGAGACTTGGAATCTATTCTTCGCCTCATCTTGTTTGTATATAGATATCCTTGGTACAGGCTATCGCAGTGATAGTTCAGACGGTCCTAAGAGACGCAGACATATGCCGTCCTCTTAGAGACTTGGAATCTATGCTTCGCCTCAATATTGTTTGAGTATGTGTTAATACAATTCGAGAGTGATTCCGAATTTGTATTCCCCTTAATGTGAGTGATATGGGGTTTGGATAGTAGAGTATGCCCACACCATAGTTTTTATTTGGGGTGCTGTTATGATATATATATATTTTATGAGCAGTTAATATATATATTAAATTCTGAAATCTGGAACTGCCTACTGTGATTTGATATGTAGGACATGGTTGATGACTCAAATTGTAAATACTTGTTTTGAGAAAGTATAATATGACACTGGAAAACTTTATTGATTTATAAAGTTAAAATGAGAACTTTGGTTACTAATTGAAATATTCTTTGCAAACAATTAAATCGTTAAATGTTGAATCCTATGAATAATCTAAGATAAGTTAAACCATTGGGAAAGGATAGCGTGATATATGATGAGATAGACCACTGGGAAGGTTAGTGCGATAGGTGTGCACATTAGAAGAGAGGTGAGAATTTCTCAAGAGAGTGTCGCACTAATATGTTGTTGCATTGGCCTGTATCAATTTAAATACTTGCTAAACAATTTTTAAAATCATATACACTATCGGGCTCTCTCTCTCTCTCTCTCTCTTGTATATATATGTATATATTACAGGTGCCCAGCCACAGGGGCGTCTTGCTTAGGATCCCTTGGGAGGAACGTGCTGCAGCTTAGGTGGGAGTTGCAGGCCACTTGCTTAGACGATTTTATTTACTTGATTCCTCTTCTATCATTCTCAGTTATTGGGCATGTGTCGCCCTTTCCACTATTTATCTGTTTTATTGGGACATTTTTATTTCAGTTATTTCTAGTACCGTTACTTTGGGATTTATTCAGCATGTATGTTTTACCTTAAGTTTTAAATGTTGGGATTTTGGATGTTGAATGTTTAAAGTAATTGGATTATGTTCCACGTTAATTGTTTTATGATTCTTACTTATTGAAAATGTTGTTACTAATTAAATAAATAATTTTCCTTTGAAAATAAAATTGGTCAGAAATGTTGAAAAATGGTTTTGACACTTAGCTTAATTAATTAGGGTGTTAATTTGGAAAAAAGTTATTTTTACGACAGTGATGCTAAGAATGAACCAACTGTTCACCTTGATTTTAATTTAATAAAGGAGTGATCGCCCGGTATTTAATTAGGCGGGGTGTCACACACATGCACTTTCTTGCCTTATTGATTTGGTTTAAGATTTTTATAACTCGGTAATCTTTTGTTGCATTGTATTTACTTACACCGAGTAAGCTTTGTACCTTTCGTCACTTGTGAGTGTTATACACTATTCTTTCCTCTTCGAAAACGTTGAATTCGTCGGTAATCTCTCTATTCTTTCATTGATCATTAATTAATTGAGTTCATATATGAAATTTGTTACTTGAGCATGATTTGCAATATTTGTTTTGGCTCGAGAATTGCGTAAACCTTTTGAAATGATCATAGGCCATCTTTGTTATATCACCCATATTGACCTTAACCTCACCTTAAATGTTTTCCCTCGTTAACCCATTTGAGACCAAATGTTAGCCTTTCATTTCATAACCCAAAATTCCCATAACCAACTCCAAATTGGAGTTTTAAACCATACATACACCTTACATACCTTTGTTTGCAATGTTACTTGGGATTGAATGATGTTGTTGTGTGTGTCGGTTGCAATTTTGGCATATGAGAGTTTGATAAGTAAAGAAAAGAAAAAGTGAAAAAAAGATGAAAAAGAGAAAGAAAAAAGCAAAAGAAAACATGAGAAAAATAAGAAAAGAAAAGAAAGCGAAAGTTGTAAATGTTGTGTATATAGTTCAATAAGCTTTGATTACTTTCCCCGATGATATATCTAATGCTCGTTTGGAACTTGCTTTCCAATTTTGTTATTGCCCGTATTTTCCCATTATCCCAGGTTTACATTTTCGAACACTTTGAACCCGTACATACATATCCTTCATTTCGTACCCTATCCAAGCCTACATTATTACCCTATTCAAGTCCTATGTGATCTTAGGGTGAATTAAATTTAAGTCAAAATAGTTTGATAATCTGTGAAAATGCATTTCGCCTCATTTAATGAGCGGTATCTTTCATTGAGATTGCATTTTTTTCATTTTATACATAGCGTTCTTCATTTGTTACATGTGCGCGGCCTTGTTTCCATTTACATTTACTCTTTATGCTCGCATGTTCCGTGTGTTACCTCCCTGTTTCGAGTGAATTCACTTGATGAGTGTAATGCCCGTGAGGATTGAATATATGATTGCTTTAATTTTTATCCGATTTATTTAAGTTTTTTTCCAAATCATACTCTGCATGTGCTTGATCCCCTCCCAAATTTTAAGGTTTCAACTCAACGAAGTTCATTATATAGTGTTAATAATACAGACTTTTGTGTGAATTCATTCACTGTGCTAACAATGTGTATGAAACCTTTTTCATATTTTTGGGCTTGTCGCAAGTTGTGTTGGGAATATTTTGAGGAAACCATATGATGTTTGTGGGTTTCATCCCTGAAAACCCTCACAAGACAACAGTCATCCACTAGGGTAACCTAGGGGTTTAACGGCTTATTACATATGCTAAATGCAATCGTGTTCCCTACGAAAATGGCATTTATATTTCGATGCATATATACATGTTGTGATTTTCTTATAGTTCTTCTTGAGTTGAATTTCATTACTAGGGACTAGCAATGTGCAAGTTAGAAGGTGTGATTCGTATCGAATTATGCATTTAATTACCCTCGAACCTATGCATTTTAGCCCCCTCGGGTACCTAATTACTATAATTATGCTCGATAATCAGACAACCTCCGTTTTATATGCTAACGTGTTATTTGAGGTATTATTGAGCTTTTATAGGTGTTACGGTGCTTAGTATGAAGTTTGAGCGCGTTCTGGTTAAGTTCGTCGCGATTCGCACGTTCGGGGGCATTTTCGTAATTTTATACTTTGAGATTTTTGCCCGAAGTCACACGGAAGTTGTAGCCCTCAGGCCAAGCTTTACGTGGCCATGAACAGTGCGCGAATCGGAATTCGAACGAAGGAAAGACGAACCTTTAATAAGAAAGAATTATAAGAGATTCATTAACAATTTAATTAATTACCCTTGTGTCCCTTTTCTTCGTTAATAACAAATCCTTTAATTCCATCTATGTCCCCAAAACATTTTTTGCAGCAAATGAAGATGGCGATTTGTGTTTTGGCTCGGGTTTTGGGTTCGTCCCAAATTCGGGGTTTTTGTCTGAAATTAGAGCTTGATTATTGTCCACACGCGCAAATGGGTCTCTTTGGCCATTTTTGGAGCTTGGGTTTTATTGCTTTGGCCATTAATGGAAGTGTTGGAGCTTTAAGTGGGTTTTACCATTTTGGGACGTGGAGGTATTGTTGGTCTCGGGTTCCATTGTTGTGCAGCTCACGATTTTGGGTTGGTGGTTTGTGCGCATAATTGGATTCGGGTTATGCCAACTATGGCCATGGGTTGCGATGTGGGTTTTGCCCTTTGTGGACATGGTTGTAGCATTTGTGGCTTTGTTTGTTTGCTGAAGAAATTGGTGGGTGGTCACTATTCACGTGGTCAACCGGCCAAATCCGGCGGTCGATCGATAAATCAATTTTTGCCTTGGTCTCGAGACAATGTTCCCTCCCCTGTTTTGCGGTCGACCGGCCCAAGCCCCGGTCGATCGCCCCTTTCTCTTTTTGTGCCGATTTTTGCTGCTACTTCCCTTTTTCCTTTTTTTTATTTTATTTTCTCTTGTACTTTTTGTCTTAAATTAGAACTTATCCCCTTTTCTTTTCTTTTCTCTTTTTCTTTAATTCTTTTTTGGCAAATTAGTATAAATAGAACACTTTGTTTATTTTTGTAGAGAGATTCATTTTACTTAGTTTTTAGTTTAGGGTTTGAAAGCTAATTTGGGGATTTTGTGGAGAACACCCCTCTCCTCCATTTTCTTAGTGGTTTGACACCCATTAATGTAAATGGGCACTATTTATTATCTTCTCTCTTATTTTTATGCTTTGAAACCTAGATTTTCATGCTTAGTTATTTATTTCATGCCTAGATAATTTTAGTTGTTAATTAATTTATTGTTGCTTTAATTAATTAGTTGTGCTTTAATTAATTAGTTAATTTATTTAATGTCATTTAATATGCTTAGGGGCTAATTTAAATTAGGTTGTGTCGGATTGAACTCACTTAGGGTTGACGTGTTGCTTTGCTTTGGTAATGGATATTTACGTATTTATTTCGAGTGCATTGTTCTAGTTTTTATGCCTAGGAAATTTAACGGTGTATATCATGTATGCACCGTATTTACGACCTTGCGTGCGTAATTTTCGGGGTATTTATTGACGCCAAAATCTTATTAGTCTTTTATGCAAATTTATGGGTGTGACAACTCTTAATTTAATTAATTGACAAAACGAGATGCAATTCTAACAATTCGAAGTCCCATGTAACTATTTATACGCGCTAACTCAATTTGAGGGATATTAGTCGCATCCTATAGTTTTTATTGGCTTTGTTAATTTAGTTTAAATACACTTGCCTAGTATAATCTTTTCCTTTTATTATCTTTTATTTTTGTTACCTAATATCTTTTACACTTTTATTCTAGGAATATTAAACCTTATAAATTCTAGCAACTCGTCTCTGTGGATTTTTGATACCCGGGCTTGCCGCTATACTCCCTTAAAAGAGTGTAGTCAATAGTTTAGGTTTTTGTATTAAGGCGGTGAATAGAAAACAACGATTGGCGTTTTGACATGCGCTACTTTTCACCCTTAATCAGCTCTCCAAATCTAGGAATCATCTCATAGCTAACACAAATCAATATATCCCAATACTCGGTCTTATACTCAGGGTCCTCAAATAATTACACAAAAATCCCATCTACTCACAAATTACTAAAAGTTCCTCATATTCTAGATGAATTATCTCTAATTAATTAAAACTAATCTCTAAAGTTTACAAAAATCTATCAAACCAAAATCAAACACGATAGATCGAAACGTTTTTATAATATCCTCCTAGGATTTCCCATAAACCCTTAGCAAACATCACCACAAAATAATCTAATAAACCAGACTTCCTTCTACTACCTGTAATACCCCGTATTTTTATGCTATATTAATTTGGGGATTTATTAAATTTAATGTGAGTGAATTATTTAATAAAAATCCGAAAATTAATTATGTTATAATTATTAACGTGACGAGAGTTAGTAATTATGGAAAATTTGTTGAATATTACTAATGAGCAAAGTAATATATTATATTGGTTATATTGAATGTCATGAGTGAATTAAATGACAATTTCGGAAATTTAAGTCGGAACGTGCTCGTGTCGCGTCGGGACTAAATTTTGATTAAAAAAAAGTGAATATTTTATAAGTTGTTCGTATGGTCGTTTTGAGTGCGCCAACGTGTCCGGAAGGGTCGAGATAGTCAGCAAAGTGTACCCGGGGGTGTAGTTTGGATCTCGGGGCGTTTTAGGCCTAATTAGTACCCCGGGAGGGCATTTTGGTCATTTTACATATTTGGGTAATTAAACCCACGAAAATCAGCAACCTATATCAGCCATTAGGTTAACCATTTAGGGTTAGAATATTCAGAACCCTAGTACGGCCATTGGAGAAGAGAGGGAAAGCTCTCAAGGCAATTCAAGGCCAAAAAGTCACCCGTTTGCACCGCCGTCACCGCCAACGCGTAGATCGCGAGACGTGGAACGCAGCCACACCGGATTCATCTGCAAACCAGACTTCTAAAAATCCCAGGCAAGTATTTATCTTGCGTATTTTCGTTAGTGCAATTTTCATATTAGTTTAGGAATGATTAAAGATGAAAAATATGGAAGAAAACCCAATTTGTGATAGGAAAATGCATGTAGTATTGATTTATATGAAAATTCTGGATACCTTGCCATGTAGAGGAATGTAACCACGAAATTTTGATAATTATAAGAAGAAATTTCTGAAGAAAAATTGGTTAGAAACCTGTTTAAGAGAATTTTAGTGTTCTTGATAATTAATTAACTTTTGGGGCTGTTAATCCTTGATTAAACGATAGAAATACCCATGCCTTACGTTGGAAACATCTGATATATTGATATAATGTTAATGGTAGCATTTTGGGACGTTTGGGTTTGGAAAAATATGGATTTGGATGAAGAAAATTGGTAGAACCCGTAACTGCAATTCTGCAGAAATCAAAATACCTGCTTGATCGATCGATCGAGCATAGAGCTTCGATCGATCGAGTCCCAGACCTCGATCGATCGACCCCTCCTGGCAGACTCCTATTTCCCTTGTTTAATTAGTTAAACTAAATTTATCGTGAAATAATTCTTGGGTATTCATAATAAAATGTTTTGGGAGATAGGAAAGACCAGTAGGACATGTGAATAAGTGTTGGGAACTTTATTATAAGACGAGAAGTTTACTTTTGGGGTAATTATATAATGAACGATGAAACTACGTATTTCAAGTGAGAGATTTCGGCGAATAGCTACGATAGTGAATAGAGTTATACCTACTGAATTTTCTACTTGGAAGGATAGAGTCCACGAGTGTCACGCAATAAGTGAGAAAACTCTTCGAGTTAAGGTTAGAGGTGAAACCTTATACGTAATACTAATAATGTGAAATTAAGGATAAATGTTGTAATTATGGGTGACGAGAGGAACCTATATTAATATGATAAAAGTGGTATATTTATATGATTGTGTGTACATATATTATATACATGTGAAAAACATACCGCGCTACTTGCTATCCTTGAGGTTACCGCGCTGGGACAGTCTTATCTCGATGGGACCTTTATGGGGGATATTGACTTGTACCCTAGAAGATAGATATCCTTGGTACAGGCTATCGAATTGATAGTTCAGACGGTCCTAAGAGACGTGAGTATGTGCCATCTTCTTAGAGACTTGGAATCTATGCTTCGCCTCGATATTGTTTGTGTATGTGTTAATACAGTTCGAGAGTGATTCCGAATTTGTATTCCCCTTGATATGAGTGGTATGGGGTTTGGATAGTAGAAGTATGCACGCACCATAGTTTTATTTGGGGTGCTGTTATTTTATATATATTATACGAGTAGTTAATATATATGAGAATTGGGAAATTTGAAACTGCCTACTGTGATTTGATAAGTAGGACATGGTTGATGACTCAAATAGTAAATACTTGTTTTGTGAAAATATAATATGACACTGGGAAACCTTATAAATTAATAAAGCTAAAACGAGAGTTGTGCTGCTAATTGGAAGTATCTTTTTAAACAATGATATTGTTCGGTTTTGAAATCTTATGAGTAAGTTAAGATAAGCTAAATTATTGGGAAGGTTAGTACGATAGGCGTGCACATTAGAAGAGATGTGAGAATTTCTCAAGAGAGTGTCGCTCTAATATGTTGTTGCATTGGCCTGTATCAATTTAAATACTTGCTAAACGTATTTTAAATCAAACACACTTTCGGGCTCTGACCCGTTTTTCTCTCTCTCTCTCTCTCTCTCTCTTGTATATATATGTATGTATTACAGGTGCCCAGCCACAGGGGCGTCTTGCTTAGGATCTCTTGGAAGGAACGCGCTGCAGCTTAGGTGGGAGTTGCAGGTCTCTTGATTAGACGACTTCGTTCATTCGGATCCACTCTTAGTACTTTCATTTAGTTGAGCACGTGTAGCTCTTTCCATTATTCCGTTGTTATTGGACATTTGTATTTCAGTTATTTCCAGTATTGTTACTATGGGTTTCATTCAGTTTGATTGTGTTACTTTATATTTCGCATGTTGACATTCGATTGACGAATGTTTTAAATTAATTGGACTATGTTGCAGATATTTAATGTGGTGTGATTCTTACTTATTGAATGTTGTTAATAAAATAAATGATTTTCTTTAAATAAAAATTTGGAAAGTATGTATGAAAATGGTTTTGACACTTAGCTTAATTATTTAGGGTGTTAAATTGGAAAATTTATTTTTATCGACAGTGATGCTAAGAATGAACCAAACTGTTCACCTTGATTTAATGTAATAAAGGAGTGATCGCCCGGTATTTAATTAGGCGGGGTGTCACACTACCATGCACATGGGTATAAATTATACCGCGCACATGGCTCCATGCGCACGGGGATACTTGACCGTGTGCACCCAGTGTGCAAATCTAAACTTCACAAAAGTTGGGTTTCATCTTCCCCAAACCCCAAGTTACGAACCGCTGCGAATGACCCTTCCTAAGGTCCTAACACCTCAAGAACACCTCTTAATGATTTCTAAATACTATTAGTTCAAAATCTAGCCTATATATACAAGTTTTGAGTGATTAAACAAGGATTTAAGCATTAATTTGAGATTATGGGATTTAGAACCCTAAGTTCAAAATTTTAAACCAATTCATCTCATATTTGGTACGACTATGGATTAAGCAATAGGATTTTATATAAATCATTATAGTGATTTAAAATATATCAATTTCGTTTAGATTTGATTATATGATTTTTCATCAAACCATCTTAATTCATTAACATGGGATTAAAGTTCAATTTACCAATTAATCCAGTGATAACTATTAGGTTTTAGATGATCCAAATCAGATTATAAAGGTGTTATTATAAAATCCAATTAATAATCACAATTAAATTTTTAATCAATGTAAACTTCCCTTGGATCAATTAACGAATCAAAGTCCCAAAAACCCCTAATTCTTGTTCCAATCCTTGGTGCCTCCTCTCTCAAGTTTTATAGGATTTCTCCAATGTTTAAACCATGTTTAGGTTTTTATCATTAACCTAATAATTGAAATTCACATAAGATTAGGCTTAGGCCCAATATAAGCCTCAACTCAATGAGCCCAAATAATATTCCAAATAGCCTGAAACTCAATCCAAGCCATATATTAACCTAATGAATGCGTCTTGATGGTTGGTGGGTTGTGTCTCTTTATTTTTCATTAGAGTAAATTAGTTTGAGGTTATCCTCAAAGGAGGTAGCATAATTTTGTTGAAGGGAGTGAAGACAATTTGGAGAGTTCAAAACAAAAAAATTGGTGAAGTTCAACATGACAATGTTAAAGACTCGACATGACCATTATGATAATGATTTGTAAAATTCATTTGTTGATTTATTTTCACTGAAATTTTATTTTTCCAATTATCATTGTATTATGGGTTAGGTAATTGATATGTACCTAAAGATGTGATGGATTCATAATATAGAGACTTTATATTAAAGTAATGCGAGTATCAAATAATTTACATAATAATATTAATTGGAAAATACTGGCCATGGCCATTGTTTTAATGGTTTCTTAAATACAAAGACTTTTTTTTTTGTTAAAAAAGGTGAGAGTATGATATCCTTTTGGGTTCCTCAAATATTGGAAAATTTGAAAACCTGCCCAAATTTTAAAATCCGCTATCGAATTAAAAAAACTCATTTTAAACAATTGAATGATATGGATTTATTTCTGAATCCAAAGCAATGAGTTAGAGACAACTATGGAGTCCTTATGGTAAAATATGTTTTTTCCAAAAAAATAATATTTTTTTTCAATGTCGTTTTTAAGAGTTTTATGGGATTGTTATCTTAATATTTTGTGTCTTAGCCATATATAACATCTTCTCTCTCTTTTTGATTTAACTTAAAGTTTTTAGACTTATTATTAAGGTTTTAAATTTTTAGTTTGTTTTTCTTTAATTCCTTTTTTTATTTAATTGACTATACATTGTTTTCCTCCATTTGTTGGCATTTTTCAACATACTTACAAATACAAATTGTTAATAATCCTAAAAATATCAACTTTGTAATCAAATTTGGTGGAGATGATCTCCATAATAAAAATATCATCTCTAAAAAACTTCATTAAAAAATTCAATATAGAAGTCAATGAAATACAAATCGGGGGAATATGTGCAATACTTTGTTTTCCTCCATTTGTTGGCATTTTTCAACATAACTACAACATTTGCAAATTGTTCACAATACTAAAAAAATAAAATAACTTTTCTAATCAGTTTCGGTGGACCTCCATAATAAAAATACCCTTGAAGATCAAGCATGGAAGAGGCCGTGGTTACCATGAGTAAACGCGTTCCTTGTATTGCTTTCTTCAATGATTAACTTCCTCTACAAAAGAAGTTGTTGAATAAGATTTGGGAGAGACATGCAAACGGTCTCAAAGGAAACATTTTGATTGTGAGGTGAGTGTAACACACCATATTTTTCACGTATAGTCGATTGGGCTGACACGACGAAGATAGGGCGTGTTATGCAATTTATACCATTCTCATCGTCAACGATAAATAAAAATGGCAATAAAAAAAATCCATATTATAAATAACTTGGGTGAAATACTATAAAATAAAAAGTCTCACTAAACTCAATCCATCACTATAAATAAACTCCATAATAACGAATAGTCTCAAACAGAAATGTAAACAAGTTAGAACCACCTCAGGCCATAAATAAAATTCTGAATAATAAATCATTGGAATGCCAACTAAAATGAAAAAATAATCCTACTTTAAGTAAGAATAACTAGATATCCAACCAAGGCATATCTAACTCCTCAACCTTGTTAATCCTACCTAAGAATACGTGGAAAACAATTTAATAGATTTGAATCGGGGCTGAAAGTTGAAAGAAATATCTATATTACTTAACAGTAGTAAATGCGACTCATTTACGCGTCATGTTTTCCCCTGCCAAAACATATATGAAATATACCTCACATCTCCTCTAACTTGAAATAATTCCAACTATCCTTATCTATCCTAACCTCGGTATACTAAGGCTACCATCCCATAACCCGGTACGTCGTACCCACAATCTATATACAAATACTAACCTCTACCACTAAATATGTACTAAGAGTCTCATGCCCAATATCTCTTAACTCCCAATCGACTAAACTCCATGTATGGGACATCTCACGAATAAAATCCAAAGAATGAACCCTCTCGATATACTTTTGTCTAACCGAATCGCTTATCAAAATTTCGTTAGTATTTTCCTGATGAAAAAAATTCATGTTTAAAATTTGGATTATTTGATAACCATATTATTAAAGTACATGAAACAAATATCAAACTACATGAAAACTGTGGGTTTACTTTATTGATAATGTGTACTTTATAAAAAAATGCATGTATTTAAATAATAATTATGTGTACTTTATTGATAATGTGTGTACTTTATTAAACTATGGGTGTTGTATATTACAAAATGCATGTACTTCATAAAACTATGCATGTACTTCATTAAAAAATGTGCGTACTTCATTCCAAAATGCGTGTACTTTATAAGACCATGCATGTACTTCAGGACATAATGCATGTACTTTATAAAAATATGTGTGTACTTAAATAATGAATGAGTGTACTTTATTAAACTATGGATGTTTTTCTTTACAAAATCCACCAAAGTACCTGTTGAGGTTCCTTGAGTTTTGCTTCAGTAGTAATTGCCCTCAAGGACATGTTTTCTTCCTCTAAGGTCTTATGGGTTGCACTTCGTTCTTTGAATCTTTAATTGAAATCTATTAAGTACAAGTGTGCTTTCTCCAACTTTGTACTTTACTCTCTCATTCTTTTCATAATCTCTTGCTTCCTGAAGCTCATTCTTCAAGTTTTCATTAATGTTTTTTAGTTGGCCATATTCTTCCGCCAACTTCTTGACCCTTGCACAATCATTCTTTTTCGATTCATCAATTTCACTTTTCAAATCACTGTTCAACACAATGAGTTAGGCATATTCTTCCTCTAACTTAATAACCTTCCCTTTGGCTTCATGCTTTGCTTCATCAATCTCCTTAAGTTGGGCATTTTTTCCTCCAACTTCACTTTCAGTATTTTCTTCACTCAATCGCTCACCTGTTGAGCCAAATTTTCTGAATTGTTTGAATAATTTTCTCATGGCTTTCTATTGAGAAGAATGGACCATCTCATTCAACGGTACGTTCCAATCATCTGAATCAGATTCCTCTAAAGATGTATCAGCCGGTTTAGGAGTTATTTGTGGAATGTTCAAAAAGAAACTAGGCATGTCATCCTTGTTCCCTTTATTACTCTTTTTACCCTCTTTCTTCAAATCAGTTGAACATAAATCCTCCTTAGACATCCAGTCTTTTAAATATGACAAGCTCCATCAAAGAAATTTCGGAGTCTTGTCTTCCCTTCCTTCAACGGGTTTCATGACTTCAAATTTCTCACATACTCAGCACTGTGTTAATGAAAAATAAATAATATAAGTAACTTGTCACATTTAAACTAATTAATATGCATACACTGTTAGTGTTTTGATCATTTCAATATGCGTATACTTTTTAAAAATACGCATGTACTTTCATAAAGGACGCGCATAATACATAAAGTGCACTCACATTGAAATGAACAAGATCATTTCAATATTTAAAAAATATGTGTGTTCTTTCATAAAGTACACGCATAATATATAAGTACATGCACATTGAAATAAATAAGATAAATAGTAGCATAAAGTAAAGGGGCATATGACGAATTATCCATCTAACATTTTGTATTTTATGTTTAGTCCAAGACTTTTTTGCAAAAAGAATCTCAATAACTAAAAAAGGGTAGAGGAGCGTCGTTAGCGCAGACTATGAAAAAAAAAAGAGTATTATGTAGATATGTGTTTGAGGAACTAATTGGGTTACTATGTTTTCACATCAATAGTAATATGAACTTGTTGTTCTTAGCCTACAATCTATTGTTTTATCGAGAGAGTTGATCCTAAATATCTCACTTATATCTTTTGGGTGGATTTGGGCAGGGCTCTTCGAATTAAAACTCTTCGTCTCCTTTTTGTAAAGCTTAACAACGACAATAATGTTTTTATCGGCATTCTTGTGTTGCGATTCTACTACCTCGTCGCTATAGTAGGCGTTGAAAAGCTCCAATAAGGTGTTTTCTTCAACAGCTTGACATGCTTCTCATTAACTTTGTTGCGAATATCAGAAAAACCATGGTAAAAGCTAAGGAGATTCAACATATAGTAGTCAAAGTAATTTGTGGGCATGGTAGATATCTTGTCCTTCTTAGCATCCTTCATATCACGCCTTATAGACCTCTTTAATTCTTCAACGGGTTCGCTTGGACCACTCTCTTTGGCATTGTCTTTTCCATCTTTTGTATGTTTACCCCCTTTATGCTTTCATTTTAAACCTCATTTCTATAAAGTAAACGCATAAAGATTAAAGTACACGCTTAAAACAATAAAGCATATGCAAAAAGAAAAAAGTACACGCACATTATAAAAAAATACATGCATAAAACATAAAGTACATGCACACTGTATTGAAGTTCAAGTACATTTCCTTAGAGTACATATATTTTTAACAGAAGTACATGCATTTTGCATTGAGTACATACAATATTCTCTTTAACACTTCATACTAATCTTCACAAAGTACAAGAAGAGTTTAGTACAACATTTCAATAAAAAAAATCTCTATTGTCTGATTCATGGTAATACATAATAACTGTTGTCTTACAAGATATGAACTAAGAATGGCTTTTAATAACATATTCAAAAAAAAGTTATACAATAGCTCTGAGCTAAACGCACCAGCATTTTCAAAACCTCTTAAGTAATATTGTTCAATACACTTTGCTAAATCCTTAGCTTTCAATTCAATTACTTATTACTTTTGTACATTAAAAGTACATTTAATGTCTTCATAGTAGTTGTGGAAGCCAAGTAATTTTTTGGCTCTATCATTGATGCGAAGCAGAAAATAAATTATGTCATCATAAGTTATATTGATTGTCAATGTGAATAGTTTCATATACTTAAGATCTTCAAAAGTGCACCCAACAGTTTTGTAATTGAACACGCTTGATGATTTGTTTCATAAACAATAAAACAATTTAAAAACATCACACAAACATTGTAATTTCACTGAAAATGTGAGTGTACTTTTTTATTGTAAGATGTATGTGCATTGTTAAACTTATATGCATTACACAATATAACTCAATCATATTCCTCAACAAATGCCTTTGGAGCGAACCACAATAATATAAGAGGTATTAAACATAGAGAGGGTTGTATATACACTCAACATGAAAATTGTGTTTTCTTTAAACCAATGCAACAAATGTAGAAGATAGACGCATATTGTGTTTTCGCATAAAAAACAAACAAGATAATATGATTTAATCACTCTATACATAATATCTACAAATTTATATATATGAAAACACAAAATACATAAAATGGTAAACAAATTGTATAAAACCTAAAACACAAAAATTAGTTCATTGAATAACAAAAGACTCAAAATACATGCAAACACAGGTGATAGAAGAATTATAAACCTAAGGACACAAAATATACAGAACATAGAAAAATTAGTGTTATAAACTTAAGAACAAAATTATTACATGCAATACATAATAAATTATACAAAATACACGATGGAATCATGTGTGTATGTTTGTATTTTTTTCATTTGAGTAAGAAATCAAGTGAAAATGAGAAAAAAATAATGATGATCGATTTAAGGTTTACAAAACATAAAAGCTTGAAAAAATAACATACAATTGCATGAATTAATAGCTGATAACTGAGAACATGAATCGTTTGTTTGATCATCAATGATTTGAGTATGGAAATGAAGTGCGTGAATTTAGGGTTTGCTCTATTTTCTAAAAGGAGTGGATTTTGAAGGGGTTCATTAGCGGTTAATTTTGAAAGAGTGCATATGAAAATCGTTTGTTTGGGGTTTGGAAGTATTTATATGTTGGGCATAATCATTTAAAATTTGTTAGGGCTAATTTTGTAGTCAAAAATTATTAGTTCAAGGACTGAATAGTAAAAGCCCTTGAATAATTTTATCTGAAAACTCATTACTTGTAAAGAAAGTAAATTAGACATGGTATAATGGGATACCAAATTTATTTTTTGCATTTGATTATAAAATGACATACAAATCAATCATTCATTCTTTATAATTATGGCACATAATTTAATGAATGATTGATGATATATATGAAACTATTATTATTATATGATAAATGGGTAGCTCAATGGCCGATTAATGATGAATACAAAATTTAGATATAACACACCCAAGAGACTCAAATGACTATCATCATCATTACCTTTCGGAAGGTGGTATGGGCATTAATGGCCGATTAAGTGGGGACAAGCAGACAAGGTGTGCCAGTAACTCATTTTCTAATACTCAGGTGAGAGAGAACCAGGGCTCCCTTTCGGAAGGTGGTATGGGCATCACATGTGGTTCACCCAACGTGAATAAAAGTGCAAATGAGGGTTTGAAAGTAACTCCTCAACAAAACACTAATATAGATCTAAGACTTGGAGCTCAGCGACTGCTAAGAAGAAGAAGCTAAAACTAAGACTCACCCATCACCAACCAAGTGTGGTGGATTCCATTATAACTGTCAAATCCCCTATTGAGGTTACGAGTAGTGGTGGACACGGGTCACTAAAAATAAAATCATGATAGCGAGTAGTGAGTAGACCGAGCAACAGGCATAAAGAGCCATATCTTGAAGATAATACCATGATTGACATGAACAACTTTGTTATTCGGGCAGAGGAGGTCAATGCTTTGCTTGAACAAGAGGGGAAAGGGAATGAAGAAATTGAAGAGGAGACACGTGGGGAGACCACACTAGCCCCATATGGTATTCTACTGAAGGTTAAGACTATTGATGAAATGGCTAGACTCCTGCCTATACATGGACAAGGCACCAACTTATCCAGCAAGAAGCTTAAAGCTGGAAATGACAAGGTTCATAATAATTTTGGGGGAATAGGGGGGAGCCTACCATAAGGGGACTTAACTCCCTCCAAAAGCAAGAAGTTAGGAATACCACTTTCAATCAGGAATGGATTGTCTTGGGTGATTTCAATGTTGTGAGCAGACAGATGGAGAAGAAGGGCACACTTGGTATTGATCATAGAGTTGTGGCTGATTTTAACAATTGTATCAGTGACATCCAAGCTGAGGATATGAACCCCACTGGCATGTGGCTCTCATGGAACAACACAGGCCATGAATCACTTTGTGTTCAAACTAGGATTGATAGGGTCCTACAAAACTCCCTATGTAGTATCTCTTTTCCTGACTGCCAAGCCAACTATCTTTGTCAGAGTATTTCTGACAATAATCCCATTATTATCACCATGTTACCCAAAATTATCGACAAACCAAAACCATTCAAATTCTATAACTTCTGGATGAAGCATGTCAATTTCAGAGACACTATCTTGCAGTCTTGGCAGGAAGAATGCATTGGAAGCCCCACGTACACCCTCTCCACCAAGCTTAGAAGACTGAAACCCCACCTTAAACTGTTGAACATGAAATGCTTCTCTAATATTTATGTTAGATTAGAAGAAACCTAAGCTCAACTTGACCAAATTCAAACCAAGCTTGACAATAATGGAGCTGACACAAACATAAGGAAGAGGCTGAGTTGGCCTATTACTGTAACTTAGAGCTGCTGAGGAATCTCATTTTAGACAGAAAGCTAGGATTAGGTTGATGCAGCTGGGTGACATGAATACTTCATTCCTCCACAATCACAATAGTGCCAACAAGAAAATCCTCGTGATCCAAAATAGTGAGGGTATTGGGGTTGAAGGTAGTGAAGCAGTGGCCACTGAGGTTTGTCTCCTTTTAAAACCTTCTTAGTAGCAATACTGAGAACCTAACATGGTGAATCTGATGAGAAGGAAACTCACCCCCACCCAATGTGATGGCCTCACAAACCATCCAGCCCTTGAGGAAATTAAGCAGGCAATGTTCTCTATTGGCTCTGATAAAGCTCCTGGACCTGATGGCTACAATGATATTATGCAGTCAGATTTCTTCTACATGTTACTTATCAAATACTGCAACTGTTTTTCCTTTCTACTTATTTCGTTTACCATTTATTCATGTTTTCCACGACTACATTGCTTTTCAATAGCCTAACATATAACCCGCACATCCCACAGGTTTCCAACTAGTTATAAGCAATAATATCATTCAAATTCAATTTATTATAGCTTAAGACGGCCTGTCTTTTAACCTCTAATTCCACTAGTTTTCCTCTTCTTACATAGATCAGATATGGTTGGCAAATCAGTAAGTAACAACACAAAACCAACACATGTTGATATGCCCAAATCACGACATATTAATCAAGAGATTATTTGTAATCTAAGAAGCACGAATGCAGGCACGGGATGTTGGAAATTAATGATAAGTGACGAAATTAATTATTAAATTTCAATTGTATTAAATTCCGAATTTCTCATTTATGTGGTTTTAATAAATGTCAGATAATTGATTAGGAATGTGATAAATAAAGATATTAAAATATTTGGGTAAACCTTATCCGTTAGTCACATGATGGTTAGGTTAGTGGGAGACTTGAAAGAGTCCCACCTCCACTAGGATTCCGGCCCTCTTACTCTTATAAATAGAGACCTCTACACCATCTAGAGTCATCTCATAACACACTATTTCTGAGGTGGGAGAGAAATTCCGAGATTCTATTTTGAGTGTAATTTTTCCAAGAAGGGAGATTGATGGACCAATTAATCAAGATTGATCAATGCATTGGACCAAGGTAAGTCTTATTTTTTATCTTTTAGACGCATTTTGTGAAAACATGAAGATCCAAGATCCTTTTATTAAGAACAATTGTATGTTAAACTTTAATCATATTAATGTGTTCATGATTAATATTAGGGTGTTCTTAAGAATGATTTTACATGTGGTATCAGAGCTAAAGTTTAAGATCTCATGATTTTCCTTATTGATGTTCGTCTATAATGATATATGTGGCTGAGACTTTCTGCGATATTTTTATTTATGTCATTAAATATGCTCTTAAAGCGTGTCTCAGATTTTCTGTGACGTTTTTTTTTCTGTCGCCAATACTCACTGGTTAGAATAAAAGGTCAAAACTTACTCGGAATTTTACGAAACTCGCATGATCGATTGGAAATGTCGAAATAAACAAAACCCGTTGTATACAATGGGCACCACCTTACTTTTGTGCTTTGATGTCGTTAAGACCCTTAAAATTGCGTTTTTGCCGTTTTTGGTAATAATGTTGACGTCAATATCTCACTCCAGAAAATTAATTTTTGAATTCCACAAATTGTTTTGAGATCCTGGAGTAATTATCTACATCTCTGTGGTGTTAACTAAAATTTTCTATTTTTGGCAAAAATTACGATTTTTCCAAATATTATGTATTTTTCCACCACAGGGGTTGTTTTTAATGTTCATGGTTGTTCTAATATTCATCTTATGTATTATTTGGTATTGATGAAAGGGTTCAATATAAAATTTTGAATATTAGATGTATGATTATGTGTTTGACAATAACATTTCGATATATTAGGTTATTGTGCATAATCTATAATTGGTAGCCAAAGGTCCTAATATAATTATGAATTGATGTTTCGACAATAATATTTATATGATGTTGGATGGGGAAGACATAAAAGTGTCTTAATCTATAATTGTAAATATTAGATTATTGTGTATGCATTTATATTTGGACCATTAATTATACATTAAGGTTTGAGTATAATATTTTTGGGACATTGATTTTACATAAATAATGTTTATGACTTCCAGAAAAATTGTTTTTGAATTCCGTCAAATGTTTGAGTTTCTGGAGTAATTTTTGTTTACAATTCCATGATGCTAACTCATTTTTTGAGGGAAAAATTTATGTTTTCCCATATTTCATGTATATTTTATCTAGAACTCTGATAAAACATTGCTCTAATGATCCTATTTTAGTTGAATATTCGTGCCAAACACATGCCAACATATCTCATATGGTAGGATATTAGACTTGCGTTATTGTTAATATTCATATTTTGATGAGTCTCGTGCCAAACACAGGCCAATGATTCATATTGTTGAATATTATGATATTCGTGTTTTAATGAGTCTCGTGCCAAACACAGGCCAACGATTCATGTGGTTGAAAATCAGAATTATTGTTTATTCTAATGCTAGTACTCCCATTAAGTTGAATTAAATGCCAAACACACGCTACAATTCATATGTGCGGATACTAGATTTCTGATTTCGTTGCATGTATGCACATTTAAATGCATGACTTGCAAATTTTGAGACTCATAAGTAAGTATTCATTCAGTTTAATCAAATGTCAAATACAGGCTAAGATTACAAGTGAAGATATTATACTTGTAGTCATTTCAGATTATCCTAATGTTTGTATAAGGTTAAATTGAAGCGCAACACATGCTGATATTTGAATCAAATAAACATTAGAATTTTTTGCAAATGTTAAATAATTGACATCAATGTTAAAAAGTCATATTTACATATGCCACTAGTATGATAATTGTGATTATAACCGTATTGTGCATTAGTATGACCATGAATGATTTGGGTCAATATTTCTGATTTGTTACTCATACATAAGTGATGAAGCGAAAGTAAATGATTTATGTTTTTCATTTACTATTATTGTGTAATATCTCATGTAAACTCTTTGTCTATTTGATTTTCACATTATGTCTAATTTTTCGTGAATTTCAAGTTAGGGAATAGACATTAATATAATTATTCATGTATTACGGAGATTTTGAACATGTATGCGTATCTCTAATATTTATATAATATAAGGTTTGATGTTCATTAAAGTGCTCCATACCAGAAGATATAAATATTGGACTAATGCATTAATATCATGCATATTTTGGTTGCCTACGGGTCCATGTATGATATTGAATGCTAGGATGATGATACTTTATGATGTTGCATACATATTATTGTTTATTCATTTATTGTGATTACAATAATTGAAGAAAATGTTAGTGGTGATATATATTTTGGGAAGGTAATAATGGTCGTCAAACACAGATGCCATAGTTTCTTTCACTATCATATCACCAATTAAGTTTATGAAAACCATAAACATGAATAATTTTGTTTGTTGCTCATGCGATATTTAATGAAAGTATGTGAAAATAAGTTGTGCACAAATATCGTGTACAATATAATGAAATAACATTATACCCAATAAAGTAATCTACAAGCATCATGTAATCGATATTTCACGGTTACTACTGACAAAAACTCACGGTTATGTACTCAATTTATCATGTAATCGATGTGTGTGTTGTTAAATCAAAGCATTAATGAAGTGAGCAATTTATCTCATTATCTTATCACATATTATTGTATCCCATTTTGATTCTCTAAAAATTTCATATTTAATTTGGTTAAACAAATTAAGTTTGTTTACATGTTGCACACTCAGACTAATAATGATAAAGATAATATGTATCTTTTATGATTTGAAATGAGTTTTTCATCTCAGTAGAGTTTTCAAGTTATACTTACTGTGTTATATAAAGTATTTACTTTTGATGCAAGTATTTCTTACAAAACAAACTAGAAATACTAATAAGATTCTTTTCTTTTGTTCTTGCGAATCAAATCGCCATTTGTTTTCATAAACCCTCAATTTCTTTTGAAAAATGTTTGTCTAGACTTGATCGTGAGGGATATGTTCTAAATAATCTTTTGATGTATATTTTTTCAAGGGTTATGATTTTAGTTTTGATGTTTTGTACAAAATAAAGTTTGGACATAGTTCTTTAAAGATTTGTTTGATCCTGCATCATAATCGTAGCGTTTTTTTTATGAAACTCTTTAAATCTTGTACCAAATTAAATCTAGACTCTTTTTCATAATTTCCGTGGACAAGATTTTTGTAATGTCTCTTACAAATTTTGATAGTCGAGTTGTGCTCTTAAAGTATTACGATGTCTAATATAAGGATGACCTATGTGGCCCAAGTGGGAGATTATGAGAAACTTCCCTTAAAGTGGACCTATATAGATCATATAATTGTCATTGACACGTATTTATTGCATTAAAGTCAAAATTCATTATGAAAGGTGAAATTAGTGGTAGTAGAAAATCATGAAATATGGTTATAAAGGAAGGTAGGGTACTTATCCCATTATCGATAACCTTCTTGAGGTTATTAAGGAAGGTAGGGTACTTATCCCATTATCGATCACTTTCTTGAATCCTTGTTCTTTTAGTTGTTAGATTGTCTAAACAACAAAGAACAAATAAATGATCAACCACTAAATGATAGTATTGTCACCGTGAGATAAATGTAGATAAAATCATAAGGAATAGTATTAAGAAGATCCTAAAAGGTCTACTATCCTCGATGATTATGTGGTGTATCTGCATGAACATGAATTTGGCGTAGGGATAAATAATGACTTGGTTTTATTTTCAAAAGTCATAAGAAGTGAAACTAACGGACTACAACTAAGGTTGAAATCTCGTTGAATTACATAATTGATGCACTAAAGTCGGGTATGAAGGGGTCATCAAGACCAAACGCGACACTAACGGTAGTTTAACGAGATAAAGCTAAATTGTAGTAAAATATTTCACTATTAATGAAGAAAAGATTATAAATGAACCTTCACAATTATATGTAAGGACGTAGAATTTTTATGACATTAGTATCTCATTATGATTGAGAGTTACATAATGTGGATGTGAAAAGTACTTTTTGTAGTCTTGTGAACCATTTGTATATGTTTAGGAGATCATTTTATAAACATAAGTTTCCCACATGACGTATTTTAAGAAATAATATCACTATTTTTTATTAATCGTTGTATATTTGTATACACCTTAAGATCAGTGGGAGTAAGTTTATATATTTTCTCTATATACAAGCACGGATTTAGAAAGTAAAGAATCAAAATAATTTTATGGGTTTAAAAGTTATGTATGAAGTAATAAAATACTTATATGCTCACACTTATGATGTATGTGTTCATTTAAATATAAACAATTATTGTGACTCAGATTTACTAGTTGTGCGGATGGTACGAAGTTCACTCTTGCTTAAGTATGTTTGTTTTGGTTTATCAACCAATATAATGAAGGAGTGCAACACAAACCATCCATTAACTATTGTGAAAGCTGAGTTTGTAGCATGCTTGATGCTACAACTTATGTATTTTGGCAGCGTGACTTCATTTTAGGACTTGGAGTTGTCGACGCTATTATCAAGTCGCTGAAATATTATGATAATGTCGCTGCAATCTTCTTTATGAAGAAATGTTAGGTAATCCTAAAGTAACTAAGCACGTTGAATGAAATACCTATCAGTTAAAGAAGAAATTCAGAAACAAAAGTGTCAATTGATCACATTAGTACGAGTGATAACATAGCAGATCCTATTACGAAACGACTATCTCCAAAAAGCCTTATGGAACGTGTCAAAAAGATAGATCTCGATTAGTAAAATTATGATTACTATTTGACTTAGTTGTTTAACACTATTACTTGAATTCAATAAAAGTGTTTCTAATTTCAATTATTTATGTCCTTTGTGAATGCATGTATATAATTATGAATTGTTGTTGATAGAAATAATCCTTATTCAAAAAGACATTATGAGGCTATTATAATACCCAATATTAAAGGCTCAGTTGAATAAAACATTGATGTTGTGGGACATAGAAGGAACCATACTCTTGAATAGTATGGAACCGCCATGACTCGCATCAGTGAATCATTTGATTCGGCAAAATAAATTTATCAATGATTGTGCACCTTATGATACCTAATCTAATTATGCGAATTATTAAGACCAAGTGGGAGACTGTTGGAAATTAATGATAAGGGACGAAATTAATTATTAAATTTCAATTGTATTAAATTCCGAATTTCCCATTTATGTGGTTTTAATAAATGTCGAATAATTGATTAGGAATGTGATAAATAAAGATATTAAAAGATTTGGATAAACCTTATCCATTAGTCACATGATGGTTAGTGACATTAGTGAAAGACTTGAAAGAGTCTCACCTCCACTAGGATTCCGACCCTCGACATCTACACCATCTAGAGTCATCTCATAACACACTATTTCTGAAGTGAGAGAAAAATTCTGAGATTCTATTTTGAGTGTAATTTTTCCAAGAAGGGAGATTGATGAACCAATTAATCAAGATTGATCAATGCATTGGACCAAGGTAAGTCTTATTTTTTATCTTTTAAACGTATTTTGTGAAAACATGAAGATCCAAGATCCTTTTATTAAGAACAATTGTATGTTAAAGTTTAATCATATTAATGTGTTCATGATTAATATTAGGATGTTCTTAAGAATGTTTTTACATGCACGGAAGTGCTACAATTTGATTCAGAAAATAAGATGCAATTGCAATATGTGTGTGTAAATATATATATTGTTGCTTAATTGATAATAATAGGCATTTATCATAAAAACAATTTATCAATCAACAACTATAACAATATTTCATTTATCACTTTTCACAAGAAAACAAACATCATATATTTAATAATCATACAAGGAGAAAAATTAAAGGCAGAATTGGAAACACAAGCAAATAACCCATGTGGAGAGAGAAACTACCCCGATATTTGTGTTTGGAGATGATTTGGGATTGTTGTATATAAATTAAAAGCAACAAGTTGTGGTTCCCAACACTCTAATTGTAAGTGTATTAAATTTGAATTAGTTCTCGTTTGATGTCAATGGAATTCAAGTTGTAACTTTAGAAAACTAGGAAGACTCAAATTCAGAGATGTAGTGCAGACCATGCATACCATACCATTTCAATCTACTCATGGTTATCACCAATATGGTTTTTCACCGAATCATTCACCCCTCCAAAATAAACTGTTCTTACAAGAATAACAGTTAAGGGCAATATCAATTCAAACTAGAATAATAGATAAAGGTGGCAGAGCACAAATTGAATGCATTGCCAAATGTCTCCAATGTAGGATGCAACCAAGTAACTTATTTAGATAAATGTACCCCATTAGAAAGGTGGGGCCTTTTTGGAAACTTGCTAGGTAGAGTGAGCAAAGGTTCTTCACAACTGCAACCCTTGGATGCCAAAGCCAATGCATACCCCAAGGCTCGTGCAACGGGTACAGCCACAGCATTCCCAACTTGCATGTATCTAGAGTTTATGCAGGGAAAAAATTAAATGTAGGTGTTAAATTTCTTCATGATGAGGATAGAAAAGACATAATTCAATTAGCATTACACTTTCTAGTGGGATTTATTAGAACATGACGTACAAATATTACAATGTGATACATAGGGTTTCCTTTCCAAATAAATGAAGCTCAAACAACAAAATGCTTCAACGCTTTTAATAAATAGATGCCAATAAACATTATGCTATGAAGATGACAAATGCCTATGGAATTTAAATTTAGGAACATAGAAAAATGACTTTTTAACAATTTCTTTACATATATAGGACATTGTTAGAAAATTAGTCCCTAAAATTATTCAATACCAAAAATGTCATTTTTCCTTCTTAAAATATAACTGTTTATTACTACCTTCATTTTTTACATCACAAAAGGACAATGAACTTTTTATATTAAGATGGTCCCCATTTTACTTTATCTTAATTAAAAATAAACTTTTTAAAAAATTTAATTTCATCCGCCAATTTTTCTTAATAAATTCAATCCCTTATTTGTTTAGAATGACAAGTCATTGCATCATGTTTTTTATATTTTTTACTTGATTTTTGATGTTTTAGATGCATTACCATTGCAAAATTTCATATTTTCACAATATTATAATTACAATGCTAAATTATATTTGTACTTTTTTCATTGCAAAATTAAATTTTCAATGTTAATACAAACTTTTTTCAAAGTATAATACTGAAAAATTGGGTATGCAATGTAATTATATGTATTTATGTAAGTGAAAAATGAAGGATACAAAAATTTTAAAAAGAGTGAAAAAATAAATAAAAAATAAAAAGACAGTGCAAATTTATTTTGCACTTTGACATCATCCAAAAAATGACATTGCAAAAAAATGATAGTAAAATAGTATTTTAATGCCCAATTGGTTCCGCATACTCTACATCACCAATATATGCATGCCCCATGTGAGTGAGTATTGCCAATATAAACTTTCTTACAAGGAAAGTCGTATATGAACTGGAATTTATTGACTTTGAATTATGTAAATAGTTAATAGCTATAAACTATGGGATTCCAAATTAGTTTGAAAAAGGCAATGTTAGAATTCAAGCAATAGACAATGTACAAAATGTGTTTCAAAAAGGCAATGTTAGAATCATCCCACAAATGAGAAGATAGAAGTGAGTGAGCATGTATGTTCGTGTACACACGTATCTGTAAATAATATCTAAAAAAAAGCTAGCTAATGGTTAATAACTTACCTTTCTTTGATTGGGCCAAGAAGTTTATAATAATCTGGAAAACCTTGTAATCTGGCATTTTCACGAATCGAGAGGACTCTATTTTGTTGGGGATGCAATATTACCTGGAAAGAAATCCCAAACACACTATCAGACAAACACACTTATGTGGATATACTACAAGTTAATATGGAAAGGAACCTGGTTGTGGGGCTCAGCCCTAGTGACCACTGTTGGCACTGTCTCATCCCACCATAATCGACCAAATGGCCTGCAAGAATTTGCATCAGTAAAGAAAGAAAATCTAAGAAATATATACCGAAAGTTGCAATTGAAGCAAGCACGTCTTACTTCTGTGATCTTCCTTCCACAAAACTCATTGCATAATCGGGAACCTGTAATAACATCCAATATAATCATGTCTAAGGGTAAGTTTTTAAACAAAGTATATTTTGCTGCAAAATTTCTTGTAATGACTTTCTAACCACAATTCAGTTCTTTTATCACTTTATCCAAAATGAAATAAGTAACTAAAGCTTATAAATCATACCAATGGTTTCCCTGAAGGCAGGTACACCCTTTCCACATTTGGGTCCCATTCAACTCTGTTGTCATCACGAACACGAACACCTTTTAAATCCCTAAAATTTGCACCCTAGGATACATGGCAAAACAATACATAAATAACTAGCACACCAACAATAACATATCAAAACGAATACTTATATCTAATCTTTATTAATTTATTACAAGAATAAAACAAAAACGGAGATAAGGCTACCTTTCTTTTTGGAATTTGACAGACACGTTGGTAATCATCCTCATTTAATTGAAGAGGGCGATGATCAAAAAGAACATGTTGATGCTCTGAACCTGAAAATCCTGGTATTTCTACATAACAAATAAAAAATAAATCAAGATAAGGAAACTATAAATGAACCAAAACCGTTATTTCCATGGGCAATTTTAATAAGCAAAGTTATACACCAAATTGGGTAGTGGCAAGAATGCCTCTTATCAATTGCAAATTTAGTATTGCTTTAAATTTACAAAGCAATCCTTCATGTGTTGTCATTAACAAATTCAGTATATTTCTCGTTATTTACTTGGTAAATTTTAGGGAAATGGAAGTGTAATTGCTTCCGCTGAATTATCTACCCAATTACAAAATTATTGTAGTTAATCTTGTGATTTAATTGTTACTATCAGGCTACAAGTGATTAGTTACTGCAGAAAAGACGAGTCTCAATTACTAAAGAATAGTTCTACAAAATATTTTTTTCTCACCACTGTTCTTTAATCTGATTAACTTCTGGAACTCAGTCTTCGGCCCATTACTATATGGAATTTCATCACGTGCCTCATTATTCTCCACCTATAGATAAAACAAGTATAAGCTTGAGCAATTTCCCAAAAGGTACTGAAAATAGAGGACGGGAAAATGGTGTTTCATACCGAGGGGAGATCAGAAATAGCATCTTCAAGACGGAGCTCCTTCTCCAACTCTTGTTTATGACCTTCATCATAAGCAACAGCATTCGACTGCACTCGAACAAACATATATATAGAGATAGCAAAACAAACAGGAAATAAAAATACAAGTCGATAAAGCAAGTGTTCATATGGTGGAGTATAAAGGTGAAGAAGAAAGCACGGGGTAGTAATTGATTTAAAATGCCATCATTAGACAAAAAGTGATTTCATAGAAGTCAGAATGTATGATCATTACTATTCTTTGCCACCCATTCTTTATGTCTAGAAAAGAAGACAATTCCTCCATCCATTTTCACAATTTTATTTTTTCTCCCCTGACCATGTTTTCAATTTAGTCTTATACCAAATACAGAAAAATGCACAAAACAGTTTGCTAGAAACTGACCAAGGGTGCATTTTTCATGAATCCATTGGACTTCTTACAGCAGTATTGTCAACATGTAGGGATTCTTGGCAATCAAATGTATATAATTCAGGCAGTGGGTGGGGTGGGGGGTGGGGTGGGGTGGGGAGCTTGATTCTAAAAAAGAATATCAAATGCTATGTTGCAAAAGTGCATTTTAAAATAAAATTTCTATTTATACATAACTATAATGAATCATACCTCAAATTCAACAGGAGTACCTCCCCTCACAACAACATTATGCGTAGGTAAAGGGTATTGTGGCAATTTCTGAAAAGAGAAAAAAGGAAGAAGTGAGTTATCGATTTGTGGGAAATGCTAGAGAGAATTGTAACTGAACATTTATTAAAACGACCTCCACAGCACGAGCACCCCACATGAACATACGCATACGGAACTGCGGAAGTCCATAAGCACCAGCTGCCATCATCCCAATCCGAGCTTGGTAGTTCATACCAACAAGGCGGGCTAACGCATACCTCCCCAAAAAACCACCAGCAAATTTTACAATGTCTACAACATTCTCCATCAAAACAAAATTTGGCTGCAAATAATCTACAACATCCATGTAAACAACTAGCTGTTTATTTTTTGGATCGTCAAGGGGGTTGTCTTTATTTCTAAAGCGATTAAAGCCACTTATGCCTTGACAGGGAGGCCCGCCACAAACAACATCAACATGTCCCTGTGACAAGCATAAGATACTTTAACAAAAAAAATATGTTGCTTCACACAACAATAAAAGGACAGCAGAACTACATCAGTATAAACAGATACTGAAACTTACAGGCAAAGGTAAGATTCTTGAGTTGTAGCCAATTGTAACGAACTCCTTTATCTTTTCTTGGCAATCACTAGTAAATATGCATTGTTTGTTGCATAAGTGATTTTCAACTAGAACAATATAGAAAAATAATAGGATTTGCATCAATTATTATGAAATACCTTAACCCCTCAATGGGCTCCCAAGTGTCTTCATCCGGCCCATAACCCTTCCAACGAATCTAAATAATAAGAATAAAAGGAGTAGGCAACAAAATTAAGAATATGGAACAAATAACAACAGGCTATTAAGGAAATTGAAGCTTGAAGCCAAAATGAAATGAGAAGTAAACTAAGATTGATATAAACTCCATTAATTGTGAAGAGTGAATACATGAAGTCTGCAAGGTGGTGACATACATATACATATATTTATGAAAAAACTGGATATTCACATTCAGAGTTCATAGATTCAAATTTCAACAACCTTAAGATGCACTCCAGGTTTTTTTGAATCATTTGGGTCCCCATAACAAATTGACAAGACCTTCTCAACTTCAAATATTTCATCACCATTTTCTTCATCATCATTGTTTTCTTCCTCATCATCAACTTTGTCTTCCACGTTTGCAGGATCAACAAACTGCTGTTTTGGATCCTTACATCCTATTAATCCAAATGAATCGCAAAGCTTCTTCCACTCCTTTAAAAGTGAAAGAAAATCTTCTACAGATTCATTTCTTACCTGTATTGTATTGTAAATTAATCTAAATTGTAACATATCTAAAGATAAAAACAAAAGGAGACAATATGGCACTGAAATATACCTCAGTCTCAGGGTGATTTAGTTTCAAACTCTCACATGCATACTTGTTCAAGTCAACAGCCCATTTCTAAACAAGTAAATATAGCATATAATAGGCGTTATGGTGTAACCAAACATCAAAAGGAAACAGAAAAGCAGTTTAACTTATATTAACTTCCACATATAAAACCAATGCATATCAATAGCATGAATCTAGAAACGTACTGTGATGAGGTTAACATCAGACATGTTAGCACCAAGGCAAAGACCAGTGGACATTCCACCACACCCTGAGTAGAGGTCCAACAAAGTCATCTCCTTTCGCTCTCCAACTTCAGGGACACTATCCCAAGAAGATATAGCAGCATCAGGTTCGCCTGCATCTCTCACGTTATCTGCAAATCAACGTCTTAGAGCAACCAAAATGATAAAAGAATTTATTATTGTAATTCTATCAATGCATGCATATATAATATTTAAATTGTATATTATTGCATACAACACTCAACAGTGATATCATATAATATGCCACAAGCAAAAACATCACAGCTATGACAACATTCATTTTCTGATCCTCCAACAAGCAGTATTCTACATGTTGCAAATGTTTTGTGGCACACAAACGGGATTGCATCTCCAAGCACTTTCATAATATGTGGCATTGTATCTCGTGAAAATGCATTCCCAAAGTCGTGGTAGGTAAAAATGAAAAGAACAACAAAAAAGGGGGCGGGCTTATGCTTGCAAATCGTGGACAGACTTATTTTACAAATTGCCAAGTAATATTGGAGAAAAGAAAAATAAAAAGGATTGAAGAGTACTAGTTGGTGTAGAGTGTCGTGTGAATGTGTAGAAAATGTACAATTTCTACAATTTAGGAATTGCTCAAATGAGGAAAATACTATACACCCAGAGTTCTTACAGGAAGATGTTGAAACATCCTTTAATTCTATTGTAATTCACGTGAAGGACACGTGTTTTTAGACTTTTCAGTGAGTCCACATTAATACATAGAATTGTATAATTTTGACATACAATTAACTCATTACAAAATTTACGGATTTAAGATATCAACAAGATTGTCGTCTGGGCAGATCATATATAAATAGACTTTCACAAAATTTATTAGCTAATGCCACAAATCTTTATCCAATGTATGTCTCAAGTGCATTAGGGTGTCGTAATACATTTTTACCTCCTAATGTTTAACATGTCAATGCACATGGGACCCAAAACCTAGGATAAATAATATTTTCTTAGTTTATAAAAGTTAAATTTATCACATCAACTTTCTAATGCAAGTGTTTGATGTGTATCAGGTCACAGATTCATTTGTATTTTTCATGCACTTTATTTTCATGTTTTATTAGGTTATTTCCATATTTTGAGTTGCTAATTTAAGTAAGAGGCTTGCATTGCCTTCAAATGTCTTTAAAGTATACATTGTTTCAATTTACTTTTTAGAGATAAATTAAAAATATTTTTTGGATTATTGGCCTCTAAACAGTGTTTTGTACAGTTAGTAATTCACACTTCCACCTTCTAACTTGACATCAGTGGCCATAAAGTATAATTACCATCCTAGCATGAACATCCACTTCCAAAGCACAATAAATACAATTGTTTGTTAGAATTAGAGTCATTTGACATATAATAGCTGATAGTTTTGCCATTTAGGGAGTAATCCCTATCCATAGAAAATGTATCCAGCTTTGGCGAATATATTTTATTAAAATTGTTGACCTCACTATTTATGTCTCTACTTTCCTTTCAATGGTTGTTGCTCATTTCACTCCCAATATATAAATGGCAAAAGAAATTTTTGTACATCAAGCATATCACTGATTTTAATTCAGGGAAGACGGTTTGATGGCACAATGACAACTGTAATAATTTAAGGGATGATGCTTTACGCAATTTCCAGGAAAAAGAATAAAAAAAATCCAGAAAATTGTTTAAAAAAAAAAGTGCAAAATAAAGAGGGGGGGAAGAGAGACATGGAGTAAATGGTCTACTGAAGATAGCATCAAAATACGGTTCATTCATGGATATAAATCCCTGGATAAAACTTTTGAATATGAAAAGCAGAATAACCATTAAAATTATAAGAGGGAAGAAATACCTGGTGGTAAGTTGATAAATGAGGAATACGGTAAGAAGTATAGCATGTCATAGTAATAATCGCAATCTGATATTTTAGCCTTTTTGAAAGTCAAGTCCACCTGGAAAGCAAGTGATGCGTATTATTTGTTAGAATTGAGTTCAA
This sequence comes from Sambucus nigra, assembly GCA_949130495.1. Classification (NCBI taxonomy): domain Eukaryota; kingdom Viridiplantae; phylum Streptophyta; class Magnoliopsida; order Dipsacales; family Adoxaceae; genus Sambucus; species Sambucus nigra. The sequence continues at coordinate 152,613,032 of OX422218.1, forward strand.
TTAGATGGTTGGATACATTTTCGATGAACCAATGTAAGGCATACATCCAAAGGGAGTCGAACAATTTTGAGTTTTGAAACAAGGCAATCCAATGGGTTGTCATCTTTTACTTGGGAAAGGAAGACACGCTTATTATCAATAAGGTTACAACAATCTTTAATGACCTGAAAAAAAAAATAGGTCGAACATCATATTAGTTTTACTTTCAAGGATGGAGAAGCAGAAGTAGGTAGCCAAATTTCTTACGGTGTCTTTGGCTCTGTAGAACCACTGAGCAGTAAAATATGGTTTTCCGTCGTCCAACCCCACAAACATTTCCACAATCCTACATATATAATCGTCTTGTCCATCTTCACCCTTAACAAACAAAAAATGAGATAAATGACACTTGTAGTATATGTAAAAGGGAACAAGTAGATGGGAATCAGATGTAGTAATGAAGTAAAAAAAAATACCTTGACGTAAGCATCATCACCTATGTTGAATATTATTTTGGCATCGACCTCGGCTTTTAAAAAGTGTGTCCTTGCCTGGATCTTGTCCTCTGCAGCATCCTTCCTGCAGCAGTTGAGACGATACAAAATGATTACATAAATGAGAAGGTTAGTAGCGTCGGAGGACGTTAATACGAAACTTACAGTGGAGGGGTTTTAGTGTTAGACTTAGATCCCAGGCTGTGGTTATCGTTCTGTTAAGAAAAAGATGGGTTAGAGTAGTGAAAATCCTTAAATATCCTCCATTGGAAGGAAAGTAAAGGAGGCGAACCTTGGGCAGGTAGCGATGAGGCCATCGCTTGCGAGCCTCGCCATCAGGTACTGCTTTCCCAATGAATCCACTTTCCTCGTGAACTCTCTTGGATTTCTTTGATTTTGATTTAGGGGAGCTTTCGGGAGTTTGATCACCCAAAATCGGTTGATCTACAAAAGGACCATTATCGGATGAAGACGCCTCTTGGTTTTCATTCTTCTTCGACGACCCCTTCCTTTTCGTAGTCATGCCGCCGCACAGAATACACAAACTGTGTTGGATATTTAGTTTCCAAGGACACAAATACCTTTTTATTGGCGGGAGCCTCAACTTTTCAACACTTTAAAGGCGCGCTGCCGTGGCGGGAACCCAAGTTTTGGTTTCTCTTTAAATTAAAATATTCGGAAATAAAAGCTTACGAGTAATTTTATATTCACACACATACTTTCAAAAATTACAAATTCAACCCCAATGTACATTGAGGGTCTCTTTGGTTCACGTTGAAATATTTTTTACCGCTGTCAAATGCATAATGATGAAGTGGTTTTCACATATTTAAAATTATTTTTTGTTGATTTTAAATTTTGAATCAATACACACTCTATAATTATGTAATTTTAAAAAAAATAGTGAACATAATTTACTTTAATAGCGAATTAAAGTCAAGGTCATGTTCCTTCCTGTATTTGAATTTTTAGGATAGTGGTTTTCACGTTTATAAATTTAGTCCCTGTAGTACAATAACATTTATTTGCGTGATCTCTTTAGAGTTTGGGCTACACAAAACAGATAATTTCATTTGTTTTAATTAAAGAGGTATTTATATTTGTACCCTTAGTCATACTCATTTAAAACTCATTCTAAAAATAAACACATAACCCCACCGCCACCCCACCCACCAGAAACCTCATCGGAACGCCGAAATCCTCGTCGGAGACCGTCGGAATTCTCCTCGGATTGTTTCTCTCTCCTCGTTTCACTCTTCCTTCGTCTATTTCTTTCATTTTTTTGTCCGTTCAAGCGGCACCATTGCCTCCTCCAGAGAAGAAGGTTTTTCATCGCAAAAAATATAGTGTTCGCCGGAAAAAATGGAGTTTTCGTAGGAAAAATTTGAGGTTTTAGTAATAGATTTATCGGTTTCAATATTTTGTCAAATAATATCAAATATGGGTGTTGTTGGATAAAACTCAATGAGTAGGTTTCAAATATATAAATTTTGTGAATTTTTTATTTATAAATTTGAAGTTATGGACTTTTAAAATTCTAATGTTTTTTTTTATAAGTTGTCAAATGGCATATTGGTCATTTTTCACGGTGTTTTTTGAACAAGGACTAAATTTATAAAATTATGTGGAGTATTCTATTTTTATACACTTTGAGTTAGATTGGACCTTTCCCCAAAACCCCTTCACTTTAAATAGGTAAAAATATATTTTTTCGTTTACTCTTCACTCTGATGAATAGTTTTAACCTTCCAATAATTTTTCATTTACGAAACTAAGGTTGCGTTTGTTTGTTACGAAATAAAATGAATACTCAAGAAAAATAATTTTTCTCCACTTTTTGTTGCATTTAGTTATAAGGAAAGTTATGAAAAAATTGTTCTCAAATTTTCCTTTAGAGAAAAATTTTCTACCAAATACCTAGGATTTTACAGGAAAACTTGGTATATTATTATTATTATTATTATTATTATTATTATTATTATTATTATTATTATTATTGTATTTTATTTTATTTTGTTTTGTTTTATTTTTATTATTTGTGTTACCACTAATAATAACATATTTACCCATAATTATTTGTGTGGTCAAGAAATTCACCCGAATATGGTGCCCAACAATCATGATGAGGGTATAAAATAAATAAGAGAGAAAGAGACGAATATTTACTTGGTTCGACCATTGATGGCCTACGTCCACGAGGCTTTAACAGTGTTTCACTAGAAAATTGAGAGAATTTACATGAGAATGTTTTTCTAGCCTCTAAACCCCTATTTCACAGTGGGGGTCCTCTTTATACAGAGTTAGGGGTTACAACTGGATAAGTCTTATCCTCGTAAAGTTTGAGTTACAATAAAATAGTGTTTTTTGGTCTTCAACTTTATCAAAGACTCTGATCGTCCTTATCTTATTAGATCATATATGAGTTGTTGTCTTGATCGGCCCGCTTGTCATGTGTCACGCTATTATTAGTGGTATATTTTTTTACCCCACAATTGCCCCTTAGGTCGCAGTTCAGATAAGTTGATTATGAGATGAGCTGAGAGTTGGTCCTTAATCCCTTTAAACATGTTTAGTCGTTGATGTAACCTGAACCAACATACTTTGAATTGTCGCTTAATTTTGAAATCTTTTTTGCTTGATCCGCTTGCCATTCTAAGTTATTGGAAGAATCATTTACTTGAATTAAGAGATATTCAATCGATATGTGAACCGGACTCGAGTGTGTCGAGTTGCCTACGTATTCTCGTGTGATCAGGTCGATCGTAGTTCGTTCTTCTTGTATTATTGTATGGTCCAATTAGTGAGGTCGATCATATGACACTAATCACTCATGCGTCGAGGCTTTCTTAGATGTGCACCTAGTCTAGGGTATCTCCCTGTATTAGAATTTTTTCATGGTCCAATTTGAGGGGCGATCACAAGCCATTAAGCACTCGTGCACTGATGCTTGCCAGGGCACGCACTTAGTTTAGGGTATCTCCCTGTATTGTGATTTTTACATGATCTAATTCGAGAGGCTGACCACGGGCCTATTAAGCACTCATGCGTCGAGACTTGCTCGAACGTGCACCTAGTCTAGGGTATCTCTATGTATTAGGATTTTTGCATGGTCCAGTTTGAGTGGCCGACCACATCCCTTTAAGCACTCATGTGCCGAGGCTTTTTCGAATGCTTGTTATCAGTCAAGACTTTTTAAACCCACTAATCATGGGAAAACCAATCTTATGATTTTTCAACTTGATGCCTAATTTGCTCTTTTACTTTACTAGCGTCGAGGACGTTCACATGCTACTATTGCCACGGAGCCCCCACTCGGAGTTGTAAAGAGAAGACGGAATAATGATAACGCCTGACTATCTATTGTTATAAGTCACGTCGACCAATCGTCGGTGCTAAAATAAGAAGATTTGGTGATCATTCCGAACATTGTGATTTTTTCGATATCCGGTTCGATATTTTCCGATTTTAGAATGTATATAAGGTTTCCGATTTTTGATTTTTTTGAAAAAAATCGGATAGAAAATTGGAAATAATTCTGAATTTTCGATTTTTCAATTTTTCCGATCCGATTTTTTCGAATTATTTTCGATTTTTCCCGAAATATTTTCCGATTTCCAAATTTTTTAAACATTCTCATTGTCCCACATCGGCTATGAGAGGAAGAGAGGCTCAAAAAAGTCTTCTATAAAAGGAGAATATCCTTTTATCCTATACTCAAGTGAAAAAAATAGTTAAATCCTTATTGTTGATGTAAAAAACTAGATTCAATCTAATTATTTTAATCACATATAAAAAATGAATAAATAAGTATAAGACAATGGATTTTTAAAGTGGTTCAGCCTTATGAGAATGGCCTACGTCCACTATTTTTATATTGCTGACTGTTTGCCTGAAATTCTCGATAATAGGTTTACCAAGAGATCCAGAGTCCCCTTCTAATGAGGAGGTTACAATGTATTTATAGCATTGAGGCTATACATGTGAAAGGACAATGCGATATTATCTAGTAGACATATACATCTGTACGATAAGAATGAGCATTTAATGCGCAGTTGTCTTTTAATTCTCTTGATTCGGATGCTCTGCATGTTAAGTAGCTCGGACCGCCAGAGTCGCTCGACACGCTTAAGTTGCTCGGAGCCTTGAGTTCCTTGGGGCTCCTAAGCTGCTCGGTATGATTGAGTTGCTCGGGCTCTTGAGTAGCTTGGTGACAGTATGTTGTCCATTGAAAGTATTTGTAATTGCCATGTAGGTTGACACGTGTCTTCAAGTGAGTGGTCCACATCAGCAGGCTAAATTTGGTATCAACAGAAGCCCCCAATATTTTACAGTTGAGGTTGAAGGAAAGTGTGGAACATTTTGCTTGAAAACTGTTTGGGTTACGGATCTTCATGGATTTTAGGAAAATTTCATAATTCCTTTTTTAGCGCATAATATCAGACTTCATAAATCTTTTGAATTTTCACGATCACTTCGATATTTGTGCCTTTTTCTTCTTTTAGCCGTCGAAAACGCAAACGTCTTTCCTTGTAATCATTATTTTTCTCTATTCCCGAGGTAAAGTATTTAAGTGTGACAGAAATCCTATCGTTTTTCACTTTTCAAATCTGTATCTCTAAACTCTTCATCTTCTCTCTATCTTGTGCCTTGTTTCTTTCCATCGTTCATTGACAACTGATCTCTATTTCCTCTGTAAGATTTTCTTCCTTCTTTATTTTCTTTATTCACCATGATTTATCCTATTGAGTCGTTAGACAAATTTCGATCTGAGTTTTCAATCCCTTCTTGGGTTATTTTGGAATAATTTTCTGAGCCTTTTGATTATTTTTCTTTGCCTGAGGGACACTGGTTCCCAAGTCTTTTTGTAACCGAATATGGCTTTTCTTTCCCGCCAAATCCCCTGTGTTTGGAGTTTTGCCAATATTTTGATGTTGTACCTGCAAGAGTAGCTCAAAATACATGGAGGATAGTTAATGGCATAGGTTGAATAAACTTCATGGAACCCGTTTAGAGATTCCAGAGATTATGTATTGCTACAGATGGGCTACCAGTAATAGTACTTTTTACTTAAAAACTAGGTTTTTGAATAGAGCGTTAGTTGTCAATCTTCCTGATGCCAATAGGAATTATTTTGATCATGGGGTTGTGATGAGAAATTGGCAACACCGTCCATTAAATGGAGATGATGCCAAGGTCCCAGGTGTCCACTTTATGGCAATGGGATAGGTTGTTTTTATTTTTGAAATCTTATTCTCTTTGTATTTGATAAAATGCATCACTGACATTTGATTTTGTTTGTTACAGTTGACAGTAAAAGAAAACCTCCAAAAGAGACCGAGGTTAATATAAAGCATTTAAAACTTATCTGGGGATTGCATCAATCTGTTGCTGAGGAGCATATTAGATCTGCTTCTTACTTGTTGTAATATAAAAGCTACACCTCGTCTTTTACTGCTCGTCCTCGTCCTGTGGTGGTTGATCTTGACCAAGTACCAGCCTCTGAAACAAGTGTGGAAGGTTCTTCTTCTGACTTGAGCATTCCCATCACTGATCTGATGAAGAAAAGACGAGCTCCTGCCTTTTTTGACAAGTCTGCCTCTACCACTATGGAGGCAAAGAAAAGTAAACAAGATGTCCCAGAAGAAGGGACAAAGACTATAGATGTACCCCCTCCTACTGCTGCCAAGGAAGCTGGCAAGAAGCCCCCTGTGGCTCTAAGTAAAACTGTTTCTATCTCTCCTTTGAGTGATGCTGTTGTCATATCACCAATAAAGATAACATCTTTAATTGAAAATGCTCCAGCTCCTCTGAGGAGATTAAAGAAAATCTCTTATGAGAGACCTGCTGAACCTATATCTCAACCTTCAAATGTTGAAGGTAGTGTTCCAACTCTTGTTCCTCCGAGCTCTGCTGTGGGCTTGGTAAGATCTTGGACTGTCCCAGAAGTCCAAGGCATTGAAGATACTCTTTCTCGTGAGAGAATTACTACTCTGGTTGCTCAACACATTGCATCAGTAAGTATTGTTAGCCTGAGTCTTTTACATTCTAAAATTATGTTCATACATTGATTTAAATCTCTTTCTTTTTTCAGCTGGTGACGTGTTTCAACGGCATTTTGAAGAAGGATGAAGCTATTAGGGCTTCAAGCTCCTCAAGTGGAGTAGAGGAAGCTTTTGTTGGGCTGATCCAATCTCTAAAAGATTCTCGTCAAAAGTACGAGGAAGATAAAGGTGCTTAGGAAGCAATTTAAGTCCATTGAGCTAGACAGAGATCAAGCTGTGAATGCCTCCAAGGAATTGGAGAGTAAGTTAAAGGAATTTGAACAGAGCAACAAGGAGCTTGAGGTTAAGCTTAAGTCTGCTGAAGAGAAAGTTGTCAAACTTCAAGATGTTGAGCGACAGAAAATGGAGGTGGAAGAAAAGTTGAAGTCTGCCGAGGAGCTCCTTAGGGAAAGGACCTCCTTGGAGAAGGCAAAAAGGAAAACTGCAGTTAAAAATCCTTTAGTGTTGGTTGGGACAAGGGCTGGAACAAGGGTTTGGTTGTCATGTCTTCTCAAATGGAGTATGCAGGTGTTAAATATTTTAGGGATGGATGGGTAGCAGTCTTGAAGGAGCTGAAGGTTGCTGAGAATTATGAGTTATTCCAGAAGCACACTCATGGCCCTCCTCCCTCTCCTGGAGAAGAAGAAGAGGATGAAGCTGCTTCAGATGAATCTTCTATGATGACTGGAGATCAGGTCCCTACTGTTCCTATTATTGAACCTTCCAAGCAACTCTAACCAACCAGCACTTCTGCCGAGCAGCTACCATTGTCTTCCAAGCAACCAGCCCCTTCATCTAAACCTTCGAAGGAAGTCGTAAAAAATAAGGAGAAGGTGTAAAGTTGTTCGGGTTTTTTATTTTGTTGTTCTCTTGAATGTAACCTTGAACTATGTATTTTCTCTTATGATGAATAAAAATTCAAGCTTTGGTTGTCCGTCTTGAATTTCTCTTTTACTTGCTCTGTCTGCATCATTATTGAATCTTTTTATTTCTTCTCTTTGCTAATTTATGGCCATGATGGATCTCTTATCAGCTCATGATATAAAATTGATGAAGAAATGCAATGACTATTTTAAAGTTGGTCATGCAAATGTTAATGAAGCTCAAACCACTGGTATCCTTGGTTCAGATGCTTCTGAACGAGCAGTTGAAGCTTACCAATACTTGGAGTGCTTGCTCGATCGTGTTGTTGCCAATAATGTGGCCTACTATGAGATGATTACAGATCTTCAAGGAACGATTAAGGAACTTCAGCAGCAGTACAAAGAATCCTCCACACTTTTACATCAAGGTTATGAGAGAAAGTACCGATAATTGAGTGTTGATAAGGGTTATGATAAGTTCATCTCTGCTCATGATAAGAAGGAGAGTGTTCTGAAGCTTGAAGTTGAAGAGCACAGGCATATCGCCAAGTTGTTAGAGCAGGAAAACATTACTTTGCAAGAGGAAATAAAGCAACTCAAATCTGCTTCTTCTTCTTCGGGAGCTTTGGTCCCAGTAAATGATGATGGTTTTTCATTTTTGGAAGTGGAAAATGCTAACTTAAGGGATGAGTTGGAAACCTTGAAGCGAGCTGGACCCTCCACATCTACTCATGGACGAGCAAGATCTTCTCGTGGACGAGCAAGGGCTGGTCGGGTCACAATTGAAGAAGCGAGAACTCAGTCGGCTTTAGAGGATCAAGTCGTTCAGTTGATGGCAAAGAACCAAGCCTTGGCAAAAATGTCTAAGAAGATTCTGACCTTCACCGAACAACTCTCTAATCAAAGCTCTGCTCTGAAAAGTAAAGAAATTCTAGTGAAGAAACTCCATGAGCAACTTGAGAGGTTAACTTATCAGTTCCACAAGCAGCCCATGGAATTTTGGATGGATGTGTATAACGAAGCTCTATACCATCTCGATGCTCGGTTGCAGCAGTCAAGTAATGAGGGATATAAGCAGGGGTGGTTGAATGCCCTGTGTGTGCTAAAATTGGAGCAGGGCCACTACTTATGGGATTATTATGATCCTGGAGTGCTCGATTTTCCCGTGCCTCCGTTTAAACTTGATATTAGTTGGATTCCTGCTTGTGCAATTCCTCAATGCTTGATTTCCAAGTATCTCGGCGATTACAGTCTTCATGCAAACTTTGAGATATCTCGCCCAGAGCATTTGCTTGATCGGCCCTCCGTGATGAATGTTAGAATGCTGCGAGATGTAAACTTTATAAATTCTCCTTATGCATTAGATGATCCTCCAGCTGGGGTAGAACCTGTTTCAAAAGTTGAGGGGAAGAAACCCATAGAGTAGGATATTCTTATGTAATGAATCAAACTTTTCACATCATATGTAATTTTACTTGATTTGAATGAAGAAATTTTTAGTCTTTTGTCATTTCATTTTCTTCTAAATAATTTGTAGAATGTCTTTGCTTGTTGGTTGATAAATATATATACTATACTTATCCCATTTGTTGTTTGATTATAGTTACTTGTCACTTTTTGGGCCTAAGCAATGGAATGATTTGCATCCCATGTTCCTGCTTAGTTGTAGTAATCTCGTATGGATTACCTTGTTGCCTAGACAGTGGATACCCCGGGAGGTCGTCCAGCTTCTTGCCTAGTTTGGTACTAACCAACCGGAGTTGATTGTAATTGATTTACCAACCAATCGGAGTTGGTAGTAATTAGTTCCCGACCAACCGGAGTTGGTGGTAATTGATTCCCGACCAACCGGAGTTGGTGGTAATTTATTTGCTGACCAACCGGAGTTGGTGGTAATTAGTTCCCGACCAACCGGAGTTGGTGGTAATTGATTTGCCAACCAACCGGAGTTGGTGGTAATTAGTTCCCGACCAACCGGAGTTGGTGGTAATTGATTCCTGACCAACTGGAGTTGGTGGTAATTTATTTGCCGACCAATCGGAGTTGGTGGTAATTGATTTGTTGTGTTGCTTCGAATTTGGGTTTGTGGTTTGTGTAATGTGTTGCACTAATACTCCGAAAAAACATAAAAAAAAAAAGAAATGGGGGTGAAACATCACTTTATTCATTTTGAAAAAAAAACTGCGTTACATATGAATTTTAACTACTGATAATACTTGCGCAGATGCTCTGCATTCCATGCATTCTTGAATTCTTCTCCTTCTAAGGTTTCAATCCTATATGTCCCTGGGCGAACAACTTCTGTTACTCTGTAGGGTCCATGCCAGTTGGCTTCCAGTTTGTTATGCTTTTGGATCACTTTCTTCAGCACATAATCCCCTTCTTTCAAATCACACTTCTTCACTCTTTTGTTATAGAACAAAGTTGTTCGTTGTTGATATGCTGCATTCATGATTGCTACTTCTTCCCTAACTTCTTCGAGCATATCCAGGTCTAATCTTCTCATCAAGTCACTGACAGGAGAATTTAAATTAAGCACTCTATGCGTGGGTAGACCCAAATCAACAGGTATGACAGCCTCACTCCCAAATGCCAGCATATATGGAGACTCTCATGTCGCTGTTCGTGGTGTGGTACGATAAGCCCACAGCACATAATGTAGCTCGTTAATCCAATTTCCCTTTGTATCATCCAGTCGTTTTTTCAAACCATTCAGTAGCGTTTTGTTTGTCACCTCAGTTTGCCCATTGCTTTGGGGATGGCCTGGTGCAGAATGGATCTTTAGTACATTGGATTAATGATAATACACAACAAACTCCTCGTTATCCAACTGGGTTCAATGGTCAGTAATGAATGCATGTGGGAGACCATATCTGCAGATAATATTCTTCCAAATAAATTGATAGACTTTGTCGTATGTCATATCAATGAGAGGCTCAGCTTCCACCCATTTGGTAAAGTAATCCACAGCAATCACGAGGCATTTTAATCTTCCCTTGGTCGTTGGAAGTGGTCCTACCAAGTCTATCCCCCACATGGCGAATGGCCAAGGGGACGTTATGGGTGTTAACAATGCTTGGGGAGTTCTTCAGATGGAAGAGAAGCGTTGACATTTATCGCACTTCTTAGCATAAGCTACGCAATCAGCTCTCATCGTTGGCCAGTAATATCCTTGTGTTGTTATTCTCTGCAAAAATGTCTGACCTCTTTCACTTCGGAGGGATGGACACATCTTTGTAGCCCTGCTATAACTCCTCGTCTATATAAAATGCCACTGGTCAATACATAACGAGCAGCTTTAAACTTTAGTTTCTTGGCTGCGAGTTTATCAGTTGGTAAAGCTCTCTCTTCAATATAGGCCCTGATGGGATCCATCCAAGATGGTCCCAAGTCGAGGGCAATGAAGTTCATCATCAGATCTTCGTCTATGCTCCGACCAGCCATGATTTCTATTGGGATTGTTCTTCGTAAATCGGTGCGTGTGGCTGATGCTAACCGAGCTAGGGCGTTTGATCTTGCATTATCCAATCTGGGTATTCTAAATAACTAACTGCAGTAAAACTCGATACCACCTCCATTGCTTTTGCATGATACTTGACCATTAATTCTCCTTTTGCTGCATACACCCCCATAATTTGATTTACGATTAACTGAGAATCACTGAATACAACAACCTGCTCTGCCTTCATAGTTTTAGCCAGATTTAAACCCAATATCATAGCTTCATATTCGACCTCATTATTAGAAGCTTTAAATTGAAAGCGCAGAGCATACTCCATATCAATCTCATCCGGGCTGTTTAAAATAATCCCTGCTCCACTGCCTATAGTGCACGAAGAGCCATCCACATACAAATTCCATATAGGTACTTCATTATCAAACTCTTGATCAGCCAGAGTTCCTCGGTGGAATATTTGATGCTTCCTTTTGTCCTCCTCCGGCACTTCTTGCTGCTCGTTGATCATCTTCTCTTGCTCGTCTACCGATGTAAGTTGGTCGGGGTTTAAATTTGATGATCCTGTAACATCCACAGGGTGGTCTGTATTAAACTCCTGTTCTTCGGAGGCACTTTCCTGAGTAAACTCTGCGATAAAATCCGCTACTGCATGCCCCTTGAGCGACGATCTAGGCTCATAAATTATATCATATTCACCAAGTTCTACTGCCCAGTACATTAATCTTTCTGATTTCTTCTGTTTATGCAGAGCTTGTCTTAATGGCATATCGGTGTACACCACTATAGTATGGGCTTGGAAGTATGGCCTCATCATTCTACTTGCTTCGATCAGTGCTAGTGCTAACTTCTCCAACATTGGATATCTGATTTTTGCTCCTCAGAAAGCCTTGCTGGTGTAATAGACTGGTTTTTGTACTCCGTCCTCCACTCTTATCAACGCCGAGCTTGCTGCATTTTCTGAAACTGCCTGGTACAAGTATAGTTTTTCTCCCATCACTGGTCGATAACAATGGAGGTGTCCCCAGATATTTTTTCAATTCTTGAAAAGCCTCCTCGCATTCATCATTCCACTCAAAAGTTTTTTGGAGTGTTTTGAAAAATGGGGGGCATCTGTGAGTTGCTCGTGACACAAACCTATTAAGTGATGCAACTCGCCCTGTGAGACTTTGCACTTCCTTCTTCGTGGTTGGAGATCGTAGCTCCAATAGAGCCTTGATCTTTTCAGGGTTCGCCTCAATTCCTCGTTGGTTAACAATATATCCGAGAAACATGCCTTCTCGTACTCCGAATATGAATTTGGTGGGATTCAGCTTCATTTGATATTTCTCTAGTTGATCAAAGGTCTGACCTAGGTCAACTAGATGATCAACAACTTTCTTGCTCTTCGTCAGCATATCGTCAACATAAACCTCCATGTTATGACTGATTTGCTCTGTAAACACCTTATTCATCGATCGTTGATATGTCGCACCTGCATTTTTAAGTCCAAAAGGCATAACATTATAGCAATAAGTTCCCCTTGGGGTGATAAAAGAGGTACTCTCCCTGTCCTCAGGCTTTATTTTAATCTGGTTGTAACCAGAATAAGCATCCATGAAACTCAACAATTCATGCCCCGAGGTAGCATCCACTAGTTGATCGATTCGGGGCAAAGGAAAATAATCCTTTGGACATGCCTTATTAAGATCAGTGAAGTCTACACACATCCTCTACTTGTTATTTTTCTTATTTACCATCACCACATTTGCTAGCCAATCATGATATTTGACATCCTCAATAAAAAGGCTTTTTGTAGCTTCTTTACGTCTTCCTGTATGGCTTGGTTCTTCTCAGGACTGAACACTCTTCTTCGCTGCTTCACTGGCTTGATTTACTTATTCACGTTGAGCTCATGACACAGGAAACTCGGGTCTATCCATGGCATGTCTTCACGACTCCATGCAAAAGTCTGCTTTTTGCGCCTTATAAATGCTATCAATTCCTGTTTTATCGATACATCCAGTGATGCACCAATTTGAGTTGTTCGTTCTGGATGCTCGTCGTCCAGAATGATATTTTAGGTAGCCTCCATAACTTTGCCCTTCACGAGCTGAGACTCGTCTCTAGGGTCTAACGTTTCAATCTCTGCATCTTCTATTTCATCCACTTGATAAGTAGTAGTCTTCTTTCTGGATTCTTCGCGTTCCTCCTGTTCGGCATTAGAATAGTAGCATTCCTGAGCTACTTTCTGGTCGCCTTTCACCGCTCCTACTCCAAAGTTGGTTGGGAATTTTAAACATTAATGTACAGTATATGGTACTGCTTCGAACTTCTTTAGACCTACCCCTCCCATGATGATATTGTAAGCTGATTGGACATTTTTATCCATTACGAAAAAGTGTACTCTTTATGTTCGACAAGCAGGCTATGTACCGATAAGCATATCCAACTTAATCGTCCCAAGTGGAAAAACCTTCTCGCCAGTAAAGCCAAGGAGGGGCCTATGATATGGCTCCAACTGGGCTAGCTTCAGTTTCAAACTGTCAAAGCATGGATAGAACATGATATCTGCCAAGCTACCATTATCCACCAGTACTCGTGAAATCACCACTTCCTTCATTCTCATCTTGATCACCAATGGGTCATCATGAGGATATAGTACACCTGCAGGTCGTTCTTAGAGAAACCAATGACCAGTTTGTCTTCATTCACCTTCCTCAGGCAATCATCTTCAGCCAGATTTATTCGCTGAATGTATGAGCAAGCTTAAGCCTCATTGAGGTAAGCTTTTCTCCTCGCGGTCAGATCTCCACCTCCTGCATCTCCACCTGTAATAACATTACATTCAAATGATCCAAAATGGATTAAAAATACCTCACGTTCTGGTTGCCTTGGTCTTTTGGGGAGATCGGGGTCATCTTGGTCATCTTCTGGATCTTCTTCGTGACTTCTCTTTTCGTCTTCTTTTGCTCGACAAGGAGACCTAGACCTCTGCCTTCCTCGGTCGCTGGTCTTTCCACCATTTTGGCGATTAACATACTTAGCCAGTTTTCCTCGTCTAATGAGTGCTTCAATTTCATTCTGGAGAGCTATGCAACTTTTGATCGTGTGACCATGGTCTTTATGGAACTCGTAATATTTAGACTTATTCCTCTTGTCAGGATCTGCCTTCATTTTTTCTGGCCAGTTTAGCTCCTCGCTGTTCTTGATCTCTTCCAGAATGTGGTTTATATCTACATTCAAAGGAGTACAATTTCCAAATTTCTTCAACTGTTCCAGTACTTGCTTTGCTTTCGACTGCCTGTTGCCACCATTATTCTTTTGATCCTTCTTCTGAGTCTTGTCAGCCTCGACCTTGGTCTCCTTAGTGTCTGTATTCTTCTTCGCATCCATAGCTTATTCGATGTTCATAATCTTGGCTGCCTTTGCCATTAGTTCTGCCATGGTCCTAGGTGGATCTTTGGCTAGAGTATAGTACAACTTGTTTGGCAACAGTCCACTCATCAGGGCAGTAGTTGCTATTTTATCCTCGTAATCAATAACTTTAAGTTTCTCGTTATTGAAACGAGTAATATAGTCCCTGGTGCTTTCACCTGCCTTATGTCTAACACTCAGCAAGTGTGCTACTCGTTTGACTGGTATCGCTCCAAAACAGAAATTCCCTATAAAGAGCTCTGCCAGTTGAAGGAAAGTCGCAATCTTCCCCCGAGGAAGGTTATTGTACCATATCTGAGCTGATCCGGTAAGAGTTCCTGAAATGCCCTGCATCTCATCTCGTCTGGAACTGCATAGATGTCGACAACAGCTTGGTATTGTTCTATATGAAGGACAGAGTCAGTTTTTCCATCATACTTAAGCGTCACCACAGGAACTTTGAGTTTTGATGGTGTGGGAAAATCCACAATTGCCTGTACGAATGGTGTCCTTTGGACAAAAGTTCTTTGTAGAGGATTCTTGGCCTTAACCATTTCCCCTAATCTGTCCTCTAACCTTTGAATAGAACCTTTCCATGCATCGTTTCCCACCTCGGGCCTATTTGTTCGAGCGACTGATCGTGCTGAGTTTTCCTTTTGGGATCTTTCATTACGGGTTGTTGGTCGTGATTGGGCAGAGCCTTCTCTTAGATCGGATGGTCGTTGAGAGTTCCTCGACGCAATCCTATGAGGACTTCTATTCCTCCTAGGGCCCAAATGATCAAAAGGAGAGACTCTACTCAACCTTTCCAGAGAACTAGTCATTTCTGGAGATAGAGTGACGTTTCGTTGAGAATCTGTAGCTCGTACTGAGGAAGTTCAACCAGGTTGATAAGAAGGATCATTAGATCTCTCAGTAAGATATGATTAGAGATAAATAAATCAATTTCGCGACCATCTGAACTGAATACCAATAATAAATGCAACAGTGACTAATGAATGACCGCGCAATCATTAGTCGAGGTTGAATAAAATAAGAATTTAATAAAATAAGAATTATCTTGCCCAACCATCTGATGGGGGCTAAAATGCAATGATCACTAAATATATATTGCATCGACCATCCAGCGAAGCCGATAAGAAATCCAGAGAAATAGTATAATTATTAATCATTTGTCGATGCATTAATAAGATATCTAAGCAATTAAGATTACGCTCGAGCATCCGTCGGGACTGAATATGAGAACCTAAAAACATTATATATTATTCAACCATTTATGGCTCCAAGCACGTTCACTTTTTTGGGAATGTGAAAGAACTTTATCAGACAAAAGAAGTTCATCCTTAAATATCGTAAAGTGTTGTTTCTTATCCACAACAAGCTTCATGGAGTTCCACCCGTGCCAAAATTACAGCTTAGCAGCAAAAGTAAATTTACTATGCTTCATAACTTCGCTTCCAAGGATGTTGAGGACCAATGAAGAGCACCTTGACACATTTTTATCTTCAATATCATCTTTGTTTAGATACACATTATTTATCATTTGATATCGTTTAAATGCAACCATAATTGTAAATCAGTTTTCCTATGATGGAATTGGTCATCGCGATGGATACTTGCGGTTAGATTTTGCCCATGGAGTAAATTTGTCAGTCTAATTGGTCCTTAACCAGTAATCACCAGTTCCGTCGACGTCACTGAGAAGCGTTTTAGCCCACTTTTCACAATCGATATTTGTTCTCTCAAATCCTTTTGAAATGTTATGTGGTGTGGGCCTTGCCCTGTTCCTCCTCACGGAGTCACCAATTTTCCTCGTAGCTAGTTTTTTAGAGGCAGTATTTGGTTAGCTTCAGTTCAATATTTCTTTAATGTTGTTTCTTCTTCAGAAACATAAACGAATGGCCTTTGGATGGCTTATTTGCCTATGACGATGATTCTGGTCAGGAAGGAAATCGGTGTGGCCGAAAAGGAGATTGACGGAGGATGAAAATTGTTCTCAACCTATAATGTTTTATGTCGATGGGAGCGAATAAGTAATGGTGATCAGTCACTGACGTGACTTTAAAAGTGTTTATAGTGCATGCTTCTATCTACTTAAGTGTAATCCGATCGCTCAAGCATAAATCTGGTAAATCGGGTGTTGAACTCAAGGAATAGGACGAAGAATCATGACGACGTAGAGGAAAGATGCTTAACCCTAGAATGACTCTGAAAAAGGAAGGAAAATGTGATGAGTTTGTGACTATACCTATCAACCAATGCAAGTTTAATTAAATTAATATCTAACTAAGCACGCAAGAATAACTAAATTAAACTTTAACTATATGCGAGAAAGTGGAGTTAGGGTACACTCCGTCGAACCATCAGTGTTTACATAGTGTAAAATCTTCAAAAAGATAATTCTTCATTCAAAGAGACATCAAATATTCTCTAAGCATTTGACACATGAGGACTAAATGTCACATAATATCAAATCAAAAATTATATTTGACGAGGATGAGAAGTTATCAAAACGCCAATTTGCACCCTTAAACATTTCGGTTATCTGGGGAGAACAGAATTAAAAGGCCTACAATTTTTATCTTGATAAAGTTCAAACCTTTGAATAAGGGATTACTTTTTATTCACTTTTAAATCCATATGTGTTACCTAGGTTGGGTTTATATACCCCGACCCGCTAAAAACTTAGCCAGACATAGTGTAAATACGACTAAACATGAAATCTACGTTGCATGAAATTATTCCTACGTAAAAAGTGTAGTTAAACAAGCAAAAGAGAATTCTAACTAAGAAATAATGAATCACAAGACAAAAAGATGAGAGAAATTGAGAGCAATAAAATGAACCATACTTGTATTGAAGAAATACCCTTAGATTTAATGCCAAAAGATGAATAATTGTTGAACAAGATGAATCGTACGGGTCTTGCCTTCAATAATCTGTCACAACTATGTAAAAAATTATTCTCTAATGTCTGGTGATACAATAAGATATAACCCACACGTTTTATTAAGTGTTTTCACCAAGCACAACTCTAATTTTTAGAACAAAAAATAAAAAAATCCATCGTGCCCAACCGTTCGATTTGTCTTCTTTAATGGGGCGAACCGGCCGAATTAATACAGAATGCCGGATCGGTTCGAAATCTTTTTCATCGGTTTGGTTCGAACATTCCAATGAGGGGGACCGGTTTGGTGCAATTGCCATCGGTTCAGTTCGGTTCGCCGGAATATTTTTTTTTCTTTATTTTCTCTTCAATTTCTTCTCAACTTTGAAGCTTCATAACTTTTCAACCGGGACTCGAATTTAGATGTCGTTTCTTCCTACGTACTTGTGAACCCTTCAACTTTCCTTAGGTTTCGCGTCTAAATTCCTAGTGTAAAATTACTCTTTTGGCCTTGACTTTTCTTCGCTTATTTCTTTCTTGATTTCGAGTCTTCAATTAATCTCACCGCTTGAAGTCATAATCTCACCGGATCAATTAATCTCCACACTTATTCATTAAGTCATCAATTTTTGCTCAATTTCCATCTTTGGTCAATTTCAAATTAGTTCACTTTGAATTTTTTTCAATTTGAGACTTTAACAAAATTTTAGTGATGTTTTCGAAGCTTTTAAATTCCAATTTTTTTTTTAAGAAAGATATTTTTTTTAAGAAAAATATTTTTTTTTTCCATAATTTTTTTGAAATTTTGGGCATATTGAACTTTGTGAAATTTTAAAGCGCATGCGTACCCCCCTAACTTAGACTTTTACAAAGCCACTATGCAAAAGGACTAAAATCCAAACAAAAGGAGAGTGCATAAAAATGAACAAAGGCCAAGATGCAAAGTTTTTATATTAATACAAAAAAAAAAAATACAAGCCATAGAGAGATTACACAGTCGTTGTTAACAAGATATGCTATATAGTACCAGAACCATAAGGAACTACATAATAAATGCCAAAAGAACCAATACAAAGACCGAACCTATTGCAAAGGAGGTTGAGAAGTTTTGGGCGCACTAGGATCATAGGGATCGTAAAAATATGATGGAAGAGAGATGTCTTCACCTAGATGAAAGTGATACATTTCGGCTTGGAGCCGAATCATCATCCTAGTACCGCACTCATAATCAGTAAAACGGTTTTCCAATAAATGAAGGCGTTGGGAAATCACCGTTGTATTGAAACGAGCTTCATCAAATTCACCCTCAGGCTCATAATCCACATCTTCCCCCTCCCCCCTCTTCTTATTCGTCTTCCTCCATATCGACATCCTCATCCGTCGCTGCGTGTAGAACACCCCTTCGTCGCTCGCTCCTTGTTCAGGATTCTTTGCTTTAGAATGCGGGGAAACGCTCGAGGGGGTCAATACCGGCGTCGGCGAGGATGGAAGTGATGAGTCGGGAATATGGGAAGGGGGACTTACCTTTCTGATCCATAGCAGCGTGAAGAATGTCGGCGTAGAAAATATGTACAAGATGGATAGTGGTGAGGGGATCGAGGAGGTGGAACAGAAGGTTGGCTTAGCGAGGGCGCATCGTCGAGTCGTTTGATGTTTCGAGGATATCGGCATAGATGATACGGAAGGTGATGCGGGCTTTTTCATTAAGATTCCCCCCGGGAAAGGTCTCTCGATCCCACTCATGTTCGGGAGCAATGCGGGGGATGCATCCACCTTTAGAAATCATAATGGCATTAGTGGGGTAATCGTACCGGTTTGGGATTGGAACCCCCATAGCTCTCAACTTTTGGATCATGGCTTCAAGCGAGAAGGGAATTTGTGTCTCATCTACATACGCCTCGGCCTTGAACTCACCCGAGCGGACGAGGGTGTCGTAGAAGAACCGCACTCCATCCTCCCAAATAACCGGACGTGGCTCCTCTAAGTAGCGGCACCACCCCCTCAGGCGAAAAATATTTGTCACTGAAGGAGGGAGTTAGGCCCACTTAACTTTCCACTCGATATGCATTTTGCGAGTTGAATTGAAAAAAAAATCACCATATGTGCTCCTAGCGCGATGAATTCGTATTTTACGGGGCGTGCTTTGTTTGCCATGGGAAAAGGAGTACAATTTATGGGAAGAATCTAAGATTGGAAGAAGAGCTTGGAGGTGAGATTAATTTATAGGTGAGGATGGGGTGGGGGTAGGATTTGGAGGTAAATGAAATGGAGGGAAAGGGGGTGAATAATGGAGGGAAAAAAGAGTGGGAAATCGAGGGAAAACGGATTTGGAGGGAAAAATGTGGAGGGAAAGAGTTGGAGGGAAAAGGGGGATGAACATTGGGAAATGGTGAAATTCTGCAGACAACCGAATCGGTCCGGGTTCTGAGGCAAACCGATCTGGTTCTTTTTTTATTTTAATTGTCCTCTGCAGCGAACCGGTTCGGTCCCTTAATGAAGGAAAGGGTGAACCGGTCCGACGTTCTGTAAATGCCTCCTACTTTATCCTTCTAAACAAACTAAGTGTGGACTTCTTTTAAACTCGATTTTTCGGGAAATTCCCAAAATGTCCCCACGCATAATTTTACTCCGAAATTCGCGATAACTTCCCTCAAAGTGCTCTACACTCTCTCGTGTTGTTCCTTGGCTTTCATCTCTCTATGAACTTGCTTCCTAAAGACCTCTAACGACCCTAATCTACGTACTAGCTAATGTACACAAGACTCACCACATACGCGTCGGGGGTCCGACGACCTCTCATTTCACTCTCAATCAACCCCGTAAACGGGGTTCGACAACCAAATGGTATCATCTTCTTTAACACACGCCTCTAAATATGGCTTTAGGCCTTATCCATTAACTTTGAAAGTGTCTCCCCCCTTTGGATATTCCAATTCAACGGCTCCTTGGGGGAACACTTCTTTCACTACGAATGGGCCTGTCCACCGCGAACATAATTTATCGGGAAACAAATGTAAGTAGGAATTGTAGAGAAACACTTTTTGTCCCTAATGAACCTCTTTGTGTCGGATGATTTTATCACGTGCGAGTTTCATCCTATCTTTGGATATTTTTGCATTCTCATATCGAAGCTTGCGTGTTTCACCGGCTTTGTCCAAATTATAGTTCAACCTCTTGATTTCCCAATAAGCTTTGTGCTCTAGCTTTACGGAGAGATGGCAAGGCTTTCCAAACACAAAGCGAAATGGCGACATCCTGAGGGGGTTCTTATATGCGGTTCTATAAGCCCATAGTGCATCGTTCAATCAGAGGGACCAATTTTTCGGTTAGGATCGACGGTATTTTTGAGAATTTTCTTAATTTCACGATTTGCTAGCTCGGCTTGCCCACTCATTTGGGGGGTGATAAGTCGTCCCAACCTTGTGAATGACTCCATACTTTCTCAAAAGTTTTTGAAATGGCCGATTGCAAAAGTGCTTACCGTTATCACTAATAATTACCTTCGGAGCACCGAAGCGAAAAAGTATGTGTTCTTGCAAGAACTTAATCACCACCTCACTGTCATTAGTGTTGGTAGCTATGGCCTCTATCAATTTTGATACATAATCTACCACAACGAGGATGTATAAGAAATCAAAAGAGGAAGGGAAAGGGCTCATGAAGTCAATACCCCAACAATTAAATATCTCAATGACGAGTATGGGGGTCAATGGCATCAGGTCTCGATGGGTAATGGTTCCCATCCTTTGACATCTATCGCATGATTTGTAATAAGCATTAACATCCCGGAAGATTGTGGGCCAATAGAGACCACTTTGAAGAATCTTAGAGGACGTCTTATTCGTCGAGAAATGGCCTCCACGTGCTTTCATATGACAAAAGCGAATGACGCTATGTGTCTCGTCATTCGATACACAACGTCAGATGATTTGGTCCGCACAATATTTGAATAAAAATGGATTATCGTAGAAAAACATGCGTGACCAAGTAAGGAACTTCTTCCTCTCTTGCGGTGTCCAATCGGGAGGAACGACTCCCATGATAAGATAATTAATTATGTCTGCAAACCAAGGGGAGGGAAGAGGTGGCAAATAACTGCTCATTCGAAAAATATTCGTTTATGAGTAGAGGTCACTAGGTACGTCGGACAAAAGCTGGGGCAAGTGGTCGACGATGACATTTTCTACTCCCTTCATATCTTTAATGGAGAGGTTAAACTGCTGTAGGAGTAGGATCCACCTTATTAGGCACGACTTAGTATCTTTTTTTAGAAAGGAGATATTTAAGTGTCGCGTGGTCGGTAAAGCAAGTGATAGGCGAACCGATGAGGTAAGAGCGAAACTTATCTAGGGCAAAAACTATCGCTAGCAATTCTTTCTTCGTGGTGGAGTAATTGAGTTACGGTCCGGTTAACATCCGACTAGCGTAGTAGATAACATGAGCTTTCTTGCCTTTTCTTTGGCCAAAAACAGCCCATATAGCATAATCACTCGCATCACACATAAGCTCGAATGGAAGGGACCAATCCGGAGCTTGCATAATGAGGGCGGAAATAAGCATATTTTTTAATTTATCAAAAGCACTTTGGCATGCCTAATTCCACTCAAAGGGAGCATCCTTCATAAGAAGGTTACTGATACGACGCAAATATGGCGTATTTCATCCCTCGAACCTACGCATTTTAGCCCCCTCGGGTGCCTTAATCTCTATATTTAAGCCTGTTAACCAGACAACCTCAGTTTATATTGTTAACATGCTATATGAGGTGTAATTGGGATTTTGTAGGTATTTAGGTACTAAGTATGAAGATCGGACGCATTCCGCTCAAGTTCTGTACGCAATTGAATGTTCAAAGGTAATTCGGTCAATTCACAGCTTGGGCACCTGGCCTAACATCTACACGAAAGTTTTATCCCTCCTCGCAAGCTTCGTGTGGCCGTAAATGGTGCGCGATTCTGATCCCGAATGAAGAAGTTACGGTGATTTTAGCGAAAGAGAAATCCATCCAACCAAACCAGGAGGAAATTGGTGCAGACCTGTAGCCATCGATCGATTGATCAAAAGGATTGATCGATCGATCCTTCAGTTTTTTCCCTCGAGCTGAGACAGTGAGATAAGATTTTTACCATCGATCGATCGATTGATCCCCTATTTTCTGCAGAAATTTGCCTTTTTTTTTCCTTTTCTTTTCTAATTTAATTCCTTTTACTATATAAAGGAATTTTGTTGTAAATAACTGAGATAAGTCATTTTTAGGTTAGTTTAGCTTAGGGTTTGGGTTTTTGAAGAGTTATTCTTCATTTATTCTTGGATTGACACCCTTTTTGGTTTGTAAGTTGACTATTCATTCACCCTCTTCATTAATGTAGCTTGTATTTCCTTTATTCTTGCTTTGTAGTTAATTTATATGCTTTTATAATTAGGTTTATATGCTTTCTAGCTAAATTAGTCTAGGTTGTGTCGGATTGAACTCATTCCGGGTTGACATGTTGCTTTGCTTTGGTGATGGAGTTTACAAGTCTATTTCGGATGCGTTGTCCTAGTTATTACGCCTAGAGGATTTGCCGGGGCATATCATGTATCTTCCGTGCTTATGACCTTGCGTGCATAATTTCCAGAGTATTTATTAACGCCAAAATCGTATTAGGCTTTTATGCGAATTTAGGGGCGTGACAACCCTTGGTTCAATAAACTGTCGAAACGGGATGCATTTGTAATAACTCGTCGACCCATGTAATCATTTTATACTAACCAACTCGGATGAGGGATATTCGACGCAACCTATAGTTTTTACTCGCTTTCTTAATCTAGTTTCAATACACTCGCCTAGATTAATCATTTTCCTTTTTCGCATCTTTTCCTTTTTGTTCATTTTTATCTTTTACACTTTTATTTAGGAATATTAAATCCTATAAATTTTAGCAACTCGTCTCTGTGGATTTTTGATACTCGACTTATCGCTATACTCACCCGTTGAGTGTAGTCGTAATTTAGGTTATTTGTATTGGGGAGGTGAAACGAAAACAAGGATTAGCGTGTTGACTACGTGCTATTTTTCACCCTCGATCAAAATGGCGCCGTTGTCGGGGATGAGTTTGTTTTAGAATTTATTTGATTTAGTATTTCGTATTATTTTCTTTCTATTTGTATTTTTTGGCTAACCTTTTTGCAGGACTTCTACATTTGAGCACTTAGAAACGCTTGAATTTTTCGCGCGCATCTACTTTGTGGAATTCGCCACTTTGAGCCATTTTTGGGGTAAGCGTGTCTTATTCCAATTCTTTCGGTAATCATTATGATAATTCTCAAAATTCTCGCAAACCTTTGACTTTTGGTCAATACTTAGAATCCCCAAAAATAGCAACATCTAAAATGACTTTGGGCGAGTATTATAAAAGTCAAGCTTTGGAGTGCGCGTACTTTGATGATGATGATAATGATTTTGGGCCTTTACCTCCTTATAATAGGAATTTTGAAACTAATTGCAATAGTTTTCAAAAAGTTTAAGTTTAAGTCTGATGGTAATTTTCAAAGGTCCCATTTTCAAGTATCCGCACCTCGACCTATGACATTCGGTGAGGGCTTGCGTATGCTTGAGAATGGGAAAATTGAAAATCGTTATCGAGAAGAAAATCGTCTGTGGGAACATGAATTTGAGTTATTATTTGAATTCGACGATGATTTTGCTTCCGAGACTTTTGAAGTCGAAGAATGTTTTTTAACCAAATGAGGACTTTGTGCCTACTTTGGAACAAATCATTGTCGACTTTTCCCATTGCGTAATAGATATTGAAAGTGAGGATGAAAATGATGTAATATCTACTTGCAATGAAATGATTTCTTCTTTGGCCCCAAAAGAAGAACATTTCATTGAAAATGATCTTATTTCTTTCGAAACTCAATCTTCCTGCGATGATGATTCATCTCATGAGTTTGGATTTCTTTCCTCCCCATTTTCATTCTCTGTTATCACACCGTCACAAGTACCCGATGATTCGGTTTCAAACTCAAATATTTTAAATCTTTTCTCCGATGAGGAGTACTTGCTCGAGTCGCCTTCCATGATCGCATCTTTGTCTTCGTGTGCGCCCCCTCCCATTCCAATTTCAAAATCTTTGGGAGGATATTCTGCTTTTCTCGGTCCCCACATATTTTTGTCACCCGTTCAATCCAAAATCCCCATTGTCCCTCCAAAACTTTTAATTGGCGATGGTTCATTTCTTCCGCCTTACACATGCCTTCCGTTGCTCAAACGGAATTCATATTTTTCGGAAGGCATGCTTGAGAGTGAGGGTACACCGATTATCCTCCAAAGTCAAACCGTTTTCATAGTGGACCCTCAGCTATTTAGCCTTCTAATGTACAGTTAGTGTGTAGCCTGAATAGTAGGTTATATATAGTTAGCTTTTTTTTCTTTCTTTATTTTTATCTGTTCTTTCCTTCTTAATTTAGTCTAGTGTAATTAGTTAACTCTTTGTTATTCGTTTTTACTATGCTCGGTACTAACTTGTTTTGTAGATTCTTTGGACTTGTTCGCTCCAATTTTGGGTAATATCGCTATTTTCCTCTCTTTAACTTGGTTCTTAATTCACATTGAGGACAATGCTAGGTTTTAAGTTAGGGGGTGTGGGATATTCTATCCATTTCTTTATTTAGTCCATGTTTTTGCTCACATGTTAGTTACTTAGTATGCTTTTCTTAGAAAAATTAAAAAATATTAAAAAATATTTTCTTTCGTTTTTCTCCTTTATTGGGCTTTTTGCCTTTGTTTCCGATGATAAATTTCAATAAGTGACCGATCCAATAGACAACCCAATGATGCATGTTCTCGATTTTAGAAGTTATTAGACTTTAGTCCTCCATTATTGATATTATGAATAACTTCATGAATTAAACTTTAATCCCATGAGCACATGTGTTTTTCTGGTTTTATTAATTTGGTTTGAGATTTTTATAACTCGGTAATCTTTTGTTGCATTGTATATACTTACACTGAGTAAGCTTTGTAGCTTTCGTCGTTTGTGAGTGTATACACTATTCTTTCCTCTTTGAAAACATTGAATTCGCCGTTAATCTCTCTATTCTTTCAGTGATTGTTCATTAATTGAGTTTATATCTTGAAATGTGTTACTTGATTATGATTTTCATTTATTGCTTTGACTCGAAACTTTATGAAATGATCATAGGCCATCTTTGTTATATCACCCATATTAGCCTTGACCTCACCCTTACACGTTTCCCCTCGTCAACCCCTTTGAGCCTAAATATTAGCCTTTCGTTTCATAATCCCAATCCCATAACCAACTCCGCATTGGAGTTATATACCATACA
Organism: Sambucus nigra; assembly: GCA_949130495.1. Lineage (NCBI taxonomy): Eukaryota > Viridiplantae > Streptophyta > Magnoliopsida > Dipsacales > Adoxaceae > Sambucus > Sambucus nigra. Next base: position 152,638,477 of record OX422218.1, read on the forward strand.
TATTACCGTCCATACCTTTGTTTGGAATGTTGCTTGGGATTGAATGATGTTGTTGTGTTGCGATTGCAATTTATGCATATTAGAGTGAGATAAGTAAAGAAAAGAAAATATAGTGAAAGAGAAAAAGAGAAAGCAAAAAGCTTTAAAACAAAAGAAAAAGTGAGAAAAAGAAGAAAAGAAAAAGAAAAAGAAAGAGAAAGTTGTAAATGTTGTATATAGTTCAATAAGCTTTGATTACTCTCCAATTGTTATATCTAATGACTTTTTGGAACTTGTTTTCCATATTTTGATTTTGCCCGCATTCTTCCCATTATCCCGAATTTTTCATTCCGAACACTTTGAATCCGTACATACATATCCTTCGTTTCGTACCCTAGCCTAACCTACATTACAACCCTACTAAAGTCCTATGTGATCGTAAGTAGATGTAATTAAAAGGTTTAAATAGTTTTGATAATCTGTGAAAATACATTTTGCCTCTTTTAATGGGTGGTATCTTTCATTGAGATTACATATTTTGCATTTTCTATATAGCGTTATTCATTTGTGACATGTGCGCGACCTAGTTTCCATTTACATTTACTCTTTGTGCCCGCATGTTCCGTGTGTTAACTCTCTGTTTCAAGTGAATTCGCTTGATGAGTGTAATGCCCGTGAGGATTGAATGTATGCTTGCTTTAACGCTTATCCGGTTTATTTAAGTTTTTGCCAAATCATACTTTGCATGTGCTCGTACCCTCCCACATTTTAAGGTTTCAATTCTATGAGGTGCATTCTATGATATTAATGATTTTGGACTTTTGTTTGAATTCATTCAATGTGCTAATAATGTATATGAAATCTTGTTCGTTATTGTTAGGCTTGTTGCATGTTGGGTTGGGCTTGTTTTGAGGAAACCAAGTGATGTTTGTGGGTATCATCCCTAAAAATCCTCACAAGACGACACTCGTCCACTAGGGTAACCTAGGGGTTTAACGGCTTATTGCATACGCTAAGTGCAATCGAATCGCCTGCGAAAGTGGCCTTATGCTTTTATACCATACTTTTGTACTATCTCCTACTTTTGGTTTGCTTGTAGTTCTTGTTGCATCCTATTTCATTGATAGAGACTAGCACTGTGTAAGTTAGGGGGTGTGATACGACGCAAATATTGCGTATTTCATCCCTCGAACCTACACATTTTGGCCCCCTCGGGTGCCTTAATCTCTATATTTAAGCCCATTAACCAGAAAACCTTGGTTTATATTGTTAACATGCTATATGAGATATAATTGGGCTTTTGTAGGTATTTAGGTACTAAGTATGGAGATCGGACGCATTCCGCTCAAGTTCCGTACACAATCGCACATTTAAGGGCAATTCAGTCAATTCACAACTTGGGCACCTGGCCCAACATCTCACGGAAGTTGTAGCCCTCCTCGCAAGCTTCGTGTGGCCATGAACGGTGCACGATTTTGGTCCCTAACGAAGAAGTTACAGCGATTTTAGCGGAAGAGAAATCCATCCAACCAAAACAGGAGGAAATCGGTGTAGACCTGTAGCCATCGATCGATCTATCAAAAGGATCGATCGATCGATTCTTCAGTTTTTTCCCTTGAGCTGAGACAGTGGGCTATGATTTTTACCATCGATCGATCGATCCCCTATTTTCTGCAGATATTTTGCTTTTTCTTTTCTTTTTCCTTTTCATTTCTTATTTAATTCCTTTTACTATATAAAGTAATTTTGCTGTAAATAACTGGGATAATTCGTTTTTAGGTTAGTTTAGCTTAGGGTTTGGGTTTTTGAAGAGTTCTTCTTCATTTATTCTTGGATTGACACCCTTTTTGGTTTGTAAGTTGACTATTCATTCACCCTCTCCATTAATATAGCTTGTATTTCCTTTATTCTTGCTTTGTAGTTAATTTACATGTTTTCATAATTAGGTTTACATGCTTTCTTTCCTTGCTTTCTAGTGTAGTTTTATTGCGTTTATTTACCGCATTTATTTACCGTGTTTTTAACATGCTTTCTAGCTAAATTAGTCTAGGTTGTGTCGGATTGAAATAATTTCGGGTTGACATGTTGCTTTACTTTGGTGATGGAGTTTACGAGTCTATTTTGGGTGCGTTGTCCTAGTTATTACGCCTAGGGGATTTGACGGGGCATATCATGTATGTTCCGTGCTTATGACCTTACGTGCGTAATTTCCGGGGTATTTGTTGACACCAAAATCGTATTAGGCTTTTATGCGAATTTAAGGGCGTGACAACCCTTGGTTCAATTAACTGTCGAAACGGGACGCATTTGTAATAACTCATCGACCCATGTAACCATTTTATACTAATCAACTCGGATGAGGGATATTCGACGCAACCTATAATTTTTACTCGCTTTCTTAATCTAGTTTCAATACACTCGCCTATATTAATCATTTCCCTTTTTCGCATCTTTTCCTTTTTGTTCATTTTTATCTTTTACATTTTTATTTAGGAATATTAAATCCTATAAATTCTAGCAAATCGTCTCTGTGGATTTTCGATGCCTGACTTACCGCTATACTCACCCGTTGAGTGTAGTCGTAATTTAGGTTGTTTGTATCGAGGAGGTGAAACAAAAACAACGATTAGCGTGTTGACTATGCGCTACTTTTCATCCTTGATCAGTTACTCAAAGGTTTAGCAATGGCACTAAAATCTTTAATAAACCTTTTATAAAAACCCGCATGGCCCAAGAAAGAACGCACTTCCTTTAGTGATTTAGGTGGGGAAAGACTATGACATCTATTTTTGACCTATCAACTTAAATTGATGCAGGAGATAGTATGTGCACCCGAATCTTTAAACTTGGGTAAGAGGTCATTAAGTAGAATGGAGATCAAATTTTGTGCTAGGAAGACATTATTTTTCACCTTTAGCCTTATTTTCACCGTTAATAAGTCCTTAAGGACTTTAGCACAGGTGGGAATTTTCTTTACGGCATCGAGAAAAGGTAAATTCAGATTTACTTGGTTAAATACATCTAGCACATCTTCGCGGGAGGTCCCTTTTTGAGGTGGAACCAACCGTTGAGGGAAAGGCGCAACAGTGGGTGGTTTCACTACGACTTCGGGCCCACTAGTGTTGTCCTCGTTGACACTCTCATTTAAGGGGGCATCTTCGGCCTCTTTCGTGCCGGGCGAAACCTCCTTATCCTTATTTTCGTCATATGGGGGAGGTGATAAATCAACTACTCTCCCACTACGTAAAGTAGTGATAGCTTGACATTGCTCTTGATTTGCGTCGAAAGTAGAGCTAACACTAGGTTGACCTTGTGGAGGTCTTTGGCCTTGGGCTGGAAACTTACCCTTTTCTTGGACACTCAAGGATGATTACAACTTTGAAATGTTAGCTTTTATCTTGGCAAACATCTGAGTGTTTTGAGCATTCGTTACTTGCTGAGCTTGTATGAATTGATTTATCAAATCCTTAAAATTTTGCCTCGCTGGGGTGATATACGGCGCAGGAGGTGGTGCTAGCATATGTGGAGCTTTTTGAAAGTGCGGAGGCGGTGGTGGAAGAGAGGCAACGTGTGAATTTGGATTCAACGCAGCGTTTGGTTGCCCGTAATTAAACCTAGGATGGTTCCTCCATGAAGGGGTGTAAGAATTCTCGTGAGGGGCATTGAAATTTCCCTTAAATCCTCCTACAACTTCCACTTGCTCATGGGGCATGACTTTGTAGGCGGGTATCGTCGTACATTCCTTTGTTGAATGGCCCGCCTCACAAATGGCACACACCTTTTCTTTCCTAGCTCAGGTGGATCCGCTTGTTTCTCTTGCCTATGATTCGAGTACGTCTTCTAATCTTTTCTTAGTTGGGTTGACTCGAAGTTTACACTCGGCGTCCTTGTCCACGTGATAGAGATCGGACGCGAAAGGAGAAGTGGACGTTTGTCAAACCCGGTTTTAGGTGTTAGGATCGGATGTGTCCCATGCTTGAGCAGTCTCGACGACACACTTAAGGTGGGCCTCGACATCGTTTGCATTTAACCCCCCAAATTCTCCCTCGCACATAGTTTCCACGAGTTGTTTGGATGTTATACTTAGTCCTTGGTGGAAGAAAGAGATAAGGCGATACTTCTCAAAACCATGATGCGGGCATGTGTTAACCAACTCTTGGAATCGCTCCCGACATCGATCAAATGGCTAATTTTCTTGTTGTCTAAAAGTTTGAATTTGAGCCTTGATAGAATTTGTTATATGTTGAGGGAAGAATTTCAAAAGAAACTTAGCTTACATATCCCTCCATGACCCGATTGAGTTCGGTGATAAAGTTTTAGGCGAAGGAAAAAGTTTTAAGCGAACGATATCTTAAGTGCAAGCTTGATCGTTAAACGTGTCGCATGCCTCTTCGAACTCACGGATGTGGAGGTATGGTTTCTCCGAATCTAAACCATGTAAGGTAGGAAGAATCTGGATCATCCCATTTCGAAAGTGAAATTGTCTCGCATTGTACGAAAGTAGAATGCATCCCGGAGTGACAGTTCACCCGGGATATAAGAGCTCTCTCATGGGATGATACGGTGTCTCTCCCTCATTCATATCATAACTAGTGTGCTTCGACATGGCTCCCTCTCTAATTGACTCGGTATCCTCACTCGGTGACCTAGAAGTGTGACTTGTAATGGAATTGGGCGGTGTAGGAGATGGAACCCAAAATTATGGAGCGTTAGGAGTGTGTGGACTATCGAGGTCATACTCAACTATCGAATTCTCGTGAATGCAGGTTGGAGTGGCTTGAGGAGTCTGTTATGGATTTTTCATGAAAGTACTTAAGAGATATTATATTTTTTTGCTTTTTACTTTTCTGATTTTTTTTGGGAATTTTGATTTTTTAGCCTTTTAAGAATTAGAGTCAAATTTTGGATTAAATTGACCTAACCTAAAAGTCTACCTACTCCCCAACAACGGTGGCAAAAACCCGACGCGACTTTAAAAGTGTTTCTAGTGCGTGATTATATCGACTCAAGTGTATGTCGATCGCTCAAGCATAAATCTGGTAAATCGAGTGTCGAACTCAGGGAATAGGACGAAGAATCGTGACGACGGATAGGAAATCTTATAATGACTCTGAAAAAGAAAGGAAAAGGTGATGAGTTTGTGACTATACCTATCAACTAATGCAATTTGAATTAAATTAATATCTAATTTAAGCATGCAAGAAGAACTAAAGTAAACTTTAACTATATGCGAGAAAATGGAGTTAGGGTACACTCCCCCGAACCGTCGGTGTTTACATAAAACACAAAAGCTCAAAAAGATAATTCTTCATTCAAAGAGACATCAAACAATCTCTAAGCATTTGAAATATGAGGACTAAATGCCGTACAATATCAAATCAAAAATTGTATTTAACGAGGATGAGAAGTTATGAAAATGCCAATATGCACCTGTAAACATTTCGGTTACCTAGGGCGAATATAATTAAAAGGCCTATAATCTTCATCTTGATAAAGTTCAAACCTTTGAATGAGGGATTACTTTTTTTCACTTTTAAATCGATATGTGTTACCTGGGTCGAGTTCATGTACCCCAACCCGCTAAAAACTTAGTCGAACATAATGTAAATATGATTAAACATGAAATCTACGTTGCATGAAATCATTCCTACGTAAAAAGTGCAGTTAAACATGTAAAAAATAATTCTAACTAATAAATAATGAATCATAAGGCAAAAATATAAGAGAAATTGAGAGCAATAAAGGATCTATACTTGTATTGAAGAAATACCCTTAGATTTAAGGCCAAGAGATGAATAATTGTTGAACAAGATGAATCCTAGGGTTCTTGCCTTCAAGAATCTCTCAAAACTATGTAAAAACTTATTCACTACTTTATGGTGATACAATAAGATATAACCAACACGTTTAAGTGTTTTCACCTGCACAACTCTAATTTTTAGAACAAAAAATAAAAAATTTGTCGCACCGAACCGGTCCGATTTGTCTTCTTTAATGGGGAGAACCGGTCCGATTAATACAGAATGCCGGATCGACTCGTAATATTTTTCATTCGTTTGGTTTGGTCATTCCAATGAGGGGGACCTATTTGGTGCAATTGCCATCGGTTCGGTTCGCTGGAATTTTTTTCCTGTATTTTCTCTTCAATTTCTTCTCAACTTTGAAGCGTCATAACTTTTCAACCGGGACTCGAATTTAGATATCATTTCTTCCTACATGCTTGTAGACTCGAGGTCTTCAACTTTACTTTGGCTCCGTGTCCGAATTCCTAGTGTAAAATTATTCTTTTTCCCTTGACTTTTCTTATTTTATTTCCTTTTTGATTTTGAGTCTTCTCCTTTCTTCACTTGTATAAAATACCGGAAAAATGTAAGAAAAATACACGAAACTTGATGCACTATATAGAAGATGTCAGTATCAATGATATGAGATAAATCAACTCGACTCACATCGCACAAGATGATAAAATCCTATAAATTACGGGAATAAATATGAATAATTTATGTCTAATCAGTCACCTCCATAAGGAGACGGTTGGTCGGTGGGGCCTGTTGAGACTCCAGAGCTATATTTGATATGCGTTCGTGATTTTGGAGTTGATGAATGTTGTTTTGGACTGAGTTTCTTTATAGTCGATCCAATTTCATCCAGTGTTGTTTACCGAAAGCTTGTTCTATTTTTCTTTTTTAGTCAATTCTTTTATTGCTTTCTTTATGACGTCACCGGAGTCATGATGGAGATGTTGAGAAATCCCTTTTCCCCTAAGCAGTGAAAGGATTACATGTTAGGTCTATCGTCAGACTTTTATTTTGAAAATTTGATAGGAATTTCTCGGTCCTTGTCGGGGTTTGTTTTTTCTTTTTCTTTTATATCATGGAGTATTGAATTCTTTTATTCATAATTTAAAAAAACATCACGAAGAGAGATATTATTGTTTTCAATGTCGATTTCTTCCTACTTTTCAATTGTTTAGAGAAAAGTAAGGCAAGTATTTGTATTACCCCTGAAAACTTATCATAAAAGTCAACATATTTAAAGAGTCCTTTTGGACCTCTGATCATGAGATTCATCTAAAATAAACTGTGTTATGCCGATTCTCACATGAATAAAAGTTAGATACAAGGTTCTATGGACATAAATGTACGATAATCATGCATCAATAAAACGATGTGTATATAAAACATATAATTGTGTATAAAACATATAATTGTTGTCACAAAGGGTCTAGATGCTTTTACTACCACTATCTATTGCATTTGGATGGAGAGGAACTCTAGATGCTTTAAGCATGTCTCCAATTCCCTTGATTCTATTATTAAGGGTATTGAAAACATGGTTAGAGCAAAAGCTCTCACGTGGAAAAAGGACAGAAGGAGTTATTCTAACTGGATGGCTTGTATGTACTGGAACATCCCTGAAGATAAGCTTCTAGTTTAGGCTTTGTTTGGTTCCTGCCTGTTTGGCCTGTTTGCCTGTGGGGTATGCCCTAGGGTGTTCTTGTTCTGTGGAGGGGTTTCTTCCTCTGTATTTCTTTTGGTTTTTTATATACAATTAAATCCCCCCCAAAAAAAAACATATAATTGTTTATGCACGGGTAGAGAAAGAAGACTTAGCTCTTTATTGGGATGCGTATATACCCTTGCCATGCAACGTAAATATTCGTCTTTTTATAACAAGAAAGAAAGACATTTTTGTCATTTCCCACCGACGACGCCAATTGTGTGGTAAAAAAATTCACCCGAATGGGGGTGCCCAACAACCATGATAAGAGTATAGAATAAATGAGAGAGAGAGAGAGAGAGAGACAAAGATTTACGTGGTTTGACCATTGATGGCCTACGTCCATGGGACTTCAATAGTGTTACACTATAAAACTTAAACGAATTTGCACGAGAATGTTTCTCTAGCCTCTCAGATCCCCCATTTCATAATGGGGATGTATCATATATATAGAGTCAGGGGTTACAACTAGACAAGTCCTATCCTTATAAGTTTAAGTTACAATAAAATAGTGCTTGATCTTCTACTTTGTCAAGGACTTTGGTCATCCTTATCTCGTTAGATCGGATATGGGTTGTTATCTTGATCGGCCCGCTTGCCATGTGTCACACTATTATTAGTGGTATATTTTTTTTACCCCACACTATTCATTATAATACTCTATTTATTGATCTTTTTACGAATTAAACTTTCATAATTTTTATTTCATATTTTGAAATGTATTTAAATGGATGTTTATTATATAAATCATACATTTTGGTAATTGAAATAAGAAGTATATTATACTTTTGTTTATCGTAAAATTATAGTTATATATGTGTGTAAGTATATAGTTTTTTATTTTTTATTATTATATTCTCGCAGTTTTTCAGTTAACCAAACACACACAAAAAAGTAATTTTCTTTTTCCTTTCCTTTACTTTACTTTACTTCACTTCACTTTTTTTGGGAATCATTTTCCCGCTTAACTTTCCTCACAATCAAATGGAGGCTAATGGAAAGTTGGTTGAGCTCTTCCTTAGGACGCATGTAGCAAGTTAGACCCCACCATTTGACATCTCTCTCTCTCGTTATCTCATTTATGCTATATTTATCTCAATAACTTCATTATAGTGTACCGGTCTCCCCCAAATATCATAATACGTGTAATTAACTAATTAGTTTCATCGATTAATTAAACTGCAATCGATATATGCCCCTTATCCCCGACCATCTTAAGAACATGTGGTACGCTGATATAAATTCGTCACAAAAATTTGTCACTTTCTGCTACGCAGTACCTGAAAACCCATCACCGCGTGCTACATAATGCCAATAAGGATTTGTCACACAAATCCATAATCGCCTGCTTCATAATGCCATAATAACCGTAGCCACCCTGCCATACAGTGCCGAACATCCTCGATACCAGACGCACCAATAACCCATTACAGAACATGTCGCCACCTTTTGTTCTCATGCACGGAATTTAAAAATCATGTAGTAACCAAAGATCTATCTTGTCGCCACCTTTTATTTTCATGGTCAGATTTTAGACCTCGTGTAACACACCAACAATCCACAAATAATTGTACTCCTCGAGTACGCCAATATAAGAGTATTCTCCCCATACACACCCTTCATACTTTCCATTTAGATTAGCCAATATACATTTATTCTTCCATAAATCCCAACTCACAACCTTCTCGAGAATCCATGCATGGGATGTCTCATAAATTAAATCCAAATAAGGAACCCCCGTGATACACTTATGTTTAGATTAGGTAGTCATCGAGAACAAACAAGTACTAACTCACAAATTTGAATACCAATGGATCTAACTCAATTCACGACTTTCATATTAAGTGAAATCCACAAAATAATTACTTCATTACACTATTTCCTCGTTTACTCGCACGATACTCCATATATTCCTCAAATAACTCGTCACTTATTGACAAACTCTACTAATAAGGTGAAAATCGAGCGTTGTGTAAATACGCTTGTCGTTGTCGTCGATTTTATACCACGATACAAAAAACAAAAACTTTAACTACACATGTCTTATATGTATAGCAACGAGTTTGGGTATCGAATCACAAAGGGAATGTCGCTTAAAATTTAATCGATTTATTACTACTAAAATAAATTGTAAAATATGATTTTTGGTTTTCAAATATTTTAATACTATATAGGCAAATATTTAAACTAAATTAATTTACAACTATAAAAGGCATAAGTTGAGAATTAAATCATTCACTTCGAAATACATACCATAAATAGTTACACGGCTAGAGACATTTAAAATGCAACTAATACTCGTTTAATCAATTATTTAAACCCGAAGTGTCACTCTCCAAATTTCCATAAAAGACCAAATACGAGTTTGGCGTCAACAATAATCCAAAATTTACACACGCAATGTCACAAACATAATGCATACGTGATATACAGGTCCCTGGGTGTAATTTTTGAAATAATCAACTCGTTAAAAACCTACCTATTCCATCATAGCATAGCAAAACAAATACACACCTGGATTGAGTTCATTAATCTCGACCTAATTAAAATGCCTAAAAATAATTTTTAAATAATTAAATAAAATAGTGTGTGGGAATAAATAATTTTGAAGGGAAGAAAAACTATTTGAATATGAGAAACTAATTATGAAGGCATTCAATATTAGAGTGCAAATAATAATAATGGAACAAGTTATTTAAAATAGGAATAGATTATAAACTACTAAAAAAGAAACTAGACTAAACTAATTTAAACTAACTAAGATAATAGATGACTCAGATGGTTGCATGAGTCCTTATTTATATATGAGCAATGGCATGGGTGAAATACCTTAATAATACAATGCGAATAATGGGCAAAAATGAGGTGGGATTCGGTGGAAATATAGAAGGAATAAAGAGGGGTTATGGGCATTTGGTAGTGAAAATCTGTTACTAAAGCCGTTTAATATAAAATTAAACTATTTAAGTAACTCCGAACAGTTTTTTGAAGAAACTCTTTTCTTTAAAACCAAAACTAATTAATCACAAGATGTGTTTAACAAAAATATGTACGAGATCTGTTCAAGATTTGTTAACAGGTTTAATAAATCAGTTTAAAAACTTTAAACTCAGCACAACCAAGAATTAGATGAGGAGATGTAGAAAGATTAAGAACAAGAATTTTTTACGTGGTAAAACCTCACCCAACTGAGGAAACATCCACGACTCCCTCTAGGGAGTAAACCAAAAATTCCACTAAAACAAATTTTAACAGTTACAAACTATAAAGCAAACATGCATTCAACTCAGACCTATATAAGTTTAGGAATATACCCACTGGTGTCCTTATAACTTCTCTGCAGTTTTGATTGTTGATGTTGTTCTCCCAGTTTGCTAACTTCCAATTTGTTCAATTTCTTACGTCGACTCTTGTTCTTGAGATCTTATTACCAACACTTTTAGTGTGGTAGGGTGATAGTGTTTGTGGAGGTGCTTTCTAACACATGCATGCACGAACACACACTTATTTCATACAACCAGTCCTAACAAATTACATATAAGAACTATATGATGTGATTTTCTATTCCTCTCTTCTCATAAAACTTAACCTTATTTGACCTTTACAATAATTCCAGAATCCACGGCTATCTTGCTCAGAAGACGTATCAAGATCTTAATCAATCTCAGGTTTTGAAAATATTTTTGAGATTGAAAATCATTAAGTGCGATTCTAAACTGGGTCAAAGGTCTTGTTTCAAAAGAACTAGAAACAGAAAAAGATTTTGTTGATTTCGAAGTTAAAAACATTTACAGAACCAAATCAACAAATATTTTCTCAAGATGAGAAACTAAAATGTAGATCTATGTGTAATATAACATGCAAAGTCTTAGATCTAGGGTTTCTATAAAAGAAGAAACACATATCTAAAAAATATGTTTAAGTTGATAACAAGATCTGGGAACGAAGAGGTTGCAGCAACAAAACTAACAAACCACTCACTCAAAATCTCTCAAACACTCAAGGTTGTGTTTGGTATACACTGGTTTTGAAAGAGGTTAAGGTTTGAAGGTAGTTTTGGACGAATTAGGGTTAAGGTTTCCTAACTCTGGTTTCTCTCTCTTCTCTCTCTGGAAGGGACGAAATGGAAAAAGTCTTAGATGGCTGAGATAAGGGGTCCTTTTATAGGAGGCTGAGAAGATTCGAGAACACAGACCAAGATCAAGGGCTAGGATCTGGTCTTGTAAGTTTGACTTTGATCTAATGGTATAAACAGAGGCGGTGATCATAACACTCCTGATTGGCTCAAAAGAGGTTCACAAGGATTATGTAAGAGCACATGCAGATCGTTGATAAACATGATCCAAGGGCTGTTAACATACGCAATTTTACTCTCTTAGGGAAAACACAAATACAACCAATGAGGATGCAACAGATGTAGGACAATAAGGGGTTAACAAACGCGCACCCAAAATAATTAAAAATGAACCCTGAAGTCTTTGCCGCTTTCGGATTCTACCCAAGGGAACTGTAATACCCCGTACTTTTGGCTATATTTATTTTTGGGATTAATTAATTAAATGTGAATTATTTGGAAATTAATCCGGGTAAAATACTAGCGAGTTGTGAGTTGGTATTTGACTATATTGAGTATATATGATGTTATATGAATATTGAATTATGAAATTTGTCGTGAGATTGATATACGGCAATTTGGTCATTTTATTGGGACGCGTGTGACAGTTGCGTCGGGATATAATTATTTTAATTATAAAAGTGAATTTAAATCCTATTAACCGTATGGTCGTTTTGAGTGTGCCAACGCGTCCGGAAGGGTCGAGATAGTCAGAAAACACTAGCCGGGGGTGTAGTTTGGGTCCCGGGATATTTTTAGGCCATACCGGCAATATAAAGGGTATTTTGGTAATTTCGTATTTTTAGGAATTAAAAATGACGAAAATTAGAGAAGTAAATCTGATTGGGAATAGACCCACTAAACCCACTAAACCCACTAACCAACCCTTAATGACCCAATAAGCTACGGAGGTTATCATTTAGGTTTCCAACTTTCCCCAAAGAAAACCCTAGCCACCATAGCCACCTTTGGAGAAGAAAGCTTAGAGAGGGAGAGAAGGAGAAGGAATTCTGCAGAAAACCTTTACAAATCAACACCAAATTCAGAGACAATCGAGGCAAGTGGTTTAATATCATTTAATTTCAGAGAATGCTCTTTCCATGTATAGGAATTTAATAAAATTGATTTGTTCTTGGTGTAATATGAAAACCCATGTATTTTGGAACTTAGAACTTGAAATCTTGAGGAGAATTGCATGTAGAATGATAGGTAGATGATTATACTAAGAATATTAGTGATTGGGTGAAATTAAAACGGATTTTTATTGGGTTAATTCATGAATTAAAATTTTAGGGTTTGTGTTCTTGAATAATTGGGGGAAAGTGATGAGACTTGATGATTTAATGATGATTGGGATGAATTAACTCAGTAAAATACGTTAGTTTATAACCTTGTTATGTTTAGGAGTGATTAGAGACCTTTAAACATTGTTGGGACGAAGTTTAGAGGAGATTTGAGGAGTAAAAATTGATAAAAATCGTAACTAAGAAATTCTGGGCCGAAACTGGTCCCTCGTTAGAAGACCTTCCCAGGTCGTTCGAACGAGCTTCTAACGAGTTGACCAGTCGCTTCTAACGAGGGGAGACTGTGACACCCCGACTAATTAAATACCGGGTAGCTACTCCTTTATTAAATTAATTCAAAATGCCAAGTTGGCTCAGTTAATAGCATCACTGTCGAAAACATTTTTTTTTATTACTAACCACCTAGTATTTAAAAAGTAAGTGCCAAATTTTATTTAAAGTCTGATTAACAAGCAACAAGTGTAAAAGAGAATAATTACACCATTCACCATACTGAAGTAAAAAGAATAACCATCACATAATGTAAATAAAGTCTGGAGGAAAACTCCTCACTACAAATCCCACAACTGAAATAAATAAACCGAATACTAAAACAATACATGCCAAAGTCTGAAAACTGTAATGGAAATGTAATTCTAATAGAAATGGGCAACATGCCCTACAACTGATAGATAATGAATCTGGAATCCAAGTGATCGAAGCGTCTACAAGCAAATCCCTGTAGCTTCCACAAACAGCTACAGCTCGTCACCAGAATGAGTATCCTATGCATGGTGTCCTTGTGGCTGGGCACCTAAAATGGTTTTACAAGAAAAGTAGATTTGAAAGCAAACGGGTCAGAGCCCGAATGTGGAGTTATATTTTAAAAACCTGCAAGTGCTTTAAAAATATTTTAAAACATTAAATGCAAAGTACATGTTAGGACGTGCACTCACATGATATTCTCACCTCTCGTCTAACTGTGCACTCCTAACGTAAGTACCCATCTACAACGACACAAACCACTAGCTAAGTGACATTATCTCTAGCTAGTCTGCCATAGGTCCTACCCTTATTACTCGGTTCTAATAACATTATAACTCTCGTAATTAAATAGGGGTTTAACGTAAACTCAGATGCTCAATATGCAATATATTTCACTATCAGCTAACCCGTCATGTTTCTCGAAACAATACCGTAATTATATTCACAACATTAACATGAAGGTTCCCATTAATTAAGTGTATATTAATCACAACATAAATATACAATACAAGCACCCCGAGAACTAAGCTGTGGTGCACACATACTCTGCTATCCATCCCGGTACATCACGTACATAAGGATCACATATTCCGAATCTCTCAGGAATAGTTCAAAGATAACAACATCACAAATAATGGAGGCGAACACAGTCACATCAGATGGGTCACGCACATACCTACGCTCCCACGATCAGCGGACTTATTAATATCCCAATAAGTCTTTCTATGACCTATGTTCATCAAGGTAACCAGTCTAAATCCGGGCAACACAAGGATTAGAGGGCCCTAAGCGAACGCAAACCTCCCGTGATAGCAAGTATGGTAGGTATGTTATACACACAATTTATATACCAATACTAAGTAAACACACGTCTTTAGTAATCCCGTAGTTTAATCGTAGTACATATCGCATTCTCGTACCAACTTATAATTATCACAGTTTATACTATTCCGGTTTATAATCATACGCGCCATAATTTATTCTCACGTCGTAGTAGACACTCACGTCTCAACCCAAACCGTCCATTTAATTTAACTCTCGTATATAATTTCCTTCTCATAAATACCCAAAAGTCCCAATTCTATCATTACATCATCATCGGAATGTTATCTATATCCTCGAACAAGTTTACAGGACTCCAAAAATCAAAACAGTCCAAAAAGGCCCAAACTATCAACTCGTTAGAAGTCTCGTTCGAACGAGACTGTTCGAACGAGATTCCACTGTCAGCTCGTTAGAAGTCTCGTTCGAACGAGATCCAGTTCATTCGAACGAACTGTACCTTCTAACGAGATCTCGTTCGAACGAAGTTATCGAACGAGGTTCCCTTTCGTTAGAAGCGACTGGTCAATTCGTTAGAAGCTCGTTCGAACGAGTTCGTTCGAACGACCTGGGCAGGGGCTTCTAACGACCTACCAGTTTCGTCCCAGATTTGTCTAATCTCGTTTTTTCACCATTCTTACTCCTCAAATCTTCTCCAAAGTTCGTTCCAACAATGTTTTAAGTTCTCTAATCATCCTAAAACATGCTAAGGTCATATACTAACATCTTTTAAGGCATTAATGCACCCCAAACATCATTAAATCACAAGATTCTATACTTTTCCCCAATTTTTCAAGAACATGAACCCTAGATTTATATCATCATCAAATCCCAGAATTTAATCCGTTTTTACACTACATAAAAATGAAATCTCTGAATTCAATCTTCAAGCAACGTTTCTACATGCAAACTTATACCCAAAATTAAGCTAATAACTTCCAATTTCATGGGTTTTCCTTTAACTCTTAATTAAGATAGATTATCAAGATTTCTAACATGGAAGAAGCATTCACTTCATAAAGAATGTAATTTAAATCACTTGCCTTGATTGTCTCTGAGTTTGGATGATGGTTTGATAGAGCTTTTCTGCAGAATTTCTTCTCTCTCCAAGCTTCTTCTCCAATGGTGGATTATGGTGGCTAGGGTTTGCTTTGGGAAAGTTTGAAACCTAAATGATAACCTCCGTAGCTTAATGGGTTAATATGGGTTGGTTAGTGGGTTTAGTGGGTTAAATCCACATCAGATTAAGACTCCTAATTTTCGTCATTATTAATTCCTCAAAATACAAAATTACCAAAATACCCTTTTAGTTGCCGGTATGGCCTAAAAATACCCCGGGACCCAAACTAAACCCTCGGCTAGTGTTTTCTGACTATCTCGACCCTTCCGGACGCGTTGGAGCACTCAAAACGATCATACGGTTTATAGAATTTAAAAATCACTTTTATAATTAACATAATATACCATGACGCGGCGGTCACACGCGTCTCAACAAAATTCCCAAATTGCCGTATATAAATCTCATGACAAATTTCATAATTCCAAATTCATATAACATCATATATGCTCAATATAGTTAAATACCAACTCACATCTCGCTAGTATTTTACCCGGATTAATTTCCAATTAATACGCATTTAATTAATTAATCCCAAAAATAAATATAGCCAAAAGTACGGGGTATTACATACTTCCCCCCTAATAACTGAATTTCGTCCCGAAATTCGAAACAAGAAAGTACCTGCTAAAAACAACTCTGGATAACGTTCGCGCATCTCATCCTCGTGCTCCCATGTGGACTCCTCGACATTGTGATGTCGCCACTGAACACGCACTAACGGAACTATCTTTGACCGCAGTTTCCTCTCGCTTCGGTCCAAAATAGCAATCGGCCCCTCCTCGTAGGAGCTATCCGGCTGGAGATCGATGTCCTCCACAGCAATGTGAGAATGAGCCAAATTATCTCTAAGGTATTTCCTCAGCGAGGAAATATGGAACACATCGTGAATCCGATGCAAATGCTCCGGTAACCCAAGTCTATACGCAACCGGTCCGATCCGCTCAATAATGGGAAACGGCCCCACATACCTCGGTGCCAACTTCCCCTTCTTCCCGAAACGCATAATCCCCTTCATAGGAGACACTCTGAGCAAAACCTGGTTCCCCACTTGGAACTCTCTGAAAAATCTCTTCGCATCAGCATAACTCTTCTGCCTGTCTTGAGCTACCCGAATGCGACTCCGAATCAACTCAATCCTTGCCGAAGTATCCTGAATCACTTCCGGCCCAAGTAGTTTGTTGTCCCCCACCTCTAACCAACATGCTGGGGAACGACAAGGCCTACCGTACAATACCTCAAACGGAGCCATGCCAATAGTGAACTGATAGGAGTTGTTGTAAGCAAACTCCACCAGTGGAAGGTACTACTCCCATCCACCCCCGAAGTCAATAATGCACATGCGTAGCATGTCCTCCAACATCTGATTTGTACGCTCGGTCTGCCCATCAGTTTGCGGATGATAAGCCGTACTCAACCGCAATTCCGTGCCCATGGCCTCCTGAAAACTCTCCCAAAACCTTGAAACAAATATCTTGTCTCTGTCAGACACGATATTTAGGGGCACACCGTGAAGTCTCACAATCTCTGAAATGAAGAGCTGGGCATACTGTCCCGTAGTGTAGTCAGTCCTTACGGGTAAAAAGTGAGCGACCTTGGACAACCTGTCCACAATTACCCAAACGGAGTCGTGACCTCTCTGCGACGTAGGCAACCCCGTGATAAAGTCCATGGATATGCTCTCCCACATCCACACCGGGACCTCCAATGGCTGTAGCAATCCTACCGGTCTCTGATGATCCACTTTTACAAGCTGACAAGTGGCGCATTTCGAAACAAACTCAGCGATATCTCTCTTCATACCGCTCCACCAATACTGGCGTCTCATATCTTGGTACATTTTGTCCCCTCCGAGATGTACCGCGAACCGTGAGCCGTGCGACTCTGCCATCACGTCGTGTCGCAATTCCTCCCCTTCCGGAACTACCAATCTCCCATTGAAGCGTAATCCCCCGTCTGAGCCGACGGTATAGGACTCGGATCCCTCTGCTAGTAATCGAACTATCTGCTTCTGACAGAACGAGTCATTAGCCTGTGCCCGTACTACCTTCGTGACAATCTGCGGTGTAACGGTCATCACAGACATGAAAGATCGGGCCACTGCATCCTGGTGTCCCAATTCCTTCCACTTAGCCTTCCACACCTCTGCCACCTCATCTGCTGGCCTACGGCTCAACGCGTCTGCTACCACGTTAGCCTTTCCCGGGTGATACTAGATGTCGAACTGGTAGTCCTTCACAAACTCAAGCCACCTACGCTGCCGCATATTCAACTCCTTCTGCGTGAACAGGTACTGTAGGGACTTGTGGTCCGTGAACAGTTGGAACTTCTCCCCCAATAGATAGTGCCTCCAAATCCGTAGGGCAAATACCACAGCTGCCAACTCCAAATCATGCGTGGGGTAATTCTTCTCATGAGTCTTAAGCTTACGGGAAGCATAAGCTATGGCCTGTCTCTCCTGCTGCAATACAACTCCAAGCCCTTGCAAAGACGTATCGGTGTAAACCAAATACTCAACTCCCGGTCTCGGCAATGCTAACACAGGTGCTGAGGTCAATTTGTCCTTCAATTCATCGAATGCCAACTGACAGGCGTCACTCCAGATGTATGGCAGATGTGTCAAAGGACCTGCTATCTCTGAGAAGCCCCGAATAAACCTCCTGTAGTATCCTGCTAGACCCAAGAAACTACGAATTTCAGTCGGTGTCGTGGGCTGTCCCCACTCCCTCACCTCTGATACTTTCCCCGGATCAACAGATATTCCCCGGTCGGAAATAATGTGTCCCAAAAACTGGACCTCCTTCAACCAAAACCCACACTTCTCATATTTTGCATATAACTCGTTCTGACGAAGTGTCTGCAAAACCTGCCTCAAATGCTCGGCGTGCTCCTCCTCTGTCTGAGAGTAAACCAGAATGTCATCAATGAAGACAATGACAAACTGATCTAGGAAATACCTGAACACTCTGTTGATCAAGTCCATAAACACTGCTGGAGCGTTGGTCAAACCGAAAGGCATAACCCGAAACTCGTAAGAACCATATCTCGACAAGAACGCAGTCTTCGAGACATCCTCCTCCCTGATACGCAACTGATGGTATCCCGATCTCAAATCAATCTTCGAGAAGAAAGAAGCTCCTCTCAACTGGTCGAATAAGTCATCGATTTGAGGTAACGGATACTTATTCCGTATCGTGACCTTATTCAACTCTCGGTAGTCCACACACAATCTCAGTGAACCGTCTCTCTTCTTCACAAACAAAACTGGAGCGCCCCAAGGTGAGGTACTCCTGCGAATAAAGCCCTAACCTAACAGCTGCTCTATCTGATCCCGTAACTCCCTCATCTCAGCTGGAGCCATACGGTACGGTGCACGTGCTATAGGTCTCGTACCCGGTAGCAAATCTATAACAAAGTCTATCTCTCGACTGGGGGGTAAGCCTGGTATCTCCTGAAACACATCCGAATACTCCCTGACTACTGGGATAGAATCTAAAGGAATCACTACCTCCTTAGAGGTATCCTCCTCAATGTAATACAGATGAGCGGTCGATCCTCCCTCTGGGCGAGTCATCGCCACTATAAACATCTCTTGCCCCGGAATGGCAAAAACAATGCTCCCGCTGAAGCAATCAATCATGGCCCTATAAGCTACGAGCCAATCCATACCGATAATCACATCGTGAACATGCATGTCTAATACTAACATGTCTGCAGGTAATACCAAACCACCAATCTCTACCCCCACTCCCCAATGGTGAGTCGACACACGTCACTGTGCTCTCTGCCGTAGCTAACAATCCTAAAGCTTTCGCGAAGTGTGTAGCTATAAAACAATGTGTAGCCCCCGTATCAAATAATACCCGACCCATAGTGCCATGGATAGGAAACGTACCCTCAATCGCGGGCGGTGCCTGTGGAACTGCAGCCTGGTGAACGTTATAGACACGTTCATACTGTAGCTGTTCCTGTTGAACTGGGACTGCAGGAATGGGTGGCTATGCTGCCATCTATGGCGGTGCGGGAAGAGCGGAGGGAAACATAGGCCTCTGTGGCTCCTGGCGAGCACCCTGCTGCTGCTGCTGCTGTGGGGCCCTGCCCCTATCAGTACAATCCTGTCGCTTATGGCCAGTCTTGCCACAAATAAAGTACTTCCCTGGGAAGTTCCCTCCTCTCTGCCCCTGCTGTCCCCGGCCCTGGTGGCCGTTACCGTTCCTCCCTTGGCCCTGCTGGCCCTGGTGAAACTGCTGCCCATTCTGCCCCTGTTGGCCCTGATGGCCGTTTGGACCCTGATGGCCCTGACGGAAACCTCCCTGTTCCTGTCTGTAGTTCCCTGATCGGAACCTCTTCTGATCCCCCTGCTGCGAACCCTGCTCACCCTGTCTCTGCCCCTGGAGAGATTGTGCCCCACCGGCACCATGTCCTCCAGTCCTGCCCTGATGGCTAGACTCTCCCGACCTCTTGCCCTCAGCCATATGAAAGCGGTGGTCCTGGCAGTGTAACAGAGCAGCGTTAACCACATCAGAATACGTGGCCAACGAAAGGTTCCCCAACAGATGCTGACGGATCCTCCATGTCAACCCGTCCGTGAACTTCTCAATCTCCTTCTTCTCTGTTGGTATCTCATCTGGAACGATATTCAACAGATTCGTGAACTCGGCCTCATACTCGGCCACGGTCTTACCCTCTTGCTTCAGACTCATCAATTTCCTCCTCATTTCCGTGTGAACAGCCGACGGAAAGTACTTGCGGTCAAACCGCACCCAGAAGTCCTGAATAGTGAGAGTATCCCTCTCCTCCATGGTGGTAATAGACTCCCACCACTGTAGCGCAGATCCAACTAGCTTGAAAGTAGCTAGCACCTGCTTCTGAACATCCGTGCACTCATACATCCTCAAGTGCCTCTGCATATCCTTCCTCCACTGGCTCGAGACTACCACATCTGAGCTACCTGCAAACTCTGGCGGATGCGCTTTCTGAAAAGCGTCACGTACACGCTCCCAAGCAGACGGGAATGCATTAGCCTGTACTGGCGCGGTAACTGGCGCCTGAGGTGGTGCCTGCTGAACAACGGCAATTGCGGCATTTACTGCTTGGGCTACTATAGCTGCAACCTCAGCGGTGTTCATCATGCCCTGAACTGGAGCGGGCTGGGGTTCGGGCGTTGTATCCCTGGGAACTCGTCGTGCACGTCGTGGAGGCATCTGAAATAAGAACAAAGTTTATAAGTTCGCTGTTTATAAACTTAAGATAGCTGAAGAACGAAGCATACACAAAAGAGTACAACAGTCCTAAAATATAGGGCTCTATATCAAAGAAACTTAGCGGAAACATAATAAGCCGTCAGATCCTAAAGGACACTAGAACCTGATGCTCTGATACCAAATGTGACACCTCGACTAATTAAATACTGGGTAGCTACTCCTTTATTAAATTAATTCAAAATGCCAAGTTGGCTCAGTTAATAGCATCACTGTCGAAAACATTTTTTTTTATTACTAACCACCTAGTATTTAAAAAGTAAGTGCCAAATTTTATTTAAAGTCTGATTAACAAGCAACAAGTGTAAAAGAGAATAATAACACCATTCACCATACTGAAGTAAAAAGAATAACCATCACATAATGTAAATAAAGTCTGGAGGAAAACTCCTCACTACAAATCCCACAATTGAAATAAATAAACCGAATACTAAAACAATACATGCCAAAGTCTGAAAACTATAATGGAAATGTAACTCTAATAGAAATGGGCAACATGCCCTACAACTGATAGATAATGAATCTGGAATCCAAGTGATCGAAGCGTCTACAAGCAAATCCCTGTAGCTTCCACAAACAGCTACAGCTCGTCACCAGAATGAGTATCCTATGCATGGTGTCCTTGTGGCTGGGCACCTAAAATGGTTTTACAAGAAAAGTAGATTTGAAAGCAAACGGGTCAGAGCCCGAATGTGGAGTTATATTTTAAAAACCTGCAAGTGCTTTAAAAACATTTAAAACATTAAATGCAAAGTACATGTTAGGACGTGCACTCACATGATATTCTCACCTCTCGTCTAACTGTGCACTCCTAACGTAAGTACCCATCTACAACGACACAAACCACTAGCTAAGTGACATTATCTCTAGCTAGTCTGCCATAGGTCCTACCCTTATTACTCGGTTCTAATAACATTATAACTCTCGTAATTAAATAGGGGTTTAACATAAACTCAGATGCTCAATATGCAATATATTTCACTATCAGCTAACCCGTTATGTTTCTCGAAACAATACCGTAATTATATTCACAACATTAACATGAAGGTTCCCATTAATTAAGTGTATATTAATCACAACATAAATATACAATACAAGCACCCCGAGAACTAAGCTGTGGTGCACACATACTCTGCTATCCATCCCGGTACATCACGTACATAAGGATCACATATTCCGAATCTCTCAGGAATAGTTCAAAGATAACAACATCATAAATAATGGAGGCGAACACAATCACATCACATGGGTCACGCACATACCTACGCTCCCACGATCAGCGGACTTATTAATATCCCAATAAGTCTTTCTATGACCTATGTTCATCAAGGTAACCAGTCTAAATCCGGGCAACACAAGGATTAGAGGGCCCTAAGCGAACGCAAACCTCCCGTGATAGCAAGTATGGTAGGTATGTTATACACACAATTTATATACCAATACTAAGTAAACACACGTCTTTAGTAATCCCGTAGTTTAATCGTAGTACATATCGCATTCTCGTACCAACTTATAATTATCACAATTTATACTATTCCGGTTTATAATCATACGCGCCATAATTTATTCTCACGTCGTAGTAGACACTCACGTCTCAACCCAAACCGTCCATTTAATTTAACTCTCGTATATAATTTCCTTCTCATAAATACCCAAAAGTCCCAATTCTATCATTACATCATCATCGGAATGTTATCTATATCCTCGAACAAGTTTACGGGACTCCAAAAATCAAAACAGTCCAAAAAGGCCCAAACTGTCAACTCGTTAGAAGTCTCGTTCGAACGAGACTGTTCGAACGAGATTCCACTTTCAGCTCGTTAGAAGTCTCGTTCGAACGAGATCCAGTTCGTTCGAACGAACTGTACCTTCTAACGAGATCTCGTTCGAACGAAGTTATCGACCGAGGTTCCCTTTCGTTAGAAGCGACTGGTCAATTCGTTAGAAGCTCGTTCGAACGACCTGGGCAGGGGCTTCTAACGACCTACCAGTTTCGTCCCAGATTTGTCTAATCTCGTTTTTTCACCATTCTTACTCCTCAAATCTTCTCCAAAGTTCGTTCCAACAATGTTTTAAGTTCTCTAATCATCCTAAAACATGCTAAGGTCATATACTAACATCTTTTAAGGCATTAATGCACCCCAAACATCATTAAATCACAAGATTCTATAGTTTTCCCCAATTTTTCAAGAACATGAACCCTAGATTTTATCATCATCAAATCCCAGAATTTAATCCGTTTTTACACTACATAAAAATGAAATCTCTGAATTCAATCTTCAAGCAACGTTTCTACATGCAAACTTATACCCAAAATTAAGCTAATAACTTCCAATTTCATGGGTTTTCCTTTAACTCTTAATTAAGATAGATTATCAAGATTTCTAACATGGAAGAAGCATTCACTGCATAAAGAATGTAATTTAAATCACTTGCCTTGATTGTCTTTGAGTTTGGATGATGGTTTGATAGAGCTTTTCTGCAGAATTTCTTCTCTCTCCAAGCTTCTTCTCCAATGGTGGCTTATGGTGGCTAGGGTTTGCTTTGGGAAACTTGGAAACCTAAATGATAACCTCCGTAGCTTAATGGGTTAATATGGGTTGGTTAGTGGGTTTATTGGGTTAAATCCACATCAGATTAAGACTCCTAATTTTCGTCATTATTAATTCCTCAAAATACAAAATTACCAAAATACCCTTTTAGTTGCCGGTATGGCCTAAAAATACCCCGGGACCCAAACTAAACCCCCGGCTAGTGTTTTCTGACTATCTCGACCCTTCCGGACGCGTTGGCGCACTCAAAACGACCATACGGTTTATAGAATTTAAAAATCACTTTTATAATTAACATAATATACCATGACGCGGCGGTCACACGCGTCTCAACAAAATTCCCAAATTACCGTATATAAATCTCACGACAAATTTCATAATTCCAAATTCATATAACATCATATATGCTCAATATAGTTAAATACCAACTCACATCTCGCTAGTATTTTACTCGGATTAATTTCCAATTAATACGCATTTAATTAATTAATCCCAAAAATAAATATAGCCAAAAGTACGGGGTATTACAGAGACTTCGTTCGATACCTTCGTTCGAACGAACTGTATTTCGTTCGATACATTCGTTCGAACGAGATGTCGTTAGAAGGTACAGTTCGTTCGAACGAACTGGAATCTCGTTCGAACAGCCTCGTTCGAACGAGACTTCTAACGAGCTGGCAGTTTAGGCCTTTTTGGCCTGTTTTGATTTTTGGAGTCCGGTAATCTTGTTCGAGGATATAGATAACCTTCCTTTGATGATGTATTGATAGGTTTGGGACGTTTGTGTTATTTTGAGGAGTAAATTATATACGAGCGATTTAAATTAAAGGGATAGTTGGGTTGAGACGTGAGTGTCTACTACGACGTGAGAATAAATTATGGCGCGTATGATTATAAACCGGAATCGTATAATGTGTGTAAATTATATATTAGTACTAGAATGAGAATAGTACTACAATATAACTACGGGATTACTAAGATGTGTGCTTACTTAGTATTGGTATATGAACTGTGTGTATGACATACCTACCATACTTGCTATCACGGGAGGTTTGCGTTCGCTTAGGGCCCTCTAATCCTTGTGTTGCCCGGATTTAGACTGGTTACCTTGATGAACATAGGTCAGAGAAAGACTTATTGGGATGTTAATAAGTCCGCTGATCGTGGGAGCGTAGGTATGTGCGTGACCCATGTGATGTGACTGTGTTCGCCTCCATTATTTGTGATGTTGTTATCTGTGAACTATTCCTGAGAGATTCGGAATATGTGATCCTTATGTACGTGATGTATCGGGATGGATAGCAGAGTATGTGTGCACCGCAGCCTAGTCTCGGGGTGCTTATATTGTATATTTATGTTGTGGAAAATATACGCTTAATAAACTGGAATTTCATATGGTATTGTGTGTAACTATGGAATAACATAGAGGGCTAATCTATAACGAGTTGTATTACTTTTGTATAAGAACCTGAACTTACGTTATGTACCTACTTAACGGAGATCGTTAGAATGTTAATGGAACCGAGTAATAAGGGTAGGACCTATGACAGTCTAGCTAGTTATGATGTCACTTGGCTAGTGGTTTGTGTCGTTTTAGATGGGTACTTACGTTAGGAGTGCACAGTTAGACGAGATGTGAGAATTTAATGTGAGTGCACGTCCTAACATGTACTTTGCATTTAATGTTTTAAATGTTTTTAAAGCACTTGCAGGTTTTTAAAATATCTCCACATTCGGGCTCTGACCCGTTTGCTTTCAAATCTATTTTTCTTGTAAAACCATTTTAGGTGCCCAGCCACAAGGACACCATGCATAGGATACTCATTCAGGTGACGAGCTGTAGCTGTTTGTGGAAGTTACAGGGATTTGCTTGTAGACGCTTATATCATTTGGATTCCAGATTCGTTATCTATCGGTTCTATTAGAGACATCTTTCCATTTCAGTTTTTCAGACTTTGTCATGTATTGTTTCAGTACCCAGTTTAGTTATTTCAGTTGTGGTTTTGTAGTGAGGAGTTCTCCTCCAGACTTTACTTACATTATGTGATGGTTATTCTATTTACTTCTTTATGGTGAATGGTGTTATTATTCTTCATTACACTTGTTGCATGTTAATCAGACTTAAATTAAAATTTGGCAACTTACTTTTTAAATACTAGGTGGTTAGTAATCATTAAAATGTGTCGACAGTGATGCTATTAACTGGACCAACTTGGCGTTTTGAATTAATTTAATAAAGGAGTAGCTACCCGGTATTTAATTAGTCGGGGTGTCACAGGTGGTATCAGAGCATCAGGTTCTAGTGTCCTTTAGGATCTGTACGGCTATTATGTTTCCGCTAAGTTTCTTTGATATAGAGCCCTATATTTTAGGACTGTTGTACTCTTTTTGTGTATGCTTCGTTCTTCAGCTATTTTAAGTTTATAAACAGCGAACTTATAAACTTTGTTCTTATTTCAGATGCCTCCACGACGTGCACGACGAGTTCCCAGGGATGCAACGCCCGAACCCCAGCCCGCTCCAGTTCAGGGCATGATGAATGCCGCTGAGGTTGCAGCTATAGTAGCCCAAGCGGTAAATGCCGCAATTGCCGTTGTTCAGCAGGCACCACCTCAGGCGCCGGTTGCCGCGCCAGTACAGGCAAATGCATTCCCGTCTGCTTGGGAACGTGTACGTGACGCTTTTTAGAAAGCGCATCCGCCAGAGTTTGCAGGTAGCTCAGATGTGGTAGTCTCGAGCCAGTGGAGGAAGGATATGCAGAGGCACTTAAGGATGTATGAGTGCACGGACGTCCAGAAGCAGGTGCTAAATACTTTCAAGCTAGTTGGATCTGCGCTGCAGTGGTGGGAGTCTATTACCACCGTGGAGGAGAGGGATACTCTCACTATTCAGGACTTCTGGGTGCTGTTTGACCGCAAGCACTTTCCGTCGGCTGTTCACACGGAAATGAGGAGGAAATTGATGAATCTGAGGCAAGAGGGTAAGACCGTGGCCGAGTATGAGGCCGAGTTCACGAATCTGTTGAATATCGTTCCAGATGAGATACCAACAGAGAAGAAGAAGATTGAGAAGTTCACGGACGGGTTGACATGGAGGATCCGTCAGCATCTGTTAGGGAACCTTTCGTTGGCCACGTATTCTGATGTGGTTAACGCTGCTTTGTTACACTGCCAGGAACACCGCTTTCATATGGCTGAGAGCAAGAGGTCGGGAGAGTCTAGCCATCAGGGCAGGACAGGAGGACATGGTGCCGGTGGGGCACAATCTGTTCAGGGGCAGAGACAGGGTGAGCAGGGTTCGCAGCAGGGGGATCAGAAGAGGTTCCGATCAGGGAACTACAGGCAGGGACATGGAGGTTTCCGTCAGGGCCATCGGGGTCCAAACGGCCATCAGGGCCATCAGGGGCAGAATGGGCAGCAGTTTCACCAGGGCCAGCAGGGCCAAGGGAGGAACGGTAACGGCCACCAGGGTCGGGAACCGCAGGGGCAGAGAGGAGGGAACTTCCCAGGGAAGTGTTTTGTTTGTGGCAAGACTGGCCATAAACGACAGGATTGTCCTGATAGGGGCAGGGCCCCACAGCAGCAGTAGCAGGGTGCTCGCCAGGAGCCACAGAGGCCTATGTTTCCCGCCAGTCTCCCCGCACCGCCACAGATGGCAGCATTGCCACCCATTCCAGCAGTCCCAGTTCAGCAGGGACAGTTACAGTGCGGACGTGTCTACAACGTCCACCAGGCGGCAGTTCCACAGGCACCGCCTGCGATTGAGGGTACGTTTCCTATCCATGGCACTATGGGTCGGGTGTTATTTGATACGGGTGCTACACATTATTTTATAGCTACACACTTCGCGAAAGCCTTAGGATTGTTAGCTACGGCAGAGAGCACAGTGACGCGTGTCAACTCACCATTGGGGAGTGGGTCACTTATATTCTTTATATGCCGGGGAGTGGGAGTAGGGATTGGTAGTTTGGTATTACCTGCAGACATGTTGGTATTAGATATGCATGTTCACGATGTGATTATCGGTATGGATTGGCTCGTAGCTTATAGGGCCATGATTGATTGCTTCAGCGGGAGCATTGTTTTTGCCATTCCGGGGCAAGAGATGTTTGTAGTGGCGATGCCTAGCCCAGAGGGAGGATCGACCGCTCATCTGTATTACATTGAGGAGGATACCTCTAAGGAGGTAGTGATTCCTTTAGATTCTATCCCAGTAGTCAGGGAGTATTCGGATGTGTTTCAGGAGATACTAGGCCTACCCCCCAGTCGAGAGATAGATTTTGTTATAGACCTATTGCCAGATACGAGGCCTATAGCACGCGCACCGTACCGTATGGCTCCGGCAGAGATGCGAGAGCTACGAGATCAGATAGAGCAGCTGTTAGGTCAGGGCTTTATTCGCAGGAGTACCTCACCTTGGGGAGCTCTAGTTTTGTTTGTGAAGAAGAGGGACGGTTCACTGAGATTGTGTGTGGACTACCGAGAGTTGAATAAGGTCACGATACGGAATAAGTATCCGTTGCCTCGAATCGATGACTTATTCGACCAGTTGAGAGGAGCTTCTTTCTTCTCAAAGATTGATTTGAGATCGGGATACCATCAGTTGCGTATCAGGGAGGAGGATGTCTCGAAGACTGCGTTCTTGTCGAGATATGGTTCGTACGAGTTTTGGGTTATGCCTTTCGGTTTGACCAACGCTCCAGCAGTGTTTATGGACTTGATGAACAGAGTGTTCAGGGATTTCCTAGATCAGTTTGTCATTATCTTCATTGATGACATTCTGGTTTACTCTCAGACAGAGGAGGAGCACGCCGAGCATTTGAGGCAGGTTTTGCAGACACTCCGTCAGAACGAGTTGTATGCAAAATATGAGAAGTGCGGGTTTTGGCAGAAGGAGGTCCAGTTTTTGGGACACATTATTTCCGACCGGGGAATATCTGTTGATCCGGGGAAGGTATCCGCGGTGAGGGAGTGGGGACAGCCCACGACACCGACGGAGATTCGTAGTTTCTTGGGCCTAGCAGGATACTACAGGAGGTTTATTCGGGGTTTCTCGAAGATAGCAGGTCGTTTGACACATCTGACTCGTAAGGGTGTGCCATTCATCTGGAGTGATGCCTGTCAATTGGCATTTGATGAGTTAAAGGACAAATTGACCTCAGCACCTGTGTTAGCATTGCCGAGACCGGGAGTGGAGTATTTGGTTTACACCGACGCGTCTTTGCAAGGACTTGGAGGTGTATTGCAGCAGGAGAGACAGGCCATAGCTTATGCTTCCCGTAAGCTTAAGCCTCATGAGAAGAATTACCCCACCCATGATTTGGAGTTGGCGGCAGTGGTATTTGCCCTACGGATTTGGAGGCACTATCTTTTGGGGGAGAAGTTCCAACTGTTCACGGACCACAAGTCCCTACAGTACCTGTTCACGCAGAATGAGTTGAATATGCGGCAGCGTAGGTGGCTTGAGTTTGTGAAGGACTACCAGTTCGATATCCAGTATCACCCAGGTAAGGCTAACGTGGTAGCAGACGCGTTGAGCCGTAGGCCAGCAGATGAGGTGGCAGAGGTGTGGAAGGCAAAGTGGAAGGAGTTGGGACACCAGGATGCAGTGGCCCGATCTTTCATGTCTGTGATGACCGTTACACCGCAGATTGTCACGAAGGTAGTACGGGCACAGGCTAATGACTCGTTCTGTCAGGAGCAGATAGTTCGATTACTAGCAGAGGGACCCGAGTCCTATACCGTTAGCTCAGACGGGGGATTACGCTTCAATGGGAGATTGGTGGTTCCGGAAGGGGAGGAATTGCGACACGAGGTGATGGCAGAGTCGCACGGCTCACGGTTCGCGGTACATCCCGGTGGGGACAAAATGTACCAAGACATGAGACGCCAGTATTGGTGGAACGGTATGAAGAGAGATATCGCTGAATTTGTTTCGAAATGCGCCACTTGTCAGCTTGTAAAAGTGGATCATCAGAGACCGGCAGGACTGCTACAGCCGTTGGAGGTTCCGGTGTGGATGTGGGAGAGCATATCCATGGACTTTATCACGGGGTTGCCTACGTCGCAGAGGGGTCACGACTCCGTTTGGGTAATTGTGGACAGGTTGTCCAAAGTCGCTCACTTTTTACCCGTAAGAACTGACTACACTACGGGACAGTATGCCCAGCTCTTCATTTCAGAGGTTGTGAGACTTCACGGCGTGCCCCTAAATATCATGTCTGACAGAGACAAGATATTTGTTTCGAGGTTTTGGGAGAGTTTTCAGGAGCCCATGGGCACGGAATTGCGGTTGAGTACAACTTATCATCCGCAGACAGATGGGCAGACCGAGCGCACAAATCAGATGTTGGAGGACATGCTACGCATGTGCATTATTGACTTCGGGGGTGGATGGGAGCAGTACCTTCCACTGGTAGAGTTTGCTTACAACAACTCCTATCAGTTCACTATTGGCATGGCTCCGTTTGAGGCACTGTACGGTAGGCCTTGTCGTTCCCCAGCATGTTGGTCAGAGGTGGGGGACAACAAACTACTTGGGCCGGAAGTGATTCAGGATACTGCGGCAAGGATTGAGTTGATTCGGAGTCGCATTCGGGTAGCTCAAGACAGGCAGAAGAGTTATGCTGATGCGAAGAGATTTTTCAGGGAGTTCCAAGTGGGGGACCAGGTTTTGCTCAGGGTATCTCCTATGAAGGGGATTATGCGTTCCGGGAAGAAGGGGAAGTTGGCACCAAGGTATGTGGGGCCGTTTCCTATTATTGAGCGGATCGGACCGGTTGCGTATAGACTTGGGTACCCGGAGCATTTGCATCGGATTCACGATGTGTTCCATATTTCCTCGCTAAGGAAATACCTTAGAGATAATTTGGCTCATTCTCACATTGATGTGGAGGACATCGATCTCCAGCCGGATAGCTCCTACGAGGAGGGGCCGATCACTATTTTGGACCGAAGCGAAAGGAAACTGCGGTCAAAGATAGTTCCGTTAGTGCGTGTTCAGTGGCGACATCACAATGTCGAGGAGTCCACATGGGAGCGCGAGGATGAGATGCGCACACGTTATCCAGAGTTGTTTTTAGCAGGTACTTTCTAGTTTCGAATTTCGGGATGAAATTCAGTTATTAGGGGGGAAGTATGTAATACCCCGTACTTTTGGCTATATTTATTTTTGGGATTAATTAATTAAATGTGAATTATTTGGAAATTAATCCGGGTAAAATACTAGCGAGTTGTGAGTTGGTATTTGACTATATTGAGTATATATGATGTTATATGAATATTGAATTATGAAATTTGTCGTGAGATTGATATACGACAATTTGGTCATTTTATTGGGACGCGTGTGACAGTCGCGTCGGGATATAATTATTTTAATTATAAAAGTGAATTTAAATCCTATTAACCGTATGGTCGTTTTGAGTGCGCCAACGCGTCCGGAAGGGGCGAGATAGTCAGAAAACACTAGCCGGGGGTGTAGTTTGGGTCCCGGGGTATTTTTAGGCCATACCGGCAATATAAAGGGTATTTTGGTAATTTCGTATTTTTAGGAATTAAAAATGACGAAAATTAGAGAAGTAAATCTGATTGGGAATAGACCCACTAAACCCACTAACCAACCCTTAATGACCCAATAAGCTACGGAGGTTATCATTTAGGTTTCCAACTTTCCCCAAAGAAAACCCTAGTCACGATAGCCACCTTTGGAGAAGAAAGCTTAGAGAGGGAGAGAAGGAGAAGGAATTCTGCAGAAAACCTTTACAAAATCAACACCAAATTCAGAGACAATCGAGGCAAGTGGTTTAATATCATTTAATTTCAGAGAATGCTCTTTCCATGTATAGGAATTTAATAAAATTGATTTGTTCTTGGTGTAATATGAAAACCCATGTATTTTGAAACTTAGAACTTGAAATCTTGAGGAGAATTGCATGTAGAATGATAGGTAGATGATTATACTAAGAATATTAGTGATTGGGTGAAATTAAAACGGATTTTTATTGGGTTAATTCATGAATTAAAATTTTAGGGTTTGTGTTCTTGAATAATTGGGGGAAAGTGATGAGACTTGATGATTTAATGATGATTGGGATGAATTAACTCAGTAAAATACGTTAGTTTATAACCTTGTTATGTTTAGGAGTGATTAGAGACCTTTAAACATTGTTGGGACGAAGTTTAGAGGAGATTTGAGGAGTAAAAATTGATAAAAATCGTAACTAAGAAATTCTGGGCCGAAACTGGTCCCTCGTTAGAAGACCTTCCCAGGTCGTTCGAACGAGCTCGTTCGAACGAGCTTCTAACGAGTTGACCAGTCGCTTCTAACGAGGGGAGACTTCGTTCGATACCTTCGTTCGAACGAACTGTATTTCGTTCGATACATTCGTTCGAACGAGATGTCGTTAGAAGGTACAGTTCGTTCGAACGAACTGGAATCTCGTTCGAACAGCCTCGTTCGAACGAGACTTCTAACGAGCTGGCAGTTTAGGCCTTTTTGGCCTGTTTTGATTTTTGGAGTCCCGTAATCTTGTTCGAGGATATAGATAACCTTCCTTTGATGATGTATTGATAGGTTTGGGACGTTTGTGTTATTTTGAGGAGTAAATTATATACGAGCGATTTAAATTAAAGGGATAGTTGGGTTGAGACGTGAGTGTCTACTACGACGTGAGAATAAATTATGGCGCGTATGATTATAAACCGGAATCGTATAATGTGTGTAAATTATATATTAGTACTAGAATGAGAATAGTACTACAATATAACTACGGGATTACTAAGATGTGTGCTTACTTAGTATTGGTATATGAACTGTGTGTATGACATACCTACCATACTTGCTATCACGGGAGGTTTGCGTTCGCTTAGGGCCCTCTAATCCTTGTGTTGCCCGGATTTAGACTGGTTACCTTGATGAACATAGGTCAGAGAAAGACTTATTGGGATGTTAATAAGTCCGCTGATCGTGGGAGCGTAGGTATGTGCGTGACCCATGTGATGTGACTGTGTTCGCCTCCATTATTTGTGATGTTGTTATCTGTGAACTATTCCTGAGAGATTCGGAATATGTGATCCTTATGTACGTGATGTATCGGGATGGATAGCAGAGTATGTGTGCACCGCAGCCTAGTCTCGGGGTGCTTATATTGTATATTTATGTTGTGGAAAATATACGCTTAATAAACTGGAATTTCATATGGTATTGTGTGTAACTATGGAATAACATAGAAGGCTAATCTATAACGAGTTGTATTACTTTTGTATAAGAACCTGAACTTACGTTATGTACCTACTTAACGGAGATCGTTAGAATGTTAATGGAACCGAGTAATAAGGGTAGGACCTATGACAGTCTAGCTAGTTATGATGTCACTTAGCTAGTGGTTTGTGTCGTTTTAGATGGGTACTTACGTTAGGAGTGCACAGTTAGACGAGATGTGAGAATTTCATGTGAGTGCACGTCCTAACATGTACTTTGCATTTAATGTTTTAAATGTTTTTAAAGCACTTACAGGTTTTTAAAATATCTCCACATTCGGGCTCTGACCCGTTTGCTTTCAAATCTATTTTTCTTGTAAAACCATTTTAGGTGCCCAGCCACAAGGACACCATGCATAGGATACTCATTCAGGTGACGAGCTGTAGCTGTTTGTGGAAGCTACAGGGATTTGCTTGTAGACGCTTCTATCATTTGGATTCCAGATTCGTTATCTATCAGTTCTATTAGAGACATCTTTCCATTTCAGTTTTTCAGACTTTGCCATGTATTGTTTAAGTACCCAGTTTAGTTATTTCAGTTGTGGTTTTGTAGTGAGGAGTTCTCCTCCAGACTTTACTTACATTATGTGATGGTTATTCTATTTACTTCTTTATGGTGAATGGTGTTATTATTCTTCATTACACTTGTTGCATGTTAATCAGACTTAAATTAAAATTTGGCAACTTACTTTTTAAATACTAGGTGGTTAGTAATCATTAAAATGTGTCGACAGTGATGCTATTAACTGGACCAACTTGGCGTTTTGAATTAATTTAATAAAGGAGTAGCTACCCGGTATTTAATTAGTCGGGGTGTCACAGGTGGTATCAGAGCATCAGGTTCTAGTGTCCTTTAGGATCTGTACGGCTATTATGTTTCCGCTAAGTTTCTTTGATATAGAGCCCTATATATTAGGACTGTTGTACTCTTTTTGTGTATGCTTCGTTCTTCAGCTATTTTAAGTTTATAAACAGCGAACTTATAAACTTTGTTCTTATTTCAGATGCCTCCACGACGTGCACGACGAGTTCCCAGGGATGCAACGCCCGAACCCCAGCCCGCTCCAGTTCAGGGCATGATGAATGCCGCTGAGGTTGCAGCTATAATAGCCCAAGCGGTAAATGCCGCAATTGTCGTTGTTCAGCAGGCACCACCTCAGGCGCCGGTTGCCGCGCCAGTACAGGCAAATGCATTCCCGTCTGCTTGGGAACGTGTACGTGACGCTTTTCAGAAAGCGCATCCGCCAGAGTTTGCAGGTAGCTCAGATGTGGTAGTCTCGAGCCAGTGGAGGAAGGATATGCAGAGGCACTTAAGGATGTATGAGTGCACGGACGTCCAGAAGCAGGTGCTAGATACTTTCAAGCTAGTTGGATCTGTGCTGCAGTGGTGGGAGTCTATTACCACCGTGGAGGAGAGGGATACTCTCACTATTCAGGACTTCTGGGTGCGGTTTGACCGCAAGTACTTTCCGTCGGCTGTTCACACGGAAATGAGGAGGAAATTGATGAATCTGAGGCAAGAGGGTAAGACCGTGGCCGAGTATGAGGCCAAGTTCACGAATCTGTTGAATATCGTTCCAGATGAGATACCAACAGAGAAGAAGAAGATTGAGAAGTTCACGGATGGGTTGACATGGAGGATCCGTCAGCATCTGTTAGGGAACCTTTCGTTGGCCACGTATTCTGATGTGGTTAACGCTGCTTTGTTACACTGCCAGGAACACCGCTTTCATATGGCTGAGAGCAAGAGGTCGGGAGAGTCTAGCCATCAGGGCAGGACAGGAGGACATGGTGCCGGTGGGGCACAATCTGTTCAGGGGCAGAGACAGGGTGAGCAGGGTTCGCAGCAAGGGGATCAGAAGAGGTTCCGATCAGGGAACTACAGGCAGGGACATGGAGGTTTCCGTCAGGGCCATCAGGGTCCAAACGGCCATCAGGGCCAACAGGGGCAGAATGGGCAGCAGTTTCACCAGGGCCAGCAGGGCCAAGGGAGGAACGGTAACGGCCACCAGGGTCGGGAACCGCAGGGGCAGAGAGGAGGGAACTTCCCAGGGAAGTGTTTTGTTTGTGGCAAGACTGACCATAAACGACAGGATTGTCCTGATAGGGACAGGGCCCCACAGCAGCAGTAGCAGGGTGCTCGCCAGGAGCCGCAAAGGCCTATGTTTCCCGCCAGTCTCCCCGCACCGCCACAGATGGCAGCATTGCCACCCATTCCAGCAGTCCCAGTTCAGCAGGGACAGTTACAGTGCGGACGTGTCTACAACGTCCACCAGGCGGCAGTTCCACAGGCACCGCCTGCGATTGAGGGTACGTTTCCTATCCATGGCACTATGGGTCGGGTGTTATTTGATACGGGTGCTACACATTATTTTATAGCTACACACTTCGCGAAAGCCTTAGGATTGTTAGCTACGGCAGAGAGCACAGTGACGCGTGTCAACTCACCATTGGGGAGTGGGTCACTTATATTCTTTATATGCCGGGGAGTGGGAGTAGGGATTGGTAGTTTGGTATTACCTGCAGACATGTTGGTATTAGATATGCATGTTCACGATGTGATTATCGGTATGGATTGGCTCGTAGCTTATAGGGCCATGATTGATTGCTTCAGCGGGAGCATTGTTTTTGCCATTCCGGGGCAAGAGATGTTTGTAGTGGCGATGCCTAGCCCAGAGGGAGGATCGACCGCTCATCTGTATTACATTGAGGAGGATACCTCTAAGGAGGTAGTGATTCCTTTAGATTCTATCCCAGTAGTCAGGGAGTATTCGGATGTGTTTCAGGAGATACTAGGCCTACCCCCCAGTCGAGAGATAGATTTTGTTATAGACCTATTGCCAGATACGAGGCCTATAGCACGCGCACCGTACCGTATGGCTCCGGCAGAGATGCGAGAGCTACGAGATCAGATAGAGCAGCTGTTAGGTCAGGGCTTTATTCGCAGGAGTACCTCACCTTGGGGCGCTCTAGTTTTGTTTGTGAAGAAGAGGGACGGTTCACTGAGATTGTGTGTGGACTACCGAGAGTTGAATAAGGTCACGATACGGAATAAGTATCCGTTGCCTCGAATCGATGACTTATTCGACCAGTTGAGAGGAGCTTCTTTCTTCTCAAAGATTGATTTGAGATCGGAATACCATCAGTTGCGTATCAGGGAGGAGGATGTCTCGAAGACTGCGTTCTTGTCGAGATATGGTTCGTACGAGTTTTGGGTTATGCCTTTCGGTTTGACCAACGCTCCAGCAGTGTTTATGGACTTGATGAACAGAGTGTTCAGGGATTTCCTAGATCAGTTTGTCATTGTCTTCATTGATGACATTCTGGTTTACTCTCAGACAGAGGAGGAGCACGCCGAGCATTTGAGGCAGGTTTTGCAGACACTCCGTCAGAACGAGTTGTATGCAAAATATGAGAAGTGCGGGTTTTGGCAGAAGGAGGTCCAGTTTTTGGGACACATTATTTCCGACCGGGGAATATCTGTTGATCCGGGGAAGGTATCCGCGGTGAGGGAGTGGGGACAGCCCACGACACCGACGGAGATTCGTAGTTTCTTGGGCCTAGCAGGATACTACAGGAGGTTTATTCGGGGTTTCTCGAAGATAGCAGGTCCTTTGACACATCTGACTCGTAAGGGTGTGCCATTCATCTGGAGTGATGCCTGTCAATTGGCATTTGATGAGTTAAAGGACAAATTGACCTCAGCACCTGTGTTAGCATTGCCGAGACCGGGAGTGGAGTATTTGGTTTACACCGACGCGTCTTTGCAAGGACTTGGAGGTGTATTGCAGCAGGAGAGACAGGCCATAGCTTATGCTTCCCGTAAGCTTAAGCCTCATGAGAAGAATTACCCCACCCATGATTTGGAGTTGGCGGCAGTGGTATTTGCCCTACGGATTTGGAGGCACTATCTTTTGGGGGAGAAGTTCCAACTGTTCACGGACCACAAGTCCCTACAGTACCTGTTCACGCAGAATGAGTTGAATATGCGGCAGCGTAGGTGGCTTGAGTTTGTGAAGGACTACCAGTTCGATATCCAGTATCACCCAGGTAAGGCTAACGTGGTAGCAGACGCGTTGAGCCGTAGGCCAGCAGATGAGGTGGCAGAGGTGTGGAA
This sequence comes from Sambucus nigra, assembly GCA_949130495.1. NCBI lineage: Eukaryota > Viridiplantae > Streptophyta > Magnoliopsida > Dipsacales > Adoxaceae > Sambucus > Sambucus nigra. The sequence continues at coordinate 152,675,244 of OX422218.1, forward strand.
GGCAAAGTGGAAGGAGTTGGGACACCAGGATGCAGTGGCCCGATCTTTCATGTCTGTGATGACCGTTACACCGCAGATTGTCACGAAGGTAGTACGGGCACAGGCTAATGACTCGTTCTGTCAGGAGCAGATAGTTCGATTACTAGCAGAGGGACCCGAGTCCTATACCGTTAGCTCAGACGGGGGATTACGCTTCAATGGGAGATTGGTGGTTCCGGAAGGGGAGGAATTGCGACACGAGGTGATGGCAGAGTCGCACGGCTCACGGTTCGCGGTACATCCCGGTGGGGACAAAATGTACCAAGACATGAGACGCCAGTATTGGTGGAGCGGTATGAAGAGAGATATCGCTGAATTTGTTTCGAAATGCGCCACTTATCAGCTTGTAAAAGTGGATCATCAGAGACCGGCAGGACTGCTACAGCCGTTGGAGGTTCCGGTGTGGATGTGGGAGAGCATATCCATGGACTTTATCACGGGGTTGCCTACGTCGCAGAGGGGTCACGACTCCGTTTGGGTAATTGTGGACAGGTTGTCCAAAGTCGCTCACTTTTTACCCGTAAGGACTGACTACACTACGGGACAGTATGCCCAGCTCTTCATTTCAGAGGTTTTGAGACTTCACGGCGTGCCCCTAAATATCATGTCTAACAGAGACAAGATATTTGTTTCGAGGTTTTGGGAGAGTTTTCAGGAGCCCATGGGCACGGAATTGCGGTTGAGTACAACTTATCATCCGCAGATAGATGGGCAGACCGAGCGCACAAATCAGATGTTGGAGGACATGCTACGCATGTGCATTATTGACTTCGGGGGTGGATGGGAGCAGTACCTTCCACTGGTAGAGTTTGCTTACAACAACTCCTATCAGTTCACTATTGGCATGGCTCCGTTTGAGGCACTGTATGGTAGGCCTTGTCGTTCCCCAACATGTTGGTCAGAGGTGGGGGACAACAAACTACTTGGGCCGGAAGTGATTCAGGATACTGCGGCAAGGATTGAGTTGATTCGGAGTCGCATTCGGGTAGCTCAAGACAGGCAGAAGAGTTATGCTGATGCGAAGAGATTTTTCAGGGAGTTCCAAGTGGGGGACCAGGTTTTGCTCAGGGTATCTCCTATGAAGGGGATTATGTGTTTCGGGAAGAAGGGGAAGTTGGCACCAAGGTATGTGGGGCCGTTTCCTATTATTGAGCGGATCGGACCGGTTGCGTATAGACTTGGGTACCCGGAGCATTTGCATCGGATTCACGATGTGTTCCATATTTCCTCGCTAAGGAAATACCTTAGAGATAATTTGGCTCATTCTCACATTGATGTGGAGGACATCGATCTCCAGCCGGATAGCTCCTACGAGGAGGGGCCGATCACTATTTTGGACCGAAGCGAAAGGAAACTGCGGTCAAAGATAGTTCCGTTAGTGCGTGTTCAGTGGCGACATCACAATGTCGAGGAGTCCACATGGGAGCGCAAGGATGAGATGCGCACACGTTATCCAGAGTTGTTTTTAGCAGGTACTTTCTAGTTTCGAATTTCGGGACGAAATTCAGTTATTAGGGGGGAAGTATGTAATACCCCGTACTTTTGGCTATATTTATTTTTGGGATTAATTAATTAAATGTGAATTATTTGGAAATTAATCCGGGTAAAATACTAGCGAGTTGTGGGTTAGTATTTGACTATATTGAGTATATATGATGTTATATGAATATTGAATTATGAAATTTGTCGTGAGATTGATATACGACAATTTGGTCATTTTATTGGGACGCGTGTGACAGTCGCGTCGGGATATAATTATTTTAATTATAAAAGTGAATTTAAATCCTATTAACCGTATGGTCGTTTTGAGTGCGCCAACGCGTCCGGAAGGGGCGAGATAGTCAGAAAACACTAGCCGGGGGTGTAGTTTGGGTCCCGGGGTATTTTTAGGCCATACCGGCAATATAAAGGGTATTTTGGTAATTTCGTATTTTTAGGAATTAAAAATGACGAAAATTAGAGAAGTAAATCTGATTGGGAATAGACCCACTAAACCCACTAACCAACCCTTAATGACCCAATAAGCTACGGAGGTTATCATTTAGGTTTCTAACTTTCCCCAAAGAAAACCCTAGCCACCATAGCCACCTTTGGAGAAGAAAGCTTAGAGAGGGAGAGAAGGAGAAGGAATTCTGCAGAAAACCTTTACAAAATCAACACCAAATTCAGAGACAATCGAGGCAAGTGGTTTAATATCATTTAATTTCAGAGAATGCTCTTTCCATGTATAGGAATTTAATAAAATTGATTTGTTCTTGGTGTAATATGAAAACCCATGTATTTTGGAACTTAGAACTTGAAATCTTGAGGAGAATTGCATGTAGAATGATAGGTAGATGATTATACTAAGAATATTAGTGATTGGGTGAAATTAAAACGGATTTTTATTGGGTTAATTCATGAATTAAAATTTTAGGGTTTGTGTTCTTGAATAATTGGGGGAAAGTGATGAGACTTGATGATTTAATGATGATTGGGATGAATTAACTCAGTAAAATACGTTAGTTTATAACCTTGTTATGTTTAGGAGTGATTAGAGACCTTTAAACATTGTTGGGACGAAGTTTAGAGGAGATTTGAGGAGTAAAAATTGATAAAAATCGTAACTAAGAAATTCTGGGCCGAAACTGGTCCCTCGTTAGAAGACCTTCCCAGGTCGTTCGAACGAGCTCGTTCGAACGAGCTTCTAACGAGTTGACCAGTCGCTTCTAATGAGGGGAGACTTCGTTCGATACCTTCGTTCGAACGAACTGTATTTCGTTCGATACATTCGTTCGAACGAGATGTCGTTAGAAGGTACAGTTCGTTCGAACGAACTGGAATCTCGTTCGAACAGCCTCGTTCGAACGAGACTTCTAACGAGCTGGCAGTTTAGGCCTTTTTGGCCTGTTTTGATTTTTGGAGTCCCGTAATCTTGTTCGAGGATATAGATAACCTTCCTTTGATGATGTATTGATAGGTTTGGGACGTTTGTGTTATTTTGAGGAGTAAATTATATACGAGCGATTTAAATTAAAGGGATAGTTGGGTTGAGACGTGAGTGTCTACTACGACGTGAGAATAAATTATGGTGCGTATGATTATAAACCGGAATCGTATAATGTGTGTAAATTATATATTAGTACTAGAATGAGAATAGTACTACAATATAACTACGGGATTACTAAGATGTGTGCTTACTTAGTATTGGTATATGAACTGTGTGTATGACATACCTACCATACTTGCTATCACGGGAGGTTTGCGTTCGCTTAGGGCCCTCTAATCCTTGTGTTGCCCGGATTTAGACTGGTTACCTTGATGAACATAGGTCAGAGAAAGACTTATTGGGATGTTAATAAGTCCGCTGATCGTGGGAGCGTAGGTATGTGCGTGACCCATGTGATGTGACTGTGTTCGCCTCCATTATTTGTGATGTTGTTATCTGTGAACTATTCCTGAGAGATTCGGAATATGTGATCCTTATGTACGTGATGTACCGGGATGGATAGCAGAGTATGTGTGCACCGCAGCCTAGTCTCGGGGTGCTTATATTGTATATTTATGTTGTGGAAAATATACGCTTAATAAACTGGAATTTCATATGGTATTGTGTGTAACTATGGAATAACATAGAGGGCTAATCTATAACGAGTTGTATTACTTTTGTATAAGAACCTGAACTTACGTTATGTACCTACTTAACGGAGATCGTTAGAATGTTAATGGAACCGAGTAATAAGGGTAGGACCTATGACAGTCTAGCTAGTTATGATGTCACTTAGCTAGTGGTTTGTGTCGTTTTAGATGGGTACTTACGTTAGGAGTGCACAGTTAGACGAGAGGTGAGAATTTCATGTGAGTGCACGTCCTAACATGTACTTTGCATTTAATGTTTTAAATGTTTTTAAAGCACTTACAGGTTTTTAAAATATCTCCACATTCGGGCTCTGACCCGTTTGCTTTCAAATCTATTTTTCTTGTAAAACCATTTTAGGTGCCCAGCCACAAGGACACCATGCATAGGATACTCATTCAGGTGACGAGCTGTAGCTGTTTGTGGAAGCTACAGGGATTTGCTTGTAGACGCCTCTATCATTTGGATTCCAGATTTGTAATCTATCAGTTCTATTAGAGAAATCTTTCCATTTCAGTTTTTCAGACTTTGTCATGTATTGTTTCAGTACCCAGTTTAGTTATTTCAGTTGTGGTTTTGTAGTGAGGAGTTATCCTCCAGACTTTACTTACATTATGTGATGGTTATTCTATTTACTTCTTTATGGTGAATGGTGTTATTATTCTTCATTACACTTGTTGCATGTTAATCAGACTTAAATTAAAATTTGGCAACTTACTTTTTAAATACTAGGTGGTTAGTAATCATTAAAATGTGTCGACAGTGATGCTATTAACTGGACCAACTTGGCGTTTTGAATTAATTTAATAAAGGAGTAGCTACCCGGTATTTAATTAGTCGGGGTGTCACAGGAACTTTCAGTTAATATAACCACCAATACATAATTGCAGATTGACCCCAAAACTTTTTAAAAACAAATTTTAATTAATAAATACCTTATTTTAAAAGTTTATAAATTCCCCAAAATATAAAAAAAACAATTTTCGGGATTTAAACGCACTCAACATATATACACACAATTATATCCAATATGGAATGTATGAATGCTTCTACTGTGGGTGAGTGTTGGTAAAATGATCTAGATCAATCAAGCCGAGGGAATGAAATAGCAAACCAAACTCTTGGGTTCTTTGGTTTCTAGGATAAACACAATTTTGTCACAATTTCCAAACTAGATGAACACTTATACAATACAGACTCAAGTGAGTCAAGAGTATAAGGTGCTTCAATCTCCCCCTTTGGAAATATGAGACAAAATCTCCTTTGAGTCTTCTAGGACTCGTAGGGCAACAAGAATAAGAAAAACCTATTCCTATAAGGATTATATCTACCCATTTCCTAGAAAACAAAAGTACATAACTCAACTAATTACAATTGAATACCCTATTACAACCGTTGAGAATAACTGTACAGAATCCTGCAAAGAATCACTAAGATCAAGCTGTTTAGCATATGTAAAACGATTTATTAGACTCAAATTTCTCCCCCATTTTGTCTCAAATGGACAAAGGAAAAAATATAGAGATCAGAGAGATTAATCATCACACACCATACCTATAGATTTACGCAAAGAAATAAATCGATTATAATCTAAAGGTTTGGTAAACATATCTGCGAGTTGCAAATCAGTAGGAAGATAATTGATTTCTAATTCCTTAGTTTCAACCAATTCGCGTATAAAGTGATGTCTTATTTTTATGTGTTTTGTTCGCGAGTGTTGAACAGGATTTTTAGAGAGATTGATCGCGCTTTGATTATCACAATAGAGATGCAATTGGTTTTCTTGAATACCATAATCACTTAGCATTTGTTTGATCCAAAGTAATTGAGCACAGCAGCTTCCAGCGGCTATGTATTCAGATTCAGCTGTTGAGAGTGATGTGCAATTTTGTTTCTTACTACTCCATCCTACCAAACTATTACCTATATAATAACATGCTCCTGATGTGTTTTTACTATCATCAGTACACCCAGCCCAGTCAGCATCAGTGTATCCAATTATAGTTCTTGGTGTATCACTAGTGTACCAAAGTCCTAGGTTTAGAGTGCCTTTTATTTATTTAATAATTCTTTTAACAGAAAATAAATGGCTCTCTTTAGGATTATTTTGATAATGTGCACATACACACACAGCATACTTCAGGACGCGAGGCAGTAAGGTATAGCAAGGTTCCTATCATACTACGATATAGAGTGGGATCGATAGATTTTCCAGATTCATCTTTAGATAGTTTTATCGAAGTACTCATAGGAGTTTTAGCATATCTAGCACTCTCAAGGCCGAATTTTTTTACAATCTCTAATGCGTATTTAGATTGCGAGAGAAATAATCCTTCAGAATTTTGATTGACTTGGAGGCCTAAGAAAAATTGCAACTCCCCCATAAGAGATATTTGAAACTCTTTATGCATAATTTCAGAAAAGGATTTTACTTCTGAGGGAGAAGTTGATCCAAAGATAATATCATCAACATAAACTTGAGCTATAATGATGTTTTTGTCAAAATGTTTGACAAATAGAGTTTGATCATTTCCTCCTCTCTTTAAACCTTTATATGAGAGGAAGCTGGAAAGACGCTCATACTAGGCTCTAGGCGCTTGTTTAAGGCCATACAAAGCCTTTTTAAGACGAAATACATGATTTAGATATTGAGGGTCAATGAACCCTTTTGGTTGTTCTACATAGGTCTCTTCAGTCAATATTCCATTAAGGAATGCAGATTTGACATCCATTTGGTAAAGTGTAAAATGCAAGTGACAAGCTATGGCAAGAGAAGGCGAACAAATTCTAAACGAGTTACAGGAGCAAAATTTTCGTTAAAATCTATTCCTTAAATTTGAGAATAACCTTGAGCAACTAATCGAGCTTTGTTTCTAATGATTATCCCATTTTCATCAGATTTATTTTTAAATATCCAACGTGTGCCAATAACCTTTTTGTGTGTAGGCCTAGGTACAAGATACCAAACATCATGAATGACAAATTGAAGAAGTTCTTCCTGCATAGGAGAAATCCAGTGAGAGTCATTCAATGCTTCATTTACATTCTTTGGTTCCACGAGGGAAACAAAACATGCATAATGAGCAAAATTTCTTAATTGAGATCTTGTACGCACAGGCTCACTAGGATTACCAACAACGTTATTTATGGGATGATATTTAGAAACCCAGTTAGGTACTTCAGGTGTCTCAATTGGTAATGAATCATCTATTTCTGGAGAATCATTTTCTAAAACATTTGTATGTTCTTTCACAATAGTTGATTCAGCAGTCTTACTCTCTACAGTAGTGTCACTTACAATTATATTTATGGATTCCATCATGGTCTTAGTGCAAAGATTAAAAACACTGTAGGCTTTACTGTTAGGCGAGTATCCTAGAAAAATAGCTTTATCTCCCCCGGCTCTCAAATTTGGACAGGTGTTCTCTGTCTTTGCATACATAACAAGTACTACCAAAGGTTCCAAGGTACTTAAGATTGGGCTTTTTCTTGTACCAAAGCTCGTAAGAAGTTTGTTTAGAATTCTTTCTAAGATAGACCCTATTGATACGAATAGATTCTACCCAAAAATATTTAGGCAAATTCTTGGCATGTAACATAACACGTGCCATCTCTTGAAGAGTACGATTTTTTCTCTCGACAATACCATTTTATTGAGGAGTCTTAGGAGCACTAAACTCATGTTTGTAACCATTATAGTCACAGTACTCTATTATACCAGTGTCTTTGAATTCTCCACCTCTATCACTACGAATTCTATTTACTTGAGTGTCCTTCTCATTTTCAATCCGAAGAAGTATTTTTAAGAAAGTTTGAAAAGTGTTAGACTTTTGTTTTAAGAAGGCCACCCATGTAAATCTGGTGAAGTCATCAACCATAACAAGAATGTAACTGTGTCCACATAGACTAACAGATTAGAGTTAAGGATCTCTTCGACTTTCTCACGAGGTGCTTTAAGAATTTTACCTTCCTGATAGGAACCACAGACAATATTAGAAATGGATTTGATTTTTGGAACTCCTCTAACTATTTCTTGAGAAGTCAATCTACTAAGATTATCACAATTTATGTGACCCATCCTGTTATGTCATATCTCATTATCATCCATTCTGGCAACATTACAGATTTCAAAATTATTCATGACAGTATAACAATTATCAGGAGTCCTGAATCCTGTAATTATGCATTCACCTTTTTCATTTAAAATTTTGCAATTGTTCTTTGAAAAGGTGACAGTATGATCTGAGTCACAAAATTGCGAGATACTAAGTAGATTGGCCTTAAGACCTTTAATTAGAAGAACATTTTCAAGAACAGGAAGTCCTTCTTCTTGGAGAGTTCCTTTACCTATGATCTGAGATGATACTCCATCACCAAAAATAACTTTTCCTCTAACAAAGCTGGTTTTGTTTAAGAGTTTTGTATCATCCCCAGCCATGTGTTTAGAACATCCAGAGTCTAAATACCAACCAGACGATGTGTGTTCTGCTTTTAAAGCAGTAATAACAATGTTACACTTCATCTGGGGTAATAGATTATCTTTTCTAACCCAAATTGCTCTTGTTTTCATTTTGCGTTTATTTGCTCTTAATTGATAAAATTTGCGAGCATTCGATTTTTGTTGAAAAATATTTTGCGCATGATTTTGAAATTGATGAAACACATGAGCATTTGGCTTAGGAAAGTGTTTAGGAATCCTTCTAGGAAATGTTCTTTTAGGTTTGGTCTTTCTCTTCCTGTAATTAGAGTTTTTGTCTAGTTGTCTAGGCAGTACATAATTGTTGCGGCTTCTCCAGTTAAAATTTTGATAGATAGGAGGATTATAGACAGGTTTAACAAGTCTTCTAGCATAGCAACCATCAAAACAATGGCCGTATATATCGCAGTAAGAGCAATAAAGGTTGCTCAAGGTAGGAGTCCCCTTAGAAAAATCTCTAAACATAGGCTTTAAGGAATTTTGAGGTTGAACCCTATTCCTAGATAGAACAGTTTTGAATGTAGATTCACTCTTCCTGATGAAGGGGCAAACATATTTAGCCTTTGGTGAACTTTCATGTTTAGAGCAACTTGATTCCCCAATGTCAAAATTTTGATGTTTTGAGTCAAACTCAGTTTTTAGAGAATGAAAATCTGGGCAGGTTTCAATAGATCTTTTACCTCCTGACACAAACTTGATAGGTTCAAAAGATTTTGTTTGTGTCTTCAAATTGGGACAAAATCCTATTCCAGTTCGATCATCAGAATTGGTTTTTGATTCAGCAACAAATCCATCAAAACAGTTTGAGTAATTTTCAAATTTTGTAAATTTTTTGAAAACAGTTGCTGTCTTTTCTTTAGTTTGTTCCAATTCTAACAATGTCCCTGTTGATGTAAAAAAATTAGATTATCTCTAATTATTCAATCACAGATAAAATAATAAGACAAAAGAATTTTTAAAGTGGTTCAGCCTTAAAAGAATGGCCTACGTCCACTATTTTTGTTATTGCTGACTGTTTGGGAATTCTCGATAACAGGTTTTTACCAAGAAATTCTGAGTCCCCTTACAATGAGGACGATACAATGTATTTATAGCCCTGAGGCTGTACATGTGAAAGGGTAATACATAGCTGTCCCATAGGCGTATACATCTGTATGATAATAATTAGCATTTAATGAGCATTTAATCCTCTTAATTATCTGGTAATAAATGCTCTGATCGAGTTGCAGCTTGGACCGCCTAAGCTGCTCGGACTGCCTAAGTAGCTCGGTGAGTCATAGTTGGTCGGGGAGATTGAGTTCCTCGAAGTCAGGGTGTTGTTCAAAAATATTTGTAGGCGCCATGTAGAGTGACACGTGTCTCCACATAATTGATCCACGTCAGCGGACTAATTTTGGTATCAACAGAAGCCCCCAATGTTTCACAGTTCGAGGTTGAGGAGTGTGGGACATTCTTCTCGAAATATGGCTGGATTAAATGGTCATCCTAAATTTTAGGAGTGTTTTCCTTGTATTTATTTTTCTTTTCGAATTCATAGAATCAGACTTTTCGAATTTTTCTAACTGCTTCGGTCTCCGCGCCCTTTTTATCCTTTTAGCCGCCGGTAGCGCAAATGTCTCTCTTTGTAATCATTATTTTTACCCATTCCCAAGGTAAGGTATTTAAGCATTGCAGAAAATCCTATCGTCTCTTCACTTTTTCAAATCTGTATCTTTGAGTTCTCCATCTCTTCTCTATCTTGTGCGTTCATTCCTTCCATCGTTCGTTGTCAACTGATCCATCCTTTTTCTGTAAGATCTTCTTCCTTCTTTTTTATTTCCTTTATTTATCATGGTTTACCTTGTTGAGTCGCTTGATAAATTTCGTTCTGATTTCTCTATTCCTTCATGGGTCGTTTTGGAAGAACTTTCTGAACCTTCAGATTATCTTCGTTTGGCTGAGGGACATTGGTTCCCCAGTCTCTTTGTAGCCGAATGTGGCTTTTCTTTTCCCCTAAACCCCTTGTGTCTCTGTCAATATTTTGACGTGGTTCCTGCAAAAATAGCCCCCAATACATGGAGAATAGTTAATGGAGTCCATAGGTTAAATCAGATTCATGGAACTCGCATAGGAATTCCAGAAATTATGTTTTGCTATAGATGGGCTGTCAGTGACAATACTTTTTATTTGAAAACTAGGTTTTTAAATAGGGCTTTAGTCGTCAATCTCCCAGATGCCAACAGGGATTACTTCGAACATGGTGTAGTTATGAAAAATTGGCAACATGCTCCGCTAATTGGCAATGATGTGTATCAGGGTCCTAGATGTCCTCCCTATGGCAATGGGATAGGTTGTTTTTATTTTATTTTTGAAATTATGCTTTTTCTGTGTTTGATAAAATGTGTCACTGATATTTTAATTTTCATTTATTTGCAGTTGACAGCAAAAGAAGGTCTCCAAAAGAGACAGAAGTTATTTTAAAGCATCTGAAACTTTTTTGGGGTTTGCATCAGACCGTCGCTGACGAGCATATCAGATCAGCTTCATACTTGTTGCAGTACAAGAGTTACACCTCGTCTTTTACTGCTCGTCCAGTGATAAGTGACAGAGAACCAGTACCAGCTTCTGAAAGTTCCTCTCCTGAATCACATATTCCTCTTAGTGATAGAATGAAGAGAAGAAGATCTCCTGCCCTCTTCGAGAAATCTGCCTCTGTTGCTGGAGAGGCAAAGAAAAGCAAGCAGGATGTCCCAGAAGAAGGGACAAGACAACTTGATGCACCTCCTCCCGCTGCTACTAAGAAGGTTACCGAGAAGCCCCCCTGTGGCTCCAGGCAGAATTGAAGCTGTTTCCCCTCCAAGCGAGGTTGTAGTTATATCACCGACCAAGATGACATCCTTGGTCGAGAATGTTCCTGTTCCCTCGAGGAAGATGAAGAAGAGCTCCTCGGTCAATTTGGCTGAATCCATCTCTCAGCCTCCAACTACTGGAAGTGGTGTTCCCAATTTCGTTGCTCCGAGCTCTGCCATGAGCTCGATGAAATCTTGGATCATCCCCGAGATCCAAGGTATTGAAGAAAATCTTTCCCGGGATAGGGTTACCACTTTGGCAGCTCAGCACATTGCCTCGGTAAGTATTGCTAATCTAAATTTTCATTTTTCAATGTTATGTCCTTGCACTGACTTACAGTTATTTTCTTTTTCCAGTTGGTAACTTGCTTTAATACTATTCTGAAGAAGGACGAAGCCATCAAGTCGTCCATCTCCTCGGGTGGTGTAGAGGAGGCTTTTGTAGGTCTGACGCAGTCTTTAAAGGATTCTCGTCAGAAATACATCGATGATAAAGCTGCTTGGGAGAAGCAGCTTAATTCTACCGAACAGGAGAGGGATAAAGCTGTTGAAGTCTCCAAGGGTTTGGAGAAAAACATAAAAGACTTGGAAAGTAAGAATAAAGAGCTCTAAGGGAAGCTCCAAAATGCTGGAGAGCTTGAAGGTAAGCTCAAGTCTGTTGAGGAAGAGTTAAACAGGCTTCGTGAAGTTGGTCGTCAGAAGGAAGAAGTGGAGAATAAATTGAAGGCTGCCGAGGAACTTCTATCTGAGAAGCTTTCCTCGGAGAAAGTGAAAAGGAAATTGGCTGTGAAAAAGTCCTTCAGTGCTGGCTGGGACAAAGGTTGGAATAAGGTTTGGCTGCCATGGTCTCACAAATGGAGTATGGTAGCCTTAAATATTTCAGGGATGGTTGGGTGGCTGCTCTGACAGAGATGAATGTCGATGAGAACTCCGACCTGTTTCAGCGACACATTCCTGGCCCCCCTCCTACTCCCAGGGAAGAAGAAGAGGACGAAGCTGCCTCCGAGGAATCTTCTATGATGGTTGGGGATCAGGTCCCTACTGTTGAACTTCGCTATGAACATCCCTAACCAACTATTACTCCTACCGAGCAGCTTCAGTCAACCAACATTTCAGCCGAGCAGCTTCCAGCACCCACCGAGCAACCTTCTATGCCATCCGAGCAACCTTCCTCCTCGTCCCAGCTTTCCGAGAAAGTTTTGGGAGACAAGGAGAAGGTGTAGAGTTGTTTGGACTTTTCTCTCTGTTTATTTTCTTTGTCAAATGCAACTCTGAACTATGTACTTCTCTTTTATGATGCAATAAAATTTGAAATTTTGATTGTTCATACTGTTGATTCTCTTCTTCTCGCTCTATCTGCATTTTATTGATTCTTTCCATATCTTTTCTTTACTAGTTTATGGCTAGAATGGAACTCTTGTCAGCCCATGATACAGAACTGATGAAAAATGTAACGACTATTTCAAGGCTGGCCATGCTGATTTGAATGAATCTGAAATCGTCAATATCCTTGGTCCAGATGCTTCAGAACGAGCAGTTGAAGCTTACCAGTATTTAAAGTGTCTTCTCGACCGGCCAGTGGCTAACAATGTAGCATATTATGAGATGATTGAAGACCTCCAGGGCACTCTCGAGGAGCTTCAACAACAATACAAGGAATCTTCAGCCCTTTTGCACCAGGGATATGAGAAGAAGTATCAGCAACTAAGTGTTGATAAAGGATATGATAGATTGATTGCCGCCTATAACATAAAGGAGAGAACTCTGAAGACCGAGGTTGAAGAGCACAGGCAGATAGCTAAGTTGCTGGAGCAGGAAAACAATAACCTGCGAGGAGAGATATCTCAGTTGAAGTCTGCAGCGTCTTCCTCGAACGCTTTGGTCCCTGTCAACGACGAGGGTTTCTCTTTCTTAGAGGTCAAAAATGCCAATTTGAGAGACGAATTGGAGACTTTGAAGAGAACTGGAGCCTCTACTTCTGCTCGCGGTCGAGCAAGAGGTTCTCGGGGACCAGCAAGAGCTGCTCGGCTTACTATTGAAGAGCAAAGAACTCAATCAGCTTTGGAGAATTAGGCCTTCCAGTTAATGGCGAAGAATCAAGCATTAGCTGAGATGTCCAAGAAAATTATGAATTTGGATGAGCAGCTCTCTGCACAAAAGTCTGCCTTGGAGAATAAAGAACTTTTTGTAAAAAATCTCCACGAGCAGCTGAAAAGGTTGACTTATCAATTCCACAAGCAGCCTAGAGAATTTTGGATGGCTGGCTATAATGAAGCCCTCTCTCACCTCGATGACCGGATCCAACTGTCGAACAACGAGGGGTACAAGCAAGGATGGCTAAATGCCTTGGGTGTGCTACAATTGAACAAAGTCACTATTTGTGGGATTACTATAATCCTGGATTGCTCGACCTGCCAGTGCCACCATTCAAACTCGACATGAGCTGGATTCCTGCTCGGGCAATCCCTCGGTGTTTGATCTCCAAATATGTCGGCGACTACAATCTTCATTCCAATGTTGAGATATCTCGCACGGAGCACCTACTTGATCGGCCATCTGTGATGAACATCAGGATGCTCAAAGACCTCAATTTCATAAATTCCCCTTATGCTTTAGACGATCCTCCTGCTGGGTAGGAACCTGTTTCAAAAGCAGAGGGGAAGAAACCAATAGAATAGGAATCTTGATGTAATAATTAATATGTATTTCATTCTCGATGTATTTTGCTCTAGATTTAATGAAAGACTTCTAGTTTTATTTGCAATTTCGATTGTCATTGTCTTGGAAATATTCTGCAGAACATTTCTTTTTATTTACTAATGAATGTGTATGTGTATCTGTTAAAAAGATAGAAATATTTTGTGTTACTTTAAATTGCCGATCAACTAAAGTTGGTGAAAACTTATTGTTGACTATCCTGAATTGGTGATAATTATCTGACGACCAACTAGAGTTGGTGATATTTTATTTTTTGACCAAATATAGTGACATTTTAAAATGCCATAAGTATCAAGAATTTTATCACTTTTTAATTTTAAGCCCTGAAATGACTTTCGTTTGTTTAACCAACTGTTTTCGACCAACCTTAGTTGGTAAATTTTTTATTCCCGACCAGCCTTAGCTGGTGGATTTTCTTCCCAACCAACCGGAGTTGGTATTTTTGGGAAATTTTTATTCCCGACCAACTAAAGTTGGTGGATTTTCTTCCCAACCAACCGGAGTTGGTATTTCTGGGAAATTTTTTATTTCCGACCAACCTTAGTTGGTGGATTTTCTTCCCAACCAACCTGAGTTGGTATTTCTGGGAAATTTTTTATTCCCGACCAACCTTAGTTGGTGGATTTTCTTCCCAACCAATCGGAGTTGGTATTTTTGGGAAATTTTTTTATTCCCGACCAACCTTAGTTGATGGATTTTCTTCCCAACCAACCGGAGTTGGTATTTCTGGGAAATTTTTTATTCCCGACCAACCTTAGTTGGTGGATTTTCTTCCCAACCAACCGGAGTTGGTATTTCTGGGAATTTTTTTTATTCCCGACCAACCTTAGTTGGTGGATTTTCTTCCCAACCAATCGGAGTTGGTACTTCTGGGAAATTTTTTATTCCCGACCAACCTTAGTTGGTGGATTTTCTTCCCAACCAACCGGAGTTGGTATTTCTGGGCTTGATGCGTAGTGTGTAGCAATAGTACTCCGAAAAATTTTCAACAAAAAGGAGAGAATTGGGCAAAACATCCACAACTTTTATTTATATTGAAGAAAACTGCATTACATAAGAATCCCCAACTACTGATAATATTTGCGAAGATGCTCTGCGTTCCATGCATTCTTAAACTCTTACCCTTCTAAAGTTTCAATCCTATATGTCCCTGGTCGAACAACCTCTGTTATTCTGTAGGGCCCATGCCAGTTAGCTTCCAGTTTATTGTGCTTTTGAATTACTTTCTTTAGCACATAGTCCCCTGCTTTCAGATCACATTTCTTTACTCTTTTGTTATAGAACAAAGATGTCTGCTGTTGGTATGCAGCATTCCTGATTGCTGCTTCCTCTCTAACTTCCTCGAACATGTCCAAGTCTAACCTTCTCATCAAGTCGCTGACAGGGGAATTTGAATTCAGCACTCTATGTGTTGGGAGGCCCAGCTCGGCAGGTATAACAGCTTCACTTCTAAATGCTAGCATATATGAAGATTCTCCAGTTGCTGCTCGGGGAGTAGTACGATAAGCCCATAGTACAGAATGTAGCTCGTTGATCCAATTTGCCTTTGCATTATTTAATCTTTTCTTCAAGCCATTCAACAGCGTTCTGTTCGTCACTTCAGTTTGCCCATTGCTCTGGGGATGGTCTGGTGCAGAGTGAGTTTTTAATATGTTCGACTGATGATAATATGCAGCGAACTCCTCGTTGTCAAATTGTGTTCCATGATCGGTGATGAATGCATGGGGAATACCATATCTACAGATGATATTTTTCCAAATAAATTGGTACACCTTTTCGTACGTCATGTCGACAAGAGGCTCGACTTCCACCCACTTAGTAAAGTAATCGACTGCGACAACGAGATATTTAAATCTTCCTCTGGTCGTTGGAAGTGGCCCAACCAAGTCAATTCCCCACATGGCAAATGGCCAAGGGGAAGTAATGGGTGTCAACAATGCTTGGGGAGTTCTTCGGATGGTGGAGAAGCGTTGACATTTGTCACATTTTTTGGCATAGGCTATGCAATCAGCCCTCATTGTCGGCCAATAGTATCCCTGCGTCATTATCCTTTGCAGAAGTGTCCGACCTGCTACATGGGCTCCACAAGACCCTTCATGTACTTCTTCGATCAAGTCTTTCACCTCGGCGGGATGTACACATCTCTGCAAGCCAGCTATAATTCCTCGTCTATATAGAACACCATTGGTCAATACATAACGAGTAGCTTTAAACTTTAGTTTCTTGGCTGCGAGTTTATCAGTTGGCAATACCCCTCTTCAATATACGCCCTGATAGGATCCATCCAAGATGGTCCTAAATCAAGGGTAATAAAGTTCATCATCAGATCTTCATCTATGCTCCGACTAGCTAAGACTTCAATTGGGATTGCTCTTCGTAGCTCGGTGCGTGTGACTGATGCTAAATGAGCTAAGGCATCTGCTCTGGCATTCTCCAATCTTGGTATTCTAATTATCTGCACTGCCATCAGACTTGATAAAATCTCCATCGCTTTTGCATGATATCTGATCATTAATTCTCCTTTGGCTGCATATACTCCCAGTATTTGATTTACGATCAACTGCGAGTTACTGAATACAATAACTTGCTCTGCCCCCATGGTTTTTGCCAGATTAAGACCTGCAATCATAGCTTCATATTCAGCCTTACTTATTATTAGAAGCCTTGAATTGGAAGCGCAGAGCATACTCCATATCGACCTCATCCGGGCTATTTAAAACAATCCCTGCCCCACAGCTTGTAGTGCAAGATGAGCCATCCACATATAGGTTCCATATAGGTACCTCATCTTCAAATTTTTGATTGGACAGAGTTCCTCGGTGAAACATTTGCTGCTTCCTTTTGTTCTCCTCTAGCACTTCTTGCTGCTCGTCGACCATCTTCTCTTGCTTCCGATCAACTTCTCTTGCTCGTCGACCAATTTCTTTTATTCGTCGACCAACGTAAGTTGATCGGGGTTTAAATTCGATGATCCTGTAACATCCACAGGTAGGTCGGTATCCAGCTTTTGCTCCTCGGAGGTATCAGGATAGGTGAACTCTGCTATAAAATTTGCTACTGCCTGCCCTTTTAGTGGCGATCTAGGCTCATAAATTATATCATATTCACCGAGTTCTATTGCCCCTTCATCAATCTCCTTAATTTTTCTGGTTTATGAAGAGCTTGCCTCAACGGTATATCGGGTATACACGACTATGGTATGAGCCTGGAAGTATGGCGTCATTCTTCTACTCGCTTCGATCAGCGCCAGTGCCAACTTTTCCAGTCTTGGATATCTGATCTCTGCTCCTCGGAAGGCCTAATAAATTGGTTTTTGCACTCCATCCTCCACTCTTATTAATGCCGAGCTAACTGCATTTTCTGAAACTGCTAGATATAAGTACAATCTCTCTCCCATCACTGGCCTAGACAACAGTGGAGGTGCTCCCAGATATTTCTTCAACTCTTGAAAGGCTTTCTCACATTCTTCATTCCATTCAAATGTTTTTCGAAGTGTTTTGAAGAATGGAAGGCATCTATCAGTTGCTCGTGATACAAATCTGTTAAGTGCTGCAACTCATCCTGTGAGACTTTGTACTTCCTTCTTCGTCGTTGGAGGTCGCAGCCCTAATAGAGCTTTGATCTTTTCAGGGTTTGCTTTAATACCTCGTTGGTTGACAATATACCCGAGGAACATGCCTTCTCGTACTCCGAATATGCACTTTGTGGGATTCAACTTCATTTGATATTTATCTAGTTGATCAAAGGTCTGGCCTAAGTCAATTAGATGGTCAGCAGCTCTCTTGCTCTTTGTCAGCATATCATCAACATAAACTTCCATATTGCAACTGATTTGCTCTGCAAACACCATGTTCATCAGCCGCTGATATGTTGCACCTGCATTTTTCAAACCAAAAGGCATAACATTATAACAATAAGTCCCCTAGGGGTAATGAAAGAGGTACTCTCCCTGTCTTCAGGTTTCATTTTAATCTGGTTGTAACCAGAATAAGCATCCATGAAGCTCAACAGCTCGTGTCCCGAGGTAGCATCCACTAATTGATCAATTCGAGGCAAAGGAAAATGATCCTTTGGGCATGCCTTGTTAAGGTCGGTAAAGTCTACACACATCCTCCACTTGTTCTTCTTCTTCTTCACCATTACTACATTCACCAACCAGTCTGGATATTTGACATAGTCAATAAAGCAAGCTTTCTGGAGTTTCTCAACCTCTTCTTGTATAACTTGGTTCTTCTCGGGGCTGAACACTCTTCTTCTTTGCTTCACTGTCTTGATCTCTTTATTCACATTGAGCTCATGACATAAAAAATTTGGATCTATTCCTGGCATATCCTCATGACTCCAAGCAAAAGTTTGTTTTCTGCTTTTTAGGAAAACTATCAATTCCTGTTTTAGTGAGGCATCTAACGACGAACCTATCTGAGTTGTTCGTTCCGGGTGTTCGTCGTCCAGAATGATATTTTCAGTAGCTTCCACCACTTGACCTTTCATGAGCTGCGACTCGTCTCTAGGATCCAATGTTTCAATCTCTGCACCTTCATCCACTTGGTAGGTAGTAGTCTTTTTCCTAGATTCCTCCAGTTCTTCCTGCTCAGCAGATGAGTAGTAATATTCCCGAGCTACTTTTTGGTCACCCTTTACAACTCCAACTCCAAAATTGGTTGGAAATTTCAGGCATTGATGTACCGTAGATGGTACTGCTTCGAACTTCTTCAATCCTACTCTTCCCATGATGATATTGTAAGCTGACTGGACATTCTTATCCATCACAAAGAAACGTATTCTTTCTGTTCGACAAACATGCCATGTACCGATGAACATATCCAACTTGATCGTCCCAAGTGGAAAGACTTTCTCGCCAGCAAACCCGAGGAGGTGCCTGTGGTAAGGTTCCAACTGAGACAATTTTAGATTTAAACTATCGAAGCATGAGTAGAACATGATATCCACCGAGCTACCATTATCTACCAGTACTCTTGAGATTATTACTTCCTTCATCCTCATTTTGATCACCAATGGATCATCATGAGGATATACTACACCTGCGAGATCGTTCTTGGAGAAACTGATGACCAGTTTTTCTTTGTTCACCTTCCTCGGCCGATCATCTTCAGCTAGATTTATTCGTTGAATGTATGAACAAGCTTGAGCCTCATTGAGGTAAACTTTCCTCTCGGCAGTAAGGTCTCCACCTCCTGCATCTCCACCTGTAATAACATTACAATCAAATGATCCAAAACGAATTGAAAATACCTCACGCTCTGGCTGTCTTGGTCTTTTGGGTAGATCGGGGTCGTCTTCTGAATCATCTTCATGATCTCTTTTCTTGTTTTCTTCTGTTCGACGAGGAGATCATGACCTCTGTCTCGTTCGATCATTGCTTTTTCTCTCATTTCTTCGATCAACATACTTGGCCATCTTTCCTCGTCTGATGAGTGCTTCGATTTCATTCTGGAGAGCTATGCAATTTTTGGTCGTATGACCATGGTCTTTATGGAACTCGCAATATTTGGCCTTATTCCTCTTGTCAGGATCTGACTTCATTTTCTCAGGCCAGTTTAGTTCCTCGCTGTTCTTGATCTCTTCCAGGACATGGTTTATGTTTACTTTCAAAGGAGTATAATTTTTAAATTTCTTCAATACTTCCCATGATGGCTTTGTTTTTGACTGCTTGTCACCACCATGGTTCTTATGTTCTTTCTGCTTAGCCTTATCAACCTCCACCTTGGTCTCTTTGGTGTCCATGTTCTTCTTCGCAGCCATAGCCTCCTCAGCATTCATGATCTTGGCCGCTTTTGCCATTAGTTCCGACATGGTTCTGGGTGGATCTTTGGCCAAAGTATAGTACAATTTATTGGGCAACAGTCCACTCATCAAAGCAGTAATCGCTATTTTTTCTTCGTAATCAATAACTTCGAGCTTCTCGTTATTGAAACGAGTTATGTAATCCCTGGTGCTCTCACCTATTTTTTGTCTAACACTTAACAAATGTGCAACTCGTTTAACTGGTTTTGCTCCAAAATAGAAATTTCCAATGAAGAGCTCGACCAATTGAAAGAAAGTTGATATCTTCCCTCGAGGAAGATTATTGTACCATATTTGTGCAGATCCGATAAGAGTTCCCTAAAATGCCCTGCATCTCATCTCGTCTGGCACGACATAGATGTCGGCAGCAGCTTGGTATTATTCTATATGAAGGACAGGGTCAGTTTTTCCATCATATTTAGGGGTCACAACAGGTGCTTTGAACTTCGATGGTGTGGGAAAATCCACAATTGCCTGTATAAAAGGCGTCCCTTGGACAAAAGTTCTTTGTAGAGGATTCTTGGCCTTAACCATTTCCCCTAGTCTATCCTCCAACCTTTAAATAGAGCCTTTCCATGCATCCTTTCCCTCCTCGGGCCTATTGGTTCGAGCAATTGATCGTGTTAAAGTCGCTTCCTGGGATCTATCTTGTCGAGCAACTAGGTGTGATTGGGCAGAACCCTCTCTTAGATCAGATGGTCGTCGAAAGTTTCTCAACACAGCCTTAGGAGGACTTTTATTCTTCCTAGGGCCCAATCGATCAAAAGGAGAGACCCTACTTAATCTTTCCAGTGCACTAGTCCTTTCTGGAAAGAGAGTGATGTGTTGTTCAGTATCTGTGTCTTGTACTGACGAAGTTCGACCCGGTTGATAAGAAAAATCATCAGATTTCTCAATGCGATATGAATCGCTTTGCCTAATACGCGAAGAAACCAAACGGGTATTTCTTTGAACACTTCGTTGTCCTGAATAGGTCGACACTCCACCTTGGATAGTTTGCATGAGTTGTCGCATAGTCTCTTGCATAGCCGTCTGGCCTTGAGCCAAACTGGCCATAATTCTAGTTAGATCTTGAACATTTGGAGGAGCAGATGGATTTGGGGGGTTTCCAGCATTTCGATTACTAGATTCAGGATTATCAGCCATTGGTGATAAATTGTTTTGGTGAAAAACGAGAATTTCAGTCGTTTCCCACAGACGGCGCCAATCTGTTGATGTAAAAAATTAGATTATCTCTAATTATTCAATCACAGATAAAATAAATAAGATAAAAGAATTTTTAAAGTGGTTCAGCCTTAAAAGAATGGCCTAAGTCCACTGTTTTTGTTATTACTGACTGTTTGGGAATTCTCGATAACAGGTTTTTACCAAGAAATTCCGAATCCCCTTACAATAAGGATGATACAATGTATTTATAGCCCTGAGGCTGTACATGTGAAAGGGTAATACATACCTGTCCCATAGGCGTATACATCTGTATGATAATAATTAACATTTAATGCGCATTTAATCCTCTTAATTATCTGGTAATAAATGCTCTAATCGAGGTGCAACTCGGACCGGCTAAGCTGCTCGGTCCGCCTAAGTAGCTCGGTATGTACAAGTTGCTCGGAGAGTCATAGTTGGTCGGGGAGATTGAGTTCCTCGAAGTCCGGGTGTTGTTCAAAAATATTTGTAGGTGCCATGTAGAGTGACACGTGTCTCCACATAATTGATCCACGTCAGCGGACTAATTTTGGTATCAACAGTCCCTTTGTATTTTTTCTCTAGAGTTTCATTTGTTTCAGTCAAATTTCTCAGTTTTTGATCAAACATTTTGATTTCACTTTCATGAGTTAGACATTGGGTAGTATACTCTTCAGCATTAAGTTTGACCATCGGGGTTAGATCTTCTAGCTTCTTGGTGAGATCTTTCACAATCTTCTCTAGTCTAGTGCTTTTCTTGAGAATTTTAGTATAAAGTGTGTGAATATCAGGAAGGTCTTGATTGTCCGAGTCACTAAGTGTAGTGTGTGAAGTGACCCCTAAGGCTTAATTTCTTGGACTCACACACCCATTGACATCGTCATTATCGATTTCCCTTTGACTCACACACCCCGAGGTAGAAATAGCAATGTTCTCAGTAATTAAAGCATCTAAGCCAGTAACAGCATGATTCGAAACTACAGAAGTAGAATTACTAGATTCATCCTCACTAACAAACACAGGCATATCATCATTATAGATAATCTTGGCAAAGAAAGACATGCAAGGATCAAAAACATCAGATGACTCAAGTTCCTCATTTTCAGAGTCATTTGAATCATCCCATGTCTTGCAAATGTTAGCTCTAGCGTGTTTATTTTGAGTGTTCAAGTTAACTCTATAATCTTGTGCAATATGTCCTAGTTTTCCACATCTAAAGCATTCAGTTTTCTTAAGGTCTCTATTAGATCTAGTGTGAGAGTCCTTGTGATGTTTGTCTTGACTTTTCTCATGAGGTTTATGATTAGAGTGAGTTGGATAATTGAACTTGCCTTGTTTGTTTCCCATGTTGTTTCTAAACTTAATAATTTTCTTAAACTGTTTTGACATCAAGGCAATTTGATTGTCCAAACTCTATATATCACATTCCTCATCAGAGTCATCATTGGAAATGTTAAACTCAGGTTTAACCAACTTAGAAGAAGAGCTCAGATTGGAGCTAGTCTGTTTCCTATGGGACTGGGTCAATTGTTTCTTAAATTCTAATTCCATTTCCACAATTCTTAATTTACTACTGAGTAATTCAGGAGTGAGATTTATGTTACACATTTCCTCAATAGCATATCTTTTGTTGTCAAATTTCTGTGGTAATGATCTCAGAATTTTAGATACAATTTCATGTCTGTCATATGTTATCCCATTAGCAGGCAGTTTTGTCACAATATCAGTCAAGTTCATATAGAAGTCATCAAATGACTCAGATTCAGACATAATTAAAGAGTTACACGGTTGAATAAGTATTTGTGTTTTAGCAGCCTTAACTCTAGTGTCACCTTCATGAGCAGTAACCAAGGTGTCCCAAGCTTCCTTAGAAGTGGTACAGGATGAGATTCTTTTGAACTCATGTTCATTTATGGACATAAATATGGCATTCTTCCCTTTATTATTATTGCGAGAGACTTGCTTCTCTTCTTGTGTGAACTCACTTAATACTTTCTTAACCCTCTCATTACTTCCTTCAGTGGCTGGTTTAGTAGGAAAAATGTATCCATTTTCAACAATGTCCCAGACATCATCTCCCAAAGTTCCTTGAATGAAAGCAATCATCCTTACTTTACAGTAAGCAAAATTGGTTCCATCAAAGATAGGAGGTTTGGTCAAGTTATCAAATCTTTCATTTTTCTCGTCCATGTTTAATTTTCACAAAACAATTTCAGAAACACAGGATCTCTTTAAAATAAGTTTACAAGGCTCTGATACCAATTGAAAATCTGTTACTAAAGGCATTTAATATAAAATTAAACTATTTAAGTAACTCCGAACAGTTTTTTGAAGAAACTCTTTTCTTTAAAACCAAAACTAATTAATCACAAGATGTGTTTAACAAAAATATGTACGAGATATGTTCAAGATTTGTTAACAGGTTTAATAAATCAGTTTAAAAACTTTAAACTCAGCACAACCAAGAATTAGATGAGGAGATGTAGAAAGATTAAGAACAAGAATTTTTTACGTGGTAAAACCTCACCCAACTGAGGAAACATCCACGACTCCCTCTAGGGAGTAAACCAAAAATTCCACTAAAATAAATTTTAACAGTTACAAACTATATAACAAACATGCATACAACTCAGACCTATATAAGTTTAGGAATGTACCCACTGGTGTCCTTATAACTTCTCTGCAGTTATGATTGTTGATGTTGTTCTCCCAGTTTGCTAACTTCCAATTTGTTCAAGTTCTTCACGTCGACTCTTGTTCTTGAGATCTTATTACCAACACTTTTAGTGTGGTAGGGTGATAGTGTTTGTGGAGGTGCTTTCTAACACATGCATGCACACACACACACACTTATTTCATACGACCAGTCCTAACAAATTACATATAAGAACTATATGTTGTGATTTTCTATTTCTCTCTTCTCACAAAACTTAACCTTATTTGACCTTTACAATAATCCCAGAATCCACGGCTATCTTGCTCAGAAGACGTATCAAGATCTTAATCAATCTCAGGTTTTGAAAATATTTTTGAGATTGAAAATCACCAATTGCGATTCTAAACTAGGTCAAAGGTCTTGTTTCAAAAGAACTAGAAACAAAAAAAGATTTTGTTGATTTCGAAGTTAAAAACATTTACAGAACCAAATCAACAAATATCTTCTCAAGATGAGAAACTAAAATGTAGATCTATGTGTAATATAGCATGCAAAGTCTTAGATCTAGGGTTTCTATAAAAGAAGAAACACAGATCTAAAAAATATGTTTAAGTTGATAACGAGATATGAGAACGAAGAGGTTACAGCAATAAAACTAACAAACTACTCACTCAAAATCTCTCAAACACTCAAGGTTGTGTTTGGTATACACTGGTTTTGAAAGAGGTCTTTTGAAGGTAGTTTTGGACGAATTAGGGTTAGGGTTTCCTAACTCTGGTTTCTCTCTCTTCTCTCTTCTCTCTCTTTCTCTCTTTAGAAGGGACGAAATGGCAAAAGTCTTAGATGGCTGAGAGAAGGGGTCCTTTTATAGGAGGCTGAGAAGATTCGAGAACACAGACCAAGATCAAGGGCTAGGATCTGGTCTTGTAAGTTTGACTTTGATCTAATGGTATAAACAGAGGCGGTGATTATAACACTCCTGATTGGCTCAAAAGAGGTTCACAAGGATTATGTAATAGCGCATGCAGATCGTTGATAAACATGATCCAAGGGCTGTTAACATACGCAGTTTTACTCTCATAGGGAAAACACAAATACAACCAATGAGGATGCAACATATGTAGGGCAATAAGGGGTTAACAAACGCGCACCCAAAATAATTAAAAATGAACCCTGAAGTCTTTGCCGCTTTCGGATTCTACCCAAGGGAACTTTTAGTTAATATAACCACCAATACATAATTGCAGATTGACCCCAAAACTTTTTAAAAACAAATTTTAATTAATAAAAACCTTATTTTAAAAGTTTATAAATTCCCCAAAAATATTAAAAAAACAATTTTAGGGATTTAAACACACTCAACATTTATACACACAATTATATGCAATATGGAATGTATGAATGCTTCTACTGTGTGTGAGTGTTGGTAAAATGATCTAGATCAATCAAGCCAGAGGAATGAAATAGCAAACCAAACTCTGGGGTTCTTTGATTTCTAAGATAAACACAATTTATCACAATTTCCAAACTAGATGAACACTTATACAATACAGACGCAAGTGAGTCAAGAGTATAAGGTGCTTCAGGTAGTGGGTATTTCACATGAAACAAACGAACAATATGACAAAAGGAAACGATTTAAGTCTTTGGGTGAAGATGGAACAAGGGTAATGTATAGTCTCAAGGCAGTCTACACATGAGGAGAACAACTCATGGCAAAAAAAAAATATTTGGGAACAAAAATACAAAAGAAATAAGGCAATGGAATGGAGTTGATCTTGGGCAAAACAAAGAGGCATGGGCAAAAGGCACTACCACATGCAGAAAGGGAAAGGGCTTTCACCGGGCTGTGCACTATGCATGCTAGCGCGTGGCTGGGGAAGGGGTGACCCACGCACGACACTGGATCTTTTCTTTTATTTTCTTTTTTTAATTTCTTTGTGCTTTTGAAAAGAGGGGAGGAAGAGTTTCAAACTCTTGAACTCTCTCCCCCCTAAAATGCCAATCTCCTCACCACTTGACCAAATATGATCTTCGAAAAAAATCATCACGAAAAAAATATTAAAACCCCACATGTCTTTCATGTTTCAATAATTACAATTTAATCTCAAAATTTCATATCATCTTCATACGTTGTTGGATTCGCATATCGTAAGAGGCGATGTGACCCATATTTCGAGGCCGATAATATTTCAATAGTGTTCAGGTCACGGTGTTAGACTTCGAGTTTGACCCTGGGTTTTGATTTTGACTTTCTTTCGGTTTCAAACGTTGCACAATCATAATGTATTGGTTTGAGATTGTTGACTCTCTATTTGAACCCATATGTTCCTTGATTCGAGGCCAACAACTTCTGTGAATAGTTCAAGTTCGCAATTGGTCATCTAAACATATCATTTAGCTCATGAAGGTGCGTATGTGACTGTTTCTTGCCTAGATTGCTTCCAGACTTCACCTTTAGATCGTAAACCATGTAAGTAATCAAACAAACCTCGCAAAAGTGATTATTCATCAATATTCAAGCTTATACAATAAATCAATATAAAATGCGAGTTTAACAAGCATGGAATTACAATAATGTAGAGAAAAGGGGTAATAAAAAGCAACAGTTGATCCAATACCCAACTCACAAGTTATATATATATATACCACTTATCTAATGCTCATAATATCGCCAGTAGATTTACGTACAAAAACTTATTAATCCTAAACTCCCAACTCCTACCTTCTCTAGACTCCGTGCGTCTGATGTCTCATAAATGAAATCCAAACAATCCCCCCCACCCGCACCACCGCCAATACACTTTTGTCTAGATTAGTTGGTTGTTAAGTGTGAAAAACACTAAACCTAACCTTCCTTATACATACACAACTCCAATCAATTCTAGGAAACTCATTACCCACAAATAGTCAGAAATAGAAACTACTCTAATAAAGTTTAAGATCAACTCCTTAATTTACACAAATACTCTCAAACACCGTTCTCGCCGATGACAACTAATATCCTATAACCCAAGTCTCATTGTCAAATAAGAATCACAGACAAATTCACAAATCACATACACGACATTTTTACTCGATAATATTTTTCTCCCACAATAGCATAACCAATATGCCATTACTATTCAATGACACCAGGTGATTAACAATCAATATACTTACAACGCCATCAATAACTTAAATTAATAAACTAAAAATACACATCCTCCATTCAACAATACCTATATATCCTAATTCAACTAACACAATTTCAATACTCCGAGACATCAAATTGCCAACAAATATAATCCCTGTAAGAAAATTCAATAATCTCGCAACGTAATCTTAAAAAACAACTAATCAACATCTAAAGGTCGCTTGATCCCATTTCTAAAATATGCTCTCCCTTCTCTCTAAAACTCCACTACCTAAATCTGGTAACAACCACCACCTAAACACCATACCCAGCCTTTACACCACCATCTAATCACCCCATGGCCACTTCGCAAACCTCTCCTCCTCCGTCCAGGAAACAGCATGCAGTGGTAAGCATGTCTGATACCCTCACCATACCTGCGCAGATGGGAGCATCGATCGTAATGTTAGAAGACGGCCAGTGCTCTGGTGACCTCATTGACAACCCAGGGGGGTTAGAGGCAGTGAAGCCACTCCTTCAGGCTCCCACATCATCGCCCGACCTTCGTCCGGTCTTGACTTCCATCGCCGGCACCGGGGGTCAGGGCCAGGCCATTTTGACTGATGTTACGGGGAGCGGCAACAGTAGTAAAGGTTTCGTGGCCGGAGATATTATCCACCGCCAGTCTGACGGTCGGAACGGAGGTAAGGTGCTGGATTTGAGTATTGCTGACGTAAATAAGGAGCATC
Source organism: Sambucus nigra (assembly GCA_949130495.1). NCBI lineage: Eukaryota > Viridiplantae > Streptophyta > Magnoliopsida > Dipsacales > Adoxaceae > Sambucus > Sambucus nigra. Next base: position 152,702,432 of record OX422218.1, read on the forward strand.
GATCAGACAAAGGTTTTGGTTCAGGCGCTGGGCTCAATGGTACGAAGACTGGGACGTTCTCAACTGACACGGGAAAGTTGGCAGGTAAACAGGCGTGCGCCCCAACCTCCCACCAACTGCCGAGTCAGAATGATAGGACCTGGAGCTCTGTTGCGACAGTGAAGAAACAACCTAGGATCCATCTCACTTACCACCAACCCACTGTTGTGGCGTCTAATGTCACGGTAACGCCTCCCGCTGCTGTGGCTACCGGTGGCCATAAAAGGTGGGAGAACAGCTTAGTGGGTTACTTTCTGGGAAATAAACTGCCTTTCTCATACGTGAATAACGCTGCCACCAGAATGTGGAGCAAGTTTGGGATGACCAAAGTGGTAGCACACGATAATGGTTTCTTCTTCTTTTTGTTTGATAACCCCTCACAACGGGACGAAGTTCTGGACAATGGCCCTTGGCACTTTGCGGGGATGTCCATTATTCTGAAGAAGTGGGAGGCTAGCTTTAGCTTCCATAAGGACACTGTGAAGAAGATTCCCATATGGGTGAAGTTCCACGACATCCCCGTCCAGCTGTGGACGGAGGAGGGACTCAGTTACATAGCGAGTTCGGTGGGGATTCCTCTGTATGCCGACGCTGTCACGGAGGAGATGAATAGGATCTCTTATGCTCGAGTTTGCATTGAGGTGGAAGAAAAGGAGACATATCCCAGTAGCATCAACGTTGTTATGGAAGACGGTGCAATTGTTCCGGTGCGTGTTGAGTTCCAAGCCAAACCACCCTCCTGCCCTAATTGCCTAGTTTTTGGCCACAATATCAGTAAATGCACGCTAAGCACTGTTCCGAAAACTAATGCGGAAACGGGTACTAAGAAGACAAAAGCTCATGCAGGTTCTGAATGGATTGAGGTAACGAAGAAGCCTATCCCAGTGACTACCTCTGGCCGGGAGATAGGAGAACCGTCGGGAGTGATGTTTGAGGATCAGGACGAGATTAGGAGTACTGAGAAGGACGGGGGGGCTGCCCCTAGCGTGGTCTCCCCCACGATACGGTTATCCAACCAGTTTAGCGCTGTGGACAATGAAAACGAGTTTGAGGCAACTCCGGAACCTTCGGCGCTTGCTAGGAGGGTAATGGTCGTGGATGAGCTTGCTTTTAAGCATAAGGGTGAGATGACTAAGGCAAACCATTCCGGTGGTAAGAACAGGAGAAAGGAGAAGGGGAGCAAAACTTGATGTTAAAGATTGGGTCATGGAACATTAGGGGCCTCAATTCCCCTCACAAACAAAAGGAAGTTAGTAAGTTAATGTTTGATCAGCAGCTTGATATCGTTTGCTTGGTGGAAACTAAAGTTAGGAAGGAGAATTTAGGTAATGTTAAAAATAATTGTTTTTTACATTGGGATCTCATTGATAACTGCCCTTTAGGGGGGGGGGGGGTGTTGCCAGGGTGATTGTCGGCTGGAATCCTAGTTGTGTGGCGGTTACGCTCGTCCAGTCTCACCCTCAAGCCATGCTGTGTAGGGTGGAGGTTTGTGGCAGTAATAGAGAGTTTTTTGCGACCTTCATCTATGGGGAAAATCTTGCTCATGGGAGAGAGTCTCTTTGGGAGTTTCTCGAGCTCAATAGGGGTAGCACGGAGGGGCAGCCTTGGGTTCTTATGGGGGATTTCAACGTTGTGAGAACCAGTGAGGAGAAGAGTGGGATGCATGGCATTGACGTGGGTGCTACGGATGCTTTCAACCAGTGTATTAATGATATCCAGGTTGACGACATGACTACGAATGGGCTTTAGTTTACGTGGAACAGGCGACAGGGGGGTATGAACAATGTCCAGTCGAGAATTGATAGGGTTCTTCATAACGACACGTGGAGTACCCACTTTCCGGAGTCTCAGGCGACTGTTCTTCCTCAGGGTGTTTCGGATCATTGCCCGATCATTATCTTGCTTGCTCCCAGGGAGCCTAATAGGCCCAAGCCGTTCAAGTTCTACAACTTTTGGATGGGCCATGTTGACTTCCAGGATGTTCTGACCGAGTCTTGGCACGGGGACGATGTGGGTAAGCCTATGGTGAGATTGAGTAAGAAAATGCGTAGACTGAAGCTTAACCTCAAAGACTTTAATAAGAAGTTCTACAATCAGATTTCTAGGAGGGTGGAGGAGGCTAAGAGGTTGCTTGATGACGTGCAGATTAGACTTGACAACGACGGGAGCAACTTGAGCTTTCAATTGGAGGAGAGAGAAAAGTTGACGGTTTACTTGGATCTCAGAAGCGCCGAGGAGTCCTACTATAAGCAGCGGTCTAGAGTAAAGTGGCTTCAGTTGGGGGATGGGAATAACTCCTTTTTCCATAAAAGGTCTAATCTTGCTACTGCTAGGAGGAAGATTATTAGCATTGAGGATGAGAATGGGGTGAGGGTCGAGGGCTCACAGGGGGTGGCTAATACGGCTGTGGGGTTCTTTCGCAACCTTCTGGGCTATCGTAGCACTTGTGCGGACCCTGCCCCCATTCTGGATGCGAATGTTGAGAAAAGAGTCAGTGATGTGGATGCAACGAAGATGAGTGCGCCCATTGATGATGATGAGATAAAGGGGGCTATGTTCGCCATTGGTTCGGATAAAGCCCCAGGACCTGACGGCTTCAATGCGTTCTTATTTAAGCAGAACTGGGAGGTGGTAGGGAACGACGTCACCGAGGCTGTGAAGTTCTTCTTCAGGTGTAGCTATCTGCCTAGGCAATGGAATTGTACTGCACTGGATCTTATCCCGAAGGTTGCCACCCCTAGCGGTATGCATGATTTTAGACCCATATCTTGTTGTAATACCATCTACAAGTGCATCTCGAAGATTCTTGCTAACAGGATTAAGCCTATCCTCCCACATATGATCAATCCGTGTCAGGCTGCTTTTGTCAAAGGGAGATCTATTTCTGATAACATCCTTCTTCTCCAGGAGGTTATGAGGAATTACCATCGTGAGCTTAGCCCGCCTAGATGTACTTTGAAGATTGATTTGATGAAAGCGTATGATACGGTGGACTGGGGTTTTCTTTTCACCTTGCTGACTCATCTGGGCTTCCCGGCCATTTTCGTTGGGTGGATTACTGAATGCATGTCCAACACTCGATTCTCTATCAGTCTGAATGGGCACCTGCATGGCTTCTTTGAGGGAAGGAGAGGGTTGAGGCAAGGTGACCCCCTTTCTCCCTATCTTTTCCTCCTGGTGATGGACTCTCTCTCGTGCATCTTGGACAAAGCTTGCACTAACCCTATGTTTACCTTTCACCCTAAGTGCAAGGAAGTGGGGCTTAACCACTTATGTTTCGCTGACGATGTGATAATTCTATGTGGAGGGGACATTCCTTCCTGCACCATTGTGAAGAAGGCGGTTGATGATTTCTGCAGCATTGCGGGCCTCACGCCCAATCTGGGTAAGAGTAGTTTTTATAGCACGGGTCTGGAGGAGGATCGGATTGCGCAGATCGGGGATATTCTTGGTTTTGGCCATAGCAACCCCCCCTTCTTGTACCTCGGGGTTCCTCTCATCACCACAAGACTCAAGAAGGAGGATTGTTGTAGGCTTATCGACAGGATCACGGGAAGGATTAAGTGTTGGACTAACAAGCTCCTTAGCTACGCCGGTAGACTGCAGCTTATTAAGTCCGTCTTGTTCGGGATCCAGGTCTATTGGTCTAGTCTGTTCATTTTACCTAAGGGGGTCATTCTGAAGATTGAGCAGCTGATGAGGGATTTCCTATGGACGGGTTCCGATCTCAAACATTCGGGGGCCAAGGTGGCTTGGAATGATCTTTGTGATAGCTTTGAGAGCGGTGGCCTGGGTATCAAAAGCATCGAGAGGTGGAATGAGGCGACCATCATGAAGTTGCTATGGAATCTCTGTAGCAAGAAGGACTGCCTTTGGGTCAAGTGGTGCAACGTGTATAAGTTGAAGAGAAGAAGTTTGTGGGCTATTAACTTAGCCAGCGATTCGTCTTGGTGCTGGAGGAAGATGATGCAGTTGAGACATCGGATCAGACCTCTCATCAAATGGAGTATCGGTAATGGCAGGGATACCTTTTTCTGGCACGATAACTGGCACCCTCTGGGGCCCCTTCATCCTTTGTTTGGGGACCGTGTTATCTATGACGCTGCTAGTAACCATAAGGCTTTGGTTGCTGATTACATTGTTGAGGACAGGTGGAGATGGCCAACGGTGATTACCTGGGAGCTCCTGGAGATTAGGAATGCGGCTTTGCCCGGCATTAGGCATGATACTGCTGATGAGGTGGTCTGGATTCCCAACCAGAAGGATTTTTCTATCAGATCAGCCTATGATGAGATGACCCCCACCCTCCCACCTGCTCCCTGGCATAATATTGTGTGGAATAAGACTAATATTCCTAAATGCGCTTTTGTCCTTTGGATGATTTGTAGGGATGCTATTCACACTAAGGACAAGCTCCATAACTGGGGCATCTCGGAGGATAACGTGTGCTGCAGCTGCTCCAATGGGGTCGAGTCCATACCTCACGTGTTCAATGAGTGTCCGGTTGCTAAGGAGGTCTGGGAGGAGGTGAGAACCAGGAATCAGGAATACAGAGAGGCTTTGGATTGGGATGGCGAGATGACTCATGCTATTTCTTGCTACAGTAGGACTAGTTTTTATAATCGTATTAGGAATATTTCCTTCTCTTCTACTGTGTACTGCCTATGGATGGAGCGTAACGCTAGACATTTTAAGCGTGTGGCCAAAAGCACGGATGTCATTGTCAAAGATATCGAGGTTATGATTAGAGCGAGAGTCGCTAAGTGGAGCAGGGGGACGAGGAGATATGAGAACTGGATGGCTTGCATGAACTGGGGTATCCCGGAGAGTGCTCTTGATTAGGGGACTGCGGGGTGAGGGGATTCTCGTACTTTTTTTCAGTTGTTTTATTTTTCTTTCCTTTGGGGTATGCCCCTAGGGAGGCGCTGGGTTTCATCCCTATGTGTACTTGTTGTAGTTGCAGTTGTTGATATATATACATAATTTTTTCCCAAAAAAAAAACTAATCAACATCTAAGTTCTAATACTCACAGTGTAAGGCTAAAATAAACCCTCAAACGCATACAATTCACAATCTCGAATAACTTCTTTTATTCATAACATTTCTTATTATTGTTAGACGTGGGTTATTAAAATACTATTAGGCGAGGCGTAACCCCTTATCAAGATCGTGATTAGTACTAAAGGACAATAAGAAAATGACAGTAAATGCAAGTCAAAGACAAAAAATATTCAATACTCAAAAGCCTATGTTAAATGAGGTTTTCACAACATAAATGCTCTAGAAAACACAATAAATAGAAGTGACCCACGAGCAATTTGATTGGAGGGAGAAGAAACAAGCACACTTAAATCAATAAAGTCAAGACAGTAACCTTAAGCACAATAAATGGCCAGAGATGGTATTAATGGAGGTAAGAGGATAATCACACAATGATTTGGTCCCATAGCAAATACTTGTTTAGAGAAATCTCAATAATAATTCTAGTTTTTTTTGTCATTGTAAACTATGTTGTTGGGGTATTTATATGGGAGCCAGGTCACTCGAGTGACATTGTTGGCATTAAATGGACTGACCATCATCACTACAATTATACCATGTTACTAATGATAAAGATAGTGCATTAAATTCACAAGGTATAATATTTTATCTGGAAAGCTGTTCAGCCTATCAGAGGTATGGTAGCATTAATTAGGACAAGACATGGCAACCGAACGGTCCATTATAAGACAGATGAGCCATACAAGCTCACCATCATAGGAATAAATTCACCGAAGTTCTATTCCCTAGATCTCCTAAATGTCACAAGTGAACAAACATCTATAAATGACATGTTATCACATCAATAAAAAAAGGTGACTCATCGAATGGAGGTTACTCGGTCGATGGTTGCTCGAGCAACCTATGAACTGTATGTGAGGAATAAAAAACTATCTTTAGATAACTATTTGGGATGAGGTCCCTTGAGGAGGTTTCCAATGATATGGTAACTCGAGCATCTATTCAACTGTAATTTGTACAAACCCATGTTTTGCCTAAATTCTCTAAAGGGGTTAGTATTTACTTTTCCAATGTTGCCTTGCTCCCAATCCTCCAAACCAAATTCCCGCGAGGTACCCAAGATGAGGTTATTCGCTAAGCATGTAAGCTCTCCCATGCCCTTCTAAACATGGTCCCTCTAGGATACCGATCAACCTCATAAATATTACAAAGTAAACTTAACGATTACAAGGAAAGAACAATACATGTACATCATAATCCCTATGAAAAAATGTGTTTTCCATATCTCTCAATTGAGTTTGGCCTTTGTGGGAGATCTTTCGAGCGACCTCAGTCTTGCACGAATGACCATCTTTGATCTTCTATTTGAGCAGTGTTAGTTTGTTAATCAACTTTAAGATTGCATGTCCCTTTACAATCATCAATACCAATACGGATTTTCCCCATTTCCAAGGATAACTACAATTTCTCACATCAATAATTCATGCATATTTCAAGTGAGGCCCACAATATTTCCCAATAATTAAAAATATCACAGGACAATATATTCGTATCTCATTTTCAACTATGAAAGTTCATAGGACATATAATTCATCCCTTTTCCCTTTAACATATTAATATTCTCATATTTATAATAATTGCATTATTTAATTCACATGGTCATTTTCTAAACCTATTTTAAGATGGGTTTCAATTTAATTCAATTTCAAATAATAACAACATGAAATTAATTAAGTTTATCTCACCCTAATTAAACCTTTAATCACTTGTATTTAGAGTATGGTTTAGAAAATATTAAAAACATTAAGCACTGGAGGAGAAAAGTAGAGTATTCTTGCCTTTTAACCATTTATGAAATCTCACTTGATTTCCTTAATTTCCTCAAACATCTGAGCAACCTTACCGCTTGAAATGCTCCCAAAATCTAGGCTTAAGTTCTCAAATGGAGGTTTGGAGGGTTTACATGCACGGGGTTTAGGGTTTTAGAGGTTAGGAATGAAGAAAAATAAAGGTTGAGGATTTTTTTTGGGAGAGAAATGAATTACCAGTATAAAATTTTGAGGGGTTTAAGTATTAAAAAGGGGACCACATCATTTCCCGTGCTTGGGTTGCTAGGGCCGCAGACTTACACATTCGCAGTCGCGCCTTAAATACCCACGATCGCAGGGACCCAAGCCACGATCGCGGTGGGTTTTATCGTGATCCGAGGCCTCCTCTAGGGTCAGACGTCAGATCTCTTTCTCTCATTCTCCATTCACACCCAACAAAACACACTTAATCACACCCACAAGTGTTCTCTTTTGAACCCTAACTTAGTCTCCAAGGTATGCTAAAATACTACCTTGCCCCCAAGGTTTTAGCATTATTCCTACAATGTAATTCAACAATTACAAAGGGCCACATAAGCACTTTAATTTACACCAGATTACTGAAAGTTTTATAAATTAAACAATGATCTTAATAATTATATATAATTTTTAATCTGATTCATAAATTTCCAATTAATAATAAACCATTATTAAATCACTTAATTCAATTAATAAATTACTTAAAAATTGTTATAAGAAAATGCTCCTCCTTCTCTTTAAGAACTCCATCTCTCTAGCAGCCTCCCACCATCTCCTAAACATTACCCCCTATTTTATATCCTCTCACTTATGAACCCTTCTCCTTCCCACCCCCTATCATGCCTTCAACTGGTGGTGATGGTGATGCACCTTCCATCCCAATCGTTAATATGATTCTTGCACCAGTTATGTAGCAAAACAAGCTCTATAACACTGAAGTGGATGTTTTGGTCGATGATGTTGAAGGAGACCAATTTGTGTCTATGGAGGAAAGCATTATGAAGGCCAACATCAATGTGTCGAGAATCCACGAGATCAACGAAGAAAATAATGTCTACATTGTGTTCCTTAAAAGCAAAGGATTATTTTAGGGGATTATATGTAATATAAACGAAACCAAAACATGGACAAGAGGAAGCACCTCACAACAAAAAGGCTAGAGGGTTATACCCCTTAAGACAAAGGGAAAATAACACTAGCTGAGGGGCATACCCCAACAACTAACTAAAAAGACACAAGGAGACAAATAAGATATCTTAATTAGAGACTAAGGTACTCTCAGGGATACCCCAATATATACATGACATCTGATTATCATAGCTTCTTTTACCTTTATTATAAGTCAAAACTCTAGCTTTAATCATATTCTCCACATCTTTGATAATGGCAACCTGATTTCTAGCAATTCTTTTGAAACTCCTAGCATTCCTCTCTAGTCAAATACACTAAATTACTCTCTAGCAATTCTGATTTATAGCAAAGTATTTTATTTTGATGATATTAACAACTTCAAACTCTCTAGTGGTAGAACAAAATATTTTGCTACTCCCTCCGACCAACTAGTAATGGAGAAGTAAGCTTCAGCTCCAACAAACATAAAGTATACTACAATTACTAGCATTGGTGAATGCATGGACACAGTGTTTGCTTCTACCAACGAAAAGAATAAATGTACTTTTGCTACGCTTAGTTGTACTTCACTTAATAATAGTGAAAACAATAGAGGTATGGTTGGTAAAATTGACCCCACTCCAGCACCAAATATGTTAAAATCTACCCCCATCAACAGTGCTGACAAAACCACCAAATCTTGGAGCTTATTGGTGGATGAAAAAAGGGACCCAAAGTTGAAGCTTAATTATCACAAACCTGCGTTGGAGGATGATAGAATTCAGGTGAAACCACCTATTAAAGTGGCTAAATTAGGCTATGCCACCTACGAAAGCAACTCAATGAGTTTTTTTCTCTATAAAAGACTGCCTTTCACTTTGGTTAACAATATTGCTTGATACGTTGGGAAAAACTTGGTCTATCCTATGTTATTGCACTTGGGCTTTGGTTTACTTAGAATAAGAGAAGTGATTGTGCTAATAATGTCCAAAATAGAATTGTTCATGTACTACATAAAAACTAATGGACAAATGTTATCCTTACTCCCAAGTTGAGGTACAATGTCATGGCATATCTGACAATTGTCCTATCCTCATTAATGTTTACCCCCTTGTTGAGAGGAAGCCCAATACCTTTAATAAATTAATTTATGGATGGAACACAATAACTTCAAAGGCATCATCATTGATTCTTGGACTCAATATACTATGGGCGACCCTATGTACATACTCTCTGTTAAGATCAAAAGACTTAAAGCCACTTCTTAAACAACTTAATAAGAAATTCTTTAGCAACATTTCTACTAGAGTGGACTAGGAAAGAGATCAAATGCACTTTATTCAAAGAAAAATTATTGAAGATGGCTCCAAAAATATCCTCATTGAGGAGAATAAATTGTTGGTGAGGAACTATACTAAGCTCATAGCTATCGAAGAAGACTAATATAAATAAAAGTCCCGAGTCAAATGGTTGTAGGTTGGTGACTCGAACACCTTTTTTTCCACAAATGTGTTAATAGAAATATCTCTAGAACAACGGGTTAACTGTGCAAGGCTCTAATATTGTTGCGAGTGAAGCTGTTAATTATTTATACTCTTTAATTGGTCATAATAGTACCTAACCTCCTTTTGACATCAACTTTGTTTTACACAAAAATCTGACTAGAGAGAAACAGACTACCCTTACAACCTTTATCACTTCTCTTGAAATCAAGGAATCCTTATTCTTAATTGGCTCTAACAAAGCCCATGACCCTGATGGTTTTAATGCTAAGTTTTTCAAGCACAATTGGGATGTGGTTGGTGACGATGTTACCTCTATTATATCCCACTTCTTTCATATTGGAAATATCCTCAGACAATGGAATTGCACCTCTTTAGTCCTCATTCCTAAAGTTAATAGCCCTAGTGATATGAGAAACTTGAGACTTGTATTATGCTATAACACTATCTTCAAATGTATCACTAAAGTCATTGCCAACATAATTAAACCCGTAATGGCCTTTCTTATTAATGAGAGGCAAGTTGCCTTTGTTGCTGGTAGATCCCTTACTCATAACATTCTTTTGACAAGGGAGCTCATAAGAAACTACCATAGGAATTTGTCTCTTAGATGTACTATTAAGATTGACATCATGATTGATTGGATTTCCGAGTGCACTACCATTACAAAGTTTTCCATTAGTTTGAATGGATAATTGCATGGGTTTTTCAATAGTTCTACAGGGATTAGGCATAGAGACACCCTATCCCTTGTCATTTCATCTTGGTTATGGAGGCATTTAATGTTATTCTTGATAAACATTGCTCCAATACTCAATTCACCAACCATCCTAAATGTAAAGACCAAATTATTAATCATCTTTGTTTTGCAGATGACTTGATAATTGTTTATGTTGTAGATCTTTAATCCATCAGTTGTGTCAAGAATGCCTTAAATTAGTTTAAAGACTGTTATGTTCTCTCTCCAAATCTTACAAAAAGCAATATGTATTACTCTGGAATTGATGATGTTACTATCACCTTTATGTCCTTTAGACCGGGCTTTGTTATGGATACCCCTCATTTAACATATATTGGTGTCCCTCTCATTTCCACTAGGCTGAAGTTTAAAGATTGGAAAATGCTCATTGACAGAATCACTCATAAAATCAAGGCCTAAATAACTAAGTTGTTGAGCTATGCTGGCAGATTGCAATTGGCAATGCCATCCAATTTACCAATCAAGTCTATTGGTGTTGATACAAAAAACTATCCACCTACGTGGACCAATCAGAAGTGAACACTTGTCCTCCTACGTGGCCAAAATTCTAATTAGCAGATAGTAGCTCGACAGGCATGCCGACCAACATAAAGAATGTCGACCATCAATACCAGTGAAGCATCACCATACCAAGGGTCTTACCACACGTGGTTCATACAAATCGTCACATTTATTATATACAGGTGTAAATGCTTGAATGTATAAAGGCATTCCATCCCTTGATATTCCAACCCTTAATCTTCGGGTCATTATAAATACATTGTATCCCCTTCATCAAGCGCAAGGTATAATGAATTCCAGACTATTCTTATTGATAATAGTACCTAGCTTTCCGTAACCTCTCAAATCAATACTATACAGTGGACGTAGGTTTTCTTACATAGCCGTGTCTCTATTTTATTTAGCATTGCAATTATATATTTTACCTGTGATTGTAAAATTGGATCAAGTCCAATTTTTTACATTAACATATTGGCGTCGTTTGTGGGAACGTGTGTCTGATTGCCATTCTCACTCTTATTCAAGGAAAAACGAATGATCCAGAGCCTAGTGCTAGAAACGAAGGCAACCCGCCTGATCCATCTGCTTCGCCTATAACAACCGACCTAAATGGGATCCTAGCCAGTATTGCCATAGGTCAAGATGCTATGCAGGAAATAATGAGACAATTAACTCAGTCGTTATAAGCAAGATCTCCAGCCTATTTAGACAGCAACAGTCCCATCACCATGAAGAGAAATATCGCCTCAACCTCCTAGGCATAGCCAATGCATCTTTTCCAAATCATCTCGGGATAGGACTTATCACCCAAGAATCAGTTCATTAATCAGAGCCTCAGAGTCTTATGATAACTATTCATTCTTTACTAAAAGGCCAAACGTCTTGTAAATATTAAGTCGAGCTTTGCCTTTCGATCGATTGGGACCCCGAGTAAATAGAAACCCCCTAGAGCAGTATCCAGGGACACTCAACCTCCAGACGACTAGCATGAAGCCACGATCGGATCAAAATCAAGCATTCGACGATCTGTACGCACCGAGTAGAATTCTCAAGAATAGAGTTTAATTCATACACATATTCGTGGCAGCCGAGCTATTTTGCATAAATCTGATATGGACTATCCTTCATGGAAATGATCGATTCAACGATTGGAAGATCGGCTAAGAGAGATGGCAAAGGCAAAGAATCATTTATAGCGAAGTTTTATTAAAGGATCGTCTTTTATTCAAGCAATTATGGATTTTTCTACTTTATCTAAGTTTAAAGCTCCTGTGGTTACCCCTAAATATGATGGGAAAACTAATCCAGTTCTCCATATTGAACAATATCAAACTACTGCTGACATTTATTCAGTCCTTGATAAGATGAGATGTAGAGCATTCTGAAGCACCATTACATGTTCTGCTCAGATATGGTATAATAGCTTGCCCCGAGGAGAAGTTACCAACTTCAACCAGCTTACCGAGCTGTTTATTAGTAATTTTTATTTTAGGGCTGAGCCAGCAGAGAGAGTATCCCATCTCTTGGGTGTAAGGCAACAGGTAGGGGAAACAACTAGGGAGTACATCACTTGTTTTAATAACGAGAAATTAAAAGTGGTAAATTACGAGGAAAAATAGCCCTCACTGCTTTCATGAGTGGGTTGCTTATCGAGAAATTGTACTATACTCTGCCCAAAAATCCTCTTAAAATCATGACTGAGCTCATGGCTAAGGCAGGAAAAATAATGAATGCCGAGGAAGCAATGGCCGCAAAGCAGAATCCAGCCACAAAGACTGAGGAGAAAGACCAGAAGGAGCAGAAGCCGAAAAAAGAGGATAAGCTAAAAAAATATGGAATCCACAGTACATTGAGTGTTAGCATTCACCATATCCTTGAGGAGATTAAAAGCAATAAGGATCTGCGATGGCCTGAATGGTTGAAATCACCTCACAATAAGAGGGATAAATCTAAATATTGTGAATTCCACAAGGATCTCACCCATACAACAGATAACTGCATCGCTTTACAAAATGAGATAGAATCACTCACCCGTCGAGGAAAACTCAATAAATTTGTTAATCGACAAGAAAGCATAGAAGCTAGAACAAGATCAAATTCTCCCTGCAAGTCCAAAGATAACAGAAAGATAAACCATGAAGATGATTATGAGGATGATCCCAATCTGCCGAATAAGCCCAAGCAGCCAGAACTTGAGGTAGTTATGATCAGTTTTGGTTCATTCGATTGTCATGTCATTACAGGTGGCAATGCAGGAGGAGGAGATAGCATTGCTGAAAGAAAAGCTTACTTGAATACAACCGAGGCTTGCCCTTATATCCAGATAATTAATCTGAATGAAGAAGACCGACCTAGGATGATCAACAAAGATAAACTGGTGATTGGTTTTTCAAAGAATGATCTCTTTGGGGTACTTTATCCCCATGATGACCCAATGGTTTTAAAATTTAGTATCCAGGATACTATCATCGCTAGAATTTTTATTGATAATGGAAGCTCGACAGATATGATGTTTTACCATTGCTTTCAGAGTTTGGATTTGAAGCTCAGCTAACTGGAACCCTACCATAGGCCATTAATAGGATTTTCTGGTGAAAAAGTTTATCCTCTTGGGATAATTAAGCTAGAAGTGTTGTTCGGCACTTGGCCGACAAGTCGTACGAAGAAAATACGCTTCTTTGCGATGGATAAAAACTTTTAATCTGCCTATAATATGATCCTCAGTAGGGAGGATTACAGAAGTTTGAAGTTGTACCATCAACAAATCATCAATGCTTGAAGTTTTTAACTCACTTTGGTGTAGGTATCGTAAAAGGCAATCAAAAGGTGGACAGAGAATGTTACTACTCCTTAGCTGAGCAAGAGGATTTGATAGAATTGAAGAAGAAGACTACCACCTAACAGGTGGATACTACCGAGCCCAACAGTGAATCTAAAGTTAAAACTTTAGATCCACGAGATGAGACATAATTAGTCAAAGGATAGATTATGGAAGCTACTGAAAGTATTATCCTAGATGATGATGAACTAGAAAGAACTACACAGATCGATTAAACGCTTGATCCAATCCTTAAACAAGGGTTAATTATATTTTTGAGGTAATGGAGAAATGTATTTTCTCGGAGCCATGAGGATATATGCCCGGGATTGATCCCAACTTCCTTTGTCATGAGCTCAATATCAATAAGGATGCCAAGTCGATCATGCAAAGACGAAGGGTTTTCAGTCCCAAGAAGAATCAAGCTATCCAAGAATAGGTCGAGAAACTTTAAAAAGCCTGGTTTACGGAAGATGTGAAGTATCCAGCCTGGTTGGCTAATGTTATAATGGTTAAGAAGAAGAATGATAAATAGAGGCTGTGCGGGGATTTAACTAATTTAAATAAAGCTTGCTAAACAGACATTTTCCCCTTGCCTAAAATTAATCAATTGGTGGATGCTACATCGGGACATGAGCTTTTAAGCTTTATGGATGCATATTCTGGGTATAATCAGATAAAAATGAAACCTGAAGATAGGGAAAGTACAACCTTCAACAACAATCGAGGAACTTATTGCTAATATGTAATGACCTTTGGGCTAAAAAATACAGGAGCAACGTATCAAAGGTTGGTGAACAAGATCTCTGAAGAATAGATAGGCAAGAATATGGAGGTTTATGGGTATGTGAACTATGTTAGCCTCCAATATGTGTGATTTTGTTTATTGCAATGGTTCCTGAGTAATTCGAAACACGTAGTCCTCATGTACCGGGATTTGATAGCAGAGTATGCGTGCACCGCAGCTTAGCCTAGGGGTGCCCTATTTGTATATTTATGCTGAGAATAATATACTTATAATTATAACAGACTCTTTGTTAAAGTGTGAATGCAAATAATTGAGACATTTTAAATGGGATTAAAGATGAGTTTTTCCTATAGTAATTGTTATAAATTAATCTGATTAATGAAAAGGTGAGTTACACGCAAGATATATTAGAATGATATGAATACACCCCTATATTTTATTGTGAAGACAGGAAGTGCTGCAGACTAGTTAGTTAACGACATAACTAGGACGGGTTAAGGATATACGTTAGGCGTGCACATTAGTTGAGGGGTGAGGAACTCATGTGAGAATACGTAACTAACATGTATATAATATTTACTATTTAATGCAATTAAACGCTTGCTATATTTTTAAACTGTTTTCACCTCGGGCTCTGACCCGTTTGCTTTCAAATCTATTTTTTTGTAAAACCTTTTTTGGTGCCCAGCCACAGGGACGCCAAGCATAGGAGTTCTATTCCATTGACGTGTTGTAGCTGCTGTGGAAGTTACAGGATCTCGGTATTAGACGCCTCCACATTTTGCATTTGATTCTATTCATGGTCATTCATCGGTTAGGGCATGTCGCCCATTTCCCTTAAGAGATAGCATTCTCAGACTTTCAGTTTCATTTCAGTTTTGGACTTATTTATTTATTCAAACTTTAGTATTGGGATTTATTCAGTATTTGGATTATTTAGGGGAGTGTTACTCCAGACTCATTTTATTTATTCCATTATTATTCTATTGTGATTGTGATGTGGATGTGGTATATTTAGCTTATAATTTAATTGGTTGCATGTTAATTTAATTTAATAAATTTGGCAACTCACTTTTTAAATATTAGGTGGCTAATAATTGTTTAAAATGCTTTCGATAGTGATGCTATGAACTCAACCAACTTGATATTTTGTATTAATTTGAATAAAGGAGTAGCTACCAGTTATTTAATTAGTCGGGGTGCCACAGGTGGTATCAAAGCCAGGTTCTAGAGTCGTTAGAATCTGTACGGCTTGTTATGTTTCCGCGTAGCGTCCTTTGATATAGATCCCTATATTTTAGGATTGTTGTACTCTTTTGTGTATCTTACGATCTTCGGGTATTTTGAGATAATAATTGTGTACTTAAAAAACTTCTCTCTTATTTCAGATGTCTCCTCGACGTGCACAGCGAGTTCCCAGGGGTACCCAGCCCAAGCCTCAGCCTGCACCAGTTCAGGGTTCTATGAACGCTGTTGAAGTTGTGGCCATTGAGACCCAAGCGGTAAATGACGTGTTAGCAGTTATGTAACAGGCACCACCTCACTCCCCGGTGGTAGCCCCATGCATTCCTGTCTGCTTGGGAATGTGTTCGTGATCCCTTAAGAAGGCGCACCCTCCGGAGTTTGCAGGGAGCTCTGACGTTGTTGTGTCGAGCCAGTGGAAGAAGGACATCCAAAGACACTTGAGGATGTATGAGTGTAAAGATGTGCAGAGGCAGATATTGGCTACATTTAAGCTGGTAAGATCAGCATTGCAGTGGTGGGAGTCCATTTCCACCGCAGAGGAGAGAGGTGTTCTTTCTATATAGGAGTTATGGGTGCGGTTCGACTGCAAATATTTTCCCTCAGCAGTTCACACCGAGATGATGCAGAAATTGATGAACCTTAAGTAGGAAGGGAGGACAGTGGCAGAGTATGAGGCCGAACTCACTAATATTCTGAACATCGTTCCCGATGAGATTCCTACTGAAGAGAAGAAAATTCAAAAGTTCATGGATGGGTTGACGTGGAGGATTCGTCAGCACCTGCTATGAAATCTCTCATTGGACACCTATTCAGATGTGGTTAATGCAACATTACTTCACTGTCAGGACCATTGCTTCCATTTGTTAGAGGGTAAGCGAGCAGGAAAGTCCTGCCAGCAGGGCAGGACATGGGGTAATAGTGCCAGCGGGGCACAATCAGCTCAAGGTCAGCACAGGCAGGGTGATCAGAGTTCCCAGCAGGGGGATTCTAAGAGATTTAGATAAAGAGGTTTCAGAAATGGTTAGGGAGGTTTTCAGCATGGCCAACAGGGTCAACACGGCTATCAGGACCAGCGGTAGTTACAACAGGGCCAGCATGGCAAGGGTAGGGGTGGTAACAGCCATCAAAGTCGTGGAGAGCAGGGTTAGAGAGGGGGAAACTTTGTAGGAAAATGTTTCATATGTGGCAAGATTGTCCTGAAAGGGGCAGGGCCCCGCAGCAAGGTGCTCGACATGAGCCCCAAAGACCTAAATTTCCCGCCGCCCTCCCAGTGCCACCACAGATGCATGCATTGCCACCTATCCCAGCAGTCCCAATTCAGTAGGGACAGCTTCAGCACAGCTGAGTTTACCAGCTCTAGCAGGCTGCAGTCCCACAGGATCCACTCGCAATTAAGGGTATGTTTTCTATTCAGGGGACTATGAGGCATATTTTATTTGACACGGGAGCCACACACTGTTTTATTATCACGAGATTTGCATGCACTAGGGGTTATTAGATACCGCAGATAGCACTATTACTTGTGTAGATTCACCGTTGAGTAGGGGCTCTGTGATTTCTCTTATATGTAGAGGCGTGGGCATAAAGATTGGGAGGTTTACTTTACCTGACGACATGTTAGTATTAGATATGTCCGAGTGCGATGCGATTATTGGTGTGGATTGGATGGTTACATATCGAGCCATGATTGATTGTTTCAGTAGGAGTATTATTTTTGCCATACCCGGTCAGGAGATGTTCCTAGTGGCGATACCTCGTCCTGAGGGAGGATCGTCCATTCACTTGTACTATATAGAGGAGGATACCTCTAGGGAGGTGGTGATACCACTTGATTCGATTCCAGTTGTTAGGGAGTTCGCTGATGTATTCCAGGATATTTCAGGATTTCCTAGCAGAGAGATAGACTTTGTTATATATTTGACACCGGGCACTCGGTCGATAGCCCGCGCACCTTATCGTATGGATCTAACGAAGATAAAAGAGCTATAAGATCAGATAGAGAAGCTGTTGGGTCAGGGGTTTATCCATAGGAGTACTTCGTAGTGGGGTGCTCCTGTGCTGTTCGTTAAGAAGAGGTATGGATCTTTGAGGTTGTGTGTAGATTACCGGGAGTTGAATAAAGTCACGATATGAAATAAGTATCCATTGCCCCGAATCGATGACTTATTCTACCAGTTGAGAGGAGCTTCCTTCTTCTCAAAGATTGATTTGAGATCGGGATACCATCAGTTATGCATCAGGGAGCAGGATGTCTCGAATACTGCCTTCTTGACGAGATATGGTTCCTACGAGTTCAGGGTCATGCCTTTTGGCCTAACCAATGCTCCATCCGTGTTTATGGACTTGATGAATAGGGTATTCAGAGAGTTCCAAGACCAGTTCATCATTGTCTTCATTGACGACATTCTGGTTTACTCCCAGACAGAGGAGGAGCATGCCGAGCACTTGAGGCAGGTTTTACAGACACTGCGTCAGAACGAGTTGCATGTAAAATATGAGAAGGGTGGGTTTTGGCTAAAGGAGGTTCAGTTTTTAGGGTAAATCATTTCAGACAGGGGGATATCTGTTGATCCGGGGAAGGTATCAATGGTGAGGGAGTGGGGACAGCCCACGACACCGATAGAGATATGTAGTTCTTGGGCCTAGCAGGATACTACAGGAGGTTTATTCAGGGGTTCTCGAAGATAGCGGGTCCTTTGACACATCTGACTCGCAAGGGTGTGCCATTTATTTGGAACAATGCCTGCCAGTTGGCTTTCGACGAGTTGAAGGACAAGTTGACCTCAACACACCAGTGTTAGCATTGCCCAGACCGGGAGTGGAGTATCTAGTCTACACTAATGCGTCCTTACTAGGACTTGGGGGTGTATTACAGCAGGAGAGTCAGGCTATAGCTTATGCTTCCCGTAAGCTTAAGCCTCACGAGAAGAATTACCCCACCCACGACTCGAAGTTAGCAATAGTCGTATTTGCCCTTCGAATTTGGAGACATTATCTCCTGGGGGAGAAATTCCGTTTATTTACAGACCACGAGTCCCTACAATACCTCTTCACGCAGAAGGAGCTGAATATGCGTCAACATCGATGGATTGAGTTTATAAAGGATTATCAGTTTGATATCCAATACCACCTAGGGAAGGCTAACGGGGTAGCAGACGCGCTGAGCCGTAGTCCAATAGGTGAGGTAATCGAGGTGTGGAAAGCGAAGTGGAAGGAATAGGGACACCAGGACGCAGTGTCCCGATCATTCATGTCTGTGATGACAGTTACGCCCCAAATCATTACGAAAGTTATACAGGCCCAGGCAGCAGACCTGTTATGTCAAGAGCAGATAGTATGATTACTAGCAGAGGGGAAGAGTCTTACATCATTAATTCAGACGGGGGCTTACACTTCAATGGGAGATTAGTTATTCCTGAGGGGGAAGACTTGCGACACGAGGTAATGACAGAGTCGCACGGTTCGTGATTTAAGGTCCATCCCGGTGGGGATAAGATGTACCAGGATATGAGGCGACAGTACTGGTGGAGCGGGATAAAGAGGGAAATTGCTGAGTTCGTTTCGAAGTGTGCCACTTTTCAGCTAGTAAATGTGGACCATCAGAGATCGACAGGACTTATACAACCATTAGAGGTTCCAATGTGGAAATGGGAGAGAATTTCCATGGCCTTCATCACGGGGTTACCTATATCGTAGAGAGGTCACGATTCTATATGGGTAATCGTGGATCGATTGACCAAGGTTGCCCACTTTCTGCCAGCCTGGACAGACTACACTACGGGATAGTATGACCAGATCTTCATAGCTGAGATAATGAGACTCCACGGGATGCCTCTCAATATCGTGTCTGATAGAGACAAAATATTTGTGTCACGGGTTTGGGAAAGTTTCCAAGAAGTCAAACGGAGTTGCGATTGAGTACATCCTATCACCCACAGATAGATAGGCAGACCGAGCGAACGAATCAAATGTTAGAGGACATGTTGCGTATGTGCATCCTCAATTTTGGAGGTGGTTGGGAGTAGTACCTTCCACTGGTGGAGTTTGCCTATAATAACTCCTACCATTTCACTATTGGTATGGCTCCATATGAGGCATTGTACAGTAGGCCTTGTTATTCCCCAACATGTTGGCTAGAGGTGGGGGACAACAAGCTACTTGGGCTGGAGGTGATTCAGGACACTTCGACGAGGATAAAGATGATACGGAGCCGTATTTGGGTTGCTCAGGACTGACAGAAGGGTTACGCCGATGCCAAGAGGTCCTTTTGAGAGTTCAATGTATGGGACCAGGTGCTGCTCACAGTGTCTCCTATGAAGGGGATTATGCGTTTCGAGAAGAAGGGGAAGTTAGCGCCTAGATATGTGGGACCATTCCCTATAATCGAGCGAATTGGGCCAGTTGCATATAGACTTTGGTTACCGGAACACTTGCATAGGGTCCATGATGTGTTCCATATTTCCTCAGTGAGGAGATATCTTCGGGATGATTTGGCCCATAGTCACATTGCTTTAGAGGATATTGATATACAACCAGATAGTTCCTATGAGGAAGGCCGATTGCTATTCTAGACCATAACGAGAGGAAATTGAGGTCGAAGATAGTACCGTTAGTGCGTGTTCAGTGGCGGCATCATAATGCCGA
This sequence comes from Sambucus nigra, assembly GCA_949130495.1. Classification (NCBI taxonomy): domain Eukaryota; kingdom Viridiplantae; phylum Streptophyta; class Magnoliopsida; order Dipsacales; family Adoxaceae; genus Sambucus; species Sambucus nigra. Next base: position 152,722,648 of record OX422218.1, read on the forward strand.
GGAGTCTACCTGGGAGCGCGAGGATGAGATGCTCGAGCGTTATCCAGAGTTATTTTTGCCGGGTATATTTTATTTCCGAATTTCGGGATGAAATTCTGTTATTAGGGGGAAGTATGTAATACCCCGTAATTTTATTGATTTTATTTAATGGGACTAATTAAATTAAATGGGATAATTATTTGGAAATTAATTCGGATTTAAATACTAGCGAGACGTAAGTTGGTATTTAATTATGATAATAATGTTGAATATTACTGGGTGAATATGGTAATATATGATTATTAAATTTATTAAAATTATTGCGAGTCATAAATACGACAATTCAGAAATTAAGTTGGGACGTGCATGTTAGTCGCGTCAAGAATCAATTTAAATGAATTTAAAAATGAATTATATTTTTTTAACATCCGTATAGTCATTTCGAGTGCACCAGCATGTCCAAAAGGGCCGAGATAGTCAGAAAACACTAGTCGGGGGTTTAGTTTGGGTCCCGGGGCATTTTTAGGCCAAACCGGCAACCCGGGAGGGTATTTTAGTCATTTTGACCCACAAAATTTAAGCTTTGTCAGCCAATATTAGGGCCATTATCTGTCAAAATCAAGTAGTGGACAACGTGAGTAGAGAGGAGAAGTTCCAAGGAAGCTTTCAAAGCCATAACCGCCACACACCGCCACTATCGCCGAATTTGTGATCGGAGAGAGGAAGAGAACCAACCCTTATCGTCATCAAATGATCAGAACATCAAATTTCCAGGCAAGTGATTTGATTCACTAAGATTCAGCGAATAATCTATCCATAATAGTTTAGGATTTGATGATATCCATGATAATATTGAAAAGTCATGAAACTTTGGAGATGAAACCTTAATTCTGGTTAGGATTTGTAAGTAGTTTGATTCTGGAAGTATTTTATTAACGAAATCATAACCCATGCTTAGTTAAAAATGAACTTACAAAGAGATGTATGATGATTCTTGAAGAAAATAGAAAAAATAGGATTTTTCATGATAATATGATGATTAAATCCAAGAAAGGTCTATTTGATAATGATTTAAGAATTATGGAACTTTAAGATTCATGTAATTAGGTTATATAATTACCCAATATGTTTACTTTAGGATTTAACATCATGTAATGAGAAATTGGGACAAAACTAGGACGGAAAATGCAGAAATCCGAGACTTGCAACTTCGATCGACAGTCATAGGTCGATCGATTGAACTCCCCAGAAACTGTGAACTTTTTTCCTTTTTGAATTTAACCAATTCCGACCATTGAAAGTTGAAAGTGGGGATTATGTGAATGCATTAGGACTTTAGGGAGACCAGTAGGGATGTAACTAAAGCTTAGAACATATTAGAATTGGTTTGGAAAGTAGTGTTGAACTTACGAGTGTCCGACGAGTAATTTATCATTTTAAAATGCGAGAGCATGACTTAAGTTTGTATGAGAGATGAATTAGGGTTTGAGACAAAAATATGGACTTAGGAGTATTGAATTTACATATGGGATACGTAGGAGACTTAGTAACTTTTTCGGGATAGGCTTAAATACTCAAAATGATATGACGTGAGAATTATTGGCAAAACATATTATATATAAGTTGGAATGATAATGGAGTACGAGTATGACCGATGGTATAGGGCTGAAAATTTACCTTTGTTAATGTAATAATTTCCTAAGTTGTGTGAATGCTTAGTATATGGATTATTGTGTGTATGACATACCTACCATACTTGCTATCACGGGAGGTCGACTTTCAGAATAGGACCATATGATCTTTGTGTGCCTACCAAGGGATTTAGATTAGTACCTTAAGGATATAGTGCTGTGAATGGCTTATTTATGAGTTGATAAGTCAGCTGACCATGGGAGCGTAGGTATGAGTGTGACCCATGGGTATGTGAACTATGTTTGCCTCCAATATGTGTGATTTTGTTTATTGCAACGGTTCCTGAGGGATTCGAAACACGTAGTCCTCATGTACGTGATGTACTGGGATTCGATAGCAAAGTATGCGTGCACCACAGCTTAGCCTAGGGGTGACCTATTTGTATATTTATGTTGAGAATAATATACTTGTAATTATAAATGACTCTTTGTTAAGGTGTGAATACAAATAATTGAGACATTTTAAATGGGATTAAAGATGAGTTTTTCCTATAGTAATTGTTATAAATTAATCTGATTAATGAAAAGGTGAGTTACACGCAGGATATATTAGAATGATATGAATAGACCCCTATATTATATTGTGAAGACAGTAAGTGGTACAAATTAGTTAGTTAACGGCATAACTAGGACGGGTTAAGGATATACGTTAGGCGTGCACATTAGCTGAGGGGTAAGGAACTCATGTGAGAGAACATAACTAACATGTATATAATATTTACTATTTAATGCAATTAAACACTTGCTATATTTTTAAACTGTTTTCACCTCGGGCTCTGACCCGTTTGCTTTCAAATCTCTTTTCTTATAAGGTGCCCAGCCACAGGGACGCCAAGCATAGGAGTTCCATTCCATTGACGTGCTGTAGCTGCTGTGGAAGTTACAGGATCTCGGTATTAGACGCCTCTACATTCTGCATTTGATTCTATTCAGGGTCATTCATCAGTTAGGGCATGTCGCCCATTTCCATTTAGAGATAGCATTATGAGACTTTCAATTTCATTTCAGTTTTGGATTTATTTATTTATTCAGACTTTTGTATTTTGATTTATTCAGGGGAGTGTTACTCCAGACTCATTTTATTTATTCCATTATTCTTCTATTGTGATTGTGATGTGGATGTGGTATATTTAGCTTATAATTTAATGGTTGCATGTTAATTTAATTTAATAAAATTTGGCAACTCACTTTTTAAATATTAAGTGGCTAGTAATTGTTTTAAATGATTTTGATAGTGATGCCATGAACTGAACCAACTTGACATTTTGTATTAATTTGAATAAAGGAGTAGCTACCCGGTATTTAATTTGTCGGGGTGTCACATGTATCTCAATTCTCCATTTTATCTTGTTTCTGGACTATTCTATTCTTACCTATATAAACCCCACTATAGAGCTTGTTAGGGTTGGATTTTCAGATCAATCATTTTTTAGAGTGATAAATAAATTGGGCTTCATATTACTTTAGGAGAGAATATTATAGAGAATTAAATATTTCGAGAGAGAACATTATTTTAATTCACACATTGTGTTGATTTCGTTTTTATATTTAACTTTTGTGTTGAACTCTCAATGATCTTACACATCATCTCAATAAGAGATTGAAATATCGTGTTGTTGTAGTGAGAGTTTTGTGCTGATATATATATATATATATATATATATATATATATATATATATATATATATATATATATATATCAAAAACTAAACTCTCTTAGTATTTTTAGATCCTTAATTTTTTATTGAATATTTTTATGAACTAAACATTTCGATTTTTGTTGTGAATGTTATGTATATTTGTTATAATAAGAATTATCTTTGAATCTTGAATGTTTGTTGAATATCTTTTATAGATCTATTTTCTCTTGTTATTTGAAAATAAAATTCTAAAAAGATTTTTAGAATAATTTTTAACACTACACACAGTAAAACTAATTGTATATTTTTTTTAAGAGAATGCTTTTGGATTTACATGATGATAATATCATTATTATTCTTTCTAATATATTGCATGTTTTTTTTTTCTTTTCTTATATTTATGGAATATGTCTTCGTGAAAATTAAAATGTTTAAATAGATTTTTTCGGATTTATGCTTGAATGATTGTATATCTTGAAATCCATGTAAGTCATTATGATATTGAGAATTAATAATTGAAAATCTGTTTTGTAAGTTTTTTAGAAACCTTAGTTTGTTGATATTTGCAATCTTATGTTGTAAATATAATATTTTTTGTAACTATTTGTGTTATATGTAAGTTCTTGAATGGTTTGCATTTTAGAACATTTTCACTACATTACTACACATGTTGCATTTCACAATGAGTTGCATGGGTTATTACTACACTGGTACTCTGAGTTGCATGGGTTAACATTGAGAATGAGGAGTGTGAATAAATCTGTAATACCACGTATTTTTATGGCATTTAATTATGGGGTTAATAATATTAAATTGGAATAAATTAATTTAATATTAATTCGAATGTTAAATTTGATATTTACTAGCGTGACGAGAATCAGTAATTATTGATGAGAATTACATTGAATATTACTTAATGAGTAAAGTAATATATGAGATTGAATTTATTAAAATTGTCGCGAGTGAATAATACGACAGTTCTAGAAATTAAGTCGGGACGCGCGTATGTCGTGTCGGGACGAAACTAATGGAATAAAAATTAAATAAATTCTAAGTCACTCGTATGGTCATTTCGACTGCGCTAATGTGTACGGATGGGTCAAGATAGTCAGAAAAGTGTACTCGGAGGGTTTAGTTTGGGTCTCGGGACGATTTTAGGCCAAACCGGCAATTCGGGAGGGCATTTCGGTAATTACCCATTTTAGGTATTAATTAATGACGAAAATTGAGAGGTTATATCTAATTGAAAGTAGAGTACTCGAGGGTTAGAAATATTGGAGTTTCATAGAGGCTAAGGAATAGAGAAGAGAGAAGGCTTCCAAGGAGGAGAACATTATCCTTCGATTTGGGATATTTTTTTGGATGATTAATCTAGCATGTTTATTCCACTTGGACGGTTTGGTATTCCATTTTATTATCTGTGTTCATGAAAATGTTTTCGTATATTAAATTATAATTACAGAACTAAATCTTTAAAAAATTAAATGTTTTGACACTTAGCTCAATTACTTATTAGGTGATAAATAAAGAAAATGATTTTTCGACAGTGATGCTAAGAATGAAGCAACCGGACACTTTGATTTAATTCAATAAAGGACTGATCACCCGACATATAATTAGATGGGGTGTCACAGGTGGTATCAGAGCATCAGGTTCTAATGTCCTTAGGATCTGTGTGGCTTTTCACTTTTCAGCGTAGCGTTCTTTGATGTAGAGCCTTACTATAGGATTGTTGTATTCCCTTACGTATGCGACTTACGTTGTCCTGCTATGAATTATAATGGATGTGACTCATTATACGAAATTGTGTGTGCTTCGAGCACCGAACATTATAGGATGACCAGCGAGGGCCATAAGAAGGACTGCAGTAGAAGAAGCCCGACAAAAGACGTAGCGTAATCTGGGAATGGAGAGCGTGACAAAAGTCACCATGAGTAATATTGAAGCAAGTGATAATAGAATTATCACTCGGGAACAATGGGTTCTCCAGGCACAGTCATAGGTAAAGGTGGAGCGATTTCAGGATCTCCTAGCTTAGTCGATGAGGGAAAAATCAGAGGGACTCTTTTGCAAGGTCATCGGTTAAGATGCAGAGAAGAGAGAGACGTGCAACAGCCAATGGAAGTAGAAAATCCATAAGTAATTGTGTATAGTGGAGTGTGACGGAACCCAAAATTAAAATTGGATTTAAATTTGTAGCTCTTAGGAGCGACATAAAGTGATTAGAGTCAATCACCTCATATAAAGAAGTGCGTTTGAAATTTAAAGAGAAGTTTGGGTACGGTTTGATCGTGAGGTCTTCCATTCGATGTTATAATAAAGATGCAAGTAAAATTCTGATTCTCAGCACAGTGGGTAAGCTAGAGACCGATCGTGAAAGAAAGGTTGAATTGCATAACAAACTTTGTACGTGGAAAAGGGGCATAAAATAAAAAGGGTTTATAGTTGATAAAGGGACGTGTAGAATACGAGAATGGATGAGAAATCCAGCTAGGATAACTAATGTTGATGTTATCAAGGTTATACGTTTCTAAATTATTTCAGCACTTCCGAAAGAAGTGATCCAGGAGGGTTAAAGAATTTGGCCAAAAAACAAAGACTGAACTTAACGGTGTTAGTTAAACACCACGTGAGAGTATGCCCAATAAGGAACTCATTTAGATAATTTTGATTGATTAACTTCCTACCAAGTGATGATGAAGTCAATCAAGGCTGTAGAGGCCAACAATAGTTCCAAAAGGCCCGCATAGCCAAAGGGACAACGGAAGAATAATTGGGAGCTAAGACTGCCAGTCCGAGGGAAGGACATTTCTAAAATGGTAAGTGGGACCAGTGACGTGAAATGACTCTGGAAGTTTCCCCTATGTGTAGAGAATGGGACCACCAGTGTTGAAGGTACCCACGTTGAGAAGTAAAACCGATCAGATTTGAGAATAGTAAAACATACCAGTTAGGCATGACAAATGGAGGGGTGAGATTTTTAGAGGAAGAATTGGCCCCAATAAGCTACAACCAAAGAGTGGTAGGTTTAAGCAGGACCAGTGGAGTCCTTGGTAATAATAACATATTAAATCCTCAGGGTCATTAGGGCCCCGAAAGAAATAGGGTGGCCAGTAAAGCCATAAGTGAGGCCTTGAAATGTTAGGCAACATTTCAATGATGGGTGTGTGAGCTGCAGAACAGAATAATTTGACCACAACGAGGAGGGGGGAAATATTGGATGAAATCCTAGATGTTTAAAGATTGCGGATGCTCATGGGTCGTGTTGGCAACTACATGCTGGGACCCTACGATTAAGTGAGCCTGATGAAGTTTTATTTCATCCTTATGAGAAAAGGATTAGGCCAAATTACATGGGTGTGTCCTAATACATGTAGTAATTGTTAACACTAAAAGTCGAGCGCGAGTCGAGTTTAGTGGATACGCTGGTTTTAACTGGCTGGTTATAAATGTATTTACCATGGGTAACGAGGCTTTTGGATGTCACCCGTGAGTGAGTCGGGTGGGCATTAAAGGCATATTTTATCGTTATAAATTATTAGTGAAGTGAGTTAGCAATGTCGAGCTTATTATGGTGATGTGTAGTGATTAATTACCGAATGTTTGTATGATAGTAGATTGAGTGATAAGACTATCGTGCTGAATACTCCGGGTGAGTAATATTACTTTGGTGAGGTGCCACCTAAAATAGGGTTGGGCCTATATATATATATATGAAAATTTCATGATATCATAGACTTCAGGGAGTAAGTTGTCTAGTTGTATGTAATCTCAGCGCTTAGGGATTTATTTAGATCGGACTCAGGATATATCGTGTTCTGTATCAAGCAGGTGATATAACTCTTTATATACATAGCGCCAAGAACTTGGGATATTGAGAGCGCCTTGTTTCATGTTACTTTAGGGACATAAGAGTGGACACGTAGGCTTGTGTGTCAACATGCGGAGATTATGGGAAGGTATATATTATGGATTGAGGACCTTACGGATCTCGACGACCGATAATGTTAGGTAGTAGTGTATTGGGGGGTTCCTTTTTTGGATTTCTCTTTGCGAGACACCCCACGCATAAAACTAGCGAACGTCGGGAATTGGAGAGAAGTTTGGATAATAGTACATGGGTTTCGTACCTTGTTTAATGTACATATATAAAATATAATCATAATTGATAATTCTATTGTGACTTAAGGCCAGTAGAGTCACCTAATCCCGATGTGAAGATTGACTTAAGAGGATTATATTTGATTCGTGCATTAATGCTCAAGACATAGGGTGTATGGGCGCCCTAGGTGACTAAATCTTGATTTTATCCACATATGGAAAGTATTCCCAAGAATTTTATTGCAAAGGGGGTTACGATCCTATATCGGTGTTAATGGATCGATTGACCTAAGTAGCTCACATTATGCTAAGTTAGGACTGGCTTATTACGGGACAGTATGCACATATCTTTATAATCGATATAGTGAGATTATACGAGCGTCGCTTGATATTGTGTTCGATTGAGACAAGATCCTTGTCTTTCAATTTTGGAATAATGTTCACGAGGCCATAGGTACCGAGTTGTGATTGAGTATAACCTATTATCCGCAGACGAATGGGCTAAACAAGCGGACTAGTCAGATGTTGGAGAATAAATTATATGTGTACCCTTGAATCTCAGAGGAGGACGAGAGCAGTCCCTTCCACTAGTGGAGTTTGTCCGTTGAGCTATGGCACAGTAAGCCTTGTTGTTTTCCTGATTGTTAGCTAAATGTGGGGGATCAAGTCCTATCGCCAAAATCAGAGATGGGTTAATACTTAGAGTATATAGTGTGTGTAAAATGTATACTGCACAAATGGCCTACTTGTGTGCGATTGTCACGATATGAGATTGTATGTATCTAAATGACGATTAATCAACTAAGGTACGAATAGTAGAACGTTATATAGCGAACATCTAAATAAGTTTAAGTAGTGAAACTTAAACGATACGGCTTGGACAGGAACCTACTGTAATACCCCGTATTTTTATGCTATTTTTAATTTGGGGATTTATTAAATTTAATGAGATGATTTATTTAATAAAAATCCGGAAATTAATCATGTTATAATTATTAACGTGACTAGAGTTAGTAATTATGGGAAACTTGTTGAATATTACTAATGAGCATAGTAATATATTATATTGGTTATATTGAATGTCATAAGTAAATTAAAGGACTATTTCGGAAATTTAAGTCGGGACGTGCCCGTGTCACGTCGGGACTAATTATGTTAATTAAAAAGTGAATATTTTATAAGTTGTCCGTATGATCGTTTTGAGTACGCCAACGCGTCCGGAAGGGTCGAGATAGTCAGAAAAGTGTACCCGGGGGTTTAGTTCAGGCCTCGGGGTGTTTTTAGGCCTAATTAGTGACCCGGGAGGGCATTATGGTCATTTTACAAATTAGGGTAATTAAACCCACGAATTTCAGCCATCCTTAGCAGCCATTTAAGTCAGCCTTTTAGGGTTAGAACATTCAGAACCCTAGAACGGCCATTGGAGTAGAGAGGAGAGAGCTCTCAAGGTGATTCAAGGCCAAAACACCACCAATCGCACCACCGTCACCACCAACGCGTAGATCGCGAGGAGGAGAACGCAACCACACCAATATCAGCAGGAAACCAGACCTCTGAAATCCCAGGCAAGTGTTTAACTTACGTATTTTCGTTGGTGCAATATTCATATTAGTGTAGAAATGATTAGGAGTGTAATCAATGGAAGAAAACCCCAAATTTTGATAGGAATTTGCATGTAGAAAACATTATAACAGTATTCTGGAAATAGTATGTGAAGTAGATGATTAACCCTCGAATTTTTGATTTTATGTTAGAAGGAAATTCTGGAGAAAAATGTTTAGAACAAAAGTTAAGAAAACATTAGGGTTCTTGATGTTTAAATGAGATTTTGGGTTGTTTAACCATGTTTAATGTTGGAAATTCGCATGCTTAACGTTAAAATCATCTGGAAATATGTTATTATGTTTGTAGTAAGAGTTTTGGGACGATTAGTGTTGGGAAATATTGTTTTGGGTGAAGAATTTTGGTAAAACCCGTAACTGCACTTCTGCAGGATTTTGCAGACCTGCTTGATCGATCGATCGAGCCTAGAGCTTCGATCGATCGAGCCTAGAGCTTTGATCGATCGAAGGTTCGATCGATCGAGCCCCAGACCTCGATCGATCGACCCTTCCTGGCAGACTCCGATTTCCCCTTGTTTAATTAATTGAATATGATTCATCGTGAAATAGCTTTTGGACTTTATGAATAAAACATTTTGGGATATAGGAGAGACCAGTAGGGCATATGATTAAGTGTTGAGAACTTGTTATGAGATGATAATTGTATTTTAGTGACAATTATTTAAACGACGAGGAAACTACGTAATTCAAGTGAGAGATTACGTCAAATACTTATGATAGAGAATAGACGTTTACCTACTGATTTTGCTACTTGGATGGATAGAATCCACGAGTGTCACATAGCTAGTGAGAAAACCCTTCGAGTTAAGGTTAGAGACGAAACCTTATACGTAATCATAATAATGAGAAATTAAGGATAAATGTTGTGACTATGGGTTACGAGAGGCACCTATATTTATGTGATAAAAGGGGTATAATTATATGATTGTGTGTACATATATTATATACATGTGAAAAGCGTACCCATGCTACTTGCTATCCCTGAGGTTACCGCGCTGGGACGATCTTATCCTGTGTTGCTTTATGGGGGATATTGATTTGTACCCTAGAAGATAGAGATCCTAGGTACGGGCTATCAGATTGATAGTCGGACGGTCCTAAGAGACGTGTGGGTATGTACTGACCTCTTGGACTTGGAATCTATGCTTCGTCTCAACGTTGTTTTGTATATGTTAATACAGTTCGAGAGTGATTCCGAACTTGTATTTCCCTTTGTGTGAGCGATACGGGGATTGGATAGCAGAGTATGCCCGCACCATAGTTTAGTTGGGGTGCTGTTATATATATATATTATCCGAGTAGTTAATATATATATATGAGGTTATATACTTTAACTGCCTACTGGGATTTGATAAGTAGGACATAGTTGTTGACGCTATAATAAATACTTGTTTTGTGAAAGTATGAGAAGGCACTGGTAAACTTTATAATTTAATGAAGCTAAAACGAGAGTAGTGCTACTATTTGAAAGTAACCTTTTTAAAACATTGTCATCGTTCGGTTTTGAAAACTTATGAGTAAGTTAAGATAAACTAGACTATTTGGGAAGGTTAGTACGATAGGCGTGCACATTAGAAGAGAGGTGAGAATTTCTCAAGAGAGTGTCGAACTAATATGATTTGCATTGGCCTGTATCAATTTAAATACTTGCTTAACGTATTTTAAAAATCAAACACACTTTCGGGCCCTGACCCGTTTCTTTCTCTCTCTCTCTCCCTTGTGTATATATATGTATATTTTCAGGTGCCCAGCCACAGGGGCGTCTTGCTTAGGATCCTTTGAGAAGAACGAGCTGCAGCTTAGGTGGAAGTTGCAGGTCACTTGAGTAGACGGCTTCTGTTATTGACTCCACCCTTATTACTCTCATTTATTGGGCACGTGTCGCCCCTTTCATCATTTCATTTACTTGTTGGGATTTTTATATTTTCAGTTATTCCAGTATTGTTTTATGGGATTTATTCAGGATAGTTTATGATGTTTGGTTTTATTATGTTGACATTCGATTGACGAATGTATGGTTTTATTTTAGTTCTTCGTGGTGTGAACCTATATTGTAGAAATGTTGTTTGGTAAGTAAATCTTTTCTTTAATTACAATTTGGAAGTTTGTATGAAAAATGTTTTTGACACTTAGCTTAATTATTTAGGGTGTTAAATTGAAAAAAATATTTTTATCGACAGTGATGCTGAGAATGAACCAACTGTTTACCTTGATTTAATTTAATAGAGGAGTGATCGCCCGGTATTTAATTAGGCGGGGTGTCACACCTACGTGACAGGGTAACTTGGAATTTAAAACGAACATATGTGAGGTGTTCATTAGTAAGGGTATTTGATAGCGTAATGTATGGGCGGTATGGAGTAGTTTAATCGTGAGCGCGAGGATGCGATGCGCGACATATAGTCGAGTTGTTCTTATCTGGTATATTTTTTCTGAATTTTGGGATGAAATTCCGTTGTAAGGGGGAAAGTATGTAATACCCCATATTGAGTGAATAATACGACAATTATAGAAATTAAGTCGGGACGCGCGTGTGTCGTGTCGGGAGGAAACTAATGGAATAAAAAGTAAATAAATTCTAAGTCACCGGTATGGTCATTTTGAGTGCACCAATGTGTCCGGACGGATCAAGATAGTCAGAAAAGTGTACTCGAAGGTTTAGTTTGGGTCTCATAACGATTTTAGGCCTAACCGGCAACCCAGGAGGGCATTTTGGTAATTACCCATTTTTGGTCTTAATTAATGATGAAAATTGAGAGGTTATATCTAATTGAAAGTAGAGTCCTCGACGGTTAGAAATATTGGAGTTGCAGAGAGGCTAAGGAAGAGAGAAGAGAGAAGGCTTCCAAGGAGGAGAACCACCAACCCTACACCATTCTCATCAATTCCACCACCAACGCGTAGATCGGGGAATGAGGTGCGAGATCATACTTATCGTCTTCTACAATTCAGACTCTCCTTCCTGAGGCAAGTATCTAACTTGCTGTTCTTAGTTGATAACACATCCATGCTAGTGTAGGAAATAATAATTTTATGTTTCCATGAAAGATAAATGATATTTGGGAGATTTATATTAAAATTTTGAGTAGAAACCATGTTCGGGCAACCCTATTGTTATATGTAGATGATTAACTACGAAATTGATGTCCACTAGAGGTCAAATTCTGGAAGAATTAGGAAGCTATTGATCATGATGATAAAAATAGGGTTCTTGATGAATTAGCTTGAATTCACCCCTTTAATATTGATGAATTTGTATATGTTTTACATTAGAAATCATGTATGTAGGATAATACAACTTGTGGTTTGATTGGTTGGGAGTTTAGGAAGAATTAATAGAGGTTTTGAGGATTTATGTTAATGAAACCCGTGGGTAAAAAATTGCAGAACTGGGCCAAGAACTGCTCGATCGATTGATCGACTCAAGAATGTCAATCGATCGATCGACTCGAGAATGTCGATCGATCGACCCTTTTCATCGATCAATCGACTCCTCCTGGAAATTGAAACTTCTTCCCCTTTTAAATGTTGATCCAATCCCAATATGTAAGGACTTTTGGACATAATTTAAATATCATAATGGGACTTGAGAAGGACCAGTAGGGTATAAGTAGGGTCCGATTACGACGACTTTATATGAGATTTAGCCGTGGGATTTTGGGGGTATAAATTGAGTGGGAAATCGTGCGTACGTTAAATTATGTCTTGTGAGAATTAAAAAGGACTTAGACCCATAGGGTAGGGAGTGTACACCTACTGATTTTATACTTATCAAGATAAAACACTTCGAGAGACGAGAAGTACTCAAGAACTTGCGATAATTGAGAAAATGAAATAATGATTTTTATTATACGTGGGACTCGGGCATTATGTGCCACGTATGGTTAAAATATTATGGGTCATGGGCGTACCTAGCTGAATAATGTGAATATATATATGGGTGCATGTGTGTGTGTGTGTGTGTATATATATATATAATATTGTATATCTGTGTGTAATCATATCCGCGTTAGTTGATATCACGGAGGTTTCGCGCCGGGACAGTCTTATCTCGATTGGACCTTTATGGGGGATATTGACTTGTACCCTAGAACATAGCATACTTGGTACAGGCTATCCGAAAATGGTAGTCAGACGGTCCTAAGAGACGTGAGGGTATGTGCTGACCTCTTAGAGATTTGGAACTATGCTTTGCCTCCAATATGTGTGTTTTGTGTTAATACAGTTCGAGAGTGATTTTGAACTAGTATTTCCCTTTGTACGAGAGATACAGGGACTTGATAGCAGAGTATGTCAACACCATAAATTTTATGTGGGGTGTCGATTAGTATATATATTATATGAGTGATAAATATATATACATATACATGTGATTCCTCTACTATGCATGTAAGTAGATACAATGGGATAATTAATATTAAACAAATTAAGTATCTAAAGCTATATTGTGATGTACATAGCCGACTCGGTAAATTTCGTAAGAAAAGTTATCATATATAAATGTTAGTGATGTGATCACACGAATTAGGATTGTTAAGGGAAGATTCGGTTAAAATAGTTAACTGGGTTAGCTTTATCTAGATTAATTCAGTAGTACGTTATGCGTGCACACTAGTTGAGAGGCGAGAATCCTCAAGTGAGTGTCGAGGTACTAACATGTATGTAATACCAATTAGTAAGCATTTTATATACTTGCTAAATAATTTTAAAAGCTATTTTACATTCGGGCCCTGACCCGTTTCATGTTATCTTTTCTTTCTCTTATATATATATATATATATATATATATATATATATTACAGGTGCCCATCCACTGGGGCGTCAAACTTAGATCCTGGACTATTGACGTGCTGCAACTAGTGTGGGAGTTGTAGGTCCTAGCAGTAGACGACTTCATTCTTGTCTTCTCAGTCTTCTTTTTTGTTATTTTCATATAGGGCATGTGTCGCCCATTTCCAGTTTTCATTTAGCTCGAAGAGATATGTACTCTTTATTTAATTCAGTATTTAGGTTTAGTTGGGATTGCTTTTGATTATTACATTGTCCTTCGATTTGGGATATTTTATTTGGATGATTAATCTAGCATGTTTATTCCATTTGGATGGTTTGGTATTCCATTTTATTATCTGTGTTCATGAAAATGTTTTCGTATATTAAATTATAACTACGGAACTAAATCTTTAAAAATTAAATATTTTGACACTTAGCTTAATAACTTATTAGGTGATAAATAAAGAAAATGATTTTTCGACAGTGATGCTAAGAATGAACCAACCGGACACTTGATTGATCACCCGAAATTTAATTAGGTGTTGTGTCACAAAATCAAGAGGGAAGTCTACATCAAAGAAGTTTTTTAGTTCTATATCTCCATCGATTCAGGATTATCGTATTTGACTTTTGTAGGTAATCAGCCCGTTCTTTCTTTGTATTTGTAACTTATACGTTTGATTTTGTTTTTAGTGAGTTTATTTTTACTCCATAAAGGGAGTCGTGGATGTTTTTCCCAGGGTTGGGATTTTACAACGTTAAAAATCACGCATGTTAATCTTCCTTGCCTCATCTCCTTGTATGTGTGATTTGATATTAAAAATGTTATGATTTATTTGATTGATTTAGAATAATTCATCATATAGGATATACTAAATTGTAATATAATATAAATTAGATTGTTATTAATTTGGCATTATAATAAATCAGATTTAATTAATTTAATTTCCTCATGTGTTACAATTTGGTAGGTCGAATAATAAAGTTTTTTTTTTCTTTTGATTATATGTGATATTAGAAAAACTTACATGAAATCAGAGTATTGCTTTGTGCGTATGAGATTTTTTTCATGAGCATTTTTTTTCAACATCATTTCATATTTCATTTTTATTCTAGCCAAGTGGCCTTATAAATATCACATCTAAAGAAGTGTTAACCATTTATCTCCTTATTATCTCATTTATGCCATTTTTATCTTAGTAACTTTGTTATAGTTTAATTGACTCCATCATGACTACAAATATCACAATACATTTTATTAACTAATTAGCTTAATCAATTAATTATCCTCTTCATTAATTAAACTATAACGGGCATGCGCCCATTCTCCCCGCTGGCCATCTCAAGAACATGAGGTACGCCAATATAAATCCCTCACACAAACTTGTCATTTTCTACTATCAAGTGCCGGAAAACCCGTCACCACCTGCTACAAAATGTCAATAAGGAACTATCACACAAATCCGTAGCTACCCACTTCACAATGTCGAAAAACCTATAGCCTTGCTACACAATGATGTAACTCCTCAACACCGTGTGCGCATAAACAACCCATTACACATCTTTTCACCACCTTTTATTCCAATGGACAAAAAAACTCATGTAATAAACATCCCATTTTTATCCTATTGCCACCTTTTATTTGCATGGCCAGATTTGACACCTCGTGTAGCACACCAATAATCAACATATAACCAATACTCCTCTAGTATGCCAATATAAGAGTATTCTCTCTAGACACACCCTTCATACATCCATTTAGATTAGCTAAGATACATTTGTTCTTCCATAATATCCCAACTCCCAACCTTCTCTAGACTCCATGCGTGGGACGTCTCATAAATGAAATCCCAAAAATGACCTGTCTAGATTAGGTAGTCATGAATAACGAACAACTACCAACTCATAAATATGAAAACCAAGGAATATAACTCAATTCACCAATTTCACATTAATCTAAATCCATAAAAGAATCACTTCGTTACATTGTTTACTCATTTACTCGCAAGGTACTCCACGCGTTCCTTAGATAAGTTGTCATTTATGGACAAAGTGTAGTCTCAACTCAAAATTTTTAATATCCAATCCACAATAAATACATTTCAATATTCGACCCCTTAAGTCACACATCTCAATACCTAACTCACAATTCATGTATATCATTAACATCTTACCCAATACTCATAACCTCACTAGTAGAATTACGTACAGAAACTTACTAATCCTAAACTCTCAACTCCTACCTTCTATAGAATTTGTACGCATGACGTCTCATAAATGTAATCCGATCAAGGAACCCCCTAATACACTTATATAGATTAGGTGGTTGTTAAGAGTGGACAACACTAAACCTAACCTTCCCTACACACAATAGCTCCAATTAATCCAAAATACACATCAATCTTTGAAAACTCCAAAACCACTCTATGATTACCCAAGGACCTTGTTACATATCCTTACAATCCTCTTGAATAGAGACTACTATATTAAAGTCTCAAATCAACTCTTTATTCTACACAAATGCTCTCAAACACCATCTTATTCATTTCAAACTCTAAATGTACATAACCTAACCACCACAACCCCAAATCTCAACCATAAGTAATCCCAAGGACGGTTGCCCTCATTTAAACCTCATGTACCCATCAACTTACACTGCAAGACAAAAATCTCTCCAATGGAAACTATCATCCAATTACCCAAGTCTCATTATCAAATAAAGGATCACAAAAAAAATCACAAATCACATATACCACACTTTTATCAGACAACCCATTTTTTTTCTCACGATAACATATGCAATCATCATTACCACTCAATGGTACCAAATGGTCAACAATTTAATATATCTATAATGACATCAACAAGTTATAATTACTAGTTTAACAATACATATCCTCCACTCAGAAATACCCATTATCCCAATTCCACCAACACAATTTCAATACTCCAAGGTACCAAATTGTCAACAAATATAATCCTCGAAAGGAAAGTCAATAATATCGCAATATAATCTTCAACAATAGTGAATCAACATCCAAGTCCCAACACAAACCATGTAGGGCTAAAATAAAATACCGTCGATAAACACATATAATCCAAAACCTTTGAATAACGTCTTATTTTATTCATAACGTTTCTTATCATCAATACCAATACATATTTCCCCCATTTCCAAGGGTAACTAACATTTCTCACCTGAATGATCCATGCATATTCAGTAAGTATAAAGGGCCATATAACCAATTTAATCTACACCAAATTTATAATTTTTTCTATAAATTCAACATTGCTCATAATAATTAAATCTCTTCGATAACTAACCCGATTCATAAATGTCCAATTAATAATAAATCATGATCAAATCACTTAATAAATCATAAAATTCAATTAATATTTTACTTTAAAAAATGGGCTGTTACACAAGGAAAAATTCCAACATACCATGCACTTGCAATTATCGCACGTGACATCTTGGCCATTCCCATGACATCGACGACATCGAAGTGTTCTTTTAGTATGTGCAAAAGAGTACTTGATTCATTCCATATCTCTTTAACATAAAAAATGGTGGATTGTTTAGTTTTAACCCAACATAGGATTAGAAACCCCACAACCATCAAAATTAATGATTCACTTGAGATCATGGATGATTAGTGATGAATATTATATATTATTTCCCGTTGTACTTGTGCTTTCATGCACAATTGTGGCCGTTAATTTTTTATTTAAGTTCATATAAGATTTGTTCTCATTATATATATATATATATATATATATATACATACATATAGCACATTGAAAATTTCCAAAGTACATAATCGCGAAGCGACAAAAAGTACATAATCGCGAAGCGGCAAATAGTATATGCTCGTACCTGAAGGCACAACGAAAAATTTCCAATAAGGTACTCACTATTTTGGGTGAGGGTGGGGGTGCTCACTACCTCTATTTCCCAAAATTGCAAATCGAGATAGGAATAGATAAGGGGATCGTAACGAGAAAATAAAAATACTACACCACGTCAATCTGAGGATGCTCCTAAAACGCAACTCACATAACCTACTGAGCTCTGTTAAAGAGTGGGATGCCCCAAAAATGCACATACCTTGTCATATATTTTTTTATCAATTCTACACAGAACGAACAAACACAAGGGGTACGAATAATAAAATAATGTGTATGTAACCATACCACCATTGAACTAAACTCGTCAAAACTAACCAAACCATGACCATACATATCAACCTTCTTAATACAATATAATAATATACTTAGAAACTAACTTATGAATATTCCAACTGCATAACATTATAAATAAGCATAGAGTAAATAATCCACAAAGTGAAGAATTATCACATAGTTTCATCGACATGATCATGTGTTAGCCAAATGCACCGCTGGGGTAGTAGTCACAAGTTCGAATAAATAATTCAACTGGAGGTATGAATATACTAATGGAGAGATTATGCTATAGTTCGGCTTAGAATATTGTTCAGTTGCGGGAAGAGTTGATGGCATATAACGGTGCTTGCATAGGTCAGATATACCTTGTGTGTTATGCTCATCGCTGAACAGGTCATCGATGCATATATTTACTGCCGACCTTACCATACCTTCGGCTTAGTGCATAAATGAGTTGTAATTTTTTGATCTTCTGACTTCCAATGACCACATAAGGAATCATTTACGAGATACCAACTATTGGTGCCTCACTCGCATGTTTGCACTCTGCCTCAAGATGCATCATAGTTGCTTTCACTTGGTGATCATGCCTCATATGCTCCTCCCCACCCAAGTATATCACTCACAACATACCTATCACTACAATATTTTGGTGTGCCTCATCTAGTATGCAGACCTGCTTTCGCTCCACTATTGCAAGCCTGCCATCTTACCTTAGACCATGCTTGATGTTGTAAACACCTCAACTGTTGGCCTCATAACAGACTTGGACACTCAACACCTTAACCTGACATCTCCAGTGTTAGATGTTTAGGCCTAAACATGATCAATTACAACTAACAACAATTCAATACATGGGTAAAAATGATAGATGAAAGTCAAGTACTCAAAATGAACTTCAAATTACAGATCATGTGACAAAATTTAGTTTGCCGTATGTGAAAATAATTCCACTTGAGATAAAAGACAAATATTAATGTTTGTTGCAGATGAACAAACATAAATATTAATGTTTGATGAAAACTGAGACACGTCTGAATAAAGTGTATCTTTTCTAGTTACGATCCACAACATATTATAATAAATCATTCAATATAAATAATATTAAAAGCGAACATATATATCGTCAAGCAAAAGGCAAACACAATTAATACACTGTAGCGTAATTATACACGTTAGAATATTTTTTGTACATGAAAATGTTAAGTTAATGCTTGAAAGTTTAAGTACTTATCATATATAATCTTTGTTGCATTTAAACCAACATCGCATATTGAGCATAAACAATAAAAACGGTGCTTTGATATTATATAGATACACAATGCAACACTTATACAAAAAGATAGACCATTAATACCTTGAGGTAGTCGTCGTCCGAAGCATAAAGTTGGGAATAAAGAATAAATAACCAACATGAAAAGAACAAGTAAAATGACAACTAAAGAGTTATAAATGACACTTCAGTTTTCTAAAATCGCATATGTTACGTATTGGTAGTACTTGCGGTTATTATGAATTTAAGTTTTATATATTCTCTTTCCTGGCACAACTACTATGTTTTCTAAAATCACATAAGGAATTCAAAAAAAAAGTCACTGACACTATTAGTTTTAGTAGATTCAAACAAAAATACTAACATAATTTGTTCATGTTAGTAAGCATAACACAATGAGATTTTCCTTTACAACAGTAAAAACAACATTTTACTGTTTTCACATTAGTCAAAGCAATAAGAAACCATATAAAATAAAGAACCATTGGACTATACTCAAACAAATTTGAATGTTTTGTACCTCATAGGTTTTGAAATTTCACCCGAAAATGTTTCCCTGTAAATGACGAATGAAATATGTAAGTGGCTGGGAAAAAAAGATGGAAAAGTTAACTACATCGAGTAATAAACCCAAAGAAGAATTCAAAAAGTAAAAGCAACAAAGATCCATAAAAAACTACCCATTCCAAATCTTATATGTTGATTTAACATACAACATCAAAAACATGCAACATAAAAGTCATAAATAACAATAGAATAGAGAGTGTCGATTAAAAAAGGATGGAAATGATCTTAAAATAATAGTATACCTACACATGAATCAGCATAAGCACCAGCTACGTTAAGTCCTCCTTTATCTTTCATCTGAGCATAGCACAAATAAAATCATCGGTCAACCAAATGATACTGCTGAACAAAAAAAATTTAAGTACCAATATTTATTTATTCCCATCCACTTCAGTGATATATTTTTCAGCAGTGTCTTTCATCAGTATCAATCTTTGGAGAGTTTTTGAGCTACTTCTATTTGGAGAGAATTTGTACTTGCAATTGATAAAATCAGACCACAAACTGTTAGTATTCAATATTAATTATAATATTCAATATTAAGTGTAGTATTCAATATTAAGAACTTAAAATGATCAACCATCACCCAATTAGCGTTCTTGTATCTAACAAATGTTACACTCTGAGTGAAGTAAGAACCGAGGTAAGTTTCCACACTATTTATTTTCTATTGAGAACCAAGAAATATATAGAGAGAGAGTTTAAATACCAAAAATATTAGGGACCTATTCAAAAAATATATGATGAGATCTGAAACCCAAGCACGAGAGAGACATGTTTTAAGTATTAAACCTGCAAAATAAACATATAGACATGAATTAGTTCTTTTAACAAAGCCAAGAACATTAATTTTTCAGTGGATATGAAAATTCCAAAGCCAAGAACATTAACGAAGAGAAATAAGGCTAATATGATGATGCATACTGAGGAGGGGAGAATTAAAATAATTAGTAAACTCAAATTTTCAATAAAGAAGAACAAACCAAATGTGAGCGAATGACACTAATTTGTCTTATTAGTTGAGTTTCCAAGAGTAATGAAATTCAAAGGTACTTGAAGAAAAGAGACCTAAATACGTTTTGCAGTGTAGTTTGCATTCAAGATGGATATATTTTATATGTTTGTGAGTCCCTTGAACCCCACCATGGCAATATACATGTATGATATTGGAGAAATAAGGCAGAACCCAAAGAAATTTAGTTCATCATAGTATGCTTGGAAGATATCACGACAAAGAAATTAACCGCAGCATGCTTACGCTTCGTGTCTATGCCATAAATGTTATTCTTGGTATAGGCATGCATATGACATCCCTCGTTTCTTTATATATGAACACATCAAATTATTTACTCATAAGAATCCATAAATTGTAGTTCAAAAACCCAAATAGAAAACAAAATAAAACTTTTGCAGCATTGATAACTTAGATGTATTTAATGCTTCAACTAAAAAACACGTACCACCTTCAAGCTCAATAGTTAAAATGTCCAACAACATTTAAAAATCAACATGCGCAACCCAATAGGACGGGTTGCATTTCTCTAAATTGTTTAATTATAGGAAACAACATATGGGTATGGTTCAAACGGTTCAAATAAGGGTGTGACAGTCAAACGTATGCCTAATCATTTGATCTCAAACTACCATGCGTTCCTGCTTTGTTGATCTCAAACTAATGTGACACCCCGCTTTAACACGCCGTATTTTTATGGCATTTAATTAAATTAAATCGGGATAAATTAATTTAATATTAATCCAGATTTTAAAAAATAAATATTTACTAGCGTGATGAGAGTTTGTAATTATTTGGTGGAAATTACTTAATGAGTAGAACTGAATTTATTAAAATTGTCGCGAGTGAATAAAACGACAATTATAGAAATTAAGTCGGGACACGC
Organism: Sambucus nigra; assembly: GCA_949130495.1. Lineage (NCBI taxonomy): Eukaryota > Viridiplantae > Streptophyta > Magnoliopsida > Dipsacales > Adoxaceae > Sambucus > Sambucus nigra. The sequence goes on from OX422218.1 coordinate 152,744,374, forward strand.
ATGTATCGTGTCGGGACTAAATTAATGGAATAAAAAGTAATTAAATTATAAGTCGCTCGTATGGTCATTTCGAGTGCGCCGACGTGTCCAGAAGGGCCGAGATAGTCAGTAAAGTGTACCGGGGGGGGTTAGTTTGGGTCTTGGGATGTTTTTCAGCCTAACCGGCAACCCAGGATGACATTTTAGTAATTATCCATTTTAAGGCTTAATTATGGACAAAAATTGAAGAGATAAGCCTTCCAAGGAGGAGAGCCACCAAACTACACCACATTTGCCATCTCTCACACCAACGCGTAGATCGGGAAACGAGGGACGCAACCATACCCATCAACACCAACGAATCAAACCTTCATCTCTGAGGCAAGTATCTATCTTGCTATAATCATGGTTAATATCACAACCATGCTAGTGTAGGAGGACCATATTTATGTTCAATAAAAGATAATTGATGTTTGGGACAAATTGCTGAAAATTGCAGAATAAAAATCATGTTAGGATGATTCCTTGTTGAAATTAGATTGGTGAAAACAAAATTTATATCTAATAAAGATAGAAATATGTTATTCAATGAATTTCTTTGGAAATCAAATAAAACTAGGGTTGAAGATATATCCTTGAATTTAATTAGTTTAATGATGATTCTTGATGAATTAACGAAAATCTTATGTTAGAAATCATCTATTATTGTTTATATAATGATCCTTATGGTTGGTTGGGAGTTTGGGACTTTCTAATGGCGATTTGGGTAAGATTTATGGAAGAAACCCGTAGGTATGAATTTGCAGAATCTGGGCAAGAACTGCTCGATCGATCGATCGACTCAAGAATGTCGATCGATCGACCCCTCCTGGAAATTGTATAATTTCCCCCTTTTTCGGTTTATTCGATTAAAATGCGTAGGAGCCCTTGGATATAAATTAAAGATCATAATGGGTCATGGGGAGGACCAGTAGGGTCTAAGTAGGTTTCGGAAAATGTAATTTCGTACGAGATGTAATCGTGGGATAACGGGGCCATAAAATTGGATAGAAATCGTGTGTACGTTAAGTGAGGTATTGGGAGACTCTAGGAAGACTTAGACCAGTATGTTAGTGAGGGTACACCTACTTAATTTACATCTAGAATAAGGAAACACTTCGAGGGACGAGAAGTACTTATGAAATGGCGATAATTGAGAATAAAAAAGAAATGGGTTAATTATACGTAGGACTTGGGTGATTTATGTCACGTATGGTTAAAATATTATTATGGGTCATGGGCGAACCTAATTGAGATATGTGAAAATATATATATACCGAGTGCTTGTGTATAATGTATATATCTGTGTATAATCATACCTGCGCTACTTGCTATCACGTAGGTTGTCGCGCTGGGACAGTCTTATCTCGATGGGACCTTTATGGGGGATATTGACTCGTACCCTAGAACATAGGATTCCTTGGTACAGTCTATCTGAGAATGATAGTCAGACGGTCCTAAGAGATGCGAGGGTATGTGCTGACCTCTTAGTGACTTGTAACTATGCTTCGCCTCCATTATGTGTGTATTGTTTTGATACAGTTCGAGAGTGATTCCGAACTAGTATTTCCCTTTGTACGAGAGATACGGGGACTTGATATCAGAGTATGCCAGCACCATAAATTTTATGTGGGGTGCCGATTAATATATATATTGTATAATTGATTAGTCTATATATACATATGCCCAGAATCCTTCTATTGTGCGCATATGTATATAAATATTGAATAAATACTCCTAATTATGGTAAGTGCTTCGAACTTCACAGCAGTGACTTAAATAATCCTTAAGAAGATGGTATCTTAAATAAATCATAGACGTACGATCTCGCGAATTAGAATTTATGGGAGGAGAATTGGATTGGACTTGTGAGTCATTTTAGTAGGACGATAGGTGTGAACACTAGATGAGAGGTGAAAATTCTCAAGAGAGTGTCGCTCACTAACATGTGTGTCATATCAGCCAGTAAGCATTTTAAATACTTGCTAAACCATTTTTTTAAAGCTATTTTACACTCGCGCTCTGACCCATTTCTTATTATCTTTTTCCTCTTGCTAAACCAGGTGCCCAGCCACAGGGGCGTCAGGCTTAGACCTTTGGACCATCGACGTGCTGCAACTATCGTGGAAGTTGTAGGTCCTTGCAGTAGAAGACTTTATTCTTGATTTTTCTAGTCTTCTACCTAGTTATTCTCTGACAGGGCATGTGTCGCCCATTTCCATGTTTCATTTTAGTTCAGAAAGAGATTTATACTCTTTATCATTTCAGGATTTAGCTATTATTGAGATTGTATTATTTATTTCGTTGTCCTGCAATTGGGATTTATTTATTTGAATTGTTTAATCTAGCTTGAATATTTCATTTGGATGGTTATTGGCCTATAAATATATAGGCCTTAATTTATAGGCTTAATTTATAGGCCTTAATTTATAGGCCAATTTATAGGCCTTAATTTATAGGCCTATAAATTAAGACGTATAAATTGAACGATAGGCCTTAATTTATAGGTCAAATGTTTTGACACTTAGCTTAATTATTTATTAAGTGGTTAAAAAAAATTGTTTTACGATAGTGATGCTAAGAATGAACCAATTGGGCACTTTGAATTAATTTAATAAAGGACTGATCACCCGGTATTTAATTAGGCGGGGTATCATAGGTGGTATCAGAGCATCAGGTTCTAGAGTCTTTTAGGATATGTACGACTTATTATGCTTCTAGCTTAGCGTCTTTATATAAAGCCCTATTTTTAGGACTGTTGTATTCTTGTTTATACGATTATGTCTTCAGTTATTTGAGATTTAATAATAACTGTGGACTAATAAGATTCCTTGTCATTTCAGATGCCTCCGAGATGAGAACCCCGAGACAGGAATGCCCAGCCCGAGCAGCCAGTAGGTTAGGCTCAGGGAATGATGAACGCAACTGAGGTCGCCGCTATAGTTACTCAGGCAGTGAATGCAGCGTTAGAGGTGGTGTAGCAGGCCCCACCCCAGGTTCAGGCTATAGTGCCAGTGCCAACATAGCTTCCCACGGTATGGGAAATGGTTAGAGATGCTTTTCAGAAGGCACATCCCCCGAAATTCTCGAGTAGTTCCGATATTGTCATTGTCAGCCAATGGAAGAAAGACATCCATAGGCATCTACGCATGTATGAGTGCACGGACGTGCATAGACAGTTATTGGCTTCCTTCAAGCTAGTGGGGGCCACTTTGCAGTGGTGGGAATCTACCACCACCTTAGAGGAGAGGGATAGCATATCAATTCAGACTTTTTGGGTGCGGTTTGACCAAAAATATTTCCCATCCGCCGTGCAGACTGAGATGAGGCAGAGATTACTGAATCTTAAGCAGGAGAGTATGACAGTTGCAGAGTATGAGGAGGAGTTCACGAGACTTCTCACTATAGTGCCGGATGAGGTACCCACTGAAGAAAATAAAATCTTACTATTCTTAGATGGATTGGCCTGGAAGATTCGTGAGCATCTCATAGGTAATCTGTCATTGAGTACTTACACTATGTACTCAATGCCTCTCTATTACATTTCCAGGGTCACCGCCTCCATCAGCAGGGAGGCAAGCGAGCAGGGGAGTCCATCTAGCCGGGCCGGGCTGGAGGTAGTGGTGCCGGTGGGGCACCAACAACTCAGGAACAGATCCGCTATAGTGAGCAGAGTTCCAATCAGGGGGGCACTGCTAAGCGATTTCGATCCGATGATTCCAGACAGGGATATGGGGGATTTAAACAGGGATAGCAGGGCCAGTCCAGTCAGCATGGCCAGCAGGGCCAACATCGCCAGGGATAACAGTAGGGCTAACAACATTTTCAACAGGGCCAGTAGCGGGGTGGTAACAACCATCAGGGACAAAGGGGAGGAAACTTCAGGGGCAGGTGCTTTGGATGTGGCAAGAATGGCCATAGACGCCAAGATTGACTAGAGGGAGATAGGGCCCCACAGCAGCAGGGTGCCCGTCATAAGCAACAGAGGCCACTTTTCCCAACCGCCCTCCCAGCGTCAGCTCAGATGCCAACCCTACCATCCATTCCAGTAGCCACTGTTGAGGAGGGGCAATTACAATAAGAACATTTCTATAACGTTCACCAGCTAGCAGCACCGCAGGCGCCACTCGCGATTAAGGGTATGTTTCCTATCCATGGCACTATGGGACGTGTTTTATTTGATACTGGAGCATCACACTATTTTATAGCCACTAGCTTTGCATGGGCCATGGGATTATTAGGCACAACAGAGAGTACAGTGACAAGTGTAGACTCACCATTGGGGAATGGTTCTTTAATTTTCTTTATATGACGGGGAGTAGGTATAGAGATTGGTAGCTTAATTCTACCTGTAAATATTCTAGTTTTAGATATGCACGAGCATGATGCCATTATTGGCATGAATTGGCTAGCGACTTATAGGGCCATGACAGATTATTTTGGTAGAAGTATTATCTTTGCCATTCCTGGTCAGGAAATGTTTTTGGTGGCGATGCCCCGCCCTGAGGGAGGATCATCCACCTATTTATACTATATAAAGGAGGAGACCTTTACGGAGATTATGATTCCCATGGATTCGATTCCAGTTGTTCCTGAGTTTTTGGATGTGTTCCAAGAGATACCGAACCTACATCCAATAGCGAGATAGACTTCGTTATAGACTTAATGCTGGGCACTCGGCCGATAGGTCGTGCACTATACCGGATGGCTCCAGCCGAGATGAGGGAGTTGCGGGATTAGACTGAGCAGCTATTAGGCCAGGGCTTCATTCGTAGGAGCACCTCGCCTTGGGGAGCTCCGGTGTTATTTGTGAAAAAGAGAGATGGTTCATTGATATTGTGCGTGGACTACTGAGAGTTGAACAAGGTCACAATATGGAAGAAGTAATCGTTGTCCCGAATCGATGACTTATTCGACCAGTTGAGGGGAGCTGCCTTCTTTTCGAAGATAAACTTGAGATCGGGATACATCAGCTACGGATTAAGGAGCAGGATGTGTCAAAAACTGCTTTCTTGATGAGATATGGGTCCTATGAGTTTAGAGTCATGCTGTCTGGGTTGATAAATGCTCCAACCTCATTCATGGACTTGATGAACCGAGTGTTCAGAGAGTTCTTAGATCAGTTTGTCATCGTCTTCATTGATGACATACTAATTTATTCACAGACTGAGGAGGAGCATGCCGAGCATTTGAGATGGGTTCTTCAGACTCTACGAGAGCATCAAGTATGAGAAGTGTGGATTCCGGTTATGTAAGGTATAATTTTTAGGGCGTGTTTTGTCAGAATTGGGTATATCCTTGGACCGGAGCAAAGTGTCGGCAGTGAGGGAGTGGGGACAACCCACGACACCGACAGAGGTGCGTAGTTTATTGGCGTTAGCCGGATACTACAAGTGGTTCATTCGAGGCTTTTTAAAAAAAGTGGGTTCGTTGATGAATCTGACTTGCAAAGGGGTACCGTAAGTATGCGATGATGCTTATCAATTGGATTTTGACGAGATGAAGGACAAGTTAACTTCGATGCCAGTTCTTGCTTTACCCAGGCCGGGGGTGGAGTATTTGGTGTATAGTGATGCCTCTCTATAGGGACTCGGTGGAGTACTTCAGCAGGAGTAGCATATAGCTTATGCCTCCCGCAAGCTTAAGCCTAACGAGAAGAATTACCCCACCCACGACTTGGAGCTAGTAGCGGTCGTGTTTGCCTTATGGATTTGGAGACACTATTTATTAGGGAGAAATTCTGCCTGTTCATAGACCACAAGTCACTGTAATACCTATTCACTTAGCGGGAGATGAATATGTGTCAGCACAGGTGGATTGAGTTTGTGAAAGACTATCAGTTCGAGATACAGTATCATCCGAGGAAAGTTAACGTAGTTACTGATGCGTTAAGCCGTGGCCAGTAGGTGAGGTAGCAGAAGTATAGAAGGCGAAGTGGAAAGAATTGGGACATTAGGAGGCAGTGGCCTGATCATTTATATCCTGCATGACAGTTACGCCAGAGATTGCTATGAGGGTGATCCAGACTCCAGTAGATGATTCATTTTGCCAAGATCAGGCGCAGAGTCCTACTCAGTGAGTTCAGATGGAGGATTGTGATTTAATGGGAAATTAGTAGTCCCGGAGGGTGAGGACTTACGGCATGTGGTGATGACAGAATCACATGGATCCCGATTTGCAGTACATCCCGGAGGGGATAATATGTACCAAGATATGAGGCGACAGTACTGGTGGAGTGGGATGAAAAAGTACATTGCGGAGTTCATGTCCAAGTGTGCCACCTGTTAGCTGGTAAAGGTGGACCATCAGAGACCGCCAGGGCTACTTCGACCGCTAGAGATTCCTACGTGGAAATGGGAGAGCATTTCCATGGATTTCATCACTGGATTGCCGACATCACAGTTAGCGAGGTCACGATTCTATATGGGTAGTGGTGGATCGTTTGACCAAAGTAGCGCACTTTCTGCCGGTGCGGACAAACTACACTACTGGACAGTATGCCCAGTTATTTATTGCTAAGATAGTGAGGTTACATGGGGGTACCCCTGGATATCGTGTCTAATAGAGACAAGGTTTTTGTGTCACGCTTCTGGGAGAGATTTCAGAAGGCTATGGGTACCGTGCTGTGGTTGAGTACGGCATATCACCCGCAGCCATATGGGCAGAATGAGTGTACTAATTAGATGCTGGAAGATATGCTACGCATGTGTGTCCTTGATTTTGGAGGAGGACGGGAGTAGTACCTTCCTCTGGTAGAGTTCGTTTATAACAACTCCTCCCAGTTTACGATTGGCATGGCCCCTTTCGAGGCATTATACGGCATACCTTATCTTTTTCCCACTTATTGTCTAGAGGTGGGGGACAACAAGATACTTGGGCCAGAGGTGATTCAAGAGAAGTCATCCAGCTTTAAGTTTATCAGGAATTGCATTCGGGTAGCCCAGGATAGACAGAAAAGCTACGCTGATGCAAAGCGGTCTTTCAGGGAGTTTGGCGTGGGAGACCAAGTACTACTGTGAGTGTCTCCTATGAAGGGAGTAATGAGGTTAGGGAAGAAAGGGAAATTGGCTCCAAGATACGCAAGACCATTTCCCATTATTGAGAGGATTGGATCGGTAGCTTACAAACTTGGGTTGTCGGAGCACTTGCACCGTATTCATAATGTGTTTCACATTTCGTCGTTGGGGCGATATCTTTGGGATGATATGGCCCACACTCACATCATGATAGTGGAGATTGACTTACAACCCGACAGTTCTTATGAGGAGAGACCAGTGGCTATCTTAGACCATAGCGAGAGGAGATTGAGTTCAAAGGTAGTCCCACTTGTACGGGTCCAGTGGGAGCATCATAACGTGGAGGAGTCCACTTGGGAGCACGAGGTAGATATGCGCAAAAAATACCCAGATTTGTTTTTACCAGGTATGCCTTATTTTCCGAATTTCGGGATGAAATTTCGTTATTAGGGGGGAAGTATGTAATACCCCGTTGATAATACGCAAATATTACGTATTTCATCCCTCGAACCGACGCATTTTATCCCCCTCGGGTATCTTATTCCCTATATTTACGCTCGTTAACCAGACAACCTCGGATTTCTATGATAAGATGTTTTGCAGGGGTTAATTGAGCTTTTATAGGTATTTGGATGCTAAGTGTGAAGTTCGGACTCATTCCGCTCAATTTCCGTACGCGATCGCACGTTCAAAGGCATTTTACTCTTTTCACAACTTGGGTACCTGGCCCAACATCTCATGGAAGTTTAATCCCTCCTCTCAAGCTTCGCGTGTCTACGAACGGTGCCCGATTTCGATTCAGAACGAAGAAGTTACGCCAATTTTAGTGGATGAGAAAACCAAACATGCCAAAAGAGGGGGGAAGAATTGTAGACCTGTAGCCATCGACCGATCGATCAAAATGATCGATCGATCGATCCTTCATTGTTTGGCCTTTGTGGGGAGACAGTGGGCATGATTTTTTACCATCGATCAATCGATCCCCTGTTTCCAGCTGATATTTTGCCTTTTATTTTCTTTTCTCTTTTGTTTTCTATTTTAATTCCACTTACTATAAATACCAATTTTGTTGTAACTATCAAATATAAAGTTATATATTAGATTTTAGAGAGTTGTAGGTTAGGGTTGGGGGATTTGAGAGTTCTTCTTCTTCCTCTCTTTGTTTCACACCCTTTAGGGTTTGTAATTGGTACTTTCATCTTCCCTCTCCATTAATATAGTTGTATTTCCTTAATTCTTTATTTGATAATTAGATTTACATGCTTTCATAATTAGGTTTACATGCTTTGTTTACTTGCTTTCTAGTGTAACTTTACCGCGTTTTTATCATGCATTCTAGCTAATTTAGTCTAGGTTGTGTTTGAATGGAACTCACTGGGGTTGAGGCATTGCTTTGCTTTGGTGATGGTGTTTACGGGTCCATTTCGGGTGTGTTGTCCTAGTTATTGTGCCTAGGAGATTTGATGGGGCATATCATCTATGTCCCATGCTTACGACCTTGCGTGCGCAATTTTTGGGGTATTTGTTGACGTCAAAATCGGATTAGGCTTTTATGCAGATTTAGGGGCGTGACAACCCTTGATTTAATTAACTGTCAAAACGAGACGCATTTGTAATAACTCGTCGACCCATGCGACCATTTTATACTAATTAACTCGGGTGAGGGATATTCGACGCAACCTATAGTTTTTCCCGCTTTGTTAATCTAGTTTCAATACACTCGCCTAGATTAATATTTCCCTTTTATGCATCTTTTCCTTTTTAATTTGTAATCACCTTTTTCCCTTTTATTTAGGAGTATTAAATCATATAAATTCTAGCAACTCGTCTCTATGGATTTTCGATACCCGGACTTAGCCGCTATACTCCCTTTTTGAGTGTAGTCATAAGTTTAGGTTTTTGTATTGAGGAGGTGAGACGAATTCAAAATGATCGGCGCATAAGGTGACTCTCGTACCGCGGCGAAACCCCGTCTATCAAATGGCGGCGTTGCGGGGGATGTGTTTGTTTTAGACTTTATTTGACTTAGTATTTCATTATATTTTCTTTCGATTTGTATTATTTGCTAATCTTTTTGCAGGACTTACACATTTGAGCACTTAGAAACGCTTGAATTTCCCGCGCGCACCTACTTTGTGGAATTCACCACTTCGAGCCATTTTTGGGGTAAGCATGTCTTATTCAAATTCTTTCGGTAATCATTATGATAATTCTCAAAATTCTCGCAAACCTATGACTTTGGGTGAATACTTAGAATCCCAAAGAATTACAAATTCAAATATGACTTTGGGCAAGTATAACGAAAGTCAAAACTTAGGTTATTGGAATTTTGATGATGATGATAATGATTTTGGGCCTTTACCTCCTTATAATAGGAATTTTGAAACGAATTGCAATAGTTTTCAAAATTCCTATAATAATGAGTTTTCATTTTGAGTCCGATGGTAATTTTCAAAGTTCCCATTTTCAAGGATCCGCACCTCGACCTATGACATTCGGTGAGGGCTTGCGTATGCTTGAGAATGAGAAAATTGAAAATCGTTATCGGGAAGAAAATCATCTGTGGCAACATGAATTGGATTATTTGAGTCCGACGATGATTTTTCTTCCGAGACTTTCGAAGTCGAAGAATGTTTTGAACCAAATGAGGACTTTGCGCCAACTTTGGAACAAACCATTCTTGACTTTGCCCATCACGTAATAGATATTGGAAGTGAGGATGAAAATGACGTAATAGCTATTTACAATGAAATGATTTCTTCTTTGTCCCCGAAAGAAGAACATTTCATTGAAAATGATATTATTTCCTTCGAAACTCAATCTTCATGCGATGATGATTCATCTCATGAGTTTGAATTTCTTTCATCCCCATTTTCATTTTCTGTTATCACACCGTCACAAGTACCCGATGATTCGGTTTCAAACTTTAATGTTTTAAACCTTTTCACCGATGAGGAGTACTTGCTCGAGTCGCCTTCCACGATCGCATCTTTGCCTTCGTGTGCGCCACCTCCCATTCCAATTTCAAATCCTTCGGAGGATATTCAGCTTTTCTCGGTCCCCACATGTTTTTGTCACCCGTGCAATCCAAACCCCCCATCGTCCCTCCAAAACTTTTAATTAACGATGGTTCATTTCTTCCGCCTTACACATGCCTTCCGTTGTTCAAATGAAATTCATATTTTTTGGAAGGTATGCTTATATGTGATGATTCACCGGTTATCCTCCAAAGTCAAATCATTTTTACGGTGAACCCTCAGCTATTTAGACTTCTAGTGTACAATTAGTGTGAAGCCTAAATAGTAGGTTGTATATAGTTAGCTTTTTATTCTTTCTTTCTTTTTATTTTTTCTTCCCTTTTTAATTTAGTCTAATGTAATTAGTTAACTTTTTGTTATTTGTTTTTTCTATGCTCGGTACTAACTTGTTTTACAGATTCTTCGGACTTGTTCTTATGGGGATCGCTCCAATTTTGGGTAATATTGCTCTTTTCCTCTCTTTGACTTGGTTCTTAATACGGAAATATTGCGTATTTCATCTCTCGAACCTATGCATTTTAGCCCCCTTCGGGTGCCTTAATCTCTATATTTAATCCCGTTAACCAGAAAACCACGGTTTATATTGTTAACATGCTATATGAGGTATAATTGGACTTTTGTAGGTATTTAGGTACTAAGAATGGAGTTCGGACGCATTCCGTTCAAGTTTTGTACGCAATCTCACATTCAAAGGCAATTTGGTCAATTCACAGTTTGGTCACCTGACCCAACATCTCACGGAAGTTGTATCCCTCCTCACAAGCTTCGTGTGGCCGCGAACGGTGCACGATTCCGATCCCTAACGAAGAAGTTACCGCGTTTCTAGTGGAAGGGAATTCCAAACGTGCAAAAACAGGAGGAAGATTATGCAGCCCTTCTTGATCGATCGATTGATCAAAAGGATCGATCGATCGATCCTTCACATTTTAGCCATCGTGGGGAGATAGTGGTCTTGATTTTTCACCATCGATCGATCGACCAAAAGGGTCGATCTGTTTTTTTAAGATATTTTCCTTTTCTTTTATTTCTTCTTTTCTTTTATCCCAACTTACTATATAAGGGGTTTTTGTGTAAGTATCAGATATATTCAATTTTAATTAGTTTTAGCTTAGGTTTTTGGGTTTTTGAGAGCTTGGCTTCATTTCTCTTAGGGTTGACAACCATTTGGGGTGTGTATGTTGAACTTTCCACTTCCTTTATCATTAATAAACTTGTTCTTGTTTAATTCTTGCTTTATAGATTAATTTACATGCTTTATTAATTAGTTTACTTGCTTTATTTCTTTTTTTCCTAGTTTAATTAGTGTAAATTAGTTTAGTTCATGATGTACCCTTAGATAAATAGGGTCGGGATTTCGTTCTGCCATTAACGGGCCCCGAGCTCCAAAAATTAGGTTTTGTGCAGAATTACGTTTAATTGAACCCGCGTGTATTAAAGTCGGATTGTTACGCGTTTAACTTTCTTTGTCATGCAACGTTAGTGTTTATAGCGATAATTCAAATTTAATCCGCGTATGACCAATTTTCGGTTAAATGTTTAATCACGCAACTTTGGCTTAAATTCCTTATTGCGCGAAGTTTATGATTAATTGATAATGCTCGATTAAATTGCTCTCGAGACGGAATTCTGACTAATAGCTATTTCGATCCGTATGGTTGGATGTTATCCCGATCCTCGCTTTACTTTTGTGTAGACTTAACGTATTCTTTTCTTTTAACCACCCATCACCTTTTACATTTCTGTTTTTTGAATTAATAATCCAATTAAAATCTGTCGAACACTCCCTGTGGATTCGATACCCAACTTACCGCTATACTTGTGTCACATGTGTAGTCGTAACCTAGTTTTTTGCATAGAAGCGGCAAAACGAACAACAACGACCGGCATCTTGACCGACGTCGCGTTTTGTGTGCCTTTCAAAATGGCGCCGTTGTCGAGGACTGTTTTGTTAAAGATTGTAATCATCTTATTAGTTCATTGTATTCTTACTTTTGTATTTGTATTGTTTGTTTTAACCTTTTTTGCAGGACTTTTACATTTGAGCGCCCAGAAACGCTTGAATTTTCCCATCGCACATTGCTTTGTGGAATTTGCCCTCTCGAGCTTTATTTTAGGGTAAGCATGTCTTATTCTAATTTTTCTGGTAATCCTGATGATAATTCTAAAAATTCCGATAAACCTATGATTTTTGGTCAATACTTACAATCCCAAAAAATTGCAACATCTAAAATGACATTGAGTGAGTATTACGAAAGTCAAAGTTTGGATTACATCAATTTTGGGAATGATCATCTCGATTTTGGGTCGCAAGATCCTTATGATAAGAATTTTGAAACAAATTTTAATCATTTTCAAAATTTTTATGTTAATGATTTTGAGTGTAGTCCCGAGAACAATTTCCAAACCTCTCAATTCCAAGAATACGCTCCTCGCCCTATGACTTTGGTGAGGGATTGCACATGCTTGAAAATGAGAGGATTGAAGACCATTATCGGGAAGAAAATCTTTGTTGGGATCACGAGTTGGATTTACTATTTGAATCCGATGATGACTTTTCTTCTGAGACTTCCGAAGTCGAGGACTGTTTTGAACCAAATGAGGACTTTGTGCCTACTTTGGAACAAATCATTCTTGACTTGACCCATGGTATAGTAGATAATGAAAACGAGGATGAAAGGGGTATCCATTTGCAATGAACTCGTTTCTTCATTGATTCTCAAAGAAGAAAGTTTTATTGTAAACGATCCTATTTCCTCCGAAATTCAACTTTCAAGCGATGATAACTCATCGCCTGAGATTGAATTTCTTTCGTCCCCATCTTTATTCTATATTGTCACACCAATTTTAGTACCCGATGAATCGGTTCAAAACTTTATAGTTCCAAACTTTTTCATCGACAAGGAGTACTCGCTGAGCCGCCTTCCATGACAGCATCTTTGCCCTCATGTGCGCCGCCTCCCATTCCAACTTTAAAATACTTGGGAGATGATCCAATTTTTCTTGGTCCACATGTGTATTTCTCGCCCGTCCTATCCAAATCCCCCATCCTCCCTCCCAAATTTTTAATTAGGGATGGTTCATCTTTTTCACCACCCACATGCCTTCTTTCATTTGAATGTAATTCTTATTTTTTGGAAGGTATGCTTGTATGTGAGGGTACGCCGGTTATCCTCCAAAGTCAAATCATTTTAACGGTGGACCCTAATGAATTTAGACTTCTAGTGTACAATTAGTGTGAAGCCTAAATAGTAGGTTGTATATAGTTAGCTTTTTATTCTTTCTTTCTTTTTATTTTTTCTTCCCTTTTTAATTTAGTCTAATGTAATTAGTTAACTTTTTTTATTTGTTTTTGCTATGATCGGTACTAACTTGTTTTGTAGATTCTTTGGACTTGTTCTTATTGGGATCGCTCCAATTTTGGGTAATATCGATCTTTTCCTCTCTTCGACTTGGTTCTTAATTAAGATTGAGGACAATGTCAAGTTTTAAGTTAGGGGGTGTGATAATACGCAAATATTTCGTATTTCATCCCTCGAACCTATGCATTTTAGCCCCCTCGGGTATCTTATTCCCTATATTTATGCTCGTTAACCAGACAACCTCAGATTTCTATGATAACATATTTTGCATGGGTTAATTGAGCTTTTTTAGGTATTTGGATGCTAAGTGTGAATTCGGACGCATTCCGCTCAATTCTCGTACGCAATTGCACGTTCAAGGGAATTTTAGTCTTTTCACAACTTGGGCACCTGGCCTACCATCCAACACGGAAGCCTCCTCACAAGCTTCGCGTGGCCACGAATGGTGCGCAATTACGATTCAGAACAAAGAAGTTACGACGATTTTAGTGGAGGAGAAAACCAAACATGCCAAAACAGGGGGAAGAATTGCAGACCTGTAGCCATCGATCGATCGATCCTTCATTATTTGGCCTTCGTGGGGAGACAGTGGGCATAATTTTTTACCATCGATCGATCCCCTATTTCCAGCTGATATTTTGCCTTTTATTTTCTTTTCTCTTTTCTTTTCTATTTTAATTCCACTTACTATAAATACCAATTTTGTTGTAAACATAAAATATAAAGTTATATATTAGATTTTAGAGAGTTGTAGGTTAGGGTTTGGGGGATTTGAGAGTTCTTCTTCTTCCTCTCTTGGTTTCACACCCTTTAGGGTTTGTAATTGGTACTTTCATCTTCCCTCTCCATTAATATAGTTGTATTTCCTTTATTCTTTATTTGATAATTAGGTTTACATGCTTTCATAATTAGGTTTACATGCTTTGTTTACTTACTTTCTAGTGTAACTTTACTGCGTTTCTTTACCGCATTTTTATCATGCTTTCTAGCTAATTTAGTCTAGGTTGTGTTTGAATGGAACTCACTCGGGTTGACATGTTGCTCTGCTTTGGTGATGGTGTTTACGGGTCTATTTCGGGTGCATTGTCCTAGTTATTGCGCCTAGGAGATTTGATGGTGCATATCATGTATGTCCCGTGCTTACGACCTTGCGTGCGCAATTTTCGGGGTATTTATTGACGGCAAAATCAGATTAGGCTTTTATGCGGATTTAGGGGTGTGACAACCCTCGATTTAATTAACTGTCGAAGCGAGATGCATTTGTAATAGCTCGTTGACCCATGTGACCATTTTATACTAATTAACTCGGGTGAGGTATATTCGACGCAACCTATAGTTTTTCCCGCTTTGTTAATCTAGTTTCAATACACTCGCCTAGATTAATATTTCCCTTTTATGCATCTTTTCCTTTTTATTTTGTAATCACATTTTTCCTTTTTATTTATGAGTATTAAATCATATAAATTCTAGCAACTCGTCTCTGTGGGTTTTCGATAGGGGTGGCAATTCGTGTGCGTCGTGTCGTGTCATGTCGTGTTCGTGTCAAGTATTAGTCAACCCTAACCCGACCCATTTAACTAATCGTGTCAGATGAGCAAACACTAACCTGACCTATTTATTATCGTGTCGTGTTCGGGTTGACCCGCATAACCCATTAAGTAAAATATAAAATAATTGTTTCTTCTCTCTTAACCAATTATACCAATCATAGGCCTACAATAACTTAAATTTAATTAATTTCAACTTCTTTCAACACATAAATAATTTATCATCCAATTCTCCATGAATTTTATAGAGTGCCTATCAAGATATATAAATTATGTAACATATTCTCCATAAAATACGAGTTAAGCGGGTCTATTCGTGTCATTTTCGAGTTATACGTGTTTGACACTAACCCAACCCGTTTATTATTCGTGTTGGCGGGTCGTGTCATATTCGGGTTCGTGTCAAGAAATCGTCAACCCTAACCCGCTAACTTCGTGTCGAGTTCGTGTCGGGTTATCGTGTCGTGTCAAAAATTGCCACCCCTAGTTTTCGATACCCGGACTTAGCCGATATACTTCCTTTTTGAGTGTAGTCATAAGTTTAGGTTTTTGTATTGAGGAGGTGAAACGAAAATAATGATTAACGTCTTGACACGCACTATTTTTCACCCTTGATCACCCGTATTTTTATGGCATTTAATTATGGGATTAATTAAAATAAATTGGGATAAATTAATTTAATATTAATCCGGATTTTAAAAATAAATATTTACTAGCGTGACAAGAGTTAGTAATTATTTGGTGGAAATTACTTAATGAGTATAACTGAATTTATTAAAATTTCCGGGAGTGAATAATACGACCATTATAAAAATTAAGTCGGGACGCGCATGTGTCGTGTCGGGACTAAATTAATGGAATAAAAAGTAATTAAATTATAAGTCACCCTTATGGTCATTTCGAGTGCGCCAACATGTCCAGAAGGGTCGAGATAGTCAGAAAAGTGTACCCGGGGGTTTACTTTGGCTCTCGGGATGTTTTTAGGCCTAACCGACAACTCGGGAGGACATTTTAGTAATTATTCATTTTAAGGCTTAATTATGGACGAAAATTGAAGGGTTATATCTGATGGGAGTTAGATTCCTCAAGGGTTAGAAATTGTAGAGTTGCAGAGAGGCTAAGGAAGAGAGAAGAGAGAAGCCTTCTAAGGAGGAGAGCCACCAAACTACACCACCTTTGCCATCTTTCACCACTAATGCATAGATCGAGAAACGAGGGACGCAACCATACCCATCAACACCAGCGAATCAGGCCTTCATCTTTGAGGCAAGTATCTATCTTGCTGTAATCTTGGTTGATATCACACCCATACTAGTGTAGGAGGACCATATTTATGTTCAATAAAAGATAATTGATGTTTGGGACAAATTGTTGAAAATTGCAGAATATAAATCATGTTAGGATGATTCCTTGTTCAAATTAGATTGGTGAAAATGAAATTTATATCCAGTAGAGATAGAAATCTGTTATTCAATGAATTTCTTGGGAAATCAAATAAAACTAGGGTTGAAGATATATCCTTGAATTTAATTAGTTTAATGATGATTCTTGATGAATTAATGGAAATCTTACGTTAGAAATCATCTATTATTGTTTATGTAATGATACGTATGGTTGGTTGGGAGTTTGGGAATGCTAATAGAGATTTGGGTAAGATTTATGGAAGAAACTCGTAGGTATGAATTTGAAGAAGCTGGGCAAGAACTGCTCGATCGATCGATCGACCCCTCCTGGAAATTGTATAATTTTTTTCTTTTTCGGTTAATTCGATTAAAATGCATAAGATCCCTTGGATATAAATTAAAGATCATAATGGGTCTTGGGGAGGACTAGTAGGGTCTAAGTAGGTTCTGAAAAATGTGATTTTATACGAGATGTAACCGTGGGATAACTGGGGCATAAAATTGGATAGAAATCGTGCGTACGTTAAGTAAGGTATTGGGAGACTCTACGAAGACTTAGACCAGTATGTTAGTGAGGGTACACCTACTGAATTTACATATAGCATAAGAAAACACTTCGAGGGACGAGAAGTACTTATGAAATGGCGACAGTTGAGAATAAAAAAGAAATGGGTTAATTATATGTAGGACTTGGGTGATTTGTGCCATGTATGGCTAAAATATTATTATGTGTCGTGGGCGAACCTAATTGAGATATGTGAAAATATATATATTCCGAGTGCTTGTGTATAATGTATATATCTGTGTATAATCATACCCGCGCTACTTGCTATCACGGAGGTTGTCGTGCTGGGATAGTCTTATCTCGATAGGGATGGCAACGGGTCGGTTCGGGGTCGGGGAGAGCATCCCCATCCCCTCCTCGTTCCCCATTATAATGGATTCGGGGATCCCCATCCCCGTTTAAAATGGGTATCGGTTTCCCCGCAGCGAACCTGTTTCTTTTTTATTAAAATATGTCTAGAATGTGTGAAATTATAATTTTCGTCGGATTAAGATAACGAAATGTTTAGATGTCAACCCCCAAAATAATGAAGTGGAATTCAACACTGAAGTAAAGCATGAGATAACAACGATATACATCCACATCAATCTACCCCATTTAACCTCCGAAAACATAAAGGGTCTAACAAAGTTGGTATTAATGCAGTTACAAAACAAAAATTAGAGTTGGTATAAATACAGTTAGGTTTTACTTGATCTAATTGTTGTTATGCTTGAATGCTTCTGTGTGTCCGTGTCACGCATATTTGTTGAAAAATCTCAAATTAGAATGAGGAACTATCATATCTCAAAAGAAACAGTTACCTTTGGGCGGCAGGATGAAGAGGGGCAAGCGAGGTGGCGATGAACGTCTAACAGAGGGTTATGGTTATGTTTTTTAGATGAGGAGATGAGATAAGGGGAGGGGAGGGCGTGCGGGTGGGTGGGATAATGAGGAAGAGAGGAGATGAGGCAAGGATTGAGAAGGGGACGGATGAACAATGAAAAGAAAAGAGGGTTGGGGTTATTATGTCCTTCTTATAATATATATATATATATATATAATTCGGGTATCCCCGTGGGGACCCGAGGCTATACCCGAAATCGACCCAAATTTTTTCGGGGATTTTTTTTACTCCCCGAACCCGACACAATTCCCGAATTTGCGGGGATTTTTTTCGGGTATTTCACGGGGCCCCGAATTTTCAGGGAAAATTGCCATCCCTATATCTCGATGGGACCTTTATGGGGGATATTGACTCGTACCCTAGAACATAGGATTTCTTGGTACAGGTTATCTGAGAATGATAGTCAGACGGTCCTAAGAGACGTGTAGGTATGTGCTGACCTCTCAGTGACTTAGAACTATGCTTCACCTCCATTATGTGTGTATTGTATTGATACAGTTCGAGAGTGATTCCAAACTAGTATTTCCTTTGTACGAGAGATACGGGAACTTGATAGCAGAGTATGCTAGCACCATAGATTTTATGTAGGGTGTCGATTAGCATATATTTATATTGTATGAGTGATTAGTCTATATATACATATGCCCGGAGTCCTTCTATTGTGCATATATGTAGATAAATATTGAATAAATGCTCCTAATTATGGTAAGTTCTTGGAACTTCACAACAGTGTTGAGAAATACAAAATTGACTTAAATAATCCTTAAGAAGATGGTATCTTAAATAAATCATAGACATACGATCTCGCGAATTAGAATTTATGGGAGGAGAATTGGATTGGACTTGTGAGTCATTTTAGTAGGACGATAGGCGTGCACACTAGATGAGAGGTGAGAATTCTCAAGAGAGTGTCGCGTACTAACATGTGTGTCATATCAGCAAGTAATCATTTTAAATACTTGCTAAACCATTTTTTTAAAGATGTTTTACACTCGGGCTCTGACCCATTTCCTATTATCTTTTTCTTCTTGTATATATATATTACAGGTGCCCAGCCACAGGGCGTAGGCTTAGAACTTTGGACCATCGACGTGCTGCAGCCATCATGGAAGTTGCAGGTCTTTGCAGTAGACGACTCCATTTTTTTATTTTTTTAGTCTCCTACCTAGTTATTGTAATACCCCGTACCTTTGGCTATATTTATTTTTGGGATTAATTATTTAAGTGTGAATTATTTGGAAATTAATCCGGGTAAAATACTAGCGAGTTGTGAGTTAGTATTTGACTATATTGAGTATATATGATGATATATGAATATTAAATTATGAAATTTGTCGTGAGATTGATATACGGCAATTTGGTCATTTTATTGGGACGCGTGTGACAGTCGCGTCAGGATATAATTATTTTATTTATAAAAGTGAATTTAAATTCTATAAACCGTATGGTCATTTTGAGTGCGCCAATGCATCCGGAAGGGTCGAGATAGTCAGAAAACACTAGCCGGAGGTGTAGTTTGGGTTCCGGGGTATTTTTAGGCCATACCGGCAATATAAATGGTATTTTGGTAATTTCATATTTTTAGGAAATAAAAATGACGAAAATTAGAGAAGTAAATCTGATTGGGAATAGACCCACTAAACCCACTAACCAACCCTTAATGACCCAATAAGCTACGGAGGTTATCATTTAGGTTTCCAACTTTCCCAAAGAAAACCCTAGCCACCATAGCCACTTTGGAGAAGAAAGCTTAGAGAGGGAGAGAAGGAGAAGGAATTCTGCAGAAAATCCTTACAAAATCAACACCAAATTCAGAGACAATCGAGGCAAGTGATTTAAAGTCTTTTAATTCAGAGAATGTTTCCTCCATGTTAGATAATTTGAAGATTTACAATTGTTCTTGAAAGATAAATGAAAACCCATGTTGTTTGGACATAGAACTTGAATATTGAGGACAAATTGCATGTAGAATCATATAGAGCTGATTATTCTGGTATTAACATACGTTGGATGTAAGAAAAACGGATTTAGATTGGACTAATTGAGGACTTAAAAGTTTAGGGTTCATGTTCTTGAAAAATTGGGGAAAAAGTGTCAGGATTTGTAAATTTGATTGATGTTAGGATGGATTAATCCTTTAAAACGTGTTAGGATGTGACTATAATATGTTTAGGATTGATTAGGGACCTTAAAACATCGTTGGGACTAATTTTAGAAGAGATTAGAGGAGTAGAAATGGTGAAAAACGAGATTGGGAAAATTCTGGGCCGAAACTGGTCCCTCGTTAGAAGACCTTCCCAGGTCGTTCGAACGAGCTCGTTCGAACGAGCTTCTAACGAGTTGACCAGTCGCTTCTAACGAGGGGAGACTTCGTTCGATACCTTTGTTCGAACGAACTGTATTTCGTTCGATACATTCGTTCGAACGAGATGTCGTTAGAAGGTACAGTTCATTCGAACGAACTGGAATCTCGTTCGAACAGCCCCGTTCAAACGAGACTTCTAACGAGCTGGCAGTTTAGGCCTTTTTGGCCTGTTTTGATTTTGGGAGTCCCGTGATCTTGTGCGAGGATATAGATAACATTCCTTTGATGATATTGATAGGTTTGGGACGTTTGTGTTATTTTGAGGAGTAAATTATATACGAGCGATTTAAATTAAAGGGATAGTTGGGTTGAGACGTGAGTGTCTACTACGACGTGAGAATAAATTATGGCGCGTATGATTATAAACCGGAATCGTGTATAGTGTATAAATTATATATTGGTACTAGAATGAGAATAGTACTACGATTAAACTACGGGATTACTAAGACGTGTGTTTACTTAGTATTGGTATATGAATTGTGTGTATGACATACCTACCATACTTGCTATCACGGGAGGTTTGCGTTCGCTTAGGGCCCTCTAATCCTTGTGTTTCCCGGATTTAGACTGGTTACCTTGATGAACATAGGTCATAGAAAGACTTATTGGGATATTAATAAGTTCGCTGATCGTGGGAGCGTAGGTATGTGCGTGACTCATGTGATGTGACTGTGTTCGCCTCCATTATTTGTGATGTTGTTATCTGTGAACTATTCCTGAGAGATTCGGAATATGTAATCCTTATGTACGTGATGTACCGGGATGGATAGCAGAGTATGTGTGCACCGCAGCTTAGTTCTCTGGGTGCTTGTATTGTATATTTATGATGTGAATAATATACACTTAATTAATGGGAACATGTTAATGTTGTGAATATAATTACGGTATTGTTTCGAGAAAAACATAACGGGTTATCTGATAGTGAAATATATTGCATATTGAGCATCTGAGTTTACGTTAGACCCCTATTTAATTACGAGCGTTATAATGTTAATAGAACCGAGTAATAAGGGTAGGACCAATGACAGTCTAGCTAGATATGACGTCACTTAGCTAGTGATTTGTGTCGTTGTAGATGGGTACCTACGTTAGGAGTGCACAGTTAGACGAGAGGTGAGAATATCATGTGAGTGCACGTCCTAACATGTACTTTGCATTTAATGTTTTAAATGTTTTTAAAGCACTTGCAGGTTTTTAAAATATCTCCACATTCGGGCTCTGACCCGTTTGCTTTCAAATCTATTTTTCTTGTAAAACCATTTTAGGTGCCAGCCACAAGGACACCATGCATAGGATACTCATTCAGGTGACGAGCTGTAGCTGTTTGTGGAAGCTACATGGATTTGCTTGTAGACGCTTCTATCATTTGGATTCCAGATTCGTTATCTATCAGTTGTAGGGCATGTTGCCCATTTCTATTAGAGACATCTTTCCATTTCAGTTTTTCAGACTTTGGCATGTATTGTTTCAGTATCCAGTTTAGTTATTTCAGTTGTGGTTTTGTAGTGAGGAGTTTTCCTCCAGACTTTACTTACATTATGTGATGGTTATTCTATTTACTTCTTTATGGTGAATGGTGTTATTATTCTTCATTACACTTGTTGCATGTTAATCAGACTTAAATTAAAATTTGGCAACTTTCTTTTTAAATACTATGTGGTTAGTAATCATTAAAATGTTTTCGACAGTGATGCTATTAACTGGACCAACTTGGCATTTTGAATTAATCTAATAAAGGAGTAGCTACCCGGTATTTAATTAGTCGGGGTGTCACAGGTGGTATCAGAGCATCAGGTTCTAGTGTCCTTTAGGATCTGACGGCTTATTATGTTTCCGCTAAGTTTCTTTGATATAGAGCCCTATATTATAGGACTGTTGTACTCTTTTTGTGTATGCTACGTTCTTCAGCTATATTAAGTTTGTAACTGCGAACTTATAAACTTCATTCTTATTTCAGATGCCTCCACGACGTGCACGACGAGTTCCCAGGGATGCAACGCCCGAACCCCAGCCCGCTCCAGTTCAGGGCATGATGAACGCCGCTGAGGTTGCAGCTATAGTAGCCCAAGAGGTAAATACCGCAATTGCCGTTGTTCAGCAGGCACCACCTCAGGCGCCAGTTGCCGCGCCAGTACAGGCAAATGCATTCCCGTCTGCTTGGGAGCGTGTACGTGACGCTTTTCAGAAAGCGCATCCGCCAGAGTTTGCAGGTAGCTCAAATGTGGTAGTCTCGAGCCAGTGGAGGAAGGATATGCAGAGGCACTTAAGGATGTATGAGTGCACGGACGTCCAGAAGCAGGTGCTAGCTACTTTCAAGCTAGTTGGATCTGCACTGCAGTGGTGGGAGTCTATTACCACCGTGGAGGAGAGGGATACTCTCACTATTCAGGACTTCTGGGTGCGGTTTGACCGCAAGTACTTTCCGTCGGCTGTTCACACGGAAATGAGGAGGAAACTGATGAATCTGAGGCAAGAGGGTAAGACTGTGGCCGAGTATGAGGTCGAGTTCACAAATCTGTTGAATATCGTTCCAGATGAGATACCAACAGAGAAGAAGAAGATTGAGAAGTTCACGGACGGGTTGACATGGAGGATCCGTCAGCATCTGTTAGGGAACCTTTCGTTGGCCACGTATTCTGATGTGGTTAATGCTGCTTTTTTACACTGCCACGACCACCGCTTTCATATGGCTGAGGGCAAGAGGTCGGGAGAGTCTAGTCATCAGGGCAGGACTGGAGGACATGGTGCCGGTGGGGCGCAATCTGTTCAGGGGCAGAGACAGAGTGAGCAGGGTTCCCAGCAGGGGGATCAGAAGAGGTTCCGATCAGGGAACTGCAGACAGGGACAAGGAGGTTTCCGTCAGGGCCATCAGGGTCCAAACGGCCATCAGGGCCAACAGGGGCAGAATGGGCAGCAGTTTCACCAGGGCCAGCAGGGGGAGGAACGGTAACGGCCACCAGGGCCGGGGACCGCAGGGGCAGAGAGGAGGGAACTTCCCAGGGAAGTGTTTTGTTTGTGGCAAGACTGGCCATAAGCGACAGGATTGTCCTGATAGGGGCAGGGCCCCACAGCAGCAGCAGCAGGGTGCTCGCCAGGAGCCACAGAGGCCTATGTTTCCCGCCGCTCTCCCCGCACCGCCACAGATGGAAGCATTTCCACCCATTCCAGCAGTCCCAGCTCAGCAGGGGCAGCTACAGTATGGACGTGTCTATAACGTCCACCAGGCAGCAGTTCCATAGGCACCGCCCGCGATTGAGGGTACGTTTCCTATCCATGGCACTATGGGTCGGGTATTGTTTGATACGGGTGCTACACATTGTTTTATAGCTACACATTTCGCGAAAGCCTTAGGATTGTTAGCTATGGCAGAGAGCACAGTGACGTGTGTCGACTCACCCTTGGGGAGTGGGTCACTTATTTTCTTTATATGCCGGGGAGTGGGGGTAGAGATTGGTGGTTTGGTATTACCTGCAGACATGTTGGTATTAGATATGCATGTTCACGATGTGATTATCGGTATGGATTGGCTCGTAGCTTATAGGGCCATGATTGATTGCTTCGGCGGGAGCATTGTTTTTGCCATTCCGGGGCAAGAGATGTTTGTAGTGGCGATGCCTCCCCCAGAGGGAGGATCGACCGCTCATCTGTATTACATAGAGGAGGATACCTCTAAGGAGGTTGTGATTCCTTTAGATTCTATCCCAGTTGTCAGGGAGTATTCGGATGTGTTTCAGGAGATACCAGGCTTACCCCCCAGTCGAGAGATAGACTTTGTTATAGACCTATTGCCAGATACGAGGCCTATAGCACGTGCACCGTACCGTATGGCTCCAGCTGAGATGCGAGAGCTACGAGATCAGATAGAGCAGCTGTTAGGTCAGGGCTTTATTCGCAGGAGTACCTCACCTTGGGGCGCTCCAGTTTTGTTTGTGAAGAAGAGGGACGGTTCACTAAGATTGTGTGTGGACTACCGGGAGTTGAATAAGGTCACGATACGGAATGAGTATCTGTTGCCTCGAATCGATGACTTATTCGACCAGTTGAGAGGAGCTTCTTTCTTCTCAAAGATTGATTTGAGATCGGGATACCATCAGTTGCGTATCAGGGAGGAGGATGTCTCGAAGACTGCGTTCTTGTCGAGATATGGTTCTTACGAGTTTCGGGTTATGCCTTTTGGTTTAACCAACGCTCCAGCTGTGTTTATGGACTTGATGAACAGAGTGTTCAGGGATTTCCTAGATCAGTTTGTCATTGTCTTCATCGATGATATTCTGGTTTACTCCCAGACAGAGAAGGAGCACGCCGAGCATTTGAGGCAGGTTTTGCAGACACTTCGTCAGAACGAGTTGTATGCAAAATATGAGAAATGCGGTTTTTGGCTGAAGGAGGTCCAGTTTTTGGGACACATTATTTCCGACCGGGGAATATCTGTTGATCCGGGGAAAGTATCTGCGGTGAGTGAGTGGGGACAACCCACGACACCAACGGAGATTCGTAGTTTCTTGGGTCTAGCAGGATACTAAAGGAGGTTTATTCGGGGTTTCTCGGAGATAGCAGGTCCTTTGACACATCTGACTCGTAAGGGTGTGCCATACATCTGGAGTGATGCCTGTCAGTTGGCATTCGATGAATTGAAGGACAAATTGACCTCAGCACCTGTGTTAGCATTGCCGAGACCGGGAGTTGAGTATTTGGTTTACACCGATGCGTCTTTGCAAGGGCTTGGAGGTGTATTGCAGCAGGAGAGACAGGCCATAGCTTATGCTTCCCGTAAGCTTAAGCCTCATGAGAAGAATTACCCCACGCATGATTTGGAGTTGGCGGCAGTGGTATTTGCCCTACGGATTTGGAGGCACTATCTTTTGGGGGAGAAGTTCCAATTGTTCACGGACCACAAGTCCCTACAGTACCTGTTCACGCAGAAGGAGTTGAATATGCGGCAGGGTAGGTGGCTTGAGTTTGTGAAGGACTACCAGTTCGATATCCAGTATCACCCGGGTAAGGCTAACGTGGTAGCAGACGCGTTGAGCCGTAGGCCAGTAGATGAGGTGGCAGAGGTGTGGAAGGCAAAGTGGAAGGAGTTGGGACACCAGGATGCAGTGGCCCGATCTTTCATGTCTGCGATGACCGTTACACCGCAGATTGTCACGAAGGTAGTACGGGCACAGGCTAATGATTCGTTCTGTCAGGAGCAGATAGTTCGATTACTAGCAGAGGGAGCCGAGTCCTATACCGTTAGCTCAGACGGGGGATTACGATTCAATGGGAGATTAGTGGTTTCGGAAGGGGAGGAATTGCGACACGAGGTGATGGCAGAGTCACACGGCTCACGGTTCGCGGTACATCCCGGAGGGGACAAAATGTACCAAGACATGAGACGCCAGTATTGGTGGAGCGGTATGAAGAGAGATATCGCTGAGTTTGTTTCGAAATGCGCCACTTGTCAGCTTGTAAAAGTGGATCATCAAAGACCGGCAGGACTACTACAGCCGTTAGAGGTCCCGGTGTGGATGTGGGAGAGCATATCCATGGACTTTATCACGGGGTTGCCTACGTCGCAGAGGGGTCACGACTCCGTTTGGGTAATTATGGACAGGTTGTCCAAAGTCGCTCACTTTTTACCCGTAAGAACTGACTACACTACGGGACAGTATGCCCAGCTCTTCATTTCAGAGATTGTGAGACTTCACGGTGTACCCCTAAATATCGTGTCTGACAGAGACAAGATATTTGTTTCGCAGTTTTGGGAGAGTTTCCAGGAGGTCATGGGCACGGAATTGCGGTTGAGTACGGCTTATCATCCGCAGACCGATGGGCAGACAGAGCGCACAAATCAGATGTTGGAGGACATGCTACGCATGTGCATTATTGACTTTGGGGGTGGATGGGAACAGTACCTTCCACTGGTGGAGTTTGCTTACAACAACTCCTATCAGTTCACTATTGGCATGGCTCCGTTTGAAGCATTGTACGGTAGGCCTTGTCGTTCCCCAGCATGTTGGTTAGAGGTGGGGGACAACAAACTACTTGGGCCGGAAGTGATTCAGGATACTTCGGCAAGGATTGAGTTGATTCGGAGTCGCATTCGGGTAGCTCAAGACAGGAAGAAGAGTTATGCTGATGCGAAGAGGTTTTTCAGAGAATTCCAAGTGGGGGACCAGGTTTTGCTCAGAGTATCTCCTATGAAGGGGATTATGCATTTCGGGAAGAAGGGGAAGTTGGCACCAAGGTATGTGGGGCCGTTTCCTATTATTGAGCGGATCGGACCGGTTGCGTATAGACTTGGGTTACCGGAGCATTTGCATCGGATTCACGATGTGTTCCATATTTCCTCGCTGAGGAGATACCTTAGAGATAATTTGGCTCATTCTCACATTGCTGTGGAGGACATCGATCTCCAGCCGGATAGCTCCTACGAGGAGGGGCCGATTGCTATTTTGGACCGAAGCGAGAGGAAACTGCGGTCAAAGATAGTCCCGTTAGAGCGTGTTCAGTGGCGACATCACAATGTCGAGGAGTCCACATGGGAGCGCGAGGATGAGATGCGCGAACGTTATCCAGAGTTATTTTTAGCAGGTACTTTCTATTTTCGAATTTCGGGACGAAATTCAGTTATTAGGGGGGAAGTATGTAATACCCCGTACTTTTGGCTATATTTATTTTTGGGATTAATTATTTAAGTGTGAATTATTTGGAAATTAATCCGGGTAAAATACTAGCGAGTTGTGAGTTGGTATTTGACTATATTGAGTATATATGATGTTATATGAATATTGAATTATGAAATTTGTCGTGAGATTGATATACAGCAATTTGGTCATTTTATTGGGACGCGTGTGACAGTCGCGTCAGGATATAATTATTTTATTTATAAAAGTGAATTTAAATTCTATAAACCGTATGGTCGTTTTGAGTGTGCCAACGCGTCCGGAAGGGTCGAGATAGTCAGAAAACACTAGCCGGAGGTGTAGTTTGGGTTCCGAGGTATTTTTAGGCCATACCGGCAATATAAAGGGTATTTTGGTAATTTCGTATTTTTAGGAAATAAAAATGACGAAAATTAGAGAAGTAAATCTGATTGGGAATAGACCCACTAAACCCACTAACCAACCCTTAATGACCCAATAAGCTACGGAGGTTATCATTTAGGTTTCCAACTTTCCCAAAGAAAACCCTAGCCACCATAGCCACTTTGGAGAAGAAAGCTTAGAGAGGGAGAGAAGGAGAAGGAATTCTGCAGAAAATCCTTACAAAATCAACACCAAATTCAGAGACAATCGAGGCAAGTGATTTAAATTCTTTTAATTCAGAGAATGTTTCCTCCATGTTAGATAATTTGAAGATTTACAATTGTTCTTGAAAGATGAATGAAAACCCATGTTGTTTGGACATAGAACTTGAATATTGAGGACAAATTGCATGTAGAATCATATAGAGATGATTATTCTGGTATTAACATACGTTGGATGTAAGAAAAACGGATTTAGATTGGACTAATTGAGGACTTAAAAGTTTAGGGTTCATGTTCTTGAAAAATTGGGGAAAAAGTGTAAGGATTTGTAAATTTGATTGATGTTAGGATGGATTAATCCTTTAAAACGTGTTAGTATGTGACTATAATATGTTTAGGATTGATTAGGGACCTTAAAACATCGTTGGGACTAATTTTAGAAGAGATTTGAGGAGTAGAAATGGTGAAAAACGAGATTGGGAAAATTCTGGGCCGAAACTGGTCCCTCGTTAGAAGACCTTCCCAGGTCGTTCGAACGAGCTTCTAACGAGTTGACCAGTCGCTTCTAACGAGGGGAGACTTCGTTCGATACCTTCGTTCGAATGAACTGTATTTCGTTCGATACATTCGTTCGAACGAGATGTCGTTAGAAGGTACAGTTCGTTCGAACGAACTGGAATCTCGTTCGAACAGCCTCGTTCGAACGAGACTTCTAACGAGCTGGCAGGCCTGTTTTGATTTTGGGAGTCCCGTGATCTTGTGCGAGGATATAGATAACCTTCCTTTGATGATGTATTGATAGGTTTGGGACGTTTGTGTTATTTTGAGGAGTAAATTATATACGAGCGATTTAAATTAAAGGGATAGTTGGGTTGAGACGTGAGTGTCTACTACGACGTGAGAATAAATTATGGCGCGTATGATTATAAACCGGAATCGTGTATAGTGTATAAATTATATATTGGTACTAGAATGAGAATAGTACTACGATTAAACTACGGGATTACTAAGACGTGTGTTTACTTAGTATTGGTATATGAATTGTGTGTATGACATACCTACCATACTTGCTATCACGGGAGGTTTGCGTTCGCTTAGGGCCCTCTAATCCTTGTATTGCCCGGATTTAGACTGGTTACCTTGATGAACATAGGTCATAGAAAGACTTATTGGGATATTAATAAGTCCGCTGATCGTGGGAGCGTAGGTATGTGCGTGACCCATGTGATGTGACTGTGTTCGCCTCCATTATTTGTGATGTTGTTATCTGTGAACTATTCCTGAGAGATTCGGAATATGTAATCCTTATGTACGTGATGTACCGGGATGGATAGCAGAGTATGTGTGCACCGCAGCTTAGTTCTCGGGGTGCTTGTATTGTATATTTATGATGTGAATAATATACACGTAATTAATGGGAACCTTCATGTTAATGTTGTGAATATAATAATTACGGTATTGTTTCGAGAAAAACATAACGGGTTAGCTGATAGTGAAATATATTGCATATTGAGCATCTGAGTTTACGTTAGACCCCTATTTAATTACGAGCGTTATAATGTTAATAGAACGAGTAATAAGGGTAGGACCTATGACAGTCTAGCTAGATATGATGTCACTTAGCTAGTAGTTTGTGTCGTTGTAGATGGGTACCTACGTTAGGAGTGCACAGTTAGACGAGAGGTGAGAATATCATGTGAGTGCACGTCCTAACATGTACTTTGAATTTAATGTTTTAAATGTTTTTAAAGCACTTGCAGGTTTTTAAAATATCTCCACATTCGGGCTCTGACCCGTTTGCTTTCAAATCTATTTTTCTTGTAAAACCATTTTAGGTGCCAGCCACAAGGACACCATGCATAGGATACTCATTCAGGTGACGAGCTGTAGCTGTTTGTGGAAGCTACGGGGATTTGCTTGTAGACGCTTTTATCATTTGGATTCCAGATTCGTTATCTATCAGTTGTAGGGCATGTTGCCCATTTCTATTAGAGACATCTTTCCATTTCAGTTTTTCAGACTTTGGCATGTATTGTTTCAGTATCCAGTTTAGTTATTTCAGTTGTGGTTTTGTAGTGAGGAGTTTTCCTCCAGACTTTACTTACATTATGTGATGGTTATTCTATTTACTTCTTTATGGTGAATGGTGTTATTATTCTTCATTACACTTGTTTCATGTTAATCAGACTTAAATTAAAATTTGGCAACTTACTTTTTAAATACTAGGTGGTTAGTAATCATTAAAATGTTTTCGACAGTGATGCTATTAACTGGACCAACTTGGCATTTTGAATTAATTTAATAAAGGAGTAGCTACCCGGTATTTAATTAGTCGGGGTGTCACAGCTATTCTCAGACAGGGCACGTGTCTCCCGTTTCCATATTTCATTTTAGTTCAGAGAGAGATTTTTACTCTTTATCATTTCAGGAATTAGCTATTATTGGGATTGTTTTATTTATTTCACTGTCCTGCGATTGGGATTTATTTATATGAATTGTTAAATCTAGCTTGAATATTTCATTTGTATGGTTTGGTTTAATATTATTAATTGTGTTCATGAAATTAAGCTAAGTGTCAAAACATTTAATTTTATAAATTAAGACCTATTGTTATGATTTAATATGAAACCATTTTATTGAACACAAATGATAATATTAAAAACCCAAACCATTCAAATGAAATAACCAAGCTAGATTAATCAATCCAAATAATAAATCCCAATCGCAGGAAAAGGAAATAGATAAACAATCCCAACAATAGTTAAACCCTTAAATAATAAAGAGTACAATTCTCTCTCTAAACTAAATGAAATATGAAAACGGGCGACACATGTCCTTTATGAGAATAACTAAATAGAAGACTGGAAAGACAAGAATGGAGTCGTCTACTCCAAGGACCTGCAACTTCCACAATAGCTGCATCACATCAATGGTCCAAAGATCTAGGCCTGACACCCCTGTGTCTGGGCACCTGTACTATATATATATATACAAGAGGAAGAAAAGATAACAGGAAACGGGTCAAAGCCCGAGTGTAAAACAAATTTAAAAATAGTTTAGCAAGTATTTAAACATGCTTACCAGTTGATATTACATACATGTCAGTACCTCGACACTCACTTGAGAATCATCACCCCTCAACTAGTGTGCACGCCTAATGTACTACCGAATTAACCTAGTTAAATCTAACCCAGGTCTAACCTAAATTTTTCATTCACCAAGACTAATTCAAGTGATCGCATGACTAAATTTTATATCTGATAACCTTATCTTATGTATTTGCCAAACCAGTTATATTCATCTCAATTCAGACTTAAGTTTTCAACCACTTAATTCGTTTAATATTGATTATTCAATTTTATCTACTTTCAAGCACATTAGATGAATCACATGTATATATATATATACTAATCGAGCACCCCACGTAAAATCTATGGTGCTGACATACTCTGCTATCAAGTCCCCCGTATCACTCGTACAAAAGGGAAATACTAGTTCGGAATCACTCTCGAAATGTATTAACACAAAACACACATATTGGAGGCGAAGCATAATTCAAAGTCACTAAGAGGTCAGTACATACCCTCGCGTCTCTTAGGACCGTCTGACTATCATTCTTGGATTTCCTGTACCAAGGATGCTATGTTCTAGGGTACAAGTCAATATCCCCCGTAAAGGTCCAATCGAGATAAGACTGTCCCGGCGCGGAACCTCTGTGATAGCAAGTAGCGTGGATATGACTACACACAGATATAAAACATTATATATATATACACACACACACACACACATGCACCCATATACATATTCACATTATTCAGCTAGGTACGCCCACGACCCATAATATTCTCGAATCATGCGTGGCACATAACGTCTGAGTTCTATGTATAATTAAATCATTCTTTTTTGTTTTCACAATTACCGTAAATCCTTAAGTACTTCTCGACTCTCGAAGTGTATCCTCTTGATAAGTATAAAATCAGTAGGTGTACACTCACTACCCTACTGGTCTAAGTCCTTCTTAATTATCACAAGACCTAATTTAACGTACACACAATTTCCCACTCAATTTATACCCCCGAAATTCCACGGTTAAATCTCATATAGAGTCATATTATTCGGACCCTACTTATACCCTACTGGTCCATCTCAAGTCCCATTATGATATTTAAATTATGTCCAAAGGTCCTTACACATTGGGATTGGATTAACATTTAAAAGGAGAAAAAGTTCCCATTTCCAGGAGGAGTCGATCGATCGATGAAAGGGGATCGATCGATGGATCGACATTCCTGAGTCGATCGATCGATCGAGCAGTTCTTGGCCCAGTTTCTGCAATTCTTTACCTACGGGTTGTGACACCCCGACTAATTAAATACCGGGTAGCTACTCCTTTATTAAATTAATTCAAAATGCCAAGTTGGCTCAGCTAATAGCATCACTGTCGAAAACATTTTTTTTTATTACTAACCACCTAGTATTTAAAAAGTAAGTTGTCAAATTTTAATTAAAGTCTGATTAACATGCAACAAGTGTAATGAAGAATAATAACACCATTCACCATAACGAAGTAAATAGAGCAACCATCACATAATGTAAATAAAGTCTGGAGGAAAACTCCTCACTACAAATCCCACAACTGAAATAAGTAACGAAATAATGAATCAATACATGCCAAAGTCTGAAAACTGCAATGGAAAAGTAATTCTAATGGAACTGGGCAACATGCCCTAAAACTGAAGAATACTGAATACGGAATCCAAATGATAGAAGCGTCTAAAAGCAAATCCCTGTAGCTTCCACAAACAACTACAGCTCGTCACCTGAATGAGTATCCTATGCATGGTGTCCCTGTGGCTGGGCACCTAAAAAGGTTTTACAGAAAAATAGATTTGAAAGCAAACGGGTCAGAGCCCGAATGTGGAGATATTTTTAAAAACCTGCAAGTGCTTTAAAAACATTTAAAACATTAAATGTAAAGTACATGTTAGGACGTGCACTCACATGATATTCTCACCTCTCGTCTAACTGTGCACTCCTAACGCAAGTACCCATCTAAAACGACACATACACTAGCTAAGTGACATCATATCTAGCTAGACTGTCATAGGTCCTACCCTTATTACTCGGTTCCATTAACAATATAACGATCTCAGTTAAATAGGTGCTTAACATAAATTCAGGTTCTCATACAAAGGTAATACAGCTCGTTATAGATTAGCCCCCTATGTTATTCCACAATTACACACAATACCATATGAAAGTTCCCAGTTTATTAAGCGTATATTTTCCACAACATAAATATACAATATAAGCACCCCGAGACTAAGCTGCGGTGCACACATACTCTGCTATCCATCCCGGTACATCACGTACATAAGGATCACATATTCCGAATCTCTCAGGAATAGTTCACAGATAACAACATCACAAATAATGGAGGCGAACACAGTCACATCACATGGGTCACGCACATACCTACGCTCCCACGATCAGCGGACTTATTAACGTCCCAATAAGTCTTTCTCTGACCTATGTTCATCGAGGTAACCAGTCT
The DNA here is from genome assembly GCA_949130495.1 of Sambucus nigra. Taxonomy (NCBI): domain Eukaryota; kingdom Viridiplantae; phylum Streptophyta; class Magnoliopsida; order Dipsacales; family Adoxaceae; genus Sambucus; species Sambucus nigra. The sequence continues at coordinate 152,777,359 of OX422218.1, forward strand.
AAATCCGGGCAACACAAGGATTAGAGGGCCCTAAGCGAACGCAAACCTCCCGTGATAGCAAGTATGGTAGGTATGTCATTCAGACAATTCATATACCAATATTAAGTAAGCACACATCTTAGTAATTCCGTAGTTTAATTGTAGTACTTATCACATTCTCGTACAAATCTTAATATATATACAACTTATATAATCCCGGTCTATAATTACACGCGCCATAATTTATTCTCACGTCGTGGTAAACACTCATGTCTCAATCCCATATTAACCATTATTTAAATCACTCGTATATAATTTACTCCTCATAATAACCCAAATGTCCCAAATCTATCAATATATCATCAAGGGATGTTATCTCTAACCTCGGACAAGTTTACGGGACTCCCAAAATCAAAACAGGCCAAAAAGGCTTAAGCTGTCAACTCGTTCGAAGTCTCGTTCGAACGAGGCTGTTCGAACGAGATTTCAGTTCGTTCGAACGAACTGTACCTTCTAACGAGATCTCGTTCGAACGAAGTCATCGAACGAAATTCTCTTTCGTTAAAAGCGACTGGTCATCTCGTTAGAAGCTCGTTCGTACGAGCTCGTTCGAACGACCTGGGGAGGTCTTCTAACGAACGACCAGTTTCGAGCCCAGATTTCCTTAGTTTCGTTTTTTACCATTTTTTTCTCTTCAAAACTCATCTACACATCAAACCAACGATTGTTTAAGGTCTCTAATCATCCCTAAACGTACCTAGGTCACATACTAACATATTTTGAGGAGTTAATTCATCCCAATCAACATTAAATCATTAAATCCCATCACTTCCCCCAATTTTTACAAGAACACAAACCCTAAAATTTTAAATCATGAATTAACCCAATTAAATCCGTTTTAATTTCATCCAATAACTAATATCATCAGTATAATCATCTACCTACCATTCTACATGCAATTCTCCTCAAGATTTCAAGTTCTAAACTCCAAACTACATGGGTTTTCATGTTTCACCAAGAACAAATCAATTTTATTAAATTCCTACACATGGAAAGAGAATTCTCTGAAATTAAACGATAATAAACCACTTGCCTTGAGTGTATCTGAATTTGATGACGATTTTCTCTCTCTTTCTGCAGAATTCCCTCTCTCTCTCTTTCTCCAAGCTTCTTCTCCAATGGCTATGGTGGCTAGGGTTTTCTTATGGGAAGTAATTAGAAACCTAATTCTAATAACCTACGTAACCTATTGGGTTAACATGGGTTGTTTAGTGGCTTAGTGGGTCAAACCCACATCAGATTTACTTCTCTAATTTTCGTCATTTTTAATTCCTAAAAATACGAAATTACCAAAATACCCTTTATATTGCCGGTATGGCCTAAAAATACCCCGGGACCCAAACTACACCCCCGGCTAGTGTTTTCTGACTATCTCGACCCTTCCGGACGCGTTGGCGCACTCAAAACGACCATACGGTTAATAGAATTTAAATTCACTTTTATAAATAAAATAATTATATCCTGACGCGACTGTCACACGCGTCCCAATAAAATGACAAAATTGCCGTATATTAATCTCACGACAAATTTCATAATTCAATATTCATATATATATACTCAATATAGTCAAATACCAACTCACATCTCGCTAGTATTTTATCCGGATTAATTTCCAATTAATTCTCATTTAAATAATTAATCCCAAAATAAATATTGCCAAAAATACGGGGTATTACACGGGTTTCCTTAACATAAATCCTCAAAACCTCTATTTATTCATCCCAAACTCCCAACCAATCAAACCAACAGTTCTATTATCCTATATACATGATTTCTAATGTAAAACATATACGAATTCATCAAGGGCCATCAATTAAAAGGGATAATTCAAATTAATACATCAAGAACCCTATTTTTATCATCATGATCAATATCTTCCTAATTCTTCTAGAATTTACCCTCTACTGGACATCAATTTCGTAGTCAATCCTCTACATATAACAATAGGGTTGTCCTAACATGATTTATATTCAGAATTTCAATATAAATCTCCCAAATATCATTTATCTTTCATGAAAACATAAATTATTATCTCCTACACTAGCATGGATGTGTTATGAACTAAAGAACATCAAGTTAGATACTTTCCTGGAAATCAAAGGTCTGGTTCGACGGATTAGAGTGGTATAGGAACGTTTCCCTTCTCCCGATCTACGCATTGGTGGTGGAATTGGTGAGAGTGGTGTAGGGTTAGTGTCTCTCCTCCTTGGAAGCCTTCTCTCTTCTCTCTTCCTTAGCCTCTCTGCAACTCTAATGCTTCTAACCCTCGAGGACTCTAACTCCCATCAGATATAACCCTTCAATTTTCGTCCATAATTAAGGCTTAAAATTAGAAATTACCAAAATGCCCTCCCGGGTTACTGGTTAGGCCTAAAAACATCCCGAGACTCAAACTAAACCCCCGTTACACTTTTCAAACTATTTCGACCCTTCCGGACACATTGGTGCACTCAAAATGACCATACGGGTGACTTATACTTAATTCACTTTTTATTCTATTAATTTAGTCCGGACACGACACATGCGCGCCCCGACTTAATTTCTATGATTGTCGTATTATTCACTCGCGACAATTCTAATAAATTCAATCTCATATATTACTTTACTCATCTAGTAATATTCAACATAATTCTCACCAATAATCACTAACTCTAGTCACACTAGTAAATATTTATTTTAAGATTCGAATTAATAATAAATTAATTTATCCCAATTTAATTTAATTAATCCCATAAAAATATGGGGTATTACAACTAAATCATGTTAGAAAATTTAACCTAAACTCCTGCTTAACATAACCCTCACTTCCCAGCCAGCGAACGATCTTCGCACGATACTCAAAATTCTAATCCAAGCAACCTTTTAATCCATCATCGTTCATCATAGTGCTACAAACACAAACCAACTTATAAATCTTTATAAATAAATGTTATTTACTTCTCAGTGCTTCTATTGAACGAATAATATATAGAATATGGAAAATAGACAAACATTATTGAGTTTTAAAAACTCAACTTCATTGTTTCCTACTTCTAAACTCCTTGTGGTTTGTAATTAAAATTTGTGCTAGTTTGTCTACAAAGATGTCGTACCTATTGTGTTGGGATTGTACATCGTTATACCTGAAATCCTTTTGAATCACTATGAAGTCAAGGAAGTTGAGATCAATATAACAACTTTAGTAGTGTCCAAAGCATTGTTGATTGTCTTGACAGAATCTGGTCCGAAATACAATCCCATACAACCATATAAATATGAAGATATAATGAAGTAATAGTCAATATCAGTTTCATTGAGGAAAGATAATAAACTTCTAATGCCAAATGCACCATATATATATATATATATGTATATATATATATATATATATATTTCCTAATCCTACAAAACATGAATGAAATAACAAACTATAGATTCCAACCCAGCGCTAATACAGAATATAAACTTAAAGAATGAAAAAGATAACCTCTGTTTGGATATGATTTAATAACCCATCATTGTAAAATAAATTCAAACACACCAATGTCATAAAATGTCTCCAACTTCAATTGAATCACTGGACCAAAACATTAGTGTGATAATTGATTAAATTCGTAAATTTCTAATTAGCACACTTATTTAATTAGAGTCTATTTTTAAACCAAATTAATCAGCCCCTAAACATGCAACTGCGTATCAAACCAAATAAGATATAGCATGCGACACAAAATTTCAGGAAAAATCCCCGAAGGGCAAAACATTTTTTTTCTAGAACTAGTTTACAAGACCATTGACTTACATACCATCTTGCTTTCACCCACAAGAGTAACGCACGGTGTCTTCGTCAAACCTTCAAAGCAACGACTAGAAATCAGCAATGGTTTGCACGCAGCTATACCACTAGGACGCGCAGTCTAGACACGCAGTCTAAAATCTTCACAAGGTCTCCCTCCACAATAGCATGCATCTGTCGGTTGTAGAGATCTCCCCACAAAGAATGAACAAATAGTAAAGTGTGTTCTTGAACACCAAAACAATTCACTAAAGCATGTGGGATTTTTATGAATTGAAAACAAAAGGGATGAAAACCCTAAAAGAAGAAGTCAAAAAGAATTCTGCAGATTCGCAGTTTTCTGTCTTTCAAAATGCTGGGACTTCTGAATAAAAACGAAACCATTTAATGAGTATTTATAAAAAATCGCACCGCCTCGGTCGTTCAAACGAAAAGGAGATCTCGCTCGAATGAGATGCACGTGTCGTTCAAGCGACATCGCACGACAATGCAAAGTCGTTTGAACGACAGAGCAAAGTCGTTTGAACGACTGGAACGTCAGAAAATATTATTTTAACATCCGCTCCAACAATTAGAAAAAATACTCATTCTCAAATTTTGACAAAAAAAGTCCGCTCCAACACTTAGAAAATATTTTGTAAAAATATCCCAAAGCTCTAAGTGCAAAGTTAAGGTATTTAAAACATAACCTTACCAAAGTAAACTTTGTGGAGGCTTTTTAATGAAGAACCTTGATATATTCGAATCCTTCTTGATGTAGATTGCTCTTGAACTTCTTCAACGGTTGTATTGGTATACGATATAATTAATTATGATGGACATTTATAAAAATATGTCCTTACAGAGAATAGAATATTAAAAATTGAATCACCATTGCATTTATAATCGTATACTAGGACATGGTATCAGGTAATAACCAATTGCTATACAAACTTGGGGATATGGGGACTTTTGCGTCTAATCCCCAACTCAAATTGCTAAAATATAATTAACATTTCATCCATTACATTCTTAAACATTGTGCATTTTATGATTGATCCATACATTACTCCATTATAGTAACACGACATTGTGACTTGTGCATTTTGTAACTTTGGGTGTGTTATCATCCCATATATTAGAAGTGAAATCATCATCCTCCTTAATCAACTGCATTGAAACCAAATATAAGATTAAACAAAAAAATCATGTATAAACTATAGAACTTATCTTTGAGCGTAGGCATTGTAGTTATATATAAACAACTGAACATATATGTATAAACTATTCTAGAATAAAAGAACAAATATTTGACCTCTCAGCTACACTTCAAACAACCAAACATGTATATAGCAGTTTCCATTTCAAATAATCTACCCCATTCACAAATTAGGTGTTACATATAAATATTTCATCCCATAGATGTTACATGTAAAACACCAATAAAAAGACGCTTCAAAATTATAATTAATTAATTACGCAATCCTAAATAGAAGCTTAAAATTATATAATTAATTAATTATGCAATCATATGTATAATAGCCGACAAATGAATCAAGTTCTAACACTGCACCAAAAAATAATATAATGGGTCAAATTCAAACTCCAAAATCCAAATGATACACAATGCAAAGACCATAAATATTACACAATGACTATTACAATGCAAACACCATGAAACCCAAACCATTTGAAACATAAAATCATTTGAAACCATTTGAAACCCAAAATTAGAAACTTAAATCGTAATCCCTAAAATCGATTAAACCAAAAATCGAAACCATAAAACCCTAAAATTGAAACCATTCAAAACCTACCCAAGAGAAGCAGTGACGTGGAGAGAGGAGTAGTGGAGATGAGAGAGGTGCGGCCCAGCAAGGAGAGAGGGATGTTTGAGGTAGTTTTTTTTTAGATCCCGATGAGAGAACGGGGGAGAAGTGGAGAATGACATAAAGTTAATGTTGATGTGAGAAATGCGAGAGGGTGTGAGCGGGAGAGAAGTAGATAAGTATTCTTGTTTTGACCAAAGCACCCCCAATTTTGAATTGAAGTGTAAATTTGGTAAGTAAAAAAAGAGGGGAAAACCAAAGAATTTACGGTCAAAGAGGTAGTGCAGGAAAAACTCATGTAGATGACATCATAGTTTAATCTTATGACATGCATAAGTTTTACTCCTTATTATATAGATATATGCTTTGCAAGGTTTATTTTAGTTTTTGTAGGTATTGGAATGCTAAACGGTGCAATTGCCTACTTTTCGGGAAAGTTTCAATGCATTACACAACTTTGGGGAAATTTTAGTCATTTATGCATTTGACCTTCGTGTCCAAACTCTTCACGTAGCCATTGACTGTGCGTCAATCTGGTTCTTAACGATCAAGTTATGACCATTTCCATTTTCCCCAAAGTCATTTTATGCTTGAATTGAAATGAGGATTTGTTCCCAAAACAAGGGACTAATCGATCAGTACAAATCCAGATGAGAATTATATGATTGCAACCGGTGAGCTTGTTTCCCAACCAGTGGTCAATCTGTCCAAATACCGTGGTCGATCGATCCTATCAGATACCCGATTCTCCTAGTGGTTTCGATGGTTTGGTTTTGGTTCTGATGTAGCAAATTGACTTTATTTGTAATGGTCTTAGTTTTATCTCATTTTATAGATTGGACAATAGATTTTGCAAGCTTTGGGTCTCTTCTCTCCTACGGTTTATTGCACTTCCTTATTTCTCTCTATTTATTTACTTCATTATAAGTTAAACAAACTTCGATTTTTTATACTCTGTTAACATTTATTACTCTCTTGTTCATTAATATAGTGATTGTGTATTAAATCCTTCATTTTACTGGTTTTCTTCCCATTAATCAATCCCACTTTTTGTGTTTGTATTATTATTATTATTATTATTATTATTATTATTATTATTATTATTATTATTATTATTATTATTATTATTATTATTATTATTATTATTATTATTATTATTATTGTTATTATTTTGAGTAGCTAAGTTACTTGGTCTGGGATCATAAACCCACCTTGGATGATTTCACTTCTTAGTAGGTTTGGAGTTTGAATCCAATTAATGGTTGTATGTATTGATGTTGGAGTATCCCAGTGTTTAAACTTCTTTTATCATGTAAGGGTTGACTTCACTATAACATCAACACATTTTTTCGATAACATGTTGAAATATTTATTTCATATTGTTTCGGTGAACATTTCATGCATAATTGTTGAAACCAATATTTTATTCCCAATTAATTGTGATTCAATCATAAGAATCATTTAGGTTTTAATAGTGCGAGGTGAGGGAATTCTCCTCGACCTTTTGCTAATCTCAGTTTAACTTATCTAGTTTAATATCGCTTATTTCAATAATCCTTTGGTAAGTGTTCCCCTTTTGTGGTTCACTTTCATTCGCTAATTCTCACAACATAAATCATCTTTTACTTAATTTTTATCTCTTGCTTGTTAACTTTTAACTATAAGAATATCTACGTTGCTTCATATAATTCCCTGCAGAATTCGACTTCGATTTTACCGGGTTTTATACAACACTCTTGATTAACATACACTTGCGCTGTACAATATTTTAGGTGAGTCAAGTTTTTGGCGTTGTTTCTGGGAAATTATTAGTAATTTATATTAATTTAGTTATTTGTTGATAAGCCATGTTGTATTTGAATGTTTGATCTATAGTTGTTTTGAAGGATAGGTTCTTTGTCCAAGTGAGAAACAACTCAAACTAAGGGTTTGATGGGGAGCGCTTACCATTTAACTCATCTTCTTGCTCGAATGAACAATTCACTAATTCGAGGGCTTCATCCCGATATGCTTAATATGGCGCCTTCTTAGACATATTTTCTATTTATATCACATTATCCTGGTTCACTGTCCTAGTTTCAATCCTTTGAACCTCAAAAAGAGTACATTCATGTGCCACCATGTGGTGTTTCTCTCGTACGTCAATCGTTTAGTGACTACCTCCGCCCAGAGTTGGTTATCTCGCTTAGGTGCATCACACGTTCCCCTTTAATCACAGGAATTTCAACTTTTGAAATGGCATGATCAATCGGTTGCCTTCCTTTCATGAAATGGAGAACGAAAACCTATGCAGGCACATACGAGACTTCGAAGAGGCGTGGACACATTTTCAGACCAAAATTTCACACCCGATCATGTGCGACTTAAGCATTTTTATTTCTCCATTAAAGGTAAAACTAAGGACGGGTTAATCATTCTTATTGGAAATTGGCAACAACTTCCAGACCTGTTTTAAAAGAAAATTTTCCCACACACAAGACGAATGCGCTCATGAAACAAATTCAAAACTTTCGACAATGTGATCATGAAACATTCGATAAGTGTTGGGTGCGTTTCAAGTCTTTGAAGCGGTCTTTCCCCCACTACAACTTCACCAAATGCGTTTGATGTCCATTTTCCATGGCGGATTAAACTCTTTGGAAAAATAATTGGTCGAAATAATGTGTCAAAATAGCTTTCTTGACTTAAGTGGTGAGGAAGTTAGGCCCATTTTCAGTTTGTTTTAAAGCCCTCCTGGGGTTGGGATACCACAAATACTTTTGAGCACACTCTCAATGAAAACACCACCCCTTAGGGAAAATCGAAGGTGTATCCATCCTAAGGAGAGTAATGATGCACAAACCAAATACGATGAATTATGTCATATGATCGATGCTTTGAAACTTACATAACAATCCCCCTACATGAAAGCCATTCAAAAGGTTTCCGTCGTGGAGGAGGTTGTGTGCATCATATGTGACCACATTAGCCATTAAACGAATAAGTGTCCCGCACTTCCCAGTATTAAGAGCCAGTTGCAAGAGCAAGTAAATGTTATAGTGGCGTATAAAAAGAAATATACAAATACCCCTTACAATCCTAATAATCCTCAGTATATTCCAAGTTGGAAGCCGACACACCCTCTTCTGATGTGAAAGGGCCAAACTCCACCTCCTCAAGGCTATTAAGGCCCATTTTCACATCCACATCCACACTCCAATACCATCAACCTCCACCTCTTCCGTATCAACAACCGCAACATCCTCCGGTAGGACCTTCTCCCCCATTCCGTATTTGGCTCCTCAAAAAGGACAAACAAGGAGCAATATGCCACTGTTCGTAAGGTTACCCAACTCGAGCAATTCATTTCTCAAATGGCCCTCACAATGCAAGAGATACAAACATCTCTAGCTCAATTGGTCCAAAATTCTCAAGGGGTTGCGAGACCGCTTTTACTGGCATAACCTCAACCCAGTCCATAAAGTATTGAGAGTTCGAATCCGAGTGCATCAAAAACCAATCATGTGAAGGGTATCACCACCCTTAGGAGTGGCAAAGAGATCGATAACAACGTAGTGAGGCTTTTGTCGAAAAAACCCATTTCCATTCCTCCCAAAGGAAAAGTTGTTACTCCAAATGATGTGCAACCGTGCATTCCCGTTACTATAGATGATGACATCCCCAAAGAAGGCGATGAGCCTATAGTTTCGAAGCACCCAATTTGTCCCATTACAACCCCATTTCCATAAAGTCTTAAAGAAAAGGCTATTAAGGCCTTTGAGAAGGGTTTTCTTGAATTATTCAAACAAGTAAATATGAATATTTCCCTCCTTGAGGCAATTGAGCATGTGCCAAAGTATTCCAAGTTCATTAAGGACTTGTACGTGGTAAAATGAAGAAAAAATATACGCAACAAGGCGTACATGGCGGTGAAAGCGAGTGCAATCATTACCAATGAGCTCGCTCCGAAGTTCAAGGACTCGGATGCCCCATCATTTCTTGCATAATTGGGTACTCTAAAATAGATCACACCTTCCTTGATTTAAGATCAACTGTGAACTTGCTTCCTTATTTTGTGTACCTCAAGTTTAATATCAACAAGATTAAAGTGACTCCATCATTTTACGATTAGATGATCGTTCGACTAGGGTACCTTGAGGAGTTGTGGAGGATGTGATTCTCCAAGTTGATTCTTTCTTCTTCCTTGTAGATTTTAGAATCTTGGACACACAACCCATACCAAGAGGTAGTGCTCAAATTCTAGTAATTTTTGGCCGACCATTCTTCGATACCTTTAATGCAAAAATTAATTATAGGAATTGGGTGATGAAATTATATTTTGGTAATATGACGGTCAAGGTTAACATGTTCAACCTCCTTAAGCAACATCAAAGTTACGAGGACAGTGAGGAAGAGATTAAAATGACCACTTGCATTATCACTCTTGTCCAAGAATATTTCAGACTCTTTCATTTTAGAGATCCTTTAGAAGCTTGTATTGTAAACTCCTTAGATAGTGATTCGGTCATAAATAATGAAGGCTATGAAGATGACCTTGATGTGAATTGCTATTCTCCGAATGGGGAGTTATTGGACATGTGTAATATTCTAAAATACTTTGAGGTGTTGGATTAAGATGTTGATGATGGTAACAATGTTGGGGATTGTGAAAGAGAGATCACAAGTGATGAAATTTAGGGGGCTATCAAAGACTTGGCATGGATCTCCCATTTTGGGAAATTACCCCCACGTGACTTTTTTACCTTCCCATTGAATGTTTCAATGCCCAATATTGAGCTCAAAACCTAACTAATGGAGCTTAAGTATGTTTTCCTTGGCAGTGAGAACACATTTCCTATGATTATAACGATAAGCCTTGATAATTGTCAGGAGGAGGCCTTGCTAAAGGTGTTGAGGAAACATAAAAGTTCTATAGGATGGTTCTTATACGACTTGAAAGGGATCAATCCCTCTATTTGCACTCATAGAATTTACTTGGAAGTGAGATTAAATTCGAACATGAGCATGGTGGTAATGGAGAAAGTGATAAAGTTATTGGATATGGGGATAATCTACCCCATTTTTTATAGTGATTGGGTGAGCCCGATGCAAGTTATGCCAAAAAGTAGGGTGTCACATGTATTGAGAATGAAGCTGGTGACCTTGTTCCCTCTCGCATTCCAACCGGTTATCATGTTTGCATCGACTATTGAAAGTTTAATGCAGTCAGGAGGAAAAACCACTTTCCTTAACCAAATTCTAGAAAGGGTAACCGGGCACACATATTACTATTTTCTTGATTTTTTTGGGGGTAGAGCCAAATTGAAATATCCCTTTTAGATCAAGAAAAAGACAATCTTCACTTATCCGTATAACACTTTTGCCTTCGGATAATGTCTTTTGGGATTTGAATGCACCAATGGTGAATGCTTATCATCTTTAATGATATGGTTGAAGACATTGTCGAGGTCTTCATGGATGACTTCAGTGTCTTCGGTAATTCTTATGAGGGATGCCTAGCCAACCTTGAAAAGGTGCTATCTAGGTGCATTGAGAAAAAACTCATTCTCAACGTGGAGAAGTGTCACTTTATGGTGACACACGGGATCGTCTTGGGCCATATGGTCTCCAATGATGGTATTCAAGTTGACAAGGCTAGGATTGATGTTATTTCCTACCTTCTCGCTCCTAAAAACCCCAAAGGTGTGAGGTCTTTTCCTGGTCATGCTGATTTTTACCGATGTTTCATTCAGGAATTTCTCGATTACACGCCCAATGTGCGGCCTTCTTCCTAAAGACACTCCATTTCAATAGAGTGAGACATGCCAAGAATCATTTGACAAATTAAAAGCTTTATTGACCACGGTCCCAATCATGTAATCTCCCGAATGGACAGTTATACCCCGTATTTTTATGGCTGTTAAAATTTGGGGATTTATCAAATTTAAATTGAGATATTATTTTAATATTAATCCGAAAATTAATTTAAACATTTACTAGCGTGATGAGAGTTAGTAATTATTGGGAACTTGTCAAATATTACTAAATGAGTAAAGTAATATATACGATTGATTTTATAAAAATTGTCACAAGTGAATAAAATGGCAATTAAGGAAATTTAAGTCGGGACGCGCCTATGTCGTGTCAGGACTAAATTATTATTATTAAAAGTGAATAAATTATAAGTCACCCGTATGGTCATTTCGAGTACGCCAAAGTGATCGGAAGGGTCGAGATAGTCAGAAAAGTGTACCCGGGGGTTTAGTTTGGATCTCGGGGCATTCTTAAGCCTAATTGGCATCCCGAGAGGGTATTACAGACATTTTATATTTTTGGGTAATTAAATACACGAATTTCCTAAGGATATATCAGCCTTTAGGAGTTGTCTTCTAGGCTTAACAAACACAAAACCAAAGAACGTAACTTGTTAATGGCAGAATTCGTTATAACTGCTTGATCGATCGATCGATCGATCAAGAACATCGATCGATCGACCCCATTCCTCGATCGATCGATCCCTCCTGGAAAACTGCGTATTTTTCTTCTTTAAGTTTAATCCGATTAAAATGCGTAGGAACCTTTGATCATCATTGATAGAGCATAATGAATTATAAAGAGGACCAGTAGGGTCTAGGTAGACCCCATTTAGTGAAATTTAACGTAGGATGAAATTATGGGTTAACGGGGAGTTATTCACACATAAGAAATCATGCGTGCGTTTAGTAAAAGGTCGAGACTCGTGAGGGAGTTAGACCAGAAGGTAAGCGAGAGTATGCCTAATGAAATTATACTTAGGGAGAAAGAATACTTCGGGAGACGAGAAGTAAGTATGAAGTAAATTATATATGAGAATACAAGTGAAGAATCCGTTATGCGAGATAATCAAGTAAAATGTGCTAAGAACGGATAATTATAATTATGAGTCGTGGGCGCATCTAATTTAGAAAATGTAAATATTTATATATATGACTGTGTGATTGTGCATATATTATGTATCTGTATAAAAATCATACCCGAGCTACTTGCTATCTCAGAGGTTTTCGCGCTGGGACAGTCTTATCTAGATTGGGCCTTTATGGGGGATAACGACTTGTACCCTAGAAGATAGTATCCTTGATACAGGCTATTTGAGTGATAGTCAGATGGTCCTAAGAGACATGAGGGTATATGCTGACCTCTTAGTGACTTGGAGCTATACTTCGCCTCCATTTGTATGTATTTTATGTTAATACGGTTCGAAAGTGAGTCTGAACTAGTATTTCCCTTAGTACGAGTGATACGAGGATTTGATAGCAGAGTATGCCAGCACCATAGATTTTATGTGGGGTGCCATTAGTATATATATTGTATGAGTGACTAATATATATACTTAAGTATGGGAACTCTCTACTGTGCATAAAAGTAGTTAAGAAGTGAATAAATACTCCAACTTTATTGTAAGTGTTTGGAAATTTTGTAATAATGCTGAGTATTCTAAGTAAGGTAAGATATATGAGAGAGTTTAATTTTCAGAAATTAATTATCTTAGCCATTGTATTTTCTCAGGATGAAATATTTTGGAAAGTTAAATTAAAATAAACTTCTGAGATAAATAGTACGGTAGGCGTGCACACTAGATGAGAGGTGAGAATTCTCAAGAGAGTGTCGCATACTAACATGGTAGTTACATTCGCCAGTAAGCATTTTAAATAGTTGCTAAACTATTTTTAAACTGTTTTACACTTGGGCTCTAACCCGTTTCCTGTTATTTCTTTTCTCTTATATATATATGTATATATTACAGATGCCCAGCCACAGGGGCATCATGCTTAGATTCTTTGGACCGGATGCGCTGTAGCTTATGTGGTAGTTGCATGCCCTTGCTTATACGACCTCTTTGTTGATTCTACTCTTATTTTAATTCTGATCAGTTAGGGCATGTGTTGCCCATTTCCCTATCCAGTTTGGTTTTGGTAGAGATTTATGTTCATTTATTTTCAGTATTCGGTACTCTTTGGGATTTAATTCTTGTCTGGATGATTTCATTTGTAGTTTTTAAATTTGGTATTGGTTTATCTGAATGGTTAAATTCGTATGTGTTAATAGCCATCCTTAACAATTATGCGATTCTTAATCTGGTAATTATTAAAAAGGTTTTCATAATGGAATTAAATATAAAATAGAAATAAGGTTTAAATTATTTTGACACTTAGTTTAATTATGTAAGGTGTATAAACGAAAAATTTATTTTGGGACAGTGATGCTAAGAATGAACCAACCGTTCACCTTGATTTTAATTTAATAAAGGACTGATCACCCGATATTTAATTAGGCTGGATGTCACAGGTGGTATCAGAGCATCAAGTTCTAGTGTCCTTTAGGATCTGTATGACTTATTTCTCTTCCAGCTTAGCGTCCTTGATATTGAGCCCTATTTTTTGGACTGTTGCATTGTTTTATTTATGCTTACGTCTTCAGTTATTTGAGATTTGATAATAAATGTAGATTAATAAACTTCCTTCTCGTTTCAGATGCCTTCGAGATGCGTTCCCCAAGACAGGAATGCCCAGCTCGAGCAGCCAACAGCTTCAGCTCAGGGAATGATGAACGTAACCGAGGTAGCCGCTATTATTTCTCAGGCAGTAAATGCCGCATTAGCGATGGTGCAGCAGGCTCCACCCCAGATTCAGGCAATGGCGCCAGTACCAGCACAGCCTCCATCTGCATGGGAGCGAGTTAGGGATGCCTTTCAGAAGGCGTATCCCCCGGATTTCTCGGGTAGTTTGGACATCGTAGTCGCCAGCCAATGGAAGAAGGATATCGAGATGCATCTGCGCATGTATGAGTGCACTGACATGTAGAGACAGCTATTGGCTTCCTTCAAGATAGTGGGAGCCGCTCTGTAGTGGTTGGAGTCCATCACCACCTTGCAGGAGAGGTACAACATCACGATTCAGTCATTCTAGGTGAGGTTTGATTGCAAGTACTTCCCATCCTCCGTACAGACTGAGATGAGGCGAAAGCTACTGAATCTTAAGCAGGAGAGTATGACCATTACTGAGTATGAGGAGGAGTTTACTAGACTTCTCAATATAGTGCCATATGAGGCAACCACTGAGGAGAAGAAGATACTATTATTTGTAGATGGATTATCTTGGAGGATCCGTCAACACCTCATCGACAATCTATCATTAAGTACCTACACTGATGTACTCAATGATGATTTGTTACACTGTCAGGATCACCACTTCCATTTGTAGGGGTGCAAACGAGCAGGGGAGTCCATCAAGCAGGGCAGGGCAGGGGGCAGTAGTACTGATGGGGCTTTAGCAGCCCAGGGGCAGACCCATCACAGTGAGCAGAGTTCCCATCAGGGGGACCCTGCCAAGCGATCCGATTAGCTGACTCTAGACAGGGATTTGGGGGATTTAGGCAGGTCCAACAGGGCCAACACCATCAACAGCAGGGCCAACAGGAGGGCCATCAGGGTCAACAACATTTCTAGTAGGGCCAACAGGGCTAGTGGCGGGGTGGTAATGGCCAATAGGGCCATGGTCAGTAGGGGTAGAGGGGAGGTAACTTCAAGGGCAAATGTTTCGGATGTGGCAAGAATGGACACAGGCGCCAGGATTGCCCAGAGGGAGATAGGTCCCCACAGCAGCAGGGTGCCCGTAATGAGCCACAGAGGCCACTCTTTCCAGCTTCCCTCCCAGCGCCGGCTCGGGTTCCAGCCTTACCCGCCATCCCAGCAGCTCCAGTTCAGCAGGGGCAATTGCAGTACGGGCGTGTCTATAATGTCCACCAGGTAGCAGCACCTCAGGCACCACCCGCAATTAAGGGAACGTTTCCTATCCATGGCACTATGGGTCGGGTTTTATTTAATATTGGGGCATCGCACTATTTCATAGCTACTCATTTTGCACGGGCCTTAAGGTTATTAGACACCGCAGAGAGCACTGTGACATGCGTAGACTCACCACTGGGAAATAGGACTTTGATTTTATTTATATGCCGGGGTGTAGGAGTAGAGATTGGTAGCTTAATTTTACCGGCAGACATGCTAGTCTTAGAGATGCATGAGCACGATGTTATTATTGGCATGGATTGACTCGCCGCGTATAGAGCCATGATAGATTAGTTCGGTAGGTGTATTATTTTTTCCATTCTGGGGCAGAAGATGTTTTTGGTGGCGATGCCTCGCCCAGAGGGAGGATCTTCCACCCATTTGTACTACATAGAGGAGGATACCTCTAAGGAGATTGTGATTCCCCTGGATTCGATTCCAGTTGTTTACAAGTATTCGGATATATTCCAGGAAATACCAGGCCTACCCCCCAGTCGAGAGATATATTTCATCATAGACTTGATGTCGGGCACTTGGCTGATAGCACATGTACCGTACCGTATGGTTCCAACAGAAATGAGGGAGTTACGGGATCAGATAGAGCAGCTGTTAGGTCAGGGCTTCATTCGTAAGAGCACCTCACCTTGGGGAACTTCGGTGTTATTTGTGAAGAAGAAAAATAGTTCACTGAGGTTATACGTGGATTACCGGTCACAATACGGAATAAATATCCGTTGCCTCGAATCGATGACCTGTTCGACCAGCTGAGAGGAGCAACCTTCTTTTCGAAGATAGATTTGAGATCGGGATACCATTAGCTACGGATTAGGGAGCAGGATGTGTCGAAGACTGCTTTCTTGACGAGATATGGGTCCTATGAGTTCAGAGTCATGCCGTTTGGACTAACAAATGCTCCAACCGTATTCATGGACTTGATGAATCGAGTGTTCAGAGACTTCTTGGATCAGTTTGTCATCGTCTTCATAGATGACATCCAGATATATTCACACACTTAGGAGGAGCATGTTGAGCACTTGAGGCAGGTTCTTCAGACTTTACGAGAGAATCAATTGTATGCTAAGTATGAGAAGTACGGATTCTAGATACGAGAGGTACAATTTTTGGGACATGTGTCGGAATTGGGAATATCGGTTGACCCGAGCAAAGTGTCGGCAGTGAGGGAGTGGGGATAGCCCACGACACCGACAGAAGTGCATAGTTTCTTGGGGTTAGTCGAGTACTACAGGAGATTCATCTAAGGCTTTTCAAATATAGCTGGTCCATTGACGAATTTGACTCGCAAGGGAGTACCGTATGTTTGGGACGATGCTTGTCAATTGGCTTTCGATGAGCTAAAAAATAAGTTGACTTCGACGCCAGTTCTTGCTTTGCCAAAGTCGAGAGTGGAATATTTAGTGTACACTGACGCTTCTTTACGGGGACTCGGGGGAGTACTTCAGCAGGAGGAGAAGGCCATAGCTTTTGCCTCTCGCAATCTTAAGCCTCACGAAAGGAATTACCCCACCCACGACCAAGAGCTAGCAACAATCGTTTTTGCATTAAGAATTTGGTGAAATTACTTGTTGGGGGAGAAGTTTCGCTTGTTCACAGACCAGAAATCACTGCAGTACTTGTTCACTCAGCGAGAGTTGAATATGCGTCATCGCAGATGGTTGGAGTTTGTGAAAGACTACCAGTTCATAATACAGTACCATCCGGGAAAGGCTAACGTGGTTGCTGATGCGTTAAGCCGTAGATCGGTACGCGACGTAGCGGGCGTATGGAAAGCGAAGTGGAAAGATTTGGGTCACCAGAATGCGATAGCCCGTTCCTTTGTATCGGTCATGTCAGTCACATCCGAGATTATTAGAAGGGTGATACCGGCACAGTCAACGGATATGTTTTGTCACGAGAAGATTGTATGGCTTTTAGCTGAGGGTGCTGAGTCCTATTCAGTACTACTGATGGGGGTTTAAGGTTTAATGGGAGATTGGTGGTCCCAGAAGGAGAAGA
Organism: Sambucus nigra; assembly: GCA_949130495.1. Lineage (NCBI taxonomy): Eukaryota > Viridiplantae > Streptophyta > Magnoliopsida > Dipsacales > Adoxaceae > Sambucus > Sambucus nigra. Next base: position 152,794,793 of record OX422218.1, read on the forward strand.
CTTACGTCATGCAGTGATGACACAGTCTCACGGGTGCAGATTTGTGGTACATCTCGGAAAGGATAGGATGTACTAGGATATGAGGCGGCAGTACTGGTGGAGTGGGATGAAGAAGGACATTACTGAGTTCATGTCCAAGTGTTCTACTTGCCAAATGGTAAAGGTAAACCACCACAGATTGCAGGGGTTACTTTAGTCATTGGAGATACCTACGTGGAAGTGGGAGAGTATTTCCATGGACTTCATTACTGGGCTGCCTACATCACAGCGGGATCACGACTCCATATGGGTTATAGTGGATCGATTGACCAATGTAGCTCATTTTCTGCCAGTATGGACAGACTATACCATGGGCCAGTATGCGCAGTTATTCATTGTCGAGATTGTTAAGCTACATGGGGTGCCCCTGGATATCGTGTCTGATAGAGACAAGATATTTGTGTCATGCTTCTGGGAGAGCTTTCAGGAGGCCATGGGTACAGAGTTGAGATTGAGTTCAGCTTATCACCCATAGACGGATGGACAGACATAGCGTACCAATCAGATGCTAGAAGATATGCTACGCACGTGTGTCCTCAATTTTGGAGGAGGTTGGGAGTTGTATCTTCCACTAGTGGAGTTCACTTATAATAACTCCTACCAATTCACGATCGGCATGGCCCCATTTGAGGCATTATATGGCAGGCCTTGTCGTTCTTCAGCTTATTGGCTAGAGGTGGGGGACAACAAGTTGCTCGGACCAGAGGTGATTCAGGAAACTTCATCTAGGATTGAGCTTATCAGGAGTCGCATTCGGGTAGCCTAAGATTGGCAGAAAAGCTACGCCGATGCAAAACGATATTTTCGGGAGTTTAACGTGGGGGACCAAGTATTACTGCGTGTGTCTCCTATGACAGGAGTAATGAGGTTTGGGAAGAAGGGGAAGTTGGCTCCGAGGTACGTGGGACCATTTCCCATTATCGAGAGGATTGGGTCGGTGGCATACAGATTGGGGCTGCCAAAGCACTTGCACCGCATTCACGATGTATTCCATATTTCATCGTTGTGACGATACCTTCGGGATGATGTGGCCCACACCCACATCGTGATAGAGGAGATTGACTTACAACCCGACAGCTCTTACGAGGAGAGACCAGTGGCTATCCTAGACCATAACGAGAGGAAATTGAGGTCGAAGGTAGTTCCACTTGTACGGGTCCAGTGGGAGCATCATAACATGGAGGAATCCACTTGGGAGCGCGAGGCAGATATGCGCGAGAGATACCCAGATTTATTCTTACCAGGTATGCCTTATTTTTTGAATTTTGGGATGAAATTTCGTTATTAGGAGGGAAGTATATAATACCCCGTATTTTTATGGCTTTTAAAATTTAGGGATTTATTAAATTTAAATTGAGATATTAATTTAATATTAATTCAAAAATTAATTTAAACATTTACTAGTGTGACGAGAGTTAGTAATTATTAGGAATTTGTTGAATATTACTAAATGAGTAAAGTAATATATAAGACTGATTTTATAAAAATTGTCACAAGTGAATAAAATGGAAATTATGGAAATTTAAGTCGGGACGCGCCTGTGTCGTGTCAGGACTAAATTATTATTATTAAAAGTGAATAAATTATAAGTCACTTATATGGTCATTTTGAGTATTCCAAAGTATCCGGAAGGGTCGAGATAGTCAGAAAGGTGTGCCCGAGGGTTTAGTTTGGGTCTCGGGGCATTCTTAAGCCTAATTGGCATCCCGGGAGGGTATTATAGACATTTTATATATTTGGGTAATTAAATTCACGAATTTCCTAAGGATATATCAGCCTTTAGGAGTTGTCTTCTAGGCTTAACAAACACAAAACCAAAGAATGGCCATTAGAGAAGAAGTTGGAGAGCTTTCCAAGCAACCCAAGGACAAAGACTCATCCGTTTGCACCGCCACCACCACCAAATCGTAGATCGCGCAATGAGGAATGCAACCATACCTTTTTCATCCACAAATAAGAAACTTAAATTCCAGGCAAGTATCTATCTTGCTTTGTTATTAGTTAATGTCTCACCGATGTTAGTTTAGGATTATCAAGAACATGTTTTATGGAAGAAATTGATAATTTAGAGATCATAAATCGCATGTTTAGAGAAATTTAAAATATTCTGGACATACCCATCATGTGTAGAGGATTACCCACGAATTAGTATTGATTTAAAAACAAGAAATCTGGGAAATAATTAGAAGAATGGATGTTTCTTCTAAAATTAGGGTTCTTGAAGTTTATATTAATTTTACCCCATTATTTCGACATCGTTGATGAATTTGAACACGTTTCACATAGGAAATCATGTAGTTAGGTATATAGTATCAGTAGTAATGTTGTTTCGGAGTTTGGGAATCGTTAATGGATATTTGGTAGAGGTTAGAGTGGAAAACCCGTAACTTGTCAATGGCAGAATTCGTCATAACTGCTTGATCGATCGATCGATCAAAGAACATCGATCGATCGACCCCATTCCTCGATCGATCGATCCCTCCTGGAAAACTGTGTATTTTTCTTCTTTAAGTTTAATCCGATTAAAATGCGTAGGAACCCTTGATCATCATTGATAGAGCATAATGAATTATAAAGAGGACCAGTAGGGTCTAGGTAGACCCCGTTGAGTGAAATTGAATGTAGGATGAAATTATGGGTTAACGGGGCGTTATTCACACATAAGAAATCATGCGTATGTTTAATAAAAGATCGAGACTCGTGAGGGAGTTAGACCAGAAGGTGAGTGAGAGTATGCCTACTGAAATTATACTTAGGGAGAAAGAATACTTCGGGAGACGAGAAGTAAGTATGAAGTAAATTATATATGAGAATACAAGTGAAGAATCCGTTATGCGAGATAATCAAGTAAAATGTGCTAAGAACGGATAATTATAATTATGAGTCGTGGGCGCATCTAATTTAGAAAATGTAAATATTTATATATATGACTGTGTGATTGTGCATATATAATGTATCTGTGTAAAAATCATACCCGAGCTACTTGCTATCTCGGAGGTTTCCGCGCCATGACAGTCTTATCTCGATCGGGCCTTTATGGGGGATAACGACTTGTACCCTAGAAGATAGTATCCTTGATACAGGCTATTTGAGTGATAGTTAGATAGTCCTAAGAGACGTGAGGGTATGTGCTGACCTCTTAGTGACTTGGAACTGTACTTCGCCTCCATTTGTATGTATTTTATGTTAATACGGTTCGAGAGTGAGTCTGAACTAGTATTTCCCTTAGTACGAGTGATACGGGGATTTGATAGCAGAGTATGCCAGCACCATAGATTTTATGTGGGGTGCCATTAGTATATATATTTTATGAGTGACTAATATATACACTTAAGTATGGGAACTCTCTACTGTGCATAAAAGTAGTTAAGAAGTGAATAAATACTCCAACTTTATTATAAGTGTTTGGAAATTTTGTAATAGTGCTGAGTATTCTAAGTAAGGTAAGATATATGAGAGAGTTTAATTTTTAGAAATTAATTATCTTAGCCATAGTATTTTCTCGGGATGAAATGTTTTGGAAAGTTAAATTAAAATAAACTTCTGAGATAAATAGTACGGTAGGCGTGCACACTAGATGAGAGGTGAGAATTCTCAAGAGAGTGTCGCATACTAACATGGTAGTTACATTAGCCGGTAAGCATTTTAAATAGTTGCTAAACTATTTTTAAACTGTTTTACACTCGGGCTCTAACCCGTTTCCTATTATTTCTTTTCTCATATTTATATATGTATATATTACAGGTGCCTAGCCACAGGGGCGTCATGCTTAGATTCTTTAGACCGGACGCGCTACAGCTTATGTGGGAGTTGCAGGTCCTTGCTTATACGACCTCTTTGTTGATTCTACTCTTATTTTAGTTATGATTAGTTAGGGCATGTGTTGCCCGTTTCCCTATCCAGTTTGGTTTTGGAAGAGATTTATTTTCAGTATTTCTGGATGATTTCATTTGTAGTTTTTAAATTTGGTATTGGTTTATCTGAATGGTTAAATTCTTGTGTGTTAATTGCCATCCTTAACAATTATGCGATTCTTAATCTGGTAATTATTAAAAAGGTTTTCATAATGGAATTAAATAAAATAGAAATAAGGTTTAAATTGTTTTGACACTTAACTTAATTATTTAGGGTGTTTAAACTGGAAATTTATTTTGTGACAGTGAGGCTAAGAATGAACCAACCATTCACCTTGATTTTAATTTAATAAAGGACTGATCACCCGGTATTTAATTAGGCGGGGTGTCACATGGACCCTTCCCTTCGAGCTCATGTGTGATGCAAGTGACTATGCTGAAGGGGCGGTGCTTGGTCAACGGAGGGTTACGAAACCTCTCGTGATTGCTAGCCATAGTATTCGCATTGGATAAACTACGGACTTACTTAGTAGGATCGCCCATAGTTTTCTTCGCCGACCATGTCGTTCTTAAGTACCTTCTTTCCAAGAAGGATGCTAAGAGTAGGCTCATATGTTGGGTGCTTATCCTCCAAGAGTTCGACCTCGATTAATGATAAAAAGGGGGTAGAAAATATAGTCACGGATCATTTGTCCCGACTCGTGTTCGATCACGATCATATCAATCCTATACCTACCCGAGAGTGTTTCCCGGACGAGTAACTCATGGCCGTTTCAACTTTGCCCTGGTTTGTAGATATTGCAAACTTCCTTATTATTGAGGCCTATCCATCGCATTTCTTGGCCCCAGATAAGGAAAGTTTTTCGAGTTGGGTCCGATCATTATTCTTTAATCACCCATACATGTTTAAACATTGTTCGGAACAAATCATTTATCAATGTGTCGTGAACGATGAGATCCCCAACATCTTGTTTGTTTACCACAACAAAGCATGTGGGGGGACAATTTTCTTCCCAAAAGACCGCTTTCAAAGTATTACATTGTAGTTTTTGTTAGCCTATAATTTTTAAAGATGCGCAAGATTTCTGCAAGACTTATGCATCTTTAAAAATTGAAAACTTAGATTAACAGAATAGTGCAAAAGGCTCACGATCACGGTGCCACAGAGATTGCAAATCTGAGGACCAAAACCTTGACTAAGGTGAACAGGGAAAGGCTTAGGACTTACCTCAAGGGATTCAATCCAGATCTTGTTGAGATCCCGTTAGAAGACCCTCATGTGGGCCCCTCATTGAGAGTTGTGTGGTGCGTGTCACGGTATTCCATTTTTGGATTGCCTATTTCCAAATCCTTGGCAATCGTGAGTTCTTACACCCACATTATATCTACTTATGCAAAACCATCCCACGTTTACTTAACCCTTCCCATTCACCACCCTTCCATCCTATAGAGGTCCCTTTTTCCCTTAGTGTAGAAGTTTGGCCAAAAATAGGGGACTGATCAATCGATCTTAATACTACGATCGATTGATGGTTTTGATTTTACCTTACAAACAAACGAGTAATCAAAATTACCATGCGACCAATTGACCGATCAACCCGCAGTCGATCGGTGTCCTCATTTATTTGACACTTCCAATATCCCTGGGCTTACTTTAAAGTACCGATCGAGTGGTCCAATTTCACCGATCGACCGGTAGCATCATTTATTTCAAAAACATAAGCGCAACCTTCGATTTATTCCCCCTACTTCTTATAACTTCACATTTCTTCACTCTTCTCTCATTTCCCATACCCAAAACCTCCTATTTCCAAGCCCTAGTTTTCTATTATTGACTTCCACCCCATATTAACTCCATTTCATCCATTTCTAAACATAAAAGGTATGGTTTCTTCTTCCTATATACAGTGATTATTTGATATTTTAGTTGTGTATTTGGCATAATCTAAGGCTTGTAACTATTGTTGGGCTTAACTTTTCTTTATGCATGTAACTAGTGATTTTTGTCACTTTCTCAATGTCATCACCATGTATACATATTTTATTGAATTCTATCCTTATTATGTATGTTTGGTTGATGATTTCTAATTCTTGGGTTAAAAGTGGATGCATTTTGATAGTTTGTGGAGGGGATTTGAGTTTTGTTCCTAAATTCCCAATTTGAGCATTCACATGCTAGTTTTTCTCATAAACAAGAGCAACGTCATATGTCTATTTTATTATTCGATGAGTTGAATCAATTGAGATGTTTTCACTGTTTAATGGAATTCTTTGGTTTAGTTATGAAAATGTTGAATGTTTGAAAAATCTTAAACAACATAAATTTTTCCAACAAATCTCTCATATTAATTGATATACTTTGGTTAAACTCATTCATGAACACTCATTATATGATTTATCCCTGACTTTGTTCATGAATGGGGGTGATGTTGGATCAAATTTCATTCCATCTCTCATTTTGATATTTTGCACACTGATGATACTCAAATATTGCGTATTTTATCCTCCGAACCTACGCATTTTAGCCCCCTCGGGTACCTTAATCTCTATATTTAAGCCCGTTAACCAGACAACCTCAGTTTATATTGTTAACATGCTATATGAGGTATAATTGGGCTTTTGTAGGTATTTAAGTACTAAGTATGAAGTTCGGACGCATTCCGGTGAAGTTTCGTACGTAATCGCACGTTCAAGGGCATTTTAATCTTTTCATATCTTGGGCACCTGACCCGACATCTCATGGAATTTGTAGCCCTCCTCACTAGCTTCGCGTGGTCATGAACGGTGCGCGATTCCGAGTCCGTATGAAGACGTTATGGCGATTTCAGCGAAAGGAAAAAATAAGGAAATCAAAAGAGGAGAAGAAAAGAGAAGAAAAGAATGCAGAAGCTGCTGCTTGGCTGTGACTTGCTTGATCGATCGATCGACCCTTTTGGTCGATCGATCGACCCTTCTGATCAGCCGAATTTTGTCCTTGGTCGATCGATCGACCCTTTTGGTCGATTGATCGATCCCTATTTTCTTGCAAATATTTTGACTTTTCTTTTCTTTTCCAATTTAATTCCCACTTGGTATATAGGCCAATTTTGTTGTAATAAACAAAGGTGAACGATTTTAGGTTATATAGGTTAGGGTTGTGGAGGTTTGGAAGCTCATTTCTTCATTTATTCTTGGATTGACACTCCATTTGCTGTGTAATTTGTGCTACCGTCTTCCATTTCCATTAATATAGTTGTATTTCATTATTTCCTTGCTTTCTAGTTAAAATTACATGCTTTGTTAATTAGGTTTACTTGCTTTCTTTACACGCTTCCTAGTGTAGTTTTACCGCGTTTCTTTATTGCGTTTATTTACCGCGTTTTTAACATGCTTTCTAGGTAATTTAAATTAGGTTGTGTTTGAATGGAACTCACTCGGATTAACGCGTTGCTTTGCTTGGTGATAGTTTTTACCGGTTTATTTCGGGTGCGTTGTCCTAGTTATTGCGCCTAGGAGATTTGACAGGGCATATCATGTATGTCCCGTGCTTACGACCTTTCGTGCGCAATTTTCAGGATATTTGTTGACGCCAAAATCTTATTAGGCTGTTATGATGATTTAGGGGCGTGACAACCCTTGGTTTAATTAAATGTCGAAACGAGACGCATTTGTAATAACTCGTCCACCCATGTAACCATTTTATACAAATTAACCCGGGTGAGGGATATTCGATGCAACCTATAGTTTTACTCGCTTTGTTAATCTAGTTTCAATACCCTTTCCTAGAATAACATTTCCCTTTATGCATCTTTTACTTTTTAGTTTGTAATCATCTTTTGCACTTTTATTTCGAAATATTAAATCATTTAAATTCTAACAACTCGTCTCTGTGGATTTTTGATACCCGACTTACCACTGTGCTTGCCTCGCAAGTGTAGTAGTAATTTAGGTTTATTTGTATTGAGTAGGCGAAACGAAAACAACGATTAGCGTCCTTACACGCGCTACTTTTTGCACTTACACACCATGTGTATGATCAAATGACTAACCTAACTTGATTATTAATTTTGGATGTATTCTTGCATGCTTCTCACACTTTCTTACATGTTTACACAATTTGGGCCTCATTTGGGATGTTGATCCCTTATTTTCACTCATATTATCGAATCGGATGCCATTTTCCCATCTTCACCTCATAATTCTTTATAATTAGCCTACAATTTACATTACTGTACTAATTTCTTTTTTGCAGATCTTAAACGGGTGACATTGAGAAATACGAATCGACCCTTTGTAACCTAGTAAGGGTTTTAAGGGCTTCCGATGTGAGCAAGGGAAACAGTGTTTTGAGGCATACTTTTGAACCCACCAACCCCCGTTGTCTATAAATTTCTCTTAGGAACTGAAGGACATCCCTCCCGAGGCACTAGCCTTTCTTAACCAGTTCAATTGGGAGGCCTTTCTTCTCCGGAAATCAGACATTAATGAAGAGTTGGTGCGCCAATTATATGATTCATTATTTTAAGTTAAATGAAAGAGGATTTACTATAAAGGCTCTGTGAGGGTAGTGAGGATCACCTTCATGAGAAAGGATTTGGCCCAGTGGAAGGGAAATGTTGCAGACCCATAAGAGTTTGTGAATTTGAATGATGAGTTAACATTTGACTTGGATACGCTGATTCATTATTTGGCACCCGACCAAGTGTGGACAAAGAAGATGTTCAAGTTTAGTAGCATGCAAGAGCTACCTCGGCTACTTAATTACATCAATGTACATAATTTTATGGTGACAACAACCGATCCGAGGTTCATCACAAGCATGCACATTGGATCAAGAATGACTTTAGAGGGATTAAAAATGGCTATTTTATACAAAGCCATCGAACCGGACCACCCAGCAACCAGAGTTATATGTTTGCATTATATGGATAGAAATCAACCGAATGGGATCATTCAGTACAATGGTATGGACACAACAGCAAGGAAAATCCACGGAAATACCCCTTTATCAAAGAAAAAGGGTCATTACCTAACTTTATTGCATTGGAAAAGACTATACTATTACTATGTTATGGACCTCACTTGTTCAATGGATTATTCTAGAGCAATGGTTACTATTTGTTCTATTTTGTTGGTAATAAGGGAACAATTCCATTTGTAGGAACAATGAGAAGAAAATTTATTCTATACTCGATAACTACCAATATGTAATGGGGAGGTATCAATAATTTCAGGCCCGTTAAGTTTGCCAACGCCTTTCTCTATGCATTGTTTAATCATCTGAGTAACATCAATCTTCCCTACTACTTCCTGGATCAAATGTACATTGATACAACGAAACTGGCCTGGAATTATTCCCTTCCATTGCTCGATTTGATCATTTCGGTATGCCCTGACACCAAATGTACCAAGTACCCCGGTGATCGAAAGATAAAACCCCAAAATACTCTCGCTAAGTAAAATATCAAGAGATTTTTGGGGAATTACTGAGGAGAGTCATAAGTTCAGAAGAGGGCAAGGATAGTGGTAGAAGAATTGAACGAGGAAGATGAAGTTAAGAGGGATAAACTGGTTCCCATGCAGGAGGACGCTCCCATATTCCCTGACGCACACTTTTCGGCATCTGAGGCTCTATCAGATCAATGATGGGAAGAGACTCAGATGAGTTGGGCTACACTAGAGTCCCACCTTGATCGGGACCATTTTGAGCAATTCCAGGAGTTTGTGATGATGCAACACATGGCGAGGGGCCTCTATTTACACGAGCGTGGTCCAGACGCACCAATGCTGAGTCATTTTAGGAACCCATATGATGCGTGTAACCCGAATGTTATGAGAGCCTCTGATGGTTTCAATTTCTAGGCATCTTTTGTTATTTTCTGTTGGATACGAGATATTTATCTCCTTTTCTATTTTAGGATGGTCTATCTAAGTTGTTAAAACTTTATGTTTATGATTTAAGTTGTTTTGGTGGAATTGTGAACTTTTAAATGGTAATGTAGTTGTAGTTGTTTTATTGGATCTTTGATATTCTTTAATCTTTCATGTTTATGAAATATTTTTAAGACATCAATTTATATAGTAATTACAATTCAGCCCCTCCATATCATATGACTTATGACACGATTTCTTTAATTTAACGTATATTCTTGGTTTCTTATTATGTTTATATAGCCTCACAGTGCGCATCTTGGAGATTGCTCTGAATCGAAGTAACATATTTCCTTATCTTTTTCATACGTCTTTAATTGCATCTAGGACAATGTATGATTCAAGTTAGGGTGTGTGTGTTCTTACTCAGTTCTTTTTATTCGCGAGTCATGTGTATATATATATACTTAAAAAATTATTTCTTTCATTTCTCTCTTGGGAATTTTGCTCTTCTTTCGAATGATCAACAAGAATTTATGTCCTATTCAAATGCATTTACAATGATGCATGTTCTATTATTTAGCGGTTATCAGAATTTAGTCCTTCAATCATCGATATTAAGAATAACTTTATGATTTAACTTCGAACCCATGAGCACATGTGCATTCTCTTCTTTGGTTTAAGATTTTTGTAAGTCGGTGATCTTTCGTGCACTCTATACACTTTAACCGAGCAAGATTTACGCTTTCCTTCAAATTGCGAGTGTTTATTACCCTATCTCTCCTTGAAAATGTTAATGTTGTCGATAATCTCATTATTCTTTCTTTGATCTATCATTAATTGAGTTCATATGAAATGTATTACTTGAGCATGATTTCAACGACATTTTGACTTTAGAATCACGTAAGCTTTAAGAAAAGATCATAGTCCTTCTTTGAAAGTCATAATGATTATGAAAATCTATTAAATACATCTCACCCTTCCTTAAGGTGCGATATCCATCCACTGAGATTATATGTTTTATTTAAATATATAAAGCGTTCTTCATTTATGACATGTGTGTGGCCTTGCTTCCTTTTCATTTACTCATTATGCCCACATGTCCAGTGCGTTACACTGAGTGTTTTCATTTATTGAGTGTAATCACCAGAGACGTTTGATATCATGCTACACTTTAGTCTTTACTTGGTTTATAAAAAATTTACCAAATCAAAACATTCACTTATTCTTACACATCATTATATGTTTTCAAGGTTTCAATTATAATATAGTTATTATTTTAATGTTTATCATTACGGTTGTGTGAATACTCATTTACTTTGCTAATAACTAGCTGATTGTTGAATTTTTATTAAGTTTGGCAATGATTTTCTAGGGTGGGAATTTGTGAGGAAATTTGAAGTTTGTGGGTTTCCTCCCTGAAAATCCTCACGTGACAACACTCGTCTACTAGGATAACCTAGGGGTTTAGCGGCTTGTTGCATTCACTAAATGTAGTTGTGCACCCGCAAAAGTGGAACTTTTTCGTGTACAAATTTATTTTGTTATTATCTCTCTATTTTATTGGTTCTTGTTTTGGTTCATCACTAGGAACTAGCAATATTTAAGTTTGGGCGTGTGATTAGTCGTAAATATTGTATTATCTCCCGTGTGTCATGCACAATTATGCCCATTAATTCCCGTAATAAAGCTCCTATACTGTATAACCTTTGTTCTCGATATATATATATATATATATATATATATATATATATATATATATATATATATATATATATATATATATATATATATATATATATATATGCTTTGAAAGGTTTATTTGAGTTTTTATAGGTATTGGAATGCCAAATGGTGTAATTGCGTGTTTTTTGGGAAAGTTTCAACACATTATGCAACTTCAGGGGCATTTTAGTCATTTTTTCATTTGAGCTTCGTGTCAGAACTCTTCACGGAAGTTGTATCTCTCTAAGTTATCTTCACGTAGCATTGACGGTGTGTCAAGACGGTTCCTAACGATCGAGTTATGACCATTTTCCCAAAGTCCTTTTGTACTAGAATTGAAAGGAGGATTTGTGCTGTAAGGACATGTTTTATAAATGTCCGGGTTAGTATCTAGGCATTTTAATTTTATCCTAGATCTCAACATATATGTCGTATACCACTACATTTGGCTCGTCTCAGCATGATCAACTCGACGGCCTCAATTCAAATTCTGCATTGTTTCACGCACCTATCTTCATCAACATCGTGCGTCATGGTCATTATCTTCAACACCGTGCGTAGTGGTCTTCTTCAGGTCATGATATACAGGGTTTTAAAAATATTGGAAGACCGAATCGATTCGATTTTTCTTAAAATTGAACCGATCCGATTGCATTTAAAACTCTACATAATTTGGCAAACTGGATCGATCTGGAGCTGAAGAAAAATGAATCGACCCGGTTTAGAATTTTATACATGAATAGTCACCTTTCCAGACCGATCCGTTTAAAAATAAAATTAAACTGATCCGGTGAACATTTTCGGACTGATCCGATGGGCTCAGAAAATTCAGGGCATCAAATTTTGTTCGCTTCTATAAATTCCCACTTCAGAGTTTGTTTTGTTCAAGACTTTGAGGGAACTATTCCACGACCTAATACACCAAGTCTTCACAGGTTTTTCAATCCCAAATACTTTAAGATTCACAAAAACATCATACTCCTTATGTGGATCAATCTAAATCCTAAATACCCATTCGTGGATCATCTTGTGTTGAGAAGAGGGTTCTTGGGACACCCCGACTAATTAAATACCGGGTAGCTACTCCTTTACTGAATTAATTCAAAATGCCAAGTTGGTTCAGTTAATAGCATCACTGTCGAAAACGTTTAATGATTACTAACCACGTAGTATTTAAAAAGTAAGTTGTCAAATTTTAAATTAAATCTGATTAACATGCGATAAATGAAATGTAAAAGAATAACATCACCATACACCATAAAGTCTCAATAAAGTAACCAACAAATAATAATAAGTCCGGAGAAAACTCCTCACAATAATCCCACAAACTGAAATAAATAAAACAGTGCATCCAGAATTAATTACATGTCAAAAGTCTGAATAACTGAAATATGAAATGTCTCTAATGGAAGTGGGCGACATGCCCTACAGATGATAAAACTGAACATGGAGTCAAGACTAGAAAAGGAGGCGTCTACTGTCAAGGCCCTGTAACTTCCACAACAGCTACAGCTCGTCACCTGAATAGAATTCTTGTGCATGGTGTCCTTGTGGCTGGGCACCTAAAAAGGTTTTTACAAAAAATAGATTTGAAAGCAAACGGGTCAGAGCCCGAATGTGGAGAATATTTTAAAAACAGCAAGTGCTTTAATAACATTAAAACAATGAATGCAAAATACATGTTAGGACGTGCTCTCACATGAAATAATCACCTCTCGACTAATCGTGCACTCCTAACGTATAGTACCCATCTAAGTGGTATTTATATCTAACTAAACCGACATTAGTTCGAACCCATCTACTCGATTTACAATATGAATTTCCAAATGTTAGCACTTGAATAGATAACTTTACTTAAACTCGGATTCTCAATTATTAGCGTTACTATTCACTGGAGGTTATCCCCTTATTTATCATCTCAAGGAGTTACTATAAATTATTCTCATAATTAAACATGACGAGTCTGTTCATTTAACCGTATGTCATTCACATCATAAATATACAATACAAGCACCTCGAGACTAAGCTACGGTGCACACATACTCTGCTATCCATCCCGGTACATCACGTACATAAGGATCACGCATTCCGAATCTCTCAGGAATCGTTCTCAGATAACAACAATCACAATCAATGGAGGCGAACACAGTCACATCACATGGGTCACGCACATACCTACGCTCCCACGATCAGCAGTCTTATTAACTTCCCAATAAGTCCTTCTCTGACCTATGTCCTCGAGGTACCAATCTAAATCCGGGCACACAAAGATTAGATGGCCCTAAGCGAACGTAAACCTCCCGTGATAGCAAGTATGGTAGGTATGTCATACACATAAAATCATATACATATACTAAGCATGCACACATCTTAGTAATTACCATAATTTATTTGTGGTATACTTCTCATTCTTATACCAACTTATAATGTTACGCAATTCCCATATCCCCGGTTAATACTAATATTTAAATCATCAATTATTCTCACATCGTAATTAGTCACTCACGTCCTAATCCACAATTTTCATTTGGTTCAAATCACACTTCTATGTTTCACTTCTCAATATATCCCAAATATCCCAACTATATCAATTAGTCATCAAGGGAATGTTATCTCTACAATTAAACCAGGTTACGGGACATTAGAAATCAAATCAGGCCAAAAAGGCCAATCTGTCAACTTGTTAGAAGTCTCGTTCGAACGAGGTCGTTCGAACGAGAGTTCGTTCGAACGAAGTGGTCATCTAACGAACATCCAACTCGTTAGAAGGCAAACTGTCAACTCGTTAGAAGCTCGTTCGAACGACCTGGGCAGGTCTTCTAACGAGATGACAGTTTCGAGCCCAGAATTCCTAAATTCGTTTTTCCTCCAACTTTCTCTTCTCAAAACTCATCCAAACATTATCCCAACAGTGTTTTAAGGTTCCTAATCATTCCTAAACATACTTAGGTCGTATTTTAACATATTTATGGGGTCAAGTCTCCCTAAACAACACCCAATTATCAAATCTCCCAATATTCCCCCAACCCTTATGAATATGAACCCTAGAAAATTAAAGTCATCAATATCCACAATTAAATCCGTTTTTGTAATATAAAAGAAGTATTTCTAACAATATAATCGTCCAAACATAATTCTACATGCCATTTCTTTATCAAAACATGAATTTATAACTCCAATTACATGGGTTTTTACAAGTCTCCCAATACAATGACACATCAGTTACATGAAGTATGAGTGACAAGAAAGTCCCAAAATACTTTCATAACCATACCAGCCCTACGACTGAGCCTACCTAAACAAAAGTACACCTACTACCAAACTTGTGCCAAACCTCCACAAAAATTACCTCAACTACCAGACAGCCCCGCCTCATCATCACCAATCCTCGGAGGACTTCAATAATACCATCCCTTACAGTATTTCCTTATAAGCTCCATGCGATGGTATGCCTCTATCAGTTTGGACGAAACCACAATGCCCTGCTCCTGAGCATCAAACATTTCAAACCACATCTTCCTAATTTCCTTAACACAAATCTTCGTGACCACATTCCTCCATAATCACCTCAAATAAAACCCTGATATAAACCAATGTTACCCAATAAATTAGGACGGACGGGTAGCCGTCCTGCAATGATGCCACAAAGACCCCAAATTCATCCGCAATGTCTCAATAAAATCCTCCATATGAAAGATGTTGGTTATACATGGAGGAATGATTTTCTCCCAGACCACTTGACGTGAAAATCAACAAGGAAAGTAGAATGAAGTTTGGTGAAAGCCTATCAATTGAACATAATGATAGTCACCCATTTGCAGGACAAGTTGCAGTTCACCCCACCACAACACTGACCAACCAAGGCATCCCGACCCTTGCTCCACGATCTAGTTAACCCAGTTCTCCATAAAGGGACTGAAGTTATGAAAGGGTCGATTAAAGAAGTTTCAAACACCAGTCATAGCATACTCAGGGGAACGACAAGGCAAAGTCTCTTCGATAATCATATGAATAGCATCACAGGGTTGCCTCGTAAAAAGTTGGTTCGACATTGTTTCCATCCATTCAATTTATTCAATGCCTCTTTTAATGTGATAACGATCGGATTGTGATGATAAGACATCCACAGTACGATCGTGGACAGCTGAGGGTCCGTCGTCATATCGCCAATCACCAAGAGCATCCTAACAGTCAATCCTAAGTCTACAGCGCTAATAAATCCATTCTTAGTATAGTCTCTCTAGCATACATAATTCAACATTGATGGAAGGTTGATATTTTTCCCACGCATTAGCGATAGTAGGAGAGATATGCAATAATTCAGCTAATGACACCCAAGAAGAATGTGACAAGTCGAGCATAGTCGTAGCAACAATGGGGTTAACGCCTAACATAACAGGAAATTCTTTATAAATGAGGCACACCATTTCCAAGCCAAAACAGAACATACGGTATTCAGGGTACTATGACCGCAAAGTTGCTTCCAGAAGTTTCCAGTCACAAAGTAACTAGGCGCAAGTTGAAAACTCATAGTTGACTTTGTACAAACACATGGCTACTAACCCCTCAAGATAGAAAGCAAAAGCCTCATTCATGGTAACCGCCATCTTAGGAGACTAAGAAACCTTATAGAATAAAGATAAAGGATGAAGTTGAGGTGTGATTCAAAGCTCCACCCCAAAGTCCCCTTTTATACTTGAAATCATCCACAAAAGATAAAGTATTTAGTCTGGTGCTGCAACAATTATTTTTTAGTACACAAAAGTGCAGGAAAAGGACAATCGTGGCTCAAAAAGCAACTTTGACATGACCAGTATGCCGATAGGCAAGCCAATGGGTATGACTATCGATAAATCCCATATTTTGGGATTTTTCCTACTTTTTATCCTTTTTCATTTTTCAAATAAGCCTCTTTTATTTGAATAACCTTTTTACAAAAAAATTCCCGAGTATTTCTTCCTTGAAAAATTTCCAAAAATACAAACATCTTTCGTACTTTTTCATAAGTAAAACCCACAATGGAAAATTAAAGTGCATATTGACTAGGTCACTTAATTCAAGATAAATCAAGAAAAAGAAAAATGCATCATGTATATATATTTGTCATTGCGTTTATACTTTTCAGGAATAAATAAGAAACAAGCAAAAAAAAAATTATTGGGACGCAACCCCGGACTTTCCAAATTCCTACAAGGTAAACCACTGCCTCAAGGATCCCGGCAAATGCGCTTCTCGGGATGGTGAGCAGTGGACCCCCTGCTCCCAGATCCAGAACTCTCGTCGCACCCCTTAGAATTTAATGGCGGCGCCATGTAAGATTTAGCCGCATTCCTTATGTGAACGAACATAAAAACCATCCAATCTTGAACATTCCGCAAATAAAATGACGACACGCGAACAAGCTGCAATAGAGAAAATTGATTAAAGGCGAGCAAATCAGTAACAAAGATAAGAAATAAGAATCATAGTGCAAAACTGAAAGGTAAAATCATACGTCCTTCTGAAGAACCCTACCTGAAAAGGAAGTGAAACCATCTATCGTCGCCTAAGAACGATGAGGCACCGAGACAACATATCTGCCACCCAACTACACGTGGTAAGAAGGAATGGAAATGTGCTAGTCAGAAATATCCTCCATCACCACTGTCGCGCCACTCCCTGAGCTATGCCTTGAGGATATTGACACACTGTTACCTTTCCTAGATCCTGTTGATGGTGGGAGAACATTCTCCATATCATAGATAGATGGAGACATCAACCAACTTCTCGCAAAGTTAGGTAATCATACCCTCTCATCACATATGTGTAGAGAATATATGGCTCACCCTCCATCATTACTGCCCTCACCTCGTTTGACATCTCTTTCACCTTCCTCATATATTGAGGAGGCGATGACGATGGAACCTCTATCTCACCCTCCATCACTTGCTTCACCACCCTCTTTCCTAGGTACTAAACGTATCAAACTCGTGCGCCATTAGTCTCCATATCTGGGCATGAATGCCCGTAACCCTCCCAGTCCCCGAAGCCATACGCCAAGGATAAAACGTCACATATCCCCAAATAAAAGTCAATCATCAAAAAATTTAAAAAAAATCAAAATTCAAAAAAGATAAAATCAGAACCTAACCTGATCACTCATTTGGGTATTCAACACCACCCTCACATCCTTCAAGGCTAGTAACTCCTTTGACTTCCTATTCAACCTCCTCTACCGGTACATCTAAAGAACTCCCCTACCTCAGCCGCCTTCAAAGATACCTACACAACGTTGTTCCTAATCACCTCATAAAACCACATATGCAAAAGGCAATATAAAATTTTCTCAAATCTCAAAGAACAAGAAGTAAAAAAATAAGAGGGGAATCTAAATGTTGCATCGAGAAGGTACACAAATCTTATAAAAGTCTACCGATGACACCTACTGAAAACATCCAGGGAAGCATAAAGGGATGCCACCGTGAAGGCCCCTAGTCATACAAGTGAATCTCAGAGATAGCTCGTAGAAAATGAAGAAACCATAAATGGATAACATCACCATTCGTCCTTGCCATAAATCCCCTCAGTAAAAGAAAAATAAACAAATGAGTTGCCCACTTCACCAGCGTACCATAGGTAACATCAATCATTTTGGCCATCAAGATGTCCTTCAGCACCGATATCCGCACCGATTCCCCAAAAACTATACATTTGGTATTCCTCAGTACAGCCTGAATCGCAAACTCAAAAATGCGTAGTGTCGGGTACAATGTTATCTGTTGACCCTCACACTCCAACCCCTTCAACTAATGCACATCCACCAGAGTCACTATCATCCCTCCCACTCCTAAATGGAATGTGTGAGTTGTGTCCCGCCACATCTCACCTAAAGTGCATAACACCATTGAAGACTGTCGCGTCTCATCCAAGACTCCCGTCAGAGGACTAAACCCAACAACCTTTACCATCAACTTTATCACCCTAAGGTGATTCTACCATAAGTGAAACCCACAATGGAAAATTAAACTGCATTTAGACTAGGTCACTTAATTCAAGATAAATCAAGAAAAAGAAAAATACATCATGTATATATATTTGTCGTTGCGTTTATATTTTTCAAGAATAAATAAGAAAAAAGCAAAAAATAAAAAAATTATTGGGACGTAACCCCGGACTTTCCAAATTCCTACAAGGTAAACCACTGCCTCAAGGATCCCGACAAATGCGCTTCTCGGGATGGTGAGCAGGGGACCCCCTGCTCCCAGAGCCAGAACTCTCGTCGCGCCCATTAGAATTTAATGACGGCGCCATGTAAGATTTAGTCGCATTCCTTATGTGAACGAACATAAAAACCATCCAATCTTGAACATTCCGCAAATAAAATGACGACACGCGAACAAGCTGCAATAGAGAAAATTGATTAAAGGCGAGCAAATCAGTAACAGAGATAAGAAATAAGAATCATAGTGCAAAACTGAAAGGTACAATCATACCTCCTTCTGAAGAACCCCACCTGAAAAGGAAGTGAAACCATTTATCGTCGCCTAAGAACGATGAGGCACCGAGACAACATATCTGCCACCCAACTGTGACACCCCGCCTAATTAAACACCGGGCGATCACTCCTTTATTAAATTAAAATCAAGGTGAACAGTTGGTTCATTCTTAGCATCACTGTCGTAAAAATAACTTTTCCAATTTAAACACCCTAATTAATTAAGCTAAGTGTCAAAACCATTTTAGACATTACTTTCCAAATTCTATTTATAACCAATGATTTAAAACTTTACATAATTCAATATTAAAGAATCACACCACAATTATCCTGGAACATATAATCCAAATAATTTAAACATTCAACAACTACATCCCAACATTTAAAACCTAAAGTAAAACATCCAGACAGTAATGAATCCCAAAGTGACAATACTAGAAATAAATGAATCACAATGTCCAATAAAACAATTGTATAATGGAAACGGGTGACACATGCCCATCTGAATAAATATGCTAGGAGTGGAATCAAATAAATGAAGTCGTCTAAGCAAGAGGACTGCAACTCCCACCTAAGCTGCAGCACGTTCCTTCCAAAGGATCCCATGCAAGACGCCCCTGTGGCTGGGCACCTGTAATATATATATATATATATATATATATATATATATATATACAAGAGAGAAAGGAAAATAGAAACGGGTCAGAGCCCGATAGTGTAAATGATTTAAAATTTATTTAGCAAGTATTTAAAATGTTTACAGGCCAATGCAACGACATATTAGTGCGACACACTCTTGAGAAATTCTCACCTCTCTTCTAATGTGCACACCTATCGCACTAACCTTCCCAACGGTTTAACTCATCTTATCTTAGGTTACTCATAAGGTTTAAACTAAACAATTCAACTGTTTAAGAAGTAAATTTCATTTAGTGACAAAGCTCTCATTTTAACTTTATTTATTAATAAAGTTTTCCAGAAATATACTATACTTTCGAAACAGGTATTTCTCAATTGAAATCATTATTCACCTCTTACTTGCCATAAACACAGTAGGAAATTCTAAATTTCTGAATTTAATATATATATTAACTACTCATATAATATATATATTCTAACAGCATCCCACATAAAAATTATGGTGCTGGCATACTCTGCTATCCAATCCCCGTCTCACTCGTACTAAGGGAAATACAAGTTCGGAATCACTCTCGAACTGTATTAACACATACACAAACAATATTGAGGTGAAGCATAGATTCCAAGTCTCTAAGAGGATAGCACATACCTTCACGTCTCTTAGGACCGTCTGACCATCGATCAGATAGCCTGTACCAAGGATATCTATCTTCTAGGGTACGAGTTAATATCCCCCATAAAGGCACATCGAGATAAGACTGTCCCAGCGCGGTAACCTCAGGGATAGCAAGTAGCGCGGGCATGATTTTCACACGTATATAGTATATGCTTAAACACAGACATATAAATATACTACTTTTACCATATCAAATTTAGGTTCATCTCATAATCCATAATTATAACATTTATCCTTATTTCTAATCTTTAGTTATCACATATAACGGTTCGTCTCTTACTTTAATGGAAGGATTAATCCAACTTACTACGTAACACTCATGGACTTTATCCTCCCAAGTGTAGAATTCAGTAGGTACTCATCTATTTTTCCAACTTAACTATTTTATGCGTCTCTCCCTTTAATGCATAATTTCATCATCCCTTATATGTAAATATCCCAAAAATGTACATCGCGTCTTACATTAAAGGTCTCAAAATTATTAATAAGTCCTACTGGTCTCCTTTACCTTCAAAATTATTTTAATAAGGATGCCCAAATAAACTCATTTAGTTTGAATTTATCTATTTTCAAAAGGGTAAATGTGAGTCTGCCAGAAGGGTTCGATCGATCGAGGGCAGGGGCTCGATCGATCGATGCGTCGATCGATCGACACTCCTGGTTCGATCGATCGATCAAACAGGTATGCGAATTCTGCAGATTAATAGTTACCGGTTTCATAATCTAACCTCAATCAAATCCAGATTTTTCATACCCAAATTCCCTAAAATTCGTACTACAAACAATATAAACCCATATTATACATCTTCAACGTAAAGCATGCAATTTTCCATCAATAACCATAGATTAATAGGCCAAAACTCATATAAATCTCAAGAACCCTAGAATTTCTTTAACATGGTTCTAATCAGTCTTTTTTCAGAAATTTCTACTCCTAATTCATCATAAATTCGTGGTTAAGCCTCTACATGTGAAGGGGTTTCCATATTATCATTCAAATCATTACTACATGCGATTTTCCTATCTCCAACATGGATTTTCTTCTACCAAACTCATCCTAATCACCCTAGACTAACATGAACGATGCATTAACGAAAATAAGCAAGATAAATACTTGCCTGGAAATTTCAAAGTTCTGATTTGTGGACGAATTTGGTGTTGTCGCGTTCCCCGTCCCGCGATCTACGCGTTGGTGGTGGTGGCGGTGCAACCGGATGGATTTGGGGCCTTGGATTGCTTGGAAAGCTTTCTCCTTCCCTCTCCTATGGCCGTCACTTGTCTTTGGTTGTGTTAACCCTAGAAGGCAACCTTAGACATCTGATATAACCCTTGAAATTTCGTGGGTTTAATTACCCAAAATTATAAAATGTTCAAAATGCCCTCCCGGGGTACTAATTAAGCCTAAAAATGCCCCGAGACCCAAACTAAACCCCCGGGTACACTTTTCTGACTATCTCGACCCTTCCGGACACTTTGGCGCACTCAAAATGACCATACGAGCAACTTATAATTTAATCACTTTTATTAATCAATATTTAGTCCCGACGCGACACGGGCGCGTCCCGACTCAAATTTCCAAAATTGTCATTTTATTCACTCTTGACATTTAATAGAACCAACATTATATTACTTTACTCATTAGTAATATTCAACAACAAGTTTCCCATAATTACTAACTCACATCACGTTAATAATTATAAAGTGATTAATTTCCGGATTTATATTAAATTAATAACTCACATTAAATTTAATAAATCCCCAAATTAATATATCATAAAAATACGGGGTATTACATACTTTCCCCCTAATAACGGAATTTCGTCCCGAAATTTGAAAAATAAGGCATACCTGGTAAGAATAAATCTGGGTATCTCTCGCGCATATCTGCCTCACGCTCCCAAGTGGATTCCCCCACATTATGATGCTCCCACTGGACCCGTACAAGTGGAACTACCTTTGACCTAAATTTCCTCTCGCTATGGTCTAGGATAGCCACCGATCTCTCCTCGTAAGAGCTGTCAGGCTGTAAGTCTATCTCATCTATCGCGATGTGAGTATGGGCCATATCATCCCGAAGATATCGTCTCAACGATGAGATATGGAATACATCGTGAATGCGATGTAAATGCTCTGGCAGTCCCAATCTGTATGCTACCGGCCCAATCCTCTCGATAATGGGAAATGGTCCCACATACCTCGGGGCCAATTTCCCTTTCTTTCCAAACCTCATCACTCCCTTCATAGGAGATACAAGTAGTAATACTTGGTCCCCCACATTAAACTCTCGGAAGAACCGTTTCGCATTGGCGTAGCTATTCTGTCTGTCCTGGGCTACTCGAATGCGACTCCTGATCATCTCAATCCTCGCGGAGGTTTCCTGAATCACCTCTGGTCCTAGCAACTTGTTATCCCCACCTCTAACCAACAAGTTGGGGAGCGACAAGGCCTGCCGTACAAAGCCTCGAATGGAGCGATGCCAATCGTGAACTGATAAGAGTTATTATAAGCGAACTCTACCAGTGGAAGATGTGGCTCCCAACCTCCTCCAAAATCAAGGACACACATGCGTAGCATATCCTCCAGCATCTGATTAGTACGCTCTGTTTGTCCATCTGTCTGTGGGTGATAAGCTGAACTCAACCTCAACTCTGTACCCATAGCCTCCTGAAAGCTCTTCCAGAAATGCGACACGAAAATATTGTCTCTATCTGACACAATATTCAGGGGCACCCCATGTAATCTGACAATCTCAGCAATGAACAACTGAGCATACTGACCCGTGGTATAGTATGTCCGCACCGGCAGAAAATGAGCCACCTTGGTCAAACGGTTTACAATCACCCAGATAGAGTCGTGGCCCCGCTGTGATGTAGGCAACCTTGTAATAAAATCCATGGAAATACTCTCCCACTTCCACGCAGGTATTTCCAATGGCTGAAGCAACCCTGACGGTTTCTGATGGTCCACCTTTACCAGCTGGCAGGTAGAACACTTGGACACGAACTCAGCAATGTCCTTCTTCATCCCACTCCACCAGTACTGTCGCCTCATATCCTGGTACATCTTATCTCCCCGGGGTGTACCGTAAATCAGGACCCGTGAGACTGGGTTATCACTGCATGATGTAATTCTGCTCCTTCTGGAACCACTAATCTCCCATTAAACCTCAAACCCCCATCAGAACTAATAGAATAGGACTCAGCACCCTCAGCTAAAAGTCGTACAATCTGCTCCTGGCAAAACGGGTGTGCGGTCTGTGCCTGTATCACCCTCTTAAAAATCTCTGGTGTTACTGTCATAACAGATATGAAGGAACGGGCTACTGCGTCCTGGTGACCTAACTCCTTCCACTTTACTTTCCAGACGTCCGCTACATCGTCTACCGGTCTACGGCTCAATGCATCAGCAACTACGTTGGCCTTCCCTGGATGGTACTGTATGTCGAACTGATAGTCCTTCACAAACCCTAACCATCTGCGCTGACGCATATTCAGCTCTCGCTGAGTGAACAGGTACTGCAATGACTTGTGGTTTGTGAACAAGCAGAATTTCTCCCCCAATAAATAGGGCCTCCATATCCTCAATGCAAAAATGACCGCTGCTAACTCCAGGTCGTGGGTGGGGTAATTCTTCTCATGCGGCTTAAGCTTGGGGGAGGCAAAAGCTATAGCCTTCTCCTCCTGCTGAAGTACTCCCCCAAGTCCCCGTAAAGAGGAATCGGTGTAAACCAGGTACTCCACACCCGGCTTCGGTAAAGCAAGGACCGGTGCTGAAGTAAGCTTGTCTTTCAGCTCGTCGAAAGCCAATTGGCAAGCATCATCCCAAACATATGGAACCCCTTTGCGAGTCAGGTTTGTCAATGGACTCGCTATTTTATAGAATCCCCGAATGAATCTCTTGTAGTATCCGGCTAACCCCAAGAAACTTTGCACTTCCATCGGTGCCGTGGGTTGTCCCCACTCCCTCACCGCTGACACTTTACTCGGGTCAACTGCCATCCCCTGCTCAGAAATAACATGCCCCAAGAACTGTACTTCTCGCAACCAGAACTTCTCGTACTTAACATACAACTGATGCTCTCGTAGAGTCTGAAGAACCTGCCTCAAGTGCTCGGCATGCTCCTCCTCAGAGTGTGAATATATCAAAATGTCATCGATGATGACGATGACAAACTGATCCAAGAACTCTCTGAACACTCGATTCATCAAGTCCATGAATACGGCTGGAGCATTTGTGAGTCCAAATGGCATCACTCTAAACTCATAGGACCCGTATCTCGTCAAGAAAGCAGTCTTTGAAACATCCTGCTCCCTAATTCGTAGTTGATGGTACCCCGACCTCAAATCTATCTTCGAAAAGAAAGTTTCTCCCCTCAACTGGTTGAACAGATCATTGATTCAAGGCAACGGATACTTATTTCGTATCGTGACCTTGTTCAACTCCCGGTAGTCCACACATAGCCTCAGTGAACCATCTCTCTTCTTCACAAACAAGACTGGAGCGCCCCAAGGTGAGGTACTCCTGCGAATGAAGCCCTGACCTAACAGCTGCTCTATCTGATCTCGTAACTCTCGCATCTCCGCGGGAACCATACGGTATGGAGCGCGTGCTATAGGTCTAGTATCCGGCAATAAATCTATGACAAAGTCTATCTCTCGACTGGGGGGTAGGCCTGGTATCTCCTGAAATACATCGAAATACTCACGAACAACTGGGATCGAGTCTAAGGGAATCACAACCTCCTTAGAGGTATCCTCCTCTATGTAATACAAATGAGCGGTCGAGCCTCCCTCTGAGCAAGGCATTGCCACTACAAACATCTCTTGCCCTGGAATGGCAAAAATAATACTCCCACAAAAATAATCTATCATGGCCCTGTAGGTAGCGAGCCAATCCATACCGATAATAACGTCACGCTCATGCATATCTAAGACTAACATGTCTGCAGGTAATACCAAGCTACCAATCTCTACCCCCACACCCCGACATATAAAGAAAATTAGCGATCCACTCCCCAGTGGTGAGTCTACACACGTCACAGTGCTCTTTGTTGTGGCTAATAACCCTAAGGCCTTCGAAAAATGGGTAGCTATAAAACAATGCGTCACCCCAGTATCAAATAAAACTCGACCCATAGTACCATGGATAGGAAACATACCCTCAATCGCGGGTGGTGCCTGTGGAGCTCCTACCTGGTGGACGTTATAGACACGTCCATACTGTAACTGCCCCTGCTGCACTGGAGCTACTGGAATGGCTGGTAGGGCTGGTACCTGAGCTGGTGCTGGGAGGGCGACTGGAAAATGTGGCCTCTGTGGCTCATTACGGGCACCCTACTGCTGTGGAGCCCTCTCTCCCTCTGGACAATCCTGGCGCCTATGGCAATTCTTGCTGCACCCGAAACATCGGCCTTTGAAATTACCTCCCCTCTGACCTTGCTGACCACGGCCTTGTTGGTCGTTACCACCCCGTCACTGGCCCTGTTGGCCCTGATGAAAGCGCTGTTGGCCCGGTTGGCCCTGCTGCTGTCGGTGTTGGCCTTGCTGGCCCTGCTAATTAGGCTGGACCTGCTAATTAGGCTGGCCCTGCCTATAACCCCCAAATCCTTGCCTGAAGTCACCTAATCGAAAGCGCTTGGCAGGGTCCCCCTAATGGGAACTCTGCTCATGCTGACGAGTCTGTCCCTGGGATGTCGGTGCTCCACCAGTGCCACTACCCCCTGTCCTGCCCTGCTGGCCGGACTCTCCTGCTCGCTTGCTTACCTACAGATGGAAGCGGTGATCCTGGCAATGTATTAAGGCAGCATTGAGTACATCTGTAAAGGTACTGAGAGAAAAATTCCCTATAAGATGCTGACGGATCCTCCAAGCTAACACGTCCACAAACAGCATTATCTTCTTACCCTCAGTAGGTGCCTCATCTGGCACTATGGTGAGAAGTCTCGTGAACTCCTCCTCATACTCAGCAACGGTAGAATTCTCATGTTTCAAGTTCAGTAATTTCTGCCTCATCTCAGTCTGCACGGCGGGTGGAAAGTACTTGCGGTCACACCGCTCCCAGAACGACTGAATCGGGATCGTATCTCTCTCCTCCAAGGTGGTGGTGGACTCCCACCACTGCAAAGCGGCCCCCACTAGCTTAAAGGAAGCCAACAACTGTTTTTGCACATCTGTGCACTCATACATACGAAGATGCCGCTGTATATCTTTCTTCCATTGGTTGATGATGATGATATCTGAACTACCCGAGAACTCAGGGGGATGTGCCTTCTGAAAGGCATCCCTAACTCGCTCCCATGCTGATGGAAGCTGTGCAGGTACTGGCGCCACTGCCTGAATCTGGGGTGGAGCCTGTTGTACTACCGCTAACGCAGCATTCACCGCCTGAGCAACAATAGCGGTCACCTCATTAGCATTCATCGTACCCTGAGCCGGAGCTGCTGGCTGCTCGGCTTGGGCATGCCTATTCTTTGGTGCACGTCTTGGAGGCATCTGAAACGTGAAGAAATTTATTAGTCTACAGTTATTACTAAGTCTCAAATAGCTAAAGACGTAAACGTAAAAGCAAGAATACAACAATACTAAAATAGGGCTTTATAGCAAAAATGTTAAGCTGAAAGCGAACTACGCCGTACAGATCCTAAGGACACTAGAACCTGATGCTCTGATACCACCTGTGACACCCCGCCTAATTAAATACCGAGCGATCACTCCTTTATTAAATTAAAATCAAGGTGAACAGTTGGTTCATTCTTAGCATCACTGTCGTAAAAATAACTTTTCCAATTTAAACATCCTAAGTAATTAAGCTAAGTGTCAAAACCATTTTAGACATTACTTTCCAAATTCTATTTATAACCAATGATTTAAAACTTTACATAATTCAATATTAAAGAATCACACCACAATTATCCTGGAACATATAATCCAAATAATTTAAACATTCAACAACTAAATCCCAACATTTAAAACTTAAAGTAAAACATCCAGACAGTAATGAATCCCAAAGTGACAATACTAGAAACAAATGAATCAAAATGTCTAATAAAACAATTGGATAATGGAAACGGGCGACACATGCCCATCTGAATAAATATGCTAGGAGTGGAATCAAATAAATGAAGTCGTCTAAGCAAGAGGCCTGCAACTCCCACCTAAGCTGCAGCGCGTTCCTTCCAAAGGATCCTATGCAAGACGCCCCTGTGGCTGGGCACCTGTAATATATATATATATATATATACAAGAGAGAAAGGAAAATAGAAACGGGTCAGAGCCCAATAGTGTAAATGATTTAAAATTTGTTTAGCAAGTATTTTAAATGTTTACAGGCCAATGCAACGACATATTAGTGCGACACTCTCTTGAGAAATTCTCACCTCTCTTCTAATGTGCACACCTATCGCACTAACCTTCCCAACGGTTTAACTCATCTTATCTTAGGTTACTCGTAAGGTTTAAACTAAACAATCCAATTGTTTAAGAAGTAAATTTCATTTAGTGGCAAAGCTCTCATTTTAACTTTATTTATTAATAAAGTTTTCCAGAAATATACTATACTTTCGAAATAGGTATTTCTCAATTGAAATCATTATTCACCTCTTACTTGCCATAAACACAGTAGGAAATTCTAAATTTCTGAATTTAATATATATATTAAATACTCGTATAATATATATATTCTAACAGCACCCCACATAAAAATTATGGTGCGGGCATACTCTTGTGACACCCCGACTAATTAAATACCGGGTAGCTACTCCTTTATTAAATTAATTCAAAATGCTAAGTAGGTTCAGTTAATAGCATCACTGTCGAAAACATTTTAATGATTACTAACCACCTAGTATTTAAAAAGTAAGTTGCCAAATTTTAAATTAATTCTTATTAACATGCAACAAGTGTAATGAAGAATAATAACACCATTCACCATAACGAAGTAAATAGAATAACCATCACATAATGTAAATAAAGTCTGGAGGAAAACTCCTCACAACAATTCCCACAACTGAAATAAATAAAGGAATACTGAATCAATACATGCCAAAGTCTGAAAACTGTAATGGAAAAGTAACTCTAATGGAACTGGGCAACATGCCCTAAAACTGAAGAATACTGAATCAGGAATCCAAATGATAGAAGCGTCTAAAAGCAAATCCCTGTAGCTTCCACAAACAGCTACAGCTCGTCACCTGAATGAGTATCCTATGCATGGTGTCCTTGTGGCTGGGCACCTAAAATGGTTTTACAAGAAAAATAGATTTGAAAGCAAACGGGTCAGAGCCCGAATGTGGAGATATTTTAAAAACCTGCAAGTGCTTTAAAAACATTTAAAACATTAAATGCAAAGTACATGTTAGGACGTGCACTCACATGATATTCTCACCTCTCGTCTAACTGTGCACTCCTAACGTAAGTACCCATCTACAACGACACAAACCACTAGCTAAGTGACATCATATCTAGCTAGACTGTCATAGGTCCTACCCTTATTACTTGGTTCTATTAACATTATAACGCTCGTAATTAAATAGGGGTTTAACGTAAACTCAGATGCTCAATATGCAATATATTTCACTATCAGCTAACCCGTTATGTTTTTCTCGAAACCATACCGTAATTATATTCACAACATTAACATGAAGGTTCCCATTAATTAAGTGTATATTATTCACATCATAAATATACAATACAAGCACCCCGAGAACCAAGCTGCGGTGCACACATACTCTGCTATCCATCCCGGTACATCACGTACATAAGGATTACATATTCCGAATCTCTCAGGAATAGTTCACAAATAACAACATCACAAATAATGGAGGCGAACACAGTCACATCACATGGGTCACGCACATACCTACGCTCCCACGATCAGCGGACTTATTAATATCCCAATAAGTCTTTCTATGACCTATGTTCATCAAGGTAACCAGTCTAAATCCGGGCAACACAAGGATTAGAGGTCCCTAAGCGAACGCAAACCTCCCGTGATAGCAAGTATGGTAGGTATGTCATACACACAATTCATATACCAATACTAAGTAAACACACGTCTTAGTAATCCCGTAGTTTAATTGTAGTACTATTCTCATTCTCGTACCAATCTTAATATATATACAACTTGTATAATCCCGGTCCATAATTACACGCGCCATAATTTATTCTCACGTCGTAGTAGACACTCACGTCTCAACCCACTTATCCCTTTAATTTAAATCGCTCGTAAATAATTTAGTCCTCAAAATAACCCAAACGTCCCAAATCTATCAATGCATCATCAAAGTAATGTTATCTCTACCCTCGAACAAGTTTACGGGACTCCCAAAATCAAAACAGGCCAAAAAGGCCTAAACTGCCAGCTCGTTAGAAGTCTCGTTCGAACGAGGCTGTTCGAACGAGATTCCAGTTCGTTCGAACGAACTGTACCTTCTAACGACATCTCGTTCGAACGAATGTATCGAACGAAATACAGTTCGTTCGAACGAAGGTATCGAACGAAGTCTCCCCTCGTTAGAAGCGACTGGTCAACTCGTTAGAAGCTCGTTCGAACGACCTGGGAAGGTCTTCTAACGAGGGACCAGTTTCGGCCCAGAATTTCTTAGTTACGTTTCTCATCAATTCTTACTCCTCAAATCTCCTCTAAAATTCGTTCCAACAATGTATTAAGCTCTCTAATCATCCTAAAACATGCTAAGGTCATATACTAACATCTTTTAAGGAATTAATACATCCTAAACATCATTAAATCACAAGTTTCTACATTTTTCCCCAATTTTCTTCAAGAACATAAACCCTAGATTTTTATCATCGTCAATTCCCAGAATTTAATCCGTTGTTACATCACATAAATATGAAATCTCTGAATTCAATCTTCCAATAACGTTTCTACATGCAAACCTATACCCAAAATTAAACTAATAACTTCCAATTTCATGGGTTTTCCTTTATCTCTTAAATAAGAATGATTATTAAGATTTCTAACATGGAAGAAGCATTCACCGCATAAAGAATGTAATTTAAATCACTTGCCTTGATTCGATCTCTGATTTTGATGGTGATTTCCTCTCTCTTTCTGCAGAATTCCCTCTCTCTCTCTTTCTCCAAGCTTCTTCTCCAAAGTGGCTATGGTGGCTAGGGTTTTCTTTGGGAAAGTTGGAAAACCTAATTTGATAACTCCCGTAACTTATTGAGTCATTAAGGGTTGGTTAGTGGGTTTAGTGGGTCTATTCCCAATCAGATTTACTTCTCTAATTTTCGTCATTTTTAATTCCTAAAAATACGAAATTACCAAAATACCCTTTATATTGCCGGTATGGCCTAAAAATACCCCGGGACCCAAACTACACCCCCGGCAAGTGTTTTCTGACTATCTCGACCCTTCCGGACGCATTGGCGCACTCAAAACGACCATACGGTTTAAAGAATTTAAATTCACTTTTATAATCAAAATATTACACCATGACGCGGCGGTCACACGCGTCTCAACAAAATTCCCAAAATGCCGTATATCAATCTCACGACAAATTTTTCATAATTCAATATTCATATAAAAACATGTATGCACATAATCAAATACCAACTCGCATCTCGTTAGTATTTTTAACCCGGATTAATTTCCAATTAATACGCATTTAATTAATTAATCCCAAAAATAAATATAGCCAAAAATACGGGGTATTACATACTCCCCCCCTAATAACTGAATTTCATCCCGAAATTTGAAATTAGAAAGTACCTGCTAAAAACAACTCTGGATAACGTTCGCGCATCTCATCCTCGCGCTCCCATGTGGACTCCTCGACATTGTGATGTCGCCACTGAACACGCACTAACGGGACTATCTTTGACCGCAGTTTCCTCTCGCTTCGGTCCAAAATAGCAATCGGCCCCTCCTCGTAGGAGCTATCCGCCTGGAGATCGATGTCCTCCACAGCAATGTGAGAATGAGCCAAATTATCTCTAAGGTATTTCCTTAGCGAGGAAATATGGAACACATCGTGAATCCGATGCAAATGCTCCGATAACCCAAGTCTATACGCAATCGGTCCGATCCGCTCAATAATAGGAAACGGCCCCACATACCGTGGTGCCAACTTCCCCTTCTTCCCGAATCGCATAATCCCCTTCATAGGAGATACTCTGAGCAAAACCTGGTCCCCTACTTGGAATTCCTTGAAAAATCTCTTCGCATCAGCATAACTCTTCTGCCTGTCTTGAGCTACCCGAATGCGACTCCGAATCAACTCAATCCTTGTCGAAGTATCCTGAATCACTTCCCGCCCAAGTAGTTTGTTGTCCCCCACCTCTAACCAACATGCTGGGGAACGACAAGGCCTACCGTACAATGCCTCAAACGGAGCCATGCCAATAGTGAACTGATAGGAGTTGTTGTAAGCAAACTCCACCAGTGGAAGGTACTGCTCCCATCCACCCCCAACGTCAATAATGCACATGCGCAGCATGTCCTCCAACATCTGATTTGTGCGCTCGGTCTGCCCATCGGTCTGCGGATGATAAGCCATACTCAACCGCAATTCCGTGCCCATGGCCTCCTGGAAACTCTCCCAAAACCTCGAAACAAATATCTTGTCTCTGTCAGACACGATATTTAGGGGCACACCGTGAAGTCTCACAACCTCTTAAATGAAGAGCTGGGCATACTGTCCCGTAGTGTAGTCAGTCCTTACGGGTAAAAAGTGAGCGACTTTGGACAACCTGTCCACAATTACCCAAACGGAGTCGTGACCCCTCTGCGACGTAGGCAACCCCGTGATAAAGTCCATGGATATGCTCTCCCACATCCACACCGGGACCTCCAACGGCTGTAGCAATCCTGCCGGTCTCTCATGATCCACTTTTACAAGTTGACAAGTGGCGCATTTCGAAACAAATTCAGCGATATCTCTCTTCATACCGCTCCACCAATACTGGCGTCTCATGTCTTGGTACATTTTGTCCCCTCCGGGATGTACCGCGAACCGTGAGCCGTGCGACTCTGCCATCACCTCGTGTCGCAGTTTCTCCCCTTCCGGAACTACCAATCTCCCATTGAAGCGTAATCCCCCCTCTGAGCTAACGGTATAGGACTCGGCTCCCTCTGCTAGTAATCGAACTATCTGTTCCTGACAGAACGAGTCATTAGCCTGTGCCCGTACTACCTTCGTGACAATCTGCGGTGTAACAGTCATCACAGACATGAAAGATCTTGCCACTGCATCCTGGTGTCCCAATTCCTTCCACTTTGCCTTCCACACCTCTGCCACCTCATCTGCTGGCCTACGGCTCAACGCGTCTGCTACCACGTTAGCCTTACCTGGGTGATACTGGATATCGAACTGGTAGTCTTTCACAAATTCAAGCCACCTACGCTGCCGCATATTCAACTCCTTCTGCGTGAACAGGTACTGTAGGGACTTGTGGTCCGTGAACAGTTGGAACTTCTCCCCCAAAAGATAGTGCCTCCAAATCCATAGGGCAAATACCACTGCCGCCAACTCCAAATCATGCGTGGGGTAATTCTTCTCATGAGTCTTAAGCTTACGGGAAGCATAAGCTATGGCATGTCTCTCCTGCTGCAATACACCTCCAAGTCCTTACAAAGACGCGTCGGTGTAAACCAAATACTCAACTCCCGGTCTCGGCAATGCTAACACAGGTGCTGAGGTCAATTTGTCCTTTAACTCATCAAATGCCAACTGACAGGCATCACTCCAGATGAATGGCACACCCTTACGAGTCAGATGTGTCAAAGGACCCGATATCTTCGAAAATCCCCGAATGAACCTCCTGTAGTATCCTGCTAGGCCCAAGAAACTACGAATTTCAGTCGGTGTCGTGGGTTGTCCCCACTCCCTCACCGCGGATACTTTCCCCGGATCAACAGATATCCCCCGATCGGAAATAATGTGTCCCAAAAACTGGACCTCCTTCAGCCAAAACCCGCACTTCTCATATTTTGCATACAACTCGTTCTGACGGAGTGTCTGCAAAACTTGCCTCAAATGCTCGGCGTGCTCCTCCTCTGTCTGGGAGTAAACCAGAATATCATCGATGAAGACAATGACAAACTGATCTAGGAAATCCCTGAACACTCTGTTCATCAAGTACATAAACACAGCTGGAGCGTTGGTCAAACCAAAAGGCATAACCCGAAACTCGTAAGAACCATATCTCGACAAGAACGCAGTCTTCGAGACATCCTCCTCCCTGATACGCAACTAATGGTATCCCGATCTCCAATCAATCTTTAAGAAGAAAGAAGCTCCTCTCAACTGGTCGAATAAGTCATCGATTCGAGGCAACGGATACGTATTCCGTATCGTGACCTTATTCAACTCCCGGTAGTCCACACACAATCTCAGTGAACCATCCCTCTTCTTCACAAACAAAACTGGAGCGCCCCAAGGTGAGGTACTCCTGCGAATAAAGCCCTGACCTAATAGCTGCTCTATTTGATCTCGTAGCTCTCGCATCTCTGCTGGAGCCATACGGTACGGTGCGCGTGCTATAGGTCTCGTATCTGGCAACAGGTCTATAACAAAGTCTATCTCTCGACTGGGGGGTAGGCCTGGTATCTCTTGAAACACTTCCGAATACTCCCTGACAACTGGAATCGAATCTAAAGGAATCATAACCTCCTTAGAGGTATCCTCCTCTATGTAATACAAATGAGCGGTCGATCCTCCCTCTAGGCGAGGCATCGCCACTACGAACATCTCTTGCCCCGGAATGGCAAAAACAATGCTCCCGCTGAAGCAATCAATCATGGCCCTATAAGCTACGAGCCAATCCATACCGATGATCACATCGTGAACATGCATATCTAATACCAACATATCTGCAGGTAATACCAGACTACCAATCCCTACTCCCACTCCCCGGCATATAAAGAATATAAGTGACCCACTCCCAAATGGTGAGTCGACACACGTCACTGTGCTCTCTGCCGTAGCTAACAATCCTAAAGCTTTCGCGAAATGTGTAGCTATAAAACAATGTGTAGCCCCCGTATCAAACAATACCCGACCCATAGTGCCATGGATAGGAAACGTACCCTCAATCGCGGGCGGTGCCTGTGGAACTGCAGCCTGGTGGACGTTGTAGACACGTCCATACTGTAGCTGCCCCTGCTGAACTGGGACTGCTGGAATGGGTGGCAATGCTACCATCTGTGGCGGTGCGGGGAGAGCGGCGGGAAACATAGGCCTCTGCGGCTCCTGGCGAGCACCCTGCTGCTGCTGCTGTGGGGCCCTGCCCCTATCAGGACAATCCTGTCGTTTATGGCCAGTCTTGCCACAAACAAAACACTTCCCTGGGAAGTTCCCTCCTCTCTGCCCCTGCGGTCCCCGACCCTGGTGGCCGTTACCGTTCCTCCCTTGGCCCTGCTGGCCTTGGTGAAACTGCTGCCCATTCTGCCCCTGTTGGCCCTGATGGCCGTTTGGACCCTGATGGCCCTGACGGAAACCTCCTTGTCCATGTCTGTAGTTCCCTGATCGGAACCTCTTCTGATCCCCCTGCTGCGAACCCTGCGAACCCTGTCTCTGCCCCTGAACAGATTGTGCCCCACCGGCACCATGTCCTCCTGTCCTGCCCTGATGGCTAGACTCTCCCGACCTCTTGCCCTCAGCCATATGAAAGCGGTGGTCCTGGCAGTGTAACAAAGCAGCGTTAACCACATCAGAATACGTGGCCAACGAAAGGTTCCCTAACAGATGCTGACGGATCCTCCATGTCAACCCGTCGGTGAATTTCTCAATCTTCTTGTTCTCTGTTGGTATCTCATCCGGAACGATATTCAACAGATTTGTGAACTCGGCCTCATACTCGGCCACGGAACTCCTGCTTCAGATTCATCAGCTTCCTCCTCATTTCCGTATGAACAGCGGACGGAAAGTACTTGCGGTCAAACCGCACCTAGAAGTCCTGAATAGTGAGAGTATCCCTCTCCTCTACGGTGGTAATAGACTCCCACCACTGCAGTGCAGATCCAACTAGCTTGAAAGTAGCCAGCACCTGCTTCTGAACGTCCGTGCACTCATACATCCTCAAGTGCCTCTGCATATCCTTCCTCCACTGGCTCGAGACTACCACATCTGAGGTACCTGCAAACTCTGGCGGATGCGCTTTTTGAAAAGCGTCACATACACGCTCCCAAGCAGACGGGAATGCATTTGCCTGTACTGGCGCGACAACCGGCGCCTGAGGTGGTGCCTGCTGAACAACGACAATTGCGGCATTTACCGCTTGGGCTACTATAGCTGCAACCTCAGCGGCGTTCATCATACCCTGAACTGGAGCGGGCTGGGGTTCGGGCGTTGCATCCCTGGGAACTCGTCGTGCACGTCGTGGAGGCATCTGAAATAAGAACAAAGTTTATAAGTTCACTGTTTATAAACTTAAAATAGCTGAAGAACGAAGCATACACATAAAGAGTACAGCAGTCCTAAAATATAGGGCTCTATATCAAAGAAACTTAGCGAAACATAATAAGCCGTCAGATCCTAAAGGACACTAGAACCTGATGCTCTGATACCACCTGTGACACCCCGACTAATTAAATACCGGGTAGCTACTCCTTTATTAAATTAATTCAAAATGCCAAGTAAGTCCAGTTAATAGCATCACTGTCGAAAACATTTTAATGATTACTAACCACCTAGTATTTAAAAAGTAAGTTGCCAAATTTTAAATTAAGTCTGATTAGCATGCAACAAGTGTAATGAAGAATAATAACACCATTCACCATAACGAAGTAAATAGAATAACCATCACATAATGTAAATAAAGTCTGGAGGAAAACTCCTCACAACAATTCCCACAACTGAAATAAATAAAGGAATACTGAATCAATACATGCCAAAGTCTGAAAACTGTAATGGAAAAGTAACTCTAATGGAACTGGGCAACATGCCCTAAAACTGAAGAATACTGAATCAGGAATCCAAATGATAGAAGCGTCTAAAAGCAAATCCCTGTAGCTTCCACAAACAGCTACAGCTCGTCACCTGAATGAGTATCCTATGCATGGTGTCCTTGTGACTGGGCACCTAAAATGGTTTTACAAGAAAAATAGATTTGAAAGCAAACGGGTCAGAGCCCGAATGTGGAGATATTTTAAAAACCTGCAAGTGCTTTAAAAACATTTAAAACATTAAATGCAAAGTACATGTTAGGACGTACACTCACATGATATTCTCACCTCTCGTCTAACTGTGCACTCCTAACGTAAGTACCCATCTACAACGACATAAATCACTAGCTAAGTGACATCATATCTAGCTAGAATGTCATAGGTCCTACCCTTATTACTTGGTTCTATTAACATTATAACGCTCGTAATTAAATAGGGGTTTAACGTAAACTCAGATGCTCAATATGCAATATATTTCACTATCAGCTAACCCGTTATGTTTTTCTCGAAACAATACCGTAATTATATTCACAACATTAACATGAAGGTTCCCATTAATTAAGTGTATACTATTCACATCATAAATATACAATACAAGCACCCCGAGAACCAAGCTGCGGTGCACACATACTCTGCTATCCATCCCGGTACATCACGTACATAAGGATTACATATTCCGAATCTCTCAAGAATAGTTCACAAATAACAACATCACAAATAATGGAGGCGAACACAGTCACATCACATGGGTCATGCACATACCTACGCTCCCACGATCAGCGGACTTATTAATATCCCAATAAGTCTTTCTATGACCTATGTTCATCAAGGTAACCAGTCTAAATCCGGGCAACACAAGGATTAGAGGGCCCTAAGCGAACGCAAACCTCCCGTGATAGCAAGTATGGTAGGTATGTCATACACACAATTCATATACCAATACTAAGTAAACACACGTCTTAGTAATCCCGTAGTTTAATTGTAGTACTATTCTCATTCTCGTACCAATCTTAATATATATACAACTTGTATAATCCCGGTCCATAATTACACGCGCCATAATTTATTCTCACGTCGTAGTAGACACTCACGTCTCAACCCACTTATCCCTTTAATTTAAATCGCTCGTAAATAATTTAGTCCCAAAATAACCCAAACGTCCCAAATCTATCAATGCATCATCAAAGTAATGTTATCTCTACCCTCGAACAAGTTTACGGGACTCCCAAAATCAAAACAGGCCAAAAAGGCCTAAACTGCCAGCTCGTTAGAAGTCTCGTTCGAACGAGGCTGTTCGAACGAGATTCCAATTCGTTCGAACGAACTGTACCTTCTAACGACATCTCGTTCGAACGAATGTATCGAACGAAATACAGTTCGTTCGAACGAAGGTATCGAACGAAGTCTCCCCTCGTTAGAAGCGACTGGTCAACTCGTTAGAAGCTCGTTCGAACGACCTGGGAAGGTCTTCTAACGAGGGACCAGTTTCGGCCCAGAATTTCTTAGTTACGTTTCTCATCAATTCTTACTCCTCAAATCTCCTCTAAAATTCGTTCCAACAATGTATTAAGTTCTCTAATCATCCTAAAACATGCTAAGGTCATATACTAACATCTTTTAAGGAATTAATACATCCTAAACATCATTAAATCACAAGTTTCTACATTTTTCCCCAATTTTCTTCAAGAACATAAGCCCTAGATTTTTATCATCATCAATTCCCAGAATTTAATCCGTTGTTACATCACATAAATATGAAATCTCTGAATTCAATCTTCCAATAACGTTTCTACATGCAAACCTATACCCAAAATTAAACTAATAACTTCCAATTTCATGGGTTTTCCTTTATCTCTTAAATAAGAATGATTATTAAGATTTCTAACATGGAAGAAGCATTCACCGCATAAAGAATGTAATTTAAATCACTTGCCTTGATTCGATCTCTGATTTTGATGGTGATTTCCTCTCTCTTTCTGCAGAATTCCCTCTCTCTCTCTTTCTCCAAGCTTCTTCTCCAAAGTGGCTATGGTGGCTAGGGTTTTCTTTGGGAAAGTTGGAAAACCTAATTTGATAACTCCCGTAGCTTATTGGGTCATTAAGGGTTGGTTAGTGGGTTTAGTGGGTCTATTCCCAATCAGATTTACTTCTCTAATTTTCGTCATTTTTAATTCCTAAAAATACGAAATTACCAAAATACCCTTTATATTGCCGGTATGGCCTAAAAATACCCCGGGACCCAAACTACACCCCCGGCTAGTGTTTTCTGACTATCTCGACCCTTCCGGACGCGTTGACGCACTCAAAATGACCATACGGTTTAAAGAATTTAAATTCACTTTTATAATCAAAATATTACACCATGACGCGGCGGTCACACGCGTCTCAACAAAATTCCCAAAATGCCGTATATCAATCTCACGACAAATTTTTCATAATTCAATATTCATATAAAAACATGTATGCACATAATCAAATACCAACTCGCATCTCGTTAGTATTTTTAACCCGGATTAATTTCCAATTAATACGCATTTAATTAATTAATCCCAAAAATAAATATAGCCAAAAATACGGGGTATTACAACTCTGCTATCCAATCCCCGTCTCACTCGTACTAAGGGAAATACAAGTTCGGAATCACTCTCGAACTGTATTAACACATACACAAACAATATTGAGGCGAAGCATAGATTCCAAGTCTCTAAGAGGATAGCGCATACCCTCACGTCTCTTAGGACCGTCTGACCATCGATCAGATAGCCTGTACCAAGGATATCTATCTTCTAGGGTACGAGTTAATATCCCCCCTAAAGGCACATCGAGATAAGACTGTCCCAGCGCGGTAACCTCAGGGATAGCAAGTAGCGCGGGCATGATTTTAACACGTATATAGTATATGCATAAACACAGACATATAAATATACTACTTTTACCATATCAAATTTAGGTTCATCTCATAGCCCATAATTATAACATTTATCCTTATTTCTAATCTTTAGTTATCACGTATAACGGTTCGTCTCTTACTTTAATTGAGGGATTAATCCAACTTACTACGTAACACTCATGGACTCTATCCTCCCAAGTGTAGAATTCAGTAGGTACTCATCTATTTTTCCAACGTAACTATTTTACGCGTCTCTCCCTTTAATGCATAATTTCATCGTCCCTTATATGTAAATATTCCAAAAATGTACATCGCGTCTTACATTAAAGGTCTCATAATTATTAATAAGTCCTACTGGTCTCCTTTACCTTCCAAATTATTTTAATAAGGATGCCCAAATATTTCTACTCATTTAGTTTGAATTTATCTATTTTCAAAAGGGGAAATGTGAATCTGCCAGAAGGGGTCGATCGATCAAGGGCAGGGGTTTGATCGATCGATGCGTCGATCGATCGACACTTCTGGTTCGATCGATCGATCAAACAGGTATGCGAATTCTGCAGATTAGCAGTTACGGGTTTCATAATCTAACCTCAATCAAATCCAGATTTTTCATACCCAAATTCCCTAAAATTCGTACTACAAACAGTATAAACCCATATTTTTTGGGGGGGGGAAATTATGTACATTAGAACTCAGGAACGCTACTTACAAACAAATTTCAATGGAGAACCACAATCCTAGGCCAAAACCCATATTATACATCTTCAACGAAAAGCATGCAATTTTCCATCAATAACCATAGATTAATAGGCCAAAACTCATATAAATCTCAAGAACCCTATAATTTCTTTAACATGGTTCTAATCAGTCTTTTTTCAGAAATTTCTACTCCTAATTCATCATAAATTCGTGGTTAAGCCTCTACATGTGAAGGGGTTTCCAGATTATCATTCAAATCATTACTACATGCGATTTTCCTATCTCCAACATGGATTTTCTTCTACCAAACTCATCCTAATCACCCTAGACTAACATGAACGATGCATTAACGAAAATAAGCAAGATAAATACTTGCCTGGAAATTTCAAAGTTCTGATTTGTGGACGAATTTGGTGTTGTCGCGTTCCCCGTCCCGCGATCTACGCGTTGGTGGTGGTGGCGGTGCAACCGGATGGATTTTGGGCCTTGGATTGCTTGGAAAGCTTTCTCCTTCCCTCTCCTATGGCCGTCACTTGTCTTTGGTTGTGTTAACCCTAGAAGGCAACCTTAGACATCTGATATAACCCTTGAAATTTCGTGGGTTTAATTACCCAAAATTATAAAATGTCCAAAATGCCCTCCCGGGGTACTAATTAAGCCTAAAAATGCCCCGAGACCCAAACTAAACCCCCGGGTACACTTTTCTGACTATCTCGACCCTTCCGGACACTTTGGCGCACTCAAAATGACCATACGAGCAAATTATAATTTAATCACTTTTATTAATCAATATTTAGTCCCGACGCGACACGGGCGCGTCCCGACTCAAATTTCCAAAATTGTCATTTTATTCACTCTTGACATTTAATAGAACCAACATTATATTACTTTACTCATTAGTAATATTCAACAACAAGTTTCCCATAATTACTAACTCACATCACGTTAATAATTATAAAGTGATTAATTTCTGGATTTATATTAAATTAATAACTTACATTAAATTTAATAAATCCCCAAATTAATATAGCATAAAAATACGGGGTATTACACCAAGTACACGTGGTAAGAAGGAATGGAAATGTGCTAGTCGGGAATATCCTCCATCACCACTGTCGCGCCACTGCTCGAGCTATGCCTTGAGGATATTGACACACTGTTACCTTTCCTAGATCCTGTTGATGGTGGGAGAACATTCTCCATATCATAGATAGATGGCGACATCAACCAACTGCTCGCAAAGTTAGGTAATCATACCCTCTCATCACATATGTGTAGAGAATATATGGCTCACCCTCCATCATTACTGCCCTCACCTCGTTTGACATCTCTTTCACCTTCCTCATACATTGAGGAGGCGATGATGATGAAACCTCTATCTCACCCTCCATCACTTGCTTCTTCACCCTCCATCACTTGCTTCTGCAAAATATACATATCCCGCATAATTGGCCTCGACCCTCTAAATCAGGTTACTTTCACTCTTTGGGTATGTAAAATTGACCTAGGCCGATAGAATTGACCCGGCCCTCTAAATTAAGTCATTTTCACTCCATAGGTCTGCAGAATTAGCCTCGACCCTCTAAATCAGGTCTTTACTCTTTAGGTCCACATAATTGACTTTGACCCACCTAATCGGTCACTTTTAACTCCTTAGACCATCGAGATCACCCTAAATCTCCAGTAGAAGCCTCGACAAACTAAATCTCGAGTAGAAGCCTCAAAATCAGACATTTGCCCTCAATACCCGTAACTTTTTACAAATGTGTCTATTTTTTTACGACCTTCACTTATCCTAAGCTCACCCGATGAGGGTTTCTGTAGATACCCCATTCTAGTACCCTTCAAACACCTCCTTAGGTCCTTAACGCCATCCCTTTTACCCTCGGATCCCAGGTATTACTCCAAACCCTAACCCAGAGGCAATGGGTAACCTCCGAGCTCTGTTTGACTTTGGTTAACTATCGTAATCCAGGGTAGCTCAATGCACTTTCATAGGGATCTGAATACCCTTTCTAACAATCCATATCATACATGAATCGGCGTCATAGTTCATGCGTACTTATCTTTTTACACCAAAACCTGACCTAGAGGCCATCGGGAGTTTTTGATCTTCATTTGCCTTGGTTAAATCTCAAAATTGAGAATATCTCAATTCACTTTCATAAGGCTCTGAATACCCTTTCCATCGGTCCATACCTTATGGGAATCGATCTTACGGTTCGCGCGTATTTGCCATTTTACTCCAAACCCTGACCTAAAGGCCATCGGGCACTTTCGAGCTCCGTTTGACTTTGGTAAACTTTAAAAATTAATATTATCTCAATTAATTTTCATATTCTATGAATATGTTTTTCAGGGGTTCATACCGTGCGCGAATCGCCCTTACGATTCGTGCAGACTCGCCTTTTTACCCAAAAACCTGACCCAGAGGCCATCAGGAACTTGTGAGCTCCGTTTAACATTAGTTAACTCTCAAAATTGAGAGTATATCAATTCATTTGCATAGGTCTTTGAATACCCTTTCCAATGGTCCATATCATGCACGAATTGGCCTTATGGTTCGCATATACTTGCCTTTTTACTCCAAACCCTAACCCAGAGGCCACCAGGCATTTTTGAGCTTCGTTTAACCTTGGTCAACCCTTAGACCTGGGAGTTGCTTGATTTAATTTCATTGGTCTCTTAACATCCTTTTAAATGGTCCAGACTGTGTGCGATTCAGACTTACGGTTTGCATTTTATGCCCGTTTTTCTAAAAAAAAGTCTATTTTAGATTTCCTATAAGCACCCTTGGCCGATTCCTATAGGCATAGTGGTACTTTTCTTAGCCCGCAAGCCATGAGGTATGACGATGGGTAGGCATAGGCCTATTCCAATCTATAGACCCCCTAACCCTAAAACTTCCCTATTTAAGGAGACCATGCCATCATTCTCAAGGACCCCTTCTCAAAATCTGGAGAGCTAATGCCTCAAAATCAGTGCGCCGCCTTCCAAAAACATCATTTTCCAAACATTATCTCCACATTTTCTTACATCACTTTAACCCCACCTTTTCATCCATTTCATCAGCACTTCACCGCCACAAAAAATCAACCTACATCACATTGAAAATTAGGACCAAAGCTTCATAGAAGGTCTAATTCTATCATTTTCTAGCACATTCAACTAGTTTTATTTATCACACTTTATTAATCTTAGAATATCTTTTGCTTTAGTTTTACTTTCTCACCCATAATTTTATTACTTATATACACAAAAATATAGTTTCATAAATCCCTAAAAATAAATAAATACCATTCAATTCTTAATTGGAATTTTCCTCCACTCTTGCCTTCACTTTCTCCACATGTGCATGTTTTTTAACAAAAAACTAAAAAATTCTAGTTTAGAATTTCATGGATTATATTCCACCCTTGTGTGTTTTCGAACTACGTGGATTTTGATGCCATTTTTTATTACGTAAGCGTCTCGTGTTTTCCTCTAGATTCGAGTCATTTTCTCTTTTACTTTACTCATTCTTAATTTTATTAGTATCATATATGTGTGTGTGTGTGTGTGTGTATATATATATATGCACACACACACGAGTTTATATATCCTTAGCAACCCCGTGAGACATGCATATTCACTTCTTTATAGTGAATCATGATATAGTGTGTTGCTCACATTATATTATACTTTTATATATTTATTCTCTTTCGTTTTCATAATCCCATCAGATATGCATATCCATTTTCTCATAGTGAATTATGATCCAGTGTATTGCATATATCGTACCCTTTTCTCTTTATTGTATTTTTAGCAACCACATTAGACATGCGTATTCCATTCTTTGCGATGGATTGTGATTTGGTATGCTGCTCACATTTTTGGCTACCTTTTAGATTATTTTATTTATTTTTTATTTATACTCCTCATAATGACTCATACCCGTCTTTTCCACGATGTGGATATGATGATTTATTTTCTCACCTATTTCACTCCTCCCAGTTATACACACAAATTGCATTTGGGAGGAAAAATAATATCATCATAGCCCATTAGAGACCAAAATGGTAAAATGGGTGCCTAACACCTTTTCATTTTGTAACTTAGTCTCTGTACCTGTGATCAATTTGGTTTCGTACGCATAAGTTTGTCTTTGATGTCATTTCTTCGGGGAGGTTGATGACTCTATTTTTCTCTATTTTGACCTTTTTTACAACGACCGATTTATGTATGTGGGAGACCTTGAATACCGCACAAGTGGTGGAAAGGGAGGTTCTCTTCCTCGACCCCATTCTCCACGATATTATGACCTTTTTCCATTGGGGCAAACACATATCGGATTTTCCCTCGTTCGTATTTTTTTAATCCCGGGATGGACACATATACAAACTTGTAAACACGTACAGTGAAGATATACCGTCGAATATATCTATCGCTTATGGTCGTTCTTGATTTCAATTTGCGTCAGCCGATACTTTAATATGTTTACACCATATTTTACCTGGTTCATCTCGTGACATTTTTTAATGCGTAACTAGATAATGGGAAAAGTTATTTGCGGTTATATGGTGGTCATTGCAAGAATTTTGGTGGAAGTAATGGGAAGTTTAAAGTGATTTTTTGGAGGCAACCATGGGTGATTATTGTAGAGAATTAATTTAAATTGAAATCGAAAATTACATGAAGCCAAAATTCAAATTGGAACTTACTTGGAGCGAAAGAAAGTTAGTTATTGAAGACAACTATAAATTTAGCCCTTCATGAAGACACAAGCATGACTCTCTCACCAAAAAACTTCATTTACTCATTTTATCCTTTATTTTATTTTATTTTTCTTTATTTACTGTTTTCTTTCATTCGAAGTAGATTGTAACTTCTTTTACAGTTTATTAAAAGTTTGTTGACTTTACATTTGATTTCTTTTACTTTCTTACTTTACATTATGTAGTGTAAACATTTTCTTTACTGCCGTTATCTTTCTTTTATTTTAAAACTTCTCTTATATTTTAGTTTATGCAATTCATAGTTGCGTTTGTCCTAGTTAATAGTAGCAATTTGGAACTCACTCCAAAGTCTTCCCTAATGGAAGCAGAAATCTTCTTAATTGAAGCATCGAATGGTGCATAATCATCTTATACTATCATCAGGCTAAAAT
Organism: Sambucus nigra; assembly: GCA_949130495.1. Taxonomy (NCBI): domain Eukaryota; kingdom Viridiplantae; phylum Streptophyta; class Magnoliopsida; order Dipsacales; family Adoxaceae; genus Sambucus; species Sambucus nigra. Next base: position 152,839,697 of record OX422218.1, read on the forward strand.
ATATTGGTTGCTAAGACCACAACCTTGCCTGGAAGAAAAAACAATTGATCAACCAAGTGAAGTGAAAACCATTCGAACATATTTTTGGCACAACCGGTGGGACGAAAGTGATATTTAATGGTTAATCATGGCTAGGACACAAATTGTCAAAATGATAGAACGAGTCTTTTCCATTCAGGATTTAAACTAGTATTTGGCTAGTGATGAATTTCAATGTTGTATCAGGCAAACGATCAAAAGTCTCAACGATTTTGCCCAAATTTTACAACATTTTGCTAAAAATCTTTGCAATTTGGTTGTAAGAGTCCTTTTCACACCAACTTTCAACAAAGATCTTGTTTTGGAGAAATACTATTGGCAAAGAAAATGCCACAGATTTGAAGAACAAATATAATGATGGTCCTCAATCTTTTTCATTACAAAATCGAAATGATAATTTAGAACTAAGGGGGTTAAAGGAGCATCAAAAGATTTCAAAATTCGCGAGGTCCAAAAAAAATAGTTCAAGCCAGATTTTTGGAAACAAGAACATGTCCAAACATATGTAGAGTTGAAAAAAAAATCCTCCGTAATATAGGTTTCTAACCAAAGCACGGGGGTTCCCTAAAAGTTTCAATGAAAGACTAAAAATATCAGTCATGCCCCATGATATTTATCATTTGAATCGACTTTCATGGAAGGTGAACTACATTGGCGGTTGGTTGGAATTGGGTAAAGTGTTATTTTTACAGCATTTATAAATTAATTGGCTTAGAAAATATGGAACAATGGTCATTGGGAATGAATCTAAACACCAACAATTTGAATGTTATATTGACTTGACAATAGCCTAGACTTCATATTCGGGTTACGCAATCACTAAAAACACGTTGTCGGTAAAATGGTCATAACTCTCTTTGCAGAGGTCAAATTGATGAACCACTTTTTGAATTAGAAGCCTAACTTCGAGATATTTCTTTCGGTACATGACTCGCTTTCTAGTTCAAAATAGAACTCCACGATTAGGGGGTAAAAAAAATTGGATTGTTACAATGTTTCGTGTTGTCATCAAAATACGTTTCATTAAATGATCATAACTCTTTTTACAGAGGCCCAAATAAAGAACCACTTTTTGCATTGGAAGCCTGACTTACATAGATTTCTTTCGGTATATGACTCATTTTCTAATTCAAAATATACAAATAAGCCAAGCTTAGAATTTCAGGCCAAAATTTTGGACTGTTACAAAAAATGGTAACTGTTAAAGGTAAAAAAAAACTAAAACTATTCACCATCATTAATTATTGTCATGTGTCAGGGAATTAGTTGCTACCGCCGTTTAAGACTAAGTACTAGTTTGTAGGCCCAGTGATGCACGGGTAAATTTTATATTCGTCAATTTAGACTACCGGGTGTTATACATTTGAAGAAATGTTTTGTATGATCAAGTGCAAAAAATATGTGGTTGTAAGAATGTTGTAATTAAAATAGAAGGTGAATTAATTTACCCAAAACAAAGTAAATAGACATCCCCATGCTAAATCTAAAGGATGATAGTGTTGCCATGTTTGTCATATGCTAGTTTGCTTCATGATATATTCATTGCTAGTATTATGACATGTGTATCATTTTGTATTATAGTTTTCATTTGTTTGAGTCTTATTTGAAAAATACAAAAAGATTTTGTTTTGAGAAAACTTTTGAAAATCCAAAAAGATTTTTCTTTTCTTTGAGTCAAAATATGTTTGAAAAGCCAAAAAGATTTTCAGTTTTTGTTTTTGAGTTTACATGTTTGATGTGGCATATTGGTGTGCTTGGACCCCCCCCCCCCCCATCGTTTTATTATCCATGTGGCTAGGACATTTGGTCATTATTATCGATGCTTAGAATGATCTTAACCATTGTTTATATGGGGTTGTCTCGAAGTTGATATGCATCTTGATTCGACTTTGTATATATGCCAACATCGCACACATGCACGAGTTTATATGGATGTTTGACTTCTCGTGCATATTTGAATTTGGTGAGGCGTTCTTATCTCAATCTTGTCATCTATGCGTAAGTAAACGTAAGGAAAAGTGTGCATGTAATAACCGTTTACCGTGAGGATTTAAAATTGGTAAAAATGTTGAGTGATTCACGGGAAAGGGCTGCGAGAGTTCAAAATTAACTCGTCGTGAAAGCCACCGTTTAAAAGAGCCCAAAAGAAAATTCAATATGCTAAGAAAAAGGGCCAATAAGATTTTCTCTAAGTTGAGAAAGCTAGAAACCTCAAAAGAACTTTAAAAAAAATATGCTTATATGAGGGTGTTTGGTTGGAGAAAATTTAAACGGGTTTGCACATCTAAACCTAATGTTGAAACATTGCAATTTGACGCTATTATTTGTAGAATCGTCAAAAATCTGGATTTGTGTGCATGAAGTATGTTTAGTTCATTAAGCTCACACTTTTTTTGTCATTTGGCTATGATAAAGTTTGATGATTTATCGCTATCAATTAGAGCTTCTTGATCGTTTCGATGTGTTGGAATTATGACTCATTTGTTGTAGTTTCAGGCCCATACATTCCATGTTCATGTTTGAGCACATCGGTACTATGTTTGAGCACAGCTAGGGAAGCTGTGAGATACTTTCAGAATCTGTTTGGGAATAGGGTGCAGTGTGTGGATGCTGATGATGTTCTTAGGGAGGTAATAAAGACTAAACTCAACTCCCACCAAGCTGATTTATTAGAAGCAGATGTCTCCCATGATGAAATTAAGGCAGCTATGTTTGCAATTGGGTCTGACAAGGCTCCTGGACCTGATGGTTTCAATAGCCATTTCTTTAAAGAAAACTGGCAACTTGTGGGGGATGATATGTGTGATGCAATTAAGTACTTCTTTGATACTGGTATGTTCTTTGATCAGTGGAACTGTACTGCCTTGGCTTTAATTCCTAAGATGTCTACACCTGTTTCTATGAAGGATTCCAGACCTATATCATGCTGTAACACCATCTACAAATGCATATCCAAAGTGATCACTCGTAGGCTAAAGAAGCTGATGCCTATCCTTATCAGCAATAACCAAGCTGCCTTTGTGGAAGGAAGGTCTATTGCTGACAATATCCTATTACTCCAAGAGTTGATGAGGAACTATCATAGGGACTCCCTTCCTCCTAGATGTGTTATCAAGATTGATATGCTTAAGGCATATGACTTGGTTAGCTGGGATTTCTTGCTTAATCTTTTGGTGCAGTTTGGGTTTCCCTCTAAGGTCATTGGGTGGATTACCATGTGTGTGACCACTACCAGGTTCTCTATTAATTTGAATGGTGAGCTGAATGGGTTTTTTCCTGGTAGAAGAGGGCTTAGACAGGGAGATCCTTTATCTCCCTATCTGTTCCTGCTTGTGATGGAGGCGTTCACAGGGATTATCTCCAAAGCTACTGATTCTGCCCTTTTCAAACATCATCCTAAATGCAAGGAGATGTCCCTCACCCATCTTAGTTTTGCTGATGACTTGGTTGTTTTTACTGGTGGGGATAAAGAGTCCTGCAGAATTGTCAAGGATGCCATTGCTGAATTTAGTTCCTATTCGGGACTTATGGTTAACTTAGATAAAAGTAGTCTTTTCACTGCTGGGATCAATATGGATGGGATTCAGGAGATTTCTTCTATCTTGGGCATTCAACATGGGCACCCCCCCTTTAAATATCTTGGGGTGCCTCTCATTACTACTAGGTTGAAAAAGGAGGATTGTCAGATCCTGGTGGATAGGATCACCATGAGAGTCAGATGCTGGACTAATAAGTTTTTAAGTTTTGCAGGTAGACTCCTCCTTGTGAAGACTGTCATTTTCAGCATACAAGTTTATTGGGCTTGCACTTTTATTTTGCCTAAAAGCATCATAAAGAAGATTGAGCAAGTTATGAAGAATTATCTGTGGAAAGGGGATGAGACTAACAGTAAGGGTGCTAAAGTTGCTTGGGAGGACATCTGTGTGTCTCTAGAGGAAGGAGGGCTAAATATCAAGAGTTTAGAGACATGGAACATTGTTGCCATGGCTAAGCACTTATGGAATCTATGCAGTAAGAAGGATAGTTTATGGATTAAGTGGTGCAACATTTACAAAATTAAAGGGAGGAGCATATGGGCTTTGAGTATACCAAATGATGCATCATGGAGTTGGAGGAAAATTCTTAAGATAAGAGAAAAGTTTAGAAGACAAATCAAAACAGTCATTCGGAATGGGACTCAAACCTTTATGTGGTTTGATTTTTGGCATCCAAATGGGCCACTGTTTCCCCTTTATGGGAATAACATTGTGTATGACTCAGCCAGTAGTCTAAAAGCTAAAGTTTCTGATTTCATCCACCAAATGGAGTGGAGATGGCCCTCAACTGTGACCTGGGAATTAAATGAAGTGAAGAATGCTAGCTTACCTGCAATTCTTGAGGGAAATGACTATGTGGTTTGGCTTCCTTCCAAGAAAGGGACCTTCACCATTGCATCTGCTTGGGAGCTATTGAAGACCCACAAGCCTACTGTTACTTGGAGCAATTTTGTTTGGAGCAAGGTTTGCATTCCTAAGTGTTCTTTCATTGCTTGGTTAGTATTTCGTAAGGCCATCAACACTAAGGACAAATTATTTGAATGGGGTATTTCTGAGGATGACCTGTGTGGGATTTGTGGTTCTAAGAGGGAAACTTATAACCACCTGTTCTCTCAATGCAGCCTTAGCAAGAGTATATGGGAGGAGGTGATGCTTAGGAATCAGCGGTATAGGAAGTTTCAAAGTTGGAATAGAGAGGTATCCTTGGCCACTGTTAACCACTCTACAAAATCCTTATGTGACAAGATTAGATCCCTTTCTTTCACTACTACGATCTACTGCATCTGGATGGAGAGGAATTCGAGGTGCTTTAAGCATGTCTTCAATTCTCTAGACACCATTGTGAAGGGTATTGAAAACATGGTTAAAGCCAAAGTTCTTACTTGGAAGAAGGATAGAAGAAATTACACTAACTGGATGGCCTGTATGTATTGGAACATCCCTGAAAATAGGGTGTTGAGCTAATCTTTTGTTTGCTTTTTGGTTGGCTCCGGGGTATGCCCCGGGGTTTTTTTGAACTTTGAGGTTCCTTCCTCTGTGTATTCTTCTTTTTTTATATATACATCTAATTTCCCAAAAAAAAAAAAAAACTCGCATTTTTAGTTTTAATGAGTTTTTGCGTTTTGTGAGAAAAGCTTACTGTTTTGCATCTGTCAGTCCCTTCCTGGAATTTTTTTGCGAAATTTTTTTCACTGGGCAATTCTTTATAATATTTCTGGGAAACTGGAAAATTTTGGCAGGTCGCGCGAAGTCGTTCTAACGACATTGCATCTCGCTTGAATGACTTTGTACTGAGCGACTTCCTCATCTCGTTTGAGTGAAGTCCCTGGCTCGTTCGAACGACAAGGTGAAAAATGGCTTCTGCTTGGTTTGCAATCCTCTGGTTTAATTTGATATATTTTTTGTTCTGCATGAAGCATTTTTTTGGATTAATTGGTTTATATGCAGGTTCTTTTATGTTCCAAATTGGTATTTTGCATATATGACCATTTATCACAATTGATTTGATTGGTATATTCTTTGTGTGATTCCTTGGTTTACTAGCTACTGATTTGTTTTTGCATGATCATTTTTTAGCTAGCGGTTTTCATTTTTCAAAATTGGTATCAACTTGATTTGGTATCATATTCTCATGCTAGATATTTCATATCCGTTTATCTTTTCACTGGATTGTCTATTCGAGACAAAAAGGGGGAGAGATTTGGTATGTGATGTAGGGGGAGATTTGTTGAGCGCTTATATTTGTTTCAAATTGGTAACAAATTGGTATCAAATAATTGCTCACATGTTTCAAATGATTTGTTCTTATTAGAAATATAAATTGGTATCATTTGTTCCTCCATACTTCACTGGGTATTTGTTTGTCTGTTTCATGTGTGTAGGTATGCTTCAGCAATTTGAGATTTCAAGTCTACATCACATTCAGATAGTTCATGCTTGCCGATGCTACATATACTAGTCCGTGTCCTGTATTTTTGATTTTGGGTTTATGGGATGGGATTTAGGCGTCATACGGCTTGACGGCCCGGTTAGGCATTTCACTGGTTTAGTTTTGTCCCGAAATAGTCAAAGGGGGAGATTTGTAAGGAGATAAATTTCCAATTGAGTCCCTGTAGTGTTTTGACTTAATTCCGTGAACAAAACTGTGTTTGTAATATGTCATAGGGAGAATTTTATTTTGTCACGATCCCACTTGGTCTATGACGTATTGAAGAAATTGAAGACGTTGCGGCAAAGCTTCAAAGAAATAATCATGCCGATGTTTATTTGGGGCAAGTTTAATCGTCTTCAAAGTTAATTTCATTCCGAGATCACTCAGTTATGAATGCGTATAATTAATGGTGCTAGGAATTATTTTATAAAAGATAAGGATGTAATTTTTTATAATGAAAAATTATTTTAAATGTTTTAAAAGTGTTTTAATGATTTAAACTTCGTTTTATGATGATAAGCTCGAAATAGAGTTTGACTAATTTGAATCTCTTTGTTAAGAGACGTTTTTATCTGAAAGTCAAAGAAAGTCAAACTTCGCGAGGTCGCTCGAACAACATTGGATCTCGTTCGAACGAGATACAATGTCGCTCGAACGACATGCTTAAGTCGTTCGAACGACACGTTTTTCGAGGCAGTGTTTAAATCCTATTTAAACAGTGTTTGCATCATAATTTTGGGAGTGTGCTTTCTAGAAAAAGTTTTACGAACCAGAACCTTGTTTGCACATATTTTCTAAGGTTTACAAAGCATAAACACATCCTTAGAGTTTGCAAAGATCCGAGTTATCATTCTTATGTGTTTACGTGATCTTGCTGCACCAAAGTTGTTTGTTCTACACATTGAACACAAAGGGTTTTGCGTTGAAGAAGCGACGGATATCGTGTTCGACATCGTAGACGTATCAAAGCCATATCGGAGAACACCGAGACATACGTGGACGCGTGCGTTGTGGACAGAGATCGTAGAAGACGGAATTTCTGCGTGGGCACTATTGAAGAACGGTTGAAGATCAGAAGGAGCGTCAAGACCCGTGGGGATCGAGTCTTAGTGTAAGGCTAATCTGTCTTTGTAAAACCATTGTTCATAGTGATTGTCTTGCTTGGGCCGTCCGAGGTTATTTTCCCACTTTCGGTTTTTTCCTCGTACATCCGGCGTTGTGAGTATTCTTTACGTTACTTTACTTGCTTTAATCACTAGATGCATGTTTAGGATTAATCAAGATAAAATTGGTTTAAAGTAAGAATTGGGATTTCACAACTTTGTTTGGTGCATAATAACCCAGGGGGTGTGGTAAACCCAGGGGGTGTGGTAGAGCGGTAGGGGCTCTTCCTCCCTTAACCAAGTGTCGGGGGTTCGATTCCCGCCTTGGGTATGGAGCAGCCTTAAATCTCTGGGCCAGCTGTCCCACCCATAGAGGTGCCTACAATCAGCGAAGGGATTAGTCACTAAGTCGCTAGTGGAAACCCTGGTATAAACCAAAAAAAAAAGTTTGGTGCATAATTAAAAGTTGGATTTTTTTTGAAGAAAAATTGGTTTTGTTGAAACACACACATATTGGGCACCCCTCAAATAGGTACCCAAAGGGCGGGAGAAAATGGCCCATGATGTCAATACCCCAGCAATCGAAAACTTCAATGATGAGAATCGAGGCTAATGGCATCATGTCTCGTCGGGTAATCGCTCCCATCCATTGACAGTTGTCGCAAGATTTGCAACAATTGTTGACATCTCGGAACATTGTGGGCCAGTACAAACTGCTTTGGAGAATTTCAGCGGTCGTCTTTTTCACAAAAAAGTGGCCTCCACGTGATACCGAATGACAGAATTAGATGACTTTTGAAATTTCGTCATCCGGTACGCATCGTCGGATGATTTGATCGGCGTAATATTTAAAAAGGAGTTGATCATCATAGACAAACATGCGCGACCAAGTGATGAACCTCTTCTTATCTTGCGGTGTCCAATCGGGAGGGACGGCTCCCGTGACAAGATAGTTCACTATATCCGCAAACCAAAAGGTAAAGAAAAGGTGGCAAAGAGTTACTCATCCAAAAAATACTCGTCTATGAGTGTAAGATCACTAGGTACGTCGGACGAAAGCCGTGATAAGTGATCGACAACGACGTTTTTAACTCCTCTTTTATCTTTAATGGAGAGATTAAACTCTTGTAGGAGTAGGATCCACCTTATGAGGCGCGACTTTACGTCTTTCTCGCAAATAGATATTTTAAAGCCGCGCAATCGGTGAAATAAGTGATGGGGGAACCGATAAGATAGGACCGAAATTTATCGAAAGCGAAGACTACCGCTAGCAATTCCTTCTTCGTGGTGGAGTAACTGAGTTGTGGTCCGATAAGAGCCTGGCTAGCATAGTAGATGACATGAGCCTTGTTGTCTTTTTTTTTTTGTCCCAAAACATCCCCTATTGCATAATCGCTAACATCACACATAAGCTCGAATGGTAATGACCAATCCGGAACTTGCATGATGGGGGCGGACACAAGCAAGTTTTTCAATTTTTTAAAAGCACTTTACCATGGTTCCGTCCACTCGAATGAGATTTCCTTCATGAGAAGATTGCTTAAGGGTCTAGCAATGGCGCTAAAGTCCTTAATGAACCTTCTATAAAACCCCGCGGGGCCCAATAAGGAGCTCACGTCTTTTAGCGATTTACGTGGGGGTAGGTCAGCTATGATATCTATCTTTTATCGGTCAACTCTGATCCCTTTGGATGACACGATGTGGCCAACAACTATACCCTCGGTGACCGTGAAATGGCATTTTCCCCAATTCAGCACTAAGTTCTTTTCCACACATCGGGTTAGTACTTTCTCACGATTGGCTAAACATAGGTCGAAGGAGGTGCCAAAAATACTAAAGTCGTACATAAACACCTCGAGCCCTCTCTCAACCATGTCACTAAATTGTGACACCCCGACTAATTAAATACCGGGTAGCTACTCCTTTATTCAAATTAATACAAAATGTCAATTTGGTTCAGTACATAGGATCACTGTCGAAAAATGTTTTAACAATTACTAGCCACCTAATATTTAAAAAAAGTGAGTTGCCAATTTTAATTAAATCCGATTAACAAACAATAAGTATTACTTGATGAAATAATGATATCACAACCACATTATAGTCACATTACAATGATAGAGAAATAAATGAATCTGGAGGAACACACCTCGAAAATAATCCGAAATACTGAATAAAACTGAATACAACGTCTGAATCACTAAATAATTACAACCCAAAATCTGAAATAAAACTGAGTAAGTAGGATGTCTCTAAAAGAAAAGGGGCGACATGCCCTACAGATGAGTAATTCTGAAATATTCAAGATAGGAAGTGGAGGCGTCTACTATCGAGGTCATGTAATTTCCACAGCAGCTACAACACGTCACTTGAATGGAACTCCTACGCTTGGTGTCCTTGTGGCTGGGCACCTAAAAGGTTTTTACAAGAAAATAGATTTGAAAGCAAACGGGTCAGAGCCCGATTGTGAAAACAGTTTAAAATACAACAAGTGTTTAATATCATTAGACAGTGAATATAAAATACATGATAGTGCGTGCACTCACATGAGTTCCTCACCTCTCAACTAAGTGTGCACTCCTACGTACCCGTACCCATTCTAGTTATTCCACTAACTAACTAGTCTAATACAATATCTGAGTTTACTATACTATTCGTAGTTTAAATTACCGGCATTTGAATATAAACATAGAGTTTTACATTCATTCCTTAGGATTAGTTGCAATAATTACTAAGAGTTTTCCCATTTTTAACTCTACAAAAGATGTTACATTAACTCACATATGTATTTATATAAACAGTTCATTTAAGTATTCCAGTATATCATTCTCATAATAAATATACACTAATGGCACCTCTAGACTAAGCTGTGGTGCACACATACTCTGCTATCAAATCCCGGTACATCACGTACATAAGGATCACGTATTCTGAATCTCTCAGGAACCGTTTTGATAAGTAACAATCACACACAATGGAGGCGAACATAGTTCACATCACATGGGTCACGTACATACCTATGCTCCCATGATCAGCAGACTTATTAACTCTGTAATAAATCATTCTCTGACCTATGTCCTCGAGGTACCAATCTAAATCCCCCTATAGGCACACAAAGATTAGATGGCCATGATCGTACGCCAACCTCCCGTGATAGTAAGTATGGTAGGTATGTTATACACAGATAACCACATATACTAAGCATTCACACATCTTAGATATCTTATAATAACGATAGAGGTATATTTTACATTCCCATATCGTCATTAAATGTTACACGTTTACAAATTCCCAAATAATATACATTAAAAGCTGTCAACCCTTCTCACGTCGTAATTTTAGGTACTCCTTCCCTAACCCATAAATGTCATCCGGTTTACTACAAAATTCTAAGTTTTAATCCTCAACTTACTCCAATTTCACCACTATACCCACTAGTCAACAAGGGAAGGTTAACACTCAATTAAAATAAGTCCACTGGAAGTTCGAAATAAAATCAGGCCCAAAAAGGCCACTCTGTCAACTCGTTAGAAATCTCGTTCGAACGAGGTTGTTCAAACGAGTGTCATTCGAACGAAATCGTTAGAAGGGATACTGTCACCTCATTAGAAATCTTGTTCGAACGACCTGGGCAGGTCTTCTAACGAGATGGCAGAAAACGACCAGAATTTTACCAACTCGTTTTTCTTCATTTTTCTCTTCTCAAAATTCGTCCTAAGATCATCCAAATTACGTTTTAATGTTTTTAAACTATTTTAAGTCACCCTAGGTCACTCCTTAACATATTTTTTGGGTCAAATCTTACTAATCAACATGCCAAAATCATAAATCCCCAATTCTTTCCCCAAACCCTATGAACAGAACTCAGAATTTAATTGACTACCAAAACTCTTATTAATCCGTTTTTAAATCATCTAAAGTTACATTTTTGCATATTGAATTTGTCCATAATCATTATACATTCAAATCCCTACCCAAAATCACGAGTTTCACCATAATTTCATTGGGTTTTTCATCAAAAACTTCTAAGAATAAAACAGTTTCTACACTAAACATGGAAGAAATATTCATTGAGATTAACGACATCAAATCACTTGCCTTAAATCCAATGTTCTGATTCGTTGTTGATGATCAATGTTGGCTCTCTCTCTTCTTTCCGGTCACAAATCCTTTCCAATTTCTGGTGATGGGAGATAGTTTGGTTTGGAACCTCCTTTACCCTCTTTCTAACTCCTCTCAAAAAATAGAGAAATGCTCTCCCCTCTCTCTAGGATTCCCCTAGGCCTTTTTCCCACCAACCACCACCAAAACACCTGCAACTACCGCAAAAACACCTCCTCTAACTACCAATCCTCCGTCTAGTATGGCCGGTGTGCAAGCCCCACGCCCTTTGGGGCTTCTGCCAAACCTTATTAACTCGAAGACTGTGCTCGATGGTAGTGTGCCTTGCTTGGGTGCCGATAAGATGGTGGTCGAGTGCCATGCACCCCTGAAGGTGCCTCGCGTTGCTTCACGTGGTGCGCCAGTTGTTGATTCTCTTGGCGGTGCTCCCAACCCCCTCGTAGGTCAGACAATGGAGGTTGTTACTTAAGATAGTGATGGAATCCCTGCTGACTCTATGGTCGATCTCTCTTCAAGAGCCTTGGAGATTGAAGAAGGACAGGTTGTGGTCTCGGAGAACATGCCCATGGTTAAGAAAAAGGTGAGTGGATTGAAAGTTGAGACTGATGTGAATAATATTTGCTGGGAGTTCCTCAGAAGCAAGGGGTTTACCCAAGAGGATGTCATGAACTTTAGAAGTTCCGATGACCGGAGAGGAACTGGTACCAACTCACTTGTGGCGGTGGGTAGGGCTGTTGGCGTACAGTGCGTAGCAGGTCCTGTTGGCGTTGGGCTCAATATATCTGACACGGAAGTTGGTGCTACCAACTCCATATCGTCCCATGACGGTACTGATGATTGTACGGTTTACGCTGGGTTGTGTACAGTCAGAAACAAGGATGAGGGGATGTCTACTCCTTGCGTGGCTGGCCCTATCCAAGTGGGCAGAACTTGGAGCTCCGTTACTGCAACCAAGAAGAAACCTAAGCTACGACTCTCTTATCACCAACCTGCTGTGATCGACTCCATTATCATTGTTACTCCACCAGTCGAGGTGGCAAACGGAGGTCATGGACGTTGGGAGAATAGTATGGTGGGGTATTTTTTGGGGACTAAACTGCCATTTTCCATGGTGAACACAGTGGCGTTTAAACTATGGGGGAAGTGCGGGGTCTAACCAAGGTCATTGCGCATGATAAGGGATTCTACTTCTTTCTCTTTGATAACCCTACTCAGAGAGATGAGGTGATAGACAATGGGCCGTGGCATTTTGCGGGAATCACCATCATTCTCAAAAAATGGCAACCAAACTTTAGTTTTGATAAGGTTACGATGAAGAAGATACCTATGTGGGTTAAATTTTTTGATATCCCAGTGCAACTTTGGACTGAGGAGGGTCTCAGTTATGTTGCCAGCTCCGTGGGCCTTCCATTGTATGCTGATGCGATGACGGAAGAAATGAACAGGATTACCTTTGCCCGTATATGTATTGATGTGGAGGCTAAGGAGATTTATCCCTCAAGCGTTAATGTGGTGATGGAAGATGGCACTATTGATGTGGTTAAAGTGGAATTCCAAGCCAAACCTCCCTCATGCACACATTGCCTCGTGTTTGGTCACAGGCTTAGTGGATGCCCCAAACATAAAGATGAGGGTGGTAACAAGGTCACTAACCCACATGCTAGTAATGCTCCCACCAGTAATGTTTGTGGCTGGACTCAGGTCATCAAGAAGACGAAAGGTGGTGTTAGCCCTGTGATAGAAGTGGGAGAGACTTCGTGCATGGTGCCGTTGTGTCGTGTAGTGCTAATGATGAGATCAAGTATGATGTTGGTAGTCCTGTACAGTATAGCGTTCCACCTGTTCCTTTGTCTAACTCCTTCAGTGCAGTCTGCATGGAGAGCAACACGGATATGACGCCTGCCCCTACTGCTCTTGCGTTGCGGGTTACCCTAGTTGACGAACTGGCACAGAAAAGGGTGGGGGAGGATAGAGAGGTGAGTAATAGTAGCGGGAAGAACAGGCGGAAGGGGAAAGGGAAGAAGAATAGATGATTAAGTTTGCTTCTTGGAATATTAGGGGTCTTAATTCCCCTCATAAGCAAAGGGAAGTCAATAAGCTAATTAGGGATAAACACCTTGATTTGATGTGTATGCTTGAAACTAAGGTTAGAAAAAATAACTTGGGTTGTGTTTTGAATAATTGTTGTTTTCAATGGGATTTCTTGGACAACTGCCCGCTGCGGGGAGGGGGGGTTGCCAGAATCATTGTGGCTTGGAACCCCAACCGTGTTGCTATGAGTTTGATTCAGTCCCACCCCCAGGCCATGCTCTGCAAGGTGGATTTATGTGGGTCTGGGATGAGCTTCTTTGTGTCTTTCATTTATGGGGATAACCTTCCTGGGGATAGAAGACACCTTTGGGATTTTTTGAGGATGAATTCAGGGAGTGTGGGAGAGTCCCCGTGGGTTTTATTGGGCGACTTTAATGTTGTCAGATCTCATGATGAAAAGAGAGGCATCCGGGGTATTGATACGACTGCTACTGGCGAGTTCAACCAATGCATTCATGACTTGCATGCAGATGATATGGTCACGAATGGGTTGTGGTTTACGTGGAATAAGAAGGAGTTGGGAGCTGGTAATGTTCAGTCGAGGTTGGATAGAGTCTTACAGAATGATGCATGGGCCTCGTGGTTCCCCGAGAGTCAAGCTTCTGTCCTTCCTCACGGGGTTTCAGACCACTGCCCTATCATTATTTTATTGGCCCCCTTGGAGCGGAGTAGACCTAGACCGTTCAAATTTTTCAATTTTTGGATGGATCATAGCGACTTTTATCAGATTCTTAGTGAGTCCTGGCAGGATGATGGTGAGGGGAATCCTATGGTTAGGCTGAGTAAGAAACTGAGTAGAGTTAAATCGAGGCTGAAAGATTTCAACAAGAAGTTTTTTAGCAACATCTCCGGTAGGGTGGAAGAGGCTAAGGCATTACTGGATGAGGTTCAGACTAGAGTTGATACTGATGGGTGCAATAATGAGGTGCTCCTGGATGAAAGGGTCAAACTTCACACGTATTTGGAGCTGAGGGAGGCGGAGGAGTCCTTTTTCAAGCAGAAGTCTTGAGTTAAATGGCTCCAACTGGGGGATGGTAATAATGCTTTCTTTCACAAGTAGGCTAACCAAGCTACTGCCAGAAGAAAGATACTTAGTGTTTTGGATGACCATGGTGTGAGAATTGAGGGGAGTCAGAATGTGGCTAAGGTGGTTGTTGATTATTTCAGCAACCTCCTTGGCACAACCAATCCCTGTGTGGACCCATTTCCTATTCTTAATGATGTGGTGTGCAAGAGAATCACGGTTGATCAGGTTGATGCTCTGGAGGCTCCCATTACTGAAGAGGAGATCAAGAATGCCATGTTTTCCATTGGGTCCTATAAAGCTCCTGGGCCGGACAGATTTAATGCATGTTTCTATAAGAAGAACTGGGACGTGGTGGGGGGAGATGTGATTGATGCCATTACCTTCTTCTTCCATTGTAGCTACCTGCCCAGGCAATGGAACTGCACTGCTTTGGCGCTTATTCCGAAGGTTACTACTCCCTCTGGTATGCATGAATTCAGGCCCATCTCTTGTTGCAACACCATCTATAAGTGTATCTCCAAAATTGTTGCCGAGAGGATGAAACCCATCCTCCCTTCCTTCATTAACTAGAGTCAGGCCGCGTTTGTGAAGGGTAGATCTATCTCTGACAATATCTTATTGCTTCAGGAGCTTATGAGAAATTATCACCGCGAGCTAACCCCTTCTAGGTATACCCTCAAGATTGATCTTCTCAAGGCCTATGATACTGTTCCTTCTGCCTAAAAGGGTTATTAGAAGAATCGACCAAATTATGAAGGATTTCTTGTGGACGGGTTCTGATTCCAAACATACGGGGGCGAAGGTGTCTTGGGATGATCTGACGTGCAGCCATGAGGAAGGGGGGTTGGGCATTAAGAATACGGAATTATGTAACAGAGCTGCTATTCTTAAGCTTCTTTGGAACCTCTGTAGTAAGAAGGATTGCCTATGGGTCAAATGGTGTAATGTGTATAAGATCAAGAATAGAAGTATTTGGGCCATTAATATTCCAAGTGACTCTTCTTGGTGCTGGAGGAAACTGATGCAGTTGAGGGAGGTGGCCAAGCCTCTTATCATGTCCAACATTGGCAATGGCGAAGATACCTTTGTGTGGCACGACAATTGGCATCCGTTAGGTCCTCTATTTGATCGCTATGGGGGAAGACTTATTTACGATGCGGCTAGCAATCATAAAACTAGAGTGGCCAATTTTATACATGGGGAGAGGTGGAGGTGGCCTTCTTCTGTTACTTGGGAGCTTTTGGAGATTAGGAATGCTGAGCTGCATGTTATTCGCCAAGGGGTTAGTGATGAGGTGGTGTGGAATTCCAGTCGGGGTGGCTTCTCCATTTGGTCGGCTTTTACGGCTCTTACTATTGTCCGTCCTGTGTTCATTTGTCACAAGTTGATTTGGAACTTCAATATTATACCAAAATGTGCTTTTAGTTTATGGATCATATGTAAGGATGCTCTTCATACGAGAGATAAACTGTTTAGCTGGGGTATTTCCAACAATAACTTGTGTTGTACTTGTGGCGAGGAGGTGGAGAACCGGGAACACTTGTTTATTGAATGTAATATTACTAAAGAGGTTTGGCGCGAGGTCATATTTAAGAACCAGGAGGTCAGAGAGGCTTTTAACTGGGAGGGTGAACTGGGGTCTGCTAATTTTGAATATGTGGGCAAGAGCTTCTATAATAGACTTAGGTGTCTATCCTTTTCCACCACTATCTACTGTCTTTGGATGGAGAGGAATGCGAGATTTTTCCAAGGAAAGGCCAAGAATAGTGATATGATTGTCCGAGATATTGTTGCTATGGTCTGTGCGAGGGCCTCAAAGTGGAAGAACAATAGGAGAAGCTTCACCAACTGGATGGCATGTATGAACTGGGATATCCCCGAATCTGTGTTATCTTAGTTGGTTTGTTTGTGTTTGGTAGGTTGTGTCCTTTGGGGAATGCCCCTAGGATTGTGGTCCTCCATTGAAATTTGTTTGTAAGTAGCTTTCCCGAGTTCTAATATACATAATTTTCCCAAAAAAAAAACTTCTCTCAAAACCTCCGTAGCCCACTCTCTTATCTTTTGCTGGTAATGGCCTTAGTGGCCTCCCAAATAATATAAAATTAACCTCTAAAATTCGTGGGTTTTAATTCCTAAATTTTTAAAATTACCAAAATACCCTTCTAGGTTGCCGTTTTGGCCTAAAAATGTCCAAGACCCAAACTAAACCCCCCGGCTAGTTTTTTTTACTATTTCGACCCTTCCGGACGCGTTGGCGCACTCAAAATAATCATTCGATTGATAAAAATATAATTTACTTTTTAATTTAAATAAATTCATTCCTGACGCGACTGAAACGCGCGTTCCAATTAAATTTCCCAAATTGTCGTATTTCTGCCTCTTGACAATTTAAATATTTTCAATACTCATACATTACCATATATACTCAGAAATATTCAATTTTAACATCATAATCAAATACCAACTCACGTCTCGCTAGTATTTACATCCGGATTAATTTCCAATTAATTCTCATTTAATTTAATTAATCCCTTAAATAAAAATCAATAAAATTACGGGATATTACATAAATAAGCTCAACACACACCTTTGAAAGGTCGTCGGTGCATTACACAAGCCAAATGGTATGCATTTGTAGGCAAATGTTCCAAAGGGGCAAGTGAAGGTTATTTTCTCTTGATCAAGTGCATCTACCTCAATTTGGTTATATCCGGAATAAATAACCATCTAGGAAGCAATAATAAGGGTGGCCCGCTACTCTTTTAAGCATTTGATCGATAAATGACAAAGGGAAATGGTCTTTCCTAGTTCTCGCATTGAGTTTTCGGTAATCAATACAAGCGCGCCATCCAGTGGTGGTACGTTGGGGAACTAGCTCTCCCTTGGCATTTTCAATCACAGTCATGCCCGACTTCTTCGGGACAACTTGAATGGGGCTCACCCACTTGCTATCCGATATTGGGTAGATAATCCCTCCATCTAATAATTTTATGATTTCAGTCCTCACCACATCTTTCATTGTGGGGTTTAGCCGTCTTTGCATTTCTCTCGAGGGCTTAACATCCTCCTCAAGGAGAATCTTATGGGTGCAAATTAGAGGGCTTATCCCCTTTAGATCAGCTATACACCAACCAAAATCACTTTGGTACTTCCTCAAAATCTTCAATAGCTTACCCTCATGCTCTTCATCTTAGCTAGAGGAGACAATAACAGGAAATGTCTCACTTTCACCTAGGAAAGCATATTTAACATTGGAGGGTAGTTTCTTCAACTCGAGAGTCGGGAATGTGTCGCTATAGGGCACCATGCGCGCTTCCCTTAGTAGTAACTCCTCGAATCGAGATACCCAATTAACATCTCTCACGTCCTCGTCTAATGCTCTCTCATCGAGTAAGCCTCTCAACTCCTCTATATCCCTCTCAAACTCGGTGCAGGCTCCCTCACTCTCACGACTAGAAGCTAGGCAAGCTTCTAAGGCATCTCCACAGTAATTTTTCTCAAAGTGTTCTTCTACGATCTCCTCAATTGGACTCACCTCGTGAAGATCACCTTCTTCCCCTGCTTGTTGGGCTATGTTGAAGATGTTCATTTCTAAAGTCATATTCCCAAAAGTGAGTTACATCTGTCCATTTCTAGTATTGATCACTGCGTTACCCGTAGTTGAGAATGGGCATCCAAGGATGATGGGAACATGATTTTTTTAGGCAAAGGAGGGATCCATGTCCCAAGTGATAAAATTTATCGGGAAGTAGAAAGTGTCCACTTGGACTATCACGTTCTCAACTATGCCCCTTGGTATCTTCACGGTTCGATTCGCTAACTGGAGAGTGATCCTTGTGGGCTTAAGATCATCCAGATCACGTTTCATATAAATCGAATAGGGGAGGATATTGACACTTGCCCCCAAATAGAGTAAGGACTTTTCAAATTTGTTCTCTACAATGGTGTAGGAAATAGTGGGTGCACCGGGATCTTTATATTTAGGTGGGAGATCATTAAGAAGGACCAAGCTCACATTCTGTGCTAGAAACACGTTTTTCTTTACCTTCATCCTCCTCTTAACTGTCAGTAAGTCTTTTATGACTTTTGCATGGGCTGGAATTTGCCTTATTGCATCGAGGAAAGGTAAGTTTAATTTTACGTTCTTAAGGACTTGTAGCACTTCATCACTTATGGTCCTTTTTTGGGCAGGAGCCATTCTTTGAGGAAATGGCGCAGTGGAGGGTGGTTTTACAACTACCACGGGCTCACTAGTGTTTTCCTTCTCACTTCGTTCAAGGAGATATCTTCGGCCTCTTTTGTGCCGGGCGAATTCTCCTTATCTTTTGAAATGTTGTGGGGGGGAGGTGATAAATCAACAACTCTCCCACTACGAAGAGTGGTTACAGCTTGACAGTGCTCCTGCTGTTCTGTAGAGGTGGGGCTAACACTAGGTTGACCTTGGGGAGGTCTTTGGCATTGGGCAGGAAATTTGCCCTTCTCTTGGATGTTCAATGCGGATTGCATCTTGGACATGTTCGCATTTATTTCGGCAAACATGCGTTCAAATCTAACATTGTTTGCACCTTGAGAATTTATGAATTGGTTCATTGTATCCTCGATATTCCTCCGTAGTGGAACTACATATGGAGCTGGAGGTGGTGCTGCTTGTTGGTATTGAGGAGGTGGTGGAGGTGGGACAACCTGTGAATGTGGGCTCATCGCAGCTTGTGGTTGTTCGTAGTTAAAACCAGGATGGTTTCTCCACGATGGGTTGCAAGAGTTCTTATACGGGGCATTAAAATTCCCTTCGAATCCTCCTATAGCATCCACCTGCTCGGTGTGCATGGCCTTGCAGGCAGAAATCATTGGGCATGCCTTTTTGGAGTGGCCCGCCTCACAGATAGTACACACTTTTTCTTTCGTACCACGACTGGATCCGGAGATATTTCTTAACCGACCATCAAACCACTCTTTCACATCTCTCTGAAACTGATCGAATCAACGGTCTATTAAGGTATTACTATCCAATTGATATATATCGGATCTAGTCTGATTGATAGATGTCTAGGCCGGGTTTGGTTAGGATCAGATGTGTCCCATGCTTGAGTAATCTCTACGACATACTTAAGATGGCCCTCGGCATCGCATGAGTTTAAATCCCAAAAGGGTCTTTCACACATTGTTTGCACAAGTTGTTTGGAAGCTACTATCAACCCATTATGGAATAAAGATATCACTAGGTGTTTGTCAAAACCATGACGGGGTCATGCGCTTACTAACTCTTGGAAACGTTCCCAACATCTGTCAAAAGACTCATTATCGTGTTGTCGTAAAGCTTGGATTTGAGTTTTGGCAGAGCTGGTCTTGTGCCATGGATAGAATTTTAAGATAAACTTAGACTGCATATCTCTCCCGGAAGTGACGGAGTTCGGGGGTGGAGACCATAGCCAGGTATTGGCTTTATCCTTTAAAGAAAAAGGAAAAAGCTTTAAGCGAATGACATTTTACGTGCAAGCTTGATCACTAAATGTGTCACATGCTTCTTTGAACTCACGAATATGCAGGTGTGGTTTCTTCGAATCCATGCCACGAAACGTAGGGATAATCTGTATCATCCCATTGCAAAAGTGGAACTGACTAGCATTATACGGAAGTAGAATGCAACCAGGGGTGACAGTCCACTCAGGAAAGAGCAAGTCTTTCATGGGACGATAGGGGAGACATCCCTCTCCAGTATCGAAACTCGTTGCGTCAGACATCACACTCGCGCTCTCTTTAAATGACTCTGTGTACTCACTCGGTGTCCTAGATGTGTTACTCAAAGGTTGACTTAGGGTGTAACTACCGACAGAGTGCTCAGGAGTAGGAATCGGAACCCAAAATTGTGGTACGTGAGGTGTGTGGGGGCTTTCAGAGTTATACTCAACTATCGGTTTTTCGTGGATTCTGGTTGGAGTATTATGAGGAGTCTGAGTATGTTTAGGATTTTGCATTAAAGTCCCTTATTTGAGAGATGAATTTTTATTTTTATTTTTATTTTGTGGAATTGTTTTGGTTAAAGTTTTAGATTGACTTGATTTAACCAAAGTCTACCTAATTCCTCGGCAACGGCGCCAAAAACTTGATGCGACCACAAATGTGTCTAGTGTGCGTGCTATTTAGGCTCAAGTGCAAGCATGTCGCTCAAGTAATAATTCGATAAGTCGGGTATCGATCCTGAGGGAAAAAGGACGAACGGAGTCGTGACAACGTTGGAAAGATTAAGAAATCCTAACTTTGACTCTAAAAAGAAGAAAAGGTGATTTGGATTACGAAATAACTATAAATAATTGCAAAAGTGAAAATGATTACTAATGAAATTACGACTAAATGAAATGCAATTATTCTAATTAAACGAAAAGCTGATGACAATTTTGACTAAAAATATGACTATGAAATGAGAACGATAGGTCGAGTTACAATCCCCCACACCCTAATAATTCACTTCGTAGGATACTAGATTCGGAATTAAAACTTTAAATGAACCCGGTCTTTAATACTCCTAAGTATTACATATATAAGGGATCATAGGTCGCACAGTATGTAAGCAAAGGACGAATTAAAACCCGGTCTTTAACACTCCTAAGTATTACATATACGAGGGATCGTATCTCGCACAGTATGTAATCAAATGACGAATTAAAGTAGTATCGCATTAACCAATACTCGCGTCGCATTCTTAAGCATCCCGGTTACCTAGGGCAAACGAGATCAAAAGTCTTACAACAGTTATACCAGTTATACGACACGATTCACCTAAGATTTTAATTCAAACTTCTATTTCCACTATCATGACTTACATCGAGTGGGGTTCATGCACCCCAAACCTCGAAAACTTAGCCGGGCATATTAAAACTAGAAGAAAACATGCTTTGAATGAGAGAAAATATTTTAACTGACAACTTAAGATGAAGAAGAACTAAATTACTAACTAATGAAGTAATGAAAGTAGAAATTAAAACGAATTTACTTGAACTGCAGAATTGGAATCAAAGCTATAAAAACTAGGGTTTCTTGTTATGTTCTTTTCTAAACTAATTACAATGCTTCTAAAAATGGATTAGAAGCCCCCTTAATGTCTGGGAGGTGTTTTAAATTTATACCCTACGAAAATTACAAGAGTTGGATGCATACAAAACTCTATCAAGAAGAAGATAGCCCTAAATTTCGAACCCCGAATCGATCCGATCAGGATATATCGGATTGGTTCGGGTGACAACAGGATCAATCCGTTTTTCAAATCACCCAGATTGGTCCGATAAAAAGAACTTATGCAGTGAAATTTAAGGACGGATCAATCCGTTTTTTTGGATAACCGTATTGGTCCGGTAAACGCATTTTTATTCAGAGATCTTTGGTACCCAGATTGGTCCTTTTTCATATAAGCCGGATTGGTCCGGATTGGCTTCTCAATTTCTCTTGATTTTCTCTTCAAATTATCTTGATTATCTCACACCTTCGAGTCTTCATAACTTATATTCCTGAACTCGGATTGGGACGTCATTTCTTCCTATACATTCATAAACTCGAGATCTTCGACTTTTATTTTGGGTCTTCAACCAGATTCCTGGTGAAAATTATGCTTTTGCCCTTTTGATTCGTCTTCTTTCTCTTCTCTTGCTTCTTTCGATTTATTTATTTGTTTCGTGCATTAAATACCTGTAAAATCAATAAGAAATATACGAAACTAGGGATACTTGTTAGACGAAGCCATTAGCAATGATATGAGATAAACCAACTCGTTTTACGTTGTTCAGAGTAATAAAAGCCTATAAATTAAGGGGTAAATTTGGAAGAATTTATGCCTAATCATAAATCTTATTTCTACTCCTCGGAAGGCTTTGCTCATGTAGTAGACAGGCTTTTGTACTCCATTATCTTCTTGTATCAAGGCAGAACTCACAGTTGACTCAGAGACGGCCAAGTATAAGTACAAATTTTCTCCCAAAATTGGTCGGGAGAGCAATGAGGTGATCCCAAATAATTTTTCAAATCCATAAAAGCTTTCTCGCAATCGTTATTCCATTTAAAACTCTTCCTCGGCACTTTAAAAAATAGTAGACATTTTAGTAGCTCAGGGCACAAATCTGTTCAAGGTTGTTGCTCGTCCAGTTAGCCTTTACACCTCATTCTTTCAAGTAGGGGACTGTATTTCAATCAACGCCTTGATCTTGTCTGGGTTTGCTTTAATTCCCCTCTGGTTTATTATGTACCCGAGAAACATTCCTTCCTGAACACTGAATATGCACTTGGTCGGATTCAACTTCATTTGGTGCTTCTCTAGTTGATTAAAGGTTTGGCTAAGGTTGGCAATGTGATCAGATGCTTTTTTGCTCTTCGGTAGCATGTCATCTACGTATGCCTCCATGTTTTTGTCTATCTGTTCATTAACCTCTAGTAAGTAGCACTTGTATTTTTCAAATAAAATGGCATAACATTATAGCAATATGTTCTTTGGGGAGTAATGAAACAAATGATTTTCTTATCTTCGGGCTTCATCTTGATCTGGTTATAATCAGAATATGCATTTATGAAACTCAATAGTTTATGCCCTGAGGTAGCATTAACAAGTGGATCAATCCTAGGCAAAGGAAAGTGGTCCTTTGGATAGACTTTATAAAATCTGTAAAGTCCACACACATCCTCCATTTATTATTTTTCTTTTTGACCATAACCACGTTGGCCAACCAATCTGGATATTTCACATCTTTAATGAATAAGGCTTTCTGAAGTTTCTCTACCTCCTATTCAATAGCTTGGTTCTTCTCGAGGATAAATACTCTACGCCTTTGCTTTACTGACTCGGCATCCTTATTGATGTTATGATCATGACAAAGGAAATTAGGATCAATCCCATGCATATCCTCATGACTCCAAGCGAACACATGCTTTCTCTGTCTCTGGAACGCCACTAGCTCCTATTTAAGAACATGATCCAGTGTTGTTCCTATTTGAGTAGATAGTTCTGGCTTATCATCATCTAAAATAATATTCTCCATTGCTTCTACAATCTGACCTTTCACCAATTCTGTTTCTTCCCTTGGATATAAGGTTTTAACCTCAGATTCACTATTGGGTTCAGTGATATCCAGTAGGTAAGTGGTGGTCTTTTTCTTCATTTCTGCTAGATCTTCTTGCTCGACAGAAGAGTAATAGCATTCCTGAGCTACTTTTTGATCGCCTTTTACCATGCCTTCACCAAAGTTGGTCGGGAACTTCAAACATTTATGGATTATAGATGACACAACTTCAAATTTCTTCAATCTTACTCTTCCCATGATCATATTGTACGTAGAATGAACATTTTTGTCCATTATAAAGAAACGTATTTTAGTTGTCCTGCTTGCTGGCCAGGTGTCGATCAACACTTCCAGCTTGATTGTGCCTAGTGGAAATACTTTTTCTCCAGAAAAACTTATTAAATGTCTTTGATAAGGTTCCAATTGGCTGAGCTTCAAGTACAGACTGTCAAAGCAAGGGTAGAACACGATGTCCGCCGAGTTGGCGTTATCAACTAATATCCTATAAATAATTATATCTTGCCTTTTGAATTTGATTACTAAGGGGTCGTCATGGGGATATAGCACCCCTGAAAGGTCGTTTTTAGAAAAGCCAATCACTAGTTTATCTTTGTTAACCTTCCTCGGTCTATCTTCCTCGGCCATATTAATTCTCTGGATATAGGAGCAAGCTTGAGCCTTATTGGGGTAAGCTTTTCTTTCAGCAATACGATCCCCTCCTCCTGCAACGCCACTTGTAATCATTTGAAAATCAAACGATCCAAACTAAGCATAAATACTTCACGTTTCGGTTGTCTAGGCCTTTAGGTAGGTCAGGGTCATCTTCTTGATTATCTTAATGAGTTCTCTTTTTCTCATCCTTAGGCTTGCATGGAGACTTTGACTTTCACTGATCTTTATTATTGTTCGATCGATCAACAAATTTGTCTAGCTTTTCTCTTCGAATAAGTGCTTTAATTTCATTCTGAAGAGCAACGTAACGATCTGTCGTATGCCCATAATCCCTGTGAAATTTGCAATATTTGGACCTATCCCTCTTTCCAACAGGTGCTCTCAACTTTTCAGGCTAATGGTTGCTATGCTTTATTTCCTCCAAGACATTATGGATGCCCATTGTTAGTGAAGTGTAATTGTGGTATTTCTTGAGTCTATCAGTATTCCCCTTTTGCTTTGATTTCCTATGCTCCTTATGCTATTTCTTCTCCTTTTTCTCAGTTTTGCCTTCAGTATTTACTCCTGAATTTTATTTGGTTGCCATGGCTTCCCCGGCATTCATTATCTTGGTTGTTTTCTCCTCGTAATCAATGACTTCTAATTTCTCGTTGTTGAAACGAGTAATATAAATCTATAGTATTCTCTCCTACCCTTTGCATTACACTTAGCAAATGAGCTACTATTTTCACTGGTTTGGCTTCAAAGTGGAAGTTACTAATAAATAGCTCGGCGAGTTAGTTGAAACTATAAATTTATCCACGAGGAAGGCTATTGTACCAAATCTGGGCAGGCCCTGTAATTGTTCCTGAAAATGCCCTGTATCTCATTTCATCAGGAATAATATAAATATCAGTTACTGCTTGGTACTGCTCTATATAAAGAACATAATATGTTTTCTCATCATACTTCGGGGTAAGCACAGGAGCTTTAAACTTTGAAGGAGTAAGAAAGTCTACAATAGCTTTCGTAAAAGGAGATCCTTTCACAAAACTTCGTTGCAAAGGCTTTTTTGCCTTTGCCATTTCTCCCAACATATCCTCCAATCGTTGAATAGAGCCCTTCTATAAGTTATTAACAACATCAGATTTATGTGTTGTAGCTCGGTTGTTATGACCAACTGTTTGTACTGAGCTTTCTTTCTATAAGGTCTGATCGGTACGGATAAATTGTCGGGCGTCTGATCTGGATTGGTCTAAGCCTACTCATTGATCGGATGGTCATAGAGAATTTCTCGACAATGCCCTAGGAATATATCTATTCCCACAGGGTCCCAGACGATCAAAGGGAGATGCTCTACTCAACCTTTCCAATACACTCAATCTTTCAGGAGTTAAAAGATTGTTCATTATATGGTTCTGAAGTTTTAAGTGCATAACTTTCTCCTATACGGTAGGACGTATCTCTAGTAGTCCTAGATTTGTTATGCCTACCATTTCTTGAAGGTGGTGGTGGAATACGAGCAGACAAGGTAGGAGATTCAACCTGTAATGTTTGGGCTAATTACCTAATGGTATCCTACATAGCCTCTTGTCCTTTATCAAGGCTAACCACGATTCCTGTCAGATCGTTGTTGGTTGGTGGAGTAGATGGAACAGGAGGAATGCCATCATTCTTGGTGCTTAATTCAGGAACATCAGTCATGTTGAGTGAATGGATGAGTGAAAAATATTTAGCAATACGATTCCCACAGATGCCGCCAATCTGTTGATGTAAAAAACTAGACTATGTCTAATTAATTAATAACAGATAATATTTATAAGTAAAAGAAAGAGACAAAGAGGTTTTTAAAGTGGTTTGGCCTATGAAGAAAATCCTACATCCACGGTGTTTCTTATTGACTGGTATTTCTCCTTCAATCACTTGCCTTTGATGAAGGGATTACAACGTATTTATAGCTTAGGAGGAAGACCAAGAGATAAAATGTTAACGGATGGAATGCCTTTATAAATTAGGCATTTACATCAATACAGAAGATCCATAATGTATCTGGTTATTGGCATTTTGCTGATAGTGTTGGTCAGCCTCCCTACTGTTGGTCAGGCTTCCTGGCATTGGTCGGCATCCCAATACGATGGTCGATATTCCAGGCCTTGGTCGGTGATTATGCCTTGCTGACTAGGACTATTGTCACAGCGGATGACACATATCTATTTCTGATTGGTCCACGTAAGTGGGTAATTTTTTGTATCAACAATTATTATTATTATATTTGATTTTATTTTTATTTTTAGCGGGGAGTTTCTAACTCTTAATCCTTTTTCGATGCAGAGCATGCAAATTCAACAAGAGCTCATCGACCGAGCTTCTAGATACTGGAAGGCGTTGGAGTCTTCTACCGAGGAAAATTCCACCCTCAAGACCCAAATCGGTAACTAGTGCCGAGAGATTGAAAATTTGGGTAATATAAGATCAAGGATGAGGCCACCGCCAATACGAAGGCGGTGGATGAGGCTAAGAGAACTCATAATGAGTTCAGCCGGGTTGATGTAGAGTTGTCCAAGTTGAATACTTATCACCAACGCACTATCTTGGATAAGCTCATCTTTCAAAGGAAGAAGAATTCGATGGAGAAGACCAAAGAGGTCGATATGTAGAAGTCATACGACAATGGCTACGAGGCGGTCGTCCAAGAGCTCGCCACCTAGTTGCACTACTATGAGTCTATTGCCTTTAATAAAGGCTGGGTGGCAGGTCTGCAGAGGGGTAATATCGATGAAGGCGACCTTGCCTATGCTGAGCATCCCCCATAACCAATCCATTAGCAGATCTCCCTATAGACGCGTTGTCCCCCAACTCCACCAATCACCCTATTGTGCTTGATGAGGCTGTTTCTGAATCGGTCGAAGCAGGGATCGATTAATCTTGAGGCTTTTTATTTAATGTATTGTTCTTATTCATGTCCCTCAGTGGTATTTTTGGTAGGTCCTGGGCCATTTTAGTATTTAATGAAGAATTTTCTATTTCTCCTTTTATACTGTCTCCGTGCATTGTTACGTTGTAATTAAATGTTACTTGTTTGATTTGCTTTTTCACTTCTTCCAAAGTCTTAAGCGAATGGAGTGATCAACTATTAAGGTAATCATTTATACATTTTTTAACTGGTCTTATATTGCCATTGTAAATGGGCTTTTGTGCCTTTGTCTAGACCAACTTACTTCGAATTATACCACTCCGTGAGTGGGGTTTTATTAATCTTTTCCAGATCGTGCCACTTGTTATAGTGGGTTTTGTGCCTCTCTAGACCGATTTACTTTTAGATCATACTGCTCTAAGAGTGGGTTTTCACCGATCTTTCCCAATCATAGGCCGATATACTTTTAGATCATACCACTCCATGAGTGGATTTTCACCGATCTTTCCCAGATCATACCACTTGTGCAAGTGGGTTTTATGCCTCTCTAGAATGATCTACTTTTAGATCATACCACTCTAAGCGAGTTTTCACCGATCTTTACCAGATCGTACCACTTATGCAAGTGAGTTTTGTGCCTCTTTAGGACGTTATACTTTTAGATCATACCACCTGCGTAAGTGTTTTTTGCCTCTTTAGCTCGATATACTTTTAGATCATACCACTATAAGAGTGGGTTTTCACCGATCTTTCTCTGATCATGCTACTTGTGCAGTGGGTTTTGTGATTTAACAAATTGTATAGTACTTACATAATTCGAAGTAACTAATAACAGATTATTAATATTAATAATAAAAATATAATATGTTTGCCTTGCTACCTAATGATCAAACTTTCTAAGGTTCATGACATTCCATGACCTTGGGACTATCCTCCCACATTTATGTTTTAAGTGATATGACCCCCACCCCATTTTAATCTACGCGGTAAGGTTCCTGCCAGTTTGGCGCCAGCTTTCCATCTAATGGCTTTTTTTGCGTCAGGAAACAACTTTCTGAGGACTGGGTCACTAATTTGGAACTTCCTAACTTTGACCTTTTTATTATGCTGCTTTGCTAGCTCTTGCTGATAGGCGACCAAATGTATTAAGGCCTGCTCTATTCTTTTTCGACCAGGTCCAACTCATAAGATATTCGTTCATCTTCAAAGATCTCGGATCTGATCATTGGTAGTCCGATCTCTAGGGGGATTACTGCCTCTATGATGTATGCAATAAAGTATGGAGTTTCTTTCGTCGGTGTTCTAGGGGTCATTATGCGCACAGAAAGGATGGAAGTTCATCTACCCATCGCCCTTTGGCATTCTCCAACCTCCGATTGATGTCTGCTAGAAGATTTTTATTGGTAATTTTTGCCTGTTCATTGCATTGGGGAAAACTATTGATGCATAGTGAATCCTTACTTTGTATTCGGTTGAATAATCCCATAAGGAATCGTTGTCAAACAGAGTTCCGTTGTCCGTTACCAGTGCTCTTGGGATGCCAAATCTGGTGATGATATTTCTCTAGATGAATCTCCTAGCGCCTGGATCCTTTATATGGGTGAGGGGTTCGACCTCAACCCATTTGGTGAAGTAGTCGGACGTCGTTATTAGGTACCTTTGATTTACAGGTATTGTTGGTAGTGGCCCCACAATATCTATGCCCCATTTAGCAAACGACCATGGACTTGTGAGGGAGGTTAGATCTCCTACAGACTGTTTGATCACCGGTGAGAATATTTGACACTCTAGGCATTTTTTAGTGAACTGAGTTGAATCCTTCCACATATACGACCACCAGTACCCTTGAGAGATTGCTGTGCTAGACATATTTCTTCTTGTATTTCTCTCAAAATCCCCTCTACTTGATACGGGTGGACACATTATAACAGTGGGCTTGTAAATGATTTTTGGTAAAGCTTCCCATATGAGTTAAGGCAACACCTGGCCAATTTAATCTTCAGTTTGTGTGTTGCCTTGTCATCTGGGGGTAGTTAGCCGATTTAAAAAAATGATGGGGTTCGTTCATGATGGGGCCAATTGCACTTGGAGGATACTTAGATCGGTTGTTGTATCTTAAATGCTTGGTCGGTCTACATATTCCACCTCAATCGTTATCTTCAAGTCGGCCTCAATGACAGAGGCCAAAGTGGCTAAGTTTCTTTCTTTGTCAACTGATAAACTGAGGTCGACTCAAACTATTAAAGCAGTCCCCTGGCCTTGTCTCTATAGGCTATTATTTATGAGATCCCTTGCTTTATATTCTTCGTTGAGTTGGTTGCGATCTGGAATCATAAAATGCGGCGATGTGACCAGAGCCCAAGTTGATCTCCCTTCGTAGACCATGCACCACAATTTCGTATTCGACTTCGTTATTTAAGCCTTTGAATCCTAATATGATGGCTTGTTCCATAAGTCTGCCTCATGGGGCCAAGAACACTACCCCAACTCCTATGCCCTTTTTATTTTATGAGCCATTAACAAATAGATTCCATTGCTGCTCATTCTCGTCGACTACTCCAAGATAGATTGGGTCTGTTACTCACTTAGCAATGTTGAGAATTCGGCCACGAAGTCGGCCAGGACTTGGCCTTTGATCGCCATTCTAGGCTCATACCTGATGTCGAATTGGTCTAGTTCAAGTGACCGTTTGGTCTATCTATTGGAAAGGCCAGCCTTTCTGAGGGCGTCCTTCAAGGGGTAGGTCGTCAAGACGATCATGGTGTGGGAATCAAAGTAATTCCTATTATTGATAAGCATATCATCTATATATACCTCAATGGCGGAGCCGATCAACTTCTTGATATGTCGCCCCCGAATTATTCAAGCCAAAGGGCATTACCTTATAGCAGTAAAGCCTTAGCGTTGTGATGAATGAGTGTTATACCCCGCCTAGTTAAATACCGGGTGATCAGGCCTTTATTAAATCAAAACGGGATTCCCATATGGTTCGTTCTAAGCATCACTGTCGAAAATAATTTAAACTTTTTACTAACCACCTAGTATTTAAAAAGTTGATGTCAAAATTTATCTTTTTATTAAACAACAACAATAACGAAACATTATTACCATAATTAACGTCCCATGCAATAGTAATATAAATCCATCCACCATATAAATGACTGAGATAAAATAATACCGAATAAACCATCAGTTCCAAAATCCAATATAAAGTCCAACATGAATAAAAATCTCTAAGTACAAAGTCTAATTGATATAAATAAAATAACTGAGGGCAACATGCCCGCATGAAATACTGAACTGCACCCTACACTGTGAATGAAATAACTGAAGCGACTAAGCTCAAACCCTACAAGCATCCACAAGTGTTGTAGTTGTACATCCTAGAACAGATCATCCTGCTTGGCGTCCCTGTGGCTGGATACCTAAAGGTTTTGGAAAAACTTTTGCAAGTATGGGTCAAAGCCCAAGTAAAAATCATTTGAAAATATTTAGCAAGCATTTAAATCTCAATTTAAATGAACATTTATTAGATACACATGTTAGGCTGCGAACACCCCCTTGAGTTTCTCACCTCTCATCTATAGTGCGCACCTAATGTTTTCCACTCAACCCCGCCTAGTCATTCTACCCAATACAACTAGGTTACCAGTATCTAATAAACCTCAAATCAGTCTAGCTCACCTGTACCGTCCATACAATACACTATCGAATACCCTTAATTATCATTAAGCCTTTTGTTAAGTTTCTCCTTAACTTACCCATACCGCCCATACAGTACTCTATCGAATTAATCAATAATTAATATCTCCCTTATGTGATTATTAAACCAAAGTTAATATTTCACATATGTTATCATTCAAGCCTTTCCATTAAGTATCTCTACTTAAATCTTGCTTTAGACATATGTAATACACTGTCTAGTCCCACTATTATCACTATCTAATCTCACTACTATCTCACATGAGTAGATTAAACGTTATATTAGATTTGCACTATCTAATCTCACTACTAACACACGTAAGTAGATTAACCATCGCTTTAGATATACACTATATATTCTCACTACTGTCACGCATAAGTATATATATATATATATATATATATATATAATACTGCATCTCCCTATCAGGTCATAACGACGCGTACTCTGCTATCAGTCCAAATACCTATCGTGCCTAATCATGGACTATTGGTTCAGAATGTCTCCTCGAACCATTAATCAAATCAAATAACAAATAATGGAGGCGAACATAGTTCTAAGTCCTTGGGCTATGCACATACCTAACGTACCCAAACGACACGCCGGTCCCACTAATACATAACACCTAGTGAGCCGCCCTAAGTTCTATGTTCTGGGGCACAAATCCAGGCCTCCCTGGAATCAGCAAGGTGGGATCGCCCACTACGCGGGAACCTCACTAGCAAGCAACGCTGGTATGTTCACGCATATGAAAGTACATGGTAGGTATACACAACCTAATCCATATGTCGCACATAGGCATACGCACAACCCATGAATATCATATATATATATATATATATATATATATATATATATATAGGTATACATTCCACCTATAAACATAATTCGTGTAGGTATACACTCAACCTATGAACATAATTCGTATAGGTATACACTCAACCTATAGACATAATCCGTATACGTATACACTCAACCTATAAACATAATTTGTATAGGTATACAATGAATCTATAAACATAATCTGTACATAGTATTTATTACTCGAATACTCACCATACTTTCAATTTACGATTATCCTCACTATCGTATTTGATGGAGTATTATTTTCTACTCTAAGGGCCCTAGTTACCCCTTGGCTAATTCAGTAGCTAAGCCTTCCTTACTCTACTGGTCCATACAATAAGCTCATTAATGCTTTTTCGTAATTACCATCTCATTCTCTCGAAATGATTACATTATCATTAATCCCGTTTAATCATCGTCTTAATTCTCTCGATAAGACTTAATCCCATAATCCTATCAAGGCAAACTGTAATAAAATAAATCCCTCGTTACCTTCTAACAATGTCCTAAAAGTTTTCCCGACAATAATTTAGGATTTTTTATATTTTTTTGGGCACCGAACCGGTTCGCATATCTGCTATTCATCTTCTCTAATACGCAAGTGCATTTTTCACCATTAACACCCACATAACGTCCATATTTCTTCAACAAATTTGAAACCAGTTGTTCCTAATCATTTCTACATGCATTAGGATGATTTCCAGCGTAAAATGATTATCAATTTATCACGAATTCAATTCAAGATCATATTACCTTTAAAGCTCCCATAAAAACCCTAGTTGATGTGTTCTTCAAATTTGTTCATCCAAAACCCATATTTAATTTGTTCTGATCACCTCAAATCCTTTGATTTCGTGTCATAAACAGAGAGGAATATCTTTACATACATTCTTATCTCAATTCATGAATTAAACCCACCCAGTTCTTCCAAAAATATGAAATCAAACCCTATTATACATGGGTATTAGAAAATGCTTAAAATAAATTGCCATTTAAATACTTGCCTCTGAATAGTAGGTCTGAAATTCGTTGGGATGATGGTGTGGTGGTTCTCCCCTTACTCCGATCTCGATTCCATTGCGATTGGGGCCGAAAAACGGTATAGGAAGCTCGGTTCTCCCCTCCTCTTCCTAACATATTGCCTTTCTTCCTTTAGCTTTGTGTTAATCCTATCCCCTCTCTAATGGGCAAATATAAACTTGCAATTTTCGGAGTTTTTTATACCTCAAACTCCCGAATGATCAAAATGCCCTTAAACGGTGTTGGGTTGGTCCAAAATCACCCCGGGACCCAAACTATACACCTGGGTACCCGCCTTCCACTATTTCGACCCTTTCGTAACCATTTGTGACCTCGAAATCACCATTCGAGTCACTGTATAAAATCATCTTATTTCCACCTCAAAATACGGCATGCGCGGAATTAAACTTAAACCGAATTAATTTAAATCTAAGTCACCGAATTAAATAATTTCTCCTAATTAAATAAATTCCTAAATCACCAATTTTATAAATTTCCATGTTCTCCAAAATACGGGGTGTTACATACTTCTCCCTTGACAAAGGAATTTCGTCCTCGAAATTCGGTTAAGTCTAGTACTCCAAGGTTTCTACGCTACCTACATCATCCATTTACTATCCCCTAATCGCAGATAATATTAACATAATTCAACTGCCCAGGGCACCCATACATCCTATACCCGCGCATAACTGCACAAATGTTACGTGTCTCTACTAGCCTCAAATATAACATAGTTATTATCCCTCATATATAATTGTATAAACGAACAATACCCAAGGTACCAAACCCATGTTCTAATGGCCAAACGCCTCCCACTTCCAACATTGCCCTAAGTTTCATGCGTGGGATGTCTCTCAAAGCGAAATCCAAACAAGGAACCCCTCCCGATACACTATTCCCTAACACTGTTAGTCGCTGAGATCTGTTAAGCCCTCAGTTCATAGTATGTACCCTCAAATACCCGTCTTTTGACATAAAAGTATACTCGTCCACTCTCATGCTACACAAGACCACATATATCACGACACTCTTACTAATACTAGTTTTTTAGCGCTAAAAAGTCATGAGCTACATCTCTTCGCTCGACAATAAGTCAGTTTACCCTGAATCACATCAGTAATTGTCCCTATGCACCGAGATCAATTATAACTAGACTACATACACATAGAAGTTTACTACACGATATATTTTAACATACACACACACGCGCGCGCGCGCGCGCACACACACACACACACACACACACACACACACATATATATATATATATATATATATATATATATATATATATATATATATATATATATATATATATATATATATATATAGGCTAAAACCTCTTTCAGGTGATACCTGACAAAAATAAATCATACCCTGGGACAACGAACACGAGATCGTTGATGTAAACTTATAACCGTATGAGCTTTATGACACCGACACTAGTTATCCTAGTCAAATTCCCCATACATGCTTATTTATTCTATTTGCGAGTCCATTATCAACTTAAGGGCCCTTTATTTTCTCCATATCCCCTTCGTCGGGTACGAAGTTTGCTAAACAATTCAGCTTCCCTATCTCGCTCACTTATGATAAATTCCGACACTCCATTCCCATATCTACCCGAACATCAGATGGACGACCTTACAATCAAATTGTAGTCAAATTCCTCATTCCATTCCATATACTTTATATATGTAGTGACTGACTCTCGTCACTTTATGCTGCTCTTATGAGTTCAAAAATTTTGTTTAAAATTTTTAAAATTCTGGGTGTCGTTGCACTCTACCTTACACGATTGTACTTGGATTTTCTCCTTACATTGGCCAATCACACTCCCTCTATTTACCGAATCCTTATAGATGGCTATGTAAAAGATTCCTTCCATCTTTCCCCACCCCTTGTCGACAACACTGGGTGAGTCTGAAATTACACCACCGTTATCTACGAAAGTGCTTGGGAAAGCTACTGCCCCCGAGTGATTATCCATAGTGTGCACCTAACGTTTCCTAATTAACCTCGCCTAGTTATTCTACCCAATACAACTAGGTTACCAGTATCTAATAAACCTCAAATCAGTCTAACTCACCCGTACCGCCCATGCAGTGCGCTACCGAATACCTTTAATTATCATTAAGCCTTTAGTTAAGTTTCTCCTTAACTTACCCGTACAGCCCATACAGTACTCTATCTAATTAATCAATAATTAACATCTCCCTTATATTATTATTAAACCAAAGTTAAACATTTCACATATATTATCATTAAAGCCTTTCCATTAAGTTTATCTACTTAAATCTTGCTTTAGGCATACGCAATACACTCTCTAGTCCCACTATTATCACACTTAAGTAGGTTAAACCTTGTTTAGATATACATTATATAATCTCACTACTATCGCACATAAGTAGATTAAACGTTATGTTAGATTTGCACTATCTAATCTCACTACTAACACATGTAAGTAGATTAATCATCGCTTTAAATATACACTACATATTCTCACTACCATCACGCATAAGCAAAATTTCACATCCATGAGTACATATATACATGTCACACTATATATATAATATTGCATCTCCCTATCTGGTCATAACAACGCGTACTCGCGTACTCTGCTATCAGTCCAAGTACCTCTCGTACCTAATTATGGACTATCGTTTCGGAATGTCTCCTCGAGCCATCAATCAAATCAAATAGCAAACAATGGAGGCGAACATAGTTCTAAGACTTTGGGCTACGCATATACCTAACGTACCTAAACGACACGCCGGTCCCACTTATACACAACACATAGTGAGCCGCCCTAAGTCCTATGTTCTGGGGCACAAATCCAGACCTCCCTGGAATCGGCAAGGTGGGATCGCCCACTGCGCGGGAACCTCTGCGATAGCAAGCAACGTAGGTATGTTCACATATATAGAAGTACATGGTAGGTATACACACAACCTAATCCATATGTCGTACATAGGCATAC
This sequence comes from Sambucus nigra, assembly GCA_949130495.1. Lineage (NCBI taxonomy): Eukaryota > Viridiplantae > Streptophyta > Magnoliopsida > Dipsacales > Adoxaceae > Sambucus > Sambucus nigra. Next base: position 152,875,201 of record OX422218.1, read on the forward strand.
GCACAACCCATGAATATCATCTATATAGTTATACACTCAACCTATAAACATAATTCGTATAGGTATACACACAACCTATAAACATAATCTGTACGTAGTATTTATTACTCGAATACTCACCGTACTTTCAATTTACGACTATCCTCCCTATCGTATTTAATGGAGTATTATTCTCTACTCTAATGGCCCTAGTTACCCCTTGATTCATTTCAGTAGCTAATCCTTCCTTACTCTACTAGTCCATACAATAAGCTCACTCGCGCTTTTTCGTAGTTACATTCTTATTCTCTCGAATTGATTACATTATCATTAATCTAGTTTAATCATCGTTTTAAGTCTCTCTATAAGACTTAATCCCATAAGCCTATCAAGGCCTACTGTAATAAAATAAATCCATCACTACCTTTAAATAATGTCCTAAAAGTTTTCCCGATAAAAATTTAGGAGTTTTAGGCTAAAAAGATAATTTTTATATTTTCTGGGCACCGAACCGGTTTGCCTATCTGTTATTCGTCTTCTCCAATACGCAAGTGCATTTTTCACCATTAACACCCACATATCTTCCATATTTCTTCACCAAATTTGAAACCAATTGTTCTTAACCATTTCTACATGCATTAGGATGATTTCCAACATAAAATTATCATCAATTCATCACGAATTCAATTCAATATTAGATTGTCTTTAAAACTCCCATAAAAACCCTAGTTGATGTGTTCTTCAAGTTTGTTCATCCAGAACCCATATTTATTTTTTTATAATCACCCCAAATCCTATGATTTCGTGCCATAAACATAAAGGAATATCTCTACATACATTCCTATCTCAATTCATGAATTAAACCCACCCAATTCTTCTAAAAACATGAAATCAAGCCTTATTCTACATGGGTATTATAACGTGCTTAAAATAAATTGCCATTTAAATACTTGCCTCTAAATAGTAGGTATAAAATTCTTTGGAATGATGGTGTGTTGGTTCTCCCTCACTTTGATCTCGATTTCATCGCGTTCGGGGGCGAAAAACGGTGTAGGAAGCTTGGTTCTCCCCTCATCTTCCTCTCCTATGGTCTCTCTTCCTTTAACTTTGTGTTTACCCTAGCCCCTCTCTAATGGGAAGATATAAACTTGCAATTTTCGGAGTTCTCTATACCTCAAACTCCCGAATGACCGAAATATGCCCTTAAACGGTGTCGGGTTGGTCCAAAATCACCCCAGGACCCAAACTATACACCGGGTACACTTTTTCGACTATTTCGACCCTTTCGGAACCATTCGTGACCTCAAAATCACCATTCGAGTCACTTTATAAAATCATCTTATTTCCACCTCAAAACACGGCACGTGCGAAATTAACTTAAAGCGAATTAATTTAAATCTAAATCACCGAATTAAATAATTTCTCTCAATTAAAGAAATTCCTAAATAATGAATTTTATAAATTTCAATATTCTCCAAAATACGGGGTGTTACAATGAGGTATTCTCTTGATTCAGGCTGAACATGGGTATATAATGGTAGCCGGAGTATGCATCCGTGAAGCTCATTCGTTGATGCCCCGCCACGAAATCCACTAGTTAATCTATTTGGGGCATTGGCAAACTGTCCTTAGGGCAGTGTCTGTTGAGGTCTGTGAAGTCAACACATACCGTCCACCTCCTATTTTTCTTCTTGATAATGACAATTTTTAGACCCATTTTGGGAATTGGACTTATTTGATGGAGCTAGTCCGAAGTAGGTTATCAACTCCAGCTTTTACTGCCCTTACCTTCTATGGCGTTGATTTCCCAGGTTTTTGTTTGACCGGCGTGGTGCTTGGTTCCACATGCAATCGATGACAAGCGATCTTTGGGTTTATTCCCAAGATAACATAAGGCTGCCAAGCAAAATCGTATACTTTTGCTCTGAGAAAGTAGGTGAGTGGTTCAACTTGATCCCTGGGAAGCTCCTATCTAATGAGGAAAATCTTTTCTTGTTGTGACACATCTAAAAGAATGAGAATCAGTTCCTTTAATGCGCGTTCGACAGGGGCCAATCGAGTTTCTTTGACCCCTTGACGAATACCCTTTCGTTGCTACTTATGTTGATCATCCTCTGAGTTGTCCTCACATTGAATATTCTTGGATTGAACCTACCCTATCTTGATAGCTAAAATAAAAAAGCTTCGTGTCGCTGCTTGATCTCCTCTGATTTCTATAACCCTTGGTCGGTCATAAATTTGAGATTCTGATGAAGTGAAGATAGAACAACCATCATATCATGCAGCCACCCTCTACCTAATATGGCATTTTAGGGTGACTCTAACTGGATTATATGGAATTCGACCTCCTTGTTAGCTGGGCCAATTTTGATTAGTAAATTGATTTTCCCTATGGGTGACTCTATATCCCCATTAAAGCCAATCAATGGGCCGATGTTGGTATCCAAATCCTTATCACGATAACCAAGATTGTAAAGCACTTTCGGGTACATAATTTCAAATGAATTTCCTTGGTCTATTAATGCTTTCCTCACATTAAAGTTTGTAATTCGCAAGGTGAGCACTGGGGCCTCTTTATGGGGCAGCTTTAGGTCGACGAGGTTGCCATCGATGAACATAATAGTACGGTCGATCTCCAGGTATTTCCTCTCCTTTTTAACTAGGATTGATTTATTGGGTCTACCTGGAATGCTTGTTAAAGGCTGGATGCTTCCCTCATCTTCTCCTTTAGTTTCTTACCAATATGCTGGGTCAGGTTGGTGTAGCCGTGGATGACGGTGACCAACCCTGCTGGTGGGAGGTATTCTTCCGCTTTCTGGAATGCGTTAATCTTTGTTGCCACCTTTCATTTTGTTATATTGATGTATTTAAGTTCCTTCAGGTGCTTATTATACATCTTGCAGTCTTTCGTGAGGTGCCTGTGGTCCTAGTGATAGATGCATTTGAGATTGGCATCCCTAGCACTTGGGTCACCGACTATCTTAGGAGGCCTCTTGAAGAAAGGTTTGTCCTTGATCTAATGCATGAGTCTAAAAATGGTCTCCTTGAAGGCTGTCTCCAACGCATTGTTGTTACTTTCACTGGCCTGAGATTTGGAACAACTTTTAAAAACTTCATTCTTGAACCCCTTTATGGCTGAAGATGGTTGATTTCCCCCCTTGGGGCCTTCTTCATCTCACTCTTCTTTTGGTCAGCTGGGGAGGCTGCACTGTAGATATCATCTTCTATCTTAGCGTATTTCTCAATACGGGAATAAGATCATCCATTAAAGAGGTCGACTTCTTCTTTGTCAGCGACTAGTAGAGATCATCCGATCGATAAAAAATGAACTTAAAGGAGGCGATCACTAGTTGCTCATTATAATGGTCAATTTCTTTATACAGCTCCGAGTACTTCTGATCGTACTTCTCGAGAGATTCTCATTTCTTCTTCTTGAGAGATTAGCGAATCGACCTCTTTGACCACCCTATTGCTTGTGATAAATCGGGCTGTGAACTGATCGATCAGTTCCCTAAGGTGGAGATCGATCCGGGGGATAATTTTTCAAACCACTTCAAGCCGATGTAACATAAGGTTGATGGGAATACCCTCCACATCAAGGCACCGAGATGGCTCCAAAGGGACATGATTTGTCGGTAGTGTCTAATGTGATGAGTCAGGTATGTCTTTTCTTCGTATGTTGTGACTTTTAGCATGGATAATTCCTTTGGATGCTTAAAGGATTCTATCAATTCGATGAATGGTGAAGCTACACCATGCCCTAGAGCTTTCCCATCCAGGTCTTTGGGGGTTCTGGCAAGGTTTGGGTTCACATTTCCTTCCAATTCCTTACGGATAAGTCCTCTCAGTTCGTCTGTCTTTACTTGGTTCGGCTGCGGCCCAAAGCGAGTTGGCCTGCTACTTTCGGCCTACTTCGTAGGACGAGGTTAGTGATACCCGCGATTGATGGAATTCCTCCCAGGTGAGCGATCGCGTTGGTGATATTGAGGGATCAAATAGGGAATTCTTGAACAAGAAACCCTGTCAACTTGATTCCTTGGGGAGTGAGGTTCCCTCCTGTGATGATGCTGAGTACGTGAATCTGAGGTATTACCTTCTGATTGCTAGGACAACTGTCTCCTTAGATGAGCGATCTTTTGATCACGACTGTTCAGCTACTATTTGTAGATACTGGCCAAACGGGAGACAACCTTTCCTTTTGCTCGGTCGATTGGTGGCGTACGATACTGCTGACTAGGTCCAGATTCGCCAGACGAGTGCCCTATGGACCTTGAACGTTGCTGGGGATGCAACAATCGCACATGAGTTTGATCCCTCCTTACGCTGCGTATTTCAGATTGCACGCGACTCATTGCGTGAGTGGGGTGAGACTGATCTGCACTCATAGTGAACTTTGGGGTTTCCTGATTTCAAAAGTGGTGAGAGCTTCAAATTTTCCTATGAACGACGCTAAATTTTAGGTGGTTCTTCCCACAATGGACAATAAAATTACAAAATTTCCCCAAAAATATTATCAATGCAAAAAAGAAAGTAAAGAGAGCTATGTACGTGGTTCATCCGTGAGGTCGACCAACATCTACACGGGTAACGAGGGAGCAATTTGTATTATAAAAGGGATGGAAATAACCGAAGTGCTAGTGTTGTTAGCTGAGAGTCCAGACTATTGCGTGCTAGTTACAATTAGTGCTTAATGTGGGCTAGATTGCCCCTATTTACAGGCTTAGTGTCCCACCTTCGTGAGTTTATCCGTACTTATGTTTATCCGAGATTTGATTATATCTTTTAGAATATGTGTTTATCCAGGCTGATCGCCTTTGCGCGCTGCTCGTGTGATGTGCTAAGTGTTCGACCATGTGGCACGATATCCTATTTCCTTCAATACTATATGTGTGGAAAATGGTAGATCTTAATTAAATGCAAGACCAATTGAATTGAATAATAAAAAACATGTGAAATGAAAAGAGACATTGTTTTATGACTTGGCTTTAAACTTTTTGTCCACCCATGCATATATACACTTCACCTCATAATTGAATGTGCATTAAAGGAGAGGGGATGGGAAAATTAGAGTTGTTGTTCGGGAGTTGAAGAGATAGCGATACAATCTTCTCAATGTCCATCTAAAATAAATGGGGAGTAAAATAAAAAGAAAAGGAGAGTAGAAAGAGAAGGAGCGAAATAAGATGTCAATCAATATTTATATGGAACACGTGGTAAGTTAATGTTAGGGCTATAACTTAAGTTATATACTATAGATGAGAATACATAGACATGTAAGTAGTGTTTGAGTTTGCCTCATAAATTCGAATATGAAATAATATTTATTTTTTTAAATAATTAAAAGACTAACGAGTATATTTATGTGGAATAATTAAGAATTAGAATTAAACTTTAAAATTAAATTTAAATTTTAGATTGAGGTGAAGAGGAAGAGGAAGAGGAAGAGGAAGAGGAGGGCGAAACAAAACCCTAGTGAGTTGCATAATAAATCGGTGGTGGGCAGTTAGGAGGAAACAAGAGAAGAAAAACAATGCCGGGAAACGATGGCGTCCGGTTCACATCCTCTGGTTTGAAAGTCCCTCCTCTTGGTCGTAATCCTTGGGTTATTGAGTCCCACCCCATAGCACTCTTGTGTAGTCATTCAGTGAATTTGATTAATTATCTGAAAAGCAAAATCAAAAGCAAAAGCAAAAGGGCGTCGGTGCTGTGCTCTGCGTCGTTGGGTCATGAGGAAAGGGGCGGGGGTGAAGAGAGGGTGTTGATAAGTGAGGTGCTGGTGAGGAACAAGGATGGCGAGGAGCTTGAAAGAAAGGAGCTTGAGAAGGAGGCCATCGGCGCTTTGAAAACATGCAGGCCTAACTCCGTTCTTTCAGTTCGCGAGGTTCAAGAAGATGTCCATCGGATTATTGCTTCTGGTTACTTCTCTTCTTGCATGCCTCTCGCCGTGGATACCCGTGACGGCATTAGACTGCTCTTTCAGGTACTTTTCTCTTAATCCCTACCCGCTTATTAACCACACCAATGCTTATTATGCCTTTTGTTTCCTTCCATTACTTGACAATTCCTCGCCCAATCTATTTCCACTCACCTATATCTTCTAAATCCTAAGTGAGTATGAAGTTCCTAGAAGAACCAATCTCTTGTTCCATAAGGACCTTATGCTTACTATAAAGACCTCAAACCATTTATGACCACCTCAGCTAAAGCCTAAGGCCAATCACATTTATACAATTTACTCTTATTAAGTGGATGTAGGTATCTCAATAGAGGTACTAAACCACTATATATTCTCATGTCTTTATTATTTTGACTGAAGAACACCTCCTCCTCCTCCAAGGAGGCATACATGGTGTGGTTGAAGTCTCAATCAATTTCAGTATCATCAGTTTGGCGCCGTCCGTGTGAACATTAGTCCTTTAAAATCATCTTTACTAAAACGCTCTATTCATCATTACTACCAATGCCAAGCTAACCAAGAGAATGAATATACTGGAAGCTCGACAAAAGGCTTACGCTCATAGTAGTGAGACTTCCTCCTCTTGCTTCGGCACAATTGCATCGCACCCGAACATGTAGAGGGAGAAAACCAAGGACAAAATCTTCAAAAAGAGCATGGGGAATGTGTTTATTCTTACTTCACTAAGTTTAAATTTCTTATTTTTTAAGTTAGCAGGGAATGAAACCTCGGCTCTGCAATCTTGATGTCCATGTACCCCTGACTTTAAATCAGTATGGATGTCTCAGTACCCTTGATTTCTTGAGGTCCATGTACCCCACCTTTAAATCAGTATGGAGGTTCAAGTATTCCTGATTTAAAAAAGGTCTAGCGATTTATGTACCCGACTTGTATGAAGGTTCAAGTATCCCCCCGATTTAAAACTAGTCTTGAGGTTCATGTACCCCTAACTTAAAATCAATATGAAGTTCTAAGTACCCTTGATTTAAAACCAACCTCGAGGTTTACTTACCCATGACTTAAATCAGTATGGAGGCACTGGTATAAATAAAATCAGTCTTGAGTTCCATATACCCCTTGACGTATCACTATGATGGTCCAAGTATCTTGATTTAAAACTTGTCTTGGGGTCCATTTACTCTCCCCCCCCCCCCCCCCCCCCCCCCCCCCCCGCCTTACAATTTGTATGGATGTCCAAGTCAAACTAATTTAAAACCAGTCTTGATGCCTATGTACGCCTGACTTGAAATCAGCATGGAGATCTAAGCACCCCTGATTTAAAATTAGTTTTGAGGTCCATGCGTCCATGACTTAAAATTAGTATGCAGGTCACAAGTACCCCTTGATTTCAAATATAATTCCGAGTCCTAAACACTCTTAATTCAACCTTTTTTTTTTAAATATAGTATTAGGACATTAGCCTTGGTTCCAAGGTCTAACGACCATGAATATAAAAAAATGCTAGGACAGTTAAGGAACAAACACTTTTAACTATGAAAAAGGCTCGGGGACATCCACCACGTTCTTACAAAAAATCTAACATTCGACCCTAAACAACTTGAGGCTTAAGTATCCCCCGATCTAAAATTAGTATGAAGGTCCACTATTAAAAAACCATGAAATTTTAAAGCAAAAATAAAAAATAAATTGATGACAAAGCACAAGAACAACCAAAGACAAGCATTCAGATCAACATGTACAATGTCTGTTCCTTTCCTCTGTAAAAATGAAATAGCAATAATCTTTAAAGGTAATAACTCGTTTCGTCTATCAAGAAATTCAACACTGAAGTGCAGCGCAGGGCTTTCACTCAAAGAGGAAGCTCCAAGGGAACGGTCAACTGTGAGTTAACAATTAGAATTCACTAAAGAAGCTAAAGGGGAACAGTCTTATCTTAAGAATAGGTCGAATGAACGTGAACGAGTTGGTCGACTTGCTAATCAAATTGATCGAGTAGGGCGATTGTTCGAGTAGGTCAGATGGAATTAAAAAGAGTTTAAAAAAAATAGTATATCAAAAAAGCTCAAACAACCTTATTTCTACCATCTTCAGCTTTAAAAGAGGTTTTAGAGGGCTCATGTTGATTTTCATTCTTTAAGCCTGAAGGTCCAACTTGTTCAGGCGTTTCCTTAACATCTTCATTTTTATCTTCTTCATCTGCAGACGAGTCAATCGGGAGAAGTGTGGAAATATCAAGCTCAGGGACATTACAACAACTTTGGCCATATAGTCGGCTAAGCCACTGGCAAACGACCACTTACGGTCTATTGTAGAACTGAATTACAGTTGCAACCTGACTTTGTGATTCATAAGGCCTTCAAGCTTGACATGCTTTGCACAGACCCTAGCATAATTCAAAGTCTCGTCCGAGTCTACTCGGTATTGCAAGGCATCGATCTAATTCTGAGAGGCAAATAAAAAAAATCTGTATCGTGGTATATCATCGAGATATCAACGATTTTGAGATGGAACGTCGATATTTCGGCGATTCCAAGATGTAACGTAGATATCTCGGCTGAGACGACTAGATGTCAGCCGAGCTGATCCAAAAGAAGAAGCCAAATCGAGAAGAAGAAGAAATCGTCCGAGTTGATCCAGAAGAAGAAGCCAATTTTTTGGCCGCCTTATGTTCGTAGAATCTTCAGCTTTCCAGGATTTCCGAAAGAGGTACTTTGTATGTGGTTTCGTAAGGAGGTGAACTTAAGTCTATCGGCCTTTTGTTTTCTAGCCGAACATCTTTTTAAGAATGCCTTTTTGTTTTTGTTCATATTTCATTTGCAAAAAAGCCGTATTGTACAAAATAAACTATTAAATGCTTTTACAAAAACTGCACTGCACATGTACAAAATAAAATATAATTGCTTGTTTAAAAAAAATGTTCTTTTACATTTGTGTTTGGCATTGAGAAAAGTTCATTTTTTTTTATAAATGAAAAGATAACATTTCATATAAAATAATAATAACTAAAAGTTAACAGTTTCTAAATTTGTGTTTTACTTTTGTAAACGTTCATTTTTAAATTTTTGGTACAAAATAATAATAATAAGTTAACAATTTTTAAATTTGTTGTATATTTTTCATATGAACAAAAAATGATTTGTTGTTCATTTTTAATACAAATATTATGATTTTGATTGAAAGTTGTTGTACACTTTTAATAAATTATTACAATTTCTTAAAAAAATGGTAGTGTACATTTTTTACAAACTATTACAATTTCTTAAAGATTACTAGTATCCCTAAAAAAGTTATAATATTTTTTAAAATATGCTCTTTATTTGTAGACCATATTTTCAAATTATGAGTCATCTAGCCACTCATCCCAACCATATGGTTTATATTTTTATTCTTACCCTACTAGGGAAATTATCCTTATTCACATCCTTACCAAGTTACCACGACCGATATCCCCACTAGTTAGGTACAAGGTTCTAAAAGGCGTGAGGCGTGGTTGAGGCGTAGAGGTCAAACCTCAAGCCTTAGGAGTCTAGGCGCGCCTAGGCGTTTTCTATTTTTCATTATTTTTTTAATTATTCTAATGCTAGTAAAATAATAAAATAATACATACCGTGAAATTTGAAAATATATTTGTATGTTTTGTAGTCATCACATCAATATCAATAATCAATTCAAAATGGTTTAATATAAGAAATGTATTTTTCAGCTTTTAAATGAAACAAATAGAAAACAAAAAAAACTGAAGTGATTAGTCCAAAAAATGAGAAGAGAGAGGTATACCAGAAAATTTGAAGGTTGGAGTCGGAAAGGAATAAGTCAGAGTCGAAAATGTGTCGGAGTCTTCGAGGTTTGGTCGGAAGTTGGTAGGAAATAAAAAGGGCTTGGTCGGAAGTCGGTCAGCAATGTAAGGTTTTTCGTTTTGGACGAGAGGCAGAAAGATGGAGAGAGGCTCGGGTTTACGTTTTTCTTTTAATCATTTTGGACGATATATTGGCCCGGTATGTAAGAAAGGCCTTTAAAAAATGACGTCGCTTTGCCAAAGCATTTTTAAAAATAAAATAAAAATAATAATAATAAAAAAAACGCGCCTAGACGCGCCTTGGCTCCGTTGACCACACCTTACACTCCCGTTGATTGCCTTTTACCACGTATAAGGCATGCGCTGGGCGTTTCTCCCACACCTCACGCCTAGGTGCTCTTTTAGAACACGGGTTAGGAACTTGAAATGATGAAAACAATGTGATTATTTTTATGCAACCTCTTTATCGTTTAATGTGTCATTTAATTGTTTTTTAATTTACTATTGATTTATAATGGAATATTGAATCTGACAAGTTTGACCCACGCCAGTATAATCAATTAGATAATGCTATGCCTATAAAATGATGGTTTTGAACTTATCTCATTGGACCATATTATTAATCTTATTTTTTTTAGAAAATTTATATTTTTTTTGGGATCTTTAAATGGCGTATCTTTGCATATTGCCCGATATTGCGATCGACTTAAAAATCGAGCGTCTAAATCAGAGACTGAGACCGAGATTTTGAACCATGGACCCTAGCAAGTTGCTCCTTGAGACTCGAGGCTTACTAGTTCTGATCCATCTCCAAAACAACCAATTGGATCTTGACATCTACCAAGTCTATGGTTCATTTGTCCAACCTCAACTTCTCTTTTTTCAACTCAAGGTAAGCAGCCTTCCGAGCCTCATAATTGGCCTTCAGAGCCTCGTGGACAAATTGATAAACTTTTCTCTGCTTGTTCGACAATTTCGAAGAGTGCTTTAGGAGGTCAAGCAGGGAGGGCCTTCTACGCCTCAACAAGGCGAGATTGGCACTCATCAGCTCCACCAGCTATTTTAATGAAGACAACTGGGTTTTAATCACTCTCGTTCAGCTTCTAAAGTCTCGAGTTCGATCCTCTTATCATTAAAGGCTTTCTTCCATTCCACGCGTGACCACGCTCCCAACCACTGGTATAGGAAATGAAATTCCTTCCAGCGGAAGTTATCACAGACTGAGCCTTTAAAACAAGGAAGGTACATATTAGCAGCACAAGTGCAAATGAATATGAAAATAGAATTATGAGATAAATACTTGCCTTATCATATGGATCAACTCCTTGGGTGATGACCTTTAGAGTATCCTCGGTTGATGCATAGACATTTAGGCTTCTAAAAGCCCGAGGACGATTGTTAGCAAATAGGTTTTAGAGATACCAATAGGGGCAGGGACCTCCTCGACACTTTTTGAGGTCTTCTCTTCCCCCTTCTCAAGACTGCATGGAACCTCTTCAACATTAATGGCTTTCAGCGAGAGAACCAGGTTTTTTGTCACCTTCTCTTTGAGACCGGAAGTTGCAAGTCCCCTGAAATAGAAGATCCACGTTGAACTGATTTAAAGGATCCACTAACCTCCTTCACCACTTGTAGTGGACGCTGAATTTTGCTTCGCATCTAGTCCTAATCCAGCATCATAGAGCCTTAGTAGAGTCACAAATGTGTTGATGGGGAGCCCCATCAACGTCTCAGTCTCTTAGAAAGCATGTGACTTTATAGTCACATGCTTTCTAAGAGACTAGTCAAGGGTAATTGACTTGCTCTCCTCAAGCATGCCAACAGTCTAATCAATCCGACTCTCCACCCACTTCACTGTAAAAACTAGTCTCCTTCATTGAATTCCATTTCTGACATAATCTTCAGGTAGAAGGCGGGACCTCAACGTGGTAGTCTAGACTCCAACAAACAAGTTTGATCGCTCAACTCAAGTGAATGACCGCAAAGGCCCCTCCAAGTTTGTATTAGGCGTACAACACCGCCAACACATCTTAGCTCTCGATATTAGAGCCCACACCATAAGGCAAGGACCTCAGTCGTCCCACTCAACTCATATTTAAGTGTAAAAAAGTCATTAAAGGTTCCTAGTCCCTATATCAGGCCAAAGACCTCTGGAAAATGTTGGCAAAACCATAAAACAAACCTCATTATAAGCATAGTTTACAACCTCAGCCGTCTTCTCCGGACTGAGCGCTCAAATATATGATCGAAATGTTTATACTTCATATCAGCAGCCCCATAAGTGCATGCAAATAGGCAGACAAGGCCTCGCTAAGTTAATTTGTCGGGTTGGTAGAAAGTATAATCACTTTTTTACGAACTTCCACTCACCCAATGCGTTTGTCTTGGAGCATTAAATCAACAACCATTACAACTAATTTGCAACTCAATTAATTCTCATCCATACCTTAAACGTAACTTTTTAGCGCTTCTTAGCAACTCGTAGTAGCTAGCTCTATAAGGAGTGCGTACAAGGATCCAAATTTAAGTTGAAATTCAACATAGCAAGTATTTAAGACTAATATTTAACATTTTTACAGCTTCCGGCTCATACATCGTATTCTAAGCACCACACTTAGGTGACTTAGATTTAATATAGTCTTGTGAGTCCTAACTGAGTAAGAAGTTCTTAGAGGAACCAATCAGTTGTTCCTTAAGAGCCCTCGAGCTCTCTGCTCATGATAAAGACCTCAAACCAATTCTGACCACCTTAGCTAAAGTCTAAGGCCGGTCAAATTTGTACTACAAGGGATAAAAACCTTAAAAGTGCACGTAGGTACCTCAGCAGTGGTATTGAACCACTACATATCCTCGTGTCATTATTATTTTAACAAAAGAATATCTCCTGTTCTAAGTAGGCATATTTGGTGAGGTTGAGGTTTCAACCGATTTTAACCATAAATAACTACTGGGAAGCTCATAAATGCTTATTTTGGGTATAAAAAATGTTGGAGAAACATACTCGGAGCTCGTGAGTTCCATTTTCTCCAAGTATATTAGTTGGCTTATGGAAGTGTGTACGTGGAAGATATGCTCGACAAGAGCATTTGTGAGGATGGCCATGTTGTCCCTTTTCAAACGCTAAACAAGCATATGATGAAGCTGTTTCCCACCAAATTTGCTTTCTTCTCATTTGAAAAATTTCTTGATTTTGGTAACAAGTTGTGGTATAAAAGCAAATCTATAAAAGAATCATGCCATATTTGGATATGACATGCCCCTTTTACATTAAAAAAAGTTACTAAAAGAAGTTCTGAGGGCAACCTTAAACTGATTTGTCTCAGTGGCTGATTGTTTTTTGTTCTTTTTAAACCTTAAGAAGGCATCTTAGAAGAAATCCTACTATTTCCACGTCTCGTTGTACCACTTTATCTATATCTTACTGTCGGCTATTAGCTCCACACCGATTGGGGAAGAAGTCAGATTGCAGAAGCTTGTTTATGTAAAATAACTTAAGGATTGAGATGAGCCGAGGCAAGGTACCAAAGATAGAAAAGTTTGTGTATGTGGTCATTATTTCCGCATGGAAGCTTGGGCCGTACTGCCAGGTCCATACCATGGTTAATGTTTCAAAAATCGAATTGAGGCACACCTTGGGGAGAGGCGGCGGCATATCACCTTAAGACTCAACTCTCAATGGGTAAAATCGAGGCTTATGCCTTCGTTGGTCAAGGCATCTGCTTCCTTAAAACCATGTATGACGTTTACTTTTAAGTAAAGGCGTGTCAGTACCTTTTGAAATAAGAATCATGGTACAAGAATATTGTAGACATTCGGTCAATAGAGCTCAGTTGGAATTTCGGTGAGTCGACTTCTGGTTAATCACTAGGATATCGTAATTCCGCTTCTAGCACAATTAAAATAAGGCGTAAAAGGCGTACGCCTCGTGCCTTTTGTGGGTAGATTGGTCAACTAAAAAAGAAAAAGACGAAGATAGTAAAAATCTAAGAAAAGTCATTTAACTAACCTCTAAGCCGACCCAAATCACAACTCCTCACCGACCTCGCTAAACATCCTTCGAACTTCGTCGACGAGTGACGTCGCCGACAACCGAAGATTTCATGGTTCATATCTTATATATTTAATATCTTTTATGTTATATATTTGTTTATCAACATGTAATAATTTTAATATATTGTGACTATGTTGGTTTTGATTATGTTTTTTTTTAATGATGTGACACTTTATATATTGGTGACATGGATTGTGGTCCTTTTTCAGTAATAATGTGATAATGCTACGTACATTTTGTTAATGACATTGATAATGGGTCCTTTTTCTAAAGATAGTTATTATACATTAATTTGTGATTTGATTAGTTTTTTTATTCACTTTTTTTCCCTTCCCAAAATTGAAGCTTATGCTTCAACCTGCCTTGAGGTTTACGCCTTGGACAAAACGTCTCGATCTCTCTTCGCGCCTTTTAAAACATTGATTGTAGTTGTGTTTATAAACCATCCACTTCAGGCAAGTCTTTTACAAGTCGGAAGTCGAGTCTTTTACAAGTTGGAGGTCGGGAAAGTTGATCAAGTGGTTTGTAGAGCTTATCAAGTTCGACATCAAGTATTTGGCCGAGAGCAGTGCTGAATGGACATATGATAGTTGGCTTCTTTGCTGAATTTTTGTACATTGAGGGGTTCATTGACGAAGAGGACAATCCTCGGCCTAATCATCGACCCTTCACCAATTTGATCCCTTATGTTGACGGCTCATATAAAAAGACACGCAGCAGGGTTGGGCTCGTCTTGGTGGCCCCTGATAAGTTTGAAGTAAAGTACGCGTTACGATTCTTTCAAAGCATTAAACGATGATACTGTTGTCCCTCTTTATAAATACTAGCCCAGTTTCCCTCTCAATTAGCGAATACCAAAATTTGTTGATAAAAATAAATGACAAACAAATGATACACAAAGTGAAGAGGAGCTAAATTTAATTGTATGAAGCCGTTGCACTTTCTCTTTAACTACGATCAAGTGAAGTCGAAACCTGTACCTTAACTTAGGCAAATATGAACTCTTTGGAGCAATTCACATGTTCGAAACCCATCTAACTACTTTGTTAAGCAATGGCGTGCCTAACATCCGGTGCGAAGGCTAAACAAGTCACATGATCGTATACCCAAAAGAAAAAAATACAAGTCTTGAGGGCTTGGGGCAGGAAGAATACATTAATATTGGTGCAAAACTCCTAATATTTTTACAATTTCTCTGTCAATTAGCGTACAATAAACAAAAGTAATATATAGAGATCAAGAGTAAAGTCATTCATATAAAATATGAAGCACGGATTCGACACGTAATACGTGTTTCGACACGACACGCGACGCGTGATTTTTCCAAAAATTAGGATACGACACGCTAAGATATGTATTTATTAGAGCATTCTTAACATGAAATTAAGAAAATAAACCATAAAAAACAAAATTCAAACACACTTTATCATTAAATTTCATAAATAAAGCAGAATCATCATCACATTAGAGAAAAATTATTTAAAAAAATTAAAAAAATAATTTTACGTGTCCTTTGACGTGTCCCAGCGTGTCCAACCTAAACAAAGACTTGCGTCTCCCAGCATGTCGGCAACGTGTCGGAGAATGTTGGAGCGTGTCGTGTGTTCGACTCGAGTCAAAGTTGACTCGTGGCTTTTGGGAGAGTGTCCGTGCTTCATAGCATATAAATAACCATAAAGGAGTGAAAGTTTACAAACACAAAAGTTTTAAGAAAGTAGTGTGAGGCCTAATATTACTAGATGAAGGTTTGAAACATCGGACTTCAATCCTTCAGCTTAAGGCGGTGACCAAAGGATAAGGGTGCGTATGAATCCATTAAGGACTGTAACTTTTTAGCCGACATAATGATAGATGAGGGGGGTATTACTCTTGGTAAGATGACTTGTATAAGATCTTGGAGGCTGAGTCCTAATCCTCACAATTGACGACCTCAGCAATCGAGGACGAGTTACTGATTTGTTTGTCTTCTCTCTCTCTCTCTGGTGCGAACCTGTCTTGTATATTAGTCAAAAAGGGGACTTTCATGGGTGTGATGTCTTTTTGAGTGGAGTGCTTGGAAATGTGATTGATAAATGGGCTCTTAAAACTGAATTGTCGCAGCAAGAGCTATTGTCTCCGCCTTTATAAGTAAGGAAATCTCTCCATGATTCTATCACCATATAAAAGGCCATCATGATGCCTGTTATTGTTAGGTAGTTACAAAGGGGAGAGAGAGATCGTACATACATTCTTCAGGTCACTTGCACCAATTCCTTCTCATGGTGTGGTATTATTTGCAAACCATATACATCTTTGTGTATTTTGGCTGCTTGTTGCATTTCCGGTCATACATGTGTCTTAGGTGTTGATTTTTTCCACCTATGTAGGATGGTTTCATCCCACAATATGGTATAAAAGTGTACTTTGGATAATTCTATGATCTTATATCCCATCCCGACAACATCAAACGTGGGATGTCATGAAGTTATCCTTTGTAGCTATCTTATCTTGCACATCAAGTGAGGCCTTAGGGCTTTTCGGCATTAATCCTCATAATTTGTTTTTTGTCCAACGCGGTGTTGCTACATTACTGGCAGCTTTTGATGTCTCATAGTTAAATGGATCCTTATTTTTTTCTTCTTTCTTTCTTTTTATTTGTTGTAGTCTTCTATATGTATATAATGCCGTTAAATGGCATGGCCAGCATCAGAATGCAACTAATACCAAGGAATGGTTAATACTTTGTTTTGGTTACATCTTGACTTAGTAGTTATCAAAATGTATGTGTACACAGTTTTAGTAGACACGTAGTGAAAGATGTGGAAACAATTTTCTCTTTGATGCTTGGCAAGGTATACTTATTTGTATTGGTTTCTTTTGGTACAAGGTAGAACCAAACCAAGAGTTCCAAGGGTTGGTATGCGAAGGGGCTAATGTTCTTCCATCCAAGTTTGTAGAGGATGCTTTTCGTGATGGCTATGGTACGTTCTCTTTTACACAATATCTATTATGTTTATATATATATCCCACGTCTTCTTAGCGCTGCTGATATGAGACCTTTGTTGTGCTTATTTTGGTGTCAAGTTATGCAGGGAAAGTGGTTAATATTAGACGTTTAGACGAAGTAATAAATTCCATTAATGGCTGGTATATGGAGCGGGGTCTTTTTGGCTTGGTTAGCACTTCTTTTGTAACTTTTAAGTGTTGTAATTTGATGTTGTAGAAGTGCAAAGGTTTAAATCTACGACTGCAGTTGGCCTTGTTTTGTGACCGTTCCTACGACTGCAATTGGCCTTGTTTTGTGATCGCCACTTTTATTAGCAGTCTAACTATATATTTATCACTATATCAGGTTTCAGGTGTTGAGATTCTTTCAGGGGGTATTATTAGGCTACAAGTTTCGGAAGCGGAGGTCAACAATATATCCATACGTTTCCTTCGCAGGACGTAATAACCTGCTTTGAATCTCCCTATGTATACTTAGTTATAAGTAATCATGATTATATATAGTGAGGTTTCATGATATTCACATCTCTTTAATATCTTCAGAGGTGAGCCAACTGTTGGAAAAACTAGGCCCGGAACAATACTTCGGCAACTTACTACTAAGAAGGGACAGGTATTTCTCTGGTCTGGGCTTTTTACTTAAATATGAAGCTATTCGTACATTCACTTTTTTGTATTTATTTGGACACGACTTTGTACTAAAATTTGATGCTATTATTTATTCGTACCCTCACTTTTATATTATTTTATTTATTATTTTTTATCAGACACAATATATAACTCAATATTCTAATAATTTAACTATCACGAGTTATTAAAAAAATGTTATTTTAATAAAATTATAAAGTTAATCATTAATAGTTTATTAACCAACAGAAAGTATCTTTACATCAATGGCTTATAACATAACAATTCAACAAACCTCTTCGAGTGTTATTTTTCCCTTTATAAAAATAATATACATTGTTAGTTAAACGTAAGACTTAGTATATGTAGGAGGATAGTGTGAGCTTGGTTATTAAGCAGGAAGATGGAGGAATAATCCGCTAAATGGGAGACTTTAATGTTGCTCAAGGACCCAAGGAGGCTACAAGGCTTCTTGTGTTATTGAGAGGAGATGCTAGTTTGGGTTGTCAACTTGATACCTTTGAGAATAAGCAAGGCTTCCTTCATATAGGGTTAGGATTGACTAGGTAGGATGGATCTCCCTCGTGGATCGTATTTGGTACAATTGCGGAGACGAGGTGACAGATAGGTTGTCTTTCAACATCGTGGTGGTGATGTGGCCACGATGTGGCCACGACTTATTTGTACGAGTCACCCACAAGGGGTTTAAAAATATAAGTATTGGGAATATGATTAGCGGTCTTTTTTAAAAAGGTGTACTTTACTTTGTAGAGTATGAGAACAAGACAATAAGGTTAAAGGGGAAAAGTGAATGATTTCGGATTGTCTTCGGGAGAAGACCACACCGTCACGGTTTGGGGGGGTGGTCCTTTCTCTATCCTTAAGCGACAGCGCTACTTCATGGACAAATTTTTATGTGTCCTTGTCTCCATGCCTAATATCCTATGAAGCACCGACACTCTCCCGGAAGCCACGAGTCAGCTTTGACACGAGTCCGACACGCGACACGCTCCGACATGTTTGGACACGTTGTCGACACGTTGGGACACGTAAAAATGACACTTTATTTATTTATTTATTTTTTACTTTTTTTAATTTTTTTAATGTGATTATGATTTTGCCTTACTTATGATTTTTAATGTTAAAGTGTGTTTGAATTTTGTTTTATATGGTCCATTTTCTTAATTTCATGTTAAGAATGCTCTAATAATGTATTTTATGGAAAAAAATCTGTTTTATTTCATTAATATATATATATATATATATATATATATATATATATATATATATATATATGTAAATATATATTATATATTTGAAAATATATTATATATTTTACGTATCCTAGCGTGTCGTATCCTAGTTTTTGGAAAAATCACGTGTCGCGTGTCGTGTCGAAACACATATTACGTGTCGAGTCCGTGCTTCATAGCTAATATCCTTCAAGGTTTCAATAGGCCGCTAGGTCAGGCTTGAGGAGAAGACAAGGTACTGGCAAATGTTTCAACGACGACGATTTTTTCATTTGGTCCGCTTCCTTGCTGCCTAACCCCTAGGCTAGGCGCCGCATAGGCAGCGACAAGGCTCGCCTTTTAGAATACTGCTTTTCGTACAAATGCACCAAATGACACACAAGGACTACTAACCTCACCTTTGTGCCTTGATGAGACGCCGTATTGGTAACTAAACAAGACTTGAATGGTTCTTTAGGCATGCCCAATGTCACACTACTCTAGCAAGCCCCTAGAAAACACACTATGATCTAGGCGGCGCTTCACAATGTAAGACCAGATGGTGTAAGCTTTCATTTAATCTCTTGTGTGTGAAGCACCAATTCATGTAAATCTCCTCGCGTCTCCGTAAATCATCGTAGATAGAATTGATACCCAGGCCCTCTCTTATCTTTGATGCCATGTGGCTTCAAAAGCTCCACTGTTCAAGGGTAGTGAGATACTCTATGCCACAACTATGTAATGGAGATATGAAAAATATTCAATATATATTTATTTATCCTGTTTTTCATTTTAGCCAGCCTTGGTCGTGACATTCTTATATATTGGTTGGCCTTCATTCTATTTATACCTGGTTTGACGACCTTTTCGTCGCTGTATAACAGTTTTACTATGTATAACCAACAATAGTCATTAATATCCTGGTTGAATTTATTGAGTTTTTTTGGTTAAAAGGGTAATTGAAGAATTTCTCTAGAATATTTTTATGGTAGGAAAGGCTTGTATTTATGTAAAAACAATGAAATTACTTCATCTTAAGATTGAGGAATATGTTAATTTATGTGTGATTGCCTATGAAGCACGGACACTTTTCCGGAAGCCACGAGTCACGTGTCGTGTAGAAACAAATATTATGTGCGTGCTCCGACATGTTACCGACACGCTGTGGACACGTTAGGACATGTGATGGTGATTCTGCTTTATTTATGATTTTTAATGTTAAAGTGTATCTAAATTTTGTTTGGTATGATCCATTTTCTTAATTTCATGTTAAGAATGCTCTAATAATGTACTTTATGGAAAAAATATGTTTCAATTCATTAATATATATATTTAAATATATTTTATATTATACTTATCCTAGCGTGTCGTATCCTACTTTTTGAAAGAATCACGTGTCGCGTGTCAAAATGCGTATTACGAGTCCGTGCTTCATAGGTTATTGCTCCTCTGCATTTGATGCGAGTACCTGCTCATCTAAAGACACTTCTTCATTTTGTGATTGACGTATGAGCTGTTGCGTTGTTATTGACTGCCTACTCTTGCCTAATAGTACATTTATTGACCTAATTTGTAATACGCAGGGCTTGCTGGAAAACATACTCTTTATTTGATCACCTTCTCTTACTAGTAATGACATTTATTTACCACTGTTTATAATATTCCTATGTAGGTCTACAGTATGCTTCAAGGCAAGAGAGATGTGGATACTGTGTTAACAATGGGTATCATGGAAGATGTTAGTATTGTTCCCCAGCCTGCTGGAGGTAAAATGACAGAATTGCAATATCTCCTTATATGAGTGAAGATGGTTTGATATGCAAAAAAGTGTTTACACACACACACACGCACTCTTCCCAAATTAAGAATCGACATTTGCATGTCAAACTTTTGGAAAAAAGTTTGACTTTTAACATAATCAGTGACCACAAAAATACAACTTGAATATCGTGGAACTCGGTGCATTGATTTTCAACGTGGACTCTTAATTTGGAACGTCTAAAGAAGGAAAACACGACTCATAATTTGTGATGAATGGAGTATTTAACCGACTTATCTATCGGTTCTTTAGATCTGGTATCATATTCTGTGACATTGCAGATACTGGCAAGGTTGATTTGACAATGAATGTAGTTGAGCGTGTAAGTGGAGGCATCTCTGCTGGTGGGGGAATTTCGAGCGGGTATGTATGTGATGTTAAATGGGCACGAATACAAGTGCTTTACTACTAGTATTCTATGTATATATAATCCTCTCAATTATTGTGGACTTGCGTCTATATTTATCTTCTCAATTATTGTCCGTCATTTGCAACAATATTTACTTCTCGATCCTTCCATTTGTAGGATCACAAGTGGCCCTCTAGCAGGACTGATTGGAAGGTAATATTACACTAATAGTACAGTTCTTTAGTATTATATTCTCCATCCCCCATCCCCGACCGATACTTCTCAACAGATGGATTAGTTATCTTAAAAGAACCTTCTATTTTATTTGGGGAACATCATTATGGGCCTCTAGTTAATATCTTAAGTTTTTAGAGATGGCGGCTTTGACACAAGGTCTCGGGTTCGAGTCTCCTAGCATGCATTTGGTTCCCCTTTGTGTTAGTGCTGAACTCTATTATATTGTTGTACTCTTCGCCTGTCCATGTGCGAGCGGGGTTGCACGCGAGAGGGAGTGTTAGGGAGCATGATTTACATTGTTGGGTCACTACCTACCAACTTAAGCTTTTAGGTGCAATGATGCTCTAACAGTTGCAAGATTATCTAATGCTCAATACGAAGAGCCATTTAGGCCTAGAATGTGGGTCTTTTCTGGGATGAAGAACATCTGTGAATCTTTGCGTGTATATTCCCTTCGTTTTACATTATTTGAGTCTGCTGTTAACCATTATCCTTTGAATGCAGCTGCGCAATTTATCATAGAAATCTTTTTGGGAGAAACCAAAAGGTTAATCTTTCACTGGAGAGGGGGCAGATTGACTCACTATTCAGGATAAACTACACAGACCCATGGATTGAAGGAGATGATAAGCGGACATCAAGATCAATCATGGTCCAGGTAGTATGATATTTACTCATATTCAGCTAATGTTATTGTTTACATAATGGAAAGCTAATTTTTGCTCGGTGGCGTCTTTATAAATTAGAATTCAAGAACCCCTGGAACACTTGTCCATGGGAACCAACCTGGCAATAATAGCCTTACCATTGGCCGGGTCACGGCTGGCATTGAATATGGTCGTCCGTTTAGGCCCAAGTGGAGTGGAACAGCAGGAATAATTTTCCAGGTAATTTAATGCAATTATGGTTTCATATGCTTTTATGCACGCGAGGATCCTCAAATTTCAGTAGGTGTCACTTTATATACATTAAATTAAATTAAAGATGATAAGTTTGAATGTTGTCCTGGTAGGTGTAGGATGGATTTTATAGGAATGTTTGTAAGGCAAGAATTGTCTCCATTACGAATTAGGGTTTCAATCATATAACTACATGTGAGCTTTGTTGTCCCAATGTGATTTTTGGTTGGGCTGGGTCGCTATTTTTATGAAAGCTTTGGATGGACCTTGGTTGCGTAACCTCTACCCAATGTTTAAAAAGGTGCGAGGCGAGGAGTTTTAGTCTCGGCAAGGCGTAAGCATCACAAAAAAAACAGAGAACAAAAATATAAAAAGTCTAATAAATTCACACAAAAATAATCCAACACATTAAATAATGCAAAAGGGTCATAATCATTCAACCAAAGCAACCAACCAAACTTAAAGTGCGTCATCATTACAGCATAACCTAGTAAGTCTGAGATTAACATATTGTTTCATCATAAAAACATCAAAAAAACCAAAGCATCCTCAAGTTAACTACTAAAACAACAATGGATTGTGCGTATTCAAAGGCGTGAAAAGTGGATTTATTCTATCTTCATCCTCGCTATCACCATCATCGCTAAGAGGATCTCCTATGGAATCATCATCATATCTTATGGTCGTCTCATCATCATCATCACCCGAGTCAACATCAACAAATTCTTCTTCTTTATCCACCAATATCCCCTTTCCTTTATCAATAAGATAAAGTATATAATTGAGTATGCAACTTTTTAAAATAATTCTTTAATGTTAAAGAAAAAAGACGATAAAAATATTTAATACTAACCTTTCTTGAAGTGTTCAATTGTGAATTATTCCTCTTTCTTCCTCATCCCCCTCGTGCACGTTCACGTTCACGTCATATAATCTTCCCTCCCCCGTTACATCAGCTGTCACTCCCCAGGCATCCGTCACCACCGAAGCATTCGTCTAGTGGGAATCATCATCTTGCCCGCAACCCACTTATAATCAGACGGTAGATGATCAATAACCAAAGGTTCCTCATCCGCCTTAAGTGCATTCTTTTTCAAAAACTTCGTTTTGCAACTTCTTGTTGTACATTATATACACCAATGAGTTTAGCTTCTTCGTTGACAACCGATTTCTTTTCTCTGTATAGAGTTGTATAATTTTTTAGTCATTAAATAATAAACTTGTGTAGAGGTTGTACCTTGGTGCGATGGCAAGTGCCCTCGCTCAAGCTACGATTGGTCTCAGGTTCGAAACATGGGAGCAACCTCTCCATATATGGGGGTAAGGTCAACCGATAGTCGCCTCTCCCAGATCTTGCAGTCAAGCGTGAGCGTTGTGCACTGGGTACGACCTTAAATAATAAACTTTTTTCATTTATTTAAGTTAATTTTTTACCCATTTATTTAAGTTAATTTTCAATAAATGAATACCTGATTAAATGTGCTCTAGTTCCGTTCACATGCAGATGAAGAGCACGTAAGATTCAAAACCCTCACCGTAAAATTAGTTAATTTTGGAGTTCCATTTCCAAATTGAATCCACCAATCCGCTAAAACAAGATTAAAGTAAAATTTAGATCAAAAGTTTATTTAATAGTATTAATCAAAAGTAAAATGTACTTAACTAAAAAAATTACTTACCGGGATTACGCAACTTGCAACTTGATTTCGCTGCGACAAACGAAAAAAAAACCCTTCCTATTCCTGAAATCCACAATTTGTAAATCTGCTTTCAATCTATCTTGCTCATCTGGAGTAAGCTTTTCCATGCAAACGAACCCAATTTAATTTCCGGATGGTTAGAGAAGTTCTCATCATATTGATAGCGGGGGTTAAGAAAATATGTCGCCACATGCAAATGGCGATATAATTGGAACTCCCACTTTGTATGAATGATGCTCCATATTTCCTTATAGGACCCCTCATCTCCTCCCAAGTTTTCAGTTATATCTTCCTTTGCTTTGTCCATGGCACCGTAAATGAAACCCATCCCCCACCCCCGATATCTTTTTTGAATCGGTCATCCTCAAAACACTCACAAAAAGTTTTGTGCTCCAAGTGCATAAGATTTACTATCCCAGAAATTCCTATCCTGCAAAATGATTTTTTTTATTTGTTTCCCTTCATCCTTTGCCCAGCTCGATCTATTCCATTAAGGAGAGGTGAACATGCACTCCAACACTCCTCAAGGCTATACATATTTTGAAGGGTAAAAAATGCGGTAGCAAATCTAGTTGTAGTCGAGCGAATAAGGTCCTTCTTGGTATGATCTCTCATCGGTCGCAAAACCCATCCATGGTTGTGTATGAAATTACTTACCTAAAATTACATATCTATATATATTCTAAAATGCTCTTCAACTAGTTAATGCCCCTATTTATCTATGCTGTCCATGTGGCAAGGCATAACCTAACCCTGCATTTACCTCAAACCATATACGCAAACCTAAAAAAAAAAGCCCCTTCATTACCTCAAACCGTAAAAGCAAACCTCACACAAAAAAAGGCCCTTCATCTCAACTGGCATGTTCTCCCCCATCTGATCACATTCCATACCCAACTGTAGTAGCAATGTAAGCTCTCTTTTCTGCGTTACACATCTCAAAATGACGTTTTTCCAACTTATGGTCCATCGAAATTAATTTCTTCTCCATCGCTTGACCACGCTCATAGTTCTCTGCACAAAATTTATTCTCATACCCGATAGCAGCCCGTGCTTGCTGCACCTCTTGTTTCAGACCTTTGATTTCTACTTTCAGTGCTGGAGACTGATGCAAATCTGCATTAGCTTTGGCCAAAATCTTGAGCCCTAGCTTGGACCTGGGATGTAAGTTTATGTCTTGATTTTCAATACGCTGTATAACCCGCGCAGCCAGGTTTCCAACTAGTTAAATTATTAAAATATGAAACGTATTAAAAATTAAAAAATCAATAAGCCACTAAGAGATGAAATGAATTAACACCTTCTTCGATTTTATCAAGGCATTCTTTTGTTGCGGTAACTCTCCAATTTTCTTCAACATTAAGTCAATACAATGGGCGGCGTGTGGTGTCCACCACACGCGTGTCCTCTTCTCCATTAACAACTTTCCCTCCGCCTTATCATTTGATGCATTGTCGGTTACAACTTAAATGACTAAATCCTCCCCCACCTCCTCAACACCACTATCAAGAAGCTTAAACAACATGTTTGCATCCTTTATAGCGTTCGATGCATCAACTGAGCGCAAGAAAACTGTGTTATTGACAAGAAAATTTATCAAATGTCGACCTCGTATATCCTTCCATCCATCAGATAATATGGACATCCCTGTTTGCATCCTCGTTTTCATCACGTCGTTGACTATCTTTTTGGCACGTCTTTCATCCTCTTCCAATATCCACATGCTAAGCTCATATGCACTAAGAGTTTTCAACCCACGAGCAAACTTTCGAATTGAACCCACCATACTAATAAAAATGGACTATTGGCCACATGAAAAGAAGACCATGTTCAAAGAAAAATCTACCAATATCAAGGCACACGTCTTCTCTAGCCTCCTTTTCAGTTTTAGGTTTTGGTTGGTCATCACAACCCTCATCATCAAGGTCAACCACAAACCTATTTATGGGTCCCCTAATCCCCCTAGCCGTACTACCCATGCTTGAACCATCCTTTGATAAATTGCTTTGACCGGTGAAATACGCACCACTTCCAATCCGTTCCTCATTTTTTCTTTGCACCATCTCTTTCAAGCTTTTTTTTTCATATACTCCCCAATTTCCTCTCTCACATCCGCGGGGGGGGGGGGGGGGGGGGGGCTCTATTACATATTTTTTCATTTTTTTTTTGTTCCCACAAGATGATCTTTCATTCTTTTTGACACCCCCCTTTACAATCTTATTGCAATGATTGCATTGAATATAAACATACCCCTTCCCATTGTTGACCTCCGTACCATATTTCTAAGCGGAATCCTTTCTTGACATATTTCAACTACAACACAAATATAAATAAAACATATCAAGCTAAGTTTATTAGAAAAATAACAACTTTTATTAAAAAAGAGTGAATTAAAAAACAACTTTATTAGCAAAAAATAAAATCAAACAAAGCTGTCAGCAACTTTATTAAAAAACAGTGAATTAAAAAAACATATCAAGCAAATTTCTTAAAAAACAGTGATTTTTAAGCTAAGATTTAAAAAAACAACTTTATCTTAAAAAAATAAAACATATCAGCCCAAGTTTATTGAAAAAAACAGCAACCTTTAAAATATATTAGTTTCTTAAAATATATTGAGTTTAGTTAAAGAAAACATATCAATCCGAGTTTAAAACCAAAAAATAATTTTATAAAGTTAAGTTGAAAAAAAGAAATAAGTTTAAAATATAACAGATTTCTTGGCCGGAACAAAAAAAAGAGGTAGAGACTTATAAAACTTAAAAACCATGCAATAAATACATAAAAAACAGTAGCCGACTTGTCGGAATATGAAAACGGGGGTAAAAATCCAAAAAAGAAATGAAACAAATGTTACCTTGGTCCGAAAAAGAAGAAGGCTGATTGGGATCAAGGTATTTCAAAGCAGAGGACTGATCGGGGATAGAAGTGAGAGAAAAGCTGTTGCTGACTTGGTTTAGGGTTTTTAAAGTTCTTTTAACTTTTAACTAAAAGGTAACCTTTTTTTTTTAACCGACCTCTAAATAGAACGCCTTTATGCCTCGCCTCATAATGCCTCGAGGCGTACCGCCTTAGAAACTACCACCGAGGCTTAAGTCTCAAGGCACTTTTCTGCTGCTTTGCCTCGAGTGTTTTTTTTAATATTGCCTGTACCTGATGTTAAATAGGTTTGTTTGGCTTGATCGAAGGCTTTGGTCAGTTGAGCGAAGTCCGGGCTTAACTTCTGGTGGTGTGTATAATTTAATGTCACATGCATTATTTGTCGAATTGCTTTTTTTATTTATTTATGTATTTAAAAGGAGTTTTTATTGCTGCGCTCCATCGTATTACTTAGCCCTTAGCATACCTAGTAGTGGATTCTTCTGTTACATTTGAGTTGTTAATTATGGTGTACAAGGGTAGTGTTTGTTTGGTAGGTTTAGGAAGTTACTCCTCAAGTGCTGAGATGTAACTCAACTTGTAGAGGCGTAACTCACCGACTCAGATGTTTGCGTGGGTCGGCAACTTGCATACGTCCACGGTGGTGTTTGGGTGTTCTTATTTCATAAATGGTAGCTAAGAATTACAAGATAAGGTGAAGACTCTTTTACATTTTGGGATTTACAAATATGAACTACACATGGGTGGTTCATATTTCTATGAAGTGTAGAGATTTTCTATGTGTAGAACACTGTTGCTCGTTGCCTCCTCTTTGTTCCCCTCTTATTTGTTGTGTGGAGATGACTTTATATATGGAGTCTTAAAGTGGGTCAAAACTTGTGGATATGATGGTGATGAGACAAGAGCTTTAAATGCTTGGCTTCTTGGCGGATATTCTCTCAACTTTATTGCCTCACTTGGAGAGCTTGTTTGACACGCACTTTCAGGAGGGGCTCACGGTTGCACCAAAGTAATATCTCGATACCCCCAAACATTAGAACCCCTTTCATGATGATTATAGAAACCCTTTCAAGATGACTTTAGAACCCCCTTTCAAGATGACTTTAAGATCGCCTTACGAACACCAAAAACACCCTCTCGGGATTTTTAGAAACACCCTCACGAGAAAACCCGAAACACCCTCACTAGAAAACCCAAAACACCCTTTCAGGATCTTCGGATACACCCTCTCGAGATACCATAAACACTCTTTCGGGAACACCCTCTCGGGATATTCAAATGCCCTCGAGATACCAAAACCACCATATCGGGAACACCAGAAATACCCTCGCGGGATCTTTAGAAACACCCCCTTGAGATATCAGGAACATCCTCTTGGGATCTTAAGAAACACACTCGAGATATCAAAAATACCCTCTCGGGAACACAAGAAACACTCTCTCGGGATCTTATGATATATCCTCTCGGGACGAAACACTCTCTCGGGAACTTCAGACACTCTCGAGTTACCAAAAACACCATCTCAGGAACATTAGAAACACCCTCTCGGGATCTTTAGATACACGTTCTCCCTATCGTGATCTTCAGAAACACACTCAAGTTTACCTAAAACACCATATCGAGAATACCAAAAACACGTTCTCAGGATCTTTAGCAACACAATCTCAGTTAAACTCTAAAGACCTTCAAGCAACTTCTTTAACTCATTGGATTCTCATGCTTACTATTATATTTGCCTCCAGCTATTTGTACCTCCCTACACTTGGTCAAGAAGCTACACTTGGTCAAGAAGCTGTGTCTTGGGTGGTAGTTTTACTTTATGTTTATATAGAAGTGGTTTTCATCTTAATTAATCAGTGAGAATATTGCAAAAAATAATTCTGAAAAGATATCCATTTTTAAGATCCATACTTCATTGATCATATAAAATATAGTTACAAAGATGTGAGGACGAGAAGCTCGCATAAACAGAAAATAAACAAAGAATATGAAATGATCAAGATAACAGAAAAACAATAAAGATATGCTGCTCTCTTTTAACAAGTGCAATCAAATCCGAAAGATAAGATCCCAACAAACCAGCCCCTGCATTCTATGGATATGCTCCCAAAGCATATATTGCATCATTAACTGTGTGATTTATCCTTCCAGTTGTACACAAATTCCGAGACTCCAGTATCCACGACTTCCTTTAAAACAGTCACAACTTCCCCGGACTTTGTTATACTCAAAAGTCGCGGAATTTCTTTCTAGCCATGCTTGCCATGCCACTGGTAATAGAATACATCTCCAAAGGCATTTGAATCTCTTTTTATTTTAGAACCAAAAAAAAAAGGAATCTCCTTTTATTCGCCCCCCACGACCAAAAATCACTCCAGCTCTTAGACAATGCTCCTCACCTTTCAATGATTTAAAAAAACATTGTTCCTGGATTTTTCTCTTAGTTTTCTTATTTTTTGCTCGAGGAGGATCGCATAGGTGTTTCTACTGCTAGAGTTTCGTTTCTGCTCTGGGCCGTTGTCCCCTCTTATGTACCAAAAGTTTAAAAAGTGCGTGGTTAACATTTTACCCCTTTAGTACATAAGATGCACAAATGTGAAGACATCTTGATATGTTGTCTCTTATTATTGTTATTGTTGTTTTGGGAAAGAATAAAAAGTACTGAACCTCTTTATAGTAGCCAAGCAAGCAAAAACTTGAACTTTCAAGCCCCCCATCCCTACCCACACACAAAAAAAAAGAATGAAAAACTTTCCATATAGCTTTGTGAAATTCAAAGATTCAAATTGAGGGCCAGTCAACTAAGATTTTAAAGGACTTGCACGAAAAAAGTCGAAAAAATCCCGACCAGTATTCTTCTCTGCGATGCACTACGAAAGATGAACTCTTTAATAAGATATTAGACAATTCAAGATACGTGTCAAAATTTCGATTGTTGATATTCCTCCGAAAAGAGTTATTGGGAAGGGGAACTCCAAGAAATAAGTGATAGACTTGAATAATTAAAATGGCAACAATTCAAATAAGTCTAGGTAAGGGTACAAATAGAAGAGACACTGCCACTTAAATATCTTCCCAAAACCAAATTTTTCTACCCCCTCTCACTACAAAGACATTAAAGGAGTCCCTTGAAACCACATTACTACATTAGAATCCCACCCATTGGTTTGAAGCCCATATTTGCTTCGAATGGTACAACACCAAAGTGAATCTTGCTTTTGGAGAAATCTGCAAAATTATTTTTGCAATAGCGTAATATTCATTTATTAAATTCCCCACACTAACCAACCCATTTCCCTTGATCTTTACTTCCTAACTAACGAGATGTTAATTTTGATTTACCCCCATTTCCCCCACGATAGATATCTCACGAGTTAATCAATTTAGAAGCGACCTGTATGGGTAACATGAAAGGAGACAACATATCGAATGCTACCTAGAACCTACCTCACTAAGGTAAGGATCCCACCCATGGGTAAGAACTCTTTTACCACCACTCTAATCTCATTGAGATTTTTTCCACAACTGGCTCCCAAAAAGTGTTATGAGGGTTTCCTCCGAGATGCATGTTGGCAACCACGAACCCAACTCACATCACACACGTTTTGCAATTCTACCCGACATATCCTCTTCCGTATTAATGCCCACTTCCACTCTTTTGATAAATTAATTTTTAATTCCGACTCTTGCCAAAAAGACCAAGAACATTAATCATATTTGCAAATTTGCGCTCATCTTCCTTGTCAAAAAAGATTGTATCATCAACAAATTGTCAGAAAAAAAAAGTGTACCTTGTCCTATCGAATTATAGAAACTTTATCAAGGTTAAACTCACAAGCTCAAACTATCAACCTATCCAATTCCAATTCATCTGCCACCATAATAAAAGATATTCATTTACCGCTTCACTTGTGTTTTATTTTTAGGTTAAAGCTTATCCAGTTGACCCTAATCCCTTGTAACCCCACTCTTAGCTCGTCTATTATGGCAGTATTGAATGCATGTGTATGGTTGCATTGATGATTAAGAACATATCATGGTGTACCACCCTTACGACCTCAAACATATCATGGTGGTACACCACTCTTAGCTCGTCTATACGACCATATCACTATAGAGATGTACCACCCGTATCAACATACAAATATAAACAACCATATCACTATAGATGACCGGTCTATCCCTATTCCGTAACCTTGCTTATACTGATATGTGTGCCAACATACATCTCTATAACATTCACGTCACCTACATCACTATAGCCAGGCGATCCATACTATGCCGTGCACATGCCGGGATGTACCTAAAACAATTTACTGTCACTCTACACTGCTGGTCTAGGTCCCGCACATACAAACTCATTATAGCCACCGAGCCACACATTAAAATTTCGTTACTATAGCCAGGCAGCCTAGGTCTCGCATATACATAATACTTGGCTGGCACTTACAACAACACACAAAATTTCCCATTAAGGTAGCGAGGCGGTATATGTCTTGCATGGACAAGCCATAGCCACTCGATACCACTCCCCGCACATACAATGACGCCCACATAATTGCTAAATTTTATGAACATTGAAATTAGTATTACATTATTGAAACTTTATAGATTTTAGTACGTATCTTCTCTTAAGTACACATCTCCAAACGTCTCGTCATCATATACAATTATTAATATTTGTTTATTCCTCTTACCCTTTAGCTCAGAGTATATTGTCATACCTAGGATTTATCCAACTGGCAATATAACGTTCTGTAATCCCATACTTCAAAAATCTACACAACATACTTATATTGTTACGTATCTCGAGCTAACGATGTTACTTCTTTAATAATTTATTACCATTTTATTTCACATTAACTTCTCAAGTTGAATATTTATATCCTAACAACAAGCGTAATCAAATCACAAGCTATATATCCCAACAACCACGCTTGCAACCCGACAATATATAATCCAATACAAACATGCAAATCCTGATAAAAGGCAACAACATTTAGTTTTCTACACAACGACCATCTTCTTCTATTTTATATTCGTTTATACCAATTACATGTAAATTTCATAAATTCCATAATCTAATTTATAAGTCTCAAGCATCATATTGGATCAATTTATATAATTTACAATTCTAGTTCATTTGAGATTTTGTCTATCCAAAGCATATATCAAAGTAAGCATGTGAATAAGCAATTCAAAATAACATATAAAGCATACATAAGGTTTAGGCACTATTCAAATCACATAGAATTTAAGGGGAAAAAATAGATAATATTCCTGCCTTAATATTAGTTTCTGAAATCTGACTTTGAAATCTTGTTTCCCTCCCAACAAGTTTCAATATATCTTCTTGGCGTTTCTTCAAATCCCAAAGCAAGTGGCTCCAAAGGTGACGCATGAGCCTATTTATGTGCCCCTCATGGGACCGGTTCTAATGTGTAGTGTGTGGTAGTGGATTGTTATATTTAATTATTTAGTGACTAAAATAACGCTTATGCGCTGCGTTTTTATAAAGCATCACGCATGGGTGCGCATTGGCGCCACCTATGTGTGCCTTTTAGAACACTGTTTATACTTATAAAAGGAACCCTAGTTGTTTAATTTTTTTTATTATTATTTATTTTTTATTATTATTATTATTATTATTATTATTATTATTATTATTATTATTATTATTATTATTATGTTTTAGAGAGATTGGAGAGAAATAATGGAGATTTACAATTTCATTGTTTCATTCACGTGTGTGTATCTTCCGCTGGATCAAATCAAACAGATTTGATTTTGAATCCATGGTAATTGGTGATTGGGACTCGGATTGGAGAGCCATGCCGGTGGAGGTTTACAGGGAGACGAGGAATAACCATCTACACGGTGTTTGCCAATGGTAACGACGATGAAATCCCCACGAGTTCGCGGGGTATAAGCGAACGCGGGGAGGGAGGAGAGGAGCCCACAATGCCGTCCGTGACCATGCCCAACCACGACGGGCTACGGCTGCCCTCACCGTTGCGGTGACTCGACCCCATGCCTTAACTTGCACCGCCAAAGCCCATGTCCTAGCAGCCCCACCTCCATGAACCATGAAACCCACCGACCCTAACCCACCCGATTCAACCTAAACTGAGATGGCCACAAAAGGCTTGTTTCCACTCACGGGTCACTCTTTGGGCATCGAACCCATCAACTCGACAATACCCGCTAGCACCCAGGCTTCCATTTATCATAGGAGCATAACTCATAGCCAAACTCAACTTCGTGTGTTAAAAAAAAAAAGTTCTACACCCCAACCCAACCCAAGAAACTCTAGCCCATCGGCCAGCTGCGCCATGGTTGCCCCAATCCAAGGCCCTTCCATAAAGTACCCAACACCGTGCCCTCATCCTTCCTTTTGCCCTAGTGTCCAACTCAGCTATTACACCTACAAACCAATGGCAACATCATAATTTATTATACACGCAGCGTGTTGCGAAAGGATGATTGTGTAAGATCATAATTGACGGTGGCTCTAGCGTCAATTTGATTTCTCGGGAGATGGTGGAGTGTCTGGGGTCTCCGCGTAGATACCATCCATAGTCTGTATAAAATTGGATGGCTGAGATACAAGGACGAGGTGTATCATACGGGAGAATGCCGAGTGGCAATTACTATTGATCCATGTTTAGATGAGGTTGTGTGTACGGTTGTTTAGATGAGGTTGTGTGTACGGTTGTTGGGACGGCCCTGGCAGTTTGATCATGCCAACATCCATGACGGTCGTGCTAATACTTATGCATCAGGGCCGTGAAGTATTACTTGACCCCATGTCGCATCCCAGATTCTCAGACCCACTTATGTCTTTGACCTCGAAGCCCGTACTCCTTGCTGATGCCTTTGAGCAAGGATTGTGTTATGCCCTTGTTAGCCCCTTGGGTGCCGTACCGACTGGTGTTCTAGGGGCCCTTTGGGATATCTTATCTTCTTCCCAAGATGTGTGTACCCCGCCTGATGGCCTTCCACCATTAAGGGACATACATCATGCGATTTATTGTCCCTAAAGCCCAGTTACCCAACCTTCCCATTACATGATGCCGCCTGCGGAGGACTCTGAGTTACATATGTGATCATGGCTTCATACGAGAGAGTATGTCCCCCTTTGTTAAAGTCGAAGACGGATGGTAGCTGGCGAATGTGTGTGGAGAGTCGGGCTGTGAATAAAATCACAGCCAAGTACAATTTCCCCATTCCGATGTTTGAGGATATGATTAATCAGCTTCACGGGGCCACAATTTTCTCTAAGATGGATTTGAAAAGTGGGTACCATTAGATTCGCAGGAGGCCTGGTGATGAGTGGAAGACCACCTTTAAGACGAAAGGTGGATTGTACGAGTGGGCCGTCATGCCCTTCGGGTTGTCCAATGCCCCGTCCATATTTAAGCGTGTTACGACACAAATCCTTCGATTCTTCTTGGGTAAGTTTGTCGTAGTTTACTTTGATGATATCATGATATACAACCAATTCACAGAGGAGCATATGGATCATGTCAGGCAAGTTTTGGAGGTTATTCTGCATGAGTTCTTTTCTCTCTCAGAAGAAGTGTTCTTTTATGGTGCCAGAGGTCTCCTTGGGATACATAGTGTTGGGGGAAGGGGGCGCGTGTCGATAGCGGGAAGGTTCAGGCCATTCAGGAGCCGCTTAGGACGACCACGACTTCCCAGGTCCATAGTTTTCACGGATTGGCCAGTTTTATTGACACTTCATTGAGGGGCTCCTTTTTTTTATGGCTACTATTACTGCGATGATGCGCGCATTCGTGACTGAGTCTGCATGGATTGCTGAGGAGGCATTCCAGTTCATCAAGTCCAAAATGACATTAATCCCCATTCTAGACCTTTCAAATTTTACCCAATTGTTTCAGCTGACTTGTGATGCCAACAATTCCGAGATTGGTGCAGTTCTCAGCCAATGGTCGCCCCGTTGCTTACTTTAGTCAGAAAGCAGTTGTCAGCCATTTTGTTGTCAACTATTGTGCCTATGATCTAGAGTTCTATGCAATGGTGCAGACTGTTAAGCATTGGCAACTCTATTTGATTCATTGGGAGTTTGTCATTAAATCGGATCACGAGGCCCTTCGTTTCATGAACTCCTAGAAGAAAGTTAGCGGTCGCTACGCCAAGTGGACTAGTATCTTGCACCAGTTTACATTCCACTTACAATACAAACCATGTAGGGAGAACTTGGTTGCAGACGCCTTGAGTCGGATCGGAGTTCACATTCTCTAGTCACTCATGGGTCAATCTTTGCCTTCTCTAAGATTCGTGATTTGCATGCGACAAACATTTTCTTTGGGCTTATTGTGGAGGCATGCACACGACAGGATGGTGCTCAGGGTGATTACTTATTTGTTGCAGGATGGTTATTTGTATTGTGGTACGGTGTTGTGCATCCCCGCTTCTTCGTTGAGGGAGGAGTTCATCACATAGCTCCAGGTAAGGGTCTAGTTGGTCACTCGAGTGTCGCTCGTACTTTAGCTACAGTGCAAGAGCGTTTCCACTGGCCTATTATAAGGTGGGAGGTTAACAACCATGTTTGGTGTCTATGTACTTGTTAGACGACGCATGGTAAGCATACTAACGCCGGTTTGTGTACCCCTTATCCATCCCTGATCGGCCTTAGCTTGATGTTTCTATGGATTTTGTTGTCGAACTATCCTAGACGGCCAAGGGCCATGATTTTGTGTTCGTGGTAGTTGACTGGTTTTCCAAGAGGGCCCATTGTATCCAGTGCTCACGGACTTCAGATGCTTCATATATTGCCACACTCTACTTTCGCGAGATTGTTATTTTACACGGGGTACTGAGGAGTATTACATAGGGATGTTCGTTTTAGGGGACACTTTTGGCGGACCCTTTGGAACTTGTTGCGATGCACGCTTCAATTTTCAACATCTTTCCATCCACAAGCTGATGGTCAGGCCGAGGTGGTCAATAGGAGTTTGGGTGATCTTTTACGGTGCTTAGATGGTGAATCACCTAAAACTTGGGATGTGGTTCTTGCCCAGGCAGAATTTGCTTTCAATAATTCGATCAACTGCTTTGCTGGTCTTTCCCCTTTTCAGATTGTTCTTGGGCCTTCTTCTTTATTTCCTATTGACCTTATTGCGACGCGTGCATGCACGTTTACAACGTATGTATCCTATTACAAGAAGCAGGCGGATTTCCATCGCTGGTCCCTTTTTTCCAGCTCGGGGATCTTGTTATGGTGTATCTTCGGTGTGAGAGGTGGGTGAGCAAGGCCACCAAGTTACAGATGTGCAGATTTGGTCCTTTCCATGTTCTTCGTTGTTGTGGTGATAATGAATAGATGTTAGCCTTACTTGAGGGTTTTTTAATACATCCCACATTTAATGTGGCTGATTTGATTATGTTTCGAGGTTCACATGTTCTGTCGGTTCCTTTACCAGTGGATACGAAGCAACCAATTCACTCGCATGTTGACCGTGTCGAGGGTATTTAGGATTCTAAGACGACAATGACACCCACGACGCCCCATGTCCGTTATCTGATTCATTGATTGGGACGCCGGAGAGTGATGACTCGTGGATTAACGAGGCCACGTTGCGGCATGTTGACCGCGACTTATATGACCATTTCCAAGAGGATACGGTTATGCGACTTCGTTGAGGGGGGGGGGTAGGGCGGAGGAGAGTGATGCGTATATGTCCTTGCGACCGACTTAATGTGTAGTGTGGTAATGTGTTGTTTTATTTAATTATTTAGTTTATATTTATTAAAGGAACCATAGTTGTTTTTTTATTTTTGTCTTTTGGGTCCTTGTATTTATAAAAAGGAACCATTGTTGTTTAGTTTTTTATTTTTAAATTATTATTATTATTATTATTATTATTATTATTATTATTATTATTATTATGTTTTAGAGAGAGATTGGAGAGTGAATTAATGGAGATGTACGATTTCATTGTTTCATTCCCGCGTGTGTATAATTAGTGTGTACAAAAATCCTTATTTATAAAACCAAGGTAGTGCTTTCCGGAGAGTGGGCCATGAGCCACAAGGCCGCTATTGCGCTTTGGTTTTTCTGCGGTTGTAGGCTTAATGCTGTGGTTGCGGCGCCTAATCCTCGCGGTTGCAATTGCAACCGTGTGCTCTCCTCTCTCTTCCTCTTCCTTCACAACTTTTTTCACAAACATCATATTACACGGAACTAACTCTCCCCCAAACCCTAACTTGTTGACCAAGATTGCTCAAAAGACCTCTTTGTTCCTTGGGTTTCCACCTAAGACACAAAATACACCCTACTTAGATAAACGTTCATTTCATTAGCACAAAATTCACAAAATTCATATAAATTAAACTTACTCATTTAGTTTAATTTCCCACATCATAACTCATCTTAATTTATATTCTTAATTTTAATTATGTTAATTCATTAATCAAAATCACGGGTTATTACAGTAAACTACGACAAAACCCAATAAAATTATTCCTAAGGATTTGATTAGATTAGATTTTTTTTTTCCCCGATGTTGATTCTTATGGTTCAACCATTAGGAGCCATCAGGATCAGTTGATTGTAGAGAAATCCTTAGAAGAATATATGTCGTGTCTTTGGATCTTGGTGCCATATTTTGGGTGATTAAGAGTTTGGAGGATGCTATGAGTTCTTTTAATTGTGAATAGTTCTTCAGAAAACTTTGGAGTTCACAAATGGCTTGACTCGAGTGAGAATGCAACAAGAGTGGAATTTTCTCGACCATTCCCAAGGTTCAACAAGGTGGAGGGTTTTCTAATCTACATTTTCCAGCTGAATACAAAGGTTGGTTGTGGTTCAACGGTGGTGGAATGCGAGGTAAAAATCAGAAAGCAATATTTGGTGGAGGTGTTGCGACCAAGGTTCTAAAAGGCGCGAGGCGTGATCGAGGCGTAGAGGTCAAGTCTCAAGCCTTAGGAGCCTAGACGCGCCTAGGCATAAAAAGGCGATTTTCCTTTTGTTAATTATTTTAATTATTCTAAGGCTAGCAATATAATTAAATAAATATATCCCTTGAATTTTGAAAATAGATCTGTATGTTTGGTAGCCACCTTTCTCATATTCATGCTCCATAATCAGTATATAAAATGTATATCTCAACATTTAATAAGCATACAAAATGTAGTTTGCATAATTCAATAATCAATATCAGTTCTCATTCAATAATCAATAATCAATAATCAATAATTAATACAAAATGTTTCAATATAAGAACTGTATTTTTCACCTTTCATTTGAATCATATAGACTTTTGGTCGGAAGTCAGTCGACAATATTAGGCTTTTTTTTGGACGAGAGGGAAAAAGAGGCAGAGAGGTTGGGGATATTGTTTGTCTTTTGATTATTTTGGACGAGATATTGGTTCGATTTGTAAAAAAAGTCTTTAAAAGGCGATATCATTTCACTAAGGCGTCTTTGGTTTAAAAAAAAACTGCGCCTTAAGCCTTTTATTAAGAATAAGGCGTAGGCGGGGCGTTTCTCTCAAGCCTCAAGCCTAGGCGCGCCTTTAGAACACGGGTTGCGACAAAGAAGTTGAGTTTGTAGCGGTGGGTTGACATTTACATTAGAGATACTATTTATCGTGGGAACAAATAGAGGTTTATCGGTCATGAGTTTTGATGGAGGATGCCTCTAAAATCTTTTCAATGTAATGAGGCACTGTTATTTTTTGATTCTGTGAGGCGAGAAGGTGATCAATAGGGGTCTGCAATCAATCCAGGGGAGAGGCAGTTTTTGCTTCGCAAGATGGAACCGATGTGAGTGAGGACAAATTAACTTGCGTGTAGAGGATGGTTAGTAACGTAGGGTTTGCCCTTCAACCTTTGGAATTTACGGTGTTTCAGAAAGTAGGGGTGGGGGTGGGTTGGCTGCGACTGAGCTTCCTTGTCCTTGGCTCAATTGTTTGATGCTCGGATTAGAGTGAGGGGCTCTGTGACTGGTTTTGTTTTGGTTCCGGTGATGGTGTCTCATAGCTGAGTTTCAGAATTGTATCTATCAGAGTCCTACTTGATTATATTTGTCGGCTGTTGGAGGTTTTTTGGTCGGAGATGACAACTGAACGGATAGTCCAGAAGAGATTGGAGGTAGTGGAGTTGCAAAATTCATGGTTGATGGCTTGCGAACAGACTATACGTAGAGAGGAGACTTTGTTTTCAGATGGATTAGTTGATATTAATTTAAAATACAAATCCGCAGATGGCTAAAGTGATGTTAAGCCATCTGATTTTATCAGACTAGCCTGTCTGGCAGTTGATCCAAAATCGGGGCAAGGTTCAGGTCGGGCTAGACGGGGCCACAAGTCTTTTATTAAGTCCATTCAGCAAGAATTAAAATACCCACCTAAAAGATATCCTTGTAATTAAGCTCACCCGGGAAAATTAAAAAAACCCAGTTTCAATCCAAATCACTGTAGCTGCTAACAGAGGGCGGTCCTCACCTCCCTTCATAAGCGTCTTATCAGCTGGGGCTTTCAACATAGAAATGTCCGCACATAATAGTGGAGGGAACCGAAGCTATTCACAGTTCAATACTCCTCAAGGATCAGGTGCTTCTGTTGGAGAAAACTCAATGATTAATGGCACGTTCATTTCACTCGCTCACACATTTGCAATGGTCAAGGGCACACTCAAGCTATGTTGCACGGATACGCAGTACAAGTTCGGATATGGTATGATCTGGCGATACAACAATTCTGAAAATTTTGAGTTTGGATACGTCAAGGATACGACAATAAATTATATAATATGACAATTTTAGCATTAGCATGCACAAACACAATTGATTGACAATGATAGTTCAGTAACAACAGTTACTAGTAATTATAAACTGTCATTTATAATTAAGTTGTTAAATACAATTCATGGAGGAGTACTAATTTTACATTCATTATGTAAAAATGATAATAACAAAAGAGCAACCAAAAGATGACGCTAGGATATAAATAAAACAACACTCGAGTTGCAAACTTGCAGTATATATAGAGTGATATATTAGTTAAAAATAACAAGAGGGATACAAAGAGAATGATAGATGAAAGAGAGACAGAGACGAGTGAAGGATGAAATACGTGTGTGATCAAGAGGATTCCATCCATTTAAAAAAATTACAATATGACCCCGCCATATCCCTAAAGTATTGGGATGTCTCCATGTCGTATGCGAAAGTAAAAATTGTTATTTTGATCAATGGATATGGAATTGGAGTATCAGATTCGTACAAAGCCGTAGTTGGGCCATATTTGTTTCTGATACTCCATTTCTTCTATCTTTTAAGTGTTTGTGCTACATAACACTCAGGTTAGCTTGAAGGTGAGAAATGATTGTAGTTTTCGAGTTGATGTTGCAGTCCAATAACAGGCAAGGGGAAGCAAACTAATGGGGTTGATTTCCCCTATTCGACACACAATTGAGACATGAATTTTCTCATTATGTTCAGCAGGAGCTAATTCTTCTGCGGACCTTGATGGTTCAATGTCGGTTACTGACATATTTCTAAGGATGGTTTAGATTCAAATTTGGATTATACTTCCGACCCATCTCAGAAGTTATATTTGGAGGAGATTCATGAATACTCCGATGAGGATGGGAATGACGTGCATTTAGTTCCGTCAATGTTCAAAATATCATAGGCTTTCACCCGAAGTGCCTCGAGGCAAGGCTAAGAAATTTCGCCAAGACTCGAGGGCCAAAAGAGAGCCTTACACCTCGGAGCCGTGAGGCGTTGCGTCTCACCTCGAGGCGTGAGGCCAGACACTGAGGTGCAGAATATAAATTCCTGCTTTCTTCTTCTCACATGTTCGTTCTCCTTTCATAGTCCTTGGGCTTTGAATTTTCATTTTTGGGCCAGCAACATGCATAGTTCAAATAGTCATAAAGTGATTTTTTTCCAAGAAATTGAATATAAATTATTTGAGGTGAAGAGAGATAAGACTAAAGTAGTTTGTTTGATATTCGTTTCCTTTTTTGTTTATTTTAAGCTATTTCCTTATGTATAATAGTTGTTTTTTATTTTCTTTTAGGAGTACACACACAGAAACGAATATATCAAAGAAATTATATATATTACTGATATAGATAGTGATTTTGACGCATCCAGATATTTACAAACAAATAAATATTATTAATATTTTGGTTATTTAGTGTGACACCCCGCCTAATTAAATACCGGGCGATCACTCCTTTATTAAATTAAAATCAAGGTGAACAGTTGGTTCATTCTTAGCATCACTGTCGTGAAAATAAATTTTTTCCAAATTAACACCCTACTTAATTAAGCTAAGTGTCAAAACCATTTTTCAACATTTCTGACCAATTTTATTTTTAAAGCAAAATTATTTATTTAATTAGTAACAACATTTTCAATAAGTGAGAATAATACAACAATAATCCTGGAACATAATCCAATTACTTTAAACATTCAACATCCAAAATCCCAACATTAAAACTTAATGTAAAACATACATGCTGAATAAATCCCAAAGTAACAGTACTAGAAATAACTGAAATATAAATGTCCCAATAAAACAGATAAATAGTGGAAAGGGCGACACATGCCCAATAACTGAGAATGATAGAAGAGGAATCAAGTAAATGAAATCGTCTAAGCAAGTGGCCTGCAACTCCCACCTAAGCTGCAGCACGTTCCTCCCAAGGGATCCTAAGCAAGACGCCCCTGTGGCTGGGCACCTGTAGTACATACATATATACAAAAGAGAGAGAGAGAGATAAAAACGGGTCAGAGCCCGATAGTGTATATGATTTAAAAATTGTTTAGCAAGTATTTAAATTGATACAGGGCAATGCAACAACATATTAGTGCGACACTCTCTTGAGAAATTCTCACCTCTCTTCTAATGTGCACACCTATCGCACTAACCTTCCCAATGGTCTATCTCATCATATAACACTATCTTTCCCCAATGACTTGACTTATCTTAAGTTATTCGCAGGATTCAAAAATTTAACGATTCAATTGTTTGAAAAGAATATTTCAATTAGTAACCAAAGTTCTCATTTTAAATTTATAAATCAATAAAGTTTTCCAATGTCATATTATACTTTCTCAAAACAAGTATTTACAATTTGAGTCATCAACCATGTCCTACATATCACATCACAGTAGGCAGTTCCAGATTTCAGAATTTCATATATATATTAACTACTCATAAAATATATATATATAACAACAGCACCCCAAATAAAAACTATGGTGC
Source organism: Sambucus nigra (assembly GCA_949130495.1). Lineage (NCBI taxonomy): Eukaryota > Viridiplantae > Streptophyta > Magnoliopsida > Dipsacales > Adoxaceae > Sambucus > Sambucus nigra. The sequence continues at coordinate 152,916,917 of OX422218.1, forward strand.
GGGCATACTCTACTATCCAATCCCCGTATCACTCGTACTAAGGGAATACAAATTCGGAATCACTCTCGAACTGTATTAACACATACTCAAACAATATTGAGGCGAAGCATAGATTCCAAGTCTCTAAGAGGATGGCATATGTCTGCGTCTCTTAGGACCGTCTGAACTATCACTGCGATAGCCTGTACCAAGGATATCTACACACAAACAATATGAGGCGAAGCATAGATTCCAAGTCTCTAAGAGGAAAGCACATACCCGCGTCTCTTAGGACCGTCTGAACTATCATTCCGATAGCCTGTACCAATGATATCTATCTTCTAGGGTACAAGTCAATATCCCCCGTAAATGTCCCATCGAGATAAGACTGCCCCAGCGCGGAAACCTCAGAGATAGCAAGTAGCGTGGGCATGATTTTCACACATAGATAGTATATGCATACACAATCATATAACTATACTAATATTACCATATCAATAATGGGTAAATTCTCAATTCCCATAATTACGACATTTGTATTTATTTCTCATTATTTAGTTATCACGTTCACGTATAACCATTCACATCTTACTTTAATTTGAGGAACTTTTCCACTTACTACATAACGCTCATGGATTCTATCCTCCCAAGTATAAAATTCAGTAGGTATACACATTTGTCCCAAAGTAACTCTCTTACGTGTCTCTCTCTTTAAATCATAAATTCACCGACCCTTATGTAATTATCCCAAAATACAATCTCTGCCCGACATCAAGGGTCCCAAAATCTATTCACATGTCCTACTGGTCTTCCCTATCTCCCAAAACATTTTATTAAGGATGCCCAATAATTTTCTCACAATAAATTGAATTTAACTCGTTTAAAAAGGGAATAGGAGTCTGCCTGGAGGGGTCGATCGATCGAGGTCTGGGGCTCGATCGATCGAACCTTCGATCGATCGAAGCTCTGGGCTCGATCGATCGATCAAGCAGGTCTGCGAAAACTGAAATTCTGCAGTTACGGGTTTCATCTCCTAACTACAACATTTTCCATATTTTCTAATCCCAATCGTCCCAGAATTGATACTACTAACCTTATATATCATCATATTAGGTATTTTCAACGTAAAGCATGTGGATTTCAGTCATTTAATCATGGATTAACAGCCCAAGATTTATACAATTATCAAGAACCCTAGAAATTTCTTAATCATTGTTCTAATCTGTTTTTCCCAAAATTTCCTTCTAATACAATATAAAAATTTCGTGGATTATTCTTCTACATCACCAAAAATTTCCAGAATAAGGTTTAAGTCATCACTACATGCAAATCCCTATCACAATTTAGGTTTTCTTCCATGTAATTCATCCCTAATCATTCCTAAACTAATATGAAAGATGCATCAACGAAATAAGCAAGATAAACACTTGCCTAGGATTTTCAGAAGTCTAGTTTGGTGTCGAATTCGGTATGGTTGCGTTCCCCGTCTCGCGATCTACGCGTTGGTGGTGGCGGCGGCGGTGCAAACGGGTGAGTATCGAGCCTTGGGATGCCTTGAGAGCTCTCTCCTCTCTTCTCCAATGGCCGTTCTAAGGTTTGAGTATTCTAACCCAAAATGATAACCCAGATATCTGATATAACCCCTTTAATTTTCGTGGGTTTAATTACCGAAAAATGCAAAATGACTAAAGTGCCCTCCCGGGTTACTAATTAGGCCTAAAAACGCCCCGAGACCTAAATCAAACCCCCGGGTACACTTTTCTGACTATCTCGACCCTTCCGGACGCGTTGGCGCACTCAAAACGACCATACGAACAACTTATAAAATATTCACTTTTATTTATCAATAATTAGTCCCGACGCGACACGGGAGCGTCCCGACTCAAATTTCCAAAATTGTCATTTTATTCACTTGTGACATTCAATATAACCAATATTACATATTACTTTGCTCATTAGTAATATTCAACAAATTTCCTATAATTACTAACTCTCATCATGTTAATAATTATAACATAATTAATTTCCGGATTTTTATTAAATAATTAACTCACATTAAATTTAATAAATCCCCAAATTAATATAACATAAAAATACGGGGTATTACATTTAGGTTATTGATAAAATTAGTTATCTATTTTGATTAAGTTATTTAGTTCCTTTTTAATTAGGAGACTTACTCCCCAAGTTTAGGATTATCTATAAATAAGGCCTTTGGCCATCTCTTGTAATCAACTTATAAATATGAAATTATGAGATTTAAGAGTGATGATTTGAGAGAAAGTATGATTTTATTATTATTATTATTATTATTATTATTATTATTATTATTATTATTATTATTATTATTATTATTATTATTATTATTATTATTAATATTATTATTATTATTATTATTATTATTATTATTATTATTATTATTATTATTATTATTATTATTATTATTATTATTCGTGTGTGTTCATGTGTATCAATTCCACTGCGTTTCACATCAAAGTGGTATCAGAGTTGCGTTCGTTCCTAATTTTCCAAACAAGAGTGTGTCAATCATACGTGTATCAAGCTCATGAGCTATGGCAAGTGCTGGGCACAACCTATTGTACGACGCGTACTTGACGACGATCAATACTCCAAAATTGGCTACCACAGTCGTGCCACCACCAACGATGGTTGAATTTGATTTCGCAGCCCAATTAAAAAAAATGGGTGAATAAATAGAGGTTTTGAAGGTAAAGCGGCGACGAAAAGCCATCCGATGGGTACACCAGTACAAGGTGGTGGGTTTCGGTTGTCGCCGAAACCAGTGAAGATCGGGAGATCACCAGTCATCGCCGGTCAAGGCCATGGCGACATGAGTAGAGTACGGATCTGTGCGAGGCCCAAGGGGAGGGAGCTAGGGTTTCGTTTGTGGAGTTGAGGGTTTTAATTGAAAAGTTGGACCTTAAAGCTTTTGAAGCCTATGGGCTACCCAAGTGGTCTTTATTTGACTTTGGCACAATTTTAAGTGATAAACCACTTAGATTGGAGATTAATGCCCCCAAAATTGATTTTTTTGGTATGGAAAAATTTGGGCAACCCCCAAAATTTAAAATGTTGAAAAATATATATTTAAACCCCAAAATTTTTAGAAAAATTATTTTTCACCACCAATAAAAGAAAAATATTTTGCGTGCCAAATTAAAAGCCTGCTTTATTCCAAATATTTATTTAATTAGCATGGAGGATTCAGATTGTTGTGTCGGTTCGAGAGCTTCGTTGAACTACGATGATGGCTTGAACGTGTTCAATTGAAGGCTTTAGTGTTCGGGATGAGCCTTTCAAAGAAGGGGGGGAGTGACTCATTCGGATATTTACAAACAAATAATTATTATTATTATTTTGGTTATTTAGATATTGTTTAGATTATTTTTAAGATTTTTCTTTTAATTAGTTATCTATTTTAATTAGGTTATTTAGTTCCCTTTTAAATTAGGAGACTTGCTCCCCAAGTTTAGGATTATCCGCTGCGTTTCACATCAGATTCGTTTACATAACTATAGATTTACACACGCTATTCGCTATCGGTGATGTTGATTTTAGGTCTATTTGATGATGATTCGATGACAATACACCATTTATTAATTTGGGGATATCGATCAACTTATGTTACATTATTTTTAAGGTTTTATTGGTATTTTTTTTAATAATTATGAGCTGATTTTCTTTTTTCAAGTTGAGGCTTATACCTCGTCTCGCCTCCCGCCTTTTTCAACATTGGATATCATTGGAGGCGGCATTTGTTTCGCATAGTACAAAGTTGAGGCTTATGCCTCGTCTCGCCTCCCGCCTTTTTCAACATTGGATATCATTGGAGGCGGCATTTGTTTCGCATAGTACAAAGGAGGGGGAGAATGCATTTGCGACTCAGCAACCAAGCACCACGAGTTGGGGGGAAATTTGAAGAGCGACCAAGATCGCAACAATGACATGTTTAAAGGGCTAACTTAGCCTACAAAGTTGCTTCTCCAGCTGAGCCTATTCCTATTTATAATCATATTCCTCTATCTAATGCTTTCGATCCTTTGTTAGCTGTCGATCACCAAGGGGATATTCTTTTAAGGGGCTGTGTTGGGATAATAAGGCTACGGGGGATGTCTTGTCCAGTTTCAAGGAGTCTAATATTAGTTTCTTAATCACTCAGAGCCAGGGGACAAAAGTCTTAAGGGGGATAGCTCATCCATAGAACCTTGAGAGTGCGGGAGAGAAGATCCTGATTATCAGACCCTTCTTCAGCTGATGGGCCTATATTTGGTGGGACCCTTGGGGGAGGGGATATGAAAATGGAGTCCATCAACTATAGGAAGAAGAGGAGAGAGGAAAATGAGTTTAAGAGACTGGCGTGTTCTCTTAATTATGGGGAGAGCGGATGCAGGTTGGTTGGCGGGCCTAAATATTATTCATTAAAGGTATTAGGTTGGAATACTAGTGTGTTGGGAACTATGGATAGGAGGAAGGTGGTGCAAGACTAACAATAAAGGCAACCCCTTATCTTTCTTCAGGCATCGAAGTTGGACATCGTGGATGCTATGGTTCTTAGGAGTGTGGATTGTAGGTATAAAGATTGGGAGTGTATCCCATCTTTTGGGGGCTTTTGTGTGTGTGTGTGTGTGTGTGGGGGGGGGGGGGGGGGTAGGGTAGGTAGGATAATGATTTAGGACAGAAGAGTGGCATCTGAGCTAGATGTTAGTAAGTGATTCACACTTTATTCAATCCATTTAGATATTAGGGGTAAGGATCAATGGTGGCTTACCACGGTCTATGGACTTAATTGTCCTTCAAGTAGAGCTGCGTTTTGGGAAGAGTTCTTTGATGTTCTCGGTTTGTGTAATCCTTGTTAGTGCGTGGGATGGGACTTCAATGTTATGAGGTCAATTGGTGAGGAAAAAACGAGCATCTCGTGTTATGGCTAGCATGAGGGGTTTGATTCTTTAGTTGGAGAGTTGTTTAAGGGATCCTTTACTATTGTCTTCTTCATATGGTCCGCTCCCGGGGTTTGTTTCATAGCCACAAAGATAGGCATATATCTTTTCTCTAACAAGGAAGAGACCGTTTCCAGCCAAGTCGAGGAGGTCTCAGCAAAATTTTTAGATCACTTCGAGTCTGATCCGATTAGGTGGACCCCTCCCCATTTTTGATTTGATGGTATGATTTCAAAATTGGCCCTCAGCGTGTCCCCACGTGTCCGCTTTAAAAAAGAAAGAAAAATTTTGGACACTCTTTTTTAGATGTCCAACATGTGTCTCAGGCGTGTCCGAGTCCGATACGTGTCCTACTCTGACTCGGGGGCTTTGGGAGAGTGTTTGTGCTTCATAGGTGATGTAATACTCAAAATCAGAGAACCATCCATTTTATGCAAAGAAAGTAATAAATATCCAGAAAAGTAGTGCTAGACGTTAAAATCGTGTTCGGTTAATTTAGAGGATGGCTGAGAAGGTGAATTTTGACATTTTATAAGGTGTTAGTGGTCAGCTAATGGTTCTTTAACTGTTTGGCCTTAATTGCAGGCTTTCAGATAGTTCAGGGACCTAATTGCAACAGTGTCCATAGTTCAAGTTTTTGCAGCTTACCCTTATTTTATTTGTTGTCGTAGTAAGGTTTTTTACAAAATGAGTTGGCACTTAATGGAATTACAGCAATAACTGAACATTTGTAGTATGGGACATTTTTCTCCTTTTCCTTCTGATCCTAACCTCGGCTTTACCTTTCTCTATCTCCGATTTCAACTTGTTAATCCACAATACTTCAGCGTGCTGGGGCTCGTGATGATAAAGGAAATCCTATTATAAGGGACTTCTTCAGTAGCCCACTTACTGCCAGGTATGTTTGCCAGACACATGATGATTTGTTTGCCAGACACGTCTTATTATTATTATTATTATTATTATGATAATTATTAATTTTCTCTTGTTGTAGTGGCAATACACATGATGATATGTTGCTTGCTAAACTTGAGAGTGTATACACTGGTTCGGGTGACCCTGGGTCTTCAATGGTTAGTTGTCTATAATATCCCATGTGTGTCGTGTTAACTGCATCTTTGTATCCTTATCATTGCCGTTTTGCAGTTGGTATTAAACATGGAGCAGGGACTCCCTGTATGGACAGAATGGCTATCTTTCAACAGAGTGACTGCTCGTGCACGGAGAGGTTTGGTAGTTGGTCCTGCATGTATCCTTTTAAGGTATGATGTTTTTTTTAATTTTTTATATCTTTGATTTTTCTTCATGGTGAATACAACTAGGGTACTGAAGTGGGTGAATCTTTTTTCCTTTAACTCGATGGCTTAGTCCCCCCTCTTCCTCTCTAAGTAAACTAAAATAAAATAAAAATTACGAAAGACGAGAAAAGAACTGCTCTGAATTTGGCTTGTTTTCTCATCATTTTCTGACTTGTCTATAATTCCCTTCATATAGTTTGTCTGGTGGCCACGTGGTCGGTAATTTTCCTCCTCATGAAGCATTTGTGATTGGTGGAACTAACAGCGTGAGAGGTTATGAAGAAGGGGCAATTGGCTCAGGCCGCTCTTTTGTGGTTGGTTGTGGAGAAATTTCTTTTCCTCTGGTATGTAAAAGTGCTGGCATGTTAATTTTCTCATTTTGCACCTTGCGTTTGCAGATGGCATTGGGTTTTCCCCGTTCTCTTCTAAGTGTTGCAGGCTATTGTTTCATTTGCCTCAGATAGCTGAAGCAATGTCTCACGAAGCTATTTTGTGAATCATGATTGTTGCCTAGCTAGTTGCTATAAATGAGTACTTTGGAACTTCATTTATTTTTAAACTCCTGCTATGGACTCAAAGATAGAGAACCTAACATAAATGAATCTGGAGCAAAGCTATGTATTGATTGCTTTGAATGCATGAGGAATATTTGATTAGCAAATGGGGTTTGTGTTGTGTAATTCTTGAAGTTGCAAAACTGTTTTAATACAAGATAAATTCATACTGATTCTTATTCCAGGTAATTTGAAAATTTTATTGACAAATTTATTCTACTTTTCATTTTTTTAGGATCACAAGTATATTTAGAAAACCAAGACTATTTTTATTGAATTGCATTTTGGCCATGGTGACTCGCTGGAAAGATAAGATGCTGTCTACAGCTGGTAGAGCGCAGATAGGTCAAGCTGTTTTTTAAAGCTTATTTTTTTGTAACCTCATGATCTACATATGCCATCCTCATTTGATGAAGCAAATGTCCAGATGGGCCAGAAATTCCATCTGGTTAGGTAACAGCCCTAATAGGATGATTGTTAAAGTGTAGTGTGAAGTGTTTAGTTCTCCGCGCACTAAACAAAGCTGCTCGTATGTGATCTCTATCTGATATAAGCTGCTCTCGTTCCTTAATGTAAGTTTAATTTGCACATTCATATTCCTGCCAAACATTATATATGTTATATGCATATAAAAATTACTGTAAAAAACAGTTCCTTCCTAGTATTCTGATTTAACTTAGGATGATATTGCACCAACAAATTCCTACTGATGACCATAGTTATTTAAGGCGCACCAAGGCGCCAATATCTTCTGAGAGCCTAGTTGTAAGGTGCAAGGCGGACCGCACGCCTGAGCAAAGTGAGGCGCACAATCTATATAACATGCAAAAGTTGTATATTTGTAATAATAAGGTTCCGCATAATACATGCTAAAGTTGTATATTGTGTAATAATGTTGGTTTACGATCTGAAATTTGCCTAAGTAATGAGTAGTGAGCAAGAGAAAGTATCACCAGTACTTAATGATTTAAGCTTGACTTTGGGCAGTTTTGGTGTGGGTCCATTCTTGTATTGGGTGTGGTTTTCAGGAAACCTTAACAAGGCACGGCTTAAGCCTGGAGCCTAGGCACACAAGGCGCGTTCCTTATTGAACGGGCCTTGTCTGAGAAGTGACAAGGTGCTAATGCTGCAACTAGGTGAGCCTGGAGCCTAGGTGTGCTGATGACCTAGAGCAGGCTAGAGGCACCCAACTGTTTCTGTGTCTTTTTTTGAGATGACACGTCATCATTTTTTATTTTTTTATTCTTTTGCTCTAGTTTTATAGCATTGGATTGGTGATATTTTTCCTTTATTAATGTTAACAGATGTGGTCCCCTGAGCCTCTCTCCTGTTCCCTTTTTTCTATATATTTGAGGATAATCTTATTTGGAAATGATATTAACATCTTATATCTTAAATCATTGCCACATTTTGCAGATTGGTCCAGTTGAAGGAGCTATATTTGCTGACTATGGAACTGATCTTGGATCAGGCCCGACTGTCCCTGGTGCGCCTTTGTGGCTTTTATAATTTTTGTCTCTGCTTTATCTCTTGGATAGTGATGCTTGAGGTGAAACAACTTCTCTCAAAGTGATGCAATCCATGAATTAGGGGAGGGCTTCTCTCAGTGTTTATAATTTTTCTGTTACTTTGAGTTTTTATTAATGTAGGAGATTCTGTTCCCTGTTTATATTGGAGTTCAATCAGGTATTTTTTAGGTTATCTTTTGCCTGTGATTGGTAATGCCTATAAAAGGTCTTGTTTCTCTTTGTTGCTTAATGTAAAAAGTGTTCTCTAGTTTTGATTAGCGATTTGAGATTGCTAATAATGTATGGATAGTGAGATCGATATATTTTTGTGTTTTTATAACACTTTCACTTCACGTTTACATCAAATTCATCAATTGGCATTGCGACGCGAGTTACGTAACGCTCTTGGTGGAGACGGTTAGACGAGAATGCTTGATGCGTAAGAACATTAACACACGTGTTGATCACATGTAGGAAGGACAATGAGCGATTTAAGTTCAAAAACATGAGCTCAACTTCCTTCTTGCCGGATTTGTGTAGCCATGGCTGCCTGCAACCCCTTCTCATCCACATCGAGACAAACCCCAACCGTCGCAACCGAAACATGCTTGCCACAACTTATTCGACCTCTTTGTGGTCGTGCAGCCATTGCCCCTCACCAGCGACCATCGTCAATTTGATCTGAACTTGCAGAACCCCAGTGGACCACTCAAAAATTTAATCCAGCCAACCCAAACCGTCAATGTTCAACGACGTTCACCAACATCTAGACAAGGTCTGACAAAGCCCCAGGTAGCCCCAAACCCTTGAAACCTTTTATGTTCAACCCAAAACAACGGCCAACCCAAAACAAAGCCCCAGGTATCACGCGAGCCTCGTTGGTGGCAGCAAGCCCCGCTTGCCATCAGACTTTCTGATTTAACCCACAATCTATTGCATAAGTCGAGACTCAACAAAAGCAGACCTTAATCTGACCTGATCCTTCCCATATATCCATGACTCACGACCCCTCCACGGGTAATCAACCACAACCCTACTTGGTATATTATGTGTCGCACATATTTGCTATAGATTTGTCGCTAAACCATCATAGTGACCCAAGGAAAGAACGGACAATCGGTAAATGTCCCGTCAGCATGCCGTATTTCATCCGACCTGCTATCCCTGACTCTAATCATGAGTTGTTGGATGTCGACCGCAATTAAGAAATGGTTCCTTGACTGTTTGATCAGCGTGTCACGCTATCCGCTTATGGCCGCTCTAAACGAGTGAGGAACGATGGCATACAATGCACCTGCAAATGGCTTCTGTACTCCTTTTCTACTGGATTGGTTTTTGATGATTATGCTGGTACAGAATATACCTAGGAGATCAATCTGTTTGCTATGCAGTGCCAACAACCCCAATAACTTTTAGTTTAGGGGAGGGTTTAGAGTGAGAATTGCATCATGGCGAGAGGAATTTTTATTAGCTGTCTTTCTTTTATTAGGAGATATGTTTTGTTTTTATCTTTATTCCTAAGGTAATGCTTATAAAATAAGGCCTTGTTACTCTTTGTGATTGATTATTGAATTAATGAAACAATTTAGTTGGGACAAAAAAGAGGAAAACAACTATGTAATTGGGCAAGGAGTACAAATTTGAAAATATTGATTAAATAAAGAGTCCAAAAAGAAAAGAGTGGAGCCGAACCAAACTGAATCGGGACAGGTTTAGGATCTTTTGAGTTGGTTATTGTTAAATCTGGGGTCGTGTTTGGGCAAGCGAAGAGCATGCTGTTCCAAACTTGGTTATACTTTGGCTAACACACATGAATCAGATCTGACCTACAATATTTTTAATGTTTCAATTATGTATATGTAATGAAATACATATATGATTTATTTTTCTTATATATCAGGTGATCCAGCTGGGGCAAGGCTAAAGCCTGGAAGCGGATATGGGTATGGGGTTGGTATTCGGGTGGACTCTCCTTTAGGGCCTCTACGACTGGAATATGCCTTGAGTGACCACCGAACTGGGAGGTTTCATTTTGGGGTTGGCCACCGGAACTAACTTAGCTCCTTGTATTTGTTATAGTTACATAATCTTTTGTTTTGTTCTTTCCTTGTACTCAGCTTATTGCTACTGAACAACTTTGTTTTCTCTTAATATATCTTAGAGCTTCTTAGTGCAGTTTAGTGTCGAATGAAATTTTCTACCCTCTCAATTTATGGTAGTTTCATGATTTAATTCCTAGCTCCTTTCTTTTTTCTTTGTAAACGTATGATTTTTTTTGTGTACACATCTGTTTTTTTAAAATAAAAAATAAAAATGTAAAAATCCATTCCCGAGATCCATCATATGAGAGTGTAGATCAGACCTGCTAAATACAACTCGCGTAAATAGAAATAGCCCATATCCATCCAACACGGGTTAGTTTCGGGTCCAGCATTTTAAGAGGGAAGATAAAAATGGGCTGGTCTTCTCTCTCTCTCTCTCCACCACCATCACTATGGTTTCACCATGACGGGCTCTTTACACCAATATCTTCACTATGGAATTACCCACCGAGATGGATTACCTTTCTTGGCGTTGGATTGCGGAAAACTATATTTACATATTGTTAAGTTTCAGATGAATCAAGGTTTTCGGCTTATGAGAAAAGGTTGTAGATAGACATGAAAACAGAGGAAAGGAATTGAAAAACAACAGACTAACCAACTCTTCTAACTAACTAAGTATAATAACCAACTCTTCTAACTATAATAACTAACTCTTCTTCCACTCTTCCAGTTTAACACATATAGCTTTAGACTTTTAACTCCATTTGTTCAATTCGTGAGGCTATATTCCAACATCCCCCCTCGCGATGAACATGCATATTCAGGATGTTCATCTTGAAGAGATTATGATGAAATTGAAGAGAGCCTAGAGGCTATGAAATTGAAGAGAGCCTAGAGGCTTTGTTAAAATGTCTGCCAATTGCAATCTTGAAGGCACAGGGAAGAGTTTGATGATATTTTGTTGCAGCTTCTCTCTAATAATAAGATAGTCTATCTGTATATGCTTTGTTCTCTCGTGTTGAATTGGATTAGTTGCAATGGATAATGTTGATTTGTTGTCTGTATAAACCAAAGTTGGCTGCTGGTGATTGATATTTAAATCCTGCAATGCATAAAGGATCCATTGTATTTCACAAGCTGTGGAAGCAAGGGCCTTATATTATGCTTCTGCGGAAGATTTGCTTATCGTTTGCCTTTTGCCTTTCCATGAAATTAATGAATCCCTAAGAAAATGGCAAAGCCTGTTACACTCCTTCGAGTGTCGGTACACCCTGCCCAATTACTGTCTGAGAAACCTTTGAGCTGCAATTCTGTTGAAGCTGGTTAGAATAGTCCATGTCCAGGTGTTGCCTTTAGAGACTCGTGAACTCGAATGGCGGCTTGGTAATGATTGACAATTGGTATGGCTAAAAATTGACTGAGAACTTGGACTAAATAAGCAAGATGAAGTCGACTTATTGTTAAGTATAATAATCTCCCAACTAATCTTCTGTAAGCTGAAGGATCGTCATACAAATCAGAATCTAAAGCACCGAGCTTTAATTTGATTCCATTGGAAAAGCTGCAAGTTTTCCACCAAGAATTCCAGTCTGCTCAAGTATATCTAGGGCATACTTTGACTTGTCACCTCCAATTCGAGAAAGTACTTGAGTTCCCCCAATGTAAACTTATCATGTAGAAAAGTTTGAGCAGTTGTATTTCAAGCATTTTGTCACTAGTTAAAAGAATATCATCTACATAGACTAGCAAAGCTATGAAGGATGATTCAAATTTCTTCATAAACAAAGAACAATCTGAGTTACCTTAAGTAAAACCATAGTCAAGCAAACTATGGATAGTTTGGCAAACCATTGCCTAGATGCTTGTTTCAAACCATGAAGACTCTTAAGGAGTTTACAAACTTTATTTCTCTTTTAGCAACCAAACTAGGGGGCAATTCCATATAGACTTCTTCAAGCAATTCTCCATGTAAAAAAATATTATTAACATCTAATTGGTGAATATGCCAATTTTTAATAGCAACTATAGCAAGAAGTAGCCGAATAGAGGTAATCTTTGCTACTAGAGAAAAAGTGTCAAAGAAGTCTAATCCTTCTTACTGAGTGCATAGCCTTTAGCTACCAATCTAACTTTGTGTCTTTCTATAGTTCCATCTGCCTTATACTTGATTCGAAATACCCACTTACAACCTATGGTTAGGAAGAGTAATAAGTTCCCAAGTCTTATTTAATTTTTAAGGCATTTATTTCATTGTGTATAACAGCTTGCCATTCTGGAATTTTAGTAGCCATTTTATAATTTGTAGGTTCTTGAGAGGCTGAAAGAGATGCTAGAAATGCTTTATGAAAAGTGAAAAATCGATTTGCAGAAAGAAAATCAAATATGGGATATAAAATACCTTTATTAGGAGAAACAATAGCAGATGAGTGAGTTGCATTTTGAACCTGTGAAGCAGTGCCACAATAATAATCTTCCAAGTAATATGGTATTTGTTTAATTCTTGAAGATTGCCTAAGATGTTGCGAGGTTATTTGAGAAGCAGGTTCATTGTCTGAAGGTAGTTGATGGTTTGTAAGAATCTGATATGAGGTGAGATTTTGATTTGATGAAAAATTCTGATATAGAATTAAGGTTTTGATGTGAAGCTAGATTTTGATAAGAATGAACATAATGAGAATGAATACTAGAAGAATGAAAATAAAAATCTGAAGCAGAGCCTGTTGGAGGAAATAAGAAGTATGTGCTTCAGGATTAAGTGGAAAAGCCTTAAAAGGAAAGACATTTTGAGAAAAGACTACATTTCTTGAGATGAATACCTTACTAGTGTTAGAGTCCATTAATTTGTAGCCTTTTGTATCAGAAGGATAACCTAAGAATAAACATTTTGTAGCTCTGGGGTCAAATTTATGTCTATGATTTGTGAGTGTTGATGCAGAGCAAAGGCAACCAAACACCTTGAGGTGAGAAAGATTAGGTGGTTTATGAAACAACATTTCGAATGGTGTTTTGTTTTTGAGAAGAGGAGTAGGAATTCTATTTATAATGTGTGTTGCAGTTAACACACAACCACTCCAAAAAGTTAAAGGTATGTTTGCTTGAAACATTAATGCCCTGGCAGTCTGAGTGCTATAGACGGTTTAATGAGAGGAGTGGAAGTGATTGATACGGGAGCTGCTCAAAGTGTTCTGATTGGTGGAGTGACTCTCAGACGAATTTTTAACATGCTTGGAGAGCCTGTTCATAATTTAGGTCCAGTAGACACTCGCACAACATCTCCGATTCATAGATTTGCATCCACCTTTATCTAGTTAGATATAAAATTATATTTTCAATAAGTGTTGATGTTTCCTTTCCACAACTCTCTTTAGATATGGAGTTTCCACAACTCTCTTTAGTTATAGAATTGAGATAAAAGAAATTCAGATCCATTGTCTGACCTTATTATATTGATATGAACATTATACTGTGCTTCTACCATTTTGCAGAAATTATTAAGGATAGAAGGAACTTCAGATTTCATTTTGAGCATGTATACCCAAGTACAACGTGTGTAGCCATCAACTATAGTAAGTAAATATTTGAATCCGGAGTAGCAAACAACATCGAAGGGACCCCATATATCACAATGAGTCAATAGAAGTATGGATCGATTTAGGTGTAAATGAATATAATGATGGTGAACATATCATATGATCTGTTGCACATGTATCCAAAATCCATGAGGATATATGTTGTAAATATGAAGAAATAGAATGGCTAAAGTTTGAAGGTATACAAGAGAATTGAAAGGTAACAATGTATACAACTGGTGAAGTTGTTTGTGTAGATATTGGAGATGAGTTAGAATTTACAAGTGCTAGCAATTTATTGAATTCCTCATAGGTTAAAGAAAACTTTTGATTCTCGTCATTATTTTGAATGTAGAACTCAGAGGTTGACATATCAACATGAGCAGTGGGTGTGTTACGTTTCCCTTTTGGTCTAGTCCAGCTGTGACAACCCGAATATAATTATGATAAATTATGTTTAAATCATGCTTAGCTTACGTGATATGAATAATATGTTATTATTATATATAATGCTAAGTCATTATGTTTAGTCTAATCCTACCTTCATAAAGAATGAAATATTGAATTAGTTACAAATATAAAATTTTGAAGTTTTCGGTAGGAATGTTCATGTTTAAGATTATTGTTGACCTTTAATAGATAACAATTGACTTGAGGAGGAAACTAGATAGTTGTAGATATATGAGTTAGGTTTGTAACACGATAAACGGTGTGTTAAATGGAGGACCGAGAGAGAAGTTATGCCAGAATTACGAAGCAAGGACAAATTTGTCCATTCGTTAAATGATATTTTGTCTTATTAGGCTAACAAATGGTGGAATTTGTTTGGTTAAATAAGGAGGTTGGTTTTGGCCGACTTTAAAGGCTTGAATCCCCTCCTTCAGCATAACTCAGCCATTAAAGAGTTTGGCTTGAGAGGAAGAGAGAATTGGAAAGTTTAGGGAGAAAGTGAGGAGAAAATTTGGAGAAAAATCCGTGAAAATTACGTAAAAGTCCCGAAGGTAATCCTAACCCCAAATCTTATTGTTTTTCTTATATTACTGATTGAGATTATAGAAATCATCATTTTTTTACTAAAATTTCGGACCTTGATGTATATGTATGGTTAGATGCAAGTTTAAGTTAAGTTGAATGTACAAACCCTTAAAATTGCTTCGTTTAGTAACCTTGTTTATTCAACCTTCCATATATTTTTGTATAATTACTGGAATTGATTGATTCTAATTGGAGATTAAAATAGACTCATATATGTTTGACATATTCGAAAATCATGTGAAAATACCAAGAAATGAATCTTTAGTGAGAGTTTGAAGTTCGGGTATAAAATCTGCCCCAAGGGTGAAAGTATGCACGCCATGTGTTTGATGTTTTCCTTGACATAGCAAATGAACCTTAAAAATTATGAAACTTTAATTTTGTATTTTTCAACATGTTTACTGATGTTGGGTGAAATATCATAGAAAGTTATGATGTAGAAAAATTATGAAAATTCCTGAAAGTTGAATGAACGATAAAAGAGCCTATAGGGCAGATTTGCTATGTAGTAAAGAAATGGCCCTATCTTGCTCTAGGAAACTTGAAATGATGTGATGTATTTTGAATTGGAATACTAATATGATAAGGATTTAATTACGAAGGATAAATGTGTGACACCCCGACTAATTAAATACCCGGGTAGCTACTCCTTTATTAAATTAATTCAAAATGCCAAGTTGGTCCAGTTAATAGCATCACCGTCGAAAACATTTTAATTTTACTAACCACCTAGTATTTAAAAAGTAAGTGCCAAATTTTAATTAAAGTCCGATTAACATGCAACAAGTGTAATAAAGAATAAATACACCATTCACCATACTGAAGTAAAACTAATAACCATCACATAGTGTAAATAAAGTCTGGAGGAAAACTCCTCACTACAATCCCATACTGAAATAAATAACCGAATGCTAAAACAATACAAATCAGAGTCTGAAAACCGTAATGTAAAAGATGTCTCTAATATAAATGGGCAACATGCCCTACAACTGATAGATAGTGACTCTGGAATCCAAAAGATAGAAGCGTCTACAAGCAAATCCCTGTAGCTTCCACAAACAGCTACAGCTCGTCACCTGAATGAGAATCCTATGCTTGGTGTCCCTGTGGCTGGGCACCTAAAATGGTTTTACAAGAAAAAGATTTGAAAAGCAAACGGGTCAGAGCCTGAATGTGGAGTTATATTTTAAAAACCTGCAAGTCCTTTAAAAATATTTAAAACATTAAATGCAAAGTACATGTTAGGACGTGCACTCACATGATATTCTCACCTCTCGTCTAACTGTGCACTCCTAACGTAAGCACCCATCTATAACGACACAACCCACTAGCTAAGTGACATCATCTCTAACTAGACTTAACATAGGTCCCACCCATTTTACTCGGTTCTATTAACATTATAACGCTCGTAATTAAGTAGGGGTTTAACGTATACTCAGATGCTCAATATGCAATATATATAACTATCAGTTAACTCGTTATATTTCTCGAAACAATACCGTAATTATATTCATAACAATAACATGAAGGTTCTCCTTAATCAAGTGTATATTATTCACATCATAAATATACAATACAAGCACCCCGAGAACTAAGCTGCGGTGCACACATACTTTGCTATCCATCCCGGTACATCACGTACATAAGGATCACATATTCCGAATCTCTCAGGAATAGTCCAGATAACACACATCACAAATAGTGGAGGCGAACACAGTCACATCACATGGGTCACGCACATACCTACGCTCCCACGATCAGCGGACTTATTAATATCCTAATAAGTCTTTCTATGACCTATGTTCATCGAGGTAACCAGTCTAAATCCGGGCAACACAAGGATTAGAGGGCCCTAAGCGAACGCAAACCTCCCGTGATAGCAAGTATGGTAGGTATGTCATACACACAATTCATATACCAATACTAAGTAACACGCATCTTAGTAATCAACATAGTTTAATCGTAGTACATATCGCTTTCTCGTACTATCTTATAATATCTACACTTATATTATTCCGGTTCATCATCATACGAGCCATAATCTATTCTCACGTCGTAGTAGACACTCACGTCTCAACCCAAATGGTTCATTGAATTAAATCTCTCGTATATAAATTTACTCCTCGTAATAACCCAAAAGTCCCAAATCTATCCTTACATCATCAAAGGAAGGTTATCTATATCCTCGAACAAGTTTACGGGACTCCAAAAATCAAAACAGTCCAAAAAGGACCAAACTGTCAACTCGTTAGAAGTCTCGTTCGAACGAGACTGTTCGAACGAGATTCCTCTGCCAACTCGTTAGAAGTCTCGTTCGAACGAGGCTGTTCGAACGAGATTCCAGTTCGTTCGAACGAACTGTACCTTCTAACGATATCTCGTTCGAACGAGATATCGAACGAAACCCCTTCTCGTTAGCAGCGACTGGTCAACTCGTTAGAAGCTCGTTCGAACGAGTTCGTTCGAACGACCTGGGTAGGGGCTTCTAACGAGCTGCCAGATTCATCCCAGATTTTCTAAGTTACGTTTCTCACCATTTTTAACACCTCAATCCTTCTCCAAAGTTCGTTCTAACAGAGTTTTAAGTCCTCTAATCATACTATAACATGCTAAGGTCATATACTAACATCTCTTAATACATTAAAGCATCCTAAACATCATTAAATCACAAGATTTTATACTTTTCCCCAATTTTATCAAGAACATGAACCCTAGGTTTATATCATCATCAAATCCCAGAATTTAATTCGTTTTAATCTCTTCTAATCACAATTATTATGAGAGAAATCATCTACCTATCATTCTACATGCAATTCTCTTCAAAATTTCCAAGTTCTAAACTCCAAACTACATGGATTTTCATTCATCTTTCAAGAACAATTAAAATTCCTCAATTTCTAACATGGAAAAGACATTCTCTGAAATTAAATGGAATAAAGTCACTTGCCTTGATTGTCTCTGAGTTTGGTGTAGGTTTGGTAGAACTTTTCTGCAGAATTTCTTCTCTCCAAGCTTCCTCTCTAATGGTGGCTTAAGGTGGCTAGGGTTTTGATTTGGGAACTTAGAAAACTCTTCTAATAACCTACGTAGACTTCTAGGTTAATATGGTTTGGTTAATGGGCTTAGTGGGTTTAATCCACATCAGATTTACATCTCTAATTTTCGTCACTTTTAATTCCTAAAAAGTAAAATTACCAAAATACGCTTTATGATGCCGGTATGGCCTAAAAATACCCCGGAATCCAAACTACACCCCCGGCTAGTGTTTTCTGACTATCTCGACCCTTCCGGACGCGTTGGCGCACTCAAAACGACCATACGGTTTATAGATTTTAAATTCACTTTTTATAATCAAAATATTATACCGTGACGCGGCGGTCCCACGCGTCTCAACAAAATTTCTAAAATGCCGTATATAAATCTCACGACAACTTTCATAATTCCAAATTCATATATAATCATATATGCACATAATCAAATACCAACTCGCATCTCGTTAGTATTTTTAACCCGGATTAATTTCCAATTAATACGCATTTAATTAATTAATCCCCAAAATAAATATAGCCAAAAGTACGGGGTATTACATACTCCCCCCCTAATAACTGAATTTCATCCCGAAATTCGAAACTAGAAAGTACCTGCTAAAAATAGCTCTGGATAACGTCAATGTAGGCAGGTAGAAACACACCAAACACCCTAAAGAATCTCTGTCAGGTATTAAAATCTTCGTAATAAATAACAATGGTGAGTGAGTAAAACCCTTTGATTCGTAATAACTCTCTCGGATGTGTATTCTCTCTAGCAATAACTCCTGAACTCTCAAAAGGATCATCCAATCCTCAAAGGTGGTTGGGGTCCTTAAATAGCTCCCCCACACCACCCCCGAGGCAACTCAGTAATTAAAGACTATGAAAGACATCCCTAATACTTTATGTCACAACATTAAATGCCTCATGCACTAGTTGTCTCCACGTCATAAACTTTAAATGCCAAGACATGCCTTTTGCCTAACCACTGTGTGTCAGGGGGATGTTATAGCAGAGGTGGCTCACCAACTGCCTGATAGCCCCAAATACCATGGTGGTTTACTCAAGTGCAGGTCTGACATTATTTAGTTGGCTAGTGACATCACCTATAGTAGATGTGACATTAAGTAGAGGGCTGGTTGGTTCATAACTCAACGCCCGATGGAACTCCAAGCTGCTCCACCCGAGGTTCCACGGTTAGGGTCCTTCGGTGTTTTACCAGGTGTATCTAAGATGGCCAGGACAAGCCCCAACGGTGCCTCACTTCTCAATCCTCCAAACCAAGTCCCTCTAAAGTTCCCATGGCGAGGTCATTCGATAGAGCATGAACGCTCTCCCAGGCCCTGCCAAGCCCGGTCTCTCGCGAATACCGTTTGACCTCACACTAAAATTCGTTATTATTCTCGTTACATCATTACAATCGTTATAGCTTACAGTCAATATAAATAAGGATACAATATGACTAATACAACGAGCTAAAGTATGAGTTACCACGCCAAGCTACCTCGCTAAGTTGCCACACCAAGCTGCCTCGGTTGCTTAATCTCAAACACTATCGCCAATTGAGGAATTATCCCTAATCTTAGGATTACCTTCAAGCCCCCTCTACATTTGCCCCTTCATGGAGTGATTTTTTGGAACAAGAAATGTCTGCACGAAACTTCTCAATCCGACGAACTCTGTCGTGAAAAAATTATGGCCTTTATTCCCTCATTAGAACCGCAGCATTATAATCTCCTAGAAAAAGTAAAATTCTCCCCGGTGTACCTGAGCCGAAGCGCCATAACTTATTGGTGCTCAGGCGAAGGGACATCGCCACTTTTTCCTCATGCTGAGCCTCAACCGTTCGAGCCTTACTATTTGAAATTCTCCCAAAAGGCCTACTAATCTTCTCAAATACTCGTTTGGACTCCAGGTAAGTGAAATTCTCCCTTGTGATGCTTCGCTATGTTCGAAAAAGCAAAAATTCTCCCCGATGTAACTGAGTGAAAATTAAACAACGTTTGGATTTGTGGGGAAGGGACATCATAGCTTTTTTTTAATCGTTGGGGGACTGCCTTTGTTGGGAGTCACTGGATATGTCTGACAAAAAATCTGGCGCCAAAACTCAAACTTGCTGAAGAAGGCAACCCCCTTCTTTTCCCCAAGCGTCACTTCATTAATGATGTGGCGCTATCTTTTCAACTGTCGAGACCCTTCCCGATGTGCCACGTGTTCATTTGAAATGATTATAGTCGGCCATTGCATGTGCCATGGTGGGAAACTCAAACGTGAGGTTTACAAACCTTCAAATGTCTCTTTTATTTTAAAAACCCTTCTCTTTCCTTCATCTTCTTCAAGCTCCTCGCTTTCTTTAGAGAGAGAAACTCTGTGTGAACTCTATTATTGCCCCATTCTTTACTCAATCTCCTCTTTCTTTCTTCTTTTGCGCCACCACCTGCGATTGTGCTCCTCCCATCTTGTTCTTAAGCCTTCTTACCCAGCTATATCATTCATCACCACTCTCTCATGGCTTCTTGAAGTACTTCCAAGGTTGTCGCCACCACTCAGCCAGGTTCCCCCTCTACCGCTATTGGCGCTGCCATCGCCCTTAGCGGCGCTACCCTGGATGCTGCTCATCAAGAGCAACTACACTTCTATCGCTGGGCGCCCATCTTTGAAAAAGATGATAAGTTTCCGGAGGCATACAATACCCTCCACTTCTCATACAAGTTCTACCCCTTACTGTTGGGTGATGAGGAGATGGATTCATCAAAGTGGGGCTATCTTCCACCCGAGGGGACTCTGCATTTCCGTCTGGACCGTGGCGACTTCCCCTATTCACAGATTGACTTCTAAGCACCTGGGGGGTCACCAGCCCATTTTACTGCTTGGCACACACACATGCAAAGATCCCACGCTGCTGCTCTTGCGAAGATTGGGCTGCATTGAGCCTACTGGTTTGGTGAGTTTACCCTCTCTAAGCACAACGTGGCACTCCAAGTGCTAGTCTGCCGATGGAACATCACAACCCACACCTTCTTCGCTACGTGGGGGGAGTTTACTGTTTACACTGGAGGATGTTTGTGAACTCCTTGGGTTTGAGCCCATGGGCGAGTTCACCTACCATGACGAGCCTTTAGATGCCGAAGAAGCTACTGATCAAGTTGAGCTGGATCAGATCTGTCACAGTTGCACCAGTTCCTCAAATAAAGCCACATTTACCCCTCTTTATCAACTATTTTTTCGAAGCTTCGACGCCGAAGGATGTCAGTGATGTAACGGGCCGTGGTAGAGGTACCTCCCTAGAACTACCAGCCTACACACTTGTACTGATTTCACGCTTTTTTCTTACTGGGAAACCCAACAATCAGCCCAGGAGGGACCTAATAAGCATTTCCATTCGTTTGGCCAGGGGGTTCAACCTTCCCCTGGTCGCCATTGCCCTGGGATCCTTCTACACCTGGTTGGATCGAACACACATCAATATGGCACGATCACTGGGTCATTACAACTTTGCGAATTTTGGCAACACCATCATTTTGACGGGATTCCTCTACACCCGCTTTCCTGCTATTGCTTCCAAGTCCATTTCTCTGACTGCGAGCCAAGGTATCAAGCCCCCACGCCTCCTATATTTTCACAAAAACAAAGTCGAAAGGAGATAATGGAGGTTTTTGATCATTTAGACTCCTTTGTGATGAGGCCATATAGTGAGTCTACCTTTGCCCATAGTTGGGACTTCTTTCCTTCTGCAGCCACAACGGTCTGGTTCAATCCGGTTGTAGAAGATCCCTCGCAAGCCGTAGTTCTTCTTTTCACCCTGAGGTTTCTCCCCTCCTACACTTAATGGGGATACACCTCAGAGCCATACAACCCTGATAGGTGCAGCAGGCAGTTCGAGTTCGATTAGAGGGTCCCTCGACCTGTGTTCCAAGACAACCACTCAAAGGCCACCTTCGCTGAAGCCTGCACCTTCTATACTACAGCCGTAGTGCTTGGTGTGACATCCACCATCGATGGCCGTGTCACCCTTCCTAGTGCTACTAGTAAGGCAGATGTATCCACTTCTTTTGCCACTAAGTTCCATTTGGAGCGGTTGGAAATGATTCGCGAGTTCATTCAGTCCCCCCTCAATATCCACAAGTCCTTTCCTTCTCTTCTTCTGAGTTGGGTCTTAAGGGGAACTCTGTGCTTGGGGTTGAGTTTCCCTTGAGTACCACCCTTAAAGAATCTCCCCAAGAATTACCACCTCATTGCCCAATAATTCCCACTGCTATCCCGAAGTCCAAGGCCGCTGTAACTCCCAAATAAACTGCCCCTTCGGCCGAAGCTACCACGGAAGAGAGGCCTTCTCAACCGCCTACTAAAAAGGCCAAGAAGTCCAAGTCCAAGAAATCTAAGGCCCAAGTTCAAATGAAAACTCCTTTGGAGGCATTCCCAATTGCCTCTGTTCCCCCTCCCATGTCTCCAGAGATGGCTGAAGAGCTAAGGAGGTAGGTGCAAGTCGAAGTCGACAAAATACATGCTGAGTTTCGACGGCACGCCATCGCCATTCCTCCTCCGGGTACATTCCCCACAATCGTGGTTGATCCTACGGAGCCAATGGCAAAAAGGAGAAGAAGGACGAGGGTACCTGAAACTGGTGATGCAACGAGCTCCGAGAAGAAAGTGCTGGGTACCAAGACCCAGAAGAGACAAACTCTTGAGAAACCTCCATCCCCAATTATTTTTGCTGCTGCCTCCTCGTCGCCTTTACCAGTAGTTATACCTTATCGTTCTCCCTCTGGATCTGAGGTATGTGTGCATTCTTTATTTCTCATTCCCCTTATCTTAAGGTGTGTTGCATCTGCTTATTTCTTACTAAGAAAATGTTTTGGTGCAGGGAGTTGGAGAAGAAAGGCCTAATCCTCCCAGTCCCCCCAGTCCCCCTGTAAGCCGCTTCGTGGGGGGATGTTGTGGTATATCTCAAGCCGATATCACTCCTCCTCATTCCCCCATGACAGGCCTTACCTACTCACGGAGATTGTCCTCCCAACGAGCCAAAAAAGCTACTGCGGGGGCCACTACCGTTGGGTCTGCTGAAATGCCCTACCAACCAGAGGAAACTACTGTAGCCTCTTCTGAGTTACCATTGGAGCAAGAGGTCCCTCTGCCCCTCACTATGATTGAAGAGAGTTCTTCTGAGGTAAATTTCTTGCCAAGCCTCACCCATTGCTTTGCTTATCAATTCTAACATGTTGGGCTGCTTTAAGTGGAGGTGGCATCGCTGATAGCTAACATTCTCCTTCCTCCTGCATTATCAAGACCCCTAGCTGCAGTTCCTCTTTTTGGTGCCATAACGGGGGTAAGTTAAGTGCATTTTTGCCTCTTATTCTTTTGTGTTTTACTCCTTGCGTCTAACACTTGGCTTTAAATTTGCAGCTTTCTCCAAGTCTCTCTCCACCCTTTGCTCTAAGTGGCCTTTTCCCTTCCCAGGTCCAGGTTGGTGCTACTGCTCTCATTGGGGCATCCTTTGAAGATTCAACGTCTTCCTCCGATGATGCCCCCAGGTTAGCTTTAGTACCTTATGTTGGTGAGGGAAGTTTGCCTACCATTGAGGCTTCAGCAGCCAAGGGCCCTATTGAGGCTTTTGAGGCAATGAGCCTGCCTCCAACGATCTCTACCCTTATGGCCCCCGTGGTGACTCCCGTTCTCGCCCCTACTGCTGTTGAGGTACCTTTCTAGTTTCTCTATATTTCTCAGTTTCTCGAACTTCAACTGTGTTTGTGACTTAACAATGGAAACACTTGTTAAGTTTTTTCCATAAATTCCACCTGTATTGGTGACTTAACAACGAAAACACTTGTTAAGATTTTCTCATAAACTCCACCTCTAACGGTGACTTAACAACGAAAACACTTGTTAAGATTTTTTTATAAACTCCACCTATATCGGTGACTTAACAACGAAAACACTTGTTAAGATTTTTCATAAAATCCACCTATATCGGTGACTTAACAACGAAAACACTTGTTAAGATTTTTATAAACTCCATCTATATCGGTGACTTAACAACAAAAACACTTGTTAAGATTTTTCATAAACTCCACCTATATCGGTGACTTAACAACGAGAACGCTTGTTAAGATTTTTTCATAAACTCCACCTATATCGGTGACTTAACAATGATAACGCTTGTTAAGATTTCTTCATAAACTCCACCTATATCGGTGACTTAACAACGAAAAAACTTGTTAAGATTTTTCATAAACTCCACTTATATCGGTGACTTAACAACGAGAACGCTTGTTAAGATTTTTTCATAAACTCCACCTATATCGGTGACTTAACAATGAAAACACTTGTTAAGTTTTTCCATAAGCTCCTTATTTCCTCTAACTGTTTTCAAGTTGCTCAGGAGGATTCTCCACTAGTTTCTTCGCCTATTGCCTCACCCCATCGTGAACCTGTGGCTTCCGAAGAAACTACCCAAAATGATCAAGGTTCCATGACAGGTGCTGCTGCGGAGAGCGAATCTGGATGCGAGCTTCCTCTGCCCAACTTGGCTCCTCACGTCATCTGATTGATGGTACTCCAACGTTCTCCCCAAATGCCTGCCAACCACTGTTTGGAAATTGAGCAACTTGTGAGCTATCATCCTGAAACCTTCATGGTGGACTGCCTGCATTCAAATATCTCAGTTATGAGCTACAGGCTTCAAGGCATGGCCACCGTCATTGCTGAAATTGCCAATACTCTAACTGCAAACGTTACTAGACCCCTCCTTAACCAATTCCTGGGTTATCTGAGGGAGTTGGGTCGTGACGGGTTCCATTTTAACTAGCTCATCGCGCATTTAAAGAGTTTGAAGAGCTAGTGATTAGACAGCCAGAGGGAGCTCTTATGAAAACATCAGGAGGATCAGCGAGTCGAGGAAGCTAGGTTGGCCGAGCTAGCACCTCTCCTCAGAGCCATTGATAACTTTTTATCGAACGTACGCAAGCAGAGACTAGGTTGGAAGTTTCCATTAATGCCCAACGGTCTTGCTTAGAAGCTTCTTCGGGCCTTCCTGGGGATTTTTTCTCCTCCCCAGATTTGTGGTTCCTCCTGGGTCAATGAGTTTTTGTATATGTATTTTTCTTTTCTTCTCATGTAATTCTTGGGCGATAGCTCCCAATTTTGTAATGCCTCCAAAGTTTATGAATGAAAAGGATATTTATTTTCTTATGCCATTCCTTTGTGTTATAACTTATTGCATGTATTATGAAGTGTGAAGTTCTATAATTCTTTCATCTCTACTTGAGTTATAATAAAAAGAACTTACATACTCATCATAAGAAAGAACTTGTGTATTCATAACAACACCCAAATACATCAGTGGCCAAACATAACTGCCTACACATGATAAACCTTTAACCACTTATTATTAATCTTGAATGGTTTATCTTCTTCCATTTTTGAAATTTAGTAATAACCTGAGTCCTGAGCCTCCTTTATGATGAGAGGTCCCTCTCAATTCCCTGCAAACTTAGGTAGAGGAATCCCCCTAATATGTTTAACTGCTGCCTTCAATACAAGATCTCCCTCCATGAACTTTTTTGGTCTTACCAAGTTGTCATATGCCCTCTAGAGCTGCTTCGTATACATTTGAAAGTATTGCATCGCATTATCCCTGTGTTCGTCTAATTCCAACTGCACATGTCTGTTCTGAGGGAGCATGCTGCTTCGCAAAGCATATCGAGCCGAGGGAACTTCTAACTCCACCGGGAGAATTGCCTCAGCCCCATAAACAAAAGAGAACGGTGTATACCCTGTAGGCTTCCTCTTAGTCGTTCGATAGGCCCATAAAATGGCTAGTATCTTGTCATCCCACGATCCTGGGAAATCCTCCATCGTTTTAGCCAAGATATTGACCAAGGTCTTATTAGTAGCTTCGTCTTAACCATTTCCCTTTGGGTATGCCACCGTCGAAGTGTGATGGACAATGGAGTATTTGTCTGTAAGCATCGTTACCTCTGAATTGACGAAAGGGAAGAAGGCAAATGATGTATTCTCTGATGAAGTTGCTCACTACTCCTATTGTTGCCCTTCTTAGTGGTATCGCCTCAGCCCACTTTGTGAAACACTCCGTTGCTACTAGGATCCATATCATCCCCCTCGAAGAAGGGTGTATTTCCCTTACCAGGTCGAATGCCCAAGTGTGAAATGGATAGGGCATTGCCAGGGAGTGTAGGTCCACCGATGGGGCATGGATCATATTTCCATGAAGCTGTCAGGCCTTGTATTTTTGAACGAACTCAGCAGAATCTTTCTCCATTATTGGCCAATGGTAACCCAGAGTCATCAACTGGTCATATAGCTTGGTCCCTCTTATATGAGCTAGATAGTGCACCTGTTTGAGAACCTCTACTGTCTCTTCCTTCGTGATGCAACACAACGACTTGTTGAAGTATCCCCTTCGATAAAGCTGCCCCTCTTGAACTTAGAATCTCGGGGCCCTTCGTCGGAGTCCTATCGCATTAATTTTCTCTGTTGGGACAACTCCATCTTAATAAAGTCAATATAGGGTTGTCTCCAGTCAGGCTGAGTCTCCACGAAATGACATTCTACTACCTCGAAGAACAACTGGCATTTGTCGCACTTCCGTTGTAACTCGACTGCATCCTACTTCATGCTGGGCCAGAAATAACCCTCCCTTTGAATTCTTCTATAAAGGGGGGTCTTAGTCGTTTTGCAGTGTTCTTCATGTGTTTTCTTCAATCTTTGCTCTGCCTCTTCTGGACCGATGCATCTCGACAGCCATCCTCCTGCGTTTCTGAAGTAAAGGTTTCCCTGGTTTATAAAGTACAGGGCCAACTTTCTAACCCCCATCGCTCCTTCACTAGTCTCTAGTTGCCTCTTAATCTCTCCCCTCCTGTCCGCATCCTCCTCCATCGGTAAAATTAACTATACCATCAAAGGAGTTGTTCTTCGTTGAATCACGATAGTAGTTGTATCGCTCCTCATGGTCATCTTCTGGGCAATGGTGGCATAGGCGTCTGGGTGACGGTTTGTCATCCTAGGCTACCTCTTAATCTTAGTCCGATGGAACTAGCCAAGGAGCATCTGAATTATCGTTCTGTATGGTGCCAGGCTCATGTGTTTCAATGTGTATTCTCCATTCACTTGCTGAACCACCAAGTTTGAATCCGCCTTGATGCAAAGTGAACAAATTCCTCTTCGAAGAGCCTCTAATAATCCCAACACCAATGCTTCATATTCTGCCTCGTTATTAGAGCAAGGGAAATCTAACTTGTAAGAAAGGTAAATTTCCTCCATTCCTTTTGAAAGAATAACCCCTGCTCCTCCATTCTTTTCTGCTGATGACCCATCGAAATGCATTGTCCATTCCTCATCCGTTGCTTCTAGGTGATTAGCCTATAGGTCATCTCCTAGGATGCTTTCTTTGGGTGGATCAAACGTTCCTGAAGCGAAAATAGCCAACAGATCGGCATACGCGTGGCTTTTGATTGCGTGAGGAACCACGCACTTCAAGTCATACTCGGAGAGGATAAGGAACCATCTAGTTGTCCTGCCAATCAATATAGTTCTTTTAAGCAAATACTTAATGGGATCACATCTAGTTACGATATGAATTGTAAAAGACAACATATAATGTCTAATTTTTTGCGCTATAAACACTAAGGCGAAACAATGCCTTTCCAAACTACTATATCTGACTTCTGGCCCATGGATCTGCTAAGGTAGTAGATTGGCCGTTCTTTCCCATCAATCTCTTGTGCCAGTAATGCTCCCACGAACCTCGTGGTGGATGTGAGATACAACTATAACGGTATTCCTGCCTTTGGGGGAACCATGGTCTGTGGTGAAACGAGCAGTTTCTTCAGCCCGTCGAGAGTCTCCTGGTGAATCGCTTCCCATTTGAACTTTGTGTTCTTTCGCAGCAGCTGCATCAGTGGGTGTGTTATTTCGACTAATGCATGTACAAATCTCCTAAGGTAGGATACTTTATCGAGTAAACTCTTCAGCTCCTTTGCCGTTCTCGGACATGGCATTTCCAAGATCGTTCGCTGCTTGTCCTGGTCTATCTGCACCCCTTGTCGATCAACCACAAAGCCTAGGAATTTCCCACTTGTCACCCCAAAAACATACTTCAGTGGATTAATCTTTAATTTAAACTTCCTATAACTGGAAAACACCTTCCTCAAATCGCTCAGATGGGACTCCTCCTTTCTCGACTTGATGACCAAATCATCCACGTAGAATTCCCCAAACTTGTGAAAGAAGTCCTGGAAAATGGCCATCATTGTTCTTTGGTAAGTTGCCCCAGCATTCTTGAGTCCAAACGGCATCACCCTGTATATGAAGTTACCCAACGGGGTTCTGAATGTTGTCTTCTCTGCATCTGAGGGGTCCATCTTGATCTGATTGTACCCTATATACCCATCCATGAAGCTACACATCTCATGACCTACCGTTGAATCTATCAGGCTATAGATGGAGGGTAGAGGGAACTCATCTTTGGGGTAGGCTCTATTCAAATCTCTTAAGTCCACGCAAATCCTTATCTGGTTTTTATCTTTCTTCCCTACTGGGACAATACTGGATAACCAGAGTGGGTGCTGTATCGATGTGATGAACCCTGCCATTAGTAAGCATTGAACCTCTTCCTTGATCTTCAGATCTAGCTCAGGCTTGTATGTTCTCGTTGCCTGTTTCACTGGAATAGCTGAAGGCATTACATTCAGCTTATGGCAGCTTACTTCCTCATCCAGCCCCTCCATCTCTGTGTATTTCCATGCGAAAACGTCTATAAACTCCCAAATCAACTCAACTAAGGCTCCTTATTTCTCTTTATTGAGATCCTTCAAGATGAAGATGGGCCTCGAATCCTCTCCTTCTCTCGCCATGTTTAGTTGCTCTAACTCTTGTGCCTGGGGCTTCAGCTGACTTGCCATGTAATTTGGTTCCTCGGTGACTTCCTCCACAAATTCCTGTATGCTGGAATTGTCTATTACCATGCACTGCCCCCGTTGATCCACCAGAAAGCATTCATATATCGGGTCAACCTCATCATCAGCTTCCTCGGCCACCTAGTCACACCGTTACAATCGATACACCACCTTTCCTTCTTCAGTAATGACTTTTTTGCATTGTCTGCTGGTAGCGGTGACTGCTTTCCTCTTCTTCTCTCTAAATGCCTCGACCACTCTTTTCCCTGAGAAATGACTCAGTACGCTTTGTCATTGGACCTCATGCTCCATCAGATCCACTCTGGGTGGCATCCCGTCTTTGAGTTGCTTTGAGATGCCCTGGGTCCGAAAGACCGCCTGGTGAGCTTCTTCAGTCATTACTCTTGCGCTACTCGTAACCTCTGTACTCTACTCGTTCAAGGGCCCCATCCTTTCTCTAATCGAGGGAACCCATGCTCCCTCCATCCTTCTCGTTAGGACCCGAACATCCTCTTCCAACTCTGTATAAAATGCCGCGTCCTCCAAGTGAGATTCCTCGATAGCGAAGGGCCTTTTCTTTGCCCTAATGGTCACTTCTGTCCCCTTGATGTTCGCCTTAGTGCATTGGTGGTACGTAGAAGGAACCAACCCTTGGTTGTGCATCCACACCCTTCCTATTAACAGATGATAGGAAGTTGCACTCTTTATTATGTGTAACTTTATATGGGAACTCAAATTTCCCATCACAATCCCAACATTAACGTACCCAATGGATTTGGAAGATTGGTTATCATACCCCGAAATTACCAAAGGCATGGGGACCAACCTTTCTTCTGGAATATCAGCTGCATGAAAGGAGTTAATTGGCATGATATTGATGGAAGCTCCCCCATCCATGATGTTCCTTGTAAAACTAACTCCGTTGACACTGGCAGTCACATACAATGACCTGTTATGAGGGAATCTCACAACCCTATCAGCATCGGTGAAGGTCACTTCTGATAGGAACCTCCTTACCAACCTAGCCATGGGTCCCTTCCATTTCAGCGAAGGGACTGCGTCTTTAATCGAAATATCTAGTATCTCCTGGGTTATTTCCAAACTTCTCTTTTTTGGTATCCCTACCTGTTCGAAGAACTAGGTGAACTTTGGGGATTTTGAGACTGCATAGTACTCTAGGCCCGGATCTGCTTCCTCACCTTCAACGTTGTACACGTCCTCCATGTCTTTGGCGCTTTCTTCATCGTAGTCCAATACTGCGTTAGCCATTCCTTTAGTACACATCTCCAAAGCTTCCTCGTACTCCTCTCTTTCTCCTCTCCCCGCCTCTATATCGTAGGCCACCATGAGATTGGCCCCATGTGCTGGTAATGGGTTGTTATTGACGTTCTGTGGAGGGATTTGCAATGTTCCTGCCTTCACGTACTTGTTAATAATTCTTCTAGGTGTGAAGCAACTTTCTGTTGGATGTTGGATCCTCCGATGAACCTGGCAGTACTTAGGATCCGCCTTCGTTGCTGCATCGAGTTCCCCAATGGGAATATCTTTTGGTTCGTAGACCTTTCCGCCTTGGACCATTGCGTTGTAACAGCTGACAGCTTCTTCGACTATACAAGGCAATGGTGGTGGGTTTTCCCTGTCTCTTCTGAACTTCCTCTTATTGTCCTTCGGTGCTTTGCCCCTATCTCCCCCCTCGATGTACCCTACCCATGGGGTTGAGACCTCCCCCCCGCGGGTTGCATCAGTTGCCTAAACATCATGGGCACCACCACTGGGTTGGCCGCACCACCAAGGAGATATTTCTCGCTACTTTTAAGAACGCCAAGCAAGCCCCCTCGCGCGTCTCATTGATGAGATGGAAGATATACTCAGGAAGAAACCCCTCAGTGCAGATGTGCAATAACTTATACTCTTTGGCTTCCTCCCTCATGTCTGGGGATATTTCCCTGAACCTTCGAACATAGGCCACCACTTCTTCCCCAGTTCGTTTCTTCTCCCTACCCAGTTGGGTCAAAGTAAACTCATCTTCTGCCAGAAAGAACTTCTGGGGAAACAATACATGCATCTCCTCCCACGTAAAAACACTCCTGGGAGCTAGATGGGAATACCAGGTATATGCTTTATCGGTTAAGGATTTGGAAAACTCCATCAACCGAAGTTTCTTATTGTTGCAATGTGCCCCAAATTGTTCAATGAAGCGTTTGATGTGATCCTTCAGATTCCCACCTTTTCTCGTGTATTTTTCAAAAATGGGAGGAATATAGTCTTTTGGATAGGGCTCGTCATTGTACTCTTGAGGATTCGGTGTTCAAAAGTCATCATAAATCGAAGCTACCTCGCTAGCAGCTTGCAAGGAAGCCTGTATAAAATTAAGCATCTCCTTTTGCATCTTCTTTCTCATTTCTTCCATGGGTGATGCCACTGGGGCAACAACTAATGGGACCACGGGTCGAGTGCCCGTTGCAGCTGGAGTAGGCGCCATGGTTGGGGCCGTCGATACTCCTGATGTTCCCCATGCTAAATTCACAACAGAGGGTATGCTCACTGGGGCTGTTCCCGTAATACCTGCGCCTGGTGGGACCGTTGGAGCCACCCCTGGTGTTACGAAGGCATTAGCCTCCAATCCTCCCAGCATAGTTGAAGCTATTGGAGTTTGCAAAAACTCATAAAACTTGCTCACGAGGAGTGCGACCTGAGTGGGTCCCAACCCCAAACTCGTGGAAGATTGTGTCATCCCCGGAATGCTTGACGTCATCGGAACTGGAGGTATCTCTACTCGAGGAGCCCCATCCCTCAGGGCCTCCGATTCTCTCGTAGCTTGTTCTTCATTATGCTGGATGTCATCAAAGTTAAGCCTTCGATTAGCATTATCTTGCGCCATACTCCTTACTTAGAAGAATGCCTCCCTAGCGGAGTCGCTAAATGTAAGAGGGTAGTTTAAATAAGATGAAGGCGTAACCCCTTTTGAGTATGATAATGATAAGTTAATTAGCCCAAGACCCTAGATTAATGATAGGACACACAAACACAAACCCAATGAAGATAAAATCAGTTTAAACTCACAAAACTCTCGTGTATAATCTAAGAGATAGTAATTAACTTATAAGTAACTTAGCCAGAGGGAGAGAGAAGTAAGCACCCTAAATACACCTTGGTAGGCAGGTAGAAACACACCAAACATCCTCAAGAATCTCTGTCAGGTATTAAAAGCTTCGTAATAAATAACAATGGTGAGTGAGTAAAACCTCTGATTCATAATAACTCTCACGGATGTGTATTCTCTCTAGCAATAACTCCTGAACTCTCAAAAGGATCATCCTCTCCTCAAAGGTGGTTGGGGTCCTTAAATAGTCCCCCACACCACCCCCGAGGCAACTCAGTCATTAAAGACTATGAAAGACATCCCTAA
Source organism: Sambucus nigra (assembly GCA_949130495.1). Lineage (NCBI taxonomy): Eukaryota > Viridiplantae > Streptophyta > Magnoliopsida > Dipsacales > Adoxaceae > Sambucus > Sambucus nigra. The sequence continues at coordinate 152,949,214 of OX422218.1, forward strand.
TACTTTATGTCACAACATTAAATGCCTGATGCACTAGTTGTCTCCACGTCATAAACATTAAATGCCAAGACATGCCTTTTGCCTAACCACTGTGTGTCAGGGGGCTGTTGTCACAGAAGTGGATCACCAACTGCCTGATAGCCCCAAATACCATGGTGGTTTACTCAAGTGCAGGTCTGACATTGTTTAGTTGGCTAGTGACATCACCTACAGTAGATGTGGCATTAAGTAAAGGGCTGTTTGGTTCACAACTCAACGCCCGATGGAACTCTAAGCTGCTCCGCCCGAGGTTCCACGGTCAGGGTCCTTCGGTGTTTTACCAGGTGTATCTAAGATGGTCAGGACAAGCCCCAACGGTGCCTCACTTCTCAATCCTCCAAACCAAGTCCCTCTAAAGTTTCCACGGTGAGGTCATTCGATAGAGCATGGGAGGAAATTATTAGGAGAGATCTTAAGGATTTATCCTTGAATGAAAATATTGCTTATAATAGATTAAAATGGAAAATGAGAATCCACGTGGCCAACCCATGTGATGGGATTAAGGAAAGGATGATGATGATGATGGTGATGATTCACCATTATCATTCATTGTATGGCATCATATGATCAAGAACTCCTTGGAGCAACATTTATGTACCTTTTCACTCCAAATTTAATAGAAGATCATAATATTTTCGTAATTTTTTTAAAGCTTGGTTCTTATTGCATGCTTTACATTCTTCATCATTGGTAATTTTAATTTACATCATATTTCTTGTTATTACTTCATCATGTCTCCATACAAATAAATCTATTCATGCTTAGAGATAAATATCATGTCCGACTAGATTTTTAGAGAGTTGGGGAACATGAACCCAACCTAACCGTGGATGTTACATATAAAATTTAATGTAATAATATATGTAATTACTAGGTTTGATACTTTGTCGAGACTAATATTGTAGGTATCTTAACTCCAATTGTCGCAGGCAACCGGAGTGTTTGAGGATATGATATACGTGTCAATAAATTTATCAATCGCGTTAATATAGTTGTTGACTAAATAATGTGTGGAGTAATATTCTCATATACTTAGTGCTTCGATTCAATTAATATTGTCTTTTAATCACTTATATAATTATCAAGAATTTTGTATCTAATGAACATACCTACGTTTCGGGGGATGAATTCCAGACTCCACTTTTTCCAAATAGTTTAAAAAAATAATCAAAGTTTTATTTTCTTCCTTTCTCTCGAATTACATTGCACTTGCTAGTAAATTTTCATAGTTACTTAGTAATTTTCCCAAAAATCAAATCATCATTTGTTTTCTTTCAAGAGTTGATTCCTAGATTTTAGAATCCCACCTTGTCGTAGTCAAAATGTTTATGGTCCTATTCCATGAGGATTCGACCTCGACTTACCAGGTATTACTTGGACGATCGACTTGCACTTGATCCGTAGATACACATGTAGCACACACATTCTGCGTCACGTATAATCAATCAAGTATGAAGATATGAGTAAAAATTAAGTTTTTCAGGGACTCAATGTAATAATTGCACAAGATCTTGTAAAATATTTTCACTGATCAGAAATTTGCTAACAACGAAACTTGTTCGCTTAAGAGAAAAGATCCATCGCTAGAGTGAGATGTCAAGAACTGGACGTCACAAAAAATTTGATAAAAAATCTCTGGATAAGATTGCATGAAACGATAATTTTTTTATGGAGGGAAGAAGGCAGTGGCCAGGTCGTGAAATAAAATTATTGACATGGTTCAGAGTTGAATTTGTTAAATAGACCAACTATCATTTCACAACTGATATATATATATATATATATATATATATATATATATATATATATATATATATATATATATATATATATATATAACACAAAGCTCTAGGTTTCACAAGTTTACAACATATTTTCCAATTTATGAAAATTAATTTGAATTTGACAAAAATCATGAACTAAATCTGTTTAAGTCATTTACTTTCAACCTAAAGTGGCATATCTCAAAGGCATGAATTGAGGATGAAGATAATTACGTTCGGTGAATGAATCGTGACAACATATATTTTCGGAATGACCTCTTGGACTACACTCAAGAAATGTTTTAAAAAAAGTGAATATGACAATTTAGACAAAAAGGTAACATAAGTAGGATATACTCTTACTGTAAGAGGGTAGTTTAGATAAGATGGAGGCGTAACACCTTTTGAGTATGATAATGATAAGTTAATTATCCCAAGACCCTAGATTAATGATAGGACACACAAACACAAACCCAATGAAGATAAACTCAGTTTAAACTCACAAAACTCTCGTGTATAACGCAGGAGATAGTAATGAACTTAGAAATAACTTAACTAGAGGGAAAGAGAAGTAAGCACCCTAAATACACCTTGGTAGGCAGGTAGAAACACACCAAACACCCTAAAGAATCTCTGTCAGGTATTAAAATCTTCGTAATAAATAACAATGGTGAGTGAGTAAAACCCTTTGATTCGTAATAACTCTCTCGGATGTGTATTCTCTCTAGCAATAACTCCTGAACTCTCAAAAGGATCATCCAATCCTCAAAGGTGGTTGGGGTCCTTAAATAGCTCCCCCACACCACCCCCGAGGCAACTCAGTAATTAAAGACTATGAAAGACATCCCTAATACTTTATGTCACAACATTAAATGCCTGATGCACTAGTTGTCTCCACGTCATAAACATTAAATGCCAAGACATGCCTTTTGCCTAACCACTGTGTGTCAGGGGGATGTTATAGCAGAGGTGGCTCACCAACTGCCTGATAGCCCCAAATACCATGGTGGTTTACTCAAGTGCAGGTCTGACATTATTTAGTTGGCTAGTGACATCACCTATAGTAGATGTGACATTAAGTAGAGGGCTGGTTGGTTCATAACTCAACGCCCGATGGAACTCCAAGCTGCTCCACCCGAGGTTCCACGGTTAGGGTCCTTCGGTGTTTTACCAGGTGTATCTAAGATGGCCAGGACAAGCCCCAACGGTGCCTCACTTCTCAATCCTCCAAACCAAGTCCCTCTAAAGTTCCCATGGCGAGGTCATTCGATAGAGCATGAACGCTCTCCCAGGCCCTGCCAAGCCCGGTCTCTCGCGAATACCGTTTGACCTCACGCTAAAATTCGTTATTATTCTCGTTACATCATTACAATCGTTATAGCTTACAGTCAATATAAATAAGGATACAATATGACTAATACAACGAGCTAAAGTATGAGTTACCACGCCAAGCTACCTCACTAAGTTGCCACACCAAGCTGCCTCGGTTGCTTAATCTCAAACACTATCGCCAATTGAGGAATTATCCCTAATCTTAGGATTACCTTCAAGCCCCCTCTACATTTGCCCCTTCATGGAGTGATTTTTTGGAACAAGAAATGTCTGCACGAAACTTCTCAATCCGACGAACTCTGTCGTGAAAAAATTATGGCCTTTATTCCCTCATTAGAACCGCAGCATTATAATCTCCTAGAAAAAGTAAAATTCTCCCCGGTGTACCTGAGCCGAAGCGCCATAACTTATTGGTGCTCAGGCGAAGGGACATCGCCACTTTTTCCTCATGCTGAGCCTCAACCGTTCGAGCCTTACTATTTGAAATTCTCCCAAAAGGCCTACTAATCTTCTCAAATACTCGTTTGGACTCCAGGTAAGTGAAATTCTTCCTTGTGATGCTTCGCTATGTTCGAAAAAGCAAAAATTCTCCCCGATGTAACTGAGTGAAAATTAAACAACGTTTGGATTTGTGGGGAAGGGACATCATAGCTTTTTTTTAATCGTTGGGGGACTGCCTTTGTTGGGAGTCACTGGATATGTCTGACAAAAAATCTGGCGCCAAAACTCAAACTTGCTGAAGAAGGCAACCCCCTTCTTTTCCCCAAGCGTCACTTCATTAATGATGTGGCGCTATCTTTTCAACTGTCGAGACCCTTCCCGATGTGCCACGTGTTCATTTGAAATGATTATAGTCGGCCATTGCACGTGCCATGGTGGGAAACTCAAACGTGAGGTTTACAAACCTTCAAATGTCTCTTTTATTTTAAAAACCCTTCTCTTTCCTTCATCTTCTTCAAGCTCCTCGCTTTCTTTAGAGAGAGAAACTCTGTGTGAACTCTATTATTGCCCCATTCTTTACTCAATCTCCTCTTTCTTTCTTCTTTTGCGCCACCACCTGCGATTGTGCTCCTCCCATCTTGTTCTTAAGCCTTCTTACCCATCTATATCATTCATCACCACTCTCTCATGGCTTCTTGAAGTACTTCCAAGGTTTTCGCCACCACTCAGCCAGGTTCCCCCTCTACCGCTATTGGCGCTGCCATCGCCCTTAGCGGCGCTGCCCTGGATGCTGCTCATCAAGAGCAACTACACTTCTATCGCTGGGCGCCCATCTTTGAAAAAGATGATAAGTTTCCGGAGGCATGCAATACCCTCCACTTCTCATACAAGTTCTACCCCTTACTGTTGGGTGATGAGGAGATGGATTCATTAAAGTGGGGCTATCTTCCACCCGAGGGGACTCTGCATTTCCGTCTGGACCGTGGCGACTTCCCCTATTCACAGATTGACTTCTAAGCACCTGGGGGGTCACCAACCCATTTTACTGCTTGGCACACACACATGCAAAGCTCCCACGCTGCTGCTCTTGCGAAGGTTGGGCTGCATTGAGCCTACTGGTTTGGTGAGTTTACCCTCTCTAAGCACAACGTGGCACTCCAAGTGCTAGTCTGCCGATGGAACATCACAACCCACACCTTCTTCGCTACGTGGGGGGAGTTTACTGTTTACACTGGAGGATGTTTGTGAACTCCTTGGGTTTGAGCCCATGGGCGAGTTCACCTACCATGACGAGCCTTTAGATGCCGAAGAAGCTACTGATCAAGTTGAGCTGGATCAGATCTGTCACAGTTGCACCAGTTCCTCAAATAAAGCCACATTTACCCCTCTTTATCAACTATTTTTTCGAAGCTTCGACGCCGAAGGATGTCAGTGATGTAACGGGCCGTGGTAGAGGTACCTCCCTAGAACTACCAGCCTACACACGTGTACTGATTTCACGCTTTTTTCTTACTGGGAAACCCAACAATCAGCCCAGGAGGGACCTAATAAGCATTTCCATTCGTTTGGCCAGGGGGTTCAACCTTCCCCTGGCCGCCATTGCCCTGGGGTCCTTCTACACTTGGTTGGATCGAACACACATCAATATGGCACGATCACTGGGTCATTACAACTTTGCGAATTTTGGCAACACCATCATTTTGACGGGATTCCTCTACACCCGCTTTCCTGCTATTGCTTCCAAGTCCATTTCTCTGCCTGCGAGCCAAGGTATCAAGCCCCCACGCCTCCTATATTTTCACAAAAACAAAGTCGAAAGGAGATAATGGAGGTTTTTGATCATTTAGACTCCTTTGTGATGAGGCCATATAGTGAGTCTACCTTTGCCCATAGTTGGGACTTCTTTCCTTCTGTAGCCACAACGGTCTGGTTCAATCCGATTGTAGAAGATCCCTCGCAAGCCGTAGTTCTTCTTTTCACCCCGAGGTTTCTCCCCTCCTACACTTAATGGGGATACACCTCAGAGCCATACAACCCTGATAGGTGCAGCAGGCAGTTCGAGTTCGATTAGAGGGTCCCTCGACCTGTGTTCCAAGACAACCACTCAAAGGCCACCTTCGCTGAAGCCTGCACCTTCTATACTACAGCCGTAGTGCTTGGTGTGAATCCACCATCGATGGCCGTGTCACCCTTCCTAGTGCTACTAGTAAGGCAGATGTATCCACTTCTTTTGCCACCAAGTTCCATTTGGAGCGGTTGGAAATGATTCGCGAGTTCATTCAGTCCCCCCTCAATATCCACAAGTCCTTTCCTTCTCTTCTTCTGAGTTGGGTCTTAAGGGGAACTCTGTGCTTGGGGTTGAGTTTCCCTTGAGTACCACCCTTAAAGAATATCCCCAAGAATTACCACCTCATTGCCCAATAATTCCCACTGCTATCCCGAAGTCCAAGGCCGCTGCAACTCCCAAATAAACTGCCCCTTCGGCCGAAGCTACCACGGAAGAGAGGCCTTCTCAACCGCCTACTAAAAAGGCCAAGAAGTCCAAGTCCAAGAAATCTAAGGCCCAAGTTCAAATGAAAACTCCTTTGGAGGCATTCCCAATTGCCTCTGTTCCCCCTCCCATGTCTCCAGAAATGGCTGAAGAGCTAAGGAGGTAGGTGCAAGTCGAAGTCGACAAAATACATGCTGAGTTTCGACGGCACGCTGTCGCCATTCCTCCTCCGGGTACATTCCCCACAATCGTGGTTGATCCTACGGAGCCAATGGCAAAAAGGAGAAGAAGGACGAGGGTACCTGAAACTGGTGATGCAACGAGCTCCGAGAAGAAAGTGCTGGGTACCAAGACCCAGAAGAGACAAACTCTTGAGAAACCTCCATCACCAATTATTTTTGCTGCTGCCTCCTCGTCGCCTTTACCAGTAGTTATACCTTATCGTTCTCCCTCTGGATCTGAGGTATGTGTGCATTCTTTATTTCTCATTCCCCTTATCTTAAGGTGTGTTGCATCTGCTTATTTCTTACTAAGAAAATGTTTTGGTGCAGGGAGTTGGAGAAGAAAGGCCTAATCCTCCCAGTCCCCCCAGTCCCCCTATAAGCCGCTTCGTGGGGGGATGTTGCGGTATATCTCAAGCCGATATCACTCCTCCTCATTCCCCCAACTATCATTGACATGGTTGCGAAATGAAATTATTGACATGGTTCGGAGGTTGTTTCGGGTTTTCCCCCACCAACGCCATGATTTCAAGCCTAAGTCTAGAAATGTGCAAATTATCGTCGTATTCTCAAATCGGGGGTCCCTTAATCGGGCGGTCAGTTCGTACGATGATAATTTGGTCCCGTGCGAGGCGTTGGTGCCACTCACGAGGCCGTTCGGGGGACATTTCGGTTTTTCACCCACTAACGCCATGTTTTTAAGCCTAAGTCTTGAAATATGAAAATTATCGTCGTATTCTCAAATCGGGGGTCCCGTGATCACGCAGTCAGTTCGGACGAGTTACATTGGTCCCATGGGAGGAGTTGGTGCCACTCACGGGACCGTTCGGGGGCTGTTTCGGGTGTTCACCCACTAACGCCATGTTTTTAAGCCTAAGTCTAGAACCCTAAATATGAAAATTATCATCGTATTCTCATACTGGGGGCCCCGTGATCGCGCGATCAGTTCGTACGAGTCATATTGGTCCTGTGCGTTGTGTTAGTGCCACTCACGGTGCCGTTCGAGCGATGTTTCGGGTTCACCCACTAACGCCTTGTTTTTAAGCCGAAGTCTAGATGTATGCAAATTATCGTCGTATTCTGAAATCGGGGGTCCCTTGATCGCGCGATCAGTTCGTACGAGTTACATTGGTCCCGTGCGAGGGGTTGGTGCCACTCACCGGGCCGTTGGAGGGATGTTTGGGGTTTCTCCCACTAACGCCTTGTTTTTAAGCCGAAGCCTAGAAGTATGCAAATTATCGTCGTATTCTCAAATCGGGGGTCCCCTGATCGCGCGGTCAGTTCGTACGAGTCATATTGGTCCTGTGCGTTGTGTTAGTGCCACTCACTGGGGCGTTCGAGGGATGTTTGGGGTTTGACCCAGCAACGAAATGTTTTTAAGCCGAAGTCTAGAAATATACAAATTAACATCATATTCTCAATCTGGGGGTCCCGTGAACGCGCAGTCAGTTCGTACGAGTTACGTTAGTCCTATGCGAGGTGTTGGTGCCACTCACGGGGCCGTTCGGAGGTTGTTTCGGGTTTTCACCCACCAACGCCATGTTTTTAAGCCGAAGCCAAGAAGTATGCAAATTATCATCGTATACTCAAATCGGGGGTCCCCTGATCGCGTGGTCAGTTCGTACGAGTTACATTGGTCCCGTGCGAGGTGTTGGTGCCACTCACGGGGCCGTTCGAGGGATGTTTGGGGTTTCACCAAGTAACGCAATATTTTTAAGCCGAAGTCTAGAAATCTGCAAATTAACATCATATTCTCAATCTGGGGGTCCCGTGAACGCGCGGTCAGTTCGTACGAGTTACGTTAGTCCTATGCGAGGTGTTGGTGCCACTCACGGGGCCGTTCGGAGGTTGTTTCGGGTCTTCACCCACCAACGCCATGTTTTCAAGCCTAAGTCTAGAAATATGCAAATTATCGTCGTATTCTCAAATCGGGGGTCCCTTAATCGCGCGGTCAGTTCGTACGAGTTACATTGGTCCCGTGCGAGGCGTTGGTGCCACTCACGAGGCCGTTCGGGGGACATTTCGGTTTTTCACCCACTAACGCCATGTTTTTAAGCCTAAGTCTAGAAATATGAAAATTATCATCGTATTCTCATACTGGGGGCCCCGTGATCGCGCGGTCAGTTCGTACGAGTCATATTGGTCCCGTGCGTTGTGTTAGTGCCACTCACGGTGCCGTTCGAGGGATGTTTCGGGTTCACCCACTAACGCCTTGTTTTTAAGCCGAAGTCTAGATGTATGCAAATTATCGTCGTATTCTGAAATCGGGGGTCCCCTGATCGCGCGGTCAGTTCGTACGAGTTACATTGGTCCCGTGCGAGGGGTTGGTGCCACTCACTGGGTCGTTGGAGGGATGTTTGGGGTTTCCCCCACTGACGCCTTGTTTTTAAGCCGAAGCCAAGAAGTATGCAAATTATCGTCGTATTCTCAAATCGGGGGTCCCCTGATCGCGCGGTCAGTTCGTACGAGTTACATTGGTCCCGTGCGAGGTGTTGGTGCCACTCACGGGGCCGTTCGAGGGATGTTTGGGGTTTCACCCAGTAACGCCATGTTTTTAAGCCGAAGTCTAGAGATCTGCAAATTATCATCATATTCTCAATCTGGGGGTCCCGTGAACGCGCGGTCAGTTCGTACGAGTTACGTTAGTCCTATGCGAGGTGTTGGTGCCACTCACGGGCCGTTCGGAGGTTGTTTCGGGTTTTCCCCACCAACGCCATGTTTTCAAGCCTAAGTCTAGAAATGTGAAAATTATCGTCGTATTCTCAAATCGGGGGTCCCTTAATCGCGCGGTCAGTTCGTACGAGTTACATTGGTCCCGTGCGAGGCGTTGGTGCCACTCATGAGGTCGTTCGAGGGATGTTTCGGTTTTTCACCCACTAACGCCATGTTTTTAAGCCTAAGTCTAGATTATGAAAATTATCGTCGTATTCTCGAATCAGGGGTCCCGTGATCACGCAGTCAGTTCGGACGAGTTACATTGGTCCCGTGCGAGGAGTTGGTGCCACTCACGGGACCGTTCGGGGGCTGTTTCGGGTGTTCACCCACTATAGCCATGTTTTTAAGCCTAAGTCTAGAAATATGCAAAATATCGTCGAATTCTCAAACTGGGGGTCCCGTGATCGCGCGGTCAGTTCGAACGAGTTACATTGGTCCCGTACAAGGTGTTGGTGCCACTCACGGGGCCGTTCGGGGGCTGTTTCGGATTTTCACCCACTAACGCCATGTTTTTAAGCCTAAGTCTAGAAATATGAAAATTATCGTCGTATTCTCATACTGGGGGCCCCGTGATCGCGCGGTCAGTTCGTACGAGTTATATTGGTCCCGTGTGAGGTGTTAGTGCCACTCACGGGGCCGTTCGAGGGATGTTTCGGGTTTCACCCACTAACGCCTTGTTTTTAAGCCGAAGTCTAGATGTATGCAAATTATCGTCGTATTCTCAAATCGGGGGTCCCCTGATCGCGCGGTCAGTTCGTACGAGTTACATTGGTCCTGTGCGAGGTGTTGGTGCCACTCACCGGGCCGTTGGAGGGATGTTTGGGGATTCGCCCACTAACGCCTTGTTTTTAAGCCGAAGCCTAGAAGTATGCAAATTATCGTCGTATTCTCAAATCGGGGGTCCCCTGATCGCACGGTCAGTTCGTACGAGTTACATTGGTCCCGTGAGAGGTTTTGGTGCCACTCACGGGGCCGTTCGAGGGATGTATGGGGTTTCACCCAGCAACGCCATGTTTCTAAGCCGAAGTCTAGAAATATACAAATTATAGACAAACTGGGGGTCCCGTGAACGCGCGGTCAGTTCGTACGAGTTACGTTAGTCCAATGCGAGGTGTTGGTGCCACTCACGGGGCCGTTCGGAGGTTGTTTCGGGTTTTCCCCCACCAACGCCATGTTTTCAAGCCTAAGTCTAGAAATGTGCAAATTATCGTCGTATTCTCAAATCGGGGGTCCCTTAATCGCGCGGTCAGGTCGAATGATGATAATTTGGTCCCGTGCGAGGCGTTGGTGCCACTCACGAGGCCGTTCGGGGGACATTTCGGTTTTTCACCCACTAACGCCATGTTTTTAAGCCTAAGTCTGGAAATATTCAAAATATCATCGTATTCTCAAACCGGGGGTCCCATGATCGCGCGGTCAGTTCAAACGAGTTACATTGGTCCCGTACAAGGTGTTGGTGCCACTCACGGGGCCGTTCGGGGGTTGTTTCGGATTTTCACCCACTAACACCATGTTTTTAAGCCTAAGTCTAGAAATATGAAAATTATCATTGTATTCTCATACTGGGGGCCGCGTGATCGCGCGGTCAGTTCGTACGAGTTATATTGGTCCCGTGCGAGGTGTTAGTGCCACTCACGGGGCCGTTCGAGGGATGTTTCGGGTTTCACCAACTAACGCCTTGTTTTTAAGCCGAAGTCTAGATGTATGCAAATTATCGTCGTATTCTCAAATCGGGGGTCCCGTGATCGCGCGGTCAGTTCGGACGAGTTACATTGGTCCCGTACGAGGTGTGGGTGCAACTCACCGGGCCGTTGGAGGGATGTTTGGGGATTCGCCCACTAACGCCTTGTTTTTAAGCCGAAGCCTAGAAGTATGCAAATTATCGTCGTATTCTCAAATCGGGGGTCCCCTGATCGCGCGGTCAGTTCGTACGAGTTACATTGGTCCCGTGAGAGGTGTTGGTGCCACTCACGGGGCCGTTCGAGGGATGTTTGGGGTTTCACCCAGCAACGCCATGTTTTTAGGCCGAAGTCTAGAAATATACAAATTATCAACATATTCTCAAACTGGGGGTCCCGTGAACGCGCGGTCAGTTCGGACGATTTACGTTAGTCCTATGCGAGGTGTTGGTGCCACTCACGGGGCCGTTCGGAGGTTGTTTCGGGTTTTCCCCCACCAACGCCATGTTTTCAAGCCTAAGTCTAGAAATATGCAAATTATCGTCGTATTCTCAAATCGAGGGTCCCTTAATCGCGCGGTCAGTTCGTACGAGTTACATTGGTCCCGTGCGAGGCGTTGGTGCCACTCACGAGGCCGTTCGGGGGACATTTCGGTTTTTCACCCACTAACGCCATGTTTTTAAGCCTAAGTCTAGAAATATGAAAATTATCGTCGTATTCTCAAATCGGGGGTCCCGTGATCACGCAGTCAGTTCGGACGAGTTACATTGGTCCCATGCGAGGAGTTGGTGCCACTCACGGGACCGTTCGGGGGTTGTTTCGGGTGTTCACCCACTAACGCCATGTTTTTAAGCCTAAGTCTAGAAATATGCAAAATATCGTCGAATTCTCAAACTGGGGGTCCCGTGATCGCGCGGTCAGTTCGAACGAGTTACATTGGTCCCGTACAAGGTGTTGGTGCCACTCACGGGGCCGTTCGGGGGCTGTTTCGGATTTTCACCCACTAACGCCATGTTTTTAAGCCTAAGTCTAGAAATATGAAAATTATCGTCGTATTCTCAAATCGGGGGTCCCCTGATCGCGCGGTCAGTTCGTACGAGTTACATTGGTCCCGTGAGAGGTTTTGGTGCCACTCACGGGGCCGTTCGAGGGATGTTTGGGGTTTCACCCAGCAACGCCATGTTTTTAAGCCGAAGTCTAGAAATATACAAATTATCAACATATTCTCAAACTGGGGGTCCCGTGAACGCGCGGTCAGTTCGTACGAGTTACGTTAGTCCAATGCGAGGTGTTGGTGCCACTCACGGGGCCGTTCGGAGGTTGTTTCGGGTTTCCCCCCACCAACGCCATGTTTTCAAGCCTAAGTCTAGAAATGTGCAAATTATCGTCGTATTCTCAAATCGGGGGGCCCTTAATCGCGCGGTCAGTTCGTACGATGATAATTTGGTCCCGTGCGAGGCGTTGGTGCCACTCACGAGGCCGTACGGGGGACATTTCGGTTTTTCACCCACTAACGCCATGTTTTTAAGCCTAAGTCTGGAAATATTCAAAATATCGTCGTATTCTCAAACCGGGGGTCCCATGATCGCGCTCTCAGTTCAAACGAGTTACATTGGTCCCGTACAAGGTGTTGGTGCCACTCACGGGGCCGTTCGGGGGTTGTTTCGGATTTTCACCCACTAACACCATGTTTTTAAGCCTAAGTCTAGAAATATGAAAATTATCGTCGTATTCTCATACTGGGGCCCGCGTGATCGTGCGGTCAGTTCGTACGAGTTATATTGGTCCCGTGCGAGGTGTTAGTGCCACTCACGGGGCCGTTCGAGGGATGTTTCGGGTTTCACCCACTAACGCCTTGTTTTTAAGCTGAAGTCTAGATGTATGAAAATTATCGTCGTATTCTCAAATCAGGGGTCCCCTGATCGCGCGGTCAGTTCGTACGAGTTACATTGGTCCCGTGCGAGGTGTTGGTGCAACTCACCGGGCCGTTGGCGGGATGTTTGGGGATTCGCCCACTAACGCCTTGTTTTTAAGTCGAAGCCTAGAAGTATGCAAATTATCGTCGTATTCTCAAATCGGGGGTCCCCTGATCGCGCGGTCAGTTCGTACGAGTTACATTGGTCCCATGAGAGGGATGTTTGGGGTTTCACCCAGCAACGCCATGTTTTTAGGCCGAAGTCCAGAAATATACAAATTATCAACATATTCGGACGAGTTACGTTAGTCCTATGCGAGGTGTTGGTGCCACTCACGGGGCCGTTCGGAGGTTGTTTCGGGTTTTCCCCCACCAACGCCATGTCTTCAAGCCTAAGTCTAGAAATATGGAAATTATCGTCGTATTCTCAAATCGGGCGTCCCTTAATCGCGCGGTCAGTTCGTACGAGTTACATTGGTCCCGTACGAGGCGTTGGTGCCACTCATGAGGCCGTTCGGGGGACATTTCGGTTTTTCACCCACTAACGCCATGTTTTTAAGCCTAAGTCTAGATTATGAAAATTATCGTCGTATTCTCAAATAGGGGGTCCTGTGATCACGCAGTCAGTTCGGACGAGTTACATTGGTCCCATGCGAGGAGTTGGTGCCACTCACGGGACCGTTCGGGGGCTGTTTCGGGTGTCCACCCACTAACGCCATGTTTTTAAGCCTAAGTCTAGAAATATGCAAAATATCGTCGAATTCTCAAACTGGGGGTCCCGTGATCGCGCGGTCAGTTCGAACGAGTTACATTGGTCCCGTACAAGGTGTTGGTGCCACTCACGGGGCCGTTCGGGGGCTGTTTCGGATTTTCACCCACTAACGCCATGTTTTTAAGCCTAAGTCTAGAAATATGAAAATTATCGTCGTATTCTCATACTAGGGGCCCCGTGATCGCGCGGTCAGTTCGTACGAGTTATATTGGTCCCGTGCGAGGTGTTAGTGCCACTCACGGGGCCGTTCGAGGGATGTTTCGGGTTTCACCCACTAACGCCTTGTTTTTAAGCCGAAGTCTAGATGTATGCAAATTATCGTCGTATTCTCAAATCGGGGGTCCCCTGATCGCGCGGTCAGTTCGTACGAGTTACATTGGTCCCGTGCGAGGTGTTGGTGCCACTCACCGGGCCGTTGGAGGGATGTTTGTTGTTTCACCCACTGATGCCTTGTTTTTAAGCCGAAGCCAAGAAGTATGCAAATTATCGTGGTATTCTCAAATCGGGGGTCCCCTGATCGCGCGGTCAGTTCGTACGAGTTACATTGGTCCCGTGCGAGGTGTTGGTGCCACTCACGGGGCCATTCGAGGGATGTTTGGGGTTTCATCCAGTAACGCCATGTTTTTAAGCCGAAGTCTGGAGATCTGCAAATTATCATCATATTCTCAATCTGGGGGTCCCGTGAACGCGCGGTCAGTTCGTACGAGTTACGTTAGTCCTATACGAGGTGTTGGTGCCACTCACGGGGCTGTTCGGAGGTTGTTTCGGGATTTCCCCCACCAACGCCATGTTTTCAAGCCTAAGTCTAGAAATATGCAAATTATCGTCGTATTCTCAAATCGGGGGTCCCTTAATCGCGCGGTCAGTTCGTACGAGTTACATTGGTCCCGTGCGAGGCGTTGATGCCACTCACGAGGCCGTTCGGGGGACATTTCGGTTTTTCACCCACTAACGCCATGTTTTTAAGCCTAAGTCTAGCAATATGAAAATTATCGTCGTATTCTCAAATCGGGGGTCCCGTGATCACGTAGTCAGTTCGGACGAGTTACATTGGTCCCGTCCGAGGAGTTGGTGCCACTCACGGGACCGTTCGGGTGCTGTTTCGGGTGTTCACCCACTAACGCCATGTTTTTAAGCCTAAGTCTAGAAATATGCAAAATATCGTCGAATTCTCAAACCGGGGGTCCCGTGATCGCGCGGTCAGTTCGAACGAGTTACATTGGTCCCGTACAAGGTGTTGGTGCCACTCACGGGGCCGTTCGGGGGCTGTTTCGGATTTTCACCCACTAACGCCATGTTTTTAAGCCTAAGTCTAGAAATATGAAAATTATCGTCGTATTCTCATACTGGAGGCCCCGTGATCGCGCGGTCAGTTCGTACGAGTTATATTGGTCCCGTGTGAGGTGTTAGTGCCACTCACGGGGCCGTTCGAGGGACTTTTCGGGTTTCACCCACTAACGCATTGTTTTTAAGCCGAAGTCTAGATGTATGCAAATTATCGTCGTATTCTCAAATCGGGGGTCCCCTGATCGCGCGGTCAGTTCGTACGAGTTACATTGGTCCTGTGCGAGGTGTTGGTGCCACTCACCGGGCCGTTGGAGGGATGTTTGGGGATTCGCCCACTAACGCCTTGTTTTTAAGCCGAAGCCTAGAAGTATGCAAATTATCGTCGTATTCTCAAATCGGGGGTCCCCTGATCGCGCGGTCAGTTCGTACGAGTTACATTGGTCCCGTGCGAGGTGTTGGTGCCACTCACCGGGCCGTTGGAGGGATGTTTGGGGTTTCACCCACTGATGCCTTGTTTTTAAGCCGAAGCCAAGAAGTATGCAAATTATCGTGATATTCTCAAATCGGGGGACCCCTGATCGCGCGGTCAGTTCGTACGAGTTACATTGGTCCCGTGCGAGGTGTTGGTGCCACTCACGGGGCCGTTCGAGGGATGTTTGGGGTTTCACCCAGTAACACCATGTTTTTAAGCCGAAGTCTGGAGATCTGCAAATTATCATCATATTCTCAATCTGGGGGTCCCGTGAACGCGCGGTCAGTTCATACGAGTTACGTTAGTCCTATGCGAGGTGTTGGTGCCACTCACGGGCCGTTCGGAGGTTGTTTCGGGTTTTCCCCCACCAACTCCATGTTTTCAAGCCTAAGTCTAGAAATGTGCAAATTATCGTCGTATTCTCAAATCGGGGGTCCCTTAATCGCGCGGTCAGTTCGTACGAGTTACTTTGGTCCCGTGCGAGGCGTTGGTGCCACTCATGAGGCCGTTCGGGGGACATTTCGGTTTTTCACCCACTAACGCCATGTTTTTAAGCCTAAGTCTAGATTATGAAAATTATCGTCGTATTCCCGAATCGGGGGTCCCGTGATCACGCAGTAAGTTCGGACGAGTTACATTTGTCCCGTGCGAGGAGTTGGTGCCACTCACGGGACCGTTCGGGGGCTATTTCGGGTGTTCACCCACTAACGCCATGTTTATAACCCTAAGTCTAGAAATATGCAAAATATCGTCGAATTCTCAAACTGGGAGTCCCGTGATCGCGCGGTCAGTTCGTACGAGTTACATTGGTCCCGTGAGAGGTTTTGGTGCCACTCACGGGGCCGTTCGAGGGATGTTTGGGGTTTCACCCAGCAACGCCATGTTTTTAAGCCGAAGTCTAGAAATATACAAATTATAGACATATTCTCAAACTGGGGGTCCCGTGAACGCGCGGTCAGTTCGTACGAGTTACGTTAGTCCAATGCGAGGTGTTGGTGCCACTCACGGGGCCGTTCGGAGGTTGTTTCGGGTTTTCCCCCACCAACGCCATGTTTTCAAGCCTAAGTCTAGAAATGTGCAAATTATCGTCGTATTCTCAAATCGGGGGTCCCTTAATCGCGCGGTCAGGTCGTACGATGATAATTTGGTCCCGTGCGAGGCGTTGGTGCCACTCACGAGGCCGTTCGGGGGACATTTCGGTTTTTCACCCACTAACGCCATGTTTTGAAGCCTAAGTCTGGAAATATTCAAAATATCGTCGTATTCTCAAACCGGCGGTCCCATGATCACGCGGTCAGTTCAAACGAGTTACATTGGTCCCGTACAAGGTGTTGGTGCCACTCACGGGGCCGTTCGGGGGTTGTTTCGGATTTTCACCCACTAACACCATGTTTTTAAGCCTAAGTCTAGAAATATGAAAATTATCGTTGTATTCTCATACTAGGGGCCGCGTGATCGTGCGGTCAGTTCGTACGAGTTATATTGGTCCCGTGCGAGGTGTTAGTGCCACTCACGGGGCCGTTCGAGGGATGTTTCGGGTTTCACCCACTAACGCCTTGTTTTTAAGCCGAAGTCTAGATGTATGCAAATTATCGTCGTATTCTCAAATCGGGGGTCCCCTGATCGCGCGGTCAGTTCGTTCGAGTTACATTGGTCCCGTGCGAGGTGTGGGTGCAACTCACCGGGCCGTTGGAGGGATGTTTGGGGATTCGCCCACTAACGCCTTGTTTTTAAGCCGAAGCGTAGAAGTATGCAAATTATCGTCGTATTCTCAAATCGGGGGTCCCCTGATCGCGCGGTCAGTTCGTACGAGTTACATTGGTCCCGTGAGAGGTGTTGGTGCCACTCACGGGGCAGTTCGAGGGATGTTTGGGGTTTCACCCAGCAACGCCATGTTTTTAGGCCGAAGTCTAGAAATATACAAATTATCAACATATTCTCAAACTGGGGGTCCCGTGAACGCGCGGTCAGTTCGGACGATTTACGTTAGTCCTATGCGAGGTGTTGGTGCCACTCACGGGGCCGTTCGGAGGTTGTTTCGGGTTTTCCCCCACCAACGCCATGTTTTCAAGCCTAAGTCTAGAAATATGCAAATTATCGTCGTATTCTCAAATCGGGGGTCCCTTAATCGCGCGGTCAGTTCGTACGAGTTACATTGGTCCCGTGCGAGGCGTTTGTGCCACTCATGAGGACGTTCGGGGGACATTTCGATTTTTCACCCACTAACGCCATGTTTTTAAGCCTAAGTCTAGATTATGAAAATTATCGTCGTATTCTCAAATAGGGGGTCCCGTGATCACGCAGTCAGTTCGGACGAGTTACATTGGTCCCGTGCGAGGAGTTGGTGCCACTCACGGGACCGTTCGGGGGGTGTTTTTAGGATGTTCACCCACTAACGCCATGTTTTTAAGCCTAAGTCTAGAAATATGCAAAATATCGTCGAATTCTCAAACTGGAGGTCCCGTGATCGCGCGGTCAGTTCGAACGAGTTACATTGGTCCCGTACAAGGTGTTGGTGCCACTCACGGGGCCGTTCGGGGGCTGTTTCGGATTTTCACCCACTAACGCCATGTTTTTAAGCCTAAGTCTAGAAATATGAAAATTATCGTCGTATTCTCATACTGGGGGCCCCGTGATCGCGCGGTCAGTTCGTACGAGTTATATTGGTCCCGTGCGAGGTGTTAGTGCCACTCACGGGGCCGTTCGAGGGATGTTTCGGGTTTCACCCACTAACGCCTTGTTTTTAAGCCGAAGTCTAGATATATGCAAATTATCGTCGTATTCTCAAATCGGGGGTCCCCTGATCGCGCGGTCAGTTCGTACGAGTTACATTGGTCCCGTGCGAGGTGTTGGTGCCACTCACCGGGCCGTTGGAGGGATGTTTGGGGATTCGCCCACTAACGCCTTGTTTTTAAGCCGAAGCCTAGAAGTATGCAAATTATCGTCGTATTCTCAAATCGGGGGTCCCCTGATCGCGCGGTCAGTTCGTACGAGTTACATTGGTCCCGTGAGAGGTGTTGGTGCCACTCACGGGGCCGTTCGAGGGATGTTTGGGGTTTCACCCAGCAACGCCATGTTTTTAAGCCGAAGTCTAGAAATATACAAATTATAGACATATTCTCAAACTGGGGGTCCCGTGAACGCGCGGTCAATTCGTACGAGTTACGTTAGTCCAATGCGAGGTGTTGGTGCCATTCACGGGGCCGTTCGGAGGTTGTTTCGGGTTTTCCCCCACCAACGCCATGTTTTCAAGCCTAAGTCTAGAAATGTGCAAATTATCGTCGTATTCTCAAATCGGGGGTCCCTTAATCGCGCGGTCAGGTCGAATGATGATAATTTGGTCCCGTGCGAGGCGTTGGTGCCACTCACGAGGCCGTTCGGGGGACATTTCGGTTTTTCACCCACTAACGCCATGTTTTTAAGCCTAAGTCTGGAAATATGCAAATTATCGTCGTATTCTCAAATCGGGGGTCCCTTAATCGCGCGGTCAGTTCGTACGAGTTACATTGGTCCCGTGCGAGGCGTTGGTGCCACTCACGAGGCCGTTCGGGGGACATTTCGTTTTTTCACCCACTAACGCCATGTTTTTAAGCCTAAGTCTAGAAATATGAAAATTATCGTCGTATTCTCAAATCGGGGGTTCCGTGATCACGCAGTCAGTTCGGACGAGTTACATTGGTCCCATGCGAGGAGTTGGTGCCACTCACGCGACCGTTCGGGGGCTGTTTCGGGTGTTCACCCACTAACGCCATGTTTTTAAGCCTAAGTCTAGAAATATGCAAAATATCGTCGAATTCTCAAACCGGGGGTCCCGTGATCGCGCGGTCAGTTCGAACGAGTTACATTGGTCCCGTACAAGGTGTTGGTGCCACTCACGGGGCCGTTCGGGGGCTGTTTCGGATTTTCACCCACTAACGCCATGTTTTTAAGCCTAAGTCTAGAAATATGAAAATTATCGTCGTATTCTCATACTGGGGGCCCCGTGATCGCGCGGTCAGTTCGTACGAGTTATATTGGTCCCGTGCGAGGTGTTAGTGCCACTTAAGGGGCCGTTCGAGGGATGTTTCGGGTTTCACCCACTAACGCCTTGTTTTTAAGCCGAAGTCTGTTGTATGCAAATTATCGTCGTATTCTCAAATCGGGGGTCCCCTGTTCGCGCGGTCAGTTCATACGAGTTACATTGGTCCCGTGCGAGGTGTTGGTGCCACTCACCAGGCCGTTGGAGGGATGTTTGGGGTTTCCCCCACTGACGCCTTGTTTTTAAGCCGAAGCTAAGAAGTATGCAAATTATCGTCGTATTCTCAAATCGGGGGTCCCCTGATCGCGCGGTCAGTTCGTACGAGTTACATTGGTCCCGTGCGAGGTGTTGGTGCCACTCACAGGGCCGTTCGAGGGATGTTTGGGGTTTCACCCAGTAACGCCATGTTTTTAAGCCGAAGTCTAGAGATCTGCAAATTATCATCATATTCTCAATCTGGGGGTCCCGTGAACGCGTGGTCAGTTCGTACGAGTTATGTTAGTCCTATGCGAGGTGTTGGTGCCACTCACGGGCCGTCCGGAGGTTGTTTCGGGTTTTCCACCACCAACGCCATGTTTTCAAGCCTAAGTCTAGAAATATGCAAATTATCGTCGTATTCTCAAATCGGGGGTCCCTTAATCGCGCGGTCAGTTCGTACGAGTTACATTGGTCCCGTGCGAGGCGTTGGTGCCACTCATGAGGCCGTTCGGGGGACATTTCGGTTTTTCACCCACTAACGCCATGTTTTTAAGCCTAAGTCTAGATTATGAAAATTTTCGTCGTATTCTCGAATCGGGGGTCCCGTGATCACGCAGTCAGTTCGGACGAGTTACATTGGTCCCGTGCGAGGAGTTGGTGCCACTCACGGGACCGTTCGGGGGCTATTTCGGGTGTTCACCCACTAACGCCATGTTTTTAAGCCTAAGTCTAGAAATATGCAAAATATCGTCGAATTCTCAAAGTGGGGGTCCCGTGATCGCGCGGTCAGTTCGAACGAGTTACATTGGTCCCGTACAAGGTGTTGGTGCCACTCACGGGGCCGTTCGGGGGCTGTTTCGGATTTTCACCCACTAACGCCATGTTTTTATGCCTAAGTCTAGAAATATGCAAAATATCGTCGAATTCTCAAACTGGGGGTCCCGTGATCGCGCGGTCAGTTCGTACGAGTTATATTGGTCCCGTACGAGGTGTTAGTGCCACTTACGGGGCCGTTCGAGGGATGTTTCGGGTTTCACCCACTAACGCCTTATTTTTAAGCCGAAGTCTAGATGTATGCAAATTATCGTCGTATTCTCAAATCGGGGGTCCCCTGATCGCGCGGTCAGTTCGTACGAGTTACATTGGTCCCGTGCGAGGTGTTGGTGCAACTCACCGGGCCGTTGGAGGGATGTTTGGGGATTCGCCCACTAACGCCTTGTTTTTAAGTCGAAGCCTAGAAGTATGCAAATTATCGTCGTATTCTCAAATCGGGGGTCCCCTGATCGCGCGGTCAGTTCGTACGAGTTACATTGGTCCCGTGAGAGGTTTTGGTGCCACTCACGGGGCCGTTCGAGGGATGTTTGGGGTTTCACCCAGCAACGCCATGTTTTTAAGCCGAAGTCTAGAAATATACAAATTATCAACATATTCTCAAACTGGGGGTCCCGTGAACGCGCGGTCAGTTCGTACGAGTTACGTTAGTCCAATGCGAGGTGTTGGTGCCACTCACGGGGCCGTTCGGAGGTTGTTTCGGGTTTCCCCCCACGCAATGTTTTCAAGCCTAAGTCTAGAAATGTGCAAATTATCGTCGTATTCTCAAATCGGGGGGCCCTTAATCGCGCGGTCAGTTCGTACGATGATAATTTGGTCCCGTGCGAGGCGTTGGTGCCACTCACGAGGCCGTTCGGGGGACATTTCGGTTTTTCACCCACTAACGCCATGTTTTTAAGCCTAAGTCTGGAAATATTCAAAATATCGTCGTATTCTCAAACCGGGGGTCCCATGATCGCGCGCTCAGTTCAAACGAGTTACATTGGTCCCGTACAAGGTGTTGGTGCCACTCACGGGGCCGTTCGGGGGTTGTTTCGGATTTTCACCCACTAACACCATGTTTTTAAGCCTAAGTCTAGAAATATGAAAATTATCGTCGTATTCTCATACTGGGGCCCGCGTGATCGCGCGGTCAGTTCGTACGAGTTATATTGGTCCCGTGCGAGGTGTTAGTGCCACTCACGGGGCCGTTCGAGGGATGTTTCGGGTTTCACCCACTAACGCCTTGTTTTTAAGCCGAAGTCTAGATGTATGCAAATTATCGTCGTATTCTCAAATCGGGGGTCCCCTGATTGCGCGGTCAGTTCGTACGAGTTACATTGGTCCCGTGCGAGGTGTTGGTGCCACTCACCGGGCCGTTGGAGGGATGTTTGGGGTTTCACCCACTGATGCCTTGTTTTTAAGCCGAAGCCAAGAAGTATGCAAATTATCGTGATATTCTCAAATCGGGGGTCCCCTGATCGCGCGGTCAGTTCGTACGAGTTAAATTGGTCCCGTGAGAGGTGTTCGTGCCACTCACGGGGCCGTTCGAGGGATGTTTGGGGTTTCACCCAGCAACGCCATGTTTTTAGGCCGAAGTATAGAAATATACAAATTATCAACATATTCTCAAACTGGGGGTCCCGTGAACACGCAGTCAGTTCGGACGAGTTACGTTAGTCCTATGCGAGGTGTTGGTGCCACTCACGGGGCCGTTCGGAGGTTGTTTCGGGTTTTCCCCCACCAACGCCATGTCTTCAAGCCTAAGTCTAGAAATATGGAAATTATCGTCGTATTCTCAAATCGGGGGGTCCTTAATCGCGCGGTCAGTTCGTACGAGTTACATTGGTCCCGTACGAGGCGTTGGTGCCACTCATGAGGCCGTTCGGGGGACATTTCGGTTTTTCACCCACTAACGCCATGTTTTTAAGCCTAAGTCTAGATTATGAAAATTATCGTCGTATTCTCAAATAGGGGGTCCCGTGATCACGCAGTCAGTTCGGACGAGTTACATTGGTCCCATGCGAGGAGTTGGTGCCACTCACGGGACCGTTCGGGGGCTGTTTCGGGTGTTCACCCACTAACGCCATGTTTTTAAGCCTAAGTCTTGAAATATGCAAAATATCGTCGAATTCTCAAACTGGGGGTCCCGTGATCGCGCGGTCAGTTCGGACGAGTTACGTTAGTCCTATGCGAGGTGTTGGTGCCACTCACGGGGCCGTTCGGAGGTTGTTTCGGGTTTTCCCCCACCAACGCCATGTCTTCAAGCCTAAGTCTAGAAATATGGAAATTATCGTCGTATTCTCAAATCGGGGGGCCCTTAATCGTGCGGTCAGTTCGTACGAGTTACATTGGTCCCGTACGAGGCGTTGGTGCCACTCATGAGGCCGTTCGGGGGACATTTCGGTTTTTCACCCACTAACGCCATGTTTTTAAGCCTAAGTCTAGATTATGAAAATTATCGTCGTATTCTCAAATAGGGGGTCCCGTGATCTCGCAGTCAGTTCGGACGAGTTACATTGGTCCCATGCGAGGAGTTGGTGCCACTCACGGGACCGTTCGGGGGCTGTTTCGGGTGTTCACCCACTAACGCCATGTTTTTAAGCCTAAGTCTTGAAATATGCAAAATATCGTCGAATTCTCAAACTGGGGGTCCCGTGATCGCGCGGTCAGTTCGAACGAGTTACATTGGTCCCGTACAAGGTGTTGGTGCCACTCACGGGGCCGTTCGGGGGCTGTTTCGGATTTTCACCCACTAACGCCATGTTTTTAAGCCTAAGTCTAGAAATATGAAAATTATCGTAGTATTCTCATACTAGGGGCCCCGTGATCGCGCGGTCAGTTCGTACGAGTTATATTGGTCCCGTACGAGGTGTTAGTGCCACTCACGGGGCCGTTCGAGGGATGTTTCGGGTTTCACCCACTAACGCCTTGTTTTTAAGCCGAAGTCTAGATGTATGCAAATTATCGTCGTATTCTCAAATCGGGGGTCCCCTGATTGCGCGGTCAGTTCGTACGAGTTACATTGGTCCCGTGCGAGGTGTTGGTGCCACTCACCGGGCCGTTGGAGGGATGTTTGGGGTTTCACCCACTGATGCCTTGTTTTTAAGCCGAAGCTAAGAAGTTTGCAAATTATCGTGGTATTCTCAAATCGGGGGTCCCCTGATCGCGCGGTCAGTTCGTACGAGTTACATTGGTCCCGTGCGAGGTGTTGGTGCCACTCACGGGGCCGTTCGAGGGATGTTTGGGGTTTCATCCAGTAACGCCATGTTTTTAAACCGAAGTCTGGAGATCTGCAAATTATCATCATATTCTCAATCTGGGGGTCCCGTGAACGCGCGGTCAGTTCGTACGAGTTACGTTAGTCCTATGCGAGGTGTTGGTGCCACTCACGGGGCCGTTCGGAGGTTGTTTCGGGTTTTCCCCCACCAACGCCATGTTTTCAAGCCTAAGTCTAGAAATATGCAAATTATCGTCGTATTCTCAAATCGGGGGTCCCTTAATCGCGCGGTCAGTTCGTAAGAGTTACATTGGTCCCGTGCGAGGCGTTGATGCCACTCACGAGGCCGTTCGGGGGACATTTCGGTTTTTCACCCACTAACGCCATGTTTTTAAGCCTAAGTCTAGCAATATGAAAATTATCGTCGTATTCTCAAATCGGGGGTCCCGTGATCACGCAGTCAGTTCGGACGAGTTACATTGGTCCCGTGCGAGGAGTTGGTGCCACTCACGGGACCGTTCGGGTGCTGTTTTGGGTGTTCACCCACTAACGCCATGTTTTTAAGCCTAAGTCTAGAAATATGCAAAATATCGTCGAATTCTCAAACCGGGGGTCCCGTGATCGCGCGGTCAGTTCGAACGAGTTACATTGGTCCCGTACAAGGTGTTGGTGCCACTCACGGGGCCGTTCGGGGGCTGTTTCGGATTTTCACCCACTAACGCCATGTTTTTAAGCCTAAGTCTAGAAATATGAAAATTATCGTCGTATTCTCATACTGGGGGCCCCGTGATCGCGCGGTCATTTCGTACGAGTTATATTGGTCCCGTGTGAGGTGTTAGTGCCACTCACGGGTCGTTCGAGGGATGTTTCGGGTTTCACCCACTAACGCCTTGTTTTTAAGCCGAAGTCTAGATGTATGCAAATTATCGTCGTATTCTCAAATCGGGGGTCCCCTGATCGCGCGGTCAGTTCGTATGAGTTACATTGGTCCCGTGCGAGGTGTTGGTGCCACTCACCGGGCCGTTGGAGGGATGTTTGGGGTTTCACCCACTGATGCCTTGTTTTTAAGCCGAAGCTAAGAAGTTTGCAAATTATCGTGGTATTCTCAAATCGGGGGTCCCCTGATCGCGCGGTCAGTTCGTACGAGTTACATTGGTCCCGTGCGAGGTGTTGGTGCCACTCACGGGGCCGTTCGAGGGATGTTTGGGGTTTCATCCAGTAACGCCATGTTTTTAAACCGAAGTCTGGAGATCTGCAAATTATCATCATATTCTCAATCTGGGGGTCCCGTGAACGCGCGGTCAGTTCGTACGAGTTACGTTAGTCCTATGCGAGGTGTTGGTGCCACTCACGGGGCCGTTCGGAGGTTGTTTCGGGTTTTCCCCCACCAACGCCATGTTTTCAAGCCTAAGTCTAGAAATATGGAAATTATCGTCGTATTCTCAAATCGGGGGTCCCTTAATCGCGCGGTCAGTTCGTACGAGTTACATTGGTCCCGTACGAGGCGTTGGTGCCACTCATGAGGCCGTTCGGGGGACATTTCGGTTTTTCACCCACTAACGCCATGTTTTTAAGCCTAAGTCTAGCAATATGAAAATTATCGTCGTATTCTCAAATCGGGGGTCCCGTGATCACGCAGTCAGTTCGGACGAGTTACATTGGTCCCGTGCGAGGAGTTGGTGCCACTCACGGGACCGTTCGGGTGCTGTTTTGGGTGTTCACCCACTAACGCCATGTTTTTAAGCCTAAGTCTAGAAATATGCAAAATATCGTCGAATTCTCAAACCGGGGGTCCCGTGATCGCGCGGTCAGTTCGAACGAGTTACATTGGTCCCGTACAAGGTGTTGGTGCCACTCACGGGGCCGTTCGGGGGCTGTTTCGGATTTTCACCCACTAACGCCATGTTTTTAAGCCTAAGTCTAGAAATATGAAAATTATCGTCGTATTCTCATACTGGGGGCCCCGTGATCGCGCGGTCATTTCGTACGAGTTATATTGGTCCCGTGTGAGGTGTTAGTGCCACTCACGGGTCGTTCGAGGGATGTTTCGGGTTTCACCCACTAACGCCTTGTTTTTAAGCCGAAGTCTAGATGTATGCAAATTATCGTCGTATTCTCAAATCGGGGGTCCCCTGATCGCGCGGTCAGTTCGTATGAGTTACATTGGTCCCGTGCGAGGTGTTGGTGCCACTCACCGGGCCGTTGGAGGGATGTTTGGGGTTTCACCCACTGATGCCTTGTTTTTAAGCCGAAGCTAAGAAGTTTGCAAATTATCGTGGTATTCTCAAATCGGGGGTCCCCTGATCGCGCGGTCAGTTCGTACGAGTTACATTGGTCCCGTGCGAGGTGTTGGTGCCACTCACGGGGCCGTTCGAGGGATGTTTGGGGTTTCATCCAGTAACGCCATGTTTTTAAACCGAAGTCTGGAGATCTGCAAATTATCATCATATTCTCAATCTGGGGGTCCCGTGAACGCGCGGTCAGTTCGTACGAGTTACGTTAGTCCTATGCGAGGTGTTGGTGCCACTCACGGGGCCGTTCGGAGGTTGTTTCGGGTTTTCCCCCACCAACGCCATGTTTTCAAGCCTAAGTCTAGAAATATGGAAATTATCGTCGTATTCTCAAATCGGGGGTCCCTTAATCGCGCGGTCAGTTCGTACGAGTTACATTGGTCCCGTACGAGGCGTTGGTGCCACTCATGAGGCCGTTCGGGGGACATTTCGGTTTTTCACCCACTAACGCCATGTTTTTAAGCCTAAGTCTAGATTATGAAAATTATCGTCGTATTCTCAAATAGGGGGTCCCGTGATCTCGCAGTCAGTTCGGACGAGTTACATTGGTCCCATGCGAGGAGTTGGTGCCACTCACGGGACCGTTCGGGGGCTGTTTCGGGTGTTCACCCACTAACGCCATGTTTTTAAGCCTAAGTCTTGAAATATGCAAAATATCGTCGAATTCTCAAACTGGGGGTCCCGTGATCGCGCGGTCAGTTCGAACGAGTTACATTGGTCCCGTACAAGGTGTTGGTGCCACTCACGGGGCCGTTCGGGGGCTGTTTCGGATTTTCACCCACTAACGCCATGTTTTTAAGCCTAAGTCTAGAAATATGAAAATTATCGTAGTATTCTCATACTAGGGGCCCCGTGATCGCGCGGTCAGTTCGTACGAGTTATATTGGTCCCGTGCGAGGTGTTAGTGCCACTCACGGGGCCGTTCGAGGGATGTTTCGGGTTTCACCCACTAACGCCTTGTTTTTAAGCCGAAGTCTAGATGTATGCAAATTATCGTCGTATTCTCAAATCGGGGGTCCCCTGATTGCGCGGTCAGTTCGTACGAGTTACATTGGTCCCGTGCGAGGTGTTGGTGCCACTCACCGGGCCGTTGGAGGGATGTTTGGGGTTTCACCCACTGATGCCTTGTTTTTAAGCCGAAGCTAAGAAGTTTGCAAATTATCGTGGTATTCTCAAATCGGGGGTCCCCTGATCGCGCGGTCAGTTCGTACGAGTTACATTGGTCCCGTACGAGGTGTTGGTGCCACTCACGGGGCCGTTCGAGGGATGTTTGGGGTTTCATCCAGTAACGCCATGTTTTTAAACCGAAGTCTGGAGATCTGCAAATTATCATCATATTCTCAATCTGGGGGTCCCGTGAACGCGCGGTCAGTTCGTACGAGTTACGTTAGTCCTATGCGAGGTGTTGGTGCCACTCACGGGGCCGTTCGGAGGTTGTTTCGGGTTTTCCCCCACCAACGCCATGTTTTCAAGCCTAAGTCTAGAAATATGCAAATTATCGTCGTATTCTCAAATCGGGGGTCCCTTAATCGCGCGGTCAGTTCGTAAGAGTTACATTGGTCCCGTGCGAGGCGTTGATGCCACTCACGAGGCCGTTCGGGGGACATTTCGGTTTTTCACCCACTAACGCCATGTTTTTAAGCCTAAGTCTAGCAATATGAAAATTATCGTCGTATTCTCAAATCGGGGGTCCCGTGATCACGCAGTCAGTTCGGACGAGTTACATTGGTCCCGTGCGAGGAGTTGGTGCCACTCACGGGACCGTTCGGGTGCTGTTTTGGGTGTTCACCCACTAACGCCATGTTTTTAAGCCTAAGTCTAGAAATATGCAAAATATCGTCGAATTCTCAAACCGGGGGTCCCGTGATCGCGCGGTCAGTTCGAACGAGTTACATTGGTCCCGTACAAGGTGTTGGTGCCACTCACGGGGCCGTTCGGGGGCTGTTTCGGATTTTCACCCACTAACGCCATGTTTTTAAGCCTAAGTCTAGAAATATGAAAATTATCGTCGTATTCTCATACTGGGGGCCCCGTGATCGCGCGGTCATTTCGTACGAGTTATATTGGTCCCGTGTGAGGTGTTAGTGCCACTCACGGGTCGTTCGAGGGATGTTTCGGGTTTCACCCACTAACGCCTTGTTTTTAAGCCGAAGTCTAGATGTATGCAAATTATCGTCGTATTCTCAAATCGGGGGTCCCCTGATCGCGCGGTCAGTTCGTATGAGTTACATTGGTCCCGTGCGAGGTGTTGGTGCCACTCACCGGGCCGTTGGAGGGATGTTTGGGGTTTCACCCACTGATGCCTTGTTTTTAAGCCGAAGCTAAGAAGTTTGCAAATTATCGTGGTATTCTCAAATCGGGGGTCCCCTGATCGCGCGGTCAGTTCGTACGAGTTACATTGGTCCCGTGCGAGGTGTTGGTGCCACTCACGGGGCCGTTCGAGGGATGTTTGGGGTTTCATCCAGTAACGCCATGTTTTTAAACCGAAGTCTGGAGATCTGCAAATTATCATCATATTCTCAATCTGGGGGTCCCGTGAACGCGCGGTCAGTTCGTACGAGTTACGTTAGTCCTATGCGAGGTGTTGGTGCCACTCACGGGGCCGTTCGGAGGTTGTTTCGGGTTTTCCCCCACCAACGCCATGTTTTCAAGCCTAAGTCTAGAAATATGCAAATTATCGTCGTATTCTCAAATCGGGGGTCCCTTAATCGCGCGGTCAGTTCGTAAGAGTTACATTGGTCCCGTGCGAGGCGTTGATGCCACTCACGAGGCCGTTCGGGGGACATTTCGGTTTTTCACCCACTAACGCCATGTTTTTAAGCCTAAGTCTAGCAATATGAAAATTATCGTCGTATTCTCAAATCGGGGGTCCCGTGATCACGCAGTCAGTTCGGACGAGTTACATTGGTCCCGTGCGAGGAGTTGGTGCCACTCACGGGACCGTTCGGGTGCTGTTTTGGGTGTTCACCCACTAACGCCATGTTTTTAAGCCTAAGTCTAGAAATATGCAAAATATCGTCGAATTCTCAAACCGGGGGTCCCGTGATCGCGCGGTCAGTTCGAACGAGTTACATTGGTCCCGTACAAGGTGTTGGTGCCACTCACGGGGCCGTTCGGGGGCTGTTTCGGATTTTCACCCACTAACGCCATGTTTTTAAGCCTAAGTCTAGAAATATGAAAATTATCGTCGTATTCTCATACTGGGGGCCCCGTGATCGCGCGGTCATTTCGTACGAGTTATATTGGTCCCGTGTGAGGTGTTAGTGCCACTCACGGGTCGTTCGAGGGATGTTTCGGGTTTCACCCACTAACGCCTTGTTTTTAAGCCGAAGTCTAGATGTATGCAAATTATCGTCGTATTCTCAAATCGGGGGTCCCCTGATCGCGCGGTCAGTTCGTATGAGTTACATTGGTCCCGTGCGAGGTGTTGGTGCCACTCACCGGGCCGTTGGAGGGATGTTTGGGGTTTCACCCACTGATGCCTTGTTTTTAAGCCGAAGCTAAGAAGTTTGCAAATTATCGTGGTATTCTCAAATCGGGGGTCCCCTGATCGCGCGGTCAGTTCGTACGAGTTACATTGGTCCCGTGCGAGGTGTTGGTGCCACTCACGGGGCCGTTCGAGGGATGTTTGGGGTTTCATCCAGTAACGCCATGTTTTTAAACCGAAGTCTGGAGATCTGCAAATTATCATCATATTCTCAATCTGGGGGTCCCGTGAACGCGCGGTCAGTTCGTACGAGTTACGTTAGTCCTATGCGAGGTGTTGGTGCCACTCACGGGGCCGTTCGGAGGTTGTTTCGGGTTTTCCCCCACCAACGCCATGTTTTCAAGCCTAAGTCTAGAAATATGGAAATTATCGTCGTATTCTCAAATCGGGGGTCCCTTAATCGCGCGGTCAGTTCGTACGAGTTACATTGGTCCCGTACGAGGCGTTGGTGCCACTCATGAGGCCGTTCGGGGGACATTTCGGTTTTTCACCCACTAACGCCATGTTTTTAAGCCTAAGTCTAGATTATGAAAATTATCGTCGTATTCTCAAATAGGGGGTCCCGTGATCTCGCAGTCAGTTCGGACGAGTTACATTGGTCCCATGCGAGGAGTTGGTGCCACTCACGGGACCGTTCGGGGGCTGTTTCGGGTGTTCACCCACTAACGCCATGTTTTTAAGCCTAAGTCTTGAAATATGCAAAATATCGTCGAATTCTCAAACTGGGGGTCCCGTGATCGCGCGGTCAGTTCGAACGAGTTACATTGGTCCCGTACAAGGTGTTGGTGCCACTCACGGGGCCGTTCGGGGGCTGTTTCGGATTTTCACCCACTAACGCCATGTTTTTAAGCCTAAGTCTAGAAATATGAAAATTATCGTAGTATTCTCATACTAGGGGCCCCGTGATCGCGCGGTCAGTTCGTACGAGTTATATTGGTCCCGTGCGAGGTGTTAGTGCCACTCACGGGGCCGTTCGAGGGATGTTTCGGGTTTCACCCACTAACGCCTTGTTTTTAAGCCGAAGTCTAGATGTATGCAAATTATCGTCGTATTCTCAAATCGGGGGTCCCCTGATTGCGCGGTCAGTTCGTACGAGTTACATTGGTCCCGTGCGAGGTGTTGGTGCCACTCACCGGGCCGTTGGAGGGATGTTTGGGGTTTCACCCACTGATGCCTTGTTTTTAAGCCGAAGCTAAGAAGTTTGCAAATTATCGTGGTATTCTCAAATCGGGGGTCCCCTGATCGCGCGGTCAGTTCGTACGAGTTACATTGGTCCCGTACGAGGTGTTGGTGCCACTCACGGGGCCGTTCGAGGGATGTTTGGGGTTTCATCCAGTAACGCCATGTTTTTAAACCGAAGTCTGGAGATCTGCAAATTATCATCATATTCTCAATCTGGGGGTCCCGTGAACGCGCGGTCAGTTCGTACGAGTTACGTTAGTCCTATGCGAGGTGTTGGTGCCACTCACGGGGCCGTTCGGAGGTTGTTTCGGGTTTTCCCCCACCAACGCCATGTTTTCAAGCCTAAGTCTAGAAATATGCAAATTATCGTCGTATTCTCAAATCGGGGGTCCCTTAATCGCGCGGTCAGTTCGTAAGAGTTACATTGGTCCCGTGCGAGGCGTTGATGCCACTCACGAGGCCGTTCGGGGGACATTTCGGTTTTTCACCCACTAACGCCATGTTTTTAAGCCTAAGTCTAGCAATATGAAAATTATCGTCGTATTCTCAAATCGGGGGTCCCGTGATCACGCAGTCAGTTCGGACGAGTTACATTGGTCCCGTGCGAGGAGTTGGTGCCACTCACGGGACCGTTCGGGTGCTGTTTTGGGTGTTCACCCACTAACGCCATGTTTTTAAGCCTAAGTCTAGAAATATGCAAAATATCGTCGAATTCTCAAACCGGGGGTCCCGTGATCGCGCGGTCAGTTCGAACGAGTTACATTGGTCCCGTACAAGGTGTTGGTGCCACTCACGGGGCCGTTCGGGGGCTGTTTCGGATTTTCACCCACTAACGCCATGTTTTTAAGCCTAAGTCTAGAAATATGAAAATTATCGTCGTATTCTCATACTGGGGGCCCCGTGATCGCGCGGTCATTTCGTACGAGTTATATTGGTCCCGTGTGAGGTGTTAGTGCCACTCACGGGTCGTTCGAGGGATGTTTCGGGTTTCACCCACTAACGCCTTGTTTTTAAGCCGAAGTCTAGATGTATGCAAATTATCGTCGTATTCTCAAATCGGGGGTCCCCTGATCGCGCGGTCAGTTCGTATGAGTTACATTGGTCCCGTGCGAGGTGTTGGTGCCACTCACCGGGCCGTTGGAGGGATGTTTGGGGTTTCACCCACTGATGCCTTGTTTTTAAGCCGAAGCTAAGAAGTTTGCAAATTATCGTGGTATTCTCAAATCGGGGGTCCCCTGATCGCGCGGTCAGTTCGTACGAGTTACATTGGTCCCGTGCGAGGTGTTGGTGCCACTCACGGGGCCGTTCGAGGGATGTTTGGGGTTTCATCCAGTAACGCCATGTTTTTAAACCGAAGTCTGGAGATCTGCAAATTATCATCATATTCTCAATCTGGGGGTCCCGTGAACGCGCGGTCAGTTCGTACGAGTTACGTTAGTCCTATGCGAGGTGTTGGTGCCACTCACGGGGCCGTTCGGAGGTTGTTTCGGGTTTTCCCCCACCAACGCCATGTTTTCAAGCCTAAGTCTAGAAATATGGAAATTATCGTCGTATTCTCAAATCGGGGGTCCCTTAATCGCGCGGTCAGTTCGTACGAGTTACATTGGTCCCGTACGAGGCGTTGGTGCCACTCATGAGGCCGTTCGGGGGACATTTCGGTTTTTCACCCACTAACGCCATGTTTTTAAGCCTAAGTCTAGATTATGAAAATTATCGTCGTATTCTCAAATAGGGGGTCCCGTGATCTCGCAGTCAGTTCGGACGAGTTACATTGGTCCCATGCGAGGAGTTGGTGCCACTCACGGGACCGTTCGGGGGCTGTTTCGGGTGTTCACCCACTAACGCCATGTTTTTAAGCCTAAGTCTTGAAATATGCAAAATATCGTCGAATTCTCAAACTGGGGGTCCCGTGATCGCGCGGTCAGTTCGAACGAGTTACATTGGTCCCGTACAAGGTGTTGGTGCCACTCACGGGGCCGTTCGGGGGCTGTTTCGGATTTTCACCCACTAACGCCATGTTTTTAAGCCTAAGTCTAGAAATATGAAAATTATCGTAGTATTCTCATACTAGGGGCCCCGTGATCGCGCGGTCAGTTCGTACGAGTTATATTGGTCCCGTACGAGGTGTTAGTGCCACTCACGGGGCCGTTCGAGGGATGTTTCGGGTTTCACCCACTAACGCCTTGTTTTTAAGCCGAAGTCTAGATGTATGCAAATTATCGTCGTATTCTCAAATCGGGGGTCCCCTGATTGCGCGGTCAGTTCGTACGAGTTACATTGGTCCCGTGCGAGGTGTTGGTGCCACTCACCGGGCCGTTGGAGGGATGTTTGGGGTTTCACCCACTGATGCCTTGTTTTTAAGCCGAAGCTAAGAAGTTTGCAAATTATCGTGGTATTCTCAAATCGGGGGTCCCCTGATCGCGCGGTCAGTTCGTACGAGTTACATTGGTCCCGTGCGAGGTGTTGGTGCCACTCACGGGGCCGTTCGAGGGATGTTTGGGGTTTCATCCAGTAACGCCATGTTTTTAAACCGAAGTCTGGAGATCTGCAAATTATCATCATATTCTCAATCTGGGGGTCCCGTGAACGCGCGGTCAGTTCGTACGAGTTACGTTAGTCCTATGCGAGGTGTTGGTGCCACTCACGGGGCCGTTCGGAGGTTGTTTCGGGTTTTCCCCCACCAACGCCATGTTTTCAAGCCTAAGTCTAGAAATATGCAAATTATCGTCGTATTCTCAAATCGGGGGTCCCTTAATCGCGCGGTCAGTTCGTAAGAGTTACATTGGTCCCGTGCGAGGCGTTGATGCCACTCACGAGGCCGTTCGGGGGACATTTCGGTTTTTCACCCACTAACGCCATGTTTTTAAGCCTAAGTCTAGCAATATGAAAATTATCGTCGTATTCTCAAATCGGGGGTCCCGTGATCACGCAGTCAGTTCGGACGAGTTACATTGGTCCCGTGCGAGGAGTTGGTGCCACTCACGGGACCGTTCGGGTGCTGTTTTGGGTGTTCACCCACTAACGCCATGTTTTTAAGCCTAAGTCTAGAAATATGCAAAATATCGTCGAATTCTCAAACCGGGGGTCCCGTGATCGCGCGGTCAGTTCGAACGAGTTACATTGGTCCCGTACAAGGTGTTGGTGCCACTCACGGGGCCGTTCGGGGGCTGTTTCCGATTTTCACCCACTAACGCCATGTTTTTAAGCCTAAGTCTAGAAATATGAAAATTATCGTCGTATTCTCATACTGGGGGCCCCGTGATCGCGCGGTCATTTCGTACGAGTTATATTGGTCCCGTGGGAGGTGTTAGTGCCACTCACGGGTCGTTCGAGGGATGTTTCGGGTTTCACCCACTAACGCCTTGTTTTTAAGCCGAAGTCTAGATGTATGCAAATTATCGTCGTATTCTCAAATCGGGGGTCCCCTGATCGCGCGGTCAGTTCGTATGAGTTACATTGGTCCCGTGCGAGGTGTTGGTGCCACTCACCGGGCCGTTGGAGGGATGTTTGGGGTTTCACCCACTGATGCCTTGTTTTTAAGCCGAAGCTAAGAAGTTTGCAAATTATCGTGGTATTCTCAAATCGGGGGTCCCCTGATCGCGCGGTCAGTTCGTACGAGTTACATTGGTCCCGTGCGAGGTGTTGGTGCCACTCACGGGGCCGTTCGAGGGATGTTTGGGGTTTCATCCAGTAACGCCATGTTTTTAAACCGAAGTCTGGAGATCTGCAAATTATCATCATATTCTCAATCTGGGGGTCCCGTGAACGCGCGGTCAGTTCGTACGAGTTACGTTAGTCCTATGCGAGGTGTTGGTGCCACTCACGGGGCCGTTCGGAGGTTGTTTCGGGTTTTCCCCCACCAACGCCATGTTTTCAAGCCTAAGTCTAGAAATATGCAAATTATCGTCGTATTCTCAAATCGGGGGTCCCTTAATCGCGCGGTCAGTTCGTAAGAGTTACATTGGTCCCGTGCGAGGCGTTGATGCCACTCACGAGGCCGTTCGGGGGACATTTCGGTTTTTCACCCACTAACGCCATGTTTTTAAGCCTAAGTCTAGCAATATGAAAATTATCGTCGTATTCTCAAATCGGGGGTCCCGTGATCACGCAGTCAGTTCGGACGAGTTACATTGGTCCCGTGCGAGGAGTTGGTGCCACTCACGGGACCGTTCGGGTGCTGTTTTGGGTGTTCACCCACTAACGCCATGTTTTTAAGCCTAAGTCTAGAAATATGCAAAATATCGTCGAATTCTCAAACCGGGGGTCCCGTGATCGCGCGGTCAGTTCGAACGAGTTACATTGGTCCCGTACAAGGTGTTGGTGCCACTCACGGGGCCGTTCGGGGGCTGTTTCGGATTTTCACCCACTAACGCCATGTTTTTAAGCCTAAGTCTAGAAATATGAAAATTATCGTCGTATTCTCATACTGGGGGCCCCGTGATCGCGCGGTCATTTCGTACGAGTTATATTGGTCCCGTGTGAGGTGTTAGTGCCACTCACGGGTCGTTCGAGGGATGTTTCGGGTTTCACCCACTAACGCCTTGTTTTTAAGCCGAAGTCTAGATGTATGCAAATTATCGTCGTATTCTCAAATCGGGGGTCCCCTGATCGCGCGGTCAGTTCGTATGAGTTACATTGGTCCCGTGCGAGGTGTTGGTGCCACTCACCGGGCCGTTGGAGGGATGTTTGGGGTTTCACCCACTGATGCCTTGTTTTTAAGCCGAAGCTAAGAAGTTTGCAAATTATCGTGGTATTCTCAAATCGGGGGTCCCCTGATCGCGCGGTCAGTTCGTACGAGTTACATTGGTCCCGTGCGAGGTGTTGGTGCCACTCACGGGGCCGTTCGAGGGATGTTTGGGGTTTCATCCAGTAACGCCATGTTTTTAAACCGAAGTCTGGAGATCTGCAAATTATCATCATATTCTCAATCTGGGGGTCCCGTGAACGCGCGGTCAGTTCGTACGAGTTACGTTAGTCCTATGCGAGGTGTTGGTGCCACTCACGGGGCCGTTCGGAGGTTGTTTCGGGTTTTCCCCCACCAACGCCATGTTTTCAAGCCTAAGTCTAGAAATATGCAAATTATCGTCGTATTCTCAAATCGGGGGTCCCTTAATCGCGCGGTCAGTTCGTAAGAGTTACATTGGTCCCGTGCGAGGCGTTGATGCCACTCACGAGGCCGTTCGGGGGACATTTCGGTTTTTCACCCACTAACGCCATGTTTTTAAGCCTAAGTCTAGCAATATGAAAATTATCGTCGTATTCTCAAATCGGGGGTCCCGTGATCACGCAGTCAGTTCGGACGAGTTACATTGGTCCCGTGCGAGGAGTTGGTGCCACTCACGGGACCGTTCGGGTGCTGTTTTGGGTGTTCACCCACTAACGCCATGTTTTTAAGCCTAAGTCTAGAAATATGCAAAATATCGTCGAATTCTCAAACCGGGGGTCCCGTGATCGCGCGGTCAGTTCGAACGAGTTACATTGGTCCCGTACAAGGTGTTGGTGCCACTCACGGGGCCGTTCGGGGGCTGTTTCGGATTTTCACCCACTAACGCCATGTTTTTAAGCCTAAGTCTAGAAATATGAAAATTATCGTCGTATTCTCATACTGGGGGCCCCGTGATCGCGCGGTCATTTCGTACGAGTTATATTGGTCCCGTACGAGGTGTTAGTGCCACTCACGGGTCGTTCGAGGGATGTTTCGGGTTTCACCCACTAACGCCTTGTTTTTAAGCCGAAGTCTAGATGTATGCAAATTATCGTCGTATTCTCAAATCGGGGGTCCCCTGATCGCGCGGTCAGTTCGTATGAGTTACATTGGTCCCGTGCGAGGTGTTGGTGCCACTCACCGGGCCGTTGGAGGGATGTTTGGGGTTTCACCCACTGATGCCTTGTTTTTAAGCCGAAGCCAAGAAGTATGCAAATTATCGTGATATTCTCAAATCGGGGGTCCCCTGATCGCGCGGTCAGTTCGTACGAGTTACATTGGTCCCGTGCGAGGTGTTGGTTTTGTTCGAGGGATGTTTGGGGTTTTCCCCCACCAACGCCATGTTTTCAAGCCTAAGTCTAGAAATGTGCAAATTATCGTCGTATTCTCAAA
Source organism: Sambucus nigra (assembly GCA_949130495.1). Taxonomy (NCBI): domain Eukaryota; kingdom Viridiplantae; phylum Streptophyta; class Magnoliopsida; order Dipsacales; family Adoxaceae; genus Sambucus; species Sambucus nigra. Next base: position 152,985,644 of record OX422218.1, read on the forward strand.
TCGGGGGTCCTTAATCGCGCGGTCAGTTCGTACGAGTTACATTGGTCCCGTGCGAGGCGTTGGTGCCACTCATGAGGCCGTTCGGGGGACATTTCGGTTTTTCACCCACTAACGCCATGTTTTTAAGCCTAAGTCTAGATTATGAAAAATTTCGTCGTATTCTCGAATCGGGGGTCCCGTGATCACGCAGTCAGTTCGGACGAGTTACATTGGTCCCGTGCGAGGAGTTGGTGCCACTCACGGGACCGTTCGGGGGCTATTTCGGGTGTTCACCCACTAACGCCATGTTTTTAAGCCTAAGTCTAGAAATATGCAAAATATCGTCGAATTCTCAAACTGGGGGTACCGTGATCGCGCGGTCAGTTCGAACGAGTTACATTGGTCCCGTACAAGGTGTTGGTGCCACTCACGGGGCCGTTCGGGGGCTGTTTCGGATTTTCACCCACTAACGCCATGTTTTTAAGCCTAAGTCTAGAAATATGAAAATTATCGTCGTATTCTCATACTGGGGGCCCCGTGATCGCGCGGTCAGTTCGTACGAGTTATATTGGTCCCGTGCGAGGTGTTAGTGCCACTCACGGGGCCGTTCGAGGGATGTTTCGGGTTTCACCCACTAATGCCTTATTTTTAAGCCGAAGCCTAGAAGTATACAAATTATCGTCGTATTCTCAAATCGGGGGTCCCCTGATCGCGCGGTCAGTTCGTACGAGTTACATTGGTCCCGTGAGAGGTTTTGGTGCCACTCACGGGGCCGTTCGAGGGATGTTTGGGGTTTCACCCAGCAACGCCATGTTTTTAAGCCGAAGTCTAGAAATATACAAATTATCAACATATTCTCAAACTGGGGGTCCCGTGAACGCGCGGTCAGTTCGTACGAGTTACGTTAGTCCAATGCGAGGTGTTGGTGCCACTCACAGGGCCGTTCGGAGGTTGTTTCGGGTTTCCCCCCACCAACGCCATGTTTTCAAGCCTAAGTCTAGAAATGTGCAAATTATCGTCGTATTCTCAAATCGGGGGGCCCTTAATCGCGCGGTCAGTTCGTACGATGATAATTTGGTCCCGTGCGAGGCGTTGGTGCCACTCACGAGGCCGTTCGGGGGACATTTCGGTTTTTCACCCACTAACGCCATGTTTTTAAGCCTAAGTCTGGAAATATTTAAAATATCGTCGTATTCACAAACCGTGGGTCCCATGATCGCGCGGTCAGTTCAAACGAGTTACATTGGTCCCGTACAAGGTGTTGGTGCCACTCACGGGGCCGTTCGGGGGTTGTTTCGGATTTTCACCCACTAACACCATGTTTTTAAGCCTAAGTCTAGAAATATGAAAATTATCATCGTATTCTCATACTGGGGCCCGCCTGATCGCGCGGTCAGTTCGTACGAGTTATATTGGTCCCGTGCGAGGTGTTAGTGCCACTCACGGGGCCGTTCGAGGGATGTTTCGGGTTTCACCCACTAACGCCTTGTTTTTAAGCCGAAGTCTAGATGTATGCAAATTATCGTCGTATTCTCAAATCGGGGGTCCCCTGATCGCGCGGTTAGTTCGTACGAGTTACATTGGTCCCGTGCGAGGTGTTGGTGCAACTCACCGGGCCGTTGGAGGGATGTTTGGGGATTCGCCCACTAACGCCTTGTTTTTAAGTCGAAGCCTAGAAGTATGAAAATTATCGTCGTATTCTCAAATCGGGGGTCCCCTGATCGCGCGGTCAGTTCGTACGAGTTACATTGGTCCCGTGAGAGGTGTTCGTGCCACTCACGGGGCCGTTCGAGGGATGTTTGGGGTTTCACCAAGCAACGCCATGTTTTTAGGCCGAAGTCTAGAAATATACAAATTATCAACATATTCTCAAACTGGGGGTCCCGTGAACACGCAGTCAGTTCGGACGAGTTACGTTAGTCCTATGCGAGGTGTTGGTGCCACTCACGGGGCCGTTCGGAGGTTGTTTCGGGTTTTCCCCCACCAACGCCATGTTTTCAAGCCTAAGTCTAGAAATATGGAAATTATCGTCGTATTCTCAAATCATGGGTCCCTTAATCGCGCGGTCAGTTCGTACGAGTTACATTGGTCCCGTGCGGGGCGTTGGTGCCACTCATGAGGCCGTTCGGGGGACATTTCGGTTTTTCACCCACTAACGCCATGTTTTTAAGCCTAAGTCTAGATTATGAAAATTATCGTCGTATTCTCAAATAGGGGGTCCCGTGATCACGCAGTCAGTTCGGACGAGTTACATTGGTCCCATGCGAGGAGTTGGTGCCACTCACGGGACCGTTCGGGGGCTGTTTCGGGTGTTCACCCACTAACGCCATGTTTTTAAGCCTAAGTCTAGAAATATGCAAAATATCGTCGAATTCTCAAACTGGGGGTCCCGTGATCGCGCGGTCAGTTCGAACGAGTTACATTGGTCCCGTACAAGGTGTTGGTGCCACTCACGGGGCCGTTCGGGGGCTGTTTCGGATTTTCACCCACTAACGCCATGTTTTTAAGCCTAAGTCTAGAAATATGAAAATTATCGTCGTATTCTCATACTCGGGGCCCCGTGATCGCGCGGTCAGTTCGTACGAGTTATATTGGTCCCGTGCGAGGTGTTAGTGCCACTCACGGGGCCGTTCGAGGGATGTTTCGGGTTTCACCCACTAACGCCTTGTTTTTAAGCCGAAGTCTAGATGTATGCAAATTATCGTCGTATTCTCAAATCGGGGGTCCCCTGATCGCGCGGTCAGTTCGTACGAGTTACATTGGTCCCGTGCGAGGTGTTGGTGCCACTCACGGGGCCGTTCGAGGGATGTTTGGGGTTTCACCCAGTAACGCCATGTTTTTAAGCCGAAGTCTGGAGATCTGCAAATTATCATCATATTCTCAATCTGGGGGTCCCGTGAACGCGCGGTCAGTTCGTACGAGTTACGTTAGTCCTATGCGAGGTGTTGGTGCCATTCACGGGGCCGTTCGGAGGTTGTTTCGGGTTTTCCCCCACCAACGCCATGTTTTCAAGCCTAAGTCTAGAAATATGCAAATTATCGTCGTATTCTCAAATCGGGGGTCCCTTAATCGCGCGGTCAGTTCGTACGAGTTACATTGGTCCCGTGCGAGGCGTTGGTGCCACTCACGAGGCCGTTCGGGGGACATTTCGGTTTTTCACCCACTAACGCCATGTTTTTAAGCCTAAGTCTAGCAATATGAAAATTATTGTCGTATTCTCAAATCGGGGGTCCCGTGATCACGCAGTCAGTTCGGACGAGTTACATTGGTCCCGTGCGAGGAGTTGGTGCCACTCACGGGACCGTTCGGGTGCTGTTTCGGGTGTTCACCCACTAACGCCATGTTTTTAAGCCTAAGTCTAGAAATATGCAAAATATCGTCGAATTCTCAAACCGGGGGTCCCGTGATCGCGCGGTCAGTTCGAACGAGTTACATTGGTCCCGTACAAGGTGTTGGTGCCACTCACGGGGCCGTTCGGGGGCTGTTTCGGATTTTCACCCACTAACGCCATGTTTTTAAGCCTAAGTCTAGAAATATGAAAATTATCGTCGTATTCTCATACTGGGGGCCCCGTGATCGCGCGGTCAGTTCGTACGAGTTATATTGGTCCCGTGCGAGGTGTTAGTGCCACTCACGGGGCCGTTCGAGAGATGTTTCGGGTTTCACCCACTAACGCCTTGTTTTTAAGCCGAAGTCTAGATGTATGCAAATTATCGTCGTATTCTCAAATCGGGGGTCCCCTGATCGCGCGGTCAGTTCGTACGAGTTACATTGGTCCCGTGCGAGGTGTTGGTGCCACTCACGGGGCCGTTCGAGGGATGTTTGGGGTTTCACCCAGTAACGCCATGTTTTTAAGCCGAAGTCTAGAGATCTGCAAATTATCAACATATTCTCAAACTGGGGGTCCCGTGAACGCGCGGTCAGTTCGTACGAGTCACGTTAGTCCAATGCGAGGTGTTGGTGCCACTCACGGGGCCGTTCGGAGGTTGTTTCGGGTTTCCCCCCACCAACGCCATGTTTTCAAGCCTAAGTCTAGAAATGTGCAAATTATCGTCGTATTCTCAAATCGGGGGGCCCTTAATCGCGCGGTCAGTTCGTACGATGATAATTTGGTCCCGTGCGAGGCGTTGGTGCCACTCACGAGGCCGTTCGGGGGACATTTCGGTTTTTCACCCACTAACGCCATGTTTTTAAGCCTAAGTCTGGAAATATTTAAAATATCGTCGTATTCACAAACCGTGGGTCCCATGATCGCGCGGTCAGTTCAAACGAGTTACATTGGTCCCGTACAAGGTGTTGGTGCCACTCACGGGGCCGTTCGGGGGTTGTTTCGGATTTTCACCCACTAACACCATGTTTTTAAGCCTAAGTCTAGAAATATGAAAATTATCATCGTATTCTCATACTGGGGCCCGCCTGATCGCGCGGTCAGTTCGTACGAGTTATATTGGTCCCGTGCGAGGTGTTAGTGCCACTCACGGGGCCGTTCGAGGGATGTTTCGGGTTTCACCCACTAACGCCTTGTTTTTAAGCCGAAGTCTAGATGTATGCAAATTATCGTCGTATTCTCAAATCGGGGGTCCCCTGATCGCGCGGTTAGTTCGTACGAGTTACATTGGTCCCGTGCGAGGTGTTGGTGCAACTCACCGGGCCGTTGGAGGGATGTTTGGGGATTCGCCCACTAACGCCTTGTTTTTAAGTCGAAGCCTAGAAGTATGAAAATTATCGTCGTATTCTCAAATCGGGGGTCCCCTGATCGCGCGGTCAGTTCGTACGAGTTACATTGGTCCCGTGAGAGGTGTTCGTGCCACTCACGGGGCCGTTCGAGGGATGTTTGGGGTTTCACCAAGCAACGCCATGTTTTTAGGCCGAAGTCTAGAAATATACAAATTATCAACATATTCTCAAACTGGGGGTCCCGTGAACACGCAGTCAGTTCGGACGAGTTACGTTAGTCCTATGCGAGGTGTTGGTGCCACTCACGGGGCCGTTCGGAGGTTGTTTCGGGTTTTCCCCCACCAACGCCATGTTTTCAAGCCTAAGTCTAGAAATATGGAAATTATCGTCGTATTCTCAAATCATGGGTCCCTTAATCGCGCGGTCAGTTCGTACGAGTTACATTGGTCCCGTGCGGGGCGTTGGTGCCACTCATGAGGCCGTTCGGGGGACATTTCGGTTTTTCACCCACTAACGCCATGTTTTTAAGCCTAAGTCTAGATTATGAAAATTATCGTCGTATTCTCAAATAGGGGGTCCCGTGATCACGCAGTCAGTTCGGACGAGTTACATTGGTCCCATGCGAGGAGTTGGTGCCACTCACGGGACCGTTCGGGGGCTGTTTCGGGTGTTCACCCACTAACGCCATGTTTTTAAGCCTAAGTCTAGAAATATGCAAAATATCGTCGAATTCTCAAACTGGGGGTCCCGTGATCGCGCGGTCAGTTCGAACGAGTTACATTGGTCCCGTACAAGGTGTTGGTGCCACTCACGGGGCCGTTCGGGGGCTGTTTCGGATTTTCACCCACTAACGCCATGTTTTTAAGCCTAAGTCTAGAAATATGAAAATTATCGTCGTATTCTCATACTCGGGGCCCCGTGATCGCGCGGTCAGTTCGTACGAGTTATATTGGTCCCGTGCGAGGTGTTAGTGCCACTCACGGGGCCGTTCGAGGGATGTTTCGGGTTTCACCCACTAACGCCTTGTTTTTAAGCCGAAGTCTAGATGTATGCAAATTATCGTCGTATTCTCAAATCGGGGGTCCCCTGATCGCGCGGTCAGTTCGTACGAGTTACATTGGTCCCGTGCGAGGTGTTGGTGCCACTCACGGGGCCGTTCGAGGGATGTTTGGGGTTTCACCCAGTAACGCCATGTTTTTAAGCCGAAGTCTGGAGATCTGCAAATTATCATCATATTCTCAATCTGGGGGTCCCGTGAACGCGCGGTCAGTTCGTACGAGTTACGTTAGTCCTATGCGAGGTGTTGGTGCCATTCACGGGGCCGTTCGGAGGTTGTTTCGGGTTTTCCCCCACCAACGCCATGTTTTCAAGCCTAAGTCTAGAAATATGCAAATTATCGTCGTATTCTCAAATCGGGGGTCCCTTAATCGCGCGGTCAGTTCGTACGAGTTACATTGGTCCCGTGCGAGGCGTTGGTGCCACTCACGAGGCCGTTCGGGGGACATTTCGGTTTTTCACCCACTAACGCCATGTTTTTAAGCCTAAGTCTAGCAATATGAAAATTATTGTCGTATTCTCAAATCGGGGGTCCCGTGATCACGCAGTCAGTTCGGACGAGTTACATTGGTCCCGTGCGAGGAGTTGGTGCCACTCACGGGACCGTTCGGGTGCTGTTTCGGGTGTTCACCCACTAACGCCATGTTTTTAAGCCTAAGTCTAGAAATATGAAAAATATCGTCGAATTCTCAAACCGGGGGTCCCGTGATCGCGCGGTCAGTTCGAACGAGTTACATTGGTCCCGTACAAGGTGTTGGTGCCACTCACGGGGCCGTTCGGGGGCTGTTTCGGATTTTCACCCACTAACGCCATGTTTTTAAGCCTAAGTCTAGAAATATGAAAATTATCGTCGTATTCTCATACTGGGGGCCCCGTGATCGCGCGGTCAGTTCGTACGAGTTATATTGGTCCCGTGCGAGGTGTTAGTGCCACTCACGGGGCCGTTCGAGAGATGTTTCGGGTTTCACCCACTAACGCCTTGTTTTTAAGCCGAAGTCTAGATGTATGCAAATTATCGTCGTATTCTCAAATCGGGGGTCCCCTGATCGCGCGGTCAGTTCGTACGAGTTACATTGGTCCCGTGCGAGGTGTTGGTGCCACTCACGGGGCCGTTCGAGGGATGTTTGGGGTTTCACCCAGTAACGCCATGTTTTTAAGCCGAAGTCTAGAGATCTGCAAATTATCAACATATTCTCAAACTGGGGGTCCCGTGAACGCGCGGTCAGTTCGTACGAGTCACGTTAGTCCAATGCGAGGTGTTGGTGCCACTCACGGGGCCGTTCGGAGGTTGTTTCGGGTTTCCCCCCACCAACGCCATGTTTTCAAGCCTAAGTCTAGAAATGTGCAAATTATCGTCGTATTCTCAAATCGGGGGGCCCTTAATCGCGCGGTCAGTTCGTACGATGATAATTTGGTCCCGTGCGAGGCGTTGGTGCCACTCACGAGGCCGTTCGGGGGACATTTCGGTTTTTCACCCACTAACGCCATGTTTTTAAGCCTAAGTCTGGAAATATTTAAAATATCGTCGTATTCACAAACCGTGGGTCCCATGATCGCGCGGTCAGTTCAAACGAGTTACATTGGTCCCGTACAAGGTGTTGGTGCCACTCACGGGGCCGTTCGGGGGTTGTTTCGGATTTTCACCCACTAACACCATGTTTTTAAGCCTAAGTCTAGAAATATGAAAATTATCATCGTATTCTCATACTGGGGCCCGCCTGATCGCGCGGTCAGTTCGTACGAGTTATATTGGTCCCGTGCGAGGTGTTAGTGCCACTCACGGGGCCGTTCGAGGGATGTTTCGGGTTTCACCCACTAACGCCTTGTTTTTAAGCCGAAGTCTAGATGTATGCAAATTATCGTCGTATTCTCAAATCGGGGGTCCCCTGATCGCGCGGTTAGTTCGTACGAGTTACATTGGTCCCGTGCGAGGTGTTGGTGCAACTCACCGGGCCGTTGGAGGGATGTTTGGGGATTCGCCCACTAACGCCTTGTTTTTAAGTCGAAGCCTAGAAGTATGAAAATTATCGTCGTATTCTCAAATCGGGGGTCCCCTGATCGCGCGGTCAGTTCGTACGAGTTACATTGGTCCCGTGAGAGGTGTTCGTGCCACTCACGGGGCCGTTCGAGGGATGTTTGGGGTTTCACCAAGCAACGCCATGTTTTTAGGCCGAAGTCTAGAAATATACAAATTATCAACATATTCTCAAACTGGGGGTCCCGTGAACACGCAGTCAGTTCGGACGAGTTACGTTAGTCCTATGCGAGGTGTTGGTGCCACTCACGGGGCCGTTCGGAGGTTGTTTCGGGTTTTCCCCCACCAACGCCATGTTTTCAAGCCTAAGTCTAGAAATATGGAAATTATCGTCGTAGGCGTTGGTGCCACTCACAAGGCCCTTCGAGGGATGTTTCGGGTTTTCACGCACTAACACCATGTTTTGAAGCCTAAGTCTAGAAATATGAAAATTATCGTCGTATTCTCATACTGGGGGCCGCGTGATCGCGCGGTCTGTTCGTACGAGTTATATTGGTCTCGTGCGAGGTGTTAGTGCCACTCACGGGGCCGTTCGAGGGATGTTTCGGGTTTCACACACTAACGCCTTGTTTTTAAGCCGAAGTCTAGATGTATGCAAATTATCGTCGTATTCTCAAATCGGGGGTCCCCTGATCGCGCGGTCAGTTCGTACGACTTACATTGGTCCCGTGCGAGGTGTTGGTGCCACTCACCGGGCCGTTGGAGGGATGTTTGGGTTTCACCCACTAATGCCTTGTTTTTATGCCGAAGCCAAGAAGTATGCAAATTATCGTCGTATTCTCAAATCGGGGGTCCCGTGATCACGCAGTCAGTTCGGACGAGCTACATTGGTCCCGTGCGAGGAGTTGGCGCCACTCACGGGACCGTTCGGGGGCTGTTTCGGGTGTTCACCCACTAACGCCATGTTTTTAAGCCTAAGTCTAGAAATATGCAAAATATCGTCGAATTCTCAAACCGGGGGTCCAGTGATCGCGCGGTCAGTTCGAACAAGTTACATTGGTCCCGTACAAGGTGTTGGTGCCACTCACGGGGCCGTTCGTGGGCTGTTCCGGATTTTCACCCACTAACGCCATGTTTTTAAGCCTAAGTCTAGAAATATGAAAATTATCGTCGTATTCTCATACTGGGGGCCCCGTGATCGCGCGGGCAGTTCGTACGAGTTATATTGGTCTCGTGCGAGGTGTTAGTGCCACTCACGGGGCCGTTCGAGGGATGTTTCGGGTTTCACCCACTAACACCTTGTTTTTAAGCCGAAGTCTAGATGTATGCAAATTATCGTCGTATTCTCAAATCGGGGGTCCCCTGATCGCGCGGTCAGTTCGTACGAGTTACATTGGTCCTGTGCGAGGTGTTGGTGCCACTCACCGGGCCGTTGGAGGGATGTTTGGGGTTTCCCCCACTGATGCCTTGTTTTTAAGCCGAAGCCAAGAAGTATGCAAATTATCGTCGTATTCTCAAATCGGGGGTCCCCTGATCGCGCGGTCAGTTCGTACGAGTTACATTGGTCCCGTGCGAGGTGTTGGTACCACTCACGGGGCCGTTCGAGGGATGTTTGGTGTTTCACCCAGTAACGCCATGTTTTTAATCCGAAGTCTAGAGATCTTCAAATTATCATCATATTCTCAATCTGGGGGTCCCGTGAACGCGCGGTCAGTTCGTACGAGTTACGTTAGTACTATGCGAGGTGTTGGTGCCACTCACGGGGCCGTTCGGAGGCTGTTTCGGGTTTTCCCCCACCAACGCCATGTTTTCAAGCCTAAGTCTAGAAATGTGCAAATTATCGTCGTATTCTCAAATCGGGGGTCCCTCGGTCGCATGGTCAGTTCGTACGATGATAATTTGGTCCCTTTCAAGGCGTTGGTGCCACTCACAAGGCCCTTCGAGGGATGTTTCGGGTTTTCACGCACTAACGCCATGTTTTTAAGCCTAAGTCTAGAAATATGAAAATTATCGTCGTATTCTCAAACCGGGGGTCCCGTGATTGCGCGGTCAGTTCGGACGAGTAACATTGGTCCCGTGCGAGGCGTTGGTGCCACTCCCGGGGCCGTTCGGGGGCTGTTTCGGGTGTTCACCCACTAACGACATGTTTTTAAGCCTAAGTCTAGAAATATTCAAAATAATGTCGTATTCTCAAACTGGGGGTCCCATGATCGCGCGGTCAGTTCGAACGAGTTACATTGGTCCCGTACAAGGTGTTGGTGCCACTCACGGGGCCGTTCGGGGGTTGTTTCGGATTTTCACCCACTAACGCCATGTTTTTAAGCCTAAGTCTAGAAATATAAAAATTATCGTCGTCTTCTCATACTGGGGGCCGCGTGATCGTGCGCGGTCAGTTCGTACGAGTTATATTGGTCTCGTGCGAGGTGTTAGTGCCACTCACGGGGCCGTTCGACGGATGTTTCGGGTTTCACCCACTAACGCCTTGTTTTTAAGCCGAAGTCTAGATGTATGCAAATTATCGTCGTATTCTCAAATCGGGGGTCCCCTGATCGCGCGATCAGTTCGTACGAGTTACATTGGTCCCGTACGAAGTGTTGGTGCCACTCACCGGGCCGTTGGAGGGATGTTTGGGGTTTCCCCCACTGTTGCCTTGTTTTTAAGCCGAACCCAAGAAGTATGCAAATTATCGTCGTATTCTCAAATCGGGGGTCCCCTGATCGCGCGGTCAGTTCGTACGAGTTACATTGGTCCCGTGCGAGGTGTTGGTGCCACTCACCGGGCCGTTGGAGGGATGTTTGGGGTTTCCCCCACTGACGCCATGTTTTTAAGCCGAAGTCTAGAGATCTGCAAATTATCATCATATTCTCAATCGGGGGTCCCCTGATCGCGCAATCAGTTCGTACGAGTTACGTTAGTCCTATGCGAGGTGTTGGTGCCACTCACGGGGCCGTTCGGAGGCTGTTTCGGGTTTTCCCCCACCAACGCCATGTTTTCAAGCCTAAGTCTAGAAATATGCAAATTATCGTCGTATTCTCAAATCGGGGGTCCCATAATCGCGCGGTCAGTTCGTACGAGTTACATTGGTCCCGTCCGAGGCGTTGGTGCCACTCACGAGGCCGTTCGGGGGACATTTCGGTTTTTCACCCACTAACGCCATGTTTTTAAGCCTAAGTCTAGAAATATGAAAATTATCGTCGTATTCTCAAATCGGGGGTCCCGTGATCACGCAGTCAGTTCGGACGAGTTACATTTGTCCCGTGCGAGGAGTTGGTGCCACTCACGGGACCGTTCGGGGGCTGTTTCGGGTGTTCACCCACTAACGCCATGTTTTTAAGCCTAAGTCTAGAAATATGCAAAATATCGTCGAATTCTCAAACCGGGGGTCCCGTGATCGCGCGGTCAGTTCGAACGAGTTACATTGGTCCCGTACAAGGTGTTGGTGCCACTCACGGGGCCGTTCGAGGGCTGTTTCGGATTTTCACCCACTAACGCCATGTTTTTAAGCCTAAGTCTAGAAATATGAAAATTATCGTCGTATTCTCATACTGGGGGCCCCGTGATCGCGCGGTCACTTCGTACGAGTTATATTGGTCCCGTGCGAATTGTTAGTGCCACTCAGGGGGCCGTTCGAGGGATGTTTCGGGTTTCACCCACTAACGCCTTGTTTTTAAGCCGAAGTCTAGATGTATACAAATTATCGTCGTATTCTCAAATCGGGGGTCCCCTGATCACGCGGTCAGTTCGTACGAGTTACATTTGTCCCGTTCGAGGTGTTGGTGCCACTCACCGGGCCGTTGGAGGGATGTTTGGGGATTCGCCCACTAACGCCTTGTTTTTAAGCCGACGCCTAGAAGTATGCAAATTATCGTCGTATTCTCAAATCGGGGGTCCCCTGATCGCGCGGTCAGTTCGTACGAGTTACATTGGTCCCGTGAGAGGTGTTGGTGCCACTCACGGAGCCGTTCGAGGGATGTTTGGGGTTTCACCCAGCAACGTCATATTTTAATCCGAAGTCTAGAAATATACAAATTATCAACATATTCTCAAACTGGGGTCCCGTGAACGCGCGGTCAGTTCGTACGAGTTACGTTAGTCCTATACGAGGTGTTGGTGCCACTCACGGGGCCGTTCGGAGGTTGTTTCGGGTTTTCCCCAACTAACGCCATGTTTTCAAGCCTAAGTCGAGAAATATGCAAATTATCGTCGTATTCTCAAATCGGGGGTCCCGCGGTCGCGCGGTCAGTTCGTACGAGTTACATTGGTCCCGTGCGAGGCGTTGGTGCCACTCACGAGGCGGTTCGGGGGACATTTCGGTTTTTCACCCACTAACGCCATGTTGTTAAGCCTAAGTCTAGAAATATGAAAATTATCGTCGTATTCTCAAACCGGGGGTCCCGTGATCGCGCGGTCAGTTTGGACGAGTTACATTGGTCCCGTGCGAGGAGTTGGTGCCACTCACGGGGCCGTTTGGGGGTTGTTTCGGGTGTTCACCCACTAACGCCATGTTTTTAAGCCTAAGTCTAAGAATATGCAAAATATCGTCGAATTCTCAAACCGGGGGTCCCGTGATCGCGCGATCAGTTCGAACGAGTTACATTGGTCCCGTACAAGGTGTTGGTGCCACTCACAGGGCCGTTCGGGGGCTGTTTCGGATTTTCACCCACTAACGCCATGTTTTTAAGCCTAAGTCTAGAAATATGAAAATTATCGTCGTATTCTCATACTGGGGGCCGCGTGATCGCGCGGTCAGTCCGTACGAGTTATATTGGTCTCGTACGAGGTGTTAGTGCCACTCACGGGGCCGTTCGAGGGATGTTTCGGGTTTCACCCACTAACGCCTTGTTTTTAAGCCGAAGTCTAGATGTATGCAAATTATCTTCGTATTCTCAAATCGGGGGTCCCCTGACCGCGCGGTCTGTTCGTACGACTTACATTGGTCCCGTGCGAGGTGTTGGTGCCACTCACCGGGCCGTTGGAGGGATGTTTGGGGTTTCACCCACTAATGCCTTGTTTTTATGCCGAAGCCAAGAAGTATGCAAATTATCGTCGTATTCTCAAATCGGGGGTCCCCTGATCGCGCGGTCAGTTCGTACGAGTTACATTGGTCCCGTGAGAGGTGTTGGTGCCACTCACGGGGCCGTTCGAGGGATGTTTGGGGTTTCACCCAGCAACGCCATGTTTTTAAGAGGAAGTCTAGAAATATACAAATTATCAACATATTCTCAAACTGGGGGTCCCGTGAACGCGCGGTCAGTTCGTACGAGTTACGTTAGGTGCCACTCACTGGGCCGTTCGGAGGCTGTTTCGGGTTTTCCCCCACCAATGCCATGTTTTCAAGCCTAAGTCTAGAAATGTGCAACGTATCGTCGTATTCTTAAATCGGGGCTCCCGCGGTCGCATGGTCAGTTCGTACGATGATAATTTGGTCCCGTGCAAGGCGTTGGTGCCACTCACAAGGCCCTTCGAGGGATGTTTCGGGTTTTCACGCAGTAACGCCATGTTTTTAATCCTAAGTCTAGAAATATGAAAATTATCGTCGTATTCTCATACTGGGGGCCGCGTGATCTCGCGGTCAGTTCGTACGAGTTATATTGGTCTCGTGCGAGGTGTTAGTGCCACTCACGGGGCCGTTCGAGGGATGTTTCGGGTTTCACCCACTAACTCCTTGTTTTTAAGCCGAAGTCTAGATGTATGCAAATTATCGTCGTATTCTCAAATCGGGGGTCCCCTGATTGCGCGGTCAGTTCGTACGACTTACATTGGTCCCGTGCGAGGTGTTGGTGCCACTCACCGGGCCGTTGGAGGGATGTTTGGGGTTTCACCCACTAATGCCTTGTTTTTATGCCGAAGCCAAGAAGTATGCAAATTATCGTCGTATTCTCAAATCGGGGGTCCCGTGATCACGCAGTCAGTTCGGACGAGTTAGATTGGTCCCGTGCGAGGAGTTGGTGCCACTCACGGGACCGTTCGGGGGCTGTTTCGGGTGTTCACCCACTAACGCCATGTTTTTAAGCCTAAGTCTAGAAATATGCAAAATATCGTCGAATTCTCAAATCGGGGGTCCCGTGATCGCGCGGTCAGTTCGAACAAGTTACATTGGTCCCGTACAAGGTGTTGGTGCCCCTCACGGGGCCGTTCGTGGGCTGTTCCGGATTTTCACCCACTAACGCCATGTTTTTAAGCCTAAGTCTAGAAATATGAAAATTATCGTCGTATTCTCATACTGGGGGCCTCGTGATCGCGCGGTCAGTTCGTACGAGTTATATTGGTCCCGTGCGAGGTGTTAGTACAACTCACGGGGCCGTTCGAGGGATGTTTCGGGTTTCACCCACTAACGCCTTGTTTTTATGCCGAAGTCTAGATGTATGCAAATTATCGTCGTATTCTCAAATCGGGGGTCCCCTGATCGCAGCGGTCAGTTCGTACGAGTTACATTGGTCCCGTACGAGGTGTTGGTGCCACTCACCGGGCCGTTGGAGGGATGTTTGGGGTTTCCCCCACTGTTGCCTTGTTTTTAAGCCGAAGCCAAGAAGTATACAAATTATCGTCGTATTCTCAAATCGGGGGTCCCCTGATCGCGCGGTCAGTTCGTACGAGTTACATTGGTCCCGTGCGAGGTGTTGGTGCCACTCACGGGGCCGTTCGAGGGATGTTTGGGGTTTCACCCAGTAACGCCATGTTTTTAAGCCGAAGTCTAGAGATCTGCAAATTATCATCATATTCTCAATCTGGGGGTCCCGTGAACGCGCGGTCAGTTCGTACGAGTTACGTTAGTCCTATGCGAGATGTTGGTGCCACTCACGGGGCCGTTCGGAGGCTGTTTCGGGTTTTCCCCCACCAACGCCATGTTTTCAAGCCTAAGTCTAGAAATGTGCAACTTATCGTCGTATTCTCAAACCGGGGGTCCCGTGATCGCGCGGTCAGTTCGGACGAGTTACATTGGTCCCGTGCGAGGCGTTGGTGCCACTCACGGGGCCGTTCGGGGGCTGTTTCGGGTGTTCACCCACTAACGACATGTTTTTAAGCCTAGGTCTTGAAATATTCAAAATAATGTCGTATTCTCAAACCGGGGGTCCCATGATCGCGCAGTCAGTTCGAACGAGTTACATTGGTCCCGTACAAGGTGTTGGTGCCACTCACGGGGCCGTTCGAGGGTTGTTTCGGATTTTCACCCACTAACGCCATGTTTTTAAGCCTAAGTCTAGAAATATAAAAATTATTGTCGTACTCTCATACTGGGGGCCGCGTGATCGCGCGCGGTCAGTTCGTACGAGTTATATTGTTCCCGTGCGAGGTGTTAGTGCCACTCACGGGGCCGTTCGAGGGATGTTTCGGGTTTCACCCACTAACGCCTTGTTTTTAAGCCGAAGTATAGATGTATGCAAATTATCGTCGTATTCTCAAATCGGGGGTCCCCTGATCGCGCGGTCAGTTCGTACGAGTTACATTGGTCCCGTGCGAGGTGTTGGTGCCACTCCCCGGGCCGTTGGAGGGATGTTTGGGGATTCGCCCACTAACGCCTTGTTTTTAAGCCGACGCCTAGAAGTATGCAAATTATTGTCGTATTCTCAAATCGGGGGTCCCCTGATCGCGCGGTCAGTTCGTTCGAGTTACATTGGTCCCGTGAGAGGTGTTGGTGCCACTCACGGAGCCGTTCGAGGGATGTTTGGGGTTTCACCCAGCAACGCCATGTTTTTAAGCCGAAGTCTAGAAATATACAAATTATCAACATATTCTCAAACTGGGGGTCCCGTGAACGCGCAATCAGTTCGTACGAGTTACGTTAGTCCTATGCGAGGTGTTGGTGCCACTCACGGGGCCGTTCGGAGGTTGTTTCGGGTTTTCCCCCACCAACGCCATGTTTTCAAGCCTAAGTCTAGAAATATGCAAATTATCGTCGTATTCTCAAATCGGGGGTCCCATAATCGCGCGGTCAGTTCGTACGAGTTACATTGGTCCCGTCCGAGGCGTTGGTGCTACTCACGAGGCCGTTCGGGGGACATTTCGGTTTTTCACCCACTAACGCCATGTTTTTAAGCCTAAGTCTAGAAATATGAAAATTATCGTCGTATTCTCAAATCGGGGGTCCCGTGATCGCGCGGTCAGTTCGTACGACTTACGTTGGTCCCGTGCGAGGTGTTGGTGCCACTCACCGGGCCGTTGGAGGGATGTTTGGGGTTTCACCCACTAATGCCTTGTTTTTATGCCGAAGCCAAGAAGTATGCAAATTATCGTCGTATTCTCAAATCGGGGGTCCCCTGATCGCGCGGTCAGTTCGTACGAGTTACATTGGTCCCGTGAGAGGTGTTGGTGCCACTCACGGGGCCGTTCGAGGGATGTTTGGGGTTTCACCCAGCAACGCCATGTTTTTAAGAGTAAGTCTAGAAATATACAAATTATCAACAGATTCTCAAACTGGGGGTCCCGTGAACGCGCGGCCAGTTCGTACGAGTAACGTTAGGTGCCACTCACTGGGCCGTTCGGAGGCTGTTTCGGGTTTTCCCCCACCAACGCCATGTTTTCAAGCCTAAGTCTAGAAATGTGCAACTTATCGTCGTATTCTCAAATCGGGGCTCCCGCGGTCGCATGGTCAGTTCGTACGATGATAATTTGGTCCCGTGCAAGGCGTTGGTGCCACTCACAAGGCCCTTCGAGGGATGTTTCGGGTTTTCACGCACTAACGCCATGTTTTTAAGCCTAAGTCTAGAACTATGAAAATTATCGTAGTATTCTCATACTGGGGGCCCCGTGATCGCGCGGTCACTTCGTACGAGTTATATTGGTCCCGTGCGAATTGTTAGTGCCACTCACGGGGCCGTTCGAGGGATGTTTCGAGTTTCACCCACTAACACCTTGTTTTTAAGCCGAAGTCTAGATGTATGCAAATTATCGTCGTATTCTCAAATCGGGGTCACCTGATCGCGCGGTCAGTTCGTACGACTTACATTGGTCCCGTGCGAGGTGTTGGTGCCACTCACCGGGCCGTTGGAGGGATGTTTGGGGTTTCACCCACTAATGCCTTGTTTTTATGCCGAAGCCAAGAAGTATGCAAATTATCGTCGTATTCTCAAATCGGGGGTCCCGTGATCACGCAGTCAGTTCGGTCGAGTTACATTGGTCCCGTGCGAGGAGTTGGTGCCACTCACGGGACCGTTCGGGGGCTGTTTCGGGTGTTCACCCACTAACGCCATGTTTTTAAGCCTAAGTCTAGAAATATGCAAAATATCGTCGAATTCTCAAATCGGGGGTCCCGTGATCGCGCGGTCAGTTCGAACAAGTTACATTGGTGCCGTACAAGGTGTTGGTGCCACTCACGGGGCCGTTCGTGGGCTGTTCCGGATTTTCACCCACTAACGCCATGTTTTTAAGCCTAAGTATAGAAATATGAAAATTATCGTCGTATTGTCATACTGGGGGCCCCGTGATCGCGCGGTCAGTTCGTACGAGTTATATTGGTCCCGTGCGAGGTGTTAGTGCCACTCACGGGGCCGTTCGAGGGATGTTTCGAGTTTCACGAACTAACGCCTTGTTTTTAAGCCGAAGTCTAGATGTATGTAAATTATCGTCGTATTCTCAAATCGGGGGTCCCCTGATCGCGCGGTCAGTTCGTACGAGTTACATTAGTCCCGTGCGAGGTGTTGGTGCCACTCACCGGGCCGTTGGAGGGATGTTTGGGGTTTCCCCCACTGTTGCCTTGTTTTTAAGCCGAAGCCAAGAAGTATGCAAATTATCGTCGTATTCTCAAATCGGGGGTCCCCTGATCGCGCGGTCAGTTCGTACGAGTTACATTGGTCCCGTGCAAGGTGTTGGTGCCACTCACGGGGCCGTTCGAGGGATGTTTGGGGTTTCACCCAGTAACGCCATGTTTTTAAGCCGAAGTCTAGAGATCTGCAAATTATCATCATATTCTCAATCTGGGGGTCCCGTGAACGCGAGGTCAGTTCGTACGAGTTACGTTAGTCCTATGCGAGGTGTTGGTGCCACTCACGGGGCCGTTCGGAGGCTGTTTCGGGTTTTCCCCAACCAACGCCATGTTTTCAAGCCTAAGTCTAGAAATGTGCAAATTATCGTCGTATTCTCAAATCGGGGGTCCCGCGGTCGCATGGTCAGTTCGTACGATGATAATTTGGTCCCGTGCAAGGCGTTGGTGCCACTCACAAGGCCCTTCGAGGGATGTTTCGGGTTTTCACGCACTAACGCCATGTTTTTAAGCCTAAGTCTAGAAAGATGAAAATTATCGTCGTATTCTCAAACCGGAGGTCCCGTGATCGCGCGGTCAGTTCGGACGAGTTACATTGGTCCCGTGCGAGGCGTTGGTGCCACTCACGGGGCCGTTCGGGGGCTGTTTCGGGTGTTCACCCACTAACGACATGTTTTTAAGCCTAAGTCTAGAAATATTCAAAATAATGTCGTATTCTCAAACCGGGGGTCCCATGATCGCGCCGTCAGTTCGAACGAGTTACATTGGTCCCGTACAAAGGTGTTGGTGCCACTCACGGGGTCGTTCGGGGGTTGTTTCGGATTTTCACCCACTAACGCCATGTTTTTAAGCCTAAGTCTAGAAATATAAAAATTATCGTCGTATTCTCATACTGGGGGCCGCGTGATCGCGCGCGGTCAGTTCGTACGAGTTATATTGGTCCCGTGCGAGGTGTTAGTGCCACTCACGGGGCCGTTCGAGGGATGTTTCGGGTTTCACCCACTAACGCCTTGTTTTTAAGCCAAAGTCTAGATGTATGCAAATTATCGTAGTATTCTCAAATCAGGGGTCCCGTGATCACGCAGTCAGTTCGGACGAGTTACATTGGTCCCGTGCGAGGAGTTGGTGCCACTCACGGGACCGTTCGGGGGCTGTTTCGGGTGTTCACCCACTAACGCCATGTTTTTAAGCCTAAGTCTAGAAATATGCAAAATATCGTCGAATTCTCAAACCGGGGGTCCCGTGATCGCGCGGTCAGTTCGAACGAGTTACATTGGTCCCGTACAAGGTGCTGGTGCCACTCACGGGGCCGTTCGGAGGCTGTTTCGGATTTTCACCCACTAACGCCATGTTTTTAAGCCTAAGTCTACAAATATATAAATTATCGTCGTATTCTCATACTGGGGGCCGCGTGATTGCGCGCGGTCAGTTCGTACGAGTTATATTGGTCCCGTGCGAGGTGTTAGTGCCACTCACGGGGCCGTTCGAGGGATGTTTCGGGTTTCACCCACTAACGCCTTGTTTTTAAGCCGAAGTCTAGATGTATGCAAATTATCGTCGTATTCTCAAATCGGGGGTCCCCTGATCGCGCGGTCAGTTCGTACGAGTTACATTGGTCCCGTTCGAGGTGTTGGTGCCACTCACCGGGCCGTTGGAGGGATGTTTCGGGTTTCACCCACTAACGCCTTGTTTTTAAGCCGAAGTCTAGATGTATGCAAATTATCGTCGTATTCTCAAATCGGGGGTCCCCTGATCGCGCGGTCAGTTCGTACGAGTTACATTGGTCCCGTGCGAGGTGTTGGTGCCACTCACCGGGCCGTTGGAGGGATGTTTGGGGTTTCCCCCACTGATGCCTTGTTTTTAAGCCGAAGCCAAGAAGTATGCAAATTATCGTCGTATTCTCAAATCGGGGGTCCCCTGATCGCGCGGTCAGTTCGTACGAGTTACATTGGTCCCGTGAGAGGTGTTGGTGCCACTCACGGAGCCGTTCGAGGGATGTTTGGGGTTTCACCCAGCAACGTCATATTTTAAGCCGAAGTCTAGAAATATTCAAATTATCAACATATTCTCAAACTGGGGTCCCGTGAACGCGCGGTCAGTTCGTACGAGTTACGTTAGTCCTATACGAGGTGTTGGTGCCACTCACGGGGCCGTTCGGAGGTTGTTTCGGGTTTTCCCCAACAAACGCCATGTTTTCAAGCCTAAGTCTAGAAATATGCAAATTATCGTCGTATTCTCAAATCGGGGGTCCCGCGGTCACGCGGTCAGTTCGTACGAGTTACATTGGTCCCGTGCGAGGCGTTTGTGCCACTCACGAGGCGGTTCGGGGGACATTTCGGTTTTCACCCACTAACGCCATGTTTTTAAGCCTAAGTCTAGAAATATGAAAATTATCGTCGTATTCTCAAACCGGGGGTCCCGTGATCGCGCGATCAGTTTGGACGAGTTACATTGGTCCCGTGCGAGGAGTTGGTGCCACTCACGGGGCCGTTCGGGGGTTGTTTCGGGTGTTCACCATCTAACTTCATGTTTTTTAAGCCTAAGTCTAGAAATATGCAAAATATCATCGAATTCTCAAACCGGGGGTCCCGTGATCGCGCGATCAGTTCGAACGAGTTACATTGGTCCCGTACAAGGTGTTGGTGCCACTCACGGGGCCGTTCGGGGGCTGTTTCGGATTTTCACCCACTAATGCCATATTTTTAAGCCTAAGTCTAGAAATATGAAAATTATCGTCGTATTCTCATACTGGGGGCCGCGTGATCGCGCGGTTGGTCTGTACGAGTTATATTGGTCTCGTACGAGGTGTTAGTGCCACTCACGGGGCCGTTCGAGGGATGTTTCGGGTTACACCCACTAACGCCTTGTTTTTAAGCCGAAGTCTAGATGTATGCAAATTATCGTCGTATTCTCAAATCGGGGGTCCCCTGACCGCGCGGTCAGTTCGTACGAGTTACATTGGTCCCGTGCGAGGTGTTGGTGCCACTCACCGGGCCGTTGGAGGGATGTTTTGGGTTTCCCCCACTGTTGCCTTGTTTTTAAGCCGAAGCCAAGAAGTATGGAAATTATCGTCGTATTCTCAAATCGGGGGTCCCCTGATCGCGCGGTCAGTTCGTACGAGTTACATTGGTCCCGTGCGAGGTGTTGGTGCCACTCACGGGGCCGTTCGAGGGATGTTTGGGGTTTCACCCAGTAACGCCATGTTTTTAAGCCGAAGTCTAGAGATCTGCAAATTATCATCATATTCTCAATGTGGGGGTCCCGTGAACGCGCGGTCAGTTCGTACGAGTTACGTTAGTCCTATGCGAGGTGTTGGTGCCACTCACAGGGCCGTTCGGAGGTTGTTTCGGGTTTTCCCCCACCAACGCCATGTTTTCAAGCCTAAGTCTAGAAATGTGCTAATTATCGTCCTATTCTCAAATCGGGGGTCCCGCGGTCGCATGGTCAGTTCGTACGATGATAATTTGGTCCCGTGCAAGGCGTTGGTGCCACTCACAAGGCCCTTCGAGGGATGTTTCGGGTTTTCACGCACTAACGCCACGTTTTTAAGCCTAAGTCTACAAATATGAAAATTATCGTCGTATTCTCAAACCGGGGGTCCCGTGATCGCGCGGTCAGTTCGGACGAGTTACATTGGTCCCGTGCGAGGCGTTGGTGCCACTCACGGGGCCGTTCGGGGGCTGTTTCGGGTGTTCACCCACTAACGACATGTTTTTAAGCCTAATTCTAGAAATATTCAAAATAATGTCGTATTCTCAAACCGGGGGTCCCATGATCGCGCAGTCAGTTCGAACGAGTTACATTGGTCCCGTACAAAGGTGTTGGTGCCACTCACGGGGTCGTTCGGGGGTTGTTTCGGATTTTCACCCACTAACGCCATGTTTTTAAGCCTAAGTCTAGAAATATAAAAATTATCGTCGTATTCTCATACTGGGGGCCGCGTGATCGCGCGCGGTCAGTTCGTACGAGTTATATTGGTCCCGTGCGAGGTGTTAGTGCCACTCACGGGGCCGTTCGAGGGATGTTTCGGGTTTCACCCACTAACGCCTTGTTTTTAAGCCGAAGTCTAGATGTATGCAAATTATCGTCGTATTCTCAAATCGGGGGTCCCCTGATCGCGCGGTCAGTTCGTACGAGTTACATTGGTCCCGTGAGAGGTGTTGGTGCCACTCACGGAGCCGTTCGAGGGATGTTTGGGGTTTCACCCAGCAACGTCATATTTTAAGCCGAAGTCTAGATATATACAAATTATCAACATATTCTCAAACTGGTGTCCCGTGAACGCGCGGTCAGTTCGTACGAGTTACGTTAGTCCTATACGAGGTGTTGGTGCCACTCACGGGGCCGTTCGGAGGTTGTTTCGGGTTTTCCCCAACCAACGCCATGTTTTCAAGCCTAAGTCGAGAAATATGCAAAATATTAGTCGTATTCTCAAATCGGGGGTCCCGCGGTCGCGCGGTCAGTTCGTACGAGTTACAATGGTCCCGTGCGAGGCGTTGGTGCCACTCACGAGGCCGTTCGGGGGACATTTCGGTTTTTCACCCACTAACGCCATGTTTTTAAGCCTAAGTCTAGAAATATGCAAATTATCGTCGTATTCTCAAATCGGGGGTCCCGTGATCGCGAGGTCAGTTTGGACGAGTTACATTGGTCCCGTACGAGGAGTTGGTGCCACTCACGGGGCCGTTCGGGGGTTGTTTCAGGTGTTCACCCACTAACGCCATGTTTTTAAGCCTAAGTCTAGAAATATGCAAAATATCGTCGAATTCTCAAACCGGGGGTCCCGTGATCGCGCGATCATTTCGAACGAGTTACATTGGTCCCGTACAAGGTGTTGGTGCCACTCACAGGGCCGTTCGGGGGCTGTTTCGGATTTTCACCCACTAACGCCATGTTTTAAAGCCTAAGTCTAGAAATATGAAAATTATCGTCGTATTCTCATACTGGGGGCCGCGTGATCGCGCGGTCAGTTCGTACGAGTTATATTGGTCTCGTGCGAGGTGTTAGTGCCACTCACGGGGCCGTTCGAGGGATGTTTCGGGTTTCACGCACTAACGCCTTGTTTTTAAGCCGAAGTCTAGATGTATGCAAATTATCGTCGTATTCTCAAATCGGGGGTCCCCTGACCGCGCGGTCAGTTCGTACGACTTACATTGGTCCCGTGCGAGGTGTTGGTGCCACTCACCGGGCCGTTGGAGGGATGTTTGGGGTTTCACCCACTAATGCCTTGTTTTTATGCCGAAGCCAAGAAGTATGGAAATTATCGTCGTATTCTCAAATCGGGGGTCCCCTGATCGCGCGGTCAGTTCGTACGAGTTACATTGGTCCCGTGAGAGGTGTTGGTGCCACTCACGGGGCCGTTCGAGGGATGTTTGGGGTTTCACCCAGCAACGCCATGTTTTTAAGAGGAAGTCTAGAAATATACAAATTATCGACATATTCTCAAACTGGGGGTCCCGTGAACGCGCGGTCAGTTCGTACGAGTTACGTTAGGTGCCACTCACTGGGCCGTTCGGAGGCTGTTTCGGGTTTTCCCCCACCAACGCCATGTTTTCAAGCCTAAGTCTAGAAATGTGCAACTTATCGTCGTATTCTCAAATCGGGGCTACCGCGCTCGCATGGTCAGTTCGTACGATGATAATTTGGTCCTGTGCAAGGCGTTGGTGCCACTCACAAGGCCCTTCGAGGGATGTTTCGGGTTTTCACGCACTAACGCCATGTTTTTTTTTTCGGTAATTAAAGTGTATTAGAAACAAAAGATCCAAATAAACAAAGGCCAAAAGGCCAAAGAGTCAGCTAGATACATGCATCTAGAGACCAACGATCTAAACATTTAGTCATACAAGAGAGAGTTGGGTAATCCCCATAAATTACAAGTCATCCAGTTGGAGTAAGATCTTCGATATTTCTTCCAATAGCTAGATTTTCCTCGCACCATTTCCTCGATGCTCCTAATCACCTTGGACGTTGTGGCCAATCCCTTGTTATGGAGCCTACTATTTCTTTCCTGCCACAGACAATAGATGGTGGCAGAGAAGGAAGTGGTCTTAATCCTGGATTTTAGGTCAATCCCTTTACTATCAGCAACAGCCTTCCTGATCTCAATATCCCACCTTCCCATATCCCAAACAATTTTGGAGAATGGGCATTCCATTAAGATGTGCTTAATAGTCTCAATCCCAGAGTTACAAAGCAAACAGGCTTTATTATCGACAACTCCCCAATCAAAGAGTTTATCTTTAGTCACTAAAGCCTTTCTGCAAGCCAACCAAAGAATGAAAGAACACTTTGGGATACTCATCTTGTTCCAAACCAGCCCATGCCATTGAACTTCATTCCCCCTAGAATAGGTGGACTCATATGCAGACGCAATAGAGAAGTTACCCGACCTGTTAGGAGTCCACTTTACACTATCAGAGGTCATAGGATTTATAGAAGGCAGGGGAGAGTTTTTGATATCATTCAGCTCCCAAGTGGTAGAAGCTGGCCATTTCCAATTGAACCCATCAATGAATTCGGAGACCTTAGCCTTGGAGTTGCTAGCAGCATCATATATGGTTCTATCCCCAAAAAGAGGTTGAAGAGGGCCAAGGTGGTGCCAATTATCATGCCACATGAACGTATTCCTGCCATTTCCAATAACAGCCTTAACCATGAGTCTACATTCCTCTCTAGCTTTAAGAATTTTCCTCCAGCTCCATGAAGAGTCTTGAGGAATGGGAATTGCCCATATGCTTCTCCCTTTTATCTTATAAGTATGACACCACTTGACCCAAAGACTATCCTTTTTGTTGAAGAGGCTCCAAAGGTTTTTCATCACTGCAGCCTTGTTCCAATGAGTCAGGCACTTTATTCCCAGACCCCCTTCCTTTTTAGTCTTGCAGACCTCATCCCACGCCACTTTAGCTCCACTGTGCTTGAGCTCAGGGCCTGTCCATATGAACTCTCTAATACATTTCTCAATAGCCTTCACCACACTTTTAGGCAGAATAAAGATCGATGACCAATAAATTTGGGAACTAAACAGGACAGAAATTGCAAGCTGCAATCTGCCTGCATAACTCAGGAATCTAGTGGTCCAGCTTTTGACTTTATTAGTAATTTTGTCGATAAGAACCATACAATCCACATGCTTGAGTCTAGTAGAGATGAGGGGGACTCCCAAATACTTGAAAGGAGGCTGCTGGTGGGAGATGCCCAAGGTAGAAATATGAAAATTATCGTCGTATTCTCATACTGGGGGCCGCGTGATCGCGCGGTCAGTTCGTACGAGTTATATTGGTCTCGTGCGAGGTGTTAGTGCCACTCACGGGGCCGTTCGAGGGATGTTTCGGGTTTCACCCACTAACACCTTGTTTTTAAGCCGAAGTCTAGATGTATGCAAATTATCGTCGTATTCTCAAATCGGGGGTCCCCTGATCGCGCGGTCAGTTCGTACGACTTACATTGGTCCCGTGCGAGGTGTTGGTGCCACTCACCGGGCCGTTGGAGGGATGTTTGGGGTTTCACCCACTAATGCCTTGTTTTTATGCCGAAGCCAAGAAGTATGCAAATTATCGTCGTATTCTCAAATCGGGGGTCCCGTGATCACGCAGTCAGTTCGGACGAGTTACATTGGACCCGTGCGAGGAGTTGGTGCCACTCACGGGACCGTTCGGGGGCTGTTTCGGGTGTTCACCCACTAACGCCATGTTTTTAAGCCTAAGTCTAGAAATATGCAAAATATCGTCGAATTCTCAAATCGGGGGTCCCGTGATCGCGCGGTCAGTTCGAACAAGTTACATTGGTCCCGTACAAGGTGTTGGTGCCACTCACGGGGCCGTTCGTGGGCTGTTCCGGATTTTCACCCACTAACGCCATGTTTTTAAGCCTAAGTCTAGAAATATGAAAATTATCGTCGTATTGTCATACTGGGGGCCCCGTGATCGCGCGGTCAGTTCGTACGAGCTATATTGGTCCCGTGCGATGTGTTAGTGCCACTCACGGGGCCGTTCGAGGGATGTTTCGGGTTTCACCCACTAACGCCTTGTTTTTAAGCCGAAGTCTAGATGTATGCAAATTATCGTCGTATTCTCAAATCGGGGGTCCCCTGATCGCGCGGTCAGTTCGTACGAGTTACATTGGTCCCGTACGAGGTGTTGGTGCCACTCACCGGGCCGTTGGAGGGATGTTTGGGGTTTCCCCCACTGTTGCCTTGTTTTTAAGCCGAAGCCAAGAAGTATGCAAATTATCGTCGTATTCTCAAATCGGGGTCCCCTGATCGCGCGGTCAGTTCGTACGAGTTACATTGGTCCCGTGCGAGGTGTTGGTGCCACTCACGGGGCCGTTCGAGGGATGTTTGGGGTTTCACCCAGTAACGCCATGTTTTTAAGCCGAAGTCTAGAGATCTGCAAATTATCATCATATTCTCAATCTGGGGGTCCCGTGAACGCGCGGTCAGTTCGTACGAGTTACGTTAGTCCTATGCGAGGTGTTGGTGCCACTCACGGGGCCGTTCGGAGGCTGTTTCGGGTTTTCCCCCACCAACGCCATGTTTTCAAGCCTAAGTCTAGAAATGTGCAAATTATCGTCGTATTCTCAAATCGGGGGTCCCGCGGTCGCATGGTCAGTTCGTACGATGATAATTTGGTCCCGTGCAAGGCGTTGGTGCCACTCACAAGGCCCTTCGAGGGATGTTTCGGGTTTTCACGCACTAACGCCATGTTTTTAAGCCTAAGTCTAGAAATATGAAAATTATCGTCGTATTCTCAAACCGGGGGTCCCGTGATCGCGCGGTCAGTTCGGACGAGTTACATTGGTCCCGTGCGAGGCGTTGGTGCCACTCACGGAGCCGTTCGGGGGCTGTTTCGGGTGTTCACCCACTAACGACATGTTTTTAAGCCTAAGTCTAGAAATATTCAAAATAATGTCGTATTCTCAAACCGGGGATCCCATGATCGCGCAGTCAGTTCGAACGAGTTACATTGGTCCCGTACAAGGTGTTGGTGCCACTCACGGGGCCGTTCGGGTGTTGTTTCGGATTTTCACCCACTAACGCCATGTTTTTAAGCCTAAGTCTAGAAATATAAAAATTATCGTCGTATTCTCATACTGGGGGCCGCGTGATCGCGCGCGGTCAGTTCGTACGAGTTATATTGGTCCCGTGCGAGGTGTTAGTGCCACTCACGGGGCCGTTCGAGGGATGTTTCGGGTTTCACCCACTAACGCCTTGTTTTTAAGCCGAAGTCTAGATGTATCCAAATTATCGTCGTATTCTCAAATCGGTGGTCCCCTGACCGCGCGGTCAGTTCGTACGACTTACATTGGTCCCGTGCGAGGTGTTGGTGCCACTCACCGGGCCGTTGGAGGGATGTTTGGGGTTTCACCCACTAATGCCTTGTTTTATGCCGAAGCCAAGAAGTATGCAAATTATCGTCGTATTCTCAAATCGGGGGTCCCCTGATCGCGCGGTCAGTTCGTACGAGTTACATTGGTCCCGTGAGAGGTGTTGGTGCCACTCACGGGGCCGTTCGAGGGATGTTTGGGGTTTCACCCAGCAACGCCATGTTTTTAAGAGGAAGTCTAGAAATATACAAATTATCAAGATATTCTCAAACTGGGGGTCCCGTGAACGCGCGGTCAGTTCGTACGAGTTACGTTAGGTGCCACTCACTGGGCCGTTCGGAGGCTGTTTCGGGTTTTCCCCCACCAACGCCATGTTTTCAAGCCTAAGTCTAGAAATGTGCAACTTATCGTCGTATTCTCAAATCGGGGCTCCCGCGGTCGCATGGTCAGTTCGTACGATGATAATTTGGTCCCGTGCAAGGCGTTGGTGCCACTCACAAGGCCCTTCGAGGGATGTTTCGGGTTTTCACGCACTAACGCCATGTTTTTAAGCCTAAGTCTAGAAATATGAAAATTATCGTCGTATTCTCATACTGGGGGCCCCGTGATCGCGCGGTCAGTTCGTACGAGTTATATTGGTCCCGTGCGAGGTGTTAGTGCCACTCACGGGGCCGTTCGAGGGATGTTTCGGGTTTCACCCACTAACGCCTTGTTTTTAAGCCGAAGTCTAGATGTATGCAAATTATCGTCATATTCTCAAATCGGGAGTCCCCTGATCGCGCGGTCAGTTCGTACGAGTTACATTGGTCCCGTGCGAGGTGTTGGTGCCACTCACCGGGCCGTTGGAGGGATGTTTGGGGTTTCCCCCACTGATGCCTTGTTTTTAAGCCGAAGCCAAGAAGTATGAAAATTATCGTCGTATTCTCAAATCGGGGGTCCCCTGATCGCGCGGTCAGTTCGTACGAGTTACATTGGTCCCGTGCGAGGTGTTGGTGCCACTCACGGGGCCCTTCGAGGGATGTTTGGGGTTTCTCCCAGTAACGCCATGTTTTTAAGCCGAAGTCTAGAGATCTGCAAATTATCATCGTATTCTCAATCTGGGGGTCCCGTGAAAGCGCGGTTAGTTCGTACGAGTTACGTTAGTCCTATGCGAGGTGTTGGTGCCACTCACGGGGCCGTTCGGAGGCTGTTTCGGGTTTTCCCCCACCAACGCCATGTTTTCAAGCCTAAGTCTAGAAATGTGCAAATTATCGTCGTATTCTCAAATCGGGGGTCCCGCGGTCGCATGGTCAGTTCGTACGATGATAATTTGGTCCCGTGCAAGGCGTTGGTGCCACTCACAAGGCCCTTCGAGGGATGTTTCGGGTTTTCACGCATTAACGCCATGTTTTTAAGCCTAAGTCTAGAAATATGAAAATTATCGTCGTATTCTCAAACCGGGGGTCCCGTGATCGCGCGGTCAGTTCGGACGAGTTACATTGGACCCGTGCGAGGCGTTGGTGCCACTCACGGGGCCGTTCGGGGGCTGTTTCGGGTGTTCACCCACTAACGACATGTTTTTAAGCTTAAGTCTAGAAATATGAAAATTATCGTCGTATTCTCAAATCGGTGGTCCCGTGATAACGCAGTCAGTTCGGACGAGTTATATTGGTCCCGTGCGAGGTGTTAGTGCCACTCACGGGGCCGTTCGAGGGATGTTTCGGGTTTCACCCACTAACGCCTTGTTTTTAAGCCGAAGTCTAGATGTATGCAAATTATCGTCGTATTCTCAAATCGGGGGTCCCCTGATCGCGCGATCAGTTCGTACGAGTTACATTGGTCCCGTGCGAGGTGTTGGTGCCACTCCCCGGGCCGTTGGAGGGATGTTTGGGGATTCGCCCACTAACGCCTTGTTTTTAAGCCGACGCCTAGAAGTATGCAAATTATTGTCGTATTCTCAAATCGGGGGTCCCCTGATCGCGCGGTCAGTTCGTACGACTTACATTGGTCCCGTGAGAGGTGTTGGTGCCACTCACGGAGCCGTTGGAGGGATGTTTGGGGTTTTACCCAGCAACGCCATGTTTTTAAGCCGAAGTCTAGAAATATACAAATTATCAACATATTCTCAAACTGGGGGTCCCGTGAACGCGCAATCAGTTCGTACGAGTTACGTTAGTCCTATGCGAGGTGTTGGTGCCTCTCACGGGGCCGTTCGGAGGTTGTTTCGGGTTTTCCCCCACCAACGCCATGTTTTCAAGCCTAAGTCTAGAAATATGCAAATTATCGTCGTATTCTCAAATCGGGGGTATCATAATCGCGCGGTCAGTTCGTACGAGTTACCTTGGTCCCGTCCGAGGCGTTGCTGCCACTCACGAGGCCGTTCGGGGGACATTTCGGTTTTTGACCCACTAACGCCATGTTTTTAAGCCTAAGTCTAGAAATATGAAAATTATCGTCGTATTCTCAAATCGGGGGTCCCGTGATAACGCAGTCAGTTCGGACGAGTTACATTGGTCCCGTGCGAGGAGTTGGTGCCACTCACGGGACCGTTCGGGGGCTGTTTCGGGTGTTCACCCACTAACGCCATGTTTTTAAGCCTAAGTCTAGAAATATGCAAAATATCGTCGAATTCTCAAACCGGGGGTCCCGTGATCGCGCGGTCAGTTCGAACGAGTTACATTGGTCCCGTACAAGGTGTTGGTGCCACTCACGGGGCCGTTCGGGGGCTGTTTCGGATTTTCACCCACGAACGCCATGTTTTTAAGCCTAAGTCTAGAAATATGAAAATTATCGTCGTATTCTCATACTGGGGGCTCCGTGATCGCGCGGTCACTTCGTACGAGTTATACTGGTCCCGTGCGAATTGTTAGTGCCACTCACGGGGCCGTTCGAGGGATGTTTCGGGTTTCACCCACTAACGCCTTGTTTTTAAGCCGAAGTTTAGATGTATGCAAATTATCGTCGTATTCTCAAATCGGGGGTCCCCTGATCGCGCGGTCAGTTCGTACGAGTTACATTGGTCCCGTTCGAGGTGTTGGTGCCACTCACCGGGCCGTTGGAGGGAAGTTTGGGGATTCGCCCACTAACGCCTTGTTTTTAACCTGACGCCTAGAAGTATGCAAATTATCGTCGTATTCTCAAATCGGGGGTCCCCTGATCGCGCGGTCAGTTCGTACGAGTTACATTGGTCCCGTGAGAGGTGTTGGTGCCACTCAGGGTGCCGTTCGAGGGATGTTTGGGTTTCACCCAACAACGTCATATTTTAAGCCGAAGTCTAGAAATATACAAATTATCAACATATTCTCAAACTGGGGTCCCGTGAACGCGCGGTCAGTTCGTACGAGTTACATTAGTCCTATACGAGGTGTTGGTGCCACTCACGGGGTCGTTCGGAGGTTGTTTCGGGTTTTCCCCAACCAACGCCATGTTTTCAAGCCTAAGTCGAGAAATATGCAAATTATCGTCGTATTCTCAAATCGGGGGTCCCGCGGTCGCGCGGTCAGTTCGTACGAGTTACATTGGTCCCGTGCGAGGTGTTGGTGCCACTCACGAGGCGGTTCGGGGGACATTTCGGTTTTTCACCCACTAACGCCATGTTGTTAAGCCTAAGTCTAGAAATATGAAAATTATCGTCGTATTCTCAAACCGGGGGTCCCGTGATCGCGCGGTCAGTTTGGATGAGTTACATTGGTCCCGTGCGAGGAGTTGGTGCCACTCACGGGGCCGTTCGGGGGTTGTTTCGGGTGTTCACCCACTAACGCCATGTTTTTAAGCCTAAGTCTAAGAATATGCAACATATCGTCGAATTCTCAAACCGGGGGTCCCGTGATCGCGCGATCAGTTCGAACGAGTTACATTGGTCCCGTACAAGGTGTTGGTGCCACTCACAGGGCCGTTCGGGGGCTGTTTCGGATTTTCACCCACTAACGCCATGTTTTTAAGCCTAAGTCTAGAAATATGAAAATTATCGTCGTATTCTCATACTGGGGGCCGCGTGATCGCGCGGTCAGTTCGTACGAGTTATATTAGTCTCGTACGAGGTGTTAGTGCCACTCACGGGGCCGTTCGAGGGATGTTTCGGGTTTCACCCACTAACGCCTTGTTTTTAAGCCGAAGTCTAGATGTATGCAAATTATCGTCGTATTCTCAAATCGGGGGTCCCCTGACCGCGCGGTCAGTTCGTACGACTTACGTTGGTCCCGTGCGAGGTGTTGGTGCCACTCACCGGGCCGTTGGAGGGATGTTTGGGGTTTCACCCACTAATGCCTTGTTTTTATGCCGAAGCCAAGAAGTATGGAAATTATCGTCGTATTCTCAAATCGGGGGTCCCCTGATCGCGCGGTCAGTTCGTACGAGTTACATTGGTCCCGTGAGAGGTGTTGGTGCCACTCACGGGGCCGTTCGAGGGATGTTTGGGGTTTCACCCAGCAACGCCATGTTTTTAAGAGGAAGTCTAGAAATATACAAATTATCAACATATTCTCAAACTGGGGGTCCCGTGAACGCGCGGTCAGTTCGTACGAGTTACGTTAGGTGCCACTCACTGGGCCGTTCGGAGGCTGTTTCGGGTTTTCCCCCACCAACGCCATGTTTTCAAGCCTAAGTCTAGAAATGTGCAACTTATCGTCGTATTCTCAAATCGGGGCTCCCGCGGTCGCATGGTCAGTTCGTACGATGATAATTTGGTCCCGTGCAAGGCGTTGGTGCCACTCACAAGGCCCTTCGAGGGATGTTTCGGGTTTTCACGCACTAACGCCATGTTTTTAAGCCTAAGTCTAGAAATATGAAAATTATCGTCGTATTCTCATACTGGGGGCCCCGTGATCGCGCGGTCAGTTCGTACGAGTTATATTGGTCCCGTGCGAGGTGTTAGTGCCACTCACGGGGCCGTTCGAGGGATGTTTCGGGTTTCACCCACTAACGCCTTGTTTTTAAGCCGAAGTCTAGATGTATCCAAATTATCGTCGTATTCTCAAATCGGGGGTCCCCTGATCGCGCGGTCAGTTCGTACGAGTTACATTGGTCCCGTGCGAGGTGTTGGTGCCACTCACCGGGCCGTTGGAGGGATGTTTGGGGTTTCCCCCACTGATGCCTTGTTTTTAAGCCGAAGCCAAGAAGTATGCAAATTATCGTCGTATTCTCAAATCGGGGGTCCCCTGATCGCGCGGTCAGTTCGTACGAGTTACATTGGTCCCGTGCGAGGTGTTGGTACCACTCACGGGGCCCTTCGAGGGATGTTTGGGGTTTCACCCAGTAACGCCATGTTTTTAAGCCGAAGTCTAGAGATCTGCAAATTATCATCATATTCTCAATCTGGGGGTCCCGTGAAAGCGCGGTCAGTTCGTACGAGTTACGTTAGTCCTATGCGAGGTGTTGGTGCCACTCACGGGGCCGTTCGGAGGCTGTTTCGGGTTTTCCCCCACCAACGCCATGTTTTCAAGCCTAAGTCTAGAAATGTGCAAATTATCGTCGTATTCTCAAATCGGGGGTCCCGCGGTCGCATGGTCTGTTCGTACGATGATAATTTGGTCCCGTGCAAGGCGTTGGTGCCACTCACAAGGCCCTTCGAGGGATGTTTCGGGTTTTCACGCACTAACGCCATGTTTTTAAGCCTAAGTCTAGAAATATGAAAATTATCGTCGTATTCTCAAACCGGGGGTCCCGTGATCGCGCGGTCAGTTCGGACGAGTTACATTGGTCCCGTGCGAGGCGTTGGTGCCACTCACGGGGCCGTTCGGGGGCTGTTTCGGGTGTTCACCCACTAACGACATGTTTTTAAGCCTAAGTCTAGAAATATTCAAAATAATGTCGTATTCTCAAACCGGGGGTCCCATGATCGCGCGGTCAGTTCGAACGAGTTACATTGGTCCCGTACAAGGTGTTGGTGCCACTCACGGGGTCGTTCGGGGGTTGTTTCGGATTTTCACCCACTAACGCCATGTTTTTAAGCCTAAGTCTAGAAATATAAAAATTATCGTCGTATTCTCATACTGGGGGCCGCGTGATCGCGCGCAGTCAGTTCGTACGAGTTATATTGGTCCCGTGCGAGGTGTTAGTGCCACTCACGGGGCCGTTCGAGGGATGTTTCGGGTTTCACCCACTAACGCCTTGTTTTTAAGCCGAAGTCTAGATGTATGCAAATTATCGTCGTATTCTCAAATCGGGGGTCCCCTGATCGCGCGATCAGTTCGTACGAGTTACATTGGTCCCGTGCGAGGTGTTGGTGCCACTCCCCGGGCCGTTGGAGGGATGTTTGGGGATTCGCCCACTAACGCCTTGTTTTTAAGCCGACGCCTAGAAGTATGCAAATTATTGTCGTATTCTCAAATCGGGGGTCCCCTGATCGCGCGGTCAGTTCGTACGAGTTACATTGGTCCCGTGAGAGGTGTTGGTGCCACTCACGGAGCCGTTCGAGGGATGTTTGGGGTTTTACCCAGCAACGCCATGTTTTTAAGCCGAAGTCTAGAAATATACAAATTATCAACATATTCTCAAACTGGGGGTCCCGTGAACGCGCAATCAGTTCGTACGAGTTACGTTAGTCCTATGCGAGGTGTTGGTGCCTCTCACGGGGCCGTTCGGAGGTTGTTTCGGGTTTTCCCCCACCAACGCCATGTTTTCAAGCCTAAGTCTAGAAATATGCAAATTATCGTCGTATTCTCAAATCGGGGGTCCCATAATCGCGCGGTCAATTCGTACGAGTTACATTGGTCCCGTCCGAGGCGTTGCTGCCACTCACGAGGCCGTTCGGGGGACATTTCGGTTTTTCACCCACTAACGCCATGTTTTTAAGCCTAAGTCTAGAAATATGCAAATTATCGTCGTATTCTCAAATCGGGGGTCCCGTGATCGCGCGGTCAGTTTGGACGAGTTACATTGGTCCCGTACGAGGAGTTGGTGCCACTCACGGGGCCGTTCGGGGGTTGTTTCAGGTGTTCACCCACTAACGCCATGTTTTTAAGCCTAAGTCTAGAAATATGCAAAATATCGTCGAATTCTCAAACCGGGGGTCCCGTGATCGCGCGATCAGTTCGAACGAGTTACATTGGTCCCGTACAAGGTGTTGGTGCCACTCACAGGGCCGTTCGGGGGCTGTTTCGGATTTTCACCCACTAACGCCATGTTTTAAAGCCTAAGTCTAGAAATATGAAAATTATCGTCGTATTCTCATACTGGGGTCCGCGTGATCGCGCGGTCAGTTCGTACGAGTTATATTGGTCTCGTGCGAGGTGTTAGTGCCACTCACGGGGCCGTTCGAGGGATGTTTCGGGTTTCACGCACTAACGCCTTGTTTTTAAGCCGAAGTCTAGATGTATGCAAATTATCGTCGTATTCTCAAATCGGGGGTCCCCTGACCGCGCGGTCAGTTCGTACGACTTACATTGGTCCCGTGCGAGGTGTTGGTGCCACTCACCGGGCCGTTGGAGGGATGTTTGGGGTTTCACCCACTAATGCCTTGTTTTTATGCCGAAGCCAAGAAGTATGCAAATTATCGTCGTATTCTCAAATCGGGGGTCCCCTGATCGCGCGGTCAGTTCGTACGAGTTACATTGGTCCCGTGAGAGGTGTTGGTGCCACTCACGTGGCCGTTCGAGGGATGTTTGGGGTTTCACCCAGCAACGCCATGTTTTTAAGAGGAAGTCTAGAAATATGCAAAATATCGTCGAATTCTCAAATCGGGGGTCCCGTGATCGCGCGGTCAGTTCGAACAAGTTACATTGGTCCCGTACAAGGTGTTGGTGCCACTCACGGGGCCGTTCGTGGGCTGTTCCGGATTTTCACCCACTAACGCCATGTTTTTAAGCCTAAGTCTAGAAATATGAAAATTATCGTCGTATTGTCATACTGGGGGCCCCGTGATCGCGCGGTCAGTTCGTACGAGTTATATTGGTCCCGTGCGAGGTGTTAGTGCCACTCACGGGGCCGTTCGAGGGATGTTTCGGGTTTCACCCACTAACGCCTTGTTTTTAAGCCGAAGTCTAGATGTATGCAAATTATCGTCGTATTCTCAAATCGGGGGTCCCCTGATCGCGCGGTCAGTTCGTACGAGTTACATTGGTCCCGTACGAGGTGTTGGTGCCACTCACCGGGCCGTTGGAGGGATGTTTGGGGTTTCCCCCACTGTTGCCTTGTTTTTAAGCCGAAGCCAAGAAGTATGCAAATTATCGTCGTATTCTCAAATCGGGGGTCCCTTGATCGCGCGGTCAGTTCGTACGAGTTACATTGGTCCCGTGCGAGGTGTTGGTGCCACTCACGGGGCCGTTCGAGGGATGTTTGGGGTTTCACCCAGTAACGCCATGTTTTTAAGCCGAAGTCTAGAGATCTGCAAATTATCATCATATTCTCAATCTGGGGGTCCCGTGAACGCGCGGTCAGTTCGTACGAGTTACGTTAGTCCTATGCGAGGTGTTGGTGCCACTCACGGGGCCGTTCGGAGGCTATTTCGGGTTTTCCCCCACCAACGCCATGTTTTCAAGCCTAAGTCCAGAAATGTGCAAATTATCGTCGTATTCTCAAATCGGGGGTCCCGCGGTCGCATGGTCAGTTCGTACGATGATAATTTGGTCCCGTGCAAGGCGTTGGTGCCACTCACAAGGCCCTTCGAGGGATGTTTCGGGTTTTCACGCACTAACGCCATGTTTTTAAGCCTAAGTCTAGAAATATGAAAATTATCGTCGTATTCTCAAACCGGGGGTCCCGTGATCGCGCGGTCAGTTCGGACGAGTTACATTGGTCCCGTGCGAGGCGTTGGTGCCACTCACGGGGCCGTTCGGGGGCTGTTTCGGGTGTTCACCCACTAACGACATGTTTTTAAGCCTAAGTCTAGAAATATTCAAAATAATGTCGTATTCTCAAACCGGGGGTCCCATGATCGCGCAGTCAGTTCAAACGAGTTACATTGGTCCCGTACAAGGTGTTGGTGCCACTCACGGGGCCGTTCGGGGGTTGTTTCGGATTTTCACCCACTAACGCCATGTTTTTAAGCCTAAGTCTAGAAATATAAAAATTATCGTCGTATTCTCATACTGGGGGCCGCGTGATCGCGCGCGGTCAGTTCGTACGAGTTATATTGGTCCCGTGCGAGGTGTTAGTGCCACTCACGGGGCCGTTCGAGGGATGTTTCGGGTTTCACCCACTAACGCCTTGTTTTTAAGCCGAAGTCTAGATGTATGCAAATTATCGTCGTATTCTCAAATCGGGGGTCCCCTGACCGCGCGGTCAGTTCGTACGACTTACATTGGTCCCGTGCGAGGTGTTGGTGCCACTCACTGGGCCGTTGGAGGGATGTTTGGGGTTTCACCCACTAATGCCTTGTTTTTATGCCGAAGCCAAGAAGTATGCAAATTATCGTCGTATTCTCAAATCGGGGGTCCCCTGATCGCGCGGTCAGTTCGTACGAGTTACATTGGTCCCGTGAGAGGTGTTGGTGCCACTCACGGGGCCGTTCGAGGGATGTTTGGGGTTTCACCCAGCAACGCCATGTTTTTAAGAGGAAGTCTAGAAATATACAAATTATCAACATATTCTCAAACTGGGGGTCCCGTGAACGCGCGGTCAGTTCGTACGAGTTACGTTAGGTGCCACTCACTGGGCCGTTCGGAGGCTGTTTCGGGTTTTCCCCCACCAACGCCATGTTTTCAAGCCTAAGTCTAGAAATGTGCAACTTATCGTCGTATTCTCAAATCGGGGCTCCCGCGCTCGCATGGTCAGTTCGTACGATGATAATTTGGTCCTGTGCAAGGCGTTGGTGCCACTCACAAGGCCCTTCGAGGGATGTTTCGGGTTTTCACGCACTAACGCCATGTTTTTTTTTTTTCGGTAATTAAAGTGTATTAGAAACAAAAGATCCAAATAAACAAAGGCCAAAAGGCCAAAGAGTCAGCTAGATACATGCATCTAGAGACCAACGATCTAAACATTTAGTCATACAAGAGAGAGTTGGCCAATCCCTTGTTATGGAGCCTACTATTTCTTTCCTGCCACAGACAATAGATGGTGGCAGAGAAGGAAGTGGTCTTAATCCTGGATTTTAGGTCAATCCCTTTACTATCAGCAACAGCCTTCCTGATCTCAATATCCCACCTTCCCATAGCTCTATAAGATTGGTTCCTAAATAGAATCTCATCCCAAACAATTTTGGAGAATGGGCATTCCATTAAGATGTGCTTAATAGTCTCAATCCCAGAGTTACAAAGCAAACAGGCTTTATTATCGACAACTCCCCAATCAAAGAGTTTATCTTTAGTCACTAAAGCCTTTCTGCAAGCCAACCAAAGAATGAAAGAACACTTTGGGATACTCATCTTGTTCCAAACCAGCCCATGCCATTGAACTTCATTCCCCCTAGAATAGGTGGACTCATATGCAGACGCAATAGAGAAGTTACCCGACCTGTTAGGAGTCCACTTTACACTATCAGAGGTCATAGGATTTATAGAAGGCAGGGGAGAGTTTTTGATATCATTCAGCTCCCAAGTGGTAGAAGCTGGCCATTTCCAATTGAACCCATCAATGAATTCGGAGACCTTAGCCTTGGAGTTGCTAGCAGCATCATATATGGTTCTATCCCCAAAAAGAGGTTGAAGAGGGCCAAGGTGGTGCCAATTATCATGCCACATGAACGTATTCCTGCCATTTCCAATAACAGCCTTAACCATGAGTCTACATTCCTCTCTAGCTTTAAGAATTTTCCTCCAGCTCCATGAAGAGTCTTGAGGAATGGGAATTGCCCATATGCTTCTCCCTTTTATCTTATAAGTATGACACCACTTGACCCAAAGACTATCCTTTTTGTTGAAGAGGTTCCAAAGGTTTTTCATCACTGCAGCCTTGTTCCAATGAGTCAGGCACTTTATTCCCAGACCCCCTTCCTTTTTAGTCTTGCAGACCTCATCCCACGCCACTTTAGCTCCACTGTGCTTGAGCTCAGGGCCTGTCCATATGAACTCTCTAATACATTTCTCAATAGCCTTCACCACACTTTTAGGCAGAATAAAGATCGATGACCAATAAATTTGGGAACTAAACAGGACAGAAATTGCAAGCTGCAATCTGCCTGCATAACTCAGGAATCTAGTGGTCCAGCTTTTGACTTTATTAGTAATTTTGTCGATAAGAACCATACAATCCACATGCTTGAGTCTAGTAGAGATGAGGGGGACTCCCAAATACTTGAAAGGAGGCTGCTGGTGGGAGATGCCCAAGGTAGAAATATGAAAATTATCGTCGTATTCTCATACTGGGGGCCGCGTGATCGCGCGGTCAGTTCGTACGAGTTATATTGGTCTCGTGCGAGGTGTTAGTGCCACTCACGGGGCCGTTCGAGGGATGTTTCGGGTTTCACCCACTAACACCTTGTTTTTAAGCCGAAGTCTAGATGTATGCAAATTATCGTCGTATTCTCAAATCGGGGGTCCCCTGATCGCGCGGTCAGTTCGTACGACTTACATTGGTCCCGTGCGAGGTGTTGGTGCCACTCACCGGGCCGTTGGAGGGATGTTTGGGGTTTCACCCACTAATGCCTTGTTTTTATGCCGAAGCCAAGAAGTATGCAAATTATCGTCGTATTCTCAAATCGGGGGTCCCGTGATCACGCAGTCAGTTCGGACGAGTTACATTGGTCCCGTGCGAGGAGTTGGTGCCACTCACGGGACCGTTCGGGGGCTGTTTCGGGTGTTCACCCACTAACGCCATGTTTTTAAGCCTAAGTCTAGAAATATGCAAAATATCGTCGAATTCTCAAATCGGGGGTCCCGTGATCGCGCGGTCAGTTCGTACGAGTTACATTGGTCCCGTACGAGGTGTTGGTGCCACTCACCGGGCCGTTGGAGGGATGTTTGGGGTTTCCCCCACTGTTGCCTTGTTTTTAAGCCGAAGCCAAGAAGTATGCAAATTATCGTCGTATTCTCAAATCGGGGGTCCCCTGATCGCGCGGTCAGTTCGTACGAGTTACATTGGTCCCGTGCGAGGTGTTGGTGCCACTCACGGGGCCGTTCGAGGGATGTTTGGGGTTTCACCCAGTAACGCCATGTTTTTAAGCCGAAGTCTAGAGATCTGCAAATTATCATCATATTCTCAATCTGGGGGTCCCGTGAACGCGCGGTCAGTTCGTACGAGTTACGTTAGTCCTATGCGAGGTGTTGGTGCCACTCACGGGGCCGTTCGGAGGCTGTTTCGGGTTTTCTCCCACCAACGCCATGTTTTCAAGCCTAAGTCTAGAAATGTGCAAATTATCGTCGTATTCTCAAATCGGGGGTCCCGCGGTCGCATGGTCAGTTCGTACGATGATAATTTGGTCCCGTGCAAGGCGTTGGTGCCACTCACAAGGCCCTTCGAGGGATGTTTCGGGTTTTCACGCACTAACGCCATGTTTTTAAGCCTAAGTCTAGAAATATGAAAATTATCGTCGTATTCTCAAACCGGGGGTCCCGTGATCGCGCGGTCAGTTCGGACGAGTTACATTGGTCCCGTGCGAGGCGTTGGTGCCACTCACGGGGCCGTTCGGGGGCTGTTTCGGGTGTTCACCCACTAACGACATGTTTTTAAGCCTAAGTCTAGAAATATTCAAAATAATGTCGTATTCTCAAACCGGGGGTCCCATGATCGCGCAGTCAGTTCGAACGAGTTACATTGGTCCCGTACAAGGTGTTGGTGCCACTCACGGGGCCGTTCGGGGGTTGTTTCGGATTTTCACCCACTAACGCCATGTTTTTAAGCCTAAGTCTAGAAAAATAAAAATTATCGTCGTATTCTCATACTGGGGGCCGCGTGATCGCGCGCGGTCAGTTCGTACGAGTTATATTGGTCCCGTGCGAGGTGTTAGTGCCACTCACGGGGCCGTTCGAGGGATGTTTCGGGTTTCACCCACTAACGCCTTGTTTTTAAGCCGAAGTCTAGATGTATGCAAATTATCGTCGTATTCTCAAATCGGGGGTCCCCTGACCGCGCGGTCAGTTCGTACGACTTACATTGGTCCCGTGCGAGGTGTTGGTGCCACTCACCGGGCCGTTGGAGGGATGTTTGGGGTTTCACCCACTAATGCCTTGTTTTTATGCCGAAGCCAAGAAGTATGCAAATTATCGTCGTATTCTCAAATCGGGGGTCCCCTGATCGCGCGGTCAGTTCGTACGAGTTACATTGGTCCCGTGAGAGGTGTTGGTGCCACTCACGGGGCCGTTCGAGGGATGTTTGGGGTTTCACCCAGCAACGCCATGTTTTTAAGAGGAAGTCTAGAAATATACAAATTATCAACATATTCTCAAACTGGGGGTCCCGTGAACGCGCGGTCAGTTCGTACGAGTTACGTTAGGTGCCACTCACTGGGCCGTTCGGAGGCTGTTTCGGGTTTTCCCCCACCAACGCCATGTTTTCAAGCCTAAGTCTAGAAATGTGCAACTTATCGTCATATTCTCAAATCGGGGCTCCCGCGCTCGCATGGTCAGTTCGTACGATGATAATTTGGTCCTGTGCAAGGCGTTGGTGCCACTCACAAGGCCCTTCGAGGGATGTTTCGGGTTTTCACGCACTAACGCCATGTTTTTTTTTTTCGGTAATTAAAGTGTATTAGAAACAAAAGATCCAAATAAACAAAGGCCAAAAGGCCAAAGAGTCAGCTAGATACATGCATCTAGAGACCAACGATCTAAACATTTAGTCATACAAGAGAGAGTTGGCCAATCCCTTGTTATGGAGCCTACTATTTCTTTCCTGCCACAGACAATAGATGGTGGCAGAGAAGGAAGTGGTCTTAATCCTGGATTTTAGGTCAATCCCTTTACTATCAGCAACAGCCTTCCTGATCTCAATATCCCACCTTCCCATAGCTCTATAAGATTGGTTCCTAAATAGAATCTCATCCCAAACAATTTTGGAGAATGGGCATTCCATTAAGATGTGCTTAATAGTCTCAATCCCAGAGTTACAAAGCAAACAGGCTTTATTATCGACAACTCCCCAATCAAAGAGTTTATCTTTAGTCACTAAAGCCTTTCTGCAAGCCAACCAAAGAATGAAAGAACACTTTGGGATACTCATCTTGTTCCAAACCAGCCCATGCCATTGAACTTCATTCCCCCTAGAATAGGTGGACTCATATGCAGACGCAATAGAGAAGTTACCCGACCTGTTAGGAGTCCACTTTACACTATCAGAGGTCATAGGATTTATAGAAGGCAGGGGAGAGTTTTTGATATCATTCAGCTCCCAAGTGGTAGAAGCTGGCCATTTCCAATTGAACCCATCAATGAATTCGGAGACCTTAGCCTTGGAGTTGCTAGCAGCATCATATATGGTTCTATCCCCAAAAAGAGGTTGAAGAGGGCCAAGGTGGTGCCAATTATCATGCCACATGAACGTATTCCTGCCATTTCCAATAACAGCCTTAACCATGAGTCTACATTCCTCTCTAGCTTTAAGAATTTTCCTCCAGCTCCATGAAGAGTCTTGAGGAATGGGAATTGCCCATATGCTTCTCCCTTTTATCTTATAAGTATGACACCACTTGACCCAAAGACTATCCTTTTTGTTGAAGAGGCTCCAAAGGTTTTTCATCACTGCAGCCTTGTTCCAATGAGTCAGGCACTTTATTCCCAGACCCCCTTCCTTTTTAGTCTTGCAGACCTCATCCCACGCCACTTTAGCTCCACTGTGCTTGAGCTCAGGGCCTGTCCATATGAACTCTCTAATACATTTCTCAATAGCCTTCACCACACTTTTAGGCAGAATAAAGATCGATGACCAATAAATTTGGGAACTAAACAGGACAGAAATTGCAAGCTGCAATCTGCCTGCATAACTCAGGAATCTAGTGGTCCAGCTTTTGACTTTATTAGTAATTTTGTCGATAAGAACCATACAATCCACATGCTTGAGTCTAGTAGAGATGAGGGGGACTCCCAAATACTTGAAAGGAGGCTGCTGGTGGGAGATGCCCAAGGTAGAAATATGAAAATTATCGTCGTATTCTCATACTGGGGGCCGCGTGATCGCGCGGTCAGTTCGTACGAGTTATATTGGTCTCGTGCGAGGTGTTAGTGCCACTCACGGGGCCGTTCGAGGGATGTTTCGGGTTTCACCCACTAACACCTTGTTTTTAAGCCGAAGTCTAGATGTATGCAAATTATCGTCGTATTCTCAAATCGGGGGTCCCCTGATCGCGCGGTCAGTTCGTACGACTTACATTGGTCCCGTGCGAGGTGTTGGTGCCACTCACCGGGCCGTTGGAGGGATGTTTGGGGTTTCACCCACTAATGCCTTGTTTTTATGCCGAAGCCAAGAAGTATGCAAATTATCGTCGTATTCTCAAATCGGGGGTCCCGTGATCACGCAGTCAGTTCGGACGAGTTACATTGGTCCCGTGCGAGGTGTTGGTGCCACTCACCGGGCCGTTGGAGGGATGTTTGGGGTTTCACCCACTAATGCCTTGTTTTTATGCCGAAGCCAAGAAGTATGCAAATTATCGTCGTATTCTCAAATCGGGGGTCCCGTGATCACGCAGTCAGTTCGGACGAGTTACATTGGTCCCGTGCGAGGAGTTGGTGCCACTCACGGGACCGTTCGGGGGCTGTTTCGGGTGTTCACCCACTAACGCCATGTTTTTAAGCCTAAGTCTAGAAATATGCAAAATATCGTCGAATTCTCAAATCGGGGGTCCCGTGATCGCGCGGTCAGTTCGAACAAGTTACATTGGTCCCGTACAAGGTGTTGGTGCCACTCACGGGG
This sequence comes from Sambucus nigra, assembly GCA_949130495.1. Taxonomy (NCBI): domain Eukaryota; kingdom Viridiplantae; phylum Streptophyta; class Magnoliopsida; order Dipsacales; family Adoxaceae; genus Sambucus; species Sambucus nigra. Next base: position 153,028,054 of record OX422218.1, read on the forward strand.
CCGTTCGTGGGCTGTTCCGGATTTTCACCCACTAACGCCATGTTTTTAAGCCTAAGTCTAGAAATATGAAAATTATCGTCGTATTGTCATACTGGGGGCCCCGTGATCGCGCGGTCAGTTCGTACGAGTTATATTGGTCCCGTGCGAGGTGTTAGTGCCACTCACGGGGCCGTTCGAGGGATGTTTCGGGTTTCACCCACTAACGCCTTGTTTTTAAGCCGAAGTCTAGATGTATGCAAATTATCGTCGTATTCTCAAATCGGGGGTCCCCTGATCGCGCGGTCAGTTCGTACGAGTTACATTGGTCCCGTACGAGGTGTTGGTGCCACTCACCGGGCCGTTGGAGGGATGTTTGGGGTTTCCCCCACTGTTGCCTTGTTTTTAAGCCGAAGCCAAGAAGTATGCAAATTATCGTCGTATTCTCAAATCGGGGGTCCCCTGATCGCGCGGTCAGTTCGTACGAGTTACATTGGTCCCGTGCGAGGTGTTGGTGCCACTCACGGGGCCGTTCGAGGGATGTTTGGGGTTTCACCCAGTAACGCCATGTTTTTAAGCCGAAGTCTAGAGATCTGCAAATTATCATCATATTCTCAATCTGGGGGTCCCGTGAACGCGCGGTCAGTTCGTACGAGTTACGTTAGTCCTATGCGAGGTGTTGGTGCCACTCACGGGGCCGTTCGGAGGCTGTTTCGGGTTTTCCCCCACCAACGCCATGTTTTCAAGCCTAAGTCTAGAAATGTGCAAATTATCGTCGTATTCTCAAATCGGGGGTCCCGCGGTCGCATGGTCAGTTCGTACGATGATAATTTGGTCCCGTGCAAGGCGTTGGTGCCACTCACAAGGCCCTTCGAGGGATGTTTCGGGTTTTCACGCACTAACGCCATGTTTTTAAGCCTAAGTCTAGAAATATGAAAATTATCATCGTATTCTCAAACCGGGGGTCCCGTGATCGCGCGGTCAGTTCGGACGAGTTACATTGGTCCCGTGCGAGGCGTTGGTGCCACTCACGGGGCCGTTCGGGGGCTGTTTCGGGTGTTCACCCACTAACGACATGTTTTTAAGCCTAAGTCTAGAAATATTCAAAATAATGTCGTATTCTCAAACCGGGGGTCCCATGATCGCGCAGTCAGTTCGAACGAGTTACATTGGTCCCGTACAAGGTGTTGGTGCCACTCACGGGGCCGTTCGGGGGTTGTTTCGGATTTTCACCCACTAACGCCATGTTTTTAAGCCTAAGTCTAGAAATATAAAAATTATCGTCGTATTCTCATACTGGGGGCCGCGTGATCGCGTGCGGTCAGTTCGTACGAGTTATATTGGTCCCGTGCGAGGTGTTAGTGCCACTCACGGGGCCGTTCGAGGGATGTTTCGGGTTTCACCCACTAACGCCTTGTTTTTAAGCCGAAGTCTAGATGTATGCAAATTATCGTCGTATTCTCAAATCGGGGGTCCCCTGACCGCGCGGTCAGTTCGTACGACTTACATTGGTCCCGTGCGAGGTGTTGGTGCCACTCACCGGGCCGTTGGAGGGATGTTTGGGGTTTCACCCACTAATGCCTTGTTTTTATGCCGAAGCCAAGAAGTATGCAAATTATCGTCGTATTCTCAAATCGGGGGTCCCCTGATCGCGCGGTCAGTTCGTACGAGTTACATTGGTCCCGTGAGAGGTGTTGGTGCCACTCACGGGGCCGTTCGAGGGATGTTTGGGGTTTCACCCAGCAACGCCATGTTTTTAAGAGGAAGTCTAGAAATATACAAATTATCAACATATTCTCAAACTGGGGGTCCCGTGAACGCGCGGTCAGTTCGTACGAGTTACGTTAGGTGCCACTCACTGGGCCGTTCGGAGGCTGTTTCGGGTTTTCCCCCACCAACGCCATGTTTTCAAGCCTAAGTCTAGAAATGTGCAACTTATCGTCGTATTCTCAAATCGGGGCTCCCGCGGTCGCATGGTCAGTTCGTACGATGATAATTTGGTCCCGTGCAAGGCGTTGGTGCCACTCACAAGGCCCTTCGAGGGATGTTTCGGGTTTTCACGCACTAACGCCATGTTTTTAAGCCTAAGTCTAGAAATATGAAAATTATCGTCGTATTCTCATACTGGGGGCCCCGTGATCGCGCGGTCAGTTCGTACGAGTTATATTGGTCCCGTGCGAGGTGTTAGTGCCACTCACGGGGCCGTTCGAGGGATGTTTCGGGTTTCACCCACTAACGCCTTGTTTTTAAGCCGAAGTCTAGATGTATGCAAATTATCGTCGTATTCTCAAATCGGGGGTCCCCTGATCGCGCGGTCAGTTCGTACGAGTTACATTGGTCCCGTGCGAGGTGTTGGTGCCACTCACCGGGCCGTTGGAGGGATGTTTGGGGTTTCCCCCACTGATGCCTTATTTTTAAGCCGAAGCCAAGAAGTATGCAAATTATCGTCGTATTCTCAAATCGGGGGTCCCCTGATCGCGCGGTCAGTTCGTACGAGTTACATTGGTCCCGTGCGAGGTGTTGGTACCACACACGGGGCCCTTCGAGGGATGTTTGGGGTTTCACCCAGTAACGCCATGTTTTTAAGCCGAAGTCTAGAGATCTGCAAATTATCATCATATTCTCAATCTGGGGGTCCCGTGAAAGCGCGGTCAGTTCGTACGAGTTACGTTAGTCCTATGCGAGGTGTTGGTGCCACTCACGGGGCCGTTCGGAGGCTGTTTCGGGTTTTCCCCCACCAACGCCATGTTTTCAAGCCTAAGTCTAGAAATGTGCAAATTATCGTCGTATTCTCAAATCGGGGGTCCCGCGGTCGCATGGTCAGTTCGTACGATGATAATTTGGTCCCGTGCAAGGCGTTGGTGCCACTCACAAAGCCCTTCGAGGGATGTTTCGGGTTTTCACGCACTAACGCCATGTTTTTAAGCCTAAGTCTAGAAATATGAAAATTATCGTCGTATTCTCAAACCGGGGGTCCCGTGATCGCGCGGTCAGTTCGGACGAGTTACATTGGTCCCGTGCGAGGCGTTGGTGCCACTCACGGGGCCGTTCGGGGGCTGTTTCGGGTGTTCACCCACTAACGACATGTTTTTAAGCCTAAGTCTAGAAATATTCAAAATAATGTCGTATTCTCAAACCGGGGGTCCCATGATCGCGCGGTCAGTTCGAACGAGTTACATTGGTCCCGTACAAGGTGTTGGTGCCACTCACGGGGCCGTTCGGGGGTTGTTTCGGATTTTCATCCACTAACGCCATGTTTTTAAGCCTAAGTCTAGAAATATAAAAATTATCGTCGTATTCTCATACTGGGGGCCGCGTGATCGCGCGCAGTCAGTTCGTACGAGTTATATTGGTCCCGTGCGAGGTGTTAGTGCCACTCACGGGGCCGTTCGAGGGATGTTTCGGGTTTCACCCACTAACGCCTTGTTTTTAAGCCGAAGTCTAGATGTATGCAAATTATCGTCGTATTCTCAAATCGGGGGTCCCCTGATCGCGCGATCAGTTCGTACGAGTTACATTGGTCCCGTGCGAGGTGTTGGTGCCACTCCCCGGGCCGTTGGAGGGATGTTTGGGGATTCGCCCACTAACGCCTTGTTTTTAAGCCGACGCCTAGAAGTATGCAAATTATTGTCGTATTCTCAAATCGGGGGTCCCCTGATCGCGCGGTCAGTTCGTACGAGTTACATTGGTCCCGTGAGAGGTGTTGGTGCCACTCACGGAGCCGTTCGAGGGATGTTTGGGGTTTTACCCAGCAACGCCATGTTTTTAAGCCGAAGTCTAGAAATATACAAATTATCAACATATTCTCAAACTGGGGGTCCCGTGAACGCGCAATCAGTTCGTACGAGTTACGTTAGTCCTATGCGAGGTGTTGGTGCCTCTCACGGGGCCGTCCGGAGGTTGTTTCGGGTTTTCCCCCACCAACGCCATGTTTTCAAGCCTAAGTCTAGAAATATGCAAATTATCGTCGTATTCTCAAATCGGGGGTCCCATAATCGCGCGGTCAATTCGTACGAGTTACATTGGTCCCGTCCGAGGCGTTGCTGCCACTCACGAGGCCGTTCGGGGGACATTTCGGTTTTTCACCCACTAACGCCATGTTTTTAAGCCTAAGTCTAGAAATATGCAAATTATCGTCGTATTCTCAAATCGGGGGTCCCGTGATCGCGCGGTCAGTTTGGACGAGTTACATTGGTCCCGTACGAGGAGTTGGTGCCACTCACGGGGCCGTTCGGGGGTTGTTTCAGGTGTTCACCCACTAACGCCATGTTTTTAAGCCTAAGTCTAGAAATATGCAAAATATCGTCGAATTCTCAAACCGGGGGTCCCGTGATCGCGCGATCAGTTCGAACGAGTTACATTGGTCCCGTACAAGGTGTTGGTGCCACTCACAGGGCCGTTCGGGGGCTGTTTCGGATTTTCACCCACTAACGCCATGTTTTAAAGCCTAAGTCTAGAAATATGAAAATTATCGTCGTATTCTCATACTGGGGTCCGGGTGATCGCGCGGTCAGTTCGTACGAGTTATATTGGTCTCGTGCGAGGTGTTAGTGCCACTCACGGGGCCGTTCGAGGGATGTTTGGGGTTTCACGCACTAACGCCTTGTTTTTAAGCCGAAGTCTAGATGTATGCAAATTATCGTCGTATTCTCAAATCGGGGGTCCCCTGACCGCGCGGTCAGTTCGTACGACTTACATTGGTCCCGTGCGAGGTGTTGGTGCCACTCACCGGGCCGTTGGAGGGATGTTTGGGGTTTCACCCACTAATGCCTTGTTTTTATGCCGAAGCCAAGAAGTATGCAAATTATCGTCGTATTCTCAAATCGGGGGTCCCCTGATCGCGCGGTCAGTTCGTACGAGTTACATTGGTCCCGTGAGAGGTGTTGGTGCCACTCACGGGGCCGTTCGAGGGATGTTTGGGGTTTCACCCAGCAACGCCATGTTTTTAAGAGGAAGTCTAGAAATATACAAATTATCAACATATTCTCAAACTGGGGGTCCCGTGAACGCGCGGTCAGTTCGTACGAGTTACGTTAGGTGCCACTCACTGGGCCGTTCGGAGGCTGTTTCGGGTTTTCCCCCACCAACGCCATGTTTTCAAGCCTAAGTCTAGAAATGTGCAACTTATCGTCGTATTCTCAAATCGGGGCTCCCGCGCTCGCATGGTCAGTTCGTACGATGATAATTTGGTCCTGTGCAAGGCGTTGGTGCCACTCACAAGGCCCTTCGAGGGATGTTTCGGGTTTTCACGCACTAACGCCATGTTTTTTTTTTTCGGTAATTAAAGTGTATGAGAAACAAAAGATCCAAATAAACAAAGGCCAAAAGGCCAAAGAGTCAGCTAGATACATGCATCTAGAGACCAACGATCTAAACATTTAGTCATACAAGAGAGAGTTGGCCAATCCCTTGTTATGGAGCCTACTATTTCTTTCCTGCCACAGACAATAGATGGTGGCAGAGAAGGAAGTGGTCTTAATCCTGGATTTTAGGTCAATCCCTTTACTATCAGCAACAGCCTTCCTGATCTCAATATCCCACCTTCCCATAGCTCTATAAGATTGGTTCCTAAATAGAATCTCATCCCAAACAATTTTGGAGAATGGGCATTCCATTAAGATGTGCTTAATAGTCTCAATCCCAGAGTTACAAAGCAAACAGGCTTTATTATCGACAACTCCCCAATCAAAGAGTTTATCTTTAGTCACTAAAGCCTTTCTGCAAGCCAACCAAAGAATGAAAGAACACTTTGGGATACTCATCTTGTTCCAAACCAGCCCATGCCATTGAACTTCATTCCCCCTAGAATAGGTGGACTCATATGCAGACGCAATAGAGAAGTTACCCGACCTGTTAGGAGTCCACTTTACACTATCAGAGGTCATAGGATTTATAGAAGGCAGGGGAGAGTTTTTGATATCATTCAGCTCCCAAGTGGTAGAAGCTGGCCATTTCCAATTGAACCCATCAATGAATTCGGAGACCTTAGCCTTGGAGTTGCTAGCAGCATCATATATGGTTCTATCCCCAAAAAGAGGTTGAAGAGGGCCAAGGTGGTGCCAATTATCATGCCACATGAACGTATTCCTGCCATTTCCAATAACAGCCTTAACCATGAGTCTACATTCCTCTCTAGCTTTAAGAATTTTCCTCCAGCTCCATGAAGAGTCTTGAGGAATGGGAATTGCCCATATGCTTCTCCCTTTTATCTTATAAGTATGACACCACTTGACCCAAAGACTATCCTTTTTGTTGAAGAGGTTCCAAAGGTTTTTCATCACTGCAGCCTTGTTCCAATGAGTCAGGCACTTTATTCCCAGACCCCCTTCCTTTTTAGTCTTGCAGACCTCATCCCACGCCACTTTAGCTCCACTGTGCTTGAGCTCAGGGCCTGTCCATATGAACTCTCTAATACATTTCTCAATAGCCTTCACCACACTTTTAGGCAGAATAAAGATCGATGACCAATAAATTTGGGAACTAAACAGGACAGAAATTGCAAGCTGCAATCTGCCTGCATAACTCAGGAATCTAGTGGTCCAGCTTTTGACTTTATTAGTAATTTTGTCGATAAGAACCATACAATCCACATGCTTGAGTCTAGTAGAGATGAGGGGGACTCCCAAATACTTGAAAGGAGGCTGCTGGTGGGAGATGCCCAAGGTAGAAATATGAAAATTATCGTCGTATTCTCATACTGGGGGCCGCGTGATCGCGCGGTCAGTTCGTACGAGTTATATTGGTCTCGTGCGAGGTGTTAGTGCCACTCACGGGGCCGTTCGAGGGATGTTTCGGGTTTCACCCACTAACACCTTGTTTTTAAGCCGAAGTCTAGATGTATGCAAATTATCGTCGTATTCTCAAATCGGGGGTCCCCTGATCGCGCGGTCAGTTCGTACGACTTACATTGGTCCCGTGCGAGGTGTTGGTGCCACTCACCGGGCCGTTGGAGGGATGTTTGGGGTTTCACCCACTAATGCCTTGTTTTTATGCCGAAGCCAAGAAGTATGCAAATTATCGTCGTATTCTCAAATCGGGGGTCCCGTGATCACGCAGTCAGTTCGGACGAGTTACATTGGTCCCGTGCGAGGAGTTGGTGCCACTCACGGGACCGTTCGGGGGCTGTTTCGGGTGTTCACCCACTAACGCCATGTTTTTAAGCCTAAGTCTAGAAATATGCAAAATATCGTCGAATTCTCAAATCGGGGGTCCCGTGATCGCGCGGTCAGTTCGTACGAGTTACATTGGTCCCGTACGAGGTGTTGGTGCCACTCACCGGGCCGTTGGAGGGATGTTTGGGGTTTCCCCCACTGTTGCCTTGTTTTTAAGCCGAAGCCAAGAAGTATGCAAATTATCGTCGTATTCTCAAATCGGGGGTCCCCTGATCGCGCGGTCAGTTCGTACGAGTTACATTGGTCCCGTGCGAGGTGTTGGTGCCACTCACGGGGCCGTTCGAGGGATGTTTGGGGTTTCACCCAGTAACGCCATGTTTTTAAGCCGAAGTCTAGAGATCTGCAAATTATCATCATATTCTCAATCTGGGGGTCCCGTGAACGCGCGGTCAGTTCGTACGAGTTACGTTAGTCCTATGCGAGGTGTTGGTGCCACTCACGGGGCCGTTCGGAGGCTGTTTCGGGTTTTCCCCCACCAACGCCATGTTTTCAAGCCTAAGTCTAGAAATGTGCAAATTATCGTCGTATTCTCAAATCGGGGGTCCCGCGGTCGCATGGTCAGTTCGTACGATGATAATTTGGTCCCGTGCAAGGCGTTGGTGCCACTCACAAGGCCCTTCGAGGGATGTTTCGGGTTTTCACGCACTAACGCCATGTTTTTAAGCCTAAGTCTAGAAATATGAAAATTATCGTCGTATTCTCAAACCGGGGGTCCCGTGATCGCGCGGTCAGTTCGGACGAGTTACATTGGTCCCGTGCGAGGCGTTGGTGCCACTCACGGGGCCGTTCGGGGGCTGTTTCGGGTGTTCACCCACTAACGACATGTTTTTAAGCCTAAGTCTAGAAATATTCAAAATAATGTCGTATTCTCAAACCGGGGGTCCCATGATCGCGCAGTCAGTTCGAACGAGTTACATTGGTCCCGTACAAGGTGTTGGTGCCACTCACGGGGCCGTTCGGGGGTTGTTTCGGATTTTCACCCACTAACGCCATGTTTTTAAGCCTAAGTCTAGAAAAATAAAAATTATCGTCGTATTCTCATACTGGGGGCCGCGTGATCGCGCGCGGTCAGTTCGTACGAGTTATATTGGTCCCGTGCGAGGTGTTAGTGCCACTCACGGGGCCGTTCGAGGGATGTTTCGGGTTTCACCCACTAACGCCTTGTTTTTAAGCCGAAGTCTAGATGTATGCAAATTATCGTCGTATTCTCAAATCGGGGGTCCCCTGACCGCGCGGTCAGTTCGTACGACTTACATTGGTCCCGTGCGAGGTGTTGGTGCCACTCACCGGGCCGTTGGAGGGATGTTTGGGGTTTCACCCACTAATGCCTTGTTTTTATGCCGAAGCCAAGAAGTATGCAAATTATCGTCGTATTCTCAAATCGGGGGTCCCCTGATCGCGCGGTCAGTTCGTACGAGTTACATTGGTCCCGTGAGAGGTGTTGGTGCCACTCACGGGGCCGTTCGAGGGATGTTTGGGGTTTCACCCAGCAACGCCATGTTTTTAAGAGGAAGTCTAGAAATATACAAATTATCAACATATTCTCAAACTGGGGGTCCCGTGAACGCGCGGTCAGTTCGTACGAGTTACGTTAGGTGCCACTCACTGGGCCGTTCGGAGGCTGTTTCGGGTTTTCCCCCACCAACGCCATGTTTTCAAGCCTAAGTCTAGAAATGTGCAACTTATCGTCATATTCTCAAATCGGGGCTCCCGCGCTCGCATGGTCAGTTCGTACGATGATAATTTGGTCCTGTGCAAGGCGTTGGTGCCACTCACAAGGCCCTTCGAGGGATGTTTCGGGTTTTCACGCACTAACGCCATGTTTTTTTTTTTTCGGTAATTAAAGTGTATTAGAAACAAAAGATCCAAATAAACAAAGGCCAAAAGGCCAAAGAGTCAGCTAGATACATGCATCTAGAGACCAACGATCTAAACATTTAGTCATACAAGAGAGAGTTGGCCAATCCCTTATTATGGAGCCTACTATTTCTTTCCTGCCACAGACAATAGATGGTGGCAGAGAAGGAAGTGGTCTTAATCCTGGATTTTAGGTCAATCCCTTTACTATCAGCAACAGCCTTCCTGATCTCAATATCCCACCTTCCCATAGCTCTATAAGATTGGTTCCTAAATAGAATCTCATCCCAAACAATTTTGGAGAATGGGCATTCCATTAAGATGTGCTTAATAGTCTCAATCCCAGAGTTACAAAGCAAACAGGCTTTATTATCGACAACTCCCCAATCAAAGAGTTTATCTTTAGTCACTAAAGCCTTTCTGCAAGCCAACCAAAGAATGAAAGAACACTTTGGGATACTCATCTTGTTCCAAACCAGCCCATGCCATTGAACTTCATTCCCCCTAGAATAGGTGGACTCATATGCAGACGCAATAGAGAAGTTACCCGACCTGTTAGGAGTCCACTTTACACTATCAGAGGTCATAGGATTTATAGAAGGCAGGGGAGAGTTTTTGATATCATTCAGCTCCCAAGTGGTAGAAGCTGGCCATTTCCAATTGAACCCATCAATGAATTCGGAGACCTTAGCCTTGGAGTTGCTAGCAGCATCATATATGGTTCTATCCCCAAAAAGAGGTTGAAGAGGGCCAAGGTGGTGCCAATTATCATGCCACATGAACGTATTCCTGCCATTTCCAATAACAGCCTTAACCATGAGTCTACATTCCTCTCTAGCTTTAAGAATTTTCCTCCAGCTCCATGAAGAGTCTTGAGGAATGGGAATTGCCCATATGCTTCTCCCTTTTATCTTATAAGTATGACACCACTTGACCCAAAGACTATCCTTTTTGTTGAAGAGGTTCCAAAGGTTTTTCATCACTACAGCCTTGTTCCAATGAGTCAGGCACTTTATTCCCAGACCCCCTTCCTTTTTAGTCTTGCAGACCTCATCCCACGCCACTTTAGCTCCACTGTGCTTGAGCTCAGGGCCTGTCCATATGAACTCTCTAATACATTTCTCAATAGCCTTCACCACACTTTTAGGCAGAATAAAGATCGATGACCAATAAATTTGGGAACTAAACAGGACAGAAATTGCAAGCTGCAATCTGCCTGCATAACTCAGGAATCTAGTGGTCCAGCTTTTGACTTTATTAGTAATTTTGTCGATAAGAACCATACAATCCACATGCTTGAGTCTAGTAGAGATGAGGGGGACTCCCAAATACTTGAAAGGAGGCTGCTGGTGGGAGATGCCCAAGGTAGAAATATGAAAATTATCGTCGTATTCTCATACTGGGGGCCGCGTGATCGCGCGGTCAGTTCGTACGAGTTATATTGGTCTCGTGCGAGGTGTTAGTGCCACTCACGGGGCCGTTCGAGGGATGTTTCGGGTTTCACCCACTAACACCTTGTTTTTAAGCCGAAGTCTAGATGTATGCAAATTATCGTCGTATTCTCAAATCGGGGGTCCCCTGATCGCGCGGTCAGTTCGTACGACTTACATTGGTCCCGTGCGAGGTGTTGGTGCCACTCACCGGGCCGTTGGAGGGATGTTTGGGGTTTCACCCACTAATGCCTTGTTTTTATGCCGAAGCCAAGAAGTATGCAAATTATCGTCGTATTCTCAAATCGGGGGTCCCGTGATCACGCAGTCAGTTCGGACGAGTTACATTGGTCCCGTGCGAGGTGTTGGTGCCACTCACCGGGCCGTTGGAGGGATGTTTGGGGTTTCACCCACTAATGCCTTGTTTTTATGCCGAAGCCAAGAAGTATGCAAATTATCGTCGTATTCTCAAATCGGGGGTCCCGTGATCACGCAGTCAGTTCGGACGAGTTACATTGGTCCCGTGCGAGGAGTTGGTGCCACTCACCGGACCGTTCGGGGGCTGTTTCGGGTGTTCACCCACTAACGCCATGTTTTTAAGCCTAAGTCTAGAAATATGCAAAATATCGTCGAATTCTCAAATCGGGGGTCCCGTGATCGCGCGGTCAGTTCGAGAAAGTTACATTGGTCCCGTACAAGGTGTTGGTGCCACTCACGGGGCCGTTCGTGGGCTGTTCCGGATTTTCACCCACTAACGCCATGTTTTTAAGCCTAAGTCTAGAAATATGAAAATTATCGTCGTATTGTCATACTGGGGGCCCCGTGATCGCGCGGTCAGTTCGTACGAGTTATATTGGTCCCGTGCGAGGTGTTAGTGCCACTCACGGGGCCGTTCGAGGGATGTTTCGGGTTTCACCCACTAACGCCTTGTTTTTAAGCCGAAGTCTAGATGTATGCAAATTATCGTCGTATTCTCAAATCGGGGGTCCCCTGATCGCGCGGTCAGTTCGTACGAGTTACATTGGTCCCGTACGAGGTGTTGGTGCCACTCACCGGGCCGTTGGAGGGATGTTTGGGGTTTCCCCCACTGTTGCCTTGTTTTTAAGCCGAAGCCAAGAAGTATGCAAATTATCGTCGTATTCTCAAATCGGGGGTCCCCTGATCGCGCGGTCAGTTCGTACGAGTTACATTGGTCCCGTGCGAGGTGTTGGTGCCACTCACGGGGCCGTTCGAGGGATGTTTGGGGTTTCACCCAGTAATGCCATGTTTTTAAGCCGAAGTCTAGAGATCTGCAAATTATCATCATATTCTCAATCTGGGGGTCCCGTGAACGCGCGGTCAGTTCGTACGAGTTACGTTAGTCCTATGCGAGGTGTTGGTGCCACTCACGGGGCCGTTCGGAGGCTGTTTCGGGTTTTCCCCCACCAACGCCATGTTTTCAAGCCTAAGTCTAGAAATGTGCAAATTATCGTCGTATTCTCAAATCGGGGGTCCCGCGGTCGCATGGTCAGTTCGTACGATGATAATTTGGTCCCGTGCAAGGCGTTGGTGCCACTCACAAGGCCCTTCGAGGGATGTTTCGGGTTTTCACGCACTAACGCCATGTTTTTAAGCCTAAGTCTAGAAATATGAAAATTATCATCGTATTCTCAAACCGGGGGTCCCGTGATCGCGCGGTCAGTTCGGACGAGTTACATTGGTCCCGTGCGAGGCGTTGGTGCCACTCACGGGGCCGTTCGGGGGCTGTTTCGGGTGTTCACCCACTAACGACATGTTTTTAAGCCTAAGTCTAGAAATATTCAAAATAATGTCGTATTCTCAAACCGGGGGTCCCATGATCGCGCAGTCAGTTCGAACGAGTTACATTGGTCCCGTACAAGGTGTTGGTGCCACTCACGGGGCCGTTCGGGGGTTGTTTCGGATTTTCACCCACTAACGCCATGTTTTTAAGCCTAAGTCTAGAAATATAAAAATTATCGTCGTATTCTCATACTGGGGGCCGCGTGATCGCGCGCGGTCAGTTCGTACGAGTTATATTGGTCCCGTGCGAGGTGTTAGTGCCACTCACGGGGCCGTTCGAGGGATGTTTCGGGTTTCACCCACTAACGCCTTGTTTTTAAGCCGAAGTCTAGATGTATGCAAATTATCGTCGTATTCTCAAATCGGGGGTCCCCTGACCGCGCGGTCAGTTCGTACGACTTACATTGGTCCCGTGCGAGGTGTTGGTGCCACTCACCGGGCCGTTGGAGGGATGTTTGGGGTTTCACCCACTAATGCCTTGTTTTTATGCCGAAGCCAAGAAGTATGCAAATTATCGTCGTATTCTCAAATCGGGGGTCCCCTGATCGCGCGGTCAGTTCGTACGAGTTACATTGGTCCCGTGAGAGGTGTTGGTGCCACTCACGGGGCCGTTCGAGGGATGTTTGGGGTTTCACCCAGCAACGCCATGTTTTTAAGAGGAAGTCTAGAAATATACAAATTATCAACATATTCTCAAACTGGGGGTCCCGTGAACGCGCGGTCAGTTCGTACGAGTTACGTTAGGTGCCACTCACTGGGCCGTTCGGAGGCTGTTTCGGGTTTTCCCCCACCAACGCCATGTTTTCAAGCCTAAGTCTAGAAATGTGCAACTTATCGTCGTATTCTCAAATCGGGGCTCCCGCGGTCGCATGGTCAGTTCGTACGATGATAATTTGGTCCCGTGCAAGGCGTTGGTGCCACTCACAAGGCCCTTCGAGGGATGTTTCGGGTTTTCACGCACTAACGCCATGTTTTTAAGCCTAAGTCTAGAAATATGAAAATTATCGTCGTATTCTCATACTGGGGGCCCCGTGATCGCGCGGTCAGTTCGTACGAGTTATATTGGTCCCGTGCGAGGTGTTAGTGCCACTCACGGGGCCGTTCGAGGGATGTTTCGGGTTTCACCCACTAACGCCTTGTTTTTAAGCCGAAGTCTAGATGTATGCAAATTATCGTCGTATTCTCAAATCGGGGGTCCCCTGATCGCGCGGTCAGTTCGTACGAGTTACATTGGTCCCGTGCGAGGTGTTGGTGCCACTCACCGGGCCGTTGGAGGGATGTTTGGGGTTTCCCCCACTGATGCCTTATTTTTAAGCCGAAGCCAAGAAGTATGCAAATTATCGTCGTATTCTCAAATCGGGGGTCCCCTGATCGCGCGGTCAGTTCGTACGAGTTACATTGGTCCCGTGCGAGGTGTTGGTACCACACACGGGGCCCTTCGAGGGATGTTTGGGGTTTCACCCAGTAACGCCATGTTTTTAAGCCGAAGTCTAGAGATCTGCAAATTATCATCATATTCTCAATCTGGGGGTCCCGTGAAAGCGCGGTCAGTTCGTACGAGTTACGTTAGTCCTATGCGAGGTGTTGGTGCCACTCACGGGGCCGTTCGGAGGCTGTTTCGGGTTTTCCCCCACCAACGCCATGTTTTCAAGCCTAAGTCTAGAAATGTGCAAATTATCGTCGTATTCTCAAATCGGGGGTCCCGCGGTCGCATGGTCAGTTCGTACGATGATAATTTGGTCCCGTGCAAGGCGTTGGTGCCACTCACAAAGCCCTTCGAGGGATGTTTCGGGTTTTCACGCACTAACGCCATGTTTTTAAGCCTAAGTCTAGAAATATGAAAATTATCGTCGTATTCTCAAACCGGGGGTCCCGTGATCGCGCGGTCAGTTCGGACGAGTTACATTGGTCCCGTGCGAGGCGTTGGTGCCACTCACGGGGCCGTTCGGGGGCTGTTTCGGGTGTTCACCCACTAACGACATGTTTTTAAGCCTAAGTCTAGAAATATTCAAAATAATGTCGTATTCTCAAACCGGGGGTCCCATGATCGCGCGGTCAGTTCGAACGAGTTACATTGGTCCCGTACAAGGTGTTGGTGCCACTCACGGGGCCGTTCGGGGGTTGTTTCGGATTTTCATCCACTAACGCCATGTTTTTAAGCCTAAGTCTAGAAATATAAAAATTATCGTCGTATTCTCATACTGGGGGCCGCGTGATCGCGCGCAGTCAGTTCGTACGAGTTATATTGGTCCCGTGCGAGGTGTTAGTGCCACTCACGGGGCCGTTCGAGGGATGTTTCGGGTTTCACCCACTAACGCCTTGTTTTTAAGCCGAAGTCTAGATGTATGCAAATTATCGTCGTATTCTCAAATCGGGGGTCCCCTGATCGCGCGATCAGTTCGTACGAGTTACATTGGTCCCGTGCGAGGTGTTGGTGCCACTCCCCGGGCCGTTGGAGGGATGTTTGGGGATTCGCCCACTAACGCCTTGTTTTTAAGCCGACGCCTAGAAGTATGCAAATTATTGTCGTATTCTCAAATCGGGGGTCCCCTGATCGCGCGGTCAGTTCGTACGAGTTACATTGGTCCCGTGAGAGGTGTTGGTGCCACTCACGGAGCCGTTCGAGGGATGTTTGGGGTTTTACCCAGCAACGCCATGTTTTTAAGCCGAAGTCTAGAAATATACAAATTATCAACATATTCTCAAACTGGGGGTCCCGTGAACGCGCAATCAGTTCGTACGAGTTACGTTAGTCCTATGCGAGGTGTTGGTGCCTCTCACGGGGCCGTTCGGAGGTTGTTTCGGGTTTTCCCCCACCAACGCCATGTTTTCAAGCCTAAGTCTAGAAATATGCAAATTATCGTCGTATTCTCAAATCGGGGGTCCCATAATCGCGCGGTCAATTCGTACGAGTTACATTGGTCCCGTCCGAGGCGTTGCTGCCACTCACGAGGCCGTTCGGGGGACATTTCGGTTTTTCACCCACTAACGCCATGTTTTTAAGCCTAAGTCTAGAAATATGCAAATTATCGTCGTATTCTCAAATCGGGGGTCCCGTGATCGCGCGGTCAGTTTGGACGAGTTACATTGGTCCCGTACGAGGAGTTGGTGCCACTCACGGGGCCGTTCGGGGGTTGTTTCAGGTGTTCACCCACTAACGCCATGTTTTTAAGCCTAAGTCTAGAAATATGCAAAATATCGTCGAATTCTCAAACCGGGGGTCCCGTGATCGCGCGATCAGTTCGAACGAGTTACATTGGTCCCGTACAAGGTGTTGGTGCCACTCACAGGGCCGTTCGGGGGCTGTTTCGGATTTTCACCCACTAACGCCATGTTTTAAAGCCTAAGTCTAGAAATATGAAAATTATCGTCGTATTCTCATACTGGGGTCCGGGTGATCGCGCGGTCAGTTCGTACGAGTTATATTGGTCTCGTGCGAGGTGTTAGTGCCACTCACGGGGCCGTTCGAGGGATGTTTGGGGTTTCACGCACTAACGCCTTGTTTTTAAGCCGAAGTCTAGATGTATGCAAATTATCGTCGTATTCTCAAATCGGGGGTCCCCTGACCGCGCGGTCAGTTCGTACGACTTACATTGGTCCCGTGCGAGGTGTTGGTGCCACTCACCGGGCCGTTGGAGGGATGTTTGGGGTTTCACCCACTAATGCCTTGTTTTTATGCCGAAGCCAAGAAGTATGCAAATTATCGTCGTATTCTCAAATCGGGGGTCCCCTGATCGCGCGGTCAGTTCGTACGAGTTACATTGGTCCCGTGAGAGGTGTTGGTGCCACTCACGGGGCCGTTCGAGGGATGTTTGGGGTTTCACCCAGCAACGCCATGTTTTTAAGAGGAAGTCTAGAAATATACAAATTATCAACATATTCTCAAACTGGGGGTCCCGTGAACGCGCGGTCAGTTCGTACGAGTTACGTTAGGTGCCACTCACTGGGCCGTTCGGAGGCTGTTTCGGGTTTTCCCCCACCAACGCCATGTTTTCAAGCCTAAGTCTAGAAATGTGCAACTTATCGTCGTATTCTCAAATCGGGGCTCCCGCGCTCGCATGGTCAGTTCGTACGATGATAATTTGGTCCTGTGCAAGGCGTTGGTGCCACTCACAAGGCCCTTCGAGGGATGTTTCGGGTTTTCACGCACTAACGCCATGTTTTTTTTTTTTCGGTAATTAAAGTGTATGAGAAACAAAAGATCCAAATAAACAAAGGCCAAAAGGCCAAAGAGTCAGCTAGATACATGCATCTAGAGACCAACGATCTAAACATTTAGTCATACAAGAGAGAGTTGGCCAATCCCTTGTTATGGAGCCTACTATTTCTTTCCTGCCACAGACAATAGATGGTGGCAGAGAAGGAAGTGGTCTTAATCCTGGATTTTAGGTCAATCCCTTTACTATCAGCAACAGCCTTCCTGATCTCAATATCCCACCTTCCCATAGCTCTATAAGATTGGTTCCTAAATAGAATCTCATCCCAAACAATTTTGGAGAATGGGCATTCCATTAAGATGTGCTTAATAGTCTCAATCCCAGAGTTACAAAGCAAACAGGCTTTATTATCGACAACTCCCCAATCAAAGAGTTTATCTTTAGTCACTAAAGCCTTTCTGCAAGCCAACCAAAGAATGAAAGAACACTTTGGGATACTCATCTTGTTCCAAACCAGCCCATGCCATTGAACTTCATTCCCCCTAGAATAGGTGGACTCATATGCAGACGCAATAGAGAAGTTACCCGACCTGTTAGGAGTCCACTTTACACTATCAGAGGTCATAGGATTTATAGAAGGCAGGGGAGAGTTTTTGATATCATTCAGCTCCCAAGTGGTAGAAGCTGGCCATTTCCAATTGAACCCATCAATGAATTCGGAGACCTTAGCCTTGGAGTTGCTAGCAGCATCATATATGGTTCTATCCCCAAAAAGAGGTTGAAGAGGGCCAAGGTGGTGCCAATTATCATGCCACATGAACGTATTCCTGCCATTTCCAATAACAGCCTTAACCATGAGTCTACATTCCTCTCTAGCTTTAAGAATTTTCCTCCAGCTCCATGAAGAGTCTTGAGGAATGGGAATTGCCCATATGCTTCTCCCTTTTATCTTATAAGTATGACACCACTTGACCCAAAGACTATCCTTTTTGTTGAAGAGGTTCCAAAGGTTTTTCATCACTGCAGCCTTGTTCCAATGAGTCAGGCACTTTATTCCCAGACCCCCTTCCTTTTTAGTCTTGCAGACCTCATCCCACGCCACTTTAGCTCCACTGTGCTTGAGCTCAGGGCCTGTCCATATGAACTCTCTAATACATTTCTCAATAGCCTTCACCACACTTTTAGGCAGAATAAAGATCGATGACCAATAAATTTGGGAACTAAACAGGACAGAAATTGCAAGCTGCAATCTGCCTGCATAACTCAGGAATCTAGTGGTCCAGCTTTTGACTTTATTAGTAATTTTGTCGATAAGAACCATACAATCCACATGCTTGAGTCTAGTAGAGATGAGGGGGACTCCCAAATACTTGAAAGGAGGCTGCTGGTGGGAGATGCCCAAGGTAGAAATATGAAAATTATCGTCGTATTCTCATACTGGGGGCCGCGTGATCGCGCGGTCAGTTCGTACGAGTTATATTGGTCTCGTGCGAGGTGTTAGTGCCACTCACGGGGCCGTTCGAGGGATGTTTCGGGTTTCACCCACTAACACCTTGTTTTTAAGCCGAAGTCTAGATGTATGCAAATTATCGTCGTATTCTCAAATCGGGGGTCCCCTGATCGCGCGGTCAGTTCGTACGACTTACATTGGTCCCGTGCGAGGTGTTGGTGCCACTCACCGGGCCGTTGGAGGGATGTTTGGGGTTTCACCCACTAATGCCTTGTTTTTATGCCGAAGCCAAGAAGTATGCAAATTATCGTCGTATTCTCAAATCGGGGGTCCCGTGATCACGCAGTCAGTTCGGACGAGTTACATTGGTCCCGTGCGAGGAGTTGGTGCCACTCACGGGACCGTTCGGGGGCTGTTTCGGGTGTTCACCCACTAACGCCATGTTTTTAAGCCTAAGTCTAGAAATATGCAAAATATCGTCGAATTCTCAAATCGGGGGTCCCGTGATCGCGCGGTCAGTTCGAACAAGTTACATTGGTCCCGTACAAGGTGTTGGTGCCACTCACGGGGCCGTTCGTGGGCTGTTCCGGATTTTCACCCACTAACGCCATGTTTTTAAGCCTAAGTCTAGAAATATGAAAATTATCGTCGTATTGTCATACTGGGGGCCCCGTGATCGCGCGGTCAGTTCGTACGAGTTATATTGGTCCCGTGCGAGGTGTTAGTGCCACTCACGGGGCCGTTCGAGGGATGTTTCGGGTTTCACCCACTAACGCCTTGTTTTTAAGCCGAAGTCTAGATGTATGCAAATTATCGTCGTATTCTCAAATCGGGGGTCCCCTGATCGCGCGGTCAGTTCGTACGAGTTACATTGGTCCCGTACGAGGTGTTGGTGCCACTCACCGGGCCGTTGGAGGGATGTTTGGGGTTTCCCCCACTGTTGCCTTGTTTTTAAGCCGAAGCCAAGAAGTATGCAAATTATCGTCGTATTCTCAAATCGGGGGTCCCTTGATCGCGCGGTCAGTTCGTACGAGTTACATTGGTCCCGTGCGAGGTGTTGGTGCCACTCACGGGGCCGTTCGAGGGATGTTTGGGGTTTCACCCAGTAACGCCATGTTTTTAAGCCGAAGTCTAGAGATCTGCAAATTATCATCATATTCTCAATCTGGGGGTCCCGTGAACGCGCGGTCAGTTCGTACGAGTTACGTTAGTCCTATGTGAGGTGTTGGTGCCACTCACGGGGCCGTTCGGAGGCTGTTTCGGGTTTTCCCCCACCAACGCCATGTTTTCAAGCCTAAGTCTAGAAATGTGAAAATTATCGTCGTATTCTCAAATCGGGGGTCCCGCGGTCGCATGGTCAGTTCGTACGATGATAATTTGGTCCCGTGCAAGGCGTTGGTGCCACTCACAAGGCCCTTCGAGGGATGTTTCGGGTTTTCACGCACTAACGCCATGTTTTTAAGCCTAAGTCTAGAAATATGAAAATTATCGTCGTATTCTCAAACCGGGGGTCCCGTGATCGCGCGGTCAGTTCGGACGAGTTACATTGGTCCCGTGCGAGGCGTTGGTGCCACTCACGGGGCCGTTCGGGGGCTGTTTCGGGTGTTCACCCACTAACGACATGTTTTTAAGCCTAAGTCTAGAAATATTCAAAATAATGTCGTATTCTCAAACCGGGGGTCCCATGATCGCGCAGTCAGTTCGAACGAGTTACATTGGTCCCGTACAAGGTGTTGGTGCCACTCACGGGGCCGTTCGGGGGTTGTTTCGGATTTTCACCCACTAACGCCATGTTTTTAAGCCTAAGTCTAGAAATATAAAAATTATCGTCGTATTCTCATACTGGGGGCCGCGTGATCGCGCGCGGTCAGTTCGTACGAGTTATATTGGTCCCGTGCGAGGTGTTAGTGCCACTCACGGGGCCGTTCGAGGGATGTTTCGGGTTTCACCCACTAACGCCTTGTTTTTAAGCCGAAGTCTAGATGTATGCAAATTATCGTCGTATTCTCAAATCGGGGGTCCCCTGACCGCGCGGTCAGTTCGTACGACTTACATTGGTCCCGTGCGAGGTGTTGGTGCCACTCACCGGGCCGTTGGAGGGATGTTTGGGGTTTCACCCACTAATGCCTTGTTTTTATGCCGAAGCCAAGAAGTATGCAAATTATCGTCGTATTCTCAAATCGGGGGTCCCCTGATCGCGCGGTCAGTTCGTACGAGTTACATTGGTCCCGTGAGAGGTGTTGGTGCCACTCACGGGGCCGTTCGAGGGATGTTTGGGGTTTCACCCAGCAACGCCATGTTTTTAAGAGGAAGTCTAGAAATATACAAATTATCAACATATTCTGAAACTGGGGGTCCCGTGAACGCGCGGTCAGTTCGTACGAGTTACGTTAGGTGCCACTCACTGGGCCGTTCGGAGGCTGTTTCGGGTTTTCCCCCACCAACGCCATGTTTTCAAGCCTAAGTCTAGAAATGTGCAACTTATCGTCGTATTCTCAAATCGGGGCTCCCGCGGTCGCATGGTCAGTTCGTACGATGATAATTTGGTCCCGTGCAAGGCGTTGGTGCCACTCACAAGGCCCTTCGAGGGATGTTTCGGGTTTTCACGCACTAACGCCATGTTTTTAAGCCTAAGTCTAGAAATATGAAAATTATCGTCGTATTCTCATACTGGGGGCCCCGTGATCGCGCGGTCAGTTCGTACGAGTTATATTGGTCCCGTGCGAGGTGTTAGTGCCACTCACGGGGCCGTTCGAGGGATGTTTCGGGTTTCACCCACTAACGCCTTGTTTTTAAGCCGAAGTCTAGATGTATGCAAATTATCGTCGTATTCTCACATCGGGGGTCCCCTGATCGCGCGGTCAGTTCGTACGAGTTACATTGGTCCCGTGCGAGGTGTTGGTGCCACTCACCGGGCCGTTGGAGGGATGTTTGGGGTTTCCCCCACTGATGCCTTGTTTTTAAGCCGAAGCCAAGAAGTATGCAAATTATCGTCGTATTCTCAAATCGGGGGTCCCCTGATCGCGCGGTCAGTTCGTACGAGTTACATTGGTCTCGTGCGAGGTGTTGGTGCCACTCACGGGGCCCTTCGAGGGATGTTTGGGGTTTCACCCAGTAACGCCATGTTTTTAAGCCGAAGTCTAGAGATCTGCAAATTATCATCATATTCTCAATCTGGGGGTCCCGTGAAAGCGCGGTCAGTTCGTACGAGTTACGTTAGTCCTATGCGAGGTGTTGGTGCCACTCACGGGGCCGTTCGGAGGCTGTTTCGGGTTTTCCCCCACCAACGCCATGTTTTCAAGCCTAAGTCTAGAAATGTGCAAATTATCGTCGTATTCTCAAATCGGGGGTCCCGCGGTCGCATGGTCAGTTCGTACGATGATAATTTGGTCCCGTGCAAGGCGTTGGTGCCACTCACAAGGCCCTTCGAGGGATGTTTCGGGTTTTCACGCACTAACGCCATGTTTTTAAGCCTAAGTCTAGAAATATGAAAATTATCGTCGTATTCTCAAATCGGGGGTCCCGTGATCGCGCGGTCAGTTCGGACGAGTTACATTGGTCCCGTGCGAGGCGTTGGTGCCACTCACGGGGCCGTTCGGGGGCTGTTTCGGGTGTTCACCCACTAACGACATGTTTTTAAGCCTAAGTCTAGAAATATTCAAAATAATGTCGTATTCTCAAACCGGGGGTCCCATGATCGCGCAGTCAGTTCGAACGAGTTACATTGGTCCCGTACAAGGTGTTGGTGCCACTCACGGGGCCGTTCGGGGGTTGTTTCGGATTTTCACCCACTAACGCCATGTTTTTAAGCCTAAGTCTAGAAATATAAAAATTATCGTCGTATTCTCATACTGGGGGCCGCGTGATCGCGCGCGGTCAGTTCGTACGAATTATATTGGTCCCGTGCGAGGTGTTAGTGCCACTCACGGGGCCGTTCGAGGGATGTTTCGGGTTTCACCCACTAACGCCTTGTTTTTAAGCCGAAGTCTAGATGTATGCAAATTATCGTCGTATTCTCAAATCGGAGGTCCCCTGACCGCGCGGTTAGTTCGTACGACTTACGTTGGTCCCGTGCGAGGTGTTGGTGCCACTCACCGGGCCGTTGGAGGGATGTTTGGGGTTTCACCCACTAATGCCTTGTTTTTATGCCGAAGCCAAGAAGTATGCAAATTATCGTCGTATTCTCAAATCGGGGGTCCCCTGATCGCGCGGTCAGTTCGTACGAGTTACATTGGTCCCGTGAGAGGTGTTGGTGCCACTCACGGGGCCGTTCGAGGGATGTTTGGGGTTTCACCCAGCAACGCCATGTTTTTAAGAGGAAGTCTAGAAATATACAAATTATCAACATATTCTCAAACTGGGGGTCCCGTGAACGCGCGGTCAGTTCGTACGAGTTACGTTAGGTGCCACTCACTGGGCCGTTCGGAGGCTGTTTCGGGTTTTCCCCCACCAACGCCATGTTTTCAAGCCTAAGTCTAGAAATGTGCAACTTATCGTCGTATTCTCAAATCGGGGCTCCCGCGGTCGCATGGTCAGTTCGTACGATGATAATTTGGTCCCGTGCAAGGCGTTGGTGCCACTCACAAGGCCCTTCGAGGGATGTTTCGGGTTTTCACGCACTAACGCCATGTTTTTAAGCCTAAGTCTAGAAATATGAAAATTATCGTCGTATTCTCATACTGGGGGCCCCGTGATCGCGCGGTCAGTTCGTACGAGTTATATTGGTCCCGTGCGAGGTGTTAGTGCCACTCACGGGGCCGTTCGAGGGATGTTTCGGGTTTCACCCACTAACGCCTTGTTTTTAAGCCGAAGTCTAGATGTATGCAAATTATCGTCGTATTCTCAAATCGGGGGTCCCCTGATCGCGCGGTCAGTTCGTACGAGTTACATTGGTCCCGTGCGAGGTGTTGGTGCCACTCACCGGGCCGTTGGAGGGATGTTTGGGGTTTCCCCCACTGATGCCTTGTTTTTAAGCCGAAGCCAAGAAGTATGCAAATTATCGTCGTATTCTCAAATCGGGGGTCCCCTGATCGCGCGGTCAGTTCGTACGAGTTACATTGGTCTCGTGCGAGGTGTTGGTGCCACTCACGGGGCCCTTCGAGGGATGTTTGGGGTTTCACCCAGTAACGCCATGTTTTTAAGCCGAAGTCTAGAGATCTGCAAATTATCATCATATTCTCAATCTGGGGGTCCCGTGAAAGCGCGGTCAGTTCGTACGAGTTACGTTAGTCCTATGCGAGGTGTTGGTGCCACTCACGGGGCCGTTCGGAGGCTGTTTCGGGTTTTCCCCCACCAACGCCATGTTTTCAAGCCTAAGTCTAGAAATGTGCAAATTATCGTCGTATTCTCAAATCGGGGGTCCCGCGGTCGCATGGTCAGTTCGTACGATGATAATTTGGTCCCGTGCAAGGAGTTGGTGCCACTCACAAGGCCCTTCGAGGGATGTTTCGGGTTTTCACGCACTAACGCCATGCTTTTAAGCCTAAGTCTAGAAATATGAAAATTATCGTCGTATTCTCAAATCGGGGGTCCCGTGATCGCGCGGTCAGTTCGGACGAGTTACATTGGTCCCGTGCGAGGCGTTGGTGCCACTCACGGGGCCGTTCGGGGGCTGTTTCGGGTGTTCACCCACTAACGACATGTTTTTAAGCCTAAGTCTAGAAATATTCAAAATAATGTCGTATTCTCAAACCGGGGGTCCCATGATCGCGCAGTCAGTTCGAACGAGTTACATTGGTCCCGTACAAGGTGTTGGTGCCACTCACGGGGCCGTTCGGGGGTTGTTTCGGATTTTCACCCACTAACGCCATGTTTTTAAGCCTAAGTCTAGAAATATAAAAATTATCGTCGTATTCTCATACTGGGGGCCGCGTGATCGCGCGCGGTCAGTTCGTACGAATTATATTGGTCCCGTGCGAGGTGTTAGTGCCACTCACGGGGCCGTTCGAGGGATGTTTCGGGTTTCACCCACTAACGCCTTGTTTTTAAGCCGAAGTCTAGATGAATGCAAATTATCGTCGTATTCTCAAATCGGGGGTCCCCTGACCGCGCGGTTAGTTCGTACGACTTACGTTGGTCCCGTGCGAGGTGTTGGTGCCACTCACCGGGCCGTTGGAGGGATGTTTGGGGTTTCACCCACTAATGCCTTGTTTTTATGCCGAAGCCAAGAAGTATGCAAATTATCGTCGTATTCTCAAATCGGGGGTCCCCTGATCGCGCGGTCAGTTCGTACGAGTTACATTGGTCCCGTGAGAGGTGTTGGTGCCACTCACGGGGCCGTTCGAGGGATGTTTGGGGTTTCACCCAGCAACGAGTCTAGAATTATACAAATTATCAACATATTCTCAAACTGGGGGTCCCGTGAACGCGCGGTCAGTTCGTACGAGTTACGTTAGGTGCCACTCACTGGGCCGTTCGGAGGCTGTTTCGGGTTTTCCCCCACCAACGCCATGTTTTCAAGCCTAAGTCTAGAAATGTGCAACTTATCGTCGTATTCTCAAATCGGGGCTCCCGCGGTCGCATGGTCAGTTCGTACGATGATAATTTGGTCCCGTGCAAGGCGTTGGTGCCACTCACAAGGCCCTTCGAGGGATGTTTCGGGTTTTCACGCACTAACGCCATGTTTTTAAGCCTAAGTCTAGAAATATGAAAATTATCGTCGTATTCTCATACTGGGGGCCCCGTGATCGCGCGGTCAGTTCGTACGAGTTATATTGGTCCCGTGCGAGGTGTTAGTGCCACTCACGGGGCCGTTCGAGGGATGTTTCGGGTTTCACCCACTAACGCCTTGTTTTTAAGCCGAAGTCTAGATGTATGCAAATTATCGTCGTATTCTCAAATCGGGGGTCCCCTGATCGCGCGGTCAGTTCGTACGAGTTACATTGGTCCCGTGCGAGGTGTTGGTGCCACTCACCGGGCCGTTGGAGGGATGTTTGGGGTTTCCCCCACTGATGCCTTGTTTTTAAGCCGAAGCCAAGAAGTATGCAAATTATCGTCGTATTCTCAAATCGGGGGTCCCCTGATCGCGCGGTCAGTTCGTACGAGTTACATTGGTCTCGTGCGAGGTGTTGGTGCCACTCACGGGGCCCTTCGAGGGATGTTTGGGGTTTCACCCAGTAACGCCATGTTTTTAAGCCGAAGTCTAGAGATCTGCAAATTATCATCATATTCTCAATCTGGGGGTCCCGTGAAAGCGCGGTCAGTTCGTACGAGTTACGTTAGTCCTATGCGAGGTGTTGGTGCCACTCACGGGGCCGTTCGGAGGCTGTTTCGGGTTTTCCCCCACCAACGCCATGTTTTCAAGCCTAAGTCTAAATATGTGCAAATTATCGTCGTATTCTCAAATCGGGGGTCCCGCGGTCGCATGGTCAGTTCGTACGATGATAATTTGGTCCCGTGCAAGGCGTTGGTGCCACTCACAAGGCCCTTCGAGGGATGTTTCGGGTTTTCACGCACTAACGCCATGTTTTTAAGCCTAAGTCTAGAAATATGAAAATTATCGTCGTATTCTCAAACCGGGGGTCCCGTGATCGCGCGGTCAGTTCGGACGAGTTACATTGGTCCCGTGCGAGGCGTTGGTGCCACTCACGGGGCCGTTCGGGGGCTGTTTCGGGTGTTCACCCACTAACGACATGTTTTTAAGCCTAAGTCTAAAAATATTCAAAATAATGTCGTATTCTCAAACCGGGGGTCCCATGATCGCGCGGTCAGTTCGAACGAGTTACATTGGTCCCGTACAAGGTGTTGGTGCCACTCACGGGGCCGTTCGGGGGTTGTTTCGGATTTTCACCCACTAACGCCATGTTTTTAAGCCTAAGTCTAGAAATATAAAAATTATCGTCGTATTCTCATACTGGGGGCCGCGTGATCGCGCGCAGTCAGTTCGTACGAGTTATATTGGTCCCGTGCGAGGTGTTAGTGCCACTCACGGGGCCGTTCGAGGGATGTTTCGGGTTTCACCCACTAACGCCTTGTTTTTAAGCCGAAGTCTAGATGTATGCAAATTATCGTCGTATTCTCAAATCGGGGGTCCCCTGATCGCGCGATCAGTTCGTACGAGTTACATTGGTCCCGTGCGAGGTGTTGGTGCCACTCCCCGGGCCGTTGGAGGGATGTTTGGGGATTCGCCCACTAACGCCTTGTTTTTAAGCCGACGCCTAGAAGTATGCAAATTATTGTCGTATTCTCAAATCGGGGGTCCCCTGATCGCGCGGTCAGTTCGTACGAGTTACATTGGTCCCGTGAGAGGTGTTGGTGCCACTCACGGAGCCGTTCGAGGGATGTTTGGGGTTTTACCCAGCAACGCCATGTTTTTAAGCCGAAGTCTAGAAATATACAAATTATCAACATATTCTCAAACTGGGGGTCCCGTGAACGCGCAATCAGTTCGTACGAGTTACGTTAGTCCTATGTGAGGTGTTGGTGCCTCTCACGGGGCCGTTCGGAGGTTGTTTCGGGTTTTCCCCCACCAACGCCATGTTTTCAAGCCTAAGTCTAGAAATATGCAAATTATCGTCGTATTCTCAAATCGGGGGTCCCATAATCGCGCGGTCAGTTCGTACGAGTTACATTGGTCCCGTCCGAGGCGTTGCTGCCACTCACGAGGCCGTTCGGGGGACATTTCGGTTTTTCACCCACTAACGCCATGTTTTTAAGCCTAAGTCTAGAAATATGAAAATTATCGTCGTATTCTCAAATCGGGGGTCCCGTGATAACGCAGTCAGTTCGGACGAGTTACATTGGTCCCGTACGAGGAGTTGGTGCCACTCACGGGACCGTTCGGGGGCTGTTTCGGGTGTTCACCCACTAACGCCATGTTTTTTAGCCTAAGTCTAGAAATATGCAAAATATCGTCGAATTCTCAAACCGGGGGTCCCGTGATCGCGCGGTCAGTTCGAACGAGTTACATTGGTCCCGTACAAGGTGTTGGTGCCACTCACGGGGCCGTTCGGGGGCTGTTTCGGATTTTCACCCACGAACGCCATGTTTTTAAGCCTAAGTCTAGAAATATGAAAATTATCGTCGTATTCTCATACTGGGGGCCCCGTGATCGCGCGGTCACTTCGTACGAGTTATATTGGTCCCGTGCGAATTGTTAGTGCCACTCACGGGGCCGTTCGAGGGATGTTTCGGGTTTCACCCACTAACGCCTTGTTTTTAAGCCGAAGTTTAGATGTATGCAAATTATCGTCGTATTCTCAAATCGGGGGTCCCCTGATCGCGCGGTCAGTTCGTACGAGTTACATTGGTCCCGTTCGAGGTGTTGGTGCCACTCACCGGGCCGTTGGAGGGAAGTTTGGGGATTCGCCCACTAACGCCTTGTTTTTAAGCTGACGCCTAGAAGTATGCAAATTATCGTCGTATTCTCAAATCGGGGGTCCCCTGATCGCGCGGTCAGTTCGTACGAGTTACATTGGTCCCGTGAGAGGTGTTGGTGCCACTCACGGAGCCGTTCGAGGGATGTTTGGGGTTTCACCCAGCAACGTCATATTTTAAGCCGAAGTCTAGAAATATACAAATTATCAACATATTCTCAAACTGGGGTCCCGTGAACGCGCGGTCAGTTCGTACGAGTTACGTTAGTCCTATACGAGGTGTTGGTGCCACTCACGGGGCCGTTCGGAGGTTGTTTCGGGTTTTCCCCAACCAACGCCATGTTTTCAAGCCTAAGTCGAGAAATATGCAAATTATCGTCGTATTCTCAAATCGGGGGTCCCGCGGTCGCGCGGTCAGTTCGTACGAGTTACATTGGTCCCGTGCGAGGCGTTGGTGCCACTCACGAGGCGGTTCGGGGGACATTTCGGTTTTTCACCCACTAACGCCATGTTGTTAAGCCTAAGTCTAGAAATATGAAAATTATCGTCGTATTCTCAAACCGGGGGTCCCGTGATCGCGCGGTCAGTTTGGACGAGTTACATTGGTCCCGTGCGAGGAGTTGGTGCCACTCACGGGGCCGTTCGGGGGTTGTTTCGGGTGTTCACCCACTAACGCCATGTTTTTAAGCCTAAGTCTAAGAATATGCAAAATATCGTCGAATTCTCAAACCGGGGGTCCCGTGATCGCGCGATCAGTTCGAACGAGTTACATTGGTCCCGTACAAGGTGTTGGTGCCACTCACAGGGCCGTTCGGGGGCTGTTTCGGATTTTCACCCACTAATGCCATGTTTTTAAGCCTAAGTCTAGAAATATGAAAATTATCGTCGTATTCTCATACTGGGGGCCACGTGATCGCGCGGTCAGTTCGTACGAGTTATATTAGTCTCGTACGAGGTGTTAGTGCCACTCACGGGGCCGTTCGAGGGATGTTTCGGGTTTCACCCACTAACGCCTTGTTTTTAAGCCGAAGTCTAGATGTATGCAAATTATCGTCGTATTCTCAAATCGGGGGTCCCCTGACCGCGCGGTCAGTTCGTACGACTTACGTTGGTCCCGTGCGAGGTGTTGGTGCCACTCACCGGGCCGTTGGAGGGATGTTTGGGGTTTCACCCACTAATGCCTTGTTTTTATGCCGAAGCCAAGAAGTATGCAAATTATCGTCGTATTCTCAAATCGGGGGTCCCCTGATCGCGCGGTCAGTTCGTACGAGTTACATTGGTCCCGTGAGAGGTGTTGGTGCCACTCACGGGGCCGTTCGAGGGATGTTTGGGGTTTCACCCAGCAACGCCATGTTTTTAAGAGGAAGTCTAGAAATATACAAATTATCAACATATTCTCAAACTGGGGGTCCCGTGAACGCGCGGTCAGTTCGTACGAGTTACGTTAGGTGCCACTCACTGGGCCGTTCGGAGGCTGTTTCGGGTTTTCCCCCACCAACGCCATGTTTTCAAGCCTAAGTCTAGAAATGTGCAACTTATCGTCGTATTCTCAAATCGGGGCTCCCGCGGTCGCATGGTCAGTTCGTACGATGATAATTTGGTCCCGTGCAAGGCGTTGGTGCCACTCACAAGGCCCTTCGAGGGATGTTTCGGGTTTTCACGCACTAACGCCATGTTTTTAAGCCTAAGTCTAGAAATATGAAAATTATCGTCGTATTCTCATACTGGGGGCCCCGTGATCGCGCGGTCAGTTCGTACGAGTTATATTGGTCCCGTACGAGGTGTTAGTGCCACTCACGGGGCCGTTCGAGGGATGTTTCGGGTTTCACCCACTAACGCCTTGTTTTTAAGCCGAAGTCTAGATGTATGCAAATTATCGTCGTATTCTCAAATCGGGGGTCCCCTGATCGCGCGGTCAGTTCGTACGAGTTACATTGGTCCCGTGCGAGGTGTTGGTGCCACTCACCGGGCCGTTGGAGGGATGTTTGGGGTTTCCCCCACTGATGCCTTGTTTTTAAGCCGAAGCCAAGAAGTATGCAAATTATCGTCGTATTCTCAAATCGGGGGTCCCCTGATCGCGCGGTCAGTTCGTACGAGTTACATTGGTCCCGTGCGAGGTGTTGGTGCCACTCACGGGGCCCTTCGAGGGATGTTTGGGGTTTCACCCAGTAACGCCATGTTTTTAAGCCGAAGTCTAGAGATCTGCAAATTATCATCATATTCTCAATCTGGGGGTCCCGTGAAAGCGCGGTCAGTTCGTACGAGTTACGTTAGTCCTATGCGAGGTGTTGGTGCCACTCACGGGGCCGTTCGAAGGCTGTTTCGGGTTTTCCCCCACCAACGCCATGTTTTCAAGCCTAAGTCTAGAAATGTGCAAATTATCGTCGTATTCTCAAATCGGGGGTCCCGCGCTCGCATGGTCAGTTCGTACGATGATAATTTGGTCCCGTGCAAGGCGTTGGTGCCACTCACAAGGCCCTTCGAGGGATGTTTCGGGTTTTCACGCACTAACGCCATGTTTTTAAGCCTAAGTCTAGAAATATGAAAATTATCGTCGTATTCTCAAACCGGGGGTCCCGTGATCGCGCGGTCAATTCGGACGAGTTACATTGGTCCCGTGCGAGGCGTTGGTGCCACTCACGGGGCCGTTCGGGGGCTGTTTCGGGTGTTCACCCACTAACGACATGTTTTTAAGCCTAAGTCTAGAAATATTCAAAATAATGTCGTATTCTCAAACCGGGGGTCCCATGATCGCGCGGTCAGTTCGAACGAGTTACATTGGTCCCGTACAAGGTGTTGGTGCCACTCACGGGGCCGTTCGGGGGTTGTTTCGGATTTTCACCCACTAACGCCATGTTTTTAAGCCTAAGTCTAGAAATATAAAAATTATCGTCGTATTCTCATACTGGGGGCCGCGTGATCGCGCGCAGTCAGTTCGGACGAGTTACATTGGTCCCGTGCGAGGAGTTGGTGCCACTCACGGGACCGTTCGGGGGCTGTTTCGGGTGTTCACCCACTAACGCCATGTTTTTAAGCCTAAGTCTAGATATATGCAAAATATCGTCGAATTCTCAAACCGGGGGTCCCGTGATCGCGCGGTCAGTTCGAACGAGTTACATTGGTCCCGTACAAGGTGTTGGTGCCACTCACGGGGCCGTTCGGGGGCTGTTTCGGATTTTCACCCACGAACGCCATGTTTTTAAGCCTAAGTCTAGAAATATGAAAATTATCGTCGTATTCTCATACTGGGGGCCCCGTGATCGCGCGGTCACTTCGTACGAGTTATATTGGTCCCGTACGAATTGTTAGTGCCACTCACGGGGCCGTTCGAGGGATGTTTCGGGTTTCACCCACTAACGCCTTGTTTTTAAGCCGAAGTTTAGATGTATGCAAATTATCGTCGTATTCTCAAATCGGGGGTCCCCTGATCGCGCGGTCAGTTCGTACGAGTTACATTGGTCCCGTTCGAGGTGTTGGTGCCACTCACCGGGCCGTTGGAGGGAAGTTTGGGGATTCGCCCACTAACGCCTTGTTTTTAAGCTGACGCCTAGAAGTATGCAAATTATCGTCGTATTCTCAAATCGGGGGTCCCCTGATCGCGCGGTCAGTTCGTACGAGTTACATTGGTCCCGTGAGAGGTGTTGGTGCCACTCACGGAGCCGTTCGAGGGATGTTTGGGGTTTCACCCAGCAACGTCATATTTTAAGCCGAAGTCTAGAAATATACAAATTATCAACATATTCTCAAACTGGGGTCCCGTGAACGCGCGGTCAGTTCGTACGAGTTACGTTAGTCCTATACGAGGTGTTGGTGCCACTCACGGGGCCGTTCGGAGGTTGTTTTGGGTTTTCCCCAACCAACGCCATGTTTTCAAGCCTAAGTCGAGAAATATGCAAATTATCGTCGTATTCTCAAATCGGGGGTCCCGCGGTCGCGCGGTCAGTTCGTACGAGTTACATTGGTCCCGTGAGAGGCGTTGGTGCCACTCACGAGGCGGTTCGGGGGACATTTCGGTTTTTCACCCACTAACGCCATGTTGTTAAGCCTAAGTCTAGAAATATGAAAATTATCGTCGTATTCTCAAACCGGGGGTCCCGTGATCGCGCGGTCAGTTTGGACGAGTTACATTGGTCCCGTGCGAGGAGTTGGTGCCACTCACGGGGCCGTTCGGGGGTTGTTTCGGGTGTTCACCCACTAACGCCATGTTTTTAAGCCTAAGTCTAAGAATATGCAAAATATCGTCGAATTCTCAAACCGGGGGTCCCGTGATCGCGCGATCAGTTCGAACGAGTTACATTGGTCCCGTACAAGGTGTTGGTGCCACTCACAGGGCCGTTCGGGGGCTGTTTCGGATTTTCACCCACTAACGCCATGTTTTTAAGCCTAAGTCTAGAAATATGAAAATTATCGTCGTATTCTCATACTGGGGGCCGCGTGATCGCGCGGTCAGTTCGTACGAGTTATATTAGTCTCGTACGAGGTGTTAGTGCCACTCACGGGGCCGTTCGAGGGATGTTTCGGGTTTCACCCACTAACGCCTTGTTTTTAAGCCGAAGTCTAGATGTATGCAAATTATCGTCGTATTCTCAAATCGGGGGTCCCCTGATCGCGCGGTCAGTTCGTACGAGTTACATTGGTCCCGTGCGAGGTGTTGGTGCCACTCACCGGGCCGTTGGAGGGATGTTTGGGGTTTCCCCCACTGATGCCTTGTTTTTAAGCCGAAGCCAAGAAGTATGCAAATTATCGTCGTATTCTCAAATCGGGGGTCCCCTGATCGCGCGGTCAGTTCGTACGAGTTACATTGGTCCCGTGCGAGGTGTTGGTGCCACTCACGGGGCCCTTCGAGGGATGTTTGGGGTTTCACCCAGTAACGCCATGTTTTTAAGCCGAAGTCTAGAGATCTGCAAATTATCATCATATTCTCAATCTGGGGGTCCCGTGAAAGCGCGGTCAGTTCGTACGAGTTACGTTAGTCCTATGCGAGGTGTTGGTGCCACTCACGGGGCCGTTCGGAGGCTGTTTCGGGTTTTCCCCCACCAACGCCATGTTTTCAAGCCTAAGTCTAGAAATGTGCAAATTATCGTCGTATTCTCAAATCGGGGGTCCCGCGGTCGCATGGTCAGTTCGTACGATGATAATTTGGTCCCGTGCAAGGCGTTGGTGCCACTCACAAGGCCCTTCGAGGGATGTTTCGGGTTTTCACGCACTAACGCCATGTTTTTAAGCCTAAGTCTAGAAATATGAAAATTATCGTCGTATTCTCAAACCGGGGGTCCCGTGATCGCGCGGTCAGTTCGGACGAGTTACATTGGTCCCGTGCGAGGCAATGGTGCCACTCACGGGGCCGTTCGGGGGCTGTTTCGGGTGTTCACCCACTAACGACATGTTTTTAAGCCTAAGTCTAGAAATATTCAAAATAATGTCGTATTCTCAAACCGGGGGTCCCATGATCGCGCGGTCAGTTCGAACGAGTTACATTGGTCCCGTACAAGGTGTTGGTGCCACTCACGGGGCCGTTCGGGGGTTGTTTCGGATTTTCACCCACTAACGCCATGTTTTTAAGCCTAAGTCTAGAAATATAAAAATTATCGTCGTATTCTCATACTGGGGGCCGCGTGATCGCGCGCAGTCAGTTCGTACGAGTTATATTGGTCCCGTGCGAGGTGTTAGTGCCACTCACGGGGCCGTTCGAGGGATGTTTCGGGTTTCACCCACTAACGCCTTGTTTTTAAGCCGAAGTCTAGATGTATGCAAATTATCGTCGTATTCTCAAATCGGGGGTCCCCTGATCGCGCGATCAGTTCGTACGAGTTACATTGGTCCCGTGCGAGGTGTTGGTGCCACTCCCCGGGCCGTTGGAGGGATGTTTGGGGATTCGCCCACTAACGCCTTGTTTTTAAGCCGACGCCTAGAAGTATGCAAATTATTGTCGTATTCTCAAATCGGGGGTCCCCTGATCGCGCGGTCAGTTCGTACGAGTTACATTGGTCCCGTGAGAGGTGTTGGTGCCACTCACGGAGCCGTTCGAGGGATGTTTGGGGTTTTACCCAGCAACGCCATGTTTTTAAGCCGAAGTCTAGAAACATACAAATTATCAACATATTCTCAAACTGGGGGTCCCGTGAACGCGCAATCAGTTCGTACGAGTTACGTTAGTCCTATGCGAGGTGTTGGTGCCTCTCACGGGGCCGTTCGGAGGTTGTTTCGGGTTTTCCCCCACCAACGCCATGTTTTCAAGCCTAAGTCTAGAAATATGCAAATTATCGTCGTATTCTCAAATCGGGGGTCCCATAATCGCGCGGTCAGTTCGTACGAGTTACATTGGTCCCGTCCGAGGCGTTGCTGCCACTCACGAGGCCGTTCGGGGGACATTTCGGTTTTTCACCCACTAACGCCATGTTTTTAAGCCTAAGTCTCGAAATATGAAAATTATCGTCGTATTCTCAAATCGGGGGTCCCGTGATAACGCAGTCAGTTCGGACGAGTTACATTGGTCCCGTGCGAGGAGTTGGTGCCACTCACGGGACCGTTCGGGGGCTGTTTCGGGTGTTCACCCACTAACGCCATGTTTTTAAGCCTAAGTCTAGAAATATGCAAAATATCGTCGAATTCTCAAACCGGGGGTCCCGTGATCGCGCGGTCAGTTCGAACGAGTTACATTGGTCCCGTACAAGGTGTTGGTGCCACTCACGGGGCCGTTCGGGGGCTGTTTCGGATTTTCACCCACGAACGCCATGTTTTTAAGCCTAAGTCTAGAAATATGAAAATTATCGTCGTATTCTCATACTGGGGGCCGCGTGATCGCGCGGTCAGTTCGTACGAGTTATATTAGTCTCGTACGAGGTGTTAGTGCCACTCACGGGGCCGTTCGAGGGATGTTTCGGGTTTCACCCACTAACGCCTTGTTTTTAAGCCGAAGTCTAGATGTATGCAAATTATTGTCGTATTCTCAAATCGGGGGTCCCCTGACCGCGCGGTCAGTTCGTACGACTTACATTGGTCCCGTGCGAGGTGTTGGTGCCACTCACCGGGCCGTTGGAGGGATGTTTGGGGTTTCACCCACTGATGCCTTGTTTTTAAGCCGAAGCCAAGAAGTATGCAAATTATCGTCGTATTCTCAAATCGGGGGTCCCCTGATCGCGCGGTCAGTTCGTACGAGTTACATTGGTCCCGTGAGAGGTGTTGGTGGCACTCACGGGGCCGTTCGAGGGATGTTTGGGGTTTCACCCAGCAACGTCATATTTTAAGCCGAAGTCTAGAAATATACAAATTATCAACATATTCTCAAACTGGGGTCCCGTGAACGCGCGGTCAGTTCGTACGAGTTACGTTAGTCCTATACGAGGTGTTGGTGCCACTCACGGGGCCGTTCGGAGGTTGTTTTGGGTTTTCCCCAACCAACGCCATGTTTTCAAGCCTAAGTCGAGAAATATGCAAATTATCGTCGTATTCTCAAATCGGGGGTCCCGCGGTCGCGCGGTCAGTTCGTACGAGTTACATTGGTCCCGTGCGAGGCGTTGGTGCCACTCACGAGGCGGTTCGGGGGACATTTCGGTTTTTCACCCACTAACGCCATGTTGTTAAGCCTAAGTCTAGAAATATGAAAATTATCGTCGTATTCTCAAACCGGGGGTCCCGTGATCGCGCGGTCAGTTTGGACGAGTTACATTGGTCCCGTGCGAGGAGTTGGTGCCACTCACGGGGCCGTTCGGGGGTTGTTTCGGGTGTTCACCCACTAACGCCATGTTTTTAAGCCTAAGTCTAAGAATATGCAAAATATCGTCGAATTCTCAAACCGGGGGTCCCGTGATCGCGCGATCAGTTCGAACGAGTTACATTGGTCCCGTACAAGGTGTTGGTGCCACTCACAGGGCCGTTCGGGGGCTGTTTCGGATTTTCACCCACTAACGCCATGTTTTTAAGCCTAAGTCTAGAAATATGAAAATTATCGTCGTATTCTCATACTGGGGGCCGCGTGATCGCGCGGTCAGTTCGTACGAGTTATATTAGTCTCGTACGAGGTGTTAGTGCCACTCACGGGGCCGTTCGAGGGATGTTTCGGGTTTCACCCACTAACGCCTTGTTTTTAAGCCGAAGTCTAGATGTATGCAAATTATTGTCGTATTCTCAAATCGGGGGTCCCCTGACCGCGCGGTCAGTTCGTACGACTTACATTGGTCCCGTGCGAGGTGTTGGTGCCACTCACCGGGCCGTTGGAGGGATGTTTGGGGTTTCACCCACTGATGCCTTGTTTTTAAGCCGAAGCCAAGAAGTATGCAAATTATCGTCGTATTCTCAAATCGGGGGTCCCCTGATCGCGCGGTCAGTTCGTACGAGTTACATTGGTCCCGTGAGAGGTGTTGGTGGCACTCACGGGGCCGTTCGAGGGATGTTTGGGGTTTCACCCAGCAACGTCATATTTTAAGCCGAAGTCTAGAAATATACAAATTATCAACATATTCTCAAACTGGGGTCCCGTGAACGCGCGGTCAGTTCGTACGAGTTACGTTAGTCCTATACGAGGTGTTGGTGCCACTCACGGGGCCGTTCGGAGGTTGTTTTGGGTTTTCCCCAACCAACGCCAGGTTTTCAAGCCTAAGTCGAGAAATATGCAAATTATCGTCGTATTCTCAAATCGGGGGTCCTGCGGTCGCGCGGTCAGTTCGTACGAGTTACATTGGTCCCGTGCGAGGCGTTGGTGCCACTCACGAGGCGGTTCGGGGGACATTTCGGTTTTTCACCCACTAACGCCATGTTGTTAAGCCTAAGTCTAGAAATATGAAAATTATCGTCGTATTCTCAAACCGGGGGTCCCGTGATCGCGCGGTCAGTTTGGACGAGTTACATTGGTCCCGTGCGAGGAGTTGGTGCCACTCACGGGGCCGTTCGGGGGTTGTTTCGGGTGTTCACCCACTAACGCCATGTTTTTAAGCCTAAGTCTAAGAATATGCAAAATATCGTCGAATTCTCAAACCGGGGGTCCCGTGATCGCGCGATCAGTTCGAACGAGTTACATTGGTCCCGTACAAGGTGTTGGTGCCACTCACAGGGCCGTTCGGGGGCTGTTTCGGATTTTCACCCACTAATGCCATGTTTTTAAGCCTAAGTCTAGAAATATGAAAATTATCGTCGTATTCTCATACTGGGGGCCGCGTGATCGCGCGGTCAGTTCGTACGAGTTATATTAGTCTCGTACGAGGTGTTAGTGCCACTCACGGGGCCGTTCGAGGGATGTTTCGGGTTTCACCCACTAACGCCTTGTTTTTAAGCCGAAGTCTAGATGTATGCAAATTATCGTCGTATTCTCAAATCGGGGGTCCCTTGACCGCGCGGTCAGTTCGTACTACTTACGTTGGTCCCGTGCGAGGTGTTGGTGCCACTCACCGGGCCGTTGGAGGGATGTTTGGGGTTTCACCCACTAATGCCTTGTTTTTATGCCGAAGCCAAGAAGTATGCAAATTATCGTCGTATTCTCAAATCGGGGGTCCCCTGATCGCGCGGTCAGTTCGTACGAGTTACATTGGTCCCGTGAGAGGTGTTGGTGCCACTCACGGGGCCGTTCGAGGGATGTTTGGGGTTTCACCCAGCAACGCCATGTTTTTAAGAGGAAGTCTAGAAATATACAAATTATCAACATATTCTCAAACTGGGGGTCCCGTGAACGCGCGGTCAGTTCGTACGAGTTACGTTAGGTGCCACTCACTGGGCCGTTCGGAGGCTGTTTCGGGTTTTCCCCCACCAACGCCATGTTTTCAAGCCTAAGTCTAGAAATGTGCAACTTATCGTCGTATTCTCAAATCGGGGCTCCCGCGGTCGCATGGTCAGTTCGTACGATGATAATTTGGTCCCGTGCAAGGCGTTGGTGCCACTCACAAGGCCCTTCGAGGGATGTTTCGGGTTTTCACGCACTAACGCCATGTTTTTAAGCCCAAGTCTAGAAATATGAAAATTATCGTCGTATTCTCATACTGAGGGCCCCGTGATCGCGCGGTCAGTTCGTACGAGTTATATTGGTCCCGTGCGAGGTGTTAGTGCCACTCACGGGGCCGTTCGAGGGATGTTTCGGGTTTCACCCACTAACGCCTTATTTTTAAGCCGAAGTCTAGATGTATGCAAATTATCGTCGTATTCTCAAATCGGGGGTCCCCTGATCGCGCGGTCAGTTCGTACGAGTTACATTGGTCCCGTGCGAGGTGTTGGTGCCACTCACCGGGCCGTTGGAGGGATGTTTGGGGTTTCCCCCACTGATGCCTTGTTTTTAAGCCGAAGCCAAGAAGTATGCAAATTATCGTCGTATTCTCAAATCGGGGGTCCCCTGATCGCGCGGTCAGTTCGTACGAGTTACATTGGTCCCGTGCGAGGTGTTGGTGCCACTCACGGGGCCCTTCGAGGGATGTTTGGGGTTTCACCCAGTAACGCCATGTTTTTAAGCCGAAGTCTAGAGATCT
Source organism: Sambucus nigra (assembly GCA_949130495.1). Lineage (NCBI taxonomy): Eukaryota > Viridiplantae > Streptophyta > Magnoliopsida > Dipsacales > Adoxaceae > Sambucus > Sambucus nigra. Next base: position 153,065,658 of record OX422218.1, read on the forward strand.
GCAAATTATCATCATATTCTCAATCTGGGGGTCCCGTGAAAGCGCGGTCAGTTCGTACGAGTTACGTTAGTCCTATGCGAGGTGTTGGTGCCACTCACGGGGCCGTTCGGAGGCTGTTTCGGGTTTTCCCCCACCAACGCCATGTTTTCAAGCCTAAGTCTAGAAATGTGCAAATTATCGTCGTATTCTCAAATCGGGGGTCCCGCGGTCGCATGGTCAGTTCGTACGATGATAATTTGGTCCCGTGCAAGGCGTTGGTGCCACTCACAAGGCCCTTCGAGGGATGTTTCGGGTTTTCACGCACTAACGCCATGTTTTTAAGCCTAAGTCTAGAAATATGAAAATTATCGTCGTATTCTCAAACCGGGGGTCCCGTGATCGCGCGGTCAGTTTGGACGAGTTACATTGGTCCCGTGCGAGGAGTTGGTGCCACTCACGGGGCCGTTCGGGGGTTGTTTCGGGTGTTCACCCACTAACGCCATGTTTTTAAGCCTAAGTCTAAGAATATGCAAAATATCGTCGAATTCTCAAACCGGGGGTCCCGTGATCGCGCGATCAGTTCGAACGAGTTACATTGGTCCCGTACAAGGTGTTGGTGCCACTCACAGGGCCGTTCGGGGGCTGTTTCGGATTTTCACCCACTAATGCCATGTTTTTAAGCCTAAGTCTAGAAATATGAAAATTATCGTCGTATTCTCATACTGGGGGCCGCGTGATCGCGCGGTCAGTTCGTACGAGTTATATTAGTCTCGTACGAGGTGTTAGTGCCACTCACGGGGCCGTTCGAGGGATGTTTCGGGTTTCACCCACTAACGCCTTGTTTTTAAGCCGAAGTCTAGATGTATGCAAATTATCGTCGTATTCTCAAATCGGGGGTCCCTTGACCGCGCGGTCAGTTCGTACTACTTACGTTGGTCCCGTGCGAGGTGTTGGTGCCACTCACCGGGCCGTTGGAGGGATGTTTGGGGTTTCACCCACTAATGCCTTGTTTTTATGCCGAAGCCAAGAAGTATGCAAATTATCGTCGTATTCTCAAATCGGGGGTCCCCTGATCGCGCGGTCAGTTCGTACGAGTTACATTGGTCCCGTGAGAGGTGTTGGTGCCACTCACGGGGCCGTTCGAGGGATGTTTGGGGTTTCACCCAGCAACGCCATGTTTTTAAGAGGAAGTCTAGAAATATACAAATTATCAACATATTCTCAAACTGGGGGTCCCGTGAACGCGCGGTCAGTTCGTACGAGTTACGTTAGGTGCCACTCACTGGGCCGTTCGGAGGCTGTTTCGGGTTTTCCCCCACCAACGCCATGTTTTCAAGCCTAAGTCTAGAAATGTGCAACTTATCGTCGTATTCTCAAATCGGGGCTCCCGCGGTCGCATGGTCAGTTCGTACGATGATAATTTGGTCCCGTGCAAGGCGTTGGTGCCACTCACAAGGCCCTTCGAGGGATGTTTCGGGTTTTCACGCACTAACGCCATGTTTTTAAGCCCAAGTCTAGAAATATGAAAATTATCGTCGTATTCTCATACTGAGGGCCCCGTGATCGCGCGGTCAGTTCGTACGAGTTATATTGGTCCCGTGCGAGGTGTTAGTGCCACTCACGGGGCCGTTCGAGGGATGTTTCGGGTTTCACCCACTAACACCTTATTTTTAAGCCGAAGTCTAGATGTATGCAAATTATCGTCGTATTCTCAAATCGGGGGTCCCCTGATCGCGCGGTCAGTTCGTACGAGTTACATTGGTCCCGTGCGAGGTGTTGGTGCCACTCACCGGGCCGTTGGAGGGATGTTTGGGGTTTCCCCCACTGATGCCTTGTTTTTAAGCCGAAGCCAAGAAGTATGCAAATTATCGTCGTATTCTCAAATCGGGGGTCCCCTGATCGCGCGGTCAGTTCGTACGAGTTACATTGGTCCCGTGCGAGGTGTTGGTGCCACTCACGGGGCCCTTCGAGGGATGTTTGGGGTTTCACCCAGTAACGCCATGTTTTTAAGCCGAAGTCTAGAGATCTGCAAATTATCATCATATTCTCAATCTGGGGGTCCCGTGAAAGCGCGGTCAGTTCGTACGAGTTACGTTAGTCCTATGCGAGGTGTTGGTGCCACTCACGGGGCCGTTCGGAGGCTGTTTCGGGTTTTCCCCCACCAACGCCATGTTTTCAAGCCTAAGTCTAGAAATGTGCAAATTATCGTCGTATTCTCAAATCGGGGGTCCCGCGGTCGCATGGTCAGTTCGTACGATGATAATTTGGTCCCGTGCAAGGCGTTGGTGCCACTCACAAGGCCCTTCGAGGGATGTTTCGGGTTTTCACGCACTAACGCCATGTTTTTAAGCCTAAGTCTAGAAATATGAAAATTATCGTCGTATTCTCAAACCGGGGGTCCCGTGATCGCGCGGTCAGTTTGGACGAGTTACATTGGTCCCGTGCGAGGAGTTGGTGCCACTCACGGGGCCGTTCGGGGGTTGTTTCGGGTGTTCACCCACTAACGCCATGTTTTTAAGCCTAAGTCTAAGAATATGCAAAATATCGTCGAATTCTCAAACCGGGGGTCCCGTGATCGCGCGATCAGTTCGAACGAGTTACATTGGTCCCGTACAAGGTGTTGGTGCCACTCACAGGGCCGTTCGGGGGCTGTTTCGGATTTTCACCCACTAATGCCATGTTTTTAAGCCTAAGTCTAGAAATATGAAAATTATCGTCGTATTCTCATACTGGGGGCCGCGTGATCGCGCGGTCAGTTCGTACGAGTTATATTAGTCTCGTATGAGGTGTTAGTGCCACTCACGGGGCCGTTCGAGGGATGTTTCGGGTTTCACCCACTAACGCCTTGTTTTTAAGCCGAAGTCTAGATGTATGCAAATTATCGTCGTATTCTCAAATCGGGGGTCCCCTGACCGCGCGGTCAGTTCGTACGACTTACGTTGGTCCCGTGCGAGGTGTTGGTGCCACTCACCGGGCCGTTGGAGGGATGTTTGGGGTTTCACCCACTAATGCCTTGTTTTTATGCCGAAGCCAAGAAGTATGCAAATTATCGTCGTATTCTCAAATCGGGGGTCCCCTGATCGCGCGGTCAGTTCGTACGAGTTACATTGGTCCCGTGAGAGGTGTTGGTGCCACTCACGGGGCCGTTCGAGGGATGTTTGGGGTTTCACCCAGCAACGCCATGTTTTTAAGAGGAAGTCTAGAAATATACAAATTATCAACATATTCTCAAACTGGGGGTCCCGTGAACGCGCGGTCAGTTCGTACGAGTTACGTTAGGTGCCACTCACTGGGCCGTTCGGAGGCTGTTTCGGGTTTTCCCCCACCAACGCCATGTTTTCAAGCCTAAGTCTAGAAATGTGCAACTTATCGTCGTATTCTCAAATCGGGGCTCCCGCGGTCGCATGGTCAGTTCGTACGATGATAATTTGGTCCCGTGCAAGGCGTTGGTGCCACTCACAAGCCCGTTCGAGGGATGTTTCGGGTTTTCACGCACTAACGCCATGTTTTTAAGCCCAAGTCTAGAAATATGAAAATTATCGTCGTATTCTCATACTGAGGGCCCCGTGATCGCGCGGTCAGTTCGGACGAGTTACATTGGTCCCGTGCGAGGCGTTGGTGCCACTCACGGGGCCGTTCGGGGCTGTTTCGGGTGTTCACCCACTAACGACATGTTTTTAAGCCTAAGTCTAGAAATATTCAAAATAATGTCGTATTCTCAAACCGGGGGTCCCATGATCGCGCGGTCAGTTCGAACGAGTTACATTGGTCCCGTACAAGGTGTTGGTGCCACTCACGGGGCCGTTCGGGGGTTGTTTCGGATTTTCACCCACTAACGCCATGTTTTTAAGCCTAAGTCTAGAAATATAAAAATTATCGTCGTATTCTCATACTGGGGGCCGCGTGATCGCGCGCAGTCAGTTCGTACGAGTTATATTGGTCCCGTGCGAGGTGTTAGTGCCACTCACGGGGCCGTTCGAGGGATGTTTCGGGTTTCACCCACTAACGCCTTGTTTTTAAGCCGAAGTCTAGATGTATGCAAATTATCGTCGTATTCTCAAATCGGGGGTCCCCTGATCGCGCGATCAGTTCGTACGAGTTACATTGGTCCCGTGCGAGGTGTTGGTGCCACTCCCCGGGCCGTTGGAGGGATGTTTGGGGATTCGCCCACTAACGCCTTGTTTTTAAGCCGACGCCTAGAAGTATGCAAATTATTGTCGTATTCTCAAATCGGGGGTCCCCTGATCGCGCGGTCAGTTCGTACGAGTTACATTGGTCCCGTGAGAGGTGTTGGTGCCACTCACGGAGCCGTTCGAGGGATGTTTGGGGTTTTACCCAGCAACGCCATGTTTTTAAGCCGAAGTCTAGAAATATACAAATTATCAACATATTCTCAAACTGGGGGTCCCGTGAACGCGCAATCAGTTCGTACGAGTTACGTTAGTCCTATGCGAGGTGTTGGTGCCTCTCACGGGGCCGTTCGGAGGTTGTTTCGGGTTTTCCCCCACCAACGCCATGTTTTCAAGCCTAAGTCTAGAAATATGCAAATTATCGTCGTATTCTCAAATCGGGGGTCCCATAATCGCGCGGTCAGTTCGTACGAGTTACATTGGTCCCGTCCGAGGCGTTGCTGCCACTCACGAGGCCGTTCGGGGGACATTTCGGTTTTTCACCCACTAACGCCATGTTTTTAAGCCTGAGTCTCGAAATATGAAAATTATCGTCGTATTCTCAAATCGGGGGTCCCGTGATAACGCAGTCAGTTCGGACGAGTTACATTGGTCCCGTGCGAGGAGTTGGTGCCACTCACGGGACCGTTCGGGGGCTGTTTCGGGTGTTCACCCACTAACGCCATGTTTTTAAGCCTAAGTCTAGAAATATGCAAAATATCGTCGAATTCTCAAACCGGGGGTCCCGTGATCGCGCGGTCAGTTCGAACGAGTTACATTGGTCCCGTACAAGGTGTTGGTGCCACTCACGGGGCCGTTCGGGGGCTGTTTCGGATTTTCACCCACGAACGCCATGTTTTTAAGCCTAAGTCTAGAAATATGAAAATTATCGTCGTATTCTCATACTGGGGGCCCCGTGATCGCGCGGTCACTTCGTACGAGTTATATTGGTCCCGTGCGAATTGTTAGTGCCACTCACGGGGCCGTTCGAGGGATGTTTCGGGTTTCACCCACTAACGCCTTGTTTTTAAGCCGAAGTTTAGATGTATGCAAATTATCGTCGTATTCTCAAATCGGGGGTCCCCTGATCGCGCGGTCAGTTCGTACGAGTTACATTGGTCCCGTTCGAGGTGTTGGTGCCACTCACCGGGCCGTTGGAGGGAAGTTTGGGGATTCGCCCACTAACGCCTTGTTTTTAAGCTGACGCCTAGAAGTATGCAAATTATCGTCGTATTCTCAAATCGGGGGTCCCCTGATCGCGCGGTCAGTTCGTACGAGTTACATTGGTCCCGTGAGAGGTGTTGGTGCCACTCACGGAGCCGTTCGAGGGATGTTTGGGGTTTCACCCAGCAACGTCATATTTTAAGTCGAAGTCTAGAAATATACAAATTATCAACATATTCTCAAACTGGGGTCCCGTGAACGCGCGGTCAGTTCGTACGAGTTACGTTAGTCCTATACGAGGTGTTGGTGCCACTCACGGGGCCGTTCGGAGGTTGTTTTGGGTTTTCCCCAACCAACGCCATGTTTTCAAGCCTAAGTCGAGAAATATGCAAATTATCGTCGTATTCTCAAATCGGGGGTCCCGCGGTCGCGCGGTCAGTTCGTACGAGTTACATTGGTCCCGTGCGAGGCGTTGGTGCCACTCACGAGGCGGTTCGGGGGACATTTCGGTTTTTCACCCACTAACGCCATGTTGTTAAGCCTAAGTCTAGAAATATGAAAATTATCGTCGTATTCTCAAACCGGGGGTCCCGTGATCGCGCGGTCAGTTTGGACGAGTTACATTGGTCCCGTGCGAGGAGTTGGTGCCACTCACGGGGCCGTTCGGGGGTTGTTTCGGGTGTTCACCCACTAACGCCATGTTTTTAAGCCTAAGTCTAAGAATATGCAAAATATCGTCGAATTCTCAAACCGGGGGTCCCGTGATCGCGCGATCAGTTCGAACGAGTTACATTGGTCCCGTACAAGGTGTTGGTGCCACTCACAGGGCCGTTCGGGGGCTGTTTCGGATTTTCACCCACTAACGCCATGTTTTTAAGCCTAAGTCTAGAAATATGAAAATTATCGTCGTATTCTCATACTGGGGGCCGCGTGATCGCGCGGTCAGTTCGTACGAGTTATATTAGTCTCGTACGAGGTGTTAGTGCCACTCACGGGGCCGTTCGAGGGATGTTTCGGGTTTCACCCACTAACGCCTTGTTTTTAAGCCGAAGTCTAGATGTATGCAAATTATTGTCGTATTCTCAAATCGGGGGTCCCCCTGACCGCGCGGTCAGTTCGTACGACTTACATTGGTCCCGTGCGAGGTGTTGGTGCCACTCACCGGGCCGTTGGAGGGATGTTTGGGGTTTCACCCACTGATGCCTTGTTTTTAAGCCGAAGCCAAGAAGTATGCAAATTATCGTCGTATTCTCAAATCGGGGGTCCCCTGATCGCGCGGTCAGTTCGTACGAGTTACATTGGTCCCGTGAGAGGTGTAGGTGCCACTCACGGGGCCGTTCGAGGGATGTTTGGGGTTTCACCCAGCAACGCCATGTTTTTAAGAGGAAGTCTTGAAATATACAAATTATCAACATATTCTCAAACTGGGGGTCCCGTGAACGCGCGGTCAGTTCGTACGAGTTACGTTAGGTGCCACTCACTGGGCCGTTCGGAGGCTGTTTCGGGTTTTCCCCCACCAACGCCATGTTTTCAAGCCTAAGTCTAGAAATGTGCAACTTATCGTCGTATTCTCAAATCGGGGCTCCCGCGGTCGCATGGTCAGTTCGTACGATGATAATTTGGTCCCGTGCAAGGCGTTGGTGCCACTCACAAGGCCCTTCGAGGGATGTTTCGGGTTTTCACGCACTAACGCCATGTTTTTAAGCCTAAGTCTAGAAATATGAAAATTATCGTCGTATTCTCATACTGGGGGCCCCGTGATCGCGCGATCAGTTTGGACGAGTTACATTGGTCCCGTGCGAGGAGTTGGTGCCACTCACGGGGCCGTTCGGGGGTTGTTTCGGGTGTTCACCCACTAACTTCATGTTTTTTAAGCCTAAGTCTAGAAATATGCAAAATATCATCGAATTCTCAAACCGGGGGTCCCGTGATCGCGCGATCAGTTCGAACGAGTTACGTTAGTCCTATGCGAGGTGTTGGTGCCACTCACAGGGCCGTTCGGAGGTTGTTTCGGGTTTTCCCCCACCAACGCCATGTTTTCAAGCCTAAGTCTAGAAATGTGCAAATTATCGTCGTATTCTCAAATCGGGGGTCCCGCGGTCGCATGGTCAGTTCGTACGATGATAATTTGGTCCCGTGCAAGGCGTTGGTGCCACTCACAAGGCCCTTCGAGGGATGTTTCGGGTTTTCACGCACTAACGCCATGTTTTTAAGCCTAAGTCTACAAATATGAAAATTATCGTCGTATTCTCAAACCGGGGGTCCCGTGATCGCGCGGTCAGTTCGGACGAGTTACATTGGTCCCGTGCGAGGCGTTGGTGCCACTCACGGGGCCGTTCGGGGGCTGTTTCGGGTGTTCACCCACTAACGACATGTTTTTAAGCCTAAGTCTAGAAATATTCAAAATAATGTCGTATTCTCATACCGGGGGTCCCATGATCGCGCAGTCAGTTCGAACGAGTTACATTGGTACCGTACAAAGGTGTTGGTGCCACTCACGGGGTCGTTCGGGGGTTGTTTCGGATTTTCACCCACTAACGCCATGTTTTTAAGCCTAAGTGTAGAAATATAAAAATTATCGTCGTATTATGATACTGGGGGCCGCGTGATCGCGCGCGGTCAGTTCGTACGAGTTATATTGGTCCCGTGCGGGGTGTTAGTGCCACTCATGGGGCCGTTCGAGGGATGTTTCGGGTTTCACCCACTAACGCCTTGTTTTTAAGCCGAAGTCTAGATGTATGCAAATTATCGTCGTATTCTCAAATCGGGGGTCCCCTGATCGCGCGGTCAGTTCGTACGAGTTACATTGGTCCCGTGAGAGGTGTTGGTGCCACTCACTAGGCCGTTCGAGGGATGTTTGGGGTTTCACCCAGCAACGTCATATTTTAAGCCGAAGTCTAGAAATATACAAATTATCAACATATTCTCAAACTGGGGTCCCGTGAACGCGCGGTCAGTTCGTACGAGTTACGTTAGTCCTATACGAGGTGTTGGTGCCACTCACGGGGCCGTTCGGAGGTTGTTTCGGGTTTTCCACAACCAACGCCATGTTTTCAAGCATAAGTCGAGAAATATGCAAATTATCGTCGTATTCTCAAATCGGGGGTCCCGTGATCACGCGGTCAGTTTGGACGAGTTACATTGGTCCCGTGCGAGGAGTTGGTGCCACTCACGGGGCCGTTCGGGGGTTGTTTCAGGTGTTCACCCACTAACGCCATGTTTTTAAGCCTAAGTCTAGAAATATGCAAAATATCGTCGAATTCTCAAACCGGGGGTCCCGTGATCGCGCGATCAGTTCGAACGAGTTACATTGGTCCCGTACAAGGTGTTGGTGCCACTCACAGGGCCGTTCGGGGGCTGTTTCGGATTTTCACCCACTAACGCCATGTTTTTTAGCCTAAGTCTAGAAATATGAAAATTATCGTCGTATTCTCATACTGGGGGCCGCTTGATCGCGCGGTCAGTTCGTACGAGTTATATTGGTCTCGTGCGAGGTGTTAGTGCCACTCACGGGGCCGTTCGAGGGATGTTTCGGGTTTCACCCACTAACGCCTTGTTTTTAAGCCAAAGTCTAGATGTATGCAAATTATCGTCGTATTCTCAAATCGGGGGTCCCCTGACCGCGCGGTCAGTTCGTACGACTTACATTGGTCCCGTGCGAGGTGTTGGTGCCACTCACCGGGCCGTTGGAGGGATGTTTGGGGTTTCACCCACTAATGCCTTGTTTTTATGCCGAAGCCAAGAAGTATGCAAATTATAGTCGTATTCTCAAATCGGGGGTCCCCTGATCGCGCGGTCAGTTCGTACGAGTTACATTGGTCCCGTGAGAGGTGTTGGTGCCACTCACGGGGCCGTTCGAGGGATGTTTGCGGTTTCACCCAGCAACGCCATGTTTTTAAGAGGAAGTCTAGAAATATACAAATTATCAACATATTCTCAAACTGGGGGTCCCGTGAACGCGCGGTCAGTTCGTACGAGTTACGTTAGGTGCCACTCACTGGGCCGTTCGGAGGCTGTTTCGGGTTTTCCCCCACCAACGCCATGTTTTCAAGCCTAAGTCTAGAAATGTGCAACTTATCGTCGTATTCTCAAATCGGGGCTCCCGCGCTCGCATGGTCAGTTCGTACGATGATAATTTGGTCCCGTGCAAGGCGTTGGTGCCACTCACAAGGCCCTTCGAGGGATGTTTCGGGTTTTCACGCAATAACGCCATGTTTTTAAGCCTAAGTCTAGAAATATGAAAATTATCGTCGTATTCTCATACTGGGGGCCGCGTGATCGCGCGGTCAGTTCGTACGAGTTATATTGGTCTCGTGCGAGGTGTTAGTGCCACTCACGGGGCCGTTCGAGGGATGTTTCGGGTTTCACCCACTAACACCTTGTTTTTAAGCCGAAGTCTAGATGTATGCAAATTATCGTCGTATTCTCAAATCGGGGGTCCCCTGATCGCGCGGTCAGTTCGTACGAGTTACATTGGTCCCGTGCGAGGTGTTGGTGCCACTCACCGGGCCGTTGGAGGGATGTTTGGGGTTTCCCCCACTGATGCCTTGTTTTTAAGCCGAAGCCAAGAAGTATGCAAATTATCGTCGTATTCTCAAATCGGGGGTCCCGTGATCACGCAGTCAGTTCGGACGAGTTACATTGGTCCCGTGCGAGGAGTTGGTGCCACTCACGGGACCGTTCGGGGGCTGTTTCGGGTGTTCACCCACTAACGCCATGTTTTTAAGCCTAAGTCTAGAAATATGCAAAATATCGTCGAATTCTCAAATCGTGGGTCCCGTGATCGTACGGTCAGTTCGAACGAGTTACATTGGTCCCGTACAAGGTGTTGGTGCCACTCACGGGGCCGTTCGTGGGCTGTTCCGGATTTTCACCCACTAACGCCATGTTTTTAAGCCTAAGTCTAGAAATATGAAAATTATCGTCGTATTCTCATACTGGGGGCCGCGTGATCGCGCGGTCAGTTCGTACGAGTTATATTGGTCTCGTGCGAGGTGTTAGTGCCACTCACGGGGCCGTTCGAGGGATGTTTCGGGTTTCACCCACTAACGCCTTGTTTTTAAGCCGAAGTCTAGATGTATGCAAATTATCGTCGTATTCTCAAATCGGGGGTCCCCTGACCGCGCGGTCAGTTCGTACGACTTACATTGGTCCCGTGCGAGGTGTTGGTGCCACTCACCGGGCCGTTGGAGGGATGTTTGGGGTTTCACCCACTAATGCCTTGTTTTTATGCCGAAGCCAAGAAGTATGCAAATTATCGTCGTATTCTCAAATCGGGGGTCCCCTGATCGCGCGGTCAGTTCGTACGAGTTACATTGGTCCCGTGAGAGGTGTTGGTGCCACTCACGGGGCCGTTCGAGGGATGTTTGGGGTTTCACCCAGCAACGCCATGTTTTTAAGAGGAAGTCTAGAAATCTACAAATTATCAACATATTCTCAAACTGGGGGTCCCGTGAACGCGCGGTCAGTTCGTACGAGTTACGTTAGGTGCCACTCATTGGGCCGTTCGGAGGCTGTTTCGGGTTTTCCCCCACCAACGCCATGTTTTCAAGCCTAAGTCTAGAAATGTGCAACTTATCGTCGTATTCTCAAATCGGGGCTCCCGCGCTCGCATGGTCAGTTCGTACGATGATAATTTGGTCCCGTGCAAGGCGTTGGTGCCACTCACAAGGCCCTTCGAGGGATGTTTCGGGTTTTCACGCACTAACGCCATGTTTTTAAGCCTAAGTCTAGAAATATGAAAATTATCGTCGTATTCTCATACTGGGGGCCGCGTGATCGCGCGGTCAGTTCGTACGAGTTATATTGGTCTCGTGCGAGGTGTTAGTGCCACTCACGGGGCCGTTCGAGGGATGTTTCGGGTTTCACCCACTAACACCTTGTTTTTAAGCCGAAGTCTAGATGTATGCAAATTATCGTCGTATTCTCAAATCGGGGGTCCCCTGATCGCGCGGCCAGTTCGTACGACTTACATTGGTTCCGTGCGAGGTGTTTGTGCCACTCACCGGGCCGTTGGAGGGATGTTTGGGGTTTCACCCACTAATGCCTTGTTTTTATGCCGAAGCCAAGAAGTATGCAAATTATCGTCATATTCTCAAATCGGGGGTCCCGTGATCACGCAGTCAGTTCGGACGAGTTACATTGGTCCCGTGAGAGGTGTTGGTGCCACTCACGGAGCCGTTCGAGGGATGTTTGGGGTTTCACCCAGCAACGTCATATTTTAAGCCGAAGTCTAGAAATATAAAAATTATCAACATATTCTCAAACTGGAGTCCCGTGAACGCGCGGTCAGTTCGTACGAGTTACGTTAGTCCTATACGAGGTGTTGGTGCCACTCACGGGGCCGTTCGGAGGTTGTTTCGGGTTTTCCCCAACCAACGCCATGTTTTCAAGCATAAGTCGAGAAATATGCAAATTATCGTCGTATTCTCAAATCGGGGGTCCCGTGATCACGCGGTCAGTTTGGACGAGTTACATTGGTCCCGTGCGAGGAGTTGGTGCCACTCACGGGGCCGTTCGGGGGTTGTTTCAGGTGTTCACCCACTAACGCCATGTTTTTAAGCCTAAGTCTAGAAATATGCAAAATATCGTCGAATTCTCAAACCGGGGGTCCCGTGATCGCGCGATCAGTTCGAACGAGTTACATTGGTCCCGTACAAGGTGTTGGTGCCACTCACAGGGCCGTTCGGGGGCTGTTTCGGATTTTCACCCACTAACGCCATGTTTTTAAGCCTAAGTCTAGAAATATATAAATTATCGTCGTATTCTCATACTGGGGGCCGCGTGATCGCGCGCGGTCAGTTCGTACGTGTTATATTGGTCTCGTGCGAGGTGTTAGTGCCACTCACGGGGCCGTTCGAGGGATGTTTCGGGTTTCACCCACTAACGCCTTGTTTTTAAGCCGAAGTCTAGATGTATGCAAATTATCGTCGTATTCTCAAATCGGGGGTCCCCTGATCGCGCGGTCAGTTCGTACGAGTTACATTGGTCCCGTTCGAGGTGTTGGTGCCACTCACCGGGCCGTTGGAGGAATGTTTGGGGATTCGCCCACTAACGCCTTGTTTTTAAGCCGACGCCTAGAAGTATGAAAATTATCGTCGTATTCTCAAATCGGGGGTCCCCTGATCGCGCGGTCAGTTCGTACGAGTTACATTGGTCCCGCGAGAGGTGTTGGTGCCACTCACGGAGCCGTTCGAGGGATGTTTGGGGTTTCACTCAGCAACATCATATTTTAAGCCGAAGTCTAGAAATATACAAATTATCAACATATTCTCAAATTGGGGTCCCGTGAACGCGCGGTCAGTTCGTACGAGTTACGTTAGTCCTATACGAGGTGTTGGTGCCACTCACGTGGCCGTTCGGAGGTTGTTTCGGGTTTTCGCCAACCAACGCCATGTTTTCAAGCCTAAGTCTAGAAATATGCAAATTATCGTCGAATTCTCAAATCGGGGGTCCCGCGGTCGCGCGGTCAGTTCGTACGAGTTACATTGGTCCCGTACGAGGCGTTTGTGCCACTCACGAGGCGGTTCGGGGGACATTTCGGTTTTCACCCACTAACGCCATGTTTTTAAGCCTAAGTCTAGAAATATGAAAATTATCGTCGTATTCTCAAACCGGGGGTCCCGTGATCGCGCGATCAGTTTGGACGAGTTACATTGGTCCCGTGCGAGGAGTTGGTGCCACTCCCGGGGCCGTTCGGGGGTTGTTTCGGGTGTTCACCCACTAACTTCATGTTTTTTAAGCCTAAGTCTAGAAATATGCAAAATATCATCGAATTCTCAAACCGGGGGTCCCGTGATCGCGCGATCAGTTCGAACGAGTTACATTGGTCCCGTACAAGGTGTTGGTGCCACTCACGGGGCCCTTCGGGGGCTGTTTCGGATTTTCACCCACTAATGCCATGTTTTTAAGCCTAAGTCTAGAAATATGAAAATTATCGTCGTATTCTCATACTGGGGGCCGCGTGATCGCGCGGTCAGTCTGTACGAGTTATATTGGTCTCGTGCGAGGTGTTAGTGCCACTCACGGGGCCGTTCGAGGGATGTTTCGGGTTTCACCCACTAACGCCTTGTTTTTAAGCCGAAGTCTAGATGTATGCAAATTATCGTCGTATTCTCAAATCGGGGGTCCCCTGAGCGCGCGGTCAGTTCGTACGACTTACATTGCTCCCGTGCGAGGTGTTGGTGCCACTCACCGGGCCGTTGGAGGGATGTTTGGGGTTTCACCCACTGATGCCTTGTTTTTAAGCCGAAGCCAAGGAGTATGCAAATTATCGTCGTATTCTCAAATCGGGGGTCCCCTGATCGCGCGGTAAGTTTGTACGAGTTACATTGGTCCCGTGCGAGGTGTTGGTGCCACTCACGGGGCCGTTCGAGGGATGTTTGGGGTTTCACCCAGTAACGCCATGTTTTTAAGCCGAAGTCTAGAGATCAGCAAATTATCATCATATTCTCAATGTGGGGGTTCCGTGAACGAGCGGTCAGTTCGTACGAGTTACGTTAGTCCTATGCGAGGTGTTGGTGCCACTCACAGGGCCGTTCGGAGGTTGTTTCGGGTTTTCCCCCACCAACGCCATGTTTTCAAGCCAAAGTCTAGAAATGTGCAAATTATCGTCGAATTCTCAAATCGGGGGTCCCGCGGTCGCATGGTCAGTTCGTACGATGATAATTTGGTCCCGTGCAAGGCGTTGGTGCCACTCACAAGGCCCTTCGAGGGATGTTTCGGGTTTTCACGCACTAACGCCATGTTTTTAAGCCTAAGTCTAGAAATATGAAAATTATCGTCGTATTCTCAAACCGGGGGTCCCGTGATCGCGCGGTCAGTTCGGACGAGTTACATTGGTCCCGTGCGAGGCGTTGGTGCCACTCACGGGGCCGTTCGGGGGCTGTTTCGGGTGTTCACCCACTAACGACATGTTTTTAAGCCTAAGTCTAGAAATATTCAAAATAATGTCGTATTCTCAAATCGGGGCTCCCGCGCTCGGATGGCCAGTTCGTACGATGATAATTTGGTCCCGTGCAAGGCGTTGGTGCCACTCACAAGGCCCTTCGAGGGATGTTTCGGGTTTTCACGCACTAACGCCATGTTTTTAAGCCTAAGTCTAGAAATATGAAAATTATCGTCGTATTCTCAAACCGGGGGTCCCGTGATCGCGCGGTCAGTTCGTACGACTTACATTGGTCCCGTGCGAGGTGTTGGTGCCACTCCCCGGGCCGTTGGAGGGATGTTTGGGGTTTCACCCACTAACGCCTTGTTTTTAAGCCGACGCCTAGAAGTATGCAAATTATTGTCGTATTCTCAAATCGGGGGTCCCCTGATCGCGCGGTCAGTTCGTAGGAGTTACATTGGTCCCGTGAGAGGTGTTGGTGCCACTCACGGAGCCGTTCGAGGGATGTTTGGGGTTTCACCCAGCAACGCCATGTTTTTAAGCCGAAGTCTAGAAATATACAAATTATCAACATATTCTCAAACTGGGGGTCCCGTGAACGCGCAATCAGTTCCTACGAGTTACGTTAGTCCTATGCGAGGTGTTGGTGCCACTCACGGGGCCGTTCGGAGGTTGTTTCGGGTTTTCCCCCACCAACGCCATGTTTTCAAGCCTAAGTCTAGAAATATGCAAATTATCGTCGTATTCTCAAATCGGGGGTCCCATAATCGCGCGGTCAGTTCGTACGAGTTACATTGGTCCCGTCCGAGGCGTTGGTGCCACTCACGAGGCCGTTCGGGGGACATTTCGGTTTTTCACCCACTAACGCCATGTTTTTAAGCCTAAGTCTAGAAATATGAAAATTATCGTCGTATTCTCAAATCGGGGGTCCCGTGATCACGCAGTCAGTTCGGACGAGTTACATTGGTCCCGTGCGAGGAGTTGGTGCCACTCACGGGACCGTTCGGGGGCTGTTTCGGGTCTTCACCCATTAACGCCATGTTTTTAAGCCTAAGTCTAGAAATATGCAAAATATCATCGAATTCTCAAACCGGGGGTCCCGTGATCGCGCGGTCAGTTCGAACGAGTTACATTGGTCCCGTACAAGGTGTTGGTGACACTCACGGGGCCGTTCGGGGGCTGTTTCGGATTTTCACCCACTAACGCCATGTTTTTAAGCCTAAGTCTAGAAATATGATAATTATCGTCGTATTCTCATACTGGGGGCCCCGTGATCGCGCGGTCACTTCGTTCGAGTTATATTGGTCCCGTGCGAGGTGTTAGTGCCACTCACGGGGCCGTTCGAGGGATGTTTCAGGTTTCACCCACTAACGCCTTGTTTTTAAGCCGAAGTCTAGATGTATGCAAATTATCGTCGTATTCTCAAATCGGGGGTCCCCTGATCGCGAGGTCAGTTCGTACGAGTTACATTGGTCCCGTTCGAGGTGTTGGTACCACTCACCGGGCCGTTGGAGGGATGTTTGGGGATTCGCCCACTAACGCCTTGTTTTTAAGCCGACGCCTAGAAGTATGCAAATTATCGTCGTATTCTCAAATCGGGGGTCCCCTGATCGCGCGGTCAGTTCGTACGAGTTACATTGGTCCCGTGAGAGGTGTTGGTGCCACTCACGGAGCCGTTCGACGGATGTTTGGGGTTTGACCCAGCAACGTCATATTTTAAGCCGAAGTCTAGAAATATACAAATTATCAACATATTCTCAAACTGGGGTCCCGTGAACGCGCGGTCAGTTCGTACGAGTTACGTTAGTCCTATACGAGGTGTTGGTGCCACTCACGGGGCCGTTCGGAGGTTGTTTCGGGTTTTCCCCAACCAACGCCATGTTTTCAAGCCTAAGTCTAGAAATATGCAAATTATCGTCGTATTCTCAAATCGGGGGTCCCGCGGTCGCGCGGTCAGTTCGTACGACTTACATTGGTCCCGTGCGAGGCGTTGGTGCCACTCACGAGGCGGTTCGGGGGACATTTCGGTTTTTCACCCACTAATGCCATGTTTTTAAGCCTAAGTCTGGAAATATGGAAATTATCGTCGTATTCTCAAACCGGGGGTCCCGTGATCGCGCGGTCAGTTTGGACGAGTTACATTGGTCCCGTGCGAGGAATTGGTGCCACTCACGGGGCCGTTCGGGGGTTGTTTCGGGTGTTCACCCACTAACGCCATGTTTTTAAGCCTAAGTCTAGAAATATGCAAAATATCATC
Source organism: Sambucus nigra (assembly GCA_949130495.1). Taxonomy (NCBI): domain Eukaryota; kingdom Viridiplantae; phylum Streptophyta; class Magnoliopsida; order Dipsacales; family Adoxaceae; genus Sambucus; species Sambucus nigra. The sequence continues at coordinate 153,082,114 of OX422218.1, forward strand.
GAATTCTCAAACCGGGGGTCCCGTGATCGCGCGATCAGTTCGAACGAGTTACATTGGTCCCGTACAAGGTGTTGGTGCCACTCACGGGGCCGTTCGGGGGCTGTTTCGGATTTTCACCCACTAACGCGATGTTTTTAAGCCTAAGTCTACAAATATGAAAATTATCATCGTATTCTCAAACCGGGGGTCCCGTGATCGCGCGGTCAGTTTGGACGAGTTACATTGGTCCCGTGCGAGGAGTTGGTGCCACTCACGGGGCCGTTCGGGGGTTGTTTCGGATGTTCACCCACTAACGCCATGTTTTTAAGCCTAAGTCTAGAAATATGTAAAATATCATCGAATTCTCAAACCGGGGGTCCCGTGATCGCGCGATCAGTTCGAACGAGTTACATTGGTCCCGTACAAGGTGTTGGTGCCACTCACGGGGCCGTTCGGGGGCTGTTTCATATTTTCACCCACTAACGCCATGTTTTTAAGCCTAAGTCTAGAAATATATAAATTATCGTCGTATTCTCATACTGGGGGGCGCGTGATCGCGCGCGGTCAGTTCGTACGAGTTATATTGGTCCCGTGCGAGGTGTTAGTGCCACTCACGGGGCCGTTCGAGGGATGTTTCGGGTTTCACCCACTAACGCCTTGTTTTTAAGCCGAGGTCTAGATGTATGCAAATTATCGTCGTATTCTCAAATCGGGGGTCCCCTGATCGCGCGGTCAGTTCGTACGAGTTACATTGGTCCCGTTCGAGGTGTTGGTACCACTCACCGGGCCGTTGGAGGGATGTTTGGGGATTCGCCCACTAAAGCCTTGTTTTTAAGCCGACGCCTAGAAGTATGCAAATTATCGTCGTATTCTCAAATCGGGGGTCCCCTGATCGCGCGGTCAGTTCGTACGAGTTACATTGGTCCCGTGAGAGGTGTTGGTGCCACTCACGGAGCCGTTCGAGGGATGTTTGGGGTTTCACCCAGCAACGTCATATTTTAAGCCGAAGTCTAGAAATATACAAATTATCAACATATTCTCAAACTGGGGTCCCGTGAACGCGCGGTCAGTTCGTATGAGTTACGTTAGTCCTATACGAGGTGTTAGTGCCACTCACGGGGCCGTTCGGAGGTTGTTTCGGGTTTTCCCCAACCAACGCCATGTTTTCAAGCCTAAGTCTAGAAATATGCAAATTATCGTCGTATTCTCAAATCGGGGGTCCCGCGGTCGCGCGGTCAGTTGGTACGAGTTACATTGGTCCCGTACGACGCGTTGGTGCCACTCACGAGGCGGTTCGGGGGACATTTCGGTTTTTCACCCACTAACGCCATGTTTTTAAGCTTAGAAATATGAAAATTATCGTCGTATTCTCAAACCGGGGGTCCCGTGATCGCGCGATCAGTTTGGACGAGTTACATTGGTCCCGTGCGAGGAGTTGGTGCCACTCACGGGGCCGTTCGGGGGTTGTTTCGGGTGTTCACCCACTAACTTCATGTTTTTTAAGCCTAAGTCTAGAAATATGCAAAATATCATCGAATTCTCAAACCGGGGGTCCCGTGATCGCGATCAGTTCGAACGAGTTACATTGGTCCCGTACAAGGTGTTGGTGCCACTCACGGGGCCGTTCGGGGGCTGTTTCGGATTTTCACCCACTAACGCCATGTTTTTAAGCCTAAGTCTAGAAATATGAAAATTATTGTCGTATTCTCATACTGGGGGCCGCGTGATCGCGCGGTCAGTCTGTACGAGTTATATTGGTCTCGTGCGAGGTGTTAGTGCCACTCACGGGGCCGTTCGAGGGATGTTTCGGGTTTCACCCACTAACGCCTTGTTTTTAAGCCGAAGTCTAGATGTATGCAAATTATCGTCGTATTCTCAAATCGGGGGTCCCCTGATTGCGCGGTCAGTTCGTACGAGTTACATTGGTCCCGTGCGAGGCGTTGGTGCCACTCACGAGGCAGTTCGGGGGACATTTCGGTTTTCACCCACTAACGCCATGTTTTTAAGCCTAAGTCTAGAAATATGAAAATTATCGTCGTATTCTCAAACCGGGGGTCCCGTGATCGCGCGATCAGTTTGGACGAGTTACATTGGTCCCGTGCGAGGAGTTGGTGCCACTCACGGGGCCGTTCGGGGGTTATTTCGGGTGTTCACCCACTAACTTCATGTTTTTTAAGCCTAAGTCTAGAAATATGCAAAATATCATCGAATTCTCAAACCGGGGTCCCGTGATCGTGCGATCAGTTCGAACGAGTTACATTGGTCCCGTACAAGGTGTTGGTGCCACTCACGGGGCCGTTCGGGGGCTGTTTCGGATTTTCACCCACTAACGCCATGTTTTTAAGCCTAAGTCTAGAAATATGAAAATTATCGTCGTATTCTCATACTGGGGGCCGCGTGATCGCGCGGTCAGTCTGTACGAGTTATATTGGTCTCGTGCGAGGTGTTAGTGCCACTCACGGGGCCGTTCAAGGGATGTTTCGGGTTTCACCCACTAACGCCTTGTTTTTAAGCCGAAGTCTAGATGTATGCAAATTATCGTCGTATTCTCAAATCGGGGGTCCCCTGACCGCGCTGTCAGTTCGTACGACTTACATTGGTCCCGTGCGAGGTGTTGGTGCCACTCACCGGGCCGTTGGAGGGATGTTTGGGGTTTCACCCACTGATGCCTTGTTTTTAAGCCGAAGCCAAGAAGTATGAAAATTATCGTCGTATTCTCAAATCGGGGGTCCCCTGATCGCGCGGTCAGTTCGTACGAGTTACATTGGTCCCGTGCGAGGTGTTGGTGCCACTCACGGTGCCGTTCGAGGGATGTTTGGGGTTTCACCCAGTAACACCATGTTTTTAAGCCGAAGTCTAGAGATCTGCAAATTATCATCATATTCTCAATGTGGGGGTCCCGTGAACGCGCGGTCAGTTCGTACGAGTTACGTTAGTCCTATGCGAGGTGTTGGTTCCACTCACAGGGCCGTTCGGAGGTTGTTTCGGGTTTTCCCCCACCAACGCCATGTTTTCAAGCCTAAATCTAGAAATGTGCAAATTATCGTCGAATTCTCAAATCGGGGGTCCCATGATCGCGCAGTCAGTTCGAACAAGTTACATTGGTCCCGTACAAGGTGTTGGTGCCACTCACGGGGCCGTTCGGGGGTTGTTTCGGATTTTCACCCACTAACGCCATGTTTTTAAGCCTAAGTCTAGAAATATAAAAATTATTGTCGTATTCTCATACCGGGGGCCGCGTGATCGCGCGCGGTCAGTTCGTACGAGTTATATTGGTCCCGTGCGAGGTGTTAGTGCCACTCACGGGGCCGTTCGAGGGATGTTTCGGGTTTCACCCACTAACGCCTTGTTTTTAAGCCGAAGTCTAGATGTATGCAAATTATCGTCGTATTCTCAAATCGGGGGTCCCCTGATCGCGCGGTCAGTTCGTACGAGTTACATTGGTCCCGTGCGAGGTGTTGGTGCCACTCCCCGGGCCGTTGGAGGGATGTTTGGGGATTCGCCCACTAACGCCATGTTTTTAAGCCGACGCCTAGAAGTATGCAAATTATTGTCGTATTCTCAAATCGGGGGTCCCCTGATCGCGCGGTCAGTTCGTACGAGTTACATTGGTCCCGTGAGAGGTGTTGGTGCCACTCACGGAGCCGTTCGAGGGATGTTTGGGGTTTCACCCAGCAACGCCATGTTTTTAAGCCGAAGTCTAGAAATATACAAATTATCAACATATTCTCAAACTGGGGGTCCCGTGAACGCGCAATCAGTTCGTACGAGTTACGTTAGTCCTATGCGAGGTGTTGGTGCCACTCACGGGGCCGTTCGGAGGTTGTTTCGGGTTTTCCCCCACCAACGCCATGTTTTCAAGCCTAAGTCTAGAAATATGCAAATTATCGTCGTATTCTCAAATCGGGGGTCCCATAATCGCGCGGTCAGTTCGTACGAGTTACATTGGTCCCGTCCGAGGCGTTGGTGCCACTCAGGAGGCCGTTCGGGGGACATTTCGGTTTTTCACCCACTAACGCCATGTTTTTAAGCCTAAGTCTAGAAATATGAAAATTATCGTCGTATTCTCAAATCGGGGGTCCCGTGATCATGCAGTCAGTTCGGACGAGTTACATTGGTCCCGTGCGAGGAGTTGGTGCCACTCACGGGACCGTTCGGGGGCTGTTTCGGGTGTTCACCCACTAACGCCATGTTTTTAAGCCTAAGTCTAGAAATATGCAAAATATCGTCGAATTCTCAAACCGGGGGTCCCGTGATCGCGCGGTCAGTTCGAACGAGTTACATTGGTCCCGTACAAGGTGTTGGTGCCACTCACGGGGCCGTTCGGGGGCTGTTTCGGATTTTCACCCACTAACGCCATGTTTTTAAGCCTAAGTCTAGAAATATATAAATTATCGTCGTATTCTCATACTGGGGGCCGCGTGATCGCGCGCGGTCAGTTCGTACGAGTTATATTGGTCCCGTGCGAGGTGTTAGTGCCACTCACGGGGCCGTTCGAGGGATGTTTCGGGTTTCACCCACTAACGCCTTGTTTTTAAGCCGAAGTCTAGATGTATGCAAATTATCGTCGTATTCTCAAATCGGGGGTCCCCTGATCGCGCGGTCAGTTCGTACGAGTTACATTGGTCCCGTTCGAGGTGTTGGTGCCACTCACCGGGCCGTTGGAGGGATGTTTGGGGATTCGCCCACTAACGCCTTGTTTTTAAGCCGACGCCTAGAAGTATGCAAATTATCGTCGTATTCTCAAATCGGGGGTCCCCTGATCGCGCGGTCAGTTCGTACGAGTTACATTGGTCCCGTGAGAGGTGTTGGTGCCACTCACGGAGCCGTTCGAGGGATGTTTGGGGTTTCACCCAGCAACGTCATATTTTAAGCCGAAGTCTAGAAATATACAAATTATCAACATATTCTCAAACTGGGGTCCCGTGAACGCGCGGTCAGTTCGTACGAGTTACGTTAGTCCTATACGAGGTGTTGGTGCCACTCACGGGGCCGTTCGGAGGTTGTTTCGGGTTTTCCTCAACCAACGCCATGTTTTCAAGCCTAAGTCTAGAAATATGCAAATTATCGTCGTATTCTCAAATCGAGGGTCCCGCGGTCGCGCGGTCAGTTCGTACGAGTTACATTGGTCCCGTGCGAGGCGTTGGTGCCACTCACGAGGCGGTTCGGGGGACATTTCGGTTTTCACCCACTAACGCCATGTTTTTAAGCCTAAGTCTAGAAATATGAAAATTATCGTCGTATTCTCAAACCGGGGGTCCCGTGATCGCGCGATCAGTTTGGACGAGTTACATTGGTCCCGTGCGAGGAGTTGGTGCCACTCACGGGGCCGTTCGGGGGTTGTTTCGGGTGTTCACCCACTAACTTCATGTTTTTTAAGCCTAAGTCTAGAAATATGCAAAATATCATCGAATTCTCAAACCGGGGGTCCCGTGATCGCGCGATTAGTTCGAACGAGTTACATTGGTCCCGTACAAGGTGTTGGTGCCACTCACGGGGCCGTTCGGGGGCTGTTTCGGATTTTCACCCACTAACGCCATGTTTTTAAGTCTAAGTCTAGAAATATGAAAATTATCGTCGTATTCTAATACTGGGGGCCGCGTGATCGCGCGGTCAGTCTGTACGAGTTATATTGGTCTCGTGCGAGGTGTTAGTGCCACTCACGGGGCCGTTCGAGGGATGTTTCGGGTTTCACCCACTAACGCCTTGTTTTTAAGCCGAAGTCTAGATGTATGCAAATTATCGTCGTATTCTCAAATCGGGGGTCCCCTGACAGCGCGGTCAGTTCGTACGACTTACATTGGTCCCGTGCTAGGTGTTGGTGCCACTCACCGGGCCGTTGGAGGGATGTTTGGGGTTTCACCCACTGATGCCTTGTTTTTAAGCCGAAGCCAAGAAGTATGCAAATTATCGTCGTATTCTCAAATCGGGGGTCCCCTGATTGCGCGGTCAGTTCGTACGAGTTAGATTGGTCCCGTGCGAGGTGATGGTGCCACTCACGGGGCCGTTCGAGGGATGTTTGGGGTTTCACCCAGTAACGCCATGTTTTTAAGCCGAAGTCTAGAGATCTGCAAATTATCATCATATTCTCAAAGTGGGGGTCCCGTGAACGCGCGGTCAGTTCGTACGAGTTACGTTAGTCCTATGCGAGGTGTTGGTGCCACTCACAGGGCCGTTCGGAGGTTGTTTCGGGTTTTCCCCCACCAACGCCATGTTTTCAAGCCTAAGTCTAGAAATATGCAAATTATCGTCGTATTCTCAAATCGGGGGTCCCGCGATCGCGCAGTCAGTTCGAACAAGTTACATTGGTCCCGTCCGAGGCGTTGGTGCCACTCACGAGGCCGTTCGGGGGACATTTCGGTTTTTCACCCACTAACGCCATGTTTTTAAGCCTAAGTCTAGAAATATGAAAATTATCGTCGTATTCTCAAATCGGGGGTCCCGTGATCATGCAGTCAGTTCGGACGAGTTACATTGGTCCCGTGCGAGGAGTTGGTGCCACTCACGGGGCCGTTCGGGGGCTGTTTCGGGTGTTCACCCACTAACGCCATGTTTTTAAGCCTAAGTCTAGAAATATGCAAAATATCGTCGAATTCTCAAACCGGGGGTCCCGTGATCGCGCGGTCAGTTCGAACGAGTTACATTGGTCCCGTACAAGGTGTTGGTGCCACTCACGGGGCCGTTCGGGGGCTGTTTCGGATTTTCACCCACTAACGCCATGTTTTTAAGCCTAAGTCTAGAAATATATAAATTATCGTCGTATTCTCATACTGGGGGCCGCGTGATCGCGCGCGGTCAGTTCGTACGAGTTATATTGGTCCCGTGCGAGGTGTTAGTGCCACTCACGGGGCCGTTCGAGGGATGTTTCGGGTTTCACCCACTAACGCCTTGTTTTTAAGCCGAAGTCTAGATGTATGCAAATTATCGTCGTATTCTCAAATCGGGGGTCCCCTGATCGCGCGGTCAATTCGTACGAGTTACATTGGTCCCGTGCGAGGTGTTGGTGCCACTCACCGGGCCGTTGGAGGGATGTTTGGGGTTTCACCCACTAATGCCTTGTTTTTATGCCGAAGCCAAGAAATATGCAAATTATTGTCGTATTCTCAAATCGGGGGTCCCCTGATCGCGCAGTCAGTTCGTAGAGTTACATTGGTCCCGTGAGAGGTGTTGGTGCCACTCACGGGGCCGTTCGAGGGATGTTTGGGGTCTCACCCAGCAACGCCATGTTTTTAAGAGGAAGTCTAGAAATATACAAATTATCAACATATTCTCAAACTGGGGGTCCCGTGAACGTGCGGTCAGTTCGTACGAGTTACGTTAGGTGCCACTCACGGGGCTGTTCGGAGGCTGTTTCGGGTTTACCCCCACCAACGCCATGTTTTCAAGCCTAAGTCTAGAAATGTGCAACTTATCGTCGTATTCTCAAATCGGGGCTCCCGCGGTCGCATGGTCAGTTCGTACGATGATAATTTGGTCCCGTGCAAGGCGTTGGTGCCACTCACAAGGCCCTTCGAGGAATGTTTCGGGTTTTCAGGCACTAACGCCATGTATTTAAGCCTAAGTCTAGAAATATGAAAATTATCGTCGTATTCTCATACTGGGGGCCGCGTGATCGCGCGGTCAGTTCGTACGAGTTATATTGGTCTCGTGCGAGGTGTTAGTGCCACTCACGGGGCCGTTCGAGGGATGTTTCGGGTTCCACACACTAACACCTTATTTTTAAGCCGAAGTCTAGATGTATGCAAATTATCGTCGTATTCTCAAATCGGGGGTCCCCTAATCGCGCGGTCAGTTCGTACGACTTACATTGGTCCCGTGCGAGGTGTTGGTGCCACTCACCGGGCCGTTGGAGGGATGTTTGGGGTTTCACCCACTAATGCCTTGTTTTTAAGCCGAAGCCAAGAAGTATGAAAATTATCGTCGTATTCTCAAATCGGGGGTCCCCTGATCGCGCGGTCAGTTCGTACGAGTTACATTGGTCCCGTGCAAGGTGTTGGTGCCACTCAAGGTGCCGTTCGAGGGATGTTTGGGGTTTCACCCAGTAACGCCATGTTTTTAAGCCGAAGTCTAGAGATCTGCAAATTATCATCATATTCTCAATGTGGGGGTCCCGTGAACGCGCGGTCAGTTCGTACGAGTTACGTTAGTCCTATGCGAGGTGTTGGTTCCACTCACAGGGCCGTTCGGAGGTTGTTTCGGGTTTTCCCCCACCAACGCCAAGTTTTCAAGCCTAAGTCTAGAAATGTGCAAATTATCGTCGAATTCTCAAATCGGGGGTCCCATGATCGCGCAGTCAGTTCGAACGAGTTACATTGGTCCCGTACAAGGTGTTGGTGCCACTCACGGGGCCGTTCGGGGGTTGTTTCGGATTTTCACCCACTAACGCCATGTTTTTAAGCCTAAGTCTAGAAATATAAAAATTGTCGTCGTATTCTCATACTGGGGGCCGCGTGATCGCGCGCGGTCAGTTCGTACGAGTTATATTGGTCCCGTGCGAGGTGTTAGTGCCACTCACGGGGCCGTTCGAGGGATGTTTCGGGTTTCACCCACTAACGCCTTGCTTTTAAGCCTAAGTCTAGAAATATGCAAATTATCGTCGTATTCTCAAATCGGGGGTCCCCTGATCGCGCGGTAAGTTTGTACGAGTTACATTGGTCCCGTGCGAGGTGTTGGTGCCACTCACGGAGCCGTTCGAGGGATGTTTGGGGTTTCACCCAGCAACGCCATGTTTTTATGCCGAAGCCAAGAAATATACAAATTATCAACATATTCTCAAACTGGGGGTCCCGTGAACGCGCATTCAGTTCGTACGAGTTACGTTAGTCCTATGCGAGGTGTTGGTGCCACTCACGGGGCCGTTCGGAGGTTGTTTCGGGTTTTCCCCCACCAACGCCATGTTTTCAAGCCTAAGTCTAGAAATATGCAAATTATCGCCGTATTCTCAAATCGGGGGTCCCATAATCGCGCGGTCAGTTCGTACGAGTTACATTGGTCCCGTCCGAGGCGTTGGTGCCACTCACGAGGCCGTTCGGGGGACATTTCGGTTTTTCACCCACTAACGCCATGTTTTTAAGCCTAAGTCTAGAAATATACAAAATATCATCGAATTCTCAAACCGGGGGTCCCGTGATCGCGCGATCAGTTCGAACGAGTTACATTGGTCCCGTACAAGGTGTTGGTGCCACTCACGGGGCCGTTCGGGGGCTGTTTCGGATTTTCACCCACTAACGCCATGTTTTTAAGCCTAAGTCTAGAAATATGAAAATTATCGTCGTATTCTCATACTGGGGGCCGCGTGATCGTGCGGTCAGTCTGTACGAGTTATATTGGTCTCGTGCGAGGTGTTAGTGCCACTCACGGGGCCGTTCGAGGGATGTTTCGGGTTTCACCCACTAACGCCTTGTTTTTAAGCCGAAGTCTAGATGTATGCAAATTATCGTCGTATTCTCAAATCGGGGGTCCCCTGACCGCGCGGTCAGTTCGTACGACTTACATTGGTCCCGTGCGAGGTGTTGGTGCCACTCACCGGGCGGTTGGAGGGATGTTTGGGGTTTCACCCACTGATGCCTTGTTTTTAAGCCGAAGCCAAGAAGTATGAAAATTATCGTCGTATTCTCAAATCGGGGGTCCCCTGATCGCGCGGTCAATTCGTACGAGTTACATTGGTCCCGTGCGAGGTGTTGGTGCCACTCACGGTGCCGTTCGAGGGATGTTTGGGGTTTCACCCAGTAACGCCATGTTTTTAAGCCGAAGTCTAGAGATCTGCAAATTATCATCATATTCTCAATGTGGGGGTCCCGTGAACGCGCGGTCAGTTCGTACGAGTTACATTAGTCCTATGCGAGGTGTTGGTTCCACTCACAGGGCCGTTCGGAGGTTGTTTCGGGTTTTCCCCCACCAACGCCATGTTTTCAAGCCTAAGTCTAGAAATGTGCAAATTATCGTCGAATTCTCAAATCGGGGGTCCCATGATCGCGCAGTCAGTTCGAACGAGTTACATTGGTCCCGAACAAGGTGTTGGTGCCACTCACGGGGCCGTTCGGGGGTTGTTTCGGATTTTCACCCACTAACGCCATGTTTTTAAGCCTAAGTCTAGAAATATAAAAATTGTCGTCGTATTCTCATACTGGGGGCCGCGTGATCGCGCGCGGTCAGTTCGTACGAGTTATATTGGTCCCGTGCGAGGTGTTAGTGCCACTCACGGGGCCGTTCGAGGGATGTTTCGGGTTTCACCCACTAACGCCTTGTTTTTAAGCCGAAGTCTAAATGTATGCAAATTATCGTCGTATTCTCAAATCGGGGGTCCCCTGATCGCGCGGTCAGTTCGTACGAGTTACATTGGTCCCGTGCGAGGTGTTGGAGCCACTCCCCGGGCCGTTGGAGGGATGTTTGGGGATTCGCCCACTAACGCCTTGTTTTTAAGCCGACGCCTAGAAGTATGCAAATTATTGTCGTATTCTCAAATCGGGGGTCCCCTGATCGTGCGGTCAGTTCGTACGAGTTACATTGGTCCCGTGAGAGGTGTTGGTGCCACTCACGGGGCCGTTCGGAGGTTGTTTCGGGTTTTCCCCCACCAACGCCATGTTTTCAAGCCTAAGTCTAGAAATATGCAAATTATCGTCGTATTCTCAAATCGGGGGTCCCATAATCGCGCGGTCAGTTCGTACGAGTTACATTGGTCCCGTCCGAGGCGTTGGTGCCACTCACGAGGCCGTTCGGGGGACATTTCGGTTTTTCACCCACTAACGCCATGTTTTTAAGCCTAAGTCTAGAAATATGAAAATTATCGTCGTATTCTCAAATCGGGGGTCCCGTGATCATGCAGTCAGTTCGGACGAGTTACATTGGTCCCGTGCGAGGAGTTGGTGCCACTCACGGGACCGTTCGGGGGCTGTTTCGGGTGTTCACCCACTAACGCCATGTTTTTAAGCCTAAGTCTAGAAATATGCAAAATATCGTCGAATTCTCAAACCGGGGGTCCCGTGATCGCGCGGTCAGTTCGAACGAGTTACATTGGTCCCGTACAAGGTGTTAGTGCCACTCACGGGGCCGTTCGGGGGCTGTTTCGGATTTTCACCCACTGACGCCATGTTTTTAAGCCTAAGTCTAGAAATATATAAATTATCGTCGTATTCTCATACTGGGGGCCGCGTGATCGCGCGCGGTCAGTTCGTACGAGTTATATTGGTCCCGTGCGAGGTGTTAGTGCCACTCACGGGGCCGTTCGAGGGATGTTTCGGGTTTCACCCACTAACGCCTTGTTTTTAAGCCGAAGCCTAGATGTATTCAAATTATCGTCGTATTCTCAAATCGGGGGTCCCCTGATCGCGCGATCAGTTCGTACGAGTTACATTGGTCCCGTGAGAGGTGTTGGTGCCACTTACGGAGCCGTTCGAGGGATGTTTGGGGTTTCACCCAGCAACGTCATATTTTAAGCCGAAGTCTAGAAATATACAAATTATCAACATATTCTCAAACTGGGGTCCCGTGAACGCGCGGTCAGTTCGTACGAGTTACGTTAGTCCTATACGAGGTGTTGGTGCCACTCACGGGGCCGTTCGGAGGTTGTTTCGGGTTTTCCCCAACCAACGCCATGTTTTCAAGCCTAAGTCTAGAAATATGCAAATTATCGTCGTATTCTCAAATCGGGGGTCCCGCGGTCGCGCGGTCAGTTCGTACGAGTTACATTGGTCCCGTGCGACGCGTTGGTGCCACTCACGAGGCGGTTCGGGGGACATTTCGGTTTTTCACCCACTAACGCCATGTTTTTAAGCTTAGAAATATGAAAATTATTGTCGCATTCTCAAACTGGGGGTCCCGTGATCGCGCGATCAGTTTGGACGAGTTACATTGGTCCCGTGCGAGGAGTTGGTGCCACTCACGGGGCCGTTCGGGGGTTGTTTCGGGTGTTCACCCACTAACTTCATGTTTTTTAAGCCTAAGTCTAGAAATATGCAAAATATCATCGAATTCTCAAACCGGGGGTCCCGTGATCGCGCGATCAGTTCGAACGAGTTACATTGGTCCCGTACAAGGTGTTGGTGCCACTCACGGGACCGTTCGGGGGCTGTTTCGGATTTTCACCCACTAACGCTATGTTTTTAAGCCTAAGTCTAGAAATATGAAAATTATCGTCGTATTCTCATACTGGGGGCCGCGTGATCGCGCGGTCAGTTCGTACGAGTTATATTGGTCTCGTGCGAGGTGTTAGTGCCACTCACGGGGCCGTTCGAGGGATGTTTCGGGTTTCACCCACTAACGCCTTGTTTTTAAGCCGAAGTCTAGATGTATGCAAATTATCGTCGTATTCTCAAATCGGGGGTCCACTGACCGCGCGGTCAGTTCGTACGACTTACATTGGTCCCGTGCGAGGTGTTGGTGCCACTCACCGGGCCGTTGGAGGGATGTTTGGGGTTTCACCCACTAATGCCTTGTTTTTATGCCGAAGCCAAGAAATATGCAAATTATTGTCGTATTCTCAAATCGGGGGTCCCCTGATCGCGCAGTCAGTTCGTAGAGTTACATTGGTCCCGTGAGAGGTGTTGGTGCCACTCACGGGGCCGTTCGAGGGATGTTTGGGGTCTCACCCAGCAACGCCATGTTTTTAAGAGGAAATCTAGAAATATACAAATTATCAACATATTCTCAAACTGGGGGTCCCGTGAACGCGCGGTCAGTTCGTACGAGTTACGTTAGGTGCCACTCACGGGGCCGTTCGGAGGCTGTTTCGGGTTTACCCCCACCAACGCCATGTTTTCAAGCCTAAGTCTAGAAATGTGCAACTTATCGTCGTATTCTCAAATTGGGGCTCCCGCGGTCGCATGGTCAGTTCGTACGATGATAATTTGGTCCCGTGCAAGGCGTTGGTGCCACTCACAAGGCCCTTCGAGGAATGTTTCGGGTTTTCACGCACTAACGCCATGTTTTTAAGCCTAAGTCTAGAAATATGAAAATTATCGTCGTATTCTCGTACGAGTTATATTGGTCTCGTGCGAGGTGTTAGTGCCACTCACGGGGCCGTTCGAGGGATGTTTCGGGTTTCACCCACTAACACCTTGTTTTTAAGCCGAAGTCTAGATGTATGCAAATTATCGTCGTATTCTCAAATCGGGGGTCCCGCGGTCGCGCGGTCAGTTCGTACGAGTTACATTGGTCCCGTGCGACGCGTTGGTGCCACTCACGAGGCGGTTCGGGGGACATTTCGGTTTTTCACCCACTAACGCCATGTTTTTAAGCTTAGAAATATGAAAATTATCGTCGTATTCTCAAACCGGGGGTCCCGTGATCGCGCGATCAGTTTGGACGAGTTACATTGGTCCCGTACGAGGAGTTGGTGCCACTCACGGGGCCGTTCGGGGGTTGTTTCGGGTGTTCACCCACTAACTTCATGTTTTTTAAGCCTAAGTCTAGAAATATGCAAAATATCATCGAATTCTCAAACCGGGGTTCCCGTGATCGCGCGATCAGTTCGAACGAGTTACATTGGTCCCGTACAAGGTGTTGGTGCCACTCACGGGGCCGTTCGGGGGCTGTTTCGGATTTTCACCCACTAACGCCATGTTTTTAAGCCTAAGTCTAGAAATATGAAAATTATCGTCGTATTCTCATACTGGGGGCCGCGTGATCGCGCGGTCAGTTCGTACGAGTTATATTGGTCTCGTGCGAGGTGTTAGTGCCACTCACGGGGACGTTCGAGGGATGTTTCGGGTTTCACCCACTAACGCCTTGTTTTTAAGCCGAAGTCTAGATGTATGCAAATTATCGTCGTATTCTCAAATCGGGGGTCCCCTGACCGCGCGGTCAGTTCGTACGACTTACATTGGTCCCGTACGAGGTGTTGGTGCCACTCACCGGGCCGTTGGAGGGATGTTTGGGGTTTCACCCACTAATGCCTTGTTTTTATGCCGAAGCCAAGAAATATGCAAATTATTGTCGTATTCTCAAATCGGGGGTCCCCTGATCGCGCAGTCAGTTCGTAGAGTTACATTGGTCCCGTGAGAGGTGTTGGTGCCACTCACGGGGCCGTTCGAGGGATGTTTGGGGTCTCACCCAGCAACGCCATGTTTTTAAGAGGAAGTCTAGAAATATACAAATTATCAACATATTCTCAAACTGGGGCTCCCGCGGTCGCATGGTCAGTTCGTACGATGATAATTTGGTCCCGTGCAAGGCGTTGGTGCCACTCACAAGGCCCTTCGAGGAATGTTTCGGGTTTTCACGCACTAACGCCATGTTTTTAAGCCTAAGTCTAGAAATATGAAAATTATCGTCGTATTCTCATACTGGGGGCCGCGTTATCGCGCGGTCAGTTCGTACGAGTTATATTGGTCTCGTGCGAGGTGTTAGTGCCACTCACGGGGCCGTTCGAGGGATGTTTCGGGTTTCACCCACTAACACCTTGTTTTTAAGCCGAAGTCTAGATGTATGCAAATTATCGTCGTATTCTCAAATCGGGGTCCCATAATCGCGCGGTCAGTTCGTACGAGTTACATTGGTCCCGTCCGAGGCGTTGGTGCCACTCACGAGGCCGTTCGGGGGACATTTCGGTTTTTCACCCACTAACGCCATGTTTTTAAGCCTAAGTCCAGAAATATGAAAATTATCGTCGTATTCTCAAACCGGGGGTCCCGTGATCGCGCGATCAGTTTGGACGAGTTACATTGGTCCCGTGCGAGGAGTTGGTGCCACTCACGGGGCCGTTCGGGGGTTGTTCGGGTGTTCACCCACTAACTTCATGTTTTTTAAGCCTAAGTCTAGAAATATGCAAAATATCATCGAATTCTCAAACCGGGGGTCCCGTGATCGCGCGATCAGTTCGAACGAGTTACATTGGTCCCGTACAAGGTGTGGGTGCCACTCACGCGGCCGTTCGGGGGCTGTTTCGGATTTTCACCCACTAACGCCATGTTTTTAAGCCTAAGTCTAGAAATATGAAAATTATCGTCGTATTCTCATACTGGGGGCCGCGTGATTGCGCGGTCAGTCTGTACGAGTTATATTGGTCTCGTGCGAGGTGTTAGTGCCACTCACGGGGCCGTTCGAGGGATGTTTCGGGTTTCACCCACTAACGCCTTGTTTTTAAGCCGAAGTCTAGATGTATGCAAATTATCGTCGTATTCTCAAATCGGGGGTCCCCTGACCGCGCGGTCAGTTCGTACGAGTTACATTGGTCCCGTGCGAGGTGTTGGTGCCACTCACCGGGCCGTTGGAGGGATGTTTGGGGTTTCACCCACTGATGCTTTGTTTTTAAGCCGAAGCCAAGAAGTATGAAAATTATCGTCGTATTCTCAAATCGGGGGTCCCCTGATCGCGCGGTCAGTTCGTACGAGTTACATTGGTCCCGTGCGAGGTGTTGGTGCCACTCACGGGGCCGTTCGAGGGATGTTTGGGGTTTCACCCAGTAACGCCATGTTTTTAAGCCGAAGTCTAGAGATCTGCAAATTATCATCATATTCTCAATGTGGGGGTCCCGTGAACGCGCGGTCAGTTCGTACGAGTTACGTTAGTCCGATGCGAGGTGTTGGTTCCACTCACAGAGCCGTTCGGAGGTTGTTTCGGGTTTTCCCCCACCAACGCCATGTTTTCAAGCCTAAGTCTAGAAATGTGCAAATTATCGTCGAATTCTCAAATCGGGGGTCCCATGATCGCGCGGTCAGTTCGAACGAGTTACATTGGTCCCGTACAAAGGTGTTGGTGCCACTCACGGGGCCGTTCGGGGGTTGTTTCGGATTTTCACCCACTAACGCCATGTTTTTAAGCCTAAGTCTAGAAATATAAAAATTATCGTCGTATTCTCATACTGGGGGCCGCGTGATCGCGCGCGGTCAGTTCGTACGAGTTATATTGGTCCCGTGCGAGGTGTTAGTGCCACTCACGGGGCCGTTCGAGGGATGTTTCGGGTTTCACCCACTAACGCCTTGTTTTTAAGCCGAAGTCTAGATGTATGCAAATTATCGTCGTATTCTCAAATCGGGGGTCCCCTGATCGCGCGGTCAGTTCGTACGAGTTACATTAGTCCCGTGCGAGGTGTTGGTGCCACTCCCCGGGCCGTTGGAGGGATGTTTGGGGATTCGCCCACTAACGCCTTGTTTTTAAGCCGACGCCTAGAAGTATGCAAATTATTGTCGTATTCTCAAATCGGGGGTCCCCTGATCGCGCGGTCAGTTCGTACGAGTTACATTGGTCCCGTGAGAGGTGTTGGTGCCACTCATGGTGCCGTTCGAGGGATGTTTGGGGTTTCACCCAGCAACGCCATGTTTTTAAGCCGAAGTCTAGAAATATACAAATTATCAACATATTCTCAAACTGGGGGTCCCGTGAACGCGCAATCAGTTCGTACGAGTTACGTTAGTCCTATGCGAGGTGTTGGTGCCACTCACGGGGCCGTTCGGAGGTTGTTTCGGGTTTTCCCCCACCAACGCCATGTTTTCAAGCCTAAGTCTAGAAATATGCAAATTATCGCCGTATTCTCAAATCGGGGGTCCCATAATCGCGCGGTCAGTTCGTACGAGTTACATTGGTCCCGTCCGAGGCGTTGGTGCCACTCACGAGGCCGTTCGGGGGACATTTCGGTTTTTCACCCACTAACGCCATGTTTTTAAGCCTAAGTCTAGAAATATGAAAATTATCGTAGTATTCTCAAATCAGGGGTCCCGTGATCACGCAGTCAGTTCGGACGAGTTACATTGGTCCCGTGCGAGGAGTTGGTGCCACTCACGGGACCGTTCGGGGGCTGTTTCGGGTGTTCACCCACTAACGCCATGTTTTTAAGCCTAAGTCTAGAAATATGCAAAATATAGTCGAATTCTCAAACCGGGGGTATCGTGATCGCGCGGTCAGTTCGAACGAGTTACATTGGTCCCGTATAAGGTGTTGGTGCCACTCACGGGGCCGTTCGGGGGCTGTTTCGGATTTTCACCCACTAACGCCATGTTTTTAAGCCTAAGTCTAGAAATATATAAATTATCGTCGTATTCTCATACTGGGGGCCGCGTGATCGCGCGCGGTCAGTTCGTACGAGTTATATTGGTCCCGTGCGACGTGTTAGTGCCACTCACGGGGCCGTTCGAGGGATGTTTCGGGTTTCACCCACTAACGCCTTGTTTTTAAGCCGAAGTCTAGATGTATGCAAATTATCGTCGTATTCTCAAATCGGGGGTCCCCTGATCGCGCGGTCAGTTCGTACGAGTTACATTGGTCCCGTACGAGGTGTTGGTGCCACTCACCGGGCCGTTGGAGGGATGTTTGGGGATTCGCCCACTAACGCCTTGTTTTTAAGCCGACGCCTAGAAGTATGCAAATTATCGTCGTATTCTCAAATCGGGGGTCCCCTGATCGCGCGGTCAGTTCGTACGAGTTACATTGGTCCCGTGAGAGGTGTTGGTGCCACTCACGGAGCCGTTCGAGGGATGTTTGGGGTTTCACCCAGCAACGTCATATTTTAAGCCGAAGTCTAGAAATATACAAATTATCAACATATTCTCAAACTGGGGTCCCGTGAACGCGCGGTCAGTTCGTACGAGTTACGTTAGTCCTATACGAGGTGTTGGTGCCACTCACGGGGCCGTTCGGAGGTTGTTTCGGGTTTTCCCCAACCAACGCCATGTTTTCAAGCCTCAGTCTAGAAATATGCAAATTATCATCGTATTCTCAAATCGGGGGTCCCGCGGTCGCGCGGTCAGTTCGTACGAGTTACATTGGTCCCGTGCGAGGCGTTGGTGCCACTCACGAGGCGGTTCGGGGGACATTTCGGTTTTTCACCCACTAACGCCATGTTTTTAAGCTTAGAAATATGAAAATTATCGTCGTATTCTCAAACCGGGGGTCCCGTGATCGCGCGATCAGTTTGGACGAGTTACATTGGTCCCGTGCGAGGAGTTGGTGCCACTCACGGGGCCGTTCGGGGGTTGTTTCGGGTGTTCACCCACTAACTTCATGTTTTTTAAGCCTAAGTCTAGAAATATGCAAAATATCATCGAATTCTCAAACCGGGGGTCCCGTGATCGCGCAATCAGTTCGAACGAGTTACATTGGTCCCGTACAAGGTGTTGGTGCCACTCACGGGGCCGTTCGGGGGCTGTTTCGGATTTTCACCCACTAACGCCATGTTTTTAAGCCTAAGTCTAGAAATATGAAAATTATCGTCGTATTCTCATACTGGGGGCCGCGTGATCGCGCGGTCAGTTCGTACGAGTTATATTGGTCTCGTACGAGGTGTTAGTGCCACTCACGGGGCCGTTCGAGGGATGTTTCGGGTTTCACCCACTAACGCCTTGTTTTTAAGCCGAAGTCTAGAGGTATGCAAATTATCGTCGTATTCTCAAATCGGGGGTCCCCTGACCGCGCGGTCAGTTCGTACGACTTACATTGGTCCCGTGCGAGGTGTTGGTGCCACTCACCGGGCCGACGGAGGGATGTTTGGGGTTTCACCCACTAATGCCTTGTTTTTATGCCGAAGCCAAGAAATATGCAAATTATTGTCGTATTCTCAAATCGGGGGTCCCCTGATCGCGCAGTCAGTTCGTAGAGTTACATTGGTCCCGTGAGAGGTGTTGGTGCCACTCACGGGGCCGTTCGAGGGATGTTTGGGGTCTCACCCAGCAACGCCATGTTTTTAAGAGGAAGTCTAGAAATATACAAATTATCAACATATTCTCAAACTGGGGGTCCCGTGAACGCGCGGTCAGTTCGTACGAGTTACGTTAGGTGCCACTCACGGGGCCGTTCGGAGGCTGTTTCGGGTTTTCCCCCACCAACGCCATGTTTTCAAGCCTAAGTCTAGAAATGTGCAACTTATCGTCGTATTCTCATATCGGGGCTCCCGCGGTCGCATGGTCAGTTCGTACGATGATAATTTGGTCCCGTGCAAGGCGTTGGTGCCACTCACAAGGCCCTTCGAGGAATGTTTCGGGTTTTCACGCACTAACGCCATGTTTTTAAGCCTAAGTCTAGAAATATGAAAATTATCGTCGTATTCTCATACCGGGGGCCGCGTGATCGCGCGGTCAGTTCGTACGAGTTATATTGGTCTCATGCGAGGTGTTAGTGCCACTCACGGGGCCGTTCGAGGGATGTTTCGGGTTTCACCCACTAACACCTTGTTTTTAAGCCGAAGTCTAGATGTATGCAAATTATCGTCGTATTCTCAAATCGGGGGTCCCCTGATTGCGCGGTCAGTTCGTACGAGTTACATTGGTCCCGTGCGAGGCGTTGGTGCCACTCACGAGGCGGTTCGGGGGACATTTCGGTTTTCACCCACTAACGCCATGTTTTTAAGCCTAAGTCTAGAAATATGAAAATTATCGTCGTATTCTCAAACCGGGGGTCCCGTGATCGCGCGATCAGTTTGGACGAGTTACATTGGTCCCGTGCGAGGAGTTGGTGCCACTCACGGGGCCGTTCGGGGGTTGTTTCGGGTGTTCACCCACTAACTTCATGTTTTTTAAGCCTAAGTCTAGAAATATGCAAAATATCATCGAATTCTCAAACCGGGGGTCCCGTGATCGCGCGATCAGTTCGAACGAGTTACATTAGTCCCGTACAAGGTGTTGGTGCCACTCACGGGGCCGTTCGGGGGCTGTTTCGGATTTTCACCCACTAACGCCATGTTTTTAAGCCTAAGTCTAGAAATATGAAAATTATCGTCGTATTCTCATACTGGGGGCCGCGTGATCGCGCGGTCAGTCTATACGAGTTATATTGGTCTCGTGCGAGGTGTTAGTGCCACTCACGGGGCCGTTCGAGGGATGTTTCGGGTTTCACCCACTAACGCCTTGTTTTTAAGCCGAAGTCTAGATGTATGCGAATTATCGTCGTATTCTCAAATCGGGGGTCCCCTGACCGCGCGGTCAGTTCGTACGACTTACATTGGTCCCGTGCGAGGTGTTGGTGCCACTCACCGGGCCGTTGGAGGGATGTTTGGGGTTTCACGCACTGATGCCTTGTTTTTAAGCCGAAGCCAAGAAGTATGCAAATTATCGTCGTATTCTCAAATCGGGGGTCCCCTGATCGCGCGGTCAGTTCGTACGAGTTACACTGGTCCCGTACAAGGTGTTGGTGCCACTCACGGGGCCGTTCGGGGGCTGTTTCGGATTTTCACCCACTAACGCCATGTTTTTAAGCCTAAGTCTAGAAATATGAAAATTATCGTCGTATTCTCATACTGGGGGCCGCGTGATCGCGCGGTCAGTCTATACGAGTTATATTGGTCTCGTGCGAGGTGTTAGTGCCACTCACGGGGCCGTTCGAGGGATGTTTCGGGTTTCACCCACTAACGCCTTGTTTTTAAGCCGAAGTCTAGATGTATGCAAATTATCGTCGTATTCTCAAATCGGGGGTCCCCTGATCGCGCGGTCAGTTCGTACGAGTTACATTGGTCCCGTACGAGGTGTTGGTGCCACTCACCGGGCTGTTGGAGGGATGTTTGGGGATTCGCCCACTAACGCCTTGTTTTTAAGCCGACGCCTAGAAGTATGCAAATTATCGTCGTATTCTCAAATCGGGGGTCCCCTGATCGCGCGGTCAGTTCGTACGAGTTACATTGGTCCCGTGAGAGGTGTTGGTGCCACTCACGGAGCCGTTCGAGGGATGTTTGGGGTTTCACCCTGCAACGTCATATTTTAAGCCGAAGTCTAGAAATATACAAATTATCAACATATTCTCAAACTGGGGTCCCGTGAACGCGCGGTCAGTTCGTACGAGTTACGTTAGTCCTATACGAGGTGTTGGTGCCACTCACGGGGCCGTTCGGAGGTTGTTTCGGGTTTTCCCCAACCAACGCCTTGTTTTCAAGCCTAAGTCTAGAAATATGCAAATTATCGTCGTATTCTCAAATCGGGGGTCCCGCAGTCGCGCGATCAGTTCGTACGAGTTACATTGGTCCCGTGCGAGGCGTTGGTGCCACTCACGAGGCGGTTCGGGGGACATTTCGGTTTTTCACCCACTAACGCCATGTTTTTAAGCTTAGAAATATGAAAATTATCGTCGTATTCTCAAACCGGGGGTCCCGTGATCGCGCGATCAGTTTGGACGAGTTACATTGGTCCCGTGCGAGGAGTTGGTGCCACTCACGGGGCCGTTCGGGGGTTGTTTCGGGTGTTCACCCACTAACTTCATGTTTTTTAAGCCTAAGTCTAGAAATATGCAAAATATCATCGAATTCTCAAACCGGGGGTCCCGTGATCGCGCAATCAGTTCGAACGAGTTACATTGGTCCCGTACAAGGTGTTGGTGCCACTCACGGGGCCGTTCGGGGGCTGTTTCGGATTTTCACCCACTAACGCCATGTTTTTAAGCCTAAGTCTAGAAATATGAAAATTATCGTCGTATTCTCATACTGGGGGCCGCGTGATCGCGCGGTCAGTTCGTACGAGTTATATTGGTCTCGTGCGAGGTGTTAGTGCCACTCACGGGGCCGTTCGAGGGATGTTTCGAGTTTCACCCACTAACGCCTTGTTTTTAAGCCGAAGTCTAGAGGTATGCAAATTATCGTCGTATTCTCAAATCGGGGGTCCCCTGACCGCGCGGTCAGTTCGTACGACTTACATTGGTCCCGTGCGAGGTGTTGGTGCCACTCACCGGGCCGACGGAGGGATGTTTGGGGTTTCACCCACTAATGCCTTGTTTTTATGCCGAAGCCAAGAAATATGCAAATTATTGTCGTATTCTCAAATCGGGGGTCCCCTGATCGCGCAGTCAGTTCGTAGGGTTACATTGGTCCCGTGAGAGGTGTTGGTGCCACTCACGGGGCCGTTCGAGGGATGTTTGGGGTCTCACCCAGCAACGCCATGTTTTTAAGAGGAAGTCTAGAAATATACAAATTATCAACATATTCTCAAACTGGGGGTCCCGTGAACGCGCGGTCAGTTCGTACGAGTTACGTTAGGTGCCACTCACGGGGCCGTTCGGAGGCTGTTTCGGGTTTTCCCCCACCAACGCCATGTTTTCAAGCCTAAGTCTAGAAATGTGCAACTTATCGTCGTATTCTCATATCGGGGCTCCCGCGGTCGCATGGTCAGTTCGTACGATGATAATTTGGTCCCGTGCAAGGCGTTGGTGCCACTCACAAGGCCCTTCGAGGAATGTTTCGGGTTTTCACGCACTAACGCCATGTTTTTAAGCCTAAGTCTAGAAATATGAAAATTATCGTCGTATTCTCATACCGGGGGCCGCGTGATCGCGCGGTCAGTTCGTACGAGTTATATTGGTCTCGTGCGAGGTGTTAGTGCCACTCACGGGGCCGTTCGAGGGATGTTTCGGGTTTCACCCACTAACACCTTGTTTTTAAGCCGAAGTCTAGATGTATGCAAATTATCGTCGTATTCTCAAATCGGGGGTCCCCTGATTGCGCGGTCAGTTCGTACGAGTTACATTGGTCCCGTGCGAGGCGTTGGTGCCACTCACGAGGCGGTTCGGGGGACATTTCGGTTTTCACCCACTAACGCCATGTTTTTAAGCCTAAGTCTAGAAATATGAAAATTATCGTCGTATTCTCAAACCGGGGGTCCCGTGATCGCGCGATCAGTTTGGACGAGTTACATTGGTCCCGTGCGAGGAGTTGGTGCCACTCACGGGGCCGTTCGGGGGTTGTTTCGGGTGTTCACCCACTAACTTCATGTTTTTTAAGCCTAAGTCTAGAAATATGCAAAATATCATCGAATTCTCAAACCGGGGGTCCCGTGATCGCGCGATCAGTTCGAACGAGTTACATTGGTCCCGTACAAGGTGTTGGTGCCACTCACGGGGCCGTTCGGGGGCTGTTTCGGATTTTCACCCACTAACGCCATGTTTTTAAGCCTAAGTCTAGAAATATGAAAATTATCGTCGTATTCTCATACTGGGGGCCGCGTGATCGCGCGGTCAGTCTATACGAGTTATATTGGTCTCGTGCGAGGTGTTAGTGCCACTCACGGGGCCGTTCGAGGGATGTTTCGGGTTTCACCCACTAACGCCTTGTTTTTAAGCCGAAGTCTAGATGTATGCGAATTATCGTCGTATTCTCAAATCGGGGGTCCCCTGACCGCGCGGTCAGTTCGTACGACTTACATTGGTCCCGTGCGAGGTGTTGGTGCCACTCACCGGGCCGTTGGAGGGATGTTTGGGGTTTCACGCACTGATGCCTTGTTTTTAAGCCGAAGCCAAGAAGTATGCAAATTATCGTCGTATTCTCAAATCGGGGGTCCCCTGATCGCGCGGTCAGTTCGTACGAGTTACATTGGTCCCGTGCGAGGTGTTGGTGCCACTCACGGGGCCGTTCGAGGGATGTTTGGGGTTTCACCCAGTAACGCCATGTTTTCAAGCCGAAGTCTAGAGATCTGTAAATTATCATCATATTCTCAATGTGGGGGTCCCGTGAACGCGCGATCAGTTCGTACGAGTTACGTTAGTCCTATGCGAGGTGTTGGTGCCACTCACAGGGCCGTTCGGAGGTTGTTTCGGGTTTTCCCCCACCAACGCCATGTTTTCAAGCCTAAGTCTAGAAATGTGCAAATTATCGTCGAATTCTCAAATCGGGGGTCCCATGATCGCGCAGTCAGTTCGAACGAGTTACATTGGTCCCGAACAAGGTGTTGGTGCCACTCACGGGGCCGTTCGGGGGTTGTTTCGGATTTTCACCCACTAACGCCATGTTTTTAAGCCTAAGTCTAGAAATATAAAAATTGTCGTCGTATTCTCATACTGGGGGCCGCGTGATCGCGCGCGGTCAGTTCGTACGAGTTATATTGGTCCCGTGCGAGGTGTTAGTGCCACTCACGGGGCCGTTCGAGGGATGTTTCGGGTTTCACCCACTAACGCCTTGTTTTTAAGCCGAAGTCTAAATGTATGCAAATTATCGTCGTATTCTCAAATCGGGGGTCCCCTGATCGCGCGGTCAGTTCGTACGAGTTACATTGGTCCCGTGCGAGGTGTTGGAGCCACTCCCCGGGCCGTTGGAGGGATGTTTGGGGATTCGCCCACTAACGCCTTGTTTTTAAGCCGACGCCTAGAAGTATGCAAATTATTGTCGTATTCTCAAATCGGGGGTCCCCTGATCGTGCGGTCAGTTCGTACGAGTTACATTGGTCCCGTGAGAGGTGTTGGTGCCACTCACGGGGCCGTTCGGAGGTTGTTTCGGGTTTTCCCCCACCAACGCCATGTTTTCAAGCCTAAGTCTAGAAATATGCAAATTATCGTCGTATTCTCAAATCGGGGGTCCCATAATCGCGCGGTCAGTTCGTACGAGTTACATTGGTCCCGTCCGAGGCGTTGGTGCCACTCACGAGGCCGTTCGGGGGACATTTCGGTTTTTCACCCACTAACGCCATGTTTTTAAGCCTAAGTCTAGAAATATGAAAATTATCGTCGTATTCTCAAATCGGGGGTCCCGTGATCATGCAGTCAGTTCGGACGAGTTACATTGGTCCCGTGCGAGGAGTTGGTGCCACTCACGGGACCGTTCGGGGGCTGTTTCGGGTGTTCACCCACTAACGCCATGTTTTTAAGCCTAAGTCTAGAAATATGCAAAATATCGTCGAATTCTCAAACCGGGGGTCCCGTGATCGCGCGGTCAGTTCGAACGAGTTACATTGGTCCCGTACAAGGTGTTAGTGCCACTCACGGGGCCGTTCGGGGGCTGTTTCGGATTTTCACCCACTGACGCCATGTTTTTAAGCCTAAGTCTAGAAATATATAAATTATCGTCGTATTCTCATACTGGGGGCCGCGTGATCGCGCGCGGTCAGTTCGTACGAGTTATATTGGTCCCGTGCGAGGTGTTAGTGCCACTCACGGGGCCGTTCGAGGGATGTTTCGGGTTTCACCCACTAACGCCTTGTTTTTAAGCCGAAGCCTAGATGTATTCAAATTATCGTCGTATTCTCAAATCGGGGGTCCCCTGATCGCGCGATCAGTTCGTACGAGTTACATTGGTCCCGTGAGAGGTGTTGGTGCCACTTACGGAGCCGTTCGAGGGATGTTTGGGGTTTCACCCAGCAACGTCATATTTTAAGCCGAAGTCTAGAAATATACAAATTATCAACATATTCTCAAACTGGGGTCCCGTGAACGCGCGGTCAGTTCGTACGAGTTACGTTAGTCCTATACGAGGTGTTGGTGCCACTCACGGGGCCGTTCGGAGGTTGTTTCGGGTTTTCCCCAACCAACGCCATGTTTTCAAGCCTAAGTCTAGAAATATGCAAATTATCGTCGTATTCTCAAATCGGGGGTCCCGCGGTCGCGCGGTCAGTTCGTACGAGTTACATTGGTCCCGTGCGACGCGTTGGTGCCACTCACGAGGCGGTTCGGGGGACATTTCGGTTTTTCACCCACTAACGCCATGTTTTTAAGCTTAGAAATATGAAAATTATTGTCGCATTCTCAAACTGGGGGTCCCGTGATCGCGCGATCAGTTTGGACGAGTTACATTGGTCCCGTGCGAGGAGTTGGTGCCACTCACGGGGCCGTTCGGGGGTTGTTTCGGGTGTTCACCCACTAACTTCATGTTTTTTAAGCCTAAGTCTAGAAATATGCAAAATATCATCGAATTCTCAAACCGGGGGTCCCGTGATCGCGCGATCAGTTCGAACGAGTTACATTGGTCCCGTACAAGGTGTTGGTGCCACTCACGGGACCGTTCGGGGGCTGTTTCGGATTTTCACCCACTAACGCTATGTTTTTAAGCCTAAGTCTAGAAATATGAAAATTATCGTCGTATTCTCATACTGGGGGCCGCGTGATCGCGCGGTCAGTTCGTACGAGTTATATTGGTCTCGTGCGAGGTGTTAGTGCCACTCACGGGGCCGTTCGAGGGATGTTTCGGGTTTCACCCACTAACGCCTTGTTTTTAAGCCGAAGTCTAGATGTATGCAAATTATCGTCGTATTCTCAAATCGGGGGTCCACTGACCGCGCGGTCAGTTCGTACGACTTACATTGGTCCCGTGCGAGGTGTTGGTGCCACTCACCGGGCCGTTGGAGGGATGTTTGGGGTTTCACCCACTAATGCCTTGTTTTTATGCCGAAGCCAAGAAATATGCAAATTATTGTCGTATTCTCAAATCGGGGGTCCCCTGATCGCGCAGTCAGTTCGTAGAGTTACATTGGTCCCGTGAGAGGTGTTGGTGCCACTCACGGGGCCGTTCGAGGGATGTTTGGGGTCTCACCCAGCAACGCCATGTTTTTAAGAGGAAATCTAGAAATATACAAATTATCAACATATTCTCAAACTGGGGGTCCCGTGAACGCGCGGTCAGTTCGTACGAGTTACGTTAGGTGCCACTCACGGGGCCGTTCGGAGGCTGTTTCGGGTTTACCCCCACCAACGCCATGTTTTCAAGCCTAAGTCTAGAAATGTGCAACTTATCGTCGTATTCTCAAATTGGGGCTCCCGCGGTCGCATGGTCAGTTCGTACGATGATAATTTGGTCCCGTGCAAGGCGTTGGTGCCACTCACAAGGCCCTTCGAGGAATGTTTCGGGTTTTCACGCACTAACGCCATGTTTTTAAGCCTAAGTCTAGAAATATGAAAATTATCGTCGTATTCTCGTACGAGTTATATTGGTCTCGTGCGAGGTGTTAGTGCCACTCACGGGGCCGTTCGAGGGATGTTTCGGGTTTCACCCACTAACACCTTGTTTTTAAGCCGAAGTCTAGATGTATGCAAATTATCGTCGTATTCTCAAATCGGGGGTCCCGCGGTCGCGCGGTCAGTTCGTACGAGTTACATTGGTCCCGTGCGACGCGTTGGTGCCACTCACGAGGCGGTTCGGGGGACATTTCGGTTTTTCACCCACTAACGCCATGTTTTTAAGCTTAGAAATATGAAAATTATCGTCGTATTCTCAAACCGGGGGTCCCGTGATCGCGCGATCAGTTTGGACGAGTTACATTGGTCCCGTACGAGGAGTTGGTGCCACTCACGGGGCCGTTCGGGGGTTGTTTCGGGTGTTCACCCACTAACTTCATGTTTTTTAAGCCTAAGTCTAGAAATATGCAAAATATCATCGAATTCTCAAACCGGGGTTCCCGTGATCGCGCGATCAGTTCGAACGAGTTACATTGGTCCCGTACAAGGTGTTGGTGCCACTCACGGGGCCGTTCGGGGGCTGTTTCGGATTTTCACCCACTAACGCCATGTTTTTAAGCCTAAGTCTAGAAATATGAAAATTATCGTCGTATTCTCATACTGGGGGCCGCGTGATCGCGCGGTCAGTTCGTACGAGTTATATTGGTCTCGTGCGAGGTGTTAGTGCCACTCACGGGGACGTTCGAGGGATGTTTCGGGTTTCACCCACTAACGCCTTGTTTTTAAGCCGAAGTCTAGATGTATGCAAATTATCGTCGTATTCTCAAATCGGGGGTCCCCTGACCGCGCGGTCAGTTCGTACGACTTACATTGGTCCCGTACGAGGTGTTGGTGCCACTCACCGGGCCGTTGGAGGGATGTTTGGGGTTTCACCCACTAATGCCTTGTTTTTATGCCGAAGCCAAGAAATATGCAAATTATTGTCGTATTCTCAAATCGGGGGTCCCCTGATCGCGCAGTCAGTTCGTAGAGTTACATTGGTCCCGTGAGAGGTGTTGGTGCCACTCACGGGGCCGTTCGAGGGATGTTTGGGGTCTCACCCAGCAACGCCATGTTTTTAAGAGGAAGTCTAGAAATATACAAATTATCAACATATTCTCAAACTGGGGCTCCCGCGGTCGCATGGTCAGTTCGTACGATGATAATTTGGTCCCGTGCAAGGCGTTGGTGCCACTCACAAGGCCCTTCGAGGAATGTTTCGGGTTTTCACGCACTAACGCCATGTTTTTAAGCCTAAGTCTAGAAATATGAAAATTATCGTCGTATTCTCATACTGGGGGCCGCGTTATCGCGCGGTCAGTTCGTACGAGTTATATTGGTCTCGTGCGAGGTGTTAGTGCCACTCACGGGGCCGTTCGAGGGATGTTTCGGGTTTCACCCACTAACACCTTGTTTTTAAGCCGAAGTCTAGATGTATGCAAATTATCGTCGTATTCTCAAATCGGGGTCCCATAATCGCGCGGTCAGTTCGTACGAGTTACATTGGTCCCGTCCGAGGCGTTGGTGCCACTCACGAGGCCGTTCGGGGGACATTTCGGTTTTTCACCCACTAACGCCATGTTTTTAAGCCTAAGTCCAGAAATATGAAAATTATCGTCGTATTCTCAAACCGGGGGTCCCGTGATCGCGCGATCAGTTTGGACGAGTTACATTGGTCCCGTGCGAGGAGTTGGTGCCACTCACGGGGCCGTTCGGGGGTTGTTCGGGTGTTCACCCACTAACTTCATGTTTTTTAAGCCTAAGTCTAGAAATATGCAAAATATCATCGAATTCTCAAACCGGGGGTCCCGTGATCGCGCGATCAGTTCGAACGAGTTACATTGGTCCCGTACAAGGTGTGGGTGCCACTCACGCGGCCGTTCGGGGGCTGTTTCGGATTTTCACCCACTAACGCCATGTTTTTAAGCCTAAGTCTAGAAATATGAAAATTATCGTCGTATTCTCATACTGGGGGCCGCGTGATTGCGCGGTCAGTCTGTACGAGTTATATTGGTCTCGTGCGAGGTGTTAGTGCCACTCACGGGGCCGTTCGAGGGATGTTTCGGGTTTCACCCACTAACGCCTTGTTTTTAAGCCGAAGTCTAGATGTATGCAAATTATCGTCGTATTCTCAAATCGGGGGTCCCCTGACCGCGCGGTCAGTTCGTACGAGTTACATTGGTCCCGTGCGAGGTGTTGGTGCCACTCACCGGGCCGTTGGAGGGATGTTTGGGGTTTCACCCACTGATGCTTTGTTTTTAAGCCGAAGCCAAGAAGTATGAAAATTATCGTCGTATTCTCAAATCGGGGGTCCCCTGATCGCGCGGTCAGTTCGTACGAGTTACATTGGTCCCGTGCGAGGTGTTGGTGCCACTCACGGGGCCGTTCGAGGGATGTTTGGGGTTTCACCCAGTAACGCCATGTTTTTAAGCCGAAGTCTAGAGATCTGCAAATTATCATCATATTCTCAATGTGGGGGTCCCGTGAACGCGCGGTCAGTTCGTACGAGTTACGTTAGTCCGATGCGAGGTGTTGGTTCCACTCACAGAGCCGTTCGGAGGTTGTTTCGGGTTTTCCCCCACCAACGCCATGTTTTCAAGCCTAAGTCTAGAAATGTGCAAATTATCGTCGAATTCTCAAATCGGGGGTCCCATGATCGCGCGGTCAGTTCGAACGAGTTACATTGGTCCCGTACAAAGGTGTTGGTGCCACTCACGGGGCCGTTCGGGGGTTGTTTCGGATTTTCACCCACTAACGCCATGTTTTTAAGCCTAAGTCTAGAAATATAAAAATTATCGTCGTATTCTCATACTGGGGGCCGCGTGATCGCGCGCGGTCAGTTCGTACGAGTTATATTGGTCCCGTGCGAGGTGTTAGTGCCACTCACGGGGCCGTTCGAGGGATGTTTCGGGTTTCACCCACTAACGCCTTGTTTTTAAGCCGAAGTCTAGATGTATGCAAATTATCGTCGTATTCTCAAATCGGGGGTCCCCTGATCGCGCGGTCAGTTCGTACGAGTTACATTAGTCCCGTGCGAGGTGTTGGTGCCACTCCCCGGGCCGTTGGAGGGATGTTTGGGGATTCGCCCACTAACGCCTTGTTTTTAAGCCGACGCCTAGAAGTATGCAAATTATTGTCGTATTCTCAAATCGGGGGTCCCCTGATCGCGCGGTCAGTTCGTACGAGTTACATTGGTCCCGTGAGAGGTGTTGGTGCCACTCATGGTGCCGTTCGAGGGATGTTTGGGGTTTCACCCAGCAACGCCATGTTTTTAAGCCGAAGTCTAGAAATATACAAATTATCAACATATTCTCAAACTGGGGGTCCCGTGAACGCGCAATCAGTTCGTACGAGTTACGTTAGTCCTATGCGAGGTGTTGGTGCCACTCACGGGGCCGTTCGGAGGTTGTTTCGGGTTTTCCCCCACCAACGCCATGTTTTCAAGCCTAAGTCTAGAAATATGCAAATTATCGCCGTATTCTCAAATCGGGGGTCCCATAATCGCGCGGTCAGTTCGTACGAGTTACATTGGTCCCGTCCGAGGCGTTGGTGCCACTCACGAGGCCGTTCGGGGGACATTTCGGTTTTTCACCCACTAACGCCATGTTTTTAAGCCTAAGTCTAGAAATATGAAAATTATCGTAGTATTCTCAAATCAGGGGTCCCGTGATCACGCAGTCAGTTCGGACGAGTTACATTGGTCCCGTGCGAGGAGTTGGTGCCACTCACGGGACCGTTCGGGGGCTGTTTCGGGTGTTCACCCACTAACGCCATGTTTTTAAGCCTAAGTCTAGAAATATGCAAAATATAGTCGAATTCTCAAACCGGGGGTATCGTGATCGCGCGGTCAGTTCGAACGAGTTACATTGGTCCCGTATAAGGTGTTGGTGCCACTCACGGGGCCGTTCGGGGGCTGTTTCGGATTTTCACCCACTAACGCCATGTTTTTAAGCCTAAGTCTAGAAATATATAAATTATCGTCGTATTCTCATACTGGGGGCCGCGTGATCGCGCGCGGTCAGTTCGTACGAGTTATATTGGTCCCGTGCGACGTGTTAGTGCCACTCACGGGGCCGTTCGAGGGATGTTTCGGGTTTCACCCACTAACGCCTTGTTTTTAAGCCGAAGTCTAGATGTATGCAAATTATCGTCGTATTC
Source organism: Sambucus nigra (assembly GCA_949130495.1). Lineage (NCBI taxonomy): Eukaryota > Viridiplantae > Streptophyta > Magnoliopsida > Dipsacales > Adoxaceae > Sambucus > Sambucus nigra. The sequence goes on from OX422218.1 coordinate 153,112,789, forward strand.
TCAAATCGGGGGTCCCCTGATCGCGCGGTCAGTTCGTACGAGTTACATTGGTCCCGTACGAGGTGTTGGTGCCACTCACCGGGCCGTTGGAGGGATGTTTGGGGATTCGCCCACTAACGCCTTGTTTTTAAGCCGACGCCTAGAAGTATGCAAATTATCGTCGTATTCTCAAATCGGGGGTCCCCTGATCGCGCGGTCAGTTCGTACGAGTTACATTGGTCCCGTGAGAGGTGTTGGTGCCACTCACGGAGCCGTTCGAGGGATGTTTGGGGTTTCACCCAGCAACGTCATATTTTAAGCCGAAGTCTAGAAATATACAAATTATCAACATATTCTCAAACTGGGGTCCCGTGAACGCGCGGTCAGTTCGTACGAGTTACGTTAGTCCTATACGAGGTGTTGGTGCCACTCACGGGGCCGTTCGGAGGTTGTTTCGGGTTTTCCCCAACCAACGCCATGTTTTCAAGCCTCAGTCTAGAAATATGCAAATTATCATCGTATTCTCAAATCGGGGGTCCCGCGGTCGCGCGGTCAGTTCGTACGAGTTACATTGGTCCCGTGCGAGGCGTTGGTGCCACTCACGAGGCGGTTCGGGGGACATTTCGGTTTTTCACCCACTAACGCCATGTTTTTAAGCTTAGAAATATGAAAATTATCGTCGTATTCTCAAACCGGGGGTCCCGTGATCGCGCGATCAGTTTGGACGAGTTACATTGGTCCCGTGCGAGGAGTTGGTGCCACTCACGGGGCCGTTCGGGGGTTGTTTCGGGTGTTCACCCACTAACTTCATGTTTTTTAAGCCTAAGTCTAGAAATATGCAAAATATCATCGAATTCTCAAACCGGGGGTCCCGTGATCGCGCAATCAGTTCGAACGAGTTACATTGGTCCCGTACAAGGTGTTGGTGCCACTCACGGGGCCGTTCGGGGGCTGTTTCGGATTTTCACCCACTAACGCCATGTTTTTAAGCCTAAGTCTAGAAATATGAAAATTATCGTCGTATTCTCATACTGGGGGCCGCGTGATCGCGCGGTCAGTTCGTACGAGTTATATTGGTCTCGTACGAGGTGTTAGTGCCACTCACGGGGCCGTTCGAGGGATGTTTCGGGTTTCACCCACTAACGCCTTGTTTTTAAGCCGAAGTCTAGAGGTATGCAAATTATCGTCGTATTCTCAAATCGGGGGTCCCCTGACCGCGCGGTCAGTTCGTACGACTTACATTGGTCCCGTGCGAGGTGTTGGTGCCACTCACCGGGCCGACGGAGGGATGTTTGGGGTTTCACCCACTAATGCCTTGTTTTTATGCCGAAGCCAAGAAATATGCAAATTATTGTCGTATTCTCAAATCGGGGGTCCCCTGATCGCGCAGTCAGTTCGTAGAGTTACATTGGTCCCGTGAGAGGTGTTGGTGCCACTCACGGGGCCGTTCGAGGGATGTTTGGGGTCTCACCCAGCAACGCCATGTTTTTAAGAGGAAGTCTAGAAATATACAAATTATCAACATATTCTCAAACTGGGGGTCCCGTGAACGCGCGGTCAGTTCGTACGAGTTACGTTAGGTGCCACTCACGGGGCCGTTCGGAGGCTGTTTCGGGTTTTCCCCCACCAACGCCATGTTTTCAAGCCTAAGTCTAGAAATGTGCAACTTATCGTCGTATTCTCATATCGGGGCTCCCGCGGTCGCATGGTCAGTTCGTACGATGATAATTTGGTCCCGTGCAAGGCGTTGGTGCCACTCACAAGGCCCTTCGAGGAATGTTTCGGGTTTTCACGCACTAACGCCATGTTTTTAAGCCTAAGTCTAGAAATATGAAAATTATCGTCGTATTCTCATACCGGGGGCCGCGTGATCGCGCGGTCAGTTCGTACGAGTTATATTGGTCTCATGCGAGGTGTTAGTGCCACTCACGGGGCCGTTCGAGGGATGTTTCGGGTTTCACCCACTAACACCTTGTTTTTAAGCCGAAGTCTAGATGTATGCAAATTATCGTCGTATTCTCAAATCGGGGGTCCCCTGATTGCGCGGTCAGTTCGTACGAGTTACATTGGTCCCGTGCGAGGCGTTGGTGCCACTCACGAGGCGGTTCGGGGGACATTTCGGTTTTCACCCACTAACGCCATGTTTTTAAGCCTAAGTCTAGAAATATGAAAATTATCGTCGTATTCTCAAACCGGGGGTCCCGTGATCGCGCGATCAGTTTGGACGAGTTACATTGGTCCCGTGCGAGGAGTTGGTGCCACTCACGGGGCCGTTCGGGGGTTGTTTCGGGTGTTCACCCACTAACTTCATGTTTTTTAAGCCTAAGTCTAGAAATATGCAAAATATCATCGAATTCTCAAACCGGGGGTCCCGTGATCGCGCGATCAGTTCGAACGAGTTACATTAGTCCCGTACAAGGTGTTGGTGCCACTCACGGGGCCGTTCGGGGGCTGTTTCGGATTTTCACCCACTAACGCCATGTTTTTAAGCCTAAGTCTAGAAATATGAAAATTATCGTCGTATTCTCATACTGGGGGCCGCGTGATCGCGCGGTCAGTCTATACGAGTTATATTGGTCTCGTGCGAGGTGTTAGTGCCACTCACGGGGCCGTTCGAGGGATGTTTCGGGTTTCACCCACTAACGCCTTGTTTTTAAGCCGAAGTCTAGATGTATGCGAATTATCGTCGTATTCTCAAATCGGGGGTCCCCTGACCGCGCGGTCAGTTCGTACGACTTACATTGGTCCCGTGCGAGGTGTTGGTGCCACTCACCGGGCCGTTGGAGGGATGTTTGGGGTTTCACGCACTGATGCCTTGTTTTTAAGCCGAAGCCAAGAAGTATGCAAATTATCGTCGTATTCTCAAATCGGGGGTCCCCTGATCGCGCGGTCAGTTCGTACGAGTTACACTGGTCCCGTACAAGGTGTTGGTGCCACTCACGGGGCCGTTCGGGGGCTGTTTCGGATTTTCACCCACTAACGCCATGTTTTTAAGCCTAAGTCTAGAAATATGAAAATTATCGTCGTATTCTCATACTGGGGGCCGCGTGATCGCGCGGTCAGTCTATACGAGTTATATTGGTCTCGTGCGAGGTGTTAGTGCCACTCACGGGGCCGTTCGAGGGATGTTTCGGGTTTCACCCACTAACGCCTTGTTTTTAAGCCGAAGTCTAGATGTATGCAAATTATCGTCGTATTCTCAAATCGGGGGTCCCCTGATCGCGCGGTCAGTTCGTACGAGTTACATTGGTCCCGTACGAGGTGTTGGTGCCACTCACCGGGCTGTTGGAGGGATGTTTGGGGATTCGCCCACTAACGCCTTGTTTTTAAGCCGACGCCTAGAAGTATGCAAATTATCGTCGTATTCTCAAATCGGGGGTCCCCTGATCGCGCGGTCAGTTCGTACGAGTTACATTGGTCCCGTGAGAGGTGTTGGTGCCACTCACGGAGCCGTTCGAGGGATGTTTGGGGTTTCACCCTGCAACGTCATATTTTAAGCCGAAGTCTAGAAATATACAAATTATCAACATATTCTCAAACTGGGGTCCCGTGAACGCGCGGTCAGTTCGTACGAGTTACGTTAGTCCTATACGAGGTGTTGGTGCCACTCACGGGGCCGTTCGGAGGTTGTTTCGGGTTTTCCCCAACCAACGCCTTGTTTTCAAGCCTAAGTCTAGAAATATGCAAATTATCGTCGTATTCTCAAATCGGGGGTCCCGCAGTCGCGCGATCAGTTCGTACGAGTTACATTGGTCCCGTGCGAGGCGTTGGTGCCACTCACGAGGCGGTTCGGGGGACATTTCGGTTTTTCACCCACTAACGCCATGTTTTTAAGCTTAGAAATATGAAAATTATCGTCGTATTCTCAAACCGGGGGTCCCGTGATCGCGCGATCAGTTTGGACGAGTTACATTGGTCCCGTGCGAGGAGTTGGTGCCACTCACGGGGCCGTTCGGGGGTTGTTTCGGGTGTTCACCCACTAACTTCATGTTTTTTAAGCCTAAGTCTAGAAATATGCAAAATATCATCGAATTCTCAAACCGGGGGTCCCGTGATCGCGCAATCAGTTCGAACGAGTTACATTGGTCCCGTACAAGGTGTTGGTGCCACTCACGGGGCCGTTCGGGGGCTGTTTCGGATTTTCACCCACTAACGCCATGTTTTTAAGCCTAAGTCTAGAAATATGAAAATTATCGTCGTATTCTCATACTGGGGGCCGCGTGATCGCGCGGTCAGTTCGTACGAGTTATATTGGTCTCGTGCGAGGTGTTAGTGCCACTCACGGGGCCGTTCGAGGGATGTTTCGAGTTTCACCCACTAACGCCTTGTTTTTAAGCCGAAGTCTAGAGGTATGCAAATTATCGTCGTATTCTCAAATCGGGGGTCCCCTGACCGCGCGGTCAGTTCGTACGACTTACATTGGTCCCGTGCGAGGTGTTGGTGCCACTCACCGGGCCGACGGAGGGATGTTTGGGGTTTCACCCACTAATGCCTTGTTTTTATGCCGAAGCCAAGAAATATGCAAATTATTGTCGTATTCTCAAATCGGGGGTCCCCTGATCGCGCAGTCAGTTCGTAGGGTTACATTGGTCCCGTGAGAGGTGTTGGTGCCACTCACGGGGCCGTTCGAGGGATGTTTGGGGTCTCACCCAGCAACGCCATGTTTTTAAGAGGAAGTCTAGAAATATACAAATTATCAACATATTCTCAAACTGGGGGTCCCGTGAACGCGCGGTCAGTTCGTACGAGTTACGTTAGGTGCCACTCACGGGGCCGTTCGGAGGCTGTTTCGGGTTTTCCCCCACCAACGCCATGTTTTCAAGCCTAAGTCTAGAAATGTGCAACTTATCGTCGTATTCTCATATCGGGGCTCCCGCGGTCGCATGGTCAGTTCGTACGATGATAATTTGGTCCCGTGCAAGGCGTTGGTGCCACTCACAAGGCCCTTCGAGGAATGTTTCGGGTTTTCACGCACTAACGCCATGTTTTTAAGCCTAAGTCTAGAAATATGAAAATTATCGTCGTATTCTCATACCGGGGGCCGCGTGATCGCGCGGTCAGTTCGTACGAGTTATATTGGTCTCGTGCGAGGTGTTAGTGCCACTCACGGGGCCGTTCGAGGGATGTTTCGGGTTTCACCCACTAACACCTTGTTTTTAAGCCGAAGTCTAGATGTATGCAAATTATCGTCGTATTCTCAAATCGGGGGTCCCCTGATTGCGCGGTCAGTTCGTACGAGTTACATTGGTCCCGTGCGAGGCGTTGGTGCCACTCACGAGGCGGTTCGGGGGACATTTCGGTTTTCACCCACTAACGCCATGTTTTTAAGCCTAAGTCTAGAAATATGAAAATTATCGTCGTATTCTCAAACCGGGGGTCCCGTGATCGCGCGATCAGTTTGGACGAGTTACATTGGTCCCGTGCGAGGAGTTGGTGCCACTCACGGGGCCGTTCGGGGGTTGTTTCGGGTGTTCACCCACTAACTTCATGTTTTTTAAGCCTAAGTCTAGAAATATGCAAAATATCATCGAATTCTCAAACCGGGGGTCCCGTGATCGCGCGATCAGTTCGAACGAGTTACATTGGTCCCGTACAAGGTGTTGGTGCCACTCACGGGGCCGTTCGGGGGCTGTTTCGGATTTTCACCCACTAACGCCATGTTTTTAAGCCTAAGTCTAGAAATATGAAAATTATCGTCGTATTCTCATACTGGGGGCCGCGTGATCGCGCGGTCAGTCTATACGAGTTATATTGGTCTCGTGCGAGGTGTTAGTGCCACTCACGGGGCCGTTCGAGGGATGTTTCGGGTTTCACCCACTAACGCCTTGTTTTTAAGCCGAAGTCTAGATGTATGCGAATTATCGTCGTATTCTCAAATCGGGGGTCCCCTGACCGCGCGGTCAGTTCGTACGACTTACATTGGTCCCGTGCGAGGTGTTGGTGCCACTCACCGGGCCGTTGGAGGGATGTTTGGGGTTTCACGCACTGATGCCTTGTTTTTAAGCCGAAGCCAAGAAGTATGCAAATTATCGTCGTATTCTCAAATCGGGGGTCCCCTGATCGCGCGGTCAGTTCGTACGAGTTACATTGGTCCCGTGCGAGGTGTTGGTGCCACTCACGGGGCCGTTCGAGGGATGTTTGGGGTTTCACCCAGTAACGCCATGTTTTCAAGCCGAAGTCTAGAGATCTGTAAATTATCATCATATTCTCAATGTGGGGGTCCCGTGAACGCGCGATCAGTTCGTACGAGTTACGTTAGTCCTATGCGAGGTGTTGGTGCCACTCACAGGGCCGTTCGGAGGTTGTTTCGGGTTTTCCCCCACCAACGCCATGTTTTCAAGCCTAAGTCTAGAAATGTGCAAATTATCGTCGAATTCTCAAATCGGGGGTCCCATGATCGCGCAGTCAGTTCGAACGAGTTACATTGGTCCCGAACAAGGTGTTGGTGCCACTCACGGGGCCGTTCGGGGGTTGTTTCGGATTTTCACCCACTAACGCCATGTTTTTAAGCCTAAGTCTAGAAATATAAAAATTGTCGTCGTATTCTCATACTGGGGGCCGCGTGATCGCGCGCGGTCAGTTCGTACGAGTTATATTGGTCCCGTGCGAGGTGTTAGTGCCACTCACGGGGCCGTTCGAGGGATGTTTCGGGTTTCACCCACTAACGCCTTGTTTTTAAGCCGAAGTCTAAATGTATGCAAATTATCGTCGTATTCTCAAATCGGGGGTCCCCTGATCGCGCGGTCAGTTCGTACGAGTTACATTGGTCCCGTGCGAGGTGTTGGAGCCACTCCCCGGGCCGTTGGAGGGATGTTTGGGGATTCGCCCACTAACGCCTTGTTTTTAAGCCGACGCCTAGAAGTATGCAAATTATTGTCGTATTCTCAAATCGGGGGTCCCCTGATCGTGCGGTCAGTTCGTACGAGTTACATTGGTCCCGTGAGAGGTGTTGGTGCCACTCACGGGGCCGTTCGGAGGTTGTTTCGGGTTTTCCCCCACCAACGCCATGTTTTCAAGCCTAAGTCTAGAAATATGCAAATTATCGTCGTATTCTCAAATCGGGGGTCCCATAATCGCGCGGTCAGTTCGTACGAGTTACATTGGTCCCGTCCGAGGCGTTGGTGCCACTCACGAGGCCGTTCGGGGGACATTTCGGTTTTTCACCCACTAACGCCATGTTTTTAAGCCTAAGTCTAGAAATATGAAAATTATCGTCGTATTCTCAAATCGGGGGTCCCGTGATCATGCAGTCAGTTCGGACGAGTTACATTGGTCCCGTGCGAGGAGTTGGTGCCACTCACGGGACCGTTCGGGGGCTGTTTCGGGTGTTCACCCACTAACGCCATGTTTTTAAGCCTAAGTCTAGAAATATGCAAAATATCGTCGAATTCTCAAACCGGGGGTCCCGTGATCGCGCGGTCAGTTCGAACGAGTTACATTGGTCCCGTACAAGGTGTTAGTGCCACTCACGGGGCCGTTCGGGGGCTGTTTCGGATTTTCACCCACTGACGCCATGTTTTTAAGCCTAAGTCTAGAAATATATAAATTATCGTCGTATTCTCATACTGGGGGCCGCGTGATCGCGCGCGGTCAGTTCGTACGAGTTATATTGGTCCCGTGCGAGGTGTTAGTGCCACTCACGGGGCCGTTCGAGGGATGTTTCGGGTTTCACCCACTAACGCCTTGTTTTTAAGCCGAAGCCTAGATGTATTCAAATTATCGTCGTATTCTCAAATCGGGGGTCCCCTGATCGCGCGATCAGTTCGTACGAGTTACATTGGTCCCGTGAGAGGTGTTGGTGCCACTTACGGAGCCGTTCGAGGGATGTTTGGGGTTTCACCCAGCAACGTCATATTTTAAGCCGAAGTCTAGAAATATACAAATTATCAACATATTCTCAAACTGGGGTCCCGTGAACGCGCGGTCAGTTCGTACGAGTTACGTTAGTCCTATACGAGGTGTTGGTGCCACTCACGGGGCCGTTCGGAGGTTGTTTCGGGTTTTCCCCAACCAACGCCATGTTTTCAAGCCTAAGTCTAGAAATATGCAAATTATCGTCGTATTCTCAAATCGGGGGTCCCGCGGTCGCGCGGTCAGTTCGTACGAGTTACATTGGTCCCGTGCGACGCGTTGGTGCCACTCACGAGGCGGTTCGGGGGACATTTCGGTTTTTCACCCACTAACGCCATGTTTTTAAGCTTAGAAATATGAAAATTATTGTCGTATTCTCAAACTGGGGGTCCCGTGATCGCGCGATCAGTTTGGACGAGTTACATTGGTCCCGTGCGAGGAGTTGGTGCCACTCACGGGGCCGTTCGGGGGTTGTTTCGGGTGTTCACCCACTAACTTCATGTTTTTTAAGCCTAAGTCTAGAAATATGCAAAATATCATCGAATTCTCAAACCGGGGGTCCCGTGATCGCGCGATCAGTTCGAACGAGTTACATTGGTCCCGTACAAGGTGTTGGTGCCACTCACGGGACCGTTCGGGGGCTGTTTCGGATTTTCACCCACTAACGCTATGTTTTTAAGCCTAAGTCTAGAAATATGAAAATTATCGTCGTATTCTCATACTGGGGGCCGCGTGATCGCGCGGTCAGTTCGTACGAGTTATATTGGTCTCGTGCGAGGTGTTAGTGCCACTCACGGGGCCGTTCGAGGGATGTTTCGGGTTTCACCCACTAACGCCTTGTTTTTAAGCCGAAGTCTAGATGTATGCAAATTATCGTCGTATTCTCAAATCGGGGGTCCACTGACCGCGCGGTCAGTTCGTACGACTTACATTGGTCCCGTGCGAGGTGTTGGTGCCACTCACCGGGCCGTTGGAGGGATGTTTGGGGTTTCACCCACTAATGCCTTGTTTTTATGCCGAAGCCAAGAAATATGCAAATTATTGTCGTATTCTCAAATCGGGGGTCCCCTGATCGCGCAGTCAGTTCGTAGAGTTACATTGGTCCCGTGAGAGGTGTTGGTGCCACTCACGGGGCCGTTCGAGGGATGTTTGGGGTCTCACCCAGCAACGCCATGTTTTTAAGAGGAAATCTAGAAATATACAAATTATCAACATATTCTCAAACTGGGGGTCCCGTGAACGCGCGGTCAGTTCGTACGAGTTACGTTAGGTGCCACTCACGGGGCCGTTCGGAGGCTGTTTCGGGTTTACCCCCACCAACGCCATGTTTTCAAGCCTAAGTCTAGAAATGTGCAACTTATCGTCGTATTCTCAAATTGGGGCTCCCGCGGTCGCATGGTCAGTTCGTACGATGATAATTTGGTCCCGTGCAAGGCGTTGGTGCCACTCACAAGGCCCTTCGAGGAATGTTTCGGGTTTTCACGCACTAACGCCATGTTTTTAAGCCTAAGTCTAGAAATATGAAAATTATCGTCGTATTCTCATACTGGGGGCCGCGTGATCGCGCGGTCAGTTCGTACGAGTTATATTGGTCTCGTGCGAGGTGTTAGTGCCACTCACGGGGCCGTTCGAGGGATGTTTCGGGTTTCACCCACTAACACCTTGTTTTTAAGCCGAAGTCTAGATGTATGCAAATTATCGTCGTATTCTCAAATCGGGGGTCCCGCGGTCGCGCGGTCAGTTCGTACGAGTTACATTGGTCCCGTGCGACGCGTTGGTGCCACTCACGAGGCGGTTCGGGGGACATTTCGGTTTTTCACCCACTAACGCCATGTTTTTAAGCTTAGAAATATGAAAATTATCGTCGTATTCTCAAACCGGGGGTCCCGTGATCGCGCGATCAGTTTGGACGAGTTACATTGGTCCCGTGCGAGGAGTTGGTGCCACTCACGGGGCCGTTCGGGGGTTGTTTCGGGTGTTCACCCACTAACTTCATGTTTTTTAAGCCTAAGTCTAGAAATATGCAAAATATCATCGAATTCTCAAACCGGGGTTCCCGTGATCGCGCGATCAGTTCGAACGAGTTACATTGGTCCCGTACAAGGTGTTGGTGCCACTCACGGGGCCGTTCGGGGGCTGTTTCGGATTTTCACCCACTAACGCCATGTTTTTAAGCCTAAGTCTAGAAATATGAAAATTATCGTCGTATTCTCATACTGGGGGCCGCGTGATCGCGCGGTCAGTTCGTACGAGTTATATTGGTCTCGTGCGAGGTGTTAGTGCCACTCACGGGGACGTTCGAGGGATGTTTCGGGTTTCACCCACTAACGCCTTGTTTTTAAGCCGAAGTCTAGATGTATGCAAATTATCGTCGTATTCTCAAATCGGGGGTCCCCTGACCGCGCGGTCAGTTCGTACGACTTACATTGGTCCCGTACGAGGTGTTGGTGCCACTCACCGGGCCGTTGGAGGGATGTTTGGGGTTTCACCCACTAATGCCTTGTTTTTATGCCGAAGCCAAGAAATATGCAAATTATTGTCGTATTCTCAAATCGGGGGTCCCCTGATCGCGCAGTCAGTTCGTAGAGTTACATTGGTCCCGTGAGAGGTGTTGGTGCCACTCACGGGGCCGTTCGAGGGATGTTTGGGGTCTCACCCAGCAACGCCATGTTTTTAAGAGGAAGTCTAGAAATATACAAATTATCAACATATTCTCAAACTGGGGCTCCCGCGGTCGCATGGTCAGTTCGTACGATGATAATTTGGTCCCGTGCAAGGCATTGGTGCCACTCACAAGGCCCTTCGAGGAATGTTTCGGGTTTTCACGCACTAACGCCATGTTTTTAAGCCTAAGTCTAGAAATATGAAAATTATCGTCGTATTCTCATACTGGGGGCCGCGTTATCGCGCGGTCAGTTCGTACGAGTTATATTGGTCTCGTGCGAGGTGTTAGTGCCACTCACGGGGCCGTTCGAGGGATGTTTCGGGTTTCACCCACTAACACCTTGTTTTTAAGCCGAAGTCTAGATGTATGCAAATTATCGTCGTATTCTCAAATCGGGGTCCCATAATCGCGCGGTCAGTTCGTACGAGTTACATTGGTCCCGTCCGAGGCGTTGGTGCCACTCACGAGGCCGTTCGGGGGACATTTCGGTTTTTCACCCACTAACGCCATGTTTTTAAGCCTAAGTCCAGAAATATGAAAATTATCGTCGTATTCTCAAACCGGGGGTCCCGTGATCGCGCGATCAGTTTGGACGAGTTACATTGGTCCCGTGCGAGGAGTTGGTGCCACTCACGGGGCCGTTCGGGGGTTGTTCGGGTGTTCACCCACTAACTTCATGTTTTTTAAGCCTAAGTCTAGAAATATGCAAAATATCATCGAATTCTCAAACCGGGGGTCCCGTGATCGCGCGATCAGTTCGAACGAGTTACATTGGTCCCGTACAAGGTGTGGGTGCCACTCACGCGGCCGTTCGGGGGCTGTTTCGGATTTTCACCCACTAACGCCATGTTTTTAAGCCTAAGTCTAGAAATATGAAAATTATCGTCGTATTCTCATACTGGGGGCCGCGTGATTGCGCGGTCAGTCTGTACGAGTTATATTGGTCTCGTGCGAGGTGTTAGTGCCACTCACGGGGCCGTTCGAGGGATGTTTCGGGTTTCACCCACTAACGCCTTGTTTTTAAGCCGAAGTCTAGATGTATGCAAATTATCGTCGTATTCTCAAATCGGGGGTCCCCTGACCGCGCGGTCAGTTCGTACGAGTTACATTGGTCCCGTGCGAGGTGTTGGTGCCACTCACCGGGCCGTTGGAGGGATGTTTGGGGTTTCACCCACTGATGCTTTGTTTTTAAGCCGAAGCCAAGAAGTATGAAAATTATCGTCGTATTCTCAAATCGGGGGTCCCCTGATCGCGCGGTCAGTTCGTACGAGTTACATTGGTCCCGTGCGAGGTGTTGGTGCCACTCACGGGGCCGTTCGAGGGATGTTTGGGGTTTCACCCAGTAACGCCATGTTTTTAAGCCGAAGTCTAGAGATCTGCAAATTATCATCATATTCTCAATGTGGGGGTCCCGTGAACGCGCGGTCAGTTCGTACGAGTTACGTTAGTCCGATGCGAGGTGTTGGTTCCACTCACAGAGCCGTTCGGAGGTTGTTTCGGGTTTTCCCCCACCAACGCCATGTTTTCAAGCCTAAGTCTAGAAATGTGCAAATTATCGTCGAATTCTCAAATCGGGGGTCCCATGATCGCGCGGTCAGTTCGAACGAGTTACATTGGTCCCGTACAAAGGTGTTGGTGCCACTCACGGGGCCGTTCGGGGGTTGTTTCGGATTTTCACCCACTAACGCCATGTTTTTAAGCCTAAGTCTAGAAATATAAAAATTATCGTCGTATTCTCATACTGGGGGCCGCGTGATCGCGCGCGGTCAGTTCGTACGAGTTATATTGGTCCCGTGCGACGTGTTAGTGCCACTCACGGGGCCGTTCGAGGGATGTTTCGGGTTTCACCCACTAACGCCTTGTTTTTAAGCCGAAGTCTAGATGTATGCAAATTATCGTCGTATTCTCAAATCGGGGGTCCCCTGATCGCGCGGTCAGTTCGTACGAGTTACATTGGTCCCGTACGAGGTGTTGGTGCCACTCACCGGGCCGTTGGAGGGATGTTTGGGGATTCGCCCACTAACGCCTTGTTTTTAAGCCGACGCCTAGAAGTATGCAAATTATCGTCGTATTCTCAAATCGGGGGTCCCCTGATCGCGCGGTCAGTTCGTACGAGTTACATTGGTCCCGTGAGAGGTGTTGGTGCCACTCACGGAGCCGTTCGAGGGATGTTTGGGGTTTCACCCAGCAACGTCATATTTTAAGCCGAAGTCTAGAAATATACAAATTATCAACATATTCTCAAACTGGGGTCCCGTGAACGCGCGGTCAGTTCGTACGAGTTACGTTAGTCCTATACGAGGTGTTGGTGCCACTCACGGGGCCGTTCGGAGGTTGTTTCGGGTTTTCCCCAACCAACGCCATGTTTTCAAGCCTCAGTCTAGAAATATGCAAATTATCATCGTATTCTCAAATCGGGGGTCCCGCGGTCGCGCGGTCAGTTCGTACGAGTTACATTGGTCCCGTGCGAGGCGTTGGTGCCACTCACGAGGCGGTTCGGGGGACATTTCGGTTTTTCACCCACTAACGCCATGTTTTTAAGCTTAGAAATATGAAAATTATCGTCGTATTCTCAAACCGGGGGTCCCGTGATCGCGCGATCAGTTTGGACGAGTTACATTGGTCCCGTGCGAGGAGTTGGTGCCACTCACGGGGCCGTTCGGGGGTTGTTTCGGGTGTTCACCCACTAACTTCATGTTTTTTAAGCCTAAGTCTAGAAATATGCAAAATATCATCGAATTCTCAAACCGGGGGTCCCGTGATCGCGCAATCAGTTCGAACGAGTTACATTGGTCCCGTACAAGGTGTTGGTGCCACTCACGGGGCCGTTCGGGGGCTGTTTCGGATTTTCACCCACTAACGCCATGTTTTTAAGCCTAAGTCTAGAAATATGAAAATTATCGTCGTATTCTCATACTGGGGGCCGCGTGATCGCGCGGTCAGTTCGTACGAGTTATATTGGTCTCGTACGAGGTGTTAGTGCCACTCACGGGGCCGTTCGAGGGATGTTTCGGGTTTCACCCACTAACGCCTTGTTTTTAAGCCGAAGTCTAGAGGTATGCAAATTATCGTCGTATTCTCAAATCGGGGGTCCCCTGACCGCGCGGTCAGTTCGTACGACTTACATTGGTCCCGTGCGAGGTGTTGGTGCCACTCACCGGGCCGACGGAGGGATGTTTGGGGTTTCACCCACTAATGCCTTGTTTTTATGCCGAAGCCAAGAAATATGCAAATTATTGTCGTATTCTCAAATCGGGGGTCCCCTGATCGCGCAGTCAGTTCGTAGAGTTACATTGGTCCCGTGAGAGGTGTTGGTGCCACTCACGGGGCCGTTCGAGGGATGTTTGGGGTCTCACCCAGCAACGCCATGTTTTTAAGAGGAAGTCTAGAAATATACAAATTATCAACATATTCTCAAACTGGGGGTCCCGTGAACGCGCGGTCAGTTCGTACGAGTTACGTTAGGTGCCACTCACGGGGCCGTTCGGAGGCTGTTTCGGGTTTTCCCCCACCAACGCCATGTTTTCAAGCCTAAGTCTAGAAATGTGCAACTTATCGTCGTATTCTCATATCGGGGCTCCCGCGGTCGCATGGTCAGTTCGTACGATGATAATTTGGTCCCGTGCAAGGCGTTGGTGCCACTCACAAGGCCCTTCGAGGAATGTTTCGGGTTTTCACGCACTAACGCCATGTTTTTAAGCCTAAGTCTAGAAATATGAAAATTATCGTCGTATTCTCATACCGGGGGCCGCGTGATCGCGCGGTCAGTTCGTACGAGTTATATTGGTCTCATGCGAGGTGTTAGTGCCACTCACGGGGCCGTTCGAGGGATGTTTCGGGTTTCACCCACTAACACCTTGTTTTTAAGCCGAAGTCTAGATGTATGCAAATTATCGTCGTATTCTCAAATCGGGGGTCCCCTGATTGCGCGGTCAGTTCGTACGAGTCAGTTCGAACGAGTTACATTGGTCCCGTACAAGGTGTTGGTGCCACTCACGGGGCCGTTCGGGGGCTGTTTCGGATTTTCACCCACTAACGCCATGTTTTTAAGCCTAAGTCTAGAAATATGAAAATTATCGTCGTATTCTCATACTGGGGGCCGCGTGATCGCGCGGTCAGTTTGTACGAGTTATATTGGTCTCGTACGAGGTGTTAGTGCCACTCACGGGGCCGTTCGAGGGATGTTTCGGGTTTCACCCACTAACGCCTTGTTTTTAAGCCGAAGTCTAGAGGTATGCAAATTATCGTCGTATTCTCAAATCGGGGGTCCCCTGACCGCGCGGTCAGTTCGTACGACTTACATTGGTCCCGTGCGAGGTGTTGGTGCCACTCACCGGGCCGACGGAGGGATGTTTGGGGTTTCACCCACTAATGCCTTGTTTTTATGCCGAAGCCAAGAAATATGCAAATTATTGTCGTATTCTCAAATCGGGGGTCCCCTGATCGCGCAGTCAGTTCTTAGAGTTACATTGGTCCCGTGAGAGGTGTTGGTGCCACTCACGGGGCCGTTCGAGGGATGTTTGGGGTCTCACCCAGCAACGCCATGTTTTTAAGAGGAAGTCTAGAAATATACAAATTATCAACATATTCTCAAACTGGGGGTCCCGTGAACGCGCGGTCAGTTCGTACGAGTTACGTTAGGTGCCACTCACGGGGCCGTTCGGAGGCTGTTTCGGGTTTTCCCCCATCAACGCCATGTTTTCAAGCCTAAGTCTAGAAATGTGCAACTTATCGTCGTATTCTCATATCGGGGCTCCCGCGGTCGCATGGTCAGTTCGTACGGTGATAATTTGGTCCCGTGCAAGGCGTTGGTGCCACTCACAAGGCCCTTCGAGGAATGTTTCGGGTTTTCACGCACTAACGCCATGTTTTTAAGCCTAAGTCTAGAAATATGAAAATTATCGTCGTATTCTCATACTGGGGGCCGCGTGATCGCACGGTCAGTTCGTACGAGTTATATTGGTCTCGTGCGAGGTGTTAGTGCCACTCACGGGGCCGTTCGAGGGATGTTTCGGGTTTCACCCACTAATACCTTGTTTTTAAGCCGAAGTCTAGATGTATGCAAATTATCGTCGTATTCTCAAATCGGGGGTCCCCTGATTGCGCGGTCAGTTCGTACGAGTTACATTGGTCCCGTGCGAGGCGTTGGTGCCACTCACGAGGCGGTTCGGGGGACATTTCGGTTTTCACCCACTAACGCCATGTTTTTAAGCCTAAGTCTAGAAATATGAAAATTATCGTCGTATTCTCAAACCGGGGGTCCCGTGATCGCGCGATCAGTTTGGACGAGTTACATTGGTCCCGTGCGAGGAGTTGGTGCCACTCACGGGGCCGTTCGGGGGTTGTTTCGGGTGTTCACCCACTAACTTCATGTTTTTTAAGCCTAAGTCTAGAAATATGCAAAATATCATCGAATTCTCAAACCGGGGGTCCCGTGATCGCGCGATCAGTTCGAACGAGTTACATTGGTCCCGTACAAGGTGTTGGTGCCACTCACGGGGCCGTTCGGGGGCTGTTTCGGATTTTCACCCACTAACGCCATGTTTTTAAGCCTAAGTCTAGAAATATGAAAATTATCGTCGTATTCTCATACTGGGGGCCGCGTGATCGCGCGGTCAGTCTGTACGAGTTATATTGGTCTCGTGCGAGGTGTTAGTGCCACTCACGGGGCCGTTCGAGGGATGTTTGGGGTTTCACCCACTGATGCCTTGTTTTTAAGCCGAAGCCAAGAAGTATGAAAATTATCGTCGTATTCTCAAATCGGGGGTCCCCTGATCGCGCGGTCAGTTCGTACGAGTTACATTGGTCCCGTGCGAGGTGTTGGTGCCACTCACGGGGCCGTTCGAGGGATGTTTGGGGTTTCACCCAGTAACGCCATGTTTTTAAGCCGAAGTCTAGAGATCTGCAAATTATCATCATATTCTCAATGTGGGGGTCCCGTGAACGCGCGGTCAGTTCGTACGAGTTACGTTAGTCCGATGCGAGGTGTTGGTTCCACTCACAGGGCCGTTCGGAGGTTGTTTCGGGTTTTCCCCCACCAACGCCATGTTTTCAAGCCTAAGTCTAGAAATGTGCAAATTATCGTCGAATTCTCAAATCGGGGGTCCCATGGTCGCGCAGTCTGTTCGAACGAGTTACATTGGTCCCGTACAAGGTGTTGGTGCCACTCACGGGGCCGTTCGGGGGTTGTTTCGGATTTTCACCCACTAACGCCATGTTTTTAAGCCTAAGTCTAGAAATATAAAAATTATCGTCGTATTCTCATACTGGGGGCCGCGTGATCGCGCGCGGTCAGTTCGTACGAGTTATATTGGTCCCGTGCGAGGTGTTAGTGCCACTCACGGGGCCGTTCGAGGGATGTTTCGGGTTTCACCCACTAACGCCTTGTTTTTAAGCCGAAGTCTAGATGTATGCAAATTATCGTCGTATTCTCAAATCGGGGGTCCCCTGATCGCGCCGTCAGTTCGTACGAGTTACATTGGTCCCGTGCGAGGTGTTGGTGCCACTCCCCGGGCCGTTGGAGGGATGTTTGGGGATTCGCCCACTAACGCCTTGTTTTTAAGCCGACGCCTAGAAGTATGCAAATTATTGTCGTATTCTCAAATCGGGGGTCCCCTGATCGCGCGGTCAGTTCGTACGAGTTACATTGGTCCCGTGAGAGGTGTTGGTGCCACTCACGGTGCCGTTCGAGGGATGTTTGGGGTTTCACCCAGCAACGCCATGTTTTTAAGCCGAAGTCTAGAAATATACAAATTATCAACATATTCTCAAACTGGGGGTCCCGTGAACGCGCAATCAGTTCGTACGAGTTACGTTAGTCCTATGCGAGGTGTTGGTACCACTCACGGGGCCGTTCGGAGGTTGTTTCGGGTTTTCCCCCACCAACGCCATGTTTTCAAGCCTAAGTCTAGAAATATGCAAATTATCGTCGTATTCTCAAATCGGGGGTCCCATAATCGCCCGGTCAGTTCGTACGAGTTACATTGGTCCCGTCCGAGGCGTTGGTGCCACTCACGAGGCCGTTCGGGGGACATTTCGGTTTTTCACCCACTAACGCCATGTTTTTAAGCCTAAGTCTAGAAATATGAAAATTATCGTAGTATTCTCAAATCAGGGGTCCCGTGATCACGCAGTCAGTTCGGAAGAGTTACATTGGTCCCGTGCGAGGAGTTGGTGCCACTCACGGGGCCGTTCGGGGGTTGTTTCGGGTGTTCACCCACTAACTTCATGTTTTTTAAGCCTAAGTCTAGAAATATGCAAAATATCATCGAATTCTCAAACCGGGGGTCCCGTGATCGCGCAATCAGTTCGAACGAGTTACATTGGTCCCGTACAAGGTGTTGGTGCCACTCACGGGGCCGTTCGGGGGCTGTTTCGGATTTTCACCCACTAACGCCATGTTTTTAAGCCTAAGTCTAGAAATATGAAAATTATCGTCGTATTCTCATACTGGGGGCCGCGTGATCGCGCGGTCAGTTTGTACGAGTTATATTGGTCTCGTACGAGGTGTTAGTGCCACTCACGGGGCCGTTCGAGGGATGTTTCGGGTTTCACCCACTAACGCCTTGTTTTTAAACCGAAGTCTAGAGGTATGCAAATTATCGTCGTATTCTCAAATCGGGGGTCCCCTGACCGCGCGGTCAGTTCGTACGACTTACATTGGTCCCGTGCGAGGTGTTGGTGCCACTCACCGGGCCGACGGAGGGATGTTTGGGGTTTCACCCACTAATGCCTTGTTTTTATGCCGAAGCCAAGAAATATGCAAATTATTGTCGTATTCTCAAATCGGGGGTCCCCTGATCGTGCAGTCAGTTCGTAGAGTTACATTGGTCCCGTGAGAGGTGTTGGTGCCACTCACGGGGCCGTTCGAGGGATGTTTGGGGTCTCACCCAGCAAGGCCATGTTTTTAAGAGGAAGTCTAGAAATATACAAATTATCAACATATTCTCAAACTGGGGGTCCCGTGAACGCGCGGTCAGTTCGTACGAGTTACGTTAGGTGCCACTCACGGGGCCGTTCGGAGGCTGTTTCGGGTTTTCCCCCACCAACGCCATGTTTTCAAGCCTAAGTCTAGAAATGTGCAACTTATCGTCGTATTCTCATATCGGGGCTCCCGCGGTCGCATGGTCAGTTCGTACGATGATAATTTGGTCCCGTGCAAGGCGTTGGTGCCACTCACAAGGCCCTTCGAGGAATGTTTCGGGTTTTCACGCACTAACGCCATGTTTTTAAGCCTAAGTCTAGAAATATGAAAATTATCGTCGTATTCTCATACTGGGGGCCGCGTGATCGCACGGTCAGTTCGTACGAGTTATATTGGTCTCGTGCGAGGTGTTAGTGCCACTCACGGGGCCGTTCGAGGGATGTTTCGGGTTTCACCCACTAATACCTTGTTTTTAAGCCGAAGTCTAGATGTATGCAAATTATCGTCGTATTCTCAAATCGGGGGTCCCCTGATTGCGCGGTCAGTTCGTACGAGTTACATTGGTCCCGTGCGAGGCGTTGGCGCCACTCACGAGGCGGTTCGGGGGACATTTCGGTTTTCACCCACTAACGCCATGTTTTTAAGCCTAAGTCTAGAAATATGAAAATTATCGTCGTATTCTCAAACCGGGGGTCCCGTGATCGCGCGATCAGTTTGGACGAGTTACATTGGTCCCGTGCGAGGAGTTGGTGCCACTCACGGGGCCGTTCGGGGGTTGTTTCGGGTGTTCACCCACTAACTTCATGTTTTTTAAGCCTAAGTCTAGAAATATGCAAAATATCATCGAATTCTCAAACCGGGGGTCCCGTGATCGCGCGATCAGTTCGAACGAGTTACATTGGTCCCGTACAAGGTGTTGGTGCCACTCACGGGGCTGTTTCGGATTTTCACCCACTAACGCCATGTTTTTAAGCCTAAGTCTAGAAATATGAAAATTATCGTCGTATTCTCATACTGGGGGCCGCGTGATCGCGCGGTCAGTCTGTACGAGTTATATTGGTCTCGTGCGAGGTGTTAGTGCCACTCACGGGGCCGTTCGAGGGATGTTTCGGGTTTCACCCACTAACGCCTTGTTTTTAAGCCGAAGTCTAGATGTATGCGAATTATCGTCGTATTCTCAAATCGGGGGTCCCCTGACCGCGCGGTCAGTTCGTACGACTTACATTGGTCCCGTGCGAGGTGTTGGTGCCACTCACCGGGCCGTTGGAGGGATGTTTGGGGTTTCACCCACTGATGCCTTGTTTTTAAGCCGAAGCCAAGAAGTATGAAAATTATCGTCGTATTCTCAAATCGGGGGTCCCCTGATCGCGCGGTCAGTTCGTACGAGTTACATTGGTCCCGTGCGAGGTGTTGGTGCCACTCACGGGGCCGTTCGAGGGATGTTTGGGGTTTCACCCAGTAACGCCATGTTTTCAAGCCGAAGTCTAGAGATCTGTAAATTATCATCATATTCTCAATGTGGGGGTCCCGTGAACGCGCGGTCAGTTCGTACGAGTTACGTTAGTCCTATGCGAGGTGTTGGTGCCACTCACAGGGCCGTTCGGAGGTTATTTCGGGTTTTCCCCCACCAACGCCATGTTTACAAGCCTAAGTCTAGAAATGTGCAAATTATCGTCGTATTCTCAAATCGGGGGTCCCGCGGTCGCATGGTCAGTTCGTACGATGATAATTTGGTCCCGTGCAAGGCGTTGGTGCCACTCACAAGGCCCTTCGAGGGATGTTTTGGGTTTTCACGCACTAACGCCATGTTTTTAAGCCTAAGTCTAGAAATATGAAAATTATCGTCGTATTCTCAAACCGGGGGTCCCGTGATCGCGCGGTCAGTTCGGACGAGTTACATTGGTCCCGTGCGAGGCGTTGGTGCCACTCACGGGGCCGTTCGGGGGCTGTTTCGGGTGTTCACCCACTAACGACATGTTTTTAAGCCTAAGTCTAGAAATATTCAAAATAATGTCGTATTCTCAAACCGGGGGTCCCATGATCGCGCAGTCAGTTCGAACGAGTTACATTGGTCCCGTACAAAGGTGTTGGTGCCACTCACGGGGCCGTTCGGGGGTTGTTTCGGATTTTCACCCACTAACGCCATGTTTTTAAGCCTAAGTCTAGAAATATAAAAATTATCGTCGTATTCTCATACTGGGGGCCGCGTGATCGCGCGCGGTCAGTTCGTACGAGTTATATTGGTCCCGTGCGAGGTGTTAGTGCCACTCACGGGGCCGTTCGGGGGATGTTTCGGGTTTCACCCTCTAACGCCTTGTTTTTAAGCCGAAGTCTAGATGTATGCAAATTATCGTAGTATTCTCAAATCGGGGGTCCCCTGATCGCGCGGTCTGTTCGTACGAGTTACATTGGTCCCGTGCGAGGTGTTGGTGCCACTCCCCGGGCCGTTGGAGGGATGTTTGGGGATTCGCCCACTAACGCCTAGTTTTTAAGCCGACGCCTAGAAGTATGCAAATTATTGTCGTATTCTCAAATCGGGGGTCCCCTGATCGCGCGGTCAGTTCGTACGAGTTACATTGGTCCCGTGAGAGGTGTTGGTGCCACTCACGGAGCCGTTCGAGGGATGTTTGGGGTTTCACCCAGCAACGCCATGTTTTTAAGCCGAAGTCTAGAAATATACAAATTATCAACATATTCTCAAACTGGGGGTCCCGTGAACGCGCAATCAGTTCGTACGAGTTACGTTAGTCCTATGCGAGGTGTTGGTGCCACTCACGGGGCCGTTCGGAGGTTGTTTCGGGTTTTCCCCCACCAACGCCATGTTTTCAAGCCTAAGTCTAGAAATATGCAAATTATCGTCGTATTCTCAAATCGGGGGTCCCATAATCGCGCGGTCAGTTCGTACGAGTTACATTGGTCCCGTCCGAGGTGTTGGTGCCACTCACGAGGCCGTTCGGGGGACATTTCAGTTTTTCACCCACTAACGCCATGTTTTTAAGTCTAAGTCTAGAAATATGAAAATTATCGTCGTATTCTCAAACCGGGGGTCCCGTGATCGCGCGATCAGTTTGGACGAGTTACATTGGTCCCGTGCGAGGAGTTGGTGCCACTCACGGGGCCGTTCGGGGGTTGTTTCGCGTGTTCACCCACTAACTTCATGTTTTTTAAGCCTAAGTCTAGAAATATGCAAAATATCATCGAATTCTCAAACCTGGGGTCCCGTGATCGCGCGATCAGTTCGAACGAGTTACATTGGTCCCGTACAAGGTGTTGGTGCCACTCACGGGGCCGTTCGGGGGCTGTTTCGGATTTTCATCCACTAACGCCATGTTTTTAAGCCTAAGTCTAGAAATATGAAAATTATCGTCGTATTCTCATACTGGGGGCCGCGTGATCGCGCGGTCAGTCTGTACGAGTTATATTGTTCTCGTGCGAGGTGTTAGTGCCACTCACGGGGCCGTTCGAGGGATGTTTCGGGTTTCACCCACTAACGCCTTGTTTTTAAGCCGAAGTCTAGATGTATGCAAATTATCGTCGTATTCTCAAATCGGGGGTCCCCTGACCGCGCGGTCAGTTCGTACGACTTACATTGGTCCCGTGCGAGGTGTTGGTGCCACTCACCGGGCCGTTGGAGGGATGTTTGGGGTTTCACCCACTGATGCCTTGTTTTTAAGCCGAAGCCAAGAAGTATGCAAATTATCGTCGTATTCTCAAATCGGGGGTCCCCTGATCGCGCGGTCAGTTCGTACGAGTTACATTGGTCCCGTGCGAGGTGCTGGTGCCACTCACGGGACCGTTCGAGGGATGTTTGGGGTTTCACCCAGTAACGCCATGTTTTTAAGCCGAAGTCTAGAGATCTGCAAATTATCATCATATTCTCAATGTGGGGGTCCCGTGAACGCGCGGTCAGTTCGTACGAGTTACGTTAGTCCTATGCGAGGTGTTGGTGCCACTCACAGGGCCGTTCGGAGGTTGTTTCGGGTTTTCCCCCACCAACGCCATGTTTTCAAGCCTAAGTCTAGAAATGTGCAAATTATCGTCGTATTCTCAAATCGGGGGTCCCGCGGTCGCATGGTCAGTTCGTACGATGATAATTTGGTCCCGTGCAAGGCGTTGGTGCCACTCACATGGCCCTTCGAGGGATGTTTCTGGTTTTCACGCACTAACGCCATGTTTTTAAGCCTAAGTCTAGAAATATGAAAATTATCGTCGTATTCTCAAACCGGGGGTCCCGTGATCGCGCGATCTGTTCGGACGAGTTACATTGGTCCCGTGCGAGGCGTTGGTGCCACTCACGGGGCCGTTCGGGGGCTTTTTCGGATGTTCACCCACTAACGACATGTTTTTAAGCCTAAGTCTAGAAATATTCAAAATAATGTCGTATTCTCAAACCGGGGGTCCCATGATCGCGCAGTCAGTTCGAACCAGTTACATTGGTCCCGTACAAAGGTGTTGGTGCCACTCACGGGGCCGTTCGGGGGTTGTTTCGGATTTTCACCCACTAACGCCATGTTTTTAAGCCTAAGTCTAGAAATATAAAAATTATCGTCGTATTCTCATACTGGGGGCCGCGTGATAGCGCGCGGTCAGTTCGTACGAGTTATATTGGTCCCGTGCGAGGTGTTAGTGCCACTCACGGGGCCGTTCGAGGGATGTTTCGGGTTTCACCCTCTAACGCCTTGTTTTTAAGCCGAAGTCTAGATGTATGCAAATTATCGTAGTATTCTCAAATCGGGGGTCCCCTGATCGCGCGGTCAGTTCGTACGAGTTACATTGGTCCCGTGCGAGGTGTTGGTGCCACTCCCCGGGCCGTTGGAGGGATGTTTGGGGATTCGCCCACTAACGCCTTGTTTTTAAGCCGACGCCTAGAAGTATGCAAATTATTGTCGTATTCTCAAATCGGGGGTCCCCTGATCGCGCGGTCAGTTCGTACGAGATACATTGGTCCCGTGAGAGGTGTTGGTGCCACTCACGGAGCCGTTCGAGGGATGTTTGGGGTTTCACCCAGCAACGCCATGTTTTTAAGCCGAAGTCTAGAAATATACAAATTATCAACATATTCTCAAACTGGGGGTCCCGTGAACGCGCAATCAGTTCGTACGAGTTACGTTAGTCCTATGCGAGGTGTTGGTGCCACTCACGGGGCCGTTCGGAGGTTGTTTCGGGTTTTCCCCCACCAACGCCATGTTTTCAAGCCTAAGTCTAGAAATATGCAAATTATCGTCGTATTCTCAAATCGGGGGTCCCATAATCGCGCGGTCAGTTCGTACGAGTTACATTGGTCCCGTCCGAGGCGTTGGTGCCACTCACGAGGCCGTTCGGGGGACAATTCGGTTTTTCACCCACTAACGCCATGTTTTTAAGCCTAAGTCTAGAAATATGAAAATTTTCGTCGTATTCTCAAATCGGGGGTCCCGTGATCATGCAGTCAGTTCGGACGAGTTACATTGGTCCCGTGCGAGGAGTTGGTGCCACTAACGGGACCGTTCGGGGGCTGTTTCGGGTGTTCTACTAATGCCATGTTTTTAAGCCTAAGTCTAGAAATATGCAAAATATCGTCGAATTCTCAAACCGGGGGTCCCGTGATCGCGCGGTCAGTTCGAACGAGTTACATTGGTCCCGTACAAGGTGTTGGTGCCACTCACGGGGTCGTTCGGGGGCTGTTTCGGATTTTCACCCACTAATGCCATGTTTTTAAGCCTAAGTCTAGAAATATGAAAATTATCGTCGTATTCTCATACTGGGCCCCGTGATCGCGCGGTCACTTCGTACGAGTTATATTGGTCCCGTGCGAGGTGTTAGTGCCACTCACGGGGCCGTTCGAGGGATGTTTCGGGTTTCACCCACTAACGCCTTGTTTTTAAGCCGAAGTCTAGATGTATGCAAATTATCGTCGTATTCTCAAATCGGGGGTCCCCTGATCGCGCGGTCAGTTCGTACGAGTTACATTGGTCCCGTTCGAGGTGTTGGTGCCACTCACCGGGCCGTTGGAGGGATGTTTGGGGATTCGCCCACTAACGCCTTGTTTTTAAGCCGACGCCTAGAAGTATGCAAATTATCGTCGTATTCTCAAATCGGGGGTCCCCTGATCGCGCGGTCAGTTCGTACGAGTTACATTGGTCCCGTGAGAGGTGTTGGTGCCACTCACGGAGCCGTTCGAGGGATGTTTGGGGTTTCACCCAGCAACGTCATATTTTAAGCCGAAGTCTCGAAATATACAAATTATCAACATATTCTCAAACTGGGGTCCCGTGAACGCGCGGTCAGTTCGTACGAGTTACGTTAGTCCTATACGAGGTGTTGGTGCCACTCACGGGGCCGTTCGGAGGTTGTTTCGGGTTTTCCCCAACCAACGCCATGTTTTCAAGCCTAAGTCTAGAAATATGCAAATTATCGTCGTATTCTCAAATCGGGGGTCCCGCGGTCGCGCGGTCAGTTCGTACGAGTTACATTGGTCCCGTGCGAGGCGTTGGTGCCACTCACGAGGCGGTTCGGGGGACATTTCGGTTTTTCACCCACTAACGCCATGTTTTTAAGCCTAAGTCTAGAAATATGAAAATTATCGTCGTATTCTCAAATCGGGGGTCCCGTGATCATGCAGTCAGTTCGGACGAGTTACATTGGTCCCGTGCGAGGCGTTGGTGCCACTCACGAGGCGGTTCGGGGGACATTTCGGTTTTTCACCCACTAACGCCATGTTTTTAAGCCTAAGTCTAGAAATATGAAAATTATCGTCGTATTCTCAAACCGGGGGTCCCGTGATCGCGCGGTCAGTTTGGACGAGTTACATTGGTCCCGTGCGAGGAATTGGTGCCACTCACGGGGCCGTTCGGGGGTTGTTTCGGGTGTTCACCCACTAAAGCCATGTTTTTAAGCCTAAGTCTAGAAATATGCAAAATATCATCGAATTCTCAAACCGGGGGTCCCGTGATCGCGCGATCAGTTCGAACGAGTTACATTGGTCCCGTACAAGGTGTTGGTGCCACTCACGGGGCCGTTCGGGGGCTGTTTCGGATTTTCACCCACTAACGCCATGTTTTTAAGCCTAAGTCTAGAAATATGAAAATTATCGTCGTATTCTCATACTGGGGGCCGCGTGATCGCGCAGTCAGTTCGTACGAGTTATATTGGTCTCGTGCGAGGTGTTAGTGCCACTCACGGGGCCATTCGAGGGAAGTTTTCGGGTTTCACCCACTAACGCCTTGTTTTTAAGCCGAAGTCTAGATGTATGCAAATTATCATCGTATTCTCAAATCGGGGGTCCCCTGACCGCGCGGTCAGTTCGTACGACTTACATTGGTCCCGTGCGAGGTGTTGGTGCCACTCACCGGGCCGTTGGAGGGATGTTTGGGGTTTCACCCACTAATGCCTTGTTTTTATGCGGAAGCCAAGAAATATGCAAATTATTGTCGTATTCTCAAATCGGGGGTCCCCTGATCGCGCAGTCAGTTCGTACGAGTTACATTGGTCCCGTGAGAGGTGTTGGTGCCACTCACGGGGCCGTTCGAGGGATGTTTGGGGTCTCACCCAGCAACGCCATGTTTTTAAGAGGAAGTCTAGAAATATACAAATTATCAACATATTCTCAAACTGGGGGTCCCGTGAACGCGCGGTCAGTTCGTACGAGTTATGTTAGGTGCCACTCACGGGGCCGTTCGGAGGCTGTTTCGGGTTTTCCCCCACCAACGCCATGTTTTCAAGCCTAAGTCTAGAAATGTGCAACTTATCGTCGTATTCTCAAATCGGGGCTCCCGCGGTCGCATGGTCAGTTCGTACGATGATAATTTGGTCCCGTGCAAGGCGTTGGTGCCACTCACAAGGCCCTTCGAGGAATGTTTCGGGTTTTCACGCACTAACGCCATGTTTTTAAGCCTAAGTCTAGAAATATGAAAATTATCGTCGTATTCTCAAACCGGGGGTCCCGTGATCGAGCGGTCAGTTCGTACTAGTTACATTGGCCTCGTGCGAGGTGTTAGTGCCACTCACGGGGCCGTTCGAGGGATGTTTCGGGTTTCACCCACTAACACCTTTATTTTTAAGCCGAAGTCTAGATGTATGCAAATTATTGTCGTATTCTCAAATCGGGGTTCCCCTGATCGCGCGGTCAGTTCGTACGACTTACATTGGTCCCGTGCGAGGTGTTGGTGTCACTCACCGGGCCGTTGGAGGGATGTTTGGGGTTTCACCACCTAATGCCTTGTTTTTATGCCGAAGCCAAGAAGTATGCAAATTATCGTCGTATTCTCAAATCGGGGGTCCCGTGATCACGCAGTCAGTTCGGACGAGTTACATTGGTCCCGTGCGAGGAGTTGGTGCCACTCACGGGACCGTTCGGGGGCCGTTTCGGGTGTTCACACACTAACGCCATGTTATTAAGCCTAAGTCTAGAAATATGCAAAATATCGTCGAATTCTCAAATCGGGGGTCCCGTGATCGCGCGGTCAGTTCGAACAAGTTACATTGGTCCCGTACAAGGTGTTGGTGCCACTCACGGGGCCGTTCGTGGGCTGTTCCGGATTTTCACCCACTAACGCCATGTTTTTAAGCCTAAGTCTAGAAATATGAAAATTATCGTCGTATTCTCTTACTGGGGGCCCCGTGATCGCTCGGTCAGTTCGTACGAGTTATATTGGTCCCGTGCGAGGTGTTAGTGCCACTCACGGGGCCGTTCGCGGGATGATTCGGGTTTCACCCACTAACGCCTTGTTTTTAAGCCGAAGTCTAGATGTATGAAAATTATCGTCGTATTCTCAAATCGGGGGTCCCCTGATCGCGCGGTCAGTTCGTACAAGTTACATTGGTCCCGTGCGAGGTGCTGGTGCCACTCACCGGGCCGTTGGAGGGATGTTTGGGGTTTCTCCCACTGATGCCTTGTTTTTAAGCCGAAGCCAAGAAGTATGCAAATTATCGTCGTATTCTCAAATCAGGGGTCCCCTGATCGCGCGGTCAGTTCGTACGAGTTACATTGGTCCCGTGCGAGGTGTTGGTGCCACTCACGGGGCCGTTCGAGGGATGTTTGGGGTTTAACCCAGTAACGCCATGTTTTTAAGCCGAAGTCTAGAGATCTGCAAATTATCATCATATTCTCAATCTGGGGGGCCCGTGAATGCGCGGTCAGTTCGTACGAGTTACGTTAGTCCTATGCGAGGTGTTGGTGCCACTCACGGGGCCGTTCGGAGGCTGTTTCGGGTTTTCCCCCACCAACGCCATGTTTTCAAGCCTAAGTCTAGAAATGTGCAAATTATCGTCGTATTCTCAAATCGGGGGTCCCGCGGTCGCATGGTCCGTTCGTACGATGATAATTTGGTCCCGTGCAAGGCGTTGGTGCCACTCACAAGGCCCTTCGAGGGATGTTTCGGGTTTTCACGCACTAACGCCATGTTTTTAAGCCTAAGTCTAGAAATATGAAAATTATCGTCGTATTCTCAAACCGGGGGTCCCGTGATCGCGCGGTCAGTTCGGACGAGTTACATTGGTCACGTTCGAGGCGTTGGTGCCACTCACGGGGCCGTTCGGGGGCTTTTTCGGGTGTTCACCCACTAACGACATGTTTTTAAGCCTAAGTCTAGAAATATTAAAAATAATGTCGTATTCTCAAACCGGGGGTCCCATGATCGCGCGGTCAGTTCGAACGAGTTACATTGGTCCCGTACAAGGTGTTGGTGCCACTCACGGGGCCGTTCGGGGGTTGTTTCGGATTTTCACCCACTAACGCCTTGTTTTTAAGCCTAAGTCTAGAAATATGAAAATTATCGTCGTATTCTCATACTGGGGGCCGCGTGATCGCGCGGTTAGTCTGTACGAGTTATATTGGTCTCGTGCGAGGTGTTAGTGCCACTCACGGGGCCGTTCGAGGGATGTTTCGGGTTTCACCCACAAACGCCTTGTTTTTAAGCCGAAGTCTAGATGTATGCAAATTATCGTCGTATTCTCAAATCGGGGGTCCCCTGACCGCGCGGTCAGTTCGTACGACTTACATTGGTCCCGTGCGAGGTGTTGGTGCCACTCACCGGGCCGTTGGAGGGATGTTTGGGGTTTCACCCACTAATGCCTTGTTTTTATGCCGAAGCCAAGAAGTATACAAATTATTGTGGTATTCTCAAATCGGGGGTCCCCTGATCGCGCAGTCAGTTCGTACGAGTTACATTGGTCCCGTGAGAGGTGTTGGTGCCACTCACGGGGCCGTTCGAGGGATGTTTGGGGTTTCACCCAGCAACGCCATGTTTTTAAGAGGAAGTCTAGAAATATACAAATTATCAACATATTCTCAAACTGGGGGTCTCGTGAACGCGGGGTCAGTTCGTACGAGTTACGTGTGGTGCCACTCACGGGGCCGTTCGGAGGCTGTTTCGGGTTTTCCCCCACCAACGCCATGTTTTCAAGCCTAAGTCTAGAAATGTGCAACTTATCTTCGTATTCTCAAATCGGGGCTCCCGCGGTCGCATGGTCAGTTCGTACGATGATAATTTGGTCCCGTGCAAGGCGCTGGTGCCACTCACAAGGCCCTTCGAGGGATGTTTCGGGTTTTCACGCACTAACGCCATGTTTTTAAGCCTAAGTCTAGAAATATGAAAATTATCGTCGTATTCTCAAATCGGGGGTCCCGTGATCATGCAGTCAGTTCGGACGAGTTACATTGGTCCCGTGCGAGGAGTTGGTGCCACTAACGGGACCGTTCGGGGGCTTTTTCGGGTGTTCTACTAACGCCATGTTTTTAAGCCTAAGTCTAGAAATATGCAAAATATCGTCGAATTCTCAAACCGGGGGTCCCGTGATCCCGCGGTCAGTTCGAACGAGTTACATTGGTCCCGTACAAGGTGTTGGTGCCACTCACGGGGCCGTTCGGGGGCTGTTTCGGATTTTCACCCACTAATGCCATGTTTTTAAGCCTAAGTCTAGAAATATGAAAATTATCGTCGTATTCTCATACTGGGCCCCGTGATCGCGCGGTCACTTCGTACGAGTTATATTGGTCCCGTGCGAGGTGTTAGTGCCACTCACGGGGCCGTTCGAGGGATGTTTCGGGTTTCACCCACTAACGCCTTGTTTTTAAGCCGAAGTCTAAATGTATGCAAATTATCGTCGTATTCTCAAATCGGGGGTCCCCTGATCGCGCGGTCAGTTCGTACGAGTTACATTGGTCCCGTGCGAGGTGTTGGTGCCACTCCCCGGGCCGTTGGAGGGATGTTTGGGGATTCGCCCACTAACGCCTTGTTTTTAAGCCGACGCCTAGAAGTATGCAAATTATTGTCGTATTCTCAAATCGGGGGTCCCCTGATCGCGCGGTCAGTTCGTACGAGTTACATTGGTCCCGTGAGAGGTGTTGGTGCCACTCACGGAGCCGTTCGAGGGATGTTTGGGGTTTCACCCAGCAACGCCATGTTTTTAAGCCGAAGTCTAGAAATATACAAATTATCAACATATTATCAAACTGGGGGTCCCGTGAACGCGCAATCAGTTCGTACGAGTTACGTTAGTCCTATGCGAGGTGTTGGTGCCACTCACGGGGCCGTTCGGAGGTTGTTTCGGGTTTTCCCCCACCAACGCCATGTTTTCAAGCCTAAGTCTAGAAATATGCAAATTATCGTCGTATTCTCAAATCGGGGGTCCCATAATCGCGCGGTCAGTTCGTACGAGTTACATTGGTCCCGTCCGAGGCGTTGGTGCCACTCACGGGGCCGTTCGGAGGTTGTTTCGGGTTTTCCCCAACCAACGGCATGTTTTCAAGCCTAAGTCTAGAAATATGCAAATTATCGTCGTATTCTCAAATCGGGGGTCCCGTGATCACGCAATCAGTTCGGACGAGTTACATTGGTCCCGTGCGAGGAGTTGGTGCCACTCACGAGGCGGTTCGGGGGACATTTCGATTTTTCACCCACTAACGAAATGTTTTTAAACCTAAGTCTAGAAATATGAAAATTATCGTCGTATTCTCAAACCGGGGGTCCCGTGATCGCGCGGTCAGTTTGGACGAGTTACATTGGTCCCGTGCGAGGAATTGGTGCCACTCACGGGGCCGTTCGGGGGTTGTTTCGGGTGTTCACCCACTAACGCCATGTTTTTAAGCCTAAGTCTAGAAATATGCAAAATATCATCGAATTCTCAAACCGGGGGTCCCGTGATCGCGCGATCAGTTCGAACGAGTTACATTGGTCCCGTACAAGGTGTTGGTGCCACTCATGGGGCCGTTCGGGGGCTGTTTCGGATTTTCATCCACTAACGCCATGTTTTTAAGCCTAAGTCTAGAAATATGAAAATTATCATCGTATTCTCAAACCGGGGGTCCCGTGATCGCGCGGTCAGTTTGGACGAGTTACATTGGTCCCGTGCGAGGAGTTGGTGCCACTCACGGGGCCGTTCGGGGGTTGTTTCGGGTGTTCACCCACTAACGCCATGTTTTTAAGCCTAAGTCTAGAAATATGTAAAATATCATCGAATTCTCAAACCGGGGGTCCCGTGATCGCGCGGTCAATTCGAACGAGTTACATTGGACCCGTACAAGGTGTTGGTGCCACTCACGGGGCCGTTCGGGGGCTGTTTCGGATTTTCACCCACTAACGCCATGTTTTTAAGCCTAAGTCTAGAAATATGAAAATTATCGTCGTATTCTCATACTGGGGGCCGCGTGATCGCGCGGTCAGTCTGTACGAGTTATATTGGTCTCGTGCGAGGTGTTAGTGCCACTCACGGGGCCGTTCGAGGGATGTTTCGGGTTTCACCCACTAACGCCTTGTTTTTAAGCCGAAGTCTAGATGTATGCAAATTATCGTCTTATTCTCAAATCGGGGGTCCCCTGACCGCGCGGTCAGTTCGTACGACTTACATTGGTCCCGTGCGAGGTGTTGGTGCCACTCACCGGGCCGTTGGAGGGATGTTTGGGGTTTCACCCACTGATGCCTTGTTTTTAAGCCGAAGCCAAGTTGTATGCAAATTATCGTCGTATTCTCAAATCGGGGGTCCCCTGATCGCGCGGTCAGTTCGTACGAGTTACATTGGTCCCGTGAGAGGTGTTGGTGCCACTCACGGGGCCGTTCGAGGGATGTTTGGGGTTTCACCCAGCAACCCCATGTTTTTAAGAGGAAGTCTAGAAATATACAAATTATCAACATATTCTCAAACTGGGGGTCTCGTGAACGCGCGGTCAGTTCGTACGAGTTACGTGTGGTGCCACTCACGGGGCCGTTCGGAGGCTGTTTCGGGTTTTCCCCCACCAACGCCATGTTTTCAAGCCTAAGTCTAGAAATGTGCAACTTATCGTCGTATTCTCAAATCGGGGCTCCCGCGGTCGCATGGTCAGTTCGTACGATGATAATTTGGTCCCGTGCAAGGCGTTGGTGCCACTCACAAGGCCCTTCGAGGAATGTTTCGGGTTTTCACGCACTAACGCCATGTTTTTAAGCCTAAGTCTAGAAATATGAAAATTATCGTCGTATTCTCATACTGGGGGCCGCGTGATCGCGCGGTCAGTTCGTACGAGTTATATTGGTCTCGTGCGAGGTGTTAGTGCCACTCACGGGGCCGTTCGAGGGATGTTTCGGGTTCCACACACTAACACCTTATTTTTAAGCCGAAGTCTAGATGTATGCAAATTATCGTCGTATTCTCAAATCGGGGGTCCCCTGATCGCGCGGTCAGTTCGTACGACTTACATTGGTCCCGTGCGAGGTGTTGGTGCCACTCACCGGGCCGTTGGAGGGATGTTTGGGGTTTCACCCACTAATGCCTTGTTTTTATGCCGAAGCCAAGAAGTATGCAAATTATCGTCGTATTCTCAAGTCGGGGGTCCCGTGATCACGCAGTCAGTTCGGACGAGTTACATTGGTCCCGTGCGAGGAGTTGGTGCCACTCACGGGACCGTTCGGGGGCTGTTTCGGGTGTTCACCCACTAACGCCATGTTTTTAAGCCTAAGTCTAGAAATATGCAAAATATCGTCGAATTCTCAAATCGGGGGTCCCGTGATCGCGCGGTCAGTTCGAACAAGTTACATTGGTCCCGTACAAGGTGTTGGTGCCACTCACGGGGCCGTTCGTGGGCTGTTCCGGATTTTCACCCACTAACGCCATGTTTTTAAGCCTAAGTCTAGAAATATGAAAATTATCGTCGTATTCTCATACTGGGGGCCCCGTGATCGCGCGGTCAGTTCGTACGAGTTATATTGGTCCCGTGCGAGGTGTTAGTGCCGCTCACGGGGCCGTTCGAGGGATGTTTCGGGTTTCACCCACTAACGCCTTGTTTTTAAGCCGAAGTCTAGAAATATGCAAATTATCGTCGTATTCTCAAATCGGGGGTCCCCTGATCGTGCGGTCAGTTCGTACGAGTTAAATTGGTCCCGTGCGAGGTGTTGGTGCCACTCCCCGGGCCGTTGGAGGGATGTTTGGGGATTCGCCCACTAACGCCTTGTTTTTAAGCCGACGCCTAGAAGTATGCAAATTATTGTCGTATTCTCAAATCGGGGGTCCCCTGATCGCGCGGTCAGTTCGTACGAGTTACATTGGTCCCTTGAGAGGTGTTGGTGCCACTCACGGAGCCGTTCGAGGGATGTTTGGGGTTTCACCCAGCAACGCCATGTTTTTAAGCCTAAGTCTAGAAATATACAAATTATCAACATATTCTCAAACTGGGGGTCCCGTGAACGCGCAATCAGTTCGTACGAGTTACGTTAGTCCTATGCGAGGTGTTGGTGCCACTCACGGGGCCGTTCGGAGGTTGTTTCGGGTTTTCCTCCACCAACGCCATGTTTTCAAGCCTAACTCTAGAAATATGCAAATTATCGTCGTATTCTCAAATCGGGGGTCCCATAATCGCGCGGTCAGTTCGTACGAGTTACATTGGTCCCGTCCGAGGCGTTGGTGCCACTCACGAGGCCGTTCGGCGGACATTTCGGTTTTTCACGCACTAACGCCATGTTTTTAAGCCTAAGTCTAGAAATATGAAAATTATCGTCGTATTCTCAAATCGGGGGTCCCGTGATCATGCAGTCAGTTCGGACGAGTTACATTGGTCCCGTGCGAGGAGGTGGTGCCACTCACAGGACCGTTCGGGGGCTGTTTCGGGTGTTCACCCACTAACGCCATGTTTTTAAGCCTAAGTCTAGAAATATGCAAAATATCGTCGAATTCTCAAACCGGGGGTCCCGTGATCGCGCGGTCAGTTCGAACGAGTTACATTGGTCCCGTACAAGGTGTTGGTGCCACTCACGGGGCCGTTCGGGGGCTGTTTCGGATTTTCACCCACTAACGCCATGTTTTTAAGCCTAAGTCTAGAAATATGAAAATTATCGTCGTATTCTCATACTGGGCCCCGTGATCGCGTGGTCACTTCGTACGAGTTATATTGGTCCCGTGCGAGGTGTTAGTGCCACTCACGGGGCCGTTCGAGGGATGTTTCGGGTTTCACCCACTAACGCCTTGTTTTTAAGCCGAATTCTAGATGTATGCAAATTATCGTCGTATTCTCAAATCGGGGGTCCCCTGATCGCGCGGTCAGTTCGTACGAGTTACATTTGTCCCGTTCGAGGTGTTGGTGCCACTCACCGGGCCGTTGGAGGGATGTTTGGGGATTCGCCCACTAACGCCTTGTTTTTAAGCCGACGCCTAGAAGTATGCAAATTATCGTCGTATTCTCAAATCGGGGGTCCCCTGATCGCGCGGTCAGTTCGTACGAGTTACATTGGTCCCGTGAGAGGTGTTGGTGCCACTCACGGAGCCGTTCGAGGGATGTTTGGGGTTTCACCCTGCAACGTCATATTTTAAGCCGAAGTCTCGAAATATACAAATTATCAACATATTCTCAAACTGGGGTCCCGTGGACGCGCGGTCAGTTCGTACGAGTTACGTTAGTCCTATACGAGGTGTTGGTGCCACTCACGGGGCCGTTCGGAGGTTGTTTCGGGTTTTCCCCAACCAACGCTATGTTTTCAAGCCTAAGTCTAGAAATATGCAAATTATCGTCGTATTTTAAAATCGGGGGTCCCGCGGTCGCGCGGTCAGTTCGTACGAGTTACATTGGTCCCGTGCGAGGCGTTGGTGCCACTCACGAGGCGGTTCGGGGGACATTTCGGTTTTTCACCCACTAACGCCATGTTTTTAAGCCTAAGTCTAGAAATATGAAAATTATCGTCGTATTCTCAAACCGGGGGTCCCGTGATCGCGCGGTCAGTTTGGACGAGTTACATTGGTGCCGTGCGAGAAATTGGTGCCACACACGGGGCCGTTCGGGGGTTGTTTCGGGTGTTCACCCACTAACGCCATGTTTTTAAGCCTAAGTCTAGAAATATGCAAAATATCATCGAATTCTCAAACCGGGGGTCCCGTGATCGCGCGATCAGTTCGAACGAGTTACATTGGTCCCGTACAAGGTGTTGGTGCCACTCACGGGGCCGTTCGGGGGCTGTTTCGGATTTTCACCCACTAACGCCATGTTTTTAAGCCTAAGTCTAGAAATATGAAAATTATCGTCGTATTCTCAAACCGGGGGGCCTGTGATCGCGCGGTCAGTTTGGACGAGTTACATTGGTCCCGTGCGAGGAGTTGGTGCCACTCACGGGGCCGTTCGGGGGTTGTTTCGGGTGTTCACCCACTAACGCCATGTTTTTAAGCCTAAGTCTAGAAATATGTAAAATATCATCGAATTCTCAAATCGGGGGTCCCGTGATCGCGTGGTCAGTTCGTACGACTTACATTGGTCCCGTGCGAGGTGTTGGTGCCACTCACCGGGCCGTTGGAGGGATGTTTGGGGTTTCACCCACTGATGCCTTGTTTTTAAGCCGAAGCCAAGAAGTATGCAAATTATCGTCGTATTCTCAAATCGGGGGTCCCCTGATCGCGCGGTCAGTTCGTACGAGTTACATTGGTCCCGTGAGAGGTGTTGGTGCCACTCACGGGGCCGTTCGAGGGATGTTTGGGGTTTCACCCAGCAACGCCATGTTTTTAAGAGGAAGTCTAGAAATATACAAATTATCAACATATTCTCAAACTGGGGGTCTCGTGAACGCGCGGTCAGTTCGTACGAGTTACGTGTGGTGCCACTCACGGGGCCGTTCGGAGGCTGTTTCGGGTTTTCCCCCACCAACGCCATGTTTTCAAGCCTAAGTCTAGAAATGTGCAACTTATCGTCGTATTCTCAAATCGGGGCTCCCGCGGTCGCATGGTCAGTTCGTACGATGATAATTTGGTCCCGTGCAAGGCGTTGGTGCCACTCACAAGGCCCTTCGAGGAATATTTCGGGTTTTCACGCACTAACGCCATGTTTTTAAGCCTAAGTCTAGAAATATGAAAATTATCGTCGTATTCTCATACTGGGGGCCGCGTGATCGCGCGGTCAGTTCGTACGAGTTATATTGGTCTCGTGCGAGGTGTTAGTGCCACTCACGGGGCCGTTCGAGGGATGTTTCGGGTTTCACCCACTAACACCTTGTTTTTAAGCCGAAGTCTAGATGTATGCAAATTATCGTCGAATTCTCAAATCGGGGGTCCCCTGAACGCGCGGTCAGTTCGTACGACTTACATTGGTCCCGTGCGAGGTGTTGGTGCCACTCACCGGGCCGTTGGAGGGATGTTTGGGGTTTCACCCACTAATGCCTTGTTTTTATGCCGAAGCCAAGAAGTATGCAAATTATCGTCGTATTCTCAAGTCGGGGGTCCCGTGATCACGCAGTCAGTTCGGACGAGTTACATTGGTCCCGTGCGAGGAGTTGGTGCCACTCACGGGACCGTTCGGGGGCTGTTTCGGGTGTTCACCCACTAACGCCATGTTTTTAAGCCTAAGTCTAGAAATATGCAAAATATCGTCGAATTCTCAAATCAGGGGTCCCGTGATCGCGCGGTCAGTTCGAACAAGTTACATTGGTCCCGTACAAGGTGTTGGTGCCACTCACGGGGCCGTTCGTGGGCTGTTCCGGATTTTCACCCACTAACGCCATGTTTTTAAGCCTAAGTCTAGAAATATGAAAATTATCGTCGTATTCTCATACTGGGGGCCCCATGATCGCGCGGTCAGTTCGTACGAGTTATATTGGTCCCGTGCGAGGTGTTAGTGCCACTCACGGGGCCGTTCGAGGGATGTTTCGGGTTTCACCCACTAACGCCTTGTTTTTAAGCCGAAGTCTAGAAATATGCAAATTATCGTCGTATTCTCAAATCGGGGGTCCCCTTATCGCGCGGTCAGTTCGTACGAGTTACATTGGTCCCGTGCGAGGTGTTGGTGCCACTCCCCGGGCCGTTGGAGGGATGTTTGGGGTTCGCCCACTAACGCCTTGTTTTTAAGCCGACGCCTAGAAGTATGCAAATTATCGTCGTATTCTCAAATCGGGGGTCCCCTGATCGCGCGGTCAGTTCGTACGAGTTACATTGGTCCCGTGAGAGGTGTTGGTGCCACTCACGGAGCCGTTCGAGGGATGTTTGGGGTTTCACCCAGCAACGTCATATTTTAAGCCGAAGTCTAGAAATATACAAATTATCAACATATTCTCAAACTGGGGTCCCGTGAACGCGCGGTCAGTTCGTACGAGTTACGTTAGTCCTATGCGAGGTGTTGGTGCCACTCACGGGGCCGTTCGGAGGTTGTTTCGGGTTTTCCCCCACCAACGCCATGTTTTCAAGCCTAAGTCTAGAAATATGCAAATTATCGTCGTATTCTCAAATCCGGGGTCCCATAATCGCGCGGTCAGTTCGTACGAGTTACATTGGTCCCGTGCGAGGCGTTGGTGCCACTCACGAGGCGGTTCGGGGGACATTTCGGTTTTTCACCCAGTAATGCCATGTTTTTAAGCCTAAGTCTAGAAATATGAAAATGATCGTCGTATTCTCAAATCGGGGATCCCGTGATCACGCAGTCAGTTCGGACGAGTTACATTGGTCCCGTGCGAGGAGTTGGTGCCACTCACGGGACCGTTCGGGGGCTGTTTCGGGTGTTCACCCACTAACGCCATGTTTTTAAGCCTAAGTCTAGAAATATGCAAAATATCGTCAAATTCTCAAACCGGGGGTCCCGTGATCGCGCGGTCAGTTCGAACGAGTTACATTGGTCCCGTACAAGGTGTTGGTGCCACTCACGGGGCCGTTCGGGGGCTGTTTCGGATTTTCACCCACTAACGCCATGTTTTTAAGCCTAAGTCTAGAAATATGAAAATTATCGTCGTATTCTCATACTGGGGGCCCCGTGATCGCGCGGTCAGTTCGTACGAGTTATATTGGTCCCGTGCGAGGTGTTAGTGCCACTCACGGGGCCGTTCGAGGGATGTTTCGGGTTTCACCCACTAACGCCTTGTTTTTAAGCCGAAGTCTAGATGCATGCAAATTATCGTCGTATTCTCAAATCGGGGGTCCCCTGATCGCGCGGTCAGTTCGTACGAGTTACATTGGTCCCGTTCGAGGTGTTGGTGCCACTCACCGGGCCGTTGGAGGGATGTTTGGGGATTCGCCCACTAACGCCTTGTTTTTAAGCCGACGCCTAGAAGTATGCAAATTATCGTCGTATTCTCAAATCGGGGGTCCCCTGATCGCGCGGTCAGTTCGAACGAGTTACATTGGTCCCGTGAGAGGTGTTGGTGCCACTCACGGAGCCGTTCGAGGGATGTTTGGGGTTTCACCCAGCAACGTCATATTTTAAGCCGAAGTCTATAAATATACAAATTATCAACATATTCTCAAACTGGGGGTCCCGTGAACGCGCGGTCAGTTCGTACGAGTTACGTTAGTCCTATACGAGGTGTTGGTGCCACTGACGGGGCCGTTCGGAGGTTGTTTCGGGTTTTCCCCAACCAACACCATGTTTTCAAGCCTAAGTCTAGAAATATGCAAATTATCGTCGTATTCTCAAATCGGGGGTCCCGCGGTCGCGCGGTCAGTTCGTACGAGTTACATTGGTCCCGTGCGAGGCGTTGGTGCCACTCACGAGGCGAACGAGTTACATTGGTCCCGTACAAGGTGTTGGTGCCACTCACGGGGCCGTTCGGGGGCTGTTTCGGATTTTCACCCACTAACGCCATGTTTTTAAGCCTAAGTCTAGAAATATGAAAATTATCGTCGTATTCTCATACTGGGGGCCGCGTGATCGTGCGGTTAGTTTTTACGAGTTATATTGGCCTCGTGCGAGGTGTTAGTGCCACTCACGGGGCCGTTCGAGGGATGTTTCGGGTTTCACCCACTAACGCCTTGTTTTTAAGCCGAAGTCTAGATGTATGCAAATTATCGTCGTATTCTCAAATCGGGGGTCCCCTGACCGCGCGGTTAGTTCGTACGACTTACATTGGTCCCGTGCGAGGTGTTGGTGCCACTCACCGGGCCGTTGGAGGGATGTTTGGGGTTTCACCCACTGATGCCTTGTTTTTAAGCCGAAGCCAAGATGTATGCAAATTATCGTCGTATTCTCAAATCGGGGGTCCCCTGATCGCGCGGTCAGTTCGTACGAGTTACATTGGTCCCGTGAGAGGTGTTGGTGCCACTCACGGGGCCGTTCGAGGGATGTTTGGGGGTCACCCAGCAACGCCATGTTTTTAAGAGGAAGTCTAGAAATATACAAATTATCAACATATTCTCAAACTGGGGGTCTCGTGAACGCGCGGTCAGTTCGTACGAGTTACGTGTGGTGCCACTCACGGGGCCGTTCGGAGGCTGTTTCGGGTTTTCCCCCACCAACGCCATGTTTTCAAGCCTAAGTCTAGAAATGTGCAACTTATCGTCGTATTCTCAAATCGGGGCTCCCGCGGTCGCATGGTCAGTTCGTACGATGATAATTTGGTCCCGTGCAAGGCGTTGGTGCCACTCACAAGGCCCTTCGAGGAATGTTTCGGGTTTTCACGCACTAACGCCATGTTTTTAAGCCTAAGTCTAGAAATATGAAAATTATCGTACGAGTTACATTGGTCCCGTGCGAGGTGTTGGTGCCACGCACGGGGCCGTTCGAGGGATGTTTGGGGTGTCACCCAGTAACGCCATGTTTTTAAGCCGAAGTCTAGAGATCTGCAAATTATCATCATATTCTCAATCTGGGGGTCCCGTGAACGCGCGGTCAGTTCGTACGGGTTAGTTAGTCCTATGCGAGGTGTTGGTGCCACTCACGGGGCCGTTCGGAGGTTGTTTCGGGTTTTCACCCACCAACGCCATGTTTTCAAGCCTAAGTCTAGAAATATGCAAATTATCGTCGTATTCTCAAATCGGGGGTCCCTTAATCGCGCGGTCAGTTCGTACGAGTTACATTGGTCCCGTGCGAGGCGTTGGTGCCACTCAAGAGGCTGTTCGTGGGACATTTCGATTTTTCACCCACTAACGCCATGTTTTTAAGCCTAAGTCTAGAAATATGAAAATTATCGTCGTATTCTCAAATCGGGGGTCCCGTGATCACGCAGTCAGTTCGGACGAGTTACATTGGTCCCGTGCGAGGAGTTGGTGCCACTCACGGGACCGTTC
Organism: Sambucus nigra; assembly: GCA_949130495.1. Lineage (NCBI taxonomy): Eukaryota > Viridiplantae > Streptophyta > Magnoliopsida > Dipsacales > Adoxaceae > Sambucus > Sambucus nigra. Next base: position 153,152,616 of record OX422218.1, read on the forward strand.
GGGGGCTGTTTCGGGTGTTCACCCACTAACGCCATGTTTTTAAGCCTAAGTCTAGAAATATGCAAAATATCGTCGAATTCTCAAACCCGGGGTCCCGTGATCGCGCGGTCAGTTCGAATGATTTACATTGGTCCCGTACAAGGTGTTAGTGCCACTCACGGGGCCGTTCGGGGGCTGTTTCGGATTTTCACCCACTAACGCCATGTTTTTAAGCCTAAGTTTAGAAATATGAAAATTATCGTCGTATTCTCATACTGGGGGCCGCGTGATCGCGTGGTCAGTTCGTACGAGTTATATTGGTCCCGTGCGAGATGTTAGTGCCACTCACGGTGCCGTTCGAGGGATGTTTCGGGTTTCACCCACTAACGCCTTGTTTTTAAGCCGAAGTCTAGATGTATGCAAATTATCGTCGTATTCTCAAATCGGGGGTCCCTTGATCGCGCGGTCAGTTCGTACGAGTTACATTGGTCCCGTGCGAGGTGTTGGTGCCACTCACCGGGCCGTTGGAGGGATGTTTGGGGTTTCACCCACTAATGCCTTGTTTTTATGCCGAAGCCAAGAAGTATGCAAATTATCGTCGTATTCTCAAATCGGGGGTCCCGTAATCGCGCGATGAGTTCGTACGAGTTACATTGGTCCCGTGAGAGGTGTTGGTGCCACTCACGGGGCCGTTCGAGGGATGTTTGGGGTTTCACCCAGCAACGCCATGTTTTTAAGCCGAAGTCTAGAAATATACAAATTATCAACATATTCTCAAACTGGGGGTCCCGTGAACGCGCGGTCAGTTCGTACGAGTTACGTTAGGTGCCACTCACAGGGCCGTTCGGAGGCTGTTTCGGGTTTTCCCCCACCAACGCCATGTTTTCAAGCCTAACTCTAGAAATGTGCAAATTATCGTCGTATTCCCAAATCGGGGCTCCCGCGGTCGCATGGTCAGTTCGTACGATGATAATTTGGTCCCGTGCAAGGCGTTGGTGCCACTCACAAGGCCCTTCGAGGGATGTTTCGGGTTTTCACGCACTAACGTCATGTTTTTAAGCCTAAGTCTAGAAATATGAACATTATCGTCGTATTCTCAAACTGGGGGTCCCGTGATCGCGCGGTCAGTTCGAACGAGTTACATTGGTCCCGTGCGAGGCGTTGGGGCCACTCACGGGGGCGTTCGGGGGCTGTTTCGGGTGTTCACCCACTAACGCCATGTTTTTAAGCCTAAGTCTAGAAATATTCAAAATATCGTCGTATTCTCAAACCGGGGGTCCCCTGATCGCGCGGTCAGTTTTAACGAGTTACATTGGTCTCGTACAAGGTGTTGGTGCCACTCACGGAGCCGTTCGGGGGTTGTTTCGGATTTTCACCCACTAACGCCATGTTTTTAAGCCTAAGTCTAGAAATCTGAAAATTATCGTCGTATTCTCATACTGGGGGCCGCGTGATCGCGTGGTCAGTTCGTACGAGTTATATTGGTCCCGTGCGAGATGTTAGTGCCACTCACGGGGCCGTTCGAGGGATGTTTCAAGTTTCACCCACTAACGCCTTGTTTTTAAGCCGAACTCTAGATGTATGCAAATTATCGTCGTATTCTCAAATCGGGGGTCCCCTGATCGCGCGCTCAGTTCGTACGAGTTACATTGGTCCCGTGCGAGGTGTTGGTGCCACTCACCGGGCCGTTGGAGGGATGTTTGGGGATTCGCCCACTAACGCCTTGTTTTTAAGCCGAAGCCTAGAAGTATGCAAATTATCGTCGTATTCTCAAATCGGGGGTCCCGTGATCGCGCGGTCAGTTCGAACGAGTTACATTGGTCCCGTACAAGGTGTTGGTGCCACTCACGGGGCCGTTCGGGGGCTGTTTCGGATTTTCACCCACTAACGCCATGTTTTTAAGCCTAAGTCTAGAAATATGAAAATTATCGTCGTATTCTCATACTGGGGGTCGCGTGATCGCGCGGTCAGTTCGTACGAGTTATATTGGTCCCGTGCGAGGTGTTAGTGCCACTCACGGGGCCGTTCGAGGGATGTTTCGGGTTTCACCCACTAACGCTTTGTTTTTAAACCGAAGTCTAGATGTATGCAAATTATCGTCGTATTCTCAAATCGGGGGTCCCCTGATCGCGCGGTCAGTTCCTACGAGTTACATTGGTCCCTTGCGAGGTGTTGGTGCCACTCACCGGGCCGTTGGAGGGATGTTTGGGGATTCGCCCACTAACGCCTTGTTTTTAAGCCGAAGCCTAGAAGTATGAAAATTATCGTCGTATTCTCAAATCGGGGTCCCCTGATCGCGCGGTCAGTTCGTACGAGTTACATTGGTCCCGTGAGAGGTGTTGGTGCCACTCACGGGCCGTTCGAGAATGTTTGGGGTTTCACCCAGCAACGCCATGTTTTTAAGCCGAAGTCTAGAAATATACAAATTATCAAAATATTCTCAAACAGGGGGTCCCGTGAACGCGCGGTCAGTTCGTACGACTTACGTTAGTCCTATGCGAGGTGTTGGTGCCACTCACGGGGCCGTTCGGAGGTTGTTTCGGGTTTTCCCCCACCAACGCCATGTTTTCAAGCCTAAGTCTAGAAATATGCAAATTATCGTCGTATTCTCAAATCGGGGGTCCCTTAATCGCGCGGTCAGTTCGTACGAGTTACATTTGTCCCGTGCGAGGCGTTGGTGCCACTCAAGAGACCGTTCGTGGGACATTTCGATTTTTCACCCACTAACGCCATGTTTTTAAGCCTAAGTCTAGAAATATGAAAATTATCGTCGTATTCTCATACTGGGGGCCCCGTGATCGCGCGGTCAGTTCATACGAGTTATATTGGTCCCGTGCGAGGTGTTAGTGCCACTCACGGGGCCGTTAGAGGGATGTTTCGGGTTTCACCCACTAACGCCTTGTTTTTAAGCCGAAGTCTAGATGTATGCAAATTATCGTCGTATTCTCAAATCGGGGGTCCCCTGATCGCGCGGTCAGTTCGTACGAGTTACATTGGTCCCGTGCGAGGAGTTGGTGCCACTCACTGGGCCGTTCGAGGGATGTTTGGGGTGTCACCCTGTAACGCCATGTTTTTAAGCCGAAGTCTAGAGATCTGCAAATTATCATCATATTCTCAATCTGGGGGTCCCGTGAACGCGCGGTCAGTTCGTACGGGTTAGTTAGTCCTATGCGAGGTGTTGGTGCCACTCACGGGGCCGTTCGGAGGTTGTTTCGGGTTTTAACCCACCAACGCCATGTTTTCAAGCCTAAGTCTAGAAATATGCAAATTATCGTCGTATTCTCAAATCGGGGGTCCCTTAATCGCGCGGTCAGTTCGTACGAGTTACATTGGTCCCGTGCGAGGCGTTGGTGCCACTCAAGAGGCCGTTCGTGGGACATTTCGCTTTTTCACCCACTAACGCCATGTTTTTAAGCCTCAGTCTAGAAATATGAAAATTATCGTCGTATTCTCAAATCGGGGGTCCCGTGATCACGCAGTCAGTTCGGACGAGTTACATTGGTCCCGTGCGAGGAGTTGGTGCCACTCACGGGACCGTTCGGGGTCTGTTTCGGGTGTTCACCCACTAACGCCATGTTCTTAAGCCTAAGTCTAGAAATATGCAAAATATCGTCGAATTCTCAAACCGGGGGTCCCGTGATCGCGCGGTCAGTTCGAACGAGTTACATTGGTCCCGTACAAGGTGTTGGTGCCACTCACGGGGCCGTTCGGAGGCTGTTTCAGATTTTCACCCACTAACGCCATGTTTTTAAGCCTAAGTCTAGAAATATGAAAATTATCGTACGAGTTACATTGGTCCCGTGCGAGGTGTTGGTGCCACTCACGGGGCCGTTCGAGGGATGTTTGGGGTGTCACCCAGTAACGCCATGTTTTTAAGCCGAAGTCTAGAGATCTGCAAATTATCATCATATTCTCAATCTGGGGGTCCCGTGAACGCGCGGTCAGTTCGTACGGGTTAGTTAGTCCTATGCGAGGTGTTGGTGCCACTCACGGGGCCGTTCGGAGGTTGTTTCGGGTTTTCACCCACCAACGCCATGTTTTCAAGCCTAAGTCTAGAAATATGCAAATTATCGTCGTAATCTCAAATCGGGGGTCCCTTAATCGCGCGGTCAGTTCGTACGAGTTACATTGGTCCCGTGCGAGGCGTTGGTGCCACTCAAGAGGCTGTTCGTGGGACATTTCGATTTTTCACCCACTAACGCCATGTTTTTAAGCCTAAGTCTAGAAATATGAAAATTATCGTCGTATTCTCAAATCGGGGGTCCCGTGATCACGCAGTCAGTTCGGACGAGTTACATTGGTCCCGTGCGAGGAGTTGGTGCCACTCACGGGACCGTTCGGGGGCTGTTTCGGGTGTTCACCCACTAACGCCATGTTTTTAAGCCTAAGTCTAGAAATATGCAAAATATCGTCGAATTCTCAAACCCGGGGTCCCGTGATCGCGCGGTCAGTTCGAATGATTTACATTGGTCCCGTACAAGGTGTTAGTGCCACTCACGGGGCCGTTCGGGGGCTGTTTCGGATTTTCACCCACTAACGCCATGTTTTTAAGCCTAAGTTTAGAAATATGAAAATTATCGTCGTATTCTCATACTGGGGGCCGCGTGATCGCGTGGTCAGTTCGTACGAGTTATATTGGTCCCGTGCGAGATGTTAGTGCCACTCACGGTGCCGTTCGAGGGATGTTTCGGGTTTCACCCACTAACGCCTTGTTTTTAAGCCGAAGTCTAGATGTATGCAAATTATCGTCGTATTCTCAAATCGGGGGTCCCTTGATCGCGCGGTCAGTTCGTACGAGTTACATTGGTCCCGTGCGAGGTGTTGGTGCCACTCACCGGGCCGTTGGAGGGATGTTTGGGGTTTCACCCACTAATGCCTTGTTTTTATGCCGAAGCCAAGAAGTATGCAAATTATCGTCGTATTCTCAAATCGGGGGTCCCGTAATCGCGCGATGAGTTCGTACGAGTTACATTGGTCCCGTGAGAGGTGTTGGTGCCACTCACGGGGCCGTTCGAGGGATGTTTGGGGTTTCACCCAGCAACGCCATGTTTTTAAGCCGAAGTCTAGAAATATACAAATTATCAACATATTCTCAAACTGGGGGTCCCGTGAACGCGCGGTCAGTTCGTACGAGTTACGTTAGGTGCCACTCACAGGGCCGTTCGGAGGCTGTTTCGGGTTTTCCCCCACCAACGCCATGTTTTCAAGCCTAACTCTAGAAATGTGCAAATTATCGTCGTATTCCCAAATCGGGGCTCCCGCGGTCGCATGGTCAGTTCGTACGATGATAATTTGGTCCCGTGCAAGGCGTTGGTGCCACTCACAAGGCCCTTCGAGGGATGTTTCGGGTTTTCACGCACTAACGTCATGTTTTTAAGCCTAAGTCTAGAAATATGAACATTATCGTCGTATTCTCAAACTGGGGGTCCCGTGATCGCGCGGTCAGTTCGAACGAGTTACATTGGTCCCGTGCGAGGCGTTGGGGCCACTCACGGGGGCGTTCGGGGGCTGTTTCGGGTGTTCACCCACTAACGCCATGTTTTTAAGCCTAAGTCTAGAAATATTCAAAATATCGTCGTATTCTCAAACCGGGGGTCCCCTGATCGCGCGGTCAGTTTTAACGAGTTACATTGGTCTCGTACAAGGTGTTGGTGCCACTCACGGAGCCGTTCGGGGGTTGTTTCGGATTTTCACCCACTAACGCCATGTTTTTAAGCCTAAGTCTAGAAATCTGAAAATTATCGTCGTATTCTCATACTGGGGGCCGCGTGATCGCGTGGTCAGTTCGTACGAGTTATATTGGTCCCGTGCGAGATGTTAGTGCCACTCACGGGGCCGTTCGAGGGATGTTTCAAGTTTCACCCACTAACGCCTTGTTTTTAAGCCGAACTCTAGATGTATGCAAATTATTGTCGTATTCTCAAATCGGGGGTCCCCTGATCGCGCGCTCAGTTCGTACGAGTTACATTGGTCCCGTGCGAGGTGTTGGTGCCACTCACCGGGCCGTTGGAGGGATGTTTGGGGATTCGCCCACTAACGCCTTGTTTTTAAGCCGAAGCCTAGAAGTATGCAAATTATCGTCGTATTCTCAAATCGGGGGTCCCGTGATCGCGCGGTCAGTTCGAACGAGTTACATTGGTCCCGTACAAGGTGTTGGTGCCACTCACGGGGCCGTTCGGGGGCTGTTTCGGATTTTCACCCACTAACGCCATGTTTTTAAGCCTAAGTCTAGAAATATGAAAATTATCGTCGTATTCTCATACTGGGGGTCGCGTGATCGCGCGGTCAGTTCGTACGAGTTATATTGGTCCCGTGCGAGGTGTTAGTGCCACTCACGGGGCCGTTCGAGGGATGTTTCGGGTTTCACCCACTAACGCTTTGTTTTTAAACCGAAGTCTAGATGTATGCAAATTATCGTCGTATTCTCAAATCGGGGGTCCCCTGATCGCGCGGTCAGTTCCTACGAGTTACATTGGTCCCTTGCGAGGTGTTGGTGCCACTCACCGGGCCGTTGGAGGGATGTTTGGGGATTCGCCCACTAACGCCTTGTTTTTAAGCCGAAGCCTAGAAGTATGAAAATTATCGTCGTATTCTCAAATCGGGGTCCCCTGATCGCGCGGTCAGTTCGTACGAGTTACATTGGTCCCGTGAGAGGTGTTGGTGCCACTCACGGGCCGTTCGAGAATGTTTGGGGTTTCACCCAGCAACGCCATGTTTTTAAGCCGAAGTCTAGAAATATACAAATTATCAAAATATTCTCAAACAGGGGGTCCCGTGAACGCGCGGTCAGTTCGTACGACTTACGTTAGTCCTATGCGAGGTGTTGGTGCCACTCACGGGGCCGTTCGGAGGTTGTTTCGGGTTTTCCCCCACCAACGCCATGTTTTCAAGCCTAAGTCTAGAAATATGCAAATTATCGTCGTATTCTCAAATCGGGGGTCCCTTAATCGCGCGGTCAGTTCGTACGAGTTACATTTGTCCCGTGCGAGGCGTTGGTGCCACTCAAGAGACCGTTCGTGGGACATTTCGATTTTTCACCCACTAACGCCATGTTTTTAAGCCTAAGTCTAGAAATATGAAAATTATCGTCGTATTCTCATACTGGGGGCCCCGTGATCGCGCGGTCAGTTCATACGAGTTATATTGGTCCCGTGCGAGGTGTTAGTGCCACTCACGGGGCCGTTAGAGGGATGTTTCGGGTTTCACCCACTAACGCCTTGTTTTTAAGCCGAAGTCTAGATGTATGCAAATTATCGTCGTATTCTCAAATCGGGGGTCCCCTGATCGCGCGGTCAGTTCGTACGAGTTACATTGGTCCCGTGCGAGGAGTTGGTGCCACTCACTGGGCCGTTCGAGGGATGTTTGGGGTGTCACCCTGTAACGCCATGTTTTTAAGCCGAAGTCTAGAGATCTGCAAATTATCATCATATTCTCAATCTGGGGGTCCCGTGAACGCGCGGTCAGTTCGTACGGGTTAGTTAGTCCTATGCGAGGTGTTGGTGCCACTCACGGGGCCGTTCGGAGGTTGTTTCGGGTTTTAACCCACCAACGCCATGTTTTCAAGCCTAAGTCTAGAAATATGCAAATTATCGTCGTATTCTCAAATCGGGGGTCCCTTAATCGCGCGGTCAGTTCGTACGAGTTACATTGGTCCCGTGCGAGGCGTTGGTGCCACTCAAGAGGCCGTTCGTGGGACATTTCGCTTTTTCACCCACTAACGCCATGTTTTTAAGCCTCAGTCTAGAAATATGAAAATTATCGTCGTATTCTCAAATCGGGGGTCCCGTGATCACGCAGTCAGTTCGGACGAGTTACATTGGTCCCGTGCGAGGAGTTGGTGCCACTCACGGGACCGTTCGGGGGCTGTTTCGGGTGTTCACCCACTAACGCCATGTTCTTAAGCCTAAGTCTAGAAATATGCAAAATATCGTCGAATTCTCAAACCGGGGGTCCCGTGATCGCGCGGTCAGTTCGAACGAGTTACATTGGTCCCGTACAAGGTGTTGGTGCCACTCACGGGGCCGTTCGGAGTCTGTTTCGGATTTTCACCCACTAACGCCATGTTTTTAAGCCTAAGTCTAGAAATATGAAAATTATCGTCGTATTCTGAAATCGGGGATCCCGTGATCACGCAGTCAGTTCGGACGAGTTACATTGGTCCCGTGCGAGGAGTTGGTGCCACTCACGGGACCGTTCCGGCGCTGTTTCGGGTGTTCACCCACTAACGCCATGTTTATAAGCCTAAGTCTAGAAATATGCAAAATATCGTCGTATTCTCAAACCGGGGGTCCCATGATCGAATGGTTAGTTCGTACGAGTTACATTGGTCCCGTTCGAGGTGTTGGTGCCACTCACGGGGCCGTTCGGGGGCTGTTTCGGATTTTCACCCACTAACGCCATGTTTTTAAGCCTAAGTCTAGAAATATGAAAATTATCGTCGTATTCTCATACTGGGGGCCCCGTGATCGCGCGGTCAGTTCCTACGAGTTATATTGGTCCCGTGCGAGGCGTTAGTGCCACTCACGGGGCCGTTCGAGGGATGTTTTGGGTTTCACCCACTAACGCCTTGTTTTTAAGCCGAAGTCTAGATGTATGCAAATTATCAGCGTATTCTCAAATCGGGGGTCCCCTGATCGCGCGGTAAGTTCGTACGAGTTACATTGGTCCCGTGCGAGGTGTTGGTGGCACTCACCGGGCCGTTGGAGGGATGTTTGGGGTTTCACCCAATGATGCCTTGTTTTTAAGCCGAAGCCAAGAAGTATGCAAATTATCGTCGTATTCTCAAATCGGGGGTCCCCTGATCGGGCGGTCAGTTCGTACGAGTTTCATTGGTCCCGTGCGAGGTGTTGGTGCCACTCACGGGGCCGTTCGAGGGATGTTTGGGGTGTCACCCAGTAACGCCATGTTTTTAAGCCGAAGTCTAGAGATCTGCAAATTATCATCATATTCTCAATCTGGGGGTCCCGTGAACGCGCGGTCAGTTCGTACGAGTTACGTTAGTCCTATGCGAGGTGTTGGTGCCACTCACGGGGCCGTTCGGAGGTTGTTTCGGGTTTTCACCCACCAACGCCATGTTTTCAAGCCTAAGTCTAGAAATATGCAAATTATCGTCGTATTCTCAAATCGGGGGTCCCATAATCGCGCGGTCAGTTCGTACGAGTTACATTGGTCCCGTGCGAGGCGTTGGTGCCACTCAAGAGGCCGTTCGTGGGACATTTCGGTTTTTCACCCACTAACGCCATGTTTTTAAGCCTAAGTCTAGAAATATGTAAATTATCGTCGTATTCTGAAATCGGGGGTCCCGTGATCACGCAGTCAGTTCGGACGAGTTACATTGGTCCCGTGCGAGGAGTTGGTGCCACTCACGGGACCGTTCCGGCGCTGTTTCGGGTGTTCACCCACTAACGCCATGTTTATAAGCCTAAGTCTAGAAATATGCAAAATATCGTCGTATTCTCAAACCGGGGGTCCCATGATCGCGTGGTTAGTTCGTACGAGTTACATTGGTCCCGTTCGAGGTGTTGGTGCCACTCACGGGGCCGTTCGGGGGCTGTTTCGGATTTTCACCCACTAACGCCATGTTTTTAAGCCTAAGTCTAGAAATATGAAAATTATCGTCGTATTCTCATACTGGGGGCCCCGTGAACGCGCGGTCAGTTCGTAAGAGTTACGTTAGTCCTATGCGAGGTGTTGGTGCCACTCACGGTGCCGTTCGGAGGCTGCTTCGGGTTTTCCCCCACCAACGCCATGTTTTCAAGCCTAAGTCTAGAAATGTGCTAATTATCGTCGTATTCTCAAATCGGGGGTCCCGCGGTCGCATGGTCAGTTCGTACGGTGATAATTTGGTCCCGTGCAAGGCGTTGGTGCCACTCACAAGGCCCTTCGAGGGATGTTTCGGGTTTTCACGCACTAACGCCATGTTTTTAAGCCTAAGTCTAGAAATATGAAAATTATCGTCGTATTCTCAAATCGGATGTCCCGTGATCGCGCGGTCAATTCGGACGACTTACATTTGTCCCGTGCGAGGCGTTGGTGCCACTCACGGGACCGTTCGGGGGCTGTTTCGGGTGTTCACCCACTAACGCCATGTTTTTAAGCCTAAGTCTAGAAATATGAAAAATATCGTCGTATTCTAAAATCGGGGGTCCCATGATCACGTGGTTAGTTCGTACGAGTTACATTGGTCCCGTTCGAGGTGTTGGTGCCACTCACGGGGCCGTTCGGGGGCTGTTTCGGGTCTTCACCGACTAACGCCATGTTTTTAAGCCTAAGTCTAGAAATATGCAAAATATCATCGTATTCTCAAACCGGGGGTCCCAAGATCGCGTGGTTAGTTCGTACGTGTTACATTGGTCCCGTTCGAGGTGTTGGTGCCACTCACGGGGCCGTTCGGGAGCTGTTTCGGGTTTTCACCCAATAACGCCATGTTTTTAAGTCAAAGTCTAGAAATATGCAAATTATGATCGCATTCTCAAACTGGGGGTCACGTGATCACGCGACCAGTTCGTACGAGCTACATTGGTCCCGTGCGAGGTGTTGGCGCCACTCACGGGGCCGTTCAGGGGTTGTTTCGGGTTTTTACCCACTAAAGCCGGGTTTTAAAGCCGAAGTCTAGTAATATACAAAATATCGTCGTATTCTCAAACCGGGGTTCCCGCGGTCGCATGGTCAGTTCGTACGAGTTACATTGGTCACGTGCAAGGCGTTGGTGCCACTCACCCTTCGAGGGATGTTTCGGGTTTTCACGCACTAACGCCATGTTTTTAAGCCTAAGTCTAGAAATATGAAAATTATCGTCGTATTCTCAAACCGGGAGTCCCGTGATCGCGCGGTCAGTTCGGACGAGTTACATTGGTCCCGTGCGAGGCGTTGGTGCCACTCACGGGACCGTTCGGGGGCTGTTTCGGGTGTTCACGCACTAACGCCATGTTTTTAAGCCTAAGTCTAGAAATATGCAAAATATCGTCGAATTCTCAAACCGGTGGTCCCGTGATCGCGCGGTCAGTTCGAACGAGTTACATTGGTCCCGTACAAGGTGTTGGTGCCACTCACGGGGCCGTTCGGGGGCTGTTTCGGATTTTCACCCACTAACGCCATGTTTTTAAGCCTAAGTCTAGAAATATGAAAATTATCGTCGTATTCTCATACTGGGGGCCCCGTGATCGCGCGGTCAGTTCCTACGAGTTATATTGGTCCCGTTCGAGGTGTTAGTGCCACTCACGGGGCCGTTCGAGGGATGTTTCGGGTTTCACCCACTAACGCCTTGTTTTTAAGCCGAAGTCTAGATGTATGCAAATTATCGTCGTATTCTCAAATCGGGGGTCCCCTGATCCCGCGGTCAGTTCCTACGAGTTACATTGGTCCCTTGCGAGGTGTTGGTGCCACTCACCGGGCCGTTGGAGGGATGTTTGGGGTTTCACCCAATGATGCCTTGTTTTTAAGCCGAAGCCAAGAAGTATGCAAATTATCGTCGTATTCTCAAATCGGGGGTCCCCTGATCGCGCGGTCAGTTCGTACGAGTTACATTGGTCCCGTGCGAGGTGTTGGTGCCACTCACGGGGCCGTTCGAGGGATGTTTGGGGTGTCACCCAGTAACGCAATGTTTTAAAGCCGAAGTCTAGAGATCTGCAAATTATCATCATATTCTCAATCTGGGGGTCCCGTGAACGCGCGGTCAGTTCGTACGAGTTACGTTAGTCCTATGCGAGGTGTTGGTGCCACTCACGGGGCCGTTCGGAGGTTGTTTCGGGTTTTCACCCACCAACGCCATGTTTTCAAGCCTAAGTCTAGAAATATGCAAATTATCGTCGTATTCTCAAATCGGGGGTCCCTTAATCCCGCGGTTAGTTCGTACGAGTTACATTGGTCCCGTGCGAGGCGTTGGTGCCACTCAAGAGGCCGTTCGTGGGACATTTCGGTTTTTCACCCACTAACGCCATGTTTTTAAGCCTAAGTCTAGAAATATGAAAATTATCGTCGTATTCTGAAATCGGGGGTCCCGTAATCACGCAGTCAGTTCGGACGAGTTACATTGGTCCCGTGCGAGGAGTTGGTGCCACCCACGGGACCGTTCGGGCGCTGTTTCGGGTGTTTCACCCACTAACGCGATGTTTTTATGCCGAAGCCAAGAAGTATGCAAATTATCGTCGTATTCTCAAATCGGGGGTCCCGTAATCGCGCGATGAGTTCGTACGAGTTACATTGGTCCCGTGAGAGGTGTTGGTGCCACTCACGGGGCCGTTCGAGGGATGTTTGGGGTTTCACCCAGCAACGCCATGTTTTTAAGCCGAAGTCTAGAAATATACAAATTATCAACATATTCTCAAACTGGGGGTCCCGTGAATGCGCGGTCAGTTCGTACGAGTTACGTTAGGTGCCACTCACGGGGCCGTTCGGAGGCTGTTTCGGGTTTTCCCCCACCAACGCCATGTTTTCAAGCCTAACTCTAGAAATGTGCAAATTATGGTCGTATTCCCAAATCGGGGCTCCCGCGGTCGCAATGGTCAGTTCGTACGATGATAATTTGGTCCCGTGCAAGGCGTTGGTGCCACTCACAAGGCCCTTCGAGGGATGTTTCAGGTTTTCACGCACTAACGCCATGTTTTTAAGCCTAAGTCTAGAAATATGAAAATTATCGTCGTATTCTCAAACTGGGGTCCCGTGATCGCGCGGTCAGTTCGAACGAGTTACATTGGTCCCGTGCGAGGCGTTGGGGCCACTCACGGGGGCGTTCGGGGGCTGTTTCGGGTGTTCACCCACTAACGCCATGTTTTTAAGCCTAAGTCTAGAAATATTCAAAATATCGTCGTATTCTCAAACCGGGGGTCCCCTGATCGCGCGGTCAGTTTTAACGAGTTACATTGGTCTCGTACAAGGTGTTGGTGCCACTCACGGAGCCGTTCGGGGGCTGTTTCGGATTTTCACCCACTAACGCCATGTTTTTAAGCCTAAGTCTAGAAATATGAAAATTATCGTCGTATTCTCATACTGGGGGCCCCGTGATCGCGTGGTCAGTTCGTACGAGTTACATTGGTCCCGTGAGAGGTGTTGGTGCCACTCACGGGGCCGTTCGAGAATGTTTGGGGTTTCACCCAGCAACGCCATGTTTTTAAGCCGAAGTCTAGAAATATACAAATTATCAACATATTCTCAAACTGGGGGTCCCGTGAACGCGCGGTCAGTTCGTACGACTTACGTTAGTCCTATGCGAGGTGTTGGTGCCACTCACGGGGCCGTTCGGAGGTTGTTTCGGGTTTTCCCCCACCAACGCCATGTTTTCAAGCCTAAGTCTAGAAATATGCAAATTATCGTCGTATTCTCAAATCGGGGGTCCCTTAATCGCGCGGTCAGTTCGTACGAGTTACATTGGTCCCGTGCCAGGCGTTGGTGCCACTCAAGAGGCCGTTCGTGGGACATTTCGATTTTTCACCCACTAACGCCATGTTTTTAAGCCTAAGTCTAGAAATATGAAAATTATCGTCGTATTCGCAAATCGGGGGTCCCGTGATCACGCAGTCAGTTCGGACGACTTACATTGGTCCCGTGCGAGGAGTTGGTGCCACTCACGGGACCGTTCGGGGGCGGTTTCGGGTGTTCACCCACTAACGCCATGTTCTTAAGCCTAAGTCTAGAAATATGCAAAATATCGTCGAATTCTCAAACCGGGGGTCCCGTGATCGCGCGGTCAGTTCGAACGAGTTACATTGGTCCCGTACAAGGTGTTGGTGCCACTCACGGGGCCGTTCGGGGGCTGTTTCGGATTTTCACCCACTAACGCCATGTTTTTAAGCCTAAGTCTAGAAATATGAAAATTATCGTCGTATTCTCATAGTGGGGGCCCCGTGATCGCGCGGTCAGTTCGTTCGAGTTATATTGGTCCCGTGCGAGGTGTTAGTGCCACTCACGGGGCCGTTCGAGGGACGTTTCGGATTTCACCCACTAACGCCTTGTTTTTAAGCCGAAGTCTAGATGTATGCAAATTATCGTCGTATTCTCAAATCGGGGGTCCCCTGATCGCGCGGTCAGTTCCTACGAGTTACATTGGTCCCGTACGAGGTGTTGGTGCCACTCACCGGGCCGTTGGAGGGATGTTTGGGGATTCGCCCACTGATGCCTTGTTTTTAAGCCGAAGCCAAGAAGTATGCAAATTATCGTCGTATTCTCAAATCGGGGGTCCCCTGATCGCGCGGTCAGTTCGTACGAGTTACATTGGTCCCGTACGAGGTGTTGGTGCCACTCACGGGGCCGTTCGAGGGATGTTTGGGGTGTCACCCAGTAACGCCATGTTTTTAAGCCGAAGTCTAGAGATCTGCAAATTATCATCATATTCTCAATCTGGGGGTCCCGTGAACGCGCAGTCAGTTCGTACGGGTTAGTTAGTCCTATGCGAGGTGTTGGTGCCACTCACGGGGCCGTTCGGAAGTTGTTTCGGGTTTTCACCCACCAACGCCATGTTTTCAAGCCTAAGTCTAGAAATATGCAAATTATCGTCGTATTCTCAAATCGGGGGTCCCTTAATCGCGCGGTCAGTTTGTACGAGTTACATTGGTCCCGTGCGAGGCGTTAGTGCCACTCAAGAGGCCGTTCGTGGGACATTTCGATTTTCCACCCACTAACGCCATGTTTTTAAGCCTAAGTCTAGAAATATGAAAATTATCGTCGTATTCTCAAATCGGGGGTCCCGTGATCACGCAGTCAGTTCGGACGAGTTACATTGGTCCCGTGCGAGGAGTTGGTGCCACTCACGGGACCGTTCGGGGGCTGTTTCGGGTGTTCACCCACTAACGCCATGTTTTTAAGCCTAAGTCTACAAATATGCAAAATATCGTCGAATTCTCAAACCGGGGGTCCCGTGATCGCGCGGTCAGTTTTAACGAGTTACATTGGTCCCGTACAAGGTGTTAGTGCCACTCACGGGGCCGTTCGGGGGCTGTTTCGGATTTTCACCCACTAACGCCATGTTTTTAAGCCTAAGTCTAGAAATATGAAAATTATCGTCGTATTCTCATACTGGGGGCCGCGTGATCGCGTGGTCAGTTCGTACGAGTTATATTGGTCCCGTGCGAGATGCTAGTGCCACTCACGGGGCCGTTCGAGGGATGTTTCGGGTTTCACCCACTAACGCCTTGTTTTTAAGCCGAAGTCTAGATGTATGCAAATTATCGTCGTATTCTCAAATCGGGGGTCCCCTGATCGCGCGGTCAGTTCGTACGAGTTACATTGGTCCCGTGCGAGGTGTTGGTGCCACTCACCGGGCCGTTGGAGGGATGTTTGGGGATTCGCCCACTAATGCCTTGTTTTTAAGCCGAAGCCTACAAGTATGCAAATTATCGTCGTATTCTCAAATCGGGGGTCCCCTGATCGCGCGGTCAGTTCGTACGAGTTACATTGGTCCCGTGAGAGGTTTTGGTGCCACTCACGGGGCCGTTCGAGGGACGTTTGGGGTTTCACCCAGCAACGCCATGTTTTTAAGCCGAAGTCTAGAAATATACAAATTATCAACATATTCTCAAACTGGGGGTCCCGTGAACGCGCGGTCAGTTCGTACGAGTTACGTTAGTCCTATACGAGGTGTTGGTGCCACTCACGGGGCCGTTCGGAGGTTGTTTCGGGTTTTCCCCAACCAACGCCATGTTTTCAAGCCTAAGTCTAGAAATATGCAAATTATCGTCGTATTCTCAAATCGGGGGTCCCGCGGTCGCGCGGTCAGTTCGTACGAGTTACATTGGTCCCGTACGAGGCGTTGGTGCCACTCACGAGGCGGTTCGGGGGACATTTCGGTTTTTCACCCACTAACGCCATGTTTTTAAGCCTAAGTCTAGAAATATGAAAATTATCGTCGTATTCTCAAACCGGGGGTCCCGTGATCGCGCGGTCAGTTCGGACGAGTTACATTGGCCCCGTGCGAGGAGTTGGCGCCACTCACGGGGCCGTTCGGGGGCTGTTTCGGGTGTTCACCCACTAACGCCATGTTTTTAAGCCTAAGTCTAGAAATATGCAAAATATCGTCGAATTCTCAAACCGGGGGTCCCGTGATCGCGCGGTCAGTTCGAACGAGTTACATTGGTCCCGTACAAGGTGTTGGTGCCACTCACGGGGCCGTTCGGAGGCTGTTTCGGATTTTCACCCACTAACGCCATGTTTTTAAGCCTAAGTCTAGAAATATGAAAATTATCGTCGTATTCTCATAATGGGGGCCGCGTGATCGCGCGGTCAGTTCGTACGAGTTATATTGGTCCCGTGCGAGGTGTTAGTGCCACTCACGGGGCCGTTCGAGGGATGTTTCGGGTTTCTCCCACTAACGCTTTGTTTTTAAACCGAAGTCTAGATGTATGCAAATTATCGTCGTATTCTCAAATCGGGGGTCCCCTGATCGCGCGGTCAGTTCCTACGAGTTACATTGGTCCCTTGCGAGGTGTTGGTGCCACTCACCGGGCCGTTGGAGGGATGTTTGGGGATTCGCCCACTAACGCCTTGTTTTTAAGCCGAAGCCTAGAAGTATGCAAATTATCGTTGTATTCTCAAATCGGGGTCCCCTGATCGCGCGGTCAGTTCGTACGAGTTACATTGGTCCCGTGAGAGGTGTTGGTGCCACTCACGGGGCCGTTCGAGGGATGTTTCGGGTTTCACCCACTAACGCCTTGTTTTTAAGCCGAAGTCTAGATGTATGCAAATTATTGTCGTATTCTCAAATCGGGGGTCCCCTGATCGCGCGGTCTGTTCGTACGAGTTACATTGGTCCCGTGCGAGGTGTTGGTGCCACTCACGGGGCCGTTCGAGGGATGTTTGGGGTGTCACCCAGTAACGCCATGTTTTTAAGCCGAAGTCTAGAGATCTGCAAATTATCATCATATTCTCAATCTGGGGGTCCCGTGAACGCGCGGTCAGTTCGTACGGGTTAGTTAGTCCTATGCGAGGTGTTGGTGCCACTCACGGGGCCGTTCGGAGGTTGTTTCGAGTTTTCACCCACCAACGCCATGTTTTCAAGCCTAAGTCTAGAAATATGCAAATTATCGTCGTATTCTCAAATCGGGGGTCCCTTAATCGCGCGGTCAGTTCGTACGAGTTACATTTGTCCCGTGCGAGGCGTTGGTGCCACTCAAGAGACCGTTCGTGGGACATTTCGATTTTTCACCCACTAACGCCATGTTTTTAAGCCTAAGTCTAGAAATATGAAAATTATCGTCGTATTTTCATACTGGGGACCCCGTGATCGCGCGGTCAGTTCATACGAGTTGTATTGGTCCCGTGCGAGGTGTTAGTGCCACTCACGGGGCCGTTCGAGGGATGTTTCGGGTTTCACCCACTAACGCCTTGTTTTTAATCCGAAGTCTAGATGTATGCAAATTATCGTCGTATTCTCAAATCGGGGGTCCCCTGATCGCGCGGTCTGTTCGTACGAGTTACATTGGTCCCGTGCGAGGTGTTGGTGCCACTCACGGGGCCGTTCGAGGGATGTTTGGGGTGTCACCCAGTAACGCCATGTTTTTAAGCCGAAGTCTAGAGATCTGCAAATTATCATCATATTCTCAATCTGGGGGTCCCGTGAACGCGCGGTCAGTTCGTACGGGTTAGTTAGTCCTATGCGAGGTGTTGGTGCCACTCACGGGGCCGTTCGGAGGTTGTTTGGGGTTTTCACCCACCAACGCCATGTTTTCAAGCCTAAGTCTAGAAATATGCAAATTATCGTCGTATTCTCAAATCGGGGGTCCCTTAATCGCGCGGTCAGTTCGTACGAGTTACATTGGTCCCGTGCGAGGCGTTGGTGCCACTCAAGAGGCTGTTCGTGGGACATTTCGATTTTTCACCCACTAACGCCATGTTTTTAAGCCTAAGTCTAGAAATATGAAAATTATCGTCGTATTCTCAAATCGGGGGTCCCGTGATCACGCAGTCAGTTCGGACGAGTTACATTGGTCCCGTGCGAGGAGTTGGTGCCACTCACGGGACCGTTCGGGGGCTGTTTCGGGTGTTCACCCACTAACGCCATGTTTTTAAGCCTAAGTCTAGAAATATGCAAAATATCGTCGAATTCTCAAACCCGGGGTCCCGTGATCGCGCGGTCAGTTCGAATGATTTACATTGGTCCCGTACAAGGTGTTAGTGCCACTCACGGGGCCGTTCGGGGGCTGTTTCGGATTTTCACCCACTAACGCCATGTTTTTAAGCCTAAGTTTAGAAATATGAAAATTATCGTCGTATTCTCATACTGGGGGCCGCGTGATCGCGTGGTCAGTTCGTACGAGTTATATTGGTCCCGTGCGAGATGTTAGTGCCACTCACGGGGCCGTTCGAGGGATGTTTCAAGTTTCACCCACTAACGCCTTGTTTTTAAGCCGAAGTCTAGATGTATGCAAATTATCGTCGTATTCTCAAATCGGGGGTCCCTTGATCGCGCGGTCAGTTCGTACGAGTTACATTGGTCCCGTGCGAGGTGTTGGTGCCACTCACCGGGCCGTTGGAGGGATGTTTGGGGTTTCACCCACTAATGCCTTGTTTTTATGCCGAAGCCAAGAAGTATGCAAATTATCG
Source organism: Sambucus nigra (assembly GCA_949130495.1). Taxonomy (NCBI): domain Eukaryota; kingdom Viridiplantae; phylum Streptophyta; class Magnoliopsida; order Dipsacales; family Adoxaceae; genus Sambucus; species Sambucus nigra. The sequence goes on from OX422218.1 coordinate 153,171,126, forward strand.
TCGTATTCTCAAATCGGGGGTCCCGTAATCGCGCGATGAGTTCGTACGAGTTACATTGGTCCCGTGAGAGGTGTTGGTGCCACTCACGGGGCCGTTCGAGGGATGTTTGGGGTTTCACCCAGCAACGCCATGTTTTTAAGCCGAAGTCTAGAAATATACAAATTATCAACATATTCTCAAACTGGGGGTCCCGTGAACGCGCGGTCAGTTCGTACGAGTTACGTTAGGTGCCACTCACAGGGCCGTTCGGAGGCTGTTTCGGGTTTTCCCCCACCAACGCCATGTTTTCAAGCCTAACTCTAGAAATGTGCAAATTATCGTCGTATTCCCAAATCGGGGCTCCCGCGGTCGCATGGTCAGTTCGTACGATGATAATTTGGTCCCGTGCAAGGCATTGGTGCCACTCACAAGGCCCTTCGAGGGATGTTTCGGGTTTTCACGCACTAACGTCATGTTTTTAAGCCTAAGTCTAGAAATATGAACATTATCGTCGTATTCTCAAACTGGGGGTCCCGTGATCGCGCGGTCAGTTCGAACGAGTTACATTGGTCCCGTGCGAGGCGTTGGGGCCACTCATGGGGGCGTTCGGGGGCTGTTTCGGGTGTTCACCCACTAAGGCCATGTTTTTAAGCCTAAGTCTAGAAATATTCAAAATATCGTCGTATTCTCAAACCGGGGGTCCCCTGATCGCGCGGTCAGTTTTAACGAGTTACATTGGTCTCGTACAAGGTGTTGGTGCCACTCACGGAGCCGTTCGGGGGTTGTTTCGGATTTTCACCCACTAACGCCATGTTTTTAAGCCTAAGTCTAGAAATATGAAAATTATCGTCGTATTCTCATACTGGGGGCCGCGTGATCGCGTGGTCAGTTCGTACGAGTTATATTGGTCCCGTGCGAGATGTTAGTGCCACTCACGGGGCCGTTCGAGGGATGTTTCGGGTTTCACCCACTAACGCCTTGTTTTTAAGCCGAAGTCTAGATGTATGCAAATTATCGTCGTATTCTCAAATCGGGGGTCCCCTGATCGCGCGCTCAGTTCGTACGAGTTACATTGGTCCCGTGCGAGGTGTTGGTGCCACTCACCGGGCCGTTGGAGGGATGTTTGGGGATTCGCCCACTAACGCCTTGTTTTTAAGCCGAAGCCTAGAAGTATGCAAATTATCGTCGTATTCTCAAATCGGGGGTCCCGTGATCGCGCGGTCAGTTCGAACGAGTTACATTGGTCCCGTACAAGGTGTTGGTGCCACTCACGGGGCCGTTCGGGGGCTGTTTCGGATTTTCACCCACTAACGCCATGTTTTTAAGCCTAAGTCTAGAAATATGAAAATTATCGTCGTATTCTCATACTGGGGGTCGCGTGATCGCGCGGTCAGTTCGTACGAGTTATATTGGTCCCGTGCGAGGTGTTAGTGCCACTCACGGGGCCGTTCGAGGGATGTTTCGGGTTTCACCCACTAACGCTTTGTTTTTAAACCGAAGTCTAGATGTATGCAAATTATCGTCGTATTCTCAAATCGGGGGTCCCCTGATCGCGCGGTCAGTTCGTACGAGTTACATTGGTCCCGTGCGAGGTGTTGGTGCCACTCACCGGGCCGTTGGAGGGATGTTTGGGGATTCGCCCACTAATGCCTTGTTTTTAAGCCGAAGCCTAGAAGTATGCAAATTATCGTCGTATTCTCAAATCGGGGGTCCCCTGATCGCGCGGTCAGTTCGTACGAGTTACATTGGTCCCGTGAGAGGTTTTGGTGCCACTCACGGGGCCGTTCGAGGGACGTTTGGGGTTTCACCCAGCAACGCCATGTTTTTAAGCCGAAGTCTAGAAATATACAAATTATCAACATATTCTCAAACTGGGGGTCCCGTGAACGCGCGGTCAGTTCGTACGAGTTACGTTAGGTGCCACTCACGGGGCCGTTCGGAGGCTGTTTCGGGTTTTCCCCCACCAACGCCATGTTTTCAAGCCTAACTCTAGAAATGTGCAAATTATCGTCGTATTCCCAAATCGGGGCTCCCGCGGTCGCATGGTCAGTTCGTACGATGATAATTTGGTCCCGTGCAAGGCATTGGTGCCACTCACAAGGCCCTTCGAGGGATGTTTCGGGTTTTCACGCACTAACGTCATGTTTTTAAGCCTAAGTCTAGAAATATGAACATTATCGTCGTATTCTCAAACTGGGGGTCCCGTGATCGCGCGGTCAGTTCGAACGAGTTACATTGGTCCCGTGCGAGGCGTTGGGGCCACTCACGGGGGCGTTCGGGGGCTGTTTCGGGTGTTCACCCACTAACGCCATGTTTTTAAGCCTAAGTCTAGAAATATTCAAAATATCGTCGTATTCTCAAACCGGGGGTCCCCTGATCGCGCGGTCAGTTTTAACGAGTTACATTGGTCTCGTACAAGGTGTTGGTGCCACTCACGGAGCCGTTCGGGGGTTGTTTCGGATTTTCACCCACTAACGCCATGTTTTTAAGCCTAAGTCTAGAAATATGAAAATTATCGTCGTATTCTCATACTGGGGGCCGCGTGATCGCGTGGTCAGTTCGTACGAGTTATATTGGTCCCGTGCGAGATGTTAGTGCCACTCACGGGGCCGTTCGAGGGATGTTTCGGGTTTCACCCACTAACGCCTTGTTTTTAAGCCGAAGTCTAGATGTATGCAAATTATCGTCGTATTCTCAAATCGGGGGTCCCCTGATCGCGCGCTCAGTTCGTACGAGTTACATTGGTCCCGTGCGAGGTGTTGGTGCCACTCACCGGGCCGTTGGAGGGATGTTTGGGGATTCGCCCACTAACGCCTTGTTTTTAAGCCGAAGCCTAGAAGTATGCAAATTTTCGTCGTATTCTCAAATCGGGGGTCCCGTGATCGCGCGGTCAGTTCGAACGAGTTACATTGGTCCCGTACAAGGTGTTGGTGCCACTCACGGGGCCGTTCGGGGGCTGTTTCGGATTTTCACCCACTAACGCCATGTTTTTAAGCCTAAGTCTAGAAATATGAAAATTATCGTCGTATTCTCATACTGGGGGTCGCGTGATCGCGCGGTCAGTTCGTACGAGTTATATTGGTCCCGTGCGAGGTGTTAGTGCCACTCACGGGGCCGTTCGAGGGATGTTTCGGGTTTCACCCACTAACGCTTTGTTTTTAAACCGAAGTCTAGATGTATGCAAATTATCGTCGTATTCTCAAATCGGGGGTCCCCTGATCGCGCGGTCAGTTCGTACGAGTTACATTGGTCCCGTGCGAGGTGTTGGTGCCACTCACCGGGCCGTTGGAGGGATGTTTGGGGATTCGCCCACTAATGCCTTGTTTTTAAGCCGAAGCCTAGAAGTATGCAAATTATCGTCGTATTCTCAAATCGGGGGTCCCCTGATCGCGCGGTCAGTTCGTACGAGTTACATTGGTCCCGTGAGAGGTTTTGGTGCCACTCACGGGGCCGTTCGAGGGACGTTTGGGGTTTCACCCAGCAACGCCATGTTTTTAAGCCGAAGTCTAGAAATATACAAATTATCAACATATTCTCAAACTGGGGGTCCCGTGAACGCGCGGTCAGTTCGTACGAGTTACGTTAGGTGCCACTCACGGGGCCGTTCGGAGGCTGTTTCGGGTTTTCCCCCACCAACGCCATGTTTTCAAGCCTAACTCTAGAAATGTGCAAATTATCGTCGTATTCCCAAATCGGGGCTCCCGCGGTCGCATGGTCAGTTCGTACGATGATAATTTGGTCCCGTGCAAGGCATTGGTGCCACTCACAAGGCCCTTCGAGGGATGTTTCGGGTTTTCACGCACTAACGTCATGTTTTTAAGCCTAAGTCTAGAAATATGAACATTATCGTCGTATTCTCAAACTGGGGGTCCCGTGATCGCGCGGTCAGTTCGAACGAGTTACATTGGTCCCGTGCGAGGCGTTGGGGCCACTCACGGGGGCGTTCGGGGGCTGTTTCGGGTGTTCACCCACTAACGCCATGTTTTTAAGCCTAAGTCTAGAAATATTCAAAATATCGTCGTATTCTCAAACCGGGGGTCCCCTGATCGCGCGGTCAGTTTTAACGAGTTACATTGGTCTCGTACAAGGTGTTGGTGCCACTCACGGAGCCGTTCGGGGGTTGTTTCGGATTTTCACCCACTAACGCCATGTTTTTAAGCCTAAGTCTAGAAATATGAAAATTATCGTCGTATTCTCATACTGGGGGCCGCGTGATCGCGTGGTCAGTTCGTACGAGTTATATTGGTCCCGTGCGAGATGTTAGTGCCACTCACGGGGCCGTTCGAGGGATGTTTCGGGTTTCACCCACTAACGCCTTGTTTTTAAGCCGAAGTCTAGATGTATGCAAATTATCGTCGTATTCTCAAATCGGGGGTCCCCTGATCGCGCGCTCAGTTCGTACGAGTTACATTGGTCCCGTGCGAGGTGTTGGTGCCACTCACCGGGCTGTTGGAGGGATGTTTGGGGATTCGCCCACTAACGCCTTGTTTTTAAGCCGAAGCCTAGAAGTATGCAAATTATCGTCGTATTCTCAAATCGGGGGTCCCGTGATCGCGCGGTCAGTTCGAACGAGTTACATTGGTCCCGTACAAGGTGTTGGTGCCACTCACGGGGCCGTTCGGGGGCTGTTTCGGATTTTCACCCACTAACGCCATGTTTTTAAGCCTAAGTCTAGAAATATGAAAATTATCGTCGTATTCTCATACTGGGGGTCGCGTGATCGCGCGGTCAGTTCGTACGAGTTATATTGGTCCCGTGCGAGGTGTTAGTGCCACTCACGGGGCCGTTCGAGGGATGTTTCGGGTTTCACCCACTAACGCTTTGTTTTTAAACCGAAGTCTAGATGTATGCAAATTATCGTCGTATTCTCAAATCGGGGGTCCCCTGATCGCGCGGTCAGTTCGTACGAGTTACATTGGTCCCGTGCGAGGTGTTGGTGCCACTCACCGGGCCGTTGGAGGGATGTTTGGGGATTCGCCCACTAATGCCTTGTTTTTAAGCCGAAGCCTAGAAGTATGCAAATTATCGTCGTATTCTCAAATCGGGGGTCCCCTGATCGCGCGGTCAGTTCGTACGAGTTACATTGGTCCCGTGAGAGGTTTTGGTGCCACTCACGGGGCCGTTCGAGGGACGTTTGGGGTTTCACCCAGCAACGCCATGTTTTTAAGCCGAAGTCTAGAAATATACAAATTATCAACATATTCTCAAACTGGGGGTCCCGTGAACGCGCGGTCAGTTCGTACGAGTTACGTTAGTCCTATACGAGGTGTTGGTGCCACTCACGGGGCCGTTCGGAGGTTGTTTCGGGTTTTCCCCAACCAACGCCATGTTTTCAAGCCTAAGTCTAGAAATATGCAAATTATCGTCGTATTCTCAAATCGGGGGTCCCGCGGTCGCGCGGTCAGTTCGTACGAGTTACATTGGTCCCGTGCGAGGCGTTGGTGCCACTCACGAGGCGGTTCGGGGGACATTTCGGTTTTTCACCCACTAACGCCATGTTTTTAAGCCTAAGTCTAGAAATATGAAAATTATCGTCGTATTCTCAAACCGGGGGTCCCGTGATCACGCAGTCAGTTCGGACGACTTACATTGGTCCCGTGCGAGGAGTTGGTGCCACTCACGGGACCGTTCGGGGGCGGTTTCGGGTGTTCACCCACTAACGCCATGTTCTTAAGCCTAAGTCTAGAAATATGCAAAATATCGTCGAATTCTCAAACCGGGGGTCCCGTGATCGCGCGATCAGTTCGAACGAGTTACATTGGTCCCGTACAAGGTGTTGGTGCCACTCACGGGGCCGTTCGGGGGCTGTTTCGGATTTTCACCCACTAACGCCATGTTTTTAAGCCTAAGTCTAGAAATATGAAAATTATCGTCGTATTCTCATACTGGGGGCCGCGTGATCGCGCGGTCAGTTCGTACGAGTTATATTGGTCCCGTGCGAGGTGTTAGTGCCACTCACGGGGCCGTTCGAGGGATGTTTCGGGTTTCACCCACTAACGCTTTGTTTTTAAACCGAAGTCTAGATGTATGCAAATTATCGTCGTATTCTCAAATCGGGGGTCCCCTGATCGCGCGGTCATTTCCTACGAGTTACATTGGTCCCTTGCGAGGTGTTGGTGCCACTCACCGGGCCGTTGGAGGGATGTTTGGGGATTCGCCCACTAACGCCTTGTTTTTAAGCCGAAGCCTAGAAGTATGCAAATTATCGTCGTATTCTCAAATCAGGGTCCCCTGATCGCGCGGTCAGTTCGTACGAGTTACATTGGTCCCGTGAGAGGTGTTGGTGCCACTCACGGGGCCGTTCGAGAATGTTTGGGGTTTCACCCAGCAACGCCATGTTTTTAAGCCGAAGTCTAGAAATATACAAATTATCAACATATTCTCAAACTGGGGGTCCCGTGAACGCGCGGTCAGTTCATACGACTTACGTTAATCCTATGCGAGGTGTTGGTGCCACTCACGGGGCCGTTCGGAGGTTGTTTTGGGTTTTCCCCCACCAACGCCATGTTTTCAAGCCTAAGTCTAGAAATATGCAAATTATCGTCGTATTCTCAAATCGGGGGTCCCTTAATCGCGCGGTCAGTTCGTACGAGTTACATTGGTCCCGTGCGAGGCGTTGGTGCCACTCAAGAGGCCGTTCGTGGGACATTTCGATTTTTCACCCACTAACGCCATGTTTTTAAGCCTAAGTCTAGAAATTTGAAAATTATCGTCGTATTCTCAAATCGGGGGTCCCGTGATCACGCAGTCAGTTCGGACGAGTTACATTGGTCCCGTGCGAGGAGTTGGTGCCACTCACGGGACCGTTCGGTGGCTGTTTCGGGTGTTCACCCACTAACGCCATGTTTTTAAGCCTAAGTCTAGAAATATGCAAAATATCGTCGAATTCTCAAACCGGGGGTCCCGTGATCGCGCGGTCAGTTCGAACGAGTTACATTGGTCCCGTACAAGGTGTTGGTGCCACTCACGGGGCCGTTCGGGGGCTGTTTCGGATTTTCACCCACTAACGCCATGTTTTTAAGCCTAAGTCTAGGAATATGAAAATTATCGTCGTATTCTCATACTGGGGGCCGCGTGATCGCGCGGTCAGTTCGTACGAGTTATATTGGTCCCGTGCGAGGTGTTAGTGCCACTCACGGGGCCGTTCGAGGGATGTTTCGGGTTTCACCCACTAACGCCTTGTTTTTAAGCCGAAGTCTAGATGTATGCAAATTATCGTCGAATTCTCAAATCGGGGGTCCCCTGATCGCGCGGTCAGTTCGTACGAGTTACATTGGTCCCGTGCGAGGTGTTGGTGCCACTCACCGGGCCGTTGGAGGGATGTTTGGGGTTTCACCCACTGATGCCTTGTTTTTAAGCCGAAGCCAAGAAGTATGCAAATTATCGTCGTATTCTCAAATCGGGGGTCCCCTGATCGCGCGGTCAGTTCGTACGAGTTACATTGGTCCCGTGCGAGGTGTTGGTGCCACTCACGGGGCCGTTCGATGGATGTTTGGGGTGTCACCCAGTAACGCCATGTTTTTAAGCCGAAGTCTAGAGATCTGCAAATTATCATCATATTCTCAATCTGGGGGTCCCGTGAACGCGCGGTCAGTTCGTACGGGTTAGTTAGTCCTATGCGAGGTGTTGGTGCCACTCACGGGGCCGTTAGGAGGTTGTTTCGGGTTTTCACCCACCAACGCCATGTTTTCAAGCCTAAGTTTAGAAATATGCAAATTATCATCGTATTCTCAAATCGGGGGTCCCTTAATCGCGCGGTCAGTTCGTACGAGTTACATTGGTCCCGTGCGAGGCGTTGGTGCCACTCAAGAGGCCGTTCGTGGGACATTTCGATTTTTCACCCACTAACGCCATGTTTTTAAGCCTAAGTCTAGAAATATGAAAATTATCGTCGTATTCTCAAATCGGGGGTCCCGTGATCACGCAGTCAGTTCGGACGAGTTACATTGGTCCCGTGCGAGGAGTTGGTGCCACTCACGGGACCGTTCGGGGGCTGTTTCGGGTGTTCACCCACTAACGCCATGTTTTTAAGCCTAAGTCTAGAAATATGCAAAATATCGTCGAATTCTCAAACCGGGGGTCCCGTGATCCCGCGGTCAGTTCGAACGAGTTACATTGGTCCCGTACAAGGTGTTGGTGCCACTCACGGGGCCGTTCGGGGGCTGTTTCGGATTTTCACCCACTAACGCCATGTTTTTAAGCCTAAGTCTAGAAATATGAAAATTATCGTCGTATTCTCATACTGGGGGCCGCGTGATCGCGCGGTCAGTTCGTACGAGTTATATTGGTCCCGCGCGAGGTGTTAGTGCCACTCACGGGGCCGTTCGAGGGATGTTTCGGGTTTCACCCACTAACGCCTTGTTTTTAAGCCGAAGTCTAGATGTATGCAAATTATCGTCGTATTCTCAAATCGGGTCCCCTGATCGCGCGGTCAGTTCGTACGAGTTACATTGGTCCCGTGCGAGGTGTTGGTGCCACTCACCGGGCCGTTGGAGGGATGTTTGGGGTTTCACCCACTGATGCCTTGTTTTTAAGCCGAAGCCAAGAAGTATGCAAATTATCGTCGTATTCTCGAATCGGGGGTCCCCTGATCGCGCGGTCAGTTCGTACGAGTTACATTGGTCCCGTGCGAGGTGTTGGTGCCACTCACGGGGCCGTTCGATGGATGTTTGGGGTGTCACCCAGTAACGCCATGTTTTTAAGCCGAAGTCTAGAGATCTGCAAATTATCATCATATTCTTAATCTAGGGGTCCCGTGAACGCGCGGTCAGTTCGTACGGGTTAGTTAGTCCTATGCGAGGTGTTGGTACCACTCACGGGGCCGTTAGGAGGTTGTTTCGGGTTTTCACCCACCAACGCCATGTTTTCAAGCCTAAGTCTAGAAATATGCAAATTATCGTCGTATTCTCAAATCGGGGGTCCCTTAATCGCGCGGTCAGTTCGTACGAGTTACATTGGTCCCGTGCGAGGCGTTGGTGCCACTCAAGAGGCCGTTCGTGGGACATTTCGATTTTTCACCCACTAACGCCATGTTTTTAAGCCTAAGTCTAGAAATATGAAAATTATCGTCGTATTCTCAAATCGGGGGTCCCGTGATCACGCAGTCAGTTCGGACGAGTTACATTGGTCCCGTGCGAGGAGTTGGTGCCACTCACGGGACCGTTCGGGGGCTGTTTCGGGTGTTCACCCACTAACGCCATGTTTTTAAGCCTAAGTCTAGAAATATGCAAAATATCGTCGAATTCTCAAACCGGGGGTCCCGTGATCGCGCGGTCAGTTCGAATGATTTACATTGGTCCCGTACAAGGTGTTAATGCCACTCACGGGGCCGTTCGGGAGCTGTTTCGGATTTTCACCCACTAACGCCATGTTTTTAAGCCTAAGTCTAGAAATATGAAAATTATCGTCGTATTCTCATACTGGGGGCCGCGTGATCGCGCGGTCAGTTCGTATGAGTTATATTGGTCCCATGCGAGGTGTTAGTGCCACTCACGGGGCCGTTCGAGGGATGTTTCGGGTTTCATCCACTAACGCCTTGTTTTTAAGCCGAAGTCTAAATGTATGCAAATTATCGTCGTATTCTCAAATCGGGGGTCCCTTGATCGCGCGGTCAGTTCGTACGAGTTACATTGGTCCCGTGCGAGGTGTTGGTGCCACTCACCGGGCCGTTGGAGGGATGTTTGGGGTTTCCTCCACTGATGCCTTGTTTTTAAGCCGAAGCCAAGAAGTATGCAAATTATCGTCGTATTCTCAAATCGGTGGTCCCCTGATCGCGCGGTCAGTTCGTACGAGTTACATTGGTCCCGTGCGAGGTGTTGGTGCCACTCACGGGGCCGTTCGAGGGATGTTTGGGGTGTCACCCAGTAACGCCATGTTTTTAAGCCGAAGTCTAGAGGTCTGCAAATTATCATCATATTCTCAATCTGGGGGTCCCGTGAACGCGCGGTCAGTTCGTACGGGTTAGTTAGTCCTATGCGAGGTGTTGGTGCCACTCACGGGGCCGTTCGGATGTTGTTTCGGGTTTTCACCCACCAACGCCATGTTTTCAAGCCTAAGTCTAGAAATATGCAAATTATCGTCGTATTCTCAAATCGGGGGTCCCTTAATCGCGCGGTCAGTTCGTACGAGTTACATTGGTCCCGTGCGAGGCGTTGGTGCCACTCAAGAGGCCGTTCGTGGGACATTTCGATTTTTCACCCACTAACGCCATGTTTTTAAGCCTAAGTCTAGAAATATGAAAATTATCGTCGTATTCTCAAATCGGGGGTCCCGTGATCACGCAGTCAGTTCGGACGAGTTACATTGGTCCCGTGCGAGGAGTTGGTGCCACTCACGGGACCGTTCGGGGGCTGTTTCGGGTGTTCACCCACTAACGCCATGTTTTTAAGCCTAAGTCTAGAAATATGCAAAATATCGTCGAATTCTCAAACCGGGGGTCCCGTGATCGCGCGGTCAGTTCGAATGATTTACATTGGTCCCGTACAAGGTGTTAATGCCACTCACGGGGCCGTTCGGGGGCGGTTTCGGATTTTCACCCACTAACGCCATGTTTTTAAGCCTAAGTCTAGAAATATGAAAATTATCGTCGTATTCTCATACTGGGGGCCGCGTGATCGCGCGGTCAGTTCGTATGAGTTATATTGGTCCCGTGCGAGGTGTTAGTGCCACTCACGGGGCCGTTCGAGGGATGTTTCGGGTTTCATCCACTAACGCCTTGTTTTTAAGCCGAAGTCTAGATGTATGCAAATTATCGTCGTATTCTCAAATCGGGGGTCCCTTGACCGCGCGGTCAGTTCGTACGAGTTACATTGGTCCCGTGCGAGGTGTTGGTGCCACTCACCGGGCCGTTGGAGGGATGTTTGGGGTTTCCCCCACTGATGCCTTGTTTTTAAGCTGAAGCCAAGAAGTATGCAAATTATCGTCGTATTCTCAAATCGGTGGTCCCCTGATCGCGCGGTCAGTTCGTACGAGTTACATTGGTCCCGTGCGAGGTGTTGGTGCCACTCACGGGGCCGTTCGAGGGATGTTTGGGGTGTCACCCAGTAACGCCATGTTTTTAAGCCGAAGTCTAGAGATCTGCAAATTATCATCATATTCTCAATCTGGGGGTCCCGTGAACGCGCGGTCAGTTCGTACGGGTTAGTTAGTCCTATGCGAGGTGTTGGTGCCACTCACGGGGCCGTTCGGAGGTTGTTTGGGGTTTTCACCCACCAACGCCATGTTTTCAAGCCTAAGTCTAGAAATATGCAAATTATCGTCGTATTCTCAAATCGGGGGTCCCTTAATCGCGCGGTCAGTTCGTACGAGTTACATTGGTCCCGTGCGAGGCGTTGGTGCCACTCAAGAGGCCGTTCGTGGGACATTTCGATTTTTCACCCACTAACGCCATGTTTTTAAGCCTAAGTCTAGAAATATGATATTATCGTCGTATTCTCAAATCGGGTGTCCCGTGATCACGCAGTCAGTTCGGACGAGTTACATTGGTCCCGTGCGAGGAGATGGTGCCACTCACGGGACCGTTCGGGGGCTGTTTCGGGTGTTCACCCACTAACGCCATGTTTTTAAGCCTAAGTCTAGAAATATGCAAAATATCGTCGAATTCTCAAACCGGGGGTCCCGTGATCTCCGGTCAGTTCGAATGATTTACATTGGTCCCGTACAAGGTGTTAGTGCCACTCACGGGGCCATTCGGGGGCTGTTTCGGATTTTCACCCACTAACGCCATGTTTTTAAGCCTAAGTCTAGAAATATGAAAATTATCGTCGTATTCTCATACTGGGGGCCGCGTGATCGCGTGGTCAGTTCGTACGAGTTATATTGGTCCCGTGCGAGATGTTAGTGCCACTCACGGGGCCGTTCGAGGGTTGTTTCGGGTTTCACCCACTTACGCCTTGTTTTTAAGCCGAAGTCTAGATGTATGCAAATTATCGTCGTATTCTCAAATCGGGGGTCCCCTGATCGCGCGGTCAGTTCGTATGAGTTACATTGGTCCCGTGCGAGGTGTTGGTGCCACTCACCGGGCCGTTGGAGGGATGTTTGGGGATTCGCCCACTAACGCCTTGTTTTTAAGCCGAAGCCTTGAAGTATGCAAATTATCGTCGTATTCTCAAATCGGAGGTCCCCTGATCGCGCGGTCAGTTCGTACGAGTTACATTGGTCCCGTGAGAGGTTTTGGTGCCACTCACGGGGCCGTTCGAGGGACGTTTGGAGTTTCACCCAGCAACGCCATGTTTTTAAGCCGAAGTCTAGAAATATACAAATTATCAACATATTCTCAAACTGGGGGTCCCGTGAACGCGCGGTCAGTTCGTACGAGTTACGTTAGTCCTATACGAGGTGTTGGTGCCACTCACGGGGCCGTTCGGAGGTTGTTTCGGGTTTTCCCCAACCAACGCCATGTTTTCAAGCCTAAGTCTAGAAATATGCAAATTATCGTCGTATTCTCAAATCGGGGGTCCCGCGGTCGCGCGGTCAGTTCGTACGAGTTACATTGGTCCCGTGCGAGGCGTTGGTGCCACTCACGAGGCGGTTCGGGGGACATTTCGGTTTTTCACCCACTAACGCCATGTTTTTAAGCCTAAGTCTAGAAATATGGAAATTATCGTCGTATTCTTAAATCGGGGGTCCCGTGATCGCGCAGTCAGTTCGGACGAGTTACATTGGTCCCATGCGAGGAGTTGGTGCCACTCACGGGACCGTTCGGCGGCTGTTTCGGGTGTTCACCCACTAACGCCATGTTTTTAAGCCTAAGTCTAGAAATATGCAAAATATCGTCGAATTCTCAAACCGGGGGTCCCGTGATCGCGCGGTCAGTTCGAACGAGTTACATTGGTCCCGTACAAGGTGTTGGTGCCACTCACAGGGCCGTTCGGGGGCTGTTTCGGATTTTCACCCACTAACGCCATGTTTTTAAGCCTAAGTCTAGAAATACGAAAATTATCGTCGTATTCTCATACTGGGGGCCCCGTGATCGCGCGGTCAGTTCGTACGAGTTATATTGGTCCCGTGCGAGGTGTTAGTGCCACTCACGGGGCCGTTCGAGGGATGTTTCGGGTTTCACCCACTAACGCCTTTTTTTTAAGCCGAAGTCTAGATATATGCAAATTATCGTCGTATTCTCAAATCGGGGGTCCCCTGATCGCGCGGTCAGTTCATACGAGTTACATTGGTCCCGTGCGAGGTGTTGGTGCCACTCACGGGACCGTTCGAGGGATGTTTGGGGTGTCACCCAGTAACGCCATGTTTTTAAGCCGAAGTCTAGAGATCTGCATATTATCATCATATTCTCAATCTGGGGGTCCCGTGAACGCGCGGTCAGTTCGTACGGGTTAGTTAGTCCTATGCGAGGTGTTGGTGCCACTCACGGGGCCGTTCGGAGGTTGTTTCGGGTTTTCACCCACCAACGCCATGTTTTCAAGCCTAAGTCTAGATGTATGCAAATTATCGTCGTATTCTCAAATCGGGGGTCCCTTGATCGCGCGGTCAGTTCGTACGAGTTACATTGGTCCCGTGCGAGGTGTTGGTGCCACTCACCGGGCCGTTGGAGGGATGTTTGGGGTTTCCTCCACTGATGCCTTGTTTTTAAGCCGAAGCCAAGAAGTATGCAAATTATCGTCGTATTCTCAAATCGGTGGTCCCCTGATCGCGCGGTCAGTTCGTACGAGTTACATTGGTCCCGTGCGAGGTGTTGGTGCCACTCACGGGGCCGTTCGAGGGATGTTTGGGGTGTCACCCAGTAACGCCATGTTTTTAAGCCGAAGTCTAGAGGTCTGCAAATTATCATCATATTCTCAATCTGGGGGTCCCGTGAACGCGCGGTCAGTTCGTACGGGTTAGTTAGTCCTATGCGAGGTGTTGGTGCCACTCACGGGGCCGTTCGGATGTTGTTTCGGGTTTTCACCCACCAACGCCATGTTTTCAAGCCTAAGTCTAGAAATATGCAAATTATCGTCGTATTCTCAAATCGGGGGTCCCTTAATCGCGCGGTCAGTTCGTACGAGTTACATTGGTCCCGTGCGAGGCGTTGGTGCCACTCAAGACGCCGTTCGTGGGACATTTCGATTTTTCACCCACTAACGCCATGTTTTTAAGCCTAAGTCTAGAAATATGAAAATTATCGTCGTATTCTCAAATCGGCGGTCCCGTGATCACGCAGTCAGTTCGGACGAGTTACATTGGTCCCGTGCGAGGAGTTGGTGCCACTCACGGGACCGTTCGGGGGCTGTTTCGGGTGTTCACCCACTAACGCCATGTTTTTAAGCCTAAGTCTAGAAATATGCAAAATATCGTCGAATTCTCAAACCGGGGGTCCCGTGATCGCGCGGTCAGTTCGAATGATTTACATTGGTCCCGTACAAGGTGTTAATGCCACTCACGGGGCCGTTCGGGGGCTGTTTCGGATTTTCACCCACTAACGCCATGTTTTTAAGCCTAAGTCTAGAAATATGAAAATTATCGTCGTATTCTCATACTGGGGGCCGCGTGATCGCGCGGTCAGTTCGTATGAGTTATATTGGTCCCGTGCGAGGTGTTAGTGCCACTCACGGGGCCGTTCGAGGGATGTTTCGGGTTTCATCCACTAACGCCTTGTTTTTAAGCCGAAGTCTAGATGTATGCAAATTATCGTCGTATTCTCAAATCGGGGGTCCCTTGATCGCGCGGTCAGTTCGTACGAGTTACATTGGTCCCGTGCGAGGTGTTGGTGCCACTCACCGGGCCGTTGGAGGGATGTTTGGGGTTTCCCCCACTGATGCCTTGTTTTTAAGCTGAAGCCAAGAAGTATGCAAATTATCGTCGTATTCTCAAATCGGTGGTCCCCTGATCGCGCGGTCAGTTCGTACGAGTTACATTGGTCCCGTGCGAGGTGTTGGTGCCACTCACGGGGCCGTTCGAGGGATGTTTGGGGTGTCACCCAGTAACGCCATGCTTTTAAGCCGAAGTCTAGAGATCTGCAAATTATCATCATATTCTCAATCTGGGGGTCCCGTGAACGCGCGGTCAGTTCGTACGGGTTAGTTAGTCCTATGCGAGGTGTTGGTGCCACTCACGGGGCCGTTCGGAGGTTGTTTGGGGTTTTCACCCACCAACGCCATGTTTTCAAGCCTAAGTCTAGAAATATGCAAATTATCGTCGTATTCTCAAATCGGGGGTCCCTTAATCGCGCGGTCAGTTCGTACGAGTTACATTGGTCCCGTGCGAGGCGTTGGTGCCACTCAAGAGGCCGTTCGTGGGACATTTCGATTTTTCACCCACTAACGCCATGTTTTTAAGCCTAAGTCTAGAAATATGATATTATCGTCGTATTCTCAAATCGGGGGTCCCGTGATCACGCAGTCAGTTCGGACGAGTTACATTGGTCCCGTGCGAGGAGATGGTGCCACTCACGGGACCGTTCGGGGGCTGTTTCGGGTGTTCACCCACTAACGCCATGTTTTTAAGCCTAAGTCTAGAAATATGCAAAATATCGTCGAATTCTCAAACCGGGGGTCCCGTGATCTCCGGTCAGTTCGAATGATTTACATTGGTCCCGTACAAGGTGTTAGTGCCACTCACGGGGCCGTTCGGGGGCTGTTTCGGATTTTCACCCACTAACGCCATGTTTTTAAGCCTAAGTCTAGAAATATGAAAATTATCGTCGTATTCTCATACTGGGGGCCGCGTGATCGCGTGGTCAGTTCGTACGAGTTATATTGGTCCCGTGCGAGATGTTAGTGCCACTCACGGGGCCGTTCGAGGGTTGTTTCGGGTTTCACCCACTTACGCCTTGTTTTTAAGCCGAAGTCTAGATGTATGCAAATTATCGTCGTATTCTCAAATCGGGGGTCCCCTGATCGCGCGGTCAGTTCGTACGAGTTACATTGGTCCCGTGCGAGGTGTTGGTGCCACTCACCGGGCCATTGGAGGGATGTTTGGGGATTCGCCCACTAACGCCTTGTTTTTAAGCCGAAGCCTAGAAGTATGCAAATTATTGTCGTATTCTCAAATCGGAGGTCCCCTGATCGCGCGGTCAGTTCGTACGAGTTACATTGGTCCCGTGAGAGGTTTTGGTGCCAGTCACGGGGCCGTTCGAGGGACGTTTGGGGTTTCACCCAGCAACGCCATGTTTTTAAGCCGAAGTCTAGATATATACAAATTATCAACATATTCTCAAACTGGGGGTCCCGTGAACGCGCGGTCAGTTCGTACGAGTTACGTTAGTCCTATACGAGGTGTTGGTGCCACTCACGGGGCCGTTCGGAGGTTGTTTCGGGTTTTCCCCAACCAACACCATGTTTTCAAGCCTAAGTCTAGAAATATGCAAATTATCGTCGTATTCTCAAATCGGGGGTCCCGCGGTCGCGCGGTCAGTTCGTACGAGTTACATTGGTCCCGTGCGAGGCGTTGGTGCCACTCACGAGGCGGTTCGGGGGACATTTCGGTTTTTCACCCACTAACGCCATGTTTTTAAGCCTAAGTGTAGAAATATGAAAATTATCGTCGTATTCTCAAACCGGGGGTCCCGTGATCGCGCGGTCAGTTCGGACGAGTTACATTGGCCCCGTGCGAGGAGTTGGCGCCACTCACGGGGCCGTTCGGGGGCTGTTTCGGGTGTTCACCCACTAACGCCATGTTTTTAAGCCTAAGTCTAGAAATATGCAAAATATCGTCGAATTCTCAAACCGGGGGTCCCGTGATCGCGCGGTCAGTTCGAACGAGTTACATTGGTCTCGTACAAGGTGTTGGTGCCACTCACGGGGCCGTTCGGGGGCTGTTTCGGATTTTCACCCACTAACGCCTTGTTTTTAAGCCTATGTCTAGAAATATGAAAATTATCGTCGTATTCTCATACTGGGGGCCGCGTGATCGCGCGGTCAGTTCGTACGAGTTATATTGGTCCCGTGCGAGGTGTTAGTGCCACTCACGGGGCCGTTCGAGGGATGTTTCGGGTTTCACCCACTAACGCTTTGTTTTTAAACCGAAGTCTAGATGTATGCAAATTATCGTCGTATTCTCAAATCGGGGGTCCCCTGATCGCGCGGTCAGTTCCTACGAGTTACATTGGTCCCTTGCGAGGTGTTGGTGCCACTCACCGGGCCGTTGGAGGGATGTTTGGGGATTCGCCCACTAACGCCTAGTTTTTAATCCGAAGCCTAGAAGTATGCAAATTATCGTCGTATTCTCAAATCGGGGTCCCCTGATCGCGCGGTTAGTTCGTACGAGTTACATTGGTCCCGTGAGAGGTGTTGGTGCCACTCACGGGGCCGTTCGAGAATGTTTGGGGTTTCACCCAGCAACGCCATGTTTTTAAGCCGAAGTCTAGAAATATACAAATTATCAACATATTCTCAAACTGGGGGTCCCGTGAACGCGCGGTCAGTTCGTACGACTTACGTTAGTCCTATGCGAGGTGTTGGTGCCACTCACGGGGCCGTTCGGAGGTTGTTTCGGGTTTTCCCCCACCAACGCCATGTTTTCAAGCCTAAGTCTAGAAATATGCAAATTATCGTCGTATTCTCAAATCGGGGGTCCCTTAATCGCGCGGTCAGTTCGTACGAGTTACATTGGTCCCGTGCGAGGCGTTGGTGCCACTCAAGAGGCCGTTCGTGGGACATTTCGATTTTTCACCCACGAACGCCATGTTTTTAAGCCTAAGTCTAGAAATATGAAAATTATCGTCGTATTCTCATACTGGGGGCCCCGTGATCGCGCGGTCAGTTCATACGAGTTATATTGGTCCCGTGCGAGGTGTTAGTGCCACTCACGGGGCCGTTTGAGGGATGTTTCGGGTTTCACCCACTAACGCCATGTTTTTAAGCCGAAGTCTAGATGTATGCAAATTATCGTCGTATTCTCAAATCGGGGGTCCCCTGATCGCGCGGTCAGTTCGTACGAGTTACATTGGTCCCGTGCGAGGTGTTGGTGCCACTCACGGGGCCGTTCGAGGGATGTTTGGGGTTTCATCCAGTAACGCCATGTTTTTAAACCGAAGTCTGGAGATCTGCAAATTATCATCATATTCTCAATCTGGGGGTCCCGTGAACGCGCGGTCAGTTCGTACGAGTTACGTTAGTCCTATGCGAGGTGTTGGTGCCACTCACGGGGCCGTTCGGAGGTTGTTTCGGGTTTTCACCCACCAACGCCATGTTTTCAAGCCTAAGTCTAGAAATATGCAAATTATCGTCGTATTCTCAAATCGGGGGTCCCTTAATCGCGCGGTCAGTTCGTACGAGTTACATTGGTCCCGTGCGAGCCGTTGGTGCCACTCAAGAGGCCGTTCGTGGGACATTTCGATTTTTCACCCACTAACGCCATGTTTTTAAGCCTAAGTCTAGAAATATGAAAATTATCGTCGTATTCTCAAATCGGGGGTCCCGTGATCACGCAGTCAGTTCGGACGAGTTACATTGGTCCCGTGCGAGGAGTTGGTGCCACTCACGGGACCGTTCGGGGGCTGTTTCGGGTGTTCACCCACTAACGCCATGTTTTTAAGCCTAAGTCTAGAAATATGCAAAATATCGTCGAATTCTCAAATCGGGGGTCCCGTGATCGCGCGGTCAGTTCGAATGATTTACATTGGTCCCGTACAAGGTGTTAGTGCCACTCACGGGGCCGTTCGGGGGCTGTTTCGGATTTTCACCCACTAACGCCATGTTTTTAAGCCTAAGTCTAGAAATATGAAAATTATCGTCGTATTCTCATACTGGGGGCCGCGTGATCGCGTGGTCAGTTCGTACGAGTTATATTGGTCCCGTGCGAGATGTTAGTGCCACTCACGGGGCCGTTCGAGGGATGTTTCGGGTTTCACCCACTAACGCCTTGTTTTTAAGCCGAAGTCTAGATGTATGCAAATTATCGTCGTATTCTCAAATCGGGGATCCCCTGATCGCGCGGTCAGTTCGTACGAGTTACATTGGTCCCGTGCGAGGTGTTGGTGCCACTCACCG
The DNA here is from genome assembly GCA_949130495.1 of Sambucus nigra. Classification (NCBI taxonomy): domain Eukaryota; kingdom Viridiplantae; phylum Streptophyta; class Magnoliopsida; order Dipsacales; family Adoxaceae; genus Sambucus; species Sambucus nigra. Next base: position 153,190,028 of record OX422218.1, read on the forward strand.
GGCCGTTGGAGGGATGTTTGGGGATTCGCCCACTAACGCCTTGTTTTTAAGCCGAAGCCTAGAAGTATGCAAATTATCGTCGTATTCTCAAATCGGAGGTCCCCTGATCGCGCGGTCAGTTCGTACGAGTTACATTGGTCCCGTGAGAGGTTTTGGTGCCACTCACGGGGCCGTTCGAGGGACGTTTGGAGTTTCACCCAGCAACGCCATGTTTTTAAGCCGAAGTCTAGAAATATACAAATTATCAACATATTCTCAAACTGGGGGTCCCGTGAATGCGCGGTCAGTTCGTACGAGTTACGTTAGTCCTATACGAGGTGTTGGTGCCACTCACGGGGCCGTTCGGAGGTTGTTTCGGGTTTTCCCCAACCAACGCCATGTTTTCAAGCCTAAGTCTAGAAATATGCAAATTATCGTCGTATTCTCAAATCGGGGGTCCCGCGGTCGCGCGGTCAGTTCGTACGAGTTACATTGGTCCCGTGCGAGGCGTTGGTGCCACTCACGAGGCGGTTCGGGGGACATTTCGGTTTTTCACCCACTAACGCCATGTTTTTAAGCCTAAGTCTAGAAATATGGAAATTATCGTCGTATTCTTAAATCGGGGGTCCCGTGATCGCGCAGTCAGTTCGGACGAGTTACATTGGTCCCATGCGAGGAGTTGGTGCCACTCACGGGACCGTTCGGCGGCTGTTTCGGGTGTTCACCCACTAACGCCATGTTTTTAAGCCTAAGTCTAGAAATATGCAAAATATCGTCGAATTCTCAAACCGGGGGTCCCGTGATCGCGCGGTCAGTTCGAACGAGTTACATTGGTCCCGTACAAGGTGTTGGTGCCACTCACAGGGCCGTTCGGGGGCTGTTTCGGATTTTCACCCACTAACGCCATGTTTTTAAGCCTAAGTCTAGAAATATGAAAATTATCGTCGTATTCTCATACTGGGGGCCCCGTGATCGCGCGGTCAGTTCGTACGAGTTATATTGGTCCCGTGCGAGGTGTTAGTGCCACTCACGGGGCCGTTCGAGGGATGTTTCGGGTTTCACCCACTAACGCCTTTTTTTTAAGCCGAAGTCTAGATATATGCAAATTATCGTCGTATTCTCAAATCGGGGGTCCCCTGATCGCGCGGTCAGTTCGTACGAGTTACATTGGTCCCGTGCGAGGTGTTGGTGCCACTCACGGGACCGTTCGAGGGATGTTTGGGGTGTCACCCAGTAACGCCATGTTTTTAAGCCGAAGTCTAGAGATCTGCATATTATCATCATATTCTCAATCTGGGGGTCCCGTGAACGCGCGGTCAGTTCGTACGGGTTAGTTAGTCCTATGCGAGGTGTTGGTGCCACTCACGGGGCCGTTCGGAGGTTGTTTCGGGTTTTCACCCACCAACGCCATGTTTTCAAGCCTAAGTCTAGAAATATGCAAATTATCGTCGTATTCTCAAATCGGGGGTCCCTTAATCGCGCGGTCAGTTCGTACGAGTTACATTGGTCCCGTGCGAGGCGTTGGTGCCACTCAAGAGGCCGTTCGTGGGACATTTCGATTTTTCACCCACTAACGCCATGTTTTTAAGCCTAAGTCTAGAAATATGAAAATTATCGTCGTATTCTCAAATCGGGGGTCCCGTGATCACGCAGTCAGTTCGGACGAGTTACATTGGTCCCGTGCGAGGAGTTGGTGCCACTCACGGGACCGTTCGGGGGCTGTTTCGGGTGTTCACCCACTAACGCCATGTTTTTAAGCCTAAGTCTACAAATATGCAAAATATCGTCGAATTCTCAAATCGGGGGTCCCGTGAACGCCCGGTCAGTTCGAATGATTTACATTGGTCCCGTACAAGGTGTTAGTGCCACTCACAGGGCCGTTCGGGGGCTGTTTCGGATTTTCACCCACTAACGCCATGTTTTTAAGCCTAAGTCTAGAAATATGAAAATTATCGTCGTATTCTCATACTGGGGGCCCCGTGATCGCGCGGTCAGTTCGTACGAGTTATATTGGTCCCGTGCGAGGTGTTAGTGCCACTCACGGGGCCGTTCGAGGGATGTTTCGGGTTTCACCCACTAACGCCTTTTTTTTAAGCCGAAGTCTAGATATATGCAAATTATCGTCGTATTCTCAAATCGGGGGTCCCCTGATCGCGCGGTCAGTTCGTACGAGTTACATTGGTCCCGTGAGAGGTTTTGGTGCCACTCACGGGGCCGTTCGAGGGACGTTTGGGGTTTCACCCAGCAACGCCATGTTTTTAAGCCGAAGTCTAGAAATATACAAATTATCAACATATTCTCAAACTGGGGGTCCCGTGAACGCGCGGTCAGTTCGTACGAGTTACGTTAGTCCTATACGAGGTGTTGGTGCCACTCACGGGGCCGTTCGGAGGTTGTTTCGGGTTTTCCCCAACCAACGCCATGTTTTCAAGCCTAAGTCTAGAAATATGCAAATTATCGTCGTATTCTCAAATCGGGGGTCCCGCGGTCGCGCGGTCAGTTCGTACGAGTTACATTGGTCCCGTGCGAGGCGTTGGTGCCACTCACGAGGCGGTTCGGGGGACATTTCGGTTTTTCACCCACTAACGCCATGTTTTTAAGCCTAAGTCTAGAAATATGGAAATTATCGTCGTATTCTTAAATCGGGGGTCCCGTGATCGCGCAGTCAGTTCGGACGAGTTACATTGGTCCCATGCGAGGAGTTGGTGCCACTCACGGGACCGTTCGGCGGCTGTTTCGGGTGTTCACCCACTAACGCCATGTTTTTAAGCCTAAGTCTAGAAATATGCAAAATATCGTCGAATTCTCAAACCGGGGGTCCCGTGATCGCGCGGTCAGTTCGAACGAGTTACATTGGTCCCGTACAAGGTGTTGGTGCCACTCACAGGGCCGTTCGGGGGCTGTTTCTGATTTTCACCCACTAACGCCATGTTTTTAAGCCTAAGTCTAGAAATATGAAAATTATCGTCGTATTCTCATACTGGGGGCCGCGTGATCGCGTGGTCAGTTCGTACGAGTTATATTGGTCCCGTGCGAGATGTTAGTGCCACTCACGGGGCCGTTCGAGGGATGTTTCGGGTTTCACCCACTAACGCCTTGTTTTTAAGCCGAAGCCTAGAAGTATGCAAATTATCGTCGTATTCTCAAATCGGAGGTCCCCTGATCGGGCGGTCAGTTCGTACGAGTTACATTGGTCCCGTGAGAGGTTTTGGTGCCACTCACGGGGCCGTTCGAGGGACGTTTGGAGTTTCACCCAGCAACGCCATGTTTTTAAGCCGAAGTCTAGAAATATACAAATTATCAACATATTCTCAAACTGGGGGTCCCGTGAACGCGCGGTCAGTTCGTACGAGTTACGTTAGTCCTATACGAGGTGTTGGTGCCACTCACGGGGCCGTTCGGAGGTTGTTTCGGGTTTTCCCCAACCAACGCCATGTTTTCAAGCCTAAGTCTAGAAATATGCAAATTATCGTCGTATTCTCAAATCGGGGGTCCCGCGGTCGCGCGGTCAGTTCGTACGAGTTACATTGGTCCCGTGCGAGGCGTTGGTGCCACTCACGAGGCGGTTCGGGGGACATTTCGGTTTTTCACCCACTAACGCCATGTTTTTAAGCCTAAGTCTAGAAATATGGAAATTATCGTCGTATTCTCATACTGGGGGTCGCGTGATCGCGCGGTCAGTTCGTACGAGTTATATTGGTCCCGTGCGAGGTGTTAGTGCCACTCACGGGGCCGTTCGAGGGATGTTTCGGGTTTCACCCACTAACGCTTTGTTTTTAAACCGAAGTCTAGATGTATGCAAATTATCGTCGTATTCTCAAATCGGGGGTCCCGTGATCGCGCGGTCAGTTCGAACGAGTTACATTGGTCCCGTACAAGGTGTTGGTGCCACTCACGGGGCCGTTCGGGGGCTGTTTCGGATTTTCACCCACTAACGCCATGTTTTTAAGCCTAAGTCTAGAAATATGAAAATTATCGTCGTATTCTCATACTGGGGGCCCCGTGATCGCGCGGTCAGTTCGTACGAGTTATATTGGTCCCGTGCGAGGTGTTAGTGCCACTCACGGGGCCGTTCGAGGGATGTTTCGGGTTTCACCCACTAACGCCTTTTTTTTAAGCCGAAGTCTAGATGTATGCAAATTATCGTTGTATTCTCAAATCGGGGGTCCCCTGATCGCGCGGTCAGTTCGTACGAGTTACATTGGTCCCGTGCGAGGTGTTGGTGCCACTCACGGGGCCGTTCGAGGGATGTTTGGGGTGTCACCCAGTAACGCCATGCTTTTAAGCCGAAGTCTAGAGATCTGCAAATTATCATCATATTCTCAATCTGGGGGTCCCGTGAACGCGCGGTCAGTTCGTACGGGTTAGTTAGTCCTATGCGAGGTGTTGGTGCCACTCACGGGGCCGTTCGGAGGTTGTTTCGGGTTTTCACCCACCAACGCCATGTTTTCAAGCCTAAGTCTAGAAATATGCAAATTATCGTCGTATTCTCAAATCGGGGGTCCCTTAATTGCGCGGTCAGTTCGTACGAGTTACATTGGTCCTGTGCGAGGCGTTGGTGCCACTCAAGAGGCCGTTCGTGGGACATTTCGATTTTTCACCCACTAACGCCATGTTTTTAAGCCTAAGTCTAGAAATATGAAAATTATCGTCGTATTCTCAAATCGGGGGTCCCGTGATCACGCAGTCAGTTCGGACGAGTTACATTGGTCCCGTGCGAGGAGTTGGTGCCACTCACGGGACCGTTCGGGGGCTGTTTCGGGTGTTCACCCACTAACGCCATGTTTTTAAGCCTAAGTCTAGAAATATGCAAAATATCGTCGAATTCTCAAATCGGGGGTCCCGTGATCGCGCGGTCAGTTCGAATGATTTACATTGGTCCCGTACAAGGTGTTAGTGCCACTCACGGGGCCGTTCGGGGGCTGTTTCGGATTTTCACCCACTAACGCCATGTTTTTAAGCCTAAGTCTAGAAATATGAAAATTATCGGCGTATTCTCATACTGGGGGCCGCGTGATCGCGTGGTCAGTTCGTACGAGTTATATTGGTCTCGTGCGAGATGTTAGTGCCACTCACGGGGCCGTTCGAGGGATGTTTCGGGTTTCACCCACTAACGCCTTGTTTTTAAGCCGAAGTCTAGATGTATGCAAATTATCGTAGTATTCTCAAATCGGGGGTCCCCTGATCGCGCGGTCAGTTCGTACGAGTTACATTGGTCCCGTGAGAGGTTTTGGTGCCACTCACGGGGCCGTTCGAGGGACGTTTGGGGTTTCACCCAGCAACGCCATGTTTTTAAGCCGAAGTCTAGAAATATACAAATTATCAACATATTCTCAAACTGGGGGTCCCGTGAACGCGCGGTCAGTTCGTACGAGTTACGTTAGTCCTATACGAGGTGTTGGTGCCACTCACGGGGCCGTTCGGAGGTTGTTTCGGGTTTTCCCCAACCAACGCCATGTTTTCAAGCCTAAGTCTAGAAATATGCAAATTATCGTCGTATTCTCAAATCGGGGGTCCCGCGATCGCGCGGTCAGTTCGTACGAGTTACATTGGTCCCGTGCGAGGCGTTGGTGCCACTCACGAGGCGATTCGGGGGACATTTCGGTTTTTCACCCACTAACGCCATGTTTTTAAGCCTAAGTCTAGAAATATGAAAATTATCGTCGTATTCTCAAACCGGGGGTCCTGTGATCGCGCGGTCAGTTCGGACGAGTTACATTGGTCCCGTGCGAGGAGTTGGCGCCACTCACGGGGCCGTTCGGGGGCTGTTTCGGGTGTTCACCCACTAACGCCATGTTTTTAAGCCTAAGTCTAGAAATATGCAAAATATCGTCGAATTCTCAAACCGGGGGTCCCGTGATCGCGCGGTCAGTTCGAACGAGTTACATTGGTCCCGTACAAGGTGTTGGTGCCACTCACGGGGCCGTTCGGGGGCTGTTTCGGATTTTCACCCACTAACGCCATGTTTTTAAGCCTAAGTCTAGAAATATGAAAATTATCGTCGTATTCTCATACTGGGGGCCGCGTGATCGCGCGGTCAGTTCGTACGAGTTATATTGGTCCCGTGCGAGGTGTTAGTGCCACTCACGGGGCCGTTCGAGGGATGTTTCGGGTTTCACCCACTAACGCTTTGTTTTTAAACCGAAGTCTAGATGTATGCAAATTATCGTCGTATTCTCAAATCGGGGGTCCCCTAATCGCGCGGTCAGTTCCTACGAGTTACATTGGTCCCTTGCGAGGTGTTGGTGCCACTCACCGGGCCGTTGGAGGGATGTTTGGGGATTCGCCCACTAACGCCAAGTTTTTAAGCCGAAGCCTAGAAGTATGCAAATTATCGTCGTATTCTCAAATCGGGGTCCCCTGATCGCGCGGTCAGTTCGTACGAGTTACATTGGTCCCGTGAGAGGTGTTGGTGCCACTCACGGGGCCGTTCGAGAATGTTTGGGGTTTCACCCAGCAACGCCATGTTTTTAAGCCGAAGTCTAGAAATATACAAATTATCAACATATTCTCAAACTGGGGGTCCCGTGAACGCGCGGTCAGTTCGTACGACTTACGTTAGTCCTATGCGAGGTGTTGGTGCCACTCACGGGGCCGTTCGGAGGTTGTTTCGGGTTTTCCCCCACCAACGCCATGTTTTCAAGCCTAAGTCTAGAAATATGCAAATTATCGTCGTATTCTCAAATCGGGGGTCCCTTAATCGCGCGGTCAGTTCGTACGAGTTACATTGGTCCCGTGCGAGGCGTTGGTGCCACTCAAGAGGCCGTTCGTGGGACATTTCGATTTTTCACCCACTAACGCCATGTTTTTAGCCTAAGTCTAGAAATATGAAAATTATCGTCGTATTCTCAAATCAGGGGTCCCGTGATCACACAGTCTGTTCGGACGAGTTACATTGGTCCCGTGCGAGGAGTTGGTGCCACTCACGGGACCGTTCGGGGGCTGTTTCGGGTGTTCACCCACTAACGCCATGTTTTTAAGCCTAAGTCTAGAAATATGCAAAATATCGTCGAATTCTCAAACCGGGGGTCCCGTGATCGCGCGGTCAGTTCGAACGAGTTACATTGGTCCCGTACAAGGTGTTGGTGCCACTCACGGGGCCGTTCGGGGGCTGTTTCGGATTTTCACCCACTAACGCCATGTTTTTAAGCCTAAGTCTAGAAATATGAAAATTATCGTCGTATTCTCATACTGGGGGCCCCGTGATCGCGCGGTCAGTTCGTACGAGTTATATTGGTCCCGTGCGAGGTGTTAGTGCCACTCACGGGGCCGTTCGAGGGATGTTTCGGGTTTCACCCACTAACGCCTTGGTTTTAAGCCGAAGTCTAGATGTATGCAAATTATCGTCGTATTCTCAAATCGGGGGTCCCCTGATCGCGCGGTCAGTTCGTACGAGTTACATTGGTCCCGTGCAAGGTGTTGCTGCCACTCACCGGGCCGTTGGAGGGATGTTTGGGGTTTCACCCACTGATGCCTTGTTTTTAAGCCGAAGCCAAGAAGTATGCAAATTATCGTCGTATTCTCAAATCGGGGGTCCCCTGATCGCGCGGTCAGTTCGTACGAGTTACATTGGTCCCGTGCGAGGTGTTGGTGCCACTCACGGGGCCGTTCGAGGGATGTTTGTTGTGTCACCCAGTAACGCCATGTTTTTAAGCAGAAGTCTAGAGATCTGCAAATTATCATCATATTCTCAATCTGGGGGTCCCGTGAATGCGCGGTCAGTTCGTACGGGTTAGTTAGTCCTATGCGAGGTGTTGGTGCCACTCACGGGGCCGTTCGGAGGTTGTTTCGGGTTTTCACCCACCAACGCCATGTTTTCAAGCCTAAGTCTAGAAATATGCAAATTATCGTCGTATTCTCAAATCGGGGGTCCCTTAATTGCGCGGTCAGTTCGTACGAGTTACATTGGTCCCGTGCGAGGCGTTGGTGCCACTCAAGAGGCCGTTCGTGGTACATTTCGATTTTTCACCCACTAACGCCATGTTTTTAAGCCTAAGTCTAGAAATATGAAAATTATCGTCGTATTCTCAAATCGGGGGTCCCGTGATCACGCAGTCAGTTCGGACGAGTTACATTGGTCCCGTACGAGGAGTTGGTGCCACTCACGGGACCGTTCGGGGGCTGTTTCGGGTGTTCACCCACTAACGCCATGTTTTTAAGCCTAAGTCTAGAAATATGCAAAATATCGTCGAATTCTCAAACCGGGGGTCCCGTGATCGCGCGGTCAGTTCGAATGATTTACATTGGTCCCGTACAAGGTGTTAATGCCACTCACGGGGCCGTTCGGGGGCAGTTTCGGATTTTCACCCACTAACGCCATGTTTTTAAGCCTAAGTCTAGAAATATGAAAATTATCGTCGTATTCTCATACTGGGGGCCGCGTGATCGCGCGGTCAGTTCGTATGAGTTATATTGGTCCCGTGCGAGGTGTTAGTGCCACTCACGGGGCCGTTCGAGGGATGTTTCGGGTTTCATCCACTAACGCCTTGTTTTTAAGCCGAAGTCTAGATGTATGCAAATTATCGTCGTATTCTCAAATCGGGGGTCCCTTGATCGCGCGGTCAGTTCGTACGAGTTACATTGGTCCCGTGCGAGGTGTTGGTGCCACTCACCGGGCCGTTGGAGGGATGTTTGGGGTTTCCCCCACTGATGCCTTGTTTTTAAGCCGAAGCCAAGAAGTATGCAAATTATCGTCGTATTCTCAAATCGGTGGTCCCCTGATCGCGCGGTCAGTTCGTACGAGTTACATTGGTCCCGTGCGAGGTGTTGGTGCCACTCACGGGGCCGTTCGAGGGATGTTTGGGGTGTCACCCAGTAACGCCATGTTTTTAAGCCGAAGTCTAGAGATCTGCAAATTATCATCATATTCTCAATCTGGGGGTCCCGTGAACGCGCGGTCAGTTCGTACGGGTTAGTTAGTCCTATGCGAGGTGTTGGTGCCACTCACGGGGCCGTTCGGAGGTTGTTTCGGGTTTTCACCCACCAACGCCATGTTTTCAAGCCTAAGTCTAGAAATATGCAAATTATCGTCGTATTCTCAAATCGGGGGTCCCTTAATCCCGCGGTCAGTTCGTACGAGTTACATTGGTCCCGTGCGAGGCGTTGGTGCCACTCAAGAGGCCGTTCGTGGGACATTTCGATTTTTCACCCACTAACGCCATGTTTTTAAGCCTAAGTCTAGAAATATGAAAATTATCGTCGTATTCTCAAATCGGGGGTCCCGTACAAGGTGTTAGTGCCACTCACGGGGCCGTTCGGGGGCTGTTTCGGGTGTTCACCCACTAACGCCATGTTTTTAAGCCTAAGTCTAGAAATATGCAAAATATCGTCGAATTCTCAAACCGGGGGTCCCGTGATCGCCGGTCAGTTCGAATGATTTACATTGGTCCCGTACAAGGTGTTAGTGCCACTCACGGGGCCGTTCGGGGGCTGTTTCGGATTTTCACCCACTAACGCCATGTTTTTAAGCCTAAGTCTAGAAATATGAAAATTATCGTCGTATTCTCATACTGGGGGCCGCGTGATCGCGTGGTCAGTTCGTACGAGTTATATTGGTCCCGTGCGAGATGTTAGTGCCACTCACGGGGCCGTTCGAGGGATGTTTCGGGTTTCACCCACTTACGCCTTGTTTTTAAGCCGAAGTCTAGATGTATGCAAATTATCGTCGTATTCTCAAATCGGGGGTCCCCTGATCGCGCGGTCAGTTTGTACGAGTTACATTGGTCCCGTGCGAGGTGTTGGTGCCACTCACCGGGCCGTTGGAGGGATGTTTGGGGATTCGCCCACTAACGCCTTGTTTTTAAGCCGAAGCCTAGAAGTATGCAAATTATCGTCGTATTCTCAAATCGGAGGTCCCCTGATCGCGCGGTCAGTTCGTACGAGTTACATTGGTCCCGTGAGAGGTTTTGGTGCCACTCACGGGGCCGTTCGAGGGACGTTTGGGGTTTCACCCAGCAACGCCATGTTTTTAAGCCGAAGTCTAGAAATATACAAATTATCAACATATTCTCAAACTGGGGGTCCCGTGAACGCGCGGTCAGTTCGTACGAGTTACGTTAGTCCTATACGAGGTGTTGGTGCCACTCACGGGGCCGTTCGGAGGTTGTTTCGGGTTTTCCTCAACCAACACCATGTTTTCAAGCCTAAGTCTAGAAATATGCAAATTATCGTCGTATTCTCAAATCGGGGGTCCCGCGGTCGCGCGGTCAGTTCGTACGAGTTACATTGGTCCCGTGCGAGGCGTTGGTGCCACTCACGAGGCGGTTCGGGGGACATTTCGGTTTTTCACCCACTAACGCCATGTTTTTAAGCCTAAGTGTAGAAATATGAAAATTATCGTCGTATTCTCAAACCGGGGGTCCCGTGATCGCGCGGTCAGTTCGGACGAGTTACATTGGCCCCGTGCGAGGAGTTGGCGCCACTCACGGGGCCGTTCGGGGGCGGTTTCGGGTGTTCACCCACTAACGCCATGTTTTTAAGCCTAAGTCTAGAAATATGCAAAATATCGTCGAATTCTCAAACCGGGGGTCCCGTGATCGCGCGGTCAGTTCGAACGAGTTACATTGGTCCCGTACAAGGTGTTGGTGCCACTCACAGGGCCGTTCGGGGGCTGTTTCGGATTTTCACCCACTAACGCCATGTTTTTAAGCCTATGTCTAGAAATATGAAAATTATCGTCGTATTCTCATACTGGGGGCCGCGTGATCGCGCGGTCAGTTCGTACGAGTTATATTGGTCCCGTGCGAGGTGTTAGTGCCACTCACGGGGCCGTTCGAGGGATGTTTTGGGTTTCACCCACTAACGCTTTGTTTTTAAACCGAAGTCTAGATGTATGCAAATTATCGTCGTATTCTCAAATCGGGGGTCCCCTGATCGCGCGGTCAGTTCCTACGAGTTACATTGGTCCCTTGCGAGGTGTTGGTGCCACTCACCGGGCCGTTGGAGGGATGTTTGGGGATTCGCCCACTAACACCAAGTTTTTAATCCGAAGCCTAGAAGTATGCAAATTATCGTCGTATTCTCAAATCGGGGTCCCCTGATCGCGCGGTCAGTTCGTACGAGTTACATTGGTCCCGTGAGAGGTGTTGGTGCCACTCACGGGGCCGTTCGAGAATGTTTGGGGTTTCACCCAGCAACGCCATGTTTTTAAGCCGAAGTCTAGAAATATACAAATTATCAACATATTCTCAAACTGGGGGTCCCGTGAACGCGCGGTCAGTTCGTACGACTTACGTTAGTCCTATGCGAGATGTTGGTGCCACTCACGGGGCCGTTCAGAGGTTGTTTCGGGTTTTCCCCCACCAACGCCATGTTTTCAAGCCTAAGTCTAGAAATATGCAAATTATCGTCGTATTCTCAAATCGGGGGTCCCTTAATCGCGCGGTCAGTTCGTACGAGTTACATTGGTCCCGTGCGAGGCGTTGGTGCCACTCAAGAGGCCGTTCGTGGGACATTTCGATTTTTCACCCACTAACGCCATGTTTTTAAGCCTAAGTCTAGAAATATGAAAATTATCGTCGTATTCTCAAATCGGGGGTCCCGTGATCACGCAGTCAGTTCGGACGAGTTACATTGGTCCCGTGCGAGGAGTTGGTGCCACTCACGGGACCGTTCGGGGGCTGTTTCGGGTGTTCACCCACTAACGCCATGTTTTTAAGCCTAAGTTTAGAAATATGCAAAATATCGTCGAATTCTCAAACCGGGGGTCCCGTGATCGCGCGGTCAGTTCGAACGAGTTACATTGGTCCCGTACAAGGTGTTGGTGCCACTCACAGGGCCGTTCGGGGGCTGTTTCGGATTTTCACCCACTAACGCCATGTTTTTAAGCCTATGTCTAGAAATATGAAAATTATCGTCGTATTCTCATACTGGGGGCCGCGTGATCGCGCGGTCAGTTCGTACGAGTTATATTGGTCCCGTGCGAGGTGTTAGTGCCACTCACGGGGCCGTTCGAGGGATGTTTCGGGTTTCACCCACTAACGCTTTGTTTTTAAACCGAAGTCTAGATGTATGCAAATTATCGTCGTATTCTCAAATCGGGGGTCCCCTGATCGCGCGGTCAGTTCCTACGAGTTACATTGGTCCCTTGCGAGGTGTTGGTGCCACTCACCGGGCCGTTGGAGGGATGTTTGGGGATTCGCCCACTAACGCCAAGTTTTTAATCCGAAGCCTAGAAGTATGCAAATTATCGTCGTATTCTCAAATCGGGGTCCCCTGATCGCGCGGTCAGTTCGTACGAGTTACATTGGTCCCGTGAGAGGTGTTGGTGCCACTCACGGGGCCGTTCGAGAATGTTTGGGGTTTCACCCAGCAACGCCATGTTTTTAAGCCGAAGTCTAGAAATATACAAATTATCAACATATTCTCAAACTGGGGGTCCCGTGAACGCGCGGTCAGTTCGTACGACTTACGTTAGTCCTATGCGAGGTGTTGGTGCCACTCACGGGGCCGTTCGGAGGTTGTTTCGGGTTTTCCCCCACCAACGCCATGTTTTCAAGCCTAAGTCTAGAAATATGCAAATTATCGTCGTATTCTCAAATCGGGGGTCCCTTAATCGCGCGGTCAGTTCGTACGAGTTACATTGGTCCCGTGCGAGGCGTTGGTGCCACTCAAGAGGCCGTTCGTGGGACATTTCCATTTTTCACCCACGAACGCCATGTTTTTAAGCCTAAGTCTAGAAATATGAAAATTATCGTCGTATTCTCATACTGGGGGCCCCGTGATCGCGCGGTCAGTTCATACGAGTTATATTGGTCCCGTGCGAGGTGTTAGTGCCACTCACGGGGCCGTTCGAGGGATGTTTCGGGTTTCACCCACTAACGCCTTGTTTTTAAGCCGAAGTCTAGATGTATGCAAATTATCGTCGTATTCTCAAATCGGGGGTCCCCTGATCGCGCGGTCAGTTCGTACGAGTTACATTGGTCCCGTGCGAGGTGTTGGTGCCACTCACGGGGCCGTTCGAGGGATGTTTGGGGTGTCACCCAGTAACGCCATGTTTTTAAGCCGAAGTCTAGAGATCTGCATATTATCATCATATTCTCAATCTGGGGGTCCCGTGAACGCGCGGTCAGTTCGTACGGGTTAGTTAGTCCTATACGAGGTGTTGGTGCCACTCACGGGGCCGTTCGGAGGTTGTTTCGGGTTTTCACCCACCAACGCCATGTTTTCAAGCCTAAGTCTAGAAATATGCAAATTATCGTCGTATTCTCAAATCGGGGGTCCCTTAATCGCGCGGTCAGTTCGTACGAGTTACATTGGTCCCGTGCGAGGCGTTGGTGCCACTCAAGAGGCCGTTCGTGGGACATTTCGATTTTTCACCCACTAACGCCATGTTTTTAAGCCTAAGTCTAGAAATATGAAAATTATCGTCGTATTCTCAAATCGGGGGTCCCGTGATCACGCAGTCAGTTCGGACGAGTTACATTGGTCCCGTGCGAGGAGTTGGTGCCACTCACGGGACCGTTCGGGGGCTGTTTCGGGTGTTCACCCACTAACGCCATGTTTTTAAGCCTAAGTCTAGAAATATGCAAAATATCGTCGAATTCTCAAATCGGGGGTCCCGTGATCGCGTGGTCAGTTCGAATGATTTACATTGGTCCCGTACAAGGTGTTAGTGCCACTCACGGGGCCGTTCGGGGGCTGTTTCGGATTTTCACCCACTAACGCCATGTTTTTAAGCCTAAGTCTAGAAATATGAAAATTATCGTCGTATTCTCATACTGGGGGCCGCGTGATCGCGTGGTCAGTTCGTACGAGTTATATTGGTCCCGTGCGAGATGTTAGTGCCACTCACGGGGCCGTTCGAGGGATGTTTCGGGTTTCACCCACTAACGCCTTGTTTTTAAGCCGAAGTCTAGATGTATGTAAATTATCGTCGTATTCTCAAATCGGGGGTCCCCTGATCGCGCGGTCAGTTCGTACGAGTTACATTGGTCCCGTGCGAGGTGTTGGTGCCACTCACCGGGCCGTTGGAGGGATGTTTGGGGATTCGCCCACTAACGCCTTGTTTTTAAGCCGAAGCCTAGAAGTATGCAAATTATCGTCGTATTCTCAAATCGGAGGTCCCCTGATCGCGCGGTCAGTTCGTACGAGTTACATTGGTCCCGTGAGAGGTTTTGGTGCCACTCACGGGGCCGTTCGAGGGACGTTTGGGGTGTCACCCAGCAACGCCATGTTTTTAAGCCGAAGTCTAGAAATATACAAATTATCAACATATTCTCAAACTGGGGGTCCCGTGAACGCGCGGTCAGTTTGTACGAGTTACGTTAGTCCTATACGAGGTGTTGGTGCCACTCACGGGACCGTTCGGAGGTTGTTTCGGGTTTTCCCCAACCAACGCAATATTTTCAATCCTAAGTCTAGAAATATGCAAATTATCATCGTATTCTCAAATCGGGGGTCCCGCGGTCGCGCGGTCAGTTCGTACGAGTTACATTGGTCCCGTGCGAGGCGTTGGTGCCACTCACGAGGCGGTTCGGGGGACATTTCGGTTTTTCACCCACTAACGCCATGTTTTTAAGCCTAAGTCTAGAAATATGAAAATTATCATCGTATTCTTAAATCGGGGGTCCCGTGATCGCGCAGTCAGTTCGGACGAGTTACATTGGTCCCATGCGAGGAGTTGGTGCCACTCACGGGACCGTTCGGCGGCTGTTTCGGGTGTTCACCCACTAACGCCATGTTTTTAAGCCTAAGTCTAGAAATATGCAAAATATCGTCGAATTCTCAAACCGGGGGTCCCGTGATCGCGCGGTCAGTTCGAACGAGTTACATTGGTCCCGTACAAGGTGTTGGTGCCACTCACGGGGCCGTTCGGGGGCTGTTTCGGATTTTCACCCACTAACGCCATGTTTTTAAGCCTAAGTCTAGAAATATGAAAATTATCGTCGTATTCTCATACTGGGGGCCCCGTGATCGCGCGGTCAGTTCGTACGAGTTATATTGGTCCCGTGCGAGGTGTTAGTGCCACTCACGGGGCCGTTCGAGGGATGTTTCGGGTTTCACCCACTAACGCCTTTTTTTTAAGCCGAAGTCTAGATGTATGCAAATTATCGTCGTATTCTCAAATCGGGGGTCCCCTGATCGCGCGGTCAGTTCGTACGAGTTACATTGGTCCCGTGCGAGGTGTTGGTGCCACTCACGGGGCCGTTCGGGGGATGTTTGGGGTGTCACCCAGTAACGCCATGCTTTTAAGCCGAAGTCTAGAGATCTGCAAATTATCATCATATTCTCAATCTGGGGGTCCCGTGAACGCGCGGTCAGTTCGTACGGGTTAGTTAGTCCTATGCGAGGTGTTGGTGCCACTCACGGGGCCGTTCGGAGGTTGTTTCGGGTTTTCACCCACCAACGCCATGTTTTCAAGCCTAAGTCTAGAAATATGCAAATTATCGTCGTATTCTCAAATCGGGGGTCCCTTAATTGCGCGGTCAGTTCGTACGAGTTACATTGGTCCCGTGCGAGGCGTTGGTGCCACTCAAGAGGCCGTTCGTGGGACATTTCGATTTTTCACCCACTAACGCCATGTTTTTAAGCCTAAGTCTAGAAATATGAAAATTATCGTCGTATTCTCAAATCGGGGGTCCCGTGATCACGCAGTCAGTTCGGACGAGTTACATTGGTCCCGTGCGAGGAGTTGGTGCCACTCACGGGACCGTTCGGGGGCTGTTTCGGGTGTTCACCCTAACGCCATGTTTTTAAGCCTAAGTCTAGAAATATGCAAAATATCGTCGAATTCTCAAACCGGGGGTCCCGTGATCGCGCGGTCAGTTCGAACGAGTTACATTGGTCCCGTACAAGGTGTTGGTGCCACTCACGGGGCCGTTCGGGGGCTGTTTCGGATTTTCACCCACTAACGCCATGTTTTTAAGCCTAAGTCTAGAAATATGAAAATTATCGTCGTATTCTCATACTGGGGGCCGCGTGATCGCGCGGTCAGTTCGTACGAGTTATATTGGTCCCGTGCGAGGTGTTAGTGCCACTCACGGGGCCGTTCGAGGGATGTTTCGGGTTTCACCCACTAACGCTTTGTTTTTAAACCGAAGTTTAGATGTATGCAAATTATCGTCGTATTCTCAAATCGGGGGTCCCCTGATCGCGCGGTCAGTTCCTACGAGTTACATTGGTCCCTTGCGAGGTGTTGGTGCCACTCACCGGGCCGTTGGAGGGATGTTTGGGGATTCGCCCACTAACGCCAAGTTTTTAAGCCGAAGCCTAGAAGTATGCAAATTATCGTCGTATTCTCAAATCGGGGTCCCCTGATCGCGCGGTCAGTTCGTACGAGTTACATTGGTCCCGTGAGAGGTGTGGGTGCCACTCACGGGGCCGTTCGAGAATGTTTGGGGTTTCACCCAGCAACGCCATGTTTTTAAGCCGAAGTCTAGAAATATACAAATTATCAACATATTCTCAAACTGGGGGTCCCGTGAACGCGCGGTCAGTTCGTACGACTTACGTTAGTCCTATGCGAGGTGTTGGTGCCACTCACGGGGCCGTTCGGAGGTTGTTTCGGGTTTTCCCCCACCAACGCCATGTTTTCAAGCCTAAGTCTAGAAATATGCAAATTATCGTCGTATTCTCAAATCGGGGGTCCCTTAATCGCGCGGTCAGTTCGTACGAGTTACATTGGTCCCGTGCGAGGCGTTGGTGCCACTCAAGAGGCCGTTCGTGGGACATTTCGATTTTTCACCCACTAACGCCATGTTTTTAGCCTAAGTCTAGAAATATGAAAATTATCGTCGTATTCTCAAATCAGGGGTCCCGTGATCACACAGTCAGTTCGGACGAGTTACATTGGTCCCGTACGAGGAGTTGGTGCCACTCACGGGACCGTTCGGGGGCTGTTTCGGGTGTTCACCCACTAACGCCATGTTTTTAAGCCTAAGTCTAGAAATATGCAAAATATCGTCGAATTCTCAAACCGGGGGTCCCGTGATCGCGCGGTCAGTTCGAACGAGTTACATTGGTCCCGTACAAGGTGTTGGTGCCACTCACGGGGCCGTTCGGGGGCTGTTTCGGATTTTCACCCACTAACGCCATGTTTTTAAGCCTAAGTCTAGAAATATGAAAATTATCGTCGTATTCTCATACTGGGGGCCGCGTGATCGCGCGGTCAGTTCGTACGAGTTATATTGGTCCCGTGCGAGGTGTTAGTGCCACTCACGGGGCCGTTCGAGGGATGTTTCGGGTTTCACCCACTAACGCCTTGTTTTTAAGCCGAAGTCTAGATGTATGCAAATTATCGTCGTATTCTCAAATCGGGGGTCCCCTGATCGCGCGGTCAGTTCGTACGAGTTACATTGGTCCCGTGCGAGGTGTTGCTGCCACTCACCGGGCCGTTGGAGGGATGTTTGGGGTTTCACCCACTGATGCCTTGCTTTTAAGCCAAAGCCAAGAAGTATGCAAATTATCGTCGTATTCTCAAATCGGGGGTCCCCTGATCGCGCGGTCAGTTCGTACGAGTTACATTGGTCCCGTGCGAGGTGTTGGTGCCACTCACGGGGCCGTTCGAGGGATGTTTGGGGTGTCACCCAGTAACGCCATGCTTTTAAGCCGAAGGCTAGAGATCTGCAAATTATCATCATATTCTCAATCTGGGGGTCCCGTGAATGCGCGGTCAGTTCGTACGGGTTAGTTAGTCCTATGCGAGGTGTTGGTGCCACTCACGGGGCCGTTCAGAGGTTGTTTCGGGTTTTCACCCACCAACGCCATGTTTTCAAGCCTAAGTCTAGAAATATGCAAATTATCGTCGTATTCTCAAATCGGGGGTCCCTTAATTGCGCGGTCAGTTCGTACGAGTTACATTGGTCCCGTGCGAGGCGTTGGTGCCACTCAAGAGGCCGTTCGTGGGACATTTCGATTTTTCACCCACTAACGCCATGTTTTTAAGCCTAAGTCTAGAAATATGAAAATTATCGTCGTATTCTCAAATCGGGGGTCCCGTGATCACGCAGTCAGTTCGGACGAGTTACATTGGTCCCGTACGAGGAGTTGGTGCCACTCACGGGACCCTTCGGGGGCTGTTTCGGGTGTTCACCCACTAACGCCATGTTTTTAAGCCTAAGTCTAGAAATATGCAAAATATCGTCGAATTCTCAAACCGGGGGTCCCGTGATCGTGCGGTCAGTTCGAATGATTTACATTGGTCCCGTACAAGGTGTTGGTGCCACTCACGGGGCCGTTCGGGAGCTGTTTCGGATTTTCACCCACTAACGCCATGTTTTTAAGCCTAAGTCTAGAAATTTGAAAATTATCGTCGTATTCTCATACTGGGGGCCGCGTGATCGCGCGGTCAGTTCGTATGAGTTATATTGGTCCCGTGCGAGGTGTTAGTGCCACTCACGGGGCCGTTCGAGGGATGTTTCGGGTTTCCCCCACTGATGCCTTGTTTTTAAGCCGAAGCCAAGAAGTATGCAAATTATCGTCGTATTCTCAAATCGGGGGTCCCCTAATCGCGCGGTCAGTTCGTACGAGTTACATTGGTCCCGTGAGAGGTGTTGGTGCCACTCACGGGGCCGTTCGAGGGATGTTTGGGGTTTCACCCAGCAACGCCATGTTTTTAAGCCGAAGTCTAGAAATATACAAATTATTAACATATTCTCAAACTGGGGGTCCCATGAACGCGCGGTCAGTTCGTACGAGTTACGTTAGGTGCCACTCACGGGGCCGTTCGGAGGCTGTTTCGGGTTTTCCCCCACCAACGCCATGTTTTCAAGCCTAACTCTAGAAATGTGCAAATTATCGTCGTATTCTCAAATCGGGGCTCCCGCGGTCGCATGGTCAGTTCGTACGATGATAATTTGGTCCCGTGCAAGGCGTTGGTGCCACTCACAAGGCCCTTCGAGGGATGTTTCGGGTTTTCCCGCACTAACGCCATGTTTTTAAGCCTAAGTCTAGAAATACGAAAATTATCGTCGTATTCTCAAACCGGGGGTCCCGTGATCGCGCGGTCAGTTCGAACGAGTTACATTGGTCCCGTGCGAGGAGTTGGTGCCACTCACGGGACCGTTCGGCGGCTGTTTCGGGTGTTCACCCACTAACGCCATGTTTTTAAGCCAAAGTCTAGAAATATGCAAAATATCGTCGAATTCTCAAACCGGGGGTCCCGTGATCGCGCGGTCAGTTCGAACGAGTTACATTGGTCCCGTACAAGGTGTTGGTGCCACTCACGGGGCCGTTCGGGGGCTGTTTCGGGTGTTCACCCACTAACGCCATGTTTTTAAGCCTAAGTCTAGAAATATTCAAAATATTGTCGTATTCTCAAACCGGGGGTCCCCTGATCGCGCGGTCAGTTCGAACGAGTTACATTGGTCTCTTACAAGGTGTTGGTGCCACTCACGGAGCCGTTCGGGGGTTGTTTCGGATTTTCACCCACTAACGCCATGTTTTTAAGCCTAAGTCTAGAAATATGAAAATTATCGTCGTATTCTCAAATCGGGGGTCCCGCGGTCGCGCGGTCAGTTCGTACGAGTTACATTGGTCCCGTGCGAGGCGTTGGTGCCACTCACGAGGCGGTTCGGGGGACATTTCGGTTTTTCACCCACTAACGCCATGTTTTTAAGCCTAAGTCTAGAAATATGAAAATTATCGTCGTATTCTCAAACCGGGGGTCCCGTGATCGCGCGGTCAGTTCGGACGAGTTACATTGGCCCCGTGCGAGGAGTTGGCGCCACTCACGGGGCCGTTCGGGGGCTGTTTCGGGTGTTCACCCACTAACGCCATGTTTTTAAGCCTAAGTCTAGAAATATGCAAAATATCGTCGAATTCTCAAACCGGGGGTCCCGTGATCGCGCGGTCAGTTCGAACGAGTTCCATTGGTCCCGTACAAGGTGTTGGTGCCACTCACGGGGCCGTTCGGGGGCTGTTTCGGATTTTCACCCGCTAACGCCATGTTTTTAAGCCTAAGTCTAGAAATATGAAAATTATCGTCGTATTCTCATACTGGGGGCCGCGTGATCGCGCGGTCAGTTCGTACGAGTTATATTGGTCCCGTGCGAGGTGTTAGTGCCACTCACGGGGCCGTTCGAGGGATGTTTCGGGTTTCACCCACTAACGCTTTGTTTTTAAACCGAAGTCTAGATGTATGCAAATTATCGTCGTATTCTCAAATCGGGGGTCCCCTGATCGCGCGGTCAGTTCCTACGAGTTACATTGGTCCCTTGCGAGGTGTTGGTGCCACTCACCGGGCCGTTGGAGGGATGTTTGGGGATTCGCCCACTAACGCCTAGTTTTTAATCCGAAGCCTAGAAATATGCAAATTATCGTCGTATTCTCAAATCGGGGTCCCCTGATCGCGCGGTCAGTTCGTACGAGTTACATTGGTCCCGTGAGAGGTGTTGGTGCCACTCACGGGGCCGTTCGAGAATGCTTGGGGTTTCACCCAGCAACGCCATGTTTTTAAGCCGAAGTCTAGAAATATACAAATTATCAACACATTCTCAAACTGGGGGTCCCGTGAACGCGCGGTCAGTTCGTACGACTTACGTTAGTCCTATGCGAGGTGTTGGTGCCACTCACGGGGCCGTTCGGAGGTTGTTTCGGGTTTTCCCCCACCAACGCCATGTTTTCAAGCCTAAGTCTAGAAATATGCAAATTATCGTCGTATTCTCAAATCGGGGGTCCCTTAATCGCGCGGTCAGTTCGTACGAGTTACATTGGTCCCGTGCGAGGCGTTGGTGCCACTCAAGAGGCCGTTCGTGGGACATTTCGATTTTTCACCCACGAACGCCATGTTTTTAAGCCTAAGTCTAGAAATATGAAAATTATCGTCGTATTCTCATACTGGGGGCCCCGTGATCGCGCGGTCAGTTCATACGAGTTATATTGGTCCCGTGCGAGGTGTTAGTGCCACTCACGGGGCCGTTCGAGGGATGTTTCGGGTTTCACCCACTAACGCCTTGTTTTTAAGCCGAAGTCTAGATGTATGCAAATTATCGTCGTATTCTCAAATCGGGGGTCCCCTGATCGCGCGGTCAGTTCGTACGAGTTACATTGGTCCCGTGCGAGGTGTTGGTGCCACTCACGGGGCCGTTCGAGGGATGTTTGGGGTGTCACCCAGTAACGCTATGTTTTTAAGCCGAAGTCTAGAGATCTGCATATTATCATCATATTCTCAATCTGGGGGTCCCGTGAACGCGCGGTCAGTTCGTACGGGTTAGTTAGTCCTATGCGAGGTGTTGGTGCCACTCACGGGGCCGTTCGGAGGTTGTTTCGGGTTTTCACCCACCAACGCCATGTTTTCAAGCCTAAGTCTAGAAATATGCAAATTATCGTCGTATTCTCAAATCGGGGGTCCCTTAATCGCGCGGTCAGTTCGTACGAGTTACATTGGTCCCGTGCGAGGCGTTGGTACCACTCAAGAGGCCGTTCGTGGGACATTTCGATTTTTCACCCACTAACGCCATGTTTTTAAGCCTAAGTCTAGAAATATGAAAATTATCGTCGTATTCTCAAATCGGGGGTCCCGTGATCACGCAGTCAGTTCGGACGAGTTACATTGGTCCCGTGCGAGGAGTTGGTGCCACTCACGGGACCGTTCGGGGGCTGTTTCGGGTGTTCACCCACTAACGCCATGTTTTTAAGCCTAAGTCTAGAAATATGCAAAATATCGTCGAATTCTCAAACCGGGGTCCCGTGATCGCGCGGTCAGTTCGAATGATTTACATTGGTCCCGTACAAGGTGTTAGTGCCACTCACGGGGCCGTTCGGGGCTGTTTCGGATTTTCACCCACTAACGCCATGTTTTTAAGCCTAAGTCTAGAAATATGAAAATTATCGTCGTATTCTCATACTGGGGCCGCGTGATCGCGTGGTCAGTTCGTACGAGTTATATTGGTCCCGTGCGAGCTGTTAGTGCCACTCACGGGGCCGTTCGAGGGATGTTTCGGGTTTCACCCACTAACGCCTTGTTTTTAAGCCGAAGTCTAGATGTATGCAAATTATCGTCGTATTCTCAAATCCGGGGACCCCTGATCGCGCGGTCAGTTCGTACGAGTTACATTGGTCCCGTACGAGGTGTTGGTGCCACTCACCGGGCCGTTGGAGGGATGTTTGGGGATTCGCCCACTAACGCCTTGTTTTTAAGCCGAAGCCTAGAAGTATGCAAATTATCGTCGTATTCTCAAATCGGGGGTCCCCTGATCGCGCGGTCAGTTCGTACGAGTTACATTGGTCCCGTGAGAGGTTTTGGTGCCACTCACGGGGCCGTTCGAGGGACGTTTGGGGTTTCACCCAGCAACGCCATGTTTTTAAGCTGAAGTCTAGAAATATACAAATTATCAACATATTCTCAAACTGGGGGTCCCGTGAACGCGCGGTCAGTTCGTACGAGTTACGTTAGTCCTATACGAGGTGTTGGTGCCACTCACGGGGCCGTTCGGAGGTTGTTTCGGGTTTTCCCCAACCAACGCCATGTTTTCAAGCCTAACTCTAGAAATGTGCAAATTATCGTCGTATTCTCAAATCGGGGCTCCCGCGGTCGCATGGTCAGTTCGTACGATGATAATTTGGTCCCGTGCAAGGCGTTGGTGCCACTCACAAGGCCCTTCGAGGGATGTTTCGGGTTTTCCCGCACTAACGCCATGTTTTTAAGCCTAAGTCTAGAAATACGAAAATTATCGTCGTATTCTCAAACCGGGGGTCCCGTGATCACGCAGTCAGTTCGGACGAGTTACATTGGTCCCGTGCGAGGAGTTGGTGCCACTCACGGGACCGTTCGGCGGCTGTTTCGGGTGTTCACCCACTAACGCCATGTTTTTAAGCCAAAGTCTAGAAATATGCAAAATATCGTCGAATTCTCAAACCGGGGGTCCCGTGATCGCGCGGTCAGTTCGAACGAGTTACATTGGTCCCGTACAAGGTGTTGGTGCCACTCACGGGGCCGTTCGGGGGCTGTTTCGGATTTTCACCCACTAACGCCATGTTTTTAAGCCTAAGTCTAGAAATATGAAAATTATCGTCGTATTCTCATACTGGGGGCCCCGTGATCGCGCGGTCAGGTCATACGAGCTATATTGGTCCCGTGCGAGGTGTTAGTGCCACTCACGGGGCCGTTCGAGGGATGTTTGGGGTTTCACCCACTAACACCTTGTTTTTAAGCCGAAGTCTAGATGTATGCAAATTATCGTCGTATTCTCAAATCGGGGGTCCCCTGATCGCGCGGTCAGTTCGTACGAGTTACATTAGTCCCGTGCGAGGTGTTGGTGCCACTCACGGGGCCGTTCGAGGGATGTTTGGGGTGTCACCCAGTAACGCCATGTTTTTAAGCCGAAGTCTAGAGATCTGCAAATTATCATCATATTCTCAATCTGGGGGTCCCGTGAATGCGCGGTCAGTTCGTACGGGTTAGTTAGTCCTATGCGAGGTGTTGGTGCCACTCACGGGGCCGTTAGGAGGTTGTTTCGGGTTTTCACCCACCAACGCCATGTTTTCAAGCCTAAGTCTAGAAATATGCAAATTATCGTCGTATTCTCAAATCGGGGGTCCCTTAATTGCGCGGTCAGTTCGTACGAGTTACATTGGTCCCGTGCGAGGCGTTGGTGCCACTCAAGAGGCCGTTCGTGGGACATTTCGATTTTTCACCCACTAACGCCATGTTTTTAAGCCTAAGTCTAGAAATATGAAAATTATCGTCGTATTCTCAAATCGGGGGTCCCGTGATCACGCAGTCAGTTCGGACGAGTTACATTGGTCCCGTACGAGGAGTTGGTGCCACTCACGGGACCGTTCGGGGGCTGTTTCGGGTGTTCACCCACTAACGCCATGTTTTTAAGCCTAAGTCTAGAAATATGCAAAATATCGTCGAATTCTCAAACCGGGGGTCCCGTGATCGCGCGGTCAGTTCGAATGATTTACATTGGTCCCGTACAAGGTGTTAGTGCCACTCACGGGGCCGTTCGGGGGCTGTTTCGGATTTTCACCCACTAACGCCATGTTTTTAAGCCTAAGTCTAGAAATTTGAAAATTATCGTCGTATTCTCATACTGGGGGCCGCGTGATCGCGCGGTCAGTTCGTATGAGTTATATTGGTCCCGTGCGAGGTGTTAGTGCCACTCACGGGGCCGTTCGAGGGATGTTTCGGGTTTCACCCACTAACGCCTTGTTTTTAAGCGAAGTCTAGATGTATGCAAATTATCGTCGTATTCTCAAATCGGGGGTCCCTTGATCGCGCGGTCAGTTCGTACGAGTTACATTGGTCCCGTGCGAGGTGTTGGTGCCACTCACCAGGCCGTTGGAGGGATGTTTGGGGTTTCCCCCACTGATGCCTTGTTTTTAAGCCGAAGCCAAGAAGTATGCAAATTATCGTCGTATTCTCAAATCGGGGGTCCCCTGATCGCGCGGTCAGTTCGTACGAGTTACATTGGTCCCGTGAGAGGTGTTGGTGCCACTCACGGGGCCGTTCGAGGGATGTTTGGGGTTTCACCCAGCAACGCCATGTTTTTAAGCCGAAGTCTAGAAATATACAAATTATTAACATATTCTCAAACTGGGGGTCCCATGAACGCGCGGTCAGTTCGTACGAGTTACGTTAGGTGCCACTCACGGGGCCGTTCGGAGGCTGTTTCGGGTTTTCCCCCACCAACGCCATGTTTTCAAGCCTAACTCTAGAAATGTGCAAATTATCGTCGTATTCTCAAATCGGGGCTCCCGCGGTCGCATGGTCAGTTCGTACGATGATAATTTGGTCCCGTGCAAGGCGTTGGTGCCACTCACAAGGCCCTTCGAGGGATGTTTCGGGTTTTCCCGCACTAACGCCATGTTTTTAAGCCTAAGTCTAGAAATACGAAAATTATCGTCGTATTCTCAAACCGGGGGTCCCGTGATCGCGCGGTCAGTTCGAACGAGTTACATTGGTCCCGTACGAGGCGTTGGGGCCACTCACGGGGCCGTTCGGGGGCTGTTTCGGGTGTTCACCCACTAACGCCATGTTTTTAAGCCTAAGTCTAGAAATATTCAAAATATTGTCGTATTCTGAAACCGGGGGTCCCCTGATCGCGCGGTCAGTTCGAACGAGTTACATTGGTCTCGTACAAGGTGTTGGTGCCACTCACGGAGCCGTTCGGGGGTTGTTTCGGATTTTCACCCACTAACGCCATGTTTTTAAGCCTAAGTCTAGAAATATGAAAATTATCGTCGTATTCTCAAATCGGGGGTCCCGCGGTCGCGCGGTCAGTTCGTACGAGTTACATTGGTCCCGTGCGAGGCGTTGGTGCCACTCACGAGGCGGTTCGGGGGACATTTCGGTTTTTCACCCACTAACGCCATGTTTTTAAGCCTAAGTCTAGAAATATGAAAATTATCGTCGTATTCTCAAACCGGGGGTCCCGTGATCGCGCGGTCAGTTCGGACGAGTTACATTGGCCCCGTGCGAGGAGTTGGCGCCACTCACGGGGCCGTTCGGGAGCTGTTTCGGGTGTTCACCCACTAACGCCATGTTTTTAAGCCTAAGTCTAGAAATATGCAAAATATCTTCGAATTCTCAAACCGGGGGTCCCGTGATCGCGCGGTCAGTTCGAACGAGTTACATTGGTCCCGTACAAGGTGTTGGTGCCACTCACGGGGCCGTTCGGGGGCTGTTTCGGATTTTCACCCACTAACGCCATGTTTTTAAGCCTAAGTCTAGAAATATGAAAATTATCGTCGTATTCTCATACTGGGGGCCGCGTGATCGCGCGGTCAGTTCGTACGAGTTATATTGGTCCCGTGCGAGGTGTTAGTGCCACTCACGGGGCCGTTCGAGGGATGTTTCGGGTTTCACCCACTAACGCTTTGTTTTTAAACCGAAGTCTAGATGTATGCAAATTATCGTCGTATTCTCAAATCGGGGGTCCCCTGATCGCGCGGTCAGTTCCTACGAGTTACATTGGTCCCTTGCGAGGTGTTGGTGCCACTCACCGGGCCGTTGGAGGGATGTTTGGGGATTCGCCCACTAACGCCTAGTTTTTAATCCGAAGCCTAGAAGTATGCAAATTATCGTCGTATTCTCAAATCGGGGTCCCCTGATCGCGCGGTCAGTTCGTACGAGTTACATTGGTCCCGTGAGAGGTGTTGGTGCCACTCACGGGGCCGTTCGAGAATGTTTGGGGTTTCACCCAGCAACGCCATGTTTTTAAGCCGAAGTCTAGAAATATAAAAATTATCAACACATTCTCAAACTGGGGGTCCCGTGAACGCGCGGCCAGTTCGTACGACTTACGTTAGTCCTATGCGAGGTGTTGGTGCCACTCACGGGGCCGTTCGGAGGTTGTTTCGGGTTTTCCCCCACCAACGCCATGTTTTCAAGCCTAAGTCTAGAAATATGCAAATTATCGTCGTATTCTCAAATCGGGGGTCCCTTAATCGCGCGGTCAGTTCGTACGAGTTACATTGGTCCCGTGCGAGGCGTTGGTGCCACTCAAGAGGCCGTTCGTGGGACATTTCGATTTTTCACCCACGAACGCCATGTTTTTAAGCCTAAGTCTAGAAATATGAAAATTATTGTCGTATTCTCATACTGGGGGCCCCGTGATCGCGCGGTCAGTTCATACGAGTTATATTGGTCCCGTGCGAGGTGTTAGTGCCACTCACGGGGCCGTTCGAGGGATTTTTCGGGTTTCACCCACTAACGCCTTGTTTTTAAGCCGAAGTCTAGATGTATGCAAATTATCGTCGTATTCTCAAATCGGGGGTCCCCTGATCGCGCGGTCAGTTCGTACGAGTTACATTGGTCCCGTGCGAGGTGTTGGTGCCACTCACGGGGCCGTTCGAGGGATGTTTGGGGTGTCGCCCAGTAACGCCATGTTTTTAAGCCGAAGTCTAGAGATCTGCAAATTATCATCATATTCTCAATCTGGGGGGCCCGTGAACGCGCGGTCAGTTCGTACGGGTTAGTTAGTCCTATGCGAGGTGTTGGTGCCACTCACGGGGCCGTTCGGAGGTTGTTTCGGGTTTTCACCCACCAACGCCATGTTTTCAAGCCTAAGTCTAGAAATATGCAAATTATCGTCGTATTCTCAAATCGGGGGTCCCTTAATCGCGCGGTCAGTTCGTACGAGTTACATTGGTCCTGTGCGAGGCGTTGGTACCACTCAAGAGGCCGTTCGTGGGACATTTCGATTTTTCACCCACTAACGCCATGTTTTTAAGCCTAAGTCTAGAAATATGAAAATTATCGTCGTATTCTCAAATCGGGGGTCCCGTGATCACGCAGTCAGTTCGGACGAGTTTCATTGGTCCCGTGCGAGGAGTTGGTGCCACTCACGGGACCGTTCGGGGGCTGTTTCGGGTGTTCACCCACTAACGCCATGTTTTTAAGCCTAAGTCTAGAAATATGCAAAATATCATCGAATTCTCAAACCGGGGGTCCCGTGATCGCGCGGTCAGTTCGAATGATTTACATTGGTCCCGTACAAGGTGTTAGTGCCACTCACGGGGCCGTTCGGGGGCTGTTTCGGATTTTCACCCACTAACGCCATGTTTTTAAGCCTAAGTCTAGAAATATGAAAATTATCGTCGTATTCTCATACTGGGGGCCGCGTGATTGCGTGGTCAGTTCGTACGAGTTATATTGGTCCCGTGCGAGATGTTAGTGCCACTCACGGGGCCGTTCGAGGGATGTTTCGGGTTTCACCCACTAACGCCTTGTTTTTAAGCCGAAGTCTAGATGTATGCAAATTATCTTCGTATTCTCAAATCGGGGGTCCCCTGATCGCGCGGTCAGTTCGTACGAGTTACATTGGTCCCGTGCGAGGTGTTGGTTCCACTCACCGGGCCGTTGGAGGGATGTTTGGGGATTCGCCCACTAACGCCTTGTTTTTAAGCCGAAGCCTAGAAGTATGCAAATTATCGTCGTATTCTCAAATCGGGGGTCCCCTGATCGCGCGGTCAGTTCGTACGAGTTACATTGGTCCCGTGAGAGGTTTTGGTGCCACTCACGGGGCCGTTCGAGGGACGTTTGGGGTTTCACCCAACAACGCCATGTTTTTAAGCTGAAGTCTAGAGATATACAAATTATCAACATATTCTCAAACTGGGGGTCCCGTGAACGCGCGGTCAGTTCGTACGAGTTACGTTAGTCCTATACGAGGTGTTGGTGCCACTCACGGGGCCGTTCGGAGGTTGTTTCGGGTTTTCCCCAACCAACGCCATGTTTTCAAGCCTAAGTCTAGAAATATGCAAATTATCGTCGTATTCTCAAATCGGGGGTCCCGCGGTCGCGCGGTCAGTTCGTACGAGTTACATTGGTCCCGTGCGAGGCGTTGGTGCCACTCACGAGGCGGTTCGGGGGACATTTCGGTTTTTCACCCACTAACGCCATGTTTTTAAGCCTAAGTCTAGAAATATGAAAATTATCGTCGTATTCTTAAATCGGGGGTCCCGTGATCACGCAGTCAGTTCGGACGAGTTACATTGGTCCCGTGCGAGGAGTTGGTGCCACTCACGGGACCGTTCGGCGGCTGTTTCGGGTGTTCACCCACTAACGCCATGTTTTTAAGCCTAAGTCTAGAAATATGCAAAATATCGTCGAATTCTCAAACCGGGGGTCCCGTGATCGCACGGTCAGTTCGAACGAGTTACATTGGTCCCGTACAAGGTGTTGGTGCCACTCACGGGGCCGTTCGGGGGCTGTTTCGGATTTTCACCAACTAACGCCATGTTTTTAAGCCTAAGTCTAGAAATATGAAAATTATCGTCGTAGTCTCATACTGGGGGCCCCGTGATCACGCGGTCAGTTCATACGAGTTATATTGGTCCCGTGCGAGGTGTTAGTGCCACTCACGGGGCCGTTCGAGGGATGTTTCGGGTTTCACCCACTAACGCCTTGTTTTTAAGCCGAAGTCTAGATGTATGCAAATTATCGTTGTATTCTCAAATCGGGGGTCCCCTGATCGCGCGGTCAGTTCGTACGAGTTACATTGGTCCCGTGCGAGGTGTTGGTGCCACTCACGGGGCCGTTCGAGGGATGTTTGGGGTGTCACCCAGTAACGCCATGCTTTTAAGCCGAAGTCTAGAGATCTGCAAATTATCATCATATTCTCAATCTGGGGGTCCCGTGAACGCGCGGTCAGTTCGTACGGGTTAGTTAGTCCTATGCGAGGTGTTGGTGCCACTCACGGGGCCGTTCGGAGGTTGTTTCGGGTTTTCACCCACCAACGCCATGTTTTCAAGCCTAAGTCTAGAAATATGCAAATTATCATCGTATTCTCAAATCGAGGGTCCCTTAATTGCGCGGTCAGTTCGTACGAGTGACATTGGTCCCGTGCGAGGCGTTGGTGCCACTCAAGAGGCCGTTCGTGGGACATTTCGATTTTTCACCCACTAACGCCATGTTTTTAAGCCTAAGTCTAGAAATATGAAAATTATCGTCGTATTCTCAAATCGGGGGTCCCGTGATCACGCAGTCAGTTCGGACGAGTTACATTGGTCCCGTGCGAGGAGTTGGTGCCACTCACTGGACCGTTCGGGGGCTGTTTCGGGTGTTCACCCACTAACGCCATGTTTTTAAGCCTAAGTCTAGAAATATGCAAAATATCGTCGAATTCTCAAACCGGGGGTCCCGTGATCGCCGGTCAGTTCGAATGATTTACATTGGTCCCGTACAAGGTGTTAGTGCCACTCACGGGGCCGTTCGGGGGCTGTTTCGGATTTTCACCCACTAACGCCATGTTTTTAAGCCTAAGTCTAGAAATATGAAAATTATCGTCGTATTCTCATACTGGGGGCCGCGTGATCGCGTGGTCAGTTCGTACGAGTTATATTGGTCTCGTGCGAGATGTTAGTGCCACTCACGGGGCCGTTCGAGGGTTGTTTCGGGTTTCACCCACTAACGCCTTGTTTTTAAGCCGAAGTCTAGATGTATGCAAATTATCGTCGTATTCTCAAATCGGGGGTCCCCTGATCGCGCGGTCAATTCGTACGAGTTACATTGGTCCCGTGCGAGGTGTTGGTGCCACTCACCGGGCCGTTGGAGGGATGTTTGGGGATTCGCCCACTAACGCCTTGTTTTTAAGCCGAAGCCTAGAAGTATGCAAATTATCGTCGTATTCTCAAATCGGGGGTCCCCTGATCGCGCGGTCAGTTCGTACGAATTACATTGGTCCCGTGAGAGGTTTTGGTGCCACTCACGGGGCCGTTCGAGGGACGTTTGGGGTTTCACCCAGCAACGCCATGTTTTTAAGCCGAAGTCTAGAAATATACAAATTATCAACATATTCTCAAACTGGGGGTCCCGTGAACGCTCGGTCAGTTCTTACGAGTTACGTTAGTCCTATACGAGGTGTTGGTGCCACTCACGGGGCCGTTCGGAGGTTGTTTCGGGTTTTCCCCAACCAACGCCATGTTTTCAAGCCTAAGTCTAGAAATATGCAAATTATCGTCGTATTCTCAAATCGGGGGTCCCGCGGTCGCGCGGTCAGTTCGTACGAGTTACATTGGTCCCGTGCGAGGCGTTGGTGCCACTCACGAGGCCCTTCGAGGGATGTTTCGGGTTTTCCCGCACTAACGCCATGTTTTTAAGCCTAAGTCTAGAAATATGAAAATTATCGTCGTATTCTCAAACCGGGGGTCCCGTGATCGCGCGGTCAGTTCGAACGAGTTACATTGGTCCCGTACGAGGCGTTGGGGCCACTCACGGGGCCGTTCGGGGGCTGTTTCGGGTGTTCACCCACTAACGCCATGTTTTTAAGCCTAAGTCTAGAAATATTCAAAATATTGTCGTATTCTCAAACCGGGGGTCCCCTGATCGCGCGGTCAGTTCGAACGAGTTACATTGGTCTCGTACAAGGTGTTGGTGCCACTCACGGAGCCGTTCGGGGGTTGTTTCGGATTTTCACCCACTAACGCCATGTTTTTAAGCCTAAGTCTAGAAATATGAAAATTATCGTCGTATTCTCATACTGGGGGCCGCGTGATCGCGTGGTCAGTTCGTACGAGTTATATTGGTCCCGTGCGAGATGTTAGTGCCACTCACGGGGCCGTTCGAGGGATGTTTCGGGTTTCACCCACTAACGCCTTGTTTTTAAGCCGAAGTCTAGATGTATGAAAATTATCGTCGTATTCTCAAATCGGGGGTCCCCTGATCGCGCGGTCAGTTCGTACGAGTTACATTGGTCCCGTGCGAGGTGTTGGTGCCACTCACCGGGCCGTTGGAGGGATGTTTGGGGATTCGCCCACTAACGCCTTGTTTTTAACCCGAAGCCTAGAAGTATGCAAATTATCGTCGTATTCTCAAATCGGGGGTCCCCTGATCGCGCGGTCAGTTCGTACGAGTTACATTGGTCCCGTGAGAGGTTTTGGTGCCACTCACGGGGCCGTTCGAGGGACGTTTGGGGTTTCACCCAGCAACGCCATGTTTTTAAGCCGAAGTCTAGAAATATACAAATTATCAACATATTCTCAAACTGGGGGTCCCGTGAACGCGCGGTCAGTTCGTACGACTTACGTTAGTCCTATGCGAGTTGTTGGTGCCACTCACGGGGCCGTTCGGAGGTTGTTTCGGGTTTTCCCCCACCAACGCCATGTTTTCAAGCCTAAGTCTAGAGATGTGCAAATTATCGTCGTATTCTCAAATCGGGGGTCCCTTAATCGCGCGGTCAGTTCGTACGATGATAATTTGGTCCCGTGCGAGGCGTTGGTGCCACTCACGAGGCCGTTCGGGGGACATTTCGGTTTTTCACCCACTAACGCCATGTTTTTAAGCCTAAGTCTAGAAATATGAAAATTATCATCGTATTCTCAAATCGGGGGTCCCGTGATCACGCAGTCAGTTCGGACGAGTTACATTGGTCCCGTACAAGGTGTTGGTGCCACTCACGGGGCCGTTCGGGGGTTGTTTCGGAGTTTCACCCACTAACGCCATGTTTTTAAGCCTAAGTCTAGAAATATGAAAATTATCGTCGTATTCTCATACTGGGGGCCACGTGATCGCGCGGTCAGTTCGTACGAGTTATATTGGTCCCGTGCGAGGTGTTAGTGCCACTCACGGGGCCGTTCGAGGGATGTTTCGGGTTTCACCCACTAACGCCTTGTTTTTAAACCGAAGTCTAGATGTATGCAAATTATCGTCGTACTCTCAAATCAGGGGTCCCCTGACCGCGCGGTCAGTTCCTACGAGTTACATTGGTCCCTTGCGAGGTGTTGGTGCCACTCATTGGGCCGTTGGAGGGATGTTTGGGGATTCGCCCACTAACGCCTAGTTTTTAAGCTGAAGCCTAGAAGTATGCAAATTATCGTCGTATTCTCAAATCGGGGGTCCCCTGATCGCGCGGTCAGTTCGTACGAGTTACTTTGGTCCCGTGAGAGGTGTTGGTGCCACTCACGGGGCCGTTCGAGAATGTTTGGGGTTTCACCCAGCAACGCCATGTTTTTAAGCCGAAGTCTAGAAATATACAAATTATCAACATATTCTCAAACTGGGGGTCCCGTGAACGCGCGGTCAGTTCGTACAAGTTACGTTAGTCCTATGCGAGGTGTTGGTGCCACTCACGGGGCCGTTCGGAGGTTGTTTCGGGTTTTCCCCCACCAACGCCATGTTTTCAAGCCTAAGTCTAGAAATATGCAAATTATCGTCGTATTCTCAAATCGGGGGTCCCGTAATCACGCGATGAGTTCGTACGAGTTACATTGGTCCCGTACGAGGCGTTGGTGCCACTCACGAGGCCGTTCGGGGGACATTTTGGGTTTTCACCCACTGACGCCATGTTTTTAAGCCTAAGTCTAGAAATATGAAAATTATCGTCGTATTCTCATACTGGGGGCCGCGTGATCGCGCGGTCAGTTCGTACGAGTTATATTGGTCCCGTGCGAGGTGTTAGTGCCACTCACGGGGCCGTTCGAGGGATGTTTCGGGTTTCACCCACTAACGCCTTGTTTTTAAGCCGAAGTCTAGATGAATGCAAATTATCGTCGTATTCTCAAATCGGGGGTCCCCTGATCGCGCGGTCAGTTCGTACGAGTTACATTGGTCCCGTGCGAGGTGTTGGTGCCACTCACCGGGCCGTTGGAGGGATGTTTGGGGTTTCACCCACTGATGCCTTGTTTTTAAGCCGAAGCCAAGAAGTTTGCAAATTATCGTCGTATTCTCAAATCGGGGGTCCCCTGATCGCGCGGTCTGTTCGTACGAGTTACATTGGTCCCGTGCGAGGTGTTGGTGCCACTCACGGGGACGTTCGAGGGATGTTTGGGGTGTCACCCAGTAACGCCATGTTTTTAAGCCGAAGTCTAGAGATCTGCAAATTATCATCATATTCTCAATCTGGGGGTCCCGTGAACGCGCGGTCTGTTCGTACGGGTTAGTTAGTCCTATGCGAGGTGTTGGTGCCACTCACGGGGCCGTTAGGAGGTTGTTTCGGGTTTTCACCCACCAACGCCATGTTTTCAAGCCTAAGTCTAGAAATATGCAAATTATCGTCGTATTCTCAAATCGGGGGTCCCTTAATTGCGCGGTCTGTTCGTACGAGTTACATTGGTCCCGTGCGAGGCGTTGGTGCCACTCAAGAGGCCGTTCGTGGGACATTTCGATTTTTCACCCACTAACGCCATGTTTTTAAGCCTAAGTCTAGAAATATGAAAATTATCGTCGTATTCTCAAATCGGGGGTCCCGTGATCACGCAGTCAGTTTGGACGAGTTACATTGGTCCCGTACGAGGAGTTGGTGCCACTCACGGGACCGTTCGGGGGCTGTTTCGGGTGTTCACCCACTAAAGCCATGTTTTTAAGCCTAAGTCTAGAAATATGCAAAATATCGTCGAATTCTCAAACCGGGGGTCCCGTGATCGCGCGGTCAGTTCGAATGATTTACATTGGTCCCGTACAAGGTATTAGTGCCACTCACGGGGCCGTTCGGGGGCTGTTTCGGATTTTCACCCACTAACGCCATGTTTTTAAGCCTAAGTCTAGAAATTTGAAAATTATCGTCGTGTTCTCATACTGGGGGCCGCGTGATCGCGCGGTCAGTTCGTATGAGTTATATTGGTCCCGTGCGAGGTGTTAGTGCCACTCACGGGGCCGTTCGAGGGATGTTTCGGGTTTCACCCACTAACGCCTTGTTTTTAAGCCGAAGTCTAGATGTATGCAAATTATCGTCGTATTCTCAAATCGGGGGTCCCTTGATCGCGCGGTCAGTTCGTACGAGTTACATTGGTCCCGTGCGAGGTGTTGGTGCCACTCACCGGGCCGTTGGAGGGATGTTTGGGGTTTCCCCCACTGATGCCTTGTTTTTAAGCCGAAGCCAAGAAGTATGCAAATTATCGTCGTATTCTCAAATCGGGGGTCCCCTGATCGCGCGGTCAGTTCGTACGAGTTACATTGGTCCCGTGCGAGGTGTTGGTGCCACTCACCGGGCCGTTGGAGGGATGTTTGGGGATTCGCCCTCTAACGCCTTGTTTTTAACCCGAATCCTAGAAGTATGCAAATTATCGTCGTATTCTCAAATCGGGGGTCCCCTGATCGCGCGGTCAGTTCGTACGAGTTACGTTAGGTGCCACTCACAGGGCCGTTCGGAGGCTGTTTCGGGTTTTCCCCCACCAACGCCATGTTTTCAAGCCTAACTCTAGAAATGTGCAAATTATCGTCGTATTCTCAAATCGGGGCTCCCGCGGTCGCATGGTCAGTTCGTACGATGATAATTTGGTCCCGTGCAAGGCGTTGGTGCCACTCACAAGGCCCTTCGAGGGATGTTTCGGGTTTTCCCGCACTAACGCCATGTTTTTAAGCCTAAGTCTAGAAATATGAAAATTATCGTCGTATTCTCAAACCGGGGGTCCCGTGATCGCGCGGTCAGTTCGAACGAGTTACATTGGTCCCGTACGAGGCGTTGGGGCCACTCACGGGGCCGTTCGGGGGCTGTTTCGGGTGTTCACCCACTAACGCCATGTTTTTAAGCCTAAGTCTAGAATAATTCAAAATATTGTCGTATTCTCAAACCGGGGGTCCCCTGATCGCGCGGTCAGTTCGAACGAGTTACATTGGTCTCGTACAAGGTGTTGGTGCCACTCACGGAGCCGTTCGGGGGTTGTTTCGGATTTTCACCCACTAACGCCATGTTTTTAAGCCTAAGTCTAGAAATATGAAAATTATCGTCGTATTCTCATACTGGGGGCCGCGTGATCGCGTGGTCAGTTCGTACGAGTTATATTGGTCCCGTGCGAGATGTTAGTGCCACTCACGGGGCCGTTCGAGGGATGTTTCGGGTTTCACCCACTAACGCCTTGTTTTTAAGCCGAAGTCTAGATGTATGAAAATTATCGTCGTATTCTCAAATCGGGGGTCCCCTGATCGCGCGGTCAGTTCGTACGAGTTACATTGGTCCCGTGCGAGGTGTTGGTGCCACTCACCGGGCCGTTGGAGGGATGTTTGGGGATTCGCCCACTAACGCCTTGTTTTTAACCCGAAGCCTAGAAGTATGCAAATTATCGTCGTATTCTCAAATCGGGGGTCCCCTGATCGCGCGGTCAGTTCGTACGAGTTACATTGGTCCCGTGAGAGGTTTTGGTGCCACTCACGGGGCCGTTCGAGGGACGTTTGGGGTTTCACCCAGCAACGCCATGTTTTTAAGCCGAAGTCTAGAAATATACAAATTATCAACATATTCTCAAACTGGGGGTCCCGTGAACGCGCGGTCAGTTCGTACGAGTTACGTTAGTCCTATGCGAGGTGTTGGTACCACTCACGGGGCCGTTCGGAGGTTGTTTCGGGTTTTCCCCCACCAACGCCATGTTTTCAAGCCTAAGTCTAGAGATGTGCAAATTATCGTCGTATTCTCAAATCGGGGGTCCCTTAATCGCGCGGTCAGTTCGTACGATGATAATTTGGTCCCGTGCGAGGCGTTGGTGCCACTCACGAGGCCGTTCGGGGGACATTTCGGTTTTTCACCCACTAACGCCATGTTTTTAAGCCTAAGTCTAGAAATATGAAAATTATCGTCGTATTCTCAAATCGGGGGTCCCGTGATCACGCAGTCAGTTCGGACGAGTTACATTGGTCCCGTACAAGGTGTTGGTGCCACTCACGGGGCCGTTCGGGGGTTGTTTCGGATTTTCACCCACTAACGCCATGTTTTTAAGCCTAAGTCTAGAAATATAAAAATTATCGTCGTATTCTCATACTGGGGGCCACGTGATCGCGCGGTCAGTTCGTACGAGTTATATTGGTCCCGTGCGAGGTGTTAGTGCCACTCACGGGGCCGTTCGAGGGATGTTTCGGGTTTCACCCACTAACGCCTTGTTTTTAAACTGAAGTCTAGATGTATGCAAATTATCGTCGTACTCTCAAATCAGGGGTCCCCTGACCGCGCGGTCAGTTCCTACGAGTTACATTGGTCCCTTGCGAGGTGTTGGTGCCACTCATTGGGCCGTTGGAGGGATGTTTGGGGATTCGCCCACTAACGCCTAGTTTTTAAGCCGAAGCCTAGAAGTATGCAAATTATCGTCGTATTCTCAAATCGGGGGTCCCCTGATCGCGCGGTCAGTTCGTACGAGTTACATTGGTCCCGTGAGAGGTGTTGGTGCCACTCACGGGGCCGTTCGAGAATGTTTGGGGTTTCACCCAGCAACGCCATGTTTTTAAGCCGAAGTCTAGAAATATACAAATTATCAACATATTCTCAAACTGGGGGTCCCGTGAACGCGCGGTCAGTTCGTACGAGTTACGTTAGTCCTATGCGAGGTGTTGGTGCCACTCACGGGGCCGTTCGGAGGTTGTTTCGGGTTTTCTCCCACCAACGCCATGTTTTCAAGCCTAAGTCTAGAAATATGCAAATTATCGTCGTATTCTCAAATCGGGGGTCCCGTAATCACGCGATGAGTTCGTACGAGTTACATTGGTCCCGTACGAGGCGTTGGTGCCACTCACGAGGCCGTTCGGGGGACATTTTGGGTTTTCACCCACTGACGCCATGTTTTTAAGCCTAAGTCTAGAAATATGAAAATTATCGTCGTATTCTCATACTGGGGGCCCCGTGATCGCGCGGTCAGTTCCTACGAGTTATATTGGTCCCGTGCGAGGTGTTTGTGCCACTCACGGGGCCGTTCGAGGGATGTTTCGGGTTTCACCCACTAACGCCTTGTTTTTAAGCCGAAGTCTAGATGTATGCAAATTATCGTCGTATTCTCAAATCGGGGGTCCCCTGATCGCGCGGTCAGTTCGTACGAGTTACATTGGTCCCGTGCGAGGTGTTGGTGCCACTCCCCGGGCCGTTGGAGGGATGTTTGGGGTTTCACCCACTGATGCCTTGTTTTTAAGCCGAAGCCAAGAAGTATGCAAATTATCGTCGTATTCTCAAATCGGGGATCCCCTGATCGCGCGGTCAGTTCATACGAGTTACATTGGTCCCGTGCGAGGTGTTGGTGCCACTCACGGGGCCGTTCGAGGGATGTTTGGGGTGTCACCCAGTAACGCCATGTTTTTAAGCCAAAGTCTAGAGATCAGCAAATTATCATCATATTCTCAATCTGGGGGTCCCGTGAACGCGCGGTCAGTTCGTACGAGTTACGTTAGTCCTATGCGAGGTGTTGGTGCCACTCACGGGGCCGTTCGGAGGTTGTTTCGGGTTTTCACCCACCAACGCCATGTTTTCAAGCCTAAGTCTAGAAATATGCAAATTATCGTCGTATTCTCAAATCGGGGTCCCTTAATCGCGCGGTTAGTTCGTACGAGTTACATTGGTCCCGTGCGAGGCGTTGGTGCCACTCAAGAGGCCGTTCGTGGGACATTTCGGTTTTTCACCCACTAACGCCATGTTTTTAAGCCTAAGTCTAGAAATATGAAAATTATCGTCGTATTCTGAAATCGGGGGTCCCATGATCACGCAGTCAGTTCGGACGAGTTACATTGGTCCCGTGCGAGGAGTTGGTGCCACTCACGGGACCGTTCGGGCGCTGTTTCCGGTGTTCACCCACTAACGCCATGTTTTTAAGCCTAAGTCTAGAAATATGCAAAATATCGTCGAATTCTCAAATCGGGGGTCCCGTGATCGCGCGGTCAGTTCGAATGATTTACATTGGTCCCGTACAAGGTGTTGGTGCAAATCACGGGGCCGTTCGGGGACTGTTTCGGATTTTCACCCACTAACGCCATGTTTTTAAGCCTAAGTCTAGAAATATGAAAATTATCGTCGTATTCTCATACTGGGGGCCCCGTGATCGTGCGGTCAGTTCGTAAGAGTTATATTGGTCCCGTGCGAGGTGTTAGTGCCACTCACAGGGCCGTTCGGGGGCTGTTTCGGGTCTTCACCGACTAACGCCATGTTTTTAAGCCTAAGTCTAGAAATATGCAAAATATCGTCGTATTCTCAAACCGGGGGTCCCAAGATCGCGTGGTTAGTTCGTACGAGTTACATTGGTCCCGTTCGAGGTGTTGGTGCCACTCACGGGGCCGTTCGGGAGCTGTTTCGGGTGTCACCCAATAACGCCATGTTTTTAAGTCAAAGTCTAGAAATAGGCAAATTATGATGGCATTCTCAAACTGGGGGTCACGTGATCACGCGACCAGTTCGTACGAGCTACATTGGTCCCGTGCGAGGTGTTGGCGCCACTCACGGGGCCGTTCAGGGGTTGTTTCGGGTTTTTACCCACTAAAGCCGGGTTTTAAAGCCGAAGTCTAGTAATATACAAAATATCGTCGTATTCTCAAACCGGGGGTCCCGCGGTCGCATGGTCAGTTCGTACGAGTTACATTGGTCACGTGCAAGGCGTTCGAGGGATGTTTCGGGTTTTCACGCACTAACGCCATGTTTTTAAGCCTAAGTCTAGAAATATGAAAATTATCGTCGTATTCTCAAACCGGGAGTCCCGTGATCGCGCGGTCAGTTCGGACGAGTTACATTGGTCCCATGCGAGGCGTTGGTGCCACTCACGGGGCCGTTCGGGGGCTGTTTCGGGTGTTCACGCACTAACGCCATGTTTTTAAGCCTAAGTCTAGAAATATGCAAAATATCGTCGAATTCTCAAACCGGGGGTCCCGTGATCGCGCGGTCAGTTCGAACGAGTTACATTGGTCCCGTACAAGGTGTTGGTGCCACTCACGGGGCCGTTCGGGGGCTGTTTCGGATTTTCACCCACTAACGCCATGTTTTTAAGCCTAAGTCTAGAAATATGAAAATTATCGTCGTATTCTTATACTGGGGGCCCCGTGATCGCGCGGTCAGTTCCTACGAGTTATATTGGTCCCGTGCGAGGTGTTAGTGCCACTCACGGGGCCGTTCGAGGGATGTTTCAGGTTTCACCCACTAACGCCTTGTTTTTAAGCCGAAGTCTAGATGTATGCAAATTATCGTCGTATTCTCAAATCGGGGTCCCCTGATCGCGCGGTCAGTTCGTACGAGTTACATTGGTCCCGTGCGAGGTGTTGGTGCCACTCACCGGGCCGTTGGAGGGATGTTTGGGGTTTCACCCACTGATGCCTTGTTTTTAAGCTGAAGCCAAGAAGTATGCAAATTATCGTCGTATTCTCAAATGGGGGGCCCCTGATCGCGCGGTCAGTTCGTACGAGTTACGTTGGTCCCGTGCGAGGTGTTGGTGCCACTCACGGGGCCGTTCGAGGGATGTTTGGGGTGTCACCCAGTAACGCCATGTTTTTAAGCCGAAGTCTAGAGATCTACAAATTATCATCATATTCTCAATCTGGGGGGCCCGTGAACGCGCGGTCAGTTCGTACGAGTTACGTTAGTCCTATGCGAGGTGTTGGTGCCACTCACGGGGCCGTTCGGAGGTTGTTTCGGGTTTTCACCCACCAACGCCATGTTTTCAAGCCTAAGTCTAGAAATATGCAAATTATCGTCGTATTCTCAAATCGGGGGTCCCTTAATCGCGCGGTTAGTTCGTACGAGTTACATTGGTCCCGTGCGAGGCGTTGGTGCCACTCAAGAGGCCGTTCGTGGGACATTTCGGTTTTTCACCCACTAACGCCATGTTGTTAAGCCTAAGTCTAGAACTATGAAAATTATCGTCGTATTCTGAAATCGGGGGTCCCGTGATCACGCAGTCAGTTCGGACGAGTTACATTGGTCCCGTGCGAGGAGTTGGTGCCACTCACGGGACCGTTCGGGCGCTGTTTCGGGTGTTCACCCACTAACGCCATGTTTTTAAGCCTAAGTCTAGAAATATGCAAAATATCATCGAATTCTCAAACCGGGGGTCCCGTGATCGCGCGGTCAGTTCGAATGATTTACATTGGTTCCGTACAAGGTGTTGGTGCCACTCACGGGGCCGTTCGGGGGCTGTTTCGGATTTTCACCCACTAACGCCATGTTTTTAAGCCTAAGTCTAGAAATATGAAAATTATCGTCGTATTCTCATACTGGGGGCCCCGTGATCGTGCGGTCAGTTCGTAAGAGTTATATTGGTCCCGTGCGAGGTGTTAATGCCACTCACGGGGCCGTTCGAGGGATGTTTCGGGTTTCACCCACTAACGCCTTGTTTTTTAGCCGAAGTCTAGATGTATGCAAATTATCGTTGTATTCTCAAATCGGGGGTCCCCTGATCGCGCGGTCAGTTCGTACGAGTTACATTGGTCCCGTGCGAGGTGTTGGTTCCACTCACCGGGCCGATGAAGGGATGTTTGGGGTTTCCCCCACTGATGCCTTGTTTTTAAGCCGAAGCCAAGAGGAATGCAAATTATCGTCATATTCTCGAATCGGGGGTCCCCTGATCGCGCGGTCAGTTCGTACGAGTTACATTGGTCCCGTGCGAGGTGTTGGTGCCACTCACGGGGCCGTTCGAGGGATGTTTGGGGTTTCACCCAGTAACGCCATGTTTTTAAGCCGAAGTCTAGAGATCTGCAAATTATCATCATATTCTCAATCTGGGGGTCCCGTGAACGCGCGGTCAGTTAGTACGAGTTACGTTAGTGCTATGCGAGGTGTTGGTGCCACTCATGGTGCCGTTCGGAGGCTGCTTCGGGTTTTCCCCCACCAACGCCATGTTTTCAAGCCTAAGTCTAGAAATGTGCTAATTATTGTCGTATTCTCAAATTGGGGGTCCCGCGGTCGCATGGTCAGTTCGTACAATGATAATTTGGTCCCGTGCAAGGCGTTGGTGCCACTCACAAGGCCCTTCGAGGGATGTTTTGGGTTTTCACGCACTAACGCCATGTTTTTAAGCCTAAGTCTAGAAATATGAAAATTATCTTCGTATTCTCAAACCGGATGTCCCGTGATCGCGCGGTCAGTTCGGACGAGTTACATTTGTCCCGTGCGAGGCGTTGGTGCCACTCACGGGACCGTTCGGGGGCTGTTTCGGGTGTTCACCCACTAACGCCATGTTTTTAAGCCTAAGTCTAGAAATATGCAAAATATCGTCGTATTCTCAAACCGGGGGTCCCATGATCGCGTGGTTAGTTCGTACGAGTTACATTGGTCCCGTTCGAGGTGTTGGTGCCACTCACGGGGCCGTTCGGGGGCTGTTTCGGGTCTTCACCGACTAACGCCATGTTTTTAAGCCTAAGTCTAGAAATATGCGAAATATCGTCGTATTCTCAAACCCGGGGTCCCAAGATCGCGTGGTTAGTTCGTACGAGTTACATTGGTCCCGTTCGTGGTGTTGGTGCCACTCACGGGGCCGTTCGGGAGCTGTTTCGGGTTTTCACCCAATAACGCCATGTTTTTAAGTCAAAGTCTAGAAATATGCAAATTATGATCGCATTCTCAAACTGGGGGTCACGTGATCACGCGACCAGTTCGTACGAGCTACATTGGTCCCGTGCGAGG
Organism: Sambucus nigra; assembly: GCA_949130495.1. Taxonomy (NCBI): domain Eukaryota; kingdom Viridiplantae; phylum Streptophyta; class Magnoliopsida; order Dipsacales; family Adoxaceae; genus Sambucus; species Sambucus nigra. The sequence continues at coordinate 153,231,679 of OX422218.1, forward strand.
TGTTGGCGCCACTCACGGGGCCGTTCAGGGGTTGTTTCGGGTTTTTACCCACTAAAGCCGGGTTTTAAAGCCGAAGTCTAGTAATATATAAAATATCATCGTATTCTCAAACCGGGGGTCCCGCGGTCGCATGGTCAGTTCGTACGAGTTACATTGGTCACGTGCAAGGCGTTGGTGCCACTCACCCTTCGAGGGATGTTTCGGGTTTTCACGCACTAACGCCATGTTTGTAAGCCTAAGTCTAGAAATATGAAAATTATCGTCGTATTCTCAAACCGGGAGTCCCGTGATCGCGCGGTCAGTTCGGACGAGTTACATTGGTCCCGTGCGAGGCGTTGGTGCCACTCACGGGGCCGTTCGGGGGCTGTTTCGGGTGTTCACGCACTAACGCCATGTTTTTAAGCCTAAGTCTAGAAATATGCAAAATATCGTCGAATTCTCAAACCGGGGGTCCCGTGATCGCGCGGTCAGTTCGAACGAGTTACATTGGTCCCGTACAAGGTGTTGGTGCCACTCACGGGGCCGTTCGGGGGCTGTTTCGGATTTTCACCCACTAACGCCATGTTTTTAAGCCTAAGTCTAGAAATATGAAAATTATCGTCGTATTCTCATACTGGGGGCCCCGTGATCGCGCGGTCAGTTCGTACGAGTTATATTGGTCCCGTGCGAGGTGTTAGTGCCACTCACGGGGCCGTTCGAGGGATGTTTCGGGTTTCACCCACTAACGCCTTGTTTTTAAGCCGAAGTCTAGATGTATGCAAATTATCGTCGTATTCTCAAATCGGGGGTCCCCTGATCGCGCGGTCAGTTCGTACGAGTTACATTGGTCCCGTGCGAGGTGTTGGTGCCACTCACCGGGCCGTTGGAGGGATGTTTGGGGTTTCACCCACTGATGCCTTGTTTTTAAGCCGAAGCCAAGAAGTATGCAAATTATCGTCGTATTCTCAAATCAGGGGTCCCCTGATCGCGCGGTCAGTTCGTACGAGTTACATTGGTCCCGTGCGAGGTGTTGGTGCCACTCACGGGGCCGTTCGAGGGATGTTTGGGGTGTCACCCAGTAACGCCATGTTTTTAAGCCGAAGTCTAGAGATCTGCAAATTATCATCATATTCTCAATCTGGGGGGCCCGTGAACGCGCGGTCAGTTCGTACGAGTTACGTTAGTCCTATGCGAGGTGTTGGTGCCACTCACGGGGCCGTTCGGAGGTTGTTTCGGGTTTTCACCCACCAACGCCATGTTTTCAAGCCTAAGTCTAGAAATATGCAAATTATCGTCGTATTCTCAAATCGGGGGTCCCTTAATCGCGCGGTTAGTTCGTACGAGTTACATTGGTCCCGTGCGAGGCGTTGGTGCCACTCAAGAGGCCGTTCGTGGGACATTTCGGTTTTTCACCCACTAACGCCATGTTTTTAAGCCTAAGTCTAGAAATATGAAAATTATCGTCGTATTCTGAAATCGGGGGTCCCGTGATCACGCAGTCAGTTCGGACGAGTTACATTGGTCCCGTGCGAGGAGTTGGTGCCACTCACGGGACCGTTCGGGCGCTGTTTCGGGTGTTCACCCACTAACGCCATGTTTTTAAGCCTAAGTCTAGAAATATGCAAAATATCGTCGAATTCTCAAACCGGGGGTCCCGTGATCGCGCGGTCAGTTCGAATGATTTACATTGGTCCCGTACAAGGTGTTGGTGCCACTCACGGGGCCGTTCGGGGGCTGTTTCGGATTTTCACCCACTAACGCCATGTTTTTAAGCCTAAGTCTAGAAATATGAAAATTATCGTCGTATTCTCATACTGGGGGCCCCGTGATCGTGCGGTCAGTTCGTAAGAGTTATATTGGTCCCGTGCGAGGTGTTAGTGCCACTCACGGGGCCGTTCTAGGGATGTTTCAGGTTTCACCCACTAACGCCTTGTTTTTTAGCCGAAGTCTAGATGTATGAAAATTATCGTCGTATTCTCAAACCGGGGGTCCCCTGATCGCGCGGTCAGTTCGTACGAGTTACATTGGTCCCGTGCGAGGCGTCGGTGACACTCACGAGACCGTTCGGGGGCTATTTCGGGTGTTCACCCACTAACGCCATGTTTTTAAGCCTAAGTCAAGAAATATGCAAATTATCGTCGTATTCTCAAATCGGGGGTCCCCTGATCGCGCGGTCAGTTCGTACGAGTTACATTGGTCCCGTGCGAGGTGTTGGTGCCACTCACGGGGCCGTTCGAGGGATGTTTGGGTTTCACCCAATAACGCCATGTTTTTAAGCCGAAGTCTAGAGATCTGCAAATTATCATCCGTATTCTCATACTGGGGGCCGCGTGATCGCGCGGTCAGTTCGTACGAGTTATATTGGTCCTATGCGAGGTGTTGGTGCCACTCACGGTGCCGTTCGGAGGCTGCTTCGGGTTTTCCCCCACCAACGCCATGTTTTCAAGCCTAAGTCTAGAAATGTGCTAATTATCGTCGTATTCTCAAATTGGGGGTCCCGCGGTCGCATGGTCAGTTCGTACGGTGATAATTTGGTCCCGTGCAAGGCGTTGGTGCCACTCACAAGGCCCTTCGAGGGATGTTTTGGGTTTTCACGCACTAACGCCATGTTTTTAAGCCTAAGTCTAGAAATATGAAAATTATCGTCGTATTCTCAAACCGGATGTCCCGTGATCGCGCGGTCAGTTCGGACGAGTTACATTTGTCCCGTGCGAGGCGTTGGTGCCACTCACGGGACCGTTCGGGGGCTGTTTCGGGTGTTCACCCACTAACGCCATGTTTTTAAGCCTAAGTCTAGAAATATGCATAATATCGTCGTATTCTCAAACCGGGGGTCCCATGATCGCGTGGTTAGTTCGTACGAGTTACATTGGTCCCGTTCGAGGTGTTGGTGCCACTCACGGGGCCGTTCGGGGGCTGTTTCGGGTCTTCACCGACTAACGCCATGTTTTTAAGCCTAAGTCTAGAAATATGCAAAATATCGTCGTATTCTCAAACCCGGGGTCCCAAGATCGCGTGGTTAGTTCGTACGAGTTACATTGGTCCCGTTCGAGGTGTTGGTGCCACTCACGGGGCCGTTCGGGAGCTGTTTCGGGTTTTCACCCAATAACGCCATGTTTTTAAGTCAAAGTCTAGAAATATGCAAATTATGATCGCATTCTCAAACTGGGGGTCACGTGATCACGCGACCAGTTCGTACGAGCTACATTGGTCCCGTGCGAGGTGTTGGCGCCACTCACGGGGCCGTTCAGGGGTTGTTTCGGGTTTTTACCCACTAAAGCCGGGTTTTAAAGCCGAAGTCTAGTAATATACAAAATATCGTCGTATTCTCAAACCGGGGGTCCCGCGGTCGCATGGTCAGTTCGTACGAGTTACATTGGTCACGTGCAAGGCGTTGGTGCCACTCACCCTTCGAGGGATGTTTCGGGTTTTCACGCACTAACGCCATGTTTGTAAGCCTAAGTCTAGAAATATGAAAATTATCGTCGTATTCTCAAACCGGGAGTCCCGTGATCGTGCGGTCAGTTCGGACGAGTTACATTGGTCCCGTGCGAAGCGTTGGTGCCACTCACGGGGCCGTTCGGGGGCTGTTTCGGGTGTTCACGCACTAACGCCATGTTTTTAAGCCTAAGTCTAGAAATATGCAAAATATCGTCGAATTCTCAAACCGGGGGTCCCGTGATCGCGCGGTCAGTTCGAACGAGTTACGTTAGTCCTATGCGAGGTGTTGGTGCCACTCACGGTGCCGTTCGGAGGCTGCTTCGGGTTTTCCCCCACCAACGCCATGTTTTCAAACCTAAGTCTAGAAATGTGCTAATTATCGTCGTATTCTCAAATCGGGGGTCCCGCGGTCGCATGGTCAGTTCGTACGGTGATAATTTGGTCCCGTGCAAGGCGTTGGTGCCACTCACAAGGCCCTTCGAGGGATGTTTCGGGTTTTCACGCACTAACGCCATGTTTTTAAGCCTAAGTCTAGAAATATGAAAATTATCGTCGTATTCTCAAACCGGATGTCCCGTGATCGCGCGGTCAGTTCGGACGAGTTACATTTGTCCCGTGCGAGGCGTTGGTGCCACTCACGGGACCGTTCGGGGGCTGTTTCGGGTGTTCACCCACTAACGCCATGTTTTTAAGCCTAAGTCTAGAAATATGCAAAATATCGTCGTATTCTCAAACCGGGGGTCCCATGATCGCGTGGTTAGTTCGTACGAGCTACATTGGTCCCGTGCGAGGTGTTGGCGCCACTCACGGGGCCGTTCAGGGGTTGTTTCGGGTTTTTACCCACTAAAGCCGGGTTTTAAAGCCGAAGTCTAGTAATATACAAAATATCGTCGTATTCTCAAACCGGGGGTCCCGCGGTCGCATGGTCAGTTCGTACGAGTTACATTGGTCCCGTGCAAGGCGTTGGTGCCACTCACAAGGCCCTTCGAGGGACGTTTCGGGTTTTCACGCACTAACGCCATGTTTTTAAGCCTAAGTCTAGAAATATGAAAATTATCGTCGTATTCTCAAAATCCGGGGGTCCCGTGATCGCGCGGTCAGTTCGGACGAGTTACATTGGTCCCGTGCGAGGCATTGGTGCCAGTCACGGGACCGTTCGGGGGCTGTTTCGGGTGTTCACCCACTAACGCCATGTTTTTAAGCCTAAGTCTAGAAATATGCAAAATATCGTCGTATTCTCAAACCGGGGGTCCCATGATCGCGTGGTTAGTTCGTGCGAGTTACATTGGTCCCGTTCGAGGTGTTGGTGCCACTCACGGGGCCGTTCGGGGGCTGTTTCGGGTCTTCACCGACTAACGCCATGTTTTTAAGCCTAAGTCTAGAAATATGCAAAATATCGTCGTATTCTCAAACCGGGGGTCCCAAGATCGCGTGGTTAGTTCGTACGAGTTACATTGGTCCCGTTCGAGGTGTTGGTGCCACTCACGGGGCCGTTCGGGAGCTGTTTCGGGTTTTCACCCAATAACGCCATGTTTTTAAGTCAAAGTCTAGAAATATGCAAATTATGATCGCATTCTCAAACTGGGGGTCACGTGATCACGCGACCAGTTCGTACGAGCTACATTGGTCCCGTGCGAGGTGTTGGCGCCACTCACGGGGCCGTTCAGGGGTTGTTTCGGGTTTTTACCCACTAAAGCCGGGTTTTAAAGCCGAAGTCTAGTAATATACAAAATATCGTCGTATTCTCAAACCGGGGGTCCCGCGGTCGCATGGTCAGTTCGTACGAGTTACATTGGTCACGTGCAAGGCGTTGGTACCACTCACCCTTCGAGGGATGTTTCGGGTTTTCACGCACTAACGCCATGTTTTTAAGCCTAAGTCTAGAAATATGAAAATTATCGTCGTATTCTCAAATCGGGAGTCCCGTGATCGCGCGGTCAGTTCGGACGAGTTACATTGGTCCCGTGCGAGGCGTTGGTGCCACTCACGGGGCCGTTCGGGGGCTGTTTCGGGTGTTCACGCACTAACGCCATGTTTTTAAGCCTAAGTCTAGAAATATGAAAATTATCGTCGTATTCTCAAACCGGGGGTCCCGTGATCGCGCGGTCAGTTCGGACGAGTTACATTGGTCCCGTGCGAGGCGTCGGTGACACTCACGAGACCGTTCGGGGGCTATTTCGGGTGTTCACCCACTAACGCCATGTTTTTAAGCCTAAGTCAAGAAATATGCAAATTATCGTCGTATTCTCAAATCGGGGGTCCCCTGATCGCGCGGTCAGTTCGTACGAGTTACATTGGTCCCGTGCGAGGTGTTGGTGCCACTCACGGGGCCGTTCGAGGGATGTTTGGGTTTCACCCAATAACGCCATGTTTTTAAGCCGAAGTCTAGAGATCTGCAAATTATCATCCGTATTCTCATACTGGGGGCCGCGTGATCGCGCGGTCAGTTCGTACGAGTTATATTGGTCCCGTGCGAGGTGTTAGTGCCACTCAAGGGGGCCATTCGAGGGATGTTTCGGGTTTCACCCACTAACGCCTTGTTTTTAAGCCGAAGTCTAGATGTATGCAAATTATCGTCGTATTCTCAAATCGGGGGTCCCCTTATCGCGCGGTCAGTTCGTACGAGTTACATTGGTCCCGTGCGAGGTGTTGGTGCCACTTACCGGGCCGTTGGAGGGATGTTTGCCCACTAACGCCTTGTTTTTAAGCCGAAGCCTAGAAGTATGCAAATTATCTTCGTATTCTCAAATCGGGGGTCCCCTGATCGCGCGGTCAGTTCGTACGAGTTACATTGGTCCCGTGAGAGGTGTCGGTGCCACTCACGGGGACGTTCGAGGGTTGTTTGGGGTTTCACCCAGCAACGCCATGTTTTTAAGCCGAAGTCTAGAAATATACAAATTATCATCATATTCTCAAACAGGGGGTCCCGTGAACGTGCGGTTAGTTCGTACGAGTTACGTTAGTCCTATGCGAGGTGTTGGTGCCACTCATGGGGCCGTTCGGAGGCTGCTTCGGGTTTTCCCCCACCAACGCCATGTTTTCAAGCCTAAGTCTAGAAATATGCAAATTATCGTCGTATTCTCAAATCGGGGGTCCCGTAATCGCGCGATGAGTTCTTACGAGTTACATCGGTCCCGTGCGAGGCGTTGGTGCAACTCACGAGGCCGTTCGGGGGACATTTCGGGTTTTCACCCACTAACGCCATGTTTTTAAGCATAAGTCTAGAAATATGAAAATTATCGTCGTACTCTCAAACCGGGGGTCCCGTGATCGCGCGGTCAGTTCGGACGAGTTACATTGGTCCCGTGCGAGGCGTTGGTGCCACTCACGGGGCCGTTCGGGGGCTGTTTCGGGTGTTCACCCACTAACGCCATGTTTTTAAGCCTAAGTCTAGAAATATGCAAAATATCGTCGTATTCTCAAATCGGGGATCCCATGATCGCGTGGTTAGTTCGTACGAGTTACATTGGTCCCGTTCGAGGTGTTGGTGCCACTCACGGGGTCGTTCGGGGGCTGTTTCGGGTCTTCACCCACTAACGCCATGTTTTTAAGCATAAGTCTAGAAATATGCAAAATATTGTCGTATTCTCAAACCGGGGTCCCAAGATCGCGTGGTTAGTTCGTACGAGTTACATTGGTCCCATTCGAGGTGTTGGTGCCACTCACGGGGCCGTTCGGGAGTTGTTTCGGGTTATCACCCAATAACGCCATGTTTTTAAGACAAAGTCTATAAATATGCAAATTATGATCGCATTCTCAAACTGGGGGTCACGTGATCGCGCGACCAGTTCGTACGAGCTACATTGGTCCCGTGCGAGGTGTTGGCACCTCTCGCGGGGCCGTTCAAGGGCTGTTTCGGGTTTTTACCCACTAACGTTGGGTTTTTAAGCCGAAGTCTAGACATCTGCAAAATATCATCGTATTCTCAAACAAGCGGTCCCGCAATCGCGCGACTAGTTCGTACGAGTTACATTGGTCCCGTGCGAGGTGTTGGCGCCACTCACGGGGCCGTTCAGGGGTTGTTTCGGGTTTTTACCAACTAAAGTCGGGTTTTAAAGCCGAAGTCTAGTAATATGCAAAATATCGTCGTATTCTCAAACCGGGGTTCCCGCGGTCGCATGGTCAGTTCGTACGAGTTACATTGGTCCCGTGCAAGGCGTTGGTGCCACTCACAAGGCCCTTCGAGGGATGTTTCGGGTTTTCACGCACTAACGCCATGTTTTTAAGCCTAAGTCTAGAAATATGGAAATTATCATCGTATTCTCAAACCGGGGGTCCCGTGATCGCGCAGTCAGCTCGGACGAGTTACATTGGTCCCGAGCGAGGCGTTGGTCCCACTCACGGGGCCGTTCGGGGGCTGTTTCGGATTTTCACCCACTAACGCCTTCTTTTTAGGCCTAAGTCTAGAAATATACATAATATCGTCGTATTCTCAAACCGGGGGTCCCGTAATCGCGCGGTCAGTTCGAACGAGTTACATTGGTCCCGTGCGAGGTGTTGGCGCCACTCACGGGGCCGTTCAAGGGTTGTTTCGGGTTTTTACCCACTAACGCCGGTTTTAAAGCCGAAGTCTAGTAATATACAAAATATCGTCGTATTCTCAAACCGGGGGTCCCGCGGTCGCATGGTCAGTTCGTACGAGTTACATTGGTCTCGAGGTGTTGGTGCCACTCACGGGGCCGTTCGGGGGTTGTTTCGGGTGTTCACCCACTAACGCCATGTTTTTAAGCCTAAGTCTAGAAATATGCAAAATATCGTCGTATTCTCAAACCGGGGGTCCCATGATTGCGTGGTTAGTTCGTACGAGTTACATTGGTCCCGTTCGAGGTGTTGGTGCCACTCACGGGGCCGTTCGGGGGTTGTTTCGGGTCTTCACCCACTAACGCCATGTTTTTAAGCCTAAGTCTAGAAATATGCAAAATATCGTCGTATTCTCAAACCGGGGGTCCATTGATCGCGTGGTTTATTCGTACGAGTTACATTGGTCCCGTTCGAGGTGTTGGTGCCACTCACGGGGCCGTTCGGGAGCTGTTTCAGGTTTTCACCCACTAACGCCATGTTTTTAAGCCAAAGTCTAAAAATATGCAAATTATGATAGCATTCTCAAACTGGGGGTCACGTGATCGCGCGACCAGTTCGTTCGAGCTACATTGGTCCCGTGCGAGGTGTTGGCACCACTCGCGGGGCCGTTCAGGGGTTGTTTCGGGTTTTTACCCACTAACCCTGGGTTTTTAAGCCGAAGTCTAGAGATCTGCAAAATATCATCGTATTCTCAAACAAGCGGTCCCGCAATCGCGCGACTAGTTCGTACGGGTTACATTGGTCCCGTGCGAGATGTTGCTGCCACTCACGGGGGCGTTCCGGGGTTGTTTTGGGTTTTTACCCAGTAAAGCCGGGTTTTAAAGTCGAAGTCTTGTAATATGCAAAATATCGTCGTATTCTCAAATCGGGGGTCCCGCGGTCGCATGGTCAGTTCGGACGAGTTACATTGGTCCCGTGCGAGGCGTTGGTGCCACTCACGGGGCCGTTCGAGGGCTGTTTCGGGTGTTCACCCACTAACGCCATCTTTTTAAGCCTAAGTCTAGAAATATGCAAAATATCATCGTATTCTCAAACCGGGGGTCCCATGATCGCGCGGTCAGTTCGAACGAGTTACATTGGTCCCGTACAAGGTGTTGGTGCCACTCACGGGGCCGTTCGGGGGTTGTTTCGGATTTTCACCCACTAACGCCATATTTTTAAGCCTAAGTCTAGAAATATGAAAATTGTCGTCGTATTCTCATACTGGGGACCGGGTGATCGCGCGGTCAGTTCGTACCAGTTATATTGGTCCCGTGCGAGGTGTTAGTGCCACTCAGGGGGCCGTTCGAGGGATGTTTCGGGTTTCACCCACTAACGCTTTGTTTTTCTGCCGAAGTCTAGATGAATGCAATTTATCGTCGTATTCTCAAGTCGGGGGTCCCCTGATCGCACGGTCAGTTCGTACGAGTTACATTGGTCCCGTGCGAGGTGTTGGTGCCACTCACCGGGCCGTTGGAGGGATGTTTGGGGTTTCGACCACTAACGCCTTGTTTTTAAGCCGAGGCGTAGAAGTATGCAAATTATAGTCGTATTCTCAAATCGAGGGTCCCCTGATCGCACGGTCAGTTCGTACGAGTTACATTGGTCCCGTGAGAGGTGTTGGTGCCACTCACGGGGCCGTTCGAGGGATATTTGGGGTTTCACCCAGCAACGCCATGTTTTTAAGCCGAAGTCTAGAAATATACAAATTATCATCATATTCTCAAACTGGGGGTCCCGTGAACGCGCGGTCAGTTCGTACGAGTTACATTAGTCCTATGCGAGGTGTTGGTGCCACTCACGGGGCTGTTCGGAGGCTGTTTCAGGTTTTCCCCCACCAATGCCATGTTTTCACGCCTAAGTCTAGAAATATGCAAATTATAGTCGTATTCTCAAATCGGGGGTCCCTTAATGGCGCGGTCAGTTCGTACGAGTTACATTGGTCCCATGCGAGGCGTTGGTGCCACTCACGAGGCCGTTCGGGGGACATTTCGGTTTTTCACCTAGTAACGCGATGTTTTTAAACCTAAGTCTAGAAATATGAAAATTATCGTCGTATTCTCAAATCGGGGGTCCCGTGATCACGCAGTCAGTTCGGACGAGTTACATTGGTCCCGTGCGAGGAGTTGGTGCCACTCACGGGACCGTTCGAGGGTTGTTTCGGGTGTTCACCCACTAACGCCATGTTTTTAAGCCTAAGTCTAGAAATATGCAAAATATCGTCGTATTCTCAAACTGGGGGTCACGTGATCGCGCGACCAGTTCGTACGAGCTACATTGGTCCCGTGCGAGGTGTTGGCACGTCTCGCGGGGCCGTTCAGGGGCTGTTTCGGGTTTTTACCCACTAACGCTGGGTTTTTAAGCCGAAGTCTAGAGATCTGCAAAATATCATCGTATTCTCAAACAAGCGGTCCCGCAATCGCGCGACTAGTTCGTACGAGTTACATTGGTCCCGTGCGAGGTGTTGGCGCCACTCACGGGGTCGTTCAGGCGTTGTTTCGAGTTTTTACCCACTAAAGCCGGGTTTTAAAGCCGAAGTCTAGTAATATGCAAAATATCGTCGTATTCTCAAACCGGGGGTCCCGCGGTCGCATGGTCAGTTGGAACGAGTTACATTGGTCCCGTGCAAGGCGTTGGTGCCACTCACAAGGCCCTTTGAGGGATTTTTCGGGTTTTCACGCACTAACGCCATGTTTTTTAGCCTAAGTCTAGAAATATGAAAATTATCGTCGTATTCTTAAACCGGGGGTCCTGTGATCGTGCGGTCAGTTCGTACGAGTTACATTGGTCCCGTGCGAGGCGTTGGTGCCACTCACGGGGCCGTTCGGGGGTTGTTTCGGGTGTTCACCCACTAACGCCATGTTTGTAAGCCTAAGTCTAGAAATATGCAAAATATCGTCGTATTCTCAAACCGGGGGTCCCATGATCGCGTGGTTAGTTCGTACGAGTTACATTGGTCTCGTGCGAGGTGTTGGTGCCACTCACGGGACCGTTCGGTTGCTGTCGGGTGTTCACCCACTAACGCCATGTTTTTAAGCCCAAGTCTATAAATATGCCAATTATCATCATATTCTCAAACCGGGGGTCCCGCGATCTTTCGGTCAGTTCGTACGAGTTACATTGGTCCCGTGCGAGGTGTTGGCGCCACTCACGGGGCCGTTCGGGGGCTGTTTCGGATTTCACCCACTAACGCTGTGTTTTTAAGCCTAAGTCCGGAAATATGCAAATTATCATCGTATTCTCAAACTGGGGGTGCCGTGATCACGCGGTCAAATCGTACGAGTTACATTGGTCCCGTGCGAGGTGTTGGTGCCACTCATGGGGTCGTTCGGGGGCTGTTTTGGGTTTTCACCCACTGACGCCGTGTTTTTATGCCTTAGTCTAGAAATATGCTAATTATCATCGTATTCTCAAACTTGGGGTCACGTGATCGCGCGGTCAGTTCGTACGAGTTACATTGGTCCCGTGCGTGCTGTTGGTGCCACTCACGGGGCCATTCGGGGGGAATTTCTGGTTTTCACCCACTAACGCCATGTATGTAAGCCTTTTTTTGTCAATTAAGAATAGCATAAATAAGCAAACGATGTACAAGAAAAGGTGGGCATACCCTCCTAAGGGGTGGTTTCAAACGAGAAACACATCCCTAAAACAAACAACAGAAACTCCCGAAGACGGACGACACCAAACCATAAAACAACCCACAATTACAAATCAGAAAGTAAAACACTCTCATCAAGACCCCAGTTCTTGCATATAATCCAGTTGTTGAAGTTTCTCCTCGACTTTTTCCAATTATTGGATTTGCAATTGACAAAAAAGGAGATATCATTCATGATACTTGCATGGTTGGCCTTACAGTTCCTGAAAATCTGGTTGTTTCGCTCCATCCATATGCCATGTTTTTAAGCCTAAGTCTAGAAATATGCAAATTATCGTCGTATTCTCAAACCGGCGGTCCCGTGAACTCGCGGTCATTTCGTACGAGTTACATTTCCCGTGCTAGGTGTTGGTGCCACTCACGGGGCCGTTCGGGGGCTGTTTCGGGTCTTCACCCACTAACGCCATGTTTTTAAGCTTAAGTCTAGAAATATGCAAAATATCGTCATATTCTCAAACCGGGGGTCCCATGATCGCGTGGTTAGTTCGTACGAGTTACATTGGTCCCGTTCCAGGTGTTGCTGCCACTCACGGGGCCGTTCGGGAGCTGTTTCGGGTTTTCACCCAATAACGCCATGTTTTTAAGCCTAAGTCTAGAAATATGAAAATTATTATCGCATTCTCAAACTGGGGGTCACGTGATCGCGCGACCAGTTCGTACGAGCTACATTGGTCCCGTGCGAGGTGTTGGCACCTCTCGCGGGGCCGTTCAGGGGCTGCTTCGGGTTTTTACCCACTAACGCTTAGTTTTTAAGCCGAAGTCTAGAGATCTGCAAAATATCATCGTATTCTCAAACAGCGGTCCCGCAATCGCGCGACTAGTTCGTACGAGTTACATTGGTCCCGTGCGAGGTGTTGGCGCCACTCACGGGGCCGTTCAGGCGTTGTTTCGAGTTTTTACCCACTAAAGCCGGGTTTTAAAGCCGAAGTCTAGTAATATGCAAAATATCGTCGTATTCTCAAACCGGGGGTCCCGCGGTCGCATGGTCAGTTGGAACGAGTTACATTGGTCCCGTGCAAGGCGTTGGTGCCACTCACAGGGCCCTTTGACGGATTTTTCGAGTTTTCACGCACTAACGCCATGTTTTTTAGCATAAGTCTAGAAATATGAAAATTATCGTCGTATTCTCAAACCGGGGGTCCTATGATCGCGCGGTCAGTTCGTACGAGTTACATTGGTCCCGTGCGAGGCGTTGGTGCCACTCACGGGGCCGTTCGAGGGTTGTTTCGGGTGTTCACCCACTAACGCCATGTTTGTAAGCCTAAGTCTAGAAATATGCAAAAATATCGCCGTATTCTCAAACCGGGGGTCCCATGATCGCGTGGTTAGTTCGTACGAGTTACATTGGTCCCGTTCGAGGTGTTGGTGCCACTCACGGGGCCCTTCGAGGGATGTTTCGGGTCTTCACCCACTAACGCCATGTTTTTAAGCCTAAGTCTAGAAATATGCAAAATATCGTCGTATTCTCCAACTGGGGGTCCATTGATTGCGTGGTTTGTTCGTACGGGTTACATTGGTCCCGTTCGAGGTGTTGGTGCCACTCACGGGGCCGTTCGGGAGCTGTTTCGGATTTTCACCCACTAACGCCATGTTTTTAAGCCAAAGTTTAGAAATATGCAAATTATCGTCGTATTCTCATACTGGGGGCCCCGTGATCGCGCGGTCAGTTCGTACGAGTTATATTGGTCCCGTGCGAGGTGTTAGTGCCACTCACGGGGCCGTTCGAGGGATGTTTCGGGTTTCACCCACTAAAGCCTTGTTTTTAAGCCGAAGTCTAAACGTATGCAAAGTATCGTCGTAATCTCAAATCGGGGGTCCCCTGATCGCGCGGTAGTTCGTACGAGTTACGTTGGTCCCGTGTGAGGTGTTGGTGCCACTCACGGGGCCGTTCTAGGGATGTTTCGGGTGTTCACCCACTAACGCCATGTTTTTAAGCCTAAGTCTAAAAATATGCAAAATATCGTCGAATTCTCAAATCGGGGGTCCCGTGATCGCGCGGTCAGTTCGAAAGAGTTACATTGGTCCCGTACAAGGTGTTGGTGCCACTCACGGAGTCGTTCGGGGGCTGTTTCGGATTTTCACCCGCTAACGCCATGTTTTTAAGCTTAAGTCTAGAAATATGAAAATTATCGCCGTATTCTCATACTGGGGGACCCGTGATCGCGCGGTCAGTTCGTACGAGTTATATTGGTCCCGTGCGAGGTGTTAGTGCCACTCATGGGGCCGTTCGAGGGATGTTTCGGATTTCACCCACTAACGCCTTGTTTTTAAGCCGAAGTCTAGATGTATGCAAATTATCATCGTATTCTCAAATCGGGGGTCCCCTGATCGCGCGGTCAGTTCGTACGAGTTACATTCGTCCCGTGCGAGGTGTTGGTGCCACTCACCGGGCCGTTGGAGGGATGTTTGGGGTTTCACCCACTAATGACTTGTTTTTAAGCCGAAGCCAAGAAGTATGCAAATTATCGTCGTATTCTCAAATCGGGGGTCCCCTGATCGCGCGGTCAGTTCGTACGAGTTACATTGGTCCCGTGCGAGGTGTTGGTGCCACTCACGGGGCCGTTCGAGGAATGTTTGGGTTTCACCCAGTAACGCCATGTTTTTAAGCCGAAGTCTAGAGATCTACAAATTATCATCATATTCTCAAACTGGGGGTCCCGTGAACGCGCGGTCAGTTCGTACGAGTTACGTTAGTCCTATGCGAGGTGTTGGTGCCACTCACGGGGCCGTTCGGAGGCTGTTTCGGGTTTCGCCCAACCAACGCCATGTTTTCAAGCCTAAGTCTAGAAATTTGCAAATTATCGTCGAATTCTCAAATCGGGGGTCCCGCGGTCTCATGCTCAGTTCGTACGATGATAATTTGGTTCCGTGCAAGGCGTTGGTGCCACTCACAAGGCCCTTCGAGGGATGTTTCGGGTTTTCACGCCGCGCCATGTTTTTAAGCCTAAGTCTAGAAATATAAAAATTATCGTCGTATTCTCAAACTGGGGTTCCCGTGATAGCGCGGTCAGTTCGGACGAGTTACACTGGTCCCGTGCGAGGCGTTGGTGCCACTCACGGGGCCGTTCGGGGGCTGTTTCGGGTGTTCACCCACTAACGCCATGTTTTTAAGCCTAAGTCTAGAAATATTCAAAATATCGTCGTATTCTCAAACCGGGGGTCCCATGATCGCGCGGTCAGTTCGAACGAGTTACATTGGTCCCGTACAAGGTGTTGGTGCCACTCACGAGGCCGTTCGGGGGTTGTTTCGGATTTTCACCCACTAACGCCATGTTTTTAAGCCTAAGTCTAGAAATATGCAAAATATCGTCGTATAATCCAGTTGTTGAAGTTTCTCCTCGACTTTTTCCAATTATTGGATTTGCAATTGACAAAAAAGGAGATATCATTCATGATACTCGCATGGTTGGCCTTACAGTTCCTGAAAATCCGGTTGTTTCGCTCCATCCATATGCCATGTTTTTAAGCCTAAGTCTAGAAATATGCAAATTATCGTCGTATTCTCAAACCGGCGGTCCCGTGATCTCGCGGTCAGTTCGTACGAGTTACATTTCCCGTGCTAGGTGTTGGTGCCACTCACGGGGCCCTTCGAGGGATGTTTCGGATTTTCACCCACTAAGGCCATGTTTTTAAGCCTAAGTCTAGAAATATGCAAATTATCATCGTATTCTCAAACTGGGGGTCCCGTGAACGCGCGGTCAGTTCGTACGAGTTACGTTAGCCCTATGTGAGGTGTTGGTGCCACTCACAGGGCTATTCGGAGGCTGTTTCGGGTTTTCCCCCACCAACGCCATGTTTTCACGCCTAAGTCTAGAAATATGCAAATTATAGTCGTATTCTCAAATCGGGGGTCCCTTAATGGCGCGGTCAGTTCGTACGAGTTACATTGGTCCCGTGCGAGGCGTTGGTGCCACTCACGAGGCTGTTCGGGGGACATTTCGGTTTTTCACCCACTAACGCGATGTTTTTAAACCTAAGTCTAGAAATATGAAAATTATCGTCGTATTCTCAAATCGGGGATCCCGTGATCACGCAATCAGTTCGGACGAGTTTCATTGGTCCCGTGCGAGGAGTTGGTGCCACTCACGGGACCGTTCGGGGGCTGTTTCGGGTGTTCACCCACTAATGCCATGTTTTTAAGCCTAAGTCTAGAAATATGCAAAATATCGTCGTATTCTCAAACCGGGGGTCCCATGATCGCGTGGTTAGTTCGTACGAGTTACATTGGTCTCGTGCGAGGTGTTGGTGCCACTCACGGGACCGTTCGGTGGCTGTCGGGTGTTCACCCACTAACGCCATGTTTTTAAGCCCAAGTCTATAAATATGCCAATTATCATCGTATTCTCAAACCGGGGGTCCCGCGATCTTTCGGTCAGTTCATACGAGTTACATTGGTCCCGTGCGAGGTGTTGGCGCCACTCACGGGGCCGTTCGGGGGCTGTTTCGGATTTCACCCACTAACGCAGTGTTTTTAAGCCTAAGTCCGGAAATATGCAAATTATCATCGTATTCTCAAACTGGGGGTGCCGTGATCACGCGGTCAAATCGTACGAGTTACATTGGTCCCGTGCGAGTTGTTGGTGCCACTCACGGGGTCGTTCGGGGGCTGTTTTGGGTTTTCACCCACTGACGCCGTGTTTTTAAGCCTTAGTCTAGAAATATGCTAATTATCATCGTATTCTCAAACTTGGGGTCACGTGATCGCGCGGTCAGTTCGTACGAGTTACATTGGTCCCGTGCGTGCTGTTG
Organism: Sambucus nigra; assembly: GCA_949130495.1. NCBI lineage: Eukaryota > Viridiplantae > Streptophyta > Magnoliopsida > Dipsacales > Adoxaceae > Sambucus > Sambucus nigra. Next base: position 153,248,066 of record OX422218.1, read on the forward strand.
GTGCCACTCACGGGGCCATTCAGGGGAAATTTCTGGTTTTCACCCACTAACGCCATGTATGTAAGCCTTTTTTTGTCAATTAAGAATAGCATAAATAAGCAAACGATGTACAAGAAAAGGTGGGCATACCCTCCTAAGGGGTGGTTTCAAACGAGAAACACATCCCTAAAACAAACAACAGAAACTCCCGAAGACGGACGACACCAAACCATAAAACAACCCACAATTACAAATCAGAAAGTAAAACACTCTCATCAAGACCCCAGTTCTTGCATATAATCCAGTTGTTGAAGTTTCTCCTCGACTTTTTCCAATTATTGGATTTGCAATTGACAAAAAAGGAGATATCATTCATGATACTTGCATGGTTGGCCTTACAGTTCCTGAAAATCTGGTTGTTTCGCTCCATCCATATGCCATGTTTTTAAGCCTAAGTCTAGAAATATGCAAATTATCGTCGTATTCTCAAACCGGCGGTCCCGTGAACTCGCGGTCATTTCGTACGAGTTACATTTCCCGTGCTAGGTGTTGGTGCCACTCACGGGGCCGTTCGGGGGCTGTTTCGGGTCTTCACCCACTAACGCCATGTTTTTAAGCTTAAGTCTAGAAATATGCAAAATATCGTCATATTCTCAAACCGGGGGTCCCATGATCGCGTGGTTAGTTCGTACGAGTTACATTGGTCCCGTTCCAGGTGTTGCTGCCACTCACGGGGCCGTTCGGGAGCTGTTTCGGGTTTTCACCCAATAACGCCATGTTTTTAAGCCTAAGTCTAGAAATATGAAAATTATTATCGCATTCTCAAACTGGGGGTCACGTGATCGCGCGACCAGTTCGTACGAGCTACATTGGTCCCGTGCGAGGTGTTGGCACCTCTCGCGGGGCCGTTCAGGGGCTGCTTCGGGTTTTTACCCACTAACGCTTAGTTTTTAAGCCGAAGTCTAGAGATCTGCAAAATATCATCGTATTCTCAAACAGCGGTCCCGCAATCGCGCGACTAGTTCGTACGAGTTACATTGGTCCCGTGCGAGGTGTTGGCGCCACTCACGGGGCCGTTCAGGCGTTGTTTCGAGTTTTTACCCACTAAAGCCGGGTTTTAAAGCCGAAGTCTAGTAATATGCAAAATATCGTCGTATTCTCAAACCGGGGGTCCCGCGGTCGCATGGTCAGTTGGAACGAGTTACATTGGTCCCGTGCAAGGCGTTGGTGCCACTCACAGGGCCCTTTGACGGATTTTTCGAGTTTTCACGCACTAACGCCATGTTTTTTAGCATAAGTCTAGAAATATGAAAATTATCGTCGTATTCTCAAACCGGGGGTCCTATGATCGCGCGGTCAGTTCGTACGAGTTACATTGGTCCCGTGCGAGGCGTTGGTGCCACTCACGGGGCCGTTCGAGGGTTGTTTCGGGTGTTCACCCACTAACGCCATGTTTGTAAGCCTAAGTCTAGAAATATGCAAAAATATCGCCGTATTCTCAAACCGGGGGTCCCATGATCGCGTGGTTAGTTCGTACGAGTTACATTGGTCCCGTTCGAGGTGTTGGTGCCACTCACGGGGCCCTTCGAGGGATGTTTCGGGTCTTCACCCACTAACGCCATGTTTTTAAGCCTAAGTCTAGAAATATGCAAAATATCGTCGTATTCTCCAACTGGGGGTCCATTGATTGCGTGGTTTGTTCGTACGGGTTACATTGGTCCCGTTCGAGGTGTTGGTGCCACTCACGGGGCCGTTCGGGAGCTGTTTCGGATTTTCACCCACTAACGCCATGTTTTTAAGCCAAAGTTTAGAAATATGCAAATTATCGTCGTATTCTCATACTGGGGGCCCCGTGATCGCGCGGTCAGTTCGTACGAGTTATATTGGTCCCGTGCGAGGTGTTAGTGCCACTCACGGGGCCGTTCGAGGGATGTTTCGGGTTTCACCCACTAAAGCCTTGTTTTTAAGCCGAAGTCTAAACGTATGCAAAGTATCGTCGTAATCTCAAATCGGGGGTCCCCTGATCGCGCGGTAGTTCGTACGAGTTACGTTGGTCCCGTGTGAGGTGTTGGTGCCACTCACGGGGCCGTTCTAGGGATGTTTCGGGTGTTCACCCACTAACGCCATGTTTTTAAGCCTAAGTCTAAAAATATGCAAAATATCGTCGAATTCTCAAATCGGGGGTCCCGTGATCGCGCGGTCAGTTCGAAAGAGTTACATTGGTCCCGTACAAGGTGTTGGTGCCACTCACGGAGTCGTTCGGGGGCTGTTTCGGATTTTCACCCGCTAACGCCATGTTTTTAAGCTTAAGTCTAGAAATATGAAAATTATCGCCGTATTCTCATACTGGGGGACCCGTGATCGCGCGGTCAGTTCGTACGAGTTATATTGGTCCCGTGCGAGGTGTTAGTGCCACTCATGGGGCCGTTCGAGGGATGTTTCGGATTTCACCCACTAACGCCTTGTTTTTAAGCCGAAGTCTAGATGTATGCAAATTATCATCGTATTCTCAAATCGGGGGTCCCCTGATCGCGCGGTCAGTTCGTACGAGTTACATTCGTCCCGTGCGAGGTGTTGGTGCCACTCACCGGGCCGTTGGAGGGATGTTTGGGGTTTCACCCACTAATGACTTGTTTTTAAGCCGAAGCCAAGAAGTATGCAAATTATCGTCGTATTCTCAAATCGGGGGTCCCCTGATCGCGCGGTCAGTTCGTACGAGTTACATTGGTCCCGTGCGAGGTGTTGGTGCCACTCACGGGGCCGTTCGAGGAATGTTTGGGTTTCACCCAGTAACGCCATGTTTTTAAGCCGAAGTCTAGAGATCTACAAATTATCATCATATTCTCAAACTGGGGGTCCCGTGAACGCGCGGTCAGTTCGTACGAGTTACGTTAGTCCTATGCGAGGTGTTGGTGCCACTCACGGGGCCGTTCGGAGGCTGTTTCGGGTTTCGCCCAACCAACGCCATGTTTTCAAGCCTAAGTCTAGAAATTTGCAAATTATCGTCGAATTCTCAAATCGGGGGTCCCGCGGTCTCATGCTCAGTTCGTACGATGATAATTTGGTTCCGTGCAAGGCGTTGGTGCCACTCACAAGGCCCTTCGAGGGATGTTTCGGGTTTTCACGCCGCGCCATGTTTTTAAGCCTAAGTCTAGAAATATAAAAATTATCGTCGTATTCTCAAACTGGGGTTCCCGTGATAGCGCGGTCAGTTCGGACGAGTTACACTGGTCCCGTGCGAGGCGTTGGTGCCACTCACGGGGCCGTTCGGGGGCTGTTTCGGGTGTTCACCCACTAACGCCATGTTTTTAAGCCTAAGTCTAGAAATATTCAAAATATCGTCGTATTCTCAAACCGGGGGTCCCATGATCGCGCGGTCAGTTCGAACGAGTTACATTGGTCCCGTACAAGGTGTTGGTGCCACTCACGAGGCCGTTCGGGGGTTGTTTCGGATTTTCACCCACTAACGCCATGTTTTTAAGCCTAAGTCTAGAAATATGCAAAATATCGTCGTATAATCCAGTTGTTGAAGTTTCTCCTCGACTTTTTCCAATTATTGGATTTGCAATTGACAAAAAAGGAGATATCATTCATGATACTCGCATGGTTGGCCTTACAGTTCCTGAAAATCCGGTTGTTTCGCTCCATCCATATGCCATGTTTTTAAGCCTAAGTCTAGAAATATGCAAATTATCGTCGTATTCTCAAACCGGCGGTCCCGTGATCTCGCGGTCAGTTCGTACGAGTTACATTTCCCGTGCTAGGTGTTGGTGCCACTCACGGGGCCCTTCGAGGGATGTTTCGGATTTTCACCCACTAAGGCCATGTTTTTAAGCCTAAGTCTAGAAATATGCAAATTATCATCGTATTCTCAAACTGGGGGTCCCGTGAACGCGCGGTCAGTTCGTACGAGTTACGTTAGCCCTATGTGAGGTGTTGGTGCCACTCACAGGGCTATTCGGAGGCTGTTTCGGGTTTTCCCCCACCAACGCCATGTTTTCACGCCTAAGTCTAGAAATATGCAAATTATAGTCGTATTCTCAAATCGGGGGTCCCTTAATGGCGCGGTCAGTTCGTACGAGTTACATTGGTCCCGTGCGAGGCGTTGGTGCCACTCACGAGGCTGTTCGGGGGACATTTCGGTTTTTCACCCACTAACGCGATGTTTTTAAACCTAAGTCTAGAAATATGAAAATTATCGTCGTATTCTCAAATCGGGGATCCCGTGATCACGCAATCAGTTCGGACGAGTTTCATTGGTCCCGTGCGAGGAGTTGGTGCCACTCACGGGACCGTTCGGGGGCTGTTTCGGGTGTTCACCCACTAATGCCATGTTTTTAAGCCTAAGTCTAGAAATATGCAAAATATCGTCGTATTCTCAAACCGGGGGTCCCATGATCGCGTGGTTAGTTCGTACGAGTTACATTGGTCTCGTGCGAGGTGTTGGTGCCACTCACGGGACCGTTCGGTGGCTGTCGGGTGTTCACCCACTAACGCCATGTTTTTAAGCCCAAGTCTATAAATATGCCAATTATCATCGTATTCTCAAACCGGGGGTCCCGCGATCTTTCGGTCAGTTCATACGAGTTACATTGGTCCCGTGCGAGGTGTTGGCGCCACTCACGGGGCCGTTCGGGGGCTGTTTCGGATTTCACCCACTAACGCAGTGTTTTTAAGCCTAAGTCCGGAAATATGCAAATTATCATCGTATTCTCAAACTGGGGGTGCCGTGATCACGCGGTCAAATCGTACGAGTTACATTGGTCCCGTGCGAGTTGTTGGTGCCACTCACGGGGTCGTTCGGGGGCTGTTTTGGGTTTTCACCCACTGACGCCGTGTTTTTAAGCCTTAGTCTAGAAATATGCTAATTATCATCGTATTCTCAAACTTGGGGTCACGTGATCGCGCGGTCAGTTCGTACGAGTTACATTGGTCCCGTGCGTGCTGTTGGTGCCACTCACGGGGCCATTCAGGGGAAATTTCTGGTTTTCACCCACTAACGCCATGTATGTAAGCCTTTTTTTGTCAATTAAGAATAGCATAAATAAGCAAACGATGTACAAGAAAAGGAGGGCATACCCTCCTAAGGGGTGGTTTCAAACGAGAAACACATCCCTAAAACAAACAACAGAAACTCCGGAAGACGGACGACACCAAACCATAAAACAACCCACAATTACAAATCAGAAAGTAAAACACTCTCATCAAGACCCCAGTTCTTGCATATAATCCAGTTGTTGAAGTTTCTCCTCGACTTTTTCCAATTATTGGATTTGCAATTGACCAAAAAGGAGATATCATTCATGATACTCGCATGGTTGGCCTTACAGTTCCTGAAAATCCGGTTGTTTCGCTCCATCCATATGCCATGTTTTTAAGCCTAAGTCTAGAAATATGCAAATTATCGTCGTATTCTCAAACCGGCGGTCCCGTGAACTCGCGGTCAGTTCGTACGAGTTACATTTCCCGTGCTAGGTGTTGGTGCCACTCACGGGACCGTTCGGGGGCTGTTTCGGGTCTTCACCCACTAACGCCATGTTTTTAAGCTTAAGTCTAGAAATATGCAAAATATCATCGTATTCTCAAACCGGGGGTCCCATGATCGCGTGGTTAGTTCGTACGAGTTACATTGGTCCCGTTCGAGGTGTTGGTGCCACTCACGGGGCCGTTCGGGAGCTGTTGTTTCGGGTTTTCACCCAATAACGCCATGTTTTTAAGCCAAAGTCTAGAAATATGAAAATTATTATCGCATTCTCAAACTGGGGGTCACGTGATCGCGCGACCAGTTCGTACGAGCTACAATGGTCCCGTGCGAGGTGTTGGCACCTCTCGCGGGGCCGTTCATGGGCTGTTTCGGGTTTTTACCCACTAACGCTGGGTTTTTATGCCGAAGTCTAGAGATCTGCAAAATATCATCGTATTCTCAAACAAGCGGTCCCGCAATCGCGCGACTAGCTCGTACGAGTTACATTGGTCCGGTGCGAGGTGTTGGCGCCACTCACGGGGCCGTTCAGGCGTTGTTTCGAGTTTTTACCCACTAAAGCCGGGTTTTAAAGCCGAAGTCTAGTAATATGCAAAATATCGTCGTATTCTCAAACCGGGGGTCCCGCGGTCGCATGGTCAGTTGGAACGAGTTACATTGGTCCCGTGCAAGGCGTTGGTGCCACTCACAAGGCCCTTTGAGGGAGTTTCGGGTTTTCACGCACTAACGCCATGTTTTTTAGCCAAAGTCTAGAAATATGAAAATTATCGTCGTATTCTTAAACCGGGGGTCCTGTGATCGCGTGGTCAGTTCGTACGAGTTACATTGGTCCCGTGCGAGGCGTTGGTGCCACTCACGGGGCCGTTCGGAGGTTGTTTTGGGTGTTCACCCACTAACGCCATGTTTGTAAGCCTAAGTCTAGAAATATGCAAAATATCGTCGTATTCTCAAATCGGGGGTCCCATGATCGCGTGGTTAGTTCGTACGAGTTACATTGGTCCCGTTCGAGGTGTTGGTGCCGTTCACGGGGCCCTTCGAGGGATGTTTCGGGTCTTCACCCACTAACGCCATGTTTTTAAGCCTAAGTCTAGAAATATGCAAAATATCGTCGTATTCTCAAACCGGGGGTCACGTCATCGCGCGACCAGTTCGTACGAGCTACATTGGTCCCGTTCGAGGTGTTGGCACCACTCGCGGGGCCGTTCGGGAGCTGTTTCGGGTTTTCACCCACTAACGCCATGTTTTTAAGCCAAAGTCTAGAAATATGCAAATTATGATCACATTCTCAAACTGGGGGTCACGTGATCGCGCGACCTGTTCGTACGAGCTACATTGGTCCCGTGCGAGGTGTTGGCACCACTCGCGGGGCCGTTCAGGGGTTGTTTCGGGTTTTTACCCACTAACGCTGGGTTTTTAAGCCGAAGTCTCGAGATCTACAAAATATCATCGTATTCTCAAACAAGCGGTCCCGCAATCGCGCGACTAGTTCGTACGAGTTACATTGGTCCCGTGCGAGATGTTGCTGCCACTCACGGGGGCGTTCCGGGGTTGTTTTGGGTTTTTACCCACTAAAGCCGGGTTTTAAAGTTGAAGTCTAGTAATATGCAAAATATCGTTGTATTCTCAAATCGGGGGTCCCGCGGTCGCATGGTCAGTTCGTACGAGTTACAATGGTCCCGTGCAAGGCGTTGGTGCCACTCACAAGGCCCTTCGAGGGATGTTTCGGGTTTTCACGCACTAACGCCATGTTTTTAAGCCTAAGTCTAGAAATATGAAAATTATCGTCGTATTCTCAAACCGGGGGTCCCGTGATCGCGCGGTCAGTTCAGACGAGTTACATTGGTCCCGTGCGAGGCGTTGGTGCCACTCATGGGGCCGTTCGGGGGCTGTTTCGGGTGTTCACCCACTAACGCCATGTTTTTAAGCCTAAGTCTAGAAATATGCAAAATATCGTCGTATTCTCAAACCGGGGGTCCCATGATCGCGTGGTTAGTTCGTACGAGTTACATTGGTCCCGTTCGAGGTGTTGGTGCCACTCACGGGGCCGTTCGGGGGCTGTTTCGGGTCTTCACCCACTAACGCCATGTTTTTAAGCCTAAGTCTAGAAATATGCAAAATATCGTCGTATTCTCAAACCGGGGGTCCCAAGATCGCGTGGTTAGTTCGTACGAGTTACATTGGTCCCGTTCGAGGTGTTGGTGCCACTCACGGGGCCGTTCGAGAGCTCTTTCGGGTTTTCACCCAATAACGCCATGTTTTTAAGTCAAAGTCTAGAAATATGCAAATTATGATCGCATTCTCAAACTGGGGGTCACGTGATCACGCGACCAGTTCGTACGAGCTACATTGGTCTCGTGCGAGGTGTTGGCGCCACTCACGGGGCCGTTCAGGGGTTGTTTCGGGTTTTTACCCACTAAAGCCGGGTTTTAAAGCCGAAGTCTAGTAATATACAAAATATCGTCGTATTCTCAAACTGGGGGTCCCGCGGTCGCATGGTCAGTTCGTACGAGTTACATTGGTCCCGTGCAAGGCGTTGGTGCCACTCACCCTTCGAGGGATGTTTCGGGTTTTCACGCACTAACGCCATGTTTTTAAGCCTAAGTCTAGAAATATGCAAATTATCATCGTATGCTCAAACTGGGGGTCACGTGATCTCGCGGTCAGTTCGAACGAGTTACATTGGTCCCGTACAAGGTGTTGGTGCCACTCACGGGGCCGTTCGGGGGCTGTTTCGGATTTTCACCCACTAACGCCATGTTTTTAAGCCTAAGTCTAGAAATATGAAAATTAACGTCGTATTCTCATACTGGGGGCCGCGTGATCGCGTCTAGAAATATGCAAATTATCGTCGCATTCTCAAATCGGGGGTCCCGCGGTCGCATTGTCAGTTCGTACGATGATAATTTGGTCCCGTGCAAGGCGTTGGTGCCACTCACAAGGCCCTTCGAGGGATGTTTCGAGTTTTAACGCACTAACGCCATGTTTTTAAGCCTAAGTCTAGAAATATGAAAATTATCGTCGTATTCTCAAACCGGGGGTCCCGTGATCGCGCGGTCAGTTCGGACGAGTTACATTGGTCCCGTGCGAGGCGTTGGTGCCACTCACGGGGCCGTTCTAGGGATGTTTCGGGTATTCACCCACTAACGCCATGTTTTTAAGCCTAAGTCAAGAAATATGCAAAATATCGTCGAATTCTCAAACCGGGGGTCCCGTGATCCCGCGGTCAGTTCGAACGAGTTACATTGGTCCCGTACAAGGTGTTGGTGCCACTCACGGGGCCGTTCGGGGGCTGTTTCGGATTTTCACCCACTAACGCCATGTTTTTAAGCCTAAGTCTAGAAATATGAAAATTATCGTCATATTCTCATACTGGGGGCCCCGTGATCGCGCGGTCAGTTCGTACGAGTTATATTGGTCCCGTGCGAGGTGTTAGTGCCACTCACGGGGCCGTTCGAGGGATGTTTCGGGTTTCACCCACTAACGCCTTGTTTTTAAGCCGAAGTCTAGATGTATGCAAATTATCGTCGTATTCTCAAATTGGGGGTCCCCTGATCGAATGGTCAGTTCGTACGAGTTACATTTGTCCCGTGCGAGGCGTTGGTGCCACTCACGGGGCCGTTCTAGGGATGTTTCGGGTATTCACCCACTAACGCCATGTTTTTAAGCCTAAGTCTAGAAATATGCAAAATATCGTCGAATTCTCAAACCGGGGGTCCCGTGATCCCGCGGTCAGTTCGAACGAGTTACATTGGTCCCGTACAAGGTGTTGGTGCCACTCACGGGGCCGTTCAGGGGCTGTTTCGGATTTTCACCCACTAACGCCATGTTTTTAAGCCTAAGTCTAGAAATATGAAAATTATCGTCGTATTCTCATACTGGGGGCCCCGTGATCGCGCGGTCAGTTCGTACGAGTTATATTGGTCCCGTGCGAGGTGTTAGTGCCACTCACGGGGCCGTTCGAGGGATGTTTCGGGTTTCACCCACTAACGCCTTGTTTTTAAGCCGAAGTCTAGATGTATGCAAATATTCGTCGTATTCTCAAATCGGGGGTCCCCTGATCGCGCGGTCAGTTCGTACGAGTTACATTGGTCCCGTGCGAGGCGTTGGTGCCACTCAAGGGGCCGTTCTAGGGATGTTTCGGGTATTCACCCACTAACGCCATGTTTTTAAGCCTAAGTCTAGAAATATGCAAAATATCGTCGAATTCTTAAACCGAGGGTCCCGTGAACGCGCGGTCAGTTCGAACGAGTTACATTGGTACCGTACAAGGTGTTGGTGCCACTCACGGGGCCGTTCGGGGGCTGTTTCGGATTTTCACCCACTAACGCCATGTTTTTAAACCTAAGTCTAGAAATATGCAAATTATCGTCGTATTCTCAAACCGGCGGTCCCGTGATCTCGCGATCAGTTCGTACGGGTTACATTTCCCGTGCTAGGTGTTGGTGCCACTCACGGGGCCCTTCGAGGGATGTTTCGCGTTTTCACCCACTAAGGCCATGTTTTTAAGCCTAAGTCCAGAAATATGCAAATTATCATCGTATTCTCAAACTGGGGGTCACGTGATCGCGCGGTCAGTTCGAACGAGTTACATTGGTCCCGTACAAGGTGTTGGTGCCACTCACGGGGCCGTTCGGGGGCTGTTTCGGATTTTCACCCACTGACGCCATGTTTTTAAGCCTAAGTCTAGAAATATGAAAATTATCGTCGTATTCTCATACAGGGGGGCCCGTGATCGCGCGCTCAGTTCGTACGAGTTATATTGGTCCCGTGCGAGGTGTTAGTACCACTCACGGGGCCGTTCGAGGGATGTTTCGGGTTTCACCCACTAACGCCTTGTTTTTAAGCCGAAGTCTAGATGTATGCAAATTATCGTCGTATTCTCAAATCGGGGGTCCCCTCATCGCGTGGTCAGTTCGTACGAGTTACATTGGTCCCGTGCGAGGCGTTGGTGCCACTCACGGGGCCGTTCTAGGGATGTTTCGGGTATTCACCCACTAACGCCATGTTTTTAAGCCTAAGTCTAGAAATATGCAAAATATCGTCGAATTCTCAAACCGGGGGTCCCGTGATCCCGCGGTCAGTTCGAACGAGTTACATTGGTCCCGTACAAGGTGTTGGTGCCACTCACGGGGCCGTTCGGGGGCTGTTTCGGATTTTCACCCACTAACGCCATGTTTTTAAGCTTAAGTCTAGAAATATGAAAATTATCGTCGTATTCTCATACTGGGGGCCCCGTGATCGCGCGGTCAGTTCGTACGAGTTATATTGGTCCCGTGCGAGGTGTTAGTGCCACTCATGGGGCCGTTCGAGGGATCTTTCGGGTTTCACCCACTAACGCCTTGTTTTTAAGCCGAAGTCTAGATGTATGCAAATTATCGTCGTATTCTCAAATCGTGGGTCCCCTGATCGCGCGGTCAGTTCGTACGAGTTACATTGGTCCCATGCGAGGCGTTGGTGCCACTCAAGGGGCCGTTCTAGGGATGTTTCGGGTATTCACCCACTAACGCCATGTTTTTAAGTCTAAGTCTAGAAATATGCAAAATATCGTCCAATTCTCAAACCGCGGGTCCCGTGAACGCGCGGTCAGTTCGAACGAGTTACATTGGTGCCGTACAAGGTGTTGGTGCCACTCACGGGGCCGTTCGGGGGCTGTTTCGGATTTTCACCCACTAACGCCATGTTTCTAAGCCTAAGTCTAGAAATATGGAAATTATCGTCGTATTCTCAAACCGGAGGTCCCGTGATCTCGCGATCAGTTCGTACGGATTACATTTCCCGTGCTAGGTGTTGGTGCCACTCACGGGGCCCTTCGAGGGATGTTTCGGGTTTTCACCCACTAAGGCCATGTTTTTAAGCCTAAGTCCAGAAATATGCAAATTATCATCGTATTCTCAAACTGGGGGTCACGTGATCGCACGGTCAGTTCGAACGAGTTACATTGGTCCCGTACAAGGTGTTGGTGCCACTCACGGGGCCGTTCGGGGGCTGTTTCGGATTTTCACCCACTAACGCCATGTTTTTAAGCCTAAGTCTAGAAATATGAAAATTATCGTCGTATTCTCATACTGGGGGGCCCGTGATCGCGCGGTCAGTTCGTACGAGTTATATTGGTCCCGTGCGAGGTGTTAGTACCACTCACGGGGCCGTTCGAGGGATGTTTCGGGTTTCACCCACTAACGCCTTGTTTTTAAGCCGAAGTCTAGATGTATGCAAATTATCGTCGTATTCTCAAATCGGGGGTCCCCTGATCGCGTGATCAGTTCGTACGAGTTACATTGGTCCCGTGCGAGGCGTTGGTGCCACTCACGGGGCCGTTCTAGGGATGTTTCGGGTATTCACCCACTAACGCCATGTTTTTAAGCCTAAGTCTAGAAATATGCAAAATATCGTCGAATTCTCAAACCGGGGGTCCCGTGATCCCGCGGTCAGTTCGAACGAGTTACATTGGTCCCGTACAAGGTGTTGGTGCCACTCACGGGGCCGTTCGGGGGCTGTTTCGGATTTTCACCCACTAACGCCATGTTTTTAAGCCTAAGTCTAGAAATATGATAATTATCGTCGTATTCTCATACTGGGGGCCCCATGATCGCGCTGTCAGTTCGTACGAGTTATATTGGTCCCGTGCGAGGTGTTAGTGCCACTCACGGGGCCGTTCGAGGGATGTTTCGGGTTTCACCCACTAACGCCTTGTTTTTAAGCCGAAGTCTAGATGTATGCAAATTATCGTCGTATTCTCAAAACGGGGGTCCCCTGATCGCGCGGTCAGTTCGTACGAGTTACATTGGTCCCGTGCGAGGCGTTGGTGCCACTCACGGGGCCGTTCTAGGGATGTTTCGGGTATTCACCCACTAACGCCATGTTTTTTAGCCTAAGTCTAGAAATATGCAAAATATCGTCGAATTCTCAAACCGGGGGTCCCGTGATCGCGCGGTCAGTTCGAACGAGTTACATTGGTCCCGTACAAGGTGTTGGTGCCACTCACGGGGCCGTTCGGGGGCTGTTTCGGATTTTCACCCACTAACGCCATGTTTTTAAGCCTAAATCTAGAAATATGAAAATTATCGTCGTATTCTCATACTGGGGGCCCCGTGATCGCGCGGTCAGTTCGTACGAGTTATATTGGTCCCGTGCGAGGTGTTAGTGCCACTCACGGGGCCGTTCGAGGGATGTTTCGGGTTTCACCCACTAACGCCTTGTTTTTAAGCCGAAGTCTAGTTGTATGCAAATTATCGTCGTATTCTCAAATCGGGGGTCCCCTGATCGTGCGGTCAGTTCGTACGAGTTACATTGGTCCTGTGCGAGGTGTTGGTGCCACTCACCGGGCCGTTGGAGGGATGTTTGGGGTTTCACCCACTAATGCCTTGTTTTTAAGCCGAAGCCAAGAAGTATACAAATTATCGTCGTATTCTCAAATCGGGGATCCCCTGATCGCGCGGTCAGTTCGTACGAGTTACATTGGTCCCGTGCGAGGTGTTGGTGCCACTCACGGGGCCGTTCGAGGGATGTTTGGTGTTTCACCCAGTAACGCAATGTTTTTAAGCCGAAGTCTAGAGATCTGCAAATTATAATCATATTCTCAAACTGGGGGTCCCGTGAACGCGCGGTCAGTTCGTACGAGTTACGTTAGTCCTATGCGAGGTGTTGGTGCCACTCACGGGGCCGTTCGGAGGTTGTTTCGGGTTTTCACCAACCAACGCCATGTTTTCAAGCCTAAGTCTAGAAATATACAAATTATCGTCGCATTCTCAAATCGGGGGTCCCGCGGTCGCATTGTCAGTTCGTACGATGATAATTTGGTCCCGTGCAAGGCGTTGGTGCCACTCACAAGGCCCTTCGAGGGATGTTTCGAGTTTTAACGCACTAACGCCATGTTTTTAAGCCTAAGTCTAGAAATATGAAAATTATCGTCGTATTCTCAAACCGGGGGTCCCGTGATCGCGCGGTCAGTTCGGACGAGTTACATTGGTCCCGTGCGAGGCGTTGGTGCCACTCACGGGGCCGTTCGGGGGATGTTTCGGGTGTTCACCCACTAACGCCATGTTTTTAAGCCTAAGTCTAGAAATATGCTAAATATCGTCGTATTCTCAAACCGGGGGTTCCATGATCGCGCGGTCAGTTCGAACGAGTTACATTGGTCCCGTACAAGGTGTTGGTGCCACTCACGGGGCCGTTCGGAGGCTGTTTCGGATTTTCACCCACTAACGCCAAGTTTTTAAGCCTAAGTCTAGAAATATGAAAATTATCGTCGTATTCTCATACTGGGGGCCCCGTGATCGCGCGGTCAGTTCGTACGAGTTATATTGGTCCCGTGCGAGGTGTTAGTGCCACTCACGGGGTCGTTCGAGGGATGTTTCGGGTTTCACCCACTAACGCCTTGTTTTTCAGCCGAAGTCTAGATGTATGCAAATTATCGTCGTATTCTCAAATCGGGGGTCCCCTGATCGCGCGGTCAGTTCGTACGAGTTACATTGGTCCCGTGCGAGGCGTTGGTGCCACTCACGGGGCCGTTCTAGGGATGTTTCGGGTATTCACCCACTAACGCCATGTTTTTAAGCCTAAGTCTAGAAATATGCAAAATATCGTCGAATTCTCAAACCGGGGGTCCCGTGATCGCGCGGTCAGTTCGAACGAGTTACATTGGTCCCGTACAAGGTGTTGGTGCCACTCACGGGGCCGTTCGGGGGCTGTTTCGGATTTTCACCCACTAACGCCATGTTTTTAAGCCTAAGTCTAGAAATATGGAAATTATCGTCGTATTCTCAAACCGGCAGTCCCGTGATCTCGCGGTCAGTTCGTACAAGTTACATTTCCCGTGATAGGTGTTGGTGCCACTCACGGGGCCCTTCGAGGGATGTTTCGGGTTTTCACCCACTAAGGCCATGTTTTTAAGCCTAAGTCTAGAAATATGCATATTATCATCGTATTCTCAAACTGGGGGTCGCGTGATCGCGCGGTCAGTTCGAACGAGTTACATTGGTCCCGTACAAGGTGTTGGTGCCACTCACGGGGCCGTTCGGGGGCTGTTTCGGATTTTCACCCACTAACGCCATGTTTTTAAGCCTAAGTCTAGAAATATGAAAATTATCGTCGTATTCTCATTCTGGGGGCCCCGTGATCGCGCGGTCAGTTCGTACGAGTTCTATTGGTCCCGTGCGAGGTGTTAGTACCACTCACGGGGCCGTTCGAGGGATGTTTCGGGTTTCACCCACTAACGCCTTGTTTTTAAGCCGAAGTCTAGATATATGCAAATTATCGTCGTATTCTCAAATCGGGGGTCCCCTGATCGTGTGGTCAGTTCGTACGAGTTACATTGGTCCCGTGCGAGGCGTTGGTGCCTCTCACGGGGCCGTTCTAGGGATGTTTCGGGTATTCACCCACTAACGCCATGTTTTTAAGCCTAAGTCTAGAAATATGCAAAATATCGTCGAATTCTCAAACCGGGGGTCCCGTGATCGCGCGGTCAGTTCGAACGAGTTACATTGGTCCAAAACAGAAAGAAATGCTCTCCCCTCTCTCTAGGATTCCCCTAAGCCTTTTTCCCACCTACCACCACCAAAACACCTGCAAATACCACTAAAACACCTCCTCTTACTTCCAAACCTCCGTCTAGAATGGCCGGTGTGCAAGGCCCACGCCCTGTGGGGCTTCTGCCATACGTTAATAACTTGGTGACTGCTCCCGTTGGTAGTGTGCCTTGTTTGGGTGCCGATAAGATGGTGGACGAGTGCCATACACCCATGAAGGTGCCTCGCGTGGCTTCACGTAGTGCGCCAGCTGTTGTTTCTCTTGGCGGTGCTCCCAACCCCGTCGCAGGTCAGACGTTGGAGGTTGTTCCTTACGTTTGTGATGGAATCCCTGCTGAATCTATGGACGATCTCTCTTTAAGAGCCTTGGAGATTGAAGAAGGACAGGTTGTGGTCTCGGAGGAAATGCCCATGGTTTGTAAAAAGGTGAGTGGAGTGGAAGTTGTGACTGATGTGAATGGAATTTGCTGGGAGTTCCTCATAAGCAAGGGGTTTACCCAAGAGGATGTCATGAACTTTAGAAGCTCCGATGATCGGAGAGGAACTGAAACCAACTCGCCTGTGGCGGTGGGTAGGGCTGTAGGCGTTCAGAGTGTAGCAGGTCCTGTTGGCGCTGGGCTCAAAACATCTGACAGGGGTAAGGTTGTTGGTGCTACCAACCCCATATCGTCCCATGATAGGACTGCTGATAGTACGGTGTACACTGGGTTATGTACTGGCAGAAACGAGGATGAAGGGAAGTCTACTCCCTGCGTGGCTGGCACTACCCAAGTGGGAAAAACGTGGAGCTCCATTACTGCTACCAAGATGAAACCTAAGCTACGTCTCTCTTACCACCAACCTGCTGTGATCGACTCCGTCATCACTGTTACTCCACCAGTCGAGGTGGCAAATGGAGGTCATGGACGTTGGGAGAACAGTATGGTGGGGTATTTTTTGGGAACTAAACTGCCATTTTCCATGGTAAACACAGTGGCGTTTAGGCTATGGGGGAAGTGCGGTCTAACCAAGGTCATTGCGCATGATAAGGGATTCTACTTCTTTCTCTTTGATAACCCTACTCAGAGGGATGAGGTGATAGTCAATGGACCATGGCATTTTGCGGGAATCACAATCATTCTCAAAAAATGGCAACCAGACTTTAGTTTTGACAAGGCTACGATGAAGAAGATACCTATGTGGGTTAAATTCTTTGATATCCCAGTGCAACTTTGGACTGAGGAGGGCCTCAGTTATGTTGCCAGCTCCGTGGGTTTCCCATTGTATGCGGATGCGATGACGGAAGAAATGAACAGGATTACCTTTGCCCGTATATGTATTGACGTGGAGGCCAAGGAGACTTATCCTTCAAGCGTTAATGTGGTGATGGAAGATGGCACTATTGCTGTGGTTAAAGTGGAATTCCAAGCCAAACCTCCCTCATGCACTCAGTGCCTCGTGTTTGGTCACAAGCTTAATGGATGTCCCAAAAATAAAGAAGTGGGTGGTAACAAGACCACTACCCCACATGCTAGTAATGCTTCCAACAGTAACGGTTGTGGATGGACTCAGGTCATCAAGAAAACGAGAGTTGGCGTCTGCCCTGTGATTGAAGTAGGAGAGACTTCGGGCAAGGCCAATGCGGAGAAGAACCCTAGCACTGCCGTTGTGTCGTGTAGTGTTAATGATGAGACGAAGTATGATGTTGTTAGTCCTGTACAGCATAGCGCTCCACCTGTTCCCTTGTCTAACTCCTTCAGTGCGGTTTGCATGGATAGCGACGCGGATATGACGCCCGCCCCTACTGCTCTTGCGTTGCGGGTTACCCTTGTGGACGAACTGGCACAGAAAAGGGTGGGGGAGGATAGAGAGGAGAGTAATAGTAGCGGGAAGAACAGGCGGAAGGGGAAGGGGAAGAAGAATAGATGATTAAGTTTGCTTCTTGGAATATTAGGGGCCTTAATTCCCCCCATAAGCAAAGGGAAGTCAATAAGCTAATTAGGGATAACCACCTTGATCTCATGTGTATGCTTGAAACTAAGGTTAGAAAAAATAACTTGGGTTGTGTGTTGAATAATTGTTGTTTTCAATGGGATTTCTTAGACAACTGCCCGCTGCCGGGGGGGGGGGGAGGGGGGGGTTGCCAGAATCATTGTGGCTTGGAACCCCAACCGTGTTGCTGTGAGTTTGATTCAGTCCCATCCCCAGGCCATGCTCTGTAAGGTGGATTTATGTGGGTCTGGAATGAGCTTCTTTGCGTCTTTCATTTATGGGGATAACCTACCTAGGGATAGAAGACAACTGTGGGATTTTCTGAGGATGAATTCTGGGACTGTGGGTGAGTCTCCGTGGGTTTTATTGGGTGACTTTAATGTTGTCAGATGCCATGATGAGAAAAGAGGCATCCGGGGTATTGATACGACTGCTACTGGCGAGTTCAACCAATGCATTCATGACTTGCATGCTTATGATATGGTGACGAATGGGTTGTGGTTTACGTGGAATAAAAAGGAGTTGGGAGCTGGTAATGTTCAGTCGAGGTTGGATAGAGTCTTGCATATTGGTACATGGGCCTCGTGGTTTCCTGAGAGTCAAGCTACTGTCCTTCCTCACGGGGTTTCTGACCACTGCCCTATCATTATCTTACTAGCCCCCATGGAGCGGAGTATACCTAAGCCGTTCAAATTTTTCAATTTTTGGATGGATCATAGCGACTTTTATCAGATTCTTTGGGAGTCCTGGCAGGATGATGGTGAGGGGAATCCTATGGTTAGGCTGAGTCAGAAGCTGAGAAGAGTTAAATCGAGGCTGAAAGATTTCAACAAGAAATTTTTTAGTAACATCTCTGGTAGGGTGGAGGAGGCTAAGTCTTTACTGGATGAGGTTCAGACTAGAGTTGATACTGATGGGTGCAACAATGAGGTGCTCCTGGAAGAGAGGGTCAAACTTCACACGTATTTAGAGCTGAGGGAGGCGGAGGAGTCTTTTTTCAAGCAGAAGTCTCGGGTTAAATGGCTCCAGCTGGGGGATGGTAATAATGCGTTCTTTCATAAGAAGGCTAACCAGGCTACTGTTAGAAGGAAGATCCTTAGTGTCGTGGATGACCATGGTGTGAGAATTGAGGGGAGTCAGAATGTGGCTAAGGTGGCTGTTGATTATTTCAGCAACCTCCTTGGCACTTCCAATGCCTGTGTGGACCCCTTTCCGATTCTTAACGATGTGGTGTGCAAGAGAATCACGGGTGATTAGGCGGCTGCTATGGAGGCTCCCATTTCTGAAGCGGAGATCAAGAATGCCATGTTTTCCATTGGGTCCGATAAAGCTCCTGGGCCGGACGGTTTTAATGCTTGCTTCTTTAAGAAGAACTGGGACGTGGTGGGGGGAGATGTGATTGATGCCATTACCTTCTTCTTCCAGTGTTGCTACCTGCCCAGGCAATGGAACTGTACTGCTTTGGCGCTTATTCCGAAGGTTACTACTCCCTCTGGTATGCATGATTTCAGGCCCATCTCGTGTTGCAACACCATCTACAAGTGTATCTCCAAAATTTTGGCCGAGAGAATGAAACCCATCCTTCCTTCCTTCATTAACCAGAGCCAGGCAGCGTTTGTGAAGGGTAGATCTATCTCTGACAATATCTTATTGCTTCAGGAGCTTATGAGGAATTATCATCGCGAGCTATCCCCTTCGAGGTGTACCCTCAAGATTGATCTTCTCAAGGCCTATGATACTGTTAGCTGGGAGTTTTTGCTCAACCTTCTTATGCATATTGGGTTCCCGGCTATGTTTGTTGGTTGGGTCGAGGAGTGTATTACCACGGCTAGATTCTCTATCAGCTTGGATGGGCGTTTACATGGCTTCTTTGAGGGGAAGAGGGGGCTGAGACAAGGTGATCCTATCTCTCCTTTCTTATTCCTGCTTGTTATGGATACTTTCTCGTGTATTATGGACAAGGCTTGCCTCAATCCGGAGTTCAGTTTTCATCCTAGATGCAAGGAGGTGGGCCTTAATCATCTTTACTTTGCGGACGATTTGATCATTCTGTGTGGTGGCGACCCTGCTTCGTGTAGCATTGTGAAGAGGGCTATTGTGGCCTTCTCTTCGATCTCTGGCCTTCACCCCAATATTAACAAATCTAGTTTCTATTGCTCTGGGGTCGATGTCGATGGGGTGAACAGGTTGGGGGAGATTTTTGGCTTCACCCATTGCTCCCCTCCCTTCATGTATCTTGGGGTTCCTCTTATCACTACTAGGCTTAAAGCTGTGGATTGTGAGAACTTGATTGATAAAATTACGGGGAGGATTAAGTGTTGGACTAATAGGTTCCTCAGTTTTGCTGGGAGACTGCAGCTCATCAAATCGGTCTTGTTTGGTATTCAGGTCTACTGGTCTTGCCTGTTCATCCTGCCGAAAGGGGTTATTAGAAGGATCGAAAGGACTTCTTGTGGACGGGTTCTGATTCCAAGCATACGGGGGCGAAGGTGTCGTGGGATGATCTGACGTGCAGTCATGAGGAAGGGGGGTTGGGCATAAAGAATGTGGAATTATGGAACAGAGCTGCTATTCTTAAGCTCCTGTGGAACCTCTGTAGTAAGAAGGATTGCCTATGGGTCAAATGGTGTAATGTGTATAAGATCAAGAATAGAAGTATTTGGGCCATTAGTATTCCAAGTGACTCTTCTTGGTGTTGGAGGAAACTGATGCAGTTGAGGGAGATGGCCAAGCCTCTTATCAGGTCCAATATTGGCAATGGCGAAGATACCTTTGTGTGGCACGACAACTGGCATCCGTTAGGTCCTCTATTTGATCGTTATGGGGGAAGACTTATTTACGATGCGGCTAGCAATCACAAAGCTAGAGTGGCAGACTTTATTCATGGGGAGAGATGGAGGTGGCCTTCTTCTGTTACTTGGGAGCTTTTGGAGATTAGGAATGCTGAGCTGCCGAGTATTCGCCAAGGGGTTAGTGATGAGGTGGTGTGGAATTCCAATCGGGATGGTTTCTCCATTGGGGCAGCGTTTGCGGCTCTTACTATTGCTCGTCCTGTGTTCAATTGTCATAAGTTGATTTGGAATAAGAATAATATACCAAAATGTGCTTTTAGTTTATGGATCATATGTAGGGATGCTCTACACACGAGAGATAAACTGTTTAGCTGGGGTATTTCCAACAGTAACTTGTGTTGTACTTGTGGCGAGGAGGTGGAGAACCGGGAACACTTGTTTGTAGAGTGTAAAATTGCCAAAGAGGTTTGGCGCGAGGTCAGATTTAAGAACCAGGAGGACAGAGAGGCACTTAACTGGGAGGGCGAGCTGGGGTTTGCTAATTCCGAATATGTGGGCAAGAGCTTCTATAATAGACTTAGGTGTATTTCCTTTTCCACCACTATCTATTGTCTTTGGTTGGAAAGGAATGCGAGATTTTTCCAAGGAAGGGCCAAGGATTGTGAGATGATTGTCAGAGATATTGTTGCTATGGTTTGTGCGAGGGCCTCTAAGTGGAAGAACAATAGGAGAAGCTTCATCAACTGGATGGCATGTATGAACTGGGACATCCCCGAATCGGTGTTATCTTAGTTGATTTGTTTTGTGTTTGGTAGTTTGTGTCCTTTGGGGTATGCCCCTAGGACTGTGGTTCCCCCTTGTTTATGGTTTGTAAATTGCTTTCCTGAGTTCTAATATACATAACTTTTCCCAAAAAAAAAGAGTTACATTGGTCCCGTACAAGGTGTTGGTGCCACTCACGGGGCCGTTCGGGGGCTGTTTCGGAGTTTCACCCACTAACGCCAAGTTTTTAAGCCTAAGTCTAGAAATATGAAAATTATCGTCGTATTCTCATACTGGGGGCCCCGTGATCGTGCGGTCAGTTCGTACGAGTTATATTGGTCCCGTGCGAGGTGTTAGTGCCACTCACGGGGCCGTTCGAGGGATGTTTCGGGTTTCACCCACTAACGCCTTGTTTTTAAGCCGAAGTCTAGATGTATGCAAATTATCGTCGTATTCTCAAATCGGGGGTCCCCTGATCGCGCGGTCAGTTCGTACGAGTTACATTGGTCCCGTGCGAGGCGTTGGTGCCACTCACGGGGCCGTTCTAGGGATGTTTCGGGTATTCACCCACTAACGCCATGTTTTGTTTTTTTGGGAATTTAATTGTATATATAAAAAAGACCAAAAGATATATAGAGGAAGAAACCCCTCACAGAACACGAAAACCCTAGGGCATACCCCACAGGCAAACAGGCCAACCAGACCGGAACCAAACAAAACCTAAACTAGAAGTTTA
Organism: Sambucus nigra; assembly: GCA_949130495.1. Taxonomy (NCBI): domain Eukaryota; kingdom Viridiplantae; phylum Streptophyta; class Magnoliopsida; order Dipsacales; family Adoxaceae; genus Sambucus; species Sambucus nigra. The sequence goes on from OX422218.1 coordinate 153,269,312, forward strand.
TCTTCAGGGATGTTCCAGTACATACAAGCCATCCAGTTAGTAAAACTCCTTTTGTCCTTCTTCCACGTGAGAGCTTTTGCTCTAACCATGTTTTCAACACCCTTGATAATAGAATCAAGGGAATTGAAGACATGCTTAAAGCATCTAGAATTCCTCTCCATCCAAATGCAATAGATAGTGGTAGTAAAGGAGAGGGATCTAATCTTGTCACAAAGGGTCTTCGTAGAATGGTTAACAGTAGCCAAACCCAACTCACTATTCAGACCCTGGCCATCCCTGTAATATTGGTTCCTAAGCATCACCTCCTCCCAAATACATTTACTAAGGCTGCACTGAGAGAACAAATGGTTATATGATTCCCTTTCAGTCCCACATAACTCACACAGGTCATCCACAGAAACTCCCCATTCATGTAATTTAACTTTAGTGTTGATGGCCTTCCTAACCACCAACCAAGTTATGAAAGAGCATTTAGGGATACAAACCTTACTCCACACAAACTTGCTCCAGTTGACCATAGGCTTATGGGCCTTTAAAAGTTCCCAAGCAGACGCAATGGTGAACATTCCATGATTTGATGGAAGCCATACAACAGTATTAGTTCCCTCGTGGATTGTAGGAAGAGTAGTATTCTTCACTTCATTCAGCTCCCATGTCACTCTTGATGGCCATCTCCACTCCAAATGGTGTATAAAATCTGACACTTTAGCTTTTAGATTGCTAGCAGAATCATAGACAATGTTATCCCCATAAAGGGTATGTAAAGGGCCATTAGGGTGCCAATTATCGAACCACATAAAAGCATGCGCACCATTCCCAATGCAGCTCTTGATTTGACTTCTAAACTTCTCTCTGTTCTTGAGGATTTTCCTCCAACTCCATGAAGAATCATTTGGGATACTCAAAGCCCATATGCTTCTTCCTTTGATCTTGTAAGTATTACACCACTTGATCCATAAGCTGTCCTTCTTACTACAAAGATTCCACAAATGCTTCGCCATAGCCGCTGTGTTCCAAGTCTCTAAACATTTAATATTGAGCCCTCCTTCATCAAGAGAAACACAAAGATCCACCCAAGCAACTTTAGCCCCTTTGCTATTAGCCTCATCCCCTTTCCATAAGTAATTTCTCATAATTTGCTCAATCTTCTTTATAATACTCTTGGGCAGAATAAAAATGCTAGACCAATACACCTGAATGCTGAAAATCACAGTCTTCACAAGAAGGAGCCTACCTGCAAAACTCAAGAACTTATTAGTCCAACATCTGGTTCTCATTGTTATTCTATCCACCAAGTGAGAGCAGTCCTCCTTCTTCAACCTAGTTGTGATGAGAGGAACCCCAAGATATCGAAATGGAGGGGTCCCATGCTGAATGCCAAGAATAGTTGAAATGTCCTGAATCTCATCCTCACTAATCCCTGCAGTGAAAAGGTTGCTCTTCTCTAAGTTGATCATCAGCCCAGATAAGGAGCTAAACTTTGTTGTTGCCTCCTTCACAATGCTGCAGGAAACAGTGTCCCCTCCAGCAAAGACAATTAAATCATCAGCAAAACTAAGGTGAGTCAATGCTATCTCCTTGCATCTTGGGTGAAAACTGAACAGGTCTGATTCTGTAGCTTTAGTAATTATCCCAGAGAAAACCTCCATCACAAGCAAGAAAAGGTAGGGAGAGATAGGGTCCCCCTGCCTGAGCCCTCTTTTCCCATGAAAGAAGCCCTTAAGTTCCCCATTCATGCTAATGGAGAATCTGGTAGTAGTCACACATTTGGTGATCCACCCAATGACTTTGGATGGGAAACCAGCATGGGCCAACAGCTTTATCAAAAAGTCCCAGCTCACAGTATCATATGCTTTCAGAATATCAATCTTGATTGCACATCTCGGAGGCCAAGAGTCCCTATGATAATTCCTCATTAACTCCTGTAATAACAAGATATTATCAGCAATGGATCTACCTTCAACAAAGGCAGCTTGATTAATACTAATAAGGCCAGGCATCAACTTCTTTAGCCTGCAAGTGATCACTTTGGAAATACACTTGTACAAGGTGTTACAGCAAGAGATGGGTCTGAAATCCCTCATACTTCTAGGGGTAACTACCTTTGGGATTAAAGCCAGAGCAGTACAATTCCACTGCTTGAAGAAAGTCCCGGTGTCAAAGAAGAACTTTATTGCCTCACACACCTCTCTCCCAATGAGCTACCAATTCTTTTTAAAGAAGTAGCTGTTAAACCCATCAGGGCCCGGGGCCTTGTCAGACCCAATGCTAAACATAGCTTTCTTAATCTCATCATGAGTGACCTCTTCCTCCAGGACACAAGCCTGCTCAGGGGTTAGCTTATTCTTGATCACCTCCCCCAGGACAGCATTTGCATTCTCACACTGCACCCTATTCCCTAACAAGTTCTGAAAAAACCTCACAGCTTCAGTAGACACCTGCTCACTGCCTTCAATTCTCACACCTAGATCATTCTCAATGCTCACAATTTTCCTTCTAGCCCTGTTTTGGTTTACTTTCTTATGAAAGAAAGTATTGTTTTGGTCGCCCAGCTGCAGCCATTTGGTTCTAGCCTTCTGTCTAAGGAAAGACTCCTCATCATTCCTTAATTCTGCATATTTGATTCTCAACTCATTAGCAGCCACCTGCAGGACCATACTATCACCATCTCTGTCCAGCTCACTTTGAATAGCATCAAGCTTAATCTTGGTCTCAGCAACCTGAGTAGAAATCTTATTAAAGAATTTCTTATTTAAGTGCTTTAAAGAGGCTTTAACTCTATTAAGTTTGCTGTAGAGCCTCTGCATTGGATTCCCATCCACCTCAACATCCCAAGCATCAATGATTGTGGGAGAAAAATCAACATGATTCATCCAGAAGTTGAAAAACTTGAAAGGTAATGGGCCCCTATTGATAGTGTTATCCACAATGGTGATAATAGGACTATGATCAGAAATACCACAAGGCGGGGTAATAGCTTGTGAGTTGGGGAAAAAAGCAGTCCACAAATCATTGTGTAGGACCCTGTCAATTCTGGACTGAACATTATTAACTCCAAGATGACTCTTATTCCAGGTGAACCACAGCCCACTATTAACCATATCATCAGCATTCAACTCATTAAGACACTCATTAAACTCATCAGTTGCAGCTCTGTCAATATCCAAAATCCCTCTTTTTTCCTCTTGGCATCTGACCACATTAAAATCCCCCATGAGTAACCAAGGCCTATCATTGATCACCATCTTATTTGCATAAAGGAATGTCCATAAACACCTCCTCTGCTCAGGCAGGTTATCACCATATATGAAAGTCGCATAGAAAGAGTTACTAGTACCAACGATATTTACAAGGCAGAAAAGAGCTTGTCTATGAGAAGCAATCACATCAATCTTCAAACTATTGGGGTTCCATCCCACAATTACTCTAGCCACTCCCCCATCCAAAGGGCAATTGTGAATATACTCCCAATGATAGAAGCACATATTCTTGACAGTTACCATGTTGTTCCTTCTAATCTTAGTCTCCACAAGACTAATAAGGTCTAAATTATTATCTCTAATTAGCTTAACCACCTCCATCTGTTTGTGGGGAGCATTAAGACCCCTTATATTCCAAGTACCCATCCTGGTCATCTAAACTTTTTGTATTTGCTGCCCGAACTCTTCTTCACCTTGTTGTTGCTACTGCACACCTCTTTCCCATCCCTTCTGATGACATCTCCAAACCTCCCCTGATCAAGTTCATCCACTGCTTTAATTTTAAGGGCCAGCCCTGTAGGGGCAGGGGTTGTAACAAGAGGAGAGTCCTCCAAAACATCTAGAATACCAAACTGATTAGAGGTTGTAACCAAGTTTGGAGTATTCTCTCCATCTTCATTCTTAACTGTACTCACTATCTCACTAGTCATACCATCTATTTCCATCCCACTCTTGACTAAATCAACTGTTTCAACAGTTTTGGTTGGCTTATTGGCTTTAGTTTGCACTTTGGTCCAGCCTTCTTCCAAGGCCTTTTGAATCTCAGCTTGGCCTAAGATAGGATATACCTCTGCTTTATTATTTTTTGCCACCCAAGCTTTCTTCCCCTTAGGACAGTGGATCAGGGCATGACCAAATATTCCACAATGGACACAGGATGGAGGTTTCTCTTGGTATTCCACTCCAACTACTGCAATGGATCCATCCTCCATGGTGACATCAATGTTATTTGGGAATTCTGCCCTGACATTTAACTCCACACAAATCCTTGCAAAACTAATTCTCTTCATACCTTCAGTAACTGTATCAGCATACATAGGAACTCCCACTGAGCTAGCAACATAGCTAAGCCCCTCCTCTGTCCATAATTGGACAGGTATGTTATGGAACTTCACCCAAACAGGTATCTTTGAGGTTGAATCTTTGCTGAAAGAGAAGTTAGGTGTCCATTTTTGGATAATAATTGGGTTCCCCACAAAATGCCAAGGTCCATTATCAATTACCTCATCCCTCATATTAGCATTATCAAACATAAAGAAATAGACACCATTATTGTGTCCCACTATTTGATTGAGGCCAAATTTATCCCAAAGCCTATGGGCTATACTGCAAACCAAGGTGTAAGGCAAACTTCTCCCCAGAAAACACCCTACCATACTGCTTTCCCACTTAGCATAGCCATTTTTTGCCACCTCTGGAGGTGGGGAGACTGTGATTCTATTATCTACAATAGAGGGAGCACGGTAAGTAAACCTTAGCTTGGGTTGTCTTTTATCCGCTACAACTTCTTTCCAAGATTTTTCCACCTTGGACAGGGGAGGGAAGGCTAAAGGGCCATCCTTTTCAATATCCATCATAGGATTCGTAGTCTTTACCTCCACTAACTTACATCCATCAGAGTATGAGACCTCATCTTTGAGTTTGGCACCTCTGAACTGTAAAATGTCCTCTTGAGTGAAACCTTTTTCTTCGAGAAATTTTTTATATACATCCTTTTCTTCATTTAACTCCTTAATTCTAGAAATATTAGCATTTGCCCTTGCAATGCTATCTTCCGAAGCAGATACTTGCCCCTCTTCAAACTCCTCAGATTCGCACGCTTCAACATAACAAACACCTACCGGACCAGTCTTCATTCCAACCTCCAAACCAGGAGAGCTACTACCACGAGTGGCCGGAGGTAGGGGAGGCATAGCAGATGGCGACTGGATGTCGGAGCTGGTTGATTTAGGAAGGCGGCGACTCGCCGGCGGGAGTACTCAATTTAGGGTCGTGTTTGGTTGGGGGTTTTTTAGTGAGAAGGGAGAGCATTTTTGTTCACCGCGAGATATTGAGTATTTTATATAATAATATACTAACGCCATGTTTTTAAGCCTAAGTCTAGAAATATGCAAAATATCGTCGAATTCTCAAACCGGGGGTCCCATGATCGCGCGATCAGTTCGAACGAGTTACATTGGTCCCATACAAGGTCTTGGTGCCACTCACGGGGCCGTTCGGGGGCTGTTTCGGGTTTTCCCCCACCAACACCATGTTTTCAAGCCTAAGTCTAGAAATATGCAAATTATCGTCGTATTCTCAAATCGGGGTCCCCTGATCGCGCGGTCAGTTCGTACGAGTTACATTGGTCCCGTGTGAGGTGTTGGTGCCACTCACCGGGCCGTTGGAGGGATGTTTGGGGTTTCGCCCACTAACGCCTTGTTTTTAAGCCGAAGCCTAGAAGTATGCAAATTATCGTCGTATTCTCAAATCGGGGGTCCCCTGATCGCGCGGTCAGTTCGTACGAGTTACATTGGTCCCGTGAGAGGTGTTGGTGCCACTCACGGGGCCGTTCGAGGGATGTTTGGGGTTTCACCCAGCAACGCCATATTTTTAAGCCGAAGTCAAGAAATATACAAATTATCATCATATTCTCAAACTGGGGGTCCCGTGAACGCGCAGTCAGTTCGTACGAGTTACGTTAGTCCTATGCGAGGTGTTGGTGCCACTCACGGGGCCGTTCGGAGGTTGTTTCGGGTTTTCCCCCACCAACACCATGTTTTCAAGCCTAAGTCTAGAAATATGCAAATTATCGTCGTATTCTCAAATCGGGGGTCCCTTTAATCGCGCGGTCAATTCGTACGAGTTACATTGGTCCCGTGCGAGGTGTTGGTGCCACTCACGAGGCCGTTCGGGGGACATTTCGGTTTTTCACCCACTAACGCCATGTTTTTAAGCCTAAGTCTAGAAATATGAAAATTATCGTCGTATTCTCAAATCGGGGGTCCCGTGATCACGCAGTCAGTTCGGACGAGTTACGTTGGTCCCGTGCGAGGGGTTGGTGCCACTCACGGGACCGTTCGGGGGCTGTTTCGGGTGTTCACCCACTAACGCCATGTTTTTAAGACTAAGTCTAGAAATATGCAAAATATCGTCGTATTCTCAAACCGGGGGTCCCAGGATCGCGTGGTTAGTTCGTACGAGTTACATTGGTCTCGTGCGAGGTGTTGGTGCCACTCACGGGACCGTTCTGGGGCTGTCGGGTGTTCACCCACTAACGCCATGTTTTTAAGCCCAAGTCTATAAATATGCCAATTTTCATCGTATTCTCAAACCGGGGGTCCCGTGATCATTCGGTCAGTTCGTACGAGCTACATTGGTCCCGTGCGAGGTGTTGGCGCCACTCACGGGGACGTTCGGGGGCTGTTTCGGATTTCACCCACTAACGCTGTGTTTTTAAGCCTAAGTCCGGAAATATGCAAATTATCATCGTATTCTCAAACTGGGGGTGCCGTGATCACGCGGTCAAATCGTACGAGTTACATTGGTCCCGTGCGAGGTGTTGGTGCCACTCACGGGGTCGTTCGGGGGCTGTTTTGGGTTTTCACCCACTGACGCTGTGTTTTTATGCCTTAGTCTAGAAACATGCAAATTATCATTGTATTCTCAAACTTGGGGTCACGTGATCGCGCGGTCAGTTCGTACGAGTTACATTGGTCCCGTGCGTGCTGTGGGTGCCACTCACGGGGCCATTCGGGGGAAATTTCTGGTTTTCACCCACTAACGCCATGTATGTAAGCCTTTTTTTGTCAATTAAGAATAGCATAAATAAGCAAACGATGTAAAAGAAAAGGAGGGCATACCCTCCTAAGGGGTGGTTTCAAACGAGAAACACATCCCTAAAACAAACAACAGAAACTCCCGAAGACGCACGGCACCAAACCATAAAACAACCCACAATTACAAATCAGAAAGTAAAACACTCTCATCAAGACCCCAGTTCTTGCATATAATCCAGTTGTTGAAGTTTCTCCTCGTCTTTTGCCAATTATTGGATTTGCAATTGACAAAAAAGGAGATATCATTCATGATACTCGCATGGTTGGCCTTACAGTTCCTGAAAATCCGGTTGTTTCGCTCCATCCATATGCCATGTTTTTAAGCCTAAGTCTAGAAATATGCAAATTATCATCGTATTCTCAAACCGGCAGTTCCGTGATCTCGCGGTCAGTTCGTACGAGTTACATTTCCCGTGCTAGGTGTTGGTGCCACTCACGGTGCCCTTCGAGGGATGTTTCGGGCCTTCACCCACTAAGGCCATGTTTTTAAGCCTAAGTCTAGAAATATGCAAATTATCATCGTATTCTCAAACTGGGGGTCACGTGATCGCGCGGTCAGTTCGAACGAGTTACATTGGTCCCGTACAAGGTGTTGGTGCCACTCACGGGGCCGTTCGGGGGCTGTTTCAGATTTTCACCCACTAACGACATGTTTTTAAGCCTAAGTCTAGAAATATGAAAATTATCGTCGAATTCTAATACTGGGGGGCCCGTGATCGCGCGGTCAGTTCGTACGAGTTATATTGGTCCCGTGCGAGGTGTTAGTCCCACTCACGGGGCCGTTCGAGGGATGTTTCGGGTTTCACCCACTAACGCCTTGTTTTTAAGCCGAAGTCTAGATGTATGCAAATTATCGTCGTATTCTCAAATCGGGGGTCCCCTGATCGCGCGGTCAGTTCGTACGAGTTACATTGGTCCCGTGCGAGGCGTTGGTGCCACTCACAGGGCCATTCTAGGGATGTTTTGGGTATTCACCCACTAACGCCATGTTTTTAAGCCTAAGTCTAGAAATATGCAAAATATCGTCGAATTCTCAAACCGGGGGTCCCGTGATCGCGCGGTCAGTTCGAACGAGTTACATTGGTCCCGTACAAGGTGTTGGTGCCACTCATGGGGCCGTTCGGGGGCTGTTTCGGATTTTCACCCACTAACGCCATGTTTTTAAGCCTAAGTCTAGAAATATGAAAATTATCGTCGTATTCTCATACTGGGGGCCCCGTGATCGCGTTGTCAGTTCGTACTAGTTATATTGGTCCCGTGCGAGGTGTTAGTGCCACTCACGGGGCCGTTCAAGGGATGTTTCGGGTTTCACCCACGAACGCCTTGTTTTTAAGCCGAAGTCTAGATGTATGCAAATTATCCTCGTATTCTCAAATCGGGGGTCCCCTGATTGCGCGGTCAGTTCGTACTAGTTACATTGGTCCTGTGCGAGGTGTTGGTGCCACTCACCGGGCCGTTGGAGGGATGTTTGGGGTTTCACCCACTAATGCCTTGTTTTTAAACCGAAGCCAAGAAGTATGCAAATTATCGTCGTATTCTCAAATCGGGGGTCCCCTGATCGCGCGGTCAGTTCGTACGAGTTACATTGGTCCCGTGCGAGGTGTTGGTGCCACTCACGGGGCCGTTCGAGGGATGTTTGGGGTTTCACCCAGTAACGCCATGTTTTTAAGCCGAAGTCTAGAGATCTGCAAATTATCATCATATTCTCAAATCGGGGGTCCCCTGATCGCGCGGTCAGTTCGAACGAGTTACATTGGTCCCGTACAAGGTGTTGGTGCCACTCACGTGGCCGTTCGGGGGTTGTTTCGGATTTTCACCCACTAACACCATGTTTTTAAGCCTAAGTCTAGAAATATGAAAATTATCGTCGTATTCTCATACTGGGGGCCACGTGATCGCGCGGTCAGTTCGTACGAGTTATATTGGTCCCGTGCGAGGTGTTAGTGCCACTCACGGGGCCGTTCGAGGGATGTTTCGGGTTTCACCCACTAACGCCTTGTTTTTAAGCCGAAGTCTAGATGTATGCAAATTATCGTCGTATTCTCAAATCGGGGGTCCCCTGATCGCGCGGTCAGTTCGTAGGAGTTACATTGGTCCCGTGCGAGGTGTTGGTGACACTCACCGGGCCGTTGGAGGGATGTTTGGGGTTTCGCCCATTAACGCCTTGTTTTTAAGCCGAAGCCTAGAAGTATGCAAATTATCGTCGTATTCTCAAATCGGGGCTCCCCTGATCGCGCGGTCAGTTCGTACGAGTTACATTGGTCCCGTGAGAGGTGTTGGTGCCACTCACGGGGCCGTTCGAGGGATGTTTGGGGTTTCACCCAGCAACACCATGTTATCAAGCCTAAGTCTAGAAATATGAAAATTATCATCGTATTCTCAAATCGGGGGTCCCGTGATCGCGCGGTCAGTTCGGACGAGTTACATTGGTCCCGTGCGTGCTGTGGGTGCCACTCACGGGGCCATTCGGGCGAAATTTCTGGTTTTCACCCACTAACGCCATGTATGTAAGCCTTTTTTTGTCAATTAAGAATAGGATAAATAAGCAAACGATGTAAAAGAAAAGGAGGGCATACCCTCCTAAGGGGTGGTTTCAAATGAGAAACACATCCCTAAAACAAACAACAGAAACTCCCGAAGACGCACGGCACCAAACCATAAAACAACCCACAATTACAAATCAGAAAGTAAAACACTCTCATCAAGACCCCAGTTCTTGCATACAATCCAGTTGTTGAAGTTTCTCCTCGACTTTTTCCAATTATTGGATTTGCAATTGACAAAAAAGGAGATATCATTCATGGTACTCGCATGGTTGGCCTTACAGTTCCTGAAAATCCGGTTGTTTCGCTTCATCCATATGCCATGTTTTTAAGCCTAAGTCTAGAAATATGCAAATTATCGTCGTATTCTCAAACCGGAGGTCCCGTGATCTCGCGGTCAGTTCGTACGAGTTACATTTCCCGTGCTAGGTGTTGGTGCCACTCACGGGGCCCTTCGAGGGATGTTTCGGGTTTTCACCCACTAAGGCCATGTTTTTAAGGTTTCATTTTTCTCTTTGCGGAGTTTGAATATTTGTCAAAAATTTGTTACTTTAGGTTTATATCCGAGTTTAATACTATGCTAGTATTTAGATTGATTTTTTTACAAATCCAAAACTGGTTTATCATTTTTAGATCTGATTTGGAGTTAACTTTTGTGTTAACTAAAAAGCTGGGATCCGTTTTTTTAAACAATGTTTTGAAGTCTTCTCTTTGCAAATGTTGAGAACTAATTACTAATATGTTGGATCTATTCTTGTATAGCTTATACACATACCTGTTTGGGACATTTTTGTGCTAATTATTATAGTGCTAGCTTATACTGTTTGGTTATACCATGTAGATCATGTTTATGCTATTGGATTGTGGTAATAAATTTTAGAACTGATTTCTTGCAAAACTTGTTAAGTATTTTTTCTGTTTAACTTTTGGCAAATCAAGTTTTAAAAATAAAACAATAATATTGTGAATAATTTTTATGTGCTAGAGTTATCATTAATTTATTCATACGTAGAGGTACGTTTGTATTATTTCAGCGTATTTGTGACTTTAGTTTTTAGCACATTTATTTAGTGAACTAATTTGTAAGAGTATTCAATCAATTAACTAATTAATTCATTAATTAATTTTGTTGGCTCTACCATTGTCAGTGCCCAAGTCCAGATGTGAAACGAGGTGGATTAGTACAATCGCCTGCAAAATCTATGTCAAATCTTGTTGATGAATTCTCTTGTTAAAAGAAGAAACATATATAAAAATAACATACATAAAATTAGATTTGGTACGTCGAATTTAGGAACACTAACTGGCAAGTGTAAAGAACTTATGGATACCTTAAAATGAAGAAAAATCAATATAGCATGCCTACAAGAAATTAAATGGAAGGGTGAAAGGGCTAGAGAGATAAGAGGAGGTTATAAATTATTTTACTCACGAGGGAGATATAATCGTAGAAATGGGGTGGGTATTGTTGTTGATTACTACTATATGGAAGATAAAGTAGTGGATGTAAAAAGATGGGAAGATAGATTAATGAGCATTAAGATTGTCTTATATAAAACAATATTGAATATTATAAGTGCTTACGCGACCCAAGGAGCTTTAGATGAAAATGTACATAAATTATTTTGGGAATTATTGGATGAAATATTGCAACAAATTCCTATGCATGAAAACATATTTTTAGGAGGTGACTTGAATGGATATGTAGGAGTAGAACGAGATAGTTATTAAAGGACACACGGAGGTTGCGGTTTTGGTAAGAGAAATGAAGGAGGGGAAATGATCTTAGAATTTGCAAAGGCATACGATCTAGCATTAACAAACACATTTTTTTAGAAAGGGAACAACATTTTATAACATCTATAAGCGGATAGAATAAAACTCAAATAGATCATTACTTACTTAGAAGAAGAGACTTGAAGACATGCAAAAACTGTAACGTTATACCAGGTGAAAGATTAACAAATCAACATCGCCTATTAGTAAATATATTTAGCCATTAAAGTATTTAAGTACCGAAAAGAGAAAATAGGTTTTCAAAATATAAAATACAAGGATTTAAAAGGATGCAAAGAGATAGAATTTAGGAAAAAGTTCTTGTTAAACATGAAGTGGAATTGCGACGATAATGTTAACAACATTTGATCAAGAACAAAGAATGATATTAAGAAAATGGATAAGCAAATTTTAGCTGAGAGTAAAGGAAGAAGATTCATTAAAAAAAAGACTTTGGTGGTAGAATGACGAAGTACAAAAGATAATACAAAAGAAGCGAGAAAGTTTCAAAGAGTGGCAAAAGAGTAAAAATCAAGAAGAATTATAAAGGTATAAGAAACTCAAAAGTGAAGTAACAAATATTATTATAAATGCACAACAAAACACACTAGATAATATTTATAGTAAATTAGGTTCCAAGGAAGGTGAAAAGGAGATATAAAAATTGGCAGAGAATATAGATATATTGACAAGGGATATGGATCCATTAAGCGTATTAAAGACATAAATCAAAATATAATAATTAACAATAAAGTAATTCTCAAATAGATGAGAACAATATTTTCAAATGATTATTTAATGAAGAATATCCCAAGAAAAGATGTAGTAAACATAAAACCAAATATAGGAATGGTATGTCCAATTACTGAAAAATAAGTAGATATATTAATAAGAAAAATGGGAAGGAATAAAGCGATTGGCCCGAATAATATATCCATAGAGGTGTAGAGAACCCTTGGAAGCATAGGGGTAGAATGGTTAACATGTTTATTAAATAAAATTTTAAAAGAAGGAAACATGCCAGATGCGTGGAGGAAAAGCACCACAATACATTTGTATAAAAATAAAGGGCATATATAAACTGCTATAATTATAGAGGAATCAAACTGATGAATCACACTATGAAATTATAGAAAAAGGTTATTAACACAGATTAAGAAATAAGTCAATTATTTAGGATAATTTGGATTTATGCCAGGGCGGTTCACCATAAAATCTATTTACTTATTAAGACAATTAATGGAGAAATGTAGAAGTAAGAATGAAAATTTACATATAGTTTTTATAAACTTAGAAAAGAATATGATAGAATACCTAGGTATATAATATGGTGGGCCTTACAGGGGAAAGGAATCCCTATGAGTTATATTAAATTTATTGAAGATATATGTGATAACACAAAGACTAGAGTAAGAGCTATTTGTGAAAAAACTAATGATTTTAGTATTAACGTCGATTTACATCACGGGCCAGCTTTAAGTCCTTGCTTATTTGCCATAACATTGGATGAGAATACTAAGAACATACAAAAAGATATCCCATGGTGTATGTTGTGTGCGGATGATATAGTTTTAAGGGCAATTTACATTTAGGTCCCTTGGTAACAATTTTTAAACATTTAAGGACAATGTACAATTAGGTCCACTTGGTATGCCACTAGCGTGGACTTGTACAAGAAGAGAATTAGTGGACCTAAGTGTTTAAAATTTGTCAAAATTACTTTTGTGTTTAAAATTTGTTTGCGAGGGACCTAAGAGTACTTTCCCCTAGTTTTAATATACACTTCAAAGGAGGACTTAGCGATGAGAGTAGATACTTAGAGAAATGACTTAGAATTCAAGGGACTAAAAATAAGTAGAAATAAAACTGAATTTATGGAATGTAAATATAATAATAAGGCATCTGATGGCATAATATTAAAGATTGAAGAAAAAGTGACAAACCAAGCTAATAAAATTCATTATTTAGGTTCAGTGATACAAAGTAATAGGGATATTGATGAGAATGTTAAAAGTGGAATATCAGTTGGATGGATGAAATGGAGATAAGAAAGTGGCGTGTTATGCTATAAGAGGATAACTAATAAATTAAAAGGAAAATTTTATAGTGCGGTTGTTAGGCCAGCTACCATCTATGGAGCGAAATATTGTTCTTCAACGAAAAAAACATTAACAAAGTCACCATGTTAGTGAGATGAGGATGCTTAAATGAATGATATGAACTACTGGAAATGACAAGATTAAAAACCACTATGTGAGAGAAAAGTTAGGAGTGGCTTCCATTAACGATAAATTAAGCGAAAGTAAATTTAGATAGTATGAACATGTGTTGCGTAGACCAGTAGATTCACCTATAACAAGAGGAATATTATTGAAAATAGAGGTTAAAAGAGAAAGGGGCCACCCCAAGCTATCGTGGGAGGAAATTATTAGGAGAGATAGTAAGGATTAAACTTGAATGATAATATTGCTTATAATAGGAGAATCCATGTGGCCGACCCCATGTGATGGGATTAAGGCAAGGATGATGATGATGATGATGATGATGATACATAGATTTAAAGACTTCATACTTAATTGTGATTATGATTTTTGCTTAGTTTCTATCATATTGTAAAGATGCTTTTATGTAACTAAGAGATTATGTCTAAAAATAATTTATGTTTGAAGAATGATCCTCTTTAAATTACGATTTATTATTGTGATGAATGGATAATTTTTACCAACTCTGATAGTTAGGTCGACATCTCTTAAAGGCAGAGGCGTATTTATCTTACCCTACTCATTATTTTTAAATATATGGTATGTGAGATCAATTGAAATAACCCCATGACCTAATAGGGCAAGGTTGCAGGCATTACGAATGGCATCAGAGCGTTCATTTCTAGAAACTGTATGAGGACAATAGAAATATTATAAGTAGACTTATAATTAGGAATCTTGTAATAGGATATTATACTTATACATGCATGATTCCTTCCAAGAAGTGATGGAAATAGGTTATCATGAAGGAGTTAGGGGAAACACGGCAAACAACGTCCCTGTCGCATAACCTGCTATCCCCAACAAAGAGGCAAATGGGGAAAGAGTTCCCAAAGTGGTGGTTAGGGCCGTAGAAGCCCTAGCAAGGGCAATGGCTACATGAATGACCAATTAGAGGTCTATGACTACACCATTGAGTACTTCAAGAAATTAGGGCCACAACCTTTTAAAGGAGAACCTGAACCCCTGAAGGGCAACGCTTGGATAAGTAAGACTACGAAGATCTTTGAGGTGCTAAAATGCATGAATGAAAAAAAAGTGTCCTTTGCCTCGTTTATGTTTGAGGCTGAGGTTGATCATTGGTGGAAAGTGGTTAACAAAGCAAAACTTGGAGGTGAGGTGTTGGCCTTTTATTGTGCCAGATTCAAAGAACTCTTCCTTGAGAAATACTTCCCTGTTGTGGCCAAGTTAACTCGAGGTACAATGTACATGCCTAAATATGAGGTCAAGTTGGATTTATCACACTTTGCCCATTATGATCTTAATACCGAGGAAAGTAAGGTCAAAAGTTTAAAAGAGGCCTAAAATGTGGACTTTGCAGTAGGTTAGTGGGTTAACGCTCAGACCTACACTGAACTGGTGGAGGTTGCTCAGATCATAGAGCAAGACTTTTAAGGAGGGATGAAAGCTATGGGGGAGAAGAGAAAATGAAGATACGAGGGAACAAATAAGGATTATAAGCTACAACAGCAAGCCCAGAATTTGTGGCCAAATCATGGGGTCGCGAAAGGAAAACAATATGAGAAGGTTGATAGTGCGACAATTATTTGCTTAAGCTGCGGCATGAATGGACACTTTTCTAAGAGTTACCCATTGAGAATAAGTCATTAAAATTGTGGAAATCAAGGCCACAAGGCCAATTAATGCAATGTGCATAAGAAGGATACAGAGAAACCACATGATCTGGATGGTGCATTTATTCTAAATGCCAAGAATGCTGAGAAGGTCGAGGATGTTATAGCGGTACTATTACTTTTGGTAATAGAAATTCTTACACACTTTTTTATTCTGGTGCCACATACTCTTTTGTATACAATAATTTTTCATGGAAGATAAAGATTAAGCCTTATAATTTGAGCCCTCCATTAGAAATTGACACCTATATAGGAATTTCAGCAGAGGCCTCGACCATCATTAGAGGATGTGCCACAAAAATAGGAGACCAATAATTTGAAGTTGATTTAATTACCTTGGAGATGGAGGACTTTGATGTGATCTTAGGTATGGATTGCTTGTCCACCCACTTCACTAAAATTGATTTTGCTAGGAAAGATATCCTTATTTGCAGACCTATAGAGGCCGAGGTGAGTTTTAGATTAAATAAACCAAGTATAAAACCTTTAGTGATAACAACCTTGAGAGTTGTGAGAACATTGAAGGGTTGATGCTGCAGATATATAACATAAGTTAAAGATAATGATAAGTCCGAGGCTATTTTGAAAGATGTCCGGGTGGCCACGGAGTTTCAAGATGTCTTTCCTAAAGAACTTCCAGGACTGCCCCTGGACAGAGAAATTGAGTTCACTATTGGCCTTGTACCAGAGTTCGCGCCCATTGTCAAGGCACCATATAGGATGACACTTGTTGCATTAAATGAACTAAAGAATAAATTAAAGGACTTGTTAGTCAACGGATTCATTAGGCCCAGCACCTCCCCTTAGGGTGCCTCGATGTTTTTCGTGAAGAAGAAATATGGATATATGAGGATGTGAATTGATTATAGGGAATGAAATAAGGTAACTATGAAAAACAAGTATCCATTTCTTAGAATTGATGATCTTTTTGACAAGTTGAAGGATGTTATACTTTTCTCTAAGATCTAAGGCCGGGGTATCACCAACTAAAGATAAAAGATGAGGACATTCACAAGACAACTTTTTGGACTAGACATGGTCACTACGAGTTTTTGGTTATGACTTTTGGATTAATTAATGCCCCTCTTGCCTTTATGGATTTTATGAATAGAGTGTTTAGGTCCTTTTTAGATAAGTTTGTGATCATGTTTACTGATGATATCTTGATTTATTTTAAGTCCGCAGAAGATAGTAAGGAACACCTCCGCGGTGTGTTTGAGATACATATGAAAGAAAGGATGTATATAAAAAAATTTAAATGTGTATTCTGGCTTGAGGAAGTTGCCTTCCTTGGCCATATAATGAACAAAGATGGTTTGGCCGTGGACCCGGGAAAGGTTGCGACTAATGTTGATTGGGAGAGTCTAACTACTGTAATAGAATTTAGTTGTTTCCTTGGCCTATCAGGCTATTACAAAAGGTTTGTGGAATGATCTTCCCCTGGTACAATTAACATATAAGGACACAGATTATCGTGCCCTTAATCCAGTTAACACATAAGGACACAAAGTTCATTTAGTATGTGGAATGTGAAGAGAGTTTCCAAAAGTTAAAGGAAAAGCTAATAGTCGTGCCCATTTTGACCTTACCAAAGGAAGGAGGAACCTATGTGATCTATAGTGATGCTTTAGGTCGCGACTTGCATTGTGTTTTAATGCGAAATGGGAAATTTATTACTTAGGACTCTAGACAACTGAGGCCAAATGAGAAAATTACCCCACCCACAACCTAAAATTTTAGGTTGAGGTCTTTGTCTTAAAAATTAGAGACATTAGTTATATGGTGAGACTTGTGAAATTTTCACGAATCATAAGAGTCTAACTTACATTTGTACCCAAAGAGATTTTAACATGAGATAAAAGAGACAGTTAGAATTTATTAGGGATTACGATTGTGTAATTATCACCCCTGAAAGGATAATGTAGTGGTTGATGCCCGAATTAGAAAGGGTTCGCGTAATACTATGATGGTAACTAAGTAAGAACACAATTTAAGGGATTTAGAGTCAATAGGAATAAAAGTCTTTAGCCACAAAGGACGCATAATCTTAAGTGCCCTCATGGTGGAACCTAGCTTGACTGAGAGAATAATGGATGCCCAGTCTGAGAAACCCGATCTCTAGAGGATTTGAAGAAAAATAGAAGGAACAGAGAACTGATCTTTTAGAATAAATGACCATAGAGCCTTATACTTTGTGACAAGGAATTTTGTTTCACATAATGATGATATAAATATTGAGGTTGTTAGAAGGAGGTCATTCCTCACCCTTGTAACTTCACCTCGGGAGCATCGAAATGTACCAAAACTTACAAAAAAATTTATGGTGGCCTAACACGAAGAGGGAGACCGCAAAGCTTATTGCCAAATACTTAGTTTATAAGCAAGTTAAGGCCGAGTAACAAAGGCCAGTAGGATTATTACAACATATGCTCAGTCCATAATGGAAGTGGGAAAATATATCAATGGACTTTGTTGTTGGATTTTCTGTGACACCCTGACTAATTAAATACCGGGTAGCTACTCCTTTATTAAATTAATTCAAAATGCCAAGTTGGTCCAGTTAATAGCATCACTGTCGAAAACATTTTAATGATTACTAACCACCTAGTATTTAAAAAGTAAGTTGCCAAATTTTAATTTAAGTCTGATTAACATGCAACAAGTGTAATGAAGAATAATAACACCATTCACCATAAAGAAGTAAATAGAATAACCATCACATAATGTAAGTAAAGTCTGGAGGAAAACTCCTCACTACAAAACCACAACTGAAATAACTAAACTGGATACTGAATCAATACATGACAAAGTCTGAAAACTGAAATGGAAGGATGTCTCTAAAAGAAATGGGCAACATGCCCTACAACTGATAAATACTGAATCAGGAATCCAAACAGTAGAAGCGTCTAAAAGCAATTCCCTGTAGCTTCCACAAACAGCTACAGCTCGTCACCTGAATGAGTATCCTATGCTTGGTGTCCTTGTGGCTGGGCACCTAAAATGGTTTTACAAAAAAAAAATAGATTTGAAAGCAAACGGGTCAGAGCCCGAATGTGGAGATATTTTAAAAACCTGCAAGTGCTTTAAAGACATTTAAAACATTAAATGCAAAGTACATGTTAGGACGTGCACTCACATGATATTCTCACCTCTCGTCTAACTGTGCACTCCTAACGTAAATACCCACCTAACATGACATAACTACTAGCTAAGTGACATCATATCTAGCTAGACTGTCATAGGTCCTACTCTTATTACTCGGTTCTATTAACATTATAACGCTCGTAATTAAATAGGGGTTTAACGTAAACTCAGATGCTTAAAATGCAATATATTTCACTATCAGCTAACCCGTTATGTTTTTCTCGAAACAATACCGTAATTATATTCACAACATTAACATGAAGGTTCCCATTAATTAAGTGTATATTATTCACATCATAAATATACAATACAAGCACCCCGAGAACTAAGCTGCGGTGCACACATACTCTGCTATCCATCCCGGTACATCACGTACATAAGGATTACATATTCCGAATCTCTCAGGAATAGTTCATAGATAACAACATCACAAATAATGGAGGCGAACACAATCACATCACATGGGTCACGCACATACCTACGCTCCCACGATCAGCGGACTTATTAATATCCCAATAAGTCTTTCTATGACCTATGTTCATCAAGGTAACCAGTCTAAATCCGGGCAACACAAGGATTAGAGGGCCCTAAGCGAACACAAACCTCCCGTGATAGCAAGTATGGTAGGTATGTCATACACACAATTCATATACCAATACTAAGTAAACACACGTCTTAGTAATCTCATAGTTTAATCGTAGTACTATTCTCATTCTAGTACCAATATATAATTTACACACTTTATACGATTCCGGTTTATAATCATACGCGCCATAATTTATTCTCACGTCTCAACCCAACTATCCCTTTAATTTAAAACGCTCATATATAATTTACTCCTCAAAATAACACAAACGTCCCAAACCTATCAATACATCATCAAAGGAAGGTTACCTATATCCTCGAACAAGGTTACGGGACTCCCAAAATCAAAACAGGCCAAAAAGGCCTAAACTGCCAGCTAGTTAGAAGTCTCGTTCGAACGAGGCTGTTCGAACGAGATTCCAGTTCGTTCGAACGAACTGTACCTTCAAACGACATCTCGTTCGAACGAATGTATCAAACGAAATACAGTTCGTTCGAACGAAGGTATCGAACGAAGTCTCCCCTCGTTAGAAGCGACTGGTCAACTCGTTAGAAGCTCGTTCGAACGACCTGGGAAGGTCTTCTAACGAGGGACCAGTTTCGGCCCAGAATTTCTTAGTTACGATTTTCATCAATTCTTACTCCTCAAATCTCCTCTAAACTTCGTCCCAACAGTGTTTAAAGGTCTCTAATCACTCCTAAACATAACAAGGTTATAAACTAACGTATTTTACTGAGTTAATTCATCCCAATCATCATTAAATCATCAAATCTCATCACTTTCCCCCAATTATTCAAGAACACAAACCCTAAAATTTTAATTCATGAATTAACCCAATAAAAATTCGTTTTACTTTCACCCAATCACTAATATCCTCAGTATAATCATCTACCTATCAATCTACATGCAATTCTCCTCGAGATTTCAAGTCCTAAGTTCCAAAATACATGGGTTTTCATATTACACCAAGAACAAATCAATTTTATTAAGTTCCTATACATGGAAAGAGCATTCTCTGAAATTGAATGATATTAAACCACTTGCCTCGATTGTCTCTGAATTTGGTGTTGATTTTGTAAAGGTTTTCTGCAGAATTCCTTCTCCTTCTCTCCCTCTCTAAGCTTCTTCTCCAAAGGTGGCTATGGTGGCTAGGGTTTTCTTTGGGAAAGTTGGAAACCTAAATGATAACCTCCGTAGCTTATTGGGTCATTAAGGGTTGGTTAGTGGGTTTAGTGGGTCTATTCCCAATCAGATTTACTTCTCTAATTTTCGTCATTATTAATTCCTAAAAATACGAAATTACCAAAATACCCTTTATATTGCCGGTATGGCCTAAAAAATACCCCGGAACCCAAACTACACCCCCGGCTAGTGTTTTCTGACTATCTCGACCCTTCCGGACGCGTTGGCGCACTCAAAACGACCATACGGTTAATAGAATTTAAATTCACTTTTATAAATAAAATAATTATATCCCGACGCGACTGTCACACGCGTCCCAATAAAATGACCAAATTGCCGTATGTCAATCTCATGACAAATTTCATAATTCAATATTCATATAACATCATATATACTCAATATAGTCAAATACCAACTTACAACTCGCTAGTATTTTACCCGGATTAATTTCCAAATAATTCACATTTAATTAATTAATCCAAAAAATAAATATAGCCAAAAGTACGGGGTATTACATTTTCGCGGACACAAAGGATAATGGACCCCATATGGGTCGTAGTAGATCAACTAACCGCGAACTTCCTAGCTAGGAAGACCACGGGCAGTGTGGATCACTCATCTAAACTATTCATCAAAGAAATTATTAGACTCCATGGAGTTCCAGTTACCATAGTATCAGGCCACGACCCAAGATTTATCTCATAATTTTGAAAATTCTTCCAAAGAGCTAAGGGATTGCGGTTAGAGTTTAACACACATTTTCATCCGCAAACAAATCAGAAAATTGAAAGGACCAATAAAACCTTAAAGGATATATTAAAGTCTTATATTGTGACACCCCGACTAATTAAATACCGGGTAGCTACTCCTTTATTAAATTAATTCAAAATGCCAAGTTGGCTCAGCTAATAGCATCACTGTCGAAAACATTTTATTATTTCTAACCACCTAGTATTTAAAAAGTAAGTTGTCAAATTTTAATTAAAGTCTGATTAACATGCAGTGAAAGATTTAAAGCAAGAATAATAACACCATTCACTATAACGAAGACAATAGAATAACCATCACACGATATAAATAAATCCGGAGGAAAAACTCCTCATAACAAACTCCACAACTGAAATGAATAACTAAATACTGAATACTGAATCAATACATGCCAAATCTGAAAACTGAAATGGAAAAGTCTCTAATAGAATTTGGGCAACATGCCCTACAACTGAAGAATACTGAATATGGAATCCAAATGGTAGAAGCGTCTAAAAGCAAATCCCTGTAGCTTCCACAAACAGCTACAGCTCGTCACCTGAATGAGTATCCTATGCATGGTGTCCTTGTGGTTGGGCACCTAAAATGGTTTTACAAAAAATAGATTTGAAAGCAAACGGGTCAGAGCCCGAATGTGGAGATATTTTTAAAAACCTGCAAGTGCTTTAAAAACATTTAAAACATTAAATGCAAAGTACATGTTAGGACGTGCACTCACATGAAATTCTCACCTCTCGTCTAACTGTGCACTCCTAACGTAAGTACCCACCTAACATGACATAACTACTAGCTAAGTGACATCATATCTAGCTAGACTGTCATAGGTTCTACCCTTATTACTCGGTTCCCATTAACATTATAACGATCACATTTAAATAGGGGCTTAACGTAAATTCAGTTTCTCATAAAAGTAACATAACTCATTATAGATTATCCCTTTTATATTTTCCAGATTTATTCACACAATACCATATGAAAGTTCCCATAATAAAGTGTATATTTTCCACAACATCAATATACAATATAATACAATACAAGCACCCCGAGAACTAGCTGCGGTGCACGCATACTCTGCTATCCATCCCGGTACATCACGTACATAAGGATCACATATTCCGAATCTCTCAGGAATAGTTCACAGATAACAACATCACAAATAATGGAGGCGAACACAGTCACATCACATGGGTCACGCACATACCTACGCTCCCACGATCAGCGGACTTATTAACATCCCAATAAGTCTTTCTCTGACCTATGTTCATCAAGGTAACCAGTCTAACTCCGGGCAACACAAGGATTAGAGGGCCCTAAGCGAACGCAAACCTCCCGTGATAGCAAGTATGGTAGGTATGTCATACACACAAATCATACACCAATACTAAGTAAACACGCATCTTAGTAATCACCGTAGTTTAATTGTAGTACATTTCTCATTCTTGTACCAACATATAATATTACCCAATTTATATGTTCCCGGTTAATATAATATATTAGGCCGTCAATAGCTCACATCGTATTAGACACTCACGTCCTACTTCATAGTCTCCTTTGGGTTCAAACTACACTACTAGGTTTGACTCCTCATTATATCCCAAACATCCCAAATATACCAATTAATCATCAAGGAAAGGTTATCTCTATGTATACACGAGGTTACGGGACACTCGGGATCAAAACAGGCTAAATAGCCTAAACGGTCAACTCGTTCGAAGTCTCGTTCGAACGAGGCTGTTCGAACGAGAGTTCGTTCGAACGAACTGAGACTTCTAATGAGATCTTGTTCGAACGAAGTGGGCTTTCTAAAGAGATCTCGTTCGAACGAACCCATCGAACGAACTTCACCCTCGTTAGAAGTCAATGGTCAACTCGTTAGAAGCTCGTTCGAACGAGATCGTTCGAACGACCTGGGCAGGTCTTCTAACGAGCGACCAGACTCGAGCCCAGAAATCCTTATTCGTTTT
Organism: Sambucus nigra; assembly: GCA_949130495.1. Lineage (NCBI taxonomy): Eukaryota > Viridiplantae > Streptophyta > Magnoliopsida > Dipsacales > Adoxaceae > Sambucus > Sambucus nigra. The sequence continues at coordinate 153,292,248 of OX422218.1, forward strand.
TCACCAATTTCTACACCTCAAATCTCAACCAAAATTCGTCCCAACAATGTTTTAAGGTCTCTAATCAATCCTAAACATATCAAGGTCATATACTAACATCTTTTAAGAAATTAACACATCATAACCATCATTAATTCATCAAATCTCTACCCTTTTCCCCAAATTTTCAAGAACATAAACCCTAGAATTTTAAATCCTCAATAAGTCCATTCTAGATTCGTTTTTGTTACATCCAACATATATTATATCAGGATAATCATCTCCATACTAATCTACATGCAATTTGTCCTCAAAGTTTAAGTCCTAAGTCCAATTCAAATGGGTTTCTATTTATCTTCCAAGAATAAATATAAATCTGACAATTTATCTAACATGGAAGAAACATTCTCTGAATTAAATCAAATTAAACCACTTGCCTCTAGTGTCTCTGAATTTGGTGTTGGTTAGATAGAACTTTTCTGCAGAATTCCTTCTCTCTCTCTCTCTACAAGCCTTCTTCTCCAAAGGTGGCTAGGGTTTTCTTTGGGAAAGTTTTGGAAACCTAATTGATAACCCCCGTAGCTTATTGGGTCATTAAGGGTTGGTTAGTGGGTTTAGTGGGTCTATTCCCAATCAGATAAAGACTCCTAATTTTCGTCATTATTAAATCCCAAAAATACAATATTACCAAACTACCCTTAATGTTGCCGGTATGGCCTAAAAATACCCGGGACCCAAACTAAACCCCCGGCTAGTGTTTTCTGACTATCTCGACCCTTCCGGACGCGTTGGCGCAGTCAAAACGACCATACGGTTAATAGAATTTAAATTCACTTTTACAATTAAAATAATTATATCCTGACGCGACTGTCTCACGCGTCCCAATAAATTATCCAAATTACCGTATATCAATCTCACGACAAATTTCATAATTCACTATTCATATAACATCATATATACTCAATATAGTCAACTACCAACTCACATCTCGCTAGTATTTTATCCGGATTAATTTCCAATTAATTCTCATTTAATTAATTAATCCCAAAAATAAATATCGCCAAAAATACGGGGTATTACATATATCTTATATTTTTTCCAGAAGTTGGGAGGATCACCTGCCTATGGTGGAATTCATGTAAAATATCAATTACCAATTAAGTCTCAAGATGGAAGAAGATGTCGCAATCCATTATATTGGAATGAACTCAAAAAAGGCAAATATTGAGACCATAGATGGTGGAACAGGCCACAACTCAGGTACATCTAATTTATGAAAGGTCCTAGAGTACATAAAGAAGACAAAAGAGTTGGAAGAATATCAAAAGAAAGGATGTAGCCTTGAAGGCTGGAGACCATGCATTTCTGAAAGTCTCCCCTTGAAGGGAATTATGAGGTTTGGAAAGAAAAGGAATCTAAGTCCACGTACCATTTCATGTACTTGAGAGGATTAAGAAGTTCTCCTATAGACTTTCCCTACTCCCAACCTATCCCGTATGCACAATGTCTTTGACATCTCAATGCTATGAAATTATGTTATATACCGTGACCATATCATCAACCATGAACCCATTGAGATCCTATAAGATTTAATTTATGACGAGGCTCGGGTGGAAATTTTGGATAGAAAAGAGAAGGAGTTGAGGACAGAGAAAATGTCCTTAGTTAAAGTACTATAGACAAACCAGGGTGCAAAAAAAGCCACTTGGGAGAAAAAGTCAACCATTAAAGAGAAATACCCAAATCTATTCCAAGGTATGAATTAAAATAACATTTCCTTACTCTGTTAAATTTTGAGTATGTTATTTCCTAAGTTAGGGATGTTGGAACGACTTTAAAGTAGTTAAAGGTTGCAGCCTTACCATCCGAGGTGACAATGGTGGCCACATAGTTTACACCTTAGAGTCATGGGGAGAACCCAACACGTGGTTAGTGACGCTGGCGCAATTAGGTCATTTCTTGTAAACTGAGTTTTAAAGATTCTAGAAGCCTTTTTAGTGGGTTATTTTGGGAAAAATCAGCACATAAGTGGAAACCTTGGGTACCCAAGAATTACCTATAAATAACAACCCTTGGCACACTTCCCAAAGCTGTTATAAACCCTAAATCACACTTTAAAGAGAGAAAGTGAGATTTTGAGGAGTAAAGGAAGTGTTGTCGGAAAAAAGGCTAAGGAGGTGTATTGTTAACTGACGAGAAAAAGACGATTGAAGGGGGACTTCTATTGTTCGTCGGACTAGGTCCTTTAGGTAAAGGATCCATACTCTTCCTCTTTTTCCTTGTATAAACCCTAGTTTCCCTATTTTCATTTAATGAGATGAGACTTTGTGTTTTATGATATTTACGAGTTTAAAGGCTATTATTGATGCCAAAAATTATCCATTTACGTGGTCCAATTAGAAATGAACACCTATCCCCTCACATGGCAACAGTCATAGTCATCAAGTACTTGGTCGGCTTAAAAGATAGTTAATCGACTAGCAGGCCGACCAACCTGAAGAATACAGACCATCATGAAAGATGGTCATCGCTTGGAAGGCAACCAAGAGACGTTCAACACGTGCACAATACTCTCAATAGTCACATTCATTATGTATGGGTGTAAATACTTAAATGTATAAAAGTATTCCAACCATTGATCTCCGGGTCACTATAAATACAACGTATTCCTTTCATAAAAGGCAAGAGAGAAATGTATAAGGTAATTCTTCTAACAAGAATACCTAGTTTTTAGTAATCATCAACATCAATACAATCACAGTGGACGTAGGATTTTCTTATAACTGAACCACTTAAAAATTCTCGTGTCTCATTTATTTTTCTCTCATTATTTTATTTGTGATTATAAAATTGGCATCATATAAATCAATACCAATTTTAGACATTAACGGATTGGCACTGTTTGTGGGAACGTTTTGTCTCTCCACCTAAAAAACATTCATTTGATCTTTAAAAGATTCCACAAGATGAATGACATTCCTGAAGCAGTTACGCTGCTGAAGGCAATGCCCCTCCTGGAATGATAGATCTAAATGGAGTCTTGATCAACCTTGCTAAAGGGCAAGAGGCAATGCAGGAAACTATGAGACAATTGTCTCAATCCTTATATGCTAAACATACTGCGCCATCTCAACATGTTAATGATCCATCTTTCAAAAGGGAAATGTCCCCTCCTCCTAGGAGGAATCAAAATAGTTATTCCACGTCCTCATGTGATAGGTCCTATCGCCCAGGGGTCACTCTTCAATCAGATAAACGGATTACTACGATGGTTTATCTCCTACTCCTGAACGTCCAAGTGCCTTGGAGCGATTGAGCAGGGCATCAGCCTTTGATCGTCTGGGTCCTCGAGCAAATAGAGGACATCAACAAGAATCATCCCGATTAAGATAGCATCATACCGAACATCATGAAAGATCAGTTAGATCTTGAACAAGTGCATGAGGATCCGTACGTGCCAAGCAGACTTCTCAAGAAGAGAGCTCAGTACAAACGCATCGGTCTAAAGCTAAAAATCCTTCATGGAAGGGGTCGATCAACGATTAAAATATTGATTTAGGGAGATAGTCGAGGCGAAGAATCCATTACAGCTCAATTTTGTCAAAGGGTCTCCTTTTATCCAAGCGATTGTTGATTTGCCTACCCCATATAAATTTAAGACACCAGTGGTTATCCCTAAATGTGATGGTAAGACTGATCCAGTTTTGCACATTAAGCAATATCGTGCAACTGCTGATATATATTATGTTGCTGATGAAATGAGATGTAGAGCTTTTTCAATCACCATCACTAGTTCAGCCCAGATATAGTACAACAACTTGCCCCAAGGATAAATTTATAGTTTTAATCAACTGGTCGAGCTATTCATCAGTAACTTCTATTTTGGGGCCTAGCCAGTTAAGAGAGTAGCTCATCTTCTAAGTGTTAGGCACTGAGCTGGAGAAACCACCATAGAATACATCACTCATTTCAATAATGAAAATTAGAACTGGTTGATTATGAAGAAAAAATAGCCATCACCGCCTTGATGAGTGGGTTACTTCCAGAAAAGTTGTATTACGCAATGGCAAAAGATCCTCCCAAAACCAGAAAAGAGCTCATGGCTAAGGCTAGAAAAATCATGAATGTTGAGGAAGCAATGGCTGCAAAGCAAAGCCCTGCCACTAAGCCTGAAAAGAAGGAGCAAAAATAGAAGAAAGAGGATAAACCCAAAATGTATGAAGCATACACTCCACTCACGGTCAGTATCCACTATATCCTAGAGGAAATTAGGCACAATAAAGATTTAAAGTGGCTTGAGAAGTTGAGGGCAACCCCTGACATGAGAGTTAAATCCAAATATTATGAATTCCACAAGGACTATGGATGCACGACTGATAATTGTATTGCTTTAAAGAACAAAATTGAATCCCTCATTCATCGAGGAAAGATGAGTAAATTTTATTGATCGGCATGAAAGCCAAGAAACAGGATGAAGGTCAAATTCTCCCTACAAACCTATAGATGACAAGAAGCGAGGCCATGATGATGGTTACAATGACGATCCAGCCCTGTCGAAGAAACCCAAAAGCAACCAGAAATTGAGGTAGCTATGATAAGTTTTGGATCTTTTAATTGTCATGTCATCACAAGTGGAGATGCAGGAGGAAGAGATCAGACTGCTGAAAGGAAAGCTTATCTAAATAAAGCACAAGCCTGCTGCTACATACAACGTATCAATTTGAATGATGATGATCGACCTAAGAAAGTAAACAAAGATAAACTTGTCATCGACTTCTCCAAAAATGATCTCTCACGAGTGTTGTATCCCCATGATGACCTATTGGTCATCAAGTTTAGAATCCAGGAAGCCATTATTGCCAGGGTTCTGATAGACATTGGAAGTTCAACTGATATTATGTTCTATCCCTATTTTTAGAGCTTGGGATTGAAGCTTAGTCAACTGGAACCATACCATAGACCCTTGATTAGCTTTTCGAGAGATAAAGTTTACCCCTTAGGAATAGTCAAACTGGAAGTGTTATTCGACACTTGGCCAACAAGCCGCACTGAGAAGATACATTTTTTCTTTATGGATAAAAATGTTGAGTCAACTTACTATGTGATCCTCGACAGGGTAGGATTAAAGAAATTCAAAGTTGTACCATCCACTGCACACCTATGTTTAAAGCTCCCTCCACACTTCGGGGTTGACGTAATAAAGGGTGATAAGAAGGTGGCCAGAGAATGCTATTACTCTTCAGCCAAGCAAGAAGATTTAGTCGATTTGAGAAAAAGACCACCACTTACCAAGTTAACACTATAGAGCCCAACAGTGAGTCAGAAGTTGGTATGTTGGATCCCCGAGATGAAACAAAGATAGTCAAAGGGAGTAAAAGTTACTAAAAGCATAATCTTGGATGATGAAAAAACAGAAAGAACCACCCAAATTGGATCCACATTGGCCTCACTCCTCAAACAGAAACTCGTTGCGTTCCTAAGAAAGCAAAAGAATGTATTCGCTTGGAGTCATGAAGATATGCTTGGGATTCATCCCAACTTCCTCTGTCATGAGCTCAATATTAACAAGGATGCCAAGCTGATCAAATAAAGGCCGGTGTTCAATCCTGAGAAGAACCCATCCATTCAAGAAGAGGTAAAAAAAACTATAAAATGCCTAATTCATTGAAGATGTCAAATATCCAGCATGGGTGGCAAATGTTGTGATGGTCTAGAAGAAAAATAATAAGTAGCGAATGTATATAGATTTTACTGATCTGAAAAAAGCTTGCCCAAAGGACCATTTTCCTTTGCCCATAATTGATTAGTTAGAAGATGCCACAGCAGGACATGAGTTGTTGAGTTTTACGGATGCTTATTCTGGATATAACCATATAAAAATGAAACTAAAGGACAGAGAAATCACTTATTTCATTACCAACCGAGGTACATATTGCTATAACGTAATGCCTTAAGGGCTAAAAAATGCTTGAGCAATGTAACAGAGATTGCTCAATAAGGTGTTTAAACAACAAATTGGGAGAAATATGGAGGTGTACGTAGATGACATGCTGACCAAAAGCAGAAAAGCTTCAGATCATATCAAGGACCTCAATCAAACTTTTGACCAACTCGAAAAGCATAAAATGAAACTAAATTCGATCAAGTACGCATTCGGTGTGTAAGAAGGAATGTTCCTTAGCTTTATAGTAAACCAAAGAGGAATTTAAGCTAATCCTCCCAAAATCAAAGCTTTGATTGAAATGAAATCGCCAACCTGCAAAAAGATATTCAAAAACTTACTGGTAAAGTGACTGCCCTCAACCAATTTGTTTCTCGAGCGACAGACATATGTCTACCATTCTTCAAGGTGCTAAAAAATACCTTCGATTGGAATGAGGAGTGCGAAAAATCACTTCAAGAGTTGAAGAAGTATTTGGGGTCTCTGTCATTGTTGTCCCGACCAATGTTGGGAGAAAAATAATACTTGTATTTAGCTGTTTCTGAATTCGCAGTTAGCTCGGCACTAATTCGACTGGAGAATGGGATTCAAAAACCAGCGTACTACACCCGCAAGGCATTCAGAGGTGCTGAGGTTAGATATCCACAGCTAGAAAAGTTAGCATTAGCCCTTATTGAAGCCTTCGGATGCATGAAACCTTATTTTCAAGTGCATACCATGGTTATATACAATGATTTACCTCTTCGACAAGCACTTCACAAGCCTAATAAGTCAGGCAGGTTGATGTATTGGGCAGTAGAATTGGGAGAATACAACATCGTCTACGAGCCAAAATCATCATTGAAAGGGCAAGCTTTGGCATATTTTATTACCGAATCTACATACCCAGAGGTTATCGACCAACCAAACTTGCCTGCCGAGTAGACTTCTTCGGAAGAGAGCTCAACTCAAAAGTAAGCCAAAGTCGTAGGGGATAAACCAGAATCGTCCATTGCTCAAGAAATGGCCCAGAAGTATGCAAAATAAAAGTTAGAAGATATTCCACCATGGAATTTTATCTACAGAAAGCTTTGGTAGTGAAATTCCATTATGGAACTTATATATGGATGGATCTTAATGTGCATCAGGTAGTGGAGATGGTATCATACTTAACACTCCTGACAATATTGATGTGGAATATGCCCTCAGGTTTTTATTTCAAGATTCAAATAATGAAGCCGAGTACGAGGCTTTAATCATCAGGCTTGAATTAGCCCAAACATTGGGTACCAAGCAAGTAGTGGCACACAGTGATTCCTAATTTATTGTCAACCAAGTGCTTCATATATATGGAGTCAAAGAAGACTTGATGGTGAGATATTTGACTAAGGTAATGGAAGTTATTTCCAAATTTTTGGTCGTACAGATAAGAAAAATACCAATTTTAGACACGTTGTGTCCATTGAAAGTAGTCGACTTAATCAGGGAGGTACATGAAGGTTCTTGTGGAGCTCATTCAGCTGGTCGGTCATTAGTCCAAAAATTACCACGCGGGGGGTATTACTGGCCAACTATGAAGGCAGATTATAGGTTATTCGCAAAAAAATGTTATAAGTGCCAAAGATTTGTTGCAGTTTATAGAGCACCGGCCGCTGCTTTAACACAAATCACTTCTCCCTGGACATTTTCCATTTGAGGAATTGACTTGGTAGGCCCATTGCCGACCACCAAAGGTAGGTTAAAATAGCTGGTGGTAGCAGTTCATTATTTCACGAAATGGGTGGAAGCAGAGCCATTGATAGAGATGCCCTATGAGAAGGTATATCAATTCATATGGAAGAACATCATATGCAGATATGGCATGCCTTATGCCTTCGTTACTGACCATGGCACACAATTCGATAATGATAAATTCGAAGCATACTGTGTTCAATCCAATATCTAAAAACTTCACTCTGCCCGTGATATCCATAAAGCAACGGTCAAACAAAAGTGATAAATAGAACCTTACTTAAGGGACTGAAGAAGAGACTTGATGCTGTCAAGGGTAATTAGCTTAATGAATTACACCCTGTTATTTGGGCTTATAGAACCACGTCGAGAACAGCAACAAGAAAAACACCTTATATGCTTGCATTTGGGACAAAAGCTATGGTACTGGCCGAGATAGGTCTACCAACTCATTGAGTGTTAAAATTTAATTCTCCCAAGAGTAATCTAATGAGACGACTAGACTTGGACATGGTGGAAGAAGTCCGAGAAGATGCCACCCTCAGAGCTGCTGCATATTAACAAAGGACTGCTCGCTTTTATAACAAAAGGGTCAAGTCGAGAAACTTAAAAGAGGGGTATTACATTCTCAAAATGATCATCCAAAAAGGAAACAAGCTTGAAGCAAACTGGGATGGTCCATATCGCATTTCGGCAGTAATCCGACCAGGAACTTTTCGACTAGAGACACTTGATGGGGAAGAATTCATGAACCCTTGTAACGCCGAACACCTCCAAAAATACTATCAATGAATAAAAGCAGGTTGTCAGTTCTTCGCTATTACCCCATAATAAAAATAGTCCTTATTGGCATCTGGTAAGTTGACCACTAAAGCTCTATTGACAAACCTAGTTTTCAAGTAATATGTGTTGTCATTAGTAACCCACTTGTAGTAAAACATCAACTCGGTAATAACAATATATGTTGTTTGGTTAAGCCTATGAATCCCATTTACTAATCTCCAAGTATTAGGAGCTCCACTAGCAGGGACAATGTCAAAATATTGAATAAACTCCAAGAAGAAACAATTGGGGGGAAAGGTAATACCACATTCAGCTATAATTAGCGAAGGGATCCAATGACCCTCTGGCAATGATAAAACGTCAACTGGAGAAACAAGCATTTTTAATTCTACCCAATCAGGGATATTTATTTCCTATCTAAATTCATATAAAAATCCCCATGAAAGATGTACACCATGATTACAACAAAGAAAGAAATCAAAGGAATGGGAAGAAGAAAGCTTACAAAGAAAACTACGACAGAAGTAAGAGTGAAAATAAATGCAAAAAGAAATCTTGAAGACGAAAATCTTGGAGACGAAATATAGCTCAGAAAGTTTGAAAATTTGTGGTATAGAAACCAGCAAAATCTCGTCTCTTATAGCTTGCCTAGAATACAGTGCACGTAATGATTAACTATATAGACAATTGATATTCTGACGGCAACACAACTCCAAAGATGAGAAATTACTGATGTGCCCTTTGGCGGTTCGCTAAATTTCTAATTATTCACAAAATTTCCATCACATGATAAAATGATGGAAATTTTTTACAACTCATATAATTCGGCAACCAATTAAAATCATAAAAGACTTTCGAGCAACTGTGGACAGCTCATACTTCATCCTTTTAACATAATATCAAGAATAAAGCATTGGGGGCTTCTGTTAATGCCAAAAATTATCCATCTACGAGGACCAATTAGAAATCGACACTTGTCCCCTCACGTGGCAACAATCATAGTCATCAAGTACTTGGTCGTCTTAGAAGATAGTTGATCGGCCAGCAGGCCGACCAATCTGAAGAATACAAGCCATCATGAAAGATAAAACGTTCATCGCATTGAAGGTAACCAAGAGTCATTCAACACTTGCTCAATACTCTCAATAGTCACATTCATTATCTATGGGTGTAAATGCTTAAGGATATAAAAGCATTCCAACCCTTGATCTCCGAGTCACTATAAATACAACATATTACTTTCACAAAAGGCAAGAGAGAAATGTACAAGGTCATTCTTCTAACAAAGAGAAGTCATAAGGCTAGTCGTACTGATGCATTAACCAGAATCTAACCAAAAAATGCTCTCCCTTCTATTTACAACCGACCTCTCTCTATCCTCATCAAACATCACCACCCAAACACCACCCAACCATAGCACCACCGCCTAACCTCCTCCATGGCCACTGCACAACCCAGTCCTACCTCTCCTAGGCTTCTTCCCAGCCCCATTACCAGGGGGTTTGTACACTGCCCACTGTCTCTGGAACCTGTTTGGATGCCCCTTGCGCTGGTGAGGAAGGTCAGATTTTGGATGAATCATTGGTGGATGGGTCACCGACCTTGCCATCTAATGGAAGTAAAAGTGCAGGTCAGTCCATTATGGACGTTCGTAATGGAACCTACATTGGTGTCTCTGATGCTGAGAGAATGAAAGTCTTGAATGATGATGAGAATACCCATTACCGTAGTTTATTACTTAGCAAGGGTTTCTCGTTAGAGGATATTAAGAATGGAGGTGTTAAATCTTTGGCGTGTTCTTCAGTTCCTCACTCTTCCTCGTCCCAGCCTGGCGATGGTCGTACTTCTGGGTACAGTCCGAATGGCGAAGTGGGTTATGCCAAGCCGTTAGCCACCGTGTTGGTTGAGAAGTCCTTTTCGGATAGAGGGGATGGTAAGAGCCCAGAGGTTCTTTCTAATGGGATGGCCCATCAGTCCCAACTTTCATGTGCGGTTTCCAATGATAAGACTTGGAAATCTGTTGATACTGAAAAGAGAAAATCGAAACTTAGGTTGTCCTTTCACCAACCCTCTGTGGTTGACAACATTATCACTGTCACACCGCCGGCTGAGGTGACTAGAGGGGGACATGACAGATGGGAAAATAGTATGGTGGGTTACTTTCTAGGGAAGAAATCACCCTTCTCTTTCATCAACAATCTTGCTATGAGGATATGGATCAAGTTTGGCCTGACTAACGTGTTGGCCCATGATAATGGTTTTTTCTTTTTCATTTATGATAACCCTAATAAAAGAGATGAGGTCCTTGATAATGGGCCATGGCATTTTGTCGGCATGACCATCATACTGAAGAAGTGGCATCCAACCTTCATTTTTAGCAAAGATAGTGCCAAGAAAATACCCTTGTGGGTTAAGATGCACGATATTCCGGTCCAACTGTGGACGAAAGATGGTCTCAGTTACATTGGCAAGTTCGGTTGTCCTACCTTTATACGCTGATGCAGTTACTGAAGAGATGAACATAATCTCTTATGCACGTATTTGTGTAGAGGTGGAGGCAAAGGAGACCTATGCAAACAGCATCAATGTGATCATGGAGGACGGGGCCATTGCGCCTGTAGGCATTGAATATCAAGCAAAGTCGCCCTCTTGCCCTCACTGCCTCATGTTTGGGCACTCTCTTAGAAGATGTAATAAGATGAAGTCGACTGTTTCTACACAGACCAACCCAGTTGAAGTGTCATTGACGTCCAAAGCGGTGGCAATACCTAAAGACGATGCTGGTTGGACTGTTGTACCAAAGAAGAGCATTTCTAAACAGCATGTAGAGCTAGAGAACTGTGAAACATCTGGTAGTATAGAATGCAGCGATGGGATATTTTTAAGTGAAACCCTTGGTGATAAGCCAAGTATTCTGATGGAAGCTCCCCTTCCATTATCTAACTCTTTTGAAGCTATGGCCCTTGATTTTGAAGGAGAGGCAACTCCCGAGCCATCTGCCCTGGCCAAGAGAGTCTTGATGGTTGACGAGCTGGCCAATAAGCATAAAAATGTTGGGAATAAGGAAGTCAAGTCTGGAGGTAAGAACAGAAGGAGGGAAAAAGCAATATCTCTTAATGTTTAAGTGTGTTTCATGGAACATAAGGGGTCTTAATGCCCCTCATAAACAGCAGGAAGTGTGTAAATTAATTAGAGACCAGCAGCTGGATTTGGTGTGCTTGCTTGAAACTAAAGTTAGAAGAGCTAACTTAAGTAACGTTAAAAATAATTGTTTTTTCCACTGGGATTTTCTTCATAACTGTCCAAATGATGGGGGTGTGGCGAGGGTCATGGTGGGGTGGAACCCTAATATTGTTGAGGTGACATTGGTCGATTCTCATCCCCAGGCGTTGCTATGAAAAGTGGAGGTGTGCGGGAGATACCTTCATTTTTTTGCGTCTTTCATCTATGGTGATAACTTGCCTAACAACAGAATCTCTTTATGGGAGTTCTTACGGCAGAACAATGGGAGAGTTGAAGGCCAACCTTGGGGTTTGATGGGTGACTTCAACGTGGTGAGAAATCAGGAGGAGAAAAGAGGTCTGCTTGGTATTGACGAGGGTGCAACTGATGCTTTCAACCTGTGTATAAACGACATCTAGGTGGATGAGATGAGAGCTACAGGGTTATGGTTTACATGGAACAAGAATCAGGGGGTGATGACAATGTCCAGTCTAGAATGGATAGAGTCCTTCACAACGACTCTTGGGCCACTGTTTTCCCGGACTCTCAAGCGACGGTGCTCCCTAACGGTGCCTCTGATCACTGCCCCATTATCACCTTGGTGTTACCTCTTGAGCCAAGAAGACCTAAGCCATTTAAATTCCATAATTTTTGGATGGCTCATGCTGAGTTTCGTGATGTGTTGTTAGATGCTTGGCACGGGGAAGATTTTGGTAATCCCATGGTCATCCTCAGCAAGAAGATGAAGAGACTCAAGGGTGGTCTGATTGGGTTTGACAATAAGTTTTTTAACCATCTGGCTATGAGAGTTGAGGAAGCCAAAATTCTCTTGGATGAGGCCCAAAGAAGACTGGATACCGATGGGTGCAACAGCAGTCTCCAACAGGATGAGAAAGAGAAGCTGGCGAGGTACCTGGAGCTTAGAAATGCAGAAGAATCCTACTATAAGCAACAATCCAGAATCAAGTGGCTTCAGCTTTGTGAAGGGAACAATAATTTCTTCCACAAGAAGGCTAATCAAGCTTTGTCTAGGAAGAAGATTATCAATATTGAGGACGCCAATGGGTGTAGAGTTGAAGGCACGCTTGAGGTGGCTAACATTGCAGTGGGGCATTTCACCGAGCTGCTGGGATCCAGCCCCTCTTGTGAGGATCCGGGTTCTTTTCTCAGGGATAATGTGAGAAAAAGGATTAATGATGATGAGAGTAGGGCGTTGAGGGCCCCAATCTCTAATGATGAAATTAAAAGGGCAATGTTTGATATTAGCTCGGATAAAGCCCCGGGGCCTGATGGGTTTAACACTTTCTTTTTTAAAGAAAATTGGGAGGTTGTTGGGAGTGATGTGGTGGAAGCTGTCCAGCATTTCTTTAGGTGTAGTTACTTACCCAGACAATGGAACTGCACTGCCTTATCCCTCATTCCAAAGGTCCCTACGCCTTCGAGCATGAATGATTTTCTCCCCATTACCTGTTGCAACACAATCTACAAATGTATCGCGAAGTTTATTGCTAATAGGATGAAGCATGTTCTACCCCACCTCATTAACCAGAGACAGGCTGCATTTGTTCAGGGGAGGGCCATCTCTGATAACATCCTCTTACTTCAAGAAATTATGAGGAACTATCATAAGGAGCTGTGGCCCCCCAGATGCATGTTGAAGATTGACCTGCTCAAAGCTTACGACACCGTGAGTTGGAAGTTCCTCCGTAAACTCTTGATGCATTTGGTTGGGGTTTCCCACTATCTTCGTTGGTTGGTTGTTTGAGTGTTTCACTAATACCAGGTATTCTGTTAGCCTGAATGGGAAGTTGCATGATTTTTTTAGGGTAAGAGAGGGTTGAGGCAAGGCGATCCACTCTCTCCTTACCTCTTCCTTTTGGTTATGGATACGTTCTCCTGCCTCATGGATAAAGCCTGCATAGACCCTGCTGTAATACCCCGCATTTTGATCGATATTTATTTATGGGATTAATTAAATTAAATGTGAATTAATTGAGAATTAATCCGGATAAAATACTAACGAGATGTGAGTTGGTATCTGATTATAATGTGTATATATGGAAATATATGAATATTGAAAATATTAAAATTGTCGCGAGACTGAAATACGGCAATTTGGGAAATTTTGTTGGACGCGTGTGACAGTCGCGTCAGGAATGTAATTATTTAAATTAAAAAGTGAATTTTATTTTTATCAACCGTATGGTCATTTTGAGTGTGCCAACGAGTCCGGAAGGGTCGAAATAGTCAGAAAACACTAGCCGGGGGTTTAGTTTGGGTCCCGGGGCATTTTTGGGCCACACCGGCAACTTAAAAGGGTACTTTGGTAATTTTGAAATTTGGGGAATTTTGACCAACGAATTTTGGGAATTAAAAATAGGGTATTTAGGAACCCACTAACCCATTACCAGCACTTAACTAATTAGAAGGCTACGAGAGTTATAGGAGAGGTTAGGAGAAGTTCCCAAAAGAGAAACACAACCTCCATCTTCAACCTTCAACCTTGGGAGAAAAAGGAGAGAGCAGCCTTCATCAATTCAACACCAAATTCAGAGAAAAATCCAAGGCAAGTGGTTTAATTACGTTAATTTCAAGCGAATGTTCCTTCCATGATTAGAAAATTGTATAATCGCATTGTATTGGAAGATTTATAAAAACCCATGAGATTGGAGTTATAAATTCAGATTTTGATATAGGTTTGCATGTAGAATTGTTATTGGGTGATTGGACTAAAAGAATTACTACTTTTTATGTTACAAAAACAGATATATGTATGGAAATTGAAGACTTTAAATTTCTAGGGTTCATGTTCATAAGGTTTGGGAAAATTGGGGAGTTATGACAATTAGATGATGTTTAGGAAGATTTGGCCCTATATAAATGTAAAGTTATGACCTACGAATGTTTAGTGTGGATTAGAAACCTTAAAATACTGTTGGGACGATTTTTATATGGGATTAGAGGTGAAGAAAATAGAGAAAAACGAGATAGGAAAATTCTGGGCTCGAAACTGGCATCTCGTTAGAAGACCTGCCCAGGTCGTTCGAATGAGCTCGTTCGAACGAGCTTCTAACGAGGTGACAGTTTGCCTTCTAACGAGTGGGATGTTCGTTCGATGCCTTTCGTTCGAACGAGATCTCGTTAGATGCCCACTTCGTTCGAACGAACTCTCGTTCGAACGAGACTTCTAACGAGTTGACAGATTGGCTTTTTGGCCTGGTTTGATTTCTAGTTCCCCGTATCCTTGTTTAATTGTAGAGATAACATTACCTTGATGACTAACTGAGATAGTTGGGATATTCGGGATATATTGAGGTGTAAAATATAGAAGAATGATTTGAACCAAATGAAAATTGTGGATTAGGACGTGAGTGACTAATTACGATGTGAGAATAATTGACGATTTAAATGTTAGTATTAACCGGGGATATGTGAATTGCGTAACATTACAAGTTGGTATAAGAATGAGAAGTATACCACTAATAAATTATGGTAATTACTAAGATGTGTGCATGCTTAGTATATGTATATGATTTTATGTGTATGACATACCTACCATACTTGCTATCACGGGAGGTTTACGTTCGCTTAGGGCCATCTAATCTTTGTGTGCCCGGATTTAGATTGGTACCTCGAGGACATAGTTCAAGAGAATGACTTATTTGTGAGTTAATAAGTCAGCTGACTATGGAGCGTAGGTATGTACGTGACCATGGATATGTTGAATTATGTTCGCCTCCATTTTTGTGTGTGGTGCTTATTCTAACAATTCCTGAGAGATTCGGAATTTGTAATCCTTATGTACGTGATGTACCGGGATGGATAGCAGAGTATGTGTGCACCACAGCTTAGCCTCGGGGTGCTTATATTGTATATTTATGATGTGAATAATATACGGTTAAATGAAAAGGAATTGTTATGTTTAATTGCGAGTATGATTGTAGTAACGTCCTGATAAAGATAAAAAGGGATAACCTGCTGTGAAATGGTAATGCTGATAATTGAAAATCCGAGTTTAAGTAAAGCTATCTATTTAAGTGATAACATTGGGAATTCATATTGTGAATTGAGTAGGAAGGTTAGAACTTATGTCGGTTTAGTTAGATATGAGAATCACTTGAATGGGTACGGTACGTTAGGAGTGCACAATTAGTCGAGAGGTGAGTATTTCATGTGAGAGCACGTCCTAACATGTATTTTGCATTCATTGTTTTAATGTTATTAAAGCACTTGCTGTTTTTAAAATACTCTTCACTTTCGGGCTCTGACCCGTTTGCTTTCAAATCTACTTTTTGTAAAAACCTTTTTAGGTGCCCAGCCACAAGGACACCATGCATAGGATTTCCATTCTGGTGACGAGATGTAGCTATTGTGGAACTTACAGGGCCTTGCTAGTAGACGCTTCTTTTGTCTTGACTCCATATTCAGTTTCATCATTTGTAGGGCATGTCGCCCATTTCTATTAGAGACATTTCTTATTTCAGTTATTCAGATCTTTGGCATGTAATTAATTCAGGATTCAGTTGTATTTATTTCAGTTGTGGGATTGTTGTGAGGAGTTTTCCTCCGGACTTACTATTATTTGTTGGTTACCTTATTGAGACTCTATGGTGTATGGTTATGTTACTCTTTCATTATTCTTTCAATGCATGTTAATCAGACTTATTTTAAAATTTGACATCTTACTTTTTAAATACTAGGTGGTTAGTAATCATTAAAAAAATGTTTTCGACAGTGATGCTATTAACTGAACCAACTTGGCATTTTGTATTAATTTAATAAAGGA
This sequence comes from Sambucus nigra, assembly GCA_949130495.1. NCBI lineage: Eukaryota > Viridiplantae > Streptophyta > Magnoliopsida > Dipsacales > Adoxaceae > Sambucus > Sambucus nigra. The sequence goes on from OX422218.1 coordinate 153,308,669, forward strand.
GTAGCTACCCGGTATTTAATTAGTCGGGGTGTCACAGGTGGTATCAGAGCATCTGGTTCTAGTGTCCTTTAGGATCTGTACGGCTTGTTACGTTTCCGCTGAGCTTTCTTTGATATAGAGCCCTAATACTAGGAATGTTGTGTTTATCTCTATATACTGGAAAATTCGTACTTCTGCGACTTGTTTATTTGAATGATGAACTCATCCAAATTTACTTAAATATTCAGATGGATCGTCAAGAAGAACTAGCTAAAACAGTTAGGGGAGTCAACGAGCAAGATCGAATCACACCCCAGGTATCCCCAGGAAGAATATCAACCGTCAAGTTAGCAGGTATCGTGGCACAAGCTGTCACCACTGCAGTTTTACAATACCAAGAACGCAGCATACAACTTAAAGGAGGCAAAAGACCTAGAGAGGTTAACCAAATGCATGTGACTAAAGCTGACAAATGTGCGAAGACACCGAACCTGCGACAACAAAACAACCAAGATAGAGTCAGTTCCAGAAGTAACGAGATTTATGTACAGGGGCAAAAGTGTCAGGGCCAACGAAGTCAGGTTCAGAATGAAACCACAAAGAGGTGTTTCAGTTGTGGAATGGACGATCACAAACGTGAATCTTGTCCGAATCAGACTGGGGATAAACTACAATCCGACCAGCGAAGAATTTCGAAACTCTGCTATAAATGTGTACAACCGGGTCACAAGTGGATGGATTGTCCCCACCCTGACAAAGTTTTTCCACAAATTTCCCATCAAGGCCAGCAAGACCAGGGAAAAAGTGAGACTAGTCAACAACGTGGTAAAATGAAACAGCTTCGAAAGAGGAATAAAGTCCCAAGTCAGCAAGGTCGACACCGACAGCAGCAGGGTCAGAGGGGGAGTAACTTCAGAGGCCGATGTTTTGTGTGTGGCACGCATGGCCATAGGCGTAAGGATTGTCCAGAGAAGAACAGGGCCCCACGACAGGAAGGTGCTAGTAATAAACCACAGCAGCCAGCTCCACCACCCTTTCCAACAGCCTCAGTTCAGCAGAGACAGCTACAGTGCGGATGAGTCTATAACTTCCCACAGGCAACCGCTCCGCAGGCACCACCCGCAATTTGGGGTATGTTTTCCTATCCATGGGACTTTTTGGGTCGAATTTTGTTTGTTACTGGGACAACGCATTATTTTATAGCTAAATATTATGCGAAGACCTTAGGGTTATTAACCACAGTATTGAGCACTGTAACGTAGGTAGACTCACCACTGGGGAATGGTTCATTTTTTTTTATATGCCGGGGAGTGGGGGTAGAGATTGGTAGTTTGGTATTTCCTGCAGACATGTTAGTCTTAGATATACATGTACATGATGTTATTATTGGTATGGATTGGCCCGCAGCTTACCGAGCCATGATTGATTGTTTTAGTAGGAGTATTATCTTTGCCATTCCCGGGCAGGAGATGTTTTTAGTGGCGATGCCTCGCCCTGAGGGAGGATCATCCACTCATTTGTACTACATAGAGGAGGAGACCTCTAAGGAAGTGGTGATACCACTTGATTCGATACCCGTTGTTAGTGAGTTCGCCGATGTATTTCAGGATATACCTGGACTACCTCCGAGTAGGGAGATAGATTTTGTGATTGATTTGATGCCGGGCACTCGGCCTATTGCCCGCGCACCTTACCGTATGGCTCCAGTTGAGATGAGAGAGTTACGGGATCAGATTGAGCAGTTGTTGGGTCAGGGGTTTATCCGGAGGAGTACTTCGTCGTGGGGTGCCCCTGTGTTATTTGTAAAGAAGAGGGATGGATCGTTGAAGTTGTGTGCAGATTACCGGGAGTTGAATAAAGTCACGATACGGAATAAGTATCCGTTGCCCCGAATTGATGACTTATTCGACCAACTGAGAGGAGCTTCTTTCTTCTCAAAGATTGACTTGCGATCGGGATACCATCAGTTGCGTATCAGGGATGAGGACGTCTCGAAGACTGCTTTCTTAACGAGATATGGTTCCTACGAGTTTCGGGTTATGCCTTTTGGTTTGACCAATGCTCCAGCCGTGTTTATGGACTTGATGAATAGAGTGTTCAGAGAGTTCCTAGATCAGTTTGTCATTGTCTTCATTGATGATATACTGGTTTACTCCCAGACAGAGGAGGAGCACGCCGAGCATTTGAGGCAGGTTTTGCAGACGCTACGTCAGAACGAACTGTATGCAAAGTATGAGAAGTGCGGGTTTTGGCTGAAGGAGGTTCAGTTTTTGGGGCATATTATTTCCGACCGGGGGATATCTGTTGATCCGGGGAAGGTATCCGCGGTGAGGGAGTGGGGACAACCCACGACACCGACTGAGATCCGTAGTTTTCTTGGGCCTAGCAGGATACTACAGGAGGTTTATTCGGGGTTCCTCCAAGATAGCGGGTCCGTTGACACATCTGACTCGAAAAGGTGTGCCGTTCATTTGGAGTGATGCCTGTCAGTTGGCAGTCGATGAGTTGAAGGACAAGTTGACCTCAGCACCTGTGTTAGCATTTCCGAGGCTGGGAGTTGAGTATCTAGTTTACACCGACGCGTCCTTACAAGGACTTGGAGGTGTAATGCAGCAGGAGAGTCAGGCCATAGCTTATGCTTCCCGTAAGCTTAAGCCTCACGAGAAGAATTACCCCACCCATGACTTGGAGTTAGCGGCAGTGGTATTTGCCCTTCGGATTTGGAGACATTACCTTTTGGGGGAGAAGTTTTGATTGTTCAAAGACCACAAGTCCCTACAATACCTATTCACGCAGAAGGAGTTGAATATGCGGCAGCGAAGGTGGCTTGAGTTTGTGAAGGATTATCAGTTCGATATCCAATATCACCCGGGGAAGGCTAACGTGGTAGCAGACACGTTGAGCCGTAGGCCAGTAAATGAGGTGGCAGGGGTGTGGAAGGCAAAGTGGAAAGAATTGGGACACCAGGATGCAGTGGCCCGATCGTTCATGTCTGTGATGACTGTTACACCGCAGATTATCACGAAGGTGGTAAAGGCACAGGCAAATGACTCGTTCTGTCAGGAGCAGATAGTTCGATTACTAGCAGAGGGAGCCGAGTCCTATCTTCAATGGAAGACTGGTAGTTCCGGAAGGGGAGGAATTTTGACACGAGGTGATGGCAGAGTCGCACGGCTCACGGTTCGCGGTACATCCCGGTAGGGACAAAACGTACCAAGACATGAGACGACAGTATTGGTGGAGCGGGATGAAGAGAGATATTGCCGTGTTTGTTTCTAAATGCGCCACTTGTCAGCTGGTAAAAGTGGATCATTAGAGACCAGCAGGACTTCTACAGCCATTAGAGGTCCCGATGTGGATGTGGGAGAGCATCTCCATGGACTTTATCACGGGGTTGCCGACGTCACAGAGAGGTCACGACTCCATTTGGGTAATTGTGGACAGGTTGACCAAAGTTGCTCATTTTCTACCCGTAAGGACAGACTACACTACGGGACAGTATGCCAAGATTTTTATTGCAGAAATAGTGAGACTTCACGGTGTGCCCCTAAATATCGTGTCTGACAGAGACAAGATATTTGTTTCACGGTTTTGGGAAAGTTTTCAGGAGGCCATGGGCACGGAATTGCGATTGAGTACGGCGTATCACCCGCAGACCGATGGGCAAACCGAGCGTACAAACCAGATGTTGGAGGACATGTTGCATATGTGCATCATTAATTTTGGGGGTGGATGGGAGCAGTATCTTCCACTGGTGGAGTTTGCTTACAACAACTCCTACCAGTTCACCATTGGCATGGCTCCATTTGAGGCGTTGTACGGTAGACCTTGTCGTTCCCCAGCATGTTGGTTGGAGGTGGGGGACAACAAACTACTTGGGCCGGAAGTGATTCAGGATACTTCGGCGAGGATAGAATTGATACGGGGTCGCATTCGGGTAGCTCAGGATCGGCAGAAGAGCTATGCTGATGCGAAGAGGTTCTTCAGGGAATTCCAAGTGGGGGACCGGGTTTTACTCAGAGTATCTCCTATGAAGGGGATTATGCGATTTGGGAAGAAGGGGAAGTTGGCACCGAGATACGTGGGACCATTCCCTATCATCGAGCGGATTGGGTCTGTTGCCTATAGACTTGGATTACCGGAGCATTTACATAGGATTCATGATGTGTTTCATATTTTCTCGCTAAGGAAATATCTTAGAGATGATTTGGCTCATTCTCACATTGCTTTGGAGGACATCGATCTCCAGCCCGATATCTCCTACGAGAAGGGGCCGATTGCTATTTTGGACCGAAGTGAGCGGAAACTGCGGTCAAAGATAGTTCCGATAGTACGTGTTCAGTGGCGGCATCATAATGCCGAGGAGTCCACATGGGAGCGCGAGGATGAGATGCGCGAACGTTATCCAGAGTTGTTTTTACCAGGTACTTTTTAGTTCCGAATTTCGGGACGAAATTCTGTTATTAGGGGGGGAGTATGTAATACCCCGCATTTTTATCCATATTTATTTATGGGATTAATTAAATTAAATGTGAATTAATTGAGAATTAATCCGGATTAAATACTAACGAGATGTGAGTTGGTATCTGATTATAATGTGTATATATGGCAATATATGAATATTGAAAATATTAAAATTGTCGCGAGACTGAAATACGGCAATTTGGGAAATTTTGTTGGGACGCGTGTGACAGTCGCGTCAGGAATGTAATTATTTAAATTAAAAAGTGAATTTTATTTTTATCAACTGTATGGTCATTTTGAGTGCGCCAACGAGTCCGGAAGGGTCGAAATAGTCAGAAAACACTAGCCGGGGGTTTAGTTTGGGTCCCAGGGCATTTTTGGCCACACCGGCAACTTAAAAGGGTATTTTGGTAATTTTGGAATTTGGGGAATTTTGACCAACGAATTTTGGGAATTAAAAATAGGGTATTTAGGAACCCACTAACCCATTACCAGCACTTAACTAATTAGAAGGCTACGGGAGTTATAGGAGAGGTTAGGAGAAGTTCCCAAAAGAGAAACACAACCTCCATCTTCAACCTTCAACCTTGGGAGAAAAAGGAGAGAGCAACCTTCATCAATTCAACACCAAATTCAGAGAAAAATCCAAGGCAAGTGGTTTAATTACGTTAATTTCAAGCGAATGTTTCTTCCATGATTAGAAAATTGTATAATCGCATTGTATTGGAAGGTTTATAAAAAACCATGAGATTGGAGTTATAAATTCAGATTTTGATAAACGCATGTAGAATTGTTATTGGGTGATTGGACTAAAAGAATTACTACTTTTTATGTTACAAAAAAAGATCTATGTATGGAAATTGAAGACTTTAAATTTCTAGGGTTCATGTTCATAAGGTTTGGGAAAATTGGGGAGTTATGACAATTAGATGATGTTTAGGAAGATTTGGCCCTATATAAATGTAAAGTTATGACCTACGAATGTTTAGTGTGGATTAGAAACCTTAAAATACTGTTGGGACGATTTTTATATGGGATTAGAGGTGAAGAAAAATAGAGAAAAACGAGATAGGAAAATTCTGGGCTCGAAACTGGCATCTCGTTAGAAGACCTGCCCAGGTTGTTCGAATGAGCTCGTTCGAACGAGCTTCTAACGAGGTGACAGTTTGCCTTCTAACGAGTGGGATGTTCGTTCGATGCCTTTCGTTCGAACGAGATCTCGTTAGATGCCCACTTCGTTCGAACGAACTCTCGTTCGAACGAGACTTCTAACGAGTTGACAGATTGGCTTTTTGGCCTGGTTTGATTTCTAGTTCCCCGTATCGTTGTTTAATTGTAGAGATAACATTACCTTGATGACTAATTGAGATAGTTGGGATATTCGGGATATATTGAGGTGTAAAATATAGAAGAATGATTTGAACCAAATGAAAATTGTGGATTAGGACGTGAGTGACTAATTACGATGTGAGAATAATTGACGATTTAAATGTTAGTATTAACCGGGGATATGTGAATTGCGTAACATTATAAGTTGGTATAAGAATGAGAAGTATACCACTAATAAATTATGGTAATTACTAAGATGTGTGCATGCTTAGTATATGTATATGATTTTATGTGTATGACATACCTACCATACTTGCTATCACGGGAGGTTAACGTTCGCTTAGGGCCATCTAATCTTTGTGTGCCCGGATTTAGATTGGTACCTCGAGGACATAGTTCAAGAGAATGACTTATTTGTGAGTTAATAAGTCAGCTGACTATGGAGCGTAGGTATGTACGTGACCATGGATATGTTGAATTATGTTCGCCTCCATTTTTGTGTGTGGTGCTTATTCTAACAATTCCTAAGAGATTCGAAATTTGTAATCCTTATGTACGTGATGTACCGGGATGGATAGCAGAGTATGTGTGCACCACAGCTTAGCCTCGGGGTGCTTATATTGTATATTTATGATGTGAATAATATACGGTTAAATGAAAAGGAATTGTTATGTTTAATTGCGAGTATGATTGTAGTAACGTCCTGATAAAGATAAAAAGGGATAACCTGCTGTGAAATGGTAATGCTGATAATTGAAAATCCGAGTTTAAGTAAAGCTATCTATTTAAGTGATAACATTGGGAATTCATATTGTGAATTGAGTAGGAAGGTTAGAACTTATGTCGGTTTAGTTAGATATGAGAATCACTTGAATGGGTACGGTACGTTAGGAGTGCACAATTAGTCGAGAGGTGAGTATTTCATGTGAGAGCACGTCCTAACATGTATTTTGCATTCATTTTTTTAATGTTATTAAAGCACTTGCTATTTTTAAAATACTCTCCACTTTCGGGCTCTGACCCGTTTGCTTTCAAATCTACTTTTTGTAAAAACCTTTTTAGGTGCCCAGCCACAAGGACACCATGCATAGGATTTCCATTCAGGCTATAGCTGTTGTGGAACTTACAGGGCCTTGCTAGTAGACGCTTCTTTTGTCTTGACTCCATATTCAGTTTCATCATTTGTAGGGTATGTCGCCCATTTCTATTAGAGACATTTCTTATTTCAGTTATTCAGATCTTTGGCATGTAATCAATTCAGGATTCAGTTGTATTTATTTCAGTTGTGGGATTGTTGTGAGGAGTTTTCCTCCGGACTTACTATTATTTGTTGGTTACCTTATTGAGACTCTATGGTGTATGGTTATGTTACTCTTTCATTGTTCTTTCAATGCATGTTAATCAGACTTATTTTAAAATTTGACATCTTACTTTTTAAATACTAGGTGGTTAGTAATCATTAAAAAAATGTTTTCGACAGTGATGCTATTAACTGAACCAACTTGGCATTTTGTATTAATTTAATAAAGGAGTAGCTACCCGGTATTTAATTAGTCGGGGTGTCACACCTGCTTTCACTTTTCACCCCAGGTGTAAGCAAGACGGTCTGAATCACTTATGTTTTGAGGATGACGTTATCATTCTTTATGGGGGGAACATTTCTTCATGCGCCATTGCCAAGAAGACTTTGGACGATTTTTGCAATTTTTCGGGGCTACGACCGAACTTCAACAAGTGCAGCTTCTACGTTTCTGGCATCGGAGAGGAGGGGATCAACCAAATCAATGGTACTCTTGGCTTTTCTCTGAGCAACCCCCCTTCTTATACCTTGGCGTTCTGCTCATTTCTACTAGGCTGAAGGACCATGACTGCCAAAGATATATTGATAAGATTACAGGTAGGATCAAGTGTTGGACCAATAAGTTTCTGAGTTATGCGGACCGACTTCAGCTCATCAAGTCTGTCCTCTTTGGGATCCAGGTATATTGGTTCAGTCTCTTCATTTTACCTAAAGGGGTCATTAAGAAAATTGAGCAACTGATGAAGGATTTCTTATGGACGGGTTCTGACCAAAAGCATTCTCGAGCCAAGGTTGCATGGAAGGATTTGTGCTGTAACTATACTGAGGGGGGCTTGGAGTCAAAAGTTTGGAGAGGTGGAATATTGTTGCCATCATGAAAACTTTATGGAATTTATGCAGCAAGAAGGACTGCTTGTGGATGAAATGGTGTGATATCTTTAAACTGAAAAGGAGAAGTATTTGGGCCCTAGTTATACCAGTTGATTGTTCTTGGAGCTGGAGGAAGATAATTCAGCTTAGAGACCGTATTAGACCGCTCATCAAGTGCAGAGTTGGCAATGGTATGGATTCTTTCTTTTGGTATGACAACTGCCATCCTTTAGGCCCTTTGCACCCCCGCTTTGGTGATAGAGTCATTTATGATGCGGCAAGCAACCACAAGGCTCTGATTGTTGATTTCATCCATGAGAATAGATGGAGATGGCCGGCTACCATCACGTGGGAGCTATCGGAGATTAGAAATGTTCTTTTGCCAAATATTCAGGAAGATATGAACGATGAAGTTACGTGGATCCCCAACCAGGGTGGGTTCACCATTAGTTCGGCGTACAATGAGCTTTCCCCTGCTCAACCCCCTGTGGCATGGCACAACTTGGTATGTAACAAGGTTAACATACCGAAGTGTACTTTTATCCTTTGGCTGACTTGCAGGGATGCCATTCATACTAAGGACAAGATGTTTAACTGGGGCATTGCGGATGATAATTTATGTTGCAGTTGCAACAATGGGGTGGAGTCAATAGCCCATGTGTTCAATGAATGCCTCGTTGCTAAGGAGGTGTGGAAGGAGGTGAGATTTAGAAATTTGGAATACTGGGAGGCCATGCCTTGGGATGAGGAGGTGCTTTTTTGCAACGGCTAATTATGGGGGCTCTAATCTTTATAATCAGATTAGGACAATCTCATTCTCTACTAATAGATATTTCAGGCGCACATCCAAAAATACCAATGTCTTGGTTAAGGAGATTGAGGTTATGATCAAAGCGATAGTTCTATCATGGAAGAAAGGAAGAAGGAGCTACAATAACTGAATGGCTTGTATGAATTGGGGTATCCCGGAGAGTGCCATTCAGTAGATGTTTAGTTTTGATTTAGGGGCGTATGGTCCTTTTTTTTGTTTGTTTTGATTTCCCCCATGGGGTATGCCCCTAAGGATTCTTTGGAGCTTCATTCCCCTCACTTGTAACCTTTTTGCGGTTTTTTATATACATAACTTTTTCCAAAAAAATAAGAATACCTAGTTTTTTGTAATCATCAGCATCAATACAATCACAGTGGACGTAAGATTTTCTTATAGATGGACCACTTAAAAACTATCGTGGCTCATTTATTTATCTCTCATTGTTTTATCTCTGATTATAAAATTGGCATCATATAAATCAATACCAATTTTAGACATCAACAGCTGTGTACTTTTACTGTTCATTATGAGTTTTTTAGGTTTAGAGACCATAGACTTTTACTGTTAATTGTGAGGTTTGAGTTGTCTGGGCTTAATGGCCATTAACTTTCACTATTTATTATATCTCTTAGTTAATAAGGTTTCTTATTAGTATTTTTTGGTGAATTCATTATTTGTGGTTTAATGGATTTCTGAGGATACTCACCATGTTCTTTTGAGGTTTTATTAGGTTTTTAAACTTATATCTATGGAAATATAGGTTATGAGTTATTCAGTGTTTAAGAACTTCTTTTTTCGAAATACCCTTGTTGTTTAAAGATCCTGAGTTGTAACTCCTTCATCGAGGTCGCGAACTCAGGGAGTATAATATCGTACCTATTTTGAGCGTGATTTTGTTGGATTCTAGTATTCAGGCTGCATTATGTTTAAAGATAGCCCCCTGCTTTATGCTTTAGGTTAAAATAGATAGTTCTAAGGAGATTGAGCCCAAATTAGTTATTGAGCTTGCACCCTGGAAGAGTTTGGCCAAGGATGTGGAGTTAACATCAAACCATTGATCGTTCATCTTAGAATTACGAAGGAGAGGAGGTAGCGAATTGTGGCATGACTGGGTCATTAAAAACCCAGAATAAGGTCATGGATATTAAGAGGTATAAGGCTATAAATAAAGTCCACGGACTACAGGGAGAACCAAGGGAGATTGAGCCTTGGGAGAATCCAGGGACTGGTGGACCAGGGGAGATTGATCCTTGGGACATCAGAGTGTTCGGAATGGTTAGGAGTAAAATATATATTTTCCTTCCTATTTATTCTTGTTGTAAGTTATATTAATATTCATTGGTTCTCATATCTTTATTAGTATATATGATGCAATTCAAGGAGCTGAATATGCTGAAGATGAATGCGGGGTTGATCATACACATGGGAGTGGAGATTCATTTGCACAAGACCCTTGTGGTCCAATTACAAGACTTAGAGCCAAACATTTTAAGGAAGCACTTATTGGGCTAATCCAAGAGAAGTGGGCTGATTGTGGAAAGATGAAGACCAAGATGGGACCAAATGATAATCAAAGCTTAGTCTATGTCATTAAACCAATTTGGGGAGATAATTATCATGCAAAAACATGACCATCATGTTCTCACCATAAATGAGCATGAATTTATCTATTTTTAAGGTTAATAAATGGGGGATGAATCTAGTCTTGGCTGGTTATCTTTAAATACATTGAACTTAGTCATTTAGTCATATTTTGTTGTTTTCCAAGTCCAAGTGGCCTAAAAAATAAGGGAACTTGTTTACTTTGACAATTGTGTTGTTTTAATGCTGTATTTATTTCATTTCCTATTCTTGGAGGGTTGTTCCAAGTATAAATGAGGGGAGCTACGAATTTTATAGGCACTTTTTGAGATAAACTAATATTATTGTGAGGTATTTTTGTTCCTCTTGTTTCTTAAGAAAACTTTCTGAACTTATCAAGTTAATCTTGTGGCGTTCAAACAACCAAACTTATCACCTTGATTCGTGAGAGATTCTTGGGTTTCTTGGTGTGGCGTTTTAATCCTTTGTAGTCTTGGTTCTTATCTTACTAGGTAACGGATCAAGGCTCAACAAACTTTGTTTATACGATCTTGGGTTATTCAACCATCATTGTTATTGGGATTCATCTCAATTGTTGGTGAGATTCATATCATTTGGTATCAGAGCTTATTTCTAAGGCAAGTTTGACTATCCTTTTTTTTCCTTGGTAGAAAAAAAAATAAAAAATACAAAAAAGTAAGAAAACAAAAAAAGGGGCTTTTAGGAGGTGAGAAACAAGATTGAAACACAAAAAAATTGTATGCGTTCATTTTTTTTGTATTGTTGAAACCTTAGAAACTGTGTGAGTCATTCTTTTTTTTTCATCCCGCAATCAAATTCCTTACATTGTGATGAGTTTTGGTTGCTCCTCAATCTGAATTGCTGGTGGTTAATTTGAATTTGTTCATTGAGTTCGATTAAGAACTAAATAGGACACAAAAGAGTGAAAAAAGGCAAGAGAGTGTGAGATCATAAGAGGGTAAAAGCCATTTTGAGTGAAAACACGAGTGTGAGTGAAACACGCGAGGGAGTGCTTGTGAGGTTTCTAATTTTTTTTGCAGGTTCTAGACATGTCCAATATTCAAGAAGAAGACACAAATGAAGAAGTTCAACAACCAGCCATTCCAAACCTTCAAATGCAAGCATTGATAGGGGAGATGAGGCGTATACTGAGGGCTGAATTAGAACCTATTCAAGAGAGGTTGGATAGGGTAGAAGTAGGAACGCCTAGGGGGCAGCAACAAGACATTCCCAATAGGCGATAAGGCAGGCGTGTTCCATGAGGAAATATTGAGGAAGAAGTAGAGTTGGAGGAGTTTGATGGGCCAAATATGAATCGGGGCAGGTTTGGGTGTGGAGATGTTAGGATGGCTAGACCTATGAGGGATAATGATTTAGGAAACATAAAGATTAAAATCCCATCTTTTCAATGTAAAAATGATCCTCAAGCTTATTTGGAGTGGGAAACTAAAATGGAGATGGTGTTTGATTGTCACAACTATTCAGAGATGAAGAAGGTTAAGTTGGCTGCAATTGAATTCACCGATTATGCCATTATTTGGTGGGATCAATTACTGATTAATGGAGGAGGAATAGAGAGCCACCCGTTGACACTTGGGAGGAGATGAAAATGCTTATGAGTAGGCGATTTGTACCCAACCACTGCTATAGGGGTTTGTTTCAAAAATTGCAAATGTTAACTCAAGGTTCTAAGTGTGTGGATGATAAGGAGATGGAGGTAGCTATGATCCGAGTTAGTGTGGAAGAGGACCGGGAAGTAACCATGGCTAGGTTTTGCAGGGTTTAAACCGTGAGATTGCTGATATAGTCGAGTTGCAGCACTATGTTGAGTTGTCGGATATGGTGCATCAAGCATAAAGGTGGAGGAACAACTCAAGCGAAAGGGGTTAACAAGGAAGGGACAATTTGTGTCTACCAACAACACATGGAAGATAACCTCTAAAAGAGATGAGAATGTACAAAATAAGCCAAAATTTGAACCCTTTTTTTTTTGGGAAATTAATTGTATATAAAAAACCAAAAGAAATACAGAGGAAGAAAACCCCTCCTCAGAACAAGAACACCCTAGGGCATACCCCACAGGAAAACAGGCCAAACAGGCAGGAACCAAACAAAGCCTAAACTAGAAGCTTATCTTCAGGGATGTTCCAGTACATACAAGCCATCCAGTTAGAATAACTCCTTCTGTCCTTTTTCCACGTGAGAGCTTTTGCTCTAACCATGTTTTCAATACCCTTAATAATAGAATCAAGGGAATTGGAGACATGCTTAAAGCATCTAGAGTTCCTCTCCATCCAAATGCAATAGATAGTGGTAGTAAAAGAAAGGGATCTAATCTTGTCACAAAGGGTCTTCGTAGAATGGTTAACAGTAGCCAAACCCAACTCACTATTCAGACCCTGGGCATCCCTGTAATATTGGTTCCTAAGCATCACCTCTTCCCATATACATTTACTAAGGCTACACTGAGAGAACAAATGGTTATATGTCTCCCTTTCATTCCCACATAACTCACACAGGTCATCCACAGAAACTCCCCAATCAAGTAATTTAACTTTAGTGTTGATGGCCTTCCTAAACACCAACCAAGTAATGAAAGAGCATTTAGGGATACAAACCTTACTCCACACAAACTTGCTCCAGTTGACCATAGGCTTATGGGCCTTTAAAAGATCCCAAGCAGACGCAATGGTGAACATACCATGACTAGATGGGAGCCATACAACAGTATCAGTTCCCTCGTGGATTGTAGGAAGAGTAGCATTCTTCACTTCATTCAGCTCCCATGTCACTCTTGACGGCCATCTCCACTCCAAATGGTGTATAAAATCTGACACTTTAGCCTTTAGATTGCTAGCAGAGTCATAGACAATGTTATCCCCATATAGGGTATGTAAAGGGCCATTAGGGTGCCAATAATCGAACCACATAAATGCATGCGCACCATTCCCAATGCAGGTCTTGATTTGACTTCTAAACTTCTCTCTGCTCTTGAGGATTTTCCTCCAACTCCATGAACCCTTTAAGAATGTCAAGTCAGCGACAACCACAACTTCAGGTAACACAAAATCTTCTACTTCTAAAACACGTGATATTAAATGTTTTAAATGTCAGGGACGAGGTCACATAGCCAGCCAATGTTTAAACAAAAGGGCGATGGTGATTAATGCGCAAGGAGAGCTTGAGTCGGAGAATGAAGAAGAAGTAGATGATGACATGCCACCTTTGGAAGACATTGATGATGAGCAAAATGCTGTTATTGGAGATTTATTAGTAGCAAGGCGAGTTTTCAATGTGCAGGTTAAGGAGGAAGAATGTAACCAAAGGGAGAACCTTTTCTGTACTAGGTGCTTTGTAAATAACAAAGTTTGCACTGTTATTATTGATGGGGGGAGTTGTACAAATGTGGTCAACACTGATTTGGTGGAGAAATTGGCATTAACAACCTTGAAACATCCCCGTCCTTACCAACTTCAGTGGCTAAATGAATGTGGTGAAATCAAGGTGACGAGGCAAGTGTTGGTGGCGTTATCCATTGGAAAATATGAGGATGAGATGCTTTGTCATGTAGTTCCAATGCACGCATGCCATTTACTATTGGGGAGGCCATGGCAGTTTGACCGAAAGGTAACGCATAATGGGTTCATAAATAAGTATTCTTTTACTCTTAAAAATCAATCTATCACTCTTGTGCCATTAACACCAAAAGAGGTTATGGAGGACCAACTGAAGTTGCAAAGGTCAAATGAAAAAAAGAGAGAAAAAGAAAGGAAGTCTGAAGTTGAGAAAAAAGAAAATGAGAGAAAAGAAGTTGAGAAAAAAGAAAATGAGAGAAAAAAAGTTGAGAAAAAAAAATTGAGAGAAAAGAAGTTGAGAAAAAAGAATCTGAAAATAAAGAAAGAGGGAAGAAATTTAATTACATTGCAAAAAAAAGTGAGATTAAGAGAGCATTATTTTCACATCAACCTCTTATCGTACTCATGTACAAGGAGGCTTTTTATGTACTAATGATTTGGCCGGTTCATTACCGAGCAATATTGTTTCTCTTTTGCAGGAGTTTGAAGATGTCTTTTTCGAAGAGGTACCTCGTGGATTGCCTCCAATTAGAGAGGAATTGAGCATCAAATTGATTTCATACCTGGTGCATCACTTCCAAACCGACCTGCCTATAGGACCAATCCAGAAGAAACAAAGGAGCTTTAGAGGCAAGTAAGTGAATTAATGGAGAAAGGGTATGTGCGGGAAAGAATGAGTCCTTGTGCGGTTCCGATGCTGCTAGTTCCTAAGAAGGATGGGACATGGAGGATGTGTGTTGATTGTCGAGCCATCAATAATATAACGATAAATTATCATCATCCCATTCCTAGATTAGATGATATACTGGATGAATTGCATGGTTCTTATGTTTTTACAAACATTGATCTTAAAAGTGGGTATCATCAGATTAGGATGAACGAAGGTGATGAATGGAAAACTGCCTTTAAAACTAACTATGGCTTGTATGAGTGGTTAGTAATGCCTTTTGGTTTAACTAATGCTCCCAGTACCTTTATGTGTTTGATGAACCATGTTTTGCGTGCATTTATTGGCAGATTTTTAGTTGTATATTTTGATAATATCCTAATTTATAGCAAAAGCTTGGAAGAACATGTTTGGGATGTGCTAAGGGAAGAAAATTTGTTTGCTAACCTCAAAAAGTGCACCTTTTGCACGGATAAGCTTGTGTTTCTTGGCTTTGTTATTAGTGTTAAAGGAATTGAAGTGGATGAGGAAAAGGTGAAAGCAATCCAAGAGTGGCCAACGCCTACAACAATCAATCAAGTGAGGAGTTTACACGGCCTAGCTAACTTTTATAGACGGTTTGTGCATGATTTTAGTAGCTTGGCCGCCCTTTTCACTGAAGTTATCAAGAAAAATGTGTCGTTTAAGTGGGGAAAAGAGCAAGAAAAGGCATTTAATCTGATCAAAGAGAAGTTAACTAATGCACCTTTGCTTGTTTTACCTAACTTTAGTAAAATATTTGAAATTGAGTGTGATGCTTTAGGAATAGGTATTGGAGCTGTTTTGATGCAAGGAGGTCATCCAGTCACCTATTTTAGTGAAAAGTTGAGTGGCGCAACCCTAAACTATCCCACTTATGATAAGGAGATGTATGCTTTGGTGAGGGCTTTGGAAAATGGCAGCACTATCTATGGCCAAAGAAATTTGTGATTCACACAGATCATGAATCCTTGAAGCATTTGAAGGGACAACAAAAGTAGAACAAACGTCATGCCAAGTGGGTGGAATTCATTGAAACATTTCTTTTTGTGATCAAATACAAGCAAGGTGAGGAAAATGTGGTGGCTGATGCATTATCCAGAAGGTATGCTTTACTTTCCATTTTAGACACAAAATTGCTTCGTTTTGAATACATTAAGGATTTGTATGAGCAAGATTCTGATTTTTGTGATGTGTTCAATGCATGTGAAAAAGTGGCATTTGGAAAGTTCTATAGGCATGATGGATTTTTGTTTCGAGAAAATAAATTATGTGTGCCTATGTGTTCATTGCGTGAATTGCTTGTGAGAGAAGCTCATGGTGGTGGTTTAATGGGTCATTTTTGAGTAGCTAAGACTTTAGGAATTTTACATGATCATTTTTTTTGCCTCATATGAAACGTGATGTGGAAAGAATTTGTGAGAAATGAATCACTTGTAAACAGGCCAAGTCAAAGTTGAACCCCCATGGTTTGTACACCCCTTTGCCTATACCTAATGAACCTTGGACTGATATTTCTATGGATTTTGTTTTGGGTTTACCTAGGACTAAGAGGGGGAGAGATTCAGTTTTGTGGTGGTAGATAGGTTCTCTAAGATGACACACTTCATTGCATGTCATAAAACTAATGATGCATCTCATATAGCTGATTTGTTTTTCAAAGAAATTGTTAAGTTACATGGCATGACTAGGACCATTGTTTCTGATAGGGATGCAAAGTTTTTGAGTTACTTTTGGAAAACTTTATGGGGAAAGTTGGGAACCAAGTTGTTATTTTCTACTACTTGTCATCCACAAACTGATGGCCAAACTTTGTCTTCTTTGTTGCGTGCTATCATTAAGAAAAATTTAAAAGCATGGGAGGATTGTTTGCCATATGTTGAATTTGCTTACAATAGAAGTGTACATTCTCCAACTAAGTTTTCACCATTTGAAATTGTGTATGGTTTTAATCCATTATCACCTTTGGATTTAATTCCTTTACCTTTGAGTGAACAGGTAAACTTAGATGGCGAAAAGAAGGCTGAATTTGTAAAGAAGCTTCATGAAAAGGCTCGAATGAACATTGAAAGGAGGACTGAACAATATGTACATCAATCCAATAAGGGACGCAAGAAGGTAGTGTTTAAACCAGGAGATTGGGTTTGGTTTCACTTGAGGAAGGAACGTTTTCCAAGTAAAAGGCGTTCAAAACTCCTACATCGGGGTGATGGACCATTTCAAGTTTTGGAATGCATCAATGACAATGCATATAGGCTTGACTTACCAGGTGAGTACGGTGTTAATACAAGCTTTAATGTTGCTGATTTATCTCCTTTTGATGCAGGTGATGATTTGAGGACAAATCCTTCTCAAGAGGGGGAGAATGATGCAATTCAAGGAGCTGAATATGCTGAAGATGAACGCGGGGTTGATCATACACATGGGAGTGGAGATAAATTTGCACAAGACCCTTTGTCACTTTCTAGTGGTCCAATTACAAGACTTAGAGCCAAACAGTTTAAGGAAGAACTTATTGGACTAATCCAAGAGAAGTGGGCTGATTGTGGAAAGATGAAGACCAAGATGGGCCCAAATGATAATCAAAGCTTAGTCCATGTCATTAAAGCAATTTGGGGAGATAATTATCATGCAAAAACGTGATCATCATGTTCACACCATAAATGGGCATGAATTTATCTATTTTCAAGGTTAATAAATGGGGGATGAATCTAGTCTTGGCTGGTTATCTTTAAATACATTGAACTTAGTCATTTAGTCATATTTTGTTATTTTCCAAGTCCAAGTGGCCTAAAAAACGTGGGAACTTGTTTACTTTGACAATTGTGTTATTTTAATGCTATATTTATTTCATTTCCTATTCCTTGAGGGTTGTTCCAAGTATAAATGAGGAGAGCTACGAATTTTGTAAGCACTTTTTGAGATAAACTAATATTATTGTGAGGTATTTTTGTTCCTCTTGGTTCTTAAGAAAACTTTCTGAACTTATCAAGTTAATCTTGTGGCGTTCAAACAACCAAACTTATCACCTTGATTCGTGAGAGATTCTTGGGTTTCTTGGTGTGGCGTTTTAATCCTTTGTAGTCTTGGCTCTTATCTTACTACGTAACGGGTCAAGGCTCAACAAAATTTATTTATACGATCTTGGGTTCTTCAACCATCATTGTTATTGGGTTTCATCACAATTGTTGGTGAGCTTCATATCAATATATGTTTCTCTGTGTATACTAACACTAACAGGTGGGCTGAGGACATTTGATTTACCCACTTATTTGGCTATTTAAGCGCATTGCTTTATACTATTGTAAAGAGGCTTGTATAGAACTAAGAGATTATGTTATACATGTATTAAAGACTTTTGCTGCTACCTTGGAAGAATTTATGTTTGAAGAATGATCCTTGTTAAATTACGATTTATTATTGTGTTGGATGGATAATTTCTACCAACTCTGATAGTCAGGCCGAGGACTCTGATAGCAAAATTTTTAAATATCTGCTATGTGAGATCAAGTTTATCTCCTCTCCATCCTCCTCATCACAAACACGAGAATCAACCGACTGGACTACAGAATCGTCATGTACATGATTATCTTCATGAATGGGGGAATTTTTATTTATAGTCACATGACTAGCCTCGAAAGTGGTGAAATTACGCTCCACGCGATAATTAATTTCCTCTTCCAACTCACTATCTGTATGGGTTGGGTTGTATGCTTTAGACTTATTAGCTTCTCTCCTTAGTTTAGTATGAGACTCAAAAGCATGTTGCCTAACACAATGGCATTCAAAACACTTGTCCCAACCATCCTTTTTCTTTGGGTTATCTCTCTTTTTAATATCGCGATCATTGTTAAATTTCTTTGATTTCTTATGTGGATTCTTTTCATCTTCAAATTTAAAAAATTTTGTGAAATTTCTAGTATACTTAGCTCTCTCTTTGATTTCTAACTCACCCTCACTCTTCGAACCCAACACGTCTGCCTGTAAGGTTTTCAAATCTAAACTCTTTTATTTTTTCTTTTGGGGACACATGTTCATATTATAGGTTTGGAGATCATCTACAAGTTTTTGAGCTTTAAGAGTATCAACAGCACCAAGAGAATCTTGAATCATAATCTTAGCATTAAATCTTTCAGGAAAATACCTTAAGATTTTTCTAACAACTCTCGACTCAAAGATATGTTCATTTAAGTTAAACGAGAAATTTACAATATCTACCAATATGGCATAAAATTTATCAAATGACTCGTGCTCTTTCATTTTAATCACCTCGAACTATCCCAATCATTTTTAGCACACTCACACGTCATTATACGCCTAAATTCTCAGTTGTGACCGCATAAAAAATAGCATTTACACCTTTTAAATTACAAATCGAGGCATTATTTTTAGCCTTAGTCCAAAGGGAATATACCCTAGGCAAACCACCTTCCATATGAGGATACCATCCATGTGCTATATAGTTCCAAACATTCTCATGAATAGACTTTAAGAAAAATTTCATCCACGCCTTCAAATAGCGATAATTTGAACCATCAAATATGGGAAGTCGGGTAATGGAACTACCCTCACGATTAATATCCATAAAAAAATCCTAAAAACACACTTATTAAGGATTAACACAATAATTCAGTGCTACCCGCTCTGATACCAATTCTATAAAAAAAATCGCGTGTCTATAAGAATTAACTACAATTAACCAAAACTAGCAAAACCAAGTTTTAGTTTTAAAAAAGTTAATTAACCAAGTGAGGAATTACACCAATTTAAAATGAACATGGCCTAAGCATGTGTTGTGTAAACTTTAACTCATTTTATCTTGCTTAACTATTATCCACTTGTGCATGCAAGAGTAAAAAAATAAGGTAAAGAAACACTTATACAACGCCATGATGTACGAGAAAAAACTATACGGGGAAAATCTCGGATAACCTAGCCTATAAAATCCACTATGATATAGGTTTTATACAAGAACGACTCAATGTCTTACTTACTAACTCGACTCCCTTCAAGACTAATGCAATCTTCTCTTCTTGAACCTTCATAGTTACCGTAAGAATCCGCAGTGGCTCACAACGATGTTCTCCTTCGTCTGGATATCCACAAATATTGACTAACCACCGTCAATCCACAACACGGAGTCTACCGTGCCAAAAGTACTCAAACAATGAAGAGTAAACACTACTTAAGGGTTTCAAATGTGAGATATTTACACAAACATATTATCTGGATTCTTGGCTTTCACAAACTAGTAAATTGGGTGCTAAAGAGGCTTAGTTTGACTCTTTGATAAAACCTGAGAAAAACATCAATGCAACTGACAAAAAATGTCCTATTTTATGTTGAAAAAATGTGAGAAACTAGTTTGAACGTTTCATTCAAACAACATTGAGCATCCCATCTGAACAAGACATGGTTGTTCGAATGATGTCGCCAAACTCGTTTGAATGAGCTTCGAGCGAGCTTCTAATTGCAATTTGGAAAATTGGGCAGTAAGGTCTCGTTTGAAGATCGTTCGAACAAAAATCCAATCTCGTTCGAACTGGGATGCAAACTCATTAGAACAAGATGGCATATCTCGTTAGGATAAAAAAATAAGTTCGTTCAAATGACTTCAGACAAAAATGAGAATTTTCTTTTAAAACATTAAAAAAAGGCTCAATAAAAACTAAAAAACAGCCAAAGTGAAATCAATGAATCAGCATAATAAACGTATATACCTTTTAGAGATCCCAACGATGAAGATGTAAAAGTGACACGAGTTTGATGTCACCTTACGAGAGCCGTAATATATATTCAATTCCATAGGCTTGAAGGTACAAACAATTTAACCTATGACTCATATAATTTTGTCCAACCAAATAAAGCCAATTATACAAATTTAACTGTTGATTACAATGTATTAAAAAAATTGTCCTTACAGTTTTTACTAATAAAATATTAGCATCAATGAAATTGATAAGTGAAACATATTTGGAATTATGTGAATAAGTTGAATTTTGTTGTAATATGTTTATTAGATGAATTATATGCTAGAATTCATAGTTTTCGGATTTGAGGTTCTTATGATGTTACATTATTAATTTTGGTATATAAGTTGTGTTGGATGTCTATGACAGTCATAGCTTTTTTTAAAAATAGATAATATGATTGGACAATTATAAAACCTTCGAATATTATGTAAAATTAATTTTTTTAAACTTGCATATTTTTTCGAAAGCTTTGTTTAGGATTGTAAAACTGAGAAAGACCAGCTGGCCAATCGACATATAGAAATGCTATAGTTAAGTGAAATTTTGACCCCCTGAAGAAGGCATAATTTGAAACAGTTTGCTTGTTTTACTATCAAATCACATTCTGGACAACTTTCATATTTTATAAATCCTCAAATTCGGACAAATTAAAATTATGAGAAAATAATTTTTTAAATTTTCAACTTTGGGTTTTAACGATATTTGTGGCATAGTAAGGGAACTATATTAATTTATTTTATATAGGAGGGGCCTCACCTATACATATTTTGTGGGTTAATATAAGGTGTTGATTTAGGGGTGTTCGTGTTACGGTAAAAATCCGTACCATACCATTTTGTAGTGGACAAAAGTGGTAATGGTTTTAATTTTTACTTACCTAAAATCGAAACTATAGAAACCGATTTTACTGAATTTTTCATGGTTGATCTTGGTTAACACGTCTAAAAAAATAATTTATCGAAAATACCATACCAAAATTAAATATCAAAACTACCGTTCAAAATGTCGATTAATGAGATACCAAATATTTTTATATAAATATTGTTGATTTCTAGTATTAACTGGGTGGAAAAAAGGCTGAAAATAATGTTCAAGATGAATGTGATAAAAAAAAGTGTCAGTTTATAAGGGGTATGAACTAATAATTTTTTGACCCATTTTTTAAATAGCGAAACACTTTGTTTTGAGTTAATTTTTTTTAAGGGTACCCTGGAATGTTAAGAATCCATAAAAAAATTAGCTCATTTTTTTAATTATTATTTAAAAACATCATTCGTTAATTCATTTTAGCCAAATACCAAATGATAAATTATTTTTTTATCTTCCAGTACTTTGGTGAAGTTCCGCATCGATTGTATGTGGGAATCTTCTTCCAACCCCTTCTTATAAATAACCTTGCTTGCGCTCCTTAAACCTAAGTTGCTTAAGCTTTAGATAGTTGGCAGACTTGGCGTTTAAAGTTTGGTGTGAATTATTATTTCGATAAAAAAGATTTGATTGATAAAATGATGTTAATCCTAGTTTTTTTTGTTCACTTTTTGGGGAAATTACGTTATTTCTGTCATTTGGTAAATATCGGTATTTTGGTAAAAAAATTGACCGTATAAAAATTGATGTAGTTTGACACACACATATATAATAAATTCTTATTTTTTGAAATTTTTTTATACTTTCAAATAGTAACTCGACAAGCTGTAATGAGGAGACCAAAAGTTAGTTTTCAAATTTTGGCTTTTAATTATTTTGGTCATGGTTTAGTTTTCTACTTAATGAAAATTTTTGAATTTTTTATTATTTCGAAATTTACCCAAAAAATTGATTTTATTGTAAACCACACAGCTCGATTTTGGTTTATGTTAGGTTGTACCAAGTTATACAAATGGTGATTTCAATTTTAGTATATTAAAGTTGGTTTGGTTTGCTATGTTTAATTTACTGACCAAACCAACCAAAAATCAACCCTAGGTTGATTAATGCACTCGGTTAAAACTCTGTAAGTTAAGATCATGGTTTGGATAACGGGATAATTGAATGCTTTAGGATAATTAAGATTTAGTTGATTACTCTTTTTGAGAATTTAAAAGATGTTTGATTACTATTATATGACTTAGAGTTGGTTGATTCCTCCTTGATGGCTAAGAGTTGGTTGATTACTCTTTTAGGACGGTTAAGAGAGCTAGTTTGGTTGCTCTGTTATAGATTGGTTGGGAAGTTAGTTTAATACTACATATTGTAATAGGTTGGTGAATGGGATGATTTAGTTCTCTAAGATAGTAGGACGATTGTCGATGGTATTGTGGTTATGAATAACTGCTTAAAGGTGTCTTAGTGTTAGATTTTGACAATAACGGAATTTCGTCCCGCACAGTATACAAAAATGCTCCAACTTCTCTCTAGAACCACCTTCTCCAAAACCGCATCCCGTTCCCTTCTAAACACCCTGTACTACCCTACTCACACCAGCTAATCCTCCATGGCAACCATGGTGAAACATTCAGGTGACCGACTTGCCAAGCCTGCGCAGGTGGGGGCTGAGTTCGAAGTGTTAGAAGACGGCCAGTGTTCTATTGACCTCATTGACAACCCAGGGAGGTTAGAAGCAGTGAAGTCCCTCCCTCTGCCTCCCACGTCATCGCCCGACCTTGGTCCGGTCTTGACTTCCATTGTCGGCACCGGGGGTCAGGGCCAGGCCATTTTGACTGAAGTTACGGGGAAAGGTAACATTAGAAAAGGTTACGCGATCGAAGAAAATATCCACCGCCATCTGCTTTGAGTGTTGCTGACAAAACTAAGGAGCGTAGATCAGACGTAGGGGTTGGTAAAGGCTCTGGGCTCAAAGGTACGGAGATTGGAAAGATTTTTGTTGACACGAGAAAGCTGTCAGTTAAACTGGCGAGCGCCCCTGCTTCCCAGATGAAACTGTCTTCCCAACAACTGCCGAGACAGAATGATAGGACCTGGAGCTCTGTTACGCCAGTTAAGAAACAACCTAGGATCTGTCTCACCTACCACCAACCCTCTGTTGTGGATTCTATCGTCACGGTAACGCCTCCCGCTGCTTTTGCTACCGGTGGCCATAAGAGGTGGGAGAATAGCTTGGTGGGTTATTTTTGGGGGAAAAAACTTCCTTTCTCCTACGTGAATAACGCTGCCACTAGAGTATGGAGCAAGTTTGGGATGACAAAAGTTGTAGCACACGACAATGGTTTTTTCTTCTTTCTTTTTGATAACCCCTCACAACGGGACGAAGTTCTTGACAACAGCCCGTGGCATTTTGCGGGGATGTCCATTATTCTGAAGAAATGGGATGCTAGATTTAGCTTTCACAAGGATACAGTGAAAAAGATACCCATCTAGGTGAAGTTCCACGATATTCCCGTCCAGCTGTGGACGGAGGAAGGACTCAGTTACATTGCGAGTTCGGTGGGAATTCCTTTGTTTGTCGACGCTATCACGGAGGAGATGAATAGAATCTCTTACGCTCGTCTTTGCATTGAGGTGGAAGCAAAGGAGACATATCCCGGTAGCATCAACGTTGTTATGGAGGACGGTGCAAGTGCACCGGTGCGAGTTGAATTCCAAGCCAAACCACCTTCGTTCCCTAAATGTCTTGTTTTTGGCCACAATATCAGTAAATGCACGTTAAGCACTGAACTGAAAACTATTGTGGAAGCTGGCGCTAAGATGACTAAATCCCATGCAGGTTCTGAATGGACTGAGGTGACGAAGAAGCCTATCCCTGTTACTACCTCTGTCCGGGAGACAGGAGAACCGTCGGGTGTGATGATTAAGGCTCAGGAGGAGGTTAGGAGTACTGAGAAGGACGGGAAGATAGCCCCTAGCGTGGTCTCCCCCACGATACGGTTATCCAACCAGTTTAGCGCCGTGGACAATGACAGCGAGTTTGAGGTAACTCCGGAACTTTCGGCGCTTGCTAGGAGAGTAATGGTCGTGGATGAGCTTGCCTATAAGCATAAGGGAGAGACGACTAAGGCGAACCACTCCGGTGGCAAGAACAGGAGAAAGGGGAAGGGGAGCAAAACTTAATGTTAAAGATAGGGTCATGGAACATTAGGGGTCTCAATTCCCCTCATAAACAAAAGGAAGTTAGTAAGTTAATATTTGACCAGCATCTTGATATCGTTTGCTTGGTGGAAACCAAAGTTAGGAGGGAAAATTTAGGTAATGTTAAAAATAATTGTTGTTTACATTGGGATCTCATTGATAACTGCCCTTTAGGGGGGGGTGTTGCCAGGGTGATTGTCGGTTGGAATCCTAGTTGTGTGGCGGTTACGCTGGTCCAGTCTCACCCTCAAGCCATGCTATGTAGGGTGGAGGTTTGTGGCAGTAATAGCGAGTTTTTTGCGACCTTTATCTATGGGGAAAATTTAGCTCACGAGAGAGCCTCTTTGGGAGTTTCTCAAGCTCAATAGGGGTAGCACTGATGGGTAGCCTTGGATTCTTATGGGGGATTTCAATGTTGTGAGAACCAGTGAGGAGAAGAGCGGGATGCATGGCATTGACGTGGGTGCTACGGAGGCTTTCAACCAGTGTATTAATGATATCCAGGCTGATGACATGACGACGAATGGGCTATGGTTTATGTGGAATAGGCGACAGGGGGTAGGGACAATGTCCAATCGAGAATTGATAAGGTTCTTCATAACGACACGTGGAGTACCTACTTTCCGGAGTCTCAGGCTACTGTTCTTCCTCATGGTGTTTCGGATCACTGCCCGATCATTATCTTGCTTGCTCCCAGGGAGCCTAATAGGCCCAAGCCGTTCAAGTTCTATAACTTTTGGATGGGCCATGCTGATTTCCAAGATGTTCTGACCGAGTCTTGGCACGGGGACGGAGTGGGTAACCCCATGGTGAGATTGAGCAAGAAGATGCGTAGATTGAAGATTAACCTCAAAGACTTTAATAAGAAGTTCTATAGCCAGATTTCTAGGAGGGTGGAGGAGGCTAAGAGGTTGCTTGATGACGTGCAGACTAGACTTGACAATGACGGGAGCAACTTAAGATTTCAATTGGAGGAGAGAGAAAAGTTGATGGTTTACCTGGAGCTCAGAAGCGCCGAAGAGTCTTACTATAAGCAGCGGTCTAGAGTCAAGTGGCTACAGTTGGGGGATGGGAATAACTCCTTTTTCCATAAAAGGGCTAATCTTGCTACTGCTAGGAGGAAGATTATCAGCATTGAGGATGAGAATGGGGTGCGGGTTGAGGGCTCTCAGGGGGTGGCTAATACGGCAGTGGGTTTCTTTAGCAACCTTCTGGGCTATAGTAGCACATGTGCGGACCCTGCTCCCATTCTAGATGCGAATGTTGAGAAAAGAGTCAGTGATGTGGACGCCGCGACTATGAGTGCGCCCATTGATGATGACGAGATAAAGGGGGCTATGTTCGCCATTGGGTCAGATAAAGCCCCAGGTCCTGACGGTTTCAATGCATTCTTTTTTAAGCAGAACTGAAAGGTGGTGGGGAACGACGTCACTGAGGCTGTTAAGTTCTTCTTCAAGTGTAGCTATCTGCCTAGGCAATGGAATTGTACTTCCCTGGCTCTTATCTCGAAGGTTACCACCCCTAGCGGTATGCATGATTTTAGACCCATATCTTGTTGCAATACCATTTATAAGTGCATCTCGAAGATTCTTGCTAACAGGATTAAGCCTATCCTCCCCCACGTGATCAATCCGAGTCAAGCCGCTTTTGTTAAAGGGAGATCTATTTCTGATAACATCCTTCTTCTCCAGGAGGTTATGAGGAATTACCATTGTGAGCTTAGCCCGCCTAGATGTACTTTGAAGATTGATTTGATGAAAGCGTATGACACGGTGGATTGGGGTTTTCTTTTCACCTTGCTGACTCATCTGGGGTTTCCCTGCCATTTTCGTAGGGTGGATTAGAGAATGCATGACTAACACGAGGTTCTCTATCAGTCTGAATGGGCACCTGCATGGCTTCTTTGAGGGAAGGAGAGGGTTGAGGCAAGGTGACCCCCTTTCTCCATATCTTTTCCTCCTGGTGATGGATTCTCTCTCGTGCATCTTGGACAAAGCTTGAACCAACCCAATGTTTACCTTTCACCCTAAGTGCAAGGAAGTGGGGCTTAACCACTTATGTTTCGTCGATGATGTAATAATTCTGTGTGGGGGGACATTCCCTCCTGTACCATTGTGAAGAAGGCGGTTGATGATTTCTGCAGCATTGCGGGCCTCACGCCCAATCTGGGTAAGAGTAGCTTCTATAGAACGAGTTTGGAGGAGGATCGAATCGCGCAGATCGGGGATATTCTTGGTTTTGGCCACAGCAACCCCCCTTTCTTGTACATCGGGGTTCCTCTCATCACCACAAGACTCAAGAAGGAGGATTGTAGTAGGCTTATCGATAGGATCATTGGGAGGATTAAGTGTTGGACTAACAAGCTTCTCAGCTACGCCGGTAGATTGCAGCTTATTAAGTCTATCTTGTTCGAAATCCAGGTATATTGGTCTAGTCTGTTCATTTTGCCTAAGGGGGTTATTCTTAAGATTGAGCAGCTGATGAGGGATTTCCTATGGACGGGTTTCGATCTAAAACATTAGGGGGCCAAGGTGGCTTGGAATGATCTTTGTAATAGCTTTGAGAGCGGCGGCCCGGGTATCAAAAGCATCGAGAGGTGGAATGTGGCGGCCATCATGAAGATGCTTTGGAATCTCTGTAGCAAGAAGGACTGCCTATGGGTCAAGTGGTGCAACGTGTATAAGTTGAAGAGAAGAAGTTTGTGGGCTATTAATTTAGCCAGCGACTCGTCTTGGAGCTAGAGGAAGATGATGCAGTTGAGACATCGGATCAGACCTCTCATCAGATGGAGTATCGGTAACGGCAGGGATACCTTTTTCTGGCACGATAACTGTCATCCTCTGGGGCCTCTTCATCCTTTGTTTGGGGACCGTGTTATCTATGACGCTGCTAGTAACCATAAGGCTATGGTAGCTGATTACATTGTCGAGGACAGGTGTAGATGGCCAACGGTGGTTACTTGGGAGCTCTTGGATATTAGGAATGCGGTTTTGCCCGGCATTAGGCATGATACTGATGATGAGGTGGTCTGGATTCCCAACCAGAAAGATTTTTCTATCAGATCAGCCTATGAGGAGATAACCCCCACCCTCTCACCTGCTCCCTGGCATAAAATTGTGTGGAATAAGACTAATATTCCTAAATGTGCTTTTGTTCTTTGGATGATTTGTAAGGATGCTATTCACACTAAGGACAAGCTCTATAACTGGGGCATCTCAGAGGATAACGTGTGTTGCAGCTGCTCCAATGGGGTCGAGTCCATACCACACGTGTTTAATGCGTGTCCAGTTGCTAAGGAGGTTTGGGAGGAGGTTAGAACCAGGAACCAGGAATACAGAGAGGCTTTGGATTGGGATGGCGAGATGGCTCATGCTATTTCTTGTTACAGTGGGACTAGTTTTTATAATCGTATTAGGAATATTTCTTTCTCTTCTACTGTGTACTGCCTTTGGATGGAGGGTAACGCTAGACATTTTAAGCGGGTGGCCAAGAGCAAGGATGTCATTGTCAGAGATATCGAAGTTATGATTAGAGCGAGAGTCGCAAATTGGAGCAGGGGGACGAGGAGATTTGAGAACTAGATGGCTTGCATGAACTGGGGTATCCCGGAGAGTGCTCTTGAATAGGGGATCGCGGGGTGTGGGGCTTCTCGCACTTGTTTCAGTTGTTTTTGTTTTTCTCCCCTCTGGGGCATACCCTTAGGGGAGGTGCTGGGTTTCATCCCTATGTGTACTTGTTGTAGTTGCAGTTGTTGATATATATACATAATTTTCCCAAAAAAAAGTGTTAGATTTTGACAAATAACTCGGCTAGACAAAAGTGTATAGGGGTTCCTTATTTTGATTATTATTTTGAGATGTCCCAAGCATATAGACTAGTTTAAATAGGAGTTAGGAGATAATGGGATTTTGGAATTATGTACTCTTTTAAGGTTGGAAATTTGGGTTAGAATCTGGTTACGAAAAGTGGTTTAAAGGGTCTCAAGTTGTCGAATCTTGATAAGAAACTAGACTAAATGGAAGTGTACATTTGAATTTCATTTTGATAATTCACATCCACGGAGTTTAGCTCAATTGTCAATAGAGAGACGAGGAAAACTTGGTAAATGAGAATAAAGACTGGTAAAGCTTTCCAGGTTATGCAAGGGTGAAGATTGTTAGTGAACTATATCCTTTACTTGATACTTATAGCGAAAAGGAATTATAAGAGCAAGATTTATGATTGTCGGTCATCTATTTTAGTTTGCCTTATCCTGTTACACCCCACTGTATCATCGTGAACATTCTTAAGACTTCAAGTGAAGACAAGCTAGTGACTGAACGCAACAATCAAAGATCGATCATCACAACATTTATTGAAGAACGTTTATGAGGGAGTTTCCATGAATTCTTTTGGTTCAAGGGTATTTTTAAAGAGTTTGAAAAGGTAAAATATTTTTCCAAAATATTTTAAATGTTTTTAAAAAATTTGCTAATTCGTAAAAAGGGCATTTAAATATCGTTCGAGCGAGTTCCTATACCTCGTAAGAATGCTTAGAACTTCGTTCGAACGAGATCAATTGTCGTGTATTTTGGAAGGCTCTCGAATCTTGTTGGATCAGTCTTTTGAGATATGTTTGAACGAGAAAGGTTACGTTGTTCGAATGAGATGTACCTTCGTTCGAATGACTACGAGATTTTTTTTTTTTTACCAGATTTCAAATTCAATCTTTCATACCTATCTCTTGAAGATTCTTCTCCCTATATATAGAAATGTGGGGCCGCATTTTAATCTAATCCTTTAAGACATATTTTAGGGATCAAACTCTTTTATTTTTTTCATTTTCAATCCCTAGAATGATTTGTGTAAGGACATATTTTATAAGTCTTGTTTATATTTGAGTATGTTGTATACCACTACAAGTCCCAATTTAGTGCAAAAGTCGCGGTCCTTAATTATTTGGAAATTTTAAATATTCTTACGTTAGAAGAAGTCATAAGTGATCTTTAAACTTACGAATTAAATATGTTCCCCGAAACCAAAAGGAAAAGAAAGGAATAGCCTTAAAAGTTAAAACAAAGAATAAAGAAAAAGGGGTTACTTTAAAATCTCAATCTAAGAAGAAAGAAAGGTTTTTGACTCTGACTCGGTGTTTGATTACGATCTAGATGATCTTGACCTATTTGCAAAAAAATTTAAAACATTTCTCAAATTCAACAACGAAAATTCTTCCAAAGTAAAAAATAAAAGTTTTAAGAAAGACAAATTTCAAAGCGGGAAAGAATGTTTTTGAGAATGATCAAAGAAAAGCAAGAGGAGAGTACCCTAAGAAAAATGATTTGGAGAGATGTTATGGGTGCGAGGATAAGGATCATAAAGCCCATGAGTGCAAAGGCAAAGTTGCATATAATGCTACTTCAAGTGATAGTGATGTTGAGTCGGTGGATTCTGGGGATGAATCTCCACATGAACCTAATTTATGTGCGTTCATGGCCAATCACGTTAGTACTTCTAGTTTATCCCACTCCATTGTGGACATTTTAAAATGTGATAGACTCGACAATATGTCAAACCATTATGGAGATAGTCACTACACCAAAACTGCCCACTTGTCAAGGTCTAAAATCGTGCCAAGTCAAACTTCTCAAGGTCTAAGACCGTGGCAAGTTTGGGGGTGACAAATGCATTTGTCACGGACTTGTTACGGCCAAAGTTCGTGACAAGTTTTTTATTTGTCACGGACTTTGACCGTGACAAAAGAAAACTTGCCACGGACTTTGGCCGTGACAAATAGAAAATTGTCACGACTTTAATCATGACAATTCCGTGATAAGTTCCCTTTGTCACGGACTTGTCACGGCCAAAGTTCATGACAAATTCGGGCAGATTTAAAAAAAAAATTATTGGGCAGTATGGCCACTGCCACTGCCCGGCAGTATATTTGTTTATAGTTAATTTTAACCTGTCCAAATAACATATATATCAAGCAATATTCAATATTCAATAACCAATACAAATAAATACAAATATCCATAACAAAAACCAATCCCGTGTTTGAATATCCATAACCAAATCCGAAAAATACAAATAATATCCAATATCCAAATAATATAAATACAAATAATGTCATAGAGTGGGGTCTATAGAAGATTGGAGGAGTAAGGAAGGCCACACAACATATGAATTGAGACACCCATCAATTCACTGAACGCCGCATTGGTCTTCCACCCACAAAGGTGCATCCTCCTTTTCGGTCAAAATATGCGTGACGAGAACCTTTGCCTCAAAGTCTTGCATGACACATCCATGAACCACCAAACCAGGGAAGGTGCTCGGGTCCCTCAAACCCCTCGCTATCGGCGTGCCACCAAATACGCCTATTAAAAACACTTTCGGCCACCCAATTGTTGGCATAGGTCGTTCGACGGGGGTCAAGATGGGAAATGGATCATATAAGGGCGACGAGTCCATGCGTATCGGTGAGTCCGTGCGTATCGATGATGTAGCATTGGCGTCCTCGTCTACTTCCTTCGCCTTGCCCTTGCCCTTGCCCTTGCCCTTGCCCTTATTGGAGGTGGGCCCCCACCGACACATCATGAAGGTGTACTTATCTAGGACCGTCGCCTCCAACCTTGATAGATTATCATTATGGATGCCCACCTTATGAGCTAGCCCAGTGTTGCTCGTCTTTATCCCGA
Organism: Sambucus nigra; assembly: GCA_949130495.1. NCBI lineage: Eukaryota > Viridiplantae > Streptophyta > Magnoliopsida > Dipsacales > Adoxaceae > Sambucus > Sambucus nigra. The sequence continues at coordinate 153,339,779 of OX422218.1, forward strand.
TGATCCTCGACTTCCCCACCCGAGAGATCACCCCCTAGTCCTCCCCTTGTGGTCCTCATCGAGCATTTGGCTGAGTGCGTCCGTAACCAAAGATGCTTTGTCAGCATCAGACTGCTTTTCATGCACTTCCTTAAGCTTTGCCTAAAACGACAAAAAGTACACGATTAGTTAATTAAGTTAATAGGAAGGTTATAATGTAATTAAAAAAACTAAACAATTATAACTTACAATCGTGGCTGCCATGCTCGGGGACACCTCCTTATCCTTGCCCTTCTTCGTTCGGATTGCCACATGGGCATCGAATCTATTCAGCCTACCCCCGGGGCCACTCCCCGTCTCCTAAAGTAAAATAATGCAGAATTAGTAAGTAATGCTAAATTAGAATAACATAAAACTAAAATTAATTATTTGAATAACATAACACTAAAATTAAAGAAAAATAAAACTTATCATTATGTACTCCATCTCGACGTAAGACGTCCGCCCAGAGTAGTGCACGCCCACCTTTTTCGCTCGATTTGCCCTCCCCGATTGACGAGATGTCAATTACCACTCCTTGATCTCATTGTCATAAAACTGCTTCCACTGTGCCAATGAGATCGGCTCCCTCGACGAGACGGTATCGCGCACTCTCATAATGGACTCCCGGGTCTGCTCAAAGTATTGTGCCCGCGTGTTTTCTTCCACATCTTATACTGAACTCTCAACTGTTTCAACGTGGAGTCACGAACATGTGGGGGGGAAGGCCGAATTGACCCTGTCAAACAAATATAAACCAAAAAGAAAGTAAGTGAAAGTTGTATTTAAATTATAAAATATAAATATATACACTACCTGCAGTGCCCCCCAGATGGCGATCTTGAGCTCATTTGTCACCTTCCTCCAAGTGTATCTCGGGCCAATGATCGCCTTCAGTAATTTCAGGGATCTAACCGGTAATGTCGTCTTGTTCTCGACGATGGACCCCAATTTACCCCATTTTGTGGGCCTAGTGGCCGAGGAGCCCTCGTCGCCTCCGCTACCGCGATGCCCCGATGAAGACATTTTCTGCAAATAATTGTTGTTATTAATACAAACATGTGTATGAGAAAATGATCAAATCCAAATGAATTAGAATATCGTACGAGTTAACGACATTGTAAATCTTAAAATATTGTTTCAATATCGGGTCATGTCATGGACTTTCAATTAATGCTTAAAATCCAAATTAACATATTCACTAACCAAAAAATCAATTTTGATTCAAATTCGATAATAACAAGGCACTAGAAGAAGACAAGTTAACAACATTATAAATCTAAATATTGTTGCAATATCGGATCATGTCATGGAGTTTGAATTAATGCTTTAATTTAATTAAAATCCAAATTAACATATTCACTAACCAAAAATCCAATTTTGATTCAAATCCGATAATAACAAAGCACTAGAAAAATACAAGTTAACGACATTATAAATCTAAATATTGTTTCAATATCGGGTCATGTTTGGAGTTTGAATTAATGCTTAATTTAATTAAAATACAAATTTACATATTCACTAATAAAAAACCAAAAAATCCGATAATAAGAAAGCACTAGAAGAATACACACACTAGTTATTACACGCAGTAAACTGATTAAGTACAAATGAATTAAAAGCTTTAAACTGTCGTTCAATAATAATAAAGCACTAGAATAATACACCCACCCATCATTACAAATAATTGGAATACTTATTACAAATCTAAAGATTGTTTCAAATTTGGGTTTATCATAAAAAATGGATTGATATTCGGTATATGAGCAACCAAGTCATCCACGCTACTGTTTAGATGCTTTGGCTCATGTAGGACGATTGACCACGGCTCGTTGTTGATATACTCCGAGTAAAACACTTGCTTGACCTTTTGAAAAGTACAAACAAACAGCTCATCACTCACGTGTTCGTTGCTCTTCAACTTGGACAAATCAACCATGATCAAATTGGTGCCAATATCAACTTTACAAACATTTTTATCCTCACCTCTTACCCAATTACTGTAAAACAGTATCTTTGAAGCTTATATAGTCCAATTCAAATATATTTTGAATTACACCATAGTAAGTCATTTCAGTTTTAGTGAGATTTTTATCTTTCGTGCTCGCTCGAAAATAATTAAAAGCCTTGTATGAAATGCCCGAGTTTTGTACATTTGTAGTTTCCTCGTACCCCTTACACCGAATACGTAACTGTTCAATCGATACTTTTTAAACTCTTGTGCCATGAACAAAGGTCCAGTGGCTAGACGAGCAAGCCTTGATATCGTATCACCCATCTTTAAGAGCTGAGAATATAGATAAATTAATTAGGTTACTTGTAAAGCTTTCTTGTAATGTGACATTTAATCACATACATTTTCACTATTATTACCTCATGTGACAACCACAAGCTAAATTCATTGTTTGATTGTGCCATTATTTTTCATCTTTTATTGTTCCCATGCGCTTCATACTTTCTGCATTGATCGTGACGAACGTATTACAAAATTGATTATGTATAAAAATAAAATAATGTAAAAGTTAAAATAATATAAACTTATTTTTTCCACTATTCGACATCTTCATGTGTGTCAAATAGATAATGAGCTATTTGTTCATGTTGTAAACTCGTTAATTTCACTCGTTTGCCCATCACATGACGACCCTCATCGACGAACTCATCAATATCATCTACACTGCTCGGGTCAGGCATATATTCCTGACTGTAGATTAACGATTCCACGGTGATGTATTCCTCTGGAATTGATCTTTCAATGTATCGTGTATTTTTTACATAATCTTTGAAAACTTTCATTAATCTTTCAAACGGATGCATCCACCGATATGTAACTGGGCTGCAAAGAAGTGACTCGTCGCATAGGTGTATCAACAAGTGAACAATTATGTCAAAGAATGATGGGGGAAGTACTTCTCCAACACGCAAATCGTTTCGGTCACCGCCAATTTTGCAGCCACTATGTGATCTCGATTGACTACCTCCTCACATAAAAGTGACAAGCAAATACTAATTTTCATAATAGCCCTTCCCAAATCCTTGTGCTAGGAGAAATGGTGCTTAAACAATAGAGGAACCAATTGCATGATAACATGTCAATCTTGGGACTTACACTTATGTAAATCATGGGTAGCATAATTCACAATCCTTTATAGGTTGGACGAAAAATTAGATGAAACCTTTAAATTATATATTGTGTCTAAAATCACCTTCCTTTCATCACTCGTCAAAGTAAACACACCAGGGGGAATTATCATCCTTCACCTACTATTTTCTTTCAACCATAGTTGTGGTTTAAGTTTCAACGATTTAAGGTAATTTTGTAAATTTTCTCCATCCTTCGAATGACTCCCCCCAAGGCATGTGCCCAAAATATATTCAATGATGTTTTTCTCTGCGTGCATCATATCCAATACATGGTGCACCGGGTTATTCTTTCAATAAGGCAAGTCAAATAAAATCGACCTCCTAGACCATGCCTTTCTTGTCTCAGTTTCATTCCTAGTTGGGGTCTTCTTATGTTTGACATTCTTAAATTTAGGATTCTTACCTGGCATATTAGGACCACAATCACAAGATTTACTTTCAATTTCCGAACTTGAAAGTTCTCTTAAAGGTAGCCTATGTTCAACCCCGCCCGGTAAAAAATTGAAACCTTTCTCAAATCTAAAACTATGGAGGGCGGTAAAAATATCCTATGGCAATGGTATATATTTTTTGAGCTAGCCGGAAGAAGAAGAGATTCAGTCTCCTCTCCATAAATAGGACACCCCAAATAACCATGTACTACACAACTAGATAATGTCCCATAAGTTGGAAAATCATGAATTGCCCACATCAACAAAGCTTTCAGCGTAAACTCTTCTTTTTTAAAAGAGTCAAATGTTTAATTCTTCTACCAAAGGAGCCAGGTAGACATCGATGTCCTTACTTGGTACCTTTGGCCCAGGTATCATCAAAGACAACATCGAAAATTCAGGTTTCATACACTGTGAACGAGGGAGGTTGAGTGGGGCTAGGATCACTGGCCATACACTCTGATTGGCGCTTAGATTTCCAAATGGATTGAAACCATCTGTTGATATTATCAAACGAATGTTATGTTGTTCTCGAGCAAAATTGAGATACTTAAAGCTCATCCTCTTCCAAGCTGTAGAATTAATTAGATGACGCATGAAATTATCCTCTACTTCTGCCCTAGCATGCCAAGTCATTGCCTCCACTATCCATGGTACTGTGAAAAACCGCTTTAATCTAGGCCCAACTGAAAAATATTTCAACACTTTTTTAGGCACTTTTGATCTTGTGCCTTCCTTGCCAGTAGATTGGACATATCTAGGTTCATCTCATACCGGACAATGATTGAGATTTTCATACTCCTTTCGGTCTATTATGCAGTCATACACACGAGCATGAATTGATTTATACTTCATTTTCAAACCTTTCAAACTGTTCTTCATAGTAGGATAGCTATTTGGAAGTGTATTATGCTTGGGTAGCAAGCCCTTCACCTAATTCAAAATTCATGTCACGTTATTTCCAGACAAACCATATTGGGTCTTCAACCTATGCAAACTAACCATGGTATGTAAAGTTGTTTGATCTTTCTCACAGCCAGAGTACAACGACTGGGTCACCTTAAATTTTAAAATTTGGTAGTCATCGTCAAGGTTTATCCCGATATCTTCATGAGCACCTGAACCTTGTACATCATCAGTGACCTCATTTTCTTCCACTTCATGAACTCCATACACGTCATCAACTCAATCCTCTAGCATATTATGATCTACATTGTCCTCCTTCCCTTGTACATCTATCTTACTTGTTGAAGATTGTTGTGAAGGTTGCTCGGGGACAAAAGGAACTTTCGATTCCCCGTGAAAAATCCAAAATTGATAACTATCTTGCATATCTCTTCTTAATAAATGTAGTTCAACTGTTTTCCACTCAAACACCGTACCATTCTTACACTTAGCACACGAACACTAGAACTCTTCATCATTATGACATCTCTTTGCGTATTTCACAAATTCATTAGCACCTCTGCGAAACACTTCCCTTAATCTATTTGTCTCACACATCCACTCTTGGTATTTAGGATATCCCATCACAACTACTACAAACAATCACCCATTAAGGGTAAAAGTGTATATTCATGGATTAGTATAAACAAAAGTGTGAACATTTAGTTCCCATTAAATAATTTACTATAAGATTGACATTTCATCTCTCGGTGTTATATTATAAAAATAATATAATTCCTATTTCCTCCATCTCCTCTAAAGGGTGAGTGGTCCTCCTATCCCATTCAAGAACACATATTTTTGTAATATACTTAACAATTCATGCATATTGTTCCTATTTGAGGAAAATTCGGTAGCATATCCCCACAGTTCTCCAAGTACACGACATAGATTCGCAAGTGTAAGTGTTATTTCAATTTATCAATTGAAATAACGCTTAGCATCGCATCATCTAGTATTTACCCAGAGAACATTAAGATACGATAGCAGAATTTCCCCAAAAAGTAACATTCAAGCCACTAAGAATATTATTATACATAAACTATGCAGTCCCAAACTGTCCAAACGGGACAAGTCGAGAGATCTCATTTCAGGGGTAATGACTCTCGAACGTGTCCAAGGGCTATTGAATGCGTACGCATAAGAACTAGAAGGCTAGCATCTATGGGCACTATATGTTATTTAAATTAGTTATAAATGTTACAGAACCATTATGTCATGCATTCACATGAGAATACATGCATGCATGCACCACCCAAAGAAAGTGTTATATAACAAGTTGACTTAATGTAAATTTACACATGCATGCCTAGATTATAGTAACGAGAGCAACAATAGATAGCCAGTGGCTATCTATTTTGGTTCCCGTTATTACGTTTTACCCTCGTTACTTGTTATATAACACTTGTTTTGCGGGCTACATGCATGCATGTATTCTCATGTGAATGCATGATTACTTATTACTTGTTATATAAAATTCATAGCATGTTTCATTTAATTATGTCTTATTTATATTCAATTTTTACATAATTATGTTTCATTTCGCATCATAACCCTATATGTTAGAAATGCCTAGGGCCAACCAACTCAATGTCTATCTAAGTGTTCAATTCTACCAATCAACAACAATACAAGAATTTAAAACAATAATGCAAATAATAATGCCTTTTATTATTATTATTATTATATATATATATATATATATACATCTCTCTCTCTCTATCTCTATGTTTATAGGGAGATAGATATAGATAGAGATAGAGAGATGTACCGAAATGTGTGTAGAGAGAGAGAGAGAGATGGTCGTCGCTGCTGCAATTAGAGTGAGAAATCAAATTTCAATTTCAGAATTGAATACCAATTTCAATTTATACTAAAAATCAAATACACACTATACCAAAAACCAAATACTAAATACCAATTTCAATTATAATACTAATTTCAATTTCAATTTATAAAACCAATTTTAATTTCAAATTAAATTTCAATTTTAATTTGAAATACCATTTCAATTACATTAGTGACCCCAAAATACACACACAATTTCAATTTCAATACACAATTTTAATACATAAAAATTTCAATACACGCAATTTGAAAAAAAAATCAATATCCCCCCCACACAGTGACCCACACACAAACACACACACACAAACACGCCATCGTCACTGTCCGTATACACACACTAACGAGCACACACACACACACACGCATACAAAGGAAATATATATATATATATATATATATATATATATATAGAGAGAGAGAGAGAGAGAGAGAGAGAAATAAAGGAGGGAAGAAAATGAGGGAAATAAAAAATGAAGCGACTAAGTCTTTTTATTTTTAATGTTTTCACGGACCTGTCACGGTCTTTGACCCTGGCAACTTCACAAGGTTATCACGGTCATTGACCGTGATAAAAAATGCGTATTTTTTTATCGCGGTCTTTGATCGTGATAAGGGGTGTGGGTTAAGGGTGGCATTTTAGGATTTTTAGTATAGTGAGTGAGGGTGGCGAAGATAATTTGAGTGAGGAAAAAATGGCCTCCAATGCGCCTACGTCGATCTTTACAAAGAGTCTTTAAAAACCAAAAACCAAAATAAAAATTTGACTCTTACGATGTTGGCTTTAGAAAAAGGATTTGAGGGTTTTGAGAGAGTGTGAGGTTTCTGTGAGTCAACTCAAAAAATAAAAATTTATTTGTGTGAGCAACTTATTATGGTTGGTAAAAAAAAGAGTGACTTGGCCAACAAAGTGGCTAGTCTTATGAGTGATCTTAAATCATCATTGAAGACTAGTGAGAAACTTGAAGCCCGTGTTTAACAACTCAAAAAAGATCTCGAACGTGCTCGGGAGGTCAAAGTCACCTTATAAGACACATCTAAGAAGGTTGCGAAGATGTTCCTTGGTCTCGAGTTTAATTTTAACAAGAGGCAGGGGATAGGGTACGATGATGCATCCACTTCCAATACCGCATCCAAATCGATTCCCGAGATTGTCATGGATCCTTATGGGCCTCTACCTAAACCACTAAGGAGAGCTCATCCTAGGTGTTTTAACCAAGGGACCCAAATAATGTTTGACCATTACAAATAAAGAGACCCCATTTGGGAATTTTGTTTTAAGATAGGGAGAGTTTCTCACACATGTGTTCCCACACATTCTCCCACATGAGTTTTCGCAGATGTTCCCACACACGCTCGCACACATCACCATAGATAATTTTCTAGTTTTCGAGAGCAAGTGAAGTTTTTATTCAACACTTCTCAATATTTGATGGAGGAATTTCAAAGGATGTCTACTCCTTTTAAGAACACCTCCCGAACTAATGATTAAGGTCAAGACTTGTTTCTAGTATAGGGTGATTATCATATTGCTATCTTTTATCCCGAATACTAAATTGTATTTCTATGTTTATATTTTTTTTAAATCCAAAAATATATTTTTTTCTTTTAGAAAAAAAGTTTAAAAATTTTGCAAAAAGATTTTATTTTTGATAAAAAATTTAAAAATTCAAAGATTTTTGTATTTTGTTTTACACCATATATGGATATGCATTTAAGATCTTCGAATCACAATTACATTACTTCCTTTCATGTGACTTATTCATGGTGTTATGAGACTTGACTTCGTTTCTTTAGTGTGCTTAGTAATGCATGATTAATATTTCGTTGTTCTTTGATGATTACTTCCTACATGCTAGACTCTTTATATCACCTTATTGCACACATGCACGGACCTTTTGAACATTATACTTGCTTGTCATATGTCGAATATAGTGTTCTCATCTCAACAATGTTGAATAACGAACCAAATGTACTAGGAATAAATTGTACTTGTAAGAACCAATGTGCAAATTTGTTTTCTCGAAAAATTTAAGCTTCTTTACGTTAAAGGCCACCATTGGCAAGAGCCTAAAGATATTATTTCGGCACACAAAAACAGAAGTGCCAAGGGCAATTTTTATTACATCGATGCTTCATTATCATGAGCATTATGATTCCTTCAAATATTTTGAGAGTGTATACTTAAAATGTGATATTTTGAGGGTGTAATAAGTTCAAGATCAATGGGTTTTGACAATGACCTTCCTTCAAAAACATTAAATCGCTTGGCTCTATTGATTTGAGAAGCTTTAAAATTCATGGAATTTTATATAAGTCGAGTTAATTTAATCTATCTCGTTGACTTCGTGCACTTTTGCTTCGTATGTGTATGTTGATTTTCCCATGATTTAAATTCACAAAATTTCATTTCATTTCATTTCTATGATTCGAATATTTTTGTGTTATTCCATGGTGTGACAGTTTGTATTTGTACATATATATACTTTTTATACATATGTACTTTTTATATACATAAAGAATGAAAAAATTTCAAAAATAGTTTGTTACTTCTTTGAATTCTCATCGCATGTGATTAATTGTTTATCCTTTGTGATGATATTCTGATTTTGGTTTTGTGTGATACTAACATTTCAGGATTAGTTTCTAACCCTTTGTCTATTACGAATAAAAATTTGGAGAACATATTGAGGTGGTGGTGGTTTATGTTTTCTTTAAACTCTATGCGTCACGGTATTTTTTTCGCTTCATATGTGTAGTTTGTTTTGCCTTGATGATTTCATGGACTACAAGTCGAAGACAATTTTTCTTTTTGATTTTGGGAGGGCATTAGTTGTACTTATCCTAGGGGTTATTTGTTTTCGATTTGTATTTTGTATCGGAATAGTAAAAGGGGGAGATTTGTAAGAGCAAGATTTATAATTGCTCGACATCTATTTTAGTTTGACTTATCCCGTTACACCCCATTACATCATCATAAACATTCTCAAGACGTCAAGTGAAGACAAGCTAGTGACCGAATGCAACAATCGAAGATCAATCATCACTACATTTATTAGAGAAGGTTTATGATTTAGTTTCTGTGAAGTCTTTTTATTCATGGGTATTTTTAAAGAGTTTGAAAACTTAAAAATATTTTTCCAAAATGTTTTAAATGTTTTTGAAAATTTTGCTAAGTCTTTAAAATGACATTTGGATATCGCTCGAACGAGTTCCTGTAATTCATTAGAACGCTTAGAACTTCATTTAAAAGAAATCAATTGTCGCATCTTTTGGAAGGTTCTGGATTCTCGTTGGATTAGTCATTTGAGGAATGTTAGAATGAGAAAGGTTAAGTCCTACGAACGATATGTACCTTTGTTCAAACGAGTACGCGAAAATTTATTTTTTACCAGATTTCAAATGCAATCTTTCATACCTATCTCTTGAAGATTCTTCTCCGTATATATAAAGACATGGGGCTGCATTTTAATCTAAGCCTTTTATACATCTTTTAGTGATCAAAATGTTTTAGTTTTTCAATTCAAACCCCTTAGATGATTTGAGATCACGATTACAAACTACGAAGAACACAATATTTATTCATGACCTTATGGATTTAACTCTCCATTCAAATAAGAATATAGATTTTTGAGGTTGACAGGTGGATACCGAGGCAAGTGGAGCTTGCTATGGGATGATGCTGGATCTACATCCTTTGTTATGGATAATTTGGATTAAAGACATTCCTACGTCACTTAGTGGAGCTCTAAGTTTAGTAATTCTGTGTATGTATGTCTGTAATACCTAGTTGGAAACATTGATGCATAAAGGTTTTGCTATAAAAGAGAATTTTCTCATCTCTTATCTTCTTTTGCTTGTGGTTGGTTTGCTTGGTTTCATTTAGGTTAAAATATCTTGCTTGTTCACATAATATAATGAAGATAAAATTTGGTTTAAATAAGAATTTGGTTTTGTGTGTGTGTGGCCTACCTTACGACTTATACATATAACCAGACCACTCCACTCGCATTTTCAAAAACATGTTAATTTCAATATAATAATGTGGTTTGGGATAATCACCTAATTAAATTTAAATAGAAACAACGTGGTTTTATTACTACTATATAGGTCCTTTAATTGGTATATGCAGTTCTTTCTTGGGCTTGACCTTTTGTATTAAAAATACTTTTAGGTTTGGATTATAGCTGTAAAGATAGGTCCCCAATTTTTAAATAAAAAAATTCTTTTTACTTCAAAAGTAATAATTTCCTTTTTAGATATGCGGAAGCGTTAGATGATGGTTCAATTAAACAAATTACAAATTTTAATTTCTTTTTCAAATTAAAATTAAACAAAGTGAAATTAGATTAAAACACACACAATTCAAATTTCACTTAAACCATTATAATTAACCCAAGTCCTAGAAATTTACCTAAGTCATATTTTCCATTTAATCAAATTAGGCCAAACCAAATTTTAACACATTAAATTAATGACTTGAATTAATTAAACATTACCCAACTTAATTAGCACCCAATTAAACATGTAGTTATTAAAATCAAATTTTATCTTATTACCTAAGCATGCGTTCTAGGTGAGTTTGCACAAGATAAAATAAGCAATGCAACCACTACACTACGATGTACGAGGAAAAACCCACAACGGGAAAAAACCTCGGACGACCCTAGCCTCAAATATACTAAGTACGAAATTTACAAATACAAGCAAGATGACTTACAACACTCGACTCGATCCCTCTCAAGCCCCGACGCGTCTTCTTGTATCAACCTTTGCCTAGCGAATAACCACAGAGCTCCACCGCGGTCTCGAAATCCACCGATCAGACTTTATATGGTCACCGTCACCCGAACAAGGAGTTTTTCTCCAAGTGGGTAAATCAACGCAAACCTCTTCTTCTTTGTGGGATTTAGAAGCAAACCCAAACGTCTCTTCAAACGGTAGAGATGAAAAACCGATGTCAAAACTCCAAGCAATGTATATATATATGGAAGCTTGAATAAACAATATGGGTGAAAACTAAAGTGTAAAATGTATTTTTCTTTGTGAAAATGCAGTTGGATCCCCGGTGATTAGTTATCTCAAATTAAAAAATAATTTCCTTTTAAATAAATGCGGAAGCGAATAAAGGTGATGGTTCACAAATAAACAAAGCCAAATTTTGTTTTCTCAAAAACAAATCAAAACAAAATTCAAGTCCTAGAATTTGCCTAATTCATAATTAACAATTATTCAAAGTTAGGCGAAACCAAATTAATGCAAGTGACTTGAATAAACCAATTTTACCCAATATTAAATTAAAGTCCCAATTTAATTTAGTGTGATTGTAAAACCAAATTTTATCTTGAAATTAATCTAGCATGCGTTCTAAGTGATATAGAGCAAGATAAAATCAACAGTCACACAACACCGTGATGTACGAGGAAAAACCCACTAACGGGAAAAAACCTCGGGACGGCCCTAGCCTCAAATCCACTAAAAACGGTATTACAAAATACAAGACAAAAGACTTACTTCCTAAACTCGAACCCTCTCAAGCCGTGATGCTCCTTCTTGTATCAACCTCCAATTAGCGGATAACCAACAGAGCTCCACCATGGTCTCGGAATTCACCAATGGGGCAATTAGGCACACCGTCACCCTAACATGGAGCCTTTCTCCAAATGGGTAGAAATGAAACAAACTTCTCTTCAATTTGGTGTAGAGAAAAACCGGTGCGAAAACAATCTCCAAGCAATTAATATTTATATAGAAACTTGGATAAACAATTGGGTGTAAACTAGAGTGTGTATAAAATTTTTCTTGAAAGAATTACACTAAAAAATTTGAACATTTTCCATAAATAAATTTGCTCTCAAACTCTCTCTAAGAGATGGATATGGAATGGAAAAGTTGTCTTGGAAAATGTGTTTCCCGCACATAATAAAGTATGAAAAAGTTGGTTAAAAACCAAGTGGGGAAAGTGGGAGAAAACTGTAAAAAACTGCTCAAAACTGTTCCCGCCCTGGCGTCTCGTTCGAACGAACTTGACTCTCGTTCGAACGAGACTTCTAACGAGCGACCAGCCTGGGCGCGTTAGAATCTCGTTAGATACCTCGTTAGAACGAAGAACTCGTTCGAACGACATATCGAACGACTGACCAGTTTAGGGTCGTTGGCAAACTCGTTCGAACGAACTTGGTTCGAACGACAAAACTCGTTCGAACGAAACCTGGTTCGAACGAAAAAACTCGTTCGAACGACATTTCTAACGAACGACCAGAAAGATTGAAAAATTCGATTTTTGGCCCAGAAACTTTTATAAACTTTTATATACTTATTTTAAAGTTTCTAATTGATTCTTTCTAAAATTAAAATGCAGTTTTTATTTCTCCTAACACCCAATACAAATTGTTCCAAGCTCATATATAAATATAATTGCATTCATACCTTGGGAGCATGGAACTAAGTTTATGACGTACAAACGAGGCACATAAACTACGGCATGTTGATGATGCTTTATACTCTTTGCCGCTACGTCTTCAACAAACACTTCATAGGTCTTGAATATTACAATTAAATAAAATCCTATGAATAAATGTTTTTGTCCGGAATTGAGCCAAAACTATATATGGACTCAATTGGAAATTTGTGTCCTTACAAATCTCCCCCTTTGGCTATTCCGGGACAAAAACCAAACAAAAATCCTAAAGGGCCGTCAAGCTCTACTAGACTCAAAACATAACCCGCCCAATCTTGACTCAACCCAAGGATCAAACTCTTTGCCATAGAAAGATGCCGCTTTAGAATAATTCCTGCACACTTAAGCAAACTCATCAAATGCATAGGGAATATCAAAATATTAAATGCAATTAATTAATTACTCCTTCTAAATTAATTCTCCCTTTAAACACATGACCTACTTAGAAAGACGTCTCCCCCTAAGATAAATCTCCCCCAAACGAAGATACGATAATAATAGGATTAGATACCATAGATACTAATTCTCCCCCTATCATCATTCTCCCCCTTTTTGTTCGGGAATAGGCAAAGGATAAAGAACTAATAAACCGCATGTGAAAGCGTAAAGTGTTAAGACATGAAAGCATATGGGCAATTAAAAGCAAGGCAAAGATAAACGAATATCATATATATAGACATTAGAAATATACCAATATAGTACTTGCATATATATAGATATAAACACACACATGACACAAAATACAATAAGTTTGCACACTCGTATGGCAAAAATGTGTCATATGGAAACGGAAGTGTAGGGGTGTGAACTAGCAACAATTAAATTTAGACCCAAACACTTAAGAAACGTTCACGGAGTTCTCATTTGATTGCAAACTTTATCACATTTAAATATAACCTCATGTGACAATATAAAGATTGAACTCAATGAACAAACATACACAATGCATACAAGCCTAGCATGATGATGATTCTACAAACCAAATAGAGTCATGACATTAAAGACAACTAGGATAAACGAACATTGTGCAAACCGTTGATATACCATCCAATTCTCCCTCAATGAGCATATGTATTCTGTTGTTTGTGAATGAATATATCAAACAAACATAGGCCTTGGCAATTGCTTTTTGTTTAATGCCAAATATTCTGTTTTTAGGCCTTTGGATCACGTATTTCTTTTAGATCCAATCAACGGTGGCTTACTATCGCAAAGGACTTAATTCATCCTTTCGGAGCCCTTCCCCGTGCATATATTAATTTATCATGTTTTCATTTTTTCACACAAATCTCACATGCAACGGATTTTGACATGCACTAGTCCTCCTAGGTCATAGATATGTAGATGACTAGATTGATAGGAGAACACCTCAAAAAGCTCAAATATAACATGTGACATTAAGATTTCAAAAGAGCTCGTGCATGTGTGAATAGAGGCATATAGAAATAGAATCCATTTAAACAATACAAAATCCAACTACTCCATATAAAACATGGTAAAAAACATTTTAAGGATTGAAAATCTAAACCAAAAGTTCTAGCCACATGGAAGCGTAAACGATAGGATTCAAACACAAATATATGCCACATAAAGTGTGTCAAACAAAAATACACACAAAACAAAATCTTTTTGAGTTTTTAACATTTTTAATCAAAAATAAATATTTACTCAAAAGGACAAACAAAACTCATTTGTATTTTTCATTAAGCTTAAATGAAATAAATAAAACACAAATGATAAACAAAAATCTTTTTATATTATGCAGTCGATTCAAACACAAAATATAATACAAAAAGATAAACAAGTCATAATTTCTAGCATGTGATATGAAATAAGGCAATGACTAGAAAATGACTAAACAAGCATACATTTAGCATATGAATATAGCATGAAGTACAAATGCTAAAGTATGCAAACACTAACACATTCATCCATTAGATTTAGCAAGGGAGGAAGGATGTGAAAGTAAATGAGAATCAAAATCCCTATTTTGTAAGGCAACCAAGTCGGATTTCCTAACCCAAATTAATGAAGAATTACTATCTTGGGGTGTAGGAACATTAGCTATCGTGGTTACTTTACTATGGGATTTTCTAGGAATTCGTTTAAGATCTAAACAAAATTTCCTAAGATGACCTTGTCGACCACAAAGTGTACAAGTAAGAATATGTCGAAAAGATTTATCTAAGGAGTGATCATTAAATGCATTCCTAGAAGATTCTCCTAAAACATTGGTTTTGACTTTAGGGTTAAAATCATTACAAGAATTGAAGCCTAAACCAAAAGTGTCATTTTTAATTTGGACCGTTCCTAACATTTTATCTAGTTTTTCCGAACGACACTCCAAATCAAATTTGACATTACTAGAATCTTTTAATTTATTTTCCAATTCAACAATGTTAGATTCTAGTAAAGAATTACGCTCTTCAAAAGCAAGAAGCTCCTTTTTCAAGGATTCCATTAAACCCCTAAGGCTATCTCTCTCGCCTTCTACATATTCAAGCTTCTCTTGAAGAGTCCTCACATGTGTCCTAAGGTCTTCTATTAAGGCACTTTCATCAATGACCTTTACACTCTCTCTTAAACTCGCTTCTAACTTCAAATTAGCTCTTTTCAATTTAATAGATTCTTTATATAATTCATGAAAAGCATTTTGAAGTTCACTCATATCAACCTCATCTTCATTTTCACTCTCTCTTTCTTCTTCACTCTCACTATCATAAAAAATAAGAGAATCATGTATAATGACCTTGGAAGTGGCATGTGCTATAATTTCATCATTCGATGAGTTCTCATTATCACTCACATGTCTAGCCATAAAAGCCACAAAATTTTTCTTAGTGGGGGAATCGGGCTTTTCTTCCTTATCACTGTCACTAAGGGTTGCATTATATGCAGTGGGTCGTTTACCCTCTTTCCTTAGTTTAGTGGGGCACTCATAAGCCCTATGGCCATAACCTTCACAACCAAAACATTTATTAGACTCGTCCCTATCAATATTTTCATTACTAGGTTTAGGGATCTTATCGACTTTAGAAATCTTCTCGTTTTTATCATGTTTAGAAGATTCAAATTTCTTAAAATCATTTTTAACTTTATCTTTGTTAAATTTAAGAAATTTTCTAAATTTACGAGCAAATAAAGCCATATCTTCCGAGTCACTATCACTATCGCTCTCTACTACTTGTTTAACCTCTTTTCGGGCTTTTAAAGCAACGCCCTTTTCGATTTTCTTTTCATTTTTAGAGGGAAACATATCTAGTTCATAGGTTTGTAAATCACCTACAAGCTCTTCTAATTTCGTAGAGGCTAAAGTGGGTAAAGAATTTAAAACGGTCACCTTTGGAATAAATCTATCGGGTAGGGACCTTAAAATTTTCTTTACAACACGGTCGTCAGGTATTTTCTCTCCCAAGTTAAATGATGAATTGAGAATATCAGAAAGTCTAGCATAAAATTTATCAAAAGTTTCTTTTTCATCCATTTTGATAGTTTCAAATTGAGTGGTGAGGTTTTGGAGTTTAGAAGCTTTAACGACACTAGTTCCTTCATGAGTTAATTGTAAAATATCCCAAGCTTCTTTAGCGGTTTCACACGTCATAATACGTCGGAATTCATCCGGTGCGACAGCGCTAAATAAGGCATTTAAACCACGGGAATTAAAATTTGCAAGCTTAAACTCATTTTCGGTCCATCTATCAACGGGTTTGGGAACATGTTCATTTTCAATTAAATGTGTTGGTGGGGTCCAACCGTTAACAACAGACATCCAAACACGTTCATCGATAGATTTAAGTGCCGATTTCATTCGCGCTTTCCAATACGCGTAGTTTGAACCATCAAAAATAGGAAATTTTGAAAATGGGGAAAAATCCATATTTAGCCAAAAATTAAAGGATCTTAACGAAATAATTTATCGTTTTTGGCTCTGATACCAATTTGAAAACGCAGTTGGATCCCCGGTGATTAATTATCTCAAATTAAAAAATAATTTCCTTTTAAATAAATGCGGAAGCGAATAAAGGTGATGGTTCACAAATAAACAAAGCCAAATTTTGTTTTCTCAAAAACAAATCAAAACAAAATTCAAGTCCTAGAATTTGCCTAATTCATAATTAACAATTATTCAAAGTTAGGCGAAACCAAATTAATGCAAGTGACTTGAATAAACCAATTTTACCCAATATTAAATTAAAGTCCCAATTTAATTTAGTGTGATTGTAAAACCAAATTTTATCTTGAAATTAATCTAGCATGCGTTCTAAGTGATATAGAGCAAGATAAAATCAACAGTCACACAACACCGTGATGTACGAGGAAAAACCCACTAACGGGAAAAAACCTCGGGACGGCCCTAGCCTCAAATCCACTAAAAACGGTATTACAAAATACAAGACAAAAGACTTACTTCCTAAACTCGAACCCTCTCAAGCCGTGATGCTCCTTCTTGTATCAACCTCCAATTAGCGGATAACCAACGGAGCTCCACCATGGTCTCGGAATTCACCAATGGGGCAATTAGGCACACCGTCACCCTAACATGGAGCCTTTCTCCAAATGGGTAGAAATGAAACAAACTTCTCTTCAATTCGGTGTAGAGAAAAACCGGTGCCAAAACAATCTCCAAGCAATTAATATTTATATAGAAACTTGGATAAACAATTGGGTGTAAACTAGAGTGTGTATAAAAATTTTCTTGAAAGAATTACACTCAAAAATTTGAACATTTTCCATAAATAAATTTGCTCTCAAACTCTCTCTAAGAGATGGATATGGAATGGAAAAGTTGTCTTGGAAAATGTGTTTCCCGCACATAATAAAGTATGAAAAAGTTGGTTAAAAACCAAGTGGGGAAAGTGGGAGAAAACTGCAAAAAACTGCTCAAAACTGTTCCCGCCCTGGCGTCTCGTTCGAACGAACTTGACTCTCGTTCGAACGAGACTTCTAACGAGCGACCAGCCTGGGCGCGTTAGAATCTTGTTAGATACCTCGTTAGAACGAAGAACTCGTTCGAACGACATATCGAACGACTGACCAGTTTAGGGTCGTTGGCAAACTCGTTCGAACGAACTTGGTTCGAACGACAAAACTCGTTCGAACGAAACCTGGTTCGAACGAAAAAACTCGTTCGAACGACATTTCTAACGAACGACCAGAAAGATTGAAAAATTCGATTTTTGGCCCAGAAACTTTTATAAACTTTTATATACTTATTTTAAAGTTTCTAATTGATTCTTTCTAAAATTAAAATGCAGTTTTTATTTCTCCTAACACCCAATACAAATTGTTCCAAGCTCATATATAAATATAATTGCATTCATACCTTGGGAGCATGGAACTAAGTTTATGACGTACAAACGAGGCACATAAACTACGGCATGTTGATGATGCTTTATACTCTTTGCCGCTACGTCTTCAACAAACACTTCATAGGTCTTGAATATTACAATTAAATAAAATCCTATGAATAAATGTTTTTGTCCGGAATTGAGCCAAAACTATATATGGACTCAATTGGAAATTTGTGTCCTTACACTTTGAAAAATAGACACTTTAAAATATGAACTTTTTCTCTTTCTCTTTTGCTCTCAAACTCTCTCTTGGAGATAGATGTGTATGAAAAAGCTAACTTTCCAAAGTTGATTCCCGCACTTAGATAATCAGTCAAAAGTTAGTGGGGAAAAATAATGGAAAAGTGGGTGAAAACTGTCAAAAACTGTCAAAAACTGTCATTTAACTATTCCCGCCAAATCTCATTCGAATGAAGTCTCGTTCGAACGGCCTTCTAACGACATTTTAACGAAGTTCCAGTGTCTTTAAAAATGAACTTGTTAGAAATCTCGTTGGAAATCTCGTTCGAACATCCATCTCGTTCGAACATCCATCTCGTTCGAACGACATTTCGAACGAAGTTACAGAGGCCAAACTGGGAACTCGTTGGCAAACTCGTTCGAACGACATTTGGTTCGAACGAAAAACTCGTTCGAACGACGTATTGAACAAACTTCCAGAAAGTTGAAAATTTTCATTTTTATCCCAGAAAGTTTATAAACTTTATTTAAATTTTTAATTAAATCTTTCTGAAAATAAACAACAGTTTGAATTAAACCTACACCCATTATACTGTTCCAATCTCCTATATATATATGTAATGCATTCATACCTTGGGAGCATGGAACCACTGTTGATGACTTAGAAACGAGGCACTTAAACTCGACACTTTGATGAAGCTTTATACACTTGGCCGTTACGTCTTCAACAAACTCATCATAGGCTTGAAATATGATCAATTAACTCTATCCTATGACTCAAACATTTTTTTCCGGAATTGAGCCAAAACTACAAAGGACTCAATTGAAAATTTGTGTCCTTATAATAGCGAACCAGAGGACTAACATTACAGTGCTGGTTATTTGGATTGAATGTTTATTACGGATCTTTGGTGTATATTTTAATTCAATTATAGATTTTGTATCTCAGATACCATTAACTTTATTTTAGTTGATCAACTGTGTACTTAGAGATTTATTTTGGGTTGTATTCATTTCTTCTATTTTGTTTACATTATCATTGTAGACAATTTGGATTTTTTGTTGTTCCAATTTGGTATAGTTGATGTTTGTTTGTATTTAATTGTACTCTTTATGTTAATCAACATGCATATAATGATTATTAATGGTATGATTCTCGTAAAGTTTATATTTAAAACTAATCACCTTAAACATGGAATTTGTTAGGTATCACGCGTATATCCAATCTTAATGAATCAACATTCGAGTTTAGGATTTATATAAAAAGATACAAATATAAATCAGACAAAAAATTGTTAATAACTTTACCTAAAGGAGCTATAGTTAGCTGAAAACATCTTCCACCTCCGCCCTAAATACAAGGCTGTCAACTATCAACATGAAGGGCAGACACCCCCGTACTCAAAATAATCCAACTAACTTTGTTTACATGTCACAAACTTTAGAGATAATATACATAAGATAGGCCTTCACATCTTGTTTATCGCCGCCCTCGTCGTGTTCTTATTGAATGCCTATCCATACAATGCTTCTCCACCCAATCCAACTTAAAAAATAGTAAATTACTCATCTACCGCCCAAACTATCACATTTATTTTAAAATGTCCCGTGAACTATCAAAAGTGTTAATTAAGCCCTCAAACAATGCGAATAAATTTAACAAGGTCATTCCGTTAGTTTACACAGTTAAGTCTGACAGAAAATAAATTTATAAAGCAAATATGGGCCCTATATTTGACTAATAGTTTTTAAAAATGAACCCCATATTTAAATGACTGTGCTAATATATGTTATTTTATTATTCGGAGCCCATTTTTCAATTACTAATTATCGTCTTAAATTGCGATTTGATCTAGATTTTCTTCTTCAACATGATGAGAGGATGAGACTGGAATAACCAACCTAATGACATTAGAGTCGAACCTACCAAGATGTGGCGGAGCAGGAATTTCATAAAAGACACAACTAGTTTTTCTCTGAGTTTTAGTGGTGAATAACTCATCATCACAAAATTGATCAAGTGAGATATTATGGATCTCCAGTTGGTTTACATCAATGGTCATGGACATCAAAGTAGAGTTCTCGTTGTTCTTTTGGGATGCTATTGTTGAAGCTTAGAGAAAAACAAAGGGGGAGATATAGAGAAAGTAGGGGAAAAGACTAATGCACTTAAGTGAAGAACATCTCACTGCCAAACGGACGATATATAGGTAGTGTATGATCAGAAGTTATGATGGCACGAACGGGAAAGAGTGGCATGGGAAAAGCCAATAATCCACTGATAAACTTTTTCCAAAAATTAATTAGTGTGGGGGGTATGTATACACCATATAATTACCGTCCAATGAGAGATTGCCACGTATTTTTATTAAATGAAAATTATAGTCGAGTAAAATGCATGGCATTAATGATAAAAGAAATTTAAACATTTGACACATGTCAAAGACATTGGACGTGAATTAAGCACTAGTCAGAGTTTATAGGAGCACTAATTCACTTAGGCGAGAAAAAAGTCAATTGAGATGAGTAACCACCCAATAGTTACAAAAGTAGTTATATTGCATGAAAAGAAACTCTGTAAATAAGCAACGGACATACAAAGGAAAAAAATATTCCCTCAACAAAAACTACATTTACTTGTTTTGTCCTTTCATTTCTTTTATACTATTTACTACATTTCTTTCAATTCGAAGTAGATGGTAACTTTTTTTAGGTTTATTAAAAGTTTCTTGACTTTACATTTGGTTTCTTTTACTTTCTTGCTTAAAATTTTATAGTGTAATATTTTATTTTCAAGCATTTACTTTTCTTTAATTTCAAAACTTTTTTTTTAATTTATGCACTTTTTGTTCTAATTAATTGTAGCAATTTAGCACCCACATCAAAATTCTACTTAAGGGAAGAACAAGTTTTCTTAATTGAAGCATTGACGGTACACTCGTTTATTATTATTACGAGAGTAAAATCCTTTAATTGGCAAGACCATATCATTCACTGACACACTCGCAATCAAAATTAAATCTACTAACCAATTCAAATGAAAAAAATACAAATAAGAATCAAATACCGAATAACCTTAATTACAAATAATTAGCAGAAATTAAATCTCAAATAACTTTTATTTTGAAGAATCTCACGAATTACGTGATAGTATAATAGTTAGGGGGTTAAGACTAAAATACTAGGGGTGACAATTCGTGTTTTTAGGTCGTGTTTCGGGCCGACACGAACACAACACGACACGAATTCACGTTTTTTTAGTTGACACAAACATGACTCAGATAGAACGCGACACAACGTGACACGACACGAATAATACGATTTCTTAAATTTGATACTAAATTAAACATAAATAGACACGATAACCCAAATAAAAACACGATTAACACCACAAGACACAATAACATGACTCATAATTTTGACACGAACACGAACACGACACGATACGATTTCGTGTTAAAAAATACGAAAACGAATACGTGACGTGTCTAAAATTGCCATCCCTAATAAATACATGATAAAATAGTTTTTATTTTAAAACAAGACCATTAAAATAGTTTTTAACACGTTGATGTGTGGAAGATTCGAATTTGTAGTACAAATATGAGGTGGACAACAGTGTCTTTGTCTGCGCGGATAGCGAAAACGAAGGATACTCTCTCCTCTCCTCTGCGCCATTCTTCTCACAACGGTGATTCTTGTTACTTTTCAATTACTACACATGTAATCGGATTTTGTTGTTTTCACCTTTTTAGATAAGTTAGTTAACCACTGGTTTGACCCCGAGGAATATGGAAAATTTTTAACCTTTGGGAAATAATGTTATTCTAGTTAATTTCGCACACCACCCTTCCTCTGTAATTCCACTGTTTTTCACAATTTCTGAAACACTTGCAGAATATACTGGAAAAAGGACCCCAGTCGTGTAGCTGACTCAAAGTAGTAAGGGTTTTTGTTTTGTAGATGTATATTAAAATAGTTATCATAACTGTGGATAATTTTGTGAAAGAAACCAAACTCAAACCACAAGTGCTTGGTTAGTTTTTTTTTTTTTAACCTCTTTGGGATCATCAGTCACCAATGGACAACTTGTTCCAATTCTACCACTCTTTTGTTTTTCCAGCGTCTCTACAAATTGGGTGGAAAAGTGTCCCACCAAAGAAAAGTTTTCCATGCGAAATGTGCATTATTAGATTGCACTTTAGGCTAACCCGGAAGAGAACAAAAATTCAAGAAGCAATGACGCAATCAGCAAAATTTATAAAAGTTTGGAATCCAATCCCCCTTTGGATATTTTCTAATTCTTCCTTATCTGACACATCTCTTGTTATTCTTTTTTCACCACTAGGTTTTATATTTTAAAAATGGCTGCAACTGCTGCTTCTGGACTGCAAATCACGCCCTCCATTTTCAGGACAGGTGTGGCAAGGTTTGTTGATCCTCACGGATCATTGTGGGCCAAGCTTTCAAGCTCTTGCCAAACTTCATCTGTGCAGTATTTCCATCGAAATATCTCCTCACTTCCTGCTAAATTTGACAAGTTTGTTACCGAGGCAAAGTCTGAAGCTAGTGAAAAAAAGCAATCATCAGTATTGCCCATTGATTTGAGAGGTTAGATCCCATGTTTCTAAATTGCATAAGCTCTTCTTCTCTTGAGGTGTAAGGGTTTTAAATTAAGCTTTCTTTCCTTGTTACTAACTGCAAATACTGGTTAATGATAAATCGTTAATTTCCTCTCACCTAACTTGTTGCAGTGGATTTGGTGCCATCCTATACTTACGCATAATTTGCATATAACTTAAGTAGGAGGAGGAGTCTTATGTTGTGTCTGATCAAGGTATACATATGGATGGAATTATAAATAACTTCTCAGATTGAGATTTTGCTAAAACATCTTCAGTTATCTGCTTCTGAAACGGGTGCTATTGTGCGTGTAAAATTGTCCCAAGTGGAAGAGGATGAATAGGACAAGTGTGGAATTAGCAATTAAAGTATTTGAAACCACAATCTATGAGCACATTGTGCTTAAATTGACAAATGGCCACAACCATCCTCCTAATTCAAAAACATATGAACACAATTATGTAAAACTCATCATCTATCATCATGCATAGAGAGCGAAAGACAATATGTGGAAAAACCTCAACAGGAGGAAAAAGTCACCCACTCTTAAAGGGCACTATATCAATTGAAGAATTAAAATTTAGACCTATACCTAACCCAATCTGTTAGGTTCTTGTATTCAAGAACTCCGATTGCACTAAATAATATGCTGAATTAGATAGAAATAGCAGAAAAGAAGGAACAGTAGAGATAAAACAAAGGTGAGGAAAGAAGAATTACATAAGAAGAGATTAGAGAGAGGAGATTAGAGAGAATTTAGAGAGATTAACGAGAGAGAAGGAGAAGTATTATGATTCATATTCCCCGTTCCTTGCTCTGTTACAATCCAGCTGTATTTATACATCAATTTCTAACAATATCTCTAACTGAATCTTGAGTTAGCAAACTGCTAAAACCAGAAATATAACCAATTTGCAACTAACTAATTAACCCAGAAATCGAATTATCTACTAAGTTAACTACTAATTGTGATCCAGACATTCCCTTCCCCTTCAAAAATCCTTGTCCTCAAGGATTGGGGTTTGAACATGGAAATATGGGTTCCTCCAGGATCAAATTCAAAAAATAAAAATTTAATTTTTTTGCCTTGTGGAAGCATTTCATCAAACATAGCAGCCATGTTTTTCCAAAGCACATCTATATACATAGTTGGGTTTGACGGCCAATACTGCATTTGGAGAAGATACTCTTGGGCTGTTATAGAACACTCCAATGTTGCAATACCCCAATGAACCTTGATAATTTGATAATACATTACATATTGTGGCTCATTCCTTACTAAGACCTTTGAAACCTCGTGATTAATGAGCTCAAAGAACCCAAATTCTGAATCAACATTCATCATTTTCTGAACAACTCCATTCTCACTAGAGGTTCCTTTAAATTTCACTCCATAATTGTTCTTGAATGGAGAATTGACACATTGTACTGTCCTTTTATCAAACAGTTGTTGGACAACCTTTAATTGCTCATTTTGTACACCATCTAGTGATAACTCAACACTATCTACAATGCTTGCCTTTGCTTTCACAAAATTCCTTGTTGCATCTTTAATTTTCCATAGTTCCTCCTTGAATTCTAGCACATTTTCTTTAGGATCACTCATTGGGGTCTCGTTTTCCCAAATCACTACGATTTCAGGGCATTGCAATTGTAGATCATAACCTTGTGATCTTTTGGCCAGAAATTCTTCTTGCAATTGGGCAAGTTTAACAGCATCACTTAGTTTTTTTGGAGCACATAATTGAACAAATTTCTTCACATCTTCATTGAGACTCTTCATGAATTGATCCATCGTAACTTGAGTTTTATTCTCCCAAATGACTACAATTTCAGTGCAGGGCAAATGTTGACTGTAACCATGTGGTTTTTTGGCCAGAAATTCTTCTTGTAATTGAGCTAACTTCATAGCATCCTTTAATTTTGCTGGAGCACAAAACTGAACAAAGCTTTGCACCTCTATGTTGAGCCCATTTATGAATTGACCCATCATAAATCCTTCTAATTCTTCTATTGCTTTTCCCATACAACCTAATTTTGTATCCCGATTTTCAATTCTTGGATCTGTTGATTGTAATTTGGACTCCTTTGGGGGGATTTGATACTCCGCTTGGTGGTGAATTTGATGTTAGAAGCAATGAGATGGAGTAGAGAGAAAAGGAGGAGTAATTGGTTAACTTCTTGATGCCAAAATGTTAGGGTTTGAAGATTTGGAATTAGAATGAATTTGGAGAAGAAGAAGATTAGAACAAGAATTAGGGTTGGAAAAGAAAGAATTAGAAAGAGATTAGAAATTTGTGTTTTGGGGTTTTCTGAGTTCAAATTGGGGCAGAATCGGAGGCTCTGATACCATTTGTCAGGTTCTTGTATTCAAGAACTCCGATTGCACTAAATAATATGCTGAATTAGATAGAAATAGCAGAAAAGAAGGAACATTAGAGATAAAACAAAGGTGAGGAAAGAAGAATTACAGAAGAAGAACGGAGATTAGAGAGAGCATAGAGAGATTAACGAGAGAGAAGGAGAAGTATTATGATTCATATTCCCCGTTCCTTGCTCTGTTACAATCCAACTGTATTTATACATCAATTTCTAACAATATCTCTAACTGAATCTTGAGCTAGCAAACTGCTAAAACCAGAAATATAACCAATTTGCAACTAACTAATTAACCCAGAAATCTAATTATCTACTAAGTAAACTACTGATTGTGATCCTGACACAATCCCTTTGACCGTTTCGGCTTCATTGCTCCACTCCACTTCCTGATTCATGGCACGTGACGGCATCCACTCACTCTAGCCCTTTCCTCGTCTCCTCAAGGCGAATCCCCTTCACCAAGGAATGAATTTTTTCCTCAAGCTCCTTGTTGATCTGCACTGCAGTGGATGTTCTCAACACACGGAAATTCCCATGTGTCATAGACGGTGACACCGTTAAGGAACCTAAGTTACTGTGAAAAGTCCGCTCAGTTCTCTTAAGGAAAGTGTCTTCAAATCATATGAAAATCTATAAAACTTCTGATTTTAAAAGAGGAAAGCAGGGCACATAAAAGATGCAGAAAAGGCTCTAAAACTCAAAACGTAATGCATAAAAATCACGAGCTCACACTTTTATTTACAGATTGAGGACATAATTCTGTGAGCTGTTCAAACAGGCCAATTACCGGTTTGAACATGCAATTTGGCTACTCAAACAGCTCAACGATGTGATCCAAAAGGCTGTGTTTGCGTGTGAGAGCACCCCTAAACATGACAGTCTGTGAAGTGTGAACAACCTTGGACATGTACTACCGCTTATGATGAAAACCAGGGTGTGGTAACGAGTCTGATTGATCTTGTCTTGTGTTAACAGGAGTTCGGGTTCGAACAGGTGAAAGTTGGTTTGAACAGGAAAAAGTTGGTTCAAACAATCCTTTTGCAGTTCGAACAAGTTCCTGTGCAGAATGCATAAGTCATAGAATGAATGCTCAAAGCAATTTCAGATCACATGCCTATTCTATCCAATGAATTAGAGTCAAATCCAGAGGTGATCTAAGGTCTAGTGTCATATACCTGAACCTGAATCGGATGCAACCTTCATGATGATTCAGAAGTTGATGAGACTAAAATTGCACCCAAGAGAAATCAGGCACAATAGCAGACTTGACCCAAGGCAGCCACGCTGTCGTCTTGGGCTTCAAATGGAGAGGGGCACACAATGATTTTCTAGGCTTATTATTTTTAGTTCCAAGTCTAGGATTGTAAATTAAACACTATCACTTCCCCAAAATAATGAAGAGATTATTAGTTAAGAGCCCAAACATATAATATTTGAAAGCCCCCAAATTATAACTTAAAGAAGGGTACACTACCATTTTGACTTTCTAGGGATTTCTTACCTCTTCTTTGACAACCACTTTTCCTCAAGCTATCAATGTCTCTCTCTCTAAGAGAGATGGTGTAACTGATGTGTACGGGTCTCGGATTTATTTCATATTTTTGTTTATTTTATTTTTCATGTTTTATTTGATTATTTTCCTATTTTAGTTGTTATTTTAGGTTAAGGGGTGACATTGTCGGTTAATGTCTTTCAAGTTCCCTTTTTAATCTTTTTACTTTTTAGGCTTAGCTTGCCTAGTAAGCTAAGTTTGTCCTATAAATAAGGTCCTTGGCCATCCATTGTACTCACTTTACTTTTAGATATGAATTAGAGTTATTTCTTGGGCCATTGACCTCTAAACATAAGTTGTTATTGTTGTTGTGTAGTTAGTAAATTTACGCTTCCGCATTTTAACTTCACACCAAATTGGTATCAGAGTACGCTCATGATATGCTCGTCGATGTGATTGTTGTAGAGCCATGGGTATGGCTAGGAGGAACAGACGAGTCACTTTTACAAAATGCACTCTCGCCGCCAGCGGTCAAGCGACATCACCTCATCCTTCTCCACAATACCCTCAAAAACCTAGATCAGAAACCTCAAATGTCAGATGTGTTGCACACTCTCAAACAGTCCCAAAATCCACTCCAAGCACTAACTCCAAACTACCAAAGACATCACCAGCAGCAGACGATGCTCGTCGGCCCTCGACGACCTCCACCAGAGCTTTTCGTCTGGTTACTCACGAACTGACAGAATAACAGTCCTTAACCCCAAACAACCTTCAAACTAAACCCTTTCTAGGACGAAACCCCAGATCTGAGATGGAACCTCCACATCAGTGCCGGTTGTCACCCCCGACCTTCATCTCGGCCTTTCATCGAGGTCGCCAACGTAAATCGATAGTGGCTCGAGCTTTGCGAGCACTGACGGGTCCTCGCCGAACATTAACCGAGTCTGTTTAGCCTCGCAGCAACTCAAGGGCGTTGAAAGCCCTAGGTCCGGTGGCTTTCCTTCCTCGCCGACGATCCCTTTTTCTTTACCGGTCAACGCCGAGCCTGGTCGGAGTGGATCGGAGGTCCATCTCCCTCCGACGACCTCATGGAAAACTTGGGGAACAACTAGTTCTTCTAGGGTTATCAATGGTGGGCTGGGAGGTAAACAAAAGAGAG
The DNA here is from genome assembly GCA_949130495.1 of Sambucus nigra. Lineage (NCBI taxonomy): Eukaryota > Viridiplantae > Streptophyta > Magnoliopsida > Dipsacales > Adoxaceae > Sambucus > Sambucus nigra. Next base: position 153,367,809 of record OX422218.1, read on the forward strand.
ATGGTTCCTTTTCAGTAAGTCCAACTCAATGTGTAAGTAGCCCAACACACTTACAACCACCCCATTCTCAAAATTACTGCCCCAACCCAAGTTTCACAAATTACAAAGCAACCCCTATAGCTTTTATCTCATAACCCCTCAGAGAAATTTACACTCCAACCCCCTCCGAAATTTGTATATCAACCCATACACCTTCTGAAAATCACATTTCAGCCCCTACTTTTTCCCAACCCCCAAATTATATCACCACATCATTTCCCGAAGAAACTTTTCCCGTTTTGATATGTTGTGGAATGGAGGTGGTGATGTTGATTATGGAACGGATATGGAGAAATTGTGCCGAGTTTGAGGATTGTTTCGTATCGTCATCGAAGAACTCGACATTCGCCTCGACGACTTGGACCGGTTTGGAGAAACACTACATCGAGAGGTTCAAAGCTTTCAATTTAGTGCCTACTCCATTGGGGAGTACGATGAATGCCATTACCTCCTCAGTGAATGCCGCTCGGAGTATCTTAAGCTGGGGGCGACGCATGAGCATTGGATGCATGAGCGGGCGAGGCGTTTGGCCCGTTATTTTGAGTATGTCTCCACTGATGTGACTTTTCCTCATGCCAACGTCATTCTCGTACACGATGATGATGCCTTCTACCTAATCACGCCTAGTGAGGACGTCCCTGAGGATGTTGAGGCCCCATCGGCGAATGGTATGGACGATGAATTCTTCCCATCTGATTTCATTTGTATATTTGAGGAGGACGGTTGGCTCACTCGCACCCGGTTCCGGGGTTTGGAGATTTTCGAGATTGGGGATTTCCTTTCCAACTTTGGGGAAGAAGATGTTGGGTTCTTTCTTGGGGATTTCTTCGATATTTTCATTGAAGATGGTTGGGTGACTCGCACGCATTTTTGCGAGGTAAAGTCTTATGATGTGGCTATTTTTTCCCGATTTTTGGGAGGATGATGATTTTGATGGGGTTTGTTTGATGGAGGGTGAGCCGTTACTTTGGGGGGACGTGCTTGGAGACGGGTATGGGGACCCCATTTGCGATGCGTATAAGGAGCGTTCCAAGGTTATTTTCCATGGCTTGGTGCTGAGGAGATTCGTCATGGAGAACTTGGACCACATTTGGCATAGTTGGCCCTCCCCGAGGCATGTGCGCATTAGCTTTCAGCGTGGCAAAGTTCGGGGGCGAGTTCCGTTCGTTGGCTATGGTTGGATTTTGCAACTCACGCTTTCGAGGACGACTTCCCTCTCAAGTGGGGGAGTCCATTGATGGTTGCTTTGCTATGTTATCACACACCTCCTTCGCTGGGGACGAGCTTTTTCAAGTGGGGGAGAGTGATGTGTAAGGGGTCCTGGATTTATTTCATATTTTTGTTTATTTTATTTTTTCATGTTTTATTTGGTTATTGTCCTATTTTAGTTGTTAAAGGTAAGAGGGTGGCTTTCTTTTAATGTCTTTAAAGTGCCCTTTTTAGTCTTTTTACTTTTTAGGCTTAGCTTTTCTAGCAAGCTAAGTTTGTCCTATAAATAAGGCCCTTGGCCATCCATTGTACTCACTTTACTTTTAGAGATGAATTGGAGTTATTTCTTGTGCTGTTGGCCTCTAAACGTAAAGTTGTTGCTGCTGTTGTGTAGTTAGTAAATTTGCGATTCCGCATTTTAACTTCACACCAGTAACTGCTAGTGCCAGCCCAAGGCCTACTGGCTGCTCCTACCTCCAACTATCGCTTTGATTGTAGGACTGGGAAGCACCTTCTCTCTCTCTTTGTCTCTCTGTCCATCCACACACACATTCACACACCCATACACACACACACACATATATATATATATATATATACCAAGTTTGAGCTAGAACAACTGCTTAGACTTATATTCAACATCTGGGGGGCTTTGGTTCTTGAGCTGGGAAAACTGAATCTACATTTAGCCTCATTTTTTTTCTTTTTTTCGAATTAGAAGATCCGTTTTTTCTTTAAATGCTTGTAAATATGTTATATTGAGTCTGTTTCATATATATACAAGGCCATGATCACTTGTTTGCCTTGCACCCTTAAAATCCTAGGGCTGGCTCTGATCAGGCATCTAGACTTGGAAGTACAAAAGATCCAAAAGATCACTTTGACATAGAGTAAAGCCAACGTTTAAAATACAAAATACAACAGTCACAACTTCAATGTGGAGTTACTCAAGAACATGTTCATTGGCGGTTTAACATTTTACGTCATGGTGGAACTGAGTCAATAAATGGCTGTTTGCCTCTATATTTTGTGATAATATAGTATGGATATGTTTTTCTCATCTAAATCCGTATTTTTATAGGTAAAAGGGCATTCGTAGCTGGTGTAGCTGATGACAACGGATATGGGTGGGCTGTTGCAAAATCTCTGGCTGCTGCGGGTGCTGAAATTCTCGTTGGCACGTGGGTGCCTGTAAGTAGAATATCCTAAATTTGATGGTGGCGTTTTTATCCCCAAACAGGAGATTTCTCAAATCACTTTTATTTTGATTGGTTATTGATCTGTAGACTTCTCTTGCAGGCTTTAAACATTTTTGAAATGAGCCTACGACGTGGGAAGTTTGATGAATCACGCGTGTATGATTTTAAGCTTATATTTCTTTCTGTTAAAGAGGGTAATGTCTGATGGGTGGGATTTCTAGCGAATAACTTGGATTTTCAGGTTACCAGATGGTTCTTTGATGGAGATTACCAAGATATATCCTCTAGATGCTGTTTTTGACAACCCTGGTGATGTACCTGAAGATGTAAGCTTGAAGTGTTTAGCTTTCTCATAATATACAGGAAATTTCCAAATCTGCCCTCAATGAATTTGTATTCTGGCTGCTTTGTGCAGATAAAAGCAAATAAGCGTTATGCAGGATCCAGTAATTGGACTGTTCAGGTACATATTAGTTGTATTCCACTCTCTACTATTCAATATAAAAACTCCAGGTTTCCATTTTAAAAATGTTTGAAGGCCATATTTCTACAGTCAACTTGAATTTGAACCTAAACCTGTGTGCCATGGATAGTGGCAGTCTACATCACTTTAATTTCATTTTTGCCTGGCTATGGGGTCATATATAACCAATAGAATACTTTGAACTAGTATATACTTATTTAACCCTATTCATTTTGGACCCCTTAATGTTTACATGTTGGTGTTTGGCACCCATTTTCCTGGATTCTGTCAAGTCCATGAGTTTGACCGTCTGCCAACCCACTCATCCTCATTTTATCCCGAAGATACCACTTTGTACAATCAGTAATTGAGTAAAAAGTTTATTAGGCACTTTAGATCTACTTCAGAATATGTTATGAAAAGTTGAAGTATCAGTCTTGCTTCTTTTCCCCACATAAAGTTTATTTTAGGGTGATTTTTAATTTTGCCTCCAACAAGGACTACTTAAATTGGTGGAAGGGAATCCACGTGCACACTCATGTTCGCCACAGTCGGGAAAACTGGTGGAGGACGAGTTGTTGCCCACTTTTTTCTTCTCTTTTGAGGCATTTATGCCGAGGTTAAATAAAAGTGGGGAGGGTGTCAATGCCCAATGACACGCCATCCATAGAAGGCAGATAATACTCTTCGGCGGACACAGAGGATAAGCTGAGTCCGGGTCGGCGCACTAGTACACGTTGACTCGGTACTAGCCTTCTTGATCGGCTTGCACTGTGTTAGTAGCTCTTCATTCCATTTTTAAGTGCCCATGGTAGCACTTCATGAATCTAAAAGTTTGTTTTGACTCCACATTTTATGCCATGTAGGCGAGAGGAGTCACTTCATGGTTGGTGTTGTGACTATCCCAATAATGGCGTAAAATTTTCCCATGGCCCTACTAATAGTGCCCCACCGAGTTGTGAGCGAACACACATTCCAGTACTCACAGCATCGGGCGATGATCGGTTCTCATTGTTAATTTCTCTGTAACATTCAACCACATGTCCAACCTCTGTTGATTTGCGCCGTGATTCGGATCCTCTGAAGTATCTGGCTATACGATTTTCATACGTCTTTTTCCCACATTAATAAGTACCCCCGTTTCCTTTAACACGCTAGTTCCCACGAAGAGAAAATTAATGCGTCCTCATCTTTGTCAAAAAAATTATTCTGGCGACTCCTTTAGTTTGATTGTCTTGGGTTTATGAGTTGAATTCCATTGTATTGAGATTGAGTGAGTGGATGAGCTTGTAAAGGTAATTGCAAATAAGTTGAATGAGCTTGAGATTGAAATGGGTGTTGAGTTTTGTTTTTTAAAAATAATTGGAGGGTTATAGATATAAATTTTGGTACTTGGATCATTGATAACCAAAAGAGCCATTGAAAAATGGTGTTGATCCTGCGGTAGGTGAAATGCCACGGGCAGATGTGTCGCGTGGCCATCCAAATGCCGTCGGGTGGACATGCACAATTCTCTAGAGCCGAGAGTTGTTTTTGGTTGGGCAAACTAGCATTGTGGCATTTTGCCCTACCAATATGTCACGATGCTTTGGAGCATATCCCTACATTGGCAAGGCCGGTTTTTAGGGGAGGCCGATTTTTGACGCATTTTAGGGGGCCCCAAAATTTTATATATGCATATATATTTATAGCGTCATTTTCCAATTGTCCCAAAAATAATTTGGTGAAAACTGGACGGACAAACATTTAAACTTGTCGCAGTTCCGAAAAATAAATCGGCATCTTTTCGATATAAATAACCCTACAATTTATAAATTAAAAAAAAAAACTCTTGTTAAATATGGGGCCCCTAATTCAAGAGTTCGCCTTGGGCCCCTAAAAACTCGGGGCCGGCCCTGTACATTGGTACTTTGAAGACTTTGAAGACACTGAAACTAGTATATATATTGAATGAGCCTGGCCACCCATTGCCATATTGTTTTGGATTTTATGCTCTAACCACCTTTCCTAATACATGATAGTATGTAAACCAACTAGAAACTACAAATTCTCAAAAAGTCGTCTTGTTCCTGTGTTTCTCATTTATGAAACTAGTATCCATTCACAATCTTTTTTAATTAGCACCATCTCTCTATTACGTTTTTTTTGTTTAATGGTCTGCTATGCAGTTGTTTATGTTTTATTCGAAGGGTTGTAAATCTGGGTACTTACTGAAAACTTTGGATTTGTTGACTTGAAGCTCATTCTGTGTCATGGCTTCATTTTATTTAAAATGAAGCTTATAGTTCTGTTGGGCCTTTTGTGTTATTTGACTCGTGTTTATTAAAAAAAGCCGTACTGCACTCCCGCTTTAGTAGGGTCTTTGACTCGCGTTTATTAATTGGTCTTATTATTTATTAATTATATCAACAAACAAATAATAAAGTGAAGCTAGTTTAGGATGTTTTCAGCTACCAGACGTTACTGACCTATGACCTTCAAATTGAATTTTTGCTGATCCGAAATTTTAGGGGTTATTTTTCACTTACCCTCTGTCAATAATGCTAAATATTAGGTACCCCTATTTTCAAGTGTGTGTGTGTGTGTGTGTGGGGGGGGGGGGGGGGGGGGGGGGTCAAAAGATCATAAAAATGGTGGTATGGCAAATAACTAGTTTCTGAAATGTCTCAGGAAGCTGCAGAATCTGTGAAGCAGGACTTTGGCAGCATTGACATTCTTGTGCATTCACTGGCTAATGGGCCGGAGGTAGAGTGTCACTGATTATCACATATCAGTATAGACCATTCATATTGTTACTTAACGAAAGCTCATCTTATGATTAGGTGACTAAACCTCTGTTAGAGACATCAAGGAAGGGATATCTTGCAGCAATATCTGCATCAAGTTATTCCTATATTTCTTTACTAAAGAATTTCATTCCAATAATGAATCCAGGCATGCTTCTTACCCAGTTTCATCTCTTCTTTCTGTGTATAACTCTCTCTCTCTCTCTCTCTCTCTCTCTCTCTCTCTCTCTCTCACACACACACACACACACACACACGTTATTATTAACTTTGGCAATAGATTTTTGTATTTAAGATCAGTTGTTATTATTACAGGTGGTTCTTCAATTTCTCTTACATACATTGCTTCTGAGAGGATCATTCCAGGGTACATGTGCTTTTCCTTGTCTATCATTTATTTTTGGTAAATTGTAAAAAGGAAAAAAAAAGATTATCGCACTGGTTGCGAAGGCTCCTTGGACTATTGCTATTTTTTGCAATCCCCATATGTGTCGCTAAAACATTTTTAGGGTGTGTTTGATTGACAGAGAAATTTTTCCATGGAAAATAGTAGTTTGGGCTCATGTTTTGCCTTTGTAGTACCTTGATTGCAAACATTTTATATAAGAACAACACTCATTCACATAAGAAGTTCTCCATCTCAAACCTCATTTTTATTGGAAAACATTTCTTATCCACCCACCAAAGAGTTCATATTTTTTTCCGCTCATTTTCCAACTTCTCATCCAAATGAACTATTTTCCACCCATTTTTCATGTTTGCAATCAAACGCGCCCTTAGTGAAATTCCTTATCGTCACATAAGGGAGTTATTTTAATTTTTTCATTGTTTAGAGTGTCATATGCTACACTATGGGACATTTGCAATTGAAACGATAGTTTAGGAGGCTTCTACCCTTTTACCCTTTGTTATAAAAAACTTCTCATGGGGCAGTCGCAGAGTCCTTAACTGTAAACTTTATAACACAGATATGGTGGAGGCATGAGTTCAGCAAAAGCAGCACTAGAGAGTGACACACGAGTGAGTGTCTAATTACTACCAACCTTCTCTCTCTCTCTCTCTCTCTCTCTCTCTCTCTCTGTATGTGTCCATCTGTTTCTCCTGTCTCTGTATGTGCGTAGTCATACATATACTGTTGTATTCAGGTGCTTGCTTTCGAAGGGGGGAGAAAACATAAAATCAGAGTCAACACAATATCTGCTGGTACTTTTTTGTCCCTTCATCTTGCTTATATATGATGTTTTTCAATTATTAAAACCTTCAGTGTTATAAAAAAAATGTTTTTTGGATCATACCAAGCATGCCTGGTGGTAGTTCTGCTAGTCCTTTTTAGAATCTTCACCAGAACAAGTGAGACCAATGCTATAGGATTTGATGACCTGTAATGTTGCAGCTAAGTTAAATCAAGCCGTTGAATGCACACATATAGAATAAACCATGTGCAACGTTTGTTTCTCTGATTACATAATTACCCCTTTGGCCCACCATAAATGTGATGCCTTGTTATCCTACAACCAGTGTTTTCAGGAAATAATATATTAGCTATAAAGTACGGACACACAAACGGGACATGGTACGTGGGGGTCATATGAAACAAACACGAAACAAGGAAATTTTAAAATAAACACATCACATATACGGCTGAGATATGACAATAAAATAATAAAATCATATATTCGGAATTAATTTTTGATGATATATATTCTTTTGGTAATTTACAAGCCAAAATGAACAGGGAATGACATAAACCAATTCAAATGTATTAATAGTTACCAGTGGTAAATTCCAAGCAACAAGATTAAATTTATGAAGCTTGAATCTTACCTCTTTTTTTTTTAATGTATTTGGTTCTAATTTATTTTATTTGTGTCGTGAGAGCAATCTGTTTAAGACTAGAGCTTTAGTTAAGATGTTTGAGATTGCGTATAGCATTACTTTTAGTTCAATATTTTTATGTTATTTTCATTTTTAACTATAATAGTCATGAAGAATTATTCTAATTTTTTAAAAATCAAAATTAACATATATACCTTTGTGTCCGAGCAGTGTTTGAGGAGTATCCACAAGGCGTATTTTGTCTTTGTCAGATCCTTGGGCTGTAAAAGACAATTTCAAGACACTTGTTTAAGTATTGAACACATCTAGCCCTCAGACACATTTGAGTGTTTCGCATGTATCTCTGACATTGGCACACCATCACCTAGAGACGTGCCCATGCTTTTGACGTAAACTGCATGTCAATGGCCAAGAAAAACAAAACCAATAGAATTTCTAGAGAGAGGAACAAAGAATTTTTTTATATTCAAGATGGAGATGTCATCAAATGAGGAGTACAAAAGTATTTATAGGGAGAGAATTACTTGCTAGCCAAGTAATTACCTAAATGACTAAAAAGGACAATTATTAACAAAAATATACCTAATTAGTCCCAAACATGCTTAGAGACCAATTAAAAGACTAAAAAGGAAATAAAAGAACTAAAATAAAATAAAACTAATGACAAATATTAAAATGACAAATAAACCCTAATATGAGCCCATTTCCATCGTTCTCCCCGACTTCAAAAAAGTTCGTCTTCGAACTTGAAGGGTAAGGTCAACGTGGTTAGGCCTCCTTCAATGAATTCTTCAATTTGATACGGGAGGCGCCCTCGTACGCGACTCGCGTACCTACTTTCAAGAAACCCAAAAATATTAGGCAAGAATTGCGGGGGTTTAAGCTTTCTTGATTTTCTTTCGTTGCCGACGAGTTCGAATCTCTGTCCCTTGACGCCGGGAGGTTTGGTAGCTTGGACAGGGGTGGGTGAGATCGATTTTCTAGCGGTGTTGGGTCGGTTGGGGATCCTCTTGACAGAGGTGGGCCGCCGGATTGTCTAAGAAATTCCGCCTGACCCGAGGATGGCGGGAGCTCTGCCTAGGGCTGACGTCGACATTTCAATGATGGTCTCTCTTGGGGTGGATTCGGTGGAACACTCATGGTGGGTGGGGGTTGAATTTTGGAAGATAGGAGTTGGAAGAAGGTTTCAAATTGTTGTTGTTTTTGTGCCATTTATTCCATTTTTTGGGTGACCATTTCCTCAATTCTTGCTATTCGTCCTTTCAATTTTTGGTTGATTTCTCTTAATTCTTGAATCTCTTCTACTTGTTGTTTGGATTTTTTTGGAGCCATTGAAAATTAGTGTACGATTTTGATTATCAACACACCAATACACTAATCGGGGGAACGACGCCTCGCTCTGATTCCAATTTGACGTAAGCTACACGTCAATGGCAAAAAAAAAAAAAAAAAAATCAATACAATTTCTAAAGAGAGAAACAAATAATTTTTTTATACTCGTGATGGAAGCTATCCTCAAATGAGGAGTACAAAAGTATTTGTAGGGAGAGAATTACTTGATAGCCAAGTAATTACCTAAATGACTAAAATGGACAATTATTAACAAAAATATACCTAATTACTCCCAAACATGCTTGGATACCAATTAAAAGACTAAAAAGGAAATAAAAGAACTAAAATAAAATAAAACTAACGACAAATAAATCCTAATATGAGCCCATTTCCATCAGCTTTATAGTGCTTAGTTACCTGATTGATGGATATTAGGGGGTGGCCAAGGGACCTGCAATGTTTTGAAAAAAACTACCTTTAATGTCAAGATTTGCAGGAAAATCCTATATTTGGACATACAAATTTCTAGTATTATAATTATTTACCCTCCAGCAGAGTCAAATTAAGAGTTTCTATTTGGACATCAAACATTTTAAGAAAATAGTAATTTGAGACGGAGGGAGCATAATCTAATCATGTAATTGTGTTGTCAACATCTTAATGTACCATCTGTCTTACCCTGAGATGGAAAATTTATTCAGGCCCGTTAAGAAGTCGCGCTGCAAAAGCGATTGGGTTCATAGATACAATGATTGAATACTCTATGGCCAATGCACCTCTGCAGAAAGAACTATCCGCAGGTGAACTGCTGATAATTTTTCTATCATAAGATTTACGCAGCTGATTTCCTTCTATTTTTTAAAATACATGTCTTACGTTAAGTATTGAGCATGAGAAACAAATGAACAGATGAGGTGGGGAGTACTGCTGCCTTCTTGGCATCGCCTTTGGCTTCAGCCATCACGGGTGCAGTTATATATGTAGACAATGGTCTAAATGCGATGGGTGTGGGAGTTGATAGTCCCTTATTTAAAGACCTCGACATTCCACAGGACAAGCACTAAAGGTAAGTAAGAGCAATCAGCTTTATACCGAGTGCAACTTTGAAGTAGTATTAGACTAGTGGTAGCTTTGCTATTCTCTTTTCCTCTTTTACCTAGAATGGCTTAGCTTGCAGGCGTCATTTTGTTATGAGAGTATTTATTCCTTTTTGAAAAAGACTATATCCTTTTACATGATAAAATCAAGGTGTAAAGGTTTTCATGTGTATGCTTTCTTTCTTTTTCTTTTTCTTTTCAGTTATGCCCTTTGTGTGAAATTTAAACCAGCCACTTTCAAGAGAAATCTGGGGTAAACTTTGATTGATTGCGGATAAATATCATTATTTGACATATAAATTATAGTATCAGAAATTTATGTTGGTGAGAAATTAGTCCATGATTGTATGTATTAACCAACAGAAGGGAAGTTTTCGCTAATAATATAGTTGATTAATATAAGTTTGGTGCGTGGTTCCCACTTTTAGTATTTATGTTTTAAGACAAATATAATTCATGATGGATGAGGCCAACAATAATCAGGGGCATGGCCAGAAATACTGATCAAGGGGATAAAGTATAATATTGACATATGATTTTTTTTAATTAAGGACAAGTACTATATTATTACTAATTATCCCTATAATTCTTTGAAACTTTACGACTTGTATACTGGATTATATATTTTTTTAAATCAGAATTGATCCCCTTGTCTTCAAGGTAGCTCCGCCGATGCATATAGTAAATGGTGTGCTCTAGGTAAAGGTTTCGATCATTTAGCGTGTTTTGGTCCAATTCCATCTTTATGAGACGAGTTGACAAAAGTACACTTAATGAATGTTCTGTTTTTGCGAGTTTCATTGCATGGGATTTTTTAATTTTTAAAAAATACTTTTGAATGTGAACTTGTTAAGTCTGTCTCAGATCCTCCATGTGAAGATGTTCCACATCATTTAGTGTTTTTCAAAATGGTGAAATTCAATGTTTCATTTTCTCATTATCTCCAATTCTGCTTTATTTTTCCAAGGAAAATTTGTTTTTGTCACTTCTTAAGTCAATATTTGAAGAATGTATCCAATGCTTTTATATTTCTGCAACATTAGTTTGATGAGTGCTGCTTTTTAGATTGGTCCTAGTCGTTCTTACGAAGAATTGACTGACATATATAAATTAAGATTTGTATCTTGTTGCTTCGTGTATCTTACCCTTGCGTGTCTGAGTTGTATGCTTGGTGACGTAGAAACATGGTATAATATTTTCGTTTGTCTTTACTAAAGTGATTAGCTGAATTGACGTGGTGATCAACCTGCTGAGGGACATGTTTGATCCAGATGAAGATGGATATTTGTGGATGAGAATGAATCTGACTTTCACATTTAGATAAAGAGGAGGACATACTATTAAGTTTATGTAAACGTTGATGTCATCTGGTTGGTCTGGTTGGGTTGGATGCATAAGAGATGCAAGGCAGATTTTTGAGGTTGGTGCTCAACATTTTAAGACAAAACAAGTTTACGACTGAGTTTGGATTTAATTTCCATTACATGAAGAATGATAGAACCATTCATGGTGGAGGAAGTAAGGGGTGTCACTGGGATGTTAATGCTTTCATTAAACATGTGGATGGCTTCTTTAGAAGTCGAACTTTGTCAAAGGATTATATGTATGTGGTGTACCTTTTTGTACTCAGGCAAATTGGAGGCTTTGTTTTGGTAATAGACGTTTGTCTCTTAGATGATGATCAGATTTGAGATGAACCTTCACCAGTTCCATGTTAACTATGGATTTGACATGTACGAAACTGCTTGGTTGGCTGGCAAGAAGGCTAGGAATTAGGTGTACGGTGATTAATCCCTGTTATTTGACCAATTTAGGTAGTATATCGGAGTCACAAACTACGACGAATCCAGGTAATGTCAGGGAGGTTGATGATTCACCGATTGAGCAATTTAAGAGGTTATTTGTATCTTTGTTGCATGCATCGACGATTTTAATTATGTTATGTGACGTGACCTTTAAAGTCTTGAAAGAGAGATACAGGGGTAATCTGTTAGTTGCCACTAGGAAGAAAGTAATCATGGTGCGAGGTTGTGTTGAGTCCCATTTAGATTTTCACAATCCTAAATTTATCCGGTGATATTGTTTTTTGGGTTAATTACATCTGGGACCACCCAAACTTTCAGTTCATGTACTAATCCTCCCAAATTTTCAAAATGAGTTCCAGTAACCTCATACCGTTAACACTGTTAATTTTTGGACGGAAAATTGAGTCATATGCCTGGCACGTGACTTTTTAAAGGATCCATTACTAAAAAGTCCCTCAAATATTTTTTACTACACATTTAGTCAAAGCCTTTTTTATTTTATTCCAAAGTCCCCCAAACACCAATTTAATCAATATTATCTTATTTTTAAAGGTTCATACTAGCGGTACCCCCGCCCCACCTCCCCCCATCCCACCCTCCCACTGCCGGAGCTCTGGCGATCCTCAACGGAGCTCTTTTTTTTTAGTGTTTTTATGTGATGAGGGACTTTTTGGAATAAAATAAAAAAGCTTGGACTAAAAATGTATTAAAAAATGTTTGAGAGACATTTTACATGTTAAAAAAGGAAAAAGAATACCATTCTCTCATCCCCCCTCCCCCCCCCCCCCCCCCCCCCCCCCCCCCCTTCTCTCTCGTTTCTATCTTCATCTCTCGTCTTTGTCCAGACACACACACGACCACACAAGCGCACACATACACACAGATCTACACACACGCATAGATCAACACGCGCACACACAATGATAAGTGGGTTTCTCTCTCATCCAGTTTGTGATTTTTTTTTATTTTTTTATTTTTTATATATATATATATATATATTGTGGGTTTGATTTTGGGTGAAATGGACGAAAATGGGTATTGTGGGTTTGTGAAATGGATGAAAACGGGTATGGTGATTTTTTCTCTCATCTGTTTTTTTAGACGAAATGAACAGAATGGATGGAAATGGGTATTATTGTGGGTTTGGCTGAATGGATGGAGATGAGTATTAATTTTTTTTTTCGTGGATTTTTGAATAGATGGAGAATATGTTTTTTTTTTAAATGGATTTTTTTGGGATGAAACATGGGTTGTGGATTTTTGCAATTTTTTTTATAGTTTGAACTCCTTTTTTTATTTACCGAAAATCTGTTTTGTTATTAGAAATCTATTTTTTTTAATTGGAAATCTGTTTTTATTTATTGGAAATCCTTTTTTAATTGAAAATATGTTTTTCCCCTGAAAATAAGGGTTTACTTTTCTGAATATTTTTTTTCTTCTCCTGGATGTGGCTTTTATCTGAAAATATGTTTTTTTTTGAAAATGTATTTTTTAAAACATTTTTAGAAATTTTAGAAGTTTTTCAGTTTTTTCAAACTTTTAAAATGCCTTTTCTATTATTTCTAGAATTTTCAGATGCTTTTTTTCAATATATTCTGGATTTTCATTTTTTTTTCTGAAAGTTTTTAATCTTCTGTAATTTTTCAGTTTTTTTTCCTAATTTTTCGTCATTTTCAGATTCTTAATTTTCTGTAATTTCATAATTTTCAATTTTTTTGTAGTTTTTTCTTGAGGAATATACCAAATAGACCCTCGAACTTTTTTTTTAATACACGCTTAGTTCCAGTCTTTTTATTTTTTTTACCAAAAAGTCCTTCACCATGCTAAAAGGGTTTTACCATGCCGCTAGCGCGGACCTTTAAAGATCAGATAATAAGGGATTTTTTGGTACAAAATAAAAGGCTTGGACTAAATGTGTATTAAAAAATATTTGAGGGACTTTTTGGTATTTGATCCTTTTTTCTTTCTATTTCTTATAATTTCTAAGATATATTTTTTTCTTATTTCTAGATTTTAAGAATATTTTTTTTCTTCTAATTTTTAAAATATTTTTTAGTAATTATAATATTTTATAAATATTTTTATTTTCTAATTTTTATTTTTAAAAATATTTTATATTGACTTGGACCAAAATAGCCTCATATGCATGGTACATGACTAATTTTTCATCCAAATTTTTAACACCATTAGGTTTTGGGGTTGCTACAAGTTGTTTCGAAAGTTTGAATGTAAAAGTGAAAGGGGTGGGTGGGTAATTTTCCCTTTTTTTCCCAGAAAAATAAGATAGTAGAGCATGGTCTTTTAGTCAATTTAAGCATGTGCTTTCAGTAACTCGAGTCTATGTGAAATCTGCAAAAAGTTTCCCCAACGTACCACCGTTTAGTATTTGAAAGTCATTTGGAGACAACAAAATCATGAAACACGTATAGAAGTGCTAGAGGAGAGGACAAATGACAACATGGTATATAAGTCTATGAATGTGCCTATGCTCATAATCCTAACAAGAAAATATTACTAACGAATCTAGTAACAATGGAAAAAGTATGGCGGTGGGAGAGTGCAGAAGTTCCTTAAAGAGTTTGTTGATGAAGAACTTGTCCAATGTGTACTTTCCAAGCGGACATTATGGTAAAATGTTGTTTCAAGTTGCAGATTTGTTCAACTTGTGTATCCTTTAGGCGTTACCTCTTCCACTAACCAATATTGTTGATGTTATTTGTGTTCAGGTAATGAATATGATGTCAAAACGAAGTCTTTGTTACTTGATAATTGTGATAACCTCTAATTTCTATATCAGCGACCGCTCCTAAATACTGAAACTACAAGTGTTAAATAATTAATAATCATTCAAAGTATGCGGAGCAACATAAATGACGCCGAATAAATAATTGGGATATGATAAACCATGAGAAGAACAAAAGTCCACTACTGAAAGGAATCTACAATACTGAACATCAAAGGCAAAGGCTGTAATCCATCCATCCTTTTGGTTGACGTAAAATTTAAAGAGCAAATTCATCCTAAAAATTATTGAAATATGTTCATGATTATTTGGTTGAGTTGCATACTCTGTAGCGTTCTATAAGTTTTAACAAAAAAAGATATTTTCAGAGAGAAACAAAAATTACTGAAAGAAACTTCGAGGGCCCTTAAAAAAATGAGAATTCTTGATGTTAAAGGCACCCACACAGTTGCTACCTAGCACAAAGACAATGATTATACACCATACTTAAAAGATAATATACATATGGTGGTAGGTTGTAAATGAGTGTGTGTGCAGCTAGCAGTATATTTAGATATCTCGAAATATCTGAATTCCGGGGGGGGGGGGTGAGAATCGATTCTCAAAAAGTGAAAATCGATTCCCTTCAAAAAATTCAGCAAAAATCAGAGAGTTGGGAAAGACTGAGAATCTATTCTCAAAAATGATAATCGATTCCCTTTAAAAACTCTTTTTCAGAAGTGAGAATTGATTCCCTTTATAAATTTCATCTCCGGGAGCATTTGACAGGAATTGGCATAACTTTTTCATCCTAACTCGGAATGACGCATTGTTGGTAGTCACCCGATGCTAATTTGACGAGCTATAAAATCATGTATTTCAAATGCCCAAATTTTGAAGTTTGAAAATACAAAAATGCCCTTGAAGTTGCATCAGGCTGCCCACCTCTGAAGCATAAGGTATATTCCTCATTTTCTCTTTCTAACTAGGTGTCTTAGGACACTTATTCTTAGATAAAGAGATTCCATGCCGGAAAGGGAAAAATAATTTTTTGGAATATTGCATGCTAAACTTTATGAGCACATCCTTGATATAAGTGGTTAGGGATAAGCCCAACATCATATTTTTTTTGAACATGCATAAGCTTGATCCTAAGGATGTGATTTCTTTCTCCTAAGTCCTTCATATTGAACCGACTAGAGAATACACCCACATGATTCCCGATTAGGATAATATTATCCACGTATAGTACTAGAAATACCATCACATTTTCGTCATGCTTCTTATACATAAGTTTTATCCGGACATTGATAAAAATCATAAGATTTGATTGCCTGATCCAACCGGATGTTTCTAGACCTTTAGGCTTGCTTAAGTCCATAAATGAATCTTTTAAGCTTGCACACCTTACTTTCTTAGCCATTTTCTATGAATCCCTAGGGTTGCATTATATTGGCGCTGAAGTCAGATTGTCCTTTAGCTTATCAAAATCCAACTGACAATGGTGATCCCATACAGAAGGTATTCCTTTACGAGTTCAATATTAAAAAATCCTCTGATGAACTGGCGATAGTACACTAACAACCCCAGAAAATTATAGATGCACTCGTCAAGACTATCGCTTAATAATGAAGTCTTGACGCCCGTTTGCCAAATCTCGAGATTGAGATGAGCCACAATGGATAAAAGAATCCAGATATATTTTAGCATTGCTACCGGCGAGAAGGTTTCCACATAGTCGATCCCCTTTTTCCGAGTAAACCCTTTGCAACAAGCCTTGCCTTGAAGGTTTCCACCTTCTTATCCATCCCTCATTTTTCCTTATGGATCCACTTGCATCCGAAGGGTTTTATCCCATCTAGCAAGTCTACAAGCTCCCAAACCTGATTCAAATACATCGAATCCATCCCTGAATTCATATCCTTTAGCCAAATCTCGGAGTCCTTGTCATGGAGTGCCTCGTCATAGTTCTTAGGATCCAGTTTGTGTTTCCCCTCGAATCTCACCAAAATTTTCACCCAAATACACTAACCTATCAGGTTGACGCCCGACTCTCCCACTACAATATGATTCCACTTGCGGTCCAGTATAAATGAGACGTGTATCCTGATCATCAGTAATACCCCCTACCGTTAGGCAGTGTACTGTCTATATCGGGTTGTATTTTATCATGTACGGTTGGTCCAAAAGCAACTGTTTGGTCATATCCTTTTAGCTCTTACAGGATAATCTTGCTCTTGGGTTTATGGGCTATCATGTAATATTCCTTTAAGTATTAGACATTTGTACTAATTAACACCCTATGGTCCTTAGGATTATGAAAAGATCACCTATAGTTCCTTTTAAGTAACCTACAAAGAGACATACTTTTGTCCTTGATTCCAACTTATCGAGATCTTTTCTCCCCACGTGTTAGGAAATCCCATATATGAATATGTATTGGACTCGGTTTAAACCCAGTCCACAATTCCGTGGGAGTTATTGAGACTGACATCGTAGGAACTAAGTTCAATAAATAAGTATTTGTCTCTAATGCATAACCCTAAAAGGAATATGGTAGATCCAAATAGCCCATCATGGATTTAATCATGTCCAAAAGAGTCACGTTCCTTCTTTTCGCTGCACTATTTTTCTGTGGAGTGCCCAAAGCTGACAATTCGTAAGTAATTCCCACTTCTGACAAGTGATTCCTAACTTCTCCCAAGAGGTACGCACCTCCGCGATCAGATCACAGAGTTTGGATATTAGTTTACTATGCCTACGCTCCACCTCAGTCATGTACACTTTCAACTTATCAAATGCTTTAGACTTGTGGTGCATAAGGTCAACAAATCTATACCTCGAGTAATCATTAATGAAAGTGATGAAGTATTCATAGACACCTCTTTCTCAAATTGTCACAAGTCCACACAAATCAGAAGGACTAATTCCAATACATCTTTGGCTCTATAGCCTTTGGCCGTGAAGGGCCTTTTGGTCATTTTATCTTTTAAATATGATTCACGGACTGAAAATGCCTCCACTTCCAATGGACTCATTTTTTCATTTGAAACCAGTCTTTGAATTATGTTTGGATTAATATGACTTAAGCGTTAGTGCCAAAGATACATTTGGTTCATCTTAGAAGGTTTTTTTCTCTTTAGATTATTTCCATATAAGTCATTCATTTCAGGACTTGGCGGTGATTGTGAGACATGCCTTGTAATATAAAGATCATTTTCCAATGTGCTAGAATATATAAGAGAATTTCCATCTTTTACAAAAATAACTTTATTAAAATAAACCAAATATCCATTCATAAACAGTTTAGACAATGTACCAATATTAAGTTTTTATCTCCATCAAAATTTTAAACTAAATATCTTACTGTTAATACTATTATCTTGTTATGACCACCCATGAATATAAACATACCTCCTTCATTGAGCTCTCTGATTACATGGAACCCTTACGAAGAGTTGCAAACATGATTAGTGGCTCCTGAATTTACAGAATAGGTACCGGGATATTGCACCATAAAACATGTCTCAATGACTAAGGAGAAATTACCGTTTCCATTCTTTTTTTTGCTAAGAAGATCGAACACTACTTCTTCCAATGTCCGGACTTCTTATAGATATAAGAGTTGCCTTTTGGCTTCTTACCCGCTACTCGAGGTTTAAAAAAAGTTTTAACAACCACAGACTAAGCATGAGACTTCTTCTTCTTCTTCTTCTTCTTCTTCTTCTTCTTCTTCTTCTTCTTCTTTTGGAATATAAAAATTTTGGACTTTCTCAGCAACCTAAATAACACCCTTGTACTTTGTGATAATCTACGCAACTTGGAGTTCTTTAAGCAGTTGCGCTAGTGAGTAATCAAGTATGTTTATTAGTTTGGGCGAAATTGTTAAAAGGAATTCAACAGTAATTAGAGCACAAAATTAGTTTGGGTTTTCCCATTGATTTCAGAACCAAGAAATTCCTGTTCTTCCAAGATGGACATCATATAAAGAACATGATCATGCACGGGAGTACCATCTTGAAGCTTTGTGTTAACCCGCCTTGTCATAACATCCATCCTCATGTCACGATTTCGATCCTCAAACATACTCTTGAGGTTCAGAATCATGTCGAAAGCACTTGACATATGTTGATGTTGGTGATACAACGCATTGAATATATATGCCAATATGTAGCACGAGACATTTCTTTTACCCATTTTGAAATCTGAGAATCATCGTTTGAAAACATAATTGATTTCAAATTAAACTTGTGAGAATTAACTTCGATTAAATTTTAATTTGGCTTTCCTTTACCACAAATAATAAAAATAATCTCGTGTAATGCCCCGTAATTTTATGGCTATTAATTATGAGATTAATTAAATGATATTTCTTTTAATTGTGGGATTAATTAAATTAATTTGGGATAATTAATTGGAAATTAATTCGGATTTAAATAACTAGCGAGGCGAGAGTTAGTATTTAAATATGATGATAATGTTGAATATTACTGAGTGATTATGGTACTATGTGATTATGGTACTATGTGATTATTGAATTTATTAAAATTGTCGTGAGCTGAAAATACGGCAGTTTTGGTAATTAAGTGGGACGCGCGTGTCAGTCGTGTCAGGACCCAATTTAATGGATTTAAAAGTATTTTATTTTTATGTCATTCGTATGATCGTTTTGAGTGGATCAACGTGTCCGGAAGGGTCGAAATAGTCAGAACACACTAACCGGGGGTTTAGTTTGGATCCTGGGGCATTTTTAGGCCTAACCGGCAATCCGAGAGGGTATTTTAGTCATTTTATTTTTTAATGAATAGTGACCCATTAAAATTAGGTGATATTTATCAGCCAACCTTAGGGCTACTAGGGCCATTATCTGTCAAAACCAAAGAGTGGGCAACGTGAATAGAGAGGAGTAGTTCCAAGGGTTTTCATGGCCATAACCACCACACACCACCACCATCGCCAGATTTGTGATTGGAAAGAGAGGGAGAACTAACCAATACCACCATCAACGGATCAGAACTTCAAATCAGAGGCAAGTGATTTATATTGTAAAGATTCAAAGCATATATTTTACATGATAGTTTAGATTTGATGATTTATTGTAAATAAGTGAATTAATTGTGAAACTGGAGAATTAAACATTGAATATGGGTAGGCTTCATGTAGATAAACTTCTGGGCATATACTAGTTATGAAATCATGATCCATGCGTAGGGAATTGTGAATTTATGTTGAGTTATATGAAGATCTTGAAGGAAATAGAAGAAATAGGGTTTTTATGAAAATTGAGTGTTTTGATCCAAGAAATTGATGATCCATGATGATTTAATGGTTCTAATACGTTAAAGATTGTGCTAATATGATAATAGGATGATTAGTGAACTTTCTTGGGAGTTTGGGACGTTGTAATGGAGGATTTGGGGTGTAAAATTGGAAGAACCCGTAACTGTTTAAGAGGAATCTGGGCAAATACCTGCTTGATCGATCGATTGACCCAAGAATATCGATCGATCCTTTTCTTCGATTGATCGACCCAAGAATGTCGATCGATCCTTTTATTCGATCGATCGACCTTCTCTGATTTTTGGTAATTGTTTTCCCTTAAGGTTTATTGAAAATTCCAAAGCCGATAATGATTCTTAGGGTGATTATTTTAATATTGTGGGACTTAGTTAAGGTCAGTAGGGTCTTAGTTGATTCCCAGAAAAATGGTTTACCTTATGGAATTGAATGCTATTGTTTACGAGGGTCTATCGAGTGAGGTACGGTTAGAAATCGTTCGAATTGAAACTATAATGGGAATGAATGATGATGTAAGGATAAGAACAGTAACAGGGGGACTTTAAGTTACTAAAATAACATTAGAAACTAATTAGGAGACCTAGTAACCTTTTGGGATAGGTTTAAGTACTCAAATTGATACGACAAGAGAGTTATCAAGCTAATTATATATTACGTAGGATGTTCGGGATAAACTTACTATGTACGAGATTTACTAGATGAAATGTGTGAATACCTATATTGAAATATGATTACTTGGGTTGTGTGAATGCCTAGTGTATGGATTTCTTATGTGTATGACATACCTACCATACTCTGCTATCAAATCCATGTACATCACGTACGTTAGGATCACGTGTTTCGAATCACTCAGGAACCGTCTCAATACAAATCAAACATATTGGAGGCGAACATAGTTCACATACCCACGGGTCACGCACATACCTAAGCTCCCATGGTCAACTGACGTATCAACTCGCAAATAAGTCATTCACAATCCTATGTCCTTAAGGTACCAATCTAAATCCCCCCAAGGCACACAAAGATAAGATGACCCTTTTCCCATAAACCAACCTCCCGTGATAGCAAGTATGGTAGGTATGTCATACACATAAGAAATCCATACACTAGGCATTCACACAACCCAAGTAATCATATTTCAATATAAGTATTCACACATTTCATCTAGTAAATCTCGTACGTAGTAAGTTTATCCCGAACATCCTATGTAATATATAATTAGCTTGATAACTCTCTTGTCGTATCAATTTGAGTACTTAAACCTATCCCAAAAGGTTCCTAGGTCTCTTATTAGTTTCTAATGTTATTTCAGTAACTTAAAGTCCCTTCGTTACTGTTCTTATCCTTACATCATCATTCATTCCCATTATAGTTTCAATTCGAACAATTTCTAACCGTACCTCACTCGATAAACCCTCGTAAGCAATATCATTCAATTCCATAAGGTCAACCATTTTTCCGAGCATTAACTAAGACCCTACTGACCTTAACTAAGTTCCACAATATTAAATTAATCACCCTAAGAATCATTATCGGCTTTGGAATTTTCAATAAACCTTAAGGGAAAACAATTACCAAAAATCAGAAGAGGTCGATCGATCGAAGAAAATGATCGACATTTTTGGGTCGATCGATTGATCAAGCAGGTATTTGCCCAGATTTCTCTTAAACAGTTACGGGTTCTTCCAATTTTACACCCCAAATCCTCCATTACAACGTCCCAAACTCCCAAGAAAGTTCACTAATCATCCTATTAACATATTAGCACAATCTTTAACGTATTAGAACCATTAAATCATCATGGATCATTAGTTTCTTGGATCAAAATACCCAATTTTCATAAAAATCCTATTTCTTCTATTTCCTTCAAGATCTTCATATAACTCAACATAAATTCACAATTCCCTATGCATGGATCATGGTTTCATAACTAGTATATGCCCAGAAGTTTATCTACATGAAGCTTACCCATATTCAATGTTTACTCCTCCACTTTCACAATTAATTCACTTATTTATAATAAATCATCAAATCTAAACTATCATGTAAAATATATGCTTTGAATCTTTGCAAGATAAATCACTTGCCTCTGATTTGAAGTTCTGATCCGTTGATGACGGTATTGGTTGGTTCTTCCTCTCTTTCCGGTCACAAATCCGACAATGGTGGTGGTGTATGGTGGTTATGGCCATGGAAACTCTTGGAACCACTCCTCTCTATTCATGTTGCGCACTCTTTGGTTTTGACAGATAATGGCCCTAGTAGCCCTAAGGTTGGCTGATAAATATCACCTAATTTTCGTGGGGAAAATAAAATGACTAAAATATCCTTTCGGGTTGCCGGTTAGGCCTAAAAATGCCACAGGACCCAAACTAAACCCTCGGCTAGTGTGTTCTGACTATTTCGACCCTTCCGGACACGTTGGCCCACTCAAAATGATCATACGGATGACATAAAAATAAATACTTTTAAATCCATTAAATTGGGTCTTGACACGACTGACACGCGCGTCCCACTTAATTACCGAAACTGTCGTATTTTCAGTTCACGACAATTTTAATAAATTCAATAATAACATATTACCATAATCACTCAGTAATATTCAACATTATCATCATATTTAAATATTAACTCTCGTCTCGCTAGTTATTTAAATCCGAATTAATTATCCCAAATTAATTTAATTAATCCCACAATTAAAAGAAATATCATTTAATTAATCTCATAATTAAAAGCCATAAAATTACGGGGTATTACATACTTCCCCCCTAATAATGGAATTTCGTCCCGAAATTCGGAAAAGTAGGCATACTTGGAAAAATTTAGGTATCCTCCAGTACTCAAAATAAAATACAAAGAAAGGCTTAATCACTTCAGCCCTCGCTTCACAACAAGCTTGTTGAACACTCTTGACACTTTATCAGTTATAGGGTTACACCTCAATAAATGCACCTCACGTTGTGCTCTTACTAAACGACATTCGAATAAGAATAGCCTATACATCATTGGCTGCATTATCTCAATATTATTGTGAGTTCGCACCTCATTTTGTATCAACTCCCGCGTTTATCTAAACACAGAACACCCATCCTCGGAGAAACCATAGAACATCTGACTACTCTTGTCCGTTCTTTGAATCTCTGTTCCCGGCGGTGTGACTTTTTAAAAAGGAAAAGCCACATAAGACGGTTGGTGGTTATCCCATGTAGTTATCGGACTTTAACTTATGACTAATCCCAACACTTTGATAATCCGCTCACCTCTAAACATCCACAGGACGAATAGTAAGGTTTATTTACACAAAACATCTGTAAGCACCTTGCCCACTATAATTATGTACGGGTGCTTTTGCACAACTCTACTATTAGGTATACTCTCCCCATTACCATATTATACTTCACTTACTAGCTATACCCGTTGTGGAAATGAAATGATCGCAATGAGTCCAAAATTACTTTCATACAGTTCCACCAGTTATCAATCACCTTGCGCCTACTCTTCGGGCTATAGGTGAGACACCCTTCTCAAAACGAAACGTTATTCCCATTACAACCTAATACTCCATGTTGAAAGTGGATTTCGGAGATCTCATCTTAGTTCAGAATAATACTAGGTAGGACCACATATCGGCACGCTCACTATCTAATAGTATAAATCACCCAAGGATATAACAATTACTTTCCTTCTGGACAACTTGTCCCACACATTCGAAGGAACTCGTTACTTATCTATAAGTTGGCAACCCCTCAAAGAAATTTACAAACTTGACTCTTCCGTCACTGGAATCGTCGGCTTGATACAAAATTATCTGGCTGATCATCTGATCCCAATCGATCTACTACTTACTATACCCCTTTCAGCATCGACTTTCACTTATTTTCTTCCTGTTAAGTGATACTTACTAACCCTCTTCTTCCCTCAGCGCATACCAAAAGTTTTCACCACGATGTGCACTTCTGGACTCTTTATACCTTATTGACATCCTCACTCCATTTACGTGTAAGCCACCCTCAACATTCGATTTGGTGGAACTCCGCTCCAAATTGTCCATAATAGTTAAATATTTGCCTTCTCAAGGGATACCCCCTTTTTAAATGGCTTCCCACTGCCTTTTCACCAAGTTCGGACGTGCTACTCTGATTGCACATAAGTATACTGATTATCATCCTTCTCTTACGACGCTAAATCCATTCTACCACTACTATTTTGTAATATCAGTCTCACAAGCATAAGTTCCACCCATCTTTATGTCTCTTCTTCTGGCGATTATCACATCAGCAAACTAGGGTGTCTACACCCCTTATAACTTGTGCATATGGATTTAAACATCATGTACGCTTTATACGTACTCTAAACTCTTTATTGCCATTGCATTCGCAAAGTGGCTATACCACTTGGGCGTTCTCAATCACCCCCGAATTTGAAATTCTAAATCCTCCTTAACATCATTCCATCCTGCAACCTGTCGTAATAAAACAAAAATTTCAGTAATTCCTCACCTCATAACTGGCTCTACTGGCCTTACATCATAATTTACCCTTTAACTTTCAGTTATAACTACATACTTCCATAACGATCGAGGTACCCAAATCATGGACGAATGGCCAAACATCTCCTTACTACCAACCTTACGCTAAGTTTCATGCGTGGGATGTCTCGCAAAGAGAAATCCAAACAAGGAACCCCCTGATACACTACACCTAGCATTGTTGGTCATCGAAATCCGTCAGGCCCTCAGTCCATAACATATAACCCCTATATTCCCGTCTCTTGACAACAAAGTTACATCTCCTTTCGCAATTACACTTAAACAAGGAACTTCTTCTGAAAGACACTGTCTCTTAACATTGATGGTAATCACATTCCATAAACATCATGCAAATATAATCGGTGCTCTCAAAATTCCGTCCCCAGAGATACAACTATGAGTATTAACTTCCACGTCTCTAAAGGGCGATATAACAATGCACTCTTCCTATTACCACATCCTGAGCGTTAATTATAATAACCAGCTAAATCTTTCCGCTGAACTGTAAACCAAATACACTCCGAATCATATCAATAAAATCCCTACACATTTAATTTTAAGAAACTATCACTTAAGAATCTTAAAATGTCGTGATGCCGTGATTAATTCCCACCCATGAGGAGGAAATAAAAATACTAACATGACGAATTAATGACATTACATTTTAATAGACATGTGTAGACCATGGGATTTATGTTGAAACTCATCCCCCAGTTAATATTTCAAACTTGAGGGTATTTTGAAAATCAATTCATTCAATTTGAAATGCCCGAATTAAATCCTTAGTAATTTTCAATTTACTTGTACAAATTAAAATTTTCAATCTCACTATTTTAATTTTCTAAAAATAAAACCTTTTTATAAATTAAAATAAAATTTGGAGATCATAATTTAATTTATACCTTTAAATTAATTACCCGATTAAATTCAATTTAGAAAATAATAAATAGAAACGAATTTTCCAGAAAAAATTTGTAATAAAAAATCATATTGTCCATAATAACGTGGGATCCTAACTAATCAAATAATAAGCGCACATAAATTGTTAACATGAGTAAGATGTTAGAATCATAATAAAATAAAATAATCAAACAATCATAATTGAAATAGGAATGAAATTCCCCTTTCCATCATGGACTAGAGTTCCTCCTGAAGTAGGAACTTTCAAGAAGAATTCCACTTGAAGTAAACTTCCTTTAGAACTAGAGTCCTCCTTGAAGTATAATTCAATTAAAGATCGAGTTATTCTCGTGTTTAGACTTTGGAAAAGGTCCTCTCTGCTTCGAAAAAAATCAGACGAAGATTCGTTGCATAACTGGAGAAAAATAACAATAAAACATAAAAATTCGGACCTATTGTCAAGGTCGGATTGATCCGAAGCTGGAACGGATCGATCCAACGGGAGTCTGGATCGACCCGTCCTTATAGGTCATCAACTTCGTCTCAGGTTCGCCTTATGTATGAAAAAACCTTTATAACTTATTCAAAACTTCTCCAAACTCCATATACATTGATTAAATCAATAATTAAAAATAACCTAATCATTACAACCAAATCGAATCTGTGAAGAAAATAACTACGAATAAATCAACAACGTACGGTCCACTCACAAAAAACAACTTTCATGTGACAATGATGGAAGAAATATTAACATTTGAATGTTAGTATGAAGAAACATATATTTTCCTACAACATGCAAACAAGAGTTTTCAAGGTGAAAAACATGGATCTTTCCAAAGCATGATCAATCTAAAATGGGGCTCTTATACCAATTGTTGGGTATCGATACACGTGGAAAAATATTTAAGCCTAAATTTTTTGATTAATCATGCAATAGAAAGTGAAGAACAAACCTAAATTTAAAGCATAAATCTAGGGTTTCGAGTCACAATAGATTAGTAGATCTTGTTAGTGATCCGAATGAAGAGAAATAGACTTTGAAGAAGATGAAGGGGCTGCCCTTTTCTTTTACTCCAAAAGCTTTCTAGAACACACCAAAAGCCTGGAATCTTCTAGTATATGATCCTCCCAGAGAAAGTTATGTGTGTGGACACTCTTGTATATGAATACCTTAGGCTTTGTGTGAGATATGAACCTCTCTCTAAGCCTCTTCACAAAAATGTGAATCGCATTTTTTCTCTCCCTATCTAACCTTCTATATTGAGTATGCAACTTAAACCCCTAGCTTACATCAATATAATTAGTTATAAGCCATGGGTGTAAGAGCAAAATTTATAATTGTTCATTTTATTTTCATTTGGCTTATCCCGTTATACTCTACTGCACCTTCATGACCACTCAAGTATTCGAAGAGAAGAAGTTGGTGACATTTTAAAGAATGAAGATTGTTCGTCACCACTTTACCTGAGAAGCGTTATGAGGTGGTTTGATAAAGCTTAAAAGTTTAAGGGGTTGTTTTAAAAGAGTTTGCATTCAAAAGTTTTCAAAATGTTTGTAAAATGTTTTGTAAAGAATTTTTTGAAAAAATCGCTAACTCGTTAGAACGAGTTTGATATGTTGTTTGACCGAGTTGGTTAGGGTCGATAGAACGAGGTTCCCACGATTCGAATGAGATCTGGAACGTCGCCTTTTGATCATCTCTGGAATCTTGTTCGAAGTTTCGTTGGAAGCTGTTCAAACGAAATTGGGTACATCATTCGAATGAGTATGCGTGTTTTTGATTTTCAATCAATTATTTTCAAATCTTTAATCCCTATCTCTCTGCAACAACTTTTCGTATAAATAGAGACGTGGGATTAGAGTTTTTCATAAGCATTTTTAGAGTTCTTTTTGTATTCAAACTCGTTGGATTTTTGAAGATTACTTTTCCAAACTAAGAAGAATACATTCCAATTTTTTCATCCAAACCCGTTGGCTTCTCATCACAGTTGCATGTTCACTTTAATTTAAATAAGATAAAATTTGCTAAAAAGTGAATTTGTGTATTTGGCCTAATATACAATTAGATCCGTATAAGTCCCTGCACACTTTCTCAAATTGTTATCAGAGCTAGTTACACTAATTTATCGTGTGCTCTTTTAATTTTGGGATTATGTGGATAATTGGTATAATAGGCTACCTATTTTTGGTGGGTCAAATTATGCATATTGGAAAGCTCGAATGAGGTTGACACTGAAGTCGATTGATGAGAGGGTCTGGGTGGACGCCACCCACTGTGATTAACGACAATGTCGAAAGTCTTAAACCTGTCACTGCTTGGACTGAGGATGATTTCAAATGGAGTAATTTTTACTCCCGTGGTTTGGGCGTAATTTCTCGTGCAGTCACTCCCGATGAGTTTCGGATTATGATTTGTACCACATCTAAGGAAGCGTGAGATACTCTCCAACTCACTCATGAGGGTACCAAAACCTTGAAAGCTTCTAAGTTATAAAATCTCACGATACAGTTTGAAACTAACACTATGCTAGAATCTGAGGCTTTTGATGAATCTTATGCTAGATTATATGATATAATTAATTATAATTTTAATTTGGGTGAGAGCATTCCTGTTACGAGAGTTGTGAAAAATATTTTGAGATCCCTGCCGTCCCGTTTCTTCCCTAAGGTTACGGTGCTTAATTCGTTGGGAAATTTATATATGCTTAGATTAGAAGAACTCGTAGGAGACCTTTAAACTTACGAAATCACTATGTTCCCCAAAACTAAAAAGAAGAAGGAAATAGGGATTGCTTTGAAAGCCCAGTCTAAAAAGAAAAAGGAAAAGGTTTTTGATTCTGACCGTGAGTTTGATTTTGAGCTGGATGATCTTGCATTCCAAAAATTTCTCAAATTTGACAAATAAAATTCTTTCAAACAAAACAAAAGTTTTGAGAAAGATAAAAATGTCAATGAGGACAAGAATGTTTCTCATAATGATCAATTGAGATGTTTTGAATGTGAGAGGAAAGGACACAAAGTACATGAGTGTCCCACTAGGCTAAAGAGATAAGGAAATAGCAAAGATGCATACAAAGCCACTCTTAGCGATGTGACGTTGAGTAAGTGAATTTCGGGGATGAATCACCACATGAATCGTGTCTTGCGTTCACGGCCAGGTACATTAGTACTTTGAGTTCGTCCCACACCGGTGAGGACATTTCTAAACGTGATAGCCACGATACTTTGTCGAACCATTATGGAGAGAGTGAGAGTGATGAGGAGAATTTGAGTGAGGGAGAAGGGGATGTAATGCGCCTACGATGAACTTTACAAAGCGTATTTGAGAACAAAAAGGCAAAAGAGAAGTTTTACTCTTAGGTGTTTGATTTAGAGAAGGAGGTGAAAGTTTTGAGAGAGTGTGAGGCGTCGGTGAGTCAACTCGCGAAGTTGAAAGTTTCTTTGTGTGAGTAATTGATTGTGGTTGGGAAGGAGAAGACCGATTTGACCAACACTGTGTCTAGTCTTACGAGAGATCTTCAAGCTCCATTAGAGACTGGTGAGAAACTTGAAGCCCATATGTTTCAACTCGAAAAAGATCTCGAACGTGTCCGGGAGGTCAATTTCACTATAGAGGACACATCTAAGAAGTTTGAAAAGATGTTCCTCGATCTCGCGTTACGTTTTAACGAAAGACAAGGAATTGGTTATGACGGTGCATCTACGTCTAATTTCGCATTTGAACCAGTTCCTGAGTTTGTGATGGATCCTTATGGCCGTCGACCTAAACCACCAAGGAGAGCACGTCATAGGTATCAAGGTAGACCCAGGCCTGTTTATGTTTGTTCCCATTGCAAACAAAGTGATCACATTCGGAAATTTTATTTTAAGCTAGGGAGAGTTTTTAACATGCATGTTTCCCGACATGCTCCCACACACGGTTCTACACAAGCTCCCGCACATTGTTATAGAGATTTTGAGAGTTTTCAAGAGTAAGTGGAATTTTTGGTCAAAACTTCTCAAAGTTTGATCGAGGAATTTCAAATGATGTCTACTCCTTTTGAAAACTTCTCTTAGACTAATGAATGAAGTTATGACCTTTATTTAGGGTGATTATCATGTTCATATCATTTGTCCCTATTGTTAAATTGTATTTCTATGCATTTCTATGATTTTATTTTGGAAAAATCTTGATAAATCCAAAAAGATTTTCAATTTTTTAAGAAAAGGCTTAAAAAATTCCCCAATGATTTTATTTTTAATAAATTTTTTGAAAAAGATAAAAATATTTTTGTACTTTGTTTTTCACCATATATGGATGTGCTTTTAAGATATTCAGGCCACCAATTCGTTCCATTCATTCATGTGACTTTTTCATGGTGTTTTGATACATGCCTTTTTTCTTTAGTGTGGATATCATTTCGTTGTTTATTGATAATTATTTTCTTCATGCTAGACTTTTTATCACCTTTATTGCACACATGCACAAACTTGATGAACATTGTATTTATTTATCATGTGTCGAATATGGATTTCTCATCTCAATAGTGTTTAATAATGAACCAAATGTACTAGAAATAAGTAATTCTTGTAAGACTAATGCTCGAATTTCATTTTTTGAAAAATCTATTATATATTAAGCAATGGAAAGATGCTACGAAAGAGAAAATTCTCTTCGTGTGATGAGTCACCATTTTAAAAAAGAGACTAAAAGATTAACGACACACAAAAACAAAAATGCCAAAGCCATTTTTATTTCATTGCTGCTTTGCTACACATGAGCATTATGATATCTTCAAGACTTTGAAAGTGAAATCTTATATATGTGAGATTTTGAGGGTGTTATAAAGTAAAAGATCAATGGGTTTGCACAACGGACTCTCTTGAAAAGCATTAAATTGTTTGATGTTATTGATTTGAGAAGCATTTAAATTCAGGGCATGTTGAATTAGTCGAGTCAATTTCATCTTGTTCGACATTTTTACACCTAAGGTTGAAATTAAGTTCTTTCTTTAGAAGTATCTCATTGACTTTATGCAACTTTTTTACGTATGCCTATATTAATTCGCCCGTGGAAAATATTCACACAATTACATTCCACTTTCATGATTAGGATATTTTAGTCTTATTCCATTATGTGATGTGGTTGTTCGTATATGTAACTTTTATTCATATGCTTGTTTTTATACTCGAGAAAATTAATTTTTTTAAAAAATAGTTGGTAAGCTTCTTCAGAATCTCATCGCATGTGCTTAATTGATTCTTTTTGTGATGTTATTTCATTTGGAATCGTCTGATGTTTATTATTCATGCTTAATTTCTTGCCCTTTGTCTATCACGGACAAAAAGGGGGAGAACAAATTGAGATGAGGGGGAGTTTAGTTTTTCTTTAAACTCGTACGCATCATGGTATTTATTTTGTCTCATGTATGTAGGTTATTCCGCCTTGATGATGATTTCATGGACCACACAAGATGAAGATTTTCTGTAAAAGACTTGTACATTTATGCGTTTTCGTTTCTAGGTTTAGGAGGGCATTAGTTGTATTAATCTTAGGTGTCAATTTGACTTCGGTTTGTGTTTTGTACTGGAATAGTCAAAGGAGGAGATTTGTAACAACAAAATTTATAATTGCTCATTTTATTTTTATTTGGCTTATACCGTTACACCCCAATGCACCTTCATGATCACTTCCAAGTATTCGAAGAGAAGAAGAAGTTGGTCACATTTGCAAGATTGAAGCTCGTTCGTCACAACTTTACCCGAGAAGTGTTATGAGGTGGTTTGAGAAAGCTTTGAAGTTTCAATTTTTTTTAAAAGAGGTTACATGTAAAAGTTTTCAAAAATGTTTGTAAAATATTTTTTAAATATTTTTTTGGAAAACTAGCTATATGTCATTCAAACGAGTTGCTTAGAGTCGTTAGAACGAGGTTCCCACGACTCGAACGAGATTCGAAACGTCGCCTTTTGGTCAGCTCTGGAATCTCGTTCGAAGTTTCATTGGAAGTCGTTCGAGTGAGATTGGGTACATCGTTCGAACGAGGTGGCAATTCGTTCAAACGAGTACGCGTGTTTTTTATTTTTAATCAAATCTTTTTCAAATATTTAATCCCCATCTCTTTGTAATGACTTTTTATATAAATAGAGATGCGGGATTAGAATTTTTCATAAGCCTTTTAGAGTTCTTTTTGTAATAAAACTCTATAATTTTTTCATCGAAACCCCTTGAATTTTTTCGGACCACTTTTCTATGACACCCTGACTAATTAAATACCGTGTAGCTACTCCTTTATCTCATTAATACATAATATCAAGTTGGTTCAGATCTAGCATCACTGTTGAAAATACATTTAAACAATTACTAGCCACCTAATATTTAAAAAGTGAGTTGCCAAATTTTATTAAATTAAATTAACATGCAACCAATTAAATTAAGCTAACCATACAACATTCACATCATAACCACAACAGATTAAAAATGGAATAAATAAAATGAATCTGGAGTAACACTCCCCTGAATAAACCAAATACTGAATAAATCCTAATACAAAAGTTTGACTAAATAAATAAATTTAAAACTGAAATAAAACTGAAAGTCTGAGAATGCTATCTCTAAATGGAAATGGGCGACATGCCCTAACAGATGAGTAACCCTGAATAGAATCAAGTGCATAATGTGGAGGCGTCTAATACTGAGATCCTGTAACTTCCTTAGCAGCAACAACACGTCAATGTAATGGATCTCCTATACTTGGCGTCCCTGTGGCTGGGCACCGAAAAAGGTTTTACAAGAAAAATAGATTTGAAAGCAAACGGGTCAGAGTCCGAGGTGAAAACAGTTTAAAAATATAGCAAGTGTTTAATTGCATTAAACAGTAAATATTATATGCATGTTAGTTACGTGCTCTCACATGAGTTCTTCACCCCTCAACTAATGTGCACGCCTAACGTATACCTTTAACCCATCCTAGTTATGCCGCTAACTAACTAGTCTGTACCACTTCCTGTCTTCACATTATAATATAGGGGTCTATTTGTATTATTCTAATATTTTCTGCGTGTAACTCACCTTTACATTAATCAGAATTATTACATCAATTACGATATGAATTCTTACATTTTTATGCCCACTCAAATATCTCAATTATTCGTATTCACAATTTAAAAATGAGCCAGTTATAAGTACAAGTTTATTATTTTCAACATAAATATACAAAAATGGCACCCCTAGGCGAAGCTGTGATGCACGCATACTCTGCTATCGAATCCCGATACATCACGTACATAAGGACTATGCGTTCCGAATCGCTCAGGAACCGTTTCAATAACCAAAATCACACATATTGGAGGCGAACATAGTTCACATACCCATGGGTCACACACATACCTACACTCCCATGGTCAGCTGACTTATCCACTCACAAATAAGTCATTCACAATCCTATGTCCTTAAGGTACCAATCTAAATTCCCCCCGTAGGCACACAAAGATCAGATGGTCCTCTATCGAAAGCCAACCTCCCGTGATAGCAAGTATGGTAGGTATGTCATACACACAATAGTCCGTAACTAAGCATTCACACAACTTAGGTAATTATTACATTATTAAAGGTATATTTTCAGCCTTATATCATCAGTCTCATTCGTACGCTATTATTATGCCAACTTATGTGTAATATGTTTTGCCGATAAATCTCACGTCGTATAGTTTCGAGTACTTAAACATATCCCGAAAAGTTTACTAAGTCTCCTATGTATTCCACATGTCAATTCAGTACATCGAGGTCCATATTTCTGTCTATAATCCTAACTTATCACTCATATGAATTTAAGTCATGCTCTCGCATCCTATAATGGTAAATTACTCGTCGGACACTCGTAAGTTCGACACTACGTTCCAAACCCATTCTAATATGTTTCGGGCTTCAATTTCATCCCTACTGGTCTCACTAAAGTCCTAATGTATTTACATAGATCCCACCTACAACTTTCAATGGCCGGAATCGCTTAAATTCAAAGAGGGAAAAATGTCACAGTTTCTGGGGAGGTCGATCGATTGACCCAAGAATGTCGATCGATCGAGCCCAGTCGATCGATCGACCTATGAATGTCGATCGATCGATCAAGCAGGTGCAGGTCTCGAATTTCTTCGTTTTCAGTCCTAGTTTTGTACCAATTCTTCATTACAAGATGTTAAGTCCTAAAGTAAACATTTTGGGCAATCATACAACCTAAATACATGATTTTTAACGTTCCAGAATTCTTAAATCATCACTACACCAAAAACTGCATTTTGGCACACCCTGATATTAAAAATCTGGCACAGTTTTAAACTGTGCCAGATTTTGGCACGGTTTTATAGAGATTTGGCACACTTTAAAACAGTGCCAAAATTTGGCACTGTTTTAAAGTGTGCCAAAATTGAGTACACTTACTAAAATATATAATACCAAAAAAAAACATTACACTCCTCTTTCTCTTGTTCCCGATCACGATTCCCGCCCCGCTCGTTCTCTCTCTAGCCTCTTCGCTCTCTCTCTCTCTCTCTCTCTCTCTCTCTCTCTCTCTCTCTCTCTCTCGGCGGTCTCTCCTCCTCGGCACTCTCTCTCTCTCGACAGCTGCTGCTGACACTGCCCTAGGTCAGCATCTCTACTGCCGACACTCTCTCTCCGGCCCATTCTCTCTTTCTCTGGTCACTGCCCTGTTCTCTCACTGCACTCATCCCAATCAGGTAATTGTTTAAAGCATTTTATTTTTTTTAACCTAAGTTAGGTTTCAGATTTGATCCTAGAGTTTATGATATGCCTGATTTGATTCGTATCTTTTAAGGGTTTTATATATACATATTTAAATATTTATTATTTTTTTTAATGTGTGAGTTTTTGGTGCAAATTGAATGTTGATAATGAAAAAAAAAATCATGGGTTTTTATGTTCTTACCCCTTTAACAAAAATGTATATTTGATCTGATTTGTAGATGTTACGTAGTTTTAAGAAAATTTAAGTGCTAAATATTCAATAATAATGTAAAAATAACAAATTGAAAAGCAGACACCCCACTAATTAAATGGATAAATGAGATTATGTGTTGAAAATTTAAGAAAAAACAAAAAAAACTATTTAAATAGTAAGTAGACATTAATACTAAACATTCAATAATGATGTTACACATGTAGAAAAACCTTAGACCCGTTCAAGAGGTCTCACTATGACTGTGGTGAGAACTCTTGAATTGTCCCATTTTTGGACAGTTTGGAAATGCAAAAGTTTGTATTGTACATAATGATTATGCATGTCCTATTTTGAAAAATTCGGTGGCATCTCTTTATGTTCTTTAGGTGCATACTAGATTGATGTAGTGTTTTGTGTTTTCTTGGTTGAAAAACTTAAGTAACACATGAACACTCCCAATTTAAGTTGTGTACTTGAAGAACTGTAGGGAGATGCTTGCGAAATTTTCTAGATTAGGACATGGCATGAGACATTATGAACAATACAAAATATGCATTTTCGAATGGGATAGGACCCTTACCCTGTAGAGGAGATGGAGGAAATATAGGAGCTCAAATATATACATATTTACACTTGAATAAACTTAAATATATTTACAGTAAGCGTTTATATTATAATGTGTGCTCTTTAAACTTATCAGGATGTCGTCGGGAATCAACAAAGAATGGATAAATGAGAAAAATATCGAGACCGATACATATAGAGATGGGGTGTTACAGTTTCTTCATTATGTACGTAGTAATAGTTCGAATGTTAAACATTCATGTCCCTGTAGACGTTGTCGAAATGGGAAAGGACATGTTGTTATAGATGACATATTCATTCATTTAATGACATATGGTATGGACATGAACTATACCTTATGGCATTTTCACGGTGAGACATTAGTTGTTGATCATGTCCAACCACCACCACAATCTGTGACACCGACAGAACACGCTGATGTGCACAATATTCCAATTTTGAATGATCTTGTGAATGATGCTTGTGAGATGTTTATGGGTGAAGTGGAACCTAGTGAACCTAATTGTGTAGGCAGTGATGAAGCCCCCCCAACTTCTGAGGTTCCCAATGATTCGCACACACATAAATACAAAGGCAAGAAGTATGATCGTTTACATCAACTTGCACAGGAGCCATTGCACCTAGCTACCGGTTCTTCGCGTCATACCACAATGTATGCTCTTATAAAGTTGAATGATTTGAAAACACAATTCAATTTATCGGATGGTGCTACAGGTGGAATTCTTAGATTGTTAAATGAACTACTTCCTGAAGAGAACAACTTGACAACTAGTTATACAGAAATGAAAAACACCGTTAGAGATCTCGGTATGGATTATGTTAAGTATGACGTATGCATTAACAACTGTATGATATTTTGGAAAAAGCATGAAAAATCTACTAGATGTATAAAATGTGGTTCTTTACGCTACAAGTTTACTTGTCTAGACGTGGACGGGGTAGAAATTCAGAATACTAATGGAAAAAAAGTACTCTAGGGTTCCTAAGAAGGTAATGCGACATTTCCCTCTAATCCCTAGGCTAAAACGGTTGTATACCATAAAATGGATAGCAGAAAAAATGACTTGGCATGCTCGTGCAAGCTCTTGTATGGAATTCTTGCGTCATCCCCGAGATTCAGTAGAATGGGTAAATTCAAACATTATGTGGAGAGATTTTGCAAAAGATCCGCGAAATATTCGACTTGCAATAGCAACTGATGGTTTCAGTCCGAATAACATGTTTGGCCGTAAGTATAGTTGTTGGCCAGTGATAATTCAACCTCTCAACCCTCCCCCATCAATGTGTATGAAAAGTGAGTTTTCAATGTTGTCTGTATTGATTCCCGGACCAAAGTCACCATCAAGTAATATTGATGTCTTCCTCCAACCGTTGGTCGATGAGTTAAAGATCTTATGGTCTGGAGTTGAGGCTTGGAATGCATACAAAAATGAGAAATTTCAGTTAAAAGCCATGTTGATGTGGGCTATACATGATTTTCCAGCTTATGGGATGTTAGCAGGTTGTTCAACTCAAGGTTACAATGGGTGCCCTGTTTGTTCTACAAATACACCTTCTGAATATCTTTCTAAGTCAACGAAATGTTGTTACCAACGATCTCGTATGTTCCTTCCTAAAGACCATCCTTATAGGTTTGACACATCAAAGCAAACATTTAATGGTAAAATAGAGGATGCTATGGCTCCAAGAAAGTTAATAAGTGCAGAAGTTGAGCAGATAGTGTCACTTATCGCTCGAGAAGGTGTTCAAAGAGAGGGAGAGGGAGAGGGAGACAAAAAGGGAAAGGGAAAGGGAAAGGGAAAGGGGAAGGGGAAGGAGAAGGAGAAGGAGGGGAAGGGGAAGGGGAGGGGTAACGGGAAGGAGAAGGAGGATGTCGTAATGGAAGACGATGATTATCCAAGTGAGGGTGACGATGAGAATCTAGCAGGTACCGAGGGTTTTTCAAGGAGGTCAATTTTCTTTGACTTAGAGTATTGGAAGGATCATGATATTAGACATAATTTAGATGTTATGCATGTTGAAAAGAATGTCACAGAGACTCTTTTAGGTACAATACTCTCGGTGAAAGGTTCATCAAATAAAGATACGGTCAAAGCCCGTGAAGACTTGAAAGTTCATTTGAAGCTTAAAAGGAAATTATGGATGAAAGATGTTGAAGGCAGTAAAAAAAGGCTTATGCCAAAGGCACCTTTCGCATTAGGAAAGGAAGAGAAAGAAGCCTTTTTTCGTACACTAAAAACATTAAAGGTACCGATTGGATTTTCATCAAATTTCAGCAACAATGTTAATCTCGATCCACCTGGATTTACCAATCTCAAGTCCCACGATTATCACGTCATTATGCAACGGTTGCTTCCTGCATTACTTATGCATTCATTTCCGGATGATAAGCCTTTGTTTAAAGCTATACAGCGGATCAGCATATTCTTTAATGTGTTGTGTGCCAAAGTGATATTTAGAGAACATCTTTTGAAGGCTAAAAACGCATTGGTAGAGGCACTTTGTGTCTTTGAAATTTATTTTCCACCTGCCTTTTTTGTGGTGATGATCCACCTCATGCACCATTTAGCCGATGAAGCTTTGACAGCTGGGCCACCAAGATATCGGGCGATGTGGTTATTTGAGAGAGAAATGGGAAGATATAAAAAGTGGTCACGAAACAAGAGGTACATTGAAGGGAGCATTACTAATGCATATTTGTTACATGAAGCTTCTTTGTATGCCATGGAGTACATATCGAAAAGAGGTGAAGGAACTCATAAGAGGAATCTTGAGGATTTTCTTGATGATGAGTTTGATGACTCGGAATGCCAACGACCATTGGGTAAAAGTAAAGAATTGATCTTAAATAATGTACAATATGAGCAAGTGCGAAGATGGGTTTTATCTCAATGCGACGGTGTTGATGAATGGAGAAGGTACACACTTAGTTCTATGTTAATTCATATTAATTGATTATAATGTGATATTTCTTAATTTTGAAACTAATTTCTTGTAGAAAATTTGTGGTAACTGAGACTCAATCGACGCATAGAATTGATGATTTCATCCCTTGGCTAAGGAACGAGGCAAGTCTTTATTTATACATGTACTTTTTTATCAACCGTAATTATTTTTAATGAAACTTTAAAAAATTATCAATTCCTTACAGGCCTCAAGATTTAATGATACGAGAATTTTGCCATATGCTGATGGTCCTCTCCATAGGGTTACGAGTTATGAGAAATTTCAATGCAATGGGTACACCTTTTGTACTTCTGGACATGAAGAGAATCATAACTTTCAGAGTAGTGGTGTATCCACTAAGGCCTTTAATAAGAAGGGGATTATGACAACCTTTTATGGAGTTATTAGACAAATACTCGACCTCAATTACATTGAGTTCACACATACTGTCTTTTATTGTGATTGGGTGGATGTTGATGATAAGAATGCTTGCAAAGTTGAACCCACCTCAAAATTGGTGATGGTGAATCTTAGTAAGCTCGTGAGTAAAAATACCATTCATGATGATCCGTCCATCCTTGCATCTCAAGACAGTCAAGTATTTTATTGTCAAGATGTAAAGCTGAATGGGTGGTCAGTTGTTTTACACTCTCCCAAGAGACTGACGAAAGAAATAAATGCGGTTGATATTGACCGTACGATGTATGACTCCATTCTCGAGGAAAATGATAAATTGTTGGAGCTTTTGGACACAGATTTCTAGTGCAATGATTTAGTTCTGAACTTGTTTTTGAATATGCGATATTCTATTTATTCCGTTTGTTGTTGTTGTTGTTGTAAACATTTAATAGTTTATTGCTTTTTGAACATTTAATACAGGTATGGTTGTTTGAAATTATAATTCTATTTGAACATGCCATCTTCTTTATATTGCTATTTGAACATGTAATATTCTTGTAAATGTTTATTTTGATTATTTTGGTGTCCAATAGTCACTTTTTTCAAGATAAATGTCTCATATGGGTGATACTTCGCAACCGTCAATAAATGGGGAGACACCTATATCAACCTCCCGTTCTAAGGTTAGTTCGGGTGCTTCAAGAGTAGGTGGTGACTCTTCCACTAAGAAGTTAAAATTTAATGAGCACGGCCTTCCAGTTGGTGAAGACTCATATACACTCTCAACCAGGTTGGGAGACTTAGCAAGGACACATGTTCCCATATCTTATACGAGTTTGAAACAAGTGGATGTGCGATATAAGAACTCAGTTTGGTCATCATTAATGGTATATTATTCCTTTCTATTCCAAAGAATGTAAATTCAATTATGTGATGTTTTAATTTTATTTCTTCATATATTGTAGAAAGAGTTCCCAGATGTGCGCGAAAGTCAGAAGCAAATTTTTATGAAAAAAGCGAACGATGCTTGGAAAAAGTTCAAGTCAAAGCTAAGGGTTAATTTGAAGGGTGGTGATATTGGAAAGTGGAAGGAGAAAGTGCCACGAAATGTCAAATCTGAGGACTGGGAGGTGTTTTGCAATAATGAAGTTTTAGAGGTTCAAAAGGCTTTGCGAAGAAAGAACAAAGAGACTAAACTAAATTGTGCGAGAAAAAAAACTCATAATACAGGTCGTCATGGTTATGCCCGAGCTTCAGAGAATTGGAGAAAGGAGCATGGGCGTGCACCCACTCGTGCTGAATTGTGGTTGGCAACTCATATAATCAAAGGAGGTGGTTATACCCCTCATGATAAAATATTTGCGGTAATTTAAATTTTTTAATGTTCGTTTTGTTTAAAAAAAGTATCGTATCATCAAACCTAATGTTAATATATTTTTATACAGGACCAAATTCAAATGCTTCTGGATGTATACAAAGCGAGTGGTCAGGAGGAGACCTTGGATGCCGGGCCTATTTTTGAGGTTTTCGGAAAAGATACGCGAGGACGTATTCGTTGTGTTGGGTCCACAATTTCGAGAACCGCTATATTAGGGTCGGCATTTGCTAGAGAAATGCTTGAGGAGGTGAAAGAGGACACCGGAAATTGGAAGGATCATGTTGATCACCTTAGGAGTGACATAGAGGGGATAAAATCCTCATTAGATGAATTCATTACCGACTTCAAAACCGGGAAATTTTCATGTGTTGGACACAACGTTCAGGAGTTACCTACTATAGGCACTGGAACTCCTTCGTGTTCTCGTTCCTCCCTTGCATTCGAGGTTCCAAATTTCACCTCGCTAATTGAATGCAAAATACTATCCCACACACGTGAACTTATTGGTTATGGGAGGAAAACGCAACCAGGAGCCGTCTCGACCGTTCACTTCCATAAGCTGAGAGAGAATGAAGTGCGAGTTTTACTCGATGACATCAAAGTGCCCGAGTATCCAGTTTGGGGTGGAAAACAAGCTCATTGCGAGAACTTGGAAGATGTTGGTAAAAATGGAATTATGTATTGGCTCGACAACCTTTGTCCTCCCATTGGTGACACCAACGAATGACCTTTGTCCTCCCATTGGTGACACCGGTGACCTACGCCACCTTGCTTCAAAATACTTCCCTCTAAGGTACAAATCTGCAAAATCTCTACTTATATTCCTAATTCATGCTTCTATAATCCTGCTCCACCATCTACTGAATTGAGTTATGTTGTTTCTGTTTATAGCATCAAAAAATTATTGAGTTATCGTTACGCAATCAACTGTTGAATTGAGTTATCGTTATGCAATCAACTAGGAAAACCAGTTATTTATTTATCATTATTGAGCGGGAAGCGCAGGCAAGCTATTATATAGAACAGTTGTTATATATAACAGCTCTATTATATATAAGACCTGTTATATATAACAGAGTTGTTATATATAACAGCTGTTATATATAACAGCTTCTGTTATATATAACAGCAGCTATATATAACAGCAGTTGTTATATATAACAGCTCTGTTATATATAACAGTTGCTGTTATATATAATGTGTGTTATATATAACAGTTGCTGTTATATATAACGTG
Source organism: Sambucus nigra (assembly GCA_949130495.1). Lineage (NCBI taxonomy): Eukaryota > Viridiplantae > Streptophyta > Magnoliopsida > Dipsacales > Adoxaceae > Sambucus > Sambucus nigra. The sequence continues at coordinate 153,408,498 of OX422218.1, forward strand.
TGTTATATATAACAGTTGCTGTTATATATAACCGTGTGTTCATTAACAACATCATTAACAATTGCTGTTAATGATTTCCTATAGGAACCTAATCGATTTCCACTCTTATATTCATTAGCAACATCATAATCCATGCCAAATTTCATTAATTTGATCATAAAAAATGTACTAAAATTTCTAGATATCTTTCCTTGTTCAATTATTATTCTTATAACAATTCCAATCTAAATTTCCACTATGTAAATTCATATTATAAAAGAACATATAATCCTTGTAAATTCTGATTAACTTCCATTAATCATTCATGTAGGTTTGTGTCCCCCAACCTCATTTTTCACATAGTAACACCCAACCCAAAATTTAGTTAATTACAACCAATTTTTACATGAAAGAATATTACACATAAATCAAGAAAGCAAGATATACATTTGCCTTAAATTTGTCGGATTATGAATTCCTTTTGTCGTGTTGAAGATGGGAAGAGTCCTCCTCAATTTCCTTCTCCAAATCAAGCCTTTTAGATCTCCTAAGTGTTATGCCTCCTTTTTTTCTCACAATAACGCTCTATGGTGACAAGCCTAAAAAACAAGCCTTAAAAACATGCCGTTAAAGGGTGAAAACCCAAACCACCACCCAAACGAACCCGTAGGAGGCACAAACACCTCGCACGGGACCAAGGTAACTTGTAGGAACTGACCGAGTAGTCCCGGGTCTCCCGGTTTGTGAATATGACGATAATTTGCAAAAATCAACACTTAAACTTAAAAACAAGCCGTTAAAGGGCGAAAACCCAAACCACCCCCCAAATGACCCCGTAGGAGGCACGAACACCTCGCACGGGACCAATGTAACTTTTAGGAACTGACCTCGTAGTCCCGGGTCTCCCGGTTTGTGAATATGACGATAATTTGCAAAAATCACAGTTAGTTAAAAACCTGCCGTCAAAGGGTGAATACCCAAACCAACCCCCAAACGACCCCGTAGGAAGCACGAACACCTCGCACGGGACCAATGTAACTTGTAGGAACTGATCACGTAGTCCCGAGTCTCTCGGTTTGAGAGTATGACGATAATTTGCAAAAATCAGCACTTAAACTTAAAAACAAGCCGTTAAAGGGTGAAAACCCAAACCACCCCCAAACGATCCCGTAGGGGGCACGAACACCTCGCACGGGACCAATGTAACTTGTAGGAACTGACCGCGTAGTCCTAGATCTCCCAGTTTGTGAATAGGACGATAATTGGCAAAAATAAACACATAAACTTAAAAACATGTCGTTAAAGGGTGAAAACTCAAACCACCCCCCAAACGACTCCGTAGGAGCCACGAACACCTCACACGGGACCAATGTAACTTGTAGGAACTGACCGCGTAGTCCCGGGTCTCCCGGTTTGTGAGTATGACGATAATTTCCATTCATCACGTTTAGTTAAAAACAAGCCGTCAAAGGGTGAAAACCCAAACCACCCCCCAAACGACCCCGTAGGAAGCACGAACACCACGCACGGGACTAATGTAACTTGTAGGAACTGACCGCGTAGTCCCGGGTCTCCCGGTTTGTGAATATGACGATAATTTGCAAAAATCAGCACTTAAACTTAAAAACAAGCCGTTAAAGGGTGAAAATCCAAACCACCCCCCAAACGACCCCGTAGGGGGCACGAACACCTTGCACGGGACCAATGTAACTTGTAGGAACTGACCGCGTAGTCCCGGGTCTCCCGGTTTGTGAATATGACGATAATTTGCAAAAATCACACTTAGTTAAAAACAAAGCCGTCAAAGGGTGAAAACTCAAACCACCCCCCAAACGACCCCGTAGGGGGCACGAACACCTCGCACAGGACCAATGTAACTTGTAGGAACTGACCGCGTAGTCCCGGATCTCCCGGTTTGTGAATAGGACGATAATTGGCAAAAATCAACACTTAAACATAAAAACAAGCCGTTAAAGGGTGAAAACCCAAACCACCCCCCAAACGATCCCGTAGGGGGCACGAACACGTCGCACGGGACCAATGTAACTTGTAGGAACTGACCGTGTAGTCCCGAATCTCCCGGTTTGTGAATAGGACGATAATTGGCAAAAATCAACACTTAAACTTAAAAACATGTCGTTAAAGGGTGAAAACTCAAACCACCCCCCAAACGACCCCGTAGGAGGCACGAACACCTCGCACGGGACCAATGTAACTTGTAGGAACTGACCGCGTAGTCCCGGGTCTCCCGATTTGTGAGTATGACGATAATTTCCATTCATCACGTTTAGTTAAAAACAAGCCGTCAAAGGGTGAAAACCCAAAACGACCCCGTAGGAGGCACGAACACCACGCACGGGACTAATGTAACTTGTAGGAACTGACCGCGTAGTCCCGGGTCTCCCGGTTTGTGAATATGATGATAATTTGCAAAAATCAGCACTTAAACTTAAAAACAAGCCGTTAAAGGGTGAAAACTCAAACCACCCCCCAAACGACCCCGTAGGGGGCACGAACACCTCGTACGGGACCAATGTAACTTGTAGGAACTGACCGCGTAGTCCCGGATCTCCCGGTTTGTGAATAGGACGATAATTGGCAAAAATCAACACTTAACTTAAAAACAAGCCGTTAAAGGGTGAAAACCCAAACCACCCCCCAAACGATCCCGTAGGGGGCACGAACACGTCGCACGGGACCAATGTAACTTGTAGGAACTGACCGCGTAGTCCCGAATCTCCCGGTTTGTGAATAGGACGATAATTGGCAAAAATCAACACTTAAACTTAAAAACAAGCCGTTAAAGGGTGAAAACCCAAACCACCCCCCAAACGATCCCGTAGGGGGCACGAACACCTCGCACGGGACCAATGTAACTTGTAGGAACTGACCGCGTAGTCCCGAATCTCCCGGTTTGTGAATAGGACGATAATTGGCAAAAATCAACACTTAAACTTAAAAACATGTCGTTAAAGGGTGAAAACTCAAACCACCCCCCAAACGACCCCGTAGGAGGCACGAACACCTCGCACGGGACCAATGTAACTTGTAGGAACTGACCGCGTAGTCCCGGGTCTCCCGGTTTATGAGTATGATGATAATTTCCATTCATCACATTTAGTTAAAAACACGCCGTTAAAGGGTGAAAACCCAAACCACCACCCAAACGACCCCGTAGGAGGCACGAACACCTCGCACGGGACCAATGTAACTTGTAGGAACTGACCGCGTAGTCCCGGGTCTCCCGGTTTGTGAATATGACGATAATTTGCAAAAATCAGCACTTTTTTTTTTGGGAAAGATTGAGTATATATAAAAACTAAGAATTTACAGAGGAAAAAACCTTAACAAAAGAAAGGAAACCCCAGGGCATACCCCAAAGGCAAACAAAACAACAAGAAGAGCCAAAACTAGACTAATCCTTAGTACAGAAGCCTATCTTCAGGAATGTTCCAGTACATACAAGCCATCCAGTTTGCATAGTTCCTTCTGTCCTTTTTCCAAGTAAGCACTTTTGCTTGAACCATGTTTTCAATGCCCTTCACAATGGAGTCAAGGGAATTGGAGACATGCTTGAAGCATCTAGCATTCCTTTCCATCCAAATGCAGTAGATAGTAGTAGTAAAGGATAAGGATCTTATCTTATCGCATAGAGTCTTCGTAGAGTGGTTAATAGTAGCCATATCCAACTCACTATTTAAATCCAGGGTATCCCTATAGCATTGGTTTCTTAGCCACACCTCTTGCCATATACTTTTACTAAGGCTGCACTGAGTGAACAAGTGGTTATATGTCTCCCTCTCATTCCCACATAACTCACACAGGTCATCCATAGAAACCCCCCACTCATGTAGATTAACTTTAGTGTTGATGGCCCTCCTAACCACCAACCAGGTAATGAAAGAGCATTTAGGGATGCACACCTTACTCCACACAAACTTGCTCCAGTTAACCATAGGCTTATGTGCCTTTAAAAGATCCCAATCAGAAGCTATGGTGAGCTTCCCATTATTAGAGGGCAGCCACACAACATTATCATTTGCATCCTGAATAGTAGGAAGAATAGCATTCTTAACTTCATTCAGCTCCCAAGTCACAGTTGAAGGCCATCTCCACTCCAAGTGGTGGATAAAATCAGAAACTTTTGCTTTTAGATTACTAGCAGAGTCATACACAATGTTTCCCCCATATAAGGGGTGCAGCGGGCCATTAGGGTGCCAATTATCAAACCACATAAAAGCATGATTTCCATTCCCAATGATGGTCTTTATTTTGCTTCTAAACTTCTCTCTGCTCTTTAGGATTTTCCTCCAGCTCCATGAAGAATCATTTGGGATACTCAGAGCCCAGATGCTCCTTCCCTTGATCTTATAAATGTTGCACCATTTGATCCATAGGTTGTCCTTCTTACTGCATAGATTCCACAAATGCTTAGCCATAGCTGCTCTGTTCCAAGTCTCTAGACACTTGATATTTAGCCCCCCCTCATCCAGAGATACACAAATATCCTTCCAAGCAACTTTTGCCCCTTTGCTATTAGCCTCATCCCCTTTCCATAAGTAATTCCTCATAATCTGCTCAATTTTTTTAATGATGCTCTTGGGCAGGATAAAAATGCTTGCCCAATACACTTGGATGCTGAAAATCATAGTCTTCACAAGGAGGAGCCTACCTACAAAACTCAGGAATTTATTAGTCCAACATCTGGTTCTCATAGTTATCCTTTCCACCAAGTGAGAGCAATCCTCCTTCTTCAACCTAGTTGTGATGAGAGGAACCCCCAGATATTTGAAAGGAGGGGAGCTGTGCTGTATTCCCAGAATAGAGGAGATCTCCTGAATCCCATCCACATTAACCCCAGCAGTGAAGAGGCTGCTCTTCTCCAAGTTGGCCATAAGCCCAGTTAAAGAGCTGAACTTTGATATGGCCTCCTTCACAATGCTGCAAGACACCCTGTCCCCACCAGCAAACACTATCAGATCATCAGCAAAACTAAGATGAGTTAGGGCCATCTCCTTGCACCTGGGGTGATAACTGAACAGGTCTGATTCAGCAGCTTTAGAAATAATCCCAGAGAAAGCCTCCATCACTAGCAGGAAAAGATATGGAGAGAGAGGGTCTCCCTGCCTGAGCCCTCTTTTCCCATGAAAAAACCCATTCAGTTCCCCATTCAGATTAATGGAGAACCTAGTAGTAGTCACACACTTGGAGATCCACCCAATGACTTTGGGGAGGAAGCCAACATGAGTTAATAGCTGCATCAGGAAGTCCCAGCTCACTGTATCATAGGCTTTAAGAATATCTATCTTAATTGCACATCTAGGAGGGTTAGAGTCCCTATGATAATTTATCATTAACTCTTGTAATAGCAGGATGTTATCAGCTATGGATCTGCCTTCAACAAAGGCAGCCTGATTATTACTAATGAGGTCTGGCATCATCTTCTTAAGCCTGCAAGTAATAACTTTGGAGATGCACTTGTACAAGGTGTTGCAACACGATATAGGTCTGAAATCCCTCATACTTCTAGGGGCTGCAACCTTAGGAATCAAAGCCAGGCTGGTACAGTTCCACTGGTTGAAGAAACTCCCATTATCGAAAAAGAATTTTATAGCCTCACACACCTCTTCCCCCACAAGCTGCCAATTCATTTTAAAGAAATAGCTGTTAAAGCCATCCGGACCAGGGGCCTTGTCAGACCCAATTCCAAACATTGCCTCTTTGATTTCATCATGTGTAAACTCTTTCTCCAATAACTCAGCTTGATTAGAGGTGAGTTTATTCTTAATCACCTCCCCCAAAACAGTGTTAGCATCAATACATCGCGACCTATTCCCTAACAAGTTCCCAAAAAATTTCACAGCTTCTCCAGCCACCTGCTCTTTCCCTTCAATTCTCACACCAAATGAAAAATCAGCACTTAAACTTAAAAACAAGCCGTTAAAGGGTGAAAACCCAAACCACCCCCCAAATGACCCCGTAGGAGGCACGAACACCTCGTACGGGACCAATATAACTTGTAGGAACTGACCGCGTAGTCCCGGGTCTCCCGGTTTGTGAATATGACGATAATTTGCAAAAATCACACTTAGTTAAAAACCTGCCGTCAAAGGGTGAATACCCAAACCAACCCCCAAACGACCCCGTAGGAAGCACGAACACCTCGTACGGGACCAATGTAACTTGTAGGAACTGATCACGTAGTCCCGGGTCTCTCAGTTTGAGAGTATGGCGATAATTTGCAAAAATCAGCACTTAAACTTAAAAACACGCCGTTAAAGGGTGAAAACCCAAACCACCCCCAAACGATCCCGTAGCGGGCATGAACACCTCGCACGGGACCAATGTAACTTGTAGGAACTGACCGCGTAGTCCTGGATCTCCCAGTTTGTGAATAGGACGATAATTGGCAAAAATCAACACTTAAACTTAAAAACATGTCGTTAAAGGGTGAAAACTCAAACCACCCACCAAACGACCCCGTAGGAGACACGAGCACCTCGCACGGGACCAATGTAACTTGTAGGAACTGACCGCGTAGTCCCGGGTCTCCCGGTTTGTGAGTATGACGATAATTTCCATTCATCACGTTTAGTTAAAAACAAGCCGTCAAAGGGTGAAAACCCAAACCATCCCCCAAACGACCCCGTAGGAGGCACGAACACCTCGCACGGGACTAATTTAACTTGTAGGAATAGACCGCGTAGTCCCGGGTCTCCCGGTTAGTGAATATGACGATAATTTGCAAAAATCAGCACTTAAACTTAAAAACAAGGCGTTAAAGGGTGAAAACCCAAACCACCCCCCAAACGACCCCGTAGGGGGCACGAACACCTCGCACGGGACCAATGTAACATGTAGGAACTGACCGCGTAGTCTCGGGTCTCCCGGTTTGTGAATATGACGATAATTTGTAAAAATCACACTTAGTTAAAAACAAGCCGTCAAAGGGTGAAAACTCAAACCACCACCCAAACGACCCCGTAGGGGGCACGAACACCTCGCACGGGACCAATGTAACTTGTAGGAACTGACCGCGTAGTCCCGGATCTCCCGGTTTGTGAATAGGACGATAATTGGCAAAAATCAGCACTTAAACTTAAAAACAAGCCGTTAAAGGGTGAAAACCCAAACCACCCCCCAAACGATCCCGTAGGGGGCTCGAACACGTCGCACGGGACCAATGTAACTTGTAGGAACTGACCGCGTAGTCCCGAATCTCCCGTTTTGTGAATAGGACGATAATTGGCAAAAGTCAACACTTAAACTTAAAAACAAGCCGTTAATGGGTGAAAACCCAAACCACCCCCCAAACGATCCCGTAGGGGGCACGAACACCTCTCACGGGGCCAATGTAACTTGTAGGAACTGACCGTGTAGTCCCGAATCTCTCGGTTTGTGAATAGGACGATAATTGGCAAAAATCAACACTTAAACTTAAAAACATGTCGTTAAAGGTTTAAAACTCAAACCACCCCCCAAACGACCCCGTAGGAGGCACGAGCACCTCGCACGGGACCAATGTAACTTTTAGGAACTGACCGCGTAGTCCCGGGTCTCCCGGTTTGTGAATATGACGATAATTTGCAAAAATCACACTTAGTTAAAAACCTGCCGTCAAAGGGTGAATACCCAAACCAACCCCCAAACGACTCCGTAGGAAGTACGAACACCTCGTACGGGACCAATGTAAGTTGTAGGAACTGATCACGTAGTCCCGGGTCTCTTGGTTTGAGAGTATGGCGATAATTTGCAAAAATCAGCACTTAAACTTAAAAACACGCCGTTAAAGGGTGAAAACCCAAACCACCCCCAAACGATCCCGTAGCGGGCACGAACACCTCGCATGGGACCAATGTAACTTGTAGGAACTGACCGCGTAGTCCTGGATCTCCCAGCTTGTGAATAGGACGATAATTGGCAAAAATCAACACTTAAACTTAAAAACATGTCGTTAAAGGGTGAAAACTCAAACCACCCACCAAACGACCCCGTAGGAGACACGAGCACCTCGCACGGGACCAATGTAACTTGTAGGAACTGACCGCGTAGTCCCGGGTCTCCCGGTTTGTGAGTATGACGATAATTTCCATTCATCACGTTTAGTTAAAAACAAGCCGTCAAAGGGTGAAAACCCAAACCATCCCCCAAACGACCCCGTCGGAGGCACGAACACCTCGCACGGGACTAATTTAACTTGTAGGAATAGACCGCGTAGTCCCGGGTCTCCCGGTTAGTGAATATGACGATAATTTGCAAAAATCAGCACTTAAACTTAAAAACAAAGGCAGTTATTGGTCAGCCTGTAAAATGCTCTCCCCTCTCTCTAGGATTCCCCTAAGCCTTTTTCCCACCTTCCACCACCAAAACACCTGCAAATACCACTAAAACACCTCCTCTTACTTCCAAACCTCCGTCTAGAATGGCCGGTGTGCAAGGCCCACGCCCTGAGGGGCTTCTGCCATACGTTAATAACTTGGTGACTGCTCCCGTTGGTAGTGTGCCTTGTTTGGGTGCGGATATGATGGTGGACGAGTGCCATTCACTCCTGAAGGTGCCTCGCGTGGCTTCACGTAGTGCGCCAGCTGTTGTTTCTCTTGGCGGTGCTCCCAACCCCGTCGCAGGTCAGACGTTGGAGGTTGTTCCTTACGTTTGTGATGGAATCCCTGCTGAATCTATGGACGATCTCTCTTCAAGAGCCTTGGAGATTGAAGAAGGACAGGTTGTGGTCTCAGAGAAAATGCCCATGGTTTGTAATAAGGTGAGTGGAGTGGAAGTTGTGACTGATGTGAATGGAATTTGCTGGGAGTTCCTCAGAAGCAAGGGGTTTACCCAAGAGGATGTCATGAACTTTAGAAGCTCCGATGATCGGAGAGGAACTGGTACCAACTCGCCTGTGGCGGTCGGTAGGGCTGTAGGCGTTCAGAGTGTGGTAGGTCCTGTTGGCGCTGGGCTCAAAACATCTGACAGGGGTAAGGTTGTTGGTGCTACCAACCCCATATTGTCCCATGATAGGACTGCTGATTGTACGGTGTACACTGGGTTATGTACTGGCAGAAACGAGGATGAAGGGAAGTCTACTCCCTGCGTGGCTGGCACTACCCAAGTGGGAAAAACGTGGAGCTCCATTACTGCTACCAAGATGAAACCTAAGCTGCGTCTCTCTTACCACCAACCTGCTGTGATCGACTCCGTCATCACTGTTACTCCACCAGTCGAGGTGGCAAACGGAGGTCATGGACGTTGGGAGAACAGTATGGTGGGGTATTTTTTGGGAACTAAACTGCCATTTTCCATGGTAAACACAGTGGCGTTTAGGCTACGGGGGAAGTGCGGTCTAACCAAGGTCATTGCGCATGATAAGGGATTCTACTTCTTTCTCTTTGATAACCCTACTCAGAGGGATGAGGTGATAGTCAATGGACCATGGCATTTTGCGGGAATCACAATCATTCTCAAAAAATGGCAACCAGACTTTAGTTTTGACAAGGCTACGATGAAGAAGATACCTATGTGGGTTAAATTCTTTGATATCCCAGTGCAACTTTGGACTGAGGAGGGCCTCAGTTATGTTGCCAGCTCCGTGGGTTTCCCATTGTATGCGGATGCGATGACGGAAGAAATGAACAGGATTACCTTTGCCCGTATATGTATTGACGTGGAGGCCAAGGAGACTTATCCTTCAAGCGTTAATGTGGTGATGGAAGATGGCACTATTGCTGTGGTTAAAGTGGAATTCCAAGCCAAACCTCCCTCATGCACTCAGTGCCTCGTGTTTGGTCACAAGCTTAATGGATGTCCCAAAAATAAAGAAGTGGGTGGTAACAAGACCACTACCCCACATGCTAGTAATGCTTCCAACAGTAGCGGTTGTGGATGGACTCAGGTGATCAAGAAAACGAGAGTTGGCGTCTGCCCTGTGATAGAAGTAGGAGAGACTTCGGGCAAGGCCAATGCGGAGAAGAACCCTAGCACTGCCGTTGTGTCGTGTAGTGTTAATGATGAGATGAAGTATGATGTTGTTAGTCCTGTACAGCATAGCGCTCCACCTGTTCCCTTGTCTAACTCCTTCAGTGCAGTTTGCATGGATAGTGACGCGGATATGACGCCCGCCCCTACTGCTCTTGCGTTGCGGGTTACCCTTGTGGACGAACTGGCACAAAAAAGGGTGGGGGAGGATAGAGAGGCGAGTAATAGTAGCGGGAAGAACAGGCGGAAGGGGAAGGGGAAGAAGAATAGATGATTAAGTTTGCTTCTTGGAATATTAGGGGCCTTAATTCTCCCCATAAGCAAAGGGAAGTCAATAAGTTAATTAGGGATAACCACCTTGATCTGATGTGTATGCTTGAAACTAAGGTTAGGAAAAATAACTTGGGTTGTGTGTTGAATAATTGTTGTTTTCAATGGGATTTCTTAGATAACTGCCCGCTGCCGGGGGGGGGGGGGGGAGGGGGGGGGGGGGGGGTTGCCAGAATCATTGTGGCTTGGAACCCCAACCGTGTTGCTGTGAGTTTGATTCAGTCCCATCCCCAGGCCATGCTCTGTAAGGTGGATTTATGTGGGTCTGGGATGAGCTTCTTTGCGTCTTTCATTTATGGGGATAACCTACCTGGGGATAGAAGACACCTGTGGGATTTTCTGAGGATGAATTCTGGGACTGTGGGAGAGTCTCCGTGGGTTTTATTGGGTGACTTTAATGTTGTCAGATGCCATGATGAGAAAAGAGGCATCCGGGGTATTGATACGACTGCTACTGGCGAGTTCAACCAATGCGTTCATGACTTGCATGCTGATGATATGGTGACGAATGGGTTGTGGTTTACGTGGAATAAAAAGGAGTTGGGAGCTGGTAATGTTCAGTCGAGGTTGGATAGAGTCTTGCATAATGGTACATGGGCCTCGTGTTTCCCTGAGTGTCAAGCTACTGTCCTTCCTCACGGGGTTTCTGACCACTGCCCTATCATTATCTTACTAGCCCCCATGGAGCGGAGTATACCTAAGCCGTTCAAATTTTTCAATTTTTGGATGGATCATAGCGACTTTTATCAGATTCTTTGGGAGTCTTGGCAGGATGATGGTGAGGGGAATCCTATGGTTAGGCTGAGTCAGAAGCTGCGAAGAGTTAAATCGAGGCTGAAAGATTTCAACAAGAAGTTTTTTAGTAACATCTCTGGTAGGGTGGAGGAGGCTAAGTCTTTACTGGATGAGGTTCAGACTAGAGTTGATACTGATGGGTGCAACAATGAGGTGCTCCTGGAAGAGAGGGTCAAACTTCACACGTATTTAGAGCTGAGGGAGGCGGAGGAGTCTTTTTTCAAGCAGAAGTCTCGGGTTAAATGGCTCCAGCTGGGGGATGGTAATAATGCGTTCTTTCATAAGAAGGCTAACCAGGCTACTGTCAAAAGGAAGATCCTTAGTGTCGTGGATGACCATGGTGTGAGAATTGAGGGGAGTCAGAATGTGGCTAAGGTGGCTGTTGATTATTTCAGCAACCTCCTTGGCACTTCCAATGCCTGTGTGGACCCCTTTCCGATTCTTAACGATGTGGTGTGCAAGAGAATCACGGGTGATCAGGCGGCTGCTATGGAGGCTCCCATTTCTGATGCGGAGATCAAGAATGCCATGTTTTCCATTGGGTCCGATAAAGCTCCTGGGCCGGACGGTTTTAATGCTTGCTTCTTTAAGAAGAATTGGGACGTGGTGGGGGGAGATGTGATTGATGCCATTACCTTCTTCTTCCAGTGTAGCTACCTGCCCAGGCAATGGAACTGTACTGCTTTGGCGCTTATTCCGAAGGTTACTACTCCCTCTGGTATGCATGATTTCAGGCCCATCTCGTGTTGCAACACCATCTACAAGTGTATCTCCAAAATTTTGGCCGAGAGAATGAAACCCATCCTTCCTTCCTTCATTAACCAGAGCCAGGCCGCGTTTGTGAAGGGTAGATCTATCTCTGACAATATCTTATTGCTTCAGGAGCTTATGAGGAATTATCACCGCGAGCTGTCCCCTTCTAGGTGTACCCTCAAGATTGATCTTCTCAAGGCCTATGATACTGTTAGCTGGGAGTTTTTGCTCAACCTTCTTATGCATATTGGGTTCCCGGCTATGTTTGTTGGTTGGGTCGAGGAGTGTATTACCACGGCTAGATTCTCTATCAGCTTGGATGGGCGTTTACATGGCTTCTTTGAGGGGAAGAGGGGGCTGAGACAAGGTGATCCTATCTCTCCTTTCTTATTCCTGCTTGTTATGGATACTTTCTCGTGTATTATGGACAAGGCTTGCCTCAATCCGGAGTTCAGTTTTCATCCTAGATGCAAGGAGGTGGGCCTTAACCATCTTTGCTTTGCGGACGACTTGATCATTCTGTGTGGTGGCGACCCTGCTTCGTGTAGCATTGTGAAGAGGGCTATTGTGGCCTTCTCTTCGATCTCTGGCCTTCAACCCAATATTAACAAATCTAGTTTCTATTGCTCTGGGGTCGATGTCGATGGGGTGAACAGGTTGGGGGAGATTTTTGGCTTCTCCCATTGTTCCCCTCCCTTCATGTATCTTGGGGTTCCTCTTATCACTACTAGGCTGAAAGCTGTGGATTGTGAGAAGTTGATTGATAAAATTACGGGGAGGATTAAGTGTTGGACTAACAGGTTCCTCAGTTTTGCTGGGAGACTGCAGCTCATCAAATCGGTCTTGTTTGGTATTCAGGTCTACTGGTCTTGCCTGTTCATTCTGCCGAAAGGGGTTATTAGAAGAATCGACCAACTTTTGAAGGACTTCTTGTGGACGGGTTCTGATTCCAAACATACGGGGGCGAAGGTGTCGTGGGATGATCTGACGTGCAGTCATGAGGAAGGGGGGTTGGGCATAAAGAATGTGGAATTATGGAACAGAGCTGCTATTCTTAAGCTTCTGTGGAACCTCTGTAGTAAGAAGGATTGCCTATGGGTCAAATGGTGTAATGTGTATAAGATCAAGAATAGAAGTATTTGGGCCATTAGTATTCCAAGTGACTCTTCTTGGTGTTGGAGGAACCTGATGCAGTTGAGGGAGGTGGCCAAGCCTCTTATCAGGTCCAATATTGGCAATGGCGAAGATACCTTTGTGTGGCACGACAACTGGCATCCGTTAGGTCCTCTATTTGATCGTTATGGGGGAAGACTTATTTACGATGCGGCTAGCAATCACAAAGCTAGAGTGGCGGACTTTATTCATGGGGAGAGATGGAGGTGGCCTTCTTCTGTTACTTGGGAGCTTTTGGAGATTAGGAATGCTGAGCTGCCGAGTATTCGCCAAGGGGTTAGTGATGAGGTGGTGTGGAATTCCAATCGGGATGGTTTCTCCATTGGGGCAGCGTTTGCGGCTCTTACTATTGCTCGTCCTGTGTTCAATTGTCATAAGTTGATTTGGAATAAGAATAATATACCAAAATGTGCTTTTAGTTTATGGATCATATGTAGGGATGCTCTACACACGAGAGATAAACTGTTTAGCTGGGGTATTTCCAACAGTAACTTGTGTTGTACTTGTGACGAGGAGGTGGAGAACCGGGAACACTTGTTTTTAGAGTGTAAAATTGCCAAAGAGGTTTGGCGTGAGGTCAGATTTAAGAACCAGGAGGACAGAGAGGCACTTAACTGGGAGGGCGAGCTGGGGTTTGCTAATTCCGAATATGTGGGCAAGAGTTTCTATAATAGACTTAGGTGTATTTCCTTTTCCACCACTATCTATTGTCTTTGGTTGGAAAGGAATGCGAGATTTTTCCAAGGAAGGGCCAAGGATTGTGAGATGATTGTCAGAGATATTGTTGCTATGGTTTGTGCGAGGGCCTCTAAGTGGAAGAACAATAGGAGAAGCTTCACCAACTGGATGGCATGTATGAACTGGGACATCCCCGAATCGGTGTTATCTTAGTTGATTTGTTTTGTGTTTGGTAGTTTGTGTCCTTTGGGGTATGCCCCTAGGACTGTGGTTCCCCCTTGTTTATTGTTTGTAAATTGCTTTCCTGAGTTCTAATATACATAATTTTTCCCAAAAAAAAAAAAACTTAAAAACAAGGCGTTAAAGGGTGAAAACCCAAACCACCCCCCAAACGACCCCGTAGGGGGCACGAACACCTCGCACGGGACCAATGTAACATGTAGGAACTGACCGCGTAGTCCCGGGTCTCCCGGTTTGTGAATATGACGATAATTTGTAAAAATCACACTTAGTTAAAAACAAGCCGTCAAAGGGTGAAAACTCAAACCACCACCCAAACGACCCCGTAGGGGGCACGAACACCTCGTACGGGACCAATGTAACTTGTAGTAACTGACCGCGTAGTCCCGGGTCTCCCGGTTTGTGAGTATGACGATAATTTCCATTCATCACGTTTAGTTAAAAATAAGCCGTCAAAGGGTGAAAACCCAAACCACCCCCCAAACGACCCCGTAGGGGGCACGAACACCTCGCACGGGACCAATGTAACTTGTAGGAACTGACCGCGTAGTCCCGGATCTCCCGGTTTGTGAATAGGACGATAATTGGCAAAAATCAACACTTAAACTTAAAAACAAGCCGTTAAAGGGTGAAAACCCAAACCACCCCCCAAACGATCCCGTAGGGGGCTCGAACACGTCGCACGGGACCAATGTAACTTATAGGAACTGACCGCGTAGTCCCGAATCTCCCGTTTTGTGAATAGGACGATAATTGGCAAAAGTCAACACTTAAACTTAAAAACAAGCCGTTAATGGGTGAAAACCCAAACCACCGCCCAAACGATCCCGTAGGGGGCACGAACACCTCGCACGGGGCCAATGTAACTTGTAGGAACTGACCGTGTAGTCCCGAATCTCTCGGTTTGTGAATAGGACGACAATTGGCAAAAATCAACACTTAAACTAAAAAACATGTCGTTAAAGGTTTAAAACTCAAACCACCCCCCAAACGACCCCGTAGGAGGCACGAGCACCTCGCACGGGACCAATGTAACTTTTAGGAACTGACCGCGTAGTCTTGGGTCTCCCGGTTTGTGAATATGACGATAATTTGCAAAAATCACACTTAGTTAAAAACCTGCCGTCAAAGGGTGAATTCCCAAACCAACCCCCAAACGACCCCGTAGGAAGCACGAACACCTCGCACGGGACCAATGTAACTTGTCGGAACTGATCACGTAGTCCCGGGTCTCTCGGTTTGAGAGTATGACGATAATTTGCAAAAATCAGCACTTAAACTAAAAACAAGCCGTTAAAGGGTGAAAACCCAAACCACCCCCAAACGATCCCGTAGGGGGCACGAACACCTCGCACGGGACCAATGTAACTTGTAGGAATTGACCGTGTAGTCCTGGATCTCCCAGTTTGTGAATATGACGATAATTGGCAAAAATCAACACTTAAACTTAAAAACATGTCGTTAAAGGGTGAAAACTCAAACCACCCCCCAAACGACCCCGTAGGTGACACGAACACCTCGCACGGGACCAGTGTAACTTGTAGGAACTGACCGCGTAGTCCCGGGTCTCCCGGTTTGTGAGTATGACGATAATTTCCATTCATCACGTTTAGTTAAAAACAAGCCGTCAAAAGGTGAAAACCGAAACCACCCCCCAAACGACCCCGTAGGAGGCACGAACACCTCGCACGGGACTAATGTAACTTGTAGGAACTGACCGCGTAGTCCCGGGTCTCCCGGTTTGTGAATATGACGATAATTTGCAAAAATCAGCACTTAAACTTAAAAACAAGCCGTTAAAGGGTGAAAATCCAAACCACCCCCCAAACGACCCCGTAGGGGGCACGAACACCTTGCACGGGACCAATGTAACTTGTAGGAACTGACCGCGTAGTCCCGGGTCTCCCGGTTTGTGAATATGACGATAATTTGCAAAAATCACACTTAGTTAAAAACAAAGCCGTCAAAGGGTGAAAACTGAAACCACCCCCCAAACGACCCCGTAGGGGGCACGAACACCTCGCACGGGACCAATGTAACTTGTAGGAACTGACCGCGTAGTCCCGGAATTCCCTGTTTGTGAATAGGACGATAATTGGCAAAAATCAACACTTAAACTTAAAAACAAGCCGTTAAAGGGTGAAAACCCAAACCACCCCCCAAATGATCCCGTAGGGGGCACGAACACCTGGCACGGGACCAATGTAACTTGTAGGAACTGACCGCGTAGTCCCGAATATCCCGGTTTGTGAATAGGACGATTATTGGCAAAAATCAACACTTAAACTTAAAAACATGTCGTTAAAGGGTGAAAACCCAAACCACCCCCCAAACGATCCCGTAGGGGGCACGAACATCTCGCACGGGACCAATGTAACTTGTAGGAACTGACCGCGTAGTCCCGAATCTCTCGGTTTGTGAATAGGACGATAATTGGCAAAAATCAACACTTAAACTTAAAAACATGTCGTTAAAGGGTGAAAACTCAAACCACCCCCCAAACGACCCCGTAGGAGGCACGAACACCTCGCACGGGACCAATGTAACTTGTAGGAACTGACCGCGTAGTCCCGGGTCTCCCGGTTTATGAGTATGACCATAATTTCCATTCATCACATTTAGTTAAAAACATGCCGTTAAAGGGTGAAAACCCAAACTACTACCCAAACGACCCCGTAGGAGGCACGAACACCTCGCACGGGACCAATGTAACTTGTAGGAACTGACCGCGTAGTCCCGGTTCTCCCGGTTTGTGAATATGACGATAATTTGCAAAAATCAACACTTAAACTTAAAAAAAAGCCGTTAAAGGGTGAAAACCCAAACCACCTCCCAAATGACCCCGTAGGAGGCACGAACACCTCGCAATGGACCAATGTAACTTGTAGGAACTGACCGCGTAGTCCCGGGTCTCCCGGTTTGTGAATATGACGATAATTTGCAAAAATCAGCACTTAAACTTAAAAACAAGCCGTTAAAGGGTGAAAATCCAAACCACCCCCCAAACGACCCCGTAGGGGGCACGAACACCTGGTACGGGACCAATGTAACTTGTAGGAACTGACCGCATAGTCCCGAATCTCCCGGTTTGTGAATAGGACGATTATTGGCAAAAATCTACACTTAAACTTAAAAACAAGCCGTTAAAGGGTGAAAACCCAAACCACCCCCCAAACGATCCCGTAGGGGGCACGAACACCTCGCACGGGACCAATGTAACTTGTAGGAACTGACCGCGTAGTCCCGAATCTCCCGGTTTGTGAATAGGACGATAATTGGAAAAAATCAACACTTAAACTTAAAAACATGTCGTTAAAGGGTGAAAACTCAAACCACCCCCCAAACGACCCCGTAGGAGGCACGAACACCTCGCACGGGACCAACGTAACTTGTAGGAACTGACCGCGTAGTCCCGGGTCTCCCGGTTTATGAGTATGACGATAATTTCCATTCATCACATTTAGTTAAAAACATGCCGTTAAAGGGTGAAAACCGAAACCACCCGCCAAACGACCCCGTAGGAGGCACGAACACCTCGCACGGGACTAATGTAACTTGTAGGAACTGACCGCGTAGTCCCAGGTTTCCCGGTTTGTGAATATGACGATAATTTGCAAAAATAAGCACTTAAACTTAAAAACAAGCCGTTAAAGGGTGAAAATCCAAACCACCCCCCCAAACGACCCCGTAGGGGGCACGAACACCTTGCACGGGACCAATGTAACTTGTAGGAACTGACCGCGTAGTCCCGGGTCTCCCGGTTTGTGAATATGACGATAATTTGCATAAATCACACTTAGTTAAAAACAAAGCCGTCAAAGGGAGAAAACTCAAACCACCCCCCAAACGACCCCGTAGGGGGCACGAACACCTCGCACGGGACCAATGTAACTTGTAGGAACTGACCGCGTAGTCCCGGATCTCCCGGTTTGTGAATTGGACGATAATTGGCAAAAATCAACACTTAAACTTAAAAACAAGCCGTTAAAGGGTGAAAACCCAAACCACCCCCCAAACGATCCCGTAGGGGGCACGAACACCTGGCACGGGACCAATGTAACTTGTAGGAACTGACCGCGTAGTCCCGAATCTCCCGGTTTGTGAATAGGACGATTATTGGCAAAAATCAACACTTAAACTTAAAAACAAGTCGTTAAAGGGTGAAAACCCAAACCACCCCCCAAACAATCCCGTAGGGGGCACGAACATCTCGCACGGGACCAATGTAACTTGTAGGAACTGACCGCGTAGTCCCGAATCTCTCGGTTTGTGAATAGGACGATAATTGGCAAAAATCAACACTTAAACTTAAAAACATGTTGTTAAAGGGTGAAAACTCAAACCACCCCCCAAACGACCCCGTAGGAGGCACGAACACCTCGCACGGGACCAATGTAACTTGTAGGAACTGACCGCGTAGTCCCGGGTCTCCCGGTTTATGAGTATGACCATAATTTTCATTCATCACATTTAGTTAAAAACATGCCGTTAAAGGGTGAAAACCCAAACCACCACCCAAACGACCCCGTAGGAGGCACGAACACCTCGCACGGGACCAATGTAACTTGTAGGAACTGACCGCGTAGTCCCGGGTCTCCCGGTTTGTGAATGTGACGATAATTTGCAAAAATCAGCACTTAAACTTAAAAAAAAGCCGTTAAAGGGTGAAAACCCAAACCACCTCCCAAATGACCCCGTAGGAGGCACGAACACCTCGCAATGGACCAATGTAACTTGTAGGAACTGACCGCGTAGTCCCGGGTATCCCGGTTTGTGAATATGACGATAATTTACAAAAATCACACTTAGTTAAAAACTTGCCGTCAAAGGGTGAATACCCAAACCAACCCCCAAACGACCCCGTAGGAAGCACGAACACCTCGCACGGGACCAATGTAACTTGTAGGAACTGACCGCATAGTCCCGAATCTCCCGGTTTGTGAATAGGACGATAATTGGAAAAAATCAACACTTAAACTTAAAAACAAGCCGTTAAAGGGTGAAAACCCAAACCACCTCCAAAACAACCCCGTAGGAGGCACGAACACCTCGCACGGGACCAATGTAGCTTGTAGGAACTGACCGCGTAGTCCCGGGTCTCCCGGTTTGTGAATATGACGATAATTTGCAAAAATCAGCACTCAAACTTAAAAACAAGCCGTTAAAGGGTGGAAACCCAAACCACCCTCCAAACGACCCCGTAGGGGGCACGAACACCTCGTACGGGACCAATGTAACTTGTAGGAACTGACCGCGTAGTCCCGGGTCTCCCGGTTTGTGAATATGACGATAATTTGCAAAAATCACAGTTAGTTAAAAACCTGCCGTCAAAGGGTGAATACCCAAACCAACCCCCCAAACGACCCCCTAGGAAGCACGAACACCTCGCACGGGACCAATGTAACTTGTAGGAACTGATCACGTAGTCCCAGGTCTCTCGGTTTGAGAGTATGACGGTAATTTGCAAAAATCAGCACTTAAACTTAAAAACAAGCCGTTAAAGGGTGAAAACCCAAACCACCCCCAAACGATCCCGTAGGGGGCACGAACACCTCACACGGGACCAATGTAACTTGTAGGAACTGACCGCGTAGTCCTGGATCTCCCAGTTTGTGAATAGGACGATAATTGGGAAAAATCAACACATAAACTTAAAAACATGTCGTTAAAGGATGAAAACTCAAACCACCCCCCAAACGACCCGTAGGAGGCACGAACACCTCGCACGGGACCAATGTAACTTGTAGGAACTGACCGCGTAGTCCCGGGTCTCCCGGTTTGTGAGTATGACGATAATTTCCATTCATCACATTTAGTTAAAAACAAGCCGTCAAAGGGTGAAAACCCAAACCACCCCCCAAACGACCCCGTAGGAGGCACGAACACCTCGCACGGGACTAATGAAACTTGTAGGAACTGACCGCGTAGTCCCGTGTCTCCCGGTTTGTGAATATGACGATAATTTGCAAAAATCAGCACTTAAACTTAAAAACAAGCCGTTAAAGAGTGAAAACCCAAACCACCCCCCAAACGACCCCGTAGGGGGCACGAACACCTCGCACGGGACCAATGTAACTTGTAGGAACTGACCGCGTAGTCCCGGATCTCCTGGTTTGTGAATAGGACGATAATTGGCAAAAATCAGCACTTAAACTTAAAAACAAGACGTTAAAGGGTGAAAACCCAAACCACGTCCAAAACAACCCCGTAGGAGGCACGAACACCTCGCACGGGACCAATGTAGCTTGTAGGAACTGACCGCGTAGTCCCGGGTCTCCCGGTTTGTGAATATGACGATAATTTGCAAAAATCAGCACTCAAACTTAAAAACAAGCCGTTAAAGGGTGGAAACCCAAACCACCCTCCAAACGACCCCGTAGGGGGCACGAACACCTCGTACGGGACCAATGTAACTTGTAGGAACTGACCGCGTAGTCCCGGGTCTCCCGGTTTGTGAATATGACGATAATTTGCAAAAATCACAGTTAGTTAAAAACCTGCCGTCAAAGGGTGAATACCCAAACCAACCCCCCAAACGACCCCCTAGGAAGCACGAACACCTCGCACGGGACCAATGTAACTTGTAGGAACTGATCACGTAGTCCCAGGTCTCTCGGTTTGAGAGTATGACGGTAATTTGCAAAAATCAGCACTTAAACTTAAAAACAAGCCGTTAAAGGGTGAAAACCCAAACCACCCCCAAACAATCCCGTAGGGGGCACGAACACCTCACACGGGACCAATGTAACTTGTAGGAACTGACCGCGTAGTCCTGGATCTCCCAGTTTGTGAATAGGACGATAATTGGCAAAAATCAACACATAAACTTAAAAACATGTCGTTAAAGGATGAAAACTCACACCACCCCCCAAACGACCCGTAGGAGGCACGAACACCTCGCACGGGACCAATGTAACTTGTAGGAACTGACCGCGTAGTCCCGGGTCTCCCGGTTTGTGAGTATGACGATAATTTCCATTCATCACATTTAGTTAAAAACAAGCCGTCAAAGGGTGAAAACCCAAACCACCCCCCAAACGACCCCGTAGGAGGCACGAACACCTCGCACGGGACTAATGAAACTTGTAGGAACTGACCGCGTAGTCCCGTGTCTCCCGGTTTGTGAATATGACGATAATTTGCAAAAATCAGCACTTAAACTTAAAAACAAGCCGTTAAAGAGTGAAAACCCAAACCACCCCCCAAACGACCCCGTAGGGGGCACGAACACCTCGCACGGGACCAATGTAACTTGTAGGAACTGACCGCGTAGTCCCGGATCTCCCGGTTTGTGATTAGGACGATAATTGGCAAAAATCAGCACTTAAACTTAAAAACAAGACGTTAAAGGGTGAAAGCCCAAACCACCCCCCAAACGACCCCGTAGGAGGCACGAACACCTCGCACGGGACCAATGTAACTTGTAGGAACTGACCGCGTAGTCCCGGGTCTCCCGGTTTGTGAATATGACGATAATTTGCAAAAATCAGCACTTAAACTTAAAAACAAGCCGTTAAAGAGTGAAAACCCAAACCACCCCCCAAACGACCCCGTAGGGGGCACGAACACCTCGCACGGGACCAATGTAACTTGTAGGAACTGACCGCGTAGTCCCGGATCTCCCGGTTTGTGAATAGGACGATAATTGGCAAAAATCAACACTTAAACTTAAAAACAAGCCGTTAAAGGGTGAAAACCCAAACCACCCCCCAAACGACCCCGTAGGGGGCACGAACACCTCGCACGGGACCAATGTAACTTGTAGGAACTGACCGCGTAGTCCCGGATCTCCCGGTTTGTGAATAGGACGATAATTGGCAAAAATCAGCACTTAAACTTAAAAACAAGACGTTAAAGGGTGAAAGCCCAAACCACCCCCCAAACGACCCCGTAGGAGGCACGAACACCTCGCACGGGACCAATGTAACTTGTAGGAACTGACCGCGTAGTCCCGGGTCTCCCGGTTTGTGAATATGACGATAATTTGCAAAAATCAGCACTTAAACTTAAAAACAAGCCGTTAAAGAGTGAAAACCCAAACCACCCCCCAAACGACCCCGTAGGGGGCACGAACACCTCGCACGGGACCAATGTAACTTGTAGGAACTGACCGCGTAGTCCCGGATCTCCCGGTTTGTGAATAGGACGATAATTGGCAAAAATCAACACTTAAACTTAAAAACAAGCCGTTAAAGGGTGAAAACCCAAACCACCCCCCAAACGATCCCGTAGGGGGCATGAACACGTCGTACGGAACCAATGTAACTTGTAGGAACTGACCGCGTAGTCCCGAATCTCCCGGTTTGTGAATAGGACGATAATTGGCAAAAATCAACACTTAAACTTAAAAACAAGCCGTTAAAGGGTGAAAACCCAAACCACCCCCCAAACGACCCCGTAGGAGGCACGAACACCTCGCACGGGACCAAAGTAACTTGTAGGAACTGACCGCGTAGTCCCGGGTCTCCCGGTTTGCGAATATGACGATAATTTGCAAAAATCACACTTAGTTAAAAACAAGCCGTAAAAGGGTGAAAACTCAAACCACCCCCCAAACGACCCCGTAGGGGGCACGAACACCTCGCACGGGACCAATGTAACTTGTAGGAATTGACCGCGTAGTCCCGGATCTCCCGGTTTGAGAATAGGACGATAATTGGCAAAAATCAACACTTAAAATTAAAAACAAGCCGTTAAAGGGTGAAAACCCAAACCACCCCCCAAACGATCCCATAGGGGGCACGAACACCTCGCACGGGACCAATGTAACTTGTAGGAACTTACCGCGTAGTCCCGGGTCTCCCGGTTTGTGAATAAGACGATAATTTGCAAAAATCAGCACTTGTTTAAAACAAGCCGTGAAAGGGTGAAAACCCAAACCACCCCCCAAACGATCCCGTAGGGGGCACGAACACCTCGTACGGGACCAATGTAACTTGTAGGAACTGACCGCGTAGTCCCGGGTCTCCCGGTTTGTGAATATGACGATAATTTGCAAAAATCACACTTAGTTAAAAACCTGCCGTCAAAGGGAGAATACCCAAACTAACCCCCAAACGACCCCGTAGGAAGCACGAACACCTCGCACGGGACCAATGTAACTTGTAGGAACTGATCACGTAGTCCCGGGTCTCTCAGTTTGAGAGTATGACGATAATTTGCAAAAATCAGCACTTAAACTTAAAAACAAGCCGTTAAAGATTGAAAACCCAAACCACCCCCAAACGATCCCGTAGGGGGCACGAACACCTCGCACGGGACCAATGTAACTTGTAGGAACTGACCGCGTAGTCCTGGATCTCCCAGTTTGTGAATAGGACGATAATTGGCAAAAATCAACACTTAAACTTAAAAACATGTCGTTAAAGGGTGAAAACTCAAACCACCCCCCAAACGACCCCGTAGGAGGCACGAACACCTCGCACGGGACCAATGTAACTTGTAGGAACTGACCGCGTAGTCCCGGGTCTCCCGGTTTGTGAATATGAAGATAATTTCCATTCATCACGTTTAGTTAAAAACAAGCCATCAAATGGTGAAAACCCAAACCACCCCCCAAACGACCCCGTAGGAGGCACGAACACCTCGCACGGGACTAATGTAACTTGTAGGAACTGACTGCGTAGTCCCGGGTATCCCGGTTTGTGAATATGACGATAATTTACAAAAATCACACTTAGTTAAAAACTTGCCGTCAAAGGGTGAATACCCAAACCAACCCCCAAACGACCCCGTAGGAAGCACGAACACCTCGCACGGGACCAATGTAACTTGTAGGAACTGACCGCGTAGTCCCGAATCTCCCGGTTTGTGAATAGGACGATAATTGGAAAAAATCAACACTTAAACTTAAAAACAAGCCGTTAAAGGGTGAAAACCCAAACCACCTCCAAAACAACCCCGTAGGAGGCACGAACACCTCGCACGGGACCAATGTAGCTTGTAGGAACTGACCGCGTAGTCCCGGGTCTCCCGGTTTGTGAATATGACGATAATTTGCAAAAATCAGCACTCAAACTTAAAAACAAGCCGTTAAAGGGTGGAAACCCAAACCACCCTCCAAACGACCCCGTAGGGGGCACGAACACCTCGTACGGGACCAATGTAACTTGTAGGAACTGACCGCGTAGTCCCGGGTCTCCCGGTTTGTGAATATGACGATAATTTGCAAAAATCACAGTTAGTTAAAAACCTGCCGTCAAAGGGTGAATACCCAAACCAACCCCCCAAACGACCCCCTAGGAAGCACGAACACCTCGCACGGGACCAATGTAACTTGTAGGAACTGATCACGTAGTCCCAGGTCTCTCGGTTTGAGAGTATGACGGTAATTTGCAAAAATCAGCACTTAAACTTAAAAACAAGCCGTTAAAGGGTGAAAACCCAAACCACCCCCAAACGATCCCGTAGGGGGCACGAACACCTCACACGGGACCAATGTAACTTGTAGGAACTGACCGCGTAGTCCTGGATCTCCCAGTTTGTGAATAGGACGATAATTGGCAAAAATCAACACATAAACTTAAAAACATGTCGTTAAAGGATGAAAACTCAAACCACCCCCCAAACGACCCGTAGGAGGCACGAACACCTCGCACGGGACCAATGTAACTTGTAGGAACTGACCGCGTAGTCCCGGGTCTCCCGGTTTGTGAGTATGACGATAATTTCCATTCATCACATTTAGTTAAAAACAAGCCGTCAAAGGGTGAAAACCCAAACCACCCCCCAAACGACCCCGTAGGAGGCACGAACACCTCGCACGGGACTAATGAAACTTGTAGGAACTGACCGCGTAGTCCCGTGTCTCCCGGTTTGTGAATATGACGATAATTTGCAAAAATCAGCACTTAAACTTAAAAACAAGCCGTTAAAGAGTGAAAACCCAAACCACCCCCCAAACGACCCCGTAGGGGGCACGAACACCTCGCACGGGACCAATGTAACTTGTAGGAACTGACCGCGTAGTCCCGGATCTCCCGGTTTGTGAATAGGACGATAATTGGCAAAAATCAGCACTTAAACTTAAAAACAAGACGTTAAAGGGTGAAAACCCAAACCACGTCCAAAACAACCCCGTAGGAGGCACGAACACCTCGCACGGGACCAATGTAGCTTGTAGGAACTGACCGCGTAGTCCCGGGTCTCCCGGTTTGTGAATATGACGATAATTTGCAAAAATCAGCACTCAAACTTAAAAACAAGCCGTTAAAGGGTGGAAACCCAAACCACCCTCCAAACGACCCCGTAGGGGGCACGAACACCTCGTACGGGACCAATGTAACTTGTAGGAACTGACCGCGTAGTCCCGGGTCTCCCGGTTTGTGAATATGACGATAATTTGCAAAAATCACAGTTAGTTAAAAACCTGCCGTCAAAGGGTGAATACCCAAACCAACCCCCCAAACGACCCCCTAGGAAGCACGAACACCTCGCACGGGACCAATGTAACTTGTAGGAACTGATCACGTAGTCCCAGGTCTCTCGGTTTGAGAGTATGACGGTAATTTGCAAAAATCAGCACTTAAACTTAAAAACAAGCCGTTAAAGGGTGAAAACCCAAACCACCCCCAAACAATCCCGTAGGGGGCACGAACACCTCACACGGGACCAATGTAACTTGTAGGAACTGACCGCGTAGTCCTGGATCTCCCAGTTTGTGAATAGGACGATAATTGGCAAAAATCAACACATAAACTTAAAAACATGTCGTTAAAGGATGAAAACTCACACCACCCCCCAAACGACCCGTAGGAGGCACGAACACCTCGCACGGGACCAATGTAACTTGTAGGAACTGACCGCGTAGTCCCGGGTCTCCCGGTTTGTGAGTATGACGATAATTTCCATTCATCACATTTAGTTAAAAACAAGCCGTCAAAGGGTGAAAACCCAAACCACCCCCCAAACGACCCCGTAGGAGGCACGAACACCTCGCACGGGACTAATGAAACTTGTAGGAACTGACCGCGTAGTCCCGTGTCTCCCGGTTTGTGAATATGACGATAATTTGCAAAAATCAGCACTTAAACTTAAAAACAAGCCGTTAAAGAGTGAAAACCCAAACCACCCCCCAAACGACCCCGTAGGGGGCACGAACACCTCGCACGGGACCAATGTAACTTGTAGGAACTGACCGCGTAGTCCCGGATCTCCCGGTTTGTGATTAGGACGATAATTGGCAAAAATCAGCACTTAAACTTAAAAACAAGACGTTAAAGGGTGAAAGCCCAAACCACCCCCCAAACGACCCCGTAGGAGGCACGAACACCTCGCACGGGACCAATGTAACTTGTAGGAACTGACCGCGTAGTCCCGGGTCTCCCGGTTTGTGAATATGACGATAATTTGCAAAAATCAGCACTTAAACTTAAAAACAAGCCGTTAAAGAGTGAAAACCCAAACCACCCCCCAAACGACCCCGTAGGGGGCACGAACACCTCGCACGGGACCAATGTAACTTGTAGGAACTGACCGCGTAGTCCCGGATCTCCCGGTTTGTGAATAGGACGATAATTGGCAAAAATCAACACTTAAACTTAAAAACAAGCCGTTAAAGGGTGAAAACCCAAACCACCCCCCAAACGACCCCGTAGGGGGCACGAACACCTCGCACGGGACCAATGTAACTTGTAGGAACTGACCGCGTAGTCCCGGATCTCCCGGTTTGTGAATAGGACGATAATTGGCAAAAATCAGCACTTAAACTTAAAAACAAGACGTTAAAGGGTGAAAGCCCAAACCACCCCCCAAACGACCCCGTAGGAGGCACGAACACCTCGCACGGGACCAATGTAACTTGTAGGAACTGACCGCGTAGTCCCGGGTCTCCCGGTTTGTGAATATGACGATAATTTGCAAAAATCAGCACTTAAACTTAAAAACAAGCCGTTAAAGAGTGAAAACCCAAACCACCCCCCAAACGACCCCGTAGGGGGCACGAACACCTCGCACGGGACCAATGTAACTTGTAGGAACTGACCGCGTAGTCCCGGATCTCCCGGTTTGTGAATAGGACGATAATTGGTAAAAATCAACACTTAAACTTAAAAACAAGCCGTTAAAGGGTGAAAACCCAAACCACCCCCCAAACGATCCCGTAGGGGGCATGAACACGTCGTACGGAACCAATGTAACTTGTAGGAACTGACCGCGTAGTCCCGAATCTCCCGGTTTGCGAATAGGACGATAATTGGCAAAAATCAACACTTAAACTTAAAAACAAGCCGTTAAAGGGTGAAAACCCAAACCACCCCCCAAACGACCCCGTAGGAGGCACGAACACCTCGCACGGGACCAAAGTAACTTGTAGGAACTGACCGCGTAGTCCCGGGTCTCCCGGTTTGCGAATATGACGATAATTTGCAAAAATCACACTTAGTTAAAAACAAGCCGTAAAAGGGTGAAAACTCAAACCACCCCCCAAACGACCCCGTAGGGGGCACGAACACCTCGCACGGGACCAATGTAACTTGTAGGAATTGACCGCGTAGTCCCGGATCTCCCGGTTTGAGAATAGGACGATAATTGGCAAAAATCAACACTTAAAATTAAAAACAAGCCGTTAAAGGGTGAAAACCCAAACCACCCCCCAAACGATCCCATAGGGGGCACGAACACCTCGCACGGGACCAATGTAACTTGTAGGAACTTACCGCGTAGTCCCGGGTCTCCCGGTTTGTGAATAAGACGATAATTTGCAAAAATCAGCACTTGTTTAAAACAAGCCGTGAAAGGGTGAAAACCCAAACCACCCCCCAAACGATCCCGTAGGGGGCACGAACACCTCGTACGGGACCAATGTAACTTGTAGGAACTGACCGCGTAGTCCCGGGTCTCCCGGTTTGTGAATATGACGATAATTTGCAAAAATCACACTTAGTTAAAAACCTGCCGTCAAAGGGAGAATACCCAAGCTAACCCCCAAACGACCCCGTAGGAAGCACGAACACCTCGCACGGGACCAATGTAACTTGTAGGAACTGATCACGTAGTCCCGGGTCTCTCAGTTTGAGAGTATGACGATAATTTGCAAAAATCAGCACTTAAACTTAAAAACAAGCCGTTAAAGATTGAAAACCCAAACCACCCCCAAACGATCCCGTAGGGGGCACGAACACCTCGCACGGGACCAATGTAACTTGTAGGAACTGACCGCGTAGTCCTGGATCTCCCAGTTTGTGAATAGGACGATAATTGGCAAAAATCAACACTTAAACTTAAAAACATGTCGTTAAAGGGTGAAAACTCAAACCACCCCCCAAACGACCCCGTAGGAGGCACGAACACCTCGCACGGGACCAATGTAACTTGTAGGAACTGACCGCGTAGTCCCGGGTCTCCCGGTTTGTGAATATGAAGATAATTTCCATTCATCACGTTTAGTTAAAAACAAGCCATCAAATGGTGAAAACCCAAACCACCCCCCAAACGACCCCGTAGGAGGCACGAACACCTCGCACGGGACTAATGTAACTTGTAGGAACTGACTGCGTAGTCCCGGGTCTCCCGGTTTGTGAATATGACGATAATTTGCAAAAATCAGCACTTAAACTTAAAAACAAGGCGTTAAAGGGTGAAAACCCAAACCACCCCCCAAACGACCCCGTAGGCGGCACGAACACCTCGCACGGGACCAATGTAACATGTAGGAACTGACCGCGTAGTCTCGGGTCTCCCGGTTTGTGAAAATGATGATAATTTGCAAAAATCAGACTTAGTTAAAAACAAGCCGTCAAAGGGTGAAAACTCAAACCACCCCCCAATAGACCCCGTAGGGGGCACGAACACCTCGCACGTGACCAATGTAACTTGTAGGAACTGACCGCGTAGTCCCGGGTCTCCCGGTTTGTGAATATGACGATAATTTGCAAAAATCAGCACTTAAACTTAAAAACAAGGCGTTAAAGGGTGAAAACCCAAACCACCCCCCAAACGACCCCGTAGGCGGCACGAACACCTCGCACGGGACCAATGTAACATGTAGGAACTGACCGCGTAGTCTCGGGTCTCCCGGTTTGTGAATATGATGATAATTTGCAAAAATCAGACTTAGTTAAAAACAAGCCGTAAAAGGGTGAAAACTCAAACCACCCCCCAATAGACCCCGTAGGGGGCACGAACACCTCGCACGTGACCAATGTAACTTGTAGGAACTGACCGCGTAGTCCCGGGTCTCCCGGTTTGTGAATATGACGATAATTTGCAAAAATCAGCACTTAAACTTAAAAACATGTCGTTAAAGGATGAAAACTCAAACCACCCCCCAAACGACCCGTAGGAGGCACGAACACCTCGCACGGGACCAATGTAACTTGTAGGAACTGACCGCGTAGTCCCGGGTCTCCCGGTTTGTGAGTATGACGATAATTTCCATTCATCACATTTAGTTAAAAACAAGCCGTCAAAGGGTGAAAACCCAAACCACCCCCCAAACGACCCCGTAGGAGGCACGAACACCTCGCACGGGACTAATGAAACTTGTAGGAACTGACCGCGTAGTCCCGTGTCTCCCGGTTTGTGAATATGACGATAATTTGCAAAAATCAGCACTTAAACTTAAAAACAAGCCGTTAAAGAGTGAAAACCCAAACCACCCCCCAAACGACCCCGTAGGGGGCACGAACACCTCGCACGGGACCAATGTAACTTGTAGGAACTGACCGCGTAGTCCCGGATCTCCCGGTTTGTGAATAGGACGATAATTGGCAAAAATCAGCACTTAAACTTAAAAACAAGACGTTAAAGGGTGAAAGCCCAAACCACCCCCCAAACGACCCCATAGGAGGCACGAACACCTCGCACGGGACCAATGTAACTTGTAGGAACTGACCGCGTAGTCCCGGGTCTCCCGGTTTGTGAATATGACGATAATTTGCAAAAATCAGCACTTAAACTTAAAAACAAGCCGTTAAAGAGTGAAAACCCAAACCACCCCCCAAACGACCCCGTAGGAGGCACGAACACCTCGCACGGGACCAATGTAACTTGTAGGAACTGACCGCGTAGTCCCGGGTCTCCCGGTTTGTGAATATGACGATAATTTGCAAAAATCAGCACTTAAACTTAAAAACAAGCCGTTAAAGAGTGAAAACCCAAACCACCCCCCAAACGACCCCGTAGGGGGCACGAACACCTCGCACGGGACCAATGTAACTTGTAGGAACTGACCGCGTAGTCCCGGATCTCCCGGTTTGTGAATAGGACGATAATTGGCAAAAATCAACACTTAAACTTAAAAACAAGCCGTTAAAGGGTGAAAACCCAAACCACCCCCCAAACGACCCCGTAGGGGGCACGAACACCTCGCACGGGACCAATGTAACTTGTAGGAACTGACCGCGTAGTCCCGGATCTCCCGGTTTGTGAATAGGACGATAATTGGCAAAAATCAGCACTTAAACTTAAAAACAAGACGTTAAAGGGTGAAAGCCCAAACCACCCCCCAAACGACCCCGTAGGAGGCACGAACACCTCGCACGGGACCAATGTAACTTGTAGGAACTGACCGCGTAGTCCCGGGTCTCCCGGTTTGTGAATATGACGATAATTTGCAAAAATCAGCACTTAAACTTAAAAACAAGCCGTTAAAGAGTGAAAACCCAAACCACCCCCCAAACGACCCCGTAGGGGGCACGAACACCTCGCACGGGACCAATGTAACTTGTAGGAACTGACCGCGTAGTCCCGGATCTCCCGGTTTGTGAATAGGACGATAATTGGCAAAAATCAACACTTAAACTTAAAAACAAGCCGTTAAAGGGTGAAAACCCAAACCACCCCCCAAACGATCCCGTAGGGGGCATGAACACGTCGTACGGAACCAATGTAACTTGTAGGAACTGACCGCGTAGTCCCGAATCTCCCGGTTTGTGAATAGGACGATAATTGGCAAAAATCAACACTTAAACTTAAAAACAAGCCGTTAAAGGGTGAAAACCCAAACCACCCCCCAAACGACCCCGTAGGAGGCACGAACACCTCGCACGGGACCAAAGTAACTTGTAGGAACTGACCGCGTAGTCCCGGGTCTCCCGGTTTGCGAATATGACGATAATTTGCAAAAATCACACTTAGTTAAAAACAAGCCGTAAAAGGTTGAAAACTCAAACCACCCCCCAAACGACCCCGTAGGGGGCACGAACACCTCGCACGGGACCAATGTAACTTGTAGGAATTGACCGCGTAGTCCCGGATCTCCCGGTTTGAGAATAGGACGATAATTGGCAAAAATCAACACTTAAAATTAAAAACAAGCCGTTAAAGGGTGAAAACCCAAACCACCCCCCAAACGATCCCATAGGGGGCACGAACACCTCGCACGGGACCAATGTAACTTGTAGGAACTTACCGCGTAGTCCCGGGTCTCCCGGTTTGTGAATAAGACGATAATTTGCAAAAATCAGCACTTGTTTAAAACAAGCCGTGAAAGGGTGAAAACCCAAACCACCCCCCAAACGATCCCGTAGGGGGCACGAACACCTCGTACGGGACCAATGTAACTTGTAGGAACTGACCGCGTAGTCCCGGGTCTCCCGGTTTGTGAATATGACGATAATTTGCAAAAATCACACTTAGTTAAAAACCTGCCGTCAAAGGGTGAATACCCAAACTAACCCCCAAACGACCCCGTAGGAAGCACGAACACCTCGCACGGGACCAATGTAACTTGTAGGAACTGATCACGTAGTCCCGGGTCTCTCAGTTTGAAAGTATGACGATAATTTGCAAAAATCAGCACTTAAACTTAAAAACAAGCCGTTAAAGATTGAAAACCCAAACCACCCCCAAACGATCCCGTAGGGGGCACGAACACCTCGCACGGGACCAATGTAACTTGTAGGAACTGACCGCGTAGTCCTGGATCTCCCAGTTTGTGAATAGGACGATAATTGGCAAAAATCAACACTTAAACTTAAAAACATGTCGTTAAAGGGTGAAAACTCAAACCACCCCCCAAACGACCCCGTAGGAGGCACGAACACCTCGCACGGGACCAATGTAACTTGTAGGAACTGACCGCGTAGTCCCGGGTCTCCCGGTTTGTGAATATGAAGATAATTTCCATTCATCACGTTTAGTTAAAAACAAGCCATCAAATGGTGAAAACCCAAACCACCCCCCAAACGACCCCGTAGGAGGCACGAACACCTCGCACGGGACTAATGTAACTTGTAGGAACTGACTGCGTAGTCCCGGGTCTCCCGGTTTGTGAATATGACGATAATTTGCAAAAATCAGCACTTAAACTTAAAAACAAGGCGTTAAAGGGTGAAAACCCAAACCACCCCCCAAACGACCCCGTAGGCGGCACGACCACCTCGCACGGGACCAATGTAACATGTAGGAACTGACCGCGTAGTCTCGGGTCTCCCGGTTTGTGAATATGATGATAATTTGCAAAAATCAGACTTAGTTAAAAACAAGCCGTCAAAGGGTGAAAACTCAAACCACCCCCCAATAGACCCCGTAGGGGGCACGAACACCTCGCACGTGACCAATGTAACTTGTAGGAACTGACCGCGTAGTCCCGGGTCTCCCGGTTTGTGAATATGACGATAATTTGCAAAAATCAGCACTTAAACTTAAAAACAAGCCGTTAAAGGGTGAAAACTCAAACCACCCCCCAAACGACCCCGTAGGGGGCACGAACACCTCGCACGGGACCAATGTAACTTGTAGGAACTGACCGCGTAGTCCCGGGTCTCCCGGTTTGTGAATATGACGATAATTTGCAAAAATCACACTTAGTTAAAAACAAGCCGTAAAAGGGTGAAAACTCAAACCACCCCCCAAACGACCCCGTAGGGGGCACGAACACCTCGCAAATGACCAATGTAACTTGTAGGAATTGACCGCGTAGTCCCGGATCTCCCGGTTTGAGAATAGGACGATAATTGGCAAAAATCAACACTTAAATTTAAAAACAAGCCGTTAAAGGGTGAAAACCCAATCCACCCCCCAAACGACCCCGTAGGGGGCACGAACACCTCGCACGGGACCAATGTAACTTGTAGGAACTGACCGCGTAGTCTCGGGTCTCCCGGTTTGTGAATATGATGATAATTTGCAAAAATCAGACTTAGTTAAAAACAAGCCATCAAATGGTGAAAACTCAAACCACCCCCCAATAGACCCCGTAGGGGGCACGAACACCTCGCACGGGACCAATTTAACTTGTAGGAACTGACCGCGTAGTCCCGGGTCTCCCGGTTTGTGAATATGACGATAATTTGCAAAAATCAGCACTTAAACTTAAAAACAAGCTGTTAAAGGGTGAAAACCCAAACCACCCCCCAAACGACCCCGTAGGGGGCACGAACACCTCGCACGGGACCAATGTAACTTGTAGGAACTGACCGCGTAGTCCCGGGTCTCCCGGTTTGTGAATATGACGATAATTTGCAAAAATCACACTTAGTTAAAAACAAGCCGTAAAAGGGTGAAAACTCAAACCACCCCCCAAACGACCCCGTAGGGGGCACGAACACCTCGCACGGGACCAATGTAACTTGTAGGAACTGACCGCGTAGTCCCGGGTCTCCCGGTTTGTGAATATGACGATAATTGGCAAAAATCAACACATAAACTTAAAAACATGTCGTTAAAGGATGAAAACTCAAACCACCCCCCAAACGACCCGTAGGAGGCACGAACACCTCGCACGGGACCAATGTAACTTGTAGGAACTGACCGCGTAGTCCCGGGTCTCCCGGTTTGTGAGTATGACGATAATTTCCATTCATCACATTTAGTTAAAAACAAGCCGTCAAAGGGTGAAAACCCAAACCACCCCCCAAACGACCCCGTAGGAGGCACGAACACCTCGCACGGGACTAATGAAACTTGTAGGAACTGACCGCGTAGTCCCGTGTCTCCCGGTTTGTGAATATGACGATAATTTGCAAAAATCAGCACTTAAACTTAAAAACAAGCCGTTAAAGAGTGAAAACCCAAACCACCCCCCAAACGACCCCGTAGGGGGCACGAACACCTCGCACGGGACCAATGTAACTTGTAGGAACTGACCGCGTAGTCCCGGATCTCCCGGTTTGTGAATAGGACGATAATTGGCAAAAATCAGCACTTAAACTTAAAAACAAGACGTTAAAGGGTGAAAGCCCAAACCACCCCCCAAACGACCCCGTAGGAGGCACGAACACCTCGCACGGGACCAATGTAACTTGTAGGAACTGACCGCGTAGTCCCGGGTCTCCCGGTTTGTGAATATGACGATAATTTGCAAAAATCAGCACTTAAACTTAAAAACAAGCCGTTAAAGAGTGAAAACCCAAACCACCCCCCAAACGACCCCGTAGGGGGCACGAACACCTCGCACGGGACCAATGTAACTTGTAGGAACTGACCGCGTAGTCCCGGATCTCCCGGTTTGTGAATAGGACGATAATTGGCAAAAATCAACACTTAAACTTAAAAACAAGCCGTTAAAGGGTGAAAACCCAAACCACCCCCCAAACGACCCCGTAGGGGGCACGAACACCTCGCACGGGACCAATGTAACTTGTAGGAACTGACCGTGTAGTCCCGGATCTCCCGGTTTGTGAATAGGACGATAATTGGCAAAAATCAGCACTTAAACTTAAAAACAAGACGTTAAAGGGTGAAAGCCCAAACCACCCCCCAAACGACCCCGTAGGAGGCACGAACACCTCGCACGGGACTAATGAAACTTGTAGGAACTGACCGCGTAGTTCCGTGTCTCCCGGTTTGTGAATATGACGATAATTTGCAAAAATCAGCACTTAAACTTAAAAACAAGCCGTTAAAGAGTGAAAACCCAAACCACCCCCCAAACGACCCCGTAGGGGGCACGAACACCTCGTACGGGACCAATGTAACTTGTAGGAACTGACCGCGTAGTCCCGGATCTCCCGGTTTGTGAATAGGACGATAATTGGCAAAAATCAGCACTTAAACTTAAAAACAAGACGTTAAAGGGTGAAAGCCCAAACCACCCCCCAAACGACCCCGTAGGAGGCACGAACACCTCGCACGGGACCAATGTAACTTGTAGGAACTGACCGCGTAGTCCCGTGTCTCCCGGTTTGTGAATATGACGATAATTTGCAAAAATCAGCACTTAAACTTAAAAACAAGCCGTTAAAGAGTGAAAACCCAAACCACCCCCCAAACGACCGCGTAGGAGGCACGAACACCTCGCACGGGACCAATGTAACTTGTAGGAACTGACCGCGTAGTCCCGGATCTCCCGGTTTGTGAATTTGACCATAATTGGCAAAAATCAACACTTAAACTTAAAAACAAGCCGTTAAAGGGTGAAAACCCAAACCACCCCCCAAACGACCCCGTAGGGGGCATTAACACGTCGTACGGGACCTGTGTAACTTGTAGGAACTGCCCGCGTAGTCCCGAATCTCCCGGTTTGTGAATAGGACGATAATTGGCAAAAATCAACACTTAAACTTAAAAACAAGCCGTTAAAGGGTGAAAACCCAAACCACCCCCCAAACGACCCCGTAGGAGGCACGAACACCTCGCACGGGACCAATGTAACTTGTAGGAACTGACCGCGTAGTCCCGGGTCTCCCGGTTCGTGAATATGACGATAATTTGCAAAAATCAACACTTAAACTTAAAAACAAGCCGTTAAAGGGTGAAAACCCAAACCACCCCCCAAACGACCCCGTAGGGGGCACGAACACCTCGCACGGGACCAATGTAACTTGTAGGAACTGACCGCGTAGTCCCGGATCTCCCGGTTTGTGAATAGGACGATAATTGGCAAAAATCAACACTTAAACTTAAAAACAAGCCGTTAAAGGGTGAAAACCCAAACCACCCCCCAAACG
Source organism: Sambucus nigra (assembly GCA_949130495.1). NCBI lineage: Eukaryota > Viridiplantae > Streptophyta > Magnoliopsida > Dipsacales > Adoxaceae > Sambucus > Sambucus nigra. The sequence goes on from OX422218.1 coordinate 153,444,245, forward strand.
ACCCCGTAGGGGGCACGAACACCTCGCACGGGACCAATGTAACTTGTAGGAACTGACCGCGTAGTCCCGGATCTCCCGGTTTGTGAATAGGACGATAATTGGCAAAAATCAGCACTTAAACTTAAAAACAAGACGTTAAAGGGTGAAAGCCCAAACCACCCCCCAAACGACCCCGTAGGAGGCACGAACACCTCGCACGGGACCAATGTAACTTGTAGGAACTGACCGCGTAGTCCCGGGTCTCCCGGTTTGTGAATATGACGATAATTTGCAAAAATCAGCACTTAAACTTAAAAACAAGCCGTTAAAGAGTGAAAACCCAAACCACCCCCCAAACGACCCCGTAGGGGGCACGAACACCTCGCACGGGACCAATGTAACTTGTAGGAACTGACCGCGTAGTCCCGGATCTCCCGGTTTGTGAATAGGACGATAATTGGCAAAAATCAACACTTAAACTTAAAAACAAGCCGTTAAAGGGTGAAAACCCAAACCACCCCCCAAACGATCCCGTAGGGGGCATGAACACGTCGTACGGAACCAATGTAACTTGTAGGAACTGACCGCGTAGTCCCGAATCTCCCGGTTTGTGAATAGGACGATAATTGGCAAAAATCAACACTTAAACTTAAAAACAAGCCGTTAAAGGGTGAAAACCCAAACCACCCCCCAAACGACCCCGTAGGAGGCACGAACACCTCGCACGGGACTAAAGTAACTTGTAGGAACTGACCGCGTAGTCCCGGGTCTCCCGGTTCGTGAATATGACGATAATTTGCAAAAATCACACTTAGTTAAAAACAAGCCGTTAAAGGGTGAAAACCCAAATAACCCCCCAAACGATCCCGTAGGGGGCACGAACACCTCGCACGGGACCAATGTAGCTTGTAGGAACAGACCGCGTAGTCCCGGATCTCCCGGTTTGTGAATATGACGATAATTGGAAAAAATCAACACTTAAACTTAAAAACAAGCCGTTAAAGGGTGAAAACCCAAACCACCCCCCAAACGACCCCGTAGGGGGTACGAACACCTCGCACGGGACCAATGTAACTTGTAGGAACTGACCGCGTAGTCCCGGGTCTCCCGGTTTGCGAATATGACGATAATTTGCAAAAATCACACTTAGTTAAAAACAAGCCGTAAAAGGGTGAAAACTTAAACCACCCCCCAAACGACCCCGTAGGGGGCACGAACACCTCGCAAGGGACCAATGTAACTTGTAGGAATTGACCGCGTAGTCCCGGATCTCCCGGTTTGAGAATAGGACGATAATTGGCAAAAATCAACACTTAAAATTAAAAACAAGCCGTTAAAGGGTGAAAACCCAAACCACCCCCCAAACGATCCCATAGGGGGCACGAACACCTCGCACGGGACCAATGTAACTTGTAGGAACTTACCGCGTAGTCCCGGGTCTCCCGGTTTGTGAATAAGACGATAATTTGCAAAAATCAGCACTTGTTTAAAACAAGCCGTGAAAGGGTGAAAACCCAAACCACCCCCCAAACGATCCCGTAGGGGGCACGAACACCTCGTACGGGACCAATGTAACTTGTAGGAACTGACCGCGTAGTCCCGGGTCTCCCGGTTTGTGAATATGACGATAATTTGCAAAAATCACACTTAGTTAAAAACCTGCCGTCAAAGGGTGAATACCCAAACTAACCCCCAAACGACCCCGTAGGAAGCACGAACACCTCGCACGGGACCAATGTAACTTGTAGGAACTGATCACGTAGTCCCGGGTCTCTCAGTTTGAGAGTATGACGATAATTTGCAAAAATCAGCACTTAAACTTAAAAACAAGCCGTTAAAGATTGAAAACCCAAACCACCCCCAAACGATCCCGTAGGGGGTACGAACACCTCGCACGGGACCAATGTAACTTGTAGGAACTGACCGCGTAGTCCTGGATCTCCCAGTTTGTGAATAGGACGATAATTGGCAAAAATCAACACTTAAACTTAAAAACATGTCGTTAAAGGGTGAAAACTCAAACCACCCCCCAAACGACCCCGTAGGAGGCACGAACACCTCGCACGGGACCAATGTAACTTGTAGGAACTGACCGCGTAGTCCCGGGTCTCCCGGTTTGTGAATATGACGATAATTTCCATTCATCACGTTTAGTTAAAAACAAGCCATCAAATGGTGAAAACCCAAACCACCCCCCAAACGACCCCGTAGGAGGCACGAACACCTCGCACGGGACTAATGTAACTTGTAGGAACTGACTGCGTAGTCCCGGGTCTCCCGGTTTGTGAAAATGACGATAATTTGCAAAAATCAGCACTTAAACTTAAAAACAAGGCGTTAAAGGGTGAAAACCCAAACCACCCCCCAAACGACCCCGTAGGCGGCACGAACACCTCGCACGGGACCAATGTAACATGTAGGAACTGACCGCGTAGTCTCGGGTCTCCCGGTTTGTGAATATGATGATAATTTACAAAAATCAGACTTAGTTAAAAACAAGCCGTCAAAGGGTGAAAACTCAAACCACCCCCCAATAGACCCCGTAGGGGGCACGAACACCTCGCACGTGACCAATGTAACTTGTAGGAACTGACCGCGTAGTCCCGGGTCTCCCGGTTTGTGAATATGACGATAATTTGCAAAAATCAGCACTTAAACTTAAAAACAAGCCGTTAAAGGGTGAAAACTCAAACCACCCCCCAAACGACCCCGTAGGGGGCACGAACACCTCGCACGGGACCAATGTAACTTGTAGGAACTGACCGCGTAGTCCCAGGTCTCCCGGTTTGTGAATATGACGATAATTTGCAAAAATCACACTTAGTTAAAAACAAGCCGTAAAAGGGTGAAAACTCAAACCACCCCCCAAACGACCCCGTAGGGGGCACGAACACCTCGCAAATGACCAATGTAACTTGTAGGAATTGACCGCGTAGTCCCGGATCTCCCGGTTTGAGAATAGGACGATAATTGGCAAAAATCAACACTTAAATTTAAAAACAAGCCGTTAAAGGGTGAAAACCCAATCCACCCCCCAAACGACCCCGTAGGGGGCACGAACACCTCGCACGGGACCAATGTAACTTGTAGGAACTGACCGCGTAGTCTCGGGTCTCCCGGTTTGTGAATATGATGATAATTTGCAAAAATCAGACTTAGTTAAAAACAAGCCATCAAATGGTGAAAACTCAAACCACCCCCCAATAGACCCCGTAGGGGGCACGAACACCTCGCACGGGACCAATTTAACTTGTAGGAACTGACCGCGTAGTCCCGGGTCTCCCGGTTTGTGAATATGACGATAATTTGCAAAAATCAGCACTTAAACTTAAAAACAAGCTGTTAAAGGGTGAAAACCCAAACCACCCCCCAAACGACCCCGTAGGGGGCACGAACACCTCGCACGGGACCAATGTAACTTGTAGGAACTGACCGCGTAGTCCCGGGTCTCCCGGTTTGTGAATATGACGATAATTTGCAAAAATCACACTTAGTTAAAAACAAGCCGTAAAAGGTTGAAAACTCAAACCACCCCCCAAACGACCCCGTAGGGGGCACGAACACCTCGCACGGGACCAATGTAACTTGTAGGAACTGACCGCGTAGTCCCGGGTCTCCCGGTTTGTGAATATGACGATAATTGGCAAAAATCAACACATAAACTTAAAAACATGTCGTTAAAGGATGAAAACTCAAACCACCCCCCAAACGACCCGTAGGAGGCACGAACACCTCGCACGGGACCAATGTAACTTGTAGGAACTGACCGCGTAGTCCCGGGTCTCCCGGTTTGTGAGTATGACGATAATTTCCATTCATCACATTTAGTTAAAAACAAGCCGTCAAAGGGTGAAAACCCAAACCACCCCCCAAACGACCCCGTAGGAGGCACGAACACCTCGCACGGGACTAATGAAACTTGTAGGAACTGACCGCGTAGTCCCGGGTCTCCCGGTTTGTGAATATGACGATAATTTGCAAAAATCAGCACTTAAACTTAAAAACAAGCCGTTAAAGAGTGAAAACCCAAACCACCCCCCAAACGACCCCGTAGGGGGCACGAACACCTCGTACGGGACCAATGTAACTTGTAGGAACTGACCGCGTAGTCCCGGATCTCCCGGTTTGTGAATAGGACGATAATTGGCAAAAATCAACACTTAAACTTAAAAACAAGCCGTTAAAGGGTGAAAACCCAAACCACCCCCCAAACGACCCCGTAGGGGGCACGAACACCTCGCACGGGACCAATGTAACTTGTAGGAACTGACCGTGTAGTCCCGGATCTCCCGGTTTGTGAATAGGACGATAATTGGCAAAAATCAGCACTTAAACTTAAAAACAAGACGTTAAAGGGTGAAAGCCCAAACCACCCCCCAAACGACCCCGTAGGAGGCACGAACACCTCGCACGGGACCAATGTAACTTGTAGGAACTGACCGCGTAGTCCCGGGTCTCCCGGTTTGTGAATATGACGATAATTTGCAAAAATCAGCACTTAAACTTAAAAACAAGCCGTTAAAGAGTGAAAACCCAAACCACCCCCCAAACGACCCCGTAGGGGGTACGAACACCTCGCACGGGACCAATGTAACTTGTAGGAACTGACCGCGTAGTCCCGGATCTCCCGGTTTGTGAATAGGACGATAATTGGCAAAAATCAACACTTAAACTTAAAAACAAGCCGTTAAAGGGTGAAAACCCAAACCACCCCCCAAACGATCCCGTAGGGGGCATGAACACGTCGTACGGAACCAATGTAACTTGTAGGAACTGACCGCGTAGTCCCGAATCTCCCGGTTTGTGAATAGGACGATAATTGGCAAAAATCAACACTTAAACTTAAAAACAAGCCGTTAAAGGGTGAAAACCCAAACCACCCCCCAAACGACCCCGTAGGGGGCACGAACACCTCGCACGGGACCAATGTAACTTGTAGGAACTGAGCGCGTAGTCCCGGGTCTCCCGGTTTGTGAATATGACGATAATTTGCAAAAATCACACTTAGTTAAAAACAAGCCGTAAAAGGGTGAAAACTCAAACCACCCCCCAAACGACCCCGTAGGGGGCACGAACACCTCGCACGGGACCAATGTAACTTGTAGGAATTGACCGCGTAGTCCCGGATCTCCCGGTTTGAGAATAGGACGATAATTGGCAAAAATCAACACTTAAACTTAAAAACAAGCCGTTAAAGGGTGAAAACCCAAACCACCCCCCAAACGATCCCGTAGGGGGCATGAACACGTCGTACGGAACCAATGTAACTTGTAGGAACTGACCGCGTAGTCCCGAATCTCCCGGTTTGTGAATAGGACGATAATTGGCAAAAATCAACACTTAAACTTAAAAACAAGCCGTTAAAGGGTGAAAACCCAAACCACCCCCCAAACGACCCCGTAGGAGGCACGAACACCTCGCACGGGACCAAAGTAACTTGTAGGAACTGACCGCGTAGTCCCGGGTCTCCCGGTTCGTGAATATGACGATAATTTGCAAAAATCACACTTAGTTAAAAACAAGCCGTTAAAGGGTGAAAACCCAAATAACCCCCCAAACGATCCCGCAGGGGCACGAACACCTCGCACGGGACCAATGTAGCTTGTAGGAACAGACCGCGTAGTCCCGGATCTCCTGGTTTGTGAATATGACGATAATTGGAAAAAATCAACACTTAAACTTAAAAACAAGCCGTTAAAGGGTGAAAACCCAAACCACCCCCCAAACGACCCCGTAGGGGGTACGAACACCTCGCACGGGACCAATGTAACTTGTAGGAACTGACCGCGTAGTCCCGGGTCTCCCGGTTTGCGAATATGACGATAATTTGCAAAAATCACACTTAGTTAAAAACAAGCCGTAAAAGGGTGAAAACTCAAACCACCCCCCAAACGACCCCGTAGGGGGCACGAACACCTCGCACGGGACCAATGTAACTTGTAGGAATTGACCGCGTAGTCCCGGATCTCCCGGTTTGAGAATAGGACGATAATTGGCAAAAATCAACACTTAAACTTAAAAACAAGCCGTTAAAGGGTGAAAACCCAAACCACCCCCCAAACGATCCCATAGGGGGCACGAACACCTCGCACGGGACCAATGTAACTTGTAGGAACTGACCGCGTAGTCCCGGGTCTCCCGGTTTGTGAATAAGACGATAATTTGCAAAAATCAGCACTTGTTTAAAACAAGCCGTGAAAGGGTGAAAACCCAAACCACCACCCAAACGATCCCGTAGGGGGCACGAACACCTCGTACGGGACCAATGTAACTTGTAGGAACTGACCGCGTAGTCCCGGGTCTCCCGGTTTGTGAATATGACGATAATTTGCAAAAATCACACTTAGTTAAAAACCTGCCGTCAAAGGGTGAATACCCAAACTAACCCCCAAACGACCCCGTAGGAAGCACGAACACCTCGCACGGGACCAATGTAACTTGTAGGAACTGATCACGTAGTCCCGGGTCTCTCAGTTTGAGAGTATGACGATAATTTGCAAAAATCAGCACTTAAACTTAAAAACAAGCCGTTAAAGATTGAAAACCCAAACCACCCCCAAACGATCCCGTAGGGGGCACGAACACCTCGCACGGGACCAATGTAACTTGTAGGAACTGACCGCGTAGTCCTGGATCTCCCAGTTTGTGAATAGGACGATAATTGGCAAAAATCAACACTTAAACTTAAAAACATGTCGTTAAAGGGTGAAAACTCAAACCACCCCCCAAACGACCCCGTAGGAGGCACGAACACCTCGCACGGGACCAATGTAACTTGTAGGAACTGACCGCGTAGTCCCGGGTCTCCCGGTTTGTGAATATGACGATAATTTCCATTCATCACGTTTAGTTAAAAACAAGCCATCAAATGGTGAAAACCCAAACCACCCCCCAAACGACCCCGTAGGAGGCACGAACACCTCACACGGGACTAATGTAACTTGTAGGAACAGACTGCGTAGTCCCGGGTCTCCCGGTTTGTGAATATGACGATAATTTGCAAAAATCAGCACTTAAACTTAAAAACAAGGCGTTAAAGGGTGAAAACCCAAACCACCCCCCAAACGACCCCGTAGGCGGCACGAACACCTCGCACGGGACCAATGTAACATGTAGGAACTGCCCGCGTAGTCTCGGGTCTCCCGGTTTGTGAATATGATGATAATTTGCAAAAATCGGACTTAGTTAAAAACAAGCCGTCAAAGGGTGAAAACTCAAACCACCCCCCAATAGACCCCGTAGGGGGCACGAACACCTCGCACGTGACAAATGTAACTTGTAGGAACTGACCGCGTAGTCCCGGGTCTCCCGGTTTGTGAATATGACGATAATTTGCAAAAATCAGCACTTAGACTTAAAAACAAGCCGTTAAAGGGTGAAAACTCAAACCACCCCCCAAACGACCCCGTAGGGGGCACGAACACCTCGCACGGGACCAATGTAACTTGTAGGAACTGACCGCGTAGTCCCGGGTCTCCCGGTTTGTGAATATGACGATAATTTGCAAAAATCACACTTAGTTAAAAACAAGCCGTAAAAGGGTGAAAACTCAAACCACCCCCCAAACGACCCCGTAGGGGGCACGAACAGCTCGCAAATGACCAATGTAACTTGTAGGAATTGACCGCGTAGTCCCGGATCTCCCGGTTTGAGAATAGGACGATAATTGGCAAAAATCAACACTTAAATTTAAAAACAAGCCGTTAAAGGGTGAAAACCCAAACCACCCCCCAAACGACCCCGTAGGAGGCACGAACACCTCGCACGGGACCAATGTAAGTTGTAGGAACTGACCGCGTAGTCCCGGGTCTCCCGGTTTGTGAGTATGACGATAATTTCCATTCATCACGTTTAGTTAAAAACAAGCCGTCAAAGGGTGAAAACCCAAACCACCCCCCAAACGACCCCGTAGGAGGCACGAACACCTCGCACGGGACTAATGTAACTTGTATGGACTGACCGCGTAGTCCCGGGTCTCCCGGTTTGTGAATATGACGATAATTTGCAAAAATCAGCACTTAAACTTAAAAACAAGCCGTTAAAGGGTGAAAACCCAAACCACCCCCCAAACGACCCCGTAGGGGGCACGAACACCTCGCACGGGACCAATGTAACTTGTAGGAACTGACCGCGTAGTCTCGGGTCTCCCGGTTTGTGAATATGATGATAATTTGCAAAAATCAGACTTAGTTAAAAACAAGCCATCAAATGGTGAAAACTCAAACCACCCCCCAATCGACCCCGTAGGGGGCACGAACACCTCGCACGGGACCAATTTAACTTGTAGGAACTGACCGCGTAGTCCCGGGTCTCCCGGTTTGTGAATATGACGATAATTTGCAAAAATCAGCACTTAAACTTAAAAACAAGCCGTTAAAGGGTGAAAACCCAAACCACCCCCCAAACGACCCCGTAGGGGGCACGAACACCTCGCACGGGACCAATGTAACTTGTAGGAACTGACCGCGTAGTCCCGGGTCTCCCGGTTTGTGAATATGACGATAATTTGCAAAAATCACACTTAGTTAAAAACAAGCCGTAAAAGGGTGAAAACTCAAACCACCCCCCAAACGACCCCGTAGGGGGCACGAACACCTCGCACGGGACCAATGTAACTTGTAGGAATTGACCGCGTAGTCCCGGATCTCCCAGTTTGAGAATAGGACGATAATTGGCAAAAATCAACACTTAAACTTAAAAACAAGCCGTTAAAGGGTGAAAACCCAAACCACCCCCCAAACGATCCCGTAGGGGGCACGAACACCTCGCACGGGACCAATGTAACTTGTAGGCACTGACCGCGTAGTCCCGGGTCTCCCGGTTTGTGAATATGACGATAATTTGCAAAAATCAGCACTTAAACTTAAAAACAAGCCTTTAAAGGGTGAAAACCCAAACCAAACCCCAAAACGACCCCGTAGGGGGCACGAACACCTCGCACGGGACCAATGTAACTTGTAGGAACTGACCGCGTAGTCCCGGGTCTCCCGGTTTGTGAATATGGCGATAATTTGCAAAAATCACACTTAGTTAAAAACCTGCCGTCAAAGGGTGAATACCCAAACTAACCCCCAAACGACCCCGTAGGAAGCACGAACACCTCGCACGGGACCAATGTAACTTGTAGGAACTGATTACGTAGTCCCGGGTCTCTCTGTTTGAGAGTATGACGATAATTTGCAAAAGTCAGCACTTAAACTTAACAACAAGCCGTTAAAGATTGAAAACCTAAACCACCCCCAAACGATCCCGTAGGGGGCACGAACACCTCGCACGGGACCAATGTAACTTGTAGGAACTGATCGCGTAGTCCCGGATCTCCCGGTTTGTGAATATGACGATAATTGGCAAAAATCAACACTTAAACTTAAAAACATGTCGTTAAAGGGTGAAAACTCAAACCACCCCCCAAACGACCCCGTAGGAGGCACGAACACCTCGCACGGGACCAATGTAACTTGTAGGAACTGACCGCGTAGTCCCGGGTCTCCCGGTTTGTGAGTATGACGATAATTTCCATTCATCACGTTTAGTTAAAAACAAGCCGTCAAAGGGTGAAAACCCAAACCACCCCCCAAACGACCCCGTAGGAGGCACGAACACCTCGCACGGGACTAATGTAACTTGTATGGACTGACCGCGTAGTCCCGGGTCTCCCGGTTTGTGAATATGACGATAATTTGCAAAAATCAGCACTTAAACTTAAAAACAAGGCGTTAAAGGGTGAAAACTGAAACCACCCCCCAAACGACCCCGTATGGGGCACGAACACCTCGCACGGGACCAATGTAACTTGTAGGAACTGACCGCGTAGTCCCGAATCTCCCGGTTTGTGAATAGGACGATAATTGGCAAAAATCAACACTTAAACTTAAAAACAAGCCGTTAAAGGGTGAAAACCCAAACCACCTCCCAAACAACCCCGTAGGAGGCACGAACACCTCGCACGGGACCAATGTAACTTGTAGGAACTGACCGCGTAGTCCCGGGTCTCCCGGTTTGTGAATATGACGATAATTTGCAAAAATCAGCACTCAAACTTAAAAACAAGCCGTTAAAGGGTGGAAACCCAAACCACCCTCCAAACGACCCCGTAGGGGGCACGAACACCTCGTACGGGACCTATGTAACTTGTAGGAACTGACCGCGTAGTCCCGGGTCTCCCGGTTTGTGAATATGACGATAATTTGCAAAAATCACAGTTAGTTAAAAACCTGCCGTCAAAGGGTGAATACCCAAACCAACCCCCCAAACGACCCCCGAGGAAGCACGAACACCTCGCACGGGACCAATGTAACTTGTAGGAACTGATCACGTAGTCCCAGGTCTCTCGGTTTGAGAGTATGACGATAATTTGCAAAAATCAGCACTTAAACTTAAAAACAAGCCGTTAAAGGGTGAAAACCCAAATCACCCCCAAACGATCCCGTAGGGGGCACGAACACCTCGCACGGGACCAATGTAACTTTTAGGAACTGACCGCGTAGTCCTGGATCTCCCAGTTTGTGAATAGGATGATAATTGGCAAAAATCAACACATAAACTTAAAAACATGTCGTTAAAGGATGAAAACTCAAACCACCCCCCAAACGACCCGTAGGAGGCACGAACACCTCGCCCGGGACCAATGTAACTTGTAGGAACTGACCGCGTAGTCCCGGGTCTCCCGGTTTGTGAGTATGACGATAATTTCCATTCATCACGTTTAGTTAAAAATAAGCCGTCAAAGGGTGAAAACCCAAACCACCCCCCAAACGACACCGTAGGAGGCACGAACACCTCGCACGGGACTAATGTAACTTGTAGGAACTGACCGCGTAGTCCCGGGTCTCCCGGTTTGTGAATATGACGATAATTTGCAAAAATCAGCACTTAAACTTAAAAACAAGCCGTTAAAGAGTGAAAACCCAAACCACCCCGCAAACGACCCCGTAGGGGGCACGAACACCTCGCACGGGACCAATGTAACTTGTAGGAACTGACCGCGTAGTCCCGGATCTCCCGGTTTGTGAATAGGACGATAATTGGAAAAAATCAACACTTAAACTTAAAAACAAGCCGTTAAAGGGTGAAAACCCAAACCACCCCCCAAACGACCCCGTAGGAGGCACGAACACCTCGCACGGGACCAATGTAACTTGTAGGAACTGACCGCGTAGTCCCGGGTCTCCCGGTTTGTGAATATGACGATAATTTGCAAAAATCAGCACTTAAACTTAAAAACAAGCCGTTAAAGAGTGAAAACCCAAACCACCCCCCAAACGACCCCGTAGGGGGCACGAACACCTCGCACGGGACCAATGTAACTTGTAGGAACTGACCGCGTAGTCCCGGATCTCCCGGTTTGTGAATAGGACGATAATTGGCAAAAATCAACACTTAAACTTATAAACAAGCCGTTAAAGGATGAAAACCCAAACCACCCCCCAAACGATCCCGTACGGGGCACGAACACGTCGTACGGAACCAATGTAACTTGTAGGAACTGACCGCGTAGTCCCGAATCTCCCGGTTTGTGAATAGGACGATAATTGGCAAAAATCAACACTTAAACTTAAAAACAAGCCGTTAAAGGGTGAAAACCCAAACCACCCCCCAAACGACCCCGTAGGAGGCACGAACACCTCGCACGGGACCAAAGTAACTTGTAGGAACTGACCGCGTAGTCCCGGGTCTCCCGGTTCGTGAATATGACGATAATTTGCAAAAATCACACTTAGTTAAAAACAAGCCGTTAAAGGGTGAAAACCCAAACAACCCCCCAAACGATCCCGTAGGGGGCACGAACACCTCGCACGGGACCAATGTAGCTTGTAGGAACTGACCGCGTGGTCCCGGATCTCCCGGTTTGTGAATATGACGATAATTGGAAAAAATCAACACTTAAACTTAAAAACAAGCCGTTAAAGGGTGAAAACCCAAACCACCCCCCAAACGACCCCGTAGGGGGCACGAACACCTCGTACGGGACCAATGTAACTTGTAGGAACTGATCGCGTAGTCCCGGGTCTCCCGGTTTGTGAATATGACGATAATTTACAAAAATCACACTTAGTTAAAAACAAGCCGCAAAAGGGTGAAAACTCAAACCACCCCCCAAACGACCCCGTAGGGGGCACGAACACCTCGCACGGGACCAATGTAACTTTGTAGGAATTGACCGCGTAGTCCCGGATCTCCCGGTTTGAGAATAGGACGATAATTGGCAAAAATCAACACTTAAACTTAAAAACAAGCCGTTAAAGGGTGAAAACCCAAACCACCCCCCAAACGATCCCGTAGGGGGCACGAACACCTCGTACGGGACCAATGTAACTTGTAGGAACTGACCGCGTAGTCCCGGGTCTCCCGGTTTGTGAATATGACGATAATTTGCAAAAATCAGCACTTGTTTAAAACAAGCCGTTAAAGGGTGAAAACCCAAACCACCCCCCAAACGACCCCGTAGGGGGCACGAACACCTCGCACGGGACCAATGTAACTTGTAGGAAGTGACTGCGTAGTCCCGGGTCTCCCGGTTTGTGAATATGACGATAATTTGCAAAAATCACACTTAGTTAAAAACCTGCCGTCAAAGGGTGAATACCCAAACTAAGCCCCAAACGACCCCGTAGGAAGCACGAACACCTCGCACGGGACCAATGTAACTTGTAGGAACAGATCACGTAGTCCCGGGTCTCTCAGTTTGAGAGTATGACGATAATTTGCAAAAATCAGCACTTAAACTTAAAAACAAGCCGTTAAAGATTGAAAACCCAAACCACCCCCAAACGATCCCGTAGGGGGCACGAACACCTCGCACGGGACCAATGTAACTTGTAGGAACTGACCGCGTAGTGTCGGGTCTCCCGGTTTGTTAGTATGACGATAATTTCCAATCATCACGTTTAGTTAAAAATAAGCCGTCAAAGGGTGAAAACCCAAACCACCCCCCAAACGACCCCGTAGGAGGCACGAACACCTCGCACGGGACTAATGTAACTTGTAGGAACTGACCGCGTAGTCCCGGGTCTCCCGGTTTGTTAATATGACGATATTTTGCAAAAATCAGCACTTAAACTTAAAAACAAGGCGTTAAAGGGTGAAAACCCAAACCACCCCCCAAACGACCCCGTAGGCGGCACGAACACCTCGCATGGGACCAATGTAACATGTAGGAACTGACCGCGTAGTCTCGGGTCTCCCGGTTTGTGAATATGATGATAATTTGCAAAAATCAGACTTAGTTAAAAACAAGCCGTCAAAGGGTGAAAACTCAAACCACCCCCCAATAGACCCCGTAGGGGGCACGAACACCTCGCACGGGACCAATGTAACTTGTAGGAACTGACCGCGTAGTCCCGGGTCTCCCGGTTTGTTAATATGACGATAATTTGCAAAAATCAGCACTTAAACTTAAAAACAAGCCGTTAAAGGGTGAAAACCCAAACCACCCCCCAAACGACCCCGTAGGGGGCACGAACACCTCGCACGGGACCAATGTAACTTGTAGGAACTGACCGCGTAGTCCCGGGTCTCCCGGTTTGTGAATATGATGATAATTTGCAAAAATCACAGTTAGTTAAAAACCTGCCGTCAAAGGGTGAATACCCAAACCAACCCCCCAAACGACCCCCAAGGAAGCACGAACACCTCGCACGGGACCAATGTAACTTGTAGGAACTGATCACGTAGTCCCAGGTCTCTCGGTTTGAGAGTATGACGATAATTTGCAAAAATCAGCACTTAACTTAAAAACAAGCCGTTAAAGGGTGAAAACCCAAACCACCCCCAAACGATCCCGTAGGGGGCACGAACACCTCGCACGGGACCAATGTAACTAGTAGGAACTGACCGCCTAGTCCTGGATCTCCCAGTTTGTGAATAGGACGATAATTGGCAAAAATCAACACATAAACTTAAAAACATGTCGTTAAAGGATGAAAACTCAAACCACCCCCCAAACGACCCCTAGGAGGCACGAACACCTCGCCCGGGACCAATTTAACTTGTAGGAACTGACCGCGTAGTCCCGGGTCTCTCGGTTTGTGAGTATGACGATAATTTCCATTCATCACGTTTAGTTAAAAACAAGCCGTCAAAGGGTGAAAACCCAAACCACCCCCCAAACGACCCCGTAGGAGGCACGAACACCTCGCACGGGACTAATGTGACTTGTAGGAACTGACCGCGTAGTCCCGGGTCTCTCGGTTTGTGAATCTGACGATAATTTGCAAAAATCAACACTTAAACTTTAAAACAAGCCGTTAAAGAGTGAAAACCCAAACCACCCCCCAAACGACCCCGTAGGGGGCACGAACACCTCGCACGGGACCAATGTAACTTGTAGGAACTGACCGCGTAGTCCCGGATCTCCCGGTTTGTGAATAGGACGATAATTGGCAAAAATCAACACTTAAACTTAAAAACAAGCCGTTAAAGAGTGAAAACCCAAACCACCCCCCAAACGACCGCGTAGGAGGCACGAACACCTCGCACGGGACCAATGTAACTTGTAGGAACTGACCGCGTAGTCCCGGATCTCCCGGTTTGTGAATATGACCATAATTGGCAAAAATCAACACTTAAACTTAAAAACAAGCCGTTAAAGGGTGAAAACCCAAACCACCCCCCAAACGACCCCGTAGGGGGCATTAACACGTCGTACGGGACCAGTGTAACTTGTAGGAACTGCCCGCGTAGTCCCGAATCTCCCGGTTTGTGAATAGGACGATAATTGGCAAAAATCAACACTTAAACTTAAAAACAAGCCGTTAAAGGGTGAAAACCCAAACCACCCCCCAAACGACCCCGTAGGAGGCACGAACACCTCGCACGGGACCAATGTAACTTGTAGGAACTGACCGCGTAGTCCCGGGTCTCCCGGTTCGTGAATATGACGATAATTTGCAAAAATCACACTTAGTTAAAAACAAGCCGTTAAAGGGTGAAAACCCAAACAACCCCCCAAACGATCCCGTAGGGGGCACGAACACCTCGCACGGGACCAATGTAACTTGTAGGAACTGACCGCGTAGTCCCGGGTCTCCCGGTTTGTGAATATGACGATAATTTGCAAAAATCACACTTAGTTAAAAACCTGCCGTCAAAGGGTGAATACCCAAACCAACCCCCAAACGACCCCGTAGGAAGAACGAACACCTGCACGGGACCAATGTAACTTGTAGGAACTGATCACGTAGTCCCTGGTCTCTCGGTTTGAGAGTATGACGATAATTTGCAAAAATCAGCTTTTAAACTTAAAAACAAGCCGTTAAAGGGTGAAAACCCAAACCACCCCCAAACGATCCCGTAGGGGGCACGAACACCTCGCACGGGACCAATGTAACTTGTAGGAACTGATCGCGTAGTCCTGGATCTCGCAGTTTGTGAATAGGACGATAATTGGCAAAAATCAACACTTTATCTTAAAAACATGTCGTTAAAGGGTGAAAACTCAAACCACCCCCAAACGACCCCGTAGGAGGCACGAACACCTCGCACAGGACCAATGTAACTTTTAGGAACTGACCGCGTAGTGTCGGGTCTCCCGGTTTTTGAGTATGATGATAATTTCCATTCATCACGTTTAGTTAAAAATAAGCCGTCAAAGGGTGAAAACCCAAACCACCCCCCAAACGACCCCGTAGGAGGCACGAACACCTCGCACGGGACTAATGTAACTTGTAGGAATTGACCGCGTAGTCCGCGGGTCTCCCGATTTGTGAATATGACGATAATTTGCAAAAATCACACTTAGTTAAAAACAAGCCGTCAAAGGGTGAAAACCCAAACCACCCCCCAAATGACCCCGTAGGAGGCACGAACACCTCGCACGGGACCAATGTCACTTGTAGGAACTGACCGCGTAATTCCGGGTCTCCCTGTTTATGAGTATGATGATAATTTCCATTCATCACATTTAGTTAAAAACATGCCGTTAAAGGGTGAAAACCCAAACCACCACCCAAACGACCCCGTAGGAAGCACGAACACCTCGCACGGGACCAATGTAACTTGTAGGAACTTACCGCGTAGTCCCGGGTCTCCCGGTTTGTGAATATGACGATAATTTACAAAAATCAGCACCTAAACTTAAAAACAAGTCGTTAAGGGGTGATAACCCAAACCTTCCCCCAAATGACCCCGAAGTAGGCACGAAAACCTCGCAATGGACCAATGTAACTTGTAGGAACTGACCGCGTAGTCCCGGGTCTCCCGGTTTTTGAATATGACGATAATTTGCAAAAATCACACTTAGTTAAAAACCTGCCGTCAAAGGGTGAATACCCAAACCAACCCCCAAACGACCCTTTAGGAAGCACGAACACCTCGCACGGGACCAATGTAACTTGTAGGAACCGATCACGTAGTCCCGGGTCTCTCGGTTTGAGAGTATGACGATAATTTGCAAAAATCAGCACGTAAACTTAAAAACAAGCCGTTAAAGGGTGAAAACCCAAACCACCCCCAAACGATCCCGTAGGGGGCACGAACACCTCGCACGGGACCAATGTAACTTGTAGGAACTGACCGCGTAGTCCTGGATCTCCCAGTTTGTGAATAGGACGATAATTGGCAAAAATCAACACTTAAACTTAAAAACATGTCGTTAAAGGGTGAAAACTCAAACCACCCCCCAAACGACCCCGTAGGAGGCACGAACACCTCGCACGGGACCAATGTAACTTGTAGGAACTGACCGCGTAGTCCCGGGTCTCCCGGTTTGTGAATATGACGATAATTTCCATTCATCACGTTTAGTTAAAAACAAGCCATCAAATGGTGAAAACCCAAACCACCCCCCAAACGACCCCGTAGGAGGCACGAACACCTCGCACGGGACTAATGTAACTTGTATGGACTGACCGTGTAGTCCCGGGTCTCCCGGTTTGGGAATATGACGATAATTTGCAAAAATCAGCACTTAAACTTAAAAACAAGGCGTTAAAGGGTGAAAACTGAAACCACCCCCCAAACGACCCCGTATGGGGCACGAACACCTCGCACGGGACCAATGTAACTTGTAGGAACTGACCGCGTAGTCCCGAATCTCCTGGTTTGTGAATAGGACGATAATTGGCAAAAATCAACACTTAAACTTAAAAACAAGCCGTTAAAGGGTGAAAACCCAAACCACCTCCCAAACAACCCCGTAGGAGGCACGAACACCTCGCACGGGACCAATGTAACTTGTAGGAACTGACCGCGTAGTCCCGGGTCTCCCGGTTTGTGAATATGACGATAATTTGCAAAAATCAGCACTCAAACTTAAAAACAAGCCGTTAAAGGGTGGAAACCCAAACAACCCTCCAAACGACCCCGTAGGGGGCACGAACACCTCGTACGGGACCAATGTAATTTGTAGGAACTGACCGCGTAGTCCCGGGTCTCCCGGTTCGTGAATATGACGATAATTTGCAAAAATCACACTTAGTTAAAAACAAGCCGTTAAAGGGTGAAAACCCAAACAAACCCCCAAACGATCCCGTAGGGGGCACGAACACCTCGCACGGGACCAATGTAACTTGTAGGAACTGACCGCGTAGTCCCGGGTCTCCCGGTTTGTGAATATGACGATAATTTGCAAAAATCACACTTAGTTAAAAACCTGCCGTCAAAGGATGAATACCCAAACCAACCCCCAAACGACCCCGTAGGAAGAACGAACACCTGCACGGGACCAATGTAACTTGTAGGAACTGATCACGTAGTCCCGGGTCTCTCGGTTTGAGAGTATGACGATAATTTGCAAAAATCAGCTTTTAAACTTAAAAATAAGCCGTTAAAGGGTGAAAACTCAAACCACCCCCAAACGACCCCGTAGGAGGCACGAACACCTCGCACAGGACCAATGTAACTTTTAGGAACTGATCGCGTAGTGTCGGGTCTCCCGGTTTTTGAGTATGACGATAATTTCCAGTCATCACGTTTAGTTAAAAATAAGCCGTCAAAGGGTGAAAACCCAAACCACCCCCCAAACGACCCCGTAGGAGGCACGAACACCTCGCACGGGACTAATGTAACTTGTAGGAATTGACCGCGTAGTCCGCGGGTCTCCCGATTTTTGAATATGACGATAATTTGCAAAAATCACACTTAGTTAAAAACAAGCCGTTAAGGGGTGAAAACCCAAACCACCCCCCAAATGACCCCGTAGGAGGCACGAACACCTCGCAATGGACCAATGTAACTTGTAGGAACTGACCGCGTAGTCCCGGGTCTCCCGGTTTTTGAATATGACGATAATTTGCAAAAATCACACTTAGTTAAAAACCTGCCGTCAAAGGGTGAATACCCAAACCAACCCCCAAACGACCCCTTAGGAAGCACGAACACCTCGCACGGGACCAATGTAACTTGTAGGAACTGATCACGTAGTCCCGGGTCTCTCGGTTTGAGAGTATGACGATAATTTGCAAAAATCAGCACTTAAACTTAAAAACAAGCCGTTAAAGGGTGAAAACCCAAACCACCCCCAAACTATCCCGTAGGGGGCACGAACACCTCGCACGGGACCAATGTAACTTGTAGGAACTGACCGCGTAGTCCTGGATCTCCCAGTTTGTGAATAGGAAGATAATTGGCAAAAATCAACACTTAAATTTAAAAACATGTCGTTAAAGGGTGAAAACTCAAACCACCCCCCAAACGACACCGTAGGAGGCACGAACACCTCGCACGGGACCAATGTAACTTGTAGGAACTGACCGCGTAGTCCCGGGTCTCCCAGTTTGTGAGTATGACGATAATTTCCATTCATCACGTTTAGTTAAAAACAAGCCGTCAAAGGGTGAAAACCCAAACCACCCCCCAAACGACCCCGTAGGAGGCACGAACACCTCGCACGGGACCAAAGTAACTTGTAGTAACTGACCTCGTAGTCCCGGGTCTCCCGGTTCGTGAATATGACGATAATTTGCTAAAATCACACTTAGTTAAAAACAAGCCGTTAAAGGGTGAAAACCCAAACAACCCCCCAAACGATCCCGTAGGGGGCACGAACACCTCGCACGGGACCAATGTAGCTTGTAGGAACAGACCGCGTAGTCCCGGATCTCCCGGTTTGTGAATATGACGATAATTGGAAAAAATCAACACTTAAACTTAAAAACAAGCCGTTAAAGGGTGAAAACCCAAACCACCCCCCAAACGACCCCGTAGGGGGCACGAACACCTCGCACGGGACCAATGTAACTTGTAGGAACTGACCACGTAGTACCGGGTCTCCCGGTTTGTGAATATGACGATAATTTGCAAAAATCACACTTAGTTAAAAACAAGCCGTAAAAGGGTGAAAACTCAAACCACCCCCCAAACGACCCCGTAGGGGGCACGAACACCTCGCACGGGACCAATGTAACTTGTATGAATTGACCGCGTAGTCCCGGATCTCCCGGTTTGAGAATAGGACGATAATTGGCAAAAAGCAACACTTAAACTTAAAAACAAGCCGTTAAAGGGTGAAAACCCAAACCACCCCCCAAACGATCCCGTAGGGGGCACGAACATGTCGCACGTGACCAATGTAACTTGTAGGAACTGACCGCGTAGTCTCGGGTCTCCCGGTTTGTGAATATGATGATAATTTGCAAAAATCAGACTTAGTTAAAAACAAGCCGTCAAAGGGTGAAAACTCAAACCACCCCCCAATAGACCCCGTAGGGGGCACGAACACCTCGCACGGGACCAATGTAACTTGTAGGAACTGACCGCGTAGTCCCGGGTCTCCCGGTTTGTGAATATGACGATAATTTGCAAAAATCAGCACTTGTTTAAAACACGCCGTTAAAGGGTGAAAACCCAAACCACCCCCCAAACGATCCCGTAGGGGGCACGAACACCTCGCACGGGACCAATGTAACTTGTAGGAACTGACCGCGTAGTCCCGGGTTTCCCGGTTTGTGAATATGACGATAATTTGCAAAAATCACACTTAGTTAAAAACCTGCCGTCAAAGGGTGAATACCCAAACTAACCCCCAAACGACCCCGTAGGAAGCACGAACACCTCGCACGGGACCAATGTAACTTGTAGGAACTGATCACGTAGTCCCGGGTCTCTCAGTTTGAGAGTATGACGATAATTTGCAAAAATCTGCACTTAAACTTAAAAACAAACCGTTAAAGATTGAAAACCCAAACCACCCCCAAACGATCCAGTAGGGGGCACGAACACCTCGCACGGGACCAATGTAACTTGTAGGAACTGACCGCGTAGTCCTGGATCTCCCAGTTTGTGAATAGGACGATAATTGGCAAAAATCAACACTTAAACTTAAAAACATGTCGTTAAAGGGTGAAAACTCAAACCACCCCCCAAACGACCCCGTAGGAGGCACGAACACCTCGCACGGGACCAATGTAACTTGTAGGAACTGACCGCGTAGTCCCGGGTCTCCCGGTTTGTGAATATGACGATAATTTCCATTCATTACGTTTAGTTAAAAACAAGCCATCAAATGGTGAAAACCCAAACCACCCCCCAAACGACCCCGTAGGAGGCACGAACACCTCGCACGGGACTAATGTAACTTGTAGGAACTGACTGCGTAGTCCCGGGTCTCCCGGTTTGTGAATATGACGATAATTTGCAAAAATCAGCACTTAAACTTAAAAACAAGGCGTTAAAGGGTGAAAACCCAAACCACCCCCCAAACGACCCCGTAGGCGGCACGAACACCTCGCACGGGACCAATGTAACATGTAGGAACTGACCGCGTAGTCTCGGGTCTCCCGGTTTGTGAATATGATGATAATTTGCAAAAATCAGACTTAGTTAAAAACAAGCCGTCAAAGGGTGAAAACTCAAACCACCCCCCAATAGACCCCGTAGGGGGCACGAACACCTCGCACGGGACCAATGTAACTTGTAGGAACTGACCGCGTAGTCCCGGGTCTCCCGGTTTGTGAATATGACGATAATTTGCAAAAATCAGCACTTAAACTTAAAAACAAGCCGTTAAAGGGTGAAAACCCAAACCACCCCCCAAACGATCCCGTAGGGGGCACGAACACCTCGCACGGGACCAATGTAACTTGTAGGAACTGACCGCGTAGTCCCGGGTCTCCCGGTTTGTGAATATGACGATAATTTGCAAAAATCACACTTAGTTAAAAACAAGCCGTAAAAGGGTGAAAACTCAAACCACCCCCCAAACGACCCCGTAGGGGGCACGAACACCTCGCACGGGACCAATGTAACTTGTAGGAATTGACCGCGTAGTCCCGGATTTCCCGGTTTGAGAATAGGACGATAATTGGCAAAAATCAACACTTAAACTTAAAAACAAGCCGTTAAAGGGTGAAAACCCAAACCACCCCCCAAACGATCCCGTAGGGGGCACGAACACCTCGCACGAGACCAATGTAACTTGTAGGAACTGACCGCGTAGTCTCGGGTCTCCCGGTTTGTGAATATGATGATAATTTGCAAAAATCAGACTTAGTTAAAAACAAGCCGTCAAATGGTGAAAACTCAAACCACCCCCCAATAGACCCCGTAGGGGGCACGAACACCTCGCACGGGACCAATGTAACTTGTAGGAACTGACCGCGTAGTCCCGGGTCTCCTGGTTTGTGAATATGACGATAATTTGCAAAAATCAGCACTTAAACTTAAAAACAAGCCGTTAAAGGGTGAAAACCCAAACCACCCCCCAAACGACCCCGTAGGGGGCACGAACACCTCGCACGGGACCAATGTAACTTGTAGGAACTGACCGCGTAGTCCCGGGTCTCCCGGTTTGTGAATATGACGATAATTTGCAAAAATCACACTTAGTTAAAAACAAGCCGTAAAAGGGTGAAAACTCAAACCACCCCCCAAACGACCCCGTAGGGGGCACGAACACCTCGCACGGGACCAATGTAACTTGTAGGAATTGACCGCGTAGTCCCGGATCTCCCGGTTTGAGAAAAGGACGATAATTGGCAAAAATCAACACTTAAACTTAAAAACAAGCCGTTAAAGGGTGAAAACCCAAACCACCCCCCAAACGATCCCGTAGGGGGCAAGAACACCTCGCACGGGACCAATGTAACTCGTAGGAACTGACCGCGTAGTCCCGGGTCTCCCGGTTTGTGAATATGACGATAATTTGCAAAAATCAGCAATTAAACTTAAAAACAAGCCGTTAAAGGGTGAAAACCCAAACCACCCCCCAAACGACCCCGTAGGGGGCACGAACACCTCGCACGGGACCAATGTAACTTGTAGGAACTGACCGCGTAGTCCCGGGTCTCCCGGTTTGTGAATATGGCGATAATTTGCAAAAATCACACTTAGTTAAAAACCTGCCGTCAAAGGGTGAATACCCAAACTAACCCCCAAACGACCCCGTAGGAAGCACGAACACGTCGCACGGGACCAATGTAACTTGTAGAAACTGATCACGTAGTCCCGGGTCTCTCAGTTTGAGAGTATGACGATAATTTGCAAAAATCAGCACTTAAACTTAAAAACAAGCCGTTAAAGATTGAAAACTAAACCACCCCCAAACGATCCCGTAGGGGGCACGAACACCTCGCACGGGACCAATGTAACTTGTAGGAACTGACCGCGTAGTCCTGGATCTCCCAGTTTGTGAATAGGACGATAATTGGCAAAAATCAACACTTAAACTTAAAAACATGTCGTTAAAGGGTGAAAACTCAAACCACCCCCCAAACGACCCCGTAGGAGGCACGAACACCTCGCAATGGACGAATGTAACTTGTAGGAACTGACCGCGTAGTCCCGGGTCTCCCGGTTTGTGAGTATGACGATAATTTCCATTCATCACGTTTAGTTAAAAACAAGCCGTCAAAGGGTGAAAACCCAAACCACCCCCCAAACGACCCCGTAGGAGGCACGAACACCTCGCACGGGACTAATGTAACTTGTATGGACTGACCGCGTAGTCCCAGGTCTCCCGGTTTGGGAATATGACGATAATTTGCAAAAATCAGCACTTAAACTTAAAAACAAGGCGTTAAAGGGTGAAAACTGAAACCACCCCCCAAACGACCCCATATGGGGCACGAACACCTCGCACGGGACCAATGTAACTTGTAGGAACTGACCGCGTAGTCCCGAATCTCCCGGTTTGTGAATAGGACGATAATTGGCAAAAATCAACACTTAAACTTAAAAACAAGCCGTTAAAGGGTGAAAACCCAAACCACCTCCCAAACAACCCCGTAGGAGGCACGAACACCTCGCACGGGACCAATGTAACTTGTAGGAACTGACCGCGTAGTCCCGGGTCTCCCGGTTTGTGAATATGACGATAATTTGCAAAAATCAGCACTCAAACTTAAAAACAAGCCGTTAAAGGGTGGAAACCCAAACCACCCTCCAAACGACCCCGTAGGGGGCACGAACACCTCGTACGGGACCAATGTAACTTGTAGGAACTGACCGCGTAGTCCCGGGTCTCCCGGTTTGTGAATATGACGATAATTTGAAAAAATCACAGTTAGTTAAAAACCTGCCGTCAAAGGGTGAATACCCAAACCAACCCCCCAAACGACCCCCCAGGAAGCACGAACACCTCGCACGGGACCAATGTAACTTGTAGGAACTGATCACGTAGTCCCAGGTCTCTCGGTTTGAGAGTATGACGATAATTTGCAAAAATCAGCACTTAAACTTAAAAACAAGCCGTTAAAGGGTGAAAACCCAAACCACCCCCAAACGATCCCGTAGGGGGCACGAACACCTCGCATGGGACCAATGTAACTTGTAGGAACTGACCGCGTAGTCCAGGATCTCCCAGTTTGTGAATAGGACGATAATTGGCAAAAATCAACACATAAACTTAAAAACATGTCGTTAAAGGATGAAAACTCAAACCACCCCCCAAACGACCCGTAGGAGGCACGAACACCTCGCCCGGGACCAATGTAACTTGTAGGAACTGACCGCGTAGTCCCGGGTCTCCCGGTTTGTGAGTATGACGATAATTTCCATTCATCACGTTTAGTTAAAAACAAGCTGTCAAAGGGTGAAAACCCAAACCACCCCCCAAACGACCCCGTAGGAGGCACGAACACCTCGCACGGGACTAATGTAACTTGTAGGAACTGACCGCGTAGTCCCGGGTCTCCCGGTGTGTGAATATGACGATAATTTGCAAAAATCAGCACTTAAACATAAAAACAAGCCGTTAAAGAGTGAAAACCCAAACCACCCCCCAAACGACCCCGTAGGGGGCACGAACACCTTGCACGGGACCAATGTAACTTGTAGGAACTGACCGCGTAGTCCCGGATCTCCCGGTTTGTGAATAGGACGATAATTGGCAAAAATCAACACTTAAACTTAAAAACAAGCCGTTAAAGGGTGAAAACCCAAACCACCCCCCAAACGACACCGTAGGAGGCACGAACACCTCGCACGGGACCAATGTAACTTGTAGGAACTGACCGTGTTGTCCCGGTTCTCCCGGTTTGTGAATATGACGATAATTTGCAAAAATCAGCACTTAAACTTAAAAACAAGCCGTTAAAGGGTGAAAACCCAAACCACCCCCCAAACGATCCCGTAGGGGGCACCAACACGTCGTACGGAACCAATGTAACTTGTAGGAACTGACCGCGTAGTCCCGAATCTCCCGGTTTGTGAATAGGACGATAATTGGCAAAAATCAACACTTAAACTTAAAAACAAGCCGTTAAAGGGTGAAAACTCAAACCACCCCCCAAACGACCCCGTAGGAGGCGCGAACACCTCGCACGGGACCAAAGTAACTTGTAGGAACTGACCGCGTAGTCCCGGGTCTCCCGGTTCGTGAATATGACGATAATTTGCAAAAATCACACTTAGTTAAAAACAAGCCGTTAAAGGGTGAAAACCCAAACAACCCCCCAAACGACCCCGTAGGGGGCACGAACACCTCGCACGAGACCAATGTAGCTTGTAGGAACTGATCGCGTAGTCCCGGATCTCCCGGTTTGTGAATATGACAATAATTGGAAAAAATCAACACTTAAACTTAAAAACAAGCCGTTAAAGGGTGAAAACCCAAACCACCCCCCAAACGACCCCGTAGGGGGCACGAACACCTCGCACGGGACCAATGTAACTTGTAGGAACTGACCGCGTAGTCCCGGGTCTCCCGGTTTGTGAATATGACGATAATTTACAAAAATCACACTTAGTTAAAAACAAGCCGTAAAAGGGTGAAAACTCAAACCACCCCCCAAACGACCCCGTAGGGGGCACGAACACCTCGCACGGGACCAATGTAACTTGTAGGAATTGACCGCGTAGTCCCGAATCTCCCGGTTTGTGAATAGGACGATAATTGGCAAAAATCAACACTTAAACTTAAAAACAAGCCGTTAAAGGGTGAAAACCCAAACCACCTCCCAAACAACCCCGTAGGAGGCACGAACACCTCGCACGGGACCAATGTAACTTGTAGGAACTGACCGCGTAGTCCCGGGTCTCCCGGTTTGTGAATATGACGATAATTTGCAAAAATCAGCACTCAAACTTAAAAACAAGCCGTTAAAGGGTGGAAACCCAAACCACCCTCCAAACGACCCCGTAGGGGGCACGAACACCTCGTACGGGACCAATGTAACTTGTAGGAACTGACCGCGTAGTCCCGGGTCTCCCGGTTTGTGAATATGACGATAATTTGAAAAAATCACAGTTAGTTAAAAACCTGCCGTCAAAGGGTGAATACCCAAACCAACCCCCCAAACGACCCCCCAGGAAGCACGAACACCTCGCACGGGACCAATGTAACTTGTAGGAACTGATCACGTAGTCCCAGGTCTCTCGGTTTGAGAGTATGACGATAATTTGCAAAAATCAGCACTTAAACTTAAAAACAAGCCGTTAAAGGGTGAAAACCCAAACCACCCCCAAACGATCCCGTAGGGGGCACGAACACCTCGCATGGGACCAATGTAACTTGTAGGAACTGACCGCGTAGTCCAGGATCTCCCAGTTTGTGAATAGGACGATAATTGGCAAAAATCAACACATAAACTTAAAAACATGTCGTTAAAGGATGAAAACTCAAACCACCCCCCAAACGACCCGTAGGAGGCACGAACACCTCGCCCGGGACCAATGTAACTTGTAGGAACTGACCGCGTAGTCCCGGGTCTCCCGGTTTGTGAGTATGACGATAATTTCCATTCATCACGTTTAGTTAAAAACAAGCTGTCAAAGGGTGAAAACCCAAACCACCCCCCAAACGACCCCGTAGGAGGCACGAACACCTCGCACGGGACTAATGTAACTTGTAGGAACTGACCGCGTAGTCCCGGGTCTCCCGGTGTGTGAATATGACGATAATTTGCAAAAATCAGCACTTAAACATAAAAACAAGCCGTTAAAGAGTGAAAACCCAAACCACCCCCCAAACGACCCCGTAGGGGGCACGAACACCTTGCACGGGACCAATGTAACTTGTAGGAACTGACCGCGTAGTCCCGGATCTCCCGGTTTGTGAATAGGACGATAATTGGCAAAAATCAACACTTAAACTTAAAAACAAGCCGTTAAAGGGTGAAAACCCAAACCACCCCCCAAACGACCCCGTAGGAGGCACGAACACCTCGCACGGGACCAATGTAACTTGTAGGAACTGACCGTGTTGTCCCGGTTCTCCCGGTTTGTGAATATGACGATAATTTGCAAAAATCAGCACTTAAACTTAAAAACAAGCCGTTAAAGGGTGAAAACCCAAACCACCCCCCAAACGATCCCGTAGGGGGCACCAACACGTCGTACGGAACCAATGTAACTTGTAGGAACTGACCGCGTAGTCCCGAATCTCCCGATTTGTGAATAGGACGATAATTGGCAAAAATCAACACTTAAACTTAAAAACAAGCCGTTAAAGGGTGAAAACTCAAACCACCCCCCAAACGACCCCGTAGGAGGCGCGAACACCTCGCACGGGACCAAAGTAACTTGTAGGAACTGACCGCGTAGTCCCGGGTCTCCCGGTTCGTGAATATGACGATAATTTGCAAAAATCACACTTAGTTAAAAACAAGCCGTTAAAGGGTGAAAACCCAAACAACCCCCCAAACGACCCCGTAGGGGGCACGAACACCTCGCACGGGACCAATGTAGCTTGTAGGAACTGATCGCGTAGTCCCGGATCTCCCGGTTTGTGAATATGACAATAATTGGAAAAAATCAACACTTAAACTTAAAAACAAGCCGTTAAAGGGTGAAAACCCAAACCACCCCCCAAACGACCCCGTAGGGGGCACGAACACCTCGCACGGGACCAATGTAACTTGTAGGAACTGACCGCGTAGTCCCGGGTCTCCCGGTTTGTGAATATGACGATAATTTACAAAAATCACACTTAGTTAAAAACAAGCCGTAAAAGGGTGAAAACTCAAACCACCCCCCAAACGACCCCGTAGGGGGCACGAACACCTCGCACGGGACCAATGTAACTTGTAGGAATTGACCGCGTAGTCCCGGATCTCCCGGTTTGAGAATAGGACGATAATTGGCAAAAATCAACACTTAAACTTAAAAACAAGCCGTTAAAGGGTGAAAACCCAAACCACCCCCCAAACGATCCCGTAGGGGGCACGAACACCTCGCACGGGACCAATGTAACTTGTAGGAACTGACCGCGTAGTCCCGGGTCTCCCGGTTTGTGAATATGACGATAATTTGCAGAAATCAGCACTTGTTTAAAACAAGCCGTTAAAGGGTGAAAACCCAAACCACCCCCCAAACGACCCCGTAGGGGGCACGAACACCTCGCACGGGACCAATGTAACTTGTAGGAACTGACTGCGTAGTCCCGGGTCTCCCGGTTTGTGAATATGACGATAATTTGCAAAAATCACACTTAGTTAAAAACCTGCCGTCAAAGGGTGAATACCCAAACTAACCCCCAAACGACCCCGTAGGAAGCACGAACACCTCGCACGGGACCAATGTAACTTGTAGGAACAGGTCACGTAGTCCCGGGTCTCTCAGTTTGAGAGTATGACAATAATTTGCAAAAATCAGCACTTAAACTTAAAAACAAGCCGTTAAAGATTGAAAACCCAAACCACCCCCAAACGATCCCGTAGGGGCACGAACACCTCGTACGGGACCAATGTAACTTGTAGGAACTGACCGCGTAGTCCTCGATCTCCCAGTTTGTGAATAGGACGATAATTGGCAAAAATCAACACTTAAACTTAAAAACATGTCGTTAAAGGGTGAAAACTCAAACCACCCCCCAAACGACCCCGTAGGAGGCACGAACACCTCGCACGGGACCAATGTAACTTGTAGGAACTGACCGCGTAGTCCCGGGTCTCCCGGTTTGGGAGTATGATGATAATTTCCATTCATCACGTTTAGTTAAAAACAAGCCGTCAAAGGGTGAAAACCCAAACCACCCCCAAACGACCCCGTAGGAGGCACGAACACCTCGCACGGGACTAATGTAACTTGTAGGAACTGACCGCGTAGTCCCGGGTCTCCCCGTTTGTGAATATGACGATAATTTGCAAAAATCAGCACTTAAACTTAAAAACAAGGCGTTAAAGGGTGAAAACTGAAACCACACCCCAAACGACCCCGTATGGGGCACGAACACCTCGCACGGGACCAATGTAACTTGTAGGAACTGACCGACTAGTCCCGGATCTCCCAGTTTGTGAATAGGATGATAATTCGCAAAAATCAACACTTAAACTTAAAAACAAGCCGTTAAAGGGTGAAAATCCAAACCACCCCCCAAACGATCCCGTAGGGGGCACGAACACGTCGCACGGGACCAATGTAACTTGTAGGAACTGACCGCGTAGTCCCGAATCTCCCGGTTTGTGAATAGGACGATAATTGGCAAAAATCAACACTTAAACTTAAAAACAATCCGTTAAAGGGTGAAAACCCAAACCACCCCCCAAACGACCCCTTAGGAGGCACGAACACCTCGCACGGGACCAATGTAACTTGTAGGAACTGACCGCGTAGTCCCGGGTCTCCCGGTTTGTGAATATGACGATAATATGCAAAAATCAGCACTCAAACTTAAAAACAAGCCGTTAAAGGGTGGAAACCCAAACCACCCCCCAAACGACACCGTAGGGGGCACGAACACCTCGTACGGGACCAATGTAACTTGTTGGAACTGATCGCGTAGTCCCGGGTCTCCCGGTTTGTGAATATGATGATAATTTGCAAAAATCACAGTTAGTTAAAAACCTGTCGTCAAAGGGTGAATACCCAAACCAACCCCCCAAACGACCCCCTAGGAAGCACGAACACCTCGCACGGGACCAATGTAACTTGTAGGAACTGACCGCGTAGTCCCGGATCTCCCGGTTTGTGAATAGGACGATAATTGGCAAAAATCAACACTTAAACTTAAAAACAAGCCGTTAAAGGGTGAAAACCCAAACCACCCCCCAAACGATCCCATAGGGGGCACGATCACCTCGCACGGGACCAATGTAACTTGTAGGAACTGACCGCGTAGTCCCGGGTCTCCCGGTTTGTGAATATGACGATAATTTGCAAAAATCACACTTAGTTAAAAACAAGCCGTTAAAGGGTGAAAACCCAAACAACCCCCCAAACGATCCCGTAGGGGGCACGAACACCTCGCACGGGACCAATGTAACTTGTAGGAACTGACCGCGTAGTCCCGGATCTCCCGGTTTGTGAATAGGACGATAATTGGCAAAAATCAACACTTAAACTTAAAAACAAGCCGTTAAAGGGTGAAAACCCAAACCACCCCCCAAACGATCCCATAGGGGGCACGAACACCTCGCACGGGACCAATGTAACTTGTAGGAACTGACCGCGTAGTCCCGGGTCTCCCGGTTCGTGAATATGACGATAATTTGCAAAAATCACACTTAGTTAAAAACAAGCCGTTAAAGGGTGAAAACCCAAACAACCCCCCAAACGATCCCGTAGGGGGCACGAACACCTCGCACGGGACCAATGTAACTTGTAGGAACTGACCGCGTAGTCCCGGGTCTCCCGGTTTGTGAATATGACGATAATTTGCAAAAATCACACTTAGTTAAAAACCTGCCGTCAAAGGGTGAATACCCAAACCAACCCCCAAACGACCCCGTAGGAAGAACGAACACCTGCACGGGACCAATGTAACTAGTAGGAACTGATCACGTAGTCCCGGGTCTCTCGGTTTGAGAGTATGACGATAATTTGCAAAAATCAGCTTTTAAACTTAAAAATAAGCCGTTAAAGGGTGAAAACTCAAACCACCCCCAAACGACCCCGTAGGAGGCACGAACACCTCGCACAGGACCAATGTAACTTTTAGGAACTGACCGCGTAGTGTCGGTCTCCCGGTTTTTGAGTATGACGATAATTTCCATTCATCACGTTTAGTTAAAAATAAGCCGTCAAAGGGTGAAAACCCAAACCACCCCCCAAACGACCCCGTAGGAGGCACGAACACCTCGCACGGGACTAATGTAACTTGTAGGAATTGACCGCGTAGTCCGCGGGTCTCCCGATTTTTGAATATGACGATAATTTGCAAAAATCACACTTAGTTAAAAACAAGCCGTCAAAGGGTGAAAACTCAAACCACCACCCAAACGACCCCGTAGGGGGCACGAACACCTCGCACGGGACCAATGTAACTTGTAGGAACTGACCGCGTAGTCCCGGATCTCCCGGTTTGTGAGTAGGACGATAATTTGCAAAAATCAACACTTAAACTTAAAAACAAGCCGTTAAAGGGTGAAAACCCAAACCACCCCCCAAATGACCCCGTAGGAGGCACGAACACCTCGCACGGGACCAATGTCACTTGTAGGAACTGACCGCGTAATACCGGGTCTCCCTGTTCATGAGTATGACGATAATTTCCATTCATCACATTTAGTTAAAAACATGCCGTTAAAGGGTGAAAACCCAAACCAACCCCCAAACGACCCCTTAGGAAGCACGAACACCTCGCACGGGACCAATGTAACTTGTAGGAACTGATCACGTAGTCCCGGGTCTCTCGGTTTGAGAGTATGACGATAATTTGCAAAAATCAGCACTTAAACTTAAAAACAAGCCGTTAAAGGGTGAAAACCCAAACCACCCCCAAACTATCCCGTAGGGGGCACGAACACCTGGCACGGGACCAATGTAACTTGTAGGAACTGACCGCGTAGTCCTGGATCTCCCAGTTTGTGAATAGGACGATAATTGGCAAAAATCAACACTTAAATTTAAAAACATGTCGTTAAAGGGTGAAAACTCAAACCACCCCCCAAACGACCCCGTAGGAGGAACGAACACCTCGCACGGGACCAATGTAACTTGTAGGAACTGACCGCGTAGTCCCCGGTCTCCCGGTTTGTGAGTATGACGATAATTTCCATTCATCACGTTTAGTTAAAAACAAGCCGTCAAAGGGTGAAAACCCAAACCACCCCCCAAACGACCCCGTAGGAGGCACGAACACCTCGCACGGGACCAAAGTAACTTGTAGTAACTGACCTCGTAGTCCCGGGTCTCCCGGTTCGTGAATATGACGATAATTTGCTAAAATCACACTTAGTTAAAAACAAGCCGTTAAAGGGTGAAAACCCAAACAACCCCCCAAACGATCCCGTAGGGGGCACGAACACCTCGCACGGGACAAATGTAGCTTGTAGGAACAGACCGCGTAGTCCCGGATCTCCCGGTTTGTGAATATGACGATAATTGGAAAAAATCAACACTTAAACTTAAAAACAAGCCGTTAAAGGGTGAAAACCCAAACCACCCCCCAAACGACCCCGTAGGGGGCACGAACACCTCGCACGGGACCAATGTAACTTGTAGGAACTGACCGCGTAGTCCCGGGTCTCCCGGTTTGTGAATATGACGATAATTTGCAAAAATCACACTTAGTTAAAAACAAGCCGTAAAAGGGTGAAAACTCAAACCACCCCCCAAACGACCCCGTAGGGGGCACGAACACCTCGCACGGGACCAATGTAACTTGTAGGAATTGACCGCGTAGTCCCGGATCTCCCGGTTTGAGAATAGGACGATAATTGGCAAAAATCAACACTTAAACTTAAAAACAAGCCGTTAAAGGGTGAAAACCCAAACCACCCCCCAAACGATCCCATAGGGGGCACGAACACCTCGCACGGGACCAATGTAACTTGTAGGAACTGACCGCGTAGTCCCGGGTCTCCCGGTTTGTGAATATGACGATAATTTGCAAAAATCAGCACTTGTTTAAAACAAGCCGTTAAAGGGTGAAAACCCAAACCACCCCCCAAACGATCCCGTAGGGGGCACGAACACCTCGCACGGGACCAATGTAACTTGTAGGAACTGACCGCGTAGTCCCGGGTCTCCCGGTTTGTGAATATGACGATAATTTGCAAAAATCACACTTAGTTAAAAACCTGCCGTCAAAGGGTGAATACCCAAACTAACCCCCAAACGACCCCGTAGGAAGCACGAACACCTCGCACGGGACCAATGTAACTTGTAGGAACTGATCACGTAGTCCTGGGTCTCTCAGTTTGAGAGTATGACGATAATTTGCAAAAATCTGCACTTAAACTTAAAAACAAGCCGTTAAAGATTGAAAACCCAAACCACCCCCAAACGATCCAGTAGGGGGCACGAACACCTCGCACGGGACCAATGTAACTTGTAGGAACTGACCGCGTAGTCCTGGATCTCCCAGTTTGTGAATAGGACGATAATTGGCAAAAATCAACACTTAAACTTAAAAACATGTCGTTAAAGGGTGAAAACTCAAACCACCCCCCAAACGACCCCGTAGGAGGCACGAACACCTCGCACGGGACCAATGTAACTTGTAGGAACTGACCGCGTAGTCCCGGGTCTCCCGGTTTGTGAATATGACGATAATTTCCATTCATCACGTTTAGTTAAAAACAAGCCATCAAAAGGTGAAAACCCAAACCACCCCCCAAACGACCCCGTAGGAGGCACGAACACCTCGCACGGGACTAATGTAACTTGTAGGAACTGACTGCGTAGTCCCGGGTCTCCCGGTTTGTGAATATGACGATAATTTGCAAAAATCAGCACTTAAACTTAAAAACAAGGCGTTAAAGGGTGAAAACCCAAACCACCCCCCAAACGACCCCGTAGGCGGCACGAACACCTCGCATGGGACCAATGTAACATGTAGGAACTGACCGCGTAGTCTCGGGTCTCCCGGTTTGTGAATATGATGATAATTTGCAAAAATCAGACTTAGTTAAAAACAAGCCGTCAAAGGGTGAAAACTCAAACCACCCCCCAATAGACCCCGTAGGGGGCACGGACACCTCGCACGGGACCAATGTAACTTGTAGGAACTGACCGCGTAGTCCCGGGTCTCCCGGTTTGTTAATATGACGATAATTTGCAAAAATCAGCACTTAAACTTAAAAACAAGCCGTTAAAGGGTGAAAACCCAAACCACCCCCCAAACGACCCCGTAGGGGGCACGAACACCTCGCACGGGACCAATGTAACTTGTAGGAACTGACCGCGTAGTCCCGGGTCTCCCGGTTTGTGAATATGACGATAATTTGCAAAAATCACACTTAGTTAAAAACAAGCCGTAAAAGGGTGAAAACTCAAACCACCCCCCAAACGACCCCGTAGGGGGCACGAACACCTCGCACGGGACCAATGTAACTTGTAGGAATTGACCGCGTAGTTCCGGATCTCCCGGTTTGAGAATAGGACGATAATTGGCAAAAATCAACACTTAAACTTAAAAACAAGCCGTTAAAGGGTGAAAACCCAAACCACCCCCCAAACGATCCCGTAGGGGGCACGAACACCTCGCACGGGACCAATGTAATTTGTAGGAACTGACCGCGTAGTCTCGGGTCTCCCGGTTTGTGAATATGATGATAATTTGCAAAAATCAGACTTAGTTAAAAACAAGCCGTCAAATGGTGAAAACTCAAACCACCCCCCAATAGACCCCGTAGGGGGCACGAACACCTCGCACGGGACCAATGTAACTTGTAGGAACTGACCGCGTAGTCCCGGGTCTCCTGGTTTGTGAATATGACGATAATTTGCAAAAATCAGCACTTAAACTTAAAAACAAGCCGTTAAAGGGTGAAAACCCAAACAACCCCCCAAACGATCCCGTAGGGGGCACGAACACCTCGCACGGGACCAATGTAACTTGTAGGAACTGACCGCGTAGTCTCGGGTCTCCCGGTTTGTGAATATGATGATAATTTGCAAAAATCAGACTTAGTTAAAAACAAGCCGTCAAATGGTGAAAACTCAAACCACCCCCCAATAGACCCCGTAGGGGGCACGAACACCTCGCACGGGACCAATGTTACTTGTAGGAACTGACCGCGTAATCCCGGGTCTCCCGGTTTGTGAATATGACGATAATTTGCAAAAATCACACTTAGTTAAAAACAAGCCGTAAAAGGGTGAAAACTCAAACCACCCCCCAAACGACCCCGTAGGGGGCACGAACACCTCGTACGGGACCAATGTAACTTGTAGGAATTGACCGCGTAGTCCCGGATCTCCCGGTTTGAGAATAGGACGATAATTGGCAAAAATCAACACTTAAACTTAAAAACAAGCCGTTAAAGGGTGAAAACCCAAACCACCCCCCAAACGATCCCGTAGGGGGCAAGAACACCTCGCACGGGACCAATGTAACTTGTAGGAACTGACCGCGTAGTCCCGGGTCTCCCGGTTTGTGAATATGACGATAATTTGCAAAAATCAGCACTTAAACTTAAAAACAAGCCGTTAAAGGGTGAAAACCCAAACCACCCCCCAAACGACCCCGTAGGGGGCACGAACACCTCGCACGGGACCAATGTAACTTGTAGGAACTGACCGCGTAGTCCCGGGTCTCCCGGTTTGTGAATATGGCGATAATTTGCAAAAATCACACTTAGTTAAAAACCTGCCGTCAAAGGGTGAATACCCAAACTAACCCCCAAACGACCCCGTAGGAAGCACGAACACGTCGCACGGGACCAATGTAACTTGTAGGAACTGATCACGTAGTCCCGGGTCTCTCAGTTTGAGAGTATGACGATAATTTGCAAAAATCAGCACTTAAACTTAAAAACAAGCCGTTAAAGATTGAAAACCTAAACCACCCCCAAACGATCCCGTAGGGGGCACGAACACCTCGCACGGGACCAATGTAACTTGTAGGAACTGACCGCGTAGTCCTGGATCTCCCAGTTTGTGAATAGGACGATAATTGGCAAAAATCAACACTTAAACTTAAAAACATGTCGTTAAAGGGTGAAAACTCAAACCACCCCCCAAACGACCCCGTAGGAGGCACGAACACCTCGCAATGGACGAATGTAACTTGTAGGAACTGACCGCGTAGTCCCGGGTCTCCCGGTTTGTGAGTATGACGATAATTTCCATTCATCACGTTTAGTTAAAAACAAGCCGTCAAAGGGTGAAAACCCAAACCACCCCCCAAACGACCCCGTAGGAGGCACGAACACCTCGCACGGGACTAATGTAACTTGTATGGACTGACCGCGTAGTCCCGGGTCTCCCGGTTTGGGAATATGACGATAATTTGCAAAAATCAGCACTTAAACTTAAAAACAAGGCGTTAAAGGGTGAAAACTGAAACCACCCCCCAAACGACCCCGTATGGGGCACGAACACCTCGCACGGGACCAATGTAACTTGTAGGAACTGACCGCGTAGTCCCGAATCTCCCGGTTTGTGAATAGGACGATAATTGGCAAAAATCAACACTTAAACTTAAAAACAATCCGTTAAAGGGTGAAAACCCAAACCACCTCCCAAACAACCCCGTAGGAGGCACGAACACCTCGCACGGGACCAATGTAACTTGTAGGAACTGACCGCGTAGTCCCGGGTCTCCCGGTTTGTGAATATGACGATAATTTGTAAAAATCAGCACTCAAACTTAAAAACAAGCCGTTAAAGGGTGGAAACCCAAACCACCCTCCAAACGACCCCGTAGGGGGCACGAACACCTCGTACGGGACCAATGTAACTTGTAGGAACTGACCGCGTAGTCCCGGGTCTCCCGGTTTGTGAATATGACGATAATTTGAAAAAATCACAGTTAGTTAAAAACCTGCCGTCAAAGGGTGAATACCCAAACCAACCCCCCAAACGACCCCCCAGGAAGCACGAACACCTCGCACGGGACCAATGTAACTTGTAGGAACTGATCACGTAGTCCCAGGTCTCTCGGTTTGAGAGTATGACGATAATTTGCAAAAATCAGCACTTAAACTTAAAAACAAGCCGTTAAAGGGTGAAAACCCAAACCACCCCCAAACGATCCCGTAGGGGGCACGAACACCTCGCATGGGACCAATGTAACTTGTAGGAACTGACCGCGTAGTCCTGGATCTCCCAGTTTGTGAATAGGACGATAATTGGCAAAAATCAACACATAAACTTAAAAACATGTCGTTAAAGGATGAAAACTCAAACCACCCCCCAAACGACCCGTAGGAGGCACGAACACCTCGCCCGGGACCAATGTAACTTGTAGGAACTGACCGCGTAGTCCCGGGTCTCCCGGTTTGTGAGTATGACGATAATTTCCATTCATCACGTTTAGTTAAAAACAAGCTGTCAAAGGGTGAAAACCCAAACCACCCCCCAAACGACCCCGTAGGAGGCACGAACACCTCGCACGGGACTAATGTAACTTGTAGGAACTGACCGCGTAGTCCCGGGTCTCCCGGTGTGTGAATATGACGATAATTTGCAAAAATCAGCACTTAAACATAAAAACAAGCCGTTAAAGAGTGAAAACCCAAACCACCCCCCAAACGACCCCGTAGGGGGCACGAACACCTTGCACGGGACCAATGTAACTTTTAGGAACTGACCGCGTAGTCCCGGATCTCCCGGTTTGTGAATAGGACTATAATTGGCAAAAATCAACACTTAAACTTAAAAACAAGCCGTTAAAGGGTGAAAACCCAAACCACCCCCCAAACGACCCCGTAGGAGGTACGAACACCTCGCACGGGACCAATGTAACTTGTAGGAACTGACCGCGTAGTCTCGGGTCTCCCGGTTTGTGAATATGATGATAATTTGCAAAAATCAGACTTAGTTAAAAACAAGCCGTCAAAGGGTGAAAACTCAAACCACCCCCCAATAGACCCCGTAGGGGGCACGAACACCTCGCACGGGACCAATGTAACTTGTAGGAACTGACCGCGTAGTCCCGGGTCTCCCGGTTTGTTAATATGACGATAATTTGCAAAAATCAGCACTTAAACTTAAAAACAAGCCGTTAAAGGGTGAAAACCCAAACCACCCCCCAAACGACCCCGTAGGGGGCACGAACACCTCGCACGGGACCAATGTAACTTGTAGGAACTGACCGCGTAGTCCCGGGTCTCCCGGTTTGTGAATATGACGATAATTTGCAAAAATCACACTTAGTTAAAAACAAGCCGTAAAAGGGTGAAAACTCAAACCACCCCCCAAACGACCCCGTAGGGGGCACGAACACCTCGCACGGGACCAATGTAACTTGTAGGAATTGACCTCATAGTCCCGGATCTCCCGGTTTGAGAATAGGACGATAATTGGCAAAAATCAACACTTAAACTTAAAAACAAGCCGTTAAAGGGTGAAAACCCAAACCACCCCCCAAACGATCCCATAGGGGGCACGAACACCTCGCACGGGACCAATGTAACTTGTAGGAACTGACCGCGTAGTCCCGGGTCTCCCGGTTTGTGAATATGACGATAATTTGCAAAAATCAGCACTTGTTTAAAACAAGCCGTTAAAGGGTGAAAACCCAAACCACCCCCCAAACGATCCCGTAGGGGGCACGAACACCTCGCACGGGACCAATGTAACTTGTAGGAACTGACCGCGTAGTCCCGGGTCTCCCGGTTTGTGAATATGACGATAATTTGCAAAAATCACACTTAGTTAAAAACCTGCCGTCAAAGGGTGAATACCCAAACTAACCCCCAAACGACCCCGTAGGAAGCACGAACACCTCGCACGGGACCAATGTAACTTGTAGGAACTGATCACGTAGTCCCGGGTCTCTCAGTTTGAGAGTATGACGATAATTTGCAAAAATCTGCACTTAAACTTAAAAACAAGCCGTTAAGGATTGAAAACCCAAACCACCCCCAAACGATCCAGTAGGGGGCACGAACACCTCGCACGGGACCAATGTAACTTGTAGGAACTGACCACGTAGTCCTGGATCTCCCAGTTTGTGAATAGGACGATAATTGGCAAAAATCAACACTTAAACTTAAAAACATGTCGTTAAAGGGTGAAAACTCAAACCACCCCCCAAACGACCCCGTAGGAGGCACGAACACCTCGCACGGGACCAATGTAACTTGTAGGAACTGACCGCGTAGTCCCGGGTCTCCCGGTTTGTGAGTATGACGATAATTTCCATTCATCACGTTTAGTTAAAAACAAGCCATCAAATGGTGAAAACCCAAACCACCCCCCAAACGACCCCGTAGGAGGCACGAACACCTCGCACGGGACTAATGTAACTTGTAGGAACTGACTGCGTAGTCCCGGGTCTCCCGGTTTGTGAATATGACGATAATTTGCAAAAATCAGCACTTAAACTTAAAAACAAGGCGTTAAAGGGTGAAAACTGAAACCACACCCCAAACGACCCCGTATGGGGCACGAACACCTCGCACGGGACCAATGTAACTTGTAGGAACTGACCGCGTAGTCCCGGATCTCCCGGTTTGAGAATAGGACGATAATTGGCAAAAATCAACACTTAAACTTAAAAACAAGCCGTTAAAGGGTGAAAACCCAAACCACCCCCCAAACGATCCCATAGGGGGCACGAACACCTCGCACGGGACCAATGTAACTTGTAGGAACTGACCGCGTAGTCCCGGGTCTCCCGGTTTGTGAATATGACGATAATTTGCAAAAATCAGCACTTGTTTAAAACAAGCCGTTAAAGGGTGAAAACCCAAACCACCCCCCAAACGATCCCGTAGGGGGCACGAACACCTCGCACGGGACCAATGTAACTTGTAGGAACTGACCGCGTAGTCCCGGGTCTCCCGGTTTGTGAATATGACGATAATTTGCAAAAATCACACTTAGTTAAAAACCTGCCGTCAAAGGGTGAATACCCAAACTAACCCCCAAACGACCCCGTAGGAAGCACGAACACCTCGCACGGGACCAATGTAACTTGTAGGAACTGATCACGTAGTCCCGGGTCTCTCAGTTTGAGAGTATGACGATAATTTGCAAAAATCTGCACTTAAACTTAAAAACAAGCCGTTAAGGATTGAAAACCCAAACCACCCCCAAACGATCCAGTAGGGGGCACGAACACCTCGCACGGGACCAATGTAACTTGTAGGAACTGACCGCGTAGTCCTGGATCTCCCAGTTTGTGAATAGGACGATAATTGGCAAAAATCAACACTTAAACTTAAAAACATGTCGTTAAAGGGTGAAAACTCAAACCACCCCCCAAACGACCCCGTAGGAGGCACGAACACCTCGCACGGGACCAATGTAACTTGTAGGAACTGACCGCGTAGTCCCGGGTCTCCCGGTTTGTGAGTATGACGATAATTTCCATTCATCACGTTTAGTTAAAAACAAGCCATCAAATGGTGAAAACCCAAACCACCCCCCAAACGACCCCGTAGGAGGCACGAACACCTCGCACGGGACTAATGTAACTTGTAGGAACTGACTGCGTAGTCCCGGGTCTCCCGGTTTGTGAATATGACGATAATTTGCAAAAATCAGCACTTAAACTTAAAAACAAGGCGTTAAAGGGTGAAAACCCAAACCACCCCCCAAACGACCCCGTAGGCGGCACGAACACCTCGCACGGGACCAATGTAACATGTAGCAATTGACCGCGTAGTCTCGGGTCTCCCGGTTTGTGAATATGATGATAATTTGCAAAAATCAGACTTAGTTAAAAACAAGCCGTCAAAGGGTGAAAACTCAAACCACCCCCCAATAGACCCCGTAGGGGGCACGAACACCTCGCACGGGACCAATGTAACTTGTAGGAACTGACCGCGAAGTCCCGGGTCTCCCGGTTTGTTAATATGACGATAATTTGCAAAAATCAGCACTTAAACTTAAAAACAAGCCGTTAAAGGGTGAAAACCCAAACCACCCCCCAAACGACCCCGTAGGGGGCACGAACACCTCGCACGGGACCAATGTAATTTGTAGGAACTGACCGCGTAGTCCCGGGTCTCCCGGTTTGTGAATATGACGATAATTTGCAAAAATCACACTTAGTTAAAAACAAGCCGTAAAAGGGTGAAAACTCAAACCACCCCCCAAATGACCCCGTAGGGGGCACGAACACCTCGCACGGGACCAATGTAACTTGTAGGAATTGACCGCGTAGTCCCGGATCTCCCGGTTTGAGAATAGGACGATAATTGGCAAAAATCAACACTTAAACTTAAAAACAAGCCGTTAAAGGGTGAAAACCCA
The DNA here is from genome assembly GCA_949130495.1 of Sambucus nigra. Lineage (NCBI taxonomy): Eukaryota > Viridiplantae > Streptophyta > Magnoliopsida > Dipsacales > Adoxaceae > Sambucus > Sambucus nigra. The sequence goes on from OX422218.1 coordinate 153,484,628, forward strand.
AACCACCCCCCAAACGATCCCGTAGGGGGCACGAACACCTCGCACGGGACCAATGTAACTTGTAGGAACTGACCGCGTAGTCTCGGGTCTCCCGGTTTGTGAATATGATGATAATTTGCAAAAATCAGACTTAGTTAAAAACAAGCCGTCAAATGGTGAAAACTCAAACCACCCCCCAATAGACCCCGTAGGGGGCACGAACACCTCGCACGGGACCAATGTAACTTGTAGGAACTGACCGCGTAGTCCCGGGTCTCCTGGTTTGTGAATATGACGATAATTTGCAAAAATCAGCACTTAAACTTAAAAACAAGCCGTTAAAGGGTGAAAACCCAAACAACCCCCCAAACGACCCCGTAGGGGGCACGAACACCTCGTACGGGACCAATGTAACTTGTAGGAACTGACCGCGTAATCCCGGGTCTCCCGGTTTGTGAATATGACGATAATTTGCAAAAATCACACTTAGTTAAAAACAAGCCGTAAAAGGGTGAAAACTCAAACAACCCCCCAAACGACCCCGTAGGGGGCACGAACACCTCGTACGGGACCAATGTAACTTGTAGGAATTGACCGCGTAGTCCCGGATCTCCCGGTTTGAGAATAGGACGATAATTGGCAAAAATCAACACTTAAACTTAAAAACAAGCCGTTAAAGGGTGAAAACCCAAACCACCCCCCAAACGATCCCGTAGGGGGCAAGAACACCTCGCACGGGACCAATGTAACTTGTAGGAACTGACCGCGTAGTCCCGGGTCTCCCGGTTTGTGAATATGACGATAATTTGCAAAAATCAGCACTTAAACTTAAAAACAAGCCGTTAAAGGGTGAAAACCCAAACCACCCCCCAAACGACCCCGTAGGGGGCACGAACACCTCGCACGGGACCAATGTAACTTGTAGGAACTGACCGCGTAGTCCCGGGTCTCCCGGTTTGTGAATATGGCGATAATTTGCAAAAATCACACTTAGTTAAAAACCTGCCGTCAAAGGGTGAATACCCAAACTAACCCCCAAACGACCCCGTAGGAAGCACGAACACGTCGCACGGGACCAATGTAACTTGTAGGAACTGATCACGTAGTCCCGGGTCTCTCAGTTTGAGAGTATGACGATAATTTGCAAAAATCAGCACTTAAACTTAAAAACAAGCCGTTAAAGATTGAAAACCTAAACCACCCCCAAACGATCCCGTAGGGGGCACGAACACCTCGCACGGGACCAATGTAACTTGTAGGAATTGACCTCATAGTCCCGGATCTCCCGGTTTGAGAATAGGACGATAATTGGCAAAAATCAACACTTAAACTTAAAAACAAGCCGTTAAAGGGTGAAAACCCAAACCACCCCCCAAACGATCCCATAGGGGGCACGAACACCTCGCACGGGACCAATGTAACTTGTAGGAACTGACCGCGTAGTCCCGGGTCTCCCGGTTTGTGAATATGACGATAATTTGCAAAAATCAGCACTTGTTTAAAACAAGCCGTTAAAGGGTGAAAACCCAAACCACCCCCCAAACGATCCCGTAGGGGGCACGAACACCTCGCACGGGACCAATGTAACTTGTAGGAACTGACCGCGTAGTCCCGGGTCTCCCGGTTTGTGAATATGACGATAATTTGCAAAAATCACACTTAGTTAAAAACCTGCCGTCAAAGGGTGAATACCCAAACTAACCCCCAAACGACCCCGTAGGAAGCACGAACACCTCGCACGGGACCAATGTAACTTGTAGGAACTGATCACGTAGTCCCGGGTCTCTCAGTTTGAGAGTATGACGATAATTTGCAAAAATCAGCACTTAAACTTAAAAACAAGCCGTTAAAGATTGAAAACCTAAACCACCCCCAAACGACCCCGTAGGGGGCACGAACACCTCGCACGGGACCAATGTAACTTGTAGGAATTGACCTCATAGTCCCGGATCTCCCGGTTTGAGAATAGGACGATAATTGGCAAAAATCAACACTTAAACTTAAAAACAAGCCGTTAAAGGGTGAAAACCCAAACCACCCCCCAAACGATCCCATAGGGGGCACGAACACCTCGCACGGGACCAATGTAACTTGTAGGAACTGACCGCGTAGTCCCGGGTCTCCCGGTTTGTGAATATGACGATAATTTGCAAAAATCAGCACTTGTTTAAAACAAGCCGTTAAAGGGTGAAAACCCAAACCACCCCCCAAACGATCCCGTAGGGGGCACGAACACCTCGCACGGGACCAATGTAACTTGTAGGAACTGACCGCGTAGTCCCGGGTCTCCCGGTTTGTGAATATGACGATAATTTGCAAAAATCACACTTAGTTAAAAACCTGCCGTCAAAGGGTGAATACCCAAACTAACCCCCAAACGACCCCGTAGGAAGCACGAACACCTCGCACGGGACCAATGTAACTTGTAGGAACTGATCACGTAGTCCCGGGTCTCTCAGTTTGAGAGTATGACGATAATTTGCAAAAATCTGCACTTAAACTTAAAAACAAGCCGTTAAGGATTGAAAACCCAAACCACCCCCAAACGATCCAGTAGGGGGCACGAACACCTCGCACGGGACCAATGTAACTTGTAGGAACTGACCGCGTAGTCCTGGATCTCCCAGTTTGTGAATAGGACGATAATTGGCAAAAATCAACACTTAAACTTAAAAACATGTCGTTAAAGGGTGAAAACTCAAACCACCCCCCAAACGACCCCGTAGGAGGCACGAACACCTCGCACGGGACCAATGTAACTTGTAGGAACTGACCGCGTAGTCCCGGGTCTCCCGGTTTGTGAGTATGACGATAATTTCCATTCATCACGTTTAGTTAAAAACAAGCCATCAAATGGTGAAAACCCAAACCACCCCCCAAACGACCCCGTAGGAGGCACGAACACCTCGCACGGGACTAATGTAACTTGTAGGAACTGACTGCGTAGTCCCGGGTCTCCCGGTTTGTGAATATGACGATAATTTGCAAAAATCAGCACTTAAACTTAAAAACAAGGCGTTAAAGGGTGAAAACTGAAACCACACCCCAAACGACCCCGTATGGGGCACGAACACCTCGCACGGGACCAATGTAACTTGTAGGAACTGACCGCGTAGTCCCGGATCTCCCGGTTTGAGAATAGGACGATAATTGGCAAAAATCAACACTTAAACTTAAAAACAAGCCGTTAAAGGGTGAAAACCCAAACCACCCCCCAAACGATCCCATAGGGGGCACGAACACCTCGCACGGGACCAATGTAACTTGTAGGAACTGACCGCGTAGTCCCGGGTCTCCCGGTTTGTGAATATGACGATAATTTGCAAAAATCAGCACTTGTTTAAAACAAGCCGTTAAAGGGTGAAAACCCAAACCACCCCCCAAACGATCCCGTAGGGGGCACGAACACCTCGCACGGGACCAATGTAACTTGTAGGAACTGACCGCGTAGTCCCGGGTCTCCCGGTTTGTGAATATGACGATAATTTGCAAAAATCACACTTAGTTAAAAACCTGCCGTCAAAGGGTGAATACCCAAACTAACCCCCAAACGACCCCGTAGGAAGCACGAACACCTCGCACGGGACCAATGTAACTTGTAGGAACTGATCACGTAGTCCCGGGTCTCTCAGTTTGAGAGTATGACGATAATTTGCAAAAATCTGCACTTAAACTTAAAAACAAGCCGTTAAGGATTGAAAACCCAAACCACCCCCAAACGATCCAGTAGGGGGCACGAACACCTCGCACGGGACCAATGTAACTTGTAGGAACTGACCGCGTAGTCCTGGATCTCCCAGTTTGTGAATAGGACGATAATTGGCAAAAATCAACACTTAAACTTAAAAACATGTCGTTAAAGGGTGAAAACTCAAACCACCCCCCAAACGACCCCGTAGGAGGCACGAACACCTCGCACGGGACCAATGTAACTTGTAGGAACTGACCGCGTAGTCCCGGGTCTCCCGGTTTGTGAGTATGACGATAATTTCCATTCATCACGTTTAGTTAAAAACAAGCCATCAAATGGTGAAAACCCAAACCACCCCCCAAACGACCCCGTAGGAGGCACGAACACCTCGCACGGGACTAATGTAACTTGTAGGAACTGACTGCGTAGTCCCGGGTCTCCCGGTTTGTGAATATGACGATAATTTGCAAAAATCAGCACTTAAACTTAAAAACAAGGCGTTAAAGGGTGAAAACCCAAACCACCCCCCAAACGACCCCGTAGGCGGCACGAACACCTTGCACGGGACCAATGTAACATGTAGCAATTGACCGCGTAGTCTCGGGTCTCCCGGTTTGTGAATATGATGATAATTTGCAAAAATCAGACTTAGTTAAAAACAAGCCGTCAAAGGGTGAAAACTCAAACCACCCCCCAATAGACCCCGTAGGGGGCACGAACACCTCGCACGGGACCAATGTAACTTGTAGGAACTGACCGCGAAGTCCCGGGTCTCCCGGTTTGTTAATATGACGATAATTTGCAAAAATCAGCACTTAAACTTAAAAACAAGCCGTTAAAGGGTGAAAACCCAAACCACCCCCCAAACGACCCCGTAGGGGGCACGAACACCTCGCACGGGACCAATGTAATTTGTAGGAACTGACCGCGTAGTCCCGGGTCTCCCGGTTTGTGAATATGACGATAATTTGCAAAAATCACACTTAGTTAAAAACAAGCCGTAAAAGGGTGAAAACTCAAACCACCCCCCAAACGACCCCGTAGGGGGCACGAACACCTCGCACGGGACCAATGTAACTTGTAGGAATTGACCGCGTAGTCCCGGATCTCCCGGTTTGAGAATAGGACGATAATTGGCAAAAATCAACACTTAAACTTAAAAACAAGCCGTTAAAGGGTGAAAACCCAAACCACCCCCCAAACGATCCCGTAGGGGGCACGAACACCTCGCACGGGACCAATGTAACTTGTAGGAACTGACCGCGTAGTCTCGGGTCTCCCGGTTTGTGAATATGATGATAATTTGCAAAAATCAGACTTAGTTAAAAACAAGCCGTCAAATGGTGAAAACTCAAACCACCCCCCAATAGACCCCGTAGGGGGCACGAACACCTCGCACGGGACCAATGTAACTTGTAGGAACTGACCGCGTAGTCCCGGGTCTCCTGGTTTGTGAATATGACGATAATTTGCAAAAATCAGCACTTAAACTTAAAAACAAGCCGTTAAAGGGTGAAAACCCAAACAACCCCCCAAACGACCCCGTAGGGGGCACGAACACCTCGTACGGGACCAATGTAACTTGTAGGAACTGACCGCGTAATCCCGGGTCTCCCGGTTTGTGAATATGACGATAATTTGCAAAAATCACACTTAGTTAAAAACAAGCCGTAAAAGGGTGAAAACTCAAACCACCCCCCAAACGACCCCGTAGGGGGCACGAACACCTCGTACGGGACCAATGTAACTTGTAGGAATTGACCGCGTAGTCCCGGATCTCCCGGTTTGAGAATAGGACGATAATTGGCAAAAATCAACACTTAAACTTAAAAACAAGCCGTTAAAGGGTGAAAACCCAAACCACCCCCCAAACGATCCCGTAGGGGGCAAGAACACCTCGCACGGGACCAATGTAACTTGTAGGAACTGACCGCGTAGTCCCGGGTCTCCCGGTTTGTGAATATGACGATAATTTGCAAAAATCAGCACTTAAACTTAAAAACAAGCCGTTAAAGGGTGAAAACCCAAACCACCCCCCAAACGACCCCGTAGGGGGCACGAACACCTCGCACGGGACCAATGTAACTTGTAGGAACTGACCGCGTAGTCCCGGGTCTCCCGGTTTGTGAATATGGCGATAATTTGCAAAAATCACACTTAGTTAAAAACCTGCCGTCAAAGGGTGAATACCCAAACTAACCCCCAAACGACCCCGTAGGAAGCACGAACACGTCGCACGGGACCAATGTAACTTGTAGGAACTGATCACGTAGTCCCGGGTCTCTCAGTTTGAGAGTATGACGATAATTTGCAAAAATCACACTTAGTTAAAAACAAGCCGTAAAAGGGTGAAAACTCAAACCACCCCCCAAACGACCCCGTAGGGGGCATGAACACCTCGCACGGGACCAATGTAACTTGTAGGAATTGACCGCGTAGTCCCGGATCTCCCGGTTTGAGAATAGGACGATAATTGGCAAAAATCAACACTTAAACTTAAAAACAAGCCGTTAAAGGGTGAAAACCCAAACCACCCCCCAAACGATCCCGTAGGGGGCACGAACACCTCGCACGGGACCAATGTAACTTGTAGGAACTGACCGCGTAGTCCCGGGTCTCCCGGTTTGTGAATATGACGATAATTTGCAAAAATCACACTTAGTTAAAAACCTGCCGTCAATGGGTGAATACCCAAACTAACCCCCAAACGACCCCGTAGGAAGCACGAACACCTCGCACGGGACCAATTTAACTTGTAGGAACAGATCACGTAGTCCCGGGTCTCTCAGTTTGAGAGTATGACAATAATTTGCAAAAATCAGCACTTAAACTTAAAAACAAGCCGTTAAAGATTGAAAACCCAAACCACCCCCAAACGATCCCGTAGGAAGCACGAACACCTCGCACGGGACCAATGTAACTTGTAGGAACAGATCACGTAGTCCCGGGTCTCTCGGTTTGAGAGTATGACGATAATTTGCAAAAATCTGCACGTAAACTTAAAAACAAGCCGTTAAAGGGTGAAAACCCAAACCACCCCCAAACGATCCAGTAGGGGGCACGAACACCTCGCACGGGATCAATGTAACTTGTAGGAACTGACCGCGTAGTCCTGGATCTCCCAGTTTGTGAATAGGACGATAATTGGCAAAAATCAACACTTAAACTTAAAAACATGTCGTTAAAGGGTGAAAACTCAAACCACCCCCCAAACGACCCCGTAGGAGGCACGAACACCTCGCACGGGACCAATGTAACTTGTAGGAACTGACCGCGTAGTCCCGGGTCTCCCGGTTTGTGAGTATGACGATAATTTCCATTCATCACGTTTAGTTAAAAACAAGCCGTCAAAGGGTGAAAACCCAAACCACCCCCAAATGACCCCGTAGGAGGCACGAACACCTCGCACGGGACTAATGTAACTTATAGGAACTGACCGCGTAGTCCCGGGTCTCCCGGTTTGTGAATATGACGATAATTTGCAAAAATCAGCACTTAAACTTAAAAACAAGGCGTTAAAGGGTAAAAACTGAAACCACACCCCAAACGACCCCGTATGGGGCACGAACACCTCGCACGGGACCAATGTAACTTGTAGGAACTGACCGAGTAGTCCCGGATCTCCCGGTTTGTGAATAGGATGATAATTCGCAAAAATCAACACTTAAACTTAAAAACAAGCCGTTAAAGGGTGAAAACCCAAACCACCCCCCAAACGATCCCGTAGGGGGCACGAACACGTCGCACGGGACCAATGTAACTTGTAGGAACTGACCGCGTAGTCCCGAATCTCCCGGTTTGTGAATAGGACGATAATTGGCAAAAATCAACACTTAAACTTAAAAACAAGCCGTTAAAGGGTGAAAACCCAAACCACCCCCCAAACGATCCCGTAGGGGGCACGAACACCTCGCACGGGACCAATGTAATTTGTAGGAACTGACCGCGTAGTCTCGGGTCTCCCGGTTTGTGAATATGATGATAATTTGCAAAAATCAGACTTAGTTAAAAACAAGCCGTCAAATGGTGAAAACTCAAACCACCCCCCAATAGACCCCGTAGGGGGCACGAACACCTCGCACGTGGCCAATGTAACTTGTAGGAACTGACCGCGTAGTCCCGGGTCTCCTGGTTTGTGAATATGACGATAATTTGCAAAAATCAGCACTTAAACTTAAAAACAAGCCGTTAAAGGGTGAAAACCCAAACAACCCCCCAAACGATCCCGTAGGGGGCACGAACACCTCGCACGGGACCAATGTAACTTCTAGGAACTGACCGCGTAGTCTCGGGTCTCCCGGTTTGTGAATATGATGATAATTTGCAAAAATCAGACTTAGTTAAAAACAAGCCGTCAAATGGTGAAAACTCAAACCACCCCCCAATAGACCCCGTAGGGGGCACGAACACCTCGCACGGGACCAATGTTACTTGTAGGAACTGACCGCGTAATCCCGGGTCTCCCGGTTTGTGAATATGACGATAATTTGCAAAAATCACACTTAGTTAAAAACAAGCCGTAAAAGGGTGAAAACTCAAACAACCCCCCAAACGACCCCGTAGGGGGCACGAACACCTCGTACGGGACCAATGTAACTTGTAGGAATTGACCGCGTAGTCCCGGATCTCCCGGTTTGAGAATAGGACGATAATTGGCAAAAATCAACACTTAAACTTAAAAACAAGCCGTTAAAGGGTGAAAACCCAAACCACCCCCCAAACGATCCCGTAGGGGGCAAGAACACCTCGCACGGGACCAATGTAACTTGTAGGAACTGACCGCGTAGTCCCGGGTCTCCCGGTTTGTGAATATGACGATAATTTGCAAAAATCAGCACTTAAACTTAAAAACAAGCCGTTAAAGGGTGAAAACCCAAACCACCCCCCAAACGACCCCGTAGGGGGCACGAACACCTCGCACGGGACCAATGTAACTTGTAGGAACTGACCGCGTAGTCCCGGGTCTCCCGGTTTGTGAATATGGCGATAATTTGCAAAAATCACACTTAGTTAAAAACCTGCCGTCAAAGGGTGAATACCCAAACTAACCCCCAAACGACCCCGTAGGAAGCACGAACACGTCGCACGGGACCAATGTAACTTGTAGGAACTGATCACGTAGTCCCGGGTCTCTCAGTTTGAGAGTATGACGATAATTTGCAAAAATCAGCACTTAAACTTAAAAACAAGCCGTTAAAGATTGAAAACCTAAACCACCCCCAAACGATCCCGTAGGGGGCACGAACACCTCGCACGGGACCAATGTAACTTGTAGGAACTGACCGCGTAGTCCTGGATCTCCCAGTTTGTGAATAGGACGATAATTGGCAAAAATCAACACTTAAACTTAAAAACAGGTCGTTAAAGGGTGAAAACTCAAACCACACCCCAAACGACCCCGTAGGAGGCACGAACACCTCGCAATGGACGAATGTAACTTGTAGGAACTGACCGCGTAGTCCCGGGTCTCCCGGTTTGTGAGTATGACGATAATTTCCATTCATCACGTTTAGTTAAAAACAAGCCGTCAAAGGGTGAAAACCCAAACCACCCCCCAAACGACCCCGTAGGAGGCACGAACACCTCGCACGGGACTAATGTAACTTGTATGGACTGACCGCGTAGTCCCGGGTCTCCCGGTTTGGGAATATGACGATAATTTGCAAAAATCAGCACTTAAACTTAAAAACAAGGCGTTAAAGGGTGAAAACTGAAACCACCCCCCAAACGACCCCGTATGGGGCACGAACACCTCGCACGGGACCAATGTAACTTGTAGGAACTGACCGCGTAGTCCCGAATCTCCCGGTTTGTGAATAGGACGATAATTGGCAAAAATCAACACTTAAACTTAAAAACAAGCCGTTAAAGGGTGAAAACCCAAACCACCTCCCAAACAACCCCGTAGGAGGCACGAACACCTCGCACGGGACCAATGTAACTTGTAGGAACTGACCGCGTAGTCCCGGGTCTCCCGGTTTGTGAATATGACGATAATTTGTAAAAATCAGCACTCAAACTTAAAAACAAGCCGTTAAAGGGTGGAAACCCAAACCACCCTCCAAACGACCCCGTAGGGGGCACGAACACCTCGTACGGGACCAATGTAACTTGTAGGAACTGACCGCGTAGTCCCGGGTCTCCCGGTTTGTGAATATGACGATAATTTGAAAAAATCACAGTTAGTTAAAAACCTGCCGTCAAAGGGTGAATACCCAAACCAACCCCCCAAACGACCCCCCAGGAAGCACGAACACCTCGCACGGGACCAATGTAACTTGTAGGAACTGATCACGTAGTCCCAGGTCTCTCGGTTTGAGAGTATGACGATAATTTGCAAAAATCAGCACTTAAACTTAAAAACAAGCCGTTAAAGGGTGAAAACCCAAACCACCCCCAAACGATCCCGTAGGGGGCACGAACACCTCGCATGGGACCAATGTAACTTGTAGGAACTGACCGCGTAGTCCTGGATCTCCCAGTTTGTGAATAGGACGATAATTGGCAAAAATCAACACATAAACTTAAAAACATGTCGTTAAAGGATGAAAACTCAAACCACCCCCCAAACGACCCGTAGGAGGCACGAACACCTCGCCCGGGACCAATGTAACTTGTAGGAACTGACCGCGTAGTCCCGGGTCTCCCGGTTTGTGAGTATGACGATAATTTCCATTCATCACGTTTAGTTAAAAACAAGCTGTCAAAGGGTGAAAACCCAAACCACCCCCCAAACGACCCCGTAGGAGGCACGAACACCTCGCACGGGACTAATGTAACTTGTAGGAACTAACCGCGTAGTCCCGGGTCTCCCGGTGTGTGAATATGACGATAATTTGCAAAAATCAGCACTTAAACATAAAAACAAGCCGTTAAAGAGTGAAAACCCAAACCACCCCCCAAACGACCCCGTAGGGGGCACGAACACCTTGCACGGGACCAATGTAACTTGTAGGAACTGACCGCGTAGTCCCGGATCTCCCGGTTTGTGAATAGGACTATAATTGGCAAAAATCAACCCTTAAACTTAAAAACAAGCCGTTAAAGGGTGAAAACCCAAACCACCCCCCAAACGACCCCGTAGGAGGTACGAACACCTCGCACGGGACCAATGTAACTTGTAGGAACTGACCGCGTAGTCTCGGGTCTCCCGGTTTGTGAATATGATGATAATTTGCAAAAATCAGACTTAGTTAAAAACAAGCCGTCAAAGGGTGAAAACTCAAACCACCCCCCAATAGACCCCGTAGGGGGCACGAACACCTCGCACGGGACCAATGTAACTTGTAGGAACTGACCGCGTAGTCCCGGGTCTCCCGGTTTGTTAATATGACGATAATTTGCAAAAATCAGCACTTAAACTTAAAAACAAGCCGTTAAAGGGTGAAAACCCAAACCACCCCCCAAACGACCCCGTAGGGGGCACGAACACCTCGCACGGGACCAATGTAACTTGTAGGAACTGACCGCGTAGTTCCGGGTCTCCCGGTTTGTGAATATGACGATAATTTGCAAAAATCACACTTAGTTAAAAACAAGCCGTAAAAGGGTGAAAACTCAAACCACCCCCCAAACGACCCCGTAGGGGGCACGAACACCTCGCACGGGACCAATGTAACTTGTAGGAATTGACCTCGTAGTCCCGGATCTCCCGGTTTGAGAATAGGACGATAATTGGCAAAAATCAACACTTAAACTTAAAAACAAGCCGTTAAAGGGTGAAAACCCAAACCACCCCCCAAACGATCCCATAGGGGGCACGAACACCTCGCACGGGACCAATGTAACTTGTAGGAACTGACCGCGTAGTCCCGGGTCTCCCGGTTTGTGAATATGACGATAATTTGCAAAAATCAGCACTTGTTTAAAACAAGCCGTTAAAGGGTGAAAACCCAAACCACCCCCCAAACGATCCCGTAGGGGGCACGAACACCTCGCACGGGACCAATGTAACTTGTAGGAACTGACCGCGTAGTCCCGGGTCTCCCGGTTTGTGAATATGACGATAATTTGCAAAAATCACACTTAGTTAAAAACCTGCCGTCAAAGGGTGAATACCCAAACTAACCCCCAAACGACCCCGTAGGAAGCACGAACACCTCGCACGGGACCAATGTAACTTGTAGGAACTGATCACGTAGTCCCGGGTCTCTCAGTTTGAGAGTATGACGATAATTTGCAAAAATCTGCACTTAAACTTAAAAACAAGCCGTTAAGGATTGAAAACCCAAACCACCCCCAAACGATCCAGTAGGGGGCACGAACACCTCGCACGGGACCAATGTAACTTGTAGGAACTGACCGCGTAGTCCTGGATCTCCCAGTTTGTGAATAGGACGATAATTGGCAAAAATCAACACTTAAACTTAAAAACATGTCGTTAAAGGGTGAAAACTCAAACCACCCCCCAAACGACCCCGTAGGAGGCACGAACACCTCGCACGGGACCAATGTAACTTGTAGGAACTGACCGCGTAGTCCCGGGTCTCCCGGTTTGTGAGTATGACGATAATTTCCATTCATCACGTTTAGTTAAAAACAAGCCATCAAATGGTGAAAACCCAAACCACCCCCCAAACGACCCCGTAGGAGGCACGAACACCTCGTACGGGACTAATGTAACTTGTAGGAACTGACTGCGTAGTCCCGGGTCTCCCGGTTTGTGAATATGACGATAATTTGCAAAAATCAGCACTTAAACTTAAAAAAAGGCGTTAAAGGGTGAAAACCCAAACCACCCCCCAAACGACCCCGTAGGCGGCACGAACACCTCGCACGGGACCAATGTAACATGTAGCAACTGACCGCGTAGTCTCGGGTCTCCCGGTTTGTGAATATGATGATAATTTGCAAAAATCAGACTTAGTTAAAAACAAGCCGTCAAAGGGTGAAAACTCAAACCACCCCCCAATAGACCCCGTAGGGGGCACGAACACCTCGCACGGGACCAATGTAACTTGTAGGAACTGACCGCGTAGTCCCGGGTCTCCCGATTTGTTAATATGACGATAATTTGCAAAAATCAGCACTTAAACTTAAAAACAAGCCGTTAAAGGGTGAAAACCCAAACCACCCCCCAAACGACCCCGTAGGGGGCACGAACACCTCGCACGGGACCAATGTAACTTGTAGGAACTGACCGCGTAGTCCCGGGTCTCCCGGTTTGTGAATATGACGATAATTTGAAAAAATCACACTTAGTTAAAAACAAGCCGTAAAAGGGTGAAAACTCAAACCACCCCCCAAACGACCCCGTAGGGGGCACGAACACCTCGCACGGGACCAATGTAACTTGTAGGAATTGACCGCGTAGTCCCGGATCTCCCGGTTTGAGAATAGGACGATAATTGGCAAAAATCAACACTTAAACTTAAAAACAAGCCGTTAAAGGGTGAAAACCCAAACCACCCCCCAAACGATCCCGTAGGGGGCACGAACACCTCGCACGGGACCAATGTAACTTGTAGGAACTGACCGCGTAGTCTCGGGTCTCCCGGTTTGTGAATATGATGATAATTTGCAAAAATCAGACTTAGTTAAAAACAAGCCGTCAAATGGTGAAAACTCAAACCACCCCCCAATAGACCCCGTAGGGGGCACGAACACCTCGCACGGGACCAATGTAACTTGTAGGAACTGACCGCGTAGTCCCGGGTCTCCTGGTTTGTGAATATGACGATAATTTGCAAAAATCAGCACTTAAACTTAAAAACAAGCCGTTAAAGGGTGAAAATCCAAACAACCCCCCAAACGACCCCGTAGGGGGCACGAACACCTCGTACGGGACCAATGTAACTTGTAGGAACTGACCGCGTAATCCCGGGTCTCCCGGTTTGTGAATATGACGATAATTTGCAAAAATCACACTTAGTTAAAAACAAGCCGTAAAAGGGTGAAAACTCAAACAACCCCCCAAACGACCCCGTAGGGGGCACGAACACCTCGTACGGGACCAATGTAACTTGTAGGAATTGACCGCGTAGTCCCGGATCTCCCGGTTTGAGAATAGGACGATAATTGGCAAAAATCAACACTTAAACTTAAAAACAAGCCGTTAAAGGGTGAAAACCCAAACCACCCCCCAAACGATCCCGTAGGGGGCAAGAACACCTCGCACGGGACCAATGTAACTTGTAGGAACTGACCGCGTAGTCCCGGGTCTCCCGGTTTGTGAATATGACGATAATTTGCAAAAATCAGCACTTAAACTTAAAAACAAGCCGTTAAAGGGTGAAAACCCAAACCACCCCCCAAACGACCCCGTAGGGGGCACGAACACCTCGCACGGGACCAATGTAACTTGTAGGAACTGACCGCGTAGTCCCGGGTCTCCCGGTTTGTGAATATGGCGATAATTTGCAAAAATCACACTTAGTTAAAAACCTGCCGTCAAAGGGTGAATACCCAAACTAACCCCCAAACGACCCCGTAGGAAGCACGAACACGTCGCACGGGACCAATGTAACTTGTAGGAACTGATCACGTAGTCCCGGGTCTCTCAGTTTGAGAGTATGACGATAATTTGCAAAAATCAGCACTTAAACTTAAAAACAAGCCGTTAAAGATTGAAAACCTAAACCACCCCCAAACGATCCCGTAGGGGGCACGAACACCTCGCACGGGACCAATGTAACTTGTAGGAACTGACCGCGTAGTCCTGGATCTCCCAGTTTGTGAATAGGACGATAATTGGCAAAAATCAACACTTAAACTTAAAAACATGTCGTTAAAGGGTGAAAACTCAAACCACCCCCCAAACGACCCCGTAGGAGGCACGAACACCTCGCAATGGACGAATGTAACTTGTAGGAACTGACCGCGTAGTCCCGGGTCTCCCGGTTTGTGAGTATGATGATAATTTCCATTCATCACGTTTAGTTAAAAACAAGCCGTCAAAGGGTGAAAACCCAAACCACCCCCCAAACGACCCCGTAGGAGGCACGAACACCTCGCACGGGACTAATGTAACTTGTATGGACTGACCGCGTAGTCCCGGGTCTCCCGGTTTGGGAATATGACGATAATTTGCAAAAATCAGCACTTAAACTTAAAAACAAGGCGTTAAAGGGTGAAAACTGAAACCACCCCCCAAACGACCCCGTATGGGGCACGAACACCTCGCACGGGACCAATGTAACTTGTAGGAACTGACCGCGTAGTCCCGAATCTCCCGGTTTGTAAATAGGACGATAATTGGCAAAAATCAACACTTAAACTTAAAAACAAGCCGTTAAAGGGTGAAAACCCAAACCACCTCCCAAACAACCCCGTAGGAGGCACGAACACCTCGCACGGGACCAATGTAACTTGTAGGAATTGACCGCGTAGTCCCGGTTCTCCCGGTTTGTGAATAGGACGATAATTGGCAAAAATCAACACTTAAACTTAAAAACAAGCCGTTAAAGGGTGAAAACCCAAACCACCCCCCAAACGATCCCGTAGGGGGCACCAACACGTCGTACAGAACCAATGTAACTTGTAGGAACTGACCGCGTAGTCCCGAATCTCCCGGTTTGTGAATAGGATGATAATTGGCAAAAATCAACACTTAAACTTAAAAACAAGCCGTTAAAGGGTGAAAACCCAAACCACCCCCCAAACGACCCCGTAGGAGGCGCGAACACCTCGCACGGGACCAAAGTAACTTGTAGGAACTGACCGCGTAGTCCCGGGTCTCCCGGTTCGTGAATATGACGATAATTTGCAAAAATCACACTTAGTTAAAAACAAGCCGTTAAAGGGTGAAAACCCAAACAACCCCCCAAATGATCCCGTAGGGGGCACGAACACCTCGCACGGGACCAATGTAGCTTGTAGGAACTGATCGCGTAGTCCCGGATCTCCCGGTTTGTGAATATGACGATAATTGGAAAAAATCAACACTTAAACTTAAAAACAAGCCGTTAAAGGGTGAAAACCCAAACCACCCCCGAAACGACCCCGTAGGGGGCACGAACACCTCGCACGGGACCAATGTAACTTGTAGGAACTGACCGCGTAGTCTCGGGTCTCCCGGTTTGTGAATATGACGATAATTTACAAAAATCACACTTAGTTAAAAACAAGCCGTAAAAGGGTGAAAACTCAAACCACCCCCCAAACGACCCCGTAGGGGGCATGAACACCTCGCACGGGACCAATGTAACTTGTAGGAATTGACCGCGTAGTCCCGGATCTCCCGGTTTGAGAATAGGACGATAATTGGCAAAAATCAACACTTAAACTTAAAAACAAGCCGTTAAAGGGTGAAAACCCAAACCACCCCCCAAACGATCCCGTAGGGGGCACGAACACCTCGCACGGGACCAATGTAACTTGTAGGAACTGACCGCGTAGTCCCGGGTCTCCCGGTTTGTGAATATGACGATAATTTACAAAAATCACACTTAGTTAAAAACCTGCCGTCAAAGGGTGAATACCCAAACTAACCCCCAAACGACCCCGTAGGAAGCACGAACACCTCGCACGGGACCAATTTAACTTGTAGGAACAGATCACGTAGTCCCGGGTCTCTCAGTTTGAGAGTATGACAATAATTTGCAAAAATCAGCACTTAAACTTAAAAACAAGCCGTTAAAGATTGAAAACCCAAACCACCCCCAAACGATCCCGTAGGAAGCACGAACACCTCGCACGGGACCAATGTAACTTGTAGGAACAGATCACGTAGTCCCGGGTCTCTCGGTTTGAGAGTATGACGATAATTTGCAAAAATCTGCACGTAAACTTAAAAACAAGCCGTTAAAGGGTGAAAACCCAAACCACCCCCAAACGATCCAGTAGGGGGCACGAACACCTCGCACGGGATCAATGTAACTTGTAGGAACTGACCGCGTAGTCCTGGATCTCCCAGTTTGTGAATAGGACGATAATTGGCAAAAATCAACACTTAAACTTAAAAACATGTCGTTAAAGGGTGAAAACTCAAACCCCCCCCCAAACGACCCCGTAGGAGGCACGAACACCTCGCACGGGACCAATGTATCTTGTAGGAACTGACCGCGTAGTCCCGGGTCTCCCGGTTTGTGAGTATGACGATAATTTCCATTCATCACGTTTAGTTAAAAACAAGCCGTCAAAGGGTGAAAACCCAAACCACCCCCAAACGACCCCGTAGGAGGCACGAACACCTCGCACGGGACTAATGTAACTTGTAGGAACTGACCGCGTAGTCCCGGGTCTCCCGGTTTGTGAATATGACGATAATTTGCAAAAATCAGCACTTAAACTTAAAAACAAGGCGTTAAAGGGTAAAAACTGAAACCACACCCCAAACGACCCCGTATGGGGCACGAACACCTCGCACGGGACCAATGTAACTTGTAGGAACTGACCGAGTAGTCCCGGATCTCCCGGTTTGTGAATAGGATGATAATTCGCAAAAATCAACACTTAAACTTAAAAACAAGCCGTTAAAGGGTGAAAACCCAAACCACCCCCCAAACGATCCCGTAGGGGGCACGAACACGTCGCACGGGACCAATGTAACTTGTAGGAACTGACCGCGTAGTCCCGAATCTCCCGGTTTGTGAATAGGACGATAATTGGCAAAAATCAACACTTAAACTTAAAAACAATCCGTTAAAGGGTGAAAACCCAAACCACCCCCCAAACGACCCCGTAGGAGGCACGAACACCTCGCACGGGACCAATGTAACTTGTAGGAACTGACCGCGTAGTCCCGGGTCTCCCGGTTTGTGAATATGACGATAATATGCAAAAATCAGCACTCAAACTTAAAAACAAGCCGTTAAAGGGTGGAAACCCAAACCACCCCCCAAACGACACCGTAGGGGGCACGAACACCTCGTACGGGACCAATGTAACTTGTAGGAACTGACCGCGTAGTCCCGGGTCTCCCGGTTTGTGAATATGATGATAATTTGCAAAAATCACAGTTAGTTAAAAACCTGCCGTCAAAGGGTGAATACCCAAACCAACCCCCCAAACGACCCCTTAGGAAGCACGAACACCTCGCACGGGACCAATGTAACTTGTAGGAACTGACCGCGTAGTCCCGGATCTCCCGGTTTGTGAATAGGACGGTAATTGGCAAAAATCAACACTTACACTTAAAAACAAGCCGATAAAGAGTGAAAACCCAAACCACCCCCCAAACGACCACGTAGGAGGCACGAACACCTCGCACGGGACCAATGAAACTTGTAGGAACTGACCGCGTAGTCCCGGTTCGTGAATATGACGATAATTTGCAAAAATCACACTTAGTTAAAAACAAGCCGTTAAAGGGTGAAAACCCAAACAACCCCCCAAACGATCCCGTAGGGGGCACGAACACCTCGCACGGGACCAATGTAACTTGTAGGAACTGACCGCGTAGTCCCGGGTCTCCCGGTTTGTGAATATGACGATAATTTGCAAAAATCACACTTAGTTAAAAACAAGCCGTCAAAGGGTGAAAACTCAAACCACCCCCCAAACAACCCCGTAGGGGGCACGAACACCTCGCACGGGACCAATGTAACTTGTTGGAACTGACCGCGTAGTCCCGGATCTCCCGGTTTGTGAATAGGACGATAATTTGCAAAAATCAACACTTAAACTTAAAAACAAGCCGTTAAAGGGTGAAAACCCAAACCACCCCCCAAACGACCCCGTAGGAGGCACGAACACCTCGCACGGGACCAATGTCACTTGTAGGAACTGACCGCGTAATACGGGGTCTCCCTGTTTATGAGTATGACGATAATTTCCATTCATCACATTTAGTTAAAAACATGCCGTTAAAGGGTGAAAACCCAAACCACCACCCAAACGACCCCGTAGGAAGCACGAACACCTCGCACGGGACCAATGTAACTTGTAGGAACTTACCGCGTAGTCCCGGGTCTCCCGGTTTGTGAATATGACGATAATTTACAAAAATCAGCACCTAAACTTAAAAACAAGCCGTTAAGGGGTGAAAACCCAAACCACCCCCCAAATGACCCCGTAGGAGGCACGAACACCTCGCAATGGACCAATGTAACTTGTAGGAACTGACCGCGTAGTCCCGGGTCTCCCGGTTTTTGAATATGACGATAATTTGCAAAAATCACACTTAGTTAAAAACCTGCCGTCAAAGGGTGAATACCCAAACCAACCCCCAAACGACCGCTTAGGAAGCACGAACACCTCGCACGGTACCAATGTAACTTGTAGGAACTGATCACGTAGTCCCGGGTCTCTCAGTTTGAGAGTATGACGATAATTTGCAAAAATCAGCACTTAAACTTAAAAACAAGCCGTTAAAGGGTGAAAACCCAAACCACCCCCAAACGATCCCGTAGGGGGCACGAACACCTCGCACGGGACCAATGTAACTTGTAGGAACTGACCGCATAGTCCTGGATCTCCCAGTTTGTGAATAGGACGATAATTGGCAAAAATCAACACTTAAATTTAAAAACATGTCGTTAAAGGGTGAAAACTCAAACCACCCCCCAAACGACCCCGTAGGAGGCACGAACACCTCGCACGGGACCAATGTAACTTGTAGGAACTGACCGCGTAGTCCCGGGTCTCCCGGTTTGTGAGTATGACGATAATTTCCATTTATCACGTTTAGTTAAAAACAAGCCGTCAAAGGGTGAAAACCCAAACCACCCCCCAAACGACCCCGTAGGAGGCACGAACACCTCGCACGGGACTAATGTAACTTGTAGGAACTGACCGCGTAGTCCCGGGTCTCCCGGTTTGTGAATATGACGATAATTTGCAAAAATCAGCACTTAAACTTAAAAACAAGGCGTTAAAGGGTAAAAACCCAAACCTACCCCCAAACGACCCCGTAGGGGGCACGAACACCTCGCACGGGACCAATGTAACTTGTAGGAACTGACCGCGTAGTCTCGGGTCTCCCGGTTTGTGAATATGACGATAATTTGCAAAAATCAGACTTAGTTAAAAACAAGCCGTCAAAGGGTGAAAACTCAAACCACCCCCCAAACGACCCCGTAGGGGGCACGAACACCTCGCACGGGACCAATGTAACTTGTTGGAACTGACCGCGTAAGCCCGAGTCTCCCGGTTTGTGAATAGGACGATAATTTGCAAAAATCAACACTTAAACTTAAAAACAAGCCGTTAAAGGGTGAAAACCCAAACCACCCCCCAAACGACCCCGTAGTGGGCACGAACACCTCGCACGGGACCAATGTAACTTGTAGGAACTGATCGCGTAGTCCCGGGTCTCCCGGTTTGTGAATATGACGATAATTTGCAAAAATCAGCACTTAAACTTAAAAACAAGGCGTTAAAGGGTGAAAACTGAAACCACCCCCCAAACGACCCCGTAGGGGGCACGAACACCTCGCACGGGACCAATGTAACTTGTAGGAATTGACCGCGTAGTCCCGGATCTCCCGGTTTGAGAATAGGACGATAATTGGCAAAAATCATCACTTAAACTTAAAAACAAGCCGTTAAAGGGTGAAAACCCAAACCACCCCCCAAACGATCCCGTAGGG
Organism: Sambucus nigra; assembly: GCA_949130495.1. Classification (NCBI taxonomy): domain Eukaryota; kingdom Viridiplantae; phylum Streptophyta; class Magnoliopsida; order Dipsacales; family Adoxaceae; genus Sambucus; species Sambucus nigra. The sequence goes on from OX422218.1 coordinate 153,504,767, forward strand.
GTCACGAACACCTCGCACGGGACCAATGTAACTTGTAGGAACTGACCGCGTAGTCCCGAATCTCCCGGTTTGTGAATAGGACGATAATTGGCAAAAGGAACTGACCGCGTAGTCCCGAATCTCCCGGTTTGTGAATTGGACGATAATTGGCAAAAATCAACACTTAAACTTAAAAACATGTCGTTAAAGGGTGAAAACTCAAACCACCCACCAAACGACCCCGTAGGAGTCACGAACACCTCGCACGGGACAAATGTAACTTGTAGGAACTGACTGCGTGGTCCCGGGTCTCCCGGTTTATGAGTATGACGATAATTTCCATTCATCACATTTAGTTAAAAACATGCCGTTAAAGGGTGAAAACCCAAACCACCACCCAAACGACCCCGTAGGAAGCACGAACACCTCGCACGGGACCAATGTAACTTGTAGGAACTGACCGCGTAGTCCCGGGTCTCCCGGTTTGTGAATATGACGATAATTTGCAAAAATCAGCACTTAAACTTAAAAATAAGCCGTTAAAGGGTGAAAACCCAAACCACCCCCCAAATGACCCCGTAGGAGGCACGAACACCTCGCAATGGACCAATGTAACTTGTAGGAACTGACCGCGTAGTCCCGGGTCTCCCGGTTTGTGAATATGACGATAATTTGCAAAAATCACACTTAGTTAAAAACCTGCCGTCAAAGGGTGAATACCCAAACTAAGCCCGAAACAACCCCGTAGGAAGCACGAACACCTCGCACGGGACCAATGTAACTTGTAGGAACTAATCACGTAGTCCCGGGTCTCTCGGTTTGAGAGTATGACGATAATTTGCAAAAATCAGCACTTAAACTTAAAAACAAGCCGTTAAAGGTTGAAAACCCAAACCACCCCCAAACGATCCCGTAGGGGGCACGAACACCTCGCACGGGACCAATGTAACTTGTAGGAACTGACCGCGTAGTCCTGGATCTCCCAGTTTGTGAATAGGACGATAATTGGCAAAAATCAACATTATGGGAATAACATTGTGTATGACTCAGCCAGTAGTCTAAAAGCTAAAGTTTCTGATTTCATCCACCAAATGGAGTGGAGATGGCCCTCAACTGTGACCTGGGAATTAAATGAAGTGAAGAATGCTAGCTTACCTGCAATTCTTGAGGGAAATGACTATGTGGTTTGGCTTCCTTCCAAGAAAGGGACCTTCACCATTGCATCTGCTTGGGAGCTATTGAAGACCCACAAGCCTACTGTTACTTGGAGCAATTTTGTTTGGAGCAAGGTTTGCATTCCTAAGTGTTCTTTCATTGCTTGGTTAGTATTTCGTAAGGCCATCAACACTAAGGACAAATTATTTGAATGGGGTATTTCTGAGGATGACCTGTGTGGGATTTGTGGTTCTAAGAGGGAAACTTATAACCACCTGTTCTCTCAATGCAGCCTTAGCAAGAGTATATGGGAGGAGGTGATGCTTAGGAATCAGCGGTATAGGAAGTTTCAAAGTTGGAATAGAGAGGTATCCTTGGCCACTGTTAACCACTCTACAAAATCCTTATGTGACAAGATTAGATCCCTTTCTTTCACTACTACGATCTACTGCATCTGGATGGAGAGGAATTCGAGGTGCTTTAAGCATGTCTTCAATTCTCTAGACACCATTGTGAAGGGTATTGAAAACATGGTTAAAGCCAAAGTTCTTACTTGGAAGAAGGATAGAAGAAATTACACTAACTGGATGGCCTGTATGTATTGGAACATCCCTGAAAATAGGCTGTTGAGCTAATCTTTTGTTTGCTTTTTGGTTGGCTCCGGGGTATGCCCCGGGGTTTTTTTGTACTTTGAGGTTCCTTCCTCTGTGTATTCTTCTTCTTTTATATATACATCTAATTTCCCAAAAAAAAAAAAACTTAAAAACATGTCGTTAAAGGGTGAAAACTCAAACCACCCCCCAAACGACCCCGTAGGAGGCACGAACACCTCGTACGGGACCAATGTAACTTGTAGGAACTGACCGCGTATTCCCGGGTCTCCCGGTTTATGAGTATGACGATAATTTCCATTCATCACATTTAGTTAAAAACATGCCATCAAAGGGTGAAAACCCAAACCACCACCCAAACGACTCCGTAGGAAGCACGAACACCTCGCACGGGACCAATGTAACTTGTAGGAACTGACCGCGTAGTCCCGGGTCTCCCGGTTTGTGAATATGACGATAATTTGCAAAAATCAGCACTTAAACTTAAAAACAAGCCGTTAAAGGGTGAAAACCCAAACCACCCCCCAAATGACCCCGTAGGAGGCACGAACACCTCGCACGGGACCAATGTAACATGTAGGAACTGACCGCGTAGTCTCGGGTCTCCCGGTTTGTGAATATGACGATAATTTGCAAAAATCAGACTTAGTTAAAAACAAGCCGTCAAAGGGTGAAAACTCAAACCACCCCCCAAACGACCCCGTAGGGGGCACGAACACCTCGCACGGGACCAATGTAACTTGTAGGAACTGACCGCGTAGTCCCGGGTCTCTCGGTTTGAGAGTATGATGATAATTTGCAAAAATCAGCACTTAAACTTAAGAACAAGCCGTTAAAGGGTGAAAACCCAAACCACCCCCAAACGATCCCGTAGGGGGCACGAACACCTCGCACGGGACCAATGTAACTTGTAGGAACTGACCGCGTAGTCCTGGATCTCCCAGTTTGTGAATAGGACGATAATTGGCAAAAATCAACACTTAAATTTAAAAACATTTCGTTAAAGGGTGAAAACTCAAACCACCCCCCAAACGACCCCGTAGGAGGCACGAACACCTCGCACGGGACCAATGTAACTTGTAGGAACTGACTGCGTAGTCCCGGGTCTCCCGGTTTGTGAGTGTGACGATAATTTCCATTCATCACGTTTAGTTAAAAACAAGCCGTCAAAGGGTGAAAACCCAAACCACCCCCCAAACGGCCACGTAGGAGGCACGAACACCTCGCACGGGACTAATGTAACTTGTAGGAACTAACCGCGTAGTCCCGGGTCTCCCGGTTTGTGAATATGACGATAATTTGCAAAAATCAACACTTAAACTTAAAAACAAGGCGTTAAAGGGTGAAAACCCAAACCACCCCCCAAACGACCCCGTAGGGGGCACGAACACCTCGCACGGGACCAATGTAACATGTAGGAACTGACCACGTAGTCTCGGGTCTCCCGGTTTGTGAATATGACGATAATTTGCAAAAATCAGACTTAGTTAAAAACAAGTCGTCAAAGGGTGAAAACTCAAACAACCCCCCAAACGACCCCGTTGGGGGCACGAACACCTCGCACGGGACCAATGAAACTTGTAGGAACTGACCGCGTAGTCCCGGGTCTCCCGGTTTGTGAATATGACGATAATTTGCAAAAATCAGCACTAAAACTTAAAAACAAGCCGTTAAAGGGTGAAAACCCAAACCACCCCCCAAACGACCCCGTAGGGGGCACGAACACCTCGCACGGGACCAATGTAACTTGTAGGAACTGACCGCGTAGTCCCGGGTCTCCCGGTTTGTGAATATGACGATAATTTGCAAAAATCAGCACTTAAACTTAAAAACAAGGCGTTAAAGGGTGAAAACTGAAACCACCACCCAAACGACCCCGTAGGGGGCACGAACACCTCGCACGGGACCAATGTAACTTGTAGGAATTGACCACGTTGTCCCGGATCTCCCGGTTTGAGAATAGGACGATAATTGGCAAAAATCAACACTTAAACTTAAAAACAAGCCGTTAAAGGGTGAAAACCCAAACCACCCCCCAAACGATCCCGTAGGGGGCACGAACACCTCGCACGGGACCAATGTAACTTGTAGGAACTGACCGCGTAGTCCCGAATCTCCCGGTTTGTGAATAGGACGATAATTGGTAAAAGGAACTGACCGCGTAGTCCCGAATCTCCCGGTTTGTGAATTGGACGATAATTGGCAAAAATCAACACTTAAACTTAAAAACATGTCGTTAAAGGGTGAAAACTCAAACCACCCACTAAACGACCCCGTAGGAGGCACGAACACCTCGCACGGGACCAATGTAACTTGTAGGAACTGACCGCGTAGTCCCGGGTCTCCCGGTTTATGAGTATGACGATAATTTCCATTCATCACATTTAGTTAAAAACATGCCGTTAAGGGGTGAAAACCCAAACCACCACCCAAACGACCCCGTAGGAAGCACGAACACCTCGCACGGAACCAATGTAACTTGTAGGAACTGACCGCGTAGTCCCGGGTCTCCCGGTTTGTGAATATGATGATAATTTGCAAAAATCAGCACTTAAACTTAAAAACAAGCCGTTAAAGGGTGAAAACCCAAACCACCCCCCAAATGACCCCGTAGGAGGCACGAACACCTCGCAATGGACCAATGTAACTTGTAGGAACTGACCGCGTAGTCCCGGGTCTCCCGATTTGTGAATATGACGATAATTTGCAAAAATCACACTTAGTTAAAAACCTGCCGTTAAAGGGTGAATACCCAAACTAACCCCCAAACAACCCCGTAAGAAGCACGAACACCTCGCACGGGACCAATGTAACTTTTTTTTTGGGAAAAATTATGTATATATATCAACAACTGCAACTACAAATAGTACACATAGGGATGAAACCCAGCGCCTCCCCTAGGGGTATACCCCAAGGAGAGAAAAACAAAACAACAGAAAGAAAAGTGCGAGAATCCCCACACCCCGCAGTCCCCTAATCAAGAGCACTCTCCGGGATACCCCAGTTCATGCAAGCCATCCAATTCTCAAATCTCCTTATCCCCTTGCCCCACTTAGCGACTCTCGCTCTAATCATAACCTCGATATCTCTGACAATGACATCCTTGCTCTTGGCCACACGCTTAAAATGTCTAGCGTTACGCTCCATCCATAGGCAGTACACAGTAGAAGAGAAGGATATATTCCTAATACGATTATAGAAACTAGTCCCACTGTAACAAGAAATAGCATGAGTCATCTCGCCATCCCAATCCAATACGTCTATGTATTCCTGATTCCTGGTTCTCACCTCCTCCCAGACCTCCTTGGCAACTGGACACTCATTGAACATGTGAGGTATGGACTCGACCCCATTGGAGCAGCTGCAGCACACGTTATCCTCCGAGATGCCCCAGTTATGGAGCTTGTCCTTAGTGTGAATAGCGTCCTTACAAATCATCCAAAGGACAAAAGCGCATTTAGGAATATTAGACTTGTTCCACACAATATTATGCCAGGGCTCAGGTGGGAGGGTGGGGGTCATCTCATCATAGGCAGATCTGATAGAAAAATCCTTCTGGTTGGGGATCCAGACCACCTCATCAGCAGTAACATGCCTAATGCCGGGCAAAGCCGCATTCCTAATATCCAGGAGCTCCCAGGTAACCACCGTTGGCCATCTCCACCTGTCCTCGACAATGAAATCAGCAACCAAAGCCTTATGGTTACTAGCAGCGTCATAGATAACACGGTCCCCAAACAAAGGATGGAGGGGCCCCAGAGGATGCCAGTTATCGTGCCAGAAAAAGGTATCCCTGCCGTTACCGATACTCCATCTGATGAGAGGTCTGATCCGATGTCTCACCTACAACATCTTCCTCCAGCTCCAGGACGAGTCGCTGGCTAAGTTAATAGCCCACAAACTTCTTCTCTTCAACTTGTACACGTTGCACCACTTGACCCAAAGGCAGTCCTTCTTGCTACAGAGATTCCAAAGCATCTTCATGATGGCCGCCTCATTCCACCTCTCGATGCATTTGATACCCAGGCCACCGCTCTGAAAGCTACTGCAAAGATCCTTCCAAGCCACCTTGGCCCCCGAATGTTTTAGATCGGAACCCGTCCATAGGAAATCCCTCATCAGCTGCTCAATCTTACGAATGACCCCCTTAGGCAAAATGAACAGACTAGACCAATATACCTGGATCCCGAACAAGACGGACTTAATAAGCTGCAATCTACCGGCGTAGCTGAGGAGCTTGTTAGTCCAACACTTAATCCTTCCCGTGATCCTGTCGATAAGCCTACTACAGTTCTCCTTCTTGAGTCTTGTGGTGATGAGAGGAACCCCGAGATACAAAAAGGGGGGGTTGCTGTGGCCAAAACCAAGAATATCCCCGATTTGCGCGATCCGATCCTCCTCCAAACCCGTGCTAAAAAAACTACTCTTACCCAGATTGGGCTGGAGGCCCGCAATGCTGCAGAAATCATCAACCGCCTTCTTCACAATGGTGCAGGAAGGAATGTCCCCCCCACAAAGAATTATCACATCGTCGGCGAAGCATAAGTGGTTAAGCCCCACTTCCTTGCACTTAGGGTGAAAGGTAAACATAGGGTTAGTGCAGGCTTTGTCCAAGATGCACGAGAGAGAGTCCATCACCAGGAGGAAAAGATAGGGAGAAAGGGGGTCACCTTGCCTCAACCCTCTCCTTCCCTCAAAGAAGCCATGCAGGTGCCCATTCAGACTGATAGAAAACCAAGTGTTAGTCATGCATTCAGTAATCCACCCAACGAAAATGGCCGGGAACCCCAGATGAGTCAGCAAGGTGAAAAGAAAACCCCAATCCACCGTGTCATACGCTTTCATCAAATCAATCTTCAATGTACATCTAGGCGGGCTAAGCTCACGATGATAATTCCTCATAACCTCCTGGAGAAGAAGGATGTTATCAGAAATAGATCCCCCTTTAACAAAAGCGGCCTGACAAGGATTGATCACATGTGGGAGGATAGGCTTAATCCTGTTGGCAAGAATCTTCGAGATGCACTTATAAATGGTATTGCAACAAGATATGGGTCTAAAATCATGCATACCACTAGGGGTGGCAACCTTCGGGATAAGAGCCAGGGCCGTACAATTCCATTGCCTAGGCAGATAGCTACACCTGAAGAAGAACTTAACAGCCTCAGTGACGTCGTTCCCCACCACCTCCCAGTTCTGCTTAAAAAAGAACGCATTGAAGCCGTCAGGTCCTGGGGCTTTATTCGAACCAACGGCGAACATTGCCCCCTTTATCTCCTCATCATCAATGGGCGCACTCATTCTCGCGGCATCCACATCACTGACTCTTTTCTCAACATTCGCATCCAATATGGGAGCAGGGTCCGCACATGTGCTACGATAGCCCAGAAGGTTGCGAAAGAACCCCACTGCCGTATTAGCCACCCCCTGTGAGCCCTCGACCCGCACCCCATTCTCATCCTCAATACTGATAATCTTCCTCCTGGCAGTAGCAAGATTAGCCCTTTTATGGAAAAAGGAGTTGTTCCCATCCCCCAGCTGAAGCCACTTTACTCTAGACCGCTGCTTGTAGTAGGACTCCTCGGCGCTTCTGAGATCCAAGTAAACCGTCAACTTTTCTCTCTCCTCCAATTGAAAGTCCAAGTTGCTCCCGTCATTGTCAAATCTAGTCTGCACGTCATCAAGCAACCTCTTGGCCTCCTCCACCCTCCTAGAAATCTGGCTGTAAAACTTCTTATTAAAGTCTTTGAGGTTAAGCTTCAATCTACCCATTTTTTTACTCAATCTCACCATGGGGTTACCCACATCTTCCCCGTGCCAGGACTCGGTCAGAACATCCTGGAAGTCAACATGGCCCATCCAAAAGTTGTAGAACTTGAACGGCTTGGGCCTATTAGGCTCCCTGGGAGCAAGCAAGATAATGATCGGGCAATGGTCCGAAACACCCTGAGGAAGAACAGTCGCTTGAGACTCCGAAAAGTGGGTACTCCACATGTCGTTATGAAGAACCCTATCAATTCTCGATTGGACATTGTTACTACCCCCTTGTCGCCTGTTCCACGTAAACCAAAGCCCATTCGTAGTCATGTCATCAACCTCAATAACATTAATACACCGGTTGAAAGCCTCCGTAGCAACCACGTCAATGCCATGTATCCCGCTCTTCTCCTCACTGGTTCTCACAACGTTGAAATCCCCCATAAGAATCCAAGGCTGCCCCTCAGTTCTACCCCTATTGAGCTCGAGAAACGCCCAAAGAGACTCTCTCCCGTGAGTTAGATTTTCCCCGTAAATGAAGGTAGCAAAAAACTCTCTATTACTGCCGCAAACCACCACCCTACACAGCATGGCTTGAGGGTGAGACTGGACCAGCGTAATCACCACACTACTAGGATTCCAACCGACAATCACCCTGGCAACACCCCCCCTGAAGGGCAGTTATCAATGAGATCCCAATGTAAAAAACAATTATTTTTAACATTACCTAAATTATCCTTCCTAACTTTAGTTTCCACCAAGCACACGATATCAAGCTGCTGGTCAAACATTAACTTACTAACTTCCTTCTGTTTATGAGGGGAATTGAGGCCCCTAATGTTCCAAGACCCAATCTTTAACATCAAGTTTTGCTCCCCTTCCCCTTTCTCCTGTTCTTGCCACCGGAATGGTTTGCCTTAGTCGTCTCTCCCTTATGCTTAAAAGCAAGCTCATCCACGACCATTACTCTCCTAGCAAGTGCCGAAGGTTCCGGAGTTACCTCAACCTCGTTGTCATTGTCCACGACGCTAAACTGGTTAAATAACCGTATCGTGGGTGAGACCACACTAGGGGCAATCTCACAGACCTCCACAGTGCCCCTAACCTCCTCCTGAACCCTATTCAACACACCCGACGGCTCTCCTTTCTCCCGGACTGTAACAGGGGTATGCTTCCTCGTCACCTGTTTCCATTCAGAACCTGCATGGGATTTGGTCATTTTAGCACCAGCTTCCACAATAGTCTTCGGAACCATGTTTAACGTGCATGTAGTGGTATTGTGGCCAAAAACGAGGCATTTAGAGCACGAAGGTGGTTTGGCTTGGAATTCAACTCGCACCGGTGCACTAACACCGTCCTCCATAACAACGTTGATGCTATTGGGATATGTCTCCTTAGCTTCGACCTCGATACAAACTCGAGCGTAAGAAATTCTATTCATCTCTTCCGTGACAGCATCGGCAAACAAAGGGACTCCTACCGAACTCGCCACGTAACTGAGTCCTTCCTCCGTCCACAGCTGGACGGGGATGTCATGGAACTTCACCCATATGGGTATCTTCTTCACAGTATCCTTGTGGAAGCTAAAACTAGCATGCCATTTTTTTAGAATAATGGACATCCCCGCGAAATGCCACGGGCCATTGTCAAGAACCTCATCCCGTTGAGAGGGGTTGTCAAAAAGGAAGAAGAAAAAACCATTGTCGTGTGCTATCACTTTGGTCATCCCAAACTTGCTCCACAGTCTGGTGGCAGCGTTATTAACGTAGGAGAAAGGAAGCTTTTTTCCCAGAAAATAACCCACCAAACTATTCTCCCACCTTTTATGGCCACCGGTAGCAACAGCAGCGGGAGGCATTACCGTGATGATAGAATCCACCACAAAGGGCTGGTGGTAGGTGAGACGGATCCTAGGTTGTTTCTTATCTGCCGCTACAGTGCTCCATGTCCTATCATTGTGCATTGGCAGTTGTTGGGAAGTCAGTTCCGTGTGGAGAGTTGGGGCGATCGTCAGATTAACTGACTGCTTTGCCGTGTCAACAGACACCTTTCCAGTCCCCGTACCATCGAGCCCAGAGCCCTCCCCAACCCCTCTATCTGATCTACGATCCTTGCTTATGTCATCAGCACTCAAAGCCAACACCTCACCCACGTTCCGTCCAACAGACTGACGGTAGGAGTTAACGTCAACGGCCGGGGAACCTTTCCCATTGTTTACATCGTCCGTACCTTTGGTCAAAATGGACCTGCCATGAACCCCGGTGCCGGCGATGGGAGTCAATACAGTTCCAGAGTCGGGCGGTGAAGTGGGAGTTGCCATCATAGCTCCTAACCCCCCTAGGTTGTCACTGAGGTCAACGGCAAACTGGCCGTCTTCAAACTCTTCGGAACCAGCCGCCACCTGCGTAGGCCTGGCAAGTCCGTCAACTGGAGGTTTGACCATGTTCACCCTGGAGGATAAGAGAGTGTGAGTAAGGTAGGGCAGGGTGTATAGAAGGTGACGGGATGCGTTTTGGAGCAGGTGGTTCTAGAGAGAAGTTGGAGCATTCTTACATTTACTTCTTCAGTTTTTCCGACTCTCTCTTGGACCAATGTAACTTGTAGGAACTGATCACGTAGTCCCGGGTCTCTCGGTTTGAGAGTATGACGATAATTTGCAAAAATCAGCACTTAAACTTAAAAACAAGCCGTTAAAGGGTGAAAACCCAAACCACCCCCAAACGATCCCGTAGGGGGCACGAACACCTCGCACGGGACCAATGTAACTTGTAGGAACTGACCGCGTAGTCCTGGATCTCCCAGTTTGTGAATAGGACGATAATTGGCGAAAATCAACACTTAAACTTAAAAACATGTCGTTAAAGGGTGAAAACTCAAACCACCCCCCAAACGACCCCGTAGGAGGCACGAACACCTCGCACGGGACCAATGTAACTAGTAGGAACTGACCGCGTAGTCCCGGGTCTCCCGGTTTGTGAGTATGACGATAATTTCCATTCATCACGTTTGTTAAAAACAAGCCGTCAAAGGGTGAAAACCCAAACCACCCCCCAAACGACCCCGTAGGAGGCACGAACACCTCGCACGGGACTAATGCAACTTGTAGGAACTGACCGCGTAGTCCCGGGTCTCCCGGTTTGTGAATATAACGATAATTTGCAAATATCAGCACTTAAACTTAAAAACAAGGCGTTAAAGGGTGAAAACTGAAACCACCCCCCAAACGACCCCGTAGGGGGCACGAATACCTCGCACGGGACCAATGTAACTTGTAGGAACTGACCGCGTAGTCCCGGATCTCCCGGTTTGTGAATAGGATGATAATTGGCAAAAATCAACACTTAAATTTAAAAACAAGCCGTTAAAGGGTGAAAACCCAAACCACCCCCCAAACGATCCCGTAGGGGGCACGAACACGTCGCACGGGACCAATGTAACTTGTAGGAACTGACCGCGTAGTCCCGAATCTCCCGGTTTGTGAATAGGACGATAATTGGCAAAAATCAACACTTAAACTTAAATGAGAAATTACCATAGGGACTCAAGTCCCCCGAAGTGCACTGTCAAGATTGACATCATGAAGGCTTATGACTCAGTGGAGTGGGATTTTCTTCTTGACATTTTGGCCCAAATTAACATCCCTACCAGATTTATTTATTGGATTAAAGCTTGTATCTCTTCTGTTTGGTACTCTATCAGTATGAATGGGTCCCTGAATGGTTTCTTTGAAGGCAAAAGGGGGTTGAGACAGGGGGACCCCCTCTCTCCTTTTCTTTTCCTTATTGTTATGGAGGCTCTGTCTTGTACTCTTGACAAGCACACTAGTAGGACATCCTTTACCTTTCATCCCAAGTGCAAAGAGGCTAACATCAATCATTTGTGTTTTGCTGATGACCTGGTGGTGTTTTGCAGTGGTGATATTTCCTCTGTTGAGTGTATCAAGGATTCTCTTATTGAATTTGCTGGTTTCAGTGGGCTATCCCCCAATCTCTCCAAAAGTAACTTCTATTGTTCTGGAGTTAATACTGCTACTATCAATGCTATGTCCTCTGCCCTGGGTATCTCCCATCAACAACCCCCTTTCAGATACTTAGGTGTACCCCTCATCTCTACCAGACTCAAGCATGGGGATTGCAAGGTTCTTATTGATAATATTACCAATAAGGTCAAGAGCTGGACCACTAGATTCTTGAGCTATGCAGGTAGACTACAGCTCGCTACCTCGGTTTTGTTTAGCTCCCAAATCTATTGGTCTTCTATTTTTATTCTGCCTAAAAGTGTGGTCAGGGCAATTGAGCAATGTATTAGAGACTTCATTTGGTCTGGTCCTGAGCTCAAGCACAGTGGTGCTAAAGTGGCATGGGATGATGTGTGCATGCCTAAAAAGGAAGGAGGGTTGGGGATAAAAAGCTTGACTCATTGGAACAAGGCTGCAATTATGAAGAATTTGTGGAACCTCTTCAACAAGAAGGATAGTCTCTGGGTCAAATGGTGCCATACCTATAAAATTAAAGGTAGAAGCATATGGGCAATCCCCATTCCTCAAGACTCTTCTTGGAGTTGGAGGAAAATTCTCAAAGCTAGAGAGGATTGTAGGCTTATGTTTAAAGTTAATATTGGCAATGGTAGGAATACCTTTATGTGGCATGATAATTGGCACCATCTTGGCCCTCTTCAACCTCTGTTTGGGGACAGAACTATTTATGATGCTGCTAGCAACTCCAAGGCTATGGTCTCTGATTTCATTAATGGGGATAATTGGAGATGGCCTGCTTCCACTACGTGGGAATTGAATGACATCAAAAACTCTCCCCTGCCTCCTATTTATCCGCTGCTCACTGATAAAGTGACATGGACTCCTAATAAGACTGGTAGCTTCTCCATTTCCTCCGCGTATGTCTCCATCTGTCCAAGGGGCAATGAGACTCACTGGCATGGGTTGGTTTGGAACAAGGTGTGCATTCCCAAGTGTTCCTTCATTCTTTGGCTTGCTTGCCGTAAGGCTTTAGTGACTAAAGATAAGCTCATGGTGTGGGGTCTTGTTGAAAATAAGGATTGTATGCTGTGCAACTCGGGCATTGAGACTATCAAGCACATATTAATGGATTGCCCTTTTTCCAAAACTGTTTGGGATGAGATTCTTTTTCGCAACCAGTCTTATAGAGATGTGGAGTGTTGGGAGAATGAGGTTAGAAGAGCTGCTGCTGATAGTAAAGGGGGGAACCTAAATTCCAGGATTAAAACCACCACGTTCTCTGCCACTATCTACTGTCTCTGGCAGGAAAGGAATTGCAGACTTCACGATAGGGGCCACTCCACTGCAAACAAGGTGATTAGGAACATTGAGGAGTTGGTGCAAGGTAAGACTATCAGATGGAAGAAGTCTCGAAGATCCTACTCCAATTGGATGACGTGTAACCTATGGGGATTACCCTATTCTCTTATGTATGACTAAGTGTTGTGTTTTTGGTCTCTAGAAGCTTGTTTCTAGTTGACCCTTTGGCCTTTTGGCTTTGTATATTGGTTCTCTGTTTCTAATACATTTAATTACCGAAAAAAAAAAAAAAAAAAAAAAAGGGTGAAAACCCAAACCACCCCCCAAACGACCCCGTAGGAGGCACGAACACCTCGCACGGGACCAATGTAACTTGTAGGAACTGACCGCGTAGTCCCGGGTCTCCCGGTTTGTGAATATGACGATAATTTGCAAAAATCAGCACTTAAACTTAAAAACAAGCCGTTAAAGGGTGAAAACCCAAACCACCCCCCAAACGACCCCGTAGGGGGCACGAACACCTCGCACGGGACCAATGTAAATTGTAGGAACTGACCGCGTAGTCCCGGGTCTCCCGGTTTGTGAATATGACGATAATTTGCAAAAATCACACTTAGTTAAAAACAAGCCGTAAAAGGGTGAAAACCCAAACCACCCCCCAAACGACCCCGTAGGGGGCACGAACACCTCGCACGGGACCAATGTAACTTGTAGGAATTGACCGCGTAGTCCCGGATCTCCCGGTTTGAGAATAGGACGATAATTGGCAAAAATCAACACTTAAACTTAAAAACAAGCCGTTAAAGGGTGAAAACCCAAACCACCCCCCAAACGATCCCGTAGGGGGCACGAACACCTCGCACGGGACCAATGTAACTTGTAGGAACTGACCGCGTAGTCCCGAATCTCCCGGTTTGTGAATAGGACGATAATTGGCAAAAGGAACTGACCGCGTAGTCCCGAATCTCCCGGTTTGTGAATTGGACGATAATTGGAAAAAATCAACACTTAAACTTAAAAACATGTCGTTAAAGGGTGAAAACTCAAACCACACACCAAACGACCCCGTAGGAGGAACGAACACCTCGCACGGGACCAATGTAACTTGTAGGAACTGACCGCGTAGTCCCGGGTCTCCCGGTTTATGAGTATGACGATAATTTCCATTCATCACATTTAGTTAAAAACATGCCGTTAAAGGTTGAAAACCCAAGCCACCACCCAAACGACCCCGTAGGAAGCACGAACACCTCGCACGGGACCAATGTAACTTGTAGGAACTGACCGCGTAGTCCCAGGTCTCCCGGTTTGTGAATATGACGATAATTTGCAAAAATCAGCACTTAAACTTAAAAACAAGCCGTTAAAGGGTGAAAACCCAAACCACCCCCCAAATGACCCCGTAGGAGGCACGAACACCTCGCAATGGACCAATGTAACTTGTAGGAACTGACCTTGTAGTCCCGGGTCTCCCGGTTTGTGAATATGACGATAATTTGCAAAAATCACACTTAGTTAAAAACCTGCCGTCAAAGGGTGAATACCCAAACTAACCCCCAAACGACCCCGTAGGAAGCACGAACACCTCGCACGGGACCAATGTAACTTGTAGGAACTGATCACGTAGTCCCGGGTCTCTCGGTTTGAGAGTATGACGATAATTTGCAAAAATCAGCACTTAAACTTAAAAACAAGCCGTGAAAGGGTGAAAACCCAAACCACCCCCAAACGATCCCGTAGGGGGCACGAACACCTCGCACGGGACCAATGTAACTTTTAGGAACTGACCGCATAGTCCTGGATCTCCCAGTTTGTGAATAGGAGAATAATTGCCAAAAATCAACACTTAAACTTAAAAACATGTCGTTAAATTAAAGGGTGAAAACTCAAACCACCCCCCAAACGACCCCGTAGGAGGCACGAACACCTCGCACGGGACCAATGTAACTTGTAGGAACTGACCGCGTAGTCCCGGGTCTCCCGGTTTGTGAGTATGTCGATAATTTCCATTCATCACGTTTAGTTAAAAACAAGCCGTCAAAGGGTGAAAACCCAAACCACCCCCCAAACGACCCCGTAGGAGGCACGAACACCTCGCACGGGACTAATGTAACTTGTAGGAACTGACCGCGTAGTCCCGGGTCTCCCGGTTTGTGAATATGACGATAATTTGTAAAAATCAGCACTTAAACTTAAAAACAAGGCGTTAAAGGGTGAAAACTGAAACCACCCCCAAAACGACCCCGTAGGGGGCACGAACACCTCGCACGGGACCAATGTAACTTGTAGGAACTGACCGCGTAGTCCCGGATCTCCCGGTTTGTGAATAGGATGATAATTGGCAAAAATCAACACTTAAACTTAAAAACAAGCCGTTAAAGGGTGAAAACCCAAACCACCCCCCAAACGATCCCGTAGGGGGCACGAACATGTCGCACGTGACCAATGTAACTTGTAGGAACTGACCGCGTAGTCCCGAATCTCCCGGTTTGTGAGTAGGACGATAATTGGCAAAAATCAACACTTAAACTTAAAAACAAGCCGTTAAAGGGTGAAAACCCAAACCACCACCCAAACGACCTTGTAGGAGGCACGAACACCTCGCAAGGGACCGATGTAACTTTTAGGAACTGACCGCGTAGTCCCGGGTCTCCCGGTTTGTGAATATGACGATAATTTGAAAAAATAACACTTAGTTAAAAACATGCCGTCAAAGGGTGAATACCCAAACCAACCCCCAAACGACCCCGTAGGAAGCACAAACACCTCGCACGGTACCAATGTAACTTGTAGGAACTGACCGCATAGTCCCGAATATCCCGGTTTGTGAATAGGACGATAATTGGCAAAAATCAACAGTTAAACTTAAAAACAAGCCGTTAAAGGGTGAAAACCCAAACCACCCCCCAAACGACCCCGTCGGAGGCACGAACACCTCGCACGGGACCAATGTAACTTGTAGGAACTGACCGCGTAGTCCCGGGTCTCCCGGTTTGTGAATATGACGATAATTTGCAAAAATCAGCACTTAAACTTAAAAACAAGCCGTTAAAGGGTGAAAACCCAAACCTACCCCCAAACGACCCCGTAGGGGGCACGAACACCTCGCACGGGACCAATGTAACTTGTAGGAACTGACCGCGTAGTCCCGGGTCTCCCGGTTTGTGAATATGACGATAATTTGCAAAAGTCACACTTAGTTAAAAACCTGCCGTCAAAGGGTGAATAACCAAACCAACCCCCAAACGACCCCGTAGGAAGAACGAACACCTGCACGGGACCAATGTAACTTGTAGGAACTGATCACGTAGTCCCGGGTCTCTCGGTTTGAGAGTATGACGATAATTTGCAAAAATCAGCACTTAAACTTAAAAACAAGCCGTTAATGGGTGAAAACCCAAACCACCCCCAAACGATCCCGTAGGGGGCACGAACACCTTGCACGGGACCAATGTAACTTGTAGGAACTGACCGCGTAGTCCTGGATCTCCCAGTTTGTGAATAGGACGATAATTGGCAAAAATCAACACTTAATCTTAAAAACATGTCGTTAAAGGGTGAAAACTCAAACCACCCCCAAACGACCCCGTAGGAGGCACGAACACCTCGCACAGGACCAATGTAACTTTTAGGAACTGACCGCGTAGTGTCGGGTCTCCCGGTTTGTGAGTATGACGATAATTTCCAATCATCACGTTTAGTTAAAAATAAGCTGTCAAAGGGTGAAAACCCAAACCACCCCCCAAACGACCCCGTAGGAGGCACGAACACCTCGTACGGGACTAATGTAACTTGTAGGAATTGACCGCGTAGTCCGCGGGTCTCCTGGTTTGTGAATATGACGATAATTTACAAAAATCACACTTAGTTAAAAACAAGCCGTCAAAGGGTGAAAACTCAAACCACCCCCCAAACGACGCCGTAGGGGGCACGAACACCTCGCACGGGACCAATGTAACTTGTAGGAACTGACCGCGTAGTCCCGGATCTCCCGGTTTGTGAATAGGACGATAATTTGCAAAAATCAACACTTAAACTTAAAAACAAGCCGTTAAAGGGTGAAAACCCAAACCACCCCCCAAACGACCCCGTAGGAGGCACGAACACCTCGCACGGGACCAATGTAACTTGTAGGAACTGACCGCGTAGTCCCGGGTCTCCCGGTTTGTGAATATGACGATAATTTGCAAAAATCAGCACTTAAACTTAAAAACAAGGCGTTAAAGGGTGAAAACTGAAACCACCCCCCAAACGACCCCGTAGGGGGCACGAACACCTCGCACGGGACCAATGTAACTTGTAGGAATTGACCGCGCAGTCCCGGATCTCCCGGTTTGAGAATAGGACGATAATTGGCAAAAATCAACACTTAAACTTAAAAACAAGCCGTTAAAGGGTGAAAACCCAAACCACCCCCCAAACGATCCCGTAGGGGGCACGAACACCTCGTACGGGACCAATGTAACTTGTAGGAACTGACCGCATAGTCCCGAATCTCCCGGTTTGTGAATAGGACGATAATTGGCAAAAGGAACTGACTGCGTAGTCCCGAATCTCCCGGTTTGTGAATTGGACGATAATTGGCAAAAATCAACACTTAAACTTAAAAACATGTCGTTAAAGGGTGAAAACTCAAACCACCCACCAAACGACCCCGTAGGAGTCACGAACACCTCGCACGGGACCAATGTAACTTGTAGGAACTGACTGCGTAGTCCCGGGTCTCCCGGTTTATGAGTATGACAATAATTTCCATTCATCACATTTAGTTAAAAACATACCGTTAAAGGGTGAAAACCCAAACCACCACCCAAACGACCCCGTAGGAAGCACGAACACCTCGCACGGGACCAATGTAACTTGTAGGAACTAACCGCGTAGTCCCGGGTCTCCCGGTTTGTGAATATGACGATAATTTGCAAAAATCAGCACTTAAACTTAAAAACAAGCTGTTAAAGGGTGAAAACCCAAACCACCCCCCAAATGACCCCGTAGGAGGCACGAACACCTCACAATGGACCAATGTAACTTGTAGGAACTGACCGCGTAGTCCCGGGTCTCCCGGTTTTTGAATATGACGATAATTTGCAAAAATCACACTTAGTTAAAAACCTGTCGTCAAAGGGTGAATACCCAAACTAAGCCCCAAACAACCCCGTAGGAAGCACGAACACCTCGCACGGGACCAATGTAACTTGTAGGAACTAATCACGTAGTCCCGGGTCTCTCGGTTTGAGAGTATGACGATATTTTGCAAAAATCAGCACTTAAACTTAAAAACAAGCCGTTAAAGGGTGAAAACCCAAACCACCCCCAAACGATCCCGTAGGGGGCACGAACACCTCGCACGGGACCAATGTAACTTGTAGGAACTGACCGCGTAGTCCTGAATCTCCCAGTTTGTGAATAGGACGATAATTGGCAAAAATCAACATTTAAACTTAAAAACATGTCGTTAAAGGGTGAAAACTCAAACCACCCCCCAAACGACCCCGTAGGAGGCACGAACACCTCGTACGGGACCAATGTAACTTGTAGGAACTGTTCGCGTATTCCCGGGTCTCCCGGTTTATGAGTATGATGATAATTTCCATTCATCACATTTAGTTAAAAACATGCCATCAAAGGGTGAAAACCCAAACCACCACCCAAACGACCCCGTAGGAAGCACGAACACCTCGCACGGGACCAATGTAACTTGTACGAACTGACCGCGTAGTCCCGGGTCTCCCGGTTTGTGAATATGACGATAATTTGCAAAAATAACACTTAGTTAAAAACATGCCGTCAAAGGGTGAATACCCAAACCAACCCCCAAACGACCCCGTAGGAAGCACGAACACCTCGCACGGGACCAATGTAACTTGTAGGAACTGACCGCGTAGTCCCGAATCTCCCGGTTTGTGAATATGACGATAATTTGCAAAAATCAGCACTTAAACTTAAAAATAAGGCGTTAAAGGGTGAAAACTGAAACCACCCCCCAAACGACCCCGTAGGGGGCACGAACACCTCGCACGGGACCAATGTAACTTGTAGGAACTGACCGCATAGTCCTGGATCTCCCAGTTTGT
Source organism: Sambucus nigra (assembly GCA_949130495.1). Classification (NCBI taxonomy): domain Eukaryota; kingdom Viridiplantae; phylum Streptophyta; class Magnoliopsida; order Dipsacales; family Adoxaceae; genus Sambucus; species Sambucus nigra. The sequence continues at coordinate 153,523,618 of OX422218.1, forward strand.
GAATAGGACGATAATTGGCAAAAATCAACACTTAAACTTAAAAACATGTCGTTAAATTAAAGGGTGAAAACTCAAACCACCCCCCAAACGACCCCGTAGGAGGCACGAACACCTCGCACGGGACCAATGTAACTTGTAGGAACTGACCGCGTAGTCCCGGGTCTCCCGGTTTGTGAGTATGTCGATAATTTCCATTCATCACGTTTAGTTAAAAACAAGCCGTCAAAGGGTGAAAACCCAAACCACCCCCCAAACGACCCCGTAGGAGGCACGAACACCTCGCACGGGACTAATGTAACTTGTAGGAACTGACCGCGTAGTCCCGGGTCTCCCGGTTTGTGAATATGACGATAATTTGCAAAAATCAGCACTTAAACTTAAAAACAAGGCGTTAAAGGGTGAAAACTGAAACCACCCCCCAAACGACCCCGTAGGGGGCACGAACACCTCGCACGGGACCAATGTAACTTGTAGGAACTGACCGCGTAGTCCTGGATCTCCCAGTTTGTGAATAGGACGATAATTGGCAAAAATCAACACTTAATCTTAAAAACATGTCGTTAAAGGGTGAAAACTCAAACCACCCCCAAACGACCCCGTAGGAGGCACGAACACCTCGCACAGGACCAATGTAACTTTTAGGAACTGACCGCGTAGTGTCGGGTCTCCCGGTTTGTGAGTATGACGATAATTTCCAATCATCACGTTTAGTTAAAAATAAGCTGTCAAAGGGTGAAAACCCAAACCACCCCCCAAACGACCCCGTAGGAGGCACGAACACCTCGCACGGGACTAATGTAACTTGTAGGAATTGACCGCGTAGTCCGCGGGTCTCCTGGTTTGTGAATATGACGATAATTTACAAAAATCACACTTAGTTAAAAACAAGCCGTCAAAGGGTGAAAACTCAAACCACCCCCCAAACGACGCCGTAGGGGGCACGAACACCTCGCACGGGACCAATGTAACTTGTAGGAACTGACCGCGTAGTCCCGGATCTCCCGGTTTGTGAATAGGATGATAATTTGCAAAAATCAACACTTAAACTTAAAAACAAGCCGTTAAAGGGTGAAAACCCAAACCACCCCCCAAACGACCCCGTAGGAGGCACGAACACCTCGCACGGGACCAATGTAACTTGTAGGAACTGACCGCGTAGTCCCGGGTCTCCCGGTTTGTGAATATGACGATAATTTGCAAAAATCAGCACTTAAACTTAAAAACAAGGCGTTAAAGGGTGAAAACTGAAACCACCTCCCAAACGACCCCGTAGGGGGCACGAACACCTCGCACGGGACCAATGTAACTTGTAGGAATTGACCGCGTAGTCCCGGATCTCCCGGTTTGAGAATAGGACGATAATTGGCAAAAATCAACACTTAAACTTAAAAACAAGCCCTTAAAGGGTGAAAACCCAAACCACCCCCCAAACGATCCCGTAGGGGGCACGAACACCTCGTACGGGACCAATGTAACTTGTAGGAACTGATCACGTAGTCCCGGGTCTCCCGGTTTGTGAATATGACGATAATTTGCAAAAATCAGCACTTAAACTTAAAAATAAGGCGTTAAAGGGTGAAAAATGAAACCACCCCCCAAACGACCCCGTAGGGGGCACGAACACCTCGCACGGGACCAATGTAACTTGTAGGAACTGATCACGTTGTCCCGGATCTCCCGGTTTGAGAATAGGACGATAATTGGCAAAAATCAACACTTAAACTTAAAAACAAGCCGTTAAAGGGTGAAAACCCAAACCACCCCCCAAACGATCCCGTAGGGGGCACGAACACCTCGTACGGGACCAATGTAACTTGTAGGAACTGACCGCATAGTCCCGAATCTCCCGGTTTGTGAATAGGACGATAATTGGCAAAAGGAACTGACTGCGTAGTCCCGAATCTCCCGGTTTGTGAATTGGACGATAATTGGCAAAAATCAACACTTAAACTTAAAAACATGTCGTTAAAGGGTGAAAACTCAAACCACCCACCAAACGACCCCGTAGGAGTCACGAACACCTCGCACGGGACCAATGTAACTTGTAGGAACTGACTGCGTAGTCCTGGGTCTCCCGGTTTATGAGTATGACAATAATTTCCATTCATCACATTTAGTTAAAAACATGCCGTTAAAGGGTGAAAACCCAAACCACCACCCAAACGACCCCGTAGGAAGCACGAACACCTCGCACGGGACCAATGTAACTTGTAGGAACTGCCCGTGTAGTCCCGGGTCTCCCGGTTTGTGAATATGACGATAATTTGCAAAAATCAGCACTTAAACTTAAAAACAAGCTGTTAAAGGGTGAAAACCCAAACCACCCCCCAAATGACCCCGTAGGAGGCACGAACACCTCGCAATGGACCAATGTAACTTGTAGGAACTGACCGCGTAGTCCCGGGTCTCCCAGTTTTTGAATACGACGATAATTTGCAAAAATCACACTTAGTTAAAAACCTGTCGTCAAAGGGTGAATACCCAAACTAAGCCCCAAACAACCCCGTAGGAAGCACGAACACCTCGCACGGGACCAATGTAACTTGTAGGAACTAATCACGTAGTCCCGGGTCTCTCGGTTTGAGAGTATGACGATATTTTGCAAAAATCAGCACTTAAACTTAAAAACAAGCCGTTAAAGGGTGAAAACCCAAACCACCCCCAAACGATCCCGTAGGGGGCACGAACACCTCGCACGGGACCAATGTAAGTTGTAGGAACTGACCGCGTAGTCCTGAATCTCCCAGTTTGTGAATAGGACGATAATTGGCAAAAATCAACATTTAAACTTAAAAACATGTCGTTAAAGGGTGAAAACTCAAACCACCCCCCAAACGACCCCGTAGGAGGCACGAACACCTCGTACGGGACCAATGTAACTTGTAGGAACTGTTCGCGTATTCCCGGGTCTCCCGGTTTATGAGTATGACGATAATTTCCATTCATCACATTTAGTTAAAAACATGCCATCAAAGGGTGAAAACCCAAACCACCACCCAAACGACCCCGTAGGAAGCACGAACACCTCGCACGGGACCAATGTAACTTGTACGAACTGACCGCGTAGTCCCGGGTCTCCCGGTTTGTGAATATGACGATAATTTGCAAAAATAACACTTAGTTAAAAACATGCCGTCAAAGGGTGAATACCCAAACCAACCCCCAAACGACCCCGTAGGAAGCACGAACACCTCGCACGGGACCAATGTAACTTGTAGGAACTGACCGTGTAGTCCCGAATCTCCCGGTTTGTGAATATGACGATAATTTGCAAAAATCAGCACTTAAACTTAAAAATAAGGCGTTAAAGGGTGAAAACTGAAACCACCCCCCAAACGACCCCATAGGGGGCACGAACACCTCGCACGGGACCAATGTAACTTGTAGGAACTGACGGCATAGTCCTGGATCTCCCAGTTTGTGAATAGGACGATAATTGGCAAAAATCAACACTTAAACTTAAAAACATGTCGTTAAATTAAAGGGTGAAAACTCAAACCACCCCCCAAACGACCCCGTAGGAGGCACGAACACCTCGCACGGGACCAATGTAACTTGTAGGAACTGACCGCGTAGTCCCGGGTCTCCCGGTTTGTGAGTATGTCGATAATTTCCATTCATCACGTTTAGTTAAAAACAAGCCGTCAAAGGGTGAAAACCCAAACCACCCCCCAAACGACCCCGTAGGAGGCACGAACACCTCGCACGGGACTAATGTAACTTGTAGGAACTGACCGCGTAGTCCCGGGTCTCCCGGTTTGTGAATATGACGATAATTTGCAAAAATCAGCACTTAAACTTAAAAACAAGGCGTTAAAGGGTGAAAACTGAAACCACCCCCCAAACGACCCCGTAGGGGGCACGAACACCTCGCACGGGACCAATGTAACTTGTAGGAACTGACCGCGTAGTCCTGGATCTCCCAGTTTGTGAATAGGACGATAATTGGCAAAAATCAACACTTAATCTTAAAAACATGTCGTTAAAGGGTGAAAACTCAAACCACCCCCAAACGACCCCGTAGGAGGCACGAACACCTCGCACAGGACCAATGTAACTTTTAGGAACTGACCGCGTAGTGTCGGGTCTCCCGGTTTGTGAGTATGACGATAATTTCCAATCATCACGTTTAGTTAAAAATAAGCTGTCAAAGGGTGAAAACCCAAACCACCCCCCAAACGACCCCGTAGGAGGCACGAACACCTCGCACGGGACTAATGTAACTTGTAGGAATTGACCGCGTAGTCCGCGGGTCTCCTGGTTTGTGAATATGACGATAATTTACAAAAATCACACTTAGTTAAAAACAAGCCGTCAAAGGGTGAAAACTCAAACCACCCCCCAAACGACGCCGTAGGGGGCACGAACACCTCGCACGGGACCAATGTAACTTGTAGGAACTGACCGCGTAGTCCCGGATCTCCCGGTTTGTGAATAGGACGATAATTTGCAAAAATCAACACTTAAACTTAAAAACAAGCCGTTAAAGGGTGAAAACCCAAACCACCCCCCAAACGACCCCGTAGGAGGCACGAACACCTCGCACGGGACCAATGTAACTTGTAGGAACTGACCGCGTAGTCCCGGGTCTCCCGGTTTGTGAATATGACGATAATTTGCAAAAATCAGCACTTAAACTTAAAAACAAGGCGTTAAAGGGTGAAAACTGAAACCACCCCCCAAACGACCCCGTAGGGGGCACGAACACCTCGCACGGGACCAATGTAACTTGTAGGAATTGACCGCGTAGTCCCGGATCTCCCGGTTTGAGAATAGGACGATAATTGGCAAAAATCAACACTTAAACTTAAAAACAAGCCCTTAAAGGGTGAAAACCCAAACCACCCCCCAAACGATCCCGTAGGGGGCACGAACACCTCGTACGGGACCAATGTAACTTGTAGGAACTGATCACGTAGTCCCGGGTCTCCCGGTTTGTGAATATGACGATAATTTGCAAAAATCAGCACTTAAACTTAAAAATAAGGCGTTAAAGGGTGAAAAATGAAACCACCCCCCAAACGACCCCGTAGGGGGCACGAACACCTCGCACGGGACCAATGTAACTTGTAGGAACTGATCACGTTGTCCCGGATCTCCCGGTTTGAGAATAGGACGATAATTGGCAAAAATCAACACTTAAACTTAAAAACAAGCCGTTAAAGGGTGAAAACCCAAACCACCCCCCAAACGATCCCGTAGGGGGCACGAACACCTCGTACGGGACCAATGTAACTTGTAGGAACTGACCGCATAGTCCCGAATCTCCCGGTTTGTGAATAGGACGATAATTGGCAAAAGGAACTGACTGCGTAGTCCCGAATCTCCCGGTTTGTGAATTGGACGATAATTGGCAAAAATCAACACTTAAACTTAAAAACATGTCGTTAAAGGGTGAAAACTCAAACCACCCACCAAACGACCCCGTAGGAGTCACGAACACCTCGCACGGGACCAATGTAACTTGTAGGAACTGACTGCGTAGTCCCGGGTCTCCCGGTTTATGAGTATGACAATAATTTCCATTCATCACATTTAGTTAAAAACATGCCGTTAAAGGGTGAAAACCCAAACCACCACCCAAACGACCCCGTAGGAAGCACGAACACCTCGCACGGGACCAATGTAACTTGTAGGAACTGACCGCGTAGTCCCGGGTCTCCCGGTTTGTGAATATGACGATAATTTGCAAAAATCAGCACTTAAACTTAAAAACAAGCTGTTAAAGGGTGAAAACCCAAACCACCCCCCAAATGACCCCGTAGGAGGCACGAACACCTCGCAATGGACCAATGTAACTTGTAGGAACTGACCGCGTAGTCCCGGGTCTCCCGGTTTTTGAATATGACGATAATTTACAAAAATCACACTTAGTTAAAAACCTGTCGTCAAAGGGTGAATACCCAAACTAAGCCCCAAACAACCCCGTAGGAAGCACGAACACCTCGTACGGGACCAATGTAACTTGTAGGAACTAATCACGTAGTCCCGGGTCTCTCGGTTTGAGAGTATGACGATATTTTGCAAAAATCAGCACTTAAACTTAAAAACAAGCCGTTAAAGGGTGAAAACCCAAACCACCCCCAAACGATCCCGTAGGGGGCACGAACACCTCGCACGGGACCAATGTAACTTGTAGGAACTGACCGCGTAGTCCTGAATCTCCCAGTTTGTGAATAGGACGATAATTGGCAAAAATCAACATTTAAACTTAAAAACATGTCGTTAAAGGGTGAAAACTCAAACCACCCCCCAAACGACCCCGTAGGAGGCACGAACACCTCGTACGGGACCAATGTAACTTGTAGGAACTGTTCGCGTATTCCCGGGTCTCCCGGTTTATGAGTATGACGATAATTTCCATTCATCACATTTAGTTAAAAACATGCCATCAAAGGGTGAAAACCCAAACCACCACCCAAACGACCCCGTAGGAAGCACGAACACCTCGCACGGGACCAATGTAACTTGTACGAACTGACCGCGTAGTCCCGGGTCTCCCGGTTTGTGAATATGACGATAATTTGCAAAAATAACACTTAGTTAAAAACATGCCGTCAAAGGGTGAATACCCAAACCAACCCCCAAACGACCCCGTAGGAAGCACGAACACCTCGCACGGGACCAATGTAACTTGTAGGAACTGACCGCGTAGTCCCGAATCTCCCGGTTTGTGAATATGACGATAATTTGCAAAAATCAGCACTTAAACTTAAAAATAAGGCGTTAAAGGGTGAAAACTGAAACCACCCCCCAAACGACCCCGTAGGGGGCACGAACACCTCGCACGGGACCAATGTAACTTGTAGGAACTGACCGCATAGTCCTGGATCTCCCAGTTTGTGAATAGGACGATAATTGGCAAAAGTCAACACTTAAACTTAAAAACATGTCGTTAAATTAAAGGGTGAAAACTCAAACCACCCCCCAAACGACCCCGTAGGAGGCACGAACACCTCGCACGGGACCAATGTAACTTGTAGGAACTGACCGCGTAGTCCCGGGTCTCCCGGTTTGTGAGTATGTCGATAATTTCCATTCATCACGTTTAGTTAAAAACAAGCCGTCAAAGGGTGAAAACCCAAACCACCCCCCAAACGACCCCGTAGGAGGCACGAACACCTCGCACGGGACTAATGTAACTTGTAGGAACTGACCGCGTAGTCCCGGGTCTCCCGGTTTGTGAATATGACGATAATTTGCAAAAATCAGCACTTAAACTTAAAAACAAGGCGTTAAAGGGTGAAAACTGAAACCACCCCCCAAACGACCCCGTAGGGGGCACGAACACCTCGCACGGGACCAATGTAACTTGTAGGAACTGACCGCGTAGTCCTGGATCTCCCAGTTTGTGAATAGGACGATAATTGGCAAAAATCAACACTTAATCTTAAAAACATGTCGTTAAAGGGTGAAAACTCAAACCACCCCCAAACGACCCCGTAGGAGGCACGAACACCTCGCACAGGACCAATGTAACTTTTAGGAACTGACCGCGTAGTGTCGGGTCTCCCGGTTTGTGAGTATGACGATAATTTCCAATCATCACGTTTAGTTAAAAATAAGCTGTCAAAGGGTGAAAACCCAAACCACCCCCCAAACGACCCCGTAGGAGGCACGAACACCTCGCACGGGACTAATGTAACTTGTAGGAATTGACCGCGTAGTCCGCGGGTCTCCTGGTTTGTGAATATGACGATAATTTACAAAAATCACACTTAGTTAAAAACAAGCCGTCAAAGGGTGAAAACTCAAACCACCCCCCAAACGACGCCGTAGGGGGCACGAACACCTCGCACGGGACCAATGTAACTTGTAGGAACTGACCGCGTAGTCCCGGATCTCCCGGTTTGTGAATAGGACGATAATTTGCAAAAATCAACACTTAAACTTAAAAACAAGCCGTTAAAGGGTGAAAACCCAAACCACCCCCCAAACGACCCCGTAGGAGGCACGAACACCTCACACGGGACCAATGTAACTTGTAGGAACTGACCGCGTAGTCCCGGGTCTCCCGGTTTGTGAATATGACGATAATTTGCAAAAATCAGCACTTAAACTTAAAAACAAGGCGTTAAAGGGTGAAAACTGAAACCACCCCCCAAACGACCCCGTAGGGGGCACGAACACCTCGCACTGGACCAATGTAACTTGTAGGAATTGACCGCGTAGTCCCGGATCTCCCGGTTTGAGAATAGGACGATAATTGGCAAAAATCAACACTTAAACTTAAAAACAAGCCCTTAAAGGGTGAAAACCCAAACCACCCCCCAAACGATCCCGTAGGGGGCACGAACACCTCGTACGGGACCAATGTAACTTGTAGGAACTGATCACGTAGTCCCGGGTCTCCCGGTTTGTGAATATGACGATAATTTGCAAAAATCAGCACTTAAACTTAAAAATAAGGCGTTAAAGGGTGAAAAATGAAACCACCCCCCAAACGACCCCGTAGGGGGCACGAACACCTCGCACGGGACCAATGTAACTTGTAGGAACTGATCACGTTGTCCCGGATCTCCCGGTTTGAGAATAGGACGATAATTGGCAAAAATCAACACTTAAACTTAAAAACAAGCCGTTAAAGGGTGAAAACCCAAACCACCCCCCAAACGATCCCGTAGGGGGCACGAACACCTCGTACGGGACCAATGTAACTTGTAGGAACTGACCGCATAGTCCCGAATCTCCCGGTTTGTGAATAGGACGATAATTGGCAAAAGGAACTGACTGCGTAGTCCCGAATCTCCCGGTTTGTGAATTGGACGATAATTGGCAAAAATTAACACTTAAACTTAAAAACATGTCGTTAAAGGGTGAAAACTCAAACCACCCACCAAACGACCCCGTAGGAGTCACGAACACCTCGCACGGGACCAATGTAACTTGTAGGAACTGACTGCGTAGTCCCGGGTCTCCCGGTTTATGAGTATGACAATAATTTCCATTCATCACATTTAGTTAAAAACATGCCGTTAAAGGGTGAAAACCCAAACCACCACCCAAACGACCCCGTAGGAAGCACGAACACCTCGCACGGGACCAATGTAACTTGTAGGAACTGACCGCGTAGTCCCGGGTCTCCCGGTTTGTGAATATGACGATAATTTGCAAAAATCAGCACTTAAACTTAAAAACAAGCTGTTAAAGGGTGAAAACCCAAACCACCCCCCAAATGACCCCGTAGGAGGCACGAACACCTCGCAATGGACCAATGTAACTTGTAGGAACTGACCGCGTAGTCCCGGGTCTCCCGGTTTTTGAATATGACGATAATTTACAAAAATCACACTTAGTTAAAAACCTGTCGTCAAAGGGTGAATACCCAAACTAAGCCCCAAACAACCCCGTAGGAAGCACGAACACCTCGCACGGGACCAATGTAACTTGTAGGAACTAATCACGTAGTCCCGGGTCTCTCGGTTTGAGAGTATGACGATATTTTGCAAAAATCAGCACTTAAACTTAAAAACAAGCCGTTAAAGGGTGAAAACCCAAACCACCCCCAAACGATCCCGTAGGGGGCACGAACACCTCGCACGGGACCAATGTAACTTGTAGGAACTGACCGCGTAGTCCTGAATCTCCCAGTTTGTGAATAGGACGATAATTGGCAAAAATCAACATTTAAACTTAAAAACATGTCGTTAAAGGGTGAAAACTCAAACCACCCCCCAAACGACCCCGTAGGAGGCACGAACACCTCGTACGGGACCAATGTAACTTGTAGGAACTGTTCGCGTATTCCCGGGTCTCCCGGTTTATGAGTATGACGATAATTTCCATTCATCACATTTAGTTAAAAACATGCCATCAAAGGGTGAAAACCCAAACCACCACCCAAACGACCCCGTAGGAAGCACGAACACCTCGCACGGGACCAATGTAACTTGTACGAACTGACCGCGTAGTCCCGGGTCTCCCGGTTTGTGAATATGACGATAATTTGCAAAAATAACACTTAGTTAAAAACATGCCGTCAAAGGGTGAATACCCAAACCAACCCCCAAACGACCCCGTAGGAAGCACGAACACCTCGCACGGGACCAATGTAACTTGTAGGAACTGACCGCGTAGTCCCGAATCTCCCGGTTTGTGAATATGACGATAATTTGCAAAAATCAGCACTTAAACTTAAAAATAAGGCGTTAAAGGGTGAAAACTGAAACCACCCCCCAAACGACCCCGTAGGGGGCACGAACACCTCGCACGGGACCAATGTAACTTGTAGGAACTGACCGCATAGTCCTGGATCTCCCAGTTTGTGAATAGGACGATAATTGGCAAAAGTCAACACTTAAACTTAAAAACATGTCGTTAAATTAAAGGGTGAAAACTCAAACCACCCCCCAAACGACCCCGTAGGAGGCACGAACACCTCGCACGGGACCAATGTAACTTGTAGGAACTGACCGCGTAGTCCCGGGTCTCCCGGTTTGTGAGTATGTCGATAATTTCCATTCATCACGTTTAGTTAAAAACAAGCCGTCAAAGGGTGAAAACCCAAACCACCCCCCAAACGACCCCGTAGGAGGCACGAACACCTCGCACGGGACTAATGTAACTTGTAGGAACTGACCGCGTAGTCCCGGGTCTCCCGGTTTGTGAATATGACGATAATTTGCAAAAATCAGCACTTAAACTTAAAAACAAGGCGTTAAAGGGTGAAAACTGAAACCACCCCCCAAACGACCCCGTAGGGGGCACGAACACCTCGCACGGGACCAATGTAACTTGTAGGAACTGACCGCGTAGTCCTGGATCTCCCAGTTTGTGAATAGGACGATAATTGGCAAAAATCAACACTTAATCTTAAAAACATGTCGTTAAAGGGTGAAAACTCAAACCACCCCCAAACGACCCCGTAGGAGGCACGAACACCTCGCACAGGACCAATGTAACTTTTAGGAACTGACCGCGTAGTGTCGGGTCTCCCGGTTTGTGAGTATGACGATAATTTCCAATCATCACGTTTAGTTAAAAATAAGCTGTCAAAGGGTGAAAACCCAAACCACCCCCCAAACGACCCCGTAGGAGGCACGAACACCTCGCACGGGACTAATGTAACTTGTAGGAATTGACCGCGTAGTCCGCGGGTCTCCTGGTTTGTGAATATGACGATAATTTACAAAAATCACACTTAGTTAAAAACAAGCCGTCAAAGGGTGAAAACTCAAACCACCCCCCAAACGACGCCGTAGGGGGCACGAACACCTCGCACGGGACCAATGTAACTTGTAGGAACTGACCGCGTAGTCCCGGATCTCCCGGTTTGTGAATAGGACGATAATTTGCAAAAATCAACACTTAAACTTAAAAACAAGCCGTTAAAGGGTGAAAACCCAAACCACCCCCCAAACGACCCCGTAGGAGGCACGAACACCTCGCACGGGACCAATGTAACTTGTAGGAACTGACCGCGTAGTCCCGGGTCTCCCGGTTTGTGAATATGACGATAATTTGCAAAAATCAGCACTTAAACTTAAAAACAAGGCGTTAAAGGGTGAAAACTGAAACCACCCCCCAAACGACCCCGTAGGGGGCACGAACACCTCGCACGGGACCAATGTAACTTGTAGGAATTGACCGCGTAGTCCCGGATCTCCCGGTTTGAGAATAGGACGATAATTGGCAAAAATCAACACTTAAACTTAAAAACAAGCCCTTAAAGGGTGAAAACCCAAACCACCCCCCAAACGATCCCGTAGGGGGCACGAACACCTCGTACGGGACCAATGTAACTTGTAGGAACTGATCACGTAGTCCCGGGTCTCCCGGTTTGTGAATATGACGATAATTTGCAAAAATCAGCACTTAAACTTAAAAATAAGGCGTTAAAGGGTGAAAAATGAAACCACCCCCCAAACGACCCCGTAGGGGGCACGAACACCTCGCACGGGACCAATGTAACTTGTAGGAACTGATCACGTTGTCCCGGATCTCCCGGTTTGAGAATAGGACGATAATTGGCAAAAATCAACACTTAAACTTAAAAACAAGCCGTTAAAGGGTGAAAACCCAAACCACCGCCCAAACGATCCCGTAGGGGGCACGAACACCTCGTACGGGACCAATGTAACTTGTAGGAACTGACCGCATAGTCCCGAATCTCCCGGTTTGTGAATAGGACGATAATTGGCAAAAGGAACTGACTGCGTAGTCCCGAATCTCCCGGTTTGTGAATTGGACGATAATTGGCAAAAATCAACACTTAAACTTAAAAACATGTCGTTAAAGGGTGAAAACTCAAACCACCCACCAAACGACCCCGTAGGAGTCACGAACACCTCGCACGGGACCAATGTAACTTGTAGGAACTGACTGCGTAGTCCCGGGTCTCCCGGTTTATGAGTATGACAATAATTTCCATTCATCACATTTAGTTAAAAACATGCCGTTAAAGGGTGAAAACCCAAACCACCACCCAAACGACCCCGTAGGAAGCACGAACACCTCGCACGGGACCAATGTAACTTGTAGGAACTGACCGCGTAGTCCCGGGTCTCCCGGTTTGTGAATATGACGATAATTTGCAAAAATCAGCACTTAAACTTAAAAACAAGTTGTTAAAGGGTGAAAACCCAAACCACCCCCCAAATGACCCCGTAGGAGGCACGAACACCTCGCAATGGACCAATGTAACTTGTAGGAAGGTCTCCCGGTTTTTGAATATGACGATAATTTGCAAAAATCACACTTAGTTAAAAACCTGTCGTCAAAGGGTGAATACCCAAACTAAGCCCCAAACAACCCCGTAGGAAGCACGAACACCTCGCACGGGACCAATGTAACTTGTAGGAACTAATCACGTAGTCCCGGGTCTCTCGGTTTGAGAGTATGACGATATTTTGCAAAAATCAGCACTTAAACTTAAAAACAAGCCGTTAAAGGGTGAAAACCCAAACCACCCCCAAACGATCCCGTAGGGGGCACGAACACCTCGCACGGGACCAATGTAACTTGTAGGAACTGACCGCGTAGTCCTGAATCTCCCAGTTTGTGAATAGGACGATAATTGGCAAAAATCAACATTTAAACTTAAAAACATGTCGTTAAAGGGTGAAAACTCAAACCACCCCCCAAACGACCCCGTAGGAGGCACGAACACCTCGTACGGGACCAATGTAACTTGTAGGAACTGTTCGCGTATTCCCGGGTCTCCCGGTTTATGAGTATGACGATAATTTCCATTCATCACATTTAGTTAAAAACATGCCATCAAAGGGTGAAAACCCAAACCACCACCCAAACGACCCCGTAGGAAGCACGAACACCTCGCACGGGACCAATGTAACTTGTACGAACTGACCGCGTAGTCCCGGGTCTCCCGGTTTGTGAATATGACGATAATTTGCAAAAATAACACTTAGTTAAAAACATGCCGTCAAAGGGTGAATACCCAAACCAACCCCCAAACGACCCCGTAGGAAGCACGAACACCTCGCACGGGACCAATGTAACTTGTAGGAACTGACCGCGTAGTCCCGAATCTCCCGGTTTGTGAATATGACGATAATTTGCAAAAATCAGCACTTAAACTTAAAAATAAGGCGTTAAAGGGTGAAAACTGAAACCACCCCCCAAACGACCCCGTAGGGGGCACGAACACCTCGCACGGGACCAATGTAACTTGTAGGAACATACCGCATAGTCCTGGATCTCCCAGTTTGTGAATAGGACGATAATTGGCAAAAATCAACACTTAAACTTAAAAACATGTCGTTAAATTAAAGGGTGAAAACTCAAACCACCCCCCAAACGACCCCGTAGGAGGCACGAACACCTCGCACGGGACCAATGTAACTTGTAGGAACTGATCGCGTAGTCCCGGGTCTCCCGGTTTGTGAGTATGTCGATAATTTCCATTCATCACGTTTAGTTAAAAACAAGCCGTCAAAGGGTGAAAACCCAAACCACCCCCCAAACGACCCCGTAGGAGGCACGAACACCTCGCACGGGACTAATGTAACTTGTAGGAACTGACCGCGTAGTCCCGGGTCTCCCGGTTTGTGAATATGACGATAATTTGCAAAAATCAGCACTTAAACTTAAAAACAAGGCGTTAAAGGGTGAAAACTGAAACCACCCCCCAAACGACCCCGTAGGGGGCACGAACACCTCGCACGGGACCAATGTAACTTGTAGGAACTGACCGCGTAGTCCTGGATCTCCCAGTTTGTGAATAGGACGATAATTGGCAAAAATCAACACTTAATCTTAAAAACATGTCGTTAAAGGGTGAAAACTCAAACCACCCCCAAACGACCCCGTAGGAGGCACGAACACCTCGCACAGGACCAATGTAACTTTTAGGAACTGACCGCGTAGTGTCGGGTCTCCCGGTTTGTGAGTATGACGATAATTTCCAATCATCACGTTTAGTTAAAAATAAGCTGTCAAAGGGTGAAAACCCAAACCACCCCCCAAACGACCCCGTAGGAGGCACGAACACCACGCACGGGACTAATGTAACTTGTAGGAATTGACCGCGTAGTCCGCGGGTCTCCTGGTTTGTGAATATGACGATAATTTACAAAAATCACACTTAGTTAAAAACAAGCCGTCAAAGGGTGAAAACTCAAACCACCCCCCAAACGACGCCGTAGGGGGCACGAACACCTCGCACGGGACCAATGTAACTTGTAGGAACTGACCGCGTAGTCCCGGATCTCCCGGTTTGTGAATAGGACGATAATTTGCAAAAATCAACACTTAAACTTAAAAACAAGCCGATAAAGGGTGAAAACCCAAACCACCCCCCAAACGACCCCGTAGGAGGCACGAACACCTCGCACGGGACCAATGTAACTTGTAGGAACTGACCGCGTAGTCCCGGGTCTCCCGGTTTGTGAATATGACGATAATTTGCAAAAATCAGCACTTAAACTTAAAAACAAGGCGTTAAAGGGTGAAAACTGAAACCACCCCCCAAACGACCCCGTAGGGGGCACGAACACCTCGCACGGGACCAATGTAACTTGTAGGAATTGACCGCGTAGTCCCGGATCTCCCGGTTTGAGAATAGGACGATAATTGGCAAAAATCAACACTTAAACTTAAAAACAAGCCCTTAAAGGGTGAAAACCCAAACCACCCCCCAAACGATCCCGTAGGGGGCACGAACACCTCGTACGGGACCAATGTAACTTGTAGGAACTGATCACGTAGTCCCGGGTCTCCCGGTTTGTGAATATGACGATAATTTGCAAAAATCAGCACTTAAACTTAAAAATAAGGCGTTAAAGGGTGAAAAATGAAACCACCCCCCAAACGACCCCGTAGGGGGCACGAACACCTCGCACGGGACCAATGTAACTTGTAGGAACTGATCACGTTGTCCCGGATCTCCCGGTTTGAGAATAGGACGATAATTGGCAAAAATCAACACTTAAACTTAAAAACAAGCCGTTAAAGGGTGAAAACCCAAACCACCCCCCAAACGATCCCGTAGGGGGCACGAACACCTCGTACGGGACCAATGTAACTTGTAGGAACTGACCGCATAGTCCCGAATCTCCCGGTTTGTGAATAGGACGATAATTGGCAAAAGGAACTGACTGCGTAGTCCCGAATCTCCCGGTTTGTGAATTGGACGATAATTGGCAAAAATCAACACTTAAACTTAAAAACATGTCGTTAAAGGGTGAAAACTCAAACCACCCACCAAACGACCCCGTAGGAGTCACGAACACCTCGCACGGGACCAATGTAACTTGTAGGAACTGACTGCGTAGTCCCGGGTCTCCCGGTTTATGAGTATGACAATAATTTCCATTCATCACATTTAGTTAAAAACATGCCGTTAAAGGGTGAAAACCCAAACCACCACCCAAACGACCCCGTAGGAAGCACGAACACCTCGCACGGGACCAATGTAACTTG
This sequence comes from Sambucus nigra, assembly GCA_949130495.1. Classification (NCBI taxonomy): domain Eukaryota; kingdom Viridiplantae; phylum Streptophyta; class Magnoliopsida; order Dipsacales; family Adoxaceae; genus Sambucus; species Sambucus nigra. The sequence continues at coordinate 153,539,500 of OX422218.1, forward strand.
TAGGAACTGACCGCGTAGTCCCGGGTCTCCCGGTTTGTGAATATGACGATAATTTGCAAAAATCAGCACTTAAACTTAAAAACAAGCTGTTAAAGGGTGAAAACCCAAACCACCCCCCAAATGACCCCGTAGGAGGCACGAACACCTCGCAATGGACCAATGTAACTTGTAGGAAGGTCTCCCGGTTTTTGAATATGACGATAATTTGCAAAAATCACACTTAGTTAAAAACCTGTCGTCAAAGGGTGAATACCCAAACTAAGCCCCAAACAACCCCGTAGGAAGCACGAACACCTCGCACGGGACCAATGTAACTTGTAGGAACTAATCACGTAGTCCCGGGTCTCTCGGTTTGAGAGTATGACGATATTTTGCAAAAATCAGCACTTAAACTTAAAAACAAGCCGTTAAAGGGTGAAAACCCAAACCACCCCCAAACGATCCCGTAGGGGGCACGAACACCTCGCACGGGACCAATGTAACTTGTAGGAACTGACCGCGTAGTCCTGAATCTCCCAGTTTGTGAATAGGACGATAATTGGCAAAAATCAACATTTAAACTTAAAAACATGTCGTTAAAGGGTGAAAACTCAAACCACCCCCCAAACGACCCCGTAGGAGGCACGAACACCTCGTACGGGACCAATGTAACTTGTAGGAACTGTTCGCGTATTCCCGGGTCTTCCGGTTTATGAGTATGACGATAATTTCCATTCATCACATTTAGTTAAAAACATGCCATCAAAGGGTGAAAACCCAAACCACCACCCAAACGACCCCGTAGGAAGCACGAACACCTCGCACGGGACCAATGTAACTTGTACGAACTGACCGCGTAGTCCCGGGTCTCCCGGTTTGTGAATATGACGATAATTTGCAAAAATAACACTTAGTTAAAAACATGCCGTCAAAGGGTGAATACCCAAACCAACCCCCAAACGACCCCGTAGGAAGCACGAACACCTCGCACGGGACCAATGTAACTTGTAGGAACTGACCGCGTAGTCCCGAATCTCCCGGTTTGTGAATATTACGATAATTTGCAAAAATCAGCACTTAAACTTAAAAATAAGGCGTTAAAGGGTGAAAACTGAAACCACCCCCCAAACGACCCCGTAGGGGGCACGAACACCTCGCACGGGACCAATGTAACTTGTAGGAACTGACCGCATAGTCCTGGATCTCCCAGTTTGTGAATAGGACGATAATTGGCAAAAATCAACACTTAAACTTAAAAACATGTCGTTAAATTAAAGGGTGAAAACTCAAACCACCCCCCAAACGACCCCGTAGGAGGCACGAACACCTCGCACGGGACCAATGTAACTTGTAGGAACTGACCGCGTAGTCCCGGGTCTCCCGGTTTGTGAGTATGTCGATAATTTCCATTCATCACGTTTAGTTAAAAACAAGCCGTCAAAGGGTGAAAACCCAAACCACCCCCCAAACGACCCCGTAGGAGGCACGAACACCTCGCACGGGACTAATGTAACTTGTAGGAACTGACCGCGTAGTCCCGGGTCTCCCGGTTTGTGAATATGACGATAATTTGCAAAAATCAGCACTTAAACTTAAAAACAAGGCGTTAAAGGGTGAAAACTGAAACCACCCCCCAAACGACCCCGTAGGGGGCACGAACACCTCGCACGGGACCAATGTAACTTGTAGGAACTGACCGCGTAGTCCTGGATCTCCCAGTTTGTGAATAGGACGATAATTGGCAAAAATCAACACTTAATCTTAAAAACATGTCGTTAAAGGGTGAAAACTCAAACCACCCCCAAACGACCCCGTAGGAGGCACGAACACCTCGCACAGGACCAATGTAACTTTTAGGAACTGACCGCGTAGTGTCGGGTCTCCCGGTTTGTGAGTATGACGATAATTTCCAATCATCACGTTTAGTTAAAAATAAGCTGTCAAAGGGTGAAAACCCAAACCACCCCCCAAACGACCCCGTAGGAGGCACGAACACCTCGCACGGGACTAATGTAACTTGTAGGAATTGACCGCGTAGTCCGCGGGTCTCCTGGTTTGTGAATATGATGATAATTTACAAAAATCACACTTAGTTAAAAACAAGCCGTCAAAGGGTGAAAACTCAAACCACCCCCCAAACGACGCCGTAGGGGGCACGAACACCTCGCACGGGACCAATGTAACTTGTAGGAACTGACCGCGTAGTCCCGGATCTCCCGGTTTGTGAATAGGACGATAATTTGCAAAAATCAACACTTAAACTTAAAAACAAGCCGTTAAAGGGTGAAAACCCAAACCACCCCCCAAACGACCCCGTAGGAGGCACGAACACCTCGCACGGGACCAATGTAACTTGTAGGAACTGACCGCGTAGTCTCGGGTCTCCCGGTTTGTGAATATGACGATAATTTGCAAAAATCAGCACTTAAACTTAAAAACAAGGCGTTAAAGGGTGAAAACTGAAACCACCCCCCAAACGACCCCGTAGGGGGCACGAACACCTCGCACGGGACCAATGTAACTTGTAGGAATTGACCGCGTAGTCCCGGATCTCCCGGTTTGAGAATAGGACGATAATTGGCAAAAATCAACACTTAAACTTAAAAACAAACCGTTAAAGGGTGAAAACCCAAACCACCCCCCAAACGATCCCGTAGGGGGCACGAACACCTCGTACGGGACCAATGTAACTTGTAGGAACTGATCACGTAGTCCCGGGTCTCCCGGTTTGTGAATATGACGATAATTTGCAAAAATCAGCACTTAAACTTAAAAATAAGGCGTTAAAGGGTGAAAACTGAAACCACCCCCCAAACGACCCCGTAGGGGGCACGAACACCTCGCACGGGACCAATGTAACTTGTAAGAACTGATCACGTAGTCCCGGGTCTCCCGGTTTGTGAATATGACGATAATTTGCAAAAATCAGCACTTAAACTTAAAAACAAGGCGTTAAAGGGTGAAAACTGAAACCACCCCCCAAACGACCCCGTAGGGGGCACGAACACCTCGCACGGGACCAATGTAACTTGTAGGAACTGACCGCGTAGTCCCGGATCTCCCGGTTTGTGAATAGGATGATAATTGGCAAAAATCAACACTTAAAATTAAAAAGAAGCCGTTAAAGGGTGAAAACCCAAACCACCCCCCAAACGATCCCGTAGGGGGCACGAACATGTCGCACGTGACCAATGTAACTTGTAGGAACTAACCGCGTAGTCCCGAATCTCCCGGTTTGTGAATAGGACGATAATTGGCAAAAATCAACACTTAATCTTAAAAACAAGCCGTTAAAGGGTGAAAACTCACACCACCCCCCAAACGACCCCGTAGGAGGCACGAACACCTCGCACGGGACCAATGTAACTTTTAGGAACTGACCGCGTAGTCCCGGGTCTCCCGGTTTGTGAATATGACGATAATTTGCAAAAATAACACTTAGTTAAAAACATGCCGTCAAAGGGTGAATACCCAAACCAACCCCCAAACGACCCCGTAGGAAGCACGAACACCTCGCACGGGACCAATGTAACTTGTAGGAACTGACCGCGTAGTCCCGAATCTCCCGGTTTGTGAATATGACGATAATTTGCAAAAATCAGCACTTAAACTTAAAAATAAGGCGTTAAAGGGTGAAAACTGAAACCACCCCCCAAACGATCCCGTAGGGGGCACGAACACCTCGCACGGGACCAATGTAACTTGTAGGAACTGACCGCATAGTCCTGGATCTCCCAGTTTGTGAATAGGACGATAATTGGCAAAAATCAACACTTAAACTTAAAAACATGTCGTTAAATTAAAGGGTGAAAACTCAAACCACCCCCCAAACGACCCCGTAGGAGGCACGAACACCTCGCACGGGACCAATGTAACTTGTAGGAACTGACCGCGTAGTCCCGGGTCTCCCGGTTTGTGAGTATGTCGATAATTTCCATTCATCACGTTTAGTTAAAAACAAGCCGTCAAAGGGTGAAAACCCAAACCACCCCCCAAACGACCCCGTAGGAGGCACGAACACCTCGCACGGGACTAATGTAACTTGTAGGAAATGACCGTGTAGTCCCGGGTCTCCCGATTTGTGAATATGACGATAATTTGCAAAAATCAGCACTTAAACTTAAAAACAAGGCGTTAAAGGGTGAAAACTGAAACCACCCCCCAAACGACCCCGTAGGGGGCACGAACACCTCGCACGGGACCAATGTAACTTGTAGGAACTGACCGCGTAGTCCTGGATCTCCCAGTTTGTGAATAGGACGATAATTGGCAAAAATCAACACTTAATCTTAAAAACATGTCGTTAAAGGGTGAAAACTCAAACCACCCCCAAACGACCCCGTAGGAGGCACGAACACCTCGCACAGGACCAATGTAACTTTTAGGAACTGACCGCGTAGTGTCGGGTCTCCCGGTTTGTGAGTATGACGATAATTTCCAATCATCACGTTTAGTTAAAAATAAGCTGTCAAAGGGTGAAAACCCAAACCACCCCCCAAACGACCCCGTAGGAGGCACGAACACCTCGCACGGGACTAATGTAACTTGTAGGAATTGACCGCGTAGTCCGCGGGTCTCCTGGTTTGTGAATATGACGATAATTTACAAAAATCACACTTAGTTAAAAACAAGCCGTCAAAGGGTGAAAACTCAAACCACCCCCCAAACGACGCCGTAGGGGGCACGAACACCTCGCACGGGACCAATGTAACTTGTAGGAACTGACCGCGTAGTCCCGGATCTCCCGGTTTGTGAATAGGACGATAATTTGCAAAAATCAACACTTAAACTTAAAAACAAGCCGTTAAAGGGTGAAAACCCAAACCACCCCCCAAACGACCCCGTAGGAGGCACGAACACCTCGCACGGGACCAATGTAACTTGTAGGAACTGACCGCGTAGTCCCGGGTCTCCCGGTTTGTGAATATGACGATAATTTGCAAAAATCAGCACTTAAACTTAAAAACAAGGCGTTAAAGGGTGAAAACTGAAACCACCCCCCAAACGACCCCGTAGGGGGCACGAACACCTCGCACGGGACCAATGTAACTTGTAGGAATTGACCGCGTAGTCCCGGATCTCCCGGTTTGAGAATAGGACGATAATTGGCAAAAATCAACACTTAAACTTAAAAACAAGCCCTTAAAGGGTGAAAACCCAAACCACCCCCCAAACGATCCCGTAGGGGGCACGAACACCTCGTACGGGACCAATGTAACTTGTAGGAACTGATCACGTAGTCCCGGGTCTCCCGGTTTGTGAATATGACGATAATTTGCAAAAATCAGCACTTAAACTTAAAAATAAGGCGTTAAAGGGTGAAAACTGAAACCACCCCCAAAACGACCCCGTAGGGGGCACGAACACCTCGCACGGGACCAATGTAACTTGTAGGAACTGATCACGTAGTCCCGGGTCTCCCGGTTTGTGAATATGACGATAATTTGCAAAAATCAGCACTTAAACTTAAAAATAAGGCGTTAAAGGGTGAAAACTGAAACCACCCCCCAAACGACCCCGTAGGGGGCACGAACACCTCGCACGGGACCAATGTAACTTGTAGGAACTGACCGCGTAGTCCCGGATCTCCCGGTTTGTGAATAGGATGATAATTGGCAAAAATCAACACTTAAAATTAAAAAGAAGCCGTTAAAGGGTGAAAACCCAAACCACCCCCCAAACGATCCCGTAGGGGGCACGAACATGTCGCACGTGACCAATGTAACTTGTAGGAACTGACCGCGTAGTCCCGAATCTCCCGGTTTCTGAATAGGACGATAATTGGCAAAAATCAACACTTAATCTTAAAAACAAGCCGTTAATGGGTGAAAACTCACACCACCCCCCAAACGACCCCGTAGGAGGCACGAACACCTCGCACGGGACCAATGTAACTTTTAGGAACTGACCGCGTAGTCCCGGGTCTCCCGGTTTGTGAATATGACGATAATTTGCAAAAATAACACTTAGTTAAAAACATGCCGTCAAAGGGTGAATACCCAAACCAACCCCCAAACGACCCCGTAGGAAGCACGAACACCTCGCACGGGACCAATGTAACTTGTAGGAACTGACCGCGTAGTCCCGAATCTCCCGGTTTGTGAATATGACGATAATTTGCAAAAATCAGCACTTAAACTTAAAAATAAGGCGTTAAAGGGTGAAAACTGAAACCACCCCCCAAACGACACCGTAGGGGGCACGAACACCTCGCACGGGACCAATGTAACTTGTAGGAACTGACCGCATAGTCCTGGATCTCCCAGTTTGTGAATAGGACGATAATTGGCAAAAATCAACACTTAAACTTAAAAACATGTCGTTAAATTAAAGGGTGAAAACTCAAACCACCCCCCAAACGACCCCGTAGGAGGCACGAACACCTCGCACGGGACCAATGTAACTTGTAGGAACTGACCGCGTAGTCCCGGGTCTCCCGGTTTGTGAGTATGTCGATAATTTCCATTCATCACGTTTAGTTAAAAACAAGCCGTCAAAGGGTGAAAACCCAAACCACCCCCCAAACGACCCCGTAGGAGGCACGAACACCTCGCACGGGACTAATGTAACTTGTAGGAACTGACCGCGTAGTCCCGGGTCTCCCGGTTTGTGAATATGACGATAATTTGCAAAAATCAGCACTTAAACTTAAAAACAAGGCGTTAAAGGGTGAAAACTGAAACCACCCCCCAAACGACCCCGTAGGGGGCACGAACACCTCGCACGGGACCAATGTAACTTGTAGGAACTGACCGCGTAGTCCTGGATCTCCCAGTTTGTGAATAGGACGATAATTGGCAAAAATCAACACTTAATCTTAAAAACATGTCGTTAAAGGGTGAAAACTCAAACCACCCCCAAACGACCCCGTAGGAGGCACGAACACCTCGCACAGGACCAATGTAACTTTTAGGAACTGACCGCGTAGTGTCGGGTCTCCCGGTTTGTGAGTATGACGATAATTTCCAATCATCACGTTTAGTTAAAAATAAGCTGTCAAAGGGTGAAAACCCAAACCACCCCCCAAACGACCCCGTAGGAGGCACGAACACCTCGCACGGGACTAATGTAACTTGTAGGAATTGACCGCGTAGTCCGCGGGTCTCCTGGTTTGTGAATATGACGATAATTTACAAAAATCACACTTAGTTAAAAACAAGCCGTCAAAGGGTGAAAACTCAAACCACCCCCCAAACGACGCCGTAGGGGGCACGAACACCTCGCACGGGACCAATGTAACTTGTAGGAACTGACCGCGTAGTCCCGGATCTCCCGGTTTGTGAATAGGACGATAATTTGCAAAAATCAACACTTAAACTTAAAAACAAGCCGTTAAAGGGTGAAAACCCAAACCACCCCCCAAACGACCCCGTAGGAGGCACGAACACCTCGCACGGGACCAATGTAACTTGTAGGAACTGACCGCGTAGTCCCGGGTCTCCCGGTTTGTGAATATGACGATAATTTGCAAAAATCAGCACTTAAACTTAAAAACAAGGCGTTAAAGGGTGAAAACTGAAACCACCCCCCAAACGACCCCGTAGGGGGCACGAACACCTCGCACGGGACCAATGTAACTTGTAGGAATTGACCGCGTAGTCCCGGATCTCCCGGTTTGAGAATAGGACGATAATTGGCAAAAATCAACACTTAAACTTAAAAACAAGCCGTTAAAGGGTGAAAACCCAAACCACCCCCCAAACGATCCCGTAGGGGGCACGAACACCTCGTACGGGACCAATGTAACTTGTAGGAACTGACCGCATAGTCCCGAATCTCCCGGTTTGTGAATAGGACGATAATTGGCAAAAGGAACTGACTGCGTAGTCCCGAATCTCCCGGTTTGTGAATTGGACGATAATTGGCAAAAATCAACACTTAAACTTAAAAACATGTCGTTAAAGGGTGAAAACTCAAACCACCCACCAAACGACCCCGTAGGAGTCACGAACACCTCGCACGGGACCAATGTAACTTGTAGGAACTGACCGCGTAGTCCCGGGTCTCCCGGTTTATGAGTATGACAATAATTTCCATTCATCACATTTAGTTAAAAACATGCCGTTAAAGGGTGAAAACCCAAACCACCACCCAAACGACCCCGTAGGAAGCACGAACACCTCGCACGGGACCAATGTAACTTGTAGGAACTGACCGCGTAGTCCCGGGTCTCCCGGTTTGTGAATATGACGATAATTTGCAAAAATCAGCACTTAAACTTAAAAACAAGCTGTTAAAGGGTGAAAACCGAAACCACCCCCCAAATGACCCCGTAGGAGGCACGAACACCTCGCAATGGACCAATGTAACTTGTAGGAACTGTCCGCGTAGTCCCGGGTCTCCCGGTTTTTGAATATGACGATAATTTGCAAAAATCACACTTAGTTAAAAACCTGTCGTCAAAGGGTGAATACCCAAACTAAGCCCCAAACAACCCCGTAGGAAGCACGAACACCTCGCACGGGACCAATGTAACTTGTAGGAACTAATAACGTAGTCCCGGGTCTCTCGGTTTGAGAGTATGACGATATTTTGCAAAAATCAGCACTTAAACTTAAAAACAAGCCGTTAAAGGGTGAAAACCCAAACCACCCCCAAACGATCCCGTAGGGGGCACGAACACCTCGCACGGGACCAATGTAACTTGTAGGAACTGACTGCGTAGTCCTGAATCTCCCAGTTTGTGAATAGGACGATAATTGGCAAAAATCAACATTTAAACTTAAAAACATGTCCTTAAAGGGTGAAAACTCAAACCACCCCCCAAACGACCCCGTAGGAGGCACGAACACCTCGTACGGGACCAATGTAACTTGTAGGAACTGTTCGCGTATTCCCGGGTCTCCCGGTTTATGAGTATGACGATAATTTCCATTCATCACATTTAGTTAAAAACATGCCATCAAAGGGTGAAAACCCAAACCACCACCCAAACGACCCCGTAGGAAGCACGAACACCTCGCACGGGACCAATCTAACTTGTACGAACTGACCGCGTAGTCCCGGGTCTCCCGGTTTGTGAATATGACGATAGTTTTCAAAAATCAGCACTTAAACTTAAAAACAAGCCGTTAAAGGGTGAAAACCCAAACCACCCCCCAAATGACCCCGTAGGAGGCACGAACACCTCGCAATGGACCAATGTAACTTGTAGGAACTGACCGCGTAGTCCCCGGTCTCCCGGTTTGTGAATATGACGATAATTTGCAAAAATCACACTTAGTTAAAAACCTGCCGTCAAAGGGTGAATACCCAAACCAACCCCCAAACGACCCCGTAGGAAGCACGAACACCTCGCACGGGACCAATGTAACTTGTAGGAACTGATCACGTAGTCCCGGGTCTCTCGGTTTGAGAATGTGACGATAATTTGCAAAAATCAGCACTTAAACTTAAAAACAAGCCGTTAAAGGGTGAAAACCCAAACCACCCCCAAACGATCCCGTAGGGGGCACGAACACCTCGCACGGGACCAATGTAACTTGTAGGAACTGGCCGCGTAGTCCTGGATCTCCCAGTTTGTGAATAGGACGATAATTGGCAAAAATCAACACTTAAATTTAAAAACATGTCGTTAAAGGGTGAAAACTCAAACCACCCCCCAAACGACCCCGTAGGAGGCACGAACACCTCGCACGGGACCAATGTAACTTATAGGAACTGACCGCGTAGTCCCTGGTCTCCCGGTTTGTGAGTATGACGATAATTTCCATTCATCACGTTTAGTTAAAAACAAGCCGTCAAAGGGTGAAAACCCAAACCACCCCCCAAACGGCCACGTAGGAGGCACGAACACCTCGCACGGGACTAATGTAACTTGTAGGAACTAACCGCGTAGTCCCGGGTCTCCCGGTTTGTGAATATGACGATAATTTGCAAAAATCAACACTTAAACTTAAAAAAAAGGCGTTAAAGGGTGAAAACCCAAACCACCCCCAAAACGACCCCGTAGGGGGCACGAACACCTCGCACGGGACCAATGTAACATGTAGGAACTGACCACGTAGTCTCGGGTCTCCCGGTTTGTGAATAGGACGATAATTGGCAAAAATCAACACTTAAACTTAAAAACAAGCCGTTAAAGGGTGAAAACTCACACCACCCCCCAAACGACCCCGTAGGAGGCACGAACACCTCGCACGGGACCAATGTAACTTTTAGGAACTGACCGCGTAGTCCCGGGTCTCCCGGTTTGTGAATATGACGATAATTTGCAAAAATAACACTTAGTTAAAAACATGCCGTCATAGGGTGAATACCCAAACCAACCCCCAAACGACCCCGTAGGAAGCACGAACACCTCGCACGGGACCAATGTAACTTGTAGGAACTGACCGCGTAGTCCCGAATCTCCCGGTTTGTGAATAGGACGATAATTGGCAAAAATCAACAGTTAAACTTAAAAACAAGCCGTTAAAGGGTGAAAACCCAAACCACCCCCCAAACGACCCCGTCGGAGGCACGAACACCTCGCACGGGACTAATGTAACTTGTAGGAACTGACCGCGTAGTCCTGGGTCTCCCGGTTTGTGAATATGACGATAATTTGCAAAAATCAGCACTTAAACTTAAAAATAAGGCGTTAAAGGGTGAAAACTGAAACCACCCCCCAAACGACCCCGTAGGGGGCACGAACACCTCGCACGGGACCAATGTAACTTGTAGGAACTGACCGCGTAGTCCCGGATCTCCCGGTTTGTGAATAGGATGATAATTGGCAAAAATCAACACTTAAAATTAAAAAGAAGCCGTTAAAGGGTGAAAACCCAAACCACCCCCCAAACGATCCCGTAGGGGGCACGAACATGTCGCACGTGACCAATGTAACTTGTAGGAACTGACCGCGTAGTCCCGAATCTCCCGGTTTGTGAATAGGACGATAATTGGCAAAAATCAACACTTAATCTTAAAAACAAGCCGTTAAAGGGTGAAAACTCACACCACCCCCCAAACGACCCCGTAGGAGGCACGAACACCTCGCATGGGACCAATGTAACTTTTAGGAACTGACCGCGTAGTCCCGGGTCTCCCAGTTTGTGAATATGACGATAATTTGCAAAAATAACACTTAGTTAAAAACATGCCGTCAAAGGGTGAATACCCAAACCAACCCCCAAACGACCCCGTAGGAAGCACGAACACCTCGCACGGGACCAATGTAACTTGTAGGAACTGACCGCGTAGTCCCGAATCTCCCGGTTTGTGAATATGACAATAATTTGCAAAAATCAGCACTTAAACTTAAAAATAAGGCGTTAAAGGGTGAAAACTGAAACCACCCCCCAAACGACCCCGTAGGGGGCACGAACACCTCGCACGGGACCAATGTAACTTGTAGGAATTGATCGCGTAGTCCCGGATCTCCCGGTTTGAGAATAGGACGATAATTGGCAAAAATCAACACTTAAACTTAAAAACAAGCCGTTAAAGGGTGAAAACCCAAACCACCCCCCAAACGATCCCGTAGGGGGCACGAACACCTCGTACGGGACCAATGTAACTTGTAGGAACTGACCGCATAGTCCCGAATCTCCCGGTTTGTGAATAGGACGATAATTGGCAAAAGGAACTGACTGCGTAGTCCCGAATCTCCCGGTTTGTGAATTGGACGATAATTGGCAAAAATCAACACTTAAACTTAGAAACATGTCGTTAAAGGGTGAAAACTCAAACCACCCACCAAACGACCCCGTAGGAGTCACGAACACCTCGCACGGGACCAATGTAACTTGTAGGAACTGACTGCGTAGTCCCGGGTCTCCCGGTTTATGAGTATGACAATAATTTCCATTCATCACATTTAGTTAAAAACATGCCGTTAAAGGGTGAAAACCCAAACCACCACCCAAACGACCTCGTAGGAAGCACGAACACCTCGCACGGGACCAATGTAACTTGTAGGAACTGACCGCGAAGTCCCGGGTCTCCCGGTTTGTGAATATGACGATAATTTGCAAAAATCAGCACTTAAACTTAAAAACCAGCTGTTAAAGGGTGAAAACCCAAACCACCCCCCAAATGACCCCGTAGGAGGCACGAACACCTCGCAATGGACCAATGTAACTTGTAGGAACTGACCGCGTAGTCCCGGGTCTCCCGGTTTTTGAATATGACGATAATTTGCAAAAATCACACTTAGTTAAAAACCTGTCGTCAAAGGGTGAATACCCAAACTAAGCCCCAAACAACCCCGTAGGAAGCACGAACACCTCGCACGGGACCAATGTAACTTGTAGGAACTAATCACGTAGTCCCGGGTCTCTCGGTTTGAGAGTATGACGATATTTTGCAAAAATCAGCACTTAAACTTAAATACAAGCCGTTAAAGGGTGAAAACCCAAACCACCCCCAAACGATCCCGTAGGGGGCACGAACACCTCGCACGGGACCAATGTAACTTGTAGGAACTGACCGCGTAGTCCTGAATCTCCCAGTTTGTGAATAGGACGATAATTGGCAAAAATCAACATTTAAACTTAAAAACATGTCGTTAAAGGGTGAAAACTCAAACCACCCCCCAAACGACCCCGTAGGAGGCACGAACACCTCGTACGGGACCAATGTAACTTGTAGGAACTGTTCGCGTATTTCCGGGTCTCCCGGTTTATGAGTATGACGATAATTTCCATTCATCACATTTAGTTAAAAACATGCCATCAAAGGGTGAAAACCCAAACCACCACCCAAACGACCCCGTAGGAAGCACGAACACCTCGCACGGGACCAATGTAACTTGTACGAACTGACCGCGTAGTCCCGGGTCTCCCGGTTTGTGAATATGACGATAATTTTCAAAAATCAGCACTTAAACTTAAAAACAAGCCGTTAAAGGGTGAAAACCCAAACCACCCCCCAAATGACCCCGTAGGAGGCACGAACACCTCGCAATGGACCAATGTAACTTGTAGGAACTGACCGCGTAGTCCCCGGTCTCCCGGTTTGTGAATATGACGATAATTTGCAAAAATCACACTTAGTTAAAAACCTGCCGTCAAAGGGTGAATACCCAAACCAACCCCCAAACGACCACGTAGGAAGCACGAACACCTCGCACGGGACCAATGTAACTAGTAGGAACTGATCACGTAGTCCCGGGTCTCTCGGTTTGAGAATGTGACGATAATTTGCAAAAATCAGCACTTAAACTTAAAAACAAGCCGTTAAAGGGTGAAAACCCAAACCACCCCCAAACGATCCCGTAGGGGGCACGAACACCTCGCACGGGACCAATGTAACTTGTAGGAACTGACCGCGTAGTCCTGGATCTCCCAGTTTGTGAATAGGACGATAATTGGAAAAAATCAACACTTAAATTTAAAAACATGTCGTTAAAGGGTGAAAACTCAAACCACCCCCCAAACGACCCCGTAGGAGGCACGAACACCTCGCACGGGACCAATGTAACTTATAGGAACTGACCGCGTAGTCCCTGGTCTCCCGGTTTGTGAGTATGACGATAATTTCCATTCATCACGTTTAGTTAAAAACAAGCCGTCAAAGGGTGAAAACCCAAACCACCCCACAAACGGCCACGTAGGAGGCACGAACACCTCGCACGGGACTAATGTAACTTGTAGGAACTAACCGCGTAGTCCCGGGTCTCCCGGTTTGTGAATATGACGATAATTTCCATTCATCACGTTTAGTTAAAAACAAGCCGTCAAAGGGTGAAAACCCAAACCACCCCACAAACGGCCACGTAGGAGGCACGAACACCTCGCACGGGACTAATGTAACTTGTAGGAACTGACCGCGTAGTCCCGAATCTCCCGGTTTGTGAATAGGACGATAATTGGCAAAAATCAACACTTAATCTTAAAAACAAGCCGTTAAAGGGTGAAAACTCACACCACCCCCCAAACGACCCCGTAGGAGGCACGAACACCTCGCACGGGACCAATGTAACTTTTAGGAACTGACCGCGTAGTCCCGGGTCTCCCAGTTTGTGAATATGACGATAATTTGCAAAAATAACACTTAGTTAAAAACATGCCGTCAAAGGGTGAATACCCAAACCAACCCCCAAACGACCCCGTAGGAAGCACGAACACCTCGCACGGGACCAATGTAACTTGTAGGAACTGACCGCGTAGTCCCGAATCTCCCGGTTTGTGAATATGACAATAATTTGCAAAAATCAGCACTTAAACTTAAAAATAAGGCGTTAAAGGGTGAAAACTGAAACCACCCCCCAAACGACCCCGTAGGGGGCACGAACACCTCGGACGGGACCAATGTAACTTGTAGGAATTGACCGCGTAGTCCCGGATCTCCCGGTTTGAGAATAGGACGATAATTGGCAAAAATCAACACTTAAACTTAAAAACAAGCCGTTAAAGGGTGAAAACCCAAACCACCCCCCAAACGATCCCGTAGGGGGCACGAACACCTCGTACGGGACCAATGTAACTTGTAGGAACTGACCGCATAGTCCCGAATCTCCCGGTTTGTGAATAGGATGATAATTGGCAAAAGGAACTGACTGCGTAGTCCCGAATCTCCCGGTTTGTGAATTGGACGATAATTGGCAAAAATCAACACTTAAACTTAAAAACATGTCGTTAAAGGGTGAAAACTCAAACCACCCACCAAACGACCCCGTAGGAGTCACGAACACCTCGCACGGGACCAATGTAACTTGTAGGAACTGACTGCGTAGTCCCGGGTCTCCCGGTTTATGAGTATGACAATAATTTCCATTCATCACATTTAGTTAAAAACATGCCGTTAAAGGGTGAAAACCCAAACCACCACCCAAACGACCCCGTAGGAAGCACGAACACCTCGCACGGGACCAATGTAACTTGTAGGAACTGACCGCGTAGTCCCGGGTCTCCCGGTTTGTGAATATGACGATAATTTGCAAAAATCAGCACTTAAACTTAAAAACCAGCTGTTAAAGGGTGAAAACCCAAACCACCCCCCAAATGACCCCGTAGGAGGCACGAACACCTCGCAATGGACCAATGTAACTTGTAGGAACTGACCGCGTAGTCCCGGGTCTCCCGGTTTTTGAATATGACGATAATTTGCAAAAATCACACTTAGTTAAAAACCTGTCGTCAAAGGGTGAATACCCAAACTAAGCCCCAAACAACCCCGTAGGAAGCACGAACACCTCGCACGGGACCAATGTAACTTGTAGGAACTAATCACGTAGTCCCGGGTCTCTCGGTTTGAGAGTATGACGATATTTTGCAAAAATCAGCACTTAAACTTAAATACAAGCCGTTAAAGGGTGAAAACCCAAACCACCCCCAAACGATCCCGTAGGGGGCACGAACACCTCGCACGGGACCAATGTAACTTGTAGGAACTGACCGCGTAGTCCTGAATCTCCCAGTTTGTGAATAGGACGATAATTGGCAAAAATCAACATTTAAACTTAAAAACATGTCGTTAAAGGGTGAAAACTCAAACCACCCCCCAAACGACCCCGTAGGAGGCACGAACACCTCGTACGGGACCAATGTAACTTGTTGGAACTGTTCGCGTATTTCCGGGTCTCCCGGTTTATGAGTATGACGATAATTTCCATTCATCACATTTAGTTAAAAACATGCCATCAAAGGGTGAAAACCCAAACCACCACCCAAACGACCCCGTAGGAAGCACGAACACCTCGCACGGGACCAATGTAACTTGTACGAACTGACCGCGTAGTCCCGGGTCTCCCGGTTTGTGAATATGACGATAATTTTCAAAAATCAGCACTTAAACTTAAAAACAAGCCGTTAAAGGGTGAAAACCCAAACCACCCCCCAAATGACCCCGTAGGAGGCACGAACACCTCGCAATGGACCAATGTAACTTGTAGGAACTGACCGCGTAGTCCCCGGTCTCCCGGTTTGTGAATATGACGATAATTTGCAAAAATCACACTTAGTTAAAAACCTGCCGTCAAAGGGTGAATACCCAAACCAACCCCCAAACGACCACGTAGGAAGCACGAACACCTCGCACGGGACCAATGTAACTAGTAGGAACTGATCACGTAGTCCCGGGTCTCTCGGTTTGAGAATGTGACGATAATTTGCAAAAATCAGCACTTAAACTTAAAAACAAGCCGTTAAAGGGTGAAAACCCAAACCACCCCCAAACGATCCCGTAGGGGGCACGAACACCTCGCACGGGACCAATGTAACTTGTAGGAACTGACCGCGTAGTCCTGGATCTCCCAGTTTGTGAATAGGACGATAATTGGAAAAAATCAACACTTAAATTTAAAAACATGTCGTTAAAGGGTGAAAACTCAAACCACCCCCCAAACGACCCCGTAGGAGGCACGAACACCTCGCACGGGACCAATGTAACTTATAGGAACTGACCGCGTAGTCCCTGGTCTCCCGGTTTGTGAGTATGACGATAATTTCCATTCATCACGTTTAGTTAAAAACAAGCCGTCAAAGGGTGAAAACCCAAACCACCCCACAAACGGCCACGTAGGAGGCACGAACACCTCGCACGGGACTAATGTAACTTGTAGGAACTAACCGCGTAGTCCCGGGTCTCCCGGTTTGTGAATATGACGATAATTTGCAAAAATCAACACTTAAACTTAAAAAAAAGGCGTTAAAGGGTGAAAACCCAAACCACCCCCAAAACGACCCCGTAGGGGGCACGAACACCTCGCACGGGACCAATGTAACATGTAGGAACTGACCACGTAGTCTCGGGTCTCCCGGTTTGTGAATAGGACGATAATTGGCAAAAATCAACACTTAAACTTAAAAACAAGCCGTTAAAGGTTGAAAACTCACACCACCCCCCAAACGACCCCGTAGGAGGCACGAACACCTCGCACGGGACCAATGTAACTTTTAGGAACTGACCGCGTAGTCCCGGGTCGCCCGGTTTGTGAATATGACGATAATTTGCAAAAATAACACTTAGTTAAAAACATGCCGTCAAAGGGTGAATACCCAAACCAACCCCCAAACGACCCCGTAGGAAGCACGAACACCTCGCACGGGACCAATGTAACTTGTAGGAACTGACCGCGTAGTCCCGAATCTCCCGGTTTGTGAATAGGACGATAATTGGCAAAAATCAACAGTTAAACTTAAAAACAAGCCGTTAAAGGGTGAAAACCCAAACCACCCCCCAAACGACCCCGTCGGAGGCACGAACACCTCGCACGGGACTAATGTAACTTGTAGGAACTGACCGCGTAGTCCCGGGTCTCCCGGTTTGTGAATATGACGATAATTTGCAAAAATCAGCACTTAAACTTAAAAATAAGGCGTTAAAGGGTGAAAACTGAAACCACCCCCCAAACGACCCCGTAGGGGGCACGAACACCTCGCACGGGACCAATGTAACTTGTAGGAACTGACCGCGTAGTCCCGGATCTCCCGGTTTGTGAATAGGATGATAATTGGCAAAAATCAACACTTAAAATTAAAAAGAAGCCGTTAAAGGGTGAAAACCCAAACCACCCCCCAAACGATCCCGTAGGGGGCACGAACATGTCGCACGTGACCAATGTAACTTGTAGGAACTGACCGCGTAGTCCCGAATCTCCCGGTTTGTGAATAGGACGATAATTGGCAAAAATCAACACTTAATCTTAAAAACAAGCCGTTAAAGGGTGAAAACTCACACCACCCCCCAAACGACCCCGTAGGAGGCACGAACACCTCGCACGGGACCAATGTAACTTTTAGGAACTGACCGCGTAGTCCCGGGTCTCCCGGTTTGTGAATATGACGATAATTTGCAAAAATAACACTTAGTTAAAAACATGCCGTCAAAGGGTGAATACCCAAACCAACCCCCAAACGACCCCGTAGGAAGCACGAACACCTCGCACGGGACCAATGTAACTTGTAGGAACTGACCGCGTAGTCCCGAATCTCCCGGTTTGTGAATATGACAATAATTTGCAAAAATCAGCACTTAAACTTAAAAATAAGGCGTTAAAGGGTGAAAACTGAAACCACCCCCCAAACGACCCCGTAGGGGGCACGAACACCTCGCACGGGACCAATGTAACTTGTAGGAACTGACCGCGTAGTTCCGGATCTCCCGGTTTGTGAATAGGATGATAATTGGCAAAAATCAACACTTAAACTTAAAAACAAGCCGTTAAAGGGTGAAAACCCAAACCACCCCCCAAACGATCCCGTAGGGGGCACGAACACGTCGCACGGGACCAATGTAACTTGTAGGAACTGACCGCGTAGTCCCGAATCTCCCGGTTTGTGAATAGGAAAATAATTGGCAAAAATCAACACTTAAACTTAAAAACAAGCCGTTAAAGGGTGAAAACCCAAACCACCCCCCAAACGACCCCGTAGGAGGCACGAACACCTCGCACGGGACCAATGTAACTTGTAGGAACTGACCGCGTAGTCCCGGGTCTCCCGGTTTGTGAATATGACGATAATTTGCAAAAATCAGCACTTAAACTTAAAAACAAGCCGTTAAAGGGTGAAAACCCAAACCACCCCCCAAACGATCCCGTAGGGGGCACGAAGACCTCGCACGGGACCAACGTAACTTGTAGGAACTGACCGCGTAGTCCCGAATCTCCCGGTTTGTGAATAGGACGATAATTGGCAAAAGGAACAGACCGCGTAGTCCCGAATCTCCCGGTTTCTGAATTGGACGATAATTGGAAAAAATCAACACTTAAACTTAAAAACATGTCCTTAAAGGGTGAAAACTCAAACCACCCCCCAAACGACCCCGTAGGAGGCACGAACACCTCGCACGGGACCAATGTAACTTGTAGGAACTGACCGCGTAGTCCCGGGTCTCCCGGTTTATGAGTATGACGATAATTTCCATTCATCACATTTAGTTAAAAACATGCCGTTAAAGGGTGAAAACCCAAGCCACCACCCAAACGACCCCGTAGGAAGCACGAACACCTCGCACGGGACCAATGTAACTTGTAGGAACTGACCGCGTAGTCCCGGGTCTCCCGGTTTGTGAATATGACGATAATTTGCAAAAATCAGCACTTAAACTTAAAAACAAGCCGTTAAAGGGTGAAAACCCAAACCACCCCCCAAATGACCCCGTAGGAGGCACGAACACCTCGCAATGGACCAATGTAACTTGTAGGAACTGACCTCGTAGTCCCGGGTCTCCCGGTTTGTGAATATGACGATAATTTGCAAAAATCACACTTAGTTAAAAACCTGCCGTCAAAGGGTGAATACCCAAACTAACCCCCAAACGACCCCGTAGGAAGCACGAACACCTCGCACGGGACCAATGTAACTTGTAGGAACTGATCACGTAGTCCCGGGTCTCCCGGTTTGTGAATATGACGATAATTTGCAAAAATCAGCACTTAAACTTAAAAATAAGGCGTTAAAGGGTGAAAACTGAAACCACCCCCCAAACGACCCCGTAGGGGGCACGAACACCTCGCACGGGACCAATGTAACTTGTAGGAACTGACCGCGTAGTCCCGGATCTCCCGGTTTGTGAATAGGATGATAATTGGCAAAAATCAACACTTAAAATTAAAAAGAAGCCGTTAAAGGGTGAAAACCCAAACCACCCCCCAAACGATCCCGTAGGGGGCACGAACATGTCGCACGTGACCAATGTAACTTGTAGGAACTGACCGCGTAGTCCTGAATCTCCCGGTTTGTGAATAGGACGATAATTGGCAAAAATCAACACTTAATCTTAAAAACAAGCCGTTAAAGGGTGAAAACTCACACCACCCCCCAAACGACCCCGTAGGAGGCACGAACACCTCGCACGGGACCAATGTAACTTTTAGGAACTGACCGCGTAGTCCCGAGTCTCCCGGTTTGTGAATATGACGATAATTTGCAAAAATAACACTTAGTTAAAAACATGCCGTCAAAGGGTGAATACCCAAACCAACCCCCAAACGACCCCGTAGGAAGCACGAACACCTCGCACGGGACCAATGTAACTTGTAGGAACTGACCGCGTAGTCCCGAATCTCCCGGTTTGTGAATATGACGATAATTTGCAAAAATCAGCACTTAAACTTAAAAATAAGGCGTTAAAGGGTGAAAACTGAAACCACCCCCCAAACGACCCCGTAGGGGGCACGAACACCTCGCACGGGACCAATGTAACTTGTAGGAACTGACCGCATAGTCCTGGATCTCCCAGTTTGTGAATAGGACGATAATTGGCAAAAATCAACACTTAAACTTAAAAACATGTCGTTAAATTAAAGGGTGAAAACTCAAACCACCCCCCAAACGACCCCGTAGGAGGCACGAACACCTCGCACGTGACCAATGTAACTCGTAGGAACTGACCGCGTAGTCCCGGGTCTCCCGGTTTGTGAGTATGTCGATAATTTCCATTCATCACGTTTAGTTAAAAACAAGCCGTCAAAGGGTGAAAACCCAAACCACCCCCCAAACGACCCCGTAGGAGGCACGAACACCTCGCACGGGACTAATGTAACTTGTAGGAACTGACCGCGTAGTCCCGGGTCTCCCGGTTTGTGAATATGACGATAATTTGCAAAAATCAGCACTTAAACTTAAAAACAAGGCGTTAAAGGGTGAAAACTGAAACCACCCCCCAAACGACCCCGTAGGGGGCACGAACACCTCGCACGGGACCAATGTAACTTGTAGGAACTGACCGCGTAGTCCCGGATCTCCCGGTTTGTGAATAGGATGATAATTGGCAAAAATCAACACTTAAAATTAAAAACAAGCCGTTAAAGGGTGAAAACCCAAACCACCCCCCAAACGATCCCGTAGGGGGCACGAACATGTCGCACGTGACCAATGTAACTTGTAGGAACTGACCGCGTAGTCCCGAATCTCCCGGTTTGTGAATAGGACGATAATTGGCAAAAATCAACACTTAAACTTAAAAACAAGCCGTTAAAGGGTGAAAACCCAAACCACCCCCCAAACGATCCCGTAGGGGGCACGAACATGTCGTACGTGACCAATGTAACTTGTAGGAACTGACCGCGTAGTCCCGAATCTCCCGGTTTGTGAATAGGACGATAATTGGCAAAAATCAACACTTAAACTTAAAAACAAGCCGTTAAAGGGTGAAAACTCACACCACCCCCCAAACGACCCCGTAGGAGGCACGAACACCTCGCACGGGACCAATGTAACTTTTAGGAACTGACCGCGTAGTCCCGGGTCTCCCGGTTTGTGAATATGACGATAATTTGCAAAAATAACACTTAGTTAAAAACATGCCGTCAAAGGGTGAATACCCAAACCAACCCCCAAACGACCCCGTAGGAAGCACGAACACGTCGCACGGGACCAATGTAACTTGTAGGAACTGACCGCGTAGTCCCGAATCTCCCGGTTTGTGAATAGGACGATAATTGGCAAAAATCAACACTTAAACTTAAAAACAAGCCGTTAAAGGGTGAAAACCCAAACCACCCCCCAAACGACCCCGTCGGAGGCACGAACACCTCGCACGGGACCAATGTAACTTGTAGGAACTGACCGCGTAGTCCCGGGTCTCCCGGTTTGTGAATATGACGATAATTTGCAAAAATCAGCACTCAAACTTAAAAACAAGTCGTTAAAGGGTGAAAACCCAAACCACCACCCAAACGACCCCGTCGGGGGCACGAACACCTCGTACGGGACTAATGTAACTTGTTGGAACTGACCGCGTAGTCCCGGGTCTCTCGGTTTGTGAATATGACGATAATTTGCAAAAATCACACTTAGTTAAAAACAAGCCGTTAAAGGGTGAAAACCCAAACCACCACCCAAACGATCCCATATGGGGTACGAACACCTCGCACGGGACCAATGTAGCTTGTAGGAACTGACCACGTAGTCCCGGATCTCCCGGTTTGTGAATAGGACGATAATTGGCAAAAATCAACACTTCAACTTAAAAACAAGCCGTTAAAGGGTGAAAACCCAAAACACCCCCCAAACGACCCCGTAGGGGGCACGAACACCTCGCACGGGACCAATGTTACTTGTAGGAACTGACTGCGTAGTCCCGGGTCTCCCGGTTTGTGAATATGACGATAATTTGCAAAAATCACACTTAGTTAAAAACAAGCCGTAAAAGGGTGAAAACTCAAACCACCCCCCAAACGACCCCGTAGGGGGCACGAACACCTTGCACGGGACCAATGTAACTTGTAGGAATTGACCGTGTAGTCCCGGATCTCCCGGTTTGAGAATAGGACGATAATTGGCAAAAATCAACACTTAAACTTAAAAACAAGCCGTTAAAGGGTGAAAACCCAAACCACCCCCCAAACGATCCCGTAGGGGGCACGAACACCTCGCACGGGACCAATGTAACTTGTAGGAACTGACCGCGTAGTCCCGAATCTCCCGGTTTGTGAATAGGATGATAATTGGCAAAAGGAACTGACCGCGTAGTCCCGAATCTCCAGGTTTGTGAATTGGGCGATAATTGGCAAAAATCAACAGTTAAACTTAAAAACTTGTCGTTAAAGGGTGAAAACTCAAACCACCCACCAAACGACCCCGTAGGAGGCACGAACACCTCGCACGGGACCAATGTAACTTGTAGGAACTGACCGCGTAGTCCCGGGTCTCCCGGTTTATGAGTATGACGATAATTTCCATTCATCACATTTAGTTATAAACATGCCGTCAAAGGGTGAATACCCAAACCAACCCCCAAACGACCCCGTAGGAAGCACGAACACCTCGCACGGGACCAATGTAACTTGTAGGAACTGACCGCGTAGTCCCGAATCTCCCGGTTTGTGAATAGGACGATAATTGGCAAAAATCAACAGTTAAACTTAAAAACAAGCCGTTAAAGGGTGAAAACCCAAACCACCCCCCAAACGACCCCGTCGGAGGCACGAACACCTCGCACGGGACTAATGTAACTTGTAGGAACTGACCGCGTAGTCCCGGGTCTCCCGGTTTGTGAATATGACGATAATTTGCAAAAATTAGCACTTAAACTTAAAAATAAGGCGTTAAAGGGTGAAAACTGAAACCACCCACCAAACGACCCCGTAGGGGGCACGAACACCTCGCACGGGACCAATGTAACTTGTAGGAACTGACCGCGTAGTCCCGGATCTCCCGGTTTGTGAATAGGATGATAATTGGCAAAAATCAACACTTAAAATTAAAAAGAAGCCGTTAAAGGGTGAAAACCCAAACCACCCCCCAAACGATCCCGTAGGGGGCACGAACATGTCGCACGTGACCAATGTAACTTTTAGGAACTGACCGCGTAGTCCCGAATCTCCCGGTTTGTGAATAGGACGATAATTGGCAAAAATCAACATTTAATCTTAAAAACAAGCCGTTAAAGGGTGAAAACTCACACCACCCCCCAAACGACCCCGTAGGAGGCACGAACACCTCGCACGGGACCAATGTAACTTTTAGGAACTGACCGCGTAGTCCCGGGTCTCCCAGTTTGTGAATATGACGATAATTTGCAAAAATAACACTTAGTTAAAAACATGCCGTCAAAGGGTGAATACCCAAACCAACCCCCAAACGACCCCGTAGGAAGCACGAACACCTCGCACGGGACCAATGTAACTTGTAGGAACTGACCGCGTAGTCCCGAATCTCCCGGTTTGTGAATATGACAATAATTTGCAAAAATCAGCACTTAAACTTAAAAATAAGGCGTTAAAGGGTGAAAACTGAAACCACCCCCCAAACGACCCCGTAGGGGGCACGAACACCTCGCACGGGACCAATGTAACTTGTAGGAACTGACCGCGTAGTTCCGGATCTCCCGGTTTGTGAATAGGATGATAATTGGCAAAAATCAACACTTAAACTTAAAAACAAGCCGTTAAAGGGTGAAAACCCAAACCACCCCCCAAACGATCCCGTAGGGGGCACGAACACGTCGCACGGGACCAATGTAACTTGTAGGAACTGACCGCGTAGTCCCGAATCTCCCGGTTTGTGAATATGACAATAATTTGCAAAAATCAGCACTTAAACTTAAAAATAAGGCGTTAAAGGGTGAAAACTGAAACCACCCCCCAAACGACCCCGTAGGGGGCACGAACACCTCGCACGGGACCAATGTAACTTGTAGGAATTGACCGCGTAGTCCCGGATCTCCCGGTTTGAGAATAGGACGATAATTGGCAAAAATCAACACTTAAACTTAAAAACAAGCCCTTAAAGGGTGAAAACCCAAACCACCCCCCAAACGATCCCGTAGGGGGCACGAACACCTCGTACGGGACCAATGTAACTTGTAGGAACTGACCGCATAGTCCCGAATCTCCCGGTTTGTGAATAGGACGATAATTGGCAAAAGGAACTGACTGCGTAGTCCCGAATCTCCCGGTTTGTGAATTGGACGATAATTGGCAAAAATCAACACTTAAACTTAAAAACATGTCGTTAAAGGGTGAAAACTCAAACCACCCACCAAACGACCCCGTAGGAGTCACGAACACCTCGCACGGGACCAATGTAACTTGTAGGAACTGACTGCGTAGTCCCGGGTCTCCCGGTTTATGAGTATGACAATAATTTCCATTGATCACATTTAGTTAAAAACATGCCGTTAAAGGGTGAAAACCCAAACCACCACCCAAACGACCCCGTAGGAAGCACGAACACCTCGCACGGGACCAATGTAACTTGTAGGAACTGACCGCGTAGTCCCGGGTCTCCCGGTTTGTGAATATGACGATAATTTGCAAAAATCAGCACTTAAACTTAAAAACAAGCTGTTAAAGGGTGAAAACCCAAACCACCCCCCAAATGACCCCGTAGGAGGCACGAACACCTCGCAATGGACCAATGTAACTTGTAGGAACTGACCGCGTAGTCCCGGGTCTCCCGGTTTTTGAATATGACGATAATTTGCAAAAATCACACTTAGTTAAAAACCTGTCGTCAAAGGGTGAATACCCAAACTAAGCCCCAAACAACCCCGTAGGAAGCACGAACACCTCGCACGGGACCAATGTAACTTGTAGGAACTAATCACGTAGTCCCGGGTCTCTCGGTTTGAGAGTATGACGATATTTTGCAAAAATCAGCACTTAAACTTAAAAACAAGCCGTTAAAGGGTGAAAACCCAAACCACCCCCAAACGATCCCGTAGGGGGCACGAACACCTCGCACGGGACCAATGTAACTTGTAGGAACTGACCGCGTAGTCCTGAATCTCCCAGTTTGTGAATAGGACGATAATTGGCAAAAATCAACATTTAAACTTAAAAACATGTCGTTAAAGGGTGAAAACTCAAACCACCCCCCAAACGACCCCGTAGGAGGCACGAACACCTCGTACGGGACCAATGTAACTTGTAGGAACTGTTCGCGTATTTCCGGGTCTCCCGGTTTATGAGTATGACGATAATTTCCATTCATCACATTTAGTTAAAAACATGCCATCAAAGGGTGAAAACCCAAACCACCACCCAAACGACCCCGTAGGAAGCACGAACACCTCGCACGGGACCAATGTAACTTGTACGAACTGACCGCGTAGTCCCGGGTCTCCCGGTTTGTGAATATGACGATAATTTTCAAAAATCAGCACTTAAACTTAAAAACAAGCCGTTAAAGGGTGAAAACCCAAACCACCCCCCAAATGACCCCGTAGGAGGCACGAACACCTCGCAATGGACCAATGTAACTTGTAGGAACTGACCGCGTAGTCCCCGGTCTCCCGGTTTGTGAATATGACGATAATTTGCAAAAATCACACTTAGTTAAAAACCTGCCGTCAAAGGGTGAATACCCAAACCAACCCCCAAACGACCCCGTAGGAAGCACGAACACCTCGCACGGGACCAATGTAACTTGTAGGAACTGATCACGTAGTCCCGGGTCTCTCGGTTTGAGAATGTGACGATAATTTGCAAAAATCAGCACTTAAACTTAAAAACAAGCCGTTAAAGGGTGAAAACCCAAACCACCCCCAAACGATCCCGTAGGGGGCACGAACACCTCGCACGGGACCAATGTAACTTGTAGGAACTGACCGCGTAGTCCTGGATCTCCCAGTTTGTGAATAGGACGATAATTGGCAAAAATCAACACTTAAATTTAAAAACATGTCGTTAAAGGGTGAAAACTCAAACCACCCCCCAAACGACCCCGTAGGAGGCACGAACACCTCGCACGGGACCAATGTAACTTATAGAAACTGACCGCGTAGTCCCTGGTCTCCCGGTTTGTGAGTATGACGATAATTTCCATTCATCACGTTTAGTTAAAAACAAGCCGTCAAAGGGTGAAAACCCAAACCACCACACAAACGGCCACGTAGGAGGCACGAACACCTCGCACGGGACTAATGTAACTTGTAGGAACTAACCGCGTAGTCCCGGGTCTCCCGGTTTGTGAATATGACGATAATTTGCAAAAATCAACACTTAAACTTAAAAAAAAGGCGTTAAAGGGTGAAAACCCAAACCACCCCCAAAACGACCCCGTAGGGGGCACGAACACCTCGCACGGGACCAATGTAACATGTAGGAACTGACCACGTAGTCTCGGGTCTCCCGGTTTGTGAATAGGACGATAATTGGCAAAAATCAACACTTAAACTTAAAAACAAGCCGTTAAAGGGTGAAAACTCACACCACCCCCCAAACGACCCCGTAGGAGGCACGAACACCTCGCACGGGACCAATGTAACTTTTAGGAACTGACCGCGTAGTCCCGGGTCTCCCGGTTTGTGAATATGACGATAATTTGCAAAAATAACACTTAGTTAAAAACATGCCGTCAAAGGGTGAATACCCAAACCAACCCCCAAACGACCCCGTAGGAAGCACGAACACCTCGCACGGGACCAATGTAACTTGTAGGAACTGACCGCGTAGTCCCGAATCTCCCGGTTTGTGAATAGGACGATAATTGGCAAAAATCAACAGTTAAACTTAAAAACAAGCCGTTAAAGGGTGAAAACCCAAACCACCCCCCAAACGACCCCGTCGGAGGCACGAACACCTCGCACGGGACTAATGTAACTTGTAGGAACTGACCGCGTAGTCCCGGGTCTCCCGGTTTGTGAATATGACGATAATTTGCAAAAATCAGCACTTAAACTTAAAAATAAGGCGTTAAAGGGTGAAAACTGAAACCACCCCCCAAACGACCCCGTAGGGGGCACGAACACCTCGCACGGGACCAATGTAACTTGTAGGAACTGACCGCGTAGTCCCGGATCTCCCGGTTTGTGAATAGGATGATAATTGGCAAAAATCAACACTTAAAATTAAAAAGAAGCCGTTAAAGGGTGAAAACCCAAACCACCCCCCAAACGATCCCGTAGGGGGCACGAACATGTCGCACGTGACCAATGTAACTTGTAGGAACTGACCGCGTAGTCCCGAATCTCCCGGTTTGTGAATAGGACGATAATTGGCAAAAATCAACACTTAATCTTAAAAACAAGCCGTTAAAGGGTGAAAACTCACACCACCCCCCAAACGACCCCGTAGGAGGCACGAACACCTCGCACGGGACCAATGTAACTTTTAGGAACTGACCGCGTAGTCCCGGGTCTCCCGGTTTGTGAATATGACGATAATTTGCAAAAATAACACTTAGTTAAAAACATGCCGTCAAAGGGTGAATACCCAAACCAACCCCCAAACGACCCCGTAGGAAGCACGAACACCTCGCACGGGACCAATGTAACTTGTAGGAACTGACCGCGTAGTCCCGAATCTCCCGGTTTGTGAATATGACAATAATTTGCAAAAATCAGCACTTAAACTTAAAAATAAGGCGTTAAAGGGTGAAAACTGAAACCACCCCCCAAACGACCCCGTAGGGGGCACGAACACCTCGCACGGGACCAATGTAACTTGTAGGAACTGACCGCGTAGTTCCGGATCTCCCGGTTTGTGAATAGGATGATAATTGGCAAAAATCAACACTTAAACTTAAAAACAAGCCGTTAAAGGGTGAAAACCCAAACCACCCCCCAAACGATCCCGTAGGGGGCACGAACACGTCGCACGGGACCAATGTAACTTGTAGGAACTGACCGCGTAGTCCCGAATCTCCCGGTTTGTGAATAGGAAGATAATTGGCAAAAATCAACACTTAAACTTAAAAACAAGCCGTTAAAGGGTGAAAACCCAAACCACCCCCCAAACGACCCCGTAGGAGGCACGAACACCTCGCACGGGACCAATGTAACTTGTAGGAACTGACCGCGTAGTCCCGGGTCTCCCGGTTTGTGAATATGACGATAATTTGCAAAAATCAGCACTTAAACTTAAAAACAAGCCGTTAAAGGGTGAAAACCCAAACCACCCCCCAAACGATCCCGTAGGGGGCACGAAGACCTCGCACGGGACCAATGTAACTTGTAGGAACTGACCGCGTAGTCCCGAATCTCCCGGTTTGTGAATAGGACGATAATTGGCAAAAGGATCTGACCGCGTAGTCCCGAATCTCCCGGTTTCTGAATTGGACGATAATTGGAAAAAATCAACACTTAAACTTAAAAACATGTCCTTAAAGGGTGAAAACTCAAACCACCCACCAAACGACCCCGTAGGAGGCACGAATACCTCGCACGGGACCAATGTAACTTGTAGGAACTGACCGCGTAGTCCCGGGTCTCCCGGTTTATGAGTATGACGATAATTTCCATTCATCACATTTAGTTAAAAACATGCCGTTAAAGGGTGAAAACCCAAGCCACCACCCAAACGACCCTGTAGGAAGCACGAACACCTCGCACGGGACCAATGTAACTTGTAGGAACTGACCGCGTAGTCCCGGGTCTCCCGGTTTGTGAATATGACGATAATTTGCAAAAATCAGCACTTAAACTTAAAAACAAGCCGTTAAAGGGTGAAAACCCAAACCACCCCCCAAATGACCCCGTAGGAGGCACGAACACCTCACAATGGACCAATGTAACTTGTAGGAACTGACCTCGTAGTCCCGAATCTCCCGGTTTGTGAATAGGACGATAATTGGCAAAAATCAACAGTTAAACTTAAAAACAAGCCGTTAAAGGGTGAAAACCCAAACCACCCCCCAAACGACCCCGTCGGAGGCACGAACACCTCGCACGGGACTAATGTAACTTGTAGGAACTGACCGCGTAGTCCCGGGTCTCCCGGTTTGTGAATATGACGATAATTTGCAAAAATCAGCACTTAAACTTAAAAATAAGGCGTTAAAGGGTGAAAACTGAAACCACCCCCCAAACGACCCCGTAGGGGGCACGAACACCTCGCACGGGACCAATGTAACTTGTAGGAACTGACCGCGTAGTCCCGGATCTCCCGGTTTGTGAATAGGATGATAATTGGCAAAAATCAACACTTAAAATTAAAAAGAAGCCGTTAAAGGGTGAAAACCCAAACCACCCCCCAAACGATCCCGTAGGGGGCACGAACATGTCGCACGTGACCAATGTAACTTGTAGGAACTGACCGCGTAGTCCCGAATCTCCCGGTTTGTGAATAGGACGATAATTGGCAAAAATCAACACTTAATCTTAAAAACAAGCCGTTAAAGGGTGAAAACTCACACCACCCCCCAAACGACCCCGTAGGAGGCACGAACACCTCGCACGGGACCAATGTAACTTTTAGGAACTGACCGCGTAGTCCCGGGTCTCCCGGTTTGTGAATATGACGATAATTTGCAAAAATAACACTTAGTTAAAAACATGCCGTCAAAGG
The DNA here is from genome assembly GCA_949130495.1 of Sambucus nigra. NCBI lineage: Eukaryota > Viridiplantae > Streptophyta > Magnoliopsida > Dipsacales > Adoxaceae > Sambucus > Sambucus nigra. Next base: position 153,569,081 of record OX422218.1, read on the forward strand.
GTGAATACCCAAACCAACCCCCAAACGACCCCGTAGGAAGCACGAACACCTCGCACGGGACCAATGTAACTTGTAGGAACTGACCGCGTAGTCCCGAATCTCCCGGTTTGTGAATATGACAATAATTTGCAAAAATCAGCACTTAAACTTAAAAATAAGGCGTTAAAGGGTGAAAACTGAAACCACCCCCCAAACGACCCCGTAGGGGGCACGAACACCTCGCACGGGACCAATGTAACTTGTAGGAACTGACCGCGTAGTTCCGGATCTCCCGGTTTGTGAATAGGATGATAATTGGCAAAAATCAACACTTAAACTTAAAAACAAGCCGTTAAAGGGTGAAAACCCAAACCACCCCCCAAACGATCCCGTAGGGGGCACGAACACGTCGCACGGGACCAATGTAACTTGTAGGAACTGACCGCGTAGTCCCGAATCTCCCGGTTTGTGAATAGGAAGATAATTGGCAAAAATCAACACTTAAACTTAAAAACAAGCCGTTAAAGGGTGAAAACCCAAACCACCCCCCAAACGACCCCGTAGGAGGCACGAACACCTCGCACGGGACCAATGTAACTTGTAGGAACTGACCGCGTAGTCCCGGGTCTCCCGGTTTGTGAATATGACGATAATTTGCAAAAATCAGCACTTAAACTTAAAAACAAGCCGTTAAAGGGTGAAAACCCAAACCACCCCCCAAACGATCCCGTAGGGGGCACGAAGACCTCGCACGGGACCAATGTAACTTGTAGGAACTGACCGCGTAGTCCCGAATCTCCCGGTTTGTGAATAGGACGATAATTGGCAAAAGGATCTGACCGCGTAGTCCCGAATCTCCCGGTTTCTGAATTGGACGATAATTGGAAAAAATCAACACTTAAACTTAAAAACATGTCCTTAAAGGGTGAAAACTCAAACCACCCACCAAACGACCCCGTAGGAGGCACGAATACCTCGCACGGGACCAATGTAACTTGTAGGAACTGACCGCGTAGTCCCGGGTCTCCCGGTTTATGAGTATGACGATAATTTCCATTCATCACATTTAGTTAAAAACATGCCGTTAAAGGGTGAAAACCCAAGCCACCACCCAAACGACCCCGTAGGAAGCACGAACACCTCGCACGGGACCAATGTAACTTGTAGGAACTGACCGCGTAGTCCCGGGTCTCCCGGTTTGTGAATATGACGATAATTTGCAAAAATCAGCACTTAAACTTAAAAACAAGCCGTTAAAGGGTGAAAACCCAAACCACCCCCCAAATGACCCCGTAGGAGGCACGAACACCTCACAATGGACCAATGTAACTTGTAGGAACTGACCTCGTAGTCCCGGGTCTCCCGGTTTGTGAATATGACGATAATTTGCAAAAATCACACTTAGTTAAAAACCTGCCGTCAAAGGGTGAATACCCAAACTAACCCCCAAACGACCCCGTAGGAAGCACGAACACCTCGCACGGGACCAATGTAACTTGTAGGAACTGATCACGTAGTCCCGGGTCTCCCGGTTTGTGAATATGACGATAATTTGCAAAAATCAGCACTTAAACTTAAAAATAAGGCGTTAAAGGGTGAAAACTGAAACCACCCCCCAAACGACCCCGTAGGGGGCACGAACACCTCGCACGGGACCAATGTAACTTGTAGGAACTGACCGCGTAGTCCCGGATCTCCCGGTTTGTGAATAGGATGATAATTGGCAAAAATCAACACTTAAAATTAAAAAGAAGCCGTTAAAGGGTGAAAACCCAAACCACCCCCCAAACGATCCCGTAGGGGGCACGAACATGTCGCACGTGACCAATGTAACTTGTAGGAACTGACCGCGTAGTCCCGAATCTCCCGGTTTGTGAATAAGACGATAATTGGCAAAAATCAACACTTAATCTTAAAAACAAGCCGTTAAAGGGTGAAAACTCACACCACCCCCCAAACGACCCCGTAGGAGGCACGAACACCTCGCACGGGACCAATGTAACTTTTAGGAACTGACCGCGTAGTCCCGGGTCTCCCGGTTTGTGAATATGACGATAATTTGCAAAAATAACACTTAGTTAAAAACATGCCGTCAAAGGGTGAATACCCAAACCAACCCCCAAACGACCCCGTAGGAAGCACGAACACCTCGCACGGGACCAATGTAACTTGTAGGAACTGACCGCGTAGTCCCGAATCTCCCGGTTTGTGAATATGACGATAATTTGCAAAAATCAGCACTTAAACTTAAAAATAAGGCGTTAAAGGGTGAAAACTGAAACCACCCCCCAAACGACCCCGTAGGGGGCACGAACACCTCGCACGGGACCAATGTAACTTGTAGGAATTGACCGCGTAGTCCCGGATCTCCCGGTTTGAGAATAGGACGATAATTGGCAAAAATCAACACTTAAACTTAAAAACAAGCAAAATTCTTTTAGTGATACAAATCACACAAAAAAAAATGCTCCTCCTTCTCTCTAGAATCCGGCTAGCCAAATTAACCCAGCCCTAATTTCCACCCAGCTTAACAGCGATGTCTAAACCCAACCCTAGCATTAGGTCCACCCCTAGTTACTCTCCTTCTACAGTTGTTACTCCCACTACCATGGTTTCCCCCACATCTGCTGGAGTGTCCACGATTAGCCAACATGCCCAAACTGTCATTGTTCCTCGTGGTGGTGAAGGCTGTGATGATGCTATGGAAGGAATGGAAGAAGGCCAAATTGGTACTGTTGAAGACCACATCGCAGCTACTCCCAATGGAGACATGATGAATGATTTGGTTATGGAGAAAAGGGCATATGCCAATTTCATCGAAAGCATGGGTCTGTCTCATGACGACATAATGCACGCCAGGTATTCACTGAAATCTCCTTGTGAACAGTTGGGAAAAAGTACAAATTGCCCAATAATTAAGGCTACCACACCACTGAGGCAATCACTGGAGGTGGGAAACATTGGAAGCACAAGTGAAACAGAGAATGTGGGCAGAGGAATTAAGGAAGAGATTAGACAACCTAACAAATCGTGGAAGTCAGTCATCACAAGTAGGAGTGACCCTAAGAATGACCCTAAATTTATTCTCCAATACCACAAACCTACTATTGTTGATGATAGGATTCAAGTTAATCCTCCTATAGAAGTGGCCAAACTTGGGTACTCCCAGATGGAATGTGCTGCTGTGGGATTTTTTCTGGGTAAGAATCTTCCCTATTCTCTAGTTAAGAACATTGCCCATAGAATTTGGGATAAGCATGGGTTAAGTAAAGTAATAGCCAATGATCAAGGACACTACATATTCATGTTTGACAACCAGAATTGTAGGGATGAGGTGGTGGAAAATGGGCCTTGGCATTTTGTTGGTAATGCCATTATCCTGCAGAAATGGTATCCGGAGTGCAACTTTGCTAAAGAAGATATTGAGAGAGTTCCAGTTTGGGTCATGTTTCACAATGTCCCTATGCAGTTTTGGACTGCAGAAGGTTTAAGCTACATAGCATCTGCTGTTGGTGTTCCATTATATGCTGACTCTATCACTGAAGAAATGCGGAGAATAAGCTATGCCCGTATTTGTGTTGAGATAAAACCTCAAAAGAAATTCCCCACAACCATTGACTTGAAAATGGAAAATGGGGAATTTTCTCAGATTAAGGTTGAATATCAAGCAATGCCTCACTCTTGCAGCCACTGCATCGCCTTTGGTCACACAACTATAAAGTGCACGAAGAAAGATAAGGGAGTGAGAGGGGAAACCATTCCTCCAAAGTCAACTGTGGAAGAGCCTAACCATGATGGATGGAAAACCGTAGGAGGCAAAACTAAACCTGGTCTGAAGGACTCAAGCCTGTGCATAGCTGCTATTGAAACAACTTCCAACTCTAACCCCCCTATATTGGAAGCTGCTACTGAACCAAACCCCATACCCAAACTTAACTCCCCCAAATCTACTTCCACCAACTCGTTTGAAGCCTTAATGGATATAGATTCTGAGGACTACACGACGGAGACTACTCCCTTGCCTTCTGGTATTGTGCTAAAGATTAAAGCTGTGGATGAGCTGTCTACCAAAATCAAGACTGATGAATCTCCCCTATCTTCTAAGGGGAAGAAGAAGAAGAAGGGGGGTACCAAACAACAATTCAAATGACCAAGATTGTGTCCTGGAACATTAGGGGTCTCAACTCCCCTCACAAACAGCAGGAAGTGAAGAAGTTGATTTATGATAATAAGTTAAGCCTTGTTTGTCTCCTTGAATCTAAAGTCAGAAGGAACCACATTGCCAAGGTGGCTGCCAGTTGCTTCTGGAATTGGAAGTATAGTCACAACTGCCCAGATAATGGTGGGGTAGCTAGAGTGATCTTAGCATGGGACCCAATTACATTTGATGTGGAGATTCTCTTATCCCATCCCCAAGCTCTTTTTTGTAAGATCAAGTGTGTGGGGGTCAACAAGTTTTTCTATGCTACTTTTGTTTATGGCCTTAATCTTCCTATTGAAAGGATTCCTCTTTGGAGTTTCCTTAGACAGAACCACAACCTCACAGACAATAGCCAATGGATCATTATGGGAGATTTCAACACTGTTAGAAACAGAGAGGATAAAAGTGGTAGGCTGGGAATTGATATTAGGGCTGCTGCTGACTTTAATAACTGCCTATTTGAGATAATGATGGATGATATGCTAGCCACGGGGCTATGGTTCTCTTGGAGTAACAAAAGTGAGGGGATTGAGAATACTCAAACCAGAATTGATAGAGTTCTCCATAACTCGCAATGGAGTGTTTCTTTCCCTGATTCCCATGCCACCTACCTATGCCCAGGGGTTTCTGATCATAGCCCCATTGTGATTTCTCTTCTCAACCAACCTAGCAAGCCAAAACCCTTCAAATTCTTTGATTATTGGATGAAGAATGCTGAATTTATTCCCACGCTTGTGACCTCTTGGCAGGAGGAATGTCAGCTATTCCCTATGGCTAAACTTTCCCACAAGCTTAGAAGACTTAAACCTCTTTTAAGACTTTTTAACCATAAGTTCTACTCCAATATCTCTGAGCGTGTGAGGATCGCTAAAGATAAGTTGGATCATATCCAGCGCTACCTGGACAGTGATGGTTCAAATAGCAGGCTTAGGAAGGATGAACATGAGTGTGCTACTCTCTATAGCTCCTTACGCGCTGCTGAAGAAGCCTACTACAAGCAAAAGGCTAGAATCAATTGGCTACAGTCAGGGGATATGAACACAAGCTTCTTCCATAATAAAGTAAAAGCAAACACCTCCAGAAGAAAAGTCTTGTGCATACAGAATGAGAGAGGAGTCACTATTGAAGGCATTGAGGCAGTGAGTGAAGAGGCCATAAATTTTTTCACTAATTTGTTGGGGAGTCAGAGAAGGAGATCTACCACTATCCCTACGATCATGAAAAGGAAGCTGAATCCTTCGCAGTGGCCTAACCTTACTGCCCCCATAACTGACATTGAGATTAAAAATGCTATGTTCTCCATTGCCTCCAACAAAGCTCCTGGCCCTGATGGTTTCAGTGCTGCCTTCTTTAAGAAGAATTGGGATGTTGTGGGGGATGATGTGATGGAAGCTATTCATCATTTTTTTAACCACAGCTACTTGCCTAGACAATGGAATACCACCTCTCTTGCTCTGATCCCCAAAGTTCCTAACCCAAACACTATGGCTGATTTCAGACCCATTGCGTGCTGCAACACGATTTATAAGTGTATTTCCAAGATTCTTACCCTTAGACTCAAGCCTCTTATGCCTCAATTGATTAATGAAAGCCAAGCTGCCTTTGTCCAGGGGAGATCTATCACTGATAATATTCTCTTGCTGCAAGAATTGATGAGGAATTACCACAGGGAATCTAACACTCCTAAATGCACTGTGAAGATTGATATTATGAAGGCTTATGATTCGGTGGATTGGGAGTTCCTTTTTGGCATTCTTATCCAAATCAACTTCCCTCCCAGGTTTGTTTCTTGGATTAAGGCATGTGTTTCCTCTGTCTGGTACTCTATTAGTCTGAATGGGTCTCTAAATGGGTTCTTTGAAGGCAAAAAGGGGCTGAGGCAAGGAGATCCCCTATCCCCCTTTCTTTTCCTTATTGTGATGGAGGCCCTCTCTTGTATTCTTGATAAGCATGCTAGCAGAGATACCTTCATTTACCATCCCAAGTGCAAAGAAAATAATATTAACCACCTGTGCTTCGCGGATGACTTGGTGGTTTTCTGCAATGGTGATACCCAATCTGTGGATTGTGTTAAGGATGCGCTTGAGGAATTTGGTGATTATAGTGGGTTAATCCCCAATCTGGCTAAAAGTAATTTTTACTGTTCTGGAGTGAATGCTGAAATTATCAGCTCTATGTCTTCTTCCTTGGGCATCTCCCACCAGCAGCCTCCTTTCAAGTATTTGGGAGTCCCCCTCATCTCTACTAGACTCAAGCATGTGGATTGTATGGTTCTTATCGACAAAATTACTAATAAAGTCAAAAGCTGGACCACTAGATTCCTGAGTTATGCAGGCAGATTGCAGCTTGCAATTTCTGTCCTGTTTAGTTCCCAAATTTATTGGTCATCGATCTTTATTCTGCCTAAAAGTGTGGTGAAGGCTATTGAGAAATGTATTAGAGAGTTCATATGGACAGGCCCTGAGCTCAAGCACAGTGGAGCTAAAGTGGCGTGGGATGAGGTCTGCAAGACTAAAAAGGAAGGGGGTCTGGGAATAAAGTGCCTGACTCATTGGAACAAGGCTGCAGTGATGAAAAACCTTTGGAACCTCTTCAACAAAAAGGATAGTCTTTGGGTCAAGTGGTGTCATACTTATAAGATAAAAGGAAGAAGCATATGGGCAATTCCCATTCCTCAAGACTCTTCATGGAGCTGGAGGAAAATTCTTAAAGCTAGAGAGGAATGTAGACTCATGGTTAAGGCTGTTATTGGAAATGGCAGGAATACGTTCATGTGGCATGATAATTGGCACCACCTTGGCCCTCTTCAACCTCTTTTTGGGGATAGAACCATATATGATGCTGCTAGCAACTCCAAGGCTAAGGTCTCCGAATTCATTGATGGGTTCAATTGGAAATGGCCAGCTTCTACCACTTGGGAGCTGAATGATATCAAAAACTCTCCCCTGCCTTCTATAAATCCTATGACCTCTGATAGTGTAAAGTGGACTCCTAACAGGTCGGGTAACTTCTCTATTGCGTCTGCATATGAGTCCACCTATTCTAGGGGGAATGAAGTTCAATGGCATGGGCTGGTTTGGAACAAGATGAGTATCCCAAAGTGTTCTTTCATTCTTTGGTTGGCTTGCAGAAAGGCTTTAGTGACTAAATATAAACTCTTTGATTGGGGAGTTGTCGATAATAAAGCCTGTTTGCTTTGTAACTCTGGGATTGAGACTATTAAGCACATCTTAATGGAATGCCCATTCTCCAAAATTGTTTGGGATGAGATTCTATTTAGGAACCAATCTTATAGAGCTATGGGAAGGTGGGATATTGAGATCAGGAAGGCTGTTGCTGATAGTAAAGGGATTGACCTAAAATCCAGGATTAAGACCACTTCCTTCTCTGCCACCATCTATTGTCTGTGGCAGGAAAGAAATAGTAGGCTCCATAACAAGGGATTGGCCACAACGTCCAAGGTGATTAGGAGCATCGAGGAAATGGTGCGAGGAAAATCTAGCTATTGGAAGAAATATCGAAGATCTTACTCCAACTGGATGACTTGTAATTTATGGGGATTACCCAACTCTCTCTTGTATGACTAAATGTTTAGATCGTTGGTCTCTAGATGCATGTATCTAGCTGACTCTTTGGCCTTTTGGCCTTTGTATATTTGGATCTTTTGTTTCTAATACACTTTAATTATCGAAAAAAAAAACTTAAAAACAAGCCCTTAAAGGGAGAAAACCCAAACCACCCCCCAAACGATCCCGTAGGGGGCACGAACACCTCGTACGGGACCAATGTAACTTGTAGGAACTGACCGCATAGTCCCGAATCTCCCGGTTTGTGAATAGGACGATAATTGGCAAAAATCAACACTTAAACTTAAAAACATGTCGTTAAATTAAAGGGTGAAAACTCAAACCACCCCCCAAACGACCCCGTAGGAGGCACGAACACCTCGCACGGGACCAATGTAACTTGTAGGAACTGACCGCGTAGTCCCGGGTCTCCCGGTTTGTGAGTATGTCGATAATTTCCATTCATCACGTTTAGTTAAAAACAAGCCGTCAAAGGGTGAAAACCCAAACCACCCCCCAAACGACCCCGTAGGAGGCACGAACACCTCGCACGGGACTAATGTAACTTGTAGGAACTGACCGCGTAGTCCCGGGTCTCCCGGTTTGTGAATATGACGATAATTTGCAAAAATCAGCACTTAAACTTAAAAACAAGGCGTTAAAGGGTGAAAACTGAAACCACCCCCCAAACGACCCCGTAGGGGGCACGAACACCTCGCACGGGACCAATGTAACTTGTAGGAACTGACCGCGTAGTCCCCGATCTCCCGGTTTGTGAATAGGATGATAATTGGCAAAAATCAACACTTAAAATTAAAAACAAGCCGTTAAAGGGTGAAAACCCAAACCACCCCCCAAACGATCCCGTAGGGGGCACGAACATGTCGTACGTGACCAATGTAACTTGTAGGAACTGACCGCGTAGTCCCGAATCTCCCGGTTTGTGAATAGGACGATAATTGGCAAAAATCAACACTTAAACTTAAAAACAAGCCGTTAAAGGGTGAAAACTCACACCACCCCCCAAACGACCCCGTAGGAGGCACGAACACCTCGCACGGGACCAATGTAACTTTTAGGAACTGACCGCGTAGTCCCGGGTCTCCCGGTTTGTGAATATGACGATAATTTGCAAAAATAACACTTAGTTAAAAACATGCCGTCAAAGGGTGAATACCCAAACCAACCCCCAAACGACCCCGTAGGAAGCACGAACACCTCGCACGGGACCAATGTAACTTGTAGGAACTGACCGCGTAGTCCCGAATCTCCCGGTTTGTGAATAGGACGATAATTGGCAAAAATCAACACTTAAACTTAAAAACAAGCCGTTAAAGGGTGAAAACCCAAACCACCCCCCAAACGACCCCGTCGGAGGCACGAACACCTCGCACGGGACCAATGTAACTTGTAGGAACTGACCGCGTAGTCCCGGGTCTCCCGGTTTGTGAATATGACGATAATTTGCAAAAATCAGCACTCAAACTTAAAAACAAGTCGTTAAAGGGTGAAAACCCAAACCACCCCCCAAACGACCCCGTAGGGGGCACGAACACCTCGTACGGGACTAATGTAACTTGTTGGAACTGACCGCGTAGTCCCGGGTCTCTCGGTTTGTGAATATGACGATAATTTGCAAAAATCACACTTAGTTAAAAACAAGCCGTTAAAGGGTGAAAACCCAAACCACCACCCAAACGATCCCATATGGGGTACGAACACCTCGCACGGGACCAATGTAGCTTGTAGGAACTGACCACGTAGTCCCGGATCTCCCGGTTTGTGAATAGGACGATAATTGGCAAAAATCAACACTTCAACTTAAAAACAAGCCGTTAAAGGGTGAAAACCCAAACCACCCCCCAAACGACCCCGTAGGGGGCACGAACACCTCGCACGGGACCAATGTTACTTGTAGGAACTGACTGCGTAGTCCCGGGTCTCCCGGTTTGTGAATATGACGATAATTTGCAAAAATCACACTTAGTTAAAAACAAGCCGTAAAAGGGTGAAAACTCAAACCACCCCCCAAACGACCCCGTAGGGGGCACGAACACCTTGCACGGGACCAATGTAACTTGTAGGAATTGACCGCGTAGTCCCGGATCTCCCGGTTTGAGAATAGGACGATAATTGGCAAAAATCAACACTTAAACTTAAAAACAAGCCGTTAAAGGGTGAAAACCCAAACCACCCCCCAAACGATCCCGTAGGGGGCACGAACACCTCGCACGGGACCAATGTAACTTGTAGGAACTGACCGCGTAGTCCCGAATCTCCCGGTTTGTGAATAGGATGATAATTGGCAAAAGGAACTGACCGCGTAGTCCCGAATCTCCAGGTTTGTGAATTGGGCGATAATTGGCAAAAATCAACAGTTAAACTTAAAAACTTGTCGTTAAAGGGTGAAAACTCAAACCACCCACCAAACGACCCCGTAGGAGGCACGAACACCTCGCACGGGACCAATGTAACTTGTAGGAACTGACCGCGTAGTCCCGGGTCTCCCGGTTTATGAGTATGACGATAATTTCCATTCATCACATTTAGTTAAAAACATGCCGTTAAAGGGTGAAAATCCAAGCCACCACCCAAACGACCCCGTAGGAAGCACGAACACCTCACACGGGACCAATGTAACTTGTAGGAACTGACCGCGTAGTCCCGGGTCTCCCGGTTTGTGAATATGACTATAATTTGCAAAAATCAGCAAAACAAGCCGTTAAAGGGTGAAAACCCAAACCACCCCCCAAATGATCCCGTAGGAGGCACGAACACCTCGCAATGGTCCAATGTAACTTGTAGGAACTGACCGCGTAGTCCCGGGTCTCCCGGTTTGTGAATATGACGATAATTTGCAAAAATCACACTCAGTTAAAAACCTGCTGTCAAAGGGTGAATACCCAAATTAACCCCCAAACGACCCCGTAGGAAGCACGAACACCTCGCACAGGACCAATGTAACTTGTAGGAACTGATCACGTAGTCCCGGGTCTCTCGGTTTGAGAGTATGACGATAATTTGTAAAAATCAGCACTTAAACTTAAAAACAAGCCGTTAAAGGGTGAAAACCCAAACCAGCCCCAAACGATCCCGTAGGGGGCACGAACACCTCGCACGGGACCAATGTAACTTGTAGGAACTGACCGCGTAGTCCTGGATCTCCCAGTTTGTGAATAGGACGATAATTGGCAAAAATCAACACTTAATCTTAAAAACATGTCGTTAAAGGGTGAAAACTCAAACCACCCCCAAACGACCCCGTAGGAGGCACGAACACCTCGCACGGGACCAATGTAACTTTTAGGAACTGACCGCGTAGTCCCGGGTCTCCCGGTTTGTGAATATGACGATAATTTGCAAAAATAACACTGAGTTAAAAACATGCCGTCAAAGGGTGAATACCCAAACCAACCCCCAAACGACCCCGTAGGAAGCACGAACACCTCGCACGGGACCAATGTAACTTGTAGGAACTGACCGCGTAGTCCCGAATCTCCCGGTTTGTGAATAGGACGATAATTGGCAAAAATCAACACTTAAACTTAAAAACAAGCCGTTAAAGGGTGAAAACCCAAACCACCCCCCAAACGACCCCGTCGGAGGCACGAACACCTCGCACGGGACCAATGTAACTTGTAGGAACTGACCGCGTAGTCCCGGGTCTCCCGGTTTGTGAATATGACGATAATTTGCAAAAATCAGCACTCAAACTTAAAAACAAGTCGTTAAAGGGTGAAAACCCAAACCACCCCCCAAACGACCCCGTAGGGGGCACGAACACCTCGTACGGGACTAATGCAACTTGTTGGAACTGACCGCGTAGTCCCGGGTCTCTCGGTTTGTGAATATGACGATAATTTGCAAAAATCACACTTAGTTAAAAACAAGCCGTTAAAGGGTGAAAACCCAAACCACCACCCAAACGATCCCATATGGGGCACGAACACCTCGCACGGGACCAATGTAGCTTGTAGGAACTGACCACGTAGTCCCGGATCTCCCGGTTTGTGAATAGGACGATAATTGGCAAAAATCAACACTTCAACTTAAAAACAAGCCGTTAAAGGGTGAAAACCCAAACCACCCCCCAAACGACCCCGTAGGGGGCACGAACACCTCGCACGGGACCAATGTTACTTGTAGGAACTGACCGCGTAATCCCGGGTCTCCCGGTTTGTGAATATGACGATAATTTGCAAAAATCACACTTAGTTAAAAACAAGCCGTAAAAGGGTGAAAACTCAAACCACCCCCCAAACGACCCCGTAGGGGGCACGAACACCTTGCACGGGACCAATGTAACTTGTAGGAATTGACCGCGTAGTCCCGGATCTCCCGGTTTGAGAATAGGACGATAATTGGCAAAAATCAACACTTAAACTTAAAAACAAGCCGTTAAAGGGTGAAAACCCAAACCACCCCCCAAACGATCCCGTAGGGGGCACGAACACCTCGCACGGGACCAATGTAACTTGTAGGAACTGACCGCGTAGTCCCGAATCTCCCGGTTTGTGAATAGGATGATAATTGGCAAAAGGAACTGACCGCGTAGTCCCGAATCTCCAGGTTTGTGAATTGGGCGATAATTGGCAAAAATCAACAGTTAAACTTAAAAACATGTCGTTAAAGGGTGAAAACTCAAACCACCCACCAAACGACCCCGTAGGAGGCACGAACACCTCGCACGTGACCAATGTAACTTGTAGGAACTGACCGCGTAGTCCCGGGTCTCCCGGTTTATGAGTATGACGATAATTTCCATTCATCACATTTAGTTAAAAACATGCCGTTAAAGGGTGAAAATCCAAGCCACCACCCAAACGACCCCGTAGGAAGCACGAACACCTCACACGGGACCAATGTAACTTGTAGGAACTGACCGCGTAGTCCCGGGTCTCCCGGTTTGTGAATATGACGATAATTTGCAAAAATCAGCAAAACAAGCCGTTAAAGGGTGAAAACCCAAACCACCCCCCAAATGATCCCGTAGGAGGCACGAACACCTCGCAATGGTCCAATGTAACTTGTAGGAACTGACCGCGTAGTCCCGGGTCTCCCGGTTTGTGAATATGACGATAATTTGCAAAAATCACACTCAGTTAAAAACCTGCTGTCAAAGGGTGAATACCCAAATTAACCCCCAAACGACCCCGTAGGAAGCACGAACACCTCGCACAGGACCAATGTAACTTGTAGGAACTGATCACGTAGTCCCGGGTCTCTCGGTTTGAGAGTATGACGATAATTTGTAAAAATCAGCACTTAAACTTAAAAACAAGCCGTTAAAGGGTGAAAACCCAAACCAGCCCCAAACGATCCCGTAGGGGACACGAACACCTCGCACGGGACCAATGTAACTTGTAGGAACTGACCGCGTAGTCCTGGATCTCCCAGTTTGTGAATAGGACGATAATTGGCAAAAATCAACACTTAATCTTAAAAACATGTCGTTAAAGGGTGAAAACTCAAACCACCCCCAAACGACCCCGTAGGAGGCACGAACACCTCGCACGGGACCAATGTAAATTTTAGGAACTGACCGCGTAGTCCCGGGTCTCCCGGTTTGTGAATATGACGATAATTTGCAAAAATAACACTTAGTTAAAAACATGCCGTCAAAGGGTGAATACCCAAACCAACCCCCAAACGACCCCGTAGGAAGCACGAACACCTCGCACGGGACCAATGTAACTTGTAGGAACTGACCGCGTAGTCCCGGGTCTCCCGGTTTGTGAATATGACGATAATTTGCAAAAATCACACTCAGTTAAAAACCTGCTGTCAAAGGGTGAATACCCAAATTAACCCCCAAACGACCCCGTAGGAGGCACGAACACCTCGCACGGGACCAATGTAACTTGTAGGAACTGACCGCGTAGTCCCGGGTCTCCCGGTTTATGAGTATGACGATAATTTCCATTCATCACATTTAGTTAAAAACATGCCGTTAAAGGGTGAAAACCCAAACCACCCCCCAAATGACCCCGTAGGAGGCACGAACACCTCGCAATGGTCCAATGTAACTTGTAGGAACTGACCGCGTAGTCCCGGGTCTCCCGGTTTGTGAATATGACGATAATTTGCAAAAATCACACTCAGTTAAAAACCTGCTGTCAAAGGGTGAATACCCAAATTAACCCCCAAACGACCCCGTAGGAAGCACGAACACCTCGCACAGGACCAATGTAACTTGTAGGAACTGATCACGTAGTCCCGGGTCTCTCGGTTTAAGAGTATGACGATAATTTGTAAAAATCAGCACTTAAACTTAAAAACAAGCCGTTAAAGGGTGAAAACCCAAACCAGCCCCAAACGATCCCGTAGGGGACACGAACACCTCGCACGGGACCAATGTAACTTGTAGGAACTGACCGCGTAGTCCTGGATCTCCCAGTTTGTGAATAGGACGATAATTGGCAAAAATCAACACTTAATCTTAAAAACATGTCGTTAAGGGGTGAAAACTCAAACCACCCCCAAACGACCCCGTAGGAGGCACGAACACCTCTCACGGGACCAATGTAACTTTTAGGAACTGACCGCGTAGTCCCGGGTCTCCCGGTTTGTGAATATGACGATAATTTGCAAAAATCACACTTAGTTAAAAACAAGCCGTTAAAGGGTGAAAACCCAAACCACCACCCAAACGATCCCATATGGGGCACGAACACCTCGCACGGGACCAATGTAGCTTGTAGGAACTGACCACGTAGTCCCGGATCTCCCGGTTTGTGAATAGGACGATAATTGGCAAAAATCAACACTTCAACTTAAAAACAAGCCGTTAAAGGGTGAAAACCCAAACCACCCCCCAAACGACCCCGTAGGTGGCACGAACACCTCGCACGGGACCAATGTTACTTGTAGGAACTGACCGCGTAATCCCGGGTCTCCCGGTTTGTGAATATGACGATAATTTGCAAAAATCACACTTAGTTAAAAACAAGCCGTAAAAGGGTGAAAACTCAAACCACCCCCCAAACGACCCCGTAGGGGGCACGAACACCTTGCACGGGACCAATGTAACTTGTAGGAATTGACCGCGTAGTCCCGGATCTCCCGGTTTGAGAATAGGACGATAATTGGCAAAAATCAACACTTAAACTTAAAAACAAGCCGTTAAAGGGTGAAAACCCAAACCACCCCCCAAACGATCCCGTAGGGGGCACGAACACCTCGCACGGGACCAATGTAACTTGTAGGAACTGACCGCGTAGTCCCGAATCTCCCGGTTTGTGAATAGGATGATAATTGGCAAAAGGAACTGACCGCGTAGTCCCGAATCTCCAGGTTTGTGAATTGGGCGATAATTGGCAAAAATCAACAGTTAAACTTAAAAACATGTCGTTAAAGGGTGAAAACTCAAACCACCCACCAAACGACCCCGTAGGAGGCACGAACACCTCGCACGGGACCAATGTAACTTGTAGGAACTGACCGCGTAGTCCCGGGTCTCCCGGTTTATGAGTATGACGATAATTTCCATTCATCACATTTAGTTAAAAACATGCCGTTAAAGGGTGAAAATCCAAGCCACCACCCAAACGACCCCGTAGGAAGCACGAACACCTCACACGGGACCAATGTAACTTGTAGGAACTGACCGCGTAGTCCCGGGTCTCCCGGTTTGTGAATATGACGATAATTTGCAAAAATCAGCAAAACAAGCCGTTAAAGGGTGAAAACCCAAACCACCCCCCAAATGATCCCGTAGGAGGCACGAACACCTCGCAATGGTCCAATGTAACTTGTAGGAACTGACCGCGTAGTCCCGGGTCTCCCGGTTTGTGAATATGACGATAATTTGCAAAAATCACACTCAGTTAAAAACCTGCTGTCAAAGGGTGAATACCCAAATTAACCCCCAAACGACCCCGTAGGAAGCACGAACACCTCGCACAGGACCAATGTAACTTGTAGGAACTGATCACGTAGTCCCGGGTCTCTCGGTTTGAGAGTATGACGATAATTTGTAAAAATCAGCACTTAAACTCAAAAACAAGCCGTTAAAGGGTGAAAACCCAAACCAGCCCCAAACGATCCCGTAGGGGACACGAACACCTCGCACGGGACCAATGTAACTTGTAGGAACTGACCGCGTAGTCCTGGATCTCCCAGTTTGTGAATAGGACGATAATTGGCAAAAATCAACACTTAATCTTAAAAACATGTCGTTAAAGGGTGAAAACCCAAACCACCCCCCAAACGATCCCGTAGGGGGCACGAACACCTCGCACGGGACCAATGTAACTTGTAGGAACTGACCGCGTAGTCCCGAATCTCCCGGTTTGTGAATAGGACGATAATTGGCAAAAGGAACTAACCGCTTAGTCCCGAATCTCCCGGTTTGTGAATAGGACGATAATTGGCAAAAATAAACACTTAAACTTAAAAACATGTCGTTAAAGGGTGAAAACTCAAACCACCCCCCAAACGACCCCGTAGGTGGCACGAACACCTTGCACGGGACCAATGTAACTTGTAGGAACTGACCGCGTAGTCCCGGGTCTCCCGGTTTATTAGTATGACGATAATTTCCATGCATCACATTTAGTTAAAAACATGCCGTTAACGGGTGAAAACCCAAACCACCACCCAAACGACCCCATAGGAAGCACGAACACCTCGCACGGGACCAATGTAACTTGTACGAACTGACCGCGTAGTCCCGGGTCTCCCGGTTTGTGAATATGACGATAATTTGCAAAAATCAGCACTTAAACTTAAAAACAAGCCGTTAAAGGGTGAAAACCCAAACCACCCCCCAAATGACCCCGTAGGAGGCACGAACACCTCGCAATGGACCAATGTAACTTGTAGGAACTGACCTCGTAGTCCCGGGTCTCCCGGTTTGTGAATATGACGATAATTTGCAAAAATCACACTTAGTTAAAAACTTGCCGTCAAAGGGTGAATACCCAAACTAACCCCCAAACGACCCCGTAGGAAGCACGAACACCTCGCACGGGACCATTGTAACTTGTAGGAACTGACCGCGTAGTCCCGAATCTCCCGGTTTGTGAATAGGACGATAATTGGCAAAAGGAACTAACCGCGTAGTCCCGAATCTCCCGGTTTGTGAATAGGACGATAATTGGCAAAAATAAACACTTAAACTTAAAAACATGTCGTTAAAGGGTGAAAACTCAAACCACCCCCCAAACGACCCCGTAGGTGGCACGAACACCTTGCACGGGACCAATGTAACTTGTAGGAACTGACCGCGTAGTCCCGGGTCTCCCGGTTTATGAGTATGACGATAATTTCCATGCATCACATTTAGTTAAAAACATGCCGTTAACGGGTGAAAACCCAAACCACCACCCAAACGACCCCGTAGGAAGCACGAACACCTCGCACGGGACCAATGTAACTTGTAGGAACTGACCGCGTAGTCCCGGGTCTCCCGGTTTGTGAATATGACGATAATTTGCAAAAATCAGCACTTAAACTTAAAAACAAGCCGTTAAAGGGTAAAAACCCAAACCACCCCCCAAATGACCCCGTAGGAGGCACGAACACCTCGCAATGGACCAATGTAACTTGTAGGAACTGACCGCGTAGTCCCGGGTCTCCCAGTTTGTGAATGGGACGATAATTTGCAAAAATCACACTTATTTAAAAACCTGCCGTCAAAGGGTGAATACCCAAACCAACCCCCAATCGACCCCGTAGGAAACACGAACACCTCGCAAGGGACCAATGTAACTTGGAGGAACTGATCACGTAGTCCCGGGTCTCTCGGTTTGAGAGTATGACGATAATTTGCAAAAATTAGCACTTAAACTTAAAAACAAGCCGTTAAAGGGTGAAAACCCAAACCACCCCCAAACGATCCCGTAGGGGGCACGAACACCTCGCACGGGACCAATGTAACTTGTAGGAACTGACCGCGTAGTCCTGGATCTCCCAGTTTGTGAATAGGACGATAATTGGCAAAAATCAACACTTAAACTTAAAAACATGTCGTTAAAGGGTGAAAACTCAAACCACCCCCCAAACGACCCCGTAGGAGGCACGAACACCTCGCACGGGACCAATGAAACTTGTAGGAACTGACCGCGTAGTCCCGGGTCTCCCGGTTTGTGAGTATGACGATAATTTCCATTCATCACGTTTAGTTAAAAACAAGCCGTCAAAGGGTGAAAACCCAAACCACCCCCCAAACGATCCCGTAGGAGGCACGAACACCTCGCACGGGACTAATGTAACTTGTAGGAACTGACCGCGTAGTCCCGGGTCTCCCGGTTTGTGAATATGACGATAATTTGCAAAAATCAGCACTTAAACTTAAAAACAAGGCGTCAAAGGGTGAAAACTGAAACCACCCCCCAAACGACCCCGTAGGGGGCACGAACACCTCGCACGGGACCAATGTAACTTGTAGGAACTGACCGCGTAGTCCCCGATCTCCCGGTTTGTGAATAGGATGATAATTGGCAAAAATCAACACTTAAACTTTAAAACAAGCCGTTAAAGGGTGAAAACCCAAACCACCCCCCAAACGATCCCGTAGGGGGCACGAACACGTCGCACGGGACCAATGTAACTTGTAGGAACTGACCGCGTAGTCCCGAATCTCCCGGTTTGTGAATAGGATAATAATTTGCAAAAATCAACACTTAAACTTAAAAACAAGCCGTTAAAGGGTTAAAACCCAAACCACCCCCCAAACGACCCCGTAGGAGGCACGAACACCTCGCACGGGACCAATGTAACTTGTAGGAACTGACCGCGTAGTCTCGGGTCTCCCGGTTTGTGAATATGACGATAATTTGCAAAAATCAGCACTTAAACTTAAAAACAAGGCGTTAAAGGGAGAAAACTGAAAGCACCCCCCAAACGACCCCGTAGGGGGCACGAACACCTCGCACGGGACCAATGTAACTTGTAGGAAATGACCGCGTAGTCCCGGATCTCCCGGTTTGAGAATAGGACGATAATTGGCAAAAATCAACACTTAAACTTAAAAACAAGCCGTTAAAGGGTGAAAACCCAAACCACCCCCCAAACGATCCCATATGGGGCACGAACACCTCGCACGGGACCAATGTAGCTTGTAGGAACTGACCGCGTAGTCCCGGATCTCCTGGTTTGTGAATAGGACGATAATTGGCAAAACTCAACACTTAAACTTAAAAACAAGCCGTTAAAGGGTGAAAACCCAAACCACCCCCCAAACGATCCCGTAGGGGGCACGAACACCTCGCACGGGACCAATGTAACTTGTAGGAACTGACCGCGTAGTCCCGAATCTTCCGGTTTGTGAATAGGACGATAATTGGCAAAAATCAACACTTAAACGTAAAAACATTTCGTTAAATGGTGAAAACTCAAACCACCCCCCAAACGACCCCGTAGGAGGCACGAACACCTAGCACGGGACCAATGTAACTTGTAGGAACTGACCGCGTAATCCCGGGTCTCCCAGTTTATGTGTATGACGATAATTTGCAAAAATCAGCACTTAAACTTAAAAACAAGCGGTTAAAGGGTGAAAACCCAAACCACCCCCCAAACGACCCCGTAGGAGGCACGAACACCTCGCACGAGACCAATGTAACTTGTAGGAACTGACCGCGTAGTCCCGAGTCTCCCGGTTTGTGAATATGACGATAATTTGCAAAAATAACACTTAGTTAAAAACATGCCGTCAAAGGGTGAATACCCAAACCAACCCCCAAACGACCCCGTAGGAAGCACGAACACCTCGCACGGGACCAATGTAACTTTTAGGAACTGACCGCGTAGTCCCGAATCTCCCGGTTTGTGAAGAGGACGATAATAGGCAAAAATCAACAGTTAAACTTAAAAACAAGCCGTTAAAGGGTGAAGACCCAAACCACCCCCCAAACGACCCCGTCGGAGGCACGAACACGTCGTACGGGACCAATGTAACTTGTAGGAACTGACCGCGTATTCCCGGGTTTCCCGGTTTGTGAATATGACGATAATTTGCAAAAATCAGCACTCAAACTTAAAAAAACAAGTCGTTAAAGGGTGAAAACACAAACCACCCCCCAAACGACCCCGTAGGGGGCACGAACACCTCGTACGGGACCAATGTAACTTGTTGGAACTGACCGCGTAGTCCCGGGTCTCGCGGTTTGTGAATATGACGATAATTTGCAAAAATCACACTTAGTTAAAAACAAGCCGTTAAAGGGTGAAAACCCAAACCACCCCCCAAACGATCCCATATGGGGCACGAACACCTCGTACGGGACCAATGTAGCTTGTAGGAACTGACCACGTAGTCCCGGATCTCCCGGTTTGTGAATCGGACGATAATTGGAAAAAATCAACACTTAAACTTAAAAACAAGCCGTTAAAGGGTGAAAACCCAAACCACCCCCCAAACGACCCCGTAGGGGGCACGAACACCTCGCACGGGACCAATGTAACTTGTAGGAACTGACCGCGTAGTCCCGGGTCTCCCGGTTTATGAGTATGACGATAATTTCCATGCATCACATTTAGTTAAAAACATGCCGTTAACGGGTGAAAACCCAAACCACCACCCAAACGACCCCATAGGAAGCACGAACACCTCGCACGGGACCAATGTAACTTGTACGAACTGACCGCGTAGTCCCGGGTCTCCCGGTTTGTGAATATGACGATAATTTGCAAAAATCACACTTAGTTAAAAACAAGCCGTAAAAGGGTGAAAACTCAAACCACCCCCCAAACGACCCCGTAGGGGGCACGAACACCTCGCACGGGACCAATGCAACTTGTAGGAACTGACCGCGTAGTCCCGGATCTCCCGGTTTGAGAATAGGACGATAATTGGCAAAAATCAACACTTAAACTTAAAAACAAGCCGTTAAAGGGTGAAAACCCAAACCACCCCCCAAACGATCCCGTAGGGGGCACGAACACGTCGCACGGGACTAATGTAACTTGTAGGAACTGACCGCGTAGTCCCGAATCTCCCGGTTTGTGAATAGGACGATAATTGGCAAAAATCAACACTTAAACTTAAAAACAAGCCGTTAAAGGGTGAAAACCCAAACCACCCCCCAAACGATCCCGTAGGGGGCACGAACACGTCGCACGGGACCAATGTAACTTGTAGGAACTGACCGCGTAGTCCCGAATCTCCCGGTTTGTGAATAGGATAATAATTTGCAAAAATCAACACTTAAACTTAAAAACAAGCCGTTAAAGGGTGAAAACCCAAACCACCCCCCAAACGACCCCGTAGGAGGCACGAACACCTCGCATGGGACCAATGTAACTTGTAGGAACTGACCGCGTAGTCTCGGGTCTCCCGGTTTGTGAATATGACGATAATTTGCAAAAATCAGCACTTAAACTTAAAAACAAGGCGTTAAAGGGAGAAAACTGAAAGCACCCCCCAAACGACCCCGTAGGGGGCACGAACACCTCGCACGGGACCAATGTAACTTGTAGGAATTGACCGCGTAGTCCCGGTTCTCCCGGTTTGAGAATAGGACGATAATTGGCAAAAATCAACACTTAAACTTAAAAACAAGCCGTTAAAGGGTGAAAACACAAACCACCCCCCAAACGATCCCATATGGGGCACGAACACCTCGCACGGGACCAATGTAGCTTGTAGGAACTGACCGCGTAGTCCCGGATCTCCCGGTTTGTGAATAGGACGATAATTGGCAAAACTCAACACTTAAACTTAAAAACAAGCCGTTAAAGGGTGAAAACCCAAACCACCCCCCAAACGATCCCGTAGGGGGCACGAACACCTCGCACGGGACCAATGTAACTTGTAGGAACTGACCGCGTAGTCCCGAATCTCCCGGTTTGTGAATAGGACGATAATTGGCAAAAATCAACACTTTTTTTTTTGGGAAAAATTATGTATATTAGAACTTAGGAAAGCAATTTACAAACCATAAACAAGGGGGAACCACAGTCCTAGGGGCATACCCCAAAGGACACAAACTACCAAACACAAAACAAATCAACTAAGATAACACCGATTCGGGGATGTCCCAGTTCATACATGCCATCCAGTTGATGAAGCTTCTCCTATTGTTCTTCCACTTAGAGGCCCTCGCACAAACCATAGCAACAATATCTCTGACAATCATCTCACAATCCTTGGCCCTTCCTTGGAAAAATCTCGCATTCCTTTCCAACCAAAGACAATAGATAGTGGTGGAAAAGGAAATACACCTAAGTCTATTATAGAAGCTCTTGCCCACATATTCGGAATTAGCAAACCCCAGCTCGCCCTCCCAGTTAAGTGCCTCTCTGTCCTCCTGGTTCTTAAATCTGACCTCGCGCCAAACCTCTTTGGCAATTTTACACTCTACAAACAAGTGTTCCCGGTTCTCCACCTCCTCGCCACAAGTACAACACAAGTTACTGTTGGAAATACCCCAGCTAAACAGTTTATCTCTCGTGTGTAGAGCATCCCTACATATGATCCATAAACTAAAAGCACATTTTGGTATATTATTCTTATTCCAAATCAACTTATGACAATTGAACACAGGACGAGCAATAGTAAGAGCCGCAAACGCTGCCCCAATGGAGAAACCATCCCGATTGGAATTCCACACCACCTCATCACTAACCCCTTGGCGAATACTCGGCAGCTCAGCATTCCTAATCTCCAAAAGCTCCCAAGTAACAGAAGAAGGCCACCTCCATCTCTCCCCATGAATAAAGTCCGCCACTCTAGCTTTGTGATTGCTAGCCGCATCGTAAATAAGTCTTCCCCCATAACGATCAAATAGAGGACCTAACGGATGCCAGTTGTCGTGCCACACAAAGGTATCTTCGCCATTGCCAATATTGGACCTGATAAGAGGCTTGGCCATCTCCCTCAACTGCATCAGTTTCCTCCAACACCAAGAAGAGTCACTTGGAATACTAATGGCCCAAATACTTCTATTCTTAATCTTATACACATTACACCATTTGACCCATAGGCAATCCTTCTTACTACAGAGGTTCCACAGGAGCTTAAGAATAGCAGCTCTGTTCCATAATTCCACATTCTTTATGCCCAACCTCCCTTCCTCATGACTGCACGTCAGATCATCCCACGACACCTTCGCCCCCGTATGCTTGGAATCAGAACCCGTCCACAAGAAGTCCTTCAAAAGTTGGTCGATCCTTCTAATAACCCCTTTCGGCAGGATGAACAGGCAAGACCAGTAGACCTGAATACCAAACAAGACCGATTTGATGAGCTGCAGTCTCCCAGCAAAACTGAGGAACCTGTTAGTCCAACACTTAATCCTCCCCGTAATTTTATCAATCAACTTCTCACAATCCACAGCTTTAAGCCTAGTAGTGATAAGAGGAACCCCAAGATACATGAAGGGAGGGGAGCAATGGGTGAAGCCAAAAATCTCCCCCAACCTGTTCACCCCATCGACATCGACCCCAGAGCAATAGAAACTAGATTTGTTAATATTGGGGTGAAGGCCAGAGATCGAAGAGAAGGCCACAATAGCCCTCTTCACAATGCTACACGAAGCAGGGTCGCCACCACACAGAATGATCAAATCGTCCGCAAAGCAAAGATGATTAAGGCCCACCTCCTTGCATCTAGGATGAAAACTGAACTCCGGATTGAGGCAAGCCTTGTCCATAATACACGAGAAAGTATCCATAACAAGCAGGAATAAGAAAGGAGAGATAGGATCACCTTGTCTCAGCCCCCTCTTCCCCTCAAAGAAGCCATGTAAACGCCCATCCAAGCTGATAGAGAATCTAGCCGTGGTAATACACTCCTCGACCCAACCAACAAACATAGCCGGGAACCCAATATGCATAAGAAGGTTGAGCAAAAACTCCCAGCTAACAGTATCATAGGCCTTGAGAAGATCAATCTTGAGGGTACACCTAGAAGGGGATAGCTCGCGATGATAATTCCTCATAAGCTCCTGAAGCAATAAGATATTGTCAGAGATAGATCTACCCTTCACAAACGCTGCCTGGCTCTGGTTAATGAAGGAAGGAAGGATGGGTTTCATTCTCTCGGCCAAAATTTTGGAGATACACTTGTAGATGGTGTTGCAACACGAGATGGGCCTGAAATCATGCATACCAGAGGGAGTAGTAACCTTCGGAATAAGCGCCAAAGCAGTACAGTTCCATTGCCTGGGCAGGTAGCAACACTGGAAGAAGAAGGTAATGGCATCAATCACATCTCCCCCCACCACGTCCCAGTTCTTCTTAAAGAAGCAAGCATTAAAACCGTCCGGCCCAGGAGCTTTATCGGACCCAATGGAAAACATGGCATTCTTGATCTCCGCTTCAGAAATGGGAGCCTCCATAGCAGCCGCCTGATCACCCGTGATTCTCTTGCACACCACATCGTTAAGAATCGGAAAGGGGTCCACACAGGCATTGGAAGTGCCAAGGAGGTTGCTGAAATAATCAACAGCCACCTTAGCCACATTCTGACTCCCCTCAATTCTCACACCATGGTCATCCACGACACTAAGGATCTTCCTTCTAACAGTAGCCTGGTTAGCCTTCTTATGAAAGAACGCATTATTACCATCCCCCAGCTGGAGCCATTTAACCCGAGACTTCTGCTTGAAAAAAGACTCCTCCGCCTCCCTCAGCTCTAAATACGTGTGAAGTTTGACCCTCTCTTCCAGGAGCACCTCATTGTTGCACCCATCAGTATCAACTCTAGTCTGAACCTCATCCAGTAAAGACTTAGCCTCCTCCACCCTACCAGAGATGTTACTAAAAAACTTCTTGTTGAAATCTTTCAGCCTCGATTTAACTCTTCTCAGCTTCTGACTCAGCCTAACCATAGGATTCCCCTCACCATCATCCTGCCAGGACTCCCAAAGAATCTGATAAAAGTCGCTATGATCCATCCAAAAATTGAAAAATTTGAACGGCTTAGGTATACTCCGCTCCATGGGGGCTAGTAAGATAATGATAGGGCAGTGGTCAGAAACCCCGTGAGGAAGGACAGTAGCTTGACTCTCAGGAAACCACGAGGCCCATGTACCATTATGCAAGACTCTATCCAACCTCGACTGAACATTACCAGCTCCCAACTCCTTTTTATTCCACGTAAACCACAACCCATTCGTCACCATATCATCAGCATGCAAGTCATGAATGCATTGGTTGAACTCGCCAGTAGCAGTCGTATCAATACCCCGGATGCCTCTTTTCTCATCATGGCATCTGACAACATTAAAGTCACCCAATAAAAACCACGGAGACTCACCCACAGTCCCAGAATTCATCCTCAGAAAATCCCACAGTTGTCTTCTATCCCCAGGTAGGTTATCCCCATAAATGAAAGACGCAAAGAAGCTCATTCCAGACCCACATAAATCCACCTTACAGAGCATGGCCTGGGGATGGGACTGAATCAAACTCACAGCAACACGGTTGGGGTTCCAAGCCACAATGATTCTGGCAACCCCCCCCCTCCCCCCCCCCCCCCCCGGCAGCGGGCAGTTGTCTAAGAAATCCCATTGAAAACAACAATTATTCAACACACAACCCAAGTTATTTTTTCTAACCTTAGTTTCAAGCATACACATGAGATCAAGGTGGTTATCCCTAATTAGCTTATTGACTTCCCTTTGCTTATGGGGGGAATTAAGGCCCCTAATATTCCAAGAAGCAAACTTAATCATCTATTCTTCTTCCCCTTCCCCTTCCGCCTGTTCATCCCGCTACTATTGCTCTCCTCTCTATCCTCCCCCACCCTTTTCTGTGCCAGTTCGTCCACAAGGGTAACCCGCAAAACATAAAAACATTTCGTTAAATGGTGAAAACTCAAACCACCCCCCAAACGACCCCGTAGGAGGCACGAACACCTAGCACGGGACCAATGTAACTTGTAGGAACTGACCGCGTAATCCCGGGTCTCCCAATTTATGAGTATGACGATAATTTGCAAAAATCAGGACTTAAACTTAAAAACAAGCGGTTAAAGGGTGAAAACCCAAACCACCCCCCAAACGACCCCGTAGGAGGCACGAACACCTCGCACGGGACCAATGTAACTTGTAGGAACTGACCGCGTAGTCCCGAGTCTCCCGGTTTGTGAATATGACGATAATTTGCAAAAATAACACTTAGTTAAAAACATGCCGTCAAAGGGTGAATACCCAAACCAACCCCCAAACGACCCCGTAGGAAGCACGAACACCTCGCACGGGACCAATGTAACTTGTAGGAACTGACCGCGTAGTCCCGAATCTCCCGGTTTGTGAATAGGACGATAATTGGCAAAAATCAACAGTTAAACTTAAAAACAAGCCGTTAAAGGGTGAAGACCCAAACCACCCCCCAAACGACCCCGTCGGAGGCACGAACACGTCGCACGGGACCAATGTAACTTGTAGGAACTGACCGCGTATTCCCGGGTCTCCCGGTTTGTGAATATGACGATAATTTGCAAAAATCAGCACTCAAACTTAAAAACAAGTCGTTAAAGGGTGAAAACCCAAACCACCCCCCAAACGACCCCGTAGGGGGCACGAACACCTCGTACGGGACCAATGTAACTTGTTGGAACTGACCGCGTAGTCCCGGGTCTCTCGGTTTGTGAATATGACGATAATTTGCAAAAATCACACTTAGTTAAAAACAAGCCGTTAAAGGGTGAAAACCCAAACCACCCCCCAAACGATCCCATATGGGGCACGAACACCTCGCACGGGACCAATGTAGCTTGTAGGAACTGACCACGTAGTCCCGGATCTCCCGGTTTGTGAATAGGACGATAATTGGAATAAATCAACACTTAAACTTAAAAACAAGCCGTTAAAGGGTGAAAACCCAAACCACCCCCCAAACGACCCCGTAGGGGGCACGAACACCTCGCACGGGACCAATGTAACTTGTAGGAACTGACCGCGTAGTCCCGGGTCTCCCGGTTTGTGAATATGACGATAATTTGCAAAAATCACACTTAGTTAAAAACAAGCTGTAAAAGGGTGAAAACTCAAACCACCCCCCAAACGACCCCGTAGGGGGCACGAACACCTCGCACGGGACCAATGTAACTTGTAGGAACTGACCGCGTAGTCCCGGATCTCCCGGTTTGAGAATAGGACGATAATTGGCAAAAATCAACACTTAAACTTAAAAACAAGCCGTTAAAGGGTGAAAACCCAAACCACCCCCCAAACGATCCCGTAGGGGGCACGAACACCTCGCACGGGACCAATGTAACTTGTAGGAACTGACCGCGTAGTCCCGAATCTCCCGGTTTGTGAATAGGATGATAATTGGCAAAAGGAACTGACCGCGTAGTCCCGAATCTCCCGGTTTGTGAATTGGACGATAATTGGCAAAAATCAACACTTAAACATAAAAACATTTCGTTAAATGGTGAAAACTCAAACTACCCCCCAAACGACCCCGTAGGAGGCACGAACACCTAGCACGGGACCAATGTAGGAACTGACCGCGTAATCCCGGGTCTCCCAGTTTATGAGTATGACAATAATTTCCATTCATCACATTTAGTTAAAAACAAGCCGTCAAAGGGTGAAAACCCAAACCACCTCCCAAACGACCCCGTAGGAGGCACGAACACCTCACACGGGACCAATGTTACTTTTCGGAACTGATCGCGTAGTCCCGGGTCTCCCGGTTTGTGAATATGAGGATAATTTACAAAAATCAGCACTTAAACTTAAAAACAAGCCGTCAAAGGGTGAAAACCCAAACCCAAACGATCCCATATGGGGCACGAACACCTCGCACGGGACCAATGTAACTTGTAGGAACTGACCGCGTTGTCCCGGATCTCCCGGTTTGTGAATAGGATGATAATTGGCAAAAATCAACACTTAAACTTAAAAACAAGCCGTTAAAGGGTGAAAACCCAAACCACCCCCCAAACGATCCCGTAGGGGGCACGAACACGTCGCACGGGACCAATGTAACTTGTAGGAACTGACCGCGTAGTCCCGAATCTCCCGGTTTGTGAATAGGACGATAATTGGCAAAAATCAACACTTAAACTTAAAAACAAGCCGTTAAAGGGTGAAAACCCAAACCACCCCCCAAACGACCCCGTAGGAGGCACGAACACCTCGCACGGGACCAATGTAACTTGTAGGAACTGACCGCGTAGTCCCGGGTCTCCCGGTTTGTGAATATGACGATAATTTGCAAAAATAACACTTAGTTAAAAACATGCCGTCAAAGGGTGAATACCGAAACCAACCCCCAAACGACCCCGTAGGAAGCACGAACACCTCACACGGGACCAATGTAACTTGTAGGAACTGACCGCGTAGTCCCGAATCTCCCGGTTTGTGAATAGGACGATAATTGGCAAAAATCAACAGTTAAACTTAAAAACAAGCCGTTAAAGGGTGAAAACCCAAACCACCCCCCAAACGACCCCGTCGGAGGCACGAACACCTCGCACGGGACCAATGTAACTTGTAGGAACTGACCGCGTAGTCCCGGGTCTCCCGGTTTGTGAATATGACGATAATTTGCAAAAATCAGCACTCAAACTTAAAAACAAGCCGTTAAAGGGTGAAAACCCAAACCACCCCCCAAACGACCCCATAGGGGGCACGAACACCTCGTACGGGACCAATGTAACTTGTTGGAACTGACCGCGTAGTCCCGGGTCTCTCGGTTTGTGAATATATCGATAATTTGCAAAAATCACACTTAGTTAAAAACAAGCCGTCAAAGGGTGCAAACCCAAACCACCCCCCAAACGACCCCGTAGGAGGCACGAACACCTCACACGGGACCAATGTAACTTGTCGGAACTGATCGCGTAGTCCCGGGTCTCCCGGTTTGTTAATATGAGGATAATTTGCAAAAATCAGCACTTAAACTTAAAAACAAGCCGTTAAAGGGTGAAAACCCAAACCACCCCCAAAACGACCCCGTAGGGGGCACGAACACCTCGCACGGGACCAATGTAACTTGTAGGAACTGACCGCGTAGTCCCGGGTCTCCCGGTTTGTGAATATGACGATAATTTGCAAAAATCACCACTTAAACTTAAAAACAAGCCGTTAAAGGGTGAAAACCCAAACCACCCTCCAAACGACCCCGTAGGGGGCACGAACACCTCGCACGGGACCAATGTAACTTGTAGGAACTAACCGCGTAGTCCCGGGTCTCCCGGTTTGTGAATATGACGATAGTTTGGAAAAATCACACTTAGTTAAAAACAAGTCGTAAAAGGGTGAAAACTCAAACCACCCCCCAAACGACCCCGTAGGGGGCACGAACACCTCGCACGGGACCAATGTAACTTGTAGGAATTGACCGCGTTGTCTCGGATCTCCCGGTTTGAGAATAGGACGATAATTGGCAAAAATCAACACTTAAACTTAAAAACAAGTCGTAAAAGGGTGAAAACTCAAACTACCCCCCAAACGACCCCGTAGGGGGCACGAACACCTCGCACGGGACCAATGTAACTTGTAGGAATTGACCGCGTTGTCTCGGATCTCCCGGTTTGAGAATAGGACGATAATTGGCAAAAATCAACACTTAAACTTAAAAACAAGTCGTTAAAGGGTGAAAACCCAAACCACCCCCCAAACGATCCCGTAGGGGGCACGAACACCTCATACGGGACAAATGTAACTTGTAGGAACTGACCGCGTAGTCCCGAATCTTCGGGTTTGTGAATAGGACGATAATTGGCAAAAGGAACTAACCGCGTAGTCCCGAATCTCCCGGTTTGTGAATAGGACGATAAATGGCAAAAATCAACACTTAAACATAAAAACATGTCGTTAAAGGGTGAAAACTCAAACCACCCCCCAAACGACCCCGTAGGTGGCACGAACACCTTGCACGGGACCAATGTAACTTGTAGGAACTGACCGCGTAGTCCCGGGTCTGCCGGTTTATGAGTATGACGATAATTTCAATGCATCACATTTAGTTAAAAACATGCCGTTAACGGGTGAAAACCCAAACCACCACCCAAACGACCCCGTAGGAAGCACGAACACCTCGCACGGGACCAATGTAAGTTGTAGGAACTGACCGCGTAGTCCCGGGTCTCCCGGTTTGTGAATATGATGATAATTTGCAAAAATCAGCACTTAAACTTAAAAACAAGCCGTTAAAGGGTGAAAACCCAAACCACCCCCCAAATGACCCCGTAGGAGGCACGAACACCTCGCAATGGACCAATGTAACTTGTAGGAACTGACCGCGTAGTCCCGGGTCTCCCAGTTTGTGAATGTGACGATAATTTGCAAAAATCACACTTAGTTAAAAACCTGCCGTCAAAGGGTGAATACCCAAACCAACCCCCAAACGACCCCGTAGGAAGCACGAACACCTCGCACGGGACCAATGTAACTTGTAGGAACTGACCGCGTAGTCCCGAATCTCCCGGTTTGTGAATAGGACGATAATTGGCAAAAATCAACAGTTAAACTTAAAAACAAGCCGTTAAAGGGTGAAGACCCAAACCACCCCCCAAACGACCCCGTCGGAGGCACGAACACGTCGCACGGGACCAATGTAACTTGTAGGAACTGACCGCGTATTCCCGGGTCTCCCGGTTTGTGAATATGACGATAATTTGCAAAAATCAGCACTCAAACTTAAAAACAAGTCGTTAAAGGGTGAAAACCCAAACCACCCCCCAAACGACCCCGTAGGGGGCACGAACACCTCGTACGGGACCAATGTAACTTGTTGGAACTGACCGCGTAGTCCCGGGTCTCTCGGTTTGTGAATATGACGATAATTTGCAAAAATCACACTTAGTTAAAAACAAGCCGTTAAAGGGTGAAAACCCAAACCACCCCCCAAACGATCCCATATGGGGCACGAACACCTCGCATGGGACCAATGTAGCTTGTAGGAACTGACCACGTAGTCCCGGATCTCCCGGTTTGTGAATAGGACGATAATTGGAAAAAATCAACACTTAAACTTAAAAACAAGCCGTTAAAGGGTGAAAACCCAAACCACCCCCCAAACGACCCCGTAGGGGGCACGAACACCTCGTACGGGACCAATGTAACTTGTAGGAACTGACCGCGTAGTCCCGGGTCTCCCGGTTTGTGAATATGACGATAATTTGCAAAAATCACACTTAGTTAAAAACTAGTCGTAAAAGGGTGAAAACTCAAACCACCCCCCAAACGACCCCGTAGGGGGCACGAACACCTCGCACGGGACCAATGTAACTTGTAGGAACTGACCGCGTAGTCCTGGATCTCCCAGTTTGTGAATAGGACGATAATTGGCAAAAATCAACACTTAAACTTAAAAACATGTCGTTAAAGGGTGAAAACTCAAACCACTCCCCAAACGACCCCGTAGGAGGCACGAACACCTCGCACGGGACCAATGAAACTTGTAGGAACTGACCGCGTAGTCCCGGGTCTCCCGGTTTGTGAGTATGACGATAATTTCCATTCATCACGTTTAGTTAAAAACAAGCCGTCAAAGGGTGAAAACCCAAACCACCCCCCAAACGATCCCGTAGGAGGCACGAACACCTCGCACGGGACTAATGTAACTTGTAGGAACTGACCGCGTAGTCCCGGGTCTCCCGGTTTGTGAATATGACGATAATTTGCAAGAATCAGCACTTAAACTTAAAAACAAGGCGTCAAAGGGTGAAAACTGAAACCACCCCCCAAACGACCCCGTAGGGGGCATGAACACCTCGCACGGGACCAATGTAACTTGTAGGAACTGACCGCGTAGTCCCCGATCTCCCGGTTTGTGAATAGGATGATAATTGGCAAAAATCAACACTTTTTTTTTTTTTTTGGGAAATTAATTGTATATAAAAAACCAAAAGAAATACAGAGGAAGAAAACCCCTCCTCAGAACAAGAACACCCTAGGGCATACCCCACAGGCAAACAGGCCAAACAGGCAGGAACCAAACAAAGCCTAAACTAGAAGCTTATCTTCAGGGATGTTCCAGTACATACAAGCCATCCAGTTAGAATAACTCCTTCTGTCCTTTTTCCACGTGAGAGCTTTTGCTCTAACCATGTTTTCAATACCCTTAATAATAGAATCAAGGGAATTGGAGACATGCTTAAAGCATCTAGAGTTCCTCTCCATCCAAATGCAATAGATAGTGGTAGTAAAAGAAAGGGATCTAATCTTGTCACAAAGGGTCTTCGTAGAATGGTTAACAGTAGCCAAACCCAACTCACTATTCAGACCCTGGGCATCCCTGTAATATTGGTTCCTAAGCATCACCTCTTCCCATATACATTTACTAAGGCTACACTGAGAGAACAAATGGTTATATGTCTCCCTTTCATTCCCACATAACTCACACAGGTCATCCACAGAAACTCCCCAATCAAGTAATTTAACTTTAGTGTTGATGGCCTTCCTAAACACCAACCAAGTAATGAAAGAGCATTTAGGGATACAAACCTTACTCCACACAAACTTGCTCCAGTTGACCATAGGCTTATGGGCCTTTAAAAGATCCCAAGCAGACGCAATGGTGAACATACCATGACTAGATGGGAGCCATACAACAGTATCAGTTCCCTCGTGGATTGTAGGAAGAGTAGCATTCTTCACTTCATTCAGCTCCCATGTCACTCTTGACGGCCATCTCCACTCCAAATGGTGTATAAAATCTGACACTTTAGCCTTTAGATTGCTAGCAGAGTCATAGACAATGTTATCCCCATATAGGGTATGTAAAGGGCCATTAGGGTGCCAATAATCGAACCACATAAATGCATGCACACCATTCCCAATGCAGGTCTTGATTTGACTTCTAAACTTCTCTCTGCTCTTGAGGATTTTCCTCCAACTCCATGAAGAATCATTTGGGATACTCAAAGCCCATATGCTCCTTCCTTTGATCTTGTAAGTATTACACCACTTGATCCATAAGCTGTCCTTCTTACTACAAAGATTCCACAAATGTTTCGCCATAGCCGCTCTGTTCCAAGTCTCTAAACATTTAATATTGAGCCCTCCTTCATCAAGAGAAACACAAAGATCCACCCAAGCAACTTTAGCCCCTTTGCTATTAGCCTCATCCCCTTTCCATAAGTAATTTCTCATAATTTGCTCAATATAACATGTACGAACTGACTGCGCGACCACGGGACCCCCGGATGAAGAATACGATGATAATTAGCATATTTCTAGACTTAGGCTTAAAAACATTGCGTTAGTGGGTGAAAATTCGTAACAACCCCTGAACGGCCCTGTGAGTGGCACCAACACCTCGCACGGGACCAATGTAACTTGTAGAAACTGACCGCAAGATCACGGGACTCCCGATATGAGAATATGACGATAATTTTAAAATATGAGGACTTAAGTATAAAATGAGGCGTTAGAGGGTGAAAAAACGAAAGAGAACCCGTAAGATCCCGTGAGAGGCACCAACACCTCGTACGGGACCAATGTAACTCGTACGAACTGACCGCATGCTCACGGGACCCCCGGTTTGAGAATACGATGATAATTTGTATATTTATAGACTTAGGATTAAAAACATGGCGTCAGTGGGTGAAAAGCCGAAACAACCCCCGAACGGCACCGTGAGTCGAACTAACACATCGAACGGGACCAATATAGCACGTACGAACTGACTGCGCGACCACGGGACCCCCGGATTAAGAATACGACGATAATTAGCATATTTCTAGACTTAGGCTAAAAAGCATGGCGTTAGTGGGTTAGAGCCCGTAACAACACCCGAACGGCCCCGTGAGTGGCACCAACACCTCGCACGAGACTAATGTAACTTGTAGGAACTGACCGCGCGATCACAGGACTCCCGATATGAGAATACGACGATAATTTTAAAATATGAGGACTTAAGTATAAAACGAGGCGTTAGAGGGTGAAAACACGAAAGAGCACCCGTACGATCCCGTGAGAGGCACCAACACCTCGTACGGGACCAATGTAACTCGTACGAACTGACCGCGCGATCACGGGACCCCCAGTTCGGGAATAAGACGATAATTTGCATATTTCTAGAGTTCGGCTCAAAACCATGGCGTTAGTGGGTGAAAACTCGAAACATCGGCCGAACGGCCCCGTGAATGGCACCAACACCTCGTACGGGACCAATGTAACTCGTACGAACTGACCGGACGACCACGGGACCCCCGGTTTTAGAATACGACTATAATTTCCATATTTCTAGACTTAAGCAAAACATGGCGTTGGTGGATGAAAACCCGAAACAGCCCCCGAACGGCACCGTGAGTGGCACCAACACCTCGTACGGGTCCAATGAAACTCGTATGAACTGACCGCGCGATCACGGGGCCCCCGATTTGAGAACACGACGATAATTTCCATATTTCTAGACATAGGCTTAAAAACATTTTGTTTCTGGGTGAAAACCCAAAACAACCCCCGAACGGCCCCGTGAGTGGCACTAACACCTCGCACGGGACAAATGTAACTCCTATGAACTGACCGCGCGAGCACGAAACCCCCGATTTGATAATACGGGGATAATTTGTATATTTCTAGACATAAGCATAAAACATGGCGTTTGTGGGTGAAAAGTCGAAATAGCCCTCGAACGGCCACGTGAGTGGCACCAACACCTCGTATGGGACCAATGTAACTCGTACGAACTGACCGATGATCACGGGACCCCCGGTTTGAGAATATGACGAAAATTTTAAATTTCCAAACTTGGGCTTAAAAACATGGCGTTGGTGGGGGAAAACTCGAAACAGCCACCGAACGGACCCGTGAGTGGCACTAACACCTCGCACGGGACCAATGTAACTCGTACGAACTGACCGCACGATCGCGGGACCCCCGGTTTGAGAATACAATGATAATTTGCATATTTATAGACTTAGGATTAAAAACATGGCGTTAGTGGGTGAAAAGCCGAAACAACCCCCGAACGGCCCCGTGAGTGGCACTAACACCTCGCACGGGACCAATATAACTCGTACTACCTGACTGCGCGACCACGGGACCCCCGGTTTAAGAATACGATGATAATTAGCATATTTCTAGACTTAGGCTTAAAAACATGGCGTTAGTGGGTGAAAATCCGTAACAACCCTCGAACGGCCCTGTGAGTGGCACCAACACCTCGCACGGGACCATTGTAACTTGTAGAAACTAACCGCGCGATTACAGGATTCCTGATATGAGAATACGACGATAATTTTAAAATATGAGGACTTAAGTATAAAACGAGGCGTTAGAGGGTGAAAACACGAAAGAGCACCCGTACGATCCCGTGAGAGGCGCCAACACCTCGTACGGGACCAATGTAACTCGTACGAACTGACCGAACGATCACGGGACCCCCGGTTTGAGAATACGACGATATTTTACATATTTCTAGACTTAGGCTTAAAAACCTGACGTTAGTGGGTGAAAACCCGAAACAACCCCCGAACGGCCCCGTGAGTGGCACCAACACCTCACACGGGACCAATGTAACTCCTACAAACTGATCACGCGATCACGGGACCCCGGTTTGAGAATACGATGATAATTTGCATATTTCTAGACCTAAGCATAAAACATGGCGTTGGTGGGTGAAAACCCGAAACAGCCCCCGAACGGCCCCGTGAGTGCCACCAACACCTCACACGGGACCAATGTAACTCGTACGAACTGACCGCGCGATCACGGAACGCCCGATGTGAGAATACGACGATATTTTGCGTATTTCCAGACTTAGGCTTAAAAACATGGCTTTAGTGGGTGAAAATCGAATCATCCCCCGAACGGCCCCGTGAGTGGCACAAATACCTCGCATGGGACCAATGTAACTCGTACGAACTGACCGCACACTCCGGTTTGAGAATACGACGATAATTTGCAGATTTCTAGACTTAGGCTTAAAAACATTTCGTTTCTGGGTGAAAACCCAAAACAACCCGCGAACGGCCCCGTGAGTGGCACTAACACCTCGCATGGGACAAATGTATCTCCTACGAGCACGAAACCCCCGATTTGATAATACGACGATAATTTGTATATTTCTAGACATAAGCATAAAACATGGCGTTTGTGGGTGAAAAGTCGAAATAGCCTCCGAACGGCCACGTGAGTGGCACCAACACCTCGTATGGGACCAATGTAACTCGTACGAACTGACCGCATGATCACGGGACCCCCGGTTTGAGAATACGGAGAAAATTTTAAATTTCCAAACTTAGGCTTAAAAACATGGCGTTGGTGGGGGAAAACTCGAAACAGCCACCGAACGGACCCGTGAGTGGCACTAACACCTCGCACGGGACCAATGTAACTCGTACGAACTGACCGCACGATCGCGGGACCCCCGGTTTGAGAATACAATGATAATTTGCATATTTATAGACTTAGGATTAAAAACATGGCGTTAGTGGGTGAAAAGCCGAAACAACCCCCGAACGGCCCCGTGAGCGGCACTAACACCTCGCACGGGACCAATATAACTCGTACTACCTGACTGCGCGACCACGGGACCCCCGGTTTAAGAATACGATGATAATTAGCATATTTCTAGACTTAGGCTTAAAAACATGGCGTTAGTGGGTGAAAATCCGTAACAACCCTCGAACGGCCCTGTGAGTGGCACCAACACCTCGTGCGGGACCATTGTAACTTGTAGAAACTAACCGCGCGATTACGGGATTCCCGATATGAGAATACGACGATAATTTTAAAATATGAGGACTTAAGTATAAAACGAGGCGTTAGAGGGTGAAAAAACGAAAGAACACCCGTACGATCCCGTGAGAGGCGCCAACACCTCGTACGGGACCAATGTAACTCGTACGAACTGACCGAACGATCACGGGACCCCCGGTTTGAGAATACGACGATATTTTACATATTTCTAGACTTAGGCTTAAAAACCTGACGTTAGTGGATGAAAACCCGAAACAACCCCCGAACGGCCCCGTGAGTGGCACCAACACCTCACACGGGACCAATGTAACTCCTACAAACTGATCACGCGATCACGGGACCCCGGTTTGAGAATACGATGATAATTTGCATATTTCTAGACCTAAGCATAAAACATGGCGTTGGTGGGTGAAAACCCGAAACAGCCCCCGAACGGCCCCGTGAGTGGCACCAACACCTCACACGGGACCAATGTAACTCGTACGAACTGACCGCGCGATCACGGAACGCCCGATGTGAGAATACGACGATATTTTGCGTATTTCCAGACTTAGGCTTAAAAACATGGCTTTAGTGGGTGAAAATCGAATCATCCCCCGAACGGCCCCGTGAGTGGCACAAACACCTCGCATGGGACCAATGTAACTCGTACGAATTGACCGCACACTCCGGTTTGAGAATACGGCGATAATTTGCTGATTTCTAGACTTAGGCTTAAAAACATTTCGTTTCTGGGTGAAAACCCAAAACAACCCCCGAACGGCCCCGTGAGTGGCACTAACACCTCGCACGGGACAAATGTATCTCCTACGAGCACGAAACCCCCGATTTGATAATACGACGATAATTTGTATATTTCTAGACATAAGAATAAAACATGGCGTTTGTGGGTGAAAAGTCGAAATAGCCCCCGAACGGCCACGTGAGTGGTACCAACACCTCGTGCGGGACCATTGTAACTTGTAGAAACTGACCGCATGATCACGGGACCCCCGGTTTGAGAATACGGAGAAAATTTTAAATTTCCAAACTTAGGCTTAAAAACATGGCGTTGGTGGGGGAAAACTCGAAACAGCCACCGAACGGACCCGTGAGTGGCACTAACACCTCGCACGGGACCAATGTAACTCGTACGAACTGACCGCACGATCACGGTACCCCCCGGTTTGAGAATACAATGATAATTTCATATTTATAGACTTAGGATTAAAAACATGGCGTTAGTGGGTGAAAGCCGAAATAACCCCCGAACGGCCCCGTGAGTGGCACTAACACCTCGCACGGGACCAATATAACTCGTACTACCTGACCCCCGGTTTAAGAATACGATGATAATTAGCATATTTCTAGACTTAGGCTTAAAAACATGGCGTTAGTGGGTGAAAATCCGTAACAACCCTCAAACGGCCCTGTGAGTGGCACCAACACCTCGCACGGGACCATTGTAACTTGTAGAAACTAACCGCGCGATTACGGGATTCCCGATATGAGAATACGACGATAATTTTAAAATATGAGGACTTAAGTATAAAACGAGGCGTTAGAGGGTGAAAACACGAAAGAGCACCCGTACGATCCCGTGAGAGGCGCCAACACCTCGTACAGGACCAATGTAACTCGTACGAACTGACCGAACGATCACGGGACCCCCGGTTTGAGAATACGACGATATTTCACATATTTCTAGACTTAGGCTTAAAAACTTGACGTTAGTGGGTGAAAACCCGAAACAACCCCCGAACGACCCCGTGAGTGGCACCAACACCTCACACGGGACCAATGTAACTCCTACAAACTGATCACGGGATCACGGGACCCCGGTTTGAGAATACGATGATAATTTGCATATTTCTAGACCTAAGCATAAAACATGGCGTTGGTGGGTGAAAACCCGAAACAGCCACCGAACGGCCCCGTGAGTGGCACCAACACCTCACACGGGACCAATGTAACTCGTACGAACTGACCGCGCGATCACGGAACGCCCGATGTGAGCATACTACGATATTTTGCGTATTTCCAGACTTAGGCTTAAAAACATGGCTTTAGTGGGTGAAAATCGAATCATCCCCCGAACGGCCCCGTGAGTGGCACAAACACCTCGCATGGGACCAATGTAACTCGTACGAACTGACCGCACACTCCGGTTTGAGAATACGACGATAATTTGCAGATTTCTAGACTTAGAAGAGGGCTACCAGGTTCTCTATAAATCTGAATGGTGAGCTGAATGGGTTTTTTCCTGGTAGAAGAGGGTTTAGACAGGGAGATCCTCTATCTCCCTATCTGTTCCTGCTTGTGATGGAGGCATTCACAAGGATTATCTCCAAAGCTACTGAATCTGCCCTTTTCAAACATCATCCTAAATGCAAAGAGATGTCCCTCACCCATCTTAGTTTTGCTGATGACTTGGTTGTTTTTACGGGTGGGGATAAAGAGTCCTGCAGAATTGTCAAGGATGCCATTGCTGAATTTAGTTCCTATTCGGGACTTATGGTTAACTTAGATAAAAGTAGTCTTTTCACTGCTGGGATCAATATGGATGGGATTCAGGAGATTTCTTCTATCTTGGGCATTCAACATGGGCACCCCCCCTTTAAATATCTTGGGGTGCCTCTCATTACTACTAGGCTGAAAAAGGAGGATTGCCAGATCCTGGTGGATAGGATCACCATGAGAGTCAGATGCTGGACTAATAAGTTTTTAAGTTTTGCAGGTAGACTCCTCCTTGTGAAGACTGTCATTTTCAGCATACAAGTTTATTGGGCTTGCACTTTTATTTTGCCTAAAAGCATAATAAAGAAGATTGAGCAAGTTATGAAGAATTATGTATGGAAAGGGGATGAGACTAACAGTAAAGGTGCTAAAGTTGCTTGGGAGGACATCTGTGTGTCTCTAGAGGAAGGAGGGCTAAATATCAAGAGTATAGAGACATGGAACATTGCTGCCATGGCTAAGCACTTATGGAATCTATGCAGTAAGAAGGATAGTTTATGGATTAAGTGGTGCAACATATACAAAATTAAAGGGAGGAGCATATGGGCTTTGAGTATACCAAATGATGCATCATGGAGTTGGAGGAAAATTCTTAAGATAAGAGAAAAGTTTAGAAGACAAATCAAAACAATCATTGGGAATGGGACTCAAACCTTTATGTGGTTTGATTTGTGGCATCCTAATGGGCCATTGTTTCCTCTTTATGGGAACAACATTGTGTATGACTCAGCTAGTAGTCTAAAAGCTAAATTTTCTGATTTCATCCACCAAATGGAGTGGAGATGGCCCTCAACTGTGACATGGGAATTAAATGAAGTGAAGAATGCTAGCTTACCTGCAATTCTTGAGGGAAATGACTATGTGGTTTGGCTTCCTTCCAAGAAAGGGACCTTCACCATTGCATCTGCTTGGGAGCTATTGAAGACCCACAAGCCTACTGTTACTTGGAGCAAATTTGTTTGGAGCAAGGTTTGCATTCCTAAGTGTTCTTTCATTGCTTGGTTAGTATTTCGAAAGGCCATCAACACTAAGGACAAATTATTTGAATGGGGTATTTCTGAGGATGACCTGTGTGGGATTTGTGGTTCTAAGAGGGAAACTTATAACCACCTGTTCTCTCAATGCAGCCTTAGCAAGAGTATATGGGAGGAGGTGATGCTTAGAAATCAGCGGTATAGGAAGTTTCAAAGTTGGAATAGAGAGTTATCCTTGGCCACTGTTAACCACTCTACTATTTCCTTATGTGACAAGATTAGATCCCTTTCTTTCATTACTACGATCTACTGCATCTGGATGGAGAGGAATTCGAGGTGCTTTAAGCATGTCTTCAATTCTCTAGACACCATTGTGAAGGGTATTGAAAACATGGTTAAAGCCAAAGTTCTTACTTGGAAGAAGGATAGAAGAAATTACACTAACTGGATGGCTTGTATGTATTGGAACATCCCCGAAAATAGGCTGTTGAGCTAATCTTTTGTTTGCTTTTTGGTTGGCTACGGGGTATGCCCCGGGGTCCTTTTGATCTTTGAGGTTCCTTCCTCTGTGTATTCTTCTTTTTTTTTATATATACATCTAATTTCCCAAAAAAAAAAAAAAACATTTCGTTTCTGGGTGAAAACCCAAAACAACCCCCGAACGGCACCGTGAGTGGCACTAACACCTCGCACGGGACAAATGTATCTCCTACGAGCACGAAACCCCCGATTTGATAATACGACGATAATTTGTATATTTCTAGACATAAGCATAAAAAATGGCGTTTGTGGGTGAAAAGTCGAAATAGCCCCCGAACGGCCACGTGAGTGGCACCAACACCTCGTATGGGACCAATGTAACTCGTACGAACTGACCGCATGATCACGGGACCCCCGGTTTGAGAATACGAAGAAAATTTTAAATTTCCAAACTTAGGCTTAAAAACATGGCGTTGGTGGGGGAAAACTCGAAACAGCCACCGAACGGACCCGTGAGTGGCACTAACACCTCGCACGGGACCAATGTAACTCGTACGAACTGACCGCACGATCGCGGGACCCCCCGGTTTGAGAATACAATGATAATTTGCATATTTATAGACTTAGGATTAAAAACATGGCGTTAGTGGGTGAAAAGCCGAAACAACCCCCGAACGGCCCCGTGAGTGGCACTAACACCTCGTACGGGACCAATATAACTCGTACTACCTGACTGCGCGACCACGGGACCCCCGGTTTAAGAATACGATGATAATTATTATATTTCTAGACTTAGGCTTAAAAACATGGCGTTAGTGGGTGAAAATCCGTAACAACCCTCGAACGGCCCTGTGAGTGGCACCAACACCTCGCACGGGACCATTGTAACTTGTAGAAACTAACCGCGCGATTACGGGATTCCCGATATGAGAATACGATGATAATTTTAAAATATGAGGACTTAAGTATAAAACGAGGCGTTAGAGGGTGAAAACACGAAAGAGCACCCGTACGATCCCGTGAGAGGCGCCAACACCTCGTACGGGACCAATGTAACTCGTACGAACTGACCGAACGATCACGGGACCCCCGGTTTGAGAATACGACGATATTTCACATATTTCTAGACTTAGGCTTAAAAACTTAACATTAGTGGGTGAAAACCCGAAACAACCCCCGAACGGCCCCGTGAGTGGCACCAACACCTCACACGGGACCAATGTAACTCCTACAAACCGATCACGCGATCACGGGACCCCGGTTTGAGAATACGATGATAATTTGCATATTTCTAGACCTAAGCATAAAACATGGCGTTGGTGGGTGAAAACCCGAAACAGCCCCCGAACGGCCCCGTGAGTGGCACCAACACCTCACACGGGACCAATGTAACTCGTACGAACTGACCACGCGATCACGGAACGCCCGATGTGAGAATACGACGATATTTTGCGTATTTTCAGACTTAGGCTTAAAAACATGGCTTTAGTGGGTGAAAATCGAATCATCCCCCGAACGGCCCCGTGAGTGGCACAAACACCTCGCATGGGACCAATGTAACTCGTACGAACTGACCGCACACTCCGGTTTGAGAATACGACGATAATTTGCAGATTTCTAGACTTAGGCTTAAAAACTTTTTGTTTCTGGGTGAAAACCCAAAACAACCCCCGAACGGCCCCGTGAGTGGCACTAACACCTCGCACGGGACAAATGTATCTCCTACGAGCACGAAACCCACGATTTGATAATACGACGATAATTTGTATATTTCTAGACATAAGCATAAAACATGGCGTTTGTGGGTGAAAAGTCGAAATAGCCCCCGAATGGCCACGTGAGTGGCACCAACACCTCGTATGGGACCAATGTAACTCGTACGAGCTGACCGCATGATCACGGGACCCCCGGTTTGAGAATACGGAGAAAATTTTAAATTTCCAAACTTAGGCTTAAAAACATGGCGTTGGTGGGGGAAAACTCGAAACAGCCACCGAACGGACCCGTGAGTGGCACTAACACCTCGCACGGGACCAATGTAACTCGTACGAACTGACCGCACGATCACGGGACCCCCCGGTTTGAGAATACAATGATAATTTGCATATTTATAGACTTAGGATTAAAAACATGGCGTTAGTGGGTGAAAAGCCGAAACAACCCCCGAACGGCCCCGTGAGTGGCACTAACACCTCGCACGGGACCAATATAACTCGTACTACCTGACTGCGCGACCACGGGACCCCCGGTTTAAGAATACGATGATAATTAGCATATTTCTAGACTTAGGCTTAAAAACATGGCGTTAGTGGGTGAAAATCCGTAACAACCCTCGAACGGCCTTGTGAGTGGTACCAACACCTCGCACGGGACCATTGTAACTTGTAGAAACTAACCGCGCGATTACGGGGGTCCCGATATGAGAATACGACGATAATTTTAAAATATGAGGACTTAAGTATAAAACGAGGCGTTAGAGGGTGAAAACACGAAAGAGCACCAGTACGATCCCGTGAGAGGCGCCAACACCTCGTACGGGACCAATGTAACT
Organism: Sambucus nigra; assembly: GCA_949130495.1. Lineage (NCBI taxonomy): Eukaryota > Viridiplantae > Streptophyta > Magnoliopsida > Dipsacales > Adoxaceae > Sambucus > Sambucus nigra. The sequence continues at coordinate 153,611,884 of OX422218.1, forward strand.
CGTAAGAACTGACCGAACGATCACGGGACCCCCGGTTTGAGAATACAACGATATTTTACATATTTCTAGACTTAGGCTTAAAAACTTGACGTTAGTGGGTGAAAACCCGAAACAACCCCCGAACGGCCCCGTGAGTGGCACCAACACCTCACACGGGACCAATGTAACTCCTACAAACTGATCACGCGATCACGGGACCCCGGTTTGAGAATACGATGATAATTTGCATATTTCTAGACCTAAGCATAAAACATGGCGTTGGTGGGTGAAAACCCGAAACAGCCCCCGAACGGCCCCGTGAGTGGCACCAACACCTCACACGGGACCAATGTAACTCGTACGAACTGACCGCGCGATCACGGAACGCCCGATGTGAGAATACGACGATATTTTGCGTATTTCCAGACTTAGGCTTAAAAACATGGCTTTAGTGGGTGAAAATCGAATCAGCCCCGAACGGCCCCGTGAGTGGCACAAACACCTCGCATGGGACCAATGTAACTCGTACGAACTGACCGCACACTCCGGTTTGAGAATACGACGATAATTTGCAGATTTCTAGACTTAGGCTTAAAAACATTTCGTTTCTGAGTGAAAACCCAAAACAACCCCCGAACGGCCCCGTGAGTGGCACTAACACCTCGCACGGGACAAATGTATCTCCTACGAGCACGAAACCCCCGATTTGATAATACGACGATAATTTGTATATTTCTAGACATAAGCATAAAACATGGCGTTTGTGGGTGAAAAGTCGAAATAGCCCCCGAACGGCCACGTGAGTGGCACCAACACCTCGTATGGGACCAATGTAACTCGTACGAACTGACCGCATGATCACGGGACCCCCGGTTTGAGAATACGGAGAAAATTTTAAATTTCCAAACTTAGGCTTAAAAACATGGCGTTGGTGGGGGAAAACTCGAAACAGCCACCGAACGGACCCGTGAGTGGCACTAACACCTCGCACGGGACCAATGTAACTCGTACGAACTGACCGCACGATCACGGGACCCCCCGGTTTGAGAATACAATGATAATTTGCATATTTATAGACTTAGGATTAAAAACATGGCGTTAGTGGGTGAAAAGCCGAAACAACCCCCGAACGGCCCCGTGAGTGGCACTAACACCTCGCACGGGACCAATATAACTCGTACTACCTGACTGCGCGACCACGGGACCCCCGGTTTAAGAATACGATGATAATTAGCATATTTCTAGACTTAGGCTTAAAAACATGGCATTAGTGGGTGAAAATCCGTAACAACCCTCGAACGGCCCTGTGAGTGGCACCAACACCTCGCACGGGACCATTGTAACTTGTAGAAACTAACCGCGCGATTACGGGAGTCCCGATATGAGAATACGACGATAATTTTAAAATATGAGGACTTAAGTATAAAACGAGGCGTTAGAGGGTCAAAACACGAAAGAGCACCCGTACGATCCCGTGAGAGGCGCCAACACCTCGTACGGGACCAATGTAACTCGTAAGAACTGACCGAACGATCACGGGACCCCCGGTTTGAGAATACGACGATATTTTACATATTTCTAGACTTAGGCTTAAAAACTTGACGTTAGTGGGTGAAAACCCGAAACAACCCCCGAACGGCCCCGTGAGTGGCACCAACACCTCACACGGGACCAATGTAACTCCTACAAACTGATCACGGGACCCCGGTTTGAGAATACGATGATAATTTGCATATTTCTAGACCTAAGCATAAAACATGGCGTTGGTGGGTGAAAACCCGAAACAGCCCCCGAACGGCCCCGTGAGTGGCACCAACACCTCACACGGGACCAATGTAACTCATACGAACTGTCCGCGCGATCATGGAACGCCCGATGTGAGAATACGACGATATTTTGCGTATTTCCAGACTTAGGCTTAAAAACATGGCTTTAGTGGTTGAAAATCGAATCATCCCCCGAACGGCCCCGTGAGTGGCACAAACACCTCGCATGGGACCAATGTAACTCGTACGAACTGACCGCACACTCCGGTTTGTGAATACGACGATAATTTGCAGATTTCTAGACTTAGGCTTAAAAACATTTCGTTTCTGGGTGAAAACCCAAAACAACCCCCGAACGGCCCCGTGAGTGGCATTAACACCTCGCACGGGACAAATGTATCTCCTACGGGCACGAAACCCCCGATTTGATAATACGACGATAATTTGTATATTTCTAGACATAAGCATAAAACATGGCGTTTGTGGGTGAAAAGTCGAAATAGCCCCCGAACGGCCACGTGAGTGGCACCAACACCTCGTATGGGACCAATGTAACTCGTACGAACTGACCGCACGATCACGGGACCCCCCGGTTTGAGAATACAATGATAATTTGCATATTTATAGACTTAGGAGTAAAAACATGGCATTAGTGGGTGAAAAGCCGAAACAACCCCCGAACGGCCCCGTGAGTGGCACTAACACCTCGCAAGGGACCAATATAACTCGTACTACCTGACTGCGCGACCACGGGACCCCCGGTTTAAGAATACAATGATAATTAGCATATTTCTAGACTTAGGCTTAAAAACATGGCGTTAGTGGGTGAAAATCCGTATCAACCCTCGAACGGCCTTGTGAGTGGCACCAACACCTCGCACGGGACCATTGTAACTTGTAGAAACTAACCGCGCGATTAACGGGATTCCCGATATGAGAATACGACGATAATTTTAAAATATGAGGACTTAAGTATAACACGAGGCGTTAGAGGGTGAAAACACGAAAGAGCACCCGTACGAACCCGTGAGAGGCGCCAACACCTCGTACGGGACCAATGTAACTCGTACGAACTGACCGAACGATCACGTGACCCCCGGTTTGAGAATACGACGATATTTCACATATTTCTAGACTTAGGCTTAAAAACTTGACGTTAGTGGGTGAAAACCCGAAACAACCCCCGAACGGCCCCGTGAGTGGCACCAACACCTCACACGGGACCAATGTAACTCCTACAAACTGATCACGGGATCACGGGACCCCGGTTTGAGAATACGATGATAATTTGCATATTTCTAGACCTAAGCATAAAACATGGCGTTGGTGGGTGAAAACCCGAAACAGCCCCCGAACGGCCCCGTGAGTGGCACCAACACCTCACACGGAACCAATGTAACTCGTACGAACTGACCGCGCGATCACGGAACGCCCGATGTGAGAATACGACGATATTTTGCGTATTTCCAGACTTAGGCTTAAAAACATGGCTTTAGTGGGTGAAAATCGAATCATCCCCCGAACGGCCCCGTGAGTGGCACAAACACCTCGCATGGGACCAATGTAACTCGTACGAACTGACCGCACACTCCGGTTTGAGAATACGATGATAATTTGTAGATTTCTAGACTTAGGCTTAAAAACATTTCGTTTCTGGGTGAAAACCCAAAACAACCCCCGAACGGCCCCGTGAGTGGCACTAACACCTCGCACGGGACAAATGTATCTCCTACGAGCACGAAACCCACGATTTGATAATACAACGATAATTTGTATATTTCTAGACATAAGCATAAAACATGGCGTTTGTGGGTAAAAAGTCGAAATAGCCCCCGAACGGCCACGTGAGTGGCACCAACACCTCGTATGGGACCAATGTAACTCGTACGAACTGACCGCATGATCACGGGACCCCCGATTTGAGAATACGGAGAAAATTTTAAATTTCCAAACTTAGGCTTAAAAACATGGCGTTGGTGGGGGAAAACTCGAAACAGCCACCGAACGGACCCGTGAGTGGCACTAACACCTCGCACGGGACCAATGTAACTCGTACGAACTGACCGCACGATCACGGGACCCCCCGGTTTGAGAATACAATGATAATTTGCATATTTATAGACTTAGGATTAAAAACATGGCGTTAGTGGGTGAAAAGCCGAAACAACCCCCGAACGGCCCCGTGAGTGGCACTAACACCTCGCACGGGACCAATATAACTCGTACTACCTGACTGCGTGACCACGGGACCCCCGGTTTAAGAATACGATGATAATTAGCATATTTCTAGACTTAGGCTTAAAAACATGGCGTTAGTGGGTGAAAATCCGTAACAACCCTCGAACGGCCCTGTGAGTGGCAGCAACACCTCGCACGGGACCATTGTAACTTGTAGAAACTAACCGCGCGATTACGGGATTCCCGATATGAGAATAGGACGATAATTTTAAAATATGAGGACTTAAGTATAAAACGAGGCGTTAAAGGGTGAAAACACGAAAGAGCACCCGTACGATCCCGTGAGAAGCGCCAACACCTCGTACGGGACCAATGTAACTCGTACGAACTGACCGAACGATCACGGGACCCCCGGTTTGAGAATACGACGATATTTTACATATTTCTAGACTTAGGCTTAAAAACCTGACGTTAGTGGGTGAAAACCCGAAACAACCCCCGAACGGCCCCGTGAGTGGCACCAACACCTCACACGGGACCAATGTAACTCCTACAAACTGATCACGCAATCACGGGGCCCCGGTTTGAGAATACGATGATAATTTGCATATTTCTAGACCTAAGCATAAAACATGGCGTTGGTGGGTGAAAACCCGAAACAGCCCCCGAGCGGCCCCGTGAGTGGCACCAACACCTCACACGGGACCAATGTAACTCGTACGAACTGACCGCGCGATCACGGAACGCCCGATGTGAGAATACGACGATATTTTGCGTATTTCCAGACTTAGGCTTAAAAACATGGCTTTAGTGGGTGAAAATCGAATCATCCCCCGAACGGCCCCGTGAGTGGCACAAACACCTCGCATGGGACCAATGTAACTCGTACGAACTGACCGCACACTCCGGTTTGTGAATACGACGATAATTTGCAGATTTCTAGACTTAGGCTTAAAAACATTTCGTTTCTGGGTGAAAACCCAAAACAACCCCCGAACGGCCCCGTGAGTGGCACTAACACGTCGCACGGGACAATTGTATCTCCTACGGGCACGAAACCCCCGATTTGATAATACGACGATAATTTGTATATTTCTAGACATAAGCAAAAAACATGGCGTTTGTGGGTGAAAAGTCGAAATAGCCCCCGAACGGCCACGTGAGTGGCACCAACACCTCGTATGGGACCAATGTAACTCGTACGAACTGACCGCACGATCACGGGACCCCCCGGTTTGAGAATACAATGATAATTTGCATATTTATAGACTTAGGAGTAAAAACATGGCATTAGTGGGTGAAAAGCCGAAACAACCCCCGAACGGCCCCGTGAGTGGCACTAACACCTCGCAAGGGACCAATATAACTCGTACTACCTGACTGCGCGACCACGGGACCCCCGGTTTAAGAATACAATGATAATTAGCATATTTCTAGACTTAGGCTTAAAAACATGGCGTTAGTGGGTGAAAATCCGTATCAACCCTCGAACGGCCCTGTGAGTGGCACCAACACCTCGCACGGGACCATTGTAACTTGTAGAAACTAACCGCGCGATTACGGGATTCCCGATATGAGAATACGACGATAATTTTAAAATATGAGGACTTAAGTATAACACGAGGCGTTAGAGGGTGAAAACACGAAAGAGCACCCGTACGAACCCGTGAGAGGCGCCAACACCTCGTACGGGACCAATGTAACTCGTACGAACTGACCGAACGATCACGGGACCCCCGGTTTGAGAATACGACGATATTTCACATATTTCTAGACTTAGGCTTAAAAACTTGACGTTAGTGGGTGAAAACCCGAAACAACCTCCGAACGGCCCCGTGAGTGGCACCAACACCTCACACGGGACCAATGTAACTCCTACAAACTGATCACGGGATCACGGGACCCCGGTTTGAGAATACGATGATAATTTGCATATTTCTAGACCTAAGCATAAAACATGGCGTTGGTGGGTGAAAACCCGAAACAGCCCCCGAACGGCCCCGTGAGTGGCACCAACACCTCACACGGAACCAATGTAACTCGTACGAACTGACCGCGCGATCACGGAACGCCCGATGTGAGAATACGACGATATTTTGCGTATTTCCAGACTTAGGCTTAAAAACATGGCTTTAGTGGGTGAAAATCGAATCATCCCCCGAACGGCCCCGTGAGTGGCACAAACACCTCGCATGGGACCAATGTAACTCGTACGAACTGACCGCACACTCCGGTTTGAGAATACGACGATAATTTGCAGATTTCTAGACTTAGGCTTAAAAACATTTCGTTTCTGGGTGAAAACCCAAAACAACCCCCGAACGGCCCCGTGAGTGGCACTAACACCTCGCACGGGACAAATGTTTCTCCTACGAGCACGAAACCCACGATTTGATAATACGACGATAATTTGTATATTTCTAGACATAAGCATAAAACATGGCGTTTGTGGGTAAAAAGTCGAAATAGCCCCCGAACGGCCACGTGAGTGGCACCAACACCTCGTATGGGACCAATGTAACTCGTACGAACTGACCGCATGATCACGGGACCCCCGATTTGAGAATACGGAGAAAATTTTAAATTTCCACACTTAGGCTTAAAAACATGGCGTTGGTGGGGGGAAACTCGAAACAGCCACCGAACGGACCCGTGAGTGGCACTAACACCTCGCACGGGACCAATGTAACTCGTACGAACTGACCGCACGATCACGGGACCCCCCGGTTTGAGAATACAATGATAATTTGCATATTTATAGACTTAGGATTAAAAACATGGCGTTAGTGGGTGAAAAGCCGAAACAACCCCCGAACGGCCCCGTGAGTGGCACTAACACCTCGCACGGGACCAATATAACTCGTACTACCTGACTGCGTGACCACGGGACCCCCGGTTTAAGAATACGATGATAATTAGCATATTTCTAGACTTAGGCTTAAAAACATGGCGTTAGTGGGTGAAAATCCGTAACAACCCTCGAACGGCCTTGTGAGTGGCAGCAACACCTCGCACGGGACCATTGTAACTTGTAGAAACTAACCGCGCGATTACGGGATTCCCGATATGAGAATACGACGATAATTTTAAAATATGAGGACTTAAGTATAAAACGAGGCGTTAAAGGGTGAAAACACGAAAGAGCACCCGTACGATCCCGTGAGAAGCGCCAACACCTCGTACGGGACCAATGTAACTCGTACGAACTGACCGAACGATCACAGGACCCCCGGTTTGAGAATACGACGATATTTTACATATTTCTAGACTTAGGCTTAAAAACTTGACGTTAGTGGGTGAAAACCCGAAACAACCCCCGAACGGCCCCGTGAGTGGCACCAACACCTCACACGGGACCAATGTAACTCCTACAAACTGATCACGCGATCACGGGACCCCGGTTTGAGAATACGATGATAATTTGCATATTTCTAGACCTAAGCATAAAACATGGCGTTGGAGGGTGAAAACCCGAAACAGCCCCCGAACGGCCCCGTTAGTGGCACCAACACCTCACACGGGACCAATGTAACTTGTACGAACTGACCGCGCGATCACGGAACACCCGATGTGAGAATACGACGATATTTTGCGTATTTCCAGACTTAGGCTTAAAAACATGGCTTTAGTGGGTGAAAATCGAATCATCCCCCGAACGGCCCCGTGAGGGGCACAAACACCTCGCATGGGACCAATGTAACTCGTACGAACTGACCGCACACTCCGGTTTGAGAATACGATGATAATTTGCAGATTTCTAGACTTAGGCTTAAAAACATTTCGTTTCTGGGTGAAAACCCAAAACAACCCCCGAACGGCCCCGTGAGTGGCACTAACACCTCGCACGGGACAAATGTATCTCCTACGAGCACGAAACCCACGATTTGATAATACAACGATAATTTGTATATTTCTAGACATAAGCATAAAACATGGCGTTTGTGGGTAAAAAGTCGAAATAGCCCCCGAACGGCCACGTGAGTGGCACCAACACCTCGTATGGGACCAATGTAACTCGTACGAACTGACCGCATGATCACGGGACCCCCGATTTGAGAATACGGAGAAAATTTTAAATTTCCAAACTTAGGCTTAAAAACATGGCGTTGGTGGGGGAAAACTCGAAACAGCCACCGAACGGACCCGTGAGTGGCACTAACACCTCGCACGGGACCAATGTAACTCGTACGAACTGACCGCACGATCACGGGACCCCCCGGTTTGAGAATACAATGATAATTTGCATATTTATAGACTTAGGATTAAAAACATGGCGTTAGTGAGTGAAAAGCCGAAACAACCCCCGAACGGCCCCGTGAGTGGCACTAACACCTCGCACGGGACCAATATAACTCGTACTACCTGACTGCGTGACCACGGGACCCCCGGTTTAAGAATACGATGATAATTAGCATATTTCTAGACTTAGGCTTAAAAACATGGCGTTAGTGGGTGAAAATCCGTAACAACCCTCGAACGGCCCTGTGAGTGGCAGCAACACCTCGCACGGGACCATTGTAACTTGTAGAAACTAATCGCGCGATTACGGGATTCCCGATATGAGAATACGACGATAATTTTAAAATATGAGGACTTAAGTATAAAACGAGGCGTTAAAGGGTGAAAACACGAAAGAGCACCCGTACGATCCCGTGAGAAGCGCCAACACCTCGTACGGGACCAATGTAACTCGTACGAACTGACCGAACGATCACAGGACCCCCGGTTTGAGAATACGACGATATTTTACATATTTCTAGACTTAGGCTTAAAAACTTGACGTTAGTGGGTGAAAACCCGAAACAACCCCCGAACGGCCCCGTGAGTGGCACCAACACCTCACACGGGACCAATGTAACTCCTACAAACTGATCACGCGATCACGGGACCCCGGTTTGAGAATACGATGATAATTTGCATATTTCTAGACCTAAGCATAAAACATGGCGTTGGAGGGTGAAAACCCGAAACAGCCCCCGAACGGCCCCGTTAGTGGCACCAACACCTCACACGGGACCAATGTAACTTGTACGAACTGACCGCGCGATCACGGAACACCCGATGTGAGAATACGACGATATTTTGCGTATTTCCAGACTTAGGCTTAAAAACATGGCTTTAGTGGGTGAAAATCGAATCATCCCCCGAACGGCCCCGTGAGGGGCACAAACACCTCGCATGGGACCAATGTAACTCGTACGAACTGACCGCACACTCCGGTTTGAGAATACGATGATAATTTGCAGATTTCTAGACTTAGGCTTAAAAACATTTCGTTTCTGGGTGAAAACCCAAAACAACCCCCGAACGGCCCCGTGAGTGGCACTAACACCTCGCACGGGACAAATGTATCTCCTACGAGCACGAAACCCACGATTTGATAATACAACGATAATTTGTATATTTCTAGACATAAGCATAAAACATGGCGTTTGTGGGTAAAAAGTCGAAATAGCCCCCGAACGGCCACGTGAGTGGCACCAACACCTCGTATGGGACCAATGTAACTCGTACGAACTGACCGCATGATCACGGGACCCCCGATTTGAGAATACGGAGAAAATTTTAAATTTCCAAACTTAGGCTTAAAAACATGGCGTTGGTGGGGGAAACCTCGAAACAGCCACCGAACGGACCCGTGAGTGGCACTAACACCTCGCACGGGACCAATGTAACTCGTACGAACTGACCGCACGATCACGGGACCCCCCGGTTTGAGAATACAATGATAATTTGCATATTTATAGACTTAGGATTAAAAACATGGCGTTAGTGGGTGAAAAGCCGAAACAACCCCCGAACGGCCCCGTGAGTGGCACTAACACCTCGCACGGGACCAATATAACTCGTACTACCTGACTGCGTGACCACGGAACCCCCGGTTTAAGAATACGATGATAATTAGCATATTTCTAGACTTAGGCTTAAAAACATGGCGTTAGTGGGTGAAAATCCGTAACAACCCTCGAACGGCCCTGTGAGTGGCAGCAACTCCTCGCACGGGACCATTGTAACTTGTAGAAACTAACCGCGCGATTACGGGATTCCCGATATGAGAATACGACGATAATTTTAAAATATGAGGACTTAAGTATAAAACGAGGCGTTAAAGGGTGAAAACACGAAAGAGCACCCGTACGATCCCGTGAGAAGCGCCAACACCTCGTACGGGACCAATGTAACTCGTACGAACTGACCGAACGATCACAGGACCCCCGGTTTGAGAATACGACGATATTTTACATATTTCTAGACTTAGGCTTAAAAACTTGACGTTAGTGGGTGAAAACCCGAAACAACCCCCGAACGGCCCCGTGAGTGGCACCAACACCTCACACGGGACCAATGTAACTCCTACAAACTGATCACGCGATCACGGGACCCCGGTTTGAGAATACGATGATAATTTGCATATTTCTAGACCTAAGCATAAAACATGGCGTTGGAGGGTGAAAACCCGAAACAGCCCCCGAACGGCCCCGTTAGTGGCACCAACACCTCACACGGGACCAATGTAACTTGTACGAACTGACCGCGCGATCACGGAACGCCCGATGTGAGAATACGACGATATTTTGCGTATTTCCAGACTTAGGCTTAAAAACATGGCTTTAGTGGGTGAAAATCGAATCATCCCCCGAACGGCCCCGTGAGGGGCACAAACACCTCGCATGGGACCAATGTAACTCGTACGAACTGACCGCACACTCCGGTTTGAGAATACGACGATAATTTGCAGATTTCTAGACTTAGGCTTAAAAACATTTCGTTTCTGGGTGAAAACCCAAAACAACCCCCGAACGGCCCCGTGAGTGGCACTAACACCTCGCACGGGACAAATGTATCTCCTACGAGCACGAAACCCACGATTTGATAATACGACGATAATTTGTATATTTCTAGACATAAGCATAAAACATGGCGTTTGTGGGTGAAAAGTCGAAATAGCCCCCGAACGGCCACGTGAGTGGCACCAACACCTCGTATGGGACCAATGTAACTCGTACGAACTGATCGCATGATCACGGGACCCCCGTTTTGAGAATACGGAGAAAATTTTAAATTTCCAAACTTAGGCTTAAAAACATGGCGTTGGTGGGGGAAAACTCGAAACAGCCACCGAACGGACCCGTGAGTGGCACTAACACCTCGCACGGGACCAATGTAACTCGTACGAACTGACCGCACGATCACGGGACCCCCCGGTTTGAGAATACTATGATAATTTGCATATTTATAGACTTAGGATTAAAAACATGGCGTTAGTGGGTGAAAAGCCGAAACAACCCCCGAACGGCCCCGTGAGTGGCACTAACACCTCGCACGGGACCAATATAACTCGTACTACCTGACTGCGCGACCACGGGACCCCCGGTTTAAGAATACGATGATAATTAGCATATTTCTAGAATTAGGCTTAAAAACATGGCGTTAGTGGGTGAAAATCCGTAACAACCCTCGAACGGCCTTGTGAGTGGCACCAACACCTCGCACGGGACCATTGTAACTTGTAGAAACTAACCGCGCGATTACGGGAGTCCCGATATGAGAATAGGACGATAATTTTAAAATATGAGGACTTAAGTATAAAACGAGGCGTTAGAGGGTGAAAACACGAAAGAGCACCAGTACGACCCCGTGAGAGGCGCCAACACCTCGTACGGGACCAATGTAACTCGTACGAACTGACCGAACGATCACGGGACCCCCGGTTTGAGAATACGACGATATTTCACATATTTCTAGACTTAGGCTTAAAAACTTGACGTTAGTGGGTGAAAACCCGAAACAACCCCCGAACGGCCCCGTGAGTGGCACCAACACCTCACACGGGACCAATGTAACTCCTACAAACTGATCACGCGATCACGGGACCCCGGTTTGAGAATACGATGATAATTTGCATATTTCTAGACCTAAGCATAAAACATGGCGTTGGTGGGTGAAAACCCGAAACAGCCCCCGAACGGCCCCGTGAGTGGCACCAACACCTCACACGGGACCAATGTAACTAGTACGAACTGACCGCGCGATCACGGAATGCCCGATGTGAGAATACGACGATATTTTGCGTATTTCCAGACTTAGGCTTAAAAACATGGCTTCAGTGGGTGAAAATCGAATCATCCCCCGAACGGCCCCGTGAGTGGCACAAGCACCTCGCATGGGACCAATGTAACTCGTACGAACTGACCGCACACTCCGGTTTGAGAATACGACGATAATTTGCAGATTTCTAGACTTAGGCTTAAAAACATTTCGTTTCTGGGTGAAAACCCAAAACAACCCCCGAACGGCCCCGTGAGTGGCACTAACACCTCGCACGGGACAAATGTATCTCCTACGAGCACGAAACCCCCGATTTGATAATACGACGATAATTTGTATATTTCTAGACATAAGCATAAAACATGGCGTTTGTGGGTGAAAAGTCGAAATAGCCCCCGAACGGCCACGTGAGTGGCACCAACACCTCGTATGGGACCAATGTAACTCGTACGAACTGACCGCATGATCACGGGACCCCCGGTTTGAGAATACGGAGAAAATTTTAAATTTCCAAACTTAGGCTTAAAAACATGGCGTTGGTGGGGGAAAACTCGAAACAGGCACCGAACGGACCCGTGAGTGGCACTAACACCTCGCACGGGACCAATGTAACTCGTACGAATTGACCGCACGATCACGGGACCCCCCGGTTTGAGAATACTATGATAATTTGCATATTTATAGACTTAGGATTAAAAACATGACGTTAGTGGGTGAAAAGCCGAAACAACCCCCGAACGGCCCCGTGAGTGGCACTAACACCTCGCACGGGACCAATATAACTCGTACTACCTGACTGCGCGACCACGGGACCCCCGGTTTAAGAATACGATGATAATTAGCATATTTTTAGACTTAGGCTTAAAAACATGGCGTTAGTGGGTGAAAATCCGTAACAACCCTCGAACGGCCCTGTGAGTGGCACCAACACCTCGCACGGGACCATTGTAACTTGTAGAAACTAACCGCGCGATTACGGGAGTCCCGATATGAGAATAGGACGATAATTTTAAAATATGAGGACTTAAGTATAAAACGAGGCGTTAGAGGGTGAAAACACGAAAGAGCACCCGTACGATCCCGTGAGAGGCGTCAACACCTCGTACGGGACCAATGTAACTCGTACGAACTGACCGAACGATCACTGGACCCCCGGTTTGAGAATACGACGATATTTTACATATTTCTAGACTTAGGCTTAAAAACTTGACGTTAGTGGGTGAAAACCCGAAACAACCCCCGAACGGCCCCGTGAGTGGCACCAACACCTCACACGGGACCAATGTAACTCCTACAAACTGATCACGCGATCACGGGACCCCGGTTTGAGAATACGATGATAATTTGCATATTTCTAGACCTAAGCATAAAACATGGCGTTGGTGGGTGAAAACCCGAAACAGCCCCCGAACGGCCCCGTGAGTGGCACCAACACCTCACACGGGACCAATGTAACTCGTACGAACTGGCCGCGCGATCACGGAACGCCCGATGTGAGAATACGACGATATTTTGCGTATTTCCAGACTTAGGCTTAAAAACATGGCTTTAGTGGATGAAAACCGAATCATCCCCCGAACGGCCCCGTGAGTGGCACAAACACCTCGCATGGGACCAATGTAACTCGTACGAACTGACCGCACACTCCGGTTTGAGAATACGACGATAATTTGCAGATTTCTAGACTTAGGCTTAAAAACATTTCGTTTCTGGGTGAAAACCCAAAACAACCCCCGAACGGCCCCGTGAGTGGCACTAACACCTCGCACGGGACAAATGTATCTCCTACGAGCACTAACCCCCCGATTTGATAATACGACGATAATTTGTATATTTCTAGACATAAGCATAAAACATGGCGTTTGTGGGTGAAAAGTCGAAATAGCCCCCGAACGGCCACGTGAGTGGCACCAACACCTCGTATGGGACCAATGTAACTCGTACGAACTGACCGCATGATCACGGGACCCCCGGTTTGAGAATACGGAGAAAATTTTAAATTTCCAAACTTAGGCTTAAAAACATGGCGTTGGTGGGGGAAAACTCGAAACAGCCACCGAACGGACCCGTGAGTGGCACTAACACCTCGCACGGGACCAATGTAACTCGTACGAACTGACCGCACGATCACGGGACCCCCCGGTTTGAGAATACAATGATAATTTGCATATTTATAGACTTAGGATTAAAAACATGGCGTTAGTGGGTGAAAATCCGAAACAACCACCGAACGGCCCCGTGAGTGGCACTAACACCTCGCACGGGACCAATATAACTCGTACTACCTGACTGCGCGACCACGGGACCCCCGGTTTAAGAATACGATGATAATTAGCATATTTCTAGACTTAGGCTTAAAAACATGGCGTTAGTGGGTGAAAATCCGTAACAACCCTCGAACGGCCCTGTGAGTGGCAGCAACTCCTCGCACGGGACCATTGTAACTTGTAGAAACTAACCGCGCGATTACGGGATTCCGGATATGAGAATACGACGATAATTTTAAAATATGAGGACTTAAGTATAAAACGAGGCGTTAAAGGGTGAAAACACGAAAGAGCACCCGTACGATCCCGTGAGAAGCGCCAACACCTCGTACGGGACCAATGTAACTCGTACGAACTGACCGAACGATCACAGGACCCCCGGTTTGAGAATACGACGATATTTTACATATTTCTAGACTTAGGCTTAAAAACTTGACGTTAGTGGGTGAAAACCCGAAACAACCCCCGAACGGCCCCGTGAGTGGCACCAACACCTCACACGGGACCAATGTAACTCCTACAAACTGATCACGCGATCACGGGACCCCGGTTTGAGAATACGATGATAATTTGCATATTTCTAGACCTAAGCATAAAACATGGCGTTGGAGGGTGAAAACCCGAAACAGCCCCCGAACGGCCCCGTTAGTGGCACCAACACCTCACACGGGACCAATGTAACTTGTACGAACTGACCGCGCGATCACGGAACGCCCGATGTGAGAATACGACGATATTTTGCGTATTTCCAGACTTAGGCTTAAAAACATGGCTTTAGTGGGTGAAAATCGAATCATCCCCCGAACGGCCCCGTGAGGGGCACAAACACCTCGCATGGGACCAATGTAACTCGTACGAACTGACCGCACACTCCGGTTTGAGAATACGACGATAATTTGCAGATTTCTAGACTTAGGCTTAAAAACATTTCGTTTCTGGGTGAAAACCCAAAACAACCCCCGAACGGCCCCGTGAGTGGCACTAACACCTCGCACGGGACAAATGTATCTCCTACGAGCACGAAACCCACGATTTGATAATACGACGATAATTTGTATATTTCTAGACATAAGCATAAAACATGGCGTTTGTGGGTGAAAAGTCGAAATAGCCCCCGAACGGCCACGTGAGTGGCACCAACACCTCGTATGGGACCAATGTAACTCGTACGAACTGATCGCATGATCACGGGACCCCCGTTTTGAGAATACGGAGAAAATTTTAAATTTCCAAACTTAGGCTTAAAAACATGGCGTTGGTGGGGGAAAACTCGAAACAGCCACCGAACGGACCCGTGAGTGGCACTAACACCTCGCACGGGACCAATGTAACTCGTACGAACTGACCGCACGATCACGGGACCCCCCGGTTTGAGAATACTATGATAATTTGCATATTTATAGACTTAGGATTAAAAACATGGCGTTAGTGGGTGAAAAGCCGAAACAACCCCCGAACGGCCCCGTGAGTGGCACTAACACCTCGCACGGGACCAATATAACTCGTACTACCTGACTGCGCGACCACGGGACCCCCGGTTTAAGAATACGATGATAATTAGCATATTTCTAGAATTAGGCTTAAAAACATGGCGTTAGTGGGTGAAAATCCGTAACAACCCTCGAACGGCCTTGTGAGTGGCACCAACACCTCGCACGGGACCATTGTAACTTGTAGAAACTAACCGCGCGATTACGGGAGTCCCGATATGAGAATAGGACGATAATTTTAAAATATGAGGACTTAAGTATAAAACGAGGCGTTAGAGGGTGAAAACACGAAAGAGCACCAGTACGACCCCGTGAGAGGCGCCAACACCTCGTACGGGACCAATGTAACTCGTACGAACTGACCGAACGATCACGGGACCCCCGGTTTGAGAATACGACGATATTTCACATATTTCTAGACTTAGGCTTAAAAACTTGACGTTAGTGGGTGAAAACCCGAAACAACCCCCGAACGGCCCCGTGAGTGGCACCAACACCTCACACGGGACCAATGTAACTCCTACAAACTGATCACGCGATCACGGGACCCCGGTTTGAGAATACGATGATAATTTGCATATTTCTAGACCTAAGCATAAAACATGGCGTTGGTGGGTGAAAACCCGAAACAGCCCCCGAACGGCCCCGTGAGTGGCACCAACACCTCACACGGGACCAATGTAACTAGTACGAACTGACCGCGCGATCACGGAATGCCCGATGTGAGAATACGACGATATTTTGCGTATTTCCAGACTTAGGCTTAAAAACATGGCTTCAGTGGGTGAAAATCGAATCATCCCCCGAACGGCCCCGTGAGTGGCACAAGCACCTCGCATGGGACCAATGTAACTCGTACGAACTGACCGCACACTCCGGTTTGAGAATACGACGATAATTTGCAGATTTCTAGACTTAGGCTTAAAAACATTTCGTTTCTGGGTGAAAACCCAAAACAACCCCCGAACGGCCCCGTGAGTGGCACTAACACCTCGCACGGGACAAATGTATCTCCTACGAGCACGAAACCCCCGATTTGATAATACGACGATAATTTGTATATTTCTAGACATAAGCATAAAACATGGCGTTTGTGGGTGAAAAGTCGAAATAGCCCCCGAACGGCCACGTGAGTGGCACCAACACCTCGTATGGGACCAATGTAACTCGTACGAACTGACCGCATGATCACGGGACCCCCGGTTTGAGAATACGGAGAAAATTTTAAATTTCCAAACTTAGGCTTAAAAACATGGCGTTGGTGGGGGAAAACTCGAAACAGCCACCGAACGGACCCCTGAGTGGCACTAACACCTCGCACGGGACCAATGTAACTCGTACGAATTGACCGCACGATCACGGGACCCCCCGGTTTGAGAATACTATGATAATTTGCATATTTATAGACTTAGGATTAAAAACATGACGTTAGTGGGTGAAAAGCCGAAACGACCCCCGAACGGCCCCGTGAGTGGCACTAACACCTCGCACGGGACCAATATAACTCGTACTACCTGACTGCGCGACCACGGGACCCCCGGTTTAAGAATACGATGATAATTAGCATATTTTTAGACTTAGGCTTAAAAACATGGCGTTAGTGGGTGAAAATCCGTAACAACCCTCGAACGGCCCTGTGAGTGGCACCAACACCTCGCACGGGACCATTGTAACTTGTAGAAACTAACCGCGCGATTACGGGAGTCCCGATATGAGAATAGGACGATAATTTTAAAATATGAGGACTTAAGTATAAAACGAGGCGTTAGAGGGTGAAAACACGAAAGAGCACCCGTACGATCCCGTGAGAGGCGTCAACACCTCGTACGGGACCAATGTAACTCGTACGAACTGACCGAACGATCACTGGACCCCCGGTTTGAGAATACGACGATATTTTACATATTTCTAGACTTAGGCTTAAAAACTTGACGTTAGTGGGTGAAAACCCGAAACAACCCCCGAACGGCCCCGTGAGTGGCACCAACACCTCACACGGGACCAATGTAACTCCTACAAACTGATCACACGATCACGGGACCCCGGTTTGAGAATACGATGATAATTTGCATATTTCTAGACCTAAGCATAAAACATGGCGTTGGTGGGTGAAAACCCGAAACAGCCCCCGAACGGCCCCGTGAGTGGCACCAACACCTCACACGGGACCAATGTAACTCGTACGAACTGGCCGCGCGATCACGGAACGCCCGATGTGAGAATACGACGATATTTTGCGTATTTCCAGACTTAGGCTTAAAAACATGGCTTTAGTGGATGAAAACCGAATCATCCCCCGAACGGCCCCGTGAGTGGCACAAACACCTCGCATGGGACCAATGTAACTCGTACGAACTGACCGCACACTCCGGTTTGAGAATACGACGATAATTTGCAGATTTCTAGACTTAGGCTTAAAAACATTTCGTTTCTGGGTGAAAACCCAAAACAACCCCCGAACGGCCCCGTGAGTGGCACTAACACCTCGCACGGGACAAATGTATCTCCTACGAGCACTAACCCCCCGATTTGATAATACGACGATAATTTGTATATTTCTAGACATAAGCATAAAACATGGCGTTTGTGGGTGAAAAGTCGAAATAGCCCCCGAACGGCCACGTGAGTGGCACCAACACCTCGTATGGGACCAATGTAACTCGTACGAACTGACCGCATGATCACGGGACCCCCGGTTTGAGAATACGGAGAAAATTTTAAATTTCCAAACTTAGGCTTAAAAACATGGCGTTGGTGGGGGAAAACTCGAAACAGCCACCGAACGGACCCGTGAGTGGCACTAACACCTCGCACGGGACCAATGTAACTCGTACGAACTGACCGCACGATCACGGGACCCCCCGGTTTGAGAATACAATGATAATTTGCATATTTATAGACTTAGGATTAAAAACATGGCGTTAGTGGGTGAAAATCCGAAACAACCACCGAACGGCCCCGTGAGTGGCACTAACACCTCGCACGGGACCAATATAACTCGTACTACCTGACTGCGCGACCACGGGACCCCCGGTTTAAGAATACGATGATAATTAGCATATTTCTAGACTTAGGCTTAAAAACATGGCGTTAGTGGGTGAAAATCCGTAACAACCCTCGAACGGCCCTGTGAGTGGCAGCAACTCCTCGCACGGGACCATTGTAACTTGTAGAAACTAACCGCGCGATTACGGGATTCCCGATATGAGAATACGACGATAATTTTAAAATATGAGGACTTAAGTATAAAACGAGGCGTTAAAGGGTGAAAACACGAAAGAGCACCCGTACGATCCCGTGAGAAGCGCCAACACCTCGTACGGGACCAATGTAACTCGTACGAACTGACCGAACGATCACAGGACCCCCGGTTTGAGAATACGACGATATTTTACATATTTCTAGACTTAGGCTTAAAAACTTGACGTTAGTGGGTGAAAACCCGAAACAACCCCCGAACGGCCCCGTGAGTGGCACCAACACCTCACACGGGACCAATGTAACTCCTACAAACTGATCACGCGATCACGGGACCCCGGTTTGAGAATACGATGATAATTTGCATATTTCTAGACCTAAGCATAAAACATGGCGTTGGAGGGTGAAAACCCGAAACAGCCCCCGAACGGCCCCGTTAGTGGCACCAACACCTCACACGGGACCAATGTAACTTGTACGAACTGACCGCGCGATCACGGAACGCCCGATGTGAGAATACGACGATATTTTGCGTATTTCCAGACTTAGGCTTAAAAACATGGCTTTAGTGGGTGAAAATCGAATCATCCCCCGAACGGCCCCGTGAGGGGCACAAACACCTCGCATGGGACCAATGTAACTCGTACGAACTGACCGCACACTCCGGTTTGAGAATACGACGATAATTTGCAGATTTCTAGACTTAGGCTTAAAAACATTTCGTTTCTGGGTGAAAACCCAAAACAACCCCCGAACGGCCCCGTGAGTGGCACTAACACCTCGCACGGGACAAATGTATCTCCTACGAGCACGAAACCCACGATTTGATAATACGACGATAATTTGTATATTTCTAGACATAAGCATAAAACATGGCGTTTGTGGGTGAAAAGTCGAAATAGCCCCCGAACGGCCACGTGAGTGGCACCAACACCTCGTATGGGACCAATGTAACTCGTACGAACTGATCGCATGATCACGGGACCCCCGTTTTGAGAATACGGAGAAAATTTTAAATTTCCAAACTTAGGCTTAAAAACATGGCGTTGGTGGGGGAAAACTCGAAACAGCCACCGAACGGACCCGTGAGTGGCACTAACACCTCGCACGGGACCAATGTAACTCGTACGAACTGACCGCACGATCACGGGACCCCCCGGTTTGAGAATACTATGATAATTTGCATATTTATAGACTTAGGATTAAAAACATGGCGTTAGTGGGTGAAAAGCCGAAACAACCCCCGAACGGCCCCGTGAGTGGCACTAACACCTCGCACGGGACCAATATAACTCGTACTACCTGACTGCGCGACCACGGGACCCCCGGTTTAAGAATACGATGATAATTAGCATATTTCTAGAATTAGGCTTAAAAACATGGCGTTAGTGGGTGAAAATCCGTAACAACCCTCGAACGGCCTTGTGAGTGGCACCAACACCTCGCACGGGACCATTGTAACTTGTAGAAACTAACCGCGCGATTACGGGAGTCCCGATATGAGAATAGGACGATAATTTTAAAATATGAGGACTTAAGTATAAAACGAGGCGTTAGAGGGTGAAAACACGAAAGAGCACCCGTACGACCCCGTGAGAGGCGCCAACACCTCGTACGGGACCAATGTAACTCGTACGAACTGACCGAACGATCACGGGACCCCCGGTTTGAGAATACGACGATATTTCACATATTTCTAGACTTAGGCTTAAAAACTTGACGTTAGTGGGTGAAAACCCGAAACAACCCCCGAACGGCCCCGTGAGTGGCACCAACACCTCACACGGGACCAATGTAACTCCTACAAACTGATCACGCGATCACGGGACCCCGGTTTGAGAATACGATGATAATTTGCATATTTCTAGACCTAAGCATAAAACATGGCGTTGGTGGGTGAAAACCCGAAACAGCCCCCGAACGGCCCCGTGAGTGGCACCAACACCTCACACGGGACCAATGTAACTAGTACGAACTGACCGCGCGATCACGGAATGCCCGATGTGAGAATACGACGATATTTTGCGTATTTCCAGACTTAGGCTTAAAAACATGGCTTCAGTGGGTGAAAATCGAATCATCCCCCGAACGGCCCCGTGAGTGGCACAAGCACCTCGCATGGGACCAATGTAACTCGTACGAACTGACCGCACACTCCGGTTTGAGAATACGACGATAATTTGCAGATTTCTAGACTTAGGCTTAAAAACATTTCGTTTCTGGGTGAAAACCCAAAACAACCCCCGAACGGCCCCGTGAGTGGCACTAACACCTCGCACGGGACAAATGTATCTCCTACGAGCACGAAACCCCCGATTTGATAATACGACGATAATTTGTATATTTCTAGACATAAGCATAAAACATGGCGTTTGTGGGTGAAAAGTCGAAATAGCCCCCGAACGGCCACGTGAGTGGCACCAACACCTCGTATGGGACCAATGTAACTCGTACGAACTGACCGCATGATCACGGGACCCCCGGTTTGAGAATACGGAGAAAATTTTAAATTTCCAAACTTAGGCTTAAAAACATGGCGTTGGTGGGGGAAAACTCGAAACAGGCACCGAACGGACCCCTGAGTGGCACTAACACCTCGCACGGGACCAATGTAACTCGTACGAATTGACCGCACGATCACGGGACCCCCCGGTTTGAGAATACTATGATAATTTGCATATTTATAGACTTAGGATTAAAAACATGGCGTTAGTGGGTGAAAAGCCGAAACAACCCCCGAACGGCCCCGTGAGTGGCACTAACACCTCGCACGGGACCAATATAACTCGTACTACCTGACTGCGCGACCACGGGACCCCCGGTTTAAGAATACGATGATAATTAGCATATTTCTAGAATTAGGCTTAAAAACATGGCGTTAGTGGGTGAAAATCCGTAACAACCCTCGAACGGCCTTGTGAGTGGCACCAACACCTCGCACGGGACCATTGTAACTTGTAGAAACTAACCGCGCGATTACGGGAGTCCCGATATGAGAATAGGACGATAATTTTAAAATATGAGGACTTAAGTATAAAACGAGGCGTTAGAGGGTGAAAACACGAAAGAGCACCAGTACGACCCCGTGAGAGGCGCCAACACCTC
Organism: Sambucus nigra; assembly: GCA_949130495.1. Taxonomy (NCBI): domain Eukaryota; kingdom Viridiplantae; phylum Streptophyta; class Magnoliopsida; order Dipsacales; family Adoxaceae; genus Sambucus; species Sambucus nigra. The sequence goes on from OX422218.1 coordinate 153,633,916, forward strand.
GTACGGGACCAATGTAACTCGTACGAACTGACCGAACGATCACGGGACCCCCGGTTTGAGAATACGACGATATTTCACATATTTCTAGACTTAGGCTTAAAAACTTGACGTTAGTGGGTGAAAACCCGAAACAACCCCCGAACGGCCCCGTGAGTGGCACCAACACCTCACACGGGACCAATGTAACTCCTACAAACTGATCACGCGATCACGGGACCCCGGTTTGAGAATACGATGATAATTTGCATATTTCTAGACCTAAGCATAAAACATGGCGTTGGTGGGTGAAAACCCGAAACAGCCCCCGAACGGCCCCGTGAGTGGCACCAACACCTCACACGGGACCAATGTAACTAGTACGAACTGACCGCGCGATCACGGAATGCCCGATGTGAGAATACGACGATATTTTGCGTATTTCCAGACTTAGGCTTAAAAACATGGCTTCAGTGGGTGAAAATCGAATCATCCCCCGAACGGCCCCGTGAGTGGCACAAGCACCTCGCATGGGACCAATGTAACTCGTACGAACTGACCGCACACTCCGGTTTGAGAATACGACGATAATTTGCAGATTTCTAGACTTAGGCTTAAAAACATTTCGTTTCTGGGTGAAAACCCAAAACAACCCCCGAACGGCCCCGTGAGTGGCACTAACACCTCGCACGGGACAAATGTATCTCCTACGAGCACGAAACCCCCGATTTGATAATACGACGATAATTTGTATATTTCTAGACATAAGCATAAAACATGGCGTTTGTGGGTGAAAAGTCGAAATAGCCCCCGAACGGCCACGTGAGTGGCACCAACACCTCGTATGGGACCAATGTAACTCGTACGAACTGACCGCATGATCACGGGACCCCCGGTTTGAGAATACGGAGAAAATTTTAAATTTCCAAACTTAGGCTTAAAAACATGGCGTTGGTGGGGGAAAACTCGAAACAGCCACCGAACGGACCCCTGAGTGGCACTAACACCTCGCACGGGACCAATGTAACTCGTACGAATTGACCGCACGATCACGGGACCCCCCGGTTTGAGAATACTATGATAATTTGCATATTTATAGACTTAGGATTAAAAACATGACGTTAGTGGGTGAAAAGCCGAAACGACCCCCGAACGGCCCCGTGAGTGGCACTAACACCTCGCACGGGACCAATATAACTCGTACTACCTGACTGCGCGACCACGGGACCCCCGGTTTAAGAATACGATGATAATTAGCATATTTTTAGACTTAGGCTTAAAAACATGGCGTTAGTGGGTGAAAATCCGTAACAACCCTCGAACGGCCCTGTGAGTGGCACCAACACCTCGCACGGGACCATTGTAACTTGTAGAAACTAACCGCGCGATTACGGGAGTCCCGATATGAGAATAGGACGATAATTTTAAAATATGAGGACTTAAGTATAAAACGAGGCGTTAGAGGGTGAAAACACGAAAGAGCACCCGTACGATCCCGTGAGAGGCGTCAACACCTCGTACGGGACCAATGTAACTCGTACGAACTGACCGAACGATCACTGGACCCCCGGTTTGAGAATACGACGATATTTTACATATTTCTAGACTTAGGCTTAAAAACTTGACGTTAGTGGGTGAAAACCCGAAACAACCCCCGAACGGCCCCGTGAGTGGCACCAACACCTCACACGGGACCAATGTAACTCCTACAAACTGATCACGCGATCACGGGACCCCGGTTTGAGAATACGATGATAATTTGCATATTTCTAGACCTAAGCATAAAACATGGCGTTGGTGGGTGAAAACCCGAAACAGCCCCCGAACGGCCCCGTGAGTGGCACCAACACCTCACACGGGACCAATGTAACTCGTACGAACTGGCCGCGCGATCACGGAACGCCCGATGTGAGAATACGACGATATTTTGCGTATTTCCAGACTTAGGCTTAAAAACATGGCTTTAGTGGATGAAAACCGAATCATCCCCCGAACGGCCCCGTGAGTGGCACAAACACCTCGCATGGGACCAATGTAACTCGTACGAACTGACCGCACACTCCGGTTTGAGAATACGACGATAATTTGCAGATTTCTAGACTTAGGCTTAAAAACATTTCGTTTCTGGGTGAAAACCCAAAACAACCCCCGAACGGCCCCGTGAGTGGCACTAACACCTCGCACGGGACAAATGTATCTCCTACGAGCACTAACCCCCCGATTTGATAATACGACGATAATTTGTATATTTCTAGACATAAGCATAAAACATGGCGTTTGTGGGTGAAAAGTCGAAATAGCCCCCGAACGGCCACGTGAGTGGCACCAACACCTCGTATGGGACCAATGTAACTCGTACGAACTGACCGCATGATCACGGGACCCCCGGTTTGAGAATACGGAGAAAATTTTAAATTTCCAAACTTAGGCTTAAAAACATGGCGTTGGTGGGGGAAAACTCGAAACAGCCACCGAACGGACCCGTGAGTGGCACTAACACCTCGCACGGGACCAATGTAACTCGTACGAACTGACCGCACGATCACGGGACCCCCCCGGTTTGAGAATACAATGATAATTTGCATATTTATAGACTTAGGATTAAAAACATGGCGTTAGTGGGTGAAAATCCGAAACAACCACCGAACGGCCCCGTGAGTGGCACTAACACCTCGCACGGGACCAATATAACTCGTACTACCTGACTGCGCGACCACGGGACCCCCGGTTTAAGAATACGATGATAATTAGCATATTTCTAGACTTAGGCTTAAAAACATGGCGTTAGTGGGTGAAAATCCGTAACGACCCTCGAACGACCCTGTGAGTGGCACCAACACCTCGCACGGGACCATTGTAACTTGTAGAAACTAACTGCGCGATTACGGGAGTCCCGATATGAGAATACGACGATAATTTTAAAATATGAGGACTTAAGTATAAAACGAGGCGTTAGAGGGTGAAAACACGAAAGAGCACCCGTACGATCCCGTGAGAGGCGCCAACACCTCGTACGGGACCAATGTAACTCGTAAGAACTGACCGAACGATCACGGGACCCCCTCCCAGGTTTGTTTCTTGGATTAAGGCATGTGTTTCCTCTGTCTGGTACTCTATTAGTCTGAATGGGTCTCTAAATGGGTTCTTTGAAGGCAAAAAGGGGCTGAGGCAAGGAGATCCCCTATCCCCCTTTCTTTTCCTTATTGTGATGGAGGCCCTCTCTTGTATTCTTGATAAGCATGCTAGCAGAGATACCTTCATTTACCATCTCAAGTGCAAAGAAAATAATATTAACCACCTGTGCTTCGCGGATGACCTGGTGGTTTTCTGCAATGGTGATACCCAATCTGTGGATTGTGTTAAGGATGCGCTTGAGGAATTTGCTGATTATAGTGGGTTAATCCCCAATCTGGCTAAAAGTAATTTTTACTGTTCTGGAGTGAATGCTGAAATTATCAGCTCTATGTCTTCTTCCTTGGGCATCTCCCACCAGCAGCCTCCTTTCAAGTATTTGGGAGTCCCCCTCATCTCTACTAGACTCAAGCATGTGGATTGTATGGTTCTTATCGACAAAATTACTAATAAAGTCAAAAGCTGGACCACTAGATTCCTGAGTTATGCAGGCAGATTGCAGCTTGCAATTTCTGTCCTGTTTAGTTCCCAAATTTATTGGTCATCGATCTTTATTCTACCTAAAAGTGTGGTGAAGGCTATTGAGAAATGTATTAGAGAGTTCATATGGACAGGCCCTGAGCTCAAGCACAGTGGAGCTAAAGTGGCATGGGATGAGGTCTGCAAGACTAAAAAGGAAGGGGGTCTGGGAATAAAGTGCCTGACTCATTGGAACAAGGCTGCAGTGATGAAAAACCTTTGGAACCTCTTCAACAAAAAGGATAGTCTTTGGGTCAAGTGGTGTCATACTTATAAGATAAAAGGGAGAAGCATATGGGCAATCCCCATTCCTCAAGACTCTTCATGGAGCTGGAGGAAAATTCTTAAAGCTAGAGAGGAATGTAGACTCATGGTTAAGGCTGATATTGGAAATGGCAGGAATACGTTCATGTGGCATGATAATTGGCACCACCTTGGCCCTCTTCAACCTCTTTTTGGGGATAGAACCATATATGATGCTGCTAGCAACTCCAAGGCTAAGGTCTCCGAATTCATTGATGGGTTCAATTGGAAATGGCCAGCTTCTACCACTTGGGAGCTGAATGATATCAAAAACTCTCCCCTGCCCTCTATAAACCCTATAACCTCTGATAGTGTAAAGTGGACTCCTAACAGGTCGGGTAACTTCTCTATTGCGTCTGCATATGAGTCAACCTATTCTAGGGGGAATGAAGTTCAATGGCATGGGCTGGTTTGGAACAAGATGAGTATCCCAAAGTGTTCTTTCATTCTTTGGTTGGCTTGCAGAAAGGCTTTAGTGACTAAAGATAAACTCTTTGATTGGGGAGTTGTCGATAATAAAGCCTGTTTGCTTTGTAACTCTGGGATTGAGACTATTAAGCACATCTTAAGGGAATGCCCATTCTCCAAAATTGTTTGGGATGAGATTCTATTTAGGAACCAATCTTATAGAGCTATGGGAAGGTGGGATATTGAGATCAGGAAGGCTGTTGCTGATAGTAAAGGGATTGACCTAAACTCCAGGATTAAGACCACTTCCTTCTCTGCCACCATCTATTGTCTGTGGCAGGAAAGAAATAGTAGGCTCCATAACAAGGGATTGGCCACAACGTCCAAGGTGATTAGGAGCATCGAGGAAATGGTGCGAGGAAAATCTAGCTATTGGAAGAAATATCGAAGATCTTACTCCAACTGGATGACTTGTAATTTATGGGGATTACCCAACTCTCTCTTGTATGACTAAATGTTTAGATCGTTGGTCTCTAGATGCATGTATCTAGCTGACTCTTTGGCCTTTTGGCCTTTGTATATTTGGGTCTTTTGTTTCTAATACACTTTAATTACCGAAAAAAAAAAACTTGACGTTAGTGGGTGAAAACCCGAAACAACCCCCGAACGGCCCCGTGAGTGGCACCAACACCTCACACGGGACCAATGTAACTCCTACAAACTGATCACGCGATCACGGGACCCCGGTTTGAGAATACGATGATAATTTGCATATTTCTAGACCTAAGCATAAAACATGGCGTTGGTGGGTGAAAACCCGAAACAGCCCCTGAACGGCCCCGTGAGTGGCACCAACACCTCACACGGGACCAACGTAACTCGTACGAACTGACCGCGCGATCACGGAACGCCCGATGTGAGAATACGACGATATTTTGCGTATTTCCAGACTTAGGCTTAAAAACATGGCTTTAGTGGGTGAAAATCGAATCATCCCCCGAACGGCCCCGTGAGTGGCACAAACACCTCGCATGGGACCAATGTAACTCGTACGAACTGACCGCACACTCCGGTTTGAGAATACGACGATAATTTGCAGATTTCTAGACTTAGGCTTAAAAACATTTCGTTTCTGGGTGAAAACCCAAAACAACCCCCGAACGGCCCCGTGAGTGGCACTAACACCTCGTACGGGACAAATGTACCTCCTACGAGCACGAAACCCCTGATTTGATAATACGACGATAATTTGTATATTTCTAGACATAAGCATAAAACATGGCGTTTGTGGGTGAAAAGTCGAAATAGTCCCCGAACGGCCACGTGAGTGGCACCAACACCTCGTATGGGACCAATGTAACTCGTACGAACTGACCGCATGATCACGGGACCCCCGGTTTGAGAATACGGAGAAAATTTTAAATTTCCAAACTTAGGCTTAAAAACATGGCGTTGGTGGGGGGAAACTCGAAACAGCCACCGAACGGACCCGTGAGTGGCACTAACACCTCGCACGGGACCAATGTAACTCGTACGAGCTGACCGCACGATCACAGGACCCCCCGGTTTGAGAATACAATGATAATTTGCATATTTATAGACTTAGGATTAAAAACATGGCGTTAGTGGGTGAAAAGCCGAAACAACCCCCGAACGGCCCCGTGAGTGGCACTAACACCTCGCACGGGACCAATATAACTCGTACTACCTGACTGCGCGACCACGGGACCCCCGGTTTAAGAATATGATGATAATTAGCATATTTCTAGACTTAGGCTTAAAAACATGGCGTTAGTGGGTGCAAATCCGTAACAACCCTCGAACGGCCCTGTGAGTGGCACCAACACCTCGCACGGGACCATTGTAACTTGTAGAAACTAACCGCGTGATTACGGGAGTCCCGATATGAGAATACGACGATAATTTTAAAATATGAGGACTTAAGTATAAAACGAGGCGTTAGAGGGTGAAAACACGAAAGAGCACCAGTAGGATCCCGTGAGAGGCGCCAACACCTCGTACGGGACCAATGTAACCCGTACGAACTGACCGAACGATCACAGGACCCCCGGTTTGAGAATACGACGATATTTTACATATTTCTAGACTTAGGCTTAAAAACTTGACGTTAGTGGGTGAAAACCCGAAACAACCCCCGAACGGCCCCGTGAGTGGCACCAACACCTCACACGGGACCAATGTAACTCCTACAAACTGATCACGCGATCACGGGACCCCGGTTTGAGAATACGATGATAATTTGCATATTTCTAGACCTAAGCATAAAACATGGCGTTGGAGGGTGAAAACCCGAAACAGCCCCCGAACGGCCCCGTTAGTGGCACCAACACCTCACACGGGACCAATGTAACTTGTACGAACTGACCGCGCGATCACGGAACACCCGATGTGAGAATACGACGATATTTTGTGTATTTCCAGACTTAGGCTTAAAAACATGGCTTTAGTGGGTGAAAATCGAATCATCCCCCGAACGGCCCCGTGAGGGGCACAAACACCTCGCATGGGACCAATGTAACTCGTACGAACTGACCGCACACTCCGGTTTGAGAATACGATGATAATTTGCAGATTTCTAGACTTAGGCTTAAAAACATTTCGTTTCTGGGTGAAAACCCAAAACAACCCCCGAACGGCCCCGTGAGTGGCACTAACACCTCGCACGGGACAAATGTATCTCCTACGAGCACGAAACCCACGATTTGATAATACAACGATAATTTGTATATTTCTAGACATAAGCATAAAACATGGCGTTTGTGGGTAAAAAGTCGAAATAGTCCCCGAACGGCCACGTGAGTGGCACCAACACCTCGTATGGGACCAATGTAACTCGTACGAACTGACCGCATGATCACGGGACCCCGGATTTGAGAATACGGAAAAAATTTTAAATTTCCAAACTTAGGCTTAAAAACATGGCGTTGGTGGGGGAAAACTCGAAACAGGCACCGAACGGACCCGTGAGTGGCACTAACACCTCGCACGGGACCAATGTAACTCGTACGAACTGACCGCACGATCACGGGACCCCCCGGTTTGAGAATACAATGATAATTTGCATATTTATAGACTTAGGATTAAAAACATGGCGTTAGTGGGTGAAAAGCCGAAACAACCCCCGAACGGCCCCGTGAGTGGCACTAACACCTCGCACGGGACCAATATAACTCGTACTACCTGACTGCGTGACCACGGAACCCCCGGTTTAAGAATACGATGATAATTAGCATATTTCTAGACTTAGGCTTAAAAACATGGCGTTAGTGGGTGAAAATCCGTAACAACCCTCGAACGGCCCTGTGAGTGGCAGCAACTCCTCGCACGGGACCATTGTAACTTGTAGAAACTAACCGCGCGATTACGGGATTCCCGATATGAGAATACGACGATAATTTTAAAATATGAGGACTTAAGTATAAAACGAGGCGTTAAAGGGTGAAAACACGAAAGAGCACCCGTACGATCCCGTGAGAAGCGCCAACACCTCGTACGGGACCAATGTAACTCGTACGAACTGACCGAACGATCACAGGACCCCCGGTTTGAGAATACGACGATATTTTACATATTTCTAGACTTAGGCTTAAAAACTTGACGTTAGTGGGTGAAAACCCGAAACAACCCCCGAACGGCCCCGTGAGTGGCACCAACACCTCACACGGGACCAATGTAACTCCTACAAACTGATCACGCGATCACGGGACCCCGGTTTGAGAATACGATGATAATTTGCATATTTCTAGACCTAAGCATAAAACATGGCGTTGGAGGGTGAAAACCCGAAACAGCCCCCGAACGGCCCCGTTAGTGGCACCAACACCTCACACGGGACCAATGTAACTTGTACGAACTGACCGCGCGATCACGGAACGCCCGATGTGAGAATACGACGATATTTTGCGTATTTCCAGACTTAGGCTTAAAAACATGGCTTTAGTGGGTGAAAATCGAATCATCCCCCGAACGGCCCCGTGAGGGGCACAAACACCTCGCATGGGACCAATGTAACTCGTACGAACTGACCGCACACTCCGGTTTGAGAATACGATGATAATTTGTAGATTTCTAGACTTAGGCTTAAAAACATTTCGTTTCTGGGTGAAAACCCAAAACAACCCCCGAACGGCCCCGTGAGTGGCACTAACACCTCGCACGGGACAAATGTATCTCCTACGAGCACGAAACCCACGATTTGATAATACGACGATAATTTGTATATTTCTAGACATAAGCATAAAACATGGCGTTTGTGGGTGAAAAGTCGAAATAGCCCCCGAACGGCCACGTGAGTGGCACCAACACCTCGTATGGGACCAATGTAACTCGTACGAACTGATCGCATGATCACGGGACCCCCGTTTTGAGAATACGGAGAAAATTTTAAATTTCCAAACTTAGGCTTAAAAACATGGCGTTGGTGGGGGAAAACTCGAAACAGCCACCGAACGGACCCGTGAGTGGCACTAACACCTCGCACGGGACCAATGTAACTCGTACGAACTGACCGCACGATCACGGGACCCCCCGGTTTGAGAATACTATGATAATTTGCATATTTATAGACTTAGGATTAAAAACATGGCGTTAGTGGGTGAAAAGCCGAAACAACCCCCGAACGGCCCCGTGAGTGGCACTAACACCTCGCACGGGACCAATATAACTCGTACTACCTGACTGCGCGACCACGGGACCCCCGGTTTAAGAATACGATGATAATTAGCATATTTCTAGAATTAGGCTTAAAAACATGGCGTTAGTGGGTGAAAATCCGTAACAACCCTCGAACGGCCTTGTGAGTGGCACCAACACCTCGCACGGGACCATTGTAACTTGTAGAAACTAACCGCGCGATTACGGGAGTCCCGATATGAGAATAGGACGATAATTTTAAAATATGAGGACTTAAGTATAAAACGAGGCGTTAGAGGGTGAAAACACGAAAGAGCACCAGTACGACCCCGTGAGAGGCGCCAACACCTCGTACGGGACCAATGTAACTCGTACGAACTGACCGAACGATCACGGGACCCCCGGTTTGAGAATACGACGATATTTCACATATTTCTAGACTTAGGCTTAAAAACTTGACGTTAGTGGGTGAAAACCCGAAACAACCCCCGAACGGCCCCGTGAGTGGCACCAACACCTCACACGGGACCAATGTAACTCCTACAAACTGATCACGCGATCACGGGACCCCGGTTTGAGAATACGATGATAATTTGCATATTTCTAGACCTAAGCATAAAACATGGCGTTGGTGTGTGAAAACCCGAAACAGCCCCCGAACGGGCCCGTGAGTGGCACCAACACCTCACACGGGACCAATGTAACTAGTACGAACTGACCGCGCGATCACGGAATGCCCGATGTGAGAATACGACGATATTTTGCGTATTTCCAGACTTAGGCTTAAAAACATGGCTTTAGTGGGTGAAAATCGAATCATCCCCCGAACGGCCCCGTGAGTGGCACAAGCACCTCGCATGGGACCAATGTAACTCGTACGAACTGACCGCACACTCCGGTTTGAGAATACGACGATAATTTGCAGATTTCTAGACTTAGGCTTAAAAACATTTCGTTTCTGGGTGAAAACCCAAAACAACCCCCGAACGGCCCCGTGAGTGGCACTAACACCTCGCACGGGACAAATGTATCTCCTACGAGCACGAAACCCCCGATTTGATAATACGACGATAATTTGTATATTTCTAGACATAAGCATAAAACATGGCGTTTGTGGGTGAAAAGTCGAAATAGCCCCCGAACGGCCACGTGAGTGGCACCAACACCTCGTATGGGACCAATGTAACTCGTACGAACTGACCGCATGATCACGGGACGCCCGGTTTGAGAATACGGAGAAAATTTTAAATTTCCAAACTTAGGCTTAAAAACATGGCGTTGGTGGGGGAAAACTCGAAACAGGCACCGAACGGACCCGTGAGTGGCACTAACACCTCGCACGGGACCAATGTAACTCGTACGAATTGACCGCACGATCACGGGACCCCCCGGTTTGAGAATACTATGATAATTTACATATTTATAGACTTAGGATTAAAAACATGGCGTTAGTGGGTGAAAAGCCGAAACAACCCCCGAACGGCCCCGTGAGTGGTACTAACACCTCGCACGGGACCAATATAACTCGTACTACCTGACTGCGCGACCACGGGACCCCCGGTTTAAGAATACGATGATAATTAGCATATTTTTAGACTTAGGCTTAAAAACATGGCGTTAGTGGGTGAAAATCCGTAACAACCCTCGAACGGCCCTGTGAGTGGCACCAACACCTCGTACGGGACCATTGTAACTTGTAGAAACTAACCGCGCGATTACGGGAGTCCCGATATGAGAATAGGACGATAATTTTAAAATATGAGGACTTAAGTATAAAACGAGGCGTTAGAGGGTGAAAACACGAAAGAGCACCCGTACGATCCCGTGAGAGGCGCCAACACCTCGTACGGGACCAATGTAACTCGTACGAACTGACCGAACGATCACGGGACCCCCGGTTTGAGAATACGACGATATTTTACATATTTCTAGACTTAGGCTTAAAAACTTGACGTTAGTGGGTGAAAACCCGAAACAACCCCCGAACGGCCCCGTGAGTGGCACCAACACCTCACACGGGACCAATGTAATTCCTACAAACTGATCACGCGATCACGGGACCCCGGTTTGAGAATACGATGATAATTTGCATATTTCTAGACCTAAGCATAAAACATGGCGTTGGTGGGTGAAAACCCGAAACAGCCCCCGAACGGCCCCGTGAGTGGCACCAACACCTCACACGGGACCAATGTAACTCGTACGAACTGGCCGCGCGATCACGGAACACCCGATGTGAGAATACGACGATATTTTGCGTATTTCCAGACTTAGGCTTAAAAACATGGCTTTAGTGGGTGAAAATCGAATCATCCCCCGAACGGCCCTGTGAGTGGCACAAACGCCTCGCATGGGACCAATGTAACTCGTACGAACTGACCGCACACTCCGGTTTGAGAATACGACGATAATTTGCAGATTTCTAGACTTAGGCTTAAAAACATTTCGTTTCTGGGTGAAAACCCAAAACAACCCCCGAACGGCCCCGTGAGTGGCACTAACACCTCGCACGGGACAAATGTATCTCCTACGAGCACTAACCCCCCGATTTGATAATACGACGATAATTTGTATATTTCTAGACATAAGCATAAAACATGGCGTTTGTGGGTGAAAAGTCGAAATAGCCCCCGAACGGCCACGTGAGTGGCACCAACACCTCGTATGGGACCAATGTAACTCGTACGAACTGACCGCATGATCACGGGACCCCCGGTTTGAGAATACGGAGAAAATTTTAAATTTCCAAACTTAGGCTTAAAAACATGGCGTTGGTGGGGGAAAACTCGAAACAGCCACCGAACGGACCCGTGAGTGGCACTAACACCTCGCACGGGACCAATGTAACTCGTACGAACTGACCGCACGATCACGGGACCCCCCGGTTTGAGAATACAATGATAATTTGCATATTTATAGACTTAGGATTAAAAACATGGCGTTAGTGGGTGAAAATCCGAAACAACCACCGAACGGCCCCGTGAGTGGCACTAACACCTCGCACGGGACCAATATAACTCGTACTACCTGACTGCGCGACCACGGGACCCCCGGTTTAAGAATACGATGATAATTAGCATATTTCTAGACTTAGGCTTAAAAACATGGCGTTAGTGGGTGAAAATCCGTAACGACCCTCGAACGACCCTGTGAGTGGCACCAACACCTCGCACGGGACCATTGTAACTTGTAGAAACTAACTGCGCGATTACGGGAGTCCCGATATGAGAATACGACGATAATTTTAAAATATGAGGACTTAAGTATAAAACGAGGCGTTAGAGGGTGAAAACACGAAAGAGCACCCGTACGATCCCGTGAGAGGCGCCAACACCTCGTACGGGACCAATGTAACTCGTAAGAACTGACCGAACGATCACGGGACCCCCTCCCAGGTTTGTTTCTTGGATTAAGGCATGTGTTTCCTCTGTCTGGTACTCTATTAGTCTGAATGGGTCTCTAAATGGGTTCTTTGAAGGCAAAAAGGGGCTGAGGCAAGGAGATCCCCTATCCCCCTTTCTTTTCCTTATTGTGATGGAGGCCCTCTCTTGTATTCTTGATAAGCATGCTAGCAGAGATACCTTCATTTACCATCTCAAGTGCAAAGAAAATAATATTAACCACCTGTGCTTCGCGGATGACCTGGTGGTTTTCTGCAATGGTGATACCCAATCTGTGGATTGTGTTAAGGATGCGCTTGAGGAATTTGCTGATTATAGTGGGTTAATCCCCAATCTGGCTAAAAGTAATTTTTACTGTTCTGGAGTGAATGCTGAAATTATCAGCTCTATGTCTTCTTCCTTGGGCATCTCCCACCAGCAGCCTCCTTTCAAGTATTTGGGAGTCCCCCTCATCTCTACTAGACTCAAGCATGTGGATTGTATGGTTCTTATCGACAAAATTACTAATAAAGTCAAAAGCTGGACCACTAGATTCCTGAGTTATGCAGGCAGATTGCAGCTTGCAATTTCTGTCCTGTTTAGTTCCCAAATTTATTGGTCATCGATCTTTATTCTACCTAAAAGTGTGGTGAAGGCTATTGAGAAATGTATTAGAGAGTTCATATGGACAGGCCCTGAGCTCAAGCACAGTGGAGCTAAAGTGGCATGGGATGAGGTCTGCAAGACTAAAAAGGAAGGGGGTCTGGGAATAAAGTGCCTGACTCATTGGAACAAGGCTGAAGTGATGAAAAACCTTTGGAACCTCTTCAACAAAAAGGATAGTCTTTGGGTCAAGTGGTGTCATACTTATAAGATAAAAGGGAGAAGCATATGGGCAATCCCCATTCCTCAAGACTCTTCATGGAGCTGGAGGAAAATTCTTAAAGCTAGAGAGGAATGTAGACTCATGGTTAAGGCTGATATTGGAAATGGCAGGAATACGTTCATGTGGCATGATAATTGGCACCACCTTGGCCCTCTTCAACCTCTTTTTGGGGATAGAACCATATATGATGCTGCTAGCAACTCCAAGGCTAAGGTCTCCGAATTCATTGATGGGTTCAATTGGAAATGGCCAGCTTCTACCACTTGGGAGCTGAATGATATCAAAAACTCTCCCCTGCCCTCTATAAACCCTATAACCTCTGATAGTGTAAAGTGGACTCCTAACAGGTCGGGTAACTTCTCTATTGCGTCTGCATATGAGTCAACCTATTCTAGGGGGAATGAAGTTCAATGGCATGGGCTGGTTTGGAACAAGATGAGTATCCCAAAGTGTTCTTTCATTCTTTGGTTGGCTTGCAGAAAGGCTTTAGTGACTAAAGATAAACTCTTTGATAGGGGAGTTGTCGATAATAAAGCCTGTTTGCTTTGTAACTCTGGGATTGAGACTATTAAGCACATCTTAAGGGAATGCCCATTCTCCAAAATTGTTTGGGATGAGATTCTATTTAGGAACCAATCTTATAGAGCTATGGGAAGGTGGGATATTGAGATCAGGAAGGCTGTTGCTGATAGTAAAGGGATTGACCTAAACTCCAGGATTAAGACCACTTCCTTCTCTGCCACCATCTATTGTCTGTGGCAGGAAAGAAATAGTAGGCTCCATAACAAGTGATTGGCCACAACGTCCAAGGTGATTAGGAGCATCGAGGAAATGGTGCGAGGAAAATCTAGCTATTGGAAGAAATATCGAAGATCTTACTCCAACTGGATGACTTGTAATTTATGGGGATTACCCAACTCTCTCTTGTATGACTAAATGTTTAGATCGTTGGTCTCTAGATGCATGTATCTAGCTGACTCTTTGGCCTTTTGGCCTTTGTATATTTGGGTCTTTTGTTTCTAATACACTTTAATTACCGAAAAAAAAAACTTGACGTTAGTGGGTGAAAACCCGAAACAACCCCCGAACGGCCCCGTGAGTGGCACCAACACCTCACACGGGACCAATGTAACTCCTACAAACTGATCACGCGATCACGGGACCCCGGTTTGAGAATACGATGATAATTTGCATATTTCTAGACCTAAGCATAAAACATGGCGTTGGTGGGTGAAAACCCGAAACAGCCCCTGAACGGCCCCGTGAGTGGCACCAACACCTCACACGGGACCAACGTAACTCGTACGAACTGACCGCGCGATCACGGAACGCCCGATGTGAGAATACGACGATATTTTGCGTATTTCCAGACTTAGGCTTAAAAACATGGCTTTAGTGGGTGAAAATCAAATCATCCCCCGAACGGCCCCGTGAGTGGCACAAACACCTCGCATGGGACCAATGTAACTCGTACGAACTGACCGCACACTCCGGTTTGAGAATACGACGATAATTTGCAGATTTCTAGACTTAGGCTTAAAAACATTTCGTTTCTGGGTGAAAACCCAAAACAACCCCCGAACGGCCCCGTGAGTGGCACTAACACCTCGCACGGGACAAATGTACCTCCTACGAGCACGAAACCCCTGATTTGATAATTCGACGATAATTTGTATATTTCTAGACATAAGCATAAAACATGGCGTTTGTGGGTGAAAAGTCGAAATAGTCCCCGAACGGCCACGTGAGTGGCACCAACACCTCGTATGGGACCAATGTAACTCGTACGAACTGACCGCATGATCACGGGACCCCCGGTTTGAGAATACGGAGAAAATTTTAAATTTCCAAACTTAGGCTTAAAAACATGGCGTTGGTGGGGGGAAACTCGAAACAGCCACCGAACGGACCCGTGAGTGGCACTAACACCTCGCACGGGACCAATGTAACTCGTACGAGCTGACCTCACGATCACAGGACCCCCCGGTTTGAGAATACAATGATAATTTGCATATTTATAGACTTAGGATTAAAAACATGGCGTTAGTGGGTGAAAAGCCGAAACAACCCCCGAACGGCCCCGTGAGTGGCACTAACACCTCGCACGGGACCAATATAACTCGTACTACCTGACTGCGCGACCACGGGACCCCCGGTTTAAGAATATGATGATAATTAGCATATTTCTAGACTTAGGCTTAAAAACATGGCGTTAGTGGGTGCAAATCCGTAACAACCCTCGAACGGCCCTGTGAGTGGCACCAACACCTCGCACGGGACCATTGTAACTTGTAGAAACTAACCGCGCGATTACGGGAGTCCCGATATGAGAATACGACGATAATTTTAAAATATGAGGACTTAAGTATAAAACGAGGCGTTAGAGGGTGAAAACACGAAAGAGCACCAGTAGGATCCCGTGAGAGGCGCCAACACCTCGTACGGGACCAATGTAACCCGTACGAACTGACCGAACGATCACGGGACCCCCGATTTGAGAATACGACGATATTTTACATATTTCTAGCCTTAGGCTTAAAAACTTGACGTTAGTGGGTGAAAACCCGAAACAACCCCCGAACGGCCCAGTGAGTGGCACCAACACCTCACACGGGACCAATGTAACTCCTACAAACTGATCACGCGATCACGGAACCCCGATTTGAGAATACGATGATAATTTGCATATTTCTAGACCTAAGCATAAAACATGGCGTTGGTGGGTGAAAACCCGAAACAGCCCCCGAACGGCCCCGTGAGTGGCACCAACACCTCACACGGGACCAATGTAACTCGTACGAACTGACCGCGCGATCACGGAACGCCCGATGTGAGAATACGATGATATTTTGCGTATTTCCAGACTTAGGCTTAAAAACATGGCTTTAGTGGGTGAAAATCGAATCATCCCCCGAACGGCCCGTGAGTGGCACAAACACCTCGCATGGGACCAATGTAACTCGTACAAACTGACCGCACACTCCGGTTTGAGAATACGACGATAATTTGATGATTTCTAGACTTAGGCTTAAAAACATTTCGTTTCTGGGTGAAAACCCAAAACAACCCCCGAACGGCCCCGTGAGTGGCACTAACACCTCGCACGGGACAAATGTATCTCCTACGAGCACGAAACCCCCGATTTGATAATACGACGATAAATTGTATATTTCTAGACATAAGCATAAAACATGGCGTTTGTGGGTGAAAAGTCGAAATAGCCCCCGAACGGCCACGTGAGTGGCACCAACACCTCGTATGGGACCAATGTAACTCGTACGAACTGACCGCATGATCACGGGACCCCCGGTTTGAGAATACAAAGAAAATTATGCGTTGGGGGGTGAAAACCCGAACGGCCCAGTGAGTGGCACCAGCACCTAGCATGGGACCAATGTAACTCGTACAAACTATCCGCGTGATCATGGGACCCCCGGTTTGAGAATACGACGATAATTTGCATATTTCTAGGATTTGGCCAAAAAACATGGCGTTAGTGGGTTTTAGTGAAACAACCCCCGAACGGCACCGTGAGTGGCACTAACACCTCGTACGGGTCCAATGAAACTCGTATGAACTGACCGCGCGATCACGGGGCCCCCGGTTTGAGAATACGACTATAATTTGCATATTTCTAGACTTAGGCTTAAAAACATTGCGTTAGTGGGTGAAACGCCGTAACAACACCCAAAAGGCCCCGTGAGTGGCACCAACACCTCGCACGAGACAATTGTAACTTGTAGGAACTGACCGCGCGATCGCAGGACTCCCGATATGAGAATACGACGATAATTTTAAAATATGAGGAATTAAGTATAAAACGAGGCGTTAGAGGGTGAAAACACGAAAGAGCACCCTTACGATCCTGTGAGAGGCACCAACTCCCCGTACGGGACCATTGTAACTCGTACGAACTGACCACGCGATCACGGGATCCCCGGTTTGAGAATACGACGATAATTTACATTTTTCTAGACTTAGGCTTAAAAACATGGCGTTAATGGGTGAAAACCCGTAACAGCCTCCGAATGGCCCCGTGAGTGGCACCAACACCTCGCACGGGACCAATGTTAGTACGAACTGATCGTGCGATCACGGAACCCACGGTTTTAGAATACGACGATAATTTGCATATTTTTGGACTTAGGCATAAAAACATGGCGTTGGTGGGTGAAAACCTAAAACAGCCTCCGAACGGCCCCGTGAGTGGCACCAACACCTCACACGGGACCAATGTAACTCTTACGAACTGACCGCGCGATCACGGGACCCTCGGTTTGATAATACGACAATAATTTCAATATTTCTAGACTTGGGCTTAAAAACATGGCGTTGGTGAATGAAAACTTGAAACAGGCCCCGAACGACCCCGTGAGAGGTACCAACACCTCGCATGGGACCAATGTAACTCGTACGAACTGACCGCTTGATCACGGGACCCCTGGTTTGAGAATACGACGATAATTTGCATATTTCTAGACTTAGGCTTAGAAACATGGCGTTAGTGGGTGAAAAGCCGAAATAGCCCCCGAACGGCCCATGAGTGGCACCAACACCTCGTACGGGACCAACGTAACTCGTACGAACTGACCGCACGATCACGGGACCCCCAGTTCGAGAATAAGATGATGACTTGCATATTTCATGACTTAGTCTTAAAAACATGGCGTTAGTGGGTGAAAACTCGAAACAACCCCAAACAGCACCGTGAGTGGCACTAACACCTCGCACGGGACCTATGTAACTCGTACGAACTGACCGCGCGATCACGGGACCCCCGATTTGAGAATATGACGATAATTAGCATATTTCTAGGCTTAGGCTTAAAAACATGACGTTAGTGGGTGAAAATCCGTAACAATCCCCGAACGGCCTCGTGAGTGGCACCAACACCTCGCACGAGACCAATGTAACTCGTAGGAACTGACCGCGTGATCACGGGACTCCCGATATGTGAATACGACGATAATTTTAGAATATGAGTACTTAATCTTAAAAAGAAGGTGTTAGAGGGTGAAAACACGAAAGAGCACTCGTACGGTCCCGTGAGAGGCACAAACACCTCGCACGGGACAAATGTAACTCGTACGGGACAAATGTAACTCGTACGAACTGGCCGCGTGATCACGGGACCCCCGGTTTGAGAATATGACGATAATTTGCATATTTCTAGACTTAGGCTTAAAAACATTGCGTTAGTGGGTGAAAACCCGAAACAGCCCCCGAACGGCCCCGTAAGTGGACCTCGTATGGGACCAATGTAACTCGTACGAACTGACCGCATGATCACGGGATGCCCGGTTTGAGAATACGATGATAATTTTAAATTTCTAGACTTAGGCTTAAAAACATGGCATTTTTTTTTCGGTAATTAAAGTGTATTAAAAACATGGCGTTGGTGGGGGAAAACTCGAAACAGCCACCGAACGGACCCGTGAGTGACACTAACACCTCGCACGGGACCAATGTAACTCATACGAACTGACTGCATGATCACGGGACCCCCGGTTTGGGAATACGATGATAATTTGTATATTTATAGACTTAGGATTAAAAACATGGCGTCAGTGGGTGAAAAGCCGAAACCATCCCCGAACGGCCCCGTGAGTGGCACTAACACCTCGCACGGGACCAATATAACTCGTACGAACTGACTGCGCGACCACGGGACCCCCGGATTTCGAATACGACGATAATTAGCAAATTTCTAGACTTAGTTTTAAAAACATGGCGTTAGTGGGTGAAAATCCGTAACAACCCCCGAACGGACCTGTGAGTGGCACCAACACCCTCGCACGGGACCAATGTAACTTCTAGAAACTGACCGCGCGATCACGGGACTCCCGATATGAGAATACGATGATAATTTTAAAATATGAGGACTTAAGTATAAAATGAGGCGTTAGAGAGTGAAAACACGAAAGAGCACCCGTACGATCCCGTGAGAGGCACCAACACCTCGTACGGGACCAATGTAACTCGTACGAACTGATCGCGCGGGCACGGGACCCCCGGTTTTCGAGAATAAGACGATAATTTGCATACTTCTAGACTTAGGCTCAAAACATGGCGTTAGTAGGGGAAAACTCGAAACAGCCCCCGAACGGCCCCATAAATGGCACCAACACCTCGCACGGGACCAGTGTAACTCGTACGAACTGACTGGACGACCACGGGACCCCCGCTTTTAGAATACGATGATAATTTCCATATATCTAAACTTAGGCAAAACACGGCGTTGGTGGGTGAAAACCCGAAACAGCCCCTGAACGGCAGCGTGAGTGGCACGAACACCTCGTACGGGTCCAATGAAACTCGTATGAACTGGTCGCGCGATCACGGGACCCCTGGTTTGAGAATATGACGATAATTTGCAAATTTCTAGACTTAGGCTTAAAAACATTGCGTTAGTGGGTGAAAACC
This sequence comes from Sambucus nigra, assembly GCA_949130495.1. NCBI lineage: Eukaryota > Viridiplantae > Streptophyta > Magnoliopsida > Dipsacales > Adoxaceae > Sambucus > Sambucus nigra. The sequence goes on from OX422218.1 coordinate 153,653,596, forward strand.
CGAAACAGGCCCCGAACGGCCCCGTGAGTGGCACCAACACCTCGTATGGGACCAATGTAACTCGTACGAACTGACCGCATGCTCACGGGACCCCCGGTTTGAGAATACGATGATAATTTGTATATTTATAGACTTAGGATTAAAAACATGGCGTTAGTGGGTGAAAAGCCGAAACAACCCCTGAACGGCCCCGTGAGTGGCACTAACACCTCGCACGGGACCAATATAACACGTACGAACTGACTGCGCGGCCACGGGACCCCCGGATTAAGAATACGACGATAATTAGCATATTTCTAGACTTAGGCTTAAAAACATTGCGTTAGTGGGTGAATATCCGTAACAACCCCCGAACGGCCCTGTAAGTGGCACCAACACCTCGCACGGGACCAATGTAACTTGTAGAAACTGACCGCAAGATCAAGGGACTCCCGATATGAGAATATGACGATAATTTTAAAATATGAGGACTTAAGTATAAAATGAGGCGTTAGAGGGTGAAAACACGAAAGAGCATCCGTATGATCCCGTGAATGGCACCAACACCTCGCACGCGACCAATGTAACTCGTACGAACTGACCGCGCGATCACGGGACCCCCGGTTCGAGAATAAGACGATAATTTGCATATTTCTAGACATAGGTTAAAAAACATGGCGTTAGTGGGTGAAAACTCGAAAAAAAAACCAGAACGGCCCCGTGAATGGCACCAACACCTCGCATGGGACCAATGTAACTCGTACGAACTGACTTGACGACCACGGAACCCAGGTTTTAGAATACGACGATAATTTCCAAATTTCTAGACTTAGGCATAAAAACATGGCGTTGGCGGGTGAAAACCCAAAACAGCCCCCGAACGGCACCGTGAGTGGCACCAACACCTCGTACGGGTCCAATGAAACTCGTATGAACTGACCGCGTCATCACGGGGCCCCCGGTTGTAGAATACGACGATAATTTGCATATTTCTAGACTTAGGCTTAAAAATATAGCTTTAGTGGGTGAAAACCCGAAACAACCCCCGAACGTCCCCGTGAGTGGCACTAACACCTCGCACGGGAAAAATGTAAATCCTATGAACTGACGCATGATCATGGGACCCCCGATTTGAGAATACGACGATAATTTTAAATTTCTAGACTTAGGCTTAAAAACATGGCGTTGTTGGGGGAAAACACGAAACAGCAACCGAACGGACCCGTGAGTGACACTAACACCTCGCACGGTACCAATGTAACTCGTACGAACTTACTGCACGATCACGGGACCCCCGGTTTGAGAATACGATGATAATTTGGATATTTATAGACTTAGGATTAAAAACATGGCGTTAGTGGGTGAAAAGCCGAAACAACCCCCGAACGGCCCCGTGAGTGGCTCTAACACCTCGCACGGGACCAATATAACTCGTACAACTGACTGCGCGACCACGGGACCCCCGGATTAAGAATAGGATGATAATTAGCATATTTCTAGACTTAGTTTTAAAAACATGGCGTTAGTGGGTGAAAATCCGTAACAACCCCCGAACGGCCCTGTGAGTGGCACCAACACCCTCGCACGGGACCAATGTAACTTGTAGAAACTGACCGCGCGATCACGGGACTCCCGATATGAGAATACGACGATAATTTTAAAATATGAGGACTTAAGTATAAAATGAGGCGTTAGAGAGTGAAAACACGAAAGAGCACCCGTACGATCCCGTGAGAGGCACCAACACCTCGTACGGGACCAATGTAACTCGTACGAACTGATCGCGCGGGCACGGGACCCCCGGTTTTCGAGAATAAGACGATAATTTGCATACTTCTAGACTTAGGCTCAAAACATGGCGTTAGTAGGTGAAAACTCGAAACAGCCTCCGAACGGCCCCATAAATGGCATCAACACCTCGCACGGGACCAGTGTAACTCGTACGAACTGACCGGACGACCATGGGACCCCCGCTTTTAGAATACGATGATAATTTCCATATATCTAAACTTAGGCAAAACACGGCGTTGGTGGGTGAAAACCCGAAACAGCCCCTGAATGGCACCGTGAGTGGCACCAACACCTCGTACGGGTCCAATGAAACTCGTATGAACTGGTCGCGCGATCACGGGACCCCTGGTTTGAGAATATGACGATAATTAGCAAATTTCTAGACTTAGGCTTAAAAACATTGTGTTAGTGGGTGAAAACCCGAAACAGGCCCCGAACGGCCCCGTGAGTGGCACCAACACCTCGTATGGGACCAATGTAACTCGTACGAACTGACCGCATGCTCACGGGACCCCCGGTTTGAGAATACGATGATAATTTGGATATTTATAGACTTAGGATTAAAAACATGGCGTTAGTGGGTGAAAAGCCGAAACAACCCCCGAACGGCCCCGTGAGTGGCACTAACACCTCGCACGGGACCAATATAACACGTACGAACTGACTGTGCGGCCACGGGACCCCCGGATTAAGAATACGACGATAATTAGCATATTTCTAGACTTAGGCTTAAAAACATTGCGTTAGTGGGTGAAAATCCGTAACAACCCTCGAACGGCCTTGTGAGTGGCACCAACACCTCGCACGGGACCAATGTAACTTGTAGAAACTGACCGCAAGATCAAGGGACTCCCGATATGAGAATATGATGATAATTTTAAAATATGAGGACTTAAGTATAAAATGAGGCGTTAGAGGGTGAAAACACGGAAGGGCACCCGTATGATCCCGTGAATGGCACCAACACCTCGCACGCGACCAATGTAACTCGTACGAACTGACCGCGCGTCCACGGGACCCCCGGTTCGAGAATAAGACGATAATTTGCTTATTTCTAGACTTAGGCTTAAAAACATGGCGTTAGTGGGTGAAAACTCGAAAAAAAACCCGAACGACCCCGTAAATGGCACCAACACCTCGCACGGGACCAATGTAACTCGTACGAACTGACCGGACGACCACGGGACCCCCGGATTGATAATATGACAATAATTTGAATATTTCTAGACTTAGGCTTAAAAATATGGCATTTGTGAATGAAAACTCGAAACAGCCCCCGAACGGCCCCGTGAGTGCCACCAACACCTCGGATGGGACCAATGTAACTTGTAAGAACTGACCGAACGATCACGGGACCCCCGATTTGAGAATACGTCGATATTTTACATATTTCTAGACTTAGGCTTAAAAACTTGACGTTAGTGGGTGAAAACCCGAAACAACCCCCGAACGGCCCCGTGAGTGGCACCAACACCTCACACGGGACCAATGTAACTCCTACAAACTGATCACGCGATCACGGGACCCCGGTTTGAGAATACGATGATAATTTGCATATTTCTAGACCTAAGCATAAAACATGGCGTTGGTGGGTGAAAACCCGAAACAGCTCCCGAACGGCCCCGTGAGTGGCACCAACAACTCACACGGGACCAATGTAACTCGTACGAACTGACCGCGCGATCACGGAACGCCCGATGTGAAAATACGACGATATTTTGCATATTTCCAGACTTAGGCTTAAAAACATGGCTTTAGTGGGTGAAAATCGAATCAACCCCCGAACGGCCCTGTGAGTGGCACAAACGCCTCGCATGGGACCAATGTAACTCGTACGAACTGAGCGCACACTCCGGTTTGAGAATACGACGATAATTTGCAGATTTCTAGACTTAGGCTTAAAAACAAGGCGTTGGTGGGGGAGAACTCAAAACAGCCATCGAACGGCCCCGTGAGTGGCACTAACTACTCGCACCGGACCAACGTAACTCGTACGAACTGATAGCACGATCACGGGACCCACGGTTCGAGCATACGATGATAACTTGCATATTTCTAGACTTAGGCTTAAAAACATTGCGTTGTTGGGTGAAAACCCGAAGCAGCCCCCGAACGGCCCCGTGAGTGGCACCAACACCTCGTACGCGACCAATGTAACTCCTATGAACTAACCACGCGATCATGGGACCCCTGATATGTGAATACGACGATAATTTTAGAATATGAGTACTTAATCTTAAAAACAAGGCGTTAGAGGGTGAAAACACGAAAGAGCACTCGTACGGTCCCGTGAGAGGCACAAACACCTCGCACGGGACAAATGTAACTCGTACGAACTCATCGCACGATAAGGACACCCCCAATTTGAGAATACGACGATAATTTGCATATTTCTAGACTTAGGCTTGAAAACATGGCGTTAGTGGGTGAAAACCCGAAACAACCCCCGAAAGGCCCCGTGAGTGGCACTAACACCTCGCACGGGACCAAAGTAACTCGTACGAAATGACCGCGCAATCATCGGACCCCAAGTTTAAGAATACGTCGATCATTTACATATTTCTAGACTTGGACAAAACATTGCGTTGGGGGGTGAAAACCCGAACGGCCCAGTGAGTGGCACCAGCACCTAGCTTGGGACCAATGTAACTCGTACAAACTATCCGCGTGATCATGGGACCCCCGGTTTGAGAATACGACGATAATTTTCATATTTCTAGGATTTGGCTAAAAAACATGGCGTTAGTGGGTTTTCCTGAAACAACCCCTGAACGGCACCGTGAGTGGCACTAACACCTCGTACGGGTCCAATGAAACTCGTATGAACTGACCGCGCGATCACGGGGCCCCTGGTTTGAGAATATGACGATAATTTGCATATTTCTAGACTTAGGCTTAAAAACATTGCGTTAGTGGGTGAAACGCCGTAACAACACCCGAAAGGCCCCGTGAGTGGCACCAACACCTCGCACGAGACAATTGTAACCTGTAGAAACTGACCGCGCGATCGCAGGACTCCCGATATGAGAATACGATGATAATTTTAGAATATGAGGAATTAAGTATAAAACGAGGCGTTAGAGGGTGTCAACACGAAAGAGAACCCTTACGATCCTGTGAGAGGCACCAACACCCCGTATGGGACCAATGTAACTCGTACGAACTGACCACGCGATCCCCGATTTGAGAATACGACGATAATTTGCATATTTCTAGACTTAGGCTTAAAAACATGGCGTTAATGGGTGAAAACCCGTAACAGCCTCCGAATGGCCCCGTGAGTGGCACCAACACCTCGCATGGGACCAATGTAAGTACGAACTTATCGTGCGATCATCGAACCCCCGGTTTTAGAATACGACGATAATTTGCATATTTTTGGACTTAGGCATAAAAACATGGCGTTGGTGGGTGAAACCTAAAACAGCCCCCGAACGGCCCCGTGAGTGGCACCAACACCTCACACGGGACCAACGTAACTCTTACGAACTGACCGCGCAATCACGGGACCCCCGGTTTGATACTACGACAATAATTTGAATATTTCTAGACTTAGGCTTAAAAACTTGGCGTTGGTGAATGAAAACTTGAAATAGCCCCCGAACGACCCCGTGAGAGGTACCAACACCTCGCATGGGACCAATGTAACCCGTACGAACTGACCGTGTGTTCACGGGACCCCTGGTTTGAGAATACGACGATAATTTGCATATTTCTAGACTTAGGCTTAGAAACATGGCGTTAGTGGTGAAAAGCCGAAATAGCCCCCGAACGGCCCCGTGAGTGGCACCAACACCTCGTACGGGACCAACGTAACTCGTACGAACTGACCGCACAATCACAGGACCCCCAGTTCGAGAATAAGATGATGACTTGCATATTTCATGACTTAGTCTTAAAAACATGGCGTTAGTGGGTGAAAACTCGAAACAACCCCAAACAGCACCGTGAGTGGCACTAACACCTCGTACGGGACCTATGTAACTCGTACGAACTGACTACGCAATCACGGGACCCCCGATTTGAGAATATGACGATAATTAGCATATTTCTAGACAGGCTTAAAAACATGACGTTAGTGGGTGAAAATCCGTAACAATCCCCGAACGGCCCCGTGAGTGGCACCAACACCTCGCACGAGACCAATGTAACTCGTAGGAACTGACCGCGTGATCACGGGACTCCCGATATGTGAATACAACGATAATTTTAGAATATGAGTACTTAATCTTAAAAACAAGGCGTTAGAGGGTGAAAACACGAAAGAGCACTCGTACGGTCCTGTGAGAGGCACAAACACCTCGCACGGGACAAATGTAACTCGTACGAACTGATCGCGCGATAACGACACCCCCGATTTGAGAATACGACCATAATTTGCATTTTTCTAGACTTAGGCTTAAAAACATGGCGTCAGTGGGTGAAAACCCGAAACAACCCCCGAACTGCCCCGTGAGTGGTACTAACACCTCGCACGGGACCAATTTAACTCGTACGAAATGACCAGACGACCACGGGACCCCCGGTTTTAGAATACGACGATAATTTCCATATTTCTAGACTTAGGCAAAACATGGCGTTGGTGGGTGAAAATCCGAAACAACCCCCGAACGGCACCGTGAGTGGCACCAACACCTCGTACGGGTCCAATGAAACTCGTATGAACTGACCGCGCGATCACGGGACCCCCGGTTTGAGAATACGACGATAATTTGCATATTTCTAGATTTAGGCTTAAAAATATGGCGGTAATGGGTGAAAACCCGTAACAGCCTCCGAATGGCCCCGTGAGTGGCACCAACACCTCGCACGGGATCAATGTAAGTATGAACTGATCCTGCGATCACGGAGCCCCGGTTTTAGAATACGACGATAATTTGCATATTTCTAGACTTAGGCATAAAAACATGGCGTTAGTGGGTGAAAACCCGAAACAGCCCCCGAACGGCCCCATGAGTGGTACCAACACCTCATATGGGACCAACATAACTCGTACCAACTGACCGCATCGATCACGGGACCCCAAGTTTGAGAATACGATGATAATTTTAGATTTCTAGACTTAGGCTTAAATACATGGCGTTGATGGGGGAAAACTCGAAACAGCCACCGAACGTCCCCGTGAGTGGCACTAACACCTCGCACGGGACCAGTGTAACTCGTACTAACTAACCGTTCGATCACGGGACCCCCGGTCTGAGAATACGACGATAATTTGCATATTTCTAGACCTAGGCTTAAAAACATGGCGTTAGTGGGTGAAAAGCCGAAACAACCCCCGAACGGCCCCGTGAGTGGAACTTACACCTCGCACGGGACCAATATAACACGTACGAACTGACTGCGCGACCACGGGACCCCCGGATTAAGAATACGATGATAATTAGAATATTTCTAGACTTAGGCTTAAAAACATTGCGTTAGTGGGTGAAAATCCGTAACAACCCCCGAACGGCCCTGTGAGTGGCACCAACACCTCGCACGGGACCAATGTAACTTGTAGAAACTGACCGCAAGATCACGGGACTCCCGATATGAGAATATGACGATAATTTTAAAATATGAGGACTTAATATAAAATGAGGCGTTAGAGGGTGAAAACACGAAAGAGCACCTGTACGATCCCGTGAGAGGCACCAACACCTCATACGGGACCAATGTAACTCGTACGAACTGACCGCGCGATCACGGGGCCCCCGGTTCGAGAATAAGACGATAATTTGCATATTTCTAGACTTAGGCTCAATACCATGGCGTTAGTGGGTGAAAACTCGAAACATCCCCCGAACGGCCCCGTGAATGGCACGAACACCTCGCACGGGACCAATGTAACTCGTACGAACTGACCGGACGACCACGGGACTCCCGGTTTTAGAATATGACGATAATTTCCATATTTCAAGACTTAGGCAAAATATGGCGTTGGTGGATGAAAACCCGAAACAGCCCCCGAACGGCACCGTGAGTGGCACCAACACCTCGTACGGGTCCAATGAAACTCGTATGAACTGACCGCGCGATCACGGGGCCCCCGGTTTGAGAACACGATGATAATTTGCATATTTATAGACTTAGGCTTAAAAACATTGCGTTTGTGGGTGAAAACCCAAAAGAACCGCCGAACGGCCCCGTGAGTGGCACCAACACCTCGCACGGGACCAATGTAAGTACGAACTGATCGTGCGATCACGGAACCCCCGATTTTAGAACACGACGATAATTTGCATATTTCTAGACTTAGGCTTAAAAACATGGCGTTAATGGGTGAAAACCCGTAACAGCCTCCGAATGGCCCCGTGAGTGGCACCAACACCTCGCACGGGACAAATGTAAGTACGAACTGATCGTGCGATCACGGAACCCCCGATTTTAGAACACGACGATAATTTGCATATTTCTAGACTTAGGCTTAAAAACATTGCGTTTGTGGGTGAAAACCCAAAACAACCGCCGAACGGCCCCGTGAGTGGCACTAACACCTCGCACGGGACAAATGTAACTCCTATGAACTAACCGCGCGAGCACGAAACCCCCGATTTGATAATATGACGATAATTTGTATATTTCTAAACATAAGCATAAAACATGGCGTTTGTGGGTGAAAAGTCAAAATAGCCCCCGAATGGCCACGTGAGTGGCACCAACACCTCGTATGGGACCAATGTAACTCGTACGAACTGATCGCATGATCACGGGACCCCCGGTTTGAGAATACGGCGAAAATTTTAAATTTCCAAACTTAGGCTTAAAAACATGGCGTTGGTGGGGGAAAACTCGAAACAACCACCGAACGGACCCGTGAGTGGCACTAACACCTCGCACGGGACCAATGTAACTCGTACGAACTGACCGCACGATCACGGGACCCCCGGTTTGAGAATACAATGATAATTTGCATATTTATAGACTTAGGATTAAAAACATGGCGTTAGTGGGTGAAAAGCCGAAAAAACCCCCGAACGGCCCCGTGAGTGGCACTAACACCTCGTACGGGACCAATATAACTCGTACGAACTGACTGCGCGACCACGGGACCCCCGGTTTAAGAATACGATGATAATTAGCATATTTCTAGACTTAGGCTTAAAAACATGGCGTTAGTGGGTGAAAATCCGTAACAACCCTCGAACGGCCCTGTGAGTGGCACCAACACCTCGCACGGAACCATTGTAATTTGTAGAAACTGACCGCGCGATAACGGGACTCCCGATATGAGAATACGACGATAATTTTAAAATATGAGGACTTAAGTATAAAACGAGGCGTTAGAGGGTGAAAACACGAAAGAGCACCCGTACGATCCCTTGAGGCCAACACCTCGTACGAACTGATCGCGCGACCACGGGGGCCCCGGTTCGAGAATAAGACGATAATTTGCTTATTTCTAGACTTAGGATAAAAAACATGGCGTTAGTGGGTGAAAACTCGAAAAAAACCCCGAACGACCTCGTAAATAGCACCAACACCTCGCACGGGACCAATGTAACTCGTATGAACTGACCGGACGACCACGGAACCCCGGTTTTAGAATACGACGATAATTTGCATATTTCTAGACTTAGGCATAAAAACATGGCGTTGGCGGGTGAAAACCCGAAACAGCCCCCGAACGTCCCCGTGAGTGGCACCAACAATTCACACGGGACCAATGTAACTCTTACAAACTGACCGCGCGATCACGGGACCCCCGGATTGATAATATGACAATAATTTGAATATTTCTAGACTTAGGCTTAAAAATATGGCATTTGTGAATGAAAACTCGAAACAGCCCCCGAACGGCCCCGTGAGTGCCACCAACACCTCGGATGGGACCAATGTAACTCGTAAGAACTGACCGAACGATCACGGGACCCCCGATTTGAGAATACGACGATATTTTACATATTTCTAGACTTAGGCTTAAAAACTTGACGTTAGTGGGTGAAAACCCGAAACAACCCCCGAACGGCCCCGTGAGTGGCACCAACACCTCACACAGGACCAATGTAACTCCTACAAACTGATCACGCGATCACGGGACCCCGGTTTGAGAATACGATGATAATTTGCATATTTCTAGACCTAAGCATAAAACATGGCGTTGGTGGGTGAAAACCCGAAACAGCTCCCGAACGGCCCCGTGAGTGGCACCAACACCTCACACGGGACCAATGTAACTCGTACGAACTGACCGCGCGATCACGGAACGCCCGATGTGAGAATACGATGATATTTTGCATATTTCCAGACTTAGGCTTAAAAACATGGCTTTAGTGGGTGAAAATCGAATCAACCCCCAAACGGCCCTGTGAGTGGCACAAACGCCTCGCATGGGACCAATGTAACTCGTACGAACTGACCGCACACTCCGGTTTGAGAATACGACGATAATTTGCAGATTTCTAGACTTAGGCTTAAAAACAAGGCGTTGGTGGGGGAGAACTCAAAACAGCCATCGAACGGCCCCGTGAGTGGCACTAACTACTCGCACCGGACCAACGTAACTCGTACGAACTGATAGCATGATCACGGGACCCACGGTTCGAGAATACGATGATAACTTGCATATTTCTAGACTTAGGCGTAAAAACATTGCGTTGTTGGGTGAAAACCCGAAACAGCCCCCGAACGGCCCCGTGAGTGGCACCAACACCTCGTACGCGACAAATGTAACTCCTATGAACTAACCACGCGATCATGGGACCCCTGATATGTGAATACGACGATAATTTTAGAATATGAGTACTTAATCTTAAAAACATGGCGTTAGAGGGTGAAAACACGAAAGAGCACTCGTACGGTCCCGTGAGAGGCACAAACACCTCGCACGGGACAAATGTAACTCGTACGAACTGATCGCGCGATAAGGACACCCCCGATTTGAGAATACGACGATAATTTGCATATTTCTAGACTTAGGCTTAAAAACATGGCGTTAGTGGGTGAAAACCCGAAACAACCCCCGAAAGGCCCCGTGAGTGACACTAACACCTCGCACGGGACCAAAGTAACTCGTACGAAATGACCGCGCAATCATCGGACCCCAAGTTTAAGAATACGTCGATAATTTACATATTTCTAGACTTAGACAAAATATTGCGTTGGGGGGTGAAAACCCGAATGGCCCAGTGAGTGGCACCAGCACCTAGCACGGGACCAATGTAACTCGTACAAACTATCCGCGTGATCATGGGACCCCCGGTTTGAGAATACGACGATAATTTGCATATTTCTAGGATTTGGTTAAAAAACATGGCGTTAGTGGGTTTTCCTGAAACAACCCCCGAACGGCGCCGTGAGTGGCACTAACACCTCGTACGGGTCCAATGAAACTCGTATGAACTGACCGCGCGATCACGGGGCCCCCGGTTTGAGAATACGACGATAATTTGCATATTTCTAGACTTAGGCTTAAAAACATTGCGTTAGTGGGTGAAACGCCGTAACAACACCCGAAAGGCCCCGTGAGTGGCCCCAACACCTCGCACGAGACCAATGTAACTCTTCTCTCTACAAAACCTTCAGCCAAACACAACCCTAAAACTACCACTGCCTTACCCTACCAATCTACCTCCGGCCACCTTAACCTATAGGCTACCATGAACAAACTACCTCCGGCCATTCGTGGTGGGTGGGCTCGTAACCCTATCCCTTCCCAAACATCCTCGAACACGGATGGGAACTCCCAGAGGCGTACCCCCCCTTTAGAAGTTGCTAGATTTGTTCCTTTTGATGCAGTGAGATTTCCCTCCAATCAAGATAGCGGCCTGGGAATGGAGTCTGGTCCGATTGATATTCAAGATTCAATTGACAAGGAAGAAAATGAAGAGGGACAAATTGTTGCCTTAGAAGATACGATTCAGGACTCTAAGATTGTAGAGATGTACAAGGAATTCATGAAGAGGGTTCTCATATGAGGATGTACTGCAACATGGAAGAGCCATAAACGAAAGCAAGGACTCCACCAATACTGGGGATGGAGATAAGAGAGGGATAAGGCAAGAAGCAGGGGATTGTATTGGTAGTGGACCTATTCCATGCTCCCCCAAGAACGTGGCTGTGGAGAAATCTTGGAAGGATGTTGTTGCCAATAAAAGATACCCCAAGCTTCGACTCACATATCATCCCCCTCTATTTCTGATAACAGGATCACTGTGGCCCCTCCAGTGGAGATAGCAGCTAATGGATATGCTAAATGGGAGAATAGCATGGTGGGTTGCTTTCTGGGAAGGAAATTACCTTACACCTTAGTTTGCAATATAGCACATAAGTTATGGAACAAGTTTGGCCTCAAACAGATTGTGGGTCACAACAATGGTTTCTATTTCTTTATGTTTGATAATGCTAATATGAGGGATGAGGTAATTGACAATGGCCCATGGCATTTTGTGGGGAACCCAATTATCAACCAAAAATGGGCTCCAAACTTCTCTTTCAGCAAAGACTCAACTTCAGTGATTCCTGTTTGGGTCAAATTTCATGACATTCCTGTCCAGTTATGGACAGAGGAGGGGCTGAGCTATGTGGCTAGCTCAGTTGGAATACCAATGTATGCTGATACTATAACTGAAGGAATGCAGAAAATCAGTTTTGCTAGGATATGTGTGGAGTTAAAAGTCATGGGAGAATACCCAAGGACCATTGATATTAAAATGGAGGATGGGTCCATTGCTGTGGTTGCAGTTGAGTACCAAGAAAAACCTCCATCGTGTATCAAATGTGGCATTTTTGGTCATGATCTCCTCAATTGTCAGAAGGCCAAGAAGGCATGGGTGGCAACTAACAACAAAGAGATGATGTGTCCTTTCAAAAGTCAGACTGAGATTCAGAAGGCCTTAGAAGAGGAATGGACCCAAGTGCAATACACAACTAATAAGAATCATAATGACAAGAGGGCAACAAAACCAAAAGAAGTTCAGGCCGAGGTAGGGATCAATCTAGTTCCTAATGCCAGGAATGATCCAGTAGCAGGGCAGCCTGAGGTAGTTACTAAGCCAGTGTTAGAAGAAGGGGATAAGAGAATAAATTCCCCTAATCCATTTGATATTTTGGAGACTGAGAATGAAGATCCTCTAATGTCCACTCCTGCACCAGCTGGCTTGGTTCTTAAGATTAAGGCAGTTGATGAACTTGACAAGGGGCTGGAAAGGGGAGGAGACAAAGGTGGAGGCAATGAGTTACCTGGGAGTAACAAGAAAGGGAAGAAGAAATCAGGTAACAAAGTTAAGAAGTTTAGATGACCAGAATGGGTACATGGAATATAAGGGGCCTTAATGCTCCTCATAAGCAGGTGGAGGTAGTTAAACTAATAAAGGATAATAGATTAGACCTTATCAGTCTTGTGGAAACTAAGATTAGAAGGAACAATATGGAGACTATTAAAAGTTCTTGCTTCTATCATTGGGAGTATATCCATAATTGCCCCACGGATGGGGGGTGTGGCTAGAGTGATTGTGGGCTGGAACCCAAATATTCTGAAGATTGAGGTGATCTACACTCATAGACAGGCCCTGTTCTGCCTTGTAAATATCATTGGTACCAGCTACTCCTTCCATGCTACCTTCATATATGGGGAAAACCTTCCTGAGCAGAGGAGATGCCTTTGGACTTTCCTTAGAGAAAATAAATTGGTGGTTAATGATGGGCCTTGGATACTAATGGGGGATTTTAATGTGGTCAGATGCCAGGAGGAAAAAATGGGAGTATTGGGTATTGACAGAGCTGCTGCTGAGGAGTTTGATGATTGTCTGAATGAGCTAAATGCGGATGATATGGTCAATAGTGGGTTATGGTTCACCTGGAATAGGAATCAGAGGGGTGACAATAATGTTCAATCGAGGATTGATAGAGTCATACACAATGATAGGTGGGCTGCTCTCTTCCCTAATTCACAAGCTATTACCCTTCCTTGTGGAATTTCGGACCACAGTCCCATTATCACCATTATGGATAACACTATTACTTGGAGACCTAAGCCATTCAAGTTCTTCAACTTCTGGATGAATCACGATGAGTTTATGACTACTATCATTGAAGCTTGGGATGTTGATGTGGATGGGAACCCAATGCAGAAGCTCTTCAAGAAGCTGAATAGAGTCAAGGCCTCTTTGAAGCACTTTAATAGGATGTTCTTTAACAAGATTTCAGCAATGGTTGCTGATTCCAAGTCTAAGCTTAATGCTATCCAAAGTGAGCTGGACAGAGATGGTGCTAATAGGGAGAAGCAGGATGCTGCTAAGGCGATGAGAATCAAATATGCTAAGCTTAGGAATGAGGAGGAGTCATTCCTTAGAAAGAAGGCTAGACTTAAGTGGCTGCAGCTGGGAGACCAAAATAATACTTTCTTTCATAAGAAAGTAAATCAAAATGTGGCTAGAAGGAAAATTTTGAGCATTGAAGATGATCATGGTGTGAGAATTGAAGGGAAAGAGCAGGTTGCTGGAGAAGCTGTGAAATTTTTTGGGAACTTGTTAGGGAATAGGTCGCGATGTATTGATGCTAACACTGTTTTGGGGGAGGTGATTAAGAATAAACTCACCTCTAATCAAGCTGAGTTATTGGAGAAAGAGGTCACACATGATGAAATCAAAGAGGCAATGTTTGGAATTGGGTCTGACAAGGCCCCTGGTCCGGATGGCTTTAACAGCTATTTCTTTAAAATGAATTGGCAGCTTGTGGGGGAAGAGGTGTGTGAGGCTATAAAATTCTTTTTCGATAATGGGAGTTTCTTCAACCAGTGGAACTGTACCAGCCTGGCTTTGATTCCTAAGGTTGCAGCCCCTAGAAGTATGAGGGATTTCAGACCTATATCGTGCTGCAACACCTTGTACAAGTGCATCTCCAAAGTTATTACTTGCAGGCTTAAGAAGATGATGCCAGACCTCATTAGTAATAATCAGGCTGCCTTTGTTGAAGGCAGATCCATAGCTGATAACATCCTGCTATTACAAGAGTTAATGAGAAATTATCATAGGGACTCTAACCCTCCTAGATGTGCAATTAAGATAGATATTCTTAAAGCCTATGATACAGTGAGCTGGGACTTCCTGATGCAGCTATTGACTCATGTTGGCTTCCCCCCCAAAGTCATTGGGTGGATCTCCAAGTGTGTGACTACTACCAGGTTCTCCATTAATCTGAATGGGGAACTGAATGGGTTTTTTCATGGGAAAAGAGGGCTCAGGCAGGGAGACCCTCTCTCTCCATATCTTTTCCTGCTTGTGATGGAGGCTTTCTCTGGGATTATTTCTAAAGCTGCTGAATCAGACCTGTTCAGTTATCACCCCAGGTGCAAGGAGATGGCCCTAACTCATCTTAGTTTTGCTGATGATCTGATAGTTTTTACTGGTGGGGACAGGGTGTCTTGCAGCATTGTGAAGGAGGCCATATCAAAGTTCAGCTCTTTAACTGGGCTTATGGTCAACTTGGAGAAGAGCAGCCTCTTCACTACTGGGGTTAATGTGGATGGGATTCAGGAGATCTCCTCTATTCTGGGAATACAGCACAGCTCCCCTCCTTTCAAATATCCGGGGGTTCCTCTCATCACAACTAGGTTGAAGAAGGAGGATTGCTCTCACTTGGTGGAAAGGATTACTATGAGAACCAGATGTTGGACTAATAAATTCCTGAGTTTTGCAGGTAGGCTCCTCCTTGTGAAGACTGTGATTTTCAGCATCCAAGTGTATTGGGCAAGCATTTTTATCCTGCCCAAGAGCATCATTAAAAAAATTGAGCAGATTATGAGGAATTACTTATGGAAAGGGGATGAGGCTAATAGCAAAGGGGCAAAAGTTGCTTGGAAGGATATTTGTGTATCTCTGGATGAGGGGGGGCTAAATATCAAGTGTCTAGAGACTTGGAACAGAGCAGCTATGGCTAAGCATTTGTGGAATCTATGCAGTAAGAAGGACAGCCTATGGATCAAATGGTGCAACATTTATAAGATCAAGGGAAGGAGCATCTGGGCTCTGAGTATCCCAAATGATTCTTCATGGAGCTGGAGGAAAATCCTCAAGAGCAGAGAGAAGTTTAGAAGTAAAATAAAGACCATCATTGGTAATGGAAATCATGCTTTTATGTGGTTTGATAATTGGCACCCTAATGGCCCGCTGCACCCCTTATATGGGGGAAACATTGTGTATCACTCTGCTAGTAATCTAAAAGCAAAAGTTTCTGATTTTATCCACCACTTAGAGTGGAGATGGCCTTCAACTGTGACTTGGGAGCTGAATGAAGTTAAGAATGCTATTCTTCCTACTATTCAGGATGCAAATGATAATGTTGTGTGGCTGCCCTCTAATAATGGGAAGTTCACCATAGCTTCTGCTTGGGATCTTTTAAAGGCACATAAGCCTATGGTTAACTGGAGCAAGTTTGTGTGGAGTAAGGTGTGCATCCCTAAATGCTCTTTCATTACCTGGTTGGTGGTTAGGAGGGCCATCAACACTAAAGTTAATCTACATGAGTGGGGGGTTTCTACGGCTGACCTGTGTGAGTTATGTGGGAATGAGAGGGAGACATATAACCACTTGTTCACTCAGTGCAGCCTTAGTAAAAGTATATGGCAAGAGGTGTGGCTAAGAAACCAATGCTATAGGGATACCCTGGATTTAAATAGTGAGTTGGATATGGCTACTATTAACCACTCTACGAAGACTCTATGCGATAAGATAAGATCCTTATCCTTTACTACTACTATCTACTGCATTTGGATGGAAAGGAATGCTAGATGCTTCAAGCATGTCTCCAATTTCCTTGACTCCATTGTGAAGGGCATTGAAAACATGGTTCGAGCAAAAGTGCTTACTTGGAAGAAGGACAGAAGGAACTATGCAAACTGGATGGCTTGTATGTACTGGAACATTCCTGAAGATAGGCTTCTGTACTAAGGATTAGTCTAGTTTTGGCTTTTCTTGTTGTTTTGTTTGCCTTTGGGGTATGCCCTGGGGTTTCCTTTCTTTTGTTAAGGTTTTTTCCTCTGTAAATTCTTAGTTTTTATATATTCTCAATCTTTCCCAAAAAAAAAAATTTGTAGGAACTGACCGCGCGATCGCAGGACTCCCGATATGAGAATACGAAGATAATTTTAAAATATGAGGACTTAAGTATAAAACGAGGCGTTAGAGGGTGAAAACACGAAAGAGCACCCTTACGATCCTGTGAGAGGCACCAACACCCCGTACGGGACCAATGTAACTCGTACGAACTGACCACGCGATCACGGGATCCCCGGTTTGAGAATACGACGATAATTTGCATATTTCTAGACTTAGGCTTAAAAACATGGCGTTAATGGGTGAAAACCCGTAACAGCCTCCGAATGGCCCCGTGAGTGGCACCAACACCTCGCACGGGACCAATGTAAGTACGAACTTATCGTGCGATCACCGAACCCCCGGTTTTAGAATACGACGATAATTTGCATATTTTTGGACTTAGGCATAAAAACATGGCGTTGGTGGGTGAAAACCTAAAACAGCCCCCGAACGGCCCCGTGAGTGGCACCAACACCTCACACGGGACCAATGTAACTCTTACGAACTGACTGCGCGATCACGGGACCCCCGATTTGATAATACAACAATAATTTAAATATTTCTAGACTTAGGCTTAAAAACATGGCGTTGGTGAATTAAAACTTCAAACAGCCCCCGAACGACCCCGTGAGAGGTACCAACACCTCGCATGGGACCAATGTATCTCGTACGAACTGACCGCGTGATCATGGGACACCTGGTTTGAGAATACGACGATAATTCGCATATTTCTAGACTTAGGCTTAAAAACATGGCGTTAGTGGGTGAAAAGCCGAAAGATCCCCTGAACGGCACCGTGAGTGGCACCAACACCTCGTACGGGACCAACGTAACTCGTACGAACTGACCGCACGATCACGGGACCCCCAGTTCGAGAATAAGATAATGACTTGCATATTTCATGACTTAGTCTTAAAAACATGGCGTTAGTGGGTGAAAACTCGAAACAACCCCAAACAGCACCGTGAGTGGCACTAACACCTCGCACGGGACCTATGTAACTCGTACGAACTGACTGCGCAATCACGGGACCCCCGATTTGAGAATATGACGATAATTAGCATATTTCTAGGCTTAGGCTTAAAAACATGACGTTAGTGGGTGAAAATCCGTAACAATCCCCGAACGGCCTCGTGAGTGGCACCAACACCTCGCACGAGACCAATGTAACTCGTAGGAACTGACCGCGTGATCACGGGACTCCCGATATGTGAATACGACGATAATTTTAGAATATTAGTACTTAAAAAACAAGGCGTTAGAGGGTGAAAACACGAAAGAGCACTCGTACGGTCCCGTGAGAGGCACAAACACCTCGCACGGGACAAATGTAACTCGTACGAACTGATCGCGCGATAACGACACCCCCGATTTGAGAATACAACCATAATTTGCATATTTATAGACTAAGGCTTAAAAACATGGCGTCAGTGGGTGAAAACCCGAAACAACCCCCGAACTGCCCCGTGAGTGGCACTAACACCTCGCACGGGACCAATTTAACTCGTACGAACTGACTGCGCGATCACGGGGCCCCCGGTTTGAGAATACGACGATAATTTGCATATTTCTAGACTTAGGCTTAAAAACATTGCGTTAGTGGGTGAAAACCCGAAACAACCCCCGAACGGCCCCGTGAGTGGCACTAACACCTCGCACGGGACAAATGTAACTCCTACGAACTGACCGCGAGAGCACGGAACCCCCGGTTTGATAATACCACGATAATTTGTATATTTCTAGACATAAGCATAAAAGATGGCGTTTGTGGGTGAAAAGTCGAAACAGCCCCCGAACGGTCCCGTGAGTGGCACCAACACCTCATATGGGACCAAATGTAACTCGTACGTACTGACCGCATGATCACGGGACCCTCGATTTGAGAATACGACGATAATTTTAAATTTCTATACTTAGGCTTAAAAACCTGGCGTTGGTGGGGGAAAACTCGAAACAGCCACCGAACGGACCCGTGAGTGGCACTAACACCTCGCACGGGACCAATGTAACTCGTACGAACTGATCGTGCAATCACGGAACCCCCAATTTTAGAATACGACGATAATTTGCATATTTCTAGACTTAGGCATAAAAACATGGCGTTGGCGGGTGAAAACCCGAAACAGCCCCCGAACGTCCCCGTGAGTGGCACCAACAACTCACACGGGACCAATGTAACTCTTACTAACTGACCGCGCGATCACGGGACCGCCGGATTGATAATACAACAATAATTTGAATATTTCTAGACTTAGGCTTAAAAACATGGCGTTTGTGAATGAAAACACGAAACAGACCCCGAACGGCCCCGTGAGTGCCACCAACACCTCGCATGGGACCAATGTAACTCATACGAACTGAACGCACGATCACGGGACCCATGGTTTGAGAATACGACGATATTTTACATATTTCTAGACTTTTTTTTTTCGGAAATTGAATATATAAAGAAAA
The DNA here is from genome assembly GCA_949130495.1 of Sambucus nigra. NCBI lineage: Eukaryota > Viridiplantae > Streptophyta > Magnoliopsida > Dipsacales > Adoxaceae > Sambucus > Sambucus nigra. The sequence continues at coordinate 153,672,837 of OX422218.1, forward strand.
AACGAAGAATTTACAGAGGAGAAAACCTCAATTGAAGAAAAAGGAACCCCGGGGCATACCCCAAAGGCAAACAAACACCAAGACAGAAGCCTAACAAGACTAATCCTTAGAAAAGAAGCCTATCTTCAGGAATGTTCCAGTACATTCAAGCCATCCAGTTAGCATAGCTCCTTCTGTCCTTTTTCCACGTAAGCACTTTTGCTTTAACCATGTTTTCAATGCCCTTCACAATGGAGTCAAGGGAATTGGAGACATGCTTGAAGCATCTAGCATTCCTTTCCAACCATATGCAGTAGATAGTAGTAGTAAGGATAAGGATCTTATCTTATCACATAGGGTCTTCGTAGAGTGGTTAACAATAGCCATATCCACCTCACTATTTAAATCCTGGGTATCCCTATAGCATTGGTTTCTAAGCAACACCTCTTGCCATATACTTTTACTAAGGCTGCACTGAGAGAACAAATGGTTATATGTCTCCCTCTCATTTCCACATAACTCACAAAGGTCATCCAGAGAAACCCCCCATTCATGTAACTTAACTTTAGTGTTGATGGCCCTTCTAACCATCAGCCAAGTAATGAAAGAGAACTTAGGGATGCAAACCTTACTCCACACAAACTTGCTCCAGTTAACCATAGGCTTATGGGCCTTTAAAAGCTCCCAAGCAGAAGCAATGGTGAACTTCCCATTATTTGAGGGCAGCCACACAACATTATCATTTGCATCATGAATAGTAGGAAGAATAGCATTCTTAACATCATTCAGCTCCCAACTCACAGTTGAAGGCCATCTCCACTCCAATTGGTGGATAAAATCAGAAACTTTTGCTTTTAGATTACTAGCAGAGTCATACACAATGTTTCTCCCATATAGGGGATGCAACGGGCCATTTGGGTGCCAATTATCAAACCACATAAAAGCATGATTTCCATTCCTAATGATGGTCTTGATTTTACTTCTAAACTTCTCTCTGCTCTTGAGGATTTTCCTCCAACTCCATGAAGAATCATTTGGGATACTCAGAGCCCAGATGCTCCTTCCTTTGATCTTGTAAGTGTTGCACCATTTGATCCATAGGCTATCCTTCTTACTGCATAGATTCCATAAGTGCTTAGCCATAGCTGCTCTGTTCCAAGTCTCTAAACACTTGATATTTAGCCCCCCCTCATCCAGAGATACACAAATATCCTTCCAAGCAACTTTTTCCCCTTTGCTATTAGCCTCATCCCCTTTCCATAAGTAATTCCGCATAATTTGCTCAATTTTTTTAATGATACTCTTGGGCAGGATAAAAATGCTTGACCAATACACTTGGATGCTGAAAATCACAGTCTTCACAAGGAGGAGCCTACCTGCAAAACTCAGGAATTTATTAGTCCAACATCTGGTTCTCATAGTAATCCTTTCCACCAAGTGAGAGCAATCATCCTTCTTCAACCTAGTTGTAATGAGAGGAACCCCAAGATATTTGAAAGGAGGGGAACTATGTTGTATTCCAAGAATAGAGGAAATCTCCTGAATCCCATCCACATTAACCCCAGCAGTGAAAAGGTTGCTCTTTTCTAAGTTGACCATCAGCCCAGATAAAGAGCTGAATTTTGATATGGCCTCCTTCATAATGCTGCAAGAAACCTTGTCCCCACCAGCAAAAACAATCAGATCATCAGCAAAACTTAGATGAGTTAGAGCCATCTCCTTGCATCTGGGATGATACCTGAACAGGTCTGATTCAGTAGCTTTAGAAATAATCCCAGAGAAAACCTCCATCACAAGCAGGAAAAGGTATGGGGATAGAGGGTCTCCCTGCCTGAGCCCTCTTTTCCCATGAAAGAAGCCATTCAGCTCCCCATTCAGATTAATGGAGAACCTGGTTGTAGTCACACACTTGGAGATCCACCCAATGACTTTGGGGGGGAAACCAACATGGGTCAGCAGCTACATTAGGAAGTCCCAACTCATAGTATCATAGGCTTTTAGAATATCAATCTTAATTGCACATCTAGGGGGGGTAGAGTCCCTATGATAATTTCTCATTATCTCTTGTAATAGCAAAATGTTATCAGCAATGGATCTGCCTTCAACAAAAGCAGCCTGATTATTACTAATGAGGTCAGGCATCATCTTCTTAAGCCTGCAAGTGATCACTTTGGAAATGCACTTGTACAAGGTGTTACAACACGATATAGGTCTGAACTCCCTCATACTTCTAGGGGCTGCAACCTTAGGAATCAAAGCCAGACTAGTACAGTTCCATTGCACGATATAGGTCTGAACTTGTTAGGGAATAGGACTCAATGTGATGATGCTAACACTGTCTTAGGGGAGGTGATAAAGAATAAGCTCACCTCTAATCAAGCTGAGTTACTGGAGAAAGAGGTCACTCATGATGAAATCAAGGCTGCAATGTTTGGCATAGGGTCTCACAAGGCCCCTGGTCCTGATGGTTTTAACAGCTACTTCTTTAAGAAGAACTGGCAGCTTGTTGGGGGAGAGGTGTGTGAGGCTATAAAATTCTTTTTCATATTTCTAGACTTAAACTTAAAAACTTGACGTTAGTGGGTGAAAACCCGAAACAACCCCCGAACGGCCCCGTGAGTGGCACCAACACCTCACACGGGACCAATGTAACTCCTGCAAACTGATCACTTGATCACGGGACCCCGGTTTGAGAATACGATGATAATTTGCGTATTTCTAGACCTAAGCATAAAACATGGCGTTGGTGGGTGAAAACACGAAACAGACCCCGAACGGCCCCGTGAGTGGCACCAACACCTCACACGGGACCAATGTAACTCGTACGAACTGACCGCGCGATCACGGAACACCCGATGTGAGAATACGACGATATTTTGCATATTTCTAGACTTAGGCTTAAAAACATGGCTTTAGTGGGTGAAAATCGAATCAACCCCCGAACGGCCCCGTGAGTGGCACAAACTCCTCGAATGGGACCAATGTAACTCGTACGAACTGACCGCACACTCCGGTTTGAGAATACGACGATAATTTGCAGATTTCTAGACTTAGGCTTAAAAACCAGGCGTTGGTGGGGGAGAACTCAAAACAGCCATCGAACCGCCCCGTGAGTGGCACTAACTACTCGCACCGGACCAACGTAACTCGTACGAACTGATAGCACAATCACGGTACCCACGGTTCAAGAATACGATGATAACTTGCATATTTCTAGACTTAGGCTTAAAAACATTGCGTTGTTAGGTGAAAACCCGAAACAGCCCCCGAACGGTCCCGTGAGTGGCACCAACACCTCGTACACGACCAATGTAACTCGTATGAACTAACCACGCGATAACGGGACCCCCGATATGTGAATACGACGATAATCTTAGAATATGAGTAGTTAATCTTAAAAACAAGGCATTAGAGGGTGAAAACACGAAAGAGCACTCGTACTGTCCCGTGAGAGGCACAAACACCTCGCACGGGACAAATGTAACTCGTACGAACTGATCGCGCGATAACGAGACCCCCGGTTTGAGAATACGACGATAATTTGCATATTTCTAGACTTAGGCTTAAAAACATGGCGTTAGTGGGTGAAAATCCGAAACAACCCTCGAAAGGCCCCGTGAGTGGCACTAACACCTCGCACGGGACCAAAGTAACTCGTACGAAATGACCGCGCAATCATCGGACCCGAAGTTTGAGAATACGACGATAATTTACATATTTCTAGACTTGGACAAAACATTGCGTTGGGGGGTGAAAACCCGAACGGCCCAGTGAGTGGCACCGGCACCACCACCTAGCACGGGACCAATGTAACTCGTACAAACTATCCGCGTGATCATGGGACCCCCGATTTGAGAATACGACGATAATTTGCATATTTCTAGGATTTGGCTAAAAAACGTGGCGTTAGTGGGTTTTCCTGAAACAACCCCCGAACGGCACCGTGAGTGGCACTAACACCTCGTACGGGTCCAATGAAACTCGTACGAACTGACTGCGCGATCACGGGGCCCCCGATTTAAGAATACGACGATAATTTGCATAATTCTAGACTTAGGCTTAAAAACATTGCGTTAGTGGGTGAAAACCCGACACAACCCCCGAACGGCCCCGTGAGTGGCACTAACACCTCGCACGGGACAAATGTAACTCCTACGAACTGACCGCGCAAGCACGGAACCCCCGGTTTGATAATACCACGAAAATTTGTATATTTCAAGACATAAGCATAAAACATGGCATTTGTGGGTGAAAAGTCGAAACAGCCCCCGAACGGTCCCGTGAGTGGCACCAACACCTCGTATGGGACCAAATGTAACTCGTACGAACTGACCGCATGATCACGGGACCCTCGATTTGAGAATACGACGATAATTTTAAATTTCTATACTTAGGCTTAAAAGCATGGCGTTGGTGGGGGAAAACTCGAAACAGCCACCGAACGGACCCGTGAGTGGCACTAACACCTCGCACGGGACCAATGTAACTCGTACGAACTGACCGCACGATCACGGGACCCCCGGTTTGAGAATACGATGATAATTTCGAAATTTATAGACTTAGGATTAAAAACATGGCGTTAGTGGGTGAAAAGCCGAAACAACCCCCGAACGGCCCCATTAGTGGCACTAACACCTCGCACGGGACCAATATAACTCGTACGAACTGACTGCGCGACCACGGGACCCCCGGATTAAGAATACGACGATAATTAGCATATTTCTAGACTTAGGATTAAAAACATTGCGTTAGTGGGTGAATCTCCGTAACAACCCCCGAACGGCCCTGTGAGTGGCACCAACACCTCGCACGGGACCAATGTAACTTGTAGAAACTGAACGCAAGATCACGGGACTCCCGATATGAGAATACGGCGATAATTTTAAAATATGAGGACTTAAGTATAAAACGAGGCGTTAGAGGGTGAAATGGAAAGAGCACCCGTACGATCCCGTGAGAGGCGCCAACACCTCTTACGGGACCAATGTAACTCGTACGAACTGACCGCGCAATCACGGGACCCCCGATTCGAGAATAAGACGATAATTTGCATATGTCTAGACTTAGGCTAAAAACCATGGCGTTAGTGGGTGAAAACTGGAAAAAAAAACCCGAACGGCCTCTTGAATGGCACCAACATCTCGCACGGGACCAATGTAACTCGTACGAACTGATCGTGCAATCACAGAACCCCCGATTTTAGAATACGACGATAATTTGTAAATTTCTAGACTTAGGAATAAAAACATGGCGTTGGCGGGTGAAAACCCGAAACAGCCCCCGAACGTCCCCGTGAGTGGCACCAACAAATCACACGGGACCAATGTAACTCTTACTAACTGACCGCGCGATCACGGGACCCCCGGATTGATAATACGACAATAATTTGAATATTTCTAGACTTAGGCTTAAAAACATGGCGTTTGTGAATGAAAACTCGAAACAACCCCCGAACGGCCCCGTGAGTGCCACCAACACCTCGCATGGAACCAATGTAACTCATACGAACTTAACGCACGATCACGGGACCCCCGGTTTGAGAATACGACAATATTTTACATATTTCTAGACTTAGGCTTAAAAACTTGACGTTAGTGGGTGAAAACCCGAACCAACCCCCGAACGGCCCCGTGAGTGACACCAACACCTCACACGGGACCAATGTAACTCCTACAAACTGATCACGCGTTCACGGGACCCCGGTTTGAGAATACGATGATAATTTGCATATTTCTAGACCTAAGCATAAAAACATGGCGTTGGTGGGTGAAAACCCGAAACAGCCCCCGAACGGCCCCGTGAGTGGCACCAACACCTCACACGGGACCAATATAACTCGTACGAACTGACCGCGCGATCACGGAACGCCCGATGTTAGAATACGACGATATTTTGCATATTTCTAGACTTAGGCTTAAAAACATGGCTTTGGTGGGTGAAAATCGAATCAACCCCCGAACGGCCTCTTGAGTGGCGCAAACACCTCGCATGGGACCAATGTAACTCGAACGAACTGAATGCACACTCCGGTTTAAGAATACGATGATAATTTGCAGATTTCTAGACTTAGGCTTAAAAACAAGGCGTTGGTGGGGGAGAACTCAAAACAGCCATCGAACGGCCCCGTGAGTGGCACTAACTACTCGCACCGGACCAACGTAACTCGTACGAACTGATAGCACGATCACGGGACCCACGGTTCGAGAATACGATGATAACTTGCATATTTCTAGACTTAGGCTTAAAAACATTGCGTTGTTGGGTGAAAACCCAAAACAGCCCCCGAACGGTCCCGAGAGTGGCACCAACACCTCGTACGCGACCAATGTAACTCGTATGAACTAACCACTCGATCACGGGACCCCCGATATGTGAATACGAATATAATTTTAGAATATGAGTAGTTAATCTTAAAAACAAGGCGTTAGAGGGTGAAAACACGAAAGAGCACTCGTACTGTCCCGTGAGAGGCACAAACACCTCGCACGGGACAAATGTAACTCGTACGAACTGATCGCGCGATAATGAGACCCCCGGTTTGAGAATACGACGATAATTTGCATGTTTCTAGACTTAGGCTTAAAAACATGGCGTTAGTGGGTGAAAACCCGAAACAACCCCCGAAAGGCCCCGTGAGTGGCACTAACACCTCGTACGGGACCAAAGTAACTCGTACGAAATGACCGCGCAATCATCGGACCCGAAGTTTGAGAATACGACGATAATTTACATATTTCTAGACTTGGACAAAACATTGCGTTGGGGGGTGAAAACCCGAACGGCCCAGTGAGTGGCACCAGCACCTAGCACGGGACCAATGTAACTCGTACAAACTATCCGCGTGATCATGGGACCCCCGATTTGAGAATACGACGATAATTTGCATATTTCTAGGATTCGGCAAAAAAACATGGCGTTAGTGGGTTTTCCTGAAATAACCCCCGAACGGCACCGTGAGTGGCACTAACACCTCGTACGGGTCCAATGAAACTCGTATGAACTGACTGCGCGATCACGGGGCCCCCGGTTTGAGAATACGATGATAATTTGCATATTTCTAGACTTAGGCTTAAAAACATTGCGTTAGTGGGTGAAAACCCGAAACAACCCCCGAAAGGCCCCGTGAGTGGCACCAACACCTCGCACGGGACCAATGTTAGTACGAACTGATCGTGCGATCACGGAACCCCCGGTTTTAGAATACGATGATAATTTACATATTTTTGGACTTAGGCTTAAAAACATGGCGTTGGTGGGTGAAAACCTAAAACAGCCCCCGAACGGCCCCGTGAGTGGGACCAACACCTCACACGGGACCAATGTAACTCTTACGAACTGACCGCGCGATCACGGGACCCCCGGTTTGATAATACGACAATAATTTGAATATTTCTAGACTTAGGCTTAAAAATATGGCGTTGGTGAATGAAAACTTGAAACAACCCCCAAACGACCCCGTGAGAGGTACCAACACCTCGCATGGGACCAATGTAACTCGTACGAACTGACCGCGTGATCACGGGACCCCTGGTTTGAGAATACGACGATATTTTGCATATTTCTAGGATTCGGCAAAAAAACATGGCGTTAGTGGGTTTTCCTGAAATAACCCCCGAATGGCACCGTGAGTGGCACTAACACCTCGTACGGGTCCAATGAAACTCGTATGAACTGACCGCGCAATCACGGGACCCCCGGTTTGAGAATACGACGATAATTTGCATATTTCTAGACTTAGGCATAAAAATATGGCGGTAATGGGTGAAAACCCGTAACAGCCTCCGAATGGCCCCGTGAGTGGCACCAACACCTCGCACGGGATCCATGTAAGTACCAACTGATCCTGCGATCACGGACCCCCCGGTTTTAGAATACGACGATAATTTGCATATTTCTAGACTTAGGAATAAAAACATGGCGTTAGTGGGTGAAAACCCGAAACAGCCCCCGAACGGCCCCATGAGTGGCACCAACACCTCATATGGGACCAATATAACTCGTACCAACTGACCGCGCGATCACGGGAACCCAAGTTTGAGAATACGATGATAATTTCAGATTTCTAGACTTAGGCTTAAATACATGGCGTTGATGGGGGAAAACTCGAAACAGCCACCGAACGTCCCCGTGAGTGGCACTAACACCTCGCACGGGACCAGTGTAACTCGTACAAACTAACCGTTCGATCACGGGACCCCCGGTCTGAGAATACGACGATAATTGGCATATTTCTAGACTTAGGCTTAAAAACATGGCATTAGTGGGTGAAAAGCCGAAACAACCCTCGAACGGCCCCGTGAGTGGACCTTACACCTCGCACGAGACCAATATAACTCGTACGAACTGACTGCGCGACCACGGGACCCCCGGTTCAAGAATACGACTATAATTAGCATATTTCTAGACTTAGGCTTAAAAACATGGCGTTAGTGGGTGAAAATCCGTAACAATCCCCGAACGGCCCCGTGAGTGGCACCAACACCTCGTATGGGACCAACGGGACTCCCGGTTTGAGAATACGACAATAATTTGCATATTTCTAGGATTTGGCTCAAAAACATGGCGTTAGTGGGTTTTCCCGAAACAACCCCCGAACGGCCCCGTGAGTGGCACTAACATCTCGGACGGGACCAATGTAACTCGTACGAACTGACTGCGATCAAGGGACCCCCGGTATAAGAATACGATGATAATTAGCATATTTCTAGACTTAGGCTAAAAAACATGGCGTTAGTGGGTTAAACCCCGTAACAACACCCGAACGGCCCCGTGAGTGGCACCAACACCTCGCACGAGACTAATGTAACTTGTAGGAACTGACCGCGTGATCGCAGGACTCCCGATATGAGAATACGACGATAATTTTAAAATATGAGGACTTAAGTATAAAACGAGGCATTAGAGAGTGAAAACACGAAAGAGCACCCGTACGATCCCGTGAGAGGCACCAACACCTCGTACGGGACCAATGTAACTCGTACGAACTGACCACGCGATCACGGGACCCCCGGTTCAAGAATAAGACGATAATTTGCATATTTCTAGACTTAGGCTCAAAAACATGGCGTTAGTGGGTGAAAACTCGAAACAGCCCCGTGAATGGCACCAACACCACGTACGGGACCAATGTAACTCGTACGAACTGACCGGACGACCAAGGGACCCCCGGTTTTAGAATACGACGATAATTTCAATATTTCTAGACTTAGGCAAAACATGGTGTCGGTGGGTGAAAATCCGAAACAGCCCCCGAACGGCACCGTGAGTGGCAGCAACACCTCGTACGGGTCCAATGAAACTCGTATGAACTAACCGCGCGATCACGGGACCACCAGTTTGAGAATACGACGATAATTTGCGTATTTCTAGACTTAGGCTTAAAAATATAGTGGTAATGGGTGAAAACCCGTAACAGCCTCCGAATGGCCCCGTGAGTGGCATCAACACCTCGCACGGGACCAATGTAAGTACGAACTGCTCTTGCGATCACGGAACCCCCGGTTTTAGAATACGACCATAATTTGCATATTTCTAGACTTAGGCATAAAAACATGGCGTTAGTGGGTGAAAACCCGAAACAGCACCCGAACGGCCCCGTGAGTGGAATCAACACCTCACACGGGACCAGTGTAAATCTTACGAACTGACTGCGCGATCACGGGACCCCCGGTTTGAGAATACGACGATAATTTGCATATTTCTATACTTTGGCGTAAAAACGTGGCGTTAGTGGGTGAAAAACCGGAACAGCCCCCGAACGGCCCCGTGAGTGGCACCAATACCTCGTATGCAACCAATGAAACTCGTATGAACTAACCACACGATCACGGGATCCCCGGTTTGAGAATACGACGATAATACGCATATTTCTACACTTAGGCTTAAAAACACGGCGTTAGTGGGTGAAAACCCGAAACAGCCCCCGAACGGCCCCGTGAGTGGCACCAACACCTCATATGGGACCAATGTAACTCGTACGAACTGACCGCGCGATCACGGGACCCCCGATTTGAGAATACGATGATAATTTCCATATTTCTAGACTTAGGCTTAAATACATGGCGTTAGTGGGTGAAAAGCCGAAACAACCCCCGAATGGCCCCGTGAGTGGCACTTACACCTCGCACGGGACCAATATAACTCGTACGAACTGACTGCGCGACCACGGAACCCCCTGTTCAAGAATACGACTATAATTAGCATATTTCTAGACTTAGGCTTAAAACATGGCGTTAGTGGGTGAAAATCCGTAACAATCCCCGAACGGCCCTGTGAGTGGCACCAACACCTCGCACGGGACCAATGTAACTTGTAGAAACTGACGGCGCGATCACGGGACTCCCGATATGAGAATACGACGATAATTTTAAAATATGAGGACTTAAGTATAAAATGAGGCGTTAGAGGGTGAAAAAACGAAAGAGCAACCGTACGATCCCGTGAGAGGCACCAACAACTCGTTCGGGACCAATGTAACACGTACGAACAGACCGCGCGACCACGGGACCCCCGGTTCGAGAATAAGACGATAATTTGCATATTTCTAGACTTAGGCTCAAAAACATGGCGTTAGTGGGTGAAAACTCGAAACAGCCCCCGAACGGCCCCGTAAATGGCACCAACACCTCGCACGGGACCAATGTAACTCGTACGAACTGACCGGACGACCACGGGACCCCCGGTTTTAGAATACGACGATAATTTCTATATTTCTAGACTTAGGCAAAACATGGTGTTGGTGGGTGAAAATCCGAAGCAGCCCCCGAAGGGCACCGTGAGTGGCACCAACACCTCGTACGGGTCCAATGGCGTATGAACTGACCGCGCGATCACGGGACCCCCAGTTTGAGAATAGGACGATAATTTGCGTATTTCTAAACTTAGGCTTAAAAACATTGCGTTAGTGGGTGAAACGCCGTAACAACACCCGAAAGGCCCCGTGAGTGGCCCCAACACCTCGCACGAGACCAATGTAAGTACGAACTGATCCTACGATCACGGAACCCCCGGTTTTAGAATACGACGATAATTTGCATATTTCTAGACTTAGGCATAAAAACATGGCGTTAGTGGGTGAAAACCCGAAACAGCCCTCGAACGGCCCCGTGAGTGGCATCAACACCTCACACGGGACCAGTGTAAATCTTACGAACTGACCGCGCGATCACGGGACCCCCGGTTTGAGAATATGACGATAATTTGCATATTTCTATACTTTGGCGTAAAAACGTGGCGTTAGTGGGTGAAAACCCGAAACATCCCCCGAACGGCCCCGTGAGTGGCACCAACACCTCGTATGCAACCAATGAAACTCGTATGAACTAACCACGCGATCACGGGACCCCCGGTTTGAGAATACGACGAAAATACGTATATTTCTAGACTTAGGCTTAAAAACATGGCGTTAGTGGGTGAAAACCCGAAACAGCCCCCGAACGGCCCCGTAAGTGGCACCAACACCTCATATGGGACCAATGTAACTCGTACGAACTGACCCCGCGATCACGGGACCCCCGATTTGAGAATACGATGATAATTTCCATATTTCTAGACTTAGGCTTAAATACATGGCGTTAGTGGGTGAAAAGCCGAAACAACCCCCGAACGGCCCTGTGAGTGGCATTTACACCTCGCACGGGACCAATGTAACTTATAGAAACTGACGGCGCGATCACGGGACTCCCGATATGAGAATACGACGATAATTTTAAAATATGAGGACTTAAGTATAAAATGAGGCGTTAGAGGGTGAAAAAACGAAAGAGCACCCGTACGATCCCGTGAGAGGCACCAACAACTCGTACGGGACCAATGTAACACGTACGAACTGACCGCGCGACCACGGGACCCCCGGTTCAAGAATAAGACGATAATTTGCATATTTCTAGACTTAGGCTAAAAAACATGGCGTTAGTGGGTGAAAACTCGAAACGGCCCCCGAACGGCCCCGTAAATGGCACCAACACCTCGCACGGGACCAATGTAACTCGTACGAACGGACCGAACGACCACGGGACCCCCGGTTTTAGATTACGACGGTAATTTCCATATATCTAGACTTAGGCAAAACATGGCGTTGTTGGGTGAAAACCCGAAACAGCCCCCGAACGGCACCGTGAGTGGCACCAACACCTCGTACGGTTCCAATGAAACTCGTATGAACTGGCCGCGCGATCACGGGACCCCCGGTTTGAGAATATGACGATAATTTGCATATTTCTAGACTTAGGCTTAAAAACATTGCGTTAGTGGATGAAAACCCGAAACAGCCCCCGAACGGCCCGTGAGTGGCACCAACACCTCGTATGGGACCAATGTAACTCGTACGAACTGACCGCATGATCACGGGACGCCCGGTTTGAGAATACGACAATAATTTTAAATTTCTAGACTTAGGCTTAAAAACATGGCGTTGGTGGGGGAAAACTCGAAACAGCCACCGAACGGACCCGTGAGTTGCACTAACACCTCGCACGGGACCAATGTAACTCGTACGAACTGACTGCACGATCACGGGACCCCCGGTTTGAGAATACAATGATAATTTGTATATTTATTGACTTAGGGTTAAAAACATGGCGTTAGTGGGTGAAAATCCGTAACAAGCCCCGAACGGCCCCGTGAGTGGCACTAACACCTCGCACGGGACCAATATAACTCGTACGAACTGACTGCACGACGACGGGACCCCCGGATTAAGAATACGATGATAATTAGCATATTTCTAGACTTAGGCTTAAAAACATTGCGTTAGTGGGACCTAAAAATGCTCCAACTTCTCTCCAGAACCACCCTCTCCAAAACCAAAACCCGCTCCCTTCTAAACACCCTGCTCTACCCTACTCACACCACCTAATCCTCCATGGCAACCATGGTACAACTTTCTGGCGACCGACTTGCTATGCCTGCGCAGGTGGTGGCTGTGGTCGATGTGTTAGAAGACGGCCAATGTTCTGATGTTTGCATTGACAACTCAGGGGGGTTAGAAGTAGTGAAGACCCTCCCTCTGCCTCCCAAATCATCGCCAGACCTCGGTCCGGCCAGGACTTCCACCGCCGGCGCAGGGGGGCGGGGCCAAGCCATTTTGACTAAAAATTCGGGGACTCGTTTCAGTACGAAAGGTAACATGGCTGAAGATATTATCCACCGCCAGTCTGACGGTCAGAACGATGGTAAGGTGCAGGCGTTGAGTGTTGTTGAAGGAACTATGGAGCGCAGTTCCCACGTAGAGGTTGGTAAGGGCCCTGGGCTCAATGGTACGGAGATTGGTAAAATCTCAGCTGACTTGGGAAAGCTGTCAGGTAATCTGACGAGCGTCCCTGTTTCCCAGACGAAAGTGTCTTCCCAACAACTGCCGAGACAAAATGCAAGGACATGGAGCTCTGTTGCGGCTTCTAAGAATCAGCCTAGGATCCATCTCACCTACCACCGACCCTCTGTTGTGGATTCCATCGTCACGGTAACGCCTCCCGCTGCTGTTGCTACCGGTGGCCATAAAAGGTGGGAGAACAGCTTGGTGGGGTATTTTTTGGGGAATAAACTCCCTTTCTCCTTCGTGAATAACGCTGCCACCAGAATGTGGAGCAGGTTTGGGATGACAAAAGTTGTAGCACACGATAATGGTTTCTTCTTCTTTCTGTTTGATAACCCCTCACAAACGGACGAAGTTCTAGACAATGGCCCGTGGCACTTTGCAGCGATGTCCATTATTCTAAAGAAATGGGATGCTAGCTTTAGCTTTCATAAGGATACTGTGAAGAAGATACCTATATGGGTGAAGTTCCACGATATTCCCGTCCAACTGTGGACGGAGGAGGGACTCAGTTACATAGCGAGTTCGGTGGGAATTCCGTTGTTTGCCGACGCTGTCACGGAGGAGATGAATAGGATCTCTTACGCTCGAATTTGCATTGAGGTGGAAGCAAAGGAGACATATCCCAGTAGCATCAACGTTGTTATGGAGGACGGTGCAACTGTACCGGTGCGTGTTGAGTTCCAAGCCAAACCACCCTCGTGCCCGAATTGCCTAGTTTTTGGCCACAATATCAGTAAATGCACGCTAAGCACTGTTCCGAAAACTATTGCGGAAGCGGGTACTAAGAAGACAAAAGCTCATGCAGGTTCAGAATGGATTGAGGTAACGAAGAAGCCTATCCCTGTGACTACCTCTGGCCGGGAGGTAGGAGAACCGTCGGGAGTGATGTTTAAGGATCAGGACGAGATTAGGAGTACTGAGAAGGACGGGGGGGCTGCCCCTAGCGTGGTCTCCCCCACGATACGGTTATCCAACCAGTTTAGCGCCGTGGACAATGAAAACGAGTTCGAGGCAACTCCGGAACCTTCGGCGCTTGCTAGAAGGGTAATGGTCATGGATGAGCTTGCTTTTAAGCACAAGGGTGAGATGAATAAGGTAAACCATTCCGGTGGCAAGAACAGGAGAAAGGGGAAGGGGAGCAAAACTTGATGTTAAAGATTGGGTCATGGAACATTAGGGGCCTCAATTCCCCTCACAAACAAAAGGAAGTTAGTAAGTTAATGTTTGACCAGCAGCTTGATATCGTTTGCTTGGTGGAAACTAAAGTTAGGAAGGAGAATTTAGGTAATGTTAAAAATAATTGTTTTTTACATTGGGATCTCATTGATAACTGCCCTTTAGTGGGGGGTGTTGCCAGGGTGATTGTCGGCTGGAATCCTAGTAGTGTGGCGGTTACGCTGGTCCAGTCTCACCCTCAAGCCATGCTGTGTAGGGTGGAGGTTTGTGGCAGTAATAGAGAGTTTTTTGCGACCTTCATCTATGGGGAAAATCTTGCTCACGGGAGAGAGTCTCTTTGGGAGTTTCTCGAGCTCAATAGGGGTAGCACGGAGGGGCAGCCTTGGGTTCTTATGGGGGATTTCAACGTTGTGAGAACCAGTGAGGAGAAGAGTGGGATGCATGGCATTGATGTGGGTGCTACGGAAGCTTTCAACCAGTGTATTAATGATATCCAGGTTGACGACATGACTACGAATGGGCTTTGGTTTACGTGGAACAGGCGTCAGGGGGGTAGGAACAATGTCCAATCGAGAATTGATAGGGTTCTTCATAACGACACGTGGAGTACCCACTTTCCGGAGTCTCAGGCGACTGTTCTTCCTCAGGGTGTTTCGGATCATTGCCCGATCATTATCTTGCTTGCTCCCAGGGAGCCTAATAGGCCCAAGCCGTTCAAGTTCTACAACTTTTGGATGGGCCATGCTGACTTCCAGGATGTTCTAACCGAGTCTTGGCATGGGGACGATGTGGGTAACCCCATGGTGAGATTGAGTAAGAAAATGCGTAGACTGAAGTTTAACCTCAAAGACTTTAATAAGAAGTTCTACAATCAGATTTCTAGGAGGGTGGAGGAGGTTAAGAGGTTGCTTGATGACGTGCAGATTAGACTTGACAATGACGGGAGCAACTTGAGCTTTCAATTGGAGGAGAGAGAAAAGTTGACGGTTTACTTGGATCTCAGAAGCGCCGAGGAGTCCTACTATAAGCAGCGGTCTAGAGTAAAGTGGCTACAGTTGGGGGATGGGAATAACTCCTTTTTCCATAGAAGGGCTAACCTTGCTACTGCTAGGAGGAAGATTATTAGCATTGAGGATGAGAATGGGGTGAGGGTCGAGGGCTCACAGGGGGTGGCTAATACGGCTGTGGGGTTCTTTCGCAACCTTCTGGGCTATCGTAGCAATTGTGCGGACCCTGCTCCCATTCTGGATGCGAATGTTGAGAAAAGAGTCAGTGATGTGGATGCAACGAAGATGAGTGCGCCCATTGATGATGAGGAGATAAAGGGGGCTATGTTCGCCATTGGTTCGGATAAAGCCCCAGGTCCTGACGGCTTCAATGCATTCTTTTTTAAGCAGAACTGGGAGGTGGTGGGGAACGACGTCACCGAGGCTGTGAAGTTCTTCTTCAGGTGTAGCTATCTGCCTAGGCAATGGAATTGTACTGCCCTGGCTCTTATCCCGAAGGTTGCCACCCCTAGCGGTATGCATGATTTTAGACCCATATCTTGTTGTAATACCATTTACAAGTGCATCTCGAAGATTCTTCCCAACAGGATTAAGCCTATCCTTCCACATATGATCAATCCGTGTCAGGCTGCTTTTGTCAAAGGGATATCTATTTCTGATAACATCCTTCTTCTCCAGGAGGTTATGAGGAATTACCATCGTGAGCTTAGCCCGCCTAGATGTATGTTGAAGATTGATTTGATGAAAGCGTATGACACGGTGGACTGGGGTTTTCTTTTCACCTTGCTGACTCATCTGGGGTTCCCGGCCATTTTCGTTGGGTGGATTACTGAATGCATGACTAACACTCGGTTCTCTATCAGTCTGAATGGGCACCTGCATGGCTTCTTTGAGGGAAGGAGAGGGTTGAGGCAAGGTGACCCCCTTTCTCCCTATCTTTTCCTCCTGGTGATGGACTCTCTTTCGTGCATCTTGGACAAAGCTTGCACTAACCCTATGTTTACCACTTATGTTTCGCCGACGATGTGATAATTCTATGTGGGGGGGACATTCCTTCCTGCACCATAGTGAAGAAGGCGGTTAATGATTTCTGCAGCATTGCGGGCCTCACGCCCAATCTGGGCAAGGGTAGTTTTTATAGCACGGGTTTGGAGGAGGATCGAATTGCGCAGATCGGGGATATTCTTGGTTTTGGCCATAGCAACCCCCCCTTCTTGTACCTCGGGGTTCCTCTCATCACCATAAGACTCAAGAAGGAGGATTGTTGTAGGCTTATCGACAGGATCACGGGAAGGATTAAGTGTTGGACTAACAAGCTCCTTAGCTACGCCGGTAGATTGCAGCTTATTAAGTCCGTCTTGCTCGGGATCCAGGTATATTGGTCTAGTCTGTTCATTTTACCTAAGGGGGTCATTCTGAAGATTGAGCAGCTGATGAGGGATTTCCTATGGATGGGTTCCGATCTCAAACATTCGGGGGCCAAGGTGGCTTGGAATGATCTTTGTGATAGCGTTGAGAGCGGTGGTCTGGGTATCAAAAGCATCGAGAGGTGGAATGAGGCGGCCATCATGAAGTTGCTATGGAATCTCTGCAGCAAGAAGGACTGCCTTTGGGTCAAGTGGTGCAACGTGTATAAGTTGAAGAGAAGGAGTTTGTGGGCTATTAACTTAGCCAGCGATTCGTCTTGGAGCTGGAGGAAGATGATGCAGTTGAGACATCGGATCAGACCTCTCATCAAATGGAGTATCGGTAACGGCAGGGATACCTTTTTCTGGCACGATAACTGGCACCCTCTGGGGCCCCTTCATCCTTTGTTTGGGGACCGTGTTATCTATGCCGCCGCTAGTAACCATAAGGCTTTGGTTGCTGATTACATTGTTGAGGACAGGTGGAGATGGCCAACGGGGATTACCTGGGAGCTCCTGGAGATTAGGAATGCGGCTTTGCCCGGCATTAGGCATGATACTGCTGATGAGGTGGTCTGGATTCCCAACCAGAAGGATTTTTCTATCAGATCAGCCTATGATGCGATGACCCCCACCCTCCCACCTGCTCCCTGGCATAACATTGTGTGGAATAAGACTAATATTCCTAAATGCGCTTTTGTCCTTTGGATGATTTGTAGGGACGCTCTTCACACTAAGGACAAGCTCCATAACTGGGGCATCTCGGAGGATAACGTGTGCTGCAGCTGCTCCAATGGGGTCGAGTCCATACCTCACGTGTTCAATGAGTGTCCAGTTTCTAAGGAGGTTTGGGAGGAGGTGAGAACCAGGAATCAGGAATACAGAGAGGCTTTGGATTGGGATGGCGAGATGACTCATGCTATTTCTTGCTACAGTGGGACTAGTTTTTATAATCGTATTAGGAATATTTCCTTCTCTTCTACTGTGTACTGCCTATGGATGGAGCGTAACGCTAGACATTTCAAGCGTGTGGCCAAAAGCACGGATGCCATTGTCAAAGATATCGAGGTCATGATTAGAGCGAGAGTCGCTAAGTGGAGCAGGGGGATGAGGAGATATGAGAACTGGATGGCTTGCATGAACTGGGGTATCCCGGAGAGTGCTCTTGATTAGGGGATTGTGGGGTGAGGGGCTTCTTGTACTTTTTTCAGTTGTTTTGTTTTTCTCTCCTTTGGGGTATGCCCCTAGGGGAGGCGCTGGGTTTCATCCCTATGTGTACTTGCTGTAGTTGCAGTTGTTGATATATATACATAATTTTTTTCCCAAAAAAAAATTATATAACAATCAAGACACACAATTAGACCTAAAAAAAAAAACATTGCGTTAGTGGGTGAAAATCCGTAACAACCCCCGAACGACCCTGTGAGTGGCACCAACACCTCGCACGGGACCAATGTAACTTGTAGAAACTGACCGCAAGATCACGGGACTCCCTATATGAGAATACGACGATAATTTTAAAATATGTGGACTTTAGTATAAAATGAGGCGTTAGAGGGTGAAAACACGAAAGAGAACCCGTACGATCCCGTGAGAGGCACCAACACCTCGTACGGGACCAATGTAACTCGTACGAACTGACCGCGCTATCACGGGACCCCAAATTCGAGAATAAGACGATAATTTGCATATTTCTAGACTTAGGCTCAAAAACATGGCGTTAGTGGGTGAAAACTCGAAACAGCCCCGAACGGCCCCGTGAATGACCGGTCTTATAGAGATATAACCTCGTATGTAACCAATGTAACTCGTATGTAACCAGTCTTATAGAGCTGTGGAGAGTTGGGATAATGAGTTAAGAAGAGCTGCTGCTGATAGTAAAGGGAGGAACCTTAACTCTAGGATTAAAACCACCACCTTCTCTACCACTATCTACTGTCTCTGGCATGAAAGGAATAGCAGATTTCACAATAGGTGCCACTCTACAACAAACAAGGTGATAAGGAGCATTGAGGAGATGGTGCATGGCAAGACTACCAGATGGAAGAAGTTTCGAAGATCCTACTCCAATTGGATGACGTGTAATTTATGGGGATTACCCAATTCTCTTATGTATGACTAAGTGTTGTGGTTTTGGCCTCTAGATGCTTGTTTCTAATTGACCCTCTGGCCTTTTGGCTTTGTATATTGGTTCTCTGCTTCTAATACATTTAATTACCGAAAAAAAAATGTAACTCGTACGAACTGACCGCATGATAACGGGACCCCGGTTTGAGAATACGGCGAAAATTTTAAATTTCTAAACTTAGGCTTATAAACATGGCGTTGGTGGGGGAAAACTCGAAACAGCCATCGAACGGTCCCGTGAGTGGCACTAACACCTCGCACGGGACCAATGTAACTCGTACGAACTGACCGCACGATCACGGGACCCCCGGTTTGAGAATACGATGATAATTTGCATATTTATAGACTTAGGATTAAAAACATGGCGTTAGTGGGTGAAAAGCCGAAACAACCCCCGAACGGCCCCGTGAGTGGCACTAACACCTCGCACGGGACCAATGTAACTCGTACGAACTGACTGCGCGATCACGGGACCCCCGGTATAAGAATACGACGATAATTAGCATATTTCTAGACTTAGGCTAAAAAACATGGCGTTAGTGGGTGAAACCCCGTAACAACACCCGAACGGCCCCGTGAGTGGCACCAACACCTCGCACGAGACCAATGTAACTTTTAGGAACTGATCGCGCTATCGCAGGACTCCCGATATGAGAATACGACGATAATTTTAAAATATGAGGACTTAAGTATAAAACGAGGCGTTAGAGGGTGAAAACACGAAAGAGCACCTGTACGATCCCGTGAGAGGCGCCAACACCTCGTAAGAGACCAATGTAACTCGTACGAACTGATAGCGCGATCACGGGACCCCCGATTCGAGAATCAGACGATAATTTGCATATTTCTAGACTTAGGCTAAAAAACATGGCGTTAGTGGATACATGATATGCCCCGTCAAATCTCCTAGGCATAAGAAAATGCTCCAACTTCTCTCTAGAATCACCTTCTCCAAAATCCCAGCCCGTTCCTTTCTAAATACCCCGTACTACCCGACCCACACCAGCTAATCCTCCATGGCTACAACGTTGAGACTTTCAGGTGACCGTCTTACCATGCCTGCGCAGATGGGGGCTGAGATCGAAATGTTAGAAGACGGCCAGTGCTCTGGTGACCTCATTGATAACCCAGGGGGGTTAGAAGCAGCGAAGCCACTCCATCAGGCTCCCACATCATCGCCCGACCTTCGTCCGGTCTTTACTTCCATCGCCGGCACCGAGGGTCAGGGCCAGGCCATTTTGACTGATGTTACGGGGAGCGGTAACATTAGTAAAGGTTACGTGGCCGGAGATATTATCCACCGCCAGTCTGACGGTCGGAACGGAGGTAAGGTGCTGGATTTGAGTATTGCTGACGTAACTAAGGAGCATCGATCAGACAAAGGATTTGGTTCAGGCTCTGGGCTCAATGGTACGAAGACTGGAAAGTTCTCAACTGACACGGGAAAGTTGACAGGTAAACAGACGAGCGCCCCTACTTCCCACCAACTGCCGAGTCAGAATGATAGGACTTGGAGCTCTGTTGCGACAGTGAAGAGACAACCTAGGATCCGTCTCACTTACCACCAACCCACTGTTGTGGACTCTACTGTCACGGTAACGCCTCCCGCTGCTGTGGCTACCGGTGGCCATAAAAGGTGGGAGAACAGCTTAGTGGGTTATTTTCTAGGAAATAAACTGCCTTTCTCCTACGTGAATAATGCTGCCACCAGAATGTGGAGCAAGTTTGGGATGACCAAAGTTGTAGCACACGATAATGGTTTCTTCTTCTTTTTGTTTGATAACCCCTCACAACGGGACGAAGTTCTTGACAATGGCCCGTGGCACTTTGCGGGGATGTCCATTATTCTGAAGAAATGGGATGCTAGCTTTAGCTTCCATAAGGACACTGTGAAGAAGATTCCCATATGGGTGAAGTTCCACGACATTCTCGTCCAGCTATGGACGGAGGAGGGACTCAGTTACATCGCGAGTTCGGTGGGGATTCCTTTGTTTGCCGACGCTGTCACGGAGGAGATGAACAGGATCTCTTACGCTCGAGTTTGCATTGAGGTGGAAGCAAAGGAGACATATCCCAGTAGCATCAACGTTGTTATGGAGGACGGTGCAATTGTTCCGGTGCGTGTTGAGTTCCAAGCCAAACAACCCTCCTGCCCTAATTGCCTAGTTTTTGGCCACAATATCAGTAAATGCACGCTAAGCACTGTTCCGAAAACTATTGGGGAAGCTGGTACTAAGAAGACTAGGTTCTGAATGGATCGAGGTAACGAAGAAGCCTTTCCCAGTTACTACCTCTGGCCGGGAGATAGGAGAACCGTCGGGAGTGATGATTAAGGATCAGGAGGAGTTTAGGAGTACTGAGAGGGACGGGGGGACTGCCCCTAGCGTGGTCTCCCCCACGATAAGGTTATCCAACCAGTTTAGCGCCGTGGAGAATGAAAATGAGTTTGAGGCAACTCCGGAACCTTCGGCGCTTGCTAGGAGAGTAATGGTCGTGGATGAGCTTGCTTTCAAGCATAAGGGGGAGACGACAAAGGCTAACCATTTCGGTGGAAAGAACAGGAGAAAGGGGAAGGGGAGCAAAACTTGATGTTAAAGATTGGGTCATGGAACATTAGGGGCCTCAATTCCCCTCATAAACAAAAGGAAGTCAGTAAGTTAATGTTTGATCAGCAGCTTGATATCGTTTGCTTGGTGGAAACTAAAGTTAGGAAGGAGAATTTATGTAATGTTAAAAATAATTGTTTTTTACATTGGGATATCATTGATAACTGCCCTTTAGGGGGAGGGTGTTGCCAGGGTGATTGTCGGTTGGAATCCTAGTTGTGTGGCGGTTACGCTGGTCCAGTCTCACCCTCAAGCCATGCTATGTAGGGTGGAGGTTTGTGGCAGTAATAGAGAGTTTTTTGCGACCTTCATCTATGGGGAAAATCTAGCTCACGGGAGAGAGTCTCTTTGGGAGTTTCTCGAGCTCAATAGGGGTAGCACTGAGGGGCAGCCTTGGATTCTTATGGGGGATTTCAACGTTGTGAGATCTAGTGAGGAGAAGAGCGGGATGCATGGCATTGATGTGGGTGCTACGGAGGCTTTCAACCAGTGTATTGATGATATCCAGGTTGATGACATGACTACGAATTGGCTTTGGTTTACGTGGAACAGGCGACAAGGGGGGAGGAACAATGTCCAATCGAGAATTGATCGGGTTCTTCATAACGACACGTGGAGTACCCACTTTCCGGAATCTCAGGCGACTGTTCTTCCCCAGGGTGTTTCGGATCATTGCCCGATCATTATCTTGCTTGCTCTTAGGGAGACTAATAGGCCCAAGCCGTTTAAGTTCTACAACTTTTGGATGGGCCATGTTGACTTCCAGGATGTTCTGACTGAGTCTTGGCATGGGGACGATGTGGGTAACCCCATGGTGAGATTGAGCATTAAAATGCGTAGATTGAAGTTTAACCTCAAAGACTTTATTAAGAAGTTCTACAGCCAGATTTCTAGGAGGGTGGAGGAGGCTAAGAGGTTGCTTGATGACGTGCAGACTAGACTTGACAATGACGGGAGAAACTTGAGCATTCAATTGGAGGAGAGAGAAAAGTTGACGGTTTACTTGGATCTC
The DNA here is from genome assembly GCA_949130495.1 of Sambucus nigra. Lineage (NCBI taxonomy): Eukaryota > Viridiplantae > Streptophyta > Magnoliopsida > Dipsacales > Adoxaceae > Sambucus > Sambucus nigra. Next base: position 153,695,465 of record OX422218.1, read on the forward strand.
AGAAGCGCCGAGGAGTCCTACCATAAGCAGCGGTCTAGAGTAAAGTGGCTACAGTTAGAGAATGGGAATAACTCCTTTTTCCATAAAAGGGCTAATCTTGCTACTGCTAGGAGGAAGATTATTAGCATTGAGGATGAGAATGGGGTGCGGGTCGAAGGCTCTCAGGAGGTGGCTAATACGGCAGTGGGGTTCTTTCGCAACCTTCTGGGCAATCGTAGCACATGTGCGGACCCTGCTCCCATTCTGGATGCGAATGTTGAGAAAAGAATCAGTGATGTGGATGCAGCGACTATGAGTGCGCCCATTGATGATGATGAGATAAAGGGGGCAATGTTCGCCATTGGTTCGGATAAAGCCCCAGGACCTGACGAATTCAATGCGTTCTTCTTTAAGCAGAACTGGGAGGTGGTGGGGAACGACGTCACTGAGGCTTTTAAGTTCTTCTTCAGGTGTAGCTATCTGCCTAGGCAATGGAATTGTACTTCCCTGGCTCTTATCCCGAAGGTTGGCACCCCTAGCGGTATGCATGATTTTATACCCATATCTTGTTGCAATACCATTTACAAGTGCATCTCGAAGATTCTTGTCAACAGGATTAAGCCTATCCTCCCACATGTGATCAATCCGTGTCAGGCCGCATTTGTTAAAGGGAGATCTATTTCTGATAACATCCTTCTTCTCCAGGAGGTTATGAGGAATTACCATCGTGAGCTTAGCCCGCCTAGATGTACCTTGAAGATTGATTTGATGAAAGCGTATGACACGGTGGATTGGGGTTTTCTTTTCACCTTGCTGACTCATCTGGGGTTCCCGGCCATTTTCGTTGGGTGGATTACTGAATGCATGACTAACACTCGGTTTTCTATCAGTTTGAATGGGCACCTGCATGGCTTCTTTGAGGGAAGGAGAGGGTTGAGGCAAGGTGACCCCCTTTCTCCCTATCTTTTCCTCCTGGTGATGGACTCTCTCTCGTGCATCTTGGACAAAGCCTGCACTAACCATATGTTTACCTTCCACCCTAGGTGCAAGGAAGTGGGGCTTAACCACTTATGTTTCGCCGACGATGTGATAATTCTTTGTGGGGGGAACATTCCTTCCTGCACCATTGTGAAGAAGGCGGTTGATGATTTCTGCAGCATTGCGGGGCTCACGCCCAATCTGGGTAAGAGTAGTTTTTATAGCACGGGGTTAGAGGAGGATCGGATCGCGCAGATCGGGGATATTCTTGGTTTTGGTTACAACAACCCCCCCTTATTGTACCTCGGGGTTCCTCTCATCACCACCAGACTCAAGAAGGAGGATTGTAGTAGGCTTATCGACAGGATCGCGGGAAGGATTAAGTGTTGGACTAACAAGCTCCTTAGCTACGCCGGTAGATTGCAGCTTATTAAGTCCGTATTGTTCCGGATCCAGGTATACTGGTCTAATCTGTTCATTCTACCTAAGGGGGTCATTCTTAAGATTGAGCAGCTGATGAGGGATTTCCTATGGACGAGTTCCGATCTAAAACATTCGGGGGCCAAGGTGGCTTGGAAGGATCTCTGTAATAGCTTTGAGAGCGGTGGCCTGGGTATCAAAAGCATTGAGAGGTGGAATGAGGCGGCCATCATGAAGATGCTTTGGAATCTCTGTAGCAAGAAGGACTGCCTTTGGGTCAAGTGGTGCAACGTGTATAAGTTGAAGAGAAGAAGTTTGTGGGCTATTCACTTAGCCAGCGACTCGTCTTGGAGCTGGAGGAAGATGATGCAGCTGAGACATCGTATCAGACCTCTCATCAGATGGAGTATCGGTAACGGCAGGGATACCTTTTTCTGGCACGATAACTGGCATCCTCTGGGGCCCCTTCATCCCTTGTTCGGGGATCGGGTTATCTATGACGCTGCTAGTAACCATAAGGCTTTGGTTGCTGATTACATTGTCGAGGACAGGTGGAGATGGCCAACAGTGGTTACCTGGGAGCTCCTGGATATTAGGAATGCGGCTTTGCCCGGCATTAGGCACGATACTGCTGACGAGGTGGTCTGGATCCCCAACCAGAAGGATTTTTCTATTAGATCAGCCTATGATGAGATAACCCCCAACCTTCCAACTGCTCCCTGGCATAATATTGTGTGGAACATGATTAATATTCCTAAATGCGCTTTTGTCCTTTGGATGATTTGTAAGGACGCTATTCACACTAAGGACAAGCTCCATAACTGGGGCATCTCGGAGGATAACGTGTGCTGCAGCTGCTCCAATGGGGTCGAGTCCATCCCTCACGTGTTCAATGAGTGTCCAGTTGCTAAGGAGGTCTGGGAGGAGGTGAGAACCAGGAATCAGGAATACAGAGAGGCTTTGGATTGGGATGGCGAGATGACTCATGCTTTTTCTTGTTACAGTGGGACTAGTTTTTATAATCGTATTAGGAATATTTCCTTCTCTTCTACTGTGTACTGCCTATGGATGGAGCGTAATGCTAGACATTTTAAGTGTGCGGCCAAAAGCAAGGATACCATTGTCAAAGATATCGAGGTTATGATTAGAGCGAGAGTCGCAATGTGGAGCAGGGGGACGAGGAGATTTGAGAACTGAATGGCTTGCATGAACTGGGGTATCCCGGAGAGTGCTCTTGATTAGGGGACTGCGGGGTGTGGGGCTTCTCGCACTTTTTTTTCTGTTGTTTTGTTTTTCTCTCCTTTGGGGTATACCCCTAGGGGAGGCGCTGGGTTTCATCCCTATGTGTACTTGTTGTAGTTGCAGTTGTTGATATATATATATAATTTTTCCCAAAAAACAAAACATGGCGTTAGTGGGTGAAAACTCGAAAAAAACCTGAACGGCCTCGTGAATGGCACCAACACCTCGCGCGGGACCAATGTAACTCGTACGAACTTATCGTTCAATCACGGAACCCCCGATTTTAGAATACAACGATAATTTGCATATTTCTAGACTTACGCATAAAAACATGGCGTTGGAGGGTGAAAACCCGAAACAGCCCCCGAACGTCCCCGTGAGTGGCACCAACAACTCACACGGGACCAATGTAGCTCTTACAAACTGACCGCGCGATCACGGGACCGCCGGATTGATAATACTACAATAATTTAAATATTTCTAGACTTAGGCTTAAAAACATGGCGTTTGTGAATGAAAACTCGAAACAGCCCCCAAACGTCCCCGTGAGTGCCACCAACACCTCGCATGGGACCAATGTAACTCGTACGAACTGACCGCACGATCACGGGACCCCGGTTTGAGAATACGACGATATTTTACATATTTCTAGACTTAGGCTTAAAAACTTGACATTAGTGGGTGAAAACCCAAAACAACCCCCGAACGGCCCCGTGAGTGGCACCAACACCTCACACGGAACCAATGTAACTCCTACAAACTGATCACGCGGTCACGGGACCCCGGTTTGAGAATACGATGATAATTTGCATATTTCTAGACCTAAGCATAAAACATGGCGTTGGTGGGTGAAAACCCGAAACATCCCCCGAACGGCCCCGTGAGTGGTAACAACACCTCACACGGGACCAATGTAACTCGTACGAACTGACCGCGCGGTCACAGAACGCCAGATGCGAGAATACGACGATATTTTGCATATTTCTAGACTTAGGCTTAAAAACATGGCTTTAGTGGGTGAAAATCGAATCAACCCCCGAACGGCCCCGTGAGTGGCACAAACACCTCGCATGGGACCAATGTAACTCGTACGAACTGACCGCACACTCCGGTTTGAGAATACGACGATAATTTGCAGATTTCTAGACAGGCTTAAAAACAAGGCGTTGGTGGGGGAGAACTCAAAACAGCCATCGAACGGCCCCGTGAGTAGTACTAACTACTCGCACCGGACCAACGTAACTCGTACAAACTGATAGCACGATCACGGGACCCACGGTTCGAGAATACGATGATAACTTGCATATTTCTAAACTTAGGCTTAAAAACATTGCGTTGTTGGGTGAAAACCCGAAACAACCTCCGAACGGCCCCGTGAGTGGCACCAACACCTCGTATGGGACCAAATGTAACTCGTACGAACTGACACCATGATCACGGGACCCCCGATATGTGAATACGACGATAATTTTAGAATATGAGTACTTAATCTTAAAAACAAGGCGTTAGAGGGTGAAAACACGAAAGAGCACCCGAACGGTCCCGTGAGAGGCACAAACACCTCGCACGGGACAAATGTAACTCGTACGAACTGATCGCGCTATATTGAGACCCCCGGTTTGAGAATACGGCGATAATTTGCATATTTCTAGACTTAGGCTTAAAAACATGTCGTTAGTGGGTGAAAACCCGAAAAAACCCCCGAACGGCCCCGTGAGTGGCACTAACACCTCGCACGGGACCAAAGTAACTCGTAAGAAATGACCGCGCAATCATCGGACCCCTAGTTTGAGAATACGACGATAATTTACATATTTCTAGACTTGGATAAAACATTACGTTGGGGGTGAAAACCCGAACGACCCTTAGTGGCACCAGCACCTAGCACGGGACCAATGTAACTCGTACAAACTAACCGCGTGATCATGGGACCCCCGGTTTGAGAATACGACGATAATTTGCATATTTCTAGGATTTGGTTAAAAAACATGGTGTTAGTGGGTTTTCCTGAAACAACCCCCGAACGGCACCGTGAGTGGCACCAACACCTCGTACGGGTCCAATGAAACTCGTACGAACTGACCGCGCGATCACGGGACCCCCGGTTCGGGAATAAGACGATAATTTGCATATTTCTAGACTTAGGCTCAAAACCATGGCGTTAGTGGGTGAAAACTCGAAACATCCCCCGAACGGCCCCTTGAATGGCACCAACACCTCGCACAAGACCAATGTAACTCGTACGAACTGACCGGACGACCACGGAACCCTCGGTTTTAGAATACGATGATAATTTCCATATTTCTAGACTTAGGCAAAACATGGGGTTGGTGGATGAAAACCCAAAACAACCCCCGAACGGCACCGTGAGTGGCACCAACACCTCGTACGGGTCCAATGAAACTCGTATGAACTGACTGCGCGATCACGGGGCCCCCGGTTTGAGAACACGATGATAATTTGCATATTTCTAGACTTAGGCTTAAAAACATTGCGTTAGTGGGTGAAAACCCGAAACAACCCCCGAACGGCCCCGTGAGTGGCACTAACACCTCGCACGGGACAAATGTAACTCCTATGAACTAACCGCGCTAGCACGAAACCCCCGATTTGATAATACGACTATAATTTGTATATTTCTAGACATAAGCATAAAACATGGCGTTTGTGGGTGAAAAGTCGAAATAGCCCCCGAACGGCCACGTGAGTGGCACCAACACCTCGTATGGGACCAATGTAACTTGTACGAACTGACCGCATGATCACGGGACCCCCGGTTTGAGAATACGGTGAAAATTTTAAATTTCTAAACTTCGGCTTAAAAACATGGCGTTGGTGGGGGAAAACTCGAAACAGCCACCGAACGGACCCGTGAGTGGCACTAACACGTCGCACGGGACCAATGTAACTCGTACGAACTGACCGCACGATCACGGAACCCCCGGTTTGAGAATACGATGATAATTTGCATATTTATAAACTTAGGATTAAAAACATGGCGTTAGTGGGTGAAAAGCCGAAACAACCCCCGAACGGCCCCGTGAGTGGCAGTAACACCTCGCATAGGACCAATATAACTCGTACGAACAGACTGCGCGACCACGGGACCCCTAGTTTAGGAATACGACGATAATTAGCATATTTCTAGACTTACGCTTAAAAACATGGCCTTAGTGGGTGAAAATCCGTAACAACCCTCGAACGGCCCTGTGAGTGGCACCAACACCTCGCACGGACCATTGTAACTTGTCGAAACTGACCGCGCGTTAACGGGACTCCCGATATGAGAATACGACGATAATCTTAAAATATGAGGACTTAAGTATAAAACGAGGCGTTAGAGGGTGAAAACAGGAAAGAGCACCCGTACGATCCCTTTAGAGGCGCCAACACCTCGTACGGGACCAACGTAACTCGTACGAACTGACCGCGTGATCACGGGACCCCCGATTCGAGAATAAGACGATAATTTGCATATTTGTAGACTTAGGCTAAAAAACATGGCGTTAGTGGGTGAAAACTCGAAAAAAAACCCGAACGGCCTCGTGAATGGCACCAACACCTCGCACGGGACCAATGTAACTCATACGAACTGATCGTGCAATCACGGAACCCCCGATTTTAGAATACGACGATAATTTGCATATTTCTAGACTTAGGCATAAAAACATGGGGTTGGTGGGTGAAAACCCAAAACAGCCCCCGAACGTCCTCGTGAGTGGCACCAACAACTCACACGGGACCAATGTAACTCTTACTAATTGACCGCGCGATCACGGGACTGCCGGATTGATAATACGATAATAATTTGAATATTTCTAGACTTAGGCTTAAAAACATGGCGTTTGTGAATGAAAACTCGAAACAGCCCCCGAACGGCCCCGTGAGTGCCACCAACACCTCGCATGGGACCAATGTAACTCATACGAACTGAACGCACGATCACGGGACCCCCGGTTTGAGAATACGACGATATTTTACATATTTCTAGACTTAGGCTTAAAAACTGGACGTTAGTGGGTGAAAACCCGAAACAACCCCCGAACGGCCCCGTGAATGGCACCAACACCTCACACGGGACCAATGTAACTCCTACAAACTGATCACGCGATCACGGGACCCTGGTTTGAGAATACGATGATAATTTGCATATTTCTAGACCAAAGCATAAAACATGGCGTTGGTGGGTGAAAACCCGAAACAGCGCCCGAACGACCCCATGAGTGGCACCAACACCTCACACGGGACCAATGTAACTCGTACGAACTGACCGCGCGATCACGGAACGCCCGATGTGAGAATACGACGATATTTTGCATATTTCTAGACTTAGGCTTAAAAACATGGCTTTAGTGGGTGAAAATCGAATCAACCCCCGAACGGCCCCGTGAGTGGCACAAACACCTCGAATGGGACCAATGTAACTCGTACGAACTGACCGCACACTCCGGTTTGAGAATACAACGATAATTTGCAGATTTCTAGACTTAGGCTTAAAAACAAGGCGTTGGTGGGGGACAACTCAAAACAGCCATCGAACGGCCCCGTGAGTGGCACTAACTACTCGCACCGGACCAACGTAACTCGTACGACCAGATAGCACGATCACGGGACCCACGGTTCGAGAATACGATGATAACTTGCATATTTCTAAACTTAGGCTTAAAAACATTGCGTTGTTGGGTGAAAACCTGAAACAGCCCCCGAACGGCCCCGTGAGTGGCACCAACACCTCGTACGCGACCAATGTAACTCGTATGAACTAACCACGCGATCACGGGACCCCCGATATGTGAATACGACGATAATTTTAGAATATGGGTAGTTAATCTTAAAAACAAGGCGTTAGAGGGTGAAAACACGAAAGAGCACTCGTACGGTCCCGTGAGAGGCACAAACACCTTGCACGGGAAAAATGTAAGTCGTACGAACTGATCGCGCGATAACGAGACCCCCGGTTTGAGAATACGACGATAATTTGCATATTTCTAGACTTAGGCTTAAAAACATGGCGTTAGTGGGTGAAAACCCAAAACAACCCCCGAAAGGCCCCGTGAGTGGCACTAACACCTCGCACGGGACCAAAGTAACTCGTACGAAATGACCGCGCAATCATCGGACCCCAAGTTTGAGAATACGACGATAATTTACATATTTCTAGACTTGGACAAAACATTGCGTTGGGGGTGAAAACCCGAACGGCCCAGTGAGTGGCACCAGCACCTAGCACGGGACCAATGTAACTCGTACAAACTATTCGCGTGATCATGGGACCCCCAATTTGAGAATACGACGATAATTTGCATATTTCTAGGATTTGGCTAAAAAACATGGCGTTAGTGGGTTTTCCTGAAACAACCCCCGAACGGCACCGTGAGTGGCACCAACACCTCGTACGGGTCCAATGAAACTCGTATGAACTGACCGCGCGATCCCGGGGCCCCCGGTTTGAGAATACGACGATAATTTGCATATTTCTAGACTTAGGCTTAAAAACATTGCGTTAGTGGGTGAAAACCCGAAACAACCCCCGAACGGCCCCGTGAGTTGCACTAACACCTCGCACGGGACAAATGTAACTCCTACGAACTGACCGCGCGAGCACGGAACCCCCGGTTTGATAATACGACGATATTTTTTATATTTCTAGACATAAGCATAAAACATGGCGTTGGTGGGTGAAAAGTCGAAACAGCCCCCGAACGGCCCCGTGAGTGGCACCAACACCTCGTATGGGACCAAATGTAACTCGTACGAACTGACCGCATGATCACGGGACCCCCGATTTGAGAATACGACGAAAATTTTAAATTTCTAGACTTAGGTTTAAAAACATGGCGTTTTTTTTTTGGGAAAATTATGTATATTAAAACCAAGTATAAACAACGGAACAAATTAGAGGAAGAAAACCCTCAAACCTCCAGAGGGGCATACCCCATCTGGAAAACCAAGGAAACAAAAGATAAAGGACCAAACAAACTCAAAATCAATCCTACTCCAGAGCACTCTCTGGAATACCCCAGTTCATGCAAGCCATCCAATTGACGTAGCTTCTTCTCCCCTTCCCCCAAGTCATGACTCTAGCTCTCACCATCTCCTCAATCTTCTTTAAAATGGCCCCAGTATTATCCTTCGTCTTCTTATGAAATCTATTATTTCTCTCCATCCACAGGCAGTAGCAAGTAGCTGAAAAGGAAATGCATCTGATACGATTGTATAACTTAGGCCCCTCATAGTTGGAGATAGCACCTTGTATCTCCCCATCCCAGTCTGTAGCCTCCCTGTATTCCTGATTCCTGAATCTCACTTCCTCCCAGACCTCCCTGGCCACATGGCACTCGTTGAACAGGTGAGAGCAAGTCTCCACTCCGTTAGAGCAGCTGCAGCAAAGGTTGTTATCGGCGATGCCCCAGCTGAAGAGCTTATTCTTCGTTTGTAAGGCGTCCCTACAGACCAGCCAAAGAATGAAGGCACACTTGGGGATATTGTTCTTGTTCCAGACGAGGTTATGCCAGGTGGTGGCAGGGAGACCCGGACTCAGAGCCTCATAAGCCGAACTAATAGTGAACCCGCGTGGCCTCGGGACCCAAACCACCTCATCCGTGGTATCAGGCCTAATACCCGGTAACTCCGCATTCCTTATCTCAAGAAGTTCCACAGTAATCGTAGAGGGCCACCTCCACCCACTCTCCGCGATGTAATCAGCCACCAAAGCCTTGTGATTGCTAGCAGCGTCATAAATAACCCTATCCCCATAGAGGGGGTGCAGGGGCCCAAGGGGATGCCAGTTATCATGTCATAGGAAGGTCCCGTTGCCATCGCCAATGATGCACTTGATGAGAGGCCTGGTTAAGTGTCTAAGTTGCATCATTTTCCTCCAACTCCAAGTAGTATCATTAGCAATATTGATAGCCCACAAGCTCCTCCTCTTTAATTTGTAAACGTTGCACCATTTGACCCACAAACCATCCTTCTTACTGCTGAGGTTCCAAAGGAGTTTCATAATGGCAGCTTCATTCCATCTCTCAATGTTCTTGATTCCCAGTCCCCCCTCTTCAAGATTACAACACAGGTCCTTCCAAGCGACCTTAGCTCCTGAGTGTTTCAAATCGGGCCCAGTCCATAAAAAGTCCTTCATAAGCTGCTCAATACAAAGGATAACTCTTTTAGGCAGGATGAACAGACTAGCCCAGTACACCTGTATACCGAAGAGAACAGACTTAATGAGCTGAAGACGACCAGCGTAGCTGAGGAACCGATTGGTCCAACACTTAATCTTAGCAGTAATCCTGTCAATCAGCCTCTTGCAGTCCTCCCCCTTGAGTCTCGTAGTAATGAGGGGCACACCAAGGTACTGGAAAGGTGGCCTACTGTGAGCGAACTCTAGCATACTACCAATCTGTATAATCCCACCCTCGTCAATACCGGAAGAGTAGAAACTGCTCTTGTTAGGGTTAGGCAGGAGCCCCGAGATGCTACAGAAATCCACAAGCGCTTTCTTAGCAACCGAACAGGAGGCAAAGTCCCCCCCACAAAGAATAATCAGGTCGTCGGCAAAACAAAGGTGGTGAAGACCAATCTCCTTACACCGCGGGTGGAAGGTAAAAGCCGGGTCCGTACTCGCCTTATCCAAAATGCAGGAGAAGGTGTCCATAATCAGGAGAAAAAGATAGGGTGAGAGAGGGTCACCCTGTCTTAACCCCCTCCTTCCCTCGAAGAAACCATGCAGATAGCCATTCATGCTGATAGAGAACCTGGTCGTCGTGCAGCACTCCATAACCCACCCAACAAAACTAGCTGGGAAGCCCAAGTGGTCCAACAGTTTGATCAGAAAGTCCCAACTCACCGTGTCATAAGCCTTTAATAGGTCAATCTTCAAGGTGCATCTGGGGGGGGTAAGCCCCCTGTGGTAGTTCCTCATAATCTCCTGCAGCAGCAGGATATTATCAGAAATTGATCTCCCTTCCACAAACGCAGCCTGATTAGGACTAATGATGTTGGGGAGAAGAGGCTTGATTCTATTGGCAAGTACCTTAGAGATACACTTATAAATGGTGTTACAACAAGAAATAGGCCGAAAATCATGCATCCCATTGGGAGTGGTAACCTTTGGAATGAGGGCCAAGGCCGTGCAATTCCACTGACGGGGCATGTAACAACACCTAAAGAAGAATTTGATGGCCCTCAGTACATCACTCCCAACCACATCCCAGTTCTCTTTGAAGAAATGCGCATTGAACCCATCAGGTCCGGGAGACTTATCCGAACCAATAGCAAACATGGCCCCTTTAATTTCTTCATCGCTGAAAGGCCCAGTCAGAGCCGCTCTATCTTCATCAGTAATTCTCTTGCAAACATTAGCATTAAGAACAGGAGCAGGGTCCACACAGGTGCTGCTACTACCAAGAAGGTTACGAAAATACTCAACTGCAATATTAGCCACATTCTGGGTTCCTTCCACTCTGTTACCATTCTCGTCATTAACACTTACGATCTTTCTTTTGGCCCTAGCCTAGTTAGCCTTCTTGTGGAAGAAGGCATTGTTACCGTCACCCAGCTGAAGCCATCTAACCCTGGACTGCTGTTTATAGAAAGACTCCTCCGCATTACGAAGCTCCAAATAAATGGATAGCTTGATCTTCTCATCCCTCTGCATGCTGATGTTATCCCCGTCAGAATCCAGCCTAGCTTGAACATCGTCCAGCTGATCTTTGGCTTCTTTGACTCTCGAAGAAAGATGATTGAAGAAATTTTTGTTGAACCCTTTAAGTTTAACCTTAAGACTCCTCATCTTCATGCTCAATCTAGCCATGGGGTTTCCCTTCACTCTTTCGTTCCACGCATCATTAAGAATCTCTTTAAAATCGGCATGGGACGTCCAAAAGTTGAAGAATTTGAAAGGTTTAGGACCGCTAGGCTCATCATGGGAAAGAACCACAATGATTGGACAATGATCCGAAACACCGTGAGGTAATACAGTTGCTTGGGAATCAGGAAACCCCGCGTTCCAAGCATCATTTTGGAGAACTCTGTCCAGCCTAGATTGAATATTATCCTCCCCCTCCTGCTTCTTATTCCACGTGAACCATAACCCCTGCGTAGTCATATCATCCACACGGATATCGTAGATACATTGGTTAAAAGCATCCGTTGCATCCTCATCAATGCCATGCAACCCCTTCTTCTCATCATGGGATCTCACAACATTAAAGTCCCCCATTAGCACCCAAGGTTGGTCGTTGACGACAGCACTGTTGGATCTCAAAAACTCCCAAAGCGCGAGTCTACTACTCGGAAGGTTCTCTCCATAAATAAAGGTAGCCCAAAAGCAAGCATTCCTCCCCCCAACCTCCACCTTACACAGCATGGCTTGAGGGTGAGATTGAACCAACGTCACCGTGACACTACCCGGATTCCACCCCACCAGGACCCTAGCAACACCTCCTCCACTAGGACAATTGTCTAAGTACTCCCACCTAAAGAAGCAGTTACTCGTAACCATATTCAAATTATTAAACCTAACTTTGGACTCAAGTAAACACACCAAGTCAAGCTGATGGTCTCTAATAATCTTATTCACTTCCCGCTGTTTGTGAGGGGAATTAAGCCCTCTAATATTCCAAGACCCTATCTTGACCATTTGGTTTTATTCCCCTTCCCTTTCTTCCTGCTTCTCGTCCCAGTATGCCCCATACAAATCATCTCTCCTTTCTGTTTACTGACAAGTTCGTCAACAGCCAAAACTCTTCTGGCAAGGGCATTTGGCTCAGGAGTAGTCTCGCTCTCCAATTCATCATCCAATGCCAAAAACGCATTAACCAGCGGAAGGTCCACATGAGGCATCTGAGTACACGGTTTTACAGCCTGGGCACTTTCCTTACGTTGGTCAACGGGAACAGGGGTAATCTCACCGTCTTCCACTGGGATCATAGCATCCTCCACGTAACCAGCCCAGACGTTAATAGGATCCCTAGAGTCCGGTGTAGCTTTGAGGGCTCCACTAGACCCCTCCCCTCCCTCAATACCTCTAGCTCCAGACGTCTCCCCCGTCTCAAAGGCCCCTTGGGGTTTGGATGTGCCCTTCCTGCTGACCGTCTTCCACTCGGCGTTCACCTGTGACGGCGCTTTCGCAGCCTCATTAGGGGCAGTCTGAGAACTCATCGTAACCTTAGCTTTGGAGCATTTATTAAGCGTGTGCCCAAACTCAAGGCAGTGCGGGCATGAAGGTGGCTTAGCTTGGTATTCAATACGCACAGGAGCATAAGTTCCATCTTCCATGACTACGTTGATGCTGTCAGCGTAGGATTCCTTAGCTGCCACCTCAACACATATACGCGCAAACGAGATTCTATTCATTTCTTCTGTGACGGCGTCAGCGTACAACGGTAGACCCACCGAACTTGCGACGTAGCTTAGACCCTCCTCAGTCCAAAGCTGGACTGGGATATCATGTAGCTTAACCCAAATGGGTATTTTCTTCGCGCTTTCTTTGCAGAAGACGAAGTTGGGTTGCCACTTCTTCAGCATGATGGTCATGCCGGCAAAATGCCATGGCCCATTATCAAGAACCTCATCCCTACGGCAATGGTCCTCAAAAATGAAGAAGAAAAAGCCATTATCGTGAGCCAAAACCTTGGTCAGTCCAAACTTGCTCCACATCCTCATAGCAATATTTTTGACAAAAGTATATGGGAGTTTTTTCCCAAGAAAATAACCCACCATGCTGTTCATCCATCTCCCATGTCCCTCTCTTGTCACTTCAGCCGGCGGCGTGACAGTGACAACGTTGTCAACCACAGAGGGTTGGTGAAAAGTGAGTCTGAGTTTCGTATACCTCTTCACAGCAGCAACAGAGCTCCAGGTCTTGTCATTGGGACCCCCGCTTTTGTTAGTCAGCTTCGTAGAACCATACCGACTATCAACTGACTCCTTTAACTTGTCAGCCAACACCTCGTTATTCTGGGAACCTTTCTGGCCGTCACCGTCAATAGCACCCCTATCCGGGTTGACCTCAGATGATGTCACCTGAACGGCCAGTGAGCGTTCTCCGTCACCGCCCCTACCAGAGCCTTTGGAAAAGAGATCCACATCTTCTGGTGAGAAGCCTTTGCTTCTTAAAAACTCCCAGACGTCATTATCATGACCCTTCTCATGGCCATTCTTACGTACATCATCCTTCCCAACGCAAGGGGCATCAGTGGTTGAGGAGGCAACTGCGGGTGACTCATGCCTGTCCAGGTTAGGCAACGTCGGGGGTTCAGCCATGGCGGCAGTAGCGGGGAAGGACATAGGGTTTAGAGGAAGGAGGGGAGGGTAGCAAGCTGAGAGGTAACGGCTAGTTTAGGCAAGGGAAGTCTAGAGAGAAGGAGGAGCATTTTCAGTTTTCTGTTGTTTTGTTAATCATAGAATTTCTACACCATTAACTATGATTTAAAAACATGGCGTTGGTGGGGGAAAACTCGAAACAGCCACCGAACGGACCCGTGAGTGATCACGGTACCCCCGTTTGAGAATACGATGACAATTTGGATATTTATAGACTTAGGATTAAAAACATGGCGTTAGTGGGTGAAAAGCCGAAGCAACCCCCGAACGGCCCCGTGAGTGGCACTAACACCTCGCACGGGACCAATATAACTCGTAAGAACTGACTGTGCGACCACGGGACCCCCGGATTAAGAATACGACGATAATTAGCATATTTCTAGACTTAGGCTTAAAAACATGGCGTTAGTATGTGAAAATCCGTAACAACCCCCGAACGGCCCTGTGAGTGGCACCAACACCTCGCACGGGACCAATGTAACTTGTAGAAACTGACCGCGTGATCACGGGACTCCCGATATGAGAATACGACGATAATTTTAAAATATGAGGACTTAAGTATAAAATGAGGCGTTAGAGGGTGAAAACACGAAAGAGCACCCGTAAGATCCCGTGAGAGGCACCAACACCTCGTACGGGACCAATGTAACTCGTACGAACTGATCGCGCGACCACCGGACCCCCGGTTCGAGAATAAGACGATAATTTGCATATTTCTAGACTTAGGCTCAAAAACATGGCGTTAGTGGGTGAAAACTCGAAACAGCCCCCGAACGGCCCCGTAAATGGCACCAACACCTCGTACGGGACCAATGTAACTCGTACGAACTGACCGGAGGACCACGGGACCCCCAGTTTTAGAATACGACGATAATTTCCATATATCTAGACTTTGGCAAAACATGGCGTTGGTGGTTGAAAACCCGAAACATCCCCCGAACGGCACCGTGAGTGGCACCAACACCTCGTACGGGTCCAATGAAACTCGTATGAACTGGCCGCGCGATCCCGGGGCCCCCGGTTTGAGAATACGACGATAATTTGCATATTTCTAGACTTAGGCTTAAAAACATTGCGTTAGTGGGTGAAAACCCGAAACAGCCCCCGAACGGCCCCGTGACTGGCACCAACACCTCGTATGGGACCAATTTAACTCGTACGAACTGACCGCATGATCACGGGACGCCCGGTTTGAGAATACGACGATAATTTTAAATTTCTAGACTTAGGCTGAAAAACATGGCGTTGGTGGGGGAAAACTCGAAACAGCCACCGAACGGACCCGTGAGTGGCACCAACACCTCGTATGGGACCATATGTATCTCGTACGAACTGACCACATGATCACGGGACCCCCGATTTGAGAATACGGCGAAAATTTTAAATTTCTAAACTTAGGCTTAAAAACATGGCGTTGGTGGGGGAAAACTCGCAACAGCCACCGAACGGACCCGTGAGTGGCACTAACACCTCGCACGGGACCAATGTAACTCGTACGAACTGACCGCACGATCACGGGACCCCCGGTTTGAGAATACGATGGTAATTTGCATACTTATAGACTTAGGATTAAAAACATGGCGTTAGTGGGTGAAAAGTCAAAACAACTCCCGAACGGCCCCGTGAGTGGCACTAACACCTCGCACGGGACCAATATAACTCGTACGAACTGACTGCACGACCACGGGACCCCCGGATTAAGAATACGACGATAATTAGCATATTTCTAGACTTAGGCTTAAAAACATGGCGTTAGTGGGTGAAAATCCGTAACAACCCTCGAACGGCCCTGTGAGTGGCACCAACACCTCGCACGGGACCATTGTAACTTGTAGAAACTGAACGCAAGATCACAGGACTCCCGATATGAGAATACGACGATAATTTTAAAATATGAGGACTTAAGTATAAAAAATGAGGCGTTAGAGGGTGAAAACACGAAAGAGAACCCGTACGATCCCGTGAGAGGCACCAACACCTCGTACGGGACCAATGTAACTCCCGGTTTGACCACGTGGTCACGGGACCCCCGTTTCGAGAATAAGACGATAATTTTCATATTTCTAGACTTAGGCTAAAAAACATGGCGTTAGTGGGTGAAAACTCGAAACAACCCCCGAACGGTCCCGTGAATGGCACCAACACCTCGTACGGGTCCAATGAAACTCGTATGAATTGGCCACGCGATAACGGGACCCCCGGTTTGAGAAGATGACGATAATTTGCATATTTCTAGACTTAGGCTTAAAAACATTGCGTTAGTGGGTGAAAACCCGAAACAGCCCCCGAACGGCCCCGTGAGTGGCACCAACACCTCGTATGGGACCAATGTAACTCGTACGAACTGATCGCATGATCACGGGATGCCCGGTTTGAGAATACGACGATAATTTTAAATTTCTAGACTTAGACTTAAAAACATGGCGTTGGTGGGGGAAAACTCGAAACAGCCACCGAACAGACCCGTGAGTGGCACTAACACCTCGTACGGGACCAATGTAACTCGTACGAAGTGATTGCACGATCACGGGACCCCCGGTTTGAGAATACGATGATAATTTTTATATTTATAGACTTAGGATTAAAAACATGGCGTTAGTGGGTGAAAAGCCGAAACAACCCCCGAACGGCCCCGTGAGTGGCACTAACACCTCGCACGGGACCAATATAACTCGTACGAACTGACTGCGCGACCACGGGACCCCCAGATTAAGAATACGACGATAATTAGCATATTTCTAGACTTAGGCTTAAAAACATTGCGTTAGTGGGTGAAAATCCGTAACAACCCCCGAACGGCCCTGTGAGTGGCACCAACACCTCGTACGGGACCAATGTAACTTGTAGAAACCGACCGCAAGATAACGGGACTCCCAATATGAGAATTCGATGATAATTTTAAAATATGAGGACTTAAGTATAAAATGAGGCGTTAGAGGGTGAAAACACGAAAGAGCACCCGTACGATCCCGTGAGAGGCACCAACACCTCACACGGGATCAATATAACTCGTACGAATAGAACACGTGATCACGGGACCCCCGGTTCGAGAATAAGACGATAATTTGCATATTTCTAGACTTAGGCTAAAAAACATGGCGTAGTGGGTGAAAACTTGAAACAGCTCAAGAACGGCCCCGTGAATGGCACCAACACCTCGCACAGGACCAATGTAACTCATACGAACTGACCGGACGACCACGGGACCTCTGGTTTTGGAATACGAAGAAAATTTCCATATTTCTAGACTTAGGCAAAACATGGCTTTGGTGGGTGAAAATCCGAAACAACCCCCGAACGGCACCGTGAGTGGCACCAACACCTCGTACGGGTCCAATGAAACTCGTATGAACTGACCGCGCGATCACGGGACCCCCGGTTTGAGAATACGACGATAATTTGCACAATTCTAGAATTAGGCTTATAAACATTGTGTTAGTGGGTGAAAACCCGAAACAACCCCCGAATAGCCCCGTGAGTGGCACCAACACCTCATACGGGACAAAATGTTACTCGTACGAACTGACCTCATGATCACGGGACCCCCGATTTGAGAATACGACGATAATTTTAAATTTCTAGACTTAGGCTTAAAAACATGGCGTTGGCGGGGGAAAACTCGAAACAGCTACCGAACGGACCCGTGAGTGGCACTAACACATCGCACGGGACCAATGTAACTCGTACGAACTGATCGCACGATCACGGGACCCCCGGTTTGAGAATACGATGATAATTTGTATATTTATAGACTTAGGATTAAAAACATGGCGTTAGTGTGTGAAAAGCATAAACAGCCCCCGGATTAAGAATACGACGATAAATAGCATATTTCTAGACTTAGGCTGAAAAACATGGCGTTAGTGGGTTAAACCCCGTAACAACACCCGAACGGCCCCGTGAGTGGCACCAACACCTCGCACGAGACTAATGTAACTTGTAGGAACTGACCGCTCGATCGCAGGAACAGTTATTTGACATATTTGAGCAGTTTTTTCCCATTTTCCCACTAACTTTTTACCTGAATATGTATGTACGGGAACAAAGTTTTCTAACTAAACCTTTTCACATCTTTCCATCTCCAAGAGAGAGTTTAAGAGCAAAATTTCAAAAGGAAAAAGTTCATGTTTTGAGTGTCTAATTTTTCAAGGAGAAATCATTTAACACTCTAGTTTACACCCATATTGCTTATTCCAAGTTCCAATATATATATCATTGCTTGGAGTGTTTGTCACCGGGTATTACTCTACCGATTGAAGAGTTCATTTGGGTTTGCTTCTACATCCCACAAAGAAGAAGAAATTTGCGTTGATTTACCCACTTGGAGAAAGGCTCCTTGTTCGGGTGGCGGTGACCATAAGAAGTCCGATCGGTGGATTTCGAGACCGCGGTGGAGCTCCGTGATTATTCGCTAGGCGAAGGTGTATACAAGAAGAAGCGTCGGGGCTTGAAAGGGATTGAGTCGAGTGTTGTAAGTCTTACTGTCTTGTATTTGTAAAACCATACTTAGTGGATTTGAGGCTAGGGCCGTCCGAGGTTTTTTCCCGTTGTGAGTTTTTCCTCGTACATCGCGGCGTAGTGATTCATTGTTTATTTTATCTTGCTATATCACCTAGAACGCATGCTTAGGTAAAAAGATAAAATATGATTTAATCACTACTTGTTTAATTTGGTGCATAATTAATTTGGGTAATGTTTATGTTAAGTTAATTCAAGTCATTTAATTTAATTTGATAAAATTGGTTTGGCCTAGTTTGGCAAAATTGAAAAATATGACTTAGGCAAATTTCTAGGATTTGGGTTGAATTAATTGTGTTTAAGTGAAATCAAATTGTGTGTGTGTTTCATCATATTTCACTTCGTTTAATTTTAATTTGAAAATAAATTAAAATTGGTGTATTTGTTTAATTGAACCATCATCTCACGCTTCCGCATATCTAACAAGGAAATTGATTTTAAGGTATAACTATTTTAAAATTGGGGGCCTCGCGTTCCAACAATCCACATCGCAACCCATGGCCATAGTTGGCACAACCCGAATCCAATTATGCGCACAAACCACCAACCCAAAATCGTGAGCGTCACAGCAATGGAACCCGAGACCAAATACCTCTATGTCCCAAAATGGCAAAATCCACTTAAAGCTCCAACACCTCCATTAATGGCCAAAGGAATAAAATCCAAGCTCCAAAAATGGCCAAAGAGACCCATTCGCGCGTGTGGACAATAATCAAGCTCCAATTTCAGACAAAAGCCCCGAATTTGGGACGAACCCAAAACTTGATCAAAACCCGAGTGAAAACCCAAATGGCCATCTTCATTTGCTACAAAAAACGTTTTGGGGACATAGATGGAATTAAAGGATTTGTTATTAAAGAAGAAAAGGGACACAAGGGTAATTAATTAAATTGTTAATGAATCTCTTATAATTCTTTCCGATTAAATATTTGTGTTTCCTTCGTTCGGACTCCGATTCGCGCACTGTTCATGGCCACGCGAAGCTTGACCTGAGGGCTATAACTTCCGTGAAGGTTTGGGCAAAAATCCCAAAGTGTAAAATTACGAAAATGCCCCCGAATGAGCGAATCGCGACGGAACTTAACCAGAACGCGCTCAAACTTCATACTAAGCACGGTAACACCTATAAAAGCTCAATAATATCTCAAATAACATGTTAGCATATAAAATGGAGGTTGTCGGATTATCGAGCTGTGACACCCCGACTAATTAAATACCGGGTAGCTACTCCTTTATTAAATTAATTCAAAATGCCAAGTTGGCTCAGCTAATAGCATCACTGTCGAAAACATTTTTATTATTACTAACCACCTAGTATTTAAAAAGTAAGTTGCCAAATTTTAATTAAAGTCTGATTAACATGCAACAAGTGTAATGAAGATTAATAACACCATTCACCATACTGAAGTAAATAGAATAACCATCACATAATTTAGATAAAGTCTGGAGGAAAACTCCTCACTACAAATCCCACAACTGAATTAAGTAACGAAATACTGAATACTAAATCAATACATGCCAAAGTCTGAAAAACTGAAATGGAAAGATGTCTCTAATAGAAATGGGCAACATGCCCTACAACTGATAGATAATGAATCTGGAATCCAAATGATAGAAGCGTCTACAAGCAAATCCCTGTAGCTTCCACAAACAGCTACAGCTCGTCACCTGAATGAGTATCCTATGCATGGTGTCCTTGTGGCTGGGCACCTAAAATGGTTTTACAAGAAAAATAGATTTGAAAGCAAACGGGTCAGAGCCCGAATGTGGAGATATTTTAAAAACCTGCAAGTGCTTTAAAACATTAAATGTAAAATACATGTTAGGACGTGCACTCACATGATATTCTCACCTCTCGTCTAACTGTGCACTCCTAACGTAAGTACCCATCTAAAACGACTCAAACCACTAGCTAAGTGACATCATATCTAGCTAGACTGTCATAGGTTTTTCCCTTATTACTCGGTTCCCAATTAACATTAAAACGATCTCAATTAAATAGGGGCTTAACGTAAATTCAGGTTCTCACAAAAGTAATACAACTCAGTATAGATTATCCCATTTATATTTTTCCATATTTATACACCCATTGCCATATGAAAATTCCCATTATAAAGTGTATATTTTCCACAACATAAATATACAATATAAGCACCCCGAGGCTAAGCTGCGGTGCACACATACTCTGCTATCCATCCCGGTACATCACGTACATAAGGATCACATATTCCGAATCTCTCAGGAATAGTTCAGATAACACAAATCACAAATAGTGGAGGCGAACACAGTCACATCACATGGGTCACGCACATACCTGCGCTCCCACGATCAGCAGACTTATTAACATCCTAATAAGTCCTTCTCTGACCTATGTTCATCGAGGTAACCAGTCTAAATCCGGGCAACACAAGGATTAGAGGGCCCTAAGCGAACGCAAACCTCCCGTGATAGCAAGTATGGTAGGTATGTCATACACACAATTCATATACCAATACTAAGTAAGCACACATCATAGTAATCCCATAATTTAATTGTAGTACTTATCGCATTCTCGTACCAATCTTAATATATATACAACTTATATAATCCCGGTCCATAATTACACGCGCCATAATTTATTCTCACGTCGTGGTAAACACTCACGTCTCAATCCCATATCAACCATTATTTAGATCACTCGTATATAATTTACTCCTCATAATAACCCAAACGTCCCAAATCTATCAATATATCATCAAGGGATGTTATCTCTATCCTTGGACAAGTTTACGGGACTCCCAAAATCAAAACAGGCCAAAAAGGCCTAAACTGTCAACTCGTTAGAAGTCTCGTTCGAACGAGGCTGTTCGAACGAGATTCCAGTTCGTTCGAACGAACTGTACCTTCTAACGAGATCTCGTTCGAACGAAGTTATCGAACAAGTTCCCTTTCGTTAGAAGCGACTGGTCAACTCGTTAGAAGCTCGTTCGAACGAGCTCATTCGAACGACCTGGGAAGGGCTTCTAACGAGGGACCAGTTTCGGCCCAGATTTTTCCCAATCTTGTTTTTCACCATTTCTACTCCTCAAATCTCCTCTAAAATTAGTCCCAACGATTGTTTTAAGGTCTCTAATCACTCCTAAACATATTATAGTCACATCCAAACACGTTTTAAAGGATTAATTCATCCTAACATCAATCAATTTACAAATCTCTACACTTTTCCCCCAATTTTTCAAGAACATGAACCCTAAACTTTTAAGTCCTCAATTAGTCCATTCTAAATCCGTTTTTCTTACATCCAACATATATTAATACCAGAATAATCATCTCTATATGATTCTACATGCAATTTGTCCTCAATATTCAAGTTCTAAGTCCAAACAACATGGGTTTTCATTTATCTTCCAAGAACAATTGTAAATCTTCAAATTATCTAACATGGAGGAAACATTCTCTGAATTAAAAGAAATTAAATCACTTGCCTCGATTGTCTCTGAATTTGGTGTTGATTTTGTAAAGATTTTCTGCAGAATTCCTTCTCCTTCTCTCCCTCTCTAAGCTTTTTCTCCAATGGCTATGGTGGCTAGGGTTTTCTTATGGAAAGTAATAGAACCTTATTCTAATAACCTACGTAACCTATTGGGTTAACATGGGTTGGTTGGTGGCTTAGTGGGTCAAACCCACATCAGATTAACTTTTCTAATTTTCGTCATTTTTAATTCCTAAAAATACGAAATTACCAAAATACCCTTTATATTGCCGGTATGGCCTAAAAATACCCCGGAACCCAAACTACACCCCCGGCTAGTGTTTTCTGACTATCTCGACCCTTCCGGACGCGTTGGCGCACTCAAAACGACCATACGGTTAATATAATTTAAAATCACTTTTATAATTAAAATAATTATATCCCGACGCGACTGTCACACGCGTCCCAATAAAATGACCAGATTGCCGTATATCAATCTCATGACAAATTTCATAATTCAATATTCATATAACATCGTATATACTCAATATAGTCAAATACCAACTCACATCTCGCTAGTATTTTATCCGGATTAATTTCTAATTAATTCTCATTTAATTAATTAATCCCACAAATAAATATAGCCAAAAATACGGGGTATTACATACTTCCCCCCTAATAACAGAATTTCGTCCCGAAATTCGAAACTAGAAAGTACCTGCTAAAAGGATAACGTTCGCGCATCTCATTTTCGCGCTCCCATGTGGACTCCTCGACATTGCGATGTCGCCACTGAACACGCACTAACAGAACTATCTTTGACCGCAGCTTCCTCTCACTTCGGTCCAAAATAGCAATCGGCCCCTCCTCGTAGGAGCTATCCGGCTGGAGATCGATGTCCTCCACAGCAATGTGAGAATGAGCCAAATTATCTCTAAGGTATTTCCTTAGCGAGGAAATATGGAACACATCGTGAATTTGATGCAAATGCTCCGGTAATCCAAGTCTATACGCAACCGGTCCGATCCGCTCGATAATAGGAAACGGCCCCACATACCTCGGTGCCAACTTCCCCTTCTTCCCGAAACGCATAATCCCCTTCATAGGAGATACTCTGAGCAAAACCTGGTCCCCCACTTGGAATTCCCTGAAAAATCTCTTCGCATCAGTATAACTCTTCTGCCTGTCTTGAGCTACCCGAATGCGAATCCGAATCAACTCAATCCTTGCCGAAGTATCCTGAATCACTTCCGGCCCAAGTAGTTTGTTGTCCCCTACCTCTAACCAACATGCTGGGGAACGACAAGGCCTACCGTACAACGCCTCGAACGGAGCCATGCCAATAGTGAACTGATAGGAGTTGTTGTAAGCAAACTCTACCAGTGGAAGATACTGCTCCCATCCACCCCCAAAGTCAATAATGCACATGCGTAGCATGTCCTCCAACATCTGATTTGTGCGCTCTGTCTGCCCATCGGTCTGCGGATGATAAGCCGTACTGAACCGCAATTTCGTGCCCATGGCCTCCTGGAAACTCTCCCAAAACCTCGAAACAAATATCTTGTCTCTGTCAGACACGATATTTAGGGGCACACCGTGAAGTCTCACAACCTCTGAAATGAAGAGCTGGGCATACTGTCCCGTAGTGTAGTCAGTCCTTACGGGTAAAAAGTGAGCGACTTTGGACAACCTGTCCACAATTACCCAAACGGAGTCGTGACCCCTCTGCGACGTAGGCAACCCCGTGATAAAGTCCATGGATATGCTCCCCCACATCCACACCGGGACCTCCAACGGCTGTAGCAGTCCTGCCGGTCTCTGATGATCCACTTTTACAAGCTGACAAGTGGCGCATTTCGAAACAAACTCAGCAATATCTTTCTTCATACCTCTCCACCAATACTGGCGTCTCATGTCTTGGTACATTTTGTCCCCTCCGGGATGTACCGCAAACCGTGAGCCGTGCGACTCTGCCATCACCTCGTGTCGCAATTTCTCCCCTTCCGGAACTACCAATCTCCCATTGAAACGTAATCCCCCGTCTGAGCTGACGGTATAGGACTCGGCTCCCTCTGCTAGTAATCGAACTATCTGCTCCTGACAGAACGAGTCATTAGCCTGAGCCCGTACTACCTTCGTGACAATCTGCGGTGTAACGGTCATCACAGACATGAAAGATCGGGCCACTGCATCCTGGTGTCCCAACTCCTTCCACTTTGCCTTCCACACCTCTGCCACCTCATCTGCTGGCCTACGGCTCAACGCGTCTGCTACCACGTTAGCCTTACCTGGGTGATACTGGATATCGAACTGGTAGTCTTTCACAAACTCAAGCCACCTACGCTGCCGCATATTCAACTCTTTCTGCGTGAACAGGTATATAGGGACTTGTGGTCCGTGAACAGTTGGAACTTCTCCCCCAAAAGATAGTGCCTCCAAATCCGTAGGGCAAATACCACTGCTGCCAACTCCAAATCATGCGTGGGGTAATTCTTCTCGTGAGGCTTAAGCTTATGGGAAGCATAAGCTATGGCCTGTCTCTCCTGCTGCAATACGCCTCCAAGCCCTTGCAAAGACGCATCGGTGTAAACCAAATACTCAACTCCCGGTCTCGGCAATGCTAACCCAGGTGCTGAGGTCAATTTGTCCTTTAACTCATCAAATGCCAACTGACAGGCATCGCTCCAGATGAATGGCACACCCTTACGAGTCAGATGTGTCAAAGGACCCGCTATCTTCGAAAATCCCCGAATGAACCTCCTGTAGTATCCTGCTAGACCCAAGAAACTACGAATCTCCGTTGGTGTCGTGGGCTGTCCCCACTCCCTCACCGCGGATACCTTCCCCGGATCAACAGATATCCCCCGGTCGGAAATAATGTGTCCCAAAAACTGGACCTCCTTCAGCCAAAACCCGCATTTCTCATATTTTGCATACAACTCGTTCTGACGAAGTGTCTGCAAAACCTGCCTCAAATGCTCGGCGTGCTCCTCCTCTGTCTGGGAGTAAACCAGAATATCATCAATGAAGACAATGACAAACTGATCTCGGAAATCCCTGAACACTCTGTTCATCAAGTCCATAAACACAGCTGGGGCGTTGGTCAAACCAAAAGGCATAACCCGAAACTCGTAAGAACCATATCTCGACAAGAACGCAGTCTTCGAGACATCCTCCTCCCGGATACGCAACTGATGGTATCTCGATCTCAAATCAATCTTTGAGAAGAAAGAAGCTCCTCTCAACTGGTCGAATAAGTCATCGATTCGAGGCAACGGATACTTATTCCGTATCGTGACCTTATTCAACTCTCGGTAGTCCACACACAATCTCAGTGAACCGTCCCTCTTCTTCACAAACAAAACTGGAGCGCCCCAAGGTGAGGTACTCCTACGAATAAAGCCCTGACCTAACAGCTGCTCTATCTGATCTCGTAGCTCTCGCATCTCTGCCGGAGCCATACGGTACGGTGCGCATGCTATAGGCCTCGTATCTGGCAATAGGTCTATAACAAAGTCTATCTCTCGACTGGGGGGTAGGCCTGGTATCTCCTGAAACACATCTGAATACTCCCTGACAACCGGGATCGAATCTAAAGGAATCACAACCTCCTTAGAGGTATCCTCCTCTATGTAATACAGATGAAGTGTCGATCCTCCCTCTGGGCGAGGCATCGCCACTACGAACATCTCTTTCCCCGGAATGGCAAAAACAATGCTCCCGCTGAAGCAATCAATCATGGCCCTATAAGCTACGAGCCAATCCATACCGATAATCACATCGTGAACATGCATATCCAATACCAACATGTCTGCAGGTAATACCAAACCACCAATCTCTACCCCCACTCCCCGCATATAAAGAATATAAGTGACCCACTCCCCAATGGTGAGTCGACACACGTCACTGTGCTCTCTGCCGTAGTTAACAATCCTAAGGCTTTCGCTAAATGTGTAGCTATAAAACAATGTGTAGCACCCATATCAAATAATACCCGACCCATAGTGCCATGGATAGGAAACGTACCCTCAATCGCAGGCGGTGCCTGTGGAACTGCTGCCTGGTGGACGTTATAGACACGTCCATACTGTAGCTGCCCCTGCTGAACTGGGACTGCTGGAATGGGTGGCAATGCTGCCATCTGTGGCGGTGCGGGGAGAGCGGCGGGAAACATAGGCCTCTGCGGCTCCTGGCGAGTACCCTGCTGCTGCTGCTGTGGGGCCCTGCCCCTATCAGGACAATCCTGTCGTTTATGGCCAGTCTTGCCACAAACAAGACACTTCCCTGGGAAGTTCCCTCCTCTCTGCCCCTGCGGTCCCCGGCCCTGGTGGCCGTTACCGTTCCTCCCTTGGCCCTGCTGGCCCTGCTGAAACTGCTGCCCATTCTGCCCCTGTTGGCCCTGATGGCCGTTTGGACCCTGATGGCCCTGACGGAAACCTCCATGTCCCTGTCTGTAGTTCCCTGATCGGAACCTCTTCTGATCCCCCTGCTGAGAACCCTGCTCACCCTGTCTCTGCCCCTGAATAGATTGTGCCCCACCGGCGCCATGCCCTCCTGTCCTGCCCTGATGGCTAGACTCTCCCGACCTCTTGCCCTCAGTCATATGAAAGCGGTGGTCCTGGCAGTGTAACAAAGCAGCGTTAACCACATCAGAATACGTGGCCAACGAAAGGTTCCCTAACAGATGCTGACGGATCCTCCATGTCAACCCGTCGGTGAATTTCTCAATCTTCTTCTTCTCTGTTGGTATCTCATCCGGAACGATATTCAACAGATTTGTGAACTCGGCCTCATACTCGGCCACGGTCTTACCCTCTTGCCTCAGACTCATCAATTTCCTCCTCATTTCCGTGTGAACAGCCGACGGATAGTACTTGCGGTCAAACCGCACCCAGAAGTCCTGAATAGTGAGAGTATCCCTCTCCTCTACGGTGGTAATAGACTCCCACCACTGCAGTGCAGATCCAACTAGCTTGAAAGTAGCTAGCACCTGCTTCTGAACGTCCGTGCACTCATACATCCTTAAGTGCCTCTGCATATCCTTCCTCCACTGGCTCGAGACTACCACATCTGAGCTACCTGCAAACTCTGGCGGATGCGCTTTCTGAAAAGCGTCACGTACACGTTCCCAAGCAGATGGGAATGCATTTGCCTGTACTGGCGCGGCAACCGGCGCCTGAGGTGGTGCCTGCTGGACTACGGCAATTGCGGCATTTACCGCTTGGGCTACTATAGCTGCATCCTCAGCGGCGTTCATCATGCCCTGAACTGGAGCGGGCTGGGGTTCGGGCGTTGCATCCCTGGGAACTCGTCGTGCACGTCGTGGAGGCATCTGAAATAAGAACAAAGTTTTTAAGTTCGCTGTTTATAAACTTAAAATAGCTGAAGAACGAAGCATACACAAAAAGAGTACAGCAGTCCTAAAATATAGGGCTCTATATCAAAGAAACTTAGCGGAAACATAATAGCACTACAGATCCTAAAGGACACTAGAACCTGATGCTCTGATACCACCTGTGACACCCCGACTAATTAAATACCGGATAGCTACTCCTTTATTAAATTAATTCAAAATGCCAAGTTGGCTCAGCTAATAGCATCACTGTCGAAAACATTTTTATTATTACTAACCACCTAGTATTTAAAAAGTAAGTTGCCAAATTTTAATTAAAGTCTGATTAACATGCAACAAGTGTAATGAAGATTAATAACACCATTCACCATACTGAAGTAAATAGAATAACCATCACATAATGTAGATAAAGTCTGGAGGAAAACTCCTCACTACAAATCCCACAACTGAATTAAGTAACGAAATACTGAATACTAAATCAATACATGCCAAAGTCTGAAAAACTGAAATGGAAAGATGTCTCTAATAGAAATGGGCAACATGCCCTACAACTGATAGATAATGAATCTGGAATCCAAATGATAGAAGCGTCTACAAGCAAATCCCTGTAGCTTCCACAAACAGCTACAGCTCGTCACCTGAATGAGTATCCTATGCATGGTGTCTTTGTGGCTGGGCATCTAAAATGGTTTTACAAGAAAAATAGATTTGAAAGCAAACGGGTCAGAGCCCGAATGTGGAGATATTTTAAAAACCTGCAAGTGCTTTAAAACATTAAATGTAAAATACATGTTAGGACGTGCACTCACATGATATTCTCACCTCTCGTCTAACTGTGCACTCCTAACGTAAGTACCCATCTAAAACGACTCAAACCACTAGCTAAGTGACATCATATCTAGCTAGACTGTCATAGGTTTTTCCCTTATTACTCGGTTCCCAATTAACATTAAAACGATCTCAATTAAATAGGGGCTTAACGTAAATTCAGGTTCTCACAAAAGTAATACAACTCAGTATAGATTATCCCATTTATATTTTTCCATATTTATACACCCATTGCCATATGAAAATTCCCATTATAAAGTGTATATTTTCCACAACATAAATATACAATATAAGCACCCCGAGGCTAAGCTGCGGTGCACACATACTCTGCTATCCATCCCGGTACATCACGTACATAAGGATCACATATTCCGAATCTCTCAGGAATAGTTCAGATAACACAAATCACAAATAGTGGAGGCGAACACAGTCACATCACATGGGTCACGCACATACCTGCGCTCCCACGATCAGCAGACTTATTAACATCCTAATAAGTCCTTCTCTGACCTATGTTCATCGAGGTAACCAGTCTAAATCCGGGCAACACAAGGATTAGAGGGCCCTAAGCGAACGCAAACCTCCCGTGATAGCAAGTATGGTAGGTATGTCATACACACAATTCATATACCAATACTAAGTAAACACACATCATAGTAATCCCGTAATTTAATTGTAGTACTTATCGCATTCTCGTACCAATCTTAATATATATACAACTTATATAATCCCGGTCCATAATTACATGCGCCATAATTTATTCTCACGTCGTGGTAAACACTCACGTCTCAATCCCATATCAACCATTATTTAGATCACTCGTATATAATTTACTCCTCATAATAACCCAAACGTCCCAAATCTATCAATATATCATCAAGGGATGTTATCTCTATCCTCGGACAAGTTTACGGGACTCCCAAAATCAAAACAGGCCAAAAAGGCCTAAACTGTCAACTCGTTAGAAGTCTCGTTCGAACGAGGCTGTTCGAACGAGATTCCAGTTCGTTCGAACGAACTGTACCTTCTAACGAGATCTCGTTCGAACGAAGTTATCGAACAAGTTCCCTTTCGTTAGAAGCAACTGGTCAACTCGTTAGAAGCTCGTTCGAACGAGCTCGTTCGAACGACCTGGGAAGGTCTTCTAACGAGGGATCAGTTTCGGCCCAGATTTTTCCCAATCTTGTTTTTCACCATTTCTACTCCTCAAATCTCCTCTAAAATTAGTCCCAACGATTGTTTTAAGGTCTCTAATCACTCCTAAACATATAATAGTCACATCCAAACACGTTTTAAAGGATTAATTCATCCTAACATCAATCAATTTACAAATCTCTACACTTTTCCCCCAATTTTTCAAGAACATGAACCCTAAACTTTTAAGTCCTCAATTAGTCCATTCTAAATCCGTTTTTCTTACATCCAACATATATTAATACCAGAATAATCATCTCTATATGATTCTACATGCAATTTGTCCTCAATATTCAAGTTCTAAGTCCAAACAACATGGGTTTTCATTTATCTTCCAAGAACAATTGTAAATCTTCAAATTATCTAACATGGAGGAAACATTCTCTGAATTAAAAGAAATTAAATCACTTGCCTCGATTGTCTCTGAATTTGGTGTTGATTTTGTAAAGATTTTCTGCAGAATTCCTTCTCCTTCTCTCCCTCTCTAAGCTTTTTCTCCAATGGCTATGGTGGCTAGGGTTTTCTTATGGAAAGTAATAGAACCTTATTCTAATAACCTACGTAACCTATTGGGTTAACATGGGTTGGTTGGTGGCTTAGTGGGTCAAACCCACATCAGATTTACTTTTCTAATTTTCGTCATTTTTAATTCCTAAAAATACGAAATTACCAAAATACCCTTTATATTGCCGGTATGGCCTAAAAATACCCCGGGACCCAAACTACACCCCCGGCTAGTGTTTTCTGACTATCTCGACCCTTCCGGACGCGTTGGAGCACTCAAAACGACCATACGGTTAATAGAATTTAAAATCACTTTTATAATTAAAATAATTATATCCCGACGCGACTGTCACACGCGTCCCAATAAAATGACCAGATTGCCGTATATCAATCTCATGACAAATTTCATAATTCAATATTCATATAACATCGTATATACTCAATATAGTCAAATACCAACTCACATCTCGCTAGTATTTTATCCGGATTAATTTCCAATTAATTCTCATTTAATTAATTAATCCCACAAATAAATATAGCCAAAAATACGGGGTATTACACGAGCATAATTATAACAATTACGGTACCCGAGGGGGCTAAAGTGCATAGATTCGAGGGTAATCAAATGCCTAATTTGCTACGAATCAAGAGCCTTGGGAGTTCGGATAATGTGATTTATAACTGATTTTAGTTAATGTGTGTATCAGTCAATAACAAAAGAGACATTATGTGTAACCCAATTAAGTAGGGTTTGCACTTGTTTTTTGACCCAATTGCATAGGTCTGTGTTTGTTTGCTTGATTTATGTGCAATCATACAATAATGTGTGAGTTCTCATGGGGGACGTATTGGGAGGGATTTTGATGGGGCATGTATGATGTTGACCTTACGTGTTATTTCCAGTGATGAGACGGGATCTACCTTAGTCCTATTTACCCCGATCCTACTGCTGCCATACCCATGTTTGGGGGTGGGGATAAACTTGGCATTGTTCGTATAACATGTGTGTGAAGCCTATACGATAGATGAGAAGAAGTAGTGATTTCCTTTTATGAGGCTTTGAGGTTATAGGGATGGGACTACCTATACCTATACCCTATACGCACGAGTGATCCCTAAAGGCAATAGGGATATGCCTATGAGTTTTTGGGTTAAATTGTAGCCCGTGTGATTTGATGTGAGTTGTGTACACTCACAAATATTTGAATTATGTGTTTTTGTATTGCGGTGCCTTGAGATAGTTGTACCATATTATCCCTTATACTAGCGATGTATAATTATATATGCTTGACTTGGGAATATTATGATATTAATATACTAGTGGTTTATATGCTGAACAGTTATTTGAGAATGTCAAAGATCGATACATTGGAGATGTATATATTTAGAAAGATAACTTGAAATGGTTAAAATAAGAGAATAGTGTTTAGTAAAAGAATTACTATTAAAGCACGATTTTATCATAAAGTATGAGAATCTTAATAAGAAAGATGAACTTAAAATTATTAAGGTAGAGACACTTAATTAACGATGGTCTTATTTCACATTGGGCCATACACGGGCTTGGAGTAGAACCGCATGCTTCTTTTATGTTGTTTGGGTTGTGTAACTTAAATAACCTAAAATCCACTTAATTTCAGAGGAAGATGAATTATAACTATTGTGGTTCAACTTTATTTAAATTATTACTCTTTGTAGACTCGCTCGGTTTAATTCTCGTTGTTGAACTATTTTTTACAAGTCTTAGGCCGCTGTTACCACCATAGACTTAGGTCATTCGTTGGAGGAGTATCTTTAGCGATAATTTTTACATCATTCCTAAGGATATTTTGTTCTTTTAAACTTAGTTGTCACGCACTTGGAGTGAATTATGTTATATTATCGTGAAACTCCATCAACACTTAAGGGTTCAAAATGGTTGGTTGGAAATGGAGCTAGCGTGTGTTTCTGGTTCCACCGTGGCTCTCTGATATTACTCATTGAAAGTGCCTCCCTCTTATTAACTAGGCAAGATCCTTTACTAGTTATTTTTCTATAATCGTAGATGTTCTTGATGCACATGGCAACCATTTTTTCGACGACATTGAAGGAGTTTTGCCTCATAAAGTGGCTTATGATGTTAGTGATAGTGAGATTTTCAAATCTCACTAAGAGGATAGGGTGATATGGAAAAATAGTAGTTGGATGGTCATTTTGTCTTAAATCTAGCTGGGAATAGATAAGCAATTAAATAAACATTCAATCTTGAACTAATTTTTTTGGGATACTTAAATTCCTTAAATAATTAACTTTTTTGCTTAGAAGATCTTATTTGACCTTGTATGCGAGGATCGAAATCAATTAAGGGAGGGCAATAAAATGAAGACGATATGTGATACATAAGCAAGTAAATGCTTTGGGCTATTAGGAGCATGATAAAAGCATATTGATCACTCCTCATCAATAGTGTTTTTTCATGGAAGTGTGGAACTATTTGGATCGCTTTTCCAATATATGGTCCTTCCAAAACTAAGGTTGAGTCTATCATATTATCAAAGTGGGTTTGTACAAAAGATATTCTTTTTAAAAAAGAGATTGACATTCATACCCCTCACAAAATATTACAAATGAGAATGATCCACTTTCTTCTTTTACTCTTCAATTAGCCCACTCTCTTTAACAAATTGTCTCAAAATATCCAAACCCTAGATTTAAGCCTTACAACCATCTTCCTTACTATCATCGACCTTCAACACCACTTGTAGATGGTATTTGTGAAATGTTTTTTTTGGTAATTAAATAAATTAAGAGGAAAAAATATACAATAGTGAGAAAAATTCACCAAGTCGAGAGGCAAACAAAGGAGCAGGGCATACCCCACCCCTAAAGCAAAACCCAGATAATCAATGCAACAAATCAAGAGTATAGGGCAGGTCATACCTCCTGTACTCAGTCAAAAGTACAACCTGGAATCTAGAAGTCCCCATTGGTTACATGCCATCCATTTAGTATACGTTATTCTATCCTTTTTCCATTTGTTGATTCTGGGCTTCACCATACTTTCAATGTCCATCATTAGTCCTCTACTTATTTCAGCTCCTCTACAGTATTGCCTACCATTCCTTTCCATCCAAAGGCAGTAGATTGTGGTGGTGAATGAGATAATCCCCACTTTGTTTAAGAAGGTATTGCAAGCATCATAACAAGGCATGATTAATTTCCCTCCCCCAGCTATCCATGTCTTGGTAGCATTGGTTCCTGCATAAGACCTCCTACCATACCTCCATTGAGTATGGATACTCAGCAAGGATATCTGTGAAATGGTGAAATTAATATTAATTAAATGTATGGGTACAAGTGGCTCAACATTTTAATTGAAAGGCCATTATATAAACACTCTTTTGTATAATGGTGGGTCTTTTATCCTCTATTTTGCCCTTTCATTGAAATTATGAATATAATATATTTCAAAACATAAGTTTGATATCCGAAAATCTATCAGAAGAGATCCATGAAGAATTAGTAATTTTGAAGTTTAAAATTTTATTTTCACCCAAAATATTATGTATTTTTTCATTTTTTGATGGTTTTTGTTTGTGGATTTAGAAGATGAGATTTAGAGTATATGAAAATTTGTGGACTTTTTTTGAGGATTTGTAAATAGATTTAGCCTAAGAAAAGTGGATCATAAGTTTTTTTCAAGGAAAGTTATATCTAAATTTGTATTTTAATTGTTTCTTTAAATAAAATAAGATTTTTGTTAGTAGATTCGATAATGCCATTGGTCCGTGGACTATCGATGAAGATATGTGCCTTTGAATTCAATATTCTTTGATGAGTTTTATGACCTCCGCTTCAAAATGCATTCTATATTTAGAGATCAATTCAAAAGGTACACCATATCTCTAGATTATGTTCTTTTGTATGAATTTGGCTACTTTATTGACGTTCAATACATCGTACGATTGTACTTCAACCCAGTTGGTAAAGTAATCGATGGCTAGCAAAACGAACTCATGGCCATTGGAGGCTTTTGGTGTGACCTTTCCAATGATATCGATTCCCCAAGTTAAAAATGTCCATGGTGATGTTGTACAGTTTCCTTGGAGGCAATCGTTGCAAATTTGTAAATTTTTATCACTTGGGGTACCTCTGGACATACTTACTACATTCATGCTGAAGGGTGCTTTAATAATATCCTTGGCGTATGGTTTTACTTACTAGCATGTGGTCGTTCATGTGAGGGAGACACTCTTCTCCATGTATTTCTTCCATCAACTTTTTTACTTCCATTTTAGTGATGCATCGTAAGTGAGTGATGTCAGGATGTCTCTTGTATATTTTGTCCAACGCACATGGTGAATTGAGTGGCCCATTGTCTGAGTGACATGTTATCTTTTTATTAGATATTAGAGGATATTTCTCCTTTTGAAGGAGTTCATTTATGTCTTAATACCGTGGTCCTTGATCTATAGAATCAGTTATGAAGACCTCGTACCGGTATCCAGGCCGCTCTTGCTTGCATATATCCATAGGAACCTTATCCATTTATTATGGGTTATTTACCATTAAGTTAACATTAGCTAAGGCATCAACAAAGTTGTTCTGAGGAAGTATAATAATTGAACATCCTCGGACATGGAGCCTACTTCCTCCATGTACTTATGTTATGAAAATAATTTTCTCCTATTTGATCTTCTAATTTCCTAGGACCTGGAAGATAATGAGGGAAGAGTCTCTAAACATGTTGTTCCTTTATATCCTTTTTTATATGCTATCTTTAGTCTGACAATGCAATCCATTAATGCTTTTTATCACTTTGTCATATGATATCTTCAGTCTAACAATGCAAGCTTCGTACTCAGTACTGTTGTTAATGCAATTAAAATTTAGTTTAATGTTCGTAGTTTGATGTATCTCATATGGAAACACCAACAACATTCCAATAATGTATCCTTTCTTTTTGGATTCCCCAATCTAAGTACAATTGCCATATATACTCGTATCGACTTTCTATCAACATGATATCTTCATCTGGAAAGTGAACGATAACCTCGTCTTGTTCTTCTAAAGGAGACTCAACTATATGTGATGGCCTATACTTTAATTAGATTTTGGTATACATACTCGATGTCGAATTCAGTGAGTGAAAATAACCATTTGGCCATTTGATTATCAGTGCAGGCTTCTCGAGTAAGTAATTCAAAGGATCCATACGAAAGATTAGCTTTACTTGTAAGGAAATCATATAGTGTAACATATTTTATGTCATCTATACAAGGGATAAATAAAATTTTTCTAGAGCCATATACCATTCTTCGCATGCTATTAATTTTTTACTTGTATAGTATATGACATGCTCTTTTCGTGATTCTTTGACATATTAGGCCAACATGGCTCCTGTTGTTGTGTCAGTGACCATGAAGTATATGAGATATGGATATACAAATTGATGGGGGAAATACAAGGGGGTTATTCAAGTACTAGTTAATTTATCGAAAGCCTCTTGGCACGAAGAGTTCCATATCTTGTTAGAGTCTTTGCATAGTAGTTTGAAGATCATATCACATGAGATGAACCTACTGATACATTAGAGTCATACTAGGAAACCTCTGACTTCTTTATCAGTGAGTGGGCGACATTTCTAAAATGGCATTGACTTTGGATTGGTCAACCTTGATTCCTTATTTTTTGACGAGGTATCCTAGCACATTTCCTTTTGTAACTCCGAAGACCAACTAGTGGTGATTCAAGTGCATCTGGTACATTCTTAGTCTTTTAAAGAATTTTCTCAAGGTTTGGACATGCCCTTCACGTGTCTTAGATTTGACGATCTTGTCGTCCATGTATACCTCGACTTCTGCATAAACCATTTTATATGTCAAAGTCGTAGCTCCTCGTTAGTAAAAAATAGAACGTCCCCAAGGGTTGTGAAAGCCATTTTTTCTGACTATCTGGGTGCATCTTGCTTTCATTATAGCCAGTGAAACCATCAACAAATGATTTCAATGCGTGGTCAACGGTACTATCGATCACTACGTCGATGTTTGGCGAACGACAGTCATTTTTAGGATTGGCTTTCTTTAAGTCCCTATAGACGACACACATTTACACTTTCCCCTTGCTTTTGGAACTGGTAAAATGTTGACCAACCATGTAGGCTTTCGACCACCTAATCGGGCATAAATATCGTATATTTATTCCCTTAATTTCGGTACCTTTGTGAGCCTGAGTAATGCAATTGATATGGATTTAACTCGTAATTATGATACTAACCTTCGTTGTCAAGTATTTCATATTTTTTGTTTCTCTAATGTGTTTTACAGGTAAAGTATGCAAGCGGTGCGAAAGAGAAATCGAAACAATGAAAGAAAGGCTAGGGAGGCAAGTTCAAGGGCATTTTCGTAATTCTACAGCCTTATCCCGATGGTGGGGCCAACTGGAAAGTTGAAGATCTCGGAAAAACAAGAACATTGGAAAAAATGACACCCAAATCCGAGCTACGACGAAGGAGTGCTGATCATTTGAAGTTGAGAAAAAAATCCAAAAAAGAAAAGAAGAAAGCTTGAAAAATTTCCAAGTGTGAATTTCCAGCATGTTCGCTAGAACCACAGGGTGAACCGGTTCGGGGTAGCTGATGCGTCAATTTTCACTTTAATGCTGATTGGTCCAAAGAGTCCTATTATGTAACAAACTCTTCTAAAACGTATTTGTATATTTATAATGACTTAGAAAAGATAGTTTTGAATAGTTTTTCATAGAGAGGAAGGTAGAAAGTAGCTTAGATACATAGAAAACAATTCTCCATCATGTAGGTACTTTTATTGTTTGAATTACAAGTTTTGTTTAAAATAAAGTTTATTCCTTTCTTTCTTAATCTTGTAGTTAATTTAGTTACCAACTTTCTTTATTTTCTGGGTTTCCAATTCGTTTATACATGCTTATAGATAGTTTTCTTATTGATTCAATTACATGCAACGTAGGATTCATGTTTTTAATTAATTGCACCATGTTAGGCTAGATTTCTAAGGGTTGGTGTGCATGAACCCAACCCGATGTAATTTAGCCATGTAGAAACTAGGGTTTGAATTGAAATTTGAATGAATCGTTTTGTGTAGTTGTCACAACCATCATAGACCCTTTTACCTCGGTTGACCCTAGGTAACCGTGGTGTTTAAGGATCTGATGCGCCTGTAGCTATTGCGACACTGCTTTACTCATCTTTTGATTATGTATGATGCGGGCTTGAACCTCATATATGTAATGCTTGGGAGTACTAAACACCGGGTTTAATTAAATTTATAATTCAAAATTCTAGCATTCTAAACGGTAAGGGGATTGTATTCCCAACTTGTTATCCCTTCATTCTTATTAAGTCATTCTTAGTTAGTTAATTTTGCTCACGTAGTTAATTTAGTATATTTATCTAGATTGCATTTAGTTAATTAGTTATTTCCAATCTCAATCATCTTTTTATTTCTTTTTAGAGTCAAATTAGGGTTAATAGTCTTACCTTTGTCGTCACATTCACTCGTCCTAGTTCCCTGAGGATTCGATATCCAGACTAGCCACTATACTCCACAAGAGTGTAGTTATAGTTTATGTTTTTTGTATTGCGGTTGGAAGCCAATAACAATGACTAGCGTATTTACACGGACGTTCGGTTTTCACCTCGATCAAAATGGCGCCGTTGCCGGGGAATTAGGTAGACTTTAGGTTAGGTTGGTTAATCCTGAATTTGACCTTAAAAAAAATATGGGTGTCACGTTTTTGAATTGCCCAATTTGAAATGTGTCACTCTAACTCCTTTGGTGGGTTTAATTGTTATGATAATATTGAGGAGGAGGAGGAGGTGCTCAAGATTTATGAACATTGGATCAATATCACTAAAGATGAGTCTCATAAATACAAGACCAGTGCTAAGGCCATCCAAATTTATCAAAATGAATTGCTTGAAGAAAAAAGATTTGAAAAAGAATATCGGGGAAAAAATCGATATTGGGAGCAAGAGTTAGATGCATTATTTGAACCCAATGAGGATTTTTCTTCCGATATTTTTGAAGTTGAAGAATTTTTCAACCAAATGAGGAATCCGAGGTGCTAGAACCAATGAAGCCTTCTTTGGAAGAACTCTTGCTTATTAGCAAAAAGCAATCTGATAAACTTGCTGCTATAGAGTTGAAAATTAGAGCAACTTGCAAGGAGTTTAATGATTATTTGCACAACTTAGAGAAGGTCGAGACTTGCGCTTCTCCTAATACTTTGAGGATGAAATCATTGAGAGTGATCCAAGTTCTCTTGAATATCAACCTCTTATGAATATTTCAAAATCTACTGAGGTTGAAGATCATTTGTCTCCTTGTGTACCCACTATTATCGAACCATTAAATCCATCACAAGAACTGGATGAATGCCTTGAGGATGTTGATCCGACTCTTATATGGGAATGTTTTTTTGAGATGCATCATCTTACGGGCCATACACTTAGACGTGCCAATCCACGAGATCCAGTTGAAAATTTTGGGAGAGAGGATTTTGAGGACAAGGACTCTATGCTTGAATTGTTTTCCAAGATGGACACTTTCTGTTTGTGCACTCCACTTCCCATACTACTTGAAAAATCTTTGGGACGTGATTCTATTTTTCTTGGATCCCAATGGTAATTGTCCCCCGGTGCACTCAAATCCCTCATTATCCCCCTAAAAATTTTAATTGGTGACGGTTCATTTATTTCGCTTTGCACATGCCTTCCATTGTTCAAACGGAATTCTTATTTTTCGGGAGGCATTCTTTCTAGTGAGGGTAAATCATTAATCCCTAAAAGTTATATTGTATTTTGGGTGGACCTTCAAATTTTTCGACTTCTAGTGTATAACTTATTAGAATATCAAATCGTAAGTTGTACATTAGTTAGCTTATTTTTTTCTTTTGTTTAGAGTTTTCTTTGTTCTTTTAGCTATACTTGGTTCTAACATGTTTTGTAGATTTAATGGACTTGTACTTTTTAGGGATCGCTCCATTTTGGGTAATATCTTTCTTTTCCTATCTTTATGTTGTGTTCTTGATTCGCATTGAGGACAATGCAATATTTAAGTTAGGGGGTGTGCGATATTCTTCCCGTTTATTGTTTAGATTCATTGATTCGATCACATGTCCTGTCCAAGTGTTTTTTTTCAGAAAATTTCAAAAAAAAATGAAAATTTTTGAAAAACCCAAAATATTTTTCTTCAAAATAAATATAAATTGGAATTTAAAATTTTCAAAAATATCACCTTTATTCTATTTGAAGTCTCAAATTGTTAAATCTAAATTGCACTAAGCCGCAATTGACCAAAGATGGAAATTGTGCGAAAATTGACGACTTAACGAATAAGTGTGGAGATTAATAAAATTCGGTGAGATTTCCAGCCTATTGATCATTTTGAGATTTTAAATCAATCCGAGTTAATGGTTAATACATGGTTCTAATTCAGCGCTTTAATCAAGTCGTTGATGATCTCAATACCTTTGTTTTGATCGGTTATGGAAAATGGAATGTTGTCTCAAAAAGCGCGCTACAAATCTCTAAATTAAATTAATCTCGAGATGCATATGGTAAATTAATAAGTAATTCGGACAATGAAGTAGGCCATCGTTTGTTATCAAAAAACATTAGCCATAAAAAAATGTGAAAAATTATCCTTTTGTTAACCCAATTGAGCCGAATAAATTTTTTTCTTTTCGTTTGGCAACTCGAAAAAAACCAAGTAGCCCGGAATTGTGAAAATTGATAATGTCATCAAATAAAGTCCGAAAAGTGCTTAAAAAGGGGCAAGAAAAAAAATAGTAGAAAAATGCTCAACATAAATAGCAAGTAGAGAAAAAGACGAGAAAATGAGCAAACGCCCGAAAAAGCACTAAGGGACATCATAAGAAAAATTTTCCAATTCCAAAATTCTCAACCATTCCCATGTTACCCAATACAGTTTTAACCCAAAAAAGTCCTACCGAGTTTGAATTGCGAAATTGATTACCGTGTGGAGAGCTAAGTTACAAAAAGATAATATGAGAGATTAAATGGTGTGAATTGACGCGATGTTTCCCGTTTTCCAATTACCGTAATCCGAAGAAGAGATCATTTCACTAAATAATTATGTCTTTCATAATTGTGTGCGTGAACTTGTGTTCCATTACATTTACTCTTATAAATCACGCATACCGAGAGAATAGCCACAATTCCAAGTGATTCGTTTGTGAGTGCTTCCAGTGAGATTTTGAAATCAAAGCGAATTTTCGGGAAGTAACGTAATGATCAATCTATGGAAATTAGCGGTTCAATTTTTGGCTTTGCCCACACGCACATGACAACTTGAGACTCTTTTGAATATGAATTTAGGGTGACTATTTTTTGGAAGGTTTGAATTGTACAATTTTTAAGTATTTTGATTTTCCTTTGAGTCAATAACGAATTTTGTGGATATATTCGCTGCAAACCCTCACGAGACAACACTTGTCCTACTAGGGTAACCTGGGAGTTTAACGGCTTGTAGCATACGCTAAATGCAATCGCTTCCCACAAAAAAAGGTATTTTATCCCAATAAATTTTTAGAAGAGTTGTGGCGTTATTCTTTTTCTTTTACATTGCTCGGGAAGCGCAAAGTTCTAAGTTAGGGGGGTTTGATCGGGCATAAATATCGTATATTTATTCCCTTAATTTCGATACCTTTGTGAGCCCGAGTAGTGCAATTGATATAGATTTAACTCATAATTATGATACTAACCTTCGTTGGCAAGTATTTCGTGTTTTGTGTTTCTCTTATGTGTTTTACAGGTAAAGTATGCAAGCGGTGCGAAAGAGAAATCGA
This sequence comes from Sambucus nigra, assembly GCA_949130495.1. Taxonomy (NCBI): domain Eukaryota; kingdom Viridiplantae; phylum Streptophyta; class Magnoliopsida; order Dipsacales; family Adoxaceae; genus Sambucus; species Sambucus nigra. Next base: position 153,736,081 of record OX422218.1, read on the forward strand.
AACAATGAAAGAAAGAACAATAGGAGAAGCTTCACCAACTGGATGGCATGTATGAACTGGGACATCCCCGAATCGGTGTTATCTTAGGTGGTTTGTTTTGTGTTTGGTAGTTTGTGTCCTTTGGGGTATGCCCCTAGGATTGTAGTTCTCCCTTGTTTATTGTTTGTAAGTTGCTTTCCTGAGTTCTAATATACATAATTTTCCCAAAAAAAAAAAAAGCTAGGGAGGCAAGTTCTAGGGCATTTTCGTTATTTTGCAGCCTGATCCTGGAGGTGGGGCCAACTGGAAAGTTGAAGAACTCGGAAAAATAAGAGCATTAGAAAAAACGGCACCCAAATCCGAGCTACGGTGAAGGAGTTATGATCATTTGAAGTTGAGAAAAAAATCCAAGAAAGAAAAGAAAAAAGCTTGAAAATTTTTTAAATGTGAATTTCCACCATGTTCCCCAGAACCATAGGGTGAACCAGTTCGGGGTACACCAGTACCGGTTTAGGGTACCTGATGCGCAAATTTTCACTTTAATGCTGATTGGTCCAAAGAGTTCTATTATGTAACAAACTCTTCATGCAACGTAGGATTCTTATTGATTCAATTACATGCAACGTAGGATTCATGTTTTTAATTAATTGCACCATGTTAGGCTAGCTTTCTAAGGGTTGGTGTGCATGAACCCAACCCGATGTAATTTAGCCATTTAGAAACTAGGGTTTGAATTTAAATTTGAAGGAATCGTGTTGTGTAGTTATCACAACCATCATAGACCTTTTTACCTCAGTTGACCCTAGGTAATCGTGGTGTTTACGGATGTGATGCGCGTGTAGCTATTGCGACACTGCTTTACTCATCTTTTAATTATGTATGATGTGGGCTTGAACCTCATATATGTAATGCTTGGGAGTACTAAGGACCGGGTTCAATTAAATTTATAATTCAAAATTCTAGCAATCTAGACGGTAAGGGGATTGTATTCCCAACCTGTTGTCCCTTCATTCTTATTAAGTCATTCTTAGTTAGTTAATTTTGCTCACGTAGTTAATTTAGTATATTTATCTAGATTGCATTTAGTTAATTAGTTATTTCCAATCTCAATCATCTTTTTATTTCTTTTTAGAGTCAGGTAAAGGGTTAACTGCCTTACCTTTGTCGTCACGTTCACTCGTCCTAGTTCCCTGAGGATTCGATACCCAGACTAGCCACTATATTCCACATGAGTGTAGTTATAGTTTAGGTTTTTTGTATTCCAGTTGAAAGCTGATAACAATGACTAGCTTATTTACACGGACGCTCGGGTTTCACCTCGATCAAAATAATGCCGTTGCCGGGGAATTAGGTAGACTTTAGGTTAGGTTGGTTTATCCCGAATTTGACCTTAAAAAAAAAATAAGGTTGTCACATTTTTGAATTGCCCAATTTGAAATGTCTTACTCTAACTCCTTTGGTGGGTTTAATTGTTATGATAATAGTGAGGAGGAGGAGGTGCTCAAGATTTATGAACATTGGATCAATATCACTAAAGATGCATCTCATATATACAAGCCGAGTGCTAAGGCCATCCAAATTTATCAAAATGAATTGCTTGAAGAAAAAAGACTGAAAAAGAATATTGGGAAACAAATCGTTATTGGGAGCAAGACTTAGATGCATTATTTGAACCCAATGAGGATTTTTCTTCCGATATTTTTGAAGTTGAAGAATGTTTTCAACCAAATGAGGAATTCGAGGTGCTATTACCATGGAAGCCTACTTTGGAAGAACTCGTGCTTATTAGTAAAAAGCAATCTGATGACCTTGCTGCTACAGAGTTGAAAATTAGAGCAACTTTCAAGGAGTTTAATGATTATTTGGACAACTTAGAGAAGGTCGAGACTTGTGCTTCTCCTAACACTTTTGAGGATGAAAGCATTGAGAGTGAACCAAGTTCTCTTGATTATCAACCTCTTATAAATATTCCAAAATCTAGTGAGGTTGAAGATTATTTGTCTCCTTGTGTACCCATTATTATCGAACCATTAAATCCATCAAAGAACTGGATGAATGCCTTGAGGATGTTGATCCGATTCTTGTATGGGAATGTTTTTTTGAGATGCTTCATCTTACGGGCCATACACTTAGATGTGTCACTCCACCAGTTTCAGTTGAAATTTTGGGGGAGAGGATTTTGAGGACAAAGACTCTATGCTTGAATTGCTTTCCAAGATGGACACTTTCTGTTTGTGCTCTCCACTTCCCATACTACTTGAAAAATCTTTGGGACGTGATTCTATTTTTTTTGGATCCCAATGGTAATTGTCCCCCGGTGCACTCAAATCCCTCATTATCCACCTAAATTTTTTAATTGTTAATGGTTCATTTCTTCCACTTTGCACATGCCTTCCGTTGTTCAAACAAAATTCTTATTTTTCGGGAGGCATGCTGTAATACCCCGTATTTTTTATGGCTTTTAATTATGAGGTTAATTAAATGGAATTTCTTTTAATTATGGAATTTATTAAATTTATTTGGGATTTGTTAAATTAAATTGGGATTTATTAATTGAAAAATTAATTCGGATTTAAATGCTAGCGAAACGAGAGTTCGTATTTGGTTATTATTATGTTGCTGAATATTACTGAGTGATTATGGTAATATGTGATAATTGAATTTATTAAAATTGTCGTGAATTGAAAATACGACAGTTTCGGTAATTTAGTTGAGACGCGCGTGTTAGTCGTGTCAAGACCCAATATAATGGATTTAAAAGTATTTTATTTTTATGTCATCCGTATGAGCTTTTTGAGTCTGCCAACGGGTCCGAAACAGTCGAAATAGTCAGAAAACACTAGTCGGGGATTTAGTTTGGGTCCCGGGGCATTTTTAGGCCAAATCGACAACCCCGAAGGGTATTTTGGTAATTTTAAAAATGAAGGAATTAAGACCCACGATTTTTAGTGTTGATTTATTTATTTTTGGTTAGGCTATTAGGACCATTATCATCCAAAAACAAATAGGGGAGTTACGTGAGTTAGAGGAGAGGTTACAAAAAGTCCCCAAACCAAAACCACCACCCACCATCACCAATTTGGACGGAATTGTGACCGAAAAGAAGAGAGGACCAGTCCTTGAACAACAACAACGGATCAGAATATCAAATTTACAGGCAAGTGATTTATCTTGCAAAGATTCAAGGCATATACTTTACATGTTTTTATAGAATTGAAGATTTCTCATAAATAATGAAAATTGAAGGGATTTGAATGGTTTAAAAATCATAATCTGTGTAGGACTTGCATGTAGGTTTATGTTGGAGATGATAACAACTACGAATTTAAGATTTATGGATAAAGAATTTTGAAATTTGATTGGATTATGGGATGTTCTTGAAGAAATAGGAAAACTAGGTTTTTATATGAAATTGGGCAAATTGATCCAAGTAATTGATGTTATAGGTCAATCTGATGAATCTAAAACGTGGGGAATGATGTAACTATGTTAGTAGGATAATTAGTATACTTAATTATGAGTTTTGGATGTTGGGATGATGATTAATAAGTGTAAAAAGATGCAAACCCGTAACTGTTAAGAATTTCTGGGTTGATACCTACTTGATCGATCGACCCTTTTTCATCGATCGATCAACCCCCGCTGAATTTTGACAATTGTTTCTCTTTAAGGTTTAAGGATTATTCCAAAGCCAATGTTGATTATTAGGGTGAGTAATATAATCTTGTGGGACTTAGATAAAGTCAGTAGGGCCTTAGTTATTATCGGAGAATGATATAACTTATGGGATTGAATGACGTTTCTTATGAGGGTCTACCGAGTGGGGTACGATTGGAAATCATTCGAATTGAAACTATAACGAGAACTAATGATGATATAAGATTTCGGGCAGCAACGGAGGGGTTTCAAGTACTGAGATGACATTAGAAACCAATAAGAGATCTAGTAACCTTTTGAGATAGGTTTAAGTACTCAAATTGATACGACGAGAGAGTTAACAAACAAAAAATATATTATGTAATGTTCGGGGTACACTTGCTACGTATGAGATTAATTAGATGAAATGTGTGAACATCTATATTTTTATATGATTACTTAGGTTATGTGAATGCCTAGTGTATGGATTTCTTATGTGTATGACATACATACCATACTTGCTATCACAGGAGGTCAGTTTTATTATGGAAAAGGACCCTCTTATCCTTGTGTGCCTTCGGGGGGATTTAGACTGGTACCTTAAGGACATAGTACTGTGAATGACTTATTTGTGAGTTGATAAGTCAGCTGACTATGGGAGCGTAGGTATGTGCGTAACCCATGGGTATGTGAACTATGTTCGCCTCCAATATGTGTAATTAGTATTTAGACGGTTCCTGAGTGATTCGGAACACGTGATCCTTACGTACGTGATGTACATGGATTTTATAGCAGGGTATGCGAGCACCGCAGCTTAGCCTAGGGGTGCCATAGATGCATATATGTACTGAGAGTGATATACTTATGTACTTGTGATTGGTTCATTGTTGCTTAGTAGATGTGAATAACTAAGATATTTGAATAGGTTAAGTATGAGAATTTAATTAACACTTGAGATAAGTAATTTAATGAATGTGAACATGGGTTATAAATATGGATTATTTGGGGGTTACGTGTAGATACTCTATGTTAGAATGCGAAGGCAGGAGTGGAACAAACTAGTTAGATAGTGGCATAACTAGGATGGGTTAAAGGCTTACGTTAGGCGCGCACAGTAGTTGAGAGGTAAGAAACTCATGTGAGAGTACGCAACTAACGTTTTTATAATATGTGATGTTAAATTGTAATTGAAGTCACTTGCTAAACTTTTAAACTATTTTCACATCGGGCTCTGACCCGTTTTCCTCCAAATATAATTTTGTTTTGTAAAAACCTTTTAGGTGCCCAGCCACAGGGACGCCAAGCATAGGAGTTCCATTCTGATGACATGCTGTAGCTGCTGTGGAAGTTACAGGATCTTGGTAGTAGACGCTCTCATTTTATTCTTGATTCCTTCAGAGTCAATTGTATCAGTTAGGGCATGTTGCCCATTCTTACTTAGAGGTTGTAGTTGCAGACTTTTATTATTTTAGTTTTTTGGTTTATTATATATTCAGACTCTTGTATTGGGACATTATTTACTCTGGCATCTTTATTATCGGAGTGTTTACTCCAGAATTATTTGAGTTCATCTCGTTGAGCATTTATATGAGATTGGTTATGTGATTGATGATTTATTATATAAATTCTTGTTTAAGTGTTGGTTTAATTAATAAATTTTGACATTTCTCTTTTTAAATATTAGGTGGCTAGTAATTAATTAAAAGTTTTCGACAGTGATGCTAAGACTGAACCAACTGGATATTCTGTATTAATTCGATAAAGGAGTAGCTACCCGGTATTTAATTAGACGGGGTATCACACATGCTTTCTAGTGAGGGTACACCATTAATCCCTCAAAGTCATATTGTATTTTGGGTGGACCCAAATTTTTTTCGACTTCTAGTGTATAACTTATTAGAATATCAGATCGTAGGTTGTACATTAGTTAACTTATTTTTTTTCTTTAGTTTAGAGTTTTCGTTATTCTTTTTGCTATGCTTGGTTCTAACATGTTTCGTAGATTCAATGGACTTGTACTTTTCGGGGATCGCTACATTTTGAGTAATATCTTTCTTTTCCTATCTTTACGTTGTGTTCTTGATTCGCATTGAGGACAATGGAACATTTAAGTTTGGGGTGTGGGATATTCTTCCCGTTTATTGTTTAGATTCATTGATTTGATCACATGTTCTTTCCAAGTGTGTTTTTTTTAGAAAATTTCAAAAAAAAAAATGAAAATTTTTGAAAAACCCAAAATATTTTTCTTCAAAATAAATATAAATTGGAATTTAAAATTTTCAAAAATATCACCTTTATTCTATTTGAAGTCTCAAATTGTTAAATCTAAATTGCACTAAGCCGCAATTGACCAAAGATGGAAATTGTGCGAAAATTGACGACTTAACGAATAAGTGTGGAGATTAATAAAATCCGGTGAGATTTCCAGCCTATTGATCATTTTGAGATTTTAAATCAATCCGAGTTAATGGTTAATACATGGTTCTAATTCAGCGCTTTAATCAAGTCGTTGATGATCTCAATACCTTTGTTTTGATCGGTTATGGAAAATGGAATGTTGTCTCAAAAAGCGCGCTACAAATCTCTAAATTAAATTAATCTCGAGACGCATATGGTAAATTAATAAGTAATTTGGACAATGAAGTAGGCCATCGTTTGTTATCCAAAAACATTAGCCATAAAAAGATGTGAAAAATTATCCTTTTGTTAACCCAATTGAGTCGAATAAATTTTTTTCTTTTCGTTTGGCAACCCGAAAAAAACCAAGTAGCCCGAAATTGTAAAAATTGATAATGTCATCAAATAAAGTCCGAAGAGTGCATAAAAAGGGGCAAGAAAAAAAATAATAGAAAAATGATCAACATAAATAGCAAGTAGACAAAAAGACGATAAAATGAGCAAATGCCCGAAAAAGCACTAAGGGACATCATAAGAAAAAAATTTCAATTCCGAAATTCTTAACCATTCCCATGTTACACAATACACTTTTAACCCGAAAAAGGCCTACTGAGTTCGAATTGCGAAATTTATTACCGTGTGGAGAGCTAAGTTACGAAAAGATAATATGAGAGATTAAATGGTGTGAATTGAGGCGATGTTTCCCATTTTCCAATTACCGTAATCCGAATAATATATCATTTCACTAAACAATTTCGTCTTTCATAATTTTGTGCGTGAAATTGTGTTCCATTACATTTACTCTTATTAATCATGCATACTGAGAGAATAACCACAATTCCAAGTGATTTGTTTGTGAGTGCATTCAGTGAGATTTTGAAATCAAAGCGAATTTTCGAAAAGTAACGTAATGATGTGGAAATTAGCGGTTCGATTTTTGGCTTTGCACACACACACGACAACTTGAGACTCTTTTGAATATGAATTTATGGTGAATATTTTTCGGAAGGTTTGAATTGTACAATTTTTAAGTAATTTTATTTTCCTTTGAGTCAATAACGAATTTTGTGGGTATATTCACTGCAAACCCTCACGAGACAACACTCGTCTTACAAGGGTAACCTAGGGGTTTAATGGCTTGTTGCATACGTTAAATGCAATTGCTTCTCGCGAAAAAGGTATTCTATCCCAATAAAATGTTTAGAAGAGTTGTGACATTTTTTTTTCTTTTACATTTCTCGGAACCCGCAAAGTTCTAAGTTAGGGGGATTTGATCGGGCATAAATATCGTATATTTATTCCCTTAATTTTGGTACCTTTGTGAGCCCGAGTAGTAAAATTGATATGGATTTAACTCGTAATTATGATACTAGCCTTCGTTGGCAAGTATTTCGTGTTTTATGTTTCTCTTATGTGTTTTACAGGTAAAGTATGCAAGCGGTGCGAAAGAGACATCGAAACAAGGAAAGAAAGGCTAGGGAGGCAAGTTCAAGGGCATTTTCATAATTCTGGAGCCTGATCTCGGAGGTGGGGCCAACTGGAAAGTTTAAGATCCCGGAAAAACAAGGGCACTAAAAAAAACGGCACCCAAATCGGAGCTACGGTGAAGGAGTTATGATCATTTAAAGTTGAGAAAAAAATCCAAGAAAGAAAAGAAGAAAGCTTGAAAATTTTCCATGTGTGAATTTCCAGCATGTTCGCCAGAACCACAGGGTGAACCGGTTCGGGGTACCTTATGCGTGAATTTTCACTTTAATGCTGATTGGTCCAAAGAGTCCTATTATGTAACAAACTCTTCTAAAATGTATGTGTATCTTTATAATGACTTGGAAAAGATAGTTTTGAATAGTTTTTCATAGAGAGGAAGGTAGGGGAGTATCTTAGAAACATAGAAAACAATTCTCCATCATGTAGGTACTTTTATTGTTTGAATTACAAGTTTTCTTTAAAATAAAGTTTGTTCCTTTCCTTCTTAATCTAGTAGTTAATTTAGTTACAGGCTTTCTTTATTTTTTGGGTTTCCAATTCATTTATACATGCTTAGAGATAGTTTTCTTATTGATTCACTTACATGCAACGTAGGATTCATGTTTTTAATTAATTGCACCATGTTAGGCTAGATTTCTAAGGGTTGGTGTGCATGAACCCAACCCGATGTAATTTAGCCATGTAGAAACTAGGGTTTGAATTGAAATTTGAATGAATCGTTTTGTGTAGTTGTCACAACCATCATAGAACTTTTTACCTCGGTTGACCCTAGGTAACCGTGGTGTTTAAGGATGTGATGCCCGTGTAGTTATTGCGACACTGCTTTACACATATTTTTATTATGTATGATGCGGGCTTGAACCTCATATATGTAATGCTTGGGAGTACAAAAGACTGGGTTCAATTAAATTTCTAATTCAAAATTCTAGCATTCTAGACGGTAAGGGGATTGTATTCCCAACTTGTTGTCCCTTCATTCTTATTAAGTCATTCTTAGTTAGTTAATTTTGCTCACGTAGTTAATTTAGTATATTTATCTAGATTGCATTTAGTTAATTAGTTATTTCCAATCTCAATCATCTTTTTATTTCTTTTTAGAGTCAAATTAGGGTTAACAGTCTTACCTTTGTCGTCACGTTCACTCGTCCTAGTTCCCTGAGGATTCGATATCCAGACTAGCCACTATACTCCACAAGAGTGTAGCTATATTTATGTTTTTTGTATTGCGGTTGGAAGCCAATAACAACGACTAGCGTATTTACACGGACGTTCGGTTTTCACCTCGATCAAAATGGCGCCGTTGCCGGGGAATTAGGTAGACTTTAGGTTAGGTTGGTTAATCCTGAATTTGACCTTAAAAAAATATGGGTGTCACGTTTTTGAATTGCCCAATTTGAAATGTGTCACTCTAACTCCTTTGGGGGGTTTATTTGATATGATAATATTGAGGAGGAGGAGGAGGTGCTCAAGATTTATGAACATTGGATCAATATCACTAAAGATGAGTCTCATAAATACAAGACCAGTGCTAAGGCCATCCAAATTTATCAAAATGAATTGCTTGAAGAAAAAAGACTTGAAAAAGAATATCGGGAAAAAATCGTTATTGGGAGCAAGAGTTAGATGCATTATTTGAACCCAGTGAGGATTTTTCTTCCGATATTTTTGAAGTTGAAGAATGTTTTCAACCAAATGAGGAATTCGAGGTGCTAGAACCAAGGAAGACTACTTTGGAAGAACTCGTGCTTATTAGCAAAAAGCAATCTGATGACCTTGCTGCTACAGAGTTGAAAATTAGAGCAACTTACAAGGAGTTAAATGATTATTTGGACAACTTAGAGAAAGTCGAGACTTGCGCTTCTCCTAACACTTTTGAGGCTGAAATCATTGAGAGTGATCCAAGTTCTCTTGAATATCAACCTCTTATAAATATTCCAAAATCTACTAAGGTTGAAGATCATTTGTCTCCTTGTGTACCCACTATTATCGAACCATTAAATCCATCACAAGAACTGGATGAATGCCTTGAGGATATTGAACCGATTATTGTATGGGAATGTTTTTTTGAGATGCTTCATCTTATGGGCCAGACACTTAGACGTGTCACTCCACCAGATCCGGTTGAAAATTTTGTGGGAGAGGATTTTGAGGACAAGGACTCTATGCTTGAATTGTTTTTCGAGATGGACACTTTCTGTTTATGCACTCCACTTCCCATACTACTTGAAAAATCTTTGGGACGTGATTCTATTTTTTTTGGATCCCAATGGTACTTTTCCCCCGGTGCACACAAATCCCTCATTATCCCCCTAAAAATTTTCATTGGTGATGGTTCATTTATTCCGCTTTGCACATGTCTTCCGTTGTTCAAAAGAAATTCTTATTTTTCGGGAGGCATGCTTTCTAGTGAGGGTACACCATTAATCCCTCAAAGTCATATTGTATTTTGGGTGGACCCTCAAATTTTTTGACTTCTAGTGTACAACTTATTAGAATATCAAATCGTAGGTTGTACATTAGTTAGCTTATTTTTTTTCTTTAGTTTAGAGTTTTCTTTATTCTTTTAGCTATACTTGGTTCTAACATGTTTTGTAGATTCAATGGACTTGTACTTTTTGGGGATCGCTCCATTTTGGGTAATATCTTTCTTTTCCTATCTTTATATTGTGTTCTTGATTAGCATTGAGGACAATACGACATTTAAGTTTGGGGTGTGGGATATTCTTCCCGTTTATTGTTTAGATTCATTGATTCGATCACATGTTCTTTCCAAGTGTGTTTTTTTAGAAAATTTCAAAAAAAAAATTTGAAAAATTTTGAAAAACAAAAAATATTTTTCTTTGAAATAAATAAAAATTGGAATTTAAAAATTTCAAAAATATCACCTTTATTCTATTTAAAGTCTCAAATTGTTAAATCTAAATTGCACTAACCCTCAATTGACCAAAGATGAAAATTTTGCGAAAATTGACGAGTTAATGAATAAGTGTGGAGATTGACAAAACCCGGTCAGATTTCGAGCCTATCGATCTTTTTGAGTTTTTAAATCAATCCGAGTTAATGGTTAACTCATGGTTCTAATTCAGCGTTTTAAATAAGTCGTTGATGATCTCAATACATTAGTTTTGATCGGCTATGGGAAATGGAATGTTGTCTCGAAAAGCGCGCTATAAATCTCTAAATTAAATTAATCTCGAAATGCATGTGGTAAATTAATAAGTAATTCGGACACTAATGTAGGCCATCGTTTGTTACCCAAAAATATTAGCCATAAAAAGATGTGAAAAATTATCCTTTTGTTAAATCAATTGAGTCGAATAAAATTTTTCCTTTTCGTTTGGCAACCCGAAAAAAATCAAGTAGCTTGTAATTGTGAAAATTGATAATGTCATCAAATAAAGTCCAAAAAGTGCATAAAAAGGGGCAAGAAAAAAAATAGTAGAAAAATGCTCAAGAGAAATAGCAAGTAGAGAAAAAGACGAGAAAATGAGCCAATGCCCGAAAAAGCACTAAGGGACATCATAAGAAAAAATTTCTAATTCCAAAATTCTCAACCATTCCCATGTTACCCAATACACTTTTAACCCGAAAAAGTCCTACCGAGTTCGAATTGCGAAATTGATTACCGCGTGGAGAGCTAAGTTACAAAAAGATAATATGAGAGATTAAATGGTGTGAATTGACGCGATGTTTCCCGTTTTCCAATTACTGTAATTCGATGAAGAGATCATTTCTTTAAATAATTCCGTCTTTCATAATTGTGTGTGTGAACTTGTGTTCCATTACATTTACTCTTATAAATCACGCATACCGAGAGAATAACCACAATTCCAAGTGATTCTTTTGTGAGTGCATTCAGTGAGATTTTGAAATCAAAGCGAATTTTCGAAAAGTAACGTAATGATCAATCTGTGAAAATTAGCGGTTCGATTTTTGTCTTTGCACACACACATGAAAACTAGAGACTCTTTTGAATATGAATTTATGGTGACTATTTTTTGGAAGGTTTGAATTGTACAATTTTTAAGTATTTTGATTTTCCTTTGAATTAATAACGAATTTTGTGGGTATATTCACTGCAAACCCTCACGAGACAACACTCGTCCTACTAGGGTAACCTAGGGTTTAACGGCTTGTTCCATACGCTAAATGCAATCGCTTGCCCGCGAAAAAGGTATTCTATCCCAATAAAATTTTTAGAAGAGTTGTGACGTTATTCTTTTTCTTTTACATTGCTCGGAACGCGCAAAGTTCTAAGTTAGGGGGGTTTGATCGGGAATAAATATCATATATTTATTCCCTTAATTTCGGTATCTTTGTGAGCCCGAGTAGTGCAATTGATATGGATTTAACTTGTAATTATGATACTAACCATTGTTGGCAAGTATTTCGTGTTTTGTGTTTCTCTTATGTGTTTTACAGGTAAAGTATGCAAGTGGTGCGAAAGAGAAATCGAGACAATGAAAGAAAGGCTAGGGAGGCAAGTTCAAGGGAATTTTTGTAATTCTGCTGCCTGATCCCGGAGGTGGGGCCAACTAGAAAGTTGCTGATCTCGGAAAAACAAGAGCTTTGGAAAAAACAACACCCTAATTCGAGCTACGGTGAAGAAGTTATGATAATTTGAAGTTGAGAAAAAAATCCAAGAAAGAAAAGAAGAAAGCTTGAAAATTTTCCAAGTGTGAATTTCCAGCATGTTCCCCAGAACCACAGGGTGAACCGGTTCGGGGTACACCAGAACCGGTTTGGGGTACCTGATGCGCAAATTTTCACTTTAATGCTGATTGGTCCAAAGAGTCCTATTATGTAACAAACTCTTCTAAAACGTATTTGTATCTTTATAATGACTTAGAAAAGATAGCTTTGAATAGTTTTTCATAGAGAGGAAGGTAGGAGAGTAGCTTCGAAACATAGAAAATAATTCTCCATCATGTAGGTACTTTTATTGTTTGAATTACAAGTTTTCTTTAAAATAAAGTTTGTTCCTGTCCTTCTTAATCTTGTAGTTAATTTAGTTACAGGCTTTCTTTATTTTTTGGGTTTCTAATTCATTTATACATGCTTAGAGATAGTTTTCTTATTGATTCAATTACATGCAACGTAGGATTCATGTTTTTAATTAATTGCACCATGTTAGGCTAGATTTCTAAGGGTTGGTGTGCATGAACCAACCCGATGTAATTTAGCCATGTAGAAACTAGGGTTTGAATTGAAATTTGAATGAATCGTGTTGTGTAGTTGTCACAACCATCACAGACTTTTTACCTCGATTGACCCTAGGTAACCGTGGTGTTTAAGGATGTGATGCGCGTGTAGCTATCGCGACACGACTTTACTAATCTTTTGACTATGTATGATGCGGGATTGAATCTCATATGTGTAATGCTTGGAAGTACTAAATACCAGGTTCAATTAAATTTCTAATCAAAATTCTAGCATTCTGTACGGTAAATTAACTAGGGTTTGGGGGATTGTATTCCTAACCCGTTTTCCCTTCATTCTTATTAAGTCATTATTAGTTAGTTAATTTTGCTCACGTAGTTAATTTAGTAGTTTATTCTAGATTGCTTTTTGTTAATTAGTTATTTCCAATCTCAATCGTCTTTTTATTTCTTTTTAGAGTCAAGTTAGGGTTAACAGTCTTACCTTTGTCGTCACGTTCACTCGTCCTTGTTCCCTGAGGATTCGATACCCAGACTAGCCACTATACTCCACAAGAGTGTAGTTATAGTTTAGGTTTTTTATATTGTGGTTGGAAGCCGATAACAACGACTAACGTATTTACACGGAAACTCAATTTTCACCTTGATCAAAATGGCGCCGTTGCCTGGGAATTAGGTAGACTTTGGTTTAGGTTGGTTAATCCCGATTTTGACCTAAAAAAAAGAAAAAAATTAAAAAAATTTGGGTGTCACATTTTTGAATTGCCCAATTTGAAATATCTTACTCTAACTCCTTTGGCGGGCTCAAGATTTATGAACATTGGATCAATTTCACTAAAGATGAGTATCATAAATACAAGCCCAGTGCTAAGGCCATCCAAATTTATCAAAATGAATTGCTTGACGAAAAAAGACTTGAAAAAAAATATCGGGAAACAAATCGTTATTGGGAACAAGAGTTAGATGCAACCCAATGAGGATTTTTCTTCCGATATTTTTGAAGTTGAAGAATGTTTTCAACCAAATAAGGAATCCGAGGTGGTAGAACCAAGGAAGCCTACTTTGGAAGAACTCGTGCTTATTAGCAAAAAGCAATCCGATGACCTTGCTGCTACAGAGTTGAAAATTAGAGCAACTTTCAAGGAGTTTAATGATTATTTGGACAACTTAAAGAAGGTCGAGACTTGCGCTTCTCCTAAAACTTTTGAGGATGAAATCATTGAGAGTGATCCAAGTTCTCTTGAATATCAACCTCTTATAAATATTCCAAAATCTATTGAGGTTGAAGATCATTTATCTCTTGGTCTTCTAATTATTTTTATAGGAAAATTAAATCTATATTAGAAAGGAATGATGTATAATAAAGGGGAAACTCCCCATAAGCCAAGAAGGCTACAAGCCTTGACATAAACAAAGCTAGATAAAGCCATCAATAATATTCAACACTCCTTTTAATCCACTTTTACACCACTGTGCTTCAACTCAGTACTAGTTAAGATAAAATCCTTAAGAAGTTGATCAATAGTATTCAACACTCCCTTTGGCAAGATGAATATGCTGGACCAATAAATCTGAATGCTAAAGAAAACTGATAACACCAATTGGAGTCTTCCAGCATAACTGAGAAGCATATAATCCATCTTTTAATTATATTTGTGATTTTATGTGGTCTTCCAATTCTTCATTATTTAAATTAACTTCATTACTTTCATTTGCACATTCATCACCATTGCTATTTTTCACACAAGCATACAAAAATTTAAAGTTTGTTTCTTCCATGATGGGATTCGTATGATCCAGTACATCAAAATAATTAACCTTTATGTCCTTCTCCTCGGACGAAAGGTTATAAAAAGTAGTAGGAAATTCCTCTTAGTGATTCGCCCTTTCTCATTGGTGCTTTTCCTATTGGGGTACCTTTCATAGTTAATAGATTGGCTATGGGGATATCTTTATTGGGAATGAACTTCCTAGGCTCCCCCAAAAGAGACTCTTTTAGTATGGTGGCTTGTTAATAAATTCGGTCTTACGAGGGAAAATTTCTACTGTTAACCAAAGTACATAGACAATTTCATCCTCAAAGGGTTCTCATTATTGGTGGGTGGAAAATGTCCAGTTCTTTTCATCCTCCATCATCACCTCTCTAAATAATTTAATGCTCCTCACCTATTCAATAGGGTCCCAGTCTACATATGGTTTCCCTATCTTTCTAATCAAACCAACTACCTCATGCACCTTATTGCTACCCACAATAGGCAATTTTCGAAGAAAATTTCCCATCCAAGCATTTGTTTTACGAATTTTGTGTCTACCCATGGTTTAGGAAATTCAAAAAAAGGAATATATTCCCCCTTTTTTATAAAGTCTGTATTCAGGCTAGAATGATAGGATGCATGCACATTCACTGGTATATTGAATTCAGATCCTTTGGCTTTCAATGCTCTGGAACTATGTTTTTTGGTCACTAAGCCCTAGCCTATTGGTATTTGACTGCTGAGGCAGGTCGATAGGTTCACCAGTCTCCTATTTATTCTTCTCATGGCCCATTCCCGGTAAATATTTAATCTTTTTGATCATATGAGTGATGTTACAATAACATATTCAGAGTATGGTGTAATGATCTATTTGTTGGTGTTAACCGAGATGACCTACATAGGTGGGGCTAGTTGGAATCCATTGATATAAATTTCCCCACTTTCTTGTTGTATTTCTAATATCGGAGTATTAGGTGCTTATGCTTTAAGAAAGTCAGTGTCCCATGATATGGTTATTAAGTTTTTATCACAAAAGAACTTCAATTTTTGGTGCAGTGAAGAGGCAGCTCCCATAATGTCATAAAGCCATGGCCTTCCTAAAAGTAGATTGAAAGAAGCTAGTATGTAGATTACTTGAAATTTAGTAACACTGTCCAATGGTCCGATCCCTAGTTTAAGTTTAATGGAACCCATCAGTTCCCTTCTAGTACTATCGTAGGCTTTGACTACTTGAGCATGTTTGATTCCCAAGCATTTGGTTGTTCTTAATGGGAAAACATTCAAAGAAGATCCATTGTCGATGAAGACCATATGGATCCTTTGTCCCTTGATGTTTATCATGATGTTTAGGGTAATATTGTGTCATGGACCTACCTTTGGTTGTTTTTCACGGGTGAAGGATATGCTTTTTGTGAGGTTTAAACTCCCTAAGGTTTCCATGAGTTGTTCAGGAATAGAGAAGATAGGCACGACCTTTTCAGCAAACTTATTCAAGATGAAGTATCTATGTGGCTAAGATGACATGAGGAGTCAACGTATGGAGATGTTATCTTGAGTCTTCTTTAGTTATTCTAAGACTCTGTTTTACTCAACTTCTCCTAGCAAATTCTCTTTAATTAATTACATTCCTTTATCTCTTCCCTTTTATCATAAGGAATCAAGTTAAGGGTAGGATCTTTGTAGAATATTACCGAACGAATGAGGTTATCCACTTCCACAAATTCCTAATTTGAAGCGAGGAACTCGGCCATAATCTCATCGAAATCTAAAGTGCAGATGCAATTGACATCTTTATGGGGTGGGGATACAAACAAGTCATTAAAATAAAATATTAGATCCTCCTCTGATGTCTTCCCAACTATTGAGTCATATTGTGATGACCAAGACAAGAGTATTGGATATCTTTTACCGTAAATTCCTCTCCACACCTTTTGGGGATGACTTCCTTATTTTATGGTCCTTGTATGTTTGTGCTTTGTTGTACATAATCTCTTAGTGCTCAAAAGGATTTTCATGTAAGTAAATTGTGTTTGACATAATGAGGTAGGGTTTTTCTCTGAATACGAGGTATAATAGCTGGTATATAATGGCTTTCAAGGGTTCCTAACCTATTGCCTTTAGGGATCCTAACATCCGTACCATAAGATCCATGTGTGTTTATATTGGCGCCACATGATGTTAGTGCTGATTGATCAAGTTCCCCAAGCAAGGCCATTTTCCTTCTCCTTCGTGACTGATAGGTTTGATCAAAAGGCATGGGTCTTTAGTACTACCATCTGTAGTGAGAACATTGAATTTTGTGCCGTGGTTTGGTAGATGATTTTTTTGACCCTGGGTTTAGGTTTAGCAGGTGAAGTAACCTTCCCTTGCTCGATCAACTCTTGGATGCTATGCTTCAAAGTTCAACATCCTTGCAGAATGTTTTTAGCATTTTGGTGGTACTCACAGTAGAGATCACTTATCTGGAAAGGGATTAGGTAAGGGCCTAAAATGTTTAGGCTTCAAAAGCCCATTTCTTTTGAGATATTGGTAAAATGTACTTATGGAAGCATACAGGGGATGGAATGGTCACCGGGTTATTTCAAGATCTTATGATGTCGGTGCAAGTTTAGGCGTTTGGTTAGCATTGACAATGCTACCATTTGTCGTATCGATTCTCATGGTTAGGAAATAATTTATATCTTTTTAGGCATCGGTCTCAACTTTGGAAGGACTATTCATAAGATCATCTTTGAGCTGGGCTCCTATGTCAATAAGGGCCTTGAAGTGGACTATGTACCGTGTCTTGTTCTAGTCTCTGTATGGTAGAATTGGGTTTTTCTTTTCAATGGATACTTATTCTTTCTTTGAGGGTCGGTTTGCAATCTAGACAACCTTACTCCTCCAGTGAGCGATGAAGGTGCCTAAGTGATCACCTATTTCTTATTTCGCCATGTACAAGTCTCGGCGAGTGATCTCCTATTCTTTGTTGTACTTATACTGTTTCACGATTTCTTAGCAAATATCGCTCCGGTTATGGTTTGTCTATCGTCCATGGATATAAACCACTCAAGTGTTCCTATAGACAATGCATGCCTGAATATTTGAGACACAACTTACTCAAAATCCTCTAGGGATTGCATAGCTCGAACGTAAAGTTTGAGGCATGGGCATTCCCATTCCTACGAATGTTTTGATACCGAGTGTTGATACCAAAAATTATCTACTCATGTGGACCAATAAGAAATAGACATGTGTCATCCAACATGGCAGAAATCCTAAAGATATAGACTCGTCGACCAACGTACCGAATGCCGACCAACAAGCAGAATGCCGACTAACAGGGTCAGCAAAGCTCCAACAGTCATGTATATTGTGAACTCCATGTACTGATGTAAATGCCTAATTTATAAAGGCATTACATCCTTCTACATTCCACCTCTCTATCTCCTTATGAGACTATAAATACATTGTAACCCCTTCATCAAGGGCAAGTTGAAACCATCCAAACATGAGAGGCAAGATAGAATACAAGGCAATAAGAAATACAGTGGACGTAGGCTTTTCCCTTATAGCCAAACCACTTTAAAAACCTTTGTGCTCTTTTACATATCTTTATTTGTGATTAAATAATTAGACCTAGTCTAATTTTTTACATCAACATATTGGCATCGTTTGTGGAAACGTATTTCTAAACGTTTTCACTCATTCATTTATCAATATTCCAAAAATGACTGACATTCCGGAATCTAGTGCCAGAAACGATGGCAATCCGCCTATTCCATCTGTTCCTCTAATAAATAATGATCTAACTGGAATCTTGGCTAGTCCTGCAAAAGGACAGGAGGTTATGCAGGATACTATTAGGCAATTGGCCCAAACACTACAAGTTGGATCTCCCACCTTATCTATTCACAGGAGTAGGAATATGCCACCACCGCCTCCAAGAACCAGCAGGCATAGCCAATCCAGGACTACCCGAGACACGTCCAACCGCCCAGGAGCAAGTTCTTCTCTTAGGACTTTAGAACCTTACAATGAACAATACTTTACTCTTGAAAGATTAAGTGCTTTATAAAGGTTGACCAAAGAAACTCGCTTTGATCATTTAGGACCTAAAGGGAATAGAAATATTTTGAGGGCATTGTTGAGGAATACTCGACGACCAACCGATCAATACGAAGGCTCAGCCCAATCCAGATGAGACTCCCGAAGATATATTCATGTCGAGCATACCTCAGAGGAGGAGAGACCATCACAAACAGTTGGTCGGAGCAGCCGAGATGTAATGCATAAATCTGATTCTGGGAATAATGCATGGAAGGGATCTATTCAACGATTAGAAGATAGGTTGGGAGAGACGGTGAAGAGAAGAACCCATTACAATGAAGTTTTTTGAAAGGGTCTCATTTTGTACAAGCTATTATGGATTTTCCTACTCCTTCAAAGTTCAAAGCTCCTGTGGTTACTCTCAAGTATGATAGGAAGACAGATCCTGTTCTTCATGTAGAAGAGTACCAAGCAGCAACTGATATTTATGTTGTTCCTGACGAGATGAGATGCAGGGTTCATAGGTACAATCACAGGTCTTGCTCAGATTTGATATAATAGCCTACCTCGGAGATAAATTTCTCGTTTCAACCAGCTTGTCGGGTTATTTATTGGTAACTTCTACTTTGGAGCTAAATCGATAAAAAGAGTAGCTCATCTACTAAGTGTGAGGCAGAGGGTAGGAGAAAGTATAAGGGACTACATTACTTGCTTCAACAATGAGTAGTTAGAGGTAATTGATTACAAAGAGAAAATAACTATCACAGCGCTCATGAGTGGATTGCTTCTCGGGCAGCTTTATTACACTTTTGCCAAAGATCCTCCCAAAACTATGACCGAATTAATAACCAAGGCAGCCAAGATAACGAACGACGAGGAATCCATGGCAGTAAAACAAGGCTTGGGCATAAAGTCTGAGGGAAAAACTGGGAAGAAGGAGTAGAAGGAACACAATGAGCAAAAGAATTCAAGGCAAAAGAAGATTAATGACAAGCTCAGGAAGTACAATAATTACACTCCATTAACGATGGGCATTTACCATGTTTTGGAGGAAATTAAACACAGCAACAAGGTACATTAGCTCGAGAAGATAAGAGAACCTACTGAGAAAAGGGATAAATCGAAATACTGTGAATTTCATAAAGACCATGGGCATACTAGAGATTATTGTATTGCTCTGAAAAATAAGATAGAAACCCTCATCTGTTGAGGAAAACTGTCCAAGTTTGTTGATCAGCAGAACGATAAAGGAGCTCGACGCAGGTCAAAGTCTCTATGCAGGCCCAGGGAAGAAAAGAAAAGAACTCACGAGGATGATCCTGAAGATGATATCGATTTCCCCAAAAAACCCAAATAATCAGAACATGAGGTATTTACACTTAGTTTTGGTTCCTTTGATTGTCAGATAATTCAGGTGGATATGCAGGAGGTGCAGATCACACTGCAGAGAGAAAAGTTTACCTCAATAAGGTTTTAGCTTGTTCTTACATCCAAAGGATCAATTTAGCCGAGGAAGATAGGCCAATGAAGGTGAATAAAGAAAAATTAGTGATTGGGTTTTCCAAAAATGATCTGTTAAGAGTTCTGTACCCCCATGACAACCCTCTAGTGGTCAAATTCAGATATCAGGACACAATCATTTCCAGGGTGTTGATTGACAATGGTAGCTTAGTAGATATCATGTTTTATTCCTTCTTTCAAAAGTTGGATTTAAAGCTCAGTCAGTTAGATCCGTACCATAGGCCTATGATCAATTTTTCTGGTGAAAAATTTTATCCTTTGGGCACAATCAAGCTAGAGGTGTTACTCGACACCTGTTCAGTAAGTCGAATCGAGAAAATTTATTTCTTTGTGATGGACAAGAATGTGCAGTCAACCTACAATGTTATCATGGGCAGAGTAGGGTGAAAGAAGTTTGAGGCAGTTCCCTCAACAATCCATCGATGTTTGAAGTTCCTGACCAACTTCAGAGTAGGTCTGAAGGGTGATTAAAAAGTATCTCAGGAATGTTATCACTCCTTTGCCGAGCAAAGAGATCTTGAGGAAATAAAGAAGAAGACCACCACTTACCAAGTGGACATTACCTAGCCAAATAGCGAATCTGAGGTTGAAACATTAGATCCAAGAGAGGAGACAGAGCTGGTGGAAGGACAAATCGTGGAAGCAATAGAGAATGCCATCTTAGATGACGAAAATCCAGAGCGGACTACATAGATAGGTTCAACACTGGATCTTGTTCTTAAACAGGATCTAGTGACGTTCCTGAGACGGAGAAAGCACGTGTTCGCTTGGAGTCATGAGGATATGCCAGGGATTAATCCCAATTTCCTCAGCCATGAACTCACTGTCAATAAGGACGCAAGCCAGTGAAATAAAGGTATAAGGTGTTTAGCCCCGAGAAGAATTAGGCTATTCAGAAGGAGGTAGAGAAACTTCAAAAAGATTCATTAATTGAAGTTGTGAAATATCCAGATTGGTTGGCCAACGTTGTTATGGTGAAGAAGAAAATTAGTAAGTGGAAAATGTGTGTGGATTTCACTGATTTGAATAAAGGTTCAATGGATCATTTTCCTTTCCCCAGGATTGACCAGCTTGTGGATGCTACGTCGAGACATGAGTTATTGAGTTTTATAGATGCCTATTATGGTTACAACCAGATTAAAATGAAACCTGAAGATAGGAAAAATACCTCTTTCATTACTCCTCGAGGAACTTATTGTTATAATGTTATGCCATTTGGTTTGAAAAATGCAGGTGCTATCTACTAGAGGTTGGTAGACAAGGTCTTTAAAGATCAAATAGTCGGGAATATGGAAGGGTATGTGGATGATATGCTGATAACCAGTAAAAAATCCTCTAACCACATTTTTGACCTCAGTCAAACCTTTGATCAGTTAGAAAAGCACCAGATTAAGCTGAATTTGACCAAATGTGTGTTCGGCGTGCATAAAGGAATGCTCCTCGGGTATATAGTAAACCAGAGGGGAATTGAAGCTAATATAGATAAAATAAAAACTTTGATCGAAATGCAGTCTTTGACTTGTAAGAAGGATGTTCAAAGGCTCACTAGGCAAGTAGCTGCCTTTAACAGATTCATGTCCCGAATAACATAAAAATATTTGCCATTCTTTTAGGTGCTGAGGAAGACCTTTGAATGGAATGATGAATGCGAGGAATCTTTTCAGGAGGTGAAGAAATATCTGGGATCACCACCATTACTCCCCCGAATAATTTAAGGGAAAAAATTATATTTGTACTTAGCCGTTTCTGAGTTGGCTGTAAGTTCATTATTGATATGAGAAGATAATGGAGTGCAGAAGCCGACTACACCAGTAAAGCCTTCCGAGGAGTAAAAATCAGATATCCATGATTGGAGAAATGAGCTTTGGTGCTTATAGAGGCATCCGTATGGATTAAGCCTTATTTACAGGCACATACTATAATGGTGTACACTGATATGCCTCTTCGACAAGCTCTTCATAAACCTGAGAAGTCTGGGAGATTGATGTACTAGAAAGTAGAACTGGGTGATTATGACATTGTGTATGAGCCAAGGTCCTCATTAAAGGGCCAAGCTATGGCGGAGTTCATTACAGAATTCACTTATCCGGAGATCCCTAAACAACAAAGAGTTCAGACAGAACGAACCCCAATAAGGGAAAGCTTAACCAAAGTCATCACCGACCAACAGTCCGAGCAGGATCAAGTTGGGGAGAGCTCAGACGAAGCAACTACCGACCTACCAGAACAGTCAACTAGGATATAGGAGACGACTAAGAAATATGAGTAGGCAAGAAATTAGACATTCCATTATGGGACATTGATAAACCAAGGCTTTAATGACAACATCCCAGTATGGAATCTCTTTGTGGATGGATATTCTTGTGCGATAGGAAGTGGAGCAGGTATTATACTCAATACCCTTGATGGGATTGATATTGAGTACGCACTTAGATTCCTGTTCTAGGCGTTAAACAATGAAGCGGCGTATGAAGCATTAATTATGGGATTAAGTTTGGATCATTCACTAAACACCGAGCAAGTTATGGTGCATAGTAATTCATAATTGGTGGTCAACCCGATCTTAAGTTTAGACCAAGCCAAAAGGAGAATTGATGACAAGGTACCTCACCGAAGCACTGTAGGTTATATCCAAATTTCTCATTGTTCGGATGAGCAGGATTCCAAGATTGGAGAATGCCCGAGCTGATGCACTTGCTCGACTTGCATCAGTAACTACGATTGAACACAGGAGAATAATTACCATTGAGATTCTGGTGAGTAGGAGCATTGATGAAGAACTGATGGCTAATTTCATTGCAGTAGATATGGGAACTTCCTGGATGGATCCCATTTAAATTTATATTGAGGAAGGAACTCTGTGAGCATATCTAATTGAAGCCAAAAAGCTTAAGTATAAAGCGACGAGGTATGTGTTAGACAAAGGAGTGCTATACAGGAGAGGGTTAACAACTACTTTACAGCGCTGTTTCCACCCAATGGAGGTTAAATATTTGATAGCAGAAGTTCATAAGGGATCTTGTGGAGCTCATTTGGCGGGAAGATCATTACTACAACGAATGCACTCACAGGGATACTATTGCCCTACTATGGGGGCAAATTGTATAGCTTTTACAAAGAAGTGTGACAAGGGTCAAAAGTTCTCTAACATTTGCAAAACTCCAGATGCTGCTTTAACTCCCATTACTTCACCTTGGCCATTTGCTATTTGGGGAATAGACTTGGTCGGGCCATTACCGACCACCCGAGGAAGATTCAGGTACTTGGTCGTAGTTGTTGATTACTTCACTAAATGTGTTTTTTTTTGGGAAAAATTATGTATATATATCAACAACGGAAACTACAACAAGTACACATAGAGATGAAACCCATCACCTCCCCCAGGGATATGCTCCACAGGGGAGAAAACCAAAAAAAGTGAAACAAGTGCAAGAAGCCACACACCCCGCGATCCCCTACTGAAGAACACTCTCCGGGATACCCCAGTTCATGCAAGCCATCCAGTTCTCAAATCTCCTAGTCCCCTTGCTCCAGATTGCGACTCTCGCTCTAATCATAACTTCGATATCTCTGACAATGACATCCTTGCTCTTGGCCAGCCGCTTAAAATGTCTGGCATTACGCTCCATCCAAAGGCAGTACACAGTAGAGGAGAAAGAAATATTCCTAATACGATTATAAAAACTCGTCCCACTGTAACATGAAATAGCATGAGCCAACTCACCGTCCCAATCCAAAGCCCCTCTGTACTCCTGATTCCTGGTTCTAACCTCCTCCCAAACCTCCTTCGCAACTGGACACTCATTGAAGACGTTCGGTATGGACTCTACCCCGATAGAGCAGCTACAACACACGTTATCATCCGAGATGCCCCAGTTATAGAGCTTGTCCTTGGTGTGAATTGCATCCTTACAAATCATCCAAAGAACAAAAGCACATTTGGGGATATTACCCTTATTCCACACAATTTTGTGCCAGGGAGCATGTGGGAGGGTGGGGGTTATCTCCTCGTAGGCTGATCTGATAGAAAAATCCTTCTGGTTTGGAATCCAGACCACCTCATCAACATCATCATGCCTAATGTCGGGCAAAACCGCATTCCTAATATCCAAGAGCTCCCAAGTAACCACCGTTGGCCATCTCCACCTCCCCTCGACAATGTAATCAGCAACCAAAGCCTTATGTTTACTAGCAGCGTCATAGATAACACGGTCCCGAAACAAAGGATGAAGTGGCCCCAGAGGGTGCCAGTTATCGTGCCAGAAAAAGGTATCCCTACCGTTACCAATACTCCATCTGATGAGAGGTCTGATGAGATGTCTCAACTGCATCATCTTCCTCCAGCTCCAAGACGAGTCGCTGGCTATATTGATAGCCCACAAACTTCTTCTCTTCAACTTATACACATTGCACCACTTAACCCAAAGGCAGTCCTTCTTGCTACAGAGGTTCCAAAGCATCTTCATGATGGCCGCCACATTCCACCGCTCAATGCTTTTGACACCCAGTTCGCCGCTCTCATAGTTATTACAAAGATCATTCCAAGCCACCTTGGCCCCCGAATGTTTAAGATTGGAACCAGTCCATAGGAAATCCCTCATCAGCTGCTCAATCTTGAGAATAACCCCCTTATGCAAGATGAACAGACTAGACCAATAGACCTGGATCCCGAACAAGACGGTCTTAATAAGCTGTAATCTACCGGCGTAGCTGAGAAGCTTGTTGGTCCAACACTTGATCCTCCCAGTTATCCTGTCAATTAGCCTACTACAATCCTCCTTCTTGAGTCTGGTGGTGATGAGAGGAACCCCAAGGTAGAGGAACGGGGGGTTGCTATGACCAAAACCAAGAATATCCCCGATCTGCGCGATCCGATCCTCCTCCAATCCCGTGCAATAGAAGCTACTCTTACACAAATTGGGAGTGAGGCCCGCAATACTACATAAATCATCAACCGCCTTCTTCACAATGGTACAGGAGGGAATGTCCCCCCCACACAGAATTATCACATCATCGGCGAAACATATGTGGTTAAGCCCCACTTCCTTACACTTGGGGTGAAAGGTAAACAATGGGTTGGTGCTAGATTTGTCCAAGATACACGAGAGAGAATCCATCACCAAAAGGAAAAGATTCTCCTTCCCTCAAAGAAGCCATGGAGGTGCCCATTCAGACTGATAGAGAACCTGGTGTTAGTTATAGATTCTCTAATCCACCCAACGAAAATGGCAGGGAACCCCAGGTGAGTCAGCAAGGTGAAAAGAAATCCCCAATCCACCGTGTCATACGCTTTCAGCAAATCAATCTTCAAGGTACATCTAGGCGGGCTAAGCTCACTATGGTAATTCCTCATGACCTCCTGGAAAAGAAGGATGTTATCAGAAATAGATCTCCCTTTAACAAAAGCGGCCTGACTCGGATTGATCACATGGGGGAGGATAGGCTTAATCATGTTGGCAAGAATCTTCGATATGCACTTATAAATAGTATTGCAACAAGATATGGGTCCGAAATCATGCATACCGTTCAGAGTGGTAACCTTAGGGATAAGGGCGAGGGCAGTACAATTCCATTGCCTAGGCAGGTAGCTACACCTGAAGAAGAACTTAACAGCCTCAGTGATGTCATTCCCCACAACCTCCCAATTCTGCTTGAAAAAGAAGGCATTGAATCCGTCGGGACCCGGGGCTTTATCCGACCCAATGGCAAACATAGCCCCCTTTATTTCTTCATCATCAATGGGCACAATCATAGTCGCGGCGGCCACATCACTGACTTTTTTCACAACATTCGCATCCAGAATGGGAGCAGGGTCCGCACAGGTGCTTCTATAGCCCAGAAGGTTGCGGAAGAAACCCACTGCCGTATTAGCCACTCCCTGAGAGCCTTCAACCCGCACCCCATTCTCATCCTCAATGCTAATAATCTTCCTCCTAGCGGTAGCTTGATTGGCCCTCTTATGGAAAAAGGAGTTATTCCCATCCCCCAACTGTAGCCACTTGACTCTAGACCGCTGCTTATAATAAGACTCTTATGCGCTTCTGAGCTCCAGGTAAGCCGTCAACTTCTCCCTCTCTTCCAGTTGAAAGCTAAAGTTGCTCCCATCACTGTCAAGTCTAGTCTGCACATCATCAAGCAACCTCTTAGCCTCCTCCACCCTCCTAGAAAGCTGGCTATAGAACTTCTTATTAAAGTCTTTGAGGTTAATCTTCAATCTACGCATCTTCTTACTCAATCTCACCATGGGATTACCCACATCGTCCCCGTACCAAGACTCGGTCAGAACATCCTGGAAATCAGCATGGCCCATCCAAAAGTTATAGAACTTAAACGGCTTGGGCCTATTCGATTCCCCGGGAGCAAACAAGATAATGATCGGGCAGTGATCCGAAACACCCTGAGGAAGAACAGTCGCCTGAGACTCCAGAAAGTAGGTACTCCACGTGTCGTTATGAAGAACCCTATCTAATCTCGATTGGACATTGTCCCTACCCCCTGGCGATTATTCCACGTAAAACAAAGCCCATTCGTCGTCATATCATCAGCCTGGATGTCATTAATACACTGGTTGAATGCCTCCGTAGCACCCACGTCAATGCCATGCATCCCGCTTTTCTCTTCATTGGTTCTCACAACATTGAAGTCCCCCATAAGTATCCAAGGCTACCCATCAGTACAATCCCTATTGACTTTGAGAAACTCCCAAAGAGGCTCTCTTCCGTGAGGTAAGTTCTCCCCGTAAATGAAGGTCGCAAAAAACTCGCAATTACTACCACAGGCCTTCACCCTACACAACATGGCTTGAGGGTGAGACTGGACCATTGTTACCGCCAACCAACTAGGATTCCATCCTACAATCACCCTGACAACACCCCCCTAAAGGGCAGTTATCAATGAGATCCCAATGTAAAAAACAATTTTTTTTAACATTACATAAATTTTCCTTCCTAACTTTAGTTTCCACCAAGCAAACAATGTCAAGCTGTTGGTCAATTATTAACTTACTAACTTCCTTCTGTTTATGCGGGGAATTAAGACCCCTAACATTCCAAGACCCTATCTTAATCATCAGGTTTTGTTCCCCTTCCCCTTTCTCCTGTTCTTGCCACCAGAGTGGTTCACCTTAGTCATCTCTCCCTTATGCTTGTAGGCAAGCTCATCCACGACCGTTACTCTCCTAGCAAGTGCCGAAGGTTCTGGAGTTGCCTCAAACTCACTGTCATTGTCCACGACGCTAAACTGGTTGGATAACCGTATCGTGGGTGAGACCACGCTAGGGGCAAATCTCACAGACCTCCACAGTGCCCCTAACCTCCTCCTGAGCCTTATTCATCACACCCGACGGCTCTCCTATCTGCCGGGCAGTAACTGGGATAGGCTTCCTCATCGCCAGTTTCCATTCAGAACCTGCATGGGATTTGGTCATTTTAGCACCAGCTTCCACAATAGTTTTTGGTACCATGTTTAACGTGCATGTAGTGATATTGTGGCAAAAAACGAGGCATTTAGTGCACGAAGGTGGTTTGGCTTGGAATTCAACTCGCACCGGTGCACAAACACCGTCCTCCATAACAACGTTGATGCTACTGGGATATGTCTCCTTAGCTTCGACCTCGATGCAAACTCGAGCGTAAGAAATTCTATTCATCTCCTCCGTGACAGCGTCGGCAAACAAAGGGACTCCTACCGAACTCGCAATGTAACTGAGTCCTTCCTCCGTCCACAGCTGGACGGGAATGTCGTGAAACTTCACCCATATGGGTATCTTCTTCACTTTTTCCTTGTGGAAGCTAAAGCTAGCATGCCATTTTTTCAGAATAATTGACATCCCCGCAAAATGCCATGGGCCATTGTCAAGAACCTCATCCCGTTGAGAGGGGTTGTCAAAAAGAAAAAAGAAAAACCCATTGTCGTGTGCTATCACTTTGGTCATCCCAAACTTGCTCCACAGTCTGGTGGCGGAGTTATTAACGTAGGAGAAAGGAAGTTTTTTCCACAAAAAATAACCCACCAAACTATTCTCCCACCTTTTATGGCCTCCGGTAGCAACTGCAGCGGGCGGCGTTACCGTGATGACAGAATCCACAACAGAAGGCTGGTGGTAGGTGAGACGAATCCTAGGTTGTTTCTTAACTGCCGCTACAGTGCTCCACGTCCTCTCATTGTGTCTCAGCAGTTGTTGAGAAGTCAGTTCTGTCTGGAGAGTTGGGGCGCTCGTCAGTTTAACTGACAGCTTTTTCGTGTCAACAGAAAACTTTCCCATCCCCGTACCATTGAGCCCAGAGCCCGTACCAACCCCTCTATCTAATCTATGTTCCTTAGTTTCGTCAGCAACACTCAAAGCCACCACCTCACCCTCATTCCGCCCATCAGACTGGCGGTTGGAGTTAACGTCAATGCCCGGGGAACCTTTCCCATAGTTCTCGTCGCCCGTAACTTTGGTCAAAATGGCCTGGCCATGAACCCCGGTGCCGACGATGGGAGTCAATACAGGACCAGAGTCGGGCGGTGAAGTGGGAGGTCCCATCAAAGCTCCTAACCCCCCTGGGTTGTCAATGAGGTCCATGGCAAACTGGCCGTCTTCTAACTCTTCGAAACCAGCCACCACCTGCGTAGGTCTGGCAAGTCTGTCACCTGAAGGTTTGACCGTGGTTACCATGGAGGATTAAATAGTGTGAGTAAGGTAGGAAAGGGTGTATAGTAGGTGACGGGAGGCTTGTTGGAGCATGTGGTTCTAGAGAGAAGTTGGAGCATTTCTTTATTTTTTGTTTTTACTAGAAGCTTCACTAAATGTGTTGAAGCAGATCCATTAGTGGATATGCCCTATGAGAAGATGTACCAGTTCATCTGGAAAAAAATCAATTGTAGATATGGTTTTCCATATGCCTTCATTACTGATCGTAGCACATAATTCGATAACGATGAGTTTGTAGCGTATTGTGCCCACTCGAAGATTCAGAAGTTGCATTCTTCTCCAGGTCATCCTCAAAGCAATGGGTAGACCGAGGTAACTAACATGACTTTTCTCAATGGGTTGAAGAAGAGACTTGATGATGCAAAGGGGAACTAGATAAATGAATTTCACTCAGTATTATGGGCCTAACTAACAACTCCTAGAGGTACAATAGGGGAAAAACCATACATGCTAGCGTTTGGGACTAAAGCACTTGTACCAGCTGAGATAGGTTTGCCAACTCATAGAGTGTTAAATTTTGATTCTCCTGTTAATGATTTGATGCGAAGGCTAGAACTTGATATGTTGGAAGAGGTGCGAGAAAATGCATCCTTGAGGAATGCTGCTTATCAACGACAAATAACACACTTTTACAACAAGAGGGTGAAGCCAACCAACTTAAAAGAAGGGGATTATGTACTTAAGAAGGTGATTCAGAAGACTAACAAGCTTGAAGCCAATTGGCATGGGCCTTATCATGTCTCAGAAGTTGTTCGACCAGGAACTTATCGAATTGAAACTTTAGAAGGGGAAGAGTTCAAGAATCCTTAGAATGCCGAGCATTTTAGGACTACCAGTAATGTAGTAAGCAACATCTTTTGTAATCAATTTGCTTCAGTATTAATAAAAAGTTGTTTTTTTTCTATTTTTTTGATTTTTTTGGGGATATTGGTGATATTCACCCCTATAAATACTTGGTCGGCATGGTCGGGAAAGGTGATACTTGATCGGTAATACATCAGAATTCAATACTTGATCAGCAAAACACAAACCCAAGTCAAAACAGGATTATAAGTCCTCAGTACTTGGTCAAGAAAAATCATGGATAAAACTCTGTATAAAAATCAACAAGTTTATCCATACTGAGAAAAATGGAGGAAGAACATTGTGAAGATTCCTAAATAGGAATGTAGACACATATTCCACATACGCTTGGTCACCACTGGTAACTAATGCTAAACTAAAAATTTAGGTGCATTAGTAGAACCTATGGAAATACCACGAGTGACTAGTTCTAAACTTGGATTTTAATCTAGGTGCATTAGTGGAACCTATGGCCACATCAATGGTAACTAATATTAAACTTAGAAATCTACGTATATCAGTAGAACCTTTGATAATCTCATTGGTAACTGATACTAAATTTTGGCAAATGCTTAAGTGTATCAGTAGAACTAATGAAATAACAAAGTCATTCAGGCATCCAGAAATTAACAAGATAAGTTAATAAATTTCATTTCATTTATATAAATGATGATTACATGCAAATAGTGTGTACAAATGAAATACAGGAATAAATTATTCTCAAGCTATTCTACTGGGTGCTTTCCTTCAGCTTTAGAGGAGCTCGGCGCTAGTTTCATGCCTGCTGGAGGATCATCCAATGTGTATGGAGAGTTGATAACGTTAAAATCATGAAGTATTCTCCTGTTACTGCTGCTCGGAGTATTCAATAAATGAGGGGGCCGAACTATTTCCAGATCATCGTGCATTCCATAATCCCCTAAATAGTTAGAGATTAAGCACTAGGGAATGGTTTCTACAGGGATCCAACTAATGTCAAGCTTGAAGAGACATTTGTCACAGTTCAAGAACCCAGGATCAACCCAGTACCATAGTTTGCTATCCTGTTCAACCTTCATAACTGTTAGGCAATTGGTCCAGCACCATTTATAGCCTTCGTGCTGAGCCTGACTAAAATGATAGTCAAATTATCCTAGGGCTTCATTGTACCCTTATATCCAAACTTCTCTGGGTTTCTTGTGAAACTGGAAGATTAATCTTTCAACCTGGTGTTGTAGCTTCTTCAACACTCCATCTTTAATTTTTAATTGAGACGACTAGGTGGAAAGTTGCTCATCCTGAGTTTTGATCTTTTGAGACATCTTAGCAATGAATAAGTTCTTGGCCTTTATCTGTGTAGCCTGATTGGTAAGCGTTTATTGAGTTCTTACCTCATCAGTTGTAGGTCGTCTAGATTTAGATCTTGGTCGGGAAGTAGAAGGAGTTTTGGATTTCTTCAGGGCTTCCAGTTCCTCCCTTAGCCTAACATTTTCAGTTTCCAAGAATGATACCCCTTCATCAGCAGCGTAAGTTGTAGAAAGTGCCTTTAAGGAGTCCAGTTCACTCATTAACTTGTTATTTTCTTCCTCTAATAACTTGGCAATGGCTCTAGCTTCATCACCCTCACACTTGAGCAGGAATTCCTTCTTTCAAAAAGCAAAAATATGCTTATCTAATTTCTCCTCAAAGCCTCGAGCTCCACTTAAAGACTTGTACTTGGCCTCATAATTAGCGTGAAGGAGAGCCTTTGATTCATTATACTCCTCATGAAGTTGTTCGATCATTTCAAAGTAAGCCACGTTATTGGCCATAACCCGATCAAAAAGAAACTTTAGATAAATATACGCATCTTTGGCTTGATCAGTGGCATCCACCCTGAGCAAGTTTGATAAATCTTCCTCGGATAAAGTCATATGACCAACCTTGAAGCGCTTGAGTAGATCCAAATCATTGGAAGAGAGCCATTCCATCTTGGCCATGAACTAGAAAAATAAAGAGATATCTAATCAACAAAAGAACAAGAAAAGGAATATAGGACAATAATCAAGAAATGATTAACAGCCAAGAGATGACAAACAGTATGAAGAAAAAGTTCTTTTATTGATATGAAGGTAAATTACAAGCACAACAGAAAAGAAACGAAAGAAAGGCAAAAAATACAGAGACCAATTACCGAGCAAATCTACACCTTCTATCTGTCAGTTTTAACTCCAGCTTGGTGGCAGAGGGGATGGCTGGAGTGACTCGCTTGGTGGACGGGAGGACTGATTCAATAACATTCTTAGGTTGGTCGGATGAAGACTCAACCACCAGAGATGACTCCCTAGAACCAACATTATCTTCAACTTCATCGTACATATTCGGGGAGATCCAGGCTCATGCCTTTGGAAGAGTTCAAAGTCTTTTGCTGTGCTAACCTCCTTCAGTACAGCTAGCCAACCGTCCTTAAAAAATTTCTTCTTTGTATAATCAATCTGAGCATAGGCAAAGGTGATAGCTATCCCAGCCTTTATTGAAGGAATTTTCCCTAGCCTTTTTCCTTTTGGACTTCTCAGCGATTAGGGCCTTAGCCAGCTCAAACACTTACTTTCGAGCTTCAGTAATATTATTTTCAGTCTTCTACCGAGCTTCCTCAGTTGATTTTATTTAATTGCAAGTTTTCTTTTCAGTGTCCAATGTTTGCTGGGAATCAAGCAAGGACTTGTTGAGACCATCAAAGGCCTCCTAAACATAGCTTGAAGAAGAACAAAGAGCATCATCCTTCTCCAACATTTGGTTGAAATCAACCAGGAACTGTATAGGAGAAGGGCAAAGTCAGTACAAGAAGTTAAAGATAAAGTACAAAGTATGAAGGAGCAAAATAAGAATTCTCACCATAGCAAGGATTTGAGTAACCCTTTTAGACATTTTAAGTCGGGGAATTGAAGCAAAAGCACCCCTGTGGTCTAGAAGAGTACCAGATTAAATTAATTTCCTGGCCAAACCAGGACCTATGGCTACAGAGGAGCTAAAACCAGATAGAGTGACATCGACCAAGCTCCGTTGGTTAGCATCAACAGTTTCTTCAACCTGCTTAGCAGTAGGTCCTCTCCTCAATCATTTTAAGAGAGAATCTTCTCCCTTGGTGGATGGGGACTTTTTCCCATTGTCATCCTTCTTTTTAGTCCCATCATCCACATGCTTATGGGTGCCAACATCATCATCATCTCTAAGAAGGTTAAGAAATCTTCTTTTGCCCATGGCTGCAGAGAGAGGAATGTATGACTCAAGGGAGAAATAAGGGCCAACAATAAGTTCATCACAGCCTGATGAAGTGGACACGGGGTCCTGGTCCAAGTCAAGCACAATGGTAGAAGCAACAGTTGAAGGTTGGGTAACAAAGGAGGTGATAGAGCTCCTGTATTTCAGCTAGAAAAAGGTCGACCTAGTATGCTCGTCACCAATTTTTTGATGAAGACCCCAGAGAAACGTGATCTCGTCAAGCTTAAAACCATCTTCCTTGGGATACTTTATCTTTCTATCAATTACAAGTAAACAAACAATCAATGTTAGTTAACATTTCAGTAGTTAATTCAACAGCATAAACATATAAAATATATGCAGAACAACTTATTCCATGACTCTCTTGAGGGCCTCTTGGTCCAGTATGTACTTTTTCCCCTTCAAGAGGTACATATTGCCAATTTTTGGCAATAACCACATGATCGAAGTAATCCCTATTGGAATCAGGAAGATTGACGATTAGAACTTTATTAACAAACCTAGTTTTTAAATAATGTGTACTGTCACTGGTGACCCATTTGTAATAGAAATGATCTCAGGGATACCAATATGGGTCCCATGGATTTGATTAAGCCTATGGACACTATTAACTATTCTCCAGGTATTGGGGGCTACTCTAGTAGGTACAATATCAAATTATTGACAAAAATCTAAGAAAAAGTGATTTGGGGAAAAAATCAAGCCACATTCAACTATGAATAAGGAAGTAATCCAATGACCTTCAGACAAAGAGAAAACATCTACAGGGGGATTTGGGAACTCTAAGTCTACCCAGTCTGGTATATTCCATTCCTTTCTAAACTCATCTAGAGAGACAACAACGTAAACCATCATTCGATATGAAGAAAAGAAGAAAGAGAAAGAATTCTTACAAAAACTTAAGGATTCAGCAAGAACTAGAAGACAGGAAGAACGATCGCACAAAAGCTTAAGAATTTGCAGTAAAAACTTAGGAGTTTTGAGGTAAGAGATAATTGGAAATGTACTACCTTTTATAGAATTTCCTCGAAAGCCGGTGAGCACAATGATTAAAGAGAAGCGACGATTAAAATTTTGGCGATGAGGCGAAAAAAGACGTATTTTCCCTAAGACTGTTTACTAAAGTTTGGAATATTTACAAAAATGCCATCAGTAAAATACATACCAGTAAATATCAATAAAAGTTTACAAGTTTGGGAAGTTGGCAATTGACCAATCATCAGGAATGTAGCCCGAGCTACTACTAAGACTAAATACTACATACTTTTAAGCAAGCATCAAGCATGGAACATTGGGGGTTTTGTTGATACAAAAAATTATCTACTCATGTGGACCAATAAGAAACGAACATGTGTCATCCAACGTGGTAGAAATCCTAAAGATATAGACCTACCGACCAACATGCATAATGCCGACCAACAGGATCAGCAAAGCGCCAATAATCATGTACATTATGAACGCCATGTACTGATGTAATTGCCTAATTTATAAAGGCATTTCGTCCACCTCTCTATCTCCTTACGATACTATAAATACATTGTAATCCCTTCAAGGGCAAGTTGAAACCATTCAAACACAAGAGGCAACACAGAATACAAGGCAATAAGAAATATACTGAACGTAGGCTTTTCCCTTATAGCCGAACCACTATAAAAACCTTTGTGTCTCTTTTACATATCTTTATCTGTGATTAAATAATTAGACTTAGTCTAGTTTTTTACATTAACACCGACCATCATGAATCTGCCAAGTAACCTGGCATTCGGATGAATGGACAAACAATGAATATCTGCAAGGTCATCAACAGTTTGAAGCTGCCAGAAGCTCTGTTGGAATGTTTAGAACTCCATTATAAGGTGTCCAATGTCCCATGGGGCATCAATTGCATTGACTATAACATCACTCCCGGGACTGGCTATTAAAAGGTTATTAGTACACTGATTGTAGCTCGTGGAGGTATGGTATTAATAGGGTGTAAACTCACCCCTTGCCCTTCTCCAGTCTCCAATCGATTGCGGAGGGAGACTTTGCTTAACTTAGAGTAGACATCTCATTTTTCAAAGAAATTAGACTTGTTAGGATGTCGATCAGTGATATTCCCTCATCGTTTTGCATGTTGTTAAGACTATAAGATATGGGAGTTTCAAGAGATGCAACTTCTATCCCTTTGCCAAGATGATAACTGTGACATTATGGGAAACGTGGAGTTAGGATTTTTCCTAGGTAGCACTCTAAAGATAACAAACATGAGTTGAACCAAACATGGTTGTATGTTTGGGTAAGCCAATGTAATGGTCTATTTCCTACAAACTTTACACTTGGTTCGCAACCACCGGCTAGAGTTGTAAAAAGTTAGTGGATTTTACAAGTCATGAGTATCAACCTATTATAGGAATCTTTCTTTAGGGATATAAAACCTTTTTGGGAGATGCCACCATTCGAAGAATATATTGGCTTGGTTGTCTCCTGATATTCTACTACATGAGGTTATGTAAGGATTTCCATGAGGCTAAATGATTCACTCTTCATCTAATATAACTTGAAGTACATGTGAGAGGGCCATTTTTATATACCTAAATTTACGTGAATCGAGTCTCCCGATATACCTCATGGAGACGGTAAATGGGAGAGCTGACTCAATATACTCGAGGTATGTGAGTGATGTTCACTGAGAACGTACCACTCTATATGTGCCTAGTTTATGAGGCTAAGAAAAGTGCAAGCTCTCGTAGGGACCCACATTGGTTAGACTAATTCCTATCGCTAAGATTCCTAGGGTAATAGGGTATGTAATGATATGCAAATATTATGCTTGTGAAGTAGTGTGCTTCTTTTTGGAAAGTCTTTTATTTTTGGAAAGAGTCCTTTTAACTCGATTTTATTATGTATCTTAGTAGACATATCACAATCAAGGTTCAAGGGACACCTAGTGTGTAACCTTATATCCATACGGGAGTAGGAAATACCAGTGTTTTCCTACCTTGTCAGGTATCTAAAAATAAACAACAAAATAATATAATATACATGTAATGTACGAAAATAACATGCTGAAATGAAATACAACTGACTTTAAATAGAGTTCATTCAACTTAAAAACCCTAGCGGAGTCGCCACTGTGAATGGACTCAAGTGATGCATATCCATGGGCATGTAAAGGAGGGGTCATTTTATGGTGACACATGGTCATCACTTCATTCTCTGTTGAAAAAATGGAGTCACAAGTCTATTTTTTGAAAAATAGATAAAAAAAGGACAGGTCTCCATGTAGACGTAGTTATGGCAGGTGATATGCATGTTTAACCAGAGAGTCCAAGGTTCGGGGATTAGGTTACTGATTGGGAGGGTGTTAGGCACCCTCTCTGCCTTTTCGATCTCAAATGTAAGTGTGGAAAATTTTAATTAGCATATAATGCCCCGATACGGATTTATGGGTTATCGGTTCTCAACCCGATCCGACCCAAGCGTTAGGTGTGAAGTGCAATGAAACACCCTATATAATGTTGCTAATCCAGTTTTATTTTAATCAACGTTCCACTTGTTTAGCATGCGATTCTAATTTCAAATCAAACTATGTGAGGCACCCATGGGGAGCACCCCGGAGTCCAAGCATGCATAGATGCTAACATAAAACAAAAGAGAGTAATTACCTGCATAATGCTCTCAAAATATGAAACTGCACCCAACTTGCCGTAACAAAACGAGGGAGTGAGACGAAGGCTCAGTGGGAAATATACAACAATGCAATATATAATCGAATGGCAAGAAGAAGACACTAACACGTTATACCCTCATGCACATGTAATTTCCTTGTATATAGGAAAAATCTCATGGCTGTCAAAATCGAAAACCCACACATACATACAAACATATATCTACATCTTGAGACTTACTTATATATATATAAACATACTCGCCGATATGTGTGTGTGTGTATATATATATATGAATTCGAGAAAAGAAGAAAGAGCATACCTGTTTGAGATAACAGTGGAGATGATGAGGTTTCTGTTTTTAGCTTTGGATTTGGATTTGTCTAAGAGAATAACAGATGAGTTTTTTTTGTGCTATGGTTATATAACCGGGGGTGGGGGTAAGGAGTAAAAGGCTGTTAGTTTTTTTTATATACTTTTCTTCTTTTTTTGTTTCTTTGGTGTTGGTGGTTTAAGTTTTTTTTTTCGAATTGGACAAAAAAACGAAGATATTTTAAGTTTATTTTTCCTTATATTTTTTACTTTTATCCCCTAAACTTTTAGTTTAGGAAATTTATACTTTATAGTCTTATATTTACCACCTAAATTTATTTTGATTTAAAACTGAAACTCGGGGATTTTTAGTTTAAAGTAAAAAATTATTTTAAACAACCACAATTTTTTTCATAAATATAATTTTGTAAAAATATCTACTCGACACTGGAAATTTTTATTTATTTGCCAAAAAGATGAAAAATTATTTTGACAGATAAATAATTCAATTTAAATAAATATAAAATTCGGGTTGTTACAATCTACCTTAAAAAAAATTGCCCTCGAAATTTCCTACGTTCTTAGAGTTTCAAACCCTCGTGGTACTCACATCGTTTACGATATATCATAAAAATGATAACTCATTTGTTCGAGGTTGTAAATTTATTATATAACTTTGACGATTTTTCTCACGTCGTCCTTTCGGGATTTACAGGTTGTATAACATCACCGTATAAGAAATACTAGACGCAGCCAGGATTAGGAACTGGGGTTTTATCTAATTAATCGGCATTTCTACAGGCTTTGCATGCATCGCATATTGTCATCAAGGGTTGCGTAACGAAGGTTTTCACATAATCTGATTTTCTAAAATACGTTTCACATAAAAAAAATCTTAAAAGATGGTAGTATTGGTAAAAAGGATACCGTAGGTTTCAGAATAACAATGTTTCATATATGTTTGCACCATAGGCTAGTAGAAGTATAAGTTCGTTTGAGGAAGGTAGGTTAACAGTATATATGTAAATTGTTGAAATGACGGTTTACGATAACTGATTTGTAATTCATGCTTTCAAAACTACTTAGAATTTTTGTACGAAGAAATCCTTTTTCTATATAAAATTACCAAGTTTACTATCGGAATTTCAGTTTCTACTCTTGCTGTATAATGCTAGTTTCTCTTATTGATAGCTCTATAGATAGCGGACAATCTAAGGATCCACAAGATTATGTTACTATGGTTGTGAGGTCACATGTCGGTTTAGTCAGTAAAATATATCGATTTTCCAATAGAGTTGATAATTTCATAAGGAGGTTTCTTCAGAATTTCAAACACGTTAAGAATCACAATAGGTATGGTGTCTAATATCGTAGAATTCATCTCATGGAATCTATTATAGACATATAAAAGTAAAACAGTTCATTAAAGTATGTCAGTGCTATTCTAGACATATCCAGATAGATGGATGGGGTTTGATGAAAGGAATTTATGTATAGTTTACTATGTGGAAGACATTACTATCATCGATATGTTTAACAAGAGGATATGATTGGTTGAAGTATATTGAATCCAAATACTGAAGTTTATGAAATCGTAGGAATAAGGGTTGGAATTTTCTTAAAAAAATGGTTTGTGTACTCAAGGCAGGATAATGATGATCAATCTAAATTCATTTACCTTCAGTGGTTGTTATAATCTAAAAGCATATCTTCAATATAATTTATTATATAATCTGAATTTTTTATGTACATTGACTGGGTTGTTCATATAAATAACCTTACTACAAATCATAGTACCGAGTTTTTGAAAATATATAATAGTGCCTATTTGGAGAAGTCAGAAAATTTAGCGAGTCAGTCTATTATCATTCATACACATAATTTCATCCTCAATACGTTTACTAATAAAATCCACGGTGATGTGATCCCATTTCCATTTTGGAATAGAAAGAGGTTGGACAAATCACTACTGACACTGATGTTCTGTTCTTACTTGCTGACAAGTAAGACATTTTCTTATAAGGTTCTCCACCTTACTTCTTATGTTGGTCATCAATAATGTATTTTTGATATATATGATATAAATTTTTTTGGATGTATCATGAATTTAAAACGATGGTCTTCCTGTAATATCTCTTATTGTAGTGATGGTCATCAAGTACATACAATTTAACTCTTGAGTTTTACTTTCGGTTTGTTATTGCATCACAAGGAATTTAGGAGCGATTATTCTAAGATTTTCTTTCTCAGGTTTGGATAAGCAATGATATTGGTTAATTTCGAAGAAGGCGGGGTTGACTAAGGATCACATTGCTCAATGGTAGCAATTATATCTTAGGAAATTATATTGTTAAATCTTTTGATAGGTTTACGACTTAAAGCGTTGGCTACAACATTTCTTTTTTCGGGACTGGTGTCTAACTTGAATCTGTAATCTTTAAAATTCCATTCCATTTTTCTGCCTTATATTTAACTTTTCTTAGGTGAAGATGTATCTCGGATCTTGTTACCTGGATTTACCCTATGATTTCTTACCGTATAATAAACGACTTCAAGTATCCTATATTTATGTAGAAGATAGCATAAAGAGTAAATAGGAATTTCTCTTGAGATGAGGTTTGAGCTAAGATTTGTTTTGTTTGATTTCTTTTAACTTGAATGGTTACAGTACACTGCTTAGAACTCTAGAGGGTCATAAGATACTATATTTCGAAGAAGTTTATCAGGAGGTAGTCTAAACACACTTATAATAGGGTTCATAATTAATTATCTATCCAAAATATTCCTTATTATGTCTGAGAACATTCACTGAGGGATTTTGTATAATTTGAAAGTACAATGAACTATACAGAATTAAGGGCAGGCTAACGGTGTAAGGTAACATGAGTATAAAGTTTTAGAAGAGGTTTAATTGCAAAAGACAACTTATTGGTGTGGCCATAAAGTTGGGATGTATTTTGGAATATATTAACATGACTACAACACATAGAACAAATAATGGATATTAGACAATTCTTTGGTTAATTCTAACCGATAGGCCACAAAGTCTTTCTCTGATGTATTGTATCTTCTTAATAGTTCCTTGAGTTACTACATAAGGGAAATAACAAATACTCTAAGGGTTTTAGATATGACACTGTATGGTACAAAGGTTTTGTTAATTAAGATCAATAATTATTTATTTATGATAAGGATTTTGACAAACTCGGATAAGTATAGGAAAATAAATCCATCTGAAGTAGTATTCGATAGCTAATAAGATGATGTTACTGAAGTAGAAATATCAAGTTTACAAGGTTAAGGTTACGAATGGTTTTTAAAATAAGATAACCCATAATTATCTGTTTTAGAGGATTAGGGTTAATATCAATACAAATAACGGATCAATCTAAAACTTTTGGAAATATAGTAACAGTGTCAAGCCAAAACTCCGAAGAGAGGCATTCATATGATAAAAAATTAGGCACTCTATATTCTGAGCCCTATAGGCAAATAATACTGCCATGGGCGTAATGGTAGTTTATTCCCGAATTATATTGTACGCTATATCAGAACAGATTCAATGAAATCAAGTTAACTTGAACTTATTATTTCAAGATTAACATAGCGGTTTTAAAATTGTATCAAGCGTAATATATTCTGAAGTGTACAAGGGAGTTTATAAAGTATCCGTGGTTATCATATAGTGATATGAGCATTTCATGAAATAATACTTAGTCAAAGTCATCTACCATGGGTAAAATTTATACTGCTCGTTAACTTTTCGTAGCTTGATTTCAAATTGGGGGTGTTTCTTTAGAAAAAAGATTTATAAGGGAACCAAATTTATGGTATAATGGTCATATAGAAAGTTTATGTAAGATTTCATCATATCACAACTATTTTAGTTATTTATGGATAGGAAGTTATGTTTCTCTACAAATTCTGTAACGTTTCTGACGATATTAAATTTTTCAATGATACCCTAAATCATGGTGACTTCGAAAAAATAACTAACAGTGGTTATGAGATATATGGTAGTGGTTTATTAATCTTATTTCGATGCTAAAGTTGTGTAAAACTTGGGAACATTGTAGTTGTAGGATAGTATTCAGTAAGTGATGTCGTTACGTTCTAAAGAGTAAAACGATTCAACTTAGCATTTCTGATACTTCTACTTTTCTTTAAAGACATTCCTAATTCTCATTAAGGGATTCTTTTATAATTTCTCCAAATCTAATCCTATATGGGTACCATTCTAACATAATCAATCTAGTCTCGTAACCTAGTGGGAATAGTAAATAGTATAACAAGAGTACAATGCGAAAAACGAAAATAAAAGTGTCAATAGAAAAATGTGATAACAATAAAGAAGAAATTTTTGGAATTCCAAATGAAGTAATTCATTTTCAAAGGGAGTATCAATTGAATAGTTTAGACAAAAGAACTATATTGTATATACAGACTTGCAGAGTATATTATATACAATCCCGTCCTAAGATAATTTTCTTAGTATGGCTCTAAATCCATAATCGTATCTTGATAATCCTTAAAATCTTAGTGATTCTATCCACTACATAAAATATGAGTATCTGACTATATCATGTTTTCGAAATGTTTCTCGTAATCCTTATGTAGATATCTCAGCCTTGCAATTATATTTCTATCCTTAAAATATTTCTCTAGGCAATATCCTACCATCCCATATATTCATCATGACATTTGAAGATTGATATTCCTTGATTCCTGTCCAAATACCTTATTCTCACTATTGTTCTAACTTGAGCAACTTTACTAATAATAATCTTATACTTATGTCCCGTATAGGTTAACTTAAGCTTGGCTCTGATACCAATTTATCACACCCTGATTTCTCGGGGGAGAATGTTATCGTAAAATAAAGCTAAATCATAATTGAGCCATGCATTCTACGCTAACTAAGAATTTATAAAAGCTAAAATGCCTTACAGTATCGTTCAAAAGGCTTATTCTTTTATCAGTTTATTTGCATATCTCCTACTACTATAATCTGATTCCTGTAATGTTCATCATTACCTATAAGTGAAAAATAACTGGAAGGAAACAAATCAACAAAGTTAAGTTGGTGAGCAGGTTTTTGCCAGTTCTACAACAAGTATATATATATATAGAGAGAGAGAGAGAGAGAGAGAGAGGTTGGAGTGTATATAGAATTATGTGTTTGTCAAATGCAGCGGGAGCAAATATTTCTCATAATAACATCAAACAAAATCAAGGAGTTTGAACTGATAATCCCACACTTACCAGCTCACTAAGGGTCACATAATGAAAATCAAAGATCTTTGAACTGATAATCCCGTACTTACTAGCTCACTAAGGGGGTATAGAAATAGGTAAGCCATCAGTATAATAAAATAATAATCAACCCAAAATCTTTGGGGAATAACTGGCTAGGCACACAATTAAAGCGACACTCGTACATATGTAGTTAGACACACAATTAAAGCGACACTCATACATATGTAGTTAACTCCGGCTCTCAATCATCTGAGACCTAGGCCAAGTAGAAAATTTTGTGGGATAACACAAGAGTCTACTCCCTATTTATTACTAATGCTTTTAAAATAAGTAATAATGCACAAAGGTGCAAGGTGAACTGAATCGTTACAACGAATTGTTATGATATCGGTTATTAGATGAAAAGGGTTCAAATTGATCCAATGATCATAATTAAAACAATCAGTGATATAATATCATATGAGTATGGTAATTTCTAAACATACTTAGAATCAATTCGGGCTATCATGGAATGCTATCAATAGCAGTTAAACAAGTATGCAAAATTTACTATCAAAGAGGTAAAATGGACTACCAATGTATTGAGTAGAGCGAGCATGTCTGATTTGTTGTGCTCTGTCCATTTTAGCTATAATTTTTAATACAAGCGTTACTATGAATAATCTAAAACTAAATATTTCACTCTACACGTTGCTTTCACAATTACATTGTTTTGAGTATTCGGGTAGCGAACTCGTATTTATATATAACTCGTATACTGTTCGAGTAAAAATCTATGCCTAATAGTTATAACATGTTCGGACAATTTTCTTAGGGAAAATATCCTAAAATAATATTTTAACATTTATTTAGGCCATTTAATTGACACGTCGGTCCAAATATGATGTTGTAAAAAATACTGTCGAATTAAAAATATTTTTATATCAAAAAATTCTACTCGACACCACAATTTCAACGACATGTTCCCTCTATTTTTCTGATCAACGGTTTAAAAGATATGAATTTTCAAAGCTTAAAAAAAATGTGGCATTTTAACGTGTCGACTTATAGTCATTGTTAGTTTTAAAAGAATACTGGTTTTATTTTTTTGATAACATATATGTATAACTAGTGTTGTTTTGATAAATAATACGTTATTTTGATTTCGATTTATTTTATCTCATCTTGACACGCGTGTATACCCATATAATATATTACACATGCACACACACTACACTATTTTTAAAACACAAAACACAAACACTTACTTTCTTTAACTTACACACATATATGTGTGTATATATATACATATATATATACACACACACTTGTATACGAACACACACACACACACACACACATACACACACTAGGACCTGTATATATATATACTAATATATATAACTGTTACCCCAAAGCTTAACATATATATATATATATATACACACACACATATGTTCGTATATATATGAAATCGAGAAAAGAAGAAAGAACATACCTGCTTGAGATAACAGTGGTAAATGATGAGGTTTTCGTTTTTAGCTTTGGGTTTGTCTAAAGAGACTAATAAGTGAGTTTTTTTTGTTCTATGGTTATATAATAGGGTGGGGGGTGTAAAAGGCGGTTAGTTTTTTATATATACCTTTTTCTTTTTTTGTTTCTTTAGTGTTAGCGGTTTAATTTTTGTTTTTGGAAAAAGACAAAAAAAACAAAAGATAATTTTAGTTTTTTTTTGCTTTTTCTTTTACTTTTATCCCCTAAACTTTTTGTTTAGGAAATTTATACTATATACTCGAAAATTTACAACCTAAATTTATTTTGATTTAAAACTGAAACTCGAGACTTTTTAGTTTAAAATAAAAAATTATTTTAAACAACCCCAATTTTTTTTTTCACATGTAGAATTTTGTAAAATATCTATTCGACACTGGAATATTATTATTTATTTGTCAAAAAAAAGTTATTTTGACACATAAATAATTAAATTCAAATTAACAAAATTTCAGGTTGTTACATCATTACGTTTTTCAGCCGCAAAGTCTGGCCACATCATACCAGTTGATTTGCAAATAGACGAATCAACAGGATGACGTAGGACATTTGTGCTACATTGTGCGTTAGCGTGACAAGTCATCTCATTTGCAATCCATGGTATGGTGCATAATCTCTTCAACCTTGTAATCACGGGAAAATGTCTAACTGTCTCCAGAGGTACTTTACCCTCCCTATTTATTCCCAACCTATACCTAGGTGGGTTGCA
The DNA here is from genome assembly GCA_949130495.1 of Sambucus nigra. Classification (NCBI taxonomy): domain Eukaryota; kingdom Viridiplantae; phylum Streptophyta; class Magnoliopsida; order Dipsacales; family Adoxaceae; genus Sambucus; species Sambucus nigra. The sequence goes on from OX422218.1 coordinate 153,780,279, forward strand.
TACTAGGAATTTCTCTTTCATTGCATGTTATTTTCTATATAAAATATAATCATTTTTGCATGCATAAATTATATTAGAATCTAGACCAACTTCTTTAATTATCATCTTCGTGGATGGATACTTAGATGCTACAATATTTCCTTTCGACAAAAACTCTTTAAACAGCCCCAAAATTTCTATAACACTGTTATCTGACAAACCATATCTTGTCTTTAAATTATTCAATTTGATAAGAAAATATAGCATCGTATGTTTCTCAGGACTTGACGGGTGCAATTGTTCACTCGCCTGGCCACGTGACTTTTCGTATATTAACTCCTCTTTAGTCTCGTCACAATTGTCACTGCCTCCAATCTAACACTTTCACTTGATAAATGATCTACTTCACGATTAAACATTTTGAATGCATCGTAAATAAGTTATTCCATCATAGGATCGTTGGGGACATGGTCATTGCATTCAACACATTCAGTGTGTTCTTTTTCTTTTCTTTTAACGAGTTCCTTTTCCCCACGTAAGACTTGGATATACCATAATGAAGCAAATGAAAATGAAAGTCTTCATGCTCTAACAAGTTTCTATTTTCACATTTAATGCATGGGCATGAAAATAAGGTTTGTCCTCCCCCATTTTTCTTCACAAAATCAATGAACATAGCAACCCCGTTAAAGTATTTTGCACTTCCTCTTTCACGTTCCTTCATCCACTCTTTTGCTAACTTTTGACGACATTTTGTATGTTGAGCTACATTAGTAGAAAATTAATATATACTATTTAATATCTATATAACCAAACAATTGAATATCAAGTTATGAATATACACAAACTATTGAATATATATAGTGTGTTACTTTTTGTATGCACTGATTTTATAGAATTAATTAAGTCATAGCCATGCTTTGATGTTTCTAAATTCAAAAAGGTTTTTAAACCGTTTTAATATAATCAATGTCCAAACCAACTAGTTCAGTATTGAGAAATAAAATAAGCAAAAGGGTTAAGAATGAGTGTGAAATCATGGGCACAATAAAGAAAGGTGGTGCAAACTAACAACATATGACCTTTTAAAAAATTCAAAGTGTAGTTATGTATCATATCGTGGACATATCCACGATGGCTAAAATCTTTCACATTTCAGGGATGTGCAAATAAATATTGTAAGAAAGGCGATAGAACGTTGTGTCAATGTGGTACACCAGGAGTACTTATACTTTCCCCCACAAAAGGTTAAATCATATGTCAATTACAAAAGGATCCTATAATAAATCCTATAACAAGGCAATAATACCAAATTAGACGGACCAATTCTATTACTAGAAACTCAATACTTTTAACACAATCATATTGTATCACATCATCTTTATTTATTGTTCTCTTTTTATAACATAATATATGTTTGAAAAAAAATATTTTCCTTTTTGGTTGTTTTTATTCCTGACCTTGAAGCAACGAAAATATCGATTCCTCCCCACAACATACACACATATAAATATGGATAAATGCTAGTCTCAAGTGAAAAAATATGTATAGAGATTGAGCAATATACCTATTTAAAAATAAGTAGAAAAATAGAGCCCCAAGTTTGCGATTGATCTAAATATACCTGAATCGAAACAAAACAAAAACATATAACCTTTTATGACAAAAATATCTTTTGTTTTCAATTGTAAAAAAATAATAAGACCATAACGTATATTGAAAAAAAACATCAGGTCTATTGAAAAAAAACAGATGACCATCAAGTATACTGAAAGAAAACATATCAAGAGCCCTAGGTAGGGATTGAGCATTATACCTTTACAAATGAGCAATTGAGTCCTAGGTCTATGAAAGAGGATAATTGAGCCTTAGGTTTTGATGCTGCGATTGAAAAATGAAAACATCAGGTATGTGTAATACCCTGTATTTTTGAAAGATTTTATTTTAATTAAGGGATTAATAAATTTAAATGGGAAATTTATTTATAATTAATCCGGATTTAAGTAAATAAATACTAGCTTGATGAGAGTTAATATTTATGGGTGAGAATTATGTTGAAGGTTACTTAATGAGTAAAGTAATATATAATGAGAATATTATATAATTGTCGTGAGTGAAAAATACGGCAACACACTTAGTTGGGATGCGCGTGCGAGTCGTGTCAGTACTTAAATGAAGAATTAAAATGTAATTTTATTTTTTGGTTATTCGGATGGCTATTTTGAGTACGCCAGTGTGTCTGAAAGGGCCGAGATAGTAAAAAAAATCTACTCGGGGGTTTAGTTTGAAGTCCGGGGCAACTTTAGGCCACTCCGACACCCCGAAGGGGTATTTTATCTTTTAAAAAATTATGATTTATTAATGGACGAAAATTAGATTAATATATCATCCCTTACGTAGTATCAGTTAGGGTTATGTTCTACAAAATTAGAGAAGGAACCCAGGAGGAAGAAATAGAAAGCTTATAGAGATACTAAGACAAAACCCAATCTTCTTTCACACATAATACCAACAAAACGTAGATCGGGAAGAGAGGAATAAATTCATACCAATTTGAAGCGACGAATCAAACCTTCGTGAAAAGGGAAGTGTTTATCTTGCTTCATTTAGAGCATATAATGTCCATGTTAGACTAGTTGATGATTAATTTATGATATTATGAAATTTGGAACTGAAATTGGGTATTAATCCATGATTGTGGTATAGGTTTTTGCATTTAGTTGAATAACCATATATTGGGTCTAAGAAATCAAGGTTTTACATGTTGAAATCACGAATTCAAATCTGGTTTTAATTGTGATTAATGGTGATTATGTGAATTTAGGGTTTTTTGAAAATTCGAGGATTTAATCTGAATTCATGTTATAATTTTAAAGGATTTGATGTTAAAAACATGTTGGAAAGAATTCTATTACTTGGGACTATAGTTTAGAATCATTGGGTTTGAGTTAGGATAAGTTTTGGATTATTCGCGTGATGAAAAAGTTGGAAAAATGCGGGTTTTGGATGTCAGGGACGAAGTTCGGTAATCTTATTCGAACGACCTGTGTCGTTTGAATGACCTCATTCGAATGAGATTTCCAATGACATATTCAACGAGAATTCAGAGTAGATTCGTTTAAGTTTCATTCGAACAACCTCGTTCGAATGAGCTTCGAACGAAAATTCAGGCCCTAGTACGTTCTAAGTTTCATTCGAACGAGATTTCCCCCAACTTTTAACGAGATTTCAGAAGTTCAAAGTTTTGCTCGAACAAGTTAAAACCTTATATAGTTGATTCGAGTCAGAGAGAATGACCTTCACTATTCTTGAGTGACTTCATTACATAGTCTAGTGGTGAGATGATTGTGTAATTACTAAGGGAATATGTTGGAATAAGAGGGCCTTATGGAATATTTACGATAGAGAGATTAATCGTACGGATAGAGTAACGTGAATATTAGAGATAATAATACGACGTATAAATTTGAGGATTTGGGTTATGTGAATACTTAGTGATGATTATAGGTTATGTATGAACCTATTGATTGAATTATTGTGTGTATAACATACCTACGCTGCTTTCTATCGGGTGGAGGTTACACGTTGTGGATGATCATATCTTGAGGAGCCTTCGGGGGGATTTTGATTCGTATCACTAGAACATAAAACCTAGGTATGAGATATCAGTGGGAACGATATTGTTGATGGTTATATGGGTGCATAGGTATGTGCATAACCCATGGGATTGGAACTATATTCACCTCCAATATGTGAGTTTGTTTTGATGGTTCACGAGAGATTAAAACCATAGTTCTTCATGCAATGATCGATGCACCGAGACATGATAGCAGAGTATGCATTGCACCAAGGGGGCCTTAACCCAGGGGTACTGAATTAGTTTATATATATAGAGATAAATATATGTATACCTGTTACTTATTCTACTGTGCGTGTTCAGTAGATATGGATTTTACGATATTTAAAAATATTCCTAGTAAGAAAAAGGAATACCTATGAGAATAACGGTTGTGTATACGAATAACTATCCTTAGACATCTGGTAATACGAGATACGGGTGATATGAGCAAACGCATGAGATCATTAATATGGTAATAATCATCTTTAGGATAGTTAGGCAGGGTAGCATAACTAGGATGAGTTAAGTATACACGTTAGGTGTGCACATTAGATGAGAGGTGAGTATCTCAAGTGAGAGTACGCGAATCTAACATGTACACTATATGTGCTATTATTTTCATTTAAGCACTTGCTGATTTTTAAACTATTTTCAACTCGAGCTCTGACCTGTTTATTGCAAATATCTTTTCTTTTGTCAAATTATTTTAGGTTCCCAGCCACAGGGACACCAAGGTTAGGAGTTCCATTCATTTGATGAGCTATAGCTGCTGTGAAAGTTATAGGACTTGGTAGTAGACGCCTCCATGATTCTCATTCCTTCATTTTATAGTTATTTACTTCAGTTAGGGCATGTCGCCCCTTTGATTTATTCAGATAGTCAGATATTATGGATTTATATATCTACTCCTTTCAGTTGTTGGGTTATTTTGTTAGATCATTATATTTGGTATTTAGGCGGGAAATGTTTACTCCAGTCACATTTATTATTCAGTCATTTTATTCCATATGTGGTTAGTTTAAATGGTGTATGTTTAAAAATTGGTGAAGTTGATTCTATGTTAATTAAAAGATAAAATTTTGACATCAACCTTTTTCAATATTACGTGGTTAGTGATTATAATAAGTTTTCGACAGTGATGCATATTCTGAACCAACTGGATATTCTGATTTAATTTAATAAAGGACTGATCACCCGATATTTAATTAGGCGAGGTGTCACAGTGTGTTGAATAATAAAAACATCTTATAAAAAACTGTACCTACAAACACTTATAACAAATAGTTGTTAAATAAAAGAGCAAAACCAATAGAGCAGTCAGCTTCGTCCCCATGCCAACTATCTTCTTAGCACAAGTGCCGAACCCCTAATCAATCCATTCAAGTTTATGTTCTCAATGAATGTGTGTTATTTCTTTATCCTAGGTTTGGATTGATTTACTTATATTTCGAGGAGCCCTAGGTAGAGGTTTGCGAATTTGTGTGTTTGTTTTGATGGTTTGAGAGAGATTGAACCTATAGTCCTTTATTGAATGAGCGATGCACCGGGATATGGTAGCAGAGTATGCATTGCACCAAGGGGGCCATGAGTGATGTCACACAGGTGACCCGGGTTCGGTCCCCGGCAGCGGCGCCATTTTGATTACGTGTGAAAAGTAGTGTCGCGTCAGGACGATAATCGTTGTTTTAGTTTCACCGTGATAATACAAACAAACATAAATTACGGCTACACTTGTGAGGCAAGCACATCGGTAAGTCGGGTATCAAAAATCCATGGGGACGAGATGCTAGAATTTATAGGATTTAATAATCCAAAATAAAAGTGTAAAATGTGACATGTGGTATCAGAGCATCAGGTTCTAGAGTGCTTAGGATCGGTGCGGCTTGCTATGCTTCCAGCGTATCTTTCTTTGATATAGAGCCCTATATTTAGGACTATTGTATTATTTAATTGCTCATATTACGTCTTCAACTATTTGAAATATTTACTGTGGACTTATAAAGCTTCTCTTTCATTTGAGATGACTCCCAGACGTGGACAGCGAGCTCATAGCGATGCCCAGCCCGAGCACCAACCAGCTCCAGCCCAGGATACGATGAATGTTGCGGAGGTTGTCGCTATTATAGCGCAGGCGGTAAATGCAGCTTTGGCCGTGGTACAGCTGGCCCCACCCCAGGCACCGGTGGTGGCCCCAACACCAACTCACTCATAACCTTATGCTTGGGAGCAAGTCAGAGATGCCTTCTGAATATCTTTGACTCACTTGAGTCTATCTTATATAGGTGCTCATCTAGTTTGGAAATAGTGACAAAATTGAGTCATATCCTTGTCTACCAAAAATCATTCAGACTCTACATTTGAATTGATCTAAAGTTCCTAAAGCTAGAACACCAACACATTCACCTAGGATTGCATTTATGTTTTGCATTCTTCATAATATGGATGTGTGTGAGTTAAATCCCATTAAAATGATTTTCTACAATTTTTGGGATATTTTAAATAATTTTTGGAATTCTTATAATAATTTTTTGAACATTTAAAATTGGATTTTACAAAGTTTCGGGGCTATTTTATAATTTTCATAAGTACCTAAAATTTATCTTGGGTAGAATTCGAAAGCGCTAGATAAAAATTGAATTCTTTCAACATCCAAACACGCATTTTTCAGTTAATCTTTTAGCCTTACACGTGTTGGTATTATAACGGTTAGATTTGTGTTTTCTTTACCTCACATATCTGAGACCTTAGTTACACTGTTGGATCATTTTTATCAACGGTCTTCATGTCTTCTAAAGCGATCCATGTGTTAACCCTTTGAACAATTCATAGTGTGTTTAAGATCAGTGCATCGTCACCCATTAGATTTACTTCGATCATTTGTATTCAATCCCAATCATTGATTTGCGTCCTCCTTCCAGAGCCTTCCTTGCTCTAGTATAAATAGGAATGATATGTGCACGTTTACAATCTTTGGATCACTTTAACCTCTGAGAGAAAAAAGAGAAAAGAGAGAGAGAGAAAGAAATAGAGAGAGAAATAAAACCCTAACCTAACTCCAGCCAAATTTTCACCAGAAAAACCTTTTGAGAGTTGAGTTAGTTTGAGATTTGAGAAGATCCATCCTCTCTAGTTCTTAATCTCTTGTCCAACTAAGTCACGTAGTTCTAATCTCATTTTCTTTCATAGAAAGTTGAGATTTGATACTCTGTGATACATATCACGTAGATATCACTGAGTTTAATTTTTTCTTTCGAGAAATCTTTATTTTGTTGGCTATTTTTAAAACGTTTATGTTGCTTTCAAAACCTAAACCAACAAAATCATTTATGATTTCAGTTTATGAGAATATCCAGACTCAGATCTAGTTGAGATCTTGATTGGGGATTTACACTTTCATATATTTCACATTTTGTGAAATATTTGTACATTTTTGAATAAAGAAAGTGTCTAGGATCTTGGCTATTTTTTGTAGCAAGATTCCATCTTGATCTGTGGATAAATATAAAGATAAAAAAGTTTGAGAGTTTCGATCAAACTAATTTTAGAAATTTATGTTGCATACTAGAAACCCGTTTGTAATTTGATACTCATTCTGTCTATAATTAGTGTGTGTGAGTTGCATGCATGTCTCAGGTACATCACATCACAGCACTTTCACACTACAACACTAAAACGTGTTGGTAGAGAGATTTTGGACTTTAAGAATTGACGGAAAGCTAAAAGGAGTGGATTTACAAAAGCTGAGAGAACATCTACAACATGAGAGCCTTAGGAGAAGTCAGAATAATCTAGAGGAGCTGGTATATTTTCTGAACTTGTATTAGGTCTGATTGTGTGTTTAGATTGTTAAATAGTTTGTAATTTGTTACTCTATTTGAGTGGATTTTTATTTTGAGGTGTAAAGACCTCCGTGGATGTTTCCCCAATTGGGTGGGGTTTTACCAGGTTAAAATCTTTGTGCACTTGAGTACTTAATCTTCCTCTCATCCATTTCATTTGGCGTGATGATTTAATACTATTTTAGTTTTGGTTTCCAAAACTTGGCTACATAATACCGAAATATCTCGTTCATAATTTCTTTTTGCACATCTTGTGTTACCTGTTTGTTTTAAGAAAAGAGTTTCTTCAAAAAACGGTTCGGAGCCATTCAGACTGTTTAATCTTAAATTAAACAACTTAAGTGGTACTTTTTCAATTGATATCAGAGCTTTGGTTTTTTAAATACTTTAGATCTTGAGTTTCTAAAACTGTTTTCTCAAAACAAACAATGGACGATAAATTTGAGAGATTAGGTAACCTGTCCAGGCTCCCTCTCTTTGATGGAACCAACTTCCCTTACTGAAAAGTGAGGATGGTTGCTTTCATCCAAGGGACATTGGGAGATGATGTCTCGGATGCTATTGAAAATGGTTATACTTTTCCTACTAAACCATCCACTGAAGGAAGTACTGTGAGGATTAGAAAGTTACTAAGTGAATTCACTAAAGAAGAGAAACAAACTTCTCTTAACAATAACAAAGGCAAAAATGCTATATTCATGTCTATCAATGAACATGAATTTAAGAGGATATCATTCTGTACTACCTCTAAGGAAGCATGGGACACCCTAGTGACTGTACATGAAGGAGACACACTTGTTAAAGTTGTTAAAACCCAATTGTTAATCCAGTAGTACAACACTTTAGTCATGACTAAGACTGAGTCATTTGATGACTTCTACATTAGGTTGACATGCATAGTGACTAAGATGCATGCTAATGGGATAATCTATGATAGAAAAGAAATTGTCTCTAAAATTCTAAGGTAACTTCCATAAAAATTTGACAATAAGTGCTATGCAATTGAGGAGATGGACGATCAAAACCTTACCCCTTAACTCCTCAGCAGCAAGCTAAGAATTGTGGAAATGGAACTAGAGTTTAAGAAACAATTAACTCAGACCCATAAGAATCAGTCCGCTTCTAATCTTGTATTTACATCTAAGTTGACTAAACCTGAAGGTCATTTACCTGAAGTTGAATTAGATTCTGATGAGGACTGTAATTTAGAGAGCTTCGATACCCAGATTGCCGTAATGGCTAAACATTTCAAGAAAATTATGAAGTTAAGAAATAAAATTGAAAATAGACAAGGAAAACCTACCTATTCAAACAACCCTAATAATAGGTCTCATGAGAAAAGACTTGACAACAAACCTAGCAGAGACCTCAAGAACATTGAATGCTACGGATGTGGCAAGTTAAGACACTTAGCCAGTGACTGTAGAGTTAATTTGAATAAAAACAAGAATACTAGGGCTAACTTGTGCAAGACTTCGGATGACTCAAATGAATCAGAAAATGATGAACCTAAGTCATCCAATACTTATTACCCTTGTATGTCCTTCTTTGCTAAAATCATATACACTGATGATAAGGAACCTGATCATGCTATGTTAAATGATGCTATTCCTACTGATTTGTCTGCTTTGTTACTTGAGAATGCTGATAATGCTTCAAATGCGGTGTGCGTGATTCAAAGGGAACGCTCTATTGTTGATGTCAATGGGTGTGTGAGTCCTAAAAATGAATCGCTAGGGGACACTGCACACTTAGTGACTCCAACAATTAAGAACTTCCTGACATTCACACACTGTATACAAAAACTCTTAAGAAAAGCACTAGACTTGAAAAGATTATCAAAGATCTTACCCAGAAGATAAAAACCCTAAGTCATATGATCAAACAAAATGCTGAAGAGTACACTTCTCAATGTCTAACTCATGAGAATGAAACTAAAAATTTTGAACAAAAACTGAAAGAGTTGTCTGACTCAAATGAAATTCTGGAAAAGAAATATAAAGGAATGTTGTTAGAATTGGAACAAACAAAAGAAAAGACATCAACAGTCTTCAAAAAGTTTGCTAAATTTGAAAATAACTCTAAATGTTTTGAAGACTGTGTTGCTGAAAGTAAGACCAATTCTATTGACAAAACTGGAATAGGCTTTTGTCCAAATAATTCCAAGTATATAAAATCGTTTGAAGCTATCAAGTTTGTCTCTGGTGGCAAAAGACCTGTTGAAACTTGTCCAAATTTTCAAACTTTGAAAAATGATTTTGACTCAAAATAACAAAAGCTAGACATTAGTGAATCAAGTAACTCTAAGCATAATGTTGAACATAAAGCTAAATATGTATGCCCCCTATTAGATAAGCTTATTTGTCATTTCATCCTATGCCACCTAGGAATCAGACTAGAGCTCAAAACCTAGACAAGCATTCGAATAACAATTTTCCTAAGGTTATGAGTTCTACGTGCCATCTATACTGCTCTTATTGTGATGTCTATGGACATTACCTTGATGGTTGCTATTCCAAACGTCTATATAATCCGGTCTATAACTCTCCTGTTTATCATAACTTCAATTATTCTAGGAGAAGCCGAAACAATTATGTCCTTCCTAGACAGCCAGACAAGAATTCTAATTATCCAAATAGGAAGAGAAGGCCATCAACTAGAAGGAATCCTAGATTCTTTTCTAAACCAATTGCTTAAACTTTCTATAATACTCATAAACCTGCACAAAAATCTTTTAAAGAAAGGACATAAGCTCACAAGTTTTATCAAATATGAGCTAATAAGCGCAAATTGAAAACTAGAGCAATTTGGGTTAGAAAAGATGATCTATTACCCGATATGAAATGCAACATTGTGATAAGTGCTTTTAAAGCTGAACACACGACATCTGGATGCTATTTAAACTCTGGATGTTCCAAACATATGATCGGTGATGATTCTAAACTTTCAAACAAAACTAACTTTTCCGGAGGAAAAGACTTGTTTGGAGATGGTGTATCAACCTAGATCATTGGTAAAGGAACACTCCATGAAGAAAGATTACCCATTCTTAAGGATGTTCTCTTGGTAAAAGGTTTTAAAGCCAATTTACTAAGTATATCACAGTGATTTGACTCCAACCATACGGTCACCTTTTCCAAGAACAATTGCAAAATCTTAAATGAAAAAGGTGACTGCATTATTATAGGACTCCGTACTCCAGATAACTGTTACATAGTCAATCTAAGTACAAAGCTTTGCAACATTGCCAGAATGGATGACAGTGAGATATGGCATAATCGGTTGGGTCACATTAATTATGACAGTCTTAGTAAATTGTGCTCCCAAGAGATAGTTAGAGGTCTTCCTAAGATCAAACTAATTTCAAACATCATATATGGTCCTTGTCAAGAAGGAAAAGTTGTTAAGGCTGCCCATAAGAAAGTTAAAGAAGTTCTATCCACTAAACCTCTAGAAGTCATCCATATGGACCTAATGGGTCCTTCTCGTATGTTAGTCTCTGTGGCAATAATTATATCTTAGTTATGGTTGATGACTTCACTCGATTTACCTGTGTTGCCTTTTTAAAACACAAGTCAAAAACTTTTTGTATGTTTTTGAAAATCTTAGTTCGTATAGAAACTGAAAAGGATTATGATAGGCCGAGTTTTACCGCGGCGTGAGCGTCACCTACGCGCCGGTCGTTTTATATACGGCTCACCAACTCTATACAAAAACCTAAACTTATGACTACACCCAACAGGTGAGTACAACGGCCAAGTCCGGGTATCAAAATCCATAAAGACGAGTTGCTAGAATTTATAAGGTTTAATATTCATAAATAAATGTGTAAAAGATGATTATACACAAAAACGAAAAGATACACAAAAGGGAAAGATTAATCTAGGCGAGTGTATTTAAACTAGATTAACAAAGCGGTAAAAACTATAGGTTGGGTCGAATATCCCTCACCTGAGTTAATTTGTATAAAATGGTTACATGGGTTGACGAGTTATTAAGTCTGCGTCTCATTTCGACAGTTAATTAAATCAAGAGTTTTCACACCTCTAAATTCGCAAAACAGTTTAATATTATTTTGGCGTCAACAAATACCCCAAAAATTACGCACGCAAGGTCGTAAGCATGGAGCATACATGATATACCCCGTCAAATCTCCTAGGCGTAATAACTAGGACAACGCACTCGAAATAGACAAATACCCCAAAAATTCGCAACGCAAGGTCGTAAGCACGGAGCATACATGATATACCCCGTCAAATCTCCTAGGCGTAATAACTAGGACAACGCACTCGAAATAGACCCATAAAACTCCATCACCAAAGCAAGCAACATGTCAACCCGAAATGAGTTCAATGCGACTCAACCTAGACTAACTTAGATAGAAAGCCTATTAAAAGACATTAATTAAATGAAAGCAAGTAAACCTAATTATGAAAGCAATAAATAGCAAGAAATAAATATTAACTAGGCATGTAAATTAATGGAAGCAAGTAAACAAAGCAATAAACAAATGAAAGAGACAAAGAAATAAGCTTACATACATCAAAGTGGGTAAAACACCCAAAGGAAATGGAGAAGGAAAAAATTTCCTTACAAACCCTAAATCTAATGTAAAATGTAAGATCACCAAAATAGAAACCAAAAATTGGTTTATATAGTAGGTTGGAAAAGAAATGAAGGAAAAAGAAAAGAAAAGGAGAAAGTGCAAAATATATAGTATACGTGGTCGACCGTGGCCAGGGGGCCGGTCGACCACTCCTTCAAGTTAAATCCCACTGTCTCCTTTCCACAGCAAAACCCAAAACCGCGGTCGACTGGGCCTTTAACTACACTCGACCGGTACTCTGTTTTTGGCAGCTATTTGGTCCATAAAGAGGGGGAAAGGTGCGCAAACGGAAACAACCATAACTTCACCATCCGGACTCCAAACGACGCGCCGTTTACGGACACGCGATGCTAACTCAACGAATATCCATGGAATTTCCATACGCGGGAGATGAAATGTGAATTGACTAAAATGCCCTTAAAGTAGTGTCCGACGACGAAATTTCTCCAAAATGCAACAGATCCTCATTTTTAGCATTCCAATACCTATAAAAGAACAATTAACCCTTGCAAAGCATGTATATATCCAAATCCAAGGTTGTCTGGTTAATGAGCATAAATATAGGCATTTAGGACCGTAAAAGTGCTAGAATGCATAAAGATATAGGGCAGAAATATGCAATATTTGTGTCGTATCACACCCCCTAACTTAGACATTTCTAGTTCCTAGTGATGAAACAAATAACACGAGTCCACAAAATGCGGTACAAGACGTATATATGCATCGAAATATAAATGCCACTTTCATAGGGAACACGATTTCATTTAGCATATGCAATAATTCGTTAAACCCCTAGGTTACCCTAGTGGACGAGTGTAGTCTCGTGAGGGTTTTCAGGGATGAAACCCACAAACATCATATGGTTTCCTTAAAATATGCCCAAACCAACATGCGACAAGCCCAACAATAGCGAATAAGATTTCATACACATTATTGTCACAGTGAATGAATTCACACAAAAGTCCATATTATTAACATTATAGAATGAACCTCACAGAATTGAAACCTTAAAATGTGGTAGGGGAGCGAGCACATGCAAAGTATGATTTGGCAAAAACTTATATAAACCAGATAAAAATTAAAGCAAGCATATATTCAATCCTCATGGGCATTACACTCATCAAGCGAATTCACTCGAAACAGGGAGTTAACACACGGAACATGCGGGCATACAAAGTAAATGTAAATGGAAACTAGGGCGCGCACATGTCACAAATGAAGAACGCAATATAGGAAATGAAAAATTGTAATATCAATGAAAGATATCGCACATATAAAAGAGGTGAAATTCATTCTCACAGATTATCAAAACTATTATGACTTTTAAATGAAATTCACCCTAAGATCACATAGGACTTGATAGGGTTATAATGTAGGTTTGGCTAGGGTATGAAATGAAAGGAATGTATGTACGGATTCAAAGTGTTCAAAAATGAAAACTCGGGATAATGGGAAGAATGCGGGCAATATAAAAAATTGGAAAATAAGTTCCAAACAAGCATTAGATATAACAATTGGAGAGTAATAAAATCGTATTGAACTTTATACAATATTTACAACTTTCTCTTTCTTTTCTTTTCTTCTTTTTCTCATGTTTTCTTTTGCTTTTCACTTCTCTTTTTCATCTCTGTTTTCACATCTCTTTTCTTTACTTTTCTCACTCTCATATGACTAAATTGCAACCGCAACACAACAACAACATTCAATCCCAAGTAACATTCCAAACAAAGGTATGGAAGGTGTATGTATGGTTTAAAACTCCAATTTGGAGTTGGTTATGGGAATTGGGGTTATGAAACGAAAGGCAAATATTTAGGCTCAAAGGGGTTGACGAGGGAAACATTTAAGGTGAGATCAAGGCTAATATGGGTAATACAACAAAAATGGCCTATGATCATTTCCTAAAGTTTACGCAATTCTCGAGTCAAAATAATAAATGAAAATCATGCTCAAGTAATACATTTCATATATGAACTCAATTAATGAACGATCAAATGAAAGACTAGTGAGATTACCAACGACTTAAACGTTTTCAAAGAGGAAAGAATAGTGTATAACACTCACAAACGACGAAAGGTACAAAGCTTACTCGGTGTAAGTGTACAATGCAACAAAAGATTACCGAGTTATAAAAATCTCAAACCAAATAAATAAATCAAGAAAAGTGCATGTGCACATGGGATTAAAGTTTAATTCATAACGTTATTCACAATATCAATGATTGAGGACTAAAGTCTAATAACTTCTAAAATCGAGAACATGCATCATTGAGTTGTCTATTGGATCGGGAAATTATTGAAATTTATCATCGGAAATAAAGGCAAAATGCCCAATAAATAAGAAAAAAGAAAGAAAATCTTTTTGAAAATTTTAATTTTTTACAAGAAAAGCATACTAAGTAACTAACATGTGAGAAAAAACATGGACTAAATAAAGAAATGGATAGAATATCCCACACTCCTTAACTTAAAACCTGACATTGTCCTCAATGTGAATTAAGAACAAAGTTAAAGAGAGGAAAATAGCGATATTACCCAAAATTGGAGCGATCCCCATAAGAACAAGTCCAAAGAATCTACAAAACAAGTTAGTACCGAGCATAGCAAAAACAAATAAACAAAAGTTAACTAATTGCACTAGACTAAATTCAAAAGGAAAGAAAAACTAAAGAAAGAAATAATAAAAAGCTAACTATATACAACCTACTATTTAGGCTTCACACTAATTGTACACTAGAGTCTAAATAGTTAAGGGTCCACCATGAAAATGATTTGACTTTGGAGGATAATCGGTGTACCCTCACTCTCAAGCATGCCTTTCGAAAAATATGAATTTAGTTTGAACAACGGAGGGCATGTGTAAGGCGAAAGAAATGAACCATCGCCAATTAAAAGTTTTGGAGGGACGATGGGGGATTTGGATTGAACGGGTGACAAAAACATGTGGGGATCGAGAAAAGCAGAATATCCTCCCAAGGATTTTGAAATTGGAATGGGAGGTGGCGCACATGAAGGCAAAGATGCATTCATGGAAGGCGACTCGAGAAAGTACTCTTCATCGGTGAAAAGGTTTAATACATTAAAGTTTGAAATCGATTCATCGGGTACTTGTGACGGTGTGATAACAGAGAATGAAAATGGGGAGGAAAGAAATTCTAACTCAAGAGATGAGTCATCATCGGTTGAAGATTGAGTTTCAAAGGAAATAAGATCATTTTCAATGAAATGTTCTTGTTTGGGGGCCAAAGAAGAAATCATTTAATTGCAAATGGATATTACTTCCATTTCATCCTCACTCTCAATATATATTATGCGATGGGCAAAGTAAAAAATGGTTTATTCTAAAGTAGGCACTAAGTCCTCATTTGGTTCAAAACATTCCTCGACTTCAAAAGTCTCGGAAGCAAAATCGTTGTCGGATTCAAATAATCAATCCAATTCATGCTCCCACAAATAATTTTCTTCCCGATATTGATTTTCAAGTTTCTCATTTTCAAGCATGCACAAAGCCTTACCGAAAGTCATAGGCCGAGGCGCGGATTCTTGAGAATGCGAACTTTGAAAATTACCATCGGACCTAAACTTAAACTCATTATTATAAAACTTTCGAAAACTATTGCAATTTGCTTCAAAATTCCTATTATAAGGAGTTAGAGGCCCAAAATCGTTATCATCATCCTCAAAATTCCAATAACCCAAGTTTTGACTTTCGTTATACTCGCCCAAAGTTATTTTTGAATTTGTAATTTTTTGGGACTCTAAGTATTGACCGAAAGTCATAGGGTTACGGGCAATTTGAGAATTATAATAATGATTACTGAAATAATTGGAATAGGACATGCTTACCCCAAAAATGGCTCGAAGTGGCGAATTCCACAAAGTAGATGCGCGTGGGAAATACAACCGTTTCTTGGCGCTCAAATGTAGAAGTCCTACAAAAATGTTAGGCAAATAATACAATTAGAAAGAAAATACTACGAAATACTAAATTAAATAAATTCTAAAACAAACAAGTCCCCGGCAACGACACCATTTGATAGGCCGGGTTTTACCGTGGCACGAGCGTCACCTACGTCCCGGTCGTTTTATATTCGTCTCATTAACTCTATACAAAAACCTAAACTTATGACTACACTCAACAGATGAGTATAGAGGCCAAGTCTGGGTATCGAAATCTATAAAGACGAGTTTCTAGAATTTATAAGGTTTAAGATTCCTAGATAAATATGCAAAAGATGATTATTCACAAAAAGGAAAAGATGCACAAAAGGGAAAGATTAATCTAGGCGAGTGTATTTAAACTAGATTAACAAAAGCCGTAAGAACTATAGGTTGCATCGAATATCCCTCACCCGAGTTAATTAGTATAAAATGGTTACATGGGTCGACGAGTTATTAAGACTGCGTCTCATTTCGATAGTTAATTAAATCAAGAGTTGTCACACCCCTAAATTCGCATAACAGTCTAATATGATTTTGGCGTCAACAAATACCCCAAAAATTATGCACGCAAGGTCGTAAGCACGAAGCATACATGATATACCCCGTCAAATATCTTAGGCGTAATAACTAGGACAACGCACTCGAAATAGAGCCGTAAAACTCCATCACCAAAGCAAAGCAACATGTCAACCCGAAATGAGTTCAATCCGACTCAACCTAGACTAACTTAGATAGAAATCATATTAAAAGACATTAATTAAATGAAAGCAAGTAAACCTAATTATGAAAGCAATAAATAGCAAGAAATAAATATTAACTAGGCATGAAAATTAATGGAAGCAAGTAAACAAAGCAATAAACAAATGAAAGAGACAAAGAAATAAGCTTACATACATCAAAGTGGGTAAAACACCCAATGGAAATGGAGAAGGGCAAAATCTCCTTACAAACCCTAAATCTAATGTAAAATGTAAGATCACCAAAATAGAAACCAAAAATTGGTTTATATAGTAAGTTGGAAAATAAATAAAGGAAAAAGAAAAGAAAAGGAGAAAGTGCAAAATATCTGGTATACGCGATTGACCGCGACCGGGGGGACGATTGATGTGCCTTCAAGTTAAATCCCACTGTCTCTTTTCTACGGTAAAACCCAAAACCGCGGTCGACCAGTACTCTGTTTTTGGCAGCTATTTGGTCCATAAAGAGGGGGAAAGGTGCATAAACGAAAATGGCCATAACTTCACCATCCGAACTCCATACGGCGCGCCGTTTACGGCCACGAAATGCTAACTCAATGAACTACGCATCCATGGAATTTTTATGAGCCAGAGATGAAATGTGAATCGACTAAAATTCCCTTGAAGTAGCGTCCGACGACGAAACTTCTTCGAAATGCAACGGATCCTCACTTTTAGCGTTCCAATACCTACAAAAGTACAATTAACCCCTGCAAAGCATGTATATATCCAAATCCAAGGTTTTATGGTTAATGAGCATAAATATAGGTATTTATGACCGTAAAAGTGCTAGAATGCATAAAGATATAGGACAGAAATATGCAATATTTGTGTCGTATAAGATTACTAAGTAGATAGAATTTGTAGTGATAGAGGAGAAGAATTCATAGATTCAGGTGTCATCGAATACTGTGACTATAATGGTTACAAACATGAATTTAGTGACCCTACGATACCTTAACAAAATGGAATTGATGAGTGTAAAAATTGCACTCTTCAATAAATGGCACGTGTGATGATTCATGCAAAGAACCTACCTAAATATTTTTGGTTAGAATCCATTCGTACAACCTGTCACATTATCAATCGAGTTTATTTAAGGAAAAATACCAAACAAACATCCTATGAGCTTTGATATGGGAAGTAGCCTAACCTAAAATACTTTAGAACCTTTGGTAACACCTGCTACGTCTATAAGGACAAAGAACATCTATCTAAATTCGAAACCAGATGAGATAAAACTATTTTCTTAGGATACTCTCCAAATAGTAGAGCCTACCGTGTCTACAATCTTTGTACTAAAACCATTGTTGATGTAAAAAATTAGATTATCTCTAATTAATCAATCACAGATAAATAAATTAATAAGACAAAGGATTTTTAAAGTGGTTCAGCCTGAAGAAAATGGCCTACGTCCACTGTTTTTGTATTGCTGACTATTTATTTGGAATCTCGATAATAGGTTTACCAAGAAATCCAATGTTCCCTTCTTATGAGGAGGTTACAATGTATTTATAGCCTTGAGGCTGTACATATGAAAGGATAATGCGCTGTTATCTAGTAGACATAAACATCTGTATGATAATAATGTGCATTTAATGCGTAGTTATCTTTTGATTCTCTTGATTTGGATGCTCTGCATGCTAAGTGGCTCGGACCGCTTAAGTTGCTCGGGGCGCCTGAGTTGCTCGGTAAGCTTAAGTTGCTCGGTGATAGTATGTTGTTCATCTAAAGTATTTGCATTTGCCACGTAGGTTGACACGTGTCTTCAAATAATTGGCCCACATCAGCAGACTAAATTTGGTATCAACAGAAGCCCCCAATGTTTCACAGTTGAGGTTGAAGGAGAGTGTGGAATATTTTGCTTGAAAACTGATTGGATTACTGATCTTCATGAATTTTGGGAAATTTTCAATATATATAATTCCTTTTTGACTGCATAATATCAAGCTTCATAAATATTTTGAATTTTCACGATCACTTCGATATTTGTGCCCTTTTTCTTCTTTTAGCCGCCAAAAATGCAAACGTCTTTCCTTGTAATCATTATTTTTCTCTATTCCCGAGGTAAACTATTTAAGTGCGACAGAAAATCCTATCATTTTTTCACTTTTCAAATCTGTATCTCTGAACTCTTCATCTTCTTTCTATCTTGTGCCTTCATTTTTCCATCATTTATTGACAACTGATCTCTATTTCATCTGTAAGATTTTCTTCCTTCTTCTTTATTTTCTTTATTCACCATGGTTTATCTTGTTGAATCGTTAGACAAATTTCGGTGTGAGTTTTCAATCCCTTCGTGGGTTATTTTGGAATAACTTTCTTATCCTTGTGATTTACTTTCTTTGATGGAGGGACACTGGTTCCCAAGTCTTTTTGTAGCTGTGTGTGTTTTTTCTTTCCCACCAAATCCCCTGTGTTTGGAGTTTTGCCAATATTTTGATATTGTACCTGCAAGAGTAGCTCCAAATACATGGAGGGTAGTTAATGGCGTACATAGGTTGAATCAACTTTATGGAACTCGTTTGGGAATTTCAGAAATTATGTATTGCTATAGATGGGTTACTAGCGACAATACTTTCTATTTAAGAACTATGTTTTCGAATAGAGCGTTAGTTGTCAATCTTCTCGATGCCAATAGGGATTATTTTGATCATGGGTATGTGATGAAAAATTGGCAACACCCTCCATTAAGTGGAAATGATGTGTACCAAGGTCCCAAGTGTCCGCTTTATGGCAATGGGATAGGTTGTTTTTATTTTTGAAATCCTGTTTTCTTTGTATTCGATGAAATGCACCACTGACATTTGATTTTGTTTGTTACAGTTGACAGTAAAAGAAAACCTCCAAAAGAAACTGAGGTTAATATAAAGCATTTAAAACTTATTTGGGGTTTGCATCAATCTGTTACTGGGCAGCACATTAGATCTGCTTCTTATTTGTTACAATACAGAAGCTACACCTCGTCTTTCATTGCTCGTCCTCGTCCTGTGGTAGTTGATCTTGATCGGGTACCAACCTCTGAGACCAGTGTGGAAGGTTCTTCTGACTTGAGTATTCCTATTATTTATCTCATGAAGAAGAAAGGTCCTGCCTTTTTTGACAAGTCTGCCTTTGCCACCGATGAGGCAGAAAAGAACAAACAAGATGTCCCAGATGAAGGGACAAAGAATAAAGATGTACCCCCTTCTATTGCTGCTAAGGAAACTGGCAAGAAGCCCCCTGTGTCTCCGATCAAGACTGTTGTCATTCCACCAACAGAGACAGCTCCTGCTCCTCTGAGGAGATTAAAAAGAAGTTCTTCTGAGAGACCTGTTGAACCTATCTCTCAACCTTCAAATGTTAAAGGTAGTGTTACAGCTCTTGTTCTTCCGAGCTTTGCTGTGGGTTTGATAAGATCCTGGACTGTTCTAGAATTCCAAGGTTGGGATATATTGAGCTAAATGTGATATAAATCAGATCGTTGTTAATTTAACACTAGAATAAATAAGATTTAATTGATTTTAACTTTTGCATGTATTGAAATCTGATCAAGTCGAATAATATAAGTTTTTCATGATTTGATTATATATACTAATTGAGAAAAACTTGCATAAAATCAGAGTGTTGCTTATGGGAGAATTATTCAATCCTATGCTAGCACAAGATGGGGAATCACTAACATACATATGACTAAATTCTTTCTTCCCCTTCTTTCTCACAAACATATCAAGAGAATCATTCTCTTCAACTTTATCACCTTTATGTTCTAGCCTGACTATAAGGTCTATCTTACTTTCACTCTCAAAACTAGAGGATTTCCCATTTAATTTGTTATTAAAATCCCAAGCTCCCTTTGTACATTTTTGCTTCTTATCAAATTCTCTTAACTTCTCTATCTTCTTCAAATGTGTAGGGCACATTGATCATAAACTCAAATGAATATAAATAATTATTTCATACAAATTACATTTCAATTTTAGTCATATCATTGCATCAATATCCTTTTGAGGTCTTTAAAATGATAGATTCTAACCATGCAATATCCCTAAAATAATGTATAAGCACTAAAGTAGATACTAAAAATAGTAGTACAAAGATTGAAAAGACCCATCTTATTTTACTTGTCTTGAATTTTCTAAAACTTGGCTATGACGTTTTATATCACTGAATTGCTTTTCTACGACTAATTTCACACACACACTTTGTTTAATACCCATCGATGATACTTAGAAAGCTAAGTGCGCTGTGGTTTGTAGATAAAAATACCACTAAATTTTATCTTCCTAATTTTTCAATTAACCTGTACCAATTTAGAAAATGATAAGCCCTTGACCTAAGCATGCATCTAGGTGAGTATAAGCAAGAGTAAAATAAGTAAATCACAATATGACGATGTACGAGGAAAACCCACAACGGGAAAAACCTCGGACGACCCATCCATACAAGTTCACTATGATATAGGTAGTTACGCGACCAATTTAGACTCACTCATAGACTTGATGCCTTCAATCCTTCATGCACTTCCTTGGTTCTTGTAACCTTCTTCGCAGTCACTATTGGATGCCTTCTAACAGCCACACAACGCAGGCGCTTTCACACGTCTCGATATCCCATCGATCTTACTTGTCTCGTGACCAGTCAAGCCATTGCACAACACCAAACATGATATCCACTATAGGAAAGGGTCACATAATGAAGAGCAAACCAGTTTGATGCAAAATTGGTAAATCTCAAAATGACATATGTATGTATGATTCTTGAATCTCAAATATGTGTGTAAACTAGGGTTTTGATTAGAAGACTTTTTCTCAAAACAAATACATAAACTTGGATAGTGTTTTTTAAAATAAGTTTGAGTAAAAAAAGTTGGAAAAGGCTCTCTCAAAAATCTGCTGCTCCGCACTCCTATTTATAGGAGGTTTTCCAAAAATGAGATAATCTTGAAAAATGAAGTTTACATTAGAAAACACGCCAGATCGTTCGAACGAGGAACCACATCTCATTTGAACACCTTCTAACGAGATTCAACAGACACTAGAAATATCTCGTTAGAAGTTCGTTGGATCAGTGTTCTAACGAGGTGCGTAAACTTGTTCAAATGATAAGCCTAAGGTTGCTGTAACGACATGACGAATTTTTGAAAAATGTTTTAAAAATCTTATAAAATCTTTTATATAAACCAACACCCAAAATCAAATCCAAGGAATAAACATGCACATGTAATTGTACCTGATGAAGATGAAACTCGGCTAGAAACACGATGTTGTTTTATCTTTGGCCGCTACAATCATCAATAACATGTCACATGCTTGAAGGACAAACAACCCAGGTCCTAACCTATGACTCAAATAAGTTTTTTCCAAACATGGAATTAAGCCAACACATACAAATTGACTCTACTCGTAAGTTTGTCCTTATAAATCTCCCCTTTTGGCTATTCTGGGACAAAACTCAAAACTCAAAACTACTAGGCCGTCAATCTCACTAGGACTCAATCCCCAATCCCCAATCCCCAAAAGGAAAAAAAGTACAAAGGCTTGACTGACACAAACTTGAGTAGCTTTGCTCTTGTTTATACCTTTGTCGCGTCATTGCTAACCTCTACACATAAACACACCTTCATATGCATAGAGAACATAACAATATATAAATTTCATATGAAAAACTCCCCTCCTTTATCTAACCGTCTCTATATAAGAAACTACGTCTCCCCTAAGTTAAATATCTCCCCCACATGAAAGAGTTAAATACTATTTCTCCCCTTTTTTGTTCAGGAATAGATAAAAATAAGGAGCACAATAATAAACCAAATCTCTCCCAAAATGTTAAAATATGGAAATATAAGTAAAGAAAGTATATCATGCAGAGGTGCGAAGAAAGCATACAACGACAAATAATTCGGCAACACAAATACAAATAATCCGAACTACGCGAAAATGATATCAACTATGATGCAAGCATTTAAGTATAAGATACTGAGATGATGATAACACATGCCAATATAAATCAAAGATTAAGCATAGGGCAAACATGAATTAAATGAAAATGCAAAGATTAAAAACACAAAACATACCATATATATAACTATACATATACCAATATAGCACAACTATATATAGGTATGAATGACCACAAAGACACAAACACATAAGTTTTACACACTCGCATAGTATCAATGTGTCTAAACATGGTGGTACGGAATGAAGGGACGTGAACTAAAAATAAGAAAAAATAACCCAATCACTTAAAAATGTCCAAGTAGTTCTATTTAATTTCAATAATTTATCGACATTCGATTTATCCTCACATGTAAAATAAAGAACTCAAAATAAAAAATAAACACAATTCACACTCGCCTAGAAATTTTGATGATTCTTATATCAATAGTATCAAAACAATTACGCTCAACTAGGAGTCATTGTGCAAACCCATTGATCTTTAACTAAACGCCCCAAAAATTTATCATTTTTCTCTTTTTTTAATGTAAAAAATATTTGACCATGACAATTTTTCTGTTTGTATTGCTTCTCAATCTTTTAAGCTCTTACCAATGGTGGCCTTTCACGCAAAGGAGATTTCTCCTTTCGTAGTCCTTTTTCGTGCATACACAAATTTTTTATAAGAATAATATAAGCATTGAAAATCATAATCAAATATCCTAGTCACATAAATACATGGAAGGAATAGGATTCAAATACACTGATATGCTGCACAATATGTGTAAAACTAAAATACACATAAACTAAACATATTTATGATCTTTTAAACATTTTTTAAAATGACTCAAAATACAAACAAAATCTTTTTATATTTTTCTCATTAAGATCCCCCAAAAAGGAAAATCAAAATAAAAAATATAAACATCATACAACTAGAAATAAGTTATAATATGAAGCACAAAATCTAGTGTCTGAAAAGATGCAAGCGATCACTCATATGATATAACATGTGATGAATTGTGTGAAATCATGCGAGAATCAACAAGTCTACCATTAAGTGACTCCAAATCGAATCTCTAACCCACATAGGTGTAACGTGACTATCTAGGGTTAGGGGAACCTTGTTGACACCAATCTTAGACTTCCTAGGAACATAAAAAAATGCTTAAGGTGACCTTTCCTACCGTAATGTGCGCTGGTATAGGCACGAGGAATGTTACCTTTGCGTTGACCTTTTTCCAATGCCCCCAATAATGGTTGACTCTCTAAAAAACATGGTATTTTCTTTAGAAACGGAAGTATTAGTATCATTGCGGCCAATCCCATAATTTTCATCTTTGATTCGGACGATGCCTAACATTTTATCCAACTTTTTTGACCTAGACTCCAAATCAATTTTGATATTACTCGAGTCTCTCAATTTCTTTTCTAACTCCATAATCCTAGACTTGAGCAAACTCATAGAATCTTCAAACTCAAGAAGCTACTTTTTCAAATCCTTCATCAAGCCACTGAGGCTATCTCTCTCGCCCTCAACATAATCGAGCTTCTCCTTAAGAGTCCTCTCACGTGCCCTAAGATCCTCAATCAATTTATCATCATCATTTCATTTGGCGAGTTCTTTTAATCTTAGATTTTAAATGCAAGTTGGCCTTTTTTAACTTCAATGACTCCGCGCATAACTCTCGAATGGTCACTTGAATCCCACTATCCTCCTACTCCTCCTCCTCCTCCTCCTCCTCCTCCTCCTCATCATCATCATAATCATCATCATCTTCTTCTTCTTCTCGTTCTTCTTCACTCCTCTCCTCATTAGCTTATGAACCTAAAGATCAGACCTCAAAATTGTCATGTTTATGATTATGTTTAGTGGGGGAAGACACTTCATTCGATCCAATATGACTAGCCTTGAACGCAGTGTAGTTGCGCTTACAGGTGAAATCACATTCCTCTTTCGACTCACTATCACTAAGGATGGTATTATATACCTTCAATTTCTTTCCCTCCATCCTTAGTCTAGTGGACTCATGGGAATAATGACCAAACCCTCGGCATTTAAAGCACCTGTCTCGATCATCCACCTTCTTAGGACCATCCTTATTCTTCCTATCACAGTCATTAAAGTTCTTCGATTTATATTCAAAACTCTTCTCATCTTTAAGCTGAAGAATCTTCTTGAACTTCTTAGGAAACCTAGCCATCTCTTTAGATGCCAACGTATCCTCGTTTCATTTTCCAAAGCAATGCCTTTATTTTCATCCTTTTTATTTGGAGGATACATGTTCATCTCTTAGGTTCAAAGATCACCTACAAGCTCCTGGACTCTCATAGTGATGACATATACTAGGGAATCTAGGATCGTGACTTTGACATTAAATCTTTTAGGCAACGACCTTAAATTTCCACACCACTCTAGACTCAGGGATAGGCTCTATTAAGTTGAACGAGGAAGTGAAAATATCCGACAATGTGGCATAGAACTCTTCAAAAGACTCATTTTCTAACATCTTAACCATCTCAAAATTAGTCGTCAAATTTTGTGACTTGGTAACCCTAACGGCATATGTTTCTTTCTGTGTGGATAGTAAAATATCCTAAGCATCCTTCATTTTCTTTCAATTCATAATACATCTTAACTCTTCGGCAGTCACAATGCAAAAAATAGTATTAGCACCCTTGGAATTAAAAGTCTAGTCATTCTTTTCAGCCGTTGTCCAAGAGATATATGCTTTAGGAGCACCACCTTTGATGGGAGGAGTCCACCCATACTTAATCTAGTTCTAAACGTTCTCATCGATTGATTTTAGAAAAAAATCACATTCACAGCTTCCAATAGGGGTAGTTTGTCCCATCAAATAATGGGGGTCGACCAATGGAACTAACCTCTTGACTAAACTTTATCTAAACCCAAAACAAGCACAAAATAGGGATCTAACACAACAAACGAATGTAACATGCTCTAATACCAATTTGACAAAGCTAAGTGCCCTAGGGTTTATAGAGAAAAACACCACCAAATTTTATCTTCAAAATTTTTTAATTAACTTGCACTAATTTAAAAACCACAAGTGTTGGTTAAAAATAATTTATCAATTTTAGTCTTGACCTAAACATGTATTGAGGTGAGTATAAGTAAGAGTAAAATAAGTAAATCACAACACGATGATGTAATCGAAAATCCACAATGGGACAAACCTCGAACGACCCAACTACACAAGTCCACTATGATATAGGCAATTTACAAGACCAATTTTGACTTACTCACAGACTCGACGCTTTCAAGCCTTAGCGCACTTCATTATACCTTGTAACCTTCTTTATAATCACTATTGGACTCCTTCCAACAGCCACATAATGTAGGCACTTTTCAACATCTTAGTATCCCATCGAATGTTCTTGTCCCATGACCAGTCTGGCCACCACACAACACCAAACATGATATCCACCCCAGGAAGCACTCACATTATAAAGAGCAAACCACTTTGATGCGAAATCGGGAGATCTTAAAATAACATATGCATGTATGATTCATGGATCTCAAATATGGGTGTAAACTAGGGTTTTGGGTTGGAAGACTTTTTCTCAACACAAACACATAAACATGGAGAGATTTTTAAACAAGTTTGGGAACTCAAAAGGCTTGGAAAAGTTTCTCAGAAATCTGCTGCTACACACTTCTATTTATAGCAGGTTTTCCAAAGGTGATATAATCATTAAAAAAAATGAAATTTACATTGGAAAACACACTAGCTCGTTTGAAAAAAATTGGATCTCATTCGAATGAGGATACACATCTCGTTCAAACACCTTCTAACGAGATTTCCCTAGAGATTCCAGAGAACGCTAGAAATAACTCGTTCGAAGTTTGTGGGATTAATGTTCTAACGAGGTGCATAAACGCTTTCGAACGACAAGCCTAAGGTCATTCTAATGAAATGCCAAATTTTCAAAAATCATTTTAAAAATCTTATAAAACCTTTTGTAAACCAACACCTAAAATCAAATCCAGTAACAAATATTAACATGTATCCATACCTCATTAAGATCCCTCGAAAGATGAAGATAAAACTCAGCTTGAGACACGTTGTATACTCGATGTCACTTTATCTTTGCCTGCAACACCCACCCCCCGACTTTGATCGTACTTGTATGATTTGGTGACTTGGTAGGACCAATTAGGCTTTGGACTTGTTGAGGTGGACCATAAATCCAATTTGGGCTGCATAATTACCCCGACACAATTAGATTGGAGTTTTTATGGCCTAAAGTTACTTTAAAGGAAAATAGGAGTTGTTCGAACAAGGTCATTCTCATTAGAACAGGTCGTTCGAATGAGGTTCAGATAAAATTCTTACGAATTTAATTTGATCCATTCCTCAGGCGCACTTATATCTCGTTAGAACCCCTCGTTGGAAGTGTTGTTCGAAGGATGAGAAATCTCATTCTAACGATACATAAAACCCGTTCAAAAGACCGGACCTGAATTTGGTCATTTCGAGATGCCCTTGTGTGTTGTCATGTTTTGGGCCTTTGGATTGATGATGTGTTGACATATAAATGCATATGATGAATATGAATGTGTATAACATGTGGAAGAATGAGTGTTTGGTTCATTTGTGGGTTTCTTTAGGTGTTATAAGAAGAGAGAGGGGCTGAGTTCCCTCTCCACCATTGTTTCAACATTTCTCTCTCTCTAGCTCTTGAGAGCTTCCCCTTCACCAAACACGATACACTACCCTAGTACCATCTCTACCCAAAATACCATAGTATAACCCTTTTCTCCAGTATTTTATCCTTATAAACCCATCTACACCATTGTTAGGCAAAGCTACGAATTTTGGGAGCTATTGTTGGGGGGTTTTGAAGAAGAAGAAGAAGTAGAAATTCAAGGAGTTTGAAGGGGATCTTTCTTGGAGCTTTCATGGAGTCAAGCTTAGCGGAGCTAGGCAACCTCTTTAAGGACACCTTACGAGGTGGGAGTTTGCGATCTTCTTCAACACTCATCCTACCATTTTGGAGCTTCTTTTGAGGTGTGAAACTTTACTCTTACCTTAAGAACTCTATTTTGCATATTATTGGTCTTCTAGCTAGAGTTTGTTATAGTAGAATGCATACATAATTTAATAAGGTAATTGATAGACATGGGTTTCGCCGCGGTACGAGAGTCACCTACACGCCGATTGTTTTATATTCGGCTCACCAACTCTATACAAAAACCTAAACTATGACTACACTCTTTTAAGGGAGTATAGCGGCCAGTCCGGGTATCGAAAATCCACAAAGACGAGTTGCTAGAATTTAAATGGTTTAATATTCCTCAATAAAAGTGTAAAAGATATTTTTCTAACTAAAAATAAAATATAAATAAAGGAAAAGATTAATCTAGGCGTGGGTATTTAAACTAAAATTAACAAAGCGAATAAAAACTATAGGTTGCATCGAATATCCCTCACCCCAAGTTAATTAGTATAAAATGGTTACATGGGTCACCGAGTTATTAAGATCGTGTCTCATTTTGACAGTTAATTACATCAAGATTTGTCACACCCCTAAATTCGCATAAAAGTCTAATAGGATTTTGGCATCAACAAATACCCCAGAAATTACGCACGCAAAGTCATAAATACGGAGCATACATGATATACCCCATTAAATCTCGTAGGCGTAATAACTAGCACAATACACTCGAAATAAACCCGTAAATTCCATCACCAAAGCAAAGCAACATGTCAACCCGAATTGAGATCAATCTGACACAACCTACACTAAATTAGCCACTACACATGTTAAATGACATTAATTAAAGCACCTAATTAATTAAAGCAACTAATTAAATTAACACTAAAATTATCTAGGCGAGGAAATAAATAACTAAGTATGAAAATAAAAGGAACAAAGCAAGAAATAATATCCACTTACATTAATGGGTGACAAACCACAACACAAATGGAGGAGAGGGGTGGTCTCCACAAAAATGCCCAATATTTTCAAACCCTAGAACTCTCCTAAAAAAACTAATGTTACAAGATATTTTCTAAAAATGAGATATGTCTTCTATTTATACTAAGTTGCCAAAAAGAAAGAAAGAAAAAGGAAAAAGAAAAGGAATAAGGAAAAGTCTCCAACTTAAGGAAGAAAAGAAAAAGAAAAGAAAAAAGAAATAAAAATAGAAAAAGGTAGCTGGCACAAAAATATCGGACCAAAAACAGAGTCACGATTGACCGGGGATGGTAACCGGTCGACCGCATAAATGCGGGGAGGCACACTGTCTTTGAACCACGGCCAAACTCGAAAACCCGGTCGACCGCTGGTGGGGACCCGATCGACTTGTGCTACAATTCCAACTTCGCACAAGCCAAAGAGATGCTTATGGCCATTAATGGTAGCAAACACCAAATCAAAGCCCATTTAAAAAAAAATGCCAACAAAAACCCAACTCCATATAGGCCTATGATCATTCTTGGAAGCCAAAACCAAGACCAACTTGTGTTCCACCATTAAAATGCCAAAACCCACTTCCAAGCTCCACAACCTCCATAGCCATAAATGGTCAAAGCTCAAGAGCTAAAGAGAGAGAAATGCATAGGTTCGAGGGTATAAATATGCAAGATTCGATACGAATCACACCCCCTAACTTACACATTACTATTCCCTAGTAATGAAATTAAAAGCAAGAAGAACTATAAGAAAACTAGAAAACATGAGATATATACAAAATCGATAAAAAAGATAAGGTCAATTTTGCGGGTGAACGATTGCATTTAGCGTATGCAATAAGCCGTTAAACCCCTAGGTTACCCTAGTGGACGAGTGTCGTCTCGTGAGGGTTTTTAGGGATGAAACCCACAAACATCATATGGTTTCCTCAAAATATGCCCAATCAACATGCGACAAGCCAAACAATACAAAAAAGATTTCATACACATTATTAGCAAAGTGAATGAATTCACACAGAAGTCCGTATTATTAACATTATAGAATGCACCTCATAGAATTGAAACCTTAAAATGTGGGAGGGGAGAGAGCACATGCGAAGTGTGATTTGGCAAAATCTTAAATAAATCGAATACTAAATATTAAAACATGCATATAAGTCAATCCTCAGGGCATTACACTCATCAAATGAATTCACTTGAAACAGGGAGGTAACACATAGAACATGCGGGCATAAAGAGTAAATGTAAATGAAAACTAGGCCGCGCACATGTCACAAATGAATAATACTATATAAAATGAAAAATTGTACTCTCAATGAAAGATACCGCTCATTAAAGGAGGCGAAATGCATTTTCAAGATTATCAAAACTATTATGACTTTTAAATTAATGCACCCTAGGATCACATATGACTTGTATAGGGTTGTAATGTAGGCTAGGCTAGGGTACGAAATGAAGGATATGTATGTACGGATTCAAAGTGTTCGGGGATGAAAACTCGGGATAATGAAAAATGCGGGTAATTTCAAAAATTGGAAAATAATTTCCAAAACAAGCATTAAATATAACAATTGGAGAGCAATCAAAGCTTATTGAACTATATACACAACATATACAAATTTCTCTTTCTTTTTCTTTTCTATTTTTTCTCATGTTTTTTTTTTGTTTTATTTTTATTTTTCTTTTTGCTTTCTCTTTTTCTCTTTTTTCACATCTCTTTCTTTTCTTTGCTCACTCTTTTCATGCTCAAATTGCAACCACACTACACAACATCATTCAATCCCAAGCAACATTCCGAACAAAGGCATGGAAGGTAATATGTATGGTTTAAAACTCCAATGTGGAGTTGGTTATGGGATTTGGGGTTATGAAACGAAAGGCTCTATTTAGGCTCAAAGGGGTTGACAAGGGAAATATATAAGGTGAGGTCAAGGATAATATGGGTAATATAATAAAGATGGCCTATGATCATTTCATAAATTTTACGCAATTCTTGAGTCAAAACAATACTTTGAAAATCATGCTCAAGTAACACATTTCAAGACATAAACTCAATTAATGAACGATCAAATGAAAGAATAGTGATATTACCGATGAATTCAACGTTTTCAATGAGGAATTAATAGTGTATACACTCACAAACGATGAAAGGTACAAAGCTTACTCGGTGTAAGTATATACAATGCAACAAAAGATTACCGAGTTATGAAAATCTTAAACTAGATCAATAAAGTAAGAAAATTGCATGTGCTCATGGGATTAAAGTTTAATTCATGAAGTTATTCACAATATCAATGATTGAGGACTAAAGTCTAATAACTTCTAAAATCGAGAACATGCATCATTGAGTTGTCTATCAGATCGGGCAATTATTGAAATTTATTATCGAAAACAAAAGTAAAATTCCCAACAAAGGAGAAAAAAAAGAAAATCTTTTTGAAATTTTTAATTTTTACAAGAAAAGTATGCTTGAAAATAATATATAATCAAATCAAAGAAACTACCAATGAATGGATAGAATATCCCACACCCCTAACTTAAAACCTGACATTGTCCTCAATGTAAATCAAGAACCAAGTTAAAGAGAGAAAAAAAAGCGATATTACCCACAATGGAGCGATCTCCGGAAAGTATAAGTTCAATGATTCTACAAAACATGTTAGTACCAAAGCATAACAAAATGAAAGAATAAAATTTTTAACTAATTACACTAGACTATAAGTAAAAAGAAAAATAAACTAACTATGTACAGCCTTCAATTTAGACTCCTAACTAACTATACACTAGAAGTTAAAATTTTTGAGGGTCCACCCAAAATACGATTTGTCTTTGAAAGATCCACGACGGACCCTCCCTCTCATGCATGCCTTCCAGAAAATAATAATTCCGTTTGAACAACAGAAGGCATGTGTAAGGCGTATGAAATGAACCATCCTCAATTAAAAATTTTGGCGAGAGGATGGGGGATTTGGATAAGTCGGGCGATAAATACACATGGGGGTCAAGAAAAATTGAATCATCTCCCAAGTATTTTAAAATTGGAATGGAAGGGGGCACACAAGGAGGCAAAGATGCCTTTATGGAAAGCAACTCGAGCAAGTATTCCTCGTCGGTGAAAGGATTAGATGTTTTAAATTTTGGCACCGATTCATCGGGTACTTGTGATGGTGTAATAAAGGAGAATGAAAAGTGGGAGGAAAGAAATTCAAACTCAAGAGATGAGTTATCATCACTTAAAGTTGGAATTTCAAAGAAGATAGGATCATTTTCAATGAAACTTTCTTCTTTGGAATCCAAAGACGAAATCATTTCATTACAAATGGATACTACATCCATTTCATCCTCACTTTCACTCTTTATTAAACCATGGGCTAAGTCAAGAATGGTTTTTTCCAAAGTAGGCATATAATCCTCATTTGGTTCAAAACATTCCTCGACTTCAAAAGTTTGGGAAGAAAAATCGTCGTCGGATTCAAATAATAAATCCAATTCATGTTCCCACAAACGATTTTCTTCTCGATAACGGTCTTTATACCTCTCATTCTCAAGCATGAGCGAACTCTCGCCGAAATTCATAGGCTGAGGTGAGAATTCTTGGAAATGAGAAGTTTGAAAATTATTATCGGAACTATACTCAAACTCATTATTATAAGAATTTCGAAAGATATTGCAATTTGTTTCTAAATTCCTATTATAAGGAATTATAGGCCCAAAATCGTTATCATCATCCTCAAAATACACGCACTCCAAAGCTTGACTTTAGTAATACTTGCCCAAAGTCATTTTTGAATTAGTAATTTTTTGGAACTCTAAGTATTGACCAAAAGTCATAGGTTTGAGAGGATTTTGAGAATTATCATAATGATTACCGAAAGGATTGGAATAAGACATGCTTACCCCAAAGATGGCTCGAACTGGATAAATCCACAAAGTGATGCGTGCGCGAAAAATTCAAGCGGTTCTTGGGGCTCAAATGTAGAAGTCCTACAAAAATATTAAGAAAAAAATACAAATAGAAAAGAAAAAAAATACTACAAAATACTAAATCAAATAAATTCTAAAACATCAAGTCCCCGGCAATGGCGCCATTTGATAAACAGGGGTTTCCCTGTGGCACGAGAGTCGCCTACCAACAGGTGAGTATAGCGGCCAAGTCCAGGTATCGAAAATCCATAGAGACAAGTTGTTAGAATTTAATTGGTTTAATGCTTCTAAATAAAAGTGTAAAATGTAATTTGTTAACTAAAAAGAAATAAAAGATAAACTAGGCATGAGTGTATTTAAACTAAATTAACAAAGCGAATAAAAACTATAGGATGCGACTAATATCCCTCAAATTGAGTTAATGTGTATAAATGGTTATATGGAACTGCGAATTATTAGGATTGCATCTCGTTTCATCAATTAATTAAATTAAGAGTCCTCACACCCCTAAATTCTCATAAAAGACTAATAAGATTTTGGCGTCAACAAATATCCTAGAAATTACGCACACAAGGTCGTAAATACGACACATACATGATATACACCGTTAAATTTCCTAGGCGTAAAAACTAGGACAACGCGCTCGAAATAAATACGTAGATCTCCATCACCAAAGCGAAGCAACAAATCAACCCTACGTGAATTCCATTAATCGCACCCTAATTTAAATTAGCCACTACGCATGATTAAAAGCATTAAATAAAGTAACTAATTAATTAAAGCAACACTAAATTAGACTAGGGCACACAATAAATCTAGGCAAGAAATTAAACTAGGGCACACAATAAATCTAGGCAAGAAATTAAATGCAAAGCATGGAAATAAATGAACAAAGCAAGAAATAATATCCACTTACATTAATGGGTGTCAAATCACAACACAAATGGAGGAGAGGGGTGGTCTCCACAAAAATTCCTAATATTTCCAAACCCTAGAACTCTCCTAAAAAAACTAATATTACAAGATATTTTCTAAAAATGAGATGTCTTCTATTTATACTAAGTTGCCAAAAAGAAAGAAAGAAAAAGGAAAAAGAAAAGGAATAAGGAAAAGTCTCCAACTTAAGGAAGAAAAGAAAAAGAAAAGAAAAGAAAAAAGAAATAAAAATAGAAAAAGGTATCTGACACAAAAATATCGGACCAAAAATAGAGTCCCGATTGACCGGGGATGGTGACCGGTCGACCACGCAAATGAGGGGAGGTACACTATCTGTGAACCACGGTCAAACTCGAAAACCTTGTCGACCGTGGGTGGGGACCCGATCGGTTGGTGCTGCAATTCCAACTTCGCATAAGCCGAGAGCTTGTTGTAGCCATTAATGGTAGAAAACACCAAATCAAAACCCATTTAAAAAAAAATGCCAACAAAAACCCAACTCCATATATGCTTAAGACCATTCTTGGAAACCAAAACCGAGCCCAACTTGTGTTCCATCATTAAAATGCCAAAATCCACTTCCAAGCTCCACAACCTCCATAGCCATAAATGGTCAAAGCTCAAGCTCCATAAAAGGGGATAAAGAGACCCATTTGCGTGTGTGGTCCCAAATCAAGCTCTAATTTTGAACGGAAGGCTCGAATTTCGGCCATTTCTTTTGCTGCAAAAAAACGTGTTAGGGACATAGGTGGAATTTATGAAATTGTTATTAAAGAAGAAAAGGGACATGAAAGGAATTATTTAAATTGTTATTTTTCTTATAATTCTTCCTCCGATTAAAGGTCCGTGTTTCCTTCGTTCGGACTCTGATTCGCGTACCGTTCACGGCCACGCGAAGCTTGACCCGAGGGATACAACTTTCGTGAAGACTTTGGGCAAAAATCCCAAAGTGTAAAATTACTGAAAGGCCCCCGAACGTGCAAATCGCGACGAAACTTAACCAGAACGCGCTCAAACTTCATACTAAGCACTGTAACACCTATAAAAGCTCAATAATACCTCAAATAATATGTTATCATATAAAATGTAGGTTGTATGGTTATCGAGCATAATTATAGCAATTACGGTACCCGAGGGGGCTAAAAAGCATAGGTTCGAGGGTATAAATATGCAAGATTCGATACGAATCAGTAATTTCTTATGGTTTTGTGAAAAAGAAGATGATTTATGAAAAATCCCAAGAGTTTTGAGAAAAAATTTCAAGAAATCTTAATACCTAAACATTTTATGGAAAAAAATGTTTGAAATGATATTTCTCTCGTTGAAAATATTTTATGAACAAATAGACATTTTTTCTCGTGAAAATTGAGATTTTTATATAAATAGACATTTACTTGAGTTTTGAAGAAATAAAGATGTCTTTTAGCTTGAAAGGCATATTTATGCCAATATCGTGAAATTTCTACAATGAGCCATATGTTATACCCATTTAATAGGAATTTTGGACTTAAAATCTATCATTTCATGTATATAAACTTGTTGTATTTTGATGATGAACATATAGACAAGTTTAATAAAGGTTTTAGCGGGTTAAAACATGAAAAATATAAATAGAAATTTCAGCCTTTAAGGTATGTTAAAAGGTGTGGAAATTGTGATAAATGGACATTTAAGACTACACGTGGAAATAAAGGGAAAAATGATATTTTCTTGTGAAGTATTCTCTGAAGGGCAAAAAGGGATTTTTTGAGTAAAGAAAGTTATGAAATAAAGAGATTTTTAACTTAAGATGTATGCTACTCCAAACTATTAATGAGTTAAAAACATTTAAGAAGTTAGCGTGTGTAATGTAATAATGTTTTTAGGAAATAACGCATGTTAAAATGGAGGAAGTGACAAGTTTTGAAACAAATGAGTAAAATGGCAATTTTATGTAAAAAGGAACATTTTTATGAAATAAAAATATTTGAAAAGGTTTTACACAAAATGATCCTAATTGAAAGTGATTTTTGGAATAAAATCAATGAAAGTGTATAAAGGACAAGAAATGATGATTTTAAAGTGTAACATAAGTTGGGGTGAGACCCCGAGTTTTGGATTTAGCCGATAAAGGAAAGTGTGATAATGTGAACATTTGAAAAATGTTAAAACACATTAATATGAACTCGATGACATTAGGAATAATTAAGGAGGACCCGAGGCCTGGGGAGAAAGACCCAAAATCATGGGCGATAGCATATGGTAGCATAACCGGTGGCATGGATCCTGTTAATGTATGCGGGTATGGGAAGATTTCGAGAAAAAGATAATGAAAAGTGGAACATGCTAAAAAATGGATTGTGTGGCGAATATAAGGAAAGACAACCTAACTTGAATGAAATTGATAAATGTTTTGGTAAAGAATAATGTGGACAAATAATGCAAGAAAAAGGATTGATGTCCATGAAATAAAAGGAATGGTAAAGTGAAGTGATTAGATGGGTAATTAAGCAACCTAGTGAGGTTTAACCCATAATTAACACAAGTGTGTGTTTACAAAAGGCTTTCAAAGAAAAATAAGTATTTTATAACACGGTGCTTGCGTGTGTTGAACGGTGTTTAATGAAAATACTAAAGTAAATTTGGTATGAGCATAAAGTGTAATTTCGGTGGCAGTAATGATTATCCTCAAACAAAGGGTATTTGTTTAAAATATTTAACTGGGTGTGTTAAGTCAAGAAACAAATGTCAAGTCAAGTAAAAAGAGGTTCTTTATAAGATTAAGGATAATTAATCGGAATAAGTAACTTTTTTAGAATACAAATATTTTCATGCATCAAATTATATATGTACATATATACATAAAATAGTTGCATATGCATGTAGATATAGCATGTTAGAGTCTCTTTCTTTCGTTCGATTCTATATTGAATTATTGTATTTTTCCACTAGGCATTCGACTCATTTTCTTGTCTTTATTACAGCAGGTTGGGTGCGATTCCGTATTTTGAGAGCATTGTACAGGGAAGTATATTCTTTTATTTTACATTTGTAGCTCTGTATGCTTGGATTTCGGGGACGAATACCACGGGTCTCTCACGTAGTTTGATTTAAATGGAAATCTCATGCAAAACAAGTGAAATTTTAATTAAATAAAACTGGACTAGTAACATTATGTAGGTTGTGTCATTGAACTTCACACCTAACGCTCGGGTCGGACCGAGTTGATCACGGGTTACCCATAAATCTGAGTTGGGGCATTACATTGGCCACTACAATCTTTAATAACACGTTACAGGCTTGAAGGAAAAATAACTCAACTCCTAACCTATGACTTAAACAAGTTTTGTCCACATACAGAATTAAGCCAATACATACAATATGACTCGATTCGAAAAAATTTCCTTACAGATATTTAATTTCAAATCAATTTAATTTCACTAATGTTAGGTCTTTTGGTTTTAAAAATGTCTAATCAATCAACTCCATTAAGCATAAGTGTTTTTGACACAAAACTCCCAAATGGTCCCTTGAAATATTTTTAAAGAATTGACCAATCTTAGATATCGGGATTGAATACTGATTTTAACATCAAACGATTGTGTGAGTCAAATAAGAGTCTCATATGATAAAAATATATGTAATGTGCATGTGTAAAGTGATATCAATACCAAATATCTCATCAAACTTGACTTATCATGATTCACCATATGAATTCTAAACATATCATTGAAAATTTTATCATTTGTATATCATTGTTTTAAATCAATGTTAACTCCTTTTGCGAAATAAGATCATATAATGAATCATATTTATACATAGAACTCAATCCAACATAACAAAAAGAATAAACTCAAAATCCTTTTTGTTTTGAAAGGACGATACGTACATACATATTATGTAGGGAACAAACATATAAGATAAATGCATGAAATCACAAATGTATAAAAATCCCGACCAAAGGCATGTAAAAGATCCAAATATGACAACTAAATCACTCAAACTAAACAAAGGATCCCATAATAATCAAGGGGTATATAGGAAGGGACCTATAACCTAAAAAATCATAGATATCCCATTCATCTACCTAACTAGGTAGAGGGTGGTGTTTCCTCTATTGTATCCTTAGGAGGCACAAACATAACATAGTTCTTCATCTTAAACTTCTTTATAGGAAACACTAACACAACCTTCTCTCTAAGAGCATTCAAAACTTGATTTATGTGACACCCTGCCTAATTAAATACGGGGTGATCAGTCCTTTATTAAATTAAAAATCAAGGTGAACGGTTGGTTCATTCTTAGCATCACTGTCGCAAAATAAGTTTCGAGTTTAAACACCCTAAATAATTAAGCTAAGTGTCAAAACAATTTAAACCTTATTTCTATTTTATTTAATTCCATTATGAAAACCTTTTCAATAATTAACAGTTTAAGAATCACATAAATACTAAGGATGGAAATACCATACAAGAATTAAAACCATTTAGATAAACCAACCCAGTTTAAAACTATAAATGAAACCATCCTGACAATAGTTAACTCCCCAGGAATACCGAATGTTGGAAATATAAATGATCATAAATTTCTAAAATAAATCCAAACTGAATAGAGGAACGGGCGACACATGCCCTATCTAAGCAGAACTTAAATAAGAGCAGAATCAACAAAGAGGTCGTCTAAAGCAAGGGCTTGTAACTCCCGCATCAACTGCAGCTCGTATATTTCAAAGAATCTAAGCATGACGCCCCTGTGGCTGGGCACCTGTAATATATACATATATACAAGATAAAGAGAAATAACAGAAAACGGGTCAGAGCCCGAGTGTAAAACAGTTTTAAAAATAGTTTAGCAAGTATTCAAAATGTTTACCGGCTAATGTAACAACCATGTTAGTGTGCGACTCTCTCTTGAGAATTCTCACCTCTCATCTAGTGTGCACGCCTGTCGTACTAATAAATCTCATAGGTTTCTCTAACTTATTCTCCATAAGGTTTTATAATGTGAAAAGTAAGGTTATGATATTTACTTTAGGAAAATCATTCTCTTCAAGATTTCTTACGTTATTTAGGACAACTCATTACCGTTATAAAGTTCCCGAGCACTTATAAGAAAGTTGAAGTATTTATTCATTTCTTATCTACTTATAAGCACAGTAGAAAGTTACGATATATATATACATATATATATTAATCACACGTATAATATATATACTAACGGTACCCCACTTAAAATCTATGGTGCTGGCATACTCTGCTATCTAGTCCCCGTATCACACAAGCTAAGGGAAATACTAGTTCGGAATCACTCTCGAACTGTATTAACACAATACACAAACAAATGGAGGTGAAGCATAGTTCCAGGTCCTAAGTGGTCAGCACATACCCTCACGTCTCTTAGAACATCTGACTATCATTTTCAGACAGCCTGTATCGAGGATACTATCTTCTAGGGTACGAGTCAATATCCCCCATAAAGGTCCAGCCTAGATAAGACTATCCCGGCGCGGAAACCTCCATGATAGCAAGTAGCCCGGGTATGATTTTTACACAAATACATAATATATGCATAGTCACACAGTCATATATATAAATATTCACATTTTCTAAATTAGGTGCACCCACGACCCATAATTAAAATTATCCGTTCTTAGCACAATTTACTCAATTATCTCGCATAACAGATTCGTCTCTTTTATTCTCATATATCATTTATTTCATACTTACTTCTCATCTCTCGAAGTATTCTATCTCACTAAGTATAATTTCAATAGGTATACCGTCTTTAACCTATCGGCCTAAGTCATTTCACGAGTCCCTCGATTCATTAACGAATTTACTCACAATCTCTAATGTGTACCGAAATTCCCCGTTAACCCACTATTTTTTCCTGTATTAAATTTCATTCAACGGGGTTTATTTAGACCCTACTGGTCTTCCTCACGACTCCTCTCTATAAATAATAAGCAAGGATTCCTATGTAATTAAACCGGATTAAAGAAAAAGGGGGAAAATATGCAGTTTTCAGAAGGGGTCGATCGATCGAGGGAATGGGGTTGATCGATCGATCGATATTCTTGGGTCGATCGATCGATTGAAGCAGTTCTTGCCCAGAAACTGCAATTCCAACCTACGGGTTTCAACTAATAATCTTCTCCAAAACGCCATTTAAAATTCCCAAACACCCAAATAAGGTTACTACTGGATCTATACACATATATGCATGATTTTCTACGTAAAACATGTACAATTTCATCAACAGAATTGAATTAAAGGGCTAATTTTTATCAACTCTCAAGAACCCTAATTTTCATAAGACTTTCATTCTTTTAATTTATTTTTCCAGATTTCTTGCTTCTAAACTCATACCAATTCGTGGGTTATCCTCTACATATGATTGGGATGTCCAGAATCTAATTATTTCCACCAAGACATGTGATTAAGTCCTTAAATTCCTCAAATTCTTCTATGGAACATGTGTATAACAATCCTAATCTAACATGGATGAAACAATAACTAAAAGAAAAGCAAGATAGATACTTGCCTGGGATTCAAGTTTCTGATTTGTGGATGAAAAAGGTATGGTTGCATTCCCCGTCATGCGATCTACGATTTGGTGGCGGTGGCGGTGCAAACGGATGAGTCTTTGGCCTTGAGTTACTTGGAAAGCTCTCCAACTCCTCTAATGACCGTGCTTGGGTTTTGTGTTTGTTAACCCTAGAAGACAACTCCTAAAGGCTAATATATCCTTAGGAAATTCGTGGGTTTAATTGTCTAAAAATGTAAAATGTCAATAATACCCTCCCGGGATGCCAATTAGGCTTAAAAACTCCTCAAGACCCGAACTAAATCCCCGGGTACATTATTTTGACTATATCGACCCTTCCGGACACATCGGCGCACTCAAAGAGGCCATACGAGTGACTTATAATTTATTCACTTTTACTAATAATAATTTAATCCTGACACGACACTAGCACATCCTGACTTAATTTCCGTAATTGTCATATTATTCCCTCGTGATAATTTTAATAAATTCAATTCTACATATTACTCTACTCAATAAGTAATATCTGACAAATCAACAATTTCCCAATAATTACTAACTCTCGTCACGCTAGTAAATATTTAAAACAGATTTTCGGATTAATATTAAATTAATCTATCTCAATTAAATTTAATAAATTCCTAAATTTAAAAGCCATAAAAATACGGGGTATTATAATTTCAAATTTCCTTTTCTTTTGCTTTGAACTCAGCAAAGCCAAGACCATGTTTTAAAAATATGTTGTCAATTATATTGGTCAATTCTACCAAATCAAATTTCCATTATTTGGCATGTTTGATTTCAAGAGAATTTCTCAAAGCCAACTTTCAAAAACACTTTTTGAAGATCAATATATTATTTCTCTTTCAAAATCACTTCATTCCACTTTTCAAAAAGTCAATTTCAATCAACATTTTCATGAAGTTTTATATTATTCAATTAAACACATTTAAATTTATGTACATCTTTCTCATTGGACATTGGATTTCATTATTTTTGTGAAAGGCTTAATGTTAGACTTGTTAAGTTTAAATAATTCTTGATAAAATGCATCAAATCCTTCATGAATTTTCTCCTCTACATGTAGGATGGGATTTGTGTGATCCTATGCTAGTACAAGATGGGGAATCACCGAGAGACCTATGACTAAACTCTTTATTCCGATTCTTCCTCACAAACATATCAAGTGAACCATTCGCTTAAACTTTTTCATCTTCACTTACTAATGTGATTATAAAGTCTATCTCACTTCCAATCTCATCAGTAGAGGATTTCTCATTCGATTCGGTATCGAAATCTCAAGCTACCTGTTGACACTTTCTTCTCAAATTCTTTTGACTTCTCTTGCTTCTTCAAATGTATAAGGCATATATATATACGATGACAAAGTCCACCATAACCAAAACATTTATCTTTATCCATACATTTCCTCTTTTGGAAGCACCTTTCTCATGGCTACATTTGAAATCGTATCTAGAGGATTTTTAATGATTCAATTTAAAGTTATTCTCATTTCAAAATATTTTTTTTGTTATTTTTGTATAACTTGCTAAACCATTTCGTAAACAAATCAATATCCCCATCAGTACTTTTACAAGAATTACTCTCAATTTCCTTTACACTAGCCTTTTAACTAAACTAAACACTGAAAGTCTTCTTGGGTTTCACACTCGAATCATTATCTTGTCCATAAATTTGAAGGGAGGCTAAAGTTTCGGTATCCTTAATCTCGTTTAAGATAATAACCTTCATCTCGAAATGACTAGGTATTGTGCTTAAAAACTTATTCACAACCATATTCTCCAGAATTATACCTCCGGGGCTAAATGAAGCCCTAACCACTTCCGTTAATCGAGTATAGTACTCATAAAAAAGTTTCATTCGATTAATTATCAAAATAAGGAGAATTATACCAAAGGAAAATGTACCTCCCAACGACCCCTGAAATCTAACGCGCATAATCAAAGCATGTCCTCCAAAATCTAGTTCACCCGCTCCGTTTACCTGTCTGAGGATGATATGACGTATTCAAGTGTAACCTAGTACCCATAACCTCATGAAAGATGCCCCAAAATTAAGATACAAACATCAAATACCTATTTAAGATGATTGGCAAATGTACATTTTAACTGAATAAATTTTGCCAAAAATAATCGTGCATACTGCTCTTTTGTGAAATCTGTACAGACGGGCAAGAAATGTGCAACTTTGTTAAAACGGTCCACTATAAACCAAATAGAATCGTGTTGACTGGGCATCATAGGTAACCTTACGATTAGGTCCATCAAGATATTATCCAACTTATACTTGAGAATAGGGAAGGGTTGACTTGTACCCGATAGTCATTAGTGATGCACCTTCACCATTTAACATATGTTGTACCGGGACATAAACGTAGCAACAAGAATGTTCTACTGTACCACCAATATTATTTCCTCATGTCTTATGGTATAACTTATCCCTACCACGATGCACCGAAATTTTTTGATCCATGGAACTTCTACACGCCAATCCTACATAACTTCTCATATGAAGGTGCAACTAACCACCCCTTGTACCGTAATCCACTATCCAAACCAACAGTGTAAAGAGGTATATCAATGGCCAAATACTCGATCATATTCTCCTTGCATGCCACATCATCTACATGTTCTTGATCCACCCGCACAATGATATCAGGAGTCATGACGAGCATCGAATAACTCACCAATCACATGATAGACCCCACATCGATCAACTCAAGAGTAGAAAAACTTTCGCTCGATTGTAGAATCAGAGCATTGGATACTACATTATCCATCTTCGAGTGATACTCAATCATAAACTGCTAGTCCTTAATGAAATCGAACTATCTAATGTGTAGATCTTCTGCGTGAATAATTACTTAAAGATTCTTGTGATCGTTGAAGTCCTAAACTTCTCACCCCACAAACAATGTATCCATACACGTGAGAACATTACTACTACTAATTCCAAATCATGTGTTGGATAGTTAATCTCACGAGGCTTAAATTTTCGAGATGCATAGGCAATAGAATGATCTTCTTGCATCAACACCCAGCCTAATACCCGTAGGGAAGCATCGATATATACCAAATACATAACCCAATTCCTAAGTAGAGCCAAAACTAAAGTCGAAGTTAACTTCTCCTTGAGAGTGTTGAAAGAAAGATGACACCTCTCAGTTCAAACAAACCGAATACCTTTCTGACTCAACTCGGTCAATAGTCCTGTTATATTCGAATATCCCCGACTGAACCTCCGATAATAACTGGAAAATCCCCAAAAGACATGAACCTCTGTAGATGTTGTGGCTATCCCCATTCCAACACAATTGACACCTTCTTCGGATCCACTGACAATATTGACTCGAAATCTACATGGCCCAAAAATTACACTTCACATCTCCAAAACTCACACTTAGATAATTTAGCATAAATCTTATGCTCCCACAATGTCTGTAGATAAATCCTCAAATGATCAAAATGCTTCTCCACGATCCACAAATACATCAAGATGTCATTAGTGGAGACGATGATAAATTCATATAAGTATAACCGAAATCCCTGATTTATCAAATCCATGAACATGACTGTGGCGTTGGTCAGCCCAAATGGCATAACGAGTCAAAAAAGGCAATCTTCGATATGTCCTCCTCCCGTACCCTCAGCTAATGGTAGTCCGATATTAAATCTATATTTAAAAATAAATAAGCACCATATAATTGATAAAAAAAAATCATTGATCCTCGATAAAGAGTACTTGTTCCTCACCATCACCTTATCTAACTTATTGTAGTCAACACACAACTGTAGAAAACCATCCCTCTTCTATACAAAGATAATTTGAGATCCTCATGGCGATGTGCTATGCTGAATGAATCCTTGCTCCACCAATTGCTTAATTTATTCCCTCAACTACCTCATCTCCAAAGAATCCATCTAATAAGGTGCCTTGGCAGTCATCTTAGTGCTAGGAGCTAAGTAAACCAGAAATTTAATCTTTTGAGCTCGCGGCAACCCTTCCATTTTCTCAAATACGTCGAAAAAATCCTGAACAATCAGTTTCGAGTCTAACAGAATGGTTGTCTCCTCAAGAGTCTTCTCATCCATATAATACAAATGTATTATCGAACCACCTTTCGATCTAGTCATTGACATAATATACATCTCTTGACTCGATATTGTGAAAAGAATAGACCGGCCACTACGCTTTATGTTCACCTCTTATCTAACCAACCAATCCATAGCCAAGATCACATCATAAGAATGGGTACCAAAACTAAAAAATCTGCCACATAATTCAAGCTACCAACATCTACCCCCGCATCAATTGTAACCCCGCATATTTAAATATTTGAGTTAATGAAGCCCGAACACTAAAATATACAAAATGCTATAATTCAAAATATCATTCTCAGCATGTGACAGAAATATGAGCCATTTAAATATTTTTTCAACAATAAAAAAATACTAGATATAAAAATAAGAAATTTCACCAATAAAAATTTCAACTACAACATTCCTTCAATAATCCAACAATATACAAAAGCCTCAGTACAATATCCTAAATACAACCATGGAGTCACAAGTGAATCATAAATCTAAAAGTTGTCTTATATGAAATACAACGAAAAGTAAACTAAATTGTACATAAAATAATATCCAAGATCCATCCCTCTCTCCAGTATCTAATTCACTCCTAAATTCCTAAACCTAACTTGAGAGGTTAGTCAGCACAACAGGTTAGGGCCCACTGTAAGAATACTAGCCGTGTTTCCCAAAATGGGTAAAATAACCCAATAAAAGTACTAAATGAAATAAATACCACAATAGAGTCATTTAAATAACATTAACAGTAAATCTCAATATCTTCAACATGGTTCATAAGAATATAACTAGATTATCTATTTGAATCACAATAGGATTTACCA
This sequence comes from Sambucus nigra, assembly GCA_949130495.1. Taxonomy (NCBI): domain Eukaryota; kingdom Viridiplantae; phylum Streptophyta; class Magnoliopsida; order Dipsacales; family Adoxaceae; genus Sambucus; species Sambucus nigra. The sequence continues at coordinate 153,825,175 of OX422218.1, forward strand.
GGGCTTCATAATATTAAGAGTATATAGAGCTTGTCATGAAACGAGGTATAAAAACTAACCATATAAATGATTAAAGGACCAATCCGCACGATCCACGCCCAGGGTCGTGGATGGGACACAACCCCCCATGGCTGCAGTTATATCCCACTTCACTCGTGATCACGAGCCCCTAGCCATAGTCGCGATAGGATTAACCCACGGTGGCAGATCCCCTTTACATCTCAGCTACCAATCTCTTTTCTTCTCTCTCTTTTCACACCCAAAAATTATCTATAATTATACACACAAAGGCCTATTCCAAACCTTAACTTAGCCATAAAGATATGCCCAAAGATCACGTCGCCCTTAGGGTTCTAGCGTAATTCCCATAATGTATTTAAACAAGTTAAAATGGTCAAACCACTAATTAATTTATACAAAAATCAAGAGAAATTCTTATAAATTCAACATTGCCCACTTAATAAAATATTTTCCATTATAATCAACCAATTTATATATATTCTCAATAAATAATTAACTCATTAATTAAATCGATTAATAATGCACATAAAAATTCGGGTATTACATCAACACAAGTCTTTAAAATATGAGTAAATAAACCTAACATAGTAGCTATAGATAACTCCATATTGTAAGGTCTAGTAAATAAACCAAAAGTCTCCACAAAATATGTGATACGAAGGAGTGTGTGGAACCAGTGTCAAATAAAACTCTAGTTAAAGCTAAAATGTCCCAACCACTACCTGGACCTGCCCCTACCCCTGCCCCTCCTGCTAGGGTTGTGCAATCTGATACACCCTACCATACGGAAACTGTGGTTGCTGTTGTGCAGTTGGGAGCGTGGAAACTGATGTTATCGAATGTGGGATCGGCATTAGAATTTTTTAAGCGCGATACGATGGTTATTGTTGGGATCTGAAGCGCTATTGGTCCTATCCCTAAAGATGACCCAATTAGCCCTTGCTCTGTAGCCTTTTAGTCTTCGCACTCAATAAAACTCAAGACCTATGTACCCTTCCACCACACTTGAAAAAAACTCCCTCAAACGGGTCTATAGATTCCCCCTATAGCTTTACAGATGTTGGTGTTACTATTGCCCCTCCCCAGTTTGGGGGGTTAATACAATAACTATTGGCGCCTTTTCTAACCACGTATGAAGCGCCTGCATTGACCTTGGCTCTAGTATCCTTAAAATCCATGCCTTTCACCTCCCGAGCTAGTCTCTACTTTGGGCCCATTTAATAGAATGAATTTATCTAGTTTCCTCTTATGCTCTCACATATCATTGCGATCCATCAAAGAGACATCCACCACCAGAGCATAGTTGGAATAGCATGGGTTTCCTATAATCACTTATTTGATGTGACATGTAAAACCATGAACTAAACACTCCATGTTCCTCTGCTCTGTACTAACCTCCTCTGTCATAAGCATTAATAAGGTCGTAAACTTCCTCTCGTTCTCGGCTACCGAACGAGACCCCTACAGTAAAAGAAGGAACTCTCTCTTATTTTGTGATCTCAATGAATACGAAACATATTTCTCCTTAAGCCGAACCTTTAACTATTTATATACCAACCCATACCTCTTTACTAGAGTTGTCATTCTCTCACCGCTAGAGATCATCCTTCATCAGGCAAAAAATTACCAACACCCGTCTTTGCACATTTGTGCAATCCAATATTCTCAAGTGATGTTCGATGTCCTGGGTTACAACAGGATCCCAATAACAAACAAATTTAGGTAGGGCCTTTATGACAGAACCCTTAACCTTCTCCCATGAAGTCGTCTAAATGATAGAATGATTAATTCCATTCGGGGCCCTCTCATGCCGATCTACTGCCAAATCAGCCGCCACTAACTGAAGGATGAGCTCAATCATCTCCTAGGGACTAAAGTGATCCTACCCTTTGGCTGTTTGGCGTCATTACTACTGGTGCCTGTGATGGATCTACGGCATCACCTGTCCCACGGGTTACCTTACAAGTCATGATCTCCTCCTAAGCTACATCTAAAATTCAAGATAAAATCCTATTAGTAGTAAGACATAAATAAGAGAATAAAGAAAGGCACGTATCAAAGAACGCTACACAGAAGTCTAAGAGAACTTATAACCCTTGAGGCCAAAGACCATGCTTTGTTACCAACTTTAACACCTCGTATATTTTAACATTAGGGGTTTTACTTCCTAACATTAAAATGTACAACTTGTAAAAGAAATTTAAGTATCATTCTCAACATGAAAGGAAACAAATGAAACATGGGACAAATACAGGAATACGATATGAAAATCCTCAAATATAAAAATCATAAAGATGCATCAATTCGATACTATATATATATATATAGAGAGAGATTTACAACTAAATACCAACTCCAAACATATATGCCAAGATTGAGTGTCAAAATACATGCCTAGTCATGTTATCCAATATGCATGCCAACTAAATCCAAAAAGTACCACTCACACGAGTGAAAAATATATGATAGTCTATAAAAAAGATGGACCTACCTCGATCTCCGATGTTGAAAGTATGTAAAGAGAAGAATCGAGAATATGTGCTAGGTAGAAAGGGAGAAAATCTATGCGGTTGGACCAAATCCAGCACCTATAAAATTACCACGAATAATATGGGTCAAAATCGTAATAAGTCGCCAAGTTACACAACTCAAAGCATATATATACACAGATGATAAATTCACAGTTTATATAATCAGTAATGATGACCCACCATGTGTAATGGAACCTCACAATATATTTATTTAACTCATTAGTTTCATCAATTAATTAAACTCTTAATTAATTATAACATGACCTACAATCTCCCCTTCTCACCGACCATACCAAGAAACATGTGGTACGCCCATATAAACTGTCACACAACCCGTCGCCACCTATTACGAAGTGTCGGGACTCCACAACAGTGCGTGACACACACAATATCCCATCATCCCATCACCACCTTTCATTCGCATGGCCACATCCCATGTGATGCAACAAATTCTACATGAGACGGTACTCCTCAAGCACGCCCATATAAGGTGTTCTATCTCGGCACACACCCAAATTCCACAATCACTATTTCATTATTTATTAACATTCTGAGTTTCAATCATAACTTATCACTTATCGTTGTATCATTATTTACCAATTACCCCACCTTTCAGATCATTTTAATTAGATTACCTATCCAAGCGTTATGATATTACATTAAGGGCTAAAAGATATTATATATCTAACATGGAACTATTTGTAAACCGATTCATTAAAATTAATGAGGTGTATTAATTCAAGGTTCTAAACTCCATGTGCGGGATATCTCATAAATGAAATCTAATCAAGGACCCCCGATACACTTTCATTTAGATAGGGTAGTTGCTAACCTAATAATACTAGTTAAGGATTTATTAGAGTTAATTAATGTATGAGAATAAATGAATTAAATTGTGACACCCCGCCTAATTAAACATCGGGTGATCAGGCCTTTATTAAATTAAAACAGGTTTCTCAAATGGTTCATGTAATACCCCATATTTTTATGCTTTCTAAATTTGGGGATTTATTAAATTTTATGTGAATTATTAATTTAATATAAATCTGAATATTAATTATTTTTAATTACTAACGTGACGAGAGTTAGTAATTATTGGAAACTTGTGGAATATTACTAATGAGCAAATTAATAAATAAAATTGGTTCTATTAAATGTCACGAGTGAATAAAATGACAATTTTGTAAATTTAAGTCGGGACGCGCCCGTGTCGTGTCGGGACTAAATTTTGATTAATAAAAGTGAATAAATTATAAGTCACCCGTATGGTCATTTCGAGTGCGCCAAAGTGTCCGGAAGGGTCGAGATAGTCAAAATAATGTACGCGGGGATTTAGTTTGGGTCTCGGGGCGTTTTTAGGCTTAATTAACACCCCGGGAGGGCGTTTTAGGCATTTTGTATTTTTGGGCTTGGAAACCTACGAATTTTCTAGGTTATATCAGATGCTTAGGGTTGTCTTCTAGGGTTAACACAACCAAAAACAAAAGACGGCCATTGGAGAAGGAAAGGAAGAGCTTACCAAGGAGTTCTAGGTCAAAAACCCCTCCGTTTGCACCGCCGTCACCGCCAAACGTTAGATCGCGTAACAAGGATCACCACCACACTGATTTCATCCAAAAATCAGAAACAAAAATTCCCAGGTAAGTATTTATCTTGATTAATTTAGTTAATGCCTCATTCATATTAGTTTAGGGTTGATTAGGATGAGTTTTTATGAAAGAAAACCTACGTTGGAGGTTAGAAATCGCATGTTGTAGAGATATAAACATCATTCTGGAAATTCCCTTCACATGTAGAGGTTGAACCACGAGTTTACATAGGGTTAGAAGTAGAAATTCTGGAAAAAGAATTAGAAGAATTAAGTTAAAGAAATTTTTAGGGTTCATGAGAATTATATAAATTTTGGCCCTTTTAATCCATGATACTTGATGAAAACTCGCACGCCTTACGTAGAATATCGTTCATTTGGGTTTATAATGATTGTGGTATAAATTTTTGGGAGTTTGGGAGTTAAAAAATTGGATTTGGATGATTTTGGATGATAATCCCCGTAACTGGTATTCTGCAGTTTTCGCCATACTGGATGATTTTGGATGATAATCCCCGTAACTGGCATCGATCGATCGACTGATCGATCGATCGACCCCTTTCTATCGATCGATCGACCCCTCCTAGGAATAACTAGATTTTTCATTGTGTTGACTTAATCCGAGTAAATGCGTAATAAACCTTGATCAATGTTACTAGGACATAATGAAACATAAAAAAGACCAGTAGGGTCAAGGTAAACCCCGTTAAATGGAACTTTAATGAAATGGGAAAATGAAGGGTAAATGGAGAAATATTCATACCTAAGAAATCGAACGTGCGTAGACTTAATAATCGAAATGTCTGGGAGTTGGATTAGAAGGTAAGTGAGGGCCTACTGAAATTGTACTTAGGTAAAGAGAATACTTCGAGAGATGAGAAGTGAGTTGGAATACCTTAAATTTCAAAAATAGAATGAATAAGTTTGTTATAAGAAATAATCGAATAAAATGTACTAAGAATGGAATAATATAATGTTGGGCCGTGGGCGTACCTAACTTATGAATGTGAATAGTTATATCTCTATATGATTCTGTGATTGTTCATATATTTTATATATGTGTAAAAATCATGCCCGCGCTACTTGCTATCCCTGAGGTTACCGCGCTGGGACAGTCTTATCTCGATGGGACCTTTATGGGGGTATTGACTCGTACCCTAGAAGATAGGAATCCTTGGTACAGGCTATCAGATCGATAGTTAGACGGTCCTAAGTGACGTGAGGGTATGTACTGACCTCTTAGAGACTTGGAAACTATGCTTCGCCTCAATATTGTATGTGTTTTATGTTAATACAGTTCGAGAGTGATTCCGAACTTGTATTTCCCTTAGTACGAGTGATACGGGGACTGGACAACAGAGTATGCCCGCACCATAATTGTTATGTGGGGTGCTGTTAGAATATATATATTATATGAGTATTTAATATATATATTTAAATCTAGAATTTGGGAACTACCTACTGTGTCTATGGTAAGTAAGAAATGAATAATTAATTCAACTTGGGTATAAGTGTTTAAAAAGCATGATATATTACTGAGAAACTTTATTATTATATAAGGTTTAATTGAGAACTTTGCTTTTAAATAAACCCCTCTTAAACATTTGAATTTATCGGTTTGAATTCTCACGAGCAACTTAAGATAAGTGTAATACCCCGTACTTTTGGCTATATTTATTTTTGGGATTAATTAATTAAATGCGTATTAATTAGAAATTAATCCGGGTTATAAATACTAACGAGATGCGAGTTGGTATTTGATTATGTGCATATATGATTATATATAGGAATTTGGAATTATGAAATTTGTCGTGAGATTTATATATGGCATTTTAGAAATTTTGTTGAGACGTGTGGGACCGCGCGCGTCACGGTGTAATATTTTGACTATATAAGTGAATTTAAAATTTATAAACCGTATGGTCATTTTGAGTGCGCCAACGCGTCCGGAAGGGTCGAGATAGTCAGAAAACACTAGCCGGGGGTGTAGTTTGGATTCCGGGGTATTTTTAGGCCATACCGGCATCATAAAGGGTATTTTGGTAATTTCGTATTTTGGGAAATTAAAAGTGACGAAAATTGGTTAATTACATCTGATGTGGATTTGACCCACTAAGCCCCTAACCAACCCATATTAACCTAGAAGGCTACGTAGGTTATTAGAAGAGTTTTCTAAGTTCCCCAAATCAAACCCTAGCCACCTTAAGCCACCATTGGAGAAGAAGCTTGGAGAGAAGAAATTCTGCAGAAATCTTCACCAAACCAACATCAAAATCAGAAATCAAATCAAGGCAAGTGATTTAAATTACATTCCTTATGCAGTGAATGCTTCTTCCATGTTAGAAACCTTGATAATCAATCTTATATAAGAGTTAAAAGAAAACCCATGAAATTGGAAGTTATTATTTAATTTTGGGATAGGTTTGCATGTAGAAACATTGTTTGAAGATTGAATTCAGAGATTTCATGTTTATGTGATGTAAAAACGGATTAAAATCTGGGAAATTATGATGAGAAAAATCTAGGGTTTATGTTCTTGAAGAAAATTGGGGAAAAATGTAGAAACTTGTGATTTAATGATGTTTAGGATGTATTAAACCCTTACAAGTTGTTAGCATATGACCTTAGCATGTTTGAGGATGATTAGAGAACTTAATACATTGTTGGAACGAATTTTAGAGGAGATTTGAGGAGTAAAAATGGTGAAAAACGAAACTTAGAGAAATCTGGGACGAATCTGGTAGGTCGTTAGAAGCCCCTGCCCAGGTCGTTTGAACGAACTCGTTCGAACGAGCTTCTAACGAATTGACCAGTCGTTCTAACGAAAGGGAGCCTCGTTCGATAACTTCGTTCGAACGAGATCTCGTTAGAAGGTACAGTTCGTTCGAACGAACTGGATCTCGTTCGAACAGCCTCGTTCGAACGAGACTTCTAACGAGTTGACAGAGGGATCTCGTTCGAACAGTCTCGTTCGAACGAGACTTCTAACGAGTTGACAGTTTGGTCCTTTTTGGGCTGTTTTGATTTTTGGAGTCCCGTAAACTTTTTCGAGGATATAGATAACTTTCCGATGATGATGTAATGATAGAATTGGGACTTTTGGGTATTTATGAGAAGGAAATCATATACGAGAGTTATATTAAATGGACGATTTGGGTTGAGACGTGAGTGTCTACTACGACGTGAGAATGAATTATGGCGCGTATAATTACAAACCGGAATAATATAAGTTGTAGATATTATAAGTTGGTACGAGAATGCGATATGTACTACGATTAAACTACGGGATTACTAAGACGTGTGTTTACTTAGTATTGGTATATGAATTGTGTGTATGACATACCTACCATGCTTGCTATCACGGGAGGTTTGCGTTCGCTTAGGGCCCTCTAATCCTTGTGTTGCCCGGATTTAGACTGGTTACCTTGATGAACATAGGTCATAGAAAGACTTATTGGGATATTAATAAGTCCGCTGATCGTGGGAGCGTAGGTATGTGCGTGACCCATGTGATGTGACTGTGTTCGCCTCCATTATTTGTGATGTTGTTATCTGTGAACTATTCCTGAGAGATTCGGAATATGTAATCCTTACGTACGTGATGTACCGGGATGGATAGCAGAGTATGTGTGCACCACAGCTTAGTTCTCGGGGTGCTTGTATTGTATATTTCTGATGTGATTAATATACATTTAATTAATGGGAACCTTCATGTTATGGCTGTAAATATAATTACGGTATTGTTTCGAGAAATATAACGAGTTAACTGATAGTGATATATATATTGCATATTGAGCATCTAGGTTTACGTTAAACCCTACTTAATTACGAGCGTTATAATGTTAATAGAACCGAGTAATATGGGTAGGACCTATGATAGTCTAGCTAGAAATGATGTCACTTAGCTAGTGGTTTGTGTCGTCATAGATGGGTACTTACGTTAGGAGTGCACAGTTAGACGAGAGGTGAGAATATCAAGTGAGTGCACGTCCTAACATGTACTTTGCATTTAATGTTTTAAATGTTTTTAAAGCACTTGCAGGTTTTTAAAATATAACTCCACATTCGGGCTCTGACCCGTTTGCTTTTCAAATCTATTTTTCTTTGTAAAACCATTTTAGGTGCCCAGCCACAAGGACACCATGCATAGAATACTCATTCAGGTGACGAGCTGTAGCTGTTTGTGGAAGCTACAGGGATTTGCTTGTAGACGCTTCTATCGCTTGGATTCCAGATTCATTATCTATCAGTTGTAGGGCATGTTGCCCATTTCTATTAGAGTTACATTTCCATTACAGTTTTCAGACTTTGGCATGTACTGTTTTAGTTTTCGGATTACTTATTTCAGTTGTGGGATTGTAGTGAGGAGTTTTTCCTCCAGACTTTATTTTACGTTATGTGATGGTTATTCTTTTTACTTCAGTATGGTGAATGGTGTTATTATTCTTTGTTACACTTGTTGCATGTTAATCAGACTTAAATTAAAATTTGGCACTTACTTTTTAAATACTAGGTGGTTAGTAATCATTAAAATGTTTTCGTCAGTGATGCTATTAACTGGACCAACTTGGCATTTTGAATTAATTTAATAAAGGAGTAGCTACCCGGTATTTAATTAGTCGGGGTGTCACAGGTGGTATCAGAGCATCAGGTTCTAGTGTCCTTTAGGATCTGACGGCTTATTATGTTTCCGCTAAGTTTCTTTGATATAGAGCCCTATATTTTAGGACTGTTGTACTCTTTTTGTGTATGCTTCGTTCTTCAGCTATCTTAAGTTTATAAAGAGCGAACTTATAAACTTTGTTCCTATTTCAGATGCCTCCACGACGTGCACGACGAGTTCCCAGGGATGCAACGCCCGAACCCCAGCCCGCTCCCATTCAAGGCATGTTGAACGCCGCTGAGGTTGCAGCTATAGTAGCCCAAGCGGTAAATGCCGCCATTACCGTTGTTCAGCAGGCACCACCGCAGGCGCCGGTTGCCGCGCCAGTACAGGCTAATGCATTCCCGTCTGCTTGGGAGCGTGTACGTGACGCTTTTCAGAAAGCGCATCCGCCAGAGTTTGCAGGTAGCTCAGATGTGGTAGTCTCGAGCCAGTGGAGGAAGGTTATGCAGAGGCACTTAAGGATGTATGAGTGCACGGATGTCCAGAAGCAGGTGCTAGCTACTTTCAAGCTTGTTGGATCTGCACTGCAGCGGTGGGAGTCTATTACCACCATGGAGGAGAGGGATACTCTCACGATTCAGGAGTTCTGGGTGCGGTTCGACCGCAAGTACTTTCCGTCAGCTGTTCATACGGAAATGAGGAGGAGATTGATGAGTCTGAAGCAGGAGGGTAAGACTGTGGCCGAGTATGAGGCCGAGTTCACAAATCTGTTGAATATCGTTCCAGATGAGATACCAACAGAGAAGAAGAAGATTGAGAAGTTCACGGACGGGTTGACTTGGAGGATCCGTCAGTTTCTGCTAGGGAACCTATCGTTGGCCACCTATTCTGATGTGGTTAACGCTGCATTGTTACACTGCCAGGACCACCGTTTTCATATGGCCGAGGGTAAGAGGTCGGGGGAGTCTAGCCATCAGGGCAGGACTGGAGGATATGGTGCCAGCGGGGCACAATCTGGTCAGGGGCAGAGACAGAATGAGCAGGGCTCCCAGCAGGGGGATAATAAGAGGTTCCGATCAGGGAACTACAGGCAGGGACAGGGAGGTTTCCGTCAGGGCCATCAGGGTCCAAACGGCCATCAGGGCCAACAGGGACAGAATGGGCAGCAGTTTCACCAGGGCCAGCAGGACCAAGGGAGGAACGGTAACGGCCACCAGGGCCGGGGACAGCAGGGACAGAGAGGAGGGTACTTCCCAGGGAAGTGCTTTGTTTGTGGCAAGACTGGCCATAAGCGACAGGATTGTCCTGATAGGGGCAGGGCCCCACAGCAGCAGCAGCAGGGTGCTCGCCAGGAGCCACAGAGGCCTATGTTTCCCGCCGCTCTTCCCGCACCGCCACAGATGGCAGCATTGCCACCCATTCCAGCAGTCCCAGTTCAGCAGGGGCAGCTACAGTATGGACGTGTCTACAACGTCCACCAGGCTGCAGTTCCACAGGCACCGCCCGCGATTGAGGGTACGTTTCCTATCCATGGCACTATGGGTCGGGTATTATTTTATACGGGTGCTACACATTGTTTTATAGCTACACACTTCGCGAAAGCTTTAGGATTGTTAGCTACGGCAGAGAGCACAGTGACGTGTGTCGACTCATCATTGGGGAGTGGGTCACTTATTTTCTTTATATGCCGGGGAGTGGGGGTAGAGATTGGTGGTTTGGTATTACCTGCAGACATGTTGGTATTAGATATGCATGTTCACGATGTGATTATTGGGATGGATTGGCTCGTAGCTTATAGGGCCATGATTGATTGCTTCAGCGGGAGCATTGTTTTTGCCATTCCGGGGCAAGAGATGTTTGTAGTGGCGATGCCTCGCCCAGAGGGAGGATCGACCGCTCATCTGTATTACATTGAGGAGGATACCTCTAAGGAGGTAGTGATTCCTTTAGATTCTATCCCAGTAGTCAGGGAGTATTCGGATGTGTTTCAGGAGATACCAGGCTTACCCCAAGTCGAGAGATAGACTTTGTTATAGATTTTCTACCGGGTACGAGACCTATAGCACGCGCACCGTACCGTATGGCTCCAGCTGAGATGAGGGAGTTACGGGATCAGATAGAGCAGCTTTTAGGTCAGGGCTTTATTCGCAGGAGTACCTCACCTTGGGGCGCTCCAGTTCTGTTTGTGAAGAAGAGAGACGGTTCACTGAGATTGTGTGTGGACTACCGAGAGTTGAATAAGGTCACGATACGGAATAAGTATCCGTTGCCTCGAATCGATGACTTATTCGACCAGTTGAGAGGAGCTTCTTTCTTCTCGAAGATTGATTTGAGATCGGGATACCATCAGTTGCGTATCAGGGAGGAGGATGTCTCGAAGACTGCGTTCTTGTCGAGATATGGTTCTTACGAGTTTCGGGTTATGCCTTTCGGCTTGACCAACGCTCCAGCTGTGTTTATGGACTTGATGAACAGAGTGTTCAGGGATTTCCTAGACCAGTTTGTCATTGTCTTCATTGATGATATTCTGGTTTACTCCCAGACAAAGGAGGAGCACGCCGAGCATTTGAGGCAGGTTTTGCAGACACTTCGTCAGAACGAGTTGTACGCAAAATATGAGAAGTGCGGGTTTTGGCTGAAGGAAGTCCAGTTTTTGGGAAACATTATTTCCGACCGGGGAATATCTGTTGATCCGGGGAAGGTATCAGCGGTGAGGGAGTGGGGACAGCCCACGACACCAACGGAGATTCGTAGTTTCTTGGGTCTAGCAGGATACTACAGGAGGTTTATTCGGGGTTTCTCAGAGATAGCAGGTCCTTTGACACATCTGACTCGTAAGGGTGTGCCATACATCTGGAGTGACGCCTGTCAGTTGGCATTCGATGAATTGAAGGACAAATTGACCTGAACACTTGTGTTAGCATTGCCGAGACCGGGAGTTGAGTATTTGGTTTACACCGATGCGTCTTTGCAAGGACTGGGAGGTGTATTGCAGCAGGAGAGACATGCCATAGCTTATGCTTCCCGTAAGCTTAAGCCTCATGAGAAGAATTACCCCACGCATGATTTGGAGTTGGCGGCAGTGGTATTTACCCTACGGATTTGGAGGCACTATCTTTTGGGGGAGAAGTTCCAACTGTTCACGGACCACAAGTCCCTACAGTACCTGTTCACGCAGAAGGAATTGAATATGCGGCAGCGTAGGTGGCTTGAGTTTGTGAAGGACTACCAGTTCGACATCCAGTACCACTCGGGAAAAGCTAACGTGGTAGCAGACGCGTTGGGCCGTAGGCCAGCAGATGAGGTGGCAGAGGTGTGGAAGGCTAAGTGGAAGGAATTGGGACACCAGGATGCAGTGGCCCGATCTTTCATGTCTGTGATGACCGTTACACCGCAGATTGTCACGAAGGTAGTACGGGCACAGGCTAATGACTCGTTCTGTTAGGAGCAGATAGTTCGATTACTAGCAGAGGGAGCCGAGTCCTATACCGTTAGCTCAGACGGGGGATTACGCTTCAATGGGAGATTGGTAGTTCCGGAAGGGGAGGAATTGCGACACGATGTGATGGCAGAGTCGCACGGCTCACGGTTCGCGGTACATCCCGGAGGGGACAAAATGTACCAAGACATGAGACGCCAGTATTGGTGGAGCGGTATGAAGAGAGATATCGCTGAGTTTGTTTCGAAATGTGCCACTTGTCAGCTTGTAAAAGTGGATCATCAGAAACCGGCAGGATTGCTTCAGCCGTTGGAGGTCCCGGTGTGGATGTGGGAGAGCATATCCATGGACTTTATCACGGGGTTGCCTACGTCGCAGAGGGGTCACGACTTCGTTTGGGTAATTGTGGACAGGTTGTCCAAGGTCGCTCACTTTTTACCCGTAAGGACTGACTACACTATGGGACAGTATGCCCAGCTCTTCATTTCAGATGCCTCCGAGACGTGCACCAAAGGATAGGCGTGTCCAAGCCGAGCAGCCAGTAGCTCCGGCTCAGGGAACAATGAACGCAAATGAGGTAGCCGCCATCGTTGCTCAGGCGGTGAATGCAGCGCTAGCGGTAGTACAACAGGCTCCTCCCCAAGCTCATGTAGTGGCGCCAGTACCTGCACAACTTCCATCTGCATGGGAGCGGGTTAGGGATGCCTTTCAGAAGGCGCATCCCCTTGAGTTCTCGGGTAGTTCAGATATCATCATTGTCAGCCAGTGGAAGAAAGATATCCAGAGGCATCTGCGTATGTATGAGTGCACAAACGTACATAAACAGTTGTTGGCTTCCTTTAAGCTAGTGGGGGCCACTTTGCAGTGGTGGGAGTCCACCACCACCTTGGAGGAGAGGGATGTTATCCCGATTCAGTCATTCTGGGAGCGGTTTGACCGCAAATATTTTCCATCCGCCATGCAAACTGAGATGAGGCGAAAGTTACTGAACTTGAAGCAGGAAAATTCTACTGTTGCTGAGTATGAAGAGAAGTTCACAAGACTTCTCACTATAGTGCCAGATGAGGCACCCACTAAGGGTAAGAAGATACTATTGTTTATGGACGGGTTAGCCTGGAGGATCCGTCAGCACCTTATAGGAAATCTGTCTCTGAGTACCTACACAGATGTACTCAATGCTGCTTTGCTACACTGCCAGGATCACCGCTTCCATCTACAGGGAAGCAAACGAGCAGGAGAGTCCGACCAGCAGGGCAGGATAGGGGGTAGTGGTGCTAGTGGAACACCGACATCTCAGGGGCAGACTCGTCAGCATGAGCAGAGTTCTCATCAGGGGGACCCTGTCAAGCGATTCCGATCAGGTGATTCCAGGCAGGGATTTGGGGGATTTAGGCAGGGTCAGCAGGGCCAGCCTAATCAGCAGGGCTAGCAGGGCCGACATCGTCAGTCGCAGGGGCAGCAACAGGGCCATCAGGGCCAACAACGATTTCAGCAGGGCCAGCAGGGCCAATGGAGGGGTGGTAACGGCCAGCAGGGCCGTAATCAGCAGGGACAGAGGGGAGGAAATTTTAAGTGTCGATGCTTCGGGTGTGGTAAAAATGGCCACAAGCGCCAGGATTGTCCAGAGGGTGATAGGGTCCCACAGGAGCAGGGTGCCCGTAATGAACCACAGAGGTCACTTTTTCTAGCCGCCCTCCCAGTACCAGCTCAGGTACCAGCCCTGCCAGCCACTCCATCCGCTCCAGTGCAGCAAGGGCGGTTACAGTACGGACGTGTCTATAACGTCCACCAGGCAGCAGCTCCACAAGCACCACCCGCGATTGAGGGTATGTTTCCTATCCATGGTACTATGGGTCGGGTTTTATTTGATACTGGAGCGACACACTGTTTTATAGCTACCCATTTTACGAAGGCTTTAGGGTTATTAGCCACAACAGAGAGCACTGTAACGTGTGTAGACTCACCACTGGGAAATGGATCGTTAATTTTCTTTATATGCCGGAGTGTAGGAGTAGAGATTGGTAGCTCGGTATTACCAGCAGACATGTTAGTCTTAGATATGTATGAGCACGACGTTATTATTGGTATGGATTGGCTCGCAGCTTACAGAGCCATGATAGATTGTTTCGGTGGGAGTATTGTCTTTGCCATTCCGGGACAAGAGATGTTTGTAGTGGCGATGCCTCGCCCAGAGGGAGGCTCGACCGCTCATTTATATTACATAGAGGAGGATACCTCTAAGGAGGTCATGATTCCCTTAGACTCGATCCCAGTTGTTCGTGAGTATTCTGATGTATTTCAGGAGATACCAGGCCTACCCCCAGTCGAGAGATAGATTTTATCATAGATTTATTATCGGATACTCGACCGATAGCACGTGCTCCATACCGTATGGCTCCGGCAGAAATGCGTGAGTTACGGGATCAGATAGAGCAGCTGTTAGTCTAGGGTTTCATTCGTAGGAGTACCTCACCTTGGGGCGCTCCAGTGTTGTTTATGAAAAAGAGAGATGGTTCACTGAGGCTATGTGTGGACTACCGGGAACTGAACAAGGTCACGATACGGAACAAGTATCCGTTGCCTCGAATCGATGATCTGTTCGACCAACTGAGGGGAGCAACTTTTTTTTCGAAGAAATATCTGAGGTCAGGGTACCATCAGCTACGTATTAGGGAGCAGGATGTTTCAAAGACTGCTTTCTTGACGAGATATGGATCCTATGAGTTCAGAGTGATGCCGCTTGGACTCACAAATTCTCCAGCCATATTCATGGACTTGATGAACCGAGTGTTCAGAGAGTTCTTGGATCAGTTTGTCATCGTCTTCATAGATGACATCTTGATATATTCACACACCGAGCAAGAGCATGTCGAACACTTGAGAAAAGTTCTTCAGACTCTACGAGAGCATTGGCTATATGCTAAGTACGAGAAGTGCGGGTTCTGGTTATGGGAAGTGCAGTTCTTGGGACATGTTATTTCTGAACGAGGGATAGTAGTTGACCCGAGTAAAGTGTCAGCGGTAAGGAAGTGGGGACAACCCACGACATCGACGGAAGTGCGTAATTTCTTGGGATTAGCCAGATACTATAGGAGATTCACTCGGGGGTTCTCCAAAATAGCGGGTCCATTGACGAACCTGACTCGCAAGGGGGTACCATATATTTGGGACGATGCTTGTCAATTGGCTTTCGACGAGCTAAAAGACAAGCTTACTTCAGCACCGGTCCTTGCTTTACCTAAGTTGGGCGTGGAGTATCTGGTCTACACCGATGCCTCTTTACGGGGACTCGAGGGAGTACTTCAGCAGGAGGAGAAGGCTATAGCTTTTGCATCCCGCAAGCTTAAGCCTCACGAGAAGAATTACCCCACACACGACCTAGAGTTAGCAGCGGTCATTTTTGTATTGAGGATATGGAGACACTACTTATTGAGGGAGAAATTTCGCTTGTTCACAGACCACAAGTCACTGCAGTACATGTTCACTCAGCAAGAGCTGAATATGCGTCAGCGCAGGTGGTTAGAGTTTGTGAACGACTATTAGTTCGATATACAGTACCATTCGGGGAAGGCCAACGTAGTTACCGATGTGTTGAGCCGTAGGCCGGTAGATGATGTAACGGACATCTGGAAAGCGAAGTGGAAAGAGTGTCACCAGGACACAGTAGCCCGTTCCTTTATATCTGTCATGACAGTGACACCCGAGATTGTTACGAGGGTAATACAGGCACATACTGCAGACCCATTTTGTCAGGAACAGATTATACGACTTTTAGCTGAGGGTGCTGAGTCCTATTTTGTTAGTTCTGATGGAGGTTTGAGGTTTAATGAGAGATTGGTGGTCCCAGAAGGAGCAGACTTACGTCATGCAGTGATGACCCAGTCTCACGGGTCCCGATTTGCGGCGCATCTTGGGGGAGATAAGATGTACCAGGATATGAGGCGACAATACTGGTGGAGTGGGATGAAAAAGGACATTGCTGAATTCGTGTCCAAGTGTTCTACCTGCCAGCTGGTAAAGGTGGACCACCAGAAACCATCAGGGTTGCTTCAGCCATTGGAAATACCCGCGTGGAAGTGGGAGAGTATTTCTATGGATTTTATTACTGGGTTGCCTGCATCACAGCGGGGCCACGACTCCATCTAGGTGATTGTGGACCGTTTGACCAAGGTGGCTCATTTTCTGCCGGTACGGACAGACTATACCACGGGTTAGTATGCTCAGTTGTTCATTGCTGAGATTGTCAGATTACATGGGGTGCCCCTGAATATTGTGTCAGATATAGATAAGATCTTCGTGTCACATTTCTGGGAGAGCTTTCAGGAGGCCATGGGTACAGAATTGAGGTTAAGTTCAGCTTATCACCAACAGACAGATGGACAAACAGAGCGTACTAATCAGATGTTGGAGGATATGCTACGCATGTGTGTCCTTGATTTTGGAGGAGGTTGGGAGCCACATCTTCCACTGGTAGAGTTCGCTTATAATAACTCTTATCAGTTCACAATTGGCATGGCTCCATTCGAGGCTTTGTATGGTAGGCCTTGTCGTTCCCTAGCGTGTTGGCTAGATGTGGGGGATAACAAGTTGCTAGGACCAGAGGTGATTCAGGAAACCTCCGCGAGGATTGAGATTATCAGGAGTCGCATTTGGGTAGCCCAGGACATGCAGAAAAGCTACGCCGATGTAAAACGGTTCTTCCAAGAGTTTAACGTGGGGGACCAAGTATTACTACGTGTATCTCCTATGAAAGGAGTGATGAGATTCGGGAAGAAAGAGAAATTGGCCCCGAGGTACGTGGGACCATTTCCCATCATCGAGAGGTTTGGGCCGGTAGCAGATTGGGGCTGCCAGAGCATTTTCATCGCATTCACGATGTATTCCACATCTCGTCGTTGAGACGATACCTTCGGGATGATATGGCCCATACCCATATCGCGATTGAGAAGATTGACTTACAGCCCGACAACTCTTACGCGGAAAGACCAGTGGCTATCCTAGACCATAGCGAAAGGAGATTGAGGTCGAAGGTAGTTCCACTTGTACGGGTACAGCGGGAGCATCATAATGTGGAGGAATCCACCTGGGAGCGCGAGGCAGATATGCGCGAGAAATACCCAGATTTATTCTTACCAGGTATGCCTTATTTTCCGAATTTCAGGACGAAATTCCGTTATTAGGGGGGAAGTATGTGATACCCCGTATTTTTATGCTTTCTGAATTTGGGGATTTATTAAATTTGATGTGAATTATTAATTTAATATAAATTCGGAAATTAATTATTTTTAATTACTAACGTGACGAGAGTTAGTAATTATTGGAAACTTGTTGAATATTACTAATGAGCAAAGTAATATATAAAATTGGTTCTATTAAATGTCACGAGTGAATAAAATGATAATTTTAGAAATTTAAGTCGAGACACGCCCGTGTCGTGTCGGGACTAAATTTTGATTAATAAAAGTGAATAAATTATAAGTCACCCGTATGGTCATTTCGAGTGCGCCAAAGTGTCCGAAAGGTCGAGATAGTCAAAATAATGTACCCGGGGATTTAGTTTGGATCTCGGGGCGTTTTTAGGCTTAATTAACACCCCGGGAGGGTGTTTTAGGCATTTTGTATTTTTGGGCTTGGAAACCTACGAATTTTCTAGGTTATATCAGATGCTTAGGGTTGTCTTCTAGGGTTAACACAACCAAAAACAAAAGACGGCCATTGGAGAAGGAAAGGAAGAGCTTACCAAGGAGTTATAGGCCAAGAACCCCTCTGTTTGCACCGCCGTCACCGCCAAACGTTAGATCGCGTAACAAGGATCACCACCACACTGATTTCATCCACAAATCAGAAACAAAAATTCCCAGGCAAGTTTTTATCTTGCTTAATTTAGTTAATGCCTCATTCATATTAGTTTAGGGTTGATTAGGATAAGTTTGTATGAAAGAAAACCTATGATGGAGGTTAGAAATCGCATGTTGTAGAGATATAAACATCATTCTGGAAATTCCCTTCACATGTAGAGGTTGAACCACGAATTTACATTGGGTTAGAAGTAGAAATTTTGGAAAAAGAATGAGAAGAATTAAGTTAAAGAAATTTTTAGGGTTCATGAGAATTATATAAATTTTGGCCCTTTTAATCCATGATACTTGATGAAAACTCACACGCCTTACGTAGAATATTGTTCATTTGGGTTTATAATGATTGTGGTATAAATTTTTGGGAGTTTGGGAGTTAAAAAATTGGATTTGGATGATTTTAGATGATAATCCCCGTAACTAGTATTCTGCAGTTTTTGCCATACCTGCTTGATCGATCGATCGATCGACCCCTCCTAGGAAGAACTAGATTTTTCATAGTATTAACTTAATCCGAGTAAATGCGTAATAAACCTTGATCAATGTTACTAGGACATAATGAAACATAAAAATGACTAGTAGGGTCAAGGTAAACCCCGTTAAATGGAACTTTAATGAAATGGGAAAATGAAGGGTAAATGGGGAAATATTCATACCTAAGAAATCGAACATGAGTAGACTTAATAATCGAAATGTCTAGGAGTTGGATTAGAAGGTAAGTGAGGGCCTACTGAAATTGTACTTAGGTAAAGAGAATACTTCGAGAGATGAGAAGTGAGTTGGAATACCTTAAATTTCAAAAATAGAATGAATAAGTTCGTTATAAGAAATAATCGAATAAAATGTACTAAGAATGGGATAATATAATGTTGGGCCGTGGGCGTACCTAACTTATGAATGTGAATCGTTATACATCTATATAATTCTGTGATTGTTCATATATGTTATATATGTGTAAAAATCATGCCCGCGCTACTTGTTATCCCCGAGGTTACCGCGCTGGGATAGTCTTATCTCAATGGGACCTTTATGGGGGATATTGACTCGTACCCTAGAAGATAGGAATCCTTGGTACAGGCTATCGGATCGATAGTCAGACGGTCCTAAGAGACGTGAGGGTATGTGCTGACCTCTTAGAGACTTGGAAACTATGCTTTGCCTCAATATTGTATGTGTTTTATGTTAATATAGTTCGAGAGTGATTCCGAACTTGTATTTCCCTTAGTACGAGTGATACGGGGACTAAATAGCATAGTATGCCCGCACCATAATTGTTATGTGGGGTGCTGTTAGAATATATATATTATATGAGTATTTAATATATATATTTAAATCTGGAATTTGGGAACTACCTACTGTGTCTATGGTAAGTAAGAAATGAATAATTAATTCAACTTGGGTATAAGTGTTTGAAAAGCATGATATATTACTGAGAAACTTTATTATTATATAAGGTTTAATTGAGAACTTTGCTTTTAAATAAAATTTACCCTCTTAAACATTTGAATTCGTCGGTTTGAAATCTCATGAGCAACTTAAGATAAGATCTGTTAAACTGTTGGGAAGGTTAATGCGATAGGTGTGCACACTAGAAGAGAGGTGAGACGTTCTCAAGAGAGTTTCGTTACTAATATGTTGTTGAATTAGCCAGTAAACATTTTAAATACTTGCTAAACTAAATTTTTAAACTGTTTTACCATCGGGCTCTGACCCGTTTACTGTTATCTCTCCTCTCTTGTAAATATATGTATATATTACAGGTGCCCAGCCACAGGGGCGTCTTGCATAGGATCCTTTGGAAGGAACACGCTGCAACTTAGGTGGGAGTTGCAGGCCTCTTGCTTAGACGATCACATTTTTTTTTATTCCACTCCTAGCATTATTTTATCCAGTTGGGCATGTGTCGCCTGTAATACCCCGTATTTTTGTGATATTTATTTATGGGATTAATTGAATTATATGCATATTAATTGGAAATTAATCCAGATTAAAATACTAGCGAGATACAAGTTGGTATTTGATTATAATGTGAATATATGATTATATATGAATATTGAATTATGAAATTTGTCGTGAGATTGAAATACGACAATTTGGGAATTTTGTTGAGACGCGTGTGACAGTCGCGTCAGGTATATATTTATTTTAATTAAAAAGTGAATTTTATTTCTATTAATCGTATGGTCGTTTTGAGTGTGCCAACGCGTCCGAAAGGGTCGAAATAGTCAGAAAACACTAGTCGGGGGTTTAGTTTGGGTCCCGGTTAGGCCATGCCGGCAACGTATAAGGGTAGTTTGGTAATTTTGAATTTTTGGGAATTAAAACCTACGAAAATTGGGAATTAAAAAGCTGACTTGGTAATTACCCACTAAACCCACTAACCACATCTTAGGACTTAATGGGCTACGGGGGTTATTAGAATTGTTCCAAAATTTCTTAAGGCAAACCCTAGCCACCATTATCAATTTGGAGAAGAAAAGCTTGGAGAGAGAGGGAGGAGGAATTCTACAGAGAGAGAGAGAACCATTCATCAGATTCGTCATCAAATTCAGAGATACATATGAGGCAAGTGGTTTAATTTCGTTATTTTGCAAAGAATGTTTCTTCCATGAGTAGGAAACTGATAAAATCTTATTGTTCTTGGGAGTTGATGAAAAACCCATTTAAATTGGATGTAGAATTTACATTTTGATGAGGAATCGCGTGTAGATTTGTATTTAGATGATTATTCTAAGCATAATATATTTTGGATAAAATGAAAAAACGGATTTAATTAGATTCTTTGATGATTTATAAACTTCTAGGGTTCATATTCTTGAGATTGGGGGAAATATGAAGAGAATTGAAAATTGAATGAGGTTGGGATGAATTAACCCCACTAAATGCGTTAGTATATGACCTAAATATGTTTAGGAATGATTAGTAGCTTTGAACAATCATTGGATTAGTGTTTGGATGAGGTTAGAGCTGAAGAGAAGTTGGAAAAACGAGATTAGAAAAATCTGGGCTCGAATCTGGCCACTCGTTAGGAGACCTGCCCAGGTCGTTCGAACGAGCTTCTAACGAGTTGACAGTTTGACTTCTAACGAGGGTGATGTTCGTTCAATGACTTTCATTCGAACGAGACCTCGTTAGAAAGCCCACTTCGTTCGAACGAACTCTCGTTCGAACAGCCTCGTTCGAACGAGACTTCTAACGAGTTGACAGTTTAGGCTTTTTAGCCTGTTTTGATTTCGCGTGTCCCGTAACCTTACTTAATGGTAGAGATAACCTTCCCTTGATGATAAATTGTTATAGTAGGGACATTTGAGATATATAGAGGAGTAAAACCTAGAAGTGGGATTCGAACCAAATGGAAATTATGGAGTAGGACGTGAGTGTCTATTACGATGCGAGAATATTTATGGCCTAAATAATTATATTAACCGGGAACATATAAATTGTGTAGCATTATATGTCGGTACGTATGAGAAGTGTACCACCAAAATATTTTGGTGATTACAAAGATGTGTGCATACTTAGTATATGTATTGATTTTATGTGTATGACATACCTACCATACTTGCTATCACGGGAGGTTTACGTTCGCTTAGGGCCCTCTAATCCTTGTGTTGCCCGGATTTAGACTGGTACCTCGATGAACATAGGTCAGAGAAGGGCTTATTGAGATGTTAATAAGTCTGCTGATCGTGGGAGCGCAGGTATGTGCGTGACCCATGTGATGTGACTGTGTTCGCCTCCATTGTTTGTGATTGTTGTTATCTGAGAACGATTCCTGAGAGATTCGGAATGCGTGATCCTTATGTACGTGATGTACCGGGATGGATAGCAGAGTATGTGTGCACCGCAGCTTAGTCTCGGGGTGCTTATATTGTATATTTATGACGTGAATAATATACACTTAATTAATGGGAACGTTCATGTGTTATTGTGTGTATAAATATGGAAACGTTTTGAGAAAACATAAAGGGATAACCTGAAATGAATTGTATTACTAATTGAGAATCTGAGTTTAAGTAAAGCCCTCTATTGATTTGATAACTCTAGAATGTAATATGGGAATCGAGTAGTAAGAATTAGAACTTATTACGGTTTGGTTGGTTATGTATGTATTTAGATGGGTACGGTACGTTAGGAGTGCACATGTAGTCGAGAGGTGAGAATTTCATGTGAGTGCACGTCCTAACATGTATTTTGCATTTAATGTTTTAATGTTATTAAAACACTTGCTGTTTTTAAAATGATTTCCACTTTCGGGCTCTGACCCATTTGCTTTCAAATCTATTTTTGTAAAAACCATTTTAGGTGCCCAGCCACAAGGACACCATGCTTAGGATCCTCATTCAGGTGACGAGTTGTAGCTGTTTGTGGAAGTTACATGACTTTGCTTGTAGACGCTTCATCTATCTTGACTCTATATTCAGCATTTATCAGTTGTAGGGCATGTCGCCCATTTCTTTTAGAGACATTTCATTTATTTCAGTTATTCAGACTTCGGGCATGTAATTAATTCAGGATTCAGACTTGTCATTTTACTTTCAGTTGTGGAATTGTTGTGAGGAGTTTTCCTCCGGACTTATTATTATTTGTTAGTTATTTCATTACTTCGTTATGGTGAATGGATTATGTTGTTCTTCCATTATTCTTCTATTGCATGTTAATCAGACTTAAATTAAAATTTGGCAACTTACTTTTTAAATACTAGGTGGTTAGTAATTATAAAAATGTTTTCGACAGTGATGCTATTAACTGAACCAACTTGGCATTTTGTATTGATTTAATAAAGGAGTAGCTACCCGGTATTTAATTAGTCGGGGTGTCACAGGTGGTATCTGAGCATCAGGTTCTAGTGTCCATTAGGATCTGTACGGCTTATTATGTTTCCGCTGAGCTTTCTTTGATGTAGAGCCCTATATTTTAGGACTGTTGTATTCTCTTGTATATGCTACGTTCTTCAGCTATTTTGAGTTTATAACTGCGAACTTATAAACTTTATTCTTGTTTCAGAATGCCTCCACGACGTGCACAAAGGATTCCCAGGGATGCAACGCCAGAACCACAGCCCGCACCAGTTCAGGGCACGATGAATGCTGCCGAGGTTGCAGCCATTGTGGCCCAGGCGGTAAATGCCGCACTAGCCGTAGTTCAGCAGGCATCACCTCAGGCGCCGATAGCCGCGCCAGTTCAGGCACATGCATTCCCGTCTGCTTGGGAACGTGTACGTGATGCTTTTCAGAAAGCGCACCCTCCGGAGTTCGCAGGTAGCTCCGATGTTGTGGTTTCGAGTCAGTGGAGGAAGGATATTCAGCGGCACTTGTGGATGTATGAGTGCACCGATGTCCAGAAGCAGATACTAGCTACCTTTAAGCTAGTGGGGTCTGCACTGCAGTGGTGGGAGTCTATTACCACCGTGGAGGAGAGAGATACTCTCACTATTCAGGAGTTTTGGGTGCGGTTCGACCGCAAATACTTTTCGTCAGCTGTTCACACAGAGATGAGAAGGAAGTTGATGACCCTTAGACAGGAGGGTAAGACTGTGGCCGAGTATGAGGCCGAATTCACTGATCTTCTGAACATTGTTCCGGATGAGATACCGACAGAGGAGAAGAAGATACAGAAATTTACGGACGGGTTGACATGGAGGATTCGTCAGCACTCGTTAGGGAACCTCTCCTTAGCCACTTATTCTGATGTGGTTAACGCTGCATTGCTCCATTGCCAGGATCACCGTTTTCACATGGCTGAGGGCAAGCGATCGGGAGAGTCCAGCCATCAGGGCAGGACTCGAGAAAATGGTGCCAGTGGGGCACAATCTGTTTAGGGGCAGAGATAGGGTGATCAGGGTACCCAGCAAGGGGATCACAAGAGGTTCAGGTCAGGAAATTTCAGGCACGGATAGGGAGGTTTCCGGCAGGGCCATCAGGGTCCGAACGGCCATCAGAACCAGCAGGGTCAGAATGGTCAATAGCAGTTTCAGCAGGGCCAGTGGAGGAACGGTAATGGCCACCAGGGTCGGGGGCAGCAGGGACCGAGAGGGGGGAACTTCCCGAGGAAGTGTTTCGTTTGTGGTAAGACTGGCCATAAATGCCAGGACTGTCCTGATAGGGGCAGGGCCCCGCAGCAGCAGCAGGGTGCTCGACATGAGCCACAGAGGCCACTTTTTCCACCTGCTCTCCCAGCTCCAGCTCAGGTGCCAGCTCTTACAGCCATTCCAGCAGTTCTTGTGCAGCAGGGGCAGTTACAGTATGGACGTGTCTATAACGTCCACCAGGCAGCAGCTCCACAGGCACCACTCGCGATTGAGGGTATGTTTCCTATCCATGGTACTATGGGTCGGGTTTTGTTTGATACGGGGGCAACGCATTATTTTATAGCTACACATTTTGCGAAAGCCTTAGGGTTGTTAGCCACAGCAGAGAGCACAGTGACGTGTGTAGACTTACCATTGGGGAGTGGGTCGCTTATTTTCTTTATATGCCGGGGAGTAGGGGTAGAGATTGGTAGTTTGGTATTACCTGCAGACATGTTGGTATTAGATATGCATGTTCACGATGTGATTATCGGTATGGATTGGCTCGCGGATTATAGAGCCATAATTGATTGCTTCGGTGGGAGCATTGTTTTTGCCATTCCGGGGCAAGAGATGTTTGTAGTGGCGATGCCTCGCCCAGAGGGAGGTTCGACCGCTCATTTGTACTACATAGAGGAGGATACCTCTAAGGAGGTTGTGATTCCTTTAGATTCGATCCCGGTTGTCAGGGAGTATTCCGATGTGTTTCAGGAGATACCAGGCCTACCCCCCAGTCGAGAGATAGGCTTTGTCATAGATTTATTGCCAGATACGAGACCTATAGCACGCGCACCGTACCGTATGGCTCCGACAGAGATGCGAGAGCTACGAGATCAGATTGAGCAGTTGGTTGGTCAGGGGTTTATACGGAAGAGTACTTCGCCGTGGGTTGCCCCTGTGTTGTTGGTGAAGAAGAGAGATGGTTCACTGAGATTGTGTGTGGACTACCGAGAGTTGAATGAGGTCACGATACGGAATAAGTATCCATTGCCTCGAATCGATGACTTGTTCGACCAGTTGAGAGGAGCTTCTTTCTTCTCAAAGATTGATTTACGATCGGGATACCATCAGTTGCGTATCAGGGAAGAGGACGTCTCGAAGACTGCATTCTTGTCGAGATATGGTTCTTACGAGTTTCGGGTTATGCCTTTTGGTTTGACCAACGCTCCAGCCGTGTTTATGGACTCGATGAATAGGGTGTTCAGGGATTTCCTAGATCAGTTTGTCATTGTCTTCATTGATGATATTCTGGTTTACTCCCAGACAGAGGAGGAGCACGTCGAGCATTTGAGGCAAGTTTTGCAGACGCTACGTCAGAACGAGCTGTATGCAAAATATGAGAAGTGCGGGTTTTGGCTGAAGGAGGTCCAGTTTTTGGGACATATTATTTCCGACCGGGGGATATCTGTTGATCCGGGGAAGCTATCCGCGGTGAGGGAGTGGGGACAGCCCACGACACCGACGGAGATCCGTAGTTTCTTGGGATTAGCAGGATACTACAGGAGGTTCATTCGGGGATTTTCGAAGATAGCGGGTCCTTTGACACATCTGACTCGTAAGGGTGTGCCATTCATCTGGAGTGATGCCTGTCAGTTGGCATTCGATGAGTTGAAGGATAAGTTGACCTCAGCACCTGTGTTAGCATTGCCGAGACCAGGAGTTGAGTATCTAGTCTACACCGATGCGTCCTTACAAGGACTTGGAGGTGTATTACAGCAGGAGAGTCAGGCCATAGCTTATGCTTCCCGTAAGCTTAAGCCTCATGAGAAGAATTACCCCACTCATGATTTGGAGTTGGCGGCAGTAGTATTTGCCCTTCGTATTTGGAGACATTACCTTTTGGGGGAAAAGTTATGATTGTTCACGGACCACAAGTCCCTACAGTACCTATTCACGTAAAAGGAGTTGAATATGCGGCAGCGAAGGTGGCTTGAGTTTGTGAAGGATTATCAGTTTGATATCCAGTATCACCCGGGGAAGGCTAACGTGGTAGCAGACGCGTTGAGCTGTAGGCCAGTAGATGAGGTGGTAAGGGTGTGGAAGGTCAAGTGGAAGGAGTTGGGACACCAGGATGCAGTGGCCCGATCGTTCATGTCTGTGATGACCGTTACACCTCAGATTGTCACGAAGGTAGTAAAGGCACAGGCAAATGACTCGTTCTGTCAGGAGCAGATAGTTCGATTACTAGCAGAGGGAGCCGAGTCATATACCGTTAACTCAGACGGGGGATTACGCTTCAATGGGAGATTGGTAGTTCCGGAAGGGGAGGAATTGTGGCATGAGGTGATGGCAGAGTCGCACGGCTCACGGTTCGCGGTACATCCCGGTGGGGACAAAATGTACCAAGACATGAGACGACAGTATTGGTGGAGCGGGATGAAAAGAGATATTGTCGAGTTTGTTTCAAAATGCGCCACTTGTCAGCTAGTAAAAGTGGATCATCAGAGACCGGCAGGACTTCTACAGCCATTGGAGGTCCCGATGTGGATGTGGGAGAGCATATCCATGGAATTTATCACGGGGTTGCCTACGTCACAGAGAGGTCACGACTCCATTTGGGTAATTGTGGGCAGGTTGACCAAAGTCGCTCATTTTCTACCCGTAAGGACAGGCTACACTACGGGACAGTATGGCCAGCTCTTCATTGCAGAGATAGTGAGACTTCACGGTGTGCCCCTAAATATCGTGTCTGACAGAGACAAGATATTCGTTTCACGGTTTTGGGAGAGTTTTCAGGAGGCCATGGGCACGGAATTGCGGTTGAGTACGGCGTATCACCCGCAGACCGATGGGCAAACCGAGCGTACAAACGAGATGTTGGAGGACATGTTGCGTATGTGCATCATTGATTTCGAAGGTGGATGGGAGCAGTATCTTCCACTGGTGGAGTTTGCTTACAATAACTCCTACCAGTTCACCATTGGCATGGCTCCATTTGAGGCATTGTACGGTATACCTTGTCGTTCCCCAGCATGTTGGTTGGAGGTGGGGGACAACAAACTACTTGGGCCGGAAGTGATTCAGGATACTTCGGCGAGGATAGAATTGATTCGGAGTCGCATTCGGGTAGCTCAGGATCGGCAGAAAAGCTATGCTGATGCGAAGAGGTCCTTCAGGGAGTTCCAAGTGGGGGACCAGGTTTTGCTCAGAGTATCTCCTATAAAGGGGATTATGCGTTTCGGGAAGAAAGGGAAGTTGGCACCGAGGTATGTGGGACCATTCCCTATTATTGAGCGGATTGGACCGGTTGCGTATAGGCTTGGGTTACCGGAGCATTTGCATCGGATTCACGATGTGTTTCATATTTCCTCGCTAAGGAAATATCTTAGAGACGATTTGGCTCATTCTCATATTGCTTTGGAGGACATCGATCTCCAGCCTGATAGCTCCTACGAGGAGTGGCCAATTGCTATTTTGGACCAAAGTGAGCGGAAACTGCGGTCAAATATAGTTCCGTTAGTACGTGTTCAGTGGCGACATCATAATGTCGAGGAGTCCACATGGGAGCGCGAGGATGAGATGCGCGAAAGTTGTCCAGAGTTGTTCTTACCAGGTACTTTCTAGTTCCGAATTTCGGGACGAAATTCAGTTATTAGGGGGGAAGTATGTAATACCCCGTATTTTTGTGATATTTATTTATGGGATTAATTGAATTAAATGCGTATTAATTGGAAATTAATCCGGATTAAAATACTAGCGAGATGCGAGTTGGTACTTGATTATAATGTGCATATATGATTATATATGAATATTGAATTATGAAATTTGTCCTGAGATTGAAATACGGCAATTTGGGAATTTTGTTGAGACGCGTGTGACAGTCGCGTCAGGTATATATTTATTTTAATTAAAAAGTTAATTTTATTTCTATTAACCGTATGGTCGTTTTGAGTGCACCAACGCGTCCGGCAGGGTCGAAATAGTCAGAAATCACTAGTCGGGGGTTTAGTTTGGGTCCCGGGGCATTTTTAGGCCATGCCGGCAACGTATAAGGGTAGTTTGGTAATTTTGAATTTTTGGGAATTAAAACCTACGAAAATTGGGAATTAAAAAGCTGACTTGGTAATTACCCACTAAACCCACTAACCACATCTTAGGACTTAATGGGCTACGGGGGTTATTAGAATTGTTCCAAAATTTCTTAAGGCAAACCCTAGCCACCATTATCACTTTGGAGAAGAAAAGCTTGGAGAGAGAGAGAGGAGGAATTCTGCAGAGAGAGAGAGAACCATTCATCAGATTCGTCATCAAATTCAGAGATACATATAAGGCAAGTGGTTTAATTTCGTTATTTTGCAAAGAATGTTTCTTCCATGAGTAGGAAACTGATAAAATCTTATTGTTCTTGGGAGTTGATGAAAAACCCATTTAAATTGGATGTAGAATTTACATTTTGATGAGGAATCGCGTGTAGATTTGTATTTAGATGATTATTCTAAGCATAATATATTTTGGATAAAATGAAAAAACGGATTTAATTAGACTCTTTGATGATTTATAAACTTCTAGGGTTCATATTCTTGAGATTGGGGGAAATATGAAGAGAATTGAAAATTGAATGAGGTTGGGATGAATTAACCCCACTAAATGCGTTAGTATATGACCTAAATATGTTTAGGAATGATTAGTAGCTTTGAACAATCATTGGATTAGTGTTTGGATGAGGTTAGAGCTGAAGAGAAGT
This sequence comes from Sambucus nigra, assembly GCA_949130495.1. Classification (NCBI taxonomy): domain Eukaryota; kingdom Viridiplantae; phylum Streptophyta; class Magnoliopsida; order Dipsacales; family Adoxaceae; genus Sambucus; species Sambucus nigra. Next base: position 153,853,969 of record OX422218.1, read on the forward strand.
TGGAAAAACGAGATTAGAAAAATCTGGGCTCGAATCTGGCCACTCGTTAGGAGACCTGCCCAGGTCGTTCGAACGAGCTTCTAACGAGTTGACAGTTTGACTTCTAACGAGGGTGATGTTCGTTCAATGACTTTCATTCGAACGAGACCTCGTTAGAAAGCCCACTTCGTTCGAACGAACTCTCGTTCGAACAGCCTCGTTCGAACGAGACTTCTAACGAGTTGACAGTTTAGGCTTTTTAGCCTGTTTTGATTTCGCGTGTCCCGTAACCTTACTTAATGGTAGAGATAACCTTCCCTTGATGATAAATTGTTATAGTAGGGACATTTGAGATATATAGAGGAGTAAAACCTAGAAGTGGGATTCGAACCAAATGGAAATTATGGAGTAGGACGTGAGTGTCTATTACGATGCGAGAATATTTACGGCCTAAATAATTATATTAACCGGGAACATATAAATTGTGTAGCATTATATGTCGGTACGTATGAGAAGTGTACCACCAATATATTTTGGTGATTACAAAGATATGTGCATACTTAGTATATGTATTGATTTTATGTGTATGACATACCTACCATACTTGCTATCACGGGAGGTTTACGTTCGCTTAGGGCCCTCTAATCCTTGTGTTGCCCGGATTTAGACTGGTACCTCGATGAACATAGGTCAGAGAAGGACTTATTGGGATGTTAATAAGTCTGCTGATCGTGGGAGCGCAGGTATGTGCGTGACCCATGTGATGTGACTGTGTTGGCCTCCATTGTTTGTGATTGTTGTTATCTGAGAACGATTCCTGAGAGATTCGGAATGCGTGATCCTTATGTACGTGATGTACCGGGATGGATAGCAGAGTATGTGTGCACCGCAGCTTAGTCTCTGGGTGCTTATATTGTATATTTATGACGTGAATAATATACACTTAATTATGAAATAGCGTTGCCAAAGCCGTTTATGAAAATAAATTATTTAAGCAACTCCGAAAGTTTGTTGAAGAAACTCTTTACTTAAATCAAAACGATTTTGAACACAAGATGTGTTAACAAAAGTATGTACGAGATATGGACAAGATTTGATAACAAGTTTTAGTAAACAGTTTAAAATGTTTTAAACTCAGCACACAAACAGAAAGGGATGAGAAGATGTAGAAATATTGATACTCAGGATTTTTAACGTGGTAAAACCTCAACCTTGAGGAAACATCCACGACTCCCTCTACGGAGTAAAACAAAAACAATCACTAAAACAAATATATGAGTTACAACCTATTTAACTAACATGCACACAAAAACAAATCTATACAAGTTCAGGATTGTACCCTCTGGCGTCCTTAACTTTTCTGCAGATCTTGTTTGTTGATGTAGTTGTCTCAGTTTGTCAACTCTTCTTTGTTCCAGCACTTTACGTCGACTTATTATTCACCAAATCTTATAGCCAACACTTTGAGTGTTTGTAGTGTGAAGATGTTTGTGAATGGTGTTCTAAATCACATGCATGCACACACACACACTTATTAGTTACAGACGATCCTAACAAATCACATATAAAGTCTATATGCAGTGTATTTGTTATTTTTCTTTCTTACAAAACCAAGAACCTTTTCGACCTTTCAAAATAACCCAGATTCCACGGAGATCTTGCTTAAGAAATCGGTCAAGACCTTTCTCAATCACTTTTGAAAATATTATGTGGATTGAGAACCCTCCAAGTGCGAATCCCACTAGGTCAGGTTAGGTTTTGTAAAAACAGAAATAGAAAAACATCTATTGTTGATCTTTGAAGAAGAAAAATGTTTTAACAGAAAACAATCAACAAAGAAATTCTCAAGATGAGAAATAAATGCAACTAAGTGTTCTGTGACATGAAAAACCTCAGATCTATGATTTCTATTGAAAAAGAAACAAGATCTGAGTCTATGTCTAAGTTGGAAATAAGATTTATGAACACAAGGATTTCAGCAACCCAGAAATCACTCAACTCGAACTCTCATAACTCAAGAAACACTAAGGATGGTGTTTGTCTGGTTATGGTGTTTATAGAGAGGTAAGTGGTTTAGGTTTAGAGGTATTTGGACGAAGTTAGGGTTTCTAACTAGGGTTTGGTTTCTCTCTTCTCTCTTCTCTCTCTTCTCTCTCCTCTCTCTATTTTCTGAGACTTTTCAAAATGGCAAAAGCTTTCGAAGGCTGAAATGGGAGGCCTTTAAATAGGAAGAGAGGAAGATTCCAGAGCATCGTTCAAAAATAATGGCTGAGATTGAGTCAAGCTCCATTGACTGTAATCCAAGGGCTCACAACAGGCGGTGGATTAAACAGGCTATGATTGGCTTAAGGGATTACACGGGGATCCACTCAAAAGACATGCAGGCCATCGATAAGGGTTGATCCAAGGGCTGATAACAAGCGATGGTATGTCTCTGTAAAGAAACACACCTAGGGCCAATCAGAGAACAGCAAGTGTTGGCCTGAGGACAAATGCAAACGCGCGTCCCAAAATAATTACATAGCCAACCCTAAAGTCTTTAGCGCTTTCGGTTTCTACCCAGAGTAACTTTAGGCCAATAAACACAACAATCCATATATATATAATAACCCCAAGACTTTATAAATCAAATTTTAATTAAATAAAACCTTGTTTAAAATATGTTTTAAATTCCCAAAAAATTATTAAAAATCAAATTGAGGGATTTAAACACACTCACAACATTAAAACACATAGGGGTGCAATATGATATGCAAGAATCAAATTCTAAGTGTGTGAGTGATGGCTATAGTCTTAGGATCATTACATGATAGATAGAAGAAGAAGCAACCCAATCTCTGAAGCTCTTTGGTTTCTAGGATAGACACTATTTTGTCACAATTTCCAAACTAGATGAGCTCTTATACAGTCTAGACTCAAATGAGTCAAAAGTATAAGGGCTTCAATCTCCCCCTTTGGAAATATGAGACAAAATCTCCTTTGAGTCATCTCAACTCGTAGGGCGACAACAAAAAAGAAAAACTTATTCCTATAAAGGTTCTATCTACCCAAATCCTAGAAAGCAAAAATTACATAACTCAACTATATACAGTTTAACATCCTATTATTACAATGAAGAATGACTGTACAAGAAGAATACCTGCAAAAAATTACTAAGATCAAGCTTTTTAGTATATGCAGTAGACTCAAATTTCTCCCCCATTTTGTCTCAAATGGACAAAGGGAAGGAACTTGGCAAATATAACAGGTATTTACTCAACACAAATCATACCAATAGATTTACGTAAAGAAATGAATCTATTATAATCAAGAGGTTTGGTAAATAAATCTGCAAGTTGTAGATCAGTAGAAAGATAATTGATTTCTAATTCCTTGGTTTCAACTAATTCACGAATAAAATGATGTCTTATTTTAATGTGCTTAGTTCGCGAGTGTTGAACTGGGTTCTTAGAAATGTTAATCGCACTTTGATTATCACAATAGAGATGAAGTGTGGGTTCTAGAATACCATAATCACTTAGCATTTGTTTAAGCCATAACAATTGGGCACAACAACTACCGGCGGCTATGTATTCAGATTCAGCAGTCGAGAGAGATGTGCAGTTCTGTTTTTTATTACTCCATCCTACCAAGTTATTACCAATATAACAACATGCGCCTGAAGTGCTTTTACTATCATCAGTACACCCAGCCCAATCAGCATCAGTGTACCCAATAATAGTGCTAGGTGTGTCATTCGTGTACCAAATTCCTAAATTTAGAGTGCCTTTAACATATTTAATTATGCGTTTAACAGCGTTTAAATGGCTCTCCTTGGGGTTATTTTGATAACGCGCACAAACACAAACAGCATACATGATATCAGGACGCGAGGCAGTCAGATAGAGTAATGTGCCAATCATACTACGATATAAGGTAGAGTCTACAGATGTTCCAGTTTCATCTTTAGATAATTTCTTTGTAGTACTCATAGGCGTTTTAGCACTTTTAGCACTCTCGAGGCCAAATTTTTTAACTATCTCTAATGCGTACTTAGTCTGCGAAAGAAACAAGCCATCTGGTTGTTGTTTGACTTGGAGACCTAGGAAGAACTGTAACTCCCCCATAAGGGACATCTGAAATTCCTGACTCATAATTTCAGCAAAAGATTTTACTTCTGAGGTAGAAGTGGATCCAAATATGATATCGTCTACATAGACTTGAGCGATAGTAATGTGTTTGCCAAAATGTTTGACAAATAAGGTTTGGTCATTTCCACCTCTTTTGAAACCTTTGTCCAGCAGAAAACTGGACAGCCGCTCATACCAGGCTCTAGGAGCTTGCTTAAGACCATATAAAGCCTTTTTCAACCGAAATACATGATTAGGATAATTAGGGTCAATGAACCCTTTAGGTTGTTCTACATAGGTTTCCTCGGCAAGTATTCCATTAAGGAACGCAGATTTAACATCCATTTGATATAATGTAAAATGCATGTGACAAGCTATAGCAAGAAGCAGACGAACTGATTCTAAACGAGTAACGGGAGCAAACGTCTCATTAAAATCAAGTCCTTCTATTTGGGAGTAACCTTGAGCAACTAGTCTAGCTTTATTTCTAATTATCATCCCATTTTCATCAGTTTTATTTTTGAAAATCCAACGAGTACCAATAACCTTTTTGTGATCAGGACGTGGAACAAGAAACCAAACATCATGAATGACAAATTGTAAAAGTTCATCCTGCATAGCAGAAATCCAGTGAGAGTCATTCAATGCCTCATTTACATTCTTTGGTTCCAAGAGAGAAACAAAGCAAGCATAGAGAGCATAATTTCTAAGTTGGGATCTTGTACGTACTGGTTCACCAGGGTTACCAACTATGTTGTTTATGGGATGATCTTTAGAAACCCAGTTAGGTACTTCAGGTGACTCAATAGGTAATGAATTATCTATTTCAGAAGAGTCATTTTCTAAAATATTTGACGATTCTTCTTCTATAGTTAATTCACTAGTCTTGCTTTCTACAGTAGTGTCACTAACAATTACATTTATGGATTCCATTAAGGTCTTAGTGCGAAGATTATACACTCGATAAGCTCTACTGTTAGGTGAATAACCTAAGAATATGGCTTTATCTCCTCTACTCTCAAATTTAGATAAGTGTTCCCTATCTTTGCAAACATAGCAGGTACTACCAAAGGTTCTAAGGTACTTAAGATTAGGCTTTTTATTGTACCAAAGTTCATAAGAGGTTTGTTTCGAATTCTTTCTAAGATAGACTCTATTAATAAGATGGCAGGCTGTACGAATAGATTCTACCCAAAAATACTTAGGTAATTTCTTAGCATGGAGCATGACACGTGCCATCTCTTGAAGAGTTCGATTCTTTCTCTCAGCTATTCCATTTTGTTGAGGGGTCTTAGGAGCACTGAACTCATGTTTGTAACCATTATAGTCACAATATTCTACAATACCAGTGTCTTTGAATTCACCACCTCTATCACTTCTGATTCTATTCACTTGAGTGTCTTTTTCATTCTCAATCCGTAAGAGAATCTTTAAAAAGGTTTGAAAAGTATCGGATTTTTGTTTTAAGAAAGCTACCCAAGTGAATCTGGTGAAGTCATCAACCATAACAAGAATATAACTGTGTCCACAAAGACTAACAGTTTGAGAAGGACCCATTAGGTCCATATGGATGAGTTCTAAGGGATTAGAGGTAAGGATATCTTTAACCCTTTTATGAGGTGCTTTAACAATTTTTCCTTCTTGACAGGGACCACAGACAATGTTATGAATAGGTTTAATTTTTGGTATTCCTCTAACTATCTGTTGAGAAGACAATTTACTCAAATTTTCGTAATTAATGTGACCCATTCTGTTATGCCATATCTCGTTGTCATCCATTCTGGCAACATTACAGATTTCAGAACTAGACATGACAGTATAACAATTGTCAGGGGTCCTGAATCCTGTAATTAAGCATTCTCCCTTTTCATTTAAAATCTTGCAATTGTTAATTGAAAAGGTAACAGTGTAGTTTGAGTCACAGAATTGTGAAATGCTAAGTAAATTAGCCTTAAGACCTTTAACTAAGAGAACATTTTCAAGAAGAGGAAGTCCTTTTTCTTTAAGGGTTCCTTTGCCTATGATCTGGGATGATATACCATCACCAAAAACAACTTTTCCACCATCAAAATGGATTTTATTTAAAAGTTTTGTATCATCACCTGTCATATGCTTGGAACATCCAGAATCCAAGTACCATCCAGAAGATGTAAGTTCAGCTTTTAGAGCAGAAACAACAATGTTACACTTCATCTGGGGTACTAGATCATCTTTTCTAATCCAAATTGCCCTGGTTTTTAGTTTGCGCTTGTTTGCTCTTATTTGATAAAATTTGCGAGCATTAGATTTTTGTTGAAAAACATTTTGCGCATGATTTTGAGTAAATTTGAATTCCTGAGCATTTGATTTAGAAAAGGTTCTGGTAATCCTTCTAGTAAATGTCCTTTTAGGTTTAGTCCTTCTATTCCTATAGTTAGAGTTTTTGCCTGGTGGCCTGGGAAGGACATAATTGTTACGACTCCTCCTAGAATAGTTAAAGTTATGATACATAGGAGTGTTGTAGATAGGTTTAATCAGTCTCCTAGCATAGCAATTATCGAAAGAGTGACCATATATATCACAATAGGAGCAATAAAGATTGCTCAGAATAGGGTTTTCCTTAGGAAAGTCTCTAAACAAAGGTTTTGAGAAATTTTGAGGCTGAATTTTATTCCTAGGTAGCACAGATTTGAAAGCAGGTTCACTTTTCCTAATAGGGGGGCAGACATATTTTCCCTTTGGTAAACTTTCATGCTTAGAGCAACTTGCATCTTCAGTGTTAGTGTTTTGATGGTCAAACTTAGTTTTTAGAGAATGAAAGTCTGGACATGTTTCAATAGGTCTTTTGCCTCCTGACACAAACTTGATAGGTTCAACATGTTTAGTTTGTGTCTTCAAATTGGGGCAAAACCCTATTCCAGTTCTATCATCAGAATTGGTTTTAGATTCAGCAACGAATTCCTCAAAACATTTAGAATTGTTTTCAAATTTGGTAAATTTTTTGAAAACAGTTGTTGTCTTTTCTTTTGTTTGTTCCAATTCTAATAATGTCCCTTTGTATTTTTTCTCCAGAATTTCATTAGCTTCAGTCAAAGTTTTCAGTTTTTCATCAAACACTTTAACTTCACTTTCATGAGACATGCATTGAGTAGTATACTCTTCAGCATTCAGTTTTACCATTAGGCTTAGATCCTCTAGCTTTTTGGTAAGATCTTTAACAATCTTTTCTAGTCTAGTACTTTTCTTAAGAGTTTTAGTATATAGAGTGTGAATGTCTGGGAGATCATCATTGTCAGAGTCACTAAGTGAAGTGTGTGAAGTGACCCCTAAGGTTTCATTTCTTAAACTCACGCACCCATTGACATCAGCAGTATCGATTTCCCTTTGACTCACACACCCCGAGGAAGAGGTATTAATGTTCTCAGTAAGTAAAGCATCTAAACCAGTTAAAGTATGATTCAAAGAAACATAACTAGAATTACTAAACTCATCCTCACTATCAAGCATAGGCATATCATCATTGTATATGATTTTGGCAAAGAAGGCTAAACAAGGATCAAAACCATCAGATGTCTCAAGTTCCTCATTTTCAGAATCACTTGAGTCATCCCAGGTTTTGCAGATATTGGCTCTAGAGTGTTTGTTTTGGGCATTTAAATTAACTCTACAGTCTTGAGCTATGTGTCCTAGTTTACCACATCTATAGCATTCAGTCTTCTTGAGGTCTCTGTGAGGTCTTGTGTTGTCCTTGTTCTGTTTGTCATGAGGTTTCTCATGAGGTTTGTGATTTGAAGGAGTGGTATAATTAGACTTGCCCTGTCTATTTGCAACACTGTTTCTAAATTTAACAATTTTCTTAAATTGTTTTGTCATTAGGGCAATCTGATTATCTAGACTTTCTAAGTCACAGTCCTCATCAGAATCATTACTAGAGGTGTTTAACTCAGGTTTAATCATCTTAGAGGTAAAGCTAAGATTGGAATTGGTATGTTTCCTATTAGTGTGGGTCAATTGTTTCTTAAACTCTAATTCCATTTCCACAGTTCTTAATTTGCTACTGAGTAATTCAGGAGTAAGATTTGTATCACACATCTCCTCAATAGCATATCTTTTATTGTCAAATTTCTGTGGTAATGATCTCAGAATTTTAGAGACAATTTCTTGTCTATCATAAGTTATACCATTGGCATGAAGTCTAGTGACAATATCAGTAAGGTTCATATAGAAATCATCGAAAGACTCAGATTCAGACATGATTAAGGTATTATACTGTTGGATTAACATCTGAGTCTTAGCAGCTTTTACTCTAGAGTCTCCTTCGTGGGCAGTAATCAAGGTATCCCATGCTTCCTTGGAAGTGGTACAGGATGAGATTCTCTTGAACTCATGTTCGTTAATAGACATAAATATAGCGTTCTTGCCTTTGTTATTATTTCGAGAAACCTGTTTCTCTTCTTGAGTAAACTCACTCAATATTTTCTTAATCCTTTTATTGCTTCCATCAGTGGCTGGTTTAGTTGGATAAAAGTATCCATTTTCAATAATATCCCAGACATCATCTCCCAGAGTGCCTTGAATGAAAGCAATCATTCTTACTTTCCAGTAAGAAAAATTGGTTCCATCAAAGACTGGAGGTCTGGTCAAGTTACCATATCTTTCGTTTTTCTCGTCCATAATTGATTTTGAGAAAACAGTTTCAGAAACTCAGGATCTTTTTGAAAAAAGTTCACCAAAAGCTCTGATACCAATTGAAATAGCGTTGCCAAAGCCGTTTATGAAAATAAACTATTTAAGCAACTCCGAAAGTTTGTTGAAGAAACTCTTTACTTAAATCAAAACGATTTTGAACACAAGATGTGTTAACAAAAGTATGTACGAGATATGGACAAGATTTGATAACAAGTTTTAGTAAACAGTTTAAAATGTTTTAAACTCAGCACACAAACAGAAAGGGATGAGAAGATGTAGAAATATTGATACTCAGGATTTTTAACGTGGTAAAACCTCAACCTTGAGGAAACATCCACGACTCCCTCTACGGAGTAAAACAAAAACAATCACTAAAACAAATATATGAGTTACAACCTATTTAACTAACATGCACACAAAAACAAATCTATACAAGTTCAGGATTGTACCCTCTGGCGTCCTTAACTTTTCTGCAGATCTTGTTTGTTGATGTAGTTGTCTCAGTTTGTCAACTCTTCTTTGTTCCAGCACTTTACGTCGACTTATTATTCACCAAATCTTATAGCCAACACTTTGAGTGTTTGTAGTGTGAAGATGTTTGTGAATGGTGTTCTAAATCACATGCATGCACACACACACACTTATTAGTTACAGACGATCCTAACAAATCACATATAAAGTCTATATGCAGTGTATTTGTTATTTTTCTTTCTTACAAAACCAAGAACCTTTTCGACCTTTCAAAATAACCCAGATTCCACGGAGATCTTGCTTAAGAAATCGGTCAAGACCTTTCTCAATCACTTTTGAAAATATTATGTGGATTGAGAACCCTCCAAGTGTGAATCCCACTAGGTCAGGTTAGGTTTTGTAAAAACAGAAATAGAAAAACATCTATTGTTGATCTTTGAAGAAGAAAAATGTTTTAACAGAAAACAATCAACAAAGAAATTCTCAAGATGAGAAATAAATGCAACTAAGTGTTCTGTGACATGAAAAACCTCAGATCTATGATTTCTATTGAAAAAGAAACAAGATCTGAGTCTATGTCTAAGTTGGAAATAAGATTTATGAACACAAGGATTTCAGCAACCCAGAAATCACTCAACTCGAACTCTCATAACTCAAGAAACACTAAGGATGGTGTTTGTCTGGTTATGGTGTTTATAGAGAGGTAAGTGGTTTAGGTTTAGAGGTATTTGGACGAAGTTAGGGTTTCTAACTAGGGTTTGGTTTCTCTCTTCTCTCTTCTCTCTCTTCTCTCTCCTCTCTCTATTTTCTGAGACTTTTCAAAATGGCAAAAGCTTTCGAAGGCTGAAATGGGAGGCCTTTAAATAGGAAGAGAGGAAGATTCCAGAGCATCGTTCAAAAACAATGGCTGAGATTGAGTCAAGCTCCATTGACTGTAATCCAAGGGCTCACAACAGGCGGTGGATTAAACAGGCTATGATTGGCTTAAGGGATTACACGGGGATCCACTCAAAAGACATGCAGGCCATCGATAAGGGTTGATCCAAGGGCTGATAACAAGCGATGGTATGTCTCTGTAAAGAAACACACCTAGGGCCAATCAGAGAACAGCAAGTGTTGGCCTAAGGACAAATGCAAACGCGCGTCCCAAAATAATTACATAGCCAACCCTAAAGTCTTTAGCGCTTTCGGTTTCTACCCAGAGTAACTTTAGGCCAATAAACACAACAATCCATATATATATAATAACCCCAAGACTTTATAAATCAAATTTTAATTAAATAAAACCTTGTTTAAAATATGTTTTAAATTCCCAAAAAATTATTAAAAATCAAATTGAGGGATTTAAACACACTCACAACATTAAAACACATAGGGGTGCAATATGATATGCAAGAATCAAATTCTAAGTGTGTGAGTGATGGCTATAGTCTTAGGATCATTACATGATAGATAGAAGAAGAAGCAACCCAATCTCTGAAGCTCTTTGGTTTCTAGGATAGACACTATTTTGTCACAATTTCCAAACTAGATGAGCTCTTATACAGTCTAGACTCAAATGAGTCAAAAGTATAAGGGCTTCAAATTAATGGGAACGTTCATGTGTTATTGTGTGTATAAATATGGAAACGTTTTGAGAAAACATAAAGGGATAACCTGAAATGAATTGTATTACTAATTGAGAATCTGAGTTTAAGTAAAGCCCTCTATTGATTTGATAACTCTAGAATGTAATATGGGAATCGAGTAGTAAGGGTTAGAACTTATTACGGTTTGGTTGGTTATGTATGTATTTAGATGGGTACGGTACGTTAGGAGTGCACATGTAGTCGAGAGGTGAGAATTTCATGTGAGTGCACGTCCTAACATGTATTTTGCATTTAATGTTTTAATGTTATTAAAACACTTGCTGTTTTTAAAATGATTTCCACTTTCGGGCTCTGACCCATTTGCTTTCAAATCTATTTTTGTAAAAACCATTTTAGGTGCCCAGCCACAAGGACACCATGCTTAGGATCCTCATTCAGGTGACGAGCTGTAGCTGTTTGTGGAAGTTACATGACTTTGCTTGTAGACGCTTCATCTATCTTGACTCTATATTCAGCATTTATCAGTTGTAGGGCATGTCGCCCATTTCTTTTAGAGACATTTCATTTATTTCAGTTATTCAAACTTCGGGCATGTAATTAATTCAGGATTCAGACTTGTCATTTTACTTTCAGTTGTGGAATTGTTGTGAGGAGTTTTCCTCCGGACTTATTATTATTTGTTAGTTATTTCATTACTTCGTTATGGTGAATGGATTATGTTGTTCTTCCATTATTCTTCTATTGCATGTTAATTAGACTTAAATTAAAATTTGGCAATTTACTTTTTAAATACTAGGTGGTTAGTAATTATAAAAATGTTTTCGACAGTGATGCTATTAACTGAACCAACTTGGCATTTTGTATTGATTTAATAAAGGAGTAGCTACCCGGTATTTAATTAGTCGGGGTGTCACAGTGCCCTTTTCTATTATTCAGTTGTTTTATTGGATATTGTGATTCGTTTATTTCCAGTATGTACACTTTGGGATTTATTATTGTCAGGATGTTTTTCCTTTAAGTTTTAAATGTTGGAATCAATCAGTTGGATGTTTAATTGTTTGGATTATAAGTTCCAGAATAGTTGTTGTGTGATTCTTTAACTATGAATTATGTAAAGTTTAAAATGTTGGTTTTTAAAAAATAAAATTTGGAAAGTAATGTCTAAAATGGTTTTGACACTAAGCTTAATTATTTAGGGTGTTTAATTGGAAAAGTTATTTTTACGACAGTGATTATAAGAATGAACCAACCGTTCACCTTGATTATAATTTAATAAAGGACTGATCACCCGGTGCCAAATTTTATCTTTCTTAAAACAGATAAATCAACCATGCGGAACAAAGTATAAAAAATAACCATGTACTCCCAATCAACAAAGTGTGAGTACAAAACAATAAGAGTAATACCAAATAAACCATCGGTTAAAATCCCAAAATAATAGTAGAACAACCACTAGTCTGAAACTAAACATCTGAGACTGATACCGGACCACAAGTCCATACATAGAATAGTGTGAGATCCTGCACTAGTTCTGAATAAGAGATATCGTCTAATCAAAATCCTGTAAGCATCCACTGTGCTACAGCTTCGAGTCCCTGGAATGAAATCATCATACATGGCGTCCCTGTGGCTGGACACCTAAAAGGTTTTGAAAATATTTTATAGCAAGAGTTAGTACTCAAAACATTTTGAAAATATTTAACAAGCGTTTATCACAATATAAAATGCGGTTATTGATTACACATGTTAGGTTCTCGTACACTCTCTTGAGTTTACTCATCCCTCATCTTTTGTGCACACCTAACGTTCTACACTTAGCCAACCTAGCCATATCTTCCAAGATAACTAGGACTAAGTAATCATCTGAACTTATCTGTACTTAAGTTCTCGTATCGCCCACACAATACATCCATTTCATTAACATCTCGCGAAGGTTAATTAATACTCAAGTAACATTTCACCTATGCTATGTTTCAAAACTTCTCATTTAGTTTCACTACTAAATTTCTACAATTATCACAATTTCTATCTTCCCACTTTTGTAATTAAGTTTCACTACTTAAATTACTAAATAGATATTCTCTATCTAACGTTACGTTTCGTAATTAAGTTTCACTACTTAACTTACCAGTTCGGTATGTATCTTTAAATACATGATATATATCAATCTACTAATACACAGAAGTAGAATATCATCAAGTATATATTTCACACACAATATATACTAAATATCAGTCATTACTATTTTGTCCTTTTCACACACGTAAAGGACTCTTGGTTCGGAATGATTCATCGACCCCAAGTAAGAATTGGTTCGGAATGATACATCGACCCCAATTATTTATATACACATATTCTAGCTCGGACTCTTTCATCATGCCACCAGTTCAAAGGTTTGGTTCGGCATTTTACATCGACCCCAAACATATAATAACCCTATGTTAGTTCGGAATATCTCATCGACCCTAACATAGTTAATTTTGGTATACTTCTCTCGACCTAAAAGATCATATAATTCAGTAGGTACATGCCCGACCTATTAATTATATTCGTACGTAATATTTTAATCTCTTATATCTACCGTACAATATTCGCTTTACGATTTATCTCATTAATCGCATTTATTTGAGTATTCACACAACTCTAAGGGTCCTAGTTACCCCTCACATATAATTTACGTAGTTATTACTTACCCTACTGGTCTATTACTTGAATTGACTTTACCTCGCCTCGTAACTCAATTCTGAGTTCCCCCGATACTCTACTAAATTGGATTATTCTCGTCGGTCCATAATCTAAGTCCTACACCCAATGGCCTTATCGAACCTCGACAATATACCTACTGGTCTCATTCTCACTCCCATATAAGTATAATATAAATCCTAGGATACTCATTCATTCCCGGAAATCAAAGAAACCTTAAACACGGAAAATTCGGGAAAAACAGCTTACGTCTATTGATCGACTACTCGGTTCGATCTATCGACCTAGTCGATCGATCGACATTCGAGATCGATCGATCGATCGAGCAGGGACAGACGCAGTTCGTCTTCTTCGTTAACCTCTTCCTCCATTAACAAAATCTCCAAACTTCATTATAGTCCACCAAACTTCGACCCAATGATCCTAACATGTTTCCACATATACTAGGACAATTTCTAACGTGTCAAATACATCAAAACCCTAATTCCTTTAAAGAAATAGTGAATTAAATCCAGAATTTCTTAAAACCCTAGTTATGGTGTTCTTCCCATATATGCATTCAAAACACAAATTTTATTTCGAAATAATCATCAAGTCTACTCTGAATATTAATCCTCTACATATGTTAAATCATTCTACATGCGATTCCTATCCCAACATGTATAAATATCATTATTCTCCTATCAAAATATTGATTTAACAAAACTACTCAAAAACCCTACACATGGGTATTATAACTTTATAATTTTTGCAATAAACAACTTGCCTTGACAGAGGGAATCTGATTTCGTGGAGTTGATGATGGATTGATGCTTCTCTTCTTCAATCCTTCCTCCTTTGGCTCCTAGGGTGCAAGATCCAAACCCAACCTTCTCAAAAGCATCTTATAAGCCTTGAGAATGGTTTTCTCCTTCTCTCTAATGGTATTGGTGTTTACATGGGTTTTCTAACCCTAACCCCTCTTTCATACGACTGATAAAAGGCTCTCAAATTCGTAGGTCTCCATACCCTCTCATGTTAAAAGACCAAAACACCCCCGAATGGTCTCGGTTTAGTCCAAAATTACCCCGAGACTCAACTAGTCGGGTATACTATTTTGACTAATTTGACCCTTCCGGACTCATGTGTGACCTCTAAATTATCATTTGAGTCACTTAAAAGTATTACTCGTTCTCACCCCAACACGTGTTAAGTAACTATTTACCACTCGCACTAAGTAAATATAATGAGGCAATATAAATCAGTATCTATCTCTCGATTAATATTCCATAATTATAATTTTTAATAAATCTCATTAAATTACTCCTCTTACGTAATTTAAATTAAGGCGTATTTTCTCGTTTAATTCTCCAATTTAATTAAATAGAATATTCAGAAATACGGGGTATTACATACTTCCCCCCTACAAAGGAATTTCGTCTTCGAAATTAGGATGAGGCTGGTATTAAGACTAAGGACCTTAAACATCACTGTATCCTCTAATACCCAAAATCAAATCATATCATCCTAACGGTCGCCCCAAGTACATGCCTTGCTTCATTATAAACTCTTATCGCATGTTACCCATGCCGCATATATCATAACTAAGTCTCACTACTTAATTTCTCCATAGATTTTCCCAATCTAACGTTAACTCTTGAAATTAAGTTTCTCCTTACTTAATTTACCCTTTTGATGTATATCTCTATATATAACATCTATGTGTCTACTATCACTCATAAGTAGAATATTATAAGGTATATATTTCACACACAATATATACTATAAGGGAAATTGGTCCGGCAAAATCATCGGCCCCAATAATCCTATCATTTACATTGGTCCGTAAATCCCTCGACCGCAAGGTAAATGTAATGCATATGTTGGTTCAGACCTTTCGTCGATACTAAATTTATCATCGCATTTGGTTCGAAAAATCATCGACCCCAAATCGATCCTTCATGTATTGGTCCGGAACATCATAGACCCCAATACAGAATTTAAGCATACTTATTATCCCACATAAGTTGGAACCCATAAGGTATATATATCTTACACATAACATATACTATCAACACTTATTTTATAATCACCCCCCTCTTATAACACTTTTGGGGTTATTATCTCGGAATCCTACCTCGATCACTAATAGTGATTGGTTATATTGTCTCAGAATCACACTTCGAGCACAATATAAGTATATATATCTCATCGCACATGAGTAGACAATTTGTGAGCCATATATTTCACACTTCATATATTCTAAAATGTCATACCCCAATAGAATGTTCTCATATCACGCGTTAAGAACTAAGAGTTTGGAATTTCTCCTCGAACCACACCTCAAAGTACATGTATTTTTCGTAATAGGTACTCACAAACCTAATCCTTATGTACAGTCCATATAGGCACTCACACTACCTATAAATATGCTCATATAGGTATGCATTCAACCTATGAATTGATCAGTGGGCTTCTCCAAAATTCCACTATCGTAAGGGTGTATTATCATCCTTTCTCACTAACATTGAGTCATAGGCGACACAACATACTCAAAATAAAACTTTATCTCTATTCCTCCCTGACCATCTCTCACAGGGTGGAATTTTAGGATTTCATCCTAATTCACAACCATGTAGAGCGGCACTGTGCACTCTTCCTTTTCAACTACATACTAATCCATCACGGTCACCCCATTCTGCTACCCCAATGAAATGTTGGCTTAATTTTGATGTTCAAAGCCCATCAATAATTTATAGGTCCGTCTCCTCATTCCATCATTGGAAACGTAGGTTCACTACCACATTCCGGTTGCTCATTTTGAGTCCATATTTCTCTATCAACTAGTGGTGCGTTTGGAGACAATCTCACTATGTCGCTTCATCAAGACCGCTTCCCACTTACGTCATCTTTCCTCAAGTGGTACTCTATTCCCCTTTCTCTACAGGTATATTATACTTTATAATCCGTGCACTCTTCGTAATTGGCGCACTTTTAGGGTTGGTTACTTAATAAGAATCAACATTTTTGTAACGTGTAAGTCACTCTCAACACTCAGTTAAGTAGCACCTTGCATCACTTCTTCACAACAGTTAGGCCTCCCAAATCAAGAGATAACTTTTGAACGGCTTCCCACCGACTTTTATCCCATAGGGTGTGCTGGCTCTCCCAGCACATATAAGCTTGGATCATCGTCTATCTCCCATGACGTCCAATCCATTTCATCAATACGACTTGCCTCATAACTTCCCCACCGGCGCACTTATCAAATATAATTTTTCTGCATCCCTCTATTTCGAATGACTAAGAAAGCCAATTGACTAGGGCGCCCATACACCCTTTTCTCCGTGCACATTTGCAAAAGCATTGCAAACGTCGCACTCGTAACATGCTTTTCCTCAACTCTAGCCTTGTCTTCACGGCGTGACTATAATTTTGCTGGTATTCTCAATCCCCTATAGACCAAGAATCAAATTCTCTCCCACAAAGTCCCACATATCCCTTCGTGGTGAAATAAGCCTTTCAGTGTTTCTCCACAACACTACCGGTTCCACTGATGCCCTAGTATCTAACAACGTCTCTTCTCCCGACGTGCATAAAAATTTAGTCGCATCCCCTTTCGCAACCGAACTTAAACAAGGGACTTCTCTCCATGCATTCTTACTGAGCATTATTGGAACAACACATACTCAAATTCCATTCCTTGACAATATGTGTGACCATACTCCAATATCTCTAATGGAGTCAAGTGGCACTGCACTTATACTATCACTAAGTCCTTAGCACTAATCATAACAACGAGCTCGATATCTCCGCTCAGCGGTCATACAATATACCTTGAATCACATCATTAAAGTCCCTATACACCCGGATCAATCACTATGAGACATCCATAATCTCTGAAGTCTCCAACATACTGATGAATAATGCGAGCTCGACCCTCTTTCAGGTGAGGCATCATCAAATACCTCATTCACTTGAGGCTAAAACGCATTGGTGGTTCAAATGGTTCCCGGACATAATACGCTTGTCCTTACAGAAATGAAAAACTTATCGGAGTTATTATTCCCTTAAATAACTTTGGACAAGATCAACACGTGTGGTCTTATGTCCCACAAAAGAGATATTTTCATAAATCCCCTTATTCCAGGCCACACCGACTCGTTTAGGGAATTCCTCCTCTCGGACTTGGCAGCCTTGATTTTTAACACTATCATCATGGTTCCCTTAGTTTCGCTGACCAAGGAACGCACTATTAGACTTAACAGTACCGACTTAGGATCAAATCAATGAATCCCTTAGTGGGTTTCCACGTATGGCTTGCACTAGCCCCATTACATTTAGTCCTATTATTTGACTAAATCCTTAAACTCTTTTAGCTCCGCCCACCTAGGAGCATTTACCTCAACCTTGTAAAAAGCACCATACTGCCTTCATACACATAAGTCGTCCAAGAAGAGTTTTACCAAAATTGCGAATGACAACTCGAGAGTCCATTCTCTCAAGGGCTCTTTTTTTTTCCTTGTACCTATCTCATCGGGTACAAGTTCACTTCAACAGATAAATTTCTTTCTCACAGTTGGCCTCTACCAGGCTTTCACGTGATGGGTTCAGAAATTTCCATTCACTTCGCTTCTGAACCATCATTGGAGAAATTTGCGGTTAAACTATACGTAAGGTCCCTCTATTTGTATACTGACCCTCGGTCGGGATGTGGTGACTGGTATCCCCACCACGTTGCCTCTAAAAAAAATTCTCAAATTTTCACTTCTGAGTATTTCTACTCTATCCTAAATGCCAAAACCTCTGTACATTCTACTTCCATTGGTTAACATGCACAGTCGCCATTTTATCAAATTTTTCACGGGTCGTTCTCTTTCAAGATTTTTCAGACCTTCTCCCATTATCACTGCGTTGGGCAGATTTATATTAGCCTCACCCTTTGCCTTTGCGGTACTTAGAAAAATGTCTGATATGCCCCAACGGTTCTTGCAGCATCTACTTCCATTACACACTAGGAGTGACCTCGACAACGGTCATCTCTCCTATGATTACCATCCTCGAACACCCCATGCTTCATGTCGAGCTCCTCCCTCCTGCAGTCCTTCCAATGCCAATACTGGTCCTACCGCCATGTTTGACGTACCATGCCCAATCGAACTCGTATATATCACACTACATCTACTAAATAGCAGGAGAACATGAACTACGTACATAGAGGAGTACAACAATCCTAAGATAGGGCTCTATATCAATCAAATGATACTCTGTAGTAATCCGTACAGATCCTATGGACGCTAGAATCTGATGCTCTGATACCATATGTGACACCCCGCCCAATTAAACATCGGGTGATCAGGCCATTATTAAACTAAAATAGGTTTCTCAAATGGTTCATTCTTAGCATCATTGTCGAAAACTTTTTAATTACTAATCCCCTAAGTAAAAATTAGATCGGTGCCAAATTTTATCTTTCTTAAAACAGATAAAACAATCATGCGGAACAAAGTATAAAAAATAACCATGTACTATAACCCAATCAACAAAGTGTGAGTACAAAAGAATAAGAGTAATACCGAATAAACCATCGGCTAAAATCCCAAAATAATAGTAGAATAACCACTAGTCTTAAACTAAACATCTGAGACTGATATCGGACCACAAGTCCATACAAAGAATAGTGTGAGATCCTGCACTAGATCTGAAAGAGAGATATCGTCTAATCAAAATCCTATAAGCATCCACTGTGCTACAGCTTCGAGTCCCTGGAATGAAATCATCATACATGGCGTCCCTGTGGCTGGACACCTAAAAGGTTTTGAAAATATTTTATAAAATGACCATGGAAAACTCGTCTACTCATACTGAGGCTCCATCAAGGTTCGCACATTACGTGCCCCAAAATGGAATCCCTCCTAGTACGTCACCGTGCGTATTACAGATGGTATGTAGAGCATATAAAACAACATTTAACTACAACCCCCATTAACGGGTTGAATCTAATAAACATATAAACATGTCGAACCAACACTCTCGAATTATGTTTACAACCCTCATTAATGAGATAATTCAACATAACATACATAACCCTTACTCCCGGGTTAAGATAAATCACATATAAATTTCGATCCAACGCTACCGGGTCACACTAAGCATCTTTATTTATAAAAAGGGATTAATGAGTCTATAACCTTACATATCTATAACCTCACGCTCATTCCAATATACATTAACCCTAACACTCCGAGTTCCTAAATTTTGTTATAGCCTCACCCTACCATAGTGTAACAACCTGAATTTTCGCGCATGTATTTTAGTATAAGTTTGAACCTTCTGTTTATTTCTTTCGTTTGCCAAATTTTATCAACTTGATTGCCCTTATATTTATGTTGATAAATAAAAACTTGAATTAATTCAAATGTACAACTTTTTTTGTCACCCACGTCGCCTTATTCTTAACACGATACCCATGTAATTTGTGCCACTTTGTGTCAAAGATATATTTATAGGTTGGAAATAATTCTAAGTATAATAATTTACTTTTGTACAACTAGTTAATGATTTTATTGTCAAAAAAATTATAAAAAAATCTATTTTTTTAAAAAAAAAAGAGAGAGAAAGTGACGAATTTGAGGAGAGGGAGAGAAAGAGAGAGGAGAGTGTGTGTGGATGAGTGTGTGAAGATAGGAATAAAGATGATGGTGGATGCAATGAGTGTGTGGGGGTAGTGGAATAAATTAAAGAATAGTTTGTTTAATAAAAAGATAAAGGAGTGTGGGATGTTGGTTAAATGTACGAGTAGGTAGGTAATAAAAAAGTTAAAAAGAACGGAAGATGATGGTTATGTGTGTGGAAAGGAAATAAAGAAAGAAAAGATGATGAATGAGTGTATGATTGTGTTGCAGATAATTATGTAGCATATATTAAAAAAAATAAAAGAAAGAAAAACATTTTATAGCAAGTGTATTAAAATGCATAATAATTATAAATGCATTATTACATGATTAAGGTGGAATCGAACTCTCCATAATAATTCAACTCACCTCTCATCTAATGCGCGCACTAAGCGTATGCACGTGATCTCCAAATGGATGCCCGATTCTATTTTAGGTAAGAGGATTCTAACTTAAACCCAATTGAAGTATTTAAGTGAAGCCATCTAACCTATCTCCCATTCTACACTTATTTCTATAATCTATAAGTTATATACATTAACTTTAATGTAATAGTTATAGTTATCTTTATAATGTTCATTTGTTGAACATATAAAGTTACATGATCCAATCATGACTACATCAACACAATACATCAACAATTCTCATTTACTAGAATATTATATATTCTAGTGATGCCCTTTATGGAATGTAAACATATATATAGTATTATTATATGTGAGTTATTAGCATCAAGAGTTAAGGACTAAACTCCTCCCTATTCTCAATAGGGCACTGTGTTTCGTGCGTGGGACGTCTCGCCGAGGCGAAATCCAAACAAGGAGCCCCCCGTTACACTACTCCTGACCGTATTGATCCTCAGGGCTCATTATGCCCTCAATGCGTGATGCATGTAACCCAAATTATTATTATCAAATTTTAGTTAATTAATATTCCCAATTCTCAACAGTACACGGCGTTTCATGCGTGGGACGTCTCGCCGAAGCGAAATCCAAACAAGGAACCCCCCCCCCCCCCCCCGTTACACTACTCCTGGCACTGTCGATTATCGGGATAGGTGATATATATATAATTATGAGCATTAAGGACTAACTTATCCCCAATTTCCAACATTACACTGCGGTTCATGCGTGGGATGTCTCGCCGAGGCGAAATCCAAACAAGGAACCCCTCCGATACACTAATCCTGGCAATGTTAGTCCTTGAGGTCCATTAAGCCCTCGATACCCAAGTACAAGCACAAGCAATAATAACCATCCAACCGAGCTATAACTCGAAGGACGCAGGCTCACATGCTATCATCTTCCAATTGCCCATACACGTAGCAAAACTGGGGCCACCTGGTGGGGTTCAATGACACCCACCTCGTGATCAACTCACGCACACGACGTCCGGGAAGCGGTCATAGCTCCTAACCGGCAAGTGAGAGCGACACATACCCACGGCCTCTCACCCCCAAAATAAATAAATGTATATCACATATGTCATTTGCTGACCACAAAGGACGACTATGACCTGGGGAATATCCACACCCGACATCATCTAGCCAGGATGCTCACCCTCTACGCACGTAACTTCCCAATGATAGCAAGGAGGGGGTATGCTTAACTATGTATATATACCATCATATAAGGTATAATTACATCACCACATAATAAAGATATACCATCATATAAGGTATACCTGCAACATCATATTCATTTTCATTATACGCTCTTAGGCGCAATAGAATTTGTGTCATTGTTTAGTTTTAGTATATCTCTCTCCTGATACACTAATAGCCAAAACTCACACATCTTCCCCACTTAGTATACACCATAATTTCTAATCGGTATTCCTCAAATTTAGTCTATATGACTCCAATAATTCTTTACGAGGGAAACTCACTAAAAGTCTCGAAAACATACTCCAAATATCTCCTATAGAGATCCCCAATCGATAACCTCGAACAAAACGGGATGAAATTATCCTTAGAAAAACAATCCCACAAAAGCCCAGTTTTCGAATTGATTCGGGCCAATTCCGAATCGATTCGGCCCAGCGAATCGATTCATCTAGGAAGGCGAATCGATTCGGGTCTTTAGACCTGGGAATCTGTCTCAGTCCGAATCGATTCGGCTGGGGTCCGAATCGATTCGGTCACTCAGACCTGGGCACCTGCAACTTTCCGAATCGATTCGGTAAGGGGCCGAATCGATTCAGCCTACCAGAAGCCACGAAAATGGCTATTTCCTTAAAAGCCAAAAATTCCAAACCTCCAATTAAATTATACCTCGGATTTATTTCTACGAACCCAAAGTTTTCACATCTCCTCAAGTCCTTTAGATGTGCTAACACCCTATTTGGGAATCCACTAATATTTATCTCCAAATAATTTTAACCTTAATTTCTGACTAACGATTTCGATCTTGGACAGATTTTCGTGGAAAAATCATTATAAATCCAAAAAAAATTAGAAAAATACTCGGTCAGCGCCCACACGACCGTATCGAAAAGATCTACAATTTTCATTTTTTGACCAAGAGCCGAATCGATTCGCCTCATGGCCGAATCGATTCGTAAGTGACATTGTGTCACTATTCATCATCTTCTCCAAAATTCTAAAATTCATTTTAGTCATTTTCTCTTCATTTCTCTTCAGCCCAATCACATATATATCATCAATATTCATCCTAGAATACATATAAACTAATTTCTATCATCAAATTTAAGATCTACATATTAAATCTAAGATTATACCCAAAAGTTAGGTTTTGATAAACTAAACCTAAAACCCAAAATATCAATCCACAAATCATGCAATAAATGGTACACAACAATTATTTAGCAAGTTTAATCACTTGCCTCGGGTTCGTAGGGTCTGAATCCGCCTTCAGATCGCGTGGAAACCGGAAATCTCCACTTTCTCTCCCTTTTCTCCTTCTTTCTCTTCTTATTTCTTCTTCTCTCTTTCTTTCTTTCTATTTCTCTTTCTCTCTTTTGGAGAAATATCTCCCGTAGGCTTTTTAAGCCTTGTCTCCCAATGTACACATCTTTAAATGATAATACACACTTTAAATGACTCGGTATCTTTAATTCGAGTCAAACGGTCTTAAATTATTTCGAAACCTAAATAGACCCCAAGTACAGTCATTTCGACTTTCTTGACCCTTCCGAAAACAATGGTACCCTCAGAATTGCCATTCGACACACTTTCTAACGACTCCAAATTTTGACCTCAATTGCCAATTTAATGATTCTCCAAATAAAATAATATTTATTTCTCCCAAAATAAATTAATTGTTGTCTCCAAGACCTCGGGTTGTTACAAACTTCCCCACTTACAAAAATTTCGTCCTCGAAATTTAGCTAAGCCTAATTCTCTAAAACTCAACTAGTTCTAATCTACCCATACTCACTAACCCTATCTCCAAACTTCTAACTTCCCACGACGAATTTATTTTAATTTATCTTATTTTAAGTTAATATTTTTTTGTAAGTCGATTATGAGTTATATAAAACCAATTTCCATAACAAGGGCGCCCATACACCCTTTATATTTGAGCTTTATGCTCACAGCAATCATAATGAGACTTTATTTGCCTCCAAAGTTCCACATCTCCATAAATATAATACTAACATTTTAGTAGTTATAAAAATTTTGAATGGTCCAAAGAAATAACTCCTCTCAATTCCTGACATTCGCCACTTTCGTGCGGGGGACATCTCGCAAAAGCGAAATCCAAACAAGGAACCCTCCCAATACACTACTGTGTGGTGACGTCGGGGATTGAGAGTTTGTTAAATCCGGACTAGAATTCGAAAAATTAAATTTTATGAGAATCATTTTGAAAGGGCCCGAAGGCCGGTAAGAGTTTTATTTTGGAAAATAATTTATTTTGAAAACGGTTTATATAATATAATATAATATAAAATGCCTTGTGTCCAACACAAGGTCTTTTTAGATCATCATATATATAACATGTAGCTCACAAATATTATCATGCTCATGAGCTAAAATTTTACCTGCGTCCCATCAAACCACAATCTCAACTTTCATACATATACAACATCTCACATCATTTCAATATATATATAGCCTTCTTATAAGGCTCATCCATATCTGGAATACAACAATGATATAAGTCTATCATGACTATAAAAAAGAAGAAGTATCTTTTATCATTACTACTTATCATACCATAACCATTCTTACATTCACCTCAAGGTTTATTGCTCTTTTTGAGCACCTTGCAAAAATCATCTATTCTTTTACAAAATAATAACATAAGAGCCTAACTTGCTCAAAATTCCCCTTAGGGTCATTCCATACCATCTATTAATATAATAGGGCTATAATACTACCCATTCACAATATCTCCCATACGATATTTCCAAAATTCATTTTTGTAATTATCCTATTTATAAAGGAAAATTTGCTTACAACATCCATCTCTAGTCCGATTGCCCTTCCTCATTAATGGGCTCCCAAACAAAGTCCCCTGGTCTAAAACGACCTCGAATCTGCTATAGGGGTTGAACTTCCAAAACTTCATCAAACCGTGGTCCATTACCTCTTTTAGGACAATTTATCTTTTTATGACCTATTTCTTTACAAAAGAAACACTTACCCACAAATTCTTTTCGTCCACTCGTATTACTAGCACTCTCTTTGCCAAACTTACTTGATGAACTAGAATCTCCAAAGTTCTTACCCTCTTGCGAACGAAAACGATATTCATGACACTTTAGTAGTGTCGCATTCACTACCTCAACGAAAGTCACTAACCTGGGACTCTCTAACAAATGTTGCTGGATTTTCCAATCTAAACCTCGAACAAACTTCGATATACGCTTCTCTTCCGTATTTACCTCATTAGGTACTAGTTTCACCCATCTAGAAAAATCTTCTTCATATTCTGCCACCGTCCTATTACCTTGAAAAATTTTCATACCTCGAGTAGAGGAAGGAAAATACCTTCGATCAAAAAGTTCCCAAAAATCCTTGATAGGCAAAGTATCTCTCTGTTCAGATGTGGTG
This sequence comes from Sambucus nigra, assembly GCA_949130495.1. Lineage (NCBI taxonomy): Eukaryota > Viridiplantae > Streptophyta > Magnoliopsida > Dipsacales > Adoxaceae > Sambucus > Sambucus nigra. The sequence continues at coordinate 153,879,161 of OX422218.1, forward strand.
ACAGACTCCCACCATTGAAGAGCTGCACCCGATAACTTAAAGGTGGATAAAAACTGCTTCTGCACCTCACTACACTTAACCATACGAAGGTGCCTCTGCATACTATTCTTCCATTGACTTGCAGTCATTGCATCAACTCCCCCTGCAAACTCGGGAGGATGCCCCTTACTAAAATCTTCCTTCACTCTCTCCCATAAAGACAATCCTAAATGGGGTGGGGCTGCTCGAGCGGCAGATTACTGAGCCATCGTAGAAACGGCAGCAGTTACTGCTTGTGCCACAATATTGGCAACATCATTTGTAGTCATGTTCCTTTGAGGCATTTGGGGTTGCACTTTGTCAGCCCCTTCGTTTGTCCTGCATGAACGACCTCTCTTCGGTGGCATTTGAAACAAGAACAATTGTATAAGAACGCCTTTCAAATATTTGCAAATCACAGAAAGATATCGACGTGTGAATGTAATCGTCCTAATAATAAGGCTCTACATCAAGAACGCTTACGGAAGATCGTAGTAACGCACACAGATCCTAAAGGCATAGAACCTGATGCTCTGATACCATCTGTGACAACCCGCTCTAAATAATAGCGGGTGGCCAGGACTATACTACATAAATCAGGTATCTCAGATGGTACAGTCTCAACATCAACATACAACACTATAATATAAGGCTAACTACCCATAATCATTAAAAGCGAATTGTTAAAAATTTTAAACTTTTTATTTAACAACAACAACAAAACGAATAATGCAATCACAACCAACAATATACATCTAACTATGATGAGTGAAATGTGCAAACTCTAAAGATATATACAAGAGTACAATACAATGTACAACAAAATCTCAACAATGAAATACCCGAATATGCTGTCGGGTAACAGACAATACAATAATCTGAGAAATGAAATAAGAAAGTGTTAATCTACAACACTTGAATACTAACTCAATATACAACTGAATCCTAATCTAGATATACAAAGATAGGAATCGACTAAAACAAAGTGTTGAGACAGTCCGCAATGCCACAGCTCCACGAATCCTTAATGGAGGAACATCAAAGGCGTCCTTGCGGAGGAACACCTAAAGAGACAAAATATATACATAGGGAGAGAAAATATAAACGGGGCAGAGCCCACGATACTAAAGACCATCATCCATATGGCCCACGATACTAAAGACCATAATATGAAATCTCTCCGTGAACCCTCTCGGTACACAAATACCTAGACATAGGATCCTGGGATAAAATGACAATGGAAAACTCGTCTACTCATACTGAGGCTCCATCGCGGTTCGCACATTACGTGCCCCAAAATGGAATCCCTCCTAGTACGTCACCGTGCGTATTACAGATGGTATGTAGAGCACATAAAACAACATTTAACTACAACCCTCATTAACGGGTTGAATCTAATAAACATATAAACATGTCGAACCAACACTCTCGAATTATGTTTACAACCCTCATTAATGAGATAATTCAACATAACATACATAACCCTTACTCCCGGGTTAAGATAAATCACATATAAATTTCGATCCAACGCTACCGGGTCACACTAAGCATCTTTATTTATAAAAAGGGATTAATGAGTCTATAACCTTACATATCTATAACCTCACGCTCATTCCAATATACACTAACCCTAACACTCCGAGTTCCTAAATTTTGTTATAGCCTCACCCTACCATAGTGTAACAACCTGAATTTCCGCGCATGTATTTTAGTATAAGTTTGAACCTTCTGTTTATTTCTTTCGTTTGCCAAATTTTATCAACGTGATTGCCTTTATATTTATGTTGATAAATAAAAACTTGAATTAATTCAAATGTACAATTTTTTTTGTCACCCACGTCGCCTTATTCTTAACACGATACCCATGTAATTTGTGCCACTTTGTGTCAAAGATATATTTATAGGTTGGAAATAATTCTAAGTATAATAATTTATTTTTGTACAACTAGTTAATGATTTTATTGTCAAAAAAATTATAAAAAAATCTATTTTTTTAAAAAAAAGAGAGAGAAAGTGACGAATTTGAGGAGAGGGAGAGAAAGAGAGAGGAGAGTGTGTGTGGATGAGTGTGTGAAGACAGGAATAAAGATGATGGTGGATGAAATGAGTGTGTGGGGGTAGTGGAATAAATTAAAGAATAGTTTGTTTAATAAAAAGATAAAGGAGTGTGGGATGTTGGTTAAATGTACGAGTAGGTAGGTAATAAAAAAGTTAAAAAGAACGGAAGATGATGGGTATGTGTGTGGAAAGGAAATAAAGAAAGAAAAGATGATGAATGAGTGTATGATTGTGTTGCAGATAATTATGTAGCATATATTAAAAAAAATAAAAGAAAGAAAAACATTTTATAGCAAGTGTATTAAAATGCATAATAATTATAAATGCATTATTACATGATTAAGGTGGAATCGAACTCTCCATAATAATTCAACTCACCTCTCATCTAATGCGCGCACTAAGCGTATGCACGTGATCTCCAAATGGATGCCCGATTCTATTTTAGGTAAGAGGATTCTAACTTAAACCCAATTGAAGTATTTAAGTGAAGCCATCTAACCTATCTCCCAATCTACACTTATTTCTATAATCTATAAGTTATATACATTAACTTTAATGTAATAGTTATAGTTATCTTTATAATGTTCATTTGTTGAACATATAAAGTTACATGATCCAATCATGACTACAACAACACAATACATCAACAATTCTCATTTACTAGAATATTATATATTCTAGTGATGCCCTTTATGGAATGTAAACATATATATAGTATTATTATATGTGAGTTATTAGCATCAAGAGTTAAGGACTAAACTCCTCCCTATTCTCAATACAACACTGCGTTTCGTGTGTGGGACGTCTCGCCGAGGCGAAATCCAAACAAGGAACCCCCCGTTACACTACTCCTGACCGTATTGATCCTCAGGGCTCATTATGCCCTCAATGCGTGATGCATGTAACCCAAATTATTATTATTATCAAATTTTAGTTAATTAATATTCCCAATTCTCAACAGTACACGGCGTTTCATGCGTGGGACGTCTCGTCGAAGCGAAATCCAAACAAGGAACCCCCACCCCCCCACCCCCCGTTACACTACTCCTGGCACTGTCGATTATCGGGATAAGTGATATATATATAATTATGAGCATTAAGGACTAACTTATCCCCAATTTCCAACATTACACTGCGGTTCGTGCGTGGGATGTCTCGTCGAGGCGAAATCCAAACAAGGAACCCCCCAGATACACTAATCCTGGCAAAGGATTCCCAGGGATGCCTCGGGTTCGTAGGGTCTGAATCCGCCTTGAGATCGCGTGGAAACCGGAAATCTCCACTTTCTTGTAATACCCCGTATTTTATGCTATATTAATTTGGGGGTTTTATTAAATTTAATGAGAGTGAATTATTTAATAAGAATCCGGAAATTAATTCTGTTATAATTATTAACGTGACGAGAGTTAGTAATTATATAAAATTGTCGAATATTACCAATGAGCATAGTAATATATGATATGGGTTATATTATAAGTCACGAGTGAATGAAATAACAATTTTGAGAATTTTAGTCGGGACGCGCCCGTGTCGCGTCGGGACTAATTATTGAGATATAAAAGTGAATATTTTATAAGTTGTTCGTATGGTCGTTTTGAGTGCGCCAACGCGTCCGGAAGGGTTGAGATAGTCAGAAAAGTGTACCCGGGGGTTTGGTTCGGGTCTCGGGGTGTTTTTAGACTTAATTAGTGACCCGGGAGGGCATTTTGGTCATTTTACAAAATAGGGTAATTAAACCCACGAATTTCAGCCATCCTTAGCAGCCATTTAAGTCAGCCTTTTAGGGTTAGAACATTCAGAACCCTAGAACGGCCATTGGAGTAGAGAGGAGAGAGCTCTCAAGGTGATTCAAGGCCAAAACACCACCATTTGCACCACCGTCACCACCAACGCGTAGATCGCGAGGAGGAGAACGCAACCACACCAATATCAGCAGGAAACCAGACCTCTGAAATCCCAGGCAAGTGTTTAACTTGCGTATTTTCGTTGGTGCAATATTCATATTAGTGTAGGAATGATTAGGAGTGTAATCAATGGAAGAAAACCCCAATTTTGATAGGGATTTGCATGTAGAAAACATTATAACCATATTCTGGAAATATTATGTGAAGTAGATGATTAACCCACGAATTTTTGATGTTATGTTAGAAGGAAATTCTGGAGAAAACTGATTAGAACAAAAGTTAAGAAAACATTAGGGTTCTTGATGTTTAAATGAGATTTTGGGTTGTTTAATCATGTTTAATGATGGATATACACATGCTTAACGTTAAAAACATCTGGAAATATGTGATTATGTTTGTAGTAGGAGTTTTGGGACGATTAGTGTTGGAAAATATTGATTTGGGTGAAGAATTTTGGTAAAACCCGTAACTGCACTTTTGCAGGATTTCGCAGACCTGCTTGATCGATCGATCGAGCCTAGAGCTTCGATCGATCGAAGGTTCGATAGATCGAGCCCCAGACCTCGATCGATCGACCCTTCCTGGCAGACTCTTATTTTCCCCTTGTTTAATTAATTGAGCATGATTCATCGTGAAATAGCTTTTGGGCTTTATGAATAAAATGTTTTGGGATATAGGAAAGACCAGTAGGGCATATGACTAAGTGTTGAGAACTTTATTATGAGATGATAATTGTATTTTAGGGACAATTATTTAAAGGACGAGGAAACTACGTAATTCAAGTGAGAGATTACGTCAAATACTTACGATAGTGAATAGACGTTTACCTACTGATTTTGCTACTTGGATGGATAGAATCCACGAGTGTTACGTAACTAGTGAGAAAACCCTTCGAGTTAAGGCTAGAGACGAAACCTTATACGTAATCATAATAATGGGAAATTAAGGATAAATGTTGTGACTATGGGTAACGGGAAGAACCTATATTAATATGATGAATGGGTATATTTATATGATTGTGTGTACATATATTATATACATGTGAAAAACGTACCCGCGCTACTTGCTATCCCTGAGGTTACCGCGCTGGGACGATCTTATCCTGTGTTGCTTTATGGGGGATATTGATTCGTACCCTAGAAGTTAGAGATCCTAGGTACGGGCTATCAGATTGATAGTCGGACGGTCCTAAGAGACGTGTGGGTATGTACTGACCTCTTGGACTTGGAATCTATGCTTCGCCTCAACGTTGTTTTGTATATGTTAATACAGTTCGAGAGTAATTCCGAACTTGTATTTCCCTTTGTGTGTGCGATACGGGGATTGGATAGCAGAGTATGCCCGCACCATAGTTTAGTTGGGGTGCTGTTATATATATATATTATACGAGTAGTTAATATATATATGAGGTTATAAACTTTAAACTGCCTACTGTGATTTGATAAGTAGAACATGGTTGTTGACTCAAATTATTAAATACTTGTTTTGTGAAAGTATGAGAAGACACTGGGAAACTTTATAATTTAATGAAGCTAAAACGAGAGTAGTGCTACAAATTGAAAGTACCTTTTTAAAACATTGTCATCGTTCGGTTTTGAAAACTTATGAGTAAGTTAAGATAAACTAAATTATTCGGGAAGGTTAGTACGATAGGCGTGCACATTAGAAGAGAGGTGAGAATTTCTCAAGAGAGTGTCGAATTAATATGTTGTTGCATTGGCCTGTATCAATTTAAATACTTGCTCAACGTATTTTAAAATCAAACACACTTTCGGGCTCTGACCCGTTTCTTTTCCTCTCTCTCTCTCTCTCTCTCTTGTATATATATATATGTATATATTTCAGGTGCCCAGCCACAGGGGCGTCTTGCTTAGGATCCCTTGAGAAGAACGAGCTGCAGCTTAGGTGGGAGTTGCAGGTCACTTGAGTAGACGGCTTCTGTTATTGACTCCACTCCTATTACTCTCATTTATTGGGCACGTGTCGCCCTTTTCATCATTTCATTTGTTGTTGGGATTTTGTATTTCATTTATTTCCAGTATTGTTCTATGGGATTTATTCAGGATGGATTTGTGGTTAGTTCCATTTGTTGACATTCGATTGACGAATGTATTATGTTATTTGGTTTATTGTGGTGTGATTCTTTATTGTAGAAATGTTGTTTTAATTAAAATAATTCTTTTTCTTTAATTAAAATTTGGAAAGTTTTGTATGGAAAATGTTTTGACACTTAGCTTAATTATTTAGGGTGTTAAATTGGAAAAATTATTTTTATCGACAGTGATGCTGAGAATGAACCAACTGTTTACCTTGATTTAATTTAATAAAGGAGTGATCGCCCGGTATTTAATTAGGCGGGGTGTCACATTTCTCTCCCTTTTCTCCGTCTTTCTCTTCTTCTTTCTTCTTCTCTCTTTCTTTCTTTCTATTTCTCTTTCTCTCTTTTAGAGAAATATCTCCCGTAGGCTTTTTAAGCCTTGTCTCCCAATGTACACATCTTTAAATGATAATACACACTTTAAATGACTCGGTATCTTTAATTCGAGTCAAGCGGTCTTAAATTATTTCGAAACCTAAATAGACCCCAAGTACAGTCATTTCGACTTTCTCGACCCTTCCGGAAATAATGGTACCCTCAGAATTGCCATTCGACACACTTTCTAACGACTCCAAATTTTGACCTCAATTGCCAATTTAATGATTCTCCAAATAAAATAATATTTATTTCTCCCAAAATAAATTAATTGTTGTCTCCAAGACCTCGGGTTGTTACAAACTACACACATCAACGATACTCAATCTAAATTTGTCCTAGTCTATCTCTTAAGACATCACATATATGTTTCAAACCACACCAAATTATAACAATCAATAAATATGACAACTACCCCACTCTAGGGATTTTAACCAATTCCTAACCTCACCCAAAGAATATAACCTAATATGACCATCACGATGACTCCCATACATCCCGATCAATAACCTATTACTCTAGAACTTCCCAATTCTTATTCACATCCCATTTTACTCTTTGTTTACAACCAAATGCCTCATCATCAAAATAACCACTTTAAATCAATAATTCTCCCAGTTATCCAAATATCCCAAATGTCAATCTCTAACAACTCAATTCCTAAGTGTGTATATATATATATAAGTTTATTAAAACTATAGGCTAACAAATCCTGCCCCCATGCCTCAAAAATAAAACTCCCAACCAAATACACCAAAACCCAAAACTAAGCCATACATGTTACCACTGGTCGATCAGTGGTTTGAAAGATCAATCGACACGGAACCTCCCAAAACTTCCCTTATTATGAAATTCTTCATTTTTAACCCCCATTTTTTCTCTCTCTTCAAACTCCATTAATGAACCATAAACCTTCATCTAAGCCCCCAACCAATATCAAATCAATAAAAAATCATATTATATAACCAATTAGAACCAATTTCTAACATCAAATCTCAAATCCACATCAAGTTTCAAAGTAAACACCCAAAATTCACTCAAAAACCCTAGGTCTATATATTTCTACCAAAACCTAGTATTTTCATGAATTGATTCATTAAACATAATAATTTTGTATGATTCTCAACATAAAACATATTCAAATCCTTATCAATTAGTTTTAATCCAAGCTCATAAAGAAATCAATCCACATGGAGGGGAAATCAACCTAATTAACATCTAGATTAGGGTTAATTACAAAAATTAGCTAATTAATTGTAACGCCTCAAACTTATTATCATAATGTTAAAAGAATGTAATAATAAAATATTATTTGAGACTTTTCTTTTCGACATTATTGGATATAGTTCGAATGTAATTTTTGAGGACGAAATTTCTTTAAGGAGGATAAATTGCAATAATTGTTATTTTAGCATATAGTTAATTAATTAGCACATAATGATAATTTGTCAAAAAAATATAACTTATTCTAAATTGTATTATTAGCTATTTTTGACATGTAAAATTATAAATAAATATTTGAACGAGCTATCGTTTGTCTATAATTTTAATATGTAAAATATTGGACTCATATTTTTCTTAAAATAAAATTTATTAATTTGTATTAATTAAAAATCAGAAAAATGATCTTATGTTAGTTTTGTGGGTGTAAAATTATGAAAGTTTGTAATGGCTAAATCCTTTAGCTTTCAGTGCATTTGTTAATGGGTTAGGTATAGAAAATAAATGGGTTCATGAGGATAGCTTAAGGTATTAGGTTTCATTTGTAAGTATTCCTTCGGTTATATCTGAAGAGAATTATTGTTGCATTTTTCTTCCTTTGAGGAGATAAAATGTTGAGTAGAAAACTAAATCGGCCATGAGTTATAGTTATCGTTCTTTGAGAATTATATTAGTATGGATCTTTTTAATATCATATGCGGGTTATATCACCTTATATAAATACTAACTCGAGTTACTCAAGTTAGAGAGAGATACCTTTGAATGGGCCAGCCATAGAAAAAAAACAGTGATCATACACAGTGATGGGGTTCGAGTTTCATTGAGACGATGAAAATTACTGTTTAACCAGTAATCAAGTATTATCACGTTGACAAATATGATGATATTTTAATTCTTCTTAATGGTTTGAGGTACGGGACTTACACAATATGCTTCATTAAATTTCTCGAGAGTAGTTTTTTTTCCTCATTTTTTATTCCTCTTGAAAATGTTGTGCCATGGCTAATTCGATTGGAATATTAGGTATCTGTTATTTGGGCATGGTGCCATGAAATATTTTTATGACATTGATAATGGTCACCCGCCAAAAGTTCAAAAGTCTAATATCCGGAATAAGTCTTGGAGGCGCCTAGGTGAGGTGAGGTGAGGCCGCATGACCCGTTGTTGTGTTATTGAGAAATAAATTGGTACAATTCGTGGGTGTTGCAATGGACTCGTATACGCTTTTCGTATTGTTTAATTTTTTTTTACTGTTATCGTTTTGAGCATCTATTCTTGTCATATTGTGTACTTTCCCATCTTTTTATTTTTTAATGGCAAGTGATAATGGATTTGGGATGGTATTGGTGATGAAGATATTTAGGTGACACATGAGAAACAAATTATTATTAGCAAAACAAAGGTGTATTTTTTTGAATTTAAAAAAAATAGTATAGCGAAAATTGTGTAATTATTTGGAGACGAACTATTATAAGAATTGTTTATTATTGAGAGACAGAAGAATTTGGTGTAATAAATTTATTTTCACTTTAGTTTATTGGTGCAATTTAGATGCTATGATTATTTCATTAAGGAATCTTAGTTTCAATTTTAAGCATAGTAACGACTCGAATCTTTTAGGGTTGTTACAGATGGTATCAGAGCTTAGTTATACGACATCCCTCGGATCTTGTGTTAGGGTTTATTGCATCATTCCATTAGCTTTTATTGGAGAGCTTAGGTGAATGGAGAGCTTAGGTGAATGTTAATCCTCTGGTCTTATTAGTAAGGATTTCTTTTAGAGCTTAGGTATACGACACCCTTTGGTCTTGGGTTAGGGTCTATTACGATAGTCCGTTATGAATATTAAAGAGTTTTACCCAATAATATTCGGGTATTGGATTAAGGTTCAATTTCATTTTGCTATTGTTATTTATTTTGGGGTTAGTATACAATAAAACTCAGTTTTATGATAGAACTCGTACGTAATTTTTTTTCATTTATATATGTGGTTATAGGTAGCAATATATATTTTAACAGTATGAAAAAATACATCAAGAAATATATATTGTGATATCTCAAAAAAATATTAATTTGTAAAAATAAAAATGATCTGCTATATCAAATAGTCTAATAGTATTTGATTTCATATAAATGAATATTAGGGGTGAAATTTCATGTTATCCCGGATTTTTTAAGAACATACATATTATGAAATATTGAAACAATAATATTCATACATTCATGATTATAAAATAATAACAAGTTTGACAATGGAGTTGTCTTTTTAAGGAATCAAATTTTTGCACTGTGGTTTAGACTCGGAGTAGTCATCAGTTGGCTTATTGTTTTTCATTTTTGTTGTATGTCAAGCTTCAAGTGTCTAATGTTAGTGTATATATTCACTTTTATGTATTTCCCTTGAATGATAGGAAGTTTAAAAAATATTATGTTGGTAATTATTACCTTACATCATGTGTTGTATCCAAGTCGACATAAAATTATAGACTTAATTTTTGGGATGAGAATTTTTTAAGGAGGGTAGATTGTGACAACTCAAACTTATTATCATAATGTTAAAAAAATAATAATAAAATATTATTTGAGACTTTTCTTTTTGACATTATTGAATATAGTTAGAATATTATTTTCGAGGACAAAAGTTCTTTAAGGAGGATAGATTGTAATAACTATAATTTTAGCATATATTTAATTAATTGGTACATAAAGATAATTTGTTAAAACAATATGATTTATTCTAAATTGTATTATTAGTTATTTTTGACATGTAAAATTATAAATAAATATTTGAATGACCTATCATTTGTCTATAAGTTTAACATGTAAAATATTGGAGGTGTATTTTTCTTAAAGTAAAATTTATTGATTTGTATTAATAAAAAATCAGAAAAATGATCTTATATTATTTTTATGTGTGTTATGAATGTTAAAGAACATAAAAGGGTGTAAAATTGTGAAAGTTCATAATGGCAAAATCCTTTAGCATTCAGTGCATTTGTTAATGGGTTAGGTATAGAGAACAAAAGGGTTCATGAGGATAGCTTAAGGTATTAGGTTTAGTTTTTAAGTATTCCTTTGGTTATTTATGAAGAGAATTATTGTTGCATGTCTCTTACTTTGAGGAGATAAAAAGTTGAGTACAACACTGAATCGACCATGTGTTATAGTTATCTTTGTTTGAGAATTAGATTAGTATGGATCTTTTTAATATCATATGCGGGTTATATCATCTTATATAAATACTAGCCCGTGTTAATCAAGTGAGATAGAGATACCTTTAGATGGGTTATCCATAGGAAAAAAACACAGTGATCGTACACAGTGATGGGGTTCTGGTTTCATTGAGACGATGAAAATTACAGTTTAACTAGTAGTCAAGTATTATCACGTTAACAAATATGATGAGATTTTAATTCTTCTTAATGGTTTGAGGTACACGACTTATACAATAGGCTCCATTAAATATTTCAAAAATTATTTTGTGTTCCTCCTTTTTTTCATTCCTCTTAAAAATGTTGCGGTATTTATTGGAATCCCATGTGTCATTTGATTGGTCTAGTAAGTATTTGTTATTTGAGCATGGTGCCATGAGGTGAGGCCCGGTGACCCGTTGATGTGTTATTGAGAAATATATTGGTACAATGCTTGGGTGTCGCATTTGACTCATATACGGTGTTCGTATTGTTTAATTTTTGTTTACTATTATCGTTTTGAGCATCTATTCTTGTCATATTGTATACTTCTCCGACTTTTTATTTTTTAATGGAAGGTGATAATGGATATAGGACGGTATTGGTGATGAAGATATTAGGGTGACACGTGATAAACAAATTATTATTGGCAAAACAAAAGTGTTTTTTTATATTTTTTAGTATAGCAAAAATTGTGTAATTATTTGGAGTAGAACTATTATAAAAATTATTTATTATTGAGAGACACTAGATGCTCTAAATTTGGAGAAGAACTATTGCAAAAAATTAAATTTATTGCTATTACCTTAGTTTCATTTTTAATCAAAGTAAAAACTCAAATCTTTGGGGGTTTGATATATTAATTATCTAAAATTAGATTTAGAACATAATTTGATTTAGAAAACCAATGAATAGAGACAATATTGACACACATAAAATCATAATCATATTTTACATAAACTTACCTATGGATTGATTGGAAAATCAATCCCCCAAATCATCTTTTTCTCTTAGTGCTTCATCTTTTTATCCCCTCTAGTGCTTTCCAATTGTGTTTTATGATAAATGAGATCCCTAATAGCCACTCAAGCCCTTTTAACCCCGAAATTGGGGTTAAAATTACCCCAAACGACTTAAAACCTTATGCAAGCCTTATACTAACCCCATAAGCCTTTAAACCATTGTTTTAAACTAAAAATGGATATTCCACGCATTTTAAAGCCAATTATCAAATATACCCAAAAAAATAGCTACCAACTCAATTATTTAAAAATTACCTAGTACGAGTCCAAATATGAATTAATTTAATTAATTAATCACTGCGCCTTTCATTCAATTTAAATAATACATAACAATATAAATAGTAACATATCCAGTCGCAACAAGCACACAAAAATAATTTTTATTCAATTAATAATTCTCATAACAATTACTGGGTATTACAATCACTCTTAATTAATTAATTAATCATTAATCCTCTTAAAATAGGGGTATTACAACTATGATACAACGCTTTTGAGGTTAACAATATCCTTGGTTACTTATATGAGGTGACACAATGATCTAAAATCTTATGCCGATATTGCAAACAAAAAAATCCTCCAAAGATGTTGTAGTTTTCTATCCCAACGCCATAGTCGTATGTGCGCATAAATCGGAGACCCAAACTCTCTTCAAAGGGCTGAGTCCTAAAGCTAAACATTTATGGTGAAAGATTAAATCCCTATATAATGACTAATTATCAATCCCGAAAGGAAGTTTAACCTAAAGCTCTGGAATCATGTTGTAAATGCTCCAACCCTAAGTGTTACACGTGGATCAACCCTATCCGATCCGATCATATTAGGTGTGAAGTGATGTGAAACAACATAAATAAGATTTCTTGTTGATTTTAGTTTATTAAAATTACCCAGTAAGCATGCAATTCCATTTTCAAGATGTTCAATCATGATAATGACAAGTGTGGAACCCATTAGGCAATGTCCTAGGATTCAATTAATCAGAGCTACTAGTGTAAGAGTAAGGAAATACTTACTTGTAAAGTACTCTCTAAAGATCTAATATAAGTAAACCTGTTAATAAAGGGAAGGGGTTGAGCTAATTCCCAGTAGGGGCTCCCAACATAAATGAATGACAAAAAGAACGAATGCATTACTATGAATAGTATAATTCTAACCCAATTATGCATGCAACTACTATACATAACATGCATTATTCATGTTTTATTTTAACACATCATCATTAAATTAGGTTAAGTGACATTAACCCCTGTCTTCTCAAAGTTGTCATTTTATTTCAATATAGTCCTTTAATCTATTAACTCTCACGATTAATTTAGGAAAAATCATCCTCTTAGACTATCTTTAAATCATCAAATTTCTTGTAAAAAATATCACTTTAAACTCCAACTTAACACACGCTTAGTTCTTCTTGAAAGAAACATTTTAACACCGATACGGGGTTATGAAAGAATTATTCATATATGCATTAAATTCGGGATTGTGTCCCATCACGGGGCTACATACACATCCAATTAATACATTTTTATATCAAATTGTCCACAAACTCATGTCAAATATTGGATTTTTACCCATAATGAGGTCATTCAACACCCAATTATTATATTTTTTACTATTTAAAGGCTTATTAAATTATCCGCACATACCGATGACAAGCTTAGAGTTATTGCCCCCACCATGGGGTTACTTACATTCCCAATCGTCGCCTTTTTATTCCTTTAATGTGCGAGTATTAAGTTCATTAATTTAATTTATATTTCGGAGTTTACCAACTCCATTTATTTTCGTAGCCACCCATGACTCAAGACTATGTCATTTAAACTTGGAATGCCAATTTTGCCACCATTTATAAATCAATTATCTTTGGAGTTCACTCACGGGCTTACACCATTAGCCACAAAACTCATTTAGATTCATTAAGTTCATTAATTTGTGGTCCAACTTCCCTCTATAACATAATATTTGACTTATTTCCATATTTAACAAAACACCCAACATACCACCATATTTATTTCTTGTATATACATACTTTATTAGTGTTACTCTTATACTTTAATATTTTTTATTCCCGTTCTAGGTGTTGGTGATCGATATATGTAGAATACAAAATTTCAACCCTAGTGTCTTCGATTAATCAAACAATAAAATGAATACAATCCAAAACTAGGTTTGAAGAACAGACCTAGAGTTTTGAATATAATACATTTACGAATTTGGTTGCAATATGATGGGGAGAAAGATATTTGATGATAATTCGGGGTTGCCTTATTTTAGTCCTCCAAAATCTTAATAGAACACTTCCAAATGCTTCGATTTTCTAACATATGTTCCTCTCAAAGCTAGGTAGGTGTGTGGGTACCTCTGAAGAAGAAAAATCTTTCTTTTGAGTGAGATATGGTTCTCTCTCTCTAGATACCTTCATAAAAACACAAATGTTTTCTCTCTCCCCTCTCGAATCCTAATAATAAATTATGCAACTTAAAGCCCCAACTTAAACCAATATATACCTATTTAAGTGATGGGATTAGGCCAAAATCAATATATACCTAGTTTCTAAAAATTCTAGGCCTAACTACTTTGGTATATGGACTATACTAGGGACCCGAGAAAAATAATTAAATTAGCTTCCAAATAAATACTCAAAAATTCCAAATTACCAATCCTATAATTTATTTCCTTTCTTTACTTAATCATAATAAATTTCTCTAAATAATTATGATTGCAGTACAATTTAGTTTTCTCATAAATCACTCGGGTATAATGGGGTCTTATTTGTAAAATTTATTATGCTGCAAAATATGATTCCCCGCGTTAAGCTTCCAATACCCGCTTGGTCAAATCAATTTGCCGCTAATTAACTTTAGCCAACATCTATCTTAAAGATAAAAACTACAATTTGAGATAATTAATCACATTAAAGGAATGCAAAGAGTCAAGTGAGGTGCATCAGAAGCTAGCCCGAGCAAAGAATAGAGGAAGCTTGAAGCAAGTAAGCATTTTAAGCATTTGAAGTAGGCACCGAGGAAGCTTCCTCAAAAGAGATGTTCATAAAAGTTTTGTATTTCATTTTTACTTAAGTTGTGTATTTATGAGACATATTGTAAATAATGAGATGTATTTAATGTGTAGGTGAGGTTAATCAGTATCCACAAAGGAACCAAGTCTGGCAGGGCTTGGGAGAGCTTCCATGCTCTATCGAACAACCTCACTGTGGGAACCTGTGAGGGAACTAGTTTGGAGGATTGAGAAGAAAGGCAATGTTAAGGTATTACTTAACCTCTCTAGACACACCAAACACAAACCGAGCAACCATGAGTTACTTTTTCCATTGGGTTTTGTGCTAAATGATCTTTCACCAAAGTAACAAATGTCTTAGGGATGTCATGCATGACCCATCCCTTGTCCAATCCAAACTTTAGTAAACTATGGCGATCTGGGGATTGTCAAAGGTTTGATAAGATACCACACGTGGACACCCCCCTAACATATAGTTGGTCACTAAAGCCTTTTGTTGGCCTTTAATGCCACTAACATAGGGGCGCGTTGGCATCACTTTACATTAAATGCCCGTGATGTAAAGGCATAGGAGGTTGTTCTTGCATTTAATGAGCCTGAGATTACTCTAGTGTACCTAGCTGGCTATATATATATATATATATATATATATATATATATATCCCAACCACCCTTTGAGAAGAGAATCACAGAGAAAATGGATTATTACATTAGAGAGAGTTATTAGGCATTTTTTGAGTTTGGACTTATATTTCTTCGTACCTGGGTGTTTGAGCTACCTACCTAAGGTGTATATAGAGTGCTTGCTTCCCTCTCCATCTAGCTAGTTATATCAAAGGTTCATTTATAGTTCTAAACATATGACATTTATTGCTTATCATTGAGTTATATACAAGTGTTTATGAGTTTATATCAAATAGTTGTTTCCATTTCATCTAGGTTTATTTCATCATTGTCAATAGCATCTTGTTTGGTAATTTATCGCCATTTAATAGAGGTTACACCTCAGTTTATATTAAAGAAACCTAGCATTAAGATAAATTCTCTCTTACAATGATATGTGACATACTCACACAATTATCACCCAATATGCGTAGATCGTTTAATTCAATCTAAAATTAAATCTCACCCATAAAAATCAAAGTAACAATTATTCAAGCATTAAAATCCTCATAGTTCTCAGGATTAAGAATATATGCACACTTTGCAAATGGTTTGATATTTCCCGAGTCTATTCAAGACAACCGTTAGACCCAAATATCACGAGTGGCCCTCTTCAATACATTCCTGGATGTACCTATTCAAGACAATCCTCTTTTGAATTATCCCAAAAGTTATCGAACTATAATACAAATTCTCGTAGTTTGACATAAACCACTAGGATTGCATCACAACAATTCTGATAGGATGTTAATTCTCGTTCTAGGTAACCTTTTAATAGTGCTAGAACCGATTTTGATCTCCTATGATCGAGTCAAATCCAACTCACTGGAATTCGTACTAAGCTCCATTGACTGATATTCATATGAAACATTATATTTAAAATAAATATAAATCATTCGCACAAACATGATTCTCATTTCAAAGTGAATAAGACAATCCTTTATTAATAAAAATAATATGTATTTAAATTTTTAGAATAAAACCCCAACACTAGGAACCAAAACACTCAAAACACTTTATGCATAAGTTACACCTTTTTATCCTCGTTATGTACTTTAACATGCAATCTTAAATTTTTGTAATACCCGTGCCCAACGTTTTATTATTTTTCCTGTGAAATTATAATAATATGAAACCCTTGGAATTTGGATTGTAGTATGGGCTTTTATTGCTATATTTGATTATTCTTTAGGCCTTGATGGTAATTGTTTGAAGTTATTAGGTGAAATTGAAGATTTAAGAAATCTGGCAAGATCGAATGAACTTGAAAGTCAATCTAATGAGATCCTTGTCTCTTTCGAATGAGAATCAGGTGGTTCAAACGAGAATCCAATGTCATTCGAAGTTGGGTTCTAACAAGGATCTAATGAGATGTCACTGCATAGGTTTTCCCGCCTCGTTAAAAGGTCGTTCGATGGGGTGATCGAACGAGATTGAGATCTCGTTCGAATGAGGTCCCATTATCATTCGAACGACCTATCCAAATTTTTTTATTTGGGTTGCCCTTGTGTGCTATCACGTTTTAGGCCATTGTATAGATGACGTGTCGGCTCCTGATGCACCCAGATGGACAAAAACGAGATTTTAGAGTTGGGGTGGTTTTTGGCTTTGTTTGAGGTTTGTGGGTTTTATTTTGGGTTAGAAGGAGGTGAGTCTTCTCCTTCACATTTTCATATTTCCTCTCTCTCTCTCTCCCCCCCTATCTTCGCCCCACCATTAGTACACCATGCTACCACTATCCCTCTAACTTATGCCACCATATTCTACTAGTATTCTACCCTATTTGAGCCCAATACACCCATTTCCTCTATTGTTGGGTAAAGCTACGAATTTTGGAGTTGTTGTTGGGGGGTTTTAAAGAAGAAAAAGAGGCAGACATTTATGGGGTTTTAAGGAGGTTTTCTTGGAGCTTTCATGGAAACAAGTTTTTGGAGATAGGCAACCTCCTTGAGGCCACCTTAAGAGGTGGGGGGTTGCTATCACCTTCTCTCTTATCCACCATTTTGGAGCTTCATTTGAGGTGAAAAAACTCTACTCTTAGTTTAAGAGTCTATTTTGGACATTAGTAGTCTTGTAGCTAAAATTGTTAGAGTAGAATGCATATATGAGTAAGAAGATGACTTCTTAAGATTTTGTGTAAATGGTTTATAAACGATTTCAAAGGTTTTGAGAAAAATACCATGATTCAACAATGTTGAATAAATGTTGTATTTTAAGAAGTTTGGTATTAAACATTTTATGCAATAAAATATTTTAATAATGATATTTATCTTGCTAAAGATATTTTAGCTGAACTATGTTTTAAAATTTCTTACAAAAATGAAAATTTTATAATTTGGACATTTGTTTAAGTTATGAAGAATAAAAATGTCCTCTAGTCTTGAAAAATGTATTTTTGCAAGTATTATGGGATTTATTAAATAAATCATGTGTTAAACTCATTTTCTTGGATTTTTAGATTTAAAAATTCTTCTTTCCGTGGATGTAAACTTGTAGTATTTTGAGGACAAGCACCTAAACAAGTTTAATGGGTTTTTAATGAGTTGTAACTTAGAATGAAGAAAATATAAATTTAAGCTCTTAAGGAGTGTGAAAAGGGTGTTAAAAATGTGAAAAATGAGGCTTCAAGACTACATGTATTAATAAAGAAAATTATATTTTTCTTATAATGTAGTCTTATATGTTCAATGAATTCTTGGAAAAGAAAGTAATTAAATAAAGATGTTTCCAACTTGAGAAGAATGTTACTCCAAATTTTTAAAAACTGCTAGTGTGTTAAAAAACACTTAAGAAGTTAGTGTGGGTAACTTAATGGTGTTTTGAAAAATAACACTTGTGAAAATAGAGAAAAAGACAAGTTTGAAAATAAATGGGTAAAATGGTAATTGTACGTAAAGTGGAACATTTTTATGAAATAAAAATGTTGAAAAAGGTGTTGCAAAAAATGGTCCTAAATGAACATGATTTTGGAATAAAATCGATGTTAGAGTAAAAATGACAACAAATGATGATTTTAAAGTGTAATACAAGTTGGGGTTAAACTCTGGGTTTTGCCTTCGGCTCGGAAAAAGGAAGAATGGAATAATGTGGAAAATTGCAAAATATTAAACATATTAATATGGACTCGGATGACATCGGTATAATTAAGGAGGGTCCGGATCCCTAGGGTGAAAGACCCAAAATCACTGGCCAGAGCATATGGTAGCATAGTCGACGGTGTGGACCCTGTTAAAGTATGTGGATATTGGAAGATTCCAAGAAAAAGATAATGAAAATGGAACATATTAAGAAATGGGTTGTGTGGTGAATATGTGAAAATACAACCTAATTTTAATGAATGAAAAAATATTCCGATAAAGGATAAAGTGGACAAGTAATGAGAAAATTGATTAATATCCATAAGCTAAAGGAATAGTAAAGTGAAAGGATTAAATGTGTAGTTACGTAACCTAAAGAGGTTTAACCCATAATTAACACAAGGGTGTGTTTATGAAATATTTTCAAAGGAAAAATAAGTATTTTCTAACACGGTGCTTGCATGTGTTGAAAGAATGATTTTCAATGAAAATACTAACATGAATTGGTATGAATAAAAGGTGTAATTTTGGGGGGAAAATGATCTTCCTTAAATAAAGTTTATTTGTTTTAAGTATTTAAGCTGGTGTGTTAAATCAAGTAATAAATGTCAAGTCAACTAAAAGGAAAATTCTTTTACAGGATCAAGGTGAATTAACCCCTTAATTTATCGGGTTAAGTAACACTTTTGGAATAAAAGCGGTTTCATGTATGTAAGTATAAGTATATATATATATATATATATATATATATATATATATATATATATGAAGTTGCATGCACACGTAGAAATACGTGTTAGGGTCTCCTTTATGTCGTTCGATTCTATACTGCATTCTTGTATTTTCCATTGGGCATTGAGCTCATCCCCCCGTCTTTGTTACGGCAGGTTGGGTGCGGATCCGAATTTTGAGAGCGTTACACAGGTAAGTATTTTTTTTATTTTACGTTAATATATATATATGTATACTTGGATTTTGGGGACGCTCTGTAACACCCCGTATTTCTAATGGTTTTTATTTGGGGATTTAATTAAATTAAAATGAAAATTAATTTGGATTCAAATAATATTAATTAGCGAGGCAAGGGTTAATATTTATTTGTATGAATTATATTGAATATTACTTAGTGAACGAGTAATAAATTAATAAGAATGCAATGTGATTGTCGTGAGTGAAAAATATGGCAATTACGATAATTTAGTCGGGATGCGCGTGTCAGTCGTATCGGGACTTAAATTTATGAGATAAAATGTGATTTATTTATGGGTCATCCAAGTGGTCATATCGAATAGGCCAGTGTGTCAAAAAGGGTTGAGATAGTCAGAAAAGGGTATTTGGGGGTTTGGATTGGGTCTAAGAGCATTTTTAGGCCAAACTGGCACCCCAAAAGGCTATTTTGGTCTTTTGGCTTTTTAGAGTAAAGGGACCAACGAATTTACTAGGGTTATATTAGCATGTTTATTGAGGTTGCTAGGGTTAGCAGTTAGAAAAACAGAGAGAGGCCATTAAAGGAGGAAGGTGAAGGATTCCAAGGCTCCCCACACCACTTTTACGCCACCACCACCACCGGAGATTAGATCGGAAAGAGAGGAAGACAACTCCACCATTTTTCTGCACAAATCAAACCTAAAAACTCAAGGCAAGTGTTTATCTTACAAAACTTTGAGTGAATATACTATCCATGTTAGTGTAGGATTGAATATTTTCATGAATAAATGATTATTGACATTAGATTGGAGATTTAATTCATGTTCTTGGGTAGAAATCATGATAGACATAATCCACCTATGTATGTAGCACGAATGTTGATGTTCTTGAACAAAGAAAGAATAATTTAGGGTTTTGGGATTAAAGTGTAAGATTAATCCGGTTCAAATGATTCCCCTTGATGATTTAATGAATTGGTTACGTTAAAAATCATTTATATATGTTACTATTGGGTTTGGTACACTTGGTTGGGAGTTTGGGACTGTATAATGAAGGTTTAGAGCGTTAAAAATGGTGAAAATAGTAGAAGTTAAATGAAGAAGACAAAACTATCAGGTGTGAATCAATTCGGCCTGATGACCGAATTAATTCTGCAGACGAATCGATTCGGGTTCTCCACCAAATCGATTCGACTGCCCAGATTTGGTCATTTTTTTATTGTATGCCCTGAATCCCCATATAAATTACTGGGAGACTTTGGGGACATTATTAGACATTAATGAGGGAGATAGTAATTTCAGTAAGCATACGGCAGGGTTGAGGTCTCCCCAATTGAGGAGAATTAAGGCTAGGAATTATTAGGATATTTTGACATTTAAGGAATTCACGAGAATGGTCACAGAGAGCATCGATGTAAACCTAATACCAGACCAGTAGTAGAGAGATGTTATCACTACTAAAATAATTTTTAGGAGTAATTGGGACCCTTTGAGTAGTGTAAAATACTCGGGGATATACGATGAGAAGTGTAATGGTAAATTGATAATACGTAGGATATTTGAGAGTTATATACTGCGTACGGTATATATTATAGGTCACGTGTATACCTATACAGATGATATATATATATATATATATATATATATATATGTGTGTGTGTGTGTGTGTGTGTGTGCACGCGCGTGTGAATACCTATTGTGTGACATCTTATGTGTGTGAGCATACCTACGCTACCTGCTATCATGGGACATTCCACGTCATGGACAGTCTTATCCTGATAAGCCCATTGGTACGGAGGATTTTAGACTTATGCCTATGAACATAGAACTTAGGGTTGATCACTACTTGTGTGTATAATAGTGTGACCAGTCATTTAGGTGCATTAGGTATCTGCGTAGCCCAAAGACTTAGAACTATCTTCGTCTCTAAATTGTGTGAATCGTAAATGTATGGTTTTAGATCGATTCCGAATCGGAAGTTCTTTACCTAGTACATGATGTACTAGGACTCGATAGCAGAGTATGCACGCATCGCGGGTCTCCACCCATGGATGTCGTATTCGTATATAATACAAGAGTGGTGCATACATATATACGTGTGATTTATTCTACTGTGTGTGCATTAGTAGATAAGATAGATAGTTATATTTAAAGTAACCTATGTATGTGTAAACTTAATACTTACTTGGTGATTTTTACTAGCAAAGGGATTTGGAAATTCGGTAACGTAACTGTATGGGCAATACAGGTGGGCACAACGAGTTAGTAGGTAGGGAGTGACTTAGTTCAAATTAGTTTGGCGAGGTAGTGTAAGTAGATTGGTTTAGGGGAATACGTTAGGCATGCACAATAGTTGAGAGGTGAGGATCTCAAGGGAGGGCATGTGAAGTTATCATGTATATAAGTCATTTTAAATACTTGCAAATATTTTTCAAATGTTCTTGGGCTCTCACCTGTTTCAATTCTACTTTTGTAAAAACCCGTTTAGGTTCCCAACCACAGGGATGCCAAGCTTAGGAGTCTATTCTTATTTGACGTGCTGCAACTGTTATGGACATTGCAGGACCTCAGTAGTAGGCACTTACACTTTTATCAGTTCATTTTCATCATTCACTTACCTCAGTCGAGCATGTCGCCCATCTTTAGTTAGTGGTTATTTCAGAGCTACTGCATTTCCATTTTATTTCCAATTGTTGGATTTGGTTTTAATTATGGACTATTGTATGTGGACTTCAGTCTGGATTGTTTATTCCCGACACATTTATTTAGTCAGTTGTTTTATCATTTAACATTGTTTACTGGAATGGCGAATGTGGTTTAGTATTTTAAATTATTGCATGTTAATAAAAAGATTAAATTTTTACATTGAGGTCATTTGTAACATAATTATGTTTCAACAGCAATGCTGAAAATGAAACCATTGATAATTCTTATTTAATTTAATAATGGACTGATCACCTAAGATTAGAATAGGCGGGGCATCACAAATGGTATCAGAGCATCAAGTTCTAGTGTCCTTAGGATCTGTGCGAACTTGTCACGTTCCAGCGCAACGTTCTTTGATATAGAGCCCTACTATTAGGATTGTTGCATTCATAATTACGCACTTACGTCTTCAGCTATTTTTAGTTATATTGAACTGTGGACTTATAGAAATTCTCATTCATTTTAGATACCACCCAGACGTGCACCACGAGCCACTCGAGATGCATAGCTCGAGCCACAGCCAGCTCAGGCACAGGGGACTATGAATTTTGATGAGGTCGTCGTTATTATTGCACAGGCGATTAACGCAGTTTTGACCATATTTGCTCAGCAGGCACCACAAGTGCCACCTCATCTGCAGATCGTAGCTCCAGACCAGACACACTCGTTTCCTTCTACCCGGGAGCTTGTCAGAGATGCCTTTCAGAAGGCTCATCCTCCAGAGTTTCAGGGAAGCTCATATGTCATTATTGCTTACCAATGGAAGAAGGACATCCATCAGCATTTACGGATGTATGAGTGCACTGATACGTACAGACATATACTATTTACTTTTAAGCCAGTGGGGATAACCTTATAGTGGTGGGATTCTATCACCACCGCACAAGAAAGGGATAGCATGCCTATTTAGGAGTTCTATGAATTGTTCGATCGTAAATACTTTCCATCCACCATTCAGACAGAGATGAGGCGAAAGTTCTTAAACATATCCCATGAAGAGAAGACAGTGGTCAAATATGAGGAGGAATTCACTCGATTGGCAAATTTCATACCAGATGAGGTGAGCACAAAGGAGAAGAGGATACAACTCTTTGGTGATGGTCTTAATTAGATAATCCGATAACATTTGTTGGGTAATCATGTTTTGAAGACGTATACTGATGTTTTGAATGTCAATTTACTGCATTGTCAGGATCACCGCTTCCACATAAAAAGAATCAAGCACACATGAAAGTCCACCCAATAGGATAGGACGCGGTGGAGTGCCAGTGGGGCACAACTGACTCAGACTCAGACGAGACAGGGTGAGCAGGGTTTCCAGTAGGGGGATTCTGCTAAGCGTTTTTTATCAGGAGATTTCAAGTAGGGGCAGGATGGATTCAGGCAAGGCCAACAGGGCCAAAAACATTTTCACTAGGGCCAGTAGCGCTAAGGGAGAGGTGGTACCGGCCAGTAGGGCCGAGGCTAGCAGGGCAGAGAGGGGGAAATTTCACTGGTAGATGCTTCACATGTGACAAGAATGGACACAAACATTAGGATTTCCCTGATAGGGGCAGTGTTAGAAGCCTATTTTCCCATCGCCCTTCCAGCACCAGTACCAGCACTGCCTACCATACCAGTCATCCAAGTAGGCCCACCACAGCAAGGGCAGTTATAGTACTGACGTGTGTATAACGTCCACCAGGCTGCAGTTTTACAGTCGTCACCCGCAATTGAGAGTACGTTTCTTATACATGGGACTTTGGGGTGTATGTTATTTGATGCTGGGGCTTCACACTCAATTAGTGCCACTAGATTTACATAAGTCATAGGGTTATTAGACACGACCGATAGTACAGTCACGTGCGTAGACTCACCATTGGGTAGTGGGACACTTATTTTCTTTATTTATCGCGGTGTGAGTACATACATTGGGAGACTTATTTTACCCGCCGCAATGCTCGTGTTAGATATGTCAGAGTATGACGCCATTATTGTCTAGCAACGTATAGAGCCAAGATTGATTGTTACAGTAGGAGCATTGTGTTTACGATTTTGGGCCAGGAGATGTTCTTAGTGGCAATGCCCCATTCCGAAGGAGGATCGTCAACCCACTTATACTATATAGAGGAGGAGACGTCTAAGGGGGTAGCGATCTCCCTAGATTTTATCCCGATTGTGTGTGAGTTCGTCGACATATTTCAGGAGATACCGGGATTACAGCCTAGTCGAGAGATAGAGTTTGTCATTAATTTAGTGTCGGGCACTCGGCTGATAAATTGTGCGCCTTATCGTATGGCCCCTGTGGAGATAAGGGAGCTATGTGATCAGATTGAGAAGCTTATGGGACAAGGTTTTATCCATAGAAGTACTTCGCCTTGGGGTGCCCCAGTGTTGTTTATGAAGAAGAAAGATGGATATGGATCTCTACGCCTATGTGTGGATTATCGGGAGTGGAATAAAGTTACGATACGGAATAAATATTCATTTCCCCGAATCGATGTAGATTTGAGATCAGGTTACCACCAGTTGCGCATCCGGGAGCAATATGTATCTAAGACTGCCTTTCTAATGAGATATGGGTCTTATTAGTTTTGAGTTATGCCATTTGAGCTAACAAACGCACCAGCGGTGTTTATGGACTTTATGAATAGGGTGTTTATGGAGTTCTTGGATGTAATACCCCGTATTTTTACTGATTTTAATTATGGAATTAATTAAATTAAAAATGGGAATTATTTAGAAATTAATCCGGATTTAAATACTAGCGAGACGAGAGTTAGTATTTGATTATGATAATGATGTTGCATAATACTGAGTGAGTATAATAATATATGATTAAAAATTTATTAATGCTGTCTCAAGTTGAAAATACGACAATTTCGGTAATTAAGTTGAGACGCGCGTGTCAGTCGTGTCAAGACCCAATTTAATGGATTTAAAAGTAAACTATTTTATATCATCCGTTTGGTCATTTTGAGTGCTCCAAAGTGTCTGAAAGGGTCGAGATAGTAAAAAAAACACTAGCCAGGGGTTTAGTTTGGGTCACGGGGTAGTTTTAGGCCAAATCAGCAACTCAGGAGGGTATTTTAGTCATTTCAATATTTGATGAATAGTGACATACAAAAATTAGGTTGTGTATATCAGCCAACCCTTAGGGTTATTAGGGCCATTAACTGTCAGAAACAAAGGAGAGAAACGTGAGAAGAAAGAAAAGGTTCCAAGGGTTTCCCAAGGCCAAACAACCACTATAAGCCACCACACCAGATTTGCGAACGGAAAGAGAGGGAGAATCAACCAATATCTTCATCAAAGGAACAGAACCTCTAATTCAAGGCAAGTGATTTATCTTGCACTGATTCAAGGCATATATTTTACATTATAGTTTAGATTTGAAGATAAATTATGAATAATTGTAATAATGTGAAATTGGAGAATTAATCATTGAAAATGGGTAGGTTTCATGTAGATTATTTCCTGAAAATTATGGATTAATGAAATCATAATCTAAGTGTTGCAAATTACGAGATGTATCTGATATTTAGGATGATTTTGAAGAAATCTTGAAAGACTAGGGTAGTAGAAATACCCATGACTTTTAATCCAAGAGATCAATACTAAGTGAGGATTTGATGATTCTTTTACGTTACAAATTGTACATTTATGTTGGTGTAATGATTTATATACTTATTTGGGAGTTTGGGACGTTGTAATGGAGAATTGGAGGTGTAAAAATGGGAAAACCCATAACTGCTAAAGGAAATCTGGGCAGATAACTGATCGATCGACCCATTTTATTCAATCGATCGACCCCTCTGGAAAATGTGATTTATTTCCCTTTAAATAATTGATTGACTCCCAACCTTTAAACCCTTTACTGATGATTTATTGAACATATTGGTACTTAGGGAAGGCCAGTAGGGGTGTATTTGAAACCCAGAAAATATTAGGTTAGTTTGGGATTTAATGGTAAACTCACGAATGTCCGACGAGTGAGTTACGATTGGAAGTTGTGAGAACTTGAAATTAATTTGCACAAACAATAACTTAAGGTTAGAGACTGTAGTAGGGGACCTTAATTACTGAAATAACCTTAGCGACTAGCAGTAAACTTAGTAATCTTTTGGGTTAGGTTTAAGTACCCGAAATTATACGTCGAGAGTTATCGCGCTAAACATATTACATGGAATAAACGGGATGATACTATGATACGTATGAGATTTATGATATAGGGCTGGAATATACCTATATTATATGATAATTACCTAAATGTGTGATTACTTAGTATATGGATTATTTTGTGTATGACATACCTTTCATACTTGCTATCACGGGAGGTTGATTTTCGAAAAAGGACCATCTTATCTTTGTGTGCCTTCGGGGGGATTTAGATTGGTACCTTAAGGACATAGGACTGTGAAGACTTATTTGTGAGTTGATAAGTTAGCTGACCAAGGGAGCGTAGGTATGTGCATGGCCCATGGGTATGTGAACTATATTTGCCTGCAATATGTGTGATTTGTATTGAGACGGTTCCTAAGCGATTCGGAACGCGTGTTCCTTATGTACGTGATGTACCTGGATTTGATATGAGAGTATGTGTGCACCGCAGCTTAGCCTAGGGGTGCCATATATGTATATATGTACTGAGAGTGATTTAGATATGTACTTGGGACTGGTTCACTGTTGCTTAGCAGATGCGAATGACTAAGAAATTTAAATGGGTTAAGAATAATTTGAACTTAACTAATACTTGAGATAAGTAATTTAATTAATGAACGTGTGAGTTATGAGCATAATTTATTTGAATAATACTGATGGACATCTAAAATAAGACCGTCTTGGTAGGATTAGAACAGACTAGTCAGGCAGTAGCATAACTAGTCAGGCACTAATTAAATGTTAGGCGTGCACAATAGTTGAGGGGCGAAAATCTCAAGCAAGGGCACGTGACTAACATGTTTGAAATATGTGTTGTTTAATATTGTAATTTAAACACTTGCTGTTTTAAAAATACTTTCACCTCGGGCTCTGACCCGTTTGCTTCCAAATCTATTTTTTTGTAAAAACTTTTAGGTGCCCAGCCACAGGGATGCCAAGCATAGGAGTTCCATTCTGTTATCGTGTTGCAACTGCTATGGAAGTTACATGACCTCAGTATTAGACACCTCCACACCTATCTTTGCTTCCTTCAGAGTCATTCATATCAGTTAGGGCATGTTGCCCAATCTTATTCAGAGACAGTAGTTTTTAGACTTTCATTTTATTTCAGTTGTTGGATTATTTATTTCAGACTCATGTTTTGGGATTTATTTTGCCATTTAGACTATTATTGGAGTGTTTACTCCAGACTCGGTTTATTTCATTACATTAGTTGTTCATATGAGATTGTTTATGTGAATGTTGAATGGGTGGTTATTTATTACTTAGTTGTAAGTTAATTTATTTAATAAAATTTGGCATCTCACTTTTTAAATATTAGGTAGCTAGTAACTAATTAAATGTTTTCGATAGTGATACTAAGACTGAACCAACTTGAGATTCTGTTTTAAATTAATAAAGGAGTAGCTACCCGGTATTTAATTAGACGGGGTGTTACATTGGATCAATTTGTCATTGTCTTTATTAATGACATCCTGATGTTTTCTCAGACTGAGGAGGAGCATGCAGAGCATCTGCAAAGGGTTTTGAATACATTGCGCAAGCATCAGTTGTACGCTAAGTTTGAGAAATGAAGATTTTGGCTATGTGAGGTATAGTTCTTGGGTCATATTGTATCTGAAATGGGGATATCAGTGGATCCGAGTAAGGTGTCAATGGTGAGGGGGTGGGGACAACCCATGACACCGATGGAGGTGCACAGTTTCTTAGGATTAGCCAGGTACTACAGATGATTTATTCAGGTTTTTTTAAAGATTGTGGGCCCATTGACCAACTTGACTTGCAAAGTAGTACTGTTTATCTCGAATGGCGCTTGTCAGTCAACTTTCGATGAGCTAAAGGGCAAGTTCACTTCAGCCTCAGTTCTCGCACTGCCCAGAATGGGAGTGGAGTATCTTATTTTTATGAATGCATCCCTATAGGGACTTGGTGGTGTGATACAACAGCCGCTATAGCTTATGCTTCTTATAAGCTTAAGCCTCACGAGAGGAATTACCTAACCCGCGACTTGGAGTTAGCGGCAGTCATATTTGTGCTACAGATTTGGAGGTATTCCTTATGGGGGAGAGGTTTCATCTATTCACAGATAATAATTCACTCTGTATTTATTCACTTAGAGAGAGCTAAATATGCATCAGCATAGGTGGCTGAAATTAATAAAGGATTATTAGTTCGACATCCAGTACCATCCAGGGAAGGTTAACGTGGAGGCAGACACGTTGAGCCATATGCTAATGGGGGATGTGGTAGAAGTTTGGAAGGTGAAATGGAAGGAGCTGGGACACTAGGATTCAGTTTCCAGATCATTCATGTCGGTTATGATCGTCATCCCCTAGATTGTCACAAGGGTCGTACAGGCCCAGGCAGCGGATTTGTTTTGTCAGGATCAAATTCGACAACTTTTAGTTGGAGGAGCAGAGTCTTACTCCATGAGTTCATAGGGAGGCTTATGCTTCAACGGGAGATTGATTGTTCCAAAGAAGGAGTACTTGCAACATGCAATGATGGCAGAGTCGCATGGATCATGATTTTCAGTACATCCAGGAGGGGATAAGATGTACCAAGATATGAGATGGTAGTATTTGTGGAGTGGAATGAAGAAAGACATTGCAGAGTTTATCTCGAAGTGTACCACTTGTCAACTGATGAAGGTGGACCATTAAAAACCAACAAAGGTTATGCATCTGTTAAAGATTCCAATGTGGAAATGGGAAAGCATTTCCATAGATTTCAACACTAGGTTCCCTACATCTCATAGGGGTCACGATTTTATATGGATGATAGTGGATCGATTAACTAAGGTGACCCATTTCCTGCCAGTATGGATGGATTATACCACGGGACAGTATGCCCGGATCTTCATTGCTGAGATGGTGAGACTACATGGGGCACCACTCGATATTTTGTTCGACAGGAACAAGATCTTTGTGTCTCATTTTTGGTAGATTTTTTAGGAGGCCATGGGTACAGAGTTGAGATTGAGTACGGCCTAGCACTCACAGACGGGCGGGAAGACAGAGAGGATGAATTAGATGTTAGAAGATATTATGCGAATGTGTATCCTTGACTTTAGCGGAGGTTGGGAGAAGTATCTTTCGCTAGTGGAGTTTGCATATAATAACTCCTATCAGTTTACAATTGACATGGCACCATTTGAGGCATTGTACAGTAAACATTGTCATTTGCCAGCTTGTTGGTTAGAAGTGGGGGATAACAAGCTTCTCGGACTAATGTTGATTCAGGATACTTCGGCCAAGATTGAGCTGGTTTGGAGTCGTATACGGAAAAGTCATAACAGATAAAAAAAGAGTTATGTCGATGCCAAGCGATTCTTCCTAGAGTTTAATGTGGGGGACCAGATATTACTACGTGTATCTCCTATGAAGGGGATAATGAGGTTTGAGAAGAAAAGGAAGTTGGCACCAAGGTATGTGGGACAATTCCCTATCATCGAGCGAATTGGGCCAGTTGCATATAGATTTGGATTGCCAGAGCACTTGTATCGAACTCATGATGTATTTCACATTTTTTCGTTGAGGCGATATCTCTGGATTGAGTTAGCTCACACTCATATTGCATTGGAGGAGATTGATTTATAACCCTATATTTCATACGAGGAGAGGCCAGTTGCTATTCTAGACCATAGTGAGAGGAGGCTGAGGTCGAAGGTAGTTCCACTTGTACGTGTTCAGTGGGGGCACCATAATGTGTATAAGTCTACTTAGGATAGTGAGGATAAGATGCGTGACAAATATCCAGAGTTATTTATACCAGGTATTTTTTTGAATTTTGGGACGAAATTTCGTTATTAGGGGGGAAGTATGTAACACCCCATATTTTTAATGATTTTTATATTGGGATTAATCAAATTAAAATGGAAATTGATAGGAAATTAATCCGAATTAAAATACATATTAATTAGTGAGACAAGGATTAATATTTATTTGTATGAATTATATTGAGCATTACTTAGTGAAAGTGAGTAATAAATTAGTAAGAATGCAATATGATTGTCGTGAGTGAGAAATACGTCAATTACGGTAATTTAGTCGGGACTTAATTTTATAAGATAAAATGTGATTTACTTATGGGTCATCCAAATGTTCATTTCGAGTACGCCAGCGTATCTACAAGTGTCGAGAGAGTCAAAAGTATAGTTGGGGGGTTTGGATTGGGTTTCGGGGCTTTTTTAGGCCAAACCGGTACCCCAGAAGGGTATTTTGGTCTTTTGGATTTTTAGAGTAAAGGGACCAACGAATTTACTAGGGTTATATCATCATGTGTGTTGAGGTTTCTAGGGTTAGAAGTTATAAAAACAAAGAGAGGCCATTAGAGGAGGAAGGTGAAGGATTCCAAGGCTTCCCACACGACTTTTGCACCACCACCACCACCGGAGTTTTGATCGGAAGGAAAGGAAGACAACTCCACTATTTTTCTGCATAAATCATACCTAAAAACTCAAGGCAAGTGTTTATCTTACAAAACTTTGAGTGAATATACTATCCATGTTAGTGTAGGATTGAATATTTTCATGAATAAATGATTATTGGCATTAGATTGGAGATTGAATTCATGTTATTAGGTAGAAATCATGATAGACATAATCCACTTATGCATATCTTATAATTTAGTAACATGATAAAGTAGAGAAATCAGGGTTTGTTGATGTTCTTGAACAAAGAAAGAATAATTTAGGGTTTGGGGATTAAAGTGTAGGATTAATCCGATTTAAATGATTCCCCTTGATGATTTAATGAATTGGTTATGTTAGAAATCGTTTATATATATGTTACTAAAGGGTTTGGTACACTTGGTTGGGAGTTTGGGACTATATTATGAAGGTTTAGAGGGTTAAAAATTATGAAAATCGTAGCAGTTAAACGAAGAAGATGAAACTGTCAGGTGCGAATCAAGTCTGCGTGATGACCGAATCAATTCGGCTGTCCAAGTTTGGCCATTTTTTATTGGATGCCCTCAATCCACAAATAATGAGGGATATAGTATTTTCAGTAAGCATACGGTTGGGTTGAGGTTTCCCCAATTGAGGAGAATTTCGGCTAGGAATTATTGGACATATTTTGATATTTAATGAATTCATGAGAATTAGAACGGGTCACAGAGAGCATGAGTGAACCTAAGACCATACTAGTAGTAGAGAGATGTTATAACTACTAAAATAATTTTTCAGGGTAATTGGGACCCTTCGAGTAGTGGGAAACACTCGGGAATATACGATGAGAAGTGTAATGGTAAATTAATAATACATAGGATATTCGGGAGTTATATATTGCATACGGGATATATTATAAGTTATGTGTATACCAATACTGATGATATATCTATGCATAAGTTGTGTGATTACCTATTGTGTAACTTCTTGTGTGTGAACATACCTACGCTACCTGCTATCACGGGAGTTTTTGTGTCGTAAATAGTATTATCCTGATGAGCCCAGTGGGGGGGAGGGGGATTTTAGACTTGTGCCTCAGAACATAGAACTTAGGGTTGAGAACTATTTGTGTGTATGATAGTGTGACCGGTCATTTGGGTGCGTTAGGTGTCTGCGTAGCCCAAAGGCTTAGAACTATGTTCGCCTCCAAATTGTGTGAATCGTAAATGTATGGTTCGAGGGCAATTTCGAATCAAAAGTCCTTTACCTAGTACGTGATGTACCAGGACTCGATAGAAAAGTACGCACGCATCGCGGGTTTCCACCCAGGGATGCCGTATTCGTATATAATACAAGAGTGGTGCATACATATATACGTGTGATTTATTCTACTGTGTGTGCATTAGTAGATAAGATAGATAGTGTTATCCAAAGTAGCCTAAGAATGTGAAAACTGAATACTTACTTGGTGATTTTTACTGGCTAAAGGGGTTTAGAAATTTAGTAACATATTGTATGGGCAATACGGGTGGGCACAATGAGTTAGTAGGCAGGGAGAGACTTAGTTCAAATTAGTTAGGCGGGGTAGCGTTACTAGGTTGGTTTAGGAGAATACGTTAGGCGTGCACAATAGTTGAGAGGTAGAGATCTCAAGCGAGGTCACGTGAAGTTAACATGTATACAATATCTTCTCTTACTGCATTTTAAATACTTGCAAATATTTTTTAAATGTTCTTCGGCTCTGACCAATTTCAAATCTATAATTGTAAAAACCCTTTTAGGTACCCAACCACAGGGACGCCAAGCTTAGGAGTCCAATCTTATTTCATGTGCTGCAGCTGTTGTGGACATTGCAGGACCTCAGTAGTAGGTGCTACCACTTTTATCAGTTCATTTTCATCATTCAGTTATCTCAATTGGGCATGTCGCCCATCTTTAGTTAGTGGTTATTTGAGTGGTACTGCATTTCCATTTTATTTCCAGTTGTTGGATTTGGTTTTAATTATGGCCTATTGTATGTGGACTTCAATCTAGAGTGTTTATTCCCACCACATTTATTCAGTCAGTTATTTTATCATTTATTATGCTGTTTACTAGAAGGGTGAATGTGGTTTAGTAGTTTAAATTACTGCATGTTAATAAAAAGATTAAAATTTTGACATTGGGCCATTAAGGTATTTGCAACATAATTATGTTTCGACGGTGATGCTAAGAATGAAACAATTGATTATTTCTATTTAATTTAATAATGGACTGATCACACAGGATTAGAATAGGCGGGGTGTCACACGCTTCCCATAGGTCCCTCACATAGCTTGATTTGAAATGGAAATCGCATGCTAAACAAGTGAAATGTTAATTAAATAAAACTCGACTAGAAACATTATATAGATTGTTTCATTTCACTTCATACCTAATGCTCGAACCGTGTTGACTATGGGTAACCTATAAATCCGGGTCGGGGTGTTACATTTTTTAACCTCTTTAGAGTCAAATTCGTTTAACACAACCCTTAGGATCTATTTCATAATTTCTAAAGTGTTGGGATTGCTTTGTAATTTCCTTACAAAAAATAAAAGTCGAGTGACATTCAAGTATCGGGAGCTCGATTCCATAATCCCAAGTTTAGGGGAACTTTTATAATATGCTAAAATCTAGTGTTGTTTTGCAATATTACAAGCTCGGGATTTTTGTAATTATTCAAAGTTTAGGGTTTGTTTAGAAAATATTTTCTAAAAATATATGTTTATAGGGTCCAAATAACATACTTTTATAAACCTAGGGTCTAAACTTTAATTTCATAAAGGTTTGTGGTCAAAGGCCTCTATACAAAGTTGATGGGTGAAAACACAATTTATAACACCATTGAAACCCAAATTATGAATTTCCAAAAGTCCAGGGTTTAAATAATAATTTCAAAATATTATTTAATCACAACCCTTAAATTTATATTTATATTTTTCACAACAATTAATATTCCAATAGCCAAATGCGTTAAAAATTTCCCAAACCCATATGTTAATAAAAATTTCATACACATGTGTAAAATCATATAAATGCACTCTTAAATGTATTCAACTCCCGTACATATTAGAGACCCAAACACCAAGAAAGTGGTTGTAGAAGATGGCAACCCCCACCTCTAAAGGTGGCCTCAAGAGACTATCAAACTTCCATGCTTTAAAATACAATCATGTAATAATTTCCATTGCATTCCCACATCAAAACCCCACTTAAATACTCCTTAAAGCACCTTCAAACTCACTCATTTTGGTTTGTATAAGCACTAGCATGGGGAGTTTTGGGAGAAAATGAGTTTTTCTCTCCCAAAATGTTGGTCAGCTCTTCACTGCCCAAAATGAGTTTTTCCTTTACTCGTGTATTGTGAAAGAGTCTTTCTATTTGCACATAGAACCTTTGTACAAAACGTGTACATAATGACTTGGACAACCTCATTCTTCAAAATCACCACACGTAATTACAAAAAAAATCCACACCATACTTGTAGCTTTTCACATCTCAACCTTTTCTTAAACTAGAACTACTTTTTCTTCAACTAAACCTATTGTCCAATGATACAAAATAACAATTCACTCAAAAAATAATAATGAATCTAAAAAAATGTAATATCTTAATGCACTTTTCAAATACAAAAAAATACCGATAAACCCCAAAAAAAATCATTTTCTTGGTACCATTCTCAAACCCAAAAATAACTGTTAATGCTGAAATATAACAGTTAGCATATTCCATTTGTAAAGTCAAAAAATAACAGTTAGCCTATTCCAAAAATAATAATTAGCCTATTCCATTTGTAAAGTCCTTGAATAATTGAAGTGGGTCGTTTAAATTTGTAAACTCCTTGAACAATTGTAGGGGGTCTCTGTCCACATCAATATTCATCTCATTGACGCCTTTGTGAAATGAGTGATGATAATCATGAAAAAATATATAATACATTATTAGAGTTTTACAAAATATATAAATAATTTAAAAAATTATACACGACATACCCATTGAGAAGCATTTGTGTAATAATCTTGTGGAATGTGAGAAACATTTTATTTCTCTTACGAGTGTAATACATTAAACAACGTCAGTGAAAAATAAATGGCACATGAAACAATAATTGAACATATAATATTTAACTCACATTTCTAATTTTTTCTTCTTTTGAACAAATTTCTCTGTCATTCTTTGTTTCCTTTTACAATGGGGTCGGCCTTTTCTATTCACGACTATTGGAGAACGGATAATAGCATTTTCTTTGACATTAACATCTTCTACGACCGATGGTGTAGATTGACTACTTGCACAAGTTGCTCTACCATTCTCTAACTCATTAGATAACATGTTAATCCAATTCATCACCAATTTGGTTTGATCTTCACTTTCTCTAGCCAACTCCGACAACTTATAAAATGCATTGCACATTTTATCATTACGTCCATTCTCAGGATTCATTGCCCAATCCGAATAAATAATTTTAATATTTGTGTGGCATATCTTAACATCTTTCCTCCACTGACGAAGAACGTATTTTTTGGGTACAAAATCATATATTTTTTAATTAAGACCGTAAGACAATGTCTACAAAGGATACATCGAGACTCAAAGCAAAAACTATACCACACATCACAGTTATCGAGGTTAAATGTAACTGTAAAAGTGACATCTTGTTCTTTCATTCCAACAAATTCCTCATGTACGTCGTACAACTCAATACCACCATCTTTTCTAATAGTAGATAAATTACAATACAACTTCCCTTTCATGTCCTCTTAAACCTCCATAAATTTTGCATTAGTGTAACAATCTTGATATTGTTTCTCAATCTTATATCTAGTTACACATGGAATTGATTCTTTGAAGGTATCAAAGTCACGTTGGCTCTCCTTCTCAACTTTATTCGTAATGTATTCTCGTATTGTTCAACAAATTGCTTGAGGGTAGTCTTTGAATTTACATACCGATCGAAAAATGCGTTCATACTCTCACTTCTTTTATTGGTAGATATCCTCGCCCAAACTCCTCGTAGGTTGCCCTACTCCTTGCATCCACCCAAAATAAATTCTCCAACCTCTCCTCACAATCCCAACCCATGATATAGAAAAAATTAGAATCATTAGCTTGTATTTTAAGAAAATAGTTTTGAACGGCTATCACATCTCCCTCCCTTAGTCTCAGTCGTCCAACCTTTTCAATATAGTTATAACAATATTTTATAAAAAAAATGGCACATTTTCATTTCCACCAGCTTCCACTACACAAGAATTGAAATTTTTATTAGGTCTTATATCGGCCCTATCATTTATTTCAATTTTCTTTTAACCACTGCACTTATCACTCGATTTGCCTTGAAATATCTTGATTTTTTCGGGCTCACATGATGGTTATGGTCAAGGGATACAACTGTGATTTTCCATTTCCCATAGCCACATAAAGCGGCATTAATCTTAGCGCCACAATTAGTTCCGGAAGTTGGTGGCAATTTAAATGAGTTTTTACTTGTACTTTCTCTTTTACCCTCTCGTGAGCATGTAAGAGTAACCCATCTTACCACACCATCATCCCCTTCCTTTGATGTCCTCTTCTTCACAGGAAAACCTTGAACATTTACCATAATTTTTGTAATATTCCAATATCTCATCAACACTTTCAAATAACATTCCTACTTCGGGTTCGAGTATAATTTTTTTTCGAGCATCCTCAATACACTCATTTTCCTCAACACCCTTTACTTCATCAACCTCATTTTCCTAAAATTATTCATGATAATTATTCAAGTCAATACTAC
Source organism: Sambucus nigra (assembly GCA_949130495.1). NCBI lineage: Eukaryota > Viridiplantae > Streptophyta > Magnoliopsida > Dipsacales > Adoxaceae > Sambucus > Sambucus nigra. Next base: position 153,915,759 of record OX422218.1, read on the forward strand.
GATTATCTTGAAAAAAATCTTTATCCATTCCTATGCAACTAAAATGAAACAAATCATAACATAATTAGGAAAAAAAATAATAGTTAGGGGGTAATTTTAGGAGCCAAAAAAAAGAAAGGAAAATACAAGTAAACAATTAATATTATTTTTTACCTAATTAAAAGAGGTAAAATGTTATATAAAAACCAGTTTAAAGTTAAAATGCCTTAAATATTAGAATAAATAGTAGTTACTTGAATGATCTTGCAAGTAATGCAAAAATGGAAGAATGATGGGGAGAGAGCTGAAAGGACGTCAAGTAGGGTTTGAAGTTAAGTAAGAAACCAAAATGACACTCCAAATGATTTTTGGATTTTTAGAAAAGTGAGGACACCACTTGCATTTGTTTATAAGAAACGTACGGTCCCACTTGCATTTTCTATAAATAAAACAATAGGCCACATAAGTATGTACCCAAAGTCTTGGTTGTTTTGTTTATGGGGATTGTTGACTACTTTTTGGTGCCTTCTACTACTTGTTCTCGAATCTAATAATGAGATTGAAGAAGTTGGTGACCAACCGGGCTCTTATTGATCTAAATCTTGTGACGAGCCTAAAGAGCCTTCTGACTCTATTGAACACATAGAGTTGTCTGATTTATTCATTGGTCGAGGAAACTGAGGTATGGGATGGTACTCCGATATGGACATATTTTTTTATTTAAACCAAACGTGATATGGAGTAGTACACTCGCGAGGGTGTTTATTACATCACACCTTCTTTTTCCATATTCTTCGGTGAATGAAAGTTCTGTTGGTTGCTGCTGATGCACCACTAACTCTCACCTCTTTTGCTTGAGGTGTTGAGGTTATTGTTGTTAACCAGGATGTCCTTGGATCCTATCTTTGACTTGATTTACTTTAGGATCCTTAGTGCAATGCCCCTTTTTTATAAATAAATAAATATAAATTAATCAGAAAATGAAAGGAAAAATAGATTAAATAGTTAATCCTATTTAACCTAACGTACAATTTTAATTTTAATTGGAATATCTTTTATTTACATTATAATTTAGTTATTATGTGATGTAATTGGGTTGTAGGGCGATATTTTAGAAGCTTGTAAAGGTCCTTGGACATAAAGAGATACATGAGACCCTAACAAGGTCATGGCATGCAATTGTAGTCATCATATTTGTAAACTAAGATTTCCTCCTCTTAATGGATAACCATAAAAGATTCTCATCTTAAATTGATGTGATTATATTTGCACCAATGGAAATAATAAATTTCGACTCGGCTAAGAGAGAATGCTTTGAATTATTCTCTTAAGCATGCTAATTGGAATTTTATTATGTTAACGTACTAATTGCATAAATTATAAGTGGTCTAATTAGTAAATTTGGCTATAGGAATGGGTTGAGATATTAGTCTAACCCTAAGATTAATCCTTTGGTATTAACTTGGATATAAGGCTTAGGGCAAACTAAGAAATTCATGTGATTAACGTTAGTTGTCATTAGATAATTATCATTACATATTTTGGATAATTAAAATAAATCCGAAACAAAAAGAAGTAAAGCTGACAATGGGACAATGGCCACGACCGCAGGCGTGACAGGCCATGGGGTACTCATCTTGGTTTCTATATAAATTTATTTTTCCACAAATGTCAGTTTTTTTCCAACTTACTTCACACTAACACCTCCCCTCTTCCTTATATAAAGATTTTCCTCTCAGTTTTCTATACAAACAAATACTTTCTAGATCCCCTCAAACACCTTTTGGGAGAACTCTTGGGAAGCCTTTGCAAAAGAGCATTTTTCTAAGGAGGGAATTCATACTTTACATTTCCTAAGGAGCAATTTTAAAGGGAATTCTATTTATTCATTTATGAATTCATCCTTAAGTTAACAAACACCCTTCCCCTTTTATGTATGTAAATAGTAATTTTCACCTAAACCTATTTTAATACATAAAATAAAATATAAATAATTAGGTTGGCACATTGTGTATTATGAAATTTTATAAATAAATGGATTAGTATGATTTGATAAAGATTAGTTATAATTTTTTTAATAAACTTATATATAATTCATAGTAGACGTTATTGTGAAAAATTATGAATATCATACTACTCCTCTTTTAAATTGAACCATGTACTCAAATTGGTTATGTAAATTCTTAAACAAATTTGGATTACAAAATGGGAATTATAATTTGCTAAAGTTTGAAAATGAACTTTTTTAATAGAATCAAATGCATGTTATTGGGTAACTTGCTTGATAACTCACTAGTCACCTTCTTGCCCTAATATGTAAAATTTATATACTTAGTTGATAAAGCCCTTAATTAGTGATAATGAAATCTTGTTCTTCCCATATCCTCCCATGTTATGACTTATTTGATAAATAACACATTAATGAGTTGTTATTAGGATATCAAAGTAATGAAAATAGTAAAAGTCCCAAATGAACTAAATAAGAAATATTGTAGGTTTCATGCATTAATTAAATGATTGTCGAATATATACTCCTCTAAAATAAATATATGGGGTGTTGCTACAATCATAATAAAAGTCTTTAGGGAAAAAAGTTGAAATTAAATAATTAGAGGGTAAATGTAATTAAAGAGATAGAAACTTGAGATAAAGTTCATAATGGAATGGGAACGTAATAATGGTAAAATAATTAGTGGCATTAAAACTAATATTTAGGGAGTGTTGAGAATGGACATTATGATTGTTTGTGCATGACTCGGATGGCATGGTTGATTATTTGTTTTAATGGATTATCCATGGGGTGTATTGTGGTGTATTTGGTGGAGGTTGGATGTTATTTAGTTCCGTTACAAGCGAATGGCAAACCTTGCGATTTGTGATGGTGTATATGGTTGAGGTTGGATATTATGATGATGGGGATATATTTACTTATTCATGTACTTTGTATGTGCATGTTCTAGGACTAGTAACCTTGATGGGTACTAGGGCGCGACACGATTACGGCTCTTTATAATAAAGAAGTTTATTTAATTATGGAAAATCCTAATGGATAATTAATTAACAATGAGGAACGTTCATACGATGAGAATTGCATAGGACAATAATTGTGAATTTATTATTTAATAATATAATTTTGGGTTGCGTAGCTTTCTTAGCTCGTGGTGGGAGTGACTCATCGTCTTTGAATTCACGTTTCAGGTGCTCGCATCGTCCCACTTAGCGTTTCTTATTCTTGGAGCACGGAATTCTCCTCCCAGTCTCACCATCTGTCAGAGGATGTAAGTGTCTGCTACTATTTACTTTATTTTAGTTATTTTTTTTTTTTGTGGAAAAATTATGTATATATATCAACAACTGCAACTACAACAAGTACACATAGGGATGAAACCCAGCGCCTCCCCTAGGGGCATACCCCAAAGGAGGGAAAAACAAAACAACTGGAAAAAAAAAGTACGAGAAGCCCCTCACCCCGCAGACCCCTAATCAAGAGCACTCTCCGGGATACCCCAGTTCATGCAAGCCATCCAGTTCTCATATCTCCTCATCCCCCTGCTCCACTTAGCGACTCTCGCTCTAATCATAACCTCGATATCTTTGACAATGACATCCGTGCTTTTGGCCACACGCTTAAAATGTCTAGCGTTACGCTCCATCCATAGGCAGTACACAGTAGAAGAGAAGGAAATATTCCTAATACGATTATAAAAACTAGTCCCACTGTAGCAAAAAATAGCATGAGTCATCTCGCCATCCCAATCCAAAGCCTCTCTGTATTCCTGATTCCTGGTTCTCACCTCCTCCCAAACCTCCTTAGCAACTGGACACTCATTGAACACGTGAGGTATGGACTCGACCCCATTGGAGTAGCTACAGCACACGTTATCCTCCGAGATGCCCCAGTTATGGAGCTTGTCCTTAGTGTGAATAGCGTCCCTACAAATCATCCAAAGGACAAAAGCGCATTTAGGAATATTAGTCTTATTCCACACAATATTATGCCAGGGAGCAGGTGGGAGGGTGGGGGTCATCTCATCATAGGCTGATCTGATAGAAAAATCCTTTTGGTTGGGAATCCAGACCACCTCATCAGCAGTATCATGCCTAATGCTGGGCAAAGCCGCATTCCTAATCTCCAGGAGCTCCTAGGTAATCACCGTTGGCCATCTCCACCTGTCCTCAACAATGTAATCAGCAACCATAGCCTTATGGTTACTAGCAGCGTTATAGATAACACGGTCCCCAAACAAAGGATGAAGGGGCCCCAGAGGATGCCAGTTATCGTGCCAGTTAGTTATTTATTTATATAAGAGATATGAAAGATGTTTACTTTATTTATGAGATCATGTAACCAATTTTGTTTTTATTGGAGATAGTGATACTCCATTAGTTTTTATGTTGGAGGTCTATCTTATCTTTCATTGTTGGGATTTATTGTTGATACAACTTATGGTTTATTCAATCTTAGTTGGAGTTGATTCCTTCTATTTATATCCCTTTGCAATTTATCTTATTGAATTTCATTTGTATATCTTTATCTATTATTTCATCTCCTGCTAACGATGCGATTCGATTTAAAGGACAATATGAATAATTTAATAATTAGACTTGATCAACCTAAGTATTAAAATATATGGGGTGTTACAGTTGGTATCAAAGCATGGTTCTAGGCAAAGTAGGTTCATTAGTCCATTCTAGTCATCTGTGTAACATTCTTTAAAATGTTTGTTTTCTTTATATTCTTAATATATATTTCTCAAAACTAATAGGCAATATGTCCAATTTTCATATGGCACTAACGAGGAAGACACGTATAGATCCACGTGCTACACATACTATTATCGTAGTACCAACACCACATGTATCGGTCTTGCTAGTACTTCTAGCACCCGATGCACACATAAGTACCACTTTGGGCCCCAACAACTTTCTGAGCTGATTATACAGGAAATACAAGCAAGTTTGGAAGCAGGTAAACAGGGGTTGCCACTTGCATCACCTCAGCTAGTAGAGTCAATCACTACTGCGGATGAGAAAAGGTTCACGGTGGAGACCTTATGAAGAACAACCCACCCATGTTCTCAAGATCTCTTAATCCTATAGCGGCGCCAAGATATTCAGCGACATTTGAGGATATTGTACTGCCCCGAGGTGCAAAAGTAGGTTTTGGCGACATTCAGATTGATTGGGGAGTCTCTCCAGTGGTAGGATAGTGTGACATTAGTTTAGGGTAAGGAGTAGGGATGTGCAAAAAAATTGGTGTCTCAAAGAACCATCCCGAATCGACACCAAATCGATAGGTTTTTTCATGCACGGTTTGGCCAACAGTTTGAACCTTTAGAAGATTAAGAGGCCCAGTTCGGCAGATGGTTTAAACATTAAGAAAATTGAGAGAAACCGAATCGAACCGACTTGTAAAAACTTACAAAAAAATTAAATAACATATGTTTTGGCTATTACTCTCTCACTTCGTTAGCGATTATTTCATCTCTCACACATAGTTCTCTTATATCTCCCTATAATCCCAACTCATTATCACACCCTGCCCAATTAAAAATCGGGTGATCAACCCTTTATTAAATTAAAAGAGGTTTCTCATTTGGTTCATTCTTAGTATCACTGTCGAAAACTTTTTAAAGCTTACTAACCACCTAGTATTCAAAAAGCTGGTGCCAAATTTTTATCTTTTTATTAAACAACAACATGCGAAAGTAATTTTAATAACAAAATAATCCATGCAATATTAATAATCTGAAGCAATCACCAGATAAATAACTGAAATCAAATAATACCGAATAAACCATCGATTCCCAATACAAAAGTCCAACTAACGTTTAATGAAATCAGAATAAGTCCACAAATACAAAGTCTAATAAAACTGAATAAAATAAATAATTTAAGGGGAGACATGACCAAAGGAAATAACTGAACTGCATCCTACTCTAGGAATGAAATAATCGAAGCGACTAAGTCCGAATCCTGCAAGCATCCACACATGCTGCATCTACACTTCCCTGGAACAGATTATCAATTTTGGCGTCCCTGTGGCTGGACACCTAAAAGGTTTTGAAAATATTTTGTAAGTACAGGTCAGAGCCCAAATCCTTTTGAAAATATTTTGCAAGTGATTAAAATGCAACAAATAAAATGCATGAATGCTCTTCATAATTAAGATAGTGTCGCACTCCCTTGAGATACTACTCACCCCTCATCTAAAGTGCACACCTAACGCTTTCTTCCTAACCCTCCTAGTTATAATACCCCGTATAACTAGCCTTGTTCTGAAAACTCCCTGACACATTACTCTAGCCCGAGTAAGTCGTACTTTTACTTCATAAGTTATATATCGCATTAACTTAATTAATCATTTTAAATACAAATATATAACAGTCTCACTAGGTATATACAAGTAATACCATTTTTATTCATTCATCCGTATATAAATATCTACTCTATTATACTTAATACAGTTGAACTCCATATATTCCACCTGCATATAAATATTTGCACCATTATATACGTACCATTACACTACAACATTCACACACATGCGGTATATATATTCATCCTCCAGAGTAAGGACTCACCGAATGTTTTCTCTGAAATGCTATCACCCTATGTATACGTAATCCACCCGGATACCCCAAGACGGTTAACCCATCGAATCAGAAAAATAAATATAAGTGTAGCGGAGGCAGTCATAGTTCCCCGATTATGAGACCGAATTATACCCAAAGCGTCTCACCTCGAAAAGAATCACAATATAAAATAATGGCCTCTATGACCAGTGGATTATACTCGCCCTGCGTTCTCTAGCGAGGTGATTGTGTAGTATATATATATATATATATATATATATATATATATATATATATATATATAGCGGTGATTGTGTAGTGTATATATATATATATATATATATATAAGCTAATTCAACAAGCTAACCCGTGCCTAACCCCGTTGGCACTAGCCCTTAATACCCGAGTCAAATTCCCCGACTCTTAATTTAATTCATTACACATTAATTAATTCATAAAAGTAGTGTTACTCAACTACAATACCCGAACACATTCACTCGGCCCGTAATGTAACCCTTTTGAATTTATTACATCAAGTCCCATTAATAGGTTTGACACACTTATAAATTTTAATTATTCCTTAATACCCATCTCTCAACATCCTTGGTATTAACCTTCCTTTAATATTTCACTAATTAATCCCTTTTAAACCAGAAAAAAATCTCAAGCCACCGAGGTGTTAACCCCCATTTAATATTTCCCTACTTAATTCCCTTTAATACACAAAGAAAAACTCTAGCCCCAATCAGTTTAAGGCGAAGTGCCAAAATCCTCTCCACATCGCTCAAACCAGACCTATGGTCGTTCGCGTGACATCATATGTTGCTCGAATGAGGTCCCACATCGTTCGAGCGACCCCTTCTTCTCCACCATGCTGCCTCACCATTTTTGTTCATCCCAGATCCAAAACTCAAACCCATAAATAATATTTGTTAACTCCCAATGACTGCAACATTTTCCAAATCTCCAATTTCTCATTCATCATCTAACTCTTATTGATTTGTAACACTCATAATAACATTTGAGTCAGTTTATCACGGTTTCCTCAAAGTTTAAATTCAAATTTCACTTTAATAACCTCGATTAACAGTCTATAATTATAACTTGGATTCTCACACTTTTGAATCAGAATACCACATCGATCAAGTCTCTAATCTATATAATCTAACCAATTCATAAACACCCATTTTTTCATGTGAAAACCCACCCAAAAATAAATTTGATTTACACCCACTATGATATGAATCGATTATCACAGATTTACATTGAAAACACATTAACCACTTGCCTGTATTGATTCGTAGTATCAGATTTCTTTTCGTAGACGAAGATTTGACCAAGAACACACTCAATACTCCTTGGTTTGGTTCCCAAAATATCCCTGCCTTCTCCCTCTTTTCTTCTCTGCAGAACTAGGGGTTTCTTTTTGAGTTGTTGTGTCTACCACAAACTCTCTAATTTATGTTTTATAATGTGAATCCCGAAATAAAACTTATGCCTAAAAATACCCCGAGACCCATTTACTACCTCTGGGTACTCTTTTTTTACTATCTCGACCTATTCGAAATCAACCGTGCACTCAGAATCGTTATTCGAGTTACTCTATAAAATTATCCAATTTTGACCTCAAAATATGACACATGTGCAAATTTAAAATATCCCGAATTAATTAAATCTAAGTCACCGAATTAAATAAATTCTCCAAATTAAATAAATTCCCCAAATTAAATAAATTCCATGTCCTTAGAATTACGGGGCGTTACACTCGTCTCTCCCCACAACTCTTCTCTCTCTCTCTCTCTCTCTATATATATATATATATATATATATATATATATATATATATATATATATATATATGCAATCGTTCCTCACTTTCCTTTCTCTACAAATTATTGTTGTGCATTGTAAATCAAAAGAAATCATAGGGAATCAAGAAAAATACAAGAGTGAAGACTCAACTAATGAATAATAGAAGAAAAACAAAGATTGATTACTCACCCACTGTTGAATCAAAGGTTGAATATCAAGCAATGCCTCACTCTTGCAGCCACTGCATCGCCTTTGGTCACACAACTATAAAGTGCACGAAGAAGGATAAGGGAGTGAGTGGGGAAACCATTCCTCCAAAGTCAACTGTGGAAGAGACTAACCATGATGGATGGAAAACCGTAGGAGGCAAAACAAAACCTGGTCTAAAGGACTCAAGCCTGTGCATAGCTGCTATTGAAACAACTTCCAACTCTAACCTCCCTATATTGGAAGCTGCTACTAAACCAAACCCCATACCCAAACTTAACTCTCCCAAAACAACTTCCACCAACTCGTTTGAAGCCTTACTGGATATAGATTCTGAGGACTACACAGCGGAGATTACTCCCTTGCCTTCTGGTATTGTGCTAAAGATTAAAGTTGTGGATGAGTTGTCTACCAAAATCAAGACTGGTGAATCTCCCCTATCTTCTAAGGGGAAGAAGAAGAAGAAGAAGAAGAAGAAGAAGAAGAAGAAGAAGAAGAAGAAGAAGAAGAAGAAGAAGGGGGGTACCAAACAACAATTCAAATGACCAAGATTGTGTCCTGGAACATTAGGGGTCTCAACTCCCCTCACAAACAGCAGGAAGTGAAGAAGTTGATATATGATAATAAGTTAAGCCTTGTTTGTCTCCTTGAATCTAAAGTCAGAAGGAACCACATTGCCAAGGTGGCTGCCAGCTGCTTCTGGAATTGGAAGTATAGTCACAACTGCCCAGATAATGGTGGAGTAGCTAGAGTGATCTTAGCATGGGACCCAATTACATTTGAAGTGGAGATTCTCTTATCCCATCCCCAATCTCTTTTTTTTAAGATCAAGTGTGTGGGGGTCAACAAGTTTTTCTATGCAACTTTTGTTTATGGCCTTAATCTTCCTATTGAAAGGATTCCACTTTGGAGTTTCCTTAGACAGAACCACAACCTCACAAACAATAGCCAATGGATCATTATGGGGGATTTCAACACTGTTAGAAACAGAGAGGATAAAAGTGGTAGGCTGGGAATTGATATTAGGGCTGCTGTTGATTTTAATAACTGCCTATTTGAGATAATGATGGATGATATGCTTGCCACGGGTCTATGGTTCTCTTGGAGTAACAAAAGTGAGGGGATTGAGAATACTCAAACCAAAATTGATAGAGTTCTCCATAACTCTCAATGGAGTGTTTCTTTCCCTGATTCCCATGCCAACAACCTATGCATAGGTGTTTCTGATCATAGCCCCATTGTGATCTCTCTTCTCAATCAACCCAGCAAGCCAAAACCCTTCAAATTCTTTGATTATTGGATGAAGAATGCTGAATTTATGCCCACGCTTGTGACCTCTTGGCATGAGGAATGTCAGCTATTCCCTATGGCTAAACTTTCCCACAAACTTAGAAGACTTAAACCTCTTTTAAGACTTATTAACCATAAGTTCTACTCCAATATCTCTGAGCGTGTGAGGATCACTAAAGATAATTTGGATCATATCCAGTGCTAACTGGACAGTGATGGTTCAAATAGCATGCTTAGGACGGATGAACATGAGTGTGCTACTCTCTATAGCTCCTTACGCGCTGCTGAAGAAGCCTACTACAAGCAAAAGGCTAGAATCAATTGGCTGCAGTCAGGGGATATGAACACAAGCTTCTTCCATAATAAAGTAAAAGCAAACACCTCTAGAACAAAAGTCTTATGTATACAGAATGAGAGAGGAGACACTATTGAAGGCATTGAGGCAGTGAGTGAAGAGGCCATAAATTTTTTCACTAATTTGTTGGGGAGGCAGAGAAGGAGATCTACCACTATCCTTATGATCATGAAAAGGAAGCTGAATCCTTCGCAGTGGCCTAACCTTACTGCCCCCATAACTGATATTGAGATTAAAAATGCTATGTTCTCCATTGCCTCCAACAAAGCTCCTGGCCCTGATGGTTTCAGTGTTGCCTTCTTTAAGAAGAATTGGGATGTTGTGGGGGATGATGTGATGGAAGCTATTCATCGTTTTTTTAACCACATCTACTTGCCTAGACAATGCAATACCACCTCTCTTGCTCTGATCCCCAAAGTTCCTAACCCAAAAACTATGGCTGATTTCAGACCCATAGCGTGCTGCAACACGATTTATAAGTGTATTTCCAAGATTCTTACCCTAAGACTCAAGCCTCTTATGCCTCAATTGATTAATGATAGCCAAGCTGCCTTTGTCCAGGGGAGATCTATCACTGATACTATTCTCTTGCTGCAAGAATTGATGAGGAACTACCACAGGGACTCTAACACTCCTAATTGCACTGTGAAGATTGACATTATGAAGGCTTATGATTCAGTGGATTGGGAGTTCCTTTTTGACATTCTTATCCAAATCAACTTCCCTCCTAGGTTTGTTTCTTGGATTAAGGCATGTGTTTCCTCTGTCTGGTACTCTATTAGTCTGAATGGGACTCTAAATGGGTTCTTTGAAGGCAAAAGGGGGCTGAGGCAAGGAGATCCCCTATCCCCCTTTCTTTTCCTTATTGTGATGGAGGCCCTCTCTTGTATTCTTGATAAGCATGCTAGCAAAGGTACCTTCATTTTCCATCCCAAATGCAAAGAAAATAATATTAACCACCTGTGCTTCGCGGATGACCTGTTGGTTTTCTGCAATGGTGATACCCAATCTGTGGAATGTGTTAAGGATGCGCTTGAGGAATTTGCTGATTATAGTGGGTTACTCCCCAATCTGGCTAAAAGTAATTTTTACTGTTCTGGAGTGAATGCTGAAATTATCAGCTCTATGTCTTCTTCCTTGGGCATCTCCCACCAGCAGCCTCCTTTCAAGTATTTGGGAGTCCCCCTCATCTCTACAAGACTCAAGCATGTGGATTGTATGGTTCTTATCGACAAAATTACTAATAAAGTCAAAAGCTGGACCACTAGATTCTTGAGTTATGCAGGCAGATTGCAGCTTGTAATTTCTGTCTTGTTTAGTTCCCAAATTTATTGGTCATCGATCTTTATTCTACCTAAAAGTGTGGTGAAGGCTATTGAGAAATGTATTAGAGAGTTCATATGGACTGGCCCTGAGCTCAAGCACAGTGGAGCTAAAGTGGCATGGGATGAGGTCTGGAAGACTAAAAAGGAAGGGGGTCTGGGAATAAAGTGCCTGACTCATTGGAACAAGGCTGCAGTTATGAAAAACCTTTGGAACCTCTTCAACAAAAAGGATAGTCTTTGGGTCAAGTGGTGTCATACTTATAAGATAAAAGGGAGAAGCATATGGGCAATCCCCATTCCTCAAAACTCTTCATGGAGCTGGAGGAAAATTCTTAAAGCTAGAGAGGAATGTAGACTCATGGTTAAGGCTTATATTGGAAATGGCAGGAATTCTTTTATGTGGCATGATAATTGGCACCACCTTGGCCCTCTTCAACCTCTTTTTGGGGATAGAACCATATATGATGCTGCTAGCATCTCCAAGGCTAAGGTCTCCGAATTCATTGATGGGTTCAATTGGAAATGGCCAGCTTCTACCACTTGGGAGCTGAATGATATCAAAAACTCTCCCCTGCCTTCTATAAATCCTATGATCTCTGATAGTGTAAAATGGACTCCTAACAGGTCGGGTAATTTCTCTATTGCGTCTGCATATGAGTCCACCTATTCTAGGGGGAATGAAGTTCAATGGCATGGGCTGGTTTGGAACAAGATGAGTATCCCAAAGTGTTCTTTCATTCTTTGGTTGGCCTGCAGAAAGGCTTTAGTGACTAAAGATAAACTCTTTGATTGAGAGTTGTCAATAATAAAGCTTGTTTGCTTTGTAACTCTGGGATTGAGACTATTAAGCACATCTTAATGGAATGCCCATTCTCCAAAATTGTTTGGGATGAGATTCTATTTAGGAACCAATCTTATAGAGCTATGGGAATGTGGGATAATGAGATCAGGAAGGTTGTTGCTGATAGTAAAGGGATAGACCTAAAATCCAGGATTAAGACCACTTCCTTCTCTGCCACCATCTATTGTCTGTGGAAGGAAAGAAATAGTAGACTCCATAACAAGGGATTGGCTACAACTTCCAAGGTGATTAGGAGCATCGAGGAAATGGTGCAAGGAAAATCTAGCTATTGGAAGAAATATCGAAGATCTTACTCCAACTGGATGACTTGTAATTTATGGGGATTACCCAACTCTCTCTTGTATGACTAATTGTTTAGATGGTTGGTCTCTAGATGCATGTATCTAGCTGACTCTTTGGCCTTTTGGCCTTTGTATATTTGGGGTTTTTATTTCTAATACACTTTAATTACTGAAAAAAAAAGAATCAAAGAGAAAATATGCAACTAGTGAGTTTCCTTACCCACACACCCACACATTATATATATATATATATATATATATATATATATATATATATATTATTTATTTTTCAATCTCTAAATTCTGATAAATATTTTAATGCTCAATACATCTCATTGAAACCCTAAATCATTTTATATGTGGCTTGAATTTGTTGTTTGTTCACAAAGCTGACAACCTAACGAAATCGATATGGCCAAAACCAACAGGGTTTTTTTTCTTAATTTGGCCCTCAGTCCTTCATGTGCAAGACTGACCAAGTCAGTTATGGTAAAATTCATCCAAAACTGATTTGACTAACCCATGCACAACCCTAGTAAGGAGTGGTTAACTTATGTGGAGTTCACGACATGATTTAATGACAAGTATTTCTTAGAATCAGTTAGAGGTCAGAAGAAGACTAGATTTTTTTTCCTTCTGTAGGAATCCCATATAGTGGTGGATTATGAGTGAGAATTCACCAGTTTCTCTCTCTTTGCACTTAAGGAGGTAGCTTGGCCTATCAGGCAAGTCATCATGGGAAATATAACCTTTACCACGAATGGTTAAGTTGTGGATGTATCTCTTATGCATTGTTAGGACAAGATGGAACATAAGAAAAAGGTAGAGAATGGGGACAATCTAATGGGCCCAAGACAAATGGTGGATCCAACGGAGATTGAAAGGGTTTTTAGGTCCATCAAGGCTATAGGCAGTGGAAGTTATTTTGGCCTGACTAGTAAAGGACCCAGAAGCTATTGGGTCCCTTTTAAGCGGGTCAGGGGAAGCCACAGTAGTATAGACAAACATAGACTATTCCATGTCCTTATATGGGTATGCTATAGATATGGACATATAAGGCATAAGGAAAATAAATGTGCTAGTGACAAGATAGTTCAGTGGAGGCAATTTGGTTAGGGACAATAAGGCCAATGACAGATCCGATCAGGCTAGTTCATATAGGGCTAGTAGGACCAATTTAAGTGAGGCCACCAGGGATAGGGAAACAGGGCTTAGACCCTTTCAGCAACAACATCAACATCAACAATTGAGTTAGCAGTAGTTGCCTGTACCTATAGCTCCGAGGTACCAGTCACCAACTTCACTTCCAACACTAATCGCACCACCTCAGCCTCAGTTGCAATAAGAGATAGTTTATCAGCTGGGTCCAGGGAGGAGATAACCCAGATTTTGATTGTTGATGGTATGTTTCCTATTTATGGATTTGTATCCTAAGAACTTTTTGATACCGGAGTTACGCATTTTTTTTATGTCTCGATAATTTATGGATATTTCGAGGATGATTCTGACTCCATGTGCTAGATTATTATCCATGTCTACTCCTTTAAGTGTGTCCACCCATATAATCGAGACTTATGAAGGGACAGATATTGGCATCGATAGTATACAAATCATAGCTAATTTATTTATATTGGACATTCGCTCATATGATGTCATGTTGGGGATGGGTGGCATGTACTTAAGGGGCATACATAGATTATGTGGGTAGGGCTATCATTTTTACAATACAGGGCTAAGAGATACACACACACACACACACACACACACACACACACACACACACACACACATGTAATAACCCGCCCTTTTGGAGATGATTAAATTCCATAATTTAGTATAATTTGGAATTTGGAGAATTTCTCGAAATAGTAACTTTTGGGATTTTCGAGGATTTAATGATTTTTAAGGGGGTTATAAATTATTTTGGGACTATATAGGTCGAAATATTTTATTTATATGTCGCCGTGGAGTATAGCGACAAAAGAGATAAGATTTTGAGTAGAAAACCGCATTTAATTATTTTGGGTTAGAATAGTAATTTGCGGTCAAGTACCTCGGATGGAAATTTCGACTGCGCCATGAGTCTCGGAATGTCCGAGATAGTCGGAAAAGAGTGTCCGATTGTCGAAATTAAGTTCTGGGTAATTTTGGAGTTAAATAGGCTCGTAATTGGGTAAACGAGTCGTTTTTGGATTTAAGGGGGTTTAACCCTTTTCTCCTTATAAAATGAGGGAGAGGGGGAGAAGAAAGAAGAGGAAGAAGAAAGAAGAGAGGGAAGAGAGAGAGAGAGGGAAGATAAGAAGAAAAAGGGGGAGATTCCGGCTGGCCTCCGCGGGATTCGGCTCGAGGACGTCGGATTTTATCCACGAGGCAAGTGTTTACTTGCTTTATTTATTTTTGAGCATAAATATCTCATATCACTGTTGGTATAACAAACCCTAATGATTTTGGGTTGGGTATTCGTGGATAAAACGGGTTTTCAGGAGATAAAACGAATAAACCCCTAAAATTGGTAAATTGGAGATTTTTAGAAATTAACCAAAAATATTGGGTGATTCCGGGTTCTAGGATGTTTAGGACCCGTATTATAGGTGTATTTGTTGTTGGTAGAAGTTGTAGGCCGTTGGGTGTGGAGATGGAAGCTTGGAGGAAGCTTCCATGGCAGAAACAGCTTCTCGGAGAAGAAGCTGCCCGACTTGATCGATCGATCGAGCCTGGGGGATCGATCGATCGAAGCCTTCGATCGATCGACGGCAAGGGGTCGATCGATTGACCTCTGCTGAAAGTTGAAAATTTTTCTAGGATGATTTGGATGGGATAGATTCCATTTCATCTTGCTTTGATGTTAATTAGGTGATAACCTAGGGAACCTTTTTGGACTTTATGGTCCATAAATTAAGGCAAATTAGGAGGGTACAGTAAGGGTTTTAAGTATATAACCCTTAATCTATATTTTCGAGGAAAATAGAATAGTGGTAGAAATTGATGGATTAGGGTTCCTAAATTATATTGGGGACTTCTAAATGACAAATTGGACTAGGAATAGTCTTGGGGTTCAAGGAAATGAAATCCTTAACCCAATGAATTTAAGGTTGATCGGGTGAGATACATCCCGAGAATATTTCTAGTAGGCATATGGGCCTGTATAATTATGCTTATAGAAAGCATAATTATATCGATTATCGTTAAGTACATCCTAGGAGATAATTAGGATAATTTGGGAATATAGGTATTTGTCGATTTCACTTAGAGTGAAGGGTATCATTGGAGATATCCAATAAATCCTTAGATAGGATTGAGAGATATAGTGATAATTAAAGTATGAAATACTTTGGATTTAGAATCATGCTAATATGAATGCATGATTATGATTCCTGGAGGGAATCTTTGGGATTATGGTCATCGCTAGATGCTATAGGCCACTATGGCCGTTTATATATATATTCTAGGAAGAATATATAGGATATGTATATACTGTGTGATTTAGGTATATATATATGTTATGATGGAAATGATTTTTGAAAATATGAAAATGAATATTTTCAAAACGGTAAATAAATGATTTTCATAATTGATAAAATTGAGGATACACACCTCTCTAAATCGCTATCATAAGGGAAGTTTGCGTACGTATGGTGAAGCCCCCTGGCTAATGAATGCAGGGTGGATATAGTCCTATAGGCCATGTGAGCGTTTGTTGATATATATTTTCTGCGCTGGTTAGGAGATTCCGGGTGTGGTCTTGACTATCCCGCAGGCACATGGCCGCTTCCCGACGTCTTGCGATGTAGGATCCCAGGTTGTCTTATGATAGGCCCTGGAAGATGATAGCCATTTAGGGGCGCACACAGTGGAGAAATCAGGACGAGCGGTCTTAGAACGCGTTATATTAAAGCAATTCATGATAATGGATTGGCTTTAATTACATTTCCTGGATATAGGAAGGGAAATGGGTTATATAAATTGGCTTCGGTAACACTTCCCGGATGGAATAAGGGATGTGGAAGCATATGATATGATAAAAGCATTTTTATGATAATAAAAATGGCTTTTAATTACATTTCCTGAGTATAAAAAGGGAAATGGGATATTTTGAAAATGGAAAAGCATTTTTATGATAATAAAATTGGCTTTTAAAAAGGTATATGATTTGTTAAAGCAATTCATGATAATGAATTGGCTTTTAAATACATTTCCTGGATATGAGAAGGGAAATGGAAGGTTTTGAGATAAAAATGATAAGTATTGATAAATACTTTGTATATGAATCCTCAGTCCGGGAGATAGATCCGGATGGTTATGGTAAAAATATGAATATGTATATATGAATGAATGAATCGAGTACCTAGGGTCTAATGGATCCCGACGATCAACCTTGCCGCATAGTAGTGTATCAGGGGGGTTCCTTGTTTGGATTTCGCTTTGCGAGACACCCCACGCACGAACATGGCATAGCGTTGAGACTGGGGAGAAGTTTAATCCTTAGTGCTCATATATTATAAATTCTTATGGTGTATATATTTATATATATCTTTCTGTACTGAGGGACTGGCGGATCTCGACGATCGACCGTGCCGCATAGTAGTGTATCGAGGGGGTTCCTGTTTGGATTTCGCTTTGCGAGACACCCCACGCACGAACATGGCATAGCGTTGAGACTGGGGTGAAGTTTAGCCCTTAGTACATTACTTGGACTATCTAGGGTAGATAGTAGATGGGTAAATTAGGCTAGTTAGGCAGGGATAGCTTGACTAGGGTATGCGTTAGGGTGTGCTAGGTGTGCACTACTAGAGGAGAGATGAGGGGTATCTCATGGGAGTGCGATACCAATTTAAATATGAGATAAAACTATTTTTCTAAAAAATAATGCATTTATGCACTTGCAAAATATTTTCAAAATTCGGGCTCTGACCCGTATATCTACTCTCCTTTCTTTCTATATATTATATATATATATAGGTGTCCAGACACAGGGACGCCTGGATGGAAATTCTTTCGAGTCAGACGTCTGCTGCAGCAGCTGTGGATGCTTGCGGGTTATCGGTAGACGCTTCTTTCCTTGCACTCTAGATAGGAGATATTGTACAAACATTCGGGCCAATGGTCCAACTGATTTTATTTATTATTCGCACGTTATTCGATATGGTTGTATAATTTGGACCGAGTGTTCGGTTATTTTAATTTATTTCATTTTCATTTCAGTTCAATTACGCATATAATTGTGGATGTTTTAATTTGATCGCTAAAAAGAGTAGTTAGATAAAAGTTTTTAACGCTCGCCTAATAGGATATTAGTAATTAAATGGATTTTCGTCAGTGATGCTAAGAATGATCCATATGAGACTCCTGTTTTAATTTAATATTGGAGTGATCGCCCGGTATCTTATTAGGCGGGGTGTTACAACACACACACACACACACACACACACACACATATATATATATATATATATATATATATAGAGAGAGAGAGAGAGAGAGAGAGAGAGAGAGAGAGACCAGAGGTGGAGCTACTACTCTTTGTAATTTATCGATGAGGAGACCCAGAAGGAGATGACTGTTTCTTTAGATATAATCCTAGTAGTTCATGAGTTTTTTGACATTTTTGATGAAATCTCAGGGTTATAGCCTAACAAAGAGATTGACTTTATCATAGACTTTGCACCAGGCATGAAGACAATAGCTAGAGCTACGTACCATATGACTGCAATGGAGATAAAAGAGATTAGAGAAAATTAAGAAGTTGTTAGAGAGTGTTCATTCGTCATAGCACTTCACCATGGGGTTCATTAGTTTTATTCGTTAAGAATAAGGATGGGTGTTTGAGATTGTGTATTGATTATAGAGAATCGAATGAGGGGAAGGTGAAGAATAAGTACCCACTACCGATAATAGATGATTTATTTGAATAGTTGGAGGGAGCATCTTTCTTTTTGAAGATTGACTTAAGATATGGTTATCACCAGTTCGTATAGGAGGAGGATGTACCTAAAATAACCTTTTTTATTCGCTATGTGTCTCAAGAGTTTAGAGTGATGCCATTTAGGTTAACTAATGCCCCAATGGTATTTATGAATTTGATAAACTGGGTGTTCTGACCATACTTGGACCAGTTCATTATATTCTTTATTGATAATATTTTGATCTACTCACGAACAGAGGAGGATCATACCACACATTTGAGAATTGCATTACAGATGTTGAGGGAAAACAAGATTTATGCAAAATTTTCAAAGTGAAAATTATGGAAGAGGAAGTTAGATTATTGAGACATGTTGTTTCAAAGAAAGGGTTACAGTGGATCCCAACAAGGTGTCAGCCATGTTAGATTGGGGGCAGCCTACGACACCTACTGAGGTTCAAAAAAATTTAGGTTTGGATGGTTATTACTGGAGAATCATCCATGGTTTCTGAAAGATAGTAGTGACAATGACCAAGTTGACAAAGAAGGTGTGTCATTTATTTGGCATATGAAGTGTCGGCGGGTGTTTGACACTCTCAAAGAGAAATTGACCTCTGCACCAGTTCTTACATTGGGTAGGAGTTCAGTGCGGTATTTGGCTTACATCGATGCTTCTTTGCAGGGAATATGTTGTGTTTTGTTACAGGAAGACAAGCCAATTTATTATGCATCTCGAAAGTTGAAGCCACATGAGGTTCATGTGACACCCCGACTAATTAAATACCGGGTAGCTACTCCTTTATAAAATTAATTCAAAATGCCAAGTTGGCTCAGTTAATAGCATCACTGTCGAAAACATTTTATTATTACTATCCACCTAGTATTTAAAAAGTAAGTGCCAAATTTTAATTAAAGTCTGATTAACAAGCAACAAGAGTAATGAAGAAATAAATAACACCATTCACCATACTGAAATAAAAACGAATAACCATCACAATAGAGTAAATAAAGTCTGGAGGAAAACTCCTCACTACAATCCCATAACTGAAATAAATAAACGAAACTGAAATAATACATGCTAAAGTCTGAAAACTGAAATGTAAAAGATGTCTCTAAAGAAATGGGCAACATGCCCTACAACTGATAGATGGTGACTCTGGAATCCAAACGATAGAAGCGTCTACATGCAAATCCCTGTAGCTTCCACAAGCAGCTATAGCTCGTCACCTGAATGAGTATCCTATGCTTGGTGTCCTTGTGGCTGGGCACCTAAAATGGTTTTACAAAGAAAATGAGATTTGAAAAGCAAACGGGTCAGAGCCCGAATGTGGAGTTATATTTTAAAAACCTGCAAGTGCTTTAAAAACATTTAAAACATTAAATGCAAAGTACATGTTAGGACGTACACTCGCATGATATTCTCACCTCTCGTCTAACTGTGCACTCCTAACGTATGTACCCATCTATAACGACCCATACTACTAGCTAAGTGACAACATAACTAGCTAGACTGCCAAAGGTTCTACCCATATTGCTCGGTTCCATTTAACATAACAATGCTCGTAATAGGAAAGGGATTTAACGTAAACTCGGATGCTCAATATGCATAATATATATATATACTAACCCATTATGTTATTCTCGAAACAATACTGTAGTTATATTCACAACATTAACATGAGGATTCTCACTAATTAAAGGTATATTAATCACATCGTAAATATACAATACAAGCACCCCGAGAACTAAGCTGTGGTGCACACATACTCTGCTATCCATCCCGGTACATCACGTACATAAGGATCACACATTCCGAATCTCTCAGGAATAGTTCAGATAACACAAATCACAAATAGTGGAGGCGAACACAGTCACCATCACATGGGTCACGCACATACCTACGCTCCCATGATCAGCGGACTTATTAATATCACAATAAGTCTTTCTATGACCTATGTTCATCGAGGTACCAGTCTATATCCCCCCGTAGGCACACAAGGATTAGAGGGTCCTAAGCGAACGCAACCTCCCGTGATAGCAAGTATGGTAGGTATGTCATACACACAATTCATATACTAAGTAAACACACATCTTAGTAATACCGTATTTTAATCGTAGTACATATTCTCATACTAACTTACATTTAACATAATTCATACTATTTCGGTTTGTAATTGTACGCGCCATAATTATCTCACGTCGTAGTAGACACTCACGTCTCAACCCAAACCGTCCATGCAATACACTCTCGTATGTAAATTCCTTTTCATAAATACCCAAATGTCCCAATTCTATCATTATTACATCTATGGAATGATATCTATATCCTCGAACAAGTTTACGAAACTCCAAAAGTCAAAACAGTCCAAAAAGGACCAAACTGTCAACTCGTTAGAAGTCTCGTTTAAACGAGTGTTCGAACGAGTTTGGACTGTCAGCTCGTTAGAAGTTTCGTTCGAACGAGATCCAGTTCCTTCGAACGAACTGTCCCTTCTAACGATATCTCGTTCGAACGAGATATCGAACGAAATTCCTACTCGTTAGCAACGACTGGTCAACTCGTTAGAAGCTCGTTCGAACGAGTTCATTCGAACGACCTGGGGACTGCTTCTAACGAGCTACCAGATTCGGCCCAGATTTTCCCCAATTCATTTTTCACCATTTTTATCACTTCTAATCTCTTCCAAGGTTCATCCCAATAACGTTTTAGGGTCTCTAATTCATCCTAAACATATTTACATCATCTCCTAACATGTTTTCAAGGATTGAATCATCATAACATCAACTAAATTTACAAATCTCTACACTTTTCCCAAATATCTCAAGAACATGAACCCTAACTACATATCATCATCAAATCCCAGAATTTAATTCGTTTTTCTTTCACCCAAACATGTATTAACATCAGATTAATCGTCTCCAAACTATTCTACATGCAATCCTTCTCAAATTCCTCAAGTTTTATGATCTAAACTACATGGGTTTTCATGTTTTATCAAGAACAAACCATAAATCCGAATTTTCTAACATGGAAAAGACATTCTCGGAAGTTAAATGGAATAAAGTCACTTGCCTTGGTTTGATTTCTGACTTTGGTGTAGGTTGATGATGTTTTTCTGCAGAATTTCCTCTCTTTCTCTCCTTCTCCAAGCTCCTTCTCCAATGGTGGCTTAAGGTGGCTAGGGTTTTGATTTGGGAAAGATTGTAAACCTAATGTTAGCCTCCGTAGCTTAAAGGGTTAATATGGGTTGGTTATGGGCTTAGTGGGTCAATATCCACATCATATTTAATTACCCAATTTTTGTCACTTTTAATTCCTAAAAATGTAAAATTACCAAAATACCCTTTAAGTTGCCGGTATGGCCTAAAAATACCCCGGGACCCAAACTATACCCCCGGCTAGTGTTTTCTGACTATCTCGACCCTTTCGGACGCGTTGGCGCACTCAAAACGACCATACGGATTATAGATTTTAAATTCACTTTTTATCATCAAAATAATATACCGTGACGCGGCGGTCCCACGCGTCTCAACAAAATTTCTAAAATGCCGTATATAAATCTCACGACAAATTTTATAATACCAAATACATATATAATCATATATGCACATAATCAAATACCAATTCGCATCTCATTAGTATTTATAACCCGGATTAATTTCCAATTAATACGCATTTAATTAATTAATCCCAAAAATAAATATAGTCAAAAGTACGGGGTATTACAGTTCACTATCTGACACATGACATGGAGATGATAACTACTGTCTTTGTATTGCATGTAGGGAGACATTACCTTTGGGGCAAGAAGTTTAGACTCTTTAGTGATCAAAAGAGTCTGCAATATTTGTTCACATAAAAATATTTGAATGTGAGTCTACGAAGATAGTTTGGATTCATAAAGGATTATTAGATTACAATCTAGTATCATCAAAGACTAATATATTAGCGAATACATTGAGCCGATGACCCAGTGGTAGTTTATCGGCACTACAGTTGGTAGATTGGGGTGCAATGAAGATGATTGGTGAATTAATAAGCGATTTTATTGGGATCGTCATTGTTACTCCTGAGATTGTAGTGCAAGTGATCAAAACACAATCCAGGGACAAAGTATGAAAGGAAAATGTGGAAGAACACCTCTATACCACTGTGCCTTTAGATTTAGGGGGATATGATGGTGCACTGCGATATAAGGGTAGATTGGTGGTGTCCTCAAATGAGGAGTTGAGACGGGTCGTTATGTCGAAGACTCATGCTTCATAAATTGTGGTGCATCCTGATGGGGATAAGATGTACTAAGATATGAAGAGTCAATATTAGTATGTCAATATAAAGAGAGCCATGGAAGATGGTAAAGGTTCATCACTAGAAGCCGTCGAGTACATTTTAGCACTTACCCATTCCTAAGTGGAAGTGGGATAGTATCTTAATGGATTTCATTATGGTGTTAACTTTGACACCCACCAGCATGATTCTATTTTAGGTAATAGTAGATCATCTTACGAAGGTGGACCAATTTTTTCCCATTTGTACAAAGGTTTTGCTAGAGCAATTAGCGAAATTGTATTCCTTAAAAATCGTATGATTATGGGTTTAGTTATCTTTAACTTCATAATGATTA
The DNA here is from genome assembly GCA_949130495.1 of Sambucus nigra. Taxonomy (NCBI): domain Eukaryota; kingdom Viridiplantae; phylum Streptophyta; class Magnoliopsida; order Dipsacales; family Adoxaceae; genus Sambucus; species Sambucus nigra. The sequence continues at coordinate 153,938,972 of OX422218.1, forward strand.
CCTATTTTTAGAAGAGTTTCCAGTAGGAAATGGGGACTCAAATACATCTTAGTACGTCTTACTATCCTCAGATTGATGGACAGACATAAAAGGAAAATTAGGTTTACAGGGTATGTTGAAAGCTTGCATGATGGATTTTAAAGGAAGTTATAAAGTGCATTTACCATTGGTGGAGTTTCCCTATAATGATAGCTATCAAAAGTCGATCAGCATGGCATCTTACGAGGCAATGTATGGACGACCTTAAAAATTATTAATATGTTAGTTGGACCCAAGTGAGAGTATACTATTGGGGACTTAATTTATTCAGGAGATGACTGAGAAGATTAAGCTGATTCAAGAACTGATTAAGACTATCCAAGATCGACATAAGAAACATGCAGATTTAAACAGGAAGCCTATGCAGTTTGAGGTGGGAGAAAAAATACTTCTTCAGGTTTTCCCTATAAAAGGGGTAAAGCAATTCGGGAAGAAAGGGAAACTGAAGTCGTGTTGTATTGGGTCTTCTATGATTACATACAGACCGGAGAGTGTTGTGTATCGTTTAGAACTTCTAAATTATCTTGACTGGGAACATAACATGTTTCACGTACCATGCTCCATAGATTTTTAGTTGATAGACTGCTTATCAACATATTGATTTGGAAGAGATTTAGTTCTTTTGATCTAGTACACATGACGACGCACAAAGATTTCTTCTAATTCAATCATTGATTCGATCATCGATCGATCATCCATGAGACTGGCCTAGGATGGGACTCACTCTGGATAGGTTTCTCGACTCGATATGTACATACCGCATGCGATGTGAACCTGACACATCTCAAGTTCACTCTTGAGGATATTTATTGTGTCGCACACATTTGACATTTGTCATCTTCACACCTCTTTTTTCCATATTCTTCAGCGAACTCCTCTATGATTCGTGAGTTCTACGCGAACCTGTTAGTTGTTGTTGATCTACCACTAAGTCTCACCTTTTTCGTTTGAGGTGTTAGGGTTATTCTTACTGAGGATTTCCTTGAATATTATCTTCGATTTGAGGAAACTTAGTGTAATACCCCATAATTTTGATAAATAAATAAAAATATAAATTAATCAAAAAATTAAAGGAAAAACAAATTAATTAGTGAATCATATTTTATCTTTTGTGAAATTTGAATTTAAATATCTTTTACTTACATTATAATTTAGTTGTTGCGGAGAACATAACTAGGCTAAGCATTCTAATTTGAATTTGATTATGCTAATGGAGAAATTGAAAAAATGTTAAGAGGGCTAATTAATTAATTGGGTTTTAGGAGTGGGTTGAGATATTAGTCTTACCCTAAGGGTAATAGTGTTCTTTGGTATTAACTTGGATACCAAGTCCAGGACAAGCTAAAAAATGCAAGGGTTTATTAGTTGCCATTAGTTAATTAATATAAAAAAAAATTGAAAAAATAAAACAAGTAAAAAAATAAAAACAATTAAAGCTAACCACCGAACAAGGGTCGCGTCCACATAAATAAGGGCAACAGCTGTGGGTATGGAAATCGCAACTGAGGTAAACCACCCCATGACTACGTGTGTGACAATCCGTGACAAAATTGGTGCTGGGCCGCGGGGCATTCTGGTTGATTTCTTTATAAACTTATATTTTCCACAAATGTCACTATTTTCCAACATATTTCACACCAGCACCTCCCCTCTTCCTTAAATAAAGGCTATCCTCTCCATTTTCTATACAAACAAACACTTTCCAAACGCCCTAAAACTCCTTTTGGGAGCACTCTTGGGAATCCTTTTCAAAGGAGCATTTTTCTAAGGAGGGAATCATACTTTGTTTTTTTTATACATAACTTTCAAAGGGAATTTTGTTTCTTGATTTGTGGATTCATTCTCAAGGCAAGTAAACAAAACACTCTTCCCCTTTTATATATGTAAATAGTAATTTTCACCTAAACCTAATTTAATATTTAAAATCAATTACAAATAATTAATTTGGCATATTATAGACTATGAAATTTTATAAATAATTGGATTAATATGATTTAATAAAGATTAGTTATAAATTAGGTTGGCGCATTCATACTTATTTAGAATTCATACTAGACAATTTTGTTTAAAATTATGAATCCTCTTATGAATGGACTCATGTTCTTAAATTGGTTATGTAAATTCTTAACGAGATTTTGGATTAGTAAATGGGAATTATACTTTTCTAAGCCTTGAAATTTATGAACTTTGTTAATAGTTGCAAATCCATGTTATTGGATAAATTGCTATATTGATAATTCCCTAGTCACCTTCTTGACCCAATATGTAAAAAAATTATACTTAGTCGATAAAGCCCTTGATTAGTGATTATGAAATCATGTTCTTCCCATATCCACCCATGTTACAACTTACTTTATAAATAATGCACTAAAATATTTTTATTAGGATATCAAAGCAATGAAAATGAGAAAGGTCCCAAATTAACTTAATAAGAAATATTCTAGGTTTTATGTATAAATTAAATATTTTGGGTGTTGCTACAATTATGATAGAAGTCTTGGGGAAAAGAATCTGCAACTACATAATTAAAGGACAAATGTTATTACAGAGTTAGAAACTTGAGATAAATTTCATAATGGAACGAGGATGGAATGATGTTAAAATAATTTAGTGGCGTGAAAACTAATATTTAAGGAGTGTCGAGAGTGAACATTATGATTGTTTATGCATGAGTCAAAGTGAAGGGCCATGGTTGATTATTTATTTTGATAGGGTATGCATGGGGTGTATATGGAAAATGTTGGATTTATATTTAATGATGTGTATTGGGTGAATATGGTTGAGGTTGGATATTATTTGGTTTTGTGACTAGAGAATCGCAGCCCTCGTGATTTATGATGGTGTATTTTGGGGTGTATATGGTTGAGGTTGGATATTGTGATGATTGGGATTCATTTCCTTATTCATATATTTTTTACATGCATGTCATGAGACAAGTAACCTCGATGGGGATTGGGGGCTAGATACAATTACAGTTATTTATAATAAAGAAGTTTAACTAATTGTGAGAAATCCTAATGGTTAATTAATGAATAGTGAGTAATGTTCATACAATGAAAATTAAGCAGGATAGTAATTGTGATTTTATTACTTAATTATATAATTGTTTTGGGTTACGTAGATTTGTTAACTTGCGATGGGATGACCCACCAATGTTCATCTCACATTTCAGGTTCTCATGATTATTTTGCTTAGCTTTACTCATTTTTGGAGCACCGAGATCTTCTCCCAGTTTCAATACCTCTCAAAGGATGTAAATTTCTGCTACTGGTCACTTTATTTTAATTATCTATTTATTTGAGAGATTTAAGAGTTATTTATTTTATTTATGAGTTGGTGCAAGTACCCATTTTTACTTTTATTGGATATAATGATACTTTATATATGCTTGTGATGTTTGAGGTATATCTTATGTTTTATTGTTAAACAACTTATGGTTTATTCAATTTCAATTCGTGGTGATTCCTTTTATTTAATATCTTTATGATTATGTTATCGTGATCCATTCGCATATCTTTATCTGTGGTTTCATCTCATGATAATGATGATTTTTAATTGAAATGACAATCTTTATGATGTAATAATTAGATTTGATCAATCCAAGTATTAAAATATACGGAGTGTTACACTTAGCATATTCCGTTCTCTAATGGTGGTATATCTCTTGATGCATTTGTGTCATTCTTAGCTAGTAAAAAGATGATGTGGGTAGGATCTTTGTTAATACAAATATATATTAGTGCTCGTTACTACGTTTTACACTTTATCGTTACATATTTTTCGCATGTGTTATAGGACTCGGGAATTTTCAATCGAGCTTTCCATACTCATGCCCGCTCTTTCCATACATCTTACTATAGACATCCCCTCCCTGATCTTAGAGATTATTCCCCAAGGTGCATCTGTTGCATATCATAAGGCATCGTCATTCAGGAATATGCTTACTGGATACCTCTATTCTCTCAGGGTTTCAAGCGTTATTAGAGATGACCATGTGCAATCATCGGTGTGATCACAAGCATATCTCTATATTATTCTGGATGTCAGATTGTTGACTCCTGCACTGCCTATCATCGACCCAAAAGTAGATATTCCAGATCCTGCTCATGCTCCCACACTATCACTAACTCTTGGATAAGCACTGGCCCATGTTATTGATCCTTTGGGTCTGGGGGTCCACTAGTCAACTAGAGAATTCATAGAGGCTTAGTTTGCATTGTATATAGGAGACAATGGGTGTACATTTGTTATATGTATATGGCGACGCATTTTGAGATTTATCACTTTTCTACTCCTGTTACGTTTTGGAGTTTTTACATTGTATGTAAAGCTTTTTGTGATTATTGATATACATCTTGTTACTCCATTGTTTTATGATATCATTTTATATAGACTTGTTGATATTATCTTGCTTTTATCTATCTTAGATATATTACGTTCTTTAGTTGGTTGTATGAGATTCACATGTTATACACCTTGCTTCACATGATTTATATCCATATCATGATGTTATAGCTTTATAATGCCATTTTAGTGTCATTCTTGATGATATTCCCATGATTTACCCTTTGATTCTCCTAAGCATTGGTTTATAACATGCTTTGTACCTTATATCTTGCTAGTTTTCACTTGCCTGTATGGTTTTGCTTCTTACCATGTCGTATTCTCGTTATCTATGTCTTTTCAACTTCTCTCTGACTTTTTAAAATGGGGAGAAACTTTAAGATTGGTGGAGTTACAACTCAAATACTTTTGATTGTATCTAATGGATAAACATTACTTACATGGGAAGAAACTTTTAATTAAGGGGGAGTTACATTACTTATACACTCTTATGGGATTGGTATGATTTAATGGGAGTTTTTTTTTGGGCATTGATATACATTGATTCATGCATACTTCCCACCTTTTTTATTCATATTATTATATTTTTGAACGATTCCCGAGCAAAGAAAATTTCTCTTTGTACATGTCATACCAGCATGATCTTTGTGTGTTGTTCATGCTTTTACAGGTATCGTTATGAGATTGCGGCACATCCCAACCTAAACTTGACTTTGGTTATGTTGTCGGTCTTTCACATTTTCATGTACATTGTGATAAGATTTTCTCATTATATGGCTAATGTAAAGTGAGTCTTTCTTTTCGTAATCAAGTGTTTTGGGGTTTTGCCACAACATAGCCAAATAGAGAGATTTAAAATGTAAACATTTATTATTATAGTATAGTTGGATTAATTTCATGTCAAACCAGTTAAATCATACATTAGTCAATCCAAAAGGATTTATTTCATACAGACATTTGGTGGAGAGAGTTTTATTCATTAGACATCGGTTAACATTGAATATTGAAGATTTTACATGGATTCTCTACTTCAACAACTTATGTTGTTGGACTCATTAAAGATGTATCATTATCATTAGTATGATTGAACGTCTAAGGCTATGAACACACACATGTTTTTCATTTTACTTTGATAACATGTTGTTTTTTAATTGAACAAGTAATTTTCTATTAATAACCTAAAGGAAAGTCCCATTTTTCAAAAAGTAGGTTGTTTAGGAAGAAACAATGTTTATTTCCTAAATCGTTCGCACGTATATGAATTATCCCCGTGCGCACGATTCTGCATGTTTTAGGATGCTGCCTAAAACCGTGCGCACAAATGGGTCTTGTACTTGTGCACACAACTGCATATTTTTGTCACGGTGTTCACTATTCACAACCGTGTGCATGGAGACATTTTTATCCATGCGCATGACACAATCATATTTTCAAAGAAATTTATATATAAAGCCTTTTCCCTCCTTTTCAAAATATCTAAATTCATCTTTACTTCTCATATACTGAGAAAGTATTTTCAACATTAAGAGCATACCAATTGCATCTCTTTAATCAAAATCACTTATTTTTTTAGTATTTTAGCGTGATTGTACAAATTAAAAATGTTCAAAAAACTAAAAAAAGGCTTACCCTCCTAGGCTACAAAACAACAGGCGATATCAAGCCTCAAAAGGAAACAAGACAAAACAAGCATCAAAGAAAACTAGAGAAGTAATCCTAACTACTAAGCATGTGGATATCATCAAGACCCGAATTCTACAAACTAACCAATTATTAGAACTTATATCAGCCGTAGACCAATGGTGAGCTTTACATTTGAAAAAGGAAATAAATCCCCTTCATAATATTACAGGGGTTGAGAGAATAGATGATTAAGGATTTTGCTTTTTCTTTCCATCCATATGCAATAGACAACAATAGCAAATGAGTATCTTCTAATTTTATCAATCAGGTTTTTCCCTTTGAAGTTGTGGCAGGCTTCTTGAAGATGCTCCTCCCAATTGGTTACATCAGAAGTGGCCATATTCATGTAGTGAATTTCCTCCCAAATGGACTTTGAAAAACTACAGTTAGAAAATTAATGAACTCTAGTCTCAATGGCAGCATCACAAAGAACACATAAGTTATTATCAAACACCCCCCAACTATGAGTTTTATCTTTAGTATTGAGTGCATTTTTACAAACCAACCAAAAAATAAAGGAACACTTTGGAATGTTGTTGTTATTCCCTACAATTTGATCCTAAAAACAGGATAGTGGGGGCTCCTAATGGCCTTCCAAGTAGAGGCAATGATAAATCTACCACTAGGATTGGGGATCCACCAAAGCTTATCATCAGAAGCCAAAAAATAGGTCGGTGGGGGCTCCTAGTGGCCATCAAAATCACTTGTTCCTTTCACATTTGAGAGAAAACTTATATTTATACTTGATCTATTATTTATGAGAAATTGAGAGTGTTTTTAGCTCATATCCAAATAGCCTGGATTCATTTTAACTAATCCACATCAGAATTGAAGATCAAACTCAAATCTAAAGAGGTGTTTTCACTATTGGGGAGTTCAAGCATGATGTGATTATAACGTGGAGAATGCAACTTCCTCGTTTGTTCGATTGAACTTCGGATTAGGGGTGTTCAAAAAACCAACTGGATCGACGGACCAAATCGAATCGAGCTGAATCAACTCTTTTTTCTGTCTTTTTTCTTAATCGGTCGGGTCTCGGTTTATTTTTTTGGCAGACCAACCTAGTCGGTCCGGTCCACGATTTATAGTTTTAAAAACCCTGTTAGAACTTACATGGACCGACTCTATATAAAATAATATACTTTTACATATATATATATATATATGTAAATTAATAGTGAAAATATATATTTTAATATTTGATTAGTTTAAATTGTAGTTTAATCCAATAATAGGTTCGTTTAAATTACAAATTTTGATATTTTTTCGTTTTTAATGTTTGGAAAAACTAGACTCGGATATATTTTTATTATTATAAAGAATGTAATTCATTAATGTGAGGACTGACGGGTTAGATCGAGTCGACCCTATAAAAACTGAATCGACTAGGGTCGATTAACTGACATCTTGGTTCATTTTTTAGAGGACCCACCAAGTCGGTCCAATCCAAAAAAAAACTCAAAACCGAACCGGACCGCGAACACCCCTACTTCGGATGGATCACTCATTATCAGTGGGGGAAGAATGTTCATTAGATAAATTCTTATTAGGGAATAAAAGAGTGGTATTTTCTTTCATTGTATAACACCTTTTCAAGTTGAATGGCATATTAGCATACATCGAGATTTTTTACCACAAGGGGGGGGGAGGGGGATTTTCCTCGCAGACCTATTTTGTAGCTTAAATATGTGTTACTTACTTTAATTGTCACATCTATGACACACATTAGCCTAGAACTAGATCAAATCAAACTAAATACATTGAAATTGAACATAAGATTTGCATTTAGTTATTTTTCTTAAATTTCCTAATTGAATGGTTCAAAGTAGGGGTGGCCTGGGCTGGGCCTGGGTGGGCCAAGTTAGGCTCCGGGGGGCATTAAAAATTTGTGCTATCCCAAGCCAGCCCAGGCACGAGTGAGGCTTCATTAGGTAATCCCAAGCCCATCCAAATTCGAAAGCTTCTTGCCTAGGTCCGTTGCCGAGGCCCGGACACAGATATTTTTTTTACCTATATTTTATGTTTTAGAAAATTTATGACATATTTCATTGTTTAGAAAATTTATTTTAAATTTACCCTTAAGACAAAGAGTTACATAAATCCTAAAATTGAAATTTTTAAATGTTCCCCATTTATATATTTTTTTATTACTTTTAACCCTAAAGAAATAAAAACTAAACTACTAATATACATACATATATATGATTAACAATACATCTAATTCTTGGGCCTCGGGTCAGGCCGGGCTCAAGTGGGCCTAAGAATACATACCTAAACCTGCCTAGAAAAAATGTCGGGCCTATAAAATTTTGCCAAGCACGCTTCGTGGACCTATTTACCTTACCCAAGACCTATTTTCTTCGGGGCGGGCTGGGCAGGCCTCGAGTCTATAGACACCCCTAGTTCAAAGTATAGATATACATGCCTCTCATCATCTCACCTAGTTGAATGTTATACTAGGATTGTTAATGGAAATCAAATTTGGCTAAAATTGGACTAATTTGTGTAGAAACCTATTTACCCCTAATTTACCACATTGGCTATTTTGCCACCAATAGAATATTTAATTTGTAAGTTGTTTATAATACTAACAAAAATTACAATGGTTTTGGACACTTATAAAATTTAGAAGTGTTCAAACCCATTGCTATGTTTGTGATAACATAGTCCCAAAGAAGTGTAATCCAACTTGGAGCTCACCCAAACGTAAGTTTCCCTCCCTCGTCTCAATTTTCTCTCCCTTTACAAAATCGCAAACCTCTACCTAGGGCTCAAAATCGCAGGCGAAAATTCGCAAACCTCTACCTAGGGCTCCTTGAAATAGAAGTAAATCAATCCAAACCTAGGATAAAGAAATAAAACACATTCATTGAGAACATAAACTTGAATGGATTGAATAGGAGTTCGGCACTTGTGATAAGAAGATGGTTGGCATGGGGACGAAGTTGATTGTTCTATTGGTTTTGCTCTTTTATTTAACAACTATTTGTTATAAGTGTTCATAGGTATAGTTTGTTATAAAATGTTTTTATTTTTCAACACACTGTGACACCTCGCCTAATTAAATATCGGGTGATCAGTCCTTTATTAAATTAAATCAGAATATCCAGTTGGTTCAGAATATGCATCACTATCGAAAACTTATTATAATCACTAACCACCTAATATTTAAAAAGGTTGATGTCAAAATTTTATCTTTTAATTAACATAGAATCAACTTCACCAATTATTAAACATACACCATTTAAACTAACCACATATGGAATAAAATGATTGAATAATAAATGGGACTGGAGTAAACATTTCCAGCCTATATACCAAATATAATGATCCAACAAAATAACCCAACAACTGAAAGGAGTAAATAAATAGATCCACAATCTCTGACTGTCTAATTAAATCAAAGGGGTGACATGCCCTAACTGAAGTAAATAACTTAAAATGAAGGAATGAGAATCATGGAGGCGTCTACTACCAAGTCATATAACTTCCACGACAGCTACAGCTCGTCAAATGAATGGCACTCCTAACCTTGGTGTCCCTATGGCTGGGAACCTAAAATAATTTGACAAAAGAAAAGATAGTTGCAATAAACGGATCAGACCCCAAGTTGAAAATAGTTTAAAAATCAGCAAATGCTTAAATGAAAACAATAGCACATATAGTGTACATGTTAGATTCTCGTACTCTCACTTTAGATACTCACCTCTCATCTAATGTGCACACCTAACGCGTATACTTAACTCATCCTAGTTATGCTACCTCGCCTAACTTGCCTGAAGATGATTATTACCATACTAATGATCTCATGTGTTTGCTCATATCACCCGTATCCCGTATTACCATATGCCTAAGGATAGTTATTCGTATACACAATCGTTATTCTCATAGGTATTCCTTTTTCTTACTAGGAAAAATTTTAAATATCGTAAATTCCATATCTACTAAACACGCACAATAGAATATGTAACATGTATACATATATTTATCTCTCTATATATAAACTAATTCAGCACCCCTGGGTTAAGTGATACGATGCAAATATTGCATATTTCATCCCTCTAACCGACGCATGTTAGCCCCCTCGAGTATATTATTCCCTATATTTATGCTCGTTAACCAGACAACCTCGGATTTCTACATTAACATGTTTTACAGGGGTTAATTGAGTTTTTATAGGTATTTGGATGCTAAGTGTGAAGTTCGGACGCATTTCGCTCGACTTTCGCACGCGATCGAACGTTCAAGGGAAATTTAGTCAATTCAAATTTTGGGAACCTGGCCCATCATCTTCACGGAAGTTGTAGTCCTCCTCGCAAGATTAGCGTGGCCACGAACGGTGCACGATTGCGATTCAAAACGAAGAAGTTACGGTGATTTCAGCGGACGGGAAATGCAAACAACCAAAACAACATGCAGCTTGGCTGAGACCTGCTTGATCGATCGATCGATCAAAAGGATCGATCGATCAATCCTTCACGACAGTGGGCTGATTTATTCACCATCGATCGATCAACGGTTTGGGTCGATCGATCGATCCCCTATTTTTAGGAGATATTTTGGCCTTTTCTTTTCTAATTTAATTCCACTTTGTATATAAGCCTTTTTTGTTGTAAATATCATATATATGGTAGTTTAGATAGTTTTAGAATATAGTTTAGCTTAGGGTTTGGGTTTTTGAAGAGTTGTTCTTCATTTCTACTTGGATTGACACCCATTTGGGCTTGTAAGTTGACTATTCATCATCCTCTCCATTTATGTAGTGTGTATTTCCTTATTTCCTTGTTTTGTAGTTAATTTATATGCTTTCTAATTTAGGTTTACATGCTTTGATTTAATCTCTTTCTAGTATAGATTTATTGTGTTTATTTATCGCATTTTTAATATGCTTTCTAGCTAATTTAAATTAGATTGTGTTTGAATGGAATTCACTCGAGTTGACGCGTTGCTTTGCTTTGGTGATGGTGTTCACGGGTTTATTTCAGGTGTGTTGTCCTAGTTATTGCGCCTAGGAGATTTGATGGGGCATATCATGTATGTCCCATGCTTACGACCTTGCGTGCGCAATTTTCAGGATATTTGTTGATGCCAAAATCATATTAGGCTTTTATGCGGATTTAGGGGCGTGAAAACCCTTGGTTCAATTAACTGTCAAAATGAGATACATTCGTAATAACTCATCGACCCATGTATCCATTTTATACAAATTAACTCGGGTGAGGGATATTCGACGCAACCTATAGTTTTTACCGCTTTGTTAATCTAGTTTAAATACACTCGCCTAGATTAATATTTCCCTTTCACGCATCTTTTCCTTTTTAGTTTGTAATCACATTTTACACTTTTATTTCGGAGTATTGAATCCTATAAATTCTAGCATCTCGTCCCTGTGGATTTTTGATACCCGACTTACCGCTGTGCTTGCCTCACAAGTGTAGTCGTAATTTATGTTTGTTTGTATTATCGTGGTGAAACTAAAACAACGATTAGCGTCCTGACACGCCACTACTTTTCACGCGTAATCAAAATGGAGCCATTGTTGGGGACCGAACCCGGGTCACCCGCCCCCCTCACCCCACCCCCACCACACCTGCACACACACAAACACACACACGTACACACACACACCACCACACCCCCTGCCCCCTCCCCCACCACACCCCCTGCCCCCCACACCCCAACCCACCACACCTGCACACACGTACACACACAGCCCACCCCACCCGCCCCCCTCACCCACCACACACATATATACACACACATACACACACATATAGAAATGAAAGAGAAAGAGAGGAAAAAACATACCATAGAGAGAGAGAGAGAGAGACCTCGAAATCGCTTAGAGAGAGAGAGAGGGAAAAACCAAAAACGGTAGGAAAAAAAGAAAGCCTAGGGCTTTTCTTACTGAAGACATTGTCACGGTCGTGTCAAGGTCCTTGACCGTGACAATTATTTTAAGTATTGTCACGGTCATGGATCGTGACAAGTCCGTGACAAGAACATTTGTCACGGGCATGTCACGGTCAATGACCGTGACACAAAACGCGTGTTTTGTTGTCACGGTCAATGACCGTGACAAGGGTGGCCGGCTGAAAGGAGACAATTTGGCCATTTTGGTGTAGTGTCCAAAATTTCCACGCGCGGAAGCTAACCTAAGTTTTCGAGATCACTCTCATCAAGTGAACATCCATAACGCTCACATAGTTTCAAACATGAACCATTGCTACCACCCTTAGCACCTCCTACATGATCCCAAATCATAATCATTTTAATGGCACCTCAACTCATAAGCATTACTCATGCCTAATGATTTCCCTCAACGGAGTCATTATTAATCATACAGGTAGCACACTTAGGTTCTATAATCAAGTCTAACACATCATCGTGAGTGTTATGTCTAAAAGTCATAACAAACCTCACCGTGTTCTAAGTTCCCTAGGAGCACCATGTAGCGTTGATCACCTTATTATTTTTTTTGAAATTATCCTTGAGGCCATATCATGACACATGTCTAAGCTCAAAAGTAGTAGCACTAATTCCAAGGCACAACCACAAATCGACATGATCTAACCGCATCACAACCATTAATGATCTACCATCACTTATGTAAACTTCAATACAACAATTATTACCAATGCCTCATGGTTACAATCATCAATTTCAATTACTTCTCTAAACATCTTGCACATCTACGATAAGGAACCACCAGTCATACCCTGACCCATGCTACATAACCTTGAGTTTTTCACTATGAAATGGACACCACCACATAGATCTCAATGTGAATTTTATCGATGTTGATTCTACACGCCTATTAGAATTATTACTCCAGGGTCAATCTCATCAAACCACCCTAGTGCCTATCTCCAAAGAGCATTTAACGCAACTCATGTGCGTTCTCAGAATGCCAATCTGTAGTTTTTTTTTTTTGGGAAAAATTATGTATATTAGAACTCAGGAAAGCAATTTACAAACCATAAACAAGGGGGAACCACAGTCCTAGGGGCATACCCCAAAGGACACAAACTACCAAACACAAAACAAATCAACTAAGATAACACCGATTCGGGGATGTCCCAGTTCATACATGCCATCCAGTTGATGAAGCTTCTCCTATTGTTCTTCCACTTAGAGGCCCTCGCACAAACCATAGCAACAATATCTCTGACAATCATCTCACAATCCTTGTCCCTTCCTTGGAAAAATCTCGCATTCCTTTCCAACCAAAGACAATAGATAGTGGTGGAAAAGGAAATACACCTAAGTCTATTATAGAAGATCTTGCCCACATATTCGGAATTAGCAAACCCCAGCTCGCCCTCCCAGTTAAGTGCCTCTCTGTCCTCCTGGTTCTTAAATCTGACCTCGCGCCAAACCTCTTTGGCAATTTTACACTCTACAAACAAGTGTTCCCGGTTCTCCACCTCCTCGCCACAAGTACAACACAAGTTACTGTTGGAAATACCCCAGCTAAACAGTTTATCTCTCGTGTGTAGAGCATCCCTACATATGATCCATAAACTAAAAGCACATTTTGGTATATTATTCTTATTCCAAATCAACTTATGACAATTGAACACAGGACGAGCAATAGTAAGAGCCGCAAACGCTGCCCCAATGGAGAAACCATCCCGATTGGAATTCCACACCACCTCATCACTAACCCCTTGGCGAATACTCGGCAGCTCAGCATTCCTAATCTCCAAAAGCTCCCAAGTAACAGAAGAAGGCCACCTCCATCTCTCCCCATGAATAAAGTCCGCCACTCTAGCTTTGTGATTGCTAGCCGCATCGTAAATAAGTCTTCCCCCATAAAGATCAAATAGAGGACCTAACGGATGCCAGTTGTCGTGCCACACAAAGGTATCTTCGCCATTGCCAATATTGGACCTGATAAGAGGCTTGGCCATCTCCCTCAACTGCATCAGTTTCCTCCAACACCAAGAAGAGTCACTTGGAATACTAATGGCCCAAATACTTCTATTCTTAATCTTATACACATTACACCATTTGACCCATAGGCAATCCTTCTTACTACAGAGGTTCCACATGAGCTTAAGAATAGCAGCTCTGTTCCATAATTCCACATTCTTTATGCCCAACCCCCCTTCCTCATGACTGCACGTCAGATCATCCCACGACACCTTCGCCCCCGTATGCTTGGAATCAGAACCCGTCCACAAGAAGTCCTTCAAAAGTTGGTCGATCCTTCTAATAACCCCTTTCGGCAGGATGAACAGGCAAGACCAGTAGACCTGAATACCAAACAAGACCGATTTGATGAGCTGCAGTCTCCCAGCAAAACTGAGGAACCTGTTAGTCCAACACTTAATCCTCCCCGTAATTTTATCAATCAACTTCTCACAATCCACAGCTTTAAGCCTAGTAGTGATAAGAGGAACCCCAAGATACATGAAGGGAGGGGAGCAATGGGTGAAGCCAAAAATCTCCCCCAACCTGTTCACCCCATCGACATCGACCCCAGAGCAATAGAAACAAGATTTGTTAATATTGGGGTGAAGGCCAGAGATCGAAGAGAAGGCCACAATAGCCCTCTTCACAATGCTACACGAAGCAGGGTCGCCACCACACAGAATGATCAAATCGTCCGCAAAGCAAAGATGATTAAGGCCCACCTCCTTGCATCTAGGATGAAAACAGAACTCCGGATTGAGGCAAGCCTTGTCCATAATACACGAGAAAGTATCCATAACAAGCAGGAATAAGAAAGGAGAGATAGGATCACCTTGTATCAGCCCCCTCTTCCCCTCAAAGAAGCCATGTAAACGCCCATCCAAGCTGATAGAGAATCTAGCCGTGGTAATACACTCCTCGACCCAACCAACAAACATAGCCGGGAACCCAATATGCATAAGAAGGTTGAGCAAAAACTCCCAGCTAACAGTATCATAGGCCTTGAGAAGATCAATCTTGAGGGTACACCTAGAAGGGGATAGCTCGCGATGATAATTCCTCATAAGCTCCTGAAGCAATAAGATATTGTCAGAGATAGATCTACCCTTCACAAACGCTGCCTGGCTCTGGTTAATGAAGGAAGGAAGGATGGGTTTCATTCTCTCGGCCAAAATTTTGGAGATACACTTGTAGATGGTGTTGCAACACGAGATGGGCCTGAAATCATGCATACCAGAGGGAGTAGTAACCTTCGGAATAAGCGCCAAAGCAGTACAGTTCCATTGCCTGGGCAGGTAGCAACACTGGAAGAAGAAGGTAATGGCATCAATCACATCTCCCCCCACCACGTCCCAGTTCTTCTTAAAGAAGCAAGCATTAAAACCGTCCGGCCCAGGAGCTTTATCGGACCCAATGGAAAACATGGCATTCTTGATCTCCGCTTCAGAAATGGGAGCCTCCATAGCAGCCGCCTGATCACCCGTGATTCTCTTGCACACCACATCGTTAAGAATCGGAAAGGGGTCCACACAGGCATTGGAAGTGCCAAGGAGGTTGCTGAAATAATCAACAGCCACCTTAGCCACATTCTGACTCCCCTCAATTCTCACACCATGGTCATCCACGACACTAAGGATCTTCCTTCTAACAGTAGCCTGGTTAGCCTTATTATGAAAGAACGCATTATTACCATCCCCCAGCTGGAGCCATTTAACCCGAGACTTCTGCTTGAAAAAAGACTCCTCCGCCTCCCTCAGCTCTAAATACGTGTGAAGTTTGACCCTCTCTTCCAGGAGCACCTCATTGTTGCACCCATCAGTATCAACTCTAGTCTGAACCTCATCCAGTAAAGACTTAGCCTCCTCCACCCTACCAGAGATGTTACTAAAAAACTTCTTGTTGAAATCTTTCAGCCTCGATTTAACTCTTCTCAGCTTCTGACTCAGCCTAACCATAGGATTCCCCTCACCATCATCCTGCCAGGACTCCCAAAGAATCTGATAAAAGTCGCTATGATCCATCCAAAAATTGAAAAATTTGAACGGCTTAGGTATACTCCGCTCCATGGGGGCTAGTAAGATAATGATAGGGCAGTGGTCAGAAACCCCGTGAGGAAGGACAGTAGGTTGACTCTCAGGAAACCACGAGGCCCATGTACCATTATGCAAGACTCTATCCAACCTCGACTGAACATTACCAGCTCCCAACTCCTTTTTATTCCACGTAAACCACAACCCATTCGTCACCATATCATCAGCATGCAAGTCATGAATGCATTGGTTGAACTCGCCAGTAGCAGTCGTATCAATACCCCGGATGCCTCTTTTCTCATCATGGCATCTGACAACATTAAAGTCACCCAATAAAACCCACAGAGACTCACCCACAGTCCCAGAATTCATCCTCAGAAAATCCCACAGTTGTCTTCTATCCCCAGGTAGGTTATCCCCATAAATGAAAGACGCAAAGAAGCTCATTCCAGACCCACATAAATCCACCTTACAGAGCATGGCCTGGGGATGGGACTGAATCAAACTCACAGCAACACGGTTGGGGTTCCAAGCCACAATGATTCTGGCAACCCCCCCCCCTCCTCCCCCCCCCCCCGGCAGCGGGCAGTTGTCTAAGAAATCCCATTGAAAACAACAATTATTCAACACACAACCCAAGTTATTTTTTCTAACCTTAGTTTCAAGCATACACATGAGATCAAGGTGGTTATCCCTAATTAGCTTATTGACTTCCCTTTGCTTATGGGGGGAATTAAGGCCCCTAATATTCCAAGAAGCAAACTTAATCATCTATTCTTCTTCCCCTTCCCCTTCCGCCTGTTCTTCCCGCTACTATTGCTCTCCTCTCTATCCTCCCCCACCCTTTTCTGTGCCAGTTCGTCCACAAGGGTAACCCGCAACGCAAGAGCAGTAGGGGCGGGCGTCATATCCGCGTCGCTATCCATGCAAACCGCACTGAAGGAGTTAGACAAGGGAACAGGTGGAGCGCTATGCTGTACAGGACTAACAACATCATACTTCGTCTCATCATTAACACTACACGACACAACGGCAGTGCTAGGGTTCTTCTCCGCATTGGCCTTGCCCGAAGTCTCTCCTACTTCAATCACAGGGCAGACGCCAACTCTCGTTTTCTTGATGACCTGAGTCCATCCACAACCGTTATTGTTGGAAGCATTACTAGCATGTGGGGTAGTGGTCTTGTTACCACCCACTTCTTTATTTTTGGGACATCCATTAAGCTTGTGACCAAACACGAGGCACTGAGTGCATGAGGGAGGTTTGGCTTGGAATTCCACTTTAACCACAGCAATAGTGCCATCTTCCATCACCACATTAACGCTTGAAGGATAAGTCTCCTTGGCCTCCACGTCAATACATATACGGGCAAAGGTAATCCTGTTCATTTCTTCCGTCATCGCATCCGCATACAATGGGAAACCCACGGAGCTGGCAACATAACTGAGGCCCTCCTCAGCCCAAAGTTGCACTGGGATATCAAAGAATTTAACCCACATAGGTATCTTCTTCATCGTAGCCTTGTCAAAACTAAAGTCTGGTTGCCATTTTTTGAGAATGATTGTGATTCCCGCAAAATGCCATGGTCCATTGACTATCACCTCATCCCTCTGAGTAGGGTTATCAAAGAGAAAGAAGTAGAATCCCTTATCATGCGCAATGACCTTGGTTAGACCGCACTTCCCCCATAGCCTAAACGCCACTGTGTTTACCATGGAAAATGGCAGTTTAGTTCCCAAAAAATACCCCACCATACTGTTCTCCCAACGTCCATGACCTCCATTTGCCACCTCGACTGGTGGAGTAACAGTGATGACGGAGTCGATCACAGCAGGTTGATGGTAAGAGAGACGTAGCTTAGGTTTCATCTTGGTAGCAGTAATGGAGCTCCACGTTTTTCCCACTTGGGTAGTGCCAGCCACGCAGGGAGTAGACTTCCCTTCATCCTCGTTTCTGCCAGTACATAACCCAGTGTACACCGTACTATCAGCAGTCCTATCATGGGACGATATGGGGTTGGTAGCACCAACAACCTTACCCCTGTCAGATGTTTTGAGCCCAGCGCCAACAGGACCTGCTACACTCTGAACGCCTACAGCCCTACCCACCGCCACAGGCGAGTTGGTTTCAGTTCCTCTCCGATCATCGGAGCTTCTAAAGTTCATGACATCCTCTTGGGTAAACCCCTTGCTTATGAGGAACTCCCAGCAAATTCCATTCACATCAGTCACAACTTCCACTCCACTCACCTTTTTACAAACCATGGGCATTTCCTCCGAGACCACAACCTGTCCTTCTTCAATCTCCAAGGCTCTTAAAGAGAGATCGTCCATAGATTCAGCAGGGATTCCATCACAAACGTAAGGAACAACCTCCAACGTCTGACCTGCGACGGGGTTGGGAGCACCGCCAAGAGAAACAACAGCTGGCGCACTACGTGAAGCCACGCGAGGCACCTTCATGGGTGTATGGCACTCGTCCACCATCTTATCGGCACCCAAACAAGGCACACTACCAACGGGAGCAGTCACCAAGTTATTAACGTATGGCAGAAGCCCCACAGGGCGTGGGCCTTGCACACCGGCCATTCTAGACGGAGGTTTGGAAGTAAGAGGAGGTGTTTTAGTGGTATTTGCAGGTGTTTTGGTGGTGGTAGGTGGGAAAAAGGCTTAGGGGAATCCTAGAGAGAGGGGAGAGCATTTCTTTCTGTTTTTTTGCCAATCTGTAGTTAAATTCACTAGAATGCATCATTTGATTCTCAATGAGTGTTCAACCACTAAAACTGAATATATATATATATATATATATATATATATATATATATATATATATATATATATATATATATATATATATATATCCAGGTAGGATACGGGATGTCGAGCACTGCCTATGAACACTAAGACCCTGCCTACAAGCACCACAAGGGATCCTATCTCTCAATGCCAACTACATTCATCAAACTTTAAATTTATACTATCCAGGTTTCCCGACGAATGGACCTAATACTTCCTCAATCGGAACTAGCACTTGTAATTACATTCATCGACTAACAATCCGCTAAGGTGTCCGCCCAAAAGGACCGACTTATCCCCCTAATGTTGGCCTACATAAATTTATAAACTCATTAGCCTTACCATCAATCACGATATTACCCCCAAGGATCGAAATTGCCAAACCATTATATTAGTATCGGCCTCTCACATGTGTCACAACCAAGGCTACGCTTAATTTAAACCAAGATTTCACTTTACATAATAATGACACTCTAACAATTAATCCTCACTGTTGATTATTCACAATATGGTTCCACTTGCCCAACGGGCGATATTTCGTTCTATTAATATCTCCAAAAACTCTAAATCATCAAAGGTTGAAACAACACCTCACACTACAAACCATGGTGTCCTCACTTACTGGCTTATGTGGGCACTCGTAAATTACAAATCATATTTATCAAAAATGCGGAAGATATTTATATAACTAAATTGAACATATGCCACCTGGCACTAATTCACTTGTCGTCCTAACCTCTTAGACTTTACCGTCGAGGACACGAACTAAACTGTCATTAAACTAGCATGATCGAAACAAACCACACTGACGTCGAAAGATCCACTACCACTACACCAAAAATAGCATTTTGGCACACCCTGATATTAAAAATATGGCACAGTTTAAAACTGTGCCAGATTTTGTCACGGTTTTATAGAGATTTGGCACACTTTAAAACAGTGCCAAAATTTGGCACTGTTTTAAAGTATGCCAAAATTGAGTACACTTACTAAAATATATAATACCCCCCAAAAAACATTACACTTCCCTCTTTCTCTTGTTCCCGCTCACGATTCCCGCCTCTCTCTAGCCTATGCGCTCTCTCTAGCCTCTGCGCTCTCTAGCCTCTCCTCTCTCTCTCTCTCTCTCTCTCCTCTCTCTCTCTCGGCGGTCTCTCTCTCTCGGCGGCGGCTGCTGACACTGCCCTAGGTCAGCACCTCTACTGCCGACACTCTCTCTCCGGCCCATTCTCTCTTTCTCTGGTCACTGCCTTGTTCTCTCACTGCACTCATCCCAATCAGGTAATTTCTTTAAAGCATTGTATTTTTTTTAACCTAAGTTAGATTTCAGATTTGATCCTAGAGTTTATGATATGCTTGATTTGATTCGTATTTGATTTTTAGGGTTTTATATATACATATTTAAATATTTATTATTTTTTTTAGTGTGTGAGTTTTTGGTGCAAATTGAATGTTGATAATGAAAAAAAAAAAATCATGGGTTTTTATGTTCTTACCCCTTTAACAAAAATGTGTATTTGATCTGATTTGTAGATGTTACGTAGTTTTAAGAAAATTTAAGTGCTAAATATTCAATAATAATGTAAAAATAACAAATTGAAAAGTAGACACCCCACTAATTAAATGGATAAATGAGATTATGTGTTGAAAATTTAAGAAAAAATAAAAAAAACTATTTAAATAGTAAGTAGACATTAATACTAAACATTCAATAATGATGTTACACATGTAGAAAAACCTTAGACCCGTTCAAGAGGTCTCACTATGACTGTGGTGAGAACTCTTGAATTGTCCCATTTTTGGACAGTTTGGAAATGCAAAAGTTTGTATTATACATAATGATTATGCATGTCCTATTTTGAAAAATTCAGTGGCATCTCTTTATGTTCTTTGGGTGCATACTAGATTGATGTAGTGTTTTGTGTTTTCTTGGTTGAAAAACTTAAGTAACACATGAACACTCCCAATTTAAGTTGTGTACTTGAAGAACTGTAGGGAGATGCTGGCGAAATTTTCTAGATTAGGACATGGCATGAGACATTATGAACAATACAAAATATGCATTTTCGAATGGGATAGGACCCTTACCCTGTAGAGGAGATGGAGGAAATATAGGAGCTCAAATATATACATATTTACACTTGAATAAACTTAAATATATTTACAGTAAGCGTTTATATTATAATGTGTGCTCTTTAAACTTATCAGGATGTCGTCGGGAATCAACAAAGAATGGATAAATGAGAAAAATATCGATACCGATACATATAGAGATGGGGTGTTACAGTTTCTTCATTATGTGCGTAGTAATAATTCGAATGTTAAACATTCATGTCCCTGTAGACGTTGTCGAAATGGGAAAGGACATGTTGTTATAGATGACATATTCATTCATTTAATGACATATGGTATGGACATGAACTATACCTTATGGCATTTTCACGGTGAGACATTAGTTGTTAATCAAGTCCAACCACCACCGCAATCTGTGACACCGACAGAACACGCTGATGTGCACAATATTCCAATTTTGAATGATCTTGTGAATGATGCTTGTGAGATGTTTATGGGTGAAGTGGAACCTAGTGAACCTAATTGTGTAGGCAGTGATGAAGCCCCCCCAACTTCTGAGGTTCCCAATGATTCGCACACACATAAATACAAAGGCAAGAAGTATGATCGTTTACATCAACTCGCACAGGAGCCATTGCACCTAGCTACCGGTTCTTCGCGTCATACCACAATGTATGCTCTTATAAAGTTGAATGATTTGAAAACACAATTCAATTTATCGGATGGTGCTACAGGTGGAATTCTTAGATTGTTAAACGAACTACTTCCTGAAGAGAACAACTTGACAACTAGTTATACAGAAATGAAAAACACCGTTAGAGATCTCGGTATGGATTATGTTAAGTATGACGTATGCATTAACAACTGTATGATATTTTGGAAAGAGCATGAAAAATCTACTAGATGTATAAAATGTGGTTCTTTACGCTACAAGTTTACTTGTCTAGACGAGGACGGGGTAGAAATTCAGAATACTAATGGAAAAAAAAAGTACTCTAGGGTTCCTAAGAAGGTAATGCGACATTTCCCTCTAATCCCTAGGCTAAAACGGTTGTATACCATAAAATGGATAGTAGAGAAAATGACTTGGCACGCTCGTGCAAGATCTTGTATGGAATTCTTGCGTCATCCCCGAGATTCAGTAGAATGGGTAAATTCAAACATTATGTGGAGAGATTTTGCAAAAGATCCGCGGAATATTCGACTTGCAATAGCAACTGATGGTTTCAGCCCGAATAACATGTTTGGCCGTAAGTATAGTTATTGGCCAGTGATAATTCAACCTCTCAACCCTCCCCCATCAATGTGTATGAAAAGTGAGTTTTCAATGTTGTCTGTATTGATTCCCGGACCAAAGTCACCATCAAGTAATATTGATGTCTTCCTCCAACCGTTGGTCGATGAGTTAAAGATCTTATAGTCTGGAGTTGAGGCTTGGGATGCGTACAAAAATGAGAAATTTCAGTTAAAAGCCATGTTGATGTGGGGTATACATGATTTTCCAGCTTATGGGATGTTAGCAGGTTGTTCAACTCAAGGTTACAATGGGTGCCCTGTTTGTTCTACAAATACACCTTCTGAATATCTTTCTAAGTCAACAAAATGTTGTTACCAACGATCTCGTATGTTCCTTCCTAAAGACCATCCTTATAGGTTTGACACATCAAAGCAAACATTTAATGGTAAAATAGAGGATGTTATGGCTCCAAGAAAGTTAACAAGTGCAGAAGTTGAGCAGATAGTGTCACTTATCGCTCGAGAAGGTGCTCAAAGAGAGGGAGAGGGAGAGGGAGACAAAAAGGGAAAGGGAAAGGAAAAGGGAAAGGGAAAGGGGAAGGGGAAGGAGAAGAAGGGGAAGGGGAAGGGGAAGGGGAAGGGGAAGGAGAAGGAGGATGTCGTAATGGAAGACGATTGTGACACCCCGCCTAATAAAATACCGGGTGATCAGTCCTATACCAAATTAAAACAGGAATCTCAGTTGGATCATCCTTAGCATCACTGTCGAAAACTTTTTAAAACTTACTAACCACCTAGTATTCCAAAAACTGGTGCCAATTTTAACTTTTTGATTTAACAAAACAGTACATGCGGAATTTAAAGTATAAACCATTCACACAACTGAATGAAAGTAAATAGAATAACAATAACACAACTTACCGAATAAATCACCGGCCACCAAATAAATAATCCAAATACAATTATTCAACACCTGAATAAATTACACCTGAAAACTGTACCGAGAAGTCTGGGCTACAAGCCCCAAATAAAACTGAAACTGATACAAGATTCCTACTCTAGGAATGAATGAATGATGCGTCTAATCCAAACTCCTGCTAGCATCCACATATGCCGCAGCTCCGTGTCCCTGGAATAGAATATCAATCCTGGCGTCCCTGTGGCTGGACACCTAAAAGGTTTTGAAAATATTTTTATAGCAAGGGTTAGAACCCAAAACATTTTTGAAAATATTTAGCAAGTGAATTAACTGCAGTAATTTAAAATGCATGAATGCGCTTCATATTTAAGTTAGTGTCGCACTCCCTTGTGGACATTCTCACCCCGCCACTATTGTGCACACCTACCGGTTATCTTAACCCCACCTAGTTGTACTACCCCGTCCAACTAGTCTTGGTATAACCTTCCCTTGCCATACTACTCTAACCCGAGTATAATGATTTTCTGAATTATAAGTTATTTCACAATAAACTTAATTAATTCCTCTTAAATAGTAACATATAACCGTGACACAAGTTATATAAAGTACATACGTCAAACACTGTATTATTCCCACAAATAATTAACTTAATTAATAACAACATATAACTGTAATCCGAGTTATATAAGGTAAATACATCATGCACTGTATTATCACCTACATATAATATTTACTACCATATTATACGTACCTTTACTAACATCCACACATATATCATACGCGTATCCATCCTTCCGAGTATACCCTCACCGGATGATTCCCTCTAGAATGCTATCTCACTAGGTGTGCTCACAAAACCTAGTTTTCCCCAAGTTAGAATCGCTCACCAACTTGGACCAAAATATAAACGAAATGGAGGCGGTCATATTCCTTCCCTGAAAGTGAGATAAATCCCTCACCCATATATACCGGACGCTATGACCTGGGGATATACTCGCCCTACTCCTCAAGCTAGGGGATTCACCCACATCGCGCAACCTCCCTTGATAGCATTAGAGTATATAAATTTAATAAATATCTAATCACTGATATTTAGTATCACGCAAAATAAATACACACATATATATATATATACTATCACGACACCGTATATATATATAATATAAACCTGGCTTTACCGTGTACTCAAAATCCCGTACACTGCCTGTAATTTCCTGAGTCTGTGGCCCGACTCAATGTAATTAATTTTCTCACTTAATAACTTTTCCTCTTCCCGAGTCTATGGTCCGACTCTAATATAATTAATTCACACCTTAATTAATATAATACTTTCCCCGAGTCTGTGGTCCGACTCTCCTTAAATTAATTAACACACATATTAATTTAATTCTACCCGAGTCTACAAACCGACTCTAATTAAATTAATTAACACCCATATTAATTTAATCCTACCCGAGTCTACAAACCGACTCTAATTAAATTAATTAACACCCATATTAATTTAATCCTACCCGAGTCTACAAACCGACTCTAATTAAATTAATTAACCCACATATTAATTTAATCCTACCCGAGTCTACCAACCGACTCTAATTAAATTAATTAATACCCATATTAATTTAATAACTTGGTGTCACCCAACCATTATTTCCGGACTCACTTACTTAGCCCGGAACTTAATATTTGCCAAGTCTTTGTTCCTATCATAAGGGAACACACAATATGCATTCACAACCCAAGTAATCCTATAAAACAGTAGGTATTTACACAACCCAATTCTTCATACTTGTATGTAATATATTTCTCTCTAATATTCACCGTACTTGTTTGCTTTACGAATTTATCTCACTTTCGTATTAATTCAAGTATTCACACAACTCTAAGGGTCCTAGTTACCCCTTGTTATATAAATTCAGTAGTTACCCTTGTTAACCCACTGACCTGACGAATTTAAGCTCGCTCATGCTTTTTTCGTAATTATATTCTTATCATCTCGAATTAGAGTACGTCACAATCAAGCCTATGAATCTCCACTTTAACTCTCTCACAAAATTAAAGTCCAACACTCAATCATAGACCTACTTCCATATCATTATTCCATCAATATTTTTCATCAAGGTCCCAAACACTTCCCCGATAAAATTTTAGACATTTGAGGCTTAAAAAGAAAAATCTCAAATTTTCTGACAGATTAAACACCCTCTAGTAAAATTTCGATTTCTCCCTCTACATAACTCCGATTGACCTGATTCCAAGTTCATTGGATAGCTAAGAGAAATACCTTTCCAGTAATGTATGGCTCACACTCTAATTCGAAGTAAAATTCAAATCGCACACGTTTAAAGTCACGTTAAAAGTCTGGCAGATTACTATGTTGACAGATCAAACACCCTCTAGTAAAAGGTCTATTACTCCCTCTACAGAACTCCTATTGATCTGATTCCAAGTTCATTGGATAGCTAAGAGAAATACCTTTCCAGGCATGTATGTTTCACACTCTAATTCGAAGTACAACTCAAATGGCATACGTTTAAAGTTGTATCAAAAATTCTGGCAGATTGACCTCCTGTGTTCATCAAATAAACCCTAAGTCATTCAAGATTCATGTTCTTCATCCAAGAACTCATAAAGATTCCATTAACAAAACCCCATTTTGTACCCATTTATCCCCAAAATGAATTTTAGTTACACATCACTAAAATATGAATTGGATATCACAATTTAGGAGTAAAAACAGTTAACCACTTGCCTGTAAGTGTTCGTAGTGTCTGATCCGTTGTTGATGTCCCTTAATTTGGCTCCAATAACCTCCAATTTGTTCTTGATTTGCTTTCCCCCAAATATCCTCTCAAACCCTAGGTTTAGAGTTATGTTGGCTGCCATCCCTTAATCTCCCAATTAAGTTAAAAACCCTTAATCCCGTTTTTAGTCTAATGGACTTAATTAAAGTGGCCCAACTCACCCCGTGTGGGCCCGGTCATGCCCAAAAATACCCCGAGACCCAATTACTACCCCCGGGTACTCTTTTCTGACTATCTCGACCCATCCGGACTCAACCGCGCCCTCAGAATTGACATCCGAATTAATTTATAAAAATCCTTATTTCACACCCCATTTAGTCTATACCGACTCCCGGTTGAGATAAGTGTATACCCCGTCATTAATACCCAAAATGACGTAATTAAATTACTACTATTCACTTAGTAAATAAATTTTCCTAAACATTAACCATGCACTTCCCGATTAATATTTAAATAATTATATTGTCATAATTAATTCAATTAAAATTACAACACACTAGTAATTTAAAATCCTGAATTAATTAAATATTAAATGCACCAAAATACGGGGTGTTACATACTCCCCCCCTTACAATGGAATTTCGTCCTCGAAATTAAGATAAACCTAGTGTTCCAGTATTCACATATTACTCACTAGACAAGTGCCTCCAAGCCCGCTATATCTATCCCATCCGATTCTAACCATACGTTACACAAGTATGCATTTAACTTTACCAGGGCGCCCATACACCCTATACCCGTGCTTAACCGCACAAAATTTTGCCTTAATTAACCCGGGTGCCCATACACCCTATCCCCGCGCTCTACCGCACGAAAGTTACCCGATTGTGCTAGTCGTAACCCGTAATATAACTTCGAACCCGTAATCATATTACCTATATATATATATACATATATAGTTACTGCCGGGGTACTCAACCCATGCTACGTCCAACCATCTCCCCATAAATACTTATCTCTCAACACAATTGCATATACGCTTACCCTTATGCTACCAAAGACAACATAATACCGCGCCCTTACTACCACTAGTCCTTGCGCAAAATAGACCCCGAGCTATCTCTCTTTGCTCGAAAATCAATTCAACCACCCTGATTCACTTCATTAAACATCCCCACTTACCGGGATAAAATGTGAGAACACAAAACCTCACTATGTGCTACTGCACCACGTAATACAACATATATACCCACATATATATATAGGCTATACACCCTCTCAGGTGATACCTAGTACCAACCATACCCTGGTGTCGCGAACACCAAAATTTAACTCCACTATCCACAATAGTTAAATTCCATCGCAATGCAGCCGATATTTTGAAAATATTATTAACCCTACTCCCATAATTCTCGAAAGTAGTAATTCCTCGCATAATTCAACCAATCACTCAGTGTACGCCTCCACTCACCCGTGAAGAACACTAAGGAACTCCGCTACCCTACGGAAAGTTTACCCACATGCTATGGCTGCTACCGCCAACGCACCCACTAAGTTCGACTCACCTGCGAACTCTAGTGAAAAAAATAAGTCTTATACTGTGACATCCTCTTTGTCACTCAAAAATATACCCATGCCCCTAGGGCAAAAATAATTACCTCTATACCCCAGCTGCAGCGGCTGGTTCTCGGGTTCTGGAGGAGCTTCTCCCTGCACGAATGCACCCGTGACTTGTTTTAGTGACTGTACATCCAGGACCTCATCCTGTAGTTGACCCCTACCTCGCTTAAGATAAATTCTCTTCATGTGTCTCGCTTTCCCCACAAACGAAACACCTTCTAATACATTCACCCTGCCACTGATCCCTTCCATGCCAACCTTGTTGGAATTCCTGGCCATCCCGTCGATAGCCTCCAGTTCTAGATCGTTTGGCATGATTTCCTTATCGGAAATCCTGCCCCTGATCTCCCCCAGTCTGCTGCTGGGATACCCCACTGGTATTGTTCCTTTCTGCCTCATTCGACTGGCTAATCCCCACTCCCCTCCCGCTTCCTTTCACGTGGAAGCGATATTCCCGACAGTGCCGGAGTGTTGCGTTAATGACATCAGTATAATCTACTAATGCGGAATTATCAATTAAATGTTGTCTGATTCTCCAGACTAACCCATCCATAAACTTTGCCTTCTTTCCCTTATCCTTGCCTACCTCATCCGGTACAAAATTTTGCCAACGAGTGAATTCTTCCTCGCAATCGGCCACTTAACGGTCTCCCTTTGAGTTTCCTCCCAAAATTTTCTCCTCATTTCGGTCTCGACCGCTGAGGAAAATACTTGCGGTCGAACCGCACCCAAAACTCTGCAGTAATTAGTGTGTCCCTTTCCTCAACTGTGGTGATCGACTCCCACCACTGTAGTGCTTCTCCCACTAAACTAAAAGTGGTTAGCATTTGCTTCCGTACCTCATCGCAATCTCCTATGCGTAGGTAACGCTGGATATCTCTCTTCCTTGACACGCTAGAACTACATCTAAACCCCCCCCCCCACAATTCTGATGGGTTCCCACTAAAATATCCTCTCTTTCTTGTTTCCACCCTGACGACTCCGCGTGAGTCTAAACGTCCGACGCCACTAACACTTGTGGCTGATCCCGTGGAAAGTACCCTGCTGTTGTGACCATCGTTGCTCCAACTTCCTGTGCCACTACTTCAGTTACCTAAGCTGCCAAAATCATCCCTGACCGTTGCTGTGGTAACTCTTGCTCCTGATGAGCCTCCCTCGCCTCATCTCCCCCTGTTGCCCTAGCTGCTCTCTCCTGGGCGTCATCTGGAATGAGAACCGAATTGGTATGAGTTCACTCTCAAATATAAATTTCGCGGAAGAACGTATATGCGCATACGTATGAGAATACAACAATCCTATAATAGGGCTCTATATCAAAGATTGTCAAGCAGAAACGTGAAAAGACGCACAGATCCTAAGGACACTAGAACCTGATTTTTGAAAATATTTAGCAAGTGAATTAACTGCAGTAATTTAAAATGCATGAATGCGCTTCATATTTAAGTTAGTGTCGCACTCCCTTGTGGACATTCTCACCCCTCCACTATTGTGCACACCTACCGGTTATCTTAACCCCACCTAGTTGTACTACCCCGTCCAACTAGTCTTGGTATAACCTTCCCTTGCCATACTACTCTAACCCGAGTATAATGATTTTCTGAATTATAAGTTATTTCACAATAAACTTAATTAATTCCTCTTAAATAGTAACATATAACCGTGACACAAGTTATATAAAGTACATACGTCAAACACTGTATTATTCCCACAAATAATTAACTTAATTAATAACAACATATAACTGTAATCCGAGTTATATAAGGTAAATACATCATGCACTGTATTATCACCTACATATAATATTTACTACCATATTATACGTACCTTTACTAACATCCACACATATATCATACGCGTATCCATCCTTCCGAGTATACCCTCACCGGATGATTCCCTCTAGAATGCTATCTCACTAGGTGTGCTCACAAAACCTAGTTTTCCCCAAGTTAGAATCGCTCACCAACTTGGACCAAAATATAAACGAAATGGAGGCGGTCATATTCCTTCCCTGAAAGTGAGATAAATCCCTCACCCATATATACCGGACGCTATGACCTGGGGATATACTCGCCCTACTCCTCAAGCTAGGGGATTCACCCACATCGCGCAACCTCCCTTGATAGCATTAGAGTATATAAATTTAATAAATATCTAATCACTGATATTTAGTATCACGCAAAATAAATACACACATATATATATATATATATATACTATCACGACACCGTATATATATATAATATAAACCTGGCTTTACCGTGTACTCAAAATCCCGTACACTGCCTGTAATTTCCTGAGTCTGTGGCCCGACTCAATGTAATTAATTTTCTCACTTAATAACTTTTCCTCTTCCCGAGTCTATGGTCCGACTCTAATATAATTAATTCACACCTTAATTAATATAATACTTTCCCCGAGTCTGTGGTCCGACTCTCCTTAAATTAATTAACACACATATTAATTTAATTCTACCCGAGTCTACAAACCGACTCTAATTAAATTAATTAACACCCATATTAATTTAATCCTACCCGAGTCTACAAACCGACTCTAATTAAATTAATTAACACCCATATTAATTTAATCCTACCCGAGTCTACAAACCGACTCTAATTAAATTAATTAACCCACATATTAATTTAATCCTACCCGAGTCTACCAACCAACTCTAATTAAATTAATTAATACCCATATTAATTTAATAACTTGGTGTCACCCAACCATTATTTCCGGACTCACTTACTTAGCCCGGAACTTAATATTTGCCAAGTCTTTGTTCCTATCATAAGGGAACACACAATATGCATTCACAACCCAAGTAATCCTATAAAACAGTAGGTATTTACACAACCCAATTCTTCATACTTGTATGTAATAT
The DNA here is from genome assembly GCA_949130495.1 of Sambucus nigra. Taxonomy (NCBI): domain Eukaryota; kingdom Viridiplantae; phylum Streptophyta; class Magnoliopsida; order Dipsacales; family Adoxaceae; genus Sambucus; species Sambucus nigra. The sequence goes on from OX422218.1 coordinate 153,969,247, forward strand.
ATTTCTCTCTAATATTCACCGTACTTGTTTGCTTTACGAATTTATCTCACTTTCGTATTAATTCAAGTATTCACACAACTCTAAGGGTCCTAGTTACCCCTTGTTATATCAATTCAGTAGTTACCCTTGTTAACCCACTGACCTGACGAATTTAAGCTCGCTCATGCTTTTTTCGTAATTATATTCTTATCATCTCGAATTAGAGTACGTCACAATCAAGCCTATGAATCTCCACTTTAACTCTCTCACAAAATTAAAGTCCAACACTCAATCATAGACCTACTTCCATATCATTATTCCATCAATATTTTTCATCAAGGTCCCAAACACTTCCCCGATAAAATTTTAGACATTTGAGGCTTAAAAAGAAAAATCTCAAATTTTCTGACAGATTAAACACCCTCTAGTAAAATTTCGATTTCTCCCTCTACATAACTCCGATTGACCTGATTCCAAGTTCATTGGATAGCTAAGAGAAATACCTTTCCAGTAATGTATGGCTCACACTCTAATTCGAAGTAAAATTCAAATCGCACACGTTTAAAGTCACGTTAAAAGTCTGGCAGATTACTATGTTGACAGATCAAACACCCTCTAGTAAAAGGTCTATTACTCCCTCTACAGAACTCCTATTGATCTGATTCCAAGTTCATTGGATAGCTAAGAGAAATACCTTTCCAGGCATGTATGTTTCACACTCTAATTCGAAGTACAACTCAAATGGCATACGTTTAAAGTTGTATCAAAAATTCTGGCAGATTGACCTCCTGTGTTCATCAAATAAACCCTAAGTCATTCAAGATTCATGTTCTTCATCCAAGAACTCATAAAGATTCCATTAACAAAACCCCATTTTGTACCCATTTATCCCCAAAATGAATTTTAGTTACACATCACTAAAATATGAATTGGATATCACAATTTAGGAGTAAAAACAGTTAACCACTTGCCTGTAAGTGTTCGTAGTGTCTGATCCGTTGTTGATGTCCCTTAATTTGGCTCCAATAACCTCCAATTTGTTCTTGATTTGCTTTCCCCCAAATATCCTCTCAAACCCTAGGTTTAGAGTTATGTTGGCTGCCATCCCTTAATCTCCCAATTAAGTTAAAAACCCTTAATCCCGTTTTTAGTCTAATGGACTTAATTAAAGTGGCCCAACTCACCCCGTGTGGGCCCGGTCATGCCCAAAAATACCCCGAGACCCAATTACTACCCCCGGGTACTCTTTTCTGACTATCTCGACCCATCCGGACTCAACCGCGCCCTCAGAATTGACATCCGAATTAATTTATAAAAATCCTTATTTCACACCCCATTTAGTCTATACCGACACCCGGTTGAGATAAGTGTATACCCCGTCATTAATACCCAAAATGACGTAATTAAATTACTACTATTCACTTAGTAAATAAATTTTCCTAAACATTAACCATGCACTTCCCGATTAATATTTAAATAATTATATTGTCATAATTAATTCAATTAAAATTACAACACACTAGTAATTTAAAATCCTGAATTAATTAAATATTAAATGCACCAAAATACGGGGTGTTACATACTCCCCCCCTTACAATGGAATTTCGTCCTCGAAATTAAGATAAACCTAGTGTTCCAGTATTCACATATTACTCACTAGACAAGTGCCTCCAAGCCCGCTATATCTATCCCATCCGATTCTAACCATACGTTACACAAGTATGCATTTAACTTTACCAGGGCGCCCATACACCCTATACCCGTGCTTAACCGCACAAAATTTTGCCTTAATTAACCCGGGTGCCCATACACCCTATCCCCGCGCTCTACCGCACGAAAGTTACCCGATTGTGCTAGTCGTAACCCGTAATATAACTTCGAACCCGTAATCATATTACCTATATATATATATACATATATAGTTACTGCCGGGGTACTCAACCCATGCTACGTCCAACCATCTCCCCATAAATACTTATCTCTCAACACAATTGCATATACGCTTACCCTTATGCTACCAAAGACAACATAATACCGCGCCCTTACTACCACTAGTCCTTGCGCAAAATAGACCCCGAGCTATCTCTCTTTGCTCGAAAATCAATTCAACCACCCTGATTCACTTCATTAAACATCCCCACTTACCGGGATAAAATGTGAGAACACAAAACCTCACTATGTGCTACTGCACCACGTAATACAACATATATACCCACATATATATATAGGCTATACACCCTCTCAGGTGATACCTAGTACCAACCATACCCTGGTGTCGCGAACACCAAAATTTAACTCCACTATCCACAATAGTTAAATTCCATCGCAATGCAGCCGATATTTTGAAAATATTATTAACCCTACTCCCATAATTCTCGAAAGTAGTAATTCCTCGCATAATTCAACCAATCACTCAGTGTACGCCTCCACTCACCCGTGAAGAACACTAAGGAACTCCGCTACCCTACGGAAAGTTTACCCACATGCTATGGCTGCTACCGCCAACGCACCCACTAAGTTCGACTCACCTGCGAACTCTAGTGAAAAAAATAAGTCTTATACTGTGACATCCTCTTTGTCACTCAAAAATATACCCATGCCCCTAGGGCAAAAATAATTACCTCTATACCCCAGCTGCAGCGGCTGGTTCTCGGGTTCTGGAGGAGCTTCTCCCTGCACGAATGCACCCGTGACTTGTTTTAGTGACTGTACATCCAGGACCTCATCCTGTAGTTGACCCCTACCTCGCTTAAGATAAATTCTCTTCATGTGTCTCGCTTTCCCCACAAACGAAACACCTTCTAATACATTCACCCTGCCACTGATCCCTTCCATGCCAACCTTGTTGGAATTCCTGGCCATCCCGTCGATAGCCTCCAGTTCTAGATCGTTTGGCATGATTTCCTTATCGGAAATCCTGCCCCTGATCTCCCCCAGTCTGCTGCTGGGATACCCCACTGGTATTGTTCCTTTCTGCCTCATTCGACTGGCTAATCCCCACTCCCCTCCCGCTTCCTTTCACGTGGAAGCGATATTCCCGACAGTGCCGGAGTGTTGCGTTAATGACATCAGTATAATCTACTAATGCGGAATTATCAATTAAATGTTGTCTGATTCTCCAGACTAACCCATCCATAAACTTTGCCTTCTTTCCCTTATCCTTGCCTACCTCATCCGGTACAAAATTTTGCCAACGAGTGAATTCTTCCTCGCAATCGGCCACTTAACGGTCTCCCTTTGAGTTTCCTCCCAAAATTTTCTCCTCATTTCGGTCTCGACCGCTGAGGAAAATACTTGCGGTCGAACCGCACCCAAAACTCTACAGTAATTAGTGTGTCCCTTTCCTCAACTGTGGTGATCGACTCCCACCACTGTAGTGCTTCTCCCACTAAACTAAAAGTGGTTAGCATTTGCTTCCGTACCTCATCGCAATCTCCTATGCGTAGGTAACGCTGGATATCTCTCTTCCTTGACACGCTAGAACTACATCTAAACCCCCCCCCCCCACAATTCTGATGGGTTCCCACTAAAATATCCTCTCTTTCTTGTTTCCACCCTGACGACTCCGCGTGAGTCTAAACGTCCGACGCCACTAACACTTGTGGCTGATCCCGTGGAAAGTACCCTGCTGTTGTGACCATCGTTGCTCCAACTTCCTGTGCCACTACTTCAGTTACCTAAGCTGCCAAAATCATCCCTGACCGTTGCTGTGGTAACTCTTGCTCCTGATGAGCCTCCCTCGCCTCATCTCCCCCTGTTGCCCTAGCTGCTCTCTCCTGGGCGTCATCTGGAATGAGAACCGAATTGGTATGAGTTCACTCTCAAATATAAATTTCGCGGAAGAACGTATATGCGCATACGTATGAGAATACAACAATCCTATAATAGGGCTCTATATCAAAGATTGTCAAGCAGAAACGTGAAAAGACGCACAGATCCTAAGGACACTAGAACCTGATTTTTGAAAATATTTAGCAAGTGAATTAACTGCAGTAATTTAAAATGCATGAATGCGCTTCATATTTAAGTTAGTGTCGCACTCCCTTGTGGACATTCTCACCCCGCCACTATTGTGCACACCTACCGGTTATCTTAACCCCACCTAGTTGTACTACCCCGTCCAACTAGTCTTGGTATAACCTTCCCTTGCCATACTACTCTAACCCGAGTATAATGATTTTCTGAATTATAAGTTATTTCACAATAAACTTAATTAATTCCTCTTAAATAGTAACATATAACCGTGACACAAGTTATATAAAGTACATACGTCAAACACTGTATTATTCCCACAAATAATTAACTTAATTAATAACAACATATAACTGTAATCCGAGTTATATAAGGTAAATACATCATGCACTGTATTATCACCTACATATAATATTTACTACCATATTATACGTACCTTTACTAACATCCACACATATATCATACGCGTATCCATCCTTCCGAGTATACCCTCACCGGATGATTCCCTCTAGAATGCTATCTCACTAGGTGTGCTCACAAAACCTAGTTTTCCCCAAGTTAGAATCGCTCACCAACTTGGACCAAAATATAAACGAAATGGAGGCGGTCATATTCCTTCCCTGAAAGTGAGATAAATCCCTCACCCATATATACCGGACGCTATGACCTGGGGATATACTCGCCCTACTCCTCAAGCTAGGGGATTCACCCACATCGCGCAACCTCCCTTGATAGCATTAGAGTATATAAATTTAATAAATATCTAATCACTGATATTTAGTATCACGCAAAATAAATACACACATATATATATATATATATATACTATCACGACACCGTATATATATATAATATAAACCTGGCTTTACCGTGTACTCAAAATCCCGTACACTGCCTGTAATTTCCTGAGTCTGTGGCCCGACTCAATGTAATTAATTTTCTCACTTAATAACTTTTCCTCTTCCCGAGTCTATGGTCCGACTCTAATATAATTAATTCACACCTTAATTAATATAATACTTTCCCCGAGTCTATGGTCCGACTCTCCTTAAATTAATTAACACACATATTAATTTAATTCTACCCGAGTCTACAAACCGACTCTAATTAAATTAATTAACACCCATATTAATTTAATCCTACCCGAGTCTACAAACCGACTCTAATTAAATTAATTAACACCCATATTAATTTAATCCTACCCGAGTCTACAAACCGACTCTAATTAAATTAATTAACCCACATATTAATTTAATCCTACCCGAGTCTACCAACCGACTCTAATTAAATTAATTAATACCCATATTAATTTAATAACTTGGTGTCACCCAACCATTATTTCCGGACTCACTTACTTAGCCCGGAACTTAATATTTGCCAAGTCTTTGTTCCTATCATAAGGGAACACACAATATGCATTCACAACCCAAGTAATCCTATAAAACAGTAGGTATTTACACAACCCAATTCTTCATACTTGTATGTAATATATTTCTCTCTAATATTCACCGTACTTGTTTGCTTTACGAATTTATCTCACTTTCGTATTAATTCAAGTATTCACACAACTCTAAGGGTCCTAGTTACCCCTTGTTATATCAATTCAGTAGTTACCCTTGTTAACCCACTGACCTGACGAATTTAAGCTCGCTCATGCTTTTTTCGTAATTATATTCTTATCATCTCGAATTAGAGTACGTCACAATCAAGCCTATGAATCTCCACTTTAACTCTCTCACAAAATTAAAGTCCAACACTCAATCATAGACCTACTTCCATATCATTATTCCATCAATATTTTTCATCAAGGTCCCAAACACTTCCCCGATAAAATTTTAGACATTTGAGGCTTAAAAAGAAAAATCTCAAATTTTCTGACAGATTAAACACCCTCTAGTAAAATTTCGATTTCTCCCTCTACATAACTCCGATTGACCTGATTCCAAGTTCATTGGATAGCTAAGAGAAATACCTTTCCAGTAATGTATGGCTCACACTCTAATTCGAAGTAAAATTCAAATCGCACACGTTTAAAGTCACGTTAAAAGTCTGGCAGATTACTATGTTGACAGATCAAACACCCTCTAGTAGAAGATCTATTACTCCCTCTACAGAACTCCTATTGATCTGATTCCAAGTTCATTGGATAGCTAAGAGAAATACCTTTCCAGGCATGTATGTTTCACACTCTAATTCGAAGTACAACTCAAATGGCATACGTTTAAAGTTGTATAAAAAATTCTGGCAGATTGACCTCTTGTGTTCATCAAATAAACCCTAAGTCATTCAAGATTCATGTTCTTCATCCAAGAACTCATAAAGATTCCATTAACAAAACCCCATTTTGTACCCATTTATCCCCAAAATGAATTTTAGTTACACATCACTAAAATATGAATTGGATATCACAATTTAAGAGTAAAAACAGTTAACCACTTGCCTGTAAGTGTTCGTAGTGTCTGATCCGTTGTTGATGTCCCTTAATTTGGCTCCAATAACCTCCAATTTGTTCTTGATTTGCTTTCCCCCAAATATCCTCTCAAACCCTAGGTTTAGAGTTATGTTGGCTGCCATCCCTTAATCTCCCAATTAAGTTAAAAACCCTTAATCCCGTTTTTAGTCTAATGGACTTAATTAAAGTGGCCCAACTCACCCCGTGTGGGCCCGGTCATGCCCAAAAATATCCCGAGACCCAATTACTACCCCCGGGTACTCTTTTCTGACTATCTCGACCCACCCGGACTCAACCGCGCCCTCAGAATTGACATCCGAATTAATTTATAAAAATCCTTATTTCACACCCCATTTAGTCTATACCGACTCCCGGTTGAGATAAGTGTATACCCCGTCATTAATACCCAAAATGAAGTAATTAAATTACTACTATTCACTTAGTAAATAAATTTTCCTAAACATTAACCATTCACTGCCCGATTAATATTTAAATAATTATATTGTCATAATTAATTCAATTAAAATTACAACACACTAGTAATTTAAAATCCTGAATTAATTAAATATTAAATGCACCAAAATACGGGGTGTTACAACGATGATTATCCAAGTGAGGGTGACGATGAGAATCTAGCAGGTACCGAGGGTTTTTCAAGGAGGTCAATTTTCTTTGACTTAGAGTATTGGAAGGATCATGATATTAGACATAATTTAGATGTTATGCATGTTGAAAAGAATGTCACAGAGACTCTTTTAGGTACAATACTCTCGGTGAAAGGTTCATCAAATAAAGATACGGTCAAAGCCCGTGAAGACTTGAAAGTTCATTTGAAGCTTAAAAGGAAATTATGGATGAAAGATGTTGAAGGCAGTAAAAAAAGGCTTATGCCAAAGGCACCTTTCGCATTAGGAAAGGAAGAGAAAGAAGCCTTTTTTCGTACACTAAAAACATTAAAGGTACCGATTGGATTTTCATCAAATTTCAGCAACAATGTTAACCTCGATCCACCTGGATTTACCAATCTCAAGTCCCACGATTATCACGTCATTTTGCAACGGTTGCTTCCTGCATTGCTTATGCATTCATTTCCGGATGATAAGCCTTTGTTTAAAGCTATACAGCGGATCAGCATATTCTTTAATGTGTTGTGTGCCAAAGTGATATTTAGAGAACATCTTTTGAAGGCTAAAAACGCATTAGTAGAGGCACTTTGTGTCTTTGAAATTTATTTTCCACCTGCCTTTTTTGTGGTGATGATCCACCTCATGCACCATTTAGCCGATGAAGCTTTGACAGCTGGGCCACCAAGATATCGGGCGATGTGGTTATTTGAGAGAGAAATGAGAAGATATAACAAGTGGTCACGAAACAAGAGGTACATTGAAGGGAGCATTGCTAATGCATATTTGTTACATGAAGCTTCTTTGTATGCCATGGAGTACATATCGAAAAGAGGTGAAGGAACTCATAAGAGGAATCTTGAGGATTTTCTTGATGATGAGTTTGATGACTCGGAATGCCAACGACCATTGGGTAAAAGTAAAGAATTGATCTTAAATAATGTACAATATGAGCAAGTGCGAAGATGGGTTTTATCTCAATGCGACGGTGTTGATGAATGGAGAAGGTACACACTTAGTTCTATGTTAATTCATATTAATTGATTGTAATGTGATATTTCTTAATTTTGAAACTAATTTCTTGTAGAAAATTTGTGGTAACTGAGACTCAATCGACGCATAGAATTGATGATTTCATCCCTTGGCTAAGGAACGAGGCAAGTCTTTATTTATACATGTACTTTTTTATCAACCGTAATTATTTTTAATGAAACTTTAAAAAATTATCAATTCCTTACAGGCCTCAAGATTTAATGATACGGGAATTTTGCCATATGCTGATGGTCCTCTCCATAGGGTTACCAGTTATGAGAAATTTCAATGCAATGGGTACACCTTTTGTACTTCTGGACATGAAGAGAATCATAACTTTCAGAGTAGTGGTGTATCCACTAAGGCCTTTAATAAGAAGGGGATTATGACAACCTTTTATGGAGTTATTAGACAAATACTCGACCTCAATTACATTGAGTTCGCACATACTATCTTTTATTGTGATTGGGTGGATGTTGATGATAAGAATGCTTGCAAAGTTGAACCCACCTCAAAATTGGTGATGGTGAATCTTAGTAAGCTCGTGAGTAAAAATACCATTCACGATGATCCGTTCATCCTTGCATCTCAAGCCAGTCAAGTATTTTATTGTCAAAATGTAAAGCTGAATGGGTGGTCAGTTGCTTTACACTCTCCCAAGAGACTGACGAAAGAAATAGATGCGATTGATATTGACCGTACGATGTATGACTCCATTCTCGAGGAAAATGATAAATTGCTGGAGCTTTTGGACACAGATTTCTAGTGCAATGATTTAGTTCTGAACTTGTTTTTGAATATGCGATATTCTATTTATTCCGTTTGTTGTTGTTGTTGTTGTTGTAAACATTTAATAGTTTATTGCTTTTTGAACATTTAATACATGTATGGTTGTTTGAAATTATAATTCTATTTGAACATGCCATCTTCTTTATATTGCTATTTGAACATGTAATATTCTTGTAAATGTTTATTTTGATTATTTTGGTGTCCAATAGTCACTTTTTTCCAGATAAATGTCTCATATGGGTGATACTTCGCAACCGTCAATAAATGGGGAGACACCTATATCAACCTCCCGTTCTAAGGTTGCTTCGGGTGCTTCAAGAGTAGGTGGTGACTCTTCCACTAAGAAGTTAAAATTTAATGAGCACGGCCTTCCAGTTGGTGAAGACTCATATACACTCTCAACCAGGTTGGGAGACTTAGCAAGGACACATGTTCCCATATCTTATACGAGTTGGAAACAAGTGGATGTGCGATATAAGAACTCAGTTTGGTCATCATTAATGGTATACTATTCCTTTCTATTCCAAAGAATGTAAATTCAATTATGTGATGTTTTAATTTTATTTCTTCATATATTGTAGAAAGAGTTCCCAGATGTACGCGAAAGTCAGAAGCAAATTTTTATGAAAAAAGCGAACGATGCTTGGAAAAAGTTCAAGTCCAAGCTAAGGGTTGTAATACCCCGTACTTTTGACTATAATTATTTTTGGGATTAATTAATTAAATTTCGTATTAATTGGAAATTAATCCGGGTTATAAATACTAATGAGATGCGAATTGGTATTTGATTATGTGCATATATGATTATATATGTATTTGGTATTATAAAATTTGTCGTGAGATTTATATACGGCATTTTAGAAATTTTGTTGACGCGTGGGACCGCCGCGTCACGGTATATTATTTTGATGAGAAAAAAAGTGAATTTAAAATCTATAATCCGTATGGTCGTTTTGAGTGCGCCAACGCGTCCGGAAGGGTCGAGATAGTCAGAAAACACTAGCCGGGGGTATAGTTTGGGTCCCGGGGTGTTTTTAGGCCATACCGGCAACTTAAAGGGTATTTTGGTAATTTTACATTTTTAGGAATTAAAAGTGACGAAAATTGGGTAATTAAATCTGATGTGGATATTGACCCACTAAGCCCATAACCAACCCATATTAACCCTTTAAGCTACGGAGGCTAACATTAGGTTTACAATCTTTCCCAAATCAAAACCCTAGCCACCTTAAGCCACCATTGGAGAAGAGCTTGGAGAGAGAGGAATTTCTGCAGAAAACTTCATCTAACCTACACCAAATCAGAAATCAAACCAAGGCAAGTGGTTTAATTATGTTTAATTTCAGCAAATGTTCTTTCCATGTTAGAAAATTCGGATTTATGGTTTGTTCTTGATAAATATGAAAACCCATGTAGTCTAGATCATAGAACTTGAGATATTGTGAAGAGAATTGCATGTAGAATAGTTTGGAGACAATTAATCTGATGTTAATACATGATTGGGTGAAAGAAAAATGAATTAAATTCTGGAAATTGATGTTGATATATATCTAGGGTTCATGTTCTTGATGATATTGGGGAAAAGTATAAAATCTTGGGATTTAATGATGTTTAGGATGCCTTATTGCCTTAAAAGACGTTAGTTTATAACCTAAGAATGTTTTAGTATGATTAGAGGACTTAAATCATTGTTAGAACGAACTTTGGAGAAGGATTGAAGTGATAAAAATGGTGAAAAACGAGATGGGAAAAATCTGGGCCGAAACTGGTAGCTCGTTAGAAGCAGCCCCCAGGTCGTTCGAACGAACTCGTTCGAATGAGCTTCTAACGAGTTGACCAGTCGTTACTAACGAGAAGGGATCTCGTTCGATATCTCGTTCGAACGAGATATCGTTAGAAGGAACAGTTCGTTCGAACGAACTGGGATCTCGTTCGAACAGCCTCGTTCGAACGAGACTTCTAACGAGTTGACAGAAGGATCTCGTTCGAACATCCTCGTTCGAACAAAACTTCTAACGAGTTGACAGTTTGGTCCTTTTAGAACTGTTTTGACTTTTGGAGTCCCGGAAACTGGTTCAAGGGTAGAGTTATCATTCCTTTGATGATATAGTGATAGAATTGGGACTTTTGGGCAATTATGAGAAGTAAATTATATACGAGAGTTGTATTACATGGACGGTTTGGGATGAGACGTGAGTGTCTATTACGACGGGAGAAATTATAGCGCGTATAATCACAAATCGGATTAGTATAAATATTTATAATTATAGTTAGTACGAGAATGCGATACGTACTACGATTAAAATACGGTATTACTAAGATGTGTGTTTACTTAGTATTAGTATATGGATTGTGTGTATGACATACCTACCATACTTGCTATCACGGGAGGTTGCGTTCGCTTAGGACCCTCTAATCCTTGTGTGCCTACGGGGGGGATATAGACTGGTACCTCGATGAACATAGGTCATAGAAAGACTTATTGTGATATTAATAAGTCCGCTGATCATGGGAGCGTAGGTATGTGCGTGACCCATGTGATGGTGACTGTGTTCGCCTCCATTATTTGTGATGTTGTTATCGGTAAACTATTCCTGAAAGATTCGGAATAAGTAATCCTTATGTACGTGATGTACCGGGATGGATAGCAGAGTATGTGTGCACTACAGCTTAGATTGCGGGGTGCTTGTATTGTATATTTATGATATGAATAATATACATTATATTAATGGAAATCCTCATGTTAATATTGTAAAAATATTACGGTATTGTTTCGAGTTATATTATGAGTTAACTGATAGTTATATCAATGGCATATTTAGTAACTGAGTTTACGGTAAACCTCTATTTAATTACGAGCGTTGTTATGATAAATGGAACCGAGTAATATGGGTAGAACCTTTGGCAGTCTAGCTAGTTATGTTGTCAGCTAGCTAGTAGTATGGGTCGTTATAGATGGGTACTTACGTTAGGAGTGCACAGTTAGACGAGAGGTGAGGATATCATGCGAGTGTACGTCCTAACATGTACTTTGCATTTAATGTTTTAAATGTTTTTAAAGCACTTGCAGGTTTTTAAAATATAACTCCACATTCGGGCTCTGACCCGTTTGCTTTTCAAATCTCTTTTTCTTTGTAAAACCATTTTAGGTGCCCAGCCACAAGGACACCAAGCATAGGGTACTCATTCAGGTGACGAGCTGTAGCTGCTTGTGGAAGCTACAGGGATTTGCATGTAGACGCCTCCATCTTTTGGATTCCAGAGTCACCATCTATCAGTTGTAGGGCATGTTGCCCATTTCTTTAGAGACATCTTTTATATTTCAGTGTTCAGACTTTAGCATGTATTGTTTCAGTTTATTTATTTCAGTTATGGGATTGTAGTGAGGAGTTTTTCCTCCAGACTTTATTTACTGTTATGTGATGATTATTCAGTTTACTTCAGTATGATGAATGATGTTATTTATTTCTTCATTTTACTTATTGCATGTTAATCAGACTTAAATTAAAATTTGGCAACTTGATTTTTAAATACTAGGTGGTTAGTAATATTAAAATGTTTTCGACAGTGATGCTATTAACTGAGCCAACTTGGCATTTTGAATTAATTTAATAAAGGAGTAGCTACCCGGTATTTAATTAGTCGGGGTGTCACAGGTGGTATCAGAGCATCAGGTTCTAGTGTCCTTTAGGATCTGTACGGCTATTATGTTTCCGCTACGTTTTCTTTGATATAGAGCCCTATATTTTAGGACTGTTGTACTCTTTTTGTGTATGCTTCGTTCTTCAGCTATCTTAAGTTTATAAACAGCGAACTTATAAACTTTGTTCTTATTTCAGATGCCTCCACGACGTGCACGACGAGTTCCCAGGAATGCGATGCCCGAACCCCAGCCCGCTCCAGTTCAGGGCATGTTGAGCGCCGCTGAGGTTGCAGCTATAGTAGCTCAAGCGGTGAATGCCGCCATTGCCGTTGTTCAGCAGGCACCACCTCAGGCGCCGGTTGCCGCGCCAGCACAGGTTAATGCATTCCCGTCTGCTTGGGAGCGTGTACGAGACGCTTTTCAGAAAGCGCATCCGCGAGAGTTTGCAGGTAGCTCAGACGTGGTAGTCTCGAGCCAATGGAGGAAGGACATACAGAGGCATTTGAGGATGCATGAGTGCACTGATATTCAGAAACAGGTGCTAGCTACTTTCAAGCTAGTGGGATCTGCATTACAGTGGTGGGAGTCTATTACCACCGCGGAGGAGAGGGATACCCTCACGATTCAGGAGTTCTGGGTGCGGTTCGACCGCAAATACTTTCCGTCCGCAGTTCATACAGAGATGAGGAGGAAGCTGATGAGTTTGAAGCAGGAGGGCAAGACAGTGGCCGAGTATGAGGCCGAGTTCACTAACCTGTTGAATATCGTTCCAGACGAGATTCCAACAGAGAAGAAGAAGATAGAGAAGTTCATCGACGGGTTGAATTGGAGGATCCGTCAGCATCTGCTAGGGAACCTATCGTTGGCTACGCATTCTGATGTGGTTAACGCTGCATTATTGCACTGCCAGGACCACCGTTTTCATATGGCCGAGGGCAAAAGGTCGGGGGAGTCTAGCCATCAGGGCAGGACCGGAGGACATGGTGCCAGCGGGGCACAATCGGGTCAGGGGCAGAGACAGACTGAGCAGGGCTCCCAGCAGGGGGATAATAAGAGGTTCTGGTCAGGGAACTACAGGCAGGGTCAGGGAGGTTTCCGTCAGGGCCATCAGGGCCCAAACGGCCATCAGGGGCAGCAGTTCCATCAGGGCCAGCAGGGCCAAGGGAGGAATGGTAACGGCCACTAGGGCCGGGGACAGCAGGGGCAGAGGGGAGGGAATTTCCCAGGGAAGTGCTTCACTTGTGGCAAGACTGGCCATAAGAAGCAAGATTGTCCTGATAGGGGCAGGGCCCCACAGCAGCAGCAGCAGGGTGCTCGCCAGGAGCCACAGAGACCTATGTTTCCCGCTGCTCTTCCTGCACCACCTCAGATGGTAGCTTTGCCACCCATTCCAGCAGTCCCAGCTCAGCAGGGGCAGCTACAGTATGGACGTGTCTACAACGTTCACCAGGCTGCAGTTCCACAGGCACCGCCCGCGATCGAGGGTACGTTTCCTATCCATGGCACTATGGGTCGGGTGTTATTTGATACGGGTGCTACACACTGTTTTATAGCTACACACTTCGCGAAAGCTTTAGGATTGTTAGCTACGGCAGAGAGCACAGTGACGTGTGTCGACTCACCATTAGGGAGTGGGTCACTTATTTTCTTTATATGCCGGGGAGTGGGGGTAGAGGTTGGTGGTTTGGTATTGCCTGCAGACATGTTAGTGCTAGACATGCATGTTCACGATGTGATCATCGGTATGGATTGGCTCGTAGCATATAGGGCCATGATTGATTGCTTCAGCGGGAGCATTGTTTTTGCCATTCCGGGGCAAGAGATGTTTATAGTGGCGATGCCTCGCCCAGAGGGAGGATCGACCGCTCATCTATATTACATAGAGGAGGATACCTCTAAGGAGGTTGTTATTCCTTTAGATTCGATCCCGGTTGTCAGGGAGTATTCAGATGTGTTTCAGGAGATACCAGGCTTACCACCCAGTCGGGAGATAGACTTCGTTATAGATTTGCTACCGGGTACGAGACCTATAGCACGTGCACCATACCGTATGGCTCCAGCTGAGATGCGAGAGTTACGGGATCAAATAGAGCAGCTGTTAGGGCAGGGCTTTATTCGCAGGAGTACCTCACCTTGGGGCACTCCAGTTTTATTTGTGAAGAAGAGGGACGGTTCACTGAGATTGTGTGTGGACTACCGAGAGTTGAATAAGGTCACGATACGGAATAAGTATCCGTTGCCTCGAATCGATGACTTATTCGACCAGTTGAGAGGAGCTTCTTTCTTCTCGAAGATTGACTTGAGATCGGGATACCATCAGTTGCGTATCAGGGAGGAGGATGTCTCGAAGACCGCATTCTTGTCGAGATATGGTTCTTACGAGTTTCGGGTTATGCCTTTCGGCTTGACCAACGCTCCAGCAGTGTTTATGGACTTGATGAACAGGGTGTTCAGGGATTTCCTAGATCAGTTTGTCATTGTCTTCATTGATGACATTCTGGTTTACTCTCAGACAGAGAAGGAGCACGCCGAGCATTTGAGGCAGGTTTTGCAGACACTTCGTCAGAACGAGTTGTATGCAAAATACGAGAAGTGTGGGTTTTGGCTGAAGGAAGTCCAGTTCTTGGGTCACATTATTTCCAACCAGGGAATATCTGTTGATCCGGGAAAGGTATCAGCGGTGAGGGAGTGGGGACAGCCCACGACACCAACGGAGATTCGTAGTTTCTTGGGCTTAGCAGGATACTACAGGAGATTTATTCGGGGTTTCTCAGAGATAGCAGGTCCTTTGACACATCTTACTCGTAAGGGTGTGCCATATATCTGGAGTGATGCCTGTCAGTTGACATTCGATGAGTTGAAGGACAAATTGACCTCAGCACCTGTGTTAGCATTGCCGAGACCGGGAGTTGAGTATTTGGTTTACACCGATGCGTCTTTGCAAGGATTGGGAGGTGTATTGCAGCAGGAGAGACAGGCCATAGCTTATGCTTCCCGTAAGCTTAAGCCTCATGAGAAGAATTACCCCACGCATGATTTGGAGTTGGCAGCAGTGGTATTTGCCTTACGGATTTGGAGGCACTATCTTTTGGGGGAGAAGTTTCAGCTGTTCACGGACCACAAGTCACTACAGTATCTGTTCACGCAGAAGGAATTGAATATGCGGCAGCGTAGGTGGCTTGAATTTGTGAAGGACTACCAGTTCGACATCCAGTACCACCCGGGTAAGGCTAACGTGGTAGCAGACGCGTTGAGCCGCAGGCCAGCAGATGAGGTGGCAGAGGTGTGGAAAGCTAAGTGGAAGGAATTGGGACACCAGGATGCAGTGGCCCGATCTTTCATGTCTGTGATGACCGTTACCCCACAGATTGTTACGAAAGTAGTACGGGCACAGGCTAATGACTCGTTCTGTCAGGAGCAGATAGTTCGATTACTTGCAGAGGGAGCCGAGTCCTATACCGTTAGCTCAGACGGGGGATTGCGCTTCAATGGGAGATTGGTAGTTCCGGAAGGGGAAGAATTGCGGCACGATGTGATGGCAGAGTCGCACGGCTCACGGTTCGCGGTACATCCCGGAGGGGACAAAATGTACCAAGACATGAGACGGCAATATTGGTGGAGCGGTATGAAGAGAGATATCGCTGAGTTTGTCTCGAAATGCACCACTTGTCAGCTTGTAAAAGTGGATCATCAGAGACCAGCAGGATTGCTACAGCCGTTGGAGGTTCCGGTGTGGATGTGGGAGAGCATATCCATGGATTTTATCACGGGGTTGCCTACGTCGCAGAGGGGTCACGACTCCGTTTGGGTAATTGTGGACAGGTTGTCCAAGGTCGCTCACTTCTTACCCGTAAGGACTGATTACACTACGGGACAGTATGCCCAGCTCTTCATTTCAGAGATTGTGAGACTTCACGGTGTGCCCCTAAATATCGTGTCTGATAGAGACAAGATATTTGTTTCGAGGTTTTGGGAGAGTTTCCAGGAGGCCATGGGCACGGAATTGCGGTTGAGTACGGCTTATCATCCGCAGACTGATGGGCAGACAGAGCGCACCAATCAGATGTTGGAGGACATGCTACGCATGTGCATTATTGACTTCGGGGGTGGATGGGAGCAGTACCTTCCACTGGTAGAGTTTGCTTACAACAACTCCTATCAGTTCACGATTGACATGGCCCCGTTTGAGGCATTGTACGGTAGGCCTTGTCGTTCCCCAGCATGTTGGTTGGAGGTGGGGGACAACAAACTACTTGGGCCGGAAGTGATTCAGGATACTTCGGCAAGGATTGAGTTGATTCGGAGTCGCATTCGGATAGCTCAAGACAGGCAGAAGAGTTATGCTGATGCGAAGAGGTTTTTCAGGGAATTCTAAGTGGGGGACCAGGTTTTGCTCAGGGTATCTCCGATGAAGGGGATTATGCGATTCGGGAAGAAGGGGAAGTTGGCACCGAGGTATGTGGGGCCGTTTCCTATTATTGAGCGGATCGGACCCGTTGCGTATAAACTTGGACTACCGGAGCACTTGCATCGGATTCACGACGTGTTCCATATTTCCTCGCTGAGGAAATACCTTAGAGATAATTTGGCTCATTCTCACATTGCTGTGGAGGACATCGATCTCCAGCCGGATAGCTCCTACGAGGAGGGGCCAATTGCTATTTTGGACCGAAGCGAGAGGAAACTGCGGTCAAAGATAGTCCCGTTAGTGCTTGTTCAGTGGCGACATCACAATGTCGAGGAGTCCACATGGGAGCGCGAGGATGAGATGCGCGAGCGTTATCCAGAGCTGTTTTTAGCAGGTACTTTCTAGTTTCGAATTTCGGGACGAAATTCAGTTATTAGGGGGGAAGTATGTAATACCCCGTACTTTTGACTATAATTATTTTTGGGATTAATTAATTAAATTTCGTATTAATTGGAAATTAATCCGGGTTATAAATACTAATGAGATGCGAATTGGTATTTGATTATGTGCATATATGATTATATATGTATTTGGTATTATAAAATTTGTCGTGAGATTTATATACGGCATTTTAGAAATTTTGTTGACGCGTGGGACCGCCGCGTCACGGTATATTATTTTGATGAGAAAAAAAGTGAATTTAAAATCTATAATCCGTATGGTCGTTTTGAGTGCGCCAACGCGTCCGGAAGGGTCGAGATAGTCAGAAAACACTAGTCGGGGGTATAGTTTGGGTCCCGGGGTGTTTTTAGGCCATACCGGCAACTTAAAGGGTATTTTGGTAATTTTACATTTTTAGGAATTAAAAGTGACGAAAATTGGGTAATTAAATCTGATGTGGATATTGACCCACTAAGCCCATAACCAACCCATATTAACCCTTTAAGCTACGGAGGCTAACATTAGGTTTACAATCTTTCCCAAATCAAAACCCTAGCCACCTTAAGCCACCATTGGAGAAGAGCTTGGAGAGAGAGGAATTTCTGCAGAAAACTTCATCTAACCTACACCAAATCAGAAATCAAACCAAGGCAAGTGGTTTAATTATGTTTAATTTCAGCAAATGTTCTTTCCATGTTAGAAAATTCGGATTTATGGTTTGTTCTTGATAAATATGAAAACCCATGTAGTCTAGATCATAGAACTTGAGATATTGTGAAGAGAATTGCATGTAGAATAGTTTGGAGACAATTAATCTGATGTTAATACATGATTGGGTGAAAGAAAAACGAATTAAATTCTGGAAATTGATGTTGATATATATCTAGGGTTCATGTTCTTGATGATATTGGTGAAAAGTATAAAATCTTGGGATTTAATGATGTTTAGGATGCCTTATTGCCTTAAAAGACGTTAGTTTATAACCTAAGCATGTTTTAGTATGATTAGAGGACTTAAATCATTGTTAGAACGAACTTTGGAGAAGGATTGAAGTGATAAAAATGGTGAAAAACGAGATGGGAAAAATCTGGGCCGAAACTGGTAGCTCGTTAGAAGCAGCCCCCAGGTCGTTCGAACGAACTCGTTCGAACGAGCTTCTAACGAGTTGACCAGTCGTTACTAACGAGAAGGGATCTCGTTCGATATCTCGTTCGAACGAGATATCGTTAGAAGGAACAGTTCGTTCGAACGAACTGGGATCTCGTTCGAACAGCCTCGTTCGAACGAGACTTCTAACGAGTTGACAGAAGGATCTCGTTCGAACATCCTCGTTCGAACGAAACTTCTAACGAGTTGACAATTTGGTCCTTTTAGAACTGTTTTGACTTTTGGAGTCCCGGAAACTGGTTCAAGGGTAGAGTTATCATTCCTTTGATGATATAGTGATAGAATTGGGACTTTTGGGCAATTATGAGAAGTAAATTATATACGAGAGTTGTATTACATGGACGGTTTGGGATGAGACGTGAGTGTCTATTACGACGGGAGAAATTATAGCGCGTATAATCACAAATCGGATTAGTATAAATATTTATAATTATAGTTAGTACGAGAATGCGATACGTACTACGATTAAAATACTGTATTACTAAGATGTGTGTTTACTTAGTATTAGTATATGGATTGTGTGTATGACATACCTACCATACTTGCTATCACGGGAGGTTGCGTTCGCTTAGGACCCTCTAATCCTTGTGTGCCTACGGGGGGGATATAGACTGGTACCTCGATGAACATAGGTCGTAGAAAGACTTATTGTGATATTAATAAGTCCGCTGAT
Organism: Sambucus nigra; assembly: GCA_949130495.1. Classification (NCBI taxonomy): domain Eukaryota; kingdom Viridiplantae; phylum Streptophyta; class Magnoliopsida; order Dipsacales; family Adoxaceae; genus Sambucus; species Sambucus nigra. The sequence goes on from OX422218.1 coordinate 153,988,426, forward strand.
CATGGGAGCGTAGGTATGTGCGTGACCCATGTGATGGTGACTGTGTTCGCCTCCATTATTTGTGATGTTGTTATCGGTAAACTATTCCTGAGAGATTCGGAATAAGTAATCCTTATGTACGTGATGTACCGGGATGGATAGCAGAGTATGTGTGCACTACAGCTTAGATTGCGGGGTGCTTGTATTGTATATTTATGATATGAATAATATACATTATATTAATGGAAATCCTCATGTTAATATTGTAAAAATATTACGGTATTGTTTCGAGTTATATTATGAGTTAACTGATAGTTATATCAATGGCATATTTAGTAACTGAGTTTACGGTAAACCTCTATTTAATTACGAGCGTTGTTATGATAAATGGAACCGAGTAATATGGGTAGAACCTTTGGCAGTCTAGCTAGTTATGTTGTCAGTTAGCTAGTAGTATGGGTCGTTATAGATGGGTACTTACGTTAGGAGTGCACAGTTAAACGAGAGGTGAGGATATCATGCGAGTGTACGTCCTAACATGTACTTTGCATTTAATGTTTTAAATGTTTTTAAAGCACTTGCAGGTTTTTAAAATATAACTCCACATTCGGGCTCTGACCCGTTTGCTTTTCAAATCTCTTTTTCTTTGTAAAACCATTTTAGGTGCCCAGCCACAAGGACACCAAGCATAGGGTACTCATTCAGGTGACGAGCTGTAGCTGCTTGTGGAAGCTACAGGGATTTGCATGTAGACGCCTCCATCTTTTGGATTCCAGAGTCACCATCTATCAGTTGTAGGGCATGTTTCCCATTTCTTTAGAGACATCTTTTATATTTCAGTGTTCAGACTTTAGCATGTATTGTTTCAGTTTATTTATTTCAGTTATGGGATTGTAGTGAGGAGTTTTTCCTCCAGACTTTATTTACTGTTATGTGATGATTATTCAGTTTACTTCAGTATGGTGAATGATGTTATTTATTTCTTCATTTTACTTATTGCATGTTAATCAGACTTAAATTAAAATTTGGCAACTTGATTTTTAAATACTAGGTGGTTAGTAATATTAAAATGTTTTCAACAGTGATGCTATTAACTGTGCCAACTTGGCATTTTGAATTAATTTAATAAAGGAGTAGGACCCGGTATTTAATTAGTCGGGGTGTCACAAGGGTTAATTTGAAGGATGGTGATATTGGAAAGTGGAAGGAGAAAGTGCCACGAAATGTCAAATCTGAGGACTGGGAGGTGTTTTGCAATAATGAAGTTTTAGAGGTTCAAAAGGTTTTGCGAAGAAAGAACAAAGAGACTAAACTAAATTGTGTGAGAAAGAGATCTCATAATACAGGTCGTCATGGTTATGCCCGAGCTTTAGAGAATTGGAGAAAGGAGCATGGGCGTGCACCCACTCGTGCTGAATTGTGGTTGGCAACTCATATAATCAAAGGAGGTGGTTATGCCCCTCATGATAAAATATTTGCGGTAATTTAAATTTTTTAATGTTCGTTGTGTTTAAACAAAGTATCGTATCATCAAACCTAATGTTAATATATTTTTATACAAAACCAAATTCAAATGCTTCTGGATGTATACAAAGGGAGTGGTCAGGAGGAGACCTTGGATGCCGAGCCTATTTTTGAGGTTTTCGGAAAAGATACGCGAGGACGTGTTCATCCTATTTTGAAGAATCTGGCACAATTAAAAACTGTGCCAAAAGTGTGCCAAAAATATCAAATTCTGGCACGGTTTAAAAGTGTGCCAGAAGTGTTCCTATTTTGCTCAATCTGGCACAGTTAAAAACTGTGCCAAAAGTGTGCCAGAAATATCAAATTCTGGCACGGTTTAAAAGTGTGCCAGAAGTGTTCCTGTTTGACTGATTCTGGCACACTTTTAAACCGTGCCAGAAAAAAATTCCCATTTTGGAACACCTGATTCTGGCACAGTTCAAAACCGTGCCAGATTTGATCTGGCACGGTTTTGAACTGTGCCAGAATCCTGTTTTTGGTGTAGTGTACCGACCTCACCACGTCACACTCAAAATGAACCTTGAACCTAAAGATCTAATACCATTTGTAATGCTCCGGCCCAGATTTAAGGGTTACCCGTGAGTCAACTCGATCCGAATTGAGTCGTTAGGTGTGAAGTGAAATGAAACAACCTGAATAATGTTGCTAGTCCAGTTTTATTTTAATTAACATTTCACTTGTTAGCATGCGATTCTAATTTCAGGAAAAACTACGTGAAGAACACATGGAGAGCATCCCAAAGTCCAAGCCAACAGAGCTACTAACGTAAAACATGAATAAAATATACTCACCAGTATAGCGCTCTCAAAATACGGAGCCGCGCTCCTAAACTACCGTAACAAAGTGGATTATGAGCCTATACCCAGTAGGATTTATACATGCAGTATAGAAACGAATGGCAGCAAGGAATACTCACAAGCTACAACCACATGCATGAGAAAATATGTATATATCTACATACATATACCTTTGAAAAATACATGTTCCAATGCATTAATCAATTTAGTCCTGAAAACCTCATTTGCCCAGATTAGTTAACCTTAATCTTATTAACGGTTTTCATTATCCATATTTAGCATTTCCACTTTATTTGACACACATCCGATTCAATACTTGAAACCTTTACACTTAATTTAGAAACACCATTTCTTTACCGAAATTTATACTTTTATTCATTTAAATTCATTTAGCATTTTCATTGAAAATCACTATTTCAACACACGCATTCATCGTGTTAGAAAATACTTATTTAATACTTGAAAATCCTTTTACAACACATTCTTGTGTTAAATATGTATTTCACCATTTAGATTGCTTAACCACCCATTTATCCACCTTATTTATCCTTTTTCCTTATCTTGGACATTAGTAGATTTACGCATTAACTTGTCCGCTTAGCCTTTAACAGCACGTTTATTTCGTTGATTCAAGTTACGTTGTATTAACATATTTAACGTACAACCCATTTTTTGATTTGTATTCCACATTTCATTTAACTTTTTCTCGGAATCTTCCTATACCGCATACTTATGCGGGGGCTCTACACCGACCGCTATGCGCACCATATGCTCTGGCCAGTGGTCTAGGGATTTTCACCCACGGGCTCCGGGCCTTTCTTTGCTTTATTCCGATGTCATCCGTGTACCTTTAATGTGTTTTAACATTTTACAAATGTCCACATTATTTCCTTTCCTCTTTTAGCAGGCCGAAGTCAAAACCCAGGACTTTCCTGCCCCAATTTGTGTTACACTTGAAAATTTATCATTTTCTTGTGTCCTTTACACCTTAACCTTGATTTTTATTCCAAAAATCATATTCATTTAGGACCATTTTGTGGAACACCCTTTCCAACATTTTATTTCATAAAATGTCCCACTTTAAGTAGAATTATCATTTTACCCATTTGTTTCCAAATCACTTTTACTCCTTTTTCACAAGAATTAATTTCACCCAAACACTATTAAGTTATACACACCAACTTCTTAAGTGTTTTAAACTTTTAACACCTTTTTAGACCAGGAGTACATTCATCTTGATTGAAATTTTTTTTAATCTTTTTATAATCCCATAAGTGTGAATATTTCACATTATTAGTAAGTTATACTCACTAACCATCCCATGTTTGCCCATTAACACTAAATTAATGCTTTTTATCGACATTCACATACATTATGTCCTTTAGTCCCAATTACACATACTTTGAAGTCTAAAATTTCAACTTTCATTATTTCTTGTTTAAACCAAACAAAATCTTCCTTAAACTTGTTTATACACTCTGTGTCATAATACTACAAGTTTATATGCCTGAGAAGGTGGGATTTGAACCCAAAATCCTACTACGAGGTTTAAACATATTTTTTACCAAATAAAGATTTATTTCCAAACATTTTATTCCCATAAAATGTTTGACACCAATATTTCTAAATTGCCCATTTCACAAAATATATTATCTTTCAATATTCCAAAACCAGGAAAAATTTACTTGTTTTTTTTTTCAACAAAATATCATTTTCATAAAACATAAACTTTCATTATTTCAAAACCTTGAAATAATTATTCACTCTATATTTTTTTAGCCAATAACATTTTCCAACATTTTTATTTCATAAAAATGCCTATTATTTCCTTTTCACTAAAAAATGCCAAAATGACATTTCTTACATTTTTATTCCATAAAAATATTTATTTTCAGATTTAATAGAAAACACATAATAATAACATTTCCTAGAATTTTTATTTCATAAAAATGTATATTTTCAAATTACTTGGAAACACACAAAAATATTATTTTCTAACATTTCTATTTCCATAAAATGTCTAATTTCAGATTTAGTGGAAAATACATAACAACAATCTTTTCTAACATTTTTATTCCATAACAATGTTTATATTAGTCTATTAAGAGCACACGTTATTTATACCCATAAATCTACTCTTAATCATACACAGAACAAGGGACTACAATATTTATCCAGATAAACCTCAAATGCAATAAGAGTAGTTTACCCACCTCAGTGATGTCAAATGGTGGTGGTGGTGATGAAGATGGGTGACTCCCCAACATTTAAAGGCGACCCTAAAAGGGAGTCACAAAAGCTCCACCAAACAGGCCTCAATGGAAGCTCCAACACCGTCTAATAAAGGCCCCAATAAAACCCTCTTCAAATGCCTCCAATAATATATACATCTTCTGATAAAGCCTCCTCAAATACCCACCAAACCTTCAACAGCAACTACTATATTTCGCGGCTTCAATATATTAGTGGGGAAGAGTAGTTATTCTGGTGTGAGCACACTTACCACACTTAAAGAAATACGGTGCGACAATCTAAGCCAAGGGGGGGAGGTGTCAAGAGTTCTGTAAGTGGTCGTTCTAACCTCATGCTTTCTCCTTTATATGAGAAGTAGAGGCCTAAGCATTTGATCCACAGAGTTTCATCCGATTAGTTAGTCTCCAGGGGTTGACACGTAGCTCTCATCAATGGTTCATGTTTTGACAACAAACGTGGCAGAGATGGCTTCGAAGGTTACAACATCACGTCTCCTTTTGTCCCCAAGGTAAAAGTCCGCAATACAGTATAGCCACCTTACACCTACCATCGCTCAGAATGAGCTGATATGGAACACTGAGCAACGACGAGAGGTTGACAGCACACCAGATAGAGGTTTACATTACTGTTGTTTAAACGATTATGTACCTCGTTCGAACGACATTTGCTTGTCGTTTGAACGAGGTGGACCCTCATTTGAGCCACGCAAATGCCATCTAAAGCCCTCGGCTTCCATATTCCTTCTCAGCTCGTTCCTTCAATATACCTGATTCCTTTTAGTTAATTCCTTTAAATATATATTTCTTGTTATTATTAATTCTTGTGATATATACACTTCTTTACTTTTACCCCAACATATTTCCAGATCTTACGAAAGGCATCTATTTAATTTAATCAATCACTAAACTATACTCCATAATCCACACAACGTTAATGACCCATTAATGCTCTCAATTTAATTGAATTGGTTACCCACAATTTCCTATAATCATAATTAATTCCTCATCCTAATATATATATATAACATAATTAATTTATCAGGTAGGGATATTACAAAATATATGTGTTGTACGTATGGTGCATATGGGAAAGTTAGAAGCCAAATTGAAAAAGTAAGCTGAACTGAATCTCATCAGGAAGAAAGATAGTCCAGATATGTGTACTACAAGGAGAGCTATCACACAAGAGATGGGTTGAAAGAATGCAGAGATACAACCGAGGGATCTCTCTGGCAAAGGGAGGATCCAACAATTTTAGGGAGTAGAGCGAAGTCGTTCTCAGCTAAGTTCAGAGGGTGGCTTATGCATAAATAGGATGTTGATTTTGTCGATGGGAAGAACCCAGGAAGTGCGCAGTTTTGGAGCGGACGCATGGCTCGCGATATTGGTATACCCCAAGAAAGGGATGTACCATTGGACGTGGTATGTTCAGCTTGTAGATCGAGTGAGACATGGCGAAGTTTGCCACCAGATGCCCCACTCGTGAGAGGGAAAAGTTTAGTCCAAGGAAATCAACCAGACATTTCACTTTACTTGGTGATTCAAGTGATAAATGGGTAAGCAGACTGATAAAGTTCATTATTGGGTTACCAACGTCGCAAAAAAGTCAAGATCTACTTTGGGTCTATGAAATTTGTTAACCAAGTTGGAGAAATTATTATTAATTTTGGCGAGTTACACTATTGGGCAGTGTGCCCAACATTTCATTGAAGAAAGGGAATAAGTCTGCACAAAGTGCCGCCAACATTATTATGGATCAAAATAAGATCCTTGTGTCCCACCTCTAGTTGGGTTATCAGAAGATAGTGGGGATGGAGTTGCGTTTGAGCAAGGCGCATTACTCGTAAACCGAGTAAATGAGAAAAGTGACTAGGAGGTTGAAGAAAGTGAGAAATGTGTATTGTAGACTCTAAGGTAGTTAAGAGGATAAATTACCATTGGTAGAGTTATGTGTAACAACTCCTACTAACCATTATTAGAAAGACGACTTTTAAGACTTGAAGTGGGAGTCCTTATTATTCGCCATGTGGTGTGTTAAGGGTAAGGAGATAACAAGTTCCATGGGCCAGATGTGATTTAGATTTAGTCAGCGAACCGAAGAGTTATTTTCGTATAGATCAGAAACATCATAAGAGTTACGTCGTCGCGAACCGAAGAGTTGAAGACTAATGTGAGTGGTCAGAAATTGTTGCATGTAATTTTTCCATTAAAGTATGGGATTTGGACAACAAGGGAAATTGGCACCTAGGGAAGTGGAGCCTTTTCCAACATTGAGATGATAGAGTTAGTGGAATATAGGCTCGTCTCTTTTGTAAGCATTGTTAAAAGATTTGTGATAGTTTTACGTATCATTGTATAAGTGAGACCTTAAGAATATTGGAATATATCAGTATGAAGTGGTTTGAATAGGTTCATTGCTAATCTTAGGCCGTAATGAGTAGGCCTTAAATCAGGATGGTACCACTAGCGAGGGTATAGTAGGGGAACTAAAATGTTATCACGAATTAACTTTGAGTTCGTTCGGATGCAGTGCATGTGAGGATCCAAAGTTGTTAGTACAAGGCATATCTGAATTTCGGGGACGAAATTCTTTTGCAAGTGGGAAAGTATGTAACACCCCGTATTTTTCGAAATATCTAAATTACATGTGTCACGGTAATTTAATTAATTTGACAAATAAAGTGAATTTAAATGTTATTAATTAACAAGAAACGGATTAATATTTATGTGATATTACATTTACTTGCGTGATAAATAAATGAAATTATATTATTTTATACTATGTCATAAGTGTAGGCATGTGTTTCGGCCGGATCGGATCGGAAAATGACTCTTCAAAAAAAATCCGATTTTTTCGAAAATAAAATAATTATTCCAATTTTCGATCCGATTTTTTCGAAAATTTTAAAAAAAATCCGAATTCGAAAAAATCGAAAAATAGACAAAAATCGAAAATTCTCAAATATATTAAAATCTAGAATTTTCAAAATTTTCAAAAAAATAAAATTTTGATGACTCGAAATTCTCATTTTAAAGAAACAAAAAAAAGGCTTAACCCAACATGTAAATACATGAGGATTTAACCCATTTTTCATTTGTGTAGAAGTTAAGAGGATACTCTCCTTTTTATTGAGAACACTTTGGATCCGTCTCCCTCTCCCAACCGATGTGGAACATGGAAAACTTTCAAAAAATCAAAAATCGAAAAATAATTCCAAAAAAATCAGAAAAACTCGAAAAAAATCAGATCGACATATTATCGGAAAAATCAGAAAATTCGAAATCGAGAAACTAAAATTACATTTCAAATTCGAAACAAATCGGATCGAAATCAGAAAAATCGAAAGTTCAGAAAAAAAAAAAAACACAGTCTTACATAAGTGGGTAAAAGCGACGGGCCGACAAAATCTTATTCGGGACGCACGTGTGGGATCGTGTTGAGAATAAGGTAGTAAATTGATGGTAGATGACTTGAATGGTAAATTCAAGTGCACGAATTATCCATAATGGGTTGAAATAGTCAAAATTAGGTATCCAGAGGTTGTAATCGGGTACGAGGGACTTTTTAGACTTGGCAGGACTCACTTAAGGGTATTCGAGTCATTTTATACTAGCATATTAACATAATTTCGAGATTAGGCTTATAAAATTATAGGGTTACTGTTGGTAGGCAGCCACCTTGTTATTCTAAAATCCTAAGAGAGAATGAAGAGAAGAAAAAGAAGGGAAAATTAAGAGAGAGCTCTAAAGGAAGCCAAATTGGGAGAAATTTCGAGGACTCCTAGATTTAATTCATCACACACGAGGAAAATTCAGACCCTACGAACAATTTTAAGGCAAGTAATTATATTACTTAATTATATATGTAGTAGTTTCAATTCATATCATAGTAGGTGTTATGAGAAATTGATTTTTTTGGGTGGGTATTCACAAGCAAATGGGGTTTTTGAGAAATTGATTCCATAAAAATGGTGTGAACTTGTATATGAGATGGTTGAATGAATCCCACGTGATAAAAATAGGATCTTGATAAAGACTTTTAGGATTGATCATAGTTAATTACGTTCTTGAATCGAAAAAACGTTATTTTAAGGTAAGTAATTATATTACTTAATTATATATGTAGTAGTTTCAATTCATATCATAGTAGGTGTTATGAAAAATTGATTTTTTTGGGTGGGGATTCGCAAGCAAATGGGGTTTTTGAGAAATTGATTCCATAAAAATGGTGTGAACTTGTATATGAGATTGTTGAATGAATCCCACATGATAACAATAGGATCTTGATAAAGACTTTTAGGATTGATCATAGTTAATTACGTTCTTGAATCGAAAATACGTTATCTTGAGGTGTTAGTCATTGAAAATTAAAAGTATGGAATAATTGGATGATTAATGATTCAATTCTTTGGGTTAAGATGATTTTTGGTCGTTATATATATATAAGATGTTACTTTTTGAATTATACGGAATGGGTATTGTAAAAGGATGATTGGAAAGGTGATTGGGACTAATTTAGGTGAAAAATAATGGGCAGATTTCATAACAGACAAAACTACGTTATTTTGGCTTGACAGCAGGAGCGAACCGGTTCGCTCCCCAGGTCGAACCGGTTTCCTAGTGTCGTCAAGTTTGTTTTGCTTTAATGAGATTTAATAATATGCTTTAATGGGACTAATAGTACTCAGTGAAATTTAATAATGAATTCGGAATGGAAATTCGGTTAAAAGGGAATACGGGCTAGTTGAGAATGGTTACGTGTTCAGAATACTAAATAATGGATTATTTAATAATGTGAGTGGGGATTGACACTCAGGAGTTTAGGCTAGTGTTACGAGTGATAGGCGTAATTTGCCAGGTTATATATATATATATATATATATACGAGTTTAGAAACAGTATATGTATGTGATATATCCGTGTGTATGATATTGTGTGAAACATACACATTCTAGCGGATATGCTATCAGTAGAGGTTGCGCACCGTAGGGGGTCACTCTGGGGAATCACAGCAAAGGTAGTACCATTCCCAGGGTCATAGGTCTGTGCAGGCCCACACTATATATGGTTGAAGTCCCGTGTAATAATGTGGTATGGTTATGACCACATATTTAAGACCATGGCCGCCTTCGATTTTCCTTATATTTCTGGGTTCGGTGGTGAAATTCTGCCCTTGTTGCCCAGAATGTGGTAGACATTACTGGAGCTTGATAGCATGCTAGAGATTTACATCCAGCGGGGTAATGCTCGGAGTGATGGTTGCAATCCAGCAAGGTAAGGCTCGGAGGGATCGTAGTTATACTTATATAGTAAGATATATATATATATATATATATACATATATATATATATATATATATATATATATATATATATATATATATATATATATATATATATATATGTATGTATGTATATATATATATATATGTATGTATGTATGTATGCATACTTGATGTGATTTGTATATACGTGTGTGTGTGTGTGTGTGTGTGTGTGTGTGTGTGTGTGTTTGTGTGTAAATATATATACGGGAGAATTAGAGAATATTACGAATAGTAAATTTATATGCATCCAGGAAGACAGCTCGGGACTGCCATGTCTATATACGTATATAAAAAGGTAGAAAATTATATACGGGAATAAGACATAAATTGTTAATATTATTATTAACTAGAGTAAGGTTATGTAAATGGATAATAATGGTATAATGATTAATCAATTAAATAGAGAACAAGTTGATTGATAAATCAAATAAATAATACTTGAGGCAGAGTAGTATTTTACATTAAGATTAGCGATGAGACTAGTTGGACGGGGTATAATAACTAGGAGGGTTAAGAGCATACGTTAGGAGCGCACTATAGTTGAGAAGTGAAGAGTATCTCATGTGAGTGTGATACTGGCTTAAATATGTAAGGTTGTACTACATGTTTATTAATGCATTTTAATTACTTGCAATTTTTTTTAAAGGGATGCTAAGGATGATTATTCTTTCAAGGGACTCGTAGCTGCAACTGATATGGAGGCTTGCAGATTTTGGAGTAGCCGCTTCATTTATTGCTATCTAGATTAGGTTCCCTTTTAGAATATTGTTGGGCATGTAGCCCTTTCTATCAGACTTCTTTATTTTAGTTTTATTTATTTCAGGTCAAATGATTGTATTGAATTTTTAGTAACCGATGGTTTATTCGGTACTTGGTTTTATTTAATTTCGCATTTTAGATTCTTTCCTTTGTGATTGATTATAGTGTTTACATCATGAATTTATGATGAATGGTTTTATTTGGTATGGTAATTTCAAGATTAAAATTTGACAGAGCTTATTAAACTAATAGGTGGTTAGTTATTAATTGAATTTCGACAGTGATGCCAAGAATGAGCCATATGAGACTCTTGTTTTATTTTAGTAGGGGGCTGGCCACCCATTATTTTAATAGGTGGGGTATCACGGTTTCCTTTGTGTTCACATGTGTCACATTAATGGGGAAAAAATTCATATTATGCACCCTTACTTTGTCTATTCCCGAATTAAAAGGGGGAGTCGTATTCTTTAGGGCGGGGATGTTTAACAAAGGCATGTGATTTTTTTTTATATGCGATTCATATATTTTATATTCTCTTTACATTTGAAAGGTGTGTTAATTGTGCAGATTTTAGCGACAATGCAACATAGTTTCACAAGAGAAAAGCTACTCAAGAGTTTTTGTCGGTTAAGTGTCAGTTTATACCTTTTCTTTTTGGGGTTGGCATTGAGTCTTATAGAGCTTGACAGCCTAGTAGTTTTTTTATTTTTGGATTTTGTCCCAAAATAGCCAATGAGGGAGATTTGTAAGGAAAAATATCACATCGAGTCAATTTGTAACATGTGTTGTTAAATTTGTAGTATTGGATTTTTTTCGTTTAGGCAAAACTATTTTAAGTCATATGTTAGGGATTTGGTTTTAGTTTGTCCTTCAAGCCTGTGATGCATACTGAACACTATAGTGACCAAGTTAAAGCAGTATCAAATTTATGCCGAGTTTTGTCTTCATACATGGGATCTCTAAAACGTATGAATGTATATTAAGTTTGATCCCTGGATTTTGTTTTGGGTGTTAAGAGTTTTTAAAAGTTTTATTGAAGCCATTTTCAAAAAAGAGTTTTTAAAGATTTTTTTTAATTCGTTCGAATGAGTTACATGTGTCATTCAAACGATTTCTATTATTTTGTTTGAACAAGTTCGTGTTTCATTCAAATGAGTTTAGAGGTCTCATACTAAGAAGCTTCAATCTTCCTCCAAACAAAATGTTTCTTCTTGGCAGAAAGTTCTCATGGAAAGCTTACTCGATCCTCGTTCAAACGAGATTGTGGCTTCATTCGAAAGATTTTGTTATTCGTTCAAACGAGGTTGCTATTCTGGTTCAAACGACTTAGAGTTTTGTTCAAATGACTTGTAGTTTTTGTTCTAACAAGATGCCTCATAATACGTGTCACCGAATTTTTATAAAAAAACTACAAATTAAGGGAACTGCAAAAAGTTTTATAAGAGATGGTTTCAAAAAAATAGTTTTCATAGACAAAACAAGAGCCTCCTAAACCCTAGTTTACACCATATGTTTGAGATCCAAGTTCTAACATAATATGTTTGTTTGATATCTCAAGTACGATCACCAAGATCAAGTTTACTCTTCATCTTTATTGAGTACGTTTTGTACGATGGATTTCGTGTTGCTTTGGGCGATGATTGAACTAGTCCAAAGCAAGAAAGATCGGTGGATATCGAGACGTGGGAGGCGCATGGATTGTCCATTGGAAGTAGTCGAGTGGTGGATATGAAGAAGTTGACAAGGAGCAAATAGAGAATCAAGGCTTGAAGTCGTCGAGTCTGTAAGTAAGTCTAATTTGTCATTGTATGAGACCTATATAAGAGAGTGTGTGGCTAGGTCGTTTGAGATTTTTTTCGTCATGAGTTTTTCTCGTACATCGCGGCGTTGTGGATTTATTATTTTACTCTTGCAAAAATCATCTAGACGCATGTTTTTGGAATGGAAAAATGGGGTTAGTTTACACAATGCATGTTTAAATGGTGCTTGATTATAATTGGATTAATTACTTATTTGGTTAATTTAATTGAAAATTAAAAATTGGCGTGTTTGATAATTCGATTACCCTAATTAGCACTAGCGCATTTTGGAATGTACTTAAACATAAATTTTAGGTTAATGAACATCTTTGGAGTCGAATTCATTTAACACAACCCTTAGGGTCACTAGTTTAAGGGCACTTTGTAATAAATTTTATTAGGCATAAATTCTTTCGATTTATCCCTTTAATTTAGCCGGGCGATGTAAAATGTATTAATTTATCTCATATTTGTGATACTGAAATCTTCTAACAAGTACACTGAGTTTTGTGTATTTCTTATAAATTTTGAAGATGTTTAATGCATGAGAGAAAGGAAGAAACCAGAAGAAAAGAAAGGAAGAAACCAGAAGAAAAGAAAAGAAGAAACGAAGAAAAGTCAAAAGGAAAAAAAAAGAAGTCATTTTTAGTTGCAATCTGGATGAGGACCCAATTTAAAGTTGAAGACCTCGAGTCTGAAAGCACGTAGGAAGAAACGGCATCCAAATCCGAGTCCCAGAGCAAAAGTTATGAGACTTGAAAGATGCGAGAAACTGATGAGAAAATGAAAAGAAATTGACCCAAGGAACCGGACCGGTCTGGATTACATCATAAACGAACCGATTTGGCCCCTTGAAGTCACTGTATAAGTCTTGTGAAATAGACCATTCCGGATTCCCTCACAAATGAATCCGTTCGGCCCCTTAAACTTGCTGTATGCCCTAAGTGAAGTGGACCGATTCGATATATCAAATAAATGAACCGATCCGATATACACCGGACCGGACCGAATCGAAATATCAAGCCGGACCGGTGTGGCGGTTAAATTCTATAATTATCTAGTTTTCCAGCTAGAGTCTTGCATGGCTAAAACTATTGTAATCTCGTAGGTTATTTATTTAAAATGATTCCCAAACATGGGAGAGCTTCTTTTTACATAGTTTTAGAGAGAGAAAGTAGAGAAGAACCCTACAAGCTCACAAATTTCAGTTGTTAATTCTCAATTACAATTTCTGCAGTAAAGCTGATTTTTTTACCTTCTCTATTGTTTGATTTCAATAATTCTTGCATAATTAGTTTATTCTCGGTAGGTATTATTTTTTTATTCTTCTTTAGAAGTAATTTCATCATGAGTTCAGTTACATGCACCATAGAAACCCTAGTTTTTGTTAATTGCACCATGCTAGGCTAGACTTTTAGAGGTTGGGATGCATGAACCCAACCCGATGTGGTTTGCATGTGTGTAAAATTAGTTCCCTGAATTAAGTAAATGATCGAATTGTGTTGTGTGGTGATCACAACCGTTATAGGACTTTTGGTCTCGTTGGCCCTAGGTAACCGGGATGCTTAAGAGTGCGACGCACGTATTGCTACTACGATACTGCTTTTTCCTTATTTTTTATTATGTATGATGCGGACTAGTACCTTCATATATATAATGCTTGAGATTAATAAAGGCTGGATTTTATCAATTATTTAATTCATAACTAGTTTTATAGCCGGTAAACGTACTAGGGTCGGGGGATTGAATTCTAACCTATTTTTCCCATTCATACTTAGTAAATCATAATTAGCTTACTCTTGCATGTTTAGTTTCATAATTAGTTTAATTAACTTGCAGTTAGTTGATAGAAATTTTCCCACTTCGATCATCTTTTTCGTTTCGTTTTAGCGTCAGGTTAGGGTTGACCGTCTTACCATTCGTCGTCATGAGTATTCTTCCTATTTCCCTGTGGATTCGACCCCGTCTTATCGGGATTATTACTTACACGATAGGTTTGCACATGAGCCTATATAAGCACGCACTTTAGACACATTTGTGGTCGAATCAAGTTTTTGACGCCGTTACCGGGGATTTAGGTAAACTGTAGGTTAGCTCGAGTTAATCTAAAACTTTGAACAAAAATTCATAAAAATCCAAAATAATTCCGAAAATATAACAAAATCCAAAAAGATACAACATTTCTCATAGTCCTTTCATGCAAAATCCGCAACAAACTCCTCAATCAACTTCAAATCGCATTTACGAGGATCCATTAGTTGTGTACGATCCTGATAGCCCACATACTCCTAACGTTCCTCAATTTTGGGTTCCACAACCCACACCACCAAACTCCATAACAAGTCACACTTCGAGTGATCCTTCGAGTTACCCATCAAGTTACACTTTAGGTTCCACTCCGAGCACACCAAGTGAGGATACTGAGTCACTTGAAGAGAGAGATATGTCTGATTAAGCTAATCATAGTACGGGTGAGGGATAGGCACCGTATCGCCCTATGAGAGAATTATTATATCCCGAGCGATCAATCACTCTGGGATGCATTCTACTCCCATACAATGTAAGGCAATTTCACTTTAGGAACGATATGATCCAAATACTTTGCACTTATCATGGAATGGAGTCGGAGAAACCATATCTCCACGTTCGTGAGTTCGAGGAGGCGTGTGAGACTTTCAGTGATCAAACATGCACAAAAGATGTGATCCAACTCAAGCTTTTTTCATTCTCTCTAAAGGATAAAGCTAAGACCTGGCTATGGTCTTTATCTCCAAACTCGATTACGTCGTGGAATGAGTTGCAATCCAAGTTTCTCAAAAAACTCTTCTCTTCGCATCGAACGAACTCCATTAAGTCTCAAATTCAAACTTTTTGACAACTAGAAAATGAGCCATTCGATCGATGTCATGAGCATTTTAACCAGTTAGTCACTTCATGCCCTCACCATGGTCTGGATAAACAGCAACTTATCTTGTTCTTTCATAATGGGTTGAATATCAACTCCAAGCAACTCATTGAAACTATGTGTGATGGACACTTTTTCGAGCTAGATGCTAATGATGTTGATATCCACGATAAGCACCCACCACTCCTTCCGCGTCCGGTCTGTACCACGTAGATAAAGATACTTTGATAAACCTTCGACTGGACCAATTTGAGAGGAGCATGAGAGAAATGCTCGATGTACGGTTAAGATAAGCAACCAATTCCATCCACACCCCCATAGAAAATGTGTGTGCTATTTGTGAAGCAGGACATTCAACAGAGGAAATCCCGACGATACCCGCCAACAAAGTTATGCTTAAGGAGTAAGTGAGTGGAGTAGGAGGATTTAAGGGTAATTTCGGTGCCCCGCACGGGAATTCTTATAACTCTTCATGGAAAAACCATCCTGGTTTCAGGTACGAGCAACAACATGCTGCGTTGAATCCTAATTCACACGTTGCCCCTCCTCCACCCCCACACTTTCAACAAGGACATATGCAAGCACTACCTCCTGAACCGTATATCACCCCACCGCGGAGAAGTCTCGAGGATACTATAAACCATTTCATCCAATCCCAAAATGTAACAAATGCTAAGTATGATCGCATATTCACCAACATAAATGCGAATATCTCTAAGTTGCAATCATCGTTGAGTATCCAAGAGAAGGTAAGTTTCTGACCCAAGGCCAAAGACCTCCTCAAGGTCAAACTAGTGTTAGCTCTATATCCATAAAGAATCAAGAGTAATGTCAAGCCATCACCACGCCACGTAGTGGGAGAGTTGTTGATTTATCACCTCCCCCACATGACACACCTAAGGACAAGAAGGTTTTGCCCGGCACGCAAAAGGCCGAAGATGCCCCCTTGAAGGAGAGTGAAAATGACAACATTAATGAGCCTGAAGTCGTAGTGAAACCACCCACTTCCGCACCATTTCCTCAACGGTTGGTTCCTCCACAAAAAGGAAACTCCCGTGATGATGTGCTAGAGGTCTTTAAGCAAGTCAAACTGAATTTACCTTTTCTCGATGCCATAAAGCAAATTCCCACCTATGATAAGGTCCTTAAGGACCTATTGACGGTGAAAAGAAGGCTAAAGTTAAAGAAGAGCCTATTCCTATCACAAAATGTGAGCTTGATTTTACTCAATGATCTCCCACCAAAGTTTAACGATCCGGGTGCACATACTATTTCCTGCATCATAGGAGAGAACCGAATTGAAAAGGCCTTACTAGATTTTGGGGAGAGTGCCAACATTATCCCTTATTCCATTTATACGTAACTTGATTTGGGTGACCTCAATCCCACAAAGATCATTCTCCAACTTGCGGATTGTGCCATGAAGATACCAAGAGGTGTTGTCGAGGACGTGATAGTCCAAGTTGACACCTTCTACTTCCCGGTAGATTTTGTCATTTGGGACGCAGAGCCCTCCTTCACCTCAAGTAGCCATGTTCCCATTATCCCTGGGTGCCCATTCTTAGCTACGACTAATGCTTGATTAACACTCGAAATGGACAAATGCAACTCACTTTCGAGAACATGACCTTAGAGGCAAACATCTTCAACATCGCCCAATATGTGGGTGATGAGGATGATCTTCGCGCAGTGGATCTTATTGAGGAGATCGTAGAGGAGCACATCGAGGAAAATTTTAGTGGAGATGCCTTAGGAGCGTGTCTTATATAGAGTAGTGAGTGAGGGGATGTACACTAACTTCAAGAGGGAGATAAAGGAGTTGAGAGAGATAATAGACGAGAGAGCGTCAGATGAGGATGTGAGAGGTGTAAGCTGGGTTTTTAGATTCAAGGAACTACCACCGAGGGAGTCATGTACGATCCCCTCCGATGAAAAAATCTCAACCCTCGAATTAAAGAAACTACCCTCCAATGTCAAATATGCTTATTTAGGAGAGGATGAGACATTTCCTGTTGTTGTCTCCTCTAACCTAGATAAACAGCAAGAGGGTAAATTGCTAGAAATTTTAAGAAAGCACCAAAGTGCTTTTGGTTGGTGCATAGCAGATTTGAAAGGTATAAGTCAGTTGATTTGTACCCATAAAATCCACCTCGGGGAGGATGTGAAGCCCTTGATGGAAATGCAAAGAAGACTGAACCCTACCATGAAAGAGGTAGTGCGAGCTGAAATTATTAAGATGTTAGACGCTGGGATCATATATCCAATCTCGAATAACAAATAGGTGAGTCCTATACAAGTCATCCCGAAGAAGTCGGGTATAAATGTGGTTGAGAATGCCAAGGGTGAACTAATTCCACAACGTACTACCACCGGGTGGCGCGTTTGCATTGATTACCGGAAACTCAATGCGGGCACGAGAAAATACCATTTCCCCTTACCATTCATCGACCAAATGCTAGAGAGAGTAGCGGGACACCCATACTATTGCTTCCTTGATGGTTATTTCGGATATAACCAAATAGAGGTAGATGTACTTGACAAAGAGAAGACGACTTTCACATGATCTTTTAGCACGTTTGCCTACAAATGTATGCCATTTGGATTTTGCAAAGCACCCGCGACTTTTCAAAGGTGTATGTTGAGTCTCTTTGGAGACATGATTGAAAGAGGACTTAAAGTTTTTAGGGATGACTTCAGCATTTTCGGCACCTCTTTTGATCTTTTCTTAGCGAATCTAGAGAAATTACTTGCCCGGTGTGCGAAAAAGAACTTGGTGCTGAATTGGGAGAAATGCCATTTATGGTCATCGAAGGAATAGTTCTTGGTCACATCGTATCGTCCAAAGGAATTGAAGTAGATAGGGATAAAATTGATGTCATAGCTGAGCTACCACCACCAAGATCACTAAAAGATGTGCGATCTTTCTAGGACCACGCGAGGTTTTATAGAAGGTTTATCAAGAACTTTAGCGCCATCGCTAGACCCTTGAGTAACCTTATTATGAAGGACACCCCATTTGAGTCGAATGAAGCATGCCAATGTGCTTTTGATATATTGAAAAGCATGCTTGTTTCTGCTCCCATCATGCAAGCTCCAAATTGGTCTTTACCATTCGAGCTTATGTGTGATGCGAGTGATTTCGCGATAAGGGATGTTTTGGTCCAAAAGAAAGACAAAAAAGCTCATGTCATCTACTATGCTAGCTGGACTTTAATCAGACCGTAACTCAATTACTCCACCACAGAGAAAGAATTGTTAGCGGTAGTGTTTGCAATAGATAAATTTTGCTCGTACCTCATTGGTTCTCCCATTACATGCTTCACCGACCATGCGGCTCTAAAACATCTCCTTGCTAAGAAATATGCAAAGTCGCGCCTCAAAAGGTGGATCCTACTCCTACAAGAGTTTAATCTCTCTATTAAAGACAAGAAAGGAGTAGAAAACGTCGTTAATGATCATTTGTCCTGGATTTCGTCCGACGTGCCTAGTGATCCCTTACCCATAGACGAATATTTTCTGGATGAGCAGTTATTTGCTACCTCTTCTCTCCCCTGATTTACGGACATAGTTAACTATCTTATCACGGGAGCCATCCCTCCCGACTGGACACCGCAATATAAGAAGAGGTTTATTACATGGTCACACATGTTTTTCTGTGACGATCCACTCCTTTTCAAATATTGTGCAGACCAAATCATCTGACAATGTGTATCAGATGATAAGATACCAAAAGTCATCCAATTTTGCCATTCAAAAGCTTGTGGAGGTCCTTTTTTGATAAAAAAAATGGCCGCTAAGATCCTTCAAAGAGGCCTCTATTGGCCGATAATGTTCTGGGATGTTAGCAATTATTATAAATCTTACGATAGGTGTCAACGAATGGGAGCCATTACCCGAAGATACATGATGCCACTAACCCCCATACTCATTATTGAGATTTTTTATTGCTGGAGTATTGACTTCATGGGCCCTTTTCACCCGTCCTTTGAATTTTTATACATCCTCGTTGCGGTAGACAACATTTTTAAATGGGTGGAACCTATATCTACCAAAACAAATGACAACAAAGTGGTGATAAAGTTCTTCCAAAAACACATACTCTCTCGTTTCGGTGCTCCGAAGGCGATAATTAGTGATATCGGCAAGCATTTTTGCAACAAGCCATTTGAGAAGCTTATGAGAAAGTATAAGGTCGTCCACAAGGCTGGAACGACTTATCACCCACAAACGAATGGGCAAGTCGAGTTAGCAAATCCTAAGATCAAGAACATCCTTTAAAAAATCATCGATCCTAACCGAAAAGATTGGGTCCTTCGATTGAACGATTCGTTATGGGATTATCGCACTGCATACAAGAACCCCCTCGGGATGTCTCCTTTTCGCTTTGTGTATGGCAAGCCTTGCCATCTCCCTGTGGATCTAGAACACAAAGCTTACTGGGGTTAAGAGGTTGAACTACAACTTGGATAAAGTCGATGAAGCTCATAAGCTTCAATTGAATGAGTTAGAAGAGATACGCAATGATGCGTACGAGAACGCTAAGATATCCAAAGAACGGATAAAACTTGCACATGATAAGATCATCCAATGCAAGGAGTTTCATTTCGGGAAAAAAGTGCTTCGCTACAACTCTAGGATTTATTTGTTTCCGGGTAAATTGCAGTCTAGTTGGACTGGCCTATTCGTCGTGAAGAAAGTATTTCCCCACGGAGCTGTGGAACTGGAAAATCCAAAGGGGGAGATACATTCAAAGTTAATGGGAAACGCCTAAAGACAAATTTAGAGTCATGTGTGGATGAAGTTGACACCATTTGGTTGTCGGACCTCGTTTACGAGGTTGAGTGAGCTGTAACAGAGAGGTCATCGCACCCCCGACGTATATGGGGTGAATTCTTGTGTATAGTAGCCATGAGTCAGTTAGGGTAGTTAGAGTGTGACACCCCGACTAATTAAATACCGGGTAGCTACTCCTTTATTAAATTAATTCAAAATGCCAAGTTGGTCCAGTTAATAGCATCACTGTCGAAAACATTTTAATGATTACTAACCACCTAGTATTTAAAAAGTAAGTGCCAAATTTTAATTAAAGTCTGATTAACATGCAACAAGTGTAATAAGGATAATAACACCATTCACCATAATGAAGTAAATAGAATAACCATCACAAAACGTAAATAAAGTCTGGAGGAAAACTCCTCACTACAAATCCCACAACTGAAATAAGTAAACCGAATACTAAAAACAATACATGCCAAAGTCTGAAAACTGTAATGGAAATGTAACTCTAATAGAAATGGGCAACATGTCCAACAACTGATAGATAATGAATCTGGAATCCAAGTGATCGAAACGTCTACAAGCAAATCCCTGTAGCTTCCACAAACAGCTACAGCTCGTCACCTGAATGAGTATCCTATGCATGGTGTCCTTGTGGCTGGGCACCTAAAATGGTTTTACAAAGAAAATTAGATTTGAAAAGCAAACGGGTCAGAGCCCGAATGTGGAGTCATATTTTAAAAACCTGCAAGTGCTTTAAAAACATTTAAAACATTAAATGCAAAGTACATGTTAGGACGTGCACTCACATGATATTCTCACCTCTCGTCTAACTGTGCACTCCTAACGTAAGTACCCATCTATAACGACACAAACCACTAGCTAAGTGCCATCATATCTAACTAGACTGTCATAGGTCCTACCCTTATTACTCGGTTCTATTAACATTATAACGCTCGTAATTAAGTAGGGGTTTAACGTAAACTCAGATGCTCAATATGCAATATATATCACTATCAGTTAACTCGTTATTTTTTTCGAAACAATACCGTAATTATATTCACAACATTAACATGAAGGTTCCCATTAATTAAGTGTATATTATTCACATCATAAATATACAATATAAGCACCCCGAGAACTAAGCTGCGGTGCACACATACTCTGCTATCCATCCCGGTACATCACGTACATAAGGATTACATATTCCGAATCTCTCAGGAATAGTTCACAGATAACAACATCACAAACAATGGAGGCGAACACAGTCACATCACATGAGTCACGCACATACCTACGCTCCCACGATCAGCGGACTTATTAATATCCCAATAAGTCTTTCTATGACCTATGTTCATCAAGGTAACCAGTCTAAATCCGGGCAACACAAGGATTAGAGGGCCCTAAGCGAACGCAAACCTCCCGTGATAGCAAGTATGGTAGGAATGTCATACACACAATTCATATACCAATACTAAGTAAACACACATCTTAGTAATCCCGTAGTTTAATCGTAGTACATATCGCATTCTCGTACCAACTTATAATTATCACAATTTATACTATTCTGGTTTATCATCATACGCGCCATAAATTTATTCTCTCATCGTAGTAGACACTCACGTCTCAACCCAAACCGTCCATTTAATTTAACTCTCGTATATAATTTCCTTCTCATAAATACCCAAAAGTCCCAATTCTATCATTACATCATCCTCGGAATGTTATCTATATCCTCGAACAAGTTTACGGGGTTCCAAAAATCGAAACAGTCCAAAAAAGCCCAGACTGCCAGCTCATTAGAAATCTCGTTCGAACGAGACTGTTCGAACGAGATTCCACTGTCAACTCGTTAGAAGTCTCGTTCGAACGAGACTGTTCGAACGAGATCCAGTTCGTTCGAACGAACTGCACCTTCTAACGATATCTCGTTCGAACGAGATTATCGAACGAAGTTCCCTTTCGTTAGAAGCGACTGGTCAATTCGTTAGAAGCTCGTTCGAACGAGTTCGTTCGAACGACCTGGGCAGGGGCTTCTAACGACCTGCCAGTTTCGTCCCAGATTTTTCTAAATCTCATTTTTCACCATTTATACTCCTCAAATCTCTTCTAAACTAAGTCTCAACAATACTTTAAGGTCTCTAATCAATCCTAAACATATCAAGGTTAAAAACTAATGTAATTTACGGAGTTAATTCTTCCCAATCATCATTAAACCATCAAATCTCATCACTTTCCCCCAATATATCAAGAACACAAACCCTAAAATTTTAAATCATGAATTTACCCAATTTAAATCCGTTTTAAATTTCATCCAATCATAAATATCATCAGTATGAACATCTACCTATCATTCTACATGCAAATCCTCCTCAAGATTTCAAGTTCTAAGTTTCAAAATACATGGGTTTTCATTATCTTTCAAGAACAATTGATATTCTTCAATTTTCTAACATGGAAGGAACATTCTACGAATTTAAATATAATTAAAACACTTGCCTTGATTGTCTCTGAGTTTGGATGATGGTTTGATAGAGCTTTTCTACAGAATTTCTTCTCTCTCCAAGCTTCTTCTCCAATGGTGGTTTATGGTGGCTAGGGTTTTTCTTTGGAAAGTTGTAAACCTAATGATAGCCTCCGTATCTTAATGGGTTAATATGGGTTGGTTAGTGGGTTTAGTGGGTTAAGTCCACATCAGATTTAGACTCCTAATTTTCGTCATTATTAATTCCTCAAAATACAAAATTACCAAAATACCCTTTAAGTTGCCGGTATGGCCTAAAAATACCCGGGGACCCAAACTACACCCCCGGCTAGTGTTTTCTGACTATCTCGACCCTTCCGGACGCGTTGGCGCACTCAAAACGACCATACGGATAATAGAAATAAAAATCACTTTTGTAATTAACATAATATACCATGACGCGGCGGTCACACGCGTCTCAACAAAATTCCCAAATTGCCGTATATAAATCTCATGACAAATTTCATAATTCCAAATTCATATATACTCATATATGCACATAATCAAATACCAACTCGCATCTCGTTAGTATTTATAACCCGGATTAATTTCCAATTAATACGCATTTAATTAATTAATCCCAAAAATAAATATAGCCAAAAATACGGGGTATTACATAGAGTTCGTAAGTTAAGTCACGAGAGGTTAGGGATAGGAACACCAGCACATATTCTGAGAAAGTGTATAGGGTTTTGAGTAAGCATTGGGTGATTTTAGGTCGATCATGCGTAGGAATAACGGTAGGAACATTCGAGGTTTGAGAGAGAAGAGCATTCAAAGTTAAGGGACAAATCAGCCTTTCTGGGAACTCAGACCGGTCCGTTTTTGAGAAATTCGAACATAAAAAATACTCGATCCAGACCGATCCTATGAATTCAGATTGGTCCAGTTTCTGCAACCTCTTATCTTTCCTAGATTCACCCCCCTTTTCACCCAATCCCTTCATTTCCCTCCCAAATCGTCCCCTACCACTCCCCCCATCCAGTTCCCCTCCAAAACCATCCCCCCTTCCCTACCAAACCTTTTACCTCCAAAAACAACCACCCACCTCCTCTCCTCATCTATAAATACAGCCCATTTTCACCCTATTCCACCACCACTCTCTCATTACTCTCTTACTCTCTCCCTCTCACTGTCTTATACACCTAATTTCCTTCTGTTAACATGGCTAACCAAGCCCTTCCCTAAAAATATGACTCCGTCGAGATTCTCAAAGATGGCGGGGTCACACACCACTTCCGTCACCAATCTTTTCATGATGAAGGGTTGGTGTCGTTTCCTCAATGAGACACATGGAGCAGTGTGGGCACCCCAAGTACGAGCTTTGTATGGCTCCCTAGTCCAAACCGGGCATAACATTTCTGATATTTATGTAGGAGGAATTTGCGTCCCATTCTCCTTGGACATTCTTATCCAGAAATTAGCCACAAAAGACGTTCCCAGCCCTTTCCCATACACATATCCCAACCACCTCCCTCCCCTTGATAAGGACATTTGCATGTCCCGCATTGGACCCGGCACACCGTGGGCTACCTAGACATTCTCGGTGGGACGGATAAATGACAAAGCGTGCCTCACCTTTCAAATCATATGTGCAAATATACTCCAAACTTTCAATGACTCGGCCATGCGCCCGCGTCAAGCAACTCTTGTTTATCAGCTCTTTGACCCCAATACCCTAATCCACCTGGGCCAAACCATTTATAAAGACATATTATATGCGTTCGGGGACCAAAAGGGTAAAACCCCTCTCTCGTATGCCTGGCTCATCACGTCCATCCTAGCGGACGCCGGCATTGAGCCTCCCATCGATTTTCCACGCCTTCCCAACCCTCTTGGGCAGGGCACACGTACAAAAAGTCAGAAGCTACGAGAGATTCTACTAGCACGAAGGTAAACTAATAATGATTCGAATGATGACGAGGGTGACGATGATGATGTGACACCCCGTGATCCGAAATAAGGGGTGGCCAGCCCAATACTCCAATATAACGGAATCATAGATGGAATCATTCTCAGCATCTCAATAAAAATATAGAGTATCCAGGATAACCACCCAATATTTCAGAAAACGGGTTGCCAAAAATTTTTAAATTGAAAGTAAATAAAAGAAAACAAACAACCCATTTCCTAAAAAGATAAGGGAAACCACAAGGATGTATATATATCTATAACAACAGATAACAAAGAAGAGGACCGAATATGTTATCGGTCCACTGATTCATACAACATTATCAAACAATTTCAATAAATTTATATATTATATTACATTAATCATTTACAAAAGCTTGGGCCTCGCCCGAGTGAAAGAGACCCGATCTTAACTAGAATACAAAAACAATGAAACGTTTATACCAATTGTATCCCGTAATACCCGCAATGCATCACGGCTTGCTGAGGACATCGGAATAGGAATTCAAATCAGGCATCCTTGCGGCGGAGTACCTGAGCGGAGACAAGATGCATATGCAACAAGAAATGTAAACGGGTCAGGGCCCGGTTCTATATGATTACCAGATGAATAAAGAGTATGACAGTTATGAATGATGAATCATGATGAGAGATATAACTATCTAACTACACAATTTAAAACATAAACTAAGCAGGAAGACAAAACAACTAACATTAATCTGAAAACTTATCATGTGTACCAATTATCTCATATATATTTTCCCTAATAGGAAATATATGTAAAATCACAATGTTATGCTCTTTATGGCATTTTTATCTCACTTTTACATTTTTGTAAAAATCCTTTCCTTATCAGGAAAATAATCATTTTCAAATGCTCTTTGTGGCATTTATATGTGCTCTTTGTGGCACTACAGTATGCTCTTTATGGCATATAATCCATCAAGTCCAACTTGATTAAAATAGTTATATTTATCTATATAACGATTCTAAGACCGCCCGTCCGGGTTTCCCCACTGTGCGCGCCCCTAAATGACCATCATCTTCCAGGGCCTATCATAAGACAACCTGGGCACCTATAACGCAAAACGTCGGGAAGCGGCCATGTGCCTGCGTGATAGTCAAGACCACACCCGGAATCTCCTACCCATCGCAGAAAAATATACAACAATAAACGCTCACATGGCCTATGGACTATATCCACCTTGCGTTAATTTGCCAGGGGGCATCACCTCACGCGCGAACTTTCCTTATGATGTCATTTAGAGAGGTGTGTTTAAACCATTTTATTTATCATTTTCAAAATCAAGTAGATTATCATTTACCAGTTTCATGATTAAGTAAATTAACATTTACTAAAATCAATACCAATTCCATTTCATTTCATTTCCATGTATATGTTTCATTTTATCCGGAGCCATACTATAGCTTATATCGACACTACAACCTCAAAGGAGTAAATAACCTATTGATTATCTCCAAGCATTTTAGGGTATTATTTTAAAACCCCAAGCTTATCATCTTTCAAAGGAATGAATGAACTTTCAATTTATTCTCCAAACTCACCTTTATGGTGTTATTATGAACCACCAAGGTTAACATAGCTCAATTTAGCTTCCAAAATCTCCCAACATTCTTTTGGGGTGATAATATAAACCATCAAAACTAATATAGTTCAATTGAGCTTCTAAAGTCTCCCAAACATAATACTACATCTCCTAGTTTTATGAAAATCAACTAGAATAAAAATGCCCTAACTTCAATTGGCATATCCCCGGAAAACCCCACCAAAACCATTTCTAATCTAGGGTAGTATCTCAACTCATCTAGAACTCTAGTACTCTATGTATACTTCATTCAAGAAGGTTCCTAGTCCCTATCGAGAAGAAAAATCTAGGAAACAAAAATAAGTTTTAAAGTGGAAAACAAGGGACCGGTCGATCGGTCCCGAGACCGCGGTCGACCGCGTCTCAAGGTTTTGCCTACGAAGGAAAGCAGAAAGCTCAAAATGGTATAGCTGGTCGACCGGTCAAGGAACCGCGGTCGACCGCGCAAGAATTTTATGCCTTTGTGGGAAAGTAGTAAGCCTGCCCCCGAAGGCCCGGTCGACCGGTCGTAGCAGACCTAGGGTTCTTTCACCTTCAAAAACTACACCCAAATGATAATTTACATTTTCCCAAATCTCAAACCTTGTCCATCTTAAACTCAACCAACAATCTTTATCTACCCAAAGATTTTCCTATATGATTTATAACCATCAAGACCCACAATTTCTTTAACATAAATCAAGATTAGGGTTTAAATCCCCCAAATTCCACATTTAAACCATAAACGAAAATACACAACTATCATACAATTTATACATCTTAAATCACATATTTGTAAGTAGAATACTTGCCTTTATTTAGAAAATATCAGATTTCTTTGAGTAGGAGCATCAATCCATCTTCAATCTTCATTTTTCTCTTCTTTCTCCTCTTTTCGCTTCTTCTTTCTTTCTTTCTTTTCTCTCTATGTGTTCAAGACATAAAATGGGAAAAATAAGGGGTTTAGGAAACTAAAATCGTGGCTTAAATTAAAACTCCCAACTTAAGTGGTTAATACCACATTAAAATAACTCACAAATACGCGTTTGAGTTAAAACCAGGTAAAAGTGCCCGCAACTCAAAAATACAATATGGCACTTATTTTGACTGTCTCGCATATCCCGGGACTAACTACGCCCTCTAAAATGGCATCCGGCAATTTTCTAAACCACCTTAAATTCCAGTTTCAATTAAACCATAATGTGATTTAAAACACATAACACTATAAACATACAATAGAATGATATTTACTTTCTCATGCAGTAAATATGCAATAACCCAGCAAATATTAACTTTCATTTCATTCAATTAATATTTACTCCAGTCCCCACATTTTATCTAATTACCTTATGCGGTAATATTAGTAAAAAATGAGGCCTCCCAGAATCGAGGGTTGTTACATACTCCCCCCCTTAAGAGGGAATTTTGCCCCCAAAATTCGGGCATACCCAAATCTCATAAAGGGTATACTACTCTAAACTAGGATTCTACCATCCTAATCAAACCCCTCGTTAACGCAACGTCCCAAATGAACCCGGACTAAGGTCGACCTTATTGATCTCATCCTACATCATCTGTGCACTAGCATAGCACTCAGCGTTCCTCACTAACTATTGATTCTACCTTCTTAAAACGGAAGGAAATACCCCACACAAATCAACTTTTCTTCGCATTAACTTATCCCATCGTGGCGTATGGCTCAAAAGCCAAATCTTTAAAGAAATGTTTCGAGACCACTCCAAGTCTAAGGAACATATTACCCGTTGGTTCCATCCAACGAGTATGCGAATTACTCAACCGACTACACTGGGCCACTCACGGTTCCAAGCCTTAGGAAATGATCCATAAGGCCATTCAAAAGCCTAATGTTTGTACGGAAATCTCCCTCCATGCCGTTATGCTCTCAATAGCTATGTATCCTAAGGCGCACATTCCAAGTATTCCTTTCGGCATTAAGTCAACTTCCTCCATTCATCTATGAACAACTTTCTCAAATAGGATCATGACCATAACGGTTTCGGCACTTCGATACAATCGTCTATGAATATACCCCTCTCCATTCCACCGATGCTCTTCTTCGCACGAGTAGGTGAAATGGTTGATCACATACCGAAATGCTCTCGCTATAGAGTCTTTCGAGTCATGCTCATTTCATTTGGCTTTCCATGCCAACACAAATATCTCCGACGAGTTTCTTACTCGGCGCATCTACTACCCCCAATCGCATTTCCTCAGCGAATGAGAAAATACCCAATCACTAGTTCTTCTGAAATCCGAGCACTAACTCGATTTCTCCCACGACCTATTGCAACAACTTGTTGCTTCGCGAGAAAGACTAAATTTCCCTGCCCAGGAAGTAGTGCCTTCATTTCTTTAAGGCAATTTCCACAGCAATGAATTTTAAATTCAAGCGTGGAATAATACTTCCCACAAGTTTAGGCTTGTGAGACGCATAGACGACGAGTCCATGCTCCAGTATTAATACTTCCCGCTCCTGGCAGAGACTTATTCATAAAACCCACTCTCAAGATCACTATCATGAGCTCAGGAGTGAAGGTCAGTCCTTTCCTTAACTCCCCGTAAGTGAAGTCGCCACGTAGCACCATATCTAAGAAAGGACTTATCTTCTTCGGCAAAAACCACCCAAATCTCTCGAGACCCCATAAATCTCGTTCCTAGGGATCTAACCCCACATAGAGT
Organism: Sambucus nigra; assembly: GCA_949130495.1. NCBI lineage: Eukaryota > Viridiplantae > Streptophyta > Magnoliopsida > Dipsacales > Adoxaceae > Sambucus > Sambucus nigra. The sequence continues at coordinate 154,017,265 of OX422218.1, forward strand.
TAACCCACAACTCATTCGTGGTCAACTCCTTACCGCCTTCCTAAATCCACATCACCTGCCCTAAGGGCCTTATGTTCTAATAAACCTAAGGTCGATCTACAAGTATACATCCTACCTAAGTCGTAGATAGATAATACTAAATATATCCCTAGTGTCCAAGACCTATCTCAACTTCCGACAATTCGCTCGGTTTTGTGCGTGGGACGTCTCGCCGAAGCGAAATCCAAACAAGGAACCCTCCCGTTACACTACTACCTCGCATCGTTGGTCATTAAGATGTGACGGTCTAAGACACATGATCGGGATCGGTACAATTCTAATTTACAATCTTACTTACCATAGCATCTTTTAAAGATCTTAATTGATCAGACATTCACTTCCTGTGAAGTCTTTCAGATACATATTCCCCTTATAAAAACATGGCCTTCTTATCAAGGCACAATCCCGAGGTCTCAATCCGTCTTCGTATCACAGTCTCCCTCACATCGATCAGAGGAGAGAACTATATACAGTGCTTCTATCTCTCACTTTAATAGCCCTTAATCACTCTTCTACGTGATTCTCGGCTAATCTTCCAATCCCACTTCTAACAACAAAATAAATAAAATAAAAGAGAAAGAAAAGGATAGCGTCTCTCTAATCACAGCATCGTTAAGTGTTCATGCGGCGGAGTGTCTCGCCAAAGCGAAATCCAAACAAGGAACCCCTCCGACACATGCCTACTTAACTAGTTGATCATGGAGATAAGCGTAACATTCATAAACAAGACAAACAATCAAACACTCACACAAGATAACTAAACAAATAACAAAATCTCCTACCTACCTCGATTCACCTCTATAAAGTCTCAACCTGTATCCAGGGGAGAAATCATAGAACAACTAGTTCCATTTTGAACTAGAAGTAAGATAGCCTTACAATTTTATTTGCTTGCTATCACACCAAACCGACCAAAATATATTTACTCGCATAATGTACATAAAACAAGAGAAAGGAAAAATAACATCTCTCCACTCCCAACGTCGTTAAGGTTCACGCGTGGAGCGTCCCGTAAAAGCGGAATTCAAACAAGGAACCCCTCCTATGAATTACTACTTAACCTTGTTGGTCGTGGAGATAAGTCACAACATCCACATACAATGCAAACAAGCAGCAAAAACATTCATACTAGTTATCACATATAGCACATACGCCTTTAAATTATCATCACTCGTTTTATAACGAGTGAAGAGATCATAAAACTTCCCTACCACGGAAGTCATATAGTTATCTTTCTATAATAATGTCGATACTATTACAAACTCGATATGCACACCCGAATCTAGAGTAAACACAATACTACTCTATCTTATTCTAAGGAATACACCACCCACTAATAAGGTGTAATTCCCACCAACAATTTAAGCCAAGCACTCCGGTTCAATACTAATGAATCTCAGACTCCATATTCGAGCCTTATACCAACCAATATTACTTCCCTCAACTCCCCAATTAGGCACTTTATTTTTGCCCTCGTTCTTCCAATCAATGTAATGAAAACACGTGGTTCTTCCACATCACTATAGCCCACGTAGTTCCTTTTACTTTCTAAATAAAAGAGAACCCACTCTCGGCCTCCTCTTCCTCAGTTCAATGAAACCTTCCCAGGCGGATGTCCACCAACGGGGTTTTATGGATCTTACTCCCTTAGAAGTGTTAACGACACCTATCCTGGAGCCTATCATTTCCTGGTGCACGGTCTCCCTAACCGTACAACACCTTATTCCCCATCGGCCCTTAACCGAACATTTTGTGAACATCCGAGAATCCACCTTCTCCTCAGTCCAGTTATCCCAGAGAAACTCGCCATTGCAAGTATCCACCGGGCTTCTCTATGGGCCAAACTTTCGGCACCCGTGAATATGGTGACCATATTTTCACCATCTCAGCACTACTTCTACGGGTGAAGGATTATCCTCCATCCTACTTCAGGTCACTTCTCTACTTCAATTAACGCCGCTTGAATTCTCAAGCTTAGTACCACTTTCTACTTCTAGCGGTACTTGGGAAAACTACATCAGCTGTAATCAGTAGTCGTAGTAGCAAGATAAAAATAATGCCACAAAAAGAAAGCGACCACTAAAGCAGTCCTCATCTCTGACCAAACCTTATAGTCCTTAGTAGTTCCTCCTCATGACGTCCTCACAACGAACTTCCTCAGCGTCCTTCAATCGACCTACTATTCTCACACGAATAGGCAAAAGATTCTATAAGTTCTACCTCATGGCAGAAGAGCGAGATCTCACTAGAGAAATCAACAATCTTAATCCTAAGGCTTTATGTCAAATCAAAAGCAACGCTGAAAACGTAAGGCGCCCACACAGATTCCTAAGGACTCTAGAACCTGATGCTCTGATACCATCTGTGACACCTCGTGATCCGAAATAAGGGTGGCCAGCCCAATACTCCAATAAAATGGAATCATAGATGGAATCATTCTCAGCATCTCAATAAAAATATAGAGTATCCAGGATAACCACCCAATATTTTAGAAAACGGGTTGCCAAATTTTTTTAAATTGAAAGTAAATAAAAGAAAACAAACAACCCATTTCCTGAAAAGATAAGGGAAACCACAAGGATGTATATATATCTATAACAACAGATAACAAAGAAGAGGACTGAATATGTTATCGGTCCGCTGATTCATACAACATTATCAAACAATTTCAATAAATTTATATATATTATATTACATTAATCATTTACAAAAGCTTGGGCCTCGCCCGAGTGAAAGAGACCCGATCTTAACTAGAATACAAAAACAATGAAACGTTTATACCAATTGTATCCCGTAATACCCGCAATGCATCACGGCTTGCTGAGGACATCGGAATAGGAATTCAAATCAGGCATCCTTGCGGCGGAGTACCTGAGCGGAGACAAGATGCATATGCAACAAGAAATGTAAACGGGTCAGGGCCCGGTTCTATATGATTACCAGATGAATAAAGAGTATGACAGTTATGAATGATGAATCATGATGAGAGATATAACTATCTAACTACACAATTTAAAACATAAACTAAGCAGGAAGACAAAACAACTAACATTAATCTGAAAACTTATCATGTGTACCAATTATCTCATATATATTTTCCCTAATAGGAAATATATGTAAAATCACAATGTTATGCTCTTTATGGCATTTTTATCTCACTTTTACATTTTTGTAAAAATCCTTTCCTTATCAGGAAAATAATCATTTTCAAATGCTCTTTGTGGCATTTATATGTGCTCTTTGTGGCACTACAGTATGCTCTTTATGGCATATAATCCATCAAGTCCAACTTGATTATAAATAGTTATATTTATCTATATAACGATTCTAAGACCGCCCGTCCGGGTTTCCCCACTGTGCGCGCCCCTAAATGACCATCATCTTCCAGGGCCTATCATAAGACAACCTGGGCACCTATAAAGCAAAATGTCGGGAAGCGGCCATGTGCCTGTGGGATAGTCAAGACCACACCCGGAATCTCCTACCCATCGCAGAAAAATATACAACAATAAACGCTCACATGGCCTATGGACTATATCCACCCTGCGTTAATTTGCCAGGGGGATCCTCACGCGCGAAATTCCCTTATGATGTCATTTAGAGAGGTGTGTTTAAACCATTTTATTTATCATTTTCAAAATCAAGTAGATTATCATTTACCAGTTTCATGATTAAGTAAATTATCATTTACTAAAATCAATACCAATTCCATTTCATTTCATTTCCATGTATATGTTTCATTTTATCCGGAGCCATACTATAGCTTATATCGACACTACAACCTCAAAGGAGTAAATAACCTCTTGATTATCTCCAAGCATTTTAGGGTATTATTTTAAAACCCCAAGCTTATCATCTTTCAAAGGAATGAATGAACTTTCAATTTATTCTCCAAACTCACCTTTATGGTGTTATTATGAACCACCAAGGTCAACATAACTCAATTTAGCTTCCAAAATCTCCCAACATTCTTTTGGGGTGATAATATAAACCATCAAAACTAATATAGTTCAATTGAGCTTCTAAAGTCTCCCAAACATAATACTACATCTCCTAGTTTTATGAAAATCAACTAGAATAAAAATGCCCTAACTTCAATTGGCATATCCCCGGAAAACCCCACCAAAACCATTTCTAATCTAGGGTAGTATCTCAACTCATCTAGAACTCTAGGAATCTAAGTTTACTTCATTCAAGAAGGTTCCTAGTCCCTATCGAGAAGAAAAATCTAGGAAACAAAAATAAGTTTTAAAGTGGAAAACAGGGGACCGGTCGACCGCGTCTCAAGGTTTTGCCTACGAAGGAAAGCAGAAAGCTCAAAATGGTATAGCCGATCGACCGGTCAAGAAACCGCGGTCGACCGCGCAAGAATTTTATGCCTTTGTGGGAAAGCAGTAAGCCTGCCCCCGAAGGCCCGGTCGACCGGTCGTAGCAGACCTAGGGTTCTTTCAACTTCAAAAACTACACCCAAATGATGGTTTACATTTTCCCAGATCTCAAACCTTGTCCATCTTAAACTCAACCAACAATCTTTATCTACCCAAAGATTTTCCTATATGATTTATAACCATCAAGACCCACAATTTCTTTAACATAAATCAAGATTAGGGTTTAAATCCCCCAAATTCCACATTTAAACCATAAACGAAAATACACAACTATCACACAATTTATACATCTTAAATCACATATTTGGAAGTAGAATACTTGCCTTTATTTAGAAAATATCAGATTTCTTTGAGTAGGAGCATCAATCCATCTTCAATCTTCATTTTTCTCTTCTTTCTCCTCTTTTCTCTTCTTCTTTCTTTCTTTCTTTTCTCTCTATGTGTTCAAGACATAAAATGGGAAAAATAAGGGGTTTAGGAAACTAAAATCGTGGCTTAAATTAAAACTCCCAACTTAAGTGGTTAATACCACATTAAAATAACTCACAAATACGCGTTTGAGTTAAAACCAGGTAAAAGTGCCCGCAACTCAAAAATACAATATGGCACTTATTTTGACTGTCTCGCATATCCCGGGACTAACTACGCCCTCTAAAATGGCATCCGGCAATTTTCTAAACCACCTTAAATTCCAGTTTCAATTAAACCATAATGTGATTTAAAACACATAACACTATAAACATACAATAGAATGATATTTACTTTCTCATGCAGTAAATATGCAATAACCCAGCAAATATTAACTTTCATTTCATTCAATTAATATTTACTCCAGTCCCCACATTTTATCTAATTACCTTATGCGGTAATATTAGTATAAAATGAGGCCTCCCAGAATCAAGGGTTGTTACAGATGAGTCTGATGATGATGAGAATGATGAGTAAGCGACTGTGGATATTGAGATGGGGGGAAGGTGAGGAGGAGTATGATGAGGACGCCGACTCAGATTTTGACAGACACCTTTCATCGGTGGAGATGCGCTTAGACGAGTTCCTTGTGATATCCCGACTAATTAAATACTGGGTAGCTACTCCTTTATTCAATTTAATACAAAATGTCAAGTTGGTTCAGTTCATAGCATCACCGTCATAACATTTTTAAACAATTACTAGCCACCTAATATTTAAAAAGTGAGTTGTCAAATTTTATTAAATTAAATGAACATGCAACTAATTAAATTATTAGCTAACGATACCACAATCACAACACAGTCACAACAGAATAATAATGGAAATAATAAATGAGTCTGGAGTAACACTCCTCTGAATAATCCAAATACTGAATAAAAACCAAATACAAAGTCTGAATAGTTAAATAACTCCAAAACTGAAATGAAACTGAAAATATGAGAAAGTTGTCTCTAAATGGAAAGGGGCGACATGCCCTAACAAATGAATGACTCCGAAATAGAATCAATGTAAAATGTGGAGTCGTCTACTATCGAGATCCTGTAACTTCCACAGCAGCTACAGCACGTCAATGGAATGGGACTCCTATGCTTGGCGTCCCTGTGGTTGGGCACCTAAAAGGTTTTACAAGAAAAATAGATTTGAAAGCAAACGGGTCAGATCCCGAGGTGAAAACAATTTAAAAATAGCAAGTGTTTAATTGCATTAAACAGTGAATATTATATGCATGTTAGTTACGTGCTCTCACATGAGTTCATCACCTCTCAACTAATGTGCACGCCTAACGTATATCTTTAACCCGTCCTCGTTATGCTGTTAACTAACTAGTTTGTATCCCTTCCTAGTCTCACATTATAATATGGGGGGTTATTTATAACATCCTAATATAACCTGCGTGTATCTCACCCTTTCATTAATCAAATTAATATATAACAGTTATGATAGGAAATTCTCCATATTAAATTCCATTCAAAATGTCCCAATAATTTATATTCACACTTTAACAGATGAGTTCGTTAAAATCACAAGTATATTATTCTCAGCACAAATATACAAATAGGGCACCCCTAGGCTAAGTTGCGGTGCGCATATACTCTACTATCGAATCTCAATACATCACGTACATAAGGACTATGTGTTCCGAATCTCTCAGGAACCGTTTCAATAAGCAAAATCACACATAATGGAGGCGAACATAGTTCACATACACATGGGTCACGCACATACCTACACTCCCATGGTCAGCTGACTTATTAACTCACAAATAAGCCATTCACAGCCCTATGTCCTTAAGGCACCAATCTAAATCCCCCCGTAGGCACACAAAGATTTGATGGCCCTGTTTCGAAAGTCTACCTCCCATGATAGCAAGTATGGTAGGTATGTTATACACATAATAATTCATATACTAAGAATTCACACAACTCAGATAACTTGTTATATTATTAAAGGTATATTCTCAGTCTTATACCCTTAGTCTAATTCATACACTATGATTATTCCGAATGATATATATTATATTTCACCGATACGTCTCACGCTGTATAATTTCGAGTACTTAAACCTAACCAAAGAGGTTACTAAGTCTCCTAACTTTACCACCTATTAATTCAGTACTCTTAACTCCTTATTAATGTCCCAAAATTTTAACATATCACTCCTAATAATTTAAGACATGTTCTCGCATCATAAAATAGGGAATTACTCGTCGGACACTCGTAAATTCAATGTTACATTCCAACTCAATCCTAATATGTTTCGGGCTTCAATTATATCCCTACTAGTCTCCCTCAAGTCCTAAGGTATTCACAAAATACCCAACTACAATGTTCGGTGGCCGTTAATGCTACAATCCAGAAAGGGGAAAAAGATCACCATTTCTGGGGGCATCGATCGATCGTGTCTGATCATCGATCGATCGATGGTCGATTGATCAACTGATGAATATCGATCGATCGATCAAGCAGTTGCAGGCTACGGGTTTCTCTATTTTTCAGTCCCAGATTTGTCCCAAAATGTCATTACATGATGTGAAATCCTAATATAAGTATATGGGATCATAATACAACATTACATGATTCCTAACTGTGACAACCCGAATATAACTATGATAAATTATATTTAAATCATGCTTACCTTATGTGATATGAAAAATGTGTTATTAGTATATCTAATTTTAAGTGATTATGTTAAGTCTAATCCTACTTTCCTAAATCATGAAATGTCGAATTATTTACAAACACAAAATTTTGTTGTTTTTGATAGAAATGTCCCTGTTTAAGACTAGTTTTGACCCTTATAAAATTACAATTGACTCGAGGTAAAAACTAGATAGTTGTAGACATGTGAGTTAGGGTAGTAACACAAAAAACGGTGCATAAAATGGATGCCCGAGTAAAGAGTTATACCGAATTTACGATCAAGGGGAAAATCTGTCCATTCCCTTTAAGTGGTAAATTGTCTTTTAGTAAATCAAATGGCTTAATTTGATTGGTTGGCTTGGGAGGCAGCCTTGGACGACCTTATACCCTTGAAATAGCTTTATCCTTCAGCCAAAATCATCCATGAAAGGGTTTCACCTTGAGGAAAGAGAATTAGGGAGTTTAGGAAGGAAAAGTGAGGAGAAAAATGTAGAAAAATCCGTAGAAATTACGTAAAAGTCCCGAAGGTAAACCTAATCTCAAATCTTGTTATTTTTCTTTTATTATTGATTTATATGATATATATCATCATAAGTTTACGAAACTTTCAGCCCTTTATATATATGTATGGTTAGATGCAAGTTTATGTTAAGTTGAATGTAGAAACCCTTAAAAATTGCTTTGTATTGAAACCCCTTTTATTTAAACTTGCATATCTCTTTGTGTGCTTACTGGAATTGAGAAGTTCCAATTGGATATGAAATTAGACTCATATATTCATATCATATCCGAAAATTAGAATTTATCTCCTTGTGGTTAGGCCGTAATGATGATTCCAAGTTGGTACATAGTTGTTGGTTGTATACTTGATTTCGGTATGCCCTAAGTTTAGTCAAGCTTTTGAGATAGCAAATGAAGTCAAAAAATTATGAAACTTTAATTATGTACTATTCAGTATGTGTACTAGAAATGGTTTGAAAACCATGGAAATTTATGCTGTAGAAAAATTATGAAAATTCTTGCAAGTTGAAGGAACAATAGAGGAGCTTGTAGGGCAGATTTCTTGTGTTGTAAAGAAATGGTCATAACTTACTCTAGGAAGCTTGAAAAATTATACCGTAACTTTTATTGGAAACTATATTCATATATGTTTTCATATTGATAAGGTTGGACCCATGTATTTACACAATTTTGGAATATAGGATGGTTGAGTATAGAGGGCGATAATCTAAGGCCATACTGGATACCCATGAAAGAATATTGTTATCTCCTCTTTCCAGAGAGTATTTTGAGTACATGTTTCATGTGTATATACATTGAGAAGTATAATTTCATGTTTACTTGGCTTTGGTTATAAATTCCTTATAAGGTATTTCCTATAGTTGAATGTTCATAACTTTATCAACATGTGTACCATTGTTTTGTCTTTCATGGAATGGGACTGAAGTGGAATTATATTGTTGTTGTATAGTCATGGAAAGTTACATAATTATGTTAGAATAATACTTATGATTGAGATTCAGTACTGATTTGGTTGGATGGACAGGTGTAAGGTCTAATCAATCCAGTTCAGCTTCACCCGAAGGAAACATAAATACATAGTTGACAACCCAAGGTGAGTGTACTCACTGGAATGATGTATTTGTATACTATTACGAATATGATCATAATGTTATGAATGTGAAATTGTTCATTTCAGTTTACCAAAATGGGAGGTTACTCCCCGACCCGAATGGGGGAGATTTGTCTATTAATGACAAGGGGTTACTCCTCGTCCAGGAATGGGGGAGAATTGTCTATTTAGACAGGATATGTAAATCATGATTCGAAAAAGTTGGTCATTCATTATGAATTAGCCGGATAAGTTCATACATAATTATGTGGACATGATTTATTGCATTTAAATTTATGCAGTAGTATAGTAGTGATGCATTCACTGGGTTATTTTGCTCACGGTTCCTATGTTCACATTTTTCAAGTAACGTGATGTCACTGTCAAATCTAGGTGGTCGGGTTGGGTTAGCCAGGAATGGGAGAAATAATGATTTTATGTAAATATAAATGATGTAATTAAGTTAACTTATCCTTCAAGAAAGTTTATATGGACATGACTACTCTGATGTTGTAAAAAGGCTTTCAATTATATGGATTTACAATGATGACTCTGAAATAAAACTCGTGTTTATGGTTTGGTTAGATTAATTATGGTTTGACTCACTTTGACTTTCAGACTTAATTATAAGTAACTGGGTTGGGGTGTGTCAGCTTTTGGTATCAGAGCCTAGGTTTTTAGAGGTTCTGGAGTGAGAAGAGTCTAGATTTGGCAGTGAATGTTAGAAATATATTTTATTTGATACTGACGATTATGTTGGGAAAGATATGTATATCTGCATGTTGTTATATGTTTGATTCATTTAAGATATAAGAGAATGGAACGAGGGAATGTAAATGTGAGAATCGAAGATGAGGCTTCAAATATTCCAGCAGAAGCGGAGGTTGAGCAACCTATTCAGATAAATGTGGAACCTGAGACAGAACAACTGACAGATATGCAAAAAATGGCACGTGCTATGACTCTAATGGCAGAGAAGCAAGCTAGATTTGTGGCCCGGATGGAAGAATAACAGACCCAAAAACTGGAGGCACAAGCATTGGCTAGGGATGAGGAGGTGATACACCGGGAAGAAAGGAGTACTTCACATGAGAAATTTATTAAGATGAACCCACCATCGTTCGAAGGAGCAGTCGATCCTGTAGAGGCATAAGTCTGGGTTAAAGAGATTGAACTTAACTTTGGGGTGATGAGGATGCCTGAAAATCAACGGGTGACCTTGGCAACGTATATGATGAAAGGAGAAGCTAAGTACTGGTGGGATGCCACAAAACATTTGTTGATTACTCCAAGAGGCGAGAATTTGATCTCATGGGATGCTTTTGTTAAAGCCTTGCATGACAAATATTTCCCCCCAATGTATCAAAAACTAAAGGAGAAGGAATATTTCATTTTGAGTCAGGGGAGTATAACAGTTAGAGAATATGAAGCTAAACTTACAGCCTTATCTCGTTTTTCTTCGAGGTTTATACGGAATGAGGAAGATATGTGCAGCCAATTTCTCGATGGACTAGAGTTAGTTATTAAATCAAGGCTATCGGCTTTAGAGACTGTGAATTATTCAGCCTTGGTGAACAAAGCCCTGCTGGTAGAAAAGGACGTGAATGAAGCGAGAGGGAATCGAGAACGAGGTGTAAAGAGAAACAGATTTGATCCAAACTATAAAAAGGGTAGCGATACCGAATATTCAAGGTTTGGAGGGCAGAAATTCCAACAGGGTAGAGGTGGAAGTAGTTTGCAAAGGAGTGAAGCTAGTGGTGGAAGAGGTTCAGGAGTTTTAGCACAAGGAGATCCGAATGTTTGTTTCTTTTGTGGTACATCGGGCCATATAAAAAGAAATTACCCAAAGTTACTGAATATAGAATGTTTTACCTATCATCAGAAAGGCCATCTGAGAAAGAATTGTCCTATGTTATCAAAAGCGATTTCAGTCAGTAGTGTGGGGCCTCATAAAGGATCCTCTCCAGGCAGTGCCACCAGGGGAAGAGGTACAGGACAAGCAAGTGGATCGAAGGCACGAGGAAGAGTGTTTGCGATGACATTGCAAGATGCCCATGCTACACCTGAAGTGGTTACAGGTAAACTTTCTATTGCAAACAAAGATTTGTATGCACTCATTGATCCTGGATCTATGCATTCATTTGTGGCATTAGATATTGTTTCATATTTGGGTAGACCATGTTCATTTCTCAATTGTGCCTTATATATTTCTACCCCAATGGAAAGTGTAATTCTGGTTGAGCATGTTTATGAAGATTGTGTCTTATGAATGGGTAAGCGAGATTTCTATGTTGACTTGATACTGTTGGCCATTCGAGATTTTGATATTATATTGGGGATGGATTGGTTATCATCATATCATGCTTCCATTGATTGTTTTCGCAAATAAGTTACGTTTCATCTGCCTGGTGAACCTGAGTTCCAGTTTACAGGAGAAAGGAATGTTATCCCTAATTGTCTTATCTCAGCAATTAAGAGCAAAAAGTTATTGAGTAAAGGTTGTACAGGGTATTTGGCTTATGTTGCTGATACTAGTAAAGAGACAGTTAAAATTCAAGATATACCAGTGGTTAGAGAGTTTTCTGATGTCTTCCCAGAGGAATTGCCAGGATTGCCACCCGATAGGGAAGTAGAGTTTTCTATTGAATTAATTCCAGGTACTGGTCCAATTTCTCTTGCTCCATATAGAATGGCACCATCGGAGTTGAAAGAATTAAAAGTGCAATTACAAGATCTGATAAGCAAAGGTTTCATTAGGCCTAGTGTTTCACCATGGGGAGCCCCAGTGTGATTTGTGAAAAAGAAAGATGGGATAATGCGATTATGTATTGATTATCGGCAGTTGAATAAGGTGACCATTAGAATTAAGTACCCTCTACCTCGTATCGATGACTTGTTTGACCAATTACAGGGGGCAACAGTATTTTCGAAGATTGACTTGAGATCGGGTTACCACCAATTGAAAGTAAAGGATAGTGATATTTCCAAAACAACTTTTCGGACTCGATATGGGCACTATGAGTTTTTGATGATGCCATTTGGATTGACTAATTCTCCAACAGTTTTTATGGATTTGATGAATCGGGTGTAATACCCCGTAATTTTTATGACTTTTAAAATGGGTTATATTTTAAATTAATGGATTAGTTGGATTTTATTATTAATTAATTCATTTGGGTTTTATCCGGATTGTGGATATTAAAATGGATGATTCTCAATATTACTTAAAGATATTTAGGTAATATATGAATGTGATGTCATTGATATGACGGTGTGTTATAAAATCGATAATTTGAATTTTTAGTCAGACGCGGTATGGGACGTGTCGGGACTAATTTATTAAATTAAAAAGAAAATTTATTTTCTATCGATCTTATAGTCATTTCGACTGCGTCGTTGCGTCCGGAAGGTTCGAAATAGTCAGAAAAGTCTATTTGGATGTTAATTTTGAGTCTCGGGTCATTTGGAAATAAATAGACAACCCGAAAGGGCATTTTGGTCATTTTTCTAGGGGGTGAATAGTGATTTCGGATTTTGTCCTATTATAAGTATTGGTAGATTAAGTTTATGTGGGTTATTCATCTCCTCTACATAAAATAGAGAAGTCATCTTCCTAGAGAGAGTGAAAGGGTGATTGGGAAGGGAAAAGCCTACTTGGGAAGGAGAAGAACAAGAACCAAGGTTCACCTCCACCAACCACCACCGGAGGTTGACCGGAGAAGGGACAACCAACTGAGATATACTACACCAAAGGATCAGACCTTCAGTAAAGGCAAGTGTTTGATAATGGCAATTTAAGTTTGTATATTGTCCATGTTAGAATAGTATGAGAATAGAAGATTATTCATGTTTGGAAGAAATAATGGAGTATTAAATGGATTTCTGGAAACTGGAATGATATAGGAATTAAACTCATGTTTTAGGTTGATAATAATCCACGAAATAGTCATGAATCTGTTGAAGAAATTATGAAAACCATTGATGTGTTCTTGAAGATGATATGTTGATAATTTTCTGGAAATAAGGAGATAAACATGATTTTTAATCCAATCCCTTGATGATCATAAGATGCTTAGAGTACTGGAAATCGTTCATATATGTTGACATATCATGTAGTAATAATTATAACTCATTTTGGAGGTTAATATGAAGGATAGAATGAATAAAAATGGTGAAACCCGTAGTTGCTGAAATGCAGAAAAACCAGGCTGTGACCTGAGGGATCGATCGATCGACCCCCGCCTTCGATCGATCGACCTCCTCAGAATATGTAAAGTTGCTTCTTTTTAAATGTTGATTCTTATCCCAAACCTTTTGTGGATCTTTGGTGATTATTATTTGGATATTATGAGACTTAGAAAATATCAGTAAACCCTTAATAAGATTTGAATTAATTTGATTTGGATTCAAGTGATTAAAATGATGAAAATTATATTGAATGGAATTTCGGTTGCTAGATTCATTTGTTAAATTCCAAATGGGGATGTATGAGGATTTAAGATAGGACCAGTAGGGGTGATTTAATATAACACCTGGGTATCCTTAAGTTTACAAGAGGGTTTAATCATAAGTGAAAGAAGATGTGTTTATAAGAGATTTGAAACTATCGGTTTTAACCTTAATTAAAAGGAGAACTAAACTCGTAGTAATTCGGGAGAAATGATGTTATGGACCAGTAGGATATTAGTGACTTCTTACTGAATATATGTTGAGGAAAAACCTATTTGAATCTTGTGTATTGAGTGAGGGTAGCCTTAGGGTTACAATTTGAACATCAAGGACTGAGTTTAAGTTCATTATTGATTTCGCAAGGACGGAGTGTAATACAAGAGCGTAGTGGTATGTCTCCTGGATAGAGATGGGAGTTTAGAATACATTTGGTTGAAAGAGGGTATGAGGTTATCCCGATCGCGTATTTGAAGTTGACGGACCTCCACGTTCGACAAGTTAAGTAGTAGTGTATTGGAGGGGTTCCTTGTTTGGATTTCGCTTTGCGAGACGCTCCGCGCATGAACCTTAACGACGTCGGGAGTGGAGAGATGTTATAGGATGCGAGGATAATTAAATTATGAAGTAAAGATATGATATTTTATTACGTGGAATTTAAAAGAGATAAAATGCTACGTATGGGAATTATCTAAGGGTAGTGATATTACCTTATTGATATTATATTATAGGTATGATAATACCTATTTGATTGATTGATGATTTACGTGTATGACATACCGAGCTTACTTGCTATTGGTGGGAGGTTTGCGTGTGAGGGCTGTCATATCCTGATGAATCCATGGGATCTTTGATTTGTCGCTCGAGAACATAAGTCTATGAAAGACTTATCGGGGAGTTGATAAGTCCGCTGACTGTGGGTACGTAGGTATGTGCGTGACACATGGATACGAGAACTATGTTCGCCTCCAAAGTTTGTGTTATTGTTTATGGTTCGAGGAATCCTTACCGAACCTTTAGTCCCCTATTCGGTGACCAACGATATTGGGACATGATAGTAGAGTAATGCATTGCACCGCAGCTGTGACTCGAGGTGCCGTATTATATAAGAATATATATATATATATATATATATATATATATATATATATATATATATATATATATATATATATAATGGATTAAATGAATGATTGGATTTATTCTAGTTAAATCATCTACTGTGTGATAATTGTAGATAACGGTGAATAGAGAAAGATAATTGAATTAAGTTAATGAATGTTTATTGTAATGCTTAATTCATATTAATGAGAAATGATTCATGTTAATGAGAAACGATGAGAAATGTAAATGAATAATAATGTGACGTATGGTATGGGACATACGGGGATTATGATATGGGAATGGAATTATATTATGGAACTAGTGAGGAGGAACCATTAACTAGGAGGTTAATAGGAAACGTTAAGTGTGCACTCTAGTTGAGAGGTGAGAATGGCAAGTGAGAGTTGGGTCTAACATGTACATAATAAAAGATTTATTGCACTTGTTAAATACTTACTGTTTTAAAAATAATTTTCACAATCGGGCTCTGACCCGTTTCCTTGCATATTTTCTTTTCTATTGAATATTCTATATCAGGTGTCCAGCAGCAGGGACGCCAACCTTAGTTGATTATGACAGGCTATGGAGCTATGGAGTTTTGCTTAGACGCCTATCATCATTTGATTCACAGTATTCTCTTAGTTAGGGCATGTCGCCCAAAGGATTTCAGTTATCTTTTTTATCGAGGTCAAATACTATTGTATTCGGGTCTTTTTAATACAGTTGTTATTGATGGGATTACTGTAATGGATTAATATTATTTGGGAATGTTTATTCCAATTGCATTTAAATTCTTTTGTGTTATTTATTGTGTTATCAGTGTTGTAGAATAAAATGTGTAGTGTTATTCTTAAACTAAGAATGGTTTTGTTGAAATTTAAATTTGGAAAGTTTTTAACACCAGCTTAATTGGGTATTGGGTGAGTTGTAAATGTTTTCGACAGTGATGCTAAGAATGAGCCAACTGTATATTCTGTTTTAATTTGGTATGGGACTGGCCACCCGGTATTTAATTAGGCGGGGTGTTACAGGTGGTATTTGAGCATCAGGTTCTAGTGTCCTTTAGGATCTGTACGGCTTACTGTGTTTTCAGCTTATCGTTCTTTGATGTAGAGCCCTATGAGTAGGATTATTGATTTTCTATTTACGCCTACAAACTTAAGCTATTTTGAGATATCAAATACTGATAGTTTTCTCTTGTTTCAGATGCCTCCTCGACGTGCACCTCAGCCCGCCCCAGCTCAGGGTACAATGACTGCAGCCGAAGTTGCTGCAATTGTCGCTCAGGCAGTCAATGCAGCTTTAGCTGCTGTTCAGCAGGCTCCAGCACCGGCACCGGTTGTGCCACCCGTGCAAGGGCAAGTGTTTCCTACTGCATGGGAACGAGCGAGGGATGCCTTTCAGAAAGCGCACCCACCTGAGTTTCAAGGAGGATCAGATGTTGTGACTGCTAGCCAATGGAAGAAAGATATCCAACGGCACTTGAGAATGATTGAATGCACTGAGGTTCAACGTCAAATACTAGCCACATTCAAACTAGTAGGGCCAGCTTTGCAATGGTGAGAAGCTACGACCACTATGGAGGAGAGGGACACAATGACTATCCAAGACTTTTGGATACGGTTTGATGGGAAGTATTTTCCTTCCGCCATCCAGACAGAGATGAGGCGGAAGCTACTTGATTTGAAACAGGGAGAGAAAACTGTGGCGGAATATGAGGAAGAGTTTACGAGAATAACTAATTTGGTACCAGCTGAAGTACCTACTGAGGAGAGGAGAGTCCTAATGTTCACTGATGGGTTGAACTATAAAATTCGCCAACATTTATTGGGGAATCTTGCACTACGTACGTATGCAGATGTTCTTAATGCTGCAATGCTCCACTACCAGGATAACCGCTTACATAATCAGGGTGTCAAGCGGGGGTTTGGGTCAAGCCTGCAAGGCAAGACTACGGGGGGCAGTTCTAGTGGGACTCAGCCAGGGTAGAGTCATCAGCGTCAGAGTGAGCAGGGTTCCCAAACAGGGGACTATGCTAAGAGTTTGCGATCTAGAGATTCTCGATTTGAGGATAGAGGTATTGGGCAAGGACAACAGGGCCATCAGGGCCAGAGACAGGCTCATCAGGGCCAAGGGAAGGGAGGTAATGGCCAGCAGGTTTGGGGTCAACAGGGGCAAGGTGGTGGAAAGTTTGCGGGAAAATGTTTCGTGTGTGGCAAGTATGGCCATAAACGTCAAGATTGTCGTGAGAAAGACAAATTCCCTCAGCAACAACATGCTCGACAGGAGCCACAGGTACCAGTGTTTCCACCAGCTGCTCTTCCAGCTCCAGCTCCGGTGCTAGCACTACCTCCCATTCCAGCAGCACCCGCGCAGCAGGGTCAGTATGGGCGTGTATATAACATCCATCGGGCAGCGAATCAACAACCACCACCCGCGAATGAGGGTATGTTTTCTATCTAAGGGATTATGAAGCGTATATTGATTTTTGTAGTGATTGATATTGTGTGGGGAAAAGGGTTGCTAAACTTAACCTATAGCATCGTTATTTACGTAGACTCACTGAGGGGTGTGGGACACCTATATATTACTTGTTATCACGTGGGTTTGATTTTTATCATGGGATTACTTACCTTGGGCATGTCTGAGCGTGATGAGACTATCGGCGTGCATTGACTTGTGGTATAAGAGAGCGTATGTATTGCTACTATCCTGCATCTTGTCTTCTATAAGAGAGTAGATGCGTAGATCTATAAACCATATTTTTTTCAAATCGACAAACCAAATTTTTTATATATATACTATTGACTAAGGACCTTGGGAGTTTCGATGACCGACTACTTTAGGAAGTAGTGTATCGGGGTGGTTCCTTATTTGGATTTCGCTTGCGAGACACCCCACGCATGAAACTAATAACCGTTGGGAGTCGAAATAAGTTTGGTCTTTGGAATATGAGTTTATAACCTTTGCGAAAATTTTAATATTGAAAGCGGTACGAGAGCGTGTATGGGCTCCCTGGATGATTGGATTGTAGTAGTTTTCAGTATTGTAAAAAGGTAAGTAGTTGGAACTTCATGATTTATTTGTTCAATGTGTGAGGCTCAGTTTTCCCAAAGTTTGTCACAAGGACGGTATAGGGAAGATTAGGTAAAGTCTAAATTTGATTCAGTTGAAACTATATGGTGAGGCTTGGCGTATAACATCGATAGGGATTTTGTTAATGTACTGTTTGGGCGGTACATCTTGGATTTCTTGCGATGTGAGATTTATACTCGGAGTTGACCTTATCGGTATGACTTATATTCCTGAATTTCGGGACAAAATTATGTTGTAAGGGGGGAAGTATGCAATACCCCGTAATTTTTATGACTTTTAAAATGGGTTATATTTTAAATTAATGGATTAGTTGGATTTTATTATTAATTAATTCATTTGGGTTTTATCCGGATTGTGGATATTAAAATGGATGATTCTCAATATTACTTAAAGATATTTAGGTAATATATGAATGTGATGTCATTGATATGACGGTGTGATATAAAATCGATAATTTGAATTTTTAGTCAGACGCGATATGGGACGTGTCGGGACTAATTTATTAAATTAAAAAGGAAATTTATTTTCTATAGATCTTATAGTCATTTCGACTACGTCGTTGCGTCCGGAAGGTTCGAAATAGTCAGAAAAGTCTATTTGGATGTTAATTTTGAGTCTTGGGTCATTTGGAAATAAATAGACAACCCGAAAGGGCATTTTGGTCATTTTTCTAGGGGGGTGAATAGTGATTTCGGATTTTGTCCTATTATAAGTATTGGTAGATTAAGTGTATGTGGGTTATTCATCTCCTCTACACAAAATAGAGAAGTCATCTTCCTAGAGAGAGTGAAAGGGTGCTTGGGAAGGGAAAAGCCTACTTTGGAAGGAGAAGAACAAGAACCAAGGTTCACCCCCACCAACCACCACCGGAGGTTGACCGGAGAAGGGACAACCAACTGAGATATACTACACCAATGGATCAGACCTTCAGTAAAGGCAAGTGTTTGATAATGGCAATTTAAGTTTGTATATTGTCCATGTTAGAATAGTATGAAAAGAGAAGATTATTCATGTTTGGAAGAAATAATGGAGTATTAAATGGATTTCTGGAAACTGGAATGATATAGGAATTAAACTCATGTTTTAGGTTGATAATAATCCACGAAATCGTCATGAATCTGTTGAAGAAATTATGAAAACCATTGATGTGTTCTTGAAGATAATATGTTGATAATTTTCTGGAAATAAGGAGATAAACATGATTTTTAATCCAATCCCTTGATGATCATAATATGTTTAGAGTACTGGAAATCGTTCATATATGTTGACATATCATGTAGTAATAATTATAACTCATTTTGGAGGTTAATATGAAGGATAGAATGAATAAAAATGGTGAAACCCGTAGTTGCTGAAATGCAGAAAAACCAGGCTGTGACCTGAGGGATCGATCGATCGACCCCTGCCTTCGATCGATCGACCTCCCCAGAATATGTAAAGTTGCTTCTTTTTAAATGTTGATTCTTATCCCAAACCTTTTGTGGATCTTTGGTGATTATTATTTGGATATTATGGGACTTAGAAAATATCAGTAAACCCTTGATAAGATTTGAATTAATTTGATTTGGATTCAAGTGATTAAAATGATGAAAATTATATTGAATGGAATTTCGGTTGCTAGATTCATTTGTTAAATTCCAAATGGGGATGTATGAGGATTTAAGATAGGACCAGTAGGGGTGATTTAATATAACACCTGGGTATCCTTAAGTTTACAAGAGGGTTTAATCATAAGTGAAAGAAGATGTGTTTATAAGAGATTTGAAACTATCGGTTTTAACCTTAATTAAAAGGAGAACTAAACTCGTAGTAATTCGGGAGAAATGATGTTATGGACCAGTAGGATATTAGTGACTTCTTACTGAATATATGTTGAAGAAAAACCTATTTGAAGCTTGTGTATTGAGTGAGGGTAGCCTTAGGGTTACAATTTGAACATCAAGGACTGAGTTTAAGTTCATTATTGATTTCGCAAGGACGGAGTGTAATAAAAGAGCGTAGTGGTATGCCTCCTGGATAGAGATGGGAGTTTAGAATACATTTGGTTGAAAGAGGGTATGAGGTTATCCCGATCGCGTATTTGAAGTTGACGGACCTCCACGTTCGACAAGTTAAGTAGTAGTGTATTGGAGGGGTTCCTTGCTTGGATTTCGCTTTGTGAGACGCTCCGCGCATGAACCTTAACGACGTCGGGAGTGGAGAGATGTTATAGGATGCGAGGATAATTAAATTATGAAGTAAAGATATGATATTTTATTACGTCGAATTTAAAAAAGATAAAATGCTACTAATATACCCGTTTATATCCTGGGCCTGGCTAAAGATTATCTCCAAAACGGACGACCCTACGAGGGGCCGACCCTTCACCAGGCTCCAGCTGGCCTCCACCAGGCCCAGACGACCCTACGAGTGGCCGACCCTTCCCCAGGCTCCAGACGACCCTACGAGGGTACGACCCTCCACCAGGTTCCGGACGACACTACGAGGGGCCGACCCTCCACCAGGCTCCGGACGACACTACGAGGGTACGACAGTACGAGGCCAGAATTAAGCCAGGCTCACTACCGGAAGAAACTTTGCCCTCGGCCTCGGCTCATAGGCCGAGGGTGATATCATGACGGCGCGTAGTTTGGGAGACGCGTGGAACAGTGCGCGTCAGGCTCATATGACACGTGGCAGACCGTTATAACAGAATCACCCCCTCACGTGAGGGAATATTATGTCATCATTTGGCATCTACAGGTGTCAACAGGGGATTGGCTAGATCATTATTCACATGCACCATGCTTACTTGGGGGGTACACTACACCCCCCAAGACCTATATATACTTGTCACCTACAACCTTACAGGAGATCGATCCATGAACAGTAGCCCTAGCTAAAACTCTGCTTGTACACACACAGTAGAGAGAGAGAGGGTTATATGCATTGTATCCAAGGCCATTAGTGCCCATACTTAGTGGATCACACACTCACAGTGGATGTAGGCCAAATTGGCTGAACCACTATACATCAGTCTTATTTTCTTCTTATACTCATCCCCTTCTACACACTTACATACTTATATACTTGCATCTCTATGGCTGCCATAGCTACTACTGTTTGAGCTCATTATCACTTACCTAGTGGTGCTAAATCCCAGCATCATCAGTTTGGCGCCGTCTGTGGGAACGAGAAGACATCTCTTCCTTTGCACAGCTTGACCTCACTGGGCACTCTGGTGGTGAACCAACCCTCCCCCTGAGAGGAGGTGTTTCACCATTGAAAGAGACCCACTAAGGTTCCCAAGCTCACCATTCTTCAGCTGTTCTAGCTCAAGGCACATGGCACCTGAGATGCCACCACCACCTCTTCCCCTGCCGGATGAGGGGGGAAGACCCAGTTCCAGTCAGCCGCCGCCTCAGTCTGAGATGGCTGATGTGGCGGCAGCCCTAAAGTATCTGGCAGCAAGCCAACGGATGATGCAGGAGCAGTTCACAGCTCTAAGCCAGAACATACTGAGACCACCTGGGGTCTCACCTGAGATGATTACTCCGGCAGCAGCTCCAGGACAGCATGAGGCCAGGGGACCACCCCAGGCACCACGCAAAGACCTGCCACCCCCCTCAGCGGCGTAGGGATGTTGCTGACCCCCGGCGTCTGCGCCTGGGGAGGCAAGGAAACCCTTGCCCTGAGGACAGGTATGACGATCTGGAGGGAGAGGAGGACCCAATTGAATGCTGGGAACCGTATGAGGTCTCCAACAACACTGTGCGACCCCTCCAGGATAGTAGAGGAAAGTGCGTGAGACCGAACCCTTACGATCGCCCGAGAGGCTCTGCTTTTGATCGCTTGAGCAGGGGGTCGATCTTTGAGAGGCTAGGCCCAGTAAATGACCTGCGAGACAAGTTGTCCAGGTCAAGAAGTGCGGCGAGGTCCAGGCAGGAGGCAGCATATGGCCGACCCCAGGGGCGGGATGACGGCCAAAGGGAAGTGAACAGCAGACACAGGCCTGCTGCAGCAGAACCCTCCGTCCACCTTCAAGAGGCGGCTGGGGATAACATCG
This sequence comes from Sambucus nigra, assembly GCA_949130495.1. Taxonomy (NCBI): domain Eukaryota; kingdom Viridiplantae; phylum Streptophyta; class Magnoliopsida; order Dipsacales; family Adoxaceae; genus Sambucus; species Sambucus nigra. The sequence continues at coordinate 154,039,105 of OX422218.1, forward strand.
GTCGCGCCGACCCTGTGAGGCCCTGGAATGACTCAATCCAGCGGCTAGAGGATAAGATAGGTGATATATTGAAGAGCCGAGATCCCCTTCAGAAGGGATATACCATAGGCTCACCCTTTGTGGCGAAGATAGTCGACTTCCCTACGCCATCAAGGTTCAAGCCACCTGTGGTCACCCCAAGATACGATGGGAGCACCAACCCTGTCCACCATGTTGAGATGTATCAATCGGCAGCAGACATATACTCTATCTCAGATGAGATGAGATGTCGTGCCTTCTCCGGAACCCTGACGGGGGCTGCACACGTTTGGTACACGTCTCTTCCAAAAAATTCCATCGAAAACTTTAAGCAGATGGCCGACCTGTTCATCCATAATTTCTGCTTCGGGGTGAGGCCACAGAAGAAGACCACCCACCTGCTCTATGTCAAGCAGGGGAAGAGTGAGAGTCTGAGGGACTATATAGCCAGATTCAATAAAGAGAAGCTGGAGGTAGAAGACTACGAGGAAAGCATAGCTATGACAGCCCTGATTGGAGGACTCCAAAAGGGGAAGCTGTTATGGAAGCTTGCTGAAGACCCTCCGAGGACGATGGCCGAATTGCTGTCGACAGCAGGAAAGGTGATGAACGCCGAAGAGGCGATGGCCGCAAAATATGAAGACGAGAAGGGAGGTACTGGTGGGGGTAAGTACCCTAAGAAGAACAAAGAGGGGAAGAAGAGGTCCACGGACGACAAGTTCGCTGGTTACACCCCTCTGACGGTCAGCTGTGAGCAAATTCTCAATGAGATAAAGAGTGACCGATCCCTGAAGTGGACTGAGAAGCTAAGGGCAGCACCTGGCAAGAGAAATAAGAACCTGTGGTGTGAATTTCATCAAGACCACGGTCACGTGACAGACAAATTCTTTGCTCTGAAAGATGAGATTGAGAAGATGCTGAAAGAAGGGAAGCTCAGAAAGTACGCCGACAGAGGCGCCTTCAAGAGGGGCCGAGGGGACGACCCCAGAAAGAAGCGAGTCGATGGATGTAGAGAGGGTCCTCAAAAAAGAGGGGACGACCCTTCTGATGATGAGGATGACCCTGACCTCCCGCCGAGAGACGATCAGGGCCCCGTCAAGAGGCTTAATATGATCTCGCTCGGAGTGGGAATGATCTCTGGGGGTCTGGCAGGAGGAGGATCGGAAGTCGCAGATAGGAAGGCCCACGTGGCAGAAGCCAGGGCAGTGACGAAGACTGTACATTCGACCTCTCTGGAGGCCAAGCCAGAAAAGAGGAAGAAGGTGGATATGGACACACTGATAGTAGGGTTCTCACGAATGGACTTCAAAGGCCTCTTAGCCCAGCATGATGACCCGCTCGTCATCACGACCAGGGTGCATGGGTGTGAGGTGCCGAGGATCCTGGTGGATGGGGGATCATCTGCAGATGTAATGTTTTGGCCATGCTTCAAGGCCTTAGGTCTCAGCCGTGCTAGACTCGTCCCGTACCATCATCCGTTGATTGGATTCAGTGGGGAAAAATTTCACCCCCTTGGAGTGTATGAGGCTGATGTTAGGATGGGGGACGAGTGGCCGAGATGGCTCACCAGGAAGGTCAGTTTCTTTGTGATGGATGAGCATGTGTTTTCAGCCTATAATATCATATTGGGGCGGGTGGCCCTCAAAGGGTTCGAGGCCGTGCCGTCTACGGTCCACCAGATGATTAAATTCCCTACCCCATACGGGGTGGGGGAGGTTCAGGGAGACCAGACGACAGCGCGAGAGTGCTACTACAACTCCGCCGAAGAAAGGGAGGCACACAAGAGGGCTACGGCCACTTACAATATTGATACCCTAGACCCCAGGGACGAGACGAAGCTCAAGAAAGGAGAGGCCGCTGAGGAGGTAGAACCCATCGTCCTCGATGAGGATGACCCGGGAAAAACCGTCCAAGTTGGCAAGTCTCTGAGGCCCAACATCAAGGAAGACCTCATTAAACTGTTGAGGAAAAGACGAAGCGTCTTCGCGTGGAGTCATGTAGATATGCCGGGGATCGACCCTGAAATCATGTGCCACAAGCTCAATGTGGCAGAGGGAGTGAAGCCGGTAAAGCAGAAGAGGAGGATTTACTCTAGAGAGAAGTACGAAGTCATCAGGGATGAGGTCAAAAAGCTAGAGGACGCTGAATTTATCAGAGAGGTCATCTACCCTGAGTGGCTGTCCAACGCAGTCATTGTCCCAAAGGCCAACGGGAAGTGGCGGATGTGTGTGGACTTCACAGACCTCAACAAGCACTGCCCCAAAGACAGCTTCCCTCTCCCCCGCATTCACCAGATGGTAGATGCTACTGCAGGCCACGAGCTCATGAGTTTTATGGATGCCTACTCAGGGTACAACCAGATCTTCATGAACCCTGAAGACTCGGAGAGGACTGCCTTCATCACTGACAAGGGTACATACTGCTATAGGGTCATGCCCTTCGGTCTAAAAAATGCGGGGGCAACGTACCAGCGCCTCGAAAATAAAATGTTCGAAGATCAAATTGGGAAGTCTATGGAGGTCTACGTGGATGACATGCTGACCAAGAGTTTGAAAGCAGAGGATCATGTGGCAGACCTGGAGAGGACCTTTAATACGATGGACAAGTACCAGATGAAGCTTAATCCGGCCAAGTGTGTCTTCGGGGTCGGAGCGGGGAAGTTCTTGGGGTTCATTGTCAATCAAAGAGGCATCGAGGCCAATCCTGAAAAGATAAAGGCCCTTATTGAGATGAAGACCCCCAAGTCCATTAAAGACGTTCAAAGGCTCACAGGGAGAGTGGCTGCCTTGAACAGATTTGTGTCCAGGGCTACAGACAGGTGTCTACCATTTTTCAAGATCCTCAGGAAGGCCTTTGAATGGAGTGAAGAGTGTGATGAGGCTTTCAAGGAGCTAAAATCATACTTAGGGTCTCCCTTGCTGCTGTCACGACCCATGCAGGGTGAACGACTTTACGTGTACCTCGCCGTCTCAGAGTCTGCCATCAGCGCAGCCATTGTGAGAGACGAGGATGGTATACAGAAGCCTGTATACTTTAACAGCAAGGCACTCCAGGGGGCAGAGCAAAGATACCCGAGGATGGAAAAGTTGGCCTACGCCTTGATCCATGCCTCAAGGAAGATGAAACCGTACTTCCAGTCCCATACTATGGTCATCCTTACTGACTCTCCTCTTAGGCAGGTCCTACACAAGCCTGAAAAATCAGGAAGGCTAATGACCTGGGCTATAGAGCTGGGGGAGTTCGATATTGTGTATCAGCCTAAGACAACCATTAAGGGGCAGGCATTGGCAGATTTCGTGGTTGAATTTACTTGGGAGAGTGACGAGGCCGAGGGTGAGGGTCTAAGCCAGACAGATACCCAGCAAGGCAGGCTCACCGACCCTCCTGCAGATAAGGCTGAGACAAGCACCGCTAGAAGAAAGGTGGCTGAAAATGAAGAGGGAAGATACCTTTTTAGACAAGGGTCACTCGTCGAGGGAAATTTCTCGGAGGAACATGCTGTGTGGAGTCTCTTCGTCGACGGGTCCTCTTGCGGAAGCGGGAGCGGAGCTGGATTGATAGTATCAGCACCCGACGGCACAGACATCGAGTACGCCCTGAGGTTCAATTTCAAAGCCTCCAACAATGAGGCTGAGTATGAGGCCTTGATAGCTGGCCTTTCCTTGGCCAAATCTCTTAGTGTCGGCCAAATTTTGGTTCACAGTGATTCAAGGCTGGTGGTGAATCAGATACTAGAAGCCTATGAGGCGAAAGACGAGAGGATGGCTAGGTATCTTGAGAAGGTGAGGTCATTGCTAAAAAACTTTAAAGAAGTGAAATTCAAGAGGATACCTAGGCTCGACAATGGCCGTGCTGACGCCCTTGCAAGGTTGGCCTCAGCTACTAGGACAGACATAAGGAGGACAGTCCCGGTAGAAATCTTGCTTCGACCAACTATCGAAGACGTCGAGGGAACACTTGGCATTTGCATGAATGTTTCTCAAGAACCTTCATGGATGGATCCTCTGATCAGATACATTAAAGGGGGAAAGATGCCAGAAGCAAGCCAAGAGAGGAAGAAGCTGAGATACAGGGCTGCAAAGTTCGCTGTCATCGGAGACACGCTGTACAAAAAGGGGTTTCTGCTCCCCTTACTTAGGTGTGTGCATCCCTCAGAAGTCCCTTCTATTTTGCAAGATGTGCATGAAGGGTCGTGCTCAAGCCACATTGGGGGTAGATCCTTGGCAAAGAGGGTGATCACCCAAGGCTACTGGTGGCCGACCTTGGGGAAAGATGCTGCTGCATATGTTAAAAAGTGTGATAAATGCCAAAGATTTGCTACCATCCCTCACCAACCTCATCAGCCTCTTACCTCCATTACATCCCCATGGCCGTTTGCAGTGTGGGGGATTGACCTGGTAGGACCCTTACCGAGGGCAGTCAATAACTATCGGTTCCTCATCGTAGCAATTGACTACTTTTCAAAGTGGGTAGAGGCCGAACCAATGGTCACGATCACGGAGCAGAAGACCTTCCAGTTCATCTGGAAGAATGTGATATGCAGATATGGTCTACCCAACACCCTCATCTCGGATAACGGGACCCAGTTCAAGAATGCCTCTCTGCAGAAGTACTGTGAGAGGGTAAGTATCAAACAATTTTTCTCCACCCCAGGCCGACCTCAGGCCAATGGGCAAACCGAAGTTACGAACAGGACAATCCTAGATGGGATTAAGAAGAGGCTTGAAGAGGCAAAAGGAAGATGGGTCGAGGAGTTATATGCAGTGTTGTGGGCGTATAGGACGACAGTAAGGACCTCTACTGGGGAGACCCCATTCATGTTAGCTTATGGATCAGAAGCAGTCATCCCCACCGAAGTCGAGTTTCCCACTCATAGGGTCCAAATGTACGACCCCCAGGGAAATACGGAAGAGAGGAGACTTGACCTGGACTTGATTGAGGAAAGAAGGGAGGATGCTGAGATAAGGCAGGCTTCCTACCAGCAGAGGACTGCAAGGTTTTACAATCAGAGGGTGAAACAGAGACCTATCGCAGTAGGAGACTTGGTTCTCAAGAAGACTTGGCAAAAGCCCAACAAACTCCATCCTAATTGGCACGGCCCCTACAGGGTCATCGATGAAGTTTTCCCTGGGACATATAGACTAGAAAACCTAGAAGGGGAACCTTTTTCCAACCCCTGGAACGCAGATCATTTGAAGAATTACTACCAGTAGTGTTGTAAGGTCTTGATAGACCATAGTTATAATAGGAGTTTCTCCAACAGGACTTTGGAAAATTAATGAGAAATATGATTCCCCCCACCCTATAGTTGTCAGTTCCAGTATGCGTGGAAACATCTACAAAAAACCATTAATTTGGTAAGTGGATCCCTCGGCTATAATGAGGACCAGTGGAGGGGACGACCACTCCACTGTTCTCAAAAAAGACGAGGGTAGACTTAATTTAAAACCATTTGGTTAGTTGAACCCTCGGCTATAATGAGGACCAGTGGAGGGGACGACCCCTCCACTGTTCTCAAAAAAGACGAGGGTAGACTACATAAAAATCGTTAATTTGGTTAGTTGAACCCTCGGCTATAATGAGGACCAGTGGAGGGGACGACCCCTCCACTGTTCTCAAAAAAGATGAGGGTAGACTTAATTTAAAACCATTTGGTTAGTTGAACCCTCGGCTATAATGAGGACCAATGGAGGGGACGACCCCTCCACTGTTCTCAAGAAAGACGAGGGTAGACTTCATAAAAATCACATTTGGTTAGTTGAACCCTCGGCTATAATGAGGACCAATGGAGGGGACGACCCCTCCACTGTTCTCAAGAAAGACGAGGGTAGACTTCATTTAAAACCATTTGGTTAGTTGAACCCTCGGCTATAATGAGGACCAATGGAGGGGACGACCCCTCCACTGTTCTTAAGAAAGAGGAGGGTAGACTTCATAAAAATCACATTTGGTTAGTTGAACCCTCGGCTATAATGAGGACCAATGGAGGGGACGACCCCTCCACTGTTCTCAAGAAAGACGAGGGTAGACTTCATAAAAATCACATTTGGTTAGTTGAACCCTCGGCTATAATGAGGACCAATGGAGGGGACGACCCCTCCACTGTTCTCAAGAAAGACGAGGGTAGACTTCATAAAAATCATGTTTGGTTAGTTGAACCCTCGGCTTTAATGAGGACCAATGGAGGGGACGACCCCCTCCACTGTTCTCAAGAAAGACGAGGGTAGACTTCATAAAAATCATGTTAGGTTAGTTGAACCCTCGGCTATAATGAGGACCAGTGGAGGGGACGACCCCTCCACTGTTCTCAAAAAAGACGAGGGAAGACCATAAAAATCATTAATTTGGTTAATTGAACCCTCGGCTAAAATGAGGACCAGTGGAGGGGGCGACCCCACCGCTGTTCTCAAAAAAGAAGAGGGTAGGTTTTATTTAAAACCATTAAATTGGTTCATTGAACCCTCGGCTATAATGAGGCCAGATGAGGGGACGACCCCACACTGGTCCTCAAAAAAGACGAGGGAAGGGTTAGTAGCATCAACAATGAGCAAGCCATAATAGAATTAAATATGGAAGACAACAATTTTGGAAGGGAAGAGACAATGGTATTAATAAAACATAAAATATCAAGTGTTTTACAAGGCCATTAAACAAAAATACAAAAATGAGGGTATGGGCCACAGACGGCCACCCTAAGGGGCGATATCAGAAGGCAGAGCCTCAACATCAACCAATGGGGTCTCTTCAGCAATCATGACTGGCCGATCCTCAGACGTGCCGACCCCCTTAACATGAACTTGGGACTCCACTTGCGACAGGGCCTTAGCAATCAAGGGATCATCCAGCTGAACCACCTCAAGAGAAGGGCGGATGGATGATACTGTGTCGGCAAACTTTAGGACGACCCACCGACAGGCCGTCCTAATTCCCCTCTCAAGATATTCAAGGCCGAAGCCTTGGAATTCGTCAGAGACCTTGTAAGCCTCAACAGCATCAGCCTCGGCTTTCTGGACAGCTGCTTCAAGGTTAGTCTTGTGCTTGGCCTCCATATTGGTTAAGGCCTCGTCCTTGTCCTTGAGCAACAAGTCCCTGTCCATGATCAACAAGTCCTTAGCCTGCAGATCGGCATCATGCTGCCTCGTCAGCTCATCAAGGACTCTAGCGTGCTCAGTCCTTGTACTCTCCAGCTCGGCCCTCGCAGTGTCCAGCTCTGTCCGTAGGTCGGCCTCTTGTTGAATGGCCCTCTCAGCTTCGTGAAACTTTTGTTGATTCTCGGCCATCCACTTGGTGGCTGAGGTCAAGGCACAAACAGACTGCAAGAAAAAATGAACAAACATCAAGATGGGCCGAGGTAACAGTTAGTAAGAATAAAATTAAAAGGTCAAGACCAATACCTGAGCAAGGGAGTGCAGACCATAGTCGTACACTTTGGCAGGGGGCATCTTCACCAAGAACTCGAAGTCAGAGGCCGACGGTGCAAAGAACATCGAGGCCTTGGCTGCCCTTAAGTTTGTGATCAGCGACGAGGGGTCGGCCCTCAGATGGGCCAGATTTTGAAACCAGAAGGCCCCCATGCTCAATGAAGAGGTTGCCCCCTCAGAGGCCTCGACCCTGGCCCTTGTCTTAGGGTCAGGCCGATGCTCAACTGGAGCCTCAGGCTCCTTCCTTTTGTGGGTGTCGACTGTCGGCTCAACAACCGTCGGCCCTGAGGCCCTCGTCTTCTTTGGAGCTTGCTGAGGCTCCTTCCCCTTCTTCTTTGACAAACCAGCGAGTGGCTTGGAGCAGTCATTTCCCAGAGGTAATCTGACACACCTACAGGACGACCTGAAAAGGGTACCATGCATCAGAAAAATACAGAGATAAACAGGAAACACTTCAAAAAAGTAAAGAATGGAAAACGTGCTGTATAACTCACATAGTTCCGTCAGAGGGCCGACCCTCAGACCAGCTTCTTTGAGGTACCGAGGGGTCATCAAATCTTCGAACTTTGGGATCTCACCCCCTCTCCCTCGTCCCCTCAGGTACTCAACAATATCCCTTTCCTCCAGGCAAAGTCCGGGGTCTGACCTAGCTTTCATTGAGGGATTAGACCATTTGTTAGGGACCCTCGTACCATCGGCAGAAGGGGACACCTCGGTGGAGCACTCCCACGCCCCAGATATGAAGAAGAATCTCTTTTTCCAATCATGATTGGAAGTTTGAGCCACGTGGAGAAGTTTCTTCTCAGACCTTCTCGCCCCTAGATGATAGTATCCGGGCTGTTTAGATGAAGAGGTGATGTTGTAACAGGCCAAGAATACGTCGGACGAGGGCTCATCAGTGAAAGCGTTTTTCCACAAGGAAATGTAACCCAGGATCGTCCTCCAAGAGTTGGGTGGAAGTTGAGAGGGGGAGACGCCCAGAGCCGACAGAATATCTACAATGGCAGGGTGGAAGGGAAGTCTGACACCTACCTTGAACATTTGCTCATAAACTGCAACCTCTCCCTCTTGACAGTCAAAAACCCTCTCAGTATCAGAGGGAACCCTCATAGTTACCCCAGAGGGCACTCCGTAAATATGCCTCCATATCAGAAGGTCTCTATCCCTAACGGATGAGATAAAGGACGAGGCATGGGAAGTGTCAACCTCATCATCTGTATCATCGTCCTCGTCCTCATCTCCTTCCCCCTCATCACCTGCAGGAGGACCCTGGGGAAAAGCCACTTGGAAGGCATTGGGGGATAGGGTTGTCACAGGGACAGCCTCAGAGGGGATCGTACCTTCGGCCTCTCGGGGAGGGCTAAGGTCAGACGTGTCCCTTCTACCGGATGTTCCAGCACCAGTTGGCGAGGAAGCTCTCTCGTCCATTTCACTTGATTTGGGTGTCTCGGCCGGACGAGATGACGACCCACAAGACTCAGAGGGTTCAGATGGTCTTATGGTGGCAAGAGGAACGGGAAAGATGGGTCGTACCCAATTAGGGTCGGCCCCTCGTCTCCTCTCTTCCTCTTCCTCTATTCGTCTGATCTCGGTAAATAGTTTCTCTCTCAAAGATGGGAATTCAGACACTAAGTTGTAAAGCCTCCTAAGCATTAAAGGGAAGACCCTACACTTGGAGAAATTACACTAGACTTGGCTAATTCAACTACAAACACTTGGGGGATTGACCAGGTTTGACTTCTGGATTAAACCAAAGAACTAAAACGTTTTGTCAAGAACGTTCAAGAACTAACAACCGGAGAAGACACCGGAAAAGGCTATGGGGGAACTCTAAGAAAGTGCCGACCTACAACCCTAAAAAATACACAGAAATGAAGACAAAGGAAGGCGCGAGGAGAAAAAGGTTACCTGATGAGGAGAGAACAAGAGCGCTGCGAGGCCTGAAGGATTGAAGGCTGCAAATGGCGACTGGTTCTAGAGAGAGAGTAAACTTAGGCGCGAAGAAGAAGAAGCTGTGGAGAGAGAGAGCTTAAAAACTCTTAAATACCTTGGTAATAAATGGGCACATTTGCCAAGAAGGGTATAATCAGGGCACAGAGCCCCATGCGAGTGTGCAGCCGCCCTGCCTTGGGAACTTGAATGGCAATGAGTACCTGCCCATGTGTCACTCACCTAACTGGTCATACACGCATCCCAATTTCAGCATTATCCCTCAGCCATCTCAATGACACCTATGGCTAAGGGCTGGGGGTGATTGATATACCCGTTTATATCCTGGGCCTGGCTAAAGATTATCTCCAAAACGGACGACCCTACGAGGGGCCGACCCTTCACCAGGCTCCAGCTGGCCTCCACCAGGCCCAGACGACCCTACGAGTGGCCGACCCTTCCCCAGGCTCCAGACGACCCTACGAGGGTATGACCCTCCACCAGGTTCCGGACGACACTACGAGGGGCCGACCCTCCACCAGGCTCCGGACGACACTACGAGGGTACGACAGTACGAGGCCAGAATTAAGCCAGGCTCACTACCAGAAGAAACTTTGCCCTCGGCCTCGGCTCATAGGCCGAGGGTGATATCATGACGGCGCGTGGTTTGGGAGACGCGTGGAACAGTGCGCGTCAGGCTCATATGACACGTGGCAGACCATTATAACAGAATCACCTCCTCACGTGAGGGAATATTATGTCATCATTTGGCATCTACAGGTGTCAACAGGGGATTGGCTAGATCATTATTCACATGCACCATGCTTACTTGGGGGGTACACTACACCCCCAAAGACCTATATATACTTGTCACCCGGGGTCTCACCTGAGATGATTACTCCGGCAGCAGCTCCAGGACAGCATGAGGCCAGGGGACCACCCCAGGCACCACGCAAAGACCTGCCACCCCCTCAGCGGCGTAGGGATGTTGCTGACCCCCGGCGTCTGCGCCTAAGGAGGCAAGGAAACCCTTGCCCTGAGGACAGGTATGACGATCTGTAGGGAGAGGAGGCCCCAATTGAATGCTGGGAACCGTATGAGGTCTCCAACAACACTGTGCGACCCCTCCAGGATAGTAGAGGAAAGTGCATGAGACCGAACCCTGACGATCGCCCGAGAGGCTCTGCTTTTGATCGCTTGAGCAGGGGGTCGGCCTTTGAGAGGCTAGGCCCAGTAAATGACCTGCGAGACAAGTTGTCCAGGTCAAGAAGTGCGGCGAGGTCCAGGCAGGAGGCAGCAGATGGCCGACCCCAGGGGCGGGATGACGGCCAAAGGGAAGTGAACAGCCGACACAGGCCTGCTGCAGCAGAACCCTCCGTCCACCTTCAAGAGGCGGCTGGGGATAACATCGGCCGCGCCGACCCTGTGAGGCCCTGGAATGACTCAATCCAGCGGCTAGAGGATAAGATAGGTGATATATTGAAGAGCCGAGATCCCCTTCAGAAGGGATATACCATAGGCTCACCCTTTGTGGCGAAGATAGTCGACTTCCCTACGCCATCAAGGTTCAAGCCACCTGTGGTCACCCCAAGATACGATGGGAGCACCAACCCTGTCCACCATGTTGAGATGTATCAATTGGCAGCAGACATATACTCTATCTCAGATGAGATGAGATGTCGTGCCTTCTCCGGAACCCTGACGGGGGCTGCACACGTTTGGTACACGTCTCTTCCAAAAAATTCCATCGAAAACTTTAAGCAGATGGCCGACCTGTTCATCCATAATTCTTTTGTGTTATTTATTGTGTTATCAGTGTTGTAGAATAAAATGTGTAGTGTTATTCTTAAACTAAGAATGGTTTTGTTGAAATTTAAAGTTGGAAAGTTTTAAACACCAGCTTAATTGGGTATTGGGTGAGTGGTAAATGTTTTCGACTGTGATGCTAAGAATGAGCCAACTGTATATTCTGTTTTAATTTGGTATGGGACTGGCCACCTGGTATTTAATTAGGCTGGGTGTTACAGGTGGTATTAGAGCATCAGGTTCTAGTGTCCTTTAGGATCTGTACGGCTTACTGTGTTTTCAGCTTAGCGTTCTTTGATGTATAGCCCTATGAGTAGGATTATTGATTTTCTATTTACGCCTACAAACTTTAGCTATTTTGAGATATCAAATACTGATAGTTTTCTCTCGTTTCAGATGCCTCCTCGACGTGCACCTCAGCCCGCCCCAGCTCAGGGTATGATGACTGCAGCCGAAGTTGCTGCAATTGTCGCTCAGGCAATCAATGCAGCCTTAGCTGCTGTTCAGCAGGCTCCAGCATCGGCACCGGTTGTGCCACCCATGCAAGGGCAAGTGTTTCCTACTGCATGGGAACGAGCGAGGGATGCCTTTCAGAAAGCGCACCCACCTAAGTTTCAGGGAGGATCAGATGTTGTGACTGCTAGCCAATGGAAGAAAGATATCCAACGGCACTTGAGAATGATTGAATGCACTGAGGTTCAACGTCAAATACTAGCCACATTCAAACTAGTAGGGCCAGCTTTGCAATGGTGGGAAGCTACGACCACTATGGAGGAGAGGGACACAATGACTATCCAAGACTTTTGGATACGGTTTGATGGGAAGTATTTTCCTTCCGCCATCCAGACAGAGATGAGGCGAAAGCTACTTGATTTGAAACAGGGAGAGAAAACTGTGGTGGAATATGAGGAAGAGTTTACGAGATTAACTAATTTGGTACCAGTTGAAGTACCTACTGAGGAGAGGAGAGTCCTAATGTTCACTGATGGGTTGAACAATAAAATTTGCCAACATTTATTGGGGAATCTTTCACTACGTACGTATGCAGATGTTCTTAATGCTGCAATGCTCCACTGCCAGGATAATCGCTTACATAATCAGGGTGTCAAGCGGGGGTTTGGGTCAAGCCTGCAAGGCAAGACTACTGGGGGCAGTTCTAGTGGGACTCAGCCAGGGCAGAGTCATCAGCATCAGAGTGAGCAGGGTTCCCAGACAGGGGACTATGCTAAGCGTTTGCGATCTGAAGATTCTCGATTTGAGGATAGAGGTATTGGGCAAGGACAACAGGGCCATCAGGGCCAGAGACAGGCTCATCAGATCCAAGGGAAGGGAGGTAATGGCCAGCAAGTTTGGGGTCAACAGGGGCAAGGTGGTGGAAAGTTTGCGGGAAAATGTTTCGTGTGTGGCAAGTATGGCCATAAACGTCAAGATTGTCGTGAGAAAGACAAATTCCCTCAGCAACAACATGCTCGACAGGAGCCACAGGTACCAGTGTTTCCACCAGCTTCTCTTCCAGCTCCAGCTCCGGTGCTAGCACTACCTCCCATTCCAGCAGCACCCGCGCAGCAGGGTCAGTATGGGCGTGTATATAACGTCCATCGGGCAGCGAATCAACAACCACCACCCGCGAATGAGAATATGTTTTCTATCTAAGGGATTATGAAGCGTATATTGATTTTTGTAGTGATTGATATTGTGTGGGCAAAAGGGTTGCTAAACTTAGCCTATAGCATCGTTATTTATGTAGACTCACTGAGGGGTGTGGGACACCTATATATTACTTGTTATCACGTGGGTTTGATTTTTACCATGGGATTACTTACCTTGGGCATGTCCGAGCGTGATGAGACTATCGGCGTGCATTGACTTGTGGTATAAGAGAGCGTATGTACTGCTACTATCCTGCATCTTGTCTTCTATAAGAGAGTAGATGCGTAGATCTATAAACCATATTTTTTTCAAATCGACAAACCAAATTTTTTATATATATACTATTGACTAAGGACCTTGGGAGTTTCGATGACCGACTACTTTAGGAAGTAGTGTATCGGGGTGGTTCCTTATTTGGATTTCGCTTGCGAGACACCCCACGCATGAAACTAATAACCGTTGGGAGTCGAAATAAGTTTGGTCTTTGGAATATGAGTTTATAACCTTTGCGAAAATTTTAATATTGAAAGCGGTACGAGAGCGTGTATGGGCGCCCTGGATGATTGGATTGTAGTAGTTTTCATTATTGTAAAAAGGTAAGTAGTTGGAACTTCAGGATTTATTTGTTCAATGTGTGAGGCTCAGTTTTCCCAAAGCTTGTCACAAGGACGGTATAGGGAAGATTAGGTAAAGTCTAAATTTGATTCAGTTGAAACTATATGGTGAGGCTTGGCGTATAACATCGATAGGGATTTTGTTAATGTACTGTATGGGCGGTACATCTTGGATTTCTTGCGATGTGAGATTTATACTCGGAGTTGACCTTACCGGTACGACTTATATTCCTGAATTTCGGGACAAAATTATGTTGTAAGGGGGGAATTATGTAATACCCCGTAATTTTTATGACTTTTAAAATGGGTTATATTTTAAATTAATGGATTAGTTGGATTTTATTATTAATTAATTCATTTGGGTTTTATCCGGATTGTGGATATTAAAATGGATGATTCTCAATATTACTTAAAGACATTTAGGTAATATATGAATGTGATGTCATTGATATGACGGTGTGATATAAAATCGATAATTTGAATTTTTAGTCAGACGCGGTATGGGACGTGTCGGGACTAATTTATTAAATTAAAAAGGAAATTTATTTTCTATCGATCTTATATTCATTTCGACTGCATCGTTGCGTCCGGAAGGTTCGAAATAGTCAGAAAAGTCTATTTGGATGTTAATTTTGAGTCTCGGGTCATTTGGAAATAAATAGACAACCCGAAAGGGCATTTTGGTCATTTTTCTAGGGGGTGAATAGTGATTTCGGATTTTGTCCTATTATAAGTATTGGTAGATTAAGTGTATGTGGGTTATTCATCTCCTCTACACAAAATAGAGAAGTCATCTTCCTAGAGAGAGTGAAAGGGTGCTTGGGAAGGGAAAAGCCTACTTGGGAAGGGGAAGAACAAGAACCAAGGTTCACCACCACCAACCACCACCGGAGGTTGACCGGAGAAGGGACAACCAACTGAGATATACTACACCAAAGGATCAGACCTTCAGTAAAGGCAAGTGTTTGATAATGGCAATTTTAGTTTGTATATTGTCCATGTTAGAATAGTATGAAAATAGAAGATTATTCATGTTTGGAAGAAATAATGGAGTATTAAATGGATTTCTGGAAACTGGAATGATATAGGAATTAAACTCATGTTTTAGGTTGATAATAATCCACGAAATAGTCATGAATCTGTTGAAGAAATTATGAAAACCATTGATGTGTTCTTCAAGATGATATGTTGATAATTTTCTGGAAATAAGGAGATAAACATGATTTTTAATCCAATCCCTTGATGATCATAAGATGTTTAGAGTACTGGAAATCGTTCATATATGTTGACATATCATGTAGTAATAATTATAACTCATTTTGGAGGTTAATATGAAGGGTAGAATGAATAAAAAAGGTGAAACCCGTAGTTGCTGAAATGCAGAAAAACCAGGCTGTGACCTGAGGGATCGATCGATCGACCCCTGCCTTCGATCGATCGACCTCCCCAGAATATGTAAAGTTGCTTCTTTTTAAATGTTGATTCTTATCCCAAAACTTTTGTGGATCTTTGGTGATTATTATTTGGATATTATGGGACTTAGAAAATATCAGTAAACCCTTGATAAGATTTGAATTAATTTGATTTAGATTCAAGTGATTAAAATGATGAAAATTATATTGAATGGAATTTCGGTTGCTAGATTCATTTGTTAAATTCCAAATGGGGGTGTATGAGGATTTAAGATAGGACCAGTAGGGGTGATTTAATATAATACCTGGGTATCCTTAAGTTTACAAGAGGGTTTAATCATAAGTGAAAGAAGATGTGTTTATAAGAGATTTGAAACTATCGGTTTTAACCTTAATTAAAAGGAGAACTAAACTCGTAGTAATTCGGGAGAAATGATGTTATGGACAAGTAGGATATTAGTGAATTCTTACTGAATATATGTTGAGGAAAAACCTATTTGAATCTTGTGTATTGAGTGAGGGTAGCCTTAGGGTTACAATTTGAACATCAAGGACTGAGTTTAAGTTCATTATTGATTTCGTAAGGACGGAGTGTAATACAAGAGCGTAGTGGTATGTCTCCTGGATAGAGATGGGAGTTTAGAATACATTTGGTTGAAAGAGGGTATGAGGTTATCCCGATCGCGTATTTGAAGTTGACGGACCTCCACGTTCGACAAGTTAAGTAGTAGTGTATTTGAGGGGTTCCTTGTTTGGATTTCGCTTTGCGAGACGCTCCGCGCATGAACCTTAACGACGTCGGGAGTGGAGAGATGTTATAGGATGCGAGGATAATTAAATTATGAAGTAAAGATATGATATTTTATTACGTGGAATATAAAAGAGATAAAATGCTACGTATGGGAATTATCGAAGGGTCATATTACCTTATTGATATTTTATTATAGGTATGATATTACCTATTTGATTGATTGATGATTTACGTGTATGACATACCTAGCTTACTTGCTATCGGTGGGAGGTTTGCGCGTGAGGGCAGTCATATCCTGATGAATCCATGGGATCTTTGATTTGTCGCTCGAGAACATAGGTCTATGAAAGACTTATCGGGGAGTTGATAAGTCCGCTGACTGTGGGTACGTAGGTATGTGCGTGACCCATGGATACGAGAACTATGTTCGCCTCCAAAGTTTGTGTTATTGTTTATGGTTCGAGGAATCCTTACCGAACCTTTAGTCACCTATTCGGTGACCAACGATATTGGGACATGATAGTACGAATTCCCAAAGTACAGAGATGAATACAACATTCCTAATATTTAGGGCTCTATATCAAAGAAAGCTCAGCGGAAAACATAATAAGCCGTCAGATCCTAAAGGACACTAGAACCTGATGCTCTGATACCACCTGTGACACCCCGACTAATTAAATACCGGGTAGCTACTCCTTTATTAAATTAATTCAAAATGCCAAGTTGGCTCAGTTAATAGCATCACTGTCGAAAACATTTTTATTATTACCCTAGTATTTAAAAAGTAAGTGCCAAATTTTATTTAAAGTCTGATTAACATGCAACAAGTGTAATAAAGAATAATAACACCATTCACCATAATGAAGTAAATATAATAACCATCACATAACGTAAATAAAGTCTAGAGGAAAACTCCTCACTACAATCCCACAACTGAAATAAGTAAACTGAATACTAAATGAATACATGCCAAAGTCTGAAAACTGTAATGGAAATGTAACTCTAATAGAAATGGGCAACATGCCCTACAACTGATAGATAATGAATCTGGAATCCAAGTGATAGAGGCGTCTACAAGCAAATCCCTGTAGCTTCCACAAACAGCTACATCTCGTCACCAGAATGAGTATCCTATGCATGGTGTCCTTGTGGCTGGGCACCTAAAATGGTTTTACAAGAAAAGTAGATTTGAAAGCAAACGGGTCAGAGCCCGAATGTGGAGTTATATTTTAAAAACCTGCAAGTGCTTTAAAAACATTTAAAACATTAAATGCAAAGTACATGTTAGGACGTGCACTCACATGATATTCTCACCTCTCGTCTAACTGTGCACTCCTAACGTAAGTACCCATCTACAACGACACAAACCACTAGCTAAGTGACATCATATCTAGCTAGACTGTCATAGGTCCTACCCTTATTACTCGGTTCTATTAACATTATAACGCTCGTAATTAAATATGGATTTAACGTAAACTCAGATGCTCAATATGCAATATATTACACTAACAGCTAACTCGTTATGTCTCTCGAATCAATACCGTAATTATATTCACAACATCAACATGAAGGTTCCCATTAATTAAGTGTATATTATTCACATCATAAATATACAATACAAGCACCCCGAGAACTAAGCTGTGGTGCACACATACTCTGCTATCCATCCCGGTACATCACGTACATAAGGATTACATATTCCGAATCTTTCAGGAATAGTTCACAAATAACAACATCACAAATAATGGAGGCGAACACAGTCACATCACATGGGTCACGCACATACCTACGCTCCCACGATCAGCGGACTTATTAATATCCCAATAAGTCTTTCTATGACCTATGTTCATCAAGGTAACCAGTCTAAATCCGGGCAACACAAGGATTAGAGGGCCCTAAGCGAACGCAAACCTCCCGTGATAGCAAGTATGGTAGGTATGTCATACACACAATTCATATACCAATACTAAGTAAACACACGTCTTAGTAATCCCGTAGTTTAATTGTAGTACTATTCTCATTCTAGTACCAATATATAATTTACACACTTTATACGATTCCGATTAATAATCATACGCGCTATAATCTATTCTCACGTCGTAGTAGACACTCACGTCTCAACCCAAACGGTTCATTGATTTAAATCACTCGTATATAATTTACTCCTCATAATAACCCAAAAGTCCCAAATCTATCCATACATCATCAAAGGAAGGTTATCTATATCCTCGAACAAGTTTACGGGACTCCAAAAATCGAAACAGGCCAAAAAGGCCCAAACTGTCAACTCGTTAGAAGTCTCGTTCGAACGAGGCTGTTCGAACGAGGTTCCACTGTCGGCTCGTTAGAAGTCTCGTTCGAACGAGACTGTTCGAACGAGATCCAGTTCGTTCGAACGAACTGTACCTTCTAACAATATCTCGTTCGAACGAGATTATCGAATGAAGTTCTCTTTTTTTTTTTTCGGTAATTAAAGAGTATTAGAAACAAAAGATCCAAATAAACAAAGGCCAAAGAGTCAGCTAGATACATGCATCTAGAGACCAACGATCTAAACATTTAGTCATACAAGAGAGAGTTGGGTAATCCCCATAAATTACAAGTCATCCAGTTGGAGTAAGATCTTCGATATTTCTTCCAATAGCTAGATTTTCCTCGCACCATTTCCTCGATGCTCCTAATCACCTTGGACGTTGTGGCCAATCCCTTGTTATGGAGCCTACTATTTCTTTCCTGCCACAGACAATAGATGGTGGCAGAGAAGGAAGTGGTCTTAATCCTGGATTTTAGGTCAATCCCTTTACTATCAGCAACAGCCTTCCTGATCTCAATATCCCACCTTCCCATAGCTCTATAAGATTGGTTCCTAAATAGAATCTCATCCCAAACAATTTTGGAGAATGGGCATTCCATTAAGATGTGCTTAATAGTCTCAATCCCAGAGTTACAAAGCAAACAGGCTTTATTATCGACAACTCCCCAATCAAAGAGTTTATCTTTAGTCACTAAAGCCTTTCTGCAAGCCAACCAAAGAATGAAAGAACACTTTGGGATACTCATCTTGTTCCAAACCAGCCCATGCCATTGAACTTCATTCCCCCTAGAATAGGTGGACTCATATGCAGACGCAATAGAGAAGTTACCCGACCTGTTAGGAGTCCACTTTACACTATCAGAGGTCATAGGATTTATAGAAGGCAAGGGAGAGTTTTTGATATCATTCAGCTCCCAAGTGGTAGAAGCTGGCCATTTCCAATTGAACCCATCAATGAATTCGGAGACCTTAGCCTTGGAGTTGCTAGCAGCATCATATATGGTTCTATCCCCAAAAAGAGGTTGAAGAGGGCCAAGGTGGTGCCAATTATCATGCCACATGAACGTATTCCTGCCATTTCCAATAACAGCCTTAACCATGAGTCTACATTCCTCTCTAGCTTTAAGAATTTTCCTCCAGCTCCATGAAGAGTCTTGAGGAATGGGAATTGCCCATATGCTTCTCCCTTTTATCTTATAAGTTGACACCACTTGACCCAAAGACTATCCTTTTTGTTGAAGAGGTTCCAAAGGTTTTTCATCACTGCAGCCTTGTTCCAATGAGTCAGGCACTTTATTCCCAGACCCCCTTCCTTTTTAGTCTTGCAGACCTCATCCCACGCCACTTTAGCTCCACTGTGCTTGAGCTCAGGGCCTGTCCATATGAACTCTCTAATACATTTCTCAATAGCCTTCACCACACTTTTAGGCAGGATAAAGATCGATGACCAATAAATTTGGGAACTAAACAGGACAGAAATTGCAAGCTGCAATCTGCCTGCATAACTCAGGAATCTAGTGGTCCAGCTTTTGACTTTATTAGTAATTTTGTCAATAAGAACCATACAATCCACATGCTTGAGTCTAGTAGAGATGAGGGGGACTCCCAAATACTTGAAAGGAGGCTGCTGGTGGGAGATGCCCAAGGAAGAAGACATAAAGCTGATAATTTCAGCATTCACTCCAGAACAGTAAAAATTACTTTTAGCCATATTGGGGATTAACCCACTATAATCAGCAAATTCCTCAAGCGCATCCTTAACACAATCCACAGATTGGGTATCACCATTGCAGAAAACCACCAGGTCATCCGCGAAGCACAGGTGGTTAATATTATTTTCTTTGCACTTGGGATGGTAAATGAAGGTATCTCTGCTAGCATGCTTATCAAGAATACAAGAGAGGGCCTCCATCACAATAAGGAAAAGAAAGGGGGATAGGGGATCTCCTTGCCTCAGCCCCTTTTTGCCTTCAAAGAACCCATTTAGAGACCCATTCAGACTAATAGAGTACCAGACAGAGGAAACACATGCCTTAATCCAAGAAACAAACCTGGGAGGGAAGTTGATTTGGATAAGAATGCCAAAAAGGAACTCCCAATCCACCGAATCATAAGCCTTCATAATATCAATCTTCACAGTGCATTTAGGAGTGTTAGATTCCCTGTGGTAATTCCTCATCAATTCTTGCAGCAAGAGAATATTATCAGTGATAGATCTCCCCTGGACAAAGGCAGCTTGGCTTTCATTAATCAATTGTGGCATAAGAGGCTTGAGTCTAAGGGTAAGAATCTTGGAAATACACTTATAAATCGTGTTGCAGCACGCAATGGGTCTGAAATCAGCCATAGTGTTTGGGTTAGGAACTTTGGGGATCAGAGCAAGAGAGGTGGTATTCCATTGTCTAGGCAAGTAGCTGTGGTTAAAAAAATGATGAATAGCTTCCATCACATCATCCCCCACAACATCCCAATTCTTCTTAAAGAAGGCAGCACTGAAACCATCAGGGCCAGGAGCTTTGTTGGAGGCAATGGAGAACATAGCATTTTTAATCTCAATGTCAGTTATGGGGGCAGTAAGGTTAGGCCACTGCGAAGGATTCAGCTTCCTTTTCATGATCGTAGGGATAGTGGTAGATCTCCTTCTCTGACTCCCCAACAAATTAGTGAAAAAATTTATGGCCTCTTCACTCACTGCCTCAATGCCTTCAATAGTGACTCCTCTCTCATTCTGTATGCACAAGACTTTTCTTCTGGAGGTGTTTGCTTTTACTTTATTATGGAAGAAGCTTGTGTTCATATCCCCTGACTATAGCCAATTGATTCTAGCCTTTTGCTTGTAGTAGGCTTCTTCAGCAGCGCGTAAGGAGCTATAGAGAGTAGCACACTCATGTTCATCCTTCCTAAGCCTGCTATTTGAACCATCACTGTCCAGGTAGCGCTGGATATGATCCAACTTATCTTTAGCGATCCTCACACGCTCAGAGATATTGGAGTAGAACTTATGGTTAAAAAGTCTTAAAAGAGGTTTAAGTCTTCTAAGCTTGTGGGAAAGTTTAGCCATAGGGAATAGCTGACATTCCTCCTGCCAAGAGGTCACAAGCGTGGGCATAAATTCAGCATTCTTCATCCAATAATCAAAGAATTTGAAGGGTTTTGGCTTGCTAGGTTGGTTGAGAAGAGAAATCACAATGGGGCTATGATCAGAAACCCCTGGGCATAGGTAGGTGGCATGGGAATCAGGGAAAGAAACACTCCATTGCGAGTTATGGAGAACTCTATCAATTCTGGTTTGAGTATTCTCAATCCCCTCACTTTTGTTACTCCAAGAGAACCATAGCCCCGTGGCTAGCATATCATCCATCATTATCTCAAATAGGCAGTTATTAAAGTCAGCAGCAGCCCTAATATCAATTCCCAGCCTACCACTTTTATCCTCTCTGTTTCTAACAGTGTTGAAATCTCCCATAATGATCCATTGGCTATTGTCTGTGAGGTTGTGGTTCTGTCTAAGGAAACTCCAAAGAGGAATCCTTTCAATAGGAAGATTAAGGCCATAAACAAAAGTAGCATAGAAAAACTTGTTGACCCCCACACACTTGATCTTACAAAAAAGAGCTTGGGGATGGGATAAGAGAATCTCCACATCAAATGTAATTGGGTCCCATGCTAAGATCACTCTAGCTACCCCATCATTATCTGGGCAGTTGTGACTATACTTCCAATTCCAGAAGCAACTGGCAGCCACCTTGGCAATGTGGTTCCTTCTGACTTTAGATTCAAGGAGACAAACAAGGCTTAACTTATTATCATAAATCAACTTCTTCACTTCCTGCTGTTTGTGAGGGGAGTTGAGACCCCTAATGTTCCAGGACACAATCTTGGTCATTTGAATTGTTGTTTGGTACCCCCCTTCTTCTTCTTCTTCCCCTTAGAAGATAGGGGAGA
Organism: Sambucus nigra; assembly: GCA_949130495.1. NCBI lineage: Eukaryota > Viridiplantae > Streptophyta > Magnoliopsida > Dipsacales > Adoxaceae > Sambucus > Sambucus nigra. The sequence goes on from OX422218.1 coordinate 154,060,965, forward strand.
TTCATCAGTCTTGATTTTGGTAGACAGCTCATCCACAGCTTTAATCTTTAGCACAATACCAGAAGGCAAGGGAGTAGTCTCCGTCGTGTAGTCCTCAGAATCTATATCCATTAAGGCTTCAAACGAGTTGGTGGAAGTAGATTTGGGGGAGTTAAGTTTGGGTATGGGGTTTGGTTCAGTAGCAGCTTCCAATATAGGGGGGTTAGAGTTGGAAGTTGTTTCAATAGCAGCTATGCACAGGCTTGAGTCCTTCAGACCAGGTTTAGTTTTGCCTCCTACGGTTTTCCATCCATCATGGTTAGGCTCTTCCACAGTTGACTTTGGAGGAATGGTTTCCCCTCTCACTCCCTTATCTTTCTTCGTGCACTTTATAGTTGTGTGACCAAAGGCGATGCAGTGGCTGCAAGAGTGAGGCATTGCTTGATATTCAACCTTAATCTGAGAAAATTCCCCATTTTCCATTTTCAAGTCAATGGTTGTGGGGAATTTCTTTTGAGGTTTTATCTCAACACAAATACGGGCATAGCTTATTCTCCTCATTTCTTCAGTGATAGAGTCAGCATATAATGGAACACCAACAGCAGATGCTATGTAGCTTAAACCTTCTGCAGTCCAAAACTGCATAGGGACATTGTGAAACATGACCCAAACTGGAACTCTCTCAATATCTTCTTTAGCAAAGTTGCACTCCGGATACCATTTCTGCAGGATAATGGCATTACCAACAAAATGCCAAGGCCCATTTTCCACCACCTCATCCCTACAGAAGTTCTCTTTCGTTAGAAGCGACTGGTCAATTCGTTAGAAGCTCGTTCGAACGAGTTCGTTCGAACGACCTGGGCAGGGGCTTCTAACGACCTACCAGTTTCGTCCCAGATTTTTCTAAATCTCGTTTTTCACCATTTTTACTCCTCAAATCTCTTCTAAACTAAGTCCCAACAATCGTTTAAAGGTCTCTAAACAAACCTAAACATATTATAATCACATCCTAACACGTTTTGAAGGATTAACTTACCCTAACATCGTTTAAAGTCAATAATGCACATGCGTAGCATGTCCTCCAACATCTGATTTGTGCGCTCTGTCTGCCCATCGGTCTGCGGATGATAAGCCGTACTCAACCGCAATTCCGTGCCCATGGCCTCCTGGAAACTCTCCCAAAACCTCGAAACAAATATCTTGTCTCTGTCAGACACGATATTTAGGGGCACACCGTGAAGTCTCACAATCTCTTAAATGAAGAGCTGGGCATACTGTCCCGTAGTGTAGTCAGTCCTTACGGGTAAGAAGTGAGCGACCTTGGACAACCTGTCCACAATTACCCAAACGGAGTCGTGACCCCTCTGCGACGTAGGCAACCCCGTGATAAAGTCCATGGATATGCTCTCCCACATCCACACCGGGACCTCCAACGGCTGTAGCAATCCTGTCGGTCTCTGATGATCCACTTTTACAAGCTGACAAGTGGCGCATTTCGAAACAAACTCAGTGATATCTCTCTTCATACCGCTCCACCAATACTGGCGTCTCATGTCTTGGTACATTTTGTCCCCTCCGGGATGTACCGCGAACCGTGAGCCGTGCGACTCTGCCATCACGTCGTGTCGCAATTCCTCCCCTTCCGGAACTACCAATTTCCCATTAAAGCGTAATCCCCCGTCTGAGCTGACGGTATAGGACTCGGCTCCCTCTGCTAGTAATCGAACTATCTGCTCCTGACAGAACGAGTCATTAGCCTATGCCCATACTACCTTCGTGACAATCTGCGGTGTAACGGTCATCACAGACATGAAAGATCGGGCCACTGCATCCTAGTGTCCCAATTCCTTCCACTTAGCCTTCCACACCTCTGCCACCTCATCTGCTGGCCTACAGCTCAACGCGTCTGCTACCACGTTAGCCTTTCCCGGGTGATACTGGATGTCGAACTGGTAGTCCTTACAAAACTCAAGCCACCTACGCTGCCGCATATTCAACTCTTTCTGCGTGAACAGGTACTGTAGGGACTTGTGGTCTGTGAATAGTTGGAACTTCTCCCCCAAAAGATAGTGCCTCCAAATCCGTAGGGCAAATACCAGAGCTGCCAACTCCAAATCATGCGTGGGGTAATTCTTCTCATGAGTCTTAAGCTTACGGGAAGCATAAGCTATGGCATGTCTCTCCTGCTGCAATACACCTCCAAGCCCTTGCAAAGACGCGTCGTGTAATACCCCGTACTTTTGGCTATATTTATTTTTGGGATTAATTAATTAAATGCGTATTAATTGGAAATTAATCCGGGTTATAAATACTAACGAGATGCGAGTTGGTATTTGATTATGTGCATACATGTTTTGATATATGTATTTGGTACTATAAAAGTTGTCGTGAGATTTATATACGGCATTTTAGAAATTTTGTTGAGACGCGTGGGACCGCCGCGTCACGGTATAATATTTTGATTATAAAAAGTGAATTTAAAATCTATAAATCGTATGGTCATTTTGAGTGCGCCAACGCGTCCGGAAGGGTCGAGTTAGTCAGAAAACACTAGCCGGGGGTGTAGTTTGGATTCCGGGGTATTTTTAGGCCATACCGGCAACTTAAAGGGTATTTTGGTAATTTTACATTTTGAGGAATTAAAAGTGACGAAAATTGGGAGTTTTAATCTGATGTGGATTTAACCCACTAAGCCCATTAACCAAACCATATTAACCTAGAAGGCTACGTAGGTTATTAGAAGAGTTTTCTAAGTTCCCAAATCAAAACCCTATCCACCTTAAGCCACCATTGGAGAAGAAGCTTGGAGAGAGGGAATTCTGCAGGAAAAAGCTTCATCAAACCTACACCAAACTCAGAGACAACCAAGGCAAGTGACTTTATTCCATTTAATTTCAGAGAATGTCTTTTCCATGTTAGAAATTGAGGAATTTTAATTGTTCTTGAAAGATGAATGAAAACCCATGTAGTTTGGGGTTTAGAACTTGGAAATTTTGAAGAGAATTGCATGTAGAATGATAGGTAGATGATTTCTCTCATAATAATTGTGATTAGAAGAGATTAAAACGAATTAAATTCTGGGATTTGATGATGATATAAACCTAGGGTTCATGTTCTTGATAAAATTGGGGAAAAAGTATAAAATCTTTTGATTTAATGATGTTTAGGATGCATTAATGTATTAAGAGATGTTAATATATGGCCTTAGCATGTTATAGTATGATTAGAGGACTTAAAACTCTGATAGAACGAACTTTGGAGAAGGATTGAGGTGTTAAAAATGGTGAGAAACGTAACTTAGAAAATCTGGGACGAATCTGGCAGCTCGTTAGAAGCCCCTACCCAGGTCGTTCGAACGAACTCGTTCGAACGAGCTTCTAACGAGTTGACCAGTCGCTGCTAACGAGAAGCGGTTTCGTTCGATATCTCGTTCGAACGAGATATCGTTAGAAGGTACAGTTCGTTCGAACGAGCTGGAATCTCGTTCGAACAGCCTCGTTCGAACGAGACTTCTAACGAGTTGGCAGAGGAATCTCGTTCAAACAGTCTCGTTCGAACGAGACTTCTAACGAGTTGACAGTTTGGTCCTTTTTGGACTGTTTTGATTTTTGGAGTCCCGTAAACTTGCTCGAGGATATAGATAACCTTCCTTTGATGATGTAAGGATAGATTTGGGACTTTTGGGTTATTACGAGGAGTAAATTTATATACGAGAGATTTAATTCAATGAACCATTTGGGTTGAGACGTGAGTGTCTACTACGACGTGAGAATAGATTATGGCGCGTATGATGATGAATCGGAATAATATAAGTGTAGATATTATAAGTTAGTACGAGGATGCGATATGTACTACGATTAAACTACGGTATTACTAAGACGTGTGTTCACTTAGTATTGGTATATGAATTGTGTGTATGACATACCTACCATACTTGCTATCACGGGAGGTTTGCGTTCGCTTAGGGCCCTCTAATCCTTGTGTTGCCCGGATTTAGACTGGTTACCTTGATGAACATAGGTCATAGAAAGACTTATTGGGATATTAATAAGTCCGCTGATCGTAGGAGCGTAGGTATGTGCGTGATCTATGTGATGTGACTGTGTTCGCCTCCATTATTTATGATGTTATTATCGGTGAACTATTCCTGAGAGATTCGGAATATGTAATCCTTATGTACGTGATGTACCGGGATGGATAGCAGAGTATGTGTGCACCACAGCTTAGTTCTCGGGGTGCTTATATTGTATATTTATGTTGTGAATAATATACACTTAATTAATGAGAACCTTCATGTTAATGATGTGAATATAATTACGGTATTGTTTCGATAAATATAACGAGTTAACTGATAGTTATATATATTGCATATTGAACATCTGAGTTTACGTTAAACCCCTACGTAATTACGAGCGTTATAATGTTAATAGAACCGAGTAATATGGGTAGGACCTATGATAGTCTAGCTAGAGATGATGTCACTTAGCTAGTGGTTTGCGTCGTTATAGATGGGTACTTACGTTAGGAGTGCACAGTTAGACGAGAGGTGAGAATATCATGTGAGTGCACGTCCTAACATGTACTTTGCATTTAATGTTTTAAATGTTTTTAAAGCACTTGCAGGTTTTTAAAATATAACTCCACATTCGGGCTCTGACCCGTTTGCTTTTCAAATCTTTTTCTTGTAAAACCATTTTAGGTGCCCAGCCACAGGGACACCAAGCATAGGATTCTCATTCAGGTGACGAGCTGTAGCTGTTTGTGGAAGCTACAGGGATTTGCTTGTAGACGCTTCTATCTTTTGGATTCCAGAGTCACTATCTATCAGTTGTAGGGCATGTTGCCCATTTCTATTAGAGACATCTTTTACATTACAGTTTTCAGACTTTGATTTGTATTGTTTTAGCATTCGGTTATTTATTTCAGTATGGGATTGTAGTTAGGAGTTTTCCTCCAGACTTTATTTACACTATGTGATGGTTATTAGTTTTACTTCAGTATGGTGAATGGTGTATTTATTCTTTATTACACTTGTTGCATGTTAATCGGACTTTAATTAAAATTTAGCACTTACTTTTTAAATACTAGGTGGTTAGTAAAATTAAAATGTTTTCGACAGTGATGCTATTAACTGGACCAACTTGGCATTTTGAATTAATTTAATAAAGGAGTAGCTACCCGGTATTTAATTAGTCGGGGTGTCACACGTCGGTGTAAACCAAATACTCAACTCCCAGTCTCGGCAATGCTAACACCGTTGCTGAGGTCAATTTGTCCTTCAATTCATCGAATGCCAACTGACAGGCGTCACTCCAGATGTATGGCACACCCTTACGAGTCAGATGTGTCAAAGGACCTGCTATCTCTGAGAAGCCCCGAATAAACCTCTTGTAGTATCTTGCTAGACCCAAGAAACTACGAATTTCAGTCGGTGTCGTGGGCATTCCCCACTCCCTCACCGCTGATACTTTCCCTGGATCAACAGATATTCCCCGGTTGGAAATGATATGTCCCCAAAACTGGACTTCCTTCAGCCAAAACCCGCATTTCTCATATTTTGCATACAACTCGTTCTGACGAAGTGTCTGCAAAACCTGCCTCAAATGCTCGGCGTGCTCCTCCTCTGTCTGGGAGTAAACTAGAATATCATCGATGAAGACAATGACAAACTGATCTAGGAAATCCCTGAACACTCTGTTCATCAAGTCCATAAACACTGCTGGAGCGTTGGTCAAACCGAAAGGCATAACCCGAAACTCGTAAGAACCATATCTCGACAAGAACGCGATCTTCAAGACATCCTCCTCCCGGATACGTAACTGATGGTATCCTGATCTCAAATCAATCTTCGAGAAGAAAGAAGCTCCTCTCAACTGGTCGAATAAGTCATCGATTCGAGGTAACGGATACTTATTCCGTATCGTGACCTTATTCAACTCTCGGTACTCCACACACAATCTCAGTGAACCGTCCCTCTTCTTCACTAACAAAACTGGAGCGCCCCAAGGTGAGGTACTCCTGCGAATAAAGCCCTGACCTAACAGCTGCTCTATCTGATCCCGTAACTCCCTCATCTCAGCTGGAGCCATACGGTACGGTGCGCGTGCTATAGGTCTCGTACCCGGTAGCAAATCTATAACAAAGTCTATCTCTCGACTGGGGGGTAAGCCTGGTATCTCCTGAAACACATCTGAATACTCCCTGACTACTGGGATAGAATCTAAAGGAATCACTACCTCCTTAGAGGTATCCTCCTCAATGTAATACAGATGAGCGGTCGATCCTCCCTCTGGGCGAGGCATCGCCACTATAAACATCTCTTGCCCCGGAATGGCAAAAACAATGCTCCCCCTGAAGCAATCAATCATGGCCCTATAAGCTACGAGCCAATCCATACCGATAATCACATCGTGAACATGCATATCTAATACTAACATGTCTGCAGGTAATACCAAACCACCAATCTCCACCCCCACTCCCCGGCATATAAAGAAAATAAGTGACCCACTCCCCAATGGTGAGTCGATACACGTCACTGTGCTCTCTGCCGTAGCTAACAATCCTAAAGCTTTCGCGAAGTGTGTAGCTAGAAAACAGTGTGTAGCCCCCGTATCAAATAATACCCGACCCATAGTGCCATGGATAGGAAACGTACCCTCAATCGCGGGCGGTGCCTGTGGAACTGCAGCCTGGTGGACGTTATAGACACGTCCATACTGTAGCTGCCCCTGCCGAGCTGGGACTGCTGGAATGGGTGGAAATGCTTCCATCTATGGCGGTGCGGGGAGAGCGGCGGGAAATATAGGCCTCTGCGGCTCCTGGCGAGCACCCTGCGGCTGCTGCTGTGGGGCCCTGCCCCTATCAGGACAATCCTGACGTTTGTGGCCAATCTTACCGCAAATGAAACACTTCCTTCGGAAGCTTCCCCCTCGCTGTCCATGCTGACCGCGACTCTGGTGACCGTTATCATTTCTTCCCTGGCATTGCTGGCCCTTTAGAAATTGTTGATGACCATTCTGTCCTTGCTGCACTGGAGCTACTGGAAAGGTTGGTAGGGCTAGTACCTGAGCTGGTGCTGTGAGAGCGATTGTAAAAAGTGGCCCCTGTGGATCATCACGGGCGCCCTGCTACTGGGGAGCTCTAACACCCTCTGGGCAATCCTGGCGTTTATGGCCGTGCGTGCCACACACAAAACATCGGCCTCTGAAGTTACTCCCCCTCTGACTCTGCTGCTGACGATGTCGTCCTTGCAGACTTGGAACTTTATTCCCCTTTCGAAAAAGCTTCATTGTACCACGTTGTTGATTAGAGCCGACTCGGTCTTGGGCAATCTGTTGTTGAATTTTCGGGGTCCTCCCACATTTCTCAGCCTTATTCACATGGACTTGGCTAACCTCTCTAGGTCTTTTGCCTCCTTTAAGTTGTATGCTGCGTTCTTGGTATTGTAAAACTGCAGTGGTAACTGCTTGTGCCACGATACCCGCTAACTCGGCGGTTGATATTCTAACCGGGGATACACAAGGTGTGAGTCGATCTTGCCCGTTTATTCCCTTACCCGTTTGAGCTAGTTCTTCTTGACGATCCATCTGAAAATTTAAGTAAATTTGGATGAGTTCATCATTCAAATAAACAAACCGCGGAAGTACGAATTCCCAAAGTACAGAGATGAATACAACATTCCTAATATTTAGGGCTCTATATCAAAGAAAGCTCAGCGGAAAACATAATAAGCCGTCAGATCCTAAAGGACACTAGAACCTGATGCTCTGATACCACCTGTGACACCCCGACTAATTAAATACCGGGTAGCTACTCCTTTATTAAATTAATTCAAAATGCCAAGTTGGCTCAGTTAATAGCATCACTGTCGAAAACATTTTTATTATTACTAACCACCTAGTATTTAAAAAGTAAGTGCCAAATTTTATTTAAAGTCTGATTAACATGCAACAAGTGTAATAAAGAATAATAACACCATTCACCATAATGAAGTAAATAGAATAACCATCACATAACGTAAATAAAGTCTGGAGGAAAACTCCTCACTACAATCCCACAACTGAAATAAGTAAACTGAATACTAAATCAATACATGCCAAAGTCTGAAAACTGTAATGGAAATGTAACTCTAATAGAAATGGGCAACATGCCCTACAACTGATAGATAATGAATCTGGAATCCAAGTGATAGAGGCGTCTACAAGCAAATCCCTGTAGCTTCCACAAACAGCTACAACTCGTCACCAGAATGAGTATCCTATGCATGGTGTCCTTGTGGCTGGGCACCTAAAATGGTTTTACAAGAAAAGTAGATTTGAAAGCAAACGGGTCAGAGCCCGAATGTGGAGTTATATTTTAAAAACCTGCAAGTGCTTTAAAAACATTTAAAACATTAAATGCAAAGTACATGTTAGGACGTGCACTCACATGATATTCTCACCTCTCGTCTAACTGTGCACTCCTAACGTAAGTACCCATCTACAACGACACAAACCACTAGCTAAGTGACATCATATCTAGCTAGACTGTCATAGGTCCTACCCTTATTACTCGGTTCTATTAACATTATAACGCTCGTAATTAAATATGGATTTAACGTAAACTCAGATGCTCAATATGCAATATATTACACTAACAGCTAACTCGTTATGTCTCTCGAATCAATACCGTAATTATATTCACAACATCAACATGAAGGTTCCCATTAATTAAGTGTATATTATTCACATCATAAATATACAATACAAGCACCCCGAGAACTAAGCTGTGGTGCACACATACTCTGCTATCCATCCCGGTACATCACGTACATAAGGATTACATATTCCGAATCTCTCAGGAATAGTTCACAAATAACAACATCACAAATAATGGAGGCGAACACAGTCACATCACATGGGTCACGCACATACCTACGCTCCCACGATCAGCGGACTTATTAATATCCCAATAAGTCTTTCTATGACCTATGTTCATCAAGGTAACCAGTCTAAATCCGGGCAACACAAGGATTAGAGGTCCCTAAGCGAACGCAAACCTCCCGTGATAGCAAGTATGGTAGGTATGTCATACACACAATTCATATACCAATACTAAGTAAACACACGTCTTAGTAATCCCGTAGTTTAATTGTAGTACTATTCTCATTCTAGTACCAATATATAATTTACACACTTTATACGATTCCGATTAATAATCATACGCGCTATAATCTATTCTCACGTCGTAGTAGACACTCACGTCTCAACCCAAACGGTTCATTGATTTAAATCACTCGTATATAATTTACTCCTCATAATAACCCAAAAGTCCCAAATCTATCCATACATCATCAAAGGAAGGTTATCTATATCCTCGAACAAGTTTACGGGACTCCAAAAATCGAAACAGGCCAAAAAGGCCCAAACTGTCAACTCGTTAGAAGTCTCGTTCGAACGAGGCTGATCGAACGAGGTTCCACTGTCGGCTCGTTAGAAGTCTCGTTCGAACGAGACTGTTCGAACGAGATCCAGTTCGTTCGAACGAACTGTACCTTCTAACGATATCTCGTTCGAACGAGATTATCGAACGAAGTTCTCTTTCGTTAGAAGCGACTGGTCAATTCGTTAGAAGCTCGTTCGAACGAGTTCGTTCGAACGACCTGGGCAGGGGCTTCTAACGACCTACCAGTTTCGTCCCAGATTTTTCTAAATCTCGTTTTTCACCATTTTTACTCCTCAAATCTCTTCTAAACTAAGTCCCAACAATCGTTTAAAGGTCTCTAAACAATCCTAAACATATTATAATCACATCCTAACACGTTTTGAAGGATTAACTTACCCTAACATCGATTAATATACAAATCTCTACACTTTTTCCCCAATTTTCTCAAGAACATGAACCCTAAAACTTGTAATCATCAATAGCCCATTCTAAATTCGTCTTTGTTACATTCAACATACATTAATACCAGAATAATCATCTCTATGTGATTCTACATGCAATTTGTCCTCAATATTCAAATCCTAAGTCCAATTAACATGGGTTTTCATTCATCTTCCAAGAACAATTTTAATTCTTCAATTTTCTAACATGGAAAGAACATTCTCTGAATTTAAATATAATTAAATCACTTGCCTTTATTGTCTCTGAGTTTGGTGTAGGTTTGATGAAGCTTTTCTGCAGAATTTCTTCTCTCTCCAAGCTTCTTCTCCAATGGTGGCTATGGTGGCTAGGGTTTTCTTTGGGAAGGTATTAGAAAACCTAATTCTAATAACCTATGTAGCTTGTTGGGTTAATATGGGTTGGTTAGTGGCTTAGTGGGTCAATTCCCAATCAGATTAAAACTCCCAATTTTCGTCACTTTTAATTCTCCAAAAATACAAAATTACTAAAATGCCCTTTATGTTGTCGGTATGGCCTAAAAATACCCCGGGACCCAAACTAAACCCCCGGCTAGTGTTTTTTGACTATCTCGACCCTTTCGGACGCGTTGGCACACTCGAAACGACCATACGGTTAATAGAATTTAAATTCACTTTTATAATCAAAATAATACACCGTGACGCGGCGGTCTCACGCGTCTCAACAAAATTTCTAAAATGCCGTATATAAATCTCACGACAAATTTTTCATAATCCAATATTCATATAAAAACATGTATGCACATAATCAAATACCAACTCGCATCTCGTTAGTATTTTTAACCCGGATTAATTTCCAATTAATTCACATTTAATTAATTAATCCCAAAAATAAATATAGCCAAAAGTACGGGGTATTACAGAGATCTTTATTGGCCGAACGCATACGAAATTTGCAGATCAATGATCCGTTCCTTAAGAAGAAGAAACAAGAAGTTCGGGATGGTAGAGAGAGTGACTTTGAGATTAAGAATGATGAATCGTTGTGTTATAAAAATAGAATTTGTGTACCGAATGACCCACCCTTAAAGAAGGATATATTAGAAGAGGCACATAGTTCTATTTACTCTATGCATCCAGGAGGTACCAAAATGTACAGAGATTTGAAAGAGTATTATTGGTGGAACAATATAAAACGTGAGATTGCAGAGTTCGTAGCTAAATGTTTAGTATGCCAGTAAGTAAAGGCGGAGCATCAGAAGCCGACGGGATTATTACAGACATTGCCTATTCCAGAATGGAAGTGGGAACATATAACGATGGACTTTGTTACCGGATTACCCCGGTCACCAAAGGGGCATGATTCTATTTGGGTTATTGTAGACCGATTGACGAAGTCGGCCCATTTTCTTCCAGTTAAGACCACCTACACTGTTAATAAGTATGCACATATGTACGTTGATGAGATTATCCGTTTACATGGGGCACCAGTGTCAATTATATCAGATAGAGATCCAACGTTCACTTCTAAGTTTTGGCCTCGTTTACAGAATGCCATGGGCACAAGTTTGAAGTTCAGCACTGCATTTCATCCACAAACCGATGGGCAATCTGAAAGGACGATTCAAATATTAGAAGACATGTTACGAGCTTGTGTATTTGACTTCAAGGGTAGTTGGGACGATCATTTGCCATTGATGGAATTCTCGTATAATAATAGTTATCAGTCGACTATTGGTATGGCTCCGTATGAAGCTTTATATGGGAGGAGATGTAGAACGTCTTTATGCTGGAATGAAGTAGGTGAAAGGAAAATTTTGGGTCCTGAATTGATAGATATGAGACTGAAAAGATCAAAATGATTCGAGAACGGATAAAGATAGCGCAAAGCAGGCATAAATTTTATGCAGATAAGAGGAAGCATCCATTGGAATTTCAAAAGGGGGATTTTGTATTCCTACGTATTTCACCATGGAAATGCGTTATGAGATTTTAGAAAAAGGGGAAACTAAGTCCAAGATACATTGGACCATATGAAGTGTTGGAAAGAATTGGGGCACTGGCATATAGATTAGCATTACCTTCAAAGTTGTCTCGTTTACAAGATGTTTTTCATGTATCGATGCTTCATAAGTATTTGGCGGATCCATCTCATCAGTTGAAAACTCAACCAATTGAACTGAAGGAAGACTTGTCCTACATCGAGGAACCAATGGAAATTATTGATCGTCAGGAGCAAGTATTGAGAAATAAAGTTATTACCTTAGTTAAAGTTATGTGGATGAGCCATGGAGTTAAAGAAGCAACTTGGGAAACGGAGGATAGCATGAGGAAACAATATCCCCATTTGTTTGGTAAGTGACCTTTATATTAAATTTCGGGGACGAAATTTTCTAAGGGGGGGAAGTTGTGACAACCCGAATATAACTATGATAAATTATATTTAAATCATGCTTACCTTATGTGATATGAAGAATGTGTTATTAGTATATCTAATGTTAAGTGATTATGTTGAGTCTAATCCTACTTTCCTAAATCATGAAATGTCGAATTATTTACAAACACAAAATTTTGTTATTTTCGATAGAAATACCCCTATTTAAGACTAGTTTTGACCCTTATAAAATTACAATTGACTTGAGGTAAAAACTAGATAGTTGTAGACATGTGAGTTAGGGTTGTAACACAATAAACGGTGCATCAAACGGATGCTCGAGTAAAGAGTTATACCGAATTTATGATCAAGGGGAAAATTTGTCCATTCCCTTTAAGTGGTAAATTGTCTTTTAGTAAATCAAATGGCTTAATTTGATTGGTTGTCTTGGGAGGCAGACTTGGCCGACCTTATACCCTTGAAATAACTTTATCCTTCAGCCAAAATCATCCATGAAATGGTTTCACCTTGAGTAAAGAGAATTAGGGAGTTTAGGAAGGAAAAGTGAGGAGAAAAAGTGTAGAAAAATCCGTAGAAATTACGTAAAAGTCCCGAAGGTAATCCTAATCTAAAATCTTGTTATTTTTCTTATATTATTGATTTATATGATATAAATCATCATAAGTTTACTAAATTTTCATCCCTTTATATATATGTATGGTTAGATGCAAGTTTATGTTAAGTTGAATGTAGAAACCCTTAAAAATTGCTTTGTATTGAAACCCCTTTTATTCAAACTTTCATATCTCTTTGTGTGCTTACTGGAATTGAGAAATTAAAATTGGATATTAAATTAGACTCATATATTCATATCATATCCGAAAATTAGAATTTATCTCCTTGTGGTTAGGCCGTAATGATGATTCCAAGTTTGTACATAGTTGCTGTTTGTATACTTGATTTCAGTATGCCCTAAGTTTAGTCAAACTTTTGAGATAGCAAATGAAGTCAAAAATTTATGAAACTTTAATTATGTACTATTCAGTATGTTTAATGGAAATGGTTTGAAAATCATGGAAATTTATCCTGTAGAAAAATTATGAAAATTATTGGAAGTTGAAGGAACAATAGAGGATCTTGTAGGGCAGATTTCTTGTGTTGTAAAGAAATGGTCATAACTTACTCCAGGAAGCTTGAAAAATTACACCGTAACTTTTATTGGAAAGTATATTCATATATGTTTTCATATTGATAAGGTTGGACCTCTGTATTTACACAATTTAGGAATATGGGATGGTTGAGTATAGAGGGCGATAATCTGAGGCCATACTGGATACCCCGTGAAAGAATATTGTTATCTCCTTTTTCCAGAGAGTATTTTGAGTACATGTTTCATTTGTATATACATTGAGAAGTATAATTTCATGTTTACTTGGCTTTGGTTATAAATTCCTTATGAGGTATTTCCTATAGTTGAATGTTCATAACTTTATCAACATGTGTACCATTGTTTTGTCTTTCATGGAATGGGATTGAAGTGGAATTATATTGTTGTCGTATAGTCATGGAAAGTTACATAATTATGTTAGAATAATACTTGTGATTGAGATTCAGTACTGATTTGGTTGGATGGACAGGTGTAAGGTCTAATCAACCCAGTTCAGCTCCACCCGAAGGAAACATAAATACATAGTTGACAATCCAAGGTGAGTGTACTCACTGGAATGATGTATTTGTATACTATTACGAATATGATCAAAATGTTATGAATGTGAAATTGTTCATTTAGGTTTACCGAAATGGGAGGTTACTCCCCGACCCGAAATGGGGGAGATTTGTCTATTAATGACAAGGGGTTACTCCTCGACCAGGAATGGGGGAGAATTGTCTATTTAGACAGGATATGTGAATCATGATTCAGAAAAGTTGGTCATTCATTATGAATGAGCCGGATAAGTTAATACATAATTATATGGACATGATTTATTGCATTTAAATTTATGCAGTAGTATAGTAGTGATGCATTCACTAGGCTATTTTGCTCACGGTTCCTATGTTCACATTTTTCAAGTAACGCGATGTCACTGCCAAATCTAGGTGGTCGGGTTGGGTTAGCCAGGAATGGGAGAAATAATGATTTTGTGTAAATATAAATGATGTAATTAAGTTAACTTATCCTTCAAGAAAGTTTATATGGACTTGACTACTCTGATGTTGTAAAAAGGCTTTCAGTTATATGGATTTACAATGATGACTCTGAAATTAAAACTCATGTCTATGGTTTGGTTAGATTAATTATGGTTTGACTCACTTTGACTTTCAGACTTAATTATAAGTAACTAGGTTGGGGTGTGTCACTAACGTTCCAAAACCTTTAAATAATCAACAATTAGCCTTTCTTGGATTAAATCGTCATATTAACATAAAAACCTTTTTTCTTCTATTTCATCATGAGCCATAATATTTCTCTTCCAACTCCGTTTTTAATTCATTTAGGGTTTCGATTTTGCTACTGAACTACTTCCAGAACTAATCTACATGCAGGTCCTATCCAAGATTTAGGTTTCTTCTCCAAATTTCATGAGTGTTCATCATTAATCAAGGTTATCATTTAATCCTACACTAGCATGGATGATATATTCGCTGAAACTAAATGAAATCAAATCACTTGACTTATAATTGGTGTTCTGATCTGTTGGTGATGCTAATGACTGGTTCTCCCTCTCTCCGGTGATAAATTCGGTGAATTATGGTGGTGGATGGTGGTTATTGCTTTGAAAGCCCTTTTTGTAACTTCTCCTCTATCTCACGTTGCCCACTCTTGCTTTTTGGATG
Source organism: Sambucus nigra (assembly GCA_949130495.1). NCBI lineage: Eukaryota > Viridiplantae > Streptophyta > Magnoliopsida > Dipsacales > Adoxaceae > Sambucus > Sambucus nigra. Next base: position 154,075,995 of record OX422218.1, read on the forward strand.
ATAATGGCCCTAATGGCCCTAATATTGGCTGCTAAATAAACCCTAAAATTCGTGGGTCCAAATCCCTTGAAAATTAAAATGATTAAAATACCCTCTCGGGTTGTCGGATTGGCCTAAAAATGTCCCGGGACCCAAACTAAACCTCCGGCTAGTATTTTCTGACTATCTCGATCTCCCCGGACACGTTGGCACACTCAAAATAACCATACAGGTGATAAAATTATAATTTACTTTTAAATCTCATTAAATTAATTCTTGACGCGACTAGCACGCGCGTCCCAACTTAATTTCCCGAACTGTCGTATTTATGACTCGCGACAATTTTAATAAATTCAATAATCATATGTTACCACATATATCCTTTAATATTCAACATTATCATCATAATCAAATACCAACTCACGTCTCGCTAGTATTTAAATCCAGATTAATTTCTAATTAATTTCCATTTAATTTAATTAATCCCATTAAATAAAATCAATAAAAATTACGGGGTATTACATTCCTCACGCAATACCAGCACAACACCAGCATGATGCATCGCCTTCAAGCTGAGATGTATCGTATGTCTATGGGTACACCACCACCAGCATACTTTTATGACCCATACGACCCGAATGCGCCCTGTAGTTCCCACCCACCGCCCCAGTGAAGCCCTTGCTTAGTGTTTTTGACGTGTTGGTTGTGTTTGTGTTCTCTTTAAGTTGGTTGTAACAGCTGGTTATTGGTTTTTCCTATCCTCTTGTAACATATGCTTGTTCTTAATATAAAAATCTGCATTTTCACTATTTGTTCGTTTTACTTCTTCGCACTTTTAATTCGCTCGTAGTTGGATTTTCGTCCTTTTTGCTTGAGGACAATGCAAAAGTCTAAGTTGGGGGGTGACAAGTGCGTATTTCTAAAACTTCACAAATTTTTAAAATGCAAAAAAAAAAATAGAAAATTTCAAATATTTCCAAAAAAATTGAAATTTTTTGAAAAAGCCAAAAATATTTTTCTTCAAAATAAATGAAAATTGGAATTTAAAAGCTTCAAAAAAGGTCAAAAAAAAAAATTGTCTCAAATTATTCAAAAATCCAAATGCACAAAGCCGAAATTGACCAAAGATGGAAATTGAGCGAAAATTGACGACTTAACAAATAAGTATGGAGATTAACCAACCCGGTGAGAATTTGAGTCGGTCACTTTTTGTGAGTTTTTAAAATCAACCCGAGTTAATGGTTAACTCAACGTTCATTTCAACGTTAAAAAAAGTCGTTGAGGATCTGTACTCCTTTGCTTTGAACGGTTACAAGAAACGTGTGGATTGCTGTCTTGAAAAGCGTGCTAAATATATCTCTAAACTTAAATTAATCTCAAGACGCTTATGGTAAAGCATTTAACAATTTGGACAGTGAAGTAGGCCCTCGTTTGACACCCAAAAATATTGACTAGAAAAAATAATGAAAATTCATCCCTTTTTCAACCCCAATTGAGCCTTATAAATGTTTTCCTTTCGTTTGATAACTCGAAAAATCCAATTGGCCCGGAATTGTGAAAAGTGAAAAGTCAGAAATAAAGTCTGTAAAATGAAAAAAAAGGTGCAAGAAAAATAGAAGTATGCTCAATAAAAATAGCAAGAAAAATGTGGAAAATTAGAAAAAAATACAGAAAAAGAAAAGAAAATGAGCAAAGGCCCGAAAAAGCACTAACGGACATCATAAGGATATTTTCCAAATCCAAACTATCCAACCATTCTCACATTACCCAATACACCTTGTAACCTAAGAAAGTCCTAACCGAGTCCATATTGCGAAACTGATTACCGCCTGGAGAGCTAAGGCATAAAAGATAATAAAAGAGATTGAAATGGCATGAAAAAGAGATGATGTTTCCTGTTTCCCAATAATCGTAATCTGATGAAGAGATCTTTTTACCTTAAAATTTTTCGTCTTTCAATTTTGTGTGCATGATTTCGTGTCCATTACATTTACTCTTATATATCACGCATACCGAGAGAAAATAGTCACATTCTGAGTGATTCATTTGTGAGTGTATCCATGAGGTTTTGAAATCAAAACGAATTTTTGGATAGTAACGTAATGATCAATCGGTGGAAATTTGTGGTTTGATTTTTGACTTCGCGCACACACACTATGATTTGAGACTTGTGAATATGATTTTAAGGTGACTATTTTTCAGGGAGTTTAAATTGTCCAATTTTTAGATATTTTGAATTTTCTTGAGTCGAAAATGAATTTTGTGGGTATATTCACTGCAAACCCTCATGAGACACAACTCGTCCTACCAAGGTAACCAAGGGGTTTAAAGGCTTGTTGCAATCATTTGCCCGCGAAAGAGGTATTCTATCCTTAGTTAGAGTTTGACCATGCTTTTGATTCTTTTACATTTCTCGGGATGATCAAAGTTCTAAGTTAGGGGGGTTGATTATGCATAAATTCTTTCGATTTATCCCTTTAATTTAGAGGCGTTTATCACCTCGGGCGATGTAAAATGCGTTGATTTATCTTATATCTGCGATACTGACATCTTCTAATAAGTACCCCAAGTTTTGTGTATTTCTCATAAATTTTGCAGATGTTTAATGCATGAGAGAAAGAAAGAAAGAAAGAAAGAAAGAAACCGGAAGAAAAGAAAAGAAGAAAAAAGAAAAGTCAAACGGGCAAAAGAGTTATTTATAGGTGGAATCCGGACGAGGACCCAAAATTAAAGTTGAAGGCCTCGAGTCTACAAGCATGTAGGAAGAAACAGTGTCCAAATCAGAGTCCCGGAGCAAAAGTTATGAGACTTGAAAGATGCGAGAAAATTAAGAAAAACTGATAGAAAATAAAGAGAAACTGACCCAAGGACCCGGACCGATCCGGATTTCATTATAAACGAACCGATTTGACCCCTTGAAGTCACTGTATAAGCCTTGTGAAATGGACCGATCCGGATTCCCTAAAAAATGAACCGGTCCATCCCCTTAAACTTAATGTATACCCTGAGTAAAGCGGACCGATTGGATATATTAAATAAACGAATCGATCCGGTATACACCGGATCGAACCAAAATATCAGGTCGGACCGGTCCGGCGGTTAAATTCTGTAATTATCCAATTTTCCAAATAGAGTCTTGCATGGCTAAAACTCTTGTAATTTCGTAGGTTATTTATTCAAAACGATTTCCAAACATGGGAGAACTTCTTTTTACATAGTTTTAGAGAGAGAAAGTAAAGAAGAACCCTAGAAGCTCACAAATTTCAATTGCTAATTCTCAATTATAATTTCTGCAGTAAAGTTGATTTCTTTCTCTTCTCTATTGTTTGATTTCAATAATTCTTGCATAATTAGTTTATTCTCATTAGGTATTACATATTTATTCTTCTTTAGAAGTAATTTCATCATGAGTTCAGTTGCATGCACCGTAGAAACCCTAGTTTTTGTTAATTGCACCATGTCATGCTATACTTTTAGGGGTTGGGATGCACTAACCCAACCCGATGTGGTTTGCATGTGTGTAAAATTAGTTCCCTGAATTAAGTAAATGATCTAATCGTGTTGTCTGGTGATCATAACCATTGTAGGACTTTTGATCTCGCTTGCCCTAGGTAACCGAGATGCTTAAAAGTGCGACGTGCGTGTAGCTACTACGATACCACTCTATTCTTACTTTTTATTATGTATAATGCAGGCTAGTACCCTCATATATATAATGCTTGAGATTAATAAAGACTGGATTTTATCATTTATGTAATTCATAACTAGTTTTATAGCCTGTAAATGTACTAAGGTCAGGGGATTGCATCCTAGCCTATTTTTCCCATTCATACTTAGTCAATCATGATTAGTTTACTCTTGCAGGTTTAGTTTCATAAATAGTTTAATTTAGTCGATAGAAATTTTCCCACTTCGATCATCTTTTTCGTTTCATTTTAGCGTTAGGTTAGGGTTGACCGTCTTACCATTCGTCATCACGAGCATTCCTCCTATTTTCCTGTGGATTCGACCCCGTCTTACCGGGACTATTACTTACGCGACAGGCTTGCACTTGAGCCTATATAAGCACGCACTTTAGACACATTTGTGGTCGCGTCAATATTATTTAACAATATTTAAAAGTTTCAGGTTTATTTTGTAATTATTCAAATTTTTGGAGTTATTTTATAAATATTCCCTAAAAGTACATTTCTAAGATTATACTAACACAATTGGTTAAGTCTAAGGTCTAAACTGTAATGCTATGAAAGTTTGTGGTCAAATGCCTTTATAGAAAGTTTAGGGGTGAAAATACAATTTATAACACCCTTAAACCCTAAATATTAATTTTTCAAAAGTCTACGGTTTAAATAATTATTTCAAAATATTATTTAAACTCAACCATTAAATTCATATTTTTATTTTCCACAACAACTAGTACTCTAAATGCACCAAAAATTGTCAAACACCCATATATTCATGCAATAATGTATACACATATAAAATTATATAAATGCACTCTTAAATGTATTTTAATGTGAAACTAATTCATCTCCCCTACCTATTTGAGACCAAAACACCAAGAAAGTGGTTGTAGAAGAGGGAACTTCCAACCTCCAAAGATGTCCTAAGGGGCAACTAAGCTTCCAAGCTAGAAAATACTTCACTAAAAATTTCCATTGTATTCCCACATCAAAACCCCACCATAATACTCCCCAAAACACACCCAAGCTCACTAATTTTGGTTTGTATAAACACTAACAGGAAGGGATTTTTGGGGGGAAATGAATTTTTCTCACCCAAAATGTTGGTCGGCTCCTCAAAGCCCACTCTAATTTTTCAAAAGAGGCCCGACGAGAGTCTATTATTTTAAGGCACGTATCAACCTCTAACCGGTTGAAACAATTAATCAATACCACATTTCGAGTTTTCAAGGGTTATATATTATCATTCGTCCCACCCCGCGGTCGCACCAAAATCATCCAACGGTCGCGGGCCTAAAACCGGGATCACGGTTAATTTTTTCGCGATAGCGAGGCTTAAGTCGTGATAGTGGGTAAGTGCATCGCTATCGTGATATCCCTCGTGATTTCCTCTTTTTCCCTTTATTGTTCCTTACAAATAATAAAACCTTATCATGATTCTTTATAATCCCAATACCTCCTCTTCAGCTAATTAAATGGATTATTGATTTAAATGACCTTAATACTTTATTTTTATTAGAAAATTTATTCACCCCATATTTTAACCTAACATTTTAAATCTTGCTCACCTAATGAAATTATTCAAACTCAAGTATTTCAAGTCATACTAGAAGCACATTCAAACTCTTAATTACTCAAACTAATCCAATAATCACCCACATTAATCCAATTGAATGAATAATTGTTCAAAGGTTCCCACTAAAATTCACCAATATATATAAAATTCATAACATGTATATGACGACTTTGTGAAATCTAATATACATAAGATATATAAAAAGTAAGGCATTACATTTCTTCCCTCCTTATGAAATTTCGCCCTCAAAAATTTCTATCAACCACCATTGATCATTCCACTAACCACTATTATATGTTTTAAAATATTAGTCATACTATTCGACTGATAATTTCCCAAAGTCTAGTGATTCCATGTTAATCTTCGTACATACAACGACACTTTGTTGTTAATCCTTCATCTCCCATGTATTAATCTCCAATCATCAACCATTGCATATAATTATGAATATACATTCACTCGTTTATTCTTGTGCTTGGAGTATGACATATAAACCTTTTTTAATCTCACACCTAGGCAATGTAAAACAACTCAAACAATAACTTAAACTACCTCCAGTCCAAAACCTAGAGATTTCAGTTCAACATGCACTTACACATAAGTCATCTCTACTTCCATACTTAAAGATTACATACAATCCACCTTTAGTCCCATTCCTGGAGTATTCTCCACTGGTCAACCAAAGTCTCTATAATTTCTTTTGTGCTTAAGGCATTTGCACAACTCAGTATACCGTTTACTCTAAACTAGTTTTGTTGATAAAAGACCAACAAGACCTATAGTCTATCACCTGTTTCTAAACCTTACCCTAGGTTTTGTGGCTTACAAACCACATAAATAGGAGATACACATAACCATGTAAACACGTAATAATACACAACGACACTATACATGACGGTTCTTATGGCAAGAGGTCGAACAAAGCTTGGGTCGTATCTGGTGACCAAGTTTTTCATCTCTGGATTATAACTTTTTAAACCTTCTAAGAAAAAATGGGTCATAAATCTTATGTAACTGAAACCTTAGTCGTACGTGAAATTCTTACTCTTGAGGGTTAACAAATTAATCTTATCAAGACTACACATAATGGACTACTAAGTCCGTAACAAGCAAATAATTATATGCAATGCAACTATTATTAACCAGTCAACCAAGGGACGCAATGATGCTGATGCAAACAAATACAATGAATTCTCTAATAAAGGCCTCAGTTACCACGATGCATCAACCATATCTGTCCGACTCATCATTCCACACTTAGCCAAGACTATTGTAAGCAAAGAACAAACGATTAACAACCCCCAACTATATGCAATAAATAAAAACTTAACAATGCAATGAGTATTATGAATACCTCTTCCCGAAACTCAAGGGATTTACATGTGTTTAAATTATGAACCCTAGTTATACTCGCTACAAGACCACATATGTTTAGCGTTATTTAATGTTATAAGTGAGATTAATTACCAACAACCGATTTAGCCTTTAATTGAGTCCTAAACATTGACCTATGATATCGACATACAACCAAAAGTTGGGCGGTGATGTCACAAAAAATAAGGGCACTACTACTAAAAATAACATGATGTGAAGATTCCCTCCTTAGAGACAATGTCTAATTGTTTATTCATCCCTAATGAGTTTAAAACATGTCGCAAATGAATGTTGGTCATGATGTGAAACTCTTCCTTAATCTTGTGAACACAATGCGTCTCAAATCAGAGTTTTTGAAGTCAAAACCTCGTGGATCACGCTTGAACTATAGTTTTGCCTCCGGGTGATGCTGATATAAACCTAAGGATGTCAATGCTTACTGATGATACGTAAATATTGCGTATTTCACCCTCCGAACGGACGCATTTTAGCCCCCTCGGGTATCTTATTCCCTATATATATGCTCATTAACCAGACAACCTCAGATTTCTAAGTTAACATGCTTTGGAGGGGTTAATTGAACTTTTATAGGTAATTGGATGCTAAGTGTGAAGTTCGGACGCATTCCGCTCGATTTTCGTACGCGATCGCACGTTCAAGGGCATTTTAGTCTTTTCATAACTTGAGCACCTGGCCCAACATCTTCACGAAAGCTGTAGCTCTCCTCGCTAACTTTGCGTGTTCGCGAACAGTGCGCGATTCCGAGTCCGTATGATGAAGTTACGTCGATTTCCGCGGAGGGAAAAATAAGGACACTAAAAGAAGAAAAGAAGAGGAAGAAAAGAAATGCAGTGGATGCTACTTGGTTCTGCCCTGCTGGGTCGATCGATCAATCCTTCAGTATTTTTCCACGATTTCATTGATCGATCGATCGATCAAAGAGGTCGATCGATCGATCCCCTATTTTCTGCAGATATTTTGCTCTTTTCTTTTCTTTTATCTTTTCTTTTCTAATTTAATTCCTTTTACCTATATAAAGGATTTTTTATGTAAAAACAGATATAATTCGTTTTAAGTTTGTAGGTTTGGGAGCTCATTTCTTCATTTCTTCTTGGATTGATACTCATTTGGGCTTGTAATTTGTGCTACTATCTTCCATTTCCATTAATATAGTTGTATTTCATTATTTCCTTGCTTTCTAGTGTAATTTCCATGCATTGTTAATTAGGTTTACATGCTTTGATTACTTGCTTTTTAGGTATATTTATCGCGTTTATTTATCGCTTTCCATTTATCGCGTTTTTAATATGCTTTCTAGGTAATTTAAATTAGGTTGTGTTTGAATTGAACTCACTCGAGTTGACGCGTTGCTTTGCTTTGGTGATGGTGTTTACGGGTCAAATTCGAGTGCGTTGTCCTAGTTATTGCGCCTAGGAGATTTGACAGGGAATATCATGTATGTCTCATGCTTAGGACCTTGCGTGCGTAATTTTCGGGATATTTGTTGACGCCAAAACCTTATGAGGCTTTTTATGTGAATTTAGGGGCGTGACAACCCTTGGTTCAATTAACTGTCGAAACGAGACACATTCTAAATAACTCGTCGACCCATGTATCCATTTTATACAAATTAAATCGGGTGAGGGATATTCGACGCAACCTATAGTTTTATCGCTTTGTTAATCTAGATTCATTTTCCCACGCCTAGATTAATATTTCCCCTTTTATGCATCTTTTCCTTTTTAGTTTGTAATTCACCTTTTACTCTTTTATTTCAGAGTATTAGATCACTTAAATTCTAGCAACTCATCCCTGTGGATTTTTGATACCCGACTTACCGCTGTGCTTGCCTCGTAAGTGTAGTAGTAATTTAGGTTTGTTTGTATAGTCGCGGCGAGACAGAAAACAACGACTGTGCACTTTACACGCGCACACTTCTCGCGCCTCTATCACTTACAACCCCACCTTGAGATATAAACACTCACTTATGGATATCATTACCATCATGATGATTACGATATGCCTTGCAAATCCAAAGCAACATTCACTTACTTTAATTACTTGTCAATTGTAAAAAGTGGGGTTAATTCATTTTGGGAAAACCGTTATGCTCGAATACAATTGAAATTTGACACAATATTCTCTAAATGTTGATGCTTGCGTGAAGTGAGTGGAGAGTTTAATACAGCTTTGTTGACATTGGATTGAGGGGTGTGAAACCACAATTGAGGTTATGCTACCAATTATCGCGTGTTGAATCCACACATGAGATTAACTAGTGATGCCACTACTAATTTTGTTTGTCCACAAATCAAGAGTCCCAACGCACTTGTGAGTGATTTTATGTCGACCATTTCACTATATTAAGTTGTTAGTATAAATACGTCGAATCCAATGTATGACGTTTAAATTTCTTTCAGACAATAGGGTGAACTTGAATGCAAGAGTTATTGGTGATCTCGTGAGGGTTATATTAGTCTATGCCCATAATGCAAACTCTTATACTAGAACTATTGACGAAGATGGTAGGGTTACACAACCTCTAAGTTTACCAATGAACTGTGAATGCCAATCCTGACTTAAAAAAATAAAGTCAGTTGTCGAGAGACTAAGGTCACTACTAACCTTTGCCTGAAAATGCGATACAAGGTTTTTACCTAGTTGACACCACCGTCGTTCTATTTTTTTTATACCAATGTTATTTCAAGTATTTATCATTCAAAGACAATGAAGATGTTGTACTCAATTGCTAGATTCCTTATAATGCGGCGTATTTTAATGCGTGAATAAACTAGCATTTGTTTTGATCTTATGGAATATTTCTTTTAAAAGATGATGTCATTAATAGATTTTGGGGCAAGAGAGGATAACAGAATGCCAAGGAATCTCATTTGAGATTTAACTATACGACGGATGACATACAAGCTATCTAATGTTTTTCCAAAACTTGTTGTGATTCAAAGGTGGGTCACCACAATCCAATAACCTTTGCGCGTCTTTAGTAGGCCTAATGCTTGAAATGATAGCCATCATTTTTCGGGCGTTATGCATCTAAACTCTTAATGATATTTGTGGGTTGCAGGGATTTCAAAGAACACTTCCACTTGTCATATACTAATATTGTTTATATGTCGAGTTCTTGACATAACGAGGATTTGTGATAAGTCACAATCCCTATGTCGATCCTTTCGTGACTTCCACGGTGCCTTTATGCAATATGTAAGTGCCTAAACTGAGCGCCTTACAGTTTTCGACAATGGGGTCGCTACTTGTTTCACTTTCTCAATGAACGTATTTCGACTCCCAAGATGAAATGTTATGAACTCATCATTGATGTCTAATTACTAATTACTATGAGACACCATGTAACTACAAAGAATCCCATTAATTTGTATCGTTGTTGTAAAAACTCGTATATTTTAACATTATGGTTGATAACTTCATAACTTTAAAATATACAACCTGTAAAAACAATTTAAATATGATTCTCAAGATGCACAGAAACAGATGAAACATGAGATAACTATTGGAATACAATATAAAAATCCTCCAATATAAAACTCATAAAGATGCACCAATGCTATAACAAAGAGAGAGAGAGAGAGAGAGAGAGAGAGAGAGAGAGAGAGAAATATTTACAACTAACACCAACTCCAAATATACGCGTCAATACTAAGTCCAAAAATACATGTCAAGTCCTTTTATCCATGATATATGCCGACCAAATCCAAAAAATAGAACTCACGTGACTAAAAATAAAATATTATCTCTCACAGACATGGACATACGTCGATCTCTGATGATGAAACCATTTGAATAGGAGAATAAAGAATATGTGTTACCTAGAAAGGGAAAAGTCTATGTGGGCAGACCAACTCTGATACCTATAAAGTTACCATGAATAAAATGGGTCAAAATCCTAGCAAGTCGCTAAGCTACGCAACTCAAAACAAATATATATACAGATGATAAATTCACAGTTTATATAATCAGTAATGATGACCCACCATGTGTAATAGAACCTCATGGTACATTAATTAACTCATTATCAATTAATTAACCTCTTAATATATCATAACGTAACCAACATGTTCCCCTTCTCCCCTACCATCTCAAGAATCATGTGGTACACCTATATAAGATTATCACACAACCGTTATGCACCTGATACGCAGTACTAGAATATCCCTTCATCCAATCGCCTTCTTTTATTTGCATGGCCAAAAATTCCACATCCCGTGTGATATACAAAATTCTACGTAAGACCATATTCCTCAAGCATGTCCAAATAAGAGTGTTCTCTTTAGGAACACACCCATATTCCACAATCAGTAATTCATTCATTATTAACATTCTAATTTCAATCATAACTTATCACTTATTATTATATCATTATTTCCTAATTACCCCACCTTTCGGGTTATTTTAATTAGATTACCCAACCAAAATTATTCCATTACATTAAGGACTAAAAGTAATAATATGTCTAATGTGGAACTACTGGTAAACCAAATCATTAAAAATAAAGACGTGTATTAATTAAATATTCTAAAGTTGTCACTCCTTCCAATATTTAAACACCATGCGTGGGACGTCTCAAAAATAAAATCCAAATAAGGACCCTCCCCCCACCCCCTCTATACACGCCATTTAGATAAGGTAGTCGTCAATACAATAATATTAGTTTAAGATTTATTTGAGTGAATTATGTTAGGAAAATAAATAAATTAAATATCCAGACTATCCAACGGTATTCGTCTGGCCCAAGCCAACTAATTTTTATGCCATACTCCTTTTAACTCATCTACTCAATTAATTCATTATCAACAATGTGAATAAAGTAATAAAGGCTAAGTATGAATTCTTACACAATTAGTTCAAATTCTCAATTACAAGAACATAATTCAACATAAGAAATTCTATTCACATTTTTTAAGAGTATAAACATGGGCTAATCGCTAATAATAAATCCTCATAAGTAACTAGGCCATAAATATAAATTACCATCCTTGAAATCTCATTAGTTAGGTATTTATTACCAAAGTTACTATTCTTAATGCTAACGGCATAATCCTACTAAGAACGTGTATTTCAAAATCTGATTAAGCCCTAATTATATCCAAATTACTCATCATACTCTTCAATTAATATAAATCCAATATTTAACCTCAAACCCAAAATGTTAATTTACTAACATGTGTTCGATAACCAATGTTCTCACTTTAGTTAGGGCTAAATCTTAATATATAACATATGAGAATAACCTATTTCATCTAAAAAAGATTGTACAATGAGATAAGTCAAATCTCTAAGGGAATCTAACACATTTTAATTTTATAATTAGTGTTTAGGTAAAATTAACATGTGTATATATAAAAGGAGAGGAGTGGATTGTAACTTGCCGAAAAAATGAACTAAAACTTGATTTGAGATGAAGAGATTTAGTCTTGAAATTTCTAGGCTTGAACTATTGAAAAGCTCTTGAAAAACTTGATTTGATTGTTTAGAAAACCTTCCTTGAGTTTTTGTTTGAAAAGGAAAAGGTTTCTTGGAAAAAGGGTTTTAGAGAGTGTTTAAGTCTCTTTGAGAAGAATGTTGGTTGATATGATTGTTGGTAGATGTTAAAATGTCACCAAAATGCTTAAATGATTATAAAACAAAAACCCAACCCGAACACCCCGCATGTAGGTCGCGGCCTAGACACGAATTTAACATAGCCACGATCGTGGCTACTAACCACCGTGGTCGCGGCCCACTAACGATTGCGGCTTAAATGGTCGTGGTCACCGATAAACTGCAGAAATCTAAATTTTTACTTGGCGGCTACAAACCCTAATAAAATCAAACTTGCAAAACCCTACTTGTTCCCCAAGAAATGCATAAGTACCATTCAACACCTAAGCCTTTTTGAAATTTCCCATGAGTCTAAATCAATTTCTAACTTATAATAATTACCAATTTAACCCTAGTATTTAATATAATTAAACTTTATCCCATAAAACTTAATCAATTTAATGAATAAGCTCACAATTCCAAATTAACTCCTTTTAAGTTTAAATCCTCGTACATTATTTTAAGTTCTCAATTTAAATTACATACTTAATCCGAATTGACATATAATTAATTAAATTACTCTTCATTAATTAATTATTAATCCTCTTAAAGTTACAGTGTATTACATTTTTTCCCTCTGATAAAAAGAATTTTGTCCTCGGATTTCACTGGAAATAACACATATGTGCCTCAAAATAATTGTGGATACTATTATATTATCGTATCCTCTTGATCCTAAGTGAACTTGTCCTCACTATGGTGACACCACTAAACACTAACTAAGAGTATCTCCTTAGACCTCAAAATATGGACCCTATGTTCTAAAATACTCATAGGCTCCTCATTATACGAAGTAGCAACCTCTATCTAAATATCCCTCAAGTCAATGTGCTAAAAAGTGGATGAACCAAGCAAGAACCGATAATGCATGGATACATGGAATACATTATGTACTCGATCTAAATGGTCTAGAAGTTCTAAACGATATGTGAGTGTCCTTAACTGTCTGTGATCATAAACGACCCAATATACCTAGGGGCTAACTTCCCATTCTTCCTAAAATACATCACCCCTTCATAGTTGACACCTTAAAAAGCACCTGATCACCCATGTGAAACTGTAAATGTTTCCTCTCCAAGTCCATATAGATTTTCTGCCTACTCTGGGCAGTTTTCCTCCACTTTCAAATCATCTTGATCTTCTCAGTAGTCTCCTGAACATACACTGGTCCAAACATACTACTCTCACACGGGTCCAACCAACACACTAATGATCTACATGGTTAAAAAGCACCTGATCACCCATGTGAAACTCAAAATGTTTCCTCTCCAAGTCCATATAGATTTTCTGCCTACTCTGGGCAGTTTTCCTCCACTTTCAAATCATCTTGATCTTCTCAGTAGTCTCCTGAACATACACAGGTCCAAACATACTACTCTCACACGGGTCCAACCAACACACTAATGATCTACATGGCCGCCCATACAAAGCCTTATACATGTCGAATGACTTCAAAAAACGGTTGTTTTAGGATAATTCTACAAAAGGCAAACGTACCTCCCAACTACCTCTGAAATCTAACACGCGTGCTCGAAGCACATCCTCCAAAATCTGGTTCACCCGTTCATTTAATTCAGGATCGAAATCTCGAGCTAGCTTTGTACACTTTATTCTTTTTATCAAATTCTTTTAACTTCTTCAAATGTGTAGGGCACATTGATACGGTGGCAAACACCACCATAACCAAGATACTTGTCTTCATCATTCAAATTTCCTCTCTTGGAAGAACCTTTCTCATGGCTACCTATGAGATCGTATCTACAAGATTTTTGACGATTTAGTTTGAAGTAGTTCTCATTTTTAAATATTTTGTTATTATTTTTGTAGAACTTGTTAAATCGTTTCACAAACAATGTTATATCCCCATCAATACTTTCACAATGCCTACTTTCAATTTACTTCACACTCGCCTTCTCACTAAACTTAGGGCTGTAAATTGAGTCGAGTAACCCCGAGGACCACTAAATTCTGGTCGAGCTTTAAGTCAACTTCATCCTAGATGAGCTTGAGTCATATTTTCAAGCCCAAATAATAATTCGGGTAGAGCTTGAGCTACATGTCAGTAAGCCCAAATTGGGCCCAAATCCGAAAATTATATATATATGTTGCATACGATTTTTACGTGTAATATATTATCTATTTAGACAATATATTTTACAAGATTTAGATAATGCTTTTTATGTTTAATTTTTTTGGACTAAAACTTATGAAATTTCTAATTTTTATTAAAAGGGTGTAAACTCCTAGGTTTTATTATTTTTTTATTTTTATAATTATACAAACCTGGTATGAAATAATATTTATTAAATTATGCCCCGTGAAATCGAGTTCGATCCATCTCGAACTCGACCCCGAAGCTCGATATAGAATGTGAGTCGAGTCTGAGCTGAGGGGTATGTTTTTAATTTGGACTGAGCTTGATCTTGGGAAGGAAGAGTTCAATTCGAAGCGAGCCTAGGAAACCCCAAGCCCGTCTCACTCAGCCTAATTTATAGGCCTAACTAAACTTAACAATGAAAGTTAAGTCTTTCTTTAATTTCACACTCGGTGCATTCTATTGTCCATAAATTTTATGGGAGACTACAAGTGTCGGTATCCTTAATATCGTTTAAGATAGCAACTGTCATCTCGAAATGACTATCTAATGTCCTTAATAACTTCTTCACAACCTTATTCTCCAGAATTATCTCTCCAATGTTACATGAGCCACTAACCACTTCCGTTAAACGGGTATAGCACTCATCAAAATTTTCATCTTCTCTCATCCTCATCACTTCAAATGTAGTCACAATTTATTACAACTTTTCTCTCTTCACACAAAAAGTTGCCTTATGAGTGATCTTAAGAATATTCCAAGCTTATTTCGCCGTTTCACAATTGAGTATCCGGTTGTACTCTTGTGTGTAAGGGAGGCGAAAAAAAGTATTCAAAACAATCGAATTATGGTTGCAAGACACAAATTCTGCTTCGGACCAATCAGCCCTTGGTTTATCTGATCCCACTCATCCTACATGAATCGTAGGGCATGACCAACCATCTTCAATGCTCATCCACACTATCTCATGTCCCAAACTCAAGTAAGATCTCATCTTAACCTTTCAACGACCAGAATTTGTTCCATCAAAATGATGTTGTTTATTGGTAGATACTCCATCCATATCTCAAATTATCCATCTTTAAAAATCAATATCTAATCACTAAACAAGATAGATCTAGGAGTAAAAACACACAACGTATAAACAGAGAAAGTATTCACTCTAACATGTAAATTATAACGAAAGAGCACTAGCTCTGATACCAATTGAGGTTTTAGCGCAAGTGTGTTAACTCAAATAAACCTAGGCGCGAATAGGTTTCTACATAAATTAGCCCAATTTTAGCCAATTTTAAATTTCCTTCAATTTTAACAAACCAGGTATAATATTCAAATATGTGAGATGACGAGAGGCGTATAGATCTACAATTTGAACTATTAAATTAAGAAATCTAAGTTCATCGTGATAGAAATTAACTAGATGTATATCATATGTTAAATTTTAATGGATTTAATTAGATCTGATTTAAATCTAAGTGATGTGTGTGTTAGAGATGTGATTATTAAAATAAATAACAAACAATGACGCCACAAGATTAATTTATGATAAAAAAACACCCAGGGGTAAAAAACCTCGATGCATCCTAAACACTCATTCAACTTGAAAAGTTTTTATACAATGCAAGAAGATACCTCTCTTTTATTTCCTAGCAAGTGATCCATCCAAAGCTCCATCAACGAACGAGGAAGTGGGATTTTCCTCCTTAGAATTGCACTGTGCTTAAACTCCTTAATAGCTCAAACACCTCGTTTACATATGAGTTTGATCTTCAATTCTGATGTGGATTAGTTAAAC
This sequence comes from Sambucus nigra, assembly GCA_949130495.1. NCBI lineage: Eukaryota > Viridiplantae > Streptophyta > Magnoliopsida > Dipsacales > Adoxaceae > Sambucus > Sambucus nigra. The sequence continues at coordinate 154,092,110 of OX422218.1, forward strand.
TGAATTTAGACTGTGGATCTGATATTAAAACACCCTCAATTACACATAAATAATATATTGATTATAGATTTAAGTTTTCGTTCAAATGTGAAAGTAATAAATGATTTTGATTAAAGATATGAAATTGTCATGCTCCGAGTGTCGAAAATACTCTCTCACTAATAGAGAAGTAAATAGTATTTCAGATAATTCGAAAATGAGGGAGGAGGCTTTATTTATATAATTTTTTACAAGTCTAACTGCGTCATGCGCTTGGATAAAAAAGCCTTTGTGCGCACAGTTTTCGGTAGTGAATTAGTTAGGCAAAAAATGTGCAGTCATGTGCATGAGTACAAAACCCAATCACGCGCACGATTTCAAGTACAACCTAAAATGTGCAGAGTCGTGCATACGAGGCTAAATCATTATAATGGTTTAAAGAATAAACTATGTTTCATCCAAAACAACCTGTTTTTAAAAATGGGTTTTTCCTCTAGGTGAAACATAATAAATCTCAATATGTAGTCTCTTTTTCAGTTGAAAAACAATGTTTTATCAAAGTAAAATGAAAAAACCTGTGTGTGTGGATAACCATAGACATTCAATCATAATCTAATGAAAAGAGATATATCTTCAATAAGTTCGGCAACAGAAGTCATTGATGCAAAGAAGCCATGTAAGATCTTCAATGTTCAATGTTCACTAATGTCTAATGAACAAGACTCTATATACCAAACATCTATATGGAATCAAACATTTTGGCTTTATTAATTCACGGATATTAAAATAGGGTATGAATATGAAAAACACCGAAAATAATAATTTCTTATTAAGACTTCAATACCCAAATAAACTTTGTGAGATTTAGTTTTAAAATGTATTAGATATTAAAACATGGCTTTTCAACTTTAAGTATTTTTAATTTCTTTATTAATTGTAATATCTTTTGAAAAACTCTTTTAATGATTAATGGTATATTTAATTGTCATATTAATGATTTCACAATTAAAATTGTGTCCCTTTACTTGTCATATATATATATGTTTGTGTGTGTGTGTGTTTGTGTCACTTGTTTGAAGATTCTCCATCATTTTTAACCCTAATCAAATCGGGTCGAGAATTTAATTTACTTAAACATTAACAATATTTAATGTGAAGTACAATTTTTTGTATAGAACCAAAAGTTCTCACACATAAATAATAAAACTTTTAGTTCTTAAATAAATTTTAATTGTTTTAAATTTTCTTTGAAATTGATATATATAAACTCTAAGTTATATATTACACATAATTTGCATTAGGCGCTTTGTGAATAGTTGTAAATTAGGACTTGAAGTCCTTATTTTTAAATTTATGGTTTATACGAACCCGAAGATTCATATATATCAAGGTTCTAAAAAACGCGGGGCGTGATCGAGGCGTGGAGGCCAAGCCTTAAGCCTCAGAAGCCTAGGCGGGCCTTGGCGTAAAAAGGCGTGAAAAGGCGTTTAGGTATTTTTAATATATTTTAATATTTTTTTAACCATAACAAGGCTATTAAAATACTAAAATTGTACATATCATAAAAATATGTATGAATATTTGCAAATAAAAATACTATTTGATTATTTTGGATGAGATAATGGTCCGGTTTGCAAAACAATCTTTAAAAGGCGATATCATTTCGCTAAAGCATTGTTGTTTTTAGAGAAAAAGAATGCCTTAAGGGTTTTACCAAGCATAAGGCGTCAAAATCTTAAGGCGGGGAGTTTCTCCCAAGCCTCAAGCCTAGGCGTGCCTAGGCGGAGCCTAGGCGGGTTTTTTAGAACAGTGATATATATATATATATATATGACATAAAATAGTACCTAGAGTTCTAGAATACTCTATCACTTTTGGGGCATGATGCAATCAAAATAACTCGAAGTTATAAATTTTCATCATAAGAACCTGAAGTTCCAAGTTAATAATTCAAAGTTTGGAGTTTTAATAATTAAATTAAAAATCCCTAAGTTTTGATTTAGAAATTTAATTTACAATTAATTTTTGGCAGATTATTTAGTATAATTATTTTACTCGACCGTAAGATATTCTCAATTGTCATTTATTTATTGAATCGCGATGAACAATATAAGGCCAAGCATGAAATATTGGCAAAATATGAGATTTTATTCCATAGTTATATAATCAAAACCTAAAGTTTCTTATTTCTAAGCATGAAGTCTCTCACATATAATCAAAAACATTAAATATTGATTCATTAGTTAAGAACCTAAAACTATAAAATTAATAGGCCATTTTTTGTTCTTTAGTTTTACATTTAGATATCATAATCAAGTAGTTAAGGTTTTTGTGCTTAAAGCATAATGATTAATTGTTATTTGTGGTACATAGCTCGTGATAATCCAAAACCGTCAAAAACCTGATTTATATATATATATTACTTAGGAAGGCTTTTCAGAACCTAGTGATCAATATCTTCACATCTAAAATTCTTTATAGATTATTAAGTATCCAATCCATTTTTTCGAATCTCATAATTATTTAATATGAGATTTCTCTTAAAATACTTCCATTTGTTTAGATTTGATTATTTTTACACACTTCACAATTTATCTTATCTCATATACTTGATAATCGTGAATTGTCATTCATGTTGACAATTCTTTGGAAATGATGAACAACCCATACTTTTTTGAGAAACCAAAAGTTTTTTCAGACTTGGTATGTAATACAATTAAGCTTTAAGCCATAGTTAAAAATACTAAAATTATTGAAGGCTCCAAAAGAGCTTATGTGGTGTTATCAACGAGTACCGGACATGTAACAACATGTAATTGCAATACTAGGTTTGATCATGTCCTAATATTAAAACATACAACTCGTCAAAATAATTTAAATATCATTATCAACTATACAAAATCAATAGAAACAATATGACAAGATATAGATACGATATTATAAACCTCTAATGTACTGAATCATCACCACATAAACTAAAAAATACTAAATTAGATTTATATGATTAAGATAAAACCTAATATCCAAGTCCAATAAAAATTAGATTTATATGAAATTAATATTCTTGTATATAAAAGGAGAAAATTAGATGGTAACTTTCCTCTAAATGTCCAAATAGTGTAATTAGATTATTGAATTGTAAAACCTTTGGAAAAACAACCTTTGACCTTTTAAATTCCTCTTGAAATTATTTTAGTTGATGTTGTTCCCCTCCTTGAATTTTATCTTGAATTCTTTATTTTGATCTAAGAATGTCCATGCAAGTAGGTTTTAATAGAAGCTTAGATTATAGGGGAAGAAATTACTATTATATAGAAACATAAGGTTTAAGGGAGGATCTGGAGAGAGAAGTATAAGTTTCATACATAAAGGGAAAATAAGAGGCAAAAAACTTACTAAATATATCACCACCGCCATAGCAGTATCGATACCCGCTATAATGTCTAGCACACCTACTCAGGGATGGATCCAAGAATTGGATATTGGGGGGGCGAAAGCGTACGTGAGCGGTAACCCAATTTTTTAAAGTTAACTATAAAGTTCTTTAATGCAAAAAGTAAATAATTAAATTTATAAATGGATGTTCATTGTACATATATACGCCTAAGAATTGTAATTTTTTCCATTTACAATTCAACCCAATTTAAATTAAAACTCCAATATAATTTTAATCTCAATTAAGTTCAAACTATTATTGAAATCATTAAAGTTCAAATTTTTATTTAACTAACCATTTATTCAATCTCCCCATTAAATTAACAATTAATTCCCTTAAAATATGGAGTATTACAAAACATTTATATGAGATGATTTATATAAAAGAAATTCTCGGGAAAAAAAATCTTAGTTTTAAGGGCATCATAATACATGGGTATCAGATTGAAATAAACAATGAAAAATATTTTTACATTACTACTAGTGTTGGAAGCGAGTTAGTTACATTAGAATATAATAATTGCACAATTTGCGGGGTTATAGTATACAACATTAATTGTTGTAAAATTCACTTTTATTATAAGCCTGAAGCTCCATGGTTCAAATAATTTATGCGACAACCATATTGGTGAACTTAACTATCTTCCATTAACCTTTATGATTTCATGTGATATCGTACCTATTTGATTATTTTTACAAGATTTTTTTTTTGGGGAAATTAGATGTATATATAAAAAAAGAAGAATACACAGAGGAAGGAACCTCAAAGTTCAAAAAAACCCCGGGGCATACCCCGGAGCCAACCAAAAAGCAAACAAAAGATTAGCTCAACAGCCTATTTTCAGGGATGTTCCAATACATACAGGCCATCCAGTTAGTGTAATTTCTTCTATCCTTCTTCCAAGTAAGAACTTTGGCTTTAACCATGTTTTCAATACCCTTCACAATGGTGTCAAGAGAATTGAAGACATGCTTAAAGCACCTCGAATTCCTCTCCATCCAGATGCAGTAGATCGTAGTAGTGAAAGAAAGGGATCTAATCTTGTCACATAAGGATTTTGTAGAGTGGTTAACAGTGGCCAAGGATACCTCTCTATTCCAACTTTGAAACTTCCTATACCGCTGATTCCTAAGCATCACCTCCTCCCATATACTCTTGCTAAGGCTGCATTGAGAGAACAGGTGGTTATAAGTTTCCCTCTTAGAACCACAAATCCCACACAGGTCATCCTCAGAAATACCCCATTCAAATAATTTGTCCTTAGTGTTGATGGCCTTACGAAATACTAACCAAGCAATGAAAGAACACTTAGGAATGCAAACCTTGCTCCAAACAAAATTGCTCCAAGTAACAGTAGGCTTGTGGGTCTTCAATAGCTCCCAAGCAGATGCAATGGTGAAGGTCCCTTTCTTGGAAGGAAGCCAAACCACATAGTCATTTCCCTCAAGAATTGCAGGTAAGCTAGCATTCTTCACTTCATTTAATTCCCAGGTCACAGTTGAGGGCCATCTCCACTCCATTTGGTGGATGAAATCAGAAACTTTAGCTTTTAGACTACTGGCTGAGTCATACACAATGTTATTCCCATAAAGGGGAAACAGTGGCCCATTTGGATGCCACAAATCAAACCACATAAAGGTTTGAGTCCCATTCCCAATGACTGTTTTGATTTGTCTTCTAAACTTTTCTCTTATCTTAAGAATTTTCCTCCAACTCCATGATGCATCATTTGGTATACTCAAAGCCCATATGCTCCTCCCTTTAATTTTGTAAATGTTGCACCACTTAATCCATAAACTATCCTTCTTACTGCATAGATTCCATAAGTGCTTAGCCATGGCAGCAATGTTCCATGTCTCTAAACTCTTGATATTTAGCCCTCCTTCCTCTAGAGACACACAGATGTCCTCCCAAGCAACTTTAGCACCTTTACTGTTAGTCTCATCCCCTTTCCACAGATAATTCTTCATAACTTGCTCAATCTTCTTTATGATGCTTTTAGGCAAAATAAAAGTGCAAGCCCAATAAACTTGTATGCTGAAAATGACAGTCTTCACAAGGAGGAGTCTACCTGGAAAACTTAAAAACTTATTAGTCCAGCATCTGACTCTCATGGTGATCCTATCCACCAGGATCTGACAATCCTCCTTTTTCATCCTAGTAGTAATGAGAGGCACCCCAAGATATTTAAAGGGGGGGTGCCCATGTTGAATGCCCAAGATAGAAGAAATCTCCTGAATCCCATCCATATTGATCCCAGCAGTGAAAAGACTACTTTTATCTAAGTTAACCATAAGTCCCGAATAGGAACTAAATTCAGCAATGGCATCCTTGACAATTCTGCAGGACTCTTTATCCCCACCAGTAAAAACAACCAAGTCATCGGCAAAACTAAGATGGGTGAGGGACATCTCCTTGCATTTAGGATGATGTTTGAAAAGGGCAGAATCAGTAGCTTTGGAGATAATCCCTGTGAGCGCCTCCATCACAAGCAGGAACAGATAGGGAGATAAAGGATCTCCCTGTCTAAGCCCTCTTCTACCAGGAAAAAACCCATTCAGCTCACCATTCAAATTAATAGAGAACCTGGTAGTGGTCACACACATGGTAATCCACCCATTTAGCTTTTATGGTATTAATTTACACATACATTTACTATTGTTATCAAAAGGCTATATATGCTTGTGATTCACCCTCTAATAAATCATTGACAAATCTATTATTTATCACCTGTTGTGCAAATTTATATTTGGATGAGACACTTTTCCCGTCATCGGGGGGAGGGAAGAACATACCCGTGTTTGAAGAATGAGGAGATTTTTCGTGGATGTGAACCTCGTAACGCTTAAGTGAAAATAATATAAAATGAAAATTATAATATCACGTGTTTGCAAATTTAATTGTTGTATAAATTTAATGTCTCAGTCAAAGTTGAACCAGTCACTTTTAGTAGTTTCTGATGTGCCTACCTTCATCTTTTTCCCGGTAGGACAAAATTTAAACTCGAAAGAAAATAAATATGTTGTATGTGAGACGCGTGACAGGCCTATATGTCTTAACTGCTTGACTCCTTAGCAGTGGACATCAAATAAAATTATGCATAAATAACACTCCATAAGAGGTTATGAACAAAAGTTTTAATTTCTCTAAAACCTCGGGAGAGGTTATTGTCTATGAAAAGACATAAGGCCTTAAAGTGACTATAAATTTCCTGAAGTAGGCAAGGGGACCTAATACAACTAAATGTCTATGTTACATACATGTACAAGAGAAAAATGGGAACACCAAAGATGAATGTCGATGGCGTAATTATATATATGGTAGATACATGGATATCAAATGGCAATGATACTACAAATTCACATACTATAAATCAATTTCGACGAATAATAAATTTATTGCCAAAAATGATAAATTTCCACGATGGCATATTTTGAGTCTCTAAATTAACATGGTGTAATCGTACCTATTGTACAAATCATATGAGATATTAACCCAAAATTTTATGACTGGGTTTTTAGATAAAAGAGAAATCAAAAAATCATTAAATAATGCACAAGTCGTGGCACAATGTTTCCAATAAAAATCAAATGTTGATTATATACAAGCATACCATCCCGTTAGGGTTGTAAATACTTTTTAGATATTTGATTAGCTTAGCAGTTTTTAAAAAATATTATATATGAGACTCATGAATATTATAATAGCTTATATATATATGGGACTTAGACAAAGAGCTCAGATAAAAATTCCAAAAGGATTTTCTTTTCTAGAAGCAAATCCAACGAGTTCGTACTCTATTCGAATAAGATGTTCATTGTATTAAAGCAATCCATAAGGATAAGTTCAATCGTCTTATAAAGTAGTTGATTAAGAAAATGTATGAAAATAATTATATATGCCAAAGAGCCATTATACAAATATCTTTAAAAGGTTGTGCTCCTGAAGAGCTCAATAGAAATGCAAAATATCCAATGAAGGAGTTAAAAAATAAATGACTTCAAGAGTAATCAGTTACTATCTCTGCTTGTAAATCGAGAATATTTTTTTAAATACTAATCCATCAGTTTATCATGCCATTTTAGTAAATATATTGTCTCCAGTATTTAGATATTGATAAAACGAATTATATTAGAATTTTAGAGTTTAATTGATAAATTAATAAAGATTTATGGGTTAATTTTAGTTTTATTAAAGTCTAGTATTAAATTAGTAATTGTGAGAAGCTATAAATGGTTTTAGACTCTTGGATATTTTTTAGAAAGGCTGGGAGTTTCTAGGGTTTTCAGCCGCCAAAGACAAAAGAGCCGCGACCTTTATCGCCGCAACCATGGACTTTGGGTACCGCGACCACTGGAGTTATTGCCGCAACCGCGACCTTGCCCAAACCAAAGCTGGGTAACGGCCTAGTCGCGGAGTGTACGAGTTGATGTTGTTTCATTTAGCATATTTAATATTTTTAAGCCTTATTTCTCTTGTCAAACCTCATTTCTCTTGTCAAGCCTCATTTCAACCTACCTTCTTCACCAAGAAACCCTAAATAATTCTAGTTTTTCTCTCAAGCAACCTTATTACCACAAATCAAGCCAAAGAGATTTTTAAAGCTTTTAAATAAGGAATAAATGGATTTTTCAAGGGAAACCAAATCAACCATTTCAAGTTTTCAAGAGGATTTTCAAGTTATTTTCAAGGACTTTTCTATTCAATTCAAGCCAAGTAATATTCATATTTTGAGGCAAGTTGCTTTCTACCCTTCTCTTTTAATATATGATGACATTGAATTTCATCTAAACCTAAGTTATACGATGAAAATGAGTTAGAAATCAATAGGATTTATAGGGTTCCTAGTATATGATCTTAATTAAGTGAAATTCATTATCCTCGCATGTTTTATATTCTAGGTAGCCTTAAATATTGTTATTAAATGCATATGAAACCCTTGTTATAAAATTGAAATGTTAGGATTTTGGACTTGTTCTTGGATTTATGATAATTGGAATATATATCGACAAATTGAGATATAGCTATAGCCTAATCAAGAATTAAAAAGTGTTTGCTAGGTTGAGTTGTACCTTTAGCCTCATAAGTAGTACCCTTGATACAAAATACTTGATAGATGAAACTCTAAGTATGAAAACGTATTATTGTTGCCTAATTATTCATTAAAAGATTTTATGTTTGTTTATCCCATGTTATACTCTTGAAAAGCTATTTGAGACTTCTTATTAACTCATATTCTTGGAATTGAGAAATGGACTAATTATATCACAAATTATGTAAGCCCCCTTCATTCCTTATAGGAATTTATCAAGTAGACGACTTAGATGGAGTATGGGATAAACTTTTATTGAATTATTGGGTTAATGGTTGTCATGGCTTATGTTGAACGTATTATGGTTGGATATGCAGGTTGGATATTTAAAACTTTTACTCTATTTACTTAATTATGCATAATTAACCTTTAACTAATTAATTGTCTTAACGACTACCATATCTAAATCGAAGGGTATCGAAAGCGGGAGGTTCCTTATTTGGAATTCATTTTTACGAGGCATCCCATGTACGTAGTTTAGAGACGAGTAAGAGTAACGACTTTAGAACTTTTAATTAAAATCAGCACCTTTTTAGGTAATAATGATACAATGATGAAAGATAAAATACAATCAAAATTTTAAAAATTATTGATGAATGAATTTATGAACGTGGATTTTTGGGTGTGTGCCAAGAAAGAACACTCTTATGTTGACATACTTGAAGAATATGATTTGATATGGATTACTTATGCGTCACATAGTAGTGGTGGAAATTTGGCATTGTGTAACAGAGTGGATACCTGTCTCCGACATTGTGAAGAATGTGGCTATGGTGGAGTGACCATTTTATACATGCATATAAAAAGTTCTTGATATGGCTAGGGATAAGGGGCGCAGTCGGTTATGTCGTAATTAATTAAGAGAATAATTAATTAATGAAAAAATGAGTTAATCCAAATGCACTGTGAGGCTGTTGGAATACGCTGGCTATCATTATTGATTGTATAAATTTTGAAATTACCATTTGTATATATATATATATGATTTGAGTCTCTTAGCTTAGCGACTTGCTAGGGTTTGGACCCATTTTATTCGTGGTGACTTTCAGGTGCTAGAGTTGGTCTTCCCATTTTAGAGCTCCTCTATCCAGCTAGCACACATCACCTATTCCATTTTTAGTCAACTTCAATCGAGGATTAATGTAGGTTCACTCCCTTATTAGACTATCATTTATTTTTTAGTTGAGAGTGATGTATTTCATTAGACTTTAGTTAGCATGTATATTGAATAACGGTATTTGGCATGTATCATTTCAAGACTCGATGTTTGGCTTGTATTTGGGAGTTGGTGTTTGGTTGTTGACCTCTCTCTCTATATTGTGGGTTTGATACTTTATCATGAGTTTTATATGGAAGACTTTAATATCACATTCTTACATTTGTCTCACATTCTCATTTATTAATGTCATGTTGAGAATAATATTTAAATTTTTTAACGACCTCTATGATTTAATAATTAGACTTGATCAATCCAAGTATTAAATACATGGGGTGTCAAAATGGTTTTTCCTTAGTAAGGTTTCAACGAGGTAATAATCATTGAATGATGGACATGGTGTACATCCAAGGAGGAGTATTGTAAAATATGTAATTTAATGGATGGCCACTTGTATTCCACACATAATAAGGGATATATGTAATGCTTTGTTTTGTATTATAAACAGGGATAATGCCTCAAGTATATTGATACAATGAAATATAAAAATTATAATCCTTCTAATTTTTATTTTACAACAAAAAACTTATTTCCGAGGGTATCTTATATGGGTTGTGCTAAAGGCACTCCCAATTTTATTCGTGGCACTAGAACATAATTTTTTAAGCACAATGTACAATAATTTAAAACATGTAGTGGTGCTGGTAGGGTCTGCGTGAGTCAATCATGGCTATGCTCAAGCTCGACTCACAATTATTTCGGGCTTCGAGCTATTTGAGTTCGTGCTTCGAGGACCTAGACTCAAACTTGGCTCACGTTTGATAGCAGGCTTAGAGCTCTTATTCAGTCTACACGAATAAAAAAATATGTAATTTTTCTTTTTGTAATTTGTATCCTAGTGAAAGAATTACAGCATACAACTTATAAACAATACATAAAGGAAAGAAAATCCATATATTTATACGGAAAGCCAATCGAGATTAAATGATTATATAATATCCCGTACTTTTATGTAATTTAATTTGGTAGAATTATAATAATTAATTGCTTGGATATTATTTTGCATGATTATGTGATTCAATTCTACTGCAGGTGTTGCATTGGTAGAATAATTAAATTTACACGCTACGTGAATTATTTATACTGCATGATTGGTATAATTAATGTGTGTGATTTAATGTATACCTAGTTTGAGTAGGTTACAGAGCATTTTAGAATCTCGTTTAAGTGTTTTAAACATCCTAGGTTGGGCCCGGGGGATTAGAGGATATTTTGGACCGTTTCGGGTAACATTTTGGGCTTATTCGGGGGGGGGGGGGGGGGGGGGATTAGGCCTTATGGGGAGATATGGGATTACATAGTTTAATTGTAATATAAACCACCCTAATTAGGTTTACCATCCATTTATAATTAAACCTAGTAGCCATAAACATTTTGGGAGAGTTTAATAAGCTTAGAGAGGAGAAAAGGAAGAGAATCTCAAAGGAGGCATCTTCAATCAACTTCTAAGGTAAGAATTTTATTGCAAAACCTTTAATAATATGTTTATTAATTTATAAGCATTATTTCTCATACAATTTCGGGTTTGTAAACATGTTGGGGGTTGATTTATATAATAATTTTGGGTTGGGTCTCTTTAGTATTAATTGTGATTAATTTTCCTTTGAAAGTTAAGACCTTGGTGATAAAATCCAAAATTGACACTGGATAACTAATGACAATGTTGTTAGAATCCATGTTGAAGCATCCAATTTCATTTCACCCACGAATTAATTAGAAGTTTCTCTTTAAATTTGGATGGAAATTATGACCCGTTGTTAGTTTAGACAAAGTTGTGATTTTTATGAACAATCATGTTTAAAATGACTATAAATTAGTATAGATGTAATCCCTTAATTATTATGAATTCATAGTTGATTAAATTGAGGTTTAAAAAGCTTAGAAATCGTTAATGAAATTTGGGGAAAATGACCACGTTTTAATTATAGAAAAATTTGGGCTCACTGCACCAGCGAATCAATTCGGCTTAAAGAGCGAATTGATTCGCCCTGAACAAATCAATTCGACTTCAAAGGAGAATAGATTCGGCCCCTGGCGTTTGGTCGGGTCAGACCAAAATGGTCGTGGAATTTTTGTGAGTTCATCCGAATATGTGGGAGGTTATCCAAGTGAGGGACGACTGATATAATTGAGGCTTGGTGTTGTTAACTATTAGGTAACAATTATAATAATCAACTAGGAAGTTATTAATGGAGGATAGGCAGTTGTATTCCTAGGATTATGGAATCAAGTTGAGGTTTTGATTCACGAGAGGTTCGATAAAGCCTGGGTAATTACATATATATTGTGTTATATATATGAGTGTTTTATACTTGTGTGTACATACCCATATTCGTAGTGAATCTATCAGTTAGGGATTGCGTTCGACATCGGGATCGAGTAGCACGCGCCAACTGAGATGTGCTAGGACGCAGTGGAGGTCGTTATTTTTTACTATACTGTCAGGGGTCACTTCTTCGTGATAAAAGAAGTAGGATGACCCGTTCCATCTACTTAGTCTGGGTATGCGCAGTAAGTGGCGGTGCTATGTAGTGTTCGCCCCATTTATGTGTGTTTTGTTTAAGTTCGTTAGGTGAGGGAATACTCCAGACTTGTCGATGGAAGCACAAGGTGGACCCCAAGGGTAGATGTTTTTCGTGTGTTATGTGTGTGTGTGTGTGTGTGTGTGTGTGCGTGTGTATTACGTGAGAACTAATGTAGTATAATGAAGTAGACAAAAGTAAATGGACAAAATGCTACGTAAAATACATTAAGTTCTGTGATTGTATTTTTATGGGGGTAGTGTTGTGGGGTTAGTCCTTGAGACTATAATCGTACATGTGTAGGTAGTCACATCCCGACTATACGATAGTTACTTGTTCATGATTTTTTTCTAGTAACGTAGAGGCCTGTTTAATTGTTATGAAAACATTTGGAAATGCGTGTAGTATTCCACTTAGATGAAGGGTGAGATACTTATTGCATATGAGGGCCGATAGGCGACATGTGGTATAAATTAACTGCATTATTATCTATTGGTTTTGAAAGTTAATCACTGCAACTTCAGGGCTCTGACCCAAATTATCAAAATTATACCAGGTTTTCCTAGACAATTTAGCAGGGCTGACAGAGGATCAGACTTGCAATTTTAGTTTCTTAGCGGATTCAGCTATTTGATTCTAGCTTAGGTTGCTACTCCTTTTTTCCATTTCAGTCATTTACATTTCAGAGATTGTATGAAGCCCGAGAGACTTATTTATTTCAGTCGGTTGTCAAATTAGACAGATGTTTTATGTCAGTTTAAGTTGGGACATATGTGTTTGTTCATTTTATTATTTCACTTCATAGTATGCGTGGATGTTTTATTTTAAAACTTCTATTATACGGTTTAATGGTAAGAATAATATAAATTATTGGATAAGCTCATATTCGGTGTATTGTGTCTAGCCAACCTTTACGTGAAAAATGGGGGTGGTCACAGATTCTTCTACAACTCCAACACAAATGATTCATTTTTTTCCCAATACTCATACTATAGTGGTGTTATTAAGATAATTAATATCAGTTTATTCTAAAAAAAGGTTTACATGATTATTACAACATATTAATGTGGGAGCCCATTTATCTTGGTCCAAGAGAGTAGCCAACCAGCCCAACATGCAAGGCGGACTGCATGACCCAAATCAACCATTCATTAAATACTCGTGTGTTTTACATACATTGAAAGACATAGAGGATATACTCATATTGGTTACTAACAGTATCAAAGGAGATATTTAGGGACACCATTAGTTATCCACAATCATATTAGGTTACTTGTACAACTCATACCACTTATTTTACGCATCTATAAATTGTAAACCCTAGCCCGAGGCAAGGGGATGTAAGAGCATTGACAGATAATAATAAGAGCATAGTAACCTATCTATGGATGTAGACAAGTTGTCGAATCACGTATATCATTGTTGTGTGTGTGATCTTTACATTCTGCATTTATAATTGTTTTTGTGGATCTTTATTGTGATATTTCTTTCACTCACAATTGGCGTCATCTATGGGAAATGATTTCTATTCTTACAAAAACATTCATCAATAGAAAGCCCATAATGTCTTACCATATCAACAACATTCCTCAGGTTGGCGATGTACAAGATCGCCAGCAACCAAATCCCAGGTTTCGCCAAGAAAGGAAGCCTTCTGAAGAAATTTAGGGACCACCTAGGTCTACATAGATCTCCAATTTAGTCGACGCTTACGAAACTAGGCTTTGAGAACAAGAGAAGGCCACACGCCTCTAGGTGGAAGAAAAGGCCCGCCTGCAAAGGAGACTTGAAAGGATAGAGAGAAATTTCCACGAAAAAGATAAGAAGCATCATGATAGAACTCCTAGTCCTCAAGCGAGTAACACTCGCAACTAAGGGAGGAGCTCTAGGAGCGACCAAGGTAGATCTAAATGTGGCAGGTCAGAGCGTGATCGATCATAACGTGGCCAATTAGAGAGGCACCACAAAAGCGATGATCGTTAAGATGAGAACATCATCATTTTAGTTCGTAGAGAGATATACCAACATCCAACCCATCGATGAGATAGGTCTACCATGGAGCTAGCCAGGAGAGCTCTTAACACCCAGATGAAATCCCATTTTTCAAGGGCGATTAAAGAAGAGGAACCCCCAAAGAAGTTCATCGTTCCCAGGTTCAAGATTTCTGATGAAAAGATGAATCCCATCGACCACGTTCGGTGGTACATGTAGGAAATGACCCTATAGAGCCACAATAACTCCTTGATATGTCAAATTTTACCTTCTAGTCTACATGACGTAGCATTGAAGTGGTTCGAGAAGCTTCCCCACAGATCGATCAAGAGCTTCAAGTCCTTAACATAGGCCTTTACTGATCGCTTGATGACGAGCAGCTCCCACCCCAAAAGGATGGATTCACTGCTCACGATGAAGAAAAAGGCCACAAAAAATCCTTTGTGACTGTGCCAAGAGGTACTGGGAGGTTTTCAAATAAGTGGAGGATTGCTCAGAGCAAGTTAGAATTTCATCCTTCAAGATTGGTCTGCTAACCACATCTCTGATGCACCAGTCCCTGACTAAGAAAGAAGCCAACACTATCGATGACCTTATGGCTCGTATTGAGAAATATGCCAAGGTTAATAATGTGGTTCACTCTAATGGAGGAGATAACGGTCAAGCAAAAGTGAGCAAATGAGGATATAAGACTGACACTCCAAAGAAAGGGAACAAGAATGGGGGCCAGAACGGATTAAAGAATAGGAACAAGGTTGATCCTGCAAAAGTGTTCCGAGCTGTTAACACAGTCTTCAAGGAACTAATCTATAAGATCTTGAGCAATATCAAGGATCAACCGTTCATCAAGTGGCCCAAAAAGATGGGTGGTGACCCAATAAAATGGAACAACGTGCTGAGATGCGCATTCCACAAGGAGGGTGGCCATAGAACTGAGAATGCAAGGCTCTAAAGTCACACTTGGAAGAGTTAGCCCAAGTTGGGCATCTCAATGAATATATAGAAAAAAAAGCTCACAAGGTCGCAGCCACTAGCGACCAGAAACAAGACAACGTCCTTGATGACGACATGGGATAGGAGTTTGTGGTTATCCATGGAGTGTCTGACGTAAAGCAGATCCAAGGGAACGTTGTTCAGATGGAGCTGAAGAAGGTCACTGTTGTCATGGAGGCATTCGAATTTGAACCTGCAAATAGCCAAGATGGTAAAGCACCAGCGATTAGAGGACATCGACTTCATTAAACACATCATCTTCACTAAAGAAGATCTGATCAAAGTGAGGACTCCACATCATGATGCACTCGTGATAACCATCAAAATTACCAATTAGGATGTCGACAACCTATTAGTGGATCAGGGAAGCTCGTCAGAGGCGATGTACCTAGAGTTATTCTACAAGCTAAAGCTCAACCTAGCTGACCTCAAGGAGGCCACATTTTCATTGGTCGGCTTCGCAAGAAGAATTATAATACCACTAGGAAAGATAATCCTGCCAGTCAAAGCAGGCAAAGCTAATTGAATTCTTGGTAGTAGACATAAAATTTCCCATATCATTCCATTTTAAGAAGAGATTGGTTGCATGCCATGAGGGTGGTACCATTTACCTACCACCAGAAGCTAAAGTATATCACCGACTGGGGCATGGCCAAAATTTGTGGTAAACAAGCCATTGAAAAAAAGTGCTTCATCGCGGACATCCATCCCAAAAAGGAAAAAAAAAAGAACCAAAGGATTATCCAGAGTAAACCTAGGAGGGGGATAAACCCTTTAAATAGTAACTACGGTACGACCGACCAAGGGTGGAGGAGACCAGGGTCTAGCCCCCTGACAGGGTCAATAAAAGCCTGGAGGAAGTTAGAGGTTATGATAACTTGACAGAGAGAAAGTTTATAATTGGAACCACACTCGACAATCATGAAAACTAAGAATTGATTGCCTTTTTTAGGAGTAAACTTGACGTTTTTGCTTAGGAGCCATATGATCTTCCTGGAATTAATCCCGACATAGCCTGCCATCGTTTGCATGTTGACCCAACCTTCAAACCAAGCATTTAGAAGGCAATCATTTAGAATCCACATCGATGCCTTAGTTGATCTTAGAAGAATTGTCCAGATAGAGTTCCTCACCCAACTAAACATCGACCAAATAGTGATCGTCGAACAAGTCCTCCTCACTGAGAAGGCTCCTAGTTGGACGGATCCCATCATTGCCTCTATGGAGAGACATGTTACCTAACGATAATAGATTAGATCTTCAAGTAAGGGTGAAAATAGCCCCTTTTTACCTTTCCCCAGGAGGAAAGCTCTATAAGAGATTATTCATGGGCCCTTACCTCCAATGCATCCACCCACACGATATCGAGAAAGTTCTTAGTGAACTTTACGATGGCATTTGTAAGAGTTACACAGGAGGGAGGTCATTGGCCTTTCGAGCAATTATGGAAGGTTATCGGTGGCCTCACATGCAAAAACACACAAGTATATATGTTCGCAGATGTGAAAAGTGCTAGAAATTCTCTCCCATGGTCCACCAGCCAGCTAGCGACCTAAACTTTTCGTCAAGTCCTTAGCCATTCGTGCAATAAGGATTAGATATTGTGGGATCGCTACCCACTTCACCAAGAAATCACAAGTATATGTTGGTTGATACAGATTACTTCACCAAGTGGGTAGAGGCAGAACCACTGGCGAACATTTGTGACACCGACATGACTAGGTTAATCTGGAAAAGCATTATAACACACTTTAGGATCCCAATAACTATCATCACCGACAACGACATGCAGTTTGAAACCATCCTCTTTCAAAGTTTTTGTAATGAGCATGGCATTAGGCACCATATCATTTCTGTGGCATATCCCCAAAGAATTGGTCAGGCATAAGCTTCCAACAAACCATGCTCGACGGCCTAAAAAAGAAGCGGGAAGAGCAAAGGGTACCTTGGTGGATGATCTCCCCTATATTTTGTGGGCCTATTGTACTACTTCTAGAAGAACAACTAGGGAAATACCCTTCGCACTCGCTTATGGAAGGGAAGTTGCTATCCTACTTGAAGCATGTCTCCCTACTAATAGAACCACCTTGGTCGACCAAGGCCTGAACGATGATGCCCTGTGCACTGAACTTGACTTAGTAGAGAGTGAAGAGATCAGTCCATGATCAAGCTGGCTTCCTGCCAACAACAGTTGGCCAAGCAGTACAACAAAAAAGTCAATCTGAGAAAATACCAACTAAGAGACTATGTCCGAAGGAAATTCCTCAGCAGTGCCATAAAATCATCAGATGACAAGTTGAGACCAAACTGGGAAGGACCTTTTAAGGTGATAATGGATGACCTTCGAGGAGTTTATCACTTGGAAACACTGAAGGGCAGGGAGATACCAAGAGCGTGGAACGCAACCAATCTCAAGAAGTTCTACTTTTAGTCTTCTTCATCTTTTATTAGCACATTTAGTTTATGCAAATTTTTATTTCAAACTTATCTTGATTGCAAACTATTATACAATTGAAAAAGGCCAATCAGCTCTCGCATTTTGATCATATATATTAGTTGCTTCGAATTTCTTGATTGCATCTCAGTAATTGTGCATCATTTCCAAATGATAACTCCCTCGACCATAAAAAGAGATTACCTTTGGTTAACAGAAGGCTGCTTAGCTTGTCTTAACCAAAGAACTTCCTCGTTCATAACGAAACTAATGTGGATTATAATAAGTTGTTCAACTTATTTCAATAAAAAAGTTTCATCATGTCGAGCAGGGTTCACAGTAATTATAATAAGAGATTCAAATATTACAACTGCTATAACCCTCAGGCCTTTGTCACAAACCCAAAGACCTCGTGAGTTGCCCCGGTAATAGTGAAAGTCCTACAGGGGATCCTTAGGCATAAAGTCAACTTAGGTTGGTCGCCAACTATGTTGGTCGCAAAAAACCTGATCGGGCAAATAGCCCATCAACCAGGTATATTTCTGCCATTATCTCACCTAGGCTTAAGGGAGTGTGACGACACGACCTAAAGGTAAGGCAAATGGAATCATACTGCTAAGGCATATTGTGTTGGGAGATTGTTCAAACACAAGTTAGCAAAGTCATTTAGTCGGTAGGGTCCCAAAATATCTAACAATTGTTCTTAAAACTATTTAGTCGGCTAAGAAGACCAAGATGATTAAACATATATACTAACTCATTTAATTGGCAAGAGGCCTAAAATGATCAACAATATTAAATGGTCGACAAAGGTTTTAAGTGGTCAATAAAGAAGAGTCCTTTTCAGTTAATAGTTCAAGCATAAAGACAGTTATTAACTCATATTTAGTCAACACATGATCAAAACATGGAATGAGTTGATAAATTAAACATTATATATTAATTGGAAAGTACAATCACATGAAGACAAAATGTACAAAGATCCAACAAAGACCCAAACTAACTAAGGGTGGCGAGCAAGATAATCTGCGACGCGCGCTATTTGGCCATCATCTGGGTTGGGAGCAAGCACCTCTTCATCATCCTCAAGGTAATGGTTCAGGAGCTGGGCAAGAATAACATCAATGAAGATAAATTTATTAACTTTTAAGAAAGGATCGTGACAATAAGTAGCACAATCAACCTAATACTTGTACCACGGGTCGGATTCCCTAGGAGTCATGACTTCCCTAAGAGAAGTCCACCACCCACACTTGAATGCAACTTCCTCATCCACTTTTAGCCTTGCTTGGCATCCATCCAACCCTCATCGAAACTAGCTACCCAGGCCTCTTGAGGGACCATTTTGAACAAGTACCTCAGCCTCGTAACGTCTCTTTGGAGTCCGGCTATAATCATATATGCCCTTTGGACACCCTTCTTCAGCTCGACGACCTCCTTCCTCAGAGCGTCATTATCGACTTGAAGCACTTCACCCACTTGGCTCGCGTCATTGTTCTTCATGAGCTTGGCAATCAGTCCATTCAGCTCATCTTTAACTGAAGAACCGATCTCCTCCATGACTTGAAGATCATACTTCTGTAATACCCTGTCCCTATAAATTAAGCAAATTACATAGGGATTAGTATGAGGAGGACCAATGGCGATTATAGAAAATTACGGATCATAAATTAAATTAAATATAGAGAAATTTTGGACTTTGGACAAATAAGATTTAAGAGTTATTGATTAGTTAAAATTATATATATATATATAGGAGAAGGCTCACCCACATCATGCTCTATACATCATCCATACATCACACCTAGTTGTAGGCCCTAAAAAAAATTTCTAAATTTTTTATCTTTCCCTTGAAATTAACCTTCCAATAAACCTATATTCAAAAAATTAGGTCAAAATATGTTTTGTAGCTATTTTTAAAAAATCCACAAAAAACTCCTCAAAATACCTTATTTATAAGGGTCTGCGCCAGCAATTTTTTGTGAATTTTTTAAAAATAACTACAAAATGTATTTTGACCTAATTTTTTGAATATGGATTGATTAGAAGGTTAATTTCAAGGAAAAAATAAAAAATTTGGAGAAAGCATTTCTTAGAGTCTAGAATTAGGTGTGATGTACATCACGATGTAGGTGAGCTCATCTCTCTCTCTCTCTCTCTCTCTCTCTCTATATATATATATATATATATATATATATATATATATATATATATATATATATATGCATCGCTTATTTTTAATTTAGGAAGAAGTATTTTAAATGAGAGGAAAGGAGCTTTGACCTAAATCTTATTTCTTGATTTTGCACCTTTGCCCCATTTCAACCACTATGGTCTTATATATATATATATATATATATATATATATATATATATATATATATATATATATATGGGTAAGGACATTTCTTAGAATATAGAAGTTGTTTGAAGGGCAAAAAGAGGAAACGACGGCTGATCGCTCAAGCAACCATACACGTCGTTCGAACGACGTGTAAAATACACATTCTCTTTTCCACTTCATTGTCAATGTTTTGAGCCATTAATCCATTTTTATGTCAGCTCACGTTGATGACAGTGGGTAAAACCCCTATTAGACACGAGTTATAAGGTTGTGAACTGGGTCGTTAGGTTTTATATCAAATAGAGGGCGAGAAACGTGGACTGAGGAGCAAAATGTTGGCAGCATATCAGCCATTGGATCAATTGGGATGGTGTGCTGTCGACCGAAGGCTTAGATAATACCTGATATGGAAACTTGTGAAATGATAAGGGTTCCTCGTATGGAAATAATGCAGTAGTTGGGTTCTAAAACTAGACTGCATGGGTTTTGGGTGAAGGAAAAACTTCAGCACATTTCAAATATTCCCTTCCTCTCTCTAAACCCACAACTTTAGGTGCACTGCTTTCCTTAGGTTTACAGTCCCAACCATACACTTGGTTCCCATTATAAGTGTATGGATGTGAAATATATAGAAGTTGTTGGAGGTTTTGAGGTGTGTCTGAGGAGGTATTATTAGAACAAGGTGACTGTGTTATTGGAGATATTTGAAGGGGGTTCATAGAGATTTTCTTGGAGTGTGTTGGAGTTTTTATGGAGGTTGTTTGGTGAAGCTCTTGTGACTCACTTTAGGGCCACCTTTGGAGGTGGGGGAGTCACCCATCTTCATCATAACCACCATTTTGGTGTCATTTGAGGTGGGGAAATCTACTATTATTGTGTTTAAGACTCTATTTTATGAATAATGCAGTCTTATTGTTGTTGAATGGTTAAGAGTAGGTTATTATGATAATAAATATATAGGAAAATATAGTGTTGTGTATATTTTCATATAAATCTGTAATAGATATTTTTATGGAAATAAAAATGTAAAAAAATATTGTTTGTGTATACTTTCTAGTAAATATGAAAATGGACATTTTTATGGAAATAAAAATGTAGAAAAATATTATTTGTGTATATTTTCTGCACGAAATGGTATTTTGTTGTGTATTTATAGTGAAAAATAAATAATGAACATTTTACGAAATAAAAATGTGGAATGATACCAATGTTGTCAAAATATTTATGAAATAAATATTTTTAAGCTTCTCACAAAACGAAAATTAGGAGCTTAATGTAACGGGTGTTATTTTATGTGTTAAAGGTGTTAAAGTGACAAGTGTGATATTAAATAAGTGTTAAAATGGTTAAAGTGTTTAAGCATTAAGTTGGAGACTTAATAACCATTTTGATGAAAATACATTTGTTAGAAGACTAAATTGCAAGTTTGGTAAATAAAGGGGTAAATTGGTAATTTACTTAAAGTGGAATATTTTTATGGAATAAAATTGTGAAAGAACGTCTTTACACTAATGTCTGTGTGAAAATGAATTAACTCCTAAGCGTAAATGAATGTGGTATAAATCACGTGTGTGTGAATAAGGGACTTAAAGAAGAAAGAAACAATTTTCCAAGTTTAATGGGAAAATGGGGGGTTAAGTTCAGGTTCTTGGCTTCGGCCGGGTTAAAGGTAAAGAGGTGGAATAATGTGGACATTTTGTAAAAATGTTAAAACACGTGAAAGGAACTCGGATGACACCGGGAGGCCTGTAAATTGAGCGCCCGAGACCCGAAGCCCGCCCATTCGACCCGCTATTTTCGGGTCGAGCTTTATTTGAGTTTGAGCCGAGCCGAGCCTGACTAAAATTTCAAGCCCGAATGAATTTCGGGCCAAGCTTGAGCCGAACTATGCCTAGTCCAAATTGGGCCCGAAGCCCGAACTTCATATTTATAAATAAATAAATAAATCATTTATATAATATAACATATTTATGTTAACATTGTTTAATTAGGTTTCATTCTTTTATTTCATTTACTACTTTTTTAAAAAAAATCATTAGTCATAATACATTAGATTACATATGATTTTATTGTTAATCTCATTATGGGTATTTGATTTAATAATTGCTCAAGTCACAATAGGCCTTTGTTAGTGATCAAATTTTGCTAAATATATGAAATTTAATAGGCATTTGTAGGTTTTCACTCTTATTTCCCTTCTCTTAATTTAATACATTTCATAACTATATATTTTATTTCATGAAATATCAATTAGATTTTAATGTGTAATTTTGTCCATGATAGAAATACACGAAAAAAAATTAATTCAAACTTTTTTAACAAAAAAATTGAAATCGGGCCCGAAGCCCGTAATATTAATGAGCCGAGTTCGGGCCTAGATGGGAAAAAATAATTCGGGCCGAGCTCGGGCTTGAGCATGGATAAGTGAGCAACCCCAAGCCCGGCTCACCCAATCCGATTTATAGCCCTAATCGGGATAAAGCAAGAAGGGCCCGAAGCCCTTAGGTGAAGCCCTAAATCACTGGCTACAGCATATGGTGCGCATAGCCGACGGTGTGGAGCCCGTTGAAGTATGCGATTAATTGGAAGATTTCAAGAGAAAAAAATTAAGTAAATAAGGAACATTTCAAGAAATGGGTTGTGTGGTAAAATGTGTTAATACAACCTAACTTGAATGAATGAAGCAAATGTCCCGGTAAATGTGAAATGGACAAGTAAATGTGTAAATCTATTAATGTCCATAAGTTAAGATGAAAATAGTAAGGTAAAGTGGGCAAATGGGTGGTTAAGTAACCTAAGTTGTTAAACCCATAATTTGCATAAGTATGTGCTGAAAGATTTTCAAATGAAAAACAAAGTATTTTCTAACACGGTGAATGCGTGCATTGAAATTGTACTTTTCAATAAAATTACTAAAGTATACTTTAACAAATAAAATGGGTATTTCCGGTAGAGGAATGCATTTTGATAACTCAAGTGTAGTGACTTTATTTGTTGAAACGGGTGTGTCAAATAAAGAAAGAAATGCTAAGTACGAATAAAGAAAACATCTACAAAATTAAAGTAAAGTAATATGGGCAAGTAAGGCTTTCGATAGTAAAATGGTTAATGCAATAAGTATGTATTTTTCAAAGGTATATATGTATATATATATATATATATATATATATATATATATATACACACATATATACTTTCACATGCATGTGATCGTAGCGTGTGAGTATTCCTTTCTATCATTCATTTCTATACTGCTTTATATGATCCCACTGGGCATAGGCTCACACCCTCGCTTTGTTACGGTAGGTTGGGTGCGGGTTCATATTTTGAGGATGTTATACAGGTAAGTGAACTTTATTCATTTTACGTTAGCAAGCTCAGTTTACTTGGACTTCGGGGTGCTCCCCTTGGGTCCTACACATAGCTTATCTTGAAATTGAAATTGCATGCTAACAAGTGGAATGTTAACTAAATTAAAACTGAACTAGCAATATTATTTAGGTTGTTTCATTGCACTTCACACCTAACGGCTCGATTCGGACCGGGTTAACTCACGAGTAACCTATAAATCTGGATCGGGGTGTTATAAATGGTATAAGAGATCTCGGTTTAAGGTTACTTTTGGGTGTGTGGTGAGATCGGTATTGGATCTTTCGACGTCGTTGTGGTTTGGGCCGGTCAGGCTAGTTTAGTGACGGTTAATTCGTGTCCTCGACTGTAAGGCTGAAAAGGTTAGCACGATAAGTATGTTAGTGCCAAGTGGTATACAATCAAGTTAAATGTTATAAACCGCTTCCGCGTTTCTGATTGAGTATGTTAATAATTTATGGGTGTCCATGTAAACCAATAAGTGGTGGCACCGTGATTCGTAGTGTGAGGTGATTGTGTTCCAGACTTGACGTAGAGTCTTTGGAAATGTTAATAGAACGAGGTACCGCCCCTTGGTCAAGTGGCACCAAATTGTGAATAATCAACGGTAGGGATTGATTAGTAGAGTGTCATAATTATATAAAGAGAAATCGTGATTTTCAAATTATATATAGCCTTGGGTAACACACATGAGAGGCCAACGTCGATGAGATGATTAGGCAAATTAGATCCTTGGGGTAATACCGTGATTGCTAGTTTATATTTACAAACCAAGCTTGAGCAACCTTAAGCTCCGCTCGGCTCGCCTTATTTTCACCCCTAGTAGTCGTTGGTCGATGAATGTATCTTATGATCCATGATTAGAGTTACTGGCCATTTATGACAAAGGGTTACGTAAGTGACAATGATGAGTTGTAATGGCAAGTGAGTGAACCTTAGGTAGCTCTCTAGAGTAGTAATTGATAGAGTAAAACAACATTTGATGAATAGGGTCTTTAGTGACATCGGTGGTGTATACTAGAGAAGTACGGGTTATCCACAATGTCCCATATCCTAACAAAAGCCTTAGCTGGTGGTAAAATCATCTAATGTTCGCCTCGACTTAGCTGGAAAGCTTGAAATTTAAGTTACTAAGTAATGTGCTTATAAGAGTTAGCTACGTGGTGAGAAAATATTAGGTCCCTTAGGCTTGGGTTAGTATAACCCGATTCATATGCCTTGACTATAATATGGGTGTAGAAAATCTCGACGATTGAGGTAACCTAGTAGTAAACCTAGATAATCGTGGTGACTTAGTGGTAAAAAAATAAGTTGTGATATTTTAAAATAGGACCTCTTGTGGCGCCATCAGGGCGGACCTCCTCTGGGGAAATACCCGACGTCATGTGTCCTACCTGAACCTAGATAATATAAATTTAGAGTTTGGTGGTTGTAGTTTGGTATTGAGAGATAGGATCCCTTGTGGTGTTCGTAGGCATGGGCCTTAGTGTTCTTAGGTAACACGCGACGTCCCGTATCCTACCAAAATATAAGTGTAGTTGTGTTAGTTTATGGATTAGCACAAAGTATGATGTTTACATAGTAAGGCAATTCAGTTATAGCGGTTGAACCCTCATTAAGGCTCAAAGAACATAGGCTTGTGAAATCTTGTTGAAAATTTTCTTGGAGATATATACTAAGGTTCATCTAGTGAGTTGTTAATGCAAGTGGTACACGTCCCTTAATAATAGTGAAAATTGAGGTCGGGTACAGTGTGTTACATTTGGGATTCATTTTTACATTGAGGTTTATATAGTGGTGTACATTTCATAGTGATAAAACTCTAGGTCGTGTGGCACATGTCATGATATGACTTATGGTTTCTTGTAATAGTTGTGTAAGTTATTATGAGGAATACTTGACTTTGATGTCGTCGCTATGAGGCATTGGGAGTCATTATTATATCAAAGTTTACATAAGTGACAATAGGCCATTGATGACTATAGTATGATAAGATCATGTTGATTTGTGGCTGTGCCTTGGAGTTAATGCTATAACTTTATTTATATGCTTGTGTTAGAATATGACCTTCAAGGATAATTTCAAAAATAGATTGATCAATGCTAGACGGTGCACCTGGGAGGCTTAAAACATGATGATGTTCGGTCTGGTTTTTAGAAATGGCACTCGGGATGAAGTGTTAGGCTTAATTATAGCACCCATGTGTGCTACGTGTGTATTTGGTATGATTCTACTGAGCGAAATTATTAGGCCTTGGGTATGGCTGGAGCTTGAAAGTTTGAGCTCCCATTAGAATGGTGGTGATTTGGGATCTTGAAGACTGTACTGGGGTTATAGAAATGGTCTGCGAGTTTAATGAGTGTAAATTAGGAAAACGTGGTATTTCATTGGATGAGAGTGGTTTCAAAAATCGAGGGAAGTTATCAGGAGTAAAAAATTATGAAGGCCCGGGTATGATGGGTCAGTGACTAGTGATAATTGCTGAAGGAATGTAAATTCATTTGGTTCAGTTGGTTGTACTTACTAGTGATAGGAATGTGGCATAAGTCCTAAGGAGGGAAGCCTAGGATTTTAGCTCCCCGAGGAAATTGGTTTGTGTTCAGTCGGTCCTGCAGACGGAAGATTCGAGGTTAGAACTTGTCAGAGTTTGATATATATATATATATATCGTGAGTTCACACTTCGTATGGTTCAAATTATCGTCAGAATTTGATTATTTCCTTTCAACGTGGTAGTTGCCTAAGTCATTGCGGTTCTTGTGTCTTCTTGACCTCGGTAATGGGAAGTTGTTGATCAGTTGTAATTCGGGTGTGGCATAGCATAATCTCAGTAGTGATGCGGGTTAAGCCGCTTGTGGCTGATGCATCACGGTATATGACTACACTTTTCTTCGAAAGCACCCTATGCCACACTAATTGTGTGTGCTCATGGCCTCGCATTGTTGCATATAGTTTGCATGTGCTACTTGATTGCTTTAGGTTAACACATTCTGTTAGTTAACCAGTATAGCGAGTTACGACTTAGCCGTGTGTCCCGAAGTCGTGATTTGAGAACATTTTGAATGTTAGGATCATCATAGAGCATTGGGCGTTAGTTTTTGCACTCCGTTGAGACTATGCGGATTGAGAATGTGATCACTCGTATATGATTATGTGGTAATACCTACGGTGACTCTAGGTCAGCGTAAGAGTCTTATGAGAAATATCAAGTGGGTGGAATAATATGATATATTGTCTTATGATCGTTGATGCAAGTGATTAGA
Organism: Sambucus nigra; assembly: GCA_949130495.1. Classification (NCBI taxonomy): domain Eukaryota; kingdom Viridiplantae; phylum Streptophyta; class Magnoliopsida; order Dipsacales; family Adoxaceae; genus Sambucus; species Sambucus nigra. The sequence continues at coordinate 154,118,749 of OX422218.1, forward strand.
AATATTGAGGATGTACCAGCATAGGTTGGGCATGGTTTAAATTTGTTCGAGGAAATATAGAATTAGGATCCTAACGTAGAAACGATCATTACTGACAAGTTCATTATAATTAGTACCATATTTGGTGGATATCGATTATCTCGAGGTTTGTTTAGATAAACATGTTGGCCACACTTGAGATTTTTCAATAATACCTTAAGGTTATCGTGACTGGAATAACTATGGTCATTGATGAAATTGAAGTCCTTGGGAATAGACTACGGTGTTGAGGATACCTAAGATTGGAAACCTGTCATATGTTACTGGAGTAGGGTATGTAATGAACCAAGAATTTTGAGGAAAAAATTCCCTAAGGAAGGAAGTTTGTAATGCCCCATCCCGATAAATTAAGTAAATTACATAGGGATTAGTATATTCCGTAAGGAGGGTTGACTCACGGGTGACCCAAAAATCCAGGTCGGGGCGTTACACCTTCAGCTTGGCGACCAGCACAAACTGACTCTTGTATTATTTAGTCCTCGCCCTGAGAAACTTATAAATCCTTACAAACGCCTGGTGAACTTGGCGTCTAATGTTAGGTCCCAAGATTATCCCCAACTTTGTTGGGGGGGGAATGTAGTCCTCGTCGGTATACAAAAACAAATCATATAAAATTGCAATAAAAAATCAGTATATGTGCAAGGGCGGAACACATCAATTCAAGCAATAATTTCTTTTCATTGATTGATAAAGAAGACCAAAGGCCAATACAACTAGAGAAAAAAAGAAGATTGCGGGGAACAAAAGACAGAAAAAGAAAAAGTCCCAAGCTAAGGGCCCTATTTATGACACCCCGCTTATAAAATAAGAGGTGGCCAGCCCGATATTCCAATTAATACAGGAATCATAGATGGTCCATTCTTATCATCACTATAGTTAAAATAAATACACGAGATAACCACCAATTATTTTAGAAAACGGATGCCAATATAAATGTAGGTTTAAAGAAAATTCTTTAAACAATCCAATTTAAAGAGGTGGTGGATAAAAGACAAGTAACAATTACATGCATTCACTGTATAATAATCGAATAAGCTGTCGGTTAACAGACCAATACAAGCAGGTTACACCGAGTATTAAAATGACTATCACAATATATTTAACAAGTACAAAAACTTGGGCAACACGCCCGAATGTGTAAACTGATCATAGGAAGAGTACAAAAAGATCAAAGCGTCTATAACAAATATCCTACAACATCTGCAAAATGCTATAGCTCCGTGACACTTGGATGAAAGGGTCATTACGGGCGTCCTTGTGGCGGAGCACCTCGGCGTGAGGAGAATTCATGCAAAAACAAGAGATATAAACAGGTCAGGGCCCGATTTGATATGATCATCATGTGAATAGAATGTATGACAGTTATGAATATCAATCATCGTGAATAAGCTTTTCTCGCTCTCCACAATTAATAATAATAGTCCTCATCTCTCAATCTAAATTCACAACCTAGCGTAATTTCAAAAACAATGATGAGTATTCATTTATGCAAGAGAATATAGTACAATTTCACTTGATAAGATTCCATTTCCATTTGGCACATCATGACATTGCAAGTCTATTCCTCATTAGGAGATCATTTCCAAAACAATTAATTTCATAAAATGTTTCACCATTTATAAAATATAACTTTCATAAGAGTTGTTATAATCACAATATATAACGATTCTAAGACCATCCTTCCGGGAGTCACCCCACTGGATGCTCCCCTAAATAGCTATCATCTTCCAGGGCCTATCACCAAGATAACCTGGGCATCTGAAATCGCGTGATGTTGGGAAGCAGCCATATACCTTCGACAGTGAGTCATAACCATACTCGGAATTACCTCACTTCAAAAATAATAACACAATATATAACAACCCGAGGATTATATTCACCCTGCATTCACTAGCTAGGGGACTTCACCTCATGCGCGTAACTTTCCTCATGATAGCATTTAGAGATGTATGTTTATGCAATTTACCATTCACAAAATATGCCAATTTATAAGGTACATTACATTTCATCCGGGGCCATAAGCTTTTCGTGTCATAATTCATAAGCCACACATTTAATATTTCCATATTCGTCTCCAAGAAACTTAACAACAAACCTATGAGCCCATAAGTATGATATTACTTCAACCAAAACTAGTAGTCCACAAATATATCACTCTATCTCTCCCTAAACCCAGACTAGTTCAATATGTAAAAATAATCCCTTACCTTCCTAACAACTAACTAAATTAATTCCCGGTCTAAGCCCCAACTCTCGTTTCTAACTTAGGTTTCTAATTACCATAAAATATACTCAAATACTCAAGTTTTACTTCATTCGAGAAGGTTCCTAAGTCTATACCTTAAAAGAAAGGAACTAAAGACAATCTAAAATTTGGGTTAAGAATAGCAGGATACCGGACTGATCCGTTTTTCCTTTTACCTAGATTGGTCCGGTAATTATGTTGTTTGCAGAAACTTTAGGGGCCGAATCGATTCGCCTCTTGGGAGGACCTAATCGGTCTGGTACCTGGTAGGTCAGCCATCACCCATACTTCTTACTAAACCTAAACTTCTAACCCTCATTTCTTCCCATAACAGCACCCCATCAACTAATAACTTAATATACTCAACTCACATCATAGATACATCAAAATCTAAGGGTTAAACACCAAAATTCATCAAAACCCACAATTTGTTCAGTTCTCCAAATCCACAACTATCCAAACAATTTATCCACAATAAATCATAAATTTGCAAGTTAGAAACTTGCCTTAAAGCTGAAATCTCGGATTGTCTTCCAGTAGAAACAAATTCAAGCTCCAATCTTCAATTCTCTTCCTTTTTGCTCTCTTTTCTCCACACTTCTATTTCTCTCTCTTTCTCTCTAGGTTTAAGGAACGTATAATTGAGAAATAAAAGGGGTTGGAAGACTTAAATGTTCATTTAACACTAATCTCCATCTTTAAATGTTATTACACCATTAAAATGACTCGTAACTACATAATTAAGCCATAACCTGTCAAAAGTGCCCGGAATCCAAAAATACAATATGGCACTTATTTTGACTATCTCAATTATTTCACAACTAATCGCACCCTCTAAATTGGCATCCAAAATACTAAAAATCATTTTATGTTCCAACATCATTTTAAACCATAAATATCGCTTACAGCACAACGACGAAATAAAACATAACATGATGCTATTTACATTCTCTTAACAGTAAATATGAAATATTTAGTAAACATTATCTTTTAAATCACTTAAAATAATATTTACTCCAAGTTCCATCATTTTATATAATTACCTCACATAGCAAATCTATATAAAAATAATTACTCAAAAAGAAGGGTTATTACATACTCCCCCCTTATAAGGGAATTTTTCCCTCAAAATTCAAGCGTACCTTGCAAAAAGAGATGTGGATATTTCTCTCACATGTCGTCCTCACACTCCCACGTCGACTCATCGACATTGTGATGACCCCATTGGACTCGAACCAAGGGCACCACTCTGGACCTCAGTTTATGCTCCCCATGGTCTAACATTGAACTAGTTGTTACTCATTTGAAATATCGGGATGCAATTCGATATCATCTAAAGGAATGTGCCAGTAAGCTCCTTCACATATTTTGTACTTTTTCAAGGATGAAACATGAAACACATCATGAATCTATCGTAGACATTCCGTCAAGGCGAGTTGGTAAGCTATGGCGCCTACTCTTTTAATAACGGGAAAAGGGCCTACATAGCGTGGAGCAAGCTTCCCTTTCTTCCCAAATTGTGTTATCCATTTCATTGGCGACACCCATACCAAAACTTGATCTCCAACTTCCACTTCCATATGCCTTCTATTCGCATCGGCATAACTCTTTTGACGGTCTTGAGTGACTCGGATGCGGTTGCGAATAAGCTCAATCTTGGATAAGGATGGCAACGGGTCGGTTCGGGGTCGGGTTTTAACTCTCCGTCCCCGTCCCCATCCCCGTTAGAAAAACCATTCCCCGTCCCCGCCCCGTTCCCCGTTATAACTGGTTCGGGGATCCCCGTCCCCGTTTAAAACGGGTATCGGGTTCCTCGCGGGGAACCCGTTTTGATTTTTTTTTTTTTTTTTTAATTATTATTTTCAAGTCATCTTTAGGCACCAAAGTAAAAGTTACTTTTAAATTACATCTCAATTAGAAAATGATTAAACACAAGTAAAGTGCAACTCCAAAATCTCCAACATAGTTAATAGTTTTAGAACATAACATACAAATCAAACAAAGAACATTGTTTCAACATAACAAATAACAACAACTAGCTTACTAAGTCACAAACAAAATAAATTCGCAATATGCTCCTAGACTTGCTTGCTTCTCCATCCATTATTCGCGTGCTAAACTTTCCCGTCAATCAATCACCTCACGCATTTGTCACACAACTTTCAACCTACACAAGTTACACGACGTATTAGTTTACAACCATATAAACAAATATAACTATACAAACAAGTTCAATGCTTATCTAATAATTAAATTACCTCATCATCAGTATCTTCATTTATGGTACCTCTCTCAAATCGTGTTGCACAAGAACCCGAACCTACATAATAACAAAATGATGCAATAATTAATAAAGGTAAAAAGAATAAAAATAAATAAACATTTCAATATGTTGAAGTTATTACCTTGAATCTCGGCCCATAACCAATCTTGAGAACACATAAGTGCTTCCAAAGTCTTTGGATGAAGTCTACTACGATGTGGACTCACAAATCTACCACTAGTGCTAAAAGTCGACTCTGAAGCAACGGTTGATACGGGAATGGCAAAAATATCCCTCGCTATAGCAAATAGTGTCGGGTACTTAAGACCATTTGACTTCCACCAAGCTAATATATCAAAATCATCTGATCTAGGCAAAACACTCTCCTCCAAATAGTAATCCAACTCCGACTTAACATGTTCAATATTAGAGGTACTCGAGACAAACAAATCAAATTTATTAATCAACCGACTCCTTCCTTGAGATTGAGATGATGTACCACTTGAAGATTCACTATTACCACGAGTATTCTTATTTAATTTCTCACTCACTTGATATTATCCCAACATCTCAAACAAATGTTACGCAGCCTTTCAATTTCTATTGACGCTTCATCATCATATATGAGTGGAAAGTAAAACTCAATCCCTTTCATTTTAAATCTAGGATCCAAAATTGTACCTGAACTCCAATATTTTTCAAACTTTACTATCATATTAGATGCCATGAGTCGTATTTCATCATAACTTGAGAATGTCCAATCATTAAGCAACGCTCTTATCTCACAAATTTTGGGGGAAAAAGATTGATTGTTGGATATTTAGTTCCCGAAAACATTTCTGTCACCTCAAAAAATATCTCCAAACTCTCACTAATTTCACTTGCTAATAACCAATCATCTTCAAAAGGGACGCATTTGTATTGAGACTCACTTAATTTTAAGCGACCAAAAACATCTTTATAACTTAAGGCAGTGTGGAGCATTATTTAGGTTGAATTCCATCTCGTTTTACAATCTAGGGCAAGTTTCTTATTGCATGAGATTTTTAATTGACGAGCTACTTTTTCAAATTTTTCCCATCTTTTTTGCGTCGTTGTCCAATAAGCTACACTTTCACGCACTTTCTCAATTGAATTACCAATTACATCCAACCCATCTTTCACAATAAGATTTAATATGTGTGCAGAACAACGCATGTGAAAGATTTTACCTCCTAATAATAAAGAATTAGAAGGTAATTTATCCAACAGAATGTTTACCATGGCATCATTAGTACTACAATTATCTAAAGTTACCGTAGATAACTTCAGATCAAGATTCCAATCCATCAAACATTCAACCAAAGCCTCGGCAAGTACCTCCGCGGTGTGGGGGCATGGAACATATATAAACCTACAAACACAAAAAATAACACTACTTCTTTAAAAAAAAAAACTCTATTTAGTAAAAAAACAACACTATTTAATTAATAACAACACTAAAATTACCTCACAATTCGACTTTGTAATTTCCAGGAATCATCAATAAAGTGTGATGTCACGGCCATAAATCCTCTCTTTTGGGTAGTGGAAGTCCACATATCCGTGGTGATTTCAAATCTTCCCCGATTCTTTCTAAACAACTCCATTGTTTTAGTTTTCTCAAACTCGTAAATTTTGAATATATCCTTTTTTTCGGTGTTACGAGATGGAACCTTAAATAATGGTTGCAGACAATTACTATAGTTCCTAAACCCTTGATGTTCAACCATACTGAGAGGATACTCGTGCAAAGTGATCATTTTAGCAAGAGAATCTCTTGCCGCTTCTTGGTCAAATGAAAAATTAGTTAGTTGAGTCTTTCCCTCGAGCCTCCGTGTTTGATTTAAAATCGCTTGTTTAATATCCATTGATTTTCGTCGAGGACAAGACTTAAAATAATCCCCCAAATGAGATGTTCCATTTTTACTTGAACCCCTAAGTTTTTTTTTCACAATATCTACAAATCGCTTTATCTTGTCCATTGATTTTTTTCAAACCAAAATGGTCCCATACCCATGACCGTCGAGGTCGTTTTCCATTTTCATTAGTAACATCGGTGTCATGGGACTCAATCTCACGATTTTCATTATCATCATCCAATATATTAATTGGTGTTTGATTAGAAGCTACCTCGTTTGTTGGAGGAGTTGATTGGGCATCCCCCGATTGCGTTGGAATCTCCTTTGATGTAGACATTTTAACCTGAACATATAAAGAAAAAATTATCTATTAAATCTCAAAAAAAAATTATTTGTTATATTTATCAACTAAAATTAATCAGAAAAAAACAATCTGGAAAAAAAACAAGATGTAACTAGTAAAGCAGATTTAGCCCTATACCTATTGTTACAAGATCAAAAGCCATATTGTTACAATCAGAAAAAAAAAATGAAAGAAAATAACAGTAAAATCATGTTAAAAAAAACACCTAAAATCTGCTTTAGTTCTTCCAAAATAACAGTAACATCTAAAAAAAATTAAATTTTGCTAAAAAAAACATCTAAAAATAACATCCAACAATCAATCACAAAATAACAGTAACATAATACAAAGTTTTAGTTATTCAAACCTCTAAAACTTTTAGCAGCAGCTATTTTAGATTGAGAAGCAGCGGCGATTGATGTAGTAGCGGCGTGAGAAAAGAGGGAGACCGGGGCTCTAACAGAAGAGAGGCCGGCGTGAGAAAAGAGGGATGCCGCCTGGCCTGCCGCCTGCATGAGACAGTAGCGGCTGAGTGATTTGATTGGGATGCCGCCTGCGTGAGAAAAATAGGTCTGGCCTGCCGCCTGCTTGAGAAAAGAGGGAGGGATGGTAGGTAGCGGCTGAGTGAGTAAAAAGAAAGAGATGAGTTAGGGTTTAGATACCTATATATATTTATTATAATATATATATATATATATATATATATATATATATATATATATTAAATATTAAAAAATCGGGTATCCCCATGGAGACCCGAGGGTATACCCGAAACCGACCCGAAATATTTCGGGGATTTTTTTTAATACCCGAACCCGACCCGATCCCCGAATTTTTGGAGATTTTTCGGGTATTTTTTCCTGAGTATCCGCGGATTATCGGATTTTCGGGGAAAATTGCCATCCCTAATCTTGGAAGAAGTATCTTGGATCATTTCAGGTCCAAGAAACTTATTATCCTCTACTTCCAACAAACAAGTAGGTGATCTGCACGGTCGGCCGTATAATGCATCATATGGTGCCATACCTATAGTGAATTGGTACGAATTATTGTAAGTAAATTAGATCAAGGGAAAATATTGTTCCCATCCTCCTTTGAAGTCAAGTACACACATTCTAAGCATGTCCTCCAACATTTGGTTGACCCTTTCCATCTGTCCATCTGTTTGAGGGTGGTAAGAGGTACTCAACTTCAATTTTGTTCCCATTGCTTCTTGGAAACTTCGTCAAAAGTGAGAAACAAAAATCTTATCTCGATCAAAGACTATATTAATGGTCACCCCATGAAGTCTCACAATCTCCGTAATAAACAGCCGGGCATAAGGAGCCGTATTATAATCTGTACGTACCGGTAAGAAATATATCGACTTGGTTAAACGATCAACGAGAACCCAAATGGTATCATGACCGCTTTGTGATGTCAGCAATCCCGTGATGAAATCTATTGAGGTGCTTTCCCACTTCCATACCGGTATTTCTAAGGGTTGTAGTAATCCCGTCGATCGCTGATGATCTACTTTCACCAATTGACAAGTAGTACATTGGGAAACAAATTCAGAGATATCTCGTTTAATAACCGCCCACTAATATTGATGGCGTATGTCTTGATACATTTTGTCCCCACCAGGATGTACTGCAAATCTGAACCCATGAGATTCTGTCATTACGGCTCGCCTCAAATCCCCCTTATCCGGGATAATAAGTCTCATGTGGAAACGTAATCCACCCTCCGAGCTTATAGAGTAGGATTCTGCTCCCTCGGTTAGTAACTGGCGTATTCGTCCCTGACAATCTTTGTACCTTCCTTGAGCTTCCACCACTCTTGCCACTATCGTAGGCATAACAGTCAACACCGACATAAACGCTCTCGCAATAGCATATTCTTGGATAAATTCTCCCCATTTAGCCTTCCAAACCCTTGTCAACTCCCCCTTGGGTCTCCGACTCAGTGCATCCGCCACTACATTAGACTTACTTGGATGATAATGAATATTAAATTGGTAGTCTTTCACTAACTCCAACCACCGACGTTGTCGCATATTCAAATCTTTTTGTGAGAATAAATATTGCAACGATTTGTGGTCCGTGAAAAGACTAAACTTCTCTCCCAGGAGGTAGTGTCTCCAGACCTTTAAGGCGAATACCACGACGGTAAGTTCCAGGTCATGGATGGGATAATTCTTTTCATGGGGCTTTATCTTGCGAGAAGCATAAGCAATAGCCCGCTGCTCTTGTTGTAATACATCTCCCAACCCTTGCAGAGATGCGTCAGTAAAGACCAAATATTCCACCCCCAGCCTCGGTAACGCAAGTACTGGAGTGAAAGTCAACTTATCTTTCAACTCATCAGAAGCCAGTTGATAAGAATCGTCCCATACAAACCTCACTCCATTCCAAGTCAAATTTATCAAAGGGCTAGCAATCTTAAAAAAAACCTTAATAAATCGACGGTAATAGCCAGCCAAACCCATAAAACTATGAATCTATGTAGGTGTCGTGGGCTGACCCTAATCCCTCACCGTAACAACTTTACTCAGATCTACCGAAACACCCTCAGCTGTCACAATGTGACCCAAAAACTTCACTTCCTGTAGCTGACCAAGCGTAAATTCTTCTGAATTTAGCCCCTTAATTTAGTGATTTTAATATCTCGAACAAGGTAATTGAATCATTTTTAGTCCATATCACTCTATTGTCTGTTTTTAACAATATTCCCTAGTTTTTGTGTAATTGTGATGAAGTTTTCAGGAATGGAATGCAAGAAAGGAAAAGAAGAAATCAGAAGAAACGTAAAAGGGCAAAAGAGTAAAATTCCACTCAAATGTCGAAGGCGACACCAAAAGTGAAGTTGAAGAGCATGAGTTCACACGAGCATAGGAAGAAACGGCACCCAAATCGGATTCTAGATCAAAAGTTATGGCCAGTCAAAGTTGCAAGGAGAAAGTCAACAAGGAAGAAAATCGGACCGATCCGAAATGATCCAAGTCCAGTAGACCCCGGATGGATAGCAAACCGATGGAGAGGAAATCCGGACCAATCCGACTAGGACCGGATCGATCCGGTAAAAATAAAAGAACCAATCCGGTGGATACCGGACCGATCCGAGGGAAAGCCGGACCGGTCCGGGCATGCGAAATCCTGGCATTAATTATGCAGTTAAAGCAATGCAACTCTTGGGGAAACTTGCGCGTCAAGCACATTGGCTGCCAATCTCGATACTTTGTGCTATAAAAGCCCATGCCTTACATCATTTTTAGAGAGCTAGCTAGAGAGAGTTGTTAGGGTTTACTAATTTGAGAGTTCTAGAGAGAATCAGAGTCTGAATTTTAGGGTTAAATTTACTATTCTTTCAAGAATTTTCAGGAGCACCAGTTTGTAAGAAATTCTGAATTCCAATTACTTTCTTGTTGCTGAATACAAGTAAACTCATTCCATTCTCTAGTTTTATTATTTGCAATTTACTTACAATGTTTTGTGGATCCATAATTTTATATATGAATTTGTTCTTTAATCAAATCATGAGTAGCTAAATTCCCAAGGGTTGGGGTACATGAACTCAATCCAATGCAAATTATCTAGGTAGAAAACAGAGGTTAAATTAAAATATTGATTGAATCGTGAAAGAAAATCATACAAACTTTGTCAATCTTTTAATCTCTCTTGCCCTAGGTACTTGAGATGTTTAAGAACGCTTTGCGAGTATGATTTATCATTCACCGCTTTATATTGACCTTTGATTCCGTATGGTGCGGGCTTGAACCTCATATACGTAATGCTTAGAATCTATAAAGACTGGATCTAGTCAATAGTTTTAATTTACAATTCTGGTATTCTATAAGATAATTTGTTAAGGATTGAGGGATTGTACCCTACCCTATTATCTCCCATTTGTCAGACCTAAATCTGTTTGTAATTTTCAGTTTGTGTTTCTAAATTAAAGTGTTAGTAGTTCACTATAAATTTTCCCAATCCTTAATCATCTTTTTGTTTCTTTTGAGAAATCATTTCCAGATTTAATAATTTTTCTGGTTATTACTTGGCAATTTCGATCCCTGTGGATACGATCCCGATTTACCGGGTTACTACTTTATCGACAGGCTTGCACTTGAGCCTAGAGTGAACGCACTTTTGAGACAAATTTTAAGTCGCCTCAGTAGCCAAAAACCACACTTCTGAAACTTGGCATATAACTAATGATCCCGTAACGGTTGCAGGACCAACCGTAAATGCTTAGCATGATCGGCTTCAGTCTGATAATAAACTAGGATGTCATCAATAAAAATGATAACAAACACTACACCAAAAACAGGAAACTGGCACGGTTTAAAACCGTGCCAGACGCAATCTGGCACGGTTCAAAACCGTGCCAGAATCAGGCGTGCCAGATTTTCTGGCGCGGTTTAAAACCGTGCCAGATTTTCCAATCTGGCACGCTTTTGGCACGCTTTTAAACTGTACCAGTTTTTAAATCTGGCACGCTTTTGGCACGCTTTTAAACCGTGCCAGATGTTAAATCTGGCACGCTTTTGGCACACACCAAAACCGTGCCAAATTATCTATTTTCTGGCACACTTTTGGCACGGTTATAAAGCGTGCCAGATTGTTTTATAAGCGTTCTCATTTTTTATGCATTGGCACGGTTTTGGCACGGTTTAAAACCGTGCCAGATTTTTCAGTTGATTAAAAAAAATAATAATAGGAACCAAATCTGGAAAATCTGCAAATTCCAAATTAGGTTGGAAAAATATTTATTATTTGCAAAAACAAAATCAAGAAAATTCACAAATTATGAATATCGCAGGTTGTTGATAAACTAATGTGCATACAAACTTCAAAAAATTACAAGAGATAATACCAATATAAAGCAACACATGACCATAAAAGTCGACAATAACTTCAAAAAATTACAAGAGTTAATAGTTCTCATATCAAAAAAAAATTGGGCAGAGTTTTCTCCATTTTTTTAGCATTCCAAAACCTGCTAACATAAAATCTTCCCATATAAAGCCCGCACGGCCATAAAAGTCAATACTAAAACTACTATAGCCAGCACGACCATAAAAATAAACCATAAAACTACGGAAGCCTGCTCGGCCATAACACAAAAAATAGAATCCTGAATATTAACGACACTAAATACACAATCCCGCTGTTGTAAAGCATTGACTTCTTCGTGTGTTCCAAGTGGATAAAAGCTAACGATTGAATGTCATCCTACAAAAAAAATAAGACACAAAAAAGATACAATATTAGTAACCAAGTCATTTTTAAAAAAATATTCAAGCAAAAAAATTGCATATACAAGAAGAAAAATTGCATATACGTCTACGCGGTCAGTTCCTACAAGTTACATTGGTCCCGTGTGAGGTGTGCGTGCCTCCTACGGGGTCGTTTGGGGGTTGGTTTGGGTTTTCACCCCTTAACGGCCTATTTTCAAGTCTAAGTGTGATTTTTGCAAATTATCGTCATATTCTCTAACCGGGAGTCCCGGGACTACGCGGTCAGTCCCTACAAGTTACATTGGTCCCGTGCGAGGTGTTCGTGCCTCCTACGGGGTCGTTTGGGGGTTGGTTCGGGTTTTCACCCCTTAACGGCCTGTTTTCAAGTCTAAGTGTGATTTTTGCAAATTATCGTCATACTCTAAAACCGGGAGACTCGGGACTACGCGATCAGTTCCTACAAGTTACATTGGTCCCGTGCGAGGTGTTCGTGCCTCCTACGGGGTCGTTTGGGGGCTGGTTCAGGTTTTCACCCCTTAACGGCCTGTTTTCAAGTCTAAGTGTGATTTTTGCAAATTATCGTCATACTCTCAAACCGGGAGACCCGGGACTACGCGGTCAGTTCCTACAAGTTACATTGGTCCCGTGCGAGGTGTTGGTGCATCCTACGGGGTCGTTTGGGGGCTGGTTCGGGTTTTCACCCCTTAACAGCCTGTTTTCAAGTCTAAGTGTGATTTTTGCGAATTATCGTCATACTCTCAAACCGGGAGTCCCGGGACTAAGCGATCAATTCCTATAAGTTACATTGGTCCCCTACGAGGTGTTCGTGCCTCCTACGGGATCGTTTGGGGGCTGGTTCGGGTTTTCACCCCTTAACGGCATGTTTTCAAGTCTAAGTGTGATTTTTGCCAATTATCGTCATACTCTTAAACCGGGAGTCCCGGGACTACGCGGTCAGTTCCTACAAGTTACATTGGTCCCGTGCGAGGTGTTCGTACCTCCTATGGGGTCGTTTGGAGGCTGGTTCGGGTTTCAGTAGATAAAGGACTCAAGTCAGGAACACGAGACAAAGAAAATGACTGTAAAGTTAGTATAATAGATCATAATATTCAAGAAACAAATGTAAATATAATTGGCCCTTGCCTCAGCCTTCCTTAGACGATTCTCTACCTCAGTTCTGGCTTCATTATTGGCACTTGCCTCTACTAATGCCTTAGCTTCCTTGGTTGCGCTCAACGCATTTGTATAGAATTCCTTTTGAGTTGCAAGCTCGGCTTGGTGGTTTTCTATTGTTTCTTGCAGTAACTTCTCAGTTGTTGCCTTGTCCCTTTTATACTGACTACTTGATTCGCTTCGACCTGGAAATAGTCCAAACAAATGCATAAAAAATACTAAGAATCATTTATTTAAATATTATTCAGGGGCAATATGCCAATATGGTCCTCTAAGACGTCACCTAAATATATATACGCACACACAAAATAAAAATGAAGAAGATTGAATCACACCAAATTCAACTCAATTAGTATCCTCACCCTGTCAGCATAGGGGAAATATAAGGCCGCCCAACTTCAGGTTCACAAGACCCTTGCGCCGCAGTGGTTAAATCATCCAGAACCTCATCAACTCTTTGTTTTCGAAATAGTGTTTTTATAGCCATTTTATCTTCAGAGATTTTACCTCCGTGCATAAGTTAATGTGTGCAACTCAGCAATAGGCAAATGACATAAATAATATGCAATGTAAGTGAAGAAATTAGAAAGCTCACTTGGGCGTTTTACCAAATAATTGGTGTGCAACCTAAAACCACTGAAAATAGAAAAAGAAAAAACAATTTATTCAAACTCATCATTTGATCTATAATTTTACCGAAACATCAATAGGAAACATTAAAAATCAAAATGCAGTAAATATAATACGAAAACTTGCGTATTCTTTAGAACATAAAGCCAGAACCCTCATCACTCCGATTGCAATTCTCATCAGCCATTCATGAGGAATGGAATCCACCAGTGGCAATAGATTAAATCAAATCATAAATACTGATGTTTAAGTAATAAAATACCTAGAAACGTGATTATTACTATCATTAACATGAATGCATATACCCGTAATTTCACAATAAAATAACTCAAAGCAATATTTTAGTTTCAGAAGCAAAAACCAATTTTATTGGGTTCAAACTTTATGATAGGTGACAGTTCAATAGATCAAAATACCGAAGTGAGATGAGAATTATCTCTGAAGGAATCCATAAGAGAGAAATAAATTTTGGGAATCATCCACTTCGTTAGTCTACTCTCGTCTTTGGTCACTGATGGCTTCTCCACCATCAGTGGAGAAGCCAATAACCCATAACTCCTCCATCTAACCCAATACCCCATAACTCCAAACTCCATTTTTAATACCCACTTCGACCATAACCCGGATACCCACCAAAGGCGACCACCCCATAATCTCAACCTACTTCGTCCAGTCTCAAAACCTCCAGCGCCGGCAACCTCCATCAAAGTCGGCGACCTTATCACTCCATATCCGCCCAAGCTTCCTACCCAAACCCGAGTTTAGATCGGAGATGAATGCCAACAACCCCGATGTAAACCCAATTTCTACAACCACTTGCAAAACCCGGATTCCAAACTTTACCCACATCTCCGGTCGGGAACACCAAGTCGAACCTCCATCTTAGGCGACCCAACCCGACCTCATATTTCCCACCAACCAAACCCGTGACCCAGTCCAACAATCCGAGCAGACCCATCCCCATACCCATACCTTTCCAAACCTTATCAAATCCAATTCAAACCGCATTTCCCATTTTCCCCAACGATTTATCCATCAGTGATGGAAAGAGATGGAGATCAAGTCTTGTGAGAGAGAGAGTTGGTTTTCGTGGAGAGTAAGCGGGAGAACGACGGGGGTCCAAAAGTTACCTCCCTCAAAATTAAAATCAAATGAATATAATATTTGCTCTTTTAGTTAACCCTTTTAAATTTGACACACTTTTGGCACGCTTTAAAACCGTGTCAGATTCTGGAACGGTTTTAAACCGTGCCAGTTTATGCAAAAATCGTGCCAAATTCTGGCACGATTTTAAACCGTGCCAGAATCCCCTTGCCACAGCGTGCCAGATTGGCATTTTTAGTGTAGTGAAACTGGTTCAGGAAGTCCCGAAATACTCTATTCATAAGGTCCATAAACACTGCAGGAGCATTAGTTAGTCCGGAAGGCATGACCAAAAATTCATAGGACCCATATCTAGTTAAGAACGTAGTTTTGGACACGTCCCGCTCTCGTATCCGCAGCTGGTGATAACCCGTCCTCAAATCTATCTTAGATAAGTACGACGCTCCCCTTAGTTGATCAAACAAATCATCAATCCGAGGTAGTGGGTATTTGTTCCTGATGGTAACCTTGTTCAATTCCCGATAATCAACACACAACCGGAGGGAACCATCTCTCTTCCTCACAAATAATACAGGGGCACCCCACGGTGATGTACTACGCCTAATAAACCCCTGCTCTAACAGCTTCTGAATCTTCTCTCTTAACTCTCTCATTTCAACAGGAGCCGTACGGTATGGAGCCCTAGCAATTGACCGCGTTCCCGGTGTTAAATCTATCACAAACTCAATCTCTCGACTTAGGGGTAAACCCGATATCTCCCAAAAAACATCCTCCAAATCTTTCACAATGGGAATCAAATACTATGTCACAAGAAGTCTCCTCCACAATGCAATACAAATAGTGCTAGAACCTCCCTCAGAAAGAGGCATAGCCACAAGAAACATCTTTTGCCCCGGAATGGCAAAGACTATACTCTTCCCATAACAATTTACTATTGCACGAAATTTCACTAGCCAATTCGTACCTAAGATAACATCATACCCGACCATATCTAGGACGAGTAAATCGGCCTCAAAACATAAATTACCAAGATTTATTTCTACCATTTTACAAACAAAGAAAATGAGCGAACCATCACCCATAGAGGATTCGACACTAGTAAAGGTACTTTCCGCAGATTTAATTAACTCCGTCGATTGAGCAAAACTTCTAGAAATAAACGAGTGCGTTGCACCCGTATCAAACAACACACGACCCATATGCCCCTGTATGGAAAACTTACCCTCGATAGATGGCGGTGCAGGTGGAGCTGGAGGAAATAAAGCATCATGAATATGGTAAACACGCCCATACTGTAATTGCCCCTGCTGTGGAGGTGCGGCTGGAATAGGTGGTGGCGGCGGTAGATGTGCCTGGTGGTGCTGTGGAACTCTAAGCAACTGTCCCCCAATTAACTGGGGACAAGCCCTTTTAAAGTGACCCATTTCCCCACACTGGAAGCAACGACCCACCATATTTTCCTGATAACGGCCCTTATTATTTCGGAACAGCCCCAAACCTTGACTCGGATGGCCTCGACCCCCATTATTACCCCGACCTTCCTGGCCTTACTAGCCCACCTGCTGCTATTGCTGCTGGGAACCTTGACCATGCCTGAAACTGCTACCACCAAAATTAAAGGCCCCAAAATGCTATTTCTTGGACAAATCCCCTTATTGGGTGTCCATTTCCTTCTGCTTACTTCCCAAAGGTTGAGACGAGGGTAGTGCTCCTCCAGCACCATTTCATCCCTGCTTACTAGGTTGCCCCGACACCAAAACCTTCTTACTACCTTACACATGTAAACGATGATCTTGGCATGAAGTAATGCGGCATTCATTACATCACCAAATGTTTGTAAAGTTGGATTTCCCAGCAAGTGTAACCGTATTCTCCAATGCAAACCTCCAATAAACTTTGAGATCCTCCTCTCTTTCAGAACTACCTCATCCAGCACAAAACTAGCCAGACGAGTAAATTCCTTCTCATACTCTGCCACATAACGTTCACCTTGGACTATGTCTTAAAGTTTCCTCCTCATCTCCTTTTGAACTGCGGGAGGAAAATACTTTCGGTCGAACAAAACCCAAAAATCCGATATAGTCATAGTATCTCTCTGCTATGGCATGGTCACCGAATCCCACCAGTGTAAGGCTGCTCCAACTAATTTAAATGTAGCAAGGATTTTCTTTCACTCCTCATTACAGTCTACCATGCAAAGATGACGCTGCATGTCCTTCTTCCGTTGGTTTGCGACTATTACATCAGAACCACCCTGGAATTCTGGGGGATGACCCTTCAAGAAATATTCTCTGACTCTTTCCCACGGGGAGGGTCCCGCATGGGCTTGCACCACCTGAACTATCGATTGTTGGGCTTGAGGAAACTGTTGAGCCATGGCAGTCATCGCAGCATTGACCGCCTGGGAGACAATATTAGCTACCTCCGTTACATTAATAGTTCCTTGCTGTGGCGGTGGAGGTTCTACATTATCTTTTACATCTCTATTTCTCCCCGCTGGGCGACCTCTTTTGGGCGACATCTGAGACGAAGAAACAACTAAATCAGAATACAATTTAAAACAATTTATCTTTATCGAATATCGTATACATATACAAACAAAATAGTACTAACAATAGGGCTCTACATCAAAGAATGCTACGGTAGAACGTGATAAGTCCGTATAGATCCTAAGAACTCTAGAACCTGACGCTCTGATACCAGCCGTGACACCCCGCCTATAAAATAAGAGGTGGCCAGCCCAATATTCCAATTAATATAGGAATCATAGATGGTCCACTCTTAGCATCACTATTGTTAAAATAAATATACGAGATAACCACCAATTATTTTAGAAAACAAATGTTAATATTAATGTAGGTTTAAAGAAAATTCTTTAGACAATCCAATTTAAATAGGTGGTGGATAAAAGACTGGTAACAATTACATGCATTCACCATATAATAACCGAATAAGCTGTCGGATAATAGACCAATACAAGCAGGTTACACCGAGTATTAAAATGAATATCACAATATATTTAATAAGTACAAAAACTTGGGCAACACACCCGAAGGTGTAAACTTATCATAGGTAGAGTACAAAAAGATCGAAGCGTCTATAACAAATATCCTACAGCATCCGCAAAGTGCAATAGCTCCGTGACACTTGGATGGAAGGGTCATTACGGGCGTCCTTGTGGCGGAGCACCTCGGCGCGAGGAGAATTCATGCAAAAACAAGAGACATAAACGGGTCAGGGCCCGATTTGATATGATCATCATGTGAATAAAATGTATGACAGTTATGAATATCAATCATCATAAATAAGCTTTTCTCGCTCTCCACAATTGATAATAATAGTCCTCACCTCTCAATCTAAATTCACAACCTAGCGTAATTTCAAAAACAATGATGAGTATTCATAACCATACCCAGAATTACCTCACTTCGAAAATAACAACATAATATATAACAACCGATCCTACGGCTGAGGACTATATTCACCCTACATTCACTAGTTAGGGGACTCCACCTCATGCGCGTAACTTCCCTTAAGATAGCATTTAGAGAGGTATGTTTATGCAATTTACCATTCACAAAATATGCCAATTTATAAGGTGCATTACATTTTATCCGGGGCCATAAGCTTTCGTGTCATAATTCATAAGCCACACGTTTAATATTTCCATATTCATCTCCAAGAAACTTAACGACAAACCTATGAGCCCATGAGTATGATATTACTTCAACCCAAAACTAGTAGTCCACAAATATATCACTCTATCTCCCCCTAGACACATACTAGTTCACTATGTAAAAAGACTCCCTTACTTTCCTCTAACAACTAACTAAATTAATTCCCGGTCTAAGCCCTAACTCTCGTTTCTAACTTAGGTTTCTAATTACCATAAAATAGACTCAAATACTCTAGTTTTACTTCATTCCAGAAGGTTCCTAAGTCTTAACCTTAAAAGAAAGGAACTAAAGACAATCTAAAATTTGGGTTGAGAAAAACAAGATACCGGACTGATTCGTTTTTCCTTTTACCCGGATTGGTCTGGTAATTATGTTGTTTGTAGAAACTTTAGGGTCCGGATCGGTCCGGTATCTGGTAGGTCATCCATCACCCATTCTTATTACCAAACCTAAACTTCTAACCCTCATTTCTTCCCATAACAGCACCCCATCAACTAACAACCTCACCACTACATTTATATGCAACAATATACTAATATACTCAACTCATATCATAGATACATCAAAATCTAAGGGTTAAACACCAAAATACATCAAAACCCATAATTTTTTTAGTTCTCCAAATCCACAACTATCCATATAATTTATCCACAATAAATCATACATTTGCAAGTTAGAAACTTGCCTTAAAGCTGAAATCTCATATTGTCTTCCGGTAGAAACAAATTCCAGCTCCAATCTTCAATTCTCTTCCTTTTGCTCTCTTTTCTCCACACTTCTCTCTCTTTCTCTCTAGGTTTAGGAACATATAATTGAGAAATAAAAGGGGTTGGAAGACTTAAACGTTCATTTAACACTAAGCTCCATCTTTAAATGTTATTGCACCATTAAAATGACTCGTAACTATATAATTAAGCCATAACCTGTCAAAAGTTCTCAGAATCCAAAAATACAATATGGCACCTATTTTGACTATCTCAATTATTTCAGGACTAACCGCGCCCTCTAAATTGGCATCCGGAATACTAAAAATCATTTTATGTTCCAACATCATTTTAAACCATAAATGTCACTTACAGCACAACGACGAAATAAAACATAGCATGATGTTATTTACATTCTCTTAACAGTTAATATGAAATATTTAGTAAACATTGTTTTTTTAATCACTTAAAATAATATTTACTCCAAGTTCCATCGTTTTATATAATTACCTCACATGGCAAATCTAACAGAATTATCTACTGCCTTGGTCGGCAGCCGCCCTGACCTCAGTAGACTCATTCTTAATTTGGTTGGCTGGCTGACCAATATTTAGCTCTTCTTCTGCGAGAGGGTTGGGTCCAAAAGATTGAAAGATGAAAAGCTTAGAGTCAGAAGGAACTCTCGCCTCCCCCAGTGCCTAATCCCATCCTTTATTAAAGGACACTTTCTTCACCTAGCTTATTTGGAGTTCGGCATCATCGTAAGTCGCATTCCAGCCTTCGTTGTAACTTCCATCCTTCTCCCGTGGGAGCTCCTCCTCTAGCTTTCGAACCTTGCCGGATAGGTCCAGGTTCTCTTCGACCAACTTCTCCTTCTCAGTGACCACCTAATTTTTGGTCGCCTCAAGATCGGCATAGGCCTTTGTCGAGCTCTCCCTTTCTCGCTCCCAAGCTGGGCGAACATCAGCCAAGTATTTTTCAGACTTCTTGAGGGCATCTTTCAACTCCTGATTATTTTTGGACTGGTCGGCATGACCATCCAAGAGAGTAGTAAAATCAGCCAAGAACTGCACAAAATAAAAAGACCCAAGTTAGTACAGACAAATGCAGAAAATAAAAGATACAAGGATAAAGGAAAGATAATTACGAGAGTAAGTCCCCGAGCAAACTTGAGTGAAAGTTGGGTCGACCCCAGCCGCGTGCATAACCCCCTTCAGCAGATCGGGGGAAAGGATAAGGGTGTTGGCCACAGTGGACCCCTCAGCATTAGAAGTAAAGAAGGGCATAACGGGGGCCTTTAAAGTCAACCTCCTCTTAGCCTCCTCTTTCTTCTTCTTATTCTTCTTTTTCTTCTTCTTCTTCTTCTTCTTCTTCTTCTTCTTCTTCTTCTTCTCTCTCTCTCTCCCCCTCTCTTCTTCCTCTCATTTCTTCTTCTCCTTATTTTTTTCCTTCCCCTTGGCTCTTGGGCTAGAACCACTAGCCCTTAGGGAATCCACATCCAACCTCTTCAAAGATTTGATTTGATCAGACAACATCGCCTAATCCTCGTTATTAACATTTAGCACTCTCCTCTTGACAGGGGGTGCCCTTTCTTTTTCTTTTTCTTCTTCTTCTTCTTCTTCTTCTTCTTCTTCTTCTTCTTTTTCTTCTTCTTCTTCTTCTTCTTCTTATTATTATTATTATTATTATTATTATTATTATTATTATTACTACTATTATTATCATTATTATCATTATTATTATTATTATTATTTATTTTTATTTTTATTTTTCTTCTTCTTCCTCCTACCTCTTCCTCTTCTTCCTCTTCCTTTAACACGACTGGTTCAGAGGGACCAACTTCAGGAACCTTCAGGTTGGGGACTTTATCAACTGGTCGAGCGATAAAGCTGCTTGTCGTGTTCTTATACTCGAGCAAGTAGACTCCATAACATGGATTCTCGCCGTCTGGAAGTCTCTCCTTAACTCTCCAAGCCTTCATGAGATCAGTAACACTCACCTCACTCAAATCAGACTCTTGATTTTTATCGCGAGTAGCAAAATATAGGAAGAAAACATTAGTCGGAGGAAAGGAAACAGAAGCAGCGAGCAAGTAAACAAAAGAAGAAGAAATAACACGTAAACAAAAGAAAAAAGAAACAACCTATTTGTTCTTTCCCCAAGTCAGAAATCTAGGGGCCCCGATATCTTTTGCCCTCAACCAGGGGAGGATGTTGCCAATTTTTGGCAATAAACTCATGACCCCAGTAATCTTTATGAGAATCTGGGAGGTTTTCGATTGAAACCCTATAAGCTTTTCTTGTCTTCAAATATAAAATACCGACATTAGTGCGCGACCAGATATAACAGTAGTAGAGCTCAGCAAGTCCTAGGTTGGTCCCATACAACATGTTTATTCTATAAACCCTATTTATAATCTTTCAGACATTAGGGGCACACTAAGCAAGGACGACATCATAATATTTAAAGAATCTAAGAAAAAGAGGGTTGGGGGAAATATCAACCCCCCATTGGGTGATCAGTAGGGTGTGAATCCAGTGCCCACATTCAATATCACGAATATCTTTAAGGAGAGGGGCACAATCGATTTCAACCCAGTTAGGAATATTATAAGCTTTTCTAAATTCTACTATTGACTTGTTATCTAATAGCGCCATAGATAATACAAAAGAGAAAAGCCCCGGAAACAAACGAAGAACAATCGCATAAGAGGAAACAATAGGAGATGAGGGGAACTTACAAGAATCAATGGAAGCTTTGAAAATATAAGAAGCTGAAGAAGTAGATACTGGAAGCTCAGTAAACAAAGAAATATTTGAAATATAGCAGTCGAGGGTGGTGTATCTCAGTTTGAAGTCCGAGCTAACACGATAACCAGGCAAGATTTTGCCTATAGCTGCTCGGACTAGCATTTCCTTACTTCATTAATAAAATTACAAGTTTTCCACGGTGTTTGACCTCGAATGAGCGGGCCTTCTTGAGTTCATCAGAATTGTGAAACTTCCACTCCGGTTTTAGAACAAAGTTTCAAGTCTCGGGCCTTAAACTTAATTAAAATTTATTGGCCCAAATATTCATCCCAAAAATTTTAGGGACAATTATGGGAACCCATTTATCTTAGCCCAAGAGAGTAGCTGACCAGCCAGCATGCAAGGCGTACTGCTCGACTCAAATCAGTTATTCATTAAATATTCGTGTGTTCTACATACACTGAAAGACATAAATGATATACTCAAATTGGTTACCAACAATCTCAGAAAAGATATTCAGGGACACCACTAGTTATCCACGATTATATTGGGTTACTCATACAACTCAACCTCTTATTTTACACATCTATAAATTGTAAACCCTGGTCTGAGGCAAGGGGATGTAACCTCGAGCATTGAGAGACACTGATAAGAACATAACACCTCTCCATCGACATAGGCAAGTTGTCGAACCACGTATGTCGTTGTTGTATGTATTGTGATATTTCTTGCACTCACAATTAACATCTACTTGTATATGACTATTTGATTTAAAAGGTAAACAAGTTTTTGTAAATTTTTAATAATATTTGTTTTATCAATATATATATACACAAAATTGTTCCTGTGCGGGAAGTCCACACAGGTAATATCCGGACCCCTTTTATCCAGCCGACACTAGATGCATCTGTCCATACAATCTCTCTATTTTCTCAGATATTGTAGGGAATAATACCTATTTAACTGATCCATTCTTTTTTAGGAACAAACAGGGAGCCGTAAAAATGATGAAAATCGTTGCAAATATAAAGAAAAAATAGTATGGTCCGGATATATCCTATGCAGGAATTTTACACAGGAGTTTCTCTCTCTCTCTCTCTCTCTCTCTCTCCCCCCTCTCTCTCTGTATATATATATATATATATATATATATATATATATATATATATGAACATACCCATTCTTAAAAATGGTAAAAAAATATTTTTCAATCAAATTTGGTATACATGATCTCCATAATGAGGAGATCACCTATAAAAAAAATAATTAAATAATACAACATGAAAGGGGGTGAGATGACGACCACAAGTTTCAATGATTAAAAATGCACGTATTCATCCAATTTTCAAATCACCCGCATCCAAGTTATATTTTAGGATGATTTTTTTGTAGATGATCTCCTCAATATGGAGATCATGTATACCAAATTTGGTTAGAAAATAAATTTTTTTACTATCATAAATATCTTTATTCGGGTTCGGCCCAATTTGTACTTAGGGACTTTTGGCCTTCTTAATGGTAGGTAGAAAGCCAAAAATGGGATTTCACCTTTAAAATAAAAGGTTGGGCTTAGGGAATAGTCCCAAACAACTCCCCCAAATAGCTTTGAGTGTTATCCTTATGGTATGGGTCCCGTCAGGGTACAACTCATCAATGCTATTTGGGAGAGATTTGGGGGAATTATTTGGTACCCATAGCACCACTCATAAATAAATTAGTGAACTTTTAAAATATGTTTAAGAAGTGTAGGATCAAATACCAAAAAGTCCTTCAAATATTTCTTAATATACATTTAGTTCAAGCCTTTTTATTTTGTTCCAAAAAGTCCATCAAACACTAATTTCAAGAGCCTAAGAGGAGGATTTGAAGATTTTGTGCGAGAACAAAACCTGGAGTGAAGATTTAGGAAGAAAATTCGTCATATGTGATTCAAGCTCAATACGACTCAAACTTACTTAAAGATTGAACCATATTAATCGGACGGAAGAGGGAGACGTAACCCAGTTGAGAGGCCTAAGGGCTGGGAGAAAAAGTAGTGCATTATAGTATATAACTAAAGTTGTCATCACAACACAGCAACGACACGTGTCGCTCCCACACAACGACACGTGTACACTTAATAAATATTTCAATTAAAGAGCATTATGAATCTTCCTTATCTCCCTGTCCCACCCTGTCCCCAAGGTGATTGTATAGATACTCGTTCCAATGACGAAGATACACTGATACCTATAACTTCGAGATTCCCCCAACACCAAACCAAAGCAAGATGACTTTAACAAAAGATAAATGGATAAATTTCACTCATTTTTGCTCCCGAAGTATAATGTATCATCCTAAAAAGTTACTTTAATTCAAAACCACACGCTTATCCCAAGAATTCACTATCACTCATTAAAAACATCCCCCCAACCTTGCATCAATCTCCCCCTTTCTCTCTTTAGAAATTTGAGGGGCATTTCTTTATTTTTTTTCTATAGATTATGGTTTTGGGTATATGGATTTTATGGTATTTTCTCTGTTTTCGGCACTATTTTAACAATGTTTGCCTCACCCTCACTTTCTTTATACTTTTTGTTTGTGTGGGTTTTTTCAGACTGAAATGAAGCACCATTTTCACTGGAGAAGGTATGGATTTTTTCTTTCAGCTTTAAGCTTTATTGAAACTCTTGGTATATATTTATGGTGAAATCAACTTTTCTTTGTTCCGGATTTCGAAGCTTCAAAAATGGGTATTCAATTTTTTTTAATGAACATTGATAAATTTATCCATCATATTAATATGTTTTCATCTCTCTAATTGGTCCTTTATTTTTTGTTTACAGATATTTGTAAAATCAGGTACACTTAGACTTCTCTCTCTCTCTCTCTACATCTCCATCTCTCAATTACATCATTTTTTACTGTTTTGGTTAACAGTTTTGGGGGATGAATAAGTGTTTTGTGAATACGGGTCTTGATTTCAAAAGGGCTCTCATAATTTGGGGGGTTATCTTAATGTATTTAGGGTTCAAAGTCTCTCGTTTTCTAAAATCCCACGATTTATTATCTTTCTTTGTTACATTTGTGTGGTTTGACTAAATGCCCAAATGAAGATATATTTTTTCTGACTCAATGAGTTTATCGGAAACACAAGTCATGCAAGCATATCATGAGTTAATTTATGATTGGGAAATAGTGGGGATTATTACCTCTTTAAATTTAGCTACCATTTTTTTAAAATTATTTCTATTGATGCCCAAAATAAAACTAAACACAAAGCCCATTGAGTATGTGGAATGAATTTAGACTCATTTTTAAAACTACACAAGGTAAGTCAAGTTTTGATCTTTTCATTTATTTATTTTATCTTTCAATAACTTCATCCGATAGCTAATTTGTTGTTGAAGTTTCATAGTACTCGAAAAATTTTGTGTGGAAAATAAAGAGAATGATATACATATCCATTTTCAGTTCAATTATAATAAGTTAATTGTTGATATTTCCACCTTTCAATATTGTTGATCGTCAGATCCCTAATTTATGTTATTTTTTTTAATTTTTATCAATAGGATTCTGGAACTGGAAATACGTTATAAGGATTGTTGTTGGTTTTGTGTTGTACTATGGGAATTCTTTTGTTTTAGGGTAGTTGTAATATAGATGTCACAATTGTATCCAAGCCTTTCACATTCATTTTCATGGTTATCTCTGAACAAACGATTATCTGATCATGTGTGGTATGTTGTCTTCTCATTTATTTGATATTTTTTCATTTAATTATCATTTGTTTCTTTAATTTTGATATTCTATATAATTTCTTTCCGTAATATTAGCCAATCTTCATTTATTATTTCTAAATTTACAAAATTATGGTTGTCAATATTCTTTAAATATATAAAAATGTGAGTGTATTATTTTTTTTTTTTGAAATGATACAATGTGTTAGATATTAAAATTTAAAACGTTCATGCATGTTTTACATAAAATAATTTTGGTTTCTTGAATATAGGGGGTTATCAATATAAATTATAAAGCATTAAAAGTAATATATATATTATTGTAAATTATTTATGAAATATGCGCAGATTGCATGTTAGTAGGAGGAGAAAACAAGTTATATCGTGGAATGCTTATCATGGGATTTAGATTAGAATAAATTAAAAGAGAGAAATTGGAGTTTAAGTATAACTGTTTGTGGTTAGGCCATCTCTAGTGAGACGGTTCCAAAAGATTACATTTACCTCTTTTCGGATACATTGTTTGGGTAGAAACTGCAGTGGGACGATGTAAATTTGACATGGCAGCTGATGAGGCAGATGGAACCCACCCTGGGCGGGTAAGTCTTATGTGCCCAAGTCCTTGGGCGGGTGACTCTTATGCGCCCAGGTGGAAGACCGTTACCCACTGCCATTAAATTATAGCCGTTATAATGTATTCGTTAACACTTAAAATATTTATACAATTACTCCTATAAATACAATACCTCTTATTTCCTATTTTTCACACTCACAAAATTATTCCTATAAATACAAGTCCATTCTTATATCCACAAAAACCATACATATATTTTTTATATAGTCAATACTATTTGTTTTGAAAATGTTTGCGATTCAAAGAAAATGGTATGGCAAAACCTCAAAAACAAACCCCAATCCACCCCCTCCACCGAATTTGCCAATCGTGAATCGAAATTATTTTCGGTTATATGATGATAGTACACCACATGCGAGAGACACGATTGTTGATCCTAACGCGCATCCAAATGACAATCAATTTCACATGCGCGGTAGTGTCCAATGTCGATAGACGTGTAAGCCGAATTATCCCCGATTCCCGTAGTGTGAGAGGCCATTTCGAATTTCGATTTCAGTCATATGTTTAGGGAAACTTTTCCTAACTCGGACAACCAAATGACCGAAGCGCTGATAAGTATGTGGTCGGAGATAACACGTACATTCCATCTACTGGGTGCGGAGTTGGGGATTACCCCTTTTGATTTTGTGCATTTATCAAGTAATATTTCAATAATAATGCCATGCACTATATTTATTTTTATTAATTATTGTTGAAACTTTTCATTGATTAGGCATAAATTTTCCAAATTTACCCATTAATTTAGAGACTTTTATTACCTCGGACAACGTAAAATGAATTAGTTTATCTTATATATGTGCTGACGGTTTTGTCTAACAAGTATCCCGAGTTTCGTGTATTTCTTATTAATTTTACAAGTATTTAACACATGAAAGAAAGAAAGAAATCGGGAGAAGCAAGAGAAAAGAAAGAGGACAAAGCAAAAGGGCAAAAGCGTACCCAAAATAAAAGTCGAAGATCTCACATTTATGAACACGTAGGAAGAAACGGCGTCCCATTTTGAGTTCTGGATAAGAAGTTATGAAGACCCGAAGATGCGAGATAATCATGAGAAATTGAAGAGAAATTGAGAAGACAACACGGACCAATCCGGTTTACCAAAAAAAAGGAATCAATCCGGGGTCCAAAATCACTCAATAAAAAGATGTCTACCGGATCAATCCGGTATCCCAAAAAAATGGATCAGTCGGGCCCTTAAAATTACTGCATAGAGACCTGTTTAGCGAACCAATCCAGTTTGTTTGGAAAACGGATCAATCCGGTTGGCAACCGGACCAGTCCGATATGTCCTTATCGAAACGATCTGATGTTCGAGATTTGATCTGATCTTCTTCTTCTTAGAGTTTTGCATTAATCAAACTCTTGTAAATTTCGTAGGATATAAATTTAAAAGAACTCCCAGAAATAGACGGGGGCTTCTAATTCGTTTTTAGAAAAGCTTTGTAATTAGCTTAGAGAAGAAACAACAAAAACCCTAGTTTGATTCCAGTTTTACAATCCAAGTAAATTTATTCCAATTCTTGAGTTCATTATTGTAGTAGTTACTTTCTTTAGTAGTAATTTCCTTATTCTTCATCTTCAATAGTTAGTAAAAATGTTTTCTTTCCTTCAAAATATGTTTTCTTCAAATTTTAATATGTCCGGCTAAGTTTTCAAGGGTTTGGGTGTATGAACCCCACCCGATGAAATTCATGATAGTGGAAATAGAAGTTGGAATGAACAATTTAGATGAATTGTTTCGTAGTTCATACGATACTGCTTTAATTCAACCTTTGCTTACATACTGTGCGGGCTACGATCCCTCATATATGTAATACTTAGGAGAAATAAAGATCGAATTTTAATTCAAACTTTGCTTACATACTGTGCGGTCTACAATCCCTCATATATGTAATACTTAGGGAAATTAAAAAGTCGGATTCATTTAAAGCTTTAATTCTGAATCTAGTATCCTACGAAGTGAATTACTAGGGTGTGGGGAATTGTAACCCGCCCTATATTTCTCATCTTATAGTTAAAGTTTTAGTTAAATCATCATTCATCTTTTAGTTAATTAGAAGTAATTGCACTTCATTTAGTCATAATTCCATTAATTAGTCATTTTCAAAATTGCATCTACTTGTAGTAATTTCAAAATCCAAATCACCTTTTCGTTCTTTTTAGAAGTCAAAGTTAGGTTACCTTCGTCTTTCCAACGTCTTTATGACTCCGTTCGTCTTATTTCCCTGAGGATCAATACCCGACTTATGGGATTATTACTTCAACGACAGGCTTGCATTTGAGCCTAAATAGCACGCACAGTAGACACATTTGTGGTTGCATCAAGTTTTTGGCGTCGTTGCCGGGGAATTTGGTAGACTTATGTTAGATCAAGTCAATTTAAAACTTTGACCAAGAAAATCCAAAAACTAACAAAATATATATATAAAATATAAAAAAAAATAATCTCTCAAAAAGCCTTTAATGCAAAATCCTGAACACACTCGGACTCCTCACAATACTCCAACCAGAATCCACAAAAATCCAATCGTTGAGTACAACTCTGAAAGCCCACACACACCTCGGGTTCCACAATTATGGTTTCCAATTCTTACTCTCGAGCACTCTATCAGTAGCAACACCCAGAATCAAACTTTGAGTCACACATCTAGGACACCGAGTGAGTACACAGAGTCATTTGAAGAGAGTGCGAGTGCAATGTCTGACGCAGTGAGTTTCGGTACTGGAGAGGGAGATCTCCCCTATCGTCCTATGAAGGACTTACTCTTTCCTAAGCGGACTGTCACCCCTGGTTGCATTTTACTCCAGTATACTGCCAGTCAGTTCCACTTTCGTAATGCGATGATACAGATTCTCCTTACATTTCATAGCATAGATTCATAGAAACCATACCTGTATATTCGTGAGTTCGAAGAGGCATATGACACATTTGGGGATCAAACTTGCACGACAAGATATCGTTCGCCTAAAGCTTTTTACTTTTCCTTAACGGATAAAGCCAGGAACTGGCTATGGTCTCTACCCTCGAACTCCGTCACTTCCTGGAGAGATATGCAGTCTAAGTTTGTCTCAAAATTATATCCGTATCACAAGACCAACTCTGCCAAGACTCAAATCCAAACTTTCCGACAACACGATAACGAGTCTTTTGACAAATGTTGGGAACGTTTCCAAGAATTAGTAAGTGCATGCCCCCATCATAGTTTTGACAAACACTTAGTGATACCTTTCTTCCATAATGGGTTGACAATAGCTTCCAAACAACTTGTGCAAACTATGTGTGAAAGACCCTTTTGGGATTTAAAATCATGCGATGTCGAGGCCCATCTTAAGTATGTTGCAGAGACTACTCAAGCATGGGACACATCTGATCCCAACCAAGCTTGACCTAGACAACCATCTATTAATCAAACTACATCCGATCTATACCACTTGGATAGCAATACCTTAATAGACCGTCGATTCGATCAGTTTCAGAGAGGTATGAAAGAGTGGTTTGATGGTCGATTAAAAAACATCTCCACATCCAGCCATGGTTCGAAAGACAAAGTGTGTGCTATTTGTGAGGCGGGCCACTCCACAAAGGCATGCCCGATAATTTCTACCTACAAGGCTATGCACACTGAGCACGTGGATGCTATAGGAGGATTCAAGGGGAATTTTAATGCCCCGCATGGAAATTCTTACAACCCTTAGTGGAGGAACCATTCGGGTTTCAACCATGGACAACCACAAGCTGTGATGAACCCGCACTCACAGTTTGTCCCGCCTCCTCCACCTCCTCAATATCAACAAGCACCACCACCTCCAATTCCATATGTAGCTCCACCGCGGAGAAGCCTCGAGGATACAATGAACCAATTCATTTATTCTCAAGGTGCAAGCAATGCTCGATATGAACGTTTGTTCGTCGAAATAAATGCAAACATCTCCAAGATGCAATTCGCATTGAGCATACAAGAGAAGGGCAAGTTTCCTGCCCAAGGTCAACCTAGTATTAGTTCCACCTCTACAGAACAGCAGGAGCACTGCCAAGATGTAACCACTCTTCGTAGTGGGAGAGTTGTTGATTTATCACCTCCCCCACACGACATTTCAAAAGATAAAGATAACTCGCCCGGTACGAAAGAGGCCGAAGATATCTCCTTGAATGATAGTGAAAAGGAAAACACTAGTGAGCCCGAGGTAGTTGTAAAACCACCCTCCGCTGTGCCATTCCCTCAAAGATTGATCCCTGCCCATAAAGGGACCATAAGTGAAGAAGTGTTAGAAGTGATTAAGAACATGAAACTAAACTTTCCCTTCCTAGATAAAATAAGGCAAATCACATCCTATGCAAAAGTCATAAAAGACTTATTGATAGTCAAGAGGAGGATGAAGGTAAAGAAGAACGTGTTTCTAGCACAAAATGTGAGCTCAGTCCTTCTTAATGATCTCCCACTTAAATATAAAGATCCCGATGCTCCCACCATTTCATGCACCATTGGAGAGAACAAATTAGAAAAAGCCTTACTCGATTTGGGGGAAAGTGTAAATATCCTCCCCTATTCGTTTTATAAGAAACTTGATTTGGGTGATCTCAAGCCCACAAGGATCACTCTCCAGTTAGCGGATCGAACCGTGAAGATACCAAGGGGTATAGTTGAGGACGTGATAGTTCAAGTGGACACTTTCCACTTCCCGGTAGATTTTGTCATTTGGGGCACGGATCCCTCCTTCGCCTCGAAAAATCATGTTCCCATTATCCTTGAAAGCCCATTTTTAGCCATGGCTAATGCAGTTATCAATATTAGAAATGGACAGATGCAACTCACTTTAGGAATATGACTTTAGAAACAAACATCTTCAATATATCCCAATAAGCAGGGGAAGAAGATGATCTTCACACGATGAGCTTAATTGAGGAGATTATAGAAGAACACTTTGAGTAAAATTACTGCGGAGGTGCCTTAGAAACTTTCCTAGCCTATAGTCATGAGAGTGAGGGAGCCTACACCGAGTTTGAGAGGAAGATAGAGAAGTTGAAAGGCTTACTCGATGAGAGAGCGTCGGACGAGGACGCGCGAGATGCTAATTGGGTTTCTCGATTCGAAGAGTTACCACCAAGGGAAGCATGCATGGTGCCCTCTAGCAACACATTCCCAACTCTTGAGTTGAAAAAACTACCCCAAGTGAGACATTTCCTGTTATTGTCTCCTCTAGCTTAGATGAAGAGCAGGAGGGTAAACTATTAAAGATTTTGAGGAAGCACCAAAGTGCTTTTGGTTGGTGTATAGTTGATTTAAAGGGGATAAGCCCTTTAATTTGCACCCATAAGATTCATCTCGAGGAGGACGTTAAGCCTTTGAGGGAAATGCAAATACGGCTAAACCCCATAATGAAAGATGTGGTGAGGACTGAAATCATAAAGTTGTTGGATGCCGGGATTATCTACCCAATCTCGGATAGCAAGTGGGCGAATCCCGTTCAAGTCATCCCGAAGAAGTCGGGCATGATCGTAATTGAAAATACCAAGGGAGAGTTAGTTCCCCAACGTACCACCACTGGGTGGCGCATTTGCATTAATTATCGGAAACTCAATGCGAGAACTCGAAAAGACTCCCTTGCCATTTATCGATAAAATGCTTGAAAGAGTAGCGGGTCAGCCTTATTATTGCTTCCTAGACGGTTATTCTGGATATAACCAAATTGAGGTAGATGTACTTGATCAAGAGAAGACGACCTTCACTTGCCCCTTTGAAACGTTTGCCTACAAACGTATGCCATTTGGCTTGTGTAATGCACCGGCGACCTTTCAAAGGTGCATGTTAAGCTTATTCAGTGACATGGTTGAGAGAGGGATAGAGGTGTTTATGGACGACTTTAGTATTTTTGGCACATCCTTCGACCAATGTTTAGCCGATATTGAGAAAGTACTAGCTCGATGTGTGGAAAAGAACTTAGTGCTGAATTAGGAAAAATATCATTTCATGGTAACAGAGGGTATAGTTCTTGGCCACATCGTGTCATCCAAAGGGATCGAGGTTGATAGAGCAAAAATAGATGTCATAGCTGACCTACCTCCGCCTAAATCGCTGAAAGACGTGTGCTCTTACTTGGGTTATGCGGGGTTTTATAGAAGGTTCATTAAGGACTTTAACGCACTCGCTAGACCCTTAAGCAACCTTCTTATGAAGGACAGCCCATTTCAGTGTATGCCAAAGTGCTTTTGAAAAACTAAAAAATAAGTTTGTGCCCTCTCCCATCATGTAAGCTCCGGATAGGTCCCTACCATTCGAGCTTATGTGTGATGCTAGCGATTATGCGATAGGGGTTGTTTTGGGCCAAAGAAAAGACAACAAGGCTCATGTGATCTACTACGATAGCCGGACTCTTACCGAACCACAACTCAATTACTCCACCACGGAGAAGGAATTATTAGCGGTAGTATTCGCTCTCGACAAATTTTGATCCTATCTTATCGAATCCCCCATCACTTATTTCACCGACCATGCAACTTTAAAATATCTACTTGCGAAGAAAGACGCAAAGCCACACCTCATAAGGTGGATCATACTCCTACAAATGTTTAATCTCTCCATTAAAGATAAAAAGGAGTAGAAAACGTCGTTGCCGATCACTTATCACGGCTTTCATCCGACGTACCTAGTGATCCTACACCCATAGACGAGTATTTTTCGAATGAGCAACTCTTTGTCGCCTCATATTTTCCCTGGTTTGCGGATATAGTGAACTATCTTATCACGGGAGTCGTCCCTCCCGATTGGACACCACAAGATAAGAAGAGGTTCATCACTTGGTCGCGTATGTTTTTCTACGATGACCCATTCCTTTTTAAATATTGTGCAGATCAAATCATCCGACGATGCGTACCGAATGATGAAATTCCAAGAGTCGTCCAATTCTGTCATTCGGAAGCCCGTGGAGGCCACTTTTCCGTGAAAAGACAGTCGCTAAAATTCTCCAAAGCGGTTTGTACTGGCCCACATTGTTCCGGGATGTTAACAATTATTGAAAATCTTACGACAAGTGTCAACAGATGGGGGCGATCACCTGACGAGACATGATGCCATTAACCCTGATTCTCATCATTGAGATTTTCAATTGCAGGGGTATTGACTTTATGGACCCTTTTCCCCCGTCCTTTGGCTACCTATACATCCTAGTCGCGGTAGACTATGTTTCTAAATGGGTGGAAGCTATAGATACCAAGACTAATGACAATAAGGTGGTGATAAAATTCCTGCACGAACACATACTTTCTTGCTTCGGTGCACCGAAAGCGATAATCAGTGATAGCGGCACACACTTTTGCAACAAGCCATTTGAAAAACTCATGAAAAAGTATGGTGTCATTCACAAGGTTAGAATGATATATCACCCACAAACGAATGGGCAAGCCGAGTTAGCCAATCGTGAAATCAAGCACATACTTGACTAGACTGTCAATCCTGATCGAAAAGATTGGTCCCTTTGATTGAACGATTCGCTGTGGGCCTACCGTACCTCATACGAGAACCCACTTGGAATATCCTCATTCCGCTTTGTGTATGGAAAACCTTTCCATCTTCCCGTCGAATTAGAACACAAAGAGTATTGGGTAATTAAGAGGTTAAATTACGATATGGACAAAGTCGGTGAAGCTCGCAAGCTTCAACTAAATGAGTTAGAGGAGATACGCAATGATGCGTATGAGAATGCCAAGATCTCCAAAGCCCGAATGAAACTTGCACATGATAAGATTATTCGACGAAAGAGTTTCAATCGGGACAAAAGGTACGCCTCTATAACTCCCGGCTTCATCTATTTTTGGGTAAATTGCGGTCTCGCTGGACTAGCCCATTCGTTATGAAGAGCGTATTCCCCCACGGAGCAGTAGAATTGGAAGATTCCAAAGGGGGGGCGCGTTCAAAGTCAATGGACAGCGCCTAAAAGTTATATGTTGAGGTGTGCGTAGAAGAGATTGACACCATTTAGTTGTCGGACCCCGTTTACGGGGTAGAGTGTGCTTGAATTGAAAGGTCGTCGCACCCCCGATGCGTATGGGGTGAACTCTTGTGTATAGTAGTTGCACATAGGTTAGGATAGTGGAGTCCGTAGGATCACACCATGAGACGAGAGGAATTCGAGCTTCAACACGCTTTACGAGGCAAGCATTTTTCTAGAGCCACAATATTGAGGAGAGAGATAATCAAGTCAAACAGATGTCGGATCATCAGTAGGAGCAGCCGAAAGTTGTAGGAGGAGTTATACCAGCCCATAGGTGGACTAGAGCATTTCTGGGGACCGGATCGATCTGGTCCTGGGCAACCGGATTGGTCTGATTTGGTAAATATTGAAATAAAAAATACAGGGACCGGATCGATCCGATCCTGGAGACTTGGATTGGTCCGGTGTCTGCAACTCATGATTTTCCCTAGGTTCACCTCCTTTTCCCCCAATCCCTCCATTTTTGTCCCCTCCCTTCCCAACACCCATTTTCCCTCCAAATCCCTCCCCCTTTTCCCTTCATATCGTACCCAAACCTCCTCCCCTCACCACCTATATATTTCAGCCTTTCCCCACCCTTTTTCACCACCACTACTCGCTCTCCTCCTCTCTTACCTTATTCTGCCCAAACCCTCTTATTGTCTCCCATTACCATGGCCAATCAACCACCTCCCCAAAAATATGGTTCCGTCACAATTCTCGGCGACGGAGCCACCGACTACCGCTCCCGTCAAGAACAACGATGGTGTGAACATTTCTTTGGTCAACCTCATAAACTCAAAATAGAGCGCCAAGTCATTTGGAATGACATGCCTAATTCTATCACCGCTCTTTTCATGGCACGGGGTTGGCGTCGTTTCCTCAACGACCCTCATAACGCGGTCTCGCCCAATGCGGTACGCACCTTCTATGTCTCCATTGTTCGCACCGGCCACCACACTGCTGAAGCTTACATTAGCGGCGTCCCCGTCTCTTTCTCTTTGGAACTTCTGTCCCAGAAGTTGGCTGCCAAAAATGTCCTATCCCCACAGCAATACATATACCCAAACCCTCTCGCCCCACTTGAAAAACACGTTTGCATGTCTCGCATCGACCCCAATGCTAATTGGAATACCGAAACCTACCCGGTGGGCCAGCTAAGCGATAAAGCGAGCCTCACTTTCAAAATAGTGTGCGCCAACATTCTCCCCACTGGCAATCAGTCGGCGATGCGCCCGCGTCAAGCCACCCTCGTCTACCACCTCTTCCACCACAACATCCCCATTAACCTGGCTGCGTGCATTTACAAAGATATATTCTCCGTCGCCATGGATAAAAAAGGCATCACCCCTCTCCCCTTTCCCCGGCTCATCACATCCATGTTAGCCGACACCGGCATTGCACCCCCGCAAGATTTCCCGTGCCTACCAATCCCTTTTGCGTCCACCACCCGGACCAAATGGGAAAGACAACAAGACCGCATCCAAACTCGAATGGCATAAGAGGCTAGTGATACCGAGGAGGAGGATAGTGATGAAGAGGCGAAAGAGAGGGGTGACGACGAGAGCAGTGACGAAGAGGAGGAGGACATTTGGATGGGTGAGGGCGACGCAGATTAGGACAGTGGTGAAGATTCTGATTTTTCTCCCGCAAATGCAGAAATCAATCGGCGTCTTTCAGCGGTCGAAGCCCGGGTAGACGATTTCATCACACAAAATAATAGGGACCAAGCAGCATATCAACGGGATCAAACGGCCTACCAAAGGGACACGAGCATGATGCATCGTCTCCAAACTCATGTACGAGCTCAACTTCGGTGAACCCCCTCCAAGCTTTTTTCTATGATTCGTATGATCCAAGCGCACCCGGACCTTCCAATCCGCCGCCCCAATGAAGCCCATTTCTATTGTTTGTTATTTGCGTGTTGGTGGTGGTGGTGTTGGTAGTTTAAAAATGTTGATTATGTGTCCCCCCCCCCCCCCCCCTGTAACACAGGTGCTAAGTATCTATAAAAAAAAATCTGCATTTCTGTTTTATTTATTCGTTTTATTTACTCGCACTTTTAATTCGCTTTGAGTTAGATTTTAGTCCTTTTTGCTTGAGGACAATGCAAAAGTCTAAGTTAGGGGGGGACACAAGTACGTCTTTCTAAAACTTCACAAATTTTAAAAAATGCCCAAAAATTTCAAAAAAAAATCGTAAAATTTTGAAAAACAAAAAATATTTTTCTTCAAAATAAATAAAAATTGGAATTCAAATTTTTCAAAAATATCATTAAAAGTCGGTTTAAAGTCTCAAATTGTAAAAACATAATACACAAAGACAAAATTGACCAAAGATGGAAATTGAGCGAAAATTGACGACTTAACGAATAACTGTGGAGATTAACAACCCCGCTGAGATTCGACCCCTTCATTATTGTGAATTTATAAATCAATCCGAGTTAATTATTAACTCAAAGTTCGTTTCAGCATTCTAATAAGTCGTCAAGGATCTCAAATCTTTCACTTTGACCAGTTATGGAAAATGTGTGTGATATTGACTAGAAAAACGTGTCAAATAAATCTCTACACTAAATTAATCTCGAGACGCATATGGTAACGCAATTAGTATTTCGGACAATGAAGTAGGCCCTCGGTTGTCACCCAAAAATATTGCCCAGAAAAAATAGCGAAAATTTATCCATTTTGTAAACAAAAATTGAGCCGAATAAGTTTGACACCCCGAGGAACCCCAATTGACCCGGAATTACGAAAGTTAATAATCCCATAAATTAAGTCCGGAAAGTGCATCAAAAGGGGCAAGAAAAGAATATATATGCTAAAAAAAATAGCAAGAAAAGAAAAGTGTGGAAAATAGAAAAAAAATGAATGAGCAAAAGCCTGAAAAAGCACTAACGGGCATCATAAGAAAAAATTTCCAATTCCAGATTTCCCTAACATTCCCATTTTACCCAACACACCTTTAACCCGAAAAAGTCCTAACCAAGTCCAAATTGCGAAATTGATTACCGCGTGGAGAGCTAAAATACGAAAAGATAATAAAAAAGACTATAGATATGAATTAGAGGCAATGTTCCCAATTTCTTATAACTGTAACCCGATGATGAGATCCATTTACCATAAAATTTCATCTTTCTATTTGTGTGCATGAACTTGGTTCCAATGCTTTTACTCTTATAAATCACGCATACCGAGAAAAAATAACCACCCCTCCGAGAGAGTCGTTTGTGAGAGCATCCCGTGAGATTTTGAAATAAAAAACGAATTTCCAGAAAATAGCGTAATGATCAATCGGTGGAAATCCGCGGTTAAATTTCTGGCTTCGCACACACGCACTATGATTTGAGACTCTTGAACATGAATCGATGATGATTATTTTCTGGAAAAGTTTGAGTTATACAATTTTTGTGTATTTTGAGTTTTCTTTGAGTCATAATTTGTGGGTAAATTCACTTCAAACCCTCGCGAGACACAACTCGTCCTACTAGGGTAACCTAGGGGTTTAAAGTCTTGTTGCATACGCTAAATGCAATCGCTTACCCGCGAAAGAGGTATTCTATCCCAATTTTTGAGCTGGATCATGTTTTGATTCTTTTACATTGCACGGGACGATCAAAATTCTAAGTTAGGGGGGTTTGATTAGGCATAAATTCTTCCAAATTTACCCCTTAATTTAGAGACTTTTATTACCTCGGACAACGTAAAATGAATTAGTTTATCTCATAATTGTGCTAACGGTTTCGTCTAACAAGTATCCCGAGTTTCGTGTATTTCTTATTAATTTTACAGGTATTTAACACATGAAAGAAAGAAAGAAACCGGAAGAAGCAAGAGAACAGAAAAAGGACAAAGCAAAAGGGCAAAAGCGTAATTTCTACCAGGAATTCGGTTGAGGACCCAAAATAAAAGTCGAAGATCTCGCATTTATTAACACGTAGGAAGAAACGGCGTCCCAGTCTGAGTTTTGGATAAGAAGTTATCAAGACCCGAAGATGCGAGATAATCATGAGATTTTGAAGAGAAATTGAAGACAAATTGAGAAGACAACAAGGACCAATCCAGTTTACCAAAAAAAACGAATCAATTCGGGGTCCAAAATCACTTAATAAAAAGAAGTCTACCGGATCAATCCGGTATCCCAAAAAAATGGATCAGTCTGGCCCTTAAAATTACTGCATAGAGACCTGTTTAGCGAACCAATCCGATTTGTTTGGAAAACGGATCAATCCGGTTGTCAACCGAACCAGTTCGGTATGTCCTGATCGAAACGATCCGGTGTTCGAGATTTGATCTAATCTTCTTCTTCTTAGAGTTTTGCATTAATCCAACTCTTGTAAATTTTGTAGGATATAAATTTAAAAGAACTCCCAGAAATAGAGGGGGGCTTCTAATTCATTTTTAGAAAAGCTTTGTAATTAGCTTAGAGAAGAAACAACAAAAACCCTAGTTTGATTCCAGTTTTACAATCCAAGTAAATTTATTCCAATTCTTGAGTTCATTATTGTAGTAGTTACTTTCTTTAGTAGTAATTTCCTTATTCTTCATCTTCAATAGTTAGTAAAAATGTTTTCTTTCCTTCAAAACATGTTTTCTTCTGATTTTAATAAGTCCGGCTAAGTTTTCAAGGGTTTGGGTGTATGAACCCCACCCGATGAAATTCATGATAGTGGAAATAGAAGTTGGAATGAACAATTTAGATGAATTGTTTCGTAGTTCATACGATAGTGCTTTAATTCAACCTTTGCTTACATACTGTGCGGGTTACGATCCCTCATATATGTAATACTTAGGAGAAATAAAGATCGAATTTTAATTCAACCTTTGCTTACATACTGTGCGGTCTACGATCCCTTATATATGTAATACTTAGGGAAATTAAAAAGTCGAATTCATTTAAAGCTTTAATTCTGAATTTAGTATCCTACGAAGTGAATTACTAGGGTGTGAGGGATTGTAACCCGCCCTATCTTTCTCATCTTATAGTTAAAGTTTTAGTTAAATCACCATTCATCTTTTAGTTAATTAGAAGTAATTGCACTTTATTTAGTCATAATTCCATTAATTAGTCATTTTCAAAATTGCATCTAGTTGTAGTCATTTCAAAATCCAAATCACCTTTTCGTTCTTTTTAGAAGTCAAAGTTAGGTTAGCTTCGTATTTCCAACGTCGTTACGACTCCGTTCGTCTTATTTCCCTGAGGATCGATACCCGACTTATGGGATTATTCCTTGAGCGATAGGCTTGCACTTGGACCTAAATAGCATGCACAATAGACACATTTGTGGTCGCGTCATCCATATTTAATACTTCTTAAATTATTTGGTTTTAGGAATTCCAAATGGAATCCATCCAATTTTCCCAACTTTTCAACTTCTAGTCTTTATACTATGGAGGAAATATTTGAACTATATTTTTTCGGAATAGGCCTCCCACACTACAAAGGATGAAATATTTCTTTCAAAACGTTATAAGCGTACATGTTGAATTGGTGTGAACAAACTCCGGAGCATAGATTATTGAGCGCAAAACAAATTGCTAGAGCTTTTATTATTTTTGTGTTGAGCTCCATATTTTTCCCGACAGACCATAATTCTGTGTTTGTGGATTGGACAACTTATTTACACGATCTAAAATTGGCCTCTAAATGGATCGGATTCGGACCGAATCAGGCAAATCTAAATCCATAACCGTTTAAGTTAAACGGATTCGGATCCGATCGGTTTATTAATCGGATTGGATCAGGCAAATCCAAATCCACATCCGTTTATATTAAACGGATTCGGATCTGATCTGATTATCCGATTATCCATTTATGTTAAACTTGATTTGCAACATTTTTATTTTCAACTCTTATTTCATAAATTTATTTTGCAAATGTTCCAAAAAATAGATAATGAAATAAAGAACTATTATGATATATACTTAAAATATTATTAAATACAATATATATTAATTAAAATATATATATATATATATATACACACATATATATATATATATATATACACATATATAATAATGCTCTTGTGCGAACTAGTCTGCATTTTAAAAGTGCGGATCGGACACATGTCGCCTGGTGGTGAGCCTAGAAATTATCGGCTAAATTATAAACACCATCTCTC
This sequence comes from Sambucus nigra, assembly GCA_949130495.1. NCBI lineage: Eukaryota > Viridiplantae > Streptophyta > Magnoliopsida > Dipsacales > Adoxaceae > Sambucus > Sambucus nigra. The sequence continues at coordinate 154,159,223 of OX422218.1, forward strand.
TCTTTTCTGGGCTCACCGCCAGGTGACACATGTCCGACCCGCATTCTTAAAATGCAGACTAGTCCGCACAAGAGCAGTATTGTACATATATATATATATATATATCATTAATCGTATGGGATTATTAACGGATCGGAGTATATGAATCCAAATGCGCTCCATTTAATAAACGGGTAATCGAGTAATCGGATAATCGGATTTTGGGCATGATCCATATCCGCTTAAATGGTTCGGATTCGAATTCGGATAAAATCCGATCCATTGACAGGCCTAATCTAAACGACATGGCTGCTAAGGATTGGGGTTCTGCCATTTTAGCACGTATTTACTATGCCCTTAATGCATGCATTACAAATGCACAGAAAATAATAAATTATTTATGGCAACTTATAGAGGTATGGTCTTCTCTAATTGAACATTTTAATCACGTCCATAAAATCTATATGTATTTATTTTATGAATATACCAATTATTAATGAGTTGTTCTTTATACCCGTAGTACTTCGACAACGAGTACCTCCGCACGATGCCTCCCATATTGCACGATGATGAAGTGGAAAGATGGTCGCGTATGCTATGATGCGATAGGTGACAAATCAACGTAATTCTCTTATGGGATAAATGAGGTTTAAAAGTTCGTCCATGCAGGAGTAACTAGAAATGCGCTCTCCTCAGTCTATTATATGGCAACCTTTTATGGGATTGGCAGAAAACTAGTTTGATGCCATTACAGTTGTTAATGATTTGGCTCACAGACGGTTCATGCTTTTTTATTCCGAGTTAGGTGGGACTTGGTATCTCAGAGACCGCTGCTACCATCAAATGACAAGTATCATTGCCATTCCCGAAAACCCAATGCATCCTATGGCATTCATTACTTGAAATATATATATGCAACAAATTGGCAATTGGCAACCTCCAATTGCTCGTGTCACGGCGTCATCGGAGGAGGAATGGTTAACAGACTGAAAGATTGTGGGTAAGGGTGCAATATTACCCTCAATATTTCGGTGGAAAAATCATGACGGGGTGAGCTTCGCCTTGATTGCACCGTCTGATTTATGGGTACCCATCGCACCGAAAGATAGATGTGAGGCTCCCCATACCACTACACCAAAATTGTCGGATAGTCACGGTCATTGATTGTGTCAAGTCAAACTTGTCAAGGTCAATGACCGTGACAAGTCTGGGGGTGACAACTTCTTTATCACGGACTTGTCACGGTCATTGACCCTGATAATTTTTTGGGTTGTCCTGGTATTTGACCGTGATAAGTTCTTATCACGGTCAAAGACCGTGACAACCCAAAAAATTATCACGGCCAAAGATTGTGACAATTCTGGGTAAAAATTTAAAAAACTGCTGGGCAGTATGGCTACTGCCACTGCCCAACAGTATATTTGTACATGTTATAATAAAATTGTACATGTTCAAACAGCATATATCATAATAAAATACAAATCATATACCAAATCAAGGAATTTATAATCAATATCCAAATAAAATAGAAATGCAAATATCCAATCCAAATTGTACCAAAATCAAAAGAATATAAATACAATCCAATTTTCAAAATAAAAAGAGATAGAAATAATGTCAATCTTCAGCAGGTCGAAGGAGGAAGGAAGGTCACACAACATATGAATTGACACACCCCTCAATATATTGAATTCCACATTATTAACGCAACCACACAAATGAGTTCTCCTTTTCCTCCACCACATGCGTTACGTGCACTCTGGCCTCAATGTCTTGGAGGGGACATCCATTAACCGACATACCAGGGAGGAAGCTCGGATCCCTCAACCCCCTCGCTATCGACAACCAATAATATATGTCGAGTAGATGCACGCTCGACCAACCGAGTGTTGACATAGGCTGCTCGGCGGGGGTAACGATGGGAAATGGATCATCATATGGCGTCGAGTTCGTGCGTATCGACGATGAAGTAATGTTGTCAACGTCGGCGTCAGTGTCCTCCTCTACCACCTTCTCCTTCCCATTGCCCTTGCCCAACTGATGCTTCATGATGGCGTACATATCTAGGATTATCACTTCCGACCTTGATAGCTTATCATTATGGGAGTCCACCTTATGGGTCAACCCGTTGTTACTCGTCTCCATGTCGATGATCTTGGACTTTCCCACCCGCGAGCTCACCCCCTAGTCCTCCCCTTGCGATCCTCCCAGAGCACTTGGCGGAGTGCATTCGTAGTCAAAGATGCTTTGTCGGCATCAGACTGCGACTCATGCATTTCCTTAAGCTTTGCCTGAAAAAATAAAAAGTACACGATTAGTCAATTAAGTAAATAAAAAAATTATTACATAATTGAAAAAATTAAACATTTAAAACTTACAATGGTGGTTGTGACGCTCGGGGCCACCTCTTTGTCCTTCCCCTTTTTCATCCAGATTGCGGCCTACCCCCAGGGCCACTCCCCGTCTCCTGAAGTAAAATAATACAGAATTAGTAAGTAACGCAAATTAAAGCTAAATTATACTAACTAAAATTAAAGAAAATTAAAAACTTACTATACTATGCTCCACCTCGGCGTAAGACGTCCGCCCGGAGTAGTGCACATCCAACTTTTCTATCCGGTTGTCCCTCCCTGATTGGCGAGATGTCAATTACCGATCATTGGCCTCATTGTCGATAAATTTCTGCCAGTGTGCCAATGAGATTGGCTCCTTGGGGGGACGGTTTCACGGAGTCTCAGAATGGACTTTCGGGTCTTCCCAAAGTACCATGCCCATAAATTCTTCTTCCACGTTTTATATTGATCCCTTAATTGCTCCAAAGTGGGGTCGCGGAGATATGGGGCAGGCCGAATTATTCCTGTCAAATAACTACAAACTATCATGTAAGTAATTATTACAGTTATAAATATAAATATAAATATTAAATACACAATTTGTAGCACTCCTCAGATGTTCATCTTAAGGTCAATAGGCACAACCCTCAAATCAGTGTACTGATACGACGTAAATATTGCGTATTTCACCCGTTAACCTATGCGTTATTAGCCTCCTCGAGTATCTTAATCCTTATACTTATGCTCGTTAATCAAACAACCTCGGATTTCTATATATACATGTTTTGCAGAGGTTAATTGAGTTTTTGTAGGTATTTGGATGCTTAGTATGAAGTTCGGACGCTTTTCGAAAAGGTTTCGTTGAATATTACAGCTTCGGGGGCATTTTAGTAATTCAAAATTTTGAATTTTAAACTCGATATCTTCATGGAAGTTTAATCCCTTTGATTTCTCTTCGCGTGTCCGCTAACGGTGCATGATTCCGATGTATAATGAGGGCGTTATGGCATTTTTAGGATGGTTTTTACTTCAAATTCACACTCAAGGGCGCATTCAAGGGCATTTTAGCATTTTATATTTTGGTTTTTTGGCCTAATGTCTTCTTGGATGTTGTATCCCTCTGAGCTATCTTCGCGTAGCCTCCGACCGTGCTTAATTCCGAGTTATAACGAAGAAGTTACGGCATTTTCCGTAAAGTTGGACAAAGCTGCAGAATTACAGACATGTAGGGTGCGAATCAATTCGCACTTCTACGAATCGATTCACCATGCCAGATGCAAATTTCATTTTTTTAAGTTGGTTTTTGGTTGGGTATATGTATAAAAACATTGTGTTGAGTTGGGGGAACCATTATCTATCATTTTAGGTTAGTTTAGTTTAGGTTTTGGGGAGCTTTCTCTCCTCCCTCTCTCCTAAGGTTTATACCCACTTTTGTAAGTACTATATTCATCATCCCCTTCCTTTATTCTAGTTCCATTTTCTTGATTTATTGCTTTATTGTTTACTTTCGTGCCTAGATAATTAGTTTAATTCGTTAATTAGTTGTTTTCATCACTTAATTTGTTGTTTTAATTAGTTTATCCATGTGTAGTGAGTAGTTTGAAGGGTTTTGGTCATTTCTCCGCCATTAATGGGCGTCGAGCTCCGAAAGTTAGTTTTTGGAGAAAATCATGTTTAATCGAAACCTCGGGTATTAACATGGGTTTATTATGCGTTTAACTTTCTTTGTCACGCAACGTTAGTATTTATAGAGATAATCCGATTTTAAGACACGTGTGACCATTTTTTATTAAATATTTTATCTCGTATTTTTGGATTAAATTCCTTCATGTGTTATGTTCACAATTAACTAAAAATGATCGGTTAAATGTTTTCGAACCAAAATTCTAATTACGCATGTTTAGCCCATGGTGGGGATGTGATTCAGACTCTCGTTTTAATTAGTTGTAATTTAGTTTTAAATTATCTTTTTCCTTTTTCACCATAACCAAACCATCACCTTTTACACTTTTATTCTTGAAATAATAAATTGATTACGAGCTATACTAACATTACTTGTGGATTCTTGATAACCGACTTACCGTTATACTTGTATCGCAAGTGCAATTGTAATTTAGGTTTTTATATTAACGTGGTGAAATGAATTCAACGATTAGCGTTTTGACGCGATGCTACTTTTCAAGCTTGATCATGTACCCCGAGCCGACATTCGCCTTCAACAACTCTAGCGCTCTAGCTAATAATGTCGTCTTATTTTCGACAACGGCCCCTAATTTTCCCCATTTGGGGGGCCTACTGTCCGAGGAGCCCTGATCGCCTCCGCTACCGCGTCCTGATGAAGTCATTTTCTACAAAAATTGTTATTATTAGTACAAAGATGTATATGAGCTTTAAATTAATGCTCAAATCCGATAATAACAATACATACCAAGACTAATATCGATTTATACCAATACCAACATTAATTTATGCTAATTTTAATTTGTACTAATACCAATATCATTTTATACCAATTTTAATTTATACTGATACCAATTTATACCAATTTCAATTTATACCAATACCAATTTCAATTTACACACACACTCTCAGGTCATGGACTTTGAATTAATGCTTAAATTGATGAAAACTCCAATTAACATATTCACTTGGTTATTACAAGCATTAAAATGATCAAGTACAAATTAATAAAAAATATAAAATTATCGTCTGATAATAATATAGCCACTGGTCATTACAAATAATTTGAATACTTATTACAAATAAAAAAATTATTTCAAATTCGGGTTATCATAAAAAATGGATTGATATTCGGTAGGTGAAACCAAGCCATTCACATTACTGTTTAGACGTTTTGGCTCATGTAGGACGATTGACTATGGCTCGTTGTTGATATACTCCGAGTAAAACACTTGCTTGACCTTTTGAAAAGAACAAACAAATGGTTCATCGCTCACGTGTTCGTTGCTCTTCAACTTAGACAAGTCAACCATGATCAAATTGGTGTTAGGATCAACTTTATAAGTATTTTTATACTCAACTCTTACCCAATCACAGTAAAATACAACCTCTTTAAAGTTTACAAAGTCCAATTAAAAAAATTTTCGAATTACACCATAGTGAGTCATTTTAGCTTTAACGAGGTTTTTATCTTTCGCGCTCCCTCGAAAAAAAGAAAGAGCCTTGTATGAAATGCCCGAGTTTTGTACATTTGTATTTTCCTTGTACACCCTTGCACTGAATACGTAACCGTTCAATCAATACTTTTTATACTCTTGTTCCATGAACAAGGGTCTGTTGGCTATACGTGAAATCCTTGATGTCGCATCACCCGTTTTTAAGAGCTGAGAATATAGATAAATTAATTAGGTTAGTTGAAAAGCTTTCTTGTAATGTGACATTTGATAACATTCTATATTAATTATAATTACCTCGTGTGACAACCACAATCTAAACTTGTTGTCTGATTGTGCCATTGTTTTTCGTCTTTTATTGTTATCACAAGCTTAATATTTTCTGTATAAATCGTGACGAAAGTATAACTAAATTAATCATGTAAAAATTAGAATAATTTAAACTTACTTTTTCCATTTTTCGACATCTTCATGTGTGTCAAGAAGATAATGAGCTACTTGTTCATGTTGCAAACTCGTTAATTTCACTCATTTTCCCATCACATGTCCACCCTCATCGATGAACTCATCACTGTCATCCACGTTGGTCGAGTCAGGCATATATTCCTGAGTGTAATTTGATGACTCCACGAAGATGTATTCCTTTGCAATTGATCCTTCAATGTATCAAGTATTCTTGACGTAATCTTTAAAAACTTTCATCAATCTTTCAAACGGATACATCCACCGATATCTTACTGGGCTGCAAAGAAGTTCCTTGTCGCACAGGTGTACCAATAAGTGAACACTTATGTCAAAGAAAGATGGAGGAAAGTACTTCTCCAAGACACAAACTTCTTCGTTCACTGCCAATTTTGCGGCCACTGTGTGATCTCGATTTACTACCTCTTCACATAAAAGTGAGAAGCAGATACTAATTAGCATAATAGCCCTCCGCAAATCCTTATGCTTGGAGAAACGGTGCTTAAACAATAGAGGAACTAATTGCATGATCACATGTCAATCGTGGGACTTAAACTTGTGTAAATCATGGGTAGCATAATTCACAATCCTTTGCAAGTTGGACGAAAAATTAAATGGAACTTTCAAATTATATATTGTGTCTAAAAGCACCTTACTTTCCTCACTCGTCAAAGTAAATGCGTCAGGGAGAATTATTGTCATTCCCCTACTATCTTCTTTCAACCATAGTTGTGGCTTAAGTTTCAATGCTTTAAGGTATTTTCGTGCATTTTCTCCATCCTTCGAATGACTCCCCCCAAGGCATGTGCCACAATATGTTCAGCGATGTTCTCTGCGTGCATCACATCCAATACATGGCCCGCCGGGTTATTCTTCCAATAAGGCAAGTCAAATAAAATTGACCTTCTAGACCATGCCTTTCTTGTCTCAAAATTCCCAGTTGGGGTCTGCTTATGCGAAATTTTTAAATTTAGGATTCTTACCTGGCATATTAGGGTCATAATTAGAAGATTTACTTTCAATTTCTGAGCCTGAAAGTATTCTCGGTTGTATCCTATGTTCAACCCCACCCAGTAAAAAATTGGAACCTTTCTCAAATCTAAAACTATGAGAGGAGGTAAAAACCTCATATGGAAATAGTATACATTTTTTGAGCTAGCAGGGAGACGAAGAGATTCAGTCTCCTCTCCAAAAATAGGACACCCCAAATAACCATATACTACATAATCGGATAATGTCCCATAAGCTAAAAAATCATGAATTGCCCACATCAACATAGCTTTCAGAGTAAACTCTTATTTTCAAAAAGAGTCAAATGCTTGCACCATAACTCATTTACTTCTTCTATAAAAGGATCCAGGTAGACATCGATGTCCTCACTTGGTGCCTTTGGCCCAGTGATTAACAAAGACAGCATCGAAAATTCAGGTTTCATACACTGTGAATGAGGGAGGTTTAGTGGGGCTAGGATCACTGTCCATACACTCTCATTGGAGCTTAGATTTCCAAATGGATTGAAACCATCTATTGATATTGCCAAACGAATGTTACGATGTTCTCGAGCAAAATCGGGATACTCAAAATTCATCATCTTCCAAACTTTAGAATCAATAGGATGGAGCATGAGATTTTATCCTACTTTTGCCTTAGCATGCCAAGTCATTGCCTCCGCTATCCATGGTACGGTGAAAAACCGCTTTAATCTAGGCCCAACGGGAAAATATTTCAACACTTTTTAGGCACTTTTGAGTTTACGCCTTCTTTGCCAGTAGATTGGACATATCTAGGTTCATCGCATACCGGACACCGATCGAGATTTTCATACTCCTTTAGGTATAGTATTCAATCATACACACAAGCATGAATTGATTTATACTTCATTCCCAAACCTTTCAAACTATTTTTCATAGTAGGATAGCTATTTGGAAGCGTATTCTGCTTGGGTAGCAAGCCCTTCACCCAATTCAAAATTTATGTCACGTTAGTGCCAGACAAACTATATTGAGTCTTCAAATTATGCAAACCAACCATGGCATGTAAAGTTGTTTGATCTTTCTCACAACCAAAGTATAATGGTTGGCTCGTCTTAAATTTTAAAATTTGGTAGTCGTCATCAAGGTTCATCCCGATATCTTCATGAGCACCTGCACCTTGTACATCGTCAGTGACCTCATTCTCTTCCACTTCATGAAATCCATACGCATCATCAACTAAATCCTCTAGAATATTATGATCTACATTGTCATCCTTCCCTTGAACATCTATCCTACTTGTTGAAGGTTGTTATGAAGGTTGCTCGGGGACAAAAGGAACTTTCGGTTTCCCGTGAAAAACCCAACTTCGATAACTATCTTGCATACACCATCTTAACAAATGTAGTTCAACTGTTTTCCACTCAAACACCTTACCGTTCTTACACCTAGTACACGGACACGAAAACTCTTCATTATCATGGCATCTCTTTGCGTATTTGATAAATTCATTAGCACCTCTACGAAACACATCCCCTAATTTATCTGTCTCGCTTATCCACTCTTTGTATTTAGGATATCTCATCACAACTACTACAAATAATCACCTATTATGGGTAAAATAGAATAAACAAAAGTGTGAATATTTAGTTCCCATTAGTATAAACAATCACCTATTGAATGCGTAGGTTCGATGGGTAAATTTATTCGTAAATTCAAATTCAAATTCAATTTTAATTTGAAATTGAAATTAAAATTCAATTTATAATATTCATTCATATATCCTCCATATCCTCTAAAGGGTGAGTGGTCCTATCCCATTCAAGATCGCGTATTTCTGTAATATACTTAACAGCTCATGTACATTGTTCTAATTTGAGGAAAATTCGAGAGCATATCCCCATAGTTCTCCAAGTACACGACATAGATCCGCAAGTGTGAGTGTTATTTCAATTTATCAATTGAAATAACACTTAACATCGCATCATCTAGTATGTACCCAGAGAACATTAAGATATGACTGCAAAACTTCCCCCAAAAGAAACAAGTTTAAGCCAGAAAGAATATTATTATACAGAAACTATGCAGTCCCAAACTGTCCAAATGGGACAATTCGAGAGATCTCATTACAGGGGTAATGACTCTCGAATGGGTCTAAGGGATATTGAATGCGTACGCATAAGAACCATAAGGCTAGTATCTATGTGCACTATAAATAATTTAAACTATGTTTCATTTAATTATCATAAGTCTGTGGTCGTGTCACTCTCGAACGGGTCGTGACACAAATTAATTTTAGGAAAAAGTTAAAAACTCCCCCCCATTTGGACAATAATCCAGTTGTCGTGCCACTTCCAAAATTAACCAGCCCAGCAAATTAAGACAATATAGCTATATAAGGATTTATTAGTGTGCATTAAATTAAGGATTATAAATAAATTAAACAACCAACTTCTATATCCAACCACATCCGTCCAATATATTCCAATAACAACAACTAACTAACAAATGTGTATCCCGTACTCCTTCTAATTCATCGACTCAATTAATTAATTTCCAAGAACATAAGAAATTAAATACATATGACTAATTAACTTCAAGCCCTAAATAATAACACCCAATCAACATTAATAATTTCTAACCAATTTCAAACCTCTATAAAAATACACAAACAATATTTATAATGTCAAATTAACTTCATTCTCTAAACAATAAGATTCAATCAATATTAACAATACCTATTAATTTCAATCCCAACTAACACCACCCAATCAACACTAACAAATAACAATACCAATCAATTGTAAGCACTAAATTAAAAATACCCAATCAATATTTGTAATGTCCAATTAATTTCAAGTCCTAAAATACCCAACTAACACCACCCCCACACACCCCTGCGCCCCAACACCCCCCCTCCCCCCTCACACGCAGACCCACCTACACACACACGCACACACATATTCCCCAAACCTCCACTGCCCCCCCCCCCCCCCCCCCCGCGCACACACTCACCTACACACACACACATACACTCGCATATACACAGAGGAAAATGGAGAGAGAAAAAATTTAACCTGAAAATCGATAGAGAGAGAACCACCGCGCGCGTGGAAGAGAGAGAGAGAGAAATGGAGGGAAGAGAAAGCGGTGGAAAAAAAGAGGGGCCAGGTTTTTTTGTTAAAAGAGTTGTTACGGTCTTGTCAAGATCATTGACCGTGACAAGTCCGTGATAACTGTACTTGTCACGATCAATGACCGTGACAAGTCCATGATAGCTGTACTTGTCACGATCAATGACCGTGATAAAAAAATGTGGGTTTTTTTGTCATGTTCGATGACCGTGACAAGGCTGATCAGCTCAAAGGTGACAATTTAACCTTTTTGGTGTAGCGTACGTACAACTCACATGAACAATATTCATCATAAAATCTTATACCATTATCAAGGGAGTTTGAAGTTGCAGATTTAAGTTTGAATGGCACAACAATCATCCAACTAGATCCGCCAAGCATACCAAATAACTTAGCACCCACTCACGCTCACAATGGCGTGATATGTTTTTTTTTAGAGAGGACTGATAGGAAGGGTTTTGTCGCGATGCGAGAGTCACCTATGCGCCGGTCGTTTTGTATTCGGCTCACCTGAACTATACAAAAACCTAAACTACGACTACACTCAACGGGTGAGTATAGCGGTAAGTCGGGTATCGAAAATCCACAGAGACAAGTTGCTAGAATTCAAGTGATTTAATACTCCAAAATAAAAGTGTAAAAGATGATTACAAACTAAAAGAAAAGATGCATAAAGGGAAATGTTAATCTAGGCGAGTGTATTGAAACTAGATTATAAAAGCGAGTAAAACTATAGGTTGCGTCGAATATCCCTCACCAGAGTTAATTAGTATAAAATGGTTACATGGGTCGACGAGTTATTACAAATGCGTCTCGTTTCGACAGTTAATTAAATCAAGGGTTGTTACGCCCTAAATCATCATAAAAGCCTAATAAGATTTTGGCGTCAACAAATATCCCGAAAATTACGCGCGAAAGGTCGTAAGCACGGGACATACATGATATGCCCCGTCAAATCCCCTAGGCATAATAACTAGGACAACGCACCCGAAATAGACCCGTAAACTCCATCACCAAAGCAAAGCAAAGCGTCAACTCGAGTGAGTTCCATTCAAACACAACCTAATTTAAATTACCTAGAAAGCATGTTAAAAACGCGGTAAATGGAAAGCGTAAAATAAACGTGATAAAACTATACTAAAAAGCAAGTAAATCAAAGCATGTAAACCTAAATTAGAAAGCTTGTAAATGAACTAGAAAGCAAGAAATGAGGAAATACAACTATATTAATTGGTAGGGGAGATGAATAGTCAACTTACACAACAAATGGGGTATCAAACCAAGTATAAATGAAGAAGAACCATCCAAAAACCAAAACCCTAACCTATTCACTCTTCTAAAACTATCTAAAAGCGTTCTCCCTGAATATTACAACAAAATTGGTATATATACCAAGTTAGAATAAAAGAAAAGAAGAAAGAAAATGAAAAGAAAATATCTGCAGAAAAAACAGGGGATCGATCGATCGACCCCTGTGGTCGATCGATCGACTGTTAAATTTGTGGCAAAAATATGAAGGGTCGATCGATTGACCCCCCAGCTCGATCGATCGATCAAGCAGGGCAGCCTGCAGAATCCTCTGTTTTGGCATGCAATTCAACTCCGCTCAAATTGCCGTAACTTTGTCATACGAAGTCGGAATCGTGCACCATTCACGGCCACACGAAGCTAGTAAGGAGAGCTACAACTTTCGTGTAGATGTCGGGCCAGGTGACCAAGCTTTGAAATGACCGGATTGCCCTTGAACGTGCGATTATGTACGAAAATTGGGCGGAATGCGTCTGAATCCCATACTTGGTACCTAAATACCTACAAAAGCCCAATTATACCTCATACAACATGTTAACAATATAAACATAGGTTTTCTGGTTAACGGGCTTAAATATAGAGATTAAGACACCCGAGGAGGCTAAAATGCGTAGGTTCGATGGATGAAATACGCGATATTTGCCTCTTATCAAGGACTACATCGGGAAAATGAAATCCAAAACGTTAGAACTGGAGCTTATATGACAGAGGTGGTTGCAAGAGAAAGACGAATTTCTACGAGAGAAAAATGAAGGGATTACAACTTTGAGAGGCGTTGGACCAAGTTCGATTCCAGGGCACAATCCCATTATGCAACACACACTATATATGGAGAAAAATATCCTATTGCTTCTCCTAATATTGACCATCCACCCTCACAAGTTCCAGGAGGATCATCCAGTCAACCATCTATTGTCGATGATGTTTTTGTACTTTTCAACACATTTCCTTATGACCACCAATATCTTGGTAGGGGGTTCGATGTAAAGTGAAGTTTGTAATGTAATAATTTGTTGTGATAATAAAAAAATTTTTATTGATTAATATTTTATACCTTTATTATTGAGAGTTTTCAATGTAATAATTTGTTCCTTTATCATAGATAATAGATTCAGGTACAAACATCATACGGAAAGACAAAATTACTTGGATTATATGTTCCAACGCTTAGGTCGAACATAGTAGACATATTAAACACATACAAAAGAAAGTTACATATTAATTACTTCGTGGTTTCTTGGTCAACCAGGGATCGTAACATATTTCATTCCCATCACCCACCAACATGTTTGGTAGATGTTGTACAAAATCCATGTCGAAATCATCCCTTTTAATAGTTCAAAAGTTTCGGATCGATGCATACATTGGATCATCAAGTTGTATATTTATCAAATGTTTACAATGCCAGCAAAATGATGTTTTTTCCATCTGTTCAATTTCCCATTGTATTAGACAAATACATTTATCGTTGTCTTTGGTTGGATATTTGCAATATTTTACAGATTTTGCTTGTCGCCCGGGTAACTACAGTAGCACTCTAAATCGCAGCGTCTGTCATATAACCTAGGTCATTTAAAATTATTATCATAAGGAATATTATCTTTTATTGGAGTTAACCATTTCATCACATGGCCAACATCACCTAAGAATGTAGTGTGTATATAGGAATGTTGTCAAAAACCCCTTTCTCCCCAAACCAACTCCTTCTATGGGGATCTTTGTAGATTCCTGGTTTAGTCAAAATGGGTGAAACTTCCTCAACATAGCCAACATCAAATGATGTTGATGCTTTAGATTTCCGCTTGACCTTAAAGGGCTCTTTGTTCATGGCGACCATGTTTGGGCTGAAATAATCCAGCCGCCCTCTACTTGGTTTATAATCATCGGTCTGTTTATGGCTTGCCATTTGGTAGTGTGTGAAATGACATTACCATTTAATATATACTAATATTAGATTTGCACTTATGAATCACATGCCTTTATGCAAACTTGTTGGGCGACTCTTTTTTTACTCTCCAAGTATGAGTGGTCACATCATCTTTATTATTCGGAATGATAGTAGTTGTACGTGACTATACAGCTACAGTCTGCAAACCTGTTTGACGGGTCTTTTACTACCGTCCTACCCGTGGTGGGTATTATTTTACCATTTAAGTCTGAGTGGTCACATCATTTTTTATTATTCGAACTGATAAAAGTTGGACGTCTCGATGCAGCTACAGTCTGCAAAACAATTGTGGAGGCCTTTTATTATCGGCCTAGTCTAAGTGGGTCTTTTATAATCATCCAAGTTCGTAATGTAATAAATCGATACTGAGAGTTTCTAATGTAATAAATTGTTCATTTATTATTGATAATAAATTGTGGTGCAAACATTCATACTGAAAGACAAGATTACTAGGATTCTATGTTCAAACAGTTAGGTTGAACATAGTAGAATTACAACAAAATGGTTTCCCATTGCGCACTAAATATTTAGGTAAGTAAGATCAACGCGTATCGAAATCGACATATTCTTTGTTATAGTTTGATATATTTGGTTCATACTCTTCCCCATCATTTTCATAAATGCATTCCGAAAAGTAATCACAAGCTGAATTGGTGTAGTCGGAAATGTCGTTATTTGATGCCAACGCAGAGTCGTTATAAATATTAATAAATTACTGTTGAATGTGACACCTTGGTAGCATCCTGCATTGTGCTTTATGATAACGTTGTAAGCGCCTCTCCATCTTTTATATCTCTTCCTCCAATAAATCAAGACAAAACAACTCCGCTGCTTCGGGATACGATATAGGCCGAAGTGCGGCAGCTTGATTTTTCGGCACAAGTATGTGATGGTAATGGAAAAGCACCTCCAAGTCACACCTTTCATCGTATTTATCTAGCCAGGTCAGGTGTTCCCAAGGATACTCAACTCCGTTTTCAGGTTCCGAACTGGGAGAGATTATGAATATATGACCAAAGTCATTAAGAAAACGTCGAGAAGTGTCAATCGGAAAAGTTTGGAAAATTACTTTCTTCCCATACCAATCGTTACCAGTAATATTCGTGTATGGTCCATTGTAAATGGGTGAATTGTAGGGAGATGAGCCATCCTTGTAATATAATACAAGGGTAGATAACAAATTATACATTCTAAAATATTTATAGGTGATTTGCAACCTTCCAAGTAATTGGTTCTACAAATACGAGTGGCCATAATTCATTCTGCAAACCTACTGGGTGGGTAATATTTTACCTTCGAATGCCGAGTGGTCACATCAACGAAATATTTTTATGTTTTATAATATCCATTTTCAAGTATTGGTTAATATGTTGGGTGGTTACATCATCCATATATGTTACCGTCTTAATAAGTATTTGTTAATATTTTATGACACTAATAAGGAACAACAAAAACATCAATACTTTATTATGATACTGATAAGGAACAAGCTCCGCAGTTCATAATTTGTTATGAACCTTGTAAGGAAGAACACATAGCTGGAATTATTTATTCATAAATTATCCATCGGAAGGCGTGTAATAGGTAATAAGGTTCGCTGCGTAATGCCTGACTGTGTGGATAACAGTTACAAAACCTTTCTCACGCATCTTCCTGGGAAATGACCAAAATGTAAGTTTCTCCATCCCACCTACAACCAGCAACGCTTATAGCCTTCTCGTATAAGTCAAACTTTATTTTATGCCTGAACTAACGTATACGGATCTTGTTTGTTGTCCGCCCTCTATTAGCGTAAGGCGTTGTCACCTAACGTCGCTCGACATTTGCAAAAATGCTTGACGGTACTCGATAGTGGAGACTGAAAGGTAAATCGGAGTTGGTTATCAAGTCAAGTTAAGTAGTTGAAAGTCTTCATTTATTAGTCGTGGCTGTGAATACATTACGCAAAATAAGTAAAAATAATGACTTTTCATTTAAGTCATATTTATAAATTGTCCAAATAGGGTGGCCATAATTAAATCTGCAAACATGTTGGGCGGGTCTTATTTGATCGTTAAATAAAAATGAGTGGTCACATCATCTTTAATATGAGGACTGTTAATTTATAGACGTCAGTGTGCATCTTCAGTCTAAAAACTAAGTGGTCGGGGATTATTTTACCATCTAAGTATCAGTGGTCACATCATCTTTAATATCAGGATTGGTAATTTGTAGACGTCACTGTGCAGCTTCAGTCTAAATACCTAGTGGTCTGGTCGTATTTTACCGTCCAAGTACCTGTGGTCACATCATCTTTATTTGAATTGATAATCTGTAGACGTCTCTATGCAGCTTCAGTCTAAAAACGTAGTGGTCGGGTCTTATTTTACCGTCCAAGTACCAATGGTCACATCATCTTTATTATCCGGACTGATAAAAGTTGGACGTGAAACCTGCTGGGGGGTCTTTTATTACCGTCCTAGTCTGAAAACCTGCTAGGAGGGTCTTTTTTATCGTTGGAGTGCGAGTGGTCACTTCGTCTTTATTATTCGGACTGATAAAAGTTGGACGTGACTATGCAGCTTCAGTACTATAAATATACCACTTAGATAGATGTTGATCATAACAACTACTTTTCCTAAGATAAAAATATTTCACAAGTCCATAAAAATAACGTCTAACAGAGATTTGGAGGAAATGATAGTAGCGCAAATCTCCCAAGATTATGATCTCGACTCGATGATGAAGTCGTCACGATCCACAATAGATTGCAAAGCGCAATCTATTAATCATCCTTACTGCATAGTAGTAGGTAAATACACGAGCGAAGTACGGTGCACCGTATTTCTATGTATTTGTAATTTAATTAATTCAGGAATTAATTGAGAAAATGCATTTCAGTTAAACTACGAGAGAGAAGTAATTTAATGTGATTAAATGATACATTTAATCATTTTATATTAATCGAGAAATATATATTGATGAATTTTATATTGTAATATTTACTAAGTGTGAATAGTAAATAATGGATGATTAGTGTTGTACGACATAGAGAGTGATATGTGCGTATTTTATTTTATCTCAACCGGGAATCGCGTGTAGACTAATTGAGGTCAAGATAGAAAATATATTTTAAGTGACTCGGATGTTAATCTGGGGGTCACGGATGATTCCGAATGGGTTGAAAAAGTCAAAATAGTATACCCGGGGGTGTCGATTGAGTCACATGGAGATTTAAGGATAAATCGGGACGATACGGGGGTATTTTGGTCATTTTACATTAAGGGATTAATTGACAGACGAATTTTCAAACACTAAATCAGATTATAAGGGTTGGGAACTAGGGTTTAGAGTTTATAAAACTCATAGAATCCATTGGAGACCCAGAGAGAATCATTGTGAAGCCTAAGGAAGAGATTTAGAGGAATTTGGAGTGTGTTCTTGCACCTCACACAACTTGGGAAAGAAGATTGGAGGAGAAAAAAAATCAAACCAACACTTTATCCACGAAACCAGACCCTACAAACATAGAGGCTAGTGTTTATTGCAATCATTATGAAGTTATAATACCCATGTGCATAGGGTTTCAATTATATTGATCATATTGATGATTCTTGGAAGAAACGATTGATTTGAATACATGTTTGGATAGAAATTGCACGTAGAACGATTTGATACCAGTAGAGGATAATAAATGAGTGATTATGTGTTATTATCCATGAATTAAATCTGGGTTTTGATGAATAAAAGAGGAAGAACTTGGAAACCTAGGGTTTTTGATGTTAAAATGGTTTAATACATTCTTGATTAGATATGGTATTGATTGGTGTAAAAATCACGTTGGAATTGATCCTAATTCAGGTAATAATGGTTAGGGACACTTGGTTTCGGGTTTGGTGAAGAATCATGAGAGTTTTGCGGGTGAGAATGGTGAAAAATATATTTGCGTGTTGGAGAAGATGATTCTGCAGAAAAAAGAATCGATTCAGCCAAGGGCGAATCGATTCAACAAGCAAATCGATTCAGCCTCCTGCCAATCGATTCGGTTACGCAGAAAAGTGAAAATTTTCCCCTTTTTGCCTTTAATCCCTAAATCGCTCTTTTGATATTTTTGAGGACTTTGGTAAAGTAATATTGAGAGACTAATATATTATGGTAGGCTTATGATATGGGTATGGTTTAGTCTTATTGAGAGGATTAAGACGAGAACAAAATTGGGTTAAATTTAATCGTAATTAATCTGAGAGACGAATAAAGAATTACGGGAATTAGAGGGGTTAATGTATAGACCAGTAGGGTAAGTTAGACTTAACTACTGAAATGTATAAGGGGCAACTAGAACCCTTAGAGTTTGGTAAATACTCGAAATTATACGATAGTGAGATAAATCGTAAAATAAAATGTACGGTAAGTATTAGAGATATATATATACTACGTACTAATATGAATGATCGGGTTGTGTGAATACCTATTGACGGATAGTAATACACAGGTTGTGTAAATACCTATAGTATACTAAATAAATATTGGTGATTGAGGTAGGATTCCGGGCCAATATAGATGACTAGTATTGGTGATCGAGGTATGATTCTGAGCCAATCTAGATATGATTAATATTGGTGATCGAGGTGTCATTCTGAGCCAATATAATCAATATCTACTGGTGATCGAGGTATGATTTCGAGCCAGGATATATAAATCACTATTGGTGATCGAGAAAGGATTCCGAGCCAATATTCCCTAACGTATGATACGGGGATGTGATTATAAAGTATGCAATTATAGTATGTATTGTGGGTGAAATATATACTTTGTGATTTTTCTACTTATGAGTGATAGTAGACTGGCAGATGTTATATATAGATATATATCTGAAAAGCAAATTAAGCAGGGAGACTTAATTAACGGAGTTAAGGTAGATCATGAATATCTGAGAAAATAAATTAAGTAGTGAGACTTAATTATAAAGATTGAAAAATAACATATGTGAAATGTTACATGAGAAATAATTAACATATGAGTGAGGTTAATAAATAAATGTACTCTATGGGCAGTACAAGAACTTAGATGTGTAGGAAAGTTCAATGAAATACTTTAGTCTAGTTAGCTTGGGTAGTATAGCTAGGTGGGCTAAGTATAGAACGTTAAGCGTGCACTATAGACGATAGGTGAGGAAACTCAAGAGAGTGTGCGTGAACCCAACATGTGAAATCAATAATCGAATTTTATTATGATAAATGCTTGCTAAATATTTTCAAAATATTTTGAGTACTAACTCTTACTGTCAAAATATTTTCAAAACCTTTTAGGTGTTTAGCCATAGGGATGCCAGGCTTGAAGACTCCATTCCAGGGACTCGGAGTTGTAGTATTGTGGATGCTGACAGGATTTGAGGAGATGATTTTTCCATTCAAATATAGTGTAGGATCTCATTTTATATTCCATGTATGGACATGTTGTCTGTTGACAGTTTTTCTAGTCATTCAGTTTCTTTTGTTATTAAGGAATATTAGGTTTTTGGATTTTAGCCGATGGTTTATTCGACAAGACTTTATTCATTTATATATTGTGATGGTTGGACTCAGTGGCGAATCTAGGATTTTAATTCAACTCGGGCGGAATTCAATCAAATTTTTTTTGGGTATAATTGATTTGTGTATAATTTTTTTGGTTATAATTTTTTGGGTATAAATGATTTGGAAAAATAGAGATCGAAGGGAAATTAAGAGGATGGCCTGAATTAGATGTCATAATTAGGACCCCGATACTAATTAATTATGATATATGTGGGTTTGGACTATTAACGGGGAACACTATTGGGGTTTTCTTCTACCACAATATCTCGAGGATACTTTACCAAAAATTATCAAAATTTCAGACTAATTTCATAGACAAAAGACTAAATTTTATGCAAAAATTATCAAAATTATACACAAAAGAAACTCTCTAATTTTATGAGACTAAATAAACTGTGAAAACTTAATTTAAGACTATATACACGAAAGAAGCTAAATTTTATGCAAGAGAATAAGGGGATAATACCTGTTGTGGGATGATCTTGCAAGCTGAGCAGGGAAATAACACCACACTAAATCAAATCTTAAAATCTAAAACTATAAACAACATCACCACCCAACCACTGATTTTTTTCTAAATCACCCCCTCCCCCACCCCTACCCACCATCACACCAATACGGATTCATTCTACCATGAATATAAACCAAACTTTATTGTGAAATCAACCAAAAATATAAAAAATAAAACATGTAGTTTGATTTGGATTTAATCGTTTGAGATTTAACCATTTGGGATTAACATTAGAACCAACGCCTTAAAAAACAACTTACAAAACCCATATGAAACATCGTAATGGTGTCAAAAAAATCTTTAAAACCCACTTACAAAACCCAATCTCGGGAAAAAATGGTTTTCAAACCAAATCTAAAAAAGACCCACATGTCCATATATATATAACCCATAACTAAACCTCTATTAATCCCACACAAACCTCACCAAAATCTACAAACCCACCTCAACCATCACCCCCTTATACCCCACCTACCTTTCAACTCGCCAACCCTTTTACCCAATGACCCGAACTCAACAGCTCAGTCTTTAACCCATCTAGCCCCGTCGCTCAATACAAGACAATAACCCTAATTTATTTTTTCAAATCTGAACCGGGGCGGCCACCCCAACTCGTCCTAACGTGCGTCCGCCCCTGGCTGGACTCTAGTACATTGTGTATTTTAATTTAATATTTCTCTTTATTCATTTATCTATTTTAATGAAAGATAAAATATGGCACCGGTCTAATTTCACTTAGGTGGTTAGTGATTAAAAAGTTTTTGACAGTGATGCTAAGAATGAACCATATGAGAAACTAGTTTTAATTTAATAAAGGCCTGATCAACAGATGTTTAACTAGGCAGGGTGTCACAGATGGTATCAGAGCATCACGTTGTAGTGTCCATAGGATCTGTACGACTTACTACAGTTTCAGCGTATCGTTATTTTGATATAGAGCCCTATTTCCAGGACTGTTGTTTTATCTTTGCGTGCTTAAAATATTGTGCTTCTGCTATTATATTTTTGTATAAACTGTGTACTTATACAATTTAATTATATTTCAGTGTGCCGCCGAGGAGAGAGCAAGACGAGACGGTAGCAGCCAGAGACGAGGTTAGGGAAGACCCTCAGGAGTAGCAGGTATTGCCACCACCACTACCAGATATGATTTATACTACTCAAGTGGCAATGATAGTGGCTCGGGCAGTAGAGACAGCTGTGAGGGCCATGGCATCACACTTCCTTCAGCCTCAGGCATAGCATCCAGTGGCTCCAGTGATCCAGGCCGAGTCAAGGCCGTCTTCTTGGCAGCGAGTCAGGGAAAACTTCCAAAAGGGCCACCCACCTGAGTTCTAGGATAGTACTGATGTAGTGGCAGCGTGCCAATAAAAGAAGAATATTCAGCGCCATCTGCGCATGGTTGAGTGTAGCGAATTCCAGAGACAGATGTTAACTACCTTCAGACTTTTGGTAGCAGCTCTACAGTGGTGGGAGTCGGTGACCACCACTGAGGAGGGGGACTTGATGACGATTTCTGAGTTTTGGGTGCGGTTCAACCGCAAGTACTTCCCGTTTGCAATCGATCCAGAGATGAGGAAGAAGTTTGGGAAAATGGTGCAGGGTGATCGTTCAGTAGTGGACTACGAGGAGGAGTTTACCCGTTTGGCAAACTTTATTCCAGATAAGGTAAGTAATGAAGAGAGGAAGAAAGCTAAGTTTATGGATGGATTGGCTTGGAGGATCAGGCAACATTTGATTGACAACCCTGCATTGATGACTTACACTGACGTCGTCAATGTCGTACTGGTGCATTATCACGATCATCGCTTCTATGCGAAGGGGAGCGAGAGAGGTGTGCCTAGCCAGCAGGGCAAGGCTGGGAGGAGGAGGAGTAGTGGGGCACCACCCCAACAACAGCAGACAGATAGTTAACAGGGGTAGGATTCCCTACAGGGGAACTATGTCAAGAAGTTCAATTTTGGAGGTTACCGACCCGACAGGGGATTTAGGCAGGGTCCCCAACAGAAATAGGTTCCTCGGGGCCAAGGGAACCAGGGGGAGGCCAACCGGGCTAAGGCCGTCAGGGCCAGTAGGGCCAAGGGTAGAGACAGTTCCAGGGTCAGTGTTTCACATATGGCCAGCAGGGTCACAAGATTAGAGCTTGTCCACAGCGAGTCAGGGCATAGCGGTAGGGTGCCCAATAGGGGAAGCAGTCTTCGATAGCTCCAGCACCAGCACCAGCATGGGCCCCACAGTAACAGCAGGGTCAAATGCACTACGTGCGTGTATATAACGTCCAGGATATACCGATGCCTCCAGCACCACAGGCACCATCTGCGGTAGAGGGTACATTTCCTATTCACGGACTTGAGGGTAGGATTTTATTTGACACTGGAGCATCACATTCTTTTATTAAGACTAGATTTTCATGAGCCGCTGGTTTAATAGAGATAACTGGCAGTCTTCTTATTTGTGTCGAGTCACCGATGGGTAGTGGTTCCTGATACATTCGATTTGTATAGGAGTCGATATTTTGATTGGGAGACTAAGTCTAGCGGCAGACCTCCCAGTGTTAGACATGGATTGGTACGATGTAATTCCAGGCATGGATTG
The DNA here is from genome assembly GCA_949130495.1 of Sambucus nigra. Classification (NCBI taxonomy): domain Eukaryota; kingdom Viridiplantae; phylum Streptophyta; class Magnoliopsida; order Dipsacales; family Adoxaceae; genus Sambucus; species Sambucus nigra. Next base: position 154,181,153 of record OX422218.1, read on the forward strand.
GTTGGCGAGTTATTGAGTGATGGTAGATTGCTATGAGAAGTGTTCTCCATACCAGGACAGGAGATGTTCCTAGTGACGATGCCTCTGCCCAAGGGAGGATCGAACACTCATCGTTACTGTATTGAGGAGGAGACCTCGCAGGATATAGTAGTACCTTTAAACTCAATTGCAATGGTGAGGGAGTTTGTGTAGGGATGGCAATTTTCCCTGAATTTTCGGGTCCCCGCGGATACCCGAAAAAAATCCCCAAAAAATCTATCAAATTTCGGGGATCGGATCGGGTTCGGGGAGTAAAAAAAATCCCTGAAATTTTTTGGGTCGTTTCGGGTATACCCTCGGGTCTCCACGGGGATACCCGATTTATTAATATATAATAAAAAATATATATTTATATTATAATAAATATATAAGTATATAAAAGCATTTAAAAAAACCCTAGATCTTAGATATCAATCTCACTCTCTTCTCTCACGTCGCTCGTTGTTCTCCCTCACTCTCTCACGCCGGCGTCGCTGCTCTCCCTTACTCCCTCATCCCCTCATTTGCCTCGTCATCCTCATCCCCTCATCTCCACGATTCTTGTAAGGTAACTCTACTGTTATTTATAAATTGTTGTTATATACTGTTACGATTGATTTTAGTTGGTAACTCCTCTATTTTCACCAATATATATACGTATATGCGTATATCAATTCGTAATTAGTTAAAGATTGATTTTATTTATTAGATTGGTACACTAAAAAAAATTACTGGAGATGTATTTGCAGATTACGAATTTAATATTCTGTGTGGACAAGTGATTCTAAAGTAGCATCTAATTTACCAATATTCAATATTCTGTGCAGACAAGTGAAAATAGATAGATGTATTTGCAGATTACCTAAAAATATATGTGAATAACAGTCTATGTATTTAATTACTGGAGAAATGTTGAAATGCCAAAATGATTTATTAGATTGGTACACTAAACTCAATAAAAATCAAGGCTCGAGTGGCAATTATTTCACTTCAATTATTTTTTTTAATAATATTCGATTGGATATAAAATCCCTTAGTTGCCTTTCTATTATCCCTCACTATTTTGTTATAAACTGTTGTTATCCCTTAGTTTTTTATTTTATTTTATAATATTTGATTGGTTTTAATAATACTTGAGTATTAATTTCAGACTACAAAATTAACTGTAATTTTTAGTTGATATGATAACCTGTTGAAGATGGTTTTTGATAATATTTTAAAGATGTTTTTTTTTAAATCAAGAAGGGTTCCCCGCGGGGAACCCGATACCCGTTTTAAACGAGGACGGGGATCCCTGAACCCATTATAAAGGGGAACGGGGCGGGGACGGGGAATGATTTTTCTAACGGGGGTGGGGATGGGGAGTTAAAACCCGACCTCGACCCAACCCGTTGCCATCCCTAAGTTTGTGGACGTGTTTCAGGACATACCCGGGCTGCCACTGAGCAGAGAAATAGAGTTTGTTATCGACTTAGCACTGGGGATGAGACCAATTGCCAGAGTATCATATCGTATGGCTCATCCAGAGATGCGAGAGCTGAGGGAGCAGATTCAACAGCTCTTGGGTCAGGGTTTCATTCGGCGGAGTACATCGCCTTGGGGTGCTCCGGTGTTGTTCGTGAAGAAGAGGGATGGTTGGCTTCGCTTGTTGTGGATTACAGGGAGCTGAACAAGGTGACGATACAGAACAAGTATCTGCTGCCTAAGATCGATGACTTGTTTGATCAGTTGAGAGGGGATGCTTACTTCTCAAAGATTAATTTGAGGTCTGAATATCACCAGTTGCGCATCCGAGAGGAGGACGTACCTAAGACCACTTTCTTATCGTGGTACGGGTCGTTTAAGTTTAGGGTGACGCCGTTTGGGCTCACCAATGCGCCTGCAGTATTCATGGATCTCGTGAACATGGTGTTTCGGGAGTTTTTGGACCAGTTTGTGATCGTGTTCATAGATGGCATCCTGGTTTACTCACGAACGGAGGAGGAGCACGCATAACATTTACGTATGGTTCTGCAGACGTTACGAGACCATCAGTTGTACAGTTTCGGTAAGTGTAGATTTTGGCTTCGGGAGGTACAGCTTCTTGGTCACACTTTGTCTGATAAGGGCATAGCTGTTGATCCGAGTAAGGTATCGATAATGAGGGAGTGGGGGCAGCTCACGACATCGACTGAGATTCGCAGCTTCTTGGGGTTGGCCGATTATTACCGTTGCTTCATTTACGGGTTCTCAGAGATTTTTGGGCCTTTGGCGAACTTGACTCGTAAGTCACTTCAGTATATTTTCACACATAAGGATCTGAACATGAGGCAGAGGCGATGGCCAGAATTCGTGAAGTACGAAATACCTTTATAAGGGGGGAGTATGTAATACCCTTGTATTTCTGCGTATTTATAATTTAATTAATTCAAAAATTAATTGAGAACATACGTTTCAGTTAAATTATGAGAGAGAAGTAATTTAATGTGATTAAATGATATATGTACTCATTTTATATTAATCGAGAGATAGATACTGATTAATTTTATATTGTAGTATTTACAAAATGTGAATAGTAAATAATGAATGATTAGTATTATACGACATAACGAGTGATATGTGCGTATTTTATTTTATCTCGACCGAGAGTCGCGTGTAGACTAATTAAGGGCGAGATAGAAAATATATTTTAAGTGACTCGGATGTTAATTTAGGGGTCACGGATAATTCTGAATGGGTCAAAATAGTATACTCGGGGTGTTGATTGAGTCACTAGGCGATTTTATGATAAATCGAGATCATACGGGGGTATTTTGGTCATTTTACATTAAGGGGTTAAGTGACCGACGAATTTTCAAACACTAAATCAGATTATAAGGGTTGGGGACTAGGGTTAAAGTTTATAAAACTCATAGAATCCATTGGAGACCCAGAGATAATAATTGTGAAGCCTAAAGAGGAGATTGGGAGGAATTTGGAGTGTGTTCTTGCACCACACACAACTTGGAAAAGAAGATTGGAGGAGAAAAAAATCAAACCAACACTTTATCCACGAAATCAGACCCTACAAACATAGAGGCGACTGTTTATTGCAATCATTATGAAGTTATAATTCCCATGTGCATAGGGTTTCAATTATATTGATCATTTTGATGTTTCTTAAAAGACAAGATTGATTTAAAATACATGTTTGGGTTAGAATTGCATGTAGAACGATTTGATATCAGTAGAGGATAATAAATTAGTGATTATATGTTATTATTGTAACACCCCGTGTTTTTATTTATTATTTTAATTAATTAATTGGAATATTCGAGAAAAATAAAATTTTGAATTTAACAATTTTTATTGGATAAATATGTTGGTTATGATTTTAGAAGAATAAAACTTCAAGCGGAATTGAAATCGGAGTTAAAACGGATTTTATATGAATTTTTAAATATTTGTCCCTTATATTTTTTAAGCAAAACTGTCAGTTTTTCTGGGCCATAAATCGATCGATGCCTTCAAACTCTTATATTTTTACCTTATATAAAGGGATCGTGGGCAAGTATTTTGGAACAAACTTTTGCAACAAATATACCCAACAAATATGTTTTTATTTCCTCTCTTTTTATACACAAACAAGCCCTTTAATTTATGCATTCAACCTTAGGTTTTGAGGTGTTCTTGGGGGTTGTTTTGAGGTTGTTCTTGAAGGTATTTTTGATGATTCTTGGAGAAAATTTTGATGGCTTAATCAGTGATTTCTGGGCAGAATTATGTTGGTTTTTTTGGTGATTTAAGGTATGGAGTTTTACACAATATGCTCCTTAATCTCGCGAGTATTATTCTCGTTGTTTTCTTGTGATTATTGACTCATATTTGAATTGTTAAATTCATTGGAATCTGGAAATATTTGTTGGAATCTGATTTTGATTTATGTGGTATTATTATTGTGTTGAGCATGTTGTCATGAGATTTTAATATGGCACTGATATTGGGCATCCGCCAATATTCCTGTTCCGGCTACTTGATAAAGTATGGTGCGGTATGGTGAGGCCTGGTGACGCTGATTAATGTGTTGTTGAGAAATTATATTGGTAAAATGCTATTGTGATTCGCATTTGATTTGAATATTCGTATTGTTACGTTTTATTCACCACTAATATTTGTTCAGCATCTTTCTTAATGTATTGTGTACTTCTCCATATTTTCTTTTAGTGGCAGGTTAGCACAAATTTTGGGCGCTTTGGATTTGATTGGGATTGATTTTAACGAGGATTATTTTGGGAAGAATTTTTAATACAAGATAAAAGACTTGTATTCATTTATGTTGTTGTATAGAGCATTTTATTTCGAGATAGATAGTTATTTTATTTCGAGAAATTATTGGTTGTATTTAATTTGAAGAGATTTGAGATTAGTGGGATCTCTTTTGTTGTTGTGGGTTTTTAGATGCTCTATACCTTGTATATTGTGGAATTGGTTAGTTTTATCGATGAGTAGCGTGCCGCTCGCTCTCCCCGGGCGGACGGGGTGTTACAGAATGGTATCAGAGCTTAGGTATACAACCACCCTCGGGTCTTGGGTTTTGGGTGTGTTGCGTTTTTTTGGCGCGTATTTTTGGAGATAGATTATTTTAGATAATCGTTTCGTGTTAGGCATTTAGATTAGATGTGAGGAATTTATTTTTGGAGACGAGATTATTTTGAAGATTGTTGGCCTGATTTTTTAGAGTTAGGTTTTCGGCGAATTTCGAGGGCGAAATTCCATTGTTAGTGGGAAAGTGTAACAACCCGCGTAATTTTTTGGGTATTTTAAAAATAAAGAGGAAAAATAAAATTTGAGATAAAATTATTTTTATTGCTCAAATATGTTGGTTATGATTTTAGAAGAATAAAACTTCAAGCGAAATTGAAATCGGAGTTAAAACGGATTTTATGTGAATTTTTAAATATTTGTCCCTTATATTTTTTAAGCAAAACTGACAGTTTTTCTGGGCCATAAATCGATCGATGCCTTCAAAAGTCGAGCAAATTTTGAGAAGTTATTTTGGTTTCCAACTCTTATATTTTTACCATATATAAAGGGATCGTGGGCAAGTATTTGGGAACAAACTTTTGCAACAAATATACCCAGCAAACATGTTTTGATTTCCTCTATTTTTATACACAAACAAGCGCTTTAATTTATGCATTCAACCTTAGGTTTTGAGGTGTTCTTGGGGGCTGTTTTGAGGGTGTTCTTGGAGGTGTTTTTGATGATTCTTGGAGCAAATTTTGATGGCTTAATCAATGATTTCTGGGCAGAATCATGTTGGTTCTTTTGGTGGTTTAAGGTATGGGGTTTTACACAATATGCTCCTTAATCTCGCGAGTATTATTCTCGTTGTTTTCTTGTGATTATTGACTCATATTTGAATTGTTAAATTCATTGGAATCTGGAAATATTTATTGTGTTGAGAATATTGTCATGAGATTTTAATATGGCACTGAGATTGGGCATCCGCCAATATTCCTGTTCCGACTACTTGATAAAGTATGGTGAGGCCTGGTGACGCTGATTAATGTGTTGTTAGGAAATTATATTGGTAAAATGCTATTGTGATTCGCATTTGATTTGAATATTCTTATTCGTATTGTTATGTTTTATTCACCGCTAATATTTGTTGAGCATCTTTCCTGTCGTATTGTGTACTTCCCCGTATTTTCTTTCAGTGGCAGGTTAGCGCGGATTTATGGCGCTTTAGATTTGATTGAGATTGATTTTAGCGTGGATTATTTTGGGAAGAATTTTTAATACAAGAGAGAAGACTTGTATTCATTTATGTTGTTGTATAGAACATTTTATTTCGAGATAGATAGTTATTTTATTTCGAGAGATTATTGGTTGTATTTAATTTGAAGAGATTTGAGATTAGTGGGTTCTCTTTTGTTGTTGTGGGTTTTTAGATGCCCTATACCTTGTATATTGTGGAATTGGTTAGTTTTATCGATGAGTAGCGCACCGCTCGCTCTCCCCGGGCGGGCGGGGTGTTACAAAATGGTATTAGAGTTTAGGTATATGACCACACTCGGGTCTTGGGTTTTGGATCTATTGCGTTTTTGTGGCGCGTATTTTTTGATATAGATTATTTTAGATAATCGTTTTGTGTTAGGCATCTAGATTAAATGTGATGAATTTATTTTGGGAGACGAGAATATTTTGGAGATTGTTGGCCTGATTTTTTAGAGTTAGATTTTCGGCTCGAAATTCCATTGTTAGTGAGGAAGTGTAACACCCCACTTAATTTTTTGGTATTTTCAAAATAAAGAGAAAGAATAAATTTTGAGATAAAATTATTTTTATTGCTCAGATATGTTAGTTATGATTTTAGAAGAATAAAACTTCAAGCGGAATTGAAATTGGAGTTAAAACGGATTTTATATGAATTTTTAAATATTTGCCCCTTATATTTTTTAAGCAAAACTGTCAGTTTTTCTGGGCTATAGATCGATCGACGCCTGGGCATCGATCGATCGATGCCTTCAGAAATCGTGCACAACTAGCAAATTTTAAGAAGTTGTTTTGGTTTCCAACTCTTATATTTTTACCTTATATAAAGGGATCGTGGGCAAGTATTTTGGAATAGACTTTTGCAACAAATATACCGAGCAAACATGTTTTTATTTCCTCTATTTTTATACACAAACAAGCATTTTAATTTATGCATTCAACCTTAAGTTTTGAGGTGTTCTTGGGGGCTGTTTTAAGGTTGTTCTTGGAGGTGTTTTTGATGATTTTTGGAGAAAATTTTGATGGCTTAATCAATGATTTCTGGGCAGAATCATGTTGGTTCTTTTGGTGGTTTAAGGTATGGGGTTTTACACAATATGCTCCTTAATCTCGCGAGTAATATTCTCGTTATTTTCTTGTGATTATTAACTCATATTTGAATTGCTAAATTCATTGGAATCTGGAAATATATGTTGGAATCTGATTTTGATTCATGTGGTATTATTATTGTGTTGAGCATATTGTCATGAGATTTTAATATGGCACTGAGGTTGGGCATCCGCCAATATTCCTGTTCCGGCTACTTAATCCGTGTTCCCGAAGGCACCCCTCTCTTTCAAGAGGATTCGTGGCATGTCAAGCCCTGGTAAGGTTCTTCGCTTTGTATCGAATTAAACCACATGCTCCACCGCTTGTGCCGACCCCCGTCAATTCCTTTGAGTTTCATTCTTGCGAACGTACTCCCTAGGAGGGATACTTAACGCGTTAGCTACAGCACTGCCCGGGTCGATACGCACAGCGCCTAGTGTCCATCGTTTATGGCTTGGACTATTAGGGTATCTAATCCCATTTGCTCCCCTAGCTTTCGTCTATCAGTGTCAGTGTCGGCCCAGCAGAGTGATTTCGTCGTTGGTGTTCTTTACGATCTCTATGTATTTCACCGCTCCACCGGAAATTCCCTCTGCCCCTACCGTACTCCAGCTTGGTAGTTTCCACCACCTGTCCAGGGTTGAGCCTTGGGATTTGACGGCGGACTTAAAAAGTCACCTACAGACGCTTTATGGCGCGGTATGGTGACGCCTGGTGACGCCGATTAATGTGTTGTTGAGAAATTATATTGGTAAAATGCTATTGTGATTCGCATTTGATTTGAATATTAGTATTGTTACGTTTTATTCACCACTAATATTTGTTGAGCATCTTTCCTAATGTATTGTGTACTTCTCCATATTTTCTTTTAGTGGCAGGTTAGCGCAGATTTTTGGCGCTTTGGATTTGATTGGGATTGATTTTAGCGTGGATTATTTTGGGAAGAATTTTTAATAAAGAGAAAAGGCTTGTATTCATTTATGTTGTTGTATAGAGCATTTTATTTCGAGATAGATAGTTATTTTATTTCGAGAGATTATTGGTTGTATTTAATTTGAAGAGATTTGAGATTAGTGGGCTCTCTTTTGTAGTTGTGGGTTTTTAGATGCTCTATACCTTGTATATTATGGAATTGGTTAGTTTTATCGATGAGTAGCGCGCCACTCGCTCTCCCCCGGGCGGGCTGGGTGTTACAATTGTCCACAAATTAAATATGGGTTTTTATGAATATGGAAAGCTAGGATTTTTTATGTTAAAATGGTTTACTTAATTATTGATTAGACATGGTATTGATTTGGTGTAAAAATCACGTTGGAATTGATCCTAATGCATGTAGTAATGGTTAGGGACACTTGATTTTGGGTTTGGTGAAGAATCATGAGAGTTATGTGGGTGATAATGGTGAAAAACGTATTTGCGTGTTGGAAAAGATGATTTTGTAGAAAAATGAATCGATCCGGCCTCCTACGAACCAATTCGGTTACTGAGAAAACTGAAATTTTCCCCCTTTTTGCCTTCAATCCCTAAATCGCTGTTGTGAGACTTTTGAGGACGTTTGTAAAGTAATATTGAGAGACTAATATATTACAATAGGCTTATGATAGGGGTATGGTTTAGTCTTATTGAGAGGATTAAGACGAGAACGAAATTGGGTTAAATTTAATCGTAATTTATCTGAGAGATGGATAAAGAATTACGGAAATTAAAGGGGTTAGTGTATCAGTAGGGTAAGTTAGACTTAACTACTGAAATTTATAAGTGGGCAACTAAGACCCTTAGAGTTGGGTGAATATTCGAAATTATACGACAGTGAGATAAATCGTAAAATAAAATGTACGGTAAGTATTAGAGAGAAATATACTACGTACTAATATGAATGATTGGGTTGTGTGAATACCTATTGATGGATAGTAATACATAGGTTGTGTAAATACCTATAGTATATTAAATAAATATTGGTGATCGAAGTAGGATTCTGAGCAAATATAGATGACTAGTATTGGTGATCGGTGTTTGATTTTGAGCTAATCTAGATATGCTTAATATTGGTAAATGAGGTGTAATTCCGAGCCAATATAATCAATAACTACTGGTGATCGAGGTATGATTTCGAACCATGATATATAAATCACTAATTGGTGATCAAGGAAGGATTCCGAGCCAATATTCCCTAACGCGTGATACGGGGATGTGATTATAAAGTATGCAATTATAGTATGTATTATGGGTGAAATATATACTTTGTGATTTTTCTACTTACGAGTGATAGTAGACTGACAGATGTTATATATAGATATATATCTGAAAAGCAAATTAAGTAGAGGAACTTAATTAACGGAGTAAAGATAGATCGTGAATATCTGAGAAAATAAATTAAGTAGTGAGACTTAATTATAAAGATTGAAAAATAACATATGTGAAATGTTACATGAAAAATAATTAACATATGAGTGATGTTAATAAATTAATGTACTGTATGGGCGGTACGAGAACTTAAACGTGCAGGTAAGTTCAGTGAAATACTTTTGTCTAGTTAGCTTGGGTATTATAGTTAGGTTGGCTAAGTATAAAACGTATGGGGTGCACTATAGACGAGAGGTGAGGAAACTCAAGAGACTGTGCGTGAACCTAACATGCGTAATCAATAATCGAATTTCATTGTGATAAATGCTTGCTAAATATTTTCAAAATGTTTTGAGTACTAACTCTTGCTATCAAAATATTTTCAAAACCTTTTAGGTATCTAGCCACAGGGACGCCAGGCTTGAAGACTTCATTCCAGGGACTCAGAACTGTAGCATTGTGGATGCTGACAGGATTTGAGTCGACGATTATTCCATTCAAATCTTGTGTAGGATCTCATTTTATATTCCATGTATGGACATGTTATCCGTTGGCAGTTTTTCCAGTCATTCAGTTTCTTTTGTTATTACGGAGTTTTAGGTTTTTGAATTTTAGCCGATGGTTTATTCGATAAGACTTTATTTATTTATATATTATGATGGCTGGACTTTAGTATATATTATGAATATTTAATTTAGTATTCCGCTTTATTCATTTATCTGTGTTAATGAAAGATAAAATATGGCACCGGTCTAATTTCACTTAGGTGGTTAGTAATTAAAAAAATTTTGACAATGATGCTAAGAATGAACCATATGAGAAACTTGTTTTAATTTAATAAAGGCCTGATCAATCGATTTTTAATTAGGCGGGGTGTCACACTTAAGTAGGAGCCCGAAAGGATGTGGAAAGGCCATTTAGCATCTTGCAATAATTATTCCATTTTATCAGAAAACCGACGAATTTGTGGGAATATAAAGACTTACATGTAATTATGAAGGCTTGTGTCATATTACAGAATATGATTATCGAGGAGGAGTTGCGGGACGGGAGTTGGCGAGCTGACCAACCCTTACGTGAGCCACCGCCCTGCTTAACCAAGCAAAGTCTCGCTGGCCACTATCAGTACCAGGTGCGGGAGGCGAAGACGTGGAACAAGGATTCCCATAACCAGTTACGCGGCGACCTTATGGAACACATTTGGAATCGTCATGAGAAATCACCTCTTAATTGTAATTTTAATTTTATCCATGTACTTAATCTTATCCATGTACACAATTTTATCCGTGTTAGATAGCATTTGGTTAATTAAAAATAGCCATTAAAAGCGTTGGTCAAGAATTTATTAACTAATAAAAGTGTATTACATAAATAACCATATACGTCTATAAATCTATTGCGAGAAGTTTCGATATGCTTGAGACTGACGATACATTATCTCATTCATTCGCATCTCGTGAAAGGCATGTTGTTGGGGCGTGAAGTTACTTGTATCCGTGTACATAATTCGATATTCGTCACATCGGAGTTGAGCTTCATCGCATCGGAGTTGAGCTTCATACTCTTTGGTGCGAATTGAAATTAAGCCATCAATATTATCATTTAGATTTCTTATGATTGTTTGGGATTCTGCAGAATTTTTGTTATAAGTATGTTGAATTCGTCAGAGTTCTCTAAAAGGACCGTGTGTGTAGCCGCACTACTGGCGGCCACTCGTTTCTCCCCTTTTCGTTTCCCAGCTTTACGTATTTTCGGTCTATTTAGAGCATTATTGAATTCCCTTATTTCGCTGTCGTTCGAATCAAGCGGGCTCTCATTATTTTCTTCATCGGTATATTGTGAACCGGTGGTTGACACGGAATACTTTGGCAACTCCTTGAGCACCTCGTAGCAGTGGTCATATACGAATTTATGACTCGATTTGCTTCGAAAGTTATCACTACCTCGTTGGAGCTATATAAAAAAAAAGTTGTCGCGTCAATGTTGTAAAATTATGAATTTAAGTATAAATAACAAACTAAACGCAAATTAATTGTAATTACCCACATAACCTTCGTCGTGCCGCTATCTTTCCCGCTTCCGTATGCTTGGGACAACTTCGCAGCATACAATAAATACTTTTTGTTTATTGTTTGAAATTTTTCCTACAACGCATTACCGGTGCATTTGTAAATAATACCCTCGCTAGTGTTATATTCGTTAGTAATTTTTTCCTAGAAGGTTGAGCCGGATTGGTTAGTCCCCATAGCACCATTTATAGAATATTTTACGTACGCCACACAAAGCAACCTCGTCATGTGAATTGAAATTTGGTAGCCGACTCGAATTGGACGAAGTACTTTGAGAAGGAGAATCCATAAAAATAATTTGAATGGATGAAAAATTGTGTTGGTATTAAAGTACTTGGGAAGTGAAATGATGAAAATAGTTGGTGTTAAAGTATCTGGGGAGTATAATGTATATATACAAAGATATGTAGCCGTTGAATATATATATATACATATATATGGCCGTTACATTCCTACTGTTATGCGAATATTTTTTGTGTTTTCTAGAAAAAAAGCCTTGGGCGGGGAAGGGTTACACGCCCACAAACGGAGCGGGAAAGGCTTAACCGTCCAGCTACGGGACCACTATTTACACGTTGTCTATCTACAGTATAAATATGCATTGTCGTTACACATTTGGTGGTTCCAAAATGTGCACATTTGGTTAAGAGCTAAATGTAAGATGTCCTTAGAGCAACCCTTACGGGTATGCTAAACAGGTATATATGCCTTATACGTGTATGCTATGGGTAAGGCAGAATGGTAAATATAACCATTCGTAAGGTATAAAATAACAAAGATGCAATTGGACTAGTTGGTTTTTTGTGGGACCCGCACCCAAAACGGAACATCATGTTCCGCGCAAGGAAGAAAAAAAAAGATATTAGCTTAAGCGGAACATCATGTTCCGCCCAAGCATTTGCCTATTTTCAACATTTATACTTTCATCCCCAACTGTTTCAAATGGTTTCAACGGCTATTTATTTATCTATCCAACGGTTACATTTTTTTTTTTATAAATACGATTACTTATCTTCATTTTCATTTATATTTGTATTCTAAACACTCTCAATTTGCATTTATATTTTTTTATTCAAAACACTCTCTAGTATCTTCAATATTATTATTACCAAAAATTATTTTTTTATGTAAGTAAATATTATTTATTTACCCATAAATAATTTCAAAATTTTTATATTTGCTTAAAAATATTTTGTGATTATTTTACAATGGTTCGAGGTCAAAATGTCTCAACACGACGATGAAGTATTATGCACCGCTTATGTAAATCAAATAAATGATGGTTTACGAGGAACTAATCGACCTAGCACATTATTTTGGGATGCAGTCGCCGAAGAATATAATACAACGACGGATATCACTGAACGTCGGACGGGACCCAGCCTACAAACCCGATACAGTAAAATCTCGAGGCACGTAATGTTATATGTTTCTAAATTGAAAGATGCATCGATGACAAATCGTGCTAGTGGGACAGTTAACACAGATTGGGTAAAATCACTTCTATCTTTTGTAATTTTTTTTTAAAATATTATTTCTCTTAAATCTGTTGCTAACGAGTTAATAAAATTACATTGTCATTTTATTTTAGGTTACTGCAGCCAATCTAGCATTCCAGCGAGAGAACAAGGGAAAATCATTTAATTTTGAATCTTGTTACCAAATTTTAAAAGAACTCCACAAATTTCAAATTTCCCAAACATTTTTAGACTCTCCTCAATTTCATTTTGATTCACCAATGACGGGTGCGACAGAAAGTGAAGGAAGTCCGAATATTGGGTTTCCCCTAGGAAATTCCAAAGATGGGGAAGAAGTTAATATAGAAAGGCCTTATCCGAGGCCACTTGGAAGGAAAGAGATGAAGCAACGGGCTAAAGGAAAAGCGAAGGCTACTAATATTGAGGTGAACCGAGAAATACTAAATAGTTGCTCTTCATTCAATGAATCATTTGAGCGATCATGTCAGGCTGATCGTGTACGTGACGAAGAGGCCCGTTTGGGGCTTAACCGTTCACTGCAACTTAAGGAGCGAAGTTTGGAGCTCAACGAACGCAGTATATTGGCTATGGAGAGGAAAGATATGCGTGAACAAATATTGCTTGATCAACAAATTATGAGCACTGACACCTCAAACATGAATTCAATCCAGAAGGAGTACCATGAATACCTCGTGCTTAATATAATCAACAAAGCACGGGGCCAATCAAACTTTCCAAACTATCCACCACATGGAGGTCATTCTGGATTTTAAAATTTCTATGATTTTGAGTATGTAACATGTTATTTACTATTATCGTTTGATCTACTTTGTAATATGATTTTATGGGTTGTGAAATGCATTTGTTTCAAATTTCCATAGATAAACATTAGTTCGGTACAATATTAACGATACAACATTAATAATAAAGATAACAACAGAACAACATTAGAAAAGAAACATAAATTGGGTAAAATCACACACTGTTATTGGTGAACACTCTCTAAATTTATACTGAACACATAAATTGGGTAAAATCATACACTCTTCGTATTCTTCCATTTATATTTTTATACTGAACACTCTCTAAATTTATGAAATGAATTTGTGAAATAAAGCTTCAAATTGTGAAATGAATTTGCGTCAATCTTAACAATACAACATTAACAATAAGGATAACAACATAACAACATTACAAAAGAAACATTAACTGGATTATATTTCTTAATTATCGAAATCCCAATCTACATCATCCAAATTTACAGCATCAGACATGTCATAATTTTGCATTGATGGACCAGGTTGGCTAGTATCTTCTTGGGCACCAATATCATCCATGTGCGGTCGATACACTGTGGTTGCAGGTCGGGGATCTTCTGTGGGGTTGTAAAAGGCCGAGGTTGTACCACTAAAAAAATTAGGCGGGGGATGAGTCCGCTCGTGAGATACACCAACTCTTGGAGCTTCCTTGTAGCTATATCCAACTCATGACTCCAATAGTTATTAAGATGCATGGCTGCACCTAGAGCGGTGGCTCTCGAGGATTGCCAATAATCAGAGAATTCCTGACTAGTAAATAGGAGGTCATCGTATGTGGGCAATTCTTCATCGACCGCAATCCTGTCCGGCCGTGGAACCGGAATCAATATGGGTACACCTGAAGGACTGCAAAATGGTAGATCCTAAGTCATTTGTGGTTGAGTGAGATTTACCCGACCAGTGGGAGTCTCATAAGCGCCAGGTGCCTGTGAAGGGACAGTCGGTATTTGGATGTAGTATGGCAGTGCGCTGGGACTTATGACATCCGTGTTGACTGCTCGATAGAGGGGTGGCATTACAAGGCCTAGGGACACTTGCTTCCAGTAACGGTCATACATGGGTTGAGAAACAATGGATACGCTCCGGTCCATCTCGTCAATAATAATCCCATGCCTATCAGGGTGAAAGGGTATCCTCATCATTTGCGCGGGAGGGTCATTTGGTATGCAAATTTCACAGGTGATCTGTCGGCGGCATCGATCACCCAAGTAATATACCCCCCATATTGAGGATCCATAAGAACGCATCGTTTCAGTGATATGTACTTCGCATGTTGAACGTAGGCATGCATCTCCACAGTAGACCCCGAGTAAGGTAGCCAATTGATCGAACCTGGCGATCACATTTCAATCTGACTCTGGGCTGTGGGAAAATTATACTGGATTGAGCCCTTTGTCTCCTTACGATTTAAACGATTTTATTTCTTCCATCGATTAATCCTAGGCCAGCAGTCACCAGTATCTTCCCTCAATAAGGGACACGCACGTTGTATGTATTCAAACCCGAAAAACTGCAATACAAAAATGAGTATTATTAAACCAAAATTTTTATATTTAAAACATTGTATATCACTTTTTAACACTTACCAATATGAGTTGCCAAAAACAATTCATTGAATCTACGGGACATCTCGACAAGAGATGAAGAGAGTAGTATATGCGAGCTAGAATTGCCGAACCCCAATCGCATGATCCCACAATCTCCAAATCCTCATAAGCAGCCAACCAACCAATAGGAACGCTGTCTCTTGCGGTCGGGAAAAAAATATGTCCCACAAAAAAAAATAAAAAAGCCCTAACAATGTTGTGACACCCCGCCTAATTAAATACCGGGCGATCACTCCTTTATTAAATTAAATCAAGGTAAACAGTTGGTTCATTCTCACCATCAATGTCGATAAAAATAATTTTTCCAATTTAACACGCTAAATAATTAAGCTAAGTGTCAAAAACATTTTTTTTTCAGACAAACTTCTAAATTTTAATTAAAGAAAAGATTTATATACACAAAACAACATTTCTACGATATAGAATCACACCACGAAGAACTAAAATAAAACCATACATTCGTCAATCGAATGTCAACATAATAAAACTAAAAATCATAAACCATCCTGAATAAATCCCGTAAAACAATACTGGAATAACTGAAATATAAAAATCCCAACAATAAATGAAATGATGAAAAGGGCGACACGTGCCCAATAAATGAGAGTAGTAGGAGTGGAGTCAATAACAGAAGCCGTCTACTCAAGTGACCTGCAACTCCCACCTAAGCTGCAGCTCGTTCTTCTCAAAGGATCCTAAGCAAGACGCCCCTATGGCTGGGCACCTGAAAATATACATATATATACACAAGAGAGAGAGAGAGAAAAAGAAACGGGTCAGGGCCCGAAAGTGTGTTTGATTTTAAAATACGTTAAGCAAGTATTTAAATTGATACAGGCCAATGCAAATCATATTAGTTCGACACTCTCTTGAGGAATTCTCACCTCTCTTCTAATGTGCACGCCTATCGTACTAACCTTCCCAAAAATTTTAGTTTATCTTAACTTACTCCTAAGTTTCCAAAACCGAACGATGACAATGTTTTAAAAAGGTTACTTTCAATATGTAGCACTCCTCTCGTTTTAGCTTCATTAAATTATAAGTTTCCCAGTGTTTTCTCATACTTTCACAAAACAAGTATTTAATAATTTGAGTCAACAACCATGTTCTACTTATCAAATCACAGTAGGCAGTTTAAAGTTTATAACCTCATATATATATTAACTACTCGTATAATATATATATATATATAACAGCACCCCAACTAAACTATGGTTCGGGCATACTCTGCTATCCAATCCCCGTATCGCTCACACAAAGGGAAATACAAGTTCGGAATCACTCTCGAACTGTATTAACATATACAAAACAACGTTGAGGCGAAGCATAGATTCCAAGTCCAAGAGGTCAGTACATACCCACACGTCTCTTAGGACCGTCCGACTATCAATCTGATAGCCCGTACCTAGGATCTCTATCTTCTAGGGTACGAATCAATATCCCCCATAAAGCAACACAGGATAAGATCGTCCCAGCGCGGTAACCTCAGGGATAGCAAGTAGCGCGGGTACGTTTTTCACATGTATATAATATATGTACACACAATCATATAAATATACCCATTCATCATATTAATATAGGTTCCTCCCGTTACCCATAGTCACAACATTTATCCTTAATTTCCCATTATGATTACGTCTAAGGTTTCGTCTCTAACCTTAACTCGAAGGGTTTTCTAACTAGCTATGTGACACTCGTGGATTCTATCCATCCAAGTAGCAAAATCAGTAGGTAAACATCTATTCACTATCGTAAGTATTTGACGTAATCTCTCACTTTGAATTACGTAGTTTCCTCGTCCTTTAAATAATTACCCCTAAAATACAATTATCATCTCCTAATAAAGTTCTCAACACTTAATCATATGTCCTACAGGTTTCTCCTATATCCCAAAACATTTTATTCATAAAGCCCAAAAGCTATTTCACGATGAATCATGTTCAATTAATTAAACAAGGGGGAATAAGAGTCTGCCAGGAAGGGTCGATCGATCGAGGTTTGGGGCTCGATCGATCGAACCTTCGATCGATCGAAGCTCTAGGCTCGATCGATCGATCAAGCAGGTCTGCGAAATCCTGCAGAAGTGCAGTTACGGGTTTTACCAAAATTCTTCACCCAAATCATTATTTCCCAACACTAATCGTCCCAAAACTCCTACTACAAACATAATAACATATTTCCAGATGTTTTTAACGTTAAGCATGCGTGTATACATCATTAAACATGGTTAAACAACCTAAAATCTCATCTAATAATCAAGAACCCTAAAGTTTTCT
Organism: Sambucus nigra; assembly: GCA_949130495.1. Classification (NCBI taxonomy): domain Eukaryota; kingdom Viridiplantae; phylum Streptophyta; class Magnoliopsida; order Dipsacales; family Adoxaceae; genus Sambucus; species Sambucus nigra. The sequence continues at coordinate 154,198,587 of OX422218.1, forward strand.
TAACTTTTGTTCTAATCAGTTTTCTCCAGAATTTCCTTCTAACATAACATCACAAATTCGTGGGTTAATCATCTACTTCACATATTATTTCCAGAATATGGTTATAACGATTTCTACATGCAAATCCCTATCAAAAATTTGGGGTTTTCTTCCATTGATTATACTCCTAATCATTCCTACACTAATATGATTATTGCACCAACGAAAATACGTAAGTTAAACACTTGCCTGGGATTTCAGAGGTTTGCTTTCCTGCTGATATTGGTGTGGTTACGTTCTCCTCCTCGCGATCTACGCGTTGGTGGTGACGGCAGTGAAATCGGTGGTGTTTTGGGCCTTGAATCACCTTGAGAGCTCTCTCCTCTCTTCTCCAATGGCCGTTCTAGGGTTCTGAATGTTCTAACCCTAAAAGGCTGACTTAAATGGCTGCTAAGGATGGCTGAAATTCGTGGGTTTAATTACCCTATTTTGTAAAATGACCAAAATGCCCTCCCGGGTCACTAATTAAGCCTAAAAACATCACGAGACCCAAACTAAACCCCCGGGTACACTTTTCTGACTATCTCGACCTTTCCGGACGCGTTGGCGCACTCAAAACGACCATACGAACAACTTATAAAATATTCACTTTTTAATTAACATAATTAGTCCCGACGTGGCACGGGCACGTCCCGACTTAAATTTCCGAAATAGTCATTTAATTCACCTATGACATTCAATATAACCAATATAATATATTACTATGCTCATTAGTAATATTCAACAAGTTTCCCATAATTACTAACTCTAGTCACGTTAATAATTATAACATAATTAATTTCCGGATTTTTATTAAATAAATCATCACATTAAATTCAATAAAACCCCAAATTAAATATAGCATAAAAGTACGGGGTATTACATACTTTCCCCCTAATAACGGAATTTCGTCCCGAAATTCGGAAAATAAGGCATACCTGGTAAAAACAACTCTGGATATCTCTCGCGCATATCTGCCTCACGCTCCCAAGTGGATTCCTCCACATTATGATGCTCCCACTGGACTCGCACAAGTGGAACTACTTTCGACCTCAATCTCCTCTCACTATAGTCTAGAATAGCCACTGGTCTCTCCTCGTAAGAGCTATCAGACTGTAAGTCTATCTCGTCTATCGCAATGTGAGTATGGGGCATATCATCCCGAAGATATCGTCTCAACGACGAGATGTGGAATACATCGTGGATGCGATGTAAATGTTCTGGCAATCCCAACCTGTATGCTACTGGCCCAATTCTCTCGATGATGGGAAATGGTCCTACGTACCTCGGAGCCAACTTCCCCTTCTTCCCGAACCTCATCACTCCTTTCATAGGAGATACACGCAACAACACTTGATCTCCCACATTAAACTCCCGGAAGAACCGTTTCGCATCGGCGTAGCTCTTCTGCCTGTCTTGGGCTACCCGAATACGACTCCTGATTATCTCAATCCTCGCGGAGGTCTCCTGAATCACTTCTGGCCCTAATAACTTGTTGTCCCCCACCTCGAGCCAACAAGTTGGAGAACGACAAGGCCTGCCGTACAAAGCCTCAAATGGAGCCATGCCAATCGTAAACTGATAGGAGTTATTATAAGCAAACTCTACAAGTGGAAGGTGTGGTTCCCAACCCCCTCCGAAATCGAGAACACACATGCGTAGCATATCTTCCAACATCTGATTAGTACGCTCTGTCTGTCCATCTGTCTGTGGGTGGTAGGCTGAACTCAGTCTCAACTCTGTACCCAAAGCCTCCTGAAAGCTTTCCCAGAAACGTGACACAAAAATCTTATCTCTAACTGACACAATATTCAGGGGCACCCCGTGTAATCTGACAATCTCAGCGATGAACAACTGGGCATACTGACCCGTGGTATAATCTGTCCTCACTGGCAGAAAATGAGCCACCTTGGTCAAACGGTCTACAATCACCCAGATAGAATCGTGGCCCCGCTGTGATGTAGGCAACCCGGTAATGAAATCCATGGAAATACTTTCCCACTTCCACACGGGTATTTCCAACGGCTGAAGTAATCCCGACGGTTTCTGATGGTCCACCTTCACCAGCTGGCAAGTAGAACACTTGGACACAAATTCAGCGATGTCCCTCTTCATCCCACTCCACCAGTACTGTCGTCTCATGTCCTGGTACATCTTATCGCCTCCCGGATGTACTGCAAATCGGGACCCATGAGAATGAGTCATCACTTCATAGCGTAGCTCCGCTCCTTCTGGGACCACTAATCTCCCATTAAACCGCAACCCTCCATCCGAACTAACAAAATAGGACTCAGCACCCTCGGCTAGAAGTCGTACAATCTGCTCCTGACAAAACGGGTCTGTGGTCTGTGCCTGTATCACCCTTGTAACAATCTCGGGTGTGACTGACATGACGGATATGAACGAACGGACTACTGCGTCTTGGTGACCCAACTCCTTCCACTTTGCTTTCCAAACGTCGGCTACATCGTCTACCGGTCTACGACTCAACGCATCAGCAACTACGTTGGCCTTCCCCGGATGGTACTGTATGTCGAACTGGTAATCTTTCACAAACTCTAACCATCTGCGCTGACGCATATTCAGCTCTCGCTGAGTGAACAGGTACTGCAGTGACTTATGGTCTGTGAACAAACGGAATTTCTCGCCCAATAAATAGTGCCTCCAAATTCTCAATGCAAAGCCGACCGCAGCTAACTCCAGGTCGTGGGTGGGGGTAATTCTTCTCATGCGGCTTAAGCTTGCGGGAAGCAAAAGCTATAGCCTTCTCCTCCTGCTGAAGTACTCCCCCAAGTCCTCGTAAGGATGCATCTGTGTAAACCAGGTACTCTACACCCGGCTTCGGTAAAGCAAGGACTGGTGCCGAAGTAAGCTTGTCTTTTAGCTCGTCGAAAGCTAATTGACAAGCATCATCCCAAACATACGGTACCCCTTTGCGAGTCAAATTCGTCAACGAACCCGCTATTTTGGAGAATCCCCGAATGAACCTCTTGTAGTATCCGGCTAACCCCAAGAAACTACGCACTTCCGTCGGTGTCGTGGGCTGCCCCCACTCCCTCACCGCTGACACTTTGCTCGGGTCAACTGCTATCCCTTGCTCAGAAACAACATGGCCCAAGAATTGTACCTCTCGCAACCAGAATCCACACTTCTCGTACTTAGCATATAACTGATGCTCTCGTAGAGTCTGAAGAACCTGCCTCAAGTGTTCGGCATGCTCCTCCTCGGAGTGTGAATATATCAAAATATCATCTATGAAGACGATGACGAACTGATCCAAGAACTCTCTGAATACTCGGTTCATCAAGTCCATGAAAACGGCTGGGGCATTTGTGAGTCCGAATGGCATCACCCTGAATTCATAGGACCCATATCTCGATAAGAAGGCAGTCTTTGAAACATCCTGCTCTCTAATTCGTAACTGATGGTACCCCGACCTCAGATCTATCTTCGAAAAGAAAGTTGCTCCCCTCAACTGGTCGAATAGATCATCGATTCGAGGCAACGGATACTTATTCCGTATCGTGACCTTATTCAACTCCCGGTAGTCCACGCACAATCTCAGTGAACCATCTATCTTCTTTACAAATAAGACTGGAGCGCCCCAAGGTGAGGTACTCCTACGAATGAAGCCCTGACCTAATAGTTGCTCAATCTGATCTCGTAGCTCTCGCATCTCTGCCGGAGCCATACGGTACGGTGCGCGTGCTATAGGTCTCGTATCCGGCAATAAATCTATAACGAAGTCTATCTCACGACTGGGCGGTAGGCCTGGTATCTCCTGAAACACATCGGAATACTCCCTAACAACTGGGATCGAATCCAAAGGAATCACAACCTCCTTAGAGGTATCCTCCTCAATGTAATATAAATGAGCGGTCGAACCTCCCTCTGGGCGAGGCATCGCCACTACAAACATCTCTTGCCTCGGAATGGCAAAAACAATGCTCCCACCGAAGCAATCAATCATGGCTCTATAAGATGCGAGCGAATCCATACCAATGATCACATCATGCTCGTGCATGTCTAAGACTAACATGTCTGCAGGCAATACCAAGCTACCAACCTCTACCCCTACTCCCCGGCATATAAAGAATATAAGTGACCCACTCCCCAGTGGTGAGTCGACACACGTCACGGTGCTCTCTGCTGTGGCTAATAACCCTAAGGACTTCGCAAAATGCGTAGCTATAAAACAATGCGTTGCCCCCATATCAAATAAAACTTTACCCATAGTACCATGGATAGGAAACATACCCTCAATCGCGGGTGGTGCCTGTGGAGCTGCTGCCTGGTGGACGTTATAGACACGCCCATACTGCAATTGCCCCTGCTGCACTGGAGCTGCTGGAATGGCTGGTAGGGCTGGCACCTGGGCTGGAGCTGGAAGGGCAGGTGGGAAGAGTGGTCTTTGCGGCTCATTACGGGCTCCCTGCTGCTGTGGGGCCCTATCGCCCTCTGGGCAATCCTGACACTTATGGCCGTGCTTGCCGCACACAAAACACCGGCCTCTGAAATTACCTCCCCTCTGTCCCTGCTGACCACGGCCCTGCTGGCCGTTACCTCCACGCCATTGGCACTGTTGGCCCTGAAGTGCACGCTGTTGGCCTTGCTGGCCCTGCTGCTGTCCCTGCGGTCGGTGTTGACCCTGCTGGCCCTGCTGATTAGGCTGACCATGATGGCCCTGCCCGTATCCTCCGAATCCCTGCCTAGAATCACCTGAACGAAATCGCTTAGCAGGGTCCCCCTGATGGGAACTCTGCTCGTGCTGACGAGTCTGTCCATGAGTTGGTGCCCCACCGGCACTATTACCCCCGGTCCTGTCCTGCTGGCTGGACTCTCCTGCTCTCTTGCTTCCCTGGAGATGGAAGCGGTGATCCTGGCAATGTAGTAACGCTACATTGAGTACATCAGTGAAAGTACTCAGGGATAGATTTCCAATAAGGTGCTGACGGATCCTCCAAGCTAACCCGTCGACGAACAGCAAAATCTTCTTGCCCTCAGTGGGTGCCTCATCCGGCACAATAGTGAGAAGTCTCGTGAACTCCTCCTCATACTCAGCTACAGTAAGGTTCTCCTGCTTCAGATTTAGTAATTTCCGCCTCATCTCAGTCTGCACTGCGGGTGGAAAATACTTGCGGTCAAACCGCTCCCAGAACAACTGAATAGGGATCGTGTCCCTCTCCTCCAAAGTAGTAGTGGACTCCCACCACTGTAATGCGGCTCCCACCAGCTTGAAAGAAGCCAATAACTGCTTTTGTACTTCGGTGCACTCATACATGCGAAGATGCCGCTGGATGTCTTTCTTCCATTGGCTAACCGTGACAATGTCGGAGCTACCGGAGAACTCAGGGGGATGTGCTTTCTGAAAAGCATCCCGAACCCTCTCCCATGCAGATGGAAGCTGTGCTGGTACTGGCGCCACTACCTGGACCTGGGGTGGAGCCTGCTGAATCACCGCTATCGCGGCATTCACCGCCTGAGCAACTATGGCGGCCACTTCATTAGCATTCATTGTGCCTGGTGCCGGAGCTGCTGGTTGCTCGGCCTGGGCACGCCTATCTTTCGGAGCACGTCTCGGAGGCATCTGAAACGTGAACAAAATTTATCAGTCTACAGTTATCATCGAATCTCAATTAACTGAAGACTTAAACGTAAAAGCAGGAATACAACAAATCCTAAAAATAGGGCTCTATAGCAAAAACGTTAAGCTGAAAGCGAAATAAGCCGTAAAATCCTATGGACACTAGAACCTGATGCTCTGATACCACCTGTGACACCCCGCCTAATTAAATACCGGGCGATCACTCCTTTATTAAATTAAATCGAGGTAAACAGTTGGTTCATTCTCAGCATCACTGTCGATAAAAATAATTTTTCCAATTTAACACCCTAAATAATTAAGCTAAGTGTCAAAAACATTTTTTTTTCCAGACAAACTTCCAAATTTTAATTAAAGAAAAGATTTATATACACAAAACAACATTTCTACGATATAGAATCACACCACGAAGAACTAAAATAAAACCATACATTCGTCAATCGAATGTCAACATAATAAAACTAAAAATCATAAACCATCCTGAATAAATCCCGTAAAACAATACTGGAATAACTGAAATATAAAAATCCCAACAATAAATGAAATGATGAAAAGGGCGACACGTGCCCAATAAATGAGAGTAGTAGGAGTGGAGTCAATAACAGAAGCTGTCTACTCAAGTGACCTGCAACTCCCACCTAAGCTGCAGCTCGTTCTTCTCAAAGGATCCTAAGCAAGACGCCCCTGTGGCTGGGCACCTGAAAATATACATATATATACACCAGAGAGAGAGAGAGAGAAAAAGAAACGGGTCAGGGCCCGAAAGTGTGTTTGATTTTAAAATACGTTAAGCAAGTATTTAAATTGATACAGGCTAATGCAAATCATATTAGTTCGACACTCTCTTGAGGAATTCTCACCTCTCTTCTAATGTGCACGCCTATCGTACTAACCTTCCCAAAAATTTTAGTTTATCTTAACTTACTCCTAAGTTTCTAAAACTGAACGATGACAATGTTTTAAAAAGGTTACTTTCAATATGTAGCACTCCTCTCGTTTTAGCTTCATTAAATTATAAGTTTCCCAGTGTTTTCTCATACTTTCACAAAACAAGTATTTAATAATTTGAGTCAACAACCATGTTCTACTTATCAAATCACAGTAGGCAGTTTAAAGTTTATAACCTCATATATATATTAACTACTCGTATAATATATATATATATAACAGCACCTCAACTAAACTATGGTGCGGGCATACTCTGCTATCCAATCCCCGTATCGCTCACACAAAGGGAAATACAAGTTCGGAATCACTCTCGAACTGTATTAACATATACAAAACAACGTTGATGCGAAGCATAGATTCCAAGTCCAAGAGGTCAGTACATACCCACACGTCTCTTAGGACCGTCCGACTATCAATCTGATAGCCCGTACCTAGGATCTCTATCTTCTAGGGTACGAATCAATATCCCCCATAAAGCAACACAGGATAAGATCGTCCCAGCGCGGTAACCTCAGGGATAGCAAGTAGCGCGGGTGCGTTTTTCACATGTATATAATATATGTACACACAATCATATAAATATACCCATTCATCATATTAATATAGGTTCCTCCCGTTACCCATAGTCACAACATTTATCCTTAATTTCCCATTATGATTACGTCTAAGGTTTCGTCTCTAACCTTAACTCGAAGGGTTTTCTAACTAGCTATGTGACACTCGTGGATTCTATCCATCCAAGTAGCAAAATCAGTAGGTAAACATCTATTCACTATCGTAAGTATTTGACGTAATCTCTCACTTTGAATTACGTAGTTTCCTCGTCCTTTAAATAATTGCCCCTAAAATACAATTATCATCTCCTAATAAAGTTCTCAACACTTAATCATATGTCCTACTGGTCTCTCCTATATCCCAAAACATTTTATTCATAAAGCCTAAAAGCTATTTCACGATGAATCATGTTCAATTAATTAAACAAGGGGGAATAAGAGTCTGCCAAAAGGTAAAAATTAACTGAAGCAAGTTTGTGTGGAGTAAGGTGTGCATCCCTAAATGCTCTTTCATTACCTGGTTGGTGGTTAGGAGGGCCATCAACACTAAAGTTAATCTACATGAATGGGGGGTTTCTATGGATGACCTGTGTGAGTTATGTGGGAATGAGAGGGAGACATATAACCACTTGTTCACTCAGTGCAGCCTTAGTAAAAGTATATGGCAAGAGGTGTGGCTAAGAAACCAATGCTATAGGGATACCCTGGATTTAAATAGTGAGTTGGATATGGCTACTATTAACCACTCTACGAAGACTCTATGCGATAAGATAAGATCCTTATCCTTTACTACTACTATCTACTGCATTTGGATGGAAAGGAATGCTAGATGCTTCAAGCATGTCTCCAATTCCCTTGACTCCATTGTGAAGGGCATTGAAAACATGGTTCGAGCAAAAGTGCTTACTTGGAAAAAGGACAGAAGGAACTATGCAAACTGGATGGCTTGTATGTACTGGAACATTCCTGAAGATAGGCTTCTGTACTAAGGATTAGCCTAGTTTGGCTCTTCTTGTTGTTTTGTTTGCCTTTGGGGTATGCCCTGGGGTTTCCTTTCTTTTGTTAAGGTTTTTTCCTCTGTAAATTCTTAGTTTTTATATATACTCAATCTTTCCCCAAAAAAAAAGAGTCTGCCAGGAAGGGTCGATCGATCGAGGTCTGGGGCTCGATCGATCGAACCTTCGATCGATCGAAGCTCTAGGCTCGATCGATCGATCAAGCAGGTCTGCGAAATCCTGCAGAAGTGCAGTTACGGGTTTTACCAAAATTCTTCACCCAAATCATTATTTCCCAACACTAATCGTCCCAAAACTCCTACTACAAACATAATAACATATTTCCAGATGTTTTTAACGTTAAGCATGCGTGTATACATCATTAAACATGGTTAAACAACCTAAAATCTCATCTAATAATCAAGAACCCTAAAGTTTTCTTAACTTTTGTTCTAATCAGTTTTCTCCAGAATTTCCTTCTAACATAACATCACAAATTCGTGGGTTAATCATCTACTTCACATATTATTTCCAGAATATGGTTATAACGATTTCTACATGCAAATCCCTATAAAAAATTTGGGGTTTTCTTCCATTGATTATACTCCTAATCATTCCTACACTAATATGATTATTGCACCAACGAAAATACGCAAGTTAAACACTTGCCTGGGATTTCAGAGGTTTGCTTTCCTGCTGATATTGGTGTGGTTGCGTTCTCCTCCTCGCGATCTACGCGTTGGTGGTGACGGCAGTGAAATCGGTGGTGTTTTGGGCCTTGAATCACCTTGAGAGCTCTCTCCTCTCTTCTCCAATGGCCGTTCTAGGGTTCTGAATGTTCTAACCCTAAAAGGCTGACTTAAATGGCTGCTAAGGATGGCTGAAATTCGTGGGTTTAATTACCCTATTTTGTAAAATGACCAAAATGCCCTCCCGGGTCACTAATTAAGCCTAAAAACATCACGAGACCCAAACTAAACCCCCGGGTACACTTTTCTGACTATCTCGACCTTTCCGGACGCGTTGGCGCACTCAAAACGACCATACGGACAACTTATAAAATATTCACTTTTTAATTAACATAATTAGTCCCGACGTGGCACGGGCACGTCCCGACTTAAATTTCTGAAATAGTCATTTAATTCACCTATGACATTCAATATAACCAATATAATATATTACTATGCTCATTAGTAATATTCAACAAGTTTCCCATAATTACTAACTCTAGTCACGTTAATAATTATAACATAATTAATTTCCGGATTTTTATTAAATAAATCATCACATTAAATTCAATAAAACCCCAAATTAAATATAGCATAAAAGTACGGGGTATTACAAATGTCTTCAGGGCTAACAATCACAGTATTTAACTTTATGGCCTCAAACCACTTATTTAAGCTCGACACTTTAACCCCGCAAGAATCACTGCAATTTGGTTCAATGCCGGGAAAATATCTATGTATAATGTCACCCCGGATTTGAGTTCTTCCATCAAGTACAATCAAGTATTTTCTATCATCCATCGGTACCATAGGACCGCTTCCGATGGGAATACCTGCAAGACGGGAAGGATAACAATCAGTTGTAAATAAAATTAATGTACTAATCAATGTTAATATTGAAGTAATTTTTTATATACAAAAACTAACCAGTTAAAATTGTAAAATCATAAGGAGTAATGGTCAGCTCCCCGGTTGGTAGTTGGAACGTGTTGGTTGTGTCCCACCAACGCTCACCGAGCGCTTGTACCAATCCCCAACTTGTCTTGAGAATTTGAGCATCCAATAATTCTCCCCAACCGCTACGGTGTATAAACTGTATAACCTCGGGATATGTTTTTAAATATTTGTATGTGGCTCTAAGACTATGCCAATTGCCACGCATCTTTATTGAGTTGCCGTTTGTGGCTGTGTCCGGAGAAGGTTTAATGTGATCTCCGTCGTCCACTATACGCCTATAGTTCTCAAAAACTATAGGTCGCTCGACATTATTAATTTCGGCCTCTCGCGTACCTTCTCCCATTTTTCGAGACTTTTTAGCCCGAACAACCCGTCTAATTTTCTTTCCAATTTGTTCCATTATGAACACTGCAATTTCAATAAAAAAGTTATTAATTTTCTAACATATTTGGTAATGAATATAAAAAGATTATATATAAATATATGCCACTTTGACTATACAATATAGTTTCTGTCTAAATATATGGCTAGAATTTGATTTACATGATAATTACTAATTAACTATTAAATACATCACTTACAAAAATAGAACATGTAATTATTTAAAAAAAATAACAAAACGTATAATTTCTTAAAAAACATAACAAAACAGATAATTTCTTAAATAATTTTTTATAAACATTCACTATTTTTTTTATAAACATCCATTTAAATAGTTTCTTAAAAACATAAACATAAAAAAAACATAACCGAACCGAACAAAAACATTCACTTTAATAACTTAAATAATTTCTATAAACATTTAAATAACTTATAAACACAACAAAAATTAAACAGAACAAAAAATTTTACTAATTAGTTTACAAAAATATTTATAGAACATTTACTAATCAGTTTTTTAAAGAACAAAAACATTTACTAATTATGTAAATATATGCCACTTTGACTATACAATATAGTTTTTGTCTAAATATATGGCTAGAATTTTATTTACATGATAATTACTAATTAACTATTAAATACATCACTTACAAAAATAAAACATATAATTATTTACAAAAAATAATAAAACATCTAATTTCTTAAAAAACATAACAAAACAGATAATTTCTGAAATAATTTTTTATAAACATTCACTATTTTTTTATAAACATCCACTTAAATAGTTTCTTAAAAACATAAACATAAAAAAAACATAACCGAACCGAACAAAAACATTCACTAATATAACTTAAATATTTTCTATAAATATTTAAATAACTTATAAACACAACAAAAATTAAACAGAACAAAAACATTTACTAATTAGTTTACAAAAATATTTATAAAAGATTTAGTAATTAGTTTTTTAAAGAACAAAAACATTTAAAGAACCGAACAAAAACATAACCAATAATTAGTAAATAAATAATACATTAAGTAATAAGTAATTAAATAGAATATTAAAATTAACTAATAAATAAATTACAATAAAACGTAATAAAAGAGATGATTTACCCAATATAGTTGCTTGATATAGATGATAGAAGTTAGTGTTTTTTTTGAGTGATAAATTTTTTTTACCGTCGGTTGATTTAAATAGAGTAATTGTATTTAATTTTGTGGTCGGAAGGTAGGTGGGTAGATGGGGTAATAAATATGGGGGGAAAACGTAATATGTGAAATGAGTTGGGGGTGAAAATATAAATTCGGAAGACCCTCTCCCTCCCCCAAAACGACGCCGTTTAATCTCTTTTTCTATCGTCTATTTCAGTTTTGCCTTATTAATTTTTTACCCACAACAATTTCGTCCAATTTCATTCGCTCTGGTATGCTATTTTTGCCCTAGTTAAATCCAAATTTGAACTACCCGTAAGAGTTGCTCTTATTGAGCATTACTCGTGGTATAGCGGTTGAGTTGAGAGGTTACTACTCCAGGCCCGGTGGATTCCTCGATTGCAACATACTACCAAGTCCTCCCCGTTTCATTTCCTCTAATCAAGTGAAGTTTCTAGGGTTTTGTATTCCTCTCCTGAGGTTTGAGGAAGGTAGGTAATATATATAATCGACCGACCGTAGGGACGTTTTGGACAGAACATCGGTTGCCTCAAATTTCACCTCTCTTTCTCTTTTCATCTTCGTTTCCTCTATCCCTCTTATCTTTCTTCTTTCCTTCTCTTCACACTGCCCCTCTTCCTCTCCTCATTCGATTACTTCCCTCACGTTTCCACAAATGGATTGATTCTAGGGTTTTCAACAACATACCCTTTCGGTCTCCTCTTTGAAACCTCATCAAAGGTTAGAATTTTATTTTCTTTTTTTCTTATTAGTTTTGAAATTTTTTCATTCATTATCATCTTTATTTTGTTTAATTCTATGGTCTCCTTTTCTTTCTTTACTTTGTAATAAACTACCGTTTCTTCCATGGAAATGTTTTTGGGTTTATGAATAAATAACATCAAAACCTCCATCAAGATTTGGGGTTTATTGGGAATTTTCATGTTGAGTTGATATTTGATTGTTCTTGTTCTCCTCTCCATTTTTATTTCTATTCTGATTTATTTGTTTTCACTTTACTCTACTAGAAATGCATATACATAGTGGTTTTCAGCTCATTATTTTTTTTCATCAATTTCACTTCAAAATTTTATAATGATGTGTTTGTTTGCCATTCTCTCATTTGAATGGGTGGAATTTTGGTGTTGAAATTACACTTTATTTTCGGTTTGTGGTTTTCAAAATTAGGGAATTCTAAATCAAATTTAGGGCTTATTTTTGTGTTTGTTTTGTTTTTTCAGGTACTAATTTGGTGTCTCTCACTTTTATAATATCTCAAGTACAACTTCTACAATTTGTTTTTAAACTTTTAGAATTTTCGGGTTCATTGACTTATTGGTGTTTAAATTTTTTATTTATTTTACTTTTGCAGATGTTTTGGTGATTATCTCTCATTTTGGGGTTTAATTCAAAATCACTTTTCATGGACTATTGGCGTTCACATATAGACCACTATAAGAGAAATAAGAATGTGTTTTTTTGTATCAAATCTCCTCTTTTGTTGTGGTATAATTCACTTGGAGACGTTAAAATGGGGGTATAATTAAAGTTTTGGTATTATAAATAAATTTTATACATTGAGATGCGATCAACATTTTTCTTCCCGTAGTTTTAGCCATTTATGATTGAGCATGCAAAGTTTGGCATTGCATTAGAATTTCTAACATTAAGCCCTACTTATATTGTTCTTTCTAATTTGATTTGTTTGTATGTTTTTTTTGTTCTCAAATGTTTAATTCCTACATTTTTTTTTGTTCTAAATCCAACTTAATATTGTCGTAACATGTATTTGTCTGTTCAGAAGTTTTTTAAATGGGTTAGTTATGCTTTTGAAATGGGTTTATCCTAGTTGTATTTGTGCTTTTGTACATGTCTGTTTATTTTTTTCGTTCTTTGTAAGCAAATTTTAATGCTTCAACGTTACTTTGTTTGTTGAGAAAATTTAATTTCTATTTGAGATTTCGATTAAGCTTTTATTTATTTGTTTTTTCTAATATAAATGGCTAAATGAACAGAAAAAAGCATGAAATTTGTTTTTTAAGGGGAAATTGTTATAATATTTGGGTAGTGTCATCACATGACTTTGATACCACAAACCTCCCTTGCCTTTTCTTTGCGTTTGTTTGTAAAATTATCCTCACTTTTCCTCTTTTTAGTTTGGAATGGATTACTATATTTTATGATATGTTGATAGAATACTGGTTATACACTGATAAAAGCAAGACGTTTGGAAAGGATGCATCATAGTTATTAGTTTCATGTAATGTTTTATAAACTGAAAGCACAAATCATCGTAACTATTTTCATTGTGTATGGTCCAATAATTTATTGTCTCTTCTTTGTGGAAGTAAGTTTCTCATAATGAAACATGAAATTGCAAGAAGTTCCATATAATGTGTTGCATTTTTTTTGAAATCGTTGTAGGTGGTAAAGTCTATGGTCGGTTCCCATTGTTGCACGGTATATTAGTTTACCAAAAAAATTTCTAAATTTTTTCCACAATAATGGAAATTATAAAATGTGTTCAAAGTTTGATATTTTTCCAAAACAGAAAATGGAAAACCAAGTTTTTCACCAATTTTTAATATTCCCAAAATTACTTTTTAATCTGAACTTTCTATAACTTACATCTAGATCCTTAACCTTTTCAGAAATTACATTTTAATTTCTTAGTTTTGTAAAAATGACATTTTGGCCTCAAAATTTTTGAGAATTACATTTTGGCCCCTGAACTTTCTATAAATTTTATTTGAGCTCTTTTGACCGTCTATAAATTATATTTGGACACAGAACTTTTTGTAATTACATTATAGTACTAATCTTTATGTAATTATATTTGACTCCTGAATTTTTTATAAACTACATTTTGAAAACAATAATTTTTCTATTGTATGAATGCATTTTCTAGTTTTCTAAAGAATGAAAATTAGAAATGGAGATGAAAATTGGAATAGAAAACAGAAAACAATTCTCCTCAGGGCCCAAGTTTTTCAACTAAAAAATTACAATACTTTTTGGCAGATATATCAATGCCCATTTATTGAGTGCATTAGGCAGGTCCTGCAATTACGTGGCCTAGGGTTGAATCTTTTCTGCAAGTATTGCACATTTGTCTAGATGACCAGAGAACTCGAGGAAAATATGTTGTAGGCACAATAATAAAAATAATTTTTGATACTCAGTTTTATAGTTAAATACGTTTTATTTAAAAATTAGACTTTACCCAAATACGTTAAAAAATCTATTAACTTTAACTGCCACGTGGAATTTTGAATTTAAGGAGTTTTAAAAGTACAAAAAATCTTATAAAGCCCTAAATAATCTTGAAAAAATTAAAAACAAAGGAATAAAATTGTAAAAAGACTTAGAATATTCTTTAACCAACTAAGAAAGAAAGGGTAAATTACACCAAACCCCCTCAACTAAAATACTCGACAAACTCACCCCCTAAACTACCATCCCGTCGCAATTAAGTTCAAAAATTGGATTCCCTCCATTTTTTTTTGTCTAAATAGACAAAAATACCCCTATCCCAATTAAAAAACCCAAAGCTAAAAAAATAAAAAAAATAAAACCTAAAGACCTCTCTCTCTCCACACAGCCTCCCTCCCCCTCCATTCATTTCGCACCACCATCACGGGCACCAACCACCAACTAAACCACCTTTACCATCTCTTCACCCAAATACCACAAACCACCACAACCACCATCAAGTCACCAACACAACTCCATCTCCCAAATAACCACCGTTCACCCACCCCACACAACAAAAACACCTCAAAATCACAATCTACAGTTGTCAATTGCAAAACTTATCAAACCCTAACTTAAATAAGCTGAAGAGAAAGCTAGGGTTTAACAGTAGATTAGATCGAGATGGATGTCGATTCAGGAATTTTCTCTACAGTGCCAATTTCAGATCCGATCAATTTAAACAGCAAAATTTCACCCTAGAATAGTACAATTCCAATCTAATACAATGAAAATAAAACATTTGATCAAACAAGATGCATAGCCGGTGTCGCGGCGGCAACATCAGCGGACGATGCGACACCATTTATAGCCGAAACCCAATCATTGAGGAACAAATCCTTGGGAACCTTAAAAGCACCATGAGAGAGTTGAGAATGTGAGAGCGTGCGACCGAAGAGGAAGATGGTCTGGTCGAAAGGGCGGATAGGTAGAAAAGTTAATGGAGAGAGATGATGGAAGAGGCGGAGTGGGAGGGAGGCTGTGTGGAGAGAGAGGTCTTTGGGTTTTCTTTTTCTCTTTTTTTTTTTTAGTTTTAAGTTTTCAAATTGGGTTGAGGAGTATTTTTGTCCATTTAGACAAAAAATGGAGGTAACTCGGTTTTTGGACTTAATTGTGACGGGTTGGTAGTTTAGGAGGTGAGTTTGTCGGGTATTTTAATTGAGAGGGTGATCCGTAAACTCAAGATAGTTGAGGGGGGTTTGGTGTAATTTACCCCCCAAAAATAACATCGTGCAATCGAGTCCTGTTCAAGTGACCCCAAATCTTGGCCCGATTTTGCCGATGTGAAATCAAGTTTTGCTTTCGTTTTTGTTTTTTCTGTTGGTTTTGTTTTTGTTGTTTCATTTTAGTTCAATTGTGAGGGGGAGAGAGATAAAGTGGCGGTGTGTGGAGGGAGGGGAGCTGGGGAAGATGACAACAATGAATTTGATGAAATCCTACCGAAATTGCATAAATTGAACCATATTTGTAGATACTTCATTCGTTTTTTGTTGATTTGGGTTTCGGCACGGTGGTGAATGGGTGGTGATTGCGGGTGGTTTTTGGGTTCAAGTTAGTTGTTGATTTGTAGACGGTGGGATGGTGTTGGCAGTGGAGTGAAGTGGGTTGGTGTTGGCGGTAGATAAAGGTGGGTGGAGGGGGAGGGGGAGGGGGAGGCGGGGGTGGCTGTGGGTGGAGAGAGGTGAGGAGAGAGGGAGAGCTAGTGTTTTTTCTTTTTCTTTTATTGTTTTGTTATTCCCTTTGCGTTTTTTTAAGGCTTATGAAATTACTTTAATTAAAAATGCCACGTGTACTTTAATTGATTTTTTTTAAACAATTCTGGGAAAGTTCTAATTTTTAAGTTAAAATGTAGTAGTAATGTAGTAAAGTAACAAATTCCCTAAAAACAAATTAAATCCTTGAAAGAAAAGAAAAGTTGAAGAGTCTTTACTTGAATTCCCCCCTTTCTCTCACTGTGCTCGCGCTTTTGGCCAATATGACAAGTGAAGGTAAAAAATCTATGATCTACATGAACTACATATTGGTAATTTTTATTAAGAGCAAACTTAAGAATCTGAGTTGTGCTATAATTGTGGTAGAAACATGGGTTGGATTAATAGGAGTGAGGGGCTAGTGATAGCAATGAAGTTTGGAGTAGTTAGGTGCAACCACCGAGTATTTTTTGACTCCTAGTTGGAGGTGATATTACTTTTCTCTCAAAAATAGATCAATAGAAGAAACATGACACAAATGGTCCATAAAGGGAAAGGAGAATTTTTCGAGGATGAGAGTAAGTCAGCTTTTACTTTTAAAAAAACATGCAACTTTGAGTCAATATAATGCTATGAAAACTAACATTCTGAAGGTCTATTGGTAAAAAATAGCCAAATTTGGATTTTTCCAAAATAGAAACACGTGAGGAGTAGCTCTCATTAGCGATAAATAACGAGAAAGTAGACTTAGATGGTACGCAGGGGCGGATCCATGTAGGGCCGAAGCGGGGCGGCCGCCCCAGTTCACTTTAAAAATAAAATAAAAAATAGGGCATATATCAAATAGTCCCTCAAGCATTTTTTAATACACGTTTACTCCAAGCCATTTTATTTTGCTCCAAAAAGTCCTTCACCATGCCGCTGGCACGGACCTTTAAGAATAAGAGAATATTAGTTAAATGGGTGTTTGAGTGACTTTTTGGTACAAAATAAAACGCTTGGACTAAACGTGTATTAAAAAATGTAAAATTTTGATCTCCTCCACCACTTACCCTGCTGCTCTCTCCTCCACCAGGTATATTTTGATCTCCGATGATTCGATCCCCAAATTTTATTTCTATTTCTATTTATATTTCATCATTTGTTTATTTTGTGAAATTATATATGAAATTATATATGAAATTAAATTTATAATGTAAAATTAAATGTGAAATTAAATTTATACTAAAATTATTGATTTATGTTGTATTAATTATCATATGATATTTGATAACGGTTTTTAGTGTTGAAAATGAATATTATGCTAAAAAAAAGTAAAAACAACAAAAAAATGCCCGATAAAACTCGAAATAACCCCCCAAAAAATTGCTTCGGGGGCTAACGCCCCCGAACCCCTGGCAACACTTGAAAGTTTCACCCCAGGATCCGCCACTGATGGTACGGGCATGTTTTGCATTGCACCAGTAGATGCACCTATAATAAAAAGGAAGATTATTGAAAATAGAGGGTAAAAGAGGAAGGGGTCACCTTAAGCTATTATGGAAGGAATTTATTAGGAGAGATTTTAAGGATTTAAACTTGAATGAAAATATTACTTATAATAGATTAGAATGGAAAAGGAGAATCCATGTGGCCGATCCCCGTGTGATGGGATTAAGGCAAGGATGATGATGATGAAACACGCTGAACTCAAAGACCGCGTGACATTTTCATTGGTGGTGTTTTATGACGATTGCCGCACGAGAATCATGTGGAAATTGTAATGCCACATCACAAAAAAATCCCCCCAAAAGGGAAAATGATGATGCGGCAGTCTAGTGCCTTCCAAACCAGAAATATTCCAGATAAAATGCTAAACGTACGTTATAAGTTGACTTGGAGTTGGAAAATCTATTTCCAAGTTGGCTTGGAGAGATGTTCCTTGGTAAAACTTACCTTGTTTTTTGAATTGTATGCCACCAATATTCAATCAAAAAGCAAGAAGGATAATAATATTATCGCAAATTCTCTTACCATTCATTTTAATAAAAATATTATTAGTAAAACACTATTCAATGGCTGGAGTCAACTCGGTTCGTGCACCAACGTTCCGAAACCACGGCCCATACTTATTTATTATTGAAATCAAATTAACTCAACGAATTCGAGTCACCTAGTCACCGTGGTGACATGCCCTGGTGACCAATACGTGATGCGAGTGCGGGTGCGCGAGAGCGGCGAAATTAAAAATATACATATGTGAGCACCAGGAGAGTGCTTCTATTTATTTATATATATTGTAACATTTTTTTATATTAATGCATTATTAAGTATAAGTTTGTACTAGTGAGTCTCATAGTGTACTCACACTATTTGGTATGAGAATAATCCCACATTGGGTGAGAGTAGTGTTGTCTCTTAACAAGCAACCTATAATTACACACATTTGATATCATCTAAGACATACATCCCACATTGGTTAAGAGAGAAACTTCCCAAGTTATTTGTGTCTATAAAGGTGAGCCATGCGTCTATTAAAGGCCAACACATGGTTTCAGTATTGTGGGCCTGAAATCATGGAAGTCCCCTAGAAAGGCATTTACAACATTAATCATAAAGCCTAGAATTGAGGAAATGTCATTTTTTTCCTTCTAATATCCGACTTTGACTAAAGAAGTTTGTGAATTTGACCATCTCAATTCGCGATTTCTACTCAAATTCACAAAGGTTTTATAAATCCGTGAATTTAGTGTGGGTGCGCCACCCCAAGTAGGCGGGTTAGGGCATTAAGGACATGCCCAATTAAAGCGCAACATGCAACATTTGGAGTCAAATTTTTTCTTTTAAGGTTTTATTATCCCTTTAATAGTGTGTAATTGCATCCGAAAGCGGTAATGAATTAAACATTGGACAATGGAATTTTGGACCGAAATCGCTTCTTTGAACAGTGTAGTAAAAGAAATGTGAAGAAAAGGTCCGCCAAATCTTTTACAATGCTAGAAAACAAAATAAAGGACATCCTGTTTCCCAATTGTACTTTTTTAAAATTAGTGTATGTGACGTAAACTACAAGTAAAATGGCTAAAAAGAAACACCAAATCCTAATTTTAGAGAGAGAATCAAAAGTTGTCTTATATTTAAAGAATAGCAAAAGTAAGTACAAATGAGATTACATGGGGTATTTATATGGGAAGAATTACTTGCTAATCAAGTAATTAACTAAAATGACTAAAATGACCAACTAAAAACATAAGAATGCCTAATTAGTCCAAACATGCTTGGAGGTTAATTAAGGAAAGAAAATGCCTAAAAGAACTAAAAAATAGAAAATAGAGATAAAATGAAAAATAAAAGTACCATCACAAAGGATTCCCACACTCTCTCCTCAAAAAGAGTTTGTCCACGAACTCGAAGGGGAAGATCAAGAGAGTCACCCTCTAAAACTGTAATCAATGCATGGCCAGGCGGATGCTCAGTGTCATAAAGGTACTCCGGTGTCTGATCCATCGGCAAAAGGGCCCGCCGATGCGGGAGGGGGCAATCTGAAGCTCGATGTCCCATGTTGCCGCAATTAAAGCACCGGAATGTGGGAGGACCTGGATGTGTCGCAGCGGAAGTAGTGGTGGGTGGAATAGTGGTAGACGATGCCGATGCTGATACCGTAGGAGGAGTAAAAACCAATGAAGGTGAGGGTCGGGGTGCTGGAGGAGCTGTAGGCGCTGCATGGTAGGCCTCGTCTTTAGTAGCATACTCTATCGCCTTTAGAAAGGTCGGTATCTCTCTCAACCAAAGATCTTGCTGAATATGTGGGTGGAGCCTTAGAATATAGCGGCTGATCCGGAAGATGAGCTCTAGTGCAAAGGAGCTGAAACTGCTCCGTGTACTCTACCACTGAGGAAGTATCCTGATGGAGAGACTAAATGCGTGTAAAGAGGTCGCATTCGTATGTCGGGGGAATAAATGAGGCTTGAAGAGCAGCCTTGAGGTCGAGCCAATCCTGAATGAGAGGGAGTTCAGTAACCGTCCTACGGTAGCAAAGATCATTCCACCAAACTCGGACAAAACCCTGAAATTTGGTGGCGGCTAGAAGAACACATGAGTGGCCCTGAATTTGCTTGTAGTCGAAAACTGTCTCCATAGCGGCGAGCCAGTCGGTCATATCATCCGGAGAGAATCTACCATCGAACATAGGAATATTTATGCGAATATCCCCCTGGAGACTCCTCGAAAGTATCTGAAGTGCTAATGAAAGTGGGTCTCCATTTTGATGAGCTCCTAAACCCATCACGTCACTCGACACAGGTGCAACAGGGGTAATCGGAATCGGAGGTACCTGAGCAGGTGGTGGATGAAGAGGATGAGTATGTGGAACCATAGGAGGTGCTGGAGGACAGAAGTGGGGGCATGTGCCGATCAAATGGCCAAGCTCTCCACAATAGTAGCATTGTCGGTCGCGTAGGGGTACAAAATGAGGGCCACCGGGTGGGGGTGGGGGAATCCAATCCAGGACGCTACGACGAGTATTCCCGACGTCGCTGGATGAAGAAGAATCGGTGTAAAATAGGAAGAGATCATGGTGGGATGGTGTGTGACGTGAGGGTGGAGGGAGTACGTGTGGGTCAATGGTCCGGGGGTTGTGTATATTCAAATATCCACCAAGATCATAGGGTTGCCCATGGTGACCTAATGGGATGGTAGGATTGTATAGTTGACATGGATCGAGGTCGGGTGGACGTCCAAAGGTCCCAATTTGTTGACTGATAACCCCGGGATAGCCGGAAAAATAGGGGTGGCCGAAAATACCAGGTTGCCGAGGGGCGGGGATATGATCCGGTTGTCCCACAGATAGCCCTACAGTTGGTGCATTCTCGGGTAGGGATGAAAAATGTCTGAAAATTTGTTTTTCGAGAGACTCGTCTTGATTGCAGTGTTGAGGAAATCAGGGGCATGACTCGGGCATAATTGGTTCAACTTCTTGAAAATTTTCAGCACATCAGAGTTGTTTGGGAAATTGTCAGCTTTGATAAACCAAGGGGGGCAGACGGGAGATCTGGCTTGGATGGATCACGGCGTCCCAAGCTTTCTTGAGTCCCTTGATAACCTGGAGGATCATCCACCGGCGCCGGCCTCACGTGCTCTGGACTACTGAGATTTTTTTCACTGCGGGGTCACTAACTTTGCAAATTTCGGCCTGGCCATCGGTGGTGGTTTTCTGAATGGGGGAGCGGTGACCCAAAATCCGGTCACTTACGTGATTCTTGGGCAAGCCGCAGGAGGTGGGATTGCCGCCTTGGGTCGATGTCGACTTTTTTCCATTTTCTTGTTTGGAAATTTCACCAATAGCCTCTTTTTCGGGTCGTCGGACAAGGGTTTCTTGTGTCTCATTTGTGTTGCTAGGGTTTTGTAATTTGGAGAATTGTAGAATTAGGGTTTCAAATTGTTCTTGATTTTTTCTTGTCAATTCATCCATTCGCCGTGTCAATTCTTGATTGTCATTTCTCAATTCTTGAATCTTTCCGCTTGTGGCTTGGATTTATTTGGAGCCATTGCGAGTAGTGTACGATTTTGAATACCAACACACCAATACACCACATGGGGAACGACACCTCGCTCTGATACCAATTTGACGCAAACTACAAGTCAAATGGCTAAAAAGAAATACCAAACCCTAATTTTAGAGAGAGAATCAAAAGTTGTCTTATATTTCAAAAATAGCAAAAGTAAGTACAAATGAGATTACATGGGGTATTTATATGGGAAGGATTACTTGCTAATCAAGTAAATAGCTAAGATGAGTAAAATGACCAACTAAAAACAAAAGAATGCCTAATTAGTCCCAAACATGCTTGGAGGCTAATTAAGGAAAGAAAATGCCTAAAGGAACTAAAAAATAGAAAATAGAGATAAAATGAAAAATAAAAGGAACATCACGACGGATTCGCATCAGTATGATTTTTAAAAATGAAATAAAAATTAATAACTGAAATAAAAATTATTAACTAAAAACAACCGTTAATTCAAAATTATCTTCTCTTTAACACCATTCATTATTATTGTGGATTATATAGTTTACCCCCTTTGTTATGAATGTAAAGTTGATCAATATTGTTTTCCTTTTCAGTGCAACCAAGCAAACATATGTTTGTTGTTTTTGATATATTTTCCCTTTCGTAAAGGTTTGGAGTTTGACTGGATTCATAAAGGAAGGACATCCAAGTATTTTAGTAATGTGGACAAATGTCTTCAAAGTTGTATGTTTCTTTTCTTTATCCTGTTGAGTATTAAGTTTTTTCTTACATTTTTTTTCAAATACATTAATCATTGTTCTACTCACTTAATATTTATTTATGGTTGTAAAATGGTGTCTTTTGTTGTAGGCTACTTTGTCCATACACTCCAGTTTTTACATGAATGAATAATATATTGATGTTATTATCTTGATCATACTTGGGCAATTGAGTGATTTTTCTGCTACACGTTTGAATGATGTTGAACTTCAAGATAAAGGTTCAAGCAAGTGAAATCATGTCATTATTGTAGTCGGGAAATTACACAAGTCGACCAAGCTTCCTAATGTTGATGATAGCTTAATTGTGATTTCTTTATTGTAGGATTCTATATCAATTAAATATCATATATGTTATTTCAATTGATAAAATCAGGGTAAGATTAGATCAAGGAGGGATTAGCGTACTGATTTTTTATTAAGAAACAACACAGCTTTGTTGATTCAGGAAAAATACAGCCGTCGGGGAACTAGGGGCCCAATGTTGTGGAAAACAAGAAATAGAACAAAATCATACTGTAAGATGAACAAGATGCAAATTCTTTTAGAAAAGAAAGCAGATAACAAAGTCAGTAACAACAGCTATTTCGCTAACTACAAGTGTAGTTCAAACACAAGCATACAAAGATCATATTATAGGCTCAAACACTTGCTATAAGGGAAAAATCTGCGATTCTAGCACCCCTTAACAACTTGGGAATAAGTTATCTCCAATGATTTTTGAAATCGAAAATCCATATCGTGAAACACCTTTGTTGTGGAAGCCCTAAGAGATGAAACAAATATAATTTTATCATCTAGATTGTCCCTTTCCACCACCTTTTCTTATAAAGTCTTAGAATTTCTCTTAACCTAATATTCCAAACCTAAGCAAAGCAATGCAATGCCACAAGAACTTGGCTTCCTTCTTATTCCCATTTAACCCTCGATCAATTACAAGAAAATCATGCCAACTTACGGGGAAATATCCTCCAAACCATCTCCCCAAAAATAATAGTCCAAGAAAACAAGTTTAATTGCAATTTAGCAAGATATGGCCCACACTTTCTCCATCCCTCCGACACGGTTGACAATTTGATTCTTGGTCTCTTACTTTGGAAAATATCACTAATATAATACTCCCTCCATTCTAAATTAAGAGTCCACTAGTCCTTTTTGATTTGTCCCAAATTAATAGTCCACTTTCCCTTTTTGGACATAATCAACGAATTAAATTCCACTATAGTGAGAAGTATTGATCTTGGCCATTGATTGAATGTATTCTTAATCTACACAAAAAAGATTAGGAACTCTTAATTTGGGATGGAGGGAGTAATAATTATCTTCCTTTGAAGGTCCCCCTTGCCTTTAGATCATTTTGTGAGGTTTAAAAAGGGAGAGAGGTGGAGAAACCAGCAAGCAAGATATGATAATGAGACATGGAAGTAAACATCAATAAGGTAATTGAAACCCTCTTTTATAACTGGTTGAGGCTAATCGACAAACTATCCCATCATTATATACTCTTAAGTGAGAGGCTCACGCACGCCTATCAATATAATTCTGACATATGTTCTCACATAGCTATCACGTTATCCCCCAAACTAAAATGCCAACTTAGTAGAGAGCCTAAGTTAGCACCTCTTAACCCCGCACAAACAATATGTAGTCACAATAGCCTTGCACATTCAAATGATGCACAATCAATATCCCGTCACATAAACATATAGCGATGCAACATAACTATATATGATTACGACGCTCAAATCCTAAATCACATAATCCCTTAGACTACCTAGGTGCCATAATATACATCACTATCAAACAACAAAAGGAATATTTACCCTCTTACATCTTTTCTCTAATTACCTAACAATAAGTCTCTCATATAATCCATTTATAAAAATATTTTTATTTGTTTATTTATTTGTATTTCTACAACTCAAGTCATGCTAAAAGGAATGAATTTGACTCGATTCATACGTTTATAAAAAGTAGCAACAATAATTTTACACGGTACAAATCCATAACCAAAACACGTTCTTCTAATTATCTCATTAAGGTTTTATAAAATTATTAATTCGATGTCTTTTATTTAAGTTCAACAATAATTCAAGTAAATTCATGAAAAGAAATTAGATTAATCGATCTCATGATCTCTTTTATATTATCAATACTGGGGTTCGTTACCAAACATCATCATATAGAGTTAGCAATTGTTTAGATTTTTACCATAATCAAGATCAATAATTATAAATACTCAATTTTTATTCCTTTATCTAATCCAGAACCCTTGGTTAAATTAGGTTTGGCAATAACATATTTAAAGCAAAAAAATAGAATATAAACTTGCCTTAAAAGAAAAGTAGTAAAATATGATCTTCTAGGTATCCTTCTTCCTTGACTAAAATCTCACCTTTTATTGTATCCAATCAAGTCTTCAAGTTCTAAAAGGGGTGAGTTTTTTGAGGAGAGGTTTTAGGGTTTGTTCTAGTATACATGGATAGCTCCCACGATGCACGTACAAGTTTCTTGTCTTACAGGGAAGCAACAAACAAAGGTACCGAAAATTGACATGTTTTAAACGGGCATGCCACAGATGCAAAGTCTGAAATGGAAGTTCATCATATGGAATAAAACTAGGCAAGACAGAGATTATGAAACCGAATGTGAGAGGTTGCGATCGAGGATTCCTGAAGTAGTAGATACCATCGAGAAAGTAACCCTTGTTAAAAATTGACGTAAACTACACGTCAATGGCCAAAAATAAAAACTAATATGATTTCTAAAAAGAGAAACATAGAATTTCATATATTTCAAGAATGAAAGCTATCTCCAAATGAGGAGTACAAGGGGTATTTATATGGGGGAATTATTTGCTAGCGAAGTAATTACCAAAAAGACTAAAAACGACAATCATTAGCAAAAATATACCTAATTAGTTCCAAACATGCTTGGAGATCAATTAAAAGGCATAAAAGAAAATAAAAGGACTAAAATAAAAGGAAAACTAACGGCAAATATTGAAATGACAACTAAATCCTAAAATAAACGCATTTCCATCATTCTCCTCGGCTTCAAAAAAAAGTTCGTCCTCGAACTTGAAAATTGGATATGCGTGTAAAGTCTTCAAAATATGCGTCCGGGAAAAAAAACACGAAAATGCATTTTGGGGTTTCATTAGTCACTGTTTGACAACAAGCGACCAAAAAGAAGGTCACCCCCGAGGTAAAAAGTTAGTATAGGGTTTGATGGGTAAAGGGATTGGTTGTGGATGGAAAACCCTGGAATCTCGAGAGGAGGGGGTTCCTTAGTGGGTTTAGCTTCCATAAACAACCCGCTGGGTTTGAATGGGTCGGGACAGGGAATTTTTGGACTAGGGCTTGTGTCGGGTATAACAGGGGTTGGGTTTTGGTTAGAGATGAATCGGGTTAGGGTTTTTAAGGGTCAGTTTGACAGGGGTTTGGGTTGAGGCCAGTGGCGGACCGGTTAGGGGCTTTTTGAGGGTTGTTGGGAAGGGATTGAGGTTGGAGGCCTGTCGAGTTCCATTTTGCTCGGAGGTAGACCCCTATGGGTCGTCCCCGAGTGCATGACAACGAGGTTGACCCTGGGAGGTAGGGGCGACGCAAATTCCATGCGGACTGGAGAAGATGGGGCCATCGCCTAGGGCTTGAGGGGCGGATTTCGGTGGTTCATTCGAGGCAGTATGGGGTGGAGGTTGGATTTTGGAGGAGAGGAGTTGGAAAAGGGCTTCAAATTGCTCTTGTTATTTTCGTTTCAATTCTTCAATTCTTCGATCGTTCTTCTCTTTCATTCTTGTCATTTGTTCTCTCAATTCTTGATTAATCTCGTCTTGAAATCGATTCGTTTGCTTGGGGCCATCGAAAAGTAGTGTATGATTTTGAATACCTACACACTAATGCACCAATTGGGGAACAACACCTCGCTCTGATACCAATTTGACGTAAACTACACGTCAATGGCCAAAAATCAAAACAGATATGATTTCTAGAAAGAGAAACAAAGAGTTTCATATATTTCAAGAATGTAAGCTATCTCCAAATGAAGAGTACAGGGGGTATTTATATGGGAGAATTACCCGGTTGGGCTCGCGTCGTTCCAACAACCGGCGGGGAGCACCTCAGTATATGATCACGCGCAGTAACTGGGAGTCCTATTACACCTAAGGCCAATTTCAATTCACCAAACCAAGGTTCATCTCGTGTAGTGATCGTGGACTCGTACAAGGATATTGAGTAGACGGTTGATGTATCAGACTCGATCCCATCTTTCATAGCATGCATTCCCATTCGTGTCTCAACTGATTCGGTAAGCTATGTGTCCGGTGCACGGAGAACTGCCTTCGGTCCCCAAACTGATTTACTCGTGGCAACCTTCCGTCTGTCTAACCACCTATAATGCTAGTCACTATACTCCCACTGATTGTCCTTTTTAGTCTTTTTGGTAATTACTTGGCTAGCAACAAGTAATTCCCCCATATAAATACCCCCTTGTATCCTCATTTGGAGATAGCTTCCATTCTTGAAATATATAAAATTCTTTGCTTCTCTTTCATTAACAAAAATATGCCTAAGTAGTCTCAAACATGCATGGAGACTAATTAAAAGAGATAAAAGAAAATAAAAGGACTAAAACAAAAGGAAAACTAATGATAAATATTGAAATGACAAGTAAACCCTAAAATAAACCATTTCCATAAAAAATCCTTCTCAAACTCTGGTCTTGCAAGTGACAATGGGTAGGTTGCAAGTGACAATGGGTAGGTAAGAACACACTATAACAATTGAGCTTTTGACATGTTGGCTAATAAATGCAAAATTAAAATCAAAATTAAGAACGACTAGAACATAAGAGAGTAATAGTGAGAGACCAACATACATCTCCTTTACGATATACACTCGTAAAGGAACTGCTCGCGAGATAAACGACTAACTATTAGGAGCGATGGGTGAGGAAAAAAGGTGTGACCACCCGTCATTTGATCATTACTTTTGGAATTCAGGATTTTGGAGCCTCATGTGGGCTTCATAACTCAAATGGAGTAATTGTAGCAATGTTAGCACCGGGTGTTGATGACTCGACCCGAAGAGAGAGAGAGCTCAACAGCCCTAAAGAAGTCCAATTTTGGTTTACAACCGACTCAGGTCTTGTGCTCGAGGTTGAGTAGGCGCGACATCCAATCCTGAGGAGGGACCCTCTAATAGAGAACTGTGATCATGCGAGTTGAACTGGAGGGTTAGTTTCGAGCAAACTTCTGTATCAACTTTGGATGGAGTTAGAAGCACCGAGCACCTGACTCCTGAGGCACTAGAGAGGATCCCGAGCTTGCGATAAAAGCCATCTTTGATTGTTGGAGGGGTCGAGCTGAACGTTGAGCAAGACTGGGGTTGTGCTCTTTACCATAAACAGTAGCAAAGGTGTCTGTCTCTCAATAATATTATAAGAGGTTTGTTTAGGATTCCAGTTTTAAGAGAATCAAACTCAGATTGTAAATCCATCAAAATTGACAATATGTATTTGGCCTTTACTAGGCTACACTGTCTCTGCTGGAATAATCATTGAAAGGTTTATAACGAGTTAACTCCTTTCACCAGGATCGTTAATAGCAAAAATAACCGTAAATCGATGGGTTTAAGATGCACATGAGATCTTCTGATACAGTCAAATATGCGGGCATCTTTATGTGTATACGAATACATACATTTGATTCTGGGCTTTGTAGAATTTGAAGGTGTTGTAGATATACTTTACTCCATTGCGTTGGAACATCCAACTCAAGATAGTGCAATTGTCCAATTCCATTGAGTCAGTTTTCTCTTGGTTCCCAACAACTAACCAAATCCCGTTCCCACCATTATGCGGAGATAACATGATCTTGAAGCAAAATTGCTGCCATTTAATAGCTTGCTAAAGCAAAATTGTGTCGAGCAAGAGACAAGAAGTTAATGGTAACCAATCGGATTCATAGCCAAGCTACAAAAATATCGTCGGACACACCGGCAACCCCATAAATGGAAGAACTGCATATCTTTGATGCATAATAACCAAGAACACAATCCTAAAGAGTGTGAAGAACTCCGGACCAAACCTCACACGACTGAAAGAGGGAGATCGACCCTGTAAGTGAAATAGAGAGGGTGAAACCTATGACGGATTCTCTATATCAAGTCGTACACCTTTATGGACCCTTCGTAACCTGCTACTGATCTAACCCAAGATCTCACTGGTGACAATAGACTGCGATGAGGCTCACCTTGGTCGAAGCGGTGGCTAAGGAGGGGGTGAAGAGCCGGCGAGGTATTTGGAAACCCTAGGGCTTTAAGAGTGATGAGTTAGAGTTATGGTTAGAGAGGGGGGCTATGGTGAGAATTTGTTTTAGCTATCATATAAAAAAAGAAGTTTATGAAGACTTACCCTATAAGGAGCCCCAATAATTGTACAAACTTAGGAAAATGTTACAAATCTGGAAACTTCAGAAGATTACAAAGTCGAAAAATAAAAGATTATACAACTAAGGCCCAAAACACGTCGGCCGATACATACACGATACGTATCGGACGTATAGTATCGGGGGTAAAATGTGTCGTATCGATGAATGTATTGTTTTTTGTAAGTATCGGCGATAAGTAAGTATCACCCGATACATATGTATCAGACATATCGTATCGTATCGTCAATACATACTTTTTTGTTTTTCAACTAAAAACGACACTTTTCTTTTTTAGCCTACAAAAAAAGTAGAATAAGCAGAGGGAGTTCGTAATAGGGATTTGGGATTTGGTTTAGCAAAATTACGAAGGTTTGAAAAGAACAAGGAGAAGAACTTACAAACCATTACAGCGTTGCTAGGGTTTCTAATTACAAACCAGATCACATACTCCTTTCTATTTCTTCTTCGATTTAGGTGACAGTTGATTTTCCATTGATCGCAACCTCTTTTTTTTTTTCTTTTACTATCGTCTTCCTTTGTTTCTTATTCCCAACAAATTTATTTACTTTGTGTGGATTAGTGTCTTGTGCAAAGTCACTATATTATTATAATATAATAAGTATAATTGGTCTTAGTGGCTATGATTATTGTATAAATTATTAAATGTTTTGTTTATAATAATACATAGTCCATAATGACCACTGAGTATATTATTATATTTCAATTAATGGATTAAATTACTTACTTTTTGTTTTTTAATGTTAATATAGAAAGCTAAGACAAAAAGATCTAGTGTATGATTATTGCACGCAAGTTGGTGAAGGGAAAAATAAGAGGGTGAGATTGCTAAATAATTATTGTGGTGGTTGTCATTGGTGAGGAACAATTAGAAAACACTAGCTTTTGGAATTATGTTATGAAATATGATATCATGAACATTTGATTATATTTTGGACTGGTTGATGCTTTACTCATTATTTAATGCTTAATAGTGAATATAGTTTGTGTTGACTTGTTTTCTATATTATTTTTAGATACCACACACAAGTATTTTAATGTATATAAAATTATTTATATAATTATTGAAAATCAAAGTGTATCTTGCGATACGATACATGATATGATACAAATTTTTTGAGAAAACGATACGGCTCCGATACGCATTTTGACAACCTTGGCTATACGAATCCTATTTTCCCACTACGCTTGGTTCAGCGCAATATCCTTTGGTCAAACCACACGATATCAATTCCTTTTTTTTTTACAATATCCCACCAAGTCACTTTTAAGTCTACATTTACTCATAGTGCTACCATCAATATTAATAAATCACTCTTCCATATGGGGGTATTTATTGATCTATGTTTGACGTGTCCATACCATCTAAACAAATTTTCTCTCAATTTATCTTCTATAGGAGCTACTTTTACTCTTTCATGATAGGTTTGTTTCTAATTTTATGTTTCGATTTTTACCACATCTATCTTAACATCTGCATCTACGTAACGCCCTTTCTTTGCACATTTTGTTTCTTAGTTGCGCAACACCCTAACCCATATCATGACAAGTCTAAGTCGTCATCCTATAGAACTTCTGCTTTGAATCACCAATCACATAATATGCTAATGGCAGTTCTCCACGCGACCTAACACACTTTAATTCAATGAGTAACATCATCACCTAATATCTCAATTTCTTTGGATAATCGAGCCTAATAACAAAAATAATCTTGTAGGTATCTCTTTACCTTAAAGTTTCACCACATTGCCATTTGTCCTCTTAGTATTATGCCCTCCTCCATATACTCTGCTTTAATCCTACTTATTATAAACCTTTTTGTTTCTTTCTCTCCACACTTTTAATCATTGTCTTAGTCTCATCCACTAAAATAATGTCATTTACAAATACCATACATCGCGACATCTCATCTCGTATTTTTCTAGTCAATTCATTTATAACGAGCAAAGAGAGGACTTATTTCTGAACCTTGGTGCAACCCTACAAAATATTAATGATTGCTCCATTATATATATCTTTAATCACATCAATATGTCTACTAATCACTCTTTTTTAATTTAAAACTCACCATATTATTTTTAGGTATTTAATACGATTTCTCCAAATATATAAAAATCGTCTTTCTTTCTCCCTATACATTTTCATTGATCTCAATAAATAGATAGCTTCCATTGTTGATCTGCTAGACATAAACCCAAACCGATTGTTTCTACTCTGAATCTATGTTATATAACTCTCCCCCAAAGTTCCATTGTATGACTCATTAACTTAACAGATAATGTGAAAAACATTGTATATCAACTTTATTTTTATAAATAGGTACTAAAACATTTTTTCTCGATTCATTGAGCATCCATTTAGTTATAATAAATATTATTAAATAGATTTGTCAAGTCACTCCTTCCTTCCAAACCTCAATAGGAATACCATCGACTCCTAATGCTCCCACTCTTTTCATTTTTTTGTGCAATCCTAACTCAATTCTCTTAATTTTTTTTTGGAAAAATATTTTTTTTCGAAACTCTGCTAGTTCCTCCATATTCAATCTCTTAAAATATATTTTTTTCATCTCCTTAATCTCGTCATCCTTAACTAAGACTCTCGAATTATCACTCTTAATACACTGAACGTTGTTAAAATATTTTTTTTCTATCCCCAAGTTTAGCAAGTAGCAAGTTTATAAATATTTTGTTCCCCTTCTTTCGTTTTTAGTTTTGTATAAAGATCATCATACGCTATAAAGGCAACATCTCTTACCATTTTCTTAATTTCTTTCTTAGCGCGTGTACATTTATCAAGATTATCTTCGTTTCTACTCTGTAGTTGTTTGCCATGCTTTAAACTACTTTTTGTTTTTTTCACTGTTCTAAAAAACCCGCCTAGGCTCCGCCTAGGCACGTCTAGGCTTGAGGCTTGGGAGAAACGCCTCGCCTTAAGATTTTGACGCCTTATGCTTGGCAAAGCCCTTAAGGCGCACTTTTTCTCTAAAAACAACACTGCTTTAGTGAAATGATATCGCCTTTTAAAGATTTTTTTACAAGCCGGACCATTATTTCATCCAAAATAATCAAATAGTATTTTAATTTACAAATATTTAGACATATTTTTATGATATGTACAATTTTAGTATTTTAATAGCCTTGTTAAGGTTAAAAAATATTAAAATGTATTAAAAAGGCCTAAATGCCTTTTTACGCCTAAGGCCCGCCTAGGCTTCTAAGGGTTAAAGGCTTGGTCTCCACGCCTCGATCACGCCCCGCGTTTTTTAGAACCTTGTTTTTTTTACTATATTTCATACTTCTTCATTACACAACCAAAATTGTTTAGATTGTGCCCACCGCCTTGAATTCGAGGAATCTCTTTCGATATTCTATTAATGCACAAGTTGAAGCATGGACACGTAATACGTGTTTCGACACGCGATACGCGACACGTGATTGATCCAAAAACTAGGATACGACACGCTATGATACGTAATATATAATATATATTTAAATATATATATTCATGAAATAAAACAGATTTTTTCATAAAATACATTATTAGAGTATTCTTAACATGAAATTAAGAAAATGGACCATACAAAACAAAATTTAAACAAACCTTGACATTAAGAATCATAAATAAAGTAGAATCACCATCACATGTCGGAGCGTGTCGCGTGTCCGACTTGAGTCAAAGTTGACTCGTGGCTTCCGGGAGAGTGTCCGTGTTTCATAGTGTCCGACACGACACGTTGCCTTTTGAGAAGTGTCCGTGCTTCCTAGCAGCACAACCATCTTGTTCATTACACAACCATCTTGTTTTACACTATGTTAGCCTCATCTTTGGCATTTCATTGCCACTTCTCTTAATATTTTTATATCTTTAAATATTTCTAATTTCTCTCTTTTTAAGTTCCACCACTTAGTTTGTGGGTCAATCTTCTCTCTTCGCCCTCGTGATTGAGTAATGATATTTATATGCAAGTCCATTATCCTATGTTGTGAGGTTATGCTATCTCCCGAGATAACCTTAAAGTCTTTACACTTAAATCAATCTTCTTTCTTGGTAATGAACGAATCTATTTGGATCTTACATGATCCATTTCTAAAAGTTGTCGAATGTTCAAGCCTCTTTTTTGAACTTGTATTTACTAGCATAAGTTATAAGCCATCGCAAAATCTAAGTTAGACAGACTCTCCACCATCGCTCCCATCTCCAAACTCATATCCTCCACACACCATTTTAATCCTACACGATCTTCTTCTGCATGGCCATTAGAATCTCTGTATATAAAATTTCTCACCAGGTATTTCGTGAATTAGTTCATCCATTTGATTTCAAAATTATATTTTGTATGTTAATTTAATCCTACTTGCGGTGCACGAACACTAACAATATTGATTACGTTTTCACCTAATACAAGTTTTACAAGTATAAGTCAATCGATTCTCCTAATAACGATTACGATATCTTCCTTTAAGGTTCTTTATCTACTATTATTTTGATTTTGTTTCTATGTCTAGCCCTGTATTCCCTATTTTTCTAGCTCTCTCACAGACCCATTGAGTATTCTGCAAACAGATTATGTTAATTTTTCTTCATCCGAACTTTCTTTATTCTCTGTTTCTCTACTAGCTCATTCCCCTGTTTCTCTACTAGCTCATTCCCCCTTCCTGTCAAAATCCATATATTTAAAGTCGCTAACCTAAGTCTACTTCCGTGCACTAATTTCCTTACCAGCACACGTCTAGATTCGTGCAGGAACCCTTTCCCATTTCTCATTGCATCCGAGTGCCGATGCAACTCCCCTTGCCTATTTTTTGAGACACCGTGTAGGAGGAACGCTTTCGAGACACCTGGTGGCAGGTGCAATGCATCACATACTTGCATGAGAAATGTCCCATATTAGCTCATATATTCACAAGATTCATACATGTTCATAAAGATGACAGTTTTATATTGGCTGCCAGCTATAACACAATTCTCTTCTTTATTGGGACTGACAATGTATAAAATAAAATATAAAAGTTAAGCATGACACATAAGGAGTTACAGACGGCCCAATATAAAGTGTAAGTTACAATGATGATTAAAATAACTATTGAATCCAACGTGGATGATTCGTTTTTACTGTTTTTGCAGGGAGGTCTGCATCAGGTATCGTGGTTCCAATTTCTCCCCTATGAATCTGATTCCAACGTTTTGCCAGATAAAAGGTTTGATTTTTAGACAGTTTAGCATTTCTATTGTTAAACTTCTTTTCAATGGGAAAATTTAAATTGCAATTGTTGAGAGTAAAATGGCACCCCATACTATTGCTATATAGCAAATATACCTATTGGTGCAAGTAACCCTAAACTATGAAAAAGTTGCTAATAGATCCTCATTGTGTCTCTGTGTGCGCGCGCGCGCGCGCGTGTGTGTTTGGGGGGTGGGTGGGTGCAAACAATGTGAATTGTTCAGGGAGGTATCTGCAACTAGCTTGGTTGTTCAGGGGGTTTCTTGCAATTTACCTTATTATGTATTATATGTTCAGATATTTTAGAATCCAGATCACTTTTATCTGATTCTTCTTGATATCTTGGATAGTGTGAAAGTGGATCAGAAAGATGCTGCTACACGACTAGTGCTTGCCTCCCATTTGCAGTTGCAGAAGGAAGGATTTCTTAGCACGTGGACCAATTCTTTTGTTGGACCATGGGACCCATCTCAGGGTTTACACAACCCTGGTAAAGATTGTAAGCAGTGTAATTAATGACTTTGACATCATATCTGGTTCTGACTGCATCTCATTTGAAATGTGCAGATGAGAAAATTAAGCTCTGGCTTTTTCTTCTTGGGCGTCATTCAACTGTTGTTGATAAAGCTCTGGCTGCTGTATCTAGATTAAGAGGTATACTTCCTTTACTACTCTAATTATAAATTGCATATTATGTTTGTGGTGAACTCATTTGCCCGAAGCCCTGTTTGGTTGTGCTTGAACTATTTGAACTAAGGTGAAAAATATTTTTATCTACTCGAAGTAAAATTTGGATGACCGTTTTCGTCCAAAATCACATTATTATAGTGCACACATTTATTTACAAGTTTATGGTGACAAACTTGATCTTGGAATATGTGTAATAACTTTTCCCATTATACTTTTTGCCTAAGTTAGAGGTCGGACTTGGTGCGATGGCAAGTGCTTGCCCGCCATGTCGGGATTCGAGTCTTGGAAGCAGCTTCTCCCAAAAATGGAGTTAAGGCTTGCTTACATCAACCTCTCCCAAAATCTGTTAAGAGTGGGAGCCTTTTGCACTGAGTACGACCTTTACTTTTTTCCCTAGTGAGGGCCTGAAGTTGAATTGTTTCATTTCAACTGGCTGAATAATCCATTTCTGCTTTATCAAGGGCCTAAACCTTTTTCATTTTGATAAAATCCTTTAACCAATTTAGTTGTTCAATAGTTACTTATTTTTTTGTAAATTGTGATGGAAGCTCTTGCATCTGGACTTTGGTTGGCTCCTGGGGACTCAGAAGAGGTTGCAGCCGCTCTATCTCAGGCTTTACGGAATTGTATAGAAAGGTTATGTTCGTGCTTCTCTTGGAATCTATTCACATTTTTGAGCATAAGTTGACTTTTTTTCTTTCTAATTTGGAATTGACAGAGCACTCATCGGTCTTTCATATATGAGATTTGGAGATGTATTTTCGAGATACAGTCCGTCTTCACAGAGTGAAGAACTTTTCAGGTTCATATAGATTTAGAAATGTCGATGCTGATATTTTTGATGTTCAGAATTATTATTATTAGTTCTACTGTCATAATTACTTTATTATTATAGACTTTCATATTTGTACTCAAATGTGCTTGGTAAATGCGTGATCTTGTCAAATGAATGTGCCACAGCTGATATTTGTATGCATATAGCTGTGCATTTCTTCATATCATAATTGGGATAAATTGGCAATTTGGAATTAATGGGAATTAATCTTATTAATGATACTTGCTATCATATGGCAGTTTTAAATTTAAGTGTTAAAGCTAATTTGGTTCAAAACAATGGAAAATGTTTAGGGATCGAAAGGGATAAGATGTATATATTGAGGTGTGAGTTTGATAATTTTAGTAGGTAGTTAACCTTTTACTTTTTGCTTTTCTCTATTTCAATTAGATAAATTAATAAAAAAAATGAAGATTATATAATCTATATCAAATGTTCAATTAACTAAGGGTTGGTTTTCGGTCATGGATTAAAAGACCAGAATAAAATTGTTCGAACAAATCACAAAATAATAAAAATTATAGTTTGATTTTTATAATCTTGCTAAATGTAGGACAAAAGTATATTAAGAGTGATGATTTGAGAGTCTTAGTCAAGGATAAAGAGATTAGGAAATGTGAAGAATTATTTTGAGTGGTTATTGGATGAAGATAATGGGAGTAGAGATGCTAAGTGGTTTAACTGAGGATATTGCGCTGAACTAAGTAGAATTGAAAACTAGGATTCATGTAGCCGACTCCAAATAGTTGAGAAAATGCTTTGTTGAGTTGAGTTGATTTTCTATTAAAAAGTCTGCACGCTGCACTCAGGATCATCTCTCAAAGATCATTTCCTTTTCTTAATGTCCCAAAGCTGTGGACATGAGGTCTTTATACATATATCTTATACTTCTGCTACCTCATTTTTCTTACTCGTTGCCCCAAAGCTCGTTTGAGGGGCATGGGCTTGATAAATACATTCAAGAACCTCCTTAAGTTGAGAAGAAGCATAAGATATGCAACTAAAACGAGAGAAACACAGGGCAAAGACAGAACATTAGTTAGTTTCTTTCTTTAAGAAACAAAATTGTGTTAATAAATGTTGAAAAATTACTATGTATCAGAAAACAAGAAGTCCTCATTCTGGAAAAACGAAACGAGAGAAACACAGGGCAAAAACAGAACATTAGTTAGTTTCTTTCTTTAAGAAACAAAGTTGTGTTAATAAATGTTGAAAAATTACTATGTATCAGAAAACAAGAAGTCCTCATTCTGGAAAAACGGGAAGAGAAAATACAAGCTTTTATAAAACACGACATCCTTCTAGCCTAAAACAGCAAAGCATATCACAAGATGTTTTTAGGACATTGCCCCCCCAGTGCCTAAATTTCTCTCAGCAAAAAGGCGAATCAAGGTTCTCGTGGGGCCTAGACGTCTATAAAACATGCAAAAGTTGTATATTTATAAGATTATGACCATTTATGATCAAAAACTTGAAATATATAGCATATATTACTATTATACATTGTTATAAAGAGCCACATCAGAAGAAAGACGATGGAGCTTGTACCACCATATGAAAAAAAAATATATTTAAATATCCAATAATCAACGAAAGAAAAGATATTGATATATATATATATATATATATATATATATGAAAAAAGATATCCAATTTGTGAAAAGAAAAATCAAAATCAACATATAAAATGTTATATGATGCAACACTCTTTGAATTTAATTATGTTTGCTTCTTTTGCCTAGTGAGAAAGATAAAGTCTCATTACGAATCAAGTGCTTACTTTGGTTAGTTTTGGTGTGGGGAATCGTTTAACCTTTCATATTATATTGGAAAATATATAGAATCAATATATCAACTGGTCCATTATTGTATTTGGAGCGTTTTCCAAAAAAATTTAATGAGGCGTGCCTAAGCCTTGCCTTGAGCCTGGGGCCTAGGCGTACAAGGCGCACGCTTTATTGAAGGAGGCTTGCCTGAGTGAGACAGGGTGTCGATGTAGCCTAGGCATGCCTTTAACAACAATGCTTAAGACGGGTCTCACACAACTACATGTTTATTAATTAATTTTTCCATTGAAGATTGAGAAAAATGTGGAGCACACGTCACATTTAAGACTATTGTTCCTATATAGTAAGGTCGCACTTGAGCAACCCAAACATAAAAATGTATAAAAGAAGTTTTTCCCAGAAAAAATGTAGCGCCAGTGGAACACCCCCCTAGGGTTTAAGGTTTTTAAGAGGATACTTATTTTTTTGTCGTCTCTTATGGATCATTCCAAAGGAGCTGCTCTCGCATTTTCCTTAGAGCCTGATGTTATTGTTTTGCTATACTTGCATATAACTTCCAACACCCCTCTCTTTCCGTTTTCGCGAATAATTATTGTGCTTTTCCTGGCTGTTGTGGTTATTCTTATATGTGTTGAGAGTAGATTTTTCCCCTTGCTCCGGCTATTTGATGAAATTTAATTAATTTCAGTATCGAAGGAATTTGTTGTTATTAAGAGTGCGTTTTGCGTACTGAAACGGAGAGTACACCAAATTAAAATTTCCTTTTCAAATTTAGTTGTGCTAAACTTAAAAGCACACCTTAATAGGCCTATGTGGCAACATTTACAAATGATTCATCATATACTAAATATTTTAATCTTATTAAGCATATTGATGATAAATCAGGGAAAAGTAAATCAACACACAGTGCTGGATCTACGATGAAAAATCCACTAATGAGAAAATATCGGGCCATAACAACACTCCCATTAAAAACTTGGTAAGATCTACAGAGGGGATAAGCGTCTTACAATCCTTTCACACTAACTCACACCTCACCATTTTTCTACCAATTCCTAGCAAGTTGGAGACCTCTGTAACGTTGACTATAATCTCATCATATCTCTATTGATCAATCGATCAATAATGATGCACTTGAACCGACTCGAATTCTTTTTCTTTATAATTGAAATATCTCTTGATTTCACTCTTGATGAAACCTGTCAGATGCATCATACGATCACAAATGTCCAAAGGAATAAATGTCTTAAGTTGTAAAAAGATTTTGAGTGACAAGTGTAAAATGGCTCACAAATTTTATTCTTTCTCTGTGTTATCGATTAATTAAAGAATTTGATTAAGTGCTAAAAAGAGAGAGAGAGATGAACAAGAATAAACTGGCTTTCTTTTCCTAAAAGATTTTTAACCTAAACACGAAGAACTGAAAACTGTAGCTTCTCTCTTGGTAAACTCTGATAAATTTGCTCTTTTGAAATTTTGAGAAGAGCAAATGGGAGTTAAGTAGGTTTTGAAAATAATTGAAATGATTTTAAAATCTCCATATCTAGATAAGCCACACAAACCCATGCTCCCAATAGCTTTGAGAGAGAGGGAGGGTGGGCTATTATCTGCCATCAGCTAAAAGGTGCTTGTTGGAAAAGATCTTCTAAAAAGATCTTTGTACCACCGAAAGGATTCTGCAATCTGGGCACGCATCAGCAATGCATCAATGATGCAAGGTCCCAAGATAA
The DNA here is from genome assembly GCA_949130495.1 of Sambucus nigra. Taxonomy (NCBI): domain Eukaryota; kingdom Viridiplantae; phylum Streptophyta; class Magnoliopsida; order Dipsacales; family Adoxaceae; genus Sambucus; species Sambucus nigra. The sequence continues at coordinate 154,237,847 of OX422218.1, forward strand.
AGAGAGATTTTTTCGATAATCTTTGATTCAGGGCTTGACTAACAAAGGTGACAAAGGTGATGACGTGACAAAAAGCTTTGCATCAGTGATGCAAATCCCCGTGGCCTGCCTCTTCGGTCGCGGCCGTTAAGTCTTTTTTTCTCACGTATTGTAATGTAGGCGTGACTATTATTAGGGCAACCCTGTCATTGCCGCAACCTCTATATAAGACCTCGACCTTATCATCATAATTGGCAATATATAATGCAATCATTCACTGTATAAAAGGAATTATCTACTAAACTATTAATTTCATTAATGATAACATAAGATCTCAATACACTTTTGAGCATAATCTCTTACAATCTTTGAAATCAACTATACTAATATAGAAAGGGAAATAACTAAGAGTGAATCTATAATGATTACAATCTTTAAATCAAATATCTCAAAACTCAAAACCTAATATCCACGACCTATGACTACAGGCTGCGGCCTGAACGACTCTTCTCCTCAGCCTATAATTGTCCGCGGCATCTATCCCGAGAAAATGAGGTATATAGAAAGGGGATGAGCTCAAATAGCTCAACAAGGTTTAAATCAAAGTCCCCAATACACATGTCAATATTAGTACTAACGGTAAAAGATATAGGATGAGACAATGGTAATAACAATGCAGATATGCATGAGTGTGCAATATAAATGACTAAGAAGGAAAGAATATGCATTTCCCACCCTTCAGATTTTCCCATTGACCTATGGCTCAAACTCCCAAAGGTCTCAAAGTCCGCGGTTTCCCTCATGGCTCTATCTCCCGTGGTTTGCTTACATTGTCCGTGACTCATATTTTGATAGCCTTGGACATCTAACCTTATTCTGGGCTTTTATTGACCAAGTCATGCCACAGGCCGCGACCTCCTCTCCAGTCCAAATCTAGAATAAGCGATCCGCAGTCTGGTGTTAACTCCACAGCCTTGGTCGTTCTCTACCAAGATGCAAGCCCCATCGTTAGCCTAGGCTCAATCTCCCAAAAAATAACCGTCTTGACCTCAAACACTAAGTAGGAAGCCCTCAAATAGACAATGATACTTCGGCTTGGCCACAAGGTGTCGCGACCTCAACAACAAGAAATTTTTTTTAGTAAAACAGTGGTTTTAAGCCTTTCTCTTAACTCAAATCCTCAAAGACCAAAGGTAAAACCCTACTTAAAAACTCATAAGATCAATAAAAATATCCTCAAAGTCTCTTATCCTCCAGTTCACAGTCTCCCACACAAGACCCATAAGAGAAAACCTCTAAACAAGGATTTAAGGTGAATAGTGGCACTCCATGGCCTACAAGCCTAGAAAACTCTAAAACTTCAATGAACATTAACAGTCATGGCCTTTATGCCCAGAAGCCTTGGCCTAAAACCAAGAACTCAGAATATAATGCAAGGGCTCATCTCATTCAATAGAAATAAAGAAAAGTAGAGTTTTAACAAGGAAGAAGGGGATGAGAACAGATCCTTCTGCTGCCTATAGGACCTCCTCTTTCTCCGATGAACAATAGACGTTCACGATCTCCTTTCCAGTATTTATAGCAACTTTGGAAAGTGTGCCAAGGGTTTCTAGCAACTTTGGAAAGTGTGCCAAGGGTTGGTATTTAAAGATTTTAATAGGGAACCTAGGGTTTTCTCTTTGGTACACCCTTTTCCGCAAATACCCCTTTTAAAGGGTATTATATAACCCTCTAAACTTGCTTCTCAAGTCATGACGTGATTAGGCCACCTCATCACCTCACGTGTTGAGCCCTTGAGGGTCCATGTTACCAGACTCTGTGGCCTTGTTACTATGGACTGTGCCCTTTCTTTACACTCCGTGACCTTTACATTCAAGAATATTACCTCTTTAGGAATTACAAGCCTTTCACTAGGCAGCGGCCTCTTATGGTTCTAGGGTCGTTATAGTCTCATCAACTTTAGGAAATTACGTTTTCGGATGAAAATAACTTAAAGCATACCTTTGAATAAATGGGGGTATTTCTCTCTTATGCTCGGCTCCAGTTCCCAAGTGGCCTCTTCCGCGGCCTAATGTCTCCTAAGCACCTTGACTAGAGGGGAATTGTCTTGGACCTCACCTTCTCCTTCCTTTTCGATATTTTAGCTGGGACCTCATCAGCTCAAATCTCCACGAATTTAATAGGCTGGTGATTAATAATATGGCCGTGGTCTCTAATGTAGTTTCTTAGCATTGAAACATGGAACACATTGTGTATATGTGACAACCTTGGGGGCAAAGATAGTTTGTAAGAAGTCTTCCAAGCTTTTTCAAGCGCCTCAAAAGGTCCCACATACCGCGGACTCGACTTTCCTTTCTTCCTAAATCTCATAACTCTCTTCCAAGGGGAAACCTTAAGAAATGCGTGGTCACCGGCCTCTAAGTCCACGTTCCTTCATTTGATATAAACCTAACTCTTCTGCCTGCTTTAAGCACTCTACAACCTCTCTTGAATCAACCTTACTTTAGCCGCGGCCTCTTCTACTAACTCGGGCCCTAGAAGTTGTCTTTGTGTTGGGACATCCCAACACAAAGGGTGGCGGCACCTTCTCCCATACAAAGCAGCGTAAGGGGCCATTTTGAAACTTTCTTGGTAACTATTGTTATACACGAACTCCACTAGGGGTAGGTGGTCTTTGTCTTTGGAAATTTAAAACACATGCCCTCAACATATCCTCAAGGAACTGATTGTTTTTTTTTCTCTTTTCCATCTGTGTGCAGATGGAAGGTTGCACTGAAATTCAACTGCGGCCCCATTGCTATTTGAAAGCTCCTCCAAAATCCCGAGGTAAATCAAGGGTAATGGTTAGATACTATTGTCACAGGGACTTTGTGGAGTCTTACATTCTCCTTGATGAAAAGTTTGGCCAACTGATCAACATTGGCCATGGTTTTAACAGCCAAAAAGTGCACGGATTTGGTCAATCTATCCACAATAACCCAAATGGAATCAACCCTTCTCTAAGTCTGCGGCAGTCCAACTATAAAGTTCATGGAAATATTCTCTGACTTCCATTTTGGGATAGGCAAGGATTGTAACAACCAAATTGGTCTTTGGTGCTCGGCCATAACTTGCTGGCATACTAAGCACTTGGCAACAAACACCGCGGCCTCTCTCTTCATATTAGGCCACCAAAAATTTTCCTTTAAGTTTTGGTACATCTTGGTGCTTCCGGGGTGAATTGCAAAGAGTGGGGAATGTCCTCCTTCCAACCCACTGACCTTAATCTCTTCATTTCACAAAGATCCTTGTCCCAAATCGTTAAGCCCCGCAGTCATTTAATCAAAAGGCTAACTTCTCTCCTTTCTCTAATTGACCACGGATCTTCTGGTGGTCCAGGTTCGCAGCCTGGGCTACCCTCATCCTCTCAATCAAACTTGGTTTCACAACAAGGGCCTTCAAATGTCTGCGGCTCTTATGGTCTATGACTTCAATCCCCATCATCTCCAAATCTCTTAAGATGTGTTCGTGGCTAGTAATTCTCAAGGCACTAAGGGAACCTTTTCTACTTGAGGCATCAGCTACCACGTTGGCTTTTTTCGGGTGATATTTAATTGAACAATTATGATCTTTGATTCTAACCATCTCCTCTGCCTCATATTCAAGTCTCTTTGAGTGAAAATATAGGTTAAACTCTTATGGCCCGTGAATCTCTTACAACTCTCTCCATATAAATAATGTATCCAAATCTTCAAGGCAAACACTACTGTGGTTAGCTCTAAGTCATGGGTGGGGTAGTTCTTCTCATATGGCCTTGGCTATTTAGAGGCATAGGCAATAACCTTTCCATTTTGCATCAGCACACAACTAAGGCCAAGATGGATGCGACCACTAACCAATGTTTGAAAAGGCGCGAGGCGAGGCGTTTTGGCTTCAACGTGGTGAGGCGTAAGCCTCACCAAAAGAAAAAAAAGAACAAAATAATATTAAAAAATACTAATAAAACCATAAAAAAATAAAGTAACAAAGAAAGAAATATGAAATAAAACTGCAAAAAAAAACATCTTTGAGGACTTTCTTACACAGTTAAACATTTTTTTGTTCCTCTGAGATGACTTTTTTACATATTGTTAATTTTATAATATGACAATAAATTAATCAATGCAAAATCAAATTGACCAAATCATTTTTTTTAGTTTCATTCACATTGGTTATTTTATAATATGACAATAAATTAATCGATGCAAAATCAAATTGTCAAAATCAATTTTTTAAGTTTCATTCTCATATTGGTTATTTTTTAAAAATTACTTTTAAGTTATAATAGTAAATAGTATAAGTTCAGTGCAATTTAAAAAAAAAAGTTACAATTTTAGAAAAATGAAGAGTGTTAACCTTTAAAAAACAGACTTCATGATGGAAGAAGAAAGACTTTTTTTTTCCCGCGCCTCAGCAAAAGGGCTTGAGGCGCATAGAGGCGTAAGCCTCAAATTCAACCCTGAGGCTTAAGCCTCGAGGCATTTTTTACCCCCTTCGCCTCGAGGCGTAAGCCTCAAACGCCTTTTTAAACATTGCCACTAACTTCTCTTTTAATTTTTGAAAGCTCTCCTCGCACTCCACATACGATATAAATTTCTTGTCTTAGTGTGTTAACGGGGTCAGGGGCATGATTATCTTGGAAAATCTTTCCACAAACCTTCTATAGTAGCCTGCTAGGCCGAGGTAGCTTCTAACCTCAGTTACTGTAGTTGGTCTCTCCCAATCAACAATGGTCGCGACCTTACCTGGGCCTACGACCAACCCGTCCTTGTTCACTATATGGCCTAGGAAGGGAATCTCCTCGAGCTAGAATTTACACTTACAAAATTTAGCATATAACTTCTCCTTTCCTAAGAACCTCAAACACTCCGCGGAGGTGATCGTCATGTTCTTTCGCAGTCTTGGAATTAATTAGTATATCATCAATGAAAACAATCACAAATTTGTCTGGAAAGGGTATGAAAACTCTATTCATCAAGTCCAGAAAAGTAGCGGGGACATTTAATAACCCAAAAGGCATAACCACAAAGTCATAATGTCTATACCTAGTTCTAAGGGCTGTCGTGTGAATGTCCTTATCCCTGCTCTTAAGTTGGTGATATCCTCATCTCAAATTAATCTTAAATAAATATGTAACATCCTTCAATTGGTAAAAAAGATCATCAATCCTAGGCAAAGATTACTTGTTCTTCACAGTCAGCTTGTTCAATTTCCTATAATCTATGCACATCCTCATAGATCCATCCTCTTTCTTTACAAATAGCACCGGGGCACCCCAAGGAGAAGGCTAGGCCTAATAAAGTTGCGACCCAACAAATCCTCCAACTGCTTCTTTAGCTCCTTCAACCTTGCGGGGACCATTCTGTATGGCGCCTTTGAACTGGGCGCGGCGTCTGCACAAGATCAATGCTAAATTCGACCGCTCTGTCCGGGGGCAGCCATGGAAATTCTTCTGGAAAAACGTCATTATAGTCCGCAACCACAGGGGCTTCTGCTAAAGTGGCCACAATGTTCTCAATATCCTTGACAAATGCTAAGTATCCACGGGACATCCCCCATAAATGGCCACAACCTCAGGGCCGATATCAGCAAAGATTTCCTTTAGATTTAGCTCCCCTAAAACTAACCTCGGCCTCTCCAGCTTTACATAAGGTAATCTCCTTAGTTACACAATCTATCTTAGCAATTTGGGTGGTTAATCAATCCATGCTTATGATCACATCAAAATCTTCCATTTATAAGGAAATTAAGCTAACTCCTAAACACTGCTCTCCTATCTCCGCGGCACATCCCCCATAAATAGCCACAACCTCAGACGAGACTCCTATCGGGAATAAAGGAGGGTCCCAAATCTTCGGCCTAATCTTCATTTTCGTGTAAAAGCAGTGGATACAAAAGAGTATGTTGGCCCAGAATTAAAAAGTACATAGGCATTTCTATCATCAATAGTAATAGTACCTGCTATCACGTCCTTAGCCTTCTCAGCTTCCTTGGCATTAAGGGCAAAGACTTTGGCTGGAGCCCGTGGCTTCTCTGCCTCCTTCTTTGGCAGCCTGCAACCCTTGGTTTTGTGACCTGGTTTGCCACAGTTGTAGAGTCTCATTCCTTAAGGGCAATCCTTGGCAAAATGTCCCTTCATGCAACAGTTGTAGCAAGTTATTGCCGCATTATCGCCTTTCTCTTGTTGTTTACCCTCCGTGGCCTTCTGATTAAGCTATGGTTTCGGAGCATATTCCAGTGGCTTCTCTTCTTCCCCACCTTTCCTCTTCTAACCTTCAGCCTTTCCTTAAAGTCTTGTTCCATAATTTGAGCCACCTCAGCTAGTTCAGTATTAGTCCACATCCTTGACCCCACAACTCTGATGCGGAGTCCACACTTTAAGCCCCTCTCAAACTTCTTAGTTTTCATCACCTCGGAGTCAACAAGGTAGGGGGCAAAGTGTGACGACTCTGCGAACTTTGTTTCATATTCACCCACGGGCATGGTTTTTTGAGTTAGTTCCATAATTTCCATTTCCAGCTTCTCCTTGCCGCGACAGGGAAATACTTTTCAAGGAAGAGCTCCTTGAATCTGGCCCACCCAATGGCCATGACCCCTCCTCCCAGTTGTGCCATCTTAACCATTAACCACCAATGATCAGCGTCAGCCTCAAACATGAATGAGGCAAAGGACACCTTCTGCTCAGTACACTTGAGGACTTCAAAAATCTTTTATGTTTTCCTTAACCAGGCATCGACCTTAAATGGATTAGGCTCTCCCTTAAAGGGCTCATGCCCGAATTTTTTAAAGTGCTCCATGGTGTAACCCGCAGGCCTTTCTTCACTTGACCTTGCAGCCATGGCCCTAACTGGGGCTTTCATGAACCCAACCACAACCTCAGGTATTCTCTCATTATCATTGGGGAGGCCGATTCCGCATCTCTGTTTACTCCTCTGCGATCACCTCTTGCCATAGTTTCTTCATTAGAATCGCACACGTATAAATCTTCCGTCCTAGACTAGGTCAAAATAAATCTCCCTAGACAAAATATTCCCATCACTCCTAAAGTCTCTAAGGTTGATCGCTCTTATACCAATTGTAACGCTCCGCGGCTTGCCCTATTCGACCGCGGTCGTTAAGCCCCTTTTTCTCACTTATTACAATTTAAGCTTGAATATTATTAGGGCAACCCTGTCATTGCCTCAACCTTATCTTCATATCTAGCAATGGAATTATCTTTAATGCAATTATTCACTATATAAAAGGAATCATCTACTAAACTATCAATTTCATTAATGATCACATAAGGTCTCAATACATCCTTGAGCAAAATCTCTTACAATCTTTGAAATCAACTTGTACTAATATAAAAAGGGAAATAACTAAGAGTGAATCTAAAATGATTACATTCTTCTAATCAAATCTCTCAAAACTCAAGACCTAATATTCGCGTCCTTTGACTACAAACCGTGCTCTCAACCACTCTGTTCGTTAGCATTTAATACTTTGCGGCCTCTATCCCTAGGAAACAAGGAATATAAAAAGGAATGAGCTCAAATAGCTCAGCAAAGGTTAAATCAAAGTCCTCAACCCACCTGTTAAAGTTAGTACTAACAATAAAAGATATACTAACGAGACACTGAAAATAACAATTCAAATATACAAGAATGTGCAATATAAACGACTACGAAGGAAAGAATGTGCATTTCCCACCCCTCAGATTTCCCTAATGAACAATGGCGCAAACTCCCAAAGCTCTCAAAGTTCGCGGCTTTCCCCATGGCTCTATCTCCCATTGTTCGTCCACACTGTCCGCGGCCTATATTTTGATAGCCTTGGACATCTCAACTTCACGAATTTATTCTGGGCTTATAATAACCCAGTCATGTCACTTGTCGGGACCTCCTTTCTTGCCCAAATCCTGGATGAGCGATCCGTGCTGTTCACTCCACAACCTAGGTCGAGCTTTGCACCTTGGCAAGCCCAATAGTTAGCCACGACAATCTCTATTGACCTCAAGCACTAAGCAGGAGACGCTAAAATAGAAAATGATACTTCGGCCCGACCATAAATGTAATACCCCGTATTTTTACGCATAACTATTTTTATGGAAAATGGATATTTATTTAAATTAACGGGAGAAAATTTAAATTGAAATTTATCCGATTTTATGATAATAATCACTAACGGGATGAGAGTTAGTAATTATTGAAATAATAGTATGGCCGGGAATGAGATACACGACAGTTATGTTATAAATATTTGGGACGCGTATGAGTCGCGTTAATTGTATATATTTAGGAGGTTAAAAGATAATTTATTTTGTATAACTCGGACGACTGTTTTGAGTGCGCCAGAGTGTCCGGAAGGGTCGAAATAGTCAGAAAACACTATTCGGGTATGTTATTTGGACTCCCGGACTTTTTAACCCAAAACGGCACCCCGGAGGGGTATTTTGGTCTTTAGGAATTTTAAGGTAATTAAATGGACGAAAGTTGGTAAAATTAAAAAGGCATTAAGGGTTAGTGGCTGTCAGTTTCAACCTACGTGAGAAGAGAGGGAAAGAGAGAGAGAACCAAGGAGGAAGAAGGAGACTCCATTGGAGCCTTAGACAAGAATTCAACCTTTCACAACAAAAAGTACACCAACGCGTAGATCGTGTCAGGAGGATCGTTCCTATACCAATTTCAACCCGCAAATCAAAAGTTCATTTTTAAGGCAAGTGATTATCTTGCTCTCCTCTTAGCAATTATTACTCTTGTTAACGTAGTGAGGTTTTAGAAAAACAAATACCAATTTGGGTTTTCCAATGATGAAATCGTGTAGAAATATTTAGAAAAACCTGATGGGGGTTTGCATGTAGAGGATTTTTCCCCTTAATAGAAATGTGAAAGTTGATGAACTAGATGTAAATTACGAATTAAAAGGGAGTTTTTATGAACAAATAAATTCTGGGTTCACGTTAATAGGATTTGTGGTAAAATTTGGGGATTTATTGAAATTACATGATGATTAGAAGGATTTGACCGCTAAAAATTATGTTATTATGTGTTCTAAGATGACTTAGGATAGTGGGAAACATTGTATTTGGGTTGGAGTGAATTTAGGTTGAGTTTTGAGTGGTAAAAATTGGGAAAAACGAAGTTGAGAGACGGACTGGGCACAACTTCGGAAATTTCGTTAGAAGTCTGGCCCAGGTCGTTCGAACGACCTCGTTCGAACGAGACTTCTAACGAGATTCCAGTAGTCCTTCTAACGAGTTTGGTGGTTCGTTTGAAACCCTTCGTTCGAACGACCCTCGTTCGAACGAGATTTCTGGGCCTGCTAACGAGATTCCAGAATGGTCCTTTTTAAGCCGATTTTGTTTCGAACTTCCCGTAGGCTTCTTTTAATGGGTGATAAACTAGAATGATCGTCGAGTGACTTGTATTGATAATTAATAGTGAGAGGAAAATATGTCGACCATCGGAAGGTATAAAATTCATAAAATTTAGGAAGTACGAAAATACAAGGTAGGGTATACACGAATAAAGTACGGGTTATAATAAGAGTTAAAATACGTACTGCAAACACTAGACTGTGGGAAAGCTAATGAATTCATATAAGTGGTGTGCATGCTTGTTGTTCAAAATATTATGTTTATAACATACCTAGCTACTGGCTATCGAACGGAGGTTAACGCGTTGTGGACAACCGAATCTAGTGTGCCTTCGGGGGATTTAGAGTTGCACCACTAGAGCATGGAATCTAGGTACGGGCTATCAGTGAGAACGATAGTGATGACGGTCGTATGGGTGCGTAGGTATGTGCGTAGCCCATCGGCTTGGGACTATGTTCGCCTCTAATATGTGTTTATGTTTCTATTGGTTCTCGAGAGATTGAACCTGTTGTCCTCTATGCGTGAGCTTTGCAAATGGACTAGATAGCCGAGTATGCGCAGTACTAATGGGTTCTTAACCAAGGGTGTAATATTGCTATACTTATATAATTTGATATGTATACATAAGGCGAATAAGATGTGTATACCGAAAATCATGTTTGTTGCCTTTCGCTGTTGTCAATATTGTTATTTGCACACTTATGGTATTATCAGTTGGGCATTTAGAAGAATATGAGAATAACCTAAAGAAATCCTAATTCTATATTGAAATCATAAGTACGTCAGTTTTTACGTTATTTAGAGAGACTTTCAAACTTCATATTATACACTTAGTAGTCAGTCAGGGTATCATGACTAGTATGGGTAGTTAGGCTCGTTAGACGTGCACACTAGATTGAGGGGTGAGTATCTCAAGTGAGTACGCTAAGTTAACTTGATTAATAATTGTGCTAATTGAATCAATTTAAGCACTTGCTATTTTAAAATGTTTTCAACTCGGGCTCTGACCCGTTTTTTTGTCTATCTTTCTACTGTTCCATTATTTTAGGTGCCCAACCGCAGGGACACCAACCTTAGGAGACTCTATTCAGTTGTCGTGCTGTAGCTGCTGTGGAAGCTGCAGGAATATTGCTAGTAGACGATTCAGTCTATCCTTCCTTGGACATGTCGTCCTCACTCAGGTTTACTTTCAGAGATTTAGTCGTTTTAAACTCTCTTTTGGATTTGGTTTCTTCCATTTGATTTATTATATGGGATTGTATTTGGAGATGTTTACTCCAACCATTTATTTTACTTCGGTCAGTTGGGCAATATTGTTATTTGCACACTTATGGTATTATCAGTTGGGCATTTAGAAGAATATGAGAATAACCTAAAGAAATCCTAATTCTATATTGAAATCATAAGTACGTCAGTTTTTACGTTATTTAGAGACTTTCAAACTTCATATTATACACTTAGTAGTCAGTCAGGGTATCATGACTAGTATGGGTAGTTAGGCTCGTTAGACGTGCACATTAGATTGAGGGGTGAGTATCTCAAGTGAGTACGCTAAGTTAACTTGATTAATAATTGTGCTAATTGAATCAATTTAAGCACTTGCTATTTTAAACTGTTTTCAACTCGGGCTCTGGCCCGTTTTTCTGTCTATCTTTCTATTGTTCCATTATTTTAGGTGCCCAACCGCAGGGACACCAACCTTAGGAGACTCTATTCAGTTGTCGTGCTGTAGCTACTGTGGAAGCTGCAGGATTATTGCTAGTAGGCGATTCAGTCTATCCTTCCTTGGACATGTCGTCCTCACTCGGGCTTACTTTCAGAGATTTAGTCGTTTTAAACTCTCTTTTGGATTTGGTTTCTTCCGTTTGATTTATTGTATGGGATTGTATTTGGAGATGTTTACTCCAACCATTTATTTTACTTCGGTCAGACTTTACTTATACTACTGTGATGCATGGTAATCGTTAGTATTCTTTTTGATTGGTTAACAACGAGATAAAATTTTGACATCAACCTTTTTAATTACTAGGTGGTTAGCTTTATTAAATTAAAATTTGAGATTTCGACAGTGATGCGTTATCTGAACCAACTTGATATTCTGAAATTAATTAATTAAGGACTGATCACCCGATAATTAATTAGGCGGGGTGTCACAGGTGGTATCAGAGCATCAGGTTCTAGTGTCCTTAAGATCTGTACGACTTATTATGTTTTCGCGTAGCGTCCTGTGCTATAGAGCCCTATTATTAGGACTGTTGCACTCTTTGATTTCGTTTTGTAGACTACGTTCTTCTGCTACAATGATGTGTATGGTCCATGAACTTATGTAATTCATTTGAATTTCAGATATCACTCGTGAGCAAGGTTCTAAAAGGCGCGAGGCGTGGTCGAGGCGTAGAGGTCAAGCCTCAAGCCTTAGGAGCCTAGGCGTAAAAAGGCGTTTGTCCTTTTTTTATTATTTTAATTATTCCAAGCCTAGTAATATAATAAAATAGTACATACCTTGAATTTTGAAAATATATCCATATGTTTGGTAGCCATCTTTCTCACATTCATGCTCCATAACCAATATTTGTCAACTAATCCTTTGTTTTGTTTAAAAAAAGTGTGCCTTATGCCTTTTACTAAGAATAGGGGGTAATAAGGCGTAGGCGATGCGTTTCTCTCAAGCCTCAAGCCTAGGCGGGCCTTTTAGAACAGAGCTCGTGAGGAAGATACAAACTAACACTGCTGAAGGAGCAAATGCGGGACAAGACCAACAGTAACTACAACAATATTGCAGAGATAGCGAATATCGTGGCACAAGCAGTAACTACAACAATATTGCAGTACCAAAATAGCAGTGTACAACTTGCAGGGGCAAAAGAACGAGAGAAGTTGAGCAATATGACATTGCTAAAGTTTGCAATAAAGGAAAAATACCGCCCCAGCAGTGACGAGTGCCTCAGAGTCGTCAAGGACGTGAGAATAATTGAAAGGGCGGGAAGAGCCAAGCTCGCCAGAGCCAAGCTCGCCAGAGCCAACAAAGCCAGGAGAAGAGGACTACAACTGAGAGGTGTTTTAAATGTGGGAAAATTGGCCATACCCGTCGGGACTGCTCAGATTTGGCTGGTGAGGAACCTCGTCCCAATCGGCAAGGACAACGAGGCATAAGAAGGAAAGGGTTTCAGGGTCAGTGTCTTAAGTGCGAAAAGCAGGGTCACCGGTGGAGGGACAACCCGCAACAATATAAAGTAATAGGACAGGATGCCCAACATGAGGAAGCCTGGATAGTTAACCCCAACATCACAGGCACCACAACAACATCAAGAAGTACATCATGGATGTATCTATAATGCCCGATATGCGGTTATGCCACTGGTACCGCAACCATCACCTGCGTTTGGAGGTACGGTACTTCATTTATTATAATGTCTTTTAAGATAAGAAGGAAATCTCGAATAACTAAAATGTGTTACAGTTTAGTACTAATACTCCGAGAAACGTTAGCGTAGAATGCTGTATTATCCTGAATTTCGAATTAGTTAACGACGGTTTGAGTGATAATAGACCATTACAGTAGTATTTTTTGTGTTCGTTAGAAATTGCACTATATATACATATTTTTAATTGGTAGCATGTAAAGACTTTGTAAAGTACGTCATCTGGTTATATCTAATCCCGGTGGGTAGAGACGTATATTAATTCAAGATTTGATGAAATGTTTCCGAGCATGAGGATTACACGTAGTGTATACTAGAGTCTAATGCCAAGTTAGTAGGAGGAATGTATTGAGTGTAGCCTCACGTGTCATGAGAATAGGTAAGTTAATTTCTTAGCAAGAAGTAAAGATACGGGGTACAAGTCAGCTACCGATGGCCCCAAATCTACTTGACCGACAATGTTAGATAGTAGTGTATCGGGGGGGTTCCTTGTTTGGATTTCGCTTTGCGAGACATTCCACGCATGAAACCTAGTGAACGTATGGAGCTGGGAGTATTTGGCCTTTAGTACACGAATTAGTACACCTTAATTGTCATCCGTAAAGGGAACGATAACTTAAGTGTTGTTAAAAGTCTTACCTTGTAAATAAATGGGAGCGACAAGGAGGCTCTTATGGCTACGATTATTAAACTTTTTGGGATAACCAACGCCCCAGCCGTGTTTATGGACTTTATGAACAGGGTGTTTAGAGAGTTCTTGAATCGATTCGTCAATATCTTCGTAGATGACATCCTGATCTACCCCAGGCCGAAGAGGAGCACGCCGAACATTTGAGGAAGGTTTTGCAAACACTACATTAGCACGAGTTGTATGCAAAATATGAGAAATGTGGGTTTTGGCTGAAGGAGGTACAGTTTTTGGGGAATATCATCTCCGATAGAGGGATATCCGTGGATCCAGGGAAGGTGTCAGCGGTGAGGGAGTGGGGACAGCCCACGACACCGACCGAGCTACGCAGTTTCTTGGGTTTAGCCGGATACTACAGGAGATTCATTCGAGGGCTTTCAAAGATAGCGGGTCCGTTGACGCACTTGACCCGTAAAGGGGTGCCATTTATCTGGAGTGACGCCTGTCAGCTAGCCTTCGATGAGTTGAAAGATAAGTTAACCTCAGCACCAGTGTTAGCATTACCCAGACCGGGAGTGGAATATTTAGTCTACACTGATGCGTCCTTATTAGGACTTGGAGGTGTACTTCAGCAGGAAGATCAGGTTATAGCTTATGCTTCCCGTAAGCTTTAAGTCCCACGAGAGGAATTACCCCACCACGACTTGGAGTTAAATATGTGTCAACGTCACTACAGTACCTCTTCACGCAGGAGTTAAATATGTGTCAACGTCGGTGGCTTGAGTTCGTGAAGGATTATCAATTTGATATCCAATACCACCCGGGGAAGGCTAACGTGGTAGCAGACGCGTTGAGCCGAAGGCCGGTTGGTGAGGTGACCGAGGTGTGGAAAGCGAAATGGAAGGAGTTAGGGAAACGGGATGCAGTGGCTCGATCGTTTATGTCGATAATGACGGTTACACCCCATATTATTACGGGAGTAGTACTAGCTCTGGCAGATGATCCGTTCTGCCAAAGCCAGACAGTGAAGCTGCTGGCCGAGGGGGATGAGTCTTACATTGTGGGTTCAGACGGGGGCCTACGTTTCAATGGGAGATTGGTTGTCCCCGAGGGTGAAGATTTGCGTCACAAGGTAATGACAGAGTCGCACGGGTCCCGATTTACAGTACATCCCGACGGGGATAAGATGCACCAGGACATGCGTCGTCAATACTGGTGGAGTGGGATGAAGAAGGATATTGCTGAGTTCGTCGCGAAGTGTGCCACTTGTCAGTTGGTAAAAGTAGACCATCAGAGACCGGCGGGACTTCTACAACCATTAGAGGTTCCTATGTGGAAATGGGAGAGCATTTCCATGGATTTCATCACGGGATTACCCACGTCGCAGAGGGGTCACGATTCGATATGGGTCATAGTGGATCGGCTGACCAAGGTAGCCCACTTTCTGCCAGCCAAGACAGACTACACCGCGGGACAGTACGCCCAGTTATTCATAGCAGAGATAGTTAGACTCCACGGAGTGCCTCTCAATATCGTGTCTGACAGAGACAAGGTGTTCGTTTCTCGATTTTGGGAATGTTTTCAAAAGGCATTGGGTACGGAGTTGCGGCTGAGCACAACCTATCACCCGCAGACGGATGGTCAGACAGAGCGGACGAATCAGATGTTGGAGGACATGTTACGAATGTGCATCATGGATTTTGGCGGAAGTTGGGAGCATTACCTTCCACTGGTGGAGTTTGCCTATAACAACTCCTACCAGTTTACTATCGGTATGGCTCCATTCGAAGCCCTATACGGCAGACCTTGTCGCTCCCCAAAATGGTGGCTAGAGGTGGGGGACAAGTTACTGGGTCCGGAGATAATTCAGGATACTTCGACAAATATAGAGTTGATACGGAGCCGTATTCGAGTTGCTCAGGATCGGCAGAAGAGTTATGCTGATGCAAAACGTTATTTTCGAGAGTTCAACATTGGGGATCAGGTATTACTTCGGGTGTCTCCTATGAAGGGAGTTATGCGCCTTGGGAAGAAGGGAAAGTTGGCGCCTAGGTATGTAGGGCCATTCCCCATCATCGAAAGGATTGGGCCAGTTGTGTATAGACTTGGATTACCGGAGCACTTGAATAGAGTCCATGACGTGTTTCATATCTCTTCGTTGAGGATATTTCTTCGAGACGATTTGGCCCATACTCATATTGCGTTGGAGGAGATAGACTTACAGCCTGATAGCTCATACGAGGAAGGACCGGTTGCTATCCTAGATCGTAGTGAGAGGAAGCTGAGGTCGAAAGTAGTACCACTAGTACGTGTTCAGTGGCGGCACCATAATTTTGAGGAATCAACTTGGGAGCGCGAGGATGACATGCGTGGACGTTATTCTTGCCAGGTATATATATTATTTTTTGAATTTCGGGACGAAATTCTGTTATTAGGGGGGAAGTATGTAATACCCCGTATTTTTACGCATAACTATTTTAATGGAAAATGGGGATTTATTTAAATTAAATGGAAAAAAATTTAAATTTAAATTTATCCGATTTTATGATAATAATCACTAATGGAATGAGAGTTAGTAATTATTGAAATAATAGTATGGCCGGGAATGAGATACACGACAGTTATATTATAAATATTTGGGATTAATTGTATATATTTGGGAGGTTAAAAGATAATTTATTTTGTATAACTCGGACGACTGTTTTGAGTGCGCCAGAGTGTCCGGAAGGGTCGAAATAGTCAGAATACACTATTCTGATATGTTATTTGGAGTCCAGGACTTTTTAACCCAAAACGGCACCCCGGAGGGGTATTTTGGTCTTTAGGAATTTTAAGGTAATTAAATGGACGAAAGCTGGTAAAATTAAAAAGGCATTAAGGGTTAGTGGCTGTCAGTTTCAACCTACGTGAGAAGAGAGGGAAAGAGAGAGAGAACCAAGGAAGAAGAAGGAGACTCCATTGGAGCCTTAGCCAAGAATTCAACCTTTCACAACAAAAAGTACACCAACGCGTAGATCGTGTCAGGAGGATCGTTCCTATACCAATTTCAACCCGCAAATCAAAAGTTCATTTTTAAGGCAAGTGATTATCTTGCTCTCCTCTTAGCAATTATTACGCCTGTTAACATATAGTGAGGTTTTAGAACAACAAATACCAATTTGGGTTTTCCAATGATGAAATCGTGTAGAAATAATTAGAAAAACCTGATGGGGGTTTGCATGTAGAGGATTTTTCCCCTTAATAGAAATGTGAAAGTTGATGAACTAGATGTAAATTACGAATTAAAAGGGAGTTTTTATGAACAAATAAATTCTGGGTTCACGTTAATAGGGTTTGTGGTAAAAATTTGGGGATTTATTGAAATTACATGATGATTAGAAGGATTTGACCCCCAAAAATTATGTTATTATGTGTTCTAAGATGACATAGGATAGTGGGAAACATTGTGTTTGGGTTGGAGTGAATTTAGGTTGAGTTTTGAGTGGTAAAAATTGGGAAAAACGAAGTTGAGAGACGGACTGGGCAACTTCGGAAATTTCGTTAGAAGTCTAGCCCAGGTTGTTCGAACGACCTCGTTCGAACGAGACTTCTAACGAGATTCCAGTAGCCCTTCTAACGAGTTTGGTGGTTCGTTTGAAACCCTTCGTTCGAACGACCCTCGTTCGAACGAGATTTCTGGGCCTGCTAACGAGATTCCAGAATGGTCCTTTTTAAGCCGATTTTGTTTCGAACTTCCCGTAGGCTTCTTTTAATAGGTGATAAACTAGAATGATCGTCGAGTTACTTGTATTGATAATTAATAGTGAGAGGAAAATATGTCGACCATCGGAAGGTATAAAATTCATAAAATTGAGGAGGTACGAAAATACAAGGTAGGGTATACACGAATAAAGTACGGGTTATAATAAGAGTTAAAATACGTACTGCAAACACTAGACTTTGGGAAAGCTAATGAATTCATATAAGTGGTGTGCGCGTTATTGTTCAAAATATTATGTGTATAACATACCTAGCTACTGGCTATCGAACGGAGGTTAACGCGTTGTGGACAACCGAATCTGGTGTGCCTTCGGGGGATTTAGAGTTGTACCACTAGAGCATGGAATCTAGGTACGGGCTATCAGTGAGAACGATAGTGATGACGGTCGTATGGGTGCGTAGGTATGTGCGTAGCCCATCGGCTTGGGACTATGTTCGCCTCTAATATGTGTTTATGTTTCTATTGGTTCTCGAGAGATTGAACCTGTTGTCCTCTATGCGTGAGCTTTGCAAATGGACTAGATAGCCGAGTATGCGCAGTACTAATGGGTTCTTAACCAAGGGTGTAATATTGCTATACTTATATAATTTGATATGTATACATAAGGCGAATAAGATGTGTATACCGAAAATCATGTTTGTTGCCTTTCGCTGTTGTCAATATTGTTATTTGCACACTTATGGTATTATCAGTTGGGCATTTAGAAGAATATGAGAATAACCTAAAGAAATCCTAATTCTATATTGAAATCATAAGTACGTCAGTTTTTACGTTATTTAGAGAGACTTTCAAACTTCATATTATACACTTAGTAGTCAGTCAGGGTATCATGACTAGTATGGGTAGTTAGGCTCGTTAGACGTGCACACTAGATTGAGGGGTGAGTATCTCAAGTGAGTACGCTAAGTGATAATGCAATATATAGCACCCTGCCGCGATAGTACTCTTCCGAAGCCGCGGATGTTCAGACCACACAGGGCTGCGGCAGTTACCACAGTCGGGGCGCGGCCAGATCTCTCGTAGGGTGCGGCCCTGTTCATAAGAGGCCGCGGCACCCCACCTTAGGGCGCTTCACTACTAAGCGTTGCTTACTCTACGGGCTGCGCACCCTTATCCACAAGTGACTGCAGACTTGGTACATGTCACGTGCTGTGGGCACGTGACTCAACTCACTTCCTTATAAATAGAGGACCATACCCGGAAAAGGGGGGATCGATTCCACATACACCCAAGGTAGGCTCTACAATACAGATCCTCACTACACAACCTCAACACACAACTTGGGACGACTTCAGAGATTCCGCGGCCTGATTGAAATTCTCTTCCGCGTCCTCTCTGGCTTTATTGGCCTTCTCCAGGTCCATGTGGGCTGCCTGGAGGGCCGCGGCAGATGATGCTTTCCCGGCCTCAAAAGAAGATGTCCGAGCCGACTGCAGGTCCGCAGCATGAGCACTCTTCTCGGCCTCTTTCAGCCGGTATAAAGCCTCGTACTTTCTTTTTTGGACTACAATCACGTCCGCGGCCTGTATATGGAATAAGAGACGTTAGCAAAAGCAAAAAATACGAGATACAAAGATTATGATGATTGGCACGTACCCTGAGAAGGCTGTGGAGGCCACAATCCTCCAGGTCTTTGTGATCCTCCACAACAAGTCTGTCGAGGTCCGCGGCATCCAATGCACGCTTCATTCTCCGGGCAGCCTTGGCAGTAGTGTCCCAGGAGGAATTTGGGTCAGGCTGCCTTAGTTGAGGCCTTGGCCTACCGTCTGGCCCAGACTCTCCGCGGAATTGAGGAGGCGGCAAATTTGCGTTGACGGCCACAACATTTGGTGGGGGTGGAGAAGACGATGGTTGCCGGGGAACTTCCGCTGGCAGCAGTCCTGCCGCGGCCAGATTTTCCCCTATGTCATCATCAAAGTGTTCATGATGCACAGGGGCTTCATCGTGAACCACTTGATCCGCGGCAGGATCTGTGGGTTTATCAACAAAAGAAGTCGCGGCCTGTACCTTGGCCCTAGACCGCTTCCTTTTCCTGCTTCTCGCGGTGTTATTTAGGACGACCGCGTCCTCATCCATCTCTGCCAACTGCGCGGCCAGCAGTTCCCTATCAATCTCTTCACCTGGAAAATAATGGCATGAGTTCAACAAATTCCAAGAGAATAAAACGACCGCGGAATGAGAGAAATGGTACAGTTAATTACCTTCTGCGCCCATCTGTTGAGGAATTGATTTGTCGGGGAAGAATCCCGCCCCAAATATAGTGGCCGATGTTACAAGTATGCTGAACTTCTTGTGTTCAGCAGGAAATTCCGCGGCCTCGGCAACTCTTTTTTCCTGCCGCGAGTTCAAGTGCAGATTGTTAAGAGCTGCAGAAAGAAGATACAGTTCCAAGTTAGTAGTGGCCAAGAGAAAATAAAAGACGCCTAGAATCTTATACCTAGTTTGGAGGGTGAACCCCATTGCCGCGGCATTTTGTATGATCTCTCTCTCTCGTTCTCCTCTGGGTGCATCTCCCAGCCTTCACCGGAGATGTAAAAATATTTCCCCTTCCAGTTTTTTACGCTGGTCGGTCTCCCAGTGTATAGGGTCTCGTCCCTGCCGCGGCTAGAAAAGTAATAGTAGCCCGCGAACTTTACTGAGTTCTCCTTTGGGCGGTAGAAGTGGAAGAACTCCGCGGGAGTAATGTCCTTTTTGAACAACTTCTGCCAAAGGACAACTGCAGCAAGAACAGCTCTCCAACCATTGGGGTCTAACTGAGCTGGAGCCAGTTTCATCGTCTGGAAAATGCGACGGATGGGAACGGGAACGGGAACAGGCAAGCGCAGCCCATAGATGAACGCGTGCAAAGGGAAGCAAATTCCATCGTCAGAAAGTGCCCTGCACGGTCTCTGGTTCGCGGCAGGGGCTGAACATGTCAAGTTTTCTGGAAACTCGAAAGCCTCAGCAACCTGCTCAACCCATTCTTGGGTCATCGAGCCGCGGATGTCGAGAGCGGCCAATGGTTTTGCAGCCCTCCCTGATGTACTTCCAGGCTTATTTCTAGAAGCCGCGGCAATCTCTCCTTCTCCCATGGGATGAGTGCTTGAATTGGCTTCCTCCTCCATCGAACGAGATGGGGAACCCTTCCCAGATGCAGAATCCGCGGAGGTTGAGTCAATTACCACGCAGTTCGGGCAATCTTTCAGTTTGCAGGGCCCAACTGACCTTAGAGGCGGCGCGGAAGTAAGTTCTGGGGGAGAGGTCCCAAAATGCTTTGCCCAAAAGCCTCTAAGGAACTCGTCCGGGTCAAAGCTCATATGGCTGCAGCAGTACCTGAAAAGCAGAATTCGCAGTTAGGCGCCGCAGCCAGTATGACTTGTAAGACTTCAAGAAGCCGCAGAAGGTTGTTTGTTTTAAGTCTTGAAGGCTGGAATTACGTCCCTAATACAGTTATTAATAAGCGAACTTTATTGCTTATGGGACCAAACGGCCCCAACTGTCCGTGGACAGTTCCATTTTATGGAACCTGAGCCGCCGCGGAAATGCATTAGAATTGCCTTAAGGCATCACCGACCGCGGCTATTCCTAATTTTTCAGACAGTCCTAAATGCTCTAGTAGCAACTACAGTTATTCTACATGGATGTCTTGGTCCCAAGGGGAATGAGTATGTAGATGCCGCCGATGTGGACTTAAGGGACCGCGGCCATTTGGCACATTAGCGCAAAATTGCTAATCATATTGTGCCGCGGCATTTATCCTAAACAGTTGATTAACAAAATTTTACATATCCTAAGATCAAATTCACAAAAGGTGGAGTTTTCAGCTATGAATGTCAAGGACAGTGGTATGAATGTCATATGCAGCATATGTGGGAAAAAGGCAAAACAAACATGTAAAACCCTAGATTTCAGGCAAACGGACGAAGAAAGGCGTAAACAACGAAGAAAAGTGAGAGTAGTGGTTGAAAAGTCACCTGGAAATGAAGAAAACCGCGAAGAACAGCCTCACACCACCTTGGAAACACCACACGCAGCTTCAAACCACCTCGGAAGGCTGTCGGAAAATGCAAGAAGGATTGTGCAGAATTTCGCTCTCGATTTGCTCTCACAAGTTTTGGAAACGTAATGAAGTCCACGGCCAGAAACAATTTATATAAGGGAGCGCGGAAGACGAATCGTCGCTTTGGAAGCACCGCGGTTACTAGGCTTATAAGCCGCAGTCCCAATATACTTCCCTTGGCACAACGGCTTGGGGGCTTATTGATAATGCAATATATAGCACCCTGCCGCGATAGTACTCTTCCGAAGCCGCGGATGTTCAGACCACACTTACCACAGTCGGGGCGCGGCCAGATCTCTCGTAGGGTGCGGCCCTGTTCATAAGAGGCCGCGGCACCCCACCTTAGGGCGCTTCACTACTAAGCGTTGCTTACTCTACGGGCTGCGCACCCTTATCCACAAGTGACTGCAGACTTGGTACATGTCACGTGCTGTGGGCACGTGACTCAACTCACTTCCTTATAAATAGAGGACCATACCCGGAAAAGGAGGGATCGATTCCACATACGCCCAAGGTAGGCTCTACAATACAGATCCTCACTACACAACCTCAACACACAACTTGGAGGCCACGCATCCACATCGCAGCCACCTATCCAGCACCCCGGAATCCTCAGTACTGCCATGTACTCTCCATTATTCTCATATTTGTATGCCACTTTAGGCACGATTATACTGTACCATGCAACGCATATAATGAGAACGGAGCAACACAGTGGATGTAGGCCTATTTTAAAGGCTGAACCACTCTATATCTTGTCTTCTCTCTATTTACTTGCTTTAGTTGATTATTGCACACTTCACACATTACCTGCTGATGCGAGAACGACAAATGGACGATTTCTCGTATCATCACTAAGTTAACTTGATTAATAATTGTGCTAATTGAATCAATTTAAGCACTTGCTATTTTAAACTGTTTTCAACTCGGGCTCTGACCCGTTTTTCTGTCTATCTTTCTACTGTTCCATTATTTTAGGTGCCCAACCGCAGGGACACCAACCTTAGGAGACTCTATTCAGCTGTCGTGCTGTAGCTGCTTTGGAAGCTGCAGGATTATTGCTAGTAGACGATTCAGTCTATCCTTCCTTTTTCAGTTATTCATCTTGCTTGGACATGTCGTCCTCACTCAGGCTTACTTTCAGAGATTTAGTCGTTTTAAACTCTCTTTTGGATTTGGTTTCTTCCATTTGATTTATTGTATGGGATTGTATTTGGAGATGTTTACTCCAACCATTTATTTTACTTCGGTCAGACTTTACTTATACTACTGTGATGCATGTCAATCGTTAGTATTCCTTTTGATTGGTTAACAACAAGATAAAATTATGACATCAACCTTTTTAATTACTAGGTGGTTAGCTTTATTAAATTAAAATTTGAGATTTCGACAGTGATGCGTTATCTGAACCAACTTGATATTCTGAAATTAATTAATTAAGGATTGATCACCCGATAATTAATTAGGCGGGGTGTCACAGGTGGTATCAGAGCATCATGTTCTAGTGTCCTTAGGATCTGTACGGCTTATTATGTTTTCGCGTAGCGTCCTTTGCTATAGAGCCCTATTATTAGGACTGTTGCACTCTTTGATTTCGTTTTGTAGACTACGTTCTTCTGCTACAATGATGTGTATGGTCCATGGACTTATGTAATTCATTTGAATTTCAGATATCACTCGTGAGGAAGATACAAACTAACACTGCTTCTGCCACGATATTCATGTACAAAAAATACTATGACATGTCGTGTCGGCATGACTTTTCGTACCTTTTTGTACATGAATATCGTAGTATTTTTTGTACATGAAGAAATACTACGACATGTCGTGTCGGCATGACTTTTTTCACTGACAAAGGTCATGCTTGACTTTTTTCACTAACAAAGGTCATGCTTTTTTCACACATTAATATATTTTAGAAACTAGATATTCATGTACAAAAAATACTACGACATGTCGTGTCGGCATACACAAACACGATTACGGATTTTGAAAATGATTTTATCATTTTAATTTCATAACTAATAAAACACTATGTCCTTTAGGTCATTTTACCTTTATCCTATATTTGATCTTGTGATGATAAGGATGAATAAAGATCGGCTTCAAGATCTTGAATGTTGAAGAAGCTTTCCTGTAGAACAAATACCACTTGGACGGACACAAAAATGTGTTTTGGAACCCGGAGTAAGACAATCCGACATCTGCCTCTCCCATACCTGCAATTAAGCGGGAGCTTTGTGCACTGGGTACGATGACATATATATTGGCAGTTTCCTTTCCTTACCTTTCCTTGCTTTGCATATTTGTTAATTTGTTCAGAAATACTGTATACAAGATTGTATGTTCATGTGTCTATTGTCACTTTATTGTGTTCGTATCTACTTGTGGGTCTTTCATAGCTTTTAAGAGTTCATGTATAAAAGTTGTTGTGATTGTAGCTATTTTAGGAAGTTTGGTGACATGACATTGGATCCCGAGGTTGGCTGATTTATGATTGGTGCTTTTGTAGGAGAGGACAGCCTGTGGTTGAGTTCATCTTTGCTGCCACAGAAGAGGCAGTTTTTGTGCATGTTGTTATATCTGCGAAGTTCGTCTTGTTCAGAACTTATTACTATTACTAGCATTAGGGTTTTAACCTATGAAGCACCGTCACTTGTTGGAGTGTCTCATATCAGTTTCTGACATGTCGGACAAACAGATGTTACATGTCTGATATGCCCGAAAGTTTTTTTTTCCTTTCCCCCCTTAAACTTTTCCCATAAACCCCAACATTTTTTCAGGGCGTAAATATAATTTATGAAATTGAGGGTTCCAAGCGTAATTGCGAGGGGGTTGATATAAGGGTTCTAAGTGTTGATATTTATAAAGATGTAGTATAAACAAAAAAATTGAACAAGATAGTCTGTGGAAGTTCACGTTCGGCATAGTGACTAAAGACTTGAAGCTTCTCGAGGCTTGCATCATTGATCTGCTGCCTCAAGAGTGATAAATTTGCTTCTGGGGCCCTTGGGGTAAGATTTGGGACCTGATTTCAAATTCTCTCTTAGTAATGGCAAAAAAAGGAAGGGGTCAATGTGAGGGGGACTCCCAAGTGTTTAGTGGGTGAAATCTATTGATAGAAGCTGGAAGTATTGGAATTACTTGGGTCCCGATACAGATTAGGTTCAGCTGTAGGTCGGCAGCCAGTAATGAAGATCTGTATGCATTTTATTTTAAACGTTCTGATTGTTAAAAGTGACTAGTTTTCTCACATCTAATCAAAATGGCGAATTTTTCCCAATCAAGTGGTCATTTTATCTCGCTGAGTAAGCAACTAAAACAAATGTGTATTTTTGATGATATCCTATGTATTCTTCATGGATTTCTGAATCCGACTTGCAATTTTTTACTTATTTATTTATTAATATATATATATATATATATATATATTTATATATAACATTCAATATGTCCTAGCAGCTCCATCCACTGCTTTGAAAAGAAATGATGTGTCGGCATGCAAATCACGATGAGTTGTGAGACACACATTTGTGTCAGTGCTTCATAGGTAGCATTTAACCATGAACTGGTTTCCAAATACCATATTGCATTTAGTAGATCAATTTCATTGCTGCATTTGCAGGCATATTCAGGCCCTTCCATGTGGCAACATTGACATGATGCTAAAGCATTCTTCTAGTAGTTCTGGTGACAGCCTTCCAGGTTTGTGACTCTCTACTGGTTAGATTATCTTGCGATTTTGTCTTCAATATTGGGGTTTTGGGTTGATGTAATTATTTTTTTAGGGATGTATGATCTAGAAGTTTACTCTTCCATTCTTTTACATTTCATATGTGTAGATTCTCACTAGATTGATTGAAGGTAATAATGCAAAAGGCGGTTTCTTAAATGAAATTAGAAAGGAAGAAGGGGAGATAAACAGTTGATTCGGGTGCACATTACATTGACAAAGTTTCTTCATGATGAACTGAGGCTGGTTCAACACGGTTGATTTGGCCATTTCCGCGCGTTGGGGTTCATTCTCTTACGCCAATCAGCTTTTAGGTCAATGTAAATTACTGGCAAAGTTTAATCTTAGTTAAGCATAACCATTCGTCATAAAACACAACAGAAGCAAACGTAAATAATTTAACTCTAAATATAAAGCTCCATTTATCATAATAATAATTTAATTACACCAAGTCTGTAAGCATTACTAAAATTACACCAAGTACATGAAATGAATAACTGTCCGGCTTTCTACACTACTCTAGCGCTTTGTTTGATTTGGTTGGCCTAAACTCTTCAGCCTATCAGCTTCAACCATCTACTTGGCCACATGGCCACTCTGACTCGATATTTATTCTACCTCTCTACTTTGAACCCCGACTAAGATTACTCAACCTGGAAGGAAGAAAAACATAAATGAATGAGCTCAAATAGCTCCGTAATGAGTTCCATAAACATGATATATATGAACAATATGAGATATTATATATGGACTTCTTTGCTAGAACCTTCAAAGGCACGCCGAGTCGGTAATATTTTGGAAAGCGCTTTGATTTAGGGTGATGTGGGTTATTGGTTATTTTTTTATAAGTAAACTATATTGAATAGAAAAAAACCTAGCCGAGGGGGCAATCCCGTATATAGGATGTATACAACAAATAGAAAGCACAAAAAGAATAAACATACAGTCCCCAACCGGGGAAAATAAAAAAAAGGCTACCGCCTCCAATCCCATCCGAAAAATCAACAAACCTCCACTCAATCCCATCCAAAAAATAACAAAAAGATCAACCGGCGACGAAAGGTCCTCTTCGAACCACATATGAGGAGAGCTCAGCACATTATTACTCAACTTAGCTGGATCTATCTCCACACCATCAACACATCTGCTTTTCCATTCTCTACAATGTCCACGAAATGCAGAGTGCACATTACTTACTCTTACCAACTGACCTACTCCGCTAAGATGCTAATGTCTCCACCACCGAAGCTGAAATCCCAATATAAACCACACAAAGAGAAAGCCACTTCCTACAAACTCCTTGCTACCCAAGAGTGAAGAAAAGATCTCCCGTCTCCTGGTTCACCTTGCACAACTAACGTCAAGCCAAAAGCCGCCCCCCTCTTCAAACTATTTGACTTCAAAATGGTTTGCTTGGCTGCTGTCCAAGAACTTTGATCGGAGCTTGAGCCCGCCACGATTTCTGTCACAGAAACTAACGATCTCTTCTCCCTACCAACACGGAGTAGCAGGCTTAGTGACTTTCCACCTTAAGATGTCATCCCTGGTGAAACCCCAACTCCCCCAAACTTTTAAAGAAGCGTCAACCTCCTTCAGTTCCCAATCCTGAAACGATCTCTTGAACTTCAGTTTCAACACCTCCCACCCGCCCGCAAAATGTGGTTCGCCATCAAGCTCTCCTTGTTACTCGCAATACGAAAAAGACAAGGGAATTCCTTCTCTAACGAAACCTCTCACACTAAAGATGGGGATGGGTGGAAGAGGGGAAACTTTATAGAGGGGAAGACTAGTATTGTTCACTCAATCTTAGAGTCTTCCAATATATTTCATCTCTCTTTTTCGATTCCCCGTCCACATTGCAAAGAATTTGAAAAATTTAGTGAGGAATTTGTCTATGGAGGGAAGAGGGAAAGGGAAAAAAGAACATTTTGTTTCTTGGGAAGTTGTTTGTAAACCTAAAAAAGAAAGGAGAGTTGGGATTAGGAAACTTAAGAAAGAGAAACTTAGCTCTACTAGGGAAGTGGTTATGGAAATTCCCTTGGAAAATGATTCCCTTTGGGTGTCTATAATTACGTGCAAGTATGGGGTTAATGAGCGGTTGGAATGCCGGTGATGAATAAAGGATCTTTACGTAACCTATGGAGATCTATCTATGGTGAAAACAATAAATTTTGGTAGACTATATGGATTGAGGATTTTATACTTTGTCCTTTGTTACCTAGACTAGCTAACAATCCTCATGGATCTATTGCATCATCAATTACTTGGAAGATTCCTTTCAACGTCTTGTGGAATATAAATTTTCGAAGGAACCTGAACGATAATGAGCTCTTGGCGTTGTCGAGGGAGCTCCCATTCCAAAAACACTCATGGTAAGAGAGTTTTGGTGGGTAACTCTTTTGGGTGTTTTTATTATAATTTTTTTTTGAGATATTGGTGGGTTCCCTGCTTTTTCTTATTTTATCAAAGAATTTGGAAAGGTGTTATTCCTTCGAAAGTACATTTTCTGCATGGCTGGCTACACGTAATAGCACTTACGGAATCTTGTCGTTGTCTTCATTGTTGCATCCTTTGTAAAAGTAGCCATGAGAAAGAAGGTGCAGTTGTTACGCCTGATACTTGTGGGAGAAGGTGTTCCTGAAACTTAATGTTATTGGAGATTTACCAAACTCTTGGCATGACCTATTGGCAATGGAGGTCATTTTGAATGGCAAAAAAAGGAAAGAGGATGCTCAGTGGAGATGCATTTGTCTAGCATCTTGGGGGATATGGAGGAAAAGAGATGATAGGAATTTTGTAGAGAAGGTATCTTCAAAAGAAGACTTGTGAGAAAGAGGTAAATATACAGTCTCTTTGGGCATCATATTAAAAGGTTTTCAAAGGTATCGAGACAACAGTAATTGTGACAATTTGATGTAGAGTGTGGTGTAATATGCTAAAAAATTACCTTCTAGAATTGATGCTGGTCCACTTTGCTGAGTACTTATTTCATTTATTTTTAGCATTAAACGTTCTCTATTTCTGATAAAAAAAGTACATTCTTTAGATTCCTTAAATCTTTCATTAAGTTGTCATAGCTTTTATGCGCTTCAACTCAGTATGCATTGTCAGGGAATATAAATTTTTGCATCATGCAACAAGTGCGTTTTTTGTGTAGTCTTTTGCAGCCCCTCTTCTCTCTTTAATGTAGCAAGTGCTAGGCCTACACTTGATATTTGAACAATCCCCCTATCGATAACATAAAACATATCCTTAAGCCGATCGGCACAATGTTATGATCGGAAGAATGACCATCGGAATTAACCATCGATAATTATATACCACCATCGGCACTAATTACTAGCCGAAGGTAGCAGCAACTCACAACAAGGATCGATAGTCACATAATACACAAAAGAACCCAATGATCAAGACTGACAGCAGGCCAACGTATGTACACTTCTAGCTATCGATCTCCAACCTCGGAGCATGAGTTGGGCATAGCCCATGAGAACCGGAAGATTTCACCGATAGCCTTCTGGGATTGTTAAGGTTCTGGATTGGAGGTTGGAGAGTAAGGTTGTTGGGCTCCCACATGCCAACCATCTTAATACGAGAGCAAAAGGCATCGATGATCCCAAAAGCCATCCTTACATGACAAACACTTGTTACCATTTTTGACCCAACATATTCCCACCATATCTTTATGCAGACCTGAAACTGTCCATAAAAGCCAATCGACAAACCTTCGTTATCAGTCCTGGTATCTCATACTGCTTGTCTATGTCCCATTTGATGATAGTCTACGCCTCATAAATGCCATATAACATACACCCAAAATTCAAAATCAAGGGCTGAGATTATTTCAACCATCACTATATGAAGACACTCACCCCCATTTTACTCCGGTTAGAAGAGACTCCTCATCATCACCTGCTAGCATCAAGCTTGAAACAACAAACCAAAACATTCATTTTGTCAACTTCATAAATATCCTCACCACAACTTTTACCAACAGAACCACACCCACCATGATCAATACCCAGGAAATCATTGGTGCTATAGGCTGTCCCCCTGAGTTTTTCCGTTTAAAATGGATGCTTGCTCTCTCATCCTCCATTACACTCTTGAGACCCATTACTGTTATTTACTGCTCATCTCTTACATGTTCATTTCATTATTATCATTTATTATCTCCTGTGCTTCTGGTCAAGACCTCTCCTAGAGGGGTTACACCTTGGTCCTTGAGGGACAACCTCCCAAATCCCAACTAACTTCTAACAACCCTCTTACACTTGTATACTGCTGCATGTGCAATGATTTCATTTTCTACAGTATGTCCTGCAGTTATTGTCTCACCTCATGGAATGCATGGTAGGCTTACTGGATGTTGTCCAGGTGATCTTGTGAAGCAAGTGTATTTCAGGTTGAATCAATTTATTTACCGATATGTCAATTTTTTTTACTGGTTTGTCATTCGTTATCTTTTGCTGCACCAATTGATTAATTTTGTCTAGTACTAAATCTAGTGTTATCTATTTCCTCACCCCACCTCTCCCTTTTAATATTTCTGAACAGTTCTGGCAAGTTTAGGGCTTCAAATGGAATCATCGGTCTTCCATACAAGGTCTCTCCAGGTTCTGCCTCCCAGCTTAGAGGACAAAATTGCTATCTTGAAGTTACACTTGGCTCCCGTAATGCTGAAGATGACAAGATGTCGCAGCCAAACTCAAATTCAAGTAAGGATTTAGCGGAGTATTAGATAATGTTATAGTATCCATGTTAGTAAAATTTATTTACAACGGTATGCCAAGGCTTTCTTCTATAGGCTTGGCAAAACTGGCTGACCAAGACTCCTAGATAAGGTACATGACTAGAAGATATGAGAGATCCAGAAACAACTAAAGATACCCAATATCAAAGAATTAGAAAATATTGTCCCCTTCGATTTAAGTTACAGCTCATGTGCCCCTCCATATGCGTCATGTCCTAAGCATCATATTGTTGAGTCTCCTGCAGTGGCAAGAGATGCTTGGAAGGGATCAACAGATCAATTTTCAGTGTGTGAAAAAACATTTATTTATCCAGCTGAGGCAGTGATTGTACCAGTCGTGCAAACATCATCTGCTAGATCTTCTCTGAAAAGGTATGTTTTTTTTAATTCTTTGACAATTCTTTGTTCAGTTCATGCAAAATTTTCAAGTTCTTTTTGAGATTTTTGTTAACAGGAGTAAAGGTACATGGGTGTGTGTTTAAGTGCCTAACAAAATTTGAACCTTATATGAACCATTACCAGCTAGCTAGTTGGCATACTCCCTGATGATTATACATGTGAGGACTGAGAAAACAATTTCTTATATACCTTAGATGATGTCACCATATTAACTGTCTTACTTTGAAGCCCGCTAGGTTGTCCCAAAAATACAATGATTGTATTTTTTCTAATTTTATATGGGTGTGTTTAGGTGCCTAGCAAGACTTGAACTTTGTAGGAACGATACCAGCTCACTAGTTGGCATATTCCCTGATGATTATACTTCTAAGAACTGATAAACAATTTATAATATACTTAAGATGATGACAATATTAACCACCTTCCTTTAGACCTCGTTCGGTTGTCCCAAAAGTATAATGATTGTAATGTTATTACCGAATATAAGTCGTGCGTTAGAATTTGTTTCTTTATTTCAATATTAGCGAATATTATTGATTATCTGAATCGTCTACGCTTATAAAATGTTAAATAATCTAAACTCAATTTGAAAATTATAATTATTGTAATTTTGGAACAGCCAAACAGGCTTCAAACACTTCCCTTCCCTTCCCCACCCGCCCCCCCTCGTCTCTTTGTAAACCTTGTTAGTCGAGGAGGACCACCAACTTGAGTTATCTGATGGCCTTGGGAACCCATGCTGTTAGGTGTCTCAGGTGGATTCTTTAAGAATGTTGCCGGTCGTCTGTTAGTTCCTTTGTTGAGGTCTAGAGCATTGTATTATGTAATTAAATTAATTAACTGATACAAGCATGTTAAACTTTCAGATTCTGGATGCAAAAGTGGATGGGACCATCATTATCTGATTCATCGTTCTTGCATTGGTTTGCTCATTTAATTTAACAGCTCTCTTTGTTCATTCATCATTATTTCTCTTGTATTTATAAGTTATATGCTGATAATCCCAATGTTGATGCCTTGAATTTCATGCTATCATCTCTCATCGTAGTTTCTTTTCAGGAGTGACATCAAGGTAGATTCTATGGATGGCTCTTGGCTTGAACCCAATAGTGTCCCCTCAACTCATGGTTATCATAGTAGTAGCAATAGTAATAGTAGTAGCATCAGCAGCATTAGTACCTCCAGCGGCAGTGATTACAAGATGACCGGTGATCTTGAGGCAGATGCTGATTCTTTAACGTGCCGACAGTCTGGTTTATCTTCTGCTGATCAGTCTAACAATGATGGTCTCAAAATGGTATTGCATTTTATTACAGGAATTTTGGTGATTTAGGCCTGGTTTGGTTGGGTCGAATATATTTGATGTGGATGAGAAAGAAAATTGTAAAAGCATTTTCACCTATTAAGGTTATATGTTTTGCTAATATATAAAATTGAACATAGTGTGCTTGCTAAAACTATGAAATTTGTGCAAAAGTAGTAAGTGATAAAAATTAACGAGTGTAACTCCAAATAGGAAAAATTATTTTCACCAGTTTACTTTTCATCTGGTGAGAAAATTTCACCCCGAACCAGACAGAGACTTAGGATTTTTTTTATTTATGCCCATGTACGTACATAGGCACATCTATGAATGTGCATTGGAACACATTTTATGATAACATAAGCTTGTGTCAAATTTGGGTATTCAATCCTAGGAACTGTTGATGTGTAATCACAAAATTCTACTTTTCGTACTTTAGCCTGAATAAGATGTTCATGTTCTCTCTTCAGGGTTCTAAACGATCTCGAACAGGGATGACAGAGCCATTTAGTCAGTTAGAAGTCAGCAATTCAGCTATTACTGGAGTTGCAAATGAGCAGGTTGGATCTCATTGGGATTGGGATGATGATGACACGGGTGTTGTGATGGATATCCAAGCACTTCTCTCAGAGTTTGGAGATTTTGGTGACTTCTTTGAGAATGACACTTTGCCTTTTGGGGAGGTGATCTTCCGAACCATATTTTGACATCTTGGATTTTCATAAAACTGTTTATATTTAAATTTGGTGTTTTTTGATGTGGCTACCGCAATAAAGGGCACAATTAAACTAAGACGCATTTTTTATTTGTACTTATACCTGGATATATTTTTCGCGACTGAGTGGTTAAAGTTTCGGCGCTAAGTAACATTTGGTAACTAAAACTTATCTATGTCTGAAAAAATAAAAATAAAAAGCACCTTGGTCTAAATACATGAATTATATATGTACCCCAGTTAAATTTTTTCATTATTCATGATTTTTTTTTGTTCCTGAAGTTTTGATACCTCCCATGTTTCGATTTTGATTTTTTTTGGAACTTGTGGTAGTTTAATATTAAATGCATGTCATATCCTTTATCACTGGTGAACTGAATCGAAACTACATTTGGCCACTATTCTTTCTTTTCACATATTTTTCTTTATATTGGAAAAGGATGAGTCTCTTTCTCTCTCTCTCTCCACACGCACACAAAAAAACCTTGTTTTTTTAAAAGCAAAAGTTGCAAATGCGCATGTGTATGAAACTGATCATTCATTTAATGGTGGGTGGAGGTCCTCCAATTTATTGCTTTGATGAAAAATGTATAATTTTTGAACCTTGTGATATGGGTTCATATATCAACTTAGTTGATCATTTGGATTTCGGTAAATTGTAAGAAAGTCCCTGAACTATTACACTAGTTGTAAATACCTCCCTAAACTTTTAATTTTGCGAAAACTTCTAGTGCCCTCTCCCAAGCTATGGTTGGTCTCGGGTTCGGGATATGGGAGCAACCTCTCCATATGTGGGGGGTAAGGCCAGCCAGACATCTGCCTCTTCCAGACCTGCAGTTAAGCGGGAACCTTGTGCACTGGATATGGCCTTTTTCTTGAACCGTTTCCATATATCTCAATCCCGTCCGACATCTCGCAAAAAAAGATTTTAGAGACACACAAGGAGGTATTTGCAACTTTTCATAGTTTGGGGGTTTATTTGCAACACTAGGGTGATGTTTGCATTAAGAGAAATAGTTTAGGTTTTTTGGTTTAATACTATTTTCCTTTAACTGAAGCATATTGCAACTTGATACTGATTATCTGTCATTATATGGTGAAGCCTCCAGGAACAGCAGAGTCACAGGCTCTTATGTTTTCATCACCAGATTGTGGGGATATAGGTGGAAGCCCGTACACCGGGATAATTGACGTATCTGATCAAATGCTTTTGCCAGTAGGTTTTTCATCTTTTGAGAGCTTCAATCCACCTCTAGCAGTCATGGAGGAGCCGCTGAGTAAAAATCAGGAAGTAACAAAGAAGGTTGTGTCTTCTGGCGTAACAAATGACCCTCCAGCATCTTATACAGGCGAGTTTGATTATTTAATAAAAGCGGAAGCTCTGATGACATTTGCTCCTGAATACGGAGCGGTAGAAACACCTAGTGAGTTTTCCTCCTCGATTTTTGGAAACCCTTATATTCCAAAGTCTAGAAAAGTGGAGAGTGCAAATTCAACCTCAAACAATTACATATATTCTTCAACCCCACCTTCTCCTTGCATTGATGGATCAGATCAAAAGCCTGGCATGTCTATCAATGCAAGTGCCATTCTCCAGTCAAAATATTACACTCATGTTGGGAGTGAGAAGGAGCAACATGATAGAAGATCACTGACTTGTAACAAGAGCGTGGCTTCTGGTGAGGGGGCACCGTCTCCATTCTCCGGCTGCAGTTCTAAGAAGGTTGTGAAACCTGGCCATGGGGGAACGCTTGAAGGCACATTAGGAGTGGAGAATCTCCC
Source organism: Sambucus nigra (assembly GCA_949130495.1). NCBI lineage: Eukaryota > Viridiplantae > Streptophyta > Magnoliopsida > Dipsacales > Adoxaceae > Sambucus > Sambucus nigra. The sequence continues at coordinate 154,271,736 of OX422218.1, forward strand.
CATCTCTATGAAAACTGTGCTTGCGAGTGAAGTTGAATGCATCATGTTCCAAGCTTTTATGTGCAGGATACGACATACACTGTTGTCTACCAGCAGCCCTCTACCTGTTGGCTTGAGTAGGTTATCTGCAAGTAACGTTCACAATCATATTCGTGGTGATGCAGGCATCATGACAGATAGTATTTCTAGCAGGTATGAGGTGAAGAAGAAAGAATCTATACCAGTTAGAATAGCTGGTGACATAGATGGAGAAATGCTAGACGGACCCCATCACGCACCTGTTGGTGTTTGGCGCTCTGTTGGAGGTCCTAAAGGTTTAAAACCCACTACACCTAATATGGAAGTTTTCCCATCTTTGCCTAATAATTCATTTAATGAGGAAGGCATGCTTTCTTACGGCCAGAGGCAACCGCTTCAGGAACTTCTTAATGGCATGGGATTACTTGTCCAGCAAGCTACTTCATTTGTTGATGTGGCACTAGATGCTGATTGTGGTGATGGTCCCTATGGTTGGCTTGCATTGCAAGAGCAATGGAGGCGTGGATTTTCCTGTGGGCCCCATATGGTGCACGCTGGTTGTGGTGGAGTTTTGGCTTCCTGTCATTCCCTAGATATTGCTGGCATAGAGCTTGTGGACCCTCTCTCAGCTGATGTAAGATGATTTTATTCAAATTTACTATGGACCTGCTCCATCTATATGTATGCTTTTCCTTCCCCCCAAAGCTAGAATAGTTAAAAGGGATAAGATAATTTTTTTTTAAAATTTACTTTTTTCGGAGCAGGTGGTCCCGCATCTCTTCATGAAGTAGTGGAATCGTACCATGAACCTGCCACGCCTATTTTGATGCTTGTTTTCTGTCTTTCTTTTGAATATTTTTGAACTCTTCCCTGGTAAATGTATTTTTTCAACACGCCGGATATATCATGTTTGATATCACTTGCTTTTTTATGTGAAGAGATTGATAATTTGACAACAAACTAGAGCATGAACACAGAAATTTGAAAAACAAAATTCGACACAAATTATGTCCCTATCACCGATGGTAAAACAAATCCTGTTTTGGATTCATTAGGGGTATTTTACACTTGTGATTTAAGCATTATTGTTTATGGTGTTGCTCAAGGAAGTAACTTCCTGGCTGATCCTCAAACTCTTCAGGAATATGCAGTTTAGAGTAGACTGTAGATAATTATTATAACAAAAATTCAATGTAATTACTTATATATATATATGCCATTCATCAAGCATTAGTGTTTACATGTTGCTTGGGAAGAAACTTTGGGTTTCGGCTTGAAACTCCTTTCTAAATTTGAGTTGAAATGTTAATTATGTTTGCACTACTTCTGTCACTGTATTTCTTTCCGGTCATTTTTATGAGATTCATTTTTAAAATCTGTTGGTGTTGAACATTACATCTTCAGCCGAAAATAGAAAATATGTTTCTTATACAAAAGCATCGTAATTTTCAGGTCCATGCATCATCTGCTGTTAGTTTGCTGCATTCTGATATGAAAACAGCCTTAAAATCTGCATTTGGCACTTTGGATGGTCCATTGTGTGTCACTGATTGGTGCAAAGGTCGAAGTCAATCTGGTGATGCAGTAATTGTGGGCGAAGGATTTTCGGCTGAATCATCTACTAGTGCAAGTGAATATAGAGATTCTTCAAGTACTGTAACTCTATCCGTTGGAGAACCGATAAGCCCATCCCAGTCCTCTGCTGGTGGATCATCCTGCCTCAAAGGTATTACTTTGCTTAAATATTTAAGGGCAATGCATACATGGTTCAAAGTTTCGGACGAGTCAACTCGGAATCGGCCGAGTTGACTCGGGATCGGCAGGGGAAGATATTGGCTTGACTTGCCGATATATCGGCCGGTCCGAGATGAAGAATCACGGGCGAGATGAAGTAAAAAACAGGGAATATTGTACAATCTTGAAAAAACAGGAAATCTTGAAAAAACTGTATTGTTGTAAGAACTTGCCTTTTACAGTTGATGGAGACAAAATCAAGTCACGGGGTGTTGAAAAATGGTAGAATGCTATAAAACAAAGAAGCTGCTTTCCAACTCATACACACCATTTTTCTTCCAAAAGAACCCGCTGGAAGCCCTAATTAACGCGCCGGAGAAGAAGCCGAAGCACATATATTGCCGGCCCAAGATTTCTCTCTTTCCTGTTTCGTTCTTTTTTATTTTTTTAGGTTTAAGAGGGTCGGTGCATTTTTGGGGTTAAAATATGTGAGTTTTTTTGGGGGGAGTTTAAGAGGCGTGAGTGTTTTTTTTGTATATGAAGGTTTTGTATTTGTGTTTGTAGACTTTTTGTAAAAAGAATGTTTAACGTTTTTTTAGGTTTAAAAGAATGTTTTTTAGGTTTAAGTGTGTGTTTAAAAGAATGATCTTAAGCATGTGTGTTTAAAAGAGTGTTTAAACGTTGTATTTGTATATTTTTTGTAAAAGGAATGTATTTGTATATTTTTTGTAAAAAAAAAATAAATATGCATCCTTTTTTTAAAAAATAAATCTAAATCGTATTTTTTTAACCATAGTTAATGTTTGTAAACAATATTTTATTTTGTTTCAAAAAGTCCCTCAAACACCCATTTTAACCAATATTCTCTTATTTTTAAAAGTCCGCGCCAACGGCACAAAAAAATAATAGTATAGTCAATGTTTTTTTAGTATAGTCAAGGTTCTATACTAAAAGGAGGCAAATGTTTTTTTTAGTATAGTCAAGGTTCTAAAAGGCGTGGTCGAGGCGTAGAGATCAAGCCTCAAACCTTCGGAGCATAGGCCTATAAAGGCTTTTTTTTTTCATTTTTATTGTTTTATTATTCTAAGGCTAGGTAATATAATAAAATATTACGTACCTTGAATTTTGAAAATATGTGCGTATGTTTGGTAGCCATCTTTCTCATATGCATGCTCCATAATCAATATAAAATGTATTTCTAACCATTTCATAAGCAATATACAAAATGTATTTTTCATAATTCAATAGCCAATATCAATCATTCAATAATGGATAATCAATAATCAATACAAAATGATTCAATATAAGAAATGTATTTTTCACCATTCAACTTTGAAACACACAGACTTTTGGTCGGAAGTCAGTCGACAATGTTAGGTCTTTTTTGGACGATAGGCAAAGAGTTTTGGGATACCATTTGTCTTTTGATTGTTTTGAACGAGATATTGGTCCGTTTTAAAAAAAAAAGTCTTTAAAAGGCAATACCGTTTCACTAAAGCGTTTTTGTTTTTAAACTTAAGACTTCTACTAAGAATAAGGCGTGAATGGCTTAAGGCGGGGTGTTTCTCCCAAGCCTCAAGTCTAGGCGGAGCCAAGGTGAGCCTTTTAGAACACTGAGCATAGTTATTTTTTACAACATTTACTTTTGTACAAAATAACATTTGCATCCTTTAAAAAAAAGTTCTATACTAAAAAATAAAAGTAGAGTTATTTTTTTAGTGGAGTTATTTTTTAAAAACTTTGAAAAAAATAACATACTAAAAAAATAACATTTGTATCCTTTTTATTTTGTAGAATGGCTCCTAAACTATGTGTCATTTCATTATTTTTCCATATTAGTATTGGTTTACTATGCAATATTGAATCTGACAACTCTACCGTGCTTTAGTATAACCAATTCTACAATGCAAGACATATTGAATGATGGATTTGAATGTATCTCATTGGTCCACATTGTTAATCTTATTTTTTAAAAATTTTCTATATTTTTACGGAATTTTTCGCGCTCTCTAAATAGTGTATCTTTGCGTATTGCCCGATACCGCGACCGAGTTGAAAATTGAGTGTCTGATACCGGGACCGATACCGAGACTTTGAACCATGTTCCATACCTAGCCGAAGAATGGATAGATACTATATAAACTTCTCCATGCTTCCCTCAAACCCCACCCACTCACACACCACACAGAAAAAGCAAAGAAAATTACACTACTGGCAAACACCTTTTTTGCGAAGAACCCTTGAAATATATCATTTGTTTGCGATTTCCCCCATTTTAAGAATGATTTTAAGACACTTTTCAGTGACACCTAAGGGATTATTTGCAACTTTTTAATATTGTAGAGGGTTTGCAATTAGATTAGTAACTTGGGTCGATTCTTGACCTTTTCTCTAAATGTATTTAATGAGATTTTTGAATTCTATCAACCGTTGGGCCATTGTCACAGATGGAACTAGAGCAGATGAAACAAGCGATAGGAGATCAACCCAAGAAACCTGTATATCTGAATCAGAGCAGCAACTGGGTTCGCGGCTACGACCCACACTGTTTGTGCTGCCATTTCCTGCTATACTTGTCGGGTATGAATGTCTCATTTCACAATTTTCATTTTTATGTTTAAAACTTCAAAATGTGAATAACTGTTGTAAGTATATCTTTTTGCCAATTCTGTAAGGTAATTCAAGATTGTAAAATTGGATAACTATATGATATATCACTATCAACTAATTAAATTATATCTGAGATTTTGATGGAAAAAAAATGAAATTTGTCATAAAAATGATAATTAACAGCAGTGCATCCTTTTTAATACACCAGGGTGTTTGGGATCTACTTCTAAGATTGGACAATTTACGTCTTTAATGTTTACAATGTGTATCAGGGCCAACTCACCTACCTGTGTGGGCTAATGGCAAAGATTTAATTAAATATAACTCATACAGCTGATCAAATTATAGTCAAAGGCCCCGTTTGGTTGTCCTAAAATTGTAAATTGACCCATTAATTGTGTTTGGATTCATTAATGAAATAATTCATTAATTGCCCAATTTTAACTCGTGTAAAATTTGAAATTAGATCATTTCACAAAAATCGTGAAATGCATCCATTTGAAATAGGAGTCACATAAAGTGCATGTTCCTCTCTCTCTTTCCCTCCTTCCCTCCCCTCCCCCCTCCCCCTCCTTTCTCTTAATTTGTTGTTATCTTTTAATCTCATAGAACCTTAACATAAATTTCAGATTACCAAACATTGCATAAAATTGGATTTAAACTCATTTCAAATCCACTCATTTACAATTCACTAATTCACAATGAACCAGTTTACATAATCAAACAATTTGCTCAACCAAACAGGGCCAAAGTGAATTTCATAATTGCTGTAGGCAACACGAAAGAGAGAGTTGCAGATATAAATGATTCATGGGAGTGAGGTAGAAAGATACAGGTAGGTCAGTCTTAATGAATTATATATTAACTAATAGGAGTTATAGTTTCTCGGTGTTAAAAACCCAGACTTCCTGCTGGGATAACAATAGTATATTGTTATATGATTTGACTGGAGAGGAGCATAAATCGTAACCTGCTTGTTAATCATCCGTGCTTAATGTCCTAGCAGATTAACATAGCTTGCTTAATGTAGCTTAATTGTTTTGTTGTGACTGTAAGCAGTAATTGTCATTTTTGTATTGACCAAGAAATAATTGTCATTTATGCAATAGGTATCAGGATGATTGGCTTAGGACGTCAGCTAGCTCTTTACAACTATGGGAAAAGGCTCCTTTTGAACCTTATGCTATGCATAAACATGTAAGATTTTTAAAAGTTGTTGCGAGTCTTGCCACCAAATCTACCTCTACATTTCTTGTCAGGTTCTCAACCTGATTGGATTAATTGGATTTCACAAATTTAAGGAATGGAATAGAATTTTGAGAAAAGATTGAGATGAGACATAGAACAAAATTAGAGAGAGAGAGAGAGAGAGGGAGAGAGAGAAATTGTAACATTTCATTAGTTGCTTAATACGTTTACAATCAGTGTTAATATAGAAAATAATACAACAACTTCTAACAAGATCCTAACTAACTTCCAAAACAGCTTGTAACTAATTTGTAACTAACAACCGCCTAATCAACTGCCATGTAACTTCCTTGATATGGCATTTCTTATGCTCCTGACTTACATAATTTTTCCATCTTCAAGTGATTCGATGTCCCATTTTTCTCTTAGCGTGCAATTTGATTTTAAAGTTGTAAAAATATGTGAAAACAGTTCGGGTCCGTTTGATAGAACAGGCTGGAATTTATTTCCAAGGCATTGAAAAGCTGGAATTCAATTCTTTACCCCCCCCCACAAAGAATTGAATTCCATGGAAAATCAACTTTTTGTGCACCAGGTGTTAGTACCTTAGTGTAACTTAGAATTATTTGCCATGGCAAATAAATGTTATCAAATGTGCATAAAAGATGGAAAATGAGAAAGATTCCTTATTTACCATGACAAATATTGCTATCAAACGGACCCTTCATTGTTGTGAGAAGTTGGAAAAAGAAATTCATTGCTTCATGATAAGTTCTCTTCCTTTACTATGGAAAACTGAAAAAAATAAGAGAACATGTCACCAAACCACTCGTCTCCTTTTGAACTAGTTTTCATTTTTCTCGAGAAAGTGAACCGGGTTCAATCTTCCATCATTGTTGTTAAACACACACTAGGTACATTTGATTACGTAGTTGGAAAAGGATCGCAAATGTTTTATATATAATAAAAAGTTTTTTATTGACATAACTCCCAGTATATAATATCTTATTTGACATAATATAACCCCCACTTTTTTAACAGAAGTCTAACGCAGTTAAGAAACTCCTAATTCGTAATTAGATATACCCGAACAACATGTTAAAACAAAATACCCGTAATTAATACTCAAACCTTATAACCAAACACCCATCTTCTTCCTCACTCAACAAACCCTTATCTTAACGCTACACCCAAGCACATCCGCGCTCTCATCCATACCCATATTTCTTTGTCTAACTGAAAAAACAAACACCCACCATGGTCTATAGGAGAATATTTCTCAGGTGCTAGTGATACAAAATTCATATCCACACTGCCAGTTGGTGGTCCAACACAAATATATTAGCCACATTTATTTTGAGGTAGTGATGACACAGGGTTTAGAGAAACATATTCTGTTGATTTTCTTAATTTATCTGACACCTTAGTGTCTTGCTCAATAGAGTGAATACCACAGCTGAATTTAACATAAACCACACATCAAAGGCCCAAAACAAAACAAACACCTATTCTAGAGAGAGAAAATAAGAATGTCTTATATTAAAAAATGGAGGAATGTCCTCAAATGAGGAGTACATGGGATATTTATATGGTGAGAATTACGCACTAATGAAATAATTAACTAAATGACTAAAAATGAGCAATCATTAATAAAAATATACCTTATTAGTCCAAAACATGCTTGGAGACCAATTAAAAGAGAGAAAAGAAATAGAACTAAAATAAAAGGAAAGCTAATATGGGATCCCCATCATTATCTCCCCTCAAAAAGAGTTCGTCCACGAACTCAGAGAGGAATGCCCACTGAGTCGGGCTTCAAAATAGTAATCAATGCATGGCGAGGTGGCACCTCGGACTCATCAAGATACTCTGGGAGGTGCTCCATCGCTAAAAGGCCACGACGACGTGGAAGAGAGCTTTCTGAAGCTGAATGTCCAACGCTGCCACAATTGTAGCACCGGAATGGGTGAGGGTTCGAATGTGGCGCTGCGGGGGTAGTAGAGGTGACTGGGGTAGTGGGGGAGACGATACTGGAGGAAGAGCAGTAGCAGGGACCGACGGAGGTGGAGCTCGGGAGGATGGTGGAGCTGCTGCTGCTATATGATAAGTCTCAACCTTGGTAGCATATTCAACCGGCTTCAGAAAAGTCAGTATCTCTCGTAATCCCAGATCACGCTGAATGTATGACTGAAGGCCCAAAATATAGCTGTTGATCTGCTGTCTCGGAAAGACAACCCCTGGTGCAAAGAAGCTGAAACTGCTCGGTGTACTCAATCACAATAGATGTCTCCTGTCGGAGGGACTGGATGCGAGCAAAAAGATCGCGCTCGTATGCCGGCAGAATGAATGAGGCCTGAAGAGCGGTTTTAACTGTGGCCATGTCTGGATAAGGGGTAGTCCGACTGCTGTACGGCGATAGCAAAGATCATTCCACCAAAATCGGACGAATCCCTGAAATTTGATGGCGGCATGAAGAACACAATAGCGGCCTTGAACCGTCTTGTAATCAAAGACTGTCTCCATGGCAACTAACCAGTTAATCATGGCATCAGTGGAGAATCATTCGTCGAACATCAGAACATCGATGCGTATATTTCCATGGAGATTCCGAAAAAGTAGATGGAGTGCCATAAATAAGGGGTCTCCATCCTGTTGTGCATCAAGGCCCATCACGTCACCTGGCAAAGGTGCAGCATAATCGACAGGTAAGGGCGACATCTGGACAGGTGGTGGATGAAGAGGGGGGTCATGCTGGGCTAATAGATGTGCTGGAGGGCCGCGGTGATAATGTAGACACGTGCCAATCAAGTGGCTGCGCTCACCACAAAAAGATAACGGGCGGTCTCGTAATAGTGCGAAGTGATGAGCGTCGGCCGGAGGAGTTATCCATTCCAAAATGCTACGGTGGGTGTCCCCGATGTCGGAGGATGAAGAAAAGTCGGTATAGATCATGGTGGGAAGGTGTATGATGTGATGGGGGATGTGGGTGGGGGCCGGAAATGTCAAAATATTCACCGAGGTCATAAGGTTGTCCACGGTGGTTTAATGGGGTGGGAGGGTATGTTGGTCGGAAGGGGCCGGGGTCAGGTAGCTGTCCGAGGGACTCGAGTGGATGGCCGAGATTTCCAAAATTTTCGGGTATACCGGGATCGGAATTTCCAGTTTTTCGAGTTCGGGTTTGGTCGAGCTCTTCAGGAGTTCCGGTGGGTTGGAAATTCTAAGGTGCCTGGGAAGTTCGAAAATGTTGGTTCGGGCGGGAAATTCGGGTTTTCTGGTCGGCACGGGTACGCCGAGATATCCGGATCTTCTGAAGGCGTCGGGATCTTCGGGTAGGGCGGGAAAACTAGATTTTTTGGGTGGGTCGAGAAATCCCAAAAAGGCGAGGGGTTTTGAATTTTGTCTGGGTCCGAGGGTGCCGGATTACTTGATTTCTCTTAGAGGTTCAGGATTTTGAGTCTTTTCGGGAGGCTCAGAAGGGGTGTAATTTGCGAGGGTTTCAGGGATGGGTTCAGGTCTGAATGGGTTGGCAATTCTGCCTTTGCCGAGGGGACCGGAGTTCATGTTCTTGAAGAGGAGCCCGGATATGTTGCCGGGGTCGGATATGGCGGAATTTTTGTCCGAGACGAGTAGGTCAGGAATTTCCGACAAGGCGGGATAGCAGGAATTTCTTAAATTCTGAATTTTCCGGTATCCCCGACAGGTTCGGACCGACTGTCGATAGGTTCCTTTCCATCTCTTTGGGAGGGTGGCTCGTTCTCTGTAGAGAAGGCGGAAGAGAGAATCAAAATTCTTGTCAAATTGTTATGCAATGTCATCAATCTTGTGTCTTAATTCTTGAATCTCTTCTTGTTTGGATTTCTTCGAAGCCATTGAGAATATAGCATACGATTTGGTTATAATCTACACATCGATACACCAATACACCATTGTTGGAGCGACACCCGCTCTAATACCAATTTGACGTAAACTGCACTTTAAGGGCCTAAAACAAAACAAACACCAATTCTATAGAGAGAAACTAAGAAAGCCTTATATTCAAAAATAGAGGAATGTTCTCAAATGAGGAGTACATGGGGTATTTATATGGGGAGAATTACTTGCTAACCAAGTAATTAACTAAATGACTATGCTTGAAGACCATTTAAAAGAGAGAAAAGAAATAAAATAAAAGGAAAATAAATATAGAATTCCCATCTGAATTGATTTTGAACCAATTTGTTGCTCTCGACCAACCTCTGTGTTATAACTGAGTTTAATCTCGGGGTTACTATAATACATGTTTAGTGCCGTATTAATATCTCTACTTGTTTCCCTTAGCATCCCATTTAGAAGAGAGAGATTTTAGAGAGAGAGAAAGTGTTAGACAGAAAAAGATGGGTATGGATGAGAGAGAGGGTGTGTTTGGGTGTGGTGTTAGATTAGAGTTTGTTGAGTGAGGAAGAAGATGGGTGCTTGGTTATAATGTTTGAGTATTAATAAGGGGATTTTTTGTCTTAAAATGTTGTAGGGTGTCTAATTAAAAGTTAACTTCTGTTTATGTCTAACACATTACTAAAGTGAGGGTTGTGTCAAATAAGATATTATACATCGGGGTTATGTCGAAAAACCCCTATTAAAAATTGAGGAAAAAGATGAGTGGTTTGGTGAGATGCTCTCGTACATTTCCTATCTTCCAGAGAATCCAATTCTTTGGGGTTGGGTAAGAGATGTTCAATAAAAATTGATAAAAAGATGGAGCACCTGTCCCATTTAAATCCCAATATATTTGCAATCAAGCACAATGAAAGTAAAAATTGAGTAAAAAAAGTATTTGTTATGGAAAATAATGTAATGCCAATCAAATGGACCTTTATTTTTATTAAATGTTGCAGATGACTTATTATGTTGTATGTCCGGACATCGATCCTATTACTACTGCAGCTGTTGATTTTTTCCAGCAACTTGGAACAGGTGAGTTTCATCAAAGAGTCATATGCACACAAAATTTGTGTTTATAAGGTGTGCCTTAAGCTTTACAATGTGTTGTTTCTTCCAGTTTATGAAACTTGCAAATTGGGAACTCATTCACCTCAATGTCTGGGAAACGAAATGGAGATAGACAATGGAAAATGGTCATCTTCTGGTTTCATTCCACTTGATTGCCCTCAATCGATGAAGATAGAAAGCAGTAGTTCATCTTTGGTAGGATCAATTAATGATTATTTCCTCTCTCTGTCAAATGGTTGGGATTTGACAAGCTATCTTAAGTCCCTTTCAAAAGTTCTCAAAGCTCTAAAACTTGGTTCGTGCTTGACGACAAACCAAAAAGAAGGAAATAGTGGGCCTTGTACGGTATGTTGAGTGTTTTATTACCTTCATTATTGTTTTATCTTTATATATTAAGATAAATGATGTAGTAGATCATTTTAACCTCGTTATGCGCCTGTTAATTGTTCTCAGTAGATTATCTCTGAACATTGTTATGGAAGTTATATTTGTCTTCTTTCCTCCCTTTTTCGCTTTTATCCCTGTTTTTGTTTCGTCTTGTTTATGTTCGAGTACTTTTCTCCCAACCGTCTGCTGTATATGTTATTCAACTTGTAAGAGGGTAGTGTTACGAATGGCAATTGTGATAATGTTGTGGTTGATCATGCATTTATTAAAATTAAACGGGAATCAAATATGATTTCATTCTCAGCTTCATTGTTGTAACGAATGTATAAATATAACCAACATAAACATGTAACAACTATAATGACGAGAACTTATAAGATCAATATCATAAATATGTAAACCGAATAAACCATCAGTTACAACAAATAATATCAAGGTAAACGTGCTACTGGAAAACAATAAGAAATATCTGACTCAAATGAAATGTTCTATCCATCTATGGGCAACATGCCCAAAAGGAAGTACTGAAAACTGAATTCTATCTAGATAAAATGAATTGAGGCGGCTACAATCAAATCTCGTAGCATTCACAGCTACTGCACGCAACGGCATGATGGAGAGACTAACCCTGTTGTCCCTACTGCTGAATACCTGGGGTTTTGAAAAATATTTGACAGCGGGTCAAAGCCTAAAAAACATTTGAAAATATTTGCAAGTAATAATTAACTTTTCAGTCGCACTCGTACAAGACCTTTCCTCACTTCTCATCTATAGTGCGCACCTAACGTATTCATTTTATTATCCTAATCATGTTACCCAGTCTAGTTCAATAACCTCTAACAATCACGCTAATAATCACCATTAGCTAATATGTACTACCATCGCCAGGTATATTAATACAAAAATGACATAGCTACACACATGCTATAATTAGGCATTCACACAACTATCTTATAAATACATACATATATATATATATATAGCTCACTATATAGGTATATACATCATCCCTAGAGTAGGGCCTTGCGGATGCCTTCCTCATGTGTTATCAAGCTCCAGGCATACTACACTGGGCCACCGGAACGGAATCTCACCACCGAACGCAAAACGTAAATACAAACAACGGAGGCGGTCATAAACATACATCCGGAGGCCACAACCATACTACGTCGTACCCCGGTCTCCAAACTAATACCTATCCTCACACATAGACAGGGGCATGCAACAAGTACTATGACGTGGGGAATCAATCCAACACCTGCCAGTCAACGCCAGAGTGGACTGCTCATACGCGCAACCTCCTAACGATAGCACTAGTTATGTTCCAAACGAACACACACACACACACACACACACACACACACACACACATATATATATATATATATATATATATATATATATATATATATCCCACAACGCACTAGTCTACCAATCTCGAAGTCCGTACCGACTTCCCAATTTTTCCATTTAAGTGTTCACCGACTTGAAATCCGATTCGTCTTACTCGAACCCATCTAATAGTTGGCCTAAAACACGCATCAACTCCTGATAATATTTCACGGAAATCCCAATCTACCTCGAAAACCCATACACCCATTTATTCAACGTTAACGAGTCAAAACAACGCAAAACAAAAATTAGGACGAACCAGCAAACAAAATTATTTCGGCCAAGCGAAGCGATTCGCTCCCCCAGTGAACTAGTTTGGTTTGCTGGGCTGCCCTGCATCTTCAACCTCGGGATTTCATCTCCCAAACACATCAATAGAGGTCCCAAGCCTCGCCAAATCATAAATTAAGATCCCAAACCAATACATAATCATCCCGGATGTATTTTAACCGCGATTTAAACTCGAATCCAACATCAAATCCCAAGGATTCCTAATCATTAATCAATTCATTCAACCCATAAATTATCAAACCTTAAAACCCATTGATCTAACACCCTATCAATGTTCATCTTCTCCATAATCATATTCCCATATATGAATGACGAAATTTGCTCATATTAATTATGAATTACATTAATATAATAAAAACACAAATAAAATCTCTTGATTAACCATATAATAACATCTTAAATTCCCGGATTTATCATTAGTTAATAATGAACATAATTAAGTGTAAAATAACGCAATCTAAAGTAAGTAAACATTTGCCTTAATGGATTCAAATCCGAAGCTCGACATGTATAGATGAATTGATTTTCGGAGATGGATCTTCCTCCCTTCTCCAAGCTTTCTTTTCTCTTTTTCTTCTCTTTTTACTTCGATCTGTCCCATAATACTACTCAATAAGCAGAGGCTAAAATAAGGCTGTCATCCACACCACTAAACCTTAAATACCTCAATTAAAATTCCTAATTTCGTATTTAGGTGAAGCCCTAAGGGTAAAAAGACGACCATAGCCCTATACGGGCCATACTAGGTCTAAAAAGTTCCGGAACCCAATTATAATCCTCGGGTAGCTATTCTGGACCATTTCGGATCATCGGTGCACTCAAAAAGGTCATCTGAGTCACCGAACTAAAATTGTTCCACCATAACATTAATTGGGCCTTACATGTGCGTACAGTGCGCGTCTCCCTTAAACCTTTTAAATTCGTCGTTTTAACTCTCTATTCGCATCGCTATTTACTTATGACACGCAGGCAAATAATTTTAATCATAAATATTAATCCTAAGCTCGCTAATTAATATTTATTGAAACCAATTTAATTTCCTAATTAAATTAATAATTCAATGCACACGTGGAAATAAAATACTCTCAAAAGTATGAGGTATTACATTCTCCTTCCTAAGCAGGTGACGTGTTAAACACCGACACTCTCTCGACATTCTCGGACACGTTTCTGTCACTCCTTTTCACGTGCCCATTATTTTAATCAACATTAACGTGCTCAACACTTAATTTCTCGAGTCCAACATTTATTTCTGCGTGTCCGACATTTGTTTGCACGTGTCTATGTATAAGCTATGAAGCAAAGGTGCGACGGATTTGGGTGAGGGTGCGGCAATTTGAAAAATTAAGGCAAGAGTGGCGATTGAGTGCGGGTGTGATAGGCATTTTGAAGAATCCCCGCTAAATATAGTTAAATTATCCTCTCTAATGGCCCTAGAACGGTTCTCCAAGAATGTTAAAGTATATACATCATCATTATACCCCACCCCACAACTACCTCCACTATCACCACCTCATCCCACCACCACACCCCACCACTATCACCACGTCACCCCACCACCACCTCCATTATCACCACCTCACCCCACCACTACCTCCACCACTCCTCAATTTACTCCCCTTTGTTCCATCTCTTTCCACTGTATATAGGTTTATCATGTAATGTAAACAAACACTTACATATTAATACAATCATCTTTCTCTCTTTTATCTTTTTAAAGTTATCAGAGTAGGTATCCTAGGCAGTGTTCTAAAAGGCACGACTAGGCGTGAGGATTTCTAGAAACGTCCCGCATAAGGCATAGGTGTGGCAAAAGGCGCGGTAAGGCATGAAAAGGCACGCCATTTTTTTTAGTTGAAGGCTTTTTCTCTCTTTTTCTTCTTCTACTTGATGATGTTTCTGGTTATGTTTTTTTTCTTATTCTATTATAGTTTTTTTGGTTCTGCTTATGTTTTTTTTCTTCATTCCGTCAGAGAGGGATAATGTTTCTGATTATTTTTTTGGTTCTGCTTATGTTTTTTTCGTCCTTTGTTATATTCAAAATATATTGTTTACTAACTTATATTATATTATATTTGAAATATAATATATTGAAATATCTATATAAATATTATAAAATGCTTTACACGAGTTATGTCCCCTCTTCAACCAGGTTATCCACGTGGCAATCCTGCTTTCTCTCTCCTCCCATTTCTTCCGTCCTAGTACGTGTTTCCAATTTTTATCTGTATTTTGTTGGGTAATCAATATCTTCTCTCAAACGCGACCCTCTCTCTATTTAATTTAAAGCAGTACCTTCTATCTCCTCCAAGACGTGAATCTCACCTGCTCACACATTGTCTTTGACTCTTCCTCTACCCTTTTATTGTTATAGGCCCATTGTATCTGTCTTCACCTATTCTTCTATTAATAAAATCTCACTTCTCTTCCATTTCCCCACCCAGTCAAAATTTCTTATCTGCCCCTCTTCTACCATTTCATATCTATAACTTCTCCATTGAAAGTGTCTCAAATGAAAGTGTCTCCGATCACAACTATATACCCCTCCCTCTTTTTTTTCCCCCCTTTTCTCACTCACAATATAAAAATTCCAATTACCCCCAAAAGCTCAAATCCACTCTCTTCATATTGTTTGGGCAGATATATGTAAGGTGAATAGGTTGGCGGTGTTACCTGATTTTTGGAGCATATATTTTTTTTGAACTCAAAATAGTCGAAAAAATTATTGGTTTTTTTGCTGGTGGAATTTTTTTGTTGAGCAATATTGTTTGGTTTATAGTGGCCGATTGTTTTTATTTAGTGATGAAGTTTTGATTGGTTTAAAGTGGCCGATGGTTTTTTTTACTAGTGGGTTTATTGGTTTTGTTTGGTTTACAGTGGTTGGTGATTTTTTTGGTTGATGAGTTTTTTGGGAGCTATGAAGCACCGACACTCTCCTGGAAGGCACGAATCTTGTTTGACACGTGTCGGACACGCGAGTCCCAGAGCGTCCTGTTTTTTTTTAGTTGGACACGTCCCGACACGCTGGGTACACGCTGTGCCCTCTCTCTCCCTCCTATTTCTTTGTTTTTGTTTGCTTTTTTGTTTGTTGTTTCCTCTTCCCACACAAGGGTATGTTTTCTCCCTCTTTATGTTTGCACCAACACCCCAAAAAATAAGATAAGTAACAACAAAAAAAAAACAGCAAAAAAAATGTAAAGAAATAAAAAACAATGCCA
The DNA here is from genome assembly GCA_949130495.1 of Sambucus nigra. Classification (NCBI taxonomy): domain Eukaryota; kingdom Viridiplantae; phylum Streptophyta; class Magnoliopsida; order Dipsacales; family Adoxaceae; genus Sambucus; species Sambucus nigra. The sequence goes on from OX422218.1 coordinate 154,287,560, forward strand.
CTGGCTTTTGTTCCCTTTTTATATTTGATCTTGCCCTATTTTTTACATGTTGATTGTTTTTAATTTTTAGATGAATGTGTTTTATTTATGATTTTTAGTGTTAAAGTGTGTTTGAATATTGTTTTGTATGGTCAATTTTCTTAATTTTATGTTAAGAATGCTCTAATAATGTATTTTATGGAAAAAATCTATTTTATTTCATTTATATATATTTTAATATATATTATATATTATACGTATCCTAGCGTGTTGTATCCTAGTTTTTAGAAAAATCACGTATCACGTGTCATGTCGAAACACATATTGTGTGTCGAGTCCGTGCTTCATAGTTTGGGAGGCATTAGGTTTGGTCGCTGGACCTAAATGGTATATTTGTTAGGAAAGTTGCCATTTTTTTTCTTTTTTTTTGGAAGTCAGAGCTAAAAAGATAGTTGGAGTGGGTTAGTGATGTCCATATTTTCGTGAAATTTGTTTTATGACAATGTAACTTAAAAAAAAAATATTTTAACTTCTAATAAATATGATAGTTTTAGATTTTCCTAATAATTTTTTATAATATTTTTATATATGTTGCATACAAGCTATATAAAAGTAAAATGTTTAACGAAATACTTGGATAGAATTATCTTAATGAGAAGGCATCCAAACTGAAGGTGTGGGGAACAAACGTTCCATATTTTAAGTATAGTATTCATGAACTAAACTTATCATCATATTCTATATGGTCTCTGTAACGTTATAACGTTATTTGCACTCAGGAGTCGTTTTGAGTCCAAAGTTTTTATGATCTTTATTGTATTTTTTCGAAGAATATATGAAATGTATCTCTAGGGGTAAAATTTTATATAGTTCTATGTCATTTTACAAATATTTACCTTTTCAACTGTACTAACTTTATTTCAGCAAATTGGTTGTATGTAAATCATATGAAGTTTGTCAAATACAGAAAATTAACTCCAAATGTGATTATGAGTAGAAAATAAAACTGACATTATTCAAATGTGATGTGTTACTCTAATGATTTATATCTACAATCACGACGAAGCGTGTTGTGGGCACAAAGTAAATAAGCACGCAATGACCCATAAGTGTGATGTATTGTGTATTAGCGTATCAATAAGTATTGGCTCGCCGTTCACGTGCCGATTTAATCTTCATTTGATGCGTATATAATAAACTGCACAAAAAATATTGGGCGGGTTAAAACCTAGTATTATATTATATTTCATTGCATTTACATTATATTTGAAATATATTGTTTACTAACTTATATTATATTATATTTGATTATATTATGGCGCATGCATATGGGAAAAGGTTTACCAAATATACAAATATATTTTTAAATTTCAAGGTTTGTATTAGCCTTAGTATAATTAAAATAATATTAAAAAAAGGGAAAACACTTTTTTACGCCTAGGCTTCTCCTAGGTTCCTAAGGCTTGAGGCTTGACCTTCACGCCTCGACCACGCGTCACGCCTTTTAGAACCTTGATCCTAGACCTCATTGTCTTCTGCTTCCGTCGACGAGTGACATTTTATCACTCGCCGGACTACCCAAAACCACCCAACAACATGCTTCCTTTTAGAAATCAAAGACTCTTTCTCTCTCCTCATTTTTCGGCCACTTTCTTGGCCTATTTCCGTCGGTGACTTTTCGCACTTAAGTGGAGCAATATTTTCTTTTCCGGTAAATTTGTCCTCTTTTTGACGTCTATCTATCGGAAGCAAAACACCTCCTCTCACCTCACAAACCGCTCTCTCTTCTACTGTACCTTTCCCTGTATGTACCTTTCCCTCTACAATGAGCAATGCTCATCGCCGGCAGTACTGCTCCTGTCGGAATATCTGTTCACCATCGGAGTTACTTTTAAAAAAAAACTCTTCACTTTTGTCCTCCGACACCTTTCATACACTCAGTCAGAAATCAATTTTTCGGCGAAACTCTGTTGGCAATCTTCCTCTCCCACCCTTGGCATCACCTGTGCCACTGGTGCTTCAGTCGTGAAAATCACTAGCCAAACCTTTGCCACTAGATGGCACTTGCTCCCCTTCAACCTAATTGTACCCACCGGATTCTCTCTTCTCACTCTCCTAACCCAAACGCTTACACTCTCTTAAAATATTTAAACCACATCTCTCTTTCTCCTCTCATCACTCGCCCGATAAAATCCAAATTCTATTTTATTTTAGCCTTTTGTTTCAATTAAAAATAAAAAGATCAACCCAGTATTTTCCGAAATTCCCACGTCTGACCCTAAAATTTTTGAAATGCACAAACTAACCCCCCAACTTATGCAAATTAGTGCCTCGTGCGTGCTCTCATTAACGCCCACTAGCGCTCTCTCATTTGTGCCTAGTGCAATCTTTCATTAGTGCTTCATGCACTCTCTTATTAGTGCCTCGTGTATTAGTGCATCATGCACGCTTATAAATCCATTTATACATTATGGATCTTCTGGCACTTCATAGTTCTCCGTTATTTTCTCATATTACTATGGGTCATCTCTATGGCTGCTCAATCCACCGTCATCTTCTTTAAAGCACATCTTCCATGCGTTTTCAAGACTTCATTACCAAACTCAAGTTTGGTCAATACTTTACCATCTTGAGTTTGAGGGGAATTTTAAAGTATATACATCATCATTATACCTCACCCCACCACTACGTCCACTATCACCACCTCACCCCACTCCTCAATTTACTCCCCTTTGTTCCCTCAAACACTTGATATATTAATACAATCATCGTTCTCTCTTTCAATCTATTTAACAGTTATTATATCAAAAAATGTTTATTTTTTTGCTTTAAAATATTAGTTTATTCTTTTTAATAATTGTTCACAAATGTTCCTTTTTTGTTCTTTTCATGTTCTTGTTTTCTCTAAATAAATTGATATAAATATATTTATTTATCAATGTGTCCTCGTGTCCAATTTTTTTTTAGATTTGCCATGTCAGCAAGTCCGTGTCGTGTTAGACATGACACCCGTGTCCATGCTTTTTAGGTGGTATATCTGTGGAGATTTTTACTCGTCTTTTTAAATAAAAAAACTTAGAATCACGATAAGCTTCGAGAGTGTACCCTTTGCACATTAGCACGTGTGTAGATAACTGTTTATTGTGCTCTGAGTTTGTTTTTCCTTCACCCCCTCAAAGATTTTGGATGCATTTTAGATCCTTAAAACTTATTTAAATAGAGGAAAGCATGTGCATAAGCTTTCTAGGAATCTCAAAAAGATCTGTTTTTGTTGTAGAACAAGAGAATGCTTTGATATTCAAGTAGACTCCTTGTTTGGATCCTCTTTCTCCCCCCACTCTCCATATATATTGCTGTGAGCATTGAATTTAGTTATTTGTTTGGTTAATGTTGTTTGAACACTTTTCCTCCTTAGTTGTTAGCTTTTATATATATTTTTCAAGTATTACGGTGCATATATGTTCTTCCAACTTTTTTTGTTAAGAGGCCGAGGTGTTTAAAACTATTGTTATAGGGCACATATATTTCTTGTTATCCAACACTACGTCCTTGAAATAAAGAATAAACAAAAATTACATTCACGAGCTTGATTATGTTCCTTCCAACGTTAGCACTTGATTATGTTCACGAGCTTGATTATGTTCCTTCCAACGTTAGCACTTGATTTTCTATGATACTCAACTCAACAAAGCCTTTTCCCAATTATTTGGGGTTGGCTAATCATTTTCTATGGTATGAGTTTTTTTTCTTCACTTCCCTCAAACTCAAACATTCAAGATGCGTATATATTTTAATATTATAAAACGAAGGATTTAATAACCAAGTCAATGTATCACATGTCAAATTTATGTAATGCATCATTTATTTGTGGAGCATTTATTTCTCATTCTCTTACTCTCTCATTCCCGCTCCCGGTCCTCTTAATGCTGCATTATTCGATGCACCAAAACTATTTAGTTGCTCTACCGTCTGCTAAGTAAAAGACATTTCTAGAGGCTCTCATTCTGTCTCTTCCTGTTCACTACCCTTTATTTTTTCTACTTTAAATTTCCTCATTGTAATCAACCGCTCTATCCACCCCACTTGGTTTCAACTAATAATCACCAACTTCTTTAATTCGCATCTCTCCTAGTCTAGCAAACCATGAAGATCTGCTCAGCACGTCCGGATTATAATCTGAGAAGTTTGCAGGCCAAAAAATCCATTTGGCCACGTGTGGACATCATTCTCCAGGATGATGAATTCGGCCTTGTTAGTTGCTCCCCGGGTTGAAACTTAACAACTCAAAAATCTTGTGTTTTCTCTCCCCTTGGGGCCACCTCCCATAGTGTGTCTTGATGTGCAGATTGGAGGGTCTAAACATAACCTTGGGGATTTATCAGGTGCTCAAAGAGGCTTGGATACTCCATGATAAAAAAACCCTGGTATTTTCTCGGAGTTTTACACACTAAAGAATTCGACGTGTACCCACATAATGAAGTACTTGATAACCATGATTGTTCACAAATGTTTCAAGTAGCAGACCCCAACAAATCCAAAGATGCAATCGAAAATTCTAAAACACAGCTCTGCTCGTTTTTGATAATGCGCTCTAACCGATGACTTCCCCCATCAATGCGTCGCGTAGTAATCAGATCTAGGACATTTGTTCTCCATGAGTGCATCCTCAACGGTGGTGATGGTGATTGTTTTTGGAACCCTTTTGGATGAACCCAACAGGACTCAATTCTGGCTTTGATGTCTCCATCGACATATGAACTTGGAGAAATCATTAGCAAAACGGATCATCTCCCTTATCTCTTGTCGCACATCACACACTTATCTCTTGAGCATATCGATGCAGTTGGCCAATTACTTGTTCCAAGTATCAACTTGGTAAGTATCCCTAAATAATTTAACATAACCCCCTGTTGATTATCTCTTCATCCACAGGAGAGCTCTGATGCCGATTTGATCTAAATTGTTGAGGGAGCATAAAACAGACACTCACAAACTACTAGGGTTATTTATATATTTATTTAAACAAGGAAAAAACTTTTACTTTTTTTGTGAAACTGATTACAAAGGCTAGGCATAGGCCTTAATTACATTATTGGCAGAGAATCCTGTAATTATTAAAATAAGTACTAAAGATAATATTTTTTTTCTTTCAATCTGAGACAAAAAAATTCATTGATATCAGATGACTTATTGGCAAGATATCTGTCTTGACTATACAAACCTTAGAAGAAACAGCAATCAAAGACAAAATAAAAAGTCTGTATGGATGTATATGCCCTTATTCCAACTCAAAGACATAAAAGAAAGGGAAAACACAGAAGCTTGGGGACAAAAAAGCCCGCGAGGTTACAGAGAAAATCTTCTCCTCCCAAACACTTTCCTAGATTAAGGAATCCTAGACCGATTATAATTGAGTCAACCGTAAATATTTCTCATAATTTTAACTAAAAAGAGAACAAACATAAACGTAAATAATCAACCAACTGACATAAATAATGTCAGCTGGTCAAATGCCCACATCAATATTAGACTCCTTTGACTGACGTGGATAGAGAGAACCATGCACCTAACTAGTTAGGTGCTCAAAAATATCTTTCCTGCTGATTGCACCAGATCAATAGCAAAGGAAAATGCTTGCTATTAGCAAGCAGGGGAATTGATGATTGGGTCATTTGACCTGGTTGCCTACTTGAAAATTTTCATCTGGGGACCTAGTTTACAAGCCTAAAAACATCTATGAGAAAATACAAGTACCAAGGCATTAAAAGAAAAATAGGGATGGTGATGCTGTATGTCTGTTCTTTCATAGTAGCAATGTACTTTGCTGGGATTATTTTGAGTACAACATAATCAAACATGACACTATATTGAAGAGAAGTATTTTTTTAATTGGAGGTCTGCAGGCTTTGCTTCATTTTGAGTTTCTTATGCTGTAACTAATTTTATATCACATATGTTGTTGGCTGCGAGAATCAGGTAATATATGTGGTGTGCCCGTTTCCTGAACCTATTGCCATTCTAAAAACTCTCATCGAGTCTTCCACAGCTATTGGATCAGTCATTCTTTCATCTGATAAAGAAAGGAGATCTATAATACACAATCAAGTTGGAAAGTTGTTAAGTTGCTCCACAGCCGTGGATGAAGCATCAATATCAAACGTTGTTACACTTTCAGGGTTTAACATGCCTAAATTGGTATTGCAAATTGTGACTGTTGATGCCATTTTTAGGGTTACAAATCCAACTTTTAGCGAACTTGTCATCCTGAAGGAGATAGCTTTCACTGTATACAATAAAGCTAGGAGAATTTCACGAGTACCCTCTTGTGATGTGGTCCCATCATCGTTCACTTCAGGTAGGTCCCACTTGTCTTTGATGCAAATGGCTTCCCCTATTCCAGGGATGTGGAAGGATTGTATTGCTCCTCGAGTTACAGGACTTTCCCTTCAGAGAGATGCTGACATTGATGCTAGCTTAAGGGCTGGTACTTGGGATAATTCTTGGCAAATGTCCAACAAAGCTGGAGATTTTCTTCAAGATGAAACGCGTTATATGTTTGAGCCCCTTTTCATTCTTGCTGAACCTGGTTCCGTGGAGCGTGGGGTCCCACCTTCAGTTTTTGGGAATCTAGCAAATGACTCTTCAAAGTTGTTGTCGGATGATGGTACTAATGGAGATACTAGGCCAAGTTCTCAACTTGATGGTTCAGAGCCTGATGGCTTTGGATCTGGCCATCAGAAGACACTCCCCAGCTTACATTGTTGCTACGGATGGACTGAGGATTGGCGTTGGCTAGTGTGCATATGGACGGATTCAAGGGGAGAATTGCTTGACAGCTGTATATTCCCCTTTGGTGGAATCAGTAGTAGGCAAGATACAAAGGGTCTGCAGTTTCTTTTTGTCCAAATTCTGCAACAAGGCTGTCAGATACTTCAGGCATGTTCTCCTGATAGTAGTGTTGCCAAGCCTAGAGATTTGGTGATTACACGCATTGGAAGCTTCTTTGAGCTCGAATGCCAGGGTATATGATTTGCTTCCATTGTTACTATTTCCAGCCTTCCAAATATGTTATTGGGTTAAGTGCTAAAAAGAAAAGAACCATTGAATTATCCATGTTTTGCAAGAAACCCCTCAAACTATTTTTAATGCAATATCCCCCTTACCTTAACTATGCATTTTTATTACAAATACTCCCCCCCTCCCAAGGGGCCTTTCTAGTGACACCGAGGGGGTTTGTAATACATTACATTGTTCAGGGGAGTTTTTTGACAAAAACAGTTTTACGGTTCAAGGTATTTCGTTTGCACTTTACCATTTGTTATGTTATATTTGTATGTTTGAGAGAGAGGCAGTATTTTTCATCGCTTCACCCAAGATCTCTTTGAATTTTCAGTAACTGTTGCACCATTTTCACAAAACGTGATAAGAGAAAATGAGTTCCAAATTAAGAGAATATTCGTGTAATATAAAGTTACAATGAGTAGCTCATAAAACTTTGTATTTGTTATCGTTTTGGCAGAGCAATTTAAGGGTAATAATGAGGCGGTAATTGATGTTTTTCTTTTAACTTCCTCATTAATTTGGCATTCTCCTTGCATTTTTTAACATTAAACAATACAATTTTATGCAGAATGGCAGAAAGCCCTCTACTCAGTTGGAGGTTCTGAAGTCAAAAAGTGGGCCCTGCAGCTACGACGATCTGTGCCTGATGGGATGCCTGCAAGCAGCAGTGGAACTTCATTGCAGCAACAAGAGATGAGCATGATTCAAGAGAGAGCCCTGCCTTCTTCACCTAGCTCTTTGTACAGCCCTCACTCAAAGGCTTCTACCTTTATGAAAGGTGGTTTGGGACAACCTTCCTCTACTAGAAAGCAGTTAATGGGGGGACATACTGGGGTGGACAATTCTAGGGGTTTGCTTCAATGGGTGCAAAGCATCAGTTTCATCTCAATTTCAAATGACCATTCCTTACAACTACTTCTCCAAGCAGATTCATCATCTCCTGGATCTGGTACCTATTTGTTCTCCTTTTACTCGCTCGTCATTTCTGCAGATAATCTGTTATTAGGCACATGACACATTAAATCTTTTAACCTTTATAGTTTTATGCCTATGGCATAGCTAGCAGAGAACATTAATGCTTTAGCCAAGTACGTTTCGGTGATCTATGTTTTGAAATATGCTACACTTCTACAAGACAAAATTGGGAACCAAGAGGGAAAAGCAGTGGCTGCGCGCTGCCGCCCACCAAGCAACCACATTAAAAATATATATATATAAATAAATAAAATAACTAAATAAAAAAGTGCAATGCTCAACCCATGGTCATATGCTTTTAACCTTTGGTATGGCTTTAATTATTGGGTAGATGAGAGGGCCTTGTGGGAGTTGTCCTTGTCCTGGCAATGACTTGACAAATTTTGAAAGGCTAAAATGACTAATTTACCCATCTTTTTAAATAGAAGAAGATAAATAAATAAATAAACTGGTTGGAATCGAATGGACCGTTCACATAAGAATACAATTTTGAGTAAAAAAGAGTTGCCTTATGATTGGTAATGATGTACTTGAAAAATGTCCAGAGTTTCTTCCTTCATAACCCGTGGTAAAATAATACTTGGCATTATGTTCTGACTAAAAAACGTCTGACATTGTGCTCCAAATGATTTTTCAGTTCGCCACGGAAAATACTGGTCATGGAGATTAAATGAACTTTTGTATTGAATTGCAATTGATTTAAGACGCCTTCTTAACAGTATGCTTGGCTTTTTATATGAAATTTTCTTCTCAACAAAAGTATTTTGTTTTATTTTTAAGCGCTGGTTAAGCATTGAATTGCTAAGGAACACCTTTTGTTGTCAGTTTGTCGAAAATGTGAAAGTATATCATGTGGTATTATTACTTGTTTATCTAATTGAAAACTTAGGAATATTGTCTCAAACTCAAGTTACTTGCAAAGAGGTCAACAATGTGGTGACATTACTACCTTGCTGTCAGTATTTTCCTACTTTCAGATGCAAAGATATAAATGATAATTGTTAAAAAAAGAAACCTCAAGGAAAAATAGAATTATAAGAGGAAAGTGCAAAAAAATCCAATTTATGAATGTTTTCCAAAACAACCTGAACTATTGTTAATACAATTACCCCCTTGAACTATGCATTTTGTACAAAATACTTCTGAGGTTTTATTAGCGATAAAAAAATCACGGGTATTGCCTCACATTGTGTCTGCATCTACCTCCATTGTAGTGTACCGTAACTATATATGTTCCTTGATTCTTTTTAGCTGAATTCTTACAATCTTACAGGGGCAACTCAAGGTAGCGGCACAACGACAGGTCAGTCAGGCTATCTGGAAGGTTTCACTCCAGTGAAATCTCTTGGTTCAACACCCACGTCCTATATTTTAATCCCATCACCCAGCATGCGTTTTCTCTGTCCAAATCCCCTTCAGCTCCCCACCTGCCTCACCTCTGATTCCCCACCATTGGCCCACCTCCTTCACAGCAAGGGTTGTGCAATTCCCCTCTCTACTGGTTTTGTGGTCTCGAAGGCTGTACCCTCCATGAGGAGGAGCAACTCGAAAGAGGAATGGCCTTCGGTTCTTTCTGCAAGTCTTGTTGATTATTACGGTGGAGGTGATGGACGAGAGAGAACTGTTAAAGGAGGTGTTGTCAAGTTGGGGGGAAGGGGGGGTTTTGGTAGAGATTTTGAAATAGAGAGCCATTTGATTCTCGAGGGTGTGGCGGCAGAGCTTCATGCTCTGTCATGGTTGACGGTGAGCCCCGCCTACTTGGAAAGAAGAACCGCTTTGCCTTTTCACTGCGACATGCTTTTGAGACTGCGAAGGCTTCTTCATTTTGCTGACAAGGAACTGTCCCACCAGCCACTCAAGTCGGAACACTAACCCGCTCAACTATTAATATTTTGCAATTTTCGCCACTAAACAAGTTATTTAGTGGCCTTCTCATGCAGTTGTGGCTTTCTCATGCAGTTGAGAGTCGAAAGTTTAGGCCTTTAATGCCATCTTATTAGCAAAAACTGTTGGGCCAGCCCTTTTTACAAGCTGTTTTCTGTTTGCAAGGTCTATGCTTTGTGCAAAAATTAGCTTTTCCTCCCTTTTTAGGTATTCTATGTAATATATAACTGAATTACGATGGTAAATTTTATGACTTCTTGGAGAAGTAGAAGTCCAAGAAAGTATACATAGTAGATCTATAACAGGGGCGTGGGGATAGGAGAACATATCTCAAAATAAGTACATAAACAAATGGGGATTTTCATCTAAAGTTACAATCGAGTTCAGAATGTTTGGCAGGCCTAAAAGATATGAGATGTTTCTTATGTGGAAGAAGGGAATATATAACGCTCGTGAGTTTTGTTTCTTTCTTTGTGAGATTTGACCAGAATGCAGATGGGTTTTTGTTGCAGTAGCAAGTTTTTACTGGGTCACTGTAATTCTTTTGTCCATTTCAATGCTTCTAAGGAGAGGGTCAAAAGAGCTACTGCCACTGGTTTTACTTGGCAGTCAGGGTCGTGAGGTGAGGACTTGCTTGAAATGGTGTATTATAAAATCAATTTGCAACGGTAATTTGTGATTTGCGTTCCCCATTTTCTGTAAATTTACATGACCTTTTAATTAGTGTGTTAAAACTGATGATTTTTTACGCTGGGGATATAAGCCCAATTTTCAGAGTTTATAAGTATAAAAATAATAAAAACACAAAAAATGAAACAACTATAAAGCGAAATAAAATCTGTTGCTAGGGAATCTGAGAGTTTACTCCCCGATGCGAAACTAATAATAAAAATGCAATTGCTAAGGGCACTCAAAGCTCGGTACCACCATATCCAAGTGCTGCTTTGTCCAAATCTTTGAAAAACACTTTGAAACCTGGCCAATTTGTGGAAAATGTTAGTTTAAATACATTGGGTTCAAAACATTTTGGGAGCATTTGTATCCATTTTGGGCCTTCAAGCTTTATTAAATAGTTGACAATATAAGAAGGAACATTTTGGGGCTTCCAACTCCTCAAACGTAGTCAAACTAATCATTCGAGGTATTATTTGATGATTTGTTAATTTTTGATGTAAAAATGTTGTTAGAAGTAGTCGCAGTTCGGGGTTAGAGGCCTGTGAATGCTAAAAGTTTTTCGATGCCTTGTTTATCTACATATTTTGATACATACTATTTTTTTGAAATAGTAAAAAAATGATTTTTTTAATAAAATTTCTTGAATATGATCTCCATAGTAAATAGGTCATCTCCATTTTTTTTTTTATCAAAAGGTGGGTAAGATGAGGTGATTTGTAAAAATGATTTAAATATGCATTTTCAACCGTTGAAACTTTTGATGATTATTTCACTCGCTTTTTGATTGAATTTTTTCATGTAAATTTTTTTGGAGATGATCTACTCACTGTGAAAATCATATTCAAAAAATTACAATTAAAAAAAATAATGTTTTACCATTTTAAAAAAATTATATGTACTCCGGCATGTAGATAAGAAGTTATATATATAGTTCTCATAAATTAAACGGTAGTTATGTTGAAACTACGACTATACATGCATTGAAATATTGAGAACAGGCTTTAAATTTGCAAGTGTTTGTTTTGACACTGTTTTGAGGACGAATCAAGTATATTTGTTACCTTTTCAAAATGTTCATGTCCTTGCTTTTGATTTTCGAAGGCATTGTTTACCTTGTGTCGTCATCACAAACGTAGACTTAGATGCAAAATTTTAAATTTTCAATTTTTTCGAAAATATATTATGATTTGGTACTTTAACACACTAAAGTCCCATATCAACTGAGAGTTCAAGAATTCTCAAATGACGAGGTTATAAAAGGGTCGCACTTCAATAAACCTTTTTTATGCTCAAAAGTTCTTAACAATCATTATGGAACCTAGCATTTGATATTAATGTGATTTAATTAATGCAAAATGTTGAATTAGTTTATATTATTTGACAAATTTTTCTTAAAGAAATTTGAATATATTTTTGAAAATTTTGATTTTTCAAAAAATTAAGAAATTTTGGAATTCAGATTTTGTTTCTAATTTCCGAATAAATTGGAAGCACCATTTATTTATTTTTTTCTTTCGAAAAGATCGATTTTTCTTTTGAGGAGGCCATTTTCGATTCGATCCGGTAGAAATATACGAACTAACATGATAAAAGATGTGATTACAAACAACGAGTTTTATAAACAGATATTTGAGAGTTGGGCTTTTTTATTGTGATCGAATTTTCGAAAGAAATTTCATGGACAAATTGATATGGTTGTTTTTTATTGGTTGGTTTTTAAGTCCCACTGGCTTGGACCTCAAAAACCAATCGATAAAAACAGTCACTTCCATTTATCCATAAAATTTCTGTCGAAAATTCAGTCAGAATATAATTTTTTTTGATGTATAAAAAGGTATTAGATAAGTTTAGGAGCTGGTGGAGGACGCCATAGTTGATGATAATTCCCGAATGTGGTATATGCTAAAAATTACATTCAAGCATTTCTATGACACGATGCTTAATTTTCCTTATGTTCCACAAACAATAAATATACCTTAGAATTTTTCCATTAGCACTTGTATGGGATAATCATTTTGTGGCACTCAAAACTATACGAGGATTTTTCAATTCCCTGGTTGCGAGTTGCAAGGATATGTTAACTTTGCCTGTATATCGACCATGGATCGATCGTTACGCTGAGTGTTGAAGAAACAAGATTTATCCCAAATAAATAGCTATATGTGATGCCCCAATTGACCTCAATTGATTTTATGATGAAAGAAAGCCAAACCCGTTTTTGGACACATGCTTGCTACAATGTACCACTGATATGATATTTATTAATATTTGTACAAACATGAAGATTTGATATTTAAGGGATAGCCATTTTTTTTAAAGTTGTTAACATGATGTAATTTATGAGAGATTATTGTCATTATGAATATAAAATATAAGAAATTATTTTGTTGATAATAATATATTTAGTGAAATTAATTGACATTTTCAATTAAGTCGTAGTGCACCAGAATTAATGACACAAGCTAGAGCAAGAGTAATACAAGGGGTTAGAATTCTAAGACAAAGGAAGATTACACAAGGGAAAAAGATGAAGAACAACAAAATTCATGCATTCAAATGATACACGGCATAACCAAATTCACACAAGTTCCATGTTTAAATTGACTCATCAAGCTCTTCTACCAATATCCAAGATTTTATGAGTAATTATATGTCTCAAATTTGTGCATTGTTAGTTGTTGCTACTCATTCGGATCAAATGCATGTAAGTTAAACATAATGTTCATAAATATTACATTTGTTGAGAAAGCTCCATAATAAGGCTCATTACAAAAACTTGAGGGTAAGAATTGAAACAAAAAAAATCAGGCACAATAAAAGTGAATGAAATGTCAATTGCTAAACAAAGGAAGAATACATGACCCAATAGTCATATAGTTTTTTTGGCTTTAGTCCCATCTATAAAGATGTATTTCAGCCCCACTCCCATGTGTTTTTAGAATTGTAAAAAGTCTCATAACCACCCAAAACCGCCTATAACTTCCCGGTGTAACCATCCATCCTTCTTTTTGCAGAGAATGATACTTGTCTCATATAAAACCAATAACTAAAAAAAATAAAATATGGGAGTGCAGACAAGTAAATCTTTATAAATAGATCCCATAGTCATATAATCCTCGCACGTACAATAATCTAAAGAAGAAAGATAATACTCAGTATCGTGAAATGGGATAAACTATCCAAGTGACAATAAACATGTATTAAATACAAACTGTTAGCAATTATAATTATTGAAATGGACACATGACTATCCACATATGCATAGTCGACTATTTGTGCAATAATCGACGTCGGATACTTGATTATTGCTTTTAGTATATAACTATTTTTCATTTAATTGATAGATATTAAATGGAGGGTAGATTTTGAATTCCAATGAGGATTATGGAAAGGTGAAATTCCAAATCTCTAACTTGTCAAGTCATTGGACAAAAATGGAGAGACTATATACTGTCTAAGATGTAAAATCAATGTTGCATGAAGGCTACCTTGAGAGGTATGGGGAAGTCGAAAGCTTTACTTTTACATCAGAAAATGATTAGAATACTTTACTACCCATATGCTTTAATTAAAGGCATCACAAATGGAAGTGGAGACACGATCGTCTAGAGACCTCATGTTGGAACGTCACGGAGAATTTCGAGGAACAAAAGAGAGATGTAAAGAGTCCTATGGGATCCAAGCAATGATTTTCTTGGATCAAATGAATTCTAAATGAGAATTTTTTTCTTTTAGAAGATGTTATCTATATCAGATCTTAATATGTTTTATAAACTCAATTTTTGTATGGTCTTAAATTTCACTATTATACCCCATATTTTTTAAAATAACATTATAGGGATTGTTTTATAATTTTGTGGAGTAATTTTTTTATTACATTAAAATTTAGGCCTTAATGGATATTGGGTTTGGTTGGACTTGATATTGGGATTGGGATTGAAAACTAGGGTAGTGACAACCTTTGAATCAACTTGGTGGACAAGTTAGTAGTGCTGAAAGTGACAAAAATGTGTGTTTTTAGTTGGAAAGAGTTTTCATAAGTTAAAACTAGTTAAAAAGGCTTAAAATGCATCTAAAGTTTAATTTATGGGGTTTCTAAGGGCACCACAAAAATTGCTACAAAATACCGCAAGGTTTTAAAATCTGATTTTTGCTAAGGGCCACCACTCAATATATATATATATATTTTTAATACAACTAAAACACAAAATACCACTACACTCCAAATTATTACTTTCTCTCTCTATCCACTACACTCCAAACTCTCACGTTCTCATCTTCTCTTCACCCAAAAATTTTATCTCCATTAATATAACCTATCATCTTCAACAACATCTTCAACAACATTATTAAAGTTTTAGTCCCCACACATCATTATTAAAGTTTTATCCCCCACCAACCATATTCAACAACATTATTAAATATCTAGGGTTTGCTCTTTAAATATTCACATAGTAATGGATATCCCACCATTAGACATGACAACACCTCAAAAATAAATGACAAATCTACAAATCCCATTGCTGAGGTAAACTTTGGGTACCATTACTTATATATTTATTTTTCATAAGGGTTGATGAATTGAAAAAACACAGTAAACATACTGTTGGTTCGGGATTGGGGCCCCAATTTCATGGCAGAAATTTGGGATAAACCTCCCGAACCAACTCTATATTTTTTTGTTCGAAGTAGGTTCATTCGTTTTAATCATGCCGAACCTGATACACATATTCGATATAATTACCCCAAATCAGTTGACATAGTTCGTTATGATCACCCCAAAACAGTTGAACATGATTCGTTAGGATCACCCCGAATTAATGAAACATAATGGGTATATTCATACCGAATAGAATTCAAAGACAATGTAATTCAAGTTTGATACCAAGTTTGGTTCCAATGTAAATCAAAGACATAATGTAATTCAAACATAATATGTAATTCAACTACATTGCAAGTTTGTTATGAAATCGTATCATGTTGTGTTTCAAACCATTAATAATTATGTTATGAGGTATGTTATCAATGTAATTCAAACATACATTGTTATTATGTTATCAAGTACATTGCAAGATTGTTCTTAATATTGTTATTCAAGTTCACTGATTGTGAGTAATAATAATATTTTTACTTATGTAGGATGCTTTCATGGATTTCAATGAGCTGTTATTTGATCAGGCTTTAGCGAACATCGATATACCCCAAATCGCGGAAGGTGGTGCGTGTAATACCCCGTATTTTTGGCTATATTTATTTTTGGGATTAATTAATTAAATGAGAATTAATTGGAAATTAATCCGGATAAAATACTACCGAGATATGAGTTGGTATTGGACTATATTGAGTATATACGATGTTATATGAATATTGAATTATGAAATTTGTCGTGAGATTGATATACGGCAATCTGGTTATTTTATTGGGACGCGTGTGACAATCGCGTCGGGATATAATTATTTTAATTATAAAAGTGATTTTAAATTCTATTAACCGTATGGTCGTTTTGAGTGCTCCAACGCGTCCGTAAGGGTCGAGATAGTCAGAAAACACTAGCCGGGGGTGTAGTTTGGGTCCCGGGGTATTTTTAGGCCATACCGGCAACATAGGGTATTTTGGTAATTTTGTATTTTTGGAAAATTAAAAGTGACGAAAATTAAGAGTTTTAATCTGATTGGGAATTGACCCACTAAGCCACTAACCAACCCATATTAACCCAACAAGCTACGGGGGTTGTTAGATTAGGTTTTCTAACCTTCCCCAAAACAAACCCTAGCCACCATAGCCATTGGAGGAAAGCTTAGAGAGGGAGAGAAGGAGAAGGAATTCTGCAGAAAATCTTTACAAAATCAACATCAAATTCAGAGACAATCGAGGCAAGTGATTTAATTTCTTTTAATTCAGAGAATGTTTCCTCCATGTTAGATAATTTGAAGATTTACAATTGTTCTTGGAAGATAAATGAAAACCCATGTTGTTTAGACTTAGAACTTGAATATTGAGGACAAATTGCATGTAGAATCATATAGATATGATTATTCTGGTATTAATATATGTTGGATGTAAGAAAAACGGATTTAGAATGGACTAATTGAGGACTTAAAAGTTTAGGGTTCATGTTCTTGAGAAATTGGGGGAAAAGTGTAGAGATTTGTAAATTGATTGATGTTAGGATGAATTAATCCTTTAAAACGTGTTAGGATGTGACTATAATATGTTTAGGATTGATTAGAGACGTTAAAACAATCGTTGGGACAAATTTTAGAGGAGATTTGAGGAGTAGAAATGGTGAGAAAACGTAACTAAGAAATTCTGGGCTTGAAACTGATCGGTCGTTAGAAGGCCTCCCCAGGTCGTTCGAACGAGCTCGTTCGAACGAGCTTCTAACGAGTTGACCAGTCGCTTCTAACGAGGGGAGACTTCGTTTGATACCTTCGTTCGAACGAACTGTATTTCGTTCGATACATTCGTTCGAACGAGATGTCGTTAGAAGGTACAGTTCGTTCGAACGAACTGGAATCTCGTTCGAACAGCCTCGTTCGAATGAGACTTCTAACGAGCTGGCAGTTTAGGCCTTTTTGGCCTGTTTTGATTTTGGGAGTCCCGTAAACTTGTTTGAGGATAGAGATAACTTTCCTTTGATGATGTATTGATAGATTTGGGACGTTTGGGTTATTATGAGGAGTAAATTGTATACGAGTGATCTAAATAATGGTTGATATGGGATTGAGACGTGAGTGTTTACCACGACGTTAGAATAAATTATGGCACGTGTAATTATGGACCGGGATTATATAAGTTGTATATATATTAAGTTGGTACGAGAATGCGATAAGTACTACAATTAAACTACGGGATTACTAAGATGTGTGCTTACTTAGTATTGGTATATGAATTGTGTGTATGACATACCTACCATACTTGCTATCACGGGAGGTTTGCGTTCGCTTAGGGCCCTCTAATCCTTGTGTTGCCCGGATTTAGACTGGTTACCTCGATGAACATAGGTCAGAGAAGGACTTATTGGGATGTTAATAAGTCTGCTGATCGTGGGAGCGCAGGTATGTGCGTGACCCATGTGATGTGACTGTGTTCGCCTCCACTATTTATGATTTGTGTTATCTGAACTATTCCTGAGAGATTCGGAATATGTGATCCTTATGTACGTGATGTACTGGGATGGATAGCAGAGTATGTGTGCACCGCAGCTTAGCCTCGGTGTGCTTATATTGTATATTTATGTTATGAAAAATATACACTTTATAATGGGAATTTTCATATGGCAATGGGTGTATAAATATGGAAAAAATATAAATGGGATAATCAATACTGAGTTGTATTACTTTTGTGAGAACCTGAATTTACGTTAAGCCCCTATTTAATTGAGATCGTTTTAATGTTAATTGGGAACCGAGTAATAAGGGAAAAACCTATGACAGTCTAGCTAGATATGATGTCACTTAGCTAGTGGTTTGAGTCGTTTTAGATGGGTACTTACGTTAGGAGTGCACAGTTAGACGAGAGGTGAGAATATCATGTGAGTGCACGTCCTAACATGTATTTTACATTTAATGTTTTAAAGCACTTGCAGGTTTTTAAAATATCTCCACATTCGGGCTCTGACCCGTTTGCTTTCAAATCTAATTTTCTTGTAAAACCATTTTAGGTGCCCAGCCACAAGGACACCATGCATAGGATACTCATTCAGGTGACGAGCTGTAGCTGTTTGTGGAAGCTACAGGGATTTGCTTGTAGACGCTTCTATCATTTGGATTCCAGATTCATTATCTATCAGTTGTAGGGCATGTTGCCCATTTCTATTAGAGACATCTTTCCATTTCAGTTTTTCAGACTTTGGCATGTATTGATTTAGTATTCAGTATTTCGTTACTTAATTCAGTTGTGGGATTTGTAGTGAGGAGTTTTCCTCCAGACTTTATCTACATTATGTGATGGTTATTCTATTTACATCAGTATGGTGAATGGTGTTATTATTCTTCATTACACTTGTTGCATGTTAATCAGACTTTAATTAAAATTTGGCAACTTACTTTTTAAATACTAGGTGGTTAGTAATAATAAAAATGTTTTCGACAGTGATGCTATTAGCTGAGCCAACTTGGCATTTTGAATTAATTTAATAAAGGAGTAGCTACCCGGTATTTAATTAGTCGGGGTGTCACATGTGGTATCAGAGCATCAGGTTCTAGTGTCCTTTAGGATCTGTACGACTTTTATGTTTCCGCTAAGTTTCTTTGATATAGAGCCCTATATTTTAGGACTGTTGTACTCTTTTTGTGTATGCTTTGTTCTTCAGCTATTTTAAGTTTATAAACAGCAAACTTATAAACTTTGTTCTTATTTCAGATGCCTCCACGACGTGCACGACGAGTTCCCAGGGATGCAACGCCCGAACCCCAGCCCACTCCAGTTCAGGGCATGATGAACGCCGCTGAGGTTGCAGCTATAGTAGCCCAAGCGGTAAATGCCGCAATTGCCGTAGTCCAGCAGGCACCACCTCAGGCGCCGGTTGCCGCGCCAGTACAGACAAATGCATTCCCGTCTGCTTGGGAGCGTGTACGTGACGCTTTTCAGAAAGCGCATCCGCCAGAGTTTGCAGGTAGCTCAGATGTGGTAGTCTCGAGCCAGCGGAGGAAGGATAAGCAGGGGCACTTAAGGATGTATGAGTGCACGGACGTTCTTAAGCAGGTGCTAGCTACTTTCAAGCTAGTTGGATCTGCACTGCAGTGTTGGGAATCTATTACCACCGTAGAGGAGAGGGATACTCTCACTATTCAGGACTTCTGGGTGCGGTTTGACCGCAAGTACTTTCCGTCGGCTGTTCACACGGAAATGAGGAGGAAATTGATGAGTCTGAAGCAGGAGGGTAAGACTGTGGCCGAGTACGAGGCCGAGTTCACAAATCTGTTGAATATCGTTCCGGATGAGATACCAACAGAAAAGAAGAAGATTGAGAAATTCACACACGGGTTGACATGGAGGATCCGTCAGCATCTGTTAGGGAACCTTTCGTTGGCCACGTATTCTGATGTGGTTAACGCTGCTTTGTTACACTGCCAGGACCACCGCTTTCATATGGCTGAGGGCAAGTGGTCGGGAGAGTCTAGCCATCCGGGCAGGACAGGAGGACATGGTGCCAGTGGGGCACAATCTGTTCAGGGGCAGAGACAGGGTGAGCAGGGTTCTCAGCAGGGGGATCAGAAGAGGTTTCGATCAGGGAACTACAGACAGGGACATGGAGGTTTTCGTCAGGGCCATCAGGGTCCACACGGCCATCAGGGCCAACAGGGGCAGAATGGGCAGCAGTTTCAGCGGGGCCAGCAGGGCCAAGGGAGGAACGGTAACGGCCACCAGGGCCGGGGACCGCAGGGGCAGAGAGGAGGGAACTTCCCAGGGAAGTGTTTTGTTTGTGGCAAGACTGGCCATAAACGACAGGATTGTCCTGATAGGGGCAGGGCCCCACAGCAGCAGCAGCAGGGTGCTCGCCAGGAGCCGCAGAGGCCTATGTTTCCTGCCGCTCTCCCCGCACCGCCACAGATGGCAGCATTGCCACCCATTCCAGCAGTCCCAGTTCAGCAGGGGCAGCTACAGTATGGACGTGTCTATAACGTCCACCAGGCAGCAGTTCCACAGGCACCGCCTGCGATTGAGGGTACGTTTCCTATCCATGGCACTATGGGTTGGGTATTATTTGATACGGGTGCTACACAATGTTTTATAGCTACACATTTCGCGAAAGCCTTAGGATTGTTAGCTACGGCAGAGAGCACAGTGACATGTGTCGACTCACCATTGGGGAGTGGGTCACTTATATTCTTTATATGCCGGGGAGTGGGGGTAGAGGTTGGTGGTTTGGTATTACCTGCAGACATGTTGGTATTGGATATGCATGTTCATGATGTGATTATCGGTATGGATTGGCTCGTAGCATATAGGGCCATGATTGATTGCTTCAGCGGGAGCATTATTTTTGCCATTCCGGGGCAAGAGATGTTCGTAGTGGCGATGCCTCGCCCAGAGGGAGGATCGACCGCTCATCTGTATTACATAGAGGAGGATACCTCTAAGGAGGTTGTGATTCCTTTAGATTCGATCCCGGTTGTCAGGGAGTATTCGGATGTGTTTCAGGAGATACCAGGCCTACCCCCCAGTCGAGAGATAGACTTTGTTATAGACCTATTGCCAAATACGAGGCCTATAGCACGCGCACCGTACCGTATGGCTCCGGCAGAGATGCGAGAGCTACGAGATCAGATAGAGCAGCTGTTAGGTCAGGGCTTTATTCGTAGGAGTACCTCACCTTGGGGCGCTCCAGTTTTGTTTGTGAAGAAGAGGGACGGTTCACTGAGATTGTGTGTGGACTACCGAGAGTTGAATAAGGTCACGATAAGGAATAAGTATCCATTGCCTCGAATCGATGACTTATTCGACCAGTTGAGAGGAGCTTTTTTCTTCTCAAAGATTGATTTGAGATCGGGATACCATCAGTTGCGTATCCGGGGGGAGGATGTCTCGAAGACTGCGTTATTGTCGAGATATGGTTCTTACGAGTTTCGGGTTATGCCTTTTGGTTTGACCAACGCTCCAGCTGTGTTTATGGACTTGATGAACAGAGTGTTTAGGGATTTCCTAGATCAGTTTGTCATTGTCTTCATTGATGATATTCTGGTTTACTCCCAGACAGAGGAGGAGCACGCCGAGCATTTGAGGCAGGTTTTGCAGACACTTCGTCAGAACGAGTTGTATGCAAAATATGAGAAATGTGGGTTTTGGCTGAAGGAGGTCCAGTTTTTGGGACACATTATTTCCGACCGGGGGATATCTGTTGATCCGGGGAAGGTATCCGCGGTGAGGGAGTGGGGACAGCCCACGACACCAACGGAGATTCGTAGTTTCTTAGGTCTAGCAGGATACTACAGGAGGTTCATTCGGGGATTTTCGAAGATAGCGGGTCCTTTGACACATCTGACTCGTAAGGGTGTGCCATTCATCTGGAGCGATGCCTGTCAGTTGGCATTTGATGAGTTAAAGGACAAATTGACCTCAGCACCTGTGTTAGCATTGCCGAGACCGGGAGTTGAGTATTTGGTTTACACCGATGCGTCTTTGCAAGGGCTTGGAGGTGTATTACAGCAGGAGAGACAGGCCATAGCTTATGCTTCCCGTAAGCTTAAGCCTCATGAGAGGAATTACCCCACGCATGATTTGGAGTTGGCGGCAGTGGTATTTGCCCTACGTATTTGGAGGCACTATCTTTTGGGGGAGAAGTTCCAACTGTTCACGGACCACAAGTCCCTACAATACCTGTTCACGGAGAAAGAGTTGAATATGCGGCAGCGTAGGTGGATTGAGTTTATGAAAGACTACCAGTTCGATATCCAGTATCACCCAGGTAAGGCTAACGTGGTAGCAGACGCGTTGAGCCGTAGGCCAGCAGATGAGGTGGCAGAGGTGTGGAAGGCAAAGTGGAAGGAGTTGGGACACCAGGATGCAGTGGCCCGATCTTTCATGTCTGTGATGACCGTTACACCGCAGATTGTCACGAAGGTAGTACGGGCTCAGGCTAATGACTCGTTCTGTCAGGAGCAGATAGTTCGATTACTACCAGAGGGAGCCGAGTCCTATACCGTCAGCTCAGACGGGGGATTACGCTTCAATGGGAGATTGGTAGTTCCGGAAGGGGAGAAATTGTGACACGAGGTGATGGCAGAGTCGCACGGCTCACGGTTCGCGGTATATCCCGGAGGGGACAAAATGTACCAAGACATGAGACGCCAGTATTGGTGGAGCGGTATGAAGAAAGATATCGCTGAGTTTGTTTCGAAATGCGCCACTTGTCAGCTTGTAAAAGTGGATCATCAGAGACCGACAGGACTGCTACAGCCGTTGGAGGTCCCGGTGTGGATGTGGGAGAGCATATCCATGGACTTTATCACGGGCTTGCCTACGTCGCTGAGGGGTCACGACTCCGTTTGGGTAATTGTGGACAGGTTGTCCAAAGTCGCTCACTTTTTACCCGTAAGGACTGACTACACTACGGGACAGTATGCCCAGCTCTTCATTTCAGAGGTTGCGAGACTTCACGGTGTGCCCCTAAATATCGTGTCACACAGAGACAAGATATTTGTTTCGAGGTTTTGGGAGAGTTTCCAGGAGGCCGTGGGCACGGAATTGCAGTTGAGTACGGCTTATCATCCGCAGACCGATGGGCAGACAGAGCTCACAAATCAGATGTTGGAGGACATGCTACGCATGTGCATTATTGACTTTGGAGGTGGATGGGAGCAATAGCTTCCACTGGTGGAGTTTGCTTACAACAACTCCTAGCAGTTCACTATTGGCATGGCTCCGTTTGAAGCATTGTACGGTAGGCCTTGTCGTTCCCAAGCATGTTGGTTAGAGGTGGGGGACAACAAACTACTTGGGCCGAAAGTGATTCAGGATACTTCGGCAAGGATTGAGTTGATTCGTAGTCGCATTCGGGTAGCTCAAGACCGGCAGAAGAGTTATGCTGATGCGAAGAGATTTTTCAGGGAGTTCCAAGTGGGGGACCAGGTTTTGCTCAGAGTATCTCCTATGAAGGGGATTATGCGTTTCGGGAAGAAGGGGAAGTTGGCACCGAGGTATGTGGGGCCGTTTCCTATTATTGAGCGGATCGGACCGGTTGCGTATAGACTTGGGTTACCGGAGCATTTACATCGGATTCACGATGTGTTTCATATTTCCTCGCTAAGGAAATACCTTAGAGATAATTTGGCTCATTCTCACATTGCTGTGGAGGACATCGATCTCCAGCCGGATAGCTCCTACGAGGAGGGGCCGATTGCTATTTTGGACCGAAGTGAGAGGAAGCTGCGGTCAAAGATAGTTTCGTTAGTGCGTGTTCAGTGGCGACATCACAATGTCGAGGAGTCCACATGGGAGCGCGAAGATGAGATGCGCGAACGTTATCCAGAGTTGTTTTTAGCAGGTACTTTCTAGTTTCGAATTTCGGGACGAAATTCAGTTATTAGGGGGGAAGTATGTAATACCCCGCATTTTTGGCTATATTTATTTTTGGGATTAATTAATTAAATGAGAATTAATTGGAAATTAATCCGGATAAAATACTAGCGAGATATGAGTTGGTATTGGACTATATTGAGTATATACGATGTTATATGAATATTGAATTATGAAATTTGTCGTGAGATTGATATACGGCAATCTGGTCATTTTATTGGGACGCGTGTGACAATCACGTCGGGATATAATTATTTTAATTATAAAAGTGATTTTAAATTCTATTAACCGTATGGT
This sequence comes from Sambucus nigra, assembly GCA_949130495.1. NCBI lineage: Eukaryota > Viridiplantae > Streptophyta > Magnoliopsida > Dipsacales > Adoxaceae > Sambucus > Sambucus nigra. The sequence goes on from OX422218.1 coordinate 154,311,452, forward strand.
CGTTTTGAGTGCGCCAACGCGTCCGGAAGGGTCGAGATAGTCAGAAAACACTAGCCGGGGGTGTAGTTTGGGTCCCGGGGTATTTTTAGGCCATACCGGCAACATAAAGGGTATTTTGGTAATTTTGTATTTTTGGAAAATTAAAAGTGACGAAAATTAAGAGTTTTAATCTGATTGGGAATTGACCCACTAAGCTACTAACCAACCCATATTAACCCAACAAGCTACGGGGGTTGTTAGATTAGGTTTTCTAACCTTCCCCAAAACAAACCCTAGCCACCATAGCCATTGGAGGAAAGCTTAGAGAGGGAGAGAAGGAGAAGGAATTCTGCAGAAAATCTTTACAAAATCAACACCAAATTCAGAGACAATCGAGGCAAGTGATTTAATTTCTTTTAATTCAGAGAATGTTTCCTCCATGTTAGATAATTAGAAGATTTACAATTGTTCTTGGAAGATAAATGAAAACCCATGTTGTTTAGACATAGAACTTGAATATTGAGGACAAATTGCATGTAGAATCATATAGAGATGATTATTCTGGTATTAATATATGTTGGATGTAAGAAAAACGGATTTAGAATGGACTAATTGAGGACTTAAAAGTTTAGGGTTCATGTTCTTGAGAAATTGGGGGAAAAGTGTAGAGATTTGTAAATTGATTGATGTTAGGATGAATGAATCCTTTAAAACGTGTTAGGATGTGACTATAATATGTTTAGGATTGATTAGAGACCTTAAAACAATCGTTGGGACAAATTTTAGAGGAGATTTGAGGAGTAGAAATGGTGAGAAAAAGTAACTAAGAAATTCTGGGCTTGAAACTGATCGGTCGTTAGAAGGCCTCCCCAGGTCGTTCGAACGAGCTCGTTCGAACGAGCTTCTAATGAGTTGACCAGTCGCTTCTAACGAGGGGAGACTTCGTTTGATACCTTCATTCGAACGAACTGTATTTCGTTCGATACATTCGTTCGAACGAGATGTCGTTAGAAGGTACAGTTCGTTCGAACGAACTGGAATCTCGTTCGAACAGCCTCGTTCGAACGAGACTTCTAACGAGCTGGCAGTTTAGGCCTTTTTGGCCTGTTTTGATTTTGGGAGTCCCGTAAACTTGTTCGAGGATAGAGATAACTTTCCTTTGATGATGTATTGATAGATTTGGGACGTTTGGGTTATTATGAGGAGTAAATTATATACGAGTGATCTAAATAATGGTTGATATGGAATTGAGACGTGAGTGTTTACCACGACGTTAGAATAAATTATGGCACGTGTAATTATGGACCGGGATTATATAAGTTGTTTATATATTAAGTTGGTACGAGAATGCGATAAGTACTACAATTAAACTACGGGATTACTAAGATGTGTGCTTACTTAGTATTGGTATATGAATTGTGTGTATGACATACCTACCATACTTGCTATCACGGGAGGTTTGCGTTCGCTTAGGGCCCTCTAATCCTTGTGTTGCCCGGATTTAGACTGGTTACCTCGATGAACATAGGTCAGAGAAGGACTTATTGGGATGTTAATAAGTCTGCTGATCGTGGGAGCGCAGGTATGTGCGTGACCCATGTGATGTGACTGTGTTCGCCTCCACTATTTGTGATTTGTGTTATCTGAACTATTCCTGAGAGATTCGAAATATGTGATCCTTATGTACGTGATGTACCGGGATGGATAGCAGAGTATGTGTGCACCGTAGCTTAGCCTCGGGGTGCTTATATTGTATATTTATGTTGTGGAAAATATACACTTTATAATGGGAATTTTCATATGGCAATGGGTGTATAAATATGGAAAAAATATAAATGGGATATTCTATACTGAGTTGTGTTACTTTTGTGAGAACCTGAATTTACGTTAAGCCCCTATTTAATTGAGATCGTTTTAATGTTAATTGGGAATCGAGTAATAAGGGAAAAACCTATGACAGTCTAGCTAGATATGATGTCACTTAGCTAGTGGTTTGAGTCATTTTAGATGGGTACTTACGTTAGGAGTGCACAGTTAGACGAGAGGTGAGAATATCATGTGAGTGCACGTCCTAACATGTATTTTACATTTAATGTTTTAAATGTTTTAAAGCACTTGCAGGTTTTTAAAATATCTCCAGATTCGGGCTCTGACCCGTTTGCTTTCAAATCTATTTTTCTTGTAAAACCATTTTAGGTGCCCAGCCACAAGGACACCATGCATAGGATACTCATTCAGGTGACGAGCTGTAGCTGTTTGTGGAAGCTACAAGGATTTTCTTATAGACGCTTCTATCATTTGGATTCCAGATTCATTATCTATCAGTTGTAGGGCATGTTGCCCATTTCTATTAGAGACATCTTTCCATTTCAGTTTTTCAGACTTTGGCATGTATTGATTTAGTATTCAGTATTTCGTTACTTAATTCAGTTGTGGGATTTGTAGTGAGGAGTTTTCCTCCAGACTTTATCTACATTATGTGATGGTTATTCTATTTACATCAGTATGGTGAATGGTGTTATTAAGACACTTGTTGCATGTTAATCAGACTTTAATTAAAATTTGGCAACTTGCTTTTTAAATACTAGGTGGTTAGTAATAATAAAAATGTTTTCGACAGTGATGCTATTAGCTGAGCCAACTTGGCATTTTGAATTAATTTAATAAAGGAGTAGCTACCCGGTATTTAATTAGTCGGGGTGTCACAGTGAGGTGTTAGTAGATGTTAGTGCGATGTTCTTTACGGAGCAGGTATTATAATGTCTATTACTGGTGTAATATTTTTATATATTGTAATTAGGTTGTACTGATTCATCATATTCTTAATTCTCAGGTATTTCCCACGCGACAAGAGTTAGTTGATTGGGCTCAAGAGCAAGCACGGTTTGTTAAAACAATGATAGTCATAACCAAGTCCGATGCATCTTCTACAACGCGTAAGGGACGTCTGCACATTGGTTGTGAGAGGGGAGGTGAGTACCGCGATCATCACGGGAATAATGTTGGGAACGAAGGTAGGAAAAGGGACACAACCACTCAGAAGTGCAACTGTCCATTTTTATTGAAGGGTATTCCGATGGACAATGGACAGTGGATGTTGTCTGTCGTTAGCGGCGTTCACAATCACCCATTGCCAGAAACCTTAGTTGGACATGCATATGCGGGTCGTCTTACTTCGGTGGAAAAAAATTTGTTGAAGAGATGTCCTTGAGAGGTGTAAAGCCGGCTTCCATTCTAATGACGATTAAAAATCATAATGTTAATAATGTTTCGACCATGAAAACAATATACAATGCCAAAGGGAAGCTGAGGATCTCGGAACGAGAGGGTAAAATGACGATGCAACAATTAATGAAGTTGCTTGGGGATAAACATTACTTGTATTGGTATAGAATGAATGAGTCTACCATGGAGGTGGAAGACATTTTTTGGGCGCATTTAAACTCAATCCAACTAGCTAAGTGTTTTTCGTCCGTTATCATTGTTTAGTGCACATATAAGACCAATCGATACAAGATGCCTTTGTTCGAGATGGTTGGAATAACGTCGTGCAGTAGGACTTTTAATATTGCCTTTGCCTTTTTAGCAACGGAGAAGGTGGAGAACTATCGGTGGGCGTTGGGACGTTTGAAATCCCAATTCGACCCGTTTTCATGTCCCACAATTTTCATCACAGATCGGGAGTATGCGTGCATGAACGCATTGCGAGTTTTGTTCCCCGAGGCGAGAACTATGGTTTGCACCTTCCACGTTCATCGCAATGTGGAGCTCCATACTAGGAAGGAGATCAAATATGAGGATACATTGAAGAAGTTCATGAGGGATTGGATGCATTTAGTTGAATCACCCACGGAGAGTGATTTTTACGAAGAGTGGATGCTTTTTCATTGTGATTGGTATGAGTTACAAAAAATGCTTCATTACATAGATTGTACATGGTAAAATCTAAGGGAGAGCTTCGTTCATGCATGGACAAATATGGTTAGGCACTGGGGCAACCGAACAACTAACAGTTATGAAGGAGCACATGGTAGGTTGAAGAGGCACTTGGAGAGTTCTCAACTTCCTTTTAACAAGGTTTTTGCCAGCATGAACAACTACATTGAGTTGCAAGTGATGAAGATCATGAGGGAGTTTGAGGATTCTTTGCAAAAATTAAAGCACTCACATAATATTCCGATTTTGCGAGAGCTCATTGGCCGAGTTTTTCATTATGCCATTGACCTAGTTCTTGAGGAGATGAAGACTTGTGATACCTTTGGCATGGATGTTAAATCGTGCTTACACTTGGCACGCAACATCTATGATCTACCTGCGCTCATGAATTGATCCTCTACCGGATGGAGGGAAGGGCAATACTATGGGGGGATGTTGATGCACATTGGCGCAAATTAACAATGGTGCCCAAATTAGCGAAGTACCATGTGGTTGATTACGAGCCGGAAATGATACTTTTTAAATAGTGATGGGAACGATCAACTATCGATGAGCAAAGGGTCATGTTGCAAAAATTGAAGGACATCGGGTGTCATACAATCGCTAGGTTATTTGAGCCATCCATGCTAAAGCATTACAAGGGTCGCCCGAGAGGTTGAAAACCAACTGCTAAGGAGCAAAAGCATGAGAAGTCAACTAAAAGGGATCCCTCGGGCTTCGAACTTGCTTGGAAATCAATAGTAAATGAACACCCCATAGTTCAAAGGCTTAAGAAGAAAATTGATTTTACGGAGTTTACCCGCCCAACCCCATGGTGCCCGAACTACTCCCCCACATATAAACAATATATCATTGAGATACCAGTTTTTTTTATAAAGATTGCATAGAAGATATCATTGAGGTTGAAGCTGATGAAAATTATGGGTTTAAATGCGTTTTTAAATGCCTCAGATTTTGCCCCGATGGATGGAGACATCTGAGATCGGACTTGATTGAAGAAGTCATGACAAATAGTGAATTCTATGCACATTGTTTTGGTGAATGATTTCCAAACACATATGTTGGACGATTATTCTTCCCCATGTATGCCCAAGTCATGGATGATCATGCCCGAGTGCGGTTATCTTTTGGCAGAAACTTACAAGTGCGTGTGCGCCCTTATTTTGAAGACACAGTATCTCACATTTCTAGCAATGAGACATGAACGAATCGTGCATCCATTATTCATAGAGATTTCTCATGTATGCGGAAATCCCTTTGTAGGTTTGAAGTTAAAGTACGGTTGTCCAATTCCCCCGGTAGCAAGTCATTGGCATAGTTGCTCATTGCCAGAAGCAAAATCGTGGATTGATAAATATTCTCAACAAGTGTCGGAGTTTCGAAAATCTGCCCAAACGTTTTAGCAACCAACGATGAGACTACCCATATCGACTAGTTTGGTGTATGAAGCATTTTTGTATGGTGTGAAACGAGCTTGTATGATATGATATTGAAGCAAAGTAGTATGATATGATATTGAAACAAAGTTGTTGAGATTAATTAATAAAGTGGAAATGTTTTGATTTGATTAGATTAATTCAAGGTTCTAAAAAACGCGGGGCATGATCGAGGCGTGGAGGCCAAGCCTTAAGCCTTAGAAGCCTAGGCGGGCCTTGGGCGTAAAAAGGCGTGAAAAGGCGTTTAGGTCTTTTTGATATATTTTAATATTTTTTAACCATAACAAGGCTATTAAAATACTAAAGTTGTACATATCATAAAAATATGTTTGAATATTTGCAAATTAAAATACTATTTGATTATTTTGAATGAGATAATGGTCCGGTTTGTAAAAAAATCTTTAAAAGGCGATATCCTTTCACTAAAGCATTGTTGTTTTCAGAGAAAAAGTGCGTTTAAGGGTTTTACCAAGCATAAGGCGTCAAAAGCTTAAGGCGGGGCATTTCTCCCAAGCCTCAAGCCTAGGCGGAGCTTAAGCAGGTTTTTTAGAACAGTGGATTAATAATTTTTTATTTGATGAGATTAATTAATGAAGTTTACCCAGGATTGGTTCACTATGTTTATGCTGAATGGACCTCATGAGCCAATCCATATAGGATTCTATTAGGGATTATATAGCGAACCAACTTTAACCATAACTGGTTCGCTATATACATCCCGAATTATGATGTATTATTCGTTATAATGATGCCGAATGGACCTCGTGATCCATTACATCTAGGATTCTCTTAGGGATGTATATACCGAACACAGTTTACCCAGGACTGGTTCGCTATAATTATGCCGAATTATAATGCTTGTTTCGCTATGTTTATGCCGAATGGACCTCATGAGCCAATATATATAGGATTCTGTTAGGGATGTATATACCGAACCAACTTAAACCATAATTATTTCGCTATATACATCCCGAATTATTGTGCTTCTTTCGCTATAATGATGCCGAATGGATCTTAGTCTCTATTTTTACAGGTTTTTGGGTATTTTCTATAATTTTTAGATTATTATTACACTTTTGTATTTTTTTCAATATTATCGTTCAGATTAATCAGTGAAGTGGAAATGTTTTTAGATTTTTAAAATGTTTGTCACCTTTTTGCAAAATTTTATAATTTTAAAATGTTCATTATTACACCTTTGGAGGTACTTCTATTACTTTCAAAATTTTAATAAAAAATAGTATTTTTTATTTTTTTCCTTATTGATATAATTTTTTTCTTTTTCTAGTTTTGCTTTTTCATTATTGATATAATACACAACAAACAATTAAGGATGCGAGTTTCAAAGTAATACACAACCAACGACAAGGGATGTTTATACAAAATAAGCCACAACCAACAAATTAATTTCAAATTCACCAAAAAATATTATCATTAAACCAAGCGTTCATACAACCCAAAAATATTATCATTAAACCAAAAATTAAAAGGGATCTGGCCTATTTCTTTTTTCTACTTCTATGCGACTCCTCAGCTACTTTATCTTTTCCATTAGCTTTGGTCTTTCTTTTCTTCGCCACCCGCTCCTCAATGACAACCTGCATGCCTACCCTGATGGTCGCAGCTAAGATATCGTAGGCTTGCACATCGCGTGCAACTAAAATGGCCGGATCATTTGCAATTCCATCATCAATATTATTCTTCATCAAGTCCATATCCTTACGCACCTCGTCTGCCTATGAAACAATTAATAACACCGTGGGATTAGATTAGCCAAAAAAGGGTATTATAATCACATAAAGTAGCGGAAGAAGTTTAAACAAAAAACTTACCAACGACGTATGTTGTTGTTTCACGCTGCGAAACTTCGGATTTTGGACTCTAGGATGGGATTTGGAAATGAACCAAGCCATATAATCATTGCTGCAATCCCAGGGGCTAGATACCGACACATACCTAAATTTCTTGGATAAGAGGTGGTCTTGCCAATTTTCTTGGTCCCATTTCTGCATATCGAATTTAACTTTGTACCGAGCCGCCTTGTCTCCCCTATCGTCCTTCATGGGTGTTACTGGGTCACGCGGTATGATTTGTAGCCGTCCCTTTGTCTAAGGCATCTTTCAGGGTAATAGGGCTCCCCCACCTCAAAACAAATCATAATCCCGCTATACCATGAAGCTTCATGGAAGGGATAAGCAGCCCTAGAATCTCTATAGGGTTCCCAAATGACTTACAAATAAAATGTTACCAACAGTCATATCAAAACATAATTTGATGTCAGAAAATATAAAACGTTATAAAAATTATTTGAATTAACTCACATCACCAACAGTTATATCATCCAACTGCTCTCGAAAATTGATTAAGTTTGTAAATGCATTTTTCTGAGAGGCGGACTGCAATGAACAACGTGCGATCCTTGGCTTTGTTTCATCAAACTCCATATCAACGCATCCGCCAACTCCTGTAAAATGCTCATATATCCATGACTGCAAAGCAAACACACATTACAAATTAATTAGAAAAAACCAGGACATTGATAAACATATAGAGACAAAATATGATATGTGTTATTGGTTACCTGTATGAGGGAGAGGTAACCGCTCATTTTACGGACACCTGAACGTGAGGCAAGTCCCAACTACCTATGTCTATAGACATGCGCTAAGATGCCCATACCCCATGCTAGTTTTCCCACCTTCTTCAAGTCTCTAAGAACATGAAGGTATACCCCGAAAATCATGTTCTTGATCTTGTCGGGGAAAATTGTGCACCTGATAATGTATAGCAAGTAGGCTCTGGCACAATAGTCTTTGCCTTCACTCGATGCACTGGCATCACACGACCTCTACTTAAAATTTGCAGTGATCCAATTCAAACGGACTGCCGCATGGTCCCCACATTCATCCAATCCAACTTCCTTACTCACTCCTAACAACTCTACCACCAAGTCCATAAGTGACGGGACCACTACATCCTCCTCCTCCTCCTCCTCCTCCTCCTCCTCCTCCTCTGTAACAACCCGCCTAATGGGATACCGGGCGATCACTCCTATATCAAATTATAACAGGAGTTACATATGGATCATTCTTAGCATCACTGTCGAAAATCCATTTAATTACTAATATCCTATTAGGCGAGCGTTAAAAACTTTTAACATAACTACTCTTTTTAACGATTAATTTAAAACATCCACAATTAAATGCGTAATTAAACTGAAATGAAAATGAAATAAATTAAAATAACCGAACACTCGGTTCAAATTATACAACCATATCGAATATCGTGTAAAGAATAAATAAAATCAGTTGGACCATTGGCCCAAATGTTTATACAATACCTCCTATCTAGAGTACAAGGAAAGAAGCGTCTACTGAGAACCCGCAAGCATCCACAGCTGCTGCAGCAGACGTCTGACTCGAAAGAATTTCCATCCAGGCGTCCCTGTGTCTGGACACCTATATATATATAATATATAGAAAGAAAGGAGAGTAGATAGACGGGTCAGAGCCCGAATTTTGAAAATATTTTGCAAGTGCATAAATGCTTTATTTTTAGAAAAATAGTTTTATCTCATATTTAAATTGGTATCGTACTCCCATGTGATACCCCTCACCTCTACTCTAATAGTGCACACCTAACGCACCCTAACAACATATCCTAGTCAAGCTATCCCTGCCTAACTAGTTTAATTTACCCATCTACTATCTACCCCAGATAGTCCCAGTGCTAAGGGCTAAACTTCCCTCCATTCTCAACACTGCACTAAGTTCGTGCGTGGGGTGTCTCGCAAAGCGAAATCCAAACAAGGAACCCTCCCGATACACTACTACTTGGCAGGGTTAATGGTAGAGATCCATTAGGCCCGTAGCACACACAATGTATAAATATATATATATATATATATACACATACATCTACAATATACGTCCGGATAATATCTCCCGGACTGAGGGTTACCAATTGAATTATATCTATATAATACACATCCGGATCTACCTCCCGGACTGAGGTGTATTCGATACACCAAGTATTTATCAATACTTATCCTTTTCATTTCAAAAACTTTCATTTCCCTTCTCATATCCAGGAAATGTATTTAAAGCCAATTCATTAGCATGAATTGCTTTACCAAAACATATATCTTTTTAAAAGTCAATTTTATTAACATAAAAAATGCTTTTCCTTTTTCAATTATCCCATTTCCCTTTTTATACTCAGGAAATGTAATTAAAAGCCATTTTTATTATCATAAAAATGCTTTTACCATATCATATGCTTTCACATCCCTTCTTCCATCCGGGAGTGTTACCGAAGCTAAACATATAACCCATTTCCCTTCCTATATCCAGGAAATGTAATTAAAGCCAATCCATTATCATGAATTGCTTTAATATAAACGCGTTCTAAGACCGCCCGTCCGGATTTCTCCACTGTGCGCGCCCCTAAATGGCTATCATCTTCCAGGGCCTATCATCAAGACAACCTGGGATCCTACATCGCAAGACGTCGGGAAGCGGCCATGTGCCTGCGGGATAGTCAAGACCACACCCGGAATCTCCTAACCAGCGCAGAAAAATATATCAACAAACGCTCACATGGCCTATAGGACTATATCCACCCTGCATTCATTAGCCAGGAGGCTTCACCATACGTACGCAACTTCCCTTATGATAGCGATTTAGAGAGGTGTGTAATCCATATTTTATTAATTATGAAAAACATTTCTCTTTCCATTTTGAAAATATTCATTTTTATATTTTCAAAATAATTTCCATCATAACATATATATATATACCTAAATCACACAGTATATACATATCCTATATATTCCTCCTAGAATATATAACCGACCATAATGGCCTATATCATCTAACGATGACCATAATCCCAAAGATTCCCTCCAGGAATCATAATCATGCATTCATATTAGCATGATTCTAAATCCAAAGTATTTCTTACTTAAATAATCACTATATATCTCAATCCTATCTAAGGATTTATTGGATATCTCCAATGATACCCTTCACTCTAAGTGAAATCGACAAATATCTATATTCCCAAATTATCCTAATTATTTCCTAGGATATACTTAACGATAATCGATATAATTATGCTTTCTATAAGCATAATTATATAGGCCTATACGCCTACGAGAATTATCCTCGGGATTTATTTCACCCGAACAACCTCAAATTCAACGAGTTAAGGATTTCATTTCCTTGAACCCCAAGACTACACCTAGTCCAATTAATCATTTAGAAGTCCCCAATTTAATTTAGGAACCCTAATCCATCAATTTCAGCAAATATTCTACTTTCCTTGAAAATATAGATTAAGGGTTATATACTTAAAACCCTTACTGTACCCTCCTAATTTGCCTTAATTTATGGACCATAAAGTCCTAAAAGGTCCTTTAGGTTATCACCTAATTAACCTCAAAGCAAGATGAAATGGAATCTATCCCATCCAAATCACCCTAAGAAAATTGTCCATTTTCAGCAGGGGTCGATCGATCGACCCATGGCCGTCGATCGATCGATGGCTCGATCGATCGATCAAGTCGGACATCTTCTTCTCCGAGAAGCTGTTCCGGCCATGGAAGCTTCCCCCAAGCTTCCATCTCTTCACCCAACGGCCTACAACTTCTACCAACAACAAATACACCTATAATACGGGTCCTAAACATCCTAGAACCCGGAATCACCCAATATTTTTGGTTAATTTCTAAATTTCTCAAATTTACCAATTTTAGGGGTTTATTCGTTTTATCTCCCAAAAACCCGTTTTATCCACGAATACCCAACCCAAAATCATTAGGGTTTGTTATACCAACAATGATATGAGATATTTATGCTTAAAAACAAATAAAGCAAGTAAACACTTGCCTCGTGGATAAAATCCGACGTCCTCGAGCCGAATCCCGCGGAGGCTGGCCGGAATCCCCCCTTTTTCCTCTTTTCTTCCCTCTCTCTCTCTTCCCTCTCTTCTTTCTTCTTTCTCTTCTCTCTTCTCTCTTCTCCCCATCTCCCTCCTTTTATAAGGAGAAAAGGGTTAAATCCCTTAATACCCCCAAAACGACTCGTTTACTCATTTACGAGCCTATATAACTCCAAAATTACCCGGAACTTAATTTCGACAATCGGACACTCTTTTCCGACTATCTCAGACATTCCAAGACTCATGGCGCAGTCGAAATTTCCATCTGAGGTACTTGACCGCAAATCACTATTCTAACCCAAAATAATTAAATGCGGGTTTTCTACTCAAAATCTTACCTCTTTTGTCGCTATACTCCACGGCGACATATAAATAAAATATTTCGACCTATATGGCCCCAAAATAATTTATAACCCCCTTCGAAAATTATTAAATCCTTGAAAATCCGGAAAATCACTATTTCGAGAAATTCTCCAAATTCCAAATTATACTTAATCATGGAATTTAATTGTCTCCAAAAGGGCGGGTTATTACATCATCCTCCTCCTCCTCCTCCTCCTCCTCCTCAATAGCGGGCTACGGGTTATACAAAGGTGATCCGATGAGAGGAACACCCAAGATCGCTGATACGTCGTCGAGGGTGATTGGCATCACCCCAAAGGGCATATGGAATGTGTTTGTCTCTGGATGCCACCTCTCGACAAATGCAGAAATGAGGGCGTAATCTAAATAACGGTGGATAGATGAGATAAGCCCCCCAGCTTGGCCCTCTGAACCCTCTTTTGAACACTTGCACAAAGATCACTGAACTGCCACTCCTTGATCTTAGTCCAGTGATTGATGCATAAATAACGACACCCGTAATCACGCGTGAAAAGTAGCACGTAGTCAGCACGCCAATCGTTGTTTTCGTTTCACCGCGTTAATACAAAAACCTAAACTACGACTGCACTTGCGATACAAGTATAGCGGTAAGTCGGGTATCGAATCCACAACGAGTGTTCGAAAAATTTTCATCGGTTTATTATTTTAGAAATAAAATTACAAAAGGTGATGTGTGGCTGTAAGTAAAAGGAAAAAAAAAGAAGTTTAAACTAAACAATAATTAATAAAACAAGGGTCGAGATCACGCACCCGCCATGAGCTAAACACGCGAAATAGAATTTCGGTTCGAAATTATTTAATCGAGCATTTTTAGTTAAACATAAACATCACACATGAAGGGATTTTAACCCAACGATGCGAGATTAAACATTTGATTCAAAATGGTCACACGCGTCTTAAAATCAGTTTATCGCAATAAATACTAACGTTGCGTGACAAAAAAAGTTAAACGCATAATAATCTCATTTTAATTCTCAAGGTTTGAATTAAATACAATTTTACACGGAACCTAATTTTCGGAGCTCGACGCCCATCAATAGCAGACACAGGACCCAAACCCTATTTAACTACTCACACAAGATGACTAATTAAATTAAACAACTAATTAATAATTAAAGCAAGAAATAATTAAACTACACTAATTTATCTAGGCATATGAATTAATTATGCAAGGAAATAAAAGGAACAAAAGTAGAATAATATCCACTTACATTATTGGGTGTCAAACCACAACACAAATGGAGGAGAGGGGTGGTCTCCACAAAATCTCCAAAATGTGCAAACCTTAGATCCATAAATAGGAAAAAGGAACTAAAAACTAATCTCCTTACAAAATAACAAAGGGTCCTTTTTATAATAAGTTGCATAAAAGAAATAAAGAAAAAAGGAAAAGAAAAGAAATAAGGGGGATAAGTCACTAATTAATGGAATAAAAAAAAGGAAAAATAAAAAGAAAAGGGAAAGGGAAAGACAACATTTCGGCAACAGTAAAAATAGGGCACCGTTCGACCGCCACAAACCCGGTCGACCGCACGAGAAGGGGCAAAAATCCAAACACCAGTTGACCGCTGGAGCGTGACCGGTCGACCGACGGCGCTACAACTCCAACTTCAATTTTCCCCTCAATTCTGCAGCAGCTCAACCCAATGGTTGTTAAGCCAAAATCGAAGCTAACTCGTGATATTAGCAAGCCAAAAACAAAATCCCCTGTTCTTCCAAAACCGCATGGCTGCCATGGCTAGACAAAAGTTGAATCCATGTCCTTCTATACCAAAAACCGTGACAAAATACAACCTCTATCAACAATGGCCAAAACCCATATGCAAGATCCATTTCGTGCAAGCCGAGACCGGAACCAAGGTGCGTGACCAAAACCCAATGCAAAATGAATCTCCACATGGCCAAAAATAAGACCCGAGCTAAACCCGAGCCAAAACCCAAGAAAAACCCAAATCGCCATGGCCATTTGTGCGTTTGCTGTAAAAAATGAAGTGAGGACAAGGATGGAATTAATGTATTTGTTAATAAAAGAGATAAGGGATATGGGGGTAATTATTTAAATTGTTATTTTTCTTATAATTCTTTTCCGATTAAAGGTCCTTGTTTTCTTCGTTTAGACTCTGATTCGAGTACCGTTTACGGCCACATGAAGCTTGGCCCGAGGAATACAACTTCCGTGAAGACTTCGGGCAAAAATCCGGAAGTGTAAAATTATCGAAATGCCCCCGAACGTGCGAATCGCGACGGAACTTAACCAGAACGCGCTCAAAATTCATACGAAGCACTGTAACACCTATAAAAGCTCAATAATATCTCAAATAACATGTTAGCATATATAACAGAGGTTGTATGGTTATCGATCATAATTATAGCAATTACGGTACTCGAGGGGGCTAAAATGCATAGGTTCGAGGGTAATTAAATGGAATATTCGATACGAATCATACCCCCTAACTTACACATTGCTAGTCCCTAGTAATGAAATTCAAAGCAAGAAGAACTATAAGAAAAACAAAACATGTATATATGCATCGAAATATAAATGCCACTTTCGTAGGGAACAAGATTGCATTTAGCGTATGCAATAAGCCGTTAAACCCCTAGATTACCCTAGTGGACGAGTGTCGTCTCGTGAGGGTTTTCAAAGATGAAACCCACAAACATCAAGTTGTTTCCTCAAAACATGCCCAAGCAACCAATATACCAAACTTAACAACAATTAGATATTTCAACATATTATTAACAAAACAAAAGAGAATTTTGCTCAATAATCCGAAACTATCAACATTAAAAGAATAACTACATGGAATTGAAACCTCAAATGTGAGTGGGGTGTATGCACATGTGAAAATCTTTGATTCAGTAAAAATACCTATAGCCCGGATAAAAATTAAAGCATGATTCCACTCAATCCTCTCCGGATATCACACTCAACAAATAGAAGCACTCGGAATAGGGTGTAACACACGAGACATGCGGGCATAAAGAGTAATTGTAAAAGGAAACAAGGCCGCGCACATGTCATTAATGAAGAACGAAATATAAAAGTGCAAAATACAATCTCATGAAAGGATATCACATATTAAACGATATGAAAAGCACTTAAGCAAATTATCACTAATGTTTGACCTTTAAATCACATTAACCTAGGACCAAATAGGACTTTATTGGGTTGTAATGCAGGCTTGGGATTAGGGGTACGAAATGAAGGAAATATATACGGATTCAAAGACGTTTGGAGATGAAAAACTTGGGATAATGGAAAATAACGAGCAATTTCAAAATTGGAAAATGATTTCCAAACAAGCATTAAATATACCAATCGAGAGTAACAAGGTTATTGAATCACTATAAACAATGTATACAAATTTCTCTTTCTTTTTCTTTTCTTCTTTTTCTCACTTTTTCTTTTGTTTTCTTCTTTCTCTTTTTTTTTTTCTTTTTTCATGCTCTTTTCTCACTCTTTTCATATGCTTAAATTGCAACCACACTACACAACATCATTCAATCCCAAATATCATTCCAAACATAGGTAAGAAAGGTAAAATGTATGGTTTAAAACTCCAATGGGGAGTTGGTTAGGGGATTTGGAACGAAAAGAAAGGTCATAATAGGGCTCAACGGGGTTAACTAGGGACATGTAGAAGGGTAAGGGTAAGGTCGTATGGGTAAACAACAAAGAGGTCCTACAATCCTTTCTTAAAATTTCATGTGATTCTCGGGACTCAACACCATTGAAAATCATGCTCAAGTGATAATTCAATTAATATGCAATCAATGAAAAGAAAATGAGATCGCCAACAAGATACATTTTTCAAGAAAGAGAAAGAGTAATGTATAAGCACTCAGAAACGAAGAAAAGCACGAAGCTCGCTAGGTTTTTAGTGTACACAAAGCAACAAAAAGATGCCAAGCTATAATTGTCCTACCAAACCATTTAGAAAATATGCTCAAATGCTCATGGGTTTTCAAGGTTTAATTCACACATTTATTCTCAATATTGAATAATTTGAGGATTAAAGTTTAATAACATGAAAAAAAATAGAAAATAAATCATTGAGTTGGCAATTGGATAGGGCAATTATTAAATTTATCATAGGAAATTAAGGCAAAATGCCCAACAAAGGAGAAAAAAGAAAGAAAATCTTATTGAAATTTTTAATTTTTACAAGAAAAGCATGCTTGGAAATAACATATAATCAAAGTCATGGACACTACCAATGAATGGATAGAATAACCCACACCCCCTAACTTAAAACCTGACATTATCCTCAATGTGAATTAAGAACCAAGTTAAAGAGAGGCAAAAAGCGATATTACCCACAATGGAGCGATCTTCGGAAAGTACAAGTCCAATGATTCTACAAAACATGTTAGTAACAAGCATAGAAAAAACAAATAACAAAAACTTAACTAATTACACTAGACGATAAGTAAAAAGGAAAATAAATTAACTATTTACAACCTACAATTTTAACTTCTAACTAACTATATACTAGAAGTTGAAATTTTTGAGCGTCCACCCAAACTACAATTTGATTTTGGAGGATCCACGTTGGAACCTCCCTTTTATGAATGCCTCCTGGAATATAGTAATTCCGTTTGAACAACGGAAGGCATGTGGGTGGTGGAAAAGGTGAACCATCGCCAATTATCAATTTTGGGCAGACGATGGGTGATTTGGATAATAAGGGGGGAGAGGTACACACGGGTTCCAAAAAAAACTGAATTTCCTCCCTAATATTTTTCAATTGGAATGGGAGGTGGCGCACATGAGGGCAAAGATGCCTTCATGGAAGGCGACTCGAGCGAGTACTCCTCGTCGGTGAAAAGGTTTGAAACTATAAAGTTTGGAACTGATTCATCGGGTACTAGAGTCGGTGTGACAGTAAAGAATAAAGATCGGGAAGAAAGAAATTCAATCTCAAGAGATGAGTTATCATTGCTCAAAGATTGAGTTTCGAAAGAAATAGGATCATTTTCAATGAAACTTTCTTCTTTGAGAATCAAGGAAGAAACCATTTCACAGCAAATGGATACTACATCCATTTCTTCTTCATTTTCATTCACTATTGTACCATGGGCCAAATGAGAGATGATTTGTTCCAAAGTAGGCAAAAACTCCTCATTTGGTTCAAAATATTCCTCATTTTCAAAAGTCTCAGAAGAAAAATCTTCGTCGGATTCAAATAATAAATCCAACTCATGTTCTTAACAATGATTTTCTTTCCGATAACGGTTTTCAAGTTTCTCATTCTCAAGCATGCACAAGCCCTCACCGAAAGTCATAGGTCGAGGCGCGGATTCTTGGAAATGAGAACTTTGAAAGTTATCATCGGAACGACTATCAAAATCATTAACATAAGAATTTTGAAAGCTATTGCAGTTTGTTTCAAAATTCTTATCAATAGGATATTGCGATCTAAATTCAAAATGATCATTCCCAAAATTCCCGTAATCCATATCTTGACTTTCGTAATACTCACCCAAAGTCACTTTAAATGTTTCAATTTTTTGGGTTTGTAAGTATTGATCGAAAGTCATAGGTGTAGGGGAATTTTGAGAATTATCATTGCAATTACCAAAAAAATTAGAATAAGACATGCTTACCCCAAAATAAAGATCGAGAGGGCAAATTCCACAAAGATGATGTGCGTCGGTAAAAAATCAAGCGATTCTTGGCGCTCAAATGTAGAAATTCTGCAAAAAAGGTTAAAACAAAAAAAATACAAATACAAAAGAAAAATACTAAAAAATAATAAGACAATTACAATCTATAACAAAACACTCCCCGGTAACGGCGCCATTTTGATCACACGTGAAAAATAGCGTGTAGTCAGCACGCCAATCGTTATTTTCGTTTCACCACGTTAATACAAAAACCTAAACTACGACTGTACTTGCGATACAAGTATAGCGGTAAGTCGGGTATCGAATCCACAGGGAGTGTTCGACAGATTTTAATCAGTTTATTATTTCAGGAATAAAATTGTAAAAGGTGATGGGTGGTTGTAAGTAAAAGGAAAAAAAATAAGAAGTTTAAACTAAACAATAATTAATAAAACGAGGGTCAAGACCAAACGCGTAAAAATAGAATTTTGGTTCAAAATTATTTAATCAAGCATTTATAGTTAAACATAAACATCACATATGAAGGGATTTTAATCCAATGATGCGAGATTAAACATTTAATTCAAAATGGTCACACGCGTCTTAAAATCAATTTATCGCAATAAATACTAACGTTGCGTGACAAAGAAAGTTAAACGCATAATAATCTCATTTTAATTCGCAAGGTTTCAATTAAATACAATTTTACACGAAACCTACTTTTCGGAGCTCGACGCCCATCAATGGCGGACACACGACCCAAACCCTATTTAACTACTCACACAACCTGAATAATTAAATTAAACAACTAATTAATAATTAAAGCAAGAAATAATTAAACTACACTAATTTATCTAGGCATAGGAATTAAATATGCAAGGAAATAAAAGAAACAAAAGTAGAATAATATCCACTTGCATTAGTGGGTGTCAAACCACAACACAAATGGAGGAGAGGGGTGGTCTCCACAAAATCCTCAAAATGTGCAAACCCTAGCTCCACAAATAGGAAAAAGGAACTAAATAGTGATACCCTGGATTTAAATAGTGAGTTGGATATGGCTACTATTAACCACTCTACGAAGACTCTATGCGATAAGATAAGATCCTTATCCTTTACTACTACTATCTACTGCATTTGGATGGAAAGGAATGCTAGATGCTTCAAGCATGTCTCCAATTCCCTTGACTCCATTGTGAAGGGCATTGAAAACATGGTTCGAGCAAAAGTGCTTACTTGGAAGAAGGACAGAAGGAACTATGCAAACTGGATGGCTTGTATGTACTGGAACATTCCTGAAGATAGGCTTCTGTACTAAGGATTAGTCTAGTTTTGGCTCTTCTTATTGTTTTGTTTGCCTTTGGGGTATGCCCTGGGGTTTCCTTTCTTTTGTTAAGGTTGTTTCCTCTGTAAATTCTTAGTTTTTATATATACTCAATCTTTCCCAAAAAAAAAAAGAAAAAGGAACTAAAAACTAATCTCCTTATAAAATAAACAAAGGGCCCTTTTTATACTAAGTTGAATAAAAGAAATAAAGAAAAAAGGAAAAGCAAAGAAATAAGGGGGATAAGTCACTAATTAATGGAATAAAAAAAAGGAAAAATAAAAAGAAAAGGGAAAGACATCATTTCGACAACAGCAAAAACAGGGCACCGGTCGACCGCCACAAACCCGGTCGACCACACGAAAGGGGGGAGTCCACTGTCTCGGGCCAAAGGCAAAAATCCAAACACCGATCGATCGCTGGCGCTGCAAATCCAACTCCAATTTTCCTCTCAATTCTGCAGTAGCCAAAACCCCCATGGTTGTTAAGCCAAAACCGAAGCTAACTCGTGATAGTAGCAAGCCAAAAACAAAATCCCCTATTTCTTCCAAACCGCGTGGCTGCCATGGCTAGACCAAAGTCGAATCCATGTCCTTCTATACCAAAAACCGAGATAAAATCCAACCTCCATCAACATTGGCCAAAACCCATATGTAAGACCCATTTCGTGCAAGCCGAGACTGGAGCCAAGGCGCGTGACCAAAACCCAATGCAAAACGAAGCTCCGCATGGCCAAAAATAAGACCCGAGCTAGACTCGAGCCAAAACTCGAGATAAACCCAAATCGCCATGGCCATTTGTGTGTTTGCTGAACGAAGTGAGGACAAGGATGGAATTAATGGATTTGTTAATAAAAGAGATAAGGGACATGGGGGTATTTATTTAAATTGTTATTTTTCTTATAATTCTTTTCCAATTAAAGGTTTGTGTTTTCTTCGTTCGGACTCTGATTCGAGTACTGTTTGCGGCCATGCGAAGCTTGGCCCGAGGGCTACAACTTTCATGAGACTTTGAGCAAAAATCTCGAAATGTCCCCGAACGTGCGAATCGCGACGGAACTTAACCAAAACGCGCTCAAACTTCATACTAAGCACCATAACCCCTATAAAAGCTCAATAATACCTCAAATAACATGTTAGCATATAAAAAGGAGGTTTTTTGGTTATCGAGCATAATTATAGCAATTACGATACCCGAGGGGGCTAAAATGCATAGGTTCGAGGGTAATTAAATGCAGTATTCAATACGAATCAACCCGCTCCACCTACAATATAAGAAAAATGTTTTTTAAGGTTTATGAAAGAAAGACAAAATAACATTAATGTTATAACATTTAGCTAAAGATTAAATTACCACTGATCCAGTCCAAATACTGTACGCCACATGATGCTTAATGTGTTTTAATAGGCTAAGATCGGTGGGGCCCCATATGCCGGAGTAGATGTGCCTTCTTCAGGGACCTTCTTCTGGCTATAAGTTACTGTGGTCTTGTGTAAAATGCTAAACGGGTTTTAAGTCCACTGGGGAGCAACATACTCCCACTCGGAACCCCCGTCCGCCGCCTCATGACCCTCATCGGCCTCCTCCTCAACCTCTGCCTCCTCCTCAACCTCGACTTCCTCAACCTCAACCGCATCCTCCTCGTCCTTAATCTCGATTACAACATCCTCAAGCGTCTCTACCACTCGGGGATCCACCTCCATCATATCCGGGACAGTAGCAGCAGACAGAGCATGGATCTCTTCTCGACGCTTCCTCTCTGAGGAAGTCAATGGCTTATGCTTCTTGTGAGAGTAAGATATAAGGTTATCCATATTTGACCTGCATTCATTATAAACATAAGTCCATTTGTAACAAAATATGTAGAAGTTTGTTCATAATGTATTGATTATAAACACAAGTCAATTCGTAACAAATAAAGGGTAATCATGTATTGATTATAAACATAAGTCAATTCGTAACAAATCATAGGTAATCATGTATTGATTATAAACATAAGTCAATTCGTAACAAATCATAGGTAATCACAGATAATAATGTTTTGATTCATAGGGAATCATGTAATGATTATAAACATAAACATAAGAAACAAAGATAATCCGGCATAATAATAGTTAGTAATGTATTATTTGATAGGTATTCATTTGATAGGTATTCAATACAGATAATAATAGTAATCATGTATCATTTGATAGGTATTCAATATAAACATAAGAAGCAAAGATAAGAAAATAATTGTTTCCATTCGGGGAAAAGGTGCCAAACTATGGTGGTTAATTCGACATACACATCATGAAAAGTGTAAGTTAATTCGGTATAAACATAACGAATCAAACATAAATATATTGAGTGGAATTCGATGTAAACATGGCGAATTAGGGCACCTCATTTCGGTATGAATGTAACAAATGGATTGTTTAATTTGAAATCTATCGATTCGCTATGTTTATGCCGAAACATTACACTTAATTCAGTATGAATATAGCAAATGAAACCCTTGTTAGTAAAAAACATTATTCGTCATGAACATATCGAATAAATGGAATTCATTCGATATGTTCATAACGAATGAAACCCTAGTTCAGTGGCTTCAACATTTTTAACAGTCCAAACGATGTTTAAAAGTCCAAACCCTAGTTCATTTGCTAGCAATCATTAAA
Source organism: Sambucus nigra (assembly GCA_949130495.1). Lineage (NCBI taxonomy): Eukaryota > Viridiplantae > Streptophyta > Magnoliopsida > Dipsacales > Adoxaceae > Sambucus > Sambucus nigra. The sequence continues at coordinate 154,332,721 of OX422218.1, forward strand.
TGAACAGGGATTGCAAGTTCGTTTAACAATCCAAGCCCTAGTCCAATGTGACACCCCGACTAATTAAATACCGGGTAGCTACTCCTTTATTAAATTAATTCAAAATGCCAAGTTGGTCCAGTTTATAGCATCACTGTCGAAAACATTTTTTAGATTACAAACCACCTAGTATTTAAAAAGTAAGTGCCAAATTTTAATTTAAGTCTGATTAACATGCAACAAGTGTAATAAAGAATAATAACACCATTCACCATAAAGAAGTAAATAGAATAACCATCACATAAAGTAAATAAAGTCTGGAGGAAAAACTCCTCACTACAATCCCACAACTGGAAAGTAAACTGAATACTAAATCAATACATGCCAAAGTCTGAAAACTGTAATGGAAAGGTAACTCTAATAGAAATGGGCAACATGCCCTACAACTGATAGATAATGAATCTGGAATCCAAGTGATAGAAGCGTCTATAAGCAAATCCCTGTAGCTTCCACAAATAGCTACAGCTCGTCACCTGAATGAGTATCCTATGCATGGTGTCCTTGTGGCTGGGCACCTAAAAATGGTTTTACAAAGAAAAATAGATTTGAAAAGCAAACGGGTCAGAGCCCGAATGTGGAGTTATATTTTAAAAACCTGCAAGTGCTTTAAAAACATTTAAAACATTAAATGCAAAGTACATGTTAGGACGTGCACTCACATGATATTCTCACCTCTCATCTAACTGTGCACTCCTAACGTAAGTACCCATCTATAACGACACAAACCACTAGCTAAGTGCCATCATATCTAGCTAGACTGTCATAGGTCCTACCCTTATTACTCGGTTCTATTAACATTATAACGCTCGTAATTAAGTAGGGGTTTAACGTAAACTCAGATGCTCAATATGCAATATATATCACTATCAGTTAACTCGTTATATTTCTCGAAACAATACCGTAATTATATTCACAACATTAACATGAAGGTTCCCATTAATTAAGTGTATATTATTCACATCATAAATATACAATACAAGCACCCCGAGAACTAAGCTGTGGTGCAAACATACTCTGCTATCCATCCCGGTACATCACGTACATAAGGATTACATATTCCGAATCTCTCAGGAATAGTTCACAGATAACAACATCACAAATAATGGAGGCGAACACAGTCACATCACATGGGTCACGCACATACCTACGCTCCCACGATCAGCGGACTTATTAATATACCAATAAGTCTTTCTATGACCTATGTTCATCAAGGTAACCAGTCTAAATCCGGGCAACACAAGGATTAGAGGGCCCTAAGCGAACGCAAACCTCCCGTGATAGCAAGTATGGTAGGTATGTCATACACACAATTCATATACCAATACTAAGTAAACACACGTCTTAGTAATCCCGTAGTTTAATCGTAGTACATATCGCATTCTCGTACAAACTTATAATTATCATAATTTATACTATTCCGGTTTATAATCATACGCGCCATAATTTATTCTCTCGTCGTAGTTGACACTCACGTCTCAACCCAAACCGTCCATTTAATTTAACTCTCGTATATGATTTCCTTCTCAAAAATACCCAAAAGTCCCAATTCTATCATTACATCATCATCGGAATGTTATCTATATCCTCGAACAAGTTTACGGGACTCCAAAAATCAAAACAGTCCAAAAAGGCCCAGACTTCCAACTCGTTAGAAGTCTCGTTCGAACGAGACTATTCGAACGAGATTCCACTGTCAACTCGTTAGAAGTCTCGTTCGAACGAGACTGTTCGAACGAGATTCCAGTTCGTTCGAACGAACTGTACCTTCTAACGATATCTCGTTCGAACGAGATTATCGAATGAAGTTCCCTTTCGTTAGAAGCGACTGGTCAATTCGTTAGAAGCTCGTTCGAACGAGTTCGTTCGAACGACCTGGGCAGGGGCTTCTAACGACCTGCCAGTTTCGTCCCAGATTTCTCTAAATTTTGTTTTTCACCATTCTTACTCCTCAAATCTTCTCCAAAGTTCGTTCCAACAATGTTTTAAGTCCTCTAATCATCCTAAAACATGCTAAGGTCATATACTAACATCTTTTAAGGCATTAATGCATCCTAAACATCATTAAATCACATGATTCTATACTTTTCCCCAATTTTTCAAGAACATGAACCCTAGATTTTTATCATCATCAAATCCCAGAATTTAATCCGTTTTTACACTACATAAAAATGAAATCTCTGAATTCAATCTTCAAGCAATGTTTCTACATGCAAACCTATACCCAAAATTAAGCTAATAACTTCCAATTTCATGGGTTTTCCTTTAACTCATAATTAAGATAGATTATCAAAATTTCGAACATGGAAGAAGCATTCACTGCATAAAGAATGTAATTTAAATCACTTGCCTCAAGTTTATCTCTGATTTAGATGTTGGTTTGCTGGAGTTTTCTGCAGAATTCCCTCTCTCTCTCTTTCTCCAAGCTTCTTCTCCAAAGGTGGCTATGGTGGCTAGGGTTTTCTTTGGGGAAAGTTGGAAACCTAAATGATAACCTCCGTAGCTTAATGGGTTAATATGGGTTGGTTAGTGGGTTTAGTGGGTTAAATCCACATCAGATTAAGACTCCTAATTTTCGTCATTATTAATTCCTCAAAATACAAAATTACCAAAATACCCTTTAAGTTGCCGGTATGGCCTAAAAATACCCCGGAATCCAACCTACACCCCCGGCTAGTGTTTTCTGACTATCTCGACCCTTCCGGACGCGTTGGCGCACTCAAAACGACCATACGGTTTATAGAATTTAAATTCACTTTTATAATCAAAATATTATACCGTGATGCGGCGGTCACACGCGTCTCAACAAAATTTCCAAAATACCGTATATCAATCTCACGACAAATTTTTCATAATACAATATTCATATAAAACATGTATGCACATAATCAAATACCAACTCGCATCTCGTTAGTATTTTTAACCCGGATTAATTTCCAATTAATACACATTTAATTAATTAATCCCAAAAATAAATATAGCCAAAAGTACGTGGTATTACATACTTCCCCCCTAATAACTGAATTTCGTCCCGAAATTTGAAACTAGAAAGTACCTGCTAAAAACAACTCTGGATAACGTTCGCGCATCTCATCCTCGCGCTCCCATGTGGACTCCTCGACATTGTGATGTCGCCACTGAACACACACTAACGGAACTATCTTTGACCGCAGTTTCCTATCGCTTCGGTCCAAAATAGCGATCGACCCCTCCTCGTAGGAGCTATCCGGTTGGAGATCGATGTCCTCCACAGCAATGTGAGAATGAGCCAAATTATCTCTAAGATATTTCCTCAGCGAGGAAATATGGAACACATCGTGAATCCGATGCAAATGCTCCGGTAACCCAAGTCTATACGCAACCGGTTCGATTCGCTCAATAATAGGAAACGGCCCCACATACCTTGGTGCCAACTTCCCCTTCTTCCCGAAACGCATAATCCCCTTCATAGGAGACACTCTGAGCAAAACTTGGTCCCCCACTTGGAACTCCCTGAAAAATCTCTTCGCATCGGCATAACTCTTCTGCCTGTCTTGAGCTACCCGAATGCGACTCCGAATCAATTCAATCCTTGCCGAAGTATCCTGAATCACTTCCGGCCCAAGCAGTTTGTTGTCCCCCACCTCTAACCAACATGCTGGGGAACGACAAGGCCTACCGTACAATGCCTCAAATGGAGCCATGCCAATAGTGAACTGATAGGAGTTGTTGTAAGCAAACTCCACCAGTGGAAGGTACTGCTCCCATCCACCCCCAAAGTCAATAATGCACATGCGTAGCATGTCCTCCAACATCTGATTTGTGCGCTCAGTCTGCCCATCAGTCTGCGGATGATAAGCCGTACTCAACCGCAATTCCGTGCCCATGGCCTCCTGGAAACTCTCCCAAAACCTCGAAACAAATATCTTGTCTCTGTCAGACACGATATTTAGGGGCACACCGTGAAGTCTCACAATCTCTGAAATGAAGAGCTGGGCATACTGTCCCGTAGTGTAGTCAGTCCTTACGGGTAAAAAGTGAGCGACCTTGGACAACCTGTCCATAATTACCCAAACGGAGTCGTGACCCCTCTGCGACGTAGGCAACCCCGTGATAAAGTCCATGGATATGCTCTCCCACATCCACACCGGGACCTCCAACGGCTGTAGCAATCCTGCCGGTCTCTGATGATCCACTTTTACAAGCTGACAAGTGGAGCATTTCGAAACAAACTCAACGATATCTCTCTTCATACCGCTCCACCAATACTGTCGTCTCATGTCTTGGTACATTTTATCCCCTCCAGGATGTACCGCGAACCGTGAACCGTGCAACTCTGCCATCACATCGTGTCGCAATTCATCCCCTTCCGGAACTACCAATCTCCCATTGAAGCGTAATCCCCCGTCTGAGCTAACGGTATAGGACTCGTCTCCCTCTACTAGTAATCGAACTATCTGCTCCTGACAGAATGAGTCATTAGCCTGTGCCCGTACTACCTTCGTGACAATTTGCGGTGTGACGGTCATCATAGACATGAAAGATCGGGCCACTGCATCCTGGTGTCCCAATTCCTTCCACTTAGCCTTCCACACCTCTGCCACCTCATCTGCTGGCCTACGGCTCAACGCGTCCGCTACCACGTTAGCCTTTCCCGGGTGATACTGGATGTCGAACTGGTAGTCCTTCACAAACTCAAGCCACCTACGCTGCCGCATATTCAATTCCTTCTGCGTGAACAAATACTGTAGGGACTTGTGGTCCGTGAACAGTTGGAACTTCTCCCCCAAAAGATAGTGCCTCCAAATCCGTAGGGCAAATACCACTGCCGCCAACTCCAAATCATGCGTGGGGTAATTATTCTCATGAGGCTTAAGCTTACGGGAAGCATAAGCTATGGCCTGTCTCTCCTGCTGCAATACACCTCCCAGTCCTTGCAAAGACGCATCGGTGTAAACCTAATACTCAACTCCCGGTCTCGGCAATGCTAACACAGGTGCTGAGGTCAATTTGTCCTTCAATTCATCGAATGCCAACTGACAGGCATCACTCCAGATGTATGGCACACCCTTACGAGTCAGATGTGTCAAAGGACCTGCTATTTCCTAGAAACCCCGAATAAACCTCCTGTAGTATCCTGCTAGACCCAAGAAACTACGAATCTCCGTTGGTGTCGTGGGTTGTCCCCACTCCCTCACCGCTGATACCTTCCCCGGATCAACAGATATTCCCTGGTCGGAAATAAGGTGTCCCAAAAACTGGACCTCCTTCAACCAAAACCCGCATTTCTCATATTTTGCATACAACTCGTTCTGACGAAGTGTCTGCAAAACCTGCCTCAAATGCTCGGCGTTCACCTCCTCTGTCTGGGAGTAAACCAGAATATCATCAATGAAGACAATGACAAACTGGTCTAGGAAATCCCTGAACACTCTGTTCATCAAGCCCATAAACACTGCTGGAGCGTTGGTCAAACCGAAAGGCATAACTCGAAACTCGTAAGAACCATATCTCGACAAGAACGCAGTCTTCGAGACATCCTCCTCCCTGATACGCAACTGATGGTATCCCGATCTCAAATCAATCTTCGAGAAGAAAGAAGCTCCTCTCAACTGGTCGTATAAGTCATCGATTCGAGGCAACGGATACTTATTCCGTATCGTGACCTTATTCAACTCTCGGTAGTCCACACACAATCTCAGTGAACCGTCCCTCTTCTTCACAAACAAAACTGGAGCGCCCCAAGGTGAGGTACTCCTGCGGATAAAGCCTTGACCTAACAGTTGCTCTATCTGATCCCGTAACTCCCTCATCTCAGCTGGAGCCATACGGTACGGTGCGCGTGCTATAGGTCTCGTACCCGGTAGCAAATCTATAACAAAGTCTATCTCTCGACTGGGGGGTAAGCCTGGTATCTCCTGAAACACATTCGAATACTCCCTGACTACTGGGATAGAATCTAAAGGAATCACTACCTCCTTAGAGGTATCCTCCTCAATGTAATACAGATGAGCGGTCGATCCTCCCTCTGGGCGAGGCATCGCCACTACAAACATCTCTTGCCCCGGAATGGCAAAAACAATGCTCCCGCTGAAGCAATCAATCATGGCCCTATAAGCTACGAGCCAATCCATACCGATAATCACATCGTGAATATGCATATCTAATACCAACATGTCTGCAGGTAATACCAAACCACCACCCCACTCCCCGGCATATAAAGAAAATAAGTGACCCACTCCCCAATGATGAGTCGACACACGTCACTGTGCTCTCTGCCGTAGCTAACAATCCTAAAGCTTTCGCGAAGTGTGTAGCTATAAAATAGTGTGTAGCCCCCGTATCAAATAATACCCGACCCATAGTACCATGGATAGGAAACGTACCCTCAATCGCGGGCGGTGCCTGTGGAACTGCAGCCTGGTGGACGTTGTAGACACGTCCATACTGTAGCTGCCCCTGCTGAGCTGGGACTGCTAGAATGGGTGGCAATGCTGCCATCTGTGGCGGTGCGGGAAGAGCGGCGGGAAACATAGGTCTCTGTGGCTCCTGGCGAGCACCCTGCTGCTGCTGCTGTGGGGCCCTGCCCCTATCAGGACAATCCTGTCGCTTATGGCCATTCTTGCCACAAACAAAACACTTCCCTGGGAAGTTCCCTCCTCTCTGCCCCTGCTGTCCCCGGCCCTGGTGGCCGTTACCGTTCCTTCCTTGGCCCTGCTGGCCCTGGTGAAACTGCTGCCCATTCTGCCCCTGTTGGCCCTGATGGTCGTTTGGACCCTGATGGCCCTGGCGGAAACCTCCTTGTCCCTGTCTGTAGTTCCCTGACCGGAACCTCTTATTATCCCCCTGCTGGGAGCCCTGCTCATTCTGTCTCTGCCCCTGACCAGATTGTTCCCCGCTAGCACCATGTCCTCCAGTCCTGCCCTGATGGCTAGACTCCCCCGACCTCTTGCCCTCGGCCATATGAAAACGGTGGTCCTGGCAGTGTAACAATGCAGCGTTAACCACATCAGAATAGGTGGCCAACGATAGGTTCCCTAGCAGATGCTGGCGGATCCTCCATGTCAACCCGTCCGTGAACTTCTCAATCTTCTTCTTCTCTGTTGGTATCTCATCTGGAACGATATTCAATAGATTCGTGAACTCGGCCTCATACTCGGCCACAGTCTTACTCTCCTGCTTTAGACTCATCAATTTCCTATTCATTTCCGTGTGAACAGCCGACGGAAAGTACTTGCGGTCAAACCGCACCCAGAAGTCCTGAATAGTGAGAGTATCCCTCTCCTCCATGGTGGTAATAGACTCCCACCACTGTAGCACATATCCAACTAGCTTGAAAGTAGCTAACACCTGCTTCTGGACGTCCGTGCACTCATACATCCTTAAGTGCCTCTGCATATCCTTCCTCCACTGGCTCGAGACTACCACATCTGAGCTACCTGCAAACTCTGGCGGATGCGCTTTCTGAAAAGCGTCACGTACACGTTCCCAAGCAGACGGGAATGCATTTTCCTGTACTGGCGCGGCAACCGGCCCCTGAGGTGGTGCCTGCTGAACAACGGCAATTGCGGCATTTACCGCTTGGGCTACTATAGCTACAACCTCAGCGGCGTTCATCATGCCCTGAACTGGAGCGGGCTGGGGTTCGGGAGTTGCATCCCTGGGAACTCGTCGTGCACGTCTTGGAGGCATCTGAAATAATAACAAAGTTTATAAGTTCGCTGTTTATAAACTTAAAATAGCTGAAGAACGAAGCATACACAAAAAGAGTACAACAGTCCTAAAATTTAGGGCTCTATATCAAAGAAACTTAGCGGAAACATAAAAAGCCGTCAGATCCTAAAGGACACTAGAACCTGATGCTCTGATACCACCTGTGACACCCCGACTAATTAAATACCAGGTAGCTACTCCTTTATTAAATTAATTCAAAATGCCAAGTTGGTCCAGTTAATAGCATCACTGTCGAAAACATTTTTTAGATTACTAACCACCTAGTATTTAAAAAGTAAGTGCCAAATTTTAATTTAAGTCTGATTAACATGCAACAAGGGTAATAAAGAATAATAACACCATTCACCATAAAGAAGTAAATAGAATAACCATCACATAAAGTAAATAAAGTCTGGAGAAAAAACTCCTCACTACAATCCCACAACTGGAAAGTAAACTGAATACTAAATCAATACATGCCAAAGTCTGAAAACTGTAATGGAAAGGTAACTCTAATAGAAATGGGCAACATGCCCTATAACTGATAGATAATGAATCTGGAATCCAAGTGATAGAAGCGTCTATAAGCAAATCCCTGTAGCTTCCACAAACAGCTACAGCTCGTCACCTGAATGAGTATCCTATGCATGGTGTCCTTGTGGCTGGGCACCTAAAAATGGTTTTACAAAGAAAAATAGATTTGAAAAGCAAACGGGTCAGAGCCCGAATGTGGAGTTATATTTTAAAAACCTGCAAGTGCTTTAAAAACATTTAAAACATTAAATGCAAAGTACATGTTAGGACGTGCACTCACATGATATTCTCACCTCTCGTCTAACTGTGCACTCCTAACGTAAGTACCCATCTATAACGACACAAACCACTAGCTAAGTGCCATCATATCTAGCTAGACTGTCATAGGTCCTACCCTTATTACTCGGTTCTATTAACATTATAACGCTCGTAATTAAGTAGGGGTTTAACGTAAACTCAGATGCTCAATATGCAATATATATCACTATCAGTTAACTCGTTATATTTCTCGAAACAATACCGTAATTATATTCACAACATTAACATGAAGGTTCCCATTAATTAAGTGTATATTATTCACATCATAAATATACAATACAAGCACCCCGAGAACTAAGCTGTGGTGCAAACATACTCTGCTATCCATCCCGGTACATCACGTACATAAGGATTACATATTCCGAATCTCTCAGGAATAGTTCACAGATAACAACATCACAAATAATGGAGGCGAACACAGTCACATCACATGGGTCACGCACATACCTACGCTCCCACGATCAGCGGACTTATTAATATCCCAATAAGTCTTTCTATGACCTATGTTCATCAAGGTAACCAGTCTAAATCCGGGCAACACAAGGATTAGCGGGCCCTAAGCGAACGCAAACCTCCCGTGATAGCAAGTATGGTAGGTATGTCATACACACAATTCATATACCAATACTAAGTAAACACACGTCTTAGTAATCCCGTAGTTTAATCGTAGTACATATCGCATTCTCGTACAAACTTATAATTATCACAATTTATACTATTCCGATTTATAATCATACGCGCCATAATTTATTCTCTCGTCGTAGTAGACACTCACGTCTCAACCCAAACCGTCCATTTAATTTAACTCTCGTATATGATTTCCTTCTCATAAATACCCAAAAGTCCCAATTCTATCATTACATCATCATCGAAATGTTATCTATATCCTCGAACAAGTTTACGGGACTCCAAAAATCAAAACAGTCCAAAAAGGCCCAGACTGCCAACTCGTTAGAAGTCTCGTTCGAACGAGACTGTTCGAACGAGATTCCACTGTCAACTCGTTAGAAGTCTCGTTCGAACGAGACTGTTCGAACGAGATTCCAGTTCGTTCGAACGAACTGTACCTTCTAACGATATCTCGTTCGAACGAGATTATCGAACGAAGTTCCCTTTCGTTAGAAGCGACTGGTCAATTCGTTAGAAGCTCGTTCGAACGAGTTCGTTCGAACGACCTGGGCAGGGGCTTCTAACGACCTGCCAGTTTCGTCCCAGATTTCTCTAAATTTTGTTTTTCACCATTCTTACTCCTCAAATCTTCTCCAAAGTTCGTTCCAACAATGTTTTAAGTCCTCTAATCATCCTAAAACATGCTAAGGTCATATACTAACATCTTTTAAGGCATTAATGCATCCTAAACATCATTAAATCACATGATTCTATACTTTTCCCCAATTTTTCAAGAACATGAACCCTAGATTTTTATCATCATCAAATCCCAGAATTTAATCCATTTTTACACTACATAAAAATGAAATCTCTGAATTCAATCTTCAAGCAATGTTTCTACATGCAAACCTATACCCAAAATTAAGCTAATAACTTCCAATTTCATGGGTTTTCCTTTAACTCATAATTAAGATAGATTATCAAAATTTCTAACATGGAAGAAGCATTCACTGCATAAAGAATGTAATTTAAATCACTTGCCTCAAGTTTATCTCTGATTTAGATGTTGGTTTGCTGGAGTTTTCTGCAGAATTCCCTCTCTCTCTCTTTCTGCAAGCTTCTTCTCCAAAGGTGGCTATGGTGGCTAGGGTTTTCTTTGGGGAAAGTTGGAAGCCTAAATGATAACCTCTGTAGCTTAATGGGTTAATATGGGTTGGTTAGTGGGTTTAGTGGGTTAAATCCACATCAGATTAAGACTCCTAATTTTCGTCATTATTAATTCCTCAAAATACAAAATTACCAAAATACCCTTTAAGTTGTCGGTATGGCCTAAAAATACCCCGGAATCCAACCTACACCCCCGGCTAGTGTTTTCTGACTATCTCGACCCTTCCGGACGCGTTGGCGCACTCAAAACGACCATACGGTTTATAGAATTTAAATTCACTTTTATAATCAAAATATTATACCGTGACGCGGCGGTCACACGCGTCTCAACAAAATTTCCAAAATGCCGTATATCAATGTCACGACAAATTTTTCATAATACAATATATATTTAAAACATGTATGCACATAATCAAATACCAACTCGCATCTCGTTAGTATTTTTAACCCGGATTAATTTCCAATTAATACGCATTTAATTAATTAATCCCAAAAATAAATATAGCCAAAAGTACGGGGTAGTACATCCAAACCCTAGTTCGTTTTAATAGTCCAAACGAAAGAAATTAACAGGGATTGCAAGTTAATGAACAAATCATAGGTAATGAAGATGATCGTGGGTGACATACCAATGTACGATGATTTTGACTTGGCAGAATGGTGTAATTCGATCCTTAGCATGTGTAGAGAGATGCTGGGTGTAATTCGTGGGTGATCGAACTTTTTGCTCGATGGTTTAAGATTGTGGGTGATTGGAATGATATTCAGCGGGTGTATATATATATATATATATATATATATATATATATATACATACATATTTTGGGTATTCAAATGGGTAGTGTATTCAGGATGAAAGGTTGAACATGAAAGGTTAATCTTTAGTTGAAGGAGAATGGATTTGAAGATGAAAAGTTTAGAAGTTAAAGATGAAAGGTTTGGGGATTTGAATGTGTAGAGAGATGGAGGAAAAGTGTGTAAATGATTTTTACAACTTTAAATATGTGGTGGCTTTGATGTGGTATTATGAAGTAACTTTTAGAATTAAGTGGTATTTTGTAGTAAAAATAAAGTTGTGGTATTTTAGAGCACAAAATGAGGTGCCCTTAGAAACTCCCTAAATTTAACGCAAATAGGGTGAATTCCTCTACCACGACAGATGGACGCTCTACGCAACCTGCCCGCTATAGTAAAGCCGTTATAGCTTGTCCACTATAGTGGGGTGTACACTGGTGTGACACCCTACCTAATTAAACACCGGGTGATCAGTCCTTTATTAAATTAAAATCAAGGTGAACAGCTGGTTCATTCTTAGCATCATTGTCGCAAAATAAAATTTCCTATTTAAACACCATAAATAATTAAGCTAAGTGTCAAAACAATTTAAAGCCTTATTTACATTTCATTAAATTCCAATATGAAAACCTTTTTAATAACAACAATTTAAGAGTCACATAAATAATAAGGATGACAATGTCTACACAAGAATTAAACCATCTAGATAAACCAAACCAAGCTATGAACTATAAATGAAATCATCCTGACAAGAGTTAACTACCAAAGAGTACCAAAGACGGGAAATATAAATAAACATACATCTCTGACAAATCCAAACGGAATAGGAAATCGGGCGACACATGCCCTAACTAACCAAAACTAAAGCAAGAACATAATCAATGAAGAGGTCGTCTAAAGCAAGGGCCTGCAACTCCCACATAAGCTTCAACACGTCCAATCCAAAGAACCTATGCATGACGCCCCTTTAGCTGGGCACCTGTAATACATACATATATATATACAAGAGAGAGAAATGACAGAAAACGGGTCAGAGCCCGAGTGTAAAATAGTTTAAAATAGTTTAGCAAGTATTTAAAATGCTTACCGACTAATGTAACATCCATGTTAGTATGCGACACTCTCTTAAGAATTCTCACCTCTCATCTAGTGTGCACGCTTACCGTACTACTAAACTCATAAGTCTATCTAACTTATTCTTTCTAAAGTTTTATCCTGAGAAGTACTAAGGCTATGATATTTAGTTTTAGAAAATTAATCTCTTCCATTTTCTTACGTTACTTAGAACCACTCAGTACCGTTATAAAATTCACGAACACTTGTTATAAAGCTGGAGCATTTATTCATTACTTAACTATTTATACACACAGTAGACAGTTTCCATATATATAAGTATATATATTTTTGTCATTCATATAATATATATATATATATATACTTTCGGCACGCCACATAAAATCTATGGTGCTAGCATACTCTGCTATCAAGTCCCCGTATCACTCGTACTAAGGGAAATACTAGTTCGGAATCACTCTCGAACTGTATTAACACAATACACACAAAATTAAGGTGAAGCATATTTCCAAGTCACTAAGAGGTCAGCACATCCCCCTCACGTCTTTTAGGACCGTCTGACTATCATTATCAGACAGCCTGTACCAAGGAATCCTATGTTCTAGGGTACAAGTTAATATCCCCCATAAAGGTCCCATCGAGATCAGATTGTCCCGACGCGGCAACCTCCGTGATAGCAAGTAGCGCGGGTATGATTATTCACAAACATAATACTTAATATATGTACACAGTCACACAGTCATATATATATATATATATATATATATATATATTCACATTTTCCAAATTAGGTTCGCCCGCTACCCATAATTATTATTATCCGTTCTTAGCACAAATTTTACTCAATTATCTCGCATACCGGATTTATCTATTTCATTCTCACTTATAATTTATTTCATACTTACTTCTTATCTCTCGAAGCATTCTCTCTTGCTAAATATAATTTCAGTAGGCACACCCTTTCTAACCTTTTGGCCATAGTCTTTCATGAGTCTCAATTCTTTAGTGAACGTACGTACAATTTCTAATGTGTGACGAATCCCCCCGTTAACCCACAATTTCATCCCATATTAAATTTCACTCAACGGAGTCTACTTAGACCCCATTGGCCCTCTTCATAACCCATTATACTCTATAAATGATAATCAAAGGTTCCTACGTATTTAAATTGGATTAAACAAAAAGGAGAAAAATATGCAGTTTTCCAGGAGGGTTCGATCGATCGAGGAAAGGGGTCGATCGATCGATCAAGCAGTTCTTGCCTAGAATCTGCAAATTCGACCTACGGGTTTCATCCAACAATTTTCTCCAAAACGCCATTAATGATTCCCAAACTCCTAAACAAGATTACTACTGGTTATATATACTTATATACATGATTTCCTAAGTGAAACATGTCCAAATTCATCTAAGGTATTGAATTAATGGGGTAAATTAAAATAATTATCAAGAACCCTAATTTTTCATGAAACTTCCTTTCTTCTAATTCTTTTCCCTATTTCTTGCTTCTAAATCCATACAATTTCGTGGGTAATCCTCTACATATGATTGAGATGTCCACAATATATCTATTTCCTCTAAAACATATGATTTAAATTCTCTAACTTATCAAATTCTTCCATGAAACATGCTTTTATCAATCCTAATCTATCATGGGTGAAACATTAACTAAAAACAAAGAAAATAGATACTTGCCTGGAATTCAAGGGTCTGATCTGTTGATGAAAAAGATATGATTGCGTTCCTAGTCGTGCGATTTACGTTTTGGCGGTGGTGGTGGTGCAATTGAGTGAATTCTAGGCCTTGGATTTCTTGGAAAGCTCTCTACTTTCTTCTCTAATGGCCCTTATTGTGTTCTGTGTTTGTTAACCCTAAAAGACAACTCTTAATGGCTGATATATCTTAGGAAAATTCGTGGGTTTAATTACCAAAAAATACAAAATGTCTATAATACCCTCCCAGGATGTCAATTAGGCCCAAAAACACCCCGAGACCCAAACTAAACCCCCGGGTACACTTTTCTGACTATCTCGACCCTTACGGACACTTTGGCGCACTCAAAATGACCATAAGGGAGACTTATAATTTATTAACTTTTATAACAATAATTTAGTCCCGACACGACACAGGCACGTCCTGACTTAAATTTCCATAATTACCATTTTATTCACTCGTGACACATTTAATAAAATCAATCTTATATATTACTTTACTCATCTAGTAATATTCAACAAATTCCCAATAATTACTAACTCTCGTCACGCTAGTAAATATTAAAAATAAATTTCCGAATTAATATTAAATTAATATCTCATATTAAATTTAATAAATCCTCAAATTTAAAAGCCATAAAAATATGGGGTATTACATACTTCCCCCCTAATAACGAAATTTCTTCCCAAAATTCAAAAAATAAGGCAAACCTGGTAAAAATAGATGTGGATATTTTTCGCGCATATCTGCCTCGCGCTCCCAAGTGGATTCCTCCACATTATGATACTCCCAATGGACCCGTACAAGTGGAACTACCTTCGAACTCAATTTACTCTCTCTATGGTCTAGGATAGCCACTGGTCTCTCCTCATAAGAACTGTCAGGATGTAAGTCAATCTCCTCTATCGCGATGTGAGTGTGGGCTATATCATCCCCAAGATATCGTCTCAACGACGAGATGTGGAATACATCGTGAATACGGTGCAAGTGCTCTGACAACCCCAATCTGTATGCCACCGGCCCAATCCTCTCGATAAAGGGAAATGGTCCCACGTACCTTGAAGCCAACTTCCTCTACTTCCCGAACCTTATTACTCCTTTTATAGGAGATGCACGTAGTAATACTTGGTCCCCCATGCTAAACTCTCGAAAGGACCGCTTCGCATCGACATAGCTCTTTTGTCGATCCTGGGCTACGCGAATACGACTCCTGATAAGATCAATCCTAGCTGAAGTCTCCTAAATCACCTCTGGTCCGAGCAGCTTATTGTCCCCCACCTCTAGCCAACAAGCAGAAAATGACAAGGCCTGCCATACAATGCCTCAAATGAGGCCATGCCGATCGTGAACTGATAGGAGTTATTATAAGGGAACTCCACTAGTGGAAGATAAGGCTCCCAACTTCCTCCAAAATCAAGGACACACATGCGTAGCATATCCTCCAGCATCTGATTGGTACGCTCTGTTTGTCTATCTCTCTGTGGGTGGTAAGCTGAACTCAATCTCAACTCTGTACCCATGGCCTCCTGAAAGCTCTCCCAAAAGTGAGACACAAAAATCTTATCTCTGTCAGACATAATATCCAGGGGCACACCATGTAGCCTAACGATCTCGGCAATGAATAACTGTGCATACTGGCCCGTGGTGTACCTTGGTCAACCGATCCATTATAACCCATATGGAGTCGTGATCCCGCTGTGATGTAGGTAACCCAGTAATAAAGTCCATGGAAATACTTTCCCATTTCCACATAGGTATCTCCAACGGCTGAAGTAACCCTGGAGGTATATGGTGGTCCACCTTTACCATCTGACAGGTAGAACATTTGGACATGAATTCAGTAATGTCTTTCTTCATCCCACTCCACCAGTACTGCCGCCTCATATCTTGGTACATCTTATCCCCTCCAGGATGTACCATAAATCTGGATCCGCGCGAATGTGTCATAACTGCATGACGTAAGTCTTCTCCCTTCGGGACCACTAATCTCCCATTAAATCTCAAACCCCCATAGGAACTTATGGAATAGGACTCAGTACCCTCAGCTAAGAGTCGTACAATCTGCTCCTGGAAAAATATATCTGCTACTTGTGCCTATATCACCTTCGTGATAATCTTGGGTGTGACTGACTTAACCGATATAGAGGAATGGGCTACCGCATCCTGGTGTCCCTATTCTTTACACTTCGCTCTCCATACTTCTGCTACATCACCTTCCGATCTACGGATTAACGCATCAGCAACTACGTTAGCCTTCCGCGGATGGTACTGTATCTCGAACTGGTAGTCTTTCACAAACTCCAACCACCTGCGCTGACGCATGTTCAACTCCCGCTGAGTGAACACGTATTTTAATGACTTGTGGTCTGTGAACAAGCGTAACTTTTCCCCCAACAAGTAATGTCTCCAAATCCGCAATGCAAATACGACCACTGCTAGCTCCAGGTCGTGGGTGGGGTAATTCCTTTCATGAGGCTTAAACTTGCGGGAGGCAAAAGCTATAGCCTGTGCTCCTCCTACTGAAGTACTCCCCCGAGTCCCCGTAAAGAGGTGTCAGTGTACACCAGGTACTCCACTCCTGGCTTGGGCAAAGCAAGAAATGGCGCCGAAGTCAACTTATCTTTCATCTCATCAAAAGATAATTGACAAGCATCATCCCATACATATGGTACTCCTTTGCGAGTCAGATTCATCAACGGATCCGCTATCTTCGAAAAGCCTCGTTGAACCCCCTATAGTACCCGGCTAAACCCAAGAAACTATGCACCTCGGTCGATGTCGTGGGCTATCCCCACTCCCTCACTGTCGACACTTTGCTTGGGTCAACCGATATCCCCAATTCCGACACAACATGCCCCAGAAACTGTACTTCTCGTTGCCAAAATCTGCACTTCTCATACTTAGCATGTAGTTATTGCTCTCGTAGAGTCTGGAGAACCTGTCTCAAGTGCTCGGCATGTTCCTCCTCGGTCTGTGAGTAAATCAGGATGTCATTTATGAAGATGATGACAAACTGATCCAAGAACTCTCTGAACACTCGGTTCATCAAATCCATGAATAAGGCTGGAGCATTTGTCAGTCCAAACGGAATGACTCTGAACTCATAGGATCCATATCTCATCAAGAAACCAGTCTTCGACATATCATGCTCCCTAATCCATAACTGACGGTATCCTGATCTCAAATTTATCTTCGAAAAGAAGGTTGCTCCTCTTAGCTGGTCGAATAGGTCATTGATTCGGGGCAATGAATATTTATTATGTATTATGACCTTGTTCAACTCCCGGTAATCCACACATAACCTCAGTGAACCATCTCTCTTCTTCAAAAACAACATTGGAGTGCCCCAAGGCGAGGTGCTCCTACGAATCAAGACCTGGACTAACAGCTTCTCTATCTGATCCCGTAACTCCCTTATCTCCGCAGGAGCCATACGATACAGTGCACGTGCTATCAATCGAGTGCCCAACATCAAGTCTATGACAAAATCTATCTCTCGACTGGGGGGTAGGCCCGGTATCTCTTGAAATACATTCAAAAATTCACGAACGACTGGAATCGAATCCAGGGGAATCACAATCTCCTTAGAGGTATCCTCCTTTATGTAATACAAATGGGTGGAAGATCCTCCCTCTGGTCAAGGCATCGCCATCAAAAACATCTCTTGCCCCGGAATGGCAAAGACAATACTCCTACCGAAATAATCTATCATGGCTCTGTACGCGGCGAGCCAATCCATGCCAATAATGACATCGTGCTCATGCATATCTAAAACTAGCATGTCTGCCGGTAAAATCAAACTACCAATCTCTATACCTACACCCCGACATATAAAGAAAATCAAGGACCCATTCCCCAGTGGTGAGTCTATGCATGTCACTGTACTCTCTATCGTGTCTAATAACCCTAAGGCCCGTACAAAATGAGTAGCTATAAAATTGTGAGATGTCCCTGTATCAAATAAAACTCGACCCATAGTGCCATGTATAGGAAATGTACCCTCAATTGCGGGTGGTGCCTGAGGTGCTGCTGCCTGGTGGACATTATAGACACGTCCATACTGTAATTGCCCTTGCTGAAATGGGGTTGCTGGGATGGCTAGAATTTGAGTTGGTGCTGGGAGAACGACTGGAAAGAGTGGCCTCTGCGGCTCATTACGGGCACCCTGCTGCTGTGGGGCCCTATCCCCCTCTGGGCAATCCTGACGTTTATGGCCATTCTTGCCACATCCAAAACATCTTCCCTTGAAGTTACCTCCCTTTTGTCCCTACTGACCACGACCCTGTTGGCCATTACCACCTTGCCACTGGCCCTGTTGGCCCTGCTGACTGACCTGGCCCTGTCTAAATCCCCCCAATCCCTGCCTGGAATCACCTGATCGGAATCGCTTGGCAGGGTCCCTCTGATGGGAACTCTGCTCACTGTGATGGGACTGCCCTTGGGCTGTTGGTGCCCCACCAGTACTACTATTACCCCCTGTCCTGCCCTGCTGGCTGGACTCCCCTGCTCGTTTACTCCCCTACTGATGGAAGTGGTGATCCAGTGCAACAAAGCAGCGTTAAGTACATCCATGTAAGTACTCAACGATAGATTGCTTATTAGGTGCTGACGAATCCTCCAGGCTAATCCATCTAAAAACAACAATATCTTCTTCTCCTCAGTGGGTGCCTCATCCGGCAATATAGTGATAAGTCTAGTGAATTCCTCCTCATACTCATCAACGGTCATACTCTCCTGCTTGAGATTTAGTAACCTCCACCTTATCTCAGTCTGCACGGCGGATGGGAAATACTTGCGGTCAAACCGCGCCCAAAATGACTGAATCGGTATGCTGTCCCTCTCCTCCAAGGTGGTGGTGGAATCCCACCACTGTAAAGCGCCCCCCACTAGCTTGAAGGAAGCCAGTAAATGTCTCTGCACGTCAGTGCACTCATACATGCGCAGATGCCTCTGGATTTCCTTCTTCCATTGGCTGACGACTATGATGTCCGAACTAACCAAGAACTCCGGGGGATGCACCTTCTGAAAGGCATCCTTGACCCGCTCCAATGTGGTGGGAAACTGTGCTGGTACTGGCGCCACTGCCTGAACCTAGGGTGGAGACTGTTTCACCATCGCTAATGTGGCATTCACCACCTGAGCAACAGTGGCAGCTATTTCAGTTGCATTCATCATTCCCTGAGCCAGAACTGCTGTCTGCTCGGGCTGGGCATTCCTATCTCGGGGTGCGCATCTCGGAGGCATCTGAAATGAGAAGGAAGTTTGATGCAATTCAAGGAGCTGAATATGTTGAAGATGAACGCGGGCCTGATCATACACATGGGAGTGGAGATAAATTTGCACAAAACCCTTTGTCACTTTCTAGTGGTCCAATTACAATACTTAGAGCCAAGCATTTTAAGGAAGCACTTATTGGGCTGATCCAAGAGAAGTGGGCTGATTCTGAAAAGATGGAGACCAAGATGGGACCAAATGATAATCAAAGCTTAGTCCATGTCATTAAAGCAGTTTGGGGAGCTAATTATCATGCAAAAATGTGACCATCATGTTCACGCCATAAATGGGCATGCATTTATCTATTTTCAAGGTTAATAAATGGGGGATGAATCTAGTATTGGTTGGTTATCTTTAAATACATTGAACTTAGTCATTTAGTCATATTTTGTTGTTTTCCAAGTCCAAGTGGCCTAAAAAATAGGGGAACTTGTTTACTTTGACTATTGTGTTGTTCAATGCTGTATTTATTTCATTTCCTATTCTTGGAGGGTTGTTCCAAGTATAAATGAGGGGAGCTACGAATTTTGTAATCACTTTTTGAGATAAACTAATATTATTGTGAGGTATTTTTGTTCCTCTTGGTTCTTAAGAAAACTTTAAGAACTTATCAAGTTAATGTTGTGGCGTTCAAAAAACCAAACTTATCACCTTGATTCGTGAGAGATTCTTGGGTTTCTTGGTGTGGCGTTTTAATCCTTTGTAGTCTTGGTTCGTATCTTGCTAGGTAATGGGTCAAGGCTCAACAAACTTTGTTTATACGATCTTGGGTTCTTCAACCATCATTGTTATTGGGTTTCATCACAATTGTTGGTGAGATTCATATCATTTGGTATCAGAGTCTATTTCTAAGGCAAGTTTTGACTATCCTTTTTTTCCCCTTGTTTCCTCCTTTAGAAAAAAGAAGAAAAGAAAAAGAAAAGAAAACAAAAAAGGGCTTTTAGGAGGTGAGAAACAAGATTGAAACACAAAAAAATTGTATGCGTTCTTTTTTTTTCCGTATTGTTGAAACCTTAGAAACTGTGTGAGTCATTCATTTTTTTTCTCCTGCAATCAAATTCCTTACTTTGTGATGATTTTTGGTTTCTCCTCAATCTGAATTGTTGGTGGTTAATTTGAATTTGTTTATTGAGTTCGATTAATAACTAAAGAGGACACAAAAGAGTGGGAAAAGTCAAGAGAGTGTGAGATCATAAGAGGGTAAAAGCCATTTTGAGTGAAAACACGAGTGTGAGTGAAACACGAGAGGGAGTGCTTGTGAGGTTTCTAATTTTTTTTTGCAGATTCTAGACATGTCCAATTTTGGGCGTGGTTATGAGAATAGAGATGTTAGGATCGCTAGACCTAGGAGGGATAACGATTTAGGAAACATAAAGATTAAAATCCCATCATTCCAAGGTTAAAATGATCCTGAAGCTTATTTGGAGTGGAAAACTAAAATGGAGATGGTGTTTGATTGTCACAACTTTTCAGAGATGAAGAAGGTTAAGTTGGCTGCAATTAAATTCATCGATTATGCCATTATTTGGTGGGATCAATTACTGATTAATAGGAGGAGGAATAGAGAGCCACCCATTGACACTTGGGAGGAGATGAAAATGCTTATGAGGAGGCGATTTGTACCCAACCACTACTATAGGGGTTTGTTTAAAAAATTGCAGAGATTAACTCAAGGTTCCAAGTGTGTGGATGAGTATTACAAGGAGATGGAGGTAACTATGATCCGAGCTAGTGTGGAAGAGGACCGGGAAGCAACCATAGCTAGGTTTTTGCAGGTTTTAAACCGTGAGATTGCTGATATAGTTGAGTTGCAACCCTATGTTAAGTTGTCAGATATGGTGCATCAAGCCATAAAGGTGGAGGAACAACTCAAGCGAAAGGGGTTAACAAGGGAGGGATAATTTCTGTCTACCAACAACACATGGAAGACAACCCCTAAAAGAGATGAGAATGTACAAAATAGGCCAAAATTTGAACCCTTTAAGAATGCCAAGTTAGCGACAACCACAACTTCAGGTAACACGGATTCTTCTACTTCTAAAATACGTGATATTAAGTGTTTTAAATGTCAGGGATGAGGTCACATAGCCAGCCAATGTGTAAACAAAAGGGCGATGGTGATTAATGCACAAGGAGAGCTTGAGTCAGAGAATAAAGAAGAAGTAGATGATGACGTGCCACCTTTGGAAGACATTGATGATGAGAAAAATGCTATTATTGGAGATTTATTAGTAGCAAGCGAGTTCTCAATGTGCAGGTTATGGAGGAAGAATGTAACCAAAGGGAGAACTTGTTCCATACTAGGTGCTTTGTAAATAACAAAGTTTGCAGCGTTATTAGTGATGGGGGGGGGGGTGTACAAATGTGTCCAACACTGATTTGGTGGATAAATTGGGATTAACAACCTTGAAACATCCCCGTCCTTACCAACTTCAGTGGCTGAATGAATGTGATGAAATCAAGGTGACGAGGCAAGTGTTGGTGGCTTTATCCATTGGCAAATATGAGGATGAGCTGCATTGTGATGTGGTTCCTGTGCACGCATGCCATTTATTATTGGGGAGGCCATGGCAGTTTGACCGGAAGGTAACGCATAATGGGTTCACAAATAAGTATTCTTTTACTCTTAAAAATCATCCAATCACTCTTGTGCCATTAACACCAAAAGAAGTTATGGAGGACCAACTGAAGTTGCAAAGGTCAAATGAAAAAAAGAGAGGAAGTTCGAAGTTGAGAAAAAAGAAAATGAGAAAAAAAAAGTTGAGAAAAAAGAAGTTGAGAGAAAAAAGTTGAGAAAAAGGAATCTGAAAATAAAGAAAGAGGGAAGAAATTTAATTACATTGCAAAAAAAAGTGAGATTAAGAGAGCATTATTTTCACATCAACCACTTATCGTACTCATGTACAAGGAGGCTCTTTTATGTACTAATGATTTGGCCGGTTCATTACCGAGCAATATTGCTTCTCTTTTGCAGGAGTTTGAAGATGTCTTTCCCGAAGAGGTACCTCATGGCTTACCTCCAATTAGAGGAATTGCGCATCAAATTGATTTCATACCTGGTGCATCACTTCTAAACCGACCTGCCTATAGGACCAATCCAGAAGAAATAAAGGAGCTTCAAAGGCAAGTAAGTGAATT
The DNA here is from genome assembly GCA_949130495.1 of Sambucus nigra. Taxonomy (NCBI): domain Eukaryota; kingdom Viridiplantae; phylum Streptophyta; class Magnoliopsida; order Dipsacales; family Adoxaceae; genus Sambucus; species Sambucus nigra. The sequence goes on from OX422218.1 coordinate 154,355,071, forward strand.
AATGGAAAAAGGGTATGTGCGGGAAAGTACGAGTCCTTGTGCGGTTCCGGTGCTGCTAGTTCCTAAGAAGGACATGGAGGATGTGTGTTGATTGTCAAGCCATCAACAATATAACGGTAAAGTATCGTCATCCCATTCCTAGATTAGATGATATGTTGGATGAATTGCATGGTTCTTGTGTTTTTACAAAAAATAATCTTAAGAGTGGGTATCATCAGATTAGGATGAAAGAAGGTGATGAATGGAAAACTGCCTTTAAAACTAAATATGGCCTGTATGAGTGGTTAGTAATGCCTTTTGGTTTAACTAATGCTCCCAATACTTTTATGTGTTTGATGAACCATGTTTTGCGTGCATTTATTGGCAGATTTCTAGTTGTATATTTTGATGATATCCTAATTTATAGTAAAAGCTTGGAAGAACATGTAGTACATTTGAAATTTGTTTTAGATGTGCTAAGGAAATAAAAGTTGTTTGCTAACCTCAAAAAGTGCACCTTTTGCAAAGATAAGCTTGTGTTTCTTGGCTTTGTTATTAGTGCTAAAAGAATTGAAGTGGATGAGGAAAAGGTGAAAGCAATCCAAGAGTGGCCAACGCCTACAACAATCATTCAAGTGAGGAGTTTCCACAGCCTAGCTAGCTTTTATAGACGGTTTGTGCGTGATTTTTGTAGCTTGGCCGCCCCTCTCACTGAAGTCATTAAGAAAAATGTGTCGTTTAAGTGGGGAAAGGAGCAAGAAAAGGCATTTAATCTGATCAAAGAGAAGTTAACTAATGCACCTTTGCTTGTTTTACCTAACTTTACTAAACATTTAAAATTGAGTGTGATGCTTCAGGAATAGGTATTGGAGCTGTTTTGATGCAAGAAGGTCGTCCAGTCGCCTATTTTAGTGAAAAGTTGAGTGGCGCAACCCTAAACTATCCCACTTATGATAAGGAGATGTATGCTTTGGTGAGGGCTTTGGAAAATTGGTAGCACTATCTATGGCCAAAGGAATTTGTGATTCACACAGATCATGAATCCTTGAAGCATTTGAAGTTGAACAAACGTCATGCCAAGTGGGTGGAATTCATTGAAACATGTCCTTATGTGATCAAATACAAGCAAGGTAAGGAAAATGTGGTGGCTGATGCATTATCCAGAAGGTATGCTTTACTTTCCATTTTAGACACAAAATTGCTTGGTTTTGAATACATTAAGGATTTGTATGAGTAAGATTCTGATTTTTGTGATATGTTCAATGCATGTGAAAAAGTGGCATTTGGAAAGTTTTATAGGCATGGTGGATTTTTGTTTCGAGAAAATAAATTATGTGTGCCTATGTGTTCATTACGTGAATTGCTTGTGAGAGAAGCTTATGGTGGTGGTTTAATGGGTCATTTTGGTGTAGCTAAGACTTTAGGAATTTTAGATGATCATTTTTTTTGGCCTCATATGAAACGTGATGTGGAAAGAATTTATGAGAAATGTATCACTTGTAAACAGGCCAAGTCAAAGTTGAAACCCCATGGTTTGTACACCCCTTTGCCTATACCTAATGAACCTTGGACTAATATTTCTACGAATTTTGTTTTGGGTTTACCTAGGACTAAGAGAGGGAGAGATTCAGTTTTTGTGGTGGTAGATATGTTCTTTAAGATGGCACACTTCATTGCATGTCATAAAACTGATGAGGCATTTGATATAGCTGATTTGTTTTTTAAAGAAATTGTTAAGTTACATGGCATGCCTAGGACCATTGTTTCTGACAGGGATGCAAAGTTTTTGAGTTACTTTTGGAAGACTTTATGGGGAAAGTTGGGAACCAAGTTGTTATATTCTACCACTTGTCATCCACAAACTGATGGTCAAACTGAAGTCGTGAATATATTTTTGTCTTCTTTGTTGCATGCTATCATTAAGAAAAAATTGAAAGCATGGGAGGATTGTTTCCCACATGTTGAATTTGCTTACAATATAAGTGTACATTCTGTAACTAAGTTTTCACCATTTGAAATTGTGTATGGTTTTAATCCATTATCGCTTTTGGATTTAATTCCTTTACCTTTGAGTGAACAGGTAAACTTAGATGGCAAAAAGAAGGCTGAATTTGTAAAGAAGCTTCATGAAAAGGCTCGAATGAACATTGAAAGGAGGACTGAACAATATGTCCATTAATCCAATAAGGGACGCAAGAAGGTAGTGTTTAAACCAGGAGACTGGGTTTGGTTGCACTTGAGGAAGGAGCGTTTTCCAAGTAAAAGGCGTTCAAAACTCCTACCTCGGGGTGGTGGACCATTTCAAGTTTTGGAACGCATCAATGACAATGAATATAGGCTTGAATTACCAGGTGAGTACGGTGTTAGTACAAGCTTTAATGTTGCCGATTTATCTCCTTTTGATGCAGGTGATGATTTGAGGACAAATCCTTCTCAAGAGGGGGAGAATGATGCAATTCAAGAAGCTGAATATGTTGAAGATGAATGCGGGCATGATCATACACATGGGAGTGGAGATAAATTTGCAGAAGACCCTTTGTCACTTTCTAGTGGTCCAATTACAAGACTTAGAGCCAAGCATTTTAAGGAAGCACTTATTGGGCTGATCCAAGAGAAGTGGGCTGATTCTGAAAAGATGGAGACCAAGATGGGCCCAAATGATAATCAAAGCTTAGTCCATGTCATTAAAGCAATTTGGGGAGCTAATTATCATGCAAAAATGTGACCATCATGTTCACACCATAAATGGGCATGCATTTATCTATTTTCAAGGTTAATAAATGGGGGATGAATCTAGTCTTGGCTGGTTATCTTTAAATACATTGAACTTAGTCATTTAGTTATATTTTGTTGTTTTCCAAGTCCAAGTGGCCTAAAAAATGTGGGAACTTGTTTACTTTGACTATTGTGTTGTTCAGTGCTGTATTTATTTCATTTCCTATTCTTGGAGGGTTGTTCCAAGTATAAATGAGGGGAGCTACGAATTTTGTAATCACTTTTTGAGATAAACTAATATTATTGTGAGGTATTTTTGTTCCTCTTGGTTCTTAAGAAAACTTTCTGAACTTATCGAGTTAATCTTGTGGCGTTCAAACAACCAAACTTATCACCTTGATTCGTGAGAGATTCTTGGGTTTCTTGGTGTGGCATTTTAATCCTTTGTAGTTTTGGTTCGTATCTTACTAGGTAACGGGTCAAGGATCAACAAACTTTGTTTATACGATCTTGGGTTCTTCAACCATCATTGTTATTGGGTTTCATCACAATTGTTGGTGAGATTCATATCAAATTTTATTAATCTATAGTTATTATCAAATATCAAATAGCTGAAGACGTAAGTGTAAATACAAGAATACAACAATCCTAAAAATAGGGCTCTAAATCAAAGATGCTAAGCTAGAAACGAAATAGGTCGTACATATCCTAAAGGACACTATAACCTAATGCTCTGATACCACCTGTGACACCCCGCCTAATTAAATATCGGCTGATCAGTTCTTTATTAAATTAAAATCAAGATGAACGGTTGGTTCATTCTTAGCATCACTGTCGCAAAATAAACTTCCAATTTAAACACCCTAAATAATTAAGCTAAATGTCAAAACAATTTAAAGCCTTATTTACATTTCATTAAATTCCAATATGAAATCCTTTTTAATAACAACAGTTTAAGAGTCACATAAATAATAAGGATGACAATTTCTACACAAGAATTAAACCATCTAGATAAACCAAACCAAGTTATGAACTATAAATAAAATCATCCTGACAAGAGTTAACTCCCAAAGAGTACCAACGACTGGAAATATAAATAAACATAAATCTCTGACAAATCCAAACGAAATAGGAAATCGGGCGACACATTCCCTAACTAAACAGAACTAAAGCAATAACATAATTAATGAAGAGGTCGTCTAAAGCAAGGGCCTGCAACTCCCATATAAGTTGCAATACGTCCAATCCAAAGAACCTATGCATGACGCCCCTGCGGCTGGGCACCTGTAATACACACAAACACACACACACACACACACACACACACACACACACACACATATATATATATATATATATATATATATATATATATATATAAGAGAGAAATGACAGAAAACGGGTCAGAGCCCAAGTATAAAATTGTTTAAAATAGTGTAGCAAGTATTTAAAATGCTTACCGGCTAATGTAACACCCATGTTTGTGAAAACCCGAATATAATTATGATAAATTATGTTTAAATCATGATTGGTTTATGTGATATGGATAATATGTTATTAGTATATATAATGTTAAGTCATTATATTTAGTCTAATCCTAGCGCCATAAAGCATGAAATATTGATTTAGTTACAAATGTGAAATTTTGAAGTTTCAGTAGGAATGTTCAAGTTTAAGACTAGTTTTGACCTTTATGACTTAACAATTGACTTGAGGTATAAACTAGATAATTGTAGATATACGAGTTAGGTTTGTAACACAACAAACGGTCCATCGAACGGACATCCGAGTGGGAAGATATTGTCTTTTTACGAACAGGGGCTAAAGTAGTCATTTAGCCTTAAATGATATTTTGTTTTATATGATGCCACATCTTATAAATTGATTGGTTGGAGGTGGAGGTTGTCTTGGCCGACTTAAACCCTTGAGATATCATCCTTTCTTCAGCAAACTTAGTTTGGGAGAGTTTTAAGTTGAGGAAAAATAATTGTGAGGGTTAGGAAGAAGAAAGTGAGGAGAAACATTCAAAAAAATTCATAGAAAATTACGTAAAAGCCCCTAAGGTAATTCCAACCATGAATCTTGTTATTTTTCTTGCATTTATGATTTATATGATATAAATACTTGATTTTTTATTGACCTTTCATGATTGGGTGCATATGTATGGATATATGCAAGTTTAAGTTAAGTTGAATGTACAAAACCCTATAATTGCTTTGTTTAGAAACTTTGTTTATTCAAACTTCCATATATTTTTGTATACTTACTGTAATTGATTTATTCCAATTGGAGATTAACCTGGACTCATACATGTATGACATATCCGAAAATCATGTGAAAATACCAAGAAATGAGTCTTTGGTGAGAGTTTGAAGTTCGGGTATGAAATCTGCCCTAAGGGTGAAAGTATGCCCGCCATGTGTTCGGTGTTTTGCTTGACATAGCAAACGAACCTTAAAAATTATGAAAATTTAATTTTGTATTGTTGAATATGTTTACTGATGTTGGATGAAATATAATAGAAATTTATGAGGTATAAAAATTATGAAAATTGCTGGAAGTTGAATGAAAGATAAAAGAGCCTATAGGGAAGATTTGTTATGTGGTAAAGAAATGGGCATATCTTGCCCTAGGAAAATTGAAATATCGCACCGTCTTTTGTATTGGAATCCTAATATGATAAGGATTGAATTACCAAGAATAAATGAATGTATATTTGGTCTATGATTTGGATATGTTAAATATATTAACATGGATTTGGATGGAACTTCACTTGTGATAAATGATTTGAATGGAGTCATGTGATGCTTATGGATTGAATTATGTTTAAATCATTCTTTGGATTATTGATATTATTATGATGATACTAATATTTTAAGAATGACAGGAAGGGAAGAAGACCTGATTGAACAAGTACCAGATAAAGGCAAGGGAAAAGCCAGTTAAACTATCAAGGTGAGTGTACTTATGATTGTTCATATATAGATATGAAAATGATATGTTGGATTTGAATATAGCTCTAAGAGCGGATTTGTTTGAATAATGTATTCAGGATTTGTTTGGATATTCAAATATTCAGGATTTGTTATTGCTAATGGGCAGAATTATTTGGATCTTATGATCCAGGATTTGTTATTGCAAATGGACATAATTTTTTGGATCTTATGATCCAGGATTTATTATTGCCAATGGGCAGAATTATTTGGATCTTATGATCCAGGATTTGTTATTGACAATGGACAGAATTATTTGGATCTTATGATCCAGGATTTTTTATTGCCAATGGGCAGAATTATTTGGATCTTATGATCCAGGATTTATTATTGCTAATGGGCAGGATTGTTCGGATTTTATATCCACCGATTCGATATAGAATTGTTATTCCATTGCAGGTAAGGAGTACCTCACTAAGCTAAATGCTTACGGTTTATATTTTAACAATTTCAGGTTTGTACACTGCCAGCTAGGATACCATATGATCTGTAACTTAGAGAGTTGCACCGTTGGAGAGAGCTGGGGTTTAAATATGGGGATTTTGTCATTGTCACACTGAATGTTTTAATATACTCACACATTGTATATATTGAGTTAGCAGGGATTGAGTTGATGATTGTAATATTTTATCATAGTACTGTATGTCCGCTTAAATATGACTCATATATTGTTTTCGTTATGGTAAAAGAATAATATTATGTTGATTATGCACATTATGCAGTAAAATATGGATAGATGAATTATATTTCCAATGGGCTCAAGATTATGATTTAATTATTCTAATAATAAATGATTAGTATGGATATTGGGTTTGGGGTGTGATAATGTTAGTATGCGACACTCTCTTGAGAATTCTCACCTCTCATCTAGTGTGAACGCTTACCATACTACTAAACTCATAAGTCTATCTAACTTATTCTTCCATAAAGTTTTATCCCAAGAAGTACTAAGGCTATGATATTTAGTTTTAGAAAATTAATCTCTTCCATTTTCTTACGTTACTTAGAACCACTCAATACCGTTACAAAATTCACGTACCCTTGTGTGGAGCAATTATTCATTACTTAACTACTTATACACATAGTAGACAGTTTCCATATATATAAGTATTTATATTTTTATCACTCATATAATATATATATATATACTTTCGGCACCCCACATACTCTGCTATCAAGTCCTCGTATCACTCGTACTAAGGGAAATACTAGTTCGGAATCACTCTCGAACTGTATTAACATAATACACAGAAAATGGAGGCGAAGCATCTAAGTCACTAAGAGGTCAACACATACCCCTCACGTCTCTTAGGACCGTCTGACTATCATTCGCAGATAGCCTGTACCAAGGAATCCTATGTTCTAGGGTACAAGTCAATATCCCCCATAAAGGTCCCATCAAGATCAGATTGTCTCGGCGTGGCAACCCTTGTGATAGCAAGTAGCGCGGGTATGATTATTCACAAACATAATACTTAATATATGTACACAGTCACACGGGCATATATATAGATATTCACATTTTCCAAATTAGGTTCGCCCAAGACCCATAATTATTATTATCCGTTCTTAGCACAAATTTTACTCAATTATCTCGCATACCGGATTCATCTCTTTCATTCTCACTATAAATTTATTTCATACTTCTCATCTCTCGAAGTATTCTCTCTTGCTAAATATACTTTTAGTAGGAACACCCTCTCTAACCTTCTGGCCTAAGTTTTTCATGAGTCTCAATTCTTTAGTGAACGTACGCACAATTTCTAATGTGTGACGAATCCCCCCGTTAACCCACAATTTCATCCCATATTAAATTTCACTTAACGGAGTCTACTTAGACCCTACTGGCCTTCTTCATAACCCATTATACTCTATAAATAATAATCAAGGGTTCCTACGTATTTAAATCGGATTAAACAAAAAGGAAAAAATATGCAGTTTTCCAGGAGGGGTCGATCGATCGAGGAAAGGGGTCGATCGATCGATGCTCTTGGTCGATCGATCGATCAAGCAGTTCGTGCCCAGAATATGCAAATTCGACCTACGGGTTTCATCCAACAATTTTCTCCAAAACACCATTAATGATCCCCAAACTCTTAAACAAGATTACTACTGGTTATATATACATACATGATTTCCTACGTGAAACATGTCCAAATTCATCAAAGGCGTTGAATTAATGGGGGAAAATTAACATACTTATCAAGAACCCTAATTTTTCATGAAACTTTAGTTCTTCTAATTATTTTCCAGATTTCTTGCTTCTAAATCCATGCAATTTCATGGGTAATCCTCTACATATGATTGAGATGTCCAGAATATATCTATTTCCTCTAAAACATATGATTTAAATTCTCTAACTTATCAAATTCTTCCATGAAACATGCTTTTATCAATCCTAATCTATCATGGGTGAAACATTAACTAAAAACAAAGAAAGATAGATACTTGCCTGGAATTCAAGGGTCTGATCTGTTGATGAAAAGATATTATTGCGTTCCTAGTCGTGCGATTTACGTTTTGGCGGTGGTGGCGGTGCAATTTAGTGAGTTCTAGGCCTTGGATTTCTTGAAAAGCTCTCTACTTTCTTCTCTAATGGCCCTTCTTGTGTTATGTGTTTGTTAACCCTAAAAGACAACTCCTAATGGATGATATATCTTAGGGAAATTCGTGGGTTTAATTACCAAAAAATACAAAATGTCTATAATACCCTCCCGGAATGTCTATTAGGCCCAAAAATGCCTCGAGACCCAAACTAAACCCTCGGGTACACTTTTCTAACTATCTCGACCCTTTTGGACACTTTGGCGCACTCGAAACGACCATATGAGCAACTTATAATTTATTCACTTTTATAACAATAATTTAGTCCCGACACGACACAGGCGCGTCCCGACTTAAATTTCCACAATTGCCATTTTATTCATTCGTGATACATTTTATAAAATCAATCTTATATATTACTTTACTCATCTAGTAATATTCAACAAATTCCCAATAATTATTAACTCTCGTCACGCTAGTAAATATTAAAAATAAATTTTCAGATTAATATTAAATTAATATCTCAAGTTAAATTTGATAAATCCTCAAATTTAAAAGCCATAAAAATACGGGGTATTACAACTGTGGTATTCTCGAAAGCTTATTTAAAAGGGTTTTTGGACAAAATTCCACAAATTTATCACCCATTTTCATACATACACATTAAGAACTCTTATATCTAACTTCAAATGGGGATTTTTAGCGTGTTATGACTATGGAGTTTTAATTCATGACAAACACAAAATTTTAACTTTGGCTGATTATTTTTTAAACAATTGGAATCCTTTTTATGGGAGGTTTATTGTAAATTTATAATCGTATGATTTTGACTTTGAATGATATATGTTATGATGTTTGAGTGACCTATAATGGTAATTAAGTATATAACCCAAAACCTAGGATTATAGAATAATGAAATCTTATTGTTAAGATAATTCTATTGGATTAGAATTGTGATAAAGCTTGTTTTCTATATTTGATAGTGAAAAACGTTGAGTTGTTGGATTATATCTATGAATCGTAAATTAGGTACACACAAACCAAATTCATTTTAGTCCAAATTTTATCTTGTTAAATTAGGTGAACCTAAACATCTAAGATATTGAAACTAAATGAGAACAACCCACAAATAGAAGATTGGAGATAAGAAAAAAATCATTTCAGACAAAACCTGTATTTCAGCACTGTTTACAATTGGGTATTAGCAAAGTACATCTACAGACTTACAAAGTCTGTAGATATAGTTTAATATTACAAAGTAATGGAGATATTAATGAGGATGTTACGAGTAGACTATCAAGTGGTTGTATGCAATGGAGACAAGCTAGTGGGGTGTTATGCGATAAGAGGATAACTAATAAGTTGAAAGAAATTTTTTATGGAACAACTGTTAGGCCAATGATCCTATATGGCGATGTTGGGCGTTGAAGAAAAAACATGAACAAAGTCTCCATGTTAGTGAGATGAAGATGCTCCGGTGGATGATAAGAATTACTAGAAAGGATAAAATTAAAAACCAATACATGAGAGAAAAGTTAGGAGTGGCTCCCATTAGTGATAAATTAAGAGAAAGTAGACTTAGATGGTATGATCATGTGTTGCGTAGACGAGTAGATGCTCCTATAACAAGAGGAAGATTGTTGAAAATAGAGGGTAAACGAAAAAGTGATCGCCCTAAACTATCGTGGGAGGAAATTATTAGAAGAGACCTTAAGGAATTAAACCTGAATGATAATAATGCATATAATAGATTAGAATGAAAAAGGAGAACCCATGTGGCCGACCCCATATGATGGGATTAAGGCAAGGAATGATGATCTACAGACTTACAAAACTTAGAGCTCCACTAAGTGACTCAGCAATGTCTTCACTTCTTGTTATCAACAACAAGCTTTATAGATTTAGCATCACTCCACAACAAGATCCACTTTCCTTAGTATCCACCGATCAGCCTCAGGAATCAGTATTCTTATCTTCAGTAGCAGAGAATCAAATATACAAGGGTGTGAACATGTATGGTGTTCTTATAGGGTTTGATAAATGCTCAACAAATTATTTAAGGGTTTGGATTTGCAAAACAAAAGAGTTTTAAACAAACTAGAATTTGGAGATCTTTTGGATATGTATGGGAAAACAAATTTCATCAAAAGTTCTAAGAAAAGCTGACCCCAATAGAAAACATGAATTTCGAGATGGCACAAATTTTGAGAAAACTCGTTCGAACAAAAACAAAACCACGTTCGAATGAAAATGCTAACTCGTTCGAACTAAGGTAAAACTCATTGGAAGGAAGGGCCAATCTCGTTCGATCTAGCTTCAAACGATCTTTGACCGATTAGTTCTGAATAGAAAATTATTGTTTGATGTTTGTTTGAATGAACTCTCAATGTCGTTCGAACGAATTTTTTCATTTGAAAAATCATTTTAAAAACAAGCCTCGAACAATTTATAAAAGAAACCCCTTTACACATAATCAAAATCATATACCTTCTCGATGATTGTAGCGATGATCTCAACTCATTTAGTCTTCGGTTGTTGCGTTCAATCACTAACTTGTATTCACTTGAAGCTCTTGAGAATGTATATGATGATGAAGATGTAACTGAATATGTCGAACTAAAATAGGTTAAATTATAAAACTAGCTCTTACGAATCTCCCCCTTTGGCTTTTCTGGTAAAGAAACAAACCAAAAACAAATAACCCCTAAAATAAGTATAACTAATCCCCTCCCAAACTCGAAAAGGAAAAGTTAATTGTGACAATTTCTTCAACTGAAAATATTCATCGTGTAGTACATGAAATCATCAAGGCGAAAAAGATCTACACACATGAAGTAAAAGAAATACCATGACGCATGGAGTTTAAGAAAAAATAAAAACACTCCCTCAATATGTTCTTCCCTTTTTTGTCTATAATAGACAAAGGGTTAGAAAGTAATCCTGAGATGTTAGCATCACTAGAATCCAAATATAAAATATCATCACAAGTAATAAATAATTAAGTATATGCGATGAAACTTCAAAGAAGCAACAAACTATTTTTGAATTTTTTTGTGTATATAAATATACATATAAGTATAAATACAAAAAGTCACACCATGGAGTAGTATGAAAATATCCAAATCTTGAAAATGGAATGAAAATGTGCGAACTTAAAGCACGAAAAAATCAACATAGACATATGAAGCAAAGGTGCACGAAGTCAAAAAGATACTCCTAATAAAAGAACTCAATTCAACCTTAGGTGTAAGATTGTTGAACGAAGTGAAATTGACTCGACTCATACAAAATGTTATGAATTTCAATGCTTCTCAAATCAGTGACGCCAACTATTTAATGTTTTTGAAGGAATTTTTAATGTGCAAACCCATTGATCTTTGATGCGATACAGAATATGTGTGCTATGTATATACCTATGACTCAAGCGTAAGTCGGTCTCTCAAGTAATAGCCGGTAAGTCGAGGTCGAAATTGCAGGGAATAAGACAAAAATCGTGACACGACGACATGGTAAGCTTCTAAAATCTAGGCGACGACTCTCGAAAAGAAAAGAAAAGAAAAGGTGATGAGTTTTTTGATAAATTCTACTTAATGAAGAAAACCTAACTAGCAAATGCAGTTTTAATTTAAAAGAAAGAAAAAAATGAAATTTTGATTTTTGAAAACTATTCGTAAAATTGGAGTCGGGATCCAATCCCCCGAACCATCGGGATTATCGTTAGATATATATATATTTTTTGATAATTATGTATTTAATTAGAAGAAAACATTAATTAAACCAAAACACTAAATATGGGAGAATTTTACTCCGCACGATATTTAGTCAATGATTAAATTAACATGAATGAAGAGATCGCCGATACGTATATTATATCCTCAAACACTCCGGTTGCCTGTGACAAACGAATTTAAGAGACCTATAATATTAGTCTTGACAAAATATCAAACCTAGTAATTATATATATGATTATATCTGATTTTATATCAAACTCTCATACTTAGGTTGTGTTCATGTTCCATAACTCTCTAACGATTTAACTGGACATGTTTATAATAACTACGCATACGACAAATCAATTGCATGAACATGATGATTAAATAATGAGAATAAAGCATAAAATAATAATTCCAAAGCTAGAGAACATAAGTCATGCGCAAGCTTCAAAAGAATATCAAAAATTAATATAGTCTATATTGAAATTTGCATGCAAGAATCTCTTGAATTTTCTCCTAAATGTTCCTCTTTATTTCTAGCCTTACAATGCATGATAATGAAGATAAAAGGATCATAATAACTAAATACAAAGTTTAGAAGTCGTTTAGAATAGTCCCTAAACTCTAAAACTCCTTATAAAAGAGGAAATGGTAATACCCCGTTTTTTATGGCATTTAATTATGGGATTAATTAAATTAAATTGGGATAAATTAATTTAATATTAATCCAAATTTTAAAATAAATATTTACTAGCGTGACGAGAGTTAATAATTATTGGTAAGAATAATGTTGAATATTACTAGATGAGTAAAGTAATATATGAGAAATTGTCGCGAGTGAATGATACGACAATTAGATAAATTAAGTAGGGACGCGCATGTGTCGTGTCGGGACTAAATTAATGGAATAAATGTGAATTAATTATAAGTCATCCGTATAGTCATTTCGAGTGCGCCAATTTGTTCGGAAGGGTCGAGATAGTCAGAAAAGTATACCCGGGGGTTTAGTTTGGGTCTCGGGACATTTTTAGGCCTAACCGGTAACTCGGGAGGGCATTTTAGTAATTTCTCTTTTTAAGGCTTAATTATGGACAAAAATTAAAGGGGTATATTTGATGGGAGTTAGAGACTTCGAGGATTAAAATTGATAGAGTTGCAGAGAGGCTAAGGAAGGGAGAAGAGAGAAGACTCTAAAGGAGAGAACCACCCTACCTATACCACCTTTGCCATCTTTCACCACCAATGCGTAGATTGGGAAATGAGGGACGCAACCATACCCGTCAACACCTGAGAATCAGACCGTCGTATCAGAGGCAATTATCCAACTTGCTGTTCTTTAGTTGATAACACATCCATGCTAGTATAGGAGATAATAAATTATATTTTCATGAAAGATAAATGAGATTTGGGAGATTTATATTGAAATTCTGAATAAAAATCATGTTAGGACAACCATATTTTACATGTAGATGATTAACCACGAAATTGATGTCCAGTAGAGGTTAAAATCTAGAAGAATTAGGAAGATATTGATCTTGAGGATAAAAATGATGTATTAATTTGAATTAACCCTTTAATTGATGGCCTTTGATGAATTCGTATATGTTTTACGTTAGAAATCATGTATGTTGTATGATACGACTGTCGAATTAATTATTTGGGAGTTTGGTACAAATTAATGGAGGTTTTGAGGATTTATGTTAAGGAAATCCATAGGTTAAAATTGCAAAAAACTGGGCCAACACCTGCTTGACTGATCGATTGACTCAAGAATGTCGATCGATCGACTGGATCGATCGATCGACCCCTCCTGGAAACTGAAAATTTTCCCTTTTAATGTTAATTAAGCCCCAATGTGTAAGGACCCTTGGACTTAATTTAAATATCATAATGGGACTTGAGAAGGACCAGCAAGGTATAGATAGGGTTTGGGTAAGACGACTTTATAGGAGATTTAATTGTGAGATTTTGTGGATATGAATTGAGTGGGAAATCGTGCGCACATTAAATTAGACCTTGTGAGAATTAAGAAGGACTTATACCAGTAGGGTAGAGAGTGTACACCTATAGATCTTATGCTTATCAATATGAAACACTGCAAGAGACGAGAAGTACCTAAGAACTGGCGGTAATTGAGAAAATTAATGAATGATTTAATTATACGTAGGATTCGGGCATTATGTGCCACGTATGGTTAAAATATTATGGGTCGTGGGCGTACCTAGATGAATAAGGTGAATATATACGAGTGCATATATCTATATAATAAGATAGCTTGGTTTTTAAAAATATACACATTTTTAACGGTGCGGATTGATGCCACCTCCTTACATATTTTAATGGTTGAGATCACATCTCTTCCTTTCTTACAAACTTATCCCTCAAATATTGGGTTCCCCCCTCTTTTTCTACTCATCAAACATACACTTTAATTAAAAAATTAGGGTATTATGGTAAAACACTCACTTTACCCAAAGAACCCCACCATTTCTCTTTCTTGATATCTCCCACACACCCCCGTCGACTTCATTCAATCCTCTCATACTCTTTTCCCTCTCAAACCCATTTTCAAGGTGGCTTCAATGGTGAAACTCTTAGAGAGCAAGAGAGAGAGGGAGGAGTTCGATGGCAAGCACATGTACACATTTCAACCTTCGACACCAGGTATGTGATTTCTAAATTAGGTTATTAAGTATGTGATTTCGAAAGTAGGTTTTCATGTTGGGTGCTTTTTTTTTTCGATTCTTCATTTTCTTTTCAGGTGTTTACATATTCCCTTACCAGGAGTAAGAGTAAGAGATCTTGAAATTCTTGACTTTAATTTCATCTACCTCCGCACCATGTTTTGGATTCTTCTTGCAACAAACCTATTATGTGGCTTCCATTGTGAATACCAGTATGGATGCATTTGTTTGATGTTTACTTTGACGATTTTTTTTTCTTCTCCGTCCCCAATAAGTAACAAATGCTTTATTTGTTTATTCGTTCTTTTTCTTTAATTAGTTTTCTGGGTTGTTAGTTAGTTGTTAGAGTTATTTGAGCCATATTCATTTGGGACTTACACCATCATGTCCACATTAAAAACTTTTTTACTATTTCCATTCACAAATATCAAAATGGGGATGTATATATACAATAGCATAGTTATTGAGATGGTGCCTATTAGAAATAATTAAGAAAATGATGATGATGCCTTTTTGATTTACTTTTATGTTTGGGATTTTGGTGAAACCTATTTGATGGGTAGGGACAATATTTGAGTAAATTTTGTACTTTCTTTGAATGAAATTGTATAGTTAATTATGCATTTATACATTATTCATTCTGAAGTAGAAGTTTTTTATGTTTTTGAAGTTTAGTTATTCATTATGAAGTTTAGTTATTCATTTGTTGATTATTTTTAGTCTTTTATTTCATTAATTTATATTTTGTTTCTAATATATGCTTGACATTGTAGGTATTTTGTGCTTGAAGCCAATTGTGAACACTAAGCTGATTGAGGTATACGAGTGACAAACATACCTTGCGTGTAAAAATATGTGAGTTTACTCTCATGAATTGTTATTTACTTTCATAAATGGTTGCTACTTCATTTGTTTGTCTATTGTGTTTTGAAATTTGAAGGCCCATTGTTTGGCAAATTGTACAAGTAAGATGTGAATGTAAACACATAGGCACCCTATTTGTAAACACATAGGAATATTGGGTTTTCAAAATAGGGGTATGAGAGTTTGAGTTTCTGGAGAGTAGGGGTGATGATCGGAGTATGAGGTCAGGTTCGAATTCGGAGTTTTGTTTTACAAATTTGGTTTGTATTTTTTGTAGTTGGTGTAAAAATGTTAATGAATTTAAGTGAGTCTATGATGTAGTTATATCATGATTTTTTGATTCATTTAAGGAATGTTTGAGTGACTCGATAGGCAGTATAATTAGTTGGAATTAATGCCCACATACCCGACTACATATATGGTAAAGTCGCATACAAATTCAAATATGTCTGAATGGGTTTCGAGTATCCGAAAGATTGGTCAACGTTACCGCGAGTTAAATGTCAATTTAGTTGGGCTATGTTTTGGTTAGTTTTTGACACGCCTTCTTGAGTCGGGATGACATTCGACCCAATTGACATAAGTTTTAAAGTTTGTCGAGTCAATTTCTCCATAATTAGCATTAAAATTTTAAAGTTTGTCTACTACACTATTAATAAGTGTAGGAGAGAAAGAAAATAGTACTAATGGGTTGAATATGAGTCGAGTCCATGGATCTCCCCATTTAGTCAGTACAAAGTAAAATAGAGAGAAAGTAAACAGTACTAATGTCCTCATAAGCTTACAAAGTTTCTGAGTAAAAGGGGAGAATCACTGAATAAGAAACATAAGAGAAAAGTACCTTCTGTCAAACCTTATGCGAAAAACTATAGCATGGGTTGAATACGGGGATACAAACTTTAGCATGGGTCAAATTCCCATATTCAACCCATGCTAAACTTTATAGCATGGGCAGAATTCCAAACTTTATTGAAACTCGACTCATATTCAACCCATCCCATGCCAAACTCAAAAACTTTGTATAAACTAAACTTTTGTTTCTTAGTTTTTCGTATACATGCAACATGGGTTGTTTACTTCAAAATTAGTTTCGCATACAGTACACGATGAAACCTCTATTGACCGCATTTGACTGTTTTGGCCGCATTCATAATGGATAAATGGATGTACATCCCAACTTAATTATTTTGACAACATATAACTGTTTTGGCCGCATTTATTGGACAGATTCATATATAACATACATAAATGGATAACATCATTTAACTATTTGTTGGGAATATGTGATGGAAACCTTTATTGGCCTAGAATCCTTAAAACATTCATGTTTTTGCAAATCATTGCACGTGTATATTCACGAAATCAATGGAGTATATACCTGTTTCAAACAGGAAATGAGCGTTTTTTCAAATCATTCGTGTATATACCTGTTTCATCTGTTAGATGTTATTTTCTTATTTATTTCATGAGTTGTAAACGTCCTGAACATAGCAAGCGATTTTGACAACACTAAACTAATTCGTATTTAGCAAGCGATTATGAGGACATTTTAGCAAGCGTATTTAGCAATCGATTATGACGCAGCAGCAACAATTGTAGGAAACACATTTAGCAAGTGATTATGATGACATTTTACTCAGTGATTTTGCCCATTTAGCAATCAATTCCGCATTTAGAAGGCTCGGTATGAGTAAGCACTTATGACAACCCTAAACTAATTCGTCATTCTTTTTTTTAATAAATAAAACCGTTTGGTTTCAATAAATTGCAGGGCCATTAGAAACTTACAAGAAACCCTAATACAACCATATAAACATTTATAAAATATTTCAAAGAATGGAAATGTTGGTTCTTCTTTACACAACATAGATGCATTATAATTGGTGGTGTAACATTAATAAATGAAGGAAATCAATCACACTGTTGAATTTGTTGAGTAGGTTATAGATTTTGTCTGTTCAGCGATTTAACCTTTATATCTTTGGATGCACAACCATTATTACAAATGATCTTTTAATGTATTTGTCTATCCAGTGTGTCTTTTGGATTTCTCATTTTTTGTTTGTTCTTTATATAGATGAAACAACCGGAACACCGTGGATGAATAGGATCTTGCGGGTAACTCATATGCCAAAGAAATCTCTTATTTTGAAGTGTCAATGAAAGGTACATTACTCTTATATTTATACATACAACTTGGTGTTGCCATAGAAGAATTTTAATGAGTGAATTAGTTTTGACTTCAAATGTCACCTGTAGCTTGGAATAGAACACTTTTGAAGTTAGTTTTGTGATATCTCAGTTAGGAGATTGAATAGCTAAAATGGAAAATCTAGTACACGCTTCCGCCAGGAAAGTTGTTCCATTTATGATTGCTATTATATTAGGTTTTAACATTCTTTTACATATGGTGGCTTTTGTATACCCTCTCTCAGTATACGTCTACTATTTGAGGATTTTAATCATGATGGATTTTAAGTTTTATTTATTTTTCTTATAATTTTTTTGGAATTATAAGTGTAAAGTTGATGGTTTGTTAGTTTGGTACATCATAATATTTTCTATTGGTCTTTCATCATCTATATTTTCTTTTATTTTTCTTTCTCAATCTTGATACTTTGATACAGAGCTTGAATATTTTTAGTTTCCAAAGAGTTTTTTTGGAATTAATCATTTGTTGTTATAGTTTCCAATTTTTTCGATTCACGGTCGATTTTATACCTATTTGCACTAAGTTTACATATTTTATTCATGGTCGATTCATGTTTAATTGAACCTAAAATGTACTAATCGTTTGATATTTGATTAATACCCTATTTTTGTTCACTATTGTTGTTTGTTGTTCTGATTCATGGTCGATTTATACGATTCATCATTTGATGTTTCGATTCATGGTCGATTAATACGTTTGTTGTTTGCTGTTTGATTCACGTTTGCTGTTTGTTAATACGATTCACGTTTGTTGTTTGATATTTGTTTCATGTTTGGTTAGTATCAATAAAAATGATTTTATACTTGTTTGGTGTTTATACCTGTTTGGTTAGTATGTTTTAAGGGATTGATACCTGTTTGCAATGGTTAATATGTTTTAAACGATTGGTTAGTATGCTTTTAACGATTTAAACTGGTATATATAAACAATTTAAGCATGTATGTAAAGATTGATGCCTGATTTTTTACTGGAAAAACCAGTCCAACTGGTGGATACTTTATTTCTACTCTTGCAACTGATATGAGTTTTAGTAGCATTATGATAATGATTGCTGAAGGGTTGTTTGGTCAGATTGATATTGCTAAGGACTATGCACCTACCCTTTCGTGCACATGCCTAAAGATAAAACAAGGAAGCAAAGGGTAGATGAAAATATGGAAGTTTTGAGGGATAAAGGTATTGATGTTGCAGAGATTTTATGTATGGAATTCCCCTTATTGCCTAATTTCCTAGCTGACAGGATTTCAGGTCTTGATCAGACTATTTCGGTGAAGTTATTTAATCTATTTCAAGACGAGGGCTTCATTGATACTAATGGCTATATGAGGAATGACGGGAGTACGATACAGTGGAAAGCAACTCTCAGGGAGAGAGATTATGTTGCAAGATAAGAATTAAATTAGTCACATTCAGGAGGAATTGAATCTAGCATTTGCGTATCATGATATGACTAGCTTGCAGTTTGAGCTAATGTTTGATTGGTTTGAATCTCATACGAGCTAATCAAGACTCTGTGCTATCACATTCACTCTTTGGTGAGCTTCAGAAGAGCATCATGGACAGTGTATTGGTCAAGAATACTCCAAAGCCTGAGAAATTTAGACTAGGGACTTGAAAAGTGTTCTCTATATTTCGTGACTACTAGAAGAAAAGGTATGGTGAATCTTAATACGAGTTAGATGAATAATTGAAGTGTATATTTGAAGAGGGTGTGTAGTGCATGAACATCTATTGTCAGGTAAATGTAAAAGATCTACTACTGGAATGGAATGACATTAAAAGTCATAATTTGAGGTTTTCTCGGGTCTGACGGAGGCAGCGAGAGGTGCTGACCTTATTAAGTTAATTGATATTTCTCGGATCGAACAGAGGTCGGGTCAGTGGGGATTCAGAATGTCGAGACAGAATACCAGGATAGAGCTGACAGTAGGGATGCACTGATAGTGCATAAGCTGATAGTGTCATTGGCAAACGATGTAACTCTAATGATTTTAGCTTCACTTGCATTTACTCGAGACTGTTTAGTTCTGTTCAATAAAATCTCGCCATCACCGACTTCAACCTTTCTTTTGTTCACAGAATTCAGAGTCAACTGAGGCAAGGAAGGCAAAAACAAAAGCAATTTATCAAGTATCATCCGGTGGTGTTTCAGATGATCACGTGGGAATGAAATATTCATTTCAAAAGCAGTACCGAATTTATGGGAACAACTAAATCCCAATAACAAACAAGCCAAAGCGGTACAAGTTATTTGACCAATATGAATGTGTAAGGACTTTTTCATTTCAAAACTACAATCTAGGCTTCATTTTACGGCTCTTCTATACAGATCTAAGGAGTTTTAATTAAGCTTCCTGTGAGTTTTTATTTTAATGTTTCCATACTCCAAAAACCACAATTATTGCTTTAAAAAAAACTACATTTATGTTGATGATGATTTGAGATGTCTTTCATTTTAGAGGTACACACATATGTACAAATTCAGTTATCTTTGTAATCGATGTACTAAATCCAATGTACGTCCCTGTTTTGTATGTACACGGATAGTATTTCTGAACTCACTATTCTGTTTTGTGTGATTTTTCAAAACTGACTCACTTCAGGTACGTTACTAATCACTTATAGGATATGAACATACATGAAAGCTTCATGCGATCTATTTGTAAGCTTCTGTTTTATATTATCTATATATTTTGATATATGATTCAATATATAACTTTTTACTTTTCATTACTTGTTTAATGCATAATAAACAATTATAAATTCCAATTATAAAATATTGAATTCCTGCGATGCAGCCGCTATGACATGCGCAATTTTGGCTACTGCAGGTCTTCATCATTCTCACATTTTTGGCACTTTTGCATAAGGTGTATTTTCCACGTGTCAATTCTCTCTATTATTCCCTCCTCTTCCCAATAAATATGTTATTTAATTCTTTGAAGAACTTATATTATATTACTTTATCTATTTGATAACAAGGCAGGGGTTGTTGATGTGATAAGTATTGAGACCCCCCCGATTGTTGCTCTGTTTGGCCCTTCTAGAAGGCGTGACTCCGACTCCAAGTCTTCTTCTAAGTTAACACTTATTTCATTACTCACTGGGTGCGACTTATTACGTGCCATCCAAACCCTCCGACTCCATGTATTTGAAATGTGTGCCACCTCAGAATTATTTTTATGTTATATAAAAGATCTTTTAGTCTTAAATTATACATGACTTGATATGTTGGTTGTTGCATTTTTATAATCGTTATCATAGATGGTTGAATGACTAATTTTAGCATTCATAGTACTCAGTTGTTGCATTTTTATTAAGTCAAAGTATTTAATTAAACTATTTTTATTTATATCTAAGTTGACGACATTAGTTTTTAGAGCCCGACATGAAAGATACGAGAATAATGGATACTTTTTTTTTATTGTTGTAGATCTTTTGACTATTAAAAAAAGAACGACTTGTAATAGAAATTATGGGAATTAAGGTACACAACTTAATGACAGTCTAATGGTGAGTTTGGCGATAATATTATAAATGATTAGTACGTCTAAGTTTTTTATTATCTTACATTTCATTTTTTCATATTATGTGTACTTTTTTATTATCTTACATATTCTCAATTAGTGTTATAGATTTATATTTGAAAATAAAGTTTTGTACTTTATTGACACATTTTGGTTGGTGACTTAGTTTCACCATAAATGTAGTGAGCACGTTCTTTATTTTCAAAAATTACAGTCATGCCTTTAGGTGATTTAGTTTATACAAGGTCCATGAGTGACTATTTATTTGATTGTTGAAGTGTTTTTTATACTTTAAACAGGTGGATAGTCCTATAAATATAGGAAATGCTGCCCACTTTTTTCAAAAAATTTAACTTATTTGTATTGAAATCAAACCGGGTCGACCGTTATTTTGTCGTGATTATGTTAGATTTTTCGAATATTGTCGTGCCTTCAGGTACGGGCGTTGTCGTGCCAATAAACAAAGGAGACTATGCCCAATTTTTTTAAAAAATTGACACTTTATTTTTTTGAGACACAATGAATTTGATTGCTGAATATTGTATATTTCATTTTATATGTGAATTTGTTTGATGAATTTAGACAAGTTGGATGTTGTTGGACTATTTGTTATTTGTTAAGCAGGGTGAATAATTCAATAAACAAAGGAGACTATGCCCAATTTTTTTAAAAATTTGACATTTTATTTTTTTGAGACACAATGTGAATTCGATGGATGAATATTGTACATTTCGTATTATATGTGAATTTATTTGATGAATTTAGACTATTTGAATGTTATTGGACTATTTGTTATTTGTTAAGCATGGTGAATAGTCCTATAAATAAAGGATATTATGGCCAATTGTTTTAAAATTACACTTCGAAATTTTTTGCGTTTCGCTATTACGTACTTTGAAAAATTGTCGCCGTTTCGCGATTACGTACTTTGGAAAATTTTCATCGTGCCTTCAGGAACGGGCATACTCTAGTATATATATATATATATATATATATATATATATATATATATATATATATATATATATATATATATATATATATATATAGTATGTGAATATATGTGTGCAATCATACCCACGCTACTTGCTATCACGGAGGTTTTCGCGCCGGGACAGTCTTATCTCGACGGGACCTTTATGGGGGATATTGACTTGTACCCTAGAACATAGCATCCTTGGTACATGCTATCTGAGAATGATTGTCAGAAGGTCCTAAGAGACGTGAGGGTATGTGCTGACCTCTTAGTGACTTGGAACTATGCTTCGCCTCTAATATGTGTGTTTTGTGTTAATACAGTTCGAGATGATTATGATCTAGTATTTTCCTTTGTACGAGAGATACGGGGACTTGATAGCAGAGTATGCCAACACCATAGATTTATGTGGGGTGCCTTATTAGTATATATATTATGAGTGATAAATATATATACCTGTGATTAATCTACTATACTTGTAAGTAGATATTTATGGAATAATTCATAGTAAATGAAATACGTGGTTGCGAACTTAAGTCTATATTGAGACGAATATAACTGGCCTAATATATTCATAAGAAAAGGTTCGATGATATAAACATAATCATGCAATTACTTGAAACAAAGTTTGGCGAGGGGAAATCGAATTAGCTTAGTGAATTGGGTTAGCTTTATTAAGATTAGTTCATTAGTACGTTAGGCGTGCACACTAGTCGAGGGGAGAGAATTCCCAAGCGAGTGTCGGGGTACTAACATGTATGTAATATCAACTGGTAAGCATTTTAAATACTTACTAAACTATTTTTTAAAGCTGTTTTACACTCGGGCTCTGACCCATTTCTTGTTATCTCTTCATTCTCTTGTATATATATATATGTACTACAGGTGCCCAGCCACAAGGGGCGTCAAGCTTAGATCTTTGGACTGTTGATGTGCTGCAGCTAGTGTGGGAGTTGTAGGTCCTTGCACTAGACGACTTCATCCTTGTCTTCTCAGCCTTCTATTTAGTCATCATTAGATAGTTTTATCTAATTCAGAGAGATTTGTACTCTTGATTTATTTCAGTATTTTGTTTTAGTTGGGATTACTTGTGATTATTACATTGTCCTGCGATTTGGGATATTTTATTTGGATTGATATATCTAGCATGTTCTTTCATTTGTAAGGTTTGGTTTTAATATTATCATTTGTATTCGTGAAAATGGTTTCATAGTTAATAATCACAATCGGACTTAATTTATAAAATTAAATGTTTTGACACTTAGCTTAATTATTTATTAGGTTATTAATAAAGAAAATTGTTTTTCCACAGTGATGCTAAGAATGAACTAACCGGACACTTTGAGTTAATTTAACAAAGGACTGATCACCCGGTATTTAATTAGGCGGGGTGTCACAGAAATATATTAAAATCCCACGTCAGTTAATTCGAACCCATTCGCATAAGGAAGTGCGATCCCATTCAAACTGCGAATCGGTTTGCTTAGGCCTCTAAACCAGTTCGATCTAGATTTCTGCCCAAGTGTCCTTTCCTTTCTCAAGTTTCTCTTAATTACACTTTTTGCCCTTGGAATTTCATCTTTGAAAGATCATAACTTTTCATCTGTAGCTTGGATTGGGGTGCCATTTTTCCAGCATGCCCGTTACTTCAAAATCTTCAACTTTTCTAGGATTCTCCTCTGGGCTCTATCTGAAAAATTATAAAATTTCCCTTGACTTTCCTTTCTTTCGATTCTTTCACCGTTTTGATTTTTTCTCTTGCATCCACTTGCACGAAATACCTGCAAAAGAAGAGAGAAATACATAAAATATGAAATACTCGCCAAAAAGAGTTTATCGCATAAATATGGGATAAATTCGGTCTAAATGCATTGTATGGGAACGTTAAAATTCCGAAATTAAGGGGATAAATATGAAATATTTATGCCTAATCAATCTTCAACTTATAACATCCTAAAAATCACACATTTTAAGCTTAAACTCTCATAAATTTCGATGGAATCACAATGCTCATGATAGTGAAGCATCAATGAAATAAAAAATTGACCTTGGAACTTCTGTTTTTATCTACCGAAATCATATTTTTGGCTATTGCCAATGGTGACCTTTTACGCAAAGAAGATTGCTTCTTTTGTAGCACCTTTCCACTGCTCAAACAAAAATCAATTTTTTTGGGGGAAAATAAATTCGAGCAATGGTACAAGGACAATTTTTTCCAAGTACATTTGGTTCGTTATTAAACACGATTGAGATGAGAACACCTTATTTGACATATGATAAGTAAATACAATATTTAAAAGGTTCATGCATATGTGCAATAAAGGCTATATATAGAGTCTAGCATGAAGCCAGTAATCATCAAAGAACAACGAAATGATAAACATGCGTTATTAAGCACACAAAAGAAATGAAGCCAAGTCTTATAACACCATAAGTAAGTAAAATGAATGGATGTCATGAAATTGTGATTCAAACATCTTAAATGCGCATCCATATATGGTGTTAAAATAAAATATTAAAAAAAATTTGAAAATTTTTGAATTTTTTTATCAAAAATAAAATATTTGAAACTTTTTCTAAAAGAAAATAATTTTTTTTGGATTTGAAAAAAATATAAACATAAAACTATAATTCAGTAATAGGGACAAAAGATAGTGACTAAGTATAAATTCTTCTGTAATTGGATCCTTAATTTAGTAATTTTAATATCTTGAACAATGTAATTGATTTGATTTTATCCCATATTAGTGCTAATGACTTCTTCTAACAAGTGTCTAGAGTTTCGTGTATTTCTTACTATTTTTACAGATATTTAGTGCAAGAAAAGAAAGAAAGGAAGAGAACAAAGGAAGATAAGTCAAAGGGCAAAAGCGTAAATCTACACTCGGAGTTTGGATTTTAAGTGAGATAAAAGTTGAATACAATCTAACTACAAGAGCGTAGGAAGAAACGGCAGTTAAATCGGAGCTTTAGATCAAAAGATATGGCAAGTCAAAGTTGGAGGAAAAAGTCAAAATTGAGGAATATCGGACCGATGACTTGAAAGCTCCTGAAACTTCAAAGATCCAAGAAAGCTCCAACTTCTTCAATAGAGCTCCAACAATGGCTTCTTTTACCAAACTTCTTCCTCAACTAGGCTTCAAATGAGTATTTTAGCCTTGCAATAGCTTGAAAAATACTTGGTATGGAAGGAGAAACCGTGGAAAATGGTAGAAATGGGTGAGGAATGGAATAATGTAGCTTTAGATAGACAGATAGAGAGCTAAAAAAATATGATGACAAATGGCATCTCTACCCCCCTCTCCTTTATTTAAACCCTAAAAAACTTAACCCATTAAGCAAGGGTTAAATCCACATTTTGATTTGAGCCTCTGAGAGCTCGAAAACTCATCAAACCCAATGATCCTCATTGCAAAAGCACATTAAAATGTGCTAAAAAATCTAATTTTTTTCTGGTCGTTTGAACGGCTTGGAACTTATTCGAATGAGATCCCCTTTCTTTCCAATGAGAGTTCTAACGAAGTACCAACAACGGTAAAACATAGGGTTAAAAGGGCAAGAAATCCACCTCGTTAGTATGAGAAACTACCCTTGTCCGAATGGCAAGGCACCTCATTCGAATGTTATTCTAGAGAACGATGAAAATGGAATAGGTCTTTGTCGTGAAAAAGTCATTCGAACCTCATTCAAATGACGAGCCCATTATTGTTTGAATGACATGGAATCTCATTCAAATGATGGTCAAATTTGTACATCACAAATTTAGGCCATTAATCCCCAATTTATATCTCACAAAGGCTATAATAATTTCTCAAACTTAACATCCATCCACAGTATACAGTTCATTGCCCAAGGGCACATAAATGATAAAGACCGAAGTACAAATCTCGGGCACAGGTGTTATATTCCCCCTCCTTAGGAGATTTTAACCCCAAGATCAGAACAACCAAGATAAGCAAAGAATTTTGAGTGCTTCTCATGCATCTCTAACTCGCACTTCCAACTCACACCCTCAATACGTTAAAACTCCTAGAGAACCTTTGATGATACCAAAGATATCACCACTTAAATTTGTGTGGAGATCAAGATAGAAATCGACAATAATGGATATAATAGTGAAATAAAGTAGATACAAAAGTAGATGAGGAAAAGAAAATAACACAATGGTATAAGTGGTTCAGTCGTAGCCTACTCCACTTTGCAAGGTGTTTGGTGGTATTTTTACTATAAAATGAGGCACTAATGGCCTTAAGAATAAAACTCTGAATCTTTCTCTCTATACTGTGTATCTGGATTGAGTTTGGATTAGGGTTTCAATATGAAATCCCACTTAAAGAAGAATATAAATGGTATTTATAGCCTTGGGGGTGCACACCGCGCCCCCAAGCATGTAATAAGCATGCACAGGATGAAGTAACTAATTAGATGAGGCCACTTGTCCCTAACACACATATGTCATGATGAAATATTCCATCACGTGTCTATGAAAATTTTCTATAACTCATGGACTAACTTTGCTAGGGCCTTGTGTCATACGTGGTGTATATGTCGTCCCTAGTAGTCCTAGCCTGGTCGAGTTTAACATAGCGAACCTTCTTGTAGACAGCTATTAGGCTGAGTCTAAGCATGGTCTCGACTTAACAGGGCGATACAAGGTCGGGACTATATTGTTGAAGGTGAACTTAATATGGTTTATGGGTCTCGACCCCTTCATCTTGGTATAATGCCAAGATGATAGAACATTCGAGGAAGAGACTACTGAGGATGGATCGCACTCGACAACCTATGACTATCCAACTTGATGAGTGAGTTGGGTCATCTCGGCCGTGCTAGAACCTCTCTTGGATGAGGTCACACTTATGCATACTAATCACTTCTAGCCCTTAGTCTTTAATATGAGTGGAAGACTGAGGGGTATAGTTGTCAGTCCCTTTAATATTTGAGTAATGGTATGCAAACTAACTTGTCTAAGGGCTAGGATGTCCTCTCAATGCATTGTCTTAAAGTGTGTGTTAAGTGTCCAAGGTTGACACTTAGCACTATACATTTGTCTTGGCATGTTGACCAAGTATTATGGTTGCAGGCCTGCATAGGTGAAGTGTGCCCTAATGATGACTTCATTGGGAGGCATGTGCAATGATTAGGAGATTTAAATAGCCTTCAAAATTTTTTCATTTTTTTCCTTCTTTAACCTCTCTTGCATGCTCAAACCCTTCCCGCAACTATCGCAACCATACTCTCTCCGTCTTTATTTGTCCCATTCCACTTTAGAACTGCTTTTAAGAGTTATCTAGCTCCCCAATCATTTCTATTAACTCAGGTAACATCCTAGTACCTTTCTTTTGCATTTTCTTCGATTGATTACCTCCATTGCTTGTTTTTTAATTTTTTGGCCCTTTTTCGTGTTTTTGATGACATGGCCACATGTCTGTAGGGTTAGGTTTAGGATGTTTAAAGGCTGTATAGTGGTTCATAGGTGGTTAGGGGTGTTTTTAGGAGGTTTGGTGTGCCTCCATTCTAGTAGCCCTTGGATTGATACAGAACTGATGAAAAACAAACCGATCCGATACCGGATCGCTCCGATAAGAGAAAAATGAACCGATCCGGCTAATGGAAAACGAACCGATCTGATGGGATCCGGACCGGTCCGACTGTTCAAATTTCTGGCATTTATTATGGGAGCTGAAGAGTTTTAACTCTTGGAATTTCTTATATAATTCATTTTTATTAGCTGTAAAAACGAGAATTTAGGATATAAAAGGCCAGGCCCTAGGGGAATGAAACGTCTTCTTTTTTGGGCAGACAATTTCATATTTTAGAAACCCTAGTTTTTTGAGAAAAAGGAGTATTCCAGATTCAAGTTCAATTCTCTTTCCAAATTGTGGTTACAGCTTTCAGTATTCATTCCAAGTATCAATTTCAATTCTCTTATTTGTTTATCTATTTTATTTTCAATTCGATTCTCAATTGTTTTGAAATTATGTTTCTTAGATCTATGATTACATGCATAATTATAATTCTGTTTTCATCTAACAAAACCATGTCTAGTTAAATTTTCAAGGGTTGGGATGCATGAACCCATCCTGAGGTAAATTACCCATGTAGAAAATAGAGTTTAAATTAAAAATTGACTAAATCGTGTAGGGAAATTATACGAACATACACTACACCAAATCTGTCGAATTGTCACGATCATTGACCTTGACAAGTTAGACTTGTCAAGGTCAATGACCGTGACAATTCTGGGCGAATATCACGGTCATGTCACGATCATTGACCGTGACAAGTTCGTTAGAATTGTCACGGTCGTGTCACAGTCCTTGACTGCGATAATATTTTTCACGGTCAAGGACCGTGATAAGACCGTGACATTCTTTAAAAAATTATCATGGTCATTGATCGTGACAAGTCCATGACAACAATCCTTTGTCACAGACTTGTCACGGTCAATGACCGTGACAATTCTGGGCGGAATTGAAAAAAAATATGTTGGGCAGTTTGGCCACTGCCCCTTGCGATCAGAGCCAAGCATTTGGTTGAGTGCATCTGTGGACAAAGATGCCTTGTCGTCATCAGACTGCGACTCATACACTTCCTTAAGCTTTGCCTGAAATGACAAAAAGCACATGATTAGTAAAATAAGTAAATTAAAAAATTATAACGTAATTAACAAAAAGTAAACTGTCAGATTACTTACAATCGTGGCCGTGATGCTTGGGGACACCTCCTTATCCTTCCCCTTCTTCGTCCGAAGAGCCACATAAGTATCGAGCCTATGTGGCCTACCCCCAGGGCCACTCCCTGTCCCCTGAAATAAAATAAAGTAAAATTAGTATCGGCCCCGCAAAGTAAAATAATGCAGAATAATATATTTTATGTAGTTATAGAAAAATTAAATCTTACCATCATCCTATGCTCCACCTCGGCGTAAGACATCCGGCCGGAGTAGTGTACGTCGGTCTTTTTTGCCCGGTTTTGCCTTCACGATTGGCGAGATGCCAATTGTTTCTCCCCGATCTCATTGTCAATGAACCTTTGCCATTATGCTAATGAGATCGGCTCCTTTGGCGGGACGGATTCACGCCATTGGATAATGGACTCTCGTGTCTTTCCAAAGTACCGGGTCCACATATTTTTCTTCCACGTCTCCCTCAACTGCTCCAAGAAGGAATCACGTAGCTTTGGATCCAGGTTGAATTGTTCCTGTCCAATAAATACAATATTAGTTGCAAATAAATATAAATATAAATATAAAATGAAATTGATATCGAAATTGAAATTGAAATATTCATATAAATATAAGTATATTACCTGTAGTGCCACCCAAACAGCTAACATGAGCTCATATGGCACCTCCTTCCAACTAATGTACCCCGGGCTGATGATCGTCTTTACCAGCTCAAGGGATCTCACTAATAGCCCCGGCTTGTTCTCGATGAGCATACCTAATTTGCCATATTTGGGGAGACTAGGGGCCGAGGAGCCCTCGTCGCCTCCACTACCACCGAGCCCAGACGACATCATCATAACTAGCATCATCATCCTCGCCTTAATACCTGAAGGAGACATTTGCTGTAAAAAATATTATTAGTACATATCAAAATGAACTAAAAGAAGACATGCAAATATGTATAATTACTACAAATAAAAATGAATTGTTACTATTAAACACCTCCCCCCCCCCATCCCTGCCCCCTCCCCCTCCACCCTGCCCCACCCCTGTCCACCCCCCACCCCAACCCCCACCCACCACACACGCACACACACACACACACACACACACACACACACACACACACACACACACGCCCCACCCCCCGCCCCACCCCTCCCTGCCCCCTCCCCCAACCCTTCCCCACCCTATCCCCCACACATGCACACACGCATAGCCTCCCCCCACCCATCCCTGCCCCCTCCCCTCCCCTCCACCCTGCCCCACCCCACCCTAACAATACACCACCAAAGTAATGTGAAGTAATAGTGAGTCATTATTGGTTATTATTAAGACTAACAGGTCACTTCTTTCATATTTGTCTTGTACTTATTGATGCACAATGTATACATGTCTCTTGATAATATAGTGCAGAGTATATTTTCTCCACAATTAAAATCTTACATGAGTTAGCACCATAATCGGAATCCTTAAGAGTGTATGTAAAGTTATGCACAAGGAATCTTTTATTTTTAGGGTTGATAAAATATGTGTCCCTTAAGTTTGGTGGTGGGTCCCTGATGTTTTAATTTTCCCAATCGAGCCCTCAAATTATCATATTGTTTTAATTTTGTCCAAATTTTAACATAAAATTAACTCTTCTAATGAACTTGGCACATGTCACTCACGTTAGGAACCTAATTAAGACTGAACCAACTTTAGGGGACAGTTTTACATAAATCACTATCTAGTGTAATTTTAATGATATTTTTTCATATTTTAATTTTATTACAATTAAAATAGAGATTTTTTCAAATTTCAAATTCATATTTATAATTAATTAACAACAACAACAGCAACAACAACAACAACAACAACAACAACAACAACAACAATAATAATAATAATAATAATAATAATAATAATAATAATAATAATAATAATAATAATAATAATAATAATAATCCCACCCCATACCCCCACCCTGACCCAACCCCCTCCCCACCCCACACCCACCACACACGCACACACACACACACACACACACACGCGCAACCCCCCACCCCCACCCCCACCCCCTCCCCACCCCCCACCCACCACACACACACACAAACACATACACACACACACGCACAACCCCCCCACCCTGCCCCACCCCCTCCCCACCCCCACCCACCACACACGCACATATATACACACACACACACATATATATATTCACACACACACACAAACATATATATATATATATATATATATATATATATATATATATATATATATATATATATATATATATATATATATATATATATATATATATATATATATATATATATATATAAATGGAAGAGAGAGAGAGAGAGAGAGAGAGAAAAGGAGGGAAGAAACGGCGGGGGAAAAAAGAAAGGAAAAGGGTTTTTTACTGCGACATTTGTCATGGTTGTGTCACGGTCAATGACCGTGATACGTCCGTGACAATTATATTTGTCACGGCCTTGTCACGGTCATTGACCATGACAATAATTTGTCACGGCCTTGTCACGATCAATGACCGTGACACAAAATGCGTGTTTTGTGTCACGATCATTGACCGTGACAAGGTTAAGTGCTAGAAGGGTGACAATTTATCCATTTTGGTGTAGTGATAGTAGATCTTTTAATCTCTCTTGCCCTAGGTACTTGGGATGTTTAAGAATATTATGCAAGTGTAATTGTTCTACACCGCTTTATATTTACCTTTGATTTCATATGATGTGGGCTAGTTCCCTCATATATGTAATGCTTAGGATCTCTAAAGACTGGGTTCAGTTAAGATTTTAATTTACAATTCTAGTATATGGTAAATTACTAGGGATTAGGGGATTGTATCCTAACCTATTTCCTCTCATACTCATAACTATTCTCTTTATAATTCTTAGTTATTTTTGTGCACGTAGCTCATTCTAAATTTATATTTCATCACCAGTTAACCATCAATCATCATCTTTTCTTTTTCTTTTGAGGAATCATTTGAAGGTTAAATAAGCTTTTCCTACGTTATTCAGAATTTCCAATTTCTGTTCCCTGTGGAGGCGATCCCTACTTATTGGATTATTACTAACGCGACAGGCTTCTACTTGAGTCTATGAAGCATGCACTTTAGACACATTTGTGGTCGCGTCAAGTTTTTGGTGCCGTTGTCGGGGAATGTAAATTGGTAACACTTAGGAAAGTGAAATTAATCCTAATTTGATTCAAAAAAAAAAAAATTCATCTCATCTCTCATAAGATTATATGCAAAATCCCTTTTCCACCCAAGTTCACGAAAATCCCATTGCTGAAGCTAATTCTGAAAATTCTCATACCACCGACTCTCCACACTTTTGGGTTCCACCTCCTTCACCTCAAAATTCAATCACAAGTCACACTCTGAGTTAAACACTGAGTGAACTTTCTGAATCGTTTGGTAGCAATATGTCTATGCACGGTAGTGTTGGCGTCGGGGAGGAAGAGTTATCGTATCTTCCCATGAAAGATCTCTTATTTCCTGAGCGAATTGTCACCCCTGGTTACATTTTACTCCCGTATAATGCCGGTTAGTTCCACTTTCATAATGGGATGATTCAAATTCTTCCTACATTCCATGGTATGGATTCTGAAAAGCCATATTTCCATATTAGAGAATTTGAAGAAGCATGTGAGATGTTTGGTGATCAAAACTTCCCATAAGATGTTATCCGGTTAAAGCTCTTCCCTTTTTCCTTAAAGGATAAAGCTAAGACCTGGCTATAGTCACTACCCCCGAATTTTGTTTATCCTGAAGAGATATGCAGACTAAGTTTCTCTCCAAGTTCTTTCCACAACACAAAACCAACTCTGTCAAAGCCCAAATCCAAGCTTTTTGCCAAAATGAGAATGAAGCTTTCGACAAGTGTTGGGAACGTTTTTAGGAGTTAGTTAGCGCTTACCCACATCATGGATTTGAAAAACATCATCTCATTTCATTCTTTCATCAAGGGCTTACTTTAACATCTAAAAAACTCGTGCTGACAATGTATGAAAGATCATTTTGGGAGCTAGACTCGAGTGATGCTGAGGATCATCTGAAATACGTAGCAAAGACTACGCAAGCATGGGATATTTCCAACCCCAATAGCCAAAACAAAAATCGACAAGTGTCCAACTCGCCTGCTGCGTCCGATATTTATCACTTGGACAAAGACACTTTGTTAGATCATCGATTTGACCAATTGGAAAAGAGTTTTAGAGACATACTTGAGGTTCGATTGAGATAAGTTTCCGGACCCATCTAAGATGGAAAGGAGAAAGTGTGTGCCATTTGTGCTTCTAGCCATTCTACCAAAGGATGTCCTACAATACCTGCCTACAAGGCAATGTACACTGAGCAAGTAGAAGCTATAGGAGGATTTCAAGGAAATTTTAATTTACCTCAGGGGAATGCATACAATCAATCTTGGAGGAATCATCCTGGTTTCAACTATGGACAAGTACAAAGTGGGATTACTCCTAATTCACATGTTGCTTTGCCTCCACCCCCTTCTCAATTTCAGCAAATGCCTCCGATACAAACCCCTATGAAAGTACCATCTACTCGTCCGTATGTTACTCCGCCTAGGCGATCTCTTGAGGATAATCTGAATTAATTCATCCAATTTCAAAAGGAGAATAATGCTAAGTATGATAGAATGTTCACAAAAATACATACTAGCATCTCTAGGTTGTAATCTGTATTGAATACTCAGGAGAAGGGTAAATTCCCAGCTCAAGGCCAAAGACCTCCTCAAGGGAAAACTACGATTAACTCTACATCATCGGATTCTCCAGAGTAATGTTAAGATGTCACGACTCTGCGAAGTGGTCGCGTAATTGAACTAGCGCCACCACCTCCCAAAGAATCTAAAGTAAAAGAAGTTTCAGAGTCTGAGGAGACCTCATTACATATGGATGATAAGGATGAAGAAGGTGAGCCTGAAGTTGAAGTAAAACCGCCCACTGCTGCTCCATTTCCTCAACGCTTGGCACCACCCAAAAAGGGAGCCGCGCGTATTGAAGTGTTACATGTTCTGAAACAAGTGAAGTTGAACATGCCATTTCTGGATGCTATCCAGTAAATTCCCGCCTATGCCAAAGTCATCAAAGATCTTTTGACTATCAAACGATGGCTTAAGGTGAAGAAGAACGTCTTTTTGGCACAAAATGTAAGCTCGGTCCTTCTTAATGATCTTCCACCAAAATTCAAGGATCCTAGTGCACCCACAATCTCGTGTGTTATTGGAGAGCGTAGAGTTGAAAAAGCCTTGCTCGACTTAGGTGCGAGTGTGAATATCCTTCCATACAGTATTTATAAGCAGCTTAATTTAGGTGACCTTAAACCTACACGAATCACTCTACAGTTAGCAGATCGAACAGTGAAAGTACCTCGAGGGATTGTGGAGGACGTGATAGTTCAAGTGGACACATTCTACTTCCCTGTAGACTTTGTCATTTGGGACACGAAGCCTTCCCTTCATTCTAGTAATCATGTTCCCATAATTTTAGGCCATCCATTTTTAGCTACTACTAATGCTTTGATCAACACACAGAATGGCCAAATGCAACTCACTTTTGGAAACATGACCCTCGAGACTAACATTTTCAATGTTGCTACCCAAATAGGGGATGAGGATGAAATTCATACGATTGATCTTATTGAAGAGGTCGTAGATGAGCATATTGAGAAGATCATAGGTGGGGATGCACTTGAAGTTTGTTTAGTGCAAGATGTTGATAGTGAGAATTCCTATACTGAGTTTGAGCGTGAAGTGGAGGAGTTGAGAGTCTTGTTGCAAGATGAACTGACTTTTGAGAAGTTGAGAGATGTTGACCGAATTTCTAGATTTGAAGAGTTACCCTCGCGGGAGTCACGCATGATCCCCTCTGAAGATAGATTTCCTAGTCTTGAGTTAAAGAAACTACCCTCTAATGTAAAATATGCTTTTTTAAGAGAAGATGATACGTTTCCTGTTGTTGTCTCTTCTAGTTTAAAAAAAGAGCAAGAGGGCAAGTTATTGAATGTTTTGCGGAAGCATAGAAGTGCTTTTGGTTGGATAATAGCAGATTTGAAAGGTATAAGTCCTTTGATTTGTACCCATAAAATCCACCTCGAGGAGGAGGTTAAGCCCTCGAGAGAAATGCAAAGGCGACTGACCCAACCATGAAAGATGTAGTTAGAGCGGAGATCATCAAATTATTAGATGCTGGGATTATCTATCCCATTTTTGATAGTAAATGGGTGAGCCCAATTCAGGTCATCCTGAAGAAGTCGGGTATGACTGTGGTTGAAAATACTAAGGGAGAATTAATACCTCAACGCACCACCACCGGGTGGCGTGTTTGCATTGATTATCGAAAGCTCAATACTGGAACAAGAAAAGACCATTTTCCCTTGCCTTTTATCAACCAAGTGATTGAACGAGTAGCGGGCCATCCTTACTATTATTTTCTAGATGGGTATTCTGGGTATAATCAAATTCAAGTGGATATACTTGATTAGGAAAAGACGACTTTTACATGTCCGTTTGGCACGTTTTCTTACAAACGTATGCCGTTTGGACTATGTAATGCTCCCGCGACGTTTCAAAGGTGCATGTTGAGTCTCTTTAGCAATATGGTAGAGAAAGGTTTTGAGGTGTTTATGGACAATTTCAGTGTTTTCGGCCCCTCTTTCGACCAATGTTTTGCTAATCTTGAAAAAGTTTTATTCCGATGCGTGGAAAAAGACTTAGTCCTCAATTGGGAAAAATTCCACTTTATGGTAACTGAGGGCGTAGTTCTGGTCCACATAGTCTCATCTAGGGGAATTGAGGTTGATCGAGTAAAAATCGAAGTAATATCTGAGCTACCGCCGCCAAAATCGCTTAAAGATGTGAGGTCCTTTTTAGGTCATGCTGGATTTTATAGGAGATTTATCAAGGACTTTAGCGCCATCGCTAGACCCTTGAGTAATCTTATTATGAAGGGCACTCCGTTTGAATGGAATACCGCATGTCAAGAAGATTTTGATAAATTGAAAAGCATGCTGATTTCTGCTCCTATCATGCAAGCTCCCGATTGGTCACTCCCATTCGAGCTTATGTGTTATGCAAGTGATTACGCAATTGGGGCTATTTTTAGACAGAGGAAAGACAATAAATCTCATGTTATTTACTATGCTAGTAGGACATTATCTGTCCCCCAGCTTAACTACTCCACTACGGAGAAAGAATTACTAGTAGTCGTTTTTGCCCTCTATAAATTCCGCTCTTACATTGTTGGGTCGCCCATTATTTGCTTCACTGATCACTCTGCACTCAAATATCTTCTGACCAAGAAAGATGCCAAACCGCGCCTAATCAGGTGGATCCTACTCCTACAAGAGTTTAATCTCTCAATTCAAGACAAAAAAGGGGTGGAAAACATCGTTGCCGACTATTTGTCACGGCTCTCGTCCGACGTACCTATTAATCCAATTCCTATAGATGAACATTTTTTGATTGAGAATCTATTTGCTACTTCTTCTCTTCCCTGGTTTGCGGATATAGTGAATTACCTTATCACGAGGGCCGTTACCTCCAACTGGACTCCGTAGGAGAGAAAAAAGTTCATTACTTGGTCTCCCATGTTCTTTTATGATGATCCATATCTGTTTAAGTATTGCACAGATCAAATCATTCGAAAATGTGTACCTGATGAAGAAATTCAAGGGGTAATCCGGTTTTTTCATACGGAGGCATGTGGAGGTCATTTCTCCAAAAACAAAATGGCTGTAAAAATCCTACAAAGCGGTCTCTTTTGGCCCACAATCTTCCGGGATGTGAATAGTTATTATAAATCGTGTGATAGATGCCAACGAATGGGAGCTTTTACTCGCCATGACATGATACCATTAACCCCCATAGTTATCATAGAGTTGTTTGATTACTGGGGAATTGACTTCATGGGACCTTTTCCACCCTCTTTTGGCTTTCTATACATCCTCGTCGCAGTAGACTACATCTCAAAATGGGTAGAGTCAATAGCTACAAGGACGAATGACAATAAGGTGGTGATAAAATTCATTCAAGAACAAATACTTTCTCGCTTCGGATATCCTAAGGCTATCATCAGTGATAATGGCTCTCATTTCTGCATTAGGCCATCGGAAAAGCTAATGAGAAAGTATGGTGTCATCTATAAAGTTGGAACGACTTATCACCCCCAATCGAATGGCCAGGCCGAGTTAGCAAATCGAGAAATCAAGAATATCTTGGAAAGGACAGTCGAACCTAACAGGAAAGATTGGTCTCTCAGATTGAATGATGCACTATGGGCTTATCAAACTGCATACAAGAATCCCCTTGGGATGTCCCCTTTCGTTTTGTTTATGGAAAACCTTATCATCTTCCTGTTGAAATTGAACACAAGGCGTATTGGGCTATTAAAAGGGTGAACTTTAACATGGAAAAAGTTGGTGAAGCATGCAAACTTCAGTTGAACGAGTTAGATGAAATATGCAACGATGTGAATGAAAGTGCTAAAATCTCAAAGGAACGAATGAAATGAGCTCACGATAAAATCATCCGACGTAAGGAGTTTCATTCGGGATAGAAAGTACTTCTCTACAACTCAAGGTTACACTTGTTTCCCAAAAAATTACGATCACGATGGACTGGTCCATTTATTGTGAAGGAAGTGTTCCCCCATGGAGCTGTTGAATTAGAGGATCAAAAAGGGGGAAACACATTAAAGGTTAATGGACCGTATCTAGAAGTGGTTGTTGCAGAAACCGACACATGGTTATCGAACCCCATTTATGGGGATTGACTGAGCTAATTAGGTGAGGTCGTCGCACCCCCGACGGGTATGGGGTGAATTTTGTGTATAATAGTGATAGGATTTTAGGTTAGTTATGCATGCTTGTGTATCACTATCAGAGGCGGGAGTCATGCACGTGTCATAAGAGCATTTAGGGTTTAAATGACAGTTCTGAGAAGTTTCAAAGTCCATGTGCATTGGTAGGTATGTTGGGATAATAAAAATTGCAAGGAGAGTGACCACTGATATGAACAGGGGAAGCATAAATTTTCAACAAACCGGATCGGTTCAGTAGAAAGAAAAATGAACTGATCCGATTAGTAAAAATCGAAAAATAAATAAAAGTCCGGATCGGTCTAGCATAAACTCGGATCGATCCGGATATATGTAGGTTGTGCCTCTTCTCGAGGTTAAGACCTCTAAGCCTCCCAATCTTTTCACTTCCCAAAAATTTCGTACACCCCTTACCCATTCATTTTCCCTCCTTTATTTCCCACCAAATCCTTCCCCCCTCTCACTCATCACACCTATAAATACAAATCATCCATCCTTATTTTATCTTCACACCTCCATCTACATTTTCTACTCTATTTTTGTGTCCAGGATTCTTCATCTCTAATGGCTGCCCCTCAGAAATACAATTCCAATGAAGTGCTGCCCGATGGTAATGGAGAATATCGTTCCCACCGTGAAGGAATTTGGTGACGCCGTTTCTTTGGTCCTACGCAAAAAATCCACATTGAGCGTCAGGTGCTCTGGAATGAGCTTCATAATTCTGTCACCAGCTTATTCATGTCCAGAGGTTGGTGTAGATTCTTCAATGAACCGTACGAGGCGGTGTGGGAGAATGTAGTGCGTTAATTTTATGGTTTGCTCGTCCGTACGACGGATTTCGAATCTCAATCGTTTGTCGACTGGACACTTCTTCCGTTCTTGTTGACAATTTTATCCCAGAAACTCGAGTCCCAAGGTGTGGTCACTCCAGCCCAATTTTCATATCCCAGTAACGATCCACCTATTTCCTACGATGTTTGCATGTCTTGCATCGCTCCAGGTTCAATTTGGAATACCGAGACTTTTCCTGTGGGTCGTTTACCCGACAAGGCCCGAATCACTTTTCATATCATTTGTGCCAACATTTTGTAAACTTCAAATGATTCGGCTATGCGACCGCGCCAGGCCACGATGGTCTATCATTTGTTTTCCCATGAAACTGTTATCAATTTGGCCCGCACATTTTATAATGATATCATTTGCGCGGTGCTAAAAGCAAGGGGAAGACACCTCTTCCTTATGGTCGTCTCATCACGTCCATTCTTAAGGACGCCAGTATTGTTCCCCCATAAGATCTTATACGATTACCAAAGCCCATTGGGAAAGAATCCCGCACTCATAGTGACAAACAGATTGAGCTGATCCGAGCACATCGGGGTGATAGTGATACCTCGGATTATGAGTCTTTCGATGAGGAGGAGGGTGTTGGTGCGGCATATGTCGAGATGGGAGAAGGTGATGAGGCTGAGTATGACAAAACTGCTGATCCGGATTACATACCGAATGAGGACGGTCTCACCGATCGCATTGTCGCCTTGGAGACTAAGTTGGATGGTTTTATGAATGAGTATCGCAACGATCAACGCACCTACCGCCGCGATACTAGTATGCTGATGTGCCTACAGGCTGATCTTTATCGCCTCCAATTGGGTCCTGATGCCCCACTTCCTGCGTATTTTTACGATCCTTATGACCGTATGTGACACCCCGCCTAATTAAATACCGGGCGATCACTCCTTTATTAAATTAAATCAAGGTAAACAGTTGGTTCATTCTCAGCATCACTGTCGATAAAAATAATTTTTCCAATTTAACACCCTAAATAATTAAGCTAAGTGTCAAAACATTTTCCATACAAAACTTTCCAAATTTTAATTAAAGAAAAAAGATTTATTTTAATTAAAACAACATTTCTACAATAAAGAATCACACCACAATAAACCAAATAACATAATACATTCGTCAATCGAATGTCAACAAATGGAACTAAAACCACAAATCCATCCTGAATAAATCCCATAGAACAATACTGGAAATAAATGAAATACAAAATCCCAGCAACAAATGAAATGATGAAAAGGGTGACACGTGCCCAATAAATGAGAATAATAGGAGTGGAGTCAATAACAGAAGCCGTCTACTCAAGTGACCTGCAGCTCCCACCTAAGCTGCATCTCGTTCTTCTCAAGGGATCCTAAGCAAGACGCCCCTGTGGCTGGGCACCTGAAAATATACATATATATATACAAGAGAGAGAGAGAGAGGAAAAGAAACGGGTCAGAGCCCGAAAGTGTGTTTGATTTTAAAATACGTTAAGCAAGTATTTAAATTGATACAGGCCAATGCAAATCATATTAGTGCGTCTCTCTCTTGAGAAATACTCACCTCTCTTCTAATGTGCACACCTATCGTACTAACCTTCCCAACGGTTTGTTTTAGCATCTAACATACTAGTCTTTCTAACAGCTTTAACTTAACTTAAATTACTCGTAAGATTTATAATACACGATATCCACTTTAAAAGATGTTCCAACAGTAGCCCAAAATTCTCTATTTTTAACTTCATAAAAATAATAAAGTTCCCGTGACATTTTATACTTTCTCAAAACAAGTATTTAATAATTTGAGTCAACAACCATGTTCTACTTATCAAATCACAGTAGGCAGTTTAAAGTTTATAACCTCATATATATATATATATTAACTACTCGTATAATATAAATATATAACAGCACCCCAACTAAACTATGGTGCGGGCATACTCTGCTATCCAATCCCCGTATCGCTCACACAAAGGGAAATACAAGTTCGGAATCACTCTCGAACTGTATTAACATATACAATACAACGTTGAGGCGAAGCATAGGTTCCAAGTCCAAGAGGTCAGTACATACCCACACGTCTCTTAGGACCGTTCGACTATCAATCTGATAGCTCGTACCTAGGATCTTTAACTTCTAGGGTACGAATCAATATCCCCCATAAAGCAACACAGGATAAGATCGTCCCAGCGCGGTAACCTCAGGGATAGCAAGTAGCGCGGGTACGTTTTTCACCTGTATATAATATATGTACACACAATCATATAAATATACCCATTTCATCATATTAATATAGGTTCCTCTCGTAACCCATAGTCACAACATTTATCCTTAATTTCTCATTATTATAATTACGTATAAGCTTGCGTCTCTAACCATAACTCGAAGGGTTTTCTCTAACCTTAACTCGAAGGGTTTTCTCACTAGTTACGTGACACTCGTGGATTCTATCCATCCAAGTAGCAAAATCAGTAGGTAAACGTCTATTCACTATCATAAGTATTTGACGTAATCTCTCACTTGAATTACGTAGTTTCCTCGTCCTTTAAATAATTGTACCTAAAATACAATTATCATCTCATAATAAAGTTCTCAACACTTAATCATATGCCCTACTGGTCTCTCCTATTTCCCAAAAATTTTATTCATAAAGCCCAAAAGCTATTTCACGATGAATCATGTTCAATTAATTAAACAAGGGGAAATAAGAGTCTGCCAGGAAGGGTCGATCGATCGAGGTCTGGGGCTCGATCGATCGAACCTTCGATCGATCGAAGCTCTAGGCTCGATCGATCGATCAAGCAGGTCTGCGAAATCCTGCAGAAGTGCAGTTACGGGTTTTTACCAAAATTCTTCACCCAAATCAATATTTTCCAACACTAATCGTCCCAAAACTCCTACTACAAACATAATAACATATTTCCAGATGTTTTTAACGTTAAGCATGCGTATATCCATCATTAAACATGGT
Source organism: Sambucus nigra (assembly GCA_949130495.1). Taxonomy (NCBI): domain Eukaryota; kingdom Viridiplantae; phylum Streptophyta; class Magnoliopsida; order Dipsacales; family Adoxaceae; genus Sambucus; species Sambucus nigra. The sequence goes on from OX422218.1 coordinate 154,396,590, forward strand.
TAAACAACCCAAAATCTCATTTAAACATCAAGAACCCTAATGTTTTCTTAACTTATGTTCTAATCAGTTTTCTCCAGAATTTCCTTCTAACATATCATCAAAAATTCGTGGGTTAATCATCTACTTCACATAATATTTCCAGAATATGGTTATAATGTTTTCTACATGCAAATCCCTATCAAAATTGGGGTTTTCTTCCATAGATTACACTCCTAATCATTCCTACACTAATATGAATATTGCACCAACGAAAATACGCAAGTTAAACACTTGCCTGGGATTTCAGAGGTCTGGTTTCCTGCTGATATTGGTGTGGTTGCGTTCTCCTCCTCGCGATCTACGCGTTGGTGGTGACGGTGGTGCAAATGGTGGTGTTTTTGGCCTTGAATCACCTTGAGAGCTCTCTCCTCTCTACTCCAATGGCCGTTCTAGGGTTCTGAATGTTCTAACCCTAAAAGGCTGACTTAAATGGCTGCTAAGGATGGCTGAAATTCGTGGGTTTAATTACCTTATTTTGTAAAATGACCAAAATGCCCTCCCGGGTCACTAATTAAGCCTAAAAACATCCCGAGACCCAAACTAAACTCCCGGGTACACTTTTCTGACTATCTCGACCTTTCCGGACGCGTTGGCGCACTCAAACCGACCATACGAGCAACTTATAAAATATTTACTTTTATATCTCAATAATTAGTTCCGACGCGACACGGGCGCGTCCCGACTAAAATTCTCAAAATTGACATTTCATTCACTTGTGACCTTTAATATAACCCATATCATATATTACTATGCTCATTAGTAATATTCCACAATTTTTATATAATTACTAACTCTCGTCACGTTAATAATTATAACATAATTAATTTCCGGATTTTTATTAAATAATTCACTCTCATAAATTTAACAAAACCCCTAAATTACTATAGCATAAAAATACGGGGTATTACACCGTAATGCGCCCGGTACTTCCCACCACCCTCCAGCATAGTAAACACCACCTGTTGCATGATTTCACAGTCCCTCGCTATTTTTACCTTATGTTGATCTTTTCATGTTTTGCTATCTTGTGTACACAGCTATGTTTTAGTGATCATTTTCTATTGTAGTTAATTGCTTGTTTTTATCTCTCGCACTCTTTATTTCGTCTTATTTAGCTTTTCGTCCTTTTGATTGTGGACAATATAAAAGACTACGTTAGGGGGGATAATAAGTGCATATTCATAAAACTTCGCAATTATTATAAAAAAAAATTGAAAAATTTTGAAAAAAAATCCAAAAATATTTTTCTTCAAAATAAATAAAAATTTAAATTTAAAATTTTCAAAAATATCACCTTTATTCTATTTAAAGTCTCAAATTGTTAACAATCAAAATGCACTAAGCAAAAATTGACCAAAGATGAAAATTAAAAGAAAATTGACGACTTAACAAATAAGTGTGGAGATTAATAAAACCCGGTGAGATTTCGATCCTTTCAATTTCTTAAATCAATCCGAGTTTATGATTAACTGAAAGTTCTTTTCAGCATTTTAATAAGTCGTTGATGATCTCAATACTATTTTTTGATCGGTTATGGGAAATGTGTGAAATGTTGTCTCCAAATTCGTGCTAAATATATCTCTAAACTTAATTAATCTCGAGATGCATATGGTAATGTGAATAGCAATTTGGACAATTAAGTAGGCCCTCTTTTGTTTAACCCAAAAATATAAGCCATAATAAAGTTGTGAAATAATTATCCTTTTGCAACCCACTTTGAGCCTAATAAAATATTTCCCTTTCGTTTGATAACCCGAAAAATCCAAATAGCTATGAATTTTGAAAAATTGGAAATTCATCTAGTAAGTCCAAAGTGTGTAAAAAAAAGGTCCAGAAAAGAAAAATAGAAAAATGAGCAATGCTTGAAAAATCACTAATGGACGTCATAAGGACATTTTCCAATTTCAAACATTCTGTCCATTCCCATTTTTACCCTTTACACTTTTTAACCCGAAAAGTCCTAACCGAGTCCGAATGGCGAAATTAATTACTGAATGGAGAGCTAAGACATGAAAAGATAATAAAAGAGATTAAAATGGTGTGATTAAGAGATGATGTTTCCCATTTCCTAACAACTGTATTCCGATGATGAGATCTATTCACCATATATTTCCTTCTTTTCAATTTTGTATGCGTGAAATTGTGTCCATTATATTTACTCTTTATATCATGCATACCGAGAGAAAACAACCACAATCCGAGTGATTCATTTCTGAGTGCATCCGTAAGAATTTGAATCAAAACGAATTTTCGGAAAGTAACGTAATGCTCAATCAGTAGAAATTTGAGGTTTAATTTCTGGCTTTGCACACACACACACTATGGTTTGAGACAGTTGAATATGAATTTATGGTGATTATTTTTCAAAAAGTTTAAATTGTACAATTTTTAGGTATTTTGATATTTGTTTGAGTCAATAAAGAATTTTGTGGGTGTATTCACTACAAACCCTCACGAGACAAAACTCGTCCTACTAGGGTAACCTAGGGGTTTAAATGATTGTTGCATATGCTCAATGCAATCTCTTGCATGCGAAAGTGGAATTTTATTTTAATAAAGGAATTCTCAAGAGTGGAATTTTGGTTAGCTTCATTTACATTGCTGTAACACCCCGTAATTTTGAGGATTTAATAGTTAGTCATTTTTGGGAGATATAAAAATATTTAAATTAGAGAAACTTAAATTTATGATTTGGAGAATTTATTTAAGTGGAAGAATTATTTATAATTGACGACTTTAAGTTTAATTGTCCGAATTAATGTGTGTCTCATTTTGAGGTAGAAATTTGGATATGTCAAAAAGTATTTCGGATGGCAATTCTGAGTGTACGGTCGAGTCCGAAAGGATCGAGATAGTAAAAAAAGAGTACCCGGGTATATTAATTGGGTCTCGAGGTATTTTTGGGCATAACCGGCCCCACACGGGGTGAGTTGGGCCTTTTTAATTAGGCCCACATGGACAAAAACGGAATTTAGTGTTTCTAACCTAATTGAGGGACTAGGAACGGCAGATAGAAAATTCTAAACCTAGGGTTTGGGAGAGGATTAGAGGAAGCTAATCAAGAAGTCAATTGGGGGATCTTTTGGAGCCAAATTAAGGAGCTAATTTGGGGTGTTCTTCATCAACCATTCTCTACACCAATGGAATCAAACCCTACGAATGATTTCATGCAAGTGGTTAACTTGTTGTAATGTGTAAATGGTGATATCCAATTCATATTTTAGTGATGTGTAAACTAAAATTCGTTTTGGGGATAAATGGGTACAAAAAATGGGGTTTTGTTCATAGAACTATTGAATGAGATTCAAAGTAAGAATTAGTTGTGTTATATATTTCTGAGTATGATTATCTGATTTGAATGAGAAAACCCGGGATAGGAAACGGTGGGATTTGAATCTGAAATTGAGATTTTACCATAAGGATTTGTGTTCTTTAGTGGGTAAAGATTCGTAGTGTTAATGATGTTAAAAGGGTTTAGATGATGTTTATAGTTCATGAGAAATATAATAAGATGATTAACAGACTGGGTTGAGGTTGGAATTTGAGAAAAGAACCATAGTTTTTCGTCAATGGCCAAACAGTGGCCTGGAGAAGACGAAGTCTGGATCGATCGACCCAGGGGGGTTCGATCGATCGATGATACATGAATCTTGGCAGTTCGACCAAATTGATTATAAGGAGAAGTTTATTTAAGATTTAATTACTTACTTTTATTTACTGATAAATTCATGTGAGGCATATATTCCTTAACAATTATAGGGTGATATAATTGGGTGTAGGAGGGTGAAAATTACATGTCATGAGATGAACGAATTTGGGGAAATAATTTAAGTATTGAAATGGAGCAATTGAGCGAGTCCGGGTATGTTGGTAATTATAGGTAAATATAATTGGGAAATTTATGGAGATGAATGTGTGACACATTGTGGGAGAAAATGTGGGAATGGAATTCTGAGATGTAAAAATGGACCAAGTGAGCGAGTCCGGGTATGTTGGTTAAGTGACACTAAAGTATTAAATTAATTATTGAGAGAATAAATTAATTTGGAGTCAGAACATCGACTCGGGAAATATTAAGTTATGGGCCAAGTGAGCGAGTCCGGGGATAATGGTTGAGTGACACCAAGTTATTAAATTAATGGATGTGTTAATTAATGAAAGTAGAGTCGGAAGGTAGACTCGAAAAAGTATTAAATTAATTGATGCTGTAATTAATTAATTTAGAGTGGGATTGTATACTCGGGAAGGGTATTTGTTAATTAATGTGTAATTAATTAAATGAGAGTCGGACCACAGACTCGGATTGTTACAAATTAAATAAATGTGTAAATTAATTAACTGGGAGTCGGACCACAGACTCAGATCGGTATTAAATTAATAGGTGTGTTAACTAATTTAATTAGAGTCGTACGATAGACTCATGAAGGTATTAAATCAATAGGTGTGTTAATTAATTTAATTAGAGTCGGACCATAGACTTGCGGAAAATATTATATTAATTGAGTGTGAATTAAATATATTAGAGTCGGACCATAAACTCGGGGTAATGATAATTTAATAAGTAAGAAAATTAATTAAGTTGAGTCGGGCCAGAGAGTCGGGAAATTCAGGCTAGTGTTACGGATCTTTGAGTACACGGTAAAGCCGGGGTTTATAGTATATATATATGGTATAGTGATAGTATATATATATATATATATATATTGTGTGTGCTATTAAATATCTTTGATTAGATATTTATATAATTTATATACTCTAGTGCTATCAAGGGAGGTTGCGCGATGTGGGTGAATCCCCTAGCTTGAGGAGTAGGGTGAGTGTATCCCCTGGTCATAGCGTTCGGTATATGGGTGAGGGGATTATCTCACTTTCAGGGAAGGAATATGACCGCCTCTATTTCGTCTATGTTTTGGGCCAAGTTGGTGAATGATTCCAACTTGGATAACTAGGTTATGTGAGCACACCTAGGGAGATAGCTCTTTAGAGGGAAATCATCCGGTGAGGGTATACTCGGAGGGATGGATATACATATGTTATATGTGTGGATGTTTTAGTAAAGGTACATATATAATGGTATTCAATATTATATGCGGGTAATAATACAGAGTGTGATGTATTTACTTTATATAACTTGTGACACGGTTATATGCTACTATTTAAGAAGGAATTAATTAAGTTAATTGTGAGATAACTTATAATATTCAAGAATTATTATACTCGGGTTTGAGTAGTATGGCAAGGGGAGGTTATACCAGGACTAGTTGGACGGGGTAGTACAACTAGGTGGGGTTAAGGTAACCGTTAGGTGTGCACATTAGTGGAGGGGTGAGAATGTCCACAAGGGAGTGAGACTCTAACTTATATATGAAGCGCATTCATGCATTTTAATTTCTGGAGTTAATTCACTTGCTAATATTTTCAAAATGTTTTGGGTTCTAAGCCTTTCTATAAAACTATTTTCAAAACCTTTTAGGTGTCCAGCCACAGGGACTCCAGGATTGATATTCTATTCCAAGGACATGGAGCTGCGGCATATGTGGATGCTAGAAGGAATTTGGATTAGACGCATCGCTCATTCATTCCTAGAGTAGGAATCATTCATCAGTTTCAGTTTTATTTAGGGCTTGTCACTCAGACTTCTCAGTACAGTTTTCAGATGTATTTTTTCAGGTGTTGAATATTTGTATTGGATTTCACTTTGGTGGCCGATGGTTTATTCGGCGAATTTGTTTAATTAATTATTCAGTTGAGTTTTATTCAGTTATGTGAATGGTTTATATTTATTTTTGCATGTACTGTTTTGTTAATTAAAAAGTTAAAATTTGGCACCAGTTTTGGAATACTAGGTGGTTAGTAAGTTTTAAAAAGTTTTCGACAGTGATGCTAAGGATGAACCAACTGGGATTCCTATTTTAATTTGGTATAGGACTGATCACCCGGTATTTTATTAGGCGGGTTGTCACAGATGGTATCATAGCTTCAGGTTCTAGTGTCCTTAGGATCTGTGCGGCTTTTCACGTTTCGGCTTAGCAATCTTTGATATAGAGCCCTATCATAGAATTGTTGTATTCTTATACATATGCGCATTTACGTTCTTCTACCATTTATTTTAATTGAGGGTGAACTCATATGATTTGATTCTCATTTCAGATGCCGCCCAGGAGAGAGAAAGAGAGAGAGAGAGAGAGAGTACCTAGGGCAGCAAGGGGAGATGAGACTAGAGAGGCTCAGCAGGAGCAAGAGTTACCGTAGCAAATGACAGAGATGATTTCGGCAGCACAAGTAGCTGAATTAGTGGCGCAGGCTATTGAAGCAATGATGATCGCTATGGCAAGGTACTTTCCACGAGATCAGCCACAAGTGTTAGTGGCACCAGATGTTCAGGCTCACGCGGGGCAGTCGGGGTGGCAGAAAGTACGAGAGGTCTTTCAAAAGGGCCATCCACCAGAGTTTTGAGGGGGTTCAGATGTGGTACTAGCATGTCAGTGGAAGAAAGATATTCAGCGTCACCTACGCATGGTAGATTGCAATGAGGTGCAGAAGCAAATGCTAGCTGTGACACCCCAACTAATTAAATACCGGGTAGCTACTCCTTTATTAAATTAATTCAAAATGCCAAGTTGGCTCAGCTAATAGCATCACTGTCGAAAACATTTTCATTATTACTAACCACCTAGTATTTAAAAAGTAAGTTGCCAAATTTTAATTAAAGTCTGATTAACATGCAACAAGTGTAATGAAGAATAATAACACCATTCACCATACTGAAGTAAATAGAATAACCATCACATAATGTAGATAAAGTCTGGAGGAAAACTCCTCACTACAAATCCCACAACTGAATTAAGTAACGAAATACTGAATACTAAATCAATACATGCCAAAGTCTAAAAAACTGAAATGGAAAGATGTCTCTAATAGAAATGGGCAACATGCCCTACAACTGATAGATAATGAATCTGGAATCCAAATGATAGAAGCGTCTACAAGCAAATCCCTGTAGCTTCCACAAACAGCTACAGCTCGTCACCTGAATGAGTATCCTATGCATGGTGTCCTTGTGGCTGGGCACCTAAAATGGTTTTACAAGAAAAATAGATTTGAAAGCAAACGGGTCAGAGCCCGAATGTGGAGATATTTTAAAAACCTGCAAGTGCTTTAAAACATTTAAAACATTAAATGTAAAATACATGTTAGGACGTGCACTCACATGATATTCTCACCTCTCGTCTAACTGTGCACTCCTAACGTAAGTACCCATCTAAAACGACTCAAACCACTAGCTAAGTGACATCATATCTAGCTAGACTGGCATAGGTTTTTCCCTTATTACTCGGTTCCCAATTAACATTAAAACGATCTCAATTAAATAGGGGCTTAACATAAATTCAGGTTCTCACAAAAGTAATACAACTCAGTATAGATTATCCCATTTATATTTTTTCCATATTTAAACACCCATTGCCATATGAAAATTCCCATTATAAAGCGTATATTTTCCACAACATAAATATACAATATAAACACCCCGAGGCTAAGCTGCGGTGCACACATACTCTGCTATCCATCCCGGTACATCACGTACATAAGGATTACGCATTCTGAATCTCTCAGGAATCGTTCAGATAACACAAATCACAAGTAATGGAGGCGAACACAGTCACATCACATGGGTCACGCACATACCTATGCTCCCACGATCAGCGGACTTATTAACATCCCAATAAGTCTTTCTCTGACCTATGTTCATCGAGGTAACCAGTCTAAATCCGGGCAACACAAGGATTAGAGGGCCCTAAGCGAACGCAAACCCCCCGTGATAGCAAGTATGGTATGTACACACACGAATCATATACCAATACTAAGTAAACACGCATCTTAGTAATCACCGTAGTTTAATTGTAGTACTTTTCTCAATCTAGTACCAATATATAATATATACAATTTATACGATTCTGGTTTATAATCATACGCGCCATAAGTTATTCTCACGTCGTAGTAGACACTCACGTCTCAACCCAACTATCCCTTTAATTTAAATCGCTCGTATATAATTTACTCCTCAAAATAACCCAAACGTCCCAAATCTATAAATACATCATCAAAGGAAGGTTATCTATATCCTCGAGCAAGATTATGGGACTCCCAAAATCAAAACAGGCCAAAAAGGCCTAAATTGTCAACTCGTTCGAAGTCTCGTTCGAACGAGGCTGTTCGAACGAGATTCAGTTCGTTCGAACGAACTGTACCTTCTAACGACATCTCGTTCGAACGAAGGTATCGAACGAAATTCCCTTTCGTTAGAAGCGACTGGTCAACTCGTTAGAAGCTCGTTCGAACAAGCTCGTTCGAACGACCTGGGGAGGCCTTCTAACGACCGACCAGTTTCAAGCCCATAATTTCTTAGTTACGTTTTTTCACCAATTCTACTCCTCAAATCTCCTCTAAAATTAGTCCCAACGATTGTTTTAAGATCTCTAGTCAATCCTAAACATATTATAGTCACATCCTAACACGTTTTAAAGGATTAATTCATCCTAACATCAATGAATTTACAAATCTCTACACTTTTCCCCCAATTTCTCAAGAACATGAACCCTAAACTTTTAAGTCCTCAATTAGTCCATTCTAAATCCGTTTTTCTTACATCCAACATATATTAATACCAGAATAATCATCTCTATATGATTCTACATGCAATTTGCCCTCAATATTCAAGTTCTAAGTCCAAATAACATGGGTTTTCATTTATCTTCCAAGAACAATTGTAAATCTTCAAATTATCTAACATGGAGGAAACATTCTATGAATTAAAAGAAATTAAATCACTTGCCTCGATTGTCTCTGAATTTGGTGTTGATTTTGTAAAGGTTTTCTGCAGAATTCCTTCTCCTTCTCTCCCTCTCTAAGCTTTCCTCCAATGGCTATGGTGGCTAGGGTTTGTTTTGGGGAAACTTAGAAAACCTAATCTAACAACCCCCGTAGCTTGTTGGGTTAATATGGGTTGGTTAGTGGCTTAGTGGGTCAATTCCCAATCAGATTAAAACTCTTAATTTTCGTCACTTTTAATTCTCCAAAAATACAAAATTACCAAAATACCCTTTATGTTGCCGGTACGGCCTAAAAATACCCCGGGACCCAAACTAAACCCCCAGCTAGTATTTTCTGACTATCTCGACCCTTCCGGACGCGTTGGCGCACTCAAAACGACCATACAGTTAATAGAATTTAAATTCACTTTTATAATAAAAATAATTATATCCCGACGCGACTGTCACACGCGTCCCAATAAAATGACCAAATTGTCGTATATTAATCTCACGACAAATTTTATAATTCAATATTCATATATCACCATATATACTCAATATAGTCAAATACCAACTCACATCTCGCTAGTATTTTATCCGGATTAATTTCCAATTAATTCTCATTTAATTAATTAATCCCAAAAATAAATATAGCCAAAAATACGGGGTATTACATACTTCCCCCCTAATAACTGAATTTCGTCCCAAAATTCGAAACTAGAAAGTACCTGCTAAAAACAACTCTGGATAACGTTCGCGCATCTCATCCTCGCGCTCCCATGTGGACTCCTCGACATTGTGATGTCGCCAATGAACACGCACTAACGGAACCATCTTTGACCGCAGCTTCCTCTCACTTCGGTCCAAAATAGCAATCGGCCCCTCCTCGTAGGAGCTATCCGGCTGGAGATCGATGTCCTCCACAGCAATGTGAGAATGAGCCAAATTATCTCTAAGGTATTTCCTTAGCGAGGAAATATGGAACACATCGTGAATCCGTTGCAAATGCTCCGGTAATCCAAGTCTATACGCAACCGGTCCGATCCGCTCAATAATAGGAAACGGCCCCACATACCTTGGTGCCAACTTCCCCTTCTTCTCGAAACGCATAATCCCCTTCATAGGAGATACTCTGAGCAAAACTTGGTCCCCCACTTGGAACTCCCTGAAAAATCTCTTCGCATCAGCATAACTCTTCTGCCGGTCTTGAGCTACCCGAATGCGACTACGAATCAACTCAATCCTTGCCGAAGTATCCTGAATCACTTTCGGCCCAAGTAGTTTGTTGTCCCCCACCTCTAACCAACATGCTGGTGAACGACAAGGCCTACCGTACAATGCTTCAAACGGAGCCATGCCAATAGTGAACTGATAGGAGTTGTTGTAAGCAAACTCTACCAGTGGAAGGTATTGCTCCCATCCACCTCCAAAGTCAATAATGCACATGCGTAGCATGTCCTCCAACATCTGATTTGTGCGCTCTGTCTGCCCATCGGTCTGCGGATGATAAGCCGTACTCAACCGCAATTCCGTGCCCATGGCCTCCTGGAAACTCTCCCAAAACCTCGAAACAAATATCTTGTCTCTGCCAGACACGATATTTAGGGGCACACCGTGAAGTCTCACAACCTCTGAAATGAAGAGCTGGGCATACTGTCCCGTAGTGTAGTCAGTCCTTATGGGTAAAAAGTGAGCGACTTTGGACAACCTGTCCACAATTACCCAAACGGAGTCGTGACCCCTCTGCGACGTAGGCAACCCCGTGATAAAGTCCATGGATATTCTCTTCCACATCCACACCGGGACCTCCAACGGCTGTAGCAGTCCTGCCGGTCTCTGATGATCCACTTTTACTAGCTGGCAAGTGGCGCATTTCGAAACAAACTCAGCGATATCTCTCTTCATACCGCTCCACCAATACTGGCATCTCATGTCTTGGTATATTTTGTCCCCTCCGGGATGTACCGCTAACCGTGAGCTGTGTGACTCTGCCATCACCTCATGTCGCAATTTCTCCCCTTCTGGAACCACTAATCTCCCATTGAAGCGTAATCCCCCCTATCTTCGAAAATCCCCGAATGAACCTCCTGTAGTATCCTACTAGGCCCAAGAAACTACGAATTTCAGTCGGTGTCGTGGTCCCACTCCCTCACCGCGGATACCTTCCCCGGATCAACAGATATCCCCCGGTCGGAAATAATGTGTCCCAAAAACTGGACCTCCTTCAGCCAAAACCCGCATTTCTCATATTTTGCATACAACTCGTTCTGACGAAGTGTCTGCAAAACCTGTCTCAAATGCTCGGCGTGCTCCTCCTCTGTCTGGGAGTAAACCAGTATATCATCAATGAAGACAATGACAAACTGATCTAGGAAATCCCTGAACACTCTGTTCATCAAGTCCATAAACACTGCTGGAGCGTTGGTCAAACCAAAAGGCATAACCCGAAACTCGTAAGAACCATATCTCGATAAGAACGCAGTCTTCGAGACATCCTCCTCCCTGATACGCAACTGATGGTACCCCGATCTCAAATCAATCTTCGAGAAGAAAGAAGCTCCTCTCAACTGGTCGAATAAGTCATCGATTCGAGGTAACGGATACTTATTCCGTATCGTGACCTCATTCAACTCTCGGTAGTCCACACACAATCTCAGTGAACCGTCCCACTTCTTTACAAACAAAACTGGAGCGCCCCAAGGTGAGGTACTCCTGCGAATAAAGCCCTGACCTAACAGTTGCTCAATCTGATCTCGTAGCTCTCGCATCTCTGCCGGAGCCATACGGTACGGTGCGCGTGCTATAGGCCTCGTATCTGGCAATAGGTCTATAACAAAGTCTATCTCTCGACTGGGGGGTAGGCCTAGTATCTCCTGAAACACATCCGAATACTCCCTGACAACCGGGATCAAATCTAAAGGAATCACAACCTCCTTAGAGGTATCCTCCTCTATGTAATACAGATGAGCGGTCGATCCTCCCTCTGGGTGAGGCATCGCCACTACAAACATCTCTTGCCCCAGAATGGCAAAAACAATGCTCCCGCTGAAGCAATCAATCATGGCTCTATAATCTACGAGCCAATCCATACTGATAATCACATCGTGAACATGCATATCTAATACCAACATGTCTGCAGGTAATACCAAACCACCAATCTCTACCCCCACTCCCCGGCATATAAAGAATATAAGTGACCCACTCCCCAATGGTGAGTCGACACACGTCACTGTGCTCTCTGTCGTAGCTAACAATCCTAAGGCTTTCGCGAAATGTGTAGCTATAAAACAATGTGTAGCACCCGTATCAAACAACACCCGACCCATAGTGCCATGGATAGGAAACGTACCCTCAATCGCGGGCGGTGCCTGTGGAACTGCTGCCTGGTGGACGTTGTAGACACGTCCATACTGTAGCTGCCCCTGCTGAACTGGGACTGCTGGAATGGGTGGCAATGCTGCCATCTGTGGCGGTACGGGGAGAGCCGCGGGAAACATAGGCCTCTGCGGCTCCTGGCGAGCACCCTGCTGCTGCTACTGTGGGGCCCTGTGTAATACCCTGTATTTTTATGCTATATTAATTTGGGGGTTTTATTAAATTTAATGAGAGTGAATTATTTAATAAAAATCCAAAAATTAATTATGTTATAATTATTAACGTGACGAGAGTTAGTAATTATATAAAAATTGTCGAATATTACTAATGAGCATAGTAATATATGATATGGGTTATATTAAAGGTCACAAGTGAATGAAATGTCAATTTTGAGAATTTTAGTCGGGACGCGCCCGTGTCGCGTCGGGACTAATTATTGAGATATAAAAGTAAATATTTTATAAGTTGTTCGTATGGTCATTTTGAGTGTGCCAACGCGTCCGGAAGGGTCGAGATAGTCAGAAAAGTGTACCCGGGGGATTAGTTTGGGTCTCGGGATGTTTTTAGGCTTAATTAGTGACCCGGGAGGGCATTTTGGTCATTTTACAAAATAGGGTAATTAAACCCACGAATTTCAGCCATCATTAGCAGCCATTTAAGTCAGCTTTTAGGGTTAGAACATTCAGAACCCTAGAACGGCCATTGGAGTAGAGAGGAGAGAGCTCTCAAGGTGATTCAAGGCCAAAAACACCACCATTTGCACCACCGTCACCACCAACGCGTAGATCGCGAGGAGGAGAACGCAACCACACCAATATCAGCAGGAAACCAGACCTCTGAAATCCCAGGCAAGTGTTGAACTTCCGTATTTTCGTTGGTGCAATATTCATATTAGTGTAGGAATGATTAGGAGTGTAATCAATGGAAGAAAACCCCATTTTTGGTAGGGATTTGCATGTAGAAAACATTATAACCATATTCTGGAATTATTATGTAAAGTAGATGATTAACCCACGAATTTTTGATGATATGTTAGAAGGAAATTCTGGAGAAAACTGATTAGAACAAAAGTTAAGAAAACATTAGGGTTCTTGATGTTTAAATGAGATTTTGGGTTGTTTAACCATGTTTAATGATGGATATACGCATGCTTAACGTTAAAAACATATGGAAATATGTTATTATGTTTGTAGTAGGAGTTTTGGGACGATTACTGTTGGAAAATATTGATTTGGGTGAAGAATTTTGGTAAAACCCGTAACTGCACTTCTGCAGGATTTCGCAGACCTGCTTGATCGATCGATCGAGCCTAGAGCTTCGATCGATCGAAGATTCGATCGATCGAGCCCCAGACCTCGATCGATCGACCCTTCCTGGCAGACTCTTATTTCCCCTTGTTTAATTAATTGAACATGATTCATCGTGAAATAGCTTTTGGGCTTTATGAATAAAATGTTTTGGGATATAGGAGAGACCAGTAGGGCATATGATTAAGTGTTGAGAACTTTATTATGAGATGATAATTGTATTTTAGGGACAATTATTTAAAGGACGAGGAAACTACGTAATTCAAGTGAGAGATTACGTCAAATACTTATGATAGTGAATAGAAATTTACCTACTGATTTTGCTACTTGGATGGATAGAATCCACGAGTGTCACGTAACTAGTGAGAAAACACTTCGAGTTAAGGTTAGAGACGAAACCTTATACGTAATCATAAAAATGGGAAATTAAGGATAAATGTTGTGACTATGGGTAATGGGAGGAACCAATATTAATATGATGAATGGGTATATTTATATGATTGTGTGTACATATATTATATACATGTGAAAAACGTACCCGCGCTACTTGCTATCCTTGAGGTTACCGCGCTGGGACAATCTTATCCTGTGTTGCTTTATGGGGGATATTGATTCGTACCCTAGAAGATAGAGATCCTAGGTACGGGCTATCAGATTGATAGTCGGATGGTCCTAAGAGACGTGTGGGTATGTACTGACCTCTTGGACTTGGAATCTATGCTTCGGCTCAACGTTGTTTTGTATATGTTAATACAGTTCGAGAGTGATTCCGAACTTGTATTTCCCTTTGTGTGAGCGATACGGGGATTGGATAGCAGAGTATGCCCGCACCATAGTTTAGTTGGGGTGCTGTTATATATATATATTATACGAGTAGTTAATATATATATGAGGTTATAAACTTTAAACTGCCTACTGTGATTTGATAAGTAGGACATAGTTGTTGACGCAATAATAAATACTTGTTTTGTGAAAGTATGAGAAGACCAGGGAAACTGTATAATTTAATGAAGCTAAAACGAGAGGAGTGCTACAAATTGAAAGTAACCTTTTTAAAACATTGTCATCGTTCGGTTTTAAAAACTTATGAGTAAGTTATGATAAACTAAATTATTTGGGAAGGTTAGTACGATAGGCGTGCACATTAGAAGAGAGGTGAGAATTTCTCAAGAGAGTGTTGAACTAATATGATTTGCATTGGCCTGTATCAATTTAAATACTTGCTTAACGTATTTTAAAATCAAACACACTTTCGGGCTCTGACCCGTTTCTTTTCCTCTCTCTCTCTCTCTTGTATATATATATGTATATTTTCAGGTGCCCAGCCACAGGGGCGTCTTGCTTAGGATCCCTTGAGAAGAACGAGCTGCAGCTTAGGTGGGAGTTGCAGGTCCCTTGAGTAAACGGCTTCTGTTATTGACTCCACTCCTATTATTCTCATTTATTGGGCACGTGTCGCCCTTTTCATCATTTCATTTGTTGTTGGGATTTTGTATTTCATTTATTTCCAGTATTGTTCTATGGGATTTATTCAGGATGGATTTGTGGTTTTAGTTCCATTTGTTGACATTCGATTGACGAATGTATTATGTTATTTGGTTTATTGTGGTGTGATTCTTTATTGTAGAAATGTTGTTTTAATTAAAATAAATCTTTTTCTTTAATTTAAATTTGGAAAGTTTAGTATGGAAAATGTTTTGACACTTAGCTTAATTATCTAGGGTGTTAAATTGGAAAAATTATTTTTATCGACAGTGATGCTGAGAATGAACCAAATGTTTACCTTGATTTAATTTAATAAAGGAGTGATCGCCCGGTATTTAATTAGGCGGGGTGTCACAGGTGGTATCAGAGCATCAGGTTCTAGTGTCCATAGGATCTGTACGGCTTATTTCGCTTTCAGCTTAACGTTTTTGCTATAGAGCCCTATTTTTAGGATTGTTGTATTCCTGCTTTTACGTTTAAGTCTTCAGCTATTTGAGATTCGATGATAACTGTAGACTGATAAATTTTGTTCACGTTTCAGATGCCTCCGAGACGTGCTCCGAGAGATAGGCGTGCCCAGGCCGAGCAACCAGCAGCTCCGGCACCAGGCACAATGAATGCTAATGAAGTAGCCGCCATAGTTGCTCAGGCGGTGAATGCCGCGATAGCGGTGATTCAGCAGGCTCCACCCCAGGTTCAGGCAGTGACGCCAGTACCAGCACAGCTTCCATCTGCATGGGAGAGGGTTCGGGATGCTTTTCAGAAAGCACATCCCCCTGAGTTCTCTGGTAGCTCCGACATTGTCACGGTTAACCAATGGAAGAAAGACATCCAGCGGCATCTTCGCATGTATGCGTGCACCGAAGTACAAAAGCAGTTATTGGCTTCCTTTAAGCTGGTGGGAGCCGCGTTGCAGTGGTGGGAGTCCACTACTACTTTGGAGGAGAGGGACACGATCCCTATTCAGATGTTCTGGGAGCGGTTTGACCGCAAGTACTTTCCACCTGCAGTGCAGACTGAGATGAGGCGGAAACTACTAAATCTGAAGCAAGATAATCTTACTGTAGCAGAGTATGAGGAGGAGTTCACGAGACTTCTCACCATTGTGCCAGATGAGGCACCTACTGAGAGCAAGAAGATTTTGTTGTTTGTCGACGGGTTAGCTTGGAGGATCCGTCAGCACCTTATTGGGAACTTATCCCTGAGTACGTTCACTGATGTACTCAATGCAGCGTTACTACATTGCCAGGATCACCGCTTCCATCTTCAAGGAAGCAAGAGAGCAGGAGAGTCTAGTCAGCAGGGCAGGACCGGGGGTAACGGTGCCAGTGGGGCACCATCTCATGGACAGACTCGTCAGCACGAGCAGAGTTCCCATCAGGGGGACCCTGCTAAGCGATTCCGTTCGGGTGATCCCAGGCAGGGAAATGGGAGTTATAGGCAGGGCCAGCCTAATCAGCAGGGTCAGCACCGACAACAGGGTCAGCAACAGGGCCAGCAGGGCCAATGGCGTGGAGGTAACGGCCAGCAGGGCCGTGGTCAGCAGGGACAGAGGGGAGGTAATTTCAAAGACCGGTGTTTTGTGTGCGGCAAACACGGCCATAAGCGTCAGGATTGCCCAGAAGGCGATAGGGCCCCACAGCAGCAGGGAGCCCGTAATGAGCCACAGAGGCCACTTTTTCCACCTGCCCTTCCAGCTCCAGCCCAAGCGCCAGCCCTACCAGCCATTCCAGCAGCTCCAGTGCAGCAGGGGCAGTTACAGTATGGACGTGTCTATAACGTCCACCAGGCAGCAGCTCCACAGGCAC
The DNA here is from genome assembly GCA_949130495.1 of Sambucus nigra. Classification (NCBI taxonomy): domain Eukaryota; kingdom Viridiplantae; phylum Streptophyta; class Magnoliopsida; order Dipsacales; family Adoxaceae; genus Sambucus; species Sambucus nigra. The sequence goes on from OX422218.1 coordinate 154,413,414, forward strand.
CACCCGCGATTGAGGGTACGTTTCCTATCCATGGTACTATGGGTCGGGTTTTATTTGATACGGGGGCCACGCATCGTTTTATAGCTACGCATTTTGCGAAGGCCTTAGGGTTGTTAGCCACAACAGAGAGCACAATGACGTGTGTAGACTCACCATTGGGGAGTGGGTCACTTATTTTCTTTATATGCCGAGGAGTGGGGATAGAGATCGGTAGTCTGGTATTACCTGCAGACATGTTAGTTTTAGACATGCATGAGCACGATGTGATTATCGCTATGGATTGGCTCGCAGCTTATAGAGCCATGATTGATTGCTTCGGTGGGAGCATTGTTTTTGCCATTTTGGGACAGGAGATGTTTGTAGTGGCGATGCGTCGCCCAGAGGGAGGCTCGACCGCTCATTTGTATTACATAGAGGAGGATACCTCTAAGGAGGTTGTGATTCCTTTGGATTCGATCCCTGTTGTTAGGGAGTATTCCGATGTGTTTCAGGAGATACCAGGCCTACCGCCCAGTCGTGAGATAGAATTCGTTATAGATTTATTGCCAGATACGAGACCTATAGCACGCGCACCGTACCGTATGGCTCCGGCAGAGATGCGAGAGCTACGAGATCAGATAGAGCAGCTATTAGGTCAGGGTTTCATTCGTAGGAGTACCTCACCTTGGGGCGCTCCAGTCTTATTTGTAAAGAAGAGAGATGGTTCACTGAGATTGTGCGTGGACTACCGGGAATTGAACAAGGTCACGATACGGAATAAGTATCCGTTACCTCGAATAGATGATCTATTCGACCAGTTGAGGGGAGCGAATTTCTTTTCGAAGATAGATCTGAGGTCGGGGTACCATCAGCTACGTATTAGGGAGCAGGATGTTTCAAAGACTGCATTCTTGACGAGATATGGGTGTTACGAGTTCAGAGTGATGCCGTTTGGCCTCACTAATGCTCCAGCCGTATTCATGGACTTAATGAATCGAGTGTTCAGAGAGTTCTTGGATCAGTTTGTCATTGTCTTCATAGATGACATCCTGATATATTCCCATTCCGAGGAGGAGCATGCCGAGCACTTGAGGCAGGTTCTTCAGACTCTGCGAGAGCATCAGTTGTATGCTAAGTACGAGAAGTGTGGATTCTGGTTGCGAGAGGTACAGTTCTTGGGCCATGTTGTTTCTGAGCAAGGGATAGCAGTTGACCCGAGTAAGGTATCAGCAGTGAGGGAGTGGGGACAGCCCACGACACCGACAGAGGTACGTAGTTTCTTGGGGTTAGCCGGATACTACAGGAGATTTATTCGGGGATTCTCCAAGATAGCGGGTTCGTTGACGAATTTGACTCGCAAAGGGATACCGTATGTTTGGGATGATGCTTGTCAATTAGCTTTCGACGAGCTGAAAGACAAGCTTACTTCAGCACCAGTCCTTGCCTTACCGAAACCGGGTGTGGAGTACCTGGTTTACACTGATGCGTCTTTACGGGGACTTGGAGGAGTACTCCAGCAGGAGGAGAAGGCTATAGCTTTTGCTTCCCGCAAGCTTAAGCCGCATGAGAAGAATTACCCCACCCACGACCTGGAGTTAGCAGCGGTCGTCTTTGCATTGAGAATTTGGAGGCACTATCTATTGGGAGAGAAATTCCATTTGTTCACAGACCATAAATCACTGCAGTACCTGTTCACTCAGCGAGAGCTGAATATGCGTCAGCGCAGGTGGTTAGAGTTTGTGAAAGATTACCAGTTCGATATAGAGTATCATCCGGGGAAGGCCAACGTAGTTGCTGATGCGTTGAGCCGTAGACCGGTAGAAGATGTAGCGGACATCTGGAAAGCAAAGTGGAAAGAGCTGGGTCACTAAGACGCCGTAGCACGTTCTTTCATATCCGTGATGTCAGTCACACCCGAGATTGTTACGAGGGTGATACAGGCGCAGACCACAGATCTGTTTTTCCAGGAGAAGATTGTGCGACTTCTAGCCGAGGGTGCTGAGTCCTATTCTGTTAGTTCTGATGGAGGTTTGCGGTTTAATGGGAGATTGGTGGTTCCAGAAGGAGCAGAGTTACGTCATGAATTTATTACTCATTCTCATGGGTCCCGATTTGCAGTACATCCGGGAGGCGATAAGATGTACCAGGATATGAGGCGACAATACTGGTGGAGTGGGATGAAGAAAGACATTGCTGAGTTTGTGGCCAAGTGTTCTACCTGCCAGCTGGTTAAGGTGGACCACCAGAAACCGTCAGGATTGCTTCAGCCATTGGAAGTACCCGCGTGGAAGTGGGAGAGTATTTCCATGGACTTCATTATAGGGTTGCCTACATCACAGAGGGGCCACGATTCTATCTGGGTGATTGTAGACCGTCTGACCAAGGTGGCTCATTTTCTATCGGTGCGGACAGATTATACCACGGGTCAGTATGCTCAGTTGTTCATCGCTGAGATAGTCAGATTACACGGGGTGCCCCTGAATATTGTGTCCGATAGAGACAAGATTTTCGTGTCGCGTTTTTGGGAAAGCTTTCAGGAGGCTATGGGTACTGAGTTGAGGTTGAGTTCAGCTTATCACCCACAGACAGATGGGCAGACAGAGCGTACTAATTAGATGTTAGAAGATATGCTACGCATGTGTGTTCTTGATTTTGGAGGAGGTTGGGAGCCACACCTTCCACTGGTAGAGTTTGCTTATAATAACTCTTATCAGTTCACGATTGGTATAGCTCCATTTGAGGCTTTGTATGGCAGGCCTTGTCGTTCCCCAACTTGTTGGCTTGAGGTGGGGGATGACAAGTTGCTAGGACCAGAGGTGATTCAGGAGACCTCTGCGAGGATTGAGATGATCAGGGGTCGCATTCGAGTAGCCCAGGACAGACAAAAGAGCTATGCCGATGCGAAACGGTTCTTCAGGGAGTTTGATGTGGGGGACCAAGTGTTACTGCGTGTGCCTCCTATGAAAGGAGTGATGAGGTTCGGGAAGAAAGGAAAGTTGGCTTCGAGGTACGTGGGACCATTTCCCATCATAGAGAGGATTGGGCCAGTTGCATACAGATTGGGACTGCCGGAACATCTACATCGCATTCACGATGTATTTCACATCTCGTCGTTGAGACGATACCTTCGATATGATATGGCCCATACTCACATCGCGATAGAGGAGATCGACTTACAGCCTGATAGCTCCTACGAGGAGAGACCGGTGGCTATCCTAGACTATAGTGAGAGGAGATTGAGTTCGAAGATAGTTCCACTTGTGCGGGTCCAGTGGGAACACCATAATGTGGAGGAATCCACTTGGGAGCGTGAGGCAGATATGCGCGAGAGATATCCAGATTTGTTCTTATCAGGTATGCCTTATTTTCCAAATTTCGGGACGAAATTACGTTATTAGGGGGGACCTGTGTAATACCCCGTATTTTTATGCTATATTAATTTGGGGATTTTATTAAATTTAATGAGAGTGAATTATTTAATAAAAATCCGGAAATTAATTATGTTATAATTATTAACGTGACGAGAGTTAGTAATTATATAAAAATTGTCGAATATTACTAATGAGCATAATAATATATGATATGGGTTATATTAAAGGTCACAAGTGAATGAAATGTCAATTTTGAGAATTTTAGTCGGGACGCGCCCGTGTCGCGTCGGGACTAATTATTGAGATATAAAAGTAAATATTTTATAAGTTGTTCGTATGGTCATTTTGAGTGCGCCAACGCGTCCGGAAGGGTCGAGATAGTCAGAAAAGTGTACCCGGGGGTTTAGTTTGGGTCTCAGGATGTTTTTAGGCTTAATTAGTGACCCGGGAGGGCATTTTGGTCATTTTACAAAATAAGGTGAAAGCGGTGATCCTAGCAGTGTAACAAAGCAGCGTTAACCACATCAGAATAAGTGGCCAACGAAAGGTTCCCTAACAGATGCTGATGGATCCTCCATGTCAACCCGTCGGTGAATTTCTCAATCTTCTTCTTTTCTGTTGGTATCTCATCCGGAACGATATTCAACAGATTCGTGAACTCGGCCTCATACTCGGCCACAGTCTTACCCTCCTGCTTCAGACTCATCAATTTCCTCCTCATTTCCGTATGAACAGCCGACGGAAAGTACATGCGGTCAAACCGCACCCAGAAGTCCTGAATAGTGAGAGTATCCCTCTCCTCCACAGTGGTAATAGACTCCCACCACTGCAGTGCAGATCCAACTAGCTTGAAAGTAGCTAGCACCTGCTTCTGAACGTCCGTGCACTCATACATCCTTAAGTGCCTCTGCATATCCTTCCTCCACTGGCTCGAGACTACCACATCTGAGCTACCTGCAAACTCTGGCGGATGCGCTTTCTGAAAAGCGTCACGTACACACTCCCAAGCAGACGGGAATGCATTTACCTGTACTGGCGTGGCAACCGGCGCCTGAGGTGGTGCCTGCTGGACTACAGCAATTGCGGCATTTACCGCTTGGGCTACAATGGCTGCAACCTCAGCGGCGTTCATCATGCCCTGAACTGGAACGGGCTGGGGTTCGGGCGTTGCATCCCTGGGAACTCGTCGTGCACGTCGTGGAGGCATCTGAAATAAGAACAAAGTTTATAAGTTCACTGTTTATAAACTTAATATAGCTGAAGAAAGAAGCATACACAAAAAGAGTACAACAGTCCTAAAATATAGGGCTCTATATCAAAGAAACTTAGCGGAAACATAATAGCCGTACAGATCCTAAAGGACACTAGAACCTGATGCTCTGATACCACCTGTGACACCCCGACTAATTAAATACCGGGTAGCTACTCCTTTATTGAATTAATTCAAAATGCCAAGTTGGCTCAGCTAATAGCATCACTGTCAAAAACATTTTCATTATTACTAACCACCTAGTATTTAAAAAGTAAGTTGCCAAATTTTAATTAAAGTCTGATTAACATGCAACAAGTGTAATGAAGAATAATAACACCATTCACCATACTGAAGTAAATAGAATAACCATCACATAATGTAGATAAAGTCTGGAGGAAAACTCCTCACTACAAATCCCACAACTGAATTAAGTAACGAAATACTGAATACTAAATCAATACATGCCAAAGTCTGAAAAACTGAAATGGAAAGATGTCTCTAATAGAAATGGGCAACATGCCCTACAACTGATAGATAATGAATCTGGAATCCAAATGATAGAAGCGTCTACAAGCAAATCCCTGTAGCTTCCACAAACAGCTACAGCTCGTCACCTGAATGAGTATCCTATGCATGGTGTCCTTGTGGCTGGGCACCTAAAATGGTTTTACAAGAAAAATAGATTTGAAAGCAAACGGGTCAGAGCCCGAATGTGGAGATATTTTAAAAACCTGCAAGTGCTTTAAAACATTTAAAACATTAAATGTAAAATACATGTTAGGACGTGCACTCACATGATATTCTCACCTCTCGTCTAACTGTGCACTCCTAACGTAAGTACCCATCTAAAACGACTCAAACCACTAGCTAAGTGACATCATATCTAGCTAGACTGGCATAGGTTTTTCCCTTATTACTCGGTTCCCAATTAACATTAAAACGATCTCAATTAAATAGGGGCTTAACGTAAATTTAGGTTCTCACAAAAGTAATACAACTCAGTATAGATTATCCCATTTATATTTTTTCCATATTTATACACCCATTGCCATATGAAAATTCCCATTATAAAGTGTATATTTTCCACAACATAAATATACAATATAAGCACCCCGAGGCTAAGCTGCGGTGCACACATACTCTGCTATCCATCCCAGTACATCACGTACATAAGGATTACGCATTCCGAATCTCTCATTAATCGTTCAGATAACACAAATCACAAGTAATGGAGGCGAACACAGTCACATCACATGGGTCACGCACATACCTACGCTCCCACGATCAGCGGACTTATTAACATCCCAATAAGTCTTTCTCTGACCTATGTTCATCGAGGTAACCAGTCTAAATCCGGGCAACACAAGGATTAGAGGGCCCTAAGCGAACGCAAACCCCCCGTGATAGCAAGTATGGTAGGTATGTCATACACACGAATCATATACCAATACTAAGTAAACACGCATCTTAGTAATCACCGTAGTTTAATTGTAGTAGTTTTCTCAATCTAGTACCAATATATAATATATACAATTTATACGATTTCGGTTTATAATCATACGCGCCATAAGTTATTCTCACGTCGTAGTAGACACTCACGTCTCAACCCAACTATCCCTTTAATTTAAATCGCTCGTATATAATTTACTCCTCAAAATAACCCAAACGTCCCAAATCTATCCATACATCATCAAAGGAAGGTTATCTATATCCTCGAGCAAGATTACGGGACTCCCAAAATCAAAACAGGCCAAAAAGGCCTAAACTGTCAACTCGTTCGAAGTCTCGTTCGAACGAGGCTGTTCGAACGAGATTCAGTTCGTTCGAACGAACTGTACCTTCTAACGACATCTCGTTCGAACGAAGGTATCGAACGAAATTCCCTTTCGTTAGAAGCGACTGGTCAACTCGTTAGAAGCTCGGTTGAACGAGCTCGTTCGAACGACCTGGGGAGGCCTTCTAACGACCGACCAGTTTCAAGCCCAGAATTTCTTAGTTACGTTTTTTCACCAATTCTACTCCTCAAATCTCCTCTAAAATTAGTCCCAACGATTGTTTTAAGATCTCTAGTCAATCCTAAACATATTATAGTCACATCCTAACACGTTTTAAAGGATCAATTCATCCTAACATCAATGAATTTACAAATCTCTACACTTTTCCCCCAATTTCTCAAGAACATGAACCCTAAACTTTTAAGTCCTCAATTAGTCCATTCTAAATCCGTTTTTCTTACATCCAACATATATTAATACCAGAATAATCATCTCTATATGATTCTACATGCAATTTGTCCTCAATATTCAAGTTCTAAGTCCAAACAACATGGGTTTTCATTTATCTTCCAAGAACAATTGTAAATCTTCAAATTATCTAACATGGAGGAAACATTCTATGAATTAAAAGAAATTAAATCACTTGCCTCGATTGTCTCTGAATTTGGTGTTGATTTTGTAAAGGTTTTTTGCAGAATTCCTTCTCCTTCTCTCCCTCTCTAAGCTTTCCTCCAATGGCTATGGTGGCTAGGGTTTGTTTTGGGGAAACTTAGAAAACCTAATCTAACAACCCCCGTAGCTTGTTGGGTTAATATGGGTTGGTTAGTGGCTTAGTGGGTCAATTCCCAATCAGATTAAAACTCTTAATTTTCGTCACTTTTAATTCTCCAAAAATACAAAATTACCAAAATACCCTTTATGTTGCCGGTATGGCCTAAAAATACCCCGGGACCCAAACTAAACCCCCGGCTAGTGTTTTCTGACTATCTAGACCCTTCCAGACGCGTTGGCGCACTCAAAACGACCATACGGTTAATAGAATTTAAATTCACTTTTATAATAAAAATAATTATATCCCGACGCGACTGTCACACGCGTCCCAATAAAATGACCAAATTGCCGTATATTAATCTCACGACAAATTTCATAATTCAATATTCATATATCACCATATATACTCAATATAGTCAAATACCAACTCACATCTCGCTAGTATTTTATCCGGATTAATTTCTAATTAATTCTCATTTAATTAATTAATCCCAAAAATAAATATAGCCAAAAATACGGGGTATTACACTAGCCACTTTTAGTTTAGTGGGAGCAGCGCTACAGTGATGGGAGTCGATCACCACAGTTGAGGAAAGGGATACAGTAACTATTGCCTAGTTTTGGGTGCGGTTCGACCGCAAGTATTTTCCGCCAGCAGTTGAGACTGAAATGAGGAGGAAATTTAGAGAGGTAACACAAGGGGACCGTTCGGTGGCCGATTACGAGGAAGAATTCACTCGTTTGGCAAATTTTGTACCGGATGAGGTAAGCGACGAAGAAAGAAAGAAGTCAAAGTTCATGGATGGGTTAGTCTGGAGGATCAGACAACATTTGATTGGTAATCCCGCATTAGTAACTTATACGGACGTCGTAAATGCAGCACTCCTGCAATTTCAGGAACATCGCTTCCACGTGAGAGGAAGCAATGGGGGAGGGGAAACCAGTCAGTCGGATAAAGCGAAAGGGAAAAGTACCTGTGGGGTATCTCAGCAGCAGACAGGGGGACATCAGGGGCAGGATTTTCGGCAGGGGAATCAGGCCAAGCGATTTAGGTCTGGAGGCTATCGACAGGATGGCCAGGACTTCCGACAAGGCCAATAAGGAAGGGATTAGTGGCAGGGTGAATTTATTAGGAGGTGTTTCATTTGTGGGGAAGCGGAACACGTGAAAAGAGATTGTCCTCAGCAAGGAAGGGGTCAACTACAGGATGAGGTCCTGGATGTACAACCACTACAACAAGTCATGGGTGCGTTCAGGCAAAGGGAAGCTGCTCCGGACCCCGAGGATCAACCATTGCAGCTGGAGTATGGAGTTAATTATCTTTTATCCTATGGGAATGGGGTATGTTTTGAGTGACAGGAGGGTGTCACAATATAAGAATTTTTTTTCTTTCACTAGAGTTCGGGGGTAAGTCGAATTTAGTGGGTGCGCAGGCTGTAACAGCCATAATATGTAGATAAAATTTTTGTGGGGTAGAAAAATTCTTTGGTGTTATCCACGGGGGAGTGGAGGTGTACACCGAGAGAAGGTTTGAATTATGCGAGGGGTTACTACTTTCGCGAAACAGGGGAACAGGGTTGATGATTTTTCCCAAATATCGGCTGGATAGCGATGGACTTGAACTATTGTGGAGAGTGAGGATAAGTTTTGGTGTTCGCGACACCAGGGTATGATTGTTACTAGGTATCACCTGAGAGGGCGTTTAGCCTATGTATATGTGTGTATATATGTTATATTGCGTGGTACAATAGACACCAAGTGAGGTTTTGTGTTCTCACATTTTATCCCGGTAAGTAGGGGTGTTTACTGAAGTGAATCAGGGTGGTTGAAGTTATTTTCGAGCATGAAGGGATAGCGCGGGGTTTATTTAGCGCAAGAACTAGTGATAGTAAGGGCGAGGTATTTTATGTTGTCTTTGGTAGCATAAGGGTAGGCGTATATACTTTTGTGCTAGGAGACAAGTATTTTGGGGTACGTGCTATGGGCTGAGGGTCTAACGGATCTCAACGACCGATAATGTTAGGTAGTAGTGTATCGGGGGCTTCCTTGTTTGGATTTCGCTTTGAGAGACGTCCCATGCATGAAACTTAGCGCGACATTGGAAAGTGGGGAGATGTTTGGTCGTTAGTCCATGGGTTGGGTACCCCGGGCAGTATATATATATGATATGACTACGGGTTCGAAGTTATATTACGGGTTACGACTAGCATAGTCGGGTAATTTTCGTGCGGTAAAGCACGGGGATAGGGTGTATGTGCACCCGGGTTAATTAAGGCAACTTTTGTGCAGTCAAGCATGGGTAAGGGTGTATGGGCGCCCTGGTTAATTAAAATGCGTATTTGTGTAATTTATAGTTAGAAGCGGGAGAGATAGATATAGCGAGCTTGGAGGCACATGACTATAGAGTGAGATTTGAAGCTTGGAGCACTACGCTTATCTTAATTTCGAGGACGAAATTCCTTTGTAAGGGGGGCAATATGTAACACCCCGTAATTTTGAGGATTTAATAGTTAGTCATTTTTGGGAGATATGAAAATATTTAAATTAGAGAAACTAAAATTTATGATTTGGAGAATTTATTTGAGTGGAAGAATTATTTATAATTGGCGACTTCAAGTTCAATTGTCTGAATTAATGTGTGTCGCATTTTGAGGTCGAAATTTTGATATGTCAAAAAGTATTTCGGATGGCAATTCTGAGTGCGCGGTTGAGTTTGGATGGATCGAGATAGTCAGAAAAGAGTACCCGTGGGTAGTAATTGGGTCTCGGGATATTTTTGGGCATAGCCGGGCCCACACGGGGTGAGTTGGGACTTTTTAATTAGGCCCACATGGCCAAAAATGGGATTTAGGGTTTCTAACCTAATTGAGGGACTAGGAATGGCAGATAGAAAATTCTAAACCTAGGGTTTGGGAGAGGATTAGAGGAAGCTAATCAAGAAGTCAATTGGGGGATCTTTTGGAGCCAAATTAAGGAGCTAATTTGGGGTGTTCTTCATTAACCATTCTCTACACCAACGGAATCAGATCCTACAAACAATTTCAGGCAAGTGGTTAACTTGTTGTAATGTGTAAATGGTGATATCCAATTCATATGTTAGTGATGTGTAAACTAAAATTCGTTTTGGGGATAAATGGGTACAAAAATGGGGTTTTGTTCATGGAACTATTGAATGAGATTCAAAGTAAGAATTAGTTGTGTTATATATTTCTGAGTATGATTATCTGATTTGAATGAGAAAACCCGGGACAGGAAATGGTGGGATTTGAATCTGAAATTGAGATTTTACCATAAGGATTTGTGTTCTTTAGTGGGTAAAGATTCGTAGTGTCAATGATGTTAAAAGGGTTTAGATGATGTTTATAGTTCATGAGAAATATAATAAGATGATTAACAGACTAGGTTGAGGTTGGAATTTGAGAAAAGAACCATAGTTTTTCGTCAATGGCCAAACAGTGGCCTGGAGAAGACGAAGTCTGGATTGATCGACCCAGGGGGGTTCGATCGATCGATGATACATAAATCTTGGCAGTTCGACCAATTTTGATTATAAGGAGAAATTTACTTAAGATTTAATTCCTTACTTTTATTTAGTGATAAATTCAAGTGAGCATATATTCCTTAACAATCATAGGGTGATATAATTGGGTGTAGGAGGGTGAAAATTATATATCATGAGATGAACGAATTTGGGGAAATAATTTAAGTATTGAAATGGACCAATTGAGCGAGTCCGAGTATGTTGGTAATTATAGGTAAATATAATTGGAAAATTTATGGAGATGAATGTGTGACACATTGTGGGCGAAAATGTGGGAATGGAATTCTGAGATGTAAAAATTGACCAAGTGAGCTAGTCCGGGTATGTTGGTTAAGTGACACAAAAGTATTAAATTAATTATTGAGAGAATAAATTAATTTGGAGTCGTAACATAGACTCGGATAATATTAAGTTATGGGCCAAGTGAGAGAGTCCGGGGATAATGGTTGAGTGACTCCAAGTTATTAAATTAATGGATGTGTTAATTAATGAAAGTAGAGTCAGAAGGTAGACTCAGAAAAGTATTAAATTAATTGATGTTATAATTAGTTAATTTAGAGTCAGATTGTAGACTCGAGAAGGGTATTTGTTAATTAATATGTAATTAATTAAATGAGAGTCGGACCACAGACTCGGATTGGTATAAATTAAATAAATGTGTAAATTAATTAACTGGGAGTCGGACCACAGACTCAGATCGGTATTAAATTAATATGTGTGTTAATTAATTTAATTAGAGTCGTACGATAGACTCGGGAAGGTATTAAATTAATAGGTGTGTTAATTAATTTAATTAGAATCGGACCATAGACTCGGGGAAAATATTATATTAATTGAGTGTGAATTAAATATATTAGAGTCGGACCACAGACTCGAGGTAATGATAATTTAATAAGTGAGAAAATTAATTAAGTTGAGTCGGGCCAGAGAGTCGGGAAATTCCAGGCTAGTGTTACGGATCTTTGAGTACACGGTAAAGCCGGGGTTTATAGTATATATATATGGTGTAGTGATAGTATATATATATATATATATATATATATATATATATATATATATATATATATGTATATATTGTGTGTGCTATTAAATATCAGTGATTAGATATTTATTTAATTTATATACTCTAGTGCTATCAAGGGAGGTTGCGCGATATGTGTGAATCCCCTAGCTTGAGGAGTAGGGTGAGTATATCCCCTGGTCATAGCGTCCGGTATATTGGTGAGGGGACTATCTCACTTTCAGGGAAGGAATATGACTGCCTCCATTTCGTTTATGTTTTGGGACATGTTGATGAGCGATTCCAACTTGGGTAACTAGGTTATGTGAGCATACCTAGGGAGATAGCACTTTAGACGGAAATCATCCGGCGAGGGTATACTCGGAGGGATGGATATACGTATGTTATATGTGTGGATGTTTTAGTAAAGGTACGTATATAATGGTATTCAATATTATATGCGGGTAATAATACAGAGTGTGATGTATTTACTTTATATAACTTGTGACACGGTTATATGCTACTATTTAAGAAGGAATTAATTAAGTTAATTGTGAGATAACTAATAATATTCATGAATCATTATACTCGGGTTAGAGTAGTATGGCAAGGGGAGGTTATACCAGGACTAGTTGTACGAGGTAGTACAACTAGGTGGGGTTAAGGTAACCGTTAGGTGTGCACATTAGTGGAGGGGTGAGAATGTCCACAAGGGAGTGCGACAGTAACTTATATAGGAAGCGCATTCATGCATTTTAATTACTACAGTTAATTCACTTGCTAAATATTTTCAAAATGTTTTGGGTTCTAACCCTTTCTATAAAACTATTTTCAAAACCTTTTAGGTGTCCAGCCACAGGGATGCCAGGATTGATATTCTATTCCAGGGACATGGAGCTACGACATATGTGGATGCTAGTAGGAATTTGGATTAGACGCATCGCTCATTCATTCCTAGAGTAGGAATCATTCATCAGTTTCAATTTTATTTTGGGCTTGTCGCCCAGACTTCTAAGTACAGTTTTCAGATGTATTTATTCAGGTGTTGAATATTTGTATTGGATTTCACTTTGGTGGCCGATGGTTTATTCGGCAAATTTGTTTAATTAATTATTCAGTTGAGTTTTATTCAGTTATGTGAATGGTTTATATTTATTTACGCATGTACTATTTTGTTAATTAAAAAGTTAAAATTTGGCACCAGTTTTGGAATACTAGGTGGTTAGTAAGTTTTAAAAAGTTTTCAATAATGATGCTAAGGATGAACCAACTGGGATTCCTGATTTAATTTGGTATATGACTGATCACCCGGTATTTTATTAGGCGGGGTGTCACAATTGCCCGGGACGTGCAAAGTAATAAGTTAGGGGACTAGGCATAAATTCTTCTATATTTGGCTCCTTAATTTAGTAATTTTAATATCTCGAACAACGTAATTTATTTGTTTTTATCCCATATCAGTGCTAATGACTTCTTCTAACAAGTGTCCAGAGTTTCGTGTATTTCTTATTATTTTTACAGATATTTAGTGCAAGAAAATAAAGAAAGAAACCGGAAGAAAGGAAGAGATCAAAGGAAGATAAGTCAAAGGGAAAAAGCGTAACTCTACACCCGAAGTTCGGATCTGAAGTCTGGAAAAAAGTTGAAGACAATCTAACTACAAGAGCGTAGGAAGAAACGACAGTCAAATCTAAGCTTTAGATCAAAAGATATGGCAAGTCAAAGTTGGAGGAAAATGTCAAAATTGAAGAATATCGGACCTATCCAGTTGATATCGGATCGATCCGAAATGCCTCCATTCCAGTAGCCCCCGGATCGATATAGAACTGATGAAAAACAAATCGATCTGATACCGGACCGATCTGGTAAGAGAAAAAATGAACCGATCTGATGGGATCCGAACCGATTCGACTGTTCAAATTTCTTGCATTTATTATGGGAGCTGAAGAGTTTTAACTCTTGGAATTTCTTGTATAATTATTTTTATTAGCTGTAAAAACGAGAATTTAGGATATAAAAGGCCAAGCCCTAGGGGAATGAAACTTCTTCTTTTTTTGGGCAGACAATTTCATATTTTAGAAACCCTAGTTTGTTGAGAAAAAAGAGTATTCCAGATTCAAGTTCAATTCTCTTTCCAAATTGTGGTTACAACTTTCAATCTTCATTCCAAGTATCAATTTCAATTATATTATTTATTTCTCTATTTTATTTTGAATTCGATTCTCAATTGTTTTGCAATTCTCTTTTGAAACTATGTTTCTTAGATCTATGATTACATGCATAGTTATAATTCTGTTTTCATCTAACAAAACCATGTCTAGTTAAATTTTCAAGGGTTGGGATGCATGAACCCATCCTGAGGTAAATTACCCATGTAGAAAATAGAGTTTAAATTAAAAATTGACCGAATCGTGTAAGGAAATTATACGAACATAGTAGATCTTTTAATCTCTCTTACCCTAGGTACTTGAGATGTTTAAGAATATTATGCAAGTGTAGTTGTTCTACATCGCTTTATATTTACCTTTGATTTCATATGATGCGGGCTAGTTCCCTCATATATGTAATGCTTAGGATCTCTAAAGACTGGGTTCAGTTAAGATTTTAATTTACAATTCTAGTATTCTATACGGTAAATTACTAGGGATTGGGGAATTGTATCCTAACCTATTTCCTCTCATACTCATATCTATTCTCTTTATAATTCTTAGTTATTTTTGTGCACGTAGCTCATTTGAAATTTATATTTCATCACCAGTTGGAAAAACCAAACCATCAATCATCATCTTTTCTTTTCTTTTGAGGAATCATTTGAAGGTTAAATAAGCTTTTCCTACGTTAATCAGAATTGCCAATTTCTTTTCCCTGTGGAGACGATCCTAACTTATCGGATTATTACTAACGTGACAGGCTTGCACTTGAGTCTATGAAGCACGCACTTTAGACACATTTGTGGTCACGTCAGATAGCACCATGATAAATACCTTATACTAAATACAAGTCATGACCTCAATCTTTAGTCCGGGAGGTGTATTTAAAAGGAGTAGACATCATTTGAAATTTCTCCATCAAATATTGAGAGGTATTGACTAAGAACTCCCCTTGCTATCGACGACTAGCAAAATATATATGGCGACGTGTGCAAGCATGTGTGGGATAGACTCTCCCTAGCTTAAAATAAAATTTCCTAAGGTGACCTCTTTGTTTGTAATAGGTACAAGCCGAGATTGATTTGGGTTGACCTTGGTTAAAACGCCTAGGACGAGTTCTCCTTAGTGGGTTAGGTGGAGGCCCATTAGGATCCATCATAAACTTGGATATTGGTTCGGGTGTGGCATTAAAAGTAGATTCACCATCGTAACCTATGCTATTCCTATCATTAAAACCAAACGCGCGATCGAGGAGCATCTTTCCAACCTTCTCAGATATGTCCTCTTAAGTGACCTTGACCTCTCAGACACATTCAAAATATTTTTTGAGTTGGGAAAAAGACAAAGCAATAATCAACGTACTGGCCTTGATCTTAGGTATATACCAACTAGATGAATCTTGGATTGGTTTTTCCATTCTATTAATATTTAAGGTTCCCATTGAGAAATTCATTCATTTAAGAAGAACTAACTCCCCCCCTTTGTCGGGGTCTTTCTCGCCTTTTGCCTGTGGACTTTGTCCCGGGAAGAGGCGAAGAACTAAAAAAAGAAAATGAAAGTCAAAGTAAGTTGAATTCGCTAGCCCAAGGGCTTAAAGAATCGCTCTTTGCTAATAAACTGACTTAGAATCAATGCTTTAACCGCTAATGCCGATTCCCAGATTTGGTTCACGCTTTCAACCCCTTCCCAGTGTATAGTCGGATAAGATAGCCCGCCTTTCTACATTTTCACTAACGGATTTTCTCACGAGTCTCCAACGATGCTTGAAGATCTCTCGTAAGACTATCCTCTTTGTTAGTCAAAACATTCTTTTCCTTACCAACCACAATAAATTGCTCACACAAAGAAACTTTCAATTTTTTTTAGTTGAGTCACTAATAACTCACATTCTCTCTAAACTTTCAAATAATTTTCTAAAGCCAATGCCCTAAGAGTCAAATTTTTATTTTGCTATTTGGTTTTTAAAGACTCGTTATAAATTTTGGTGTAAGCTTGTTGGAGGCCACGTTCTCCCTTACTCAAATTCTCTTCATCATATTCACTCTCTCCAAAATGGCTTGAAAAATTGTCGAGGCTACTACATTTAAAAATATCCTCACTAGTGTGGGACGTACTAGAAGTACTAACTTGACTGGCCATGAACACACATAAATTTGGTTCACGTGGTGATTCATCCCCGGATTTCAACGACACGAGATCACTATTTCTTGCAGTGGCATTATATGCAGCTTTGCCATTTCCCTATCTCTTAAGCCTAGTAGTACACTCATGGACTTTATGTCCTTTCCCCTCTCACTCATAACATCTCTCCTATTCAACTTTCCTAGTAACTCACCTCTAGCTCTCTGTTGATGATTCTAAAAAACATTCTTGCCCACTTTGAATTTTTTTTCTTTACCAAAACATTTATTTTCTACTTTGGAAGGATTTTGTTTATTCAATTTGGGAATTTTTTTAATCTTTTTTGCTAGGAAGTCAAGATCATCTAGATCAATTTCAAAATCAGAGTAAAAAACCTTTTCTTTTGAGTTAGATTTTAAAACTATACCTTCTTATTTCCTTTTAGTTTTGGGGAACATGTCTATTTCATAAGTCTGAAGATCACCTACAAGATCTTTTAACCTAATCGTCTCTAAAATTTGCAAAGAGTTTAGGATGGTGAATTTTGCGCTAAAACGAGGCAGGAGGGACCTCAAAATTTTCTTAACTACTCTCACTTCAGGAATTTGCTCACCCAAATTAAAACCAGAATTCACAATGTCAGTTACACGTATATAGAATTCATCAAAAGTGTTAGTTTCATTCATGCATATGGTCTCAAAGGTGAGATTTTTAAGCTTAAATGCTTTCACAGCATTGGTACTCTCGTGAGTGAGTTGAAGGATATCCCATGCTTCCTCAGACATGGAACACATCATGATACGATGAAATTTGTCGGGTGTGGCAGCACCAAAAATCGTACTTAATCCCCGAGAGTTAAAGTTACTCCATTTAAATTCATCCTCAATCCAAGTAGTGACTGGCTTGAGACTAATGACATTGTTTTTAGTCATGGTAGGAGGAGTCCACCCCCTTAATTTCAACAGAAATCTAGACTCACTCGTCGATCGATTTCATAACCGATATCATTCGAGCTTTCCAATAGGCAAAGTTAGAACCATCAAACATAGGTGGCCATTATATGAGTTATCCATATAACCACCAGAATTCCTCTAAGTAACTTGTAGAAATAAGCTTTGATACCAATTAAAAAAATGTTGAGTGGTCCGGTTATAGGTATAAATCGTAAACTAGGTCACATACACACACAAACCAATTTTAATTTAGTCCAAACTTTATCTTGTTAAATTAGGTGAACGTAAACATCCAAGATATTGAAACTAAATGAGAAAAACCATAACCCACAAATAGAAGATAGGATATGAGAAAAAATCCCTTTCGGACAAAACTTATATTTTAGCACTGTTTACAATCGGGTATTACAAAATGACATCTACAAACTTACAAAACTTAGAGCTCCACTAAGTGACTCAACAATGTCTTCATTTCTTGTCGTCAACAACAAATGATGTAGATCTAGCACTGCCCGGTAGAAAACTCTATTTTCCATGTTATCCACCGATCAACCTCAAGAATCTGTATTCCTATCTTCAGCAGTAGAGAATCAACTATACAAAGGTATGAACATGTATGGTGTTTTCTAGGGTTTGATAAATGCTCAAAAAATTATCCAAGGGTTTGGAGTTGTAAAACAAAAGAGTTTTAAACAAACTAGGGTTTGGAGATCTTTTGGATATGTATGAGAAAACAAAATTTGCCAAAAGTTCTAAAAAAAGTTGATCCTAAGACTCCTGTTATAGAAAATATGAATTTTGAGGTGGTACAAATTTCGAGAAAACTCATTCAAACAAAAACAAGACCTCGTTTAAATGAAAACGCTAACTCGTTTGAACGAAGAGAGAATCTCGTTCGATCCAGCTTCACACAAGCTTCGAACGACATTAGTTCTGTAAAGAGAAAATTATCGTTTGATGTTCGTTTGAAGTTTGTTTGAACGAACTCTCAATCTTGTTCGAATAAAGACTTAAAGTTGTTCGAATGACTTAAAAAAAGAAAAGTATTTTTTTTCATTAAAAAATTATTGTAAAAACATGCCTCGAACAATTTATAAATGAAACCTCTGAACAAAGTGTTTACACATAATCAAAACCATATACCTTCTTGATGATTGTAGCGACGATCTCAACTCATTCGGTATTTAATTGTTGCATTCGGTTACTAACTTGTCTTCACTTGAAGCTCTTGATAATGTACATGATGATGACGATGTAACGAAATATAACAAACTAAAATAGATGATGACCAATTGTAAAACTTTCTCTTAGAGATAGTTATATTTCATGAATTGTTATAAAGGAATCAAAGTATGACATTATGGATATATTTATAATTGAGGATTTATAAATTATTCATGTTAACCTTACATATTATAAATAAAGGGCTATTTTGACTTTATCCACCATTTTATATTTCTTAGACTTTACCCCCTTTGACATTTAGGGACAAAAAAAGCATCACAAAAAATAAAAAAAGAATGTCATTGAATATTAAAATGAGTGGTAAAGTCTAAAGAAAAACAAATTGGCGAGTAAAGACAAATAATGATAATAACATGGTGGGTAAAGTCAAAATACCCCATAAATAAATAATTTAATGTGAAACCCTAGGCTTACATACCAAAAGAGATGTGGACATTATATTTTTTTTACCCATATAGAAAGTAAGGTCTAGAGGTGACGTAGTAGAGTGTGACAAAAGAAATTTTGACTCAAGATAATGTATTACAATTGTTTAATTAAACAAATCTAAGTAAAATACCATGTTCAGATCGGTGTGATGTTTTGGCCATAGTGTTGGTCTCGTGATGTGTAATCCAAATATGTTAAAGGAAGAGTAATTTGATTAGTTATTGTATTAAGGATTAGTTAGAGTTAATCCTATGGTTGTATACATGTATCAAATAGTTATATGAGTAAGATCACAGTGATGTTATACATATATATATATATATATATATATATACACACACACACGTTTTGTATGTGTACGCTATGTCAATATGGACTAAGATCATGTCTAATGCAAATGTAAATTGATTCTTATATGACTATGTAAATTAGACAATAAGTAGCGTAGTGGCATAAATTTCTTTTATGTAGATATTGTAAATAAAAAATAATTCCCAATACAAATGTCTAAAAGAAAACTTGAGTGACGTACGTACATAATTTATTTATTTTGTAAAATGTAGAGAGGGAGTGAAAATGATAAGTGATTAGGCATAATTTCTTCACATTTATCCCCTTAATTTCGGTATTTTTATGATCTCGTGCCGTGTAAATAGCTTGAATTTGTCCCGAATTTATTCTACTAACCCCTTGTGGCAAGTATTTCGTGTTTTGTGTATTTCTCACGTGTTTTACAGGTATTTCATGCAAGTTAGTGCGAAGGAGAACTCAAAACACTGAAAGAAAGAAAGAAATGGGAAGTTCAAGGGAATTTTTGCAATTTTACAGCCTTATTCCGGAGGTGGGTCCAATTATAAAGTTGAATATATCCTAATTACAAGAACACTGGAAAAAACGACACCTCAATAAAAGCTACGGTGAAGAAGTTACGAGGTTTTGAAGTTGCGAGACAATGAAGAGAAATTGACCAGAAAAATAGGACCGGTCCGGACAAATAAAAAAAGAACCGATCCGGTACAGGACCGGTCCAGACAAATAAAAAAATAACCGATCCGGATGGAACCAAACCGATCCGATGATAATAGGACCGGTTCGGCTGTTAAAATTCTGAAATTTAATTTAGAACTGGAGAGTCACAACTCTTGGAATTTTTTTTGCACAATTTCTTTTAATTAAATAAAAAACGTCCAGAGGCATTGGAAGAGTCATTTTTGAGATGTATAAAAGGGAAAACCCTAGTAGGAAGAAGAGGCTTCGTTACTTCACGTTGTAGGAGGCTAGTAGTTATTTTTTAAAGGATTCTTGTATCTAAGAACCCTAGTTTTGAAGTTTGGCTACTATTCAAGATTCAAAGATCTATTCAAGATTCATCATTCATCCATTGTAAGTAATTTTAATTTATTGTTTTTACTGCTTTCATAGTTAGTTTAATTAATTGTTGCTTTCTAGTTTTCCAATCCCAATTCAAGTCATGTTCTCAATTTTCTAGATTTAGCTATGGATTCCTGCACTTTCAGTTTTAAGTTTTCTTTTATTTTAATCATGTTAAGCTAAGTTTTTAAGGGTGGGGATGCATGAACCCAACCCGATGTGGTATGCATATATATAAAATTTGTCCTCTAAATTAAGTAAGTGATTAGATCATGTTGTATAGTTTCACAACCATTGTAGACCTTTTGACCTCGTTTGCCCTGGGTAACAGGGTGCTTAAGGATGCAACGTGCGTGACCTATTGCGTCACTGCTTTAAACATTCTTTTATTATGTATGATGCGGGCTTGAACCTCATATATGTAATGGTTTGGATTACTAAAGACTGGGTCTGATCAATTATCTAATTTATGAATAGTTTTGTATTGGCATACATACTAGGGTTTGGGGGAGTGTATTCTTAACTCATTTCTTCATTCATATTAATTCCTTCTTAGTTAGTAAATTTCGCATGCGTATTTTAATTTAATTGAATTTAGTTAATTCATAGATAAAATCCAAAAATCAATCATCTTTCTCCTTTATTTTCTTTTAACATCAGCTTTAGGATTAAACTACCTTACCTTTGTCATCACGTTCACACGTCCTAACTCCCTGTGGATTTGACACCCAGACTCACCACTATACTCCTTAAGAGTGTAGTTACAAGTTTAGGTTTTTTGTATTGAGTTTGGAAGCTGATAACAACAACCAGCGTATTACACGGACGCTCGGTTTTTCCACTCGATCAATAAGGTGGAGAGAGAAGAGTTTCGATTGGTTAATTTTTCTCTTCACAATGTGGAATAGACCCTTCTATAGCTAGAGGTTCTCTTTCACATTGTGAATATTAATCAGTGCCACATGACCTTCATATTTTATCTAAAGGTCTGCATTGGAGAACTCTTTTTGAACTCATAATATGTTAATCCTAAGTGGCACCTTATATTTCACCACTCCACATTAGCATTGGAGATGCTACAAAAATGATTATATGGATGAGGATGTTGTGGTCCTATACGTGTGTAAGGACATAATTTTACATCCCTAAGTTGTTAATGTTTTGGCTTTATTCCAGAATGTAATAAAACCAAGTGTAGGATTCTTTTTGAGTCTTGAGATGTAAATTGAAATATTTGAAGATAAAGACAAAGCATGATGACATCTCATTATCAGACCAAACAACTTCATTACATCAGAGGTTTAGTAAGAATTGGTTTTTGAAATTCATCAAGTTCTATTTTGAAGTTAAGAATTGACATGTTAAATCATTTTCTTTAAAATAACTTTGTTTTATTTTTTTTTAGAAATTTACAAGGGGTTAATAAAATCAACCTCTCGTTCGAACGAGCGTGTTTTCCATACGAAGTTAAATTCGCGTGAGGGATTATTTTTTGAAACATTGAACCTCATGAGAAGTTTGACTTTGCATGAGGTTCTCTTGCACGAATTTCTCATTCCAACAAAGGTCACCTTTGTTCGAACGAGGGCCAATATTGCGAAAAATGTATTTACTCTGCTCTCTTTATCCAAAAATGTTAAAATTATTTCATTGGACATATTTCATGATGTGCAAGCCAGTTTTACAACAACTTTGGTTCTAGTAGATCCTTGTATGCGGTAATATATCTTTTCAATCCTACAGTTTCAAAATAACTTTGGTTGATTTCAACTCAAGCAATCGAATGGGTAGATAATTTATATGGGAAGATTGTGTACCAGTGAAGATAGGTAGATACTGAGATCTAGGGTCATGCAAGCTATGTAAGTGACAAGCAACTGATTGTTAGTATGGGAAAATGCATTAGAGCAAAGCGTAGGAGGGATACATCATGGCATGAGTCATTGTCATATATGTACGTTGTGTCTGTTCATTATAAGACTTAAAATAATTAATGGTATTGGGATGAGGAACGATATTGGTTTTTTTCGCAAGGGTTTCCATGAGGGATGCTCAATGGAATTAAAAAACATATAACCAGCACCAAACCGGGTGCATTGGGTTTGATTGGTTTGTTTTTTCCCTTAACGGTTCAGTTCCGGTTCCAAAAATTACGGAATCAATTTTTTTTGTTTAATTTCCGATTCCACAACCAACTGAAACAAAATCGAACCATAAACCTAGCCGATTTGAAATCAAACCAAGAGCTTAGGATAAATTAAAACTAACCTGATTCTCACATGTTTTTTACGCTTTATATAAGAGTACGCGTTATACTCATGTGTCAAACTCACTTTGTGTCCCTCGTTCAAGAGGTCGTTTCGAAAAGCTTCGAGTCAAGAATTATTCATCAGACTTGATCAACTTCATCCCCATATCATTCACTTCCAATGGTCTTATATAATATAGTACACCCTTTTTTAACACAGTACACCCTTTTTTTAAATCTACTCAAATTGGACTTTCTTAAATTGAAAAATGTGTTAAATTTGTGTGTGTGCACCTTTTGGAAGTTTGGAGACTTGTTTCATACATATGCCATATACTTTTCTTATATAAATATATTTTAAATGGAATTATGTGTTTTTTGGAGACTTGATTTTAGTTCCAAAATAGCTCTTTTTATTTATTGCATTCGTGAAAAAATGAGTTTTTTTTTTTTGGTTCAACGGATTTTCCTTATTGTTGCCTTTGCTGTCGGCATTGTTAAGCGAAGATTTTCCTCGCTACAGCGAAGGACGTTGTCCTCAAAACAAAGGTCTATGAAACTTCCGGCAACCTCGATATGCAACATGTTTGCTACAATGATGACTCTCTTCGCTGCATCGAAGCACCAATAAAGGTACCAAATACGATGTAAAAAGGAGGTATTTTCAAAAGATTTCTTTGAAAAACGTGTGGTTCTCTTTTATTGCCATATATTTTAGTTTGTTAGGAAATATACTTATTTGTTTTGACTAGATTAGCTTAAGGCCTCTTAGAACTTATCGCCAGAAGTTTTAAATTAATATTTAGCTCTTCTTCGTCTTCCCACAAACAAGTTAAGATTTTTTAAAAGATTTTTTTACCTCAAGTTTTTATGATAGTATTTTCTAGAGCAAAACCTTCTTTATATTTTTGAGATATCCATTGTTATCATTTCTATTTTAAATTCATTTGAGCTTTGATTACTTCCTCTTAAGACTTGAACAAAGTTTTATAAATTTGTTCTTGAGAGACTTTAAATATTTTTTATATCTAAACAATACATGTGAGTTTATTGTTGATTAACCAAACACTTTAAAACTTCCACCAACCTTTAGGAATCTCACATAATAGAAATTAGAAATTCATTGGTAGTTTCTCTTAGTTCCATTTCATTGGAACACAAAATTTCCTTCAAACTTAAAGAATATTTATTGGCATATGATTTGTTAACATTGGTCGCGGACCAAAATCAGTGGCGGTTGTGTAGCGTGCTTCAGCTGCCGGTGCTCCTCTCAGAGGATATAGTGGGAAAGAGTTTCTAATCAGTCATAGCATTGTATGATTATAAGTTGTTATCGTCTAGTTGTAATACTCTACCATAGTACATTTGTCATTCTATCGACCCAAGTTTTTTTCCGTCGTAGATTTTTCCTCGTATGCCTTGGTGTTGTGGTATATTATTTAATTTTTTCGTAGTTAGATCAAATCATCTAATATTGAAGATAAAATTTGGTGTAGTCTAGATGGTAAATAATTGATCATGTAAGACCTCAGGTGTTGTCTTTTACCCATAATACAAAATTAGAAAAAAAACTTTTATGCTTTTGACAAGAGTTTTTATTTGGGTATTCAGCATCCATCTTGGGTTTGGCCACGCGTATTCTCAACTGGTATCAGAGCTAGACCCCACTTTTGTAGGTTTAATCACCTTTAAGTAGATCGTGTGTGCGTATAAATGACATTTGGTATGGAAATTTTTGAAGATTTTCCATTGGAGAAAAAATCACATTTTACTCTAACTGTTACTCCGTTCCACTTCACTAATAGTCATCTTTCCTAATATTAAAGTGATATATTTAAAGATGCTCCTATTATTATTAATTGTAATTTTACCAGATTTATTTTTCAATCTGATTTTGTTAGTTGATATTTGAATCTAGTGAGGAAGAATTTGACGATCGAGTTTCTTTGAATCTTTAATTTAAATATGATGAACTATATGAAAAATCATTGAGGCTTGCAAAATAAAATTTCATGTTGTCTTCCAATCTAAACGTTTATAAAAAGGAGAACAATGATTTACAACTTAAATAAATCCTTGTTGATCAACTTCAAGTTGACCGTGCTCACATATGTGAGAAAATTAAGTTGTTGAAAAAGGAGTTTTCAAAAGTCGATTTGGGTCCAACAAATTTTTTGAAAGAAGAAAATGAAACTCTTTTGCAAAAGGTCAAAACTCATGAAAATAAAAAATTAGAGTTTTTAATTGATCTAGAACTTGTTGAAGATGAAAAGAATTTTTATGGGATTTAGAAGCTCAAGTAGCTATCCTCTTTGAAAAGCTTAAAGTTATTGACGCATCTTTTTTGGATATTTTGGACTTTTGGATGATTTAAAAGATAAAATCATTGTTTCAAAAGAGGAGGATGGACGTTTTTCTAACTTTCAAAAGTAAAGAAAATATTTTAATTTATCTATTGAAAGAGCTAAAAAGGATCTTATTTTGTGTGAAGAGTCCAAAGTCGTTTTGGAAAATAATGGTTTGTGTCTTCAAAATGACTTGATCTTGGCCAAAAATGTAAAGGTGAATCTAGCGGTGAGATCACAGAGACTTGGAGATATTATTTTGATACCAACCTGAAGAGGGAATAATTAAAGAGGGTTAGGTTTTGATAAATTAACTTCCAAAAAGAAAATCATATTTATGAAAAATCTTCTCTAGATGAGACAACAAACATTGAAAAAGAACCCTTAACATTTTAAGGTAAAGGGAGAAATGTTGTCAATCATTTTGAAAAGAAGAAATTTTTTGTAAACTCCTAGTTTGGTAACAAAATTCATGTGGTTAATCATAAGAAAAATACAAAAGATTTTGTTTGTTCTTATTGTCACAAATATAGTCACCTTGGAGATTTTTGTTATAAGTTGAATAATGTTCTACATTTTGAGAAAATTATTCCTAAACCAAAAATTCAAATGACTAGACCAAAAAGTTTTAAATGTGATAATGTCACAAAATTGTTCATTTGAGGGAGTTTTGTTCTTTACTCAAAACGACCTTACCTTTGCATCATGGTAGGAATGATAAGACTTTTGTGAGCAACAATAAAGGTCAAAACATTTTTTATTCAAATTTTTTTTCTTATAAACCTGTTAAAAGAAAAATATGTGTTAAGAAAAATTAAAATATTTTTGAGAAAAAAAACCTTAGAATGAGAGGCAAAGTGAATAAAAATATGCCTCACGTCCCACCTAATCCCAAGGCTCCATGTGTGAATCATGTATGGGTTAAGAAAAATATTTTAAATGGAATTAAAATTGAGAATAAGAAGATTTTGAAATTGGTCCTTTCCACCTTTAAACGCTATAGATTGTTCTGTTATAGTCTTAACCTTTATTATCATCTCTGATAAGAGGCTTTTTGCGTGTGGTCATTATCTTCAAAAGCCAATCTCAAAATCCCCTTGAATTACCTACAAAACTTGCTAAAACAACTCGTATTGCGGTAAGTGCAGGTATCAATCCAACTTTCAATGGTGAAACAATTAATGTGAATGCTTGCAATTTCATTTTTTTTAATATATATATATATATATATTAAAATAATTTCAAGGGAAAATTAACTAATAAATGCTGAATGACCAATTAACGAAAAATAATGTCCTACCAAGTGTGAAATATGTGAGGAAGTCAAGATATGGGATTGCACGCATTATAAATTATTTTAATTTCTCAATTTATTAATTTAAAATATTTTGAGATAATAGTAAATTGATAATCTAACTCTCGTTACAATTATAAATTTAATAAAATCTTTTTCAGAAAACTAATTTAAAATATCACAAGATGATAAAATTAAGAATTATACTATTTTCAAGAAAATTATCCGCTAGGATCAATTTAGTAAAACAGTATGAATCCTCAATTATCAACACTGAATTAATATTTAATTTTAGAAAAAACCTATCTCTAGTTCGATTCCCAAAATCAAACATTAATTTGTAAAATTAATTTACTAACTCTCGTTACATAAATTAATTTGTGACAGTTCTAAATTAATTAACCTAGAAATATAGCATTAATGAAATTAATCAATTAATTTAATATCCTACGCAATGCATCCCACCCTTTGAATAGGCTGGCTAGCCAAGCATAATTAAATAATCATTCAAAGTCACACATATGGAACAATAAATTATTTAGTAGAGCAAGAAATACAATGCGTAAAAGTCTCATTTTGAATTGATTCCTTGAATCGCGTTCTCACAAATTCAGCACTTGATACACAAATAAAAATAAAAACTAAACTAAAATTTTATTTAAGACTATACTATTTTTTTTGTATTTTTTGAATTTTTTTATTCCTAAACTGTACAAAATATACAGTCTCTCTCTCTCTCTCTCTCTCTCTCTCTCTCTCTCTGTGTGTGTGTGTGTGTGTGTGTGTGTGTGCAGTGTCCTACGTGAGAGTCTTCTTCAAAATGAGGTGCCTGATCAAGCGCGAAAGGTAGCGTCGCTTCAAAACACTAATCGTTGAGTTCGTTTTGCCTGCTTAATACAAAAACCTAAATTACGACTGCACTTGCGATACAAGTATAGCGGTAAGTCGGGTATCGAATCCATAGAGAATGTTTGATAGATCGTAACAAATTATTAATCTAGGAATAAAAGTGTAAAAAGGTGATGGTTGGTTGTAAATAAAAGAAAAGAATAAGTTAAGTCTAAATAAAAGTAAAGAGAGGATCGGAATATCATCCAACCATACGTCTCGAAACAATTAATAATCAGAATTCGGGCTCGAAAGTAATTTAATCGAGCATTAATAATTAATTATAAACATCACACAATAAGGAAATAAATCCAAAGTTGCGAGATTAAACATTTAATACGAAAATGGTCGCACGCAGATTAAACTCGAATTATCGCTATAAACACTAACGTTGCATGACAATGAAAGTTAAACGCATAATAATCCGACTTTATTTCGTGCGGGTTCAATTAAACGCAATTTTACACAAAACCTAATTTTCGAAGCTCGGGGCCCGTTAATGGCAGAACGACATCCCGGCCCTATTTATCTAAGGGCACATAATGAACTCAGCTAATTTATACTAATTAAACTAGGAAAGCAAGAAATAAAGCAAGTAAACTAACTACAAAGCATGGAAACTAATTTACAAAGCAAGGTAAAATGAAGAACAAAGCTATATTAAAGGAGATGATTATGAATAGTCCAATCTTACAAAACCACATGGATGTCACCCCAAGAAGAGAAGAAGACGAGCTCTCCAAACCAAACCCTAACCTAAAATGTATTTTAAAACCGAGTCTATGAAATATTACAACAAAAATGGGTTATATAGTAAGTTGGGAGAAAAGAAAAGAAGAAAGAAAAGAAGGCAAAAATATCTGCAAAAACAGGGGATCGATCGATCGACCCCTTTGGTCGATCGATCGACTGTTGAAATCATGGAAAATTTATGAAGGATCGATCGATCGATCAATCAGGGGTGAGCCAAGGCAGCCTAATGCATTCTTTTCTTCCTCTTCTCCCCTCTTTTGGTTCCAATGCTTTTCTCTTCTGCCAAAAGTGTCGTAACTTCTTCGTTAGGGATCCGAATCACGCACCATTCATGGCCACGCGAAGCTTGCGAGGAGGGATACATCTTCCGTGTAGATGTCGGGCCAGGTGCCCAAACTATGAATTGACCGAATTGCCCTTGAACGTGCAATTGCATACGGAACTTGAGCGGAATGCGTCCGAACTCCATACTTAGTACGTAAATACCTATAAAAGTTCAATTATACCTCATATAGCATGTTAACAATATAAACCAAGGTTTTCTGGTTAACGAGCTTAAATATAGAGATCAAGGCACCCGAGGGGGCTAAAATGCGTAGGTTCGAGAGATGAAATACGCAATATTTGCGTATTATCACACCCCCTAACTTACACATTGCTAGTCCCTAGCAATGAAATAGGATGCAACAAGAACAACAAGTAAACCAAAACAGGAGATAGTACAAAAGTATGGTATAAGAAAGCAATAAAAAGATAAGGTCACTTTCGCGGGCGAACGATTGCATTTAGCATATGCAATAAGTCGTTAAACCCCTAGGTTACCCTAGTGGACGAGTGTCGTCTCGTGAGGATTTTCAGGGATGGAACCCACAAAAATCATAACGTTTCCTCAAAATATGTCCAATCACATGCGACAAACTCAACAATAGGAACAAGATTTCAACATGTTATTAGCATAGCAAACAAATTCACGTGAAAAGTCCGTAGTTATTAACATTATAGAATGCACCTCAGTGAATTGAAACTTTAACATGTGGGAGGGGAGTGAGCACATGAAAAATATGATTTGGCAAAAACTTAAATAACTCGGATACTAAATATCAAAGCATGCATAAAAGTCAATCCTCACGGGCATTACACTCATCAAATGAATTCACTTGAAACAGGGGGGGGGGGGGGTAACACACAGGACATGCGGGCATAAAGAGTAAATGTAAATGGAAACTAGGACATGCACATGTTAAAATTGAAGAACGCTATATAGAAAATAAAAACCGTAATCTCAGTGAAAGATACCGCACATATAAAAGAGACGAAATGCATTTTCACAGATTATCAAAACTATTTAAACATTTGAATTACATCTACTTAAGATCACATAGGACTTGTAATAGGGTTGTAATGTAGGCTAGGTTAGGGTACGAAATGAAAGGGATGTATATACGAATTCAAAGGTGTTTGGGGATGAAACTCGGGAAAATGGGAAAAAGTGGGCAATTTCAAAATTGGACAAATGATTTCCAAACGAGCATTAGATATAACAATCGAGAGAGTAACAAGGATTATTGAATCACTACAAATAATATATACAACTTTCTCTTTCTCTTTCTTTTTCTTTTGTTTTTAACTTTCTCTTTTTCACTACATTTTCTTCTTTTCTCACTCTTTTCTTGCTCAAATTGCAACCACAAAACAACAATATCATTCAATCCCAAGTAAACAATCCAAACAAGGGTATGTAAGGTAATATGTATGGTATAAAACTCCCATTTGGAGTTGGTTATGAGATTTTGGGTAATGAAAAGAAAGGCTAGTATTTAGGCTCAAGTGGGTTGACTAGGGAACATGTAAAAGGGTGAGGTAAATGTCATATGGGTGATATACAAAGATGGCCTATGATTATTTCAAAACGTTTATGCAATTCTCGAGTCAAAACAATACATGAAAATCATGCTCAAGTAATACATTTCATATATGAACTCAATTAATGAACGGTCAATGAAAGAATAAAGAGATTACCAACGACTGTAACATTTTCAAAGAGGAAAGAATAGTGTATACACTCACAAATGAAGATAAGTCTCTAATTTCACTCGGTGTAAGTATATACAATGCAACAAAAGATTACCGAGTTATAAAAATCTTAACCCGAATCAATATAACAAGAAAATGCATGTGCTCAAGGGATAAAGTTTAATTCATTAAGTTATTCATAATATTAATGATTTGAGGACTAAAGTCTAATAACTTCTAAAATCAAGAACATGCATCGTTGAATTGTCTAATGGATTGGGCAATTATTAAAATTTATCATCGGAAACAAAGGCAAAATGCCCAACAAAAGAGAAAAAAGAAAGAAAATATTTTTGAAATTTTTGAAATTTTTAACAAAAAAATGCTTTGTAACTAAATTGTAGTCAAATTCAAGGACTAAACATTGAAATGGATAGAATATCCCACACCCCTAAACTTAAATGTTGCATTGTCCCCAATTCGTCTATTAAAGAACACAACACAAAGATAGGAAAAGAATGATATCACCCATATTTGGAGCAATCTCCATAAGTACAAGTCCAAATGAATCTGCAAAACAAGTTAGTACAAAGCATAGGAAGAATATATACCGATGTATTAAGTTGAAAGAATCTATGTCACAAGTCACAACAATATAGAGGGGCTGAAGTGCAAATACTAGATAAATTGATGGTGAACTTTTTGATTTTATAAAATGGAAGGTCACACACATCAAAATCCAATAAACAACCACAAACTACATTTTCATTTCTCATTCCATAAGTTCAATACAAAATAACTTAATACATTACAACTATAAAAAGAAAAAAAAAATACAACATAATATCCATCCGAGAAATGCCAAAAAATGACCCAGTACAATAGTAGCCTAGTGGCCGAAACCACTAGGATCAGAAGGGTCCTGAAAATGAGGAGGTAGCACTGTGCCCGAATCATGCCTCTGCAAATAAAGATCTCTCATCATCCGCTGCTCATGCCTGTGCTGCGCTCTAGCCTGCCTCTGCTCGGCCCACTCCTGCCACTGCTCGGCCTGCTGCTGGTCCAGGCGGGACTCCCATGTAGCCCACCTAAGCTGTGTCTCTTCCCATCGTTGGTCCTGCATGGCCTGAAATGCCTCAAAGAGGGCATCATAATCTATGTGTGGCACGTGAGAACCCTCACCCTGCTCCATACCTCTAATCTCGGCCTCCTCCTGTGCCATGTCAACTGCCTCTGTCCTCTGTCTCTTGTTCCCCGGCTCCCCCCCAAGCATGAGTGAACATCTTCGAGATATTGTCTTTTGGGAGAAGCCCTAGTGGCCCAGGCTTGCGATCAACATCATATTCTGGGCAACCGTGTGATTAGGCATTAATTCTTCACATTTATCCCCTTAATTTCGGTATTTTTATGATCCCGTGCGGTGTAAATAGCTTGGATTTGTCTCATATTTATTCTACTAACCCTTTTTGGCAAGTATTTCATATTTTTTGTATCTCTTATGTGTTTTACAGGTATTTCATACAAGTTAGTGCCAAAGAGAACTCAAAACGGTGAAAGAAAACCAAGAAATGGGGAGTTAAAGGGTATTTCATAATTTTTCAGCCTTATTCCAGAGGTGGGGCCAACTGGAAAGTTGAATATCTTTCAATTACAAGAACACTAGAAAAAACGGCACCTCAATCGGAGTCCCGGTGAGAAAGTTATGAGCAGTCAAAGATAAAAGAAAACGTCAAAGAAAATCGGACCGATCCGAAATACGAAATTCCAGTGAACCCAAGACCGAAGACGAATCGAAGTTGATGAAAATTAAAAGAACCGATCCGGTCATTAGTCACGCTCAAAATCCGTTACAAAATTAGTCACTCTCCAGATCCATTACAAATTTAGTCACGCTTTCTAAGTGTGACAAATTGCCAGATACGGGATTTTTATTTTGTGCTTATCTTTTAGCCAAAAGAGTTTTATGTTTTGAGGACTCTTCTAAACAAAGTCTAGCCTATATATTTAGTCATTAGGACTCTTTTTATGAAGATTTCATTGATGTAAAATCTCCATAACAAGTAGGGACATCTAGGAGAAGAATCTACATATTTTGCAACTTTAATTCAAGAGCTTTTCCAATTTTTCTTCAATCATTGATTTCTTCTTGCATGTTCTTGTTCTTAAATCTTGGTAACTTTTATTTCCATCACTTTTATTATTATTTCTCATATTTCATCCCTCTTTCCAAGCAATTATGAGTTCATGCAACATAGATAACATAGTTTTCATTAATTTCACCATATTAGGCTAGATTTTTAAAGGTTGGGATACACGAACTCAACCTGATGTGGTAGTTGCATCTGTATAAAATTAATCCTCTAAATTTAATGGTTTATTACGACCGTATTGCGTAAAAGCACGACAATTGTAGATCTTTGGATCTCGTTTGCTTCAGGGTAACCGGGATGCTTCAGAATGCAATTCGAGTGTAACTATCGCAATACCGATTTACTCGTCCTCTGATTAAGTATGGTGCGGGATTGAACCTCATATACGTAATGCTTGGGAGTACTAAATTCTGGGTCTAATTAATCACTTAAATTTACGATTAGTTTTATACCATCAATACACTAGGGTTGAGGGATTGTATTCCCGTCCTGTTTTCCTCATCATATAATTCAAGTTTTAGTTCAATCATCTTCAGTCTTTTAAGTAATTTAGACTTTGCATTTAGTTAATTATTTATTTCCCATCTCAATCATCTTTTTTGTTTCCTTTTAGAATCAAGTTAGGGTTAGCAGTCTTACCTTTGTCGTCACATTCACTCGTCCTAGTTCCCTGAGGATTCGATACCCATACTAGCCACTATACTCTGCAAGAGTGTAGTTATAGTTTAGGTTTTTGTATTGTGGTTGGAAGCCGATAACAACGACTAGTGTGTTACACGGACGCTCGGTTTTCCACTCGATCAAAATGGTGCCATTGTCGGGGATGTAGGTAGACATTTAGGTTAGGTCGAGTTAATAAAAAATTTGACTCTAATTCTTAAAGACAAAAAAAAAATCCAAAAACATAAAAAAAATCAAAAAAATAAATAAACATATGAGTCTTGAGAATACCCCACGGGATAGTGACATAACCGAATTACGTTTAGATATAAGTCTTGGAGATTTTGAGAAAGAATTCGGCCCAGTGGATAGGGACCTCACTCTTTAAGTTCAATCATTTTTGAACTCATTTAGTGACCTAGATGAGAGAGAGTGGAATGACAGGATAGATAAATTCATTCTTTATGAATGTTCACCCGAACCTTTTCAAAGTATGCTGAAACATGAGATTTTATCTATCAGTGATGAGATTGGTAAAATAATTCGAGCATTTCCCTCCGGTGATGGATGGTTTGTCATATCGCATTGTCACTTTCTACCATGTTCACACATGTCATTGGAGTTCTTGGATGAGATCGAGGACATAACTAGAGTATCATCATATTTTAAGCCCAATTTATCCGTTCCCGAGTTAGAGAAAAATATGGGCTTAATGTGTCAGTCAGAATTTCAGCATGATAGAATCTTCAAGTGTGACCATTTATGTTATGACGTGGTGGTGCATGTCGATTTCACTCACCGCATTCATTATGTGCCTCCATATGTATACTTGTTCTATTGGGTTGACTTCCAATTGTTCAGACTTTTGATTTATGATTGGAGGA
Organism: Sambucus nigra; assembly: GCA_949130495.1. Classification (NCBI taxonomy): domain Eukaryota; kingdom Viridiplantae; phylum Streptophyta; class Magnoliopsida; order Dipsacales; family Adoxaceae; genus Sambucus; species Sambucus nigra. Next base: position 154,446,607 of record OX422218.1, read on the forward strand.
CCCCACACACGGGGTTGAGTAAGTTTTAGGACAGAGGTCGTCGCACTCCCGGCGCGTATGGGGTGATTTTTGAGTCATGCATGAGTGTCATATAGTGTCTTGTTACATTTTAATAATTTGTTTGTTTTATTTTCTCGCACTTTTAATTCTCTTTGAGTAAAATTTTAGTCCTTTTTGCTTGAGGACAATGCAAAAGTCTAAGTTAGGGGGGGTGACAAGTGCGTCTTTCTAAAACTTCACAAATTTTCAAAAATGCCCAGAAATTTTAAAAAAAATCATAAAATCTTGAAATAACTCAAAAATATTTTTTGTTCAAAATAAATAAAAATTGGAATTCAAATTTTTCAAAAATATCATTAAAAGTTGGTTTAAAGTCTCAAGTTGTAAAATTCAAAACCCACAAAACTGAAATTGACCAAAGATGGAAATTGAGCGAACGTAGGCGACTTAACGAATAAATGTGGAGATCAACAAACCCGATGAGATTCGAGCCTTTCATCTTTGTGAAAATTATAAATCAATCCGAGTTAATTGTTAACTCAAAGTTCTTTTCAGCGTCTAAAAAGTTGTAGAGAATCTCAATCCTTTCATTTTGATCGGTTATGAAAAATGTGTGTGATATTGCCTTGAAAAACGTGCTAAAATTGATCTCTAAATTAAATTCATCTCGAAACGCATATGGTAACACAATTAGTAGTTTAGACAATGAAGTAGGCCATCGTTTGTTACCCAAAAATATTAGCCATAAAAATTTGTGAAAAATCATCCCTTTTGTAACCCAAAAATTGAGCCGGATATTTTTTCCTTTCGTTTGATAACCTGAAAAACCCAAATTTCCCAAAATTGTGAAAAATGGAAAAAATTATAATTTAAGTTCGAAAAGTGCAACAAAAAGGGGCAAGAAAAAAAGTAGACATGCTCAACAAAAATAACAATGAAAGAAAAGCGTGAAAAATAGAAAAAAAATAGAAAAATAAGAAAAAATGGGCAAAAGCCCGGAAAAGCACTAACGGACATCATAAGAAAGTTTTCCAATTCCGAAATTCTTAACCTTTCCCAATATTACCCAATACACCTTCAACCTGTAAAAGTCCTAACCGAGTCCAAAATGGCAAAATTAGTTACCGCGTGGAGAGTTAAAACACAAAAGATAATAAAAAAGATAAAACGTATGTATAAGAGGCAATGTTCCCATGTTTCAAACCGTATTCCGTTGATGAGATTCAATCACTATAAAATTTTCGTCTTTCTACTTATGTGCATGAACTTGGTTCCACTATATTTACTCTTATAAATCACACATACCGAGAGAATAGCCACATTCCGAGAGATTCGTTTGAGAGAGCATCCCGTGAGCATTTGAATCAAAATGAATTTTCGAAAAGTAACGTAATGATCAATCGGTGGAAGTTAGCGGTTCGATTTTTGGCTTCGCACACACACACACACACACACTATGACTTGAGACTTGTAAATATGACTTTAAGGTGACTGTTTTTGGGGAGTTTAAATTGTACAATTTTTAAGTATTTTGATTTTTCTTTGAGACAATAAAGAATTTTGCGGGTATATTCACTACAAACCCTCACGAGACACCACTCGTCGTACTAGAGTAGCCTATGGGTTTAAAGGCTTATTGCATACGCTAAATGCAATCGCTTACCCGTAAAAAAGGTATTTTATCCCAATAAAGTTTTTGAAGGGTCCTTAACTCATACTCTCATTCTTTTACATTGCGCGCAAAGTTCTAAGTTAGGGGGGGTTTGATTAGGCATAAATTCTTCACATTTATCCCCTTAATTTTGGTATTTTTATGATCCCGTGCGGTGTAAATAGCTTGAATTTGTCTCATAGTTATGCTACTAACCCTTTTTGTCAAGTATTTCGTATTTTATGTATCTCCTATGTGTTTTACAAGTATTTCATACAAGTTAGTGCCAAAGAGAACTCAAAACAGTGAAAGAAAACCAAGAAATGGGGAGTTAAAGGGTATTTTCGTAATTTTGCATCCTTATTACGGAGGTGGGGCCAACTGGAAAGTTGAAGATATTTCAATTACAAGAACACTAGAAAAAATTTCACCTCAATCGGAGTCCCGGTGTGAAAGTTATGAGCAGTCAAACATAGAAGAAAAAGTCAAAGAAAATTGGACCGATCCGAAATACGAAATTCCAGTGAACCCAAGACCGAAGACGGATCGAAGTTGATGAAAAGTAAAATAACCGATTCGGTCTTTAGTCACTCTCCAAATCTGTTACAAAATTAGGCACGCTCCAAATCCATTACAAAATTAGTCACGCTTCCTAAGTGTGACAAATTACTAGATACGGGATTTTTATTTTGTGCTTATCTCTTAGCCAAAAGAGTTTTATGTTTTGGGGACTCTTCTAAATGACCTCTAACCTATATATTTAGTCATTAGGGCTCTTTTTATGAAGATTTCATTGATGTAAAATCTCCATAATAAGTAGGAACATCTAGGAGAAAATCTACATATTTTGCACCTCTAATTCAAGAGCTTTTTCAGTTTTTCTTCAATCATTGATTTCTTCTTGCATGTTCTTGTTCTTCAATCTTGGTAACTTTTATTTCCAGAACTTTTATTATTATTTCTCAGATTTCATCTCTCTTTCTAAGCAATTATGAGTTCATGCAACGTAGATAACGTAGTTTTCATTAATTTCACCATATTAGGCTAGGTTTTTAAAGGTTGGGATACACGAACTCAACCTGATGTGGTAGTTGCATGTGTATAAAATTAATCCTCTAAATTTAATGGTTTATTACGACCGTATTGCGTAGAAGCACGACAATTGTAGATCTTTGGATCTCGTTTGCTTTAGGGTAACCGGGATGCTTCAGAATGCAATTCGAGTGTAACTATCGCAATACCGATTTACTCGTCCTCTGATTAAGTATGGTGCGGGATTGAACCTCATATACGTAATGCTTGGGAGTACTAAATTCTGGGTCTAATTAATCACTTAAATTTACGATTAGTTTTATACCATCGATACACTAGGGTTGAGGGATTGTATTCCCGTCCTGTTTTCCTCATCATATAATTCAAGTTTTAGTTCAATCATCTTCAGTCTTTTAAGTAATTTAGACTTTTCATTTAGTTAATTATTTATTTCCCATCTCAATCATCTTTTTGTTTCTTTTTAGAATCAAGTTAGGGTTAGCAGTCTTACCTTTGTCGTCACGTTCACTCGTCCTAGTTCCCTAAGGATTCGATACCCATACTAGCCACTATACTCTGCAAGAGTGTAGTTATAGTTTAGGTTTTTGTATTGTGGTTGGAAGCCGATAACAACGACTAGTGTGTTACACGGACGCTCGATTTTCCACTCGATCACCGTGAGAAGTGCAGATCCTCGTGATGAGGGCAGGAAAAGGAAGGGAATATCTCCAGGCGATCTCTATGGATGTAGCCAGCATCGTCTCCAAAAATATTTTGGGCAAACGGATATCGCCCAAATCATGAAGCATAGTGTAGATCAATGTTGCGTGCCTGTGACGAACCTCTGATCGGTTGTTCGTCACCATGAATGAGTGGACGTTGATGTAGTGGAGAAGTCTCGATAAGTCTGCCATTGCCACCGAACGGAACGTACCCTTCTTCCATTGCTCGCCCGGCGCAAGGGCCTCAATCAACGTCGCACGACCAAACATATCCCCATCCAAAAAGCTGACAGAATCCGTGGGGTCTGGCACATTCATAAAAGCTACCAAATCAGAATGGCGAAAAGGTATCCGCACCCCACGGACCATGGCCTCATACGTAGTAGGCCCCTGCCCTCTCACCTCTACCAATGTCGCATAAAACATACGGACAAGCTCTTCATTGATGCACCCATTGGTAGCGAGAAAGGGCTTCCATCCCTGTCGACGCAACAAAACTCGTGCCTCCTGCGGTATGTGATCAAGGGTCCATGCAAAATGATAACCCAACGGTCGCTCGGATGTCTGAAAATAGGCCTGATACCAATCTCGCTCTTGCTCACAACGAAACCCCTCGAAACCCCCGTTAGGAAAGAACCGCGTGAACTTGTATTTCTTGATAGGGGCCATTTCAACCTACAAAATAATAATTAAGCAATAAAAAAGAAAATTGTAAGCACAATTAATGGTTAGTTAGTTTACAAGTTTAAATGGTTGGTGCACGTACGTAATAACCGAGGGAAAAAAATTCAACATTGCGATAAAATGTGTCGACATGCGACAACGAGTGAAAATCACCCAAGTGTGCGCCAAAAAATGGATTCCCCTTCTTCCTGAAACGCATAATCCCCTTCATAGGAGATACTCTGAGCAAAACTTGGTCCCCCACTTGGAACTCTCTGAAGAACCTCTTCGCATCAGCGTAACTCTTCTGCCGGTCTTGAGCTACCCGAATGCGACTCCGAATCAACTCAATCCTTGCCGAAGTATCCTGAATCACTTCCGGCCCAAGTAGTTTGTTGTCCCCCACCTCTAACCAACATGCTGGGGAACGACAAGGCCTACCGTACAATGCCTCAAATGGATCCATGCCAATAGTGAACTGGTAGGAGTTATTATAAGCAAACTCTACCAGTGGAAGGTATTGCTCCCATCCACCTCCAAAGTCAATAATGCACATGCGTAGCATGTCCTCCAACATTTGATTTGTGCGTTCGGTCTGCCCATCGGTCTGCGGATGATAAGCCGTACTCAACCGCAACTCCGTTCCCATGGCCTCCTGGAAACTTTCCCAAAACCGCGAAACAAATATCTTGTCTCTGTCAGACACGATATTTAGGGGCACACCGTGAAGTCTCACAATCTCTGAAATGAAGAGCTGGGCATACTGTCCCGTAGTGTAGTCAGTCCTTACGGGTAAAAAGTGAGCGACTTTGGACAATCTGTCCATAATTACCCAAACGGAGTCGTGACCCCTCTGGGACGTAGGCAACCCCGTGATAAAGTCCATGGATATGCTTTCCCACATCCACACCGGGACCTCCAATGGCTGTAGTAGCCCTGCCGGTCTCTGATGATCCACTTTTACAAGCTGACAAGTGGCGCATTTTGAAACAAAGTCGGCAATATCTCTCTTCATTCCGCTCCACCAATACTGCCGTCGCATGTCTTGGTACATTTTGTCCCCTCCGGGATGTACCGCGAACCATGAGCCGTGCGACTCTGCCATCACCTCGTGTCGCAATTTATCCCCTTTCGGAACTACCAATCTCCCATTTGAAGCGTAATCCCCCGTCTGAGCTGATGGTATAGGACTCGGCTCCCTCTGCTAGTATTCGAACTATCTGATCCTGACAGAACGAGTCATTAGCCTGTGCCCATACTACCTTCGTGACAATCTGCGGTGTAACGGCCATCACAGACATGAAAGATCGGGCCACTGCATCCTGGTGTCCCAACTCCTTCCACTTTACCTTCCACACCTCTGCCACCTTATCTGCTGGCCTACGGCTCAACGTGTCTGCTACCATGTTAGCCTTACATGGGTGATACTGGATATCGAACTGGTAGTCCTTCACAAACTCAAGCCACCTATGCTGCCGCATATTCAACTCTTTCTGCGTGAACAGGTATTGTAGGGACTTGTGGTCCGTGAACAGTTGGAACTTCTCCCCCAAAAGATAGTGCCTCCAAATCTGTAGGGCAAATACCACTGCTGCCAACTCCAAATCATGCGTGGGGTAATTCTTCTCATGAGTCTTAAGCTTACGGGAAGCATAAGCTATGGCATGTCTCTCCTGCTGCAATACACCTCCAAGTCCTTGCAAAGACGCGTCGGTGTAAACCAAATACTCAACTCCTGGTCTCGGCAATGCTAACATAGGTACTGAGGTCAATTTATCCTTCAATTCATCGAATGCCAACTGACAGGCATCACTCCAGATGAATGGCACACCCTTACGAGTCAGATGTGTCAAAGGACCTGCTATCTTCGAGAAACCCCGAATAAACCTCTTGTAGTATCCTGCTAGGCCCAAGAAACTACGAATCTCAGTCAGTGTCGTGGGCTATCCCCACTCCCTCACCGCGGATACCTTCCCTGGATCAACAGATATTCCCCGGTCGGAAATAATGTGTCCCAAAAACTGGACCTCCTTCAACCAAAACCCGCACTTTTCATATTTTGCATACAGCTCGTTCTGACGCAGCGTCTGCAAAACCTGCCTCAAATGCTCGGCGTGCTCCTCCTCTGTCTGGGAGTAAACCAGAATATCATCAATGAAGACAATGACAAACTGATCTAGGAAATCCCTGAACACTCTGTTCATCAAGTCCATAAACACTGCTGGAGCGTTGGTCAAACCAAAAGGCATAACCCGGAACTCGTAAGAACCATATCTCGACAAGAACGCAGTCTTCGAGACATCCTCCTCCCTGATACGCAACTAATGGTATCCCGATCTCAAATCAATCTTCGAGAAGAAAGAAGCTCCCCTCAACTGGTCAAATAGGTCATCGATTCGAGGCAACGGATATTTATTCCGTATCGTAACCTTATTCAACTCTCGGTAGTCCACACACAATCTCAGTGAACCGTCCCTCTTCTTCACAAACAAAACTGGAGCGCCCCAAGGTGAGGTACTCCTGCGAATAAAGCCCTGACCTAACAGCTGCTCTATCTGATCTCGTAGCTCTCGCATCTCTGCCGGAGCCATACGGTATGATGCGCGTGCTATAGGCCTCGTATCTGGCAATAGGTCTATAATAAAGTCTATCTCTCGACTGGGGGGTAGGCCTGGTATCTCCTGAAACACATCCGAATACTCCCTGACGACTGGGATCGAATCTAAAGGGATCACAACCTCCTTAGAGGTATCCTCCTCTAGGTAATACAAATGAGCGGTCGAGCCTCCCTCTGGGCGAGGCATCGCCACTACAAACATCTCTTGCCCCGGAATGGCAAAAACAATGCTCCCTCCGAAGCAATCAATCATGGCACTATAATCGGCGAGCCAATCCATACCGATAATCACATTGTGAACATGCATATCTATTACCAACATATCTGCAGGTAATACCAGACTACCAATCTCTATCCCCACTCCCTGGCATATAAAGAATATAAGTGACCCACTCCCCAATGATGAGTCGACACACGTCACTGTTCTCTCCGCTGTGGCTAACAACCCTAAAGCCTTCGCGAAATGTGTAGCTATAAAACAATGTGTAGCCCCCGTATCAAATAATACCCGACCCATAGTGCCATGGATAGGAAACGTACCCTTAATCGCGGGCGGTGCCTGTGGAACTGCTGCCTGGTGGACGTTGTAGACACGTCCATACTGTAGCTGCCCCTGCTGAACTGGGACTGCTGGAATGGGTGGCAATGCTGCCCCTAATAGATGCTGACGGATCCTCCATGTCAACCCGTCGGTGAATTTCTCAATCTTCTTCTTCTCTCTTGGTATCTCATCCGGAACGATATTCAACAGATTTGTGAACTCGGCCTCATACTTGGCCACGGTCTTACCCTCTTGCCTCAGATTCATCAATTTCCTCCTCATTTCCGTGTGAACAGCCGACGGAAAGTACTTGCGGTCAAACCGCACCCAGAAGTCCTGAATAGTGAGAGTATCCCTCTCCTCCACGGTGGTAATAGACTCCCACCACTGCAGTGCAGATCCAACTAGCTTGAAAGTAGCTAGCACTTGCTTCTGAACATCCGTGCACTCATACATCCTTAAGTGCCTCTGCATATCCTTCCTCCACTGGCTCGAGACTACCACATCTGAGCTACCTGCAAACTCTGGCGGATGCGCTTTCTGAAAAGCGTCACGTACACACTCCCAAGCAGACGGAAATGCATTTTCCTGTACTGGCGCGGCAACCGATGCCTGAGGTGGTGCCTGCTGGACTATGGCAATTGCGGCATTTACCGCTTGGGCTACAATGGCTTCAACCTCAGCGGCGTTCATCATGCCCTGAACTGGAGCGGGCTGGGGTTCGGGCGTTGCATCCCTGGGAACTCGTTGTGCACGTCGTGGAGGCATCTGAAATAAGAGTAAAGTTTATAAGTTCGCTGTTTATAAACTTAAAATAGCTGAAGAACGAAGCATACACAAAAAGAGTACAACAGTCCTAAAATATAGGGCTCTATATCAAAGAAACTTAGCGGAAACATAATAGCCGTACAAATCCTAAAGGACACTAGAACTTGGCTCTGATACCACCTGTGACACCCCGACTAATTAAATACCGGGTAGCTACTCCTTTATTAAATTAATTCAAAATGCCAAGTTGGTCCAGTTAATAGCATCACTGTCGAAAACATTTTAATGATTACTAACCACCTAGTATTTAAAAAGTAAGTTGTCAAATTTTTAATTAGAGTCTGATTAACATGCAACAAGTGTAATGAAGAATAATAACACCATTCACCATACTGAAGAAAAATAGAATAACCATCACATAATGTAAATAAAGACTGGAGGAAAACTCCTCACTACAAATCCACAACTGAAATAATTAAACTGAATACTGAATACTAAATCAATACATGCCAAGTCTGAAAACTGAAACTGAAAAGTCTCTAATAGAATTTGGGCACATGCCCTACAACTGGAGAATACTGAATATGGAGTCCAAATGATAGAAGCGTCTAAGAGCAAATCCCTATAGCTTCCACAAACAGCTACAGCTCGTCACCTGAATGAGTATCCTATGCATGGTGTCCTTGTGGCTGGGCACCTGAAAATGGTTTTACAAGAAAAATAGATTTTAAAGCAAACGGGTCAGAGCCCGAATGTGGAGATATTTTAAAAACCTGCAAGTGCTTTAAAAACATTTAAAACATTAAATGCAAAGTACATGTTAGGACGTGCACTCACATGGAATTCTCACCTCTCGTCTAACTGTGCACTCCTAACGTAAGTACCCATCTAAAATGACACAAACCACTAGCTAAGTGACATCATATCTAACTAGACTGTCATAGGTTCTACCCTTATTACTCGGTTCCCATTAACATTATAACGATCTCAATTAAATAGGGGCTTAACGTAAATTCAGGTTCTCATATAAAAGTAATACAACTCATTATAGATCATCCCTTTTATTTTATTCCATAGTTACACACAATACCATATGAAAGTTCTCAGTTTATTAAGTGTATATTTTTCCACAACATAAATATACAATATAAGCACCCCGAGACTAAGCTGCGGTGCACACATACTCTGCTATCCATCCCGGTACATCACGTACATAAGGAATCATGTATTCCGAATCTCTCAGGAATAGTACACAGATAACAACATCACAAATAATGGAGGCGAACACAGTCACATCACATGGGTCATGCACATACCTACGCTCCCACGATCAGCGGACTTATTAACATCCCAATAAGTCTTTCTCTGACCTATGTTCATCGAGGTAACCAGTCTAAATCCGGTCAACACAAGGATTAGAGGACCCTAAGCGAACGCAAACCTCCCGTGATAGCAAGTATGGTAGGTATGTCATACACACAAATCATATACCAATACTAAGTAAACACGCATCTTAGTAATCACCTTAGTTTAATTGTAGTACATATCGCATTCTTGTACCAACTTAATATATATATAACTTATATAATCCCGGTTCACATTTATACGCGTCATAATTTATTCTAACGTCGTAGTAGGCACTCACGTCTCAGCTCATATTTTCCTTTAGGTTCAAACTACACTTCTAGGTTTGACTTCTCGTTATATCCCAAACATCCTAAATATACCAATTACTCATCAAGGGAAGGCTATCACTACCTATACACAAGGTTACGGGGCACTCGGGATCAAAACAGGCTAAAAAGCCTAAACTGTCAACTCGTTTGAAGTCTCGTTCGAATGAGAGTTCGTTCGAATGAACTGGGTCTTCTAACAAGATCTCGTTCGAATGAAAACTTCGAACGAACATCACTCTGGTTAGAACCCAGACTGTCAACTCGTTTGAAGCTCGTTCGAACGAGCTCGTTCGAACGACCTGGGTAGGTCTTCTAACGAGTGGCCAGTTTCAAGCCCAGAAATTCTATATTCGTTTTTCACCAATTTCTACACTTCTAATCTCAACCAAAATTCGTCCCAACAATGTTTTATGGTCTCTAATCATCCTAAAACGTACTAGGATCATATACTAACATCTTTTAAGGAATTAATTCGTCCTAAACATCATTAAATCACAAGTCTCTACATTTTTCCCCAATTTTTCAAGAACATGAACCCTAAAATTTTTAGATCCTTAATTTATCCAATTAAATCCATTTTTGTGTCTTACAAGATATATCAATATCAGATTAGTCCTCTAAATATGATTCTACCTGCAATCCTTTCATCAAAATTTAGTATTCTACTTCCAAACTCATGGGTTTTTCATTTTCTTCCAAGAACAAACATAAATTTGAATTATCTAACATGGAAGGAACATTCTCTGAAATTAAATGGAATTAAATCACTTGCCTTGAGTTTATCTCTGATTTTGATATTGATTTGCTGAAGTTATCTCTCTCTCTCTGCAGAATTCCCTCTCTACAAGCTTTCCTCTCCAAAGGTGGCTATGGTGGCTAGGGTTTTTCTTTGGGAAGTTTTGGAAACCTAATGATAACTCCCGTAGCTTATTGGGTCATTAAGGGTTGGTTAGTGGGTTTAGTGGGTCTATTCCCAATCAGATAAAGACTCCTAATTTTCGTCATTTTTAATTCCTCAAAATACAAAATTACCAAAATACCCTTTATGTTGCCGGTATGGCCTAAAAATACCCCGGGACCTAAATTAAACCCCCGGCTAGTGTTTTCTGACTATCTCGACCCTTCCGAACGCGTTGGCGCACTCAAAACGACCATACGGTTAATAGAATTTAAATTCACTTTTGTAATTAAAATAATTATATCCTGACGCGACGGTCGCACGCGTCCCAATAAAATGACCAAATTGCCGTATATAAATCTCACGATAAATTTCATAATTCAATATTCATATAACATCATATATACTCAATATAGTCAAATACCAACTCACATCACGCTAGTATATTATCCGGATTAATTCCCAATTAATTCACATTTAATTAATTAATCCCAAAAATAAATATAGCCAAAAGTACGGGGTATTACATTATCTACTTGTGTTGCACAATAATTGTCACCACAATTGGCGCCATCTATGGGAAACGTTTATCTTCCCTGAGAAAGCCCACACCAAAGAAGAAGTTTAAAATGTCCGATCACAGTAGCAATGCTCCCTAGGCAGGGGATATTCAAGAATTACCTGTTCCTCGCAGGATTAGATCTGAAGTCCGACATTCAGGTCAGAGGGCTCGCTTAGAAAGGCCAGCCTCAGAAGAAAGCCAAGGACCAGCGAGGTCCACGCAGATATCCAAGCTGATTGACGCATATGAGGCAAGGCTCCACGAGCAAAGGGAGTCCTCTCGCAGACACGAGGCCAAGAATGCTCGCCTTAAAAGAAGATTATAAAGATTAGAGAAAGACGTCCATCGTGATACCAGGAGACGTCCGTACCTCACTCCTAGCCCTCAGGCGAGAAAGTCCTGCAGCCGAGGAAGAAGCCCCTGGCGAAGTTCCTAAAAGGTTAAGGGAATCGAGTTAGAAGACGACCTACGCGAGCAGCTGCGAAAATCTCGCCATTACCCTAGCCCAGATCGCAGCAACGAGAACATACGAAATCTGGTCCGATGAGAGATGGACCAACATCCTGCCCATCACGGTACCAGATCGACCCGAGAACTCGCTAGGCGAGCTCTCAAAACTCAGATGAAATCACCTTTCTCAAGGGAAATCGAAGAAGAGGAATCTCTTAAGAAGTTCGCCATTCCAAGGTTCAAAGTTTATGACGGTAAGACTGATCCCATTGATCACGTCAGGCAGTACCGGCAGACCATGACCCTATGGAACCACCGAGACGCACAAATGTGCTAAATTTTCCCCTCGAGCCTGCATGATGTGGCGCAGAAATGGTTCGAAAGGCTCCCCCATCGATCCATCAGAAGTTTCAAATCCTTGGATGAGCTCTTTACGGCCCGATTCATCACTAGCAACTCCCATCCCAAAAGGATGGATGCTCTGTTAACAATGAAGAAGGCGCCCCAAGAGACACTCCGAGACTACGTGAAGAGGTACTGGGAATTGTTTAACGAGGTAGAGGATTGTTCGGAAACAAGTGGCAGTGGCTTCTTTCAAAATTGGGCTACCCAGCTCTTCCCTTCTGTATCAATCTCTGACAAAGAAAGAGGCCATGACCATCGACGACCTAATGGCCCGCATCGAGAAGTATGCCAAAGTGGAAGATGTGACCCGCCTCAACACAGGGGAAAACGGCCGAGCTAAACTCACTGCCAAGGGCAGTTACAAAACTGAGAACCAAAAGAAAGGAGGAAAGAACGGGGGCAGAAACAGCTCCAAAAATGGAGGTAACAATGATGTGTCGAAAGCATTCCAGGTGGTCAACACCGTCTTCAAAGAACCAATTTACAAAATTCTCACAAAAATCAAAGACGAGCCATTCATCAAATGGCCTAGGAAGATGGGAGGAGATCCCTCGAAGAGGAACAATGCGCTGAGATGCGCTTTTCACAAAGAGGGAGGACATAAGACTGAGCATTACAAAGCTCTTAAATCTCACCTCGAGGAGCTAGCCCAATCCGGGCATTTGAACAAGTTTGTGGAGAACTACCAATAGAGAGGCGAGACCTGACAATGTGCTCGAAGATGACGCTGGACATGAGTTCGCGGTAATTCATGGGGCATATGATGCCAAGAAGATACAAGGAAATTCAGCTTGAATGGAGATGAAGAAACTTATAGCGGTGATGCAAGCTTTTCAGATCGATCCAATAAAGTCACAATCAGGAAAGCATCGACGAGCAGACGATGTCAACTATAATAAGCATATTGTTTTCACAGATGAAGATCTGGTGGGAGTAAGAACCCCACATCACGATGCCTTGATCATTACCCTCAGAATAGCTAACTTTGATGTCGATAAATTGCTCGTCGACCAAGGAAGCTCATTCGAGGTAATGTATCTCGACCTATTCAAAAAATTGAAGTTAAGCATCGCCGACCTAAAGGAAGCTACCGTCCCTTTAGTTGGCTTCGCTGGAAAAATAACTATGCCGCTGGGAAAGATTGTGCTGCCAGTATGCGCGGGAAACGTCTCCAAGATGATTGAATTTTTGTTGGCGACATCGACTCGCCATACCAAGCCATCCTCGGTAGGGGATGGCTCCATGCGATGAAGGCAGTCTCCTCGACCTACCATCAGAAACTCAAGTATGTAACCCAGCGATGAGTAATGGAGATTCACAGCGATCAAGTGATGGCAAGAAGGTGTTTCATAGCAGCCATCCGACCAAGGCCAAAGAAGAAGGCCGATCAGCCCAGCGAGAAATTTGAAGAATAAGAAGGTCTGACACCTTCTAAATAGCAATTAAAGTACGGAAGACCTGGAGTAGAGGAGACCAGGCTCCTCCCCTCTGAAAGAGTCGTCAAATACCCGGTAGAGGTTGCAGCTGGTGATAGAGACAGTAACAGAGTTTTCTTGATTGGTCCCTCTCTCACCGACCAAGAACAGAAGGAATTGACAACTATGCTGAGACGCAATGTAGATGTTTTCGCATGGGAACCATACGAGCTTCCTGGAATTGATCCTAGTATGGTTTGTCATCAATTGCACGTCAATCCCACCTTCAAAACAATCACGCAGAAGGCACGACGAACTGCACCCAAGAAAGCAAAAGCCATGGAAAAAGAGGTAGAAAAACTGCTGGATGCAGGATCCATACGGGAGGTACAATTCCCCGAGTGGTTATCCAACCCAGTAGTAGTTCCAAAAAGCAACGGGAAGTGGGGAGTTTGCATCTACTTCACTGAACTCAATAGAGCATGCCCTAAAGACAGTTTCCCCCTTCCAAAAATTGACCAACTGGTGGACGCCACTGCAGCTCACGAGCGAATGAGTTTTCTAGACGCATACTCAGGATATCATTAGATCCCTTTATATGCCCCAAACCAAGACAAAACAACATTTATCACCACAGTTGGGCTATACTGCTACAAACTCATGCCCTTTGGGCTCAAAAATGCAGGGGCAACCTACCAGAGGCTAGTCACCAAGATGTTCAAGGATCAGATGGGAGACACCATGGAGGTCTACATCGATGACATGCTCGTTAAAAGCAAAAAGAAAGAAGATCACCTCTCAGACCTGTCAAACACCTTTGAAATCCTCAGGAAATACCGAATGAATCTTAACGCGAGAAAGTGTTCGTTCGGTGTCCAGTCAGGAAAATTTCTTGGGTACTTGGTCAGTAAGAGAGGCATAGAGGCTAACCCAGACCAGATCGATGCGATTAAAAGGGTACAACCTCCTCGAACAATCCGGGACGTACAGAAGCTCACCTGTATGCTCGCTTCCTTAAATCTCTTTATCTCTAAATCCTCCGAGAAATGCAAACCTTTCTTCCAGCTTCTAAAGGGGAACAAAACGGTAGAGTGGAACCCAGATTGCTCACAGGCATTGGTCGAGCTCAAAGCTTACTTAAGCTCTCCACCACTGCTCACCATACCACATCGAACAGATTCTTTGTACCTGTACCTCTCCATTTCTAACCACACTATCAGCTCTGCATTAATGTGCGAAGTTGCAGGAATCCAGCACCTCGTTTACTACGCGAGCAAAGCCCTGCTTGAAGCCGAGTAGAGGTAACTACCACTGGAGAAGCTCGCCTTTGCACTAGTAGTGGCTTCAAGGAAGCTGAAGCACTATTTCGAAGCCCATACTATAATCGTCCTTACATTGCACCCCCTTAAAGCAATCCTAAGGAAGGTGGATTTTCAGGTAGACTGTCTAAATGGTCAGTCGAGCTCGGATGATTTGATATCCAATTTCAACCAAGGAACGCAATCAAGGGGCAGATCCTTACTGATCTCATAGCCGAATTCATAGGCGAACGACCTTGCGACCCATCACAACCAGCCAAATAAGAACAGAGCCACACGACGGAGGGGATCTGGAAATTATTCGTTGATGGAGCCTCCAATTCAAAGGGGGCAGGCATAGGCATCGTACTTATCACTCCAGAAAATGCGATCCTCGAGCAGGGAATCAGGCTTGGATTTGAAGCCTCCAACAATGAAGCAGAATACGAGGCCCTGATAGCCGGACTCCAGAAAGCACATGCTTTGGGAGCAAAGAAATTACAAGTGTTTGGTGACTCATAGTTAGTCTTCAATCAGATCAGCGAGGACTACAATGCAAAAGACGAAAGGATGGCAGCCTACCTCGTCTTAGCAAAGAACCTATTGGCTGACTTTGAGGAAGTCAAGCTCTTGCATTTCCCCAAGGGACAGAACAACCATGCTGATGCCCTAGCAGCCCTAAGATCAGCAATCAATTCAGACTTAAAAAGAACAATCCCCATCGATTTCCTCGCTCACCCGAGCATCGACCGCAACAGCGAGCTACCAAGCATGGAGCAAGTGCTCCGAATTGAGTTTGCACCCAGCTGGATGGACCCACTAAGGGATTATCTGAAGGATGGCACGCTTCCAGATGATAAGAAGGATGCTCACCAGATAAAAGTCAAAGCTGCTCGCTTTCACTTATCTCCTGAGGGCAAGCTATACAAGAAATCATTTTTTGGTCCCTACCTCCAATGTGTTCACCCAAAAGATGTCGAGCAAGTCCTACATGAGCTTCACGAAGGAATCTATGGAAGCCATATTGGAGGAAGATCTCTGGCTTTCCGAGCAAGGAAAGAGGGTTATTGGTGGCCATATATGCAAATGGACTTTGCAATGTACGTACGCAAGTGCGTAAAATGCCAACTTCAGGCCCCTATGGTTCACCAACCTTCTAGCGACCTAAAATCATTATCCAGCCCATGGACGTTCATCCAATGGGGGATGGACATCGTAGGACCACTTCCTACCACCACCGGCAATCGCAAATATCTGCTGGTCGCGACTGACTACTTCACTAAATGGATCGAGGCAGAACCCTTAGCAAATATTCGAGATGCAGATATGATAAGATTCATATGGAGAAATATAATCACTCGTTTTGGTATCCCCAGGACCATCATCATCGACAATGGAACGCAGTTCGAGAGCGGCTCCTTTCAGAGTTTTTGCGACGAGCATGGAATTAGACACCATTTCAGTTCGGTGGCCTATCCTCAGAGCAATGGCCAAGTCGAGGCTTCCAATAAAACTGTGATCGACGGGTTAAAGAAGAGATTGGAGCGAGCTAAAGGAGCATGGGTCAATGAATTACCACATGTTCTATGGGCTTACCGAACCACTCCCCGACGAGAAACAGGGGAAACCCCATTTTCACTGACATATGGAATGGAAGCAGTCATCCCGTTAGAAGCAGGCTTGCCGACTATGAGGTCCATCATTGTCGACCAGGGCCATAATGATACAGCATTGCTCGCCGAACTCGACCTAGGTGACGAGCGCCGAGAGCTAGCCCTAGTAAAACTAGCGAGCTATCAGTAACAGCTCACGAGGCACTATAACAAGAAGGTCAACCCAAGGACATTCCGAGTTGAAGACTATGTCCTAAGGAAAGTCCTGGGTAGCACAGTGAATCCATCAGACGGTAAGTGTGACACCCCACCTAATTAAATACCGAGTGATCAGTCCTTTATTAAATTATAATCAAGGTGAACGGTTGGTTCATTCTTAGCATCACTGTCGTAAAAATAACTTTTCCAATTTAACACCCTACATAATTAAGCTAAGTGTCAAAACCATTTTAGACACTAGTTTCTAAATTTTATTTATATAAACCAACATTTAAACTTTACGAAATTCATAATTAAAGAATCACACAATAACTATACCGGAACAAACAATCCAATAATTAAACATCCAACTAGGTAATTCCAACATTAAAATTTCAAGGAAAAACATCCTGACAGTAATAAATCCCAAAGTGTGAATACTGGAAATAAATGAATCACAATGTCCTATGAAAAAATTGAATAATGGAAAGGGCGACACATGCCCAACTGGAATAAATAATGCTAGGAGTAGAATCAAATAAATGAGATCGTCTAAGCAAGAGGCCTGCAACTCCCACCTAAGCTGCAACGCGTTTCTTCCAACGGATCCTATGCAAGACGCCCCTGTGGCTGGGCACCTGTAATTCATACATATATATATACAAGAGGGAAAGAAAATGGAAACGGGTCAGAGCCCGATTGTAAAAATGATTTAAAATTTGTTTAGCAAGCATTTAAAATGTTTACTGGCCAATGCAACAACATATTAGTGAGGCACTCCCTTGAGAAATTTTCACCTCTCTTCTAATGTGCACACCTATCGCACTAACCTTCCCAACGGTTTAACTTATCTTATCTTAGGTTACTCGTAAGATTTAAACTGACGAATTCAACTGTTTAAGAAGTAGATTTCATTTAATAACAAAGTTCCCATTTAACCTTTATTTACTAATAAAGTTTCCCGGTAATATACTAAACTTTCAAAACACGTATTTCTCAATTGAAATCATTATTCATATCTTACTTACCATAAACACAGGAGGTAATTAACATATTTCAGAATTTAATATATATATTCAATACCCATGTAATATATATATTCTAACAGCACCCCACATAAAAATTATGGTGCGGGCATACTCTGCTATCCAGTCCACGTATCACTCGTACTAAGGGAAATATAAGTTCGGAATCACTCTCGAACTGTATTAACACAAACATAAACAATATTGAGGTGAATCATAGAGTCCCGGTCTCTAAGAGGTCAGCACATGCCCCCACGTCTCTTAGACCGTCTGACTATCGATCCGATTAGCCTGTACCAAAGGATCTCTATCTTCTAGGGTACGAGTCAATATCCCCCATAAAGGTCCCATCGAGATAAGACTGTCCCAGTGCGGTAACCTCAGGGATAGGAAGTAGCGCGAGCATGATTTTTACACATTTATAATATATGCACAATCACATAGTCATATATATACAACACTTATTCACATTTCTCAATTTGGTGTACCCACAACCTATAATTATAACTTCTTGTTCTGAAGACATTTTACTCACTTATCCCGTATAACGGACTCATATCGTTTATTACGGTTATCTCCCTCTCGTGATCTTTAAAGTAACCTCACCGTCCCAAATACTTAAATCGTCACACCTACACAACCCCAAAAATTTTGTACTAATCTGAATTCCTCGAATACTGGTTTTCCTCACTCAATTTAACCGATTTCTAAAATAGGAGTAAAAAATAGGAATTTCCCTAAAAATTAAAAATCTCGCTCGAACCAGAATGGTTCTCGCTCGAACGACTTCCACGTGTCGCTCGAACTACTTCGAGCGACTTGTCCATCTCGCTCGAACGACTTCGCGCGACATTGACATCTCGCTCGAACTACTTCGCGCGACATCGCGCGAACTGCACTGTTTCGTCTTCAACCTTTGGCAGATTCATTTTTCACCATTTTTAAGCCTAAAAAACTCTATAGTTTAATCCCAAACGTCTCCTCTTCAATCCCAATCAATAATATCATGATTATATAACATTAATAACTTCCTAGAATCATTAATTCATCAAAAATCATTTAGATTACATGAAATCCCCAAATTAATTAGTAAGAAACCTAATTCCCAAATTTTCAATTAAAGAACCTAATCAACATCAATTCGTTCATCCATATTAATTCCAAATTTCGTAATACAACCTCTACATATGATCAAGGTTCAAGCTACACAGATTCTCCTTACAACACATGCGATTTCTTCTTCCAAAACATATAATTTTTCAATCAAAATACGAAATTTTTATTCCTAGACTAACATGCGAGGCACATTAACTAGAATTCAGCAAGATAAATACTTGCCTGTAGATTTCAGGGTTCTGATTTGTGAACGAATTTGGTGTGGTTGCGTTCCCCGTCGCGCCATCTACACGTTGGTGGTGGTGGCGGTGCAACTGGATGAATTTTTGGCCTTGGATTGCTTGGAAAGCTTTCTACCTTCCTCTCTAATGGCCGTTCTAAGGTTGTGAGTCTGCTAATCCTAAAAGACCATTCCAAATGGCTGATATTACCTAATAAATTTCGTGGGTTTAATTACCCAAAAATGCAAAATGTCCAAAATGCCCTCCCGGGGTGCTAAATAGGCCTAAAACACCCCGAGACCCAAACTAAATCCCCGGGTACACTTTTCTGACTATCTCGACCCTTCCAGACACTTTGGCGCCCTCAAAATGACCATATGGGTGACTTATAGTTTATTCACTTTTATTAATCAATATTTAGTCCCGACGCGACACGGGCGCGTCCCGACTTAAATTTCCAAAATTGTCATTTTATTCACTCGTGACATTTAATAGTACCAATATTATATTACTTTACTCACTAGTAATATTCAACAAGTTTCCAATGATTACTAACTCTCGTCACGTTAGTAATTAAAAATATTTAATTTCCGAATTTATATTAAATTAATAACTCACATTAAATTTAATAAATCCCCAAATTTAGAAAGCATAAAAATACGGGGTATTGCAGTAAGCTAGGGAAAAACTGGGAAGGACCATTCAAGATAACAAGAGATAATCTGCAAGGCGCATATCACTTACAAACGCTGGAAGGCAGAGAATTACCTCGAGCATGGAATGCAGCCAATCTCAAGAAATTCTATTTTTAGATCCTTCTTTTGCATTGTACTCATGAAACTGAAACTTATTAATCAAAGTTATTTAGCAGTTGCATTCTACAAAGTATCAGTTAACTAGTAGGATTTAGACTATCCAAGTAAAAGACACGCTGATCATTACACTATAGCAGGGAAATACCCCTCCTCAGGTTTTCATTATGAAACACGAAAAACCTCTTAGCATTGCCCCTGGCAATATATGAAGCCCTACAGGGGACCCTTAGGCAATATGGCCAAATTTAAACTGGCCACCAAACCATTCTTGGTTGAATTAAATCCTGATCGGATAGAACATCCAATACCAGGTGTGTCCTCGCCAATTGCCGCACTTAGGCCTAAGGGAGTGTGACGACACGACCTAAAAGGTAAAGTGGTGCACAATGGTATCTCGGTGTTATACTGGACTGGAAGGACACTTGCGTGATAATGCAAATTTAGAGATCATAAAGGAGCAAGAATATGGAAAATATTATACACTTGTTTAGTCGGCTAAAATAGCCCAAAACATAAATTTTATATTAATCCACCATATTTACAACAAGTACAATACATGTTTAGTAAGCTCGCCCAAAACATTACCATAACATCACTACGACACAAAATACATAGAGAAGCTAATGGCAAAATCTCAGTGGGGATGAGGCCTCTGAACGAGATAATCAGCCATTTGAGCCCTTCGACCATCAACAGGAGTAAAAACCAACTCTTCCTCGGCATCATTAGCATCTGACTCCAATAGCTGCCGAGGGATAGCATCGATGGATATCCACTGATCATATCTCCGGAAGGTATTGGACATCCGAGTGGAAGGAGATATTTCGTGGTGATACCATAGCATAGAGTTCCTTGGAACCTGCATCTCCTTCAAAGCACTCAACCACCCCCTGATGAAGGCGAGCTCCTCAAATTATACCAGCCTCGTCGGAGCATTCAGCCAACCCTGGTCATAACCATCGACCCATACTCGTCGAGGTCCTTTTTTAAACAGATGCCGTAGCTGAGTAACGTCCCTTTGGAGCCCGACAGCAATCACATATGCACGCTGAACGTCACCATGGAGCTCTTCCATTTCACTATCTGAACGCCTGGTGCTCCTGCCAGCTCGCGGAACGAATGGACCAGTGGAACCGCTCAGCACAGGCGGAACATTGCTCGAGCCAGCCCTAGCTCGTGTCGATGAAGAACCTCGCAGCACAGGGGGAACGTTGCTCGAGCCAGCCCTGACTTGCGTTGATGAAGAGCCTCGCAACACTACAGGAGCGGTGCTCGACGCGTGCTCCCTAAGACGCAAGACCTCTCTCCTTAATGCTTCATTTTCTTGCTGAAGAACCTCCCCGACCTGATTGATCTCAGAGGCATCCAAGAGCCTCGCCCTCAACGTATTCACCTCCTCTTGAACTGAAGCACCAACTTCCTCCATCTCTTGAAGCCTGCCCTTCAATTTGGCTACGAGCTCAGACTGATCTTTATATTTTTGATTCCTCGATCTAAGGGATTTGCACAGCTTAACAAAGGCTTGGCAAACCTTAGGGTTCACATTGGGACCAAGGGTCCTGCCCAATTGAGATGTGGCGGGAATATAGTCATCAATATCAATCGACTACAAGCAATAAAAGGGGATGGGAGAGAAAAAGACCAATCAATGCACTTAGAAAAAGAAACCTTTTCATTGATAAGGGTTAAAAGTACATCGAGCAGCAAAAAGAAAATTTACAAATAGAAAAATCAGAAGTACAAAGCAGTCTTAAAAGAGAAAAAACTAACTAGCAACCTCAGGTTGCCCAGGAGTCGATAGCTGCTTCCCTTTATCAGCATCAGCAGGGGTAACCTCTATCGCCACAATGAGGGGAACGTCAGTAGGGGATGTCTGGGAAGCAGGGTCAGCACCTTCGATAACAGGGGCAGGGGCTTCATCTACAACTGGCCTTGGCCCTGGATCGTGTTCATCGAACAGAGGAGATGTAACGTACACTCCGGCAGATAAAAGGGCCTTGTTTCAGCCCTTCTTGAAGTTCAGATGGCTGATATAGCCTATCTGAACCTCAGCATCCTCGTAAGCTGCAGCCCAACCAGAATTGTATGAGTCTTCCTTGACAGTGACCGCCTCAAACTCCTTCTTCTTAAGCTCTTCGGATAGCACTCTATTCTCTTCTACGATAGCCATCTTGCTGGAGCAAACCAGGCCGTAGACTTGTCGCAGCTCTTTCAACTCTTTAACTGCTACGTCCTTCTCCCGGTTGGCAGTAACAAGAGCCAGATCAGATGATATCCGAGCAGCATCAACCGCTTTAAAACTAGCCTTGAGCTCTATACCCCTCAACCATAAGGCTTATTTTGTTGCTTCAACTCACCATTTCTCTTCACCAGCTCATCGCGAGAACGATAGAGCATGGTGAAGTCGGTCACAAACTGTAAGAAGAAGAAAAAATTAGAAGAAAGAAATGATAGAATTCATTAAAACATTGGAGAAAAGAAATAGTCTTACCAGGGCTAGCCTCTGGCTAACCTATAGGGCCAGTTCATCAGACCCCAGTGCCCTTTGGCGATCAGCAGGAAGAACTGCTCTCTCGAGCAGGGGGGATAACTGAGGGGAAATTATAATAGAAGCCCCCTCGGGCAGTGCAGACATCGGGACTAAGTCTTGCCCAGCCTTCATCCTTGCCTCCATCTTCCTCCTCTCTTCCTCCTTCTCCCTCTTCGTTCTTCTCCTCTCCTCTATCTTCTTCTTCTCCTCCACCTTCTTTCTCTCCTCCTCCTTTTTTTCTCTCTCTCTCTCTCTCACTTACTCTTCTTCTCCTACTCCAGAGCAGAAGACCGAGAACCAGTAGCCACGGCCCCAGAGCTAGACTTTTTCTTCTTCGACCTCTGAGAGAGGAGCACGTGATCCTCATCATCATCATCCCGAATTAAATTCTTCCTTGGAGGAACCATCTCCTCGCTCGAACTACTAGATGTGCTCGATGACCCTCGAACTTTAGAAACCTCCCCCGAATCAGAAGACTCGCTACTACTGGAGCTCCCTTCACCCAAATTACCTCCATCACCACCTGTGGTATCACTTTCAGAGATGCTATCCTCCTCGTCCAACTGAATAGGATCCACAGCAGTCTCTTCGGAAGTATCAAACTCAGGGATACTGTCCACCGGCCTTGCTATAAAACTAGAACCAACGTTCTTATATTCGAGCAAAAAAACAGCGGACCGAGGATGCTCGTCGTCAGCCAAGGGCTCCCTGATATTCCAGGCCTTGACCAATTTAGAGAGATGAACCTCGCTGAGAGCAGGTTCCAAATTCTTTGACCTCGCTGAAGAAAAAATAGAGAAAAGTCAGAAATATCACAAGTCAACAAAAATTAAAAGATCAGAGCAAAGTCTACCTATGTATTCTTCCCCATAAAAGGGAACAGAGAACCTATTAGACTTCGACCCTTCAAACCCGGGAGAAAACTGCCAATTTCTAGCAAGGAAGCCCTCTTGCCAATAGTCCTTGTGGGAATCAGGTAGGTTTACTGCCAATACCCTATCAGGACTCCTGGCTTTGAGGTAGAGGACACCAGAACTAGTCTAAGAAAAAGAGTAGCAAAAGCAGACCTCAGCAAGCCCTAACTTGGTACCATATAATTGATTTATTCTATGGATGCCATTAATTATCTTCCACACATTGGGCGAGCACTGTGCAGGAACAATATTGAAATAGCCAAAGAAGTGCAAGAACAGATCGTTGGGAGGAAAAGTGAGTCCCCCTTGGGAAAGCAACAAAACATGGAGCCAATGGGCATCCTCTATCTCTCTAACGTTTCTAGGGGGAGAAGTGCAGCACTTAATATCTACCCACTCTGGGATGTTATAAAACTTCCTAAATTCGGAGACCGACCTATTCCCAATCTTTGCCATTGGAAAACCCTAGAAAACTACAAATTCAAAGAGAATGTACAAAGAAAAGGCACAGGAGACTTACAAGATGGAATTTCGACTCGAACGATGAAGAATTACTAGCTCAAATAACAAGGAAGCAATGAGAATGGAGACTGAGAGAAGAGAATATGAGTCGTTAGAGCTCACAGGAAATGAAGGACTGCTGAGAAAGTTGAAATGACGGTCGAAAAGTGGCTGATTTCAATAAAACCTTGAAGTGTTTCTAATCATAGCGCACAGACCACAAAGCGGGTGCTGCCAGAATCAGTCCTCAAATTTTGGGAAAATTTGCACGATACACAACTCAACCATTACGACAAATCATTTAAGTTTATTAAGCCCAAAGCATGGCCCAACAAACTTAGGGGCAATTGTGGGTACATAAAACTAGAATGATGGGCCTGGACGAGTAGCCCACTTGTAGCGGCCCAAAGTCCAGGCCCCTTATACCTTAAACCGATTATGATCTAATCTCTTCCCACGTTCCCATTAAGGGGCACCCTAAGAGGAGATGGGAAACATGGAGGAATCCCACACCCCCACTCACCAGAACGAACATGTATATAACAAACCCTAGGTCCAGGGCAAAGGACAAGTTGTAGTCTCTGTAACCACTCTCCGGAGTCTATAGAAATAACATTGACTGCACCACCGTGGACGTAGGCACATCTTTGCTGAACCACGTACATCCTTTGTTGTGTGACTGCCGTTTTACCTTCCTTATTCGTGCTTGGTGATTGCTTGTCTCTTATCTACTTGTGTTGCACAATAATTATCACCACAGTACCTATAAAGAATATAATTGAGAGTTGATAATTCTTATATAACTTAAGGCCAATAGAGTCTCTTAGCCTTAGTATCATTCTAAATAGTGCGAGGATACCGTTGAAGGATTGATTAAGTTTTGACTAGTGGGGTGGTTGAGTGCACCCCTACCACATCAGCATACCGAGTGTGCAAGAATTGAAGTAAGAACATTTTTGTCAATTGTATAATAATGCGTGAGGCATAGGGTGTATGGGCGCCTTAGGGGATTGAATCAAATGGTGTATTATGATTATCTTGTGAATTCGATAACATGTAGTCGGGTAAGCCGAAGATTACTCCATAAGATTTGTTAGAGACTTACGTTTCAAAATAAACTGAGATTTTTGAGCGGGAAAAGAGACTTGTGTCACACGATACGACAAAGTCACACATATCACGATTAGAAGTACATTCAAGAGAGTATAAAAGGTATCAGGATACGAATAACAATGGTAATGGGTTTAATGTAGAGTAATTTTCAAAGTTAGTCTTGCAGTGGGTCAACTGACTGTTAGAAAAAGGGCGGACAATTCGAAACCAATAGGGGCTCCTTCCACTAGAGAATGGAAGAGTATCCCCAATGATCTTCTCATGTAGCTGAGATAGTAAGATTATAGGTACTAAGATGCGATTGAGTACGTCCTAATACCCACATAGGGATGGGCAGGACAAGCGGTCTAATCGAATACGGGAGAGAAAGTTTTATGTGGACCCTGAGATCTTAGGGGAGGACGAGAGTAGTACCTTCCACTAGTGGAGCTTTTGTCCAAATAACTCCTATAATTTCACTTTCGGGCAGAGTGCTAGTAGAAGTATGGAACGATAAACGTTGTTATTGTCCTACTTGAGAGTTAGAGGTGGGGGACTAGTTGTGATTACAAATGTCGGAGAAGAATCGATATTATAGTATATATTGTGTGTGAAATATATATTGCACAACCAATTTACTTGTATGAACGACACGAGATGAAGTCGTATGTATATGAAAAGAGGATAAATCTACTAAGGTGCAAATAGTAGAAGGCTAGATAATGAATATCTAAAACAAAGTTGAAGTAGTGAAACTTAAGCAGAAAGGCTTGGACAAGAGCCTATATGACAGGGTAACCTGGAGTTTAAAGCAAACACATGTGAAGTGTTCATTATTAAGGGTATTCTATAGCGTACTATATGGGTGGTACGGAGTAGCTTACTTGTGAGCACCGGGATGCGATGTGCAATACTTTTACAGCGTTGTCTGTACCTGGTATACTTTTTTCGAATTTCGAGACAAAATTTCGTTGTAAGGGGGGAAGTATGTAACACCCCATATTTTTTACGATTTAAATAATTATGTGATTAATTATTATTATGGGAATAAGTATGCGAAAAATTATTGTTGTTGGATTAATTAAATTAAAATGTGAGAAATTAATTTGTTATTAATCCAGATTAAAATAATTATTAACTAGCGTGCCAAGGGTTAATACTTATTATTGAGAATTATTGAATATTACTGTGTGATATGTAATATGGAATTATAACATTTGATAAATTGTCGAAAGTGAGAAATACGACAGTTTGGTAATTGAAGTCTGACACGCGTGTGAGTCGTGTCGGGACTAATTGAATAGAATAAAAAGAGAATTTATTTTTAGTAACTCGTATGGTCATTTCGAGTAAGCCGTTGAGTCTGGAAGGGTCGAGATAGTCAAAATAGTATATCCGGGTGTTTAGTTTGGGTCCCGGGGCGAATTTAGGCCTAACCGGCACCCAGAGAGGGCATTATGGTAAATTGTATTTTTGGGCTAAATTAATGGACGAAAATTAAGAGTAATTATATCAGCCAAGGAGAGTCCATTAGGGTTAAGAAGTTACAGGAAGTTAAGAATGGCTATAGGAGGTGTGAGGGAGAGCTAATTCCAAGAGAAAAGGGCTAAGATAACACAACCTTGCACAACCGAGACCACCAACGCGTAGATCGAGAAGAGAGGAATGCGTATGTACCAACATTACCAACGGATCAGACCATCATATTTGAGGCAAGTGTTTATTACTTGCTTTCTTTTAGAAATAATCATGCTCATGTTACTATAGGTGGAATTAATCATGATTTATATGTTAATTGGGTGAAAATTGGAGATTTAAATTATGATTAAGCATTGGTTTAATTAGTGGTTGGAATTCCTTCATGTATGTAGAGGATTAATCACGGAATTTGATTATATATTGATGAACGAATCTGGGTTGATTAGGTTCTTAAATTGGAATTTTGAAAACTAGGGTTCATGTGAATTAATTTGGGAGTTTTATGTAATTATGATGATTAATGACGAATTAAGGATCCTAAGATGATAGAAATGATCTATAACCTATTAGGGGTTGATGGGTATTGATGATGAGTTGTTGGGAATTGAATCTTAGAGGTTTTTAGGTTCAAAAATGGTGAAAAACGTTGAAGTTTGGTGAAGAAGACAAATAGTGCAATCTCGCGTGATCTCGTGCGAAGTGGTTCAAATAAGATGGGGATCTCGTGCAAAGTGGTTCAAACGAGATGGAGATCTCGCGCAAAGTCATTCGAGCAAGCTGGCATCTCGCGTGAAGTTGCTCGAACGACATGTGGAAGTCGTTCAAACGACAACCCTTCTGGTTCGAATGACTGTGGAAGTGGTTCGAACGACGTGTCATTCTGGTTCGAACGACATGTCATTCTCGTTCGAACAACATGTCATCTGGCTCGAGCGACATAAGGAATTTTTGAGAATTTTCTTAGAGTCCAATTTTGAGTTTACCCGTTTATTGGAGTGAGAGAAACTGCCAAATAGTAAATTTAAATAAGACGCAATTTTGGGAAAGTATGTGAGAATAAATACTTTAAATATTTCAGTATAGAGAGAATATACCTTGGAGATTACGAGAGAGATAGTAATCTAAATATTTATACTATACGTAGAGATAAGATTAAAATACGTATGAGGAGTATATATGTAGGTTGGAGAGATACCTATAAATTATAATAGGATGTGTGTATGCCTATTATGGGAGAGTATTGTTAAGAGCACTAATGGGTGATAACCCGAGGGTGCAAGAATCTTATAGTTAAGCGCACTAATGAGTGATAAGTTGGGGGTGCAGAAATTCTATTGTTAAGTGTACTAATGGGTGATAACCCGGGGGTACAAGGATGATTATTGTTAGGCGCACTAATGGGTGATAACCGGGGGTGTTGGATTATTATTGATAGGTGCATTAATGGGTGCTAACTCGGGGATACATGATTTTCTCAATAGGTGCACTAATGGGTCTTAGCCCAGGGGTGCAGGATTAGTATATATATATATATATATATATATATATATATATATATATATATATATATATATATATATATATGAACTTGTGAATATTTCTACTGTGTGAAATTAGTAGATTTGGTAATAATAATAATCATTACATTGCACCAAGTGGTCTTAACCTAAGGGTGCAGGATTGGTGTATATATATAGGGATGATGAGACTATATATATGTATGAGTGTACTTGAGTAACTTTCTACTTTGTGAAACTAGTAGATAAAATGGAAATGAGGAATAAAATAATCTTATTGAATAAAAGATTAACCATTCAAACGGTGAATAATGAAACTTAGTATGTGAGATAAACTATCTGATTAGCGTATTGTATGGGCGATATGGGAATACTACTAGTGAGCATAGTTAGTATTAGTATGGTTTCTGACTAGTTAGATTGGGAGGTATAACTAGGGGGAGATTAGATGTACGTTAGGCGTGCCCAATAGACGAGAGGTGAGAAACTCATGTGAGAGTTCGATAACTTACATGCGTATAAGACTTGTTTTAAGAACTAGTTTTAAATACTTGCTAAATCTTTTTTTTTCTCATCGGGCTCCGACCGGTTTCTTGTATATCTTCTCTCTTTTGCTATATATATGTATTATATCAGGTGCTCAGCCACAGGAGTATCAAATTTAGAGATTTGGATTGCTTGACGTGCTGCAGTTGTTGTGGAAGCTGTAGGTCCTTGTAGTAGACGCATCTATCTTTTCCATTCAGTTTCATCTAGACTTCTTGTTTAGGGCGTATGTCACCCACTTCTAGTCCTTCATCTGAGATATTGTATTCAGTTTATTTTATGGTTTGGAGTTTTGAACTGGGAGGTTTTATCCAGTCTTATTTATTTCAGTATTTGATTCATGTTCCGTATTTATTACATTCCTATGTGTGGTGAATCGTTTATATTTTAAGACTGAATGAAAATGGATTTACTTGGTTTTACTAAATTGGAAATGTTTTGACACCTAGCTTAATTTTATATTTGCTGATTAATATGTTAAAAAGTTTTTCGACAGTGATGCTAAGAATGAACCAACTGAATATGCTGTTTTGAATTGGTAGAGGACTGATCACCCTATATATAATTGGGCGGGGTGTCACAGAATGATGTGAATAAACCCCTGTATTATTAATGTGAGGACAGGAAGTGGTACTGACTAGATAGTGAACGACATAACTAGGACGGGTTAAGGATATACGTTAGGCGTACACATTAGTTGAGAGGTGAGGAACTCATGTGAGAGCAAGTAACTAACTTGTATATAATATTCACTGTTTAATGCAATTAAACACTTGCTATTTTTAAACTGTTTTCACCTCAAGCTCTGACCTGTTTGCTTTCAATTCTATTTTTCTTGTAAAACCTTTTAGGTGCCCAACCACAAGGATGCCAAGCATAGGAGTTCCACTCCATTAGCGTGCTGTAGCTGCTATGGAAGTTACAGGATCTCTATAGTAGACGCCTCCACATTATACATTGATTCTATTTCGGAGTCATTCATCTGTTAGGGCATGTCGCCCCTTTCCATTTAGAGACAACTTTCTCACACTTTTAGTTTCATTTCAGTTTTGGAGTTATTTAATTATTCAGACTTTGTATTTGGTTTTCATTCAGTATTTGAATTATTCAGGGGAGTGTTACTCAAGACTCATTTATTATTCCATTATTATTCTGTTGTGACTGTGATGTGATTGGTATCATTAGCTAATAATTTAATTGGTTGAATGTTAATTTCATTTAGTAAAATTTGACAACTCACTTTTTAAATATTAGGTGGCTAGTAATTGTTTAAAAAAATGTTTTCGACAGTGATGCTATGAACTAAACCAACTGGACATGTTGTATTAAATTCAATAAAGGAGTAGCTACCCGGTATTTAATTAGTTGGGGTGTCTCAAAACTATATATACTGTGATGCAATCTACTATGTTAAGTTTGTAGGTTAACATATATGCTATGAGGTAATCTACTGTGTGAAATTGTAGATAAAAATGAATAATGAGATTTGATTTAATTAAGTAAGTGAATACTTTAATCTTAAAGCTATAAAAGCCTAGTTCATATTAAAGAGAAATGAACATGTTTAATAAGCATACGTATCATGTGGGAAATACGGGGAAATGATGTGGGATGGAATCATAATTGAAAACCTTAATTTGGGAGATGACAAGGTACGTTAGGCATGCACACTAGATGAGAGGTGAGAATTCTTAAGGAAGAGCCCGAGAAGCTAACATGTACATAATAATAGCTTAACTTCACTTGTTTCTGACCCGTTTCCTTTCGTACTCTCTTCCCTATTGTATCTTGTACATCAGGTGTCCAGTATCAGGGATGCCGACATATAATATGGATGTCTCGACGGGTTATAGGTTCTAATGGAGATGCAAACTTTGTTAGACGCTTCCACTCTGTTGATTCACACATCTGTAGTATCTATTTTCATTTAGGGCATGTCGCCATGGATTCTAGTATTTCATTTCTATTTCAGATATTGTAATTATTTATGTCAATATTGCCGACATTAGTTTTGGTTTGTTGGTAACGAGATATTTTAACTGGAGAGTTATTCCAGTCACCTTATTCTTGTTATATATAGCTCAGTTGTGATATGATACTAAATGTTATTATTCCGTATTATGGAATGGTTTTAATTAAATTAAAAATGGAAAAATTTTGACACTAGCTTAAGTAATTATTAGGTGAATTAATAAAGAAATTATTTTTCGACATTGATGCTAGGAATGAACCAACTGGATATACTGATGTAATTTAATAAAGGAATGATCACCCGATATTTAATTAGGCGGGATGTCACAGGCGGTATTAGAGAATCAGGTTCTAGTGTCCTTAAGATCTGTACGACTTTCTATGTTTCAGCGTAATGTTCTTCAATGTAGAGACCTATTATTATGATGTTGTATTTCTCTGCGTATTATGACGTACGTGCTCCTTCCAGGAAATATAAATGATGTAATTATTATACGAGCTCAGTCGAACATCGATGACTAGAGAGGGTCATTAGAAGAACAACATGAGGATGACTCATCCAAAGATATAGAGTGTTTAGGAACTGGTGTTTAATATAGAACTCACTAAAATTGTTGTTCAAACTGAGGACAATAAAGGAGTAGCTCGGGAGCTATAGTTTCTCAATCATCGTCACGGACAACGTTTGTCCAGTTACAACCCACCCAACACTGTTAGTGAAGGGAGAGGGAGTCAGAACGACTTTTGTGAAGGAAGAAATCCAAAGGAAATTATGTAGGGTCAAGTGTAGTAACACATAGGACTTCAAAATTTCAGGCAAATTTTTTTTGCTCATAGGAGCAGTCTAAAGTGATGAGAGTTAGACATCTTATATAAAGAAGTATATGTGAAGCTAAATGAGAAATTTGTGTATGGTTCGATTGTGAAATCATCCATTTGATGATTAATCAGGATATGAATAGAATTTTGAAACTTATCTCAAGTGGGCAAGAAAGAAAGTCCAACGCGAGAGAGAAGTCAACTTGCTTAACAAATTCCTTACCCAACGAAGAATGGGGTACACAAAAGATAGGAAGAGTTCATTTTTGTGAAAGGACTCGTGAGTTAAATAGTCAAGTGCGGGTGAGAAATATAACGAATATGACAAGTGTCAATGTCATCAAGAAATTTGTAACCGCTTTCGGAAGAAGGGAAGCCCAGAGGGTTAGGAAAACCTAGCCGAAGGACAAGATTAAATTCCATGGTGATAGTGAAACATTACTGGAAGGTATACTTAGTAGGGGAATCTATTTCTGTCCTTACTAAGTGGAGATGAATTCAGTCAAGACAAGTTAGGTCGACAACGTGTTCCATAGGACCAGTGGAGCCAAAGGAACAATGGAGATAGAAATTGGGAGTTAATATTGTCAGTTTTGATGGAAGGATTATCCCAAAATGGCCAGTGGAACAGTGACGGGAAATTTCCCTATGTGTAGAGAGTGGGGTTACAAGTGTTGAATATGTCCACGTTGAGAAGTGAGACCGATAAGATTGGAAATGGTAAACCATGCCAGTTATGCATAACAACTACAGGAGTGAGATTTTCAGCAGAGGAATTGGGTTAAGAGAATTGGTCCCAGGAATTTACAACCCGAGAGTGATGGGTTTAGGAAGGACCAGTGGAATCCTCAGTAACAGTAGCCTACCGTATTTTAGGCTCGACGAGGCCCAAGAAGTAATAGGAAGGCCATTAAGGCCATAATTGAGGCCTAGAGATGTGAGGCTAACGTTGCAATGATAAGTGTATAAGCCGCATAACATAATAATTTATCCACTACGAGGAAGGGGCTGCTATAGGGTGAAATCCTAGTTGTATAAGGATTGTAGATGCTCATGGGTCGTGTTGGTAGGTACGTGCTGGGACCCTACGATTAGGTGAGATTGGTGAAGTTTTGTTTTATTCTTGTGAGTAAATGATTAATTCAAGTGACATGGGTGCGTCACAACATATATATATGAATTGTTAACACTAAAATTCGCGTGCGAGTCGAGTTTAGTGGGTACGTTAGTTTTGGTTACAAACGTATTTATCGTTGAGAACAAGTTTTTTTATGTCGCCCGTGAGTGAGGCGGGTGGGCCCTAAGAGCATATTTTTGTGGTTATAATTTACTACTGCATTGAGTTACCAAAGTAGAGCTTATTATGGTAATATGCAGTGATTAATTTTTGATTGTTTGAACGATAGTAGATTGAATGATAAGACTATCCTGCTGGATACTCTGGGGGGACTAATATTAATTTTGTGAGGCGCCACCTTAAATGGGGTTGGGCCTATATAGATACGTATATATGAAAATTTCATAGTATCATAGACATGAGTAAGTATGTTGTCTAGTTATACGTGATCCCTGTGCATAAGGATTTAATTACTGATATGACTCAGGAAACATTATGTTCTTTATCGAGCAACGAGATATAACTCGTGATATATATAACACCGAGAACTTGGGATAATGGGAGCGCCATGTTTCATGTTATTTCGAAGGGACATAAGTAGATTTTTATGTCAACATATGGATATTGTTGGAAGGTATATATTATAGACTGGGGGCCTTATGGATCTCGACAACTGACTATGTTAGGTAGTAGTGTATCTTGGGGGTTCCTTGTTCGAATTTCTCTTTGCGAGACATCTCACTCAAGAAACAAGCAAACGTCGGGAGTTGGAGAGAAATTTGGTTGATAGTGCATGTGTTTCGTACTTTGATCATTGTACATTTACAAGAATATAATTGAGAGTTGGTAATTCCACTATGACTTAAGGCCGGTAGAGTCGCCTAGTTCTGACGATAAAACTAGTACATAATGGTTACATCATGAATAGGAAAGCATGTCGAATGCGCAAGAATTGACTTGTGCAATAATGCGCGAGATATAGGGTGTATGGGCGCCCTAGGTAATTGAAAGTATTGTATTAGGTAGTAGATTATGATTTTCATGTTAATTCTACAACATCTAGCCGGGAAAGTTAAAGCTTATTCCCTAAAATTTGGTAGAGGCCTACGTTTCATGAGAAATTGGAAAAAAAAAATTGGGGCAGGGGAAGGAATTGTGACACGCGGTGAGGCAAAGTCACATGGATCACGGTTATAGGTACATTTGAGAGCATATAAGATGTATCATGTTATAAATGACAGTGGTGATGAGATTTAATGAAGAGAAGTATTCCTAAATTCGTTTTGCAATGGGTCACCTATCTGTTGGTCGGCGGACCATCCAAAACCAGTTGGGGTTTCTTCAACCGTTAGGGATTCCTAAGTAGTAATGGGAGAGTATTTTAAAGGATTTTATCGCGAAGGGGGTCACGCCTATATGGGTGATAGTGGATCGATTGACCGAAGTAACTCACGTTATGCCATTTAGGGCTGATCATACTACCGGCCAGTATGAGCAGACCTTTATAATCGAGATAGAGAGGTTACATAGGGTACATTTAATATTGTGTTCGATTAGTACAAGATCTTTGTCATTTGATTTTGGAAGAGTGTTCACGAGGACATAAGTACCGAGTTGTGATTGAGTACGGCCTATCATCCGCAGAGGAATGGGCAGAATAAGCGGACTAATCAGATGTTGAAAAATAAATTATTTGTGTACCCTTGGATCTTAGGGGAGGACAACAGCAACGCATTCCACTAGTGCAGTTTGTGTACAATAACTCATATACGTTCACTTTTGGGCATGGTGTCAGTTGAGGTATGGCACCTGATTAGGCATAAATTCTTCCTATTTATCCCCTTAATTTAAAGGCTTTTATTGCTCCGTAAAGTGTAATTAGAGTGGATTTATCTCATATTATTGTTAATGACATTTCCTAACTAGTACGTCAAGTTTTGTGTATTTCCTATCTATTTTGCAGGTATTCAGTGCACAAGGAAGGATCGTCATGCTAATCCGAGTTCCAGACCAAAAGTTACAAATCTTCAAAAATATAAGGAGGAAAAGTTCCTGAAAAGATGGAACCAAACCGAATGGGTTGGAAAACGAACCGATCCTATCATGAGAAACTTCCTGTGAAGAACTAAGAGATGGAACCGAACCGAAGAGAAGGAAAAACGAACCGATCCTATACTGGAAGAACTTCATGTGAAACACTAAAAGATGGAACCGAACCGAAGAGAAGGAAAAATGAACCGAACCAGTTCAAGGAAAAACTTCTGTCATAGATGGAACAGAACGAAAACCCCTTAATAGGATCGGTTCGGGTATCGAAAATTTGAACTTATCCACTTGTAAAATTAGAGTCTTGCATGGTTGAAACTCTTAAAAATCATAGACTACATATTTTAAACACCTCCCAGACATTGAGGAGGCTTCTAATTCGTTAGGGAGGCATTGTAATTAGTTTAGAGAAGGCAACAACAAAGAAACCCTAGTTTTGATTCTAGTTTTGCAATTCAAGTAATACCATTCTAATTCTTGTTTTCATTATTGCGGTAGTTACTTCTGTAATAGTCTTCTTCTTCTTCTTCTTCTTCTTCTTCTTCTTCTTCTTCTTCTTCTTCTTCTTCTTCTTCTTCTTCTTCTTCTTCTTCTTCTTCTTCATTCATTAATAAAAAAATGTGTTCTTTCATTCAAAACATGTTTTCTTCTAGTATTAATATGTCCGGCTAAGTTTCTAAGGGTTGGGGTGCATGAACCCCATCCGATGTAATTCATGATAGTGGAAATAGAAGTTGGAATTAAAACCTTAGATGAATTGTATCGTAGTTCATATGATACTACTTTAATTCATCATTTGCTTACATACTGTGCGGGCTACGATCCCTCATATGTGTAATACTTAGGAGAAATAAAGATCGAATTTTAATCTAACCTCTGCTTACATACTGTGCGGGCTACGATCCCTCATATATGTAATACTTAGGAGTCTTAAAAAGTCGGATTCATTTAAAGTTTTAATTCTAAATCTAGTATCATACGAAGTGAATTACTAGGGTGTGGGGGATTGTAACCCGACCCATCTTTCTCATCTTATAGTTAAAGTTTTAGTTGAATCATCATCAGTCTTTTAGTTAATTACAGTAATTGCAATTCTTTTATTCCTGATTTCATTAATTAATCATTTTCAAAATTGCATTTAGCTGTAGTTGTTTCGCAATTCAAATCACCTTTTCGTTCTATTTAGAGTCAAAGTTAGGTTGCTTTCGTCTTTTCAACGTCGTTACGACTCCGTTCGTCCTATTTCTCTGAGGATCGATACCCAACTTATCGAATTATTACTTGAGCGACATGCTTGCACTTGAGCCTAAATAGCACGCACACTAGACACATTTGTGATCGCGTCAAGTTTTTGGTGCCGTTGCTAGGGAGATTGGGTAGACTTAGGTTAGATCAAGTCAATCTAAAACTTTGACCAAGAAAACCCAAAAACATAAAAAAAATAAACATAATAAATTTTCATCATCTCTCAAAAGCCTTTAATGCAAAATCCTGAACACACTCAAACTCCTCACAACACTCCACCCCAAGTCCACAAAAATCCAATCGTTGAATACAACTCTGAAAGCCCCCACACACCTCGCGTCCCATAATTCTGGTTTCCAATTCCTACACCCGAGCACTCTATCGGTAGCTACACCCTGAGTCGAACTTCGAGTCACACATATAGGACACCAAGTGAGTACACATAGTCATTTGAAGAGAGTGTGAGCGTAATGTCTGAAGCAGCGAGTTTCGGTACTGGAGTGGGAGATCTCCCCCATTGTCCTATGAAAGACTTACTCTTTCCTAAGCGGACTATCACCCCTGGTTGCATTTTACTTCCGTATACTGTCGGTCACTTCCACTTTTGAAATGGTATGATACAGATTCTCTCTACGTTTCATGGCATGGATTCATAGAAACCATACCTGCATATTCATGAGTTTGAAGAGGCATGTGACACATTTGGTGATCAAACTTGCACACAAGTTATCGTTCGCCCAAAACTTTTTCCTTTTTCCATAAAGGATAAAGCCAAGACCTGGCTATGGTCTCTAAACCCAAACTCTGTCACTTCCTGGAGAGATATGCAGTCCAAGTTTGTCTAAAAATTCTATCCACATCACAAGACCAACTCTGCCAAGACTCAAATCCAAGATTTTCGACAACCCGATAATGAGTCCTTTGACAGATGTTGGGAACGTTTCCAAGAGTTAGTAAGCGCATTCCCCCATCATGGTTTTGAAAAACACTTAGTGATATCTTTCTTCCATAATGGGTTGACAATAGATTCCAAACAACTTGGGCAAACAATGTGTGAAAGACCCTTTTGGGATTTAAACTCATGCGATGTAGAGGCCCATCTTAAGTATGTTACAGAGACTACTCAAGCATGGGACACATCTGATCTCAACCAAGCTCGACCTAGACAACCACATAGCAATCAAGCCGCCTCCATTCTATACCATTTGAATAGAAATACCTTAATAGACCGCCGATTTGATCAATTTCAGAGAGATATGAAAGAGTGGTTTGATGGTCGGTTGAGAAATATCCCCAGATCCAGCCATGGTTCGAAAGAAAAAATGTGTGCTATCTGTGAGGCAGTCCACTCCACAAAGGCATGCCCGATGATTTCTGCCTACAAGTCTATGCACACCAAGTAGGTGGATACTATAGGAGGATTCAAGGGGAATTTTAATGCCCCACATGGTAATTCTTACAACCGAGGAACCATCCTGGTTTCAACTATAAGCAACCACAAGCTGTGATGGACCCACATTCATAGGTTGTCCCACCTCCACTACCTCCTCAATACCAACAAGCTCCACCACCTCCAGCCTCATAAATAGCTCCATAACGGAGGAGCCTCGAGGATACAATGAACCAATTCATAAATTCTCAAGGTGCAAATAATGCTAGATATGAACGCTTGTTCACCAAAATAAATGCAAACATCTCTAAGATGCAATCTGCATTGAGCATCCAAGAGAAGGGCAAGTTTCCTGCCCAAGGACAAAGACCTCCCCAAGGTCAACCCAGTGTTAGGTCCACTTCTACTGAACAGCATGAGCATTGCCAAGCGATAAACACTCTTTGTAGTAGGAGAGTTGTTGATTTATCTCCTCCCTCACATGACATTTCAAAAGACAAGGAGAATTCGCCTGGCACAAAAGAGGCCGAAGATATCTCCTTGAACGAGAATGAAAAGGAAAACACTAGTGAGCCCGAGGTAGTCATAAAACCACCCTCCACTACACCATTTCCTCAAAGATTGTTTCCTGCCCATAAAAGGACAATAAGTGAAGAAGTGCTCAAGAAGGTAAAGTTGAACTTACCTTTCCTCGATGCAATAAGGCAAATTCCATCCTATGCAAAAGTCATAAAAGACTTATTGACAATAAAGAGGAGGATGAAGATAAAGAAGAATGTGTTTCTTGCGCAAAATGTGAGCTCAGTCCATCTTAATGATCTCCCACTTAAATATAAAGATCCCGGTGCCCCCACCATTTCCTGCACCAATGGAGAGAACAAATTCGAAAAAGTTTTAGTCAATTTGGGGGCAAGTGTTAATATCCTCCCCTATTCGATCTATTGGAAACTTGATCTGGGCGATCTTAAACCCACAAGGATCACTCTCTAGTTAGTGGATCGAACCGTGAAGATACCAAGGGGTATAGTTGAGGACGTGATAGTCCAAGTGGACAGTTTCTACTTCCCGATAGATTTTGTCAGTTGGGACACGGATCCCTCCTTCACCTTGAAAAATCATGTTCCCATCATCCTTGGATGACCTTTTTTGGCCACGGTTAACACAGTTATCAATACTAGAAATGGGAAGATGAAAATCACTTTTGGGAATATGACTCTAGAAACAAACATCTTAAACATAGCCCAACAAGCAAGGGAAGAAGATGATCTTCACGCACTGAGATTAATGGAGGAGATTGTAGAAGAGAACTTTGAGGAAAATTACTGTGGAGACACCTTAGAAGCTCGCCTAGCTTCTAGTTATGAGTGTGAGGGAGCCTACACCGAGTTAGAGAGGGAGATAGATGAGTTGAGAGGCTTACTCGATGAGAGAGCATCGAAAGAAGACGCGAGAGATGCTAATTGGGTTTCTCGATTCGAAGAGTTATCGCCAAGAGAAGCATGCATGGTTCCTTTTAGCGACAAATTCCTGACTCTCGAGTTGAAGAAACCACCCTCCAATGTTAAATATGCTTTCCTAGGTAAAAGTGGGACATTTCCTGTTATTATCTCCTCCAGCTTAGATGAAGAGCAAGAGGGTAAACTATTAAAGATTTTGAGGAAGCACCAAAGTGCTTTTGGTTGGTGCATAGCTGATTTGAAGGGGATAATCCCTCTAATTTGCACCCATAAGATTCACCTCGAAGAGGATGTTATGCCCTCGAGATAAATGCAAAGACAACTAAACCCCACGATGAAAGATGTGGTGAGAGCTAAAATTATAAAGCTGTTGGATGCCGGGATTATCTACCCAATCTCGGATAGTAAGTGGGTGAGCCCCATTCAAGTCATCCCGAATAAGTCGGGAATGACTGTGATTGAAAATGCCAAGGGAGAGTTAGTTCCCCAACGTACCACCACTGGGTGGCGCGTTTGCATTGATTACCAAAAACTCAATGCGGGAGCTAGGAAAGATCATTTCCCCTTGCCATTTATCGATAAAATGCTTGAAAGAGTAGCGAGCCACCCCTATTATTGCTTCTTAGATGGTTATTCCGGATATAACCAAATTAAGGTAGATGTACTAGATCAAGAGAAAATAACCTTCACTTACCCCTTTGGAACGTTTGCCTACAAACGTATGCCATTTGGCTTGTGTAATGCATCGACGACCTTTTCTAAGGTGCATGTTGAGCTTATTCAATGACATGGTTGAGAGAGGGATAGAGGTGTTCATGGACGACTTTAGTGTTTTTGGCACCTCTCTCGACCTATGTTTAGCCAATCTTGAAAAAGTACTAACCTAATGTGTGGAAAATAACTTAGTGCTGAATTGGGAAAAATGCCATTTCATGGTAACGGAGGGTATAGTTCTTGGCCACATCATGTCATCCAAAGGGATTGAGGTTGATCGAGCAAAAATAGAAGTCATAGTTGACCTACCCCCACCTGAATCGCTGAAAGATGTGCGGAGCCTTGGGCCACGCGGGGTTTTATCGAAGGTTCATTAAGGACACCCTATTTGAGTGGACAGAAGCATGCCAAAGAGCTTTTGAAAAACTGAAAAACATGCTTGTGTCCGCTCACATCATGCAAGCTCCGAATTGGTCCTTGCCATTCGAGCTTATGTGTGATGCTAGCGATTATGCGATAGGGGCTGTTTTGGGCTAAAGAAAAGACAATAAGGCTCATGTCATCTACTACGCTAGCCGGACCCTTATCGGACCACAAGTCAATTACTCCACCATGGAGAAGGAGTTTCTAGCGGTAGTATTTGTGCTTGACAAATTTGGTCATATCTTATCGGTTCTCCCATCACTTGTTTCACCGACCATGCGGATTTAAAATATCTACTTGCGAAGAAAGACACAAAGCCGCGCCTCATAAGGTGGATCCTACTCCTACAAGAGTTTAATCGCACCATTAAAGACAAAAAAGGAGTAGAAAACGTCGTTGCTGATCACTTATCATGACTTTTGTTTGACGTACCTAGTGATCCTACACCCATAGACGAGTATTTTTCGGATGAGCAACTCTATACCACCTATTTTTTGCCCTGGTTTGCAGATATAGTGAACTATCTTGTCACGGGAGCCGTCCCCCCCGATTGGGCACCGCAAGATAAGAAGAGGTTCATCACTTGGTATCGCATATTTTTCTATGATGATCCATTCCTTTTTAAATATTGCGCCAATCAAATCATCCGACAATGTGTACCGGATGATGAAATTCAAAAAGTCATCCAATTCTGTCATTCGAAAGCATGTGGAGGCCACTTTTCTGTGAAAAAGACAATCGCTAAAATTCTCCAATGCGGTTTGTACTGGCCCACAATGTTTCGGGATGTTAACAATTATTGCAAAGCTTGCGACAAGTGTCAACGGATGGCAGCAATCACCCGACGAGACATGATGCCATTAACCCCGATTCTCGTCATTGAGATTTTCGATTGATGGGGGTATTGACTTCATGGACCCTTTTTCCCCGTCCTTTGGATACCTATACATCCTCATCGCGGTAGACTACGTTTCTAAATGGGTGGAAGCTATAGCTACCAAGACTAATGACAATAAGGTGGTGATAAAGTTCCTGCACGAAGACATACTTTCTCGCTTCGGTGCACCTAAAGCGGTTATTAGTGATAACGGCACACATTTTTTCAACAAGCCATTTGAAAGACTTATGAAAAAGTATGGTCTCATTCACAAGGTGGTAACAACATATCACCCACAAACGAATGGACATACCAAATTGGCAAATCGTGAGATCAAGCACATACTAGAGAAGACCATCAATCCCGACCAGAAAGATTGGTCCCTTAGATTGAACGATTCTCTATAGGCCTACCGTACCACATACAAGAACCCACTCGGAATGTCCCCATTCCACTTTGTGTATGGAAAACCTTTCCATATTCCCGTTGAGCTGGAGCACAAAGCGTATTGGGCCATTAAGAGATTAAATTACAATATAGACAAAGTCGGTGAAGCTCGCAAGATTCAACTAAATGAGTTAGAGGAGATATGCAATGATGCGTATGAGAATGCCAAAATTTCAAAAGCCTGGATGAAACTAGTACATGATAAGATTATTCGGCGAAAAGAGTTTCAATCGGGACAAAAGGTACTCCTCTATAACTCCCGAATTCATCTATTTCTGGGTAAATTGCGGTCTCGATGGACTGGTCCATTTGTGGTGAGAAGCATTTTCCCCTATGGAGCTATAGAATTAGAATATCCAAAAGGGGGGAACGCATTCAAAGTCAATGGACAACGCCTAAAGAGATATGTTGAGGCGTGTGCCGAAGAGATCGACACCATTTGGTTATCGAACCCCGTTTATAGGGTAGAATGATCTTGAAGTGAGAGGTCGTCGCACTCCCGATGCGTATAGGGTGAATTCTTGTGTATAGTAGTTGTGCATAGGTATAATAATTAGAGTCCGTAAGTAGGTTAGAAAGGTGAGGGTTCGGAATATGCACACAAACACACACTTTGGGAGGGAGTCAAAGAAGTCCAAATGTGCAAATAAGTAAGAGAGTGTCCGGGTATTCAAGGGTGCGAGATTCTATTTTCATAAAACTGAAGGGAGAGAGTTCTGCCTAAGGCGAACCGAACCGAACTCCCTTAGCCGGATCGATTCGGTTATGATAAATCGCAAAATAAAAAATTCCCAGAACCGGATCGGTTCTCCCCTGAACCATATTAGTTCGGATTCTACAGGTTTCCCCTTCCCGAGATGACCCCCCTTACCCCAATCCCTCCATTCCCCTCCTTTCCCTCCCCACTTTCCCTCCAAACATCCTTCCCCACTTTCCCTCCAAATTCTTCCCCCCAACCCTCCCCACCACCTATAAATCCCACCTCTACCCTACCATTCCTCCACACCTCCATCATATACTCTCTCTACACCTATCTCTCCCATTTCAACCATCCTCAGTTATTTCCATGGCCAATCCCGCTCTTCCCCCAAAATACATGTCTACCGAGGTCCTTCCTAATGGTAACGGGGAATACCGCTCTCACATGGAGCACATGTGCGAATTTTTTTTAGCCTCTCCCGCCAACTTCACATCGAGCGCGTCGTCAACTGGGACGAGCTACCCCACTCAGTCACCACTCTTTTTAGTCGGAGGGGGTGGATGTAATACCTCGTTGAACCACACCATGTCGTGTGGATCGATGAGGTCTGCTCTTTTTATGACTCTCTCATCAGCACGGGCGAATTTGAGGGACAAGCTTTTGTCGACAGTCGCCCCATCACTTTCTCCTTGGCTATCTTGTCCCGCAAACTTGCTGCCAAGGGAGTCCCACACCCGGACATCTATGACTACCCCGTCAATGCCCCCACCATTCCAAAAAAGCAATGCATCTATCGTCTCGCACCCAATAAGATTTGGGAAAGGGGCACTTTCCCCATGGGACACCTAAATGATGAGGTGCGCATTACATTTCATATTGTTTACGCCAACTTGCTTCAAACCTCAAATGACTTGGTGATACGCCCTGGCCAAGCTACCCTCATCTACCACCTTTTTGATCCCAACTTCACGATCAACCTTGCCCGCGTGTTATACGCCGACATTTTGTATGCGTCCTTGGAGAAAAAAGGTATGGTGCCACTCCCATATGCACGTCTCATCACCTTTATTCTGGCCGATGCTGGTATTCAGCCACCTCGAGCCTTTCCGCACCTCCCGAAGCCCATTGGAAGAGTG
The DNA here is from genome assembly GCA_949130495.1 of Sambucus nigra. Lineage (NCBI taxonomy): Eukaryota > Viridiplantae > Streptophyta > Magnoliopsida > Dipsacales > Adoxaceae > Sambucus > Sambucus nigra. The sequence goes on from OX422218.1 coordinate 154,489,214, forward strand.
TTACGCACTAGGAGCGCCCATCAAAGGGTAAACATTTAAGCAGCCCAGGAGGTGGTCGATGTAGATGAAGACGAGGAAATCAATGTTGAAGAGATAGAGGATGAGGATGCCATAATAAGTGGGGCAGATGAGGAAGAGTACGACGAAGGCGACGACTCAGATTTTGAGGCCCCGGGTGCAGATTTTGATAAGCGCCTTTCGGCGATGGAAAACTGTTTTGACGATTTCCTCACACAATACCAACGGGATCAAGAGGCCTACCGAAGGGATACGAGCATGATGCATTGTCTCCAAACCCACTTGTACGAGCTCAACTTCGGTGGACCTACAACCTTCTTCTATGATCCATATGATCCCAGCGCACCCGGGTCCTCCAATCCACCTCCCCAGTGATGCCCATTTTTGTTGTTTGTTGTTTGTGTGTTGTTGGTGGCTGTTTAAACATGTTGGTTGTGTGTTTTCCCCCCTCTCCCCACATGTTCTCTTTCTCTATAAATATATGCATTTCTGTTTCATTTGTTCGTTTTATTTATTCGCGCTTTTCATTCGTTGTGAGTTAGATTTTAGTCCTTTTTGCTTGAGGACAATGCAAAAGTTTAAGTTAGGGGGTCACAAGTGCATCTGTCTAAAACTTCACAAATTTCTAAAAATGCCCAGAAATTTCGAAAAAAAAAATCATAAAATTTTGAAAAACCCCAAAATATTTTTCTTCAAAATAAATAAAAATTGGAATTCAAAATTTTCAAAAATATCATTAAAAGTCGGTTTAAAGTCTCAAATTATAAAAACATAATACACAAAGACGAAATTGACCAAAGATGGAAATTGAGCGAACATAGACGACTTAGCAAATAAATGTGGAGATTAACAAACCCGGTGAAATTCGAACCTTTCTCTATTGTGAGTTTTTAAATCAATCTGAGTTAATTGTTAACTCAATGTTCATTTCAGTGCTTTAATAAATCGTCGAGGATCTCAATTCTTTCAATTTTATCGGTTGTGGAAATTGTGTGTGATATTGCCTTGAAAAACATTCTAAGTAAATCTCTAAACTAAATTAATCTCGAGATGCATATGGTAACGCAATTAGTATTTCAGACAATGAAGTAGGCCCTCTTTTGTCACCCAAAAACATTGGCCAGAAAAAGTAGTGAAAAAAATTATCCCTTTTGTAAACCCAGATTGAGCCAAAGAAATTTTTTCCTTTCGTTTGACAACCCGAAAAATCCTAATTGGCCCAGAATTGTGAAAATTGATAATACCATAAACTAAGTCTAGAAAGTGAATAAAATGGGATAAAGAAAAGAATATATATGCTCAACAAAAATAGCAAGAAAAGAAAAACATGGAAAATACAAAAAATAGAAAAAGAAGAAAAAAAATGAGCAACATCCCGAAAAAGCACAAATGGACATCATAAGAAAATTTCCCAATTACAGATTTCCTTACATTCCCATTTTACCCAATACACCTTTAACCCAAAAAAGTCCTAACCAAGTCCAAATTACTAAATTGGTTACCACGTGGAGAGCTAAAAAATGAAAAGATAATAAAAGAGATTATAAATGTGAATTAGAGGCAATGATACCGTTTTCTTATAACCGTAATCCAATGATGAGATCCAGTTACCATAAATTTTCATCTTTCTATTTGTGTGTGTGAACTTGGTTCCAATGCATAAATTAAGCATACCGAGAGAAAATAGCCACCCTTTCGAGAGATTCGTTTGCAAGAGTATCTCGTGAGATTTTGAATTCAAAATGAATTTTTGGATAAGTAATGTAATGATCAATCAGTGGAAATTCGCTGTTAAATTTCTGTCTTCGCACACACGCACTGTGATTTGAGACTCTTGAACATGAATTGATGATGACTATTTTCTGAAAAAGTTTGAGTTATACAATTTTTATGTATTTTGAGTTTTCTTTAAGTTGAATTTTGTGGGTATATTCGCTGCGAACCCTCACAAGACACAACTCGTCCTACTAGGGTAACCAAGGGGTTAAGGCTTCTTGCATATGCTAAATCCAACCGCTCGCCCTTGAAAGAGGTATGCTATCCCATTTTAGAGTTGGACCATGCCTTGATTCTTTTACATTTCTCGGGAATCAAAGTTCTAAGTTAGGGGGTTTGATTAGGCATAAATTCTTCCCATTTATCCCCTTTATTTAGAGGCTTTTATCACTCTTCAAAGTGTAATTCGAGTGGATTTATTTCATATTATTGTTAATGACATTTCCTAACTAGTAAATCGAGTTTTGTGTATTTCTTATTTATTTTGCAGGTATTCACTGCACAAGGAAGGATCAACATCCTAATCCGAGTTCCAGACCAAAATTTAAAATCTTCAAAAATACAAGGAGGAAAAGTTCCTGAAAAGATGGAACCGAATCGAACCGAATGGGTTGGAAAATGAACCAATCCTATCCTGAGAAACTTCCTATGAAGAACTAAGACATGGAACCGAACCGAAGAGAAGGAAAAATGAATCGATCCTATACTAGAAGAACTTCATGTGAAGCATGAAAAGATGGAACCGAATCTAAAAGAAGGAAAAATGAACCAAACCAGTTCAAAGAAAAACTTCTGTCACAGATGGAACTGAACCGAACCCCCTTAATAGGATCGGTTTGGGAATCGAAAACTCAAACTTATCCACTTGTAAAATTAGAGTCTTGCATGGTTGAAACTCTTAGAAATCGTAGAGTATATATTTTAAACACCTCCCAGACATTAAGGAGTTAGGGAAGCATTGTAATTAGTTTAGAAAAGGTAACAACAAAGAAACCCTAGTTTTGATTCCAGTTTTGCAATTCAAGTAATACCATTCTAATTCTTGTTTTCATTATTGCAGTAGTTACTTCTGTAATAGTATTTTCAGTCTTCTTCTTCTTCTTCTTCTTCTTCTTCATTCATTAGAAAAAAATGTGTTCTTTCATTCAAAACATGTTTTCTTCTAGTTTTAATATGTCCGGCTAAGTTTCCAAGGGTTGGGGGTGCATGAACCCCACCCGATGTAATTCATGATAGTGGAAATAGAAGTTGGAATTAAAACATTAGATGAATTGTATCGTAGTTCATACGATACTACTTTAATTCATCCTTTGCTTACATACTGCGTGGGCTACTATCCCTCATATGTGTAATACTTAGGAGTATTAAAAAGTCGGATTCATTTGTGGTCACATCAGCACGGTAAGACTTTTTGTTCTCTTGCTTGTCAGTTAAAGGTGGGGGACCAGGTACTATTAAGAGAATCAGAGATGAGTTGATACTTATAGTATATAATGTATGTAACATATATACTGTGAAAATAACATACTTGTGTGCGATCGTCGCGAGACAAGATCGTATGTATCTAAAGAACGATTAATCTACTAAAGTGAAAACAATAGAAGGCTAGATAGTGAATATCTAAAATAAGTTTAAGTAATGAAACTTAAACGGTAAGGCTTGGGAAAGAACCTACGTGACATGGTAACCTGAAGTTTAAAACGAACATACGTGATGTGTTCATTATTAAGCGAGTTTGATAGCGTCCTGTATGGACGGTACAGAGTAGTTTACTTGTGAGCGCGAGGATGCGATGCGCAACATATAGCCATAGTTTTTCTTATCAGGTATATTTTTTTAAATTTCGGGATGAAATTTCGTTGTAAGGGGGAAGTATGTAACACCCCGTATTTTTAATGACTTTTAAAATGGGATTAATTAGAATTAATTGTGGGATAATTGAAAATTAATTCAGATTTAAATATTACTCAAGAATAAAGTAATATGTGATTTATGTTGAATATTAATTATGATTTAAAGTAATATATATGATTATGACTTTACATATGATTATGATTTTATAAAATTGTCGCGAGTGATGAATATGACAATTACGGTAATTAACTCGGGATGCGCATTTGAGTCGTGTCGGGACTATATTTAAATGGAATGCAAAGTAAATTATTTTTATGTAATTCTAATGGTCATTTTGACTACGCCAAAGTGTCCATAAGGGTTTAAATAGTCGAAAAAGTCTACTTGGGGGATTACTTTGGGTCTCGGAACAATTTGGAACCAAACAGACACCCCGAAGGGGTATTTTAGTCATTTTCCAAATAGGGTGAATAGTACCCACTAAATTTCGGTAATATTATATAAGTGCAGAGGTGGTGGGATTTAGGTTCATTCACCAAAACTCAAAATAAAAGGCTTAGGGGAGATTGAGAGACTTTTCTGGGAAAGGAAGGGACTCTCTAGGAAACCAAAAGGCCAAAAGTCATCCTGCACCACCACCACCGTCGGAGGTTGGCCGAAAAAAGGGAGGAACACCAGTAGAATATCGTCCCCAATGGTTTAGACCTACAATCTAAAGGTAAGCAATTTAACCCTTGCAAACTTAACATGTATATTGTCCATGTTAGGATAGTTATGAAATTCTGAAAAATTGCATGATTCAAAGATAAATTATGATGATTTTTAGTAATTCCTTGAAGTAAGAATTATGTAGGATCAATCCCTTTTTGAATATATAATTTAATCCATGAAATTTGGAATCATTTGGTGAAGAAAATATGGGATTTATAAGTTTTTCTTGGAGAAATGATAAAAAGAGGTTTCTGAATTTTAAGGGAAATAATATGTGTTAACCCAAACTTCTTGATGATTCTATGTTGTTTAAATGTTAGAAATTGTTTATAAACCTTGATATGTCATTTGGGATAAATTATGAGGAGTTTGGGATTTATTTGATAGTGGTTTTGATTATGAAAAAGTGTAAAACCCATATGTAAACATATGCAGAAATCTGTCCAATTATCTGATCGATCGATCGATCGACTCAAGAATGTCGATCGATTGGCTGATCGATCGATCATCCAAAATCGTCGATAGATCGACTCCCCCTTGAAATATGATTTGTTTCTTTTTAAGTTTTGATTAATCCAACTTTTTTAAAATCTTTGATGTTTATTAATGGAACATAATGGGACTTGGGGAAGGGTAGTAGGACATACTTAAGACCCGAAAAAATATTATTATGTGGGGGATTGAATGGGAAAAATTAACGAGTGTTAATTGAATGAGTTACGATGGAGAATTATATAAATTGGGGTTTAAATCGGATAAAGGATAACTTAAGGTTATTACCCATAAGAAGAATGTTATTAATTATCAGAATAACCTTAGGCTTATATGGGATTAACCCTAAGATATGAAATAAAATTAGAGATTATGGAGAAATAAAATTAGTTGAAGATAATATTAGAGACCATAATCTCTAATTTCTCCATAATCTCTAATTTTATTTCTCCCGAATTTCTATGAATTTCAATGATTATAGAGAAATAAAATTAGTTGAAGATAATATTAATTCATAGAAATTCGGGAGTTGTGATGACATGGACCAGTAGGGCGCAGATGTTACCTACTGAATTTACATGGGGAATAAGTGATTACCCTTCGAGTGATAAGGGAAGCTCGGGAATATAATTTGATAAGTAAACTCATAATCTGTAAATACGTAGGCTATTAGAGATAAATATACTACATGTGTAAATATTTATGTGGGTTGTGCGTGTGCCCTATTGCTATTGCATACAGGCGGGGTGAATACTTATTATTATTATTATTATTATTATTATTATTATTATTATTATTATTATTATTATTATTATTATTATTATTATTATTATTATTATTATTATTATTATTATTATTATTATTTATTGTGTGTATGACATACTTACGCCACTTGCTATCGGGGTGAAGGTTTTGCGTTGTGGATGATATTATCCCGATGAGCCCATTTGGGGGGGGGGGGGGGGATTTTAGATTCGTACCCAGATCATAGGACCTTGGACACGTGCAATCGGTGTGAATGATAGTTTCGATGGTTGAATGGGAACGTAGGTATGTGCGACCCATTTGGTTGGGGAGTATGCTCGCCTCTAATATTTGTGTTATGTTATTTATGGTTCGTGAGAGATGCCGAACCAATAGTTCTTTATACATCGAGAGACGTATCAGGACATGATATCAGAGTATTCATGCACCGCAGATGTGTCTGGGAGGTTCCGTAATAGTATATATAATAATGTGATAAATATATATACTATGATGTAATCTACTGTGTGAGACTTGTAGATTAAACTATATATACTGTGATGTAATCTGCTGTGTGAAATTTGTAGATTAACATATATACTATGAGGTAAACTACTGTGTGAAATTGTAGATAAAAATGAATAATGAGATTTGATTTAATTAAGTAAGTGAATACTTAAATCTTAAAGCTGTAAAAGCCTAGTTCATATTAAAGAGAAATGAACATGTTTAATAATCATATGTATTCTGTGGTAAATACGGGGAAATGATGTGGGGTGGAATCATAATTGAAAACCTTAATTTGGGATATGATAAGGTACGTTAGGTATGCACATTAGATGAGAGGTGAGAATTCTCAAGCAATAGCTCGAGAAGCTAACATGTACATAATAATTGCTTAATTGCACTTATTAAGCACTTTCTATTTTTTTAAAATCTTTTACAACTGGGCTCTGACCCGTTTCATTGCATACTCTCTTCTCTATTGTATCTTATACGTCAGGTGTCCAGTATCAGGGATGCCGTCATAAAATATGGATGTCTCGACGGGTTATAGCTGCTAATGAAGATGTAGACTTTGTTAGACGCTTCCACTCTTTTGATTCACATGTTTGTAGTATCTCTTTCCATTTAGGGCATGTTGCCCAGGATTATAGTATTTCATTTCTATTCTAGAGATTGTAATTATTTCTGCCAGTATTGTCGATATTAGTTTTGGTTTGTTGGAAAGGAGATGTTTTAACTGGAGAGTTATTCCAGTCACCTTATTCTTGTTATATGTAGCTGAGTTGTGATGCGATGTTGATTATTATTATTCCATATTGTGGAATAGTTTTAATTAATTTAAAAATGGAAAAATTTTGACACTAGATTAATTAATTATTAGGTGAATTAATAAATAAATTATTTTTCGACCGTGATGCTAAGCATGAACCAATTGGATATTCTGATTTAATTTAATAAAGGGCTGATCACCCGGTATTTAATTAGGCGGGGTGTCGCGGGTGGTATCAGAGCATCAGGTTCTAGTGTCCTTAGGATCTGTACGGATTTCTATATTTCAACGTAACATTTTTTTATGTAGAACCCTATTATTTAGATGATATATTCCTCGGCGTATTATGACGTACGTGCTCCTGCTAGAAAATATAAGTGATGTAATTCCTATACGAGATTGGTCGAACATCGATGACTATCGAGGGTCATTAGAAGAACAGCAGAAGGAGGACTCAACCTAAGATATAGAGTGTTTAGGAACTGGTGTTTGAGATAGAACTCACTAAAATTATTGTTCAATCCGAGGACAATAAAGGAGTTGCTCGAGAGCTGTAGTTTATCAATCACCATCATGGTTAACATTTGTGCCTTTCCAAACGCACCCAACACTGTCACTGAAGGGTGAGGGAGTTGTAATGACTTTTATGGAGGAAGAAATTCAAAGGCAATTATGTAGGGTGAAGTGTAGTAACACCCAGAACTTGAAAATTTCATGCAAAATTTTTTTGCTCATAGGAGAAATATAAAGTGATGAGAGTTAGACATCTTATATAAAGAAGTACGTGTGAAGCTAAATGAGAAATTTGTGTATGGTTCGATTGTGAAATCGTCCATTTGATGATTAACCAGGATATGAATAGAATTTCGAAACATATCTCAAGTGGTCAAGAAAGAAAGCCCAACGCGAGAGAGCAGTCATCTTGCTTAACAAATTCCTTACCCAACGAAGAATGGGGTACATAGAATATAGGGAGAGTTCATTGTTGTGAAATGACTCATGAGTTAAATACTCAAGTGCGGGTGAGAAATATGAAGAAGACGACTAGGTTCAATGTCGTTAAGAAATTTGTAATCGCTTCTGAAAGAAGGGGAGCCGGGAGGGTTGGGAAAACTTAGCCGAAGGATAAGATCTAACTCAATGGTGATAGTGAAACATTACTAAAAGGTATACCTAGTAGGGGAACCTATTTAAGTCCTTAATAAGCGACAATGAATTCATCCAAGACCAGTTAGGTCGAAAACATGTTCCATAGGACCAGTGGAGCCAAAGGAACAACGGAGATAGGAATTGGGAGCTAAGATTATCAGTTTTGAAAGAAGGATTATCCCCAAATGGCTAGTGGACCAGTGAAGGGAAATTGCCCTATGTGTAGAGAGTGGGGTTACAACTGTTGAACGTGTCCACCTTGATAAGTGAGAGCGATAATATTGGGAATGGTAAACCATGTTAGTTAGGCATAACAACTAGAGGAGTGAGATTTTCAGCGGAGGAATTGCGCCAAGAGAAATAGTCCCAGGAATTTATAACCCGAGAGTGATGGGTTTAGGCAGGACTAGTGGAATCCTCGGTAACAGTAACATACCGTATTTTAGTGCCGACGAGGCCCATGAAGTAATAGGAAGGCCAGTAAGGCCATAATTTAGGCCTAGAGATTTGAGGCCAACGTTTCAATGATGGGCGTGTAATTCGCAGAACTGAATAATTTATCCACCACGAGGAAGGGAAAACTATTGGGTGAAATCCTAGATGTATAACGATTGCAGATGCTCATGGGTCGTGTTGGCATGTACGTGCTGGGACCCTACGATTAGGCAAGACTGGTGAAGTTTTGTTTTATTCTTATGAGTAAATGATTAATTCAAGTGACATGGGTGTGTCACAACATATATTTTAATTGTTAACACTAAAATTCGCATGCGAGTCGAGTTTAGTGGGTACGTTAGTTTTGGTTACAAACGTATTTATCGTTGATAACAGTTTTTTTATATCGCCCATATTTGAGCCGGGTGGGCCCTAAGAGCATATTTTTGTTGTTATAATTTACTACTGCATTGATTTAGAAAAGTATAGCTTATTATGTTAATATGTAGTGATTAATTTCCGAATGTTTGAATGACAGTAGATTGAATGATAAGACTATCGTGTTGGATACTCCGGTGGGACTAATATTAATTTTGTGAGGCGCAACATTAAATAGGGTTGGGCCTATATAGATATGTATATATGAAAATTTTATTGTATCATAGACCTCAGTAAGTATGTTGTCTAGTTATACGTGATCCCGATGCATAGGGATTTAATTACTGATGTGACTCAAAAAACATTGTGTTCTTCATCGAGCAATAAGATATAGCTCGTGATATATATAGCACCGAGAACTTGGGATAGTGAGAGCGCCATGCTTCATGTTATTTCGAAGGGACATAAGTAGATTTTTATGTCAACATATGGAGATTGTGGGAAGGTATATATTATGGATTGAGGGCCTTATGGATCTCGACAACCGACTATGTTAGGTAGTAGTGTATCGGGGGGTTCCTTGTTTGGACTTTGCTTTGCGAGACATCTCATGCATGAAACTAGCAAACTTCGGGAGTTGGAGAGAAGTTTGGTCGATAGTACATGTGTTTCGTACTTTGATCATTATACATTTAAGTGAATATAATTGAGAGTTGGTAATTCCACTATGATTTAAGGCCGGTAGAGTCGCCTAGTTCTGTCGAGAAAACTTGTACATAATGGTTACATCATGAATAGAAAACAATGCCGAATGCGCAAGAATTGATTTGTGCAATAATGCGCGAGATATAGGGTGTATGGGCGCCCTAGGTAATTGAAAGTATTGTATTAGGTAGTAGATTGTGATTTTCATGTTAATTCTACAACATCTAGCTGGGAAAGTTAAAGTTTATTCCCTAAAATTTGGTAGAGGCCTACGTTTCATGAGAAATTGGAAAAAATAATTGGGGCAGGGGAAGGAATTGTGACACGCGGTGAGGCAAAGTCACATGGATCACGATTATAGGTACATTTGAGAGAATATAAGATGTATCATGTTATAAATGACAGTGGTGATGAGATTTAATGAAGAGAAGTATTCCTAAATTCGTTTTGCAATGGGTCACCTATCTGTTGGTCTGCGGACCATCCGAAACCAGTTGGGGTTTCTTCAACCGTTAGGGATTCCTAAGTAGTAATGGGAGAGTATTCCCATGGATTATATTATGAAGGGGTTCATGATCCTATATAGGTCATAGTGGATCGATTGACCGAAGTATCTCACATTATGCCATTTAGGACTAATCATACTACGGGCCAATATGCATAGATCTTTATAATCGAGATAGAGAGGTTACATAGGGTACCGTTTAATATTATGTCCAATTGGGATAAGATATTTGTCATTTGATTTTGTAAGATAGTTTACAAGGCCATAGGTACCGAGTTGTGATTGAGTACGTCCTATCATCTGTAGACGAATGGGCAGAATAAGCGGACTAATCAGATGTTCAAGAATAAATTATATGTTTACCCTTCGATGTTAGGGGAGGACGAGATCAATCCCTTCCACTAGTGGAGTTTGTTTACAATAACTCATATACGTTCACTTTTAGGCATGGTGTCAGTTGAGGTATGTCACGGTAAGCTTTGTTGTTCTCTTGCTTGTTAGTTAAAGGCGGGGGACCGGGTACTATTACGAAAATCAAAGATGAGTTGATACTTATAGTATATAATGCGTGTAACATATATACTGCACAAATAACTACTTATGTACGATCGTCACGAGACGAGATCGTATGTATCTAAAGAACGATTAATATAATAAAGTGCAAATAGTAGAAAGCTAGACAGTGAATATCTAAAATAAGTTTAAGTAGTTAAACTTAAACGGTAGGGCTTGGGCAATAACCTACGTGACATGGTAACCTGGAATTTAAAATGAACATACGTGAGGTGTTCATTATTAAGGGAATTTAGTAGCATACTGTATGGGCGATACGTAGTAGTTTACTTGGAGCGCGAGGATGCGATGCGCAACATATAGCAGAGTTGTTCTTATCTGGTATATTTTTCTGAATTTTGGGATGAAATTCCATTGTAAGGGGGAAGTATGTAACACCCTGTATTTTTAATGACTTTTAAAATGGGATTAATTAGAATTAATTATCGGATAATTGAAAATTAATTCTTATTTAAATATTACTCGAGAATAATGTAATATGTGATTTATGTTGAATATTAATTGTGATTAAAAGTAATATATATGATTATGATTTTATAAAATTATTGCGAGTGATGAATACAATAATTACGGTAATTAAGTCGGGACGCGCGTGTGTGTTTTGTCGGGACTATATTTAAATGGTATGCAAAGTAAATTACTTTTATGTAATTCGAAAGGTCGTTTTGACTGCGCCAAAGTGTTCGTAAGGGTTTTAATAGTCGAAAAAATCTACCTGGGGGATTACATTGGGTCTCGGGACAATTTGGAACCAAACAGACACCCTAGAGGAGTATTTTGGTCATTTTCCAAATAGGGTGAATAGTACCCATGAAGTTTTGGTAATGTTATATAAGTGTAGAGGTGGTGGGATTTAGGTACATTTACCAAAAATCAAAAGAAAAGACTTAGGGGAGATTGAGAGACTTTGCTGGGAAAGGAAGAGACTCTCTAGGAAACCAAAAGGCCAAAAGTCATTCGTCATCACCACCACCGTCGGAGGTTGGCCGAAAAAAGGGAGGAACACCAATAGAATATCATCCCCAATGGAACAAACCTACAATCTAAAGGTAAATGATTTAACCCTTGCAAACTTAGCATGTATATTGTCCATGTTAGGATAGTTATGAAATTCTGAAAAATTGCATGATTCAAAGATAAATTATGATGATTTTTATTGATTCCTTGAAGTGAGAATTATGTAGGATTAATCACTTTTTGATTATATAATTTAATCCACGAAATTTGGAATCATTTGGTGAAGAAAATTATGGATTTATAAGTTGTTCTTGGAGAAATGATAAAATAAGAGGTTTCTGAATTTTAAGGGAAATAATATGTGTTAACCCAAACTTCTTGATGATTCTATGTTGTTTAACTGTTAGAAATCGTTTATACACCTTGATATATCATTTGGGATAAATTACGAGGAGATTGGGATTTATTTGACAGTGGTTTTGACGATGAAAAAGTGTAAAAGTCGTATGAAAACATATGCAAAAATTTGGCCAATTATCTGATCGATTGATCGATCGACCCAAGAATGTCGATCGATCGACCAAAATTGTCGATTGACCAAAATCGTCAATCGATCGACTACCCCTGGAAATGTGATTTTTTTCCTTTTAAGTTTGGATTAATCCCAACTTTTAGAAATCTTTGATGTTGATTAATGGAACATAATGGGACTTGGGGATGGGCAGTAGGACATACTTAAGACCCGAAAAAATATTATTATGTGTGGGATTGAATGGGGAAAATTAATGAGTGTTAATTGAATGAGTGACGATGGAGATTTATATAAGTTGGGGTTTAAATAGGATAAATGATAACTTGAGGTTAGTACCAGTAGTAAGAGGGTCATTAATTATCGAAATTACCTTAGGCTTATATGGGATTAACCCCTAAGAGATGAAATAAAGGGTTAAGATTGAATTAGGGATTATTGAGAAATAAACTTAATTGAAGATAATATTAATTCATAGAAATTCGGGAGTTGTGATGACATGGACTAGTAGGGCGTAGATGTTACCTATAAAAATTACATGGGGAATGAATAATTACCCTTCGAGTGATGAGAGAAGCTCGGGAATATAATTTGATAAGTAAAGTCATAATATCTAAATACGTAGGATATTAGAGATAAATATACTACGGGTGGAAATATTTATGTGGGTTGTGAGTGTGCCCTATTGTTATTGCATATAGGTGGGGTGACTACCTATATTATTATTTATTATGTGTATGACATATTTACCCTGCTTGCTATCGGGGTGGAGGTTTAGCGTTGTGGACGATCTTATCCTGATGAGCCCATTTGGGGGGGATTTTAGATTCATACCCAGAGCATAGGACCTTGGACATGTGCTATCAGTGTGAATGATAGTTTCGATGGTTGAATGAGAACGTAGGTATGTGCATGACCCATTTGACTGGGGAGTATGATGGCCTCTAATATGTGTGTTATGTTATTTATGGTTCGTGAGAGACGCCAAACCATTAGTCCTTTATACATATAGAGATGTATCAGGACATGATAGCAGAGTATGCATGCACCGCAGCTGTGTCTAGGAAGTGTCGTATTAGTATATATAATAATGTGATAAATATATATACTGTAATGTAATCTAACGTTTGAGAATTGTAGATTAAACTATATATACTGTGATGTAATCTACTATGTGAAATTTGTAGATTAACATATATACTATGAGGTAATTTATTGTGTGAAATTGTAAATAAAAATGAATAATGAGATTTGATTTAATTAAGTAAGTGAATACTTAAATCTTAAAGCTGTAAAAGCCTAGTTCATATTAAAGAAAAAAAACATGTTTAATAATCATACGTATTATGTGGGAAATACGGGGAAGTGATGTGGGTTGGAATCATAATTGAAAATCTTGATTTGGGAGATGATAAGGTACGTTAGACGTGCACACTAGATGAGATGTGAGAATTCTCAAGCAATAGCCCGAGAAGCTAACACGTACATAATAATTGCTTAATTGCAATTGTTAAGCACTTGTTATTTTTTAAAAATCTTTTACAATCGCGCCCTGAACCGTTTCCTTGTATACTCTCTTCTCTATTGTATCTTGTACATCAGGTGTCCAGTATCAGGGATGTCAACATAGAATATGGATGTCTCGACGGGTTATAGGTTCTAATGGAGATGCAGACTTTGTTAGACGTTTCCATTCTGTTAATTCACACATCTGTAGTATCTATTTCCATTTAGAGCACGTTGCCCAGGATTCTAGTATTTTATTTCTATTCCAGAGATTGTAATTATTTATGTTAGTATTGTCGACATTAGTTTTGGTTTGTTGGTAATGAGATATTTTAACTGGAGAGTTATTCCAGTCACCTTATTCTTGTTATATGTAGATCAGTTGTGATGTGATGTTGATTATTATTATTCCGTATTGTGTAATGGTTTTAATTAAATTAAAAATGGAAATTTTTTGACACTAGCTTAAATAATTATTGGGTGAATTAATAAAGAAATTATTTTTCGACAGTGATGCTAAGAATGAACCAACTAGATATTCTAATTTAATTTAATAAAGGACTGATCACCCGGTATTTAATTGGGCGGGGTGTCACATGTGACACCCCGCCTAATCAAATACCGGGTGATCAGTCCTATACCAAATTAAAACTGGAATCCCAGTTGGATCATCCTTAGCATCACTGTCGAAAACTTTTTAAAACTTACTAACCACCTAGTATTCCAAAAGCTGGTGCCAATTTTAACTTTTTAATTACACAAAACAGTACATGCGGAAATAAATATAAACTATTCACACAACTGAATGAAAATAAACTGAAACATTAATTAAACAATTTGCCGAATAAACCATTGACCACCAAAGTGAAATAATCCAATACACATATTCAACACCTGAATAAATTACACCTGAAAACTGTACCGAGAAGTCTGGGTGATAAGCCCTAAATAAAACTGAAACTGATACAAGATTCCTACTCTAGGAATGAATGAATGATGCGTCTAATCCAAACTCCTGCTAGCATCCACATATGCCTCAGCTCCGTGTCCCTGGAATAGAATATCAATCCTGGCGTCCATGTGGCTGAACACCTAAAAGGTTTTGAAAATAGTTTTATAGCGAGGGTTAGAACCCAAAACATTTTGAAAATATTTAGCAAGTGAAATAACTGCATTAATTTAAAATGCATGAATGCGCTTCATATTTAAGTTAGTATCGCACTCCCATGTGGACATTCTCACCCCTCCACTATTGTGCACACCTACCGGTTACCTTAACCCCACCTAGTTGTACTACCCCCTCCAACTAGTCCTGGTATAACCATCCCTTGCCATACTACTCTAACCCGAGTATAATGATTCTTGAATTATAAGTTATCTCACAATTAACTAAATTAATTCCTTATAAATAGTAGCATATAACCGTGTCACAAGTTATATAAAGTAAATACATCACACACTATATTATTACCCGTATATAATATTTACTACCATTATATACGTACCTTTACCACAATATCCACACATATAACATACGTATATCCATCCCTTCGAGTATGCCCTCGCTGGATGATTCTCTCTAAAATGCTATCTCACTAG
Organism: Sambucus nigra; assembly: GCA_949130495.1. Lineage (NCBI taxonomy): Eukaryota > Viridiplantae > Streptophyta > Magnoliopsida > Dipsacales > Adoxaceae > Sambucus > Sambucus nigra. Next base: position 154,504,421 of record OX422218.1, read on the forward strand.
GTGTGCTCACAAAACCTAGTTTCCCCAAGTTTGAATCTCTCACCAACTTGGCCAAAAATATAAATGTAGTGGAGGCAGTCATATTCCTTCCCTGAAAGTGAGATAAATCCATCACCCATATATACCGGACGCTATGACCTGGGGATATACTCGCCCTACTCCTCAAGCTAAGGGATTCACCCACATCGCGCAACCTCCCTTGATAGCATTAGAGTATATAAATTGAATAAATATCTAGTCAGTAATATTTAATATCACACACAATAAATACACGTATATATATACTATCACTACACCGCATATATATAATATAAACCCCGGCTTTACCGTGTACTCAAAATCCCGTACACTGCCTGTAATTTAATATCACACACAATATATACACGTATATATATACTATCACTATACCGTATATATATAACACAAACCCCAGCTTTACGGTGTACTCAAAATCCCGTACATTGCCTGTAATTTCCTGAGTCTGTGGCCCGACTCAACGTAATTAATTTTCTCATTTAATAATTTATCGTCTTCCCGAGTCTATGTTCTGACTCTAATATTTTTAACTCACACCTCAATTTATATAATGCTTTCCCCGAGTCTATGGTCCGACTCTAATTAAATTAACTAACACACATATTAATTTAATACCTCCCCGAGTCTATCGTCCGACTCTAATTAAATTAATTAACACACATATTAATTTAATACCTCCCCGAGTCTATCGTCCGACTCTAATTAAATTAATTAACACACATATTAATTTAATACCTCCCCGAGTCTATCGTCCGACTCTAATTAAATTAATTAACACACCCATTAATTTAATACCGATCCGAGTCTGTGGTCCGACTCCCAGTTAAATAATTCACACATTAATTAATTTACACTAATCCGAGTCTGTGGTCCGACTCTAATAAAATTAATTTACACATTAATTAATTCAATACCTCCCCGAGTCTACAATCCGACTCTAATTAAATTAATTATCACACCTATTAATTTAATCCTACCCGAGTCTACAATCCGACTCTAATTAAAATTAATTATCACACTTATTAATTTAATCCTACCTGAGTCTACAACATACCCTTCGAAAATTATTAAATCCTCGAAAATCCTAAAAATCACTATTTCGAGAAATTCTCCAAATTCCAAATCATACTTAATCATGGAATTTAATTGTCTCAAAAAGGGCGGGTTATTACAAATACCAAATCCAATTTTTGGCCATGTGGGCCTAATTAAAGAGGCCCAACTCACCCCGTGTGGGTCCGGCTATGCCCAAATATATCCTGAGATCCAATTACTATCCCCGGGTACTCTTTTCTGACTATCTCGACCCATACGGACGCAACCGCACACTCACAATTACCATTCGAAATACTTTTTGAAATTTCCAAATTTCGACCTCAAAATGTGACACACGAGATTTTGAACCATTAAACTTAAAAGTCGCCAATTATAAATAATTCGACTCACTCAATTAAATTCTCCAACTCATGAATTTAAGTTTCTCCAAATTTAAATATTTTTATAACTCCCAAAAATAATTAAATATTAAATCCTCAAAATTACGGGGTGTTACATACTCCCCCCTTACAAAGGAATTTCGTCCTCGAAATTAAGATGAGCATAATGTTCTAAGCTTCGCATTTTTCTCTCTAGTCATGTGTCTCCAAGCCCTCTATATCTATCCCATCTGCTTCTAACCATACGTTACACAAGTATGCATTTAGATTACCCAGGGCGCCCATACACCCTATACCCATGCTTAACCGCACAAAATTTGCCTTAATTAACCCGGGTGCCCATACACCCTATCCCCGCGCTCTACCGCACGAAAGTTACCTGACTATGCTAGTCGTAACCCGTAATATAACTTCGAACCCATAGTCATATCACATATATATACACATATATATCTACTGCCCGGGTACCTAACCCATGTACTCACGTCCAAACATCTTCCCACAAAATACTTGTCTCTCAACACAAAAGTATATACGCTTGACCTTATGCTACCAAAGACAACATAAAATACAGTTCCCTTACTATCACTAGTCTTTGCGCAAAATAAACCCCGAGCTATCTCTCTTTGCTGGAAAATAAATCTAACCACCCTGATTCACTTAAGTAAACATCGCCACTTACCGGGATAAAATGTGAGAACACAAAACCTCACTATGTGCTATCGCACCACGCAATACAACATATATATCCACATATATATAGGCTATACGCCCTCTCCAGTGATACCTAGTACCAACCATACCCTGGTGTCGCGAACACCAAAATTTTACACCACTATCCACAATAGTTAAATTCCATCGCTATCCAGCCGATATTTAGAAAATATTATCAACCCTACTCCCATAATTCTCGAAATTAGTAATTCCTCGCATAATTCAAACCTTCACTCAGTGTACACCTTCATTCTCTCGTAAAGAACACCAAGGAACTCCGCTACCCTATGGAAAGTTTATCCACATACTATGGCTGCTACAGCCAATGCACCCACTAAGTTCGACTTACCCGCGAACTCTAGTGAAAAATAAGTCTTGTATTGTGACATCCTCCTTGTCACTCAAAATATACCCCACACCCATAGGATAAAAATAATTACCTCCATACTCCAGCTGCGACGGCTGATCCTCGGGTTCCGGAGCATCTTCTCCCTGCTCGAATGTGCCCATGACTTGCTTTAGTGGCTGTACATCCAGGACCTCATCCTGTAGTTGACCCCTTCCCGCTTAAGACAAATTCTCTTCATGTGTCTCACTTTCCCCACAAACGAAACACCTTCTAATACATTCACCCTACCCCTGGTCCCTTCCATGCCGACCTTGTTGAAATTCTTGGCCATCCTGCCGATAGCCTCCAGTTCTAGATCGTTTGGCATGATTTCCCTACTGGAAATCCTGCCCCTGATCTCCCCCAGTCTGCTGCTGGGATACCCCACTGGTATTGTTCCCTCCTGCCTTATCCGACTGGCTAGTTCCCATTCTCCTCCCGCTTCCTTTCACGTGGAAGCGATATTCCTGACAGTGCCGGAGTGTTGCATTATCGACATCAGTATAACCTACTAATGCGGAATTACTCATTAAATGTTGTCTGATTCTCCAGGCTAACCCATCCATAAACCTGGCTTTCTTTGTCTCTTCATTGCTCACCTCATCCGGTACAAAATTTTCTAACCAAGTGAATTATTCCTCATAATCGACCACTGAACGGTCTCCCTGAGTCACCTCTCTAAATTTTCTCCTCATTTCGGTCTCAATCACTGGAGGAAAATATTTGCGGTTGAACCGCACCCAAAACTTTGTAATAGCTAGTGTGTCCCTTTCCTCACTGTGGTGATCGACTCCCACCACTGTAGCGCTGCTCCCACTAAACTAAAAGTGGTTAGCATTTTCTTCCGCACCTCATCGCAATCTCCCAGGCGTAGGTGGCGCTGGATATCTCTCTTCCTTGACACGCTAGCACTACATCTAAACACCCTCACAACTCTGGTGGGTTTCCAATAAAAATAACCTCTCTTTCTTGTTTCCACCCCGACGACTCCGCATGAGTCTGAACGTCCAGCGCCACTAACACTTGTGGCTGATCCCGTGGAAAGTACCCTGCTGTTACGACCACCGTTGTTTCAACCTCGTGCGCTACTAGTTCAGTTACATGTGCTGTTAAAATCATCTCGGGCAGTTGCTGCGGTAACTCTTGCCCCTGATGAGCCTCCCTCGTCTCATCTCCCCTGCTGGCCTAGCTGCTCTCTCTCTCCTGGGCATCATCTGGAATGAGAATCGAATCGAATCGAATCGTATGAGTTCACTCTCAAATAAAAATTTGGCAGAAGAACATATATGTGCTTACGTATGAGAATACAACAATCCTATAATCGGGCTCTATATCCAATATTGCTAAGTCGAAACGTGAAAAGTCGCACAGATCCTAAAGACACTAGAACCTGATGCTCTGATACCATCTCTGACACCCCGCCTAATAAAATACCGGGTGATCAGTCCTATACCAAATTAAAACAAGAATCCCAGTTGGATCATCCTTAGCATCACTGTCGAAAACTTTTTAAAACTTACTAACCACCTAGTATTCCAAAAGCTGGTGCCAATTTTAACTTTTTAATTACACAAAAAGTACATGCGGAAATAAATATAAACCATTCACACAACTGAATGAAAACAAACTGAAACATTAATTAAACAATTTGCCGAATAAACCATCGACCACCAAAGTGAAATAATCCAATACACATATTCAACACCTGAATAAATTACACTTGAAAACTGTACCGAGAAGTCTGGGCGATAAGCCCTAAATAAAACTGAAACTGATACAAGATTCCTACTCAAGGAATAAATGAATGATGCGTATAATACAAACTCCTGCTAGCATCCACATATGCCGCAGCTCCGTGTCCCTGGAATAGAATATCAATCATGGCGTCCCTGTGGCTGGACACCTAAAAGGTTTTGAAAATAGTTTTATAGAAAGGGTTAGAACCCAAAACATTTTGAAAATATTTAGCAAGTGAATTAACTGCAGTAATTTAAAAGTGGCCCCTACTGCACTGGAGCTACTGGAAAAGTTGGTAGGGCTCGTACTTGAGCTGGGGCTGGGAGAGCGACTGGAAAAAGTGGCCCCTGTGGATGCCACACACGAAACATCGGCCTCTGAAGTTACTCCCCCTCTGACCCTGCTGCTGACGGTGTCGGCCTTGCTGACTTGGGACCTTATTCCCCTTTCGAAACTGCTTCATTTTACCACGTTGTTGACTAGAACTGACTCGGCCTTGGGTAGTTTGTTGTCGCAATTTCGGGGTCTTCGCACATATTTCAGCTTTATTCACATGCATTTGGCTAACCTCTCTAGGTCTTTTGCCTCCTTTAAGTTGTATGCTACGTTCTTGGTATTGTAAAACTGCAGTGGTAACTGCTTGTGCCACGATACCTACTAACTCGACGGTTGATATTCTCTCTGGGGATACCTGAGGTGTGAGTCGATCTTGCCCGACTCCCTTAACCGTTTTAGCTAGTTCTTCTTGACGGTCCATCTGAAAATTTAAGTAAATTTGGATGAGTTCATCATTCAAATAAACAAATCGCGGAAGTACGAATTCCCAATGTATAGAGATGAACACAACATTCCTAGTATTAGGGCTCTATATCAAAGAAAGCTCAGCGGAAACATAATAAGCCGTACAGATCCTAAAGGACACTAGAACCTGATGCTCTGATACCACCCGTGACACCCCGACTAATTAAATACCGGGTAGCTACTCCTTTATTAAATTAATTCAAAATGCCAAGTTGGTTCAGTTAATAGCATCACTGTCGAAAACATTTAATGATTACTAACCACCTAGTATTTAAAAAGTAAGTTGTCAAATTTTTAATTAAATCTGATTAACATACAATAAAAGAATTATGAAAGAATAACATAACCATTCACCATAAAGAAGCAATAGAATAACCAACAAATAATAATAAGTCTGGAGGAAATACTCCTCACAACAATCCCACAACTGAAATAAATAGAACAGTGTACCCTCAATTAATTACATGCCAAAATCTGAATAACTGAAATATGAAATGTCTCTAAATAAAAATGGGCGACATGCCCTACAAATGATGAAACTGAATATGGAGTCAAGACTAGAAAAGGAGGCGTCTACTATCAAGGCCCTGTAACTTCCACAACAGCTACAGCTCGTCACCTGAATGGAAATACTATGCATGGTGTCCTTGTGGCTGGGCACCTAAAAGGTTTTTACAAAAAATAGATTTGAAAGAAAACGGGTCAGAGCCCGAAAGTGGAGAGTATTTTAAAAACAGCAAGTGCTTTAATAACATTAAAACAATGAATGAAAAATACATGTTAGGACGTGTACTCACATGAGCTCCTCACCTCTCAACTAATGTGCACTCCTAACGTATCCATAGCTCGTACTAGTTATGCTACTAACTAACTAGTCTAATACAAAACCTGGCTTCACTTTATAGGTTTAAGGGTTTATTCATGTCATTATAGTATACCATGTATGTGCCTTAATTCCCTAATAACAACCTTTTATTATGTGGAGTTCTCATTTTAATCTCTATTAAAATATCACAAGTATACACATCGTTACTTTACTAAGTATTTCATTGAACATTAGTTGTATATTATTCACATCATAAATATACATTATAGGCACCCCTAGTCTAGGCTACGGTGCACATACTCTGCTATCTCATCCCGGTACATCACGTACATAAGGATTACAATTTTCGAATCTCTCAGGAATTGTTAGAATAAGCACAACACACAAAAATGGAGGTGAACATAATTCAACATATCCATGGGTCACGTACATACCTACGCTCCATAGTCAGCTGACTTATTAACTCACAAATAAGTCATTCTAGTATTATGTTCTTAAGGTACCAATCTAAATCCCCCAGTAGGCACACAAAGATTAGTTGGCCCAACACGAACGACGACCTCCGTGATAGCAAGTATGGTAGGTATGTCATACACATAAGTCATATACTAAGCATTCACACGTCTTAGATATCTTAATATTAATAAAGGTATATTCTACATCCCTATACCATTATTCCAATTTTATGCATTTTAAGTCTTCCGATAATATATAATGTAGACTGTCGACACATCTCACATCCTAGTTTCTTATACTTAAAACCTATCTCAAAGAGGTTACTAAGTCTCCTATTATTTCCACATTTAATTTCATTATTCTTAAGGTCATTATTTCTGCCATAAACCTCATTTCACCAAATCATTCGAATTTACTCTTTTAACCCTAATATTATCTCACTCGTCGAGCTTTATTGGATTTTAGACAACTATCCCAAATCAAATTCTAATTAATAAGGTTTGATTTCACAACCATACCTACTGGTCTTCCTTAAGTCTAAGAATACTCACAAAGTCTCCATCAAAATTTTCTAGGGTTAACATCCTTAAAATTTCAAACGGGAAGATTTTACTCATTCTGGGAAGGTCGATCGATCGACCTTGTATGTTCGATCGATAGATGGTGGTCGATCGATCGACCTATGAATGTCGATCGATCGAGCGCACCAGTTATGCTACGGACTGCTTTGTTTTGCATTCCAAGTTTCGCTCCAAAATTCCATTATAATGCATGAAACTCTAATCTAACGTTATAATATCATCATACAACCATCCTACAACATTGTTAACGTTCTAAAACAAATAAATCATCAACCAAGGGCTTTATTTGGATCAAAACTTCATCAAGAACCCTAGTTTTCTATTTCTTTCAAGAACAATAATAATTCTCTTCTTAAATCCGTTTTTAGATCATCAAGGGTTATATTTTGGATTCATAATTCGTCCAAAATATGTCTACGTGCAATTCCTAACATGGTTTATAGTTTTAATCCTCAAATTCATGGGTTCATATCAATCTTCCAAGACAAAATTCGATAATTACACTAAAAATGGAAGAACACATTCATTGAATCAATTGTAACTAAATCACTTGCCTTATGTTCTTCAGATTTGTTGTTGGTTGGAGATGGTTGAATTCCTCTCTCTCTCTGCAGAATTCTCCTCTCTCTCTCTCTACAAGTTCTTCTCACAAGATGACAATGGAGGTGGGGGGTTGGTTTTTGGCAAGTTATAATATTTTCTTAATTTCTCCCGTAGCCCACTACTTAGATTAGGGTTGAAACTGGGTTAGTGGGTTTAATGATAAGTTATAATTAAAGTCTAATTTTCGTGGGTTTTAATTACCAAAATTCTGAAATTACCAAACTACCCTTTTGGGTTGCCGGTTTGGTCTAAAAATGCCCCGGGACCCAAACTAAACCCCCGACTAGTGTTTTCTGACTATCTCGACCCTTCCGGACACATTGGCGCACTCAAAATGACTATTTGGTCAAAAAAAAATAATTTATTTTTAAATCTCATAAATTCATTCTCGACGCGACTGACACGCGCGTCCCAATTAAATTTTCCAAATTTCCGTATTTCAGCCTCGCGATAATTTCAATATTTTTAATATTCATATATTGCAATATATACACATTATAATCAAATACCAACTCACATCTCGTTAGTATTTTATCCGAATTAATTCTCAATTAATTCATATTTAATTTAATTAATCCCATAAATAATTATCGATAAAAATGCGGGGTATTACATACTTCCCCCCTAATAACAGAATTTCGTCCCGAAATTCGGAACTAAAAACTACCTAGTAAAAAAAACTCTGGATAACGTTCTCGCATCTCATCCTCGTGCTCCCATGTGGACTCCTCGGCATAATGATGCTGCCACTAAACACGTACTAACGGAACTATCTTTGACCGCAGTTTCCGCTCACTTCGGTCCAAAATAGCAATCGGCCCCTCCTCATAGGAGCTATCGGGCTGGAGATCGATGTCCTCCAAAGCAATGTGAGAATGAGCCAAATCATCTCTAAGATATTTCCTTAGCGAGGAAATATGAAACACATCATGAACCCTGTGTAAATGCTCCGGTAACCCAAGTCTATACGCAACAGACCCAATCCGCTCGATGATAGGAAATGGTCCCACGTATCTCGGTGCAAACTTCCCCTTCTTCCCAAATCGCATACTCCCCTTCATAGGAGATACTCTGAGTAAAACCTGGTCCCCCACTTGGAACTCCCTGAAGAACCTCTTCGCATCAGCATAGCTCTTCTGCCGATCTTGAGCTACCCGAATGCGACTCCGTATCAATTCTATCCTTGCCGAAGTATCCTGAATCACTTCCAGCCCAAGTAGTTTGTTATCCCCCACCTCCAACCAACATGCTGGGGAACGACAAGGTCTACCGTACAATGCCTCAAATGGAGCCATGCCAATGGTGAACTGGTAGGAGTTGTTGTAAGCAAACTCCACCAGTGGAAGATACTGCTCCCATCCACCCCTAAAATCAATGATGCACATACGCAACTTGTCCTCCAACATCTGATTTGTACGTTCGGTTTGCCCATCGGTCTGCGGCGATATGCCGTACTCAACCGCAAATCCGTACCCATGGCCTCCTGAAAACTCTCCCAAAAATGTGAAACAAATATCTTTTCTCGGTCAGACACGATATTTAGGGGCACACCGTGAAGTCTCACTATTTCTGCAATAAAGAGCTGGGCATACTGTCCCGTAGTGTAGTCTGTCCTTACGGGTAGAAAATGAGCAACTTTGGTCAACCTGTCCACAATTACCCAAATGGAGTCGTGACCCCTCTGTGATGTAGGTAACCCCGTGATAAAGTCCATGGAGATGCTCTCCCACATCCACATCGGGACCTCTACTGGCTGTAGAAGTCCTGCCGGTCTCTGATGGTCCACTTTTACCAGCTGATAAGTGGTGCATTTAGAAACAAACACGGTGATATCTCTCTTCATCCCGCTCCACCAATACAGACGTCTCATGTCTTGGTACATTTTGTCCCCACCGGGATGTACCGCGAACCGTGAGCCGTGCGACTCTGCCATTACTTCGTGTCACAATTCCTCCCCTTCCGGAACTACCAGTCTCCCATTGAAGCGTAATCCCCCATATGAGCTAACGGTATAGGACTCGGCTCCCTCTGCTAGTAATCGAACTATCTGCTCCTGACAGAACGAGTCATTTGCCTGTACCTTTACCACCTTCGTGACAATCTGCGATGTAACAGTCATCACAGACATGAACGATCGGGCCACTGCATCCTGGTGTCCCAACTCTTTCCACTTTGCCTTCCACACCCCTGCCACCTCATCTACTGGTCTACGGCTCAATGCGTCTGCTACCACGTTAGCCTTCCCCAGGTGATATTGGATATCAAACTGATAATCCTTAACAAATTCAAGCCACCTTCGTTGCCGCATATTCAACTCCTTCTGCGTGAATAGGTACTGCAAGGACTTGTGGTCCATGAACAATCGAAACTTCTCCCCCAAAAGATAATGTCTCCAAATCCGTAGGGCAAATACAACTGCCGCTAACTCCAAATCATGAGTGGTGTAATTCTTTTCGTGAGGCTTAAGCTTACGGGATGCATAAGCTATGGCCTGACTCTCCTGCTGCAATACACCTCCAAGTCCTTGTAAGGACGCATCAGTGTAAACTAGATACTCAACTCCCGGTCTCGGCAATGCTAACACAGGTGCTGAGGTCAACTTGTCTTTCAACTCATCGAATGCCAACTGACAGGCATCACTCCAAATGAACGGCACACCCTTACGAGTCAGATGTGTCAAAGGACCCGCTATCTTTGAGAATCCCCGAATAAACCTCCTGTAGTATCCTGCTAAGCCCAAGAAACTACGGATCTCAGTCGGTGTCATGGGCTATCCTCACTCCCTCACCGCAGATACCTTCCCCAGATTAACAGATATCCCCCGGTCCGAAATAATATGCCCCGAAAACTGAACCTCCTTCAGCTAAAACCCACACTTCTCATACTTTGCATACAGCTCGTTCTGACGTAGCGTCTGCAAAACCTACCTCAAATACTCGGCGTGCTCCTCCTCTGTCTGGGAGTAAACCAGAATATCATCAATGAAGACAATGACGAACTGATCTAGGAACCCTCTGAACACCCTATTCATCAAATCCATAAACACGGTTGGAGCATTGGTCAAACCAAAAGGCATAACTCTAAATTCGTAGGAACCATATCTCATTAAGAAAGCAGTCTTTGAGACATCCTCCTCCCTAATACGCAACTGATGGTATCCCGATCACAAATCAATCTTTGAGAAGAAAGAAGCTCCTCTCAACTGGTCGAATAAGTCATCGATTCGGGGCAACGGATACTTATTCCGTATCGTGACCTTATTCAACTCCCGATAATCCACACACAACCTAACGATCCATCCTTCTTCTTAACGAACAACACAGGGGCACCCCACGGTGAAGTACTCCTCCGTATAAACCCCTGACCCAAAAACTGCTCAATCTGATCCCGTAACTCTCTCATCTCAGCTGGAGCCATACGGTAAGGTGCGTGGGCAATAGGCCGAGTGCCCGACGTCAAATCGATCACAAAATCTATCTCTCTACTCGGAGGTAATCCAGGTATATCCTGAAATACATCGGTAAACTCTCGAACAATCGGAATCGAATCAAGTGGTATCACCACTTCCTTAGAAGTCTCCTCCTCTATATAGTACAAATGAGTGGACGATCCTCCCTCAGGACGAGGCATCGCCACTAAAAACATCTCCTGCCCGGGAATGGCAAAGATAATACTCCTACTAAAACAGTCAATTATGGCTCGGTACGCAACTAGCCAATTCATACCAATAATGGCATCATACTCGGTCATCTCTAACACTAACATATCCGCGGGTAATACCAAACTACCAATCTCTACCCCCACTCCTTGGCATATAAAGAAGATAAGCGAACCATCCCCCAGTGGTGAGTCTACCTACGTTACAAGGTTCTCTACTGTGGTTAATAACCCTAAGGTCTTCGCATAATATGTAACTATAAAACAATGCGTTGTCCCAGTAACAAACAAAATTCAACCCAAAGTCTCATGGATAGAAAACATACCCCAAATCGCCGGTGGTGCCTGTGGGGCGGCTGCCTGGTGGATATTATAGATATGTCTGTACTGTAACTACCCCTGCTGCACTGGAGCTATTGGAAAAGTTAGTAGGGCTCGTACTTGAGCTGGGGCTGGGAGAGCGACTGGAAAAAGTGGCCCCTGTGGATGCCACACACGAAACATCGGCCTCTGAAGTTACTCCCCCTCTGACCCTGCTGCTGACGGTGTCGGCCTTACTGACTTGGGACCTTATTCCCCTTTCGAAACTGCTTCATTTTACCACGTTGTTGACTAGAACTAACTCGGTCTTGGGTAGTTTGTTATCGCAATTTCGGGGTCTTCGCACATTTTTCAGCTTTATTCACATGCATTTGCCTAACCTCTCTAGGTCTTTTGCCTCCTTTAAGTTGTATGCTGCGTTCTTGGTATTGTAAAACTACAGTGGTAACTGCTTGTGCCATGATACCTACTAACTCGGCGGTTGATATTCTCTCTGGGGACACCTGAGGTGTGAGTCGATCTTGCCCGTTGACTCCCTTAACCGTTTTAGCTAGTTCTTCTTGACGGTCCATCTGAAAATTTAAGTAAATTTGGATGAGTTCATCATTCAAATAAACAAATCGCGGAAGTACGAATTCCCAATGTATAGAGATGAACACAACATTCCCAGTATTAGGGCTCTATATCAAAGAAAGCTCAGCGGAAACATAATAAGCCGTACAGATCCTAAAGGACACTAGAACCTGATGCTCTGATACCACCTGTGACACCCCGACTAATTAAATACCGGGTAGCTACTCCTTTATTAAATTAATTCAAAATGCCAAGTTGGTTCAGTTAATAGCATCACTGTCGAAAACATTTAATGATTACTAACCACCTAGTATTTAAAAAGTAAGTTGTCAAATTTTAAATTAAATCTGATTAACATAAAATATAAGAATTATGAAAGAATAACATAACCATTCACCATAAAGAAGCAATAGAATAACCAACAAATAATAATAAGTCTGGAGGAAATACTCATCACAACAATCCCACAACTAAAATAAATAGAACAGTGTACCCTCAGTTAATTACATGCCAAAATCTGAATAACTGAAATATGAAATGTCTCTAAATAGAAATGGGCGACATGCCCTACAAATGATGAAACTGAATATGGAGTCAAGACTAGAAAAGGAGGAGTCTACTATCAAGGCCCTGTAACTTCCACAACAGCTACAGCTCGTCACCTGAATGGAAATACTATGCATGGTGTCCTTGTGGCTGGGCACCTAAAAGGTTTTTACAAAAATAGATTTGAAAGCAAACGGGTCAGAGCCCGAAAGTGGAGAGTATTTTAAAAACAGCAAGTGCTTTAATAACATTAAAACAATGAATGCAAAATACATGTTAGGACGTGCACTCACATGAGCTCCTCACCTCTCAACTAATGTGCACTCCTAACGCATCCATAGTAATCTAGCAATGAACAAAATATGGTGACTCGCTCGTGTCACATAAACACGTCGCATCCTCTAAGGATACAACTTATACTTCCATCCTGGCAATCGTCTTGACTGCACAAATGGTTTTCGGACGTAACACGTTTGCCCAAACCAAAACAAAATTATTTTAATCGTTGCCTTTTACTAGGCACCGTATTCCTGTCCTTTTTCTCATTTTGGAACATATTATCGTGAGCGATCTCACTCCGCACAAAATACCTCAGTACATAATCCACTTACCACCTATCCTACTAACCATGTTAGGATTTGTCCTCCTCTCGGACTTTAGTAAACTCGATTCTTGTTAACCATCCCGATTGTTCTCTTAACTTTTCAGGCCATAAAGATCATGTTACTATCTATAATAGTACTTACTGAATTTACCATCACTTGGTAAGAATTTAACTATCTGAATCATTTAAATGGTTTTCCTGATGTGTATCCACATCCTTTTGTGGTGCTATACCACCATCGTTGCATTCAATCTCATTCTCGACTAAATTCTTCGATTCCTTTAACTTCCCCCACAAGGAAGCGTTATCATCTATTTTGACAAAATATGACAATGTCAACCTCTGAATCGGTCGTCCTTCAGAATTACCTCTTTGAGTGTTATCAACTATTTCTACGTGTCGATCTCCCACTCGGAGTTGTTTCCCACCACTTGTATCTACATCTTCCGATACAAAATTCGCTAACGGTTAAGATTCATATTCATGAATGGACCCCTGACATGCCCTCTCTCGATGAGTTCAGAACCACATTTGCTTCTAATCCTGAACAGTTAAGGAAGGAACATACGGTCATCACTGTACCTAAGGTTCTCCTATAGTCATAGCATTCCATTTACAAAATTGATGGTTGACTCCAACCATTATAACTTCATCCCAAAAGCCAAGAAAATTTTCTCTAAATTTTCACTTTCAGTTTGCCACACCCCGTCCTATATTTACGCCTTTGGGTACTTTACCTCCTTTGGTAAACACATACAATTTTCGCGCTTCTAAAATTTCCCACTGACAGTCTCTACACATTTTTGTAATACGTTGGGTAAGTTTACCCACGCATCTCATTTGACTATAACAGTATTTGAAAATTATTGCTGCACCTTAGTCGCCTTTCTAGTCTTGGCTTCTCGTGCCACAATGGAGGTGACCTCGACTACGATCATCATCCTCGGATATATTTCATAATCTCAACTGAGCCCTGCCTCCGGATGTATGCTTAACGATCCTCTTCTGACATCCGTCATCGCTCGGCACACGCACACATCCGAACGAAATTAGAATTCACTAGTGTATACACAATATAGCAGGAGAACGAAATCTCATCAAAGGAATCGACAATCCTAAACATAGGGCTCTATAACAAACAAAGCAACGCTGAAAGCATAATAAGCCGTACAGATCCTAAGGACACTAGAACCTGATGCTCTGATACCACCTGTGACACCCCGCCTAATTAAATACCGGGCGATCACTCCTTTATTAAATTAAATCAAGGTGAACAGTTGGTCCATTCTTAGCATCACTGTCGAAAAATAAATTTTTCCGATTTAACACCCTAATTAATTAAGCTAAGTGTCAAAACCATTTTCATACATACTTTCCAAATTTTATTTAAAGAAAATCATTTATTTTATTAACAACATTAAATGAGTAAGAATCGCACCACATTAAATTCTGCAACATAATCCAATTAATTTAATACATTCGTCAATCGAATGTCAACATACGAAATCTAAAGTCACACATCCAAACTGAATAAATCCCATAGTAACAATACTGGAAATAACTGAAATACAAATGTCCAATAACAACGGGATAATGGAAAGAGCTACACATGCTCAACTAGATGAAAGTACTAAGAGTGGATCCGAATGAACGAAGTCGTCTAATCAAGAGACCTGCAACTCCCACCTAAGCTGCAGCTCGTTCCTTCCAAGAGATCCTAAGCAAGACGCCCCTGTGGCTGGGCACCTGTAATACATACATATATATACAAGAGATAGAGAAAGAGAAACAGGTCAGAGCCCGATAGTGTGTATGATTTAAAATTCGTTTAGCAAGTATTTAAATTGATACAGGCCAATGCAACAACATATTAGTGCGTCACTCTCTTGAGGAATTCTCACCTCTCTTCTAATGTGCACACCTATCGCACTAACCTTCCCAACGGTTTGTCTTATCATTTATCGCACTAATCTTCCCAATGATTTAACTTAGCTTAGCTTACTCGTAAGATTCAAAATTTAACGATTCAATTGTTTGAAAAGGATATTTCAATTAGCAACCAAAGTTCTCATTTTTAACTTTATAAATCAATAAAGTTTTCTAGTGTCATATTATACTTTCTCAAAACAAGTATTTACAATTTGAGTCATCAACCATGTCCTACATATCTCATCACAGTAGGTAGTTCCAGATTTCAGAATTTCATATATATATTAACTACTCATAAAATATATATATATCACAACAGCACCCCAAATAACAACTATGGTGAGGGCATACTCTACTATCCAATCCCCGTATCACTCGTACTAAGGGAATACAGATTCGAAATCACTCTCGAACTGTATCAACACATACTTAAACAATATTGAGACAAAGTATAGATTCCAAGTCTCTCAGGACCGTCTGAACTATCACTGCGATAGCCTGTACCAAGGATACCTATACACAAACAAAATGAGGCGAAGCATAGAATCCAAGTCTCTAAGAGGAAAGCACATACCCGCATCTCTTAGGACCGTCTGAACTATCATTCCGATAGCCTGTACCAAGGATATCTATCTTCTAGGGTACAAGTCAATATCCCCCATAAAGGTCCCATCGAGATAAGACTGTCCCAGCGCGGAAACCTCAGGGATAGCAAGTAGCGTGGGCATGATTTTCACACATAGATAGTATATGCATACACAATCATATAACTATACTAACATTACCATTTCAATAATGGGTAAATTCTCAATTCCCATAATTACGATATTTGTATTTATTTATCATTATTTAGTTATCACGTATAACCATTCACATCTTATTTTAATTTGAGGAACTTTTCCACTTAATACATAACGCTCATGGATTCTATCCTCCCAAGTATAAAATTCAGTAGGTATACACATTTGTCCCAAAGTAACTCTCTTACGTGTCTCTCTCTTTAAATCATAAATTTACCGACCCTTATGTAATTATCCCAAAATACAATCTTTGCCCGACATCAAGGGTCCCAAAATCTATTCACATGTCCTACTGGTCTTCCCTATCTCCCAAAACATTTTATTAAGGATGCTCAAGAATTATCTCACAATAATTTGAATTTAACTCATTTAAAAAGGAAATAGGAGTCTGCCAGGAGGGGTCGATCGATCGAGGTCTGGGGCTCGATCGATCGATCAAGCAGGTCTGCGAAAACTGAAATTCTGCAGTTACGGGTTTTATCTCCAAACTTCAACAATTTCCATATTTTCTAATCCCAATCGTCCCAGAATTGATACTAATAACCTTATATCATCATATTAGGTACTTTCAACGTGAAGCATGTCAATTTACGTCACTAAACATGGATTAATCATGCCATAATTCATTTAAACATACAAGAACCCTAGAAATCTCTAAATCATGGTTCCAATCTATTTTTCCAGAAATTCCTTCTTATACTACATTAAAATTTCATGGATTATTCTCCTACATCACCAACAATTTCCAGAATAAGGTTTAAGTCATCACTACATGCAAATTCCTATCACAATTTAGGTTTTCTTCAATGAAATTCATCCCTAATCATCCCTAAACTAATATGAAGGATGCACCAACGAAATAATCAAGATAAACACTTGCCTGAGATTTTTGACGTTCTGATTTGCAGATGTTTTTGGTGTGGTTGCGTAGCCCGTTGCGCGATCTACGCGTTGGTGGTGGTTGCGGTGCAAACGGGTGGATTTCGGGCCTTGAATTTGCCTTGAGAGCTCTCTCCTTCCTCTCCTATGGCCGTCACTTGTGTTTAGAGTTTCTAACCCTAGATGACAATCCAGATATCTGATTTAACTCTTTGAATTTTCGTGGGTTTAATTACCCAAAAAGGTAAAATGTCCAAAACGCCCTCCCGGGTACCAATTAGGCCTAAAAACTCCCCGAGACCCAAACTAAACCCCCGGGTACACTTTTCTGACTATCTTGACCCTTCCGGACGCGTTGGAGCACTCAAAACGACCATACGAACGACTTATAAAATATTCACTTTTATTTATCCACATTTAGTCCCGACACGACACAGGCGCGTCCCGACTTAAATTTCCACAATTGTCATTTTATTCACACGTGACAATATTATAAAAATAAATCTCATATATTACTATACTCATCCAGTAATATGCAACAAATATCAAATTTCCAATAATTACTAACTCTCGTCACGCTAGTAAATATTTAAAGCAACATTTCGGATTAAAATTAAATTAATTTATCTCAATTAAATTTAATAAATCCCATAATTTAAAAGCTATAAAAATACGGGGTATTACAGTCTCACCCTTAACAGTTTTTGTTCGCGTTGGTGCCAAAGGGAAGCTTTCACCGTGATACGTGGGTTCGTTTACAGTGTTCGGTAGGGTGGGGTCTGTTGCCTACCGTTTAGGCCTACCCGACCAGCTCCAGTGGGTACACGATATTTTTCATGTATCCATGTTGAGGAAGTTCTTATGTCCCGAGGACTCACACCTACACATAGAGTTAGATGGGGTTGAGCTACATCCCGATGGGACCTATGAGGAGAGGTCGGTCAGGATCCGGGATTATCGTGAGCAGCAGTAGAGGTAAAAAGTTATTCCTCTTATTCGTGTTTTGTGGTGTAATCACGATGAGTCTGAGGCCACTTGGGAGAAAGAGGATGACTTGCGACTTAGTCACCCATATCTCTTCATGGAAGGTACGTGCGAAACTACCTTACTTGACTTGAATTGATTTGTTTTAATTTGGATTTCGAGGACTAAATCCCGTTCGTAGAGGGGGAGAATGTAATACCCCGCATTTTTTATTGAATTGAAATTGAAAAAAAAAAAAACTATGCCAGTATATATATTCGAAATATTTGGAAATAAAACTATGTCAGTATATATATTCGAAATGTTTGGAAATGAAAAGTTAAAATGAATTCATTGAGATACGAATGTGCGACTTAAATATTAGAAGCGAATTAATGCGTAAAAGGATCGAGAGGGTTAAAATTGGGGGCAATGGCATTTTTGTAAATAAACTAACCCTAGGTATAAATAGAAAAGAAGAGAAGAAGTCTTCATTTTATCATTTCGAAAATGGGGGCTAGGGTTTGGTAGAGAGAGAGAGAGTAAAAAGAGAAGAAAGCTAAGAGGATTTCAAGAGGATTCAACTTCTCCATACAATCCAAGGCAAGTTAATAACCTATATGTGTATATTATGTAACTATAATGAAATTTCACATGAACATGTATTTGGATCCTTAAATTAATATGAAATTGATGTTAAAAATGATATGCAATGTATTAGGATCATCATCCATGTAGATTCAAATGCAATATCATTATAGGGATTGAGATGTAGAACAACCTCTTGAATTTGAGAAATCTATGAACTTGTAAATCGTCATATTAAAAAACTATTTTGAGCTATTTTGGTTCCGAAAATGGATGTTTCATTCACGCAGCCCGACAAAAAATTATATTCCGAACAACTTTGTAGTTTTAAGTTTTTTCGAAAACGGATCGAAAAAGTCTCAAATCGGCGTTTTAAAATTCTGCGCAGAAAGTTGTCGTGAACAGATCCGAACTGTATATGCTAGTTTTGGGTGTATTTAAGCAGGCTACGGTAGCGTGCTCAGGCGTCCTTGTAGAAAATCACGTTGCGAACAACTTTGTAGTTTTAAGTTTTTCCAAAAACGGATCGAAATAGCCTCAAATCGGCGTTTTAAAATTCTGGGCAGAAAGTTGCCGAAAATAGGGGGAATATTATATATTAGTTTTGGGTCTGTTTTATGTAGGCTATGGAAACGTGGTCGCGAGTCCTTAAAGAAAATCACGCTCCGAACAACTTTGTAGTTTTAAGTTTTTCCAAAAACGGATCGGAAGAGCCTCGAATCTGCATCTTAAATTCTGGGCATCATGTTGTTGAAATAAGAATGATAATATTTTTCATGTTGTTAGTAAGATAATTGTGGTGTTGTGCCTAACATCCTAACTTGATCACATACTTATGGTTATTAGGGATATATAACCATGAAATGATTTGATGTTGAATTAGTAAATTAATGATGTAAATTATGTTATATTATAAATAATGACTATTGTATAACTCCAGTAAGAGACTTGACATATGATTGTATATATACATAAGAGTGAAATTATTTTACATGTATATTGTCGAGTATACACTAGACTAGTCCTCCGGTCGACGTAGGCACATGTTGAATGCGATTTTTTGTGATTGATTCACTTAGGTTCAGCTCGAGTGCCGTGTCGAAGATAAACCACCGGAACCGGACACATGGTTGTAATGCGGGTCGGATAGAAAGACCTTGAAACTCCATGTGATTTATGACTTAGTACGATTTCCCTTGCCATGTAATATTGGGGAGTATTCGTGTGTAAGCCTAGTGTTACGATTTGTTCCCCTGGGTAACGATAGTGACCCGATATGACATGTTGTGTGAGATATTATGCTTGTGTCTTAAAATAATATCCTGAATCGATGCATTTGATATTATACTTGAAGGAAATATTTTGATACGTTAAATACTGAAATGAGATTAATCATGATACGATATGAGACTACACGTTACTCGAGTTTGGGTTGGGTAGTCACGACATAGGAACATTGGTTGGGTAATTGAACAACTTAATTACTGGAGACTAGTAATGACTAGTGTGCTTTCATTATAAGTACATCTTATAATCTTATAGCTTGTTTTCTTGCTTTGACGTTCGTCTATCTTGCTTCTTGCTTCTTGATCCTCTCCTATATATATAATATATGACAGGTCCTCGTCCCGATGGACAATAGACTATGGAGCTTGATGAGATCACATCAATCTTAGGATTCCTGTTGCTGTGGAGTTATTCTATTTTAATTTATGTCACTTGTTTCCCTTTTCTTGAGGGTGGTATCAGAGATTAATATCACGTTGTTTTTACTTAGTATTTGAGAGAATTGTTTTATTATTCTTTCCCATTTTATGTTGGGCCGCATGTATTGGCATTTTATATTTTTCAGTTTGAGATTACTGATGGATTATTGTAGTTAATAGTTATGAGTTGGTTTCACTTGTTACAGTTGTCATTATGTGATTTGGTTACACATATGAGAGTGTACATGTTTACTTTACTGCATTTATTTAAATTTTGTTTCTAATGCCAACATATTGACGCTCCGCTTTAATTTAATTGGGCGTAGCTAACCTAATTAGATTTAAAAAGTAGGGTTGTCACAGTTTGCCCCAGTCTTCCTTTAAAAAGAAGAATCGCGCCGGTACGTGATCCTTCTCCTTAGGATAAATTTTTTGAATCCCACCTCCAATAAGGAATTTCAGGAAGCAGTGGGGATAACGCTTCGTTTTGAGCAGTTTGTATCACCCATAGCCCAGGGAGTAGAAGAACGGTGATTAATAATTAGTGGAGCGATGTGAAAGTAATTTTGGATTCATTGTGATCATTTCATTTCCACAACGGATATAACTAGCAAGTGAAGTATAGTACGGTAATTGGGGGAGGATACTACCTAATGGTAGGGTTACGTGGAAGCACTCGTACCTGTTTATTGTGAACAAGGTGCTTATTGAGGTTTTGGTGTGGAAAAACCTTAACTTTTCTCACTCTGGATGTTAATAGGTGGGCGGATAATCAGAATTTTTGGATTAATCGAGTTAAAGTCTGATGACTATGGTGGAATTACCACGACTGTTTTAGGCGACTTTTGAGTGTCGTAAGAGTTACGTCGCCAAAACTCGAGATTCGAAGAATTGACAAGAGTGGTCAGATGTTCATATGGTTTCTCTCAGAATGGGAGTTTTGTGTTTAGATAAATACGAGTAGTTGTCATGTAGTGAGGTGCTACCTCCCAATGATATTGAATTAATGGGAGTCAATGATGTATAGGCTCGTCTTATGCAAATGTTTTCGGATAGGAGCACAATGTGAAGTGTCATTAATGACAGTGTTAAACAAGCTTATTGTGAGGCAGGGGCTATAGTGAATGAGCGCCTTACTATGAAGATAGTTTGCGTACTGATAAGGTATCCAAAATTGTTTTGCCAAGTAGGCCTTATTTTCTGAATTTCGGGACAAAATTTCGTTGTTAGGGGGGAGTATGTAATACCCCGTATTTTTATGGCATTTAATTATGGGATTAATTAAATTAAATTAGGATAAATTGATTTAATATTAATTCGAATTTTAAAATAATATTTACTAGCGTGATGAGAGTTAGTAGTTATTGGTAAGAATAATGTTGAATATTACTAGATGAGTAAAGTGATATATGAGAAATTGTCGCGAGTGAATAATATGACAATTATAGAAATTAAGTCGAGATGCGCATGTATCGTGTCAGGACTAAATTAATGGAATAAAAGTGAATTAATTATAAGTTGCCCGTATGTTTTCTAGGAAAATTAAATTGGGAAAAATCACTGGTTATTTATTTAACGAGAGTTAATGGATTAATGTTGAAAATTGATATTTGATTTTAGGATTTAACGTTAGTCGATCCTCTCTGTCGAGAGACAAGTCAAGGCTTTGGGATCAATCGACTTCATTATTGAATGAGCTTAAATCGATGGTCGACGCCATCAGTAGACGTAATCAAGTTGAGTGTCGGCTTTACCATTTGGACTTCCTCAAGCAGAAGGTCGATTTTATAGTCATAATTGCTCCCGTCGAGCCTTGTTAGCCAGGTTGAAAAAAAGGTTTCTTTTATGATCAAGCCAAAGGTGGGAGTTAGCTGAGAGTACCCAAGTGTTGCTGAGGAAGTTATTACATGGATGATCAATGATGGCATGGGAAAGGCCATTTACTTGCGGTCCAATGCTCAAGAATATGAACGAGCAGTAGTCGAACATTGCTTCGGCCGTGCATGGCCTTTAGTGGATATATTTTTACAATATTTGGTTTGTAAACCTTAACATTTATCCCCTTTTGAGGGATGCTACACTTAACTCCTATGAGTTTTATTTTTGTTATGCTAAAGGTTCTTGATGTTCCATTTAAATATATTTGATGTCTATTGTTCTTTATGAGTATTTTAGTTAACATTTTATGTCTGCAGGTGTCCCTATTGGTACCCCCATATGCTTAACCCTACTACTCATGTTCATTTATGAATTTGTGGCTGAAACTTAACAGGCCAAGCTTTATAGGCTGGACCTTAATCAATTTGTCTTCCAATCAGTTCATCTTAAAATAGCCCAACAAATTAATGAAATGTTAATTCATCCTTCAACCAACTTTTATTGAGATTAAACCAATTGTTAATTTCTTCCAAGTAAAACTCGATCATGTCAGCCCCTTTCTATGCTTGTTCTAGGTCGTGCCTAGATTTTGCATTAGGGCGAGGGTGACATTGTTATCAATGCAATAATATTTAGTCCTCACACCAGTTTTTCTTAAATCAACAGAACAAGTAATGAATATTGATCCATACTCATACTCAAACTATTTTTTTATAAATTGGACAAACTAATTGTACCACCCTGCCTAATTAAATACCAGGTGACCAGTCCTTTATTAAATTAACTCAAAGTGTCCGATTGGTTCATTCTTAGCATCACTGTCGAAAAACAATTTTCTTTATTAATCACCTAATAAATAATTAAGCTAAGTGTCAAAACATTTAATGTTATAAATTAAGTCCGACTGTTATTATTAATTACGAAACCATTTTCACGAATACAATTGATAGTATTAAAACCAAACCATCCAAATGTAAGAAAATGCTAGATAAAATCAATCCAAATAAAATATCCCAAATCTCAGGACAATATGATAATCACAAGTAATCCCAACTACAATAAAATACTGAAATAAATCAAAAGTACAAATCTCTCTGAACTAGATAAAACTGGAAATGGACGACACTTGCCCTATCTAAGGAGAACTAAATGAAAGAGTGAAAAGACAAGGATGAAGTCGTCTACTACAAAGACCTGCAACTCCCATACTATCTACAACACGTAAACAGTCCAAAGATCCAAGCCTGACGCCCCTGTGGCTGGGCACCTATATATATATATATATATATAGATGAGAGGAAACGGGTCAGAGCCCGAGTGTAAAACAACTTTAAAATAGTTTAGCAAGTATTTAAAATGCTTACCAGTTGATATTACATACATGTTAGTACTCGACACTCTCTTGAGAATTCTCACCTCTCATCTAGTGTGCATGCCTATCATACTACTAAAATGACTTATAAGTCTAACCCAAATCTCCTCCCATAGATTCTGATTCGCAAGACCGTATGTCTATGATTTACTAAAATAACATCTTATTAAGGATTATTTAAGTTAATTATGTACATCTCAATAATGATATGAAATCTCAAGCATTTACTATGAGTAGGAGCGTTTATTCAATATTTATCTGCTTACACACATAGTAGAAGAATTCCAGGTATATGTATATATATATTAATCACTCATACAATATATATATATACTAATCGGCACCCCATATAAAATCTATGGTGCTGGCATACTCTTCTATCAAGTTGTGCTAAAGCCAGCATGTATATATATATTGTTTGTTTACTTATAATTTTTTTTTACTCGGACCCACTTTATTATATAGGCCATATACATTAAATGGCTAAGCAAGGGTGATTCCCTCTCGTCAAATTCACAAACATAAAATTCCCTTTTTTTCCGATAATTTTTCTCATGCTGATTCGTCCTAACGCACGAATTATACCACTAATACAACTTGGCACTTATTTAAGGAACCATAACCTACGAAAATCGACTAGGCACACATAATAGCAATAAATTTTCATGGGATTCAGTTAAAATTTAGGACCATTTTGTTGTTAGATTTTCCTTTTATCCCTTTTTATATACTTGTAGCGCTTATGCCCCATTAATTTTGGACAAGTTGAATAAATAATATCATTCTTCTTATAGATTCCCCTTTTCTTGAACCATGATAAATACAATCTCACCCTGAGGAAAATTAGCAAGCAAGCAAATGAACAAAACCGATGACCATGTTAACCATCGACTGACACTAGGTTAGAATAAAAATCTTTTGAGGGTAGCGTTTAATTCTAGACAAATGTAAAAGTGGTGATATTGATTTAAATAAATTTGCAAATTTCCAAGTTAAACTTATTTAATCGGTATCAATTTTTAAACGACATTAATTCATCCCAAAACATGCATCTAGGTGTAGTGGATCGTGCCAAGATAAGCAAATATGAATTGTTAACTCATAGATTTCAGGAAAAATTCCTGAAGGGCAAAAACTTTTATTTCACTAATAATACTCTCAATAATTACAAGCGAAATCTTCAAAGAATTTATTGCGGAAAACTCTTATAGCCCTGCATCCTAAATCAACAACGAATTAACCTCGAAAGATCCACAAAAACACACAGTTTAGTCAGCCCATGAACACCTATGAGTACTCCGTTTGACATGCAGTCAAGTCAGCCCAACAACTCCCTTAAGTTGAACCTAGATCAGCAGTAGATATATTCTCTACAAGAGAAACTTCACAAAATTGTGTTCTTGGATTCCAAAACAATTCACATAAAGATTGGGATGTTTTGTGAATTGAAAACAAAAAGGATTAAACCCTTAAACAAAGAAGACAAAGAATTCTGTTGGTTCACAGTTAGTGTAGAACGAAAAACGTTAGGTCTTCTTCACGAAAACAGAGTGGTTTAACACGCTTTATATAAAAAAAACTTAAGGTGGCTCGTCGCTCGAAAGAAACAACAATGCCGCTTGAATGAAGTAGGCTGTCGCTCGAAAGACTTCGCGCTAGATAGCTCCGTCGCTCGAACAACTGGATTATCTCCCTCAAACGACCAGCTTAAAAAATAATTTTTTATTTCTATAAAAACTCCGCCTCAACACTTAGAAAAAAATTATTTGACGAAAAACTCCGCTTCAATACTTAAAAAATATTTTAGAAAAATTATCCCAAAACTCTAAGTGAATCATTAAGGTATTTAAACACAACCTTACCAAAATTAATCTCGCGGAGACTTGAATGTTGAAGAATGTTGATATTCGAATCCGTCTTGACGCATGATTGAACTTTGAATAAGTCTTCGACGATTGTAGCGGTATACAACATATTCAAATGTAAGCCAGACAATAAAATAATGTCCTTACAAATCTCCCCTTATGTCTATACCGATACAAAATCAAAACATCTGAATTATCAAATCAAAATGCCTATACAAATATAATACCCTCCCATGATCTCAAAACTGAAAAGGTACTAAAATTGCAAGATAAAACCTTTTCTTCAAAAATATTCCGTATCAAATCTTCAAATCTTTAAACTTTTCTCATCAGGATGTGCAACATGTGATCATAAATATTTGTACCTACACACATGACACAAAGCAAATAACTTCGTGACATATCGAGTTTGATATGAGATAAACATAAATCAAAATAAATATCAAATCTCAAATCTCCCCCATAATGCAAAACTCCGCTATAATTCGTTCTCCCCCTTTTTATTTGTCTGAAATAGACAAGGAAAAGAATAAACAAAATAAACATGGAGTGCGACGATAAATATGCATAGCAAACATGCATCAAACTACGCTCATGCAAAGGAGTAACCTAAAAGCTTCCCCAAACTATTTTTTATTTTTCAATTTTTCATACAAAAATGCAAAAATAATTTTTCAAAAAAAGTCACACACCATGAATTTACACTAAGACAATCAAATCGTGGAAATGGAATGAATAGGTGTGAACATATTCGATAGGAAAATCAATGAAATCACACATAACATACGTGCACGATGAATATGTGTACTCCTAACAAATGAATCTCAAAATCATCCTTAGGTATCGAAAATTTGAATTTAGATGACATCATCTTAATCTAATCGACAAATTAAAGTCAAACATGATTTTCATACCAATAACGTCTAAAACTATGTAACGCTTTTTCATGACTTTGTCAGGACGTGCAAACCCGTTTTATATTCCATCCAAACTCCCTCATAAATAATAATGCTTTTTATTTTTCTTTTGAGGTGATGAAATAAAAATAAATTGGCCCACTTTTGTCATATTTTTCTTTTTATTACCTTTAAATTTTTTCGAGCTCTTTTCAACCTCATTGGAACTTGGCAAATATTTATTGTGCCACACTTTTTCTAGGTCCGATTTAAATGGTGGCTTAATCGCAAAGGATAAATGAGTACCTTTCGTTGCCCTTCCCCGTTTTTTAAATAAATCACACAAACTTACATCAACGGTTCTAACATGCACTACTTTCATTGTTATGTTTTATCGCATTTGGTTCGTTATAAAGACATATTTGAGATGAAAACACATTGACTAACATGTGATAAATAAGAACAATAGTCAAACAAATCCGTGCAAGTGCGCGTTAAAGGAACTCATGAGTCAAACATGTAGGTAGTAACAACTAATCACATCTCAATGACTCCAAACATTGTAAAGCACGTAAATAAAATGATGACGCATATCAAAACACAATCAAATTGTCACATGGATATGAAATGAAATTGTGACTTTGTCATCCTAAATGTGCATTCATAAACGGTGTAAAACAAAATACAAAACTCTTTTTGGATTTTTTAATTTTTTTATCAAAATAAAATATTTTTGTATTTTTCAAAAGTTTTATCAAAAATAAAAATCTAATACAAAAAGTACACAAGTCATAACACTAGAAAGAATATATCATGAACCACAACTTACGTATGATAAACAAATCATGCAAACACAATCATTTATAAGATATAGCAAGAGAAGAATCATGTGCAATCAATCGAGAATCAACTAGTCTAACATTTAGTGCCTCTAAAAGTGTCTTCCTAACCCAAATAGATCTGAAACGTCGAATATGGGTTTTGGGAACCAAGGGAACCCTAAATTTCAACTTCCTAGGACTTCTTTCAAGATCAAGACAAAAACACCTAAGGTGACCTTTCCTACCACAACGTGAACATGTGTAAACGAGTGGAACAACACCTATGGGTTGACCGTTTCTAATGTCCTTGGGATTTATTGACCCTGTAAAATAAATAATGGTCTTGGATTTAACACTCAAAACATTTGAACACGATGAGCCACTACCATTGCTACCAACACTACTCGAGTGTGTCAAATCATTTTTAAACTACAAAATTTTTTACTCAAGCAAAGAATTAGACTCTTCCAATTTTAGGGACCCCTTCTCTAAATTTTCAATTATTCCTAGAAGGTTATCACATTCTCCCTTAAAATACGTACACTTATCCCTAAGAGTCTCTTCACGTGCCATAAACTCATCGAATAAAATATTTTCATCCTCTTTGGCACAAACACGAATCCAAGAATTTTTAAAGTCCTCCAATTCTTTTTCAAAAAATTGGACTATTTCGTCTCGCTCCTTTTTGGACAATTTTAACGCATTAAAGTCATGGTCCGAAGAAATAAATTTCTCAAGATAAAAATCTCTTTGACTTTGAACCGTTTACAAAAGATCCACAACGGATTTAAAACGACAATTTTCTTTTTTCAAAAAATTAATTCTTTTTGCAAACATCAAATTCAAACTATTTAAATCATTAAAATTCTGACTCGTGTCATCAAGGGGAGGCATCCGATTGAATACGTGCTCCATTGAAAAAATTGCCATTTTTCGCAAAACATATTTTTAAAAAAAAATCACTATCACGTAATTTTGCAAAAAATAGGGATCACTCAATAAATTAGAGAAATTCGCTCTGATACAAATTTGTAAAAGTGGTGATACTGATTTAAATAAATTTGCAAATTTCCAAGTTAATCTTATTTAATCGGTGTCAATTTTTAAACGAAATTAATTCATCCCTAAACATGCATCTAGGTGTAGTGGTTCATGCCAACATAAACAAATATGAATTGTTGACTCACAAATTTCAGGAAAAATGTCCGAAGGGAAAAATCTTATATTTCATTAATAATACTCACAATAATTACAAGCGAAATCTGCAAAGAATTTACCGCAACAAACTTTCATAGGCTGCAACCTAAATCAATAATGAATCAACCTCGTAAGATCCATAAAGACACACAGTCCAGTTAGCCTAGGAACACTCACGAGTATTCCCTTCGACACGAAATCGAGTCAGCCGAGCACCTCCCGCAAGTGACACCTAGATCGGTAATAGAGATCTTCTCTACAAGAGAAACTTCACAAAATTGTATTCTTAGGTTCCAAAACAATTCACATAAAAATTGGAATGTTTTTTGAATTGGAAACAAAAAGAATTAAACCCTTAAACGAAGAAGACAAAGAATTATGTTGGTTTGCAGTTTGTGCAGAATGAAAAACATTAGGTCTTCTTCACAAAAAAAAAGTGGTTTAACATGCTTTATATAAAAATCTTAAGGTGGCGCATCGCTGGAAACAAAATAACAATGTCGCTTGAACGAAGCAGGCTGTCACTCGAATGACTTCACGCGAGATAGCTTTGTCGCTCGAACGACTGGCTTATCTCGTTCGAACGACCAACTTAAAAAATAATTTTTTATTTCGATAAAAAACTCCGCCTCAGCATTTAGAATAAATTCTTTGACGAAAAAATCCGCTTCAACACTTAGAAAATATTTTAGAAAACTTATCCCAACACTCTAAATGAACTGTTACGGTATTTAACACAACCTTACCAAAATTAATCTCATGGGGGCTTAAATGTTGAAGAATGTTAATATTTGGATTCATCTTGACGCATGATTGAACTTTGAATAAGTCTTCGACGGTTGTAGCGGTATAGGATATACTCAAATGTAAATCAAACAATAAAATATGTCCTTACAACAAAGCTGGGTCAGCTAAGGCAATATTAAGGCCAAACAAATCCCACAGTTGGGGAAATTTTTGAATTCTAAAATAGATTCTTGACGTCACTACTAAATAAACTCAATCGAAATTCGGTGGAAAAAATTAACAAATCCGACCCAACAATAGTCTCAACCTAAAAACCCTCGGTAAATAATGGGAGTTTCATGTGGGCAATATCGCACAATTCTTTCCACGACTCGGGACTGGTACAATTTTCATAACTGGATTTGGGTTAGATGGAGTTTGGATAAGATGAGAATTTAGATTTTGTGAGGGATTATCTAATTGACGACGGACTAGAAGAGATCTTAATTTAGGACACTGTGGCTGGATATGTCCTAATTCTTGACATTCATGACAATAAATCACCGAACGTGTTGCGTTATAATGAATCTGGGAATAAGCTTGTCCAATCGAATTGGCATAGGGTTAAGGTCAAGATTGAGGTAAAGTCCTAATCACATGATTATTTCTAGTAACGGAAGGAGAAGATCGTACTATGATGGAAGAATTTAGTTCCACAATTTGTGCAACGTCAATAAGTTGAGAATACTCACGGATTTGTGAAGGAGTGACATAATTCTTAGACTTTGGATGTAGTCCTCTTTCAAACTGCTTGCAATTCTTTATCCCAGTATCCATATACTCAATGGCGTAACGAGATATCTCGATAAATTTGGCTTCATACTAGGCTACAGACATGTTTGCTTATTGTAATTTTAAGAAATCTACGGTTCCTTGATCTCATTCGGTTTGGGGAAACTACTTTTTAAAGAAGATTTCTTTAAATTTCTCCCAAGTAAAATTCACATCAGTCTGGTTACGTAACACCGATTGCCACAAAAAATCAGCTTCACCTTCAAACACATAAGCCACTAAAGTTACTCGGAGATTTATTATTATTCTTACTCTATTCAGAATTTTCACAGTTTGACGCATCCACTTCTCAGCTTCACTGGCACCTGGCTTTGCAAGGAATGATAGAGGTTGTTGTTTCAAAAATTCTTCGAGAGCGTTCATCCTATGGATTTAGTCTGAGATTTCCTCTCGAGCAAAGCAATGAATTTTCTCTTGTCGGGCTAAAGACGTTAATTCCTGAAGACATCACATGATTCCTTTAGTGTGGGTCTGTTCAGTTTGAGTTCCAGTAGAGGAAATTCGAGCACTAACCATCCTAAATATAATAAAACAATCATAACAATAAATAAGAACATCAAACAAGAATATGTCATAAGCCTATTATATTATACAAGATAGAGTTCCATATACATTAGAGTTATATCATATCAGTTTCTCTATAACAATACTTATGCTACAACAATTAAAGTTAATCATCCTCCTGAAAATTAGTAAGACAGACTATGTACACTTCTTTATTTTGCTATATAACATTAGGAGATATGAGTTTCTTTTTAAATTTGGATTTTCCTCAAGTGGGAACAATAACATCATTTTTCAGAAGAGTTAAAAACTAGAATATCAAGGTAATCGTTTGGTTTTGGAGGATCACCATTTGTTGAATCACTCGTATCAGAAGACACGCCAATTATGAGTTCACTATTAGAAGTAGTATCTAAGTACATCGCTGGAGTCGATCGTGCATTGACTAAGGCAAGATTTATGGATTCCTGGAGTATTACTAGATTATTGACATAGTCATCCACTTTCCTCATCACTTGCAGTTCACCCAACACTCGATTAGTTAACACAAGTCGCTTTATATCACTACTGGAACCTACCCAATCATCATCTACATCACGAATAATTTTTCTAAGATTTGCGAGTGCTTCTTATCGAACTATATTTTACCAATGGTTCATTGGTGTAATATTTACATTAAAAAAAATGAATCCCACGTATCGATGCTGCAAAATGGAATTACCATATAATAGTAATAAAAGAATTACGAAAAGATAAAATACCTAATATCTTAAAAACTTTTCCCGTATAGAATTTTAACCCAACGATATGTTTAAATTTAAAACATGCTCTAATACCAACTTGTCACGCCTTGCTTTTTGGAATGAATGCATAAGAGAGTATATACAAAGAAATTAATTAAAGTTAGGGTGGAAAACATAACTTTATTCATTATGAAAATAATACGCATAGTGTATTACCACCGCAGGGGTGAATTATATGGTATTTGTCAACACGAACTGTAAAGTAGAAAATAAAAAAGTGCCACTCCCTACTCTAATTTGGCTTAGTCTCCGCCCAAACAGTCATTTATGCAAACAGGTTACTGGTATTTGTCTTTAAAGGAGAAGAGATACTATCCTATTTCTCCTAGGCCATCTGTAGGAAAAAGGAATCAACACAAATATGTTAAGCATGCTTTACTAATTTTATAACAAATATCTGTATAAATGAGAGGTGGAGTGTGGATAGAATTCAGTGTTTGTATAACAAAGTTAAAAAATTAAAGATGATAATCCCATACTTTTCAGTTTATACAAATCATGATTTTAGTTTTGCATCCTCCATCAGATATTTGCAATCTACTCGGAGTCATAAGATGCCTGAATTTTGTCTTTGTCACTGTCAGTAAAGCTGAATATGATCACGAACGTCATTTAATCAAATTCGAAGGCAACAAACGATAGTGCAAAATTTTCGGCTTAAAATGACGAATCATAACTTAAATCAGGATTCAACCTAAAATCAAAACTAGTTCGTGTGTGTAATACCCATGCCCCCGATTTTATCTCCTTCTTTATAAGGTTATAGTTATGTATGAATAATGAAAATTGATCATCGTTGTAGCCTTCATACTTGTTGAATCACAATTTTAATGGAGCAAAGTTGGGACTAATGAAAGCAGAGATCGTTCGAATGAGGGGATAATCTCATTCAAACGGGATGTTCGAACGAGGTTCGAATGAGGCTTTTGATGACTTGGGTTTGATCCATTTCCTGCACGTACTGACATCTCATATAAAGTGTCATTCAAATGAATGAGCAATCTCGTTCGAATGAGGCTCATGGACGTTCAAACGACTAGAGCTGAATTTAAAAATCTTATCTTTTTAATGTGCTGTCATGACGTGGATCGTCGAATTTGATGACATGTTGACTTTTCAGTGGTCCTAGATCAAAATGTGGGATAAAAGCCAAGATTACCCTTGGCTTAAAGGGTTAAGTGTAAGAGAATTTGCGGGATTTAACCACTTAGGGTTTTTGGAATATTTATATGGGGTTTGGACCATTTGAGGAATTCTCCATCAAATTTAGTCTCTCTCTCTCTCTCTCTCTCTCTCTCTCTCTCTCTCTCTCTAGCTGTTGGAGTTCTCCCTCCTTCAACCACCACACACCACCCCAGCACCACTATCTCTCTACCCAAAACCACCATAGTTATCACACCCTGCTTTTTGGTATGAATGTACAAGAAAGTATATATAAAATAATGAATTCAAGTAAAGGCGAAAAACATAACTTTATTCATTATAAAAATAGTGCACATAGTGTATTACAACCGAATGGGTGAATTACATTTTATTTTTAACACGAACTATAATGTAGAAAATCGAAAAGTGACACTCTTTGCTCCTATCTGGCTTAGTCTTTGCCCTTACAATCACGTATGGAAATAAGTGACTGGTATTTGTCTATAAAGGGGAAGAGATACTATCCTCTTTCTCCTAGTCCATCTGGAGGAAAAATGAATTAACACAAATATGCTAAGAAGATTTACCAAGTCTATAACAAATATCTGTATATATGAGAGGTGGAGTGTGTATAGAATTCAGTGTTTGTATAACAAAGTTAGCGAATTGAAGCTGATAATTCCATACTTATCAGTTTATTAAGGGTCACATAAAGAAAATCAAGGATCTTTGAACTGATAATATTATGATTACTAGCTCACTAAGGGGGTATATATATAATCTAGTCATCAGTAAAACCAAATAATAAATAATCCAAAACCTTTGGAAAGTAATTGTCTACGCACACAGTTAAACTGGCACCCATACATATGTAGCAATAAATTCGTCTCTCAGCATCGCAGACTATATGCCAAGTAGAAAAATTTCATGGGATGACATGACAGTCTACTCCCTAGTTAATACTGCTTTTTCAATAAGAATAATGCACAAAAGTGAACTGAGTCGTTACAACAAATTTTATGATATCAATTATTAGGTGAGAAGGTAAATTTGATCCGACTGATCATAATTAAAACAATAGTTTATATAACATCATATTAGTATGGTAATTTGTACACTTACTTGGAATCAAATTCGGCTATCATTGAATGATATCAATAGCAGTTAACAAATATGAAAAACTTACCATTAAGGTCATATTTGAACTTTGGTGTAGAAGACTTTTTGAGTGAAAATGTTTTAAAGTACTTATAGACAAAGTTTGGGGTTCAAATTCATAAGTTGAAAAAGTTAGGTGGGGTCAAAGTGAAATTTAGGATATATATTGCAAACTTAAAACCTCATTTTCCCATAACTTAGGCTAGGCTTGGCCAAACATGGCCTTACCTTATACCATTTTGGCCAGAAAAGTAAAATAAAAATATTGGAAATTTTTTTAGAAAATTTTGATTAGCCACGCGCCCTTACGTGCGTGGTCAAGGTTCCTCGTTAAATAGTTCATCTTCAACCTCTCGATTTTTGACTTTAGGGTTTCAAATTTTTGACCGAATATATCTCCTTGATTTATAAACCATTTGAGATGATTTCTAAACAAACTCAACATAAAATTTCGTAAGGAATCCAAATATATAGGTTTTATGGATTGAGATGCAGTATACAGTGAGTTCCATAACTGTGTGTTTTGCCAAATTTTTGACTTAACATTCGTGGCTTTCAAGAATATGGCAGGGAATCTTAGGAAAATAGTTTGGTTTCTGCTATGTTAAGAAGTAATTTGGTTTTGATTTCAAGGTTTGGCGTCGATTATATAAATAGAACTTGAGATTTTGAGTTTTCTAGTTCAGAAAACACTTTCAATTGATTAGATCTTGTTATGCAATTTCGTGGGGTTTGATTATTGCACTAGAATTCCTAAGGTTCTAATGAAGATATTCAAAACTTTAAACCTGATTTCTAAGCGTTATTTCGAAGTTCACCATGGAAGCTCAAGCTTCAATGGTGGAATTTTCTTATTTTTCACCTAGGGCCTATTTTACACGTAAACTTTCTACTGTTTTGATATATGATATCATTATAACAACACAAAAATCATTTGGAATTGAAAAACTGAATGAAAGCATAAAATGATGGGTTACTTATTGTGAGGGAAAAATCGAGATTTTGAAGCTACTGATGAGGTGAGTTTTTATGGCTGAACTCGTGAGTTTTTTATAGTGTCAGAGCAAGGGAGTTGATTGGTTTATATGAGAGGTGGATTTAAACTGAATTTAGAGAGTTTCATGGCTTGGTTATCGAACCTCACATGTTCTCATGATTCAAACATGTGATATTTGTCATATGGTGCTTATGTGGGGGGCTTAGGAGGATAGGGGGTTGTGCCTAAATAATAAATATTTGGTGTTTAGTCCTTGGTTGATAATGTTTGTACTTATATAGCCTCCTCAAAAGTGGGATTTTAGTAAATTTTAGGGGAATTTTTGTAATTTTAAAAATTTATAGGAGTTAGAATTATAATTTCTTAAAAATTGAAGTCTAGAGGATCAATTTGATATATAGTCTGGGTTTAGGGGTTGAGTATATGTTAAGTTATGATAGTTTGAAGTTTTGAGGGTCTAATTTGTAATTATTAAAACTTTAGGGATGCTTGGTTAATTTGGAAATTTTATAGGTCTTATAGAGTAGTTAAATCTTAATTTTAAGTATATTTAAATTTATATATTCTGGGAGGTTTAAATTGAGAATTAAGGTCTCATAATTTGGGTGCGGATATTACAATCTACCTACCTAAAAAAAATTTGTCCTTACTTTGGAAGAGATCAGGATACTAATCTTTCATAGCCTACTCTGGTTCCCATGTGGCATATTGTTCATTTTGATTTTCTCAAAGTACTTTGATTGAGGGGATTTCCTTATTCCTAAGATGTTTCACTTGCCGATCCAAAATTTGAATCGGGTGTACTTTAAATTCATAATTTGGTTCGATAGAGATTTCTTGCCATGTGATGATATGAGAGGGATCAGAAATATACTAGCGTAACTGGGACACATGAAATACATTGTGAATGTTGGATAATTCTATGGGTAATTCTAATTGATAAGCTACAGGGACAATACGATTAGAAATAGTGAAAGATCCAATATATTTGGGGGCCAATTTTCCTTTCCTTCAGAATCATAAAATTCCTATTTGAGGAGAAACTTTAAAAAATACTTGGTCATTAACTTGAAATTCTAAGGGCTTTCGGCACTGGTTTGCATTACTTTTTTGATGATCTTGGGTTGTCTTTAGTCTTTCTCGAATCATTTGTATCTTCTCAGTAGTTTTTATTATTATCTCGAGATCCAATTATTGACTATTTTCCGATTCTATCCAACATATAGGCAAACGACAAGGTATTCCATATAAAGCTTCAAACGGGGCATCTTTAATACTTGACTGATAACTATTGTTTCAAGAAAACTCAACAAGGGGTAAATGTTCATTCCAAATTTTTAGCATATCTAACGTATAAGCTCGTAGAATATCTTCTAATGTTTGAATTATATGTTCTGAATATCCATCCGTTTATAGGTGGAATGTTGTACTCAAATGAAGTTTGCTACCCATTCCAGTTTGAAGTGCTTACCAAAAAATTCCTACAAAGTGGGAATTTCTGTCTGACACTATGGATAAATGAATTCCATGTAATTGGATAATTCTCGAATGTAGAGTTTACTAAGCTTTTGAAACGAATCGATGGTTTTCAATAGTAAAAAATGAGCAAATTTGGTAAGTCAATCTACTATTACCCAAATGGAATTATATTCTTGGGACATGAGAGGTAATCCACTAACAAAATCCATGGTAATATGATTCCATTTCCCCTCGGGAATTGGTAAAGGTTGGGGGATTCCACCAGGGTATTAGTGTTATATCTTTACTTGTTGAGAAGTAAGACATTTCCTTACACAATTCTCGATATTATTTTTCATATTTGGCTACCAATAGTGTTTCTTTAGGGCATGGTACCTTTTGGAGCTTTTGGGATAAAGCATAAACTTAGAACGATGGGCTTCTTGAAATATTATTCTCGAAGAGATAAATCATCAGGTACGTACAATTTATTTTTTAAATCCTGAACATGTTTCCTTATTATTTGAGAAGTCGTGATTCTTATCCTGAAGGGATTGTAAAAATGGATCTTGGGATTATTGGACTAAGATTTTCTCTCTCAATTCAGGATATGCAATGATGTTAGAAAATTTTAATAAAGGGGGTATAATGGAATATCATATTGCTCTATCGTAGCATTAATATTGTAATAAATCAAAGTATGGAGTCTTCCTATTCGATTATGACTTAAGACATCGGCAACCACATTTCTTTTTCCTGGATAGTAGTTTAATTTAAATCGGTAATCTTCCAAAAATTCTATCCAGCGTCGTTGTCTTGAGTTTAAGTCATTTTGAGTAAAAATGTAATTCAAATGCTTGTGATAAAAAAAGACTTAAAGATTTTCACCATAAAGGTAACAACGCCAAATTTTTAAAGAAAAAACTACAACTGCTAACTTAAGATCATGGACAGGGTAATTACGTTTATAAGTTTTGAGTTGTCGTGACCCATTCTCTAAAACTTTCTCATTTTTCATTAAAAATCATCCTAAACCTTTCAACGAGGCATCGGTATATACATCATAGCTTACATTACTAGAAGGAATAGAGAGGATAGGAGCAATAGTTAATTTTTCCTTCAAAAC
This sequence comes from Sambucus nigra, assembly GCA_949130495.1. Classification (NCBI taxonomy): domain Eukaryota; kingdom Viridiplantae; phylum Streptophyta; class Magnoliopsida; order Dipsacales; family Adoxaceae; genus Sambucus; species Sambucus nigra. The sequence goes on from OX422218.1 coordinate 154,541,361, forward strand.
TTGGAATGCTTGACTACATTCATCCCTTTATACAAATGGCACTTCCTTCCTAGTTAGCTTGAAGAGTATTCGGATAAATATTTATACTAAATTCGATATCTCGGTAAGGAGCAATCCTCGTAATTTTTTTGGCAAAAACATCTTTGAATTGTTCCAAAATTCTTAGAATTAATGGAGAATTTTGAATTTGAAAATTTGAGGGTTCAAGCGGACCTGATTCTTGAAATAAAAAGGAATAATTTTCTTCATTTTGATAGTAAATTTTCTTAGCCTGACAATCGATAGAAGGAGAATGTCTTGACAAAGCATCCATTCCGATAACAATGTCGAAATCACAAATATCTAAGAGTATCAAGTCCACAAAGAGTATACATGAACCAAGCTAACGTTTACAATTGATGTAACCTTGTGATGGTGTATTGATTTCACCTGTAGGTAATTTAGTATCCAATAGAACATTAAAATTTGCAGGTAGTAATCATAATAATGTAGCTAGTCTAAGACTAATAAAGGTATGTGTTGATCCTGAATCAAATAAAATATGTGCAGGAAAATGATGAAAAAATATTGTACCTTCTATCACGTCATGGGAGTTTCGTGTAGGCAATATCGCACAATTCTTTCAACGACTTGGGACTGGCACAATTTTCTTAGCTAGATTTGACTTAGGTTGATTTTGGATAAGACGGGAATTTTGATTTTATGAGGGATTATCTAATTGACGATGGACTGGAAAAGATCTTAATTTAGGATACTGTGGTTGGATATGTCCTAATTCTTGACATTCATGACAATGAATCACTGAACGTGTTGTGTTATGAGGATTCTGGGAATAAGCTTGCCCACTTGAATCGGCATAGGGTTGAGGTCGATATTGAGGTAAAGTCCTAATCACATGATTATTTCTAGTAACAGGTGGAGAAGATTGTACTACCGCAGAAGAATTTTGTTCCACAATTTGCACAACGTTGATAAGTTGAGAATACTCGCAGATTTGTAAAGGAGTGACAAAATTCTTAAACCTCGGATGTAGTCCTCCTTCAAACTACTTACATTTCTTTATCTCAGTATCCACATACTCAATGGTGTAACGAGATAGCTCGATAAATTTGGCTTCATGCAAGGATACAAACAAGTTTTCTTGTTGTATTTTTAAGAAATCTTGGTTTCGTTAATCTCGTTCGGCTTCAGGAAAATACTTTTTAAAGAATATTTCTTCAAATTTCTCCCAAGCAAAATTCACAACAGTTTGATTATATGACACCGCTTGCCACCAAAAATCAGCTTCACCTTCAAATATATAAGCCGCTAAAGTTACTCGAAGACTGACTGCTATTCTTACTCCATTCATAATTTTCACAGTTTGACACATCCACTTATCAGCTTCACTGGCACTTGGCTTTCCAAGGAATGATGGAGGTTGTTGTCTAAAAAATTCTTTGAGAGCATTCATCCTACGAATTTCTTCTAAGATTTCTTCTCAAGCAGAGTAATGAATTTTCTCTTCTCGGGCTAAAGACGTTAATTCCTAAAGACATCGCATGATTCCTTCAGTGTAGGTTTGATTAGTTTGAGTTCCAGTTGAGAGAATTAGAGTACTAACCATCCTAAAATAGAATTGAACAGTCATAACAATAAATAATAACATAAAATGGGAATATGTGACTAGCCTATTATATTATACAAGATAGAGTTCCATATACATTAGAGTTATATCACATCACTTTCTTTATATCAGTATTTATGCTACAACAATCAAAGTTAATCCTCCTCCTAAATATTAGTAAGACACACTATGTACACTAGTTTATTTTGCTATATAACATTAGGAAAGATGAGTTTCTTTTTAAATTTTGATTTTCCTCAGGCGGGAACAATAACATCATTTTATAAAAAGTCAAAAACTGGAATATCAATGTAATTATCTGGTTCTGGAGGATCATCATCTGTTGAATCACTCATATCAGAAGACTCACTAATTATGAGTTCACCACTATAAGTTGCATCTGGGTACATCGTAGTCATCCACTTTCCTCATCACTTTCATTTTTCCCAACACTCGATTATATCAAGTCGCTTTATATCAATACTGGAACCTACCCAATCCTCATCGACCGCACAAATCATTTCTCTAAGATTTGTGAGTGATTTTTCTTGAACTATATATTACCAACGATTCGTTGGTCTAATATCCATATTAAACAAAAATGAATCCCACGTATCCATATTGCAATATGGAATTATCATATGATAGTAATAAAATAAGTTATGAAAAGATAAAATAACTAATATCTTATAAATCTTTCCCGTATAGATTGTTAACCCGACTATATGTTTAAATTTAAAACACGCTCTGATACCAACTTGTCACGCAAGAGAGTATATATAAAGCAATAAATTAAAGTTAAGGTGGAATTTTTTTCATTCATTATGAAAATAGTACAAATAGTGTGTTACCACCGCAGGGGTGAATTAGATTTTATTTGTCAATATAAACTATAAAGTAGAAAATAAAAAAGTGCCACTCCTTACTCCAATTTGGCTTAGTCTTTGCCTATACAGTCATGTATGCAAACAGGTGATTGATATTTGTATTTAAAGGGGAAGAGATACTATCCTCTTTTTCCTAGGCCATCTGAAGGAAAAAGGAATTAGAAAAATATGTTAACCAGACTTTACTAATTTTATAACAAATATTTGTATAGATGAAAGGTAGAGTGTGTATAGAATTCAGTGTTTGTATAACAAAGTTGAAGAATTAAAGTTGATAATCCCATACTTATTAGTTTATATAAATCATGATTTTAGCTTTTGATCCTCCATTAGATATTTGCAATCTAGTCAGAGTCATAAGATGCCTGGATTTGGTCTTCGTCACTATCGGCAAAGTCGAATATCATCACGAAACTCACTTATTCATATTCAGAGGGAACAAATGATAGTGAAAATTTTTGGTCTTAAAACGATGAATAATAACTCAAATTGGGATCAACCTAAACTCAAAACTAGTCCCCATGTGTAATACCCGTGCCCTCAATTTTGTCTCCTTCCTTATAAGGTTATAATTACATATGAATAATGAAAATTGATCATCGTTGTAGCCTTCATACTTATCGAATATCAATTTTAATGGAGAAAATTTTGGACTAAGGAAAGCAGAGGCCGTTTGAACGAGGTTTGAACGAGGCTTCTTACGACTTGGGTTTGATCCATTCCCCGCGTGTACTGACATCTCGTTAGAACATCTCATTGGAAGAGTCAGTCGAATGAATGAGCATTCTTGTTCGAATGAGGCCTAGGGTCATTCAAATGACCGAAGCTGAATTTGAAAATCTTATCCTTTTTGATGTGTTGTCACAATGTGTGTCGTCGAATTTGATGACATGTTGACTTCTGAATGGTCCCAGATCAAAATGTGGGATAAAATACAAGATTACCTTTGGCCTAAAGGGTTAGGTGTAAGAGAATTTGCAGTATTTAACCATTTAGGGTTTTTGGAATATTTATATGGGGTTTGGCTCATTTGAGGCATTATCCATCAGATTTAGTCTCTTTCTCTAGCTCTCCCTCCTTCAACCACCACATACCACCCTAGCACCACTATCTCTCTACCCTAAAACACCATAGTTGTCACACCCTGCCTTTTGGTATGAATGCACAAGAGAGTATATATAAATAAATGAATTAAAGTAAAGGCAAAAAGTAAAAATTTATTCATTATGAAAATAGTACACATATTGTATTGCCATTCAGGGGTGAATTACATTTTATTTGTCAACACGAACTATAAGGTAGAAAATCAAAAAGTGCCACTCCTTGCTCCCACCTGGCTTACTATCCACCCATACAATCATGTATGCAAACATGTGACTATTACTTGCCTTTAAAGGGGAATAAATACTATCCTCTTTCTCCTCGGCCATTTGGAGGAAAAAAGAATTAGCACAAATATGCTAAGGAGGGTTTTCCAATTTTATAACAAATATCTGTATAGGTGAAAGGTAGAGTGTGTACAGAATTCAGTGTTTGTGTAACAAAGTTAAATAATTAAAGCTGACAATCCCATTACTTATCCATTTATTCAGGGTCACATAAAGAAAATCAAGGATCTTTAAGCTGATAATCCCATGTTTACCTGCACACTAAGGGGGTATAGAAATAAGTAAGCCATCAATAAAATCGAATAATAAATAATCCAAAACCTTTGGATAATAATTGGCTAGGCATCCAATCAAAGCGACACTCATACGTATGTAGAAATAAATTCGGCTCTCAACATTGGAGACCATAGGGCAATTAGAAAAACTATGTGGGATAACATGGCAGTTTACTCCCTAGTTAATACTGATGTTTTTTCAATAAGAATAATGCATAAAAGTGCATGGTAAACTGAATTATTACAACGGATTGTTATGATATCAAATATTAGGTGAGAAAGGGTTAAATTTTATTCGAATGATCATAATTAAAATAATCAGTTGATATAACAACATATGAGTATCATAATTTCTAGACATACTTGGAATCAAATTTGGCTATTATTGAATGATAACAATAGCACTTAACAAATATGCAAAATTTACTATTAAAGAGGTAAAAAAAGCTTACTTTCTCGATATTTTGAACTGTTTATGGATTAAAAAGGGATATCGGAAGAGCTGGTACTTGATTCTCTGTGTACAATGATTGGGTAAATAAGTATTTGTTAGAATTGGGGTTGGGTTTGGTCAGTTTATACAAAAAAACTCTATATTTTAAAGTTTCAGGGGTTTAATTTTTAATAATTTGGGACTTTAAAATCTTAGACTTAAGGTCATATTTGAACTTTGGTGTAGAAGACTTTTTGAGTGAAAATGTTTTAAAGTACTTATAGACAAAGTTTGGGGTTCAAATTCATAAGTTAAAAAAGTTAGGTGGGGTTAAAGTGTAATTTAGGATATATATTGCAAACTTAAAACCTCATTTTTCCATAACTTAGGCTAGGCTTGACGAAACATGGCCTTACCTTATACCATTTTGACCAGAAAAATAAAATAAAAATATTGGAAAAAATTTCAGAAAATTTTGATTAGCCACGCGCCCTTACGTGCGTGGTCAAGGTTCCTCGTTAAATAGTTCATCTTCAACCTCTCGATTTTTTACTTTAGGGTTTCAAATTTTTGACCGAATATATCTCCTTGATTTATAAACCATTTGAGATGATTTCTAAACAAACTCAACATAAAATTTCGTAAGGAATCCAAATATATAGGTTTTATAGATTGAGATGCAGTATACAGTGAGTTACATAACTGTGTGTTTTTCTGAATTTTTGACTTAACATTCGTGGGTTTCAAGAATATGGAAGGGAATCTTAGGAAAATAGTTTGGTTTCTGCTATGTTAAGAAGTAATTTGGTTTTGATTTCAAGGTTTGACGTCGATTATATAAATAGAACTTGAGATTTTGAGTTTTCTAGTTCAGAAAACACTTTCAATCGATTAGAGTTTGTTATGCAATTTCGTGGGGCTTGATCATTGCACTAGAATTCCTAAGGTTCTAATGAAGATATTCAATACTTTAAACCCGATTTCTAAGCATTATTTCGAACTCCACCATGGAAGCTCAAGCTTTAATGGTGGAATTTTCTTATTTTTCACCTAGGGCCTATTTTACACGTAAACTTTCTACTGTTTTGATATATAATATCATTATAACAACACAAAAATCATTTGGAATTAGAAAAACTGAAGGTAATGCATAAAATAATGGGTTACCTATTTTGAGGGAAAAATTGAGTTTGAAGCTAATGATGAAGTGAGTTTTTAAGGCTGAACTCGTGGGGTTTTTATAGTGTTAGAGTAGGGGAGTTGATTGATTTAGATGGGAGGTGGATTTAAACTGAATTTAGAGAGTTTCATGGCTTGGTTATTGAACCTCACTTGTTTGCATGGCTCAAACATGTGATATTAGTCATTTAGTGCTTATGTGGGGGATTAGGTGGACAGGGTGCTGTGTGTAAATAACAAATATTTTTTTTCCTTAGTTGATAATGTTTGTACTTATATAGACACAAAGTGTGATTTTAGTAAAGCTTAGGGGTACTTTTGTAAATTTAAAAAGTTATAGGGACAAAAAATACAATTTTTAATAATTTGAAGTCTAGAGGATCAATTTTATATAAAGTTTGGGTCTAAGGTTTGAGTATAGGTTAAGTTATGATAGTTTAAAGTTTTTAGGGTCTAATTTGTAATTATTAAAACCTCAGGGATCCTTGCTTAATTTGGAAATTTTGTAGGTGTTATAGAGTAATCTAATGCTTCTTTTAAATATATTTAAATTTATATATTCTAGGAGGATTAAATTTAGAATTAAGGCCTCATAATTAGTGTGCAGATATTACAATAGTGTAACCATATTCTTCATTATTTAAGCCTTATACACCTTTTCAACCATTGTTGAGCAAAGCTACAAATTTTGGAGTCATTATTGGGTGAAGAAGTAGATATTTATGGGGTTCGAAGGGGGTCTTTCTTGGAGCTTTTATGGAGTTAAGCTTGGTGGAGCTAGGCAACCTCTTTATGGCCACCTTAGGAGGTGGGAGTTTGCTATCTTATTCTACACTCATCCTATCATTTTGGAGCTTCTTTGAGGTGGGAAGACTCTACTCCTAGCTTAATAACTCTATTTTATATATTATTGGTTTTGTAACTAGAGTTTTTTTAGAGTATAATGCATATATGATTTAAGAAGGTAATTTCTTATGGTTTTATGAAAAAGAAGAAGCTTTATGAAATATCCCAAGAATTTTGAGAAAAATGATACATTTTAAGAAATCTTGATATCTAAATTGTTTTTGGAATAAAATGTATGAAATGATATATCTTTTGTTGAAAATGTTTTATGAGCAAATGTCTTAAGATTTTCTTGCGAAAATTGGAATTTTTGCATAAATAGACATTTACTCAAGTTTTGAAGAAATAAAAATGTCTTTTAGCTTGAAAGACATGTTTATGCCATAGGATTTTGGACTTGAAATACATCTTCTCATGTATACATAAACTTTTAGTATTTTGATGATGAACATATAAACAAGTTTAACGAGGCTTTTAATGGGTTTAAACATGCAACATAGGAGATAAAAAATTCAGCCTTTAAGGTGTATTAAAAGGTGTAGAAAATGTGATAAATGGACATTTAAGACTACATTTGGAAATAAAGGGAAAATGATATTTTCTTGTGAAGTAGTCCCCAAAGGGAAAAATTGGGTTTTCTAAGCAAAGAAAGTAATGAAATAGAGAGATTTCCAATTTGAGATGTATGTTACTTCAAAATGTTAAATAAGTGTTAATGAGTTAAAAATATTTAAGAAGTTAGTGTGTGTAACTTAATAATGTTTTGTAGAAATAACACTTGTAAAAATAGAGAAAATGGCAAGTTGGAAACAAATGTGTAAGATGGTAATTTTACATAAAGGAACATTTTTATGAAATAAAAATGTTGGAAGAGGTGTAACACAAAATGGTCCAATTCAAAGTGATTTTTTGGATAAGATCAATGCAAGTGTATAAAGGACAATAAATTATGATTTTAAAAGTGTAACACAAGTTGCGGTGAGACCCTGAGTTTTGGCTTCGTCCGGTAAAGGAAAGTGTAATAATGTGGACATTCGAAAAATGTTAAAACACATTAATAAGGGTTCGGATGACACCAGGAATAATTAAGTAGGGGCCTAATCCCTGGGGTGAAAAACTCAAAATCACTGGCTAGATCATAGGGTAGTATAACCGACGGTGTAGATCCCGTTAAAGTATGCAGATATTGGAAGATTTCGAGAAAAAGATAATGAAAAGTGGAACATGTCAAGAAATGGGTTGTGTGACGAATATAATAAAAGACAACATAACTTGAATGAAATTAATAAATGTTCTGGTAGAGAATAACGTGGATAAATAATGTAAGAAAACTGATTGATGTCCATGAAAAAATAAAAATGGTAAAGTGAAGTGACTAAATGGGTAATTCAGTAGCCTAAAGAGGTTTATCTCATAATTAACAAAAGAGTGTATTTATGAAAGGCTTTCAAAGAAAATAAGTATTTTTTAACACGGTGCTTGCATATTTTAAGAGATGATTTCAATGAAAATACTAAGGTAAATTTGGTACGAACAAATGGGTAATTTCGGTGACAGAAACTCTTTTCCTTAAATAAAGATTATTTGTTTAAAGTATTTAACCAGGTGTGTTAAATCAAGAAATAAATGTGAAGTCAAGTAAGATGGGATTTCTACTGAGATTATTGTGACTTAATCAGAATAAGTAACATTTCAAGAATAAAAATGATTTCATGCATTAAGGTATATATATGTATAAGGTAGTTGCATGTGCACATAGATATAACATATTGGAGTCTCTCTTTTTTGTCGTTTGATTCTATAATGCATTTCTGTACATTTCCAACTGGACATTCGGTTCATTCCCCCGTCTTTGTTACGACAGGTTGGGTGCGGTTTCGTATTTTGTGAGCATTGTACGAGTAAGTACTCTTTTTATTTTATGTTAGTAGCTCTGTATGCTTGGATTTCGGGGATGCTTCCCATGGGTTCCTCGCGTAGTTTGATTTAAATGGAAATCGCATGCTGAACAAGTGAAATGTTAATTAAATAAAACTGGACTAACAACATTATTTAGGTTATTTTATTGCACTTCACACCTAATGCTTGGATCGAAACGGGTTGACCACGGGTAACCCATAAATCCGGATCGAGGCGTTATAAAGGGTATCATAACTCTAGGTTTATGGTTCCTTTTCAGAGTGACGTGGTGAGGTTGGTAGTGGATCTTTTGACGTTAATGTTGATTTGGAACAGTCAAGCTAACTTTGGTGACGATTTTTATTTGTGTTCTCGATGGTGGAATCAAGAAGAATAGCATGATGGGTAATTCATTTCCAAGTGGCTGGCCAAGTTAGTTGTCATTAATCGCTTTCGTACTTCTGATTTAGAGATACTAGAAATTTGTGAGTGTGTGCGAGCTTATAATGGCGACACTATAGTTTTTAGTGTGAGGTGCTTGTATGTCAACCCTTGATGATGTGAGAGGTCTATTAAGATGTCAATAAAGATTAGTGACGCCCATTGAGTTAGGGACACAAAATGTGTGAAGTCAACTATGGAGATTAAGTGACTAGAGTGTCATGACTAAGCGATGTTGATTTATGAAAAGAATACATTAAGTTCATAGATACGATGCCTACGGGTAACTAATGCCGATGATGTGATTAGGCTAGCCTGATCCTTGGGGTAATGACACGTCGTAAGTAATTAATAATTTGGTAGGCATGTATTGCGTTAGTCATCACTTGAGGATGTGTACTCGTTTGTAGTTGATAGGTACTATCACTATAGGTAAGTGCCTTAATAATTATCGATTGAAAGTCGTATCTTTCAAGCTATGATGAGAGCCACTGTCCACTAGCAGTAAGTATGTTATGTATGTAATAATGATGGTTGAAGTGATGTGGGAGTGAACCCTAGATAGTCTTCCATGACAGGATTTTAGAGAACATGATGCAATTTTGAGTTATAGGATCCTTAGTGGTGATGTAAACCTAGAGGCTTATAGGTTGTGTATGATGTCCCATATCCTCCCAAAATCCTTAGTAGTGTCGGTTCGTGGTTTGATGCATGGTTTAAGGCATAAGCCTTTTGAAAGAGGCTTTTTGGACCTTTATTGGATCCCGAGAAGAGAATCGTAGGTTATACTTACGCTAGAGTCTCAGTAAAAAGAGAAATGTCTAGGTGCAGTAGGTCGTCCTAGTGACTTAAATGATGAATAAATATGATATGATTTTAGTATGAAAATGATTTAAGGTATCCTTTATATTGATTGCTTGTGGCATCATAGTGGAGTAGAAACCGACTTGTTATGACACCTTAGGGTGTTCACTGGTTAGGCGTACTATATGCGGAGGCTTATAAGTTAGTATTTTTATAAGTACCTAATGGCCATGATGCGAATATTGGGAAATCGGTAAAATGTATTCACGGTGAGGAAATCATGGGACATAAAATCTTGTCAAGTCCTTGGTGATAATTTCATTAGCTATGCTCGGTGTCTTTGGGAAACTAATTAAGTCCGGCATCATAGAGTGCTAGTGTCCTAATGATGGTCGTGTTGGGAGTCATGTGATGATCCTAGGTTATTGGTCAAATTTCAAAGAGCCAAATGGTGTACGCGTCTATTACTGTCATTCGAATTGGCACTAATGAGTGATGTGACCTTCTGAGAGTAATTTAAAGCCTGTGTCATGATTCAACGTGATGTTCAATTGCCATAGGATGACTAGTGTGGGAAGTATAGTACTTGATTTTAAGTAGTACTAGGAAATGCATTTGGGACATATATTGATGATGTCATGTTAGAGACTTGAAAGTAACACCCCGAAAGGGATATCGAAGCATGATTAAGATATCAACCTATGTCGAAAGTATAATTTAGAATAACCCTAGAAGGGAAGAGACTAGTTCTTGACACATCTTGTAAAATTGGTACGAATTAGGAGATGTAGCCCTGTCTGATACTTACAACCCTTAGATTCCAAATGGTGATCAGTGTGGCCGTAACGTAAATCCAGTTTGGGTAAAACCAGGAGATGGGTGTAGTGATGACCTTGTGTTATTAGAGGTTATATTAGGGAGAATATTTCTCATGATTAGGCAAGTCCTAAGGAGACGTTTGGGACATGATTATGGTATGATAATTTAAATAATGACCTAGGTGTGTTAGGTGGGTTATGGCGTCACGCTAACTAGAGATATGGACAAAATCGACATTGACAAGGGCGTTGGGAATCCGTCAATCGGAGTGGTTCCAAAGGATGATAGGTTCATATGTTGCTTTCGTCTTATGGGGATGGATTATTTGTGATCCGATTCATCACAGTTGGTGACTCGATCCAGGGCATGTGGCTAATGTAGTATTCAGTGAAATCTTTTGGGAGGTGTCGCAGACTTCAAAGCATGCGACGTAGGTTTGTTATTCATAAATCACAGTCTGTTGCATGCGAATGGGATTTTCTCAAAATAGTTGTTCGTTCATTCTGATTCGTTATGTTCTTTCAGTTCTGGTATTTGAGGATTATATTCCTACAGTTCTGATGGTTAAGGATGACGTCCTTTTAATTTTGACAGTCTCTTATTGTTCCACGTTGATGGTTTGGTCATAGCGTGAATTGGCTCAGTATGAGTGCGGGTGGACCTGGTGTGGTCATTGTAGCTCGACAACTGGGCGCACTCTTATTTGAAATATTCCTTTATTTGCACAAATTCTGTGTACATGTGGTTGTGCTTTTTGTTGCACAATTTGCTCGTAGTATCCGTTTTCCTTAAAACTAACGACCTTATGGATTAACAGACATAGCATTTGGTAGCTCAAGTTGTAAAGATCAGGGCGATGATTCGAGGACATTGTATAGAATTAAAACTCGAGGAAACATAATGTGCATTGTTGTTTTACCACAGTGAGTGGATTGGTGTAATGCTCGGGTGAGTGTTACATAATTACACGTTTAGAGTGATCGTAGGTTTAATAAGAATCTCGTGGGAGGTGTTAATCAAACACATGATTTGGGTTTAGTTGGCTTGTCACCACTGTTGGTGAAAGACTAGCGATGTGAGGTTAGTACCAAGTTTAAGTGAAATTGCATGGTTAGGAAGACCCAAGCATTTGAGGGAAGCGAATATGCAGTCCTAAGATTGACATAATTTACGATGGTGGATTGGGTGTTAATTGTATGTCATTTTGCTCTTGGGTGAATGTCGATCACTTGAGAGTGTTGCCTCAATAGAGGCATCAGTATGCTTGGGTGTTAGCAAAGAAGCCTTAGGATTTTATTGAGCGTGATCATCGAGCAAGTGGAGACTCAAGGACTGTTATGTAATTTGATGGCTAGCGTGATGGTGAGAATTAGAACACGTCGCATGTCGAGTTGTTTAGTGACAACCCCTTGGGAAAAGGGTATATGATAACTTTCGGTGTTTGAGGATTTCGATGACCTAGCAGTGTAAGATTCCTATGACTTATAATAAGAGTTGATAACCCCAGGAATTTGAGGGATTGACGGGTCAATAATTTTTAGGACGAAATTCCGTAAAGAGGGAAGAATGTAATACCCGTGTCTCCGACTTTAACTCCTTCCTTGTAAGGTTGTAATTTATATGAATAATGAAAATTGGTCGTTGTTTTAGCCTTCATACTTATCGAATTGCGATTTTAATGGTGCAAAGTTTGGACCAAGGAAAGCAGAGGTCGTTCAAACAAGGTGCGAGCGAGGGTTCTGATGACTTGGGTATAATCTAATCCTCACGCATACTGACATCTTGTTAGAATATCTCGTTGGAAGTGTCGTTTGAACGATGAGCAATCTCGTTGAATGAGGGTCAAGGTAGTATTTTGATGATGGGCATATAAACGCGATTAATGAGGGTTTTAATAATTTAAATATGAAATAAAGAAGATAGATATTTTATCCTTAAAGGTGTATTAAAATGTGTGGAAAATATGATAAATGGACATTTAAGACTACATGTGAAATTAAAAAGGAAATGGTATTTTCTTGTGAAGTAGTCCCCAAAGGGCAAAAATGGGTTTTCTTAGTGAGATTTCCAACTTGAGATGTATGTTACTCCAAAGTGTTAAATAAGTGTTGATGAGTTAAAAATATTTAAGAAGTTAGTGTGTGTAACTTAATAATGTTTTTGAGAAATAACACTTGTGGAAATGGAGAAAAAAGGCAAGTTTGGAAATAAATGGATAAAATGATAATTTTTCGTAAAGAGGAACATTTTTATGAAATAAAAATGTTGAAAAAGGTGTTACATAAAATGGTCCTAATTGAAAGTGATTTTTGGGATAAAATCAATGCAAGTGTATAATGGACAAGAAATGATGATTTTAAAACTGTAACACAAGTTGGGGTGAGACCTTGGGTTTTGGCTTCGGCCAGTAATGGAAAGGGTGATAATGTGAATATTTGAAAAATGTTAAAACACATTAATAATGATTCGTATGACATCGGAAATAATTATGAAGGGCCTCGCCCGGAGCCCCTAGGATGAAAGACCCAGTATCTCTGGCCATAGTATATGGTAACATAGGCAACAGTGTGGAGCTCGTTAAAGTATATGGATATTGAAAGATTTCGAGAAAAAGATAATTAAAAGGGGAACATGTTAAGAAATCAATTGTGTGGAGAATATAAGAAAAGACAACCTAACTTGAATGAAATTAATAAATGTTCTAGTAAAAAATAATGTGGACAAGTAATGTAAGAAGATTGATTAATATCCATGAAGAAAAATGAATAGTAACATGAAGTAAATGGGTAATTCAACAATCTGCATAGGTTTATCCTATAATTAACATAAGAGTTTGTTTATGAAAGGCTTTCGAAGAAAATAAATATTTTCTAACACGGTGCTTGTGTGTGTTGAGAGTTGATTTCAATGAAAATACTAAGTAAATTTGGTATGAGCAAAGAGATAATTTCGGTGATAGAAGTGTTTTTTCTTAAATAATGAGTATTTATTTAAAGCATTTAACCGAGTGTGTTAAATCAAGAAATAAATGTCAAGTCAAGTGAGATGGGATTTATTATGAGATTAAGGTGAATTAATCAAAATAAGTAAAGTTTTTGGAATAAAAATGATTTCATGCATTAAGTATATATATGTATAAGGTAGTTGCACGAGCACGTAGATATAACGTGTTAGAGTCTCTCTTTTCTGTCGTTCGATTATATAATGAATTGCTTTATTTTTTCCACTGGGAGTTCAGCTCATTCTCTCATCTTTTTTATGATAGGTTGGGTGCGGTTTCATATTTTGAGAGTGTTGTGCAGGTAAGTTCTCCTTTTATTTTACTTTAGTAGCTCTCTATGCTTGGATTCCGGGGACGCTTCCCACGGGTCCCTCACGTAGTTTGATTTAAATGAAAATCGCATGCTAAACAAGTAAAATGTTAATTAAATTAAACTGGACTAGCAATATTATTTAGGCTATTTCATTGCACCTCACACCTAACTCTCGGGTCAGATCGGGTGATCACGGGTAACCCATAAATTCGAACCGGGGTGTTACAATGTGTTACTCAATTTATATATTTTTCCATCCCTCGAGCCGCGGCTATTGTTTATCTCTTAACTATAGTTTGGCTTTTATCTGAAGTATATAGAATATAGAACCTACTTAATGGGAGAATCAACGTGATCTAGTCGGAATCGACTCAAGATCCGTCCATGTGTGAGTTAACTAATATTACCTATTAATCATCAATTGTCCATTGTCTTGAAGTGGTTGGCAAGTTTATTTATGGAGCTTAGATTCCTTTTGGCCAAATTTTAAATCATTCCATGAAAAGGTGACTCGGCCTTTGCAAATCCAACGACCCAGCTGACCCTCAGATGGAATAGAAGTTGATGACGAATCTGAATATTGGTTATGTGTGTGTGATGAAATCACCTCCGAGTTTTCCGGATCGAGTTTAATTATTAAATCTAAGCTTCAAAACCTTGTCAATTCAAAAGCATCAACTAGAATAAATGATAATTTTGAAAAAATTAGAGAGGCTGAAAATGAAGCATATAGAATTTTGTTTAATAGTTTTGAGGAGTTGGAGCCAAAGTATGTGAGAGTACATGAGAGTCAAAGGCAAAAGGTACATTCCTTAGACCCTCAACTACATTTATATCTAGTTACTAAGATGAGTAAGGATAGGAAGAGCCAGTTCATGGACACATTTTGTGGACCCGTGAATAAGACAAATATATGTACAAATTTTTAATGCATTGGTGGATGCTCTGACGAGACCCAAAATAATAAAATATAAACTTTTAATACAATGTATCTACGAAATGTATCCACAAATCGAATCTCCGCATTTTCCTACCAAGATATCTAAACTTTGTTGTTCCCTAAAAAAGGCCACAACTATAAGCAACACGACAACGAGGGAAGACTCATCCTATATTCAAGTCACCCTCGTATAATCAGATAACACTAAGTCTAAGCTCGGTTGATCCATTCACGGACTCCAACTACTTCTCCGGTTCTTAGGCTTATGTAGTACTCTCTATCAACCACCATACTCTCTTGGCTCATTTTTATTCCCCTCGCTGTAGTGGTACTAGTTCTTGCAATTGTTTATTCCCACTGCTCCGATTGTGAGAAGTATGAGATCAGAATGTTCGAGATTGAGATTCTCATTTTAGAAGTGATTGTCGCTGCCATTTCTCTTAGATGCGTATCTTATAATATTCTAATGAAGACGTATTTTGATTCTCAGATATATGAGGACATTCATAAATAAAGGGCTAAACCAAAAATTAACTGAATAATTTGTGAACCCTTTCCGGACTGATATACAACACCTCTGAATCAATTTTTTTGACAGATCTGAATCCAAATGAGAAACGAATGAAAGATTCTCGTCCTTTTCTCTCTAATTGAAATCCAACCGGACATGAATCAGAGAACCTTGTTTGTGGATTGGTTCGGCTGGGAAATTTGGGTAACTCTCAAGAACCTCGATTGTTGTAATTGGTTTAGTTCGACAGAGGTTGCTTCGACCTAAAAGCCTCATTTTTCACTTTTCAAAATATTAGGTCATCCCCAAAAGTTTAAAAGGAATAGTTTGATTACAAGGTCGTGATTGGCTTTCGCCTCAAATATCGACTGACATAAATATTTAAAATCCCCATTTTGTCCTCGGCTTGAGAATTTCATCCCACTCTATACGGATCGTCCAAAATATTTGTAAAATACCATCTAGCACTCGGTCATGTTGGTTCAGATAGTTAATTTGGTTCACTGATCTAAAATTCAGCCTAAGCTAAAATAATTCCTCGATAAATTTTGAGTCGACCTATGCAATTTAAAGCCCCTACTTAACACTCAGCCAAGTATTGTCTCTGATGCTTGATTCGGCCTATGCACTACTAAGGCCCAACTTTACCCTCAACTAA
Organism: Sambucus nigra; assembly: GCA_949130495.1. Classification (NCBI taxonomy): domain Eukaryota; kingdom Viridiplantae; phylum Streptophyta; class Magnoliopsida; order Dipsacales; family Adoxaceae; genus Sambucus; species Sambucus nigra. Next base: position 154,557,361 of record OX422218.1, read on the forward strand.
ATTAGTTTGGACAAAATATTTCTAAGGATTCATAGCCTCAAATCTCTTATCGTATTCAAGACAACTATGAAGATTCAAGCCTAGGGGGTAATTGATGATTCAAGAAGTTGTCTCTTCTACATAATATACATTTTGTGCCCTTCGACCTAAAGTAAGGGTCGGCCTCATACTAATCTAGGTTCGATCGGGGTCGGTCATTTTATAGCATACAATTAAAAATGCATAGAAATTGCTAGCAAGGGTATTTTAGTCCTATCAAGCCCACGCATATGATTGCATTACATGTGGAGGGAATAATTATACCTTCTATAAGGACATGTGTCAGCAATCAGGAGGGGCATTTCATATCAACATTCTCCATGTAAGTTGGGGTGCACATTACACCCCAAGGCGTCTATAAATAAGACTATACTTGTAAGCTTATTTAAGAACTCATCTCATTGTAAAGAGTACCAAAACTCTAGCAAAGCACTGTTAGAGAGAGAATGTACAAAAGTGTAACCTCTAAAACATTCTATAATTAGTAAGAAATGAGTTACCTGACAATGGATGTAGGCTAGATGGTTGAACCACTTTAAACATATGTGTTGATCTCTCTTTTACTTCATTTACTGAATTCATTATTATTCATCATCGTAACCATAGGCTGTTTAGTTAATGACTCACCGAGCTCTTAATTTTTATCCAAGTTGTTACAATTTCGTCTAACATCAGTGGTGATGGTTATGATGATGATATTCCACCTTCAGAAGGTGATGTTCCCGAGTCCATTACTCGCATTACCAGGAGAGACCGTGCACTTATGTCTGCTTCTACATCTTTCTCCCAAGGACTGTTTATCCATCTTTACGGTTTACCCCATGATCATCTCGACTACTTGTTCGACCGTGATGAGAATTTACTACGTCAAGATTTGACGGCACAAATCGAGTCTACCCGACACCTCACTCAGCATGTTGATTCTCTTTTTATAGAGAATGAATGGAAATTGTCTGTCTTAGGAGGATTATGACTGACATGGAGAGATGAGTATGTTTCGGGTTATGTGTAAGGAGAAAATTGGTGACGACGATGACAACGAATGATGGGTTGGAGTGGTGGTTGCCTTTTTTATTGGTTGCGTTTGGTGGGGAGTTTGTTTGTGATTTTTATATAATGTTTGGTTTGTTGGTTGTAGTTAGTCGAGTTAGGATTTGTGGTAATCTACTTTGATTATATCTTATAAATCCTAAACTCTTTAATTTTGGTATATTTTCATGATATATTTGTGTTGGGAATGCTTATTTTATTATATTAACTGCCTCATATCATTTTAGCTCCTATATTTGTTTAGTCAAGTTGCTTTACATCTCTATATATGTTTAATTAAATGGATTACATCTCTTTATGGTAGATGCATCTTTAACCAATTTGATATGAAAGTTTTTTATGTTATTTATTGGCTAAATATATCCATTGACTTAAATTTCTTCCTTTTGTCAATTCAATGACAAAAGGGGGAGAAATGTGAATATTTAAATGACACTATGACACCGTTTTCATATGAAATGAGTTAGGAGGAGTATATACACATAAGAAGTAAAGTACATTGCATAATTGTGATATCTTAGGATGTATACTTGCTAGACTTTTAATACACTTTGTGTAATTAGACGATTTCAAACTTGATATTCTTTTTTATGTCATTCAATTAATTACATCATCATTAATTGTCTTTAAATACATTAGTATCCTAGTCCTCTTTGCTAATGTATGATAGTTTAACAGGAACATATTCTCACTTTGGATTTTTGGGTTCTTGTTGGTGTCAGGTTGATTATTTCCTTTGGCCAAGTTTGTCACGTGTCATAGGTTGATAGGTTTTATTACTTTGCTTGTAACATTTTGTTTTATATATTTTATCACAAAATAGACAAAGGGAAAGATTATAAGAGTATATGTGTACTCACGTAACCCAATTTATTCTTATTGTCTTATTTCGATTCCAAAATATACTCTCTGTCTTTTGTGATTGCAGTCGTTCTAGCAAAGCTTCACATTATGTCATTATCCAAAATGTCGCATGAACCTCATCCCAACATCTTTCATGTCACATTCTTGGAATTCCACTTTAAGTCAAGGAAGTATATATATATATATATATATATATATAAGAGCATGATTTCTATCATTTGCTCATAGCTTAGGGTAAGTATAGTTTTTGGCATATCCCGCTACCGTTTGATTAGAGCCGATACGAAGATCGAAGATTCAACATGTCCAGCTTTCAAGCATGTCCACATCATAAAGGTATAGTAATATTAAGTTTAAATTTATTCCTTAAAATTTATTTTGGGATGTTTGATTTTTATTAAACCTGAAACATGATTTTGTCTTTAAAAATCGCGATAGTTTTCTTTATATATTTTCAAAATGAACGTATCTTGTTCAAACGAGATGGTATTCTCGTTCTAATGAGTTTTCATTTTTGTTCGAAGTCTTGTTTGAAGTTTACTTCGATCGAACATCGAACGAGGGCATAATGTTTTAGGTCGTTTGAACTTCGTCCAAACGAGATGGCTGATTGGTTCGAATGAGATTTATTTCGTTCAAACGAATTTCCATTCTCGTTCGAACGATCCGCCGCCTTAAAATTTGTAAACGTTCTATAAATACCTGTTTCGTATTTATTTTCATTACGACTTTTTCGAGAACTGTTTTTGCATACCTTTAGCAAAAATTTTAAACCTTTTGATTTGAGAAAGCCTTTTTGATTCACAATTAACATTCCTATATTATATTTGAGTGAATCAAGTTTAAACCCTATAGTTTGTATTCTTATATACACAAACTTTGTGGAGAAGGCATCTCTATGGCGGACTTGTGAAATCCCAGGGGTTCACTGCTGAAGACAAAAGCTGAGGCTGAAGGAGAACTGCGATTCCTATTATTCTTGCGAGGATCATTGCTAAAGGAAGCTGCGGTCGTGTGATTATTGAGAGGATCATAGTACATTCATTTATAATATTTGTAAGTTGCAACCTGTAAATTTTATAAAGTAAATAAAGGGTTTTACCCGAAAGGTTTTTTCCTCAAACTCTATTTTCATTGCATGCTTTCTTGATTTACGTTTTTAATCACACAGTTGCATGTTTTAGAGCTATAAGGACTAAAAATTGGTGTAGGTTGTCATTTGAATTTAATAAGTTTATGCCATTAGATAATTGTTCTCTCTCTCTCACTCTCAGAGAGAGAGAGAGAGAGAGAGAGAGAGAGGGGGGGGGGGATAATCTAAAGAGGACCTCAAAGAAAGGACAAAAAAATGGACCAATTATTTAAAATATTAAAAAAAATCCCAATCAATCTCGATGGAGATTATTCATATTAAGGATATTATCTGGAAATAATGTCACCAAAAATTTGATCTAAAAAGTGGGTGAGATGATTATTAAATGTTGCAACGGTTCAGAATGCACATATTTATCAGTTTTACATTTCACGCACTATCTAGATGAATTTTTTGATGAAATTATTTGCAGATGATGCCCTTGTTGTGAAGATCATTTCCACCAAGTTTGGTTGGGAAATTAATTTCTTAGTATTTTAAATAATTGGTTTTTGGTCCTTTCCTTAAGGTCTTCTTTAGATATCATACTATTTTTTTTATTAAGGTTCTTAACTTTTATTGTGTTATACCATATCCGAGAAGTTCGTGGATTTATTACATTTGCGAAGTAAAGCTTAGCTTTAACGAAGATTTCCTTTGATGGTTGTGCCCCTTTCTAGAACCTTTGTCACGTTACACGTTGTTCCTTTATAACCTCCTTTGCTACATGTTCATATTCACGAAGAGAAACTTCTCATTAACAATAGTGATTCATTGATCGCAAAGGTTGCTTGAAAAAGTGGATCTTTTAAAATATATTTGTACTTTTTATGGGAATTCTTAAAATAATAAGTTATAGTCCTATTATTTTAGCACTTGAGTACCATTATCTTGGTGATGAGGTCACTCCCACTTGTGCTCCTTGTCTTCTTTACCAAGGAAGAGAATACAAGTATATGTATATGGATTTTTGCCTCATTATCATCATATTTGGTCAAAACTCTAAATAGAATAAAATTATTGAATGTTTGTAGAGAAATAAACATTGATCAATAGGGTTTCTAAAGAGAGAATGTATAACGAACATAAGGCCTTTCAAGGACACGAAGATAAGTGGGGGCCATTGATACGACGCAAATATTGCGTATTTCATCCCTCGAACCTACGCATTTTAGCCCCCTCGGGTGCCTTAATCTCTATATTTAAGCCCGTTAACCAGACAACCTCGGTTTATATTGTTAACATGCTATATGAGGTATAATTGGGCTTTTGTAGGTATTTAGGTACTAAGTATGGAGTTCAGATGCATTCCGCTCAATTTTCGTACACAATCGCACATTCAAGGGCATTTTAGTCTATTCACAGCTTGGGAACTTGGCCTAACATCTCACGGAAGTTGTTTCCCCCCTCGCAAGCTTTCCATGTCCGTGAATGGTGCGCGATTCCGATCCAGAATGAAGAAGTTACGGCGTTTCTAGCGGAAGAGAAATTCAACCAACCAAAACAGGAGGAATTGGTGCAGACCTGTAGCCATCGATCGATCGATTAAAATGATCGATCGATCGATCCTTCAATTTTTGCCAATCGTGGGAGACAGTGGGATATGATTTTTACCATCGATCGATCGATCATTTTGATCAATCGATCGATCCCCTGTTTTCAGCTGATATTTTGGCTTTTTTTTCTTTTCTAATTTAATTCCTTTTACTATATAAAGGAATTTTTGTGTAAATATACTTATATAATTCGATTTTAGATAATTTAGGTTAGGGTTCAGGGATTTGAGAGCTCTTCTTCTTCCTTTCTTGGTTTGACATCCTTTAGGGTTTGTAATTGGTACATTCATCTTCCCTCTCCATTAATATAGTTTGTATTTCATTAATTCTTGTTTTGTAATTAGGTTTACTTTCTTTATTTACATTCTTTCATTTACTTGCTTTGTAGTGTAGATTTATCGCGTTTCTTTATCGCATTTTTAATATGCTTTCTAGCTAATTAGTCTAGGTTGTGCCGGATTGAACTCATTCCGGGTTGACATGTTGCTTTGCTTTGGTGATGGTGTTTACGGGTCTATTTCGGGTGCGTTGTCCTAGTTATTATTCTTAGGGGATTTGACGGGGCATATCATGTATGTTCCGTGCTTGACTTTGCGTGCTAATTTCCAGGGTATTTGTTGACGCCAAAATCATATTAGGCTTTTATGCGGATTTAGGAGCGTGACAACCCTTGGTTCAATTAACTGTCAAAACGAGACGCATTTGTAATAACTCTTCGACCCATGTAACCATTTTATACTAATTAACTCGGGCGAGGGATATTCGACGCAACCTATAGTTTTACTCGCTTTGTTAATCTAGTTTAAATACACTTACCTAGATTAATATTTCCCTTTTATGCATATTTTCCCTTTTTGTGTATAATCACATTTTACACTTTTATTTAGGAGTATTAAATCCCATAAATTCTAGCAACTCGTCTCTGTGGATTTTCGATACCTGGACTTGGCCGCTATACTCACTCGTTGAGTGTAGTCATAAGTTTAGGTTTTTGTATAGTTCAGGTGAACCGAATTCAAAACGATCGGCGCGTAGGTGACTCTCATGTTGCGGCAAAACCCCGTTGATCAAAATGGCGCCGTTGTCGGGAATGAGTTTGTTTAGACTTTATTTGATTTAGTATTTCATAGTATTTTCTTTCTATTTGTATTTTTTGGCTAACCTTTTTGCAGGACTTCTACATTTTAGCACTTAGAAACACTTGAATTTCCCGTGCGCATATACTTTGTGGAATTCGCCACTTCGAGCCATTTTTGGGGTAAGCATGTCTTATTCCAATTCTTTCGGTAATCATTATGATAATTCTCAAAATTCTCGCAAACCTTTGACTTTTGGTGAATACTTAAAATCCCAAAAAATTGCAACATCTAAAATGACTTTGGGCGAGTATTAAAAAGGTCAAGCTTTGGAGTGCGTGTATTTTGATGATGATGATAATGATTTTGGGCCTTTACCCCCTTATAATAGGAGTTTTGAAACGAATTGCAATAGTTTTCAAAATTCCTATAATAATGAGTTAAAGTTTAAGTCCGATGGTAATTTTCAAAGTTCCCATTTTCAAGTATCCGCTCCTCGACCTATGACATTCGGTGAGGGCTTGCGTATGCTTGAAAATGAGAAAGTTGAAAATCGTAATCAGGAAGAAAATCGTCCGTGGGACATGAATTGGATTTATTATTTGAATCCGACGACGATTTTTCTTTCGAGACTTTTAAAGTCGAGGAATGTTTTGAACCAAATGAGGACTTTGTGCCTGCTTTAGAACAAATTATTGTCGACTTTGCCCATTGCATAATAGATATTGAAAGTGAGGATGCAAATGACGTAATATCTATTTGCAATGAAATGATTTCTTCTTTGGCCCCCAAAGAAGAACATTTCATTGAAAATGATCTTATTTCATTCGAAACTCAATCTTCATGCGATGATGATTCATCTCGTGAGTTTGAATTTCTTTCCTCCATATTTTCATTTTCTTTTATCACACCATCACAAGTACCCGATGATTCGGTTTCAAACTTTAATGTTTTAAACCTTTTCGCCGATGAGGAGTACTTGACCGAGTGGCCTTCCACGATCGCATCTTTGCCTTCGTGTGCGCCACCTCCCATTCCAATTTCAAAATCCTTAGGAGGATATTCGACTTTTTTTGATCCCCACATGTTTTTGTCACCCGTTCAATCCCAATCCCCCATCGTCCCTCCAAAAATTTTAATTGGCGATGGTTCCTTTCTTACACCTTACACATGCCTTCCGTTGTTCAAACGAAATTCAAATTTTTTGAAAAGGTATGCTTGTGAGTGAGGGTACACCGGTTATCCTCCAAAGTCAAATCATTTTTACGGTGGACCCTCAGCTATTTAGACTTCTAGTGTATAGTTAGTGTGAAGCCTAAATTGTAGGTTGTATATAGTTAGCTTTTTATTCTTTTGTTATTTATTTTTCTTTCATTTTTAATTTAGTCTAGTGTAATTAGTTAACTTTTTGTTATTTGTTTTTGCTATGCTCGGTACTAACTTGTTTTGTAGATTCTTTGGACTTGTTCTTATGGGGATCGCTCCAATTTTGGGTAATATCGCTCTTTTCCTCTTTTTAACTTGGTTCTTAATTCACATTGAGGATAATGTCAGGTTTTAAGTTAGGGGGTGTGGGATATTCTATCCATTTCTTTATTTAGTCCATGTTTTTGCTGACATGTTAGTTACTTAGTTTGCTTTTCTTGTAAAAATTTCAAAAAGATTTTCTTTATTTTTTCTCCTTTATTGGGCATTTTGCCTTTCTTTTCGATGACAAATTTCAATGATTGCCCGATCCAATTGACAACCCAATGATGCATGTGGATTTTAGAAGTTATTAGACTTTAGTCCTCGATCATTGATATTATGAATAACTTCATGAATTAAACTTTAATCCCATGAGCACATGCACTTTTATCGTTCTATTGATTTGGTTTAAGATTTTTATAACTCGGTAATCTTTTGTTGCATTGTATATACTTACACCGAGTAAGATTTGTACCTTTCATCGTTTGTGAGTGTTATACACTATTCTTTCCTCTTTGAAAACGTTGAATTCTTCGGTAATCTCACTATTCTTTCATTTGATCGTTCATTAATTGAGTTCATATATGGAATGTGTTACTTGAGCATGATTTTTAAAGTTTGTTTTGACTCGAAAATTGAGTAAAATTTTTGAAATGATCATAATCCATCCTTGTTATATCATCCATATTGACCTTGACCTCACCTTATATGCTTACCCTCGTCAACTCCTTTAAGCCTTAATATAGCCCTTCGTTTCATAACCCAAATCCCTTACAAACTCCAAATTGGAGTTTTAAACCATACATACACCTTACATACCTTTGTTTGGAATGTTGCTTGGGATTGAATGATGTTGTTGTGCTGAGATTGCAATTTAGGCATGTGAGAGTGAGAAAAGTAAAGAAAAAAAAAAGATGTGAAAAAAGTGATGAAAAAGAGAAAGCAAAAAGCAAAAGAAAACAAAAGAAAACATGAGAAAAAGAAGAAAAGAAAAGAAAGAGAAAGTTGTAAATGTTGCGTATATAGTTCAATAAGCTTTGATCTCTCTCCCCACTATTATATCTAATGCTTGTTTGGAACTTGTTTTTCAATTTTGAATTACCCGTATTTTCCCATTATCCTGAGTTTTCATCCCGAACACTTTGAATTCGTACATACATCCCTTCCATTTCATACCCTAGCCAAACCTATATTACAACCATATGCAAGTCCTATGTGATCTTAGGTTGATGTAATTCAAAAGTTATAATAGTTTTGATAATCTGTGAAAATACATTTCGCCTCTTTTAATGAGCGATATCCTTTCATTGATATTACAATTTTTAATTTCATATATAGCGTTCTTCATTTGTGACATGTGTGCGACCTAGTTTCCATTTACATTTACTCTTTATGCCCGCATGTTCGTGTGTTACCTCCCTGTTTCGAGTGAATTCTCTTGATGAGTGTAATGCCCGTCAGGATTGAATATATGCTTGCTTTAATATTTATCCGATTTATATAAGTTTTTTCTAAATCACACTTTGCATGTGCTCGCTCCCCTGCCACATTTTAAGGTTTCAATTCTATGAGGTGCATTCTATAATGTTAATGATTCGGACTTTTGTGTGAATTCATTCACTTTTCTAATAATGCGTATGAAATCTTGTTCGTTATTATTGGTATTGTCGCATGTTGGTTTGGGCATATTTTGAGGAAATCATTTGATGTTTGTGGGTATCATCCCTGAAAACCCTCACGAGACGACAGTCGTTCACTAGGGTAACCTAGGGGTTTAACGGCTTATTGCATACGCTAAATGCAATCGAATCGCCCGCAAAAGTGATCTTATGCTTTTATACCATACTTTTGTACTATCTTCTGCTTTTGGTTTGCTTGTAGTTCTTGTTGCATCCTATTTCATTGCTAGGGACTAGCAATGTGTAAGTTAAGGGGTGTGATACGACGCAAATATTGCGTATTTCACGCCTCGAACCTACGCATTTTAGCCCCCTCGGGTTTCTTAATCTCTATATTTAATCCCATTAACCAGACAATCTCGGTTTATATTGTTAACATGCTATATGAGGTATAATTGGGCTTTTGTAGGTATTTAGGTACTAAGTATGAAGTTCAGACGCATTTCGCTCAAGTTCCATACGTAATCGCACGTTCAAGGGCATTTTAGTCTTTTCATAGCTTGGCCAACTGGCCCAACATCTACACGGAAGTTATTCCCTCCTCGCAAGCTTCGCGTGGCTGTGAACGGTGTGCAATTCCGATCCAGAACGAAAAAGTTACGGCGTTTCTAGCGGAAGAGAAATCCATCCAACCAAAACAGGAGGAATTGGGTCAGACCTGTAGCCATCGATCGATTGATCAAAAGGATCGATCGATCGATCCTTTAGTTTTTGCCAATCATGGGAGACAGTGGGCTATGATTTTTACCATCGATCGATCGATCATTTTGATCGATCGATCGATCCCCTATTTTCAGCTGATATTTTGGCTTTGTCTTTTCTTTTTCCTTTTCTTTTCTAATTTCATTCCTTTTACTATATAAAGGAATTTTTGTGTAAATATACTTATATAATTCGATTTTAGATAGTTTAGGTTAAGGTTTGTGGATTTGAGAGCTCTTCTTCTTCCTCTCTTGGTTTGACACCTTTTAGGGTTTGTAATTGGTACTTTCATCTTCCCTCTCCATTAATATAGTTTGTATTTCCTTAATTCTTGCTTTGTAATTAGGTTTACTTGCTTTATTTACATGCTTTCATTTACTTGATTTGTAGTTTAGATTTACCGTGTTTCTTTATCGCGTTTTTAATATTCTTTCTAGCTAATTTAGCCTAGGTTGTGCCGGATTGAACTCATTCGGGTTGACATGTTGCTTTGCTTTGGTGATGGTGTTTACGGGTTTATTTTGGGTGCGTTGTCCTAGTTATTATGCCTAGGGGATTTGACGGGGCATAGCATGTATGTTTTGTGCTTACGACCTTGCGTGCGTAATTTTCAAGATATTTGTTGACGCTAAAATCATATTAGGCTTTTATGCGGTTTTAGGGGCGTGACAACCCTTGGTTCAATTAACTATCGAAACGAGATGCATTTGTAATAACTCATCGACCCATGTAACCATTTTATACTAATTAACTGGGGCGGGGGATATTCGAAGCAACCTATAGTTTTACTCGCTTTGTTAATCTAGTTTAAATACACTTGCCTAGATTAATATTTACCTTGTATGCATCTTTTCCCTTTTTGTGTATAATCACCTTTTACACTTTTATTTAGGAGTATTAAATCCTATAAATTCTAGCAACTCATCTCTATGGATATTTTCGATACCCGACTTACCGCTACACTTGTATCGCAAGTGCGGTCCTAATTTAGCTTTTTGTATTCAGGAGGTGAACAGAAAACAACGATCAGCGTGTTGACTGCGCGCTACTTTTCACCCTCGAATCAGCCATGACATGAGACCCTTGTCTGCAGACATCTTGGATGATCGCATACTCTAATGTAATAGCTGAGATGGTGTGAATGAGGCCACGAAGTTTACTCCTCGGAGGATTGGGGAGAGCCTAGTATGAGGTTAGTGACGTGGCCCATTGAGGTCATTTCTTACAAACCAAGTTTTAAAGATTTTAGAAGCCTTTTTGAAAGGACATTTCTGGAAAATAAAAGGCGTAAGTTTTAGCCCTAGTGTCCCTAAAATTTGTTATAAATAGTAAACCCTTGGAACACTTCCCATAACTGCTAAAAAAACTAATCTACACTTTAAAGAGAGTGTGAGGTTGAGGAGAGAGGGAGGTGCTTCCAGAGAAAGGCCGTGGAGGCGTATTGTTAACTGGAGAAAAAAGAAGACGATCGAAGGCGGTGGACTTCCACTAATCATCGAACTAGGTTCTTTAGGTACAGAATCTGTCTTCCTCATCTTTTTCCATGTTAAAAACCTAGGTTCTATGCTTTCACTTGAATGAGATATGCCCTTGATATATATTTGAGTTTTCTAGGTTTAGAGTCTATGGATTTTTACAGTTCATCGCTTTTAAGATTTTTGGGTTTTAGGCAATGGTCTTTTGCTGTTCATCACGATTTATGAGTTTTTTGGGCTTGATGGCCATAGATTCGTACTATTCATACTTCCTCTATAATATTGAAATTTTGTTTATAGGTTTGTTATTAAGATTGAATGTTTTGAACTAAAACGTCTTTTGGGAATACTTTAGTTGAACTTATGAGGTTTCATTAAGGTTCCTACTTAGATATTTGGAAATCTATATTATGAGGTATTTTGTGTTTAAAATCTTCATTTAATTAAATTACTCTTGTTGTTTAGAGATCAGGATTTCCAACTCCTTCATTGAGACAACGAACTTAAGCATTATATGATTGTGCCTAGTTGAGTAACTGGGGAGGGGTTCGATGTTGAGGACGTAACATTATTTTTGCCAGGTCGAGGCATCATGTGTGGATATGACCTCATGCTTTGTGCTTGAGGTCAAAATAGCTATTCTAAAGGTGATTGGGCTTAGGTTAGTTATAGGGCTTGCACCTTTGCAGAGCTCGGACAAGGCTATGGAGTTAATAGTATAACTTGATCAATCATTCTGGATTTGGACAAGAGAGGAAGCCGTGACTTGTGGCATGATTGAATCAATAGAAACCTAGAATAAGGCCGTGGCGATTGAGAAGTCTAAGGCTATAAATATAGGGCGCGGAATACAGGGCGAACCAAAGGAGACTGAGCCTTGGGGAAAGCCGGGGTGTGGTGGACCAGGGTAGATTAAGACTTAGGATATCAGTGTATTATGCATGATTAGGAAACTAAACAACTCTTTCCCTTCCTATTTACTCTGTCGCAAATTTCCTTGATCTGCATTGATAGTTTTGTTACTATATGTATATTTCTGTGAATGCTAACACTGGAAGGTGGGTTGAGGACATTTGGTTTAACTCTTAGTGAGATATTTGAGCCCATTAATTTATATTCCTTATTTTCCTTAGGGTGAATGGTTGAGGACAGTTTGGAGGCCACAAATTAGATTAGAGGCCATGGATGAGATTGTGGGAGCTAAAGTATATTTGTAGTTAGAGTTTAAATATATTAGAGATTTTCATATTTACTTGTGATTATCCTTTTATTAGTTTATGTTAAATTGTAAAGAGGCTTGTATAGAACCAAAAGATTATCTAATTGATGTATTGGAGCTTTTTCTTGGTTAATTATCCTTTTAGTTGATGCCTTCCTCATTGTGATGAATGGCTATGTTACCAACTTTGATTATGAGGACGAGGCCTCTTAAAGGTCATGGCTGTGACACCCTGCCTAATTAAATCCCGAGTGATTAGTCCTAAATCAAATTAAAATAGGTTTCTCAGTTGTTTCATTCTTAGCATCACCGTTGAAAACTTTTTAATTACTAACCACCTAGGTGAAATTAGACTAGTGCCAAATTTTAACTTCCATTAAACATACAACAACACGCGGAACAATGTATAAGTAAAAAACCAGCATAAGAATCTGAATATATCAACTAAGGTAAACAAGTCTTGCCAAATAAACCATCGGCCAAATATCCAATAAATATCAAAACTCTAAATAATGAAAGTACTGTGGGACAACATGTCCATACTGAAAACTGAATTCCTACACTAGATCACAAATGATAAAAGAAGTGTCTAATCAATGTCTTGCAACATCCATCTGTCTAATCAACATACTCGCGACTGCCGGCGGTGCTGGCTAGAAAGGCACGTCTCGGACGTTGTACACATGTCCGTGGTGACCCTGCTGACCACATGTGAAGCACTGACCCTTGAACTGTCTCTATCCCTAGCCCTGGTGCTGGACCTAATGGCCTCCTACCTAGTTCCCTTGGCCTTGTTGGCCCTGGGGAACCTGCTGCTGCTGGGGGCCTTGCTGACCCTGCTTATATCCTCCGCCGTGTCGATACTTTCCAGATTTAAATCTCTTGGAAAAATTCCCCTGTTGGGAATCCTGCCCTTGCTGACCTGCTATCTGCTGCTGCTGGGGTGCTGACCCATTACTATCACTCCCCCAGCCTTGCCCTACTGGTTGGGCTCACCTCTCTTGCTCCCCTTAGCATGGAAGTGGTGATCCTGACAATACAGCATTGGCGACATCAACGAAAGTCTTCAACGTAGGATTACCGATTAAGTGTTGCCTGATCTTCCAGGCCAAACCATCCATGAACTTTGCTTTCTTCCTCTCTTCGTTGCTCACCTCATCTGGCACAAAACTTGTCAGTCGGGTAAACTCTTCCTCGTAGTCTTCTATCGAGCGATCCCCCTGACATACTTCCCCAAACTTCTTTCTCATCTCAGTCTCAACAGCAGGTGGGAAGTACTTGCGCTCAAACCACACCCAGAAATCAGATATTGTCATTAAGTCCCTCTCCTCGGCGGTGGTAAATGACTCCCACCACTATAAAGCTGCCCCTGATAGATGGAAGGTATCAAGCATCTGCTTCTGCACATAGGTACACTCAAGCATGCGGAGATGGCGCTGAATGTTCTTCTTCCTGTCACAAGCCTCTATTACATCAATACTGCCCCGGAACTTGGGTGGGTGGCCCTTCTGAAAGGTCTTCCTAACTCATTGCCAAGAAGGTGGCCCTACTGGGGCCTGAACTGCTGGTGCCACTGGAGGTGGTGCCTGGGGAAGAGGAAAATGGGCTTCCATAGCCCTCATCGCTGTCTCGACTGCCTGAGCTACTATCACGGCCACCTGAGTAGTAAAGATTAACTCGGGTGGGGGTAGGGGTGGCGGTATCTGTGGTTCCCGATGAGCCTCCCTCACCTCATCCCTGGCCTCGGCCCTCTCTGCTCTCTGTCTCCTTGGTGGCATCTGAAAATAGAACGAATTGTATAAGTACGCATTTTATACAAAATCCAATAGCAAAAGGACGATATCTTAAGTACTTAAAGATAAAAGTAACAGTTCTACGATAGGGGTCTATATCAAAAGAATGAAGTGCTGAAACTGCAGTAAGCCTTATAGATTCTAAGGACACTAGAACCTGATGCTCTGATACCATTTGTGACACCCCGCCTAATTAAATCCCGGGTGATTAGTCCTAAATCAAATTAAAATAGTTTTCTCAGTTTGGTCATTCTTAACATCACTGTCGAAAGCTTTTTAATTACTAATCACCTAGGTGAAATTAGACTAGTGCCAAATTTTAACTTCCATTAAACATACAACAACATGCGGAACAATGTATAAGTAAAAAACTAACATAAGAATCTGAATATATCAACTAAGGTAAACAAGTCTTGTCGAATAAACCATCGGCCAAAAATCCAATAAATATCAAAACTCTAAATAATGAAAGTACTGTGGGACAACATGTCAATACTGAAAACTGAATTCCTACACTATATCAGAAATGATAAAAGAAGCGTCTACTCAATATCCTACAACATCCATCAGTGTTGCAGCTCCGAAATCCCTGGAATGAAGTCACGCGTGGTGTCCCTGTGGCTGGACACCTAAAAGGTTTTTAAAATATTTTACATAGCAAGGGTTAGTACTCAAAACGTTTTAAAAATATTTAGCAAGTAATTTATTACAGTAAAGATCAGTTATTGATTACACATGTTAGGATCATGCACACTCACTTGATTTTCCTCACCTCTCATCTGTAGTGCACGCCTAACGTTCCATACTTAGCCTATTTAGCTACAACTACCCAAGCTGCTTAGACTACAGTACTCTTCTGAACTCCTCTACATGTATAAGTTCTCGTACCGCCCATACAGTACTAAGTTTCATTAACACTTCTCATATTGATAATAAATTTCCATGTAACATTTCACATATGTTAGTTTCAGATTTTGAAAGTTAAGTCTGTCCACTTAATCTTATTCATTAGATGTTCACTATGTAATATTTTGTTTTTTCAATTAAGCTTTCTCCACTTAATTTACTATTCAGATGTATTCACGTCATCTAATTATCTACTACTCTATCCCAGTAGATTATTCATATAGTATATATTTCACACACAATATAGACTATAAGGATAGTTGGCCCGATCTAATCATCGACTCCAATTATCCCAAATTATTTATCTTTTAGATGTATGCACATCATATAATCATCTTCCATTCTACCCAAGTAGATTATTTATATAGTATATATTTCACACATAATATATACTAGAGGGAGTATTGGCCCGGTCTAATCATCGACTCCAATTCTCCTATCATTTACATTGGCTCGATCTAATCCTTGATTCCAAATGTAAATGAAATAATAAAATATTGGCCCGATCTAATCCTCGACTCCAATATCATATAGGCACTATAGGTGTTCACCCAACCTAAGTATAAAATTTATAAGTATTCACACAACGTAAATATTTACATTAGTACGTAGTATATTTATCTCCAATACTCACCGTGCCTTGAATTTTTTATTTCTCTCTTTATCACATTTTCTCGAGTATTCACCCAACTCTAAGGGACCTAGTTTACCCCTTTTTAACTTCAGTAGCTAAGCCTAACTTACTCTACTGGTATATGCCATGGATTAATGTTTACTCTCCCTCCATACTCATGCGACGTATTTCTCGATACGCATCCTAATCGATTTATCCTCGTTTGTCCATACTCTAAGTCTCACTCTAAAGTACTCTATCAGACTTAACAATATACCTACTGGTCTTTCCTAAGTCCCTTACTAGGTATAATATCATCCCTAAGGTTCCCCCCGATCGTTAGGAACCGAATAACCATCAATGTACAAAAGAGCCTCAATTCATCTTTAGCCGATCGATCGAAGCTTTTGGTCGATCGATCGATCAGTCGATTGATCGAGATTCATGGGTCGATCGATCGATCGACCAGATTCCAGCATTGCCCAATTTAGGTTTTCTACGAACTTGTTCCTTCTAAACCTCTTAAAACTTATGAAACATTCTCCCATCATCATCAAACATTACTAACATGTATAGCGGATATTCCTAATGTAAATATATCATTAAATCCATACGAAATCCTCCCAAGAATCATCAAAATTTAGTTTCCATCAAACCTTAGATAATGGTGTTCTTTATATTGATTTTAACATAAACCCGGGATTAAAATCCGTTGTGACAATCCAATTTTATTTGATTTTCAATCCTCTACAGTTGTTAATATCAACTACATGCAATCCTAACCAAACATGCATCAAAATCAATCTTTTTCTCCAAGAGATTAAATAGTATTTTCGTAAATCATGTAACCCTACACATGGGTATTATAACTTTGAATTTAATTATAATAAACCACTTGCCTTATATAAAGGTGATCTGATTTCATGATAAAGATGATGATTTGATGTGCTTCCTTTTAAATCTTCACTCCTTATGTACTTGGGATGCAAGAACACCTTCCAATCCTTCACAAACGCTCCTTTAGCTCTTGGGATCGGTCTCTCTTTACCCTCTAATGATTTCTCTAAGATTTTTGAGTTATGAACGCCAACCCCCAATTCTAATTATCAGATATAGGACTCTAATTTTCGTAGGTCCTTTAACCTCTATTTTTAGAATGACCAAATTACCCCCGTAAGGTGCCAGTTTGACCCAAAATTGACCCGTGACTCAAATGACATCCACAGGTATACTATTTTGATTCATTCACCCCTTTCGGGCTCATCCGTGACCTCTAAATTATCATCCGAGTAACTTAAAATATTTTTCTCAGTTTTCACCTCAACATAGTCTAACGTGCGACTCTCGGTGATATAACATAAAATACGCCCATATCACTCGCTATGACGTATACTTACTATTCACTCTTAGTAAAGTTAAATCGCATATTAATCAGTCTCTATCTCTCGATTAATATAGAAATATCACGATTATTATATGACCACTCAATAATCATAATTATAGTTTCGTCTTATTAAATTACTTCACTCACGTAATTTAAATACTAAATCACATTAAATTACTCTACTATCGTAATTTAAATATAACGTATTTTCTATTTAATTATCTAGTTAATTAAATCATAAATATGCAGAAATATGGGGTATTATAGCGGCCTAGTAAGCTTTCCTTCTTTAAAAAGTTTTAAATTCTAACCGTATGAGATAAAGTGAGATAACCCCATAGCCTAATAGGTCAAGGCCACAGGCATTACAAATGGAATCAGCGTTTGTTTCTAGAAACAATGGGAGAACTAGAGAATTATAATTGGAAGGCTTATGTTTAGGAATCTCATACTAGGATATTAGACTTATACGTATGTGATTCTTACCTGGAAGCTAGGGTAAGAGGTTATCAGCGAGGAGTTAGTGGATCCACGACCAACAACGTTGTTTCTATAGGACCTGTCATCCCTAGTGAAGAGGCCAGTGGGGAAAGAGTACCAGAAGTAGTGGTTGGGTTCGCTGAAGCCCTATCTAGGGACATAGATGGAACAACGAACGAGCATAGGTCTATTGGTTGTACATTATACACCTCAAGAAATTGGGGCTATAACCCTTTAAAGGATAACCTGACCCCTAGATTAGGAAGATTGAAAAGATCTTTGAGGGGCTAAACTATGCGAATGAGCAAAAGGTGTCCTTTGCCTCATTTATGTTGAGGCTGAGGCTGATTATTGGTGGAAAATGGTCAAAAGAACACAGTTAGGAGGAAAGGCTGTGACCATTTGTTGGGTTCAAGTTAAGGAAATCTTCCTTGAGAAATACTTCCCTTCCGTAGCCAAGGAGAAACTAGAGGTGGAATTCTTGGAGCTAACCCATGGGACAATGTACATGGATGATTATGAGGCTAAGTTAGTGGAGGTATCTCATTTTCCCCCCATGATGTCAATACTAAGGAAGGGAAGGACAAGAAGATTAGAATAGGCCTGCAATGTATAATTCACAGTAGGGATATTGGGTTGAGGTTACGAACATACACGGAGTTATTAAAGATGGCTCAGATCATTGAACAAGACTTTGAAGAAAGACTAAATGTCAAGGGAGAAAAGAGAAAAGGAAGAGATAAGGTAAAAAAGGATGACAAGCCATGACAATAGGCTCAGAAGCCACGATCAAATACAGGGGCTGCGGAGAACAAAGAGAAGGTTGATACTGCAGTTATTACTTGCTTCAACAGTAGCATGAAGGGACACTTTTCCAAGAGTTTCATTTTAGGAATAAGTTATTACAATTATGGTAAGCTAGGCCAAAAATCCAATGAATGCAAGGTGTTAAAGAGGGATGTAGAGAAGTCGCAGGCTCCAGCGAGAGTTTTCACTCTAAATGCTAAGAATAATGAAAATGCTAAGGACGTTATAACAAGTACCATTATTGTTGATGATACAAATTCTTACACACTCTATGATTCCAGAGCCACGTACTCTTTTATATCTAGAACTTTTGCACAAAAAATTAAAGTGAGGCCCCAAACATTGAATCCTCCGTTATAGAGTGAGAACCGTGGAGGAGCCTCGACAGAGGTTACGACCATCATCAGGGGATGTGCCGCGGAGTTAATGAATCAACATTTTAAAGTTGACTTGATCCCGTTAGAGATTGTCACACCTTAATTTTTGGTATAAAAGAACAATAAGTACACATAAAGCAATGCATTAAAACTAAGGTGGAATAACATAACTTTATTCATTATTAATAGGTCTACATAGGGTTGAACCACTGTAGGGGTGAGTTAGATTTTTTTAGTACACACGATAATATAGAAAATTGAAAAGCGCCACTCCTTGGTCCCATCTGGTTTAATCTCTGCCCACATGGTTACATAAGCAAACAGGTGACCATTTTCTGTCTCTAGTAGGGAAGAGATACTATCCTCTTTCTCCTAGTGCATCTGGAGAAGGAAGGAAAAAGCATAAATATGCTAAGCAGGTTCTACTAGTTCTATAACAATGATATAAATATAAATGAGAATTGGAGTGTGTATAGAATTAGTGTTTAAAATTTTGACAATAATATGCTGATAATTCTATACTTATCAGGTTATAAGAACATTAAAATATTGGGACTTACAATTCCATATTGATTAGTCCGTTTTAGAAATACAGTTCATTACCAATTTATTTAGGATCATATAAAGAAATTCAAGGAGTTTTGAACTAATAATCCCATTCCTACTAGTTCACTAAAGGGTATAGATGTAGTTAACCCATTAGTTAACACATAAAAAAAATCAATCAGCCCAAAATATTTGGGAAAAAGTAACCTGTTATGCACACATTTAAAGTGGCACTCATATGTATGTAACAGTAATCAAGGCTCTCAATCATCTTCGACCAGTAGGCCAAGTAAAAAGTTTTGTAGGATAACACGTCAGTCTACTTCCTACTTAATAATGATGCTTATAAAAAAAATGGCACAAATTGCTAGGGGAACTAAATCAGTAAGCTACATGATATCAGTTATTAGATGAGAAGGGTTAAAATTAATCCTTAAGTTTAAATAGTGGTGATAAATTCCAATACTGATGATGGTTAACAAAATATGTAGTATGACTGTATAATAACATGCACACTCAATAGCAGTATTTCAAATATGCAAAGTATAATATTAAAAAGGTAGGAAAAATCTACTTACTTGGTATTCGGTTGGCTTGATATCACACTGGGATAATTGGAAGAACCGGGGATTGTTCTTTTGTTATACAATGTGTTGTATATAAGTATTTGGGGTCGAATTAGTCAATTTTGTATTAAAATTGTATTTTTTAAAGTTTCGGGGGCTTATTTGTAATTATCTTGGGACCTTAAGATACTGAACTTAAGCTCATTATTAAAATTTGGTGCAAGAGAGTTTTTATCTTAAAATAGTTTGATGTATGTATGGAAAAAGTTTGGGGATCAAATTAATAAGTTAGAAAAGTTGCTAGGGTAATTTGTAATTTTGGAAAAGTTCCTTTAAGTTCAGTCCTTGTTTTTGCACAACTTAAGATGGGAATATCCAAACATGGTCTTATATTATACCATTTTGATTAGAAAAAATTAGTAAAAATTTTGAGAAAAAAATCAAAAACTCCCGATTGGCCATGCGCCATCACGCGCGTGGTCAAGGTTTCTGAAAAAAGTCTTCATCTTTAACCTCTCGATTTTGACTTTTTAGGGTTTCAGTTTTTGATTGAGGTTTTCTCATCCATTGCTATACCATTTGAGATGATTCCTTAACAAACTTAACCTGATTTTTCATGAGGATTCCAAGTATATAAGTTTTATGGATTGTCATTTAGTATAACTCAAGTTCCAAAACTATGTTTTTTTCTTCTAAAAATTTGACCCGAAATTTGTGGATTTCTAGAGTATGGCAAGGTCTCTTATGAATTGGATATGGTTTCTACTATATGTGTGAGTAGTTTGGTTTTGGTTTTAAGAATTAAGATGGATTATACATGGAGAATTTTGAATTTTCAGTTTTTGAGTTTAAAATACACTTTTAATTGATTTGAGCTTTTCAACAACATTCATGGCTTTTCACCATTACACTCTAGATCCTTAGGTTATAATGAAGTTATATATGGCTTTAAATCAAAGTTTAAGGCAGTATATCGAGTTTCATCATTAAAGTTCAAGCTTTAATGGTGTTTCTATTAATTTTTTCTATCCTAGGCCATTCTGTACGTAAAAGCTTGCAAATTATGATTGTTCTAACTATATTAACTATGCATAAAACTACTAGAATTGAAAGAATTGAAAATGAAGCATAAAAGGATAAGATACCTGATTTGGGAGAAATTTTGAGCTTTAGAACTGAATCGTGGGTTGAGTTTTTACTGCTAGGGTCGTGGGGTATTTATACTACTTCATGAGAGGATTTGATTGGAGCTTAAGGGAGGTGGATTTAAATCAGTTTACGTGAAGTTTTGATTATGGATAAATCGGGTGCACATGGGTTCATGGTCGTTTCATGTCATTTTTAACTTCTTATGCTGATGTGTGGCAGCATGTAAATAGGGATTGAAGTATAAATCAAGATGGTTTTGAATTTAGTCGTTCATTGTTTGTATATTTGCTTCTATAGCCCTAAAAGTAAACTTTTTTATGAAGTATAGGTGTATTTTGGTAAATTTAGAAAGTTTCCATGGTTAAAACTGTAATTTTATGTTACTTAAGATCTAAAGGATTAATTTGATGTAAAGTTGGTGTTTAGGTATTAAATATATCTCACTTTATCTTCCTTTAAAATTTCCAGGGGCTCTTTTGTAATTTATTAAAACTTTAAAGGGTCTAAGTTAATTAACAAAAATGTAGGTTTTTAAACATAACTTCTTTCCTCTTGGAAGACTTTTGATTTTACACACCTTGTGAGGGTCTAAATCATGATCGTAGGTAAATTAGGGTTAAGAAATTCTCGGTTCTTACAATCTACCTACCTAAGATTTTTTTTTGTCTCTAATATTACTTTGAAATAAGTCAGGGTATTGATTCTTTGTTGCTTGTTCTGGTTCTCATGTAGCTTCTTGATGATTCCGATGCTCCCAAAGTACTTTAACTGAGGGAGTTTCCTTATTTCTGAGATACTTCACTTGGCGATCGAGAATTTGAATAGGACTTACTTCGAAGTCATTGTTGGGTTCAACTAAAACATTTTTCCATGTGATGGCATGGGATGGATCTGATATATACCAGCGTAACCGTGATACATGAAACACGTTATGTATATTGGATAATTCCATAGGAAATTCTAATTGATAGGCTACAAAGCCAATTCTTTTAGAAATTGTGAAAGGTCCAATATATTTTGGGGCTAATTTTCCTCTCTTCCCGAAGCGTAAAATTCCTTTTCGGGCAATACTTGCTCATTCTCTTAAAATTCTAAAGGTTTTTAGCATTGGTCTGCCTAACTTTTCTGTCAATCATGGGTTATCTTCAACTTCTCGTGAATCTATTGTATTACCTCGGTGGTTTTTTGGATTATTTCTGGACCAAAGTGTTTACTATCTCCGAACTCTATCCAACATACAGGGGATCTACAAGGTCGTACATATAAAGCTTCAGATGGGGCAACTTTAATACTGGCTTGGTAGCTATTGTTATATGAAAATTTAACAAGAGGTAAATATACATTCCATTGGTCAGACATATCCAGCATACAAGCACGCCACATATCTTCTAGGGTTTGAATGGTAAGTTTGGATTGTCCATCCGTTTGGCGGTGGAATGCGATACTTAAGTGAAGTTTAGTACCCATTACAGCTTGCAATGCTTGCAAAAATTTTCCTATGAAATGAGAATCTCTATCTGATATAATGGATAAAGGGATTCCATGTAATCGAATAATTTCTCGAATATATAGCTTACTAAGTTTTTGAAATGAATCTGTGATCTTTAAAGGAAGAAAATGGGCAGATTTGGTAAGTCGATCTACTATTACCCAAATTGAATTATGTCCTTGGGATGTATGAGGTAGTCCACTGACAAAATCCATGGTAATGTGATCCCATTTCCATTTGTGACTAAGTAAGTGTTAAAGAAGTCCACTAGGGTGTTGGTGTTCTATTTTTACTTGTTGACAAGTGAGACATCTCTTTACAAAATTCTTGATATCATTTCTCATGTTTGGCCACCAATATTGCTTCTTCAAAGCATGGTAAATTTTCGAGCTTCCGGGGTGTATCATAAATTTTGAAGGATGAGCTTCTTGCAACACTTTTTCTCGTAGAGATGCATCGTCTGGTACATTTAATCTATTTTTAAATTGTAGTTCTCTTTCTTTATCGTAGGAAAAATCTTAAATCTTGCTCAATTTTTTTTGTATAAATGAATCTTGGGCTTGATGCATTAAAATTTTCTTTCTTAATTCCGGATAAGCGATAATGTTAAAAAGTTTTGTACAAGGGGTAAGTAACAGTATATCATATTGCTCTATGGTAGAAAAAATCTCATAGGAATTTAAAGTATGAAGTCTACCTACTAGGTTTCGACTCAAAACGTCGGCTACTACATTACCTTTGCCTGGATGGTAATTGGGTTTAAATCGATAATCTTCCAAAAATTCTATCCAATATCGTTGTCTTAAGTTCAAGTCCTTTTGGGTAAAGATATATTTCAAACTTTTGTGCTCCGAAAAGACTTGAAAACTTACATCATAAAGGTAACAACGCCAAATCTTTAATGAAAAAACTATGGCTTCTAGTTCTAGATCATGGACCGAATAATTACGCTCAAGCGTTTTGAGTTGTCGTGACCCGTATTCTACCACTTTTTTATTTTGCATTAACACACATCCTAGTCATTGTAATGAAGCATCGATATACACATCATAACTTACGTCACTAGAAGGAATAGTGAGGATAGGAACAGTAGTTAACTTGTACTTCAACTTAGAATGATTGATTACATTCTTCATTCCATACAAATGGAACTTCCTTCCTAGTCAGTTTTAAAAGGGGAAGAACAATGCATGAAAATCCTTCGATAAAATGATGATAGTATCCAGCTAATCCTGGAAAACTTTTTATTTCTGTAAAATTGGCAGGATTTTTCCTTCAAATATGGATGAAATCTTGGATGGATCGACTTGGATTCCATTTTAAGAAATCACATGTCCTAAAAATTGATTTCCTTCATTGAGATGTCACATTTGCTCTTTTTTTTGCATATAACCGATGGTTTCTAAGAGTACCTAAGACTGCCATCAAATGCTAGGTATGGTCTATCAGATTTTGAGAATATACGAGAATATCGTCAATAAAAATGATAATGAACTGGTCAAGAAAAGGTCTAAAAATTCTATGCATTAGATCCATAAAAGCTGTTGGGGCATTGGTTAAACCAAATAACATTATAGTAAATTCGAAATGTCCATAGTGAGTTTGAAAAGAATTTTTTGGAATGTCTTCCTCTCTAACGCGTAACTGATGATAATCGGATCGTAAGTTTATTTTAGAAAAGACCATTGCTCCTCTAAGTTGGTCAAACAGATCTCCTATTCGGGGTAAGGGATACTTATTCTTAATAGTTATGGAATTCAGTTTACGATAATCTATGCATAGTCTAAAGCTTCCATCATGTTTCTTAACAAATAATACTTGATCTCCCCAAGGTGATGAGCTTAGTTGGATGAAACCCTTTGCTAAAAGATCATCTAATTGGGTATGAAGTTTTCAAAGTTCTAAAGGAGCCATTTAATACGGAGGTATCGAAATAGGAAGTGTATTGGGATAAAGATTGATACTAAATTCAATTTTGTCTAGGAGGGTGTAATCCTAGTAAATCCTCAGGAAAAATGTCTTCGAATTGTTCTAACAAATTTGGAATTAAAGAAGAAATCTAAATTTAGAAATTTGAAGGTTCTGATGGACCTTATCCTTATAACACAAAAGAACAATTATTTTCGTCTCGAAAATGATTTTTCTTAACTTGAAATTGATATAAGCGTGATATTTGGATAACAGATCTATTCCGATAATAATTTTGAAACTGCGAATATCTAGGATTATCATGTTTACAGAGAGAGTTCCTAGACCAAGCTGAATTTTACAATTTCTATAACCTTGCATTGGTGTATTGATTTCCTTGTTGGTAATTCAATATCCAATGGACTAGTTAAACATGTTAATGATAATTGTAATAATTTATCTAGTCTAAGACTAATTAAGTAATGTGTAGATCCCCTATAAAAAAAAATATGTGTAGGAGCATGTTGAAATATGATCATACCTTTTATCACGTCATGTGCATTTCACATAGGTCGTATAGCATAATTCCTCCCACGATTCGGGATTGGCTTAACTCTCTGTGTTGGTCTTGAGTGATTTAGAATATAACGGAATTTTGGATTTTGTGAGGGTTTATTTAGTTGGCGACTGATTGGGCTGACTTTATCTTAGGACATCGTGGCCAAATCTTCATGACATTCATGATTACAAATTTTGAAATGGGGTGTGTTATGACGGATCTAGGAAGTAGATTATCCACTAGAGTTTACATATGGATGAGGTCTAGTATGAGATGGAGTTCTGATGACATGGTTGTTTTTGATGGTTGGGGGTGAACATCAGATCATGGTAGAATAATTGCGTTCCACAGTGGCTGCAACGTCAATTAACTGAGAGTACTTACAGATTTGTAACGGAGCGATTTAATTCTTAACTCTCAGATGCAAACTGCTTGTATTTCTTTATCTCAGTATCCACATATTCTAGGGCATAGCGAGATAGTTCGGTAAACCTAGCCTCATATTGGGCTACTGAAAGTTTAGCCTGTTGCAATTTTAAGAAATCAACAGTTCGTTGAGGCTAGGTTTAAATTCAGTTTCAAGAATTAAGTTCATATTCCAATGAACTACTATTATTCTAACGTAAACTTAATTAAATTCTTAATCACAGTTAACTTGCCTATGAACGATTGTAAAAATCTTGACCCAAACCATATACTAACCTAACAGACATAAATGAGCCCAAAACATGCTCCAAACGGCCTGAAACTTGGTTGAAACCATATACTAACCTAACGGACTTAAATTCAAAAA
Source organism: Sambucus nigra (assembly GCA_949130495.1). Classification (NCBI taxonomy): domain Eukaryota; kingdom Viridiplantae; phylum Streptophyta; class Magnoliopsida; order Dipsacales; family Adoxaceae; genus Sambucus; species Sambucus nigra. Next base: position 154,582,990 of record OX422218.1, read on the forward strand.
CATACTCTAAACGGCCCAAAACATAACCTATACCATATAATAACCCAACAGACTTAAAATTCCACGATTTTAAGATAAAAGTGGAATTTCTAAGCATCTAAAGTCAATCCTAATAAATAACATATTTTAATAAGTTAATTATGGCGTTAAATTAATTTATAAGTGGGTACGAGTCGACTAAGTTAAAACTTAATTATTAATTAGTTAAGTGTGTCTCGTCATTATAAGAAACTATTTCACGACTGGTGGGACCTAGTACCAAGGAAATAATTAAAACAAGCAAACCCCGACACCTAATCCCTGACCATTCCATAGTCACCCATAACACTAAGTCACTTAAAATATTTAATTAATGCATTATGGTGTATCGTCTTGATTTCTACAGGTTGTGAATTCACATAACACACATACCAATCACACAACAATATATATAAATATACTAAGTGATATATAACATGTCACGACATGAAAATAAATAAACAAATTAACAATTACATTAAAGCACGAAAAATATAGAGTATTACATTCCTCCCCACTGAAACAAGGAATTTCATCCTTGAAATTCGACTTCTATATACTTGATTCAAAGATATGATGATTTCTCACTCACATGTCATCCTCTATCTCCCACGTTGACTCAGCCTCATTGTGATGTCCCCACTAGAGTAGAACTAACAAAATGCCCTTTGATTGCAAATCATGCTATCTTCGGTCTAGAAGGTACTAGGGCCGCTCTTCAAAAATTGCATTTGGCTGTAACTCAATCCTGTAGAGGTTGATGAGCTGGTATGCTAATTCGTCCCCTGATGAACGCTTATAGCAAGTGTTCTCACAAGTGAATCCCTGACTTTTTACAACTATAAAAAGTGTTCCCATTGTTGATTTTAAATGGTGGAGTTTGATTTTGTTGAGTAGAGTGAGCGGTAATGTTTGTAAGGGATTAATTTCAAGGTGTAGGGAACTCAATATTATATGGTGGCCTCATAGGATGAGGCCACCTCTTTTGTTCATAACGGAAGGGCCGGGCTGCTACTAAATTTTTTTCAAAACATTGGGGCTATTATCGAGAAAGCTCAGCAAAAACTGCTTCTCCATCCTTCATCTCCTGAGCATAAGTTAAGTTCCCTGTGAGGCCACCTTAAGTTACCTGGAGTGTCGTATATTGGTGGTTATTGATGAGGGTCACACTCCCTGTAATGAGAGCAGTCGTATTTAGAATACTCTATTAAACTCATAATGGGAAAACACATCATATTATTCGGGATTCCTTTCCAGAACAATTTCAAAGAGCTCTACAACACACTGCATTTGTCAAGGCCAAAAAAGGTAAATTTTCTTCCCAAACATGCCTTTTGAGGGTAAAAATCAAAATCACCTCCCAAATAGCCCTGTGAGAGGTGAAAACACCTCGCGCAGGATCAATGTAACTCGCAGGAACCGATCGCATGGTCACGGGATCCCCGATTTGAAAATATGACAATAATTTGAGAAAATTCAACCTTAGGCTTGAAAATGTGCCGTTAGAGGGAGAAACCCCTTAGCGCCCCAAGCAGCCCTTTAGGGGAGTGATCACCGTGCACGAGACCAATGTAACTCATAGGAACCGATCGCGTGGTCATGGGACCCCAGGTTTGAGAATATGACAATAATTTGAGAAAATGCACACTTAGGCTTGAAAACGTGCCGTTAGAGGGGAAACTGTAAGGACATAAATTTATAAATGTCCGTTATCAACGAGTATGTCGTATTCCGCTACAACCGTCGAAGAATGTTCAAGGTCACATATGCAACAAGTTAGATCCGAATATCAAGTTTCTTTAACAATCAAACCTCCGCGAGATGAATTTGGTAAAGGTTGTGTTTTCATTCCTTAGCATTTCACTTAGAATATTGGGATATTTTCCATAAAAAAATCTCTAAGTATTGGAGCGGAGTTTTTAAATTTTTCATCAAAATTAATTTTTGATGTTTTGAGCAGCTGCATTTTCTGGGAAAAGAAAAAGAAGAAATATTTTTTAATAGCTCATTTGAGCGGCAGTTCAAACGACATGTCATCTCGCGCGAATTTCGTTCGAGCGACAGGTGTAACTGTTCAAGCAAGATTTGATCTCACTCGAGCGATCTGTCGTCTTAAGGTTTTGTATAAATACAAGTTAAATGAGGCGTATTTAGTCAAGAAGTCTTTTCATTTTTTATTCTTAAAACAGTACAAATTGGCAGAACACTTTTGGCTTCTTCATTTAGGGCTTTAATCCCTTTGTTTTCAATTCACAAAAATCCCAATGTTTAGGTGAATTGTTTTGGAACCCAAGAACATACTTTGATATTGTTCAACTTTTTGTAATACCCCGTACTTTTGGCTATATTTATTTTTGGGATTAATTAATTAAATGCGTATTAATTGGAAATTAATCCGGGTTATAAATACTAACGAGATGCGAGTTGGTATTTGATTATGTGCATACATGTTTTTATATGAATATTGAATTATGAAAAATTTGTCGTGAGATTTATATACGGCAATTTGGGAATTTTGTTGAGACGCGTGTGACCGCCGCGTCATGGTATATTATTTTAATTATAAAAGTGATTTTTATTTCTATTATCCGTATGGTCATTTTGAGTGCGCCAACGCGTCCGGAAGGGTCGAGATAGTCAGAAAACACTAGCCGGGGGTGTAGTTTGGGTCCCGGTGTATTTTTAGGCCATACCGGCATCATAAAGGGTATTTTGGTAATTTTATATTTTGAGGAATTAAAAGTGACGAAAATTGGGAGTTTTAATCTGATTGGGAATTGACCCACTAAGCCACTAACCAACCCATATTAACCCATTGAGCTACGGAGGTTATCATTTAGGTTTCCAACTCTCCCAAAGAAAACCCTAGCCACCTTAAGCCACCATTGGAGAAGAAGCTTGGAGAAGAAAAGAAATTCTGCAGAAATCTTCACCAAACCAACACCAAAATCAGAAATCGAATCAAGGCAAGTGACTTAATTCCATTTAATTTCAGAGAATGTTCCTTCCATGTTAGATAATTCAAATTTTATGTTTGTTCTTGGTGAAATATGAAAACCCATGTAGTTTGGAACTTAGAACTTGAAAATCTTGAGGAGAATTGCATGTAGAATGATAGGTAGATGAGTATTCTCATGATATTTGTGATTGGAAGAAAGTAAAACGGATTTATATTGGGTTAATTCATGATTCAAAAAGTTAGGGTTCATGTTCTTGAAAAATTGGGAAAAAGTGTAGAGATTTGTAAATTTGGTTGATGTTAGGATGGATTAATCCTTCAAAACGTGTTAGGATGTGATTATAATATGTTTAGGGTTGTTTAGAGACCTTAAAACGATTGTTGGGACTTAGTTTAGAAGAGATTTGAGGAGTTATAATGGTGAAAAAACGAGATTTAGAAAATCTGGGACGAAACTGGCAGGTCGTTAGAAGCCCCTCCCCAGGTCGTTCGAACGAACTCGTTCGAACGAGTTTCTAACGAATTGACCAGTCGCTTCTAACAAAAGGGAACTTCGTTCGATAATCTCGTTCGAACGAGATATCATTAGAATCTCGTTCGAACAGTCTCGTTCGAACGAGACTTCTAACGAGTTGACAGAGGAATCTCGTTCGAACAGTCTCGTTCGAACGAGACTTCTAACGAGTTGACAGTCTGGACCTTTTTAGGCTGTTTTGATTTTTGGAGTCCCGTAAACTTGTTCGAGGATATAGATAACATTCCAATGATGATGTAATGATAGAATTGGGACTTTTGGGTATTTATGAGAAGGAAATTATATACGAGAGTTAAATTAAATGGACGGTTTGGGTTGAGACGTGAGTGTCTACTACGACGAGAGAATAAATTATGGCGCGTATGATTATAAATCGGAATAGTATAAATTGTGTTAATTATAAGTTGGTACGAGAATGCGATATGTACTACGATTAAACTACGGGATTACTAAGATGTGTGTTTACTTAGTATTGGTATATGAATTGTGTGTATGACATACCTACCATACTTGCTATCACGGGAGGTTTACCTTCGCTTAGGGCCCTCTAATCCTTGTGTTGCCCGGATTTAGACTGGTTACCTTGATGAACATAGGTCATAGAAAGACTTATTGGAATATTAATAAGTCCGCTGATCGTGGGAGCGTAGGTATGTGCGTGACCCATGTGATGTGACTGTGTTCGCCTCCATTATTTGTGATGTTGTTATCTGTGAACTATTCCTGAGAGATTCGGAATATGTAATCCTTATGTACGTGATGTACCGGGATGGATAGCAGAGTATGTGCGCACCACAGCTTAGTTCTCGGGGTGCTTATATTGTATATTTATGTTGTGAATAATATACACTTAATTAATGGGAACCTTCATGTTAATGTTGTGAATATAATTACGGTATTGATTCGAGAAATATAACGAGTTAACTGATAGTGATATATATTGCATATTGAGCATCTGAGTTTATGTTAAACCCCTACTTAGTTACGAGCGTTTTAATGTTAATAGAACCGAGTAATAAGGGTAGGACCTATGACAGTCTAGCTAGATATGATGGCACTTAACTAGTGGTTTGTGTCGTTATAGATGGGTACTTACGTTAGGAGTGCACAGTTAGACGAGAGGTGAGAATATCATGCGAGTGCACGTCCTAACATGTACTTTGCATTTAACGTTTTAAATGTTTTTAAAGCACTTGCAGGTTTTTAAAATATAACTCCACATTCGGGCTCTGACCCGTTTGCTTTTCAAATCTATTTTTCTTTGTAAAACCATTTTAGGTGCCCAGCCACAAGGACACCATGCATAGGATACTCATTCAGGTGACGAGCTGTAGCTGTTTGTGGAAGCTACAGGGATTTGCTTGTAGACGCTTCTTTCACTTGGATTCCAGATTCATTATCTATCAGTTGTAGGGCATGTTGCCCATTTCTATTAGAGTTACATTTCCATTACAGTTTTCAGACTTTGGCATGTATTGATTAGTATTCAGTTTACTTATCAGTTGTGGGATTTGTAGTGAGGAGTTTTTCCTCCAGACTTTATTTACATTATGTGATGGTGATTCTTTTTACTTCAGTATGGTGAATGGTGTTAATATTCTTTTTACACTTGTTGCATGTTAATCAGACTTAAATTAAAATTTGGCACTTACTTTTTAAATACTAGGTGGTTAGTAATCTTAAAAATGTTTTCGACAGTGATGCTATTAACTGGACCAACTTGGCATTTTGAATTAATTTAATAAAGGAGTAGCTACCCGGTATTTAATTAGTCGGGGTGTCACACTTTTGTGGAGTGCGTCTTTACAACAAAAGATTGAGGTCATTGAGGTTCGCTCCGTGTGGATCTTTGCTAAAGATTAGACTGCGATTCATGTGGGTTCTCTGCGTGGAATCCATTACTGACTCTAGACTGCACATCTATGTAGGTTTTTTGAGGTAAACTGTCACAACCCACCTAAAATAATAACGGGTGGCCAGCCCTATACTATATTAAATCAGGAGTTTCAGATGGTCCAGTCTCAACATGAACTGCCAGTACTATATAATATAGGACTAACTACCCGAAATCACATAAGCGGGATATGAAAAATTCAAAGAAAAACGCAACAGACAACAAACCAACACTAACACTACTACTAAAGAAAAGAAAGATGCATGAAAGAACTAAGATAAATGAAATGCTAGAAATAAAATGAACTAACTAAATAAATACAACCGAATGTACTACACAAAGTAGACCCGAATAAGCTGTCGGGTCACAACCAATACAATAGCTGAAATGGAATAAATATAAACATGTATATAAATATCCCTTGGGTACAAACCTGATATACAACATGAATCCTACCTAGAATTTTAAAGAAGTAGGAAGCGACTACATGAAACATCCCGCAACAGTCCGCACCTGTCACGGCTCCCAAGACTCTGGATAGAAAGTCATCCGGCATCCCTGCGGTAGGATACCTGTGGTAATATATATATACAAGGAGGAGAGAAAAGTAAACGGGTCAGAGCCCCTAATGTGAAAAATATTTAGCAAGTGTTTTAACCGTGCATAATAATTACCGGTGCACTTATTTCATAATTAAAGTGAGACTGCTCTCTCGTGGAACCCCCACTCACCTCTCATCTAAAGGCGCGCACCTATTCGCGTCCTCAAGTTTTAGTTAAATTACCCCATATTGTTATTAGGACAACCTAACTTATCATAGGCCTAGCCTATACCCACGAGAGCTACTTTCCCATCATAATCCAAGGAACCACCCTTTTAATCCTACTAGATTATGATAACAACAATTATGCCATAATAGGCATAATGAATTCCGATATATAATCTCATGAATTATACTTCTTAATACGTTACCCCTACATATATATATACATATATATATATACATATATATAGGCTAAAATATAAGAATTTATATCCTTAATATCATGCACATGGAATATTGGCAAAACCTCTCTCTAATCTCAAACTTGTACTACGTTTCGTGCGTGGGGAGTCTCGCAAAGCGAAATCCAAACAAGGAACCGCCCCGTTACACTACTCCTGACAAGGTCAAGACCAGAGATCCGAGATGCCATAAATAGAATTACTTCTCTCAAATCTCGACATGGCACTGCGTTTCGTGCGTGAGGTGTCTCGCAAAGCAAAATCCAAACAAGGAACCACCTCGTTACACTACTCCTAGGCAATGTCGATCCTAGAGATCCATAATCCTTAACATACTATATAATACTACCATTACTACTAAACTATAAACTACCAAAGAAAGAAAGAAAGAAAAGAAAAAAAAGAAAACAAATAAAATCAAATAAAAGAATCTCCAATAATATCCTTGGGATGATGTAACCGAAATATTCCTTATATGCGATACATCAACCCCCATCCATCTAGTACACCATAATCATCCAAGATGTACTTTACCAAAATCTATATCCTTTTCTCTATAGGATACATAAATACATATATATAGGTATTTTATGCTCACCATATATATACATATACCAATCATCCATATACCCATGACCAAGTGTACATACCATATATAATGTACAATGGCCATGCAAATATAATACCCGGCTATATATAGCGCCGATAAAACTGCATCAATGCTATCATCTTCCCAGAGTCCGGCTCACGTAACAACTGGGGACCACCTGGTGGGGATCAACGACACCCACCTCGTGGTAACTCACACACACGACGTCCCGGGAAGCGGTCATAGCTCCAATCGGCAATGAGACGAAACATACCCACCACGTCTCATCCCAAAATATATATCTATATCGTATAATAACACAAGGGACGACTATGACCTGGGGAATATCCACACCCTGCTCTATATGCCAGGATGCTCACCCTCTGCGCGGAAACTTCCCAATGATAGCATGAGCGGGGTATGCTTAACCACATAAGTATATATATCGCTCATATACGCAATATACATACATCCATATGATCCCATCATATGATCCAATGTAATAAACCATCATATACGGTTTAAATATCCATACCATGTATGTCCACAACATAAAATATATCCATATATTCACATTCATACATAGATATATGTACATATATCCACACATCGCTATATCAATATATATACAAACTAATTCCCGTTCATAGGTATAAGATATATAAACCCGGCTATAAGTATACATAATCCTCAATATACAAGCCGTCACCACAATTTCCATTAAATGTACCTCGATATGTGAATACAATCCCTCACTTGAAACATATTCAATCATTTTTCCTATGATGAATAGTCTCCCAAAACCATATGTATATATTTATACATATATATTCAACATTTGGGTTATCACCCAAGAGTTTGTGTAGGAATCCATCACTACACATTTCATCCATAACCAAAGTACATAATTACCTTTAGTACTATTTAACCATAGGCACACACATGACTTAATAGTCTAAAACCTCAATTTATTCCAACCTCATTTCAAGTATTGGAATCTCACAGGTCATATCCCCATACTTACGTATAAACTATCCTAACTAGAATTTATGCTACCGCTTATTCTAGTCGATAGTACGATCCCAAAGCGTTCTCAAAGTCACCTATGGTTCGAATAAGTCTCGATAACTCTTACTCCTATAGAGTTATTAATTGCCCTTAGACTAAACTTTTCTATCTAAGGATATGAGACCCCTCACTCTTAAAGAGTATGCAACCACTCTCTATCATTTGGCCCCAAATTATCTTAACCATATCCTATCCTCATAAGGATTTGACATAAATGTCGGCCTAGAAATTTCACCACCTACATGGATATTTCTTATCCAATGATTCCAAGAAGTTCCCACTATCGGATACTAAGTGAGGGACCCCCTATAAGTCACCAAAAGATATCTCTTACTTTATAAGAGAGAACCCCAAATCAATGAACCCAACTAAAAAGGGCCAGAAGTCATCTTAGGAAACCCATAAAACAGCCTATAAGGAAGACCCTAAGAATAAACTCTAAAAGGAAAGGGGGAAAAGAAATCCAAGTTTTGGGCTAAAAATAGGGGACCGGTCGACCGGACCCTGACCCCTGATCGACCGCGGGTCCAAATTTTGCCTACGAAAAAATGCAGTAGGCTTTTCCTTAAGGCGCGGTCGACCGGTCCCCAGACCGCGGTTGACCGGCCATACCAGTTAAGCTGGCCGTTTTCCCTATTTCAGCAAACCCACGAAATTAATACCCAAATATCATCACTAAGTCCCCAAATCTTTAACCCAATAATGTTATTAACAAGAAAACCCATCCTACATCTCCTCCCAACCATTTATATGTGATTAAACCATAAAATAACATTGATTTCAAGATTTAAACCCAAAAATCTAGGTTTTGGTATTATACCCAAAAATCCATTTCTTTACCCCACAAATTATGAAATGAAATACACAAATAGCTATTTAGCAAGATTAAACACTTGCCTCAGATTTGTAGAGGTTGGATCGTCCTCGATGACACGGTTGGGCCGGAAATCCCAAGCTTTCTTTCCTTTCTCTCTTCTTTTCTTCTTCTTCTTCTTTCCTTCTCTTTCTCCCTCTAGGGCTTTTCTCTCTTTCTCTCAAATGAGAAATGGCTTAATCCGTAAGCCTCATAAACCTTTAAAACAAAATCTCAGTTTTAAAAGTTAATACACACTTTAAATGACTCGTTTACTCCAATTCGAGCCAAAATAACTTAAAAACATTCCGGAACCGAAATAAGACCCAATGACAGTCATTTTGACTATCTCGACCCTCCCGGGATCGATGGTACCCTCAAAAATATCATCCGGAATACTTTGAAATATTCTCTATTTTTGGGCCTAAGTTTCCAAATCTTGAAATTCTCCAATTCAATTAAATTTTATTTTCCCAAAATTTAATTTCTCAGTCTCCAAAAATCGAGGGTTTTTACATAAACTTATCGCAGATTTCAATGTAATCCGTGTAAATTAGGTTTTATAAATTATAGTGAAATAAAAGGTTTTGCCCTGAGGGGATATTTCCTGAAATCTGTGAGTTAGCATATTTGTGTTCATGTTGGTTTGACACATGCACACACGTAGATATTTGTTTAAGGGATGAATTAATTTGATTCAAAAATTAACTCTAATTAAATATGTTTGTGGTTGGAATTTGTGCATTTATTTAAATTGTTATCGCACGATGCATTACTCTTTCTACAAATTGGTATCAGAGCAAGTTACGCTAATTTATCACGTATTCCTATTTTCTGCAAAATTGTGTGATATTGATTTTTTTTGAAAAATCTATTTTTTGAAAAAATTATCGCAATGTTTCCAAGTGAAAACTTATATAATCGATTCCCAATTTTTAAAGGGTCTAATTATGCTTACAGGAAAGCCCGCATGAGTTCACATTTAAAAGCAATCGATGAGAGAGTTTGGATAATTTGTGAAAGAGGTTCGAATCCTCCCACTGTCACCGCTAATAATGTCACGGATTTCAAACCCGTGTCAGACTGGATTGAGGATAAGTTTAGGTGGATAACTTTTAATTCATGAGGGCTTAGTGCAATTTTTGGACACGTTACCCCCGACGAGTTTCGACGTAGTATGACGTGCACCACGTCTAAAGAAGCATGGGATGTTTTACAACTCCCCCAGAAGGCACTAACGCGGTGAAAGAGTCTAAAATTCAAAATTTAACTACTTAATTTGAAACAATTACCATGCTCGAGACTGAGTGTTTTGACGACTTTTATGTACGTTTATCTGACATTGTTCACACTAGTTTTAATCTTGGTGAGCCTATACCCAATGCACGAGTGGTTAAAAAGATTTTAAGATCACTGCCAAAACGTTTTACCCTAAAGTGACTGTTTTAAATACATTAGGTAATTTAAATCGTCTGAAATTAGAAGAGTTGGTTGGAGACCTCCAAATATATGAGATTGACATGTTTCTTGACACTGTCAAGCCTAAGGATAGAGGGATAGTACTTAAATCCCAATCTAAGAAGAAAAAGAAAGTGAGTTTTTGTGAGTACGAGTCTAAGGATGAGTATGATTTTGATGTGGCCATGCTTGCAAATAATTTTAAAAAGTTTCTCACGTTTTCAAAACAAAATTCTTCCAATAAAAAGTTTTTTGAGGAAAAGAAAGATAACGCCAAAGAAAGAGGTGAGAAGGAGAAAAAGGGTGAGGAAGATTTAGAAAGAGTGAAATGTTTTGAGTGTGAGGGAAAAGGGCATAAGTTGTTTGAGTGTCCCAATAGACTTAGGAGAGAGGTTAAGAAAGTTGCTATGCCAGCCACCCTTAGTGATAGTAAGGAAGAGGTGAGTATTATCGGGGATGAAAATTCACAAGGAAAGTTTGTTGCCTTTTTAGCTAGTCACGTGAGCACACCCAGTTTGTCCCACGATGATGAGGATACTTGTGCATGTGAGACCCCTGAGGATGATTTGAGTGTTTCTAGTGAGTCCGAGAGTGAGTGCGCTAGTGAGGGTGATAGTGTGCTCCAGATCGCGTTTAGAGATTTGTCTGCCGAGACTTTAAAGACTAAAAAATTGAATAAGGAGTTGAGTCTTAAGGTGAAATATTTGGAGAGAGAGTTTGATAGTTTGAGGTAGTTTGAGGAAAAAGCGAGTCAACTCGAGAAGGTGAAGGTTTCATTAAGTGAACAATTGATAGCTTTAGTCCAGGAAAAGAGTGAACTTGTAACCCGCGTGTCACAATTAGAGAGAGATCTTAAGCAAGACCTGGAGGTTAAAGTCACTTTAGAAAACATCTAAGAAGGAAGGAAAGATGGTTCTCAATCCCATTTTAGGTAGAGGTGAGAGTTTAGGAATAAGTCATGACGGTGCGTCCACTTCACATGTTGCACCCGAGCCGGTTCCCACTTTAGTGTTTGATTCATATAGCTCTCAACCCAACCCACCTAGGCATCCCATACCTGATAAGAGAACGCGTAGTAGATGTTTTGAGAGAGGTTTACCTAGGCCTTTTTATGTTTGAACACACATCAAGAAGAGAAGACACCTTAGGGAGTTTTGTTTTAAGTTAGGTCATGTGTCATGTTTTGCTACTACACGTGTTCACACCCACCCACCCACACTTGATGCTCCGGATGATTACACGAGAGAGTCTACACATATTAGAGAGCAAGTAAAATTTTTGGTCAAGACTTCACATGACTTGATGGAGGTTTTTCGTAGGATGTCACCACCTTTGGAAAACTCCACCGCACCTATTAGTTGAGGTCTAGACTTATTTGCTAGCATAGGTTGATTTACATGATGATATATTTTACCTATTGCTAGTATGTATTTTTTGTATTAGATTTTTTTCTTTTGAAATTTTTTGAAAGATACAAAAAGATTTTATTTTGACAAAATATTTTAAAAAGTAAAAAAGGGTTTTGTATTTGATTTACACCTTTTATGGATGAACATTTAGGATGACCAAGTCATAAATTCATTGCATATCCATGTGACGATTTGATAGTGGTTTGATATGCGCAATCATTTCATTTTTTGTGCTTTACAATGTGTGGAGTCATTGAGATGTGATTAGTTGTTACTACCTACATGTTTAACTCATAAGTTCCTTTAATGCACACTTGCACATAATTATTTGATTATTGTACTTGTCTATCACATATTGGTTGGGGTGTTGTCATCTCAATCTGTCTATAAAATGAACCATATGCGATAAAACTTAACAATAGAAGTAGTGCATGTAAAAACCATTTATCGTGAGGAATTCAATTGCAACAAAATATAATGAGTGAATCACGGGAAAGAGTTGCGAGAGTTCAAAATTAGCTCGTCATGAAAGCCACCGTTAAAAGGGCCCGAAAAAATTTAAAGGCAAGAAAAAGATGAAATGCCAAAAAGGGGCCACCTCAAAAGGAAAATATAAATGATTATTATATATGAGGGAGTTTGGATGGATAGTAATGAAAAACGAGTTTGCACGTCCTGACAGCGTCTTGAAAAAGCATTCATAATTTTAGACGTTATTTGGTGTGGGAATCACTTTTGACTTTGATGTGTTGATGGATTGAGTCGATGTCATTTAAATTGAACACTTTTCAACACCTAAGGACATTTTTGAGATTAATTCGATAGGAGTACATGTATGCATCGTGCATATGTGTTATGTTTGATTGCATTGATTTGCCTATTGAATATGCTCACATCCATTTGTTCCGTTTCCATGATTTGGCTGTCTTAGTGTAAATTCATGGTGTAATTTTTTTGAAAAAAATGAAAAATGAAAAATAGTTTGTGGAAGCTTTTGAGTTACTCTTTGCATGAGCATCGTTTGATTAATATTTTCTATGCATTTTTTTGTCATGACAACTCCATGTTTATTTTGTTTATTCGTTTCCTTGTCTATTTCGGACAAATAAAAATAGGGAGAACAGATTATGGGAGTTTTTATATTATGGGGGAGATTTGATTATGATGATTGATGTGTTTTTATATCATTTCAATCTCGATGCGTTACGAGGTATTTGTTTTTTCTCATGTGTGTAGGTACAACAATGGAAGATCATATGTTACACACCTTGATGAGAAAAGCTTGAAGATTTGATGTTGAAGACTTTGAAGAAAAGTTTTGAGTCCTACATGTTTAGTACCTTTTCATTTTTTGGGTTCATGAGGGTGTTAGATTTGTATAGGCATTTATGTTTTGATAATTCAGATGTTTTTATTTTGTACCGGCATAAACATAGAGGTAGATTTGTAAGGACATAAGTTTATAAATGTCCATTATCAATTAGTATGTCTTATATCGCAACAACCGTTGGAGAATGTTCAAGATCACATATGCAAAAAGACGGATCCGAATATCAAGTTTCTTCAACAATCCAGCCTCCGCGAGATGAATTTGATAAAGGTTGTGTTTTTATTCGTTAGCATTCTACTTAGAATATTGGGATATTTTCCATAAAATTTTTTCTAAGAGAGGAGCGGAGTTTTTAAGTTTTTCATCAAAATTAATTTTTGAAGTTTTAAGACGCTGCATTTTCTTGGAAAAGAAAAAGAAAAAATATTTTTTAATGGCTCGTTCAAGCGACAGCCCCTGTCGTTCAAACGACAGGCCATCTCGCCCGAAGTTCGTTCGAGCGACACCTGTAACCGTTCAAGCGAGTTGTGATCTCGTTCGAGCGATTTTCCACCTTAAGGTTTTGTATAAATACACGTTAAACGAGGCATAATTAATCAAGAAGCCTTTTTGTTTGAGGGCACAACCCAAACTTAGAATATCCACACTTAGGCTTGAAAACATGCCGTCAGAGGGTAAAATCCCGTAACCCCCCCCCCCCAAACGGCCTCGTGGGCGGCGCCAACACCTCGCTCGGGACCATTATAACTCATAGGAACTGATCGTATTGATACAAGAAATCATCCACTTGTCGTTCTCGTACCAGCAAGTCAAGTGTAAAATACATAATAAACAAATAGAGTAAGTAAAAAGAGATAAAATACAAGATATAGAGTGGTTGGGCTATTAAAATGAGCCTATGTCCACTTTGGTGCACACTCTCATTATATGTATTATAGTACAAGTTTACAATGCCGTAATAGGCGTACAATGTAGATGAGAGAAGATAAAACATGTATGTGATGATTCCGGGAGTGCCGGTGAGATGATCGTGATGCTGGTGAGTAGCCCCCAAGCTGTATCGAGGGATGTAGAGTGTTTGGCCATGCCTCCTCCAATGTAGTGTCTCTGGATTATGGATCAGTATATGAAATGAGCTTGGATCCGGTCCCGGTTAGATCAGGTGAGGTGAGGTGATATGATATCCCCCCTTCTCGAGGTGCGAACCTCTATTTATAGGATGGAGAGGGATGCGACCAGTTAAGTGAACAAGCTGGGGCCGTACCCTGTAGCACGTAAGTCCGCGGCATGTAAGCCCGCACCCTGTAGTATATGGAGGCCGCACCCTTTAGTGTATGATCGCAGCCTGTGTATGTAAGGGTGCATCAGTAATGCTTCGACGCATGCCCATCTTATTCCTTCCGTGGTAGGGGCCTGTATTTGCCATATTAATAAGCTCCCAAGTCGTAGTGCCAAGAGATAACAATTAGGGCTGCAGCTGAGTAGTCAAGTCTTCTCTTCTTAAGTTTTCGTGTCAATTCAAATGAGACGCTTCATCTTCCCATGACCTCTTATATAATTGGCAACTGGTCGTGGCCTTCATTACGTTTCCAAATCCTTGAGAGCATATCAAGAGCAAAACCTTTCCATTCCATCTTTTGAGTTTTCGGGCGAGTCTTACGTGGTTGCAAGAAGCTTAGCAACCGGTGTTTATCAATCTCTAGGTAACTTTTCAACCCCAGACCTCCTGAATCCTTCTATAATTAGATTCTTTGTTGTTTGTTCTGGGTTTCCACCGGTAAATGATCTATATGAACTCATATCTTCTGAAATAACCGTGGAAATAAACTGATTATCACTTGAATCCATACTATTAATTCCATAATCTCATTAAGCTTGCTTGAATCCCTTGATTTTCCTGAATCGTAATAGAAGCTTTCTTATTATAGAACATATTTCTAATTAGTATAATAAACAGTTAATCTTCCATTGTTGATTCATGAAGTGAATGTTGTTGGCTGGGCTTAGATTGTTTGGGTTACTGAATTCCCTGTACTTGCGTAGGATCAAATTCACTGGATTTAGAGTCTCATAGGTTAAAAATGTGCCATTCTGTTCTTTATGTTCTTGAGAAGAATCTTTCAAATTCTAGGGGTTTGATCTTTAGAATAGGCCATCTTTGTTGTCAAACTGTTTAACAGTTTTGCCACCGCAGGTAGAATTCTTGTGCTATTTGGCTGTGGCCTCATGTCAATACTTGTATGATAAATACCATTTTGTCCTTAGGGTTTAGACTTAGGCTAGTAGCCGTGGATTTTTGCCAATGAACTACAAGACTACGGCATATCTTGACATATCTAATGTCTGCTCCCCCAATATAATGTGCCCCGGTAGTAGTTGTAATCCCTAGGATTCCAAAGCCCAACACTTAGTGTAGTTAGCAGAAATTGTTGAAACTTTTATTTTGCTTCCAAACTTGTTATTACGTTATTCCTGCCACAACCTCTAAGAAGCTTATCTGACCATACTGGTTGCGACACCTAACATCGGACTTTTTGCTTTTCAGATCTTGTTGCAGCCATATGAGTTGGAATGCAGATGAATTTCTGAAGGATTTATGGAATAAACATTTTGGAGTTTTTCCTCCTATACTCCCTTTTGTGCGTTCTTTAAAGACATTTGGTTGCGTCACCTTAGATTCTGACTCCGCGGAAACTACTTGTAGGAAAGAGACTGAGGTAATGGAAGAGGAAACCCACTAAAGCACCAACCCTATGGATATTGATACCGCGGCTACTGGGCCTTCTGAGGCTAGGGATGCACCTGCTGGTCCATCCAACAGAGCTGAGAAACCTCATGCAGCCTTAAATGTCTGCAGCCTTATGACTCAGGAATGGGTTGACCAAGTTGCTGAGGCAGTAGAATTTCCTAAAATTTTAGTTTGTGCACTACCCGCCACAGAACAAAGGCCCTGCACTGCTCTTGCTGATGATGGGATCTGATTCCCCCTCCATGCATTTGTATATAGGCTACGGCTTCCTGTTCCAGTCCCAATTAGGAGAATTTTTCACACTATGAAGTTAGCCCCAGCTAACCTAGATCTCAATGGCTGGAGAGAAATTCTTTCCTCTGTAGTGATGTGGAAAAATAAGTTTAGGAGGGACATAAATCCCGCCGAATTCTTCCATTTTTACAGACCTAAGGAGAATTATGTAAAATTTGCATGGTATTATTACTTTACCATCCGCAGCAATGATGAAACCCTTTATACTGGGAGGCCCACTAGTGTAAAAAATTGGAAGGGAAAGTATTTTTATATTTTTGGAGAAGGGTGGGAGATCCACCCAGATGAGACTAAGAGGGAGAAATACTTCAGGATGCCGCGGCCGTGGGGACGCCCCTCCAAGCTAGGTAAACAAGGTTGCAGCCCTTTGAATTGTTTTCGCATCCAATTTCTTACAGTTGTATTTTCCATATGCCTTTCTTTGCTTTTGTCCTAATATTGAACTTTCTATGCAGCTCTTGACAATTTGCCCCTTAGTGAGTGGTAGGAGAGTAGGATAAGGAAGGCTGCAGCTGTAAGTGAAAACGACAAAAAATTTAGCACCTTAGTGACTTCAACCTCCATTTTTGAGGGAGGATACTTCACAAACAAATCTCTGCCCAAAGTTATGGTCGCGGAAGGTATTAATCCCTTTCTGTACTAACTCCGAAGCAGTTATTTTCAATTTGATATTTAACCTTAATTATTCAAACAAACCAATGAAGCACCTTATACTCTTGACTCACTTGAGTTTATATTGTATAAGTTCTCATCTAGTTTGAAAATAGAAACAAAATTAAGTCCTATCCTAGAAACCAAAGAGCGTCAATCCTTCTCTTCATTTTATTCCTCTTGATCTAAGGTATATTTACCAACACTCACACACATTAGTATTGCATTCCTACATTACATATTGCATATAATTGGTTATGTGTGTATTGTATGTATTAATTTCCCTTAATTTGAATTTTAATAAGTTTTTGGGAATTTTTAATGATTTTTAAAACATTTTTTTTCTAATTTAAAAATGGAATTAAAAGTTTTCGGGTCAATTTGCAATTTTGAATTGATGATTTTATCTCTGGAAGTTCACTAGGGTAGAAACCGAAAGCGCTAAAGACTTAAAGGTGTTTGTGTAATTATTTTCAAAACACGCGTTTCAGCTTTAATCTCAGCCTTACACCCGTCAGCCTGATATTGGTTCGATATGTGTTTCTTCTGTGAGACATAAGCCTTGCTCATTTCCTGCCTTTGGATTGTTTTAATCAACTATCTGCATGCGTTCTGGCTTAATCCCTATGAATCCCTCTTAAACCAATCAAATGCGTTTTAATCCACCACTTCTCTTATATCGTTGGATCAAAGTCAATAGCTAAAGACTAAATCATAACCCTTGATTTTGAACCTCATTCTCGAACCTTCTCAGCACCCTATATAAGGAGCCTTACTCTCAGCCATTTAGAAGCTTTTGTCATTTTGTCATTTCTAGAGAGAAGAGAGTAGAGAGAGAAGAGAGAGAGAAACCAGAGAGAGAGAGTTAGAAACCCTAACCCTAAATCGTCCAAAACACCTTTCAAACCATAATCTCTTCAAAACTAGTTATATACCAAACACAACCTTGAGTGTTTGAGAGTTAGTTTGTTAAGATGTTTCGTGCTGTAACCTCTTTGTGTTAAGATCTTGTTTCCAACTTAAGCATTTAGCTAAATCTGCATTTCTTATTCGTAGAAATCATAGATCTAAGAATTTTATGTTACATTACACCTAGATCTGCATTTATAGTTTCTCATCTTGAGAAATCTATTGGTGATTCTTTTCTATAAATTTTTTCATACTCAAAATCAACAATAATATTTTCTGTTTCCAGTTCTTTTGAAACAAGACCTTTGACCTAGTTGGAATCGCACTTGGTGATTTTCAATCTCAATTTTTTTTTCAAAACCTTGAGATTGATTAAGATCTTGATACGTCTTCTGAGCAAGGTAGTCGTGGATTCTGGGTTAATATTAAAGGTCAAATAAGGTTCATAGTTTCCTAAGAAGAGAGAAACTGAAAATCACAGCATATAGATCTGATTTGTAATTTGCTAGGACTGTTTGTAAAAATAAGCGTGAGTGCGTGCATGCATATGTTAGATCACCATTACAAACACTTGTACACTACAATACTGAAAGTGTTGGTAATAAGATCTTGATACAAGAGTCGACGTAAAGGCTGGAACAAAGTGAAGTTAGCAAACTGGGAGAACAACATCAACAATCAGAACTGTAGAAAAGTTATAAGGACCCCAGTGGGTACATTCCTAAACTTGTATAGGTATGATTTGTATGCATGTGTATTATATAGTTTGTAACTGCTATATTTGTTTTAGTGGATTTTTTTCTTTTTACTCCGTAGAGGGAGTCGTGGATGTTTCCTCAGTTGGTTGAGGTTTTACCACGTTAAAAATATCTTGTCATTAATCTTTCTACATCTCATCATCCCTTTCTGTTTAGTGTGTTGATTTAAAACTAGTTTAGTTTTGTTTTTCAAAACTTGTTAACAAATCTTGAATAGATCTCGTGGATATTTTTTAAACACCTCTTGTGATTAAACTGATTTGATTTCTAGAAAAGAGTTTCTTCAAAAAACAGTTCGGAGTTACTTAAATAGTTTAATCTTGTATTAAATAACTTTAGTAACAGTTTTTCAATTGGTATCAGAGCTTTTGAAATCTTTTTAAAAGATCTTGTGTTTCTGAAATTGTTTTCTTAAAATCATAACAATGGACGAGAAAAATGAAAGATTTGGTAACTTGACCAGATCCCCACTCTTTGATGGAAACAACTTTGCTTACTGGAAGGTAAGAATGGTTGCTTTCATACAAGGAACCTTGGGAGATGATGTCTGGGATATTGTTGAAAATGGATACTCTTATCCTACTAAACCATCCACTGAAGGAAGTAATGAGAGGGTTAAGAAAGCATTAAGTTATTTCACACAAGAAGAGAAATAGACTTCTCAAAATAATAACAAAGCCAAGAATTCTATATTTATGTCCATAAAAGAACATGAGTTCAAAAGGATCTCATCTTGTGCCACTTCTAAGGAAGCTTGGGATATACTGATCACTGCACATGAGGGTGACACTAGAGTTAAGGCTTCTAAAACTCAAATGCTTGTTCAACAATATAACTCACTAATTATGTCTGATTCTGAAACCTTCGATGATTTCTACATGAAATTAACTGACATTATGACCAAACTGCATGCTAATGGGATAACTTATGACAGACATGAAATTGTATCTAAAATTTTAAGGTCATTACCACAGAAATTTGATAATAAAAGACATGCTATTGAGGAAATGTGTGATCAAAATCTTGCTCCTGAATTACTCAGTAGTAAACTTCGAACTGTGGAAATGGAATTAGAATTTAAGAAACAAATGACCGAGTCCCATAGGAAACAGACTAGTTCCAACTTGAGTTTTTCCTATAAGTTGATGAAACTTGAGTTTACCATTCCCATTGATGATTTTGATGAGGAATGTGATATAAATAGTTTGGATAATCAAATTGCCTTGATGTCAAAACAATTTAAGAAAATTGTCAAATTTAGAAATAAATTGGCAAACAGACAAGGCAAGCCAAATTATCCAAGTTACCTCATGAGAAAGGTCAAGACAAACATCACAAGGACATGAGACCCAACAAAGACTTCAAGAACATTGAGTGTTTTAGATGTGGAAAACTAGGACACATAGCACAAGACTGTAGAGTGAAACTAAACACTGTCAATAAACATACTAGGGCCAACATCTACAAAATGTGGGATGATTCAAGTGATTCTGAGAATGAGGAACCTGAATCTTCTGATGTTTTTGATCCTTGCATGTCTTTCTTTGCTAAGATAATATAAAATGATGATATGACTATGTATGAGAATGATGATAGTAACTCTACTCCTGCTGTTGTGAATCATGCTGCTACTGGTTTAGATGCTTTACTTTCTGAGAATATTGTTAGTTCTACCACGAGGTGTGTGAGTCAAAGGGAATGCGATAATGACGATGTCCATGGGTGCATGAGTTCAAGAAATGAATCCTTAGGGGTCACTTCACACACTGCACTTAGTGACTCAGACACCGAAGACCTCCCTGACATTCACACACTTTATGCGAAAACTCTCAAGCAAAGCACTAGACTAGAAAAGATAGTGAAAGATCTCACTAAGAAATTAGAAGATCTAAGTTTGATGGTTAAACTTAACGCTGAAGAGTATACTACCCAATGTCTAACTTATGAAAATGAATTTAAAACTTTTGATCAAAAATTGAAGAATTTGATCAAAGAAAATGAAACCCTAGAGAAAAAATATAAAGGGACATTATTAGAATTGGAACAATCTAAAGAGAAGACAAGAATAATTTTCAAAAAAATTGCTAAATTTGATAATAATTCAAACTGTTTTGATGGATTTGTTGCTGATTCAAAAACCAATTCTGATGATCGAACTGGAATAAGATTTTGCCCCAATTTGAAGACTCACACTAAAATTTTTGAACCAATTAAGTTTATGTCAGGAGGCAAAAGACCTGTAGAAACTTGTCCGGACTTTTATTCTCTGAAAAATGAGTTTGACAAAAACCAATCTAAGTTTGATATTGGGGAATCAAGTTACTCTAAGTGTGAAAGTCCACCTAAGACTAAATATGTCTGCCCCCTATTAGGAAGAGTGATTCGATCTTTCAAACTGTACTCCCTATTAATATGGTTCAACATCAAAAACTCATCAAGCCTATGTTTAGAGACTTTCCTAAGGAGATACCATCGTCGAGCAATCTATACTGCTCTTATTGTAATATATGTGGTCATTCCTTTGAAGGATGCTACTCTAGACGTATAGTCAACCCTGTCTTTAATTCTCCTGTGTATCAAAACTTTAACTATTCTAGGAGAAGTCGTAACAATTATGTTCTTCTTAGACAACCAGACAAAAAATCTAACTATAGAAGGAGAAAGACTAAACCTAAAAGATCATTTCCAAGAAGGATCCCTAAACTCCTTTCTAAACCAAATTCTCTCTCTTTCCATAAAATTTAGCCTCATGCGCAAAACATTTTTCAACAAAAATCTAATGCTCACAAATTTGATCAATTAAGAGCAAATAAGCGCAAAATAAAAATAAGAGCAGTTTGGATTAGAAAAGATGAGCTATTACCCCAGATGAAGTGTAATATTGTTATTACTACTTTAAAAGCTTAACACACTCCATCTGGTTGGTATTTAGACTCTCGATGTTCAAAACACATGACTGGGAATGATACCAAACTTTTAAACAAAACCAGCTTTACTGGAGGAAAAGTTATTTTTGGTGCTGGTGTATCATCTCCAATCATTGGTAAAGGAACACTCCAAGAAGAAGGATTACCTTTACTTGAAAATATTCTTCTAGTAAAAGGTCTTAAGGAAAACCTACTTAGTATCTCGTAATTTTGTGACTCAAATCATACTGTCACCTTTTCAAAGAATAATTGTAAAATTTTAAATGAAAAAGGTGAGTGCATAATTACAGGACTCAGGACTCCGAACAATTGTTATACAGTTCAAAACAGTGCTGAGGTCTGTAACATTTCCAGAATGGATGACAATGAGATATGGCATAATCGTATGGGTCACATAAATTACGAAAATCTTAGTAGACTTTCGTCTCAAGAAATAGTTAGAGGGATAGCTAAGATCAAACCAATTTCTAACATTGTCTGTGGTTCTTGTCAAGAAGGAAAAATTGTTAAGGCCCCTCATAAGAAAGTCAAAGATATTCTAACCTCTGAACCCTTGGAGCTCATCCATATGGACCTTATGGGTCCTTCTTGAACTGTTAGTCTCTGTGGACACAGTTATATTCTTATTATGGTTGACGACTTCACCAGATTCACTGGGGTAGCTTTTTTAAAACAAAAGTCTGACACATTTCAAACCGTTTTGAAGATTTTACTTCGAATTGAAAATGAGAAAGACTCTCAAGTAAATAGGATTCATAGTGATAGAGGTGGAGAGTTCTTAGATACATGTGTTATAGAGTATTGTGACTATAATGGTTACAAACATGAATTTAGTGCTCCTAAAACTCCTCAATAGAACGGTATAGCTGAGAGAAAGCATCGTACCCTTCAAGAGATGGCACGTGTCATGATTCATGCCAAGACTTTACCAATGCATTTTTGGGTAGAAGCCATTCGTACTGCGTGCCACATTATTAATAGTGTCTATCTTAGAAAGAATTCTAACTAAACTCCTTATGAACTTTGGTATGGGAAGAAGCCCAATCTTAAGTATCTTAGAACTTTTGGCAGTACGTGTTATGTCTGCAAAGACAAAGAACACTTATCCAAATTTGAGACTCGAGGAGATAAAGCCATCTTTCTAGGATATTCTCCCAACAGTAGAGCTTACCGTGTTTATAACCTTCGCACTAAGGCCATAATGGAATCCATAAACATAATTGTAAGTGACACTACTATAGAGAGTAAGACTGGAGAACCAACTATTGTGGTAGAGTCTGAAAATATTTTAGAAAATGACTCACCAGAAATAGATGATTCTTTACCAATTGAGACACCTGAAGTACCTAATTGGGTTGCTAAAGACCATCCCATAAACAACGTTGTTGGTAATCCCAGTGAACCTGTGCGTACAAGATCACAATTAAGAAACTATGCTCATTATGCATGTTTTGTTTCCCTTGTGGAACCAAAGAATGTTAATGATGCATGATCCTCATAGGATTTCTGCAATGCAAGATGAACTTCTTCAATTTGTCATTCATGATGTTTGGTATCTTGTACCTAGGCCTGATCATAAAAAGGTTATTGGCACATGTTGGATTTTTAAAAATAAATATGATGAAAGTGGGATAGTCATTAGAAATAAAGCCAGATTAGTTACTCAAGGATACTCTCAAATAAAGGGAATAGATTTTAACAAGACTATTTCTCCCGTTAGTATATTAGAATCTGTTCGTCTTCTCTTTGCCATAGCTTGCTACTTACATTTTACTCTTTACCAAATGGATGTCAAATCTACCTTCCTTAATGGAATATTGACCGAGGAGACGTATGTAGAACAACCAAAAGGGTTCATTGACCCTAAATATCCAAATTATGTCTTTTGTCTTAAGAAGGCTTTATATGGCCTAAAACAAGCGCCAAGAGCATGGTATGAGCGCCTTTCCAACTTTCTCTTAGATAAAGGTTTTAAGAGAGGTGGAAATGATCAAACCCTTTTTGTCAAACATTTTGACAAACATATCATTATAGCTCAAGTTTACGTAGACGATATCATCTTTGGATCAACTT
Organism: Sambucus nigra; assembly: GCA_949130495.1. Classification (NCBI taxonomy): domain Eukaryota; kingdom Viridiplantae; phylum Streptophyta; class Magnoliopsida; order Dipsacales; family Adoxaceae; genus Sambucus; species Sambucus nigra. Next base: position 154,606,469 of record OX422218.1, read on the forward strand.
CCCCTTCAGAAGTTAAATGCTTTTATGAAATTATGCATAAAGAATTTCATATGTCTCTTATGGGGGAGTTACAATTTTTCTTAGGTCTTCAAGTCAAACAAATTTCAGAAGGATTATATGTCTCGCAATCAAATACGCATTAGAGATTATTAAAAAATTCGGCCTTGAAAGTGCAAAAGATGCTAAAACTCCCATGAGTACTACTGTCAAACTGTCTAAGGATGAAAGAGGGAGGTCCGTAGATCCCACCCTTTATCGTAGTATGATTGGAACCTTACTATATCTTACTGCCTCGCGTCCTGATAGTATGTACGCTGTTTGCGTTTGTTCTCGTTACCAGAACAATCCTAAAGAGAGTCATTTAACTTGTGTTAAAAGAATTATCAAGTACGTTAAAGGCACTCTAAATTTGGACTTTGGTACACCAATAATACACCTAGCACTATAATAGGATACACTGATGTTGATTGGGCAGGGTGTACTGACGATAGCAAGAGCACATCAGGCGCATGTTATTATATTAGTAATAATTTGGTAGGTTGGAGTAGTAAGAAACAAAACTGCACTTCGTTATCCACTGCTGAATCTGAATACATAGCCGCTGGCAGTTGTTGTGCTCAATTACTTTGGCTTAAGCAAATGCTAAGTGATTATGGTATTAAAGAAGAACAATTACATCTCTATTGTGATAATCAAAGCACGATCAATATCTCTAAAAATCCTGTTCAATACTCGCGAACAAAACACATAAAAATAAGGCATCACTTTATCCGCGAATTAGTTGAGACTAAGGAATTAGAAATCAATTATCTTCCTACTAATTTGCAACTCGCAGATATGTTTACCAAACCATTGGATTATAATAGGTTTATTGCCTTGCGTAAATCAATTGGAATGGTGTGTGCTGAATAAATTCTTAGATTTACATAATTTTTCCCTTTGTCCATTTGAGACAAAATGGGGGAGAAATTTGAGTCTTATAAGAATTCATTTATTTTGTACATATTCTAAAGAGCTTGTTCTTAGTGATTAATTGCAGGATTCTGTACAGTTTTTCACAGTTATTCTCTGTTATGTTCAAAGTTGTAATAGGGTATTGAATTGTATTTAGTTGAGTTATGTAATTTTCGGTTCTAGGAAATGGGTAGATAGAATTTTTGTATAGGAATAGGTTTTTCCTTTTCTTTTTGTTTCCCTATGAGTCTAAGTTGACTCAAAGGAAATTTTGTCTCATATTTTCAAAGGGGGAGATTGAAGCACCTTATACTCTTGAATCACTTGAGTTTATATTGTATAAGTGCTCATCTAGTTTGGAAATAGAAATAAAATTGAGTCCTATCCTAGAAACCAAAGAGCCTCAATCCTTCTCTTCATTTTATTCCTCTTGATCTAAGGTATATTTACCAACACTCACACACATTAGTATTGCATTCCTATATTGCATATTGCATATAACTGGTTATGTGTGTATTGTATGTATTAATTTCCCTTAATTTGAATTTTAATAAGTTTTTGGGAATTTTTAAAACATTTTTTTCTAATTTAAAAATGGAATTAAAAGTTTTGGGGTCAATCTGCAATTTTGAATTGATGATTTTATCTCTGGAAATTCACTAGGGTAGAAACCGAAAGCGCTAAATACTTAAAGGTGTTTGTGTAATTATTTTCAAAACAAGCGTTTCAGCTTTAATCTCAGCATTACACCTGTCAGCCTGATATTGGTTCGATTTTTGTTTCTTCTGTGAGACATAAGCCTTGCTCATTTCCTGCCTTTGGATTGTTTTAATCAACGATCTGCATGTGTTCTCCTTTAATCCTTGTGAATCCCTCTTAAACCAATCAAATGCGTTTTAATCCACCGCTTCTCTTATATCGTTGGATCAAAGTCAATAGCTAAAGACTAAATCATAGCCCTTGATTTTGAACCTCATTCTCGAACCTTCTCATCCCCCTATATAAGGAGCCTTACTCTCAACCATTTAGAATCTTTTGTCATTTCGTCATTTCTAGAGAGAGAAGAGAGTAGAGAGAGAAGAGAGAGAGAAACCAGAGGGAGAGAGAGTTAGAAACCCTAACCCTAAATCGTCCAAAACACCTTTCAAACCATAATCTCTTCAAAACTAGTTATATACCAAACACAACCTTGAGTGTTTGAGAGTTAGTTTGTTAAGATGCTTCGTGCAGTAACCTCTTTGTGTTAAGATCTTGTTTCCAACTTAAGCATTTAGCAAAATCTCCATTTCTTATTCGTAGAAATCATAGATCTAAGAATTTTATGTTACATTACACCTAGATCTGCATTTATAGTTTCTCATCTTGAGAAATCTATTGGTGATTCTTTTCTATAAATTTTTTCATACTCAAAATCAACAATAATATTTTTTGTTTCCTGTTCTTTTGAAACAAGACCTTTGACCTAGTTGGAATCGCACTTGGTAATTTTCAATCTCAAAAATATTTTCAAAACCTTGAGATTGATTAAGATCTTGATACGTCTTTTGAGAAAGATAGTCGTGGATTCTGGGTTAATATTAAAGGTCAAATAAGGTTCAAAGTTTCCTAAGAAGAGCGAAACTGAAAATCACAGCATATAGATATGATTTGTAATTTGCTAGGACTGTTTGTAAAAATAAGCGTGAGTGTGTGCATGCATGTGTTAGATCACCATCACAAAAAGTTACACACTACAACACTGAAAGTGTTGGTAATAAGATCTTGGTACAAGAGTCGACGTAAAGACTGGAACAAAGTGAAGTTAGCAAATTGGGAGAACAACATCAACAATCAGAACTGTAGAAAAGTTATAAGGACACCAGTGGGTACATTCCTAAACTTGTATAGGTCTGATTTGTGTGCATGTGTGTTATATAGTTTGTAACTGCTATATTTGTTTTAGTGGATTTTTTTCTTTTTACTCCGTAGAGGGAGTTGTGGATGTTTCCTCGGTTGAGGTTTTACCACGTTAAAAATATCTTGTCATTAATCTTTCTACATCTCCTCATCCCTTTCTGTTTAGCGTGTTAATTTAAAACTATTTTAGTTTTGTTTTTTAAAACTTGTTAACAAATCTTGAACAGATCTCGTGCATATTTTTTAAACACCTCTTATGATTAAACTGATTTGATTTCTAGAAAAGAGTTTCTTCAAAAAATAGTTCAGAGTTACTTAAATAGTTTAAACTTGTATTAAACGGCTTTAGTAATAATTTTTTAGCCAACAACATTTGCAGTATGATCGAGTTATTCGATGCTTTGAAGCTACAAGGGCACCTGGTCCCTTTACCCTTACACATCCCCACCGATTGGGAAGACCTGTATGAAGAAGCCATTGAGGTTGTGGAATGCATAAACTTTACATGGAAAGACAGAATTGTTACCACCGGATGGGGGGAAGAATTTGGAGATTCGAATGAAGAATAAGCTTTTGAGAAAACTAGCCCGATAGCCGACATGCGTGGAATGATATCATTTAAAGAACTCCTCGGAGAAATAAACAAGGTGGGAGAACAACCCGAGATCGACGAGGAAATGAGATTCATATTTTTCCCATCTTCAGTAAATCACATAACCAGATTAGGGAGGCATTACCAGATCCCAAGCTCACTACCAGCCAATGATAAGGGGAAGGGCGTTGAAAACCTTCCTATGCCAAAAATGACCCTCGAGGAGAGCAAGATCCTCGATCAACTGAAGAAAACTCAGGATAACATCACTTTATGGGGGCTTTTCATGTCTTCTCAGCTACACAAAAATGCTTTGATCAAGTTTCTCACCAGACCCACAGTTCCTCCTTCTACCACACCAGAAGAAGCGGTAAATTTGGTCGGATCCTTGACCTCTCCCCGAATGCTATCCTTTTCTGAAGAAGAAATCCCCAAGATAGGGCCAAACCACAGTCATGCACTCAACATCTCCGTTGAAGTTATGGGGAAGGTCGTGCCAGTCTCTCTTGTCGACAATGGATCCGCCTTGAATGTCTACCCGCTGAGAACCTTAAAATGTTTAGGCCTAAAAGAAAGTGACCTCGCTCTAACCTCCACTGTTGTGAGTGCCTACAATAATATATGTCGAGAGGTGATGGGATCCATAAAGCTTGTAATCGGGGCTGGCCCTATAAACCCTATTATCTAATTCAAAGTTATTGACATCCCAGCTTGTTTCAATCTATTGTTAGGACGACCTTGAATCCACAGTATGAAGGGTGTATCTTCCTCACTACATCAGAAATTAAAGTTCTTCGTCGATGGACGGGTCATTACCATCTTGGGCGACGACGACAATGCCGATGGTGTAAGTACCAGTAGTCTAATCCTCGAGATACAACATAGGTCAAATGATATGCTCTTATCAGGTTTTCGAGTTGAATCACTCCAACTCCCGGCAGGGGATGACTTCAAAGAAAGGGTTTGTCCAGAATACGATCCTCATGGCAACGTCAATGTGATTCAGATGTTTAGAAATATGCACTTCATGCCCGGACTGGGGCTAGGACAAAGATAGCAAGGGATACTCGAGCCGATTGAACTGAAGAAAGCTTTCCCTCCCTGTGTTTTGGGGTATCAACCATCAGAACAAGAGCTCATAATGATCCACTAATCTCGACCAAAGAGAAGACTAGACCACATCTGGACTATCCCAGGTGACTCATTGAACGGACGATTCATCAAAGAGGGTGAAGACTTCCCCTTTTGCAGCTTCCCAGAACCATGGTATGACCATACAGACAAGAAGATGAAGCCTGGAATGGAGATCTTTTTCTAAAACAGCTACCTATGGGCCGAAAGTTCCCAACACCATGTACGACCGCTCATCAAAGATACCGAAGAGACTGAGGAAAGTGACTCCGAAGATTCCTTCAACTTACAAACACTGGGGCTAACACTCTACATGGTTCACTCAGGTACTACATCACTGGATCCATCCCAGCTGATTAAAGCTGCTGATACACCTCTCCTCAACTGGCATGCTGCGCCAGTCCTACCAGCTGAAACCTTCCTTAATCCTAATGTTCACCCTATTTCTTCTTCTATTGTCTATCCTTGTTCAAATGTAATCGAGTCCTCTTTTGATGAGGTTCTCAATGCTGTTTTTCCTATCAGTGAAATAAACAAAGATCTTGTTGTGCCTTACATTAACTGTTTGGATTCTAATCTAACTTTTGATGATGATGATTTTGCAAATGAACAATTCTTAACTGATCTAAATAAGGTTAAAAATAAATAACATAACGGCATTCAAGTTAATGAAGAAGAGACTGTTGTTGTTAACCTCGGTTCTAGTAGCTAACTACGCGAGATCAGGATAGGGGCTACCCTCGACGAGTATGAGCGTGCACAACTCGAAGAATTGCTAAAGGAATTCATGGATGTCTTCGCATGGTCCTATGACGATATGCCTAACATTGATCCTGAAATAGCTCAGCCCGTGATTCCCACTCTCCCAGATTATAAGACGATCAAACAAAAGTTGAGAAAACTCCACACCGAATGGTCGCTCAAGGTCAAAGAAGAGGTGGTCAAACAATTGAACAAAGGTTTGATTCGTGTGATCGAATATCCCACATGGCTATCCAATATAGTGACCGTGCCGAAATCAGGAGGAAAAGTTCAGATGTGTGTAGACTATCGGGATTTGAACAAAGCCTCTCCAAAAGATGATTATCCACTACCCAATATCGACATGATCGTGGACAACACAACCAGTCATACTCTCAAGTCATTCACCGATGGATTTTTCGGATACAACCAAATCAAAATTCACCCAGACCACCGAGAAAAACCGCATTCATCACCCCATGGGGAACCTTTTGCTACACTATCATGCCATTTGGTCTCAAGAACGCTGGGGCTACTTACCAAAGGGATTCCACAACCATCCTACACAATCTGATTCATAAAGAAGTAGAGGTCTATTTGGATGATATTATTATCAAGTCCAAAACTAGAGAAGGTCATGTTCCTGCTCTCCGAAAGTTTTTTGAATGACTGCGACAGTATCAGATGAGACTCAATCCGCAAAAATGCGTCTTCAACATTACAAAGGGAAAACTCTTGGAATTCATGGTCAATGACAAGGGGATAGAAGCATATCCCGCCAAGCTGAAAGTGATACTTGAGATGCCACCTCCCCGAACAGAGAAAGAAGTCCGAGGTTTCCTCAGGAATTTGAAATACATCTATCAGTTCATTATCCAGTTAACCTCCATCTGCGAACCCATTTTTAAACTACTCTGAAAGGATTCAACCAAGGTTTGGAATGAGGCCTGCCAAGAAGCTTTTAACCGAATCAAACAATATCTGACCCAACCCCCGGTACTTATGCCACCACAACCTAGTTTCCCCTTGCTCCTATACCTAACCATAACCGAAACTACAGCTGGGGCTTTGCTAGCCCAATACCATGAAGATTCCCACAAAGAAAGATCCATCTATTACGCCAGTCGCAAATTGGTCGGGTATGAGGTTAACTACACCGCTTTGGAAAAGGCGTGCGTCGCACTTGTCTGGGTCACCCAAAAGCTGCGGCACTATATGATCTCTTTCCCCATCAAACTTGTATCCCGAATGGACCCCATCAAATACCTGCTTGAGAAACCCGCCTTATCCAGCCGAATGGCCCTATGGTTGATGCTCCTAGCCGAGTTCGATATCATGTACGTCACGCAGAAAGCCAAGAAAGGAAGAGCCATCTCTGGCTACCTCGCTGATTACCCCATGGATGAAGCCGATGTCTAGATCTCTGAATTCCCAGTTGAAAACATCCTTTGCACTGCTCAAGACAACCTTCGATGGAAAATTTTCTTTGACGTCACTACTAACAAGAAGGGATATGGCATTGGGATACTCTTGATTGCCCCAGATGACTCCCACACTCCCATCGCCATCAAGTTGGATTTCCCTTGCACCAACAACATGACTGAATATGAGTCATGCACAGTAGGCCTCAAAGTTTCTCTCAAGAAATGTATTCAATGCTTAGATGTCTCTGTGACACCCCGCCTAATTAAATACCGGGTGATCAGTCCTTTATTAAATTATAATCAAGGTGAACGGTCGGTTCATTCTTAGCATCACTGTCGTAAAATAACTTTTCCAATTTATACACCCTAAATAATTAAGCTAAGTGTCAAAACCATTTTAGACATTAGTTTCCAAATTTTATTTAAAATCAATAATTTAAAACTTTACGTAATTCATAATTTAAGGATCAACCAACAAACATACTGGAACAACAATCCAATTAATTAAACATCCAACTAAGTAATCCCAACATTTAAAACTTAAAGGAAAACATCATGACAGTAATAAATCCAAAAATACAAATACTGGAAATCAATAGATCACAATATCCGATAAGCAACTGAATAATGGAAAATGGCGACACATGTCCAATTGAATAAATAGTGATAAAAGTGGAATCAACAAATGGGGTCGTCTAAACAAAAGTCCTGCAACTCCCACCTAAGTTGCAGTGCGTTCCTTCCAAAGGATCCTATGCAAGACGCCCCTATGGCTGGGCACCTGTAATATATACATATATATACAAGAGAGAAAAGAAAATGGAAACGGGTCGGAGCCCGATTGTAAAAATGATTTAAAATTTGTTTAGCAAGCATTTAAATTGTTTACTGGCCAATGCAACAACATATTAGTGCGGCACTCCCTTGAGAAATTCTCACCTCTCTACTAATGTGCACGCCTATCGCACTAACCTTCCCAATAGTTTAACTTATCTTATCTTAGGTTGCTCGTAAGATTTAAACTGACAAATTCAATTGTTTAAGAGGTTAATTTCATTTACCAACAAAGTTCTCATTTAAACCTTATTTACTAATAAAGTTTTTCAGTAACACATTATACTTTTCAAACACTTATTCCCAAATTGAAATAGTCATTCCATTCTTACTTACCATAGACACAACAGGTTGTTCCCAAATCCCAGATTTAAATATATATATTAAATACTCATATAATATATATATATATATATATATATTCTAACAGCACCCCACATAATAATTATGGTGCGGGCATACTCTGCTATCCAGTCCCCGTATCACTCGTACTAAGGGAAATACAAGTTCGGAATCACTCTCGAACTGTATTAACACAAACACAAAAAATATTGAGGTGAAGCATAGATTCCAAGTCTCTAAGAGGTCAGCACATGCCCTCAGGTCTCTTAGGACCGTCTGACTATCGATCCGATAGCCTATACCAAAGGATTTCTATCTTCTAGGGTACAAGTCAATATTACCCATAAAGGCCCATCGAGATAAGACTGTCCCAGCACGGTAACCTCAAGGATTTTCACACGTATATAGTATATGCCTAAACACAGTCATATAAATATACTACTATTACCATATCAAATTTAGGTACATCTCATAACCCATAATTATGATATTTATCCTTATTTCTCATTATTTAGTTATCACGTATAACGGTTCGTTTCTTACTTTAGTTTGAGGGATTATTCCAACTTACTACGTAACACTCATGGATTCTTATCTTTCCAAAGTGGAATTTCAGTAGTTACTTATTTATTTTCCAACATAACTACCCTATGCGTCTCCCCACTTTAATACATAGTTCCATCGTCCCTTATCTGTAAAGATCCCCGAAAAATGTAAATTTCGTCTTACATTAAAGGTTCCATATTTTTAATAAGTCCTACTGGTCTTCTTTTATCTCCCAAAATATTTTAATAAGGATGTCCAAAGATTATTACTCATTTAAATTGAATTCAACTATTTAGAAGGGGAAATATGAGTCTTCCCTGGGGTCGATCGATCGATGGCAGGAGCTCGATCGATCGATGCGTCGATCGATCGATACTCCTGGTTCGATCGATCGATTAAACAGGTATGGCGAATCTGCAGAATACCAGTTACAGGTTCTATCATCCAACATCATCAAAACTCAAACTTTTAACTCCCAAACTCCCAGAAATTTATACCAAAAATGTTCTAAACTCAAATGGACAATATTCAACGTAAGGCATGTGAGTTTTCATCAAGAAAAATGGATTAAAGTGCCAAAATTTATACCATTCTCATGAACCCTAAAATTTTCTTTAACTTAATTCAAATCATTCTTTTTCCAGAATTTTTACTTCTAATCCATCATAAATACGTGGTTCAACCTCTACATGTGAAGGGGAATTCCAGATTATCATTTATATCACTACAATATGCAGTTTCTAATCTCCAACATGGGTTTTCTTTCATAGAAACTCATCCTAATCAACCCTAAACTAACATGAATGAAGCATTAACGAAATTAAGCAAGATAAATACTTGCCTGGGGATTTTTGTTTTTGATTTGTGGATGAAATCGGTGTGGTGGTGATCCTTGTTACGCGATCTATCGTTTGGCGGCGACGGCGGCGCAAACGGAGGGGTTCTTGCCTAGAACTCTTGGGCAAGCTCTCTCCTTCCTTCTCTAATGGCCGTTTCTTGTTTTTGGTTGAGTTAACCCTAGAAGGCAACCCTAAGCATCTGATATAACTCTAAAATTTTCGTGGGTTTTCAAGCCTAAAAATGTAAAATGTCCAAAATGCCCTCTCGGGGTGTCAATTAGGCCTAAAAACCCCCCGAGACCCAAACTAAACCCCCGGGTACATTATTTTGACTATCTCGACCCTTCCGGACACTTCCAGATACTTGTTCAAAAGCAGGACAAACCAACCCACTACTACCACATTGAGCTTGTCACCATAGAAGATCCCGAGCTAGCCAATTGTTGGTACTATGATATTTGGCACCACCTCAAGCATGGTAGGTATCCCGAGGGTTTCAACAAGAAAGATCGGGAAACCCTTCGAAGACTGACCGCCCAGTACATCATTTGTCACAAAGCACTGCGCAAAAGGAATTTAGATGGAACTTATCTGCACTGCATCGCAGGGCCTGACATTGGAAAGATAATGCAGAAGATCCACAGCGGGGAATGCGGACCGCACATGAACGATCACATGCTTGCCAAAAAGATCATCGAACAGGGCTACTACTGGACCACCATGACCTAGGATTGCATCGCCTATGTCCGAAGATGCCTCAAATGCTAAAAATTCCCCAACCTTCAGCATCTGCCTCCACGTGAATTATACAACATGACCTCTCCCTGGACGTTCTCCACCTGGGGCATCGACATCATAGGTAAGGTTACACCGAAGGCTTCCAACGGGCATGAGTTCATCCTAGTTACCATTGATTACTTCACCAAATGGGTCAAAACGGAGTCATACGCAGTGCTGAATTCCAAGAAAATGGCCAAATTCATCAAGAAAAATATCATCTGTCGATATGGGGTCCCGCACGAGCCAGTATCAGATAATGGGTTGCATTTCGAGGCAGAAGTCACAGAGGTGGTTGATGGCCTTGGGTCCACTAGAATTTTCCTCCTCCTCACTCTCAATTAAAGGGGCATCTTCAGCCTCTCTTGTGCCGGGAGAAACCTCTTTATCTTTAGAGGCATTGCGTGGGGGAGGTAACAAATCAACTACTCTCCCACTACGGAAAGTGGTAATAGCGCTACATTGCTCTCGATGGTCGTGGGATGTAGTGCCAACACTGGTTTATCCTTCGGGAGGTCGTTGGCTTTGAGCAGGAAATTTGCCCTTCTCTTGGACATTCGATGCAGTTTGCAACCTTGAGATGCTAGTATGTATTTCCTTGAACATTCGATCATACTTAGCACTGTTCTCCTTTTGAGATTGAATGAGGTGATTTAAGTTGTCCTCAAGAGATCGCCTCGGTGGAGCAACATACGGACCAGGAGGTGGTACATGCATAGGAGGAACCACTTGCTGAAATTGAGGGGGGGGGGTGGTAAAGTCACATGTGGGGTAGGAGCCATCCCCCCTTGTGGTTGTCCATAGTTGAAACCAGGATTATTCCTCCAAGATTGATTGTATGCATTCCCTTACTGTGCATTATAATTTCCGCGAAACCCCCCTATTGCCTCAACTTGTTCAGTGTACATTGCCTTGTATGCAGGGATGGTAGGACATCCTTTGGTAGAATGACCAGCAGCACAAATGGCACACACTCTCTCCTTCCCGACTTGCACGGGTCCAGCTACCTCCCTTAATCGTACTTCAAGCATGTCTCTGAAATTCTTTTCCAATTGGTCAAATTTTCGATCTAACAAAGTGTCCTTGTCCAAGTGATAGATACTGGACGCAGCAGGCAAGTTGGACACTTGTCGATTTCTATTGTGACTATTGGGATCAGAAACATCCCATGCTTGGGTAGTCTCTGCTACATATTTCAGATAAGCCTCATCATCGCTTGAGTCTAATTCCCAAAAAGGTCTTTCGCACATTGTCTGAACAAGTTGTTTAGATGCTAAAGTAAGGCCTTGATGGAAAAATGAAATCAGATGATGTTTTTCGAATCCATGATGTGGGCAAGCACTAACTCCTGAAATCTCTCCCAACACTTGTCGAAAGCCTCATTCTCATTTTGTCGAAAATCTTGTATTTGTACCTTGACAGAATTGGTTTTGTGTTGTGGGAAGAACTTGGAGAGAAACTTGGTTTGCATATCTCTCCAGGATAACACAGAATTCGGGGGTAGTGACCATAACAAGGTTTTGTCTTTATCCTTTAATGAAAAGGGGAAAATTTTAATCGGATAACATCTTGTGGGCAAGCTTGGTCACCAAACGTCTCACATGTATCTTCGAATTCTTGAATATGGAGATATGGTTTTTCCGAATCCATCCCGTGAAATGTGGGAAGAATTTGGATCATACCATTTCGAAAGTGGAACTGACCGGCATTATACGGGAGTAAAATGCAACCAGGGGTAACAGTTCGCTCCGGAAATAAAAGATCTTTCATGGGAAGATATGGTATCTCTTCCTCTCCAGCACCAACACCAACACTACCGTGCACCGACATATTTCTACCCAACGATTCAGAACCCTCACTCAGTGTTTGACTCAAAAGTGTGGAGCGTCGGTAGTATGAGAATTTTCAGAGTTAGCTTCAGCAAGGGGATTTTTGTGAAATTAGGCTGGAGACAACGGAGGAGTTTGCATGAACAGCTTATGAAAGATGAGATGATAATTTATTTATTTATTTATTTTGAAAATAAAATAAAATATACTTGGAACAAACATGTGATCGAATCAATGAATCTAAACAATAAACGGGAAGAATATCCCACACCCCCTAACTTAAATGTTGCATTGTCCCCAATGCGAATCAAGAACACAACATAAGGAGAGGAAAAGAAAGATATTAACCAAATGGAGCGATCTCCGATGAGTGCGAGTCCATTGAATCTACAAAACATGTTAGAACCAAGCATAACAAAAATAATAACAAAAACTTTAACTAATTACTCTAAACTATATAAAAAAAAGGAAAAAGAAAAAGCTAATTATGTACAACCTACAATTTGAACTTCTAATAAGTTATACACTAGAATTCGAAAAATTTGAGGGTCCACCCAAAATACAATATGACTTTGAGGGGTAATCAGTGTACCCTCATTAGGATGCATGCCTCCCAAAAAATAAGAATTCCGTTTGAATAATGCAAGGCATGTGTGAGATGGAGAAAATGAACCATCACCAATTAAAAATTTTATCGGGATGATGGGTGGTTTGGATGCTAGGTGGGATAAGTACAATTGAGATCCAAGAAAAATATAATCACCTCCCAAAGATTTTTTAAGTAGTATGGGGAGAGGGGCACACAAAAAGGAACAGTATATTAGAAAACAATTCTAGCAAAGTGTCTTTGTCGGTAAAAGGTGTAAACGTTTCAGAATTTTCAACCGACTCATAGGAATCTAGAGGTACTTCTAATGGTTCAATAACCGTGAACGAAAATGGTGATGAAATAAACGCAATCTCAAGTGATTCATCATCACTTGGAGATTGAATTTAAAGGGAGCAAGACTCACTTTCAATGATATGTTCTTCAAAAATTTGAGGTGACACACAAGTCTCAACCTCCTCTTTGTTTTCCAAAATAGAACGCACATCATTGCAAAGTGCGACCATTTCCTTCACAAGACCATAATCGATATTCTTTTTTCTTTGGGTGGAAAGAAAATCCAGTACTCTTTTGGTTAGAAAAAGCGTGTTTTCTTCCAAAGTAGGATCCCTTGGCTCTAAAACCTCGGATTCCTCATTTGGTTGAAAACCTTCTATATTTTCACAAATATCGGAAGAAAAATCTTCATTGGATTCCCCAAAATGATTTTTTTTCGATATTCATTTTAAAGCTTTTCATACGCAAGATTTAGAAAGGCTCCCATGGTAGTAGGTCGAGGCACAAATTCTTGAGAATATTTAATATAAATTTCTCTCCGATATTCATTTTCAAGCCTTTCATACTCCAGAGTTAGAATGGCCTCACGAATGGTAATAGGTCGAACCGCGGACTCTTGAGAATAAAAAGTTTGAAAGCGATTACCATATGAACCATTATAATTACCGAACTCACCATGAAAAGACATGATTACCGAATAGTATGTAAATGGAAATTCGAGTACAAAGGTGTGCGGTTGAGGATTCAACGTTTCTTGGCGCTCAATTGTGCAAGGCTACAAAAAAGGTTAAAAAAAATCCAAAGAAAAAAAAATCTTTCGAAATAGTAAATCAATTATAATCTATAACAAAACATTCCCCGGCAACGACGCCATTTTGATCGAGTGGAAAAACCTAGCGTTCATGCAATACGCTAGTCGTTGTTATCGGCTTCCAACCTCAATACAAAAAAAACCTAAACTTCCAAATACACTTCTTAAGAAGTATAGTGGTGAGTCTGGGTATCGAATCCACAGGGAATGGTTGATAGAATTTAATTGATTTATTACTTCTAAAGAAAAAGTGAAAAAGATGATGATGGTTGAAAAGGGAAAAAATAGGTAAATAAAGAAATTAAATTAGTTAAGATGAATGAGAAAATAGGGTGGAGTACAATCCCTCAAACCTTAGAGAATTACCGTAGAGAATCCTAGACTTGTAAATTGAAATTTTGACTAAATCCAATCTTTATAGATCCTTAGCATTACATATATGAGGGAACTAGCCCACATCATATGAAATCAAAGGTAAATATAAAGCGGTGAATGGACAATTACACTTGCAAAACGTTCTTAAACATCTCAAGTACCTAGGGCAAGAGAGATTAAAAGATTGGCATGTTCATGTAATTTCCTTCCACGATTCGGTCAATATTTAATTTCCCCTCTATTTTCTACATGGGTAATTTACCTCGGAATGAGGTAATGTACCCCAACCCTTGAAAATTTACTTAGACATGGTTTTATGAGAAAGCAATTTCATAACAATGCATGTAATTATGAATCTAAGAAACATTCTTAACAAATTACAATACTAGTGAGAATTGAAAATAGAATTGAGACTAAATAAGAGAATGGAATTTGATACTTGAATTGAATTGAAGAATTGATACTTGAAATCTGCACTAGATGAACTTGAATACAACTTGTTCTTAAAACTTACAAACTAGGGTTTTTCTAAGAATATGAAAAACTAAAAAGGATTTCTAAAAAATGAATTTCTCTCCCTAATTTGAGTCTACTCTCTAGAATTCGACTCCCTTTGAAATGAGGTAGGGCTTGGTCTTTTATAGCACCAAGTAGCACGAATTTGACAGCAAGAATCGCTTGTTGCGTAAGTTTTCACCAGCTAATCACCTCAAAATCTGCATAATTAATTCCAGCAATTTGAACTGCCGGACCGGTCCGGACCCGGATCGGTTTGGTACCGGATCGGTTCTTTTTTTCCTGACCGGATCGGCTTGGTTCCATCCGGACCGGTTTGGTTTCTGGTCCATTTCTCTTCATTATCGCGCAACTTCAAAACATTGTAACTTCTTCACCGTAGCTCGGATTGAGGTGCCATGTTTTCCAGTGTTCTTGTAATTTAGAGATCTTCAACTTTCTAGTTGGCCCCACATCCGGACTAAGGCTACAAAATTACGAAAATGCCCTTCAACTCTCCTTTTCTTGGTTTATTTCACTGTTTTGAGTTCTCCTTCGCACTAACTTGCATGAAATACCTATAAAGCACATGAGAAATACTCTAAACACGAAATACTTGCCAAAAGAGGTTAGTAGCATAAATTTGAGACAAATCCAAGCTATTTACCCTGCACGGGATCATAAAAATACCGAAATTAAGGGAATAAATGTGAAGAATATGTGCCTAATCAGTGGTCAGCGAGTATGGGATTCAGAGACACAAATCTTCTCCCTACCGACCTAAGACCAACGGTGTAGTTGAAGCCGCCAATAAGAACCTCAAAGCCATCATCAACAAGATGACTGAAAGCTGTTGGGATTGGGCCGACTGGATCCCGTACGCCCTTTGGGAATACCGAACCTCAATTCGAACCTCTACTGGCGCTACCCCTTACTCTCTAGTTTACGGTATGGAAGCAGTCTTTCCCGTGGAGCTGGAAATACCCTCATTATGCGTCATGTTTGAAAGTAAGGTCAGCGAAGAAGATTGGTGCCAAAACCATCTTGACAAGCTGACCCTCCTAGACGAAAGGAAATTAAAAGCACTATACCACATACAAGGGTACCATCGCCGAATATCGCGTTCATTCAACAAGAGAGTCAAGGACCGCGGTGTCCAAGAAGGGGAACTGGACCTCAAATAAATCATAGAACCCATCTGGGACCCCAGAGGGAAATTCAAGCCCAATTGGAGCGGCCCCTACATTGTCAAGAAGATCTTGTCCGACGGTGCCGCCATGCTCACCGACTTAGATGGGGAGGAGATGGCTCATCCAGTCAACCTGGATCGTATCAAGAAGTTCTACCCCTAGTCTGAAATCTCGGCGCACTAAGACTCTTCTCATCTCCCTTCTATTATAAAAAAAAAATCACTCTTCATTTCCTTCTACCCAGAACTACGTGGGCCTGATCCTCTGCAAAAACCATTTTCAAACAAAATATAAAATTTCAAAACCCAGAGTTATGTAGGAACCTCATACACCTTACATGAGCACGACCCTTTCTTTTTTGCAAAATACTATTCTTTTCTTATCTCCAAGAACGACAGTCCATTTTAACATATATTTGAACAAAAGGATTATGTATGCCTTATATATCGGTATAGATAATTCAAACAATAAAAAATTCATCGAAAGGCACAGTTGGATGATCAGAAACTTATTTATTTCACTAATCAGAGATTACAGTACAGATTACATAAGAAAAGGAACAAATAACTCCCTTCCCCCTACCCTCCTAAAAAAGCTAAGTAAAATCCCCACATTTATTCCCCATTACAAAATTAACCATCCTACCCATAGCTACCAGAGGAGCCTGCTCCGTCATCATCATCTACATCCTAGGGTCCCTAAGTTTCCCCTGCCTAAACAGAGTGTCGCAGACACTCCATGGACCGATAAGCTCGAACCAGCTTTGAAAAGACCACAACACCTCCTTCCATGGTGTCAAAACAAACAAGCCACTTTTGTCCAGTCTCCACTGCCAACATCTTGCTAACTACTCTCCTCTACAACCACTTCATATAATCCCCAGGGATATGCCAAACTCTCTCAACAGATTAAAAGGGATGGGTCGACGGACGTCGACTCTCCCACAGAGAGCCAACCGTAGGCGCAGACGCTTAGTCAAATCCTCTACCGAAAAGAAATTTAGTGTCCAAGGTGGCACGACCTGTGCCCAACCAAATTGGTGCGGAAGCTGCCAAGGGAAATAAATAGAGATTTGTCTGAGACCATCCAGCCGCACATACGGGTATTCTCCTAGCTCCAGAACAGGCAGCAACTGTCCCCACCAAGGCACTGACCAGTACAGATTCCGAGCCCCATTATCCACAAGCCAATTCTCCCAGCTCTCAATATCCAGGCAAACGCTCAAGAAGTGATGCGAAAAGAAGTTGGGTGTAGTCGAAAAAGGATATTCTGAAAGAGTCACCAAGCGGAGTCTTTCAGACAACCATATGAACAGCATCACGGGGCTACTCTGCAAAAAGTCAGAACGACCTTCTCTCCAGGCATCCAGACCATTCATGGTCTTCGCCAGTATCACCGCTGCAGGATTCCGACGGTATGACATCCATGAAGTAATGGCTGTAAGTTGCGGATTCACCAATAATTCCTCAGTCACCAGTAGTAATTTTGAAACCAGGCCCAAAGCAACGTCTCCAGCATAGCCAGCATCACCTACTTCCCACAAATTCACGGACTACAACACCACCGGGAGGGAGATCATTCCTCCAATAGCCAGTGATCTAGTCGCCGAAGGCAAAATATGAAGAAGCCCAGCCAACAAATCTCTGAGAGAATAGGAAAATTCGGGTAAAACCGCAGCAACACTGGGATTTATCCCTAGCATGGAAGAAAATTCCTCGTAGGTAGGACAAACTTCATCCAACCCAAAGCGAAATACATGGTCTTTGGGGTACCAAAATTGTACCGCTGCCATCAGCATGTTCCACTCAATGGACCGATTGTGCCACAAAGAGACTCGACGCATGTTGAAAGCATCGTAGTCGACATTATAAGAGCACATAGCTTTCAAGGCTTCGAGGTAGTTGGAAAACTCAATGCTACCAGGGTGATCCATCTTGCAGGACTAAGAGATAGTAGGCAAGTAAGTAAGAATATGAAGGTGTGATGAAAACACTCCACCCCACCCCTTTTTATACTTGAGAACCCTCACAAAAGACATAATCCCTGCAGAAATTGGAGGGAATCCTACCCCACAAAGTACCAAAAAGGCTGAAGAGGGAACTAATTAAAAGCACTGAATTGATGGGACTAGACTTGATTACCGATAGGCAGGAGAAGGGGCTTACCGATTGGCAACCCCCCATTTTTGGAAATTTTCCTTTTTCCTTTTTTATCAAAATCAGAAAAACCCAATAAAAATAAATTGATATTCTCAACAGAATTTCAAAAATCCTCTTCCACCCCCTATATAATTTTTCTCAAAATCCCAAAATATCCCTTTTTACGGTCTCAGCAGCAAGGTAAAAGCGCATGTGTGCATTCACTCATTCACCATTAACAAAAGATAATAATAAAGAAAATCCCATTGCAATGCATATATATATATTCTTTTGTGTTACATCAAACTTTGCAGGAAATAAAAGCAAAAAACAACGGGACTCAACCCTAACCCACATTCATTTTCTCTCTCTCTCACCTACCCTTCCCCCTCTCTCTAAGAGCTTCCACCCCTGCAAGGCGCTCTCTTTCTCGTACGGCGAGATGACGCACCACCGCTACCCGAGCTAGAGTCCTCCCCGAACGAAGCAGACGACACCAAGCAAGAAGGAACCGAGACTGCATCTCGAATATGGGCAGTCGCCGAAGATATCCAGTCTCAGATGTCCCTTAACCAAGTGGTCGACACCCGAACTTGCTGCAAAGGAAAAGGCAGAATCAGTATCAAAGAGGGATCAAAATAGAAAAGGAACCGAAAAGAGGAAAAGCACAGAAAGGTGTACCGCAGGATGAAGAACCTCCTCTATCAAACCCAACTCATCTGGATCCATCGCATGAGGACGATGCAACATGGGGACCATCCCTCCATCAGCCTACCGGATGTTGTACGAAGGGGTATGCAACCGCACAAAAGGAACCTCTCGATTCGCTGCCGTCGCAGATGCCGACAGACCACCGTCACTGTGAGGAGACCTCATCGCCCGACTTGAACCCACAGGAGGGAAAGGGAAGGCATCATATATGCTGGGCGCCATCAACCAGCTCTTCACAAAGTCCATATAGTCATAAGGTACTGCCGTATCAGTGTAAAACAAGTAGGACTCGCCGATCATCGCAGCGATCCTCGCATCCTCTGGCAACAACCTCTCCCACCTGATAGATGTAAGAGGCTGCGCAGGTGGTACCACCACCTTATCCTCAGAAATCTGTCAAACCACCCGCTCCCCTAGATACCAGGAATGGCCGAACTCATGCACCAACAAATGCCTTATTTGCGCATTTACCCCGGTTGCCCCCGTATCCTGAATGGCTGTCCCCTAAGGGTAAAAGGTCACCTGAAAATCCCTAGTAGGCATAAGTCAAAACAAAATCAGAACATGCCAAAAACCAAGACTAAAAAGGAAAGAGTCTTACCCTACCACTGGTCAGGCCATTCAAGACCTGACGCACCGCCTCCAGAGAGAGATCCCTTCGACTGCCGATTGGCCTTGCGCCATCGATACAATCGGCAGAAGTCCCCAATGGTATCGTCCTTCAAGGCGATCAACGGGTTATTACACCAAATCACCTCATAGAACCATGTCTGCCAAAGCCAGGAATTCACAATAAAAAAGAGACGCATAAGGAAAATGAGAATGCATGAAAGAAAAATCCCAAAATTAAAGGATACCTCGAGAAGATACGTGGCTCTTATAAAAGTTTGCCAGTAGCACCGGCTGAATGCATCCAAAGAAAAATAGAGGGTCGCCAAAGTCAGGCTCCCCCAATCATAGATAGTGATGTTCTAAAACATCCTCAAATACGGCAAGAACCATAAGTGCACGACGTCGCCGCTCGACGCCACCATGAAGCCTCCCAGCACCAGCAAAATGAATAATCGGGACATTAGCCTCACCTGCAGCCCGTCCTCCAAATCAACCTCCCTACTCAACAAAACATCCTTCATCAAGGATAGTCAGATGGAATCCCCAGAGACTATACTCCCTACGTCACCGAGCGCCGCCCTCACCGCCTCCGGTCGCACCCTCAGAGAGCGATCCACCTTTATCTGCTCCCCATCGCAATCCAGCCCTAGTAGTTGCTGCACGTCTATGGGAGTCACGGTCATCTCCCCAAAACCAAAATGGAAGGTGTGGGTAGTATCCCACCATCTCTCCCCCAAAGTACACAAGACCGCTGTCGAACGAGGCATCTCATCCAGCGCAGACGCCAACCTCCCAAAACAACTGATGATACTACCCAATGCACCACAGGTGGAAGATGCTCCCATATGTCCTTAAGCCCCATCCTCCCACGAGAATGCATGTTCTTCAAAGAGATATCAGACTGTCAAAAGAAAAAACCTCGTCAAAATTCAATAAGGAAGGAAAAATCACTAAAACGAGAAGAATGCCAAAAGTTAGGTTACTTACATAACCGCCAAGGTTCACCACCCTCGAGGAGCGATGACATGACGGCTCCCGTAGCAAGGTCCGATCATCCACAACCGACTCAAATGAGTCAAAGGAGTTCTCACTTCCTAAAGCAAGAGGCGCCCTGGCCCTCCACTCCACGTTCGCCCAGTTATCAACAGTCAACCATTCCCTATGCGCTGCAGTGCTCACAAAGGCAGCCATTACTTAGAGATCGGAATGATAGAACGATTTGCAGAGGAAAATCACAGAAAGAAAAAAGGCAAGAAGTTGTGAAAAATGAGGGGAATTCGCCCCAAGTATATAGGATGCTAAGGGTCATGCCGATCGACATTGACCCCCCACCCATCGATCGGCATTGACTCCTTACCTTCTCGAGGCAGTCCAAAAGTCCGTGCCATTGCCGAATGGCACCCTCTGCACCATGCCGACCGGCACCCCCCTTGAAATTTCGTATAAAAATTCCTAAAAAATACCAGAAAATCCTCAGATTATTCCTAAAAATCTCAAGAAGGATTTAGAACATTTTCACCAAGAAAATTTCACACTCCCTCAAGCGGAACCCTCATTTCCCCAGCGGAACTCTCAAAAACCAAGTAAAACTCCTCCCGACAATGTCCCCGAAAAATCTCTAAGGATCACCTCCTATCCCCCAAAGGTCTCAAACCTCCTCGAGCAATACGTCCAATACCTGGGCCACCTAATCACTTCCCTAGTGGAATTTACAGCATCAAACTTGCCTTCGCAAAATCTCCAAGATCATAAGGATTTCTCCAGCAATCGGCTCCCCGGCTCAAAACAACATCACGAGGTAATTTCCCTAGTGGAACTCCAGAAAGTCATTTTCAATGTCTCCAAAGGACACTCTACATTTTCCCCAGCTCATTCGCTATTCCCCAACTGAACCTAAAATCCAATCTTTATCCTCTCTGAGGTTAGAATTGACCTCAGTCTTGGATCGTCACCTTAGTTAGGTCAGAATTGACCTCGGTCCTCGGTCGTTACCTCTCTTTGGTCAGAATTGACCTCGGTCTTGGATTGCACCTTAGTTAGGTCAAAATTGACCTCAGTCCTCGGTTATCACCTCTCTTAGGTCAGAATTGACCTCGGTCTTGGATCGTCACCTTAGTTAGGTTAGAATTGACCTCGGTCCTCGATCGTTACCTCTCTTAGGCCAGAATGTACCTCGGTCCTCGATCGTCACCTCTCTTAGGTCATAATTGACCTTAGTCTTGGATCGTCACCTTAGTTAGGTCAGAATTGACCTCGGTCCTCAGCCGTCACCTATCTTAGGTAAGAATTGACCTCGGTCTTGGATCGTCACCTTAGTTAGGTCAGAATTGACCTCAGTCCTCGATTGTCACCTCTCTTAGGTCAAAATTGACCTCGGTCTTGGATCGTCACCTTAGTTAGGTCAGAATTGACCTCGATCCTCGGTCGTCACCTCTGTTAGGTCAGAATTGACCTCAATCTTGGATTGTCAACTTAGTTAGGTAAGAATTGACCTCGGTCCTCGGTCGTCACCTCTCTTAGGTCAGAATTGACCTCGATCTTGGATCGTCACATCTCTTAGTTCATAATTGACCTCGGTCTTGGATCGTCACCTTAGTTAGGTCAGAATTGACCTCAGTCTTGGATCGTTACCTTAAGCTCGTAGAATCAGCTTTGACCCACAAAATTGGTCATCTCACCTTAAGCCCGTAAAATCGGCTTCAACCTGCAGAATTTATCATCTCACCTTAAGCCCGCAGAATCGGCTTCGACCCACAGAATTGGTCATCTCACTTTAAGCCTGCAGAATCGGCTTCGACCTGCAGAATTTGTCATCTCAACTTAAGCCCGCAGAATCAGCTTCGACCCACAGAATCAGGTCACCCTCACCTTTAAGCTCACAGAATTGGCTTCGACCCGCAGAATTGGTCATCTCAACTTAAGCCCATAAAATCGGCTTCTACCTACAGAATTGGTTTTCACCAGCACACTCCGTAGGTCCTTAGAATCGGCCTTGAGCCTCTGAATTGATCATCCTCGCTCCCTTAGGTCCTCAGAATTGGCCTCGACCCTCCGAATTGGTCATCCTCCCTCAAAAGAATCATACGGTGTCTATTCGATGGCTATCGTTTGTTCCAAACTCACCCGTCGAGGGGCTCTATAGACACCCCATTCTGTCACCCCCTAAACTCTCCTTAGGTCCCTAGCACCTCCCTTCATCACTATAAACTCAGCCATCGGGCACTCCCACGCTCCGTTTGACCAAAAGTCAAAGTCTTCAGCTCGATTGAGACTGCATGAATCTTCGAAGGGAACTGAAACCCCTTTCCAACGGTCTACTTCATGCGTGATTCTGACTTACGGTATGGACGAATGATCCGTTTTACTTTGAGGGGTCACCGAATGCTTCCAGGACCCGATTGACCCAAGTCAATTCCCCGAACCAAATCAAACTCTTTGGAATGTCGAAGTACATCTCTTAAGATTTCTAACGGTCTACCCCATGCATGATTTGAACTTACCATGCGGATGAACGATCCGTTTGCGTCTGACGATTCCCTGTCCAATGGACTGACGAACGCTTCCGAGCCATATTTGACCCAAAGTCAAACTCCCAAACCCGGGAGCAGTCCAAAGGACTTTAAAAGGTATTTGAATTACCTTTCCAACAGTATGCCCTGTGCGCAATTCTGATCAGCGGTTTGCGTTTTGCGGCCAATTTTCTGAAAAGGCCTGAAAGACAGTGCCAAACGGTAGGTCCCAAACCCTGCCTATCGGTAGTGTGCCTAAACGCACATGCCGATTGGCAAGAACAGGGATATGCCGATTGACAATGCCCTGGGCCTATAAAAAGGAGGCCTTACCTCACTTGCAAAGGGAGCCCAAATCTGATAGGTTTCACTTTCAGCATATCCAGAACACCTCTCTCGAAGTCAGTGCGAATTCCACACCCAAATCCGTTTCCAACCTTCACTTTTCATCATCATTTTCATCAAACTTGATGAATTCACTATCCTCCATCATCATCCAAGTCTAAGGGCTGCTCTCCAACATTCAAGATCAAGCAAAAGATCTTCATGAAGGTCCAATTTTCTCAACTCTCTCCTTAAATTCTCATAAATTCGCAATAACTTGTTTTATTACTTAGCACTTTTATTATCTCATCTCACACATCCTAATATACTTTTTATTTAGTATTATTGCACATCTTTATTTTCATATAAATAAAAACCCAAAAATAAAAATAAAAAGAGGGTTTGCTCATAAATTCCAAACGGGAATTCTCATACTTTTCTTACACTTTTCTCACAACTAAAACACTTTTTCTACACATACACACACACACACACACACACACACACACACACATACACAAATAAGAGAATCCCCCGATTGAATTTATGGGATAAACCCCACCGCTCATTTTGCATGCGAACTACGTGGACTTTGATGCCTCTATAGGCTACGTAGGTATCTCGGGGTAAAACCCGAGACTCGAGTCCTATTTTTACTATTTCTCTTATTTTCTATTTTCTCTAAACTCCACTCTCTTATATCATATATATACATATATTTGTTCTTAGTGGCGTATTATTCAACATGCGTTATCGTTCCATTATGACGGTCAATGTAAGGATAATTGCGTAAATCCTATTTTCTAATATTTTTATACCTTCCTATGGATGACTCGCTTTACCTCTTCCAAGTTACAAGTCGATGATTCCTATATCCACTATATATACACATGCACACACATCACGGGGAAAATAAAAGGAAAATAACAAAAATTCATGAGAGACCGAAAGGGCAGAATGGGTGCCTAACACCTTCTCATTTCGTAACTTATCCTCCGGACTCCTTTTTGAATCATTTTGGTTTCGTATGCATCAGTATGTCTTTGGATACTATCCTTCGGGATGGCTTCCCCTTTTTTTTTTGTCTGTTTTGAGTAAAATAGACTGGCGACTCTAATCTCTCTGCATTTTTCACCTCACCCAAATGACGTCGGCCGAAGCGCTCCCGAGAGGGATGCGTGGGACCTAGGATCCACCCATCGCGTGCCCGCCCGCCGCGAGGATTCGGGGAGGGATGACCACATAAATAACCCTCACTAACGTGATTCTCATTTCAACATGAATAAAACAATCCTTTATGAATAGACAAAATGACTTTCCATGGTTTTAAGAATAAAACCACAACACGGGGTACTTTTGAGGCCTCTTTCATTTTTGGGGTATCATTATGAGGTTTGAATTACGACCATATAGATGAGGAAGTCTACTTCTTCTTTTTGAAAAAAATAATTGTTTGGGCTTTAACTTAGTTTATAGTCGCTCTAGCTTTTGGATTAATTCGTCAAAGGTGATGGGTATTGTTTTGTGTTCAACTTGGATGGAGTGGGGACTTGATACACTTAATTATTGGTGGAATGACATTGAAGATGTATGACATTACTACTATTACTCAATGTGACTCTGGATAAACGTTGTTTATTGTATTATCAACCTAATTCATGAAAGTATGTGGTGTTGATATCTGCTATGGTAGCGAAAATGAACTTGTGAGTAGAAATGTACCTTTCCAGGAATGGGTTAGCTAAGGGAGAGGATTAATAATATTAGGTGTAGATGATTCTTTGATCTGTTGAGTCTTACATTGAGTATTCATTCGATAATGTCTGTAAGTCTCTCTCCAAGTATTCGACTTTAGAGGACAACTCTGGTGGGTATAGTATGATGTTTCAGATAATATTAGCAGCTTCACATAACATATCACCATAATTATATCTAAGGCATGAGTTTTCTGGGATTTTAAAATAGTAATTACTAACAAATAATTGGAAATTAAATGATTTGACAAGGCAACTAGGGTTTTGATTATTTTCAGTGTCATAAGGATATCCCGTATCATTCACGCTTTTGGGAAGGCAAGAGTATGACCATTGCAATAATCCCTCTGAGGGTGGGTATCCTCAATCTATAATTTCTTGATGGAGCTCGATGATGTTAACATCTCTATAGTTCAACCCCACTATGTTATAATGATGGGTCCGGGGAGAGGGTATATCGAAAAGAAGTCGAAGAAGACCTGATGGATGGGATGTCCTAGAACATCATAACATACTTCCTCCTCTTGCATAGACTATCATCCAAAGATGACGAGCCACTTGCTAACAAAGGTCGTGCGTTGCAGTTCTTTTTGAGATGTATCCCTCATGATTGGTTAAATAAGGTTTCATACATTTCCACTACTGTGTTTGAGTTTCTTTAAAATTTATGCTTACGCTTTTTACTTTAACCCAAATTTTTGTCTATGCAGGATAGGTTCAATGAAAATTAATATTCCCTACTCATTCAATCCTAATAATTTGCCTAGTGAATGAACTCATTAGCTCATAATGTCCTAAATCTTTTGATCAAGAGGGGATTCAACCGCACATTTTGTTGTAGATCTATTGTTGGTGATTAGAAGTCCATCGAAGTTATTCGTGAGAGCATTCCTATATGGTTGGCAACATCTATTAACTTTGTTGTGAGAATCCAAGATATTTATAGGGGTACCTTTGAGTTGGTCAAGACTTATGGAACTTAGCGGCCCAGGCCTAATACAATAAATCGAATGGGGTCTATACTAGGGTCCGAGTTATCGTTGATGACATAGACTACCTTATGTCGGAATGATCTAGACTCTAGATCATAATGAAGGTTTATGATTGTGCATGGTGAATTGGTTCTTGTGTGCCTAATTGTAAGCTTGGAAGAAGTATAACATTATCCAAGTTTTCCATTGATCCTATTTTTTTAGGCTCACTCCGTAAGAGTAAGTCTATATTCAGGTGTAAAGAGGGAGACATGGGTAGGATTTTTATTATACTTTTCAGATGGCCTACTTGTTGTCCGTTATCCTGACAGCATTTATCTTCCTCCTTGACTTTTTGGTGTCTTGCCTCAATTTTACACAGTATGTTATTCTCTTATTGGCATTGCTTAGTGAGAATATAAGTCATAGGGGGAGGCTTGACATATATGAGGGATTAAGGAAGGGAACAAGTCTCCATCAGATTTAGGATTATATGTCTTCCAATTCAAAGTAATAGTCTTAATTTTGCTCAAGTGATGATAATATAATAATGGTAGGATCTTTGAGTATCATAAACTCAACTAGGCAAGAAATTTGAGTTCATAGTGGTTAACATTCAGGTAGGATAGAAAGTGCATGACACAGAGATGGATGGTCAAGTGATTAGTGGTGGGTTTAATATATTAAATGAGATGGCTTATATGGAATTGTCTGGGAATTTTAGGAAAGGACATTGGTTGATTATATGGGTGGGTCCTCATCCTCAACTTACGATGAATGGGGATAATGAGTTAAGAAGTGTCAGTGTTTTGGGTCGGGGCATTAAAGAAACCATTAGTTTTTAGTTTGGGTATATGATATGGGAGGGGATTCTGGTGACATTAGGTTTATGAGGAATTAATATATAAGGTTTTGGATTACATGCCGAAGTTATATTAAATTCTTCGTGATATGGCCCAACCCTTAGTATAGCTGTATTGTGTGTTCAACTGCCCGCTTCTATTAGGTTTGATCAGAAGCAGTCTTGGGTTTAGGGGATTTAGGCGCTCATCCAGAATCAATGTTTCATAGACTTGACTTAAGGGAGATTACATATTAGAGAAGACTATGTGAGTGTTGGGATTTTATTCTTAAAACCATGTATCACGTTTACTTTTTAGTAAAGGCATGTCAGGTCATTTTCAAATAATAATCATGATTACGAGAATGCCTTATATTTATGATTAAATATATTTTATCAATACTACAAGAACCTGTTTAATGGTTTAATAATTTGTGCAATAGTTCAAAAGAGGACTGCGATCGGTACATCCAGGAATGTATTGAATAGGACCACCTATGAGATTTAAGTCTAAGGGTTGTCTTGATTAGACTTAGGTAATATCACACAATTTTGCAAAGGGTTCATCGATTCTTAATCCTGAGGGGTTATGAGGATTGGAGCACTTGCATGATTATTGCTTTCATTATTATGTCTATAGTTCAATAATAAATCGGGCCAATAAATCCCTGTAAGCTGGGAAATGGTTGTGTGAGTATTTCTGAGATCATAATTATGAGGAATCTATGTCCAAGAGATATAATGGATTGTGATACCCCCTAATAGACTCATATGATTTTTCTACCAGTAAAACCTGTCCGATGGATTATTTTGTAATCCGGTGGAATAGTAAAAAGTTACATTTTGAGAATCAAGGAATTGATTAGATGCTGGTTAAAATCGATTAGCGATAAATTTATTTGACCAAGAGGGTATCGAACATTTAACGTGGGGAATTACATATTGTACCATAATTAACTTTGCAAATAAGACCTTTTTAAGTGACTTAGCGATAATTAATTTGGAGTCCAGTCGTGATTATTAAGGGGAGGTAATGATGATTAAATAAAGAAAGAGAATAAATACGGTAAATGTAATTGGAATTTTCGAGTACTTATTAACCAATTTAATTATTTATCTTGGGTCCTTAATATTGTCAAATACCAAAGTAGAAGCCCAATTTAGGGTATTGGTGTAAGATAGGGTTTTAGGGTAATTGTCCGTTATAGTGAAATGCGCTAGCTTCTAATATGGATGGCCCAAAATACACACAACCAACAATTTTTTTAATATAACTTTTCAAATTTAATTAACCTAACAATTAAACCGATAGTTGTGTTAAATAATTTGCCAATTTTTATCTTACCTACGCATGAATCTAGGTGATAGTAAGAAAAAAATTAAACAACCATACAACGGCCAATGTACCAGAAAAACCCAAATGGAAAAAACCTCAGACGACCCAGCAATGCAAATTCATTAAGTCACGAGTTACACAAGGCCACGACAAAAGACTTACACAACCGATTTGACTCCTTTAAGCCTTGACGTGTCTTCCTTCCTTCGACTTTTTGCACTACAACATGTAGGAGTCCATCTACACACTGCCATGACATGTGAGTCCACACATGCCTTAGTTTTAACCGACCTGGGCTCAGCAAACTATCAACGGATCGAACACCGAGTCCACCGCTTCAAACCGTCACACACACGGAGTCCACTGTATTTAAACAAGCGAACGATCAATGGATTCCACCACATGAAACTCTTCTCAATCAAGATGATGAGAAAAACAAACTCGGTGAAAAAATTGAAGATCTCAAAGAATATAAAGATTAAATATTGGATCTCAAAGCGTTTAGCTGTAAAATAAGGTTTGGAGGCTTTTGGATTTATATAAGAAATTAATATTCACCAAAACTCTCATTGAAAACTGTTTCCAACGCTCCTATTTATAAAATATTCAAAAATTGAGGTGGCACAATGAATGAGGCAACTTGTTCGAACAAAAATAGAGGGTCTTTCGAACAAAGTTAGCAATCTCGTTCGAATAGGATATCAAACAACCTTTGAACGACATTTTTCTTTAAAATAGGAAAGTCTCGTTTGAATTTCATTTGGACCTCGTTTGAATGAGAACGCATAAATCGTTTGATCATGTCAAACATCTGATTTAAATGGACATTGAAAATTCATTTGAATAAGTTTAAAACTCGTTTGAACTACTTTGTTAAAGAAACACTTATTCTTTAAAAATCATTTTAAGAAAAAATGGTCTCAAATATTATTTTAAAAATAACACCCGGAAAAGTTCCAAAGATCGAAAAAATTATGCATTCATACCTCATGAGATTCTTGAATGTTAAAGACAAAACGTGGCGCAAAACATGACACATTGATGTAGATGTTCTAACTTGGCCGCAATGGTCTTCAATCAAACACATCATTGGCTTTAAAGGATAAACCTTCTCAAGACCTAACCTATGACTCAAATGGTTTCATCTAAACGTAATTAAGTTAATTTACAGAAATTTGTCCTTAAAAGTCTCTCCCTTTGGCTATTCCGGGACAAAACATAAAAAAAACTATGGGCCATTATGCTCATCTAAAGACTCAATCCCAACCCCCAAAGAAAAAAGTACAGATACTTTACAGGCACAAATGTTGAGTAACTTTTCTCTTGTGAAACTTTGCCACATCATTACAACCCTGCACACTTAAAAATACCTTCCAAAGGCAATTTGAATATATAACAATATCAACTGCATATGAAAAACCCTTCACCTCTGTTTAATCAATCTCCACCTAAGATGGGACGTCTCCCCTTAAGGTTAAAATTTCTCCCCCCAAGTTAAAGAGTTAGATACCATTTCCCACCTCGTTGTTCAAGAATAAACAAATATAAAGATGGAAAATATAAACAACTTCTCCCCATAAATGTAACATAAAGGAAAACAAGTATATCATGTAGTGATGTGAAGTGAAACACAATGACAAATAACTCGGCAACACAAGCACAAATAATCCAAAGAATGAACAAAAGATACCAACTTTGATGCATAAATGAGATACCAATGATAGCAAGCAACCAAAGATACCAATGTGATCATATAACATGCCAATATGAATTGAAGATTAAGCATATGACAAATATGGGTTAAAAGCAAATGCAAAGACTCAAAAACAAAAGACACTATATATAACCAATCATATACCAATGAAGCACACAATATATAGGTATAAAGATCACAAAAGACACAAAATACATAAGCTTTCCACACTAGCATATTTTCACATGTCTAAACAAAAGTGGTACGAAGTGAAGGGGCGTGAACTAAAAATAAAGAAAATATAACCCAATCACTCAAAACATGTCCAGGGAGTTCTGTTTGACCGCATTAATTTATCAAACTTCGGTTTAATATTAAGTGACAAATGAAGAACTCATAAAGGATAAATATACACAATTCATAATAACCTAGAAAATATTGATGATTCTACGATCAATAGCGTCAAAACAATTAGGCTTAACTTCATTGTGAAAACCCATTGATCTTCAACTTAAACACCCTCAAAACAAAAATATATCATTTTTTGTCTCATTATTTTTAAGATATCAATTTTGAAGAGTCAAAAAACAATTTGGCCTTGATAGTATTATCTTTTCTTTTGCCTCTCTTTTTCTTTTAGTCTCTTGCCAATGGTGGCCCATCACGCAAGGAAGATTTGTCTCTTCGTAGCCCTTTCTCATTGCACCCTCATATTTATCAAATAAACACAAACTCTCGGACAATGGTTCTTACATGGGCAAATCCCCCATAGTCGAAAATATATACAAATGACAAGATTGATAGGAGAAAAACTCACTTAGCTCATGTAAAATATGTAGTTATAATACTAAAGAGCACGTGAAAAGTGTGTGCGGAGGCATATACAAAGTGAATCCAATTAGAAAATCAAAGTCGAACAACTCTATGCAAGCATGAGTAAGAACAATCCTACCCATTGAAAACCATAATCAAATATCCTAATCATGTGGAAACATGGAACAAATGGGATTCAAATGCACCGATATGTCACACAAAATGTGTAAAATCAAACTACAGAAAAGTCTTTTTGGCTTTTTAAACATTTTATAAAAAATGACTCCAAATTCAAAAGCACCTCAAAATACAAATAAAATATTTTTGTCTTTTTCTCAGTAAGATAAACTAAAAGAAAATCAAAATAAAAAAGACTCAACCATCATACAACTAGCAATAAGATATAACATGAAGCACAAAATCTAGTATATGAAAACTTTTGAACACAATCAACCATTAGATTTAGCATGAGAAGTATCATGTGCAAGCATGCGAGAATAAAAAAGTATAATGCACAATTCCTCCAAATCTGATTTCCTAACTCACATAGGTGTAACGTAATAGTCTTGGGATTGGGTTATCTTGGTGACTCTAGACTTAGACTTCCTAGGACCTTTTCTAAGATCAAAGAAAAAATGCCTACGATAACCTTTCCTACCATAATGTGTGCCACACGAGGAGGAATGTTACTTAAGGGTTTACCTTTTCTAACGTCCTTAGCATTGGTTGACCCTCTCAACATATTGGTATTTCCTTTAGTAGCATAAGCAATGGGATCATCGAAGCTAATTCAAAAATTATCATATATGATTCAGACAGTTACTAAAATCATATCAAGCTTCTCCGATCTAGATTCCAAATCAAATTTGATGTGACTCGTGTCTCTAAATATCTCCTCTAACTCCACTATCACAGACTCGATCAAATGAAGATAAACTTCAAACTCAAGGGAATATTTCTTTAAAACCTCCATCAAACCATAAAGGTGATCTCTTTCCCTGAACATATTTGAGCTTCTCCCGCAGAGTCTTCTCACGTTCCCTAAGATCCTTAATCAATTTACTATCATTCCTTATGGTACATTCTTTTAACATAATGTTCAATTTCAAGTTGTCCTTTTTTTAACATTAATGACTCCACATATAAGTTAGGAAAGGTAACCTGAAGCTCACTCTCCTCCTCCCCTTTTCATCTTCTTCTTCATCATTCTCTTCACCACTCACTTGGGATTCACACAATTCGCCCTCAGAATCGTTCTGCATAAAGTTATCTTCATCGAAAGAATTTTCATTAGGGTTCACATGATTGGCCATAAATGTTGTGTAGTTACGCTCAACGAGAGAATTAGGTTCCTCTTCTGATTCACTATCACTAAGGGTAACATTGTATGCCTTCAGTTATTGCCTTCCCTCTTTAGCTTAGTAGGACACTCAACTACAATATGGCCATAAACCTCACACCCAAATCATCTATTTGATTCATAAAATTATCATTACAATTTTAGGGAATTTTATAGCCTTATTAAATGATTTTTCTCAAACTTCTTTTCATCAACTTTCGATTATTTTTCAAACTTAATAAATTTTCTAAACTTCTTAACAAACATGGCCATATCATCAGGATCAATATTAGACTCATAATCTGAAATAGGTGTTTCCACCTTCTGGGATTTCAAAGCAATGCCCATATCTTTCTTCATCTTTTTGGAAGAAAACACGTAAAGCTCATAGGTTTGAAGGTCACACATATGCTCTTCGAGTTACGTAGAGTTAATGGTACCTGAAGAATTCAAGACACCCAATTTGGGATTAAATCTTTCAGGTAAGGATCTTAAGATTATCTTGACAACCCCGCTGTCTGGTATTCCCTCTTCCAAGTTAAAAGACGAGTTAAGTATATCAGATAGTCTCGCATAAAACTCATCAAAGGTTTCGGTCTCCTCCATCCTAATAGTTTCAAATTGAGTGGTGATATTTTGGAGTTTGGAAGATTTAACCGCACTATTCCTCTCATGGGTGAGTTGGAGTATGTCCCTAACCTCTTTAGACATTTCACATGTCATAATACGACGAAACTCCTCCGGTGTGACCGCACAAAACAAAGCATTCAAATCATGAGAATTGTAATTACTCAACTTGTGCTCATCCTCCCTCCAGATTTTATGAATTTAAGGACATGATGTTCACCTACTAAAGTCCTGGGTGGGGTCCACCCATTAACTACATCTAACCATACCCTCTTATATATGGACTTTAAGTGAAGATTTCATTGCGCTTTCTAGTAGGCGTAGTTAGACCCATTAAATAAAGGTGATATAAAAAATGACTGATCCTCCATAAAAAACCCTCCCAATTCACGCCTAAACAAATTATATACACCTTCTCTGATACAAATTTCAAAAGCGCTAACATCTAACATGGATGGTCCAACACACACATGCAAAAAATTTTATAAATTTTCAAATTTAATTAACCCAATTGAAACATGGAACCAATTAAATCGATAATTATGTTAAACATTTTGCCAAATTTTATCTTACCAAATTATGAATCTATCGCAAGAATAAAATTAAACAATCACACATTTTGCGAAATTTTATCTCACCTAAGCTTGCATCAAGAATAAAATTAAACAATCACACAACGCCCAATGTACGAGGAAAATCCAGATGGGAAAAACCTCAAAAGACCCATCCACGTAAATTCACTATATCAGGAATTACACAAGGACACGACAGAAGACTAACACAACTGGCTCGACTCCTTCAAACCTATATATGCCTTTATTCTTTTGACCTTCTGCACAGTGAACACGTACAAGTCCACCTACACAGTGCCACAATACGTGAGTTCCCTCACGCCTAGATATCCAACTGATCTAGGCTCAGAAAATCGTCAATGGATCAAACTCTAGGTCCACTGCTTCAAACCGCCACACACATGTAGTCCATCGTATGTAAACAAGCTTGGAGTCCACCACACGAAACTCTTCTCAATTAATATGATGAGAAAAATAAAGTAGTTGTAAAAGATGGAGATCTCGAAGCATATACATATTGAATCTTGGATCTGAAAGTGTTTGGGTGTAAACTAGGGTTTGGGGGCTTTTGGATTTGTATAAGAAATCAATTTTCCCTAAAAATCACAATGAGAACAATTGCCAACACTCCTATTCATAGAAAACTCAAAACTGTGGTGGAATAAAAAGCGAGGCAATCGTTTGAACCAAAAATAATGTGTCATTCGAATGAAGTTACCAATCTCGTTCAAACAGGAGATTGAATGACCTTTGAATTTACATTTCTCTATAAAGCAGAAAAATCTCATTTGAAGTTCGTTTGAACCTCATTTGAATGAGAACTCATAGCTCATTTCAATATGTCAAACATCTCATTCGAACGAGCATAGCGAATTTGTTTGAACATGTTTAAAACTCATTCAGACGACTTTGTTAAAACAATTCTTTAAAATGGCCTCAAACATTATTTTAAAAACAACACCCAAAGAAGTTCCAAGAATCAAACAAGATATGCACGACAACTCATGAGATCCATGGACATTGGAGATAAAACGTGGCATAAAATATGGTACTGTGATGTAGACGTTCTAAGTTAGCCACTACGGCCTGCAATCAAACATGTGGTTTTGAAGGATAAACCAACTCAATACCTAACCTATGACTCAATCCTTTTTGTCAAAATGGAATTAAGTCAATTACATACGAATTGACTCGATTCAAAAATTCGTCCTTACATGTGGAAGGTAAAGAGGGAGAGGAAAAATAATATTCACATTTTTATAAAGGGGTGACGAGAGAAAAAGTGAATTCTCACATATTTCACCATGGTGTCATTTCCAAGAGTGATCACACATAAGGCTTACTTTGGGTGGACCATATATTAGAATATTCGAGATGTTCAGAGCTATCTACCAAGGTTTTTCAAAGATCTTGGAGGGCAATAAGATCTTCATCTTCTTCAACCCATTTCTCCATGTACAAATCACAACAAGATTCTAAATTGTATTGTTTCTTGAAACCCTAGGTCTATTCTTTAAATGTAGTTCTTATTTCCTTTCTAAGGCACGATCAATCAAAGATCTTAGGTATGGACTTTTTCCATGTTCTAAATATCAATCCCGTTTCCCTAACAATGAGGATGATCATTGACTAGAGGCATTGCACGATAGGGGTACAATAGAGGTTTGAGATTGTAGGGAGCCACATCAGCTATAATAGTGAGGTGGCCACTTGGCCCAAGGTAAATCCCAATAAATTTGATGATATGGAAAGTAGAGTCTCTAGGTGAGACCTTCTTTGCGATAAAATGATTGGATGACTTGCAAGCCTCCTCCAAAGGTTATTTTATATCCTTAGTGGCTTAGTTCTCTTATGTAGGATACTCTACATAATTAACAGCCTTGAAGTAGAGGATCACATATCCTCAGTTCATTTTGTACATCATCTCATGGGTTATTTATAACCATCCCAATCTTATCATATTCATACAAAAGATTAACCATCCGGGAGGCCTTTTCCCTCCAATGGGTGATAAAGGATCGAAAAGTCTCGATCAATTTGTTTAGGAATTTTGAGGTACTTCCATCTGATACCCAACTCCTTATTTTATTCGTACTGCTTCAAAAACGTTTGATGTACATTTTCACATACCATCATGGTTCCTTCCCTTTTCATCCCCATATACCAAATGAAGGCACCACTAGCCATGATTGTAACGCCTGACCCAAATTTAAGGGTTAATTGTGGGTCAACCCAGTTTAGTCCGACCGCATCAGGTGTGAAGTGATATGTAATAACCTAAATAAGGTTTCTAGTCCATTTTAGTTTTTTTGTAATTACCAAGTGAGCATACAGTTCCATTTTCAAAACATTTGAGCACAATAATAACTAGTGTAGAACCTATTAGGAATATCTTGGATTTTAAGTAATGAGATCTACTGCTTACATGTAAAATTCCCTTTGTAGAAGGAATATCAAATAAAATTCTGTAACAAATGGAACAAGGTGAGTCAATTCCCAATAAGGGTTCCCAACATATATGCAATATAAAAATGAATGACAGAAAGAACGAATACAATACTACAAACAATATAATTCTAACCCAATTCTACATGCAACTATTATACGGTACATGCATTGATGATACGAGAAATTGTCAACTTGTTATTCTCGTACCAACAATCAAGTGTAAAATACGTAATAAGTAGATAAAGCAAGTAAAGAGAGATAAAAGAAAAGATATAGAGTGGTTCGGCTATTAAAATGAGCATACGTCCACTTTGGTGCTACACTCTCATTATATGCGTTGTAGTACAAATTTACAATGCCGTAATAGGCGTACAATGTAGATGAGAGAAGAGAATACATGTATGTGATGATTCTGGGAGTTCCAAAGAGATGACCGTGATGCCGGTGAATAGGCTCCAAGCTGTACAAAAGGAGTGTGGGGTGTTTAGTAATGCCTCCCCAAGTGTAGTGATCTCTGGGCTAAGTATTGGTCAAGTTAGGTCCTCCATCTTGAGGTGTGGACCTCTATTTATAGTAGTTGTAGGTACTGCATTGTTGCTGTAAATGGAGTGGGGATGCAGTTAGCTATGCTGTAAGGCAGCGGCCGCACTCTATGACATGTGAATGAGAGGGGCTGCATCCTATAGCAGATGGGGCTGCACCCTATAGTATGTAGGTCCCTGGCACATAAGTACGCACCCTGTAGTATGTAATTATAAGTCTGCGATATTATATACTTGTAAGTCTTAGTGTAGAACTCTCCGCGGAAGGGTGCTATATTTTTCATATCAATAAGCCCCCAAGTCATAGTGCCAAGAGATAGCGATTCGGGCTGCGGATGAGTAATCGAGTCTTCTCAAGATGCTGCGGCATTTCAAAGGCAACGCTTCATCTTCCCGTGACCTCTTATATAAATGGCAACTGTCCGTGGCCTCCATTACCTTTCCAATTATTCTGAGAGCATTTTGAGAGAAAAGTTTTGCAATTTCTTCCTTTGAGATTTTTGGTGATCTTTAGGCGGCTGTTCAAGCGGTTCAAGGCTGAGTAACTAGTGGTTCAAGGGTGAGAAACACCCAAGTCTTCTTTTCTCGTTGGTTTACAGCTAACAAGTCAGAACTCCTTGATTTCTACTTTCTTTGACTGCTCTTGTTGGTTAATTATTCTTCTTGATTTTTGTTTATGAATTCATATTCTTGCTGAACTATTTTAAATAACTAATCCTGAATTAAAGTGTTACTTGAGTTGCTAAATTCATGTTGAAATGAACTCATCTTATTGCTACATTGAAATGATCTTCAATTGATGAAATTAATTGCTAAACCCTTAATAATAAAATAAACCCTTAATATTCCATTGTTGACCCAAGAAGAAACTGCTGTTGACTAGGCTTAGATCCTTAGTATTTTTGAATTCCCAGTTTGTAGGATTGAATTATTACACAAACCAATGATATACACTTGTGTTGGATCATACAGTAACACCCCGTGTTTTTATTATTTAGTTTTAATAATTAATCAAAAAATTCGGAAAAAATAAATTTTTGAATTTTATAATTTTTTATTGGTTAAATATGTTGGTTATGATTTTAGAAGAATAAAACTTCAAGCGTAATATATCGGAGTTAAAACGGATTTTATATGAATTTTGAAATATTTGTCCCTTATAATTTTTTTAAGCGAAACAGTCAAAATAACTGGGCGATCGATCGATCGACGCCAGGGGTCGATCGATCGATCTTAACAGTTTTCGTGCCCTACAATCCCTTTTTTTGACGAATTTGGTTACTGATAATATGCAAATATTGCGTATTTAATCCGTCGAACCTATGCGTTTTAGCCCCCTCGGGTGCCTTAATCTCTATATTTATGCCCGTTAACCAGTCAACCTCGGTTTATACTATTAACATGCTATATGAGGTATAATTGGTCTTTTGTAGGTATTTAGGTACCAAGTATGGAGTTCGAACACATTTCGGTGAAGTTCCGTACGTAATTGCACATTCAAGGGCAATCTGGTCATTTCACAATTGGGTACCTGGCCCGACATCTACATGGAAGTTGTATCCCTCCTCGCAAGCTTCGCGTGGCCATGAACGATGCCCGATTCTGATTCATAACGAAGAAGTTACGGCGTTTCTAGCGAAAGGAAAAACAAAGGAACCAAAAGAGGAGGAGGAAAAGAGAAGAAAAGAATGCATAAGCTGCTGCTTGGCTCACCCCTGATTGATTGATCGATCGACGCTTTTGGTCGATTGATCGATCCTTCTGAAATGTTGAAATTTGGCCTTGATCGATCGATCGACAAAAGGGGTCGATCGATCGATCCCTTGTTTCAGCAGATATTTTTGCCTTCTTTTCTTTCTTGTTTTCTTTTATTCCAACTTACAATATAAGCTAATTTTGTTGTAATATCAGATATACTTAGTTTTAGAATACATTTTAGGTTAGGGTTTGGTTTGGAGATCTCATTTTCTCTTCTTCTTGGGGTGACAACCAATTGGTTTTGTAAGATTGAACTTTCCATCTCATTTACCATTAATATAGTTTTGTTCTTCATTTTTCCTTGATTTGTAGAATAATTTCCATGCTTCCTTAATTAGTTTAATTACTTTATTACTTGCTTTCCTAGTTTAATTAGTATAAATTAGCTTAGTTCATTATGTGCCTTTATATAAATAGGGCCGGGATGTTGTTCAGCCATTAACGGGCCCCGAGCTTCGAAAATTAGGTTTTGTGCAAAATTGTGTTTAATTGAACCCGCGCGAATTAAAGTCGGATTATTACGTATATAACTGTCTTTATCTTGCAACGCTAGTGTTTATAGCGATAATCCGAGTTTAATCCGCATGCGACCAATTTTCGATTAACTGTTTATTCTCGCAACTTTGGCTTGAATTCCTTATTGTGTGAAGTTTATGATTAACTGAAAATGCTCGATTAAATTGCTTTCGATCCGGAATTCTGATTATTAGTTGTTTCGAGCCGTATGGTTGGATGATATCCCGATCCTCTCTTTACTTTTATTTAGACTCAACTTATTCTTTTCTTTTATTTCCTAGCACACGTCGCCTTTTTATACTTTTATTCCTGGATTAATAATTTGTTACGATCTATCAAACTTTCTCTGTGGATTCGATACCCGACTTACCGTTATACTCACCAGTTGAGTGTAGTCGTAATTTAGGTTTTCTTGTATTGAGGCGGTGAATCGAATTCAACGATCGACGTTTGACACGCGCCGCTTTTCACGCTTGATTAAAATGGCGTCGTTGCCGGGGAATGTTTTGTTATAGATTGTAATTGTCTTATTATTTCGTAGTATTTTTTCTTTTGTATTTGTATTCTTTGTTTTAACCTTTTTTGCAGGGCTTCTACATTTGAGCGCCTAGAAATGGTTGAATTTCCCCGTCGCACATTGCTTTGTGGAATTTTCCCACTCGAGCTTTATTTTAGGGTAAGCATTTCTTATTCTAATTTTTCTGGTAATCCTAATGATAATTCTCAAAATTTCGGTAAACCTTTGACTTTTGGTCAATACTTACAAGCCCAAAAAATTGCAACATCTAAAATGACATTGGGTGAGTATTACAAAAGTCAAAGTTTGGATTACATTAATTTTGGGAATGATTATCTCGATTTTGGGTCGCAAGATCCTTATGATAAGAATTTTGAAATGAATTGCAATCATTTTCAAAATTCTTATGTTAATGATTTTGATTGTAGTCCCGAGAACAATTTTCAAAGTTCTCATTTGCAAGAATCCGCTCCTCGCCCCATGACTTTCGGTGAGGGGTTGCGCATGCTTGAAAATGAGAGAATTGAAAATCATTATCGGGAAGAAAACCGTTGTTGGAACCATGATTTGGATTTATTATTTGAATTCGACGACGATTTTTCTTTCGAGACTTTTGAGCTCGAGGAATGTTTTGAACAAAATGAGGTACTTTTGCCTACTTTGGAACAAACCATTCTTGACTTGACCCATGGTATAGTAGAGAATGAAAATGAGGATGAAAGGGGCATATTATCCATTTACAATGAACTCGTTTCTTCTTTAATTCTCAAAGTAGAAAGTTTCATTGTAAACGATCCTATTTCTTCTGAAATTCAATTTTCAAGTGATGATAACTCATTGTCTGAGATTGAATTTCTTTCATCCCCGTCTTTATTCTATACTGTCACACCAATTCTAGCACCCGATGAATCGGTTCAAAACTCTACAGTTCCAAACCGTTTCATCGACGAGGAGTACTAGCTCGAGCCGCCTTCCATGACGACATCTTTTCCCTCATGTGCGCTGCCTCCCATTCCAACTTTAAAATACTTGGAAGATGATTCAATTTTTCTCGGCCCACACGTGTATTTGTCTCCCTGCCTATCCAGATCCCCCATCCTCCCTCCCAAAGTTTCAATTAGGGATGGTTCACTTTTATCGCCTTACACATGCCTTCCGTTGTTTGAACGAAATTCCTATTTTTCGGGAGGCATGCATGTTCGGGAGGGTCCACCGTCGATCCGTCAAAGTCAAATTGTGTTTTGGATGGACCCTCCAAAATTTTAACTTTTAGTATCTAGCTTTTGGACATCCTATGTGTAACTTGTATATACTAACTTCTTCATTTTTATTTTCTCTTAATTTAGCCTAGTGTAATTAGTTAATCTCCTTTTACTTCTTTTTGTATGCTTGGTTCTAACTCTTTTGTAGGTTCAACGGACTTGAATTTGCGGAGACTATGCGCCCCGACACACATTACTTAAGAAAACAATGAAAAAAGTCACAAAAATATTTTTTCTTAATTTTACACACACGCATTCTCACGCATTTGCATTTGTTTTTCTTTTTTCTTTTATTTTATTTTCCATTTTGTTATGAACATGGGTGTGTGTCACTCATCGTATATATTTTTCATTTTTGGTTACATATGTCTATCTCTGTGCATAGTTAGCCCAATTCTTTGTTTTTTGTTTTTTATTTTTTTATTTTTTTATTTGTATGTTTATGTTGATATACTTATATATATATATTTTATACTTATACCCCCATAATTGCAATTCCCCCCCCCCCCCCCCACAATTAAAATTGGAGGCAGTAGGTAATTAACTGCTTGGTCGATCGATCGATCGACCAGTTAATTGCCGAGATCTGCTTCTTTTTTCCCCTTCTTCTTGTATTCTTTCTTCTCTTCTCTTAACCGATTTCGTACCCTAGTTTTCCCCCACCCTTTTTGCTCAAATTAACCTCGTTTCTCTACTCATTTCAGGTATAACACTTACTAACTGCCTAATTTTGTCATTGATTTGTTTGTTTAATGTTACTTACATATTGTTTACACATTTTTGGACATTGTTTGAGTTTTTTCTCCATGTTTTTTGTTTCACCACTTTTGTGCAACAATGTTGATTAAAATCCATTCATGAACATTTTGTGTTGATTGCTAAATGATTTTGTTCATGAATGGGGCTTGTTTGTTGGATCAATGGCATTTTCGCACCCTCATTTCACATTGCGCACGCCAAGTGTTCGCTGAAATTCCACAAACAGATTTCAATCCATTTTTTTGGCGCACACTTGGGTGATTTTCACTCCTTGTCGCATTCTGACAAATTTTATCACAATGTTGAAATTGTTTCCTCGGTTTTGCGCACATGCACCACCATTTCAACTAGTTGACTAACTAGCCATTAATTGTGCTTACAATTTTTTTGTGTTGCCTAATTATTGTTTTGTAGGTTGAAATGGCAAACCTAAAGAAATATGATTCCACTCTGTGCGTGCCCACCCGAGGTTTCGAGGGGTTCCGTTGCAAGAAAGAACGGGAGTGGTTCCAAGCATATTTTGAGACTTCTCAGAGGCTGTTGGCCTACAATTTAGCCTGGAATCTTGTTGATTTGTCGGAGGAGGCGCATGTTCTTTTGCAGCGCCAGGGATGGGAACCGTTTCTCGCCATTAATGGCCGCATTAATGAAGAGCTGGTCAGGATTTTTTATGTGACACTAGTGGTGGTAAAAGGGGACAGGCCGACTACATACGAGACCATGGTCCGAGGGGTGTGGGTACCATTCC
Organism: Sambucus nigra; assembly: GCA_949130495.1. NCBI lineage: Eukaryota > Viridiplantae > Streptophyta > Magnoliopsida > Dipsacales > Adoxaceae > Sambucus > Sambucus nigra. The sequence continues at coordinate 154,647,918 of OX422218.1, forward strand.
GCCGTTCTGATTTGGCTGTCTTTATGAATGTACCGAACCCCGAGGAATCAGTCAGTTTTACCGATGGGGATGTTTTTGGACTCGGGACATTGATTGAGACCCTTCCACCGGGGGAAGAAAGGAAAAAAATGGCCTTTCGCTCGGCTGTAATGGAGGATTTACCGAGACTACTTCACTATATCAATGTCCACTCCTTCATGGTGATGAGAAACAGGTCAGAGGTGCGTCACAAGCACGCCACATTTATCTATGCACTGATAAATAATTTAGGCGATATTAGCTTCCCCAATATATTTCTAGAAAAAAGATGTGCGCAACGACTAAGGAGAGAGCCAGGACATTCTCCCTTCCTTTTCCTGCCCTCATCACGAGGATCTGTTTATCGCACGGTTGCCCAGAATTCGACGATGACCGCAAGCAGGACCCACTCGGACTTCTCATAAAGAATAATATTTCGAAGATGCTGAGACACGAATAGGGGCAACCGGGGAACAAAAGGCAGAGGGCAGAGGTAGATGATGAGCCCAACGAGGAGGAGGTTGAGATTAGGGGTAGAGTTCGCAGGTGCCACCCACAGATTTTGATGTCCGCTTTGAGGCATACAGGGCACTGCAGGACTACCACTGGGAGGAGACCCAGCTCAGGTGGGCTACATGGGAGTCCCGCCTGGACCAGCAGTAGGCCGAGCAACGGCATTATCGAGCCGAGCAACGACAGGAGTGGGCCAAGCAGAGGCAGGCTAGAGCGCAACACAGGCATGAGTACCGGATGATGCATCGGATGATGAGAGATCTTTATTTGCAGAGGCATGATTCGGACACAGCACTACCTCCTCATTTTTAGGACCCTTCTGATCCTAGTGGTTCCGGCCACTAGGCTACGGTTACACTGGGTCATATTTTTGTATTCTGGGGTCGGATATTATATTGTATTTTTATTTTATTTTATTTTTATTTCTTTATTTTTGATAATTGTAATGTATTAAGTGATTTTGTATTGAACTTATGAAATGGGAAATGAGAATGTAGTTTTTGGTTGTTTATTGGATTTTGATGTGTGTGACCTTCCATTTTATAAAATCAAAAAGTTCACCATCAATTTATCTAGTATTTGCATTTCAACCCCTCTATATTATTATGACTTGTGACATAAATTCTTTTAACTTAATACATCGGTACATATTCTCCCTTTGCTTTGTACTAACTTGTTTTGCAGATTCATTTGGACTTTTACTTATGGAGATCGCTCCAAATGTGGATAATATCATTCTTTTCCTATCTTTGTGTTGTGTTCTTTAATGGACGCATTGGGGACAATGCAACATTTTAGTTTGGGGGTGTGGGATATTCTATCCATTTCATGTTTAGTCCTTGAATTTAACCACAATTTAGTTACAAAGCATGTTTTTGTTAAAAATTTTAAAATTTTCAAAAATATTTTCTTTATTTTTTCTCATTTGTTGGGCATTTTGCCCCTGTTTTCGATGATTAATTTTAATAATTGCCCGATCCATTAGACAATTCAATGATGCATGTTCTCGATTTTAGAAGTTATTAGACTTTAGTCCTTAAATCATTAATATTATGAATAACTTCATGAATTAAACTTTATCCCTTGAGCTCATGCGTTTTTCTTATTATATTGATTTGGTTTAAGATTTTTATAACTCGATAAGATTTTGTTGCATTGTATATACTTACACCGAGTGAGATTAGAGACTTATCTTCATTTGTGAGTGTATACACTATTCTTTCCTCTTTGAAAACGTTACAGTCGTTGGTAATCTCTTTTTTCTTGCATTGACCGTTCATTAATTGAGTTCATACTTGAAATGTGTTACTTGATTATGATTTTCATATATTGTTTTGACTCGAGAATTGAGTAAATTTTTTGAAATGATCATAGGCCATCTTTATATATCACCTATATGACCTTGACCTCACCTTTTATATGTTCCCTAGTCAACCCACTTGAGCCTAAATACTAGCCTTTCATTTCATCACCCGAAATCCCATAACCAACTCCAAACTGGAGTTTTATACCATACATATTACTTTACATACCCTTGTTTGGATTGTTATTTGGGATTGAATGATATTGTTGTGTATTGTGGTTGCGATTTGAGCATGAAAAGAGTGAGAAAAGAAGAAAGTGTAGTGAAAAAGAGAAGAGAAAGATAAAGTTGAAAACAATAGTAAACAAAAGAAAAAAGTGAGAAAAAGAAGAAAAGAAAAAGAAAGATAAAGTTGTATATATTGTTTGTAGCGATTCAATAATCCTTGTTACTCTCTTGATTGTTATATCTAATGTTCGTTTGGAAATCATTTGTTTAATTTTGAAATTGCCCACTTTTTCCCATTTTCTCGAGTTGCATCCCAAAACACCTTTGAATCCGTATATACATCCCTTTCATTTCGTACCCTAACCTACCCTACATTACAAACCGAATAAAGTCCTATGTGATCTTAAGTAGATGTAATTCAAAGGTTTAAATAGTTTTGATAATATGTGAAAATGCATTTCGCCTCTTTTATATGTGCGGTATCCTTTCACTGAGATTACAGTTTTTATTTCCTATATAGCGTTCTTCATTTGTGACATGTGCGCGACCTAGTTTTCATTTACATTTACTCCTTATGCCCGCATGTCCTGTGTGTTACCTCCCTGTTTCAAGTGAATTCATTTGATGAGTGTAATGCCCGTGAGGATTGACTTTTATGCATGCTTTGATATTTAGTATCCGTGTTATTTAATTTTTTGCCAAATCATATTTTGCGTGTTCTCACTCCCCTCCCACATGTTAAAGTTTCAATTCATTGAGGTGCATTCTATAATGTTAATAACTACGGAATTTTCACGTGAATTCGTATGCGTTGCTAATAACATGTTGAAATATTGTTCGTATTATTGAGTTTGTCGCATGTGATTGGGCATATTTTGAGGAAACTTTATGATGTTTGCGGATATCATCCCTGAAAACCCTCACGAGACGACACTCGTCCACTAGGGTAACCTAGGGGTTTAACGGCTTATTGCATATGCTAAATGCAATCGTTCGCCCGTGAGAATGGCCTTATCTTTTTATGGCTTTCTTATCCAACTTTTGTACTTATCCTGCTTTTGGTTTACTTGTTCTTCGTGTTGCATCCTATTTCATTGCTAGGGACTAGCAATGTGTAAGTTTGGGGGTGTGATAATATGCAAATATTACGTACTTCATCCGTCGAACCTACGCATTTTAGCTCCATCGGGTGCCTTAATATCTATATTTAAGACCGTTAACTAGATAACCTCGGTTTATATTGTTAACATGCTATATAAGGTATAATTGGGCTTTTTTAGGTACTTAGGTACCAAGTATGGAGTTCGGATGCATTCCGGTGAAGTTCCATACACAATCGCACGTTCAAGGGCAATCTGGTCAATTCATAGTTGGGCACCTAGCCCAACATCTACACGGAAGTTTTATCCCTACTCGCAAGCTTCGCGTGGCCATGAACAGTGCGCAATTCCGACTCATAACGAAGAAGTTACGGCGTTCTAGCGAAAGGAAAAACAAAGGAACCAAAAGAGGAGGAGGTAAAGAGAAGAAAAGAATGCATAAGCTGCTGCTTGGCTCACCCCTGATTGATCGATTGATCGACGCTTTTGCTCGATCGATCGATCCTTCTGAAATGTTGAAATTTGGCCTTGATCGATCGATCGACCAAAGGGGTCGATCGATCGATCCCCTGTTTCAGCAGATATTTTTGCCTTCTTTTCTTTCTTCTTTTCTTTTATTCCAACTTACTATATAAGCTAACTTTGTTGTAATATCAGATATACTTAGTTTTAGAATACATTTTAGGTTAGGGTTTGGTTTGGAGAGCTCAAAAATTAATTCTTCATATTTTATTCTACAAAAAATATTTAATGTCAAAAATTTATTTTCACAAAAATATTTATTCTTATAAAAACTTCAAATTAAAATTTTAAACTGATTTTTTTTATTATGACTAAACCCATCCTGTAAGGACATTTTTTCCATCATTATTGTGTATGTCATAAGCCGTTACATCGTTGAAGTTATTCAAGCTCACATCGTCTTCAAACGGATCCGAATATCAAAGAAAGGAAGGAATCAAAATTTTGGGCAGCCGGACCGGTCTGCTTGTATGGAAAACAAACCGGTCCGCCCCCGGACCGATCCGCCCTCTACCCGGACCGATCCTCCTTGCTCTTGAACCAGTAGACCCCAGATCGAATGCGAACCGAAGAGACCTCTTTCAAAAATGAACCGGTCCGACCTCGGACTGATCTTCCTCAGATCCGGATCGGCCCGCCTGGGGTATATTCGAGTAGATCGTGCTGAGATTTTTTAGGGCCAGGACTTCTTTTATAAACCCACTACGGGGAGTTGTTTTAGCAAGACTTCTACACACAATTTTTCAGAGTTCATAAACAAAAAATCTTCACCTTTGTGACTTACCAAAACTCATGTGTAGGGTTCACTAAACAATTATATTTCTTCTCACAAAGTGACCTCTGTCCGGCCCTCTCGTGTGAGTTCAGAACGACATTCGCCTTTCATCTTGAACATCTGATCAAGGAACTTATGGTCAAACCATACGTGTACGCCTTCTCTCGACGTCACATTCCACTTGTAAGTGTGGTGATTGTCTCTCACCATTGAATCTCCGCTCTTACGAGTCAAGGAAAAATTTCTCTAAATTTTCACTCTCAATTGGTGATATCCTGACATATGTCCAAGCCTTTGGATACATTGCATTCATTTGGCTAGTACATGCCGTCTTCACCTTTCAAGTATTTCTACTGCTGGTTTTCTCAATGTTCCACCTAACTCTCTCTCCCATTTCAGCCTGGTTGGGTGAGTCTCAATTGACCCCATCTTCTACTTATTGTTGTGCCTGGATGTCACAAGTCGCGCTTTGGCCGTCTCTACCGTCCAGGACTTCCGTGCCATAATATAGGTGACTTCAACTACGGTCATCCCTTTAATTAATTTAATAACCTCAACTGATCCTTGCCTCCTGCTGTCCGTCCAACTGTCTTCACCTGACGTACTACATTGTTTGGCGTACGAACACACCCGATTGCAAATAATATTCACTATCATATATATCGAAGTAGGAAAACGAAATCTCACCAAAGATATCAATAATCCTAAGCATAGGGCTCTACATCAAAGAAACTTACGCTGGAAGCATAATAAGCCGTACAGATCCTAAAGGACACTAGAACCTGATGCTCTGATACCACCTGTGACACCCCGACTAATTAAATACCGGGTAGCTACTCCTTTATTAAATTAATACAAAATGCCAAGTTGGTTCAGTTAATAGCATCACTGTCGAAAACATTTTTATGATTACTAACCACCTAGTATTTAAAAAGCGAGTTGCCAATTTTAAATTAAATCTGATTAACATGAAGTAAGTGAAGAATAAAAGAATAACATAACCATACACAATAAAGTCCCAATAGTGAAATCAACAAGTAATAATGCGTCTAGAGGAAATATTCCTCACAACAATCGCAATATGGAAATAAATAAAACAAGTCTGCATCCTGAATTAATTACAAACCCAAGTCTGAATAACTGAAATATAAAATGTCTCTAATAGAAATGGGCGACATGCCCTACAAATGATGAAACTGAATATGGAGTCAAGACAAAAGAAGCGTCTACTAGCAAGGACCTGTAACTTCCACAACAGCTACAACTCATCACCTGAATGGAAATCCTATGCATGGTGTCCTTGTGGCTGGGCACCTAAAAAGGTTTTTACAAAAAGTAGATTTGAAAGCAAACGGGTCAGAGCCCGAAAGTGGAGAGTATTTTAAAAACAGCAAGTGCTTTAATAACATTAAAACAATGAATGCAAAATACATGTTAGGACGTGCTCTCACATGAAATACTCACCTCTCGAATAATTGTGCACTCCTAACGTACCGTACCCATTCAAGTGATTCTCATATCTAACTAAACCGACATAAGTTCTAACCTTCCTACTCAATTCACAATATGAATTCCCAATGTTATCACTTAAATAGATAGCTTTACTTAAACTCGGATTTTCAATTATCAGCATTACCATATCATAGCAGGTTATCCCTTTTTATCTTTATTAGGACGTTACTACAATCATACTCGCAATTAAACATAACAATTCCTTTTCATTTAACCGTATATTATTCACATCATAAATATACAATATAAGCACCCCGAGGCTAAGCTGTGGTGCACACATACTCTGCTATCCATCCTGGTACATCACTTACATAAGGATTACAAATTCCGAATCTCTCAGGAATTATTAGAATAAGCACCACACACAAAAATGGAGGCGAACATAATTCAACATATCCATGGTCACGTACATACCTACGCTCCATAGTTAGCTGACTCATTAACTCACAAATAAGTCATTCTCTTGAACCATGTCCTCGAGGTACCAATCTAAATCCGGGCACACAAAGATTAGATGGCCCTAAGCGAACGTAAACCTCCCGTGATAGCAAGTATGGTAGGTATGTCATCCACATAAAACCATATACATATACTAAGCATGCACACATCTTAGTAATTACCATATTTTATTAGTGGTATACTTCTCATTCTTATACCAACTTATAACGTTACGCAATTCACATATCCCCGGTTAATACTAACATTTAAATCGTCAATTATTCTCACATCGTAATTAGTCACTCACGTCCTAATCCACAATTTTCATTTGGTTCAAATCATTCTTCTAGATTTTACTCCTCAATATATCTCGAATATCCCAACTATCTTAATTAGTCATCAAGGTAATGTTATCTCTACAATTAAACAAGGATACGGGGCACTAGAAATCAAACCAGGCCAAAAAGGCCAATCTGTCAACTCGTTAGAAGTCTCGTTCGAACGAGGTCGTTCGAACGAGAGTTCGTTCGAACGAAGTGGGAATCTAACGAGACCTCGTTCGAACGAAAGGCATCGAACGAACATCCAACTCGTTAGAAGTCAATCTGTCACCTCGTTAGAAGCTCGTTCGAACGACCTGGGGAGGTCTTCTAACGAGATGCCAGTTTCGAGCCCAGAATTTTCCTATCTCGTTTTTCTCTATTTTATTCACCTCTAATTCCATATAAAAATCGTCCCAACAGTATTTTAAGGTTTCTAATCCACACTAAACATTCGTAGGTCAGAACTTTACATTTATATAGGGCCAAATCTTCCTAAACATCATCTAATTGTCATAACTCCCCAATTTTTCCCAAACCTTATGAACATGAACCCTAGAAATTTAAAGTCTTCAATTTCCATAAATAAATCCGTTTTTGGTAACATAAAAAGTAGTATTTCTTTTAGTCCAATCACTCAATAACAAATCTACATGCAAACCTATATCAAATCTTAATTTATAACTCCAATTACATGGGTTTTTACAAGTCTCCCAATACAATGCAATATTATCAATTTCTAAGCATGGAAGAAACATTCGCTTGAAATTAACGTAATTAAACCACTTGCCTTGGATTATTCTCTGAATTTGGTATTGAATTGATGAAGTTTGCCCTATCTCTTTCTCTCCCAAGGTTGAAGGTTGAAGATGGAGGTTAAGGTTTTCTCTTTGGAAACTTTTCTAACTTCCTCCTCTAACTCCCGTTGCCCTCTAATCACTTAATTGCTGGTAATGGGTTAGTGGGTCATTAATATCCTAATATTAAACTCCCAAAATTCGTTGGTCATAAATCCCCAATTTTCAAAATTACCAAAATACCCTTTTAAGTTGTCGGTATGGCCCAATAATCCCCCGGGACCCAAACTAAACTCCCGGCTAGTGTTTTCTGACTATTTCGACCCTTCCGAACTCGTTGGTGCACTCAAAATGACCATACGGTTTATAAAAATAAAATTCACTTTTTAATTAAAATAATTATATTCCTGACGCGACTGTCACACGCGTCCCAACAAAATTTCCAAATTGCCGTATTTCTATCTCACGACAAATTCAATATTTTCAATATTCATATATTGCCATATATACGCATTATAATCAAATACCACTCACATCTCGTTAGTATTTTATCCGGACTAATTCACATTAATTCACATTTAATTTAATTAATCCCATAAATAAATATCAATAAAAGTACGGGGTATTACAATGACGAACCTTCGATGGCTATTGATCCTAACCTACAGTGTGAGGCTGAGGACTTCTCTAGGAATGACTTACTTATCCCTCACCCACACTCTGTGGACCCTACTCCCGCGTTAGGGGACACACCAGCTTAGGTTCGCAAGAGTCATGATCCTTCTGCCATTGTTAGCGATCCCACTCTAGGGGTCAAGACTCGTGCTTAGCTAGAGAACCTTGTTAGCCATCTTTGCTACATGTCCAAAATCGAGCCCAAGAATCATAAAGAAGCACTCAAGGATGAATAATGGATATCTGCTATGCAAGATGAGTTGCTTCAGTTTCAAAAGAACAATGTCTGGGAACTTGTCCCCCGACCTAGTGATACTAATGTGATAGGTACCAGGTGGATTTTCAAGAATAAAATGGATGAAAATGGTACCATAATCAGAAACAAGGCTAGGTTGGTCGCTCAAGGCTACACACAGATTGGGGGTGTAGACTTTAGGGAGACATTTTCTCCTATTGCGAGGCTCGAGTCCGTCCTCTTACTACTCGCCATCGCATGTCATCTGCGCTTCAAGTTATATCAGATGGATGTCAAGAGTGCCTTTATGAATGGCATTCTACAGGAGGAGGTTTATGTGGAACAACCAAAAGGATTTGAAGACCCTAAGAACCCGGATCACGTCTTCTATCTGAGGAAAGCCTTGTATGGTTTGAAGCAAGCACCCCGTGCTTGGTACGAGAGGCTTACTTCCTATCTCTTAGCCCGTGGCTTCAAGAGAGGGGGAGTTGATATGACGTTGTTCGTCAGGAGAGATGACGGTGCTATTTTTGTTGCCCAGGTCTATGTGGACGACATAGTCTTTGGATCCACATGCTCCCAGCATGCTCACCACTTTGAGGAGGAGATGAAAAGTGAGTTTGAGATGAGCATGGTAGGTGAGCTCATTTTCTTCCTTTGTCTCTAGGTTCGTCAGTTAGAGGATGGGATGTTCATCTCCCAATCCAAGTATGCTAGAGACCTTGTGAAGAAATTTGGTTTAGACTCTGCTAAGCATGCACGTACACCTATGAGTACTTCTATGAAGCTTAGTAAGGACACTTCCGATAAGGACGTAGAGCAAACCTTATATCGGAGTATGATAGGTAGTATTCTCTCCTTGACTGCCAGTCATCCCGACATAGCCTTTAGTGTTGGAGTCTGTGTGCAATATCAGGCATCTCCGAAAGAGTCACACTTAATCGATCTAAAACGTATTATCAAATACGTGAGTGGGACTCTCTCATACGGTATTTGGTATTCCTTTGATACCGATGACCGTTTGTCCGCCTTTTCGGATGCCGATTGGGCCGGGGATGCAGATGGTTGTAGGATCACTTCTGGTGGGTGTTTTTATTTTGGTTCTGCTCTTGTCTCTTGGTTGAGCAAGAAGCAAAACTCCATCTCTTTGTCCACTGTGGAGGTTGAGTACATCGCCGCCGGGAGTTATTGCACGCAACTCTTGTGGATGAAGCAAATGTTGGAGGATTATGGGATTTCACAGGACACCATGATCATTTCCTATGATAACACGAGCGCGATACACATATCCCGCAATACCGTCCAACATTCGTACACAAAGCACATCAGGTTACTTGAGCACTTCATACGTCAGCTAGTTGAAGAGAAGATCGTATCCCTGAGTTTCGTTACTACCGACCGTCAGTTAGCCGATATTTTCACAAAACCTTTAGACGCCCTTAGATTTGAGAGTCTTAGGAAGTCTTTGGGGATTTGCATAGTTGACTGAGGGGTTGGTCCGTGTCTAGCATAGGATGAATTGTCTTTATCATATCATCCGATTCCTATTGCTAGCTTGTATCATTAGTTTGTTTTCTTTTTGCTTTTTACATTTCATTTTAGAAAAATTTCAGAAAAGCACAAAAAGATTTTATTTTGGTAAAATTTTGAAAAATCCAAAAAGTTTTTTGTTTTTTCTTTGACACCTGTTATGGATGAGCATTGAAGATAGCCAAGTCACAACTTCACTTCATATATCCATGTGACTTTTTGATAGAGATTTGAGACGCTACATCATTTCATTCATGTGCTTTACATAGTTTGGAGTCTTTGAGATCTGATTAGTGATATCTTCCTACATGTTTGACTCCTATATCCTTTATTGCACACATGCACGACTATTCTTGATTATTGCACTTGTCTATCACATATTGGCTTGAGTGTTTCCATCTCAATTCTGTTTACAGAATGTACTATATGCGATAAAACTTGATAAGATTGGAATGCATGTGAAAACCATTTTTTTTGTGAGACTGAGCGTTTGTTTAAGAACGGGGAGGGGCTGCGAAGGTAATTATCTATTCTTTGTGCAAACGCCACCGTTAAAAAGGACCTAAAAAATTGAGGAATTTTATTATCCGAGGTCCAAAGAGGTTATAAGAGCCCAAAAAAAAGAAAAAAGAAAAATTAAAGGCAATAAAAAGCAATATATGCCAAACATGGGCCATTTAGGTTTCACCATCAATTCTCCAAAGTTTGAGAATTTAGCATACCTCTATTCAAAATATATATCTGAGGGAGTTTGGTTGGAGAATGTTTAAACGGGTTTGCACTTCCTTAAAAGTCCTAAAAAGCATAAAATCGTTTTGGACGTTATTGGTGTGGAAATCACTTTGTGCTTTGATTTGATTAAGTCAATGTCTTATATTGCCATTCTTTTACACCAAAGGAAGCTTTTGAGTTCATTCGTTAGGAATATCCAATATTCATTGTGCACATATGTCATGTTTGTATGCATTGATTTTTCTATCGAGTTTGATCACACCCCTTCATTAACGCTATCACTGACTTGGTTGTTTTGTGTTCATTCATGGTGTGATTTAGTCCTTGTGACACCCCTCACTTGCTTGGTTGATTTATTTCTCTGATTTGTCTATTTGGGGACATCATAAAAATGGGGAGAATGAATCATCTTATTATGGAGGAGTTTTGAAATTTTGAGTTTTCTCATAAATTGGTATATATGTTTGTCTCATTTCAAACTCGATACGTCACTTGGTATTTGCTTTATCTCATCTGTGTAGGTACTACATGGATTATCATTGGATTGCACACCCTGATGAGAAAAGCGTTGAGATTCCTGAAGAGTTGAAGATCAAACGATGAAGTCTTATTCATATGTACCTTTTCAGTTTTGGGTTCATGGAATGGTAGATTTGTATAGGCATTTTGATCTTGATAATTTGTTTTTTTATGTTTGTTCCGGCATAGACATAGGGGGAGATTTGTAAGGACATTTTGTCCATCATTATTGTGTATGTCATAAGCTATTACATCGTTGAAGTAATTCAAGCTCACATCATCTTCAAACGGATCCGAATATCAAAGAAAGGAAGAAATCAAAATTCTAGGCAGCCGGACCGGTCCGCTTGTTTGGAAAATGAACCGGTCCGCCCTCGGACCGATCCTCCCTCTACCTGGACCGATCTGCCTTGATCTTGAACCAATAGACCCCGGATCGAATGCGAACCGAAAAGACCTCTTTCAAAAATGAACCGGTCCGACCTCAGACCGATCCGCCTCAGATCCGGACCGATTCACCTGGGATATATTTGAGCAGATCGTGCTGAGATTTTTTAGGGCCAGGACTTCTTTTATAAACCCACTACGGGGATTTGGTTTAGCAAGACTTCTACACATGATTTTCAGAGTTCATAAACAAAAAGTCTTCACCTTTGTGAGTTACCAAAACTCATGTTTTGATTCACACAAATTTACAAATCATTTGTGAATCGTTTTGAAACTCTAAAACAAACACTGTTTTGATCATACCCTTGTGGAGAAGACCGTACTTCTTCTTCATTGCTGCCCTCCTGGAAAGGGAAACTTCCAGTCACCGACTACAGATCCGACACCTGCGGGTAATTTTGTGTCACTGTATTTTTCATTGTAATCCGAAATTGTACGTTATAATATTATAATGAAAATAAATGGTTTTGTCCCTTTGGGGGATTTTTCCTCTCATGTGTGTGTTTGAATATCTCTTGCATGATTTCATATTATTTCAATCACACCTTGTTTCTTGTTTATGGTTTATTTGGGTTGAACTGAATTTGATTATTTAATTTCTTATTTGAACGCAACCGCACACTCTTTCACCAGCACTATCATAAGATATGATAAATGAAATGCAAATGCAACGTCGTGTCGTGTCCTACGTGACAGAATAAATCCTATGAGCCAATAGAGAGTATGGAAATTACCTTTTTCTGAGATGATGGACCGAATTAAGAGCTCATTTGATGTAGATGACCATAGAGAGCTTGGCGTAGATAGGCAAGACACAATCCTAATTAGAAAAATATTTTGTTAAAATTCAAGTCCAACTAGATGAAGGTCTATATAGCGAAAGCACGGAAAGCAAACCCTAGGTGTGCTCTATATAGGTACCTTCAATCTCCCCCATTGGACTAATTTTGATAAAACCCTTGAGTACATTAGATGATATACTAAGGTAAAATAATTTCTAATATGTACTATACAAAAGTGTATCTAACTACCCACCCATCCTAGAAAAGAAAAGGCTCAACTCATGATGACCAACGAGAACACCAGCAAAACATAAATACACTTTCCGCCGAGAAATCAAGTTAGTAGCACTTTCTCTACCAAAATATTAAAAGAAAATTAAATGTGTAGAATAAAATATGACCAGATAATATGCATGAAATAAGATCAACACAATAATAAAAAAATATGTACTCAACTCTCCCCCATTTTGACTAAATTAGACAATGGTAAGAAAAAAAATAGTAAGTGTTTATAAACTGCAAAATAAGCGTCTCCTACATTAAACACGGTTTTAAGAGATACCGGTTTTAGTAGATATCTTTATCCTAAAACCTCAGAGATATAGTAATCAAGATGCAGAATAAACACAAGCTAATATTCAAGTACAATCTCTCCAATCAAATGTTGAAATTATTTCTAAACAAGAGTTATGATAAGGCATAGACAATATATCAGCAAGATGAAAATCACAAGCAATAGAAGGAACTACCCTAATTTGTTTTGGAGTTTTTGGATCATTAAATCGGTAAGAATATCCATTAGCATCACAATACTTGGTAACTCCATTTTGATTAAACTCACCTCCCCCATCATTGAATAAATCTAAGGGTTCGGTGGCGTTTAAGTCCTTAACCTTCTCATGAGGAGACTTAATTATTTTCTCACTCTCGCAAGAGACACATACATTAGTTGGGAATTTCTTCGACTAAAAAAATCCATTTGAGGTCTTAAGTCATAAGTCCTAATCCAAATAGGTAGTGTATTCAAAGGTTTTGGTGCCTTTCGGAATTTAGGATAAAATTTATCATGCGAAAATATTTTCTTATTGACGTGAGGCCTAGACTTATTGAAGAAATAATTCCAATTATTATTAGTGCACTACCTACAAAAATTTGTAAATTGCTTCACGTTTCGATTATGACTGTTAAAATGAGTACCTTTCTTGCGATTACTAAGTCATTTCCAGTTTTGGTGACCAAAAACATCACACCTAGTACAAAATTTACTAGAAGTAGGTAGGTCTGAATGGTAGTATTTTCCCTCTACAGCCTTATCAGATTCATTACGAATAATTGGCTTAGAAGGTTTATAGAGTCTCTTAGCAGGGAGGCAATTTTTTGACGTAGATGGTCCTACAAATTTCTCAATGAAATTTTCAATGTCACTTTCATAACCACTTTCAATTAAAACTTGTTTTCCTTTAGTTGTTTCAGACAACTTACTATCCAACGGAAGATCCAGTTCTTCTTGGGCTTTTACAAAGAAGATTGGTCTACTTGGATTAACTTTTTCAAGAGGACCCTCATATCCAAACCCTCTAGTATCACCATTATATCGTTGTTTAGCAAGCAGTTTGTCAAGGTCAAAACATTTTATATAACGAGTACGACATATTTTGAAAGCTGTTTCACAAACTTGTTTGGATTTTTTAACTTGAAAAAGCACTGCATTATATTTTTCTTCTAAAGAAGACAAATTTTCATTTAAGGTCGTAATCTGAAATTTAAAATCAAGTGACTGTTTTTTAAAATCAGATTTGACATTGGTCATTTCAATGGAATTTTGTTGAATGATCTTATATTGATTCTCTAAGGTCTCACTAAGCATTTTAACCAAATTCTATAATTCTTATTTATTTTGCAAAGTACTGACATACAATTCCGAGTAATCATGATAGCCAAAAAAAAATTCATGATCATTTGTGTCCGTGTGAATAGTGTTGCTATCATCAGATTTAGAATCATATACAACACATTTAGCATCAAATGGAGCAGTTATTTCAAGCATAGAAGGTTGTCTAGCTAACAAAGATTTAGTAACATCAATCAAATCAAGTATTTCATCATAATCAGAATCATTTTCGAAATCAGTCATTCATGCTAAGTGCACGTCTCTGCAATAGTCATAAATACAAGGAAATTTGATTCAAAATTTCCTTGGTTATCCTCTAATTCAGAATCATAAGAGTCATCCCAAGTTTTAGTTATGTGCACCTTGTGTTTCTTAGAATTCTTGGATTGTGGCTTAGACCTACACTCAGCAACAAAGTGATCGAGTTTCCCACAATTGTGACAAACCAATTCATATTTATCAACCTTACTACTTCTACTGTCATAATCATAAGTTCACTTTGAAGTTCTATTGTGCTGCCGGGTTAACTGACTAGATTGAATACTCACTTGCGTATGTCTTTGAGCAACAACATTTCTGTGCTCCAAAAGTTTCTTAAATTGTGAGGACCTAACAGCAAGTTGATTGTCAATCTTATCAATTTCATCTGATTCCACATCAGAGTCATCATCCAACTCAGATTATTGTTTAACTACCTTAAGCTTATTTTTATTAGGATAGGTAGTTTTAAAAAGAACTTTAGAAGTATTGGTCAATTCATTCTTAGCATAATATGTGAGAGTCTTCCTAAAGGCTGATTCAAGTTCCATAGTTCTCAATTTAGAGCTTAGCAATTCTGATGTGAGAGATGGATCATTAATCTCTTCAATGATATAATGTTTATGATCAAATATAGGGGTAAGGGACCTCAGAATTTTAGAGCACACATCTTTATCAGACTATTCAATACCATTCGCATGTAATTGGGTAATGATATCTGTTAAACGCATATAAAAATCATCAAATGGTTCATTACCGCTCATAACTAGCATATTGTATTGTGGAACCAACATTTGCGTTTTACATTGCTTTACCCTATTGTCACCCTCGTGTGAAATTACTAAAGTATCCCAAGCATCTTTACTAGTAGTGCAGTGACAAATATGTTTCAATTCATTTACGCTCACACTTATGAAAAATCGCATTTATGCCCTTATTGTTGAAATTGCTTATCTTTTCCTGATCAGCATTTAATTCAAATGTTCTAAGTTTTTTAAAAATAGTGCCACCTTCTTCTATAGGATTAGTGGGGTGCCTATAACCATTTTCAATTAAATCGCAAACATCATCTCCTAATGTGCCTTGAATAAATGCTACCATTCTAATTTTCCAATAGGGAAAATTCATGCCATCGAAAATAGGAGGTCTACTAAAATTTCCTAACCTAAGCAACCGACTAGAGTCTTCCATTAAAACAAGGCAAAAAGAGTTTGAGAACATTTTTGAAAATGGATCTTTTTAAACTCTATCTCTGATACCACTTGAAAACACCGATGATGCGCAAAAAGACTATATGCAGAAGTAAATGATAGTCGAGTAAGCACAATTTACCTACGAGTTTTACCAGTTATTCTAGGAGGGACCAATTCAAACTTTTCTTGAATTGTTAACTTTACGAAAATAAATTTAATTTTCAAACTCAATTAAAAGTCCAAATTATTACCTTTTTTAAATCTAGGTGATTCACAAAATAATAAACTATTTAATTTTTAGGCGGGTTTCTATTTATTTAAACCTACTTTTTCGTGTGAGGTGATATGAGATAAATGTAAAGCAAGCGGTATTTATTTAACGTTGCAAAAACCCTTCCTGGGGAAAAATGACGGACCCTCTACGGTCACCTAATCTACCAAGTCCACTAAAAACAAATCAATACGGAACGAGTTACAATCACAAAACAAGACACAACTTGAACTAGATAGAAAACAACTATTACTTTACCAAGCCTCTGCAGTGGTTGCCTTTTCTTAATCTCAGCTTCAACTTGTCTTTCGTGTATTGCATTCTTCACTTCCCAGCTTTCGCTATAGCTTCCTCAGCGCAGGTCGACTCAGTGCCTATTGATTCCTATAGTGACGTGTAGATGTGCAGTGTTTTGTGATGTGTCCTATTCTATATGCCACACTCACCCTTAATGTTACAAACAAAATGATTATGCAACAAATTTTCTTATCTCCTAGATATTAGGAACAACTCTTATGTTTTGTTCTCTTGTTTAAATCAAACTTTCTTGATTTAACACAATGTTCGTAAACTTTACTTTTCTCTTTGCTAAAAAATTAGAACAATCAGAGTGGATCTAATATATACACGTCAATAAGTGTCTAAGTGAATGAGTGTTGTGTAGTGAGAGATTTCTAAGTGATATGCACATGAAAAATCCTGAAATCACTTCACAGATCAAGCAATCATATTCACAGAAATAATATGACTGAAAATATATTCAACAAAATCACAAAGTCAAATATACACAACTTATTTTTCAGAAAATTAATATTAGATTAATTCAGGTTTTAATCTAATAACCTATTAAGACTATTTTAACAAATATTTCAGATTAGTCCAAAATAGTCTTAAACAGTCAAGAAAATAATATTCAGTCTAGATATTAATTCTTCTCAAATTATTCCGCAATAAATCTTAGGTTTAACTTTCTAAAACTCAAACAACATATATTTGGATATTAACAAAATTGTCTCTGAAAAATATGTTTCAAAACAAAAGGTTTCAAAACATACAAGATCACACTATCAAGACTCAAACAAAATATTCACACACAAAAATTAGTTTCCTGAATCAAGTGTGTTTTGTGTACAAATATTAGATCTAATGTCTGATCTATATAAAATACACAAAGATGAGAGAAATCACTTACAATTAATATGTACCCTTATCGTAAGTGCGTATTAAAATGAGAGATGTCCAATCTTCATTTGAGTTTTGAACAAAAATCAACACTTGAAGATGACAAAAATTATTCTGGTTTATACTCTCTCCCTATCACTAAAAATTTTGACAGAGTTTGGCCACAAAATTAATTTTTCGAACACTTTAAAATGACACCCGAAGGGATCTATTTATAGAGTAGTGAAGTGTGTGCTGATTGGTGTAAAACTGGTGCACACGGATTATAAATAAAATACACACAGCCATTGATTAATAAAGATCTGATGGTTCAACAAGAAACACAAAATAGTGTGTTAAAATCATGACACGTGCAAACAACTGTAACCAATTACCAAATAACAACAAAATTGATTTTTTTAAAATACCAACATATATTAACACACGATACAAATAATAACAAATAATCGTGACAGTTGTGACATAGTAGGAGTGTTACCGTTGGAGAAGAAATAAAGAGGCGTCGTTTTGAAGTAACTGACAAAACCAATTTAGGTTTTAAGAACAAACCATGGGCATAAATAGTGGGAAATTTTGTGAAAAAAATGCGGCGTCGTTTTGAAAAATATGAAAAAGATGATTTGGTTTTTAAAAACTTTTGAAGTACGTAATTGCAAAACGAAAAAAAAAGAGTAATTTATAACAATTGGCCATAATCTCCTTTGTTTATAAACTATTCACCCTGCTTAACAAACAACAAATAGTCCAACAACATTCAAATAATCTAAATTCATCAAACAAATTCACATATAATATGAAATATACAAATATTCATCAAATAAATTCTCATTGTGTCTCAAAAAAACAAAGTGTCAAAGTTTTAAAAAAATTGGGCAAAATCTCCTTTGTTTATTGGACTATCCACCCTTCTCAAGGGATAACGTCAAATCCAATAATATATAAAAAAAAACAAATTCGCCTAATAAAAGCTTGAATAAAACAAACATCTTAAAAAAATAAATATATATCAATGGAAGCTCCATAGCAGCTCCGTGGCAGCCCCATAGCATCCATGTAGTAGCTATTACCATAGCAGACCTGTATTAGCCTCGCAGAAGCTCCGTAGCAGCCCCCATAGAAGTCCCATAGAAGCCCAATAAAAGTCCCGTAGCAGCCCAATAAAAGTCGTATCATCTCCATAGAAGTCCCGTAGCATAAAAATTAAGTCCATGTTTGATTGGTCTTGGATTAAAACCTGAAATGAAAAGAAAAAAATTAGTTTGTTCCCAAAAATATTGTACGTTAGCTATATAGGATGTGGGGTGGGGTGGGGTGGTGTGGGGGGAGATACACATCACTCCGAATTACTAAGAAAATTAAAAATAAGCACCCAACTTAAAAACCTAATTCAACAAAAATATTTTGTGTGTGAGTGTGATCTCTGTGTGTGTCATCTTGAAACTCATGTATGTTTAATTAAACATACTTTAGTCACTGAATTTCAATATTCCCAAGCAACCCCGAAATCATCTATATGAAACCTTAAATATAGATAGTGTGAAATGGATCAAAAACAATTTGATAACATCATATCACGAATACAAAATGTAAAAATGAAAAATAAATGAAAACCAATCCAAGTAGGAAATATGTAAACCTCGATCCGCTTACTTTCAATTCGTAAACCTCACCCACTCTTATCATCTTTCTAGTCTCCCTCGAACCATGCTTTTCAAGGCTGCAACATGATCAACTTCTATGCATTAAATGTAAGTTACAATTAATGCAGGTGAATATAACGATAAAATATTTTCTCAAAAGAGAGTAATTAGCAAAACTTACAAAATAAACATGATCAACCTATGTTAAACTGAGACACCATACGTATCAGGTTTATGACATCCAGATGAGAGTAGTGTAATTACAACACCTGAAAAACTAAGAGTGTAAATAAGAACTAAAGTGCGAAAGTAATTTGAATAAATCTGAATACAAATGAAAAGCGGAAAATAACAATTAAATCTGAATTCGTGGAAACAATATCCCTTGCATATCTCATTATTAGATTCTAATTTGTGGTAGCATTGTGAGAAGATGTACAACTGTTACTATGTGATCAACTGTTTGATAGTATTAAAAACACTAAGATTTTCGAGCCCTAATATAAACCTTTGAATGTGATAAAAACACATTATAAAAATAAAATTTACAATTGAATAAAGAGGGAGAGAGAGAAGAAAGACAACCTTTGACTCTGATGGAGGATAACTTAACCACTATTCCATATAAATCTCTGATGAAACTTGCATTGTTTTTACATATGGATAAAGAGTCGACGAAAACGGTGGTGCCGTGATAAAGAGTAGGCAGTAACAGTTTGGGTTCCCATCATTTGTACCCACACCTGAGAAGACATTAAACCAATAACATGAATTAATTAGAAGGTTTGATTACTAGTTCATTGGAACAAATATTTTTTAACATGCCGAGAATTACACACGACAAAATTTGTTAGTTAAAGGCAACAGATTAAACTCTCAAGAAATTGAACTTAGTTTTCAAAAAAAATGCAGGGTACCTGCTGTTATAAAACAACAAAATGAGGACACCTGCTGTTAGATCTAACAATGCAGGGTACCAAAAAAATGAAGGGTAGGATCTATAAAAATAACAAAATATAGGCGTCAAATTATAAAATAAAGTTAGATCTAACAATGAGGATACCTGCTATTGTAACAATGAATTTGAACCATGATTAATAAACAGAAAAATATTATATGAAGAGATCGATAATACCGTGGTGTTTCTCTTTTTAAAACTCTGAAAAACACTAATAAACAATAACTTTTTAGTTCAATGGCTTTATGTTCATCACGATTATGTGGTATAGATAGTTGATTGGGGTCTCATTGAGGCCATCTTCAAATACCAAATAAAAGTGCTCTACTCCTAAGTATGTTTAATTGGGGTTGAAAAATGTGGCCATTTGTAGAGAGAAACCCAAAACTTGGCATACCCACCAATTGAACCCATCACTTTCCTTTATTGATATCACCACGAACTCACCGGAATCAGTAATCGTCGCTGCTGCCTCTACCGTTGGTAAAAGCATTCTCTACCTCGACTCAAGCCCCTTATATGGAACCTAGTTCTCCTCTCTCCCCCTCCACGAACTCAACTTTGTCCTTCAATCCGAAGACTCCGATTATTTCTCCAACGATCCCACCACCCGCCCCATTTACTCCCATGCCAAGATATCCTCATTACACCATCCAAACAGTTTATAAGTTACACACTCGGCATTCAATGTCTTAGCAACTTCAAACTATTCAAACAAAGATGAATGTCAAATTAAAATGGCAGTGTTCATTGGCCTACTTTGGGAATAAAACACAATAATACACATATCCATATACACATTATTTAACATCAATCACATACATTACAAAAACAATGACTCAAATAAAACTAAACTCATATACCTCTGTGGGAAATAACTACTCAAATCAGGTCACCTGCAAAAGAAAAAATAAATAACAAAACCCAAAAATTAATTAGATCTCAAAAAATGAAGCCCTAATTTATCCCACATTTTTAGATCATTAGGAAGAATGGGCAAAATAAAAAATGAAGCTCATATACCTCTGTGGGAAATAATGACTCAAATCAGGCCACCTACAAAAGAAAAAATAAATAACAAAACCCAAAAATTAATTAGATCTCAAATCAGAAGCAAAATAAAAAATGAAGCCCTAATTTATCCCACATTTTCAGATCATTAGGAAGAATGGGCAAAAGTCGTGTGGGATTTCGGAGTGGAGGCAGCGAGGTAAGGGGGGGAGGGGAGAGCAGGGGTCTGAAATAGATATGGGAAAAACAGTAGCGCAGCGGGGGAGTGGAGGGTAGCTGGGGAGGGGGAAGTAAGGGGGCAGCAGGGGAGAGTAGCGAGGAAAGAGGGAGGAGGAGAGAGGGGGCCGCGAGGAGTGCAGCGGTGGGGAGGGGAGAGGGCGGAGGAGGGGAGAGGGCGAAGACGGTCTGACATTTTGGGAGTAGGAGGCAGCAACCAGAGAAGGTGGAGGATAGGGCGACGACAGCAGAAATCGGAGAGGGAGAGAGAGGATAGGGAGGAGTAGGAGGCGGCGTGGGTAGAAGGTAGCAACTGCAGAAGATGTGGATAGGGCGGCAGCAGCAACCGGAGAGGGAGAGAGAGGATGGAGGCAGTAGCAACCGGAGAGGGAGAGAGAGGATCGGGCGGCGACAGAGGATAGGGTTGTGGGGATTTTGTTGTTTGTTGTAGAGAGGAGATGCTGAGTGACATAGAACGGGGGGCTCGGGGTGGGGTTTAGGGTTTGTCTTTGTGCTCAGGCGTGTTTTTTTCCAAAGTGCCATGTCATAATGGTATAATCTGACGTGGCACAATCCCACACCCTTAGATCGCCCAAAAAAATTTGATCTCAATCGTAGAATTTTTGGAACAGGAAAACACCCTCCTCTCATATATATATATATATATATATATATATTATTTTTGTCTATTGTTATATATATATCTTTGACAAAAAAATTCCAGGCAGACATCCAAACATATACGCATATATATATATATATATATATATATATATAACAAAAATATAGAAGCATATGTGTACAATATATAATAACACGCATAAATACATACCATCATATAATATCGCATGCAATTAAGAGAACAAGCCAACTGTAATAGCCTAAGACTATGGGGTCAAATCTGCCGACAGCTATGGTCCTAATAGACCTGCTAAGGTCATGTCTCATGACAGAACATGTTATATTATCATACCAACATATGTACATTATATATAAAAGCCACACGCATGCATTTAAACATACAAACATAATATATATATATATATATATATATATATATATATATATATATATATATATATATATATATATATATATATGACACGCACATGCATATGTTCCAACTATAACGAAAATTTATTTTTAACTTCAAAAATTAATTCTGCATATTTTATTCTATAAAAAATATTTAATGTCAAAAATTTATTTTCACAAATATATTTATTCTTATAAAAACTTCAAATTAAAATTTCAAACTCATTTTTTTATTATTATGACTAAACTCAGCACTATCATAAGATATGATAAACGAAATGCAAATGCAACGTCGTGTGGTGTCTTACGTGACAGAATAAATCCTATGAGCCAATAGAGAGTATGGAAATTACCTTTTTCTCAGATGACGAACTGAATCGAGAGCTCATTTTATGTAGACGACCATAGAGAGCTTGGCGTAGATAGGCAAGACACAATCCTAATTACAAAAATATTTTGTCAAAATTTAAGTACAACTAGATGAAGGTCTATATATCTAAAGCACGGAAAGCAAACCCTATGTGTGCTCTATATAGGTACCTTCAATAATGCCCGTATCATTTCCTGAATGTTGTCTTATGAATATCTTTAGTCTTGACCCTCAACTATTGATAGCTGAACCGCAAGTCAATCTTTGAGAATACACCTGCGCCTCGTAATATATCAAAGAGGTCATCAATCAGTAATATGGGATACTTATTCTTGACCCCAACATGATTCAGCGGCCTATTGTCAACACAAAACCTGAGGGTATTGTCCTTCTTAGAAAAAAGATGAGTGCGCCCCACGATGACACACTTGGCCTGATAAGAGCATTTGATAACAAATCCTCTAACTGTATCTTCAGTTCGTTCAGCTCATCTGGAGCTAAATGGTGGGGAGGAATGAAAATTAGCGAGACACCCTTGTGTGGTAACCCTGAAAGCTCCTTCGAAAAGACATCCTAAAACTCCCGTAATACTGGATGAATAAGGATCATACTTTCGAGACCATCCCGCACCACAAGGCTTAAAAGCCACCCAAAGTAATTTCCATGTCTATTGTTAGTGTATTTGCAAGGATGGTTCGTGAATTGTTCACTATTAAATCTATGGTTGGACCCATCCGACAATAACACCAAAACAATATGCCAATGAATCTATCGGGCATTGAAATAAGATAACCAGTCCGTTCTGAGGATTACCTTAAAACCATCCATGTCCATGAAAATTAAGTCATAGTCAATAACATACTTCCCCACAATGATAACACAATTAAGGCAAACTTGGTTTAGAAAAATACTTCCGCCGATCGGAACTCCCACGAAAATAGGGGCATAAAACCAATTGACCTTAAGACCCAAACTACAACCTAAAGAACTGGATAAGAATGAATGTGAAGTGCCAGAATTAAACAATGCTTAAACCCACGTATGGTATATTAAGATCATACCTCCCATAATTATGGTTTCAAGTTGAACTACTAATTGTGTGAGGGTATAGGTACGCCCTTGTTTAAACTTGTAGTTATGATTGCCTTTCTAATTTGATTGTACTTGTCCACCGTACCCCTAGCTAGGATGTGAACCATTATTGGTAAACCACATACTTTGATACCAAAATAATCAAAAAATCTAGTACCATCACTTGATGACCACATTTACTTGAGCACTATTTGAAAATTTTCTGGTTGTGAGCGTTCCACATGGCTGGAGTGAAAAGTAATGAGTACTACACGTGTCTCGGACAGTGCACGTGCAGTTTTGAGATGTCAATGCATTTCCCCAAGGCATTATGTCATTCATTTCTCAAAAAGGTAACGATTACCATTTATTATGTATAAAAGGTTGGATTTGTCATTATTTTGAACTTTTCAAACTTCTAAACCTTCACATGAAAGCTTTTATAGAGAGATAAACTCCATTTTCTTCCAAGCTCTTCCCTTCTCGGCTATTTTCTCTCTGTATTCTGCCATTTTTGGTCACGATCTTGTCTTCATCCACCGTTTCCATCGAGGGTTCCCCCTTTTGGGCATTTGTTGCTTACTTTTGGTTAGTTATCGAGTTGCTTTCCACTTTTGGGGACACCAGGTACACCTTTGTCCCCATAGTTCCCTAGGATTTTCTTGCAATTTCATTGCTTTTTGGTTGCGATTCTTCTGAGTACACACACACACACACACACACACATATATATATATATTTGTATGTGTGTGTGTGGCCATTGAGTTGGTTGTCCCTAGGCATTCGTAGCAAGTAGGTTTTTCTGGGTTTTTCTAGGTTTTTTTACCATTTTTTTTATTATTTTGGCGGAAAATATCCACCATTCTCTTTCCTTGATGAATATCCACCCTTTATGAGTGAGTCTTCATGGGTTGAGAGGGTGTTAAGGCGCATTCCTAAGTATAATGAGATTCAATCTCAATCTCTTGAACCTTTGAGGCTTGTTCTTTTTGGCCTTTGTTCGCCCTATTGAGGGTAACATAGAAGATCCCAACTTCGTTCTTATTGTTTCTTCTTCTATTGGGTCGACTTCTTAAATCCTAGATATTTAATATACTAGATGAATTTTTTTATCTCCTACCAATTATGATGGTACTAACCTCCATCCAGGAGGCATAAACTACTCTAATATGACCTCTGAGGAGTCTATTATTGATATTAGGACCTCGACTGAGGAAGCTATGGATTCTAGACCACCTTCAAACCCTTCCATATTTCTTATGGTGATGCCAATAAAGCGCTCTGGGTCATCGATCGAGGCTACCCCTTCTCATTCTGATGGGTCATATGATCCAGTCGAGACTAACACAATTAACTTCGACAATAATGTCAACGAGTCCGAGTTAATAGCCTCGATGGATTTAAACAACATTTCACTTAGTATAAATTATAGGATTCCAGTTGAGTACGAGAGGGCTTATGACCGACATAATTTGTTTTCCACTCTCATCCTTAATTATTGGTGTTTGTCTCCCCCTTCGCCCAATCATTAGGGTCCTTATGAAGGGTTATGGAGTGTCCCTGACCCAACTTCCCCTTATAAGAGAGTATTTCTCTTGAGATAGGTTGCTTAAAGATAAACATATACATAACCCACATTAATAGCAATAAATACAATAGTAAATGAACTCTTAAATGACAAAGAATAAACTCACGTGCATAACTCAATAACATATAATCAATACAAGTGTTTGGGAATAAATGAACCTCAAAAGAAACTAGCTAGAAGGAGATAAGAGTAATCACTCTAGATACACCTCAAGTAGGTAACTCAAACACGAAGGTATAAAGGAATAATGGTTAATGGTCAATGAATGCTTAGGTGTTTGGTAAAGACTTGGACAAAAGCATCAATGGTCAAGGAATAAAAGATTTGTTTTGTAATAACTCTCTCAAAGTGATATTTTGGCCCAAATATCACGTGGTTTCTCAAATGGAAGAAATGGGTATATGTTGGCTCATAATATACTAGAAGAACCTCAAGTGCGTTAAATGATATGTAAGCCCACCATACCTAACATGTCAAATGCAACAAATGCTGAGTGAAATCTCGAGTGACCACCCACTATGTTAGTCAATGCCTCTTGCCCAACCAACCATCTACTCACCAAACTATTGCTGTTTGAACCAAGTCGGATTTGGCATGTATTAGGTATGGAATGACATAATTCATATCTTTTAGGGAAATATAGTTTTGGCACCAAAACTATATGGTAAAGTAAGCTCAATATTGATAGTTCAATGTTGCTCGAGTGTGCTCTCTTGGGCAAAGATAAGTGTTGTACCTAGTGTATTTAAAATGGCCAAGTCATGCCTTAACGTTGACTTTCTCCTAAATCCTCCGAACTAGTTCCCTGAAAGGTTCCCAAGTGAGGTTGCTCAATAGAGCTTAAAGGCTCTCCCAAGTCCTGCCAGACCTGTTCCATCACTGGTACCGAGTAATCTTAAAAACATTATAACATAACTCATAATTACATAGTAAAATAAACATAAATACATGGTTCTTCAACTATCTACCTCTGGAAGTCTTCTTTAATCATTTATTAACCTCCACTCTGCATTGATCTAGAATTAACTTTGTTTACATCTCATACTCCTTTGTGATATAAATAATTTTGATGAATCCTTATCTAGTTTCTCATTTAATCTCTTAATGAGGAGGTTTATCTCTAAGAAAGAAATTGAATGAGTGGCGCGTGCGTTCAAAATAAGAAATTATATAATTAAACACAGTTTAACCCAATTAAATTCTAAACATGCATCTAGGTGTGATTGAATCAGATATAAAGCATGCAAGAACATTCAAACACACACAAATAAGGAAAAATCCCCCAAAGGGGCAAAAACCATTTATTTCACTATAATTTTGTAAGGTACGATTTACACGGATTACAATGAAATACAAGGGTGACACAGAATTACCCTCAGGCGTCGGATCTGTAGTCGGCGGCTGGAATTTTTCCCTTTCCAGGAGGGCAGCAATGAAGAAGAAGAATGGTCTTCTCCACAAGGGTATGAACAACAAAAGTGTTTGTGTTCTAGGGTTTCAAAACGATTCACCAATGATTTGGAAATTTGTGTGAATCAAATCATGAGTTTGGTAACTCACAAAGATGAAGACTTTGGGTTTATGGACTCTTAAATCATGTGTAAAAGTCTTGCTAAACAAATCCACGAAGTGGGTTTAAATAGAAATCTTTCAAACTAAAAAATCTCTGCACGATCTGACTGAGTTTATCCTAGGCGGACCGGTCTGCCTCTGATGCGAACCGGTTTGGGGGTCGGACCGATTTGTTTTCTCAAAGCCCCTATTCGATTCGCGTTCGATCCGTGGTCTACTGGATCTTCAGCAAGCGGATCGATCCGGTAGAGGGGCGGACCGGTTCGGGGTCGGATCGGTTCTTTTAATCAGGGCGGACCGGTCTGGCTATGCATAAAAATAATTCCTTTCTTCTTTTGAAATTCAAATCCGTTGATGACGATTCGATCTTGATTTTCTTCAACGATGTAACGGCTTAAGACATACAAGATGATAATGGACAAAAATGTCCTTACAAATCTCCCCCTATGTCTATGCCGGTACATACATAAAAACAACCATCTGAATTTATCAAATAACAACATGCCTATACAAATCTGCCCTTCCATGAACCCAAAACTGGAAAGATACATATGAATAAGACTTCATCGTTTGTTCTTCGAATCTTCAGGAATCTTAACGCTTTTCTCATCAAGGTGTGCAATTTAGAGATCATCAACGAAGTACCTACACACATGAGAAAAAAGAAAAATACCAAGTGATGTATCGAGTTTGAAAAGAGATAAACATAGATATTAAATGATGAAAGCATACTTTATCAAATCTCAAAACTCCCAAAAAAATGATAATTCATTCTCCCCCTTTATATGATGTCCCCAAATAGATAAATTAGAAGAATAAATCAAACAAGCAAAGCTGGGGTGTCACTAGGAACAAACTACTATTCTTTATTTTTCAAAATTTTCTCACAAAACAAACAAACAAAAACACACCATGAACGAACACAAAACAACCAAGTCGATGGTAGCGTAAATGAATGGGTGTGTTCAAATTCGATAGGAAAATCAATGCATACAAACATGACATATGTGCACGATGAATATCGGATACGCCTAACGAATGAACTAAAATGCTTCCTTCGGTGTAAAAAAATGGAAATAAGAGACATTGACTCAATCAAATCAACAAATCAAAGCTCACAGTGATTTCCACACCAATAACGTCCAAAGCGATTTCATGCTTTTTCAGGACTTTCAAGGAAATGCAAATCCGTTGAAATTCTCCAACCAAACTCCCTCAGATTTATATTTTGAATAGAGGTATTCTAAATTCTCAAACTTTGGAGAATTGTTGATGGAAACTAAATGGCCCATATTTGGCATATATGACTTTTTATTGCCTTTAAATTTTTTCGGGGCTCTTTTAACCTCTTTGGACCTCAGATAATAAAATTTCTCCATTTTTAGGTCCTTTTTAACGGTGGCTTTTGCGCAAAGGATAGACAACTACCTTTTGTAGACCCTCCCCGTTCTCAAATAATCACACAGTCTCACCAAAATGGTTTTTTACATGCATTCCAATCTTGTCAAGTTTTATCGCATATTTTACGTTGTATAGACAAAATTGAGATGGAAACACTCAAGCCAATATGTGATAGACAGGTGAAATAATCAAGAATAGTCGTGCATGTGTGCAATAAAGGATATAGGAGTCAAACATGTAGGAAAATATCACTAATTACATCTTAAAGACTCCAAACAATGTAAAGCACATGGATGAAATGATATAGCGTCTCAAATCTCTATCAAACAGTCACATGGATATATGAAGTGAAGTTGTGACTTGGCTATCTTAAATGCTCATCCATAACAGGTGTTAAAGAAAAAACAAAAAACTTTTTGGATTTTTCAAAATTTTACCAAAATAAAATCTTTTTGCGCTTTTCTGAAATTTTCCTAAAAAGAAATGTAAAAAGCAAAAAGAAAACAAACTAATGATACAAGCTAGCAATAGGAATTAGATGATATGGTAAAGACAATGCATCCTATGCTAAACATAGACCAACCCCTCAGTCAACTGTGCAAATCCCCAAAGACTTCCTAAGACTCTCAAATCTAAGGGTATCTAAAGGTTTCGTGAAAATATCGGCTAACTGACGGTCGGTAGGAACGAAACTCAGGGATACAACCTTCTCCTCAACTAACTGACGTAGGAAGTGCTCACGTAACCTGATGTGCTTTGTGCACGAATGTTGGACGGGATTGAAGGATATGTGAATCGCGCTCGTGTTATCACAGGAAATGATCATGGTGTCCTGTGAAATCCCATAATCCTCCAACATTTGCTTTATCCACAAGAGTTGCGTGTAACAACTCCCGGCGGCGATGTACTCAGCCTCCACAGTGGATAAAGAGATGGATTTTTGCTTCTTGCTCAACCAAGAGACAAGAGCAGAACCAAAATAGAAACACCCACCAGAAGTTCTCCTACATCCATCTGCATCCCCGGCCCATTCGGCATCCGAATAGGCGGATAAATAATCATCGGTATCAAAGGAATACCAAATACCGTATGAGAGAGTCCCACTCACGTATTTGATGATACGTTTTAGAGCGAGTAAGTGTGACTCTTTTGGAGATGCCTGATATCGCGCATAGACTCCAACACTAAAGGCTATGTCGGGACGACTGGCAGTCAAGTAGAGTAGACTACCTATCATACTCCGATATAAGGTTTGCTCTACGTCCTTGCCTGAAGTCTCCTTACTAAGCTTCATAGAAGTACTCATAGGTGTACGTGCATGCTTAGCGGAGTCTAAATCGAATTTCTTCACTAGGTCTCTAGCATACTTGGATTGGGAGATGAACATCCCATCCTCTAGCTGACGAACCTGGAGACCAAGGAAGAAAGTAAGCTCACCAACAATGCTCATCTCAAACTCACTTTTCATCTCCTCTTCAAAGTGGTGAGCATGCTGGGAGCTTGTTTATCCAAAGACTATGTCGTCCACATAGACTTGGGCAACCAAAATAGCACCGTCATCTCTCCTGACGAACAACGTCATATCAACTCCCCCTCTCTTGAATCCACGGGCTAAGAGATAGGAAGTAAGCCTTTCGTACCAAGCACGGGCTGCTTGCTTCAAACCATACAAGGCTTTCCTCAGATAGAAGACGTGATCCGGGTGCTTAGGGTCTTCAAATCCTTTTGGTTGTTCCACATAAACCTCCTCCTGTAGAATGCCATTCAGAAAGGTGTAATACCCCGTATTTTCATGGCTTTTAAATTTAGGGATTAATTAAATTTAATTGAGATAATTAAATTAATTTTAATCCGGAATGTTGTTTTAAATATTTACTAGCGTGACGAGAGTTAGTAATTATGAAAATTTATTATTCGTTGAATGTTACTGGATGAGTATAGAAATATATGAGATTTATTTTTATAGTATTGTCACGTGTGAATAAAATGACAATTATGGAAATTTAAGTCGGGACGCGCCTGTGTCGCGTCGGGAATAAATGTTGATTAATAAAAGTGAATATTTTATAGGTTGTTCGTATGGTCATTTTGAGTGCGCCAACGCGTCCAGAAGGGTCGAGATAGTCAGAAAAGTGTACCAGGGGGTTTGGTTTGAGTCTCGGGGCAATTTTAGGCTTAATTAGTACCCCGGGAGGGCATTTTGGTCATTTTACATTTTTGGGTAATTAAACCCACGAAATTTCAAGGGTTATATCAGATGTCTAAGGTTGTCTTCTAGGGTTAGAACAACCAAAGACAAGTGACGGCCATAGGAGAGGGAAGGAGAGATCTTCCAAAGCAATCCAAGGCCCGAAATCCATCTGTTTGCACCGCCGCCACCACCAACGCGTAGATCGCAAGACGGGAAACGTAACCACACCAAATTCGGCACCAAACCAGAACGTCGAAAATCCCAGGCAAGTGTTTATCTTGCTTATTTCGTTGATGCATCATCCATATTAGTTTAGGAGTTATTAGGATGAGATTTATGGAAGAAAAACCCAATTTGAGATGGAAAATTTTCATATAGTGATGATTTATATGATATTCTGGAAACCCTTTGTCATGTAAAGGATTAAGAGTCTGATTAAGAAAAGAGCTCTAATCAGATACAAACACTAAAAAAAAATTTATTCCGGACGATCGGACCGTTGGAATTGGATGAAATTTTATGGAGAATTAGCTGAAGACGAGAGGAAGCTACAGAAAAAAATTCAGCTCGATCGGACCGTTCAATATTTTGTAATATTTTTTT
This sequence comes from Sambucus nigra, assembly GCA_949130495.1. Taxonomy (NCBI): domain Eukaryota; kingdom Viridiplantae; phylum Streptophyta; class Magnoliopsida; order Dipsacales; family Adoxaceae; genus Sambucus; species Sambucus nigra. The sequence continues at coordinate 154,678,815 of OX422218.1, forward strand.
TGTTAGACAGTTTTATGTTTTGAGGACTCTTAGAGATAATAAAAATTCAATTGACAATGTAACTATATATTAAAGGAGAGAGACACGTAAGAGAGTTACGTTGGAACATAAATGGATACCTACTGAATTGTACAATTGGAAGAATAGAGTCCATGAGGGTTACGTAGTAAGTTGAAAAAACCCTTCGAATTAAAGTTAGAAACAAACCATTATACTTGATATATAATAATGGGAAAATAAGGATAAATGTTGTGAATGTGGGTTATGGGATAAACCTAAATTGATATAATAAAAGTGGTATATTTATATGATTGTGTATGCATATATTATATACTTGTGAAAATCATGCCCGCGCTACTTGCTATCCCCGAGGTTACCGCGCTGGGACGATCTTATCTCATGTGCCTTATGGGGGATATTGACTCGTACCCTAGAAGATAGGAATCCTAGGTACAGGCTATCGAATCGGTAGTCACGGTCCTAAGAGACGTGAGGGTATGTACTGACCTCTTGGACTTGGAAACTATGCTTCGCCTCAATATTGTTTGTGTATGTATTTATACAGTTCGAGAGTGATTCCGAACTTGTATTCCCTTTAGTACGATTGATACGGGGATTGGATAGCAGAGTATGCACGCACCATAGTTTTTATGTGGGGTGCTGTTATGATATATATATTATACGAGTAGTTAATATATATATGAAATTCTGAAATCTGGAACTGCCTACTGTGATTTGATATGTAGGACATGGTTGATGACTCAAATTATAAATAATTGTTTTGAGAAAGTATAATATGACACTGGAAAACTTTATTGATTAATAAGGTTAAAAGGAGAACCTTGGTTTCAAATTGAAATCTTACGTTTTAAATACTTGTGTTGTTCAGTTGTAAATCCTGCGAATAACCTATGATAAGTTAAATCATTGGGGAAAGATAGTGTGGTATATGACGAGATATACCATTGGGAAGGTTAGTGCGATAGGTGTGCACATTAGAAGAGAGGTGAGAATTTCTCAAGAGAGTGTCGCACTAATATGTTGTTTCATTAGCCTGTAATAAATTTAAATACTTGCTAAACGAATTTTTAAATCATATACACTATCGGGCTCTGACCCGTTTCTTTTTCTTTCTCTCTTGTATATATATGTATGTATTACAGGTGCCCAGCCACAGGGGCGTCTTGCATAGGATCCTCTTGATGGAACGCGCTGTAGCTTTTGTGGGAGTTGCAGGCCATTGTTTAGAAGACCTCATTGTTGAATCTACTTCTAGTTCAGCTTTATCCAGTGGGGGCATGTGTCGCCCTTTTTCCATTATTTAGTTGATATTGTCAGAGATTGTAATTCTTTTAGTTTCAGTATCTTTATTTCGGGATTGTTACTGTCATGATGTTTTCCTTAGTATTTTAATGTTGGGATTTATTATTGTTGGGTAAACTCTTGAATGTTCATTTTATTCTTCTTCTTAATGTGTGACTCTTTAGATGTTAATGGTTTAAGGTTTTATAACCAGATTTAATAAAATGAGAATAAGGTTTTAAATGGTTTTGACACTTAGCTTAATTATTTAGGGGGTTTAAATTGGAAAAGTATTTTTACGACAGTGATGCTAAGAATGAACCAACTGTTCACCTTGATTTTAATTTAACAAAGGAGTGATCGCCCAGTATTTAATTAGGCGGGGTGTCACAGGTGGTATCAGAGCATCAGGTTCTAGTGTCCTTAGGATCTGTACGGCTTATTATGCTTTCAGCGTTGCTTTGTTTGTTATAGAGCCCTATGTTTAGGATTGTCGATTCCTTTGACGAGATTTTGTTCTCCTGCTATAATGTGTATACACTAGTGAATTCTAATTTCGTTCGGATGTGTGCGTGTGCCGAGCGATGACGGATGTCAGAAGAGGATCGTTAAGCGTACATCAGGAGGCAGGTCTCAGTTGAGATTATGAAATATATCCGAGGATGATGATCGTAGTCGAGGTCACCTCCATTATGGCACGAGAAGCCACGACTAGAAAGGCGACTAAGGTGCAGCAATGATTTTCAAATGCTGTTATAGTCAAATGAGGTACGAGGGTAAACTTACCCAACGTATTACAAAAAACGTGTAGAGACTGTCAGTGGGAAATTTTAGAACCGCAAAAATGATATGTGTTTACCAAAGGAGGTAAAGTATCCAAAGGCTTAAATATAGGACGGAGTGTGGCAAACTGAAAGTGAAAATTTAGAGAAAAATTTCTTGGCTTTCGGGACGAAATTATAATGGTTGGAGTCAACCACCAATTTTAGAAGTGGAATTCTATGCCTATAGGAGAACCTTAGGTACAGTGTTGACCGTATGTTCCTTCCTCAACTGTTCAGGATGAGAAGCAAACGTGGTTCTGAACTCATCGCAGGAGGGCATGACAGAAGTCCAATTGTGGATATGAATCCTAATCGTTAGCAAATTTTGTATCAAAAGAGGTAGATACTAGTGGAGGAAACGACTCCAAGTGGGAGACCAACTTGTAATAATAGTTGATAATACTCGAGGAGGAAATTCTGATGGACGACCGATTCAGAGGTTGACAATGTCATATTTTGTCAATATAGATGATAACGCTTCTTTGTGGGGGAAGTTAAAGGAATCGAAGAATTTAGTCGAGAATAAGACTGAATACAACGGTGGTGGTATAGCACCACAAAAGGATGTGGATACACATCAGGAAAACCATTTAAATGCTTCAGATAGTTAAATTCTTACCAAGTGATGGTAAATTCAGTAAGTACTATTATAGATAGTAACATGTTCTTTATGGCCTAAAAAGCTAAGGGAACAACCGGGATGGCTAACAGGAATCGAGTCTACTAAAGTCTGAGAGAAGGACAATCCTAACCTGGTTAGTAGGACAGGTGATAAGTGGATTATGTGTTGAGGTATTTTGGTGCGGAGTGAAATTGCTCGCGATAATATGTTCCAAAGTGAGAAAAAGGGACAAGAATACGGTGCCTAGTAAAGGACGACGATTAAAAATAATTTTGTTTTGGTTTGGGCAGACGTGTTACGTCCGAAAACCATTTGTGCAGTCAAGACGATTGTCAGGATGGAAGTATAAGTTGTATCCTTAGAGGATGCGGCGTGTTTATGTGACACGAGCGAGTCACCATATTTTGTTCATTGCTAGATTAGCATGTGAGACGAGTTTAATGCATATCATTATAAATGTTACCATTATGTGAATATTTTTCCTTAGTATAGCGGGATTTTTCTTTGGTGCTATCCGCGGGGGATGAATGAGTATATTAACAGTGTTTTATACTTTATTGAGGTTACTCGTTGTAGTGATGCGATACACGAGTATGATATTATCTTTGTTAAAATGTTATAGAAATGGTTAGTACGATAGTGGGAATTTATTGCAAGGCTATCGGAGTAGTTACATTAGTGCAACACGTTTTGTTTTGGCGAGGCTTTACCTGTAAGAAGGTTGGACTCGCACTTATATTATCTATCCTATAGACTTCGAAGGAGATAGTGGGCTCAAGATATTCGATACCAATGTATGTATAGACTTTGTCAGTATGATTCAGTATCTATCGGGATTTACCGTTGAGCGAAAAGACTTGACTCAGTATTATGTTTAGCACTCCGGACTTAGTGATAGGAAGAGTGCAGTGTTATATTTATCCTTAAGAGATGTGGGAGTTAAGAGTTATACCCCTAATGTTAGAAAAAGGAAATTTAGAGAATTTCGATCGTATGTACCCGAGGTTTATAGAATGTAATTACCATCAACCAATACGGGACGATAGTGAAATTGGTGAAACGTTCTTTGTTAAGCATAATTACGGGAGAAATTGTAACTTTTCTGTCAAGGGACAGAATAAAGGGGTATATACTATGGACGGAGGACCTAACGGATTTCGATAACTGACAATGCTAGGTAGTAGTGTATCGGGGGGGTTCCTTGTTTGGATTTCACTTTGCGAGACATCCTACGCATGAAACTTAGCGTAAGGTTGGAAATAGGGAGACGTTTGGTCACTATTCCATGAGTTCGGTACCCTGGTCGAAATGGGATCAAGTAATTATGTATGTAAGTTTGAAGTTGAATTTGTTTTAAGGTCATTGGAGCCGGATTTTTATGGTAGGAAAGCATTGAAAGTTATCCCCACGAGTTGAGGGGTGGAACGATGATAAGGAGAATTTAAGAATTTTGATTTCTAGGGTGATTGAGAGTACTCAAATGTCATAACCGCGTACAGAACACAAGGTGAATAAAGAGCTGGAATGATTTTTAGCATGGATTATCTGGAAAGAACTTTGTATTATAAAAAAGAGATTACCTGTAATTTTTTTTTATGAATAGAGCGTTACTGATTTATTTTTGGTTGTAGTACCTATTTGGGAAAATTGTTATACTTATCTGAAGAAGCTTGAGAATTATTATTCCTCTTTCATGGTCATGGAATTTGAATGCCCTATTCCTTCTATTTCGTTGAATTTAGTTCGTTCTACGGATGAGTCGCACGTCGTTCGCTTTCTAGGGCGGTCGGGGTGTTGCAAGAATGTGGGCATCTCGGTTAATTGCAGTTAAAATCGTCCGAGTCGAAGGGACGTGGTCATGGACGTGTGTCATTTATGTTTGTGGGACTAGTTAAACGAAGTGGAAGTGATAGAGTGGATTAAACGTCACATGAGGGGCGATAATCCATACATAGGTGTGTAATTAGAATAGCACACCCAAATTTGAATTGGAAGACTGTGGGAAGTCATTTAAGAAGAGTATTCCTTAAATGGAGCAGAATTAAATGATTATGAAGAACACTAGGAGCGGAGTTGTTAGTAGGCAAGTATGAGAGCGACTTGCACATACAAAGGGTGATGATGTTGGTATGGTATAAGAGATCCAGAAGTGCGCTTCGTGGAGAGAAGAGCACGGGTGGAACTTTCGGCATACTCCAAGGAAGGAAGGGGAATATTACGTGTCACTTAATGCGAGACATTTCAAGGGAAGAATCGATGTTTAGCGAGACGTAGTGAGTAGTCTCTACATGCACCGCCCATTGGTAAGGTTGGGTTGAAAGAGGATAATCAACCAAAGAATTTTGTGTTTATCGAAAATTCCTGAAATTGGAAGAGGTTGGTAAAGTCGGTAAAGTTCTTGGATGGGTTGCCATCCTCAAAAAAAGATCAAGGGTTTATCCCGAACATGTGAACTAAGTCACCGAGAAGGAAGTGATTGATATTCCTTTGGGCTGGCTTACAATATTAACTAGTATGCCCCAGACTTCCTTTGAAAGGAAGGATCGCGCCAGTGCATGGTCCGGCGCAATATAAATTTTTGAATCAGGATGAGATTGGTGAATCCAACCTTTGATATGGGATTTCAGGAACCAGCGGAGATAAGATTTCGTTTCGAGTAGGATGTATCACCCTTAGCCAGGGAATAAGCGCATGGTGATTAAAGATTAGTGGAGCCACCTGAAGGATATTTTGGAATCTTGGTACGATGATTTCAAGAATGCTCTGTAGAAGCACTCGTACCTGTTTGTCGCGTACGAGGTACTTATTAACGTTTTGTTATGGAAGAACCTCGACTATTCTCCTTCCGTATTTTTAGAGGAGAGTAGATAATCAGAATTTTTGGATCGGTCGAGAAAATATCCGATAACTATGGTGGAATTCCATGACTGTTTCAGGCGAGCAAGAGTGATCAAATGTTCGTATAATTTTCTCAGAATGGGAGTTTTGTATATAAATAATTCGAGTATTTGTCATGTAGTGAGGTGCGGCCTCCTAATGATAGTGAGATAAGGAAATTATAACGTATAGACGTAACCTATTCAAATGTTGTCAGTTGGGAGTGCAATGTGAACTGTCTCCAATGAGTATGTAAAACAATGTTGCTGTGAGGAAAAAGCTATAGTGATTGAGCGCCGTACTATGTAGATAGTTTGCGTACTGACAAGGATATCCAGAATTGTGCTACCTGTTAGACCGTATTTTTCGAATTTCGAGACGAAATTCCGTTATTAGGGGGGAAGTATGTAATACCCCGTATTTTCATGGCTTTTAAATTTAGGGATTAATTAAATTTAATTGAGATAATTAAATTAATTTTAATCCGGAATGTTGTTTTAAATATTTACTAGCGTGACGAGAGTTAGTAATTATGGAAATTTGTTATTGGTTGAATGTTACTGGATGAGTATAGAAATATATGAGATTTATTTTTATAGTATTGTCACGTGTGAATAAAATGACAATTATGGAAATTTAAGTCGGGACGCGCCTGTGTCGCGTCGGGAATAAATGTTGATTAATAAAAGTGAATATTTTATAGGTTGTTCGTATGGTCGTTTTGAGTGCGCCAACGCGTCCAAAAGGGTCGAGATAGTCAGAAAAGTATACCCGGGGGTTTGGTTTGAGTCTCGGGGCAATTTTAGGCTTAATTAGTACCCCGGGAGGGCATTTTGGTCATTTTACATTTTTGGGTAATTAAACCCACGAAATTTCAAGGGTTATATCAGATGTCTAAGGTTGTCTTCTAGGGTTAGAACAACCAAAGACAAGTGAAGGCCATAGGAGAGGGAATGAGAGAGCTTCCAAAGCAATCCAAGGCCCGGAATCCATCCTTTTGCACCGCCGCCACCACCAACGCATAGATCGCGAGACGGGGAACACAACCACACCAAATTCGGCATTAAACAAGAACGTCGAAAATCCCAGGCAAGTGTTTATCTTGCTTATTTCATTGATGCATCATCCATATTAGTTTAGGAGTTATTAGGATGAGATTTATGGAAGAAAAACCCAATTTGAGATGGGAAATTTTCATGTAGTGATGATTTATATGATATTCTAGAAACCCTTTGTCATGTAAAGGATTAAGAGTTTGATTAAGAAAAGAGCTCTAATCAGATACAAACACTAAAAAAAAATATTTCGGACGATCGGACCGTTGGAATTGGATGAAATTTTATAGAGAATTAGCTGAAGACGAGAGGAAGCTACAGAAAAAAATTCAGCTCGATCGGACCGTTCAATATTTTTTAATATTTTTTTTTGCTAGACAGTTTTATGTTTTGAGGACTCTTAGAGATAATAAAAATTCAATTGACAATGTAACTATATATTAAAGGGGAGAGACATGTAAGAGAGTTACGTTGGAACATAAATGGATACCTACTGAATTGTACAATTGGAAGAATAGAGTCCATGAGGGTTACGTAGTAAGTTGGAAAAACCCTTCGAATTAAAGTTAGAAACGAACCATTATACTTGATATATAATAATGGGAAAATAAGGATAAATGTTGTGAATGTGGGTTATGGGATAAACCTGAATTGATATAATAAAAGTGGTATATTTATATGATTGTGTATGCATATATTATATACTTGTGAAAATCATGCCCGCGCTACTTGCTATCCCCGAGGTTACCGCGCTGGGACGATCTTATCTCGTGTGCCTTATGGGGGATATTGACTCGTACCTTAGAAGATAGGAATCCTAGGTACAGGCTATCGAATCGGCAGTCACGGTCCTAAGAGACGTGAGGGTATGTACTGACCCCTTGGACTTGGAAACTATGTTTCGCCTCAATATTGTTTGTGTATGTATTTATACAGTTCGAGAGTGATTCCGAACTTGTATTCCCTTTAGTACGATTGATACGGGGATTGGATATCAGAGTATGCCCGCACCATAGTTTTTATGTGGGGTGTTGTCATGATATATATATTATACAAGTAGTTAATATATATATGAAATTCTGAAATCTGGAATTGCCTACTGTGATTTGATATGTAGGACATGGTTGATGACTCAAATTATAAATAATTGTTTTGAGAAAGTATAATATGACACTGGAAAACTTTATTGATTAATAAAGTTAAAAGGAGAACCTTGGTTACAAATTGAAATCTTACGTTTTAAATACTTGTGTTGTTCAGTTGTAAATCCTGCGAATAACCTAAGATAAGTTAAATCATTGGGGAAAGATAGTGTGGTATATGACGAGATATACCATTGTGAAGGTTAGTGCGATAGGTGTGCACATTATAAGAGAGGTGAGAATTTCTCAAGAGAGTGTCGCACTAATATGTTGTTGCATTAGCCTGTAATCAATTTAAATACTTGCTAAACGAATTTTTAAATTATATACACTATCGGGCTCTGACCCGTTTCTTTTTCTTTCTCTCTTGTATATATATGTATGTACTACAGGTGCCCAGCCACAGGGGCGTCTTGCATAGGATCCTTTGGATGGAACGCGCTGTAGCTTTTGTGGGAGTTGCAGGCCATTGTTTAGACGACCTCATTGTTGACTCTACTTCTAGTTCAGCTTTATCCAGTGGGGGCATGTGTCGCCCTTTTCCCATTATTTAGTTGATATTGTCAGAGATTGTAATTCTTTTAGTTTCAGTATCTTTATTTCGGGATTTTTACTGTCAGGATGTTTTCCTTAGTATTTTAATGTTGGGATTTATTATTGTTGGGTAAACTCTTGAATGTTCATTTTATTCTTCTTCCTAATGTGTGACTCTTTAGATGTTAATGGTTTAAGGTTTTATAACCGGATTTAATAAAATGAGAATAAGGTTTTAAATGGTTTTGACACTTAGCTTAATTATTTAGGGTGTTTAAATTGGAAAAGTATTTTTACAACAGTGATGCTAAGAATGAACCAACTGTTCACCTTGATTTTACTTTAATAAAGGAGTGATCGCCCGGTATTTAATTTAGCGGGGTGTCACAAAAGGCACTCTTGACATCCATCTGATATAACTTGAAGCGCAGATGACATGCGATGGTGAGTAGTAAGCGGACGGACTCGAGCCTCGCAACAGGAGTAAATGTCTCCCCAAAGTCTACACCCTCAATCTGTGTGTAGCCTTGAGTGACCAACCTAGCCTTGTTTCTTGAAAATCCACCTGGTACCTATCACATTAGTATCACTAGGTCGGGGGACAAGTTCCCAGACATTATTCTTTTGAAACTGAAGCAACTCATCTTGCATAGCAGAGATCCAGTGTTTTTTTTGCGTGCTTCTTTGTGGTTCTTGGGCTCGATTTTGGACATATAGCAAAGATGGCTAACAACGTTCTCTAGTTGAGCATGAGTCTGGACCCCTAGAGTGGGATCGCCAACAATGGCAGAATGATCATGACTCTTGGGAACCTAAGCTGGTGTGTCCCCTAACGCGGGAGTAGGGTCCACAGAGTGTGGGTGAGGGACAAGTAAGTCATTCCCAGAGAAGTCCTCAGCCTCACACTGTAGGTTAGGATCAATAGCCGTCGAAGGTTCGTCATCTTGCATGGTGACGTTTATTGATTCCATATCCTTAGAGATCTTCAGGTTAAAAACCCGGTACGCTCTGCTATTCGATGAATATCCTAGTAATATTCCCTTGTCGCTCTGGGAGTCAAACTTTCCTAATTGCTCTCTATCCCGTAGGATGTACCATTTACTCCCAAAAACACGGAAATATGCCAGGTTGGGCTTCTTGCCAGTCCACAATTCGTAAGGCATCTTAAGTGTGTGTGGACGCAAGTAAACCCTATTCATCGTGTGGCATGCAGTGTACACTGCCTCTGCCCAAAATCTCCTAGAAACTTTGTGACCTAGAAGCATAGATCTAGCCATCTCCTGGATCGTTCTATTTTTTCTCTCAACAATCCCATTTTGCTTAGGAGTCTTCACAGCAGAAAACTCATGTTTGATCCCAAGGCTATCACAATAAAAATCTACCTTTGCTTCCTTAAATTCAGTGCCGTTGTCACTACATATCCTGTTAATAGTGACTCAGTGTTTATTTTGCAGGACACGGCACTTGGTTGTTAAAAACTCTACATCATCGGATTTCTCTCTCAAAAAACCTACGATGGAGTATCTGGAGAAGTCGTCTACCATCACGAGGATATAACTTTTACCACCCAAACTCTCAGTACGAGTAGGACCCATAAGATCCATGTGAATCAGCACAAGAACTCGGGAGGTGGTAATAGAATGAAACTTCCTATGAGGGCTCCGAATTTGCTTTCCCAATTGACAGGGTCCACAAACCGTGGAAGTTGACTTTCCAAGAGATGGTAAGCCACGTACTAGGTCCTTTTTTACTAAACGAGTCAAATATCTAACGTTCACGTGACCTAGACGTTGGTGCCACAAATCCATAGGAGTGATCGTGGCGCTGTTACAGACAAGTGAGGAAGTAGGTAAAGTCGCATAGCAATTATCCTCGGTCGTCACCCCTTGCACTAAAAGTTTACCAGCTTGATTATAGACATTACACGCATCCCGATCAAACTTTACTACAAAGTCAGCGTCGCACAGCTGGCTAATGCTGAGAAGGTTTGCTTTCAAACCTTTGACGTACAAAACATTCTCTAGCTTAGGAATTCCTGGTAACTCCACAGTACCTCTTCCCATAATGCTAGACTTGCTCCCATCTCCAAAGGTGACTCTACCATCCTTATAATCCTCAAGGAGGGTAAAAAATGAGATATCACCTGTCATGTGTCTGGAGCATCCACTATTAAAATACCACTGTGAGGTATTATGTGCTTTGAGAGCAACATGAACAACAAGGGCTTTCTTATCTTTCTTAGGCACCCAAGAAGTGGTAACCTTTTGTTTACCCTTGTTGTTGTTAGTTTTAGACGAAACGTGAGAAGCATTCACTGACGGCAAAGACATCCGTCGGAATTCCTCCATCAAACTCTGTGATATGGCGGCTAAAAACAAAACACGCTCTCTGAGATTGGCAAACTCATTAGTATGACGTGGTGGAGCAGAAGTACATCGTGTTTGACCCAAACTGTAGCAAAACTCCCTCAGGTGTCCTTTTCTTTTGCAATATGTACAAAAGAACTCAATCTTAGGCGGACCATGGTTTGCTTTTCTTGGTCGAACTCTCCTTCGTGGATTTTGGCGATGACCATAAGGAGTAGTAGTAAACTTAGGGACCGGTCCAGGTGCAATTTGGGACATGGAGGCACCATCATAACCAATTCCCTGCCGATCACCAAAACCTAAAGCGGGGTCGAGGAGCATCTTTCCCATCTTCCCATATCTGTCCTCGATTTGTACCTTGACTTCCCGTGCTCTCTCCAGATCATGAGTAAGCTGGGCAACAAGGGCTTCAAGTTTCTTTCGAGTCTCCATGGAGGAATGAATCTCACTCGTAAGACTAGCCACTTGTTTAGTCAAGTCCCCTCTTTCTTTCTCAAAACAACTCTCTTTTTCTCTAAACAAACTATCTAATTTACCACAGGCAGACTCTCTCTCTCTCTTAGTGCGGTGTAGGTGGAGGACACTTTCTCTCTCGTCTCTTCTAATTCTTCTTCTAACGCAGTGATCCTAAGAACTAACGCATTGTTACGCTTTTTAGTTTTAAATGACTCATTATATAACTCGGCATAGGCGCGTTAAAGATTGCTCTCGCTCTCACTTGCGTCATCCTCCCCCTCACTTGCATCGCTCTCACTGTCGAGGTGTCCCTGTGAAGTAGCATCCTCATCGTCGTGAGGTGCACTAGGAGTACTCACATGACTAGCCATGAATGCGGTGAAGTTACACTCATGCGGTGACTCATCTCCCGAATCCACCGACTCGACCTCACTTTCGTCACTAAGGGTTGCATTAAGGACAACCTTGCCCTTTTCTTTATTCAGATGAGTAGCACACTCAAACACTCTATGTCCCCTACCGTCGCACTCATAGCATCTCTCGCTGTCTTTCTTAGGAGGGTTTTTAGCATCTTTCTCATTTTTCTTTTCAAACTTATTTTTTTGAAAATTCTTCTTATCTTTAAAATTTCCACTTTTCTTAAATTTGAGAATTTTCTTAAAGTTTTTAGCAAATAGAGCCAAATCATCTAAGTCAAAATCACACTCAGAACCAGAAGTTTCACTCTCTTTCTTTCTAGATGACTCTACTCTTTTTCTTGTCGTCCCCTCACTTTTTCTCTCTGGGGCATTAAGTGCAATTCCCTTATCTTTAGACTTGACAGATTTAGGGAATATATCAATTTCATAAGTTTGCAAGTCTCCTACAAGTTCTTCCAATTTTAGTGTATTTAAATTACCCATAGAATTTAGAACAGTGACTTTAGGGATAAAATGCTTAGGCAAAGATCGAAGAATCTTTTTCACAACTCTAGTATTAGGAATATGTTCACCAAGATTAAAGCTAGTATTAACAATATCAGATAGCCTAGCATAAAAATCATCAAAACATTGAGTTTCAAGCATGGTGATGGTCTCAAATTGAGTTGTTAAATTTTGCAATTTAGATTCTTTCACAGCATTAGTTCCTTCATGGGTAAGTTGCAAAACATCCCATGCCTCTTTTGACATGGTGCACGCCATGATACGTCGGAACTCATCAGGAGTGATGGATCTGGAAATAGCACTCAAACCCTTAGAATTAAAAGAAGACCATTTAAATTCATCTTCAGTCCTTGTAGTGACGGTTTTAAATTGGTCATGTTTTCAACAGTTACGGGGGGAGGTGTCCACCCTCTTTTAACTAGAATCCAAACACTCACATCCGGGAAACTGAAGAAAAGGTTGAGAACCTTGCTACAGATGTGGGTGTTTTGGCTGACGAGCTTCGTACTCGTTTGGGAAGACTTGATGAGGATGCTGGATTATTGAAAAAGGCGTGGTTAAATGCTGGGAGTAATGATACCAGTGGTGTTGGTGTCAAGAAGTACAAAATTCCAGAACCGAAGGCGTTTGCTGGTGCAAGGTCGGCAAAGGAATTGGAGAATTTCGTGTATGATATGGAACAGTATTTCAAAACTGCTCATATCAACGAAATGGAGATGGTTGCAATCACCACAATGTACTTATGTGATGATGCAAAACTTTGGTGGAGAACTCGGACCGAAGACAAGAGCAGGTCTGAGATCAGTTCGTGGAGTGAACTAAAAAAGGAATTACAGGATCAATTCTTACCAGGAAATTCTGGTTGGCAAGTGAGGGAGGCGTTGCGACGCGTGAAGCATGACAAGACTGTGCAGGATTACGTGAAAGAGTTCACGTCGATGATGCTGTACATTAAGGGGATGTCCGAGGAAGACAAGGTCTTCAATTTTGTTTCCAATCTTCAGCCTTGGGCACAGGCTGAATTGAGGAGACAAGGTGTGCATGATTTTCAGCAAGTAGTGGCAGCAGCGGACAACCTAGTGGATCTCAAACTTGACCGGTCAGACGTTGTTTCATCTAAATCCAAAGGTAAAGATAAGGTCGTCTCAGAATCGGGAAAAGATGGAGGGACAGAACATGACAAGGGAAATGGGGCTGATGGACATTCAAACAAAGGCAAGAGTAGCTATTCTGGATGTTTCATTTGTAAGGGTTCACATCGGGCAAGGGATTGTCCAACGCAAGAGAAACTTGCTGCAATTCAAGTGGAAGAGTCAAGAGGTGGCTCGAATGCTGGTGCGGGAGATACTGGTGACAACTCCTTGGTTACGTTGGGCGGACTCCAAGAAAAGGAGTTCGACTAAGTGGGCGATTGAAGCCTTGGAATGCGAGGACTGCAGGAACCTCGCATTACCAAGGGAAACTTCTACATAGATGGTGAAAACATGGAGGTTATGGTCCTACACGGAGACATTGAATCGAGTGGAGTTTGGTTTGGTGTTACACTTGGGTTGAATCGAAGACTTGGGTCTGTTCTCGGTGAAGTTCAAGGTGCTATTGGGAAATTTTCAGTGGAGTTGGAATTTTCTTAATATCGACAAGTTCATCGAATTCTTTTAGTGGGGGAGGGTTTGTCACACCCCAAAACTCTCATCGTGAAGTATGGGATTCATTATGAAGTTTGGGTACGGGCAAACCTTGATAATAAAGGAAAATGGGTTAGTTCACTTTGACTAAGGCGTTCAGCTAGAACAAAGTGGTTATGCTATTCGAAGTTGTCAGATTGTGGGGAGCTGGGTTCTTTTCAATCATTTGGTAGTTGACATCTACTGCTACCACTCTGGAATTTTTGTTAAGAACATATATAAGGAGGGGGTACCTCCGAGGCAAAATTCGGTATTTAGCCATGAGCGCTCCTAGGCTCTAGGCAACTTCGTGGGCATGTTGGGTTATCCATATACCGAATGTGGGATTGGTAGTGCATGAATTTTGGGTTGTGATCGGGAATTTCTCGATCACACCTGTTATGCAACATCGGGTTGCATCGGTGGGCTGAGTTGCTTATATATTTAAGGTGGCATTGTCTTAATTCGTGGGTTGTTGCTAGTTGACTTCAAAGAGCAGTTGTGCTTGTCCCAAAAAAAATTTGGGTAGTTTTCATGGGAGTTGCTGGGTTGGATAGGTGCAAAAATGGGATTGCACCAATGTGGCACATGTGGGAGCGTGGGATAACTCCTTGGACACCTTTTGGGATGCTGATGCAGCAGTTTTAGAGCAGTTCCATGGCAGTTTCGGGTCAGAATACGTGTAAAAATGGGAATACATCAGTTAGGCACTTGGCGATCATGGGTTAACTTCTCTAGACACCTGTTGGAAGGAAAATGCAGCAGTTTTGAAGGCAGTTTCGTGGAGAAACTTGGCAGCATTTGATTAAGACACATGTCCTAGCAGTTGGGGATGTCAACTGCAGTTTTTTACCTTATTTATAACATTTGTCCCATGCATTTTTTAGGCAGGCGGCCTTAGGATGAAATTGAGTGTTCCTTTGTAATCTTTGAGTGATTAAATCAAGATTGGGAGTTGAGTTCCTGTAAATTTCGTGTCTATTGTGTGTGCGCCTCATATTGTGACTTGGTTTGCTATTTTGCTATAATCGTGTTAACAGCAGGTCGTGTTGGTGAACCTCGTGTATTGGTTGGCTGATTAAGTTTTAGGGGGAAAACTTGGTGCCTCACCGGAGTATTTCAGAAAAAAAATATCCGTGTGACAATTGTTATCAGAGCTGAGTTTTGGAGCAAAATCTGGTGTGTTCAAACCAAATTTTGAAGGGAAAAGTCCGAATTTGTCAAGGTTAGCACAAGTTTGGCAAGAGTTTTCTTGAATTCTGCAAGAAATGGCAGGAGGCAGCAGTGCAGAATTGCGAGAAAGGGTGTAAAAATTGGAAGATTTCATTGCAAATCCTCCAACGGATATTGCAGATACATCACTCTCAGCCAAGTTGGAGGAATTACGGTTGGAACTGTAATGTCTTCGAACGGTGCAAGAAAGTCACATCCGGGAAACTGAAGAAAAGGTTGAGAACCTTGCTGTAGATGTGGGTGTTTTGGCTGACGAGCTTCGTACTCGTTTGGGAAGACTTGATGAGGATGCTGGATTGTTGAAAAAGGCATGGTTAAACGCTGGGAGTAATGATCCCAGTGGTGTTGGTGTCAAGAAGTACAAAATTCCAAAACCGAAGGCATTTGCTGGTGCAAGGTTGGCAAAGGAATTGGAGAATTTCGTGTATGATATGGAACAGTATTTCAAAACTGCTCATATCAACGAAATAGAGATGGTTGCAATCACCATAATGTACTTATGTGATGATGCAAAACTTTAGTGGAGAACTCAGACCGAATACAAGAGCAGGTATGAGATCAGTTCGTGGAGTGAACTAAAGAAGGAATTACGGGATCAATTCTTGCCAGCAAATTCTAGTTGGCAAGCGAGGGAGGCGTTATGACGCGTGAAGCACGACAAGACTGTGCGAGATTACGTGAAAGAGTTCACATCGATGATGCTGGACGTTAAGGGGATATCCGAGGAAGATAAGGTCTTCAATTTCGTTTCCAATCTTCAGCCTTGGGCGTAGGCTGAATTGAGGAGATAAGGTGTGCGTGATTTTCAGCAAGCAGTGGCAGCAGCGGACAACCTAGTGGATCTCAAACTTGACCGATCAGACGTTGTTTTATCTAAGTCCAAAAGTAAAGACAAGGTCATCTCAGAATCGGGCAAAGATGGAGGGACAGAACATGATAAGGGAAACGGGGCTGATGGACATTTAAATAAAGGCAAGAGTAGCTATTCTGGATATTTAATTTGCAAGGGTTCACATCGGGCAAGGGATTGTCCAACGCGGGAGAAACTTGTTTCAATTCAAGTGGAAGAGTCAAGAGGTGGCTCGAATGCTGGTGTGAAAGATGCTGGTGTCAACTCCTTGGTTATATTGGGCGGACTCCAAGCAAAGGAGTTCGACTAAATGGGCGATTGAAGCCTTGGAATGCGGGGACTGCAGGAACCTCGCATTACCAAGATAAACTTCTACGTAGATGGTGAAAATGTGGAGGTTATGGTCCTGCAGGGAGATATTGAATCGAGTGGAGTTTGGTTTGGTGTTACACTTGGGTTGAATCGAAGACTTGGGTCTGTTCTCAGGGAAGTTCAAGGTGCTGTTGGGAAATTTTCAGTGGAGTTGGAAGTTTCTTGATATCGACGAGGTCATCGAATTCTTTTAGTGGGGGAGGGTTTGTCACACCCCAAAACTCTCATCGTGAAGTATGGGATTCATTATGAAGTTTGGGTACGGGAAAACCTTGATACTAAAGGAAAATGGGTTAGTTCACTTTGACTAAGGCGTTCAACTAGAACAAAGTGGTTATGCTATTCGAAGTTGTCAGATTGTGGGGAGATGGGTTCTTTTCAATCATTTGGTAGTTGACGTCTACTGCTACCACTCTGGA
The DNA here is from genome assembly GCA_949130495.1 of Sambucus nigra. Taxonomy (NCBI): domain Eukaryota; kingdom Viridiplantae; phylum Streptophyta; class Magnoliopsida; order Dipsacales; family Adoxaceae; genus Sambucus; species Sambucus nigra. The sequence goes on from OX422218.1 coordinate 154,695,454, forward strand.
ATTTTTGTTAAGAACATATATAAGGAGGGGTACCTCCGAGGCAAAATTCGGTATTTCTCCATGAGCGCTCCTAGGCTCTAGGCAACTTCGTGGGTATGTTGGGTTATCCATATACCGAATGTGGGATTGGTAGTGCATGGATTTTGGGTTGTGATCGAGAATTTCTCGATCACACCTGTTATGCAACATCGGGTTGCATCGGTGGGCTACTTATATATTTAAGGTGGCATTGTCTTAATTCGTGGGTTGTTGCTAGTTGACTTCAAAGAGCAGTTTTGCTTGTCCCAAAAAATGGATTTTAGTAGTTTTCATGGGAGTTGCTGGGCTGGATAGGTGCAAAAATAGGATTGCACCAATGTGGCACATGTGGGAACATGGGATAACTCCTTGGACACCTGTTGGGATGCTGATGCAGCAGTTTTAGAGCAGTTCCATGGCAGTTTCGGGTCAGAACATGTGTAAAAATGGGAATACATCAGTTGGGGACTTGGAGATCATGGGTTAACTTCTCTAGACACCTGTTGGAAGGAAAATATAGCAGTTTTGAAGGCAGTTTCGTGGAGAAACCTGGCAGCATTTGATTAAGACACATGTCCTAGCAGTTGGGGATGTCAAGTGCAGTTTTGTACCTTATTTATAAGCATTTGCCCCATGTATTTTTGAGGCAGGCAACCTTAGGACGAAATTGAGTGTTCCTTTGTAATCTTTGAGTGATTAAATCAAGATTGGGAGTTGAGTTCCTGTAAATTTCGTGTCTATTGTGTGTGTGCCTCATATTGTGACTTGGTTTGCTATTTTGCTTGCTATAATCGTGTTAACAGCAGGTCGTGTTGGTGAACCTCGTGTATTGGATGGCTGATTAAGTTTTAGGGGGAGAACTTGGTGCCTCACCGGAGTATTTTTGAAAAAAAATATCCGTGTGACAATCAATGAATTATCATTTTTTTGGGAGTTTTGGGATTTGATAAAGTATTCTTTCATCATTTAATATCTATGTTTATCTCTTTTCAAACTCGATACGTCACTTGGTATTTTGCTTTTTCTCATGTGTGTAGGTACTTCGTTGATGATCTCTGAATTGCACACCCTGATGAGAAAAGCGTTAAGATTCCTGAAGATTTGAAGAACAAACGATGAAGTCTTATCTTTCCAGTTTTAGGTTCATGGAAGGGTAGATTTGTATAGGCATGTTGTTATTTGATAAATTCAGATGGTTGTTTTTCTGTATGTACCGGCATAGACATAGGGGGAGATTTGTAAGGACATTTTTGTCCATTATCATTTTGTATGTCTTAAGCCGTTACATCGTGAAGAAAATCAAGATTGAATCGTCATCAACGGATCCGAATTTCAAAAGAAGAAAGGAATTATTTTTCTGCACAACCGGACCGGTCCGCCCAGATTAAAAGAACCGATCCGACCCCGGACCGGTCCGCCCCTCTACCGAACCGATCCTCTTACTGAAGATCCAGTAGACCACAGATCAAATGCGAACCGAATAGAGGCTTTGAAAAAACGAACCGGTCCGACCCCCAGATCGGTCCGCATCAGAGGCAGGCCGGTCCGCCTGGGATAAACTCAGTCAGATCGTACAAAGATTTTTTAGGCTGAAAGATTTCTATTTATACCCACTTCGGGGATTTGTTTAGCAAGACTTCTACACATGATTTAAGAGTCCATAAACTCAAAGTCTTCATCTTTGTGAGTTACCAAACTCATGATTTGATTCACACAAATTTTCAAATCATTGGTGAATCGTTTTGAAACCCTAGAACACAAACACTTTTGCTATTCATACCCTTGTGGAGAAGACCGTTCTTCTTCTTCATTGCTGCCCTCCTGGAAAGGGAAAAATTCCAGCCACTGACTACAGATCCGACGCCTGAGGGTAATTCTGTGTCACCCTTGTATTTCATTGTAATCCGTGTAAATCGTACCTCACAAAATTATAGTGAAATAAATGGTTTTGCCCCTTTGGGGGATTTTTCCTTATTTGTGTGTGTTTGAATGTTCTTGCATGCTTTATATCTTATTCAATCACACCTAGATGCATGTTTAGAATTTAATTGGGTTAAACTGTGTTTAATTATATGATTTCTCCATTGAACACGCACTTTTTCAAAAATTAATTTTTCAGAAAATTGGTATCTTAGAAAAATTTTGCGGAAACTTAGGAATACGCGATAGATTAGCATAACCGGCTCTGATACCAATTTGAAAGAGTGGCGCGTGCATTCAAAATAAGAAATTATATAATTAAACACAGTTTAACCCAATTAAATTCTAAACATGCATCTAGGTTTGATTGAATAAGATATAAAGCATGCAAGAACATTCAAACACACACAAATAAGGAAAAATCCCCCAAAGGGGTAAAACCATTTATTTCACTATAATTTTGTAAGGTACGATTTACACGGATTACAATGAAATACAAGGGTGACACAGAATTACCCTCAGGCGTCGGATCTGTAGTCGGCGGCTGGAATTTTTCCCTTTCCAGGAGGGCGGCAATGAAGAAGAAGAGCGGTCTTCTCCACAAGGGTATGAATAGCAAAAGTGTTTGTGTTCTAGGGTTTCAAAACGATTCACCAATGATTTGGAAATTTGTGTGAATCAAATCATGAGTTTGGTAACTCATAAAGATGAAGACTTTGAGTTTATGGACTCTTAAATCATGTGTAAAAGTCTTGCTAAACAAATGCCCGGAGTGGGTTTAAATAGAAATCTTTCAGCCTATAAATCTCTGCACGATCTGACTGAGTTTATCCCAGGCGAACTGGTCAGCCTCTGATGCGGACCGGTCTGGGGGTCGGACCGGTTCATTTTTTCAAAGCCTCTATTCGGTTCGCATTCGATCCGTGGTCTACTGGATCATCATTAAGCGAATCGGTCCGGTAGAGGGGCGGACCGGTCCGGGGTCGGATCGATTCTTTTAATCTGGGCGGACCGGTCCGGCTGTGCAGAAAAATAATTCCTTTCTTCTTTTGAAATTCGGATCCGTTGATGACGATTCGATCTTGATTTTCTTCAACGATGTAATGGATTAAGACATACCAAATGATAATGGACAAAAATGTCCTTACAGACCTTACTCTAGCAAACCCTAAAGAAAAAAATTGAACCGATAGACCAATGTTCGAAACAACTTGATAAAACTCTATTAAAAATAACTTGGACCGGGAAACGTCCGTTCAAAACACCTCAAATTGGCAGCACTTGTTTATGCACGTGTCAGTTGAATTTTCTCATATCTCCAGCATTTAATGCTGGAGTCCAATAATCTGACATTTTTGCCGTCTTTTTACATGTGGCTCCACTGGGTTAGTTTTGCACTTTCTCATTTCACGCGATCATCATTTGCCCCTAATTTAAAAAAATGAAAATAAGGTAACGAACCGTTAGCATCCTAAATGGATACTTTCTTTAACCTTTTAAAACACTTTTATCATCTTCATCTTCCACTTATTAACTTTTTTCGCCATTAAACCTAGAGCTTCTAAAACTTCTAGAGAGAGAAAGTTCTTATTGTTGCCCAAAACTCGCATAAAAATAATTTTGACCAGTCGTTTTCAATCGCCTACACTTATATACTATTTTTATCTATTTTTATCCATAAACCTCTCTCAAATCATTCAATGGATTCTTCAAGCAGTCCTGGTAAAGTTTTTGACCCACTATTCGCAAAGAAACTGCCTCTGATCTGGCTGAACGCTAGGCTTTATACAACACCTACCATCATTGTAACGCCATGACCCGAATTTACGGGTTAATAAAGGATCAACCCAATCCGACTCATGCGTTAATTGTGAAGTGAAATGGAACAACCTAAATAATGTTTCTAATCCAGTTTTATTATTATTTAACGTTACACTTATTAGCACGTGATTCCAATTTACATCAAACTACGTGATGTGACCCAAGGGGAGTGGCCCCAAGGCCAAGTAGACATATATACTAACATAAATGCAAATTAAGTACTTACTTGTACAACTCTTTCAAAATATGGGACAACATACAACTGGTCATAACAAAAGGAGGGAATAATCTGAATACTCAGTGGAAACTTATACAAATGCAATATAGAATCGAATAACAAAAAGAATACTCACACGCTACAACTACATGCATGTGAAAATACGTATATATCTACATATTTACCATTTAAAATACATGTCCCAATGTATTAAACCGTTTTATTTCAAAAACATTATTTGATACTGTTTATTATCATTGTCTTTACAAAATAATCATTTTGTACCTTTATGCTTAAAACTAGCATTCTTTCCCATTAATGCACAATATTAAACAATTAGCAATTGTTATGAAAACCTTTCATTTATTTTCAAAACGTTTATTACTCAACGTTCATTAACTCACACCGGAGTTTCTTAATCACTACTTCAGACTTTCTTTCAGAACATGCATACATCAAGTTAAAAAATATTCATTAACATTGAAATCCTTATACAACATGCACACTTGTGTTATTATGGGTTTAAACCTCATTAAGTAGCTTAATTACCCATTAAGTCACCTTGTTTATCCATTTTGCTTTTCTTATGGACATTAGTCATTATTCTCAACTTACTTGCTGATATTATACACCAAATGGAACATTAATCATTTCATATAAGCTAGGTTATTTACATCATATAATCCATTTCTTATCATGTTCTAATTAATGCCATTATCTTTTCTCGAAATTCTCCAATATCCCTGGACTTCATGAGCTCCACACCATCGGATCCAATCACCATATGCTAACTGCGCAGTGGGTTTGGGACCTTTCACCACTAAGGACGTCATGCCCTTCTTAATTATTTTCGGCATCATTCGAGTGTTCCTTTATCTTCACATGTGTATTATCATTTTAACAAATTTCCACATTACAAATCTTTTCACCTTTTTACCAACAGAAGCCAAAACCCGGACTTAACCGCCCGTTTTCTCATTTACACTTGGAAAATTGTTTCTTTCGCTTTAAGTCCCTTTTAGTCACACTTAACGTTGATTTTTATACCAAATTCACCTACGTCTCAAGGCATTATGCTAATTTCATCCACAATAATGTAACATCATTCGTTAATATTTTTATTTCATAAATATGTTCCACTTTATGTAAATTTACCAATTTACCCTTTTACTGCCAAACTTGCAATTTAGTCCTTTAACAAGTGTTATTTCTCAAAAATGGTTATTAAGTTTCTAACTTAACATTTAAAACACTTTTACCCATTTTTAACACTTGTTCAATACCTCATTTTACTAAACTTTGACATTTGTCACTTTAAACACCTTTTAATATATAAAATAACACCTTTTTACATATTAAACTCCCATTTTCTACACATTTTAAATACACACTTTATTTACAAAATTTTGGATCTTAACATTCATTTTACCACTATTTACAGATTTGGCCTTCTTAACATCCATTATTAACCTTTATAGCACAAGTTATGTAAAAAAAAATATCACTTTTCACATATTTAAATATTAAACCCATTTTACTTCCAACCCGAGTTTCACACACTTATAAAAATTCATTAAAGAGAAAGTTTAACTTTTTACATTTATCTTCATTATTGATGTAGAAAATCATATTTTAATCTCACAAAATGGCTTAAGCAATCCTAATATGTTCCTTTGCATAAAATCACATTATTTACCTTTAAAATATCATTATAACACATTTTATTGTATAAAATGTTCATGACATACATTATGAAATTTCTACATTTTCAAAACCCATCTTAAATCATCTTTTTGAAATCCATTTTCATACAAATGATAAGATGATGACTAACTAACACATGGATGCAAACTAACATCTATCCTACTATATTTAATATAATATATGAAAATAAACATGCTAAAATTCTACTAAACTTTAAACCCATATGAAGGTTAGTTTTTCCCACCTCTAAAGTCTCCAAATGGTGGTAGAAAAGTTGGTGTAGGAGGAGCAATCCCGACCTTCTAAGGTGGCCTCAAGGGGTTACTAAAACTTCTTTTTAAGCTTGATCTGATACTGCTTCACACGACCTTTCTTCCCCTTCACGGAACTCTCTTTAATCATCAAGAAACCTTCTCTAAAAAAACCCATTAACACACCAAGAACATCAACTTCTTCACCCACCCAAGTTGCCCTAGGGTTTCTTCAGGGGTTTGGAATCTTTCTTATGCCTTCTAATAGTATTTATGGGGTAGCTTGAGCCCTCACAAGTCTGGGTAAGAACACATTTGGGTGTGGGTAGTATCTTAAAGAGAGAGGGTGGCTAGAATTGGCGAGGGGGAAATAATGAACCCTAGCTCACCCTCTTCTGTTTTTATACTAAAAATGGAAGCCCCACCCGAAATGATCTTGGTCTGGACCCCCTAAAAGGTTAACACGTGTAAAAGATCAGTGGACCAAAGTTTGGCATATATTAAAATAATTTTACTACATTTTAGACAAAATATCCTCCTAAAACGGGTCTACATGATTTTTTTCGGAGATGTCAAAGAAGGAAAAGTTACTCAGAATTAAATTCTACATCCTTTGGTTGATTTTTAGATTTTTCTGAGCACTTTCATATTTTGCCGAAATATAATTTTTTTATTTAGTTTTTGAGTTTTGACCCCATGGTATTTTTATATGTATTTTTTGGACCCCATAAAAATGCTCATTTTATTTGTTGGGTCTTCCAAGTGTCCTGCACAATGCGTATAAGGTTACGCTTTCGCAGTGTCGCGTACCATCAAAAAGTGTTAGAATAACTTTTATTTTATTTTTTATTTTTCCTCTACAAGGTATTTTTCCATTTATTTGTAGGGCTCCAAATATTTGGTCACACTATTTTTATCCCTCTCCAATTGTCCCATAAAAATCGTGCAAGTTTGCATCCTACGCGACTCGTGCTGGCAAAAATCGTGTTATATTAATCATGACTGTGTCATAATCATTCCTTGATATTTTTGCATCACACTTAACCAACATACTTACTAGGATTATTAGAACTTAAATACGCATCCATGCAAACCATGCGACGTGGGGATTTATTTCCTTAATTACTCTTCGTAATGCGTCACTTTTCATTCCGTTTGGCGTAATTCCCTTATACATTTATTCCTTAAATTTTCCTTTGAGTAAAATACTTCGATTATCATTAAATACTTATTTTTTTAGGGTGGGGTATTACAACCATGCTCCCTATTTTAGGAAAGGTAATCGATTTTTCTAAGAGGCCAAATAATTCAAAGAGGCTCTTTAGAGTGTTGATGAGCCTAACTATGTGGCAGAAGAATCCAAGGATCATACTGAGGGGGTCTTCGTCAACTCTTTCTCTATTATACAGTTTAATCTTGATCGAGGGGATTTCCTCGATTCTCATATTGGCTTCAAAGCACCCAGTGGTTCCCCTGATGATTTTTCATCTAGGTCAAGTTATATTTATGCCAAGTCTAAAACGGTGCTCGCAAATGTTGACCTCGAACATGCGATGAGATTCTTCAGAGATTTTACGTTGTCAAAGAACAACTCCGCTCTCCACCTCTTGGTTTCTCTATGGAGTGTTGCCTCGCACACATTCGTGGCGTCTTGGGTATAGCTCACCGTCACTATTGAGGATGTGTGTGAATTGTATGGCTTAGACACACATGGCCACATTCCTTTTGATCGCACGCCACTTGATGTAGTAGAGGAAGATGAACACACCGTGGTTGATCAACTTTCTCATAAGTGTGTTTGTGATGCCACTAAGGCCACTTTGGCTAGTATATAAATACTTCTACAAGCCATATGCCAAGCTCATTATAACAACCCGTAATTTGTAATTTTCTATTTTTAAATTAATTTGGATTTTTTGGGTAAAATAAAATTTTGGAATTTATAAAGTTTTGGTAATTCAAAAGGTTGAGTTTTAATATTGAAAAGTTGGATTTTAATCAAAATTAAAATTGGAGTCAAAAAGGAAAAAAATGTTTGTCGGGCAAAACTTTTTTTTAGTTTAAATAGAATTATATTAGCATTAGAACTCCTAATCATTATAAATTAAAACTAATTCGTGGATGGGTTCTTCAAATCGTTTTGTACAAAAGAGGGTTTATTATCTTACTGCTCAGATGTTTTCATTCGTTAGAAGTATAAGACCTGATTAAAGAGGTACACGAAGGGTCATTCGATTCTCATTTGGCAGGCCGATAATTGGTACGAGGAATGGCCATGTAGGGATATTCTGGCTAACAATGAAGGCAAGTTTTGCTTCATATGCTAGGCAATGCGACAAATGCCAAAAGTTAACCACCATCCATAAAAGACAATGGTCTAAACTAACACCAATCACATCTCCATGTTCTTTTACCATATGGGGTATTGACTTGGTCGACCCTTTATCGAAGACAAGAGGAATTTCAAACATTTGATCGTTGCTATAGACTACTTCACCAAATGGGTGGAAGCTGAACCACTAGTTGAAATGCCTTATGAGAGAGTCTTCCATTTCATATGGAATAATATCATATTTTGCTATGGTATGCCATTTGCCTTTATCGCGGACCATGGGACTCAATTTAATAATCGGAAATTTGGGGATTACAGCATCTAGTCCAAAATTCAAAAATTGCACTATGCACCTAGGCATTCTCATGTAATACCCCGTATTTTCATGATATTTATTTATGGGATTAATTGAATTAAATGTGTATTAATTGGAAATTAATCCGGATAAAAATACTAGCGAGATACGAGTTAGTATTTGATTTTAATGAGTATATATGGCTATATATGAATGTTGAATTATGAAATTTGTCGTGGGATTGAAATACGGCGATTTGGAATTTTGTTGAGACGCGTATGACAGTCGCGTTAGGAATATAATTATTTTAATTAAAAGTGATTTTTAATTCTATTTACTGTATGGTCGTTTTGAGTGCGCCAACGCGTCCGGAAGGGTCAAAATAGTCAGAAAACACTAGTCGGGGGTTTAGTTTGGGTTCCGGGGCATTTTTAGGCCATACCGGCAACCAAAAAGGGTAGTTTGGTAATTTTAGATTTTTGGGAATTAAAACCAACGAAAATTAGGAAATGAAAATATGACTTGGTAATTACCCACTAAACCCACTAACTACACCTTATGACCAAATGGGCTACGGGGGTTATTAGAATTAGTTCCAAGAGTTTCCTAAGGCAAACCCTAGCCACCATTGTCACCTTGGAGAAGAAGAGCTTGTAGAGAGAAAAGAGAGGAGAAATTCTGCAGAGAGAGAGAGAACGATTCAATCCTCAACATAAAATTCAGAGATATATCAAAGGCAAGTGGTTTAATTTCATTAGTTGCAGAGAATGCTTCTTCCATGCGTAGGAAATTGATAAAATTGTATTGTTTCTTTTTTTTTGGAGATTGATGAAAACTCATTAAATTGGAATTAGAAACTTGTATTTTGATGAAGAATTGCATGTAGAATTGTATGTAGGTGATTAATCTGATGATAATATATTTTGGATGAAACAAAAACGGATTTAATTAGGCTCTTTGGGGATTTAAGAATTTCTAGGGTTCATGTTCTTGAAATTGGGGAAAAATGTATAGATTTGATATTTGGATGATGTTTAGAATGAATTAACCCCACAAAACACGTTAGTATGTGACCTAAGTATGTTTAGGGACGATTAAAAACCTTGAACAATTGTTGGATTGATGTTTAGATGAGATTAGAGAGGAAGAAAAGTTAGAAAAACGAATAATGGAATTTTTGGGCTCGAAACTGGCCTCTCGTTAGAAGACCTGCCCAGGTCGTTCGAACGAGCTCGTTCGAACGAGCTTCTAACGAGTTGACAGTTTGCCTTCTAACGAGAGGAATGTTTGTTCGATGCCTTTCGTTTGAATGAGATCTCGTTAGATGCCCAGTTCATTCGAACGAACTCTCGTTCGAACAGCCTCGTTCGAACGAGACTTCTAACGAGCTGACAGTTTAGGCTTTTTGGCCTGTTTTGATTTCGCGTGTCCCATAACCTTGTTTAATTGTAGAGATACCATTCCCTTGATCATAAGTTGATCTAGTTGGGACATTTGGGTTATATTGAGGAGTAAAACATAGGAGTGCGATTCGAATTGAATGGAAATCTTGGAATATGACGTGAGTGATTATTACGATGCGTGAATTATTGACGGCCTAAATAATTGAATTAATCGGGAACATATGAATTGTGCAACATTATAAGTCGGTACGAGAATGAGATGTGTACCACAAATAAATTACGGTGATTACTAAGATGTGTGTATACTTAGTACGTATATGATTTTATGTGTATGACATACGTACCATACTTGCTATCACGGGAGGTTTACGTTCGCTTAGGGCCCTCTAATCCTTGTGTTGCCCGGATTTAGATTGGTACCTCGAGAACATAGGTCAGAGAAGGACTTATTGGGATGTTAATAAGTTTGCTGATCGTGGGAGCGTAGGTATGTGCGTGACCCATGTGATGTGATAGTGTTCGCCTCCATTGTTTGTGATTTGCTATTATCTGTGAACGATTCCTGAGAGATTCGGAATGCGTGATCCTTATGTACGTGGTGTACCGGGATGGTTAGCAGAGTATGTGTGCACCGCAGCTTAGTCTCGGGTGCTTGTATTGTATATTTATGGCGTGATTAATATACACTTAAATTAATGAGAACTTTCATGTTGGTATTGTGCGTATAAATACAGAAGCGCTTTGAGTAATTATAAAGGGATAACCTGAAATGAATTGTATGACTAATAATTGAGAACCTGAGTTAAGTAAAGCCCTCAATGTAGTTGATAATGCTGGAACGTATAATGGGAATTGAGTAGTAAGGGGTAGAACTTATTACGGTCTGGCTAGATATGTATGTCACTTAGATGGGTACAGTACGTTAGGAGTGCACAAATTAGTCGAGAGGTGAGTACTTCATGTGAGTGTACGTCCTAACATGTATTTTGCATTCATTGTTTTAATGTTATTAAAACACTTGCTATTTTTAAAATAATCCCCACTTTCGGGCTCTGACCCGTTTGCTTTCAAATCTATTTTTGTAAAAACCATTTTAGGTGCCCAGCCACAAGGACACCATGCATAGGACTTTCATTCAGGTGACGAGCTGTAGCTGTTTGTGGAAGTTACAGGACTTTGCTAATAGACGCTTCATTTATCTTGACTCTATATTCAGATTTCATCAGTTGTAGGGCATGTCGCCCATTTCTATTAGAAACATTTCCTATTTCAGATTTTTAGACTTTTGGCATGTAATTAATTCAGGTTACATTGTTTTACTTAGTTCAGTTGTGGGATTGTTGTGAGGAGTTTTCCTCCGGACTTATTATTATGTTGTCGGTTATTCTATTGTTTCGTTATGGTGTATGGTTATTATTCTTTCATTATCCTCTTATTGCATGTTAATCAGAGTTAACTTAAAATTTGGCAACTCACTTTTTAAATACTAGGTGGTCAGTAATCTTTAAAATGTTTTCGACAGTGATGCTATTAACTGGACCAACTTGACATTTTGTATTAATTTAATAGAGGAGTATCTACCCGGTATTTAATTAGTCGGGGTGTCACAGGTGGTATCAGAGCATCAGGTTCTAGTGTCCTTTAGGATCTGTACGGCATATTATGTTTCCGCTGAGCTTTCTTTGATGTAGAGCCCTATATTTTAGGACTGTTGTATTCTTTTGTATATGCTACGTTCTTCAGCTATTTCAAGTTTATAACTGCGAACTTATAAACTTTATTCTTATTTCAGATGCCTCCATGACGTGCACAACGGGTTCCCAGGGATGCAACGCCAGAACCACAGCCCGCACCAGTTCAGGGCACGATGAATGCCGCCGAGGTTGCAGCCATTGTGTCCCAGACGGTAAATGCCGCACTAGACGTAGTTCAGCAGTCACCACCTCAGGCACCAGTAGCCGCGCCAGTTCAGGCACATGCATTCCCGTCTGCTTGGGAATGTGTAAGTGATTCTTTTCAGAAAGCACACCCACCGGAGTTCGCAGGCAGCTCCGATGTCGTGGTTTCGAATCAGTGGAGGAAGGACATTCAGCGGCACCTGAGGATGTATGAGTGCACCGATGTCCAGAATCAGATACAAGCTACCTTTAAGTTAGTAGGGTCTGCATTGCAGTGGTGGGAGTCTATTACCACCGTGGAAGAGAGATATACTCTCACTATACAAGAGTTTTGGGTGCGGTTTGACCGCAAGTACTTTCCGTCAGCTGTTCACACGGAAATGAGGAGGAAGTTGATGAATCTTAGGCAGGAAGGTAGGACTGTGGCCGAGTATGAGGCCGAATTCACCAATCTGTTGAATATTGTTCCGGACGAGATATCGACAGAAGAGAAGAAGATACATAATTTTACAGATAGGTTGACTTGGAGGATCCGTCAGCATTTGTTGGGGAACCTATCGTTAGCCACTTACTCTTATGTGGTTAACGCTGCACTGTTACACTGCCAGGATCACCGCTTTCACATGGCTGAGGGCAAGAGATCGGGAGAGTCCAGCCATCAGGGCAGGACTGGAGGACATGGTGCCAGCGGGGCACAATCTGTTCAGGGGCAGAGACAGGGTGACCAGGGATCCCAGCATGGGGATCACAAGAGGTTCAAATCGGGAAATTTCAGGCACGGACAAGGAGGTTTCCGGCAGGGCCATTAGGGTCCGAATGGCCATTAGAACCAGCAGGGTCATAATGGTCAACAACAGTTTCAGCAGGGCCAGGGGAGGAACGGTAACGGCCACCAGGGCCGGGGGCAGCAGGGACAGAGAGGGGGGAACTTCCCGGGGAAGTGTTACGTTTGTGGCATGACTGGCCATAAACGCCAGGACTGTCCTGATAGGGGCAGGGCCCCACAGCAGTAGCAGGGTGCTCGACAGGAGCCGCAGAGACCCGTGTTTCTCGCCGCCCGCCCGGCACCACCACAGATGGAAGCATTGCCACCCATTCCAGCGGTCCCAGTTCAGCAGGGGCAGCTGCAGTATGGGAGAGTATACCAGCTTCAACAGGCAGCAGCTCCACAGGCACCAGAGGGTATGTTTCCTATCCATGGCACTATGGGTCGGGTTTTGTTTGATACGGGGCAACGCATTATTTTATAGCTACACATTTTGCGAAAGCCTTAGGGTTGTTAGCCACAACAGAGAGCAAAGTGACATGTGTAGACTCACCATTGGGGAGTGGGTCACTTATATTCTTTATATGCCAGGGAGTGGGGTTAGATATTGGTAGTTTGGTATTACCTGCAGACATGTTAGTATTAGATATGCATGAGCACGATGTGATTATCGGTATGGATTGGCTCGCAGCTTATAGAGCCATGATTGATTGCTTCGATGGGAGCATTGTTTTTGCCGTTCCGGGGCAAGAGATGTTTGTGGTGGCGATGCCTCGCCCAGAGGGAGGCTCGACCGCTCATTTGTATTACATAGAGAAGGATACCTCTAAGGAGGTTGTGATTCCTTTAGATTCGATCCCAGTTGTCAGGGAGTATTTTGATGTGTTTCAGGAAATACCAGGCCTACCCCCAGTCTAGAGATAGACTTTGTCATAGACTTATTACCAGATACGAGACCTATAGCACGCGCACTGTACCGTATGGCTCCGGCAGAGATGCGAGAGCTACGGGATCAGATTGAGCAGTTGTTGGGTCAGGGGTTTATACGGAGGAGTACTTCACCGTGGGGTGCCCCTGTGTTGTTCGTAAAGAAGAGGGATGGATCATTGAGGTTGTGTGTGGATTACCGAGAGTTGAATAAGGTCACGATACGGAATAAGTATCCGTTGCCCCGAATCGATGACTTATTCGACCAGTTGAGAGGAGATTCTTTCTTCTCGAAGATTGATTTGCGATCGGGATACCATCAGTTGCGTATCAGGGAAGAGGATGTCTCGAAGACTGCGTTCTTGACGAGATATGGTTCCTACGAGTTTTGGGTTATGCCTTTTGGCTTGACCAATGCTCCAGCCGTGTTTATGGACTTGATGAATAGGGTGTTCAGAGAGTTCCTTGATCAGTTCGTCATTGTCTTCATTGATGATATTCTAGTTTACTCCCAGACAGAGGAGGAGCACGCAGAGCATTTGAGCCAGGTTTTGCAGACGCTACGTCAGAACGAGTTGTATGCAAAGTATGAGAAGTGAGGGTTTTGGCTGAAGGAGGTTCAGTTATTGGGGTACATTATTTCCGACCGGGGGATATCTGTTGATCCCGGGAAGGTATCTGCGGTGAGGGAGTGGGGATAGCCCACGACACCGACTGAGATCCGTAGTTTCTTGGGACTAGCAGGATATTACAGGAGGTTTATTTGGGGATTTTCAAAGATAGCAGGTCCTTTGACACATCTGACTCGTAAAGGTGTGCCGTTCATTTGGAGTGATGCCTATCAGCTGGCATTTGATGAGTTGAAGGACAAGTTGACCTCAGCACCTGTGTTAGCATTGCCGAGATCGGGAGTTGAGTATCTAGTCTACACCGATGCGTCCTTACAAGGACTTGGAGGTGTGTTGTAGCAAGAGAGTCAGGCCATAGCTTATGCTTCCCGTAAGCTTAAGCCTCATGAGAATAATTACCCCACTCATGAATTGGAGTTGGCGGCAGTTGTATTTGCCCTTCGGATTTGGAGACATTACCTTTTGGGGGAGAAGTTTCGATTGTTCACGGACCACAAGTCCCTACAATACCTATTCACGCAGAAGGAGTTGAATATGCGGCAGCGAAGGTGGCTTGAGTTTGTGAAGGACTATCAGTTTGATATCCAATATCACCCGGGGAAGGCTAATGTGGTAGCAGACGCGTTGAGCTGTAGGCTAGTAGATGAGGTGGCAGGGGTGTGGAAGGCCAAGTGGATAGAGTTGGGACACCCGGATGCAGTGGCCCGATCGTTCATGTCTGTGATGACTGTTACACCGCAGATTGTCACGAAGGTGGTAAAGGCACAAGCAGATGACTCATTCTGTCAGGAGCAGATAGTTCGATTATTAGCAGAGGGAGCTGAGTCCTATACCGTTAGCTCAGACGGGGGATTACGCTTCAATGGGAGATTCGTAGTTCCGGAAGGGGAGGAATTGCGGCACGAAGTAATGGCAGAGTTGCACGGCTCACGGTTCGCGGTACATCCCGGTGGGGAAAAAATGTACCAAGACATGAGACGTCAGTATTGGTTGAGCGGGATGAAGAGAGATATCGCCGTGTTTGTTTTTAAATGTGCCACTTGTCAGCTGGTAAAAGTGGACCATCAGAGACCGGCAAGACTTCTACAGCCATTAGAGGTCCCGATGTGGATGTGGGAGAGCATCTCCATGGACTTTATCACAGGGTTACCTATGTCACAGAGAGGTCATGACTCCATTTGGGTAATTATGGATAGGTTGACCAAAGTCGCTCATTTTCTACCCGTAAGGACAGACTACACTTCGGGACAGTATGCCTAGCTCTTTATTGCAGAGATAGTGAGACTTCACGATGTGCCCCTAAATATCGTGTCTGACAGAGACAAGATATTTGTTTCACGATTTTGGGAGAGTTTCCAGGAGTCCATGGGCACGGAATTGCGGTTAAGTACGGTGTATCACTCGCAGACCAATGGGCAAACCGAGCGTACAAACCAGATGTTGGAGGACATGTTGCGTATGTGCATCATTGATTTCGGGGGTGGATGGGAGAAGTATTTTCCACTGGTGGAGTTTGCCTACAACAACTCCTACCAGTTCACCATTGGCATGGCTCCATTTGAGGCGCTGTACGGTAGACCTTGTCGTTCCCCAGCATGTTGGTTGGAGGTGGGGGACAACAAACTACTTGGGCCGGAAGTGATTCAGGATACTTCGGCAAGGATAAAGCTGATACGGAGTCGCATACGGGTAGCTCAAGACAGGCAGAAGAGCTATGCTGATGCGAAGAGGTCCTTCAGGGAATTTGAAGTGGGGGACCAGGTTTTGCTCAGAGTATCTCCAATGAAGGGTATTATGCATTTCGGGAAGAAAGGGAAGTTGGCACCGAGATATGTGGGACCATTTCCAATTATTGAGCGGATTGGACTGGTTGCGTATAGACTTGGGTTACCGGAGCATTTGCATCGGATTCACGATGTGTTTTATATTTCCTCGCTAAGGAAATATCTTAGAGATGATTTGGCTCATTCTCACATTTCTTTGGAGGACATCGATCTCCAGCCTGATAGCTCCTACGAGGAGGGGCCGATTGCTATTTTGGACCGAAGTGAGCAGAAACTGCGGTCGAAGATAGTTCCGTTAGTGCGTGTTCAGTGGCGACATCATAATGTCAAGGAGTCCACATGGGAGCGTGAGGATGAGATGCGCGAACGTTATCCAGAGTTGTTCTTATCAGGTACTTTCTAGTTCCGAATTTCGGGACGAAATTCTGTTATTAGGGGTGAAGTATGTAATACCCCGTATTTTCATGATATTTATTTATGGGATTAATTGAATTAAATGTGTATTAATTGGAAATTAATCTGGATAAAAATACTGGCAAGATAAGAGTTAGTATTTGATTTTAATGAGTATATATGGCTATATATGAATGTTGAATTATGAAATTTTTCGTGAGATTGAAATACGGCGATTTGGAATTTTGTTGAGACGCGTATGACAGTCGCGTCAGGAATATAATTATTTTAATTAAAAGTGAATTTTAATTCTATTAACCGTATGGTCGTTTTGAGTGCGCCAATGCGTCCGGAAGGGTCGAAATAGTCAGAAAACACTAGCCGGGGGTTTAGTTTGGGTTCCGGGGCATTTTTAGGCCATACCGGCAACGAAAAAGGGTAGTTTGGTAATTTTAGATTTTTGGGAATTAAAACCAACGAAAATTAGGAAATAAAAATCTGACTTGGTAATTACCCACTAAACCCACTAACTACACCTTATGAACAAATGGGCTACGGGGGTTATTAGAATTAGTTCCAAGAGTTTCCTAAGGCAAACCCTAGCCACCATTGTCACCTTGGAGAAGAAGAGCTTGTAGAGAGAAAAAAGAGGAGAAATTCTGCAGAGAGAGAGAGAACGATTCAATCCTCAACATCAAATTCAGAGATATATCAAAGGCAAGTGGTTTAATTTCATTAGTTGCAGAGAATGCTTCTTCCATGCGTAGGAAATTGATAAAATTGTATTGTTTCTTTTTTTTGGGAGATTGATGAAAACCCATTAAATTGGAATTAGAAACTTGTATTTTGATGAAGAATTGCATGTAGAATTGTATGTAGGTGATTAATCTGATGATAATATATTTTGGATGAAACAAAAACGGATTTAATTAGGCTCTTTGGGGATTTAAGAATTTCTAGGGTTCATGTTCTTGAAATTGGGGAAAAATGTATAGATCTGATATTTGGATGATGTTTAGAATGAATTAACCCCACAAAACACGTTAGTATGTGACCTAAGTATGTTTAGGGACGATTAGAAACCTTGAACAATTGTTGGATTGATGTTTAGATGAGATTAGAGAGGAAGAAAAGTTGGAAAAATGAATAAGGGAATTTATGGGCTCGAAATTGGCCTCTCATTAGAAAACCTGCCCAGGTCGTTCGAACGAGCTCGTTCGAACGAGCTTCTAACGAGTTGACAGTTTGCCTTCTAACGAGAGGAATGTTTGTTCGATGCCTTTCGTTTGAATGAGATCTCGTTAGATTCCCAGTTCGTTCGAACGAACTCTCGTTCGAACAGCCTCATTCGAACGAGACTTCTAACGAACTGACAATTTAGGCTTTTTGGCCTGTTTTGATTTCGCGTGTCCCGTAACCTTGTTTAATTGTAGATATACCATTCCCTTGATGATAAATTGATCTAGTTGGGACATTTGGGTTATATTGAGGAGTAAAACATAGGAGTGCGATTCGAATTGAATGGAAATCTTGGAATATGACGTGAGTGATTATTACGACGCGTGAATTATTGACGGCCTAAATAATTGAATTAATCGGGAACATATGAATTGTGCAACATTATAAGTCGGTACGAGAATGAGATGTGTACCACAAATAAATTACGGTGATTACTAAGATGTGTGTATACTTAGTACGTATATGATTTTATGTGTATGACATACCTACCATACTTGCTATCACGGGAGGTTTACGTTCGCTTAGGGTCCTCTAATCCTTGTGTTGCCCGAATTTAGATTGGTACCTCGAGAACATAGGTCAGAGAAGGACTTATTGGGATGTTAATAAGTCTGCTGATCGTGGGAACGTAGGTATGTGCGTGACCCATGTGATGTGACTGTGTTCGCCTCCATTGTTTGTGATTTGCTATTATCTGAGAACGATTCCTGAGAGATTTGGAATGCGTGATCCTTATGTACGTGATGTACCGGGATGGATAGCAGAGTATGTGTGCACCGCAGCTTAGTCTCGGGTGCTTGTATTGTATATTTATGACGTGACTAAGATACACTTAAATTAAAGAACTTTCATGTTGGTATTGTGAGTATAAATACAGAAACGCTTTGAGTAACTATAAAGGGATAACGAACCTGGAGACCAAGTAAGAAAGTAAGCTCACCAACCATGCTCATCTCAAACTCACTTTTCATTTCCTCTTCCAAGTGATGAGCATGTTGAGATCACGTGGATCCAAAGACTATGTCATCCATATAGACCTGGGCAACCAAAATATCACTGTCATCTCTCCTGACGAACAACGTCATATCAACTCCCCCTCTCTTAAAGCCACGGGCTAAGAGATAGGAAGTAAGCCTCTCGTACCAAGCACGAGGTGCTTGCTTCAAACCATACAAGGCTTTCCTCAGATAATAGACGTGCTCCGGGTCCTGAGGGTCTTCAAACCCTTTCGGTTGTTCCACGTAAACCTCCTCCTATAGAATTCCATTAAGGAAGGCACTCTTGACATCCATCTGATATAACTTAAAGCGTAGATGACATGCGATGGCGAGTAGTAAGCGGATGGACTCAAGCCTCGCAACAGGAGCAAATTTATCCCCAAAGTCTACACCATCTATCTTTGTGTAGCCTTGAGCGACCAACCTAGCCTTGTTTCTGATTATGGTACCATTTTCATCCATTTTATTCTTGAATATCCACCGGGTACGTATCACATTAGTCTCACTAGGTCGGGGGACTAGTTCCCAGACATTGTTCTTTTTAAAATGAAGCAACTCATCCTACATAGCAGATATCTAGTGTTCATCCTTGAGTGCTTCTTTATGATTCTTGGGCTCGACTTTGGACGTGTAGCAAAAGTGGCTAACGATGTTCTCTAGCTGAGCACGAGTCTTGACCCCAAGAGTGGGATCACCAACAATGGCAGAAGGGTCATAACTCTTGCGAACCCAATCAGGTGTGTCCCCTAACACAGGAGTAGGGTCCACAGAGTGTGGGTGAGGTACAAGTAAATCACTGTCAGAAACATCCTCATCCTCACACTGAAGTTTAGAATCAATAAACGTCGAAGGTTCGTCATCTTGCACGGTGACGTTTATTGACTCCATAACCTTAGAACTCTTCAGGTTAAAAACCCAGTACGCTCTACTATTCGATGAATATCCCAACAGTATTCCCTCGTCGCTTCAGGAGTCAAACTTTCCTAATTGCTCTCTATCCCATAGGATGTAGCATTTACCCCCGAAAACATGGAAATATGCAAGGTTGTGTTTCTTGCCAGTCCACAACGCATAAGGCGTCTGAGGTGTGTGTGGATGCAGGTAAAACCTATTCACCATGTGGCATGCAGTAGACACTGCCTCTGCCCAAAATCTCCTATAAACATTACGACCTAGAAGCATAGATCTAGCCATTTCCTAGATCGTCCTATTCTTTCTCTCAACAATCCCATTTTGCTGAGGAGTCTTCACAGCAGAAAACTCATGTTTGATCCAAAGGCTATCATAATAGAGATCTAATTTTGCTTCCTTAAATTCTATGTCGTTGTCACTACGTATCCTGTTAATAGTGACTCCGTGTTGATTTTGCAGGACACGACACTTGGTCGTTAAAAACTCAACAGCGTCGGATTTCTCCCTCAGAAAACCTACAATAGAATATCTAGAGAAATCGTCTACCATCACGAGGATATACCCCTTACCACCCAAACTTTCAGTACGGGTAGGACCCATAAGATCCATGTGAATCAGGTCAAGTACTCGGGAGGTGGTAATGGAATGCAACTTCCTATGAGGGCTCCGAATTTGCTTTCCCAACTGACAGGATCCACAAACTGTGGAAGTTGACTTTCCAAGAGATGGTAAGCCACGTACTAGGTCCTTTTTGGCTAAACGAGTTAAATCTCTAACGTTCACGTGACCGAGACGTTGGTGCCACAAATCCATATGAGTGATTGTGGCACTGTTGCAGACATGTGAGGAAGTGGTCACAGTCCCATAGAAATTATCCTCGGTCCTCACCCCTTGCACTAAAAGTTTTCTGGATTGATTGTAGATATTAGACGCATCCCAGTCAAACATTACTACAAAGTCAGCGTCGCACAGCTGGCTAATGCTGAGAAGGTTTTCTTTCAAACCTTTGACGTACAAAACATTTTCTAGCTTAGGAAATCCTGGTAACTCAACAGTACCACGTCCTACAATTCTAGACTTACTCCCATCGCCAAAGGTGACTCTTCCATCCTGATAATCCTCAAGAGATGTAAAAAATGAGTCATCACCTGTCATATGTTTGGAGCACCCACTGTCAAAATACCACTGTGAGGTATTATGTGCTTTGAGAGCGACATGAACAACAAATGCCTTTTTATCTTTCTTAAGTACCCAAGAAGTGGTGACCTTTTGTTAGCCGGAATATGAGAAGCATTCACTGACGGCAAAGACATCCGTCTGAATTCCTTCATCAAACTCTGAGACGTGGCAGCTAAAAACTCAACTCGCTCTCTCAGACTGGTAAAATTATCAGTATGCTGAGGTGGAGCAGTAGTACGTCGTGTCCGACCCATACTATAGCAAAACTCCCTGAGGTGGCCTTTTCTTTTGCAGTAAGTATAAAAGAACACAGTCAAAGGCGGACATTGGTTTGCTTTTCTTGGTCGAACTCTCCTTCGAGGTTTTTGACGATGGCCATAAGGAGTCGTAGTAAACTCAGGAACTGGTCCAGGTGCAATTTGGGACGTGGAGGCACCATCATAACCTATTCCCTGCCTATCACCAAAACCTAAAGCGGGGCCGAGGAGCATCTTTCCCATTTCCCCAGATCTATCCTCGATTTGTACCTTGACTTCCTGTGCTCTCTCCAGATCATGAGTAAGCTGGGCAATAAGGGCTTTAAGTTTCTTTCGAGTCTCCATGGAGGAATGAAGCTCACTCGTAAGACTAGCCACTTGTTTAGTCAAGTCCCCTTTCTCTTTCTCAAAACAACTCTCTCTCTCTCTCTAAACAAACTCTCTTTCTCAACACAGGCAGACTCTCTCTCTCTCTCTCTCAAGTTGGTGCAGGTGGAGGACTCTCTCTCTCTCTCGCTTTTCTTAAATCTTCCTCTAAACCGATGATCTTAAGAACTAACTCTTTGTTACGCCTTTTAGTTTTAAATGACTCAGAATATAACTCAGCGTAGGCGCGATGAATATCACTCTCGCTCTCACTTGTGTCATCCTCCCCCTCACTCACATCGATCTCATTGTCGAGGTGTCCCTGTGATGCATCATCCTCATCATCGTGAGGTGTGCTAGAGGTTCTCACATGACTAGCCATGAATGCGGTGAAGTTACAATCATGCGATGACTTTTCTCCCGAGTCCACCGAATCGACCTCACAGTCGTCGCTAAGGGTAGCATTAAGGACAACTTTTCCCTTTTCCCTGTTCAGACGTGTGGCACACTCAAAGGCTCTATGATCCTTACCGTCGCAATCATAACATCTCTCACTGTCTTTCTTAGGAGGGTCTTTAACATCTCTCTCAATTTTCTTTTCAAACTTTTTTTTTCTGAAAATTCTTTTTATCTTTGAAATTTCTATTTTTCTTAAATTTGAGAATTTTCTTGAAATTTTTAGCAAAAAGAGCTAAATCATCTAAGTCAAAATCACATTCAGAATCAGACATGTCAATATTTTTCTTTCTAGATGACTCAACTCTCTTTCTTGCCGACCCCTCACTTTTTCTCTCTTGGGCATTAAGTGCAATCCCCTTATCTTTAGACTTAGCAGTTTTAGGAAACATATCAATTTCATTTGTTTGCAAGTCTCCTACAAGTTCCTCCAATTTTAGCCTATTTAAATTACCCATAGAATTGAGTACAGTGACTTTAGGGATAAAACGCTTAGGCAGAGAACGAAGAATCTTTTTAACAACTCTAGCATTAGGAATATGTTCACCAAGATTAAAGCTAGTATTAACAATGTCAGAAAGCCTAGCATAAAAATCATCAAAACTTTCAGTTTCATGCATGGTGATGGTCTCAAATTGAGTTGTTAAATTTTGCAGTTTAGACTCTTTCACTGCATTCGTACCTTCATGGATAAGTTGCAAAACATCCCATGCCTCTTTTGACGTGGTGCACGTCATTATACGTCGGAACTCGTCAGGAGTTACGGATCCGGAAATGACACTTAACCCTTTAGAATTGAATAACGACCATTTTAATTCTTCTTCAGTCCATGAAGTGACAGGTTTTAAATTAGTCACATTTTCAACAGTGACGGAGGGAGGTGTCCACTCTCTTTCTACCAAAATCCAGACACGTTCATTAATGGCTTTTAATGAAGATCTCATGCGGGCTTTCCAATATGCATAGTTTGTCCCATCAAAAATTGTCATTTTATTATATAATTTTTCCATTGTGAACACACTCGTTTTCAAAAATCAATTTTTTAGAAAATTGATATCTTAAAAATTTTTTGCGAAAAATTAGAAATACGCGATAGATTAGCGTAACCTGCTCTGATACTAATTTGAAAGAGTGCGCGTGCGTTCAAATAGAGATATTATTTAATTAAACTCAATTTTTATCAATTAAATCCTAAACATGGAACTATATGTGATTGAACAAGATTATAACTCATGCAAGAACATTCAAACACACATATGTGAGGAAAAATCCCCCAAAGGGGCAAAACCATTTATTTTCATTATAATATTATAACATACAATTTCTCGGATTACAATGAAAATATAGTGACACAGAGTTACCCGCAGGCGTCGGATCTGTAGTTGGCTGTTGGAAGTTTCCCGTTCCAGGAGAGCAACAATGAAGAAGAAGAACGGTCTTCTCCATAAGAGTATGAACAGACATACGAATGTGTAATTGGGTTGCAAACGGATTCACAAAGGTTTGGGAAAGTTTGTTTGAATCAAAACATGAGTCTAGGGACTAAAAAAGGTGAAGACTTGAGGTATTTGGACTCTCAAATTCGTCTATCAAAGTCTTACAAAACAACTCCCCCGAAGTTGGTATTTATATGGAAACACATGAAGAGTTCCACATTTTAAAAACTCTGAAATTCTATACAGCGTACAGGTACCCCGAACTGATTCGGGTCCCCTGCGAATTGATTCTCCCCCCCGAACCGATTCGGGCTGGGTTCGGGGAAATTCGCTGGAAAAAGGGCTTTCAACACTTAGTAAAAATTCCAAGGTTTTTCTGTGAATTATCTCCATTTTCAACAGGCCATAACTTGATCACTGTATCTCGGATTGAGGTGCCATTTCTTCTAATATCTTTGTTGTGGCAATCTCTTCAACTTTCCAGTTGACCGATCCTCCGAACGATGGCTGTAAAATTACCAAATTGCCCTTGATCTTCCCTATCGTGCCTTGTTGCACTTTTTTGACTTCTCTTGCGTACCACTTGCATTACGAGCCTAAAATCATGGAACGTGAAGTCGTTGAGGAAGATGTGGAACACATGTTGGAGATAATGAATGCTTGATTCCCAGAATTCGGATTGAGGCCGTCGTGTGAGATAGTGTAGAGACGTGCCAAATGTAACGGCGTACGACATATACAAATGTAAGATAACGGACATGAGAAATATGTCCTTACATCCTCCTATTGCACTAGATCCCGGATTTCCCTTTAATGAACCATCTATATTTAATTTGAATTGACCTGAGAGGGGGTTAGTCCATGCACATTTGAATATCAGAATAATCTTTAGTTGAATTTTGATGTTGAATGTGTTGATGACTGGAATGTCTTTTAGCCCGCCTTTATCATAGAACCTATAATTTTGAAGAATGTTAGAGTCTACAGTTATTATATTTTGAATAACAATAGCAACAGATGTGTTGAAATTTTCAAAAATCTTTTTGTTTCTAGCTTTCCAAAGTTCCCAAAAGACAATATTAGGAAGAATGTAAAACGATATTTTATTATAATCTCTTCTATGATTTAAAATCCACCAAGGGGGTAGTAAAGATCTGTAGGAACTTTGATTAATATTCAATCTAACTAGATTCGAGAAGAACTTCCATACCTCAGTAGCAATGGATCAATCTATCAATACATGTTTACTACTATCCTCATTATTGTAGAAACCTCTACAGATAGAAGCCAATCTTATACATGCTCTTTTTATGTTATTTTCAAATAGGACTGAATTATTAAGAAGTTTCCAAGTGAAATTTTAAATTTTCATCGGGCATTGTGGGATCAAATTGATCTTCCAAGTTAAAGATATAGGTCTTGATTGTCTACAGAATTGAAATGAAAATTTAAATGAGAAATATCCTGTTGTGGGGGGCTGCCATATTTGATTTTCATCAATTATGAATTCTTCAGTCCAATCTTGAATACTAGCAATTCTTTTAATCTCTTTGGATCCTTTAGATGAGGACAATCCTTTAGGATATGTGTTTCAAATGAAGGTTGCCCAAAGGTCTGAATCAAACTTATATTTCCAATAACACATAATGCTAGATGCTTTAATAATATATTTTAGATTTCTCATATTCAAGTCTCCTTCTTCAAATGGAAAACAATTTTCATTCCATTTTAACCACTAATAAGGGTTCTTCTTTTGACTACCCCCAGTAAAATTTACTACATGTTATCTATAATATTTTAATGATCACTTTAGGGGGATTCATTATTGCTAAGTGTAGACTGGCATAGACCGAAGTACATGTCTAATTAAGGTTGCTCTACCAGGTTGAGATAATAATTTAGAGGACCAAGTATTAAGTTTGTTCCTCATATTGGAGATTAACTTTGTGAATTGATTTGATTTATACATATACCTTTGTTGAGGAAACAACCTAAGTTTTTTATGGGAATATGCTTATAAGTCAATCCTGTGTTTTTAGCTATAGTTGTCTTCCTAGAAGAACTAACTTATTATCAAGATAGAAAGAAATCTTAGTGTAATTAACTTTCTGGCTAGAGGTTTGTTCATATGTTTTAAGAAGCTTTATTATTGCTTTAAGACTGTAACTACCTCCATTGGTGAAGGCGATTACATCTGCAAATCCTAAATGAGATATAAGTTGACTATTTTTAGGATGAGAGAAAGGAATATCCTTTTTCATTAAGAATAATTTGTCAATGCTTCTACTAAAAGCTTCAGCTGCTATGATGAATATACTTGGAGATAGTGGATCTCATTGTCTTAGACCTCTAGAGGAATTAAAGAATCCTTTATTTTGACCATTTAGAATCAATGGGTACCAATTAATGGATATTAATCGCCATACCATGTCAATAAAATGCTCATTGAAACCAAATTTCCTAAGGACTTCAAATAAGAAAGGCCATTAAACATTGTTATATGCTTTTTCCATGTCTAGTTTGATGATTGCATTGTTTCCATGAGCTTTTTTACTAATAGTTTGAACCATCTCTTTTGCTAGAACTATGTTATCTTATATTCTTCTACTTTTAACAAAGCCATTTTGGTTTTGGGAGACTATAAGAGGAAGAATGGTTGATATTCTTTCATTAAGGATTTTAGTTATAATCTTGTTAGAAAAATTACATAAGTTATTGGTCTAAATTGGGAACAATAGTTGGGATTAGTTACCTTAGGGATCAGAGCTATAGAGGTTGAAGTCCATATTCTAGGAATATCTACTCCAGTAAAAAATTAATGGATTTCTTTGATCAAGTCTGGTTTGATTATTTCCCAGAATTGGACATAGAAATCACCCCCAAAACCATCAGGTCCTGAGGAGCTAGATGAATATAAATTCTTAATGGAAGAATAGATTTCTTCAGTTGGGAAAATTGATGATTTTTGGTTCATTTCTTCAGTTATTTATGTTTTGATAACTTCCAAGAAGTCTTTATTAATTGTTATGTATTCATCTTTCCGTAAGTTTTGAAAATGATCTAAGAATATTTTATCAATTTCTTCATCATCGTCTACCCATTGTTCTTTTTTTTTTATTTTAGTTATTGCTAGTCCTCTTTTTTTAGCTCTAACTGAAGCATTGAAGTATTTTGTGTTAATGTCTCCAAGTTTCAGCCATTTTAAGTGGCTATTTTGGTGCCAGTATCTTTCCTCTCTTTGATATGAAATATTAAGTTTAACTCTAGTTTCAAACAAGTATTTTCTGGAGTTATCATTGGGAGAATTTTCAAATATGTTTTCTTTAATAAGAATAAGATCTTCCAGGTCTTTAGTTTCTTGAAAATTGTTTTTGAAACTGTCTTTGTTCCATTTACTCAATTGTGATTTAAAATTTTTAAGCCTGATAGCAAAAGCTACCATAGGGGGAGCATTTATGTTAGAAGTCCATGTCTCTTTATAATTTCTTTAACATTTGAATTAATTCACCACATGGATAGGCACTTAAATGGGTTGGAACAATTATCTAATTTACATTTAATTGATAAATATAATGGGCTATGGTCTGAGCAAGCTCTATGTAGATGAATGATACTAGAATTTGGAAATTGAGATAACCAATGTTGATTTACTAAATCTCTATCTAATCTATAGAAAATTGTTCCATGTGTTCTATGATTTGACCATGTCTATAAAGTCTTATGTAGCATGAAATTCCAGTTGATTTCCTCCTACCTTTTCTTCTACATATGAGACCACATTATGTACCCTTCTCCCCTAGATTGTTCCAATTCATCACCCATATATGCCAGGGCTTCATCATACCCATTCATCCAAAGGGTGCGTGGCTACTTGTGAAAATGAATGGTAAAACACTCCACCATCTCATTCAATTTTTTGATGCTCACCGACTCACTTTTTATCATGTTGGCTTGGTCATCCAAAGACTTCTTGGTTCTTTCTTCTTTAACTGTGGGGCGAGCAACGACAACCTGTTGGGAGGATTGGCCACCCTTAGACTTCTTTAATCTCTCAATTTACTCCATAATCTTGGAATTCTCTTGCTCTAAAAATGAAACCCCTTTTCTCCAATTGGCCCTTGATGACTTCTTCAATCCCTCTAACTCATTCCTTAACATGTTATTCTATTTCTCCAAAAAACTGGCTACCTCTCGAGCACTATTTACCTCACATTTCATCACAAACTCCTTTTTATCATAATACAAAGAGATGTCCAGTAACTTTTTATTAAAACCACACTCACTTCTCAACCGAGTAAACTTCTCCTCATAATCAGCCGTCAAACTTGCAAGAGACTCCCTATGATCCTTTTGTAATTAAAGTATCATTTCATAGTATGAGGCATTGGTCACCACAATTTGATTTCTTTAATTTGATTAGACACATCTAGGCCAAGAAGTTGTTCCAGTTCATCCTCTTACAGATCCTCATGACCATCTCCAAAGATCTGAACACTCCTTTTATACAAGTTACTCTCAACAACTACCATAATGGCCTTCCTGGAGTTAAACTGAAAAACAAGGCATGAGTATGAAAGGTTAAATAAAGGGCACAACAAGCATAGACATCATTTGTTTGAAATAAATATTAATTTCATTAAAATTTATTGAAGTAAATACATAGAAAGGAGGACCAATCCATATTACAAAAATGTTGTGTTACAAGACATAAAACATCGAAAAAAAAATCCTCGATGGCTGCACCTTCTCCTTATCCTGAGCAACCTCCTCCTCAGGATGAACTATAGTTTTTGCCATCTCAAGGGCCACATAAGATTAAGCCCCTCCCTCCTCATCATCCATATCCTCATCAATCATAGGAGGAATACCAGGGTTATATTACTGAAACAATTCAGAGTCCAAATCTTTATCGGTCTTCTCTTGAGAGCAGTGTCACATTCTTCCTTAAAGGATGAGTTCTTCAAAAATTCCACTTGCATAGCCACAATATAAAATGCCTTATCCCAGTCCCTAATATAAGAATTATCTTTCTCCTTCTTGAACTTAAACCTTAAACATCGGTACTTTCCATCCACATCTGTAACAGTCTTCTCAACCTAGTCGACCTTCTTCGCAACTTCCTCGGTAGCCTTCACTTTATCGTTCTTATCATTCTCAAACTTCTCTACAATACCTTTCCACTTCTCCTGGTCCTTCAAGTGTGCCTTCTGGAAATCATCCAGGTAATCCCTCGAACATCTTCCAAGGACTCCCTCATTTGGTTATCTCTCCCAAAATTTGATCATAGTTAACCAAAAATTATAGAATTAAAAAAAGTCTAGAAAATTAGTAAACCACAACATTAAGGCAAAGAAAGATGATATAAAGTCAAGGGAAGAGATAGTTACCAATGCCAAATTATGGTTTTCTCTCTTAAAAGTCTTGCCCTTGGAAAGGGAAATAACACCAGGCTCATCGGTAGGAAGGACCCTCGAACCTTTCAAACCCCTATCCAGACTAGGGTTTATGATAAAAAAGTGACACTAACATACTCCTGCTCGACTTGGCTCTGTCTTTTCAACTATTGGCAATTTGTAGGTCCTTTTTTCAATATCTTAAATTGAGGTTCCCAAATTTTCACCTCATCAGAAATCACTACAAAAGGGCACTTGGAACTTCCCTCATTAACACTATTCTTCTCGATCGAGGGAGAAGACTTAACTACAGCAAGAAGGGTAGGAATATTTCTCTTGATTGTGTTATCAGTAGATGGAGTAACATTTTGCATTATGTTTATATCCAAAGATTCAAAAGAGGACTAGGTTCCTCCAATAGAAATATCCCCTTCTACTTGGGAAGAAGACTCTAAAGCAACGATCGAAGAAGATGTGGTCGGCTCCTCTAAGGCTATGGTTATATGTATGTCCTCTATTTGATGAGAAACCTAGAGAAGATGATGTTGTTCAAGTATTTACTAAATATACCACATAATCTTCAAATCAATAAAATTCACATCAGATTCAGGTGGAATATCCTTCTTCCCTTTTTCTGCCAAACATAAACACCAGAATATTGATCAGTAAATGAATGAGTTGAAATTATAAAAGTAAAAAATGTGAAAATAATAAATATGTTTACCTATTCCATGCCCTTATCGAGGACAACGTGGACCAGTTTATTCTTCACCCAAAGGAAGAGGTGCAAACTGCCAATTCTTAATAATTAAGCCATAATCGCAATAATCTTTATGGGATTCAGGAAAATTAACCACCGACGCTCTATTGGAAGATCTTGTCTTCAGATAATATATGCTATCAGCAGTGGTCCCTCAACTATAGCAATATATCAGTTATATTATGCCTATATGGGTTCCAAACAGCTCATTGATGCGATGACCCCATTTTCCACTCTCAACATATTTAGGGCCACTTGGGGGACCACATCAAAATATTGAGAAAATTCAAGAAATAAATGATTGGATGGGAAAGTCATTCCACACTCTACTATAAAAAAAATGGGAAGCTAGTGGCCCTCATCCAAAAAACATAAGTCACACGGACCAATGACCAATTCAGTAACTACCCATTCATGGATCCTATGTTTTACCTTAAACACCTCTGAAGAACTCGTATACATGATCTAAATCATTGCAAAAACTCAGAAAGGAAAATATGAGGAGAAAAAGATTCTTACAGTGAAGACTAACACTTAGCCGCAATTCTCTTCTCAATAATTAATGGAAAGCTCAACATTAAGGGAGAGAGTTTGAAATTCAAGGCGAGATGAGATTGAGGGGGAAGAAACCTTTAATAGGTGGAAGCATGTCCCTTAATATCCAAGTTTGAAATAATTAAACGTACCAACATATCAGATATCGACTGCATCTCGTTTCCCCAAGCTTTCAGAATCGGCGTACCCTTAGACAGTTTGCTATTTTCCCAACAATTTATAAAATTTCCACCGCCTTAGTGTGACATATTGAAATTCACAAGTCCTTGAGGTTGGCAACCTACCAGCACCTTCCTAGGGATCCGAGCATCTTTTGGAGAATAATATTGCATCCTTTTACTATCCCATTAAGAATTAAGTATTTGGGGATTTTGTTGTAACCTAAATTAATTAGGGCACGTGAACTTATAATATAGTGACACATGCCAACATTATCACTGGATCCTTAATTAGAAAATGAACCCGATTGGCTCAGATATCTTGTGGTCAGCCATCCAACCGACCACACCAGGAAGGTGAACCACCAGTAATGTGAACAAACACGCGTGCGATATTCAACAGCCACCATGCACATGCACATGAATTAATTTTTGACTGCATATTATCATGTAAAGATGTAAATACCTAGTGTATCAAGGTGATCCATATCTTTAACTTTCATCTACTATAAATAGATTACTACTTCTCTCAGCTAAGGGACACAACCATTTGTTTTTAACCCTAGAGAGTGTTACTAAGAGACTTATACCAAACCCTAAAAAGATTGTGGCACCATTTTGGGTTGAACCATGTAAAACCTTTATGTTTCTTTACACTTCTTTCATTTCTTTAAGCATAACATAATTATTTGTGATTTTGGATGTTGGGTAACTTGAGCTAAGATCATTCTAAATATCAAACCCAAATTTAGACATCAACAGTTCCTAAGACCTCAAAACTATAACCAACTTAAGTATTAAAGCCTTAGAGTAAAAAATATGAAGTTTTGCTAAGGGTCCTAATAACTAATAACTATAATCAAATAAGGTTGAAATACTTAGAGTTTAAAATATGATTTTTTTCTAAGGATACTAAGACCTCATAACTATAATCAAGTAAGGATGAAAGCCTTAGAAGCTAAAAATGAAATTCTGCAAAGGGTCCTGAGACCTTAGAATTATAATCAATAAGGATGAAATCATTAGAAGCTAAAAATGAAATTCTACCAAGGGTCCTAAGACCTCATAATTATAATCAACCATTGATGAAAGCCTTAGAGGTTTGAGACTTATTTTTCACCATTGTTTTAAAATTAAAAAATATGAGAACTTTTTGTGTAAACTCATAGTCCCCCCAAAATTGTGGGATTGGAAGTTTAAAACTTTGCTTTTAAAGCGAAACTTTTTGTCATGCTGTAAAAGTAAGGGCTGTAATATTTTTGAAAGATGATTGCTAAGTTTTTTTTATGACTTTTGGGTATTTCGGAACACTTGGGTGTGAAAGTCCTTTAAAATGATCATTTTCGATCTTTATACCTTAGCCAACTCAGGGTGGAATTGAGCATGAAAGCCTTGGAAATTCCTTTGGTCTATTCACGGTCTTCAGACCTTAGACTTTTATTTGAGCCAAGCATGGAAGCTTTGTAACTCTCTTTTGGGTCTGTAAGACCTTAATGCGCTTAGGAACAAGGATAAACACCTTGTAGTTCCTAGAGTCGTACATCTGAGCTCCTTAGATCTCAGTCATATTATTTTGAGATAAGGATAAAGGCCTTGCAACTCCTTCTTGGTACTTGGACCTCAGGTTTAGTTTAGAATCAAGGACTGAAGCCTTGTAATTCTTCATGATACTATATAAAGATAACAGGGGCAAAAATGGAATATTTTCTTTTCATTTCATCAATAAATACATCATTACAAGTATTTTTTTGAGATACTCTATGTTCCAGGGTGAGGGAGCTCATATCCTTTCGCATTTTTCATATATCAATAGCCTGGTCTTGTAATTTTTGTAACCACATAGGGGCCTTCCCACTTGGGACCTAATTTTCATTCTCTTATATTTCTAATGATTATGGTGACTTCCCTCAGGATTAGGTCACCACCTTGAATTCCATATGGAAAACTTTTTTATTAAATTATGAGGTTGTCCTTTGCTTGTAAGAAGCCATTCTGATCAATACAGCTTAATGCATTTCTTTTAGCTAATCTAGGGACTCTTAAGACCTTCATCATTGGTCTGTAGTTCAAATCGATCTACCCTCTACGTTGGGATCTCAATTTTAGTGGATATGATAGACTTACTGACATAAGTTAAGGAGAAATGGGTTTCTCTAATAGGACCTTTGATAGTTATCTAATAAGCCCAAAATATGCTAGGAATCTCTTTAGCCCATAATCCTTTATATTTTTCTAGTTTTTTCTCTAGTATGTGGAAAATGGTCCGTCTTATCACCTCTACATTCTTGTTTGCCCATGGACATAATAATGAGTAATGGTTACTGATTCCATAATCTGACCATAACTTTTTGAGGCTAAATTGTTGAACTATTTCCCATTATCTAAGATGATGACCCCTAGTAGGACAAACCTATAAATGATGTTCATTCACATGAAGTTGGTGGTCTTACTTTCAATGATGGTGGATAAAGGCTCATCCTCAGCCCATTTGGGGGAAACGGTCAACTTCCACAATACATATTTTTTACTGACCTTTGCTAAAGGGCAGAGGCCCTACCAAGTCCACCCACATTAATCAAAAGGGCCATGGACTCAACATTGGGGCCATTTTATCTTTCGATTATTTAGATACAAAGGTGAAACTTTAACAATTATCACATCATTGTACCATATCTTAAGATTCTTTGCTTTTGTGGTGGTCCAAAATTATCCTTGCCTCGAGACCTTATATACTAAGGTCTTAGGGTCAGTGTGGGCACTACAAACACCTTTATGAAGATCTCTGAGAATATAACTAGCCTTCTGAGAACTAAGGCACTACTATGGAGCTGTGAAATACCTATTTTTTAATTGAACCCCATTTTCCATAAATTATATTCTTGCCAATGACTTCTTTGTCTGTCTTGGAGCTTATCCTTGAGAAAACTTCCATCTGATGTGTGTTGTCTAGTCTCAGCTCTGGTCTTTTTCATCTATGTTGATCTGGAGTTTTGTAATGCTTAGATGATCCAAATTGATTATCAAAATGTCTAGATGTACCCCATCTAAGGATGCTACTCACACAATATAGTTAACTCTGAATTTTCTACCCGAGGAACCTTTTGATGTTGAATTTGGGGATTCTTTGGATGAGGTTAATGACAATCACTAAGTACCCTATCATTCGATCACTTCTAGGCTCATAGACTTTAGTGATCTCGTTGACCACTAGTTGGGACTTGCTGATAGCTTCAACCTGTTCAGCTTCAAGTGGACAACCAGGACTAGACAGGTTACCAAAGCTTTATATTTAGACTCATTATTGGAGGATTTGAATTTAAAGGGGGGAGAGAGAGAGATATATTTTACCTCCTGGATGATTCATCTACGTGCAATACCCATGTTGGGTAGTCAGGGTCTATATATTGAAACAATGGGAGCTTCGGACCCGTAGTCACTTCCTCTTCCTTTTCCAAGCTATTGATACTCTATCAAGGTTATTTAAATCTACTATAAAATTAATATAGGTTTGTCCCTTAATGGAACTCCATGGTTGGTACTTAATGTCAATTTCCCATAACTCCACAGTTGGTACTATAAAATTAATATAGGTTTGTGTAGGATCTATCAAAGTGGTTGATCTATTATGACAACTATGGTATGTGACAGGAAGTAGGGGGCCTCATATGTTCGAATGTGGTAATCAGATAAAAGGCTAGTTTTTCCATCCTCAAAACTTGCTTTCACCCCTTGTAAAACTCGACTAATGTAGTACACGGGGTAATAAAACCCATATCTTTCCCTATCAAGGTTGAGCTGACAGTAGTTTAAGAGGAAGTAATTTATATGTAAAATTCCTCTCTAATAATAGTCTAGTATAAGAGAGGAGGAGACCCTAAATATTTCTTCAGGTTATAGCAGGCTTCCTCTGCCTCTAGATTCCACTGAAAAGTATTCTTCTGTATATTGAAGAAAGCCAAGGACTTGTCTATGGCCTTGGATAAAAAAACCATTAAGGGCAACAACCCTTCTAGCTATGCTTTGAACTTCCTTGACTATTCTAGGAGCTTCCATGTCTAGTAGAGCTTGTATCTTCTCTGGGTTGGCCTCTATGCCACGTATGGACACCATAAAGCCCAATAATTTTCCTACTACTACCCTAAAGGCACACTTCTCTGGATTGAGGCTCATTTGATTTATTTTAAGGATGACAAAGGTCTCCCTAAGGTTTTGCACATGATATTAAGCCTCCAAACTCTTAACCATCCTATCATTGACATATCTCCTTGGATTTGTCGATTAGATAATTGAAAATAAAGTTTGCCACCCTTTAATATGTGGCACTTGAATTCTTTATTCCAAAAGTCATAACTCTATAACATTATGTACCTTTGTTGGTGATGAATGCGTTTTTTCTTCATATATGGGAACCATTTTGATTTGGTTGTAACGAGAATAGGAATCCATAAATGAGAGGACTTTATGTCTATCGGTGGAATCCACCAAAGTATCCATGTGGGGAAAGGAATAAAAATCCATAGGACATGCTTTGTTGAGGTCAATGAAGTTGACATAGTCTTCCACTTCTTGTTAGGTTTGGGCATTAGCACCACATAAGATAGGCACTCTGGGTATTGCATTTCTTGAATGAAGTTAACTTCCAAAATATTATTGACCTCTTTGGAAACAACTATATTTCTTTCGAGGCCAAAGAACCTTTACTTATGATGTACTAGATATATGGTTTAGGTTCATACTGAGGTGGTGGACCTTGACCTCAAGAGCCACCCTGATAAAATCTCAGTATCCCCATGCAAATACATATTTGTTCAAATCCCTTCCATTGTGGTCACATATGTTTATTTTGTGTGATTGGATCCTATGGTGGTTAATCCGTGTATAAATTTTGCTCCTAGAATTGATATGGTTGTAATAATTAAGTTTTGTAATTATTACTATAAGACCAAGATTTATAATTGCTCATAGCTTAGGTATTTTGGCGTATCCCATTTTAAAGTGGAGTTACAAATCGAACACTACATCCACATTACCTATACGATCATTTACACATGTTAGTGATCAAGCATCATTTTCGAGATTCAAGCCGTTGGAATCATCAAAATCATTATATGGATGTATACAAACTTGTGGTTTTGATTTTACCCGGCTAAATTATTCTAGGATGTTTGTTTTTACTCGAAGCATTTTCGATAAAATGATTTTTGAAAATAATAACTTTTGTTTTTAATCTCGTAAGAACGAGATGTATATCTCATAAGAATGATCTCCATAGTTTGTTCGAACGAAGTCTAAAGTTGTAGAACGAAATGAAAATTTCGTTAGGACGAACTTCTAACAAGCAACTAACGATTGAAAGTTCATTGCTAGGACGATTGAATGAAATAGGATTGTCATTCGAACGAGATTAGACCTCGTTCGAACGAACCTATATTGTTTGTTCAAACAAGATCCCACTTTTGTTCAAACAAAACCACCACCTTGAAATTCGTGTTTTTCTTTAAAAAACTATCTTGAACAGTTTTTCTAAAGACTTTTGGTGAAAATGAAATTCTAATACCAATTCCAGAATTGTTCATATTTTTGTTTCATTGAAATAAGTTTTACTTATCCAAATCACTCATCCCCTAGAATGATTTGTTCAGTTTCAAACCCTAGTTCCCAAGTACTACACCAAACCTGTGTAGAATTTACTCTAATACTAATTTATGAAGTCGAGGCTCTATGGATAAAGAAGAAAGGATTCCGATACCCTGAGATCAATCGATGGATATCGAAGGAAGAGTTGCATCCTATGGACAGTGCGGGACTGTGTATATGTTGAATATTTGAAGATATGTGCATTATATATAGTGGAACTCAAAGTCGTCAGTAAGTCATCGAGCGTCAAACTCTTTGACAGTGCTGAAATCTAGGTTTTGCTTGAAAGGGATTTTTTCTCATATTCTTCTTTTATTCTTCTGGTTTGATTGTGTGATTGGTTATAATTTATTTGGACTCTATTGTGTATGCACATATAATTGT
Source organism: Sambucus nigra (assembly GCA_949130495.1). Lineage (NCBI taxonomy): Eukaryota > Viridiplantae > Streptophyta > Magnoliopsida > Dipsacales > Adoxaceae > Sambucus > Sambucus nigra. The sequence goes on from OX422218.1 coordinate 154,731,542, forward strand.
AATCAAGATAAAATTTGGTTAAAATTAGATCTTTGTATGCGTAACCAAATATACGGACTATCCATACTACCCTGTATTTTCAAATTGGTATAAAAGAAAGTTACACTAAGTTTTCGTGTGATCTTTAAATTGGGTTTTTATGGATAATTTGTATAATAGGATACCTATTTTTTATGGGTCTTCTTATGCTTATTGGAAAGCTTGAATGAGGGAGGCATTGAAAGCGATTGACGAGCATGTCTGGCTTGTTCGTGAAAGAGGGTGGACACCACCCACTATGATTAATGGCAATTTCATAAGTCCTAAATACATCACCACTTAGACGGAGGATGAACTAAAATGGATTAATTTTAAATCATGCAGTTTGGTGCAATTTCTGGAGCAATTACCACGAATGAGTTCCACCGCATATGTCTAAGGAAATGTGGGATATCCTCTATCTCACTCACGAGGGTACCAAATCCGTGGAAGTTTCTAAACTTCAAAGTCTCAAAATAAATTTTGAGACTATTACCATTGTAAAGATTGAGTCATTTGATAAATTTTATGCACGATTATCTGATATTTTTAACTCTAGCTTTAATTTGGGTGAGAGAATTCCCGATACGTGCATTGTGAAAAATATTTTGAGATCATTTCTATCCTGATTTATTCCTAAGGTAACTATTCTTAATTCGTTGGGAATCTTAGATATGCTTAGTCTAGAAGAACTCGTAGGATACTGATTCGTCCCGAATCATTGCACTTATTACCTTCGAAACTTATGCATTTTAGCCCCCTTGGGCACTTTAATTCCTATCATTATGCTCAATAACTAGACAAACTTTGTTTTATATGCAAACATGTTATTTGAGGTATTATTGAGCTTTTCTAGGTGTTACGGTGCTTAGTGTGGAGTTGAAGTGCATTTCGGTAAAGATTCGTTGAATATCGCATGTTTAAGGGTAATATAGTCATTTCATACTTTTGGAATTTTGTCCAAAGTCTTTATGGAATTGACACTCTCGGAATAAGCTTCGTGTGGCCATGAATGGTGCTCGAATCGGAGTCCAATCAAAGATTTTACGGGCCTTTGATCGGGGAAGAAATATAAGAAATTCATTTAATAGAACAATTCAATAAATGACCTACATGTCCTGGTTCTCAAAATTGGAGTAAAATAGAAATAGAAATGGCAATTTGGGATTCACTTGGGTTTGTGCTTGGGTTTAAGGCTTGAGCCATATGGGGGCTTCGATTTGGGGCATGGGTTTTTGGCCACACACCAAATCAGTTGCAACGATCTAATTTGAATCAAGGCAGGTCTTAGGTTTGTTGGGAAAATCGATGGCAACGGGTCTTTTTCCCTTTGCAGGTCTTAATTATATATCAAAATTGAACTGAGGCCTTGGTTTCTATGTTGGGTGAAGAGTAATGGTGGCTGATGGTGTGTGGAACAAGAGAAATGGTGTTTGATCTTTTCCCCAAGAGCCATAGCAGGTCACCGCTTGTGGAGAAGCAACTTTTGTGGGTCTGCTATGACTAGTCGACTATGCATCTATCACTGGTCGATCGGTGTTTGGGAATTGGCTTACGATAGAAGCAGTGGACTTTTTGCCTTGGGACCGGTCGACTGGGTCCCCACTTGCTGTCGACTGGGTCTGCTATTTTGGCCGAGATTTGTGCTGTTTTCCCTTATTTTATTTTATTTTTCTTTTATTATTTAAATGTAACTTATCAACTTTTTCTTTTATTATTTATTTTTCTATTATTGTTATTCCAACTTTGTATAAATATCACACTTAGTTTATTTTTGTGATAGATTTTATTTTACTTAGTTTTAGGGTTTGGTTCTCTTTAGGTTAAGTTAGTTTTAGGGAGATTGGGGTTTGGAGAGTTTTGTTGGGTGTGCCATTTTCTCCCTCCTAGGTTGACCCATATAGAGGTTTTATCCATTGTGGTGGTATAGAACACTATTCATCATCTTCTTCATCAATCCAAGCCTCCATTGTTTCTATTTCTTTACTTGCTTTATTTACTTGCATTATAGTGTAGATTTATTGCTTTCCTTACCTTGATTTATTTACTTGCTTTGTTAATTAGGTTTACTTGCTTTCCTAATTAGGTTTAATTTCTTGCATTTTAATTACATGCTATTTACCATGCTTTCTAGTTAGTTCTGTCAAAGTTCGCTCGTTCAGGGGTTATTTAGTAATTTCACACTTCGATATTTTTTCCCAAGGTATTCACGGAAGTTGAAGCTCTCGGGCCAAGATTCGTGTGGGCATGAACGATGCACAAATCCAAGTCTGAACAAATAAGTTATGGATTTTTTATCGGGAAAGACATAAAAGGAAATTCACAACAAAAAATAATTTAATAAATTCCATCCGTGTCCTGTTTCTCTTTTGCCCAAAATTGCAGGTTCCAAATGATTTCTATGGTCTTTGGCCATTAATTAAGGAGTTGGAGGTTTTTGGCATATAATTTGTAGGCCATGTCCTTAGCTTGGTTGGAGGTTTTGGTTGTTGTTGGGAAATTGCAGTAGCAGGTCCTATATAGTCGCATCAACGCACAAATTAAGATGGGTCTTGGCCATATCCGTGTGTTTTGGTCTTTGGCCATTAATGGAGAATGCATTCCTCGACTTTATTTATCACCATGGATGCTTGGTTTTTGTTGGCCAAATGGAGCTTTGATAGTCTCGGCTTGAACACGATATAACAGGTCTTGTGTTGGGAGCATGGAAGGCTTGGATGGACTTTGGTTCAACCATGGCTGGTCTCAGGTTATACAAAGAAAGAGGATAACAGTAGGCTATTTCTGAGGTGATCGATCGACCGACCCCTATCCACCTGTCGATTAGTGAATGGGGTTTTGTTATTTATACTTTACGGTGGGTTTTTGCCTTTGGGAGGTAGATCAGGTCCTCACCCGCACTCGACCGAGTCTTTTTGTTTTGGAACGCTTCTTCCATTTTTTTATTTCTTTCTCTTTTCTTTTCTTTTCTATTTCTTTTCCCTTTTTCTTTCATTCCTTTATTGTAACTTAGAATAAAAGCAAGACTTAATATTATTTTGTAAGGATTATATATTTTCTCTTTACTTAGTTTAGTTATAGGATTGGATATTTGGGGATTTTGGTAAAGCTCAACCCCTCTACTCCATTTTTGTGGGTAATACCCTTTTAATGTAAGCCTCCTTTACTATTCATCTTTTTACCTATCTTATTTATGGTTTGTCCTTTTTTTCCATGCTTTATTAATTTATTCCATGCCTAAATAATTTGGGTTGTTAATTTAATTAGTGTTGACTTACTTGATTAGTTTCTTTGTTACATGCTTTTAATCATGCTTAGTAGCTCGTGTAAGTAGGTTGTGTTGGATTGAACTCACCTAGGGTTGATTGGTTTCTTTTCTTTGGTGATGGAGTTTACAAGTTAATTTCTATTGGGTTGTCGTATGTATTACACCTAGGATATTTAACAGGGTATATCACGTATGCTCCGTATTTATGACTTTGCGTGTGTAATTTTTGGGGCGTTTGTTGATGCCATAATCATAGTAGTCTTTTCTGTGAATTTAGGGGTATGACAACTCTTGATTTAATTAAATTGATGAAACGAGATGCAATCTTAACAACTTGTGAACCCATGTAACCATTTATACCAATTAACTCGGGGTGAGGGATATTTGTCGCAACCTATATTTTTTATTCCTTCTGTTAATCTAGTTTAAATACACTCGCCTAATTATCTTTTCCTTTTTTGTTAAAATTACCTTTTACACTTTTATTCGAGAAGTATTAAACCAATTAAATTCTAGCAGCTTGTCTATGTGGATTTTCGATACCCGGATTGGCCGCTATACTCCCTTAAAAGAGTGTAGTCATAGTTTAAGTTTTTGTATAGCAGTGGGAGCCAAATATAATAAACGGTCAGAGTAGTGCCACGGTTTCTCACTTGCCTGTCAAAATGATGTCGTTGCCTAGAACTTATTTTTTTTAGAATTGAATTGATTTAGTATTTCGTAGTTTTTTTCTATCTATTTATATTCTTTGTTAATAATTTTTTTAGGACTTCTACATTTGATCCCCAAGAAACTCTTGAATTTTTTTTGGCCACACATCATTTTGTGGAATTTGTCATCTCAAGCCTTCTTTGGGTATGCATGTTTTATTCCAATTCTTTCGGTAATTGTGGTGATAATTCTCAAAATCCCTCTACCCCTATGACTTTTGGTGAATACTTACAGGCCCCCAAAATTGTAAATTCTAACATGTCTTTGGGTGAGTATTACGAAAGTCAAATTATGGGTTATGGAAATTTGGGGAATGATCATTCCGTTGTTAGGCCACAAAAAACTTATAATAAAAATGTTGAAACTAAATGCATTAGCTTTCAATATTCTTATAATAATTATTCTGAGGATAATTTCCAAACTTTTCATAATCAAGAATCCGTGCCTTGGCTTATGACTTTTGGTGAGGGCTTACGCATGCTTGAAAATGAAAATTTTGAAAATCGTTATCGGGAAGAAAATCGTTGTTAAGAGCCTGAGTTGGATTTATTATTTGATTTCGATGACGATTTTTGTTCCGAGATCTTTGATGTTGAGGAATGTCTTGAACCAAATGATGATTTTGTGCCCACTTTGGAACAAACCATTCTTTACTTGGCCCATGGTATAATATAGAATGAAAATGAGGAAGAAATGGATGTATTATACATTTGCAATGAAATGATTTCTTCTTTTCCCCCATAGAAGAATATTTCATTGAGATGATCTTATTTCCTTCGAAACTCAATCTTCAAGCGATGATGACTCATCTCTTAAGTTTGAATTTCTTCCGTCCCTATGTTTATTCTATATTGTCGAAGGGATGCAAGTATTCGATAAATCGGTGCCAAACATTAAAACATTTAACCATTTCACCAATGAGGCGTACTCGCTCGAGTTTCTTTCCATGAAGGCATATTCGCCTCCATGTGCGCCCCCTCCCATTCCAATTTTAAAATATTTGGGAGAAAATTCTATTTTTTTGGCCCTCTTATGTATTTGTCACTCGTTTTATCCAAATCCCTCATCCTCCCTCCAAATTTTTTAATTGGGGATGGTTCATTTCTTCCGCCTAACACATGCCTTCTGTTGTTCAAACGGAATTCCTATTTTTCGAAAGGTATGCATGAGAGGGAGGGTCCCCTGTTGATCCCCCAATGTCGAATCGTATTTTAGGTAGACCCTAAAAAATTTCAACTTCTAGTGTACAATTAGTTAGAAGTTAAAATTGTAGGTTGTAAATGGTTTGTTTTGTTTTATTTTTCATTTTTCTTACTTATTGTATAGTGTAGTTAGTTAAGTTTTTGTTATTTGTTTTTTGCTATGCTCGATACTAACATGTTTTGTAGAATCATTGGACTTGTACTTTCACGAGATTGCTCTATTTTGGGTAATATCACTCTTTTCATCTCCTTAACTTGGTTCTTAATTCAAATTGAGGACAATGCCATGTTTTAAGTTAGGGGGTGTGGGATATTCTATCCATTCATTGGTAGTTTATTTGATTTGATTATATGTTCTTTCCAAGCATGCCTTTCTTGTAAAAAAATTAAAATTTTCAAAAATATTTTCTTTCTTTTTTCTCATTTGTTGGACATTTTTCCTTTGTTTTCAATGATAAATTTTAATAATTGCTCGATCCAATAAACATCTCAATGAGGCATGTTCTCAATTTTAGAAGTTACTAGAGTTTAATCCTCAAATCATTGATATTATGAATAACTTCATGAATTAAACTTTAATCCTATAAGCACATGCACTTTTCTTGCATTATTGATTTGGTTTAAGATTTTTATAACTCTGTAATGTTTTGTTGCATTGTATATACTTACACCGAGTGAGCTTTGGGATTTTCTTCATTTGTGAGTGTTATAAACTATTCTTTCCTCTTTGAAAACGTTACAGTCGTTGGTAATCTCACTATTCTTTCATTTGATCGTCCATTAATTGTGTTTATATCTTCAAATCTGTTACTTGAGCATATTTTCAAAGTTGTTTTGACTCGAGAATTGCGTAAACTTTAGGAAATGATCATAGGCCCTCTTTGTTATATCACCCATATTGACCTTGACCTCACCTTAAATGTTTTCCCTCGTCAAACCCTTTAAGCCTTAATATAGACTTTCGTTTCATTACCAAAATCCCATAACGAACTCCAAATTGGAGTTTTAAACCACACATATTACCTTTCGTACCTTTATTTGGAATGAAACTTGGGACTGAATGATGTTGTTGCTACCTGGTTGAAATTAAGCATGTGAGAGTAAGAAAAGTAAAGAAAAGATAGAAGTGAAAAAGAGAAGAAAAAGAGAAGGTAGAAAACAAAAGAAAACGAAAGAAAAAGTGAGAAAAAGAAGAAAAGAAAAGAAAGAAAAATTTGTGTATGTTGTGTATAGTGTTGAATAAGCTTTGTTTACTCTCCTCGTAGTTATATTCAATGCCTTTTATGAAAGTTATTTCCCATTTTTGAAATTTCTCGCATTTTTCCATTATCCCGAGTTTTCATCTCTGAACACTTTGAATCCATACATATTCCTTTCGTTTCGTACCCTTAACCCCAAACCTACGTTACAACCCTATAAAGTCCTATGTGATCCTAGGGTGAATTCAATTTAAAAGTTTAAATAGTTTTAATAATCTATCAAAATGCATTTCATTCCTTTAATGAGCGATATCTTTCATTGAGATTAGATGTTTTTATTATATATATAGCATTCTTCGTCTGTGACATGTGTGCGGCCTAGTTTCCATTTGCATTTTCTTTATACTCGCATGCCCCATGTATTACCTCCCTTTTATAGTGATTTCATTTGTGGAGTGTAATACCCGGAGAGGATTGACTTATATGCACGCTTTAATGTTTATTATCCGATTTATTTAAGTTTTTGCCAAATCATACTTTGGATATGCTCGCTCCCCTCCCATTTTTAAGGTTTCAATTCTATGAGGTTCATTCTATAATATTAGTAATATAGAATTTTGTGTGAATTCATTCACTTTGTTAATTACGTGTTTGAAATCTTTTTCGTTTTTATTGGGCTTGTCGCATGTGATTAGGCATACTTTTTTAGGAAAACATATAATGTTTGTGGGTTTCATCCCTGAAAACCCTCACGAGACAACACTCGTCCACTAGGTAACCCAGGGGTTTAGTGGCTTATTGCATACGCTAAATGCAATCGTTCGCCCGCGAAAGTGGTTTTATCTTCTTTTTTTTTTGATCTCTTTTGTATATTTCTCCTATTTTGTGATTTTTCGATAGTTCTTCTTGCGTTGAATTTAATTGCTAGGAACTAGCAATGTGTAAGTTAGAGGGTGTGATTCGTCCCAAATCGTTGCACTTTATACCCTCGATACTTATGCATTTTAGTCCCCTCGGGTACTTTAATGCCTATAATTATGCTTGTTAATCAGACAACCTCCGCTTTATATGCTAACATGTTATTTGAGGTATTATTGAGCTTTTGTAGGAGTTACGGTGCTTACTGTGAAGTTTGGGTGCATTTCGGTAAAGATTCGTCGAATATCGCACGATCAGGGGCAATTTAGTCATTTCACACTTTGGGATTTTTACCCAAAGCTCTTGAAAGTCGACGCTCTCAGAGCAATCTTCGCGTGGCCAGGAACGGTGCTCGAATCAGAGTCCAAACAGAGATTCTACAGGCCTTTAATCGGGGAATAAATATAAGAAATTCATTTAATAAAATAATTAAATAAATGACATCCATGTCCTGGTTCTCAAAATTGCAGCAAAATAAAAAATGGCGATTTGGGATCCTCTCGGGTTTGTGCTCAGGTTTTTGACATGGGCCTTATGGGGATTTGATTTGGGACATGGGTTTTTGTCCACACACCAAATCAGTTGCAGCGGTCTAATTCGAATCAAGGTAGGTCTTGGGTTTGTTGGTCAAATCAATGGCAGCGAGTCTTTTGTCATTTGCAGGTCTCGGTTATATATCAGAATTAAAATGAGGCCTTGGTTTCTTGGTTGGGTGAGGAGTAATGGTGGTTGCTAGTGTGTGGAACAAGAGAAATAGTGGTTGGTCTTTGCCCCAAGAGCCATAGCAGGTCACGTCTTGTAGAGAAGCAACTTTCATGGGTCTGCTATGACCAGTCGACCGCGCCTCTACCGCCGGTTGACTGGTGTTCGAGAATTTGGCTTGCGATGGAAGCAGTGGACTTTTTTCCTTGGGATCGGTTGATTGGGTCCCCACCCGCGGTCGATTGGGTTTGCTATTTTGGCTGAGATTTGTGTTTTTTTCCCCTTTCATTTTTTTCTTTTTCTTTTTTATCTTATCCCCTTTTTCTTTTATTATTATTATTCCAACTTAGTATAAATAGCACCCTTAGTTTATTTTTGTGATAGAATTCATTTTACTTAGTTTCAGGGTTTGGTTCTATTTAGGTTATGTTAGTTTTAGGGAGGTTAGGGTTTGGAGAGTCTTGTTAGGTGTGCCATTTTCTCCCTCCTAGGTTTACCCATATAAAGGGTTTATTCATTGTTGTTGTGTAGAACATTATTCATCATCTTCTTCGTCAATCCAAGCCTCCATTGTTTCTATTTCTTTACTTTCATTGTAGTGTAGATTTATTGCTTTCCTTACCTTGCTTTATTTACTTTCTTTGTTAATTAGGCTTACTTTCTTTCTTAATTAGGTTTAATTTCTTGCATTTAATTACATGCCATTTACCATACTTTCTAGTTAGTTCCGTCAAAGTTAGCACATTCAGGGTTAATTTAGTAATTTTACACTTCGATATTTTTGCCCAAGGTATGCATGGGAGTTGAAACTCTCGGGCCAAGCTTTGAGTAGCCCTAAATGATGCGCAAATCCGAGTCCAAACGAAGAAGTTATTGATTTTTGATCAGGAAAGAAATAAAAGGAAATTCACAACACAAAATAATTTAATAAATTCCATCTGTGTCCTATTTCTCATTTGCCTAAAATTGCAGGTTCCAAACGATTTCTATGGTCTTTGGCCATTAATTAAGGAGTTAGAGGTTTTTGGCATATAATATGGAGGTCATGGCCTTAGTTTGGTTGTATGTTTTATTTTTTGTTAGGAAATTGAAGTAGCGGGTCCCATATAGTCGTATCAACGTAAAATTGAGATGGGTCTTGGTCACATCCATGCGTTTTGGTCTTTGGCCATTAATCGAGAATGCAGGTCTAGTCTTTATTTATCACCATGGATGACTTTGTTTTTGTTGGCCAAATGGAGCTTTGATGGTCTCGGCTTGAACAAGATATAACAGGTCTTATGTTGGGAGCATGGAAGGCTTGGATCGACTTTGGTTCAACCATGGCTGGTCTCGGGTTATAAAAAGAAAGAGGATAACAGTGGGCTATTTCTGAGGTGATCGGTCAATCAGCCCCTGGCCACCGATCGATCGGTGAATGGGGTTTTGTCGTGTATACTTACAGTGGGTTTTTCCCTTTGGGAAGTCGATCGGGTCCTCAGCCGCGGTCGACCGAGTCTTCTTGTTTTGGCACGCTTCTTCCATTTTTATTTCTTTTTTCCTTTCTCTTTTCTTTTCTTTTCTATTTGTTTTCCCTTTTTATTTCATTCCTTTATTGTAACTTAGTATAAAAGCAAGACTTAATTTTATTTTGTAATGATCATATATTTTCTCCTTACTTAGTTTAGTTCTAGGGTTGGATATTTGGGGATTTTAGTAAAGCTCAACCCTTCTCCTCCATTTTTGTGGGCAATACCCTTTTAATGTAAGCCTCCTTTACTATCCATCTTCTTCCCTCTCTTATTTATGGTTTGTCCTTTATTTCCATGCTTTATTATTATTATTCCATGCCTAGATAATTTGGGTTGTTAATTTAATTAGTGTTGACTTACTTGATTAGTTGCTTTATTACATGCTTTCAATCATGATTAGTGGCTCGTGTAAATTAGGTTGTGTTGGATTGAACTCAGCGATTGGTTTCTTTTCTTTAGTGATGGAGTTTAGGAGGTTATTTCGATTGGGTTGGCCTAGGTATTATGCCTTGGAGATTTAACAGGGTATATCACGTATGCTCCGTATTTACGACCTTGCGTGTTTAATTTTCGGGGTATTTGTTGACGCCTTCATAGTAGTCTTGTATGTTAATTTAGGGGTATGATAACTCTTGATTTAATTAAATTGACAAAACGGGATGCAATCTTAATAACTTGTGAACCCATGTAACCATTTATACCAATTAACACGGTGTGAGCGATAACTGTTGCAACCTCTAGTTTTTATTCCTTGTGTTAATCTAGTTTAAATACACTTGCCTAGTTATCTTTTCCTTTTTTGTTAAAATTACCTTTTACACTTTTATTGGAGAAGTATTAAAACGATTAAATTCTAACAATTTGTCTGTGAGGAGTTTTTATACCCGAACTGGCCGCTGTACTCCTTAAAAGAGTGTAGTCATAGTTTAGGTTTTTATATAGCGGTGGGAGTCGAATATAACAAATGGTCGGCGTAGGGTGACTCTTGTGTCGCGATTTCCCACGTGCCTGTCAGAGACCTTCAAACTTATGAAATCGATATGTTTTCCAAAACTGTTAGGCCAAAGGAAAAGGGAATTACTTTCAAATTCCAATTTAAAAAGAAAGAGGAGACTACGTTTGACTCCGGGTATGATTTTGATCTAGAAGATCCTTCCCTTTTTCCAAAAATATTCAAAAAAAATCTTAAGTAAAGAAAAGGAAATACTTCCAAAGAAAAAAAAGTTTTGAGAAAGATAATAAGTTAGAGGAGAGTACCCTAATGAAGATGAGGAGATAAGCTATAAGTGCAAGGGTAAGGTTCACAAATCTCATTAGTGTGCTACAATGTTAAAGAGGCAAAGGCAAAGCTACCTTCAAATCCATTATTATTAATAGTGATGTCAAGTTGGTGGATTCCGAGGATGAATCACCGTATGGACATAACTTCACCGCGTACATGGCCAATCATATTTGTACATCGAGTACACCTACAATGAGAAAGTTTCTAAACATGATGACCTCAATAGTGAGTCTAGTCATTTCAGAGAGAGTGAGGGAGATGATGTTTTGAGTGAGGAATAAAGTGACCTTTAACGTGACTATGTCGAGCTTTAAGCAGAGTCCTTTAAAATGAAAAAAGTAATACAAAAGTTTAGCACTTAGGGTTTTAGCTTTTGATAATGAGTTGAGAGGGGGGGGGGGGGGAGAGAGAGAGAGAGAGAGAGAGAGAGAAAGAGTTCTCGATAATAGTTTCTATGGGAGAGAGACTCATTTTATTGGAGAGGGAAAATGGTGACTTGACCAACAAAGTGGCTAGTCTTACAATAGATCTTCAAGCTTCATTGGAGACTTATGAGAAACTTGAATCCCTTGTATCCCGACTAAAGAAATATCTTGAATGTGATTGGGAGGTCAAGGTCACTACATAGGATAAATATAAGAAGGTAGGTAAGATGTTCCTCGATCTCACTTTAGGTTTTAGGGAGAGGAAAGTAATAGGCTACGACGGTGCATCCACTTCCCATGCTGCATTGGAACCAGTTCCTAAGTTTGCAGTGGATCCATATGGGCCTCTACCTAACCCACCAAAGAGAGCTCAACCTAAACAAGCGAACCAAGGTATCCCCAAACAAGTTTATTTTTGCACCTATTGTAAAAGTATAGGTCAACTTAGGGAATTTTTCTACAAGTTAGGGAAAACTAAATGTACCCATACTCTCCCCCGCCACTATAGCGACTTTGATAGTCTTAGAGAGCAATTTGAGTTCCTAGCCACCACATCTCAATGCTTAATGGAAGAATTTCAAAGGATGTCTCTATGCCTCTTGATAATGCTTCCAACACTACGACTGGAGCTAATAATTACAAGGGCAAACAAAAGGTTTCCTCCACTTGGATACCTAAGAAAGATGACAAAGCCTTTGTTGTTAACATTTCTCTCAAGTTTCAAAATACTTCCTAATGGTATTTTGATAGTGGGTGCTCTAGGAAGATGACTGGTGACAAGTCATATTTACCGACCTTGTGGATCACAAGAAAGGCAAAGTCACCTTCAGAGATAGGAATATGTCAGTATTTTAGGACATGGTTGTATTAAAATACCCAGATTTTCCAAACTAAATAATGTGTTATACGTAGAAGGGTTGAAAGAGAACTTGATTAGCATAAGCCAACTCTACGATGCAAACTTTATCATAAAATTCGACCATTCCAAGTGTAACATATATGATCAATCCAGTGAACTATTATGTCAAGGAGTGAGACCGGTGATAATTGTTATGGGATGATTCCCATGTCCTCCTTTGTGTTCAATAATTCCACGGCCTCCTATATGGATCTTTGGCCTCAATGACTGGGTCATGTGAATTTTAGAGACATTGAGATATTAGTGAAGAAAGACCTAGTTCATGGGAAACCGACTTCCTCAATTTGTTGTCTATGCTAATAAGAAAAACATTCGAAGTCCCCATCGGAAGTTGAATACTATTACCACCTTGTGTGTGTTGGAGTTAATACACGTGGATCTTAGAGATACATTCTTGTGATGGTCAATGACTTTTTGAGATACTCTATCATGGGGTTTCTTAGAGAAAAGTCCAATGCGGTTGAGTTCATAACAACCAAGTGTTGTGTCCTATAAAACCAATACGGTGTCACAATTAATCGAATGCACAGTGATAATGACACTGAATTTAAAGATGCCGAAGTGGATAACTATTATAATGGAGTGGGCATCAAATACGAGTTTTCATCTGTTCATACTCTTGAACAAAATTGGATAGTTAAGAGGAAGAACCTAAACGATACAAGAGATGGCTAGATCCATGCTTTTAGGGACAAACATGCCCAAACATTTTTGGGGAGAGGCAGTTGATACTGCATGTCGTATGGTGAATTGATTATATCTTCATCCACACACGTTACACACACCATATGAGTTGTGGACAGGGAAGAAACCCAACATAGTTTATTTTCATGTCTTTAAGAGTACTTGCTAAATCTTGAAAGATAGAGAGCAGTTAGGAAAGTTCATATCTTGAAGCGATGATGGGATACTTTTAGGCTATTCATCATTGAGTAAGGTTTATATGGTGTCTAACCTTGTAAACTCTAAGGTTATTGAGTCAATTAATGTCATGATTCCTAGTACTACCCCGATGGAACTCAAATTTAATATAGAGTATCCACCTTTTTGGGTTTGAATGAGTCATGACCCTTTTGATATACTTGGTGATCCCACACTAGGTGTTAATACTCATGCTCAACTTGATAATGTGGTTAGCTACTGTTACTACACCTCCTTAGTAGCATCCAAGAATGTGAAAGAAATACTCAAGGATGAACATTGGCGTCCGACATTTTCCATTAGCGTCAGAGTTTGTGCTCGATACCAAGCGTCCCCAAAAGAATCTCACTTTCTTTCACTTAAATGTATTATCAAATTTGTGAGTTGCACTGTTGCTTAAGATATTTGGTATTCCTTTGATACCGATGAACATTTGTTCACCTATTTGGATGTCGATTGGTCTGGGGATGTTGATGGTAGTAGGAGCACCTCGGGTCGGTATTTTCACTTTGGGAGCGCTCTTGTCTCTTATTTGAGCAAGAAGCAAAACTCCATTTCTTTGTCCACAATAAAGGCAGAGTATATAGTCGCCGGGAGTTATTGCACACAACTCTTATGGATGAAGCAAATGTTGGAAGATTGTGGAATTTTTCAAGGCACAATGACTATTTTGTATGGTAATACGAGTGCAATTCACATATCCCGTAATCCAGTCCAATATTCCTTCATGAAGCACATTAGGATACGTGACCATTTTATTCGTGATCTCGTTGAGGATAAGGTCGTGTCATTGAGCTTTGTGAGCAACGTCAATTAGCCGATATTTTCACGAAACATTTATATTCACTTATATTCGAGTACTTTATCTAGTATTTTCTCCGTTGATTGAATTCGGGCACTTTATCTAGTATAGGGATATTATAATGTTCATATCTTTTATCCCTATTGCTATATTGCATTTCTAGCATATTGATTTGTTAATACTTGTTTATGTTTTTCTTTTTGATAATATTTTTGAAAAATCCAAAAATATTTTCATTTTTAAGAAAAAGTTTAAAAAATTCCAAAAAGATTTTATGTTTTGATTAAATTTTTGAAAAAGACAAAAATACTTTTTGTATTTCCATTTTCCACCATATATGGATGTGCATTTAAGATATTCGGATCATCCCTGCATTACATTCATTCACGTGACTTTTTCATGGTGTTTTGAGACATGGCTTTGTTTCGTTAGTTTGCTTAATAATGTGTAGATAGCATTTTGTTGATCATTGATGATTACTTTCTTTATGCTAGACTCTTTATCACCTTTATTTCACATGTGCATGGACTTTATGAACATTGTACTTACTTGTCATATGTCAAATATGGTGTTCTCATCTCAATCGTTCTTAATAACGAACCAAATTTACTAGATATAAGTTGTGCGTATAAGAACCATTGCCCAGGTTTCAATTCCTAGAAAAATTTGTTATATGTTACGCAATGGGAAGGGGCGAAAAAAGTTCTCTTTGTGTTAAAAGCCACTATTTGCCAAAAGAGCCTAAGGCATCGTTTGATGCGCCATATAAGAGGAGCAGATTGGATAACATTATCTTTTTCCATGTTTGGTATTATTTTGTATAGGTTATACGATGGTATAAGTTATCCTGAGTGAACTCCTTATCCTATAAGTAGTGGGATAAAAAAAATCCCTCTTTTGAGGTGGTATAAAATTATCCGGTAAGGAGTCTTTGATTACAAATACAACTCTACTCTTTATTAAGTTAAAAAGGGTATAACCTCTCTTTCTTCTTCCTTAAAAGAACTAGAGACGATTCCTCCAATTTTGTTCATTTCTCATCCGTTTCAAAAAACATGGTAACTCTCATCAACATTATTCATCTTCGTACTTGTTTCTTTTGGTTCTTGAGTAATTTAGTTACATAGCTTTCCATAATATATGCAGAGGCTATTTCTACCCCTGGTACAAAATAGTTGTTTGATAACTATATATATATATATGTGTGTGTGTGTGTGTGTGTGTGTGTGTTGTTGCTCATTTTTTTTAGGGAAGAATTGACCTCGGAAGTTTGGCTTTTGGGAAAGAAACCATCTTTAAAGATGGAAGGCCAACATTAGTTAAGGTGTAAAAAAGAATAAAAAATACTTGAGATAATAACCCAAAGCCACCAAAACTAACCCATAAAACCCTCACCTTCGTTTCCTCTATCTTCTTTCTTCACTTCACCAAACCAAAGTAATAAACTCTGATGGCAAAGAACCAAAATATGAAACAAACAGTGAAGGCCCCACTCCACCATTCTGATCATATAAAAAGATTTAAGATATATATATATATATAGAAACCTATGCCCAAAAATAGTTTTTTAGCAGATTATTTTTACACGAGTTTTAAACATTTTAGTAAACTCCCCCAAAAAATTTCAGGTAAAAAAATTTTGCTATTTAAAAAAAAAATCAAACTATGTCACCTTAAAACTGCTTAAAACTAACATATTTTCACTTAATTTTGTTTAAAATGCCATTTTTTTGTGGTGGTGGTGGGGTGGGTGGGGGGGGGGGGGGTCCTTGAAATGTTTAGACATCATATTAAAAAAATCAGCACAATTTTTTAAAACTATTTTTTTAAAAATAATCCCGTAAATTGACCCTTCAACAGAGTCCCTTATAAGAGCCTGACTCTATATTAGATTAAGTATAATAAAAACTTTATTACATTATGGATACTAAATATTTTTATTTAAGTATTAAAAAAATCTCTCATTATTTTCGTCAGAAAAAAACATGTCATAATTTTATTACTTATAATATTTTATTAGTTTGTAGTCTTTTACAAATTATCATTTATATTGGGTTTATTCAAAGATATATTTGAACTATTCTTTTGAAATACAACATGTAAATATAAATTGTACATATTTATAGTTGTACTTAAAATGGTGCTCAAACAGTTTTTTGAAAATTGTTAGATATAGATATTGATGAAAATGAGGTCATCGCATACATGATGTTTCAAGAGTTGGTCAATTTTTTGGTTGTTGGGTATATGTTTTTATGATTATGTGTGCTAGAGAAAATAGGCCCTGCCAAAAATATATGTTAAAGAACATAACATTTGTTAGGTATGAGACACAAGTAGAAAACATAGATCATCGCATTGTACATGAGAGTGATGTGGTATGTGTAGATAAACTTAGAATGGATAGGCGTGCTTTTGGTATTTTATGTGAATTTCTTCGCATGGCTAGTCAGTTGAAAGAAACAAGAAATTTCATAATAGAAGAAAAGGGGGCCACGTTCCAAATATACTTGCCCATCACATGAAGAATCGGATGATAAATTTCAATTTCTAAGGTCGGGAGAGATGATTAATAGGTATTTCAAAAAAGTCTTAATTGTGGTGCTACAAGTACAAGACCTATTGAAGCACCCTATATCTTTGACTTACTTAAGTCTATACTATATAGGTGCTCATGTTGTTTGGAAATTGTGACAAAATTTGAGTCCTATCCCTAGTTACCAAAGAACCTCAGACTCTTCATTTAATTCCTCTATAAGTTCTTAAAGGTAGCTCACCAACACCACACACTAGGACTGCATACATACATCATGTCTTCCTATAATTGGTTGTGTGTGAGTTAATTCCTTTAAAATTTATTTTCTACTATTTTTGAGAATTTTTATATAATTTCCAAGAATTTAAAATGATTTTTCGGAATAAAAATTGTGGATTAAAAACCTTTGGGGTTAGATTTATAATTTCCAAGAATTCGAAAGCGCTTGAGAATATTTAGGGTGAAATTTGAATTTTTTAGAATTCTAAAACATGCATTTTTCACTCGATGTCAGCCCTACACGTGTTGCCTTTATAACGATCAGATGTGTGATTTCTCACACTCACATTCTCTAGACTCATGTGCACCATTGGATCATTTTAATCAACGATCTGCATGTGTTTTTTTTATAATCCCAGTGTTTGATTTTGAATCAATCCTATCTGTTTTAAATGCGGTGGCTTGGTAGCCCTTAGATTGACTTCATATAAATCCTGATCGTCTATTTCCCCTCAATTTTCCAGATCCTTCTTCTCTCAGTATAAAAGGAGACTTCGTCTTCAATTTTGTAATTTTTGGTCATTGTATCCTCTGAGAGAAAAGAGAGAGAGAGAAGAGATAAGTGAGAGAAAGATTTAGAGAGAGAGAGAGAGAGTTCGTAAAGTTTTTACAAACCCTAATTCAAACTTCAACCAAATCTAAACCAGAAAATATTTTTCTGAGTGTTTATAGTTCATGATTTGAGAAGTTTTTTCCTCTACTGTCTTATATCTCTTTGGCAACTTAATCACATTGATTTGTCAAATTAATATAAGATTTGAATAGAAATTTCTTTGTCATTTGCATTTTACTCTTTATCAAATGGATGTTAAGGCATCTTTCCTTAATGGAATTTAAGCTGAGGAGACCTATGTAGAATAACCCAAAGGGTTTATTGACCCTCATCACCCAAATTATGTTTATTGTCTTAAGAAAAATATTTATGAATTAAAACAAGCTCCTAGAGCTTGGTATGAGCGTCTATCCATCTTCCTTTTAGATAATGGATTTAGGAGAGGAGGAAATGAACAAACCTTGTTTGTCAAACATTTTGACAACAACATTACTATTGTTGAAGTATATGTTGACGATATCATTTTTGGTTCTACTTCCCCTTTAGAAGTTAAGACCTTCTCTGACATTATGCACAAAGAATTCCAAATGTCACCTATGGGGGAATTATAATTCTTCTTAGGACTCCAAGTTAAACAGAATTCAGAAGGATTATTTCTATCGCAATCTAAATATGCTTAAGAGATTGTTAAAAAGTTTTGCCTTAAAACAGCTAAAGACGCTAGGACTCTTATGAGTACCACTGTCAAACTCTCTAAAAATGAGAATGGACAATCTATTGATACCACCTTGTACCGTAGTATGATAGGAAGCTTACTTTATCTTAGTGCCTCCTGTCCTGATATCATGTACTCTGTCTGTCTGTGTGCCCGATATCAAAATAATCCTAAAGAGAGTCACATGTTGTGTGTTTAAAGAATTATCAAATACATCAAAGGCACTCTAAACTTAGGACTTTGGTACACTAAAGACACCTTTAGTACTATAGTAGGTTACACCGATGCTGATTAGGCTGGGTGTATCGATGATAGTAAGAGTACTTCAGGGGGGTGTTACTACATTGGTAACAACTTGTAGGATGGAGTAGTAAGAAACAAAACTGCACTTCCTTGTCTACTGCCGAATCCGAATACATTGCAGCAGGAAGCTGTTGCTCTCAATTACTTTGGCTTAAAAAAATGCTAAAAGATTATGGTATCACTGAAGATAAGTTACATCTATATTGTGACAATCAAAGCGCGATTAATATTTCTAAAAATTATGTTCAACACTCTCGTACTAAACATATTAAAATCAGATATCATTTTATACCCGACTTAGTTAAATCTAAGGAGTTGGAAATTAGTTATCTGCCTGTTGAATTACAATTAGCTGATCTATTCACTAAACCCTTAGATAATGCGCATTTTGAATCCTTACGCAAGTCGATTGGCATGATTTTTTCAGAATAGTGTTAGATGATTATTGACTATTTTTCTTTTCCCTTTGTCCATTTGAGACAAAATGGGGGAGGAATTTGAGCCATCTTGGATTTTTTTGTATATTCTCAACTAAAAGCTTCGTCTTAGTGTTTATCTACAGGCATCAGTACCATCAGTTGCAACAGATTTTTGTTAAGGTATTGATTTGTATTTAGTTGAGTTATGTAATTTTTCTTTCTAAGATATTGGGTAGATAGGAAGTTTTGTATAGGAATAGGATTTTCTTATTTCTTTTGTATCCCTACCAGTCCTCATTGACTCAAAGGATATTTTGTCTCATATTTCCAAAGGGGGAGATTGAAGAACCCTATATCTTTGACTTACTGAAGTCTATACTATATAGGTGCTCATCTAGTTTGGAAATTGTGACAAAATTTGAGTCCCATCCCTAGTTACCAAAGAACCCTAGACTCTTCATTTAATTTCTCTATAAGTTCCTAAAGGTAGCTCACTAACACCACACACTAGGAATGCATACATACATCATATCTTGCTATAATTGGTTGTGTGTGAGTTAATTCCCTTCAAATTGATTTTCTACTATTTTTGGGAATTTTTATATAATTTCCAAGAATTTAAAATGATTTTTTGGAATTAAAATTGTGGAGTAAAAACCTTTGGGGTTGGATTTTTAATTTTTTTATGGCATAAAATCTGGTTGGGTTGAATTTGAAAGAGCTTGAGATAATTGTGGGTGCAATTTGTATTTTTTAGAGTTCTAAAACACGCATTTTTCACTCAATCTCAGCCTTACACGTGTTGCCTTTATAACGATCAAATGTGTGTTTTCTCACACTCACATTCTCTAGACTCACTGTGCACCATTGAATCTTTTTAATCAATGATTTGCATGTGTTTTCTTAGAATCCCCGTGTTTTATTTTGAATCAATGATATATGTTTTAAATGCGGTGTCTTAGTAGACCTTAGATTGACTTCAAATCAATCCTGGTCGTCTATTTCCCCTCAATCTTCCGGATCCTTCTTCTATAGATATAAAAGGAGACTTCTTCTTCAATTTTGTAACTTTTGGTCATTGTATCCTCTGAGAGAAAAGAGAGAGAGAGGAGAGAAATGAGAGAAAGTGTTCGTAAAGTTTTTACAAACCCTAACTCAAACTTCAACCAAATCCAAATAAGAAAATCTTTTTCTAAGTGTTTATAGTTCATGATTTAAGAAGTTTTTTCCTCTACTGTCTTATATCTCTTTGCCAACTTAATCAAATTGATTAAGTCTATATTTCTTTGTATAGAAATCTAAGATTTGATTTATGTGATATAGATCACTTAGTTAGTTGCTAGATCTGATTGCTTGTTTTGAGAAATCTATTTTTGTTGGTTGTTTTCGAAATAGATGTTGTTTTCCACCCCTAAACGAACAAAATCCTTTCTGATTTCAACTTACTCAAACTATCAGACTTAGATCTAGTTTTGAGATCTTGATTGGGGTTTTCACTTTTAATTTTTATTTTTAAAACACAGAAAGTGCGAAGGATCTTGGCTAGTTTGTATAGTGATATTCCTTCTTGATCTGCAGTTATTTGAAAGATCTGAAGTCTGACTTATTTGACTAAGCTTATTTTAGAAACCCTTACATATAGAGAGATCTGTTTGTAATTTGATAACTCTTATTGTCTGTAATTAAGTGTGTGAGTTGCATGCATGAGTTTAGAGCACTACACCACATACACTTTCACTCTACTACACTCAAACGTGTTGTTATTGATATATTGGAATGTTAGAGTCGACATAAAGCTAAAATGAGTAAAGATAAGAAGCGAGGAGAACATCAGCAACATCAAAACCTTAGAAGAAGTCAAAACACGCCAGAGGAATTGGTACATTTCTGAACTTAGATTAGGTTTGATTGTGTGTCTTGATTGTTATATAGCCTGTAATTTGTTACTCAGTTTTTAGTGAACTTTTTACTTTTGTGGCGTAGAGGTCATTGTGGATGTTTCCCCAATTAGGTGGGGTTTTACCACGTTAAAATTGCTTGTGTATACTTCCTTTTACTCTCATCCCTTTCTTAAAGATGTGTTGGTTTATTTTATTTATGTTTTGTTTTTCAAAACTGGTAAACCTATAACTGAAATTACTCGTTCATAACTATTTTACACATCTTGTGTTTAAAATTTGTGTCAAGAAAAGAGTTTCTTCAACAAACTATTCGGAGTCATTTAGATAGTTTAATCTTATATTAAACGACTTAAGTGGTACTTTTTCAATTGGTATCAGAGCTTTGGTTTGTCAAAAATTCTTTAGATCTTGTGTTTCTGAATTTGTTTTCTCAAAACAAATTATGGACGAGAAATTTGAGAGACTAGGTAACCTGTCCAGACCCCTTCTCTTTTATGGAACCAACTTCCCTTAGTGGAAGGTAAGGATGGTGTCATTCATCTAAAGGACTTTGGGAGATGATGTATGGGAAGTTATTGAAAATGGTTACACTTTTCCTACTAAACCAGCAACTGAAGGAAGTAACGTGAGGATTAGAAAGTTACTAAGTGAATTCCCGAAATAAAAGAAACATGTTTCACTTAATAATAATAAAGGAAAAAATGTCATTTTAATGTCTATCAATGAGAACGAGTTTAAAAGGATATCTTTTTGTTCTACCTCTAAAGAAACTTGGGACACCCTTATGACTGCACATGAGGGTGATACGAGAGTTAAAGTTATTAAAACTCAAATGTTAATCCAGCAGTATAACTCCTTAATCACGACTGAGAGTGAGTCCTTTGATGACTTCTATATCAGACTGACAAACATTGTGACCAAATTGCATGCTAATGGGATTGTTTATAATAGAAAGGAAATTGTCTCTAAAATCCTAAGATCAATTCCACAAAAATTTGATACTAAAAGATGTACAATTGACGAGATGGATGACCAAAATCTTACACCTGAACTCCTCAGTAGCAAATTGAGAGCCGTGGAAATATAATTTGAATTTAAAAAACAATTAACCTAGTACCAAAAGAGATAGTCTACTTCTAATATTGTCTTTTCATCTAAGTTGACCACACCTGAATTTAGCATACCTAATATTGACTTAGACTCTGATGAGGACTGTAATTTAGATACTTTGGAAAATAAGATTGCCTTAATGTCCAAATAGTTTAAGAAAATTGTGAACTTTTTAGACAAGGCAAACCTACTTATCAAAATCAATCTAACAACATGACTCATGAGAGAAGACAAGACAAACACCAGTCTGACAATCACAAGAGACCTGAGAAAGATCTTAAGAGTGTTGAATGCTATAGATGTGGAAAGCTAGGACACATGGTCAGTGAAGGCAGAGTTAACTTAGAGAAAATTCACAAACATAATAGGGCTCATTTAAGGAAGACTTGGGATGACTCAAGTGAATTTAAAAATGATGAACCAGAGTCATCTAACAATTTTGACCCTTGTATGTCATTCTTTACTAAGATAATCTATAATGATGATGACGAATCTGATCATACCATAACCGATAGTATGCCTTCTCGTTTATCTGCCTTATTGCTTGAGAATGTTGATAATGCTTCAAATGATGTGTGTATGAGTCAAAGGTAACGTGTTATTGTTGATGTCAATGGGTGTGTGAGTCCTAAAAATGAACCGCAAGGGGACACTACACACTGCACACTTAGTGACTCCAAAAACAATGACCTTCCTGGCATTCACACACTCTACATAAAAACTCTTAAGAAAAGCACTAGGCTTGAAAAACTATCAAGGATCTTACCCAGAAGATAGAAACCTTAAGTCTGATGATTGAAAAATGCTGAAGAGTATACTACTCAATGTCTAACTCATGAGACTAAAACAAAAAACTTTGAACAAAAATTGAAAGAGTTGTCTAAATCTAATGATATTCTGGAAAAGATATACAAAGGAACGTTGTTAGAATTGGAACAAACAAAGGAAAAGATATCCACAGTCTTAAAATTTTTGCTAAATTTGAAAATAATTCTAAGTGTTTTGAAGATTGTGTAGCTGAAAGAAAACGCAGTTCTGATGACCGAACTGGAATTGGATTTTGTCCCAACTCTAAGACACAAACCAAAAACTTTGAAACCATAAAGTTTGTGCCTGGTGGCAAAAGGCCTATTGAAACTTGTCCAGATTTTCAGGGTTTAAAAAATGATTTTGATAAAAACCAATTGAGGTTAGACATTGGTGAATCAAGGAACTGTTAGCATAATGTTGAACAAAAGACCAAATATGTCTGCCCTCCTATTCGATAAGAAGATTCGATGTTTCATCCTGTGCCACCTAGGAATAAGACTAGAGCTCAAAACCTAGACAAACCCTCGAATAATACCTTTCCCAAGGTTATGAGTTAACGTGCCATCTTTACTGCTCCTATTGTGATGTCTTTGGACATTCCTTAGATGGTTGTGATTACAAGCGTCCATATAATCCAGTCTATACCTCTCCTGTTTACCATAACTTCAACTATTCTAGGAGAAGATGAAACAACTATGTTCTTCCTAGACATCCAGACAAGAACTCTAACTATCGTAATAGAAGGAAAAGGACCAATACTAAGAGACAGTCTATAAGAAGGAATCCTAGATTCTATTCTAGACCAACTGCTACAACTATTTATAACAACAATAAAATTGTGCAAAAATCTTTTAAAGAAAAGTCAGAAGCTCGTAAGTTTTATCAAATACGAGATAATAAGCCCAAATTGAAAACTAGAGCAATTTGGATTAGAAAAGATGATCTGTTACCCCAGTTAAAAGGAAACATATGTAATACCCCGTAATTTTATTGATTTTATTTTAAAGGATTAATTGAATTAAATGAGAATTAATTGGGAATTAATCCGGATATAAATACTAGCGAGATGTGAGTTGGTATTTGATTATGATGTTAAAATTTAAATTTTCATGAGTAGTGGAAATATGAAATTGTCGCGAGACCGAAATATGGCAATTTGGAAATTTAGTTGGGTCGCGCGTGTCAGTCGCATCAGAAACGAAAGTATATGAATTAAAAAGTGAATTTTATTTTTATCAACCGAATGGTCATTTTAAGTGCGCCAACGTGTCCATAAGGGTTGAAATAGTCAGAAAACACTAGTCGGGGGTTTAGTTTGGGTCCCGGGGCATTTTTAGGCCATACCGACAACCAAAAAGGGTAGTTTGGTAATTTTAAAAATAGGGGAATTAAAACCCACGAATTTAGAGGTTATTTTTATATTAGAAAAGAACCCACTAAGACCATTTTCATCATTTGGTAAGTTAGAGGGCTACGGGAGTTATAGGGGGAGTTTGAAGAGGTTCCAAAAGAAACCTCCAACCACCATCACCATCTTTGGGAGAAATTAGTAGATAGAAAGAGGAGAATCAACCTTTATCCTTCGATAACAAATCTGGAAAAGAAATCTAAGGCAAGTGGTTTAATTACATTAATTTCAAGCGAATGTTTCTTCCATGCTTAGAATTGAATATTTGTCTTATATTGGATGTTTGATGAAAACCCATGAAATTGGAGGTAGAATTCATAACATGATATAGGGATTGCATATAGAATGTTATTGGATGAATTTCATATACAAAATAAAACTTTTGATGATGTAAAAATGGATTTATAAGGAGAAATTGTAGACATTAAATTCGAGGTTCATATTCATAGGGTTTGGGGTAAAATTTGGGGATTTATGATAATTATATGTTATTTAGGAAGATTTGACCCCAAAAATAGGTTAAGAAACGACCTAAGAGGGTGTAGTGAAGTTTAAGAACATTAAAATACTATTAGGATGATCTTAGAATGAGTTTAGAGAACAGAAAAATTGAGAAAAACGAAGTAGAGAATTTCTGGGCTCAAACTGCCATCTCATTAGAAGAGCTGCCCAGGTCGTTCGAACG
Organism: Sambucus nigra; assembly: GCA_949130495.1. NCBI lineage: Eukaryota > Viridiplantae > Streptophyta > Magnoliopsida > Dipsacales > Adoxaceae > Sambucus > Sambucus nigra. The sequence continues at coordinate 154,756,139 of OX422218.1, forward strand.
ACCTCATTCGACCGAGCTTCTAACGAGATGACAGTGTCCCTTCTAACGAGTTATTAGTTCGTTCGAAGCCCTTCGTTCGAACGAACTCGTTCGAACGACCTCGTTCAAACGAGACTTCTAACGAGTTCACAAAATGGCCTTTTTGGCCTGATTTCATTTCAAACGTTCCGTAAACTTATTTAATTGGAGTATTAACCTTACCTTATTGATTAGTGGGTATAATTGTGAGAATTGGGGTACGCTGAGGAGTAGAACTTAAAATCTTATAATAAAATTAGATGTCAATTGTGGAGTAGGAAACGAGTAGCTAATTACGACGTGAGAAGGGTTGACAACGTTAATATACAAATCGGGACTGGTAAACATATAACATTAAATAATGGTATAAGAATGAGAAGAATACCTATATTACTAATTCGAGATATCTAAGATGTGTGAATGCTTAGTATATGTGGTTTTATGTGTAAAACATACCTACCATACTTGCTATCACGGGAGGTCTACGTTCGATTAGGGCCATCTAATCTTTGTGTACCTACGGGGGGATTTAGATTGGTACCTCGAGGACATAGGTCAGAGAAGGACTTATTGAGAATTTAAGAAGTCTACTGATCATGGGAGCGTAGGTATGTGCGTGACCCATGTGATGTGAACTTATGTTCGCCTCCATTTTGTGTGATTGTTGTTATTTGAGAACGATTCCTGAGAGATTCGGAATGCGTTGTCCTTATATACGTGATGTACCGGGATTGGATAGCAGAGTATGTGTGCACCGCAGCTTAGTCTCGGGGTGCTAGTATTGTATATTTATGATGAGAATAATATACTGTTAAGTGAAATGAACTGTAATGTATAAATGTGAGTATCTATAATATCAACGTTTTGTAAAAGATAAAATGGAATATCTCTAGAGATTAGTAGTACTAAAATGGGAAACTGTGTAGAAGAACAAAACACTGTGTTTAAAATAAGATGTCGGGAATTAAATCGTGAATCGTATAGTAACGTTAGATTTTTATATTGAACCAGTTAGATACGGGCATAGCTAGATTCGATTACGGACACGTTAGGAGTGCACAGATAGTCGAGAGGTGAGTAATTCATGTGAGAGCACGTCCTAACATGTATTTTGCATTCATTGTTTTATGTCATTAAAACACTTGCTATATTTTAAATTGTTTTCCACAATCGGGCTCTGACCCGTTTGCTTTCAAATATATTTTTGTAAAAACCTTTTAGGTGCCCAGCCACAAGGACACCATGCATAGGAGTTCCATTCGTGTGACGGACTGTAGCTGCCGTGGATGTTATAGGACTTTGACAATAGACGCCTCCACTTTCGATATTGACTCTATGTTACTATATTTTCTTCATCTGTTGGGCATGTCTCCCCATTTCGTTTAGACACTTTATTTATCCAGTTATATGAGATTTTTGGGTTATAATTAATTTAGTGATGCTGACTTAGTATTTGTTTACTCCTGTATTTGGATTATTGTGAGGAGTATTCCTCCAGACTCATTACTATTTTATGGTTATTCCATTGTCATTATGTTGTGGTGGTTATGTTAGAATTTCATAATTTAATTATTGCATGTTAATCGGATTTAATTAAAATTGACAACTCACTTTTTAAATATTAGGTGGCTAGTAATTGTAAAAAAATGTTTTCGACAGTGATGCTATGAACTGAACCAACTTGGCATTTTGTATTAATTTAATAAAGGAGTAGATAACCGGTATTTAATTAGTCGGGGTGTCACAGAGGGTATCAGAGCATCAGGTTCTAGTGTCCTTAGGATCTGTACGACTTATTATGTTTCCGTTGAGCTTTCTTTGATGTAGAGCCCTATATTTTAGAACCGTTGTATTCTTTTATGTATGTTCCGATCTACAGCTATTTTGAGATAATAACTGCGAACTTATAAGATTTTACTCTCATTTCAGATGCCTCCACGACGTGCACAACGAGTTCCTAGGGATGCATAGCCCGAGTCACAGCCTGCACCAGTTCAGGGCACCATGAATGCCGCCGAGGTTACAGCTATTGTAGCCCAAGCGGTGAATGCCACTCTCACAGTTGTACAGCAGGCACCACCTCAGGCGCCAACAGTAGCGCCAGTTCAGACTCATGCATTCCCGACTGCTTGGGAACGCGTTCGTGATGCTTTTCAGAAAGCACACCCTACGGAGTTTGTAGGTAGCTCCGACGTTGTAGTGTCCAGTCAGTGGAGGAAGGACATTCAGAGGCACTTAAGGATGTACGAGTGCACGGATGTTCACAAGAAGATACTGGCTACTTTTAAGCTAGTAGGATCAGCATTGCAGTGGTGGGATTCCATTACCACCACGGAGGAGAGGGACGCTCTCACTATTAAGGAGTTCTGGGTGCGGTTCAACCACAAATATTTTTCGTCAGCTGTTCACACTGAGATGAGGAGGAAGTTGATGAACCTCAAGCAGGAAGGAAAAACCGTAGCCGAGTATGAGGCTGAGTTCACCAATCTCTTGAACATTGCTCCGGATGAGATTCCAACTGAGGAGAAGAAGATTCAGAAATTTATGGATGGATTGACTTGGAGGATCCGTCAACACTTGTTGGGAAACCTCTCATTAGCCACTTATTCTGATGTGGTTAACGCAGCACTGCTACACTTCCAGGATCATCGCTTTCACATGTCTGAGAGTAAGAGAGTAGGAGAGTCCAGCCATCAGGGCAGGACAGGGGGGATGGTGCCAGCGGGGCCCAATCTGCTCAGGGTCAGCATAGACAGGGAGATCAGGGTTCCCAACAGGGGGACCCCAAGAGATTCAGATCTGGGGGTTTCAGGAATGATCAGGGAGGTTTCAGACATGGCCATCAGGGCCATAATGGTCAGCAGCAGCAGTTTTAGCAGGGCCAGCATGGCCAGGGTAGGAATGGTAACGGCCATCAGGGCCATGGGTAGCAAGGGCAGCGAGGGGAAACTTCCTGAGGAATTGCTTCGTTTGTGGCAAGACTGGCCACAAACACCAGGATTGTCCTGATAGGGGCAGGGCTCCATAGCAGCAGTAGCAGGGTGCTCGACACGAGCCACAAAGGCCTATATTTCCCGCCGCCCTCCCAGCACCACCACAGATGACAGCACTACCACCCATTCCAGTGGTCCCAGTCCAGTAGGGATAGCTTCAGTATGGGAGAGTGTATCATCTCCAGCATGCCACAGCCCCACCGGATCCACCTGCTATTGAGGGTATGTTCTCTATTCAGGGGACTTTGGGGCGTATTTTATTTGATACGGGAGCCACACATTGTTTCATTGCCATGAGATTTGCATGCACTATTGGGTTGTTAGACACCGCAGAGAGCACGGTTACTGGTGTAGATTCACCGTTGAGTAGGGGTTCCATGATTTTGCTTATTTGTAGAGGTGTGGGTATAGAGGTCGGGATATTTACTTTACCCGCTGATATATTAGTATTAGATATGACTGAGTATGATGCGATTGTCGGTATGGATTGGCTAGTTGCGTACCGAGCCATGATTGATTATTTCAGTAGGAGTATCATTTTTGCCATTCCCAGGCAGGAGATGTTTTTAGTGGCGATGCCTCGCCCTGAGGGAGGATCGTCCACTCATTTGTACTATATAGAGGAGGAGACCTCTAAGGAAGTGGTGCTACCACTCGATTCGATTCCAGTCGTGAGGGAGTTTGCTGATGTATTTCAGGATATACCTGGATTACCGCCTAGTAGAGAGATAGATTTTGTGATCGATTTGACGCCGGGCACTCAGCCGATTGCCCGCGCACGTTATCGTATGGCTCTGACAGAGATGAGAGAGTTACGGGATCAGATAGAGCAGTTATTGGGTCAGGGGTTTATCCGAAGGAGTACTTCGTTGTGGGGTTCCCCTGTGTTGTTTGTAAAGAAGGGGGATGGATCATTGAGATTGTGTGTAGACTACCGGGAGTTGAATAAAGTCACGATACAGAATAAGTATCCGTTTCCCCGAATCGATGACTTATTCGACGAGTTAATAGGAGATTCCTTCTTCTCAAGGATTGATTTGCGATCGGGATACCATCAGTTGCGTATCAGGGAATAGGATGTCTCGAAGACTGCTTTCTTAACGAGATATGATTCCTACGAGTTTTGGGTTATGCCTTTTGGCTTGACCAATGCTCCAGCCGTGTTTATGGACTTGATGAATAGGGTGTTCAGAGAGTTCCTAGACCAGTTCGTCATCGTCTTTATTGATGACATCCTGGTATACTCCCAGACAGAAGAGGTGCATGCCGAGCATTTGAGATAGGTTTTGCAGATGCTACGTTAGAACGAGCTTTATGCAAAGTATGAGAAGTGTGGGTTTTGGCTAAAGGAGGTTCAGTTTTTGGGGCATATCATTTCAGACCGGGGGATATTTGTTGATCCAGTGAAAGTATCCGCGGTGAGGGAGTGGGGACAACCCAAAACACCGAATGAGATTCGTAGTTTCTGGGCCTTGCAGGATACTACAGGAGGTTTATTCGGGGTTTCTCAAAGATAGCGAGTCCTTTGACACATCTGACTCGCAAGGGTGTTGTAATACCCCGTAATTTTAAATGACTTTTAAAATGGGTTATACTTTAAATTAATGGATTAATTAGATTTTATTATTAATTAATTCATTCGGGTTTTATCCAGACGGTGGATATTAAAATGGATGATTCTGAATATTACTTAAAGATATTTAGGTAATATATGAATGTGATGTCATTGATATGACTGTATGATATAAATTCGGTAATTTATATTTTTAGTCAGACGCGGTATGGGACGTGTCAGGACTAGTTTATTAAATTAAAAAGGAAATGTATTTTCTATCGACCTTTAGTCATTTCGACTGCGTCGTTGCGTCCGGAAGGTTCGAAATAGTCAGAAAAGTCTATTTGGATGTTAATTTTGAGTCTCGGGTCATTTGGAAATGAATAGACAACCCGAAAGGGCATTTTGGTCATTTTCTAGGGGGGATGAATAGTGATTTCTGATTTTAGCCTATTATAAGTATTGGTAGATTAAGTGTATATGGGTTATTCATCTCCTCTACACAAAATAGAGAAGCCATCTTCCTAGAGAGAGTGAAAGAGTGCTTGGGAAGGGAAAAGCCTACTTGGGAAGGAGAAGAATAAGAACCAAGGTTCACCACCACCAACCACCACCGGAGGTTGACCGGAGAAGGGACAACCAACTGAGATATACTACACCAAAGGATCAGACCTTCAGTAAAGGCAAGTGTTTGATAATGGCAATTTAAGTTTGTATATTGTCCATGTTAGAATAGTATGAAAAGAGAAGATTATTTATGTTTGGAAGAAATAATGGAGTATTAAATGGATTTCTGGAAACTGAAATGGTATAGGAATTAAACTCATGTTTTAGGTTGATAATAATGCACGAAATAGTCATGAATCTGATGAAGAAATTATGAAAACCATTGATGTGTTCTTGAAGTTAATATGTTGATGATTTTCTGGAAAATGAGGAGATAAACATGCTTTTTAATCCAATCCCTTGATGATTCTAGGATGTTTAGAGTATTGGAAATCGTTCATATATGTTTTTTATATCATGTAGTAAAGATTATAAGTCATTTGGGATGTTTAGATGAAGGTTTAAATGATCATAAGTTGCTAAACCCGTAGTTGCAGAAAATGCAGAAAACCAGGCTGTGACCTGAGGGATCGATCGATCGACCCCTGCCTTTGATCGATCGACTTCCCCAGAATATGTAAAGTTGTTTCTTTTTAAATGTTGATTCTTATCCCAAACCTTCTGTGGATCTTTGGTGATTATTATTTGAATATTATGGGACTTAGAAAATATCAGTAAACCCTTGATAAGATTTGAAATAATTTTATTTGGATTCAAGTGATTAAAATGATGAAAATTATATCGAATGGAATTTCGGTTGCTAGATTCATTTGTTAAATTCTAAATGGAGATGTATGAGGATTAAAGATAGGACCAGTAGGGGTGATTGAATATAACACCTGGGTATCCTTAAGTTTACAAGAGGGTTTAATCCAAAGTGAAAGAAGATGTGTTTATAAGAGATTTGAAACTATCGATTTTAACCTTAATTAAAAGGAGAACTAAACTCGTAGTAATTCGGGAGAAATGATGTTATGGACCAGTAGGATATTAGTGAATTCTTACTGAATATATGTTGAGGAAAAACCTATTTAAATATTGTGTATTAAGTGAGGGTAGCCTTAGGGTTACAATTTGAACATCAAGGACTGAGTTTAAGCTCAATATTGATTTCGCAAGGACAGAGTGTAATACAAGAGCGTAGTGGTGTGTCTCTTGGATAGAGATGGGAGTTTAGAACACATTTGGTTGAAAGAAGGTATGAGGTTATCCCGATCGCATAGTTGAAGTTGTCGGACCTCCTCGATCGACAAAGTTAAGTAGTAGTGTATTGTAGGGGTTCCTTGTTTGGATTTCGCTTTGCGAGACGCTCCGCGCATGAACCTTAACGACGTCGGGAGTGGAGATATGTTATAGGATGCGAGGATAATTAAATTATGAAGTAAAGATATGATATTTTAATACGTGGAACTTAAAAGGGATATAATGCTACATATGGGAAATATCTTAGGGTAGTGATATTACCTTATTGATATTATATTATAGGTATGATAATACCTATTTGATTGATTGATGATTTATGTGTATGACATACCTAGCTTACTTGCTATCGGTGGGAGGTTTGCGCGTGAGGGCAGTCATATCCTGATGAATCCATGGGATCTTTGATTTGTCGCTCGAGAACATAGGTCTATGAAAGACTTATCGGGGAGTTGATAAGTCCGCTGACTGTGGGTACGTAGGTATGTGCGTGACCCATGGATACGAGAACTATGTTCGCCTCCAATGTTTGTGATGTTGTTTGTGGTTCGTGGAATCTTACCGAACCTTTAGTCCCCTATTCGGCGACCTGCGATGATGGGACATGATAGCAAACTAATGCATTGCACCACAGCTGTGACTCGGGGTGCCGTATTATATATGAATATATATATAATGGATTAAATGATTGATTGGATATATATATTGTGGTTAAATCTATCTACGGTGATAATTGTAGATAACGGTGAATAGAGAAAGATAATGGAATTAAGTTAATGAATGTTGATGCTTATAGAATTGAAAAGCTTAACTCGTGTTAATGAGAAACGATTCATATTAATGAGTAATGACTCATGTTAATGAGAAATGATTCATATTAATGAGTAATGATTCATGTTAATGAGAAAATAATCATATAAAGGAGAAATGTAAATGCATAATAATGTGACGTATGGTATGGGACATACGGGGATTATGATATGGGAATGGAATTATAATATGGAGACTAGAAAAGAGGAACCATTAACTAGGAGGTTAATAGGAAACGTTAAGTTTGCACTCTAGTTAAGAGGTGAGAATGGAAAGTGAGAGTTGGATCTAACATGTACATAATAAATGCTTTATTTCACTTGTTAAATACTTGTTGTTTTAAAAATCATCTACACATTCGGGCTCTGACCCATTTCCTTGCATATTTTCTCTTCTATTGTATCTCTATATCAGGTGTCCAGAAACAGGGACGCCAACCATAGTTGATTGTGACAGGATATGGATTTATGGAGTTTTGCTTAGACGCCTATCTTCATTTGATTCACAGTTGTCTTAGTTAGGGCATGTCGCCCAAAGGATTTCAGTTATCTTTTCTATCGAGGTCAAATACTATTGTATTCGGGTCTTTTTAATACAGTTGTTATTGATGGGATTACTGTAAAGGATTTATATTATTTGGGAATGTTTATTCCAATTGCATTTAAATTCTTTTGTGTTATTTATTGGGTTATCAGTGTTGTAGAATATAATGTGTTGTGTTATTCTTAAACTAAAAATGGTTTTGTTGAAATTTAAATTTGGAAAGTTTTTAACACCAGCTTAATTGGGTATTGGGTGAGTTGTAAATGTTTTCGACAGTGATGCTAAGAATGAGCCAACTGTATATTCTGTTTTAATTTGGTATGGGACTGGCCACCCGGTATTTAATTAGGCGGGGTGTTACAGGTGGTATCAGAGCATCAGGTTCTAGTGTCCTTTAGGATCTGTACGGCTTACTGTGTTTTCAGCTTAGCGTTCTTTGATGTAGAGCCCTATGAGTAGGATTATTGCTTTTCTATTTACGCTTACGATCTTCATCTATTTTGAGATATCAAATACTGATAGTGTTCTCTCATTTCAGATGCCTCCTTGATATGTGTACCTCAGCCCGCCCCAGCTCAGGGTACAATGACTGCAGCCGAAGTTGCTGCAATTGTTGCTCAGGCAGTCAATGCTGCTGTAGGTGCTGTTCAGCAGGCTCCTGCACCGGCACCGGTTGTGCCACCCGCGCAAGGGCAAGTGTTTCCTACTGCATGGGAACGAGCGAGGGATGCCTTTCAGAAAGCGCACTCACCTGAGTTTCAGGGAGGATCAGATGTTGTGACTGCTAGCCAATGGAACAAAGATATCCAATGGCAATTGAGAATGATTGAATGCACTGAGGTTCAACGTCAAATACTAGCCACATTCAAGCTAGTATGGGAAACTTTGCAATGGTGGGAATCTACGACCACTATGGAGGAGAGGGACACAATGACTATCCAAGACTTTTGGATATGGTTTGATGGGAAGTATTTTCCTTTCACCATCCAGACAGAGATGAGGCGGAAGCTACTTGATTTGAAACAGGGAGAGAAAACGGTGGCGGAATATGAGGAAGAGTTTACGAGATTAACTAATTTGGTACCAGCTGAAGTACCTACTGAGGAGAGGAGAGTCCTAATGTTCACTGATGGGTTGAACTATAAAATTCGCCAACATTTACTGGGGAATCTTTCACTACGGACGTATGCAGATGTTCTTAATGCTGTAATGCTCCACTGCCAGGATAACCGCTTTCATAATCAGGGTGTTAAGTGGGGGTTTGGGTCAGGCCTGCAAGGCAAGACTACTAGGGGCAGTTCTAGTGGGACTCATCCAGGGCAGAGTCATCAGCGTCAGAGTGAGCAGGGTTCCCAGACAGGGGACTATGCTAAGCGTTTGCGATCTGGAGATTCTCGATTTGAGGATAGAGGTATTGGATAAGGACAACAGGGCCATCAGGGCCAGAGACAGGATCATCAGGGCCAAGGGAAGGGAGGTAATGGCCAGCAGGTTCGGGGTCAACAGGGGCAAGGTGGTGGAAAGTTTGCGGGAAAATGTTTTGTGTGTGGCAAGTATGGCCATAAACGTCAAGATTGTCCTGAGAAAGACAAATTCCCTCAGCAACAACATGCTCGACAGGAGCCACAGGTACCAGTGTTTCCACCAGCTGCTCTTCCAGCTCCAGCTCCGGTGCTAGCACTACCTCCCATTCCAGCAGCACCCGCGCAGCAGGGTCAGTACGGACGTGTATATAACGTCCATCAGGCAGTGAATCAACAACCACAACCCGCGAATGAGGGTATGTTTTCTATCTAAGGATTATGAAGCGTATATTGATTTTTGTTACAATTAATATTGTGTGGGCTAATGGGTTGCTAAACTTAGCCTATAGCATTGTTATTTACGTAGACTCACTGAGGGGTGTGGGACACCTTTATATTTCATGTTATCACGTGGGTTTGATTTTTATCATGGGATTACTTACCTTGAGCATGTCCGAGTGTGATTTGACTATCGGCGTGCATTGACTTGTGGTATATGAGAGCATATGTCTGCATCTTGTCTCCTATAAGAGAGTAGATGCGTAGACCCTATTTGAAATCGATAAAACCTAATTTTGTTTTAAATCGATAAACCTGATTTTTTTTTATAAACCAAATTTTTATATATTATTGACTAAGGACCTTAGGAGTTTCGATGACCGACTACTTTAGGAAGTAGTGTATCGGGGTGGTTCCTTGTTTGGATTTCGCTTGCGAGAAACCCCACACATGAAACTAATAACCGTTGGGAGTCGAAATAAGTTAGGTCTTTGGGAAACAAGTTTATAACCTTTGTGAAACTTTTAATATTGAAAGCGGTACGAGAGGGTGTATGGGCACCCTGGATGATTGGATTGTAGTATTTTTTCATAATTGTGAAAAAGGTAAGTAATTGTGACTTCAGGATTTATTTGTTCACTATGAGAGGATCATTTTTCCCAAATTTTGTCACAAGGACGGTATAGGGAAGATTAGGTAAAGTCTAAATTTGATTCAGTGGAAACTATATGGTGAGGCTTGGCGTATAACATCGATATGGATTTTGTTAATGTACTGTATGGGCGGTACATCTTGGATTTCTTGCGATGTGAGATTTATACTCGGAGTTGACCTTATCGGTATGACTTATATTCCTGAATTTTGAGACGAAATTCTGTTATAAGAGGGGAAGTATGTAATACCCCGTAATTTTAAATGACTTTTAAAATGGTTTACATTTTAAATTAATGGATTAATTAGATTTTATTATTAATTAATTCATTTGGGTTTTATCCAGACGGTGGATATTAAAATGGATGATTCTGAATATTACTTAAAGATATTTAGGTAATATATGAATGTGATGTCATTGATATGACTATATGATATAAATTCAGTAATTTATAATTTTAGTCAGACGCGATATGGGACGTGTCGAGACTAGTTTATTAAATTAAAAAGGAAATTTATTTTCTATCGACCTTATAGTCATTTCGACTGCATCATTGCGTCCGGAAGGTTTGAAATAGTCGGAAAAGTCTATTTGGATGCTAATTTTGAGTCTCGGGTCATTTGGAAATGAATAGACAACCCGAAAGGGCATTTTGGTCATTTTCTAGGGGGGATAAATAGTGATTTAGGATTTTGGCCTATTATAAGTATTGGTAGATTAAGTGTATGTGGGTTATTCATCTCCTCTACACAAAATAGAGAAGTCATCTTCCTAGAGAGAGTGAAAGAGTGCTTAGGAAGGGAAAAGCCTACTTGGGAAGGAGAAGAACAAGAACCAAGGTTCACCACCACCAACCACCACCGGAGGTTGACCGGAGAAGGGACAAACAACTGAGATATACTACACCAAAGGATCAGACTTTCAGTAAAGGCAAGTGTTTGATAATGGCAATTTAAGTTTGTATATTGTCCATGTTAGAATAGTATGAAAAGAGAAGATTATTTATGTTTGGAAGAAATAATGGAGTATTAAATGGATTTCTGGAAACTGAAATGATATAGGAATTAAACTCATGTTTTAGGTTGATAATAATCCACGAAATTGTCATGAATCTGTTGAAGAAATTATGAAAACCATTGATGTGTTCTTAAAGTTAATATGTTGATGATTTTCTAGAAAATAAGGAGATAAACATGCTTTTTAACCCAATCCCTTGATGATTCTAGGATGTTTAGAGTATTGGAAATCGTTCATATATGTTGTTATATCATGTAGTAAAGATTATAAGTCATTTGGGATGTTTAGATGAAGGTTTAAATGATCATAAGTTGCTAAACCCGTAGTTGCAGAAAATGCAGAAAACCAGGCTGTGACCTGAGGGATCGATCGATCGATCGACCCCTGCCTTCAATCGATGGACCTCCCCAGAATATGTAAAGTTGTTTCTTTTTAAATGTTGATTCTTATCCCAAACCTTTTGTGGATCTTTGGTGATTATTATTTGGATATTATGGGACTTAGAAAATCTCAGTAAACCCTTGATAAGATTTGAAATAATTTTATTTGGATTCAAGTGATTAAAATGATGAAAATTATATCGAATGGAATTTCGGTTGCTAGATTCATTTGTTAAATTCTAAATGGAGATGTATGAGGATTAAAGATAGGACCAGTAGGGGTGATTGAATATAACACCTGGGTATCCTTAAGTTTACAAGAGGATTTAATCCAAAGTGAAAGAAGATGTGTTTATAAGAGATTTGAAACTATCAATTTTAACCTTAATTAAAAGGAGAACTAAACTCGTAGTAATTCAGGAGAAATGATGTTATGGACCAGTAGGATATTAGTGAATTCTTACTGAATATATGTTGAGGAAAAACCTATTTAAATATTGTGTATTGAGTGAGGGTAGCCTTAGGGTTACAATTTGAACATCAAGGAATGAGTTTAAGCTCAATATTGATTTCGCAAGGACGGAGTGTAATACAAGAGCGTAGTGGTGTGTCTCCTGGATAGAGATGGGAGTTTAGAACACATTTGGTTGAAAGAAGGTATGAGGTTATCCCGATCGCATAGTTGAAGTTGTCGGACCTCCTCGATCCACAAAGTTAAGTAGTAGTGTATTTGAGGGGTTCCTTGTTTGGATTTCACTTTGTGAGACGCTCCGCGCATGAACCTTAACGACGTCGGGAGTGGAGAGATGTTATAGGATGCGAGGATAATTAAATTATGAAGTAAAGATATGATATTTTAATACGTGGAATTTAAAAGGGATATAATGCTACATATGGGAAATATCTTAGGGTAGTGATATTACCTTATTGATATTATATTATAGGTATGATAATACCTATTTGATTGATTGATGATTTATGTGTATGACATACCTAGCTTACTTTCTATCGGTGGGAGGTTTGCGCGTGAGGGCAGTCATATCCTGATGAATCCATGGGATCTTTGATTTGTCGCTCGAGAACATAGGTCTATGAAAGACTTATCGGGGAGTTGATAAGTCCGCTAACTGTGGGTACGTAGGTATGTGCGTGACCCATGGATACGAGAACTATGTTCGCCTCCAATGTTTGTGATGTTGTTTGTGGTTTGTGGGATCTTACCGAACCTTTAGTCCCCTATTCGGTGACCTGCGATGATGGGACATGATAGCAGACTAATGCATTGCACCGCAGCTGTGACTCAAGGTGCCGTATTATATATGAATATATATATAATGGATTAAATGATTGATTGGATATATATATTGTGGTTAAATCTATCTACGGTGATAATTGTAGATAACGGTGAATAGAGAAAGATAATGGAATTAAGTTAATGAATCTTGATGCTTATAGATTGAAAATCTTAACTCGTGTTAATGAGAAATGATTCATATTAATGAGTAATGACTCATGTTAATGAGAAACGATTCATATTAATGAGTAATGATTCATGTTAATGAGAAAATAATCATATAAAGGAGAAATGTAAATGCATAATAATGTGACGTATGGTATGGGACATACGGGGATTATGATATGGGAATGGAATTATAATATGGAGACTAGAAAAGAGGAACCATTAACTAGGAGGTTAATATGAAACGTTAAGTGTGCACTCTAGTGGAGAGGTGAGAATAGCAAGTGAGAGTTGGATCTAACATGTACATAATAAATTCTTTATTGCACTTGTTAAATACTTGTTGTTTTAAAAATCATCTACACATTCGGGCTCTGACCCGTTTCCTTGCATATTTTCTCTTCTATTGTATCTCTATATCAGGTGTCCAGCAACAGGGACGCCAACCATAGTTGATTGTGACAGGCTATGGATTTATGGAGTTTTGCTTAGACGCCTATCTTCTTTTGATTCACAGTATTCTTAGATAGGTCATGTCGCCCAAAGGATTTCAGTTATCTTTTCTATCGAGGTCAAATACTATTGTATTCGGGTCTTTTTAATACAGTTGTTATTGATGGGATTACTGTAAAGGATTTATATTATTTGGGAATGTTTATTCCAATTGCATTTAAATTCTTTTGTGTTATTTATTGGGTTATCAGTGTTGTAGAATAAAATGTGTTGTGTTATTCTTAAACTAAAAATGGTTTTGTTGAAATTTAAATTTGGAAAGTGTTTAACACTAACTTAATTGGGTATTGGGTGAGTTGTAAATGTTTTCGACAGTGATGCTAAGAATGAGCCAATTGTATATTCTGTCTTAATTTGGTATGGGACTGGCCACCCGGTATTTAATTAGGCGGGGTATTACAGGTGTGCCATTCATCTGGAGCGATGCCTGTCAGTTGGCATTCGATGAGTTGAAGGATAAGTTGACCTCAGCGCTTGTGTTAGCATTGCCCAAACTGGGAGTTTAGTATCTAGTCTACACCGATGCGTCCTTACAAGGACTCGGAGGTTTGCTGCAACAGGAGAGGCAGGCCATAGCTTATGCTTCCCGTAAGTTTAAGCCTCACGAGAGGAATTAACCCACCCACGACTTGGAGTTAGCGGTAGTCGTATTCGCTCTTCGGATTTGGAGACACTATCTTCTGGGGGAGAAATTTCGATTGTTCACGGACCACAAGTCTTTACAATACCTCTTCACGCAGAAGGAACTGAATATGCGTCAAAGACGGTGGCTTGAGTTTGTGAAGGATTATCAGTTTGATATCCAATATCACCCGGGGAAGGCTAACGTGGTAGCAGACGCATTGAGCCGTAGGCCAGTAGATGAAGTGGTCGAGGTGTGGAAAGCAAAGTGGAAGGAGTTGGGACACCAGGATGCAGTGGCCCGATCGTTCATGTCTGTGATGACTATTACACCTCAGATTGTTACGAGAGTGGTAAAGGCCCAGGCAAATGACTCGTTCTGTCAGGAGCAGATAGTTCGATTACTAGCAGAGGGAGCAGAGTCCTATATCTTTGGCTCAGATGGGAGATTACGCTTCAATGGGAGACTAGTCGTTCCGGAAGGGGAGGACTTGTGACACGAGGTAATGACGGAGTCGCACGGCTCACGGTTCACGGTACACCCTGGTGGGGATAAGATGTACTAAGACATGAGACGACAGTATTGGTGGAGATGGATGAAGAGAGATATCACCGTGTTTGTTTCCAAATGTGCCACTTATCAGCTAGTAAAGGTGGACCATTAGAAATCGGTAGGACTTCTACATCCGTTAGAGGTTCCGACGTGGATATGGGAGAGCATATCCATGGACTTTATCACGGGGTTACCTACGTCACAGAGGGGTCACGACTCTATATGGGTAATTGTGGATAGGCTGACCAATGTTGCTCATTTTCTACCCATGAGGACAGACTACACTACGGGACAGTATGCCCAGATTTTCATTGCAAAAATAGTAAGACTTCATGGTGTGCCTCTAAATATCGTGTCTGACCGAGACAAGATATTTGTTTCATGATTTTGGGAGAGTTTCTAGGAGGCCATGGGTACGGAGTTATGGTTGAATACGGCTTATCACCCGCAGACTGATGGGTAAACCGAGCGAACAAATAAGATGTTGGAGGACATGTTGCGTATGTGCATCCTAGACTTTGGAGGTGGATGGGAGCAGTACCTTCCACGGGTGGAGTTTGCTTATAATAACTCCTACCAGTTCACCATTGGCATGGCTCCATTTGAGGCGTTGTACGGTAGACCTTGTCGTTCCCCAGCATGTTGGTTAGAGGTGGGGGATAACAAACGCCTTGGATCGGAGGTGATTCAGGACACTTCAGCAAGGATAGAGTTGATATGAAGTCGCATTCGGGTAGCTCAGGATCGGCAGAAGAGCTACGCTGATGCGAAGAGGTTCTTTAGAGAATTCAAAGTGGGGGACCAGGTGTTACTCAGAGTATCTCCTATGAAGGGGATTATGCATTTTAGGAAGAAAGAGAAACTGACACCAAGGTATGTGGGGCCATTTCCTATCATCGGGCGGATTGGGCAAGTTGCGTATAGACTTGGGTTACCGGAGCACTTGCATAGGAATCATGATGTGTTTCATATTTCCTCGCTAAGGAAATTCCTTAGGGATGATTTATCCCACACCCACATTGCTTTAGAGGACATCGATCTTCAGCTAGATAGTTCCTACGAGGAGGGGCCGATTGCTATTTTGGACCAAAGCGAGCGGAAACTGAGGTCAAAGATAGTACCATTAGTACGTGTTCAGTGGCGACATCATAATGCCGAGGAGTCCACATGGTAGCGCGAGGATGAGATGCGCGAGCGCTATCCAGAGCTATTTTTACCAGGTACTTTTTAGTTCCGAATTTCGGGACGAAATTCTGTTATTAGGGGGGAAGTATGTAATACCCCGTAATTTTATTGATTTTATTTTAAAGGATTAATTGAATTAAATGAGAATTAATTGGGAATTAATCCGGATATAAATACTAGCGAGATGTGAGTTGGTATTTGATTATGATGTTAAAATTTAAAATTTCATGAGTAGTGGAAATATAAAATTATCGCGAGACCGAAATATGGTAATTTGGAAATTTAGTTGGGACGCGCGTGTCAGTCGCGTCAGAAATGAAAGTATATGAATTAAAAAGTGAATTTTATTTTATAGATTGGATGGTCATTTTGAGTGCGCCAACGTGTTCGGAAGGGTCGAAATAGTCAGAAAACACTAGCCGGGGGTTTAGTTTGGGTCCCGGGGCATTTTTAGGTCATACCGGCAACCAAAAAGGGTAGTTTGGTAATTTTAAAAATAGGGGAATTAAAACCCACGAATTTTAGAGGTTATTTTTATATTATAAAAGAACCCACTAAGCCCATTTTCATCATTTGGTAAGTTAGAGGGCTACGGGAGTTATAGGGGGAGTTTGAAGTGGTTCCAAAAGAAAACTCCAACCACCATCACCATCTTTGGGAGAAATCTGTAGAGAGAAAGAGGAGAATCAACCTTTATCCTTCGACAACAAATCTGGAAAACAAATCTAAGGCAAGTGGTTTAATTACATTAATTTCAAGCGAATGTTTCTTCCATGCTTAGAATTGAATATTTGTCTTATATTGGATGTTTGATGAAAGCCCATGAAATTGGAGGTAGAATTCATAATATGATATAGGGATTGCATGTAGAATGTTATTGGATGAATGTCATATACAAAATACAACTTTTGATGATGTAAAAACAAATTTATAAGGAGAAATTGTAGACATTAAATTCGGGGTTCATATTCATAGGGTTTGGGATAAAATTTGGGGATTTGTGATAATTATATGTTGTTTAGGAAGATTTGACCCCAAAAATAGGTTAAGAAATGACCTAAGAGGGTGTAGTAAAGTTTAAGAACATTAAAATACTATTGGGATGATCTTAGAATGAGTTTAGAGAAGAGAAAAAATGAGAAAAACGTAGAGAATTTTTGGGCTCAAACTGCCATCTCGTTAGAAGACCTGCCCAGGTCGTTCGAACGACCTCGTTCGAACGAGCTTCTAATGAGATGACAGTGTTCCATCTAATGAGTTGGTAGTTCATTCGAATCCCTTCATTGGAACGACCTCGTTCGAACGAGACTTCAAACGAGTTGACAGAATGGCCTTTTTGGCCTGATTTCATTTCAAACGTTCCGTAAACTTATTTAATTGGAGTATTAACCTTCCCTTATTGATTAGTGGGTATAATTGTGAGAATTGGGGTACATTGAGGAGTAGAACTTAGAACCTTATAATAAAATCAGATGTCAATTATGGAGTAGGAAACGAGTAGCTAATTACTACGTGAGAAAGGTTGACAACGTTAATATACAAATCGAGACTTGTAAACGTATAACATTAAATGACGGTATAAGAACGGGAAGCATACCTATATTAATAATTCGAGATATCTAAGATGTGTGAATGCTTAGTATATGTGGTTTTATGTGTAAAACATACCTACCATACTTGCTACCACGGAAGGTCTGCGTTCGATTAGGGCCATCTAATCTTTGTGTGCCTACGGGGGGATTTAGATTGGTACCTCGAGGACATAGGTCAGAGAAGGACTTATTGAGAATTTAATAAGTCTGCTGATCATGGGAGCATTGGTATGTGCATGACCCATGTGATGTGAACTTATGTTCGCCTCCATTTTGTGTGATTGTTGTTATTTGAGAACGATTCCTGAGAGATTCGAAATGCGTGGTCCTTATGTACGTGATGTACCGGGATTGGATAGCAGAGTATGTGTGCACCGCAGCTTAGTCTCGGGGTGCTAGTATTGTATATTTATGATGAGAATTATATACTGTTAATTGAAATGAACTGTAATGTATAAATGTGAGTATCTATAATATCAACGTCTTGTAAAAGATAAAATGGAAGATCTCTAGTGATTAGTAGTACTAAAATGGGAAACTGTGTGAAGAGCAAAACACTCTGTTTAAAATAAGATGTCGGGAATTAAATCGTGAATCGTATAGTAACGTTAGATTTTATATTGAACCAGTTAGATATGGGCATAGCTAGATTCGATTACATATACGTTAGGAGTGCACAGATAGTCGAGAGGTGAGTAATTCATATGAGAGCACGTCCTAACATGTATTTTGCATTCATTATTTTACGTCATTAAAACACTTTCTATATTTTAAACTGTTTTGCATAATCCGGCTCTGACCCGTTTGCTTTCAAATATATTTTTATAAAAACCTTTTAGGTGCCCAGCCACAAGGACACCATGCATAGGAGTTCCATTCAGGTGACGGACTGTAGCTGCCGTGGAAGTTACAGGACTTTGACAGTAGACGCCTCCACTTTCGATCTTGACTCTATGTTACTAGATTTTCTTCATCTGTTGGGCATGTCGCCCCATTTCATTTAGACACTTTATTTATCTAGTTATATTAGATTTTTGGGTTGTAATTAATTTAGTGATGCTGACTTAGTATTTGTTTATTCCTGTATTTGGATTGTTGTGAGGAGTATTCCTCCATACTCATTACTATTTTATGGTTATTCCATTGTCATTATGTTGTGGTGGTTATGTTAGCATTTCATAATTTAATTATTGCATGTTAATCGGATTTAATTAAAATTGACAACTCACTTTTTAAATATTAGGTCGCTAGTAATTGTAAAAAATGTTTTCGACAGTGATGCTATGAACTGAACCAACATGGCATTTTGTATTAATTTAATGAAGGAGTAGCTACCCGGTATTTAATTAGTTGGGGTGTCACAACATAGTGATTAGTGCTTTTAGAGTTGAACATACTTCAACTGGATGGTACTTAGACTCGGGATGTTCCAAACATATGACCGAGGATGATTCCAAACTCTTAGACAAAACTAACTTCTCTGGAGGAAAAGTCTTATTTGGAGACGGTGTATCAGCCCAGATCATTGGCAAAGGAACACTCCGTGAAGAAGGATTGCCCATTCTTGAGAATGTTCTCTTGGTAAAAGGACTTAAAGGCAATTTACTAAGTATATCACAGTTTTATGACTCTAATCATACTATCACTTTTTCAAAGAACAATTGTAAAATTTTAAATAAAAAAGGTGACTGCATTATTACAGGACTCCATACTCTAGATAACTGTTACACAGTCAATCCAAGTACAAAGGACTGTAAAATTTCCATAATGGATGATAATGAGATATGACATAATAGGTGGGGTCACATTAACTATGATAACCTTGGGAAATTATGCTCGCAAGAGATAGTTAGAGGAATTTCTAAAATCAAACCAATTTTAAACATTGTCTGTGGTCCATGTCAAGAAGGAAAAATTATCAAAACTCATCATAAGAAAGTTAAAGTAACTATCTAACAAACCTATAGAACTCATCCATATGGAGCTAATGGGTCCCTCTCGTACTGTTAGTTTTTGTGTCAACAGTTACATCCTTGTTATGGTTGATGATTTCACTCGATTTACCTGGGTTGCCTTTTTAAAACACACATCAGAAACCTTTCAAAAGTTTTTAAAAATCTTAGTTCATATAGAAACGAAAAAGACATCCAAGTAGATATAATTCGTAGAGATAGAGGAGGAGAATTCGTAGATTCAGGTATCATAGAATATTGTGACTATAATGGTTACAAACATGAATTTAGTGCTCCTAAGACACCTCAACAAAATGGGATTGTTGAGTGTAAAAATCGCACTCTTCAAGAAATGGCCCGTGTGATGATTCATGCGAAAAACCTACCAAAATATTTTTGGGTAGAATCCATTCGTACTGCCTGCCATATAATCAATCACGTCTACTTAAGGAAGAATACAAAACAAACATCCCATGAGCTTTGGTATGGAAAGAAATCTAACCTAAAGTACTTTAGAACGTTTGGTAGTACCTGCTGTGTTTGTAAGGACATAGAACATCTATCTAAATTCGAAGCCAAAGGTGATAAATCCATATTTTTAGGATACTCTCCAAATAGTAGAGCCTATCATGTCTACAATCTTCGTACCAAAACCATGATGGAATCCATTGATGTGGTTGTAAGTGACACTAATGTACAAAGTAAGACCAAAGAAATAATTATCGTGGATGAGTCCAAAAATATTTTAAATTATGACTATCCATAAATAGTTGAATCTTTACCAACTGAGCCCCCTGATGTACCTAACTGGGTTTCCAAGGATCATCCTTTAGATAGTGTAGTTGGTAATCCTAATGAGCCTGTTCGTACAAGATATCCACTTCGCAACATTGCTCATTTTACATGCTTTGTGTCTCTTATTGAGCCCAAAAATGTAAATGAAGCCTTGAATGACACTTTATGGATAAGTGTTATGCATGAGGAACTTCTTGAATTTATCATTCATGATCTTTGGTATCTTGTACCCAGGCTTAAAAATAAAAGGATTATTAGCACACATTGGATTTTTAAATATAAGACTAATGAGTCTCGGATGATTATTTGGAATAAATCTAGATTAGTTGCCCATGGATACTCTCAGATTGAAGGAATAGATTTTAAGGAAACCTTTGCCCTTCTCACTCACCTCGAATTTGTTCGCTTACTTTTTGCCATAGCTTGTCATTTTCATTTCACCATTTATCAAATGGATGTTAAGTCATCTTTCCTTCATATAATTTTAGCTGAGGAGACCTATGTTAAACAACCCAAAGGGTTTATTGACCCTCATCACCCAAATTATGTTTATCGTCTTAAGAAAACTCTTTATGGGTTAAAACTAACTCCTAGATCTTGGTATGAGCATCTATCCACCTTCCTTTTAGATAATTGATTTAGGAGAGGAGGAAATGACCAAACCTTGTTTGTCAAACATTTTGACAAAAACATTACTATTGTTGAAGTATATGTTGACGATATCATTTTTGGTTCTACTTCCCCTTTAGAAGTTAAGACCTTCTCTGACATTATGCACAAAGAATTCCAAATGTCACCTACGGGGGAGTCACAATTATTCTTAGGACTCCAAGTTAAACAGAATTCAGAAGGATTATTTCTATCGCAATCTAAATATGCTTCAGAGACTGTTAAAAAGTTTTGCCTTGAAACAGTTAAAAATGCTAGGACTCCTATGAGTACCACTGTCAAACTCTCTAAAGATGAGAATGGACAATCTATTGATACCACCTTGTACCGTAATATGATAGGAACCTTACTTTATCTTACTGCCTCTTGTCCTCACATCATGTACTCTGTCTGTGTGTGCCCGATATCAAAATAATCCTAAAGAGAGTCACATGTTGTGCGTTAAAAGAATTATCAAATAAATAAAAGGCACTCTAAACTTAGGACTTTGGTACACTAAAGACACCTCTAGTACTATAGTAGGTTACACCGATGCTGTTTGGGCCGAGTGTATCGATGATAGTAAGAGTACTTCAGGAGCGTGTTACTACATCGGTAATAACTTAGTAGGATGGAGTAGTAAGAAACAAAACTGCGCTTCACTGTCTACTGCCGAATCTGAATAAATTGCAGCAGGAAGCTGTTGCTCTCAATTACTTTGGCTTAAACAAATGCTAAAAGATTATGGCATCACTGAAGATAAGTTACATCTATATTGTGACAATCAAAGCGCGATTAATATTTCTAAAAATCATATTCATCACTCTCGTACTAAACATATTAAAATCAGATATCATTTTATACGCGAGTTAGTTGAATCTAAGGAGTTGGAAATTAGTTATCTGCCTACTGAATTACAATTAGCTGATCTATTCACTAAATCCTTAGATAATGCGCGTTTTGAATCCTTGCGCAAGTCGATTGGGATGCTTTTTTCAGAATAGTGTTAGATGATTATTGACTATTTTTCTTTGCCCTTTATTTACTTGAGACAAAATGGGGGAGAAATTTGAGTCATCTTGGACATTTTTTGTATATTCTAAACTAAAAAGCTTCATCATAGTGTTTATTTATAGGCATCAGTACCATCTGTTGCAACAGATTTTTGTTAGGGTAATGATTTGTATTTAGTTGAATTATGTAATTTTTCTTTCTAGGATATTGGGTAGATAGAAATTTTTATATAGGAATAGGATTTTCTTATTTCTTTTGTATCCCTACGAGTCCTCATTGACTCAAAGGAGATTTTGTCTCATATTTCCAAAGGGGGAGATTGAAGCACCCTATATCTTTGACTTATTTAAGTCTATACTATATAGGTGCTCATCTAGTTTGGAAACTGTGACAAAATTTGAGTCCCATCCCTACTTAACAAAGAACCTTAGACTCTTCATTTAATTACTTTATAAGTTCTTAAAGGTATCTCACCAACACCACACACTAGGACTACATACATACATCATTCTTACTATAATTAGTTGTGTGTGAGTTAATTCCCTTAAAATTGATTTTCTACTATTTTTGGGAATTTTTAAATAATTTCTAAGAATTTAAAATGATTTTTTAGAATTAAAATTATAGATTAAAAACCTTTGGGGTTAGATTTATAATTTGTTTTTATTTCATAAGATCTGGATGGGTAGAATCCGAAAGCGCTTGAGCATATTGTGGGTGCAATTTGTATTTTTTTAGAGTTTTAAAACATACATTTTCACTCAATCTCAGCCTTACACGTGTCGCCTTTATAACGATCAGATGTGTGTTTTCTTACACTCAAATTCTCTAGACTCACTATGACCCATTGCATCATTTTAATCAATGATCTTCATGTGTTTTCTTATAATCCCCGTGTTTGATTTTGAACTGATCATATATGTTTTAAATGCGATGGCTTGGTAGCCCTTAGATTGACTTCGAATCAATCCTGATCTTCTTTTTCCCCTCGATCTTCCAGATCCGTTTTCTCTCAGTATGAAAGGAGACTTCGTCTTTAATTCTGTAACTTTTGGTCATTGTATCCTCTGATAGAAAAGAGAGAGAGAAGAGAGAAGTGAGAAAAAGAGTTAGAAAGAGAGAGGGAGAGATAGAGATTTTAGAAAGTTTTTACAAACCCTAACTCAAACTTTAACCAAATCTAAACCAGAAAATCTTTTTCTGAGTGTTTATAGTTCATGATTTGAGACGTTTTTTCCCCTATTGTCTTATATCTCTTTGCCAACTTAATCACAATGATTAAGTCTCTATTTCTTTTATAGAAATATGAGAGTTGATTTATGTGATACAGATCACTTAGTTAGTTGCTAGATCTGATTTCTTGTTTCGAGAAATCTATTTTTGTTAGTTGTTTTCGAAATATATGTTGTTTTCAAACCCTAAACCAATAAAACCCTTTCTGATTTTAACTTACTCAAACTCTCAGACTTAGATCTAGTTTTGAGATCCTGATTGGGGTTTTAACTTTCAATTACTATTTTCAAAATAAAGAAAGTGCATACGATCTTGGCTAGTTTGTAGAGCAAGATTCCTTCTTGATCTGCGGTTATTTAAAAGTTTCAAGGTCTCACCAATTTGACTAAGTTGATTTTAGAAACCCGTGCATCTTTAGAGATTTGTTTGTAATTTGATAACTCATAATGTCTGTAATTAAGTGTGTGTGAGTTACATGCATGACTTTAGAGCACTACACCACATACACCTTCACACTACTACACTAAAACGTGTGGGTGTTGAGATACTGGACTGTTAGAGTCGACGTAAAGCTAAAAGGATTAAAGATAAGAAGCTGGGAGAACATCAGCAACATCAGAACCTTAGGAGAAGCCAAAACACTCCAAATGAGTTGGTACATTTCTGAACTTAGATTAGGTTTGATTTTGTGTCTTGATTGTTATATAGCTTGTAATCTGTTACTCAGTTTTTAGTGGACTTTTTACTTTTGTGGCATAGAGGTCACTGTGGATGTTTCCCCAATTGGGTGGGGTTTTACCACTTTAAAATTTCTTGAGTACACTTCCTTTTACTCTCATCCCATTCGTAAAGCTGTGTTGGTTTATTTTGTTTAAGTTTTGTTTTTCAAAACTAGTAAACCTACAACTGAAATTACTCGTTCATAACTATTTTACACATCTTTTGTTTAAAATTTGTTTTAAGAAAAGGGTTTCTTTAACAAACTGTTAGGAGCCATTTAGATAGTTTAATCTTGTATTAAACGACTTAAGTGGTACTTTGTCACTTATTACTTAGAGCACCTGAAACAGTACCAGAGGATTGTACCGAAGAAAGGTGGAAATGATTTAGGGCACATATATATATATATATATATATATATATATATATATATATTTAATATGACAATATTGAGCTATGATATTAAATTTTAATATGGATACTAATGTTAATAATTTTAATTGTTTAAGGGTTCTTAGGTGCACTTGATGGGACATTTATTCTAGTGAACGTCCCGAAAGTTAAAAAACCAATATATCAAAAAGGAAGGGGATATTGCAACTAATGTCTTAGTAGTATGTGGACGTGATATGACGTTTATATATGTGTTGCTAGTATGGGAAGGTTCAACTGTTGATTCTAGGGTTTTGCGAGATGAAATTGCTAGGAGAAATGGACTCGTAGTACTTACCGATGAGTTATTTTTTGTCTCAATGTCTATCCCTAGTAACAATCTAGTTTATATGATATTAAGATTGTTGTTTGTTATGGTAGGTTACTATTATCTTGTCGATCCTGGGTATACAAATGGTGAAGGATTTTTAGCCCCGTATAGAGCAACACGACCCCATTTGTCTGAATACAAGAAGGGTGCATTAGCACTGGTCAACCCTCAAGATTACTTTAATAAGAAGGATTTTAAAGCTAAAAATTGCATCGAGAGGTGTTTTGGGATCCTAAAGATGCAGTGGGATACTCTTAGGAGTCAAACTTACTATCCTATCAAAACACAATGTCATATAATTTCAGCATGTTGCCTTATTCACAATCATAAAAGAAAGGGAATGCCAATAGATCCAATGGCACAAGCCCTAAAGAAGAAGAAAAATAAGAAGAACAAGAGGAAGAAGAATAAGAAGAATGGGTTGAGGGGAATAGTTTGCGATCACATGATTCAATTAGCCAAGTTGAAACATCCAACCAATAATGGTCTGAATGGAGGGATAATTTAGCCGAACAAATGATTAATAGATGGAGAACTGGATGAGACATTTTTACTCATGAGATTATTGTGTATTGTTTTAATTTTACATCCATTATGAAAATAATTAATTCTATTTACTTGTTAAAATTATTTTTTATTTGTGTAATGTTGTTAATATTTGTGTTCCCTTATAACTAAATAGGAACATATTTTTAATATGCTAGGAATGGAAGGTGGCATTCCTGTTCAATGTAAGGGTAGGGAAAAGTTAGAGATTTATGTGTATGGAGTAGGACTAAGGAACAATACCTCATGACAATACTTGAGGAGCTTGTGAGACATGGGTATAATAGTGACAATGGCTGCCTAGAACAACGTTAGATTTTGAGAAAAAAACTGAAGAAAAGATGTCTCGGTGTAGTATTAAAGCAAACCCACACATAGAGTCAAAGATGAGAGTTTTGAAGAAACACTTTAATTCAGTGACATATATGTTGGGTCATAGTGGTTTTGTATGGAACTAATCTTCGAAATGTGTTGAGGTTGATCGAGATGATTAATGGAAAGTGTACTTGCAAGTATATGGGTTAACTTTATTGCTTATCTCTTTATTTATTAATAATAATTTACACTATTTGGCTTTATTTTATTTTATTTATTTATTGTTTAGAGAACATGATGCAAAGGGACTGAGAAACAAGCCATTTCCATTATATGATCGGTTGGGATACGTGTTTGGGAAGGATCACACTATTGGTGATACAATAGAGTCTCATATCAATGACATGGATGATATAGATGGTCAGGATGAGAAGAATGTTGACTTAGATGGTTTTACTCTAACACTTGTTGTGCAACCTTACTCTAGTGTTCCTAACCCAAGTCGGAGAAGGAAGAAAAGAAAAAGAGATACTTAGAGTGTGGGCATCAAAGATATGACAACAACTTATACCTTATTTATAGAAAATTTGAATAACTTTTTTTTGAAGAACTTAGTGAAATGTTTAGTGAAAATAAAGTAGGAAATAACAAGAAAAAAATGCCCGAGGAGCTTAACACTATATACACTCTAAATGCAATGGATCGCATTTATCTAACCAGCAAAATTGTTGAGCAAACGGATTATCTGGGCATATTTCTTTCGTTGTCAAACAAAGACCATATGGAGTTTGTTGCCCAAATACTTGAGGAGGGTTTCTAGAAATTTAAATTTATGACGCTTCATTTTGAAGACCTATTTTTCGATGGATTAGTTTCAATAATTATTTATTTCGACTTCAAATCTAATTTGGATGACTATATGTCAGTATTTTTTATGTTGAAGTTTAAATGGTTATTGATCGTAAGGATGTTACAAGCTTTTCTTAAGAAGTTTCTATCGAATTATACAGACAACACACTCTTATTTAAGACGATACACCCACCTCATTTTCGATTAGGAGAAAATCATCCACATAGTTTACTAAAACAAAACACGCAAGTTTTCGTATACAAACAAGTATCAGTCATTATTTGATATTATATTAAATTCATAAATGGATTTAATAAGCTTACATTAACTCGCTTTCTTGACATTTAACTATCTACATGTTAAGACAATCATTTAAGAATGTTGTTGACGGGGAGAAAACTTAGTAAGTAAATTATGTCGTTGGGTGTTTACACCCTACACAAAATAAAATACCCCAACTTAACACGACATACATATATATATATATATATATATATATATATATATATATATATATGTATATAATAAAGTAAAAACTTATGTCATAAGCTTAGTTGATGATGTCATTTGATATGTTTTTTCTTGCAATACCCATTTTACCCTTAAAATTTTTGGATTCCCCCTCTTTTGACACACTATGATTTGTTTCCCCCTTTCTCTTCAAAATTCAAAAACATGGGTAAAATGGTACTCTTACTCTCATTACCCTCTCTCTCCTCTCACATATACCCAAAATCCTCCTTCCCTCTATCAAACACACGCCTTTTTTTTCTCAGATTTGAAACCCACACTCCAAAAATCCTCCTTCCCTCTATCAAACACACGCCTCTTTTTGCTTAGATTTGAAACTCTCACTCTCTCTCTCCTGCTCTCACTTTAACCAAATCAAAACATCGCTACTGGCCCACTACTTTCGCCACACGACGACCACCATTTAAGGTAGTATTTGGGTTTGTTTTACTTAATTTCAGTCATTTTAAGGTACGATTTGGAATTTCGGTGATTTGCAGATGGTCGGGTTTTCGATCTGACCATTTACTTAATTTTTGTCATATGAAGATGCTCGGGTTTTCAATTCGGACATTACGAATTTAAGGTACTTTTCTCTATTTAGGAACATTGCGAATTCAATGAACATTACGATTTCTCTCTCTGTTCGAACACGGGTTTACATTAGATGTGTTTTGGCGTTTATTATTTTTTGGGGTTCAATATCATTATAATTGTTAACATTACGAAAAGTTTTGGGGTTTATTATAGTTGCTACTGGTATTATGGAAAACGAACTATTTAAAAAAACACACACAGATCTGCTACTTGCTATTACATCACCGAACTGTTTTAAAAAACAAACAGTTTTTTTTATTTCCATCAGATCTATTTTTGTTGAACCGAACTGTTTTGGGGTTTATAGTTGTTAACATTACGAACAGTTTTGGGGTTTATTACAGTTGCTACTGCTATGATGGAAAACGAACTATTTAAAAAAAACTACAGATCTACTGCTGCTATTACATCACCAAACTGTTTAAAAAAAATGAACTGTTTTTTTTATATTTCCAACAGATCTATTTTTATTTCCAACAGATTTGTTGAACCGCTGTTTTTTTAATTTCCAACCGAACTATTGAACCAATCTGAGTTTGGGAAATAAACATCACCAAACTGTTTTTTTTTATAATTCTTTTTTTCATCTGAGTTTGGGATTTTGTTTTAAATAACCGATCTGAGTTTTGAAATAAACTTCTTACTTTCCATTGATAGGAGTATGCACAATGTTCTTTTCATTTTAAGTTTTGATCATTTTAAGTTCAACTGTCCTCTTAACGTTTTGTAGTGACTTTATCAATTGAGTTTGTACTGTTTTGTACGAGATTATAAACCTTTTTTAATGTTTATACTATAATATTTGTTCTTATAATTTTGTAATAAGTTTTTGTGATTATGTTTTATACGTTTTGTAAATTTATTTATATCTAACATATTCGTTTATTGTTTATTTTATTTCTTTACATGTAACTATCTCATGCTATATACATCTCTAACTGGATTTGTTTAATGTTTGTGTTAATGTTTCTCAAAAGACTGTTGCTGGTGACTTATGGAGGCATAGTAATGTTTGGAGAAAAGAACTTATGTTAGCATAAAAAATAGGATTGTCTTATATGTGCTGGCTTTTATTAGTTGGGGCTCACATTTTTGATGTGATCATGGAGTTCAAGCATTATCTCTAATTGAGCAAGAATGGAGTTAATTTTAGTCTTATTATTATTGGTGTTTTACCTATTATTAATTTTAAATGTAATTTTTGTATGATTAAAATTTATGAAACATCTAACTTAATTAAATCTAAGACAGGAAATCATGGTAAGTGGTGGTTAAGAGTATGGCATGGGTGCACAATTTTGGCATGCTCATGTTTGTTTGATGAATATGTATTGTATCCTTTTTATTGGGTTATTTACAGTTAAAAAGGCATGGTTTTACCGTTAAAAACATAATAGGGGTGTAAATCAATCGAGTATAGACATGTATTATTGTATATAGCTTTCCATATATAACAACCCGCTCACCAAAATATGGGGTGGCCAGCTCGATACTCCAATATAACAGGAATCATGGATGGAATCATTCTCAGCATCGCAACAATAAAGAAGTATACAGGATAACCACTCAATATTTCAGAAAAACGGATTGCCAAAAATTTTGGTTTTAAGATAAGAAAAGAATTTTAAACAACCCAATTTGAAAAGAAAGTGGAAAACCCTAAGAAATTATATTACATACACATAAAATAACAATAAGGGACCGAATATGCTGTCGGTCAACAGACTCATACAAGAATACTAAACAAGTTCATGTGACACCCCGCCTAATTAAATACCGGGCGATCACTCCTTTATTAAATTAAATCAAGGTTAACAGTTGGTTCATTCTCAGCATCACTGTCGATAAAAATAAATTTTCCAATTTAACACCCTAAATAATTAAGCTAAGTGTCAAAACCATTTTCATACATACTTTCCAAATTTTAATTAAAGAAAAATATTTATTTATTTAAAAACAACATTTCTACAATTAAGAATCACACCACAGTAAACCAAATAATATAATACATTCGACAATCGAATGCCAACATATGAAAACTAAAGTCACAAATCCAAACTGAATAAATCCCATAGAACAATACTGGAAACAACTGAAATCTAAATGTCCCAACAACAATGAAATAATGGAAAGGGCGACACATGCCCAATAAATGAGAATACTAGAAGTGGAGTCAATAAAAGAAGCCGTCTACGCAAGTGACCTGCAACTCCCACCTAAGCTGTAGCACGTTCCTCTCAAGGGATCCTAAGCAAGACGCCCCTGTGGCTGGGCACTTGAAATATATACATATATATACAAGAGAGAGAGAGAAAAAGAAACGGGTCAGAGCCCGAAAGTGTGTTTGATTTTAAAATACGTTTAGCAAGTATTTAAATTGATACAGGTCAATGCAACAACATATTAGTGCGTCACTCTCTTGAGAAATACTCACCTCTCTTCTAATGTGCACACCTATCGCACTAACCTTACCAACAGTTTCTTAACGATTTTATCATACTAACCTTTTCCAATAATTTAGCGTATCTTAACTTACTCATAAGATTTCAAAACCGAACAATATTTTGTTTAAAAAGGTTACTTCCCGATTAGTAGCACAACTCTCGTTTTAGCTTTTATTAATTTATAAAGTTTCTTAGTAACATATTATACTTTCACGAAACAAGTATTCACTATCTGAGTCATCAACCAAGTCCTACTTATCAAATCACAGTAGGCAGTTTCAAATTTCAAAATCTCATATATATATTAACTACTCGTATAATATATATAAAATAACAGCACCCCTCATAAAACTATGGTGCGTGCATACTCTACTATCCAGAACCCCATATCACTCATATTAAGGGGAATACAATCGGAATCACTCTCGAATTGTTTTAACATAAATACACAAACAATATTGAGGCGAAGCATAGATTTCAAGTCTCTAAGAGGATGGCACATGCCTGCGTCTCTTAGGACCGTCTGAACTATCACATCGACAGCCTGTACCAAGGATATCTATCTTCTAGGGTACAAGTCAATATCCCCCATAAAGTTCCCATCGAGATAATACTTGTCCCAGCGCGGTAACCTCAGGGATAACAAGTAGCGTGGGCATGATTTTCACAAGTATATAATATATGTACACACAATCATATAAATATACCACTTTATCATATTAATATAGGTTCTTCTCGTCACCCATAATTATACCATTTATTCTACATTTCACATTATTAGTATTACGTATAAGGTTTCATCTCTAACCTTAAATCGAAGGGTTTTCTCACTTAATACGTGACATTCGTTGACTCTATCCTTCCAAGTAGAAAAATTCAGTAGGTATACCGCTATTCACTATCGTAGCTATTCGCCGCATTCTCTCACTTCAAATACGTAGTTTCATAGTTCAATATATAATTATCCCAAAAATAAGATTCTCATCTTATAATAAAGTTCTCAACACTTATTCAAATGTCCTACTGGTCTTTCCTATCTCACAAAACATTTCATTAAGGATACCCAAGAATTATTTCACGATAAATTCAATTCGACTAAGTAAACAAGGGAAATAAGAGTCTGCTAGGAGGCGTCGATCGATCGAGGTCTGGGGCTCGATCGATCGAACCTTCGATCGATCGAAGCTCTAGGCTCAATCGATCGATCAAGCAGGTCTGCGAAAATTCTGCAGAAATGCAGTTACGGGTTCTACCAAATTTCTTCATCCAAAACCATGTTTTTCCATTCTAAACGTCCCAAAAATCCTACTACTATCATTATAATGTTATACCAGATGTTTTCAACGTAAAGCATGTGTATATCTAACATTAAACATGGATAATTAACCCAAAATTCCATCTAATCATCAAGAACCCTAGAGTTTTTCTTAATCCAGGTTCTAATCTGTTTTTACCAAAATTTCCTTCTAATATATCATCAAAATTTCGTGGGTTATATTCCTCTACATGGCAAGGATTCCAGAATTTCATATAAATCATTTCTACATGCATTTTCCTAACACAAATTGGGTGTTCTTCCATATTTATCATCTCTAATCAATCCTAAACCAATATGAAGATTGCATTAACGAAAATACGCAAGTTAAACACCTGCCTGGGATTTTCAGAAGTCCGGTTTGCAGATGAATCCGGTGTGGTTGCGTTCCCCTTCTCGCGATCTACGCGTTGGTGGTGGCAGCGGTGCAAACCGGTGACTTTTTGGCCTTGAATTGCCTTGGAGCTCTCTCCTCTCTTCTCCAATGGCTGTCACTTGTTTTCTGAATATTCTAACCCTTTAAGACTAACCTAAATGGCTGATATAGGTTGCTGAATTTCGTGGGTTTAATTAACAAAAAAGGTGAAATGACTAAATTGCCCTCCCGGGGTACCAATTAGGCCTAAAAACACCCCGAGACCTAAACTAAACCCCCGGGTACACTTTTCTGACTATCTCGACTCTTCCGGACGCGTTGGCGCACTCAAAACGACCATACGAACAACTTATAAAATATTCACTTTTTAATTATCAAAATTTAGTCCCGACGCGACATGGGCACGTCCCGATTCAAATTTTCAAAATTGCCATTTTATTCACACGTGACAATATTATAACAATAAATCTCATATTTTACTATACTCATCCAGTAATATTCAACAGATAACAAATTTCCAATAATTACTAACTCTCGTCACGCTAGTAAATATTTAAAGCAACATTCCGGATTAAAATTAAATTAATTTATCTCAATTAAATTTAATAAATCCCATAATTTTAAAAGCTATAAAAATACGGGGTATTACATACTTCCCCCCTAATAACTGAATTTCGTCCCGAAATTCGGAAAATAAGGCCTATCCGATAGCACAATTCTGGATATCCTTTTCCGTACACAAACTAACTACACATTACGGCGCTCAATTACTATAGCCCTTTCTTCACAGCAACATTGTTTTACATTCTCATTAGAGATACTTCACCTTGTGCTCCTAACCGACAACATTCGCATAGGTCATGCCTATAAGTTATAAATTTCATTATCTCACTAACATTAGGAGGCCGCACCTCACTACATGACAAATACTCGGTGTTATTCATATGCAAAACTCCCATTCTGAGAAAATATTACGAACATTTGACCACTCTTGCCCGCCTAAAACAGTCGTGGAATTCTACCACATTTATCGGATGTCTTCTCGACCGATCCAAAAATTCTGATTACTTACTCTCCTATAACATACGGAAGGAGAATAGTCGAGGTTCTTCCATAACAAAACTTTAATAAGTACCTTGTACGCGACAACAGGTACGAGTGCTTCTACAGAGCATTCTTGAAATCATCGTATCAAGATTCAAAAATCTCATTCACGTGGCTTCACAAATCTTTAATCACCGTGCGCCCATTCTTTGGCTAAGGGTGATACATCCTACTCAAAACGAAATCTTTTCTTCGATGGTTCCTGAAATCCCATATCAAAGGTGGGATTCACCAATCTCATCCTGATTCAGAAATTTATACTGCACCGGACCATCACTGGCGCGATCCTTCCTTTCAAAGGAAGTCTGGGGCATACCAGTTAATATTGTAAGCCAGCCCAAAGGAATATCAATCACTTCCTTCTCGGCGACTTAATTCACATGTTCGGGATAAACCCTTGGTATTGTTTTGAGGATGGCAACTCATCCAAGAACTTTACCGACTTTACCAACCTCTTCCGATTTCAGGATTTTTTTTTTTTGATAAACACACAATTCTTTGGTTGATTCTCCCCTTTCAACCAAACCTTACCTATGGGCAGTGCATGTAGAGACTACTCACTACGTCTCGCTAAACATCGATTCTTCCCTTGAAATGTCTCACATTAAGTGACACGTAATACTCCCCTTCCTTCCTTGTAGTATGCCGAAAGTTCCACCCGTGCTCTTCTCTCCACGCAACGCACTTCTGAAACTCTTATACTATACTAACATCATTACTCTTTGTATGCGTAAGTCGCTTTCACATTTGACTAATAACAACTCCGCTCTGGGTGTGCCTCATAACAATTAAATTCTACTCTATTCAAGGAATACTAATTCTTGAATGGCTTCCCACAGCCTTCCAGTTAAGTTAAGGCGTGGTATAATAATTGCACACTTATTTATGGATTATCGCCCCTCATGTGACGTTTAATCCACTCTATCACTTCCACTTCGTCATACTAGTCCCACAAACATATATCTCCCACGTCTATTACCACGTCCCTTCGATTCGGACCATTTTAACTGTAGTTAACCAAGATGCCCACATTTTTGCAACACTCCGACCGCCTTGGGAGAGCGAACGGCGTGCTACTCATCTGTAGGACTAACTAAATTCAACGGAATAGAAGGAATAGGGCATTCAAATTCCATGACAATAAAAGAGGAATAATAATTCTCAACCTTCCTCAGATAAGTACAACAATTTTCCCAAATAGGTACAACAACCAAAATAAATCACTAACGCTCTATTCATCAAAATAATTACAGGTCATCTCTTTTGTATAATATAAAGTTCTTTCCAGATAATCCATGCTAAAAATCATTCCAACTCTTTATTCACCTTGTGTACTGTACGCGGTTATGACCTTTGGGTACTCTCAATCACCCTAGAAATCAAAATTCTTAAATTCTCCTTATCATAGTTCCACCCCTCAACTCGTGGGGATAACTTTCAATGCTTTCCTACCACAAAAGTCCGGCTACAATGACCTTAAAACAACATTCAACTCCCAACTTACATACATAGTTACTTGATCCATTTCGACCAGGGTACCGAACTTATGGAATAGTGACCAAACGTCTCCCTATTTCCAACCTTACGCTAAGTTTCATGCGTGGGATGTCTCGCAAAGCGAAATCCAAACAAGGAACCCCCCGATACACTACTACCTAGCATTGTCGGTTATCGAAATCCGTTAGGTCCTCCGTCCATAGTATATACCCCTTTATTCCGTCCCTTGACAGAAAAGTTACAATTTCTCCCGTAATTATGCTTAACAAAGAACGTTTCACCAATTTCACTAGCGTCCCGTATTGGTTGATGGTAATTGGATTTTATAAACCTCGAATACATACACTCGGAATTCTCAAAATTCCTTTCCCTAATAATAGGGTATAAATATTAACTCCCACATCTCTAAAGGATAAATATAACAATGCACTTTTCTTATCACTAAGTCCGGAGTGCTAAACATAATACTGAGTCAAATCTTTTTGCTCAACGGTAAATCCCGATACATACGGAATTATACTAACAAAGTCTATACATACTTTGGCATCGAATATCTCGAGCCCACTATCTCCTCCGAAGTCTCTAGGATAGATAATATAAGTGCGAGTCCAACTTTCTTACAGGTAAGCCTCGCCAAAACAAACATGAAACATGTTGCATCAATGCAACTACTCCAATAGCCTCGCAATAAATGCCCACTATCATACTACCCATTTTTATAACATTTTAACAAAGATAATATCATACTCGTGTATCGCATCACTACAACAAGTAATCTCAATACAGTATAAAACACTGTTAATATACTCACCCATCCTCCGCGGATAGCACTAAAGAAAATTCCGCTATACTAGGGAAAAATATTCACACAATGGTAACATTTATAATTATATGCATTAAACTCGTCTCACATGCTAATCTAGCAATGAACAAAATATGGTGACTCGCTCGTGTCACATAAACACGCCTCATCCTCTGAGGATACAACTTACACTTCTACCTTGACAATAGCCTTGACTGTGCAAATGGTTTCCGGACGTAACACATCTACACAAACCAAACAATATTACTTTACTCGTTACCTTTTACTAGGCACCGTATTCTGGCCCTTATACTTACTTTGGAACATATTATCGTGAGCGATATCACTCCGCACAAAATAGCTCAACACATAATTCACCTATCACCTGCCCTACTAACCAGGTTAGGATTTTCCTTTCCTCGGACATTAGTAGACTCGATTCCTGTTAGCCATCTGGGTTGTTCCATAGCTTTTTAGGCCATAAAGATCATGTTACTATCTATAATAGCACTTACTGAATTTACCATCACTTGGTAAGAATTCCATTATCCGAATCATTTAAATGGGTCCCCTGATGTATATCCACATCTCTTTTTGGTGCTATATCACCACCATTGTATTCAGTCTGATTCTCGACTAAATTCTTCGATTTCTTTAAGCTTCCCACACAAGGAGCATTATCATCTTTATTGACAAAATACAACATTGTCAACCTCTGAATCAACCGTCCTTAAGAATTTCCTCCTCGAGTATTATCAATTATTATTACGAGTTGGTCTCCCACTTGGAGTCGTTTCCTCCACTCGTATCTACATCTTTCGATACAAAATTTGCTAATGATTAGGGTTCATATCCACAATCGGACTTCTGTCATGCCCTCCCGCGATGAGTTCACGTTTGCTTCTCACCCTGAACAGTTGAGGAAGGAACATACGGTCAACACTGTACCTAAGGTTCTCCTATAGGCATAACATTCCACTTCTAAAATTGGTGGTTGACTCCAACCATTATAATTTCATCCCGAAAGCCAAGAAAATTTTCTCTAAATTTTCACTTTCAGTTCGCCACACTTCGTCCTATATCTAAGCCTTTGGGTACATTACCTCCTTTGGTAAAGACACATACAATTTCCGCATTTCTAAAATTTTCCATTGACAGTCTCTACACATTTTTGTAATACGTTGGGTAAGTTTACCCTCGCACCTCATTTGACTATAACAGCATTTGAAAAATCACTGCTGCACCTTAGTTGCCTTTCTAGTCGTGGCTTCTCGTGCCATAATGGAGGTGACCTCGACTACGATCATCATCCTCGGATATATTTCATAATATCAACTGAGCCCTGCCTCTTGATGTACGCTTAACGGTCCTCTTCTGACATCCGTCATCGCTCGGCACACGCACACATCCGAACGAAATTAGAATTCACTAGTGTATACACATTATAGCAGGAGAACAAAATCTCGTCAAGGGAATCAACAATCCTAAACATAGGGCTCTATAACAAACAAAGCAATGCTGAAAGCATAATAAGCCATACAGATCCTAAGGACACTAGAACCTGATGCTCTGATACCACCTGTGACACCCCGCCTAATTAAATACCGGGCGATCACTCCTTTATTAAATTAAATCAAGGTAAACAGTTGGTTCATTCTCAGCATCACTGTCGATAAAAATAAATTTTCCAATTTAACACCCTAAATAATTAAGTTAAGTGTCAAAACCATTTTCATACATACTTTCCAAATTTTAATTAAAGAAAAAGATTTATTTATTTAAAAACATCATTTCTACAATTAAGAATCACACCACAGTAAACCAAATAATATAATACATTCGACAATCGAATGTCAACATATGAAAACTAAAGTCACAAATCCAAACTGAATAAATCCCATAGAACAATACTGGAAACAACTGAAATATAAATGTCCCAACAACAATGAAATAATGGAAAGGGCGACACATTCCTAATAAATGAGAATACTAGAAGTGGAGTCAATAAAAGAAGCCGTCTACGCAAGTGACCTGCAACTCCCACCTAAGCTGCAGCACGTTCCTCTCAAGGGATCCTAAGCAAGACGCCCCTGTGACTGGGCACCTGAAATATATACATATATATACAAGAGAGAGAGAGAGAAAGAAATGGGTCAGAGCCCGAAAGTGTGTTTGATTTTAAAATACGTTTAGCAAGTATTTAAATTGATACAGGCCAATGCAACAACATATTAGTGCGTCACTCTCTTGAGAAATACTCACCTCTCTTCTAATGTGCACACCTATCGCACTAACCTTACC
Source organism: Sambucus nigra (assembly GCA_949130495.1). NCBI lineage: Eukaryota > Viridiplantae > Streptophyta > Magnoliopsida > Dipsacales > Adoxaceae > Sambucus > Sambucus nigra. The sequence goes on from OX422218.1 coordinate 154,793,420, forward strand.
AACAGTTTCTTAACAATTTTATCATACTAACCTTTTCCAATAATTTAGCGTATCTTAACTTACTCATAAGATTTCAAAACCGAACAATATTTTGTTTAAAAAGGTTACTTCCCGATTAGTAGCACAACTCTCGTTTTAGCTTTTATTAATTTATAAAGTTTCTCAGTAACATATTATACTTTCACGAAACAAGTATTCACTATCTGAGTCATCAACCAAGTCCTACTTATCAAATCACAGTAGGCAGTTTCAAATTTCAAAATCTCATATATATATTAACTACTCGTATAATATATATAAAATAATAGCACCCCTCATAAAACTATGGTGCGTGCATACTCTACTATCCAGAACCCCATATCACTCATATTAAGGGGAATACAATCGGAATCACTCTCGAATTGTATTAACATAAATACACAAACAATATTGAGGCGAAGCATAAATTCCAAGTCTCTAAGAGGTTGGCACATGCCTGCGTCTCTTAGGACCGTCTGAACTATCACATCGATAGCCTGTACCAAGGATATCTATCTTCTAGGGTACAAGTCAATATCCCCCATAAAGGTCCCATATAGATAAGACTTGTCCCACCGCGGTAACCTCAGGGATAGCAAGTAGCGTGGGCATGATTTTCACAAGTATATAATATATGTACACACAATCATATAAATATACCACTTTATCATATTAATATAGGTTCTTCTCGTCACCCATAATTATACCATTTATTCTACATTTCACATTATTAGTATTACGTATAAGGTTTCATCTCTAACCTTAACTCGAAGGGTTTTCTCACTTAATACGTGACATTCGTTGACTCTATCCTTCCAAGTAGGAAAATTCAGTAGGTATACCTCTATTCACTATCGTAGCTATTCGCCGCATTCTCTCACTTGAAATACGTAGTTTCATAGTTTAATATATAATTATCCCAAAAATAATATTCTCATCTTATAATAAAGTTCTCAACACTTATTCAAATGTCCTACTGGTCTTTCCTATCTCCCAAAACATTTCATTAAGGATACCCAAGAATTATTTCATGATAAATTCAATTCGACTAAGTAAACAAGGGAAATAAGAGTCTGCCAGGAGGGGTCGATCGATCGAGGTCTGGGGCTCGATCGATCAAACCTTCGATCGATCGAAGCTCTAGGCTCGATAGATCGATCAAGCAGGTCTGCGAAAATTCTGCAGAAATGCAGTTACGGGTTCTACCAAATTTCTTCATCCAAAACCATGTTTTTCCATTCTAAACGTCCCAAAAATCCTACTACTATCATTATAACGTTATACCAGATGTTTTCAACGTAAAGCATGTGTATATCTAACATTAAACATGGATAATTAACCCAAAATTCCATCTAATCATCAAGAACCCTAGAGTTTTTCTTAATCAAGGTTCTAATCTGTTTTTACCAAAATTTCCTTCTAATATATCATCAAAATTTCATGGGTTATATTCCTCTACATGGCAAGGATTCCAGAATTTCATATAAATCATTTCTACATGCATTTTCCTAACACAAATTGGGTGTTCTTCCATATTTATCATCTCTAATGAATCCTAAACCAATATGAAGATTGCATTAACGAAAATACGCAAGTCAAACACTTTCCTAGGATTTTCAGAAGTTCGGTTTGCAGATGAATCCGGTGTGGTTGCGTTCCCCTTCTCGCGATCTACGCGTTGGTGGTGGCAGCGGTGCAAACCGGTGACTTTTTGGCCTTGAATTGCCTTGGAGCTCTCTCCTCTCTTCTCCAATGGCCGTCACTTGTTTTCTGAATATTCTGACCCTAAAAGACTAACCTAAATGGCTGATATAGGTTGCTGAATTTCGTGGGTTTAATTACCCAAAAAGGTGAAATGACTAAATTTCCCTCCCGGAGTACCAATTAGGCCTAAAAACGCCCCGAGACCTAACCTAAACCCCCGGGTACACTTTTCTGACTATCTCAACCCTTCCGGACGCGTTGACGCACTCAAAACGACCATACGAACAACTTATAAAATATTCACTTTTTAATTATCAAAATTTAGTCCCGACGCGACACGGGCGCGTCCCGATTCAAATTTTCCAAATTGCCATTTTATTCACACGTGATAATGTTATAACAATAAATATCATATTTTACTATACTCATCCAGTAATATTCAATAGATAACAAATTTCCAATAATTACTAAGTCTCGTCACGCTAGTAAATATTTAAAGCAACATTCCGGATTAAAATTAAATTAATTTATCTCAATTAAATTTAATAAATCCCATAATTTTAAAAGCTATAAAAATACGGGGTATTACAGTTCAGTAAATTAGATAATACATTACATTAAACAATTACAAAAGCTTGGGCCTCACGCCCGAGTAAATGACCCGACCTTAACTAAAGTACGAAGGTGAAAGAGTCTACCCAAAATATCCCGTAATCTCCGTAAAGTATCACGGCTCGCCAAAACACCGGGATAAGAAAGTCAGAACGGGCGTCCTTACGACGGAGAACCTGAGCGGATACAAGATTCATGCACAACAAGAAATATGAACGGGTCAGGGCCCGATTTTATATGATCACCAGATGAATAAAAAGTATGACAGTTATGAACAGTAAATCATGCTAGAATAAGATAAGAATCTACCTACACAATAAAATGCACAAGCTAAGACAATTTAATTAATCACAAATCTAATTTAGTCATGCAGAAGAATAAGGATAATTAACTTTTATTTAAAAAAACTTTCTTCATGTACATTGATTCATTTCATAGTTCCATTCCTTATCAGGAAATATAATCATCATTATGTGCCCTTCATGGCATTTATCCCAAATTTTACACTTTGTGACATTCCATTCCTTATCAGGAAATATAAACATCATCCCATGCTCTTTATGGCATGTTATTATGCTCTTTATGGAATTTCTCATACATCAAGTCCCACTTGATCAAGAATTGTTATATTCATATACATATAACGATTCTAAGAACGCCCCTCCAAGTTTCCCCACTGGGCGCGCCCCTAAATGACTATCATCTTCCCGGGCCTATCAAACAAGACAACTTGGGCACTAATAACGCAAGACGTCGGGAAGCGGCCATATACCTACGGGAGAGTCATGACCACACCCAGAATCACCTCACCAGCGCAGAAACATATAATAATCACTCATATGGCCTAGGACTATATCCATCCTGCATTCATTAGCCAGGGGGCATCACCTCACGCGCGAACTTCCCTTATGATAGCATTTAGAGAGGTGTGTTTAAGCAAATTAACATTTACCATATCCATGATTAAGTAAATTATCATTTACCGTAATCGTTACCATTTCCATTTCATTTTCATTCACCATTTTACACATGTATGTTTCATTTTATTCTAAACCATACTCATTTACTTTGTAATTCCATTATATTTTATCCAGAGCCATACATTATTCGTATCGTTATTACAACCTCAAAGAAGTGAATAAACTCTCAATTTATTCTTCCAACATTCTTTTGTGGTGTTATACTATGAACCATCCAGACTAACATATCTCAATTGAGCTTCTAAAGTCTCCAAAACATAACACTACAACTCCTAGTCTCATAAAAATCAACTAAAAGAAAAGAATGCCCTAGCATCAATTGGCATATCCCCGGAAAAGCCCCCACAAAACCCATTTCTAATGTAGGGTAGTTAACTAACTCATCTAGGAATCTAGGACTCTAAGTTTACTTCATACAAGAAGGTTCCTAAGTCCTAAGCCTAAAGAAAAAGGGTTAAATATGAGTTAAAGAAAATAACTCAAAACTGCAGCATTTTCGAATCGATTCGCCCTGGCTGAATCGATTCGGCTGACAAGGGAATCGATTCGAACCAGCTGAATCGATTCGGATAGGAAAATCTCACATTCTGCATAATTATCGAATCGATTCAGGTAGGCCGAATTGATTCGGTCCACTCAGACATGTAAGCTGCCCCTATGGCGAATCGATTCGCCCTGGTCGAATCGATTCGCCCCTGCGAATTGGCCAAGAAAGGGTTACAGGTTATAAACACTAGATTTACGCCAAACTCAAATCTCTTCCATTTTTACACACATCCAACATTATTAAACTACCCCAAATCAACCTACATGATTATTAACTACTATAACCCACAATTTCATCATCAAAAACTAAGATTAGGGTTAAAACACCATAAAATCTATAAAACCCATATTTGCTCATTTATACCAATACACAACTATCAACATAATTTATTCATCTTAAATCACATATTAGCAAGTAGAAAACTTGCCTTAAGGTTGAAATCTCATATTCTTTGTGGTAGGAGCAATCCCAATCTTCAATCTCCAAATCTCTCTTCTTTCTCCTCTTTTCTCTTCCTCTCTCTTTCTTTCTATGTTTAAGACATGTAATAGGGAAATTAAGGGATTTAGAAGACCAAAATCGGGGCTTAAGTCTAAAGTTCCCAACTTAAATGGTTAATACCACATTAAAATGACTCCCAATACACAATTAAGTTAAAACCAGTCAAAAGTGCCTGAAACCTAAAAATACAATATGACACTTATTTTGACTGTCTCGCACATTTCGGGACTAACTACGCCGTCTAAACTGGCATCCGACATTTTTTATATATTATTTAGAGTTCCGGTTTCATTCACACCATAATGTCATTTAAAACACATGACACTATAAAATACAACCTGGTGATATTTACTTACACATAAAGTAAATATGCAACAATCCAATAAATATTAACTTTCAATTCATTCAATTAATATTTACTTCAGTCCCAATATTTTATATAATTACTTCATGCGGCAATTTAATACAAAACGAGTCTCTTAAAAGCAAGGGTTGTCACACCATAATGTACACTCTTCTAAATATATACTATTGTTGCATATATACGCGCTAATTCATTATTGTTCTTGGTTGTTCCATGTTGCAGGATCATTGGATTTCTTGGACACAAATGGCGATGAAGAGATTAAAATTTTCATTGTGTCCAACCATTTTTATATTTGAAATTTTTACATACCAAATACAATTTTGTTGAATCAATTATGTTGTTTATACGAAATCCGAGATGTACTATTACTATTGTTGTTGCTTGAGTAATTTTTATTTGTTAAACAGGTTGAATAGTCTTATAAACAAAGAATTTTGTCCAAATTTTGTAAATTGTTTACACTTAGTTGTGTTGTAAATTTTTTTGACTTAAATTATGTTGTTTATACGAGGTCCAAGATGTAATATTACTATTGTCTTTGTGTTTGGGAGTATTTTTTATTTTTTAAATAAGGGATAGTCCTACAAACAAAGGAAATTTTGCCCAAAATTTCAAAAATGTTTAAATTATGTAAAAAACTTAAAGACTTAAATTAGATTTTTATGGATATGATGTTGTTTATGTGAGGTTCAATATAGAATATTAACTTTGTTGTGGATATTTTTTTATATTTTAAACGAGTGGATCATCATATAAACAAAAATCTTTGTCCAATATTTTTAATCTATTTACAACTATTTGTGTTATACCATAATTAACAATTATTACGAGATCTGTGATGGATTAAACACGGTGTATGTATGTATATATGTATGTAAAAAAACTTTCAAAAATTTTTCATTTTGTAAAACTAACGTATTCGTACCATAGGGTATTTCAAAAATTATTTATTTGTTGTGAACTAAATAGGATATATGGTTCTATCAACGATATACACTTTTGAAAATTAGCGTCGTGCCTTCAGGCACGGGCATACCCTAGTATATATATATATATATATATTGGCAAGTAGGGATTGAATCCACATGGGGCAGTATAAGATGAGATTTATTTAGTACTAAGAAAAGGGGAAATGCAAAAGGTGATTTGAGTTAAAAAGGTGGAAGATAAGTTAACTACACAACTAAAAAGCTAATAAGAAAGATAAAACAAAAACAAGATTAGGATCATTTCCCCACCATGGGTTTAAGAAAAGTATAACATAATTCGGTTAAAAATGATTAACTGAGCATAGTAAATTAATTATAATAACCAAACATGAAGAAATTGGTCACAAATGGATTAATGTCGCAATATCTCTATAAACACTACCATTGTGTGCAAAGGAAGTTAAACGCCTGATATTCCAACATCAATACATGAGGTTTTGATTAAAAGTATTTTAAACCAAACCCTAGAATTTTGTTCGCAAACACACATTAATGGAGAGAAAATGGTCCCAAACCTTTAAACTAGTTAATACACATGTTAAGACAATTAAAATAACTAATTAAACATGAAAACAAAAAATTAATCAACACAAACAACTTATATTGAACTGAAACTAGATTAAAAATCATGAATCAAGTAAAGAATGCTTGAAGTGAGGAAGAATACAATAAATAGTATATAACCCAAAATGGGAAAACAATGGGAGAGAGATAGAGAAGCTCCAAAAGTAGCTCTGAAACCCTAACTAAACTAAATTAAAAGTTTCTTTCTTGTTGCACGCAATACGGTTGGGTTGCTACATTGATTTTTCAATTTAACTTTTAGTTTACTTGCATATGGAGGTACTAATTTTTTTTATTAACTTAAAATAAGTGATAACAGTGTATTTTTGTATTTTAAAAAATATTAAATACAAAATAAGGGTGCTTTGGGTAAACTAGATACATATTAATCCTATCCGGGGCATTTCAAATGCGGGATTGGATTGTCATATCCCATCCAGTTTTCTTATCCGAGATTGTGCCAAATGCAGGATTGGAAAGTATTATCCGACTCATACCTATCCTATCTAATTCAACTCTTCTCCTATCCTATCCGACCCTCTTATACGGCGCATGCCAGTTTCATTTACTTTCATTGATGCGTCGCAACATATGAGCATTATGACATCTTCAAAATATTTGAGAGTGAATTTTTATTTTATATATATATATATATATATATATATGAGATTTTGAGGTTATTTAAAATAGAATATCAATGGGTTTGCATAACAAACTCTCTTAAAAGCAATTAATAGTTTGACATTATTAATTTGAGAATCATTAAAATTCATGGCATGTTGTATAAGTCGAGTGAATTACATTTAAGTTCAACATTTTTATACCTATGGTTTAAATTGAGTTATTTCTTTAGAAGTATCTCATTGACTTCGTGCGCTTATGTTATGAATGCCTATGTTGATTTTCCTGTTTAAAATATTCATAGAATTACATTCCTCTTACATGATTCGATTGTCTTAGTGATATTCGATGATGTTATGTATATTTGTACCTCTATATACGTCTTATACTTCTACTATTTACACTTGAAAAGGTTGAAATTTTCAAAAATAGTTGGCTTGCCTATTGGAAATACATTGCATGTTATTAATTGATTATCTTCATGAAGTTATTTCTTGTGGGTTAATATGATTCTTGCTATTCATGCTTAGTTTCTTACTCTTTGTCTATTACGAACAAAAAAGGGGAGAACAAATTAAGGAGGAGTTTTACTTTTCTTTATAACTAGTACGTTTCATGGTATTATTTTCTTTCATGTGTGCAGGTCTCTTATACTTTGATAATTATCTCATGGACTATGCAAGAATGATCTCACGGACTACATAAGATAAATAAATTCAGTAAAAGACAAAGTCTCTAAAGTCATTCCATTTTTGGGTTGGGGAGGACATTAGGATACATTGTCTTAAGGGTTCTATCGTAATTTGGTTTCGATTTTGGTTTTGTATCCGAATAGCCAAAGGCGGAGATTCGTAAGAGCAGAATTTTATAATTTCTCATAGCTTATGTATTTTGGCGTATCCTATTTTAGATTGGAGTTATAAATTGGACACTACATTTGCATTGCCTCCTGTAACACCCTGACTAATTAAATACCGGGTAGCTACTCCTTTATTAAATTAATTCAAAATGCCAAGTTGGTTCAGTTAATAGCATCACTATCGAAAACATTTTAATAATTACTAACTACCTAGTATTTAAAAGTAAGTGCCAAATTTTAAGTTAAGTCTGATTAACATGCAGTAAAAGAATAATGAACATTCACTATAATGAAGTAATGAATAACCAACAACATAAATATAAATCCAAAGGAAAACTCCTCACAACAATCCCACAACTGAAGAATAATACTACAAGTCTGAATCCTGAATAATTACATGCCAAAGGTCTGAATAACTGAAATAAATGAAATGTCTCTAAAAGAAATGGGCGACATGCCCTACAACTGATAAATGATGAATATCGAGTCAAGATAGATGAAGTGTCTACAAGTAAAGTCCTGTAACTTCCACAAACAGCTACAGCTCGTCTCCTGAATGAGAATCCTAAGCATGGTGTCCTTGTGGCTGGGCACCTAAAATGGTTTTTACAAAAATAGATTTGAAAGCAAATGGGTCAGAGCCCGAAAGTGGAAATCATTTTAAAAACAACAAGTGTTTTAATAACATTAAAACATTAAATGCAAATACATGTTAGGACGTGCACTCACATGGAATTCTCACCTCTCGACTACATGTGCACTCCTAACGTACCGTACCCATCTATAAGACATCCATATCTAACCAAGCTGTAATAAGTTCTACCCCTTACTACTCGATTCCCATATTATATTATAACGTTATCAATTAAATAGAGGGCTTTACATACACTCGGATTCTCAATTTGTAATATAATTCACTATCAATTAACCCGTTATGTTTTCTCAAAACATTACCATAATATTATTCCCAATATTAACAAGAAAGTTCCCATTAATTAAGTGTATATTATTCATATCATAAATATACAATACAAGCACCCCGAGACTAAGCTGCGGTGCACACATACTCTGCTATCCATCCCGGTACATCACGTACATAAGGATCACGTATTCCGAATCTCTCAGGAATCATTCTCAAATAACAACATCACAAATAATGGAGGCGAACACAGTCACATCACATGGGTCATGCACATACCTGCGCTCCCACGATCAGCAGACTTATTAACATCCCAATAAGTCCTTCTCTGACCTATGTTCATCGAGGTAACCAATCTAAATCCGGGCAACACAAGGATTCGAAGGCCCTAAGCGAACGCAAACCTCCCGTGATAGCAAGTATGGTAGGTATGTCATACACATAAAATCAATACATATACTAAGTATTCACACATCTTAGTAATCGCCATATTATTGGTGGTACACTTCTCATCCTCGTACCAACATATAATACTACACAATTTATATGTTCCCGGTTAATATAATAAATTAGGCCGTCAATAGTTCTCGCAACGTGATAGACACTCACGTCCTACTTCATATTTTCCTTTAGGTACAAACTACACTTCTAGGTTTGACTCCTCATTATATCCCAAACATCCCAAATATATCAATTAATCATCAAGGAAATCTATCTCTACCTATACACAAGATTACGGGGCACTCGGGATCAAAACAGGCTAAAAAGCCTAAACTGTCAACTCGTTCGAAGTCTCGTTCGAACGAGGCTGTTCGAACGAGAGTTCGTTCGAACGAACTGGGCTATCTAACGAGATCTCATTCGAACGAGATTATCGAATGAACTTCACCCTCGTTAGAAGTCAAAGGTCAACTCGTTAGAAGCTCGTTCAAACGAGCTCGTTCGAATGACCTAGGCAGGTCTTCTAACGAGTGGCCAGTATCTAGCCCAGAAATCCTTATTTTGTTTTTCCCAATTTTTTTCACTCCTAATCTCACATAAAAATCGAACCAACATCATTTTAAGGTTCATAATTCGTACTAAACACTCATAGGTCATAATCAAACGTTTATATAGGGCTAACTCATCTTAAACATCATCAAATCTTCAAATCTCTTCATTTATCCCTAAATTTATATGAACATGAACCCTAACATTTATACATCATAATTGAACCTACTATAATCCGTTTTTGTTTCATCCAAGATATTATTAACATCAGAATAATCGCCTACATATAATTCTACATGCAATTCCTCATCAATATGAAAGATTCTATTTCCAATTTAATGGGGTTTTCATTAATCCCAAGAACAATCAAATTTTTATCAATTCCTACACATGGAAGAAACACTCTTTATAAAAACGAAATTAAATCACTTGCCTTAAGGGTAACTCTGGATTTGATGACGAATCTGATGAATGGTTCTCTCTCTCCTCTGCAGAATTCCTCCTCTCTCTCTCTCTCCAAGCTTTCTTCTCAAGGTGTTAATGGAGGTGGGGTTGGTTTTGCCAAGTTATAACTTCTTCCGTAGCCCACTTCCTAAATTGGGGTTGGAAATGGCTTAGTGGGTTAACACTAAGTCAGATTCTAACTCTAATTTTCATGGGTTTTAATTACCCCATTTCCGAAATTACCAAAATGCCCTTGTAAGTTACCGGTATGGCCCAAGAATGCCCCGGGACCCAAACTTAACCCCCGGCTAGTGTTTTCTGACTATTTAGACCCTTTCGGACGCGTTGGCGCACTCAAAATGACCATACGGTTAATCGAACTAAAATTCACTTTTTAATTATCATAATATAAACCTGACGCAACTGTCACACGCGTCTCAATAAAATTTCCAAATTGCCGTATTTCAATCTCACGACAAATTTCATACTTCAATATTCATATATAATCATATACGCACATTATAATCAAATACCAACTCGCATCTCGCTAGTATTTTTATCTGGATTAATTTTCCAATTAATACGCATTTAATTTAATTAATCCCATAACATAAATATCTCAAAAATACGGGGTATTACATACTTCCCCCTAATAACTGAATTTCGTCCCGAAATTCGGAACTAGAAAGTACCTGGTAAGAACAACTCTGGATAACGTTCGCGCATCTCATCCTTGCGCTCCCATGTGGACTCCTCAACATTATGATGTCGCGACTGAACACGCACTAACGGGACTATCTTTGACCGCAGTTTTCGCTCATTTCGGTCCAAAATAGCAATCGGCCCCTCCTCGTAGGAGCTATCAGGCTGGAGATCGATGTCCTCGAAAGCAATGTGAGAATGAGCCAAATCGACTCTAAGATATTTCCTTAGCAAGGAAATATGAAACACATCGTGAATCCGATGTAAATGCTCCGGTAACCCAAGCCTATACGCAACCGGTCCAATCCGCTCAATAATAGGAAATGGTCCCACGAATCTCGGTGCCAACTTCCCTTTCTTCCCGAAACGCATAATCCCCTTCATAGGAGATACTCTGAGCAAAACTTGGTCCCCCACTTGAAACTCTCTGAAGAACCTCTCCGCATCAGCATAGCTCTTCTGCCTGTCCTGAGCTACCCGAATGCGACTCCGAATCAATTCTGTCATTGCCGAAGTATCCTGAATCACTTCCGGCCCTAGTAGTTTGTTATCCCCTACCTCCAACCAACATGCTGGGGAACGACAAGGTCTACCGTACAAAGCCTCAAATGGAGCCATGCCAATGGTGAACTGGTAGGAGTTATTGTAAGCAAACTCTACCAGTGGAAGATACTGCTCCCATCCACCCCCGAAATCAATGATGCACATTCGTATCATGTCCTCCAACATCTGGTTCGTACGCTCGGTCTGCCCATCAGTCTGCGGGTGATACGCCGTACTCAACCGCAATTCCGTGCCCATGGCCTACTGAAACTCTCCCAAAACCGTGAAACAAATATCTTGTCTCGGTCAGACACGATATTTAAGGGCACACCGTGAAGTCTCACTATCTCTGCAATAAAGAGCTGGGCATACCGTCCCGCAGTGTAGTCTGTCCTTACGGGTAGAAAATGAGTGACTTTGGTCAACCTGTCCACAATTACCCAAATGGAGTCGTGACCTCTCTGTGACGTAGGCAATCACGTGATAAAGTCCATGGATATGCTCTCCCACATCCACATCGGGACCTCCAACGGCTGTAGTAGTCCTGCCGGTCTCTGATGATCCACTTTTACTAACTGACAAATGGTGCATTTAGAAACAAACTCGGCAATATCTCTCTTCATCCCGCTCCATCAATACTGACGTCTCATGTCTTGGTACATTTTGTCCCCATCGGGATGTATCGCGAACCATGAGCCGTGCGACTCGGCCATCACCTCATGCCGTGATTCCTCCCCATCCGGAACTACTAATCTCCCATTGAAGCGTAATCCCCCATCTAAGCTAACAGTATAGGATTCATCTCCCTCTGTTAGTAATCAAACTATCAGCTCCTGACAGAACGAGTCATCTGCTTGTGCCTTTACCACTCTCATGACAATCTGCGGTGTCACAGTGATTACCGACATGAATGATCGGGCCACTGCATCCTAGTGTCCCAATTCTTTCCATTTGGCCTTCCACACCCCTGCCACTTCATCTGCTGGCCTACGGCTCAACGCTTCTGCTACCACGTTAGCCTTCCTCGGGTGATACTGGATATCGAACTTATAATCCTTCACGAACTCAAGCCACCTCCGTTGCCGCATATTTAACTCCTTCTGCGTGAATAAGTACTGTAGGGACTTGTGGTCTGTGAACAATCGAAACTTTTCCCCCAAAAGGTAATGTCTCCAAATACGAAGGGCAAATACAACTGCCACCAACTCCAAGTCATGAGTGGGGTAATTCTTCTCGTGAGGCTTTAGCTTACGGGATGCATAAGCAATGGCCTGACTCTCTTCCTGTAATACACCTCCAAGTCCTTGTAAGGACGCATCGGTGTAAACTAAATACTCAAGTCCCTGTCTCAGCAATGCTAACACAGGTGCTGAGGTCAATTTATCCTTCAATTCATCGAATGCCAACTGACAGGCATCATTCTAGATGAATGGCACACCCTTACGAGTCAGATGTGTCAAAGGACCTGCTATCTTCGAGAATCCCCGAATGAACCTCCTGTAGTATCCTGCTAGGCCCAAGAAACTACGAATCTCTGTCGGTGTCGTGGGCTGTCCCCACTCCCTCACCGCGGATACCTTCCCCGGATCAACAGATATTCCCCGGTCGGAAATAATATGTCCCAAAAACTAGACCTCCTTCAGCCAAAACTCGCATTTCTCATATTTTTCATACAACTCGTTCTGACGTAGTGTCTGGAAAACTAGCCTCAAATGCTCGGCGTGCTCCTCCTCTGTCTGGGAGTAAACCAGAATATCATCGATGAAGACAATGACAAAATGATCTAGGAAATCCCTGAACACTCTATTCATCAAGTCCATAAACACTGCTGGAGCGTTGGTCAAACCAAAAGGCATAACCCGAAACTTGTAAGATCCATATCTCGATAAGAACGCAGTCTTCGAGACATCCTCTTCCCTGATACGCAACTGATGGTATCCCGATCTCAAATCAATCTTTGAAAAGAAAGAAGCTCCTCTCAACTGGTCGAATAAGTCATCGATTCGAGGCAAGGGATATTTATTCCGTATCGTGACCTTATTCAACTCTCGGTAGTCCACACACAATCTCAGTGAACCATCTCTCTTCTTTACGAACAACACAGGGGCACCCCACGGCGAAGTACTCCTCCGTATAAACCCCTGACCCAACAACTGCTCAATCTGATCCCGTAACTCCCTCATCTCAGTTGGAGCCATACGGTACGGTGCGCGTGCTATAGGTCTCGTATCTGGCAATAAGTCTATAACAAAGTCTATCTCTCGACTGGGGGGTAATCCAGGTATATCCTGAAATACATCGGCAAACTCTCTAACAACCGGAATCGAATCAAATGGTATCACCACCTCCTTAGAGGTCTGCTCCTCTATATAGTACAAATGAGTGGACGATCCTCCCTCGGAACGAGGCATCGCCACCAAAAACATCTCCTGCCCGAGAATGGCAAAGATAATACTCCTACTGAAACAGTCAATCATGGCTCGATACGCAACAAGCCAATCCATACCAATAATGGCATCATACTCGGTCATCTCTAATACTAACATATCTGCAGGTAATACCAGACTACCAATCTCTACCCCTACTCCCCGGCATATAAAGAAAATAAGTGACCCACTCCCCAATGGTGAGTCTACACACGTCACTGTGCTCTCTGCTGTGGCTAACAACCCTAAGGCTTTCCAAAAATGTGTAGCTATAAAGTAATGTGTTGCCCTCGTATCAAACAAAACCCGACCCATAGTACCATGGATAGGAAACATACCCTCAATCACGGGTGGTGCCTGCGGAGCTGCTGCCTGGTGGACGTTACAGACACGTCCATACTGTAACTGTCCCTGCTGCAAAGGAACTGCTGGAATGGCTGGAAGAGCTGGCACCTGGGCTGGAGCTGGGAGGGTTGGTGGAAAAAGTGGCCTCTGTAGCTCATGTCGAGTACCCTGCTGCTGCTGCGGGGCCCTGTCCCTATCAGGACAGTCCTGGCATTTCTGGCCAGTCTTGCCATAAATGAAACACTTCCCTGGGAAGTTTCCCCCTCTCTGTCCCTGATGCCCCCGACCCTGGTGGCCGTTACCATTCCTCCACTGGCCCTGCTGGCCCTGCTGAAACTGCTGTTGACCATTCTGACCCTGCTGGTGCTGATGGACGTTCGGACCCTGATGGCCCTGCCGGAAACCTCCCTGTCCGTGCCTAAAATTTCCTGACCTGAACCTCTTATGATCCCCCTGCTGGGTACCCTGATCACCCTGCCTCTGCCCCTGAACAGATTGTGCCCCACTGGCACCATTTCCTCCAATCCTGCCCTGATGGCTAGACTCTCCCGATCGCTTGCCCTCAGTCATGTGAAAGCGGTGATCCTGGCAATGGAGCAATGCAGCGTTAACCACATCAGAATAAGTGGCTAACGATAGGTTCCCTAACAAGTGCTGACAAATCCTCCATGTCAACCCGTTCGTAAATTTCTGTATCTTCTTTTCCTCCGTCGGTATCTCATCCGGAATAATGTTCAGAAGATCAGTGAATTCAGCCTCATACTCGGCCATAGTCTTACCCTCCTGCTTGAGGCTCATCAACTTCCTCCTCATCTCTGTGTGAACAGCTGACGGAAAGTATTTGCGGTCGAACCGCACCCAAAACTCCTGAATAGTGAGAGTATCTCTCTCCTCCACGGTGGTAATAGACTCCCACCACTGCAGTGCAGATCCCACTAGCTTAAAGGTAGCTAGTATCTGCTTCTGGACATCTGTGCACTCATACATCCTCAGGTATCGCTGGATGTCCTTCCTCCACTGACTCGAAATTACCACATCGGAGCTACCTGCGAACTCCGGAGGGTGTGCTTTCTGAAAAGCATCTCGTACATGTTCCCAAGAAGACGGGAATGCATGTGCTTGAACTGGCGCGGCTATCGGCGCCTGAGGTGGTGCCTGCTGAACTACTGCTAGTGCGGCATTTATCGCCTGGGCCACAATGGCTGCAACCTCGGCGGCATTCATCGTGCCCCGAACTGGTGCGGGCTGTGGTTCTGGCGTAGCATCCCTGGGAATCCTTTGTGCACGTCGTGGAGGCATCTGAAATAAGAATGAAGTTTATAAGTTCGTCGTTATAAACTTAAAATAGCTGAAGAACGTAGCATAAACAAAAGAATACAACAGTCCTGAAATACAGGGCTCTACATCAAAGAAAGCTCAGCGGAAACATAATAAGCCGTTCAGATCCTAAAGGACACTAGAACCTGATGCTCTGATACCACCTGTGACACCCCGACTAATTAAATACCGGGTAGCTACTCCTTTATTAAATTAATTCAAAATTCCAAGTTGGTTCAGTTAATAGCATCACTATCGAAAACATTTTAATAATTACTAACCACCTAGTATTTAAAAGTAAGTGCCAAATTTTAAGTTAAGTCTGATTAACATGCAGTAAAAGAATAATAACTATTCACTATAATGAAGTAATGAATAACCAACAACATAAATATAAATCCAGAGGAAAACTCCTCACAACAATCCCACAACTGAAGAATAATACTACAAGTCTGAATCCTGAATAATTACATGCCAAAGGTCTGAATAACTGAAATAAATGAAATGTCTCTAAAAGAAATGGGCGACATGCCCTACAACTGATAACTGATGAATATCGAGTCAAGATAGATGAAGCGTCTACAAGTAAAGTCCTGTAACTTCCACAAACAGCTACAGCTCGTCACCTGAATGAGAATCCTAAGCATGGTGTCCTTGTGGCTGGGCACCTAAAATGATTTTTACAAAAATAGATTTGAAAGCAAATGGGTCAGAGCCCGAAAGTGGAAATCATTTTAAAAACAGCAAGTGTTTTAATAACATTAAAACATTAAATGCAAATACATGTTAGGACGTGCACTCACATGGAATTCTCACCTCTCGACTACATGTGCACTCCTAACGTACCGTACCCATCTATAAGACATCCATATCTAACCAAGCTGTAATAAGTTCTACCCCTTACTACTCGATTCCCATATTAGATTCTAACGTTATCAATTAAATAGAGGGCTTTACATACACTCGGAGTCTCAATTTGTAATATAATTCACTATCAATTAACCCGTTATGTTTTCTCAAAACATTACCATAATATTATTCCCAATATTAACATGAAAGTTCCCATTAATTAAGTGTATATTATTCATATCATAAATATACAATACAAGCACCCCGACACTAAGCTGCGATGCGCACATACTCTGCTATCCATCCCGGTACATCACGTACATAAGGATCACGTATTCCGAATCTCTCAGGAATCGATCTCAAATAACAACATCACAAATAATGGAGGCGAACACAGTCACATCACATGGGTCACGCATATACCTGCGCTCCCACGATCAGCAGACTTATTAACATCCCAATAAGTCCTTCTCTGACCTATGTTCATCGAGGTAACCAATCTAAATCCGGGCAACACAAGGATTAGAAGGCCCTAAGAGAACGCAAACCTCCCGTGATAGCAAGTATGGTAGGTATGTCATACACATAAAATCAATACATATACTAAGTATTCACACATTTTAGTAATCGCCATATTATTGGTGGTACACTTCTCGTCCTCGTACTGACATATAATACTACACAATTTATATGTTCCCGGTTAATATAATAAATTAGGCCGTCAATAGTTCTCGCAACGTAATAGACACTCACGTCCTACTTCATATTTTCCTTTAGGTACAAACTACACTTCTAGGTTTGACTCCTCATTATATCCCAAACATCCCAAATATATCAATTAATCATCAAGGAAAGCTATCTGTACCTATACACAAGATTACGGGGCACTCGGGATCAAAACAGGCTAAAAAGCCTAAACTGTTAACTCGTTCAAAGTCTCGTTCGAACGAGGCTGTTCGAACGAGAGTTCGTTCGAACGAACTGGGCTATCTAACGAGATCTCGTTCGAATGAGATTATCGAACGAACTTCACCCTCATTAGAAGTCAAAGGTCAACTCGTTAGAAGCTCGTTCGAACGAGCTCGTTCGAACGACCTGGGCAGGTCTTCTAACGAGTGGCCAGTATCGAGCCCAGAAATTCTTATTTCGTTTTTCCCAATTTTCTTCACTCCTAATCTCACATAAAAATCGACCCAACATCATTTTAAGGTTCATAATTCGTACTAAACACTCATAGGTCATAATCAAACGTTTATATAGGGCTAACTCATCTTAAACATCATCAAATCTTCAAATCTCTTCATTTATCCCTAAATTTATATGAACATGAACCCTAACATTTATACATCATAATTGATTCTACTATAATCCGTTTTTGTTTCATCCAAGATATTATTAACATCAAAATAATCGCCTACATATAATTCTACATGCAATTCCTCATCAATATGTAAGATTCTATTTCCAATTTAATGGATTTTTCATTAACTCCCAAGAACAATAAGATTTTTATCAATTCCTACACATGGAAGAAACATTCTCTATAAAAACGAAATTAAATCACTTGCCTTAAGGGTAACTCTGGATTTGATGACAAATCTAATGAATGGTTCTCTCTCTCCTCTGCAGAATTCCTCCTCTCTCTCTCTCTCCAAGCTTTCTTCTCAAGGTGTTAATGGAGGTGGGGTTGGTTTTGCCAAGTTATAACTTCTCCCGTAGCCCACTTCCTAAATTAGGGTTGGAAATGGCTTAGTGGGTTAATACTAAGTCAGATTCTAACTCTAATTTTCGTGGGTTTTAATTACCCAATTTTCGAAATTACCAAAATGCCCTTGTAAGTTACCGGTATGGCCCAATAATGCCCCGGAACCCAAACTTAACCCCCGGCTAGTGTTTTCTGACTATTTCGACCCTTCCGGACGCGTTGGCGCACTCAAAATGACCATACGGTTAATCGAACTAAAATTCACTTTTTAATTATCATAATATAAACCTGACGCGACTGTCACACGCGTGTCAATAAAATTTCCAAATTGTCGTATTTCAATCTCACGACAAATTTCATACTTCAATATTCATATATAATCATATACGCACATTATAATCAAATACCAACTCACATCTCGCTAGTATTTTTATCCGGATTAATTTTCCAATTAATACGCATTTAATTTAATTAATCCCATAAAATAAATATCACAAAAATACGGGGTATTACACCTCCATGATCATTTGTAGACATGTTAGTGACCGAGAATCATTTCTGAATTTTATGAAGGAATACGAATTTATGGTTCTGATTTTACTTGAACAAATTATTCAGTGATGTTTATTTTTACTCGAAGTATTTTTGATAAAACAATTTTTGATTTTTTTTTAATCTTATTAGAACAAGATGTAGATCGCATTATATCGATCTCCGTAATTCATTTGAGTGAAGTCTAAAGTCATTAGAACCAAATGCAAATTTCGTTACAACAAACTTCTAACGAGCATCTAATGAGAATGTTTCTATTTGACCGAACAAATCTCATTGAGGTTCGTTGGAAGGATGATCGAATAAAATAGGCTTGTCATTCGAACGAGATTGGACCTCATTAGAACGAGCCTATAGTTTTTGTTCAAAAGAGATCCCATTTTCATTCGAGTGAGACCACCACCTTGATATTTTTGTTTTTATATAAAAAATCTATTTTGAACAGTTTATTTAGAGACTTTTGACCAAAACAAAGTTCCCATACATGTTCCAAAAGTGTTCATATTTTTGTTTCTTTGAAACAAGTTTTACTTTTCCAAATCACTCATCCCTCTGAATGATTTGTTGAGTTTCAAACTGTAGTTCCTAAATACTACATCAAAACCCTGTAGACTTTACCTTATTGTTGATTTGTGGAGTCGAGGCTCTACGACTGAAGAAGAAAGGATTTTGATATCCTGAGGCTAATCGTTGGATACCGAGGGAACAGATACTTCATGTGGATGGTACTGGATTGTGCCGTATATGTTGAAGATTTGAAGGCCTATCCATTATACTTAGTGGAACTCTAAGTAGTTTGTAAGTCATCGAGTTTGTCAAACTCTTTAATAATGTTGAAATCTAGGTATTGCCCGAAAGGGATTTTCCTCATATTCTTCTTCTATTTGTTTGGTTTGATTGCGTGATTGGTTATAATTTATTTGAACTTTATTGTGTATGAACATATAATTATAATCAAGATAAAATTTGGTTAAAATTGTATATATGTGTGCGTAACCTAATATACGGACTATCCATATGACCTTGCATTTTCAATTTGTAAGGACATAACTTTATAAATGTCCGGGGTAGAATCTAGGAATTTTCTATTTTCTCCTAGATCACAGTTCATATGTCTGATACTGCTACATTCGGCATGTCAACACGATCATCCTCGACGGCCCGTATTCGAATTCGATGCATCCACTTTCTTCACGTGCATCATGCTACATGCAACGTGCTGCTCAGCTCATTCCCACTACTCCACTACGCTCTATCAGTAAAATGTTATATTGGAGTTTTAAATAATTGCATAAATTTTTGGGAAATATTTTTGAAAATTATTTTTGAAGTCTGGGTTAATTTTTTATCAAAAGCAAAAATTTTCTAAGTGTAGAAGCGAATGGCCTCGATCGACGAGATCACTCGAGCGACTTTGCAAGTCGTTCGTGCGAGATAGACATGTCGCGCGATATCGTTCGAACGACTTCTGTCCTTCGTTTGAGCGACATGCTATCTCGTTCGAACGAGCCACCGTCTCGATTTTTGTATAAATATCTGATATCTTTCTACACATTTTTTCAAGTCTTTCTGCAATCTCAATATTCTGCGAAATCTGCCCAGAATAAGACTTCACCTTTTAAGGTTTTCTAAACCTCTTTTGATTCACAAAACCATTCCCATATATGTGTGTGAATCTTTAAACCTTCAAGAAGATCATTTACTCATCTGGAGTACTTTGTGAGGAAGCCGCTCTCTTCGTCACTGCTGCCCTACTGGAAAGGGATTGTTCCAGCCGCCGACAACAGAACCGACACCCGAGGGTATTTCTGTGTCACTTGTATTTTCATTGTAATCCATTATAAGCCGTTCTCTTACAAAAATTATTGTGAAAATAAAAGGGTTTTCCCCGTTGGGGATTTTTCCTCATATATGTGTTTTTGCATGTTTCACCATCATATTTAATCACATATAGATGCATGTTTAGGACTTAAGTGGTAAAAACTGTGTTTAATTAAATAACTTCCTTATTTGAACGCAAGCGCATACTCTTTCACAATTCATTTATCAATGTATTTGGAGGATTTATGAGAGGGTTATAATGTTTATTTACAGGTAAAATCATGTATTTACATGGGTGTTGGTATTGGACAAAGTATCATGAAGTTTCATGAAGATACAGGTAAGTTATGGTCCTTTTTGCATGTATTTCTTGTAAGGACGATGAAATTACTGTGCTATAGGTCAGATTGATCCGAAGTCCAGGCTGAATCGATTTGGTGTCTAGGACAGATCAATCCGGCGGTGTCAGACTGCAGCATGATGGTTTGGTTGGTGTTGTTTCTGAATGATTTTCATGGTGGTTCTTATTCCTTCATCTTCCCACACCAGAGAAGATTAATTCCAAAGGTTTATTTCATGAATAACACTAAGATTCAAAGTGTCTTATTTCTAGGACGATTCTTGTCTGAAAAGAACTCTACTTTGAGTGGTTATTTGTCCTTCAAGATATCTACTTGAAAAAGGACCCATGATTGATAGGGAAATTTTTGTCCTTATATTTTTCGCAGTTATTTTATATTTCCATTTTGTCTCTTTAGTATTATGTTGCATAATTTTGAGTGCTAATTAATTGATTAATTGGGAACATTTGTTTTGGGGACAACGTGGATTTAATTTTGAGATCGACCTACATCTCCTTTTTTTGAAAATTCATTTTCATTTATTCGTTTATAAATTGAATTGAATCGGGGTAATTAAATTAAAGGTATAAATTAAATTTTAATCTTTGGGTTTTTATTTCAATTTAAAAATTGTTTTATTTTGGAAATTAAAATAGTGAGATCGAGTAATTTAATTTATATAAGTAAATTAAAAATTACCAAGGATGTAATTCGGGATTTTAGAATTGAATATTTTTTTTTTCAAAACCCTAAAGTTCAAAATATTAAGTGGGAGAGGGTTTTCCATATAAACCTCGCGGTCCCCATTGGTCAATTGAGAATTTTGATGTGATTACTTACTCGCGCCAGCTTTGATCTGCCCCCCAATGGATGGATTTAATCAGAACATCCGGTATTCTCAATATTCTTAAGTAATAGTTCGAAGAATTGAATATGAGTGAGTTCGATCTCCCTAATGGGGAAGTTCTTCACGACCGGATTCAGATTCAAGGAATGAATCGACGGTATACACTTATTATAATTAATGATATCCTCTCCAACAGAGTCAGTGTCACTAATTGTTGGACCAAAAGGCATCGACTATTCATTATATTGGACAAAAGTTTCTTGAACTGTTTAGTAACATAATGAATGATAAAAATCTATCAGTTCAAGGTGGGGTGATTTAAGCTTCCAACGAGACATATTACTCCATAAAGGAACTAGGACGTCCGACAATATTAGTTTTTAATTTGCAGTAGAGGGATGCCACTTTAAAATTTAATCAAATTAATTTTTACTTTTCATTGGAAATATTTTTTTCAATTTTATGATTCTAAAATTTCAAAAATAATCCAACTTTTTTCTGCATTGATTAATTGGCCATTTTTTTTAACTTAGGGGATAATAAACTAATTCAACCTGTAATTTTCATACAAGATTTAAGATTGTAATGTGATTAATTCCTTATGTCACATCATCTGCCCCCTGAATGGTTTTAATTACGAAATCATGGTATTTTAAAATATATGATAATTATTTTAAATACATGTTACATGTTTTTGGTCCCCCCAACGGGGAAGTTCTATGTGTATATGTTTAATTTTAAAGAATTAACTGATGATTATTTTTCAGCCCCTATGTTGTTTGATGATGCTCAAGCAAGAATCATGTTATCGAAATGATATCCATCATTTATTGAACTAAGGATTCTTTAGAATAGACATGGTGGGGAAACCTAGTACCATTTTGTAATTCGGGAGTGAGGATAATTGGTAGCCAAAGGATTGGTGTTAGTTGTTTGAGAAGAGCTTTACTTATTTATCGAAAGGGAAGTAGAAGGATAAGGCTAAGTCTCAGGTACAACAGTTTGGGTTAAAAAAAGGTTCATATACCTCATTAGTAGTGAAATAGCCAAATGCAAGTATTCTCACTACAACTAGTTATAACTTTTGTAGCAACGGTGTTTGGTATTTCCCCGCTTTATAAGGTAAAAGAACATGGTGATGGTTTATCTTTTTAAAGTAAGTGCACGATTTATGGTCCGATCTATGGGAACCTGGTACATAGACTCGGGAACTACAAATATGGATTGCAACTCATTGCAGAGGTTCTAGATAATTGAGTAATTACTTAAAATGAGATGATCCAATTTATGGGAAATTAATATACGACAGCAGGATTAGCGACGGGATATTCTTATAAATTTTGGTGTGGACATAAAGTTAATGTAGGTAAACTATTTAATGTACCTAGTTTTAGAAAAGTTAGGTTTAGCTTTTTAAAATAGTTTTGAACAACTATTCGATTGATTTTATAAATTTGTTTTTATCAAAATTGGTATATCTTTTATCCGTTCTGGTATGTTTGAAAATAATTTAAACATTATAAGTTTTGTCTCACCAATACTACTAACTACTGATTTGAATAATATTATGGACAAAATCATTAAAGAGGGGGTTTTCTTCTATAACCGAACACAATTTTAGTACTTACACTTAGGTTATTTTATTCTAAAAGGAAATCGAAGATTGTTTTAAAATGTACATCTGAGTTCCTTTGAAGTGGAGGCACTTCCAATCTTGAATCCCATTTAGAAGGTAGAATGTCCAAGGGGCCTTGACAGCCAAAAACTAAATAGGCAAAGATGTGTTGGAAATGATTCATTTCGATTAGTATGATTCGGTGACTATTCAGACAAGAGGTGGTTCTAAGTTCTTCATCGATTTCATTGATGATCACTCGAAGGTATGGATATGTTTAACTTATGCACCACAAGTCTAAAACGTTTGATTAGTTCAAAGTGTGTAAGACTAAGGTGGAACATGGATGAGGTAAACTAACTAAATCTCTATGATTGGATCATATAGATGTTTACATCTTGGGACAGTTAAGGAATCATTTATCGGAGGTATGGGATTATATCCTTGTTGTCTAGATTGAGTATTCTATTTCTAAATGTTGTAGAAGATCGTGGCGCCTAGGTGATCAAGCGTGAAAATTAATGCGTGTCAAATGCTGATCGTTGTTTTCTGTTTACCGCCTCAATACAAAAACCTAAATTACGACTGCACTTGCGATACAAGTGTAGCGGTAAGTCGGGTATCGAAAATCCACAGAGACGAGTTGCTAGAATTTATAAGGTTTAGTATTCCTAAATAAAAGTGTAAAAGATGATTACAACAAAAAGGAAAAGATGCAAAAATGGAAAGATTAATCTAGGCGAGGGAAAATAAATCAAGACTAATAAAGCGAGTAAAAACTATAGGTTGCGTCGAATATCCCTCACCCGAGTTAATTAGTATAAAATAGATACATGGGTCGACGAGTTATTACAAATGCGTCTCGTTTCGACAGTTAATTGAACCAAGGGTTGTCACGCCCCTAAATTCACATAAAAGCCTAATCCAATTTTAGCGTCACCAAATGCCCCAAAAATTACGCACGCAAGGTCATAAGCACGGGACATACATGATATGACCCGTCAAATCCCCTAGGCGCAATAACTAGGACAACGCACCCGAAATAGACCCATAAACACTATCACCAAAGCAAAGCAACGCGTCAACCCGAGTGAGTTCCATTCAAACACAACCTAGACTAAATTAGCTAGAAAGCATATTAAAAACACGGTAAATAAACGCGATAAATCTACACTAGAAAGCAAGGAAAGAAAGCATGTGAATCTAATTAACAAAGCATGTAAATTAATCTAGAAAGAAAGAATAAAGGAAATACAAGCTATATTAATGGAGAGGGTAATGAATAGTGCAACTTACAACCCAATTGGGTGTCAATCTAAAGAGAAATGAAGAAGAACTCTACAAAAACCCTCAAACCCTAAGATATTCTAGCCTAAAATGAATTCTATAGCTTCTTTTTTATATTTAGAACAAAATCCTTTATATAGTAAGTGGGAAAAAAAGAGAAAAGAAAAGAAATGACAAAATATCAGCTGGAAACAGGGGATCGATCGATCGATCCCTTTGATCGATCGATCGATGGAAAAAATATCATCCCACTGTCTCTCCACGATGGCCAAATTCTGAAGGATCGATTGATCGATCCTTTTGATCGATAGATCGATCAAGCAGGGCTGCTTCTCCTTTCCCCCTGTTTTGGCATGTTTGGTTTTCTCCTCCGCTAAAATTGTCGTAACTTCTTCGTTCTGAATTGTAATCGTGCACCGTTCGCGACCATACGAAGCTTGCAAGGATGGATACAACTTCCGTGAGGATGTTGGGCCAGGTGCCTAAGCTGTGAAAAGACTAAAATGCCCTTGAACATGCGATCGCATACGAAAATCGAGCGAAAAGCCTCCAAACTTCACACTTAGCATCCAAATACCTATAAAATCTCAATTAACCCCTACAAAACATGTTAACATAGAAATCCGAGGTTTCCTAGTTAACGAGTATAAATATAGGGAATAAGATATCGAGGGGGCTAAAGCACGTCGGTTCGAGGGATGAAATACGCAATATTTGCGTATTATCACTACGACTGCAACATTCACATTGGAATTGTACGTAAGAGACGAACATGTACATTCTGAATTTTTTTTATGCATAATCAGTCTTTTCAACTCCCATTGAACATTATAATGGTCCCAATCTCATTCGAAGGGATATTCGAATTTTAGGGAGCCTGACATTTATGATGTGAAGGAGCTAAGAAAGTTATAATTTAGGACAGAGGTATGTCTCTTTGTTGGTTATTCCAAATGTGAAAAAAGTAGTTTATATCATACTCCTAAGCATAATAATGTCATTTATTGCATTAATACTCAGTTCTTGAAAGAATGTTATGTAATAAACTAAGAGCCTAGGAGTAATCTAGTCTTATAAGACAAAACAGAACATCATATTACCAATGTTGCTAAAAAACCTGTACAAGATAAAATGCAACTTGACAACGATAATACACTACCTAAAGTTAATGGGAGTATTGCTAATTATCAAGATACACGTGTCATTAATAATGGAAAGCAAGTAGGGCCACATCGTAGTGGAAGTATCTGGAGTCGTCCTAAACGATTAGTGTTTCGGGAGATCGTTTTGATGAGATCTCGTGCAAACATGAATCGGATCCTAGGAACTACAATGAAGAAATCCAAGATAAGGAATTTTACTTTGACTAGTTACGATGGATACTAAAAAGAATTCAATGCATTCGAATCAAGTTTTGGTACTTGTTGACTTCCTGATGGGGTAAAACCCATTGGGTGCAAGTAGGCCTATAAGAATTTTAAAGGATAGATGGATGGAGAGGTGAAAACCTTTAAGGCAAGGCTTTTAAAAGCATTTACTCAGAAAAAAGGGACTGATTATGTATAAACATTCTCCCGAAAGCCATGATAATGTTTGTTGGGATTCATTTAACGTCAACACTACGTTCTTTAACTATTGTCTTGACAAGTATATAGTAAGAGGTCAAGAAGTCAAAGTGATGTAAGCTTATAAATCCATTCATGGATCTAAACTAACATTAAGGTCTTGGATCATTTGGTTTCATGAGGTAAACAAGTTTTGATTTTGATCAAATCCTGAATAATATTTATTTGTATAAGAAGCATGATGGAAGAATGGTGGTGTTTCCAAGTGTAATTTGTGGATAATACTTGCTAAATCAGGAAGGATGTGAGAGTATTGTCTTACATAAGAGTGTGGTTGGGTCTAATTATTTCAAGATACATAATTCACGACAAGTCAATCACATCCTTATCATCAATCTTTCACTTGACCGGAGACAAAGGATATTGGGTTTATCCGAAGTAAATTATATCGATATCTTATGAAGAAAAGTAGTAAAGGATTCCTTAAAAGGATTTTCCTTTCAAGTATGGAGTTACTTTATCTATGATTAGTGTCCTTAGACAATTTACTGGATAGAGAGTATGAAGAATGCACCTAATGCTCCAACGGTTGGCAGCCTCGGGTTTGCTATATTGTGTGCTAGACTAAAATTTATTATGGCTTTAGCACATTTAACAAATTTGTCAAATGGTCTTACAACTTTTAGGTACAAAGACCGGGTTTCAGTCAGATAAGGTTTCCATGTTTCCTTCCTTGGAATATGTACTTAACAAAGGAGGTTGATTTGTAAGTACGAGGAGTGTGAAGAAATCTTGGATTCCTGACTCAACCAAAGAGGCCAAAGTTTGTCCCTGTGGGTACCCAAAACTAAGGTCATGGTCCTGGACGAGTAGCCCAATTCTGGCGGCCCAAAGTCCAGGCCCCCCACCTCTTACTTTGATTGTGATCCGGTCTCTTCCCACATTCCCATTATGGGAAGTTATAGGGAGAGATGGAAGATGTGGGGGAATCCAACACCCCCACTCACCTAAACGTACGTGTATATATTGAACCCTAGGTCCGGGGCAAAAGGACAAGTTGTATTCTCTGTAATCACTCCCCGGGGTATATAGAAATAACATCGACTGCACCACCATGGATGTAGGCACATATTTGCTGAACCACGTACATCCTTTGTTGTGTGATTGTCATCTTACATTCCATATTCTTGATTGGTGATTGCTTTTTTCTTATCTATTTGTGTTGCATAATAATTGTCACCACAATTGGCGTCGTCTGTGAGAAGCATTCATCTTTCTCTGAGAAGAGCCCACACTAAGAAAGGAATCTAAAATGTCTGGTCACAGAAGCAATGCCCCCCAGGAAGGGGATATTCAAGAACCACCTGCTCCTTGCAGGATTAGGTCTGAAGTTCGACATTCAGATCAGAGGGCTCGCTTGGAAAGGCCAGCCTCAAAAGAAAGCCAAGGACCAGCGAGGTCCACATAGATATCCAGACTGATTGATGTATACGAGGCGAGGATCCACGAGCAAAGGGAGTCTTCTCGCAAACACGAGGCCGAGAATGTTCGCCTGAAAAGAAGACTGGAAAGACTGGAGAGAGAGCTTCATCATGATAATAGGAGACGTCCATACCGAACTCCTAGCCCTCAGGCGAGCAAGTCTCGCAGCTGAGGAAGGAGCCCTAGGCGAGGATCTCAAAAGGTTGAGGAAGGCGAATCAGACGACGACCTCCATGAGCAACTGCGAAGAGCTCGCCATTACCCGAGCCCTACTAGCAGCAACGAGAACATACGAAATCTGGTTCGCAGGGAGATAGACCAACATCCTACCCATCACGGTACTAGATCGACCCGATAACTTGCTAGATAAGCTCTCAAAATCCAGATGAAATCATCTTTCATGAGAGAAATTGAAGAGGAAGAAGCCCCCAAGAAATTTTCCATTCCAAGGTTCAAAATTTATGACGGTAAGACTGATCCCATTGATCACGTCAGACAGTACCGACAGGCCATGACCCTCTGGAACCACCGAGATGCGCTAATGTGTCAAATTTTCCCCTTGAGCTTGCATGACATTGCGCAGAAATAGTTTGAAAGGATCCCCCACCGATCCATCAGAAGTTTCAAATCCCTGGCCGAACTCTTTACGACCCACTTCATTACTAGTAGCTCCCATCCTAAAAGGATGGATGCTTTACTGACAATGAAGAAAATGCCTCAAGAAACACTCCGAGACTACGCGAAAATGTACTGGGATTTATTCAATGAGATCGAGGATTGCTCGGAGGGAGTGGAAGTGGCCTCTTTCAAAATTGGGCTACCCAGTTCTTCCCTTCTCTACCAGTCCCTGACGAAGAAGGAGGCTATGACTATTGATGACCTAATGGATCGCATCAAAAAGTACGCTAAGGTGGAAGATGTCACCCGCTTCAGTACAGGCGAAAATGGTCGAGCTAAACTCACTACCAAGGGCAGTGACAAAGCTGAGAATCAGAAGAAAGGAGGAAAGAATGGGCACAAAAATGGCTCCAAGAACGGAGGAAACAATGATGCGTCGAAAGCATTCCAGGCGGTCAACACCCTCTTCAAGGAACCAATTTACAAAATTCTCGCTAAGATCAAAGATGAGCCATTCATCAAGTGGCCCAGGAAGATGGGAGGAGATCCCTCGAAGAGGAACAATGCGCTAAGATGCGCTTTTCACAAAGAGGGAGGACATAAGACTGAGCATTGCAAAGCTCTTAAGTCTCACCTCGAGGAGCTGGCCCAGTTCGGGCATTTGAAGGAGTTTGTAGAGAAAAGGGCAGAGAAAGTGGCTGCTAATAGAGAAGCGAGACCTGACAATATGCTCGAAGATGACGCTAGACACGAGTTTGCGGTAATTCACGGGGCATCTGATGCCAAGCAGATCCAAGGAAATTCAGCTCGAATGGAGATGAAGAAACTTACAGTGGTAATGCAGGCTTTTCAGATCGATCCAGCAAAGTCACAGTCAGGAAAGCATCGACGAGCGGATGACGTCGACTATAACAAGCATATTGTTTTCATAGATGAAGATCTGGTGGGAGTGAGAACCCCACATCACGATGCTCTGATCATTAACCTCAGGATAGCTAACTTTGACGTCAACAATTTGCTCGTCGACCAAGGAATCTTGTCCGAAGTAATGTATCTCGACCTATTCAGAAAATTGAAGTTAAACGTCGCCGACCTAAAGGAAGCTACTATCCCTTTAGTTGGCTTCGCTGGAAAAATAACTATGCCCCTGGGAAAAATTGTACTACCTCTTCGCGCTGGAAACGTCTCCAAGATGATCGAGTTTTTGGTAGTTGAGATCGACTTGCCATACTAGGCCATACTCGGTAGGGGATGGCTCCATGTAATGAAGACAGTCTCCTTGACCTACCATCAAAAACTCAAATATGTAACCGAGCGAGGAGTAATGGAGATCCATGGCGACCAAGCAATGGCAAGAAGGTGCTTCATAGAAGCCATTCGACCAAAGCCAGAAAGGAAGGCCGATAAGCCCAACGAGAAAGCAGAAGAAGGTCTGACACCTTCTAAATAGCAATTAAAGTACAGAAGACCTGGAGTAGAGGAAACCAGGCTCCTCCCCTCCGAGCGAGTCGTCAAGGACCTGGTAGAAGTTACGGCTGGAGATGGCGACAGTAATAGAGTCTTCTTGATTGGAGCATATCTCACCGACCAGGAACAGAAGGACTTGATAACTCTACTGAGATGCAACATAGATGTTTTCTCATGGGAGCCATACGATCTACCTGGAATCAATCATAATTTGGTCTGCCATCAGCTGCACGTTGATCCTTCCTTCAAACCTGTGACAACCCGAATATAATTATGATGAATTATATTTAAATCATGCTTATCTTATGTGATATGAATAATGTGATATTAGTATATCTAATGTTAAGTGATTATGTTTATTATAATCCTACTTTCATAAATCATGAAAGGTCGAATTATTTACATACACAAAATTTTGTTGTTTTCAGTAAAAATGTCCCTGTTTAAGGCTAGTTTTGACCTTTATAACATCACAAATGACTTGAGGTGAAAACTATATAGTTGTATACATGTGATTTAGGGTTGTAAAACAACAAACGGATCATCAAATGGATTCCCGAGTAAAGAGTTATACCGAATTTACGAACAAAGGGCAAAGTTGTCCATTCCCTTTAAGTGGTATTTTGTCTTTTATTAAACCAAATGGTTTAATTTGATTGGTTGGCTTGGGAGGAAGCCTTGGCCGACCTTATACCCTTGAAATATCCTTATCCTTCAGCAAAAACCATCCATGAAAGGGTTTTAATCTTAGGTAAAGAGAAAGTAGAAGTTAAGGAAGAAAAGTGAGGAGAAAAAGTGTAGAAAAATCCGTTGAAATTACGTAAAAAGCCCTGAAGGTAATCCTAACTGTAATTCTTGTTATTTATCTTATATTACTGATTTATATGATATAAATCATCATAATTTTACGAATTTTTCTGCCCTTTATATGTATGTATGGTTATATGCAAGTTTATGTTAAGTTGAATGTAGAAACCCTTAAAATTTCTTTGTATTGAAACCCCTTGTATTGAAACTTGCATATCTCTTCGTGTACTTCTTGTAATTGAGAAATTCCAATTGGATATGAAAGTAGGCTCATACATTCATATCATATCTGAAAATTAGAATTTATCTCCTTGTGGTTAGGCCGTAATGATGATTTCAAGTTGGTACTTGATTTCTGTTTTTATACTTCATTTCGGTATGCCCTGAGTTTAGTCAAGCTTTTGAGATAGCAAATGAAGTCAAACAATTATGAAACTTTAATTATGTAATATTCAGTATGTCTACTGAAAATGGGTTGAAATTGATGGAAGGTTATGCTGGATAAAAATAATGAAAATTCTTGGAAGTTGAAGGAACAATAGAGGAGCTTGTAGGGAAGATTTCTTGTCTTGTAAAGAAATGGCCATAACTTGCCCTAGGAAGCTTGAACAATTACACCGTCACTTGTACTAGATAGTATATTCATATATGTTTTCATATTGATGAGTTTGAACCCATGTATTTTTACAATTTAGGAATATAGGATGGTTAAGTATGTAAGACAATAATTTCAGGCCATACTGGGTACCCCATGAATGAATGTTTGTATTTCGTCCTTACAAAGGGTACTATGAGTACATGTTTCATGTGTATATACATTGAGGAGTATAATTTCATGTTTACTTGACTTTTGTTATAAATTCCTCATAAGGTATTTCCTACGGTTGAATGTCCGTAACTTTATCAACATGTATATCATTGTTTTACCTTTACCTATGTTTTATGGAATGTGACTTAATTGGAATTATATTGTTGATCTATAGCCATGGAAAGTTACATAATAATGTTTGGATAATATTTATGATTGAGGTTCAGTACTGATTTAGTTGGATTGACAGGTGTAAGGCCTAATCAACCCAGTTCAGCTCCACCAGAAGGAAACCTGAATACGTAGTTGTCAACCAAGGTGAGTGTACTCACTGGAAAGAGATATTTGTATCGTGTTGTTGGTATGATCATAATAAAATGAATATGAAATTGTTCATTTCAGTTTATCGAAATGAGGGGTTACTCCTCGATCAGGAATGGGGGAGATTTGTCTATTAATGACAAGGGGTTACTCCTCGACCAGGAATGGGGGAGAATTGTCTATTTAGACAGGATATGTGAATCATGATTCGAAAAAGTTGGTCATTCATTATGAATGAGCCGGATAAGTTAATACATAAGTATATGGACATGATTTATTGCATTTAAATTCATGCAGTAGTATAGTAGTGATGCATTCACTGGGCTATTTTGCTCATGGTTCCTATGTTCACATTTTTCAAGTAACGCGATGTCACTGCCAAATCTAGGAGGTCGGGTTGGGTTAGCCAGGAATGGGAGAAACTATGATTTTGTGTAAATGTAAATTATGTAATTAAGTTAACTTATCCTTCAAGAAAGTTTTTATGGGCATGATTACTCTGATGTTGTAAAAAGGTTTTCAGTTATATGGATTTACAATGATGACTCTGAAATCAAAACTCGTGATTATGGTTTGGTTAGATTAATTATAGTTTGACTCACTTTGACTTTCAAACTTAATTATAAGTAACTGGGTCGGGGTGTGTCAGCTTTTGCTATCAGAGCCTAGGTTTTAGAGGTTCTGGGGTGAGAAGAGTCTAGATTTGGCGGTGAATGTTAGAAATATATTTTATTTGATATTAACGATTATGTTAGGAAAGATATGTATATCTGCATGTTGTTATATAGTTGATTCATTTCAGATATAAGAGAATGGAACGAGGGAATGTAAATGCGAGATTAGAAGATGAGGCTTCAAATATTCCAGCAGAAGCGGAGGTAGAGCAACCTGTTCATGGAAATGTAGAACCCGAGCTGGAACAACTGACAGATATGCAAAAAATGGCACGTGCTATGACGCTAATGGCAGAGAAGAAAGCTAGATTTATGGATCAGATGGAAGAACAACAGACCAGGAAACTAGAGGCACAAGCCTTGGCTAGGTCTGAGGAGGTGATACACCGGGAAGAAATAAGTACTTCACATGAGAAATTTATTAAGATGAACCCACCATCATTCGAAGGAGCAGTTGATCCCGCAGATGCAGAAGTCTGGGTTAAAGAGATTGAACTTATCTTTGGGGTGATGAAGATGCCTGAAAATCAACGAGTGACCTTGGCGACGTATATGCTGAAAGGAGAAGCTAAATATTGGTGGGATGCCACAAAATATTTGTTGATTACCCCAGAAGGTGGGAATGTGATCTCATGGAATGCTTTTGTCAAAGCTTTATATGATAAGTATTTCCCCCCAATGTATCAAAAGGAGAAGGAATATTTCCTGTTGAATCAAGGGAGTCTGACAATTAGAGAATACGAAGCTAAACTTACAGCTTTATCTCGGTTTTCTTCGAGGTTTATACGAAATGAGGAAGATATGTGCAGCCGATTTCTCGATGGGCTTGAGTTAGTCATTAAATCTAGATTTTCGGCTTTAGAGACTTCTAACTATTCCTCATCGGTGAACAAATCCATGCTAGTAGAAAGGGACGTGAATGAAGCTAGAGGGAATCGAGAGCGAGGTGTAAAGAGAAGAAGATTTGATCCAAATTATCAAAAGAGTAGTGGTACAGAATATTCGAGGTTTGGAGGGTAGAAATTCAAACAGGGTAGAGGTGGAAGTAGTTTGCAAAGGGGTGAAGCTAGTGGTGGAAGAGGTTCAGGAAATTCAGCACAAGGAGATCCGAATGTTTGTTTCTTTTGTGGGGCATCAGGTCATATAAAGAGAAATTGCCCAAAGTTACTGAATATAGAATGTTTTAACTTCCACCAGAAGGGTCATTTGAGAAAGAATTGTCCTATGTTGGGGAGAACAGTTTCAGTCAGTAGTGTGGGGCCTCATAAAGGATCTTCTCCAGGCAGTGCCACCAGGGGGAGAGGTACAGAACAAGCAACTGGATCGAGGGTAGGAGGAAGAGTGTTTGCGATGACACTACAAGATGCCCATGCTACACCTGAAGGGGTTACAGGTAAACTCTCTATTGCCAACAAAGATTTATATGCACTCATTGATCCTGGATCTACGCATTCATTTGTGGCATTAGATATTGTTTCATATTTGGGTAGACCATGTTCATTTCTTAATTGTGCCTTATATATTTCTACCCCAATGGAAAGTGTGATTCTGGTTGAGCATGTTTATAAAGATTGTATCTTACGAATGGGGGAACGAGAATTCTATGTTGATTTGATATCGTTGGCCATTCAGGATTTTGATATTATATTGGGGATGGATTGGTTATCATCGTATCATGCTTCCATTGATTGTTTTCGAAAGGAAGTTACATTTCATCTTCCTGGTGAACCCGAGTTCCAGTTTACAGGGGAAAGGAGTGTTGTCCCTAATTGTCTTATCTCAGCAATAAAGAGTAGAAAGTTATTGAGTAAGGGTTGTACGGGGTATTTAGCATATGTGGTTTATGTTAGTAAAGAAGCACTTAAGGTTGAAGATATACCCGTTGTTAGAGAATTTTCTGATGTCTTCCTAGAGGAATTTCCAGTATTGCCACCCGATAGGGAAGTAGAGTTTTCTATTGAATTAATTCCAGGTACTAGTCCAATTTCTCTTGCTCCATATAGAATGGCACCAGCAGAGTTGAAAGAATTAAAAGTGAAATTACAAGATCTGATAAGAAGAGGTTTCATTCGGCCTAGTGTTTCGCCATGGGGAGCACCGGTGTTATTTGTGAAAAAGAAAGATGGGACAATGCGATTATGTATTGATTATCGGCAGTTGAATAAGGTGACCATTAGAAATAAGTACCCTCTACCTCGTATCGATGACTTGTTTGACCAATTACAGGGGGCCACAGTATTTTCAAAGATTGATTTGAGATCGGGTTACCACCAACTGAAAGTGAAGGATAGTGATATTTCCAAAATATCTTTTCGGACTCGATATGGGCACTATGAGTTTTTGGTGATGCCATTTGGATTAACTAATGCTCCAACAGTTTTTATGGATTTGATTAATCGGGTATTCCACCCTTTCATTGATTCCTTTGTGATTGTATTCATAGACGATGTGTTGATTTACTTGCGTAGCATGGAGGAACATGAGAAGCATTTGAGACTTGTATTGCAGATTTTGAGAGAGAAGAAATTGTTTGCTAAATTCAGCAAGTGTGACTTTTGGTTGAATGAAATTGTGTTTTTAGGGCACGTGGTCTCGGGAAATGGGATTTATGTTGATCCAAAGAAAGTGAAAGCAATTATTGAATGGGAAAGTCCTAAGAATGTGACAGAAATTAGGAGTTCCCTAGGATTGGCAGGTTACTATCGCAGATTCATTAAGGGAATTTCAGCAATAGCATTACCAATGACAAAGTTGACTCGTAAAGAAGTGAAGTTTGTATGCGATGAAGAATGTGAGAGGAGTTTTAAAGAATTAAAGCATCGGTTGGTTTCAGCTCCTATACTTACTATTCCATGTGGGAATGAGTCTTTTGTGATCTATACAGATGCTTCATTTCAAGGTTTAGGATGTGTTCTTATGCAGAATGGGAAGGTAATAGCATATGCTTCCAGACAATTAAAGACGCATGAACGAAATTACCCTACACATGATTTGGAGCTAGCAACCATTGTTTTTGCTTTAAAGTTGTGGAGACATTACTTGTATGGAGAAACTTGTGAGATATTTACAGATCATCAAAGTTTGAAATACTTATTTACACAGAAGGAACTGAATTTGAGACAGAGGCATTGGATAGAGATGATTAAAGACTATGACTGTACCATTCATCATCATCCTGGAAAGGCCAATGTGGTAGCAGATGCTTTGAGTCAAAAATCATCAGGGATGCTTGGTTTCATACAGTGTTCCCGTGTTGGAAATATTCTTGACTTGGCATCGATGGGGATTGAATTGAAGTTTTCAAAAAGTGGAGGATTATTAGCACATGTCACAGTGACACCTTTATTGGCCGAGCGCATACGAAATTTGCAGACCAGTGATCCATTCCTTGAGAAGAAGAAACAAGATGTCCTGGATGGTAAAGAAAGTGACCTTGAAATTAAAAATGATGAATCGTTGTGTTATATAAATAGGATTTGTGTACCTAATGATCCACCCTTAAAGAAAGATTTATTAGAAGAGGCACATAGTTCTATTTACTCTATGCATCCGGGAGGTACCAAAATGTACAGAGATTTGAAAGAATATTACTGGTGGAATAATATGAAACGTGAGATTGCAGAGTTCGTAGCTAAATGTTTAGTATGCCAGCAAGTGAAAGCAGAGCATCAGAAGCCGGCAGAATTATTGCAGTCTTTGCCTATTCCGGAATGGAAGTGGGAGCATATAACGATGGACTTTGTTACAGGATTACCCCGGTCACCAAAGGGGCATGATTCTATTTGGGTGATTGTAGACCGATCGACGAAGTCAACTAATTTTCTCCCAGTTAAGACCACCTACACTGTTGACAAGTATGCACGTATGTACGTTGATGAGATTATCCGTTTACATGGGGCACCGGTGTCAATTGTATCAGATAGAGATCCAACGTTCACTTCTAAGTTTTGGCCTCGTCTCCAGAATGCCATGGGCACAAGTTTGAAGTTCAGCAATGTGTTTCATCCACAAACTGATGGACAATCAGAAAGGACAATTCAAATATTAGAAGACGTGTTACGAGCCTGTGTATTTGACTTCAAAGGTAGTTGGGATGATCATTTGCCATTGATGGAATTTTCATATAATAATAGTTATCAGTCGACTATTGGTATGGCTCCTTATGAAGCTTTATATGGGAGGAGATGTGGAACGCCTTTGTGTTGGGATGAAGTGGGTGAAAGGAAAATTTTGGGTTCTGAATTGATAGATATGACAACTGAAAAGATCAAAATGATTCGGGAACGGATAAATATAGCACAAAGCAGGCAGAAATTTTATGCAGATAAGAGGAAGCATCCATTTGAATTTCAGAAGGGAGATTTTGTATTCCTGCGTATTTCACTATGGAAAGGTGTTATGAGATTTGGGAAAAAGGGGAAACTAAGTCCAAGATACATTGGACCATTTGAAGTGTTGGAAAGAATTGGGCCCCTGGCTTATATATTAGCTTTACCTCGAGATTTATCCCGTTTATATGATGTGTTTCACGTATCGATGCTTCGTAAATATTTGGCGGATCCATCTCATCAGTTGAAAACTCAACCAATTGAACTGAAGAAAGACTTATCGTACATCGAGGAACCAATGGAAATTATTGATCGTAAGGACCAAGTATTGAGAAATAAAGTTATTCCCTTAGTTAAGGTTATGTGGTGAGCCATGGAGTTAAAGAAGCAACTTGGGAAACGGAGGATAGCATGAGGAAACAGTATCCCCATTTGTTCGGTAAGTGACCTTTATATTAAATTTCGGGGACGAAATTTTCTAAGGGGGGGAAGTTGTGACAACCCGAATATAATTATGATGAATTATATTTAAATCATGCTTATCTTATGTGATATGAATAATGTGATATTAGTATATCTAATGTTAAGTGATTATGTTTATTATAATCCTACTTTCATAAATCATGAAAGGTCGAATTATTTACATACACAAAATTTTGTTGTTTTCGGTAAAAATGTCCCTGTTTAAGGGTAGTTTTGACCTTTATAACATCACAAATGACTTGAGGTGAAAACTATATAGTTGTATACATGTGATTTAGAGTTGTAACACAACAAACGGATCATCAAATGGATTCCCGAGTAAAGAGTTATACCGAATTTACGAACAAAGGGCAAAGTTGTCCATTCCCTTTAAGTGGTATTTTGTCTTTTATTAAACCAAATGGTTTAATTTGATTGGTTGACTTGGGAGGCAGCCTTGGCCAACCTTATACCCTTGAAATATACTTATCCTTCAGCAAAAACCATCCATGAAAGGGTTTTAAGCTTAGGGAAAGAGAAAGTAGAAGTTAAGGAAGAAAAGTGAGGAGAAAAAGTGTAGAAAAATCCGTTGAAATTACGTAAAAAGCCCTGAAGGTAATCCTAACTGTAATTCTTGTTATTTATCTTATATTACTGATTTATATGATATAAATCATCATAAGTTTACGAAATTTTCAGCCCTTTATATGTATGTATGGTTATATGCAAGTTTATGTTAAGTTGAATGTAGAAACCCTTAAAATTGCTTTGTATTGAAACCCCTTGTATTCAAACTTTCATATCTCTTTGTGTGCTTCCTGTAATTGAGAAATTCCAATTGGATATGAAAGTAGGATCATACATTCATATCATATCTGAAAGTTAGAATTTATCTCCTTGTGGTTAGGCCGTAATGATGATTTCAAGTTGGTACTTGATTTCTGTTTTTATACTTCATTTCGGTATGCCCTGAGTTTAGTCAAGCTTTTGAGATAGCAAATGAAGTCAAACAATTATGAAACTTTAATTATGTAATATTAAGTATGTGTACTGAAAATGGGTTGAAATTGATGGAAGGTTATGCTGGATAAAAATAATGAAAATTTTTGGAAGTTGAAGGAACAATAGAGGAGCTTGTAGGGCAGATTTCTTGTCTTGTAAAGAAATGGCCATAACTTGCCCTAGGAAGCTTGAACAATTACACCGTCACTTGTACTAGATATTATATTCATATATGTTTTCATATTGATGAGTTTGAACCCCTGTATTTTTACAATTTAGGAATATAGGATGGTTAAGTATGTAAGACAATAATTTCAGGCCATACTGGGTACCCCATGAATGAATGTTTGTATTTCGTCCTTACAAAGGGTACTATGAGTACATGTTTCATGTGTATATACATTGAGGAGTATAATTTCATGTTTACTTGACTTTGGTTATAAATTCCTCATAAGGTATTTCCTACGGTTGAATGTCCGTAACTTTATCAACATGTATATCATTGTTTTACCTTTACCTATGTTTTATGGAATGTGACTTAATTGGAATTATATTGTTGATCTATAGCCATGGAAAGTTACATAATAATGTTTGGATAATATTTATGATTGAGGTTCAGTACTGATTTAGTTGGATTGACAGGTGTAAGGCCTAATCAACCCAGTTCAGCTCCACCAGAAGGAAACCTGAATACGTAGTTGTCAACCAAGGTGAGTGTACTCACTGGAAAGGGATATTTGTATCGTGTTGTTGGTATGATCATAATAAAATGAATATGAAATTGTTCATTTCAGTTTATCGAAATGAGGGGTTACTCCTCGATCAGGAATGGGGGAGATTTGTCTATTAATGACAAGGGGTTACTCCTCGACCAGGAATGGGGGAGAATTGTCTATTTAGACAGGATATGTGAATCATGATTCGAAAAAGATGGTCATTCATTATGAATGAGCCGGATAAGTTAATACATAAGTATATGGACATGATTTATTGCATTTAAATTCATGCAGTAGTATAGTAGTGATGCATTCACTGGGCTATTTTGCTCATGGTTCCTATGTTCACATTTTTCAAGTAACGCGATGTCACTGCCAAATCTAGGAGGTCGGGTTGGGTTAGCCAGGAATGGGAGAAACTATGATTTTGTGTAAATGTAAATTATGTAATTAAGTTAACTTATCCTTCAAGAAAGTTTTTATGGGCATGATTACTCTGATGTTGTAAAAAGGTTTTCAGTTATATGGATTTACAATGATGACTCTGAAATCAAAACTCGTGATTATGGTTTGGTTAGATTAATTATAGTTTGACTCACTTTGACTTTCAAACTTAATTATAAGTAACTGGGTCGGGGTGTGTCAAAACCCATCACGCAGAAGGCACAGTGAGCTGCACCCGAGAAGGCTAAAGCGGTAGAGAAGGAGGTCGAAAAACTGCTAGATGCAGGATCCATACGGGAAGTACAATTTCCCAAGTTGTTATCCAACCCAGTAGTAGTTCCAAAAAGCAACGGGAAGTGGAGAGTCTGCATCGACTTCACTGACCTCAACAAAGCGTGCCCTAAAGATAGTTTTCCCCTCCCAAAAATAGACCAACTAGTGGACGCCACTACAACTCACGAACGAATGAGTTTTCTGGACGCATACTCAGGGTATCATCAGATCCCCTTGTATGCCCCTGACAAGGACAAAACATCGTTCATCACAACAGTCGGATTATACTGCTACAAGGTAATGCCCTTTGGGCTCAAAAATGCAGGGGCAACCTATCAGCGGCTGGTCACCAAGATGTTCAAGGACCATATGGGAAGCACCATGGAGGTCTACATCGATGACATGCTCGTTAAAAGTAAGAGGAAAGAAAATCACTTCTCAGACCTGTCAAATACCTTTGAAATCCTCAGGAAGTACAGAATGAAACTTAATGCAAGCAAGTGTTCTTTCGGTGTCCAGTCAGGAATATTTCTTGGGTACTTGGTCAGTAAGAGAGGCATAGAGGCTAACCCAGACCAGATCGATGCAATTAACAGGGTACAACCACCTCGAACAATCTGGGACGTATAGAAGCTCACTGGTATGCTCGCTGCCCTAAATCGCTTTATCTTTAAATCCTCCGAGAAATGCAAGCCTTTCTTCCAGCTTCTGAAGGGGAATAAAATGGTATAATGGAGCCCAGATTGCTCGCAAGCACTGGTCGAGCTCAAAGCATACTTAAGCTCTCCACCACTTCTCGTCATACCACGGAAAACAGATTCATTGTACCTGTACCTCTCCGTTTCTAACCACACTGTCAGCTCTGCGTTAATATGCGAGGTTGCAGGAATCCAGCACCCTGTTTATTACGCGAGCAAGACCCTACTCGACGTCGAGCAAAGGTACCTACCACTGGAGAAGCTCGCCTACGCACTAGTAGTGGCCTCGAGGAAGCTAAAGCACTATTTCAAAGCCCACACTATCATCGTCCTTACATCGCACCCCCTTAAGGTAGTCCTGAGGAAAGCGGATTTATTGGCCAGGCTGTCTAAAGGGTCAGTCAAGCTCGGGCGATTTGACATCCAATTTCAACCAAGGACCGCAATCAAGGGACAAATCCTTACTGATTTCATAGCCGAATTCACGGGTGAGGTACCTTCCAACCAACCTCAACTACCAAGACCAAAGGAGGACTAAGCGACAGTGGGAACCTGGAAACTATTTATTGATGGAGCCTCCAATTCAAAGGGGGTAAGAGTAGGCATTGTCCTCGTTACCCCAGAAAATACAATCTTTAAACAAGGAATCAAGCTTGGATTTGCAGCCTCCAACAACGAAGCAGAATACGAAGCCATAATGGCCGGCCTCCAGAAGGCACACACTTTGGGAGCAAAGCATTTACAGGTGTTCGACGATTCCCAATTAGTCTTTAATCAGATAAATGGAGATTACAATGCAAAAGATGAAAGAATGGAAGCTTACTTCGCCTTAGTTAAAAAATTAATGGCGAGCTTCGAAGAGATCAATGTCCACCAGGTTCCCAGAGGGCAAAACAGCCATATTGATGCCCTAGCAGCCCTGAGTTTGGCAGTCGACTCCGACCTAAAAAGAACCATCCCCATCGATTTCCTCACTCACCCGAGCATCCACGATAGCAGGCTACCAGGCGGGAAACAGGTACTCCAGGTGGGATCATCTCCCAGCTGGATGGACCCCTTAAGGGACTATTTGAAGGATGGCACGCTCCCGAATGACAAGAAGACTGCCCACCAGATAAGAGTCAAAGCTGCTCGCTTTCACTTATCCCCAGAGGGAAACCTGTATAAGAGATCCTTCTCCGGTCCCTACCTCCAATGCGTTCACCCAGGAAATATCGAGCAAGTGCTACATGAGCTTCACGAAGGAGTCTGTGGAAGCCATATCGGAGGAAGGTCTCTAGCTTTTCGAGCAATAAAGGAGGGCTATTGGTGGCCATACTTGCAAAGGGACTCTACGATGTATGTCCGCAAGTGCCTTAAATGCCAACTTCACGCTCCTATAGTCCACCAGCCTGCTAGCGACCTAAAATCACTATCCAGCCCATGGCCATTCCCCCAGTAGGGAATTGATATCGTGGTACCATTGCCTACCGCCATCGAAAATCGCAAATATCTATTGGTTGCAACGGACTACTTCACCAAATGGATCGAGGCGGAACTCCTGGCGAACATCCGAGGTGAAGATATGATAAGGTTCATATGGAGAAATATAATCACTCGCTTTGGTGTCCCCAGAACCATCATCACCGATAATGGAACACAATTTGAAAGCGAATCCTTTCAGAGTTTCTATGACGAACACGGTATCAGACACCACTTCAGTTTGGTGGCCTACCCTCAGAGCAATGTCCAAGTTGAAGCTTCCAACAAAACTGTGATCGATGGATTGAAGAAACGATTGGAGCGAGCCAAAGGCGCATGGGTAAATGAATTACCACACATTCTATGGGCTTATCGAACCAATCCATAGAGAGCAACATGAGAAAGCCCATTTTTGTTGACATATGGGATGGAAGCATTCATCCCACTAGAAGCTGGTTTGGTGACAATGAGGTCCATCCTTGTTGACCAGGGATATAATGATGACGCATTGCTCACTGAGCTCGACCTAGCCGATAAGCGCCGAGAGCTAGCCCTAGTAAAACTAGCGAGATATCAGCAACAGCTCGCGAGGCATTACAACAAAAGGGTTAACCCAAGAACATTCCGAGTTGGGGACTA
This sequence comes from Sambucus nigra, assembly GCA_949130495.1. Classification (NCBI taxonomy): domain Eukaryota; kingdom Viridiplantae; phylum Streptophyta; class Magnoliopsida; order Dipsacales; family Adoxaceae; genus Sambucus; species Sambucus nigra. Next base: position 154,835,650 of record OX422218.1, read on the forward strand.
CGTTCTAAGAAAAGTCCTGGGCAGCACAGTAAAACCATCAGATGGTAAGCTAGGCCCAAACTGGGAAGGACCCTTTAAGATAACCAGAGACGATCTGCAGGGCGCCTATCACTTGGAAATGATGGAAGGCAGAGAAATACCACGAGCATGGAACGCAGCCAATGTCAAGAGATTCTATTTTTATATCTTTCTTTTATTCTTTCGTTATGTAACTAGAGGTTTATTTCCCTTGTCATTAATGAAAGTTATTTAAACGGTTGCATTCTAATAAGTAACAGCTATATGAGCTTTATCGCACATCTTTTCCAAATGACAGGCACATTGATCACTACGCCATAGCAGGGGAGCATCCCTCCTCAGGTCATCGTTATGAAACACGAGGTACCTCTTAGCATTGCCCCTGGTAATATATGAAGCCCTACAAGGGATCCTTAGGCAATATGGCCAAATTTTATACTAGTTGTCAAACCTTCTTTGGTTGAATAAAATCCTGATCGGATAAAGCATCCAACACCAGGTGTGTCCTCGCTAATTGCCACACTTAGGCCTTAGGAAGTGTGACGACACGACCTAAAAGGTAAAGTGCTGCACAATGGTATCTCGATATCATACTGGACTGGGAGGACACTTTCATGACAACACAAATTTAGAAGATCGTAAAGCAGCAAGAATATGAAGAATATGATACACTTGTTTAGTCGGCAAATTTGCCCAAAACACAAACTTTTCATTAATTCATCATACTTACAACAATGGTGATACATGTTTAGTCGGCGAACTCGCCCAAAGCATTTACACTATTAAAAATTCAAAAAGCAATAACTGGCAAAATCTCAATGGGGGTGAGGCCTCTGAGCAAGATAGTCAGCCACTCGAGCTCTCCGTCCGTCATCGGGAGCAGGAGCTAACTCTTCCTCAACCTCATTCGCATTCGACTCTAATAATTTTCGAGGGATGGCATCGATGGGGATACATCGATCTTCCCTCCGGAAGGGGTTATGCATCAGGGTAGAGGGAGAAATATCATGGCGATACCAGAGCATCGAGTTCCTTGGGACTTGCAGCTCCTTGAAGGCACTCAGCCACCCCCTGATAAAAGAAAGCTCTTCGAACTCTGACAACCTTGTTGGAGCATCTAACCAACCCTGGTCATAGCCGTCAGCCCACACTTATCGAGGACCTTTCTTGAACAAGTGCCGCAACTGAGTGACATCCCTCTGGAGCCCAGCAGTGATCACATATGCTCGATGGACATCACAATGAAGATTTTCCATCTTCCTCTCTCGAAGCTCTTCCATTTCCCTATCTTGGCTCCTAGTGCTCCTTCCAGCTTTTCATTAATAAAGGATAAAATTACATCGAACAACAAAAAGAAAGCTTACAGGCAGAAAAAGCAAAAATACAAAGGAATCCTAGAAGATAGCTAGTTAGCAACCTCAGGTTTCCCAGAGGTCGATGGTTGTTTCCCTTTGTCGGCATCAGCAGGAGCACAGCCCTCGGTAGGGGTAATCTCTATCGCCACAATGAAGGAACCATCAGCAGGGGTCATCTGAGGAACAGGGTCAGCACCTTCAACAGCTGGGGCAGGGACTTCATGCACGGTTGGCTTCGGACCCGGGTCATGCTTGTCAAATAGAGGGGAGTCGATATCGACACCGGCAGCCAATAGGGCCTTGTTTCATTCCTTCTTGAAGTTTAGACGACTAATATAGCCTATCTGAACTTCAGCATCCTCGTATGCTGCAGCCCAACCAGAATTGTATGAGTCTTCCTTGGCAGTGACAACCTCAGACTCCTTCTTCTTTAGCTCCTCAGAAAGCACCTTGTTCTCTTCCACAACGGCCAACTTTCTCGAGCAAACCAAGTCGTAGGCTTATTGCAGCTCCTTCAGATCTTTAACTGCTGCGTCCTTCTCCCAGTTAGCTGTAGCAAGAGCCAGGTCGGATGAAATCTGAGCAGCGTCAACGACTTTAAAACTAGCCTCAAGCTCTTTACCCTTCAGCTTCAGGGCAGCGTTCTCTTTCTCCAGCTCGCTATTTTTCTTCACCAGCTCATCGCGTGAATGATATAGCACGGCTGCAAGAAGGAGAAAACGTTAAAAGAAAGAAATGATGGAGTACGTAAAAACACGGGATAAAAGGAAAAATCTTACAAAAGCTAGCCTCTGACTAGCCTGAAGGTCCAATTGCTCGAACCCCACCGCCCTTTGATGATCAGCTGGGAGAACATCTCTCTCAAGCAGAGCGGGGGCCAACTGAGGGAAAATTGGAACATAAGCCCCCTCGAGCAGCGTGGACACTGGGACTAAGGCCTACCCAACCTTCGTCCTCGCTTTCACCCTCCTCTTCTCCTCCTCTCTCTCATTCTCTTTCTTCTTCCTCTCCTCTACCCTCCTCTTCTCCTCCATCTTCTTCTTCTCTTCTTCCTTCTTTCTCTCCCTCTCCCTTACCTTCTCTTCTTCCTTCCTCTTTTTCTCCTGCTCCTGAACAGAGGACCGGGAACCAGTAGCCACAGACCCAGAACTAGACTTTTTCTTCTTCGACCTCTGTACAAGAAGCATGTGCTCTTCATCATCATCATCATCCCGGATTAAGTTCATCCTCGGAGGAACCATTTCCTCGCTCGAACTGCTAGATGTGCTCAACGATTCTTGAGCTTCAGAGACCTCTCCACGATGAGAGGAACTGCTACTACTGGAGCTCCCTCCACCTAAATTGCTTACAACACCTGCGATGTCACTCTCAGAGCTGCTCTCCTCCTCATCCAACAGGATAGGGTCTGTAGTAATCTCTTTGGAGGTATCAAACTCCGGGATACTGTCCACAGGCCTTGCTATGAAACTGGAGCCAACGTTCTTGTACTCAAGCAGAAAAGTAGCAGACCTGGGATGCTCGTCGTCAGCTAAAGGCTCCCTGATATTCTAGGCCTTTTCTAATTCGGAGATACGAACCTCGCTGAGAACAGGTTCCAAATTCTTTGACCTCGCTGAAAACAAAATAGAGAAAAGTCAGAAAGATCACAAGTCAACAGAAATTGAAAGAACTGAGCAAAGTCTACCTATGTATTCTTCCCCAAAAAAGGGGACGGAGAACCTATCAGCCCTCGACCCCACAAACTGGGGGGAAAACTGCCAATTTCTAGCAAGGAAGCCCTCTTGCTAATAATCCTTATGGGAATCAGGTAGATTTACTACCAATACCCTATCAGGACTCCTAGCCTTGAGATAAAGGACACCAAAGCTAGTCCGAGAAAAGGAATAGCAAAAATAGACCTCGGCGAGCCCTAACCTAGTACCATACAACTGATTTATTCTATGTACGCCATTAACTATTTTCCACACATTGGGCGAGCATTGTGCAGGGACAATATTAAAATAGCCAAATAAATTCAAGAACAAATCGTTGGGAGGAAAAGTGAGTCCCCCCTGAGAAAACAACAAAACATGGATCCAGTGGGCATCATCTATCTCTCTAACATTTCTAGGAGGGGAAGCGCAGCACTCAATACCTACCCACTCAGGGATGTTGTAAAACTTCATAAACTCAGAGACCGACCTATTCCCAATATTCGCCATTGGAAAACCCTAGAAAGCTACAAACTCAAAGAGAAAGTGCAAAGAAAAGGTACAAGAAACTTACAAAATAGAAGATCGATTCGAACGATGAAGAAGCACGGGTCCAAACAACAAGAAAGCAATGATAATGGAGATTGAAAGAAGAAGGTACGAAGTGCTAGAACTCACAGGGGATGGAAGAGTGCTGGAAAGATTGAAACGATGGTAGAAAAGTGGCTATTTCAGAAAACCTTTAAATTTTGCATAATCATAGTGCACCAAATACGAAGCGGATGCCGCCAAAATCAACTTCACAACCTTCAAAGAGTTGCACGATGTACAAAAAGCCATTATGACGAATCATTTAAATTTACTGAGACCAAAACATGGCCCAACAAACATAGGGGCAATTGTGGGTACCCAAAACTAAGGTCATGGGTCTGGATGAGTAGCCCAATTCTGGCAGCCCAAAGTCCTAGCCCCCCACCTCTTACTTTGATTGTGATCCGGTCTCTTCCCACGTTCCCATTAAGGGAAGTTATAGGGAGAGATGGAAGATGTGGGGTAATCCAACACCCCCACTCACCTAAACGTATGTGTATATATTGAACCCTAGGTCCAGGGCAAAATGACAAGTTGTATTCTTTGTAATCACTCCCCGGGGTATATCTGCACCACCGTGGACGTAGGCACATCTTTGCTGAACCACGTACATCCTTTGTTGTGTGATTGTCATCTTACATTCCATATTCTTGATTGGTGATTGCTTTTTTCTTATCTATTTGTTTTGCATAATAATTGTCACCACAGTCCCACTTCGAAGGAAACTAAAGAGGATATATGGCTTAGATAATTCCTAAGCATCTTGGGTGATATTTGTAATACCCCGCCCCAATATTTTATTAATTTTCCTAAATAAGTTGAAATAATATGAAAACCTTGGGACTTGGATCATTATGATTAATTTAAAGGTGCAATTGACTGTTTTGGGGTCCTGATTGTAATTATTGTAAGATTGGGGGTTAAAATTGGAAATTTGGTGAAAAATGAGGAATGGATATTCGAATGAGTTTAGGTCGTTCGAACGACAAACCGAGGTCATTCGAAGTAGGAATCAAACGAGATTTGAACGAGATCACACTGAATAACATGTCCATGTTGTTCAAAGGTCGTTCAAAATACAATTCGAATGAGAATCCACTCTCGTTCGGATGAAGGGCAATTTTTGTTCGAATGAGTTTACGTAGAATTTTTAAATCGGGTTACCCTTGTGTCCTGTCACGTTTTGGTCCGTTGGATGGATGAGCCGTCGAGCTCTGGTGAGCCCAGATTGGGCAAAGTATTTTAAGGTTTGGGGATGTTTTTATAAGGGTTTTGGGTTTATTTGGGTTATTTTGGAGTGGAATAAGAGCGTGTGTGTATATGTATGTGTGTGTGTGTTGTGACACCCCGACTAATTAAATACCGGGTAGCTACTCCTTTATTAAATCAATACAAAATGTCAAGTTGGTTCAGTTAATAGCATCACTGTCGAAAACATTTTAAAGATTACTAACCACCTAGTATTTAAAAAGTAAGTTGCCAAATTTTAAGTTAAGTCTGATTAACATGCAAAGGAATAATGGAAGAATAACATAAATCCATTCACCATAACGAAGTAATGAAATAACCACAAATAGTAATAAGTCCGGAGGAAAAACTCCTCACAATAATCCCACAACTGAAAATAATATGACAAGTCTGAAACCTGAATGAATTACATGCCCGAAGTCTGAATAACTGAAATAAATGAAATATCTCTAAAAGAAATGGGCGACATGCCCTACAACTAATAAATGCTGAATATAGAGTCAAGATATATGAAGTGACTATAACAAAAGTCCTGTAACTTCCACAAACAGCTACAGCTCGTCACCTGAATGAGGATCCTAAGCATGGTGTCCTTGTGGCTGGGCACCTAAAATGGTTTTTACAAAAAAATAGATTTGAAAGAAAACGGGTCAGAGCCCGAAAGTGGAGAGTATTTTGAAAAGGGCAAGTTCTTTAATAACATTTAAAACAATAAATGCAAGATACATGTTAGGACGTGCTCTCACATGAAATACTCACCTCTCGTCTAACTGTGCACTCCTAACGTTCCTGTACCCATTCATGTGTTTTCTCATAACTATCTAGTTCAAAAGAGTTTCTAACTCTTCTACTTGGTTCACGTTTTAATTCCAACCTTAACAATTAAATAGAGAGTTCTACTTTAATTCTTGGATTCCCAATTATTAACAAAACCATTTATCGATATCTGTCCCCTTTTATCTTTTCATAACGTTACAATAACTATACACACAATTTAACATAGCAAATTCCTTTTTATTTAACCGTATATTATTCGCGTCATAAATATACAATACAAGCACACCGAGAATAAGCTGCGGTGCACCCATACTCTGCTATCTATCCCGGTACATCACGTACATAAGGATCACACATTCCGAATCTCTCAGGAATCGTTCTCAGATAACAACATCACAAACAATGGAGGCGAACACAGTCACATCACATGGGTCACGTACATACCTATGCTCCCACGATTAGCAAACTTATTAACATCCCAATAAGTCCTTCTCTGACCTATGTTCATCGAGGTACCAATCTAAATCCGGGCAACACAAGGATAAGAAGGCCCTAAGCGAACGTAAACCTCCCGTGATAGCAAGTATGGTAGGTATGTCATACACATAAAATTATATGCTAAGCATTCACACATCTTAGATATCTCAATATTAATAAAGGTATACTCTACATTTTTATACCATTATTCCAAATTTGTATATTTTACGTCTCCCGACACTATAAAAGTTAAACTGTCGACACGTCTCACGTCGTAGTTTCTTATACTTAAAACCTATCTAAAATAGATTATTAAGTTCCTATTATTCCCACATATAACATCTTTATTCCTAAGGTCCTTACTTCTGCCCCAAACCTCATTTCATCAAATTATTCAAATTTACACTATTAACCCAAATATTATCTCACTTGTCGAATTTCATTAGCTTAGAATGATTCCTCAAATTGAATTCTCATTAAGGTTCAAATTTCATAACCATGCCTACTGGTCTTCCTTAAGTTTAAGGGTATACATAAGGTCTCCAATAATATTTTCCAAGGGTTAACATCATTAAAATTTAAATAGGGAAAACTTTACTCATTCTGGGAAGGTCGATCGATCGACCTTTTACTTCGATCGATCGATCGAACGCAACAGGTATGGTTACGGACTGCTTCGTTTTGCAGTTTTGAAATCATCACAAAACATCCTTAACAAGCATGAAACTCCAAGAATACGTTATATTATCATCATACAACCATCCTACAACAGTATTAACGTTCTAAGACCAATAATTCATCATTCAAGGGCTTTGTTTGGGTCAATTCTTCATCAAGAATTTCAGTTTTCTATTTCTTTCAAGAACAATAATAAACTTCTTCTAAAATCCGTTTTTAGATCATCAATGGTCATAATTCTGAATTCATAATTCGTCCAGATTGTTTCTACATGCAGTCCCTAACATAGTTCATAGTTTTACATCTTCAAATTCATGGGTCTAATCAATCTTCCAAGATAAATTTGATAATCTCCTAAACATGGAAAGCATAGCATTGAATCAACTGGAATTAAACCACTTGCCTTAATCTTTCTCTGAATTTGAGGTTGAATTTGAAGGTTGAATCTGTCCTCTCTCTCTCTCTCTGCAAAATTCTCTTCTTCCTCTCTCTCTCTACAAGTTCTTCTCAAGGTGATAATGGAGGTGGGATTGGTTTTTGCCAAGTTATAAGGTTTCTAACTTCTCCCGTAGACCACTACCTAAATTGGGGTTGGAAATGGCTTAGTGGGTTAATACTAAGTCAGATTTTTAACTCTAATTTTCGTGGGTTTTAATTACCCAATTTCCGAAATTACCAAAATGCCCTTATAAGTTACCGGTATGGCCCAATAATGCCCCGGGACCCAAACTTAACCCCCGGCTAGTGTTTTCTGACTATTTCGACCCTTTCGAACACGTTGGTGCACTCAAAATGACCATACGGGTGATAAAAATAAAATTCACTTTTTAATTCAAATAATTATATCCCTGACGCGACTGTCACGCGCGTCCCAACAAAATTTCCCAAATTGCCGTATTTAAATCTCGCGACAATTTCAATATTTCCAATATTCATATATTGCCATATTTACACATTTCAATCAAATACTAACTCACAGATCGTTAATATTTTTATCCGGATTAATTTCCCATTAATACACATATAATTCAATTAATCCCAAAAATAAATATCACAGAAAATACGGGGTATTACATACTTCCCCCCTAATAACTGAATTTCGTCCCGAAATTCGAAACTCGAAACTCGAAAGTACCTGGTAAGAACAACTCCGGATAACGTTCGCGCATCTCATCCTCGCGCTCCCATGTGGACTCCTCGACATTATGATGTCACCACTGAACACGCACTAACGGAACGATCTTTGACCGTAGTTTCCGCTCACTTCGGTCCAAAATAGCAATCGGCCTCTCCTCGTAGGAGCTATCAGGCTGGAGATCGATGTCCTCCAAAGAAATATGAGAATGAGCTAAATCGTCTCTAAGATATTTCCTTAGCGAGGAAATATGAAACACATCGTGAATCCGATGCAAATGCTCCGGTAACCCAAGCCTATACGCAACCGGTCCAATTCGCTCAATAATAGGAAATGGTCCCACATATCTCGGTGCCAACTTCCCTTTCTTCCCGAAACGCATAATCCCCTTCATAGGAGATACTCTGAGCAAAACCTGGTCCCCCACTTGGAACTCCCTGAAGAACCTCTTCGCATCAGCATAGCTCTTCTGCCGATCCTGAGCTACCCGAATGCGACTCCCAATAAATTCTATCCACGTCGAAGTATCCTGAATCACTTCCGACCCAAGTAGTTTGTTGTCCCCCACTTCCAACCAACATGCTGGGGAACGACAAGGTCTACCGTACAACTCCTCAAATGGGGCCATGCCAATGGTGAACTGGTAGGAGTTGTTGTAAGCAAACTCCACCAGTGGAAGATACTGCTCCCATCCACCCTCAAAATCAATGGTGCACATACGTAGCATGTCCTCCAACATCTGATTTGTACGCTCGGTCTGCCCATCGGTCTGCGGGTGGTACGCCGTACTCAACCGCAACTCCGTGCCCATGGCCTGCTGAAAACTTTCCCAAAACCGTTAAACAAATATCTTGTCTCTGTCAGACACGATATTTAGGGGTACACCGTGAAGTCTCACTATCTCTGCAATAAAGAGCTGGGCATACTGTCCCGCAGTGTAGTCTGTCCTTACGGGTAGAAAATGAGCGACTTTGGTCAATCTGTCCACAATTACCCAAATGGAGTCGTGACCTCTCTGTGACGTAGGCAACCCCGTGATAAAATCCATGGATATGCTCTCCCACATCCACATCGGGACCTCTAACGGCTGCAGAAGTCCTGCCGGTCTTTGATGATCCACATTTACTAGCTGACAAGTGGCGCATTTAGAAACAAACACGGCAATATCTCTCTTCATCCCGCTCCACCAATACTGTCGTCTCATGTCTTGGTACATTTTGTCCCCATCGGGATGTACCGCGAACCGTGAGCTGGCGACTCTGCCATGACCTCATGCCGCAATTCTTCCCCTTCCGGAACTACAAATCTCCCATTGAAGCGTAATCCCCCATCTGAGCTAACGGTATAGTATTCGGCTCCCTATGCTAATAATCGGACTATCTGCTCCTGACAGAACGAGTCATCTGCTTGTGCCTTTACCACCCTCGTGACAATATGCGGAGTAACAGTCATCACCGACATAAATGATCGGGCCACTGCATCCTGGTGTCCCAACTCCTTCCACTTTGCCTTCCACACATCTGCCACCTCATCTACTGGCCTACGGCTCAACGCGTCTGCTACCACGTTAGCCTTCCCCGGGTGATATTGGATATCGAACTGATAATCCTTCACAAACTCAAGCCACCTTCGCTGCCGCATATTCAACTCCTTCTACGTGAATAGGTACTGTAGGGACTTGTGGTCTGTGAACAATCGAAATTTTTCCCCCAAAAGATAATGTCTCCAAATCCGAAGGGCAAATACCACTGCCGCCAACTCCAAGTCATGGGTGGGGTAATTCTTCTCGTGAGGCTTAAGCTTACGGGAAGCATAAGCTATGGCCTGACTTTCCTGCTGTAATACACCTCCAAGTTCTTGTAAGGACGCATCGGTGTAAACTAGATACTCAACTCTCGATCTCGGAAATGCTAACACAGGTGCTGAGGTCAACTTGTCCTTCAACTCATCGAATGCCAACTGACAGGCATCACTCCAAATGTATGGCACACCTTTACGAGTCAGATGTGTCAAAGGACCTGCTATCTTCGAAAATCCACGAATAAACCTCCTATAGTATCCTGCTAGGCCCAAGAAACTACGGATCTCAGTCGGTGTCGTGGGCTATCCCCACTCCCTCACCGCGGATACCTTCCCCGGATCAACAAATATCCCTCGGTCAGAAATAATATGCCCCAAAAACTGAACCTCCTTCAGCCAAAACCCGCACTTCTCATATTTTACATACAGCTCGTTCTGTCGTAGCGTCTGCAAAACTTGCCTCAAATGCTCGGCGTTCTCATCCTCTGTCTGGGAGTAGACCATAATATCATCAATGAAGACAATGACAAACTGATCTAGGAAATCCCTGAACACCCTATTCATCAAGTCCATAAACACGGCTGGAGCATTTGTCAACCCAAAAGGCATAACCCGAAACTCGTAAGAACCATATCTCGATAAGAACGCAGTCTTCGAGACGTCCTCTTCCCTGATACGCAACTGATGGTATCCCGATCGCAAATCAATCTTCGAGAAGAAGGAAGCTCCTCTCAACTGGTCGAATAGGTCATCGATTCGAGGCAACGGATATTTATTCCGTATCGTGACCTTGTTCAACTCTCGGTAGTCCACACACAATCTCAGTGAACCATCTCTCTTCTTCACGAACAATACAGGGGCACCCCACGGTGAAGTACTCCTCCGTATAAACCCCTAACCCAAAAAATTCTCAATCTGATCCCGTAACTCCCTCATCTCAGCTGGAGCCATACGGTACGGTGCGCGTGCTATAGGTCTCGTATCTGGTAATAAGTCTATGACAAAGTCTATCTCTCGACTGGGGGTAATCCAGGTATATCCTGAAATACATCGGCAAACTCTCTAACAACCGGAATCGAATCAAGTGGTATCACCACCTCCTTAGAGGTCTCCTCCTCTATATAGTACAAATGAGTGGACGATCCTCCCTCGGAACGAGGCATCGCCACCAAAAACATCTCCTGCCCGGGAATTACAAAGATAATACTCCTACTGAAACAGTCAATCATGGCTCGGTACGCAATAAGCCAATCCATACCAATAATGGCATCATACTCGGTCATCTCTAATACTAACATATCTGCAGGTAATACCAGACTACCAATCTCTACCCCCACTCCCCGGCATATAAAGAAAATAAGCGACCCACTCCCCAATGGTGAGTCTACACACGTCACTGTGCTCTCTGCTGTGGTTAACAACCCTAAGGCTTTCGCAAAATGTGTAGGTATAAAATAGTGCGTTGCCCCCGTATCAAACAAAACCCGACCCATAGTACCATGGATAGGAAACATACCCTCAATCGCGAGTGGTGCCTGCGGAGCTGCTGCCTGGTGGACGTTATAGACACGTCCATACTGTAACTTTCCCTGCTGCACATGAACTGCTGGAATGGCTGGAAGAGCTGACACCTGGGCTGGAGCTGGGAGGGCTGGTGGAAAAAGTGGCCTCTGTGGCTCATGTCGAGCACCCTGCTGCTGCTGCGGGGCCCTGCCCCTATCAGGACAGTCCTGGCGTTTATGGCCAGTCTTGCCACAAACGAAACACTTCCCCGGGAAGTTCCCTCCTCTCTGTCCCTGCTGCCCCCGGCCCTGGTGGTCGTTATCATTCCTCCACTGGCCCTGCTGGCCCTGCTGAAACTGTAGTTGACCATTCTGACCCTGCTGGTTCTGATGGCCATTCGGACCCTGATGGCCCTGTCGGAAACCTCCCTATCCGTGCCTAAAATTTCCAGACCTGAACCTCTTGTTATCCCCCTGTTGGGAACCCTGGTCGCCCTGTCTATGCCCCTGAACAGATTGTGCCCCACTGGCACCATTCCCTCCAGTCCTGCCCTGATGGATGGACTCTCCAGATCTCTTGCCCTCAGTCATGTGAAAGCGGTGATCCTGGCAATGGAGCAATGCAGCGTTAACCACATCAGAATAAGTGGCCAACGATAGGTTCCCCAACAAGTACTGACGAATCCTCCATGTCAACCCGTCCGTAAATTTCTGTATCTTTTTCTCTTCCGTAGGTATCTCATCTGGGACAATATTCAGCAAATTGGTGAATTCGGCCTCATACTCAGCCACAGTCTTACCCTCCTGTCGAAGGTTCATCAATTTCCTCCTCATTTCCGTGTGAACAGCAGACGGAAAGTACTTGCGGTCGAACCACACCCAGAACTCCTGAATCATGAGAGTATCTCTCTCCTCCACAGTGGTAATAGACTCCCACCACTGTAGTGCAGATCCCACTAGCTTAAAAGTAGCTAGTACCTGCCTCTGAACGTCAGTGCACTCATACATCCTCAAGTGCCTCTGTATATCCTTTCCCCACTGACTCGAAACAACAACATCGGAGCTTCCAGCAAACTCCGGTGGATGTGCTTTCTGAAAAGCATCACGTACACGTTCCCAGGCAGACGGGAATGCATATGGATGAACTGGCGCGGCAACTGGCGCCTGAGGTGGTGCCTGCTGAACTACGGCTAGTGTAGCATTTACCGCTTGGGCTACTATGGCTGCAACCTCAGCGGCGTTCATCGTGCCCCGAACTGGTGCGGGCTATGGTTCTGGCGTTGCATTCCTGGGAACCCGTGGTGCACGTCATGGAGGATTTCTTAAACAAGAATAAAGTTTATAAGTTCGCAGTTATAAACTTAAAATAGCTGAAGAACGTAGCATATACAAAAGAATACAACAGTCCTAAAATATAGGGCTCTACATCAAAGAAAGCTCAGCGGAAACATAATAAGCCGTACAGATCCTAATGGACACTAGAACCTGATGCTCTGATACCACCTGTGACACCCCGACTAAGTAAATACCGGGTAGCTACTCCTTTATTAAATCAATACGAAATGTCAAGTTGGTTCAGTTAATAGCATCACTGTCGAAAACATTTTAAAGATTACTAACCACCTAGTATTTAAAAAGTAAGTTGCCAAATTTTAAGTTAAGTCTGATTAACATGCAAAGGAATAATGGAAGAATAACATAAATCCATTCACCATAACGAAGTAATGAAATAACCACAAATAGTAATAAGTCCGGAGGAAAAACTCCTCACAACAATCCCACAACTGAAAATAATATGACAAGTCTGAAACCTGAATTAATTACATGCCCGAAGTCTGAATAACTGAAGTAAATGAAATATCTCTAAAAGAAATGGGCGACATGCCCTACAACTGATAAATGCTGAATATAGAGTCAAGATATATGAAGCGTCTATAACCAACGTCGTGTAACTTCCACAAACCGCTACAGCTCGTCACCTGAATGAGGATCCTAAGCATGGTGTCCTTGTGGCTGGGCACCTAAAATGGTTTTTACAAAAAAATAGATTTGAAAGCAAACGGGTCAGAGCCCGAAAGTGGAGAGTATTTTGTAAAGAGCAAGTGCTTTAATAACATTTAAAACAATAAATGCAAGATACATGTTAGGACGTGCTCTCACATGAAATACTCACCTCTCGTCTAACTGTGCACTCCTAACGTTCCTGTACCCATTCATGTGTTTTCTCATAACTATCTAGTTCAAAAGAGCTTCTAACTCTTCTACTCGGTTCACGTTTTAATTCCAACCTTAACAATTAAATAGAGAGTTCTACTTTAATTCTTGGATTCCCAATTATTAACAAAACCATTTATTGATATCTGTCCCCTTTTATCTTTTCATAACGTTACAATAACTATACACACAATTTAACATAGCAAATTCCTTTTTATTTAACCGTATATCATTCGCATCATAAATATACAATACAAGCACCCCGAGAATAAGCTGCGGTGCACACATACTCTGCTATCTATCCTGGTACATCACGTACATAAGGATCATGCATTCCGAATCTCTCAGGAATCGTTCTCAGATAACAACATCACAAACAATGGAGGCGAACACAGTCACATCACATGGGTCACGTAGATACCTACGCTCCCACGATCATCAAACTTATTAACATCCCAATAAGTCCTTCTCTGACCTATGTTCATCGAGGTACCAATCTAAATCCGGGCAACACAAGGATAAGAAGGCCCTAAGCGAACGTAAACCTCCCGTGATAGCAAGTATGGTAGGTATGTCATACACATAAAATTATATGCTAAGCATTCACACATCTTAGATATCTCAATATTAATAAAGGTATACTCTACATCTTTATACCATTATTCCAAATTTGTATATTTTACGTCTCCCGACACTATAAAAGTTAAACTGTCGACACGTCTCACGTCGTAGTTTCTTATACTTAAAACCTATCTGAAATAGATTATTAAGTTCCTATTATTCCCACATATAACATCTTTATTCCTAAGGTCCTTACTTCTGCCCCAAACCTCATTTCATCAAATTATTCAAATTTACACTATTAACCCAAATATTATCTCACTTGTCGAATTTCATTAGCTTAGAATGATTCCTCAAATTGAATTCTCATTAAGGTTCAAATTTCATAACCATGCCTACTGGTCTTCCTTAAGTTTAAGGGTATACATAAGGTCTCCAATAATATTTTCCAAGGGTTAACATCATTAAAATTTAAATAGGGAAAACTTTACTCATTCTGGGAAGGTCGATCGATCGACCTTTTACTTCGATCGATCGATCGGACGCAGCAGGTATGGTTACGGACTGCTTCGTTTTGCAGTTTTCAAATCATCACAAAACATCCTTAACAAGCATGAAACTCCAAGAATACGTTATATTATCATCATACAACCATCCTACAACAGTATTAACGTTCTAAGACCAATAATTCATCATTCAAGGGCTTTGTTTGGGTCAATTCTTCATCAAGAATTTCAGTTTTCTATTTCTTTCAAGAACAATAATAAACTTCTTCTAAAATCCGTTTTTAGATCATCAATGGTCATAATTATGAATTCATAATTCGTCCTAATTGTTTCTACATGCAGTCCCTAACATAGTTCATAGTTTTACATCTTCAAATTCATGGGTCTAATCAATCTTCCAAGATAAATTTGATAATCTCCTAAACATGGAAAGCATAGCATTGAATCAACTGGAATTAAACCACTTGCCTTAATCTTTCTCTGAATTTGAGGTTGAATTTGAAGGTTGAATCTGTCCTCTCTCTCTCTCTCTGCAAAATTCTCTTCTTCTTCTCTCTCTCTACAAGTTCTTCTCAAGGTGATAATGGAGGTGGGATTGGTTTTTGCCAAGTTATAAGGTTTCTAACTTCTCCCGTAGACCACTACCTAAATTGGGGTTGGAAATGGCTTAGTGGGTTAATACTAAGTCAGATTTTTAACTCTAATTTTCGTGGGTTTTAATTACCCAATTTCCAAAATTACCAAAATGCCCTTATAAGTTACCGGTATGGCCCAATAATGCCCCGGGACCCAAACTTAACCCCCGGCTAGTGTTTTCTGACTATTTCGACCCTTTCGAACACGTTGGTGCACTCAAAATGACCATACGGGTGATAAAAATAAAATTCACTTTTTAATTCAAATAATTATATCCCTGACGCGACTGTCACGCGCGTCCCAACAAAATTTCCCAAATTGCCGTATTTCAATCTCGCGACAATTTCAATATTTCCAATATTCATATATTGCCATATTTACACATTTCAATCAAAAACTTACTCACATCTCGTTAATATTTTTACCCGGATTAATTTCCCATGTATACATATAATTCAATTAATCCCAAAAATAAATATCACAGAAAATACGGGGTATTACATGTGTGTGTGTGTGTGTGTGTGTGTGTGTGAGAGAGAGAGAGAGAGAGAGAAAGATATAAAGAGTGTGGGGGTGTCTTCATATTTGTGAATATTTCCACATTGTGAAACCATATCCAACTAGTCTTCCATAAAGTCCAAGCCCTAGACACCCATTTCCACCATTTTTGGTCATAGCTACGAATTATAGAGGTGTTGTTTGGGGGGGGGGGGGGGGGGGTTGAAGATGATGAAGATAGAATATTCATGGAGATTGAAGAGGGTTTTTGATCGAACATTCATGGAAGCAAGCTTGGTGGAGCTAGGCAACCCCTCTAAGGCCACCTAGGGAGATGGGAGGTTGCCATCTTCTTAGACATTTCATGCCTACCATTGTTGGAGCTCCATTTGAGGTGAAAACATTTACTCTTAGTTTAAGACTCTATTATGCATATTAATGGTCTTGTTATTAAAATTCAAGAGTAGAATCCATACGGATAAAATGATGGGTTTCTAGTAGATTTGGTATTAAACATTTTTATGGAATATAAATGTTGGTAAAATATTTTTTTATTGGAAATAAATTATGAGTAAATATTTCAAAGTCTTCTTAAAATAAAGATTAGGATTTTTATGAAAATGGTGAAGTCCTAGAAATTTGATGTTAAACATTTTATAAAATAAAATGTTTGAAAAATAATATTGATCTTGCTAAAAAAATTTAGAGGAAATACTTGCTAAAAATGAAGACTTTATGATAGTTTGCCATTTGTTGAGTTTGAAGAAATAAAAATGTTTTGTGTTTTGAAAGTGCATTTTTGCAAGTAATATGAATTTCTAGAATGAAATGTATGTTTAACCCATTTAATTGGATCTTAGGATTTAGAACCATCTTCTCAATCATATAAACTTACAGTATTTTGATAATGGACATATAAACAAATTGAAAGAAGGTTTTGTTGAGTTTAAACATGAAATTAGAAAAAATAGAAATTCTAGCCTTCAAAGCGTGTGAAAAGGGGTTAAAGGTGTGATGAGTATAAGGTTGTAATAAAAAAATGGTATTTTTCTTATAAAAGTAAGTGTAATTCGATTTCTTGGGTACATAAAGTAAATAAATGTCAAATTTGGAAAAGTGATTAGTAAAAGTGTTGAATAAGTATTAATGGTTAAAACATTGGGAAGTTGGTGTGTGTAACTTAATAATAGTTTGAGAGATTAACACTTTTGAAATCGGAAAATAAATAATGCGATAAATATGTTTACAACTTGAAAGAATATTACTCCAAATGGTAAAAAGGTGTTTATATTGTTAGTGGGGTAACTTAATGGAGTTTTGAGAAATAACACTTACGAAATGGAGGAAAGGACAGGTCTGGAACAAAAAGGGTAAAATGGTAAATTTACGTAAAGTGGAACATTTTTATGAAATAAAAATATTGGAAAAGGTGTTACACAAAATGATAATTGGACATGATTTATAAATAAAATCAAAACTAAAGTCTAAAGGACATGAAATGATGATTGAAAAAGTGTAACACACATTGGGGTGAAACCCCAAGTTTTGGCTTCGGCCAGGTAAAAGGGAAATCTGAAGTAATGTGGACATTTGTAAAATATTAAAACACATAAAAAGGAACTCAGATGACATCGGGATAATTAAGTAGGGCCTCAAGCCCTAAGTGAAACACCCAAAATCACTGGCCAGAGCTTATGGTGGTGTCACCTGCGGTGTGGAGCCCGCTAAAGTATGCGATTTATTGGAAGATTTTGAGAAAAGATAAAGGGATAAGGAACAAGTCAAGAAATGAGTTGTGTGGTATAAAAAGTGTTAAGACAACCTAACTTGAATGAATTAATAAATGTTCAGGTAAAGGTTAAAGTGGATAAGAAACGTGTAAATTGATTAATGCCCACAAAGTAAAGCAGCAGTAAAGTATAGTGGTTAAACGGGTTAGTTAAGTAATCTAAGAGGGTTTAACCATAATTAACACAAGGGTGTGTTAAGAAAGATTTTCAAAAGTTTAAGTATTTTCTAACATGGTGTTCGTGTGTGTTGGAAAGGGTGATTTTCAATGAAAATACTAATGTGAATTGGTTTAAATGAAAATGGTGATTTCGGCAAAGAAAGGGGTTCTGTTTAAATAAAGTGAAGTTGTTCAAGTATATAGTCATGTGTGTTAAGTAAAGGGATAAATTGCAAGCTAAGAAAGAGGAAATTATTTATCAGATTAAGGTAATTTAATCGGAATAAATCACATTTTTATGAAATAAAAATGGTTTCGTGCATTAAGTATATATATGTATATATATAAGGTAGTTGCATTTGCACGTAGGTATATAACATGATAGAGCCTTCTTTCTGCCGTTAGATTTTATATTGTATTTGTATATTTCTCACCGAGCATTCATCTCACACCTCATCTTTGTTACGGAAGGTTGGGTATGGGTCATATTTTGAGAGCGTCACACAGGTAAGTACTCTTTTTTTCCGTTATTAGCTTTGTATGCTTGGACTCTGGGGATTCTTTCCATAAGTCCCTCACGTAGTTTGATTTGAAATTGGAATAGCAGGCTAAACAAGTGAAACATTAATTAAATAAAACCAGATTAGCAACATTATATAGGTTGTTTCGTTGCACTTCATGCCTAACGCTCGGTTCAGATCGGGTTGACTACGGGTAACCCATAAATTCGGGTCGGGGGATTACAATAATGAGGTGTGATTACAAGTTAGAGAGAACCCATGACCCATAAAAGTGTGAATCACATTGAGTGTAGGTTTCAAAATACAATAAGAAGGATATACGTTTATGACCAAGTTTATATCGGATAACATTTGGTTAGTGCTTCTACTAATACGAAACAAACTGCTGTGTAGATAAGATGCAAGTTGGATACATGGCTTTGAAATGAAGTGGAAGATTGTTGGGGTTTTATTATTATAACCCTGTATGATGTATACTTTTAAACTTTTAATTAAAGGTGTGTCAGTTCATTTTGAAATAAGAATCATGTTTGCCAGAATGATTTATATTTATACTTTTAAATATATTGATTCCTATAAATGTTCGTAAATTGTACTCATTTGGAACTCCGGTGAGTTAGGTTTAGTTTGATCATCGGAGATCAAAATTTTGGTTCTAGTACAATTGAATAGTTCACAACCTAGATAGGGAGTTGACATCCTATTAAAACAATTGCGGTGCAATCCTAGTGGTTTATCTTATACTGCAGGAACCTGTCTGGTGGTTTGATAAATTGTTCGATAGATCGACATTGTATTTTGATAGGTACATCCAAAGAGTGTATTAAAAAGGGCCGCCACCCATGACATTTGAGTCTAGGGGTTATCTTGACTAGACTCGGGCAATCTCACATCATTTACAAAGGTAGCATAGATTATTTATAAGAATCGAGAATTTTTCAACCCTTTTTTTTTTTTTTGGGAAATTAGATGTATATATAAAAAAAGAAGAATACACAGAGGAAGGAACCTCAAAGATCAAAAGGACCCCGGGGCATACCCCGGAGCCAACCAAAAAGCAAACAAAAGATTAGCTCAACAGCCTATTTTCAGGGATGTTCCAATACATACAAGCCATCCAGTTAGTGTAATTTCTTCTATCCTTCTTCCAAGTAAGAACTTTGGCTTTAACCATGTTTTCAATACCCTTCACAACGGTGTCTAGAGAATTGAAGACATGCTTAAAGCACCTCGAATTCCTCTCCATCCAGATGCAATAGATCGTAGTAATGAAGGAAAGGGATCTAATCTTGTCACATAAGGAAATAGTAGAGTGGTTAACAGTGGCCAAGGATAACTCTCTATTCCAACTTTGAAACTTCCTATACCGCTGATTTCTAAGCATCACCTCCTCCCATATACTCTTGCTAAGGCTGCATTGAGAGAACAGGTGGTTATAAGTTTCCCTCTTAGAACCACAAATCCCACACAGGTCATCCTCAGAAATACCCCATTCAAATAATTTGTCCTTAGTGTTGATGGCCTTTCGAAATACTAACCAAGCAATGAAGGAACACTTAGGAATGCAAACCTTACTCCAAACAAATTTGCTCCAAGTAACAGTAGGCTTGTGGGTCTTCAATAGCTCCCAAGCAGATGCAATGGTGAAGGTCCCTTTCTTGGAAGGAAGCCAAACCACATAGTCATTTCCCTCAAGAATTGCAGGTAAGCTAGCATTCTTCACTTCATTTAATTCCCATGTCACAGTTGAGGGCCATCTCCACTCCATTTGGTGGATGAAATCAGAAACTTTAGCTTTTAGACTACTAGCTGAGTCATACACAATGTTGTTCCCATAAAGGGGAAACAATGGCCCATTAGGATGCCACAAATCATACCACATAAAGGTTTGAGTCCCATTCCCAATGATTGTTTTGATTTGTCTTCTAAACTTTTCTCTTATCTTAAGAATTTTCCTCCAACTCCATGATGCATCATTTGGTATACTCAAAGCCCATATGCTCCTCCCTTTAATTTTGTATATGTTGCACCACTTAATCCATAAACTATCCTTCTTACTGCATAGATTCCATAAGTGCTTAGCCATGGCAGCAATGTTCCATGTCTCTAGACTCTTGATATTTAGCCCTCCTTCCTCTAGAGACACACAGATGTCCTCCCAAGCAACTTTAGCACCTTTACTGTTAGTCTCATCCCCTTTCCATAGATAATTCTTCATAACTTGCTCAATCTTCTTTATTATGCTTTTAGGCAAAATAAAAGTGCAAGCCCAATAAACTTGTATGCTGAAAATGACAGTCTTCACAAGGAGGAGTCTACCTGCAAAACTTAAAAACTTATTAGTCCAGCATCTGACTCTCATGGTGATCCTATCCACCAGGATCTGGCAATCCTCCTTTTTCAGCCTAGTAGTAATGAGAGGCACCCCAAGATATTTGAAGGGGGGGTGCCCATGTTGAATGCCCAAGATAGAAGAAATCTCCTGAATCCCATCCATATTGATCCCAGCAGTGAAAAGACTACTTTTATCTAAGTTAACCATAAGTCCCGAATAGGAACTAAATTCAGCAATGGCATCCTTGACAATTCTGCAGGACTCTTTATCCCCACCCGTAAAAACAACCAAGTCATCAGCAAAACTAAGATGGGTGAGGGACATCTCCTTGCATTTAGGATGATGTTTGAAAAGGGCAGATTCAGTAGCTTTGGAGATAATCCCTGTGAATGCCTCCATCACAAGCAGGAACAGATAGGGAGATAGAGGATCTCCCTGTCTAAGCCCTCTTCTACCAGGAAAAAACCCATTCAGCTCACCATTCAGATTTATAGAGAACCTGGTAGTGGTCACACACATGGTAATCCACCCAATGACCTTAGAGGGAAACCCAAACTGCACCAAAAGATTAATCAAGAAATCCCAGCTAACCAAATCATATGCCTTGAGCATATCAATCTTGATAACACATCTAGGAGGGAGGGAGTCCCTATGATAGTTCCTCATCAACTCTTGGAGTAAGAGGATATTGTCTGCAATAGACCTTCCTTCCACAAAAGCAGCTTGGTTATTGCTGATAAGGATAGGCATCAGCTTCTTAAGCCTACGAGTGATCACTTTGGATATGCATTTGTAGATGGTGTTACAGCATGAGATAGGTCTGAAATCCTTCATAGAAACAGGTGTAGATATCTTAGGAATTAAAGCCAAGGCAGTACAGTATCAAAGAAGTACTTAATTGCATCACACACATCATCCCCCACAAGTTGCCAGTTTTCTTTAAAGAAATGGCTATTGAAACCATCAGGTCCAGGAGCCTTGTCAGACCCAATTGCAAACATAGCTGCCTTAATTTCATCATGGGAGACATCAGCTTCTAATAACTCAGCTTGGTGAGAGTTGAGTTTAGTCTTTATTACCTCCCCAAGAACATCATCAGCATCCACACACTGCACCCTATTCCCAAACAGATTCTGAAAGTATCTCACAGATTCCCTAGCCACCTTCTCTCTTCCTTCCACCCTCACCCCCATATCATTCTCAATGCTCACAATTTTCCTTCTAGCCAAGTTTTGATTAACCTTCTTATGGAAGAAGGCATTGTTCTGATCACCAAGCTGCAGCCACTTAGTCCTAGCCTTCTGCCTTAAGAAAGACTCTTCATCATTCCTCATGTAAGTGTACTTCTCCCTCATCTCTTTCTCCTCCATTTGGATCTCCTCATTGGAACCATCAATGTCCAAAGCTCTCTGAAGGTTATCCAGCTTACTCTTTATGTCAGATACCTGAATGGAGATTCTGTTAAAAAACTTCTTATTAAAATTCTTCAAGGATACTTTCACTCTATTCAGCTTCCTAAACAGCCTCATCATCGGGTTACCATCCATCTCAACATCCCATGCCTCAATAAGAATGGGCATGAATTCCTGGTGGTTCATCCAGAAATTAAAAAACTTGAAAGGCTTAGGCTTCCAGTTGCTACTGTAATCTAGAAGGGTAATAATAGGGCTATGGTCTGAGATTCCACACGGCAAGGTGATTGCCTGAGAGTTAGGAAATACATCAGTCCATATGTCATTGTGCAGCACCCTATCAATCCTTGATTGCACATTATTGCAGCCCAGCTGATTTTTATTCCAAGTAAACCAAAGCCCACTATTTGCCATGTCATCTGCATTTAGATCCCTTAAACAGTTATTAAATTCATCAGTAGCAGCAATGTCAATGCCATTAATGCCTTTTTTCTCATCCTGATTTCTAACAACATTAAAATCACCCATGAGAATCCAAGGCCTATCATTAACCACACCTTTGTTCTCCATAAGAAAATCCCATAGGCTCCTTCTATTTTCAGTCATGTTGTCCCCATAGATGAAAGTGGCATAAAAGGAATAATTGGTTCCTATAATATTCACATTGCAAAACAAAGCTTGTCTCTGAGTACCAACCACCTCAATACTTAGAATCTTGGGATTCCATCCCACAATCACTCTAGCCACCCCACCTTCCATAGGGCAGTTGTGAACATACTCCCACTGGTAAAAACACATACTTTTAACATTCTCTAAGTTATTCCTCCTGATCTTAGTCTCAACTAAACAAATCAGATCTAGCTTATTATCCTTGATCAACTTATCCACTTCAATTTGTTTATGGGAGGAATTGAGCCCCCTAATATTCCATGTTCCCATCTTGGTCATCGAAATTTATTTGATTTGTTGCCTGATCTCCTCTTGTCATTCTTGTTGCTCCTGAACACCCCTTTACCATCCACTCTATCCCCCTTGTCAAACTCATCTACTGCCTTAATTTTCAGAACCAACCCAGATGGAACAGGGGTAGTAACCATAGTCAACTCATCTTTGTCTATCTCCAGACCTTCTGAGGGGTTAGAGGTCATAGTACTGTCAGTATTACTGCCCTCCACACCTGGTTTTCCTTGTATTGTCCCCCCACAGTTATCTAGTTCAACAGGAGAAAGGTTCTCAGAGTTCCCAGCATGATGGCCTTTGAGCTGCACTATAGGCTCATCCTCTATTGCAGCCTCTAATATGTCAAATTGATTATGAGTTGTAACTTTAGTAAGGTCAATATTCCTCCTCCCCTCTTTTGCAGCCTTTCCTTCTTCAATTAGAGCTCCTTTTTCCAACACTCCACTAATGGCATTATCAGTACCTGTAGGGGTTTTGATACCCTTATGTTGAACTTGAGTCCACCCTTCTTCAAGGGCCTTCTGAACCTCTATCTTACTTTTGTATGGGAACACCTCCACTCTATTATTTATTGCCACCCATGCCTTCTTAGCCTTAGGACAGTTAACCATTCCATGCCCAAATATGCCACACTTGACACATGAAGATGGTTTTTCTTGATACTCCACTCCAACCTCAGCATATGATCCATCCTCCATTCTAACTTCAATGACTTTGGGATAATCTTCCATGACTTTTAGTTCCACACATATTCTGGCAAAACTTATTCTTTGCATTCCTTCTGTAATAGTATCAGCATACAATGGAATTCCAACTGAGCTAGCAACATAGCTCAACCCCTCCTCTGTCCATAATTGCATAGGGATATTATGGAACTTCACCCAGACAGGGATCTTTGAGGTTGAATCTTTAGCAAAAGAGAAATTTGGAGTCCATTTCTGGATGATAATTGGGTTTCCCACAAAATGCCATGGCCCATTGTCAATGACCTCATCCCTCATACTAGCATTCTCAAACATGAAAAAGTAATTGCCATTATTATGCCCCACAATTTTTTGGAGGCCAAATTTATCCCATAGTCTATGGGCAATATTGCATACCAGAGTGTAGGGCAGGCTCCTTCCAAGGAAGCATCCAACCATACTATTTTCCCATTTCTCATAACCACATGTAGCCACTTCCAGAGGTGGGGATACAATGATCCTTTTATCAGTTATTGAAGGGGCATGGTATGTTAATCTAAACTTTGGGTATCTCTTATCAGCAACAACATCCTTCCATGATTTATCCCCAGCCTTATTTGGGGTAGAACAGGGTATGGGTCCAGCTGCATTCTTACTAGTACCTTCTTTTATACATTCCTTTTCTTCATTCTTGCATCTCTCCCCAACAGAGTTGGAGCCTTCTTCTCTTTGTACAATTCCTCTAACTTGCATAATATCCTCATAGGAGAAGCCCTTCATTTTCAGAAATTCGTTATACTTCTTCTTCTCTTCACTCCAATCATCCCATCCAGGTTCATGTATGGAGGTATCTGGGATATTGCCTACATTTCCTCCAGAGACCACAACTTGGCCATCTTCAAATTCATCCTCATGAGCTGAACACAAGGGAACTTCCACTGCGTCATAGGGAATAAATTTTGCTGTATCCAGAGGGGTATTGCGTAACTTTGACTGCCCAGACAGGGCAATAGTATCTTGCGACTGGGAGGCATTGAAATTCCTATCTCCACGTGTGGCCGGAGGCAGGTTGTTCATGGTGGCTCAGAGGTTTGTGTTACCTGAGATGATGCCGGCGGGATACTTTAGTTGTTTAGGGTTCAGTTTGGCTGAAGGTTTTTTAGAGAGAAGAGGGAGCATTTTGGTTTTTGGTCAATCTCAACCCTAATTTACCTACGGCCATGATTTAAACCCTCATAAGTTGTGTAAAATGAAAAGTAATCTAAAGAAGAAAGACACTACATTTAAAAACCTATATTATTTTTTACTTAGACCCCTTAAAGATTTAGTAAATTACAAAAGAGCGTCTGAAAGTTTCAAAGTAAGATAACTTGAGGTATATTTAACCCCTAAATCCCAACTTTACATCAAATTAATCCTTTAGACCTTTATTAACATAAAATTATAATTTCAACCCTAGAAGGTTTTTGAAATTAGAAAAATACCCTTATACTTTAAAAAAAGTACACTTTTTAGGCTATAAAAGTAAATATACCAACAATTAAGGACCAACCCAAAAAAACTTATTGAGTTCTAGCTTAACCCATGTCCACATGGTGCTACACCTAAGCACAAGAGGTTAAAACTCACATGAGAACACCACAAACCCATGTGTAATACAATTACCCATGAACAAAAATTCACCTAAACTGATTCAAGTCCACCTCATATGAGTTCCAGTCAAATCCTCTCATGATGTAGTATAAATACTCCATGATCCTAACAGTAAAAACTCACCCTACAGTTCAGTTCCAAATCTAAAAAATTCTCCCAAATCAGGTACCTTGTCATTTTATGCTTCATTTTCAATTCTTTCAATTCTATTACTTTTTTACATAGTTAATATAGATAGAACAATCATAATATGCAAGCTTTTACGTGTAGAATGACCTAAAATAGGAAAATATGTGGAAACACCATTAAAGCTTCATCTTTAATGGTGTATTGATATAATGCATTAAAATGTGATTTGAAGCCACATATAACTTTCATTATAACCTAAGGATCTCGAGTGTAATGGTTAAAAGCCATGAGTGTTCATGTAGAGATCAAATCAATCAAAAGTGTATTTTGAACTCAAAAACAAAAAATTCGAAATTCTCATCTTAGTCTTTGAAACCAAAACCAAAATACTCTCACATATAGTAAAAGCAAACCCAAATTCATAGGATACCTGTCCATACTATAGAAATCCACGACGATCACGTCCAATTTAATAAAAAAACATGATTTTGGAACTTGAGTTATACTGAATATCAATCAACAAAACTTATATATTTTGATTCCTCGTGAAAAATTAGGTTAAGTTTATTAAGGAATCACCTCCAATGGTATTGAAACGAAGGGGAAAACCTTGGTAAAAAATTGAAACCTTAAAAAGTCAAAATCGAGAGGTTAAAGATAAAGACTTTTTTCAAAGACCTTGACCACGTGCGTGAGAGTGCGTCGTTGTAACACCCCGCCTAATTAAATACCGGGTGATTAGTCCTTTATTAAATTAACATCAAGGTGAACGGTTGGTTCATTCTCAGCATCACTGTCGTAAAATAATTATTACCAATATAAACACCCTAAATAATTAATCTAAGTGTCAAAACCATTTAAAACCTCATTTTTTTCCTTTATTATATACCAATAAAAAACTTTTTAATACCCCACAGTTAAGAATTACATAAATACTAAGGATGGCAATTTACACACAAGAATTAAACCATCTATATAATCCAAACCAAGTTTAAGAATCATAAATGAAATCATCCTGACAAGAGTTAACTCCCAAGGAGTATTGAATACCGAAAATATAAATGAACATAAATCTTTGATAAGATCAAAACGGAATAGGAAATCGGGTGACACATGCCCTAACTATGAAGATCTAAAGTAGGAACTGATTCAATGACGAAGTCGTCTAAAGCAAGGGCCTGTAACTCCCACATAAGATGCAACACGTCCAATCCAAAGAACCTAAGCATGACGTCTCTGTGGCTGGGCACCTGTAATACATACATATATATACAAGAGAGAAAGAAATGACAGAAAACGGGTCAGAGCCCAAGTTTAAAACAGTTTAAAAAATAGTTTAGCAAGAATTTAAAATGCTTACCGATTAATATCACAACCATGTTAGTATGCGACACTCTCTTAAGAATCATCACCTCTCATCTAGTGTGCACTCCTACCGTACCTCTAGGACATCCTACTTATAGTTCCCACGCTAACTAGATTAACCACATGTATCCATTCTTTATAGCCCAGATTATTCCCACGTATTAATCTTATAATACATATAATGATGTTATAAACATATATATATCCATTTAGATTCAACATGGATAAGTCCCTTATTAATTCAATTCAACCAAGTGTTTTCATACATAACTATCTTACATTTCTACTTTAGCCAAATAGTAGATATCATCTCATGTATATATATATATATATATATATATATATATATATATATATATATATATATATATATTCACTATATTATATATATACTATACTGCAACTCGAGACACAACTGCCGTGCTGCATTACTCTGTTATCTTGTCCCAATACATCACGTCGTTGTATAGGGGACTATTGGTTCGGTACAGATTCCTCGAACCACAAATATCAACAGAAAAATTGGAGGTGAACATAGTTCTCATACCCACGGGTCACGCACATACCTACGTTCCCATAGTCAGCGGACTTATCAACTCACCGATAAGTCTTTCATAGTCCTATGTACTCGAGCGACAAATAAAAAATCCCATGGATTCATCAGGATATGACTTCCGTCACGCGCAAACCTCCCATCGATAGCAAGTAAGATAGGTATGTCATACACAGATACATAATATATGAACAATCACAAAGTCATACATATAAATATTCATATGTTCCAAATTAGGTTCGCCCATGACCCATAATTGTTATTATCCATTCTCAACACAAATTTTACTCAATTATTTCTCATAACGGATTCGTCTCTTTTATTCTCATTTATTATTTACTTCGTTGTTACTTCTCATCTCTTGAAGTATTCTTTCTCACTAAGTATAAATTTCAGTAGGTATACCCTCACTTACCTTCTAGTCTAAATCTTTCACGAGTCTCAATCTTTTAGTAAACGTACGCACAATTCCCAATGTATAAATAACTCCCCGTTAACCCAAAATTTCATCTCATATTAATTTCACTCAACTGAGTCTACTTAGACCCTATTGGTCATCTTCATAACCCATTATACCCTATCAATGACAATCAAGGGTTCCTAAGCATTTTAACTAGACTAAACAAAAAGGGGAAAAATATGCAGTTTTCCAGGAGGGGTCGATCGATCGATGTTCTGCCCAGTTTTTTGCAATATTCAACTTACGGGTTCAACCATTTTAACCCCTCCAAACCTCTATAATTTCATCCCAAACTCCAATCAAAGTAATCCAAGTGTATAAACAATCTACATAAATAAGTTCTAACGTAATGACATCAATAAATCCTCAACGAATCAATCAAAAGGGGGTTTAATCTCAAATCTCTTTATAAAACCAAATTTTGCATGAATAATCACCACCCTCTAATTTAATCAAGATTTTCTTCCCAAATATTATAATAAATTCATGGGTAATCCTCTACATATGATCAAGATTTTAGACTACATGGATTCTCCCTACAACATATATGAATTCTCTTCCAAAATATATAATTCTTCAATTAAAATATATGATTTACATTCCTAGACTAACATGAAAGGTATATTAACATGGAAATTAGCAAGATAGATACTTTCCTGGGATTCAAGGATACGATTTATTGATGAAAATTATATGGATGCGTTCCTCATCATGCGATCTACGTTTTGGTGGTGGTGGCGGTGAAATCGGGTGAGTTCTAGGCCTTGGATTGCTTGAAAAACTCTTCACCTTCTTCTCAAATCTCTTCACCTTCTTCTTTAATCACTTCACCTTCTTCTCTAATGGTTGGCTTAGGCTTTGTGTTTGTTAACCCCAAGAGATAACTCTAAATGGCTAATAAATAATAAGAAAATTCGTGGGTTTAATTACCCAAAAATACCAAATGTCTAAAATACCCTCCCGGGGTGTCAATTAGGCCTAAAAACACCCCGAGACCCAAACTAAACCCCCGAGTACACTTTTCTGACTATATCGACCCTTCCGGACACTTTGGCACACTCAAAATGACTATACAGATGACTTATAATTTATTCACTTTAATAATAATAATTTAGACCTGACACGACACAGGCGCATCCCCAATTAAATTTCCATAATTGCCATTTTATTCACTCGTGACAATTTTAATAAAATCAATCTCATATATTACTCTTCTCATCCAGTAATATTCAACAAATTTCCAATAATTACTAACTCTCGTCACTCCAGTAAATATTTAAAATAAAATGCCCGATTAATATTAAATTAATATCTCAATTAAATTCAATAAATCCCTAATTTTAAAAGCCATAAAAATACGGGGTATTACATACTTCCCCCCTAATAACGGAATTTCGTCCCGAAATTCGGAAAAATAAAGGGTAACTGGTAAGGACAACTCCGATTATTAATCTAACATCTCATGTAATTTCCATCGTACCACCCGTATAGTACATTACTGAATACCCCCACTATTGTGATACTCCAAGCCTTACCATTTAGTTTAAATTATCTTGAGTTGAACTTTACCTAAGTCATCAAACAACTATATCTGGAAGTCATAACTTCTACTTTCATTAACCTCAAGAATACTTACTGTGTCACAAATATGGAAAATACTACAATCCAACCATCCACGGCGCCCGTACACCCAATGTGTGTACATTCCATCATAAGGTCTAAATGAATGTGATTCCTCTGTAAGGTTACCCTTAATTAACTGACTACTTATTCTATAATTCGTATTTTTATGATTTCCACATTCTCATTTGGCGATTCCATTTGCCTCAAATCATGCTACAACTCATAACTCTCTGATTAATATATATATATATATATATATATATATATATATATATATATATATATATATAGATAATGACAAAGGTTATAGACTCATATTCTAATGACCTAACTTACTTTGACTCCCAACGTTCTTTAGTTTCATGTGTAGGGTGTCTCGCAGAGCGAAATCCAAACAAGGAACCCCCTCGATACAATACTACCTAAAATAGTCGCTCCTCAAAACTCCTCGGGTCCTTAGTCTATAGTATATAACATCCCAACAGGTTTTATCTATTAAAAAAAGTCTACTTATTCACTCTCGTATCAAAGACAATACGATGGCTATAACGATCATTCTTAGTCTCATATACAACAAGTCAATCCATGCCGATAATCATATCCTACTCGGATATGTCTATAACAAGTAAATCCCTGATAAAATTAAACTCACATCATGATATATAAAAATATTGATAGGCATCCCATACCCATCGGTGAGTCTACATAAATAATAGTGACAATCGCCAAGTCTAGTAACCGTATGGTCCACGCAATTCTAATAGCTACAAATGAATGTGAGGTCCTAATGAAAATCATTATTCGCCCCATAATTCCATAGATAGAAAATGTACCCTCATTCGCGGGCCGTGGTTGTTGACTCCCACTATTATAACTTTGC
Source organism: Sambucus nigra (assembly GCA_949130495.1). Classification (NCBI taxonomy): domain Eukaryota; kingdom Viridiplantae; phylum Streptophyta; class Magnoliopsida; order Dipsacales; family Adoxaceae; genus Sambucus; species Sambucus nigra. The sequence goes on from OX422218.1 coordinate 154,865,859, forward strand.
TCCGATGAGTCAAGAAAAATTTTACCCCAAATTTTCAGTTCTAGTTAACCACACTCCACTATATTTCCAAGCCTTTGAATATATTTCTTTCGTTGGGCAACACACCCAATTCCCGCATTTCAAGAACTTCTACTGATGACTCTCCTCAATTTTCCATTTGACCCTCTCCCAAGCGTACTACGTTGGGTGAGTCTAATTTGGCATCACCTTCGACTATAGCAGGACTTGGAATTTGTAGTTTGCGTCCTAAACATCTTTACAGGCTTGGCCTCTCGTGCCATACTAAGGGTGACCTCGACTACGGTCATCATCCTCGAACATACTTCATAACCTCCTAAGTACGACCTCCATTATCCGTCCAATGGACCTCATCTGCCATACTTCATTGTTAGAACAAGTCTGAACGCAAATAAGATTCACTAATATATACGTTATAGCAGGAGAACGGAATCTTACCATAGAAATCAACAATCCTAAACATAGGGCTCTATATAAAACAAAGTAACGCTCAGCTGAAAGTATAGTAGGTCGTACAGACCCTAAAGGACACTAGGACCTGATGCTCTGATACCACCTGTAACACCCCGCCTAATTAAATACCGGGTGATCAATCCTTTATTAAATTAACGTTAAGGTGAACGGTTGGTTCATTCTCAGCATCACTGTCGTAAAATAATTATTACAAATATAAACACCCTAAATAATTAAGCTAAGTGTCAAAACCATTTAAAACCTCATTGTTACTTTATTAGATACCAATAAAAAACTTTTTAATACCCAACAGTTAAGAATTACATAAATACTAAGTATGGCAATTTACACACAAGAATTAAACCATCTATACAATCCAAACCAAGTTTAAGAACCATAAATGAAATCATCCTGACAAGAGTTAACTCCCAAGGAGTATTGAATACCGAAAATATAAATGAACATAAATCGTTGACAAGATCTAAACGGAATAGGAAATCGGGCGACACATGCCCTATCTATGAAGATATAAAGTAGGAACTGATTCAAGGACGAAGTCGTCCAAATAAAGGGCCTGCAACTCCCACATAAGCTGCAGCACATCCAATCCAAAGAACCTAAGCATGATGCCCCTGTGGCTGGGCACTTGTAATACATACATATATATACAAGAGTGAAAGAAATGACAGAAAACGGGTCAGAGCTCAAGTGTAAATCAGTTTTAAAAATAGTTTAGCAAGTATTTAAAATGCTTACCGGTTAATATCACAACCATGTTAGTATGCGACACTCTCTTAAGAATCATCACCTCTCATCTACTGTCCACTCCTACCGTACCTCTAGGACATCCTAGTTATAGTTCCCACGCTAACTAGATTAACCATATGTATCCATTCTTTATAGCCCAAATTATTCCCACGTATTAACCTTATAATACATATAATGATGTTATAAACATATATATATATATATATATATATATATATATATATATATATATATATATATATATATATATATATATCCATTTAGATTCAACATGGATAAGTCCCTTATTAATTCAATTCAACTAAGTGTTTTCATACATAACTATATTACATTTCTATTTTAGCCACATAGTAGATATCATCACATGTATATAAATATATATATATATATATATATATATATATATATATATATATTCACTATATTATATATATATACTATACTGCACCCCGAGACACAGCTGCGGTGCTACATTACTCTGCTATCTTGTCCCAATACATCACGTCGCTGGATAGGGGACTATATGTTTGGTAGAGATTCCTCGAACCACAAATATCAACACAAAAATTGGAGGCGAACATAGTTCTAATATCCACGGGTCACTCACATACCTACGTTCCCATAGTCAGCGGACATATCAACTCACCGATAAGTCTTTCATAGTCCTATGTTCTCGAGCGACAAATCAAAAATCCCATGGATTCATCACGATATGACTGCCCTCACATGCAAACCTCCCATCGATAGCAAGTAAGCTAGGTATGTCATACACAGATACATAATATATGCACAATCACAAAGTCATACATATAAACATTCATATGTTCCAAATTAGGTTCGCCCATTACCCATAATTGTTATTATCCATTCTCAACACAAATTTTACTCAATTATTTCTCATAATGGATTCGTCTCTTTTATTTTCATTTATTATTTACTTCGTTCTTAATTATAATCTCTTGAAGTTTTCTTTCTCACTAAGTATAAATTTAAGTAGGTATACCCTCACTTACCTTCTTGTCTAAATCTTTCACGAGTCTCAATCTTTTAGTAAACGTACGCACAATTCCCAATGTATAAATAACTCCCCGTTAACCCAAAATTTCATCTCATAATAATTTCATCTCATAACTCATTATACTCTATCAATGATAATCAAGGGTTCCTAAGCATTTTAACTTGACTAAACAATCTGGAGTCGATCGATCGATCAAACAGTTCTTGCCCAGTTTTCTGCAATATTCAACCTACGGGTTCAACCATTTTAACCCCTCCAAACCTCTATAATTTCATCCCAAACTCCCATAAAAGTAATCCAAGTGTATAAGAAATGTACATAAACAAGTTTTAATGTAACGACTTCAATAAATCCTCAACGAATCAATCAAAAAGGGGTTTAATCTCAAATCTCTTTATAAAACAAAATTTTGCATGAATAAACACCACCCTCTAATTTAATTAAGATTTTATTAATAAATATTATAAGAAATTCATGGGTAATCCTCTACATATGATCAATATTTTAGACTACATGGATTCTCCCTACAACATAAATGAATTCTCTTCCAAAACATATAATTCTTCAATTAAAATATATGATTTTCATTCCTAGACTAACATGGAAGGTATATTAACTTGGAAATTATCAAGATAGATACTTGCCTGGGATTCAAGGATATGATTTGTTGATGAAAATTATGTGGATGCGTTCCTCGTCATGCGATATACGTTTTAGTGGTGGCGGCGGTGGAATCGGGTGAGTTCTAGGCCTTGGAATGCTTGAAAAACTCGTCACCTTCTTCTCAAATCTCTTCACCTTCTTCTCTAATCACTTCATCTTCTTCTCTAATGGTTGGCTTAGGCTTTGTGTTTGTTAACCCCAAGAGACAAATCTAAATGGCTAATAAATACTAAGAAAATTCGTGGGTTTAATTACCCAAAAATACCAAATGTCTAAAATACCCTCCCGGGGTGTCAATTAGGCCTAAAAATGCCCCGAGACCCAAACTAAACCCCCGAGTACACTTTTCGGACTATCTCGACCCTTTCGGACACTTTGGCGCACTAAAAATGACTATACGAATGACTTATAATTTATTCACTTTAATAATAATAATTTAGTCCCGACACGACACAGGTGCGTCCAGAATTAAATTTCCATAATTTTCATTTTATTCACTCGTGACAATTTTAATAAAATCAATCTCATATATTACTCTTCTCATCCAGTAATATTCAACAAATTTCCAATAATTTCTAACCCTCGTCACGCCAGTAAATATTTAAAATAAAATGCCAGATTAATTTTAAATTAATATCTCAATTAAATTCAATAAATCCCCAATTTTAAAAGCCATAAAAATACGGAGTATTACAGTGGCCAATTAGGAATTTCTGATTTTTTCTCAAAATTTTTATAAAATTTTTCTGGTCAAATGGTAAAAGGTAAGGCCATGTTTGGATATTACTAGATCAAGTTATGCAAAAACAAGGTTTTGACTTAAGAAATTTTTCCAAAATTACCAGTTAACCCCTCTCAACTTTTTCAACTTAGGAATTTAATCCTCAAGCTTTGTATATACATACATCAAAATATTTTAAAACGAAAACTCTCTTACACAAAATTTCAATAATGAGCCCAAGTTTAGTGTTTTAAAGTCCCAAGATAAATACAAATAAACCCCTAGAACTTAAAAAGAGACGGTTTTAAAACAAAACTGATTGATTAAACCCCAAATACTTATATACTCACACATTGTATATAGAAGATCAAGCCCCAGTTCTTCCATATATCCCAGTGTGATATTTAGCCAATCAAATACTAAGCAAGTAGGTTGTTTCATTCATTTTCAATATTATTCTTTGCGCATTTGACATACTACTATTGATATCACTATGTGATAGTTCCTATTTATTCTTAGTATGTGCATGTTATTATCCAACCATACTACATATTTTGTTAACCATCATCGGTATTTGAATTTATCACCAATATTTTAAACTTAACTAAAGGATCAATTTTAACCTTTCTTATGTAATAACTGGTATTATGTTTCATATTGATTCAGTTACCCTTGCACTTTTGTGAATTTTTTGCTATAAGCATCAGTATCAACTAGGGAGTAGACTGACGTTTCTACTTGGCCTACTGGTCTCAGATGATTGAGAGCCGTGATTTTTTCTACATACATATGAGAGCCAATTTAATTGTGTTCATAGGAGGATATTCCCCAAAGGTTTTGGGTTGACTTTATTTAGTTTTACTAATGGCTTAACTACTTTTATACCCTTAAATGAACTGGTAAGTATGGGATTATTAGTTCAAAACTCCTTGACTTTCTTTACATGATCCTAAATAAACTGGTAATGAACTTTATTTCCTAAGTGAACTAGTAAGTATGGAATTATGAGTTCCAACACTTTAATGTTCTTATAAACTGATAAGTATAGGATTATTAGCTTATTATTGTCAACATTTTAAACACTGATTCTATACACACTCCAACTCTCATTTATATATATATTTTGTTGTAGAACTTGTAAAACTTGCTTAGCATATTTATGCTAATTACTTCCTTCTCCAGATATTCTAGGAGAAAGAGGATAGTATCTCTTCCATACTAGAGACACAAACCGGTCACTTGTTTATGTATGTGACTTTATGGGAAGAGATTAAGCCAGATAGGAGCAAGAAGTGGCGCTTTTCAATTTTTTATATTATCGTGTGTACTAAAAACATATAACTCACCCCTATGATGATTCAACCCTATGTAAACCTATTAATAATGAATAAAGTTATGTTATTCCTCCTTAGCTTTGATTCATTGCTTTATGTGTACTTCTTGTTCATTCATACCAGAATGTAGGGTGTGATAAGTTCGTATCAGAATATGTTTTAAATCTAAACATATCCCTGGGTTAGCCTTCTATGTGGGAAATAAATAAGATATTAGTTTTTGATCTTTTCGTAACTTCTTTTATTACTATTATTATATGGTAATACCATTTTGTAGTATGGACGCATGGGACACCTTCTTGTTTAATATAGATTTTGAACCAGACAATATGTAGGAAACAAGTGTTAGAGAGGAGGCTCTAGCTAGGTTAAGGGAAATGATTCATGGAGTTGAGGAAGATTCGGTAGGGTCAAGTAATGAGATTAAAAGGATGGTGTTGACCAACAGATCTTTGGGCGAGATGCAGGTAATGCAAAAGGTAGATGATTTTTCCAATGATCCGATCATACTTCAAGAAGCTATAAATTTGGCACTTGCAGACGAACCGCCAGCTCCGCCAATGTACCCCGAGGCTACATCTAATGGTGATTTTCATAGTGGTTATTCTTCCAGCACCACAGGTGACTCGATTGACGATCCAGATCAAGGAGATTATCTAGTCATCCCAGAGTCTACATCCAGTGACGAAGCAGTCGTTCCTACATTAAAGAACCCAAAGTTAAATAATATGAGTTATATATAGTGAGATGTGTAGAAAGTATATAACTTTAGTTGCATGGATACGAGTTATGATGTATAATACTATTGTACCATGTAACATTATGGAAATATAGTAGGATTGTTACTTCATTTTTGTTTATAACTTTTGTTATTTAACCTGTTCTATTTTTAGGATGGTTAGTACTAAAATCCCCTATGCTGGAACTCAACGTGAATAGACTAAAACTGAAGGAGTCATGCAATGTATTCACGAACTTACTGTGTTAGCCTGACAACAACAGACAACTCGTTCTACTCCCGAGGATGTTTTGAAGAATTTCGTAGAATGAATTCTATTAAAGAATTTCTAAGGCAATGACCCCCGTCTTTTCTTGGAAAGCTAGGTGCTAATGAAGTTGAGAAATGGAAGCGCCAGATTGTGAAAATTCATGATGGAGTAGGTATAGCTACTAATCTTCGAATAACTTTAGCTTCTTATATGTTTTAAAGTGAAACTGATTTCTGGTGGCAAGCAGTGTCGCGCAATCAGAATGTTATTGATTTTACTTGGGAAAAATTTAAGGAGACTTTCTTCAAAAAGTATTTTCCAGAGACTGAGCAAGATCAACGAACCATTGATTTCTTATAATTATAATAAGCTAACCTCTCTATAGACCAATACGAGGCTAGGTTTACTGAACTATCTCGATATGCCCTGGAATATGTGGATACTGAGAAAAAGAAATGCAAGTAGTTTGAAAGAGTATTACATCCGACAGTTAAGAATTCAATCGCTCTGTATTCTCGGTTGATTGACGTTGCGGCTATTATGGAATGCAATTATTCTACCATGATCCGATCTTCACCCCCAACCATCAAAATACAACCATGTCATTAGAAATCCATCTCATTCTAGACCTTATCCATATGCAAACTCGAGTGGACAAGCTTATTCCCAGATCCATCATAACACCACCAGTTCAGAAATTCGTTGTCACGAGTGTCATGAAGTAAGGCATATACGACCCCAATGGCCTAAGTTAAAGTCAGCTCCAATCCGTTGCTATCCAAATAAACCCTCAAAAAATCCAAAATTTTAATCTGTTTAGAACCAATCCAACCCAACACAGAGAGTTAAGCCAATCTCGAGTCGTGGGAGGAATTATGCACTACTGCCTATACAAAATATGCATGACGTGATAAAAGGTATGATCATCTTTCAACATGTTCCTACACATATTTTATTTGATACAAGATTTATGCATTCTTTTATTAGTCTTAGACTAACTAAATTATTACAATTATCCCCAACATATTTAACTGTTCCATTGGATATTGAATTACCACCAAGTGAAATCAATACACCAATACAAGATTATAGAAATTGTAAAATTCAGCTTGGTCTAAGAACTCTCCTTGTTAACTTAATAATCCTAGATATTCATGGTTTTGATATTATTATCGGAATGGATGTTTTATCCAAACATCATGCTTATATCAATTGTCATGATAAGAAAATTTATTTTCGAAATGAAGATAATTATTCTTTTATGTTTCAAGGATCAGGTCCATCAGAACCTTCAAATTTCCAAATCCAGATTTCTTCTTTAATTCCAAATCTGTTGGAATAATTTGAAGACATTTTTCTCGAGGATTTACCAGGATTACCCCCTCCAAGAGAAATTGAGTTTAGTATCAATATTTATCCCAATACACTTCCTATTTTGATACCTCCATATCGAATGTCTCCTTTAAAACTTCGAGAACTTCATACCCAATTAGATGATCTTTTAGAAAAAGGTTTTATTCGACTAAGTTCATCACCTTGGGTATCTATGGTATTATTCGTTAAGAAACAAGATGGAGGATTTAGAATATCCATAAATTATCGTAAACTGAACTTAGTAACTATTAAGAATAAGAATCCTTTACCCCTAAATAAGAGATTTATACGATCAACTTAGGGGAGCGAGGGATTTTTCTATAATAGACTTACAATCCGGTTATCATCAGTTACGCATTAGAGAGGAAGACATTCTGAAACTACTTTTCAAACTTATTATGGACATTTCAAATTTATCGTAATGTCATTTGGTTTGACAAATGCCCTAGCAGCCTTTATGGATCTAATGCATAGAATTTTTAGATCTTTTCTTGACCAATTCGTTATCGTATTTATTAACGACATTCTCGTATATTCTCAAAATATAATAAAACATGCCCAGCATTTGAAAGCGGTCTTAAGTACTCTTAGAAACCATCATTTATATGCAAAAAGAGTAAACGTGACTTCTTAATAAAGGAAATCAAATTCTTAGGACATATGATTTCTGAAAATGGAATCCAAGTTGATCTAGCCAAAATTTCAGCCATTTTAGAGTGGAAACGTCCTACCAATATTCCTGAAATAAATAGTTTTTTAGGATTAGTTGGATAATATTGTCACTTTGTCGAAGGATTTTCACGCATTGCTATTTACCTTTCAAAACTAACTAGGAAGGAAGTTCCATTTGTGTGGACTGATGAATGTAACCAATCATTCCAAGTGTTGAAGGACAAATTAACTACTGCTTCTATCCTCACTATTCTTTCTAGTGGTGTAAGTTATGATGTGTACACCGATGCTTCATTACCAGGACTAGGACATGTGTTAATGAAAAATGAAAAAGTGGTAGAATACGGTTCACGACAACTCAAGACTCACGAGCGTAACTATCTAGTCCATGATATAGAACTAGCAGCCATAGTTTTTGCATTGAAGATTTGGTGTTGTTACCTTTATGGTGTAAATTTTTAAGTCTTTTCAGATCATAAAAGTTTGAAATATATCTTTACCCAAAAGGACTATAATTTAAGATAACGATGTTGGATAGAAATTTTTAGGACATTATTGATTTGAACTCAATTACGGTCCAAGTGAAGGTTATGTGGTAACTGACGCTTTGAGTGGAAATCTAGTAGGAAGGCTTCATAACGTAATTTACTATGATATTATTGCTACCATAGAGCAATACGATCTATAGTTACTGTGACACCCTCCCTAATTAAATATCGGCTGATCAGTCCTTTATTAAATTATAATCAAGGTGAGCGACTGGTTCATTCTTAGCATCACTGTCGTAAAAATAACTTTTCCAATTTTAACACCCTGCATGATTAAGCTAAGTGACAAAACCATTTTAGACATTAGTTTCCAAATTTTATTCATATAAACCAACATTTAAATTTACAAAATTCATATTTAAAGAATCCCACAACAACTATACCGGAACAAACAATCCAATAATTAAACATCCAACTAGGTAATTCCAACATTAAAATTTAAAGGAAAAACATCCTGACAGTAATAAATCCCAAAGTGTGAATAGTGGAAATAAATGAATCACAATGTCCTATGAAACAACTGAATAATGGAAAGGGCGACACATGCCCAACTGGAATAAATAATGCTAGGAGTAGAATCAAATAAATGAGATCGTCTAAGCAAGAGGCCTGTAACTCCCACCTAAGCTAAAGCGCGTTCCTTCCAAAGGATCCTATGCAAGATGCCCCTGTGACTGGGCACCTGTAATTCATACATATATATATATACAAGAGGGAAAGAAAATGGAAACGGGTCAGAGCCCGATTGTAAAAACGATTTAAAATTTGTTTAGCAAGTATTTAAAATGTTTACTGGCCAATGAAACAACATATTAGTGCGGCACTCCCTTGAGAAATTCTCACCTCTCTTCTAATGTGCACACCTATCGCACTAACCTTCCCAACGGTTTAACTTATCTTATCTTAGGTTACTCGTAAGATTTAAACTGACGAATTCAACTGTTTAAGAGGTAGATTTCATTTAATAACAAAGTTCCCATTTAACCTTTATTTACTAATAAAGTTTCCCGTTAATATACTATACTTTCAAAACACGTATTTCTCAATTGAAATAATTATTCATATCTTACTTACCATAAACACAGGAGGTAATTCACATATTTCAGAATTTAATATATATATATATATATATATATATATATATATATATATATATATATATATATTCAATACCCATGTAATATATATTCTAACAGCACCCCACATAAAAATTATGGTGCGGGCATACTCTGCTATCCAGTCCCCGTATCACTCGTACTAAGGGAAATACAAGTTCGGAATCACTCTCGAACTGTATTAACACAAACATAAACAATATTGAGGCGAAGCATAGAGTCCCGGTCTCTAAGAGGTCAGCACATGCCCCCATGTCTCTTAGGCCGTCTGACTATCGATCCGATTAGCCTGTACCAAAGGATTTCTATCTTCTAAGGTACGAGTCAATATCCCCCATAAAGGTCCCATCGAGATAAGACTGTCCCAGCGCGGTATCCTCAGGGATAGCAAGTAGCGCGGGCATGATTTCTGCACATTTATAATATATGCACAATCACATAGTCATATATATACAACACTTATTCACATTTCTCAATTTGGTGTACCCACAACCTATAATTATAACTTCTTGTTCTGAAGACATTTTACTCACTTATCCCGTATAACGGACTCATATCGTTTATTACGGTTATCTACCTCTTGTGATCTTTAAAGTAACCTTACCATTCCAAATACTTAAATCGTCACACCTACACAACCCCAAAAATTTTGTACTAATCTGAATTCCTTGAATACTGGTTTTCCTCACTCAATTTAACCGATTTCTAAAATAGGGGTAAAAATAGGAATTTCCCAAAAAAATTAAAAATCTCGCTCGAACCAGAATGGTTCTCACTCTAACGACTTCCACGTGACACTCCAACAACTTCGAGCGACTTGTCCATCTCGCTCGAACGACTTCGCGCGATATTGACATCTCGCTCGAACTACTTCGCGTGACATCGCGCGAACTGCACTATTTCGTCTTCAACCTTTGGCAGATTCATTTTTCACCATTTTTAAGCCTAAAAACATCTATAGTTTAATCCCAAACGTCTCCTCTTCAATCCCAATCAATAATATCATGATTATATAACATTAATAACTTCCTAGAATCATTAATTCATCAAAAATTATTTAGATTACATGAAATCTCCAAATTAATTCGAAAGAAACCTAATTCCCAAATTTTCAATTAAAGAACCTAATCAACATCAATTCGTTCATCCATATTAATTCCAAATTTCATAATACAACCTCTACATATGATCAAGGTTCAAGCTACACAGATTCTCCTTACAACACATGCGATTTCTTCTTCCAAAACATATAATTTTTCATTCAAAATACGAAATTTTTATTCCTAGACTAACATGCAAGGTACATTAACTAGAATTCAGCAAGTTAAATACTTGCCTATAGATTTCAGGGTTCTGATTTGTGGACGAATTTGGTGTGGTTGCGTTCCCCGTCACGCGATTTACGCGTTGGTGGTGGTGGCGGTGCAACTGGATGAATTTTTGGCCTTGGATTGCTTGGAAGGCTTTCTACCTCCCTCTCTAATGGACGTTCTAAGGTTGTCAGTCTGCTAACCCTAAAAGACCATTCCAAATGGCTGATATAACCTAATAAATTTCGTGGGTTTAATTACCCAAAAATGCAAAATGTCCAAAATGCCCTCCCGGGGTGCTAAATAGGCCTAAAAACGCCCCGAGACCCAAACTAAACCCCCGGGTACACTTTTCTGACTATCTCGACCCTTATGGACACTTTGGTGCACTCAAAACGACCATACGGGTGACTTATAATTTATTCACTTTTATTAATCAATATTTAGTCCCGACGCGACACGGGCGCGTCCCGACTTAAATTTCCAAAATTGTCATTTTATTCCCTCGTGACATTTAATAGTACCAATATTATATTACTTTACTCATTAGTAATATTCAATAAGTTTCCAATGATTACTAACTCTCGTCACGTTAGTAATTAAAAAAATTTAATTCTCAGATTTATATTAAATTAATAACTCACATTAAATTTAATAAATCCCCAAATTTAGAAAGCATAAAAATACGGGGTATTACATACTCCCCCCCTAATAACGGAATTTCGTCCCGAAATTAGAAAAATAAGGCATACCTGGTGAGAATAAATCTGGGTATTTCTCGCGCATATCTGCCGCGCGCTCCCAGGTGGATTCCTCCACATTATGATGCTCCCACAGGACCCGTACAAGTGGGACTACCTTCGACCTCAATCTCCTCTCGCTATGGTCTAGGATAGCCACTGGTCTCTCCTCATAAAAGCTGCCAGGTTGTAAGTCTATCTCATCAATCGCGATGAGGGTGTGAGCCATGTCATCCCGAAGGTATCGTCTTAACGACGAGATGTGGAATACATCGTGAATACGATGTAAATGCTCTGGCACTCCCAATCTGTATGCCACCTTCCCAATCCTATCGATAATGGGAAATGGTCCCACGTACCTCAGGGCCAATTTCCCTTTCTTCCCAAACCTCATCACTCCCTTCATAGGAGATACACGTAGTAACACTTGGTCCCCCACGTTAAACTCTCGAAAGAATCGTTTCGCATCGGCGTAGCTTTTCTGCCTGTCCTGTGCTACTCGAATGCGACTCCTGATAATCTCAATCCTCGCGGAGGTTTCCTGAATCACCTCTAGTCCTAGCAACTTGTTATCCCCCACCTCTAGCCAACAAGTTGGGGAATGACAAGGCCTGCCATACAAAACCTCGAATGGAGCCATGCCAATCGTGAATTGATAAGAGTTATTATAAGCGAACTCTACGAGTGGAAGATGTGGCTCCCAACATCCTCCAAAATCAAGAACACACATGCGTAGCATATCCTACAACATCTGATTAGTACGCTTTGTCTGTCCATCTGTCTGTGGGTGATAAGCTGAACTCAACCTCAACTCTGTACCCATAGCCTCCTGAAAACTCTCCCAGAAATGCGACACAAAAATCTTGTCTCTATCTGACACAATATTCAGGTTCACCCCATGTAATCTGACAATCTCAGCAATGAACAACTGAGCATACTGACCCGTGGTATAGTCTGTCCGCACCGGCAGAAAATGAGCCACCTTGGTCAAACGGTCCACAATCACCCAGATGGAGTCGTGGCCCCGCTGTGATGTAGGCAACCATGTAATAAAATCCATGGAAATACTCTCCCACTTCAACGCGGGTATTTCCAATGACTGAAGCAATCCTGACGGTTTTTGATGGTCCACCTTTACTAGCTGGAAGGTAGAACACTTAGATATGAACTCAGCAATATCCTTTTTCATCCCACTCCACCAGTATTACCGCCTCATGTCCTGGTACATCTTATCTCCCCCAGGATGTACTGTAAATCGGGACCCGTGAGACTGGGTCATCACTGCATGACTTAAGTCTGCTCCTTCCAGAACCACTAATCTCCCATTAGACCTCAAACCCCCATCAGAACTAACAGAATAGGACTCATCACCCTCGGCTAAAAGTCGTATAATCTGCTCCTGGAAAAATGGGTCTGCGATCTGTGCCTGTATCACCCTCGTACCAATCTAGGGTGTCACTGTCATGACAGATATGAAGGAACGGGCTACTGCATCCTGGTGACCCAACTCTTTCCACTTTGCTTTCCAGATGTCCGCTACATCGTCTATCGGTCTACGACTCAACGCATCAGCAACTACGTTGGCCTTCCCCGAATGGTACTGTATGTCGAACTGATAGTCCTCCACAAACTCTAACCACCTGCGCTGACGCATATTCTGTTCTCGCTAAGTGAATAGGTACTGCAGTGATTTGTGGTCTGTGAACAAGCGGAATTTCTCTCCCAATAAATAGTGCCTCCAAATCCTCAATGCAAAAATGACCGCTGCCAACTCTAGGTCGTGAGTGGGGTAGTTCTTCTCATGCGGCTTAAGCTTGCGGGAGGCAAAATTTATAGCCTTCTCCTTTTGCTGAAGTACTCCCCCAAGTACTCGTAAGGAACCATCGGTGTAAACTAGGTACTCCACGCCCGGCTTAGGTAAAGCAAGGATCGGTGCTGAAGTAAGCTTGTCTTTCAGCTCGTCGAAAGCCAATTGACAAGCATCATCCCAAACATATGGTACCCCCTTGCGAGTCAGGTTCGTCAATGGCCCCGCTATTTTGGAGAACCCCCGAATAAATCTCCTGTAGTATCCCGCTAATCCCAAGAAACTATGCACTTCTGTCGGTGCCGTGGGCTATCCCCACTCCCTCACCGCTGACACTTTACTAGGGTCAACTGCTATCCATTGTTCAGAAACAACATGCCCCAAGAACTGTACTTCTCGCAACCAGAACCCACATTTCTCATACTTAGCATACAACTGATGCTCTCGTAGAGTCTGAAAAACCTTCCTCAAGTGCTCGGCATGCTCCTCGAAATGTGAATATATCAAAATGTCATCTATGAAGACGATGACAAACTGATACAAGAACTCTCTGAACACTCGGTTCATTAAGTCCATGAATACGGATGGAGCATTTGTGAGTCCAAATGGCATCACTCTGAACTCATAGGACCCATACCTCATCAAGAAAGCAGTCTTTGAAACATCCTGCTCCCTAATACGTAGCTGATGGTACCCTGACCTCAGGTCTATCTTCAAAAAGAAAGTTGCTCCCCTCAGCTGGTCGAACAGATCATCGATTCGAGGCAACGGATACTTGTTCCGTATCGTGACCTTGTTCAGCTCCCGATAGTCCACACATAGCCTCAGTGATCCATCTCTCTTTTTCATAAACAAAACTGGAGCGCCCCAAGGTGAGGTACTCCTTCGAATGAAGCCCTTACCTAATAACTGCTCTATCTGATCTCGTAACTCTCGTATCTCTGCCGAAGCCATACGGTATGGAGCGTGCGCTATAGGTCGAGTATCTGGTAATAAATCTATGAAAAAGTCTATTTCACGACTAGGGGGTAGGCCTAGTATCTCCTGAAATACATCGGAATACTCACGAATAACTGGGATCGAGTCTAAGGGAATCACAACCTCCTTAGAGGTATCCTCCTCTATGTAATACAAATGAGCGGTCGAGCCTCCCTCTGGGCGAGGCATCGCCACTACAAACATCTCTTGCCTCGGAATGGCAAAGACAATACTCCCACCAAAACAATCTATCATGGCTCTGTAAGCTGCGAGCCAATCCATACCGATAATAACATCGTGCTCATGCATATCTAAGACTAACATGTCTGCTGGTAATACTAAGATACCAATCTCTACCCCCACACCCCGACATATAAAGAAAATAAGTGAACCATTTCCCAGTGGTGAGTCTACACACGTCACAGTGCTCTCTGCTGTGGCTAATAACCCTAAGGCCTTCGCAAAATGGGTAGCTATAAAATAGTGCGTCGCCCCAGTATCAAATAAAACCCGACCCATAGTACCATGGATAGGAAACATACCCTCAATCGCGGGTGGTGCCTGTGGAGATGCTGCCTGGTGGACGTTATAGACACATCCGTACTGTAACTGCCCCTGCTGTACCGGAGCGACTAGAATGGCTGGTAGGGCTGGTACCTGAGCTGGTGCTGGAAGGGAGGCTGGAAAAAATGGCCTCTGTAGCTCATTATGGGCACCCTGCTACTGTAGGGCCCTATCACCCTCTGGACAATCCTGGCACTTATGGCCATTCTTACTGCACATAAAACATCGGCCTCTGAAATTACCTCCCCTCTGACCCTGCTGACCACAACCCTGTTGTCCGTTACCGCCCCTCCACTGGACCTGTTGGCCCTGATGAAAACGCTGTTGGCCCTGCTGCTGACCTAGCTGCTGGCGGTGTTGGCCTTGCTGGCCCTGCTGATTAGGCTGGCCCTGCCTATATCCCCCAAATCACTTTCGGGAATCACCTGATTGGAATTTTGCTCATGCTGGCGAGCCTACCCCTACGATGTCGGGGCTCCACTAGCGCCACTACCCCCTGTCCTGCCCTGCTGGCTGGACTCTCCTGCCCGCTTGCTTCCCTGCAGATGGAAGCGGTGATCGTGGCCATGTAGCAAAGCATCATTGAGTAGATCATTGAAAGTACTCAGGGATAGATTCCCTATAAGGTGCTGACGGATCCTCCAAGCTAACCCGTCCACAAACAATAGTATCTTCTTACTCTCCGTGGGTGCCTCATCTGGCACTATAGTGACAAGTCTTGTGAACTCCTCCTCATATTCAGCAACAGTAGAATTTTCCTGCTTCAAGTTCAGTAACTTTCGCCTCATCTCAGTTTGCACGGCGGGTGGAAAATATTTGCGATCAAACCGCTCCTAGAATAATTGAATCGGAATAGTATCCCTCTCCTCCAAGGTGGTGGTGGACTCCCACCACTGCAAAGCGGCCCCCACTAGCTTAAATGAAGCCAACAACTATTTCTGCACGTCTGTGCACTCATACATACGCAGATGTCACTGGATATCTTTCTTCCATTAGCTGACGATGATGATATCTGAACTACCCGAGAACTCAGGGGGTGCGCCTTCTGAAAGGCATCCCTAACCCGCTCCCATGCTGATGGAAGCTGCGCTGGTACTGGCTCCACTGCCTGAATCTGGGGTGGGGCCTGCTGTACTACCGCTACCACGACATTCACCGCCTGAGCAACAATAGCGGCTACCTCATTAGCATTCATCGTTCCCTGTGCCGGAGTTGCTGGCTGCTCGGCTTGGGCACGCCTATCCTTTGGTGCACGTCTCGGAGGCATCTGAAACGTGAAGAAATTTATTAGTCTACAGTTATTATCAAATCTTAAATAGCTGAAGACGTAATCGTAAAATCAAGAATACAACAACCCTAAAATAGGGATCTATAACAAAAATGTTAAGCTGAAAGTGAAATAAGCCGTACAGATCCTATGGACAGTAGAACTTGATGCTCTGATACCACCTGTGACACCCTGCCTAATTAAATACCGGGTGATCAATCCTTTATTAAATTATAATCAAGGTGAACGGTTGGTTCATTCTTAGCATCACTGTCATAAAAATAACTTTTCCAATTTTAACACCCTACATAATTAAGCTAAGTGTCAAAACCATTTTAGACATTATTTTCCAAATTTTATTTATATAAACCAACATTTAAACTTTACGAAATTCAAAATTAAAGAATCACACAACAACTATACCGGAACAAACAATCCAATAATTAAACATCCAACTAGGTAATTCCAACATTAAAATTTAAAGGAAAAACATCCTGACAGTAATAAATCCCAAAGTGTGAATACTGGAAATAAATGAATCACAATGTTCTATGAAACAACTGAATAATGGAAAGGGAGACACATGCCCAACTGGAATAAATAATGCTAGTAGTAGAATCAAATAAATGAGATCGTCTAAGCAAGAGGCCTGCAACTCCCACCTAAGCTGCAACGCGTTCCTTCCAAAGGATCCAATGCAAGACGCCCCTGTGGCTGGGCACCTGTAATTCATACATATGTATATATACAAGAGGGAAAGAAAATGGAAACGGGTCAGATCCCGATTGTAAAAACGATTTAAATTTTTTTTAGCAAGTATTTAAAATGTCTGGCCAATGCAACAACATATTAGTGCGGCACTCCCTTGAGAAATTCTCACCTCTCTTCTAATGTGCTCACCTATCGCACTAACCTTACCAACGGTTTAACTTATCTTATCTTAGGTTACTCGTAAGATTTAAACTGACGAATTCAACTATTTAAGAGGTAGATTTCATTTAATAACAAAGTTCCCATTTAACCTTTATTTACTAATAAAGTTTCCCGGTAATATACTATACTTTCAAAATACGTATTTCTCAATTGAAATCATTATTCATATCTTACTTACCATAAACACATGAGGTAATTCACATATTTCAGAATTTAATATATTTATTCAATACCCATGTAATATATATTCTAACAGCACACTGCTACCCAGTTCCCGTATCACTCAACTAAGGGAAATACAAGTTCGGAAGCACTCTCGAACTGTATTAACACAAACATAAACAATATTGAGGCGAAGCATAGAGTCCCGATCTCTAAGAGGTCAGCACATGCCTCCACGTCTCTTAGTCCATCTGACTATCAATCCGATTAGCCTGTACCAAAGGATTTCTATCTTCTAGGGTATGAGTCAATATCCCCCATGAAGGTACGATCAAGATAAGACTGTCCCAACGCGGTAACCTCAGGGATAGCAAGTAGCGCGAGCATGATTTCTACACATTTATAATATATGCACAATCACATAGTCATATATATACAACACTTATTCACATTTCTCAATTTGGTGTACCCACAACCTATAATTATAACTTCTTGTTCTGAAGACATTTTACTCACTTATCCCGTATAACGGACTCATATCGTTTATTACGGTTATCTCCCTCTCGTGATCTTTAAAGTAACCTCATCGTCCCAAATACTTAAATCGTCACACCTACACAACCCCAAAAAATTTGTACTAATCCGACTTCCTCGAATACTGGTTTTCCTCACTCAATTTAACCGATTTCTAAAATAGGGGTAAAAATAGGAATTTCCCAAAAAAATTAAAAATCTCGCTCGAACCAGAATGGTTCTTGCTCGAACGACTTCCACGTGTCGCTCGAACTACTTCGAGCGACTTGTCCATCTCGCTCGAACGACTTCGCGCGACATTGACATCTCGCTCGAACTACTTCGTGTGAACTGCACTGTTTCGTCTTCAACCTTTGGCAGATTCGTTTTTCACCATTTTTAAGCCTAAAAACCTCTATAGTTTAATCCCAAACGTATCCTCTTAAATCCCAATCAATAATATCATGATTATATAACATTAATAACTTCCTAGAATCATTAATTCATCAAAAATCATTTAGATTACATGAAATTCCCAAATTAATTCGTAAGAACCCTAATTACCAAATTTTCAATTAAAGAACCTAATCAACATCAATTCGTTCATCCATATTAATTCCAAATTTCGTAATACAACCTCTACATATGATCAAGGTTCAAGCTACACAGATTCTCCTTACAACACATGCGATTTCTTCTTCCAAAACATATAATTTTTCAATCAAAATACGAAAATTTTATTCCTAGACTAACATGCAAGGTACATTAACTAGAATTCAGCAAGATAAATACTTGCCTCTAGATTTCAGGGTTCTGATTTGTGGATGAATTTGGTGTGGTTGCGTTCCCCGTCGCGCGATCTACGCGTTGGTGGTGATGGCGGTGCAACCGGATGAATTTTTGGCCTTGCATTGCTTGGAAAGCATTATACGTTCCTTTCTAATGGCCGTTCTAAGGCTGTGAGTCTGCTAACCCTAAATGACCATTCCAAATAGCAGATATAACCTAATAAATTTCGTGGGTTTAATTACCCAAAAATGCAAAATGTCCAAAATGCCCCCCGGGGTGCTAAATAGGCCTAAAAACGCCTCGAGACCCAAACTAAACCCCCGGGTAAACTTTTCTGACCTTCCGGACACTTTGGTGCACTCAAAACAACCATATGGGCGACTTATAATTTATTCACTTTTATTAATCAATATTTAGTCCCGACGCGACACGGGCGCGTCCCGACTTAAATTTCCAAAATTGTCATTTTATTCCCTCGTGACATTTAATAGTACCAATATTATATTACTTTACTCATTAGTAATATTCAACAAGTTTCCAATGATTACTAACTCTCGTCACGTTAGTAATTAAAAAACTTTAATTTCTGGATTTATATTAAATTAATAACTCACATGAAATTTAATAAATCCCCAAATTTAGAAAGCATAAAAATACGGGGTATTACAGTTACTTACCCCTTATATGAAACTCTTTAATATTATCGCTTATCCCGAATTGTGAAATAGAATCTTAGTGCAACAAGCCCAAGATTCTTTTGTACAAAACTTTTTGAGCAAGAATTTAGATTTTTCATATGATAAAGAAACATGACTATGATTTAGAAACAGATTATATGTACCTGACGATGCATCTCTTTGAGAAGAAGTATTGTAAGAAACTCATCGTTCAAAAGCTGTGATACACCTCGAAAGCTAGAAAATATACCATGCTTTGAAGAAGCACTATTGGTGGTCAAATATGAGAAATGATATCGAGAATTTTGTAAGGGAATGTCTTACTTGCCAACAGTAAAAATAAAACACCGACATCTCGGTAGACTTCTTCAACCTTTACCTAATCCTGAATGAAAATAACATTATATTACCATGGATTTTGTCAGTGGACTACCCTGTACGTCCAAGGATATAATTCAATTTGCATAATAATAGAACAACTTACCATATCTACCCATTTTCTACCTTTAAAGGTCACCTATTCATTCCAAAAACTTAGCAAGATGTATGTCTGAGAAATTATTCGATTACATGGAATTCCTTTATCCATTGTATTAGATAAAGATTCTTGTTTTATATGAAAATTTTGACAAGCATTGCAAACTGCAATGGGTGTTAAACTTCAAGTACCTCATTCCACCACCAAACGGATGGAAAATCCGAATGTACAATTCAAACCCTAGAAGATATGTTACGTGCTTGTACGTTGGATATGTCTAACCAATGGAATGTATATTTAAAGATACTCCCTTTGAAGATTTATATGGGAGACCTTGTAGATCCTCTGCATGTTAGATAGAGTCAGGAGATAGTAAACACTTTGGTTCAGATATAATCTAAGTAACCACTTTGGTAATACAGAAGATTCGAGAGAAGTTAAAGACAACCCAAGATCGATAGAAAATTTATGCAGACCAAAGCGAAAAACCTTTAAAATTTCAAGAGAATGATCGAGTATTTCTGAAAGTGTGTCCCCGAAAAGGAATTTTATGCTTCTGGAAGAGAAGCAAATTATCCCCCATATATAGTGGACCTTTCACAATTTCTAAAAGAATTGGCTTGGTAGCCTATCCATAACATATTTCCTGTACCATAATTATGCCAATATATTTCAGATCCGTCCCATACGATTACATGGCAAAACGTTTCAGTCAAACCCAACCATGAGTTTGAAATATGTCCTATTCAAATTCTCGATCACCAAGTGAAGTATCGTATAAACAAGGAAATTCCCTCAGTTAAAGTGATTTGGGAGCATCAGAATCAATAAGAACCTACATGGGAACCAAAATAAGAAATAAAGAATCAGTACCCCGACTTATTTCAAGGTAGAATTCAAGGATGATTTTTTTTTTGTTAGTAAGTAGACTGTAAGAACCGGGAATTTTTCAACCCAAATTTACCTATGGCTAAGATTTACCTCATAAGATGTGTAAAATCAAAAGTCTGAAAAATACCACTTAAGTTATTTAATTAAATATTAAAACAGTTTAAATGGCTCCGAACAATTTGTGTAAGAAACTCTTTTTTACAAAACAAATGACCAACAGAAGATATGTATAAAAATTGTTATGAACGAGATATTTTAGTTATAGGTCACCAAGTTTTGAAAACCAAAACTAAAGTAGTCTCAATCAACGCAAGATCAGAAGGGGATGAGAGTAAAATTAAACATGCAAGTACACATGTATTTTAACGTGGTAAAACCCCACCCAATTGGGGAAATATCCACGGAGGTGTCTACACCTCAAAAACAAAATCCACTAAAAATGAGTTAAAAGGTTACAAACTATTAACAAACTAAGCACACAACTAGACCTATACTAAATCAAAATTTTATACCAGATCCATTAGGTAAATTTGACTTCTCTGAAGGCTCAAAAGTTTTCCTAGTTGTTCTACAGCTTTGCACCTATTTCTCCTTTTAGCTTTACATCGACTCTAAGGTAAAAAATCTCTCCACCAACACTGTTTTAGTGTTGTAGTTTGAAATGTGTAGTGTGGTGTTGTGCCCAACACATTCATGAACGCACAAACTCACACACACACTTATAAAGACCAATATTCCTACAAATTACAAATTTCTTCTAACAAATGATATGCAAGATTCTGAATCACAATTTCTTGAAAACTAGACTTCCTTTTTGTGATAAATTGAGTGACAATCTTGCTATTCAAAAAGAGCCATGATCTTATACACTTTCTCTTATTTATTTACAAATCTATTTCACGAAGTGTGAAATATTAACTGGAACGTATAAACGTCTCAAGATCTGAAATTCTTTGAAGTCTCTTTTTCTCAAAACTTGAACTAGAAAAGGTAATTGTTGGTAGAACGTTTAATAAAAAACATTTCAGTATAAAAACACCAACAAATAATTATTTCTAGATAAAGAAATCAAACTCAATAGATCTAAGTGATTTTTATCACAAGAGAATCAGACCTACACTTTCTATGAAAAAGAAATGAGATCTAACTCCATGACTAGTTGGAAAAGAGATTTAAAACTAGAGAGGAAATGATCTTCCAATAAGAATAACTCTCAAAATCACAAGGAAATTACATGGGAAAATTTTGCAAGAGTTTGGATATGATTTTCTATTTTCTCTTCTTATTCTTATTCTCTTTCTCTCTCTTCTCTCTCTCTTTTTTCTGCCTCAAACTCAGATGACCCAAAGTTTGTAAATGTATCAAATAGGGTCTCTATTTATATAGGAGGATAGAAGGATCTGGAACGAGTGATCAAAACAACAGCCATGATTAAGTCTTGCAAAACGAGTGTAAATCTTATGGCTGTAAATGCACCGCTTATAAAACCATTCCTATTGGTCCAATTGTTAAGACTTGGATCGAGTTAGAGAACATGCAGGTCATCGATGAAATTGATCCAACGTTTGAAATTATCTGTCAGTTATGTGAGGTAAAGAAAACAAAATCTTAGTCGATATAATGCAGACACGTGTATGGCTTGGATTACACATAAAACGCTTGTTTTTAGCTTTTTAAAAAATTCCAGTTTCTACCCCACATTTTCTTGTCAATTTTGGTTTCTACCCAACCAAGGTTTTAGGAATTAAAAGATATTACAAATCAGCCCAAAACATTTTAAAACCTAAATTTTAAATGTTTAAAAATTCCTAAAAAAATGTTTAAAAAATCCTAGAAAATATTATAAAATTATTTTAACGGGAATTAACACTCACACACCTAAAATGACATATATGCAAAATAAAAAATGCAAGCCTAGGTACAGTGTTGGTATACTACCTTGGGGACCATTAGATGATCATTGATGTAGTGTTTGAGGTCCTTTGGTAGCAAGGGATATGACTCTAATTTTATCACTATTTCCAAACTAGATGAGCACATATATAGTATAGACGCAAGTGAGTAAAAATATAGTGTGCTTCAAAGTCTTTTAAGAAGAAAGAATCTACATTTAAAAACCTACATTTTTGTTATATTAACTTAGACCCCTTAAAGTTTCAGTAAATTACAAAAGAGCCCCTGAAAGTTTTAAAGTAAGATAACTTGAGGTATATTTAACCCCCAAAAACCAACTTTACTTTAAATTAATCCTTTAGACCTTAATTAACGTAAAATTATAACTTCAACCCTAGGAGGTTCCAGAAATTAATAAAATACCCCTATACTTTACACAAAGTACACTTTTTAGGCTATAAAAGTAAATACACCAATAATTAAGAACCAAACTATAAAAAACTCTTTATTTATAGTTTAACCCCTATCCACATGGTGCTACACCTAAGCACAAGAGGTTAAAATTCACATGAGAACACCACGAACCCATGTGCAATTCATTTACCCATGAATAAAGCTGCACCTAAACTGATTCAAATCCAGCTTCCATGAGCTCCAATCAAATCCTCTCATGAAGTAGTATAAATACCCCACGATCCTAGCAGTAAAAGTCACCCTACAAATCAGTCCCAAGTCTAAAAAATTCTCTCAAATCAGGTACATTGTGATTTTATGCATGATTTTCAATTCTTTCAATTCTATTAGTTTTTTGCATAGTTAATATAGTTAGAACAATCATAATATGCAAGTTTTTACTTGTAGAATAGCCTAAAATAGCAAAAATAGGTAGAAACACCATTAAAGCTTGAGCTTTAATGGGGAATCTTGATATAAAGCATTAAAATGTGATTTAAAGCCACATAAAACTTAATTATAACCTAAGGATCTTGAGTGTAATGGTTAAAAGCCATGAATGTTCATGTCAAGATCAAATCGATTAAAAGTGTATTTGGAACTCAAAAACTGAAAATTCAAAATTCCCATGTACAATCCATCTTAATCTTCGAAACCAAAACCAAACTACTCTCACATATAGAAGAAACCAACCCAAATTCATAAGAGACAAAGCCATACTCTAGAAATCCACAAAGATCAAGTCCAATTTTTAGGAAAAAACACGGTTTTGGAAGTTGACTTATACTGAATATCAATCCACAAAACTTATATATTTGAATTCCGTATAAAAAATTAGGCTAAGTTTGTTAAGGAATTATCTTAAATGGTATATAAACGAAGGAGAAAACCTTGGTAAAAAATTGAAACCCTAAAAAGTCAAAATTGAGGGGTTGAAGATGAAGACTTTTTTCAGAAACCTTGACCACTCTGTGTTATGTCAGAAAGTTGCCTTCGGGATATTCTCCTCCATATTTCACCACTGATGATAACTCACTCATGTTTCAATCGTCAAGAGAAAACACTCTCCTCGACTATTCCAATAGGTTGTTAATACTTAATAAATAACACTTGTCCCGTATATTGACCTTGTCCTGCTCCTACTGGCACTACACCAAAACTGGCGATTGGTCACGGCCAAAATCCCTGACCAAAGCTGTGGGTCGCGGACTTGGGCAGTGACCATTTCTGGCGTGACCATTTTCGTCCATTTTTGTGGGTCGCGGCCCAAGTTCGTGACCGAAAAATGGTCACGGTCGAGAGGGGTCACGACAGATGGTCGCGGACTTGGGCCGTGACCCATACCGTGACGGGTCACGGCCCTCATCCGTGACCCACAACCGTGACAAATTGGTCGCGACCAAAGTCCGCGACCCACGTCCGTGACCCACCACCGTGACCATTTTTCGGTCGTGGTCGCGGCCCTAATCCGTGACCCACCACCGTGACAAATCGGTCGTGGTCAAAGTCCGCGACCCACGACCGTGACAAAAAAATTAAAAAAAAATTGGTCGCGGCCCTCATCCGTGACCCACAACAGTGACAAATTGGTCGCGGCCAAAGTCCGCGACCCACAACCGTGACAAAAAAAATAAAAATAAAATGGTCGCGGACTTTGGCCGCGACCATTTTTATGTGCGACGAAAAAAATAAAAATGGTCATGGACAAAGTCAATGACCATATTTAACTATAATTTAAAAAAAATATTTTTTTGTCCAATCCTAAAATTGGGGGTCCTGTCAGTGCACCGTCGGTTGCTACGTATAACGTTGGACGCGAACGAGGTGTTACAATATTTTTTATTGGCAAAACAATAAAAAAAAATCACAAATTGCGAATCGAGAATGTTGTTAATAAACAAATATATATACAAACTTATAAATATTACACGTCTTAATAATTCACAGACCAAAAAAAAATTGGGCAGAGTTTCCTCTATTTTCTTGACATTCCAAAACCTGTAAATGTAAAACCTGCTTATTATAAAGCCCGCACGGCCATAAAATTCAACAATCAAATTATAAAAGCCCGCACGACCATAAAACTAAACAACAAAAGCCCGCACGACTGTAACACAAAAAACAAAATCCTGAATGTCCACAACATATAAACAATCTTCATGCTGTAGACCATTGCCTCCTTCGTTTGTTCCACGTGCAAAAATCCTACAAATGATAGGATACATAAAAAAAATATCAGTAAACAAGTAGTTTTACAAAAAAATTAATCAAGTTGAAAAATTGCATATATGAGTTAAAATTATCAGTAACCACGTAGAAATATGTAAATTATCGTCGTATTCTCAAACCGGGAGTCCCGCGGCTGCGGGGTCAGTTCCTACGAGTTACATTGATCCCGTGGGAGGTGTTGGTGCCACCCACGGGGCCGTTAGAGGGCTTTTCCGAGTTTTCACCCTCTAACGCCATGTTTTTAAGCCTAAGTTAAGAAATATGCAAATTACCATCGTATTCTCAAACCGGGAGTCCCGCGGTTGTTGGGTTAGTTCCTACGAGTTACATTGGTCCCGTGGGAGATATTGGTGCCACCCACGGGGCCGTTCGGGGGCTATTTCTAGTTCTCACCCTCTAATGCCATGTTTTGCTTAAGCCTAGGAATATGCAAATTACCGTCGTACTCTGAAACCGGGAGACCCGCAGCTGCGAGGTTAGTTCCTACGAGTTACATTGGTCCCGTGGGAGGTGTTGGTGCCACCCACAGGGCCGCTCGGGGGCTGTTTCGAGTTTTCACCCTCTAGCGTCATGTTTTTAAGCCTAAGTCTAGAAATATGCAAATTACGATCGTATTCTCAAATCGGGAGTCCCGCGGCTGTGGGGTCAGTTCGTACGAGTTACATTGGTCCCGTGGGAGGTGTTGGTGCCACCCACGGGGCCGTTAGAGGGCTGTTTCGAGTTTTCACCCTCCAACGCCATGTTTTTAAGCCTAAGTCAAGAAATATGCAAATTATCGTCGTATTCTCAAACCGGGAGACGCGCGGTTGTGGGGTCACTTCCTACGAGTTACATTGGTCCCGTGGCAGGTGTTGGTGCCACCCACGTGGCCGTTAAAGGGCTGTTTCGAGTTCTCACCCTCTAACGTCATGTTTTTAAGCCTAAGTCTAGAAATATGAAAATTACCGTCGTATTCTCAAACCGAGAGACCCGCGGCTGTGGGGTCAGTTCCTACGAGTTACATTAGTCCCGTGGGAGGTGTTGGTGCCACCCACGGGGCCGTTCGGGGGCTATTTCGAGTTCTCACCCTCAAACGCCATGTTTTGCTTAAGTCTAGAAATATGCAAATTACCATCGTATTCTCAAACCGGGAGTCCCGCGGCTGCGAGGTCAGTTCCTACGAGTTACATTGGTCCCATGGGAGGTGTTGGTGCCACCCACGGGGACGTTCGGGGGCTGTTTCTAGTTCTCACCCTCTAACGCCATGTTTTTAAGCCTAAGTCTACAAATATGCAAATTATCGTCGTATTCTCAAACCGGGAGTCCCGCGGCTACGGGGTCAGTTCCTACGAGTTACATTGGTCACGTGGGAGGTGTTGGTTCCACCCACGGGGCCGTTAGAGGGTTGTTTCTTGTTTTCACCCTAACTCCATGTTTTTAAGCCTAAATCTAGAAATATGCAAATTATCGTCAAATTCTCAAATTGGGAGTTCCGCGGCTCTGGGGTCAGTACCTACGAGTTACATTGGTCCCGTGGGAGGTGTTGGTTCCACCCACGGGGCCGTTCGGGGGCTGTTTCGAGTTTTCACCCTCAAACGCCATGTTTTTAAGCCTAAGTCTAGAAATATGCAAATTACCGTCGTATTCTCAAACGTGGACACCCGCGGCTGTGGGGTCAGTTCCTATAAGTTACATTGTTCCCGTGGGAGATGTTTGTGCCACCCACGGTGCCGTTAGAGGGCTGTTTCGAGTTCTCACCCTCTAACGCCATGTTTTTAAGCCTAAGTCTAAAAATAGGCAAATTATCGTCGTATTCTCAAACCGGGAGTCCCGCGGTTGCGGGGTTAGTTCGTACGAGTTACATTGGTCCCGTGGGAGGTGTTGGTGCCACCTACGGGGCCTTTCGGGGGCTGTTTCGAGTTTTCACCCTTTAACGTCATGTTTTTAAGCCTAAGTCTAGAAATATGCAAATTATCATCGTACTCTCAAACCGGGAGACCCGTGGGTTTGGGGTCAGTTCCTACGAGTTACATTGGTCCCGTGGGAGGTGTTGGTGCCACCCACGGGGCCGTTCGTGGGCTTTTTTGAGTTTTCACCCTCTGACGTCATGTTTTTAAGCCTAAGTCTACAAATATGCAAATTATCGTCGTATTCTCAAACCGGGAGTCCCGTGGCAACGGAATCAGTTCCTACGAGTTACATTGGTCTCGTGGGAGGTGTTGGTGCCAACCATGGGTACGTTCGGGGGTTGTTTCTAGTTCTCACCCTCTAACGTCATGTTTTTAAGCCTAAGTCTAGAAATATGCCAATTACCGTCGTATTCTCAAACCGGGAGTCCTGCGGCTGCGGGGTCAGTTCCTACGAGTTACAATGGTCTCGTGGGAGGTGTTGGTGCCACCCACGGGGCCGTTAGAGGGTTGTTTCTAGTTTTCACCCTCTAACGCCATATTTTTAAGCCTAAGCCTAGCAATATACAAATTGATGTCGAATTCTCAAATCGGGAGTCCCGCGACTGTGGGATCAGTTCCTACGAGTTACATTGGTCCCGTGGGAGGTGTTGGTGCCACCCATGGGGCCGTTCGGGGGCTGTTGTGAGTTTTCACCCTCTAACGCCATGTTTTACTTAAGTCTAGATATATGCAAATTACCATCGTACTCTAAAACTGGGAGACCCACGGCTGCAGGATCAGTTCCGACGAGTTACATTGGTCCCGTGGGAGCTGTTTGTGCCACCCACGGTGCCGTTCGGGGGATGTTTCGAGTTTTCACCCACTAACATCAAGTTTTTAAGCCTAAGTTTAGAAATATGTAAATTACCATCGTACTCTCAAACCGGGAGACCCACGGCTGCGGGGTCAGTTCCTACGAGTTACATTGGTCCCGTGGGAGATGTTGGTTCCACCCACGGGGCCGTTCGGGGGCTGTTTCGAATTTTCACCCTCTAACATCCTGTTTTCAAGCTTAAGTCTAGAAATATGAAAATTATCGTAGTATTCTCCAACCGGGAGACCCGCGGCTGCGGGGTCAGTTCCTAGGAGTTAGATTGGTCCCGTGGGAGGTGTTGGTGCCACCCACGGGGCTGTTCCGGGGCTGTTTCGGGTTTTCACCCTCTAAAGGCATGTTTTTAAGCCTAAGTCTAGAAAAATGACAATTACCGTCGTATTATCAAACCGGGAGACCTGCAGCTGTGGGGTGAGTTCCTACGAGTTACATTGGTCCCATGGGAGGTGTTGGTGCCACCCACGGTGCCGTTCGAGGGCTGTTTCAAGTTTTACCCCTCTAACGTCATATTTTTAAGCCTAAGTCTAGAAATATACAAATTACCGTCGTATTCTCCAACCGGGAGACCCGCGGCTGTGGGGTCAATTCCTACGAGTTACATTGGTCCCGTGGGAGGTGTTGGTTCCACCCACGGGGCCGTTAGGGGGCTGTTTCGAGTTTTCACCCTCTAACGTCATGTTTTTAAGCCTAAGTCTAGAAATATACAAATTATTATCGAATTCTCAAACCGGGAGCCCCGCGGGTGTGGGATCAGTTCCTACGAGTTATATTGGTCCCGTGGGAGGTGATGGTGCCACCAACGGGGCCGTTCGGGGGCTGTTTCAAGTTTTCACCCTCTAACGCCATTTTTTGCTTAAGTATAGATATATGCAAATTACCGTCGTACTCTCAAACCGGGAGACCCGCAGCTGCGGGATCAGTTCCGATGAGTTACATTGGTCCCGTGGGAGGTGTTTGTGCCACCCACGGTGCCGTTCGAGGGATGTTTCGAGTTTTCACCCTCTAACATCATGTTTTAAGCCTATGTCTAGAAATATACAAATTACGGTCGTACTCTCAAACCGGGAGACCCGCGGCAGTGTGGTCAGTTCGTACGAGTTATATTGGTCCCGTGGGAGGTGTTGGCGCCACCCACGGGGCCGTTCGGGGGCTGTTTCGAGTTTTCACCCTCTAACGTCATGTTTTTAAGCCTAAGTCTAGAAATATGCAAATTACCGTCGTACTCTCAAACCGGGAGACCCGTGGGTTTGAGATCAGTTCCTACGAGTTACATTGGTCCCGTGGGAGGTGTTGGTGCCACCCACGGGGCTGTTCGGGGGCTGTTTCAAGTTTTCACCCTCAAACGCCATGTTCAGCTTAAGTATAGATATATCCAAATTACCATCGTATTCTCAAACCGGGAGTCCCGCGGCTGCGGAATCAGTTCCTACGAGTTACATTGGTTCCGTGGGAGGTGTTAGTGCCACCCACGGGGACGTTTGGGGGCTGTTTCTAGTTCTCACCCTCTAACGCCATGTTTTTAAGCCTAAGTCTAGAAATATGCAATTTATCATCGTATTCTCAAACTGGGAGTCCCGTGGCTGCGGAGTCAGTTCCTACGAGTTACATTGGTCCCGTGGGAGGTGTTGGTGCCAGCCACGGGGACGTTCGGGGGTTGTTTCTAGTTCTCACCCTGTAACGCCATGTTTTTAAGCCTAAGTCTACAAATATGCAAATTATCATCGTATTCTCAAACCGGGAGTCCCGCGGCTGCGGGGTCAGTTCCTACGAGTTACATTTGTCCCGTGGGAGGTGTTGGTGCCACCCACGGGGCCGCTAGAGGGCTGTTTCTTATTTTCACCCTCTAACGCCATGTTTTTAAGCCTAAGTCTAGAAATATGCAAATTATCGTCGAATTCTCAAACCAGGAGTCTCGCGGCTCTGGGGTCAGTTCCTACGAGTTACATTGGTCCCGTGGGAGGTGTTGGTTCCACCCACGGGGCTGTTCGGGGGCTATTTCGAGTTTTCACCCTCAAACGCCATGTTTTGCTTAAGTCTAGAAATATGCAAATTACCATCGTATTCTCAAACCGGGAGTCCCGCGGCTGCGGGGTCAGTTCCTACGAGTTACATTGGTCCCGTGGGAGGTGTTGGTGCCACCCACGGGGACATTCGGGGGCTATTTCTAGTTCTCACCCTCTAACACCATGTTTTTAAGCCTAAGTCTACAAATATGCAAATTATCGTCGTATTCTCAAACCGGGAGTCCCGCGGTTGTGGGGTTAGTTCGTACGAGTTACATTGGTCCCGTGGGAGGTGTTGGTGCCACCCACGGGGCCATTCGGGGGCTGTTTCGAGTTTTCACCCTTTAACGTCATGTTTTTATGCCTAAGTCTAAAAATATGCAAATTATCGTCGTACTCTCAAATCGGGAGACCCGTGGGTTTGGGGTCAGTTCCTACGAGTTACATTGGTCCCATGGGAGGTGTTGGTGCCACCCACGGGGCCGTTCGTGGGCTGTTTCGAGTTTTCACCCTCTAACGTCATGTTTTTAAGCCTAAGTCTACAAATATGCAAATTATCGTCGTATTCTCAAACCGGGAGTCCCGCGGCTGTGGGGTCTGTTCCTACGAGTTATATTGGTCCCGTGGGAGGTGTTGATGCCACCCACGTGGCCGTTAGAGGGCTGTTTCGAGTTTTCACCCTCTAACGCCATGTGCCCAAGTCTAGAAATATGCAAATTACCGTCGTATTCTCAAACCGGGAGACCCGCGGCTGTGGGGTCAGTTCCTACGAGTTACATTGGTCCCGTGGGAGGTGTTGGTGCCACCCACGGGGCCGTTCGGGGGCTGTTTCGAGTTTTCACCCTCTAACGTCATTTTTTTAAGCCTATGTCTAGAAATATGCCAATTACCGTCGTATTCTCAAACCGGGAGACCCGCGGCTATGGAGTCAGTTCCTACAAGTTACATTGGTCCCGTGGGAGGTATTGGTGCAAACCACAGGGCCGTTAGAGGGCAGTTTCGAGTTTTCACCCTCTAACGCCATTTTTTTAAGCCTAAGTTTAGAAATATGCAAATTACCATCGAATTCTCAAATCGGGAGACCCACGGCTGTGGGGTTAGTTCCTACGAGTTACATTGGTCCCGTGGGAGGTGTTGGTGCCACCCACGAGGCCGTTAGTGGGTTCTTTCGAGTTCTCACCCTCTAACAACATGTTTTTAAGCCTAAGTCTAGAAATATGCAAATTACCATCGTATTCTCAAACCGGGAGACCCACGGCAGTGAAGTCAGTTCGTACGAGTTACATTGGTCCCGTGGGAGGTGTTGGTGCCACCCACGGGGCCGTTCAGGGGCTGTTTCGAGTTTTCACCCTCTAACGTCATGTTGTTAAGCCTAAGTCTAGAAATATGCAAATTACCGTCGTACTCTCAAACCGGGAGACCCGTGAGTTTGGGGTCAGTTCCTACGAGTTACATTGGTCCCGTGGGAGGTCTTGGTGCCACCCACGGGGCCGTTCGGGGGTTGTTTCGAGTTTTCACCCTCTAACGCCATGTTTTACTTAAGTCTATAAATATGAAAATTATCGTCGTATTCTCAAACCGGGAGTCCCGTGGCAACGGGATCAGTTCCTACGAGTTACATTGGTCCCGTGGGAGGTGTTGGTGCCAACCATGGGGACGTTCGGGGGCTGTTTCTAGTTCTCACCCTCTAACGTCATGTTTTTAAGCCTAAGTCTAGAAATATGCCAATTACCGTCGTATTCTCAAACCGGGAGACCCGCGGCTGTGGAGTCAGTTCCTACAAGTTACATTGGTCCCGTGGGAGGTGTTGGTGAAACCACGGGGCCGTTAGAGGGTTTTTCAAGTTTTCATCCTCTAACGCCATATTTTTAAGCCTAACTCTAGAAATATAAAAATTAATGTCGAATTCTCAAATCGGGAGTCCCGCGGCTGTGGGATCAGTTGCTACGAGTTACATTGGTCCCGTGGGAGGTGTTGATGCCACCCATGGGGCCGTTCGGGGGTTGTTGCGAGTTTTCAGCCTCTAACGCCATGTTTTGCTTAAGTCTAGATATATGCAAATTACCATCGTACTCTCAAACTGGGAGACCCACGGCTGCGGGATCAGTTCCGACGAGTTACATTGGTCCCGTGGGAGGTGTTTGTGCCACCCACGGTGCCGTTCGGGGGATGTTTCGAGTTTTCACCCTCTAACATCATGTTTTGAAGCCTAAGTTTAGAAATATGCAAATTACCGTCGAACTCTCAAACCGGGAGACCCGCGGCTGCGGGGTCAGTTCCTACGAGTTACATTGGTCCCGTGGGAGATGTTGGTTCCACCCACAGGGCCGTTCCGGGGCTGTTTCGATTTTTCACCCTCTAACATCCTGTTTTCAAGCCTAAGTCCAGAAATATGAAAATTATCGTCGTATTCTCCAACTGGGAGACCCGCGGCTGCGGGGTCATTTCCTAGGAGTTACATTGGTCCCGTGGGAGGTGTTGGTGCCATCCACGGGGATGTTCCGGGGCTGTTTCGGGTTTTCACCCTCTAAAGTCATGTTTTTAAGCCTAAGTCTAGAAAAATGCAAATTACCGTCGTATTGTCAAACTGGGAGACCCGCGGCTGTGGGGTGAGTTCCTACGAGTTACATTGGTCCCGTGGGAGGTGTTGGTGCCACCCACGGTGCCGTTCGACGGCTGTTTCGAGTTTTACCCCTCTAACGTCATGTTTTTAAGACTAAGTCTAGAAATATGCAAATTACCGTCGTATTCTCCAACCAGGAGACCCGCGGCTGTGGGGTCAATTCCTACGAGTTACATTGGTCCCGTGGGAGGTGTTGGTTCCACCCACGGGGACGTTCGGGGGCTGTTTCGAGTTTTCACCCTCTAACGTCATGTTTTTAAGCCTAAATCTAGAAATATACAAATTATTATCGAATTCTCAAACCGGGAGCCCCGCGGGTGTGGGATCAGTTCCTACGAGTTATATTGGTCCCGTGGGAGGTGTTGGTGCCACCCACGGGGCCGTTCTGGGGATGTTTCGAGTTTCCACCCTCTAACGCCATGTTTTGCTTAAGTATAGATATATGCAAATTACCGTCGTACTCTCAAATCGGGAGACCCGCAGTTACGGGATCAGTTCCGATGAGTTACATTGGTCCCGTGGGAGGTGTTGGTGCCACCCACGGGGCCGTTCGAGGGTTGTTTCGAGTTTTCACCCTCTAACTTCATGTTTTTAAGCCTAAGTCTAGAAATAAGTAAATTACGGTCGTACTCTCAAACCGGGAGACTCGCGGCAGTGTGGTCATTTCGTACGAGTTACATTGGTCCCGTGGGAGGTGTTGGCGCCACCCACGGGGCCGTTCGGGGGCTGTTTCGAGTTTTCACCCTCTAACGTCATGTTTTTAAGCCTAAGTCTAGAAATATGAAAATTACCATCGAATTCTCAAATCGGGAGACCCGCGGCTGTGGGGTCAGTTCCTACGAGTTACATTGGTCCCGTGGGAGGTGTTGGTGCCACCCACGGGGACGTTAGAGGGCTCTTTCGAGTTCTCACCCTCTAACGTCATGTTTTTAAGCCTAAGTCTAGAAATAAGCAAATTACGGTCGTACTCTCAAACTGGGAGACCCGCGGTAGTGTGGTCAGTTCGTACGAGTTACATTGGTCCCGTGGGAGGTGTTGGCGCCACCCACGGGGCCGTTCGGGGGCTGTTTCGAGTTTTCACCCTCTAACGTCATGTTTTTAAGCCTAAGTCTAGAAATATTCAAATTACTGTTGTACTCTCAAACCGGGAGACCCGTGGGTTTGGGGTCAGTTCCTACGAGTTACATTGGTCCCGTGGGAGGTGTTGGTGCCACCAGCGCTGCCGTTCGGGGGCAGTTTTGAGTTTTCACCCTCAAACGCAATGTTCTGCTTAAGTCTAGAAATATGAAAATTACCGTCGTATTCTCAAACCGGGAGTCCCGCGGCTGCGGAGTCAGTTCCTACGAGTTACATTGGTCCCGTGGGAGGTGTTGGTGCCACCCACGGGGAAGTTCGGGGGCTGTTTCTAGTTCTCACCCTCTAACGCCATGTTTTTAAGCCTAAGTCTAGAAATATGCAAATTATTGTCGTATTCTCAAACTGGGAGTCCCGTGGCTGCGGAGTCAGTTCCTACGAGTTACATTGGTCCCGTGGGAGGTGTTGGTGCCACCCACAGGGACGTTCGGGGGCTGTTTCTAGTTCTCACCCTGTAACTCCATGTTTTTAAGCCTAAGTCTTCAAATATGCAAATTATCATCGTATTCTCAAACCGGGAGTCCCGCGGCTGCGGGGTCAGTTCCTACTAGTTACATTTGTCCCGTGGGAGGTGTTGGTGCCACCCACGGAGCCGTTAGAGGGCTGTTTCTTATTTTCACCCTCTAACGCCATGTTTTTAAGCCTAAGTCTAGAATTATGCAAATTATCGTTGAATTCTCGAACCAAGAGTCTCGCGGCTCTGGGGTCAGTTCCTACGAGTTACATTGGTCCCGTGGGAGGTGTTGGTTCCACCCACGAGGCCGTTCGGGGGCTATTTCGAGTTTTCACCCTCAAACGCCATGTTTTGCTTAAGTCTAGAAATATGCTAATTACCGTCGTATTCTCAAACCGGGAGTCTCGTGGCTGCAGGGTCAGTTCCTACGAGTTACATTGGTCCCGTGGGAGGTGTTGGTGCCACCCACGGGGATGTTCGGGGGCTGTTTCTAGTTCTCACCCTCTAACGCCATGTTTTTAAGACTAAGTCTACAAATATGCAAATTATCGTCGTATTCTCAAACCGGGAGACCCGCGGTTGCGGGGTTAGTTCGTACGAGTTACATTGGTCCCGTGGGAGGTGTTGGTGCCACCCACGGGGCCATTCGGGGGCTGTTTCGAGTTTTCACCCTTTAACGTCATGTTTTTAAGCCTAAGTCTAGAAATATGCAAATTATCATCGTACTCTCAAACCGGGAGACCCGTGGGTTTGGGGTCAGTTCCTACGAGTTACATTGGTCCCGTGGGAGGTGTTGGTGCCACCCACGGGGCCGTTCGTGGGCTTTTTTGAGTTTTCACCCTCTGACGTCATGTTTTTAAGCCTAAGTCTACAAATATGCAAATTATCATCGTATTCTCAAACCGGGAGTCCCGTGGCAACGGGATCAGTTCCTACGAGTTACATTGTTCCCGTGGGAGGTGTTGGTGCCAACCATGGGGACGTTCGGGGGTTGTTTCTAGTTCTCACCCTCTAACGTCATGTTTTTAAGCCTAAGTCTAGAAATATGCCAATTACCGTCGTATTCTCAAACCGGGAGACCCGCGGCTATGGAGTCAGTTCCTACAAGTTACATTGGTCCCGTGGGAGGTGTTGGTGCAAACCACGGGGCCGTTAGAGGGTTGTTTCAAGTTTTCATCCTCTAACGCCATATTTTTAAGCCTAAGTCTAGAAATATAAAAATTAATGTCGAATTCTCAAATCGGGAGTCCCGCGGCTGTGGGATCAGTTCCTACGAGTTACATTGGTCCCGTGGGAGGTGTTGGTGCCGCCCATGGGGCCGTTCGGGGGCTGTTGCGAGTTTTCACCCTCTAACGCCATGTTTTGCTTAAGTCTAGATATATGCAAATTACCATCGTACTCTCAAACTGGGAGACCCACGGTAGCGGGATCAGTTCCGACGAGTTACATTGGTCCCGTGGGAGGTGTTTGTGCCACCCACGGTGCCGTTCGAGGGATGTTTCGAGTTTTCACCCTCTAACATCATGTTTTAAGCCTAAGTTTAGAAATATACAAATTACCGTCGTACTCTCAAACCGGGAGACCCGCGGCTGCGGGGTCTGTTCCTACGAGTTACATTGGTCCCGTGGGAGATATTGGTTCCACCCACGGGGCCGTTCGGGGGCTGTTTCGAGTTTTCACCCTCTAACATCCTGTTTTCAAGCCTAAGTCTAGAAATATGAAAATTATCGTCGTATTCTCCAACCGGGAGACCCGCGGCTGCGGGGTCAGTTCCTAGGAGTTACATTGGTCCCGTGGGAGGTGTTGGTGCCACCCACGGGGATGTTCCGGGGCTGTTTCGGGTTTTCACCCTCTAAAGTCATGTTTTTAAGCCTAAGTCTAGAAAAATGCAAATTACCGTCGTATTATCAAACCGGGAGACCCGCGGCTGTGGGGTGAGTTCCTACGAGTTACATTGGTCTCGTGGGAGGTGTTGGTGCCACCCACGGTGCCGTTCGAGGGCAGTTTTGAGTTTTACCCCTCTAACGTCATGTTTTTAAGACTAAGTCTAGAAATATATAAATTACCGTCGTATTCTCCAACCGGGAGACCCGCGGCTGTGGGGTCAATTCCTACGAGTTACATTGGTCCTGTGGGAGGTGTTGGTTCCACCCACGGGGACGTTCAGGGGCTGTTTCGACTTTTCACCCTCTAACGCCATGTTTTTGAGCCTAAGTCTAGAAATATACAAATTATTATCGAATTCTCAAATCGGGAGCCCCGCGGGTGTAGGATTAGTTCCTACGAGTTATATTGGTCCCGTGGGAGGTGTTGGTGCCACTCACGGGGCCGTTCCGGGCTGTTTTGAGTTTTCACCCTCTAACGTAATGTTTTGCTTAAGTATAGATATATCCAAATTACCATCGTACACTCAAACCGGGAGACTCGCAGCTGCGGGATCAGTTCCGATGAGTTACATTGGTCCCGTGGGAGGTGTTGGTGCCACCCACGGGGCCGTTCGAGGGTTGTTTCGAGTTTTCACCCTCTAACTTCATGTTTTTAAGCCTAAGTCTAGAAATATGCAAATTACGGTCATACTCTCAAACCGGGAGACCCGCGGCAGTGTGGTCAGTTCGTACGGGTTGCATTGGTCCCGTGGCAGGTGTTGGCGCCACCCACGGGGCCGTTCGGGGGCTGTTTCGAGTTTTCACCCTCTAACGTCATGTTTTTAAGCCTAAGTCTAGAAATATTCAAATTACCGTCGTACTCTCCAACCGGGAGACCCGTGGGTTTGGGATCAGTTCCTACGAGTTACATTGGTCCCGTGGGAGGTGTTGGTGCCACCCACGGGGCCGTTCGGGGGCTGTTTCAAGTTTTCACCCTCAAACGCCATGTTCAGCTTAAGTATAGATATATCCAAATTACCATCGTATTCTCAAACCGGGAGTCCCGCGGCTGCGGAGTCAGTTCCTACGAGTTACATTTGTTCCGTGGGAGGTGTTAGTGCCACCCACGGGGACGTTCGGGGGCTGTTTCTAGTTCTCACCCTCTAACGCCATGTTTTTAAACCTAAGTCTAGAAATATGCTAATTATTGTCGTATTCTCAAACTGGGAGTCCCGTGGCTGCGGAGTCAGTTCCTACGAGTTACATTGGTCCCGTGGGAGGTGTTGGTGCCACCCACGGGGACGTTCGGGGGCTGTTTCTAGTTCTCACCCTGTAACGCCATGTTTTTAAGCCTAAGTATACAAATATGCAAATTATCATCGTATTCTCAAAGCGGGAGTCCCGCGGCTGCAGGGTCAGTTCCTACGAGTTACATTTGTCCCGTGGGAGGTGTTGGTGCAACCCACGGAGCCGTTAGAGGGCTGTTTCTTGTTTTCACCCTCTAACGCCATGTTTTTAAGCCTAAGTCTAGAATTATGCAAATTATCGTCGAATTCTCAAACCAGGAGTCTCGCGGCTCTAGGGTCAGTTCCTACGAGTTACATTGGTCCCGTGGGAGGTGTTGGTTCCACCCACGAGGCCGTTCAGGGGCTATTTCGAGTTTTCACCCTCAAACGCCATGTTTTTCTTAAGTCTAAAAATATGCAAATTACCGTCGTATTCTCAAACCGGGAGTCCCGGGGCTGCAGGGTCAGTTCCTATGAGTTACATTGGTCCCGTGGGAGGTGTTGGTGCCACCTACGGGGACGTTCGGGGGCTGTTTCTAGTTCTCACCCTCTAACGCCATGTTTTTAAGCCTAAGTCTACAAATATGCAAATTATCGTCGTATTCTCAAACCGGGAGACCCGCGGTTGCGGGGTTAGTTCATACGAGTTACATTGTTCCCGTGGGAGGTATTGGTGCCACCCACGGGGCCATTCGGGGGCTGTTTCGAGTTTTCACCCTTTAACGTCATGTTTTTAAGCCTAAGTCTAGAAATATGCAAATTATCATCGTACTCTCAAATCGGGAGACCCATGGGTTTGGGGTCAGTTCCTACGAGTTACATTGGTCCCGTGGTAGGTGTTGGTGCCACCCACGGGGCCGTTCGTGGGATGTTTCGAGTTTTCACCCTCTAACGTCATGTTTTTAAGCCTAAGTCTACAAATATGCAAATTATCATCGTATTCTCAAACCGGGAGTCCCGCAGCTGTGGGGTCTGTTCCTACGAGTTATATTGGTCCCGTGGGAGGTGTTGGTGCCACCCACGGGGCCGTTAGAGGTCTGTTTTGAGTTTCACCCTCTAACGCCATGTGCCCAAGTCTAGAAATATTCAAATTACCGTCGTATTCTCAAACCGGGAGACCCGCGGCTGTGGGGTCAGTTCCTACGAGTTACATTGGTCCCGTGGGAGGTGTTGGTGCCACCCACGGGGCCGTTCGGGGGCTGTTTCGAGTTTTCACCCTCTAACGCCATGTTTTTAAGCCTAAGTCTAGAATTATGCCAATTACCATCGTATCCTCAAACCGGGAGACCCGCGGCTGTGGATTCAGTTCCTACAAGTTACATTGGTCCCGTGGGAGGTGTTGGTGCAAACCACGGGGCCGTTAGAGGGCAGTTTCGAGTTTTCACCCTCTAACGCCATGTTTTTAAGCCTAAGTCTAGAAATATGCAAATTACCATCGAATTCTCAAATCGGGAGACCCGCGGCTGTGGGGTCAGTTCCTACGAGTTACATTGGTCCCGTGGGAGGTGTTGGTGCCACCCACGGGGACGTTAGAGGGCTCTTTCGAGTTCTCACCCTCTAACGTCATGTTTTTAAGCCTAAGTCTAGAAATATACAAATTACCGTCGTATTCTCAAACCGGGAGACCCGCGGCAGTGAATTCAGTTCGTACGAGTTACATTGGTCCCGTGGGAGGTGTTGGTGCCACCCACGGGGCCGTTCAGGGGCTGTTCCCATTTTTCACCCTCTAACGTCATCTTTTTAAGCCTAAGTCTAGAAATATGCAAATTACCGTCGTACTCTCAAACCGGGAGACCCGTGAGTTTGGGGTCAGTTCCTACGAGTTACATTGGTCCCGTGGGAGGTGTTGGTGCATCCCACGGGGCCGTTCGGGGGTTGTTTCGAGTTTTCACCCTCTAACGCCATGTTTTGCTTAAGTATAGAAATATGAAAATTATCGTTGTATTCTCAAACCGGGTGTCCCGTGGCAATGAGATCAGTTCCTACGAGTTACATTGGTCTCGTGGGAGGTGTTGGTGCCAACCATGGGGACGTTCGGGGGTTTTTTCTACTTCTCATCCTCTAACGCCATTTTTTTAAGCCTAAGTCTAGAAATATGCAAATTACCATCGTATTCTGAAACCGGGAGTCCCGCGGATGCAGGGTCAGTTCCTACGAGTTACAATGGTCCCGTGGGAGGTGTTGGTGCCACCCACAGGGCCGTTAGAGGGTTGTTTCGAGTTTTCACCCTCTAACTTCATGTTTTTAAGCCTAAGTCTAGAAATATGCAAATTACGGTCGTACTCTCAAACCGGGAGACCCGCGGCAGTGTGGTCAGTTCGTACGAGTTACATTGGTCCCGTGGGAGGTGTTGGTGCCACCCACGGGGCCGTTCGGGGGTTGTTGCGAGTTTTCAACCTCTAACGCCATGTTTTTCTTAAGTCTAGATATATGCAAATTACCATCGTACTCTCAAACCAGGAGACCCACGGCTGCGGGATCAGTTCCGACGAGTTACATTGGTCCCGTGGGAGGTGTTTGTGCCACCCACGGTGCCGTTCGGGGGATGTTTCGAGTTTTCACCCTCTAACATCATTTTTTAAGCCTAAGTTTAGAAATATTCAAATTACCATCGTACTCTCAAACCGGGAGACCCGCGGCTGCGGGGTCAGTTCCTACGAGTTACATTGGTCCTGTGGGAGATGTTGGTTCCACCCACGGGGCCGTTCGGGTCTGTTTTGAGTTTTCACCCTCTAACATCCTGTTTTCAAGCCTAAGTCTAGAAATATGAAAATTATCGTCGTATTCTCCAACCGGGAGACCCGCGGCTGCGGGGTCAGTTCCTAGGAGTTACATTGGTCCCGTGGGAGGTGTTGGTGCCACCCACGGGGATGTTCCGGGGCTGTTTCGGGTTTTCACCCTCTAAAGTCATGTTTTTAAGCCTAAGTCTAGAAAAATGCAAATTACCGTAGTATTATCAAACCGGGAGACCCGCGGCTATGGGGTGAGTTCCTACGAGTTACATTGGTCCCGTGGGAGGTGTTGGTGCCACCCACGGTGCCGTTCGAGGGCTGTTTCGAGTTTTACCCCTCTAACGTCATGTTTTTAAGCCTAAGTCAAGAAATATGCAAAT
This sequence comes from Sambucus nigra, assembly GCA_949130495.1. Taxonomy (NCBI): domain Eukaryota; kingdom Viridiplantae; phylum Streptophyta; class Magnoliopsida; order Dipsacales; family Adoxaceae; genus Sambucus; species Sambucus nigra. Next base: position 154,906,453 of record OX422218.1, read on the forward strand.
TACCGTCGTATTCTCCAACCGGGAGACCCGCGGCTATGGGGTGAGTTCCTACGAGTTACATTGGTCCCGTGGGAGGTGTTGGTGCCACCCATGGGGCCGTTCGGGGGCTGTTTCGAGTTTTCACCCTCTAACGCCATGTTTTTAAGCATAAGTCTAAAAATATGCAAATTATCGTCGTATTCTCAAACCGGGAGTCCCGCGTCTGTGGGGTCAGTTCCTACGAGTTACATTGGTCCCGTGGGAGGTGTTGGTGCCACCTACGGGGCTGTTCGGGGGCTGTTCCGAGTTTTCACCCTCAAACGCCATGTTTTGCTTAAGTCTAAAAATATGCAAATTATTGTCGTATTCTCAAACCGGGAGTCCCGCGACTGCGGGGTCAGTTCCTACGAGTTACATTGGTCCCGTGGGAGGTGTTGGTGCCACCCACGGGGACGTTCGGGGGCTGTTTCTAGTTCTCACCCTCTAACGCCATGTTTTTAAGCCTAAGTCTAGAAATATGAAAATTATCATCGTATTCTCAAATCGGGAGTCCCGCGCTGCGGGATCAGTTCATACGAGTTACATTGGTCCCGTGGGAGCTGTCAGTGCCACCCACGGGGCCGTTAGAGGGTTGTTTCGAGTTTTCACCCTCTAACACCATGTTTTTAAGCCTAAGTGTTGAAATATGCAAATTTTTGTCGTATTCTCAAACCGGGAGTCCCGCGGCTACGTGGTCACTTACTACGAGTTACATTGGTCCCGTGGGAGGTGTTGGTTCCACCCACGGGGCCCTTCGGGGGCTGTTTCGAGTTCTCACCCTCAAACGCCATGTTTTGCTTAAGTCTAGAAATATGTAAATTACCGTTGTATTCTCAAACCGGGAGTCCCGTGGCTAAACGGTCAGTTCTCAAGAGTTACATTGGTCCCGTGGGAGGTGTTGGTGCCTCCCACGGGGTTGTTCGGGGGCTATTTTGGGTTTTCACCCTCTAACGCCATGTTTTTATGCCTAGGTCTAGAACTATGCAAATTATAGTCGTATTCTCAAACCGGGAGTCTCGTGGCTACGCGGTCAGTTCCTATGAGTCACATTGGTCCCGTGGGAGGTGTTGGTGCCACCCACGGGGCCGTTTGGGGGCTATTTTGGGTTTTCACCCACTAACGCTTTGTTTTCAAGCTTAAGCCCTCATATGTTCAAATTATCGTCGTAATCTCAAATTGGGAGTCCCATTATCGGGCAGTTAGTTCCTACGTGTTACATTGGTCTCGTGAAAGGTGTCGGTGCCTCTCACGGGCCGCTACAAGGGTTGTTTCGTGGTTTCGCCCTCTTCGTCTTGTTTTCAATCTATATAGCCGCTATATATGGCCATATATAGCAGCTATATATGAGCCTATATAACTGCTATATATGGCCATATATAGTTGCTATATATCGCCATATATAGCTGCTATATATGGCCATATATAGCAGCTATATATGGCCTTATATTGCAGCTATATATGGCCACATATCGCAGTTATATAGGCTCATATATGGCTGCTATATATGGGCATATATAGCTGCTATATATGGGCATATATAGCTGCGATATAGCTGCTTTATATAGCTGCTTTATTGGCATCAGTTATGTGCGAGTGTGTTATGTTCTACCTAGCTGCCTAACTGAATCGATCCATTAGTGGTCCGCATAGCTTCCTAATTGATTAAATGTTCTGCATTTTGGTGGTTTTGGTATATAGTTGCATACACAAATTACTGGTATATAACTAATAAATTTTCTCCTTTATTGACTGGATTTAGTGGTTGATCTATGGTACTTATTAAGTGAAAATATTTTCACTTAATATTAGTTCTGATCACAGAAGTTGTTCATCATCTTAACAAAAGTTGATTTGATCACAGTCCACTAATAATGCAAATTACCATTACGGTTGATCTTATCCATAAGGCCTTCAAATTCCAGCATAAGTGGATTCAGGATTCTTCATTTTTGGAGATTATTTCAAATTGATGTTGGTTTTCAGTTTGATTTTAAGTACTACCTTATTTTGAAACGTATGCACATTTATGTAAAGATGTTTTTACCACACTTAGTTTAAGTTATAGTTTCATCCGTCACTTCTTTTGTCTGGTATCATTGTTATCCTTCTGTTTTATGTTTAGTTTACTCTAACTTATGTAGAGTTGGATGGAACTTCGAGGATTTAGAATATTTTTAGTCTTCGAAGATGCTTTTTCATTAAAAATTTTAGCTTGGTGTGTGCGGTATGTTTATCTGGTATCTATCCAGTTTGTGTGTGTTTATTGAAAATATCTGCTATGTCCCCTCCTAAAGTTGTCATTGAAAGGATGCATAATATAATGGCAAAGTTTTTTTAGAGTTCAAATTATGGGGAGAATAGGCATCGATGGTGTAAATGGGAGGACATTACAAGGCCTACAAATGAAGGTGGTCTGTAAGTCAGGAACTTCCATATATATAGAGAAGGCAACCAGGTGGCGGACTTTTTAGCGAAAATGGGAAGTAAAGAAGGGATTAACCGTTTTTCACCCTCTAATGCCTTATTGTCAAACTTAAGTCCTCGTATTTTCAAATTATCATCGTATTCTCAAATCGGAAGTCCCGTGGGAGGTGTTGGTGCCACCCACGGGGCCGTTCGGGGGCTGTTTCGGGTTTTCACCCACTAAAGCCATGTTTTTAATCCCAAGTCTAGAAAAATGCAAATTACCATCGTATTCTCAAACCGGGAGTTCCGTGGCTGCACGATGAGTTCCTAAGAGTCACATTGGTCCCGTGGGAGGTGTTGGTGCCACCCACGGATCCGTTCGGGGGCTGTTTCGGATTTTCACCCTCTAAAGTAATATTTTTAAGCCTAAGTCTAGAAAAATGAAAATTATCATCGTATTCTCAAACCGAGAGTCCCGCGGCTGCGCGGTCAGTTCCTACGAGTCGCATTGGTCCCGTGGGAGGCGTTGGTGCCACCCACGGAGCCATTCGGGGGTTGTTTCGAGTTTTCACCCACTTGCGCCATGTTTTGCGAAAGTCTAGAAATATTCAAATTATATCGTCGTATTCTCAAACTGGGAGTCCCGAGGATGCTCGGTCAGTTCCTACGAGTTATATTGGTCCCGTGGGATGTGTTGGTGAAATCTACGGGGCCTATCGGGGGCTGTTTCGGGTTTTCCCCCACTAAAGCCATGTTTTTAAGCCTAAGTCTAGAAATATGCAAATTATCGTCGTATTCTCAAATAGGGAGTACCGTGACTACGCGGTCAGTTCCTACGAGTCACATTGGTCCCGTGGGAGGTGTTGGTGCCACCCACGGGGCCGTTCCGGGGCTGTTTCGGGTTTTCACCCTCTAAAGCCATGTTTTTAAGCCTAAGTCTAGAAAAATGCAAATTACCATCGTATTCTCAATCCAGGAGTCCCACGGCTGCGCGGTCAGTTCCTACGAGTTACATTGGTCCCGTGGGAGGTGTTGGTGCCACCCACGGGGCCGTTCGGGGGTTGTTTCGGGTTTTCACCCACTAAAGCCATGTTTTTAAGCCCAAGTCTAGAAAAATTAAATTACCATCATATTCTCAAACCGGGAGTACCGTGGCTGTATGGTCAGTTCCTACGAGTCACATTGGTCCCGTGGGAGGTGTTGGTGCCACCCACGGGGCAGTTCGGGGGCTGTTTTGGATTTTCACCCTCTAAAGTCATGTTTTTAAGCCTAAGTCTAGAAAAATGCAAATTATCATCGTATTCTCAAATCGAGAGTCCCGCGGCTGCGCGGTCAGTTCCTACGAGTCACATTGGTCCCGTGGGAGGTGTTGGTGCCACTCACGCGGCCGTTCGGGGGCTGTTTTGGGTTTGAACCCTCTAAATCCATGTTTTTAAGCTTAAGTCTAAAAATATTCAAATTACCATTGTATTGTCAAACCGGGAGTCCCGAGGCTGTGCGGTCAGTTCCGACGAGTCACATTGGTCCCGTGGGAGGTGTTGGTGCCACCCACGGGGCCGTACGGGGGCTATTTCGCATTTTCACCCAATAATGCCATCTTTTTAAGCCTAAATCTAAAAATATTCAAATTACTATTTTATTCTCAAGCCGGGAGTCCCGGGGCTGCGCGATCAGTTCCTACGAGTCACATTGGTCTCGTGGGAGGTGTTGGTTCCACCCACGGGGCTGTTTGGGTTTTCACCCTCTAACGCCATGTTTTTAAGCCTAAGTTTAGAAATATGCAAATTATCATCGTATTCTCAAACTGGGATTCCCGCGGCTGCGTGGTCAGTTCCTACGAGTCACATTAGTCCCGTGGGAGGTGTTTGTGCCGTCCACGGGGCCGGTCGGGGGCTGTTTTGAATTTTCACGCTCTAAAGCCACGTTTTTAAGTCTAAGTCTAGAAATATGCAAATTATCATCGTATTCTCAAACCGTGAGTCCCGCAGCTGCGCAGTCAGGTCCTATGAGTTACATTGGTCCCGTGGGAGGTGTTAGTGCCTCTCATGGGGCCATTCAGGGGATGTATCAGGGTTTTACTATCTAATGCCATTTTTTAAGCCTAATTCCTTATATATGCAAATTATTGTCCTATTCTCAAATCGGGGGTCCCGTGATCGCGCGGTCAGTGCCTACGAGTTATATTGGTCCCGTGCAAAGTGTTGGTGCCTCTCACGGGGCCGTTCGGGGGCTATTTCGGGTTTTGGCAATCTAAGGCCATGTTTTTAAACCTAATTCCTTATATTTTCAAATTATCCTCGTATTCTCAAACCGGCAGTCCCGTGATTGCACGGTCAGTTCCTACGAGTTACATTACTCCAGTGCGAGGTGTTGGTGCCTCTCACGGGGCCGTTCGGGGATTGTTTCGGATTTTCACCATCTAACGCCTTATTTTTAAGCTTAAGTCCACATGTTTTAAAACTATCGTCGTATTCTCAAACCGGGAGTCCCGTGGTCATGCATGTAACACCCCGCCTAATAAGATACCGGGCGATCAGTCCAATATTAAATTAAAACAGGAGTCTCATATGGATCATTCTTAGCATCACTGACGAAAATCCATTTAATTACTAATATCCTATTAGGTGAGCGTTAAAAAAACTTTTATCTAACGACTCTTTTTAGCGATCAAATTAAAACATCCACAATTATATGCGTAATTAAACTGAAATGAAAATGAAATAAATTAAAATAACCGAACACTCGGTCCAAATTATACAACCATATCGAATAACGTGCAAATAATAAATAAAATCTGTTGGACCAATGGCCCGAATGTTTGTACAATATCTCCTATCTAGAGTGCAAGGAAAGAAGCGTCTACCGATAACCCGCAAGCATCCACAGCTGCTACAGCAGACGTCTGACTCGAAAGAATTTCCATCCAGGCGTCCCTGTGTCTGAACACCTATATATATATAATATATAGAAAGAAAGGAGAGTAGATATACGGGTCAGAGCCCGAATTTTGAAAATATTTTGCAAGTGCATAAATGCTTTATTTTTAGAAAAATAGTTTTATCTCATATTTAAATTGGTATCGCACTCCCATGAGATACCCCTCACCTCTCCTCTAGTAGTGCACACCTAGCGCACCCTAACACATACCCTAGTAAAGCTATCCCTGCCTAACTATTCTAATTTACCCATCTACTATCTACCCTATATAGTCCAAGTAATGTATTAAGGGATAAACTTCACCCCAGTCTCAACGCTATGCCATGTTCGTGCGTGGGGTGTCTCGCAAAGCGAAATCCAAACAAGGAACCCCCATACTATGCGGCATGGTCGATCGTCGAGATCCGCCAGTCCCTCAGTACAGAAAGATATATATATAAATATATACACCATAAGAATTTATAATATAAGAGCACTAAGGATTAAACTTCTCCCCAGTCTCAACACACTGCCATATTCGTGCGTGGGGTGTCTCGCAAAGCGAAATCCAAATAAGGAACCCCCCCGATACACTACTATGCGACAAGGTCGATCGTCGGGATCCATTAGACCCTCGGTACTCGATTCATTCATATATACATATTCATAGTTTTACCATAACCATCCGGATCTATCTCCCGGACTCAGGATTCATATACAAAGTATTTATCAATACTTATCATTTTTATCTCAAAACCTTCCATTTCCCTTCTCATATCCAGGAAATGTATTTAAAAGCCAATTCATTATCATAAATTGCTTTAACAAATCATATACCTTTTTAAAAGCCAATTTTATTATCATAAAAATGCTTTTCCATTTTCAAAATATCCCATTTCCCTTTTTATACTCAGGAAATGTAATTAAAGCCATTTTTATTATCATAAAAATGCTTTTATCATATCATATGCTTCCACATCCCTTCTTCCATCCGGGAAGTGTTACCGAAGCCAATTTATATAACCCATTTCCCTTCCTATATCCAGGAAATGTATTTAAAGCCAATCCATTATCATGAATTGCTTTAATATAACACGTTTGAAGACCACCCGTCCGGATTTCTCCACTGTGCGCGCCCCTAAATGGCTATCATCTTCCAGGACCTATCATAAGACAACCTGGGATCCTACATCGCAAGACGTCGGGAAGCGGCCATGTGCCTGCGGGATAGTCAAGACCACACCCGGAATCTCCTAACCAGCGCAGAAAATATATATCAACAAACGCTCACATGGCCTATAGGACTATATCCACCCTGCATTCATTAGCCAGGGGGCTTCACCATACGTACGCAAACTTCCCTTATGATAGCGATTTAGATAGGTGTGTATCCTCAATTTTATCAATTATGAAAATCATTTATATACCGTTTTGAAAATATTCATTTTCATATTTTCAAAAATCATTTCCATCATAACATATATATATATACCTAAATCACACAGTATATACATATCCTATATATATTCTTCCTAGAATATATATATAAGCGGCCATAGTGGCCTATAGCATCTAGCAATGACCATAATCCCAAAGATTCCCTCCAGGAATCATAATCATGCATTCATATTAGCACGATTCTAAATCCAAAGTATTTCCTTACTTCGACAAATAATAATTACCTTAATCAACTCTTAAAGATTTATTGGATATCTCCAAATATAATAATTCACTCTAAGTGAATATACATATATATATATATATGTTCCCAAATCCATAAGTCCCTTAGGACATAACCCTCTAATATACTTTAATTTAGAAGGCCCTTAAACTTTAAACTCAAAGAGGAGAAATAATAATAATCTCCAAAATCTTGGGCTGGAAACAGGGCACCGGTCAACCGGTCCTAGACCCCCGGTCGACCGCGGGTTGTAAATAAGCCTATGAAATAAAGCAATAGGCCTTTTCTTCTTGACGCGATCGACCGGCCATAGGGGCGCGGTCGACCGGTCACACCAGGTCCTCAAAACTTTAATTCCTCAAATCCTTAATCCAGCAACCCAAATTCATTTTCGGGGTTTCTAAACTACCCCAAAAATTATCCCGAACATCTACGACATTAATTGTAGCCGTAATTTTTCCAATTCCTGATTTGATTTCCGAGTTGATGATTTCAATCCGGAGCTGTCATCTTGTAAAAATCATATCAAATCGTAGAAAAATAAAAAAAAATGCGCGGTCAGCGCCCACATGACCGTATCGAAAAGATCTACAACTTTCGTGTTTTGGCCGAAAGCTAAATCATTTATCTTCTTGGCCGAAAATGACCCCAAAGGCTACGGGTTACTATTCATTATCTCTCCCAAAATCCCAAACTCCATTTTTCTCCATTTTTGTTGTTTCTAACCTCACCCAACAACTCAATAAACATCTAATCTATGTTTTACAACTAACACATCAATTATTTTGGGGTATTAAATCTTAGTTTTAAACCCTAAAACCATAAAAACCCCAACTTAACCTTTAAACCCATTTTATACTCCATTAACATGGTTTTGACACTAAAAATTATTAAGAGTTTACACTACATCAATGTGTAAACTCCTAATCAACTTTTACCCAATTTATTTTAAGGGTTCTAACCCCAAAATCATATTTTTACCAACTATGATATGAGATTAATGCACAAAAGTAAATAAAGCAAGTAAACACTTGCCTGGAGGATGAAATCCGACGACCTCGAGTCGAATCCGGCGGAGTTTGGCCCGAATCTCCCTTTCTCCCCTCTTTTCTCCTTCCTCTCTCTCTTCTCTCTTTTCTTTCTTCTTTTTCTTCTCTTTTCTCCCCCTCTCCCTCTTTATAAAGAAAGAAAAAGGGTTTAAACCCTTAAAACCCAAAAAACGACTCGTTTACCCAATTACGAGTTACTTTTACCTCTAAAATTACCCAAAACTTAATTTCGACAATCGGACACTCTTTTTCGACTATCTCGGACATTCCGAGACTCATGGCACAGTCGAAATTTCCATCTGAGGTACTTGACCGCAAATCACTATTCTAACCCAAAATAAATAAATGCGGGTTTTCTACTCAAAATCTTACCTCTTTTGTCGCTATACTCCACGGCGACATATAAATAAAATATTTCGGCCTATATAGTCCCAAAATAATTTCTAACCCCCTTAAAAATCATTAAATCCTCGAAAATCCCAAAAGTTACTATTTCGAGAAATTCTCAAAATTCCAAATTATACTAAATTATGGAATTTAATCATCTCCAAAAGGGCGGGTTATTACAACGCAGTCTGTTCCTACGTGTTACATTGGTCCCGTGAGAGGTGTTGGTGCCTCTCACGGGTCCGTACGGGGGTTGTTTCGTATTTTTGCTATTTAACGCCTAGTTTTTAAGCTTAAGTCCTAATATTTTTAAGTTATCGTCGTATTCTCAAATCGGGAGTCCCGTGATCGCGGGGTCAGTTCCCACGTGTTACATTGGTCCTGTGAGAGGTGTTGGTGCCATGTTTTTAAGTTTAAGTCTAGACATTAACAAGTTATCATCATATCCCGTACTCCTTCTAATTATCCCATACTCCTTCTAACATACTATCCAACAAGAAGTCAACAACCAATAATTATCCAACAACCAAACCAAACAAAACCAATAATTATCCCGTACTCCTTCTATCATCTAAAAGATTTAATAGATAATGTATATCAATTATATAACTACTTTAGTTAAAGTAAGGAGTACCTGGTGTGTAATGAAGAATTGGTATGTAATAAAGAACTGGTATCTAATTGGTATGTAATAATGTATGTAAGCATTCAATTTCTATAAAATTGGATGAACAAATAAAAAATATCATAAAGTTTACCATGATATGTGTAGGTAGTAGCGTTGCACACCTATCCGGATACCACTGTGAAATACCAAATCTGAAAAAATATTTACACTCCGTTAAAATAATCGGTTAATTTAAACACTCCGTTAATTTCAGGGACGATATGCCGTTAAAATATGAGGGTCACTATGATGACATATTGCCCCTGAACCGTTAATTCCAGGGGCACTATGAGGGTCTGGTTAGGTTAATTTCAGGGGCACTATGAGGGTCTGGTTAATCCAGAAAGGACTCAAGTCAGGGACATGAAACAAAGAAAATGACTGTAAAGTTAGTATAGTAAATCATAATATTCAAGAAACAAATGTAAATATAATTTACTTATGAACCTGCATAGTTTCAATCTATCTCAAAAGAGACCTAGTAGATTCAGGAGCTTGAGTAATCAACTCTGCAACCATTTCATATAATGTACTTTCTATGAGGTTTTCCATTAACCATATAATACAAAAAGGAAAAAAATGATAAAAATAAAAATTAGGACTAAAATACCAAATATACTAAAATAGCTCTAAAAGTTCAGCTAAAATCGATTAATATGAATATTGACATCCTAAAATCTAAATATGTGATATAAATTGGCTTACCCAAAGTTTTTTTTACTAATATTAACAACCTAGTAGGTTGTAAGGCTAAAGTTTCAAAAACATTATCTCACACATATAAATTATCTCTGCCACAATATAATCCCAAATTCAAATCATATAAATTATCTATATATACTATATATACTGTGTATAAATTGTAAAGATATGTAAACTGTATATACATATATTAATGGAATCTATATAAATTAATGGAGAAAAAATAAAATTTACCTGGGAGAGAGCTGGGGCAGAGCTGGGGCAGAGCTAGGGCGGAGTTAGGGCTGCTGTTGCTAGGTGTTTGATTAACCCCCTTAGAACTCCAACCGCTACCTGATTGACGAGAGAGAGAGAGAGGGAAGTGTTTATGTCATCTGACGAGAGAGAGAGAAGCGGGCAAATGAAAAACTAAATTAGGGCGCCTCTTTATTTTTTAGGAATGACCTGGTCACGGCCTAAAGTCGTGACCCACCATCGCAACACCCCTTGGAGTTCTGAGACCTGATTGACGAAGAATGGTAACGGCCTACAGCCGTGACCCCTTGTGCGACCAATAGCAATGCTCAAATGAGGGACGGTCACGGCCCATAGCCGTGACCCATACCAAGAAATGGTCACGGCCCCAAGCCGTGACCCTTAATCTGTGGTGCGCAACCCTTTTTCATCCACACTAGTGCTTGAATGAGGTATGGTCACGGCCAATAGCCGTGGGCTGTGACCCTAAATATGTGTACTCTCTTCTTCCTCATGCCATGGGTCACGAACTTGGGCTGTGACCCACCCGCGACCAAGCTTGGAGGGAATTTTGGTGCGATTTTGGCGCCAAGATGGTCACGACCTGGTCACAGCCCAAGTCCGCGACCACTGTGGTCACGGACTTTGTCCGTGACCACTTTTCGAGCGTCGATAATTTAGTGTGATAATAAATATGGTCAAGCCAAATTCTGAGAGGGTCACGGCCAAAGTCCGCGACCAGCTGGTCGCGGACTTGGGCCGTGACCCACTGGGCGTGACCATTCGCAGGATTTGGTGTAGTGTGGTCCACACATTTTCTTAGTGAATCATCCCTCTTTTGGAGCTTCCTCATGATAACGCCTTCCCAAAATACTCTAGTGGCTCAAAAACTGTGGTATCTTGTCCCACGACACCTCAACTATCTTCGATGGAGTCAACCCCATAAAATGTCCTCATATCGGGTCTAATACTAATGCCAACTCTATGGTTATAACTAATCTCTTATGTAGGTTAAAACCTTGTAGCTCTTTGAATGAAACTAGAAGAATATTGCAGTTTCGATATCCTCTCTACAAAATTTTAATCCCTTATAATGATTCACTTCTAAACATAAACAAGTGTGTGTTAGACCATCTTTTAAGATTATGCATAACTACACAAGGAAATGCTAACTTTTAGGTTGTAACTACTGTCTTATGTAGGTGATAACTCGATACCTCTTTGAATAAAACTAGAAGAAACTTGCAATTTTGGTAACCTCTTTATAAAATTGTAATCCCCTCTAATGTGTTCATATATATACGTAAATAAGCGTGTGTTAGATCCTATCCCGAGTCTAATCATAATTACACAGAGCAATCCCATCCAAAAAATGGCAACATAATATCCTACCCCCGGTAGTCAATATAAGCATAAAACATAGCTATACAAACAATCTCACTAATAATACGATGATCTCTCATATAAATAGTCAACACAATGGTTGAAAATCAAGTTGACCAAACAAACTTGCACGTCTCTACAATCATAACGTAAAGCATCCCCATACCTGCTGGGTATCCAAATATAAATAACTCTCGGTGATAAAATCTGTATGCTAATAAAGAATGAAAACTCCTTTATGTCTAAGTAAGACTCATGCGCGTGAGCCACAAACATAACCGTAACCATCTCCTACTGGTAACCCCAATAATACAGGTTTCCCTAAGGCAACCACTGACTAAGTGGTCTCACTCACCACAAATGTAATACCTTCGTCTAAAGGAACTATTGAAATGACAACCCTACCGTCAACCTTATTGACCTTTCCTCTATGACCGATACTGTAAAAAGTTGGCATCATCGGCCTTGATCTCATTGGTCATGGCTCCACTGGCCATAATAGATCATATTATTTATCTTATAGACCTCGTGTGGGTTCAGTTCCCTTATGAGGTTCCTTTTTCTAGTGATGTCATTCCTACTCGAGTCAACGTTAAACCATCACTAGTCATTTGAGCCTATTTTGGCCTTAGTCTTTACATTAGGAACTCTATCCTTCAAGTAATTCATAGGTCCTACTTATGTAGGAAGGTAACTTCCACCACCCGGACGTAATTGGTTAAGAACATGTTACCCAATAACACTTGCCAAACCCTTGACGTAAGGATTTTGGAAACACAAAAAGTCTTCTCACACTGTAAATATTAATGGGAATATCCATGTTTGCATCTGTATCAATCTCTACCCATTTAAAAAGAGAAAGATAGGTGAACTCCTCCTCTAACTGGCTACCACGCAGTCGTATAAATGAGGTCTTCAAAAACTTACTCCTAAAGTTGTTACAATGATGACTAAAATCCTTTCCCCTCGAACCATACGCTAATCACATACTAAAAGGTCTCACGCCCAAAAGTTCCTAGCTCTCGATTGAATTCAACCTCGTGTGTGGGACATCTCATAAAGGAAATCCAAATAAAGAACCCTCCCAATACACTTCGATCGATCTGAGTCAGTCATCTGGAACAATGGCGACAAACCCCTTAAGCAGTCGTTGTTGTAGAGAATACAAGTCCTAAACAGTAAAGCTTTAAAGTAGTCAAAGAATGCAACAAGGAAAGCGACAAATGCATTCAATACTATAAGGACATGATTTTACAAATGTTCATTATCAATTGAGTATGTCGTATACGGCTACAATCGTAAAAAAATGCTCAAGATCTCATATGCAAAAAGACGGGTCCGAATATAGGGCCTCCTCAACATTCAAGCCTATGTGAGATAAATTTGGTAAAGGTTGTGTTTTTATTCCTTAGCATTTAACTTAGAATATTGGGATATTTATCATCAAAAATTTTCTAAGTGTTGGAGCGGAGTTTTTAAGTTTTTTGTCAAAATTATTTTTTAAAGTTTTAAAGAACTACATTTTCTGGGAAAAGAAAAAAATAAATTTTTTTATTTAATGGCTCGTTCGAAAGACAACCCTTATCATTCGAACGATATAAGGCCTCTCGCGAAGTTCGTTTGAGCGACACGTATAATAGTTTAAGTGAGATTCGATTTTTTTAGCGACCTGTCACTTTAATTTTTCTATTTGAGCATTTTCAACAACTCCGTTTTTCATAAGGAGACCTAACAATTTTCGATACCAGTAATATGAAAACGGTAGAACACTTTGTCTTGTTCCATTTTAGGGTTTCAAACTTTGTTTTTCAATTCACAAAACATCCCCATCTTTATGTGAATTTTGTTGGAAACCAAGATACCATCTTGTTGAAGTTTTCTCATGTAGAGAGGATCTCTACTATTGATTTGGGCGCCTTTCATGGTACTGGGCTGATTATACTGCGGTGATTGAGGTTCGTTGCATGTGGATCTTTTTTAAAGATAGAACTGCGTGTTCTTATGGGGCTGCTACAGTTGTTCCATTACTGACGACCTCGACCGACACCTGCGGGTATTCGTGTGTCACCATATTTCATTGTAATTCGTGCAAGTTACGAGTTACAAATTATAGTGAAATAAAAGGTTTTCTCCTTCGGGGATTTTTCCTAAAATTGGATTCCTTTGCATGCTTATTGATATTATGATTTTAAATCACCTAGATGCATGTGTTAGGGCTGAATTAAAATTTGGGTTTAATTGAATCTGGTTGGATTGACACATAATTAAAATTGGATTTATTTGAGAAGTCGTGTTACTCCGTTGTAGCACTCTCAAAATGGTATCAGAGAGGGTTACGCTAATTTATCGCATTTAATATCGTTTTCCAAAAAAATTGTGTGAAATTGATTTTTTGTAAAATCTATTTTGAAAATCTCGATTTTCTTATATATGGCTTTTGGTGGTATTGATGATTTTAGATGTCAACTTTTTGAAAGGGCTAATTGGAAAATTCACTCGAATTATTGTTTTAAATCTTCTGTTGAAAGTGACTCTGAGAAGGGTCATGCTTGTGAGGGAATTGGTCATTCGATGGAAGAGTGTCCCACTCATAGAAGAAAGATTTTTAATAAATTGACATCTCGTGCTTCTTCCCTTAGTGATAATGATTCTGAAAAAGAAGTCTTTTATGCTACTAAGCGAGAGCTGCCCACCCCTGTGACTAGTGATGAGAGTGAGGATGAGGAAGAGGAAGAATTGAGTGAGTTTCAAGTTTCCTACAATAATTTGTATGTAAAATCTATAAAGTTAAAAAAGGCAAACTTGAAATTAGAGGCTAAGTTGAAAGAATGTGTCTCAGAAAGAAACAACACCGATGCGTTGATTGAGGATTTTAGGACACATGAGGAGATGGTTAGAGAAAAGTTAGGATATGTTGAGGGTGAGAGAGATAGTCTTAGAGGGTTGATGGAGACTATGAAAAAGGAGCTTTTAGAGTTTGATGATTCTATACGAGTACTTGAGTCTAGGATTTTTTAGCTTGAGAAGAGTTTAAGAGCGTCAAGTAAGATAAAGTTTGATTTGGAGTCTCGGTCAAAAAAACTAGATAAGATGTTAGGCACTGTCCAAATTAAGGAGGTTAGGGGTGGTATAGGCTTCGATGATAGTGTTACACCCATTCCCAAAGCTAATCAAATATGTGTGAGGGAGCCTCCTAGGGTTGTTAGGAGAGAGTCACCGAAGGTTGTTAAGAGAGAGACACCTAGGAACATCGTGAGAGAGGCACCTAGCAATTTTAGGAGAAAGACACCTAGAAAATTTAGGAGAGGGCGCTTTTCAGGTAACATCACCGCTCGATTTACACTTGCACACATTGCAGTAGTCAAGGTCTTCTTAGGCGTTTCTGTTATAAACTTCAAAATAATCCTAGGAAGTTTAATAAGAAAATAAATTTAATTCCCCAAACCCCTACATGTCATTACAAATTTATTTGGGTTAGGAAATCAGATTTAGAGGCTTTTGAATTAATTGTTCATGACTCTCGGTTACTTGCACGTGATTCATCCCATGTTAAATCTTTTGGTTTATCGTGTTGTTTATTTATCATACGCTAGTTATGCTAAATGATATAATATTGGTATTGTTATGACTAGTATATCATTTGCGCATTAAATTTTTTCTTTTGGAAAATTTCAATAAATACAAAAAGATTTTCATTTTTTGAAAATTTTGAAAAAGTCAAAAAGATTTTATTTTGATAAATTTTTTGGAAAAAATAAAAATGATTTTTGTATTTTGTTTAGCACCATTTATGAATGAACATTTAGGTTGACCGAGTCACAACATCATTCCATATCCACGTGACTATTTGATAGTGTTTTGAGATAATATATCATGTGATCATTGTGCTTTGACGTCATTGGGATATTATTTGTTGATACTTCCTACATGTTTGACTCATTATTTCCTTTATTGCACACGTGAACAGATTTGTTTGATTATTGTAATTATCTATCACATGTTGGTCGAGTGTTTTCATCTCAATCCTGTCCTTAAAACGAACCAAGTTCAATAATACCAGAGTAATAAACATACTGCATGTAAAAACCATTACCCGTGAGGAATTTGTTTTAATTTAAAAAAATGATGAGTGACACGGGAAAGGGCTACGAGTGAATAATAATCACGTCGTGAAAGCCACCGTTTGAAAAGAGCCCGTACAAAAATTAAGGCAATAAAAAGATGAAATATGCTAAAATTTGGGCCAATAGGTTTTCTCTAAGTTGAGAATTTAGAACCTTATTAGAAAATTAAAAAAATTATTATTTATTAGGGAGTTTTGGTTGTATATGTATCAATGGGTTTGCATTTCCTTTGAAAAGTTCTCGAAACGGCAATAAATAGTTTTAGACGATTGGTGTGAAAATCACTTAGGCTATGATTTGTTGATTTGATTTAGTCGATATCATCTAAATTCAACAATTTTACACCTAAGGCTATTTTTTATGTTCATTTGATAGGAGTATCGTGTACATATGCTTGATTGAGTTTTATTACCTACTAAATATGTTCACACCCATTCATTCCATTTCCATGATTTGGTTGTCTAAATGTAAATTCATGGTGTGATTTTTCTTTTTTGTATGAAAAATTGAAAACTCAAAAATAGTTTGTGAAATATGTTTGAGTATCTGTTTAATCGTGACAACTCCATGCTTGATTTGGTCATTCGTTTCCTTGTCTATTTCGGTCAAATAAAAAGGGGGAGCACGAATTATGGTAGTTTTTTCATTATGAGGGATATTTTATTTATTGATGATGTATTTTTATATCATTTCAGACTCGATGCATCACGAGGTATTTTCTTTGTCTTGTGTGTAGGTACAACAATGGAAGATCATATATTGCACACCCTAATGAGAAAAGCTTGAAGATTTGAAGAATTGATTTTGAAGATTTTGAAGAAAAGTTTTGGGACCTACATGTTTAGTACCTTTTAATTTTTGGGTTCATGAGAGTATTAAATTTGTACAGGCATTTATGTTTTGATAATTTGGATGGTTTTATTTTGTACCGATATAGACATAGGGGGATATTTGTAAGGACATGATTTTATAAATGTCAATTATCAATTGAGTATGTTCTATATCGCTACAACCGTCAAAGAATGTTCAAGATCTCATATGCAAAATGACGGGTCCGAATATCAAGCTTATTCAACATTCAAGCCTCCACGAGATAAATTTTGTAAAGGTTGTATTTTTATTCCTTAGCATTTCACTTAGAAGATTGGGATATTTTTCATCAAAAATTTTCTAAGTGTTGGAGCGGAGTTTTTAAGTTTTTCGTCAAAATTATTTTTCGAAGTTTTAAGGCGCTGCATTTTCTGAGAAAAGAAAAAAAAATATATATTTATTAGTCGCTCGTTCGAACGACAACCCCTTTCATTCAAACGACATAAGGTCTCGAACGAAGTTCGTTCCCGCGACACACGTAACCGTTCAAGAGAGATTCGATTTCGTTCGAGCGGCCTGCTGCCTTAATTTTTCTACTTAAGTGTGTTGAACAACTCCATTTTTCAGAAGGAAACCTGAAGATTTTCAATACCTTTTATCTGCAAACGACATAACACTTTGTCTTCTTCAATTTTATGGTTTAAAACCTTGTTTTTCAATTCACAAAACATCCCAATCTTTATATGAGTTGTGTTGAAACCCAAGATACCATCTTGTTGAAGTTTTCTCCCGTAGAGAGAATCTCTGGTGCTAATTTAGGTGTCTTCTATGGTACTGGGATGATTACAACTATGGTCATTGAGGTTCTGTACGTTTGGATCTTTACTGAAGATAGAACTACGCGTTCTTGTGGGGATACTGTGGTTGCTCCATTACTGACGAAGCCGACTGACTCTTGCGGGTATTCGTGTGTCGCCATATTTCATTATAATCCGTGTAAGTTACGATTTACAAATTATAGTGAAATAAAAGGTTTTGCCCTTGGGGATTTTTCCTGAAATTGGTTTCCTTTGCATGCTTATTGATATTATGATTTCAAATCACCTAGATGAATGAGTTAGGGATGAATTAAAATTTTTGTTTAATTAAATCTGGATGGATTGACACATAGCACTCTCAAGTACCCTTAGACACTAGAACCTGGAATGCTCTGATACCTACTATGACACCCCTTAAAATTAATAAATAGATTGATTAGGTCTAATACAAAAATCATGAGAATAAAAAACATTTGGTAACATTCTCAACATAAATGAAATAATAAGAATTGAACAAGTAATATAATAAGGTAATGAAATACTGAATAAAACAAAACTCAGTTTTTTTTTTTTTTGGGAAATTAGATGTATATATAAAAAAAAAGAAGAATACACAGAGGAAGGAACCTCAAAGATCAAAAGGACCCCGGGGCATACCCCGGAGCCAACCAAAAAACAAAACTCAGTTTAATACCATATAACTTTCAGTATAGAATAAAACCAACTCTGGAATATAAATGTCTCTCAAATATAAAATTTCATACAATTGCGTGTACTGCAATATACAATTTACAAGAAGTAGAAGAGAAGCAGTGCTCGTTTTTTATACATCCTAGGAAGGAGAAATATAATGTCGCTAAATATAATCCTGCAACTAAATCAACTCAAGTTTATGGCAGCAACAACATCCCAAGACCCATAAAAGAAAATTCAACAACAACGTACATAACAAGTTTACATAGAATAAGATTATAACTGAATTTGGGCTATAATATAACTATGCATATTTCGATCGTATTTTAGTTGTTTTTAAATTTATCACAACCCAAAGGCCCTACATATCGCTTGCATCGAAACCTAAGCCCAAGTCTACCCTTATTTAAGTAATATCCATCTCAATTAAATGTAAACAATAGATCCATAATAGCACTACACTAAATATCTCAAGTGTATAGATAGATAAGTAAAATAGTCATAAAGTTTACTATTGTCAAATATATAGTCCCAGCGACGTAGATAAATAAATGGACTCCACTCAAGCCCGCACATAATGAATGTCTACAAGTAAAATAGTCACAAAGTTTACTATTGTCAAATATATAGTCCCAACAACGTAGATAAATAAATGGACTCCACTCAAGCCCGCACATAATGAATGTTTACTCTAATGCCTTCCTCTATATCTTGTATCGTGCTAGATAGAGCTATAGGTTTTCCAACACCTATAACCCAAAACATCAACAAGAGATAACATGGTAATCAACACGTAGTGCCTTGGGTAAAATCACTAAGGTAAAACAAGTATCTATCATTAGGGTACCAACGTGGTCGACGTCTTACGCGACCCATAAGGATATCCCCTTTAGTACGTGATACCATGAGGACTCAAGCACATTATGTATTGAAAGAAAATATAACCCTTTGCTAATGGAATAAAGAAAACAAACACAAATTGACCCATGCTATTGGGTCACATATGATATCACTATATAATCCCACGTCTAACCTGCTTTAGAAAACAGACGATAACTATATCCAATCTCATATAACATTAGCCCGATCTCCCAAAGTTCCCCCATCTACTTATAATCACACACTTAACATAGATAAGAAATACATAATATATACTAACTATCCCACTCTAGGGTTTATGACTTAATCCAAGACTCTCCATAGGATAAACGTCTTACTAACATCTCTCAATAACCTTATCAAACCCGACCATTTTATACAATTCTATAAGTCTAAAAAAGTACATATAAATATCTATTCTACTCTCAGATTATTACCCTAACATCTCAGATTGTAACGCCAAAATAACTCCCAATAAAAACCATAACCAAACAAACCCAACACAAAACTCAAAACCAAAATCATTAATTCAAAATTTCACCCTTGAGCACCATGAATAATATATTCACAACAAATTCCGTAAGAATACAAAAACTATAAAATTAGTGAACACGCTTTCGTAATTTAATTATTTACGATTCTAAGGGTCATCGATCGATCCTCAGTTCCTATCGATTGAGGGCACCTGTACAAGTGACCTTCTTCTGCTTATGGGTTTTGATGGCTCTAAACCCCCATTTCTCTCTCCAAAACTCCATGGAATAAACCCCAAGCTTCCATACAATAACTAACCATAACCAAAAATCAAATCTACTTCGCATATATGATCCTCCCTTAAGTCTAACTTCTTTATACGATTTTTATCAAGATTTTTTAGGGAAATTTTAGATTTAAAATCAAGAACCCTAGTTTTATAAAATTTGTCCAATTAGATTCAAATTTATACTGGATGGTTCAATTAACATTGGTACTTTAATGGATTCACACTAGTCCTGAGAATTATATAACAATTTTAACTCAAATTCATGAAGAAATTAATAAATTTCATATTATGTACTTAACATGATTATTATCTTAATTAGGTTAATTACGAAATTAACTAATTAAACATCTAAATCAGATTATAATTATATTAGGGATAAATTTCAATGAGTGAAGACATTCTAACACAAAAACAACAATAATTAAACTCTAAATAAATTTTCCTCAAGGATTGATTGAGAAATCAATCCCCAAAATCCCTCAAATTATCTTCTTCTCTTGGTCCCTCCTCTCTCTAGCCTTGGGATGCCTCTCCAATTTGTAAAATATGAATAATGAAAACACTAATGACCCTCTAAGACTCTTAATCCCAAAACTAGGCTTAGGCCATATATGGGCCTCAATGAAATGAGGTCCAAAACACCTCAAAATGGCACAAAAAACTGCACAAGCCATATACTAATCCAATAGGCCTAAAAACTTACTATTTAAAGTCAAATATGAACATTCTATGTGTCCCAATAGTCAACTCAAAATATGCCAAAACCAATTAATAAATGTACTTAATAATTTATAAAATGAATCGGTAAGAGTCCAAATGTAATTATTTATTAATTTAGCGTGACCCGACATTATAAAAATTACTTCATGATCATTGGAACCCAACACCAAAGGGATAATACAAATAAGGAAACCCTCGATACCAAATCCCTAACCATTCTGTAGTTATCCATAATACTAAGTTACTTTAAAATATTTAAACAATAATTTACCATGTATTAAGTTGGATTTTAAATATTGATCAAACAACAAAAACATAAATGGTGACATCACCTGTTACATCAAGAAAAAATAATGAATTTTCATATTAAATAATGTAAAGAAACTACTGGGTATTACAATAGGGTTATAGAGGGAAAGGAAAAATACTATTAACATTTTTGTGAAGGGTTGAGGAAAGAGAAGGTCAATTCTCTCATATTTCACCATGGTGTCATATCCAAGAGTGATTACACACAAGGCTTACTTTGCGCGGATTATATGCTTCGAGAAGTTTAGAGATTTCTAACAATATTTTTGGAGACCTTTTTTGGGCAGCAAGATCTATACCATCATCAACATTTTTCTCCTCATACATATCACATTGTGATTCGCTATGGTATTCTATTCTTGAACCCTAGGTTTAAGCTTCAAAGTTAGTTCTTGTTTTTCTTTCCATTGCACGGTCTTTCGAACTTCTTAGGGCTAGATTTTTTTTGTTCTTTAATGTCCATCCCAAGATGTTTTCCCAATAATTCCGATGGAGAATCCTCCTGAGATGTGTTTACATCAATTAAAGGGACATCATCTTTATTATTATTGTTTCATTGATCTTTGGCAGCATCCTAAACAACAAATTCTTTGAGATACCCCCTCTTGATCACACCTTCGATGGCCTCCTTAAGTCGAAATCAATCACTTATATTGTGCCCGTGGTATCTATGGAATCAATATTATTTGTATATGTCCCTCCTCATGGGCTTGGGCAGAAGGAAGAGTTCTTGCACTTCCACAACTACGAAGACCTCCTCTATAGTGGTTGTGATGGGAGTGAGGTGTGTTAAATATTAAGTATTTTAAGAAAAGAAATTTATATAATAACAACACAATTGATATGTGATCATACCTCACTGTCTTCTCTCTAATGTACTTGAGAGAAAAATAATCACTCAATACACGATGAGATACAACACAAAGGATTATATCATCCAATAAAAAGAAGAAATGTTATCCAACACCAAGCCATGCACACACAAGTCACTTAAAAATGAAATCATGCAAGCAATATCATATCATATCAAACCATAAATGTTCAAGAAAATCTAAGTCACGCACTACATATTACCAAAAAAGAAGTATTGTTCCAAGCTAAGAAATATTGAGAACGTGTGTTATTCAAACAAGTGTTCAAACTTTAAGCAAACCTAAAGGGGTGGATAGGTTTGATTGCAAATTATGACCAATTATTGACATTTTTAAAATTGCTTCTAATTTTAAATGACCTAGCACAAGTTATAACTAGGTGATATCTAGATTTGTTTGGGATCTAAGTGTAATGTGTGATGTAAGTGTGAAAATTAACAATAAACATATACAAGCCAAGATGGATTTATGAGGTAAAACCCCCTCCTAGGAGTAAAAAAAAACTCAACCCACTCCAATTTATTATTCAACATGAAAAGAGTTTTATACAAAGTAAGAAGGTAGGTCTCACTCATGCACTCAATAATACTTACCTATGAACTTCTGACTTTTCCCCATTATAAGGACAAATTTTTAAATAAAGTCAATTTGTATATTTTAGCTTATTCAGTATTTGGGCAAAACTGTTTGAGACATAGGTTAGGATGTCAGTGTGTTGACCTTTCAAGCCAATTACGTGGTTTTTTGAAGACGTAGCGACCAAGTTAGAAGACTTATACAATCGTGACGTGTTTAGTGCCATGTTTCATCTTCATGTTCCAAGGTTCTTTCAGGTATGAATGTGTAAATATTTTGATCCTTGGATTTTATATTTGGATGTTAGGTTTTTATAAAATTGGTTTTAAAATGTTTAAAATGATTTTATCTCTTTTTAATATTTTTTAGAAGAAAAATATCTTTTTTCACGATGCCGTTTGAACGAGAATCGGCATTTCATTAGAACAAGATAAGGTACCTCGTTAGAACAGGTTCTAATGAACTTCGAACGAACCAACTTTGGCCTTTGATGGAATCTCGTTTGATAGCTCATTGGATACTGGTTTGAACGAGATACTTCGAAATCATTTGAACGAGGTTAATAAATTTTGGAACGCCCCGATGCATTTTTCAATGTAAAATTCATTTTTCATCCTTATCTTGTTTGTAAAAACCTCCTATAAATAGGAGTGTTGAGCAATAGTTTTTTGAGATATTTTTTCATTGTTTTTGAGTTCCAAAACTCTTTTAAAAAGCTCTCTGTGTTTACCCAAAACCTAATTTACACCTAAATAGTTTTAGATCCAAGGTTCATTATCTTATGCTTTGATATCTAGTTTATGGGAACCATTGGTTTAATTTATTTTCTTCTTGTTGAGAAGCATTTCTTATAATGGAAGCCGTATTTTCCATTTACACACAGTGGACTCTGGGGTGGGGTGTTGTAGTGAAGAAGTCCTGTAAGGACATTATTTTATCATCCGGTTTACATTTGAATATGTCGTATACCCCTACAACCATCGAAGACTTATTTAAGTTGAACATGCGTCAAGACGGATCCGAATATCAAAGTTCTTCAACATTCAAGCCTTCGCGAGATTAATTTTGGTAAGGTTGTGTATTTATACCTTAACGGTTCACTTAGAGTGTTGGGATAATTTTTCTAAAATATTTTCTAAGTGTAAAGCGGAGTTTTTCGTCAAAGAATTTTTTCTAAGTGTTGAGGCGGAGTTTTTGACGAAATAAAAGAAATTATTTTTTTAATCAGCTCGTTTGAGCGAGATAAGCCCATCGTTCGAGCGACATGGCATCTCGCGTGAAGCGGTCATTCAAGCAACAACTTGCTTCATTCGAGCGACATCACTGTTTCGTTCGAGCAACGCACCACCTTAAGTTTTTTATATAAAGCGTGTTAAACTACTCCGTTTTCGTTAAGAAAAACTATCATTTTAGTTTCTGCAAGCACTGCAAATCTGCAGAATCCTTTGTCTTCTTCATTTAGGGTTCAAATCCTTTTGTTTTAATTCACAAAAATCCCAATCTTTATGTGAATTGTTTTGGAACCCAAGAACACAATTTTGTGAAGTTTCTCTTGTAGAGAAGATATCTACTGCTGATTTAGGTGCCACTTGAGGGTGGTGCTGGGCTGACGTGACTGCATGTCAAAAGGAGTACTCGTGGGTGTTCCTGGGTTGACTGAACTACCGTTCTTGTGGAGTTGCTGCAGAATTCCATTGCTGATTTAGGTTGCTACCTATGAGAGTTTACCACGATAAATTCTTTGCAGATTTCGCTTGTAATCATTGTGAGTATTATTTGAGAAATAAAAGGTTTTCCCCTTCGGGGATTTTTCATGAAATCTGTGAGTCGACAATTCTTATTTGTTTGTCTTGGCATGATTTACTACACATGTTTTAGGGATGAATTAAATTGGATTAAAAATTGAAACCGATTAAATAAAGTTAACTTGGAAATTTGCAAATTTGGTTTAATCAGTATCACACTTACTTTTACAAATTGGTATCAGAGCTTATTTAAGCAATCATCGCATTTTTCAAATACGTATTAGAGAGGGTTTCTCTAAGTTAATGAGTGATCCTTGTTTTTCGCAAAATTGTGTGATATTGATATATTTGTAAATCTATTTTGTGAAAAATTTTAATTTTTTCGATGGAGCACTTATGTAATCAGATGCCCCCCTTTGATGGCATGAGTCATAGTTTTGATGATTTAAATAGTTTGAATTTGATGTTTGCTAAAAGAATTGATTTTTTGGAAAAATAAAATTTCCGTTTTAAATCCGCTATGGATCTTTTGCAAACGGTTCAAAATCAATGAGATTTTTATCGAGAGAAATTTGTTTCCTTAAACCACGACTTCAGAAAACTAGAATTGTCCAAAAATGAGAGTGATGATGGAGTCCTACTTTTAGAAAAAGAATTGGAGGACTTTAAAAATTATAGTGTTTGTGTTTGTGACAAAGTGGATAAAAATATTTCAATCGATGAGTTTACGGCACATGAGGAGACTCTTAGGGATAAGTGTGCATATTTGAAGGGAGAATGTGATAACCTTCTAGGAATAATTGAAAATTTAGAGAAGGAGTCCCTCAAATTGGAAGAGTCTAATTCTTTGCTTGAGTCAAAAATTTTGGAGATGAAAAATGATTTGACAAACTCGAGTAGTGTTGGTAGCAATGGTAGTGGATCGTAGTGTTATCATGTTTCGAGTGTTAAATCCAAGACCATTATTTGTTATAGAGGGTCAATCAATTCCAAGGACGTTAGAAAAGGTCAACCCATATGTGTTGTTCCACCCATTTACACATGTTCAAATTATGGTAGGAAAGGTCACCTTAGGCCTTTTTGTTTTGATCTTCTAAAAAGTCCTAAGAAGTTGAAGTCTAGTGCTCCCTTGTGATTGAGCGCGAAAAGTAGCGCGTGTAAAGACGCTATTCGTTGTTTTTGTTTCGCCAACTCAATAAAAAATAAACCTAAATTACTACTACACTTACGGGGTAAGCACAACGGTAAGTCGGGTATCGAAAATCCACAGGGACAATGTGACACCCCGCTTAAAATAATAACGGGTGGCCAGCCCTATACTAAAATAATCAGGAATCTCAAGTGGATTATTCTCTGCATCAACTGACGATTGTAACAAATATACACGGCTAACTACCCGTTACCACAAAAAGAGGGTGCCAAAAATTTCAAAACTTTTATTTAACACCAAATAAAACCAACCATGCAACCACAACCAGCAATACCACATCTAAATATGATGAGAGACACAAATAAACTCCAATAATATAAAAGAGTCCAACACAATGTACAAAGTAAGAAACCCGAATAAGCTGTCGGGTCACAAACAATACAATAATATGAGATAGATAATATAAAAGGGTTAATCTACAACAGTTGGGTATAAACCCGATATATAAACTGAATCCTGATCTAGATACAAAAAAGATAGGAATCGACTAAGACAAAGTGCTGCAACAGTCCGCTACTGCCACAGCTCCACGAATACACCGGATGGGTAAACATCCATGGCGTCCTTGCGGAGGAACACCTAAAATAATACAATATATATATATATATATATATACGAGCAAGAGAAAATATAAACAGGTCAGAGCCCGATGTGAAAACATTTTATAGCAAGTGCATTAAAATGCATAATAATTATAATGCATTATGACATGATTTAATGGAGTCGCACTCTCCATAATAATCCAACTCACCTCTCAACTAAAGCGCGCAACTAAACGTATGCACGTGATCTCCAAATAAATGCCCAAGTCTAATTAGGCAAATAAATCTAACTAAATCCCAATAAATATATTCATTTAAGATCATCTAACTTATCTCGCAATTTACCCCTATCTAAATTTTATCTAAATCATATACTTTCAATTTCAAATCTTATTGATTTCATTTATTTGATCACTTACTTCATATAACGTTTACATAACAATATCATACCAATATATACACTACACATAAACATTCTCTTAGAATTTCATACATTCTAGTTATGCCATCAATATGCATATAAATATATATATATATGACTTATTAGCATCTAAGTGCTAAGGATTAAACTTCTCCCAATTCTCAATACTACACTACGTTTAGTGCGTGGGACGTCTCGCAAAGAGAAATCCAAACAAGGAACCCCCCCCCCCCCCCCGTTACACTACTCCTGGCAGTATTGATCATCAAGATTCATTACGCCCTCAATGAATGATGCATGTAACCCAATTTCCTATTACTCCATTTTAATTTATTTTATTATTCCCAATTCTCAACAGTGCACGACGTTTCATGCGTGGGACGTCTCGCAAAGCGAAATCCAAACAAGGAATCCCCCCCCCCCCCCCCGATACACTACTCCTGGCATTGTCGATCGTCGAGATATACTATATATATAATTATGAGCATTAAGGACTAACTTCTCCTCATTTCCCAACATTACACTTAGCTTCGTGCGTGGGACGTCTCGCAAAGCGAAATCCAAACAAGGAACCCCCCCGATACACTACTTATTGGCAATGTTGGTCGTTGAGGTTCATTATGCCCTCAATACCCAAAGCATTAATCACACCAGAAATATAATAACCATCCAAGCGAGCTATAACTCGAGAACGCAAGTTCTCAATGCTATCATCTTCCAGTTGCCCAAACCACGTAGAAAATCGAGGACCACCTGGTATGGCTAAACGACACGTACCTCGTGATCAACTCACACACACAACGTCCGGGAAGCGGTCATAGTTCCTAACCGGCAAGTGAGAACGACACATATCCATGACTTCTCACCCCCAAAAATATAATGCAAATCACATATCAACACAACGGACGATTTTGACCTGGGGAATATCCACACACTGCTCATTGAGCCAAGGTGCTCACCCTCATCACGCAAGTTCCCACTGATAGCAAAGAGGGGGGTATGCTTAACTTATATATATATATATATATATATATATATATATATCATATAAGATATACATACATCATCGCATCATATAATGATATACCATCATATAAGGTATACCTATCACATTGTTTATATATTCTTAGTACGCTCTTAGGCGTAAATGAAATAATATTATTGTTTAGTATATTTCTCTCTTGATATACTAATCGTCAATTCTCACACATCTTCCCCACTTAGTATACCCTATACTATTTCTCACTTGAAGTTCTCGCATCACTTCTAGTTATGAATTGTCTCTCAATTCTTTATATGTTAAGGATATTCTCTATCCTAATGCACCTCAATTAGCATTTCTCATTTACGTGATACATCTCCCAAATCAATCATCGTTAAGGATATTTCTATATCCATATGCACATTTATTAGCTATTATATTCTCAATCCAAATTATGGTTCAATTTAATCATATAAACCTTTTAATTTATCCCATTTGGGATTTAATACTAAAATTCCAATATTACTAAATGCATTCTCTCTCTTTCATATTATTCCATAATTATTCTCCAAATATAATTTTCAATGATAGTGGGCTTCCCCACTTAGGGTGTATGATATTCTCTAATCGGTATTTCTTAAATTAAGTATATATGACCCAAATAATAACTTATGAGGGAATCTCCCTAAGAGTCTCCAAAACATACTTCAAATAACTCCTATAAAGGTTCCCAATTGATAGCCTCGAATAAAACCAGACCAAACTCACTCCCGAAACCCCCCTCAAAACAGTCGTGTTTTCGAATCGATTCGGCCCCTCCGAATCGATTCGGCCCCTAAGTGAATCGATTCGGCCCCAGCGAATCGATTCGGCCATAAAGACATGTAAGTTTGCTTCCTACAGAATCAATTCGGAAGGGACGAATCGATTCGGTTTGGTCAGTAAGCTATGAATGGGTTATTTTCTACATAAACCCAAAATACCCAAAAATCATTTTAATCATCTTCCAACTATTTTTATCCAACCCAATCATATATATAACATTAATATTCATCCAAGAGAACATTTAAACTAGTTTCTATCATAAAATCCAAGATCTACATAACAAATCTAAGATTTACCCAAAAGTTAGGTTTTAACAAACTAAGCCTAAAACCCATAAATTTGATCCACAAATCATGAAATAAATGTTACACAACAATTATTTAGCAAGTTTAATCACTTGCCTCAAGTTCATAGGGTGTGATTCGTCCTCGAGATCACGTATTGGCCGGAAATCCCACTTTCTCTCTCCTTCTATTCTTCTTTCTCCTTCTCTCTTTCTTTCTTTATATTTCTCTTTCTCTCTAAGGAAAATTATTTCTCCCATAGTCTTAATAAGCCTTATCTCCCAAGATACACAACTATAAATGATAATACACACTTTAAATGACTCGGTAACTTTAATTCAAGTCAAACGAGCTTAATTTATTTCGAAACCTAAATAGACCCCAAGTACAGTCATTTTGACTATCTCGACCATTCCGGAAACAACTACACCCTCAAAATTACCATTCGAAACACTTTCTAGCAACTTCAAATTTTGACCTCAAAGACAAATTAATAATTCTCCAAATAAAAATGATATTTATTTCTCCCAAAATAAATAAATAGCCGTCCTAAAACCTCAGTGTAGACACCCCATTCTGTTACCCCCTAACTCTCCTTAGGTCCCTAGTACCTCCCTTTATCACTACAAACCCAGGTCATGTCCCGAGTACTGACCTAGAAGCCATCGGGTACTCCCCGACTCCGTTTGACCAAAACGTCAGCTCTTCAGATTGACTGAGGCTGAATAAATCTTTGAAGGGCACTAAATACCCTTTCTAACGGTCCATCCCGTGCGCGATTTCGACTTACCATGCGGCCGAACGATCCGTTTGACTCCAAGAGGTCACCGAACGCTTCTAGGGCTCGGTTGACCAAAGTCAACTCCCCAAACTGGGTCAAACTCTTGGTAATGTCGAAGTACATCTCCTAACCTTTCCAACGGTCCACCCCGTGCGTGATTTGGACTTACCATGCGGACGAACGATCCATTTGCGTCCGAACGATTCCCAGTCCAATGGACCGACACACGCTTCCGAGCCATATTTGACCCAAAGTCAACTCCCGAACCTGGGAGTTGTCCAAAGGAATTTCAAAGGTCTCTGAATTACCTTTCCAACAGTATGCCTTGTGTACAATTCTGACCAATGGTTTGGCCTCGGCAATTGATTTTCTGAAAAGGCCTGAAACACACTGCCAAACGGCAGGTTCCAAACCCTGCCTATCAGCAGGTGCCGATAGGCAGGAATAGGTCTATGCCGATCGGCAGTGACCTGAGCCTATAAAAAGAGGCCTTTACCTCATTTACAAAAGGATCCCATATCTAATAAAATTCACTCTCAACGAATCCCAGAAACCTCTCTCGAAGGCAGCGTGATTTCAACCTCCAAATCCCCCTTTACTTCCACTTTTCATCATCCTTTTCATCAAACTTGGTGAATTATCCACTCTCCATCATCATCCAAGTGCAAAGGCTGCTCTCCCCCATTCAAGACCAAGCTTAAGGTCTCCAAGAAGGTCCATCTTTCTCAACTTTCTCTTCAAATTCTCTTAAATTTGCAATAACTTGTTTTATTATTTAGCACTTTTATTATTCCATTTCACACATCCTAATATACTTTTTATTTTAATATTATTGCACATCTTTTATTTTAATATAAATAAAAAACCCAAAAAACAAGAAAAAGAGGGTTTGCTCATAATTTCCAAATAGGGATTCTCATACTTTTCTTACACTTTTCTCACCACTAAAACACTTTTTTTCTACACACACACACACTCACAAATAAGAGATTCCCCATTTGAATTTATGGGATAAACCCCACCCCTCATTTTGTATGCGAACTACGTGGACTTTGATGCCTTTATAGGCTACGTAGGCTTCTCGGGGTAAAACTCGAGACTCGAGTCCTTTTTCTTACTTTTCTCTTATTTTCTATTTTATCTAAATCCAATTTGCTTATAATATATATACTTGCTCTTAGTGACGTATTACTCCATATGCATTATCGTTCCATTATAACGATCAAAGCAAGGGATATCGCGTAAATCTTATTTTTCTAATATTATTCTTATATCTTCCTACGGATGACTCGCTTTATCTTTCCATGATACAAGTCGAGGATTCCTACCTCCATTATATATATGCACATGCACACATATCACGGGAGAAATATAAAGGAAAATAGCAAATATTCATGAGAGATCGAAAGGGCGAAATGGGTGCCTAACACCTTCCCATTTCGTAACTAAGCCTCCGAACCCTTCTCGAATCATTTTGGTTTCGCATGCACGAGTATGTCTTTGGATGCCATCCTTCGGGGTGGCTTCCACTTTTTCTTTTGTCTATTTTTAGTAAAATAGACTGGCGACTCTGAATCTCTCTACATTTTTTACACCTCATCACAAACGACGCCGACCGAAGTTCTCAAGAGAGGGATGCGCGAGACCCTAAGGATCCTCTCCCTTCGCGCGCCCGCCCGCGCGGCGAGGATCGGGGATGGCCATAGTGGCGACTCTACTGGGGATTTTATTATTTTGAGGGCTTGACTCTATTTACATGGATACTATTTTTGTCTCTGTTTTCCCCCAATATCTGCATGTTCCCCCTTTTCCATGTGTATGTAACAACCTGCATAATTTTTGGGGTATTTTCGAAATTAAGAGGAAAAATAAATTTTGAGATAAAATTATTTTTATTTCTCAAATATGTTGGTTTTTATTTTTAAAGATGACAATTTCAAACAGTTTTGAAATTGGAATTAAAATGGAGTTTTAATTGAATTTTTATTATATAGAAGAGTCCTCAAAACATAAAACTCTCTAAGAGTCCTCGGAACATAAAATTCTCAAGCAAAAAAAATATATTTAAAAATATTGAACGGTCCGATCAAGATGAAATTTTTTTGACAGCTTCCTCTCATCTTTAGCTAATTCTCTGTAAAATTTCATCTGATTCCAACGATCCGATCTTCCGGAATAAATTTTTTAGTGTTTGTATCTCATTAGAACTCTTTTCTTAATCAAACTCTTAATCCTTTATATATCAACAAATTCGTGACTTGGCTTTTCAAGTCACTTTTTCTCAAACTTTTCAACCAGAAGAGCTCTCCAAAATTACTCCCTTTCATATACAAACCATAGCCGCAAACTTATTCAAGATTTCAACCTTAGATTTGAAGGCTTATTTGGTGTTTTCTTGAGTATGGGCTAGAACGAGATTTGATTATTTTCGCGAGAAGAACATGATGGTGTGTTTAGATTTTGAGGATGAAACTATGTGATGATTCATGTTGGTTCTTTTTGGTGGTTTAAGGTATGGGGTATTACATAATATGCTCCTTAATCTCGCGAGTATTATTCTCGTTATTTTCTTGTGATTATTGAATCATATTTGAATTGATAAATTCATTTGGAAATCTGGAAATATTTGTTGGAATCTAATTTTCGATTCATGTGGTATTATATTTGGTGTTGAGCATGTTGTCATGAGATTTTAATATGGCACGGAGGTTGGGCACCCGCCAATATTTCTTTTTCCGGATATGCTTAAAAATGCATAGGCGTGGTGTGGTGGTGAGGCCTGGTGACCCGGTTAATGTGTTATTGAGAAATTATATTGATATAATTACTTATGAGATTCATGTTGATTTGAATATTCGTACTCCAATTGTTACGCTTTATTCACCGCTAATATTTGTTGAGCATCTTTCATGTCGTATTGTGTACTTCCCCATATTTTCTTTTAGTGGCAGGTTAGCGCGGATTTTGGGCGCTTGAGATTTGATTTGGAGAATGGATTTTAGCGTGGATTGTTTTTGGGAAGATTATTCGAGAATACAAGTTGTGAAGATTGTATTTATTTTGATGTATAGAGCATTGGAGATTCATTTTAGTATCGAGATAGATAGTTGTTTTAATTCGAGAGACTTGTTGTTTTAACTGAAGAGATTTGAGATTAGTTGTTTCTCTTGTTTTATTGTGGGAATTAGATGCTCTATACCTTGTTATTTATGAATTTAAATTACTTTTATCGATGAGTAGCGCTCCATTTGCTCTCCCCGGGCGGGTGGGGTGTTACAGTGTATCCCATGCTTAAGCTTATGTTCACACATTTGTAGAAAATTCTCCATGTACACTTTGCACCACGTGCACCTAGGATCACATATATCCCCATGTTGCATGAATCACCTATCCATACTTGGTGTACCTTGGGTACTCGTACTTTGCTCCCTGTTTGGCATAATCAAGAAAGGCATTCTCATCATAAGATAATAATAAGAGAATCATGCATGATTCACACGACATCACCAAAGAGCATTGCTATTGACTAAATTTTACCCAGTAACTGAAGGGTCACTTCGTGATGGGCACTGGTACGGCAGGTCGCAGTTAGCCTAAGCGATATAACTCTCACCTTCCATTGGCCAAGTACCTTCGACGTATATCGAACGGTTCCCCCTCATCGTACCGCTTGACCGAAGTCATGACCGGAGGTATATCGCAGGAAATTTGTTCACGTACGCCGAGTATATTAATTTGCCCTCACACGTACCGTCCCCACGAGGTATATGGTGAGGCAATTCATGTACACTCAGGTATATCAAATGGCTTGTCCACACATGCCAATTTCCTGCAAGAGCAAGACATATATCGTGGAAGTCATGCCAAAGGGGGGAACCCATGTCGATTCGCCCAACCAACTACATACCCGCATATAGGTGTCAAACCTAGGACACGCACTTTAGATTGCCGATTTAAACTCGAAACTCTGCCGAAATTCGGGGTCGGTCTGCCACCCAATTTTCATGCATTTTTAAAACGGGACCCTGTTCGTGAGCCTGGTTACAAGTCCAACCGTAGCTTTACATATACTAAAAACCCACTTTTCCAGGCCCGGGTCCCGTCCGACATTGCATTTAGGAGAATTAACTACAAGTGAGAACATAGTAATCATAATAATCATGCTGAGTTCCAAAAATCCAAAAACATTTCTCCCTTCTTTATCAAAAATCCAAAAAATAGTTTTTTACCTTTTTCTCAAAAAATAAATCTCATCCTACGCCTTCTCAGGCCGATTGCAAGCTCTTGACCTAGCTACCTATTAGCTTCGGTCTTCAGTCAAATCACCCCGAAGTTTCGTCCGTTCCTCTACTACTTTCGAGTCCAGAATCCATCCACTGTCTATGGAGAATACAAATTAAGTACTAGTCATACTGCCGGATCTGATGACAGTCCTAGCTCAACTTGTGTCCAAGATTGACAACCTCCAAACTGAGGTCCAAGAGATGCAACGAAACCAGGTTCCAATTCCTCAAGATCCTGAGGCCTTATTCCCCCATGCAATGGGTCCACCCGATCCTATCTGGGTTCTAGAAGAATATCAGCACGCTCCATGTGTCCGTCCTGTCAATGGGCCACCGCCTGCCCAGCTTCCAATGCCAAATATTACCCAGCCTATGGATAACCTGCCTATGGCCGTTGATCCAAAAGAGGAGGAGTTGAACAAAGTCAAAGAGGATCTGAAGATGCTCACCAAGAAGTTTGACCAAGTCAGGATCTCTGGAAATTACATGGACTACACCCACAAGTCTCCTTATCCTAAAGCGAGGTTGCCCGAGAAGTTCAAGATTCCAAATATTGAGAAATTTGGAGGGAGTGGACCCCCGATTGTTCATCTTCGCAGTTATCATCGTTCCATGACTCTACTAGGGGATTATGAAGAAGTGATGGCCCAATTGTTTTAGCAAAATTTGAAAAAATAGTGCCCTCTGATGATTTTTATCTCTTGAGGAATCCAAAATCCGTAGCTGGGAGGATGTAGCCCGAGAATTCGTGTCGTAGTACAAATACAACAAAGATCTTGAGGTCAGCCGTCATGATTTAGAGCTACTCAAACAGAATCCAGGAGAATCAGTCAGTAACTTCATAACTCGGTGGAGGGAACAACCAGCTACCATGACCAATCAACCATCCGAGGAAGAACAGATCAACATAATGAAGAAGAACTTCTTGCCCCATGTCCGAGAAACGATGAGAGGACAATATTATCCCCACTTCCGAGCTCTTAGAGAGGCAGGAGTAGAAATTGAGGAAAGCCTAGTTAAAACATAGGTTAAACCGAAGAAGGTGTCGGGACAGTTCACCCCTAGAAAGTATGATAAGCCTGCCAGTGCTACAGTCTCAACCATCAACAACATCTCTTGACTAACCACATCATGGGAACCAGAAATCCGCCCTTCCCCCATCCGAAGGGAATACACTGAGCTCCATGATCCCCTCTCCCAAGTTTACCAAGCCCTATTAAGACGAAACCTCATCAAACCCTTGGATCCACGCCCATTGCCAAATCCACTCCCAAGAAACTTCAAGGCCGATGCTCATTGCGCCTTTCACAAAACTGCTGGCCATATCACCGACCAATGCTTTCACCTTCGAAACATAATCCAAGATCTCATTGACCGGGGTACCATCGCCCCACCATCCAATCCTAAGCCAAACACTACTCATAATCCACTTCCAAATCATACCAATTCCCTCTTCTTAGAAGAAAACCCAGATTTCGATCCATCGACTCAAATCACACCCATATACTCTCCTAAACCTCTTCAAATTTGCCCACATTTCCTCCTACACCCTACTAGCCTCGATGATCAGGCATTGTCACTCCTTACCAGAGCATTCATCGTTGTCCGTACCCGTTCTGAAAATGGAAGTATGGAATTATCAGAAGTGTTAAACCAACTCCTAGAGTTCGGGCTGGAATTGCCCTCACAGATGGTCATCGATTACCAGAGGTTCAGCACACTGTTCTTAAAAGAATGAAAGTGGGCCCGAGATTTAGACAAGTGGGTGGTACCAACCAACGAAGTCAGCCTAGATGATGTTGTCTAGATTACGACAGAATTATTCTGGCAAACCAACAAAATTTGTAGTATCATTGGGTTACTTAACACTTTGAAGCTATAAGGGCGCTTGATCCCTTCAATCACACATATCCCCACAGAATGGGAGGACCTATATGAAGAAGCCGTTGAAGTTGTGGAATGCATTGACTTTACAGAGAAAGACAAAATTATTGCCACCAGATGGGGGGGGGGGGGGAGAATTCGAAGATTCGAGTGAAGAATAAGCTTCAAGAAGAACTGGCCCAGTAGCCGACATATGTGGGATGATATCATTTGAAGATATCCTCAAAGAAATAAACAGGGTGGCAGAACAACCTGAGATTGATGAGGAAATGGGATTCATGTTCTTCCCTTCTTCAGTAAATCACATGACCAGATTAGGGAGACATTACCAGGTTCCAGGCTCACTACCAGCAAATGACAAAGGGAAGGGCGTTGAAAACCTTCCTATTCCCGAGATGACCATTGAGGAGAGAAAGATCATCGATCAACTGAAGAAAACTCAAGCTAACATCACTCTATGGGTACTTTTCATGTCTTCCCAGCTACACATAAATGCTTTAATCAAACTTCTCACTGAACCCACAATTCCTCCTTCTACCACACCAGAAGAAGCGGTAAATCTGGTCGGATCCTTGACCTCTACCCGAATGCGATCATTTTCTGAAGAAAAAATCCTTGTGCCAAATCACAATCATGTACTCAATATCTCCGTTGAAGTTATGGGGAAGGTTGTGCCACTCTCTCTTGTCGATAACGGATCCGCCTTGAATGTTTGCACTTTGAGAACCTTCAAGTGTTTAGGCCTAAAAGAAAGAGACCTCGCTCCAACTTCCTCCGCTTTACGTGCCTACGATAATAACCGTCGTGAGGTGATGGGATCCATAAAACTTGTAATAGGGGTTGGCCCTATAAACCCTGTCTTCCTCACTCCATCAGAAATTGAAGTTCTTCGCCGACGGGCAAGTCATCACCATTTTGGGCGACAAGGAAAATGTCGAGGGTGCAAGCACGAGCAGTCCAATCCATGAGATATAGCATGGGTCAAATGATGTGCTCCTATCAGGATTCCGAGTTGAGCCACTCCTACTCCCAGCAATGGACGATTTCAAAGAAAGGGTTTGTCCAGAATATGACCCTCATGGCAATGTCAATGTGATTCAGAAGTTCGGAAACATGCACTTCATGCCCGGACTGGGGCTAGGGAAAAGGCAACAAGGGATACTCGAGCACATAGAACTAAAGAAAGCTTTCCCTCCTTGTGGCTTGGGGTATCAACCATCAGAATAATATTTCAGAATGATCCACCAGTCTCGGCCAAAGAGAAGATTAGACGACAACCGAACTATCCCAGGAGACTCCTTGAATGGACGATTCATCAAAGAAGGCGAAGACTTCCCCTTTTGCAGTTTTCCAGAACCATGGTATGACCACACAGACAAGAAGATGAAGCCTGGAATGGAGATCTTTTTCCAAGATAGCTACTCATGGGCCGAAAGTTTCCAACACCGCGTAAAACTGCTCATCAAATATATCAAAGAGACTGAGGAAAGTGATTCCGAAGATTCCTTCAACTTATAGACACTAGGGCTGTCAATCTGCATGGTTCGTTCAGGCACCATATCAATGGATCCATCCCATCTGATCAAAGCTTCTGATACATCCCTCCTCAACTGGCATGCTGTGCCAGTTCTACCTCTTGAAATCCCCCCTAACCCCAATGTTTACCTTATTTCTTCTTATGTTGTCTATCCTTGTTCAAATGTAATCAAGACCTCTTTTGACGAGGTTCTCGATGCTATTTTTCCTATCAATGAAATAAACAAAAATTTTGAGTATCTTGTTGTTCCTTACATTAACTTCTTGGATTCTAATCAAACTTTTGATGATGATGATTTTGCAAATGAACAATTCTTAACTGATCTAAATAAGGTTAATAATAAACAACATAACCGCGTTCAAGTTAATAAAAAAGAGACTGTTGTTATTAATCTCGATTCTAGTAGCCAACTGTGCGAGATTTTGATAGGGGCTACCCTTGACGAGCATGAGCGCGCACAACTCAAATAATTGCTAAAGGAATTCATGGATGTCTTCACATAGTCCTATGATGATATGCCATGCATTGATCCTGAAATAGCTCAGCACGAGATCCCCACTCTCCCAGATTACAAGCTGATCAAATAAAAATTGAGAAAGCTCCGCACCTAATGGTCGCTCAAGGTTAAAGAAGAGGTGGTCAAACAGTTGAACGTGGGCTTCATTCGTGTGATCGAATATCCCACATGGCTAGCCAACATAGTTCCTGTGCCGAAATCAAGGGGGAAGGTTCGAATGTGTGTGGACTACCGAGATTTAAACAAAGCTTCTCCAAAGGAAGATTATACGCTACCTAATATCGACATGATCGTGGACAACACAGCCAGTCATTCTCTTAAGTCATTCGTCGACGGGTTTACCGGATATAACCAAATCAAGATGCACCCAGACCACCAAGAAAAAAATGCATTCATCCCCCCATGGGGAACCTTTTGCTACACCGTTATGCCATTTGGTCTCAAGAATGATGGGGCTACCTACCAAAGGGCTGCCACAACCATTCTGCACGATCTGATTCACAAAGAAGTCGAGGTTTATGTGGATGATATGATTATCAAGTCCAAAACTAGAGAAGGTCATGTTCCCGCTCTTCAAAAGTTCTTCGAACGATTGTGACGGTATCAGATGAGACTTAATTTACAGAAGTGTGTCTTAGGCATTACAAAGGGAAAACTCTTGGGATTCATGGTCAGCGAGAAGGGGATAGAAGCAGATCCTGCAAAGCTGAAGGCCATACTTGAGATGCCACCACCCCGAATAGAGAAAGAAGTCCGAGGTTTTCTTAGGAAATTGCAATATATCAGCCGGTTTATCATCCAGCTAACCTCCATCTGCGAACCAATCTTCAAGCTCCTCCGAAAGGACCCAACCAAGGTTTGGAACGAGGCCTGCTAAGAAGCTTTTGACCGAATCAAACAATATCTGACCCAACCTCCAGTGCTCATGCCACCATAGCTTGGTCTCCCTTTGCTCCTATACCTAACCCTAACCGACACTGCAGTTGGGGCTTTGCTAGACCAATACCTTGAGGACTCCCACAAAGAAAGAGCTATCTATTACACCAGTTGCAAATTGGCCGGGTATGAGGTCAACTACATTGCTTTGGAAAAGGCATGTGCCGCAGTTGTCTGGGTCACCCAAAAGTTACGACACTACGTGCTCGCCTTCCCCATCAAACTTGTATCACGAATGGATCCCATCAAATACCTACTTGAGAAACCCGCCTTATCCAGTCGAATGGCCCAATGGTAGATGCTCCTAACCGAGTTCGATATCGTGCACGTCACACAGAAAGCTGCTAAAGGAAGAGCCATATCTGACTACCTCACCGATTACCCTGTAGAAGAAGCAGATGTCTGGATCTCCGAATTCCCAGATGAAAATATCCTCTACACCGCTCAAGATCGCCTTCGATGGAAAATGTTCTTTGACAGCGCTGCCAACAAAAATGGATTTGGCATTGGGATACTTCTGATCTCCCCGATGACTCCCACACTCCCATCGCAATTAAATTGGATTTCCCTTGCACCAACAACATGACAGAATACGAGGCATGCACAGTAGGCCTCAAAGTTTCCCTCAAGAAAGGTATTCAATACCTTGATGTCTACGAGGATTCTTCCTTTATCATCGGTCAAGTGCTCAGAAAGTGGAAAGTCAAGGACGAAAAGCTCCAACCCTTTCATGCCTAATTAGAAGAGTTAGCCTCCCGATTCCGAGATATCACCTTCCATTACCTACCCCGAGCAAAGAATAACCTAGACGATGCTCTCGCTACCCTGGCCTCCGTGGTCGACATGCCCAAAGGAATAACAATGGCCCCTTTCCTAGTTCAAAGCAAGACAAACCAACCCACTGCTACCATATTGAGCTTGTCTCCACCGATGATCCCGAACTAGCCGATTGCTGGTACTATGATATCTGGTGCCTCCTCAAACATGGTAGGTATCCCGAGGGTTCCAACAAGAAAGATTAAACGACCCTCCGAAGACTGGCCTCCCAGTACATCATCTGTCATAAAGCTCTACTCAATAGGAACTTCGATGGAACTCACCTACACTATATCACAGTGGCTGAGATTGAGAAGATAACGCAAAAAATCTAAAGTGGGGAATGCGGGACCCACATTAATGGTCACATGCTTGCCAAGAAGATCATCCGACAGGGCTACTACTGGACCACCATGACCTAAGATTGCACCGCTTATGTTCGGAGATGCCTCAAATGCCAATAATTCTCCAATCTTTAACACCTGCCTCCGCGAGAATTATACAAAATGACCTCTCCTTGGCCGTTCTCCACCCGGGGTATCGACATCATAGGGAAGGTTACGCCAAAGGCTTTAAACGGACATGAGTTCATCCTAGTCTCCATTGATTACTTCACCAAATTGGTCAAAGCTGAGTCATACGCAGTATTGAACGCCAAGAAAGTGGCCAAATTCCTTGAGAAGAATATCACCTACCGATATGGGGTCCTGCACGAGCTAGTGTCAGATAACGGGTTGTATTTCGAAGCAGAAGTCACATAAGTAGTCAACGAGTACGGGATTCAAAGACACAAATCTTCTCCCTACCGACCTCAGACCAATGGTGCAGTTGAGGCCGCCAACAAGAACCTCAAAGCTATCATCATCAAGATGGCTGAAACTTATAGGGATTGGGCCGATCGAATCCTGTACGCCCTCTGGGGCTATCGAACCTCAATTGTAACCTCTATCGGGGATACCCCTTACTCCCTGGTCTACGACATGGAAGCAGTCCTACCTATGGAGCTGGAAGTACCCTCGCTACGCGTCATGCTCGAAAGCAAAGTTAGCGAAGAAGACTGGTGCCAAAGCCGTCTTGATGAGCTAGCCCTCCTAGATGAAAGAAGATTAAAATCACTTTACCACATATAGGGATACCATCGCTGAATAGCGTGATCATTCAATAAAAGGGTCAAGGACCATGGTATTCGGGAGGGGGATTTAGCCCTCAAAGAGATAATAGAACCCATCTGGGACCCCAGAGGGAAATTCAAGCCCAATTGGAGCGGCCCCTACATTGTGAAGAAAATCTTATCCGGCGGTGCCTCCATGCTCACCTACCTAGATGGGGAAGAGATGGCTCGTCCAGTCAATCTGGTCCGTCTCAAGAAATTCTGCCCCTAGTCCGAAATCTCGATGCGCTACGACTCTTCTCATCCCCCTTCTATTCTAAAAAAAAATTAATCTTCATTTCCCTCTACCCAGAACTACGTGGGCCTGATCCTCTGTAAAAACTATTTTCAAACAGATAAAAAACCTTTTTAAAAACCCCAGAGGTATGTAGGAAGCTCATACACCTCACATGAGTGCGGTCCTTTCTTTTTCACAAAATACTATTCTTTTCTTACCTCCGAGAACGGAGTTTTATTCTAACAAATACTTGAACAAAAGGATTATGTATGCCTTAGCGATCGGTATAGATAATTCAAAATACAAAACTCATCAAAAGGCACAACTGGATGATCAGAAACTTGTTTATTTCATTAATAAGAAATTACAGTACGGATTACATAAGAAAAGGAATGGATAACTCCCTTCCCCCTACTACCATAAAATCTAAATAAAATCCCCACATCTATTCCCTATTACACAAATAAACTCTCCAGGAGTCCTATCCACAGCTACCTGAGGAGCCTGCACCCTCATCATCTACATCCTGAGGTCCCCAAGTTTCCCCTACCTGAATAGAGTGCCGTAGACACTCCATGGACTGATGGGCCTGAACCATCTTCGAAAAGACCACAACACCCCCTTCCATGGTG
Source organism: Sambucus nigra (assembly GCA_949130495.1). Taxonomy (NCBI): domain Eukaryota; kingdom Viridiplantae; phylum Streptophyta; class Magnoliopsida; order Dipsacales; family Adoxaceae; genus Sambucus; species Sambucus nigra. Next base: position 154,947,243 of record OX422218.1, read on the forward strand.
TTAGATAAAAGAAACCATCTTTGTCCAGTCTCCACTGCCAACATCTTGCTGACTACTTTCCTCCACAACCACTTCATATAATCTTTGGGGACATGCCAAACTTTCTCGACAGACTGGGAGGGACGGGTCGCCGAAAGCCGATTTTCTAATAGAGATCCAAGCAACAGACGCAATTGCTCAGTCAAATATTCTACCGGAAAGAAATTCAGGGTCCCAGGTGGCACGACCTGTGCCCATCCAAATTGGCGCAGAAGCAGCCAAGGGAAATAAAAATAGGTCTTCCTGAGACCAACCAACCGCACATATGAATACTCTCCTAGCTCCAGAACAGGCTACAACTGCCCCCACCAAGGCACTGACCAGTACAAACCACGAGCCCCGTGCTCCACAAGCCAATGCTCCCAGTTCTTAACATAGAAACCAACACTGATGAAGTAGCGTGAAAAGAAGTTGGGTACGACCGACAAGGGATACTCTGGAGGAGTCGCCAAGCAGAATCTTTCAGACAACCACATGAACAGCATCACGGGGCTACCCTTTAAAAAGTCCGAACGACCTTCTCTCAGCCATCCAAGCCATTCAGGGTCTCCGCCAGTATTATAACACATCCATGAAGTAATGGCTGCAAGTTGCAGGTCCACCTGCAGTTCTTCAGTCACCAGCAGTAATTTTGAAACCAGGCCCAGGACAACGACTCCAGCATAGCCAACATCACCTACTTCTCGTAAATACACGAACTGCAGCACCGCCGGGAGGGAGATCATCCCTCCAATAACCAATGATCTGGCCGCCGAAGGCGAAATACGAAGAAGCCTGGCCAACAAATCCCTGGGAGAACGGGAAAATTCAGGCAAAGCCACAGCAACACTGGGATTTACACCCAGCATGGCAGAAAATTCCTTGTAGGTAGGACAAACTTCATCCAACCCAAAGCGGAATACATGGTCTTCGGGGTACCAGAATTGTACCGCCGCCATCAGCATGTTCCACTCAATAGGCCGATTGCGCCACAAGGAGACTCGACGCATGTTTAAAGCATCATAGTCGACATTATAAGAGCACATTGCTTCCAAGGCTTCGAGGTAGTTAGCAAACTCAGTGCTACCAGGGAGAGCCATCTTGCAAAACTAAGAAATAATGGGCAAGTAGGTGAAAATGCAAAGGTGTGATGAAAACACTCCACCCTTACCCTTTTTTACACTTGAGAACCCTCACAAGGGACATAATCCCTGCAGAAATCGAAGGGAATCCTACCCCACAAGGTACCAAAGGCTGAAGAGGGTACCAATCAAAACATTGAATTGATGGGACTGGACTGAACTGCCGATAGGCATGTCAGGGTGCTTGCCGATCAGCAACCCCCCCATTTTTAGAAATTTCCCTTTTTCCTATTTTGTCAAATCAAAAAACTCAATAAAAATAAATTGATATTCTCAACATAATTTCATAATCCCTTTTCCTCCTTATATAATTCCCCTTTTAAATAAAAACTTTCCTTCAAAAAAATTCCAAAAATACTCCTTTTTACGGTCTCAGCGGCAAAGTAAAAAGCGCATGTGCATGCATTCATTCATCATTAATAAAAGATAATAAAAAAAAATCCATTACATTGCATATATCTGTTTTCTATGTTAGATCATCTTTGTAGGAAATAAAAATAAAAAGCAAAAAACAACGGGACTCACCCGAACCCACATTCTCTCTCTCTCTCTCTCTCTCTCTCTCTCTCTCTCTCTCTCTCTCAAGAGCTTCCACCCCTGCGACGTGCTCTCTTCCCCCTACGGAGAGACAATGCGCCACCACTTCCCGAGCTCGAGTCCTCTCCGGACGAAGCAGACGACACCAAACAAGAAAGAACAGGAACCGCATCCCGAATATGGGCAGTCGCCGAAGATATCCAGTCTCTGATGTCCCTTAATCAAGTGGTCGACACCCGGACTTACTGCAAGAAAAAGCAAAATCATTATCAAAACAGAGATGACCAAAACAGAAAAGAAAGAAAGAGAGGAACAGAAAGGTATATCGCAGGTTGGAGGACCTCCTCTGTCATACCCAACTCCTCTGGATCCATCGCATGAGGACGGTGCAATATAGGCACTATCCCTCCGTCAGCCCGCCGAATGTTATATGAAGGGGTATGCAACCGCACAAAAGAAACCTCTGAAGTCACCGCCGCCGTAGATGCCGACGAACCACTGCCGCTGTGGGAAGATCCCATCGCCCGACTCGAACCCTCAGGAGGGAAAGGCAAGGCATCATATATGTTGGGCGCCATCAACCAGTTCGTCATGCAGTCCATATAGTCATATGGCACAGCCGTATCAGTGTACAACAAGTAGGACTCACCGATCATCGTCGCGATCCTCTCATCCTCCAACAGCAGTCGCTCCCGCCTCATAGATGTAGGAGGCTGCGTAGGTGGCACCACCACCTCCTCCTCAGCAAGAATGGCCGAACTCATGCGCCAGCAGACGCCTCATCCGCCCATTCACCTCGGTTGCCCCCGCATCCTGAATGGCTGTCCCACAGGGATAGAAGGTCACCTGAAAATCTCCAAGCAAGCATGAATCAATACAAGATCAGAAGGTACAAAAACTAAGACTGAAATGGAAAGAGTCTTACCCTACCACTAGTCAGGTCATTCAAGACCTGACGCACTGCCTACAGAGAGAGATCCCTTCGACTGCCGATTGGCCTTACGCCATCGATACAATCGACAAAAGTCCCCAACAGTGTCGTCCTTCAAAGCGATCGGTGGGGTATTGCACCCAATCACCTCATAGAACCACGTCTGAATTCACAAACAAAAAGAGACGCATAAGGAAAATGCAAATGCATGAAAATGAGTACGCAAACTAAAGAATACCTCGAGAAGGTACGTGGCTCCAGTAAAGGTCTGCCGGCAGCACCGGCTGAATGCATCCAGAGAAGAGTAAAGGGTCGCCAAAGTCAGACTCCCCCAATCATAGAAAGGGATGTTCGAAAATATCCTTAAGTACGGCAAGAACCACAAATGGACGACGTCTCCGCTCGACGCCACCATGAAACCTCCCAATACCAGCAAAATGAATAATCGGGCCATTTGCCTCACTTGCAGCCCGTCCTTCACATCAATCACCCTGCTCAGCAGAACATCCTTCAGCAGGGACAGTCGGATAGAATCCCCAAAAACTATCCTCCCTACATCACCAAGTGCCGCACTCACTGCCTCCGGTCTCACTCGCAAAGAGCGATCCACCTCTATCTGCTCTCCATCATAATCCAGCCCCAACAGCTGTTGCACGTCTATGGGAGTCATAGTCATCTCCTCAAAGCCAAAATGGAAGGTGTGGGTAGTATCCCACCACCTGTCTCCCAAAGTGCACAGGATCGTTGTCGAATGAGGAGTCTCATCCATCACCGTTGCTAACCTCCCAAAACCCGCTGACGATACCACCCAATGCACCACAGGTGGGAGATGCTCTCAGACATCCCTGAGCCCCGTCATCCCACGGGTGCGCATGTTCTTAAAAGAAATATTAGACTGGCAAAAAAGGAAAAGTCTCATCAAAAGTCAAGAAAGAAAGAAAAATCACCAAAAAGAAAGGAATGCCAAAGGTCAGGTTACTTACATAACCGTCGAGACTCACTCTCGAAGGGCGATGAAGCGATGGCTCACGCAACAAGATCCGCTCATCCGCAACAGGCTCAAAGGCATCAAAGGAGTTCTCACTCCCCAAATAAGAGGCGCCCTAGCCCTCCACTCCACATTCGCCCAGTCATCAACGGTCAACCACTCCCGGTGGACTGCAGTGCTCACAAAAGCGGCCATTTCTTGAAGATCAAAATGCTAGAACGATATACAGAGAAATCGCAGAAAGAGAGAAGGAAAAGAAGCTGTGAAAAAAATGAAGGGATTCGCCCCCTTTATATAAGATGCCAAGCGCCATGCCGATCGGTACTTCCCCCCACCATACCGATCGGCACTGACTCCTTACCTTCCCGAGGTAGCCCAAAAGTCTGTGCCACTGCCGAATGGCACGACTCATACCATGCCGACCGGCACCCCCCTCAAATTTCATACAGAAATTCCCAGAAAATACCAAAAAGCCTAAAAACATCCTCAGAAAATTCCTAAAAATCCCAGGAAAGATTTAGAACATCTTCACCAAGAAAATCTCACATTCCCTCGAGCGGAACCCCTCTTTACCAATCAAATCTCCTCCTGGAAGAACACCGAAGGATCCCTAAGGATCGCCCAATCACTTCCCCAGCGGAATTCTCTTACAGCACCAAAATTGGTTATTTCCGCCCCCGCGAGGTCTCCTAAAGAAACAAAATCTTCCCCAGCTCAAATCAAAATCACAAATCACTTTCTCCAGCAGAATCAAAATCTAATCTTTATCCACTCTTTAGGTCAGAATTTACCTCGATCTTGGATCGTCACCTGAGTTACGTCAAAATTGACCTCGGTCCTCGGTTGTCACCAGAGTTGGGTCAGAATTGACCTCGGTCCTCGGTCGTCACAACTTTTAGGTCAGAATTGACCTCGGTCTTGGATTGTCACCTGAGTTAGGTCAAAATTGACCTCGGTCCTCGGTCGTCACCACTCTTAGGTCAGAATTAACCTCAGTCTTGGATCGTCGCCTAAGTTGGGTCAGAATTGACCTCGATCCTCGGTCGTCACCAATCTTAGGTCAGAATTGAACTCGGTCTTGGATCGTCACATGAGTTGGGTCAAAATTAGCCTCGATCCTCGGTCGTCACCACTCTTAGGTCAGAATTGACCTCGATCTTGGATCGTCACCTGAGTTGGGTCAGAATTGACCCCGGTCCTCGGTCGTCACCACTCTTTAGGTCATAATTGACCCCGATCCTGGATCGTCACCTGAGTTGGGTCAAAATTGACCCCGATCCTCGGTCGTCACCACTCTTAGGTCAGAATTGACCTCGATCTTGGATCGGCACCTAAGTTGGTTCAGAACAGACCCCGATCCTCAGTCATCACCACTCTTAGGTAAGAATTGACCTCGGTCTTAGATCGTCACCTGAGTTGGGTTAGAATTGACCCCGGTCCTCGGTCTTCATTGGCCCCGGTCCTCGGTCGTCACCACTCTTAGGTCAGAATTGACCTCGGTCTCGGATCGTTACCTGAGTTGGGTCAGAATTGACCCCGGTCCTCAATTGTCACCACTCTTAGGTCAGAATTGACCTCGATCTTGGATCGTCACCTGAGTTGAGTCAGAATTGTCCCCGGTCCTCGGTCGTCACCACTCTTAAGTCAGAATTGACCTCGGTCCTGGATCATCACCTGAGTTGGGTCAGAATTGACCCCGGTCCTCGATCGTCACCACTCATAGATCAGAATTGACCTCGGTCTTGGATCATCACCTAATTTGGGTCAAAATTGACCCCGGTCCTCGGTCGTCACCACTCTTAGGTCAGAAATGACCACGGTTATTAGATCTCCATCCTAAGCCCGCAGATTGGGCTTTGACCGCAGAATTGGTCATCCCCCAACACCACTTCAGGTCCTTAGAATTGACCTAAATCGTCATTCCATCCCTATCACACTCCTTAGGTCCTCAGAATCGGCCTCGACCCTCTGAATCAGTCGTACTCCCTCAAAAGCATCATGTTGTGTCTATTCGACAGTTATCATTTTTTCCAAGCTCACCCGTCGAGGGGCTCTGTAGACACCCCATTCTTTTACCCCTAACTATCCTTAGGTCCCTAGTACCTCCCTTTATCACTACAAACCCAGGTCATGTCCCGAGTACTGACCTAGATGCCATCGGGCACTCCCCGGCTCAGTTTGACCAAAAAGTCAACTCTTCAGCTCGACCGAGGCTAAATAAATCTTTGAAGGTCACTGAATACCCTTTCCAATGGTCCATCCCGTGCACAATTATGACTTACCATGCAGATGAACGATCTGTTTGACTCCAAGAGGTCACCGAACACTTCCAGGGCCCGGTTGACCAAAGTCAACTCCCCAAATCGGGTCAAAGTCTTGGGAATGTCAAAGTACATCTCCTAACCTTTCCAACTGTCCACCCCGTGCGCGATTTGGACTTACCATGCGGACGAATGATCCATTTGCGTCCGAACGATTCCCCGTCCAATAGACCGACAAACGCTTCTGAGTGATATTTGACCAAAAGTCAACTCCCAAACCCGGGAGCAATCCAAAGGACTTTCAAAGGTCTCTGAATTACCTTTCCAACGGTATGCCCCGTGCGTGATTCTGACCAATGGGTTGCCCTCGACAACCGATTTTCTGAAAAGGCCTGAAACACACTGCTAAACGGCAGGTTCCAAACCCTGCCTATCGGCAGGTGCCGATAGGCAGGACCAGGTCTATGCCAATCTGTAGTGACCTGAGCCTATAAAAGGAGGCCTTCACCTCATTTGCAGAAGGAGCCCAGATCTCATAAAATTACTCTCAATGAATCCCAGAAACCTCTCTCGAAGGCAGCGTGATTTCAACCTCCAAATCCCCTTTTTACTTCCACTCTTCATCATCCTTTTTATCAAACTTGGTGAATTAGCCACTCTCCATCATCATCCAAGTGCGAAGGCTGCTCTCCCCCATTCAAAACCAAGCTTAAGGTCTCCAAGAAGATCCATCTTTCTCAACTTTCTCTTCAAATTCTCTTAAATTTTCAATAACTTGTTTTATTATTTAGCACTTTTATTATTCCATTTCACACATCCTAATATACTTTTTATTTTAGTATTATTTCACATCTTTTATTTTCATATAAATAAAAAACCCAAAAAACAAGAAAAAGAGGGTTTGCTCATAATTTTCAAATAGGGATTCTCATACTTTTCTCACACTTTTCTCACCACTAAAACACTTTATTTTCTACACACACACACACACTCACAAATAAGAGATTCCCCATTTGGATTTATGGGATGAACCCCACCCCTCATTTTGTATGCGAACTACGTGGACTTTGATGCCTTTATAGGCTACGTAGGCGTCTCGGGGTAAAACCCGAGACTCAAGTCCTTTTTCTTACTTTTCTCTTATTTTTTATTTTCTCTAAATCCAATTTCCTTATAATCTATATACTTGCTCTTAGTGACGTATTAATCCATGTGCGTTATCGTTCCATTATAATGATCAACCCAAGGGTAATCGCGTAAATCTTATTTTTCTAATATTATTCTTATATCTTCCTACGGATGACTCGCTTTATCTTTTCCATGATACAAGTCGAGGATTCCTACCTCCATTATATATATACATATGCACACATATCACGGGGGAAATATAAAGGAAAATAGCAAATATCCATGAGAGACCAAAAGGGCGGAATGGGTGCCTAACACCTTCCCATTTCGTAACTAAGCCTCCGAACCCTTCTCGAATCATTTTTTTTTCGCATGCACCAGTATATCTTTGGATGCCATCCTTCGGGGTGGCTTCCCCTTTTTCTTTTGTCTGTTTTGAGTAAAATAGACTGGCGACTCTGAATCTCTCTACATTTTTTACACCTCACCACAAACGATGCCGGACGAAGCGCTCCCGAGAGGGATGTATGAGACCCGAAGAATTCTCTCCCTTCATGCGCTCGCCCGCGCGGCGAGGATTGGGGATGGCCACACTCGAGTTGTTACAGACAAGTTGCTAGAATTTAATTGATTTAAACTCCGAAATTAAAGTGCAAAATATGATTACAAACTAAAAAGTAAAAGATCGATGAAAGGGAAATGTTAATCTACGCAAGGTATTGAAACTGGATTATGAAAGCGAGTAAAACTATAGGTTGCGTCGAATATCCCTCACCCGAGTTAATTTATACGACGAGTTATTACAAATGCGTCTCGTTTCGACAGTTAAGTGAACCAAGGGTTGTTACACCCCTAAATCCGCATAAAAGCCTAATATGATTTTGGCGTCAACAAATATCCCAAAAATTATGCGCGAAAGGTAGCAAGCACGGGACATACATGATATGCCCCATCAAATCTCCTAAGCGTAATAACTAGGACAATGCACCCGAAATAAACCCGTAAACACTATCACCAAGCAAAGCAACGCGTCAACCCGAGTGAGTTGCATTCAAACACAACCTAATTTAAATTACCTAGAAATCATATTAAAAACGCGGTAGATAAATGCGATAAAGAAAAGCGGTAAAACTACCTAGAAAGCAAGTAAATCGAGCATGTAAACCTAAATTAGAAAGCATATAAATTAACTAGAAAGCAAGAAATGAATAAATACAAACTATATTAATGGAGAGGATGATGAATAGTGCAACATTCAACCCAAATGGGGTGTCAAACCAAGAACAATTGAAGAAGAACTCTTCAAAACCCTCAAACCCTAAGCTAAACTAAGCTAAAATCGTGTATATACTGAATATGTTCTTATTACAACAAAATTGCTTTATATAGTAAGTTGGAATAAAGGAAAAGAAGAAAGAAAACAAATGCAAAATATCTGCTAAAAAATAGGGGATTGATCGATCGATAATTTTGGTCGATCGATCGATCAAGGTCAAATTTTGGAATTTTAGAATGGTCGATCGATCGATCAAGCAGGGGAGACTGCATTTTCCCCTGTTTTGGCTTGCATTTCTCCTCTGCTAAAATCGTCGTAACTTCTTCGTTATGAATCGAAATCGCGCACCGTTTGCGTCCACGTGAAGCATGCGAGGAGGGATACAATTCGATGAAGATGTTGGGCTAGGTGCCCAATCTGTAAAATGAATAAAATGCCCTTGAACGTGTGATCGCATACGAAAATTGAACGGAATGCGTTCGAACTTCACACTTAGCATCCAAATACCTATAAAAGCTCAATTAACCCCTGCAAAACATGTTAATGTAGAAATTTGAGGTTGTCTGGTTAACGAGCATAAATATAGGGAATAAGATACCCGAGGGGGCTAAAATGCGTCCGTTCGGAGGATGAAAGACGCAATATTTGCGTATTATCACACCCCCTAACTTACACATTGCTAGTCCCTAGCAATGAAATAGGATGCAACAAGAAAAACAAGCGCCAAAAGCAAGATAAGTACAAAAATATGGTATAAAAGCATAAAGCCACTTTCGCGGGCGATTTGATTGCATTTAGCGTATGCAATAAGCCGTTAAACCCCTAGGTTACCCTAGCGAATGAGGGTCGTCTCGTGAGGGTTTTCAGGGATGGTACCCACAAACATCACAAGATTTCCTCAAAATATGCCCAACCCAACATGTGACAAGAACAACAAAAGAGAAAAAGGATTTCATACACATTATTAGCACATTGAATGAATTCGAACAAAAGTCTGAATCATTAATCATTATAGAATGCACCTCATAGAATTGAAACCTTAAAATGTGGGAGAGGGGAGAGCACATGCAAAGTCTGATTTGGCAAAAACTTAAATAAACCGGATAAGCATTAAAGCAAGCATATATTCAATCCTCACGAGCATTACACTCATCAAGCGAATTCACTCGAAACAGGGAGGTAACACACGGAACATGCGGGCATAAAGAGTAAATGTAAATGGAAACTAGGCCGCACACATGTCACAGATGAAGAACGCTATATATAAACTGAAAAACTATAATCTCAATGAAAGTTACCTCACACTAAAAGAGGCGAAATGCATTTTCACAGATTATCAAAACTATTATGACTTTTGAATTACATGCACCTAAGATCACATAGGACTTTAATAGCTTTATGATGTAGGTATGGCTAAGGTACGAAATGAAGGAATATATGTACGAATTCAAAGTGTTCGGAATGAAAACTCGGGATAATGGGAAAATGCGGGCAATATCAAAATTGGAAAACAAGTTCCAAAAACGCATTGAATATATCATCGGGGAGAGTAATCAAAGCATATTGAACTATATACAAAACATTTACAACTTTATCTTTCTTTTCTTTTCTTCTTTTTCTCATTTTCTCTTTTGTTTTCTTTTGCTTTTTCCTCACTTTTTTTTCACTACTTTCTTTTCTTTACTTATCAAACTCTCATATGCCTAAATTGCAACCGACATCAAAACAACATCATTCAATCCCAAGTAACAATCCGAACAAAGGTATGGAAAGTGTATGTATGGTTTAAAACTCCAATTTGGAGTTGGTTATGGGAATGGGGTTATGAAATGAAAGGCTATATTTAGGCTCAAAGGGGTTAACGAGGGTAAACATATAAGGGTGAGGTCAAGGCTAATATGGGTGATATAATGAAAAGAGCCTATGATCATTTCACAAAGTTTACGCAATTCTCGAATCAAAATAATATATGAAAATCATGATCAAGTAACACATTTCAAGTATGAACTCAATTAATGAACGGTCAAATGAAAGAATAGAGAGATTACCGAAGAATTCAACGTTTTCAAAGAGGAAAGAATAGTGTATACACTCACAAACGACGAAAGGTACAAATCTTACTCGGTGTAAGTATATACAATGCAACAAAAGATTACCGAGTTATAAAAATCTTAAACCAAATCAATAGAACAATAAAAGTGTATGTGCTCACGCGATTAAAGTTTAATTCATGAAGTTATTAATAATATGAATAAGTGAGACTAAAGTCTAATAAATTCTAAAATCGAGAACATGCATCATTGGGTTGTCAATTGGATCGGGCAATTATTGAAATTTATCATCAGAAACAAAGCCAAAACGCCCAAAAAATGAGAAAAAAGAAAGAAAATCTTTTTGAAATTTTCAATTTTTCTAAGAAAAGCATACTAAGTAACTAATATGTGAGAAAAAACATGGACTAAATAAAGAAATGAATAGAATATCCCACACCCCCTAACTTAAAACTTGACATTGTCCTCAATGTACATTAAGAACCAAGTCAAAGAGAGGAAAAGAGCGATATTACCCAAAATTGGAGCGATCCCCATAAGAACAAGTCCAAAGAATCTACAAAACAAGTTAGTACCGAGCATAGCGAAAACAAATAACAAAAAGTTAACTAATTACACTAGACTAAATTAAAAAGGAAAGAAAAATAAAAAGAACGAAAGAATAAAAAGCTAACTATATACAACCTACTATTTAGGCTTCACACTAATTGTACACCAGAAGTCTAAATAGCTGAGGGTCCACCATAAGAATGATTTGACTTTGGAGGATAACTGGTGTACCCTCAAATACAAGCATGCCTTTCGAAAAATATGAATTCCGTTTTAACAACGGAAGGCATGTGTAAGGCGGAAGAAAGGAACCATCGTCAATTAAAAGTTTTGGTGGGACGATGGGGGGTTTGAATTGAATGGGTGACAAAAACAAGTGGGAATCGATAAAAGTTGAATATCCTCCCAAGGATTTAGCAAGTGTAATGGGAGGTGGTGCACACAAAGGCACGGATACGATCGTGGAGGGCGACTCGAGCAAGTACTTCTCATCGGCGAAAAGGTTTAAAATATTAAAGTTTGAAACGGAATCATCGGGTACTTGTGACGGTGTGATAACAGAGAATGAAAATGGGGATGAAAGAAATTAAAACTGATGAGATGAATCATCATCGCATGAAGTTTGAGTTTCGAAGAAAATAATATCATTTTCAATGAAATGTTCTTCTTTGGGGGCCAAAGAAGAAATCATTTCATTGCAAATAGATATAACATCATTTTCATCCTTGCTTTCAATATCTATTATGCAATGGGCAAAGTCGACAATGCTTTGTTCCAAAGTAGGCACAAACTCCTCATTTGGTTCAAAACATTCCTCGACCTCGAAAGTCTCGGAAGCAAAATCGTCGTCGGACTCAAATAATAAATCCAACTCATGTTCCCATGAACGATTTTCTTCCCGATAACGAGTTTCAATTTTCTCATTTTCATACATACGCAAGCCCTCACCGAATGTCATGGGTCGAGGTGCGGATGCATGAAAATGAGAACTTTGAAAATTACTATCGGACTTAAACGAAAACTCATTAATATAGGAATTTTGAAAACTATTCGAATTCGTTTCAAAATTCCTATTATAAGGAGGTAAAGGCCCAAAATCATTATCATCATCATCAAAATTCCAATAACCCAAATTTTGACTCTGGTTATACTCGCCCAAAGTAATATGTGAATTTGCAAATTTTTGGGATTCTAAGTATTAACCGAAAGTCATAGGATTACGGGCATTTTGAGAATTATAACAATGATTACAGAAAGAATTGGAATAAGACATGCCTACCCCAAAAATGGCTCGAAGTGGGGGATTCCACAAAGTAGGTGCGGCGGGAAAAAATCGAGCGTTTCTAAGTGCTCAAATGTGGAAGTCCTGCAAAATATTAGCAAATAATACTAATAGAAAGAAAATACTATGAAATACTAAATCAAATAAAGTCGAAAACAAACTAGTGCCCGACAACGGCGCCATTTTGATTCAGCGCGAAAAGTAGCGCGTGTAAAGACGCTAGTCATTGTTTTTGTTTCGCCAACTCAATAAAAAAGAAACCTAAATTACTACAACACTTGGGGGGCAAGCACAACGGTAAGTCAGGTATCAAAAATTCATAGGGACAAGTTGCTAGAATTTAATTGATTTAATACTCCGAAATAAAAGTGCAAAAGATGATTACAAACTAAAAAGTAAAAGACGCATGAAAGGGAAATGTTAATCTAGGCAAGGTATTGAAACTAGATTATGAAAGCGAGTAAAACTATAGGTTGCGTCGAATATCCCTCACCCGAGTTAATTTGTATAAAATGGTTACATGGGTCGACGGGTTATTACAAATGCGTCTCGTTTCGACAGTTAAGTGAACCAAGGGTTGTTACACCCCTAAATCCGCATAAAAGACTAATATGATTTTGGCATCAACAAATATCTCGGAAATTATGCGCAAAAGGTCGTAAGCATGGGTCATACATGATATGCCCCGTCAAATCTCCTAGGCGTAATAACTAGGACAACGCACCCGAAATAAACTCGTAACACACTATCACCAAGCAAAGCAACGCGTCAACCCGAGTGAGTTCCATTCAAACACAACCTAATTTAAATTACCAGAAAGCATATGTATAGACTATGTGATTAAAGTATATATATATATATATATATATATATATATATATATATATATATATATATATATATATATATATATAATTTGAGATAAATGATTTTGAAAATATATATATGAATATTTTCAAAATGGGAAAAAGGTAAATGATTTTCATAATTGATAAATTATGGTTACACACCTCCCTAAATCACTATCATAAGGGAAGTTGCGTGCGTTATGGTGATGCCCCCTGGCTAATGAATGCAGGGTGGCTATAGTCCTATAGGCCATATGGGCGATTATTGTTTACTGCGCTGGTTAGGGGATTCTGGGTGTGGTCTTGACTTTCGCGCAGGCATATGGCCGCTTTTTGACGTTGGTAGGTTCCCTGGTTGTCTTGTTTGATAGGCCCTGGAAGATGATAGCCATTTAGGGGCGCGTCCAGTGGGGAAACCCGGAGGGGCGGTCTTAGTTTTATTAAAGCAATTTATGATAATAAATTGGCTTTATATTTACATTTCTTAAGTATAAAAAGGGAAATGGGATAAAGGTTTTGGCTTCGGTAACACTCCCGGATGGAAGAAGGGATGTGAATGCATATGTTATGATCAAAGCATTTTTATGATAATGAAAATGGCTTTGAATACATTTCCTGAGTATAAAAAGGGAAATGGGATGAGATAAAACGGAAAAGCATTTTTATGATAATAAAACTGGCTTTTAAAAGTATATGATTGGTTAAAGAAATTCATGATAATGAATTGGCTTTTATATTTGCATTTCCTGAGTATAAAAAGGGAAATGGGAAGTTTGGAGAAAATGAAAGTATTGATAAATACTTGATATATGAATCCTCAGTCCGGGAGATAGATCCGGATGTTTATGGTAAAATGTATATATCTATGGATAAATCGAGTACCGAGGGTCTAATGGATCCCGATGATCGACCTTGCCGCGTAGTAGTGTATCGAGGGGGTTCCTTGTTTGGATTTCTCTTTGCGAGACACCCCACGCACGAATATGGCATAGTGTTGAGACTGGGGAGAAGTTTCATCCTTAGTGCTCTTATATTGATATTTATTATATGATGGTATATATACTTATATATATCTTTCTGTACTGAGGGACTGGAGGATCTCGATGATCGACCGTGCCGCATAGTAGTGTATCGGGGGGGGGGGGTTGTTTGGATTTTGCTTTGCGAGACACCTCACGCACGAACATGGCATAGAGTTGAGACTGGGGTGAAGTTTGGCCCTTAGTACATTGCTTGGACTATCTAGGGTTGATAGTGGTTGGACGATAGACTAGTTTAGCAGGGTAGCTTGACTAGGATGTTTAGAGGGATGCGCTAGGAGTGCACTGTTAGTGGAGAGGTGAGGGGTATCTCATGGGAGTGCGATACCAAACTTAAATATGAGATAAAACCTTTTTCTAAAAATAAGGCATTTATGTACTTGCTAAATATTTTCAAAACTCGGGCTCTGACCCGTTTATCTACTTTTCCTTTCTTGCTATATATATATATATATATATATATATATATATATATATATATATATATATATATATATATTATATAGGTGTCCAGACACAAGGACGCCTGAATGTCACTTCTTTCGAGTCAGATGTAGGCTGCAGCAGCTGTGGATGCGTGCAGGACTTTCAGTAGACGCTTCCCTTCTTGTACTCTAGATAGGAGGTACTGTATACACATTCGGGCCAATGGTCCAACTGCATTTATTTATTCTTTTAGCGCATTCGATATGGTTGTATATTTTGACCGAGTGTTTGGTTATTTATTCTTTGCTCGAGGTAGGTAGTGGAAGGTGATGTCTTGGAATTGGGAGGCTAGTTCTTCTAAGTGGTCATGGAAGGGTTAAAGTTTCTCGTCCTTGACTTTCCATTTTCTGAGCACTTGACCAATGATGAGGGAAGAATACCCGTAGACATCTAGGTATTGAATACCTTTATTGAGAGAAACTTTGAGCCCTATCGTACATGCTTCGTATTTAGTCATATTATTGGTGCAGGGTAAATTCATCTTGATAGAGATGGGAGTGTGGGAGTCATCTGGGGCGATCAAAAGTATCCCAATGCCATATCCCTTTTTGTTGGCCGCACCATCAAAGAACATTTGACATCGAAGGTCATCTGAACAGCGTAAAAGATGTTTTCATCTGGGAATTCAAAGATCCAGACATCAGTTTATTCCCTGGGGTAGTATCCGAGGTAGTCAGAAATGGCTCTTCCTTTCATGGATTTCTGTGTGACGTACACAATATCAAACTCGCCTAAGAGCATCAACCATTAAGCCATTCGACTGGATAAGGCGAGTTTCTCAAGAAGGTACTTAATGGGGTCATTCGGGATATAAGCTTAATGGGGAAGGCGAGCATGTAGTGTCGCAACTTTTGGGTGACCCAAACAAGCGCAACACATGCTTTTTCCAAAGAAGTGTAGTTGACTTCATACCTGGACAATTTGTGACTGGCATAATAAATGGCTCTTTCTTTGCAAGAATCTTTAAGGTATTGGGCTAGCAAAGCCCCAGCTGCAGTGTCGGTTATGGTTAGGTATATGATCAAGGGGAGACCAGGTTGTGGTGGCATGAGTACCGAAGGTTGAGTCAGGTATTATTTGATTCGGTCGAAGGCTTCTTGGGCGGCCTTATTCCAAAATTTTGTTGCATCCTTTCGAAGTAGTTTAAAACTCGGTTCAAAAATGAATGTGAGCTGGCTGATGAACCGACTGATGTATTGTAATTTCTTAAGGAAACCTTGGACCTCTTTCTCCGTTAGGGGAGGTGGAATCTCAAGTATGGCTTTTTACTTGGTAGGATCTGCTTCTATCCCTTTTTCACTGACCATGAATCCCAATAGTTTTCCCTTTGGAACGCCGAAGACACATTTCTGTGGATTAAGTCTCATCTGATACCGTCGCAATCGTTCGAAGAACTTTCAAAGAGCGATAACATGACCTTCTCTAGTTTTGGATTTGATAATCATATCATCCACATAGACCTCGACTTCTTTATGAGTTAGATCATGCATGATGGATGTGGCAGCCCTCTGATAGGTAGCCTCAGCATTCTTGAGACCAAATGGCAGAACAGTGTAGCAAAAGGTTCCCCATGGTGTGATCAACGCGGTTTTTTCTTAATAATCTGGGTGCATTTTGATTTGGTTGTATCCGATAAACCCGTCGACGAATGACTTGAGAGCATGACTAGCTGTGTTGTCCATGATCATGTCGATATTAGGTAACGGGTAATCATCTTTTGAAGTGGTTTTGTTCCAGTCCCGGTAGTCTACACACATCTGAACTTTCCCTCCTGATTTCGGCACAGGCACTATGTTGGCTAGCCACGTGGGATATTCGATCACACAAATGAAACCCACGTTCAGCTGTTTGACCACCTCTTCTTTGACTTTGAGCGACCATTCGGTGCGAAGCTTTCTCAGCTTTTGTTTAATCGCCTTGTAATCTGGAAGAGTGGGGATCTCATGTTGAGCTATTTCAGGATCAATACCGGGCATATCGTCGTAGGAGCATGCAAAGACATCCACGAATTCCTTCAGTAATTCTTCGAGTTGTGCACGCTCATGCTTGTCAAGGGTATCCCCTATCCTAATATCACACAGTTGGCTACTAGAACTGGGGTTAATAAAAACAGTCCCTTCTTCATTAACTTGAATGCGGTTATGTTGTTTGTTATTAACCTTATTTACACCAGTTAAGAATTGTTCATTTGCAAAATCATCATCATCAAAAGTTTGATTGGAATCTAAATAATTAATGTAAGGCATAGCAAGATACTCAAAATCTTCATTTATTTCATTGATAGGAAAAACAAAATTAAGAACCTCATCAAAGGAGGCCTCAATTAAATTTGAGTAAGGATAGACAACAAAAGAAGAAATAAGGTAAACATTGGGGTTAGGTCGAATTTCAACAGGTAGAACTGGCGCAGCATGCCAGTTTAGGAGAGGTGTATCAATAACTTTAATCAAGTGGGATGGATCCAGTGATGTAGTGCTTGAATGAACCATGCAGAGTGCCAGCCCCAATGTCTGCAAGTTAAACGAGCCCTCATAGTCACTTTCCTCAGAATCTTCGAAAACTTTCATGATGGGTTGTATATGGTGTTAGGAGCTTTCGGCCCATGGGTAGCTGTCTTGGAAAAAATCTCCATTCCAGGCTTCATCTTCTTGTCTGTATGGTCATACCATGGTTCCAAAAAGTCATAATTGGGGAAGTCCTCACCCTCTTTGATGAATCGTCCATTCAAGGAGTCACCTGGGATGGTCTGGATTTAGTCTAGTCTTCTCTTTTATCGAGACTGGGGGATCATTCTGAGCTCTTGTTTTGATGGTTGATACCCCAAACCACAAGGAGGTAAAGCTTTTTTCAGTTCAATGGTCTCAAGTATCCCTTGTTGTCTCTGCCCTAGCCCCAGCCTGGGCATGAAGTGCATGTTTTTGAACATCCGAATCACATTGACATTGCTATGAGGGTCGTATTTTGGACAAACCCTTTCTTTGAAATCGTCCCCTGTCGGGAGTAGAAGTGGTTTAACTCAGAATCTTAATAGGAGCATATCATTTGACCCGTGCTCTATCTCAAGGATTGGATTACTGGTACTTGCACCTTTGGCATTATCGTCCTCGCCCAAGATGGTGATGAATTGTCCGTCGGTGAAGAACTTCAATTTCTGATGGAGTTAGGAAGACACACCCTTGATATTATGGAGCCAAGGTCACCCGGAAAATAGGTTGAAACAAGGTGGGATGTCAATAACTTGGAATTCAATGACAGGGTTTACAGGGCCAACCCCTATTTCAAGTTTTATGGATCCCATCACCTCTTGATGGGTATTATCATAGGCACGTACAACAGTGGAGGTTGGAACGAAGTCATTTTCCTGCAGTCTTAAGCATTTGAAGGTTCTTAATGGGCAGACATTCAAGGTGGATCCATTATCGACAAGAGAGAGTGGTACGATATTCCCCATAACTTCGACGGAGATGTTGAGTGCATGATTATGGTTTGGCCCAATTCTGGGGATTTCTTCTTTGAAAAAGGATAGCATTCGGGTAGAGGTTAAGGATTCGACTAAATTTATCGCTTCTTATGGTGTGGTAGAAGAAGGAACTGGGGTCCAGTGAGCAACTTGATCAAAGCATTTCTATGCAGCTCGGAAGACATGAAAAGCCCCCATAGAGTGATGTTAGCTTAAGTTTTCTTCAGTTGATCGATGATCTTGCTTTCCTTGAGGGTCATTTCTGGCATAGGAAGGTTTTCAACACCCTTCCTTTTGTCGTTGGCTGGTAGTGAGCTTGGTATCTGGTAATGCCTCCTTGATCTAGTCATGTGCTTTACTGAAGAAGAGAAGAACATGAACCCTTCTTCTTCGTCAATCTCGGGTTGTTCTGCCACTTTGTTTATTTCTCCTAGGAGCTCCTCAAATGATATCATCCCACACATGTCAGCTATCGAGCCCATTTTCTCGAAATCTTATTCTTCATTCGAGTCTTCGAATTCTTCCCCCCCCCCCCCCCCCCCCCCCATCCGGTGGTAACAATTCTATCTTTTCATGTAAAGGTAATGCATTCCACAACTTCAATGGCTTCTTCATACACGTCTTCCCATTCTGTGGGGATATATAAGGGTGAGGGGACCAGGTTCCCTTGCAATTTCAGAGTATCAAGTAACTCAGTCATACTGCAGATGTCATTGGTTTTCCTGAATAATTCTGCTATGATCTAGACGACGTCATCTAGGATGACTTCATCAGTTGATACCACCCAACTGTGTGACTCTCGGGCCCATTTCCGTGCTTCCAAGAACAGCGTGCTGAACCTCTGGCAATAAATGATTATCTGTGAGGGAAATTTCATCCTGAACTCTAGGAGTTGGTTTAACACTTCTGATAATTCCATACCTCCATTTTAAAAACGGGTACGGACAGCGATGCATGCTCTGGTAAGGAGTGACAGTGCCTGATCAGCGAGGCTAACAGGGTGTAGGAGGAAATATGGGCAAGTCTGGAGAGGTTTGGGAGAGTGTATGGGTGTGATTTGAGTTGAGGGATCAATTTCTGGGTTCATTTCTAGGAAGATAGCATTGGTATGATTTGGGAGTGGGTTGTGAGTAGTGTTTGGCTTAGGATTGGCTGGTGGGATAATGGTACCCCGGTTAATTAGACCTTGGATTATGTTTCGAAGGTGAAAGCATTGGTAGGTGGTATGACCATCGTTTTGGTGAAAGGCGCAATGGGTATCTGCCTTGAAGTTTCTTAGAAGTGGATTGGGAAATGGACAGGGATCCAAGGGTTTGATGAGGTTTCAGCATAATAGGGCTTGATAAACTTTGGATAGGGGAGCATGGAGCTCTGTGTATTCATTTTGGATGGGACATGGCAGCTTTTTGGTGCCCATGAAGTGGTTGGTTGAGAGATGTTGTTGATGGTTGAGACTACAGCACTGGCAAGCTTGTCATATTTTCTGGGGGTGAACTGTCCGGACACTTTCTTTGGTTCAACCTCTATTTTAGCAAGACCTTCCTCGATTTCTATTCCTAATTCTCTGAGAGCTCGGAAATGGGGATAGTATTGTCCTCCCATGGTTGCTCGGACATGGGGCAAGAAGTTCTTCTTTACTATGTTGACTTGTTCTTCCTCGGATGGCCGATTGGTCATAGTGGCTGCCTTTTACCTCCATTGGGCTATGAAGTTACTGAATGATTCCCCAGACTTTTGTTTGAGCAGCTCTAAATCACGGCGGGTGACCTCAATCTCTTCATTATATTTGTATTACGACATGAATTCACGGGCTACATCTTCCCAGCTACGAATTCTGGACTCCTCGAGAGATAAAAACCATCGGAGAGCGCTATCCTTCAGAGTTTGCGGAAATAATTGGGCCATCACTTCATCTAAAGCCCCTAGGAGAGTCACATAACTGTGATAACTGTGAAGATGGACAATCGGGGGTCCACTTCCTCCGAATTTCTCAATATTTGGTATCTTGAACTTCTCGGGTAACCTCGCCTTAGGATAAGGAGACGTGTGGGTGTAGTCCATGTAATTCCCAGAGATTCTGACTTGGTTAAGCTTCTTAGTTAGCATCTTCAGATCTTATTTGACCTTGTTCAATTCTTCCTCGTTTGGATCAATGATTACAAGTAAGTTAGCCCTATGCTGGGCAAGGTTTGGCATAGGAAGCTGGGCAGGTGGAGACCTATTAACAGTAGGGGCATGTGGAGCATGCTGATACTCTTACGAAACCCAGATAGGCTCGGGTGGACCCATAGCATGAGGAAATAGTTCCTCGAGCTCTTGAGGAACAGGAACCTAGTTTTTTTACATCTCTCGAACCTCAGTCTGAAGGTTGTCAATCATGGACACGAGTTGAGCTAAAATTGCCGTCAGATCTAGCTGCGTAACGGCACTTGATATGTGTTCTCCATGGTAAGCGGATGGATACCAAACTCGAAAGAGGTAGTAGGCGAACGAATGGAACTCCAGGGTGATTTGACTGAAGACCAAAGACAATAAGAAGCCAGGCTAAGGGCGTACGATCTACGTGAGAAGGCATAAAATGGTATTTATTTTCGAAAAGAAAGAAGGAGAATATTTTTAACATTTTTTTCTTTTTTGAGATTGAAAGGAGAAACGTTTTTAGATTTTTGATAAAGAAAAGAGAAATATTTTTGGATTTTTTTGATGAAGAAGGGGGAAATATTTTTGGAGACGGGTCTCAGCTTGATTATTATTATTATTATTATTATTATTATTATTATTATTATTATTATTATTATTATTATTATTATTATTATTATTATTATGTTCTCACTAGTATTAAATTCTCTTAAATGCAAAATAAAATGCCGAACGGGACCCGAACCTGGAAAAGTTAGGTTTGTAACATATGCAAAGCTCTAGCTGGACTTGTAACCAGGCTCACGGGCAGGGTCCCGTTTCAAAAAATGTGCAAACATTTGGGCGACAGGCCGACCCGGAATTTTTGTAGAGTTTCGGGTTGAAATCGACAATCTAACATGTGTGTCCTAGGCTTGACACTTATATGTGGGTATGCAGTTTGGTTGGGTGAATCGGAAAGGGTTCCCCCCTTTGGCGTGGCTTCCACGATATATGTCTTGATTTTGAGGGCAATCGGTACGTGTGGACAAGCCATTGGATATACCTGAGTGTATGTGAATTGCCTCACTATATACCTCGTGGGGACAGTACGTGTGAGATCGAATTTGATATACTCGGCGTACGTGAACGAGTTCCCTGCGATATACCTCCCATCATGACTTCGGTCAAGCGGTACAATGCGGGGGAATTGTTTGATATACGTCAAAGGTACTTGGCCAATGGAAGGTAAGAGTCATATCGCTTAGGCTAAATGCGCCCTGCCGGACCAGCGTCCATCATGAAGTGACCCTCCAGTTACTGGACAAAATTTGGTCAATCACAATGCTCTTTGGTGATATCGTGTGAATCATGCATGATTCTCTTGTTAGTATCTTATGAGAGTATCTTTCTTGTTCATGCCCAATAGGGAGCAAAGTATGAGTACCAATGGTATACCAAGTATGGGTGGGTGATGCGTGCAACATGGGGATACATGTGATCCTAGGTGCACGTGGTGTGAAGTGTACTTGGAGAATTTTCTACAAGTGTGTGAATAAAAGCATAAGCATGAGGTACACATGAATAGTAAAAGGGGAACATGCAAATAAGGGGACATATAAGAAAATAAAACACCCATGTAAATAGAGTCTAGCCCTCAAAATGAAGTATTCCCCAGCAGAGTCGCCACTGTGGCCATCCCCTTTCGATCCTCGCGGCGGGAGAGGCGTGAAAAGTGGTCAGGCCCCTGATTTTGAAAATGCTTAATAAAAATATATTTCCTTTTATAAAACGATGCGGAAGCGATGTGATGGTTCAATTTAAACAAAATAAACAAATTTTAATTTCTCTTTTAAATTAAAATTAAACACAAGTGAAATAAGATGGAATTACACAAACAATATTAATTTCACTTAAACACAATTAATTCAAGTCCTAGAATTTGCCTAAGTCATATTTATCATGATTTCCAAACTAGGCCAAACCAGTTTTAACAATTAGTCTTGAATTAAATAAACTTTACCCAAATTTAATTATGCACCAAATTAACTTAAGTGTGACAATTAAAACCAATTTTATCTTGAATTATCCTAAGCATGAGCTCTAAGTTATTATGTAAGATAAAAATAAATCAATCACACTATGCCGCGATGTACGAGGAAAAACCGACAACGGGAAACAATCTCGGACGACCGTAGCCACAAATCCACTAAGTACGGAATTTACATTTACAAGACAGATGACTTACTTCCTCAACTCGAAACCTCTCAAGCCTTGACGCGTCTTCTTGTAACCACCTCTTCCTAACGGATAACCATGGAGCTCCACCAGGATCTCGAAATCCACCGATCGGACAATAGGCACACCGTCAATCACACATGGTGCCTTTCACCATGTGAGAAAGCCGCTGCTAAATAATTCTTCATCTTTGAGGGATTTAGAAGAAAACCCAAACAATCTCTTCAATTCGGTGTAGAGATAAACCCGATGCCAAACTCCAAGCAAGATAATTATATATATGAACTTAGATAAGCAAAACAATGGGTGAAAACTAGAGTGGTAAATGATTTTCTCTTTGAAAATAAACAGTAAAAACTTGATCTTTTTCTCTTTATGATTCTTCTCTCAAAACACTCTCTAGGAGTTAGTATGGTATGAAAAAGATATTCTAAAAATTTGGTTTCCCGCACATACATATTCAGTAAAAAGATAGTGTGACACCCCGACTAATTAAATACCGGGTAGCTACTCCTTTATTAAATTAATTCAAAATGCCAAGTTGGTTCAGTTAATAGCATCACTGTCGAAAACATTTTTATAATTACTAACCACCTAGTATTTAAAAGCAAGTGCCAAATTTTAAGTTAAGTCTGATTAACATGCAGTAAAAGAATAATGAAATAATAACAACCATTCACTATAATGAAGTAATGAATAACGAACAACATAAATATAAATCCGGAGGAAAACTCCTCACAACAATCCCACAACTGAAAGTAAAATGACAAGTCTTAATCCTGAATAATTACATGCCAAAGGTCTGAATAACTGAAATAAATGAAATATCTCTAAAAGAAATGGGCGACATGCCCTACAACTGATAACTGATGAATATCGAGTCAAGATAGATGAAGCGTCTACAAGGAAAGTCCTGTAACTTCCACAATCAGCTACAACTCGTCACCAGAATGAGAATCCTATGCATGGTGTCCTTGTGGCTGGGCACCTAAAATTGTTTTTACAAAAATAGATTTGAAAGCAAATGGGTCAGAGCCCGAAAGTGTAAAACATTTTGAAAACAGCAAGTGTTTTAATAACATTAAAACATTAAATGCAAAATACATGTTAGGATGTGCACTCACATGAAATTCTCACCTCTCTACTACATGTGCACTCCTAACGTACCGTACCCATCTATAAGACATCCATATCTAACCAAAACATAATAAGTTCTACCCCTTACTACTCGATTCCCATAATACATTCTAGCGTTATCAAATAAATAGAGGGCTTTACTCAAACTCATATTCTCAATATGTAATACATTTCACTATCGGTTAACCCGTTATGTTTTCTCAAAACAATTCCATAATTTTATTCACAATATTAACATGAAAGTTCCCATTAATTAAGTGTATATTATTCACATCATAAATATACAATACAAGCACCCCGAGACTAGCTGCGGTGCACACATACTCTGCTATCCATCCCGGTACATCACGTACATAAGGATCACATATTCCGAATCTCTCATGAATAGTTCACAGATAACAACATCACAAATAATGGAGGCGAACACAGTCACATCACATGGGTCACGCACATACCTGCGCTCCCACGATCAGCAGACTTATTAACATCCCAATAAGTCCTTCTCTGACCTATGTTCATCGAGGTAACCAGTCTAAATCCGGGCAACACAAGGATTAGAGGGCCCTAAGCGAACGCAAACCTTCCGTGATAGCAAGTATGGTAGGTATGTCATACACATAAAATCAATACATATACTAAGTATTCACACATCTTAGTAATCACCATAATATATATTGGTGGTGTACTTCTCATTCTCGTACCGACATATAATACTACACACTTTATATGTTCCCCGGTTAATATAATAAATTAGGTCGTCAATAGTTCGCACATCGTAATAGACTCTCACGTCCTAATTCCTATATTCCCTTAGGTTCAAACTACACTTCTAGGTTTGACTCCTTATTATATCCCAAACATCCCAAATATATCAATTTATCATCAAGGGAAAGCTATCTCTACCTATACACAAGGTTACGGGGCACTCGGGATCAAAACAGGCTAAAAAGCCTAAACTGTCAACTCGTTCGAAGTCTGTTCGAACGAGAGTTCGTTCGAACGAACTGGCCTATCTAATGAGGTCTCGTTCGAACCAAGTTATCGAACGAACTTCACCCTCGTTAGAAGTCAATGGTCAACTCGTTAGAAGCTCATTCGAATGAGTTCGTTCGAACGACCTGGGCAGGTCTTCTAACGAGCGACCAGATTCGAGCCCAGATTTCTTATTTTCGTTTTTCCCATCTCTCTACACCTCAAATCTCATCCAAACATTACTCCAACGATTGTTTAAGGTTCCTAATCGTCCCTAAACATCCTTAGGTCACATATTAACATGTTTGGGGGTGTTAATTCATCCTAACATCATTCAAACATCAAATATCTACATATTTTTCCCCAATTTCAAACACATGAACCCTAGAATTTATAAATCATCTAGAAGTCTAATTAAATCCGTTTTTGGTTTCATACTAATTGTAATATCATCAGAATAATCATCAACTACAAATCTACATGCAATTTCCTCATCAAGAATATAATTTCTATTTCCAATTTAATGGGTTTTTCATTAACTCCCAAGAACAAATCAGATTTTTATCAATTCCTACACATGGAAGAAACATTCTCTATAAAAATGAAATTAAATCACTTGCCTTATTGGAATCTCTGATTTGATGACGAATTTGATGAATGGTTCTCTCTCTCTCTGCAGAATCCTTCTATCTCTCCTTCTACAAGCTTTCTTCTCCAAGTAACAATGGTGGCTAGGGTTTGTGCTTTAGAAATTCTTTTGGAACCAGTTTCAATAACTTTTGTAGCCTATTTGGGTATTAGTGGCCTTAGTGGGTTAATGCCAAATCAGATATTAATTCCCAATTTTCGTAGGTTTTAATTCCCCAAAATTCAAAATTACCAAACTACCCTTATACGTTGCCGGTATGGCCTAAAAATGCCCCGGGACCCAAACCAAACCCCCGGCTAGTGTTTTCTGACTATTTCGACCCTTCCGGACGCGTTGGCGCACTCAAAACGACCATACGGATAATAGAAATAAAATTCACTTTTTAATTATCATAATTATATACCATGACGCGACTGTCACACGCGTCTCAACAAAATTTCCAAATTGCCGTATTTCAATCTCACGACAAATTTCATAATTCAAAATTCATATATAATCATATATGCACATATAATCAAATACCAACTCGCATCTCGCTAGTATTTTTAATCCGGATTAATTTTTAATTTAATACGCATTTAATTTAATTAATCCCATAAAATAAATATCACAAAAATACGGGGTATTACATACTTCCTCCCTAATAACTGAATTTCGTCCCGAAATTCGGAACTAGAAAGTACCTGGTAAGAACAACTCTGGATAACGTTCGCGCATCTCATCCTCGCACTCCCATGTGGACTCCTCGACATTATGATGTCACCACTGAACACGTACTAACGGAACTATCTTTGACCGCAGTTTCCTCTCACTTCGGTCCAAAATAGCAATCGGCCCCTCCTCGTAGGAGCTATTAGGATGGAGATCGATGTCCTCCAAAGCAATGTGAGAATGAGCCAAATCGTCTCTAATATATTTCCTTAGCGAGGAAATATGAAACACATCGTGAATCCAATGTAAATGCTCCGGTAACCCAAGCCTATACGCAACCGGTCCAATCCGCTCAATAATAGGAAATGGTCCCACAAATCTCGGTGCAAACTTCCCTTTCTTCTCGAAACGCATAATCCCCTTCATAGGAGATACTCTGAGCAAAACCTGGTCCCCCACTTGGAACTCTCTGAAGAACCTCTTCGCATCAGCATAGCTCTTCTGCCTATCCTGAGCTACCCGAATGCGACTCCGAATCAATTTTATCCTTGCCGAAGTATCCTGAATCACTTTCGGCCCAAGTAGTTTGTTGTCCCCCACCTCCAACCAACATGCTGGGGAACGACAAGGTCTACCGTACAATGCCTCAAATGGAGCCATGCCAATGTTGAACTGGTAGGAGTTATTGTAAGCAAACTCCACCAGTGGAAGATACTGCTCCCATCCACCCCCAAAATCAATGATACTCATACGTAGCATGTCCTCCAACATTTGGTTTGTACGCTCCATTTGCCCATCGGTCTGCGGGTGGTACGCTGTACTCAACCGCAATTTCGTGCCCATAGCCTCCTGAAAACTCTCCCAAAATCATGAAACAAATATCTTGTCTCGGTCAGACACGATATTTAGGGGCACACCGTGAAGTCTCACTATCTCTGCAATAAAGAGCTGGGCATACTGTCCCGCAGTGTAGTCTGTCCTTACGGGTAGAAAATGAGCGACTTTGGTCAACCTGTCCAAAATTACCCAAATGGAGTCGTGACCTCTCTGTGACGTAGGCAACGCCGTGATAAAGTCCATGGATATGCTCTCCCACATCCACATCGGGACCTCCAATGGCTGTAGCAGTCCTGCCGGTCTCTGATGATCCACTTTTACTAGCTGACAAGTGGCGCATTTAGAAACAAACTCGGCAATATCTCTCTTCATCCCGCTCCACCAATACTGACGTCTCATGTCTTGGTACATTTTGCCCCCACCGGGATGTACTGTGAACCGTGAGCCGTGTGACTCGGCCATCACCTCATGCCGTAATTCCTCCCCTTCCGGAACTACTAATCTCCCATTGAAGCGTAATCCTCCGTCTGAGCTAACGGTATAGGACTCGGCTCCCTCTGCTAGTAATCGAACTATCTTCTCCTGACAGAATGAGTCATTTGCCTGTGCCCTTACTACTTTCGTGATAATCTGAGGTGTAACGGTCATCACAGACATGAACGATCGGGCCACTGCATCCTGGTGTCCCAATTCCTTCCACTTGGCCTTCCACACCCCTGCCACTTCATCTGCTGGTGTACGGCTCAACGCGTCTGCTACCATGTTAGCCTTCCCCGGGTGATACTGGATATCAAACTGGTAGTCCTTCACAAACTCAAGCCACCTTCGCTGCCGCATATTCAACTCCTTCTGCGTGAATAGGTACTGCAGGGACTTGTGGTCTGTGAACAATCGAAACTTCTCCCCCAAAAGATAATGTCTCCATATCCGAAGGGCAAATACAACTGCCGCCAACTCCAAGTCATGAGTGGGGTAATTCTTCTCGTGAGGCTTTAGCTTACGGGAAGCATAAGCTATGGCCTGACTCTCCTGCTGTAATTCACCTCCAAGTCCTTGTAAGGACGCATCGGTGTATACTAGATATTCAACTCCCGGTCTCGGCAATGCTAACACAGGTGCTGAGGTCAACTTATCCTTCAACTCATCAAATGCCAACTGACAGGCATCACTCTAGATGAAGGGGACACCCTTACAAGTCAGATGTGTCAAAGGACCTGCTATCTTCGAGAATCCCCGAATGAACCTCCTGTAGTATCCTACTAGGCCCAAGAAACTACGAAACTCTGTTGGTGTCGTGGGCTTTCCCTACTCCCTCACCGCAGATACCTTCCCCGGATCAACAGATATTCCCCGGTCGGAAATAATATGTCCCAAAAACTGGACCTCCTTCAGCCAAAACCCGCATTTCTCATATTTTGCATACAACTCGTTCTGACGTAGTGTCTGCAAAACCTACCTCAAATGCTCGATGTGCTCCTCCTCTGTCTGGGAGTAAACCAGAATATCATCGATGAAGACAATGAAAAACTGATCTAGGAAATCCCTGAACACTCTATTCATCAAGTCCATAAACACTACTGGAGCGTTGGTCAAACCAAAAGGCATAACCCGAAACTCGTAAGATCCATATCTCGACAAGAACGCAGTCTTCGAGACATCCTCCTCCCTGATACGTAACTGATGGTATCCCGATCTCCAATCAATCTTTGAGAAGAAAGAAGCTCCTCTCAACTGGTCGAATAAGTCATCGATTCGAGGCAACGGATACTTACTCCGTATAGTGACCTTATTCAACTTTCGGTAGTCCACACATAATCTCAGTGAACCATCTCTCTTCTTCACGAACAACACAGGGGCACCCCACGACGAAGTACTCCTCCGTATAAACCCCTGACCCAACAACTGCTCAATCTGATCTCGTAGCTCTCGCATCTCTACCGGAGCCATATGGTACGGTGTGCGTGCTATAGGTCTCGTACCTGGTAATAAGTCTATAACAAAGTCTATCTCTCAACTGGGGGGTAATCCAGGTATCTCCTGAAACACATCAGAATACTCCCTGACAAGTGGGATCGAATCTAAAGGAATCACAACCTCCTTAGAGGTATCCTCCTCTATGTAATACAAATGAGCGGTCGAGCCTCCCTCTGGGCGAGGCATCGCCACTACAAACATCTCTTGCCCCGGAATGGCAAAAACAATGCTCCCACTGAAGCAATCAATCATGGCTCTATAATCTGCGAGCCAATCCATACCGATAATCACATTGTGAACATGCATATCTAAAACCAACATATCTGCAGGTAATACCAGACTACCAATCTCTACCCCCACTCCCCGGCATATAAAGAAAATAAGTGACCCACTCCCCAATGGTGAGTCTACACACGTCACTGTGCTCTCTGCCGTAGCTAACAACCCTAAGGCTTTCGCAAAATGTGTAGCTATAAAACAATGTGTTGCCCCCGTATCAAACAAAACCCGACCCATAGTACCATGGATAGGAAACGTACCCTCAATAGCGGGTGGTGCCTGCGGAGCCGCTGCCTGGTGGACGTTATAGACACATCCACACTATAACTGTCCCTGCTGCACAGGAACTGCTGGAATGGCTGGAAGAGCTAACACCTGGGCTGGAGCTGGGAGGGTTGGTGGAAAAAGTGGCCTATGTGGCTCATGTTGAGCACCCTGCTGCTGCAGCGGGGCCCTGCCCCTATCAGGACAGTCCTGGCATTTATGGCCAGTCTTGCCACAAACAAACACTTCCCCGGGAAGTTCCCCCCTCTCTGTCCCTGCTGCCCCCGACCCTGGTGGCCGTTACCATTCCTCCACTGGCCCTGCTGAAACTGTTGTTGACCATTCTGACCCTGTTGGTGCTGATGGAAAAAGTGAGAGGGTTGGTGGAAAAAGTGGCCTATGTGGCTCATGTTGAGCACCCTGCTGCTGCAGCGGGGCCCTGCCCCTATCAGGACAGTCCTGGCGTTTATGGCCAGTCTTGCCACAAACAAAACACTTCCCCGGGAAGTTCCCCCCTCTCTATCCCTGCTGCCCCCGGCCCTGGTGGCCGTTACCATTCCTCCACTGGCCCTGCTGAAACTGTTGTTGACCATTCTGACCCTGCTGGTGCTGATGGCCGTTCGAACCCTGATGGCCCTGCCGAAAACCTCCCTGTCCGTGCCTGAAATTTCCTGACCTGAACCTCTTGTGATCTCCCTGCTGGGTACCCTGATCACCCTGCCTCTGCCCCTGAACAGATTGTGCCCCACTGGCACCATTTCCTCCAGTCCTGCCCTGATGGCTAGACTCTCCCGATCGCTTGCCCTCAGCCATGTGAAAGCGGTGCTCTTGGCAATGGAGCAATGCAGCGTTAACCACATCAGAATAAGTGGCTAACAAGAGGTTCCCTAGCAAGTGCTGACGAATCCTCTATGCCAACCCATTTGTAAATTTCTGTATCTTCTTTTCCTCCGTCGGTATCTCATCCGGAACAATGTTCAGAAGACCAGTGAATTCATTCTCATACTCGGCCACAGTCTTACCCTCTTGCTTGAGGCTCATCAACTTCCTCCTCATCTCTGTGTGAACAGCCGACGGAAAGTACTTGCGGTCAAACCGCCCCCAAAACTCTTGAATAGTGAGAGTATCCCTCTCCTCTACGGTGGTAATAGACTCCCACCACTGCAGTGCAGACCCCACTAGCTTAAAGGTAGCTAGTATCTGCTTCTGGACATCTGTGCACTCATACATCCTCAGGTGTCGCTGGATGTCCTTCCTCCACTGACTCGAAACTACTACATCGGAGCTACCTGCGAACTCCGGAGGGTGTGCTTTCTGAAAAGCATCACGTACACGTTCCCAAGCAGACGGGAATGCATGTGCCTGAACTGGCACGGCTATCGGCGCCTGAGGTGGTGCCTGCTGAACTACTGCCAGTGCGGCATTTACTGCCTGGGCAACAATGGCTGCAACCTCGGAGGCATTCATCTTGCCCTGAGCTGGTGCGGGCTGTGGTTCTGGCGTCGCATCCCTGGGAACCCTTTGTACACATCGTGGAGGCATCTGAAATAAGAATGAAGTTTATAAGTTCGCAGTTATAAACTTAAAATAGCTGAAGAACGCAGCATATACAAAAGAATACAACAGTCCTAAAATATAGGGCTCTACATCAAAGAAAGCTCAGCGGAAAACATAATAAGCCGTTCAAATCCTAAAGGACACTAGAACCTGATGCTCTGATACCACCTGTGACACCCCGACTAATTAAATATCGGGTAGCTACTCCTTTATTAAATTAATTCAAAATGCCAAGTTGGTTCAGTTAATAGCATCACTGTCGAAAACATTTTTATAATTACTAACCACCTAGTATTTAAAAGCAAGTGCCAAATTTTAAGTTAAGTCAGATTAACATGCAGTAAAAGAATAATGAAATAATAACAACCATTCACTATAATGAAGTAATGAATAACCAACAACATAAATATAAATTCGGAGGAAAACTCCTCACAACAATCCCACAACTGAAAGTAAAATGAACAGTCTGAATCCTGAATAATTACATGCCAAAGGCCTGAATAACTGAAATAAATGAAATATCTCTAAAAGAAATGGGCGACATGCCCTACAACTGATAACTGATGAATATCGAGTCAAGATAGATGAAGCGTCTACAAGGAAAGTCCTGTAACTTCCACAATCAGCTACAACTCGTCACCTGAATGAGAATCCTATGCATGGTGTCCTTGTGGCTGGGCACCTAAAATGGTTTTTACAAAAATAGATTTGAAAGCAAATGGGTCAGAGCCCGAAAGTGTAAAACATTTTGAAAACAGCAAGTGTTTTAATAACATTAAAACATTAAATGCAAAATACATGTTAGGACGTGCACTCACATGAAATTCTCACCTCTCTACTACATGTGCACTCCTAACGTACCGTACCCATCTATAAGACATCCATATCTAACCAAAACGTAATAAGTTCTACCCCTTACTACTCGATTCCCATAATACATTCTAGCATTATCAAATAAATAGAGGGCTTTACTCAAACTCATATTCTCAATATGTAATACATTTCACTATCGGTTAACCCGTTATGTTTTCTCAAAACAATTCCATAATTTTATTCACAATATTAACATGAAAGTTCCCATTAATTAAGTGTATATTATTCACATCATAAATATACAATACAAGCACCCCGAGACTAGCTACGGTGCACACATACTCTGCTATCCATCCCGGTACATCACGTACATAAGGATCACATATTCCGAATCTCTCAGGAATAGTTCACAGATAACAACATCACAAATAATGGAGGCGAACACAGTCACATCACATGGGTCACGCACATACCTGCTCTCCCATGATCAGCAGACTTATTAACATCCCAATAAGTCCTTCTCTGACCTATGTTCATCGAGGTAACCAGTCTAAATCCGGGCAACACAAGGATTAGAGGGCCCTAAGCGAACGCAAACCTCCCGTGATAGCAAGTATGGTAGGTATGTCATACACATAAAATCAATACATATACTAAGTATTCACACATCTTAGTAATCACCATAATATATATTGGTGGTGTACTTCTCATTCTCGTACCGACATATAATACTACACACTTTATATGTTCCCCGGTTAATATAATAAATTAGGCCGTCAATAGTTCGCACATCGTAATAGACTCTCACGTCCTAATTCCTATATTCCCTTAGGTTCAAACTACACTTCTAGGTTTGACTCCTCATTATATCCCAAACATTCCAAATATATCAATTTATCATCAAGGGAAAGCTATCTCTACCTATACACAAGGTTACGGGGCACTCGGGATCAAAACAGGCTAAAAAGACTAAACTGTCAACTCGTTCGAAGTCTCGTTCGAACGAGGCTGTTCGAACGAGAGTTCGTTCGAACGAACTGGCCTATCTAATGAGGTCTCGTTCGAACCAAGTTATCGAACGAACTTCACCCTCGTTAGAAGTCAATGGTCAACTCGTTAGAAGCTCATTCGAATGAGTTCGTTCGAACGACCTGGGCAGGTCTTCTAACGAGCGACCAGATTCGAGCCCAGATTTCTTATTTTCGTTTTTCCCATCTCTCTACACCTCAAATCTCATCCAAACATTACTCCAACGATTGTTTAAGGTTCCTAATCGTCCCAAAACATCCTTAGGTCACATATTAACATGTTTGGGGGTGTTAATTCATCCTAACATCATTCAAACATCAAATCTCTACATATTTTTCCCCAATTTCAAACACATGAACCCTAGAATTTATAAATCATCTAGAAGTCTAATTAAATCCATTTTTGGTTTCATACTAATTGTAATATCATCAGAATAATCATCAACTACAAATCTACATGCAATTTCCTCATCAAGAATATAATTTCTATTTCCAATTTAATGGGTTTTTCATTAACTCCCAAGAACAAATCAGATTTTTATCAATTCCTACACATGGAAGAAACATTCTCTATAAAAACGAAATTAAATCACTTGCATTATTGGAATCTCTGATTTGATGACGAATTTGATGAATGGTTCTCTCTCTCTCTGCAGAATCCTTCTAGCTCTCCTTCTACAAGCTTTCTTCTCCAAGTAACAATGGTGGCTAGGGTTTGTGCTTTAGAAATTCTTTTGGAACCAGTTTCAATAACTTCTGTAGCCTATTTGGGTATTAGTGGCCTTAGTGGGTTAATGCCAAATCAGATATTAATTCCCAATTTTCGTAGGTTTTAATTCCCCAAAATTCAAAATTACCAAACTACCCTTATACGTTGCCGGTATGGCCTAAAAATGCCCCGGGACCCAAACCAAACCCCCGGCTAGTGTTTTCTGACTATTTCGACCCTTCCAGACGCGTTGGTGCACTCAAAACGACCATACGAATAATAGAAATAAAATTCACTTTTTAATTATCATAATTATATACCATGACGCGACTGTCACACGCGTCTCAACAAAATTTCCAAATTGTCGTATTTCAATCTCACGACAAATTTCATAATTCAAAATTCATATATAATCATATATGAACATATAATCAAATACCAACTCGCATCTCGCTAGTATTTTTAATCCGGATTAATTTCTAATTTAATACGCATTTAATTTAATTAATCCCATAAAATAAATATCACAAAAATACAGGGTATTACAGATAGTGGGGTAAACAAGTGGGTAAGTGGGAGAAAACTACCAAAAAACTGCCATTAACTGTTCCCGCCTGACATCTCGTTCGAACGACATTTTCGTTCGAATGGAATCTCGTTCGAACAAGACTTCTAATGAAGTTCCAGAGTGAACTCGTTAGAAATCTCGTTGGATATCTCGTTAGAACATAAGGTTCGTTCGAATGACATATCGAACGACATTTCAAAGGCCTATTCTGGGAACTCGTTGGCAAACTCATTCGAACAAAATTTGGTTCGAACGAAAAACTCGTTCGAACGACATATCAAACGAACTTCCAGAAAGTTCATAAATTTTGATTTTAGGCCGGAAACTTTATATACTTTATTTTAAAGTTTGATAAAATCTTTCTGAAATTAAAACAACAGTTTTATATAAACCTAACACCCAATAAACTTGTTCCAAGCTCCTATATATATATATATATATATAATGCATTCATACCTTGGGAGCATGGAACAACTGTTGATGACGTTGAAATAAGGCACATAAACTCGGCATTTGATGAAGCTTTATACTCTTTGCCGCTACGTCTTCAACAAAACACATCATAGGCTTGAGTAGGTACACTTGAACACTATCCTATGACATAAATATTTTTGTCTGGAATTGAGCCAAAACTACAAAGGACTCAATTGGAAATTTGTGTCCTTACAAATCTCCCCCTTTGGCTATTCTGGGACAAAAACCAAACAAAAATCCTAAAGGGTCATCAAGCTCACTAGACTCAAAAACATCTCACCTAAAATAAAGAGTACAATGATTTACTCGAATACCACTTTAGAATTGAACGCTTGCCACTTGAAGGTTGCCTCTCCGCTTTAGAGGAATTCCTGCACACTTAAGCAAACTATCAAACGCATAGGGAATATCAAAGTATTTAAAGAAATTAAAATAAATATTCCCCCGAAATTAATTCTCCCTTATCAACAATGATCAACCCAAGAAGGTAGCTACTCCCCCTAAGTTAAATCGCCTAAACTTAGATAAGATTACAATAGGATTATATACCATTTCTCCCTATCATTATCCCCCTTTTTGTTCAGGACTAGACAAAGGATAAAACTAATTGAAACATGATAAGATGCTAAGAAGATATGAAGATATGAATATCAACAAAAATTCAACTAATCCACATGAAGATATGAATATCAACTAAGATGCAAGAAAACGATACCAATATGATACATAAAGTATTAAGGATGTGATATCAAACAAGAATGCACCAAGATAGATACCAATAATGAAGTATAAGCTTAGATGGACTAGAAAACAAGGCAAAGACAAACAAAATATCATATATATACATACTAGAGATATATCAATGATGCGTACGCACATATATATAGATATAAACTCACAAATGACACAAAATACATTAAGTTCTTCACACGCGTATGGCAAAAATGTGTCATATGGAAACGGAAGTGTAGGGGTGTGAACTAGCAACAATTAAATTTAGACCCAAACATTTAAATAACGTTCACGGAGTTCTCATTTGATTGCAAACTTCATCACATTTGAATATAGCCTCATGTGACAATATAGATTGAACTCACAAACATACACAATGCATACAAGCCTAGATTTTTGATGATTCTACAAACCACATAGAGTCATGACAATAAAGACAACTAGGATAAACGAACATTGTTCAAACCATTGATATACCATCCAATCTCCCTCAATAAGCGTCTATATTAATTTTGAATGAATATATCAATCAAACATAGGCATTGGAAATGATTTTTCTTTTTATGCCATATTTCTGTTTTTAGGCCTTTAGACCATGTATTTCTTTTAGGTCCATTTCGAACGGTGGCTTACAATCGCAAAGGATAATAAATCCTTTCGGATCCCTTCCCCGTGCACATTTATATATCATTTTTATATCTCATAAACTCACGTGCAACGGATTTTGACATGAAATAGTCCTCCTAGGTCATAATTATGTAGATGACTAGATTGATAGGAGAACACCTCACAAAGCTCAAATATAACATGTGACATTAAAATTTCAAATGAGCTCGTGCATGTGTGAATAGAGGCATATAAAAATAGAATCCATTTAATCAATACAAAATCCAATTACTCCAAATAAATATGGTAAAGAACATTTTAAGGATTGACAATCTAAACCAAAAGTTCTAGCCACATGGGAGAGTAAAAGATGGGATTCTAACACAAGTGTATGCCACATAAAGTGTGTCAAACTAAAATACACACAAAATAAAAATCTTTTTGAGTTTTTGAAATGTTTAACCAAAAATAAGAATTTATACTCACAAGACAAACAAAAATCATTTGAATTTTTCATTAAGCTTAAATTACCTAGAGATAAAAATCCAAATGATAAACAAAAATCTTATTTTGTATTTTTCATTTAATGCAAAACAAAATGAAGAAATAAAATACAAAAGATAAACAAAAATCATTTTTCTAGCATGTGATTAGGCATGGGGCATAGACTAGAAAATTATTAAATACGCATACATTTAGCATGATAATATAGCATGAAGCACAAAAGCTAAAGTATGCAAACATTAACACATTCATCCTGTAGATTTAGCAAGGGAGGAGGTATGTGAAAGTAAATGAGAATGAACAGTCCTATTTTGCAAGGCAACCAAGTCGGATTTCCTAACCCAAATTAATGAGGAATGACTATCTTGGGGTGTAAAAATTTTAACTACCTTCGTTGCTTTACGTTGGGATTTTCTAGGAATTCGTTTGAGATCAAAACAAAATTTCCTAAGATGACCTCTTCGACCACAATGTGAACACTTAAACTCACGACGAAAAGATTTACCTAAGGAGTGATCTTTAAAAGCTTTCCTATGTGATTCTCCTAAAATGTTGGTTTTGGCTTTATGAGTAGATTCATTACAAGTATTAAAGCCTAAACCACACATGTCATTTTTAATTTGGACCGTTCCTAAGATTTTATCTAATTTTTTTTAATAACACTCCAAATCAAATTTTACATTACTAGAGTCTTTTAATTTATTTTGCAATTCTAAAATGTTAGACTCTAATAAAACATTTCCCTCTTCAAAAACAAGAATCTCCTTTTTCAAGGATTCCATTAAACCCCTAAGGCTATCTCTCTCGCCTTCTATATATTCAAGCTTCTCTAGAAGAGTTTTATCTCGTGTCCTAAGGTCTTCAACCAACATACTATCATCAACGACCTTAACACCCTCTCTTAAACTAGCTTCTAACTTCAAATTATCTCTTTTTAATTTAATAGATTCTTCATATTATTCTTGAAAAGTATTTTGAAGTTCACTCACATTAACCTCTTCTTCATTTTCACTCTCTCTTTCTTCTTCACTCTCACTACCATCAAAAATAGGGGATTCATAAACTTTGACCAAGGAAGTGTCATGTGTTTGAATATCTTTATGAAAAGATTCATTATCGGTGCTCACATGACTAGCCATAAAAGCCACAAAGTTGAGCTTAGTGGGGGAATTAGGTCCCTCTTCCTTATCACTATCACTAAGGGTGGCATTATATGAAATGGGTCGCTTACCCTCGCTCCTTAGTTTAGTGGGGCACTCAGAAGCCCTATGGCCATAACCCTCACAACCAAAACACCTATTGGACTCGTCCCTATTCAAATTTTCATTAATAGTTTTAGGGATCCTCTCGGCTTTATCATGCTTAGAAGTTTCAAATTTCTTAAAATCGTTTTTAAATTTATCTTTGTTAAATTTAAGAAATTTTCTAAATTTTCGAGAAAACAAGGCCATGTCTTCCGAGTCACTATCACTCTCGCTCTCTACTACTTGTTTGACCTCTTTTTGGGCTTTTAAAGCAACACCCTTTTCTATTTTCTTTTCAGTTTTAGAGGGAAACATGTCTAGTTCATAGGTTTGTAAATCACCTACAAGCTCTTCTAATTTCGTAGAGGCTAAATTGGTAAAGAATTTAAAACGGTCACTTTTGGAATAAATCTATCGGGTAGGGACCTTAAAATTTTCTTTACAGCTCGGTTGTCGGGTATTTTCCCTCCCAAATTAAAAGATGAATTGACAATATCAGAAAGTCTAGCATAAAATTCATCAAAATTTTCATTATCGTTCATTTTGATGGTTTCAAATTGAGTGGTGAGGTTTTGGAGTTTCGAAGCTTTAACGACACTTGTACCTTCATGAGTGAGTTGCAAAATATCCCACGCTTCTTTAGCGGTCTCACACGTCATAATGCGTCGGAATTCATCCGGTGTGACAGCGCTAAACAAGGCGTTTAAACCTCAGGAATTAAAGTTTTAAAGTTTAAATTCACCCTCACTCCATCTATCGGCCGGTTTGGGTACACGCTCATTTTCTACTAAATAAGTTGGTGGAGACCACCCGTTAACTGCAGACATCCAAACCCTCTCATCGATAGATTTAAGTGCCGATTTAATTTGCGCTTTTCAGTACGTGTAGTTAGAACCATCGAAAATAGAGAATTTTAAAAATGGGGAAAATTCCATTTTAGCCAAAGATTATTTAAAGGATCTTAACGAAATAATTTATCGCTTTGGCTCTGATACCAATTTGAAAAGTGGTGAGGCCCCCGATTTTTAACACGCTTAATAAAAATATATTTCCTTTTATAAAACGATGCGGAAGCGATGCGATGGTTCAATTTAAACAAATAAGCAAATTTTAATTTCTCTTTTAAATTAAAATTAAACACAAGTGAAATAAGATGGAATTACACAAAAAATATTAATTTCACTTAAACACAATTAATTCAAGTCCTAGAATTTGCCTAAGTCATATTTATCATGATTTCCAAACTAGGCCAAACCAGTTTTAACAATTAGACTTGAATTAAATAAACTTTACCCAAATTTAATTATGCACCAAATTAAATTAAGTGTGACAATTAAAACCAATTTTATCTTGAATTATCCTAAGCATGAGTTCTAAGTTATTATTCAAGATAAAAATAAATCAATCACACTATACCGCGATGTACGAGGAAAAACCCATAACGGGAAACAACCTCGGACGGACCTAGCCATAAATCCACTAAGTACGGAATTTACATTTACAAGACAGATGCCTTACTTCCTCAACTCGAAACCTCTCAAGCCTTGACGCGTCTTCTTGTAACCACCTCTTCCTAGCGGATAACCACGGAGCTCCATCAGGATCTCAGAATCCACCAATCGGACAATAGGCACACCGTCAACCACACATAGTGCCTTTAACTATGTGAGAAAGTCGTTGCTAAACAATTCTTCATCTTTGAGGGATTTAGAAGAAAACCCAAACAATCTCTTCAATTCGGTGTAGAGATAATCCCGGTGCCAAACTCCAAGCAAGATGTATATATATATATATATGAACCTGGATAAACAAAATAACGGGTGAAAACTAGAGTGGTAAATGATTTTCTCTTTGAAAATAAACACTCAAAACTTGATCTTTTTCTCTTTATGATTCTTCTCTCAAAACACTCTCTAGGAGTTAGTATGGTATGAAAAAGATATTCTAAAAAGTTGGTTTCCCGCACATACATATTCAGTAAAAAGATAGTGGGGTAAACAAGTGGGTAAGTGGGAGAAAACTGCCAAAAAACTGTTCTCGCCTGACATCTCGTTCAAATGACATTTTCGTTCGAACGAAATCTCGTTCGAATGAGACTTCTAAGGAAGTTACAGAGTGAACTCATTAGAAATATCGTTGGATATCTCGTCCGAATGACATATCGAACGACATTTTTATATTGAATGAACTTCCCGAAAGTTCATAAATTTCGATTTTAGCCCAAAAACTTTATATACTTTATTTTAAGTTTGATAAAATCTTTGTGAAATTAAAACAACATTTTTATATAAACCTAACACCCAATAAACTTGTTCCAAGCTCCTATATATATATAAAATGTATTCATACCTTGGGAGCATGGAACCAATGTTGATGACATTGAAACTCGGCACATAAACTCGGCAATGGATGAAGCTTTATACTCTTTGCCTCTACGTCTTCAACAAAACAAATCATAGGCTTGAGTACGTACACTTGAACATTATCCTATGACATAAACGTTTTTGTCCGGAATTGAGCCAAAACTACAAAGAACTCAATTGGAATTTTGTGTCCTTACAAGGCGAAGAAAAGAGGGATGTCTCCCCTTCGTCTCGAGAGGATCTTCGTCCCGCGCATCCCTCTCGGGAGCGCTTCGGCCGGCATCAGTGAAAATGTAGAGAGATAGAGTCGCCAGTCTATTTTACTCAAAATAGACAAAAGAAAAAAAGGGAACCATCCCGAAGGAAAACATCCAAAGACATACACCAAAATGATTCGAAAAGGGTCCGGAGGCTAAGTTACGAAATGGGAAGGTGTTAGGCACCCATTCCTCCCTTACGGTCTCTCATGGGTTGTTGATACTTTCCTTTATTTCCCCGTGATATGTGTGCATGTGTATATGTAGCTGAGATAGGAATCATTAACTTGTATCATGGAAGAGATAAAGCGAGTCATCCGTAGAATGTTCCTAAAAGTAATATTAGAAAATAAGATTTATGCGATTATCCTAGGCTCGATCATTATAAGGGAATGATAATGCGGGATAATACGCTACTAAGAACAAATATGCGTATATCTAAATATATAGAATCTAAAAGAGTTAAGTTTTAAAGAATATATAAAAAATAAGAAGAAAAGTAGGAAAAGGACTCGAGTCTCGAGTTTTACCCCGAGACGCCTACGTAGCCTATAGAGGCATCAAAGTCCACGTAGTTCGTATGCAAAATGGGGGGTGGGATTTATCCCATAAAACCAATTGGGGACTTCTCTTATATATATGTGTGTGTGTGTGTAAAAAAAAAAATTAGTTGTGAGAAAAGTGTGAGAATTCCCGTTTGGAATTTATGAGCAAATCCCCTTTTTCTTATTTTTTGGATTTTTATTTATATGAAAATAAGAGATGTGCAATAATACTAAATAAAAGTGTATTATATTATGTGAGATGAGAGAATAAAAGTGCTAAGTAATAAAACAAATTAATACGAATTTAGGATAATTTAAAGAGAGGGTTGAGAAAGTTGGACCTTCTTGAAGATCTTGAGCTTGGTCTTGGATGTTGGAGAGAAGACCTTGCACTTGGGTGATGATGGAGGGTACTTAATTAACCAAGTTTGATGAAAAAGGTGATGAAAGGTGAAGGTTTAAAAGGCATTTGAATATGGAAATCACGCTGACTTCGAGAGGGGTTTTCTGAGCTTATTGAGGGTGATGGATCTATGCTCTTCCTCTTCCTTTTGGAATGAGGTTAAGCCCTCTTTTTTATTGGCCCAGTGCATTTCCAATCGGCATAGCCCTGGTCCTACCAATCAGTAGGTGTGTTTAGGCACACTACCTAAACACACCTGCCGATAGGCAGGGTCGGGAACCTACCATTTGGTAGTCTCTTTCAGGTTCCTTCAGAAAATCGTTCGTAGAGTGCAAATTATTGATCTAAATTATGCACGGGGTAAATCATTAGAAAGGTAATTCAGATACCTTCAAAAGTTGTTTGGACTTCTCTCGAGTTCGGGAGTTTACCTTGGGTCAAATGTGGCTCGGAAGCTCTCGTCGGTCCTTTGGACGGGGAATCGTCGGACGCAAACGGATCGTTCGTCCGCATGGTAAGTCAGAATCATGCACGGGGTGGACCGTTGGAAAGGTTAGGAGATGTACTTCGGCATTCCAAAGAGTTTGACTCGGTTTAAGGAGTTGAGTTTGGTCAACTGGGGCCTGGAAGTGTTTGGTGACCTTTCAAAGTAAAACAGATCGTTCGTCCATATCATAAGTCAGAATCGCGCACGGGGTGGACTGTTGGAAAGGGGTTTCAGTGACCTTCGAAGATTCATTTAGTCTCGGTTGAGACAAAGAGTTAACTTTGGTTAAATGGAGCCTGGGAGTGTCCGGTGAACTTTAGGTCAGTACCCGAGGTATGACTTGGGTTTGTAATGATGAAGGGAGGTTCTGGGGACCTAAGGAGAGGTTAGGGGGTATTAGAATGGGGTGTTTACAACTACATTTTATCCTCAAATCATCATTCCTCTCTTTCAAACCTGAGCCACTGACTGCTGAGATGGCCAGTCAAAATTCCACGAATTCTAAAAGGAGACTGATACTACGAACAAATCGAGTGGATGAAAGCGTAGCCACCTATGCGCAAAATTTTATGCCCCACGCTCTCCCAGGATCAGGCTCACCGTACCATGGCATGGCACCAATTTGAGTCACCACATAGGTGAGAATATTGATTCCCAATTACCAAAATCGAAAGGAATACAGGCGATTCAGAAGGAACAAACAAATATTCTGAGAAATCTTACCCATGGGCTTTCGATTTAAACTTATGAAAGTGAACCTACACTGCATACTTGAAGTCATGCCACTCATTCAAAAAACTCTCACCGAGTACCACTTCTGGCCATATACCCTAGCCTGGGTCTCTAGCCGTGATTAATCGAATCACAACCAATCATTCTCATAATACAAATGCAATTTACAAATAGATAGTTCTTGAGGAAGTCAATGCTCGAATTCCTTCCTTGGGAGCAAGGCCCTACCTTTGATATCTTTGGCATAAATGAACTATTCTGATTGGCAGATACTTTATGACTTAGTCATTGATCTTGCCTAATCACTAGTGATGATGTCACTAACCTACTATACCTAGGTTATTGTCATCTTTATCGCATCCTGATCGAAGTCCCAAATTCCCATAGACATTACTTGGCTCAAACAAAGTACTCACCTAACCGTGTCTTATGACCACATTAGATTGCCATTAATTCACCTCACTATTTCTACACACATAGGATTTTCATAACGGCCACACCCGCCATCATTAGCATTCTAAGGGTAGTAAGTATCGCACCAGGCTACTACTTCTACCTCGTACTAACTTGGAAAGACATACCAAGAACTAGTACTTGCATTACCAAGGTTAATCTACCATATACAGTAGACACCCTTACATAATAATCATGCTTCGATGCTACTCTACCTTAATTTCCATTTTCAAGTCTCCACTTGGCGTCATCATTCCAAGTCTCGAATAAATATCTAAGTGTACCCTAAAAGTGGTTATCACCACGCCCTTATGAGTAATTCCATGACATTCGAGCATCAATCCTATAACGACACTGCTCTCATCCTACTTTAGGGATCGCACCCCCATCTGTGCTGATTGGATGGACATATCCGACACGCATTCTACATAACAAATAATCTGGGATCATCATTCGACCCTGAAGTCAATCATTACTATAATGCTACTGCCTTTTTTTACCAGATTTAATTGGTCTCCTAAGAACACTAAATATATTCATGTCAAGTCCCAAATCTTGACAAGGTTTCATCGTCTATACTTTCATCATCATAGGTTCACTCTACAAACCTTTCAATACTCACATCGTTATTACTTGGTGCTCGCAAGGACATTAGTCTATAAGATTCTATCCATAGTGCACCTTAATCCCCAAACATCTCAAGGCATCATAACATTTAATATTTATCCTCAATGATGCCACACACAATTTGTCCTATGGACACCTCAACGTACCTATGAACTACTCACACACTAGGATTTCCTCGCACCTAGCCATTACCTCGGCGGCTAAAACGAGTTTCAACACTTAGATACTAAGCTTACCTTTCTTCCAAATGACTGTGACTATAAGCCACATACAAACGACAACTAATGCTACTATGGATTACAACAGGATACAAAACATCACCTGAAACCTATGAACCTCAAGGTGTGCCTTACCCAAATCCTTAATGACTGCTATGGCAACTAAATTTCCTTACTACGTGAATATTACACCACGTGCCAACCTATGAGTTAACATGACTCTATAAATATTAGCAGGATACAGACGTCGATTATTGCCTATAAATGCCAATGTAATGGCCCAACCTGGATTTTTGGGTTACCCGTGAGTCAACCCGGTGCAAATCGTTTGTCAGGTGTGAAGTGAAATGAACAACCTATATAATGTTACTAATCCAGTTTTATTTTAATTAACATTTCTCTTGCTTAGCATGCGATTTAGATTTTAAGATAAACAACATGTGGGACCCATGTGGATCACCCTGAGTCCAAGTAAATAGACTTCATTATTTTAATGAAGTGCTTACCTGCACAACACTCTCAAAATATGAAACTCCTCCCAACCTGCCATAACAAATAGAGGGCGTGAGATGATGCCCAGTGGAAATATGCAATAGTGCAATATATAATCGAACGACAAAAAGAGACTCAACATGTTATAACTACGTATTCATGCAACTTTCTTATATATACATACATATATGTACTGTAATGCACCAAGGACCGTTTTTATGCAAAAACGTTACTTACCTGGATTAATTCGCCTTAATCTCATAAAACAACTTCATGTTAATACTTAGCATTTAATCCGTCATTTGACTCACACGGTTAAATACTTAAACAATTACTCTTTACTTCAAGTCACGCCCTTACCAAAAATCCCCTTTTATTACACAACTAACTCATTTAGTATTTTCAAGGAAACCACCCATTCAACACAC
Source organism: Sambucus nigra (assembly GCA_949130495.1). NCBI lineage: Eukaryota > Viridiplantae > Streptophyta > Magnoliopsida > Dipsacales > Adoxaceae > Sambucus > Sambucus nigra. The sequence goes on from OX422218.1 coordinate 154,991,599, forward strand.
GCACACCGTGTTGGAAAATACTCATTTATCCTTTGGAAAACCTTCATGAAAGCATTCTTGTGTTAATTACAGGTTCAACTTATAAGGTTTCTTAACTCACCCATTTAACCACTTATACCTTACGCCTCTAATTTACCTTGTTGACATTTTTATACTTGCATATTACTACTCCACTTAACCCTTAACCGTAACACTTATTAACTCATTCAAATTAAGTTACACTCACACATTTATACACACAACCCGTTTGTTGATATATTCCACATTCCATTATCTTTTATCGGAATCATTCACATTAACCATATACTTTAACGGACCTCACACCGTCGGCTATGCGCACCATATGCTTTGGCCTGTGTTTAGGGCTTTTCACCCAAGGGCTCCGATCCCTTCTTGCTTTTTTAGATGTCATTCAAATTCCTATTAACGTGTTTTTAATATTTTACAAATGTCCACATTATTCCACTTTCCTTTTTACCGGGGCAAAGTCAAAATTTGGGACTTTACCATCCCATGTTTGCCACACTTTGAAAATCAACATATCATGTCCTTTACACTTCAACCGTGATTTTTATTCCAAAAATCATATTTATTTAGGACCACTTTGTGTAACACCCTTTCCAACATTTTTATTTCATAAAAAAATTCCATTTTAAGTAAAATTACCATTTTACCCATTTGTTTCCAAAATCACCTTTTACTCCATTTCACAAGTGTTAATTTTCCAAAAACACTATTAAGTTATTCATAACAACTTCTTAAGTGTTTTAACACTTTGACACCTTTTTACACTTGGAGTAATATTCTTCTTAATTGAAAATACTTTTATACCTCTAGTCCCCTTTTAATTCCGTAAGTGTTAATTTTATACAACATTACTAAGTCACACACACCAACTTTTCCATGTCCACCCGTTAACACTTAATGAATATTTTTATTAACATTTTCCCAAACACACATTTCTTTACTTTCTTCATTCAATAAATCCATTTACACTTAAGACTAATTTTATACGAAAATACCACTTCTTTAATTTTACATATAGCCTTACACTTTATCCTTATTACATTTTTAACCCCTTTTTCTACACTTTAAAAGAAAAATTTCTATTTTTCTCATTTCATGCTTAAACCCTACACAACCTTCTATAAATATGGATGCGAAGATGGATTAATATCAAAATACTACAAGTTTATATGCATGAGAATGTAATACCTCGTAGTTTTATGATATTTATTTATGGGATTAATTGAATTAAATGTGTATTAATTGGGAATTAATCCGGATAAAAATACTAGCGAGATGCGAGTTGGTATTTGATTTTAATGAGTATAGATGGCTATATATATGAATATGGAAATTATGAAATTTGTCGTGAGATTGAAATACGGCGATTTGGAATTTTGTTGAGACGCGTGTGACAGTCGCGTCAGGAATATTATTATTTAATAAAAAAGTGAATTTTAATTCTATTAACCGTATGGTCATTTTGAGTGCGCCAACGCGTCCGGAAGGGTCGAAATAGTCAGAAAACAATAGTCGGGGGTTTAGTTTGGGTCTCGGGGCATTTTTAGGTCATGCCCGCACCGTATAAGGGTAGTTTGGTAATTTTGGATTTTTGGGAATTAAAACCCACGAAAATTAGGAATTAAAATCTGACTTGGTAATTACCCACTAAACCCACTAACTCCACCTTATGATCAAATGGGCTACGGGGGTTATTAGAATTAGTTCCAAGAGTTTACTAAGGCAAACCCTAGCCACCATTGTCACCTTGGAGAAGAAGAGCTTGTAGAGAGAAAAGAGAGGAGAAATCCTGCAGAGAGAGAGAGAACAATTCATCAATTCAACATCAAAATCAGAGATACACAAAGGCAAGTGGTTTAATTTCATTAGTTGCAGAGAATGCTTCTTCCATGCGTAGGAAATTGATAAAATTGTATTGTTTCTTTTTTTGGAGATTGATGAAAACCCATTAAATTGGAATTAGAAACTTGTATTTTGATGAGGAATTGCATGTAGAATTGTATGTAGGTGATTAATTTGATGATAATATATTTTGTATGAAACAAAAACGGATTTAATTAGGCTCTTTGGGGATTTAAGAATTTCTAGGGTTCATGTTCTTGAAATTGGGGAAAATGTATAGATCTAATATTTGGATGATGTTTAGAATGAACTAACCCCACAAAACACGTTAGTACGTGACCTAAGTATGTTTAGGGACGATTAGAAACCTTGAACAATTGTTGGATTGATGTTTAGATGAGATTCAAGAGGAAGAAAAGTTGGAAAAACAAATAAGGGAATTTCTGGGCTCGAAACTGGCCTCTCGTTAGAAGACCTGCCCAGGTCGTTCGAACGAGCTCGTTCGAACGAGCTTCTAACGAGTTGACAGTTTGCCTTCTAACGAGAGGAATGTTCATTCGATGCCTTTCGTTCGAACGAGATCTCGTTAGATTCCCAGTTCGTTCGAACGAACTCTCGTTCGAATAGCCTCGTTCGAACGAGACTTCTAATGAGCTGACAATTTAGGCTTTTTGGCCTGTTTTAATTTCGCGTGTCCCATAACCTTGTTTAATTGTAGAGATACCATTCCCTTGATGATAAATTGATATAGTTGGGACATTAGGGATATATTAAGGAGTAAAATATATGAGTACGATTCAAATTGAATGGAAATTGTGGAATAGGACGTGAGTGACTATTATGATGCGAGTATTATTAACGGCTTAAATAATTGAATTAATCGGGAGCTTATGAATTGTGCAACATTATAAGTCGGTACGAGAATGAGAAGTGTACCACAAATAAATTACGGTGATTACTAAGATGTGTGTATACTTAGTATATGTATATGATTTTATGTGTATGACATACCTACCATACTTGCTATCACGGGAGGTTTACGTTTGCTTAGGGCCCTCTAATCCTTGTGTTGCCCGGATTTAGATTGGTACGTCGAGAACATAGGTCAGAGAAGGACTTATTGGGATGTTAATAAGTCTGCTGATCGTGGGAGCGTAGGTATGTGCGTGACCCATGTGATGTGACTGTGTTTGCCTCCATTGTTTGTGATTTGCTATTATCTGAGAACGATTCCTGAGAGATTCGAAATGCGTAATCCTTATGTACGTGATGTACTGGGATGGATAGCAGAGTATGTGTGTACCGCAGCTTAGTCTCGGGGTGCTTGTATTGTATATTTATGACGTGAATAATATTCACTTAATTATTGAGAACTTTCATGTGGCATTGTGTGTGTATATATAGAAACTCTTTGGGAAAATATAAAGGGATAACCTGAAATGAATTGTATTGCTTAAATTGAGAATCCGAGTGTATTTGATGCCTCTATTTAATTGATAACATTAGAATGTATAATGGCAACCGAGTAGAAAGGTTAGAACTCATGTCAGTTTAGTTAGATGTAATTATCACTTAGATGGGTGCTATACGTTAGGGGTGCACAAATAGGCGAGAGGTGAGTATTTCATGTGAGTGCACGTCCTAAAATGTATTTTGCATTCATTGTTTTAATGTTATTAAAGCACTTGCTATTTTAAAATACTCTCCACTTTCGGGCTCTGACCCGTTTGCTTTCAAATCAACTTTTTGTAAAAACCATTTTAGGTGCCCAGCCACAAGGACACCATGCATAGGATTTTCATTCAGGTGACGAGCTGTAGCTGTTTGTGGAAGTTATAGGACTTTGCTAGTAGACGCTTCATCTATCTTGACTCTATATTCAGCTTTCATCAGTTGTAGGGCATGTCGCCCATTTCTATTAGAAACATTTTCCTATTTCAGATTTTCAGACTTCTGGGATGTAATTAATTCAGGTTACATTGTTTTACTTAGTTCAGTCGTGGGATTGTTGTGAGGAGTTTTCCTCCGGACATATTATTATGTTGTTGGTTATTCTATTGTTTCATTATGGTGAATGGTTGTTATTCTTTCATTATCCTCTTATTGTATGTTAATCAGAGTTAACTTAAAATTTGGCAACTCACTTTTTAAATACTAGGTGGTTAGTAATCATTAAAATGTTTTCGACAGTGATGCTATTAACTGGACCAATTTGGCATTTTGTATTAATTTAATAAAGGAGTAGCTACCCGGTATTTAATTAGTCGGGGTGTCACAGGTGGTATCAGAGCATCAGGTTACAGTGTCCTTTAGGATCTGTACGGCTTATTATGTTTCCGCTGAGCTTTCTTTGATATAGAGCCCTATATTTTAGGACTGTTGCATTCTTTTGTATATGCTACGTTCTTCAGCTATTTCAAGTTTATAAGTGCAAACTTATAAACTTTATTCTTATTTCAGATTCCTCCACGATGTGCACAACGGGTTCCCAGGGATGCAACGCCAGAACCACAGCCCGCACCAGTTCAGGGCATGATGAATGCCGCCGAGGTTGCAGCCATTGTGGCCCAGGTGATAAATGCCGCACTAGCCGTAGTTCAGCAGGCACCACCTCAGACACCAGTAGCCTCGCCAGTTCAGGCACATGCATTCCTGTCTGCTTGGGAACGTGTACGTGATGCTTTTAAGAAAGCACACCCACCGGAGTTCGCATGCAGCTCCGATGTCGTGGTTTCGAGTCAGTGGAGGAAGGACATTCAGCGGCACCTGAGGATGTATGAGTGCACCGATGTCCAGAAGCAGATACTAGCTACCTTTAAGCTAGTAGGGTCTGCATTGCAGTGGTGGGAGTCTATTACCACCGTGGAGGAGAGAGATACTCTCACTATACAGGAGTTTTGGGTGCGGTTTGACCGCAAGTACTTTCCGTCAGCTGTTCACACGGAAATGAGGAGGAAGTTGATGAATCTTAGGCAGGAAGGTAGGACTGTGGCCGAGTATGGGGCCGAATTCACCAATCTGTTGAATATTGTTCCGGACGAGATACCGACAGAAGAGAAGAAGATATAGAAATTTACAGACGGGTTGACTTGGAGGATCCGTCATCATTTGTTGGGGAATCTATCGTTGGCCACTTACTCTGATGTGGTTAACGCTGCACTGTTACACTGCCAGGATCACTGCTTTCACATGGATGAGGGAAAGAGATCGGGAGAGTCCAGCCATCAGGGCAGGACTGGAGGACATGGTGCCAGTGGGGCACAATCTGTTCAGGGGCAGCGACAGGGTGACCAGGGTTCCCAGCAGGGGGATCACAAGAGGTTCAGATCGGGAAATTTTAGGCACAGACAGGGAGGTTTTCGGCAGGGCCATCAGGGTCTGAACGGTCATCAGGGCCAGCAGGGTCAGAATGGCCAACAACAGTTTCAGCAGGGCCAGCAGGGCAAGTGGAGGAACGGTAATGGCCACCAGGGCTGGGGGCAGCAGGGACAGAGAGGGGGGAACTTCCCGGGGAAGTGTTACGTTTGTGGCAAGACTGGCTATAAATGCCAGGACTGTCCTGATAGGGGCAGGGCCCCGCAGCAGCAGCAGGGTGCTCGACAGGAGTTGTAGAGACTCGTGTTTCCCGCCTCCCTCCCTGCGCCACCACAGATGGCAGCATTGCCACCCATTCCAGCGATCCCAGTTTAGCAGGGGAAGCTGCAGTATGGGAGAGTATACCAGCTTCAGCAGGCAGCAGCTCCACAGGCACCACCCGCTATTGAGGGTATGTTTCGTATCCATGGCACTATGGGTCGGGTTTTGTTTGATACGGGGGCAACACATTGTTTTATAGCTACACATTTTGCGAAAGCCTTAGGGTTGTTAGCCACAGCAGAGAGCACAGTGACGTGTGTAGACTCACCATTGGGGAGTGGGTCACTTATTTTCTTTATATGCCGGGGAGTGGGGGTAGAGATTGGTGGTTTGGTATTACCTGCAGACATGTTGGTATTAGATATGCATGAGCACGATGTGATTATCGGTATGGATTGGCTCACAGCTTATAAAGCCATGATTGATTGCTTCGGTGGGAGCATTGTTTTTGCCATTCCGGGGCAAGAGATGTTTTTAGTGGCGATGCCTCGCCCAGAGGGAGGCTCGACCGCTCATTTGTATTACATAGAGGAGGATACCTCTAAGGAGGTTATGATTCCTTTAGATTCGATCCCAGTTGTTAGGGAGTATTCCGATGTGTTTCAGGAGATACCAGACCTACCCCCCAGTCGAGAGATAGACTTTGTTATAGACTTATTACCAGATACGAGACCTATAGCACGCGCACCGTATCGTATGGCTCCGACAGAGATGCGAGAGCTACGGGATCAGATTGAGCAGTTGTTGGGTCAGGGGTTTATACGGAGAAGTACTTCGCCGTGGGGTGCCCCTGTGTTGTTCGTAAATAAGAGGGATGGATCGTTGAGGTTGTGTGTGGATTACCGAGAGTTGAATAAGGTCACGATACGGAATAAATATCCGTTGCCCCGAATCGATGACTTATTCGACCAGTTGAGGGGAGCTTCTTTCTTCTCAAAGATTGATTTGCGATCGGGATACCATCAGTTGCGTATCAGGGAGGAGGACGTCTCGAAAACTGCGTTCTTGACGAGATATGGTTCCTACGAGTTCCGGGTTATGCCTTTTGGCTTGACCAACGCTCCAACAGTATTTATGGACTTGATGAATAGGGTGTTCAGAGAGTTCCTTGATCAGTTCGTCATTGTCTTCATTGATGATATTATGGTTTACTCCCAGACAGAGGAGGAGCACGCAGAGCATTTGAGGCAGGTTTTGCAGACGCTACGTCAGAATGAGCTGTATGCAAAGTATGAAAAGTGTGGGTTTTGGCTGAAGGAGGTTCAATTTTTGGGACATATTATTTCCGACCGGGGGATATGTGTTGATCCGGGGAAGGTATCCGCGGTGAGGGAGTGGGGACAGCCCACGACACCGACTGAAATCCGTAGTTTCTTGGGCCTAGCAGGATACTATAGGAGGTTCATTCGGGGATTTTCAAAGATAGCGGGTCCTTTGACACATCTGACTCGTAAGGGTGTGCCATTCATCTAGAGTGATGCCTCTCAGTTGGCATTTGATGAGTTGAAGGATAATTTGACCTCAGCACCTGTGTTAGCATTACCGAGACCGGGAGTTGAGTATCTAGTCTACACCGATGCGTCCTTGCAAGGACTTGGAGGTGTATTGCAGCAGGAGAGTCAGGCCATTGCTTATGCTTCTCGTAAGCTAAAGCCTCACGAGAAGAATTACCCCACTCATGACTTGGAGTTAGCGGCAGTGGTATTTGCCCTTAGGATTTGGAGACATTACCTTTTGGGGGAGAAGTTTCGATTGTTCACGGACCACAAGTCCCTACAGTACCTATTCACACAAAAAGAGTTGAATATGCGACAGCGAAGGTGGCTTGAGTTTGTGAAGGACTATCAGTTTGATATCCAATATCACCCGGGGAAGGCTAACGTGGTAGCAGACGCGTTGAGCCGTAGGCCAGTAGATGAGGTGGCAGGGGTGTGGAAAGCCAAATGGAAGGAGTTGGGACACTAGGAAGCAGTGGCCCGATCGTTCATGTCTGTGATGACCGTTACACCGCAGATTGTCACGAAGGTGGTAAAGGCACAGGCAAATGACTCGTTCTGTCAGGAACAGATAGTTCGATTACTTGCAGAGGGAGCCGAGTCCTATACCGTTGGTTCAGACGGGGGATTACGCTTCAATGGGAGATGGGTAGTTCCGGAAGGGGAGGAATTGCGACACGAGGTGATGGCAGAGACGCACGGCTCACGGTTCGCGGTACATCCCGGTGGGGACAAAATGTACCAAGACATGAGACGATAGTATTGGTGGAGCGGGATGAAGAGAGATATTGCCGTGTTTATTTCTAAATACGCCACTTGTCAGCTAGTAAAAGTGGATCATCAGAGATCGACATGACTTCTACAACCATTGGAGGTCCCGATGTGGATGTGGGATAGCATATCCATGGATTTTATCACGGGGTTGCCTACGTCACAGAGAGGTCACGACTCCATTTGGGTAATTGTGGACAGGTTGACCAAAGTCGCTCATTTTCTACCCGTAAGGACAGACTACAGTACAGGACAGTATGCCCAGCTCTTTATTGCAGAGATAGTGAGACTTCACGGTGTGCCCCTAAATATCGTGTCTGACAGAGACAAGATATTTGTTTCACAGTTTTGGGAAAGTTTTCAGGAGGCCATGGGCACGGAATTGCGGTTGAGTATGGCATATCACCCGCAGACCGATGGGTAAACCGAGCGCACAAACCAGATGTTGGAGGATATGCTACGTATGTGCATCATTGATTTTAGGGGTGGATGGGAGCAGTATCTTCCACTGGTGGAGTTTGCCTACAACAACTCCTACCAGTTCACCATTGGTATGGCTCCATTTGAGGCGCTGTACGGTAGACCTTGTCGTTCCCCAGCATATTGGTTGGAGGTGGGGGACAACAAACTACTTGGGCCGGAAGTGATTCAAGATACTTCGGCAAGGATAGAGCTGATACGGAGTCGCATTCGGGTAGCTCAAGACAGGCAGAAGAGCTATGCTGATGCAAAGAGGTCCTTCAGGGAATTTGAAGTGGGGGACCAGGTTTTGCTCAGAGTATCTCCTATGAAGGGGATTATGCGTTTCGGGAAGAAAGGGAAGTTGGCACCGAGATATGTGGGACCATTTCCTATTATTGAGCGGATTGGACCGGTTGCGTATAGACTTGGGTTACCGGATCATTTTCATCGGATTCACGATGTGTTTCATATTTCCTCGCTAAGGAAATATCTTACAGACGATTTGGCTCATGCTCACATTTCTTTGGAGGACATCGACCTCCAGCCTGATAGCTCCTACGAGGAGGGGCCGATTGCTATTTTGGACCGAAGTGAGTGGAAACTGCGGTCAAAGATAGTTCCATTAGTGCGTGTTCAGTGGCGACATCATAATGTCGAGGAGTCCACATGGGAGCGCGAGGATGAGATGCGCGAACGTTATCCAGAGTTGTTCTTACTAGGTACTTTCTAGTTTCGAATTTCGGGACGAAATTCTGTTATTAGGGGGGAAGTATGTAATACCCCGTATTTTTATGATATTTATTTATGGGATTAATTGAATTAAATGTGTATTAATTGGGAATTAATCCGGATAAAAATACTAGCGAGATGCGAGTTGGTATTTGATTTTAATGAGTATAGATGGCTATATATATGAATATGGAAATTATGAAATTTGTCGTGAGATTGAAATACGGCGATCTGGAATTTTGTTGAGACGCGTGTGACAGTCGCGTCAGGAATATTATTATTTAATAAAAAAGTGAATTTTAATTCTATTAACCGTATGGTCGTTTTGAATGTGCCAACGCGTCCGGAAGGGTCAAAATAGTCAGAAAACACTAGCCGGGGGTTTAGTTTGGGTCCCAGGGCATTTTTAGGTCATGTCGGCAATGTATATGGGTAGTTTGGTAATTTTGGATTTTTGGGAATTAAAACCCACGAAAATTAGGAATTAAAATCTGACTTGGTAATTACCCACTAAACCCACTAACTCCACCTTATGACCAAATGGGTTACGGGGGTTATTAGAATTAGTTCCAAGAGTTTCCTAAGGCAAACCCTAGCCACCATTGTCACCTTGGAGAAGAAGAGCTTGTAGAGAGAAAAGAGAGGAGAAATCCTGTAGAGAGAGAGAGAACAATTCATCAATTCAACATCAAAATCAGAGATACACATAAGGCAAGTGGTTTAATTTCATTAGTTGCAGAGAATGCTTCTTCCATGCGTAGGAAATTGATAAAATTGTATTGTTTCTTTTTTTGGAGATTGATGAAAACCCATTAAATTGGAATTAGAAACTTGTATTTTGATGAGGAATTGCATGTAGAATTGTATGTAGGTGATTAATCTGATGATAATATATTTTGTATGAAACAAAAACGGATTTAATTAGGCTCTTTGGGGATTTAAGAATTTCTAGGGTTCATGTTCTTGAAATTGGGGAAAAATGTATAGATCTGATATTTGGATGATGTTTAGAATGAATTAACCCCACAAAATACGTTAGTACATAACCTAAGTATGTTTAGGGACGATTAGAAACCTTAAACAATTGTTGGATTGATGTTTAGATGAGATTCGAGAGGAAGAAAAGTTGAAAAAATGAATAAGGGAATTTCTAGGCTCGAAACTGGCCTCTCGTTAGAAGACCTGCCCAGGTCGTTCGAACGAGCTCGTTCGAACGAGCTTCTAACGAGTTGATAGTTTGCCTTCTAACGAGAGGAATGTTCGTTCGATGCCTTTCGTTCGAACGAGATCTCGTTAGATGCCCAGTTCGTTCGAACGAAGTCTCGTTCGAACAGCCTCGTTTTCGAACGAGACTTCTAACGAGCTGACAGTTTAGGCTTTTTGGCCTGTTTTAATTTTGCGTGTCCCATAACCTTGTTTAATTGCAGAGATACCATTCCCTTGATGATAAATTGATATATTTGGGACATTTGGGATATATTAAGGAGTAAAATATATGAGTGCGATTCAAATTGAATGGAAATTGTGGAATAGGACGTGAGTGACTATTACGATGCGAGTATTATTAACGGCTTAAATAATTGAATTAATCGGGAACTTATGAATTGTGCAACATTATAAGTCGGTACGAGAATGATAAGTGTACCACAAATAAATTACGGTGATTACTAAGATGTGTGTATACTTAGTATATGTATATAGTTTTATGTGTATGACATAGCTACCATACTTGCTATCACGGGAGGTTTACGTTCGCTTAGGGCCCTCTAATCCTTGTGTTGCCCGGATTTAGATTGGTACCTCGAGAACATAGGTCAGAGAAGGACTTATTGGGATGTTAATAAGTCTGCTAATCGTGGGAGCGTAGGTATGTGCGTGACCCATGTGATGTGACTGTGTTCGCCTCCATTGTTTGTGATTTGGTATTATCTGAGAACGATTCCTGAGAGATTCGGAATGCGTAATCCTTATGTACGTGATGTACCGGGATGGATAGCAGAGTATGTGTGTACCGCAGCTTAGTCTCGGGGTGCTTGTATTGTATATTTATGACGTGAATAATATACATTTACTTATTGAGAACTTTCATGTGGCATTGTGTGTATATATATATAAACGCTTTGGGAAAATATAAAGGGATAACCTGAAATGAATTGTATTGCTTAAATTGAGAATCCGAGTGTATTTGATGCCTCTATTTAATTGATAACATTAGAATGTATAATGGGAACCGAGTAGAAAGGTTAGAACTCATGTCAGTTTAGTTAGATGTAATTATCACTTAGATGGGTGCTATACGTTAGGGGTGCACAAATAGGCGAGAGGTGAGTATTTCATGTGAGTGCACGTCCTAACATGTATTTTGCATTCGTTGTTTTAATGTTATTAAAGCACTTGCTATTTTAAAATACTCTCCACTTTTGGGCTGTGACCCGTTTGCTTTCAAATCTACTTTTTGTAAAAACCATTTTAGGTGCCCAGCCACAAGGACACCATGCATAGGATTTTCATTCAGGTGACGAGCTGTAGCTGTTTGTGGAAGTTACAGGACTTTGCTAGTAGACGCTTCATCTATCTTGACTCTATATTCATCTTTCATCAGTTGTAGGGCATGTCGCCCATTTCTATTAGAAACATTTTCCTATTTCAGATTTTCAGACTTCTGGCATGTAATTAATTCAGGTTACATTGTTTTACTTAGTTAAGTTGTGGGATTGTTGTGAGGAGTTTTCCTCCGGACTTATTATTATGTTGTTGGTTATTCTATTGTTTCGTTATGGTGAATGGTTGTTATTCTTTCATTATCCTCTTATTGTATGTTAATCAGAGTTAACTTAAAATTTGGCAACACACTTTTTAAATACTAGGTGGTTAGTAATCATTAAAAAAATTTCGACAGTGATGCTATTAACTGGACCAACTTGGCATTTTGTATTAATTTAATAAAGGAGTAGCTACCCGGTATTTAATTAGTCTGGGTGTCACAGAGAAGATGGATTTTAAACCCAAGAATCCTACTATATGGTTTAAACATACATTTGATCTTGGGAAATCATTTTACTTGCAAAAATACATTTTAAGGTATAAGAGACATTTTTTCCTCAACCTCAACATATGTCTATTTCTCTTAAACCTTCATTTTGCAAGAACTTGAAATATTATTGTCTCACCAAATATTTACCAAAGCAAATCATTATTTCCAAACATTTTATTTCATAAAATGTTTAACATCAATCTTTCTAGAAAATACATTATTTTCATAAAATACCAACTTTTAACAGTGAAACGTGTGATATCGATTTAAACTAATTCGCAAGTTTCCAATCAAACCTTATTCAATTCATCCCCTAAACAAGCATCTAAAGTGCGTGTATCAACCCATAAATAAATATAAAGCATGCGACACAATAAATATGCTGAGACACAGATTTTAGGAAAAAACCCCTTTCGGGTAAAACCTTTATTTCACTATGTATTAATAAATCACAACTTACAATTACATAGAGAAATCTGCAATGGATCAACGCGCAGCCAACCCAAAAAGACTCATAGTCTTGAACTCTGCAAGAGAATACACGCAGCACTCTCCAAGGACTCGCAGCCCAATCTTCAGCAAAGAATCTTCACGCAGCAAGATCCTCAATGACACGCAACCATACGATGTGGAGACACACTCCACGAAAGATAAACAAAAGCAAAGTGTTCTTGAAAACCAAAACAATTCACTAAAGCATATGGGAGTTTTGTGAATTGAAAACCAAAAAGGGATTAAACCCTAAAAGAAGAAGCCTAAAAGAATTATGCTTTCGCAATTTTTCTGTTCGTCAAAACGCTGTGACTTCTTAAGAAAAATGGAACCATTTAATGAGTATTTATACAAAAACTGTACTGCCTCAAAATTCGAGCTCGTTCTAACGAGATTACAAGTCGCGCGAATGAGATAACGATGTCGCAATTTTTACAAGTCGCAATTTTTAATATCCGCTTCAACACTTAGAAAAAATACTCATTCTTAAATTTTGACGAAAAAGTCCGCTCCAACACTTAGAAAATATTTTATAAAAATATCCCAAAAGCTCTAAGTGAAAAGTTAAGGTATTAAAAACATAACCTTACCAAAGTAAACTTCGCGGAGTCTTGAATGATTAAGAACTTGAGTAATTCGGATCCGTCTTTGATGTAGATGTCTCTTGAATGCTCTTCGATGGTGTAGAGGTATATGACATACTAAATTGATAATGAACCTATGAAAATATGTCCTTACATTAAACTTTCAATATCTTGAAATAATTACCCATTATTTATTATCAACAATATAACACTTTTCCACATTTTTATTCCATCAAAATGTTTATTATTTCTACACATTAATTATACCATTTAACTAAATACACCCTACTCAAATAGTTTAACTACAAGACTACAATTGCAAAATAACATCTTACACAAAGAGTAAGGTTTTTCCCACCTCAAATGGCTCTAATGGTGGTACAAATATTGGTGTAGGAGGAGGAACCCCCACCTCCAAAGGTGGCCAGGGGTTACCAAATGCATCCTCCAAAAGCTCCAAAATGTTCTTCTTCCAAGATTCCAAGCAAAATCCCTTCAAAAGTCACTTTAACTCCGTGAAAACCCACCTTTATCTTCTTCAAAAGGTCCCCCAAATACTCCTCCAAAATTCGTTGCTCTTCTTTGTCAATGGTGGAAATGGGTAATTTGGGTTTGGATATGGTGGAACATTACATAAATGGTGGTGGATGGAGGTGAAAGACCACCCACCTCTCTCTCTCTCTCTCTACCTCTCTCTCTCCTTCTTCCATTTTCTCCCAACAACAATGAACCCAAATACACCAAAAAAACCCTTATAAAATCTCTCCTAAGGCTAAAAATACCGTTTTGTCCCTTATGAGATAATATGGGCTCGACAGCTCAAAGATCAAATGCTCCAAATTTTGACAGCGCTTAAGGGCATCTAAGATTAAAAACTTAACCAACGTCATTCGAATGAATTATGATACATCGTTCATTCCCTTGATCGTGCGACCCTTCTCATGATCTGTTAATGTTAGTCTGTATCACGTCGTTAGAAATCCTGTATCTCGTGACCGTTCTTGCGACTTGCTTAAGTCGTTCGAATGGCATCCCCTTATCATTTGAACGACCATTCTTCTTCTTCTTCTTCTTCTTCTTCTTCTTCTTCTTCTTCTTCTTCTTCTTCTTCTTCTTTTGTTTTTCTCTAATTTCATCCACAATTCTTATATAATTATAAAATCCCTCCTCATATATAATCCATATATAATTTAATTAATTTACCGGGGCAGGATATTACATTCATTGTACAAGTTTTTTATAGCAAGAAAACTTTAAAGTTTAGGAAGAGGAAAATGTTACCTTGGATTTAAAGAGGAGAAACTCAAAGGGAATGACTTGAAAGCTCCTAAAAACTCCTATGCTCTAAGACTCCAAAAGATTCTTCAAATAGCTCAAAACATCCCTCCTATAAGTTTTGCTCTACCCACTTTCTTACTTGACGCAAGCTAGAATATGGTAGAAAATACTTGAAAATGGTGTATACAGGTGTCTGGAGGTGGTGGCAAGGTGTGGATATGGGGGAAAATGGTTGGGAAACAAAATAGGTTTTCATACTTATAGAGAGAGGGGAAATGTGCTGAAAAATTATGGGAGTGACCCACCCCCACACTCTCCTCCCATAACCCCACAAAACCCATTTAAAATTAAGCCTACACATGCCAAAAATGTTTTGATCATCTGGGCTCACCAGACATTGACACGACATCAGATCAAGGGTCGAAATTGTGATAACACACAAGGGCATCTCGATTTTAGGAATATTTGAATAGGTCGTTCGAACGAGATTGGTACCTTGTTCGAACGAGATTATGGATCTCGCTCGAATGGCCTTTGAACGACCTTCTAACGAAGTTGAAATCTTGAGGTAGAGATGGGTAATTAGATCTTCCTTAGAAACCCACTTTAAATGAGATAAGTTTCTCGTTCGAGCCAGCATCGTTCTCATTCAAATGATATTGAAACCTCGTTCGAATGATCCTTAACTTCGTTTGAACCACAAAATTTCCTTCAAATTCCCATTTCTCCCAATAACTTCCAAACATTACCATGAAGGTCATAAGAATAATCAAATATAGAGATAAATGCCCATATATTAATGATCTAAATCCTAAGAGTTTCATATGATTATAAATCACACGAGGAAGGAATAAAATATTGGTCGTGGGTGTTACAAAAAGACCTTTAAAATTCTCCATCACTACCAAAAGAACTTAAAGCCTTAAATGTGATCTTTTGGAGTAAGGGTTTTTAAGTTCTTAGGGTAACTAGTCAATCAGAGAGGAATTGAGTCCAACGCTAACCAAATGGATGCCTTACGAAAAATATAGCCATCAACAATGTAACGCGAGGTATAAAAGCTTAAGGGGATGGTTGAGAATCTTAATCGATTTATTTCATAATGCGAATAGTGTTTTCGATAATTCTTCCAATCTCTGAAAAAAGAAAGAACGGAGATATGTAGTAATGAGTGTTCAATAACATAGGAAGCGATTAAGACTTACCTAGAGAATTCACCAATCCCATTAGTACTCGACTAGAGAAAACCGTTTACTTGTACCTGGAAGTAAATGATCATGTGGTCAACTCAGTTATAATTTGTGCCAAACCTAAGGGTTTCCCTTTGTTTATTTTTTTATCAAGACATTGTTTGGTGCCGAGTAGAGGTATCTATCACTAAAAAAGTTGATATATTCACTGGTAAACACATCTCAGAAGTTAAAGCATTACTTAGATTATATGCCGAGTAGAGGTATCTATCACTAAAAATTTGAATTCTAACTGTTTTTGTGTTATTATATTCCTGTTCATTGAGATCTAAATCCAGTCTAATCATAATCTTATTTGGAAGTTAATTAATTGATATTGTAATTTTCTTAATTAAGGCAAATAAACTAGGTTAATTGCATAATTCAAAATTTGAGGATTTCTACATGATTTCGAATTTAAATTATTATAGAATGGTTAGGGATTAATCACGTATTATTTATCCATCCAAAGCCCCTTGATAATTGGTCAAATCTATGTATAATTTAATCAAATTGGATTGATTACATATAACTATGGTTCTTAACTTAGATTTTCAATTGAACATTTAATCATGATATAAGTGTAACAACCTGATGCCTGCCCTATTCTATCGCGGATGTTACGTCACTTAATCCCAATGGGATTTAAAATTTAAATGATATAGGGCAATTCTTCAACTATCATGGCCTATGAAAGGCATCGGTTCCATCATCAGAGTTGGCAGATATAATAGTTCATCAGTATAATATTACCCCATAAGAGAATAATCATCAACTAATTCTTTCCAGTTACATTAATGTGATAATAGTCTCTAGTACATGCCATAGAATCAATCCTTCCTCATACAATCATCAACATAATTTATAAATTCAAATAAGTACAACTAAAAGTTCAATCTATATAAACACTCCTAAAGCACTAAGCAAACTGACTCCGTAGTCCCTATGAACTCTGCGGCCTCTAAAAGTGTCCCCGACTTCTAACTTTAGGAAACAAAGAATATAAAAGGCGTGATATATAATAGCTCAATATGGGTTAGCTCAAATGTCCCCATCCACCTTCCAAAATTAGTATTTACGAGGGAAACAAATATAGAAATGATATAATGTAATTAGTAACAATAGAGACTAATAATTGTGCATTACAAGTAATAAGGAAAGGAAATAATAGTATTTCCCAACCCCTTATACTACCCAATGACTGCTCAATCTCCTAAAGGTCTCAACTCCCTTGCTTCCCTATGGATCAATCTCCCATAGTTCTCCCTCATAGTATAAGGCATATATTTTATAACATTGGACATCTCAAACTCCGCGACCTTATTATGGGTATCCTTGACCTAATCACGCCACAAGATGCAGTCTCCTCTCCCACCCAAATGCAGGATGAGAGATCCACGGTCTACCATTAACTATACACTTTGGTTGAGCTCTGCCGCAATGTTATGCCCCATAATTGGACTAGGCACAATATCCTTAGACTAATCGTGTTGACCTCAAGAACTAAGCAAGAGGTCCTTAAATAGACATGATGCTTCAACTTGACTAATGAATATCCCATCATCAACATCGAATACCCAACTCAACAAAGGCACAATATGTTACTACCTCCCAACTCCACGACCTTTTCTAATAGGCCATGATCTCATGAAAAGAGATAGGACTCTTGGTCGGCGACAATAAGGGATTTATAGTAGAAATAATATTTTAGAACCCTAATTTACTCCCAACTCTAATCCTCAAAGATTAAAGGCAAAGCACTAAATAAATATCTAAGGTCAAGTAAGAGCATACTCAAAAATTCCATTCTCCAACTATAGAATCTCACTTCAATAATCCTAGTAGAAAACATTTATAATCATGTATTTAATTAATGAACAGTAATAAGCCTGAGTTTCCAAATCTCAAAAGATCCTTGGAACTCCACGGCCTCTAACCTCAATGAACAGTACCTTAACATTGCCTAAAATCTAGAATGTCACATGAAGAGTAAAACTAAATAGACATTTTCCATATTTCACACAAGGGCGTATTTCAATCAATAAAGACATAGAAAATTGAATTATGAACAAGGAAGAAGAGGGTGAGTACATATCCCTTGTCTTGGATGATCAATCCAATGAATAATTGCCTTCTACTGCCTCCTTCTGTGAATAGTAGCTCTTTGCCACCTTGCTCGGGCAACCTTCTCTTCTTCACACTTAAACCTTACTTTCTCTCTTTATAATGGATTTCAGGTTTTCTAATAGCCTTGGGAAGTGTGCTAAAGGTGGGTATTTATAGGTTTTAGTGGGGAACCTAGAGTTTTTGTATTTTGGACACACTTTTCCATAATTACCCCTTTGAAAAAGGCTTTTGGAATTTCTAAACTTTCTCCTTAAGTCATGACATAATAAGGCCACATCATTATCCCTCATACTACCAAGTAAACTAAGATCCCCGACCATCACCTTAGGCCATAGTCTTCTACAGTATGTACACGACCTTTGTACATTAAGTCGTAGCCTCCAGATTTCATATGTCCACATACCCCTCATATAACCTAGGTTTCTCATTAGTTCAACTGCAAACCGTGGCCTCCCACGGGGCTCCATCCCCTTAAGTTTTTATGGTTCTTACAACCTCCTCAACTTGGGAAATTTCTTCCGCGAAACTAAAAGACTTATAAGTATAAATTATGGATACTTTTCTTTGATGGCTCCCTGCTCCCAAGTGTCCTCTTCCGCGACTTGACGTGTTTAGAGCACCTTGACTAGGCAACTTGTCTTTGACCCGAGATGCTTTTCTTTTCTTTCCAAGATCTCAACTAGGGCCTCATTATAACTTACATTTCCGTGGATCTCAATGGGGTGGTAGTTTTGTATATGACTGGGATCTCTAATGTAATTCCTCAATATTGAAACATAAAACACGTTGTGCACATAGGACAATTTTAGGGGAAGAGTTAGCCTAAATGAAGTCTTCCCAACCTTCTTAACAATATCAAATTATCCAATATATCATGGGATTAAGTTTCCTTTATTTTCGAACCTCATAACTCCCTTCCATGGATAAATTCTAAAAAAGGCATGGTCCCCAGCTTCTAAGTCCACATTCCATCTTTTCACATCAGCCCAACTTTTCTATCTGCTCTGAGCACTTTGCAACATTTCTTGAATCACCATAACTTTATATTCATGACCTTTTCTACTAATTATGTCCCTAACAATTAGAGTTCCCTCACCTCATCCTAACATAACGGGATATGGCATATTCTCCCATATAATATAGCATAAGGGGACATTTTAATGCTCTCTTGGTAATTATTGTTATAAACAAACTCAACTTGGGGCAGGTGGTCTTGGCAACTTTTGTGGAAATATAAAACACACGCTCTCAATATATCCTTAAGGGTTTCATTTGTTCTCTCTATTTGTCCATCTATTCACGGATGAAAAGCTGTTCTGAAGTCTATTCACGACCCCATTTCCTTGAATTTTTTTCCAAAATCTAGAGGTAAATCTAGGGTCGCGGTTAGATAATATGATCACATGGACTCTCTGGAGTCTTACAATCTCCTTGATGAAAAGTTTGGCTTATTAATCGACATTAGCATGGTCTTGACAGCTAAAAATTGCGCGAACTTGGTCAATTTATCAATAATAACCCAAATGGAATCCATTCCTTTATGTGTTCGCGGAAGTCCAAACATAAAATCCATGGAGATGTTTTTCCACTTCCATTATGGGATATGAAAGGGTTACTATAGACCTCCTGATCTCTAGTGATCGACCTCAACTTGCTGGCTCACTAAGCACTTGGCTAAAATCTCCATGAACTCTCTCTTTATATTGGGCCATAATAACTTTTCCTTCGTGTTTTGGTACATCTTATTAGTTTTGGGGTGAATTGAAAAGGGTGAGGAATGTCCCCCTTCCATCACTTCAGACTTAATCTCTTCATTCCATGGCATACATAATCTTGTCTCAAACTGTAAGGTCTGTGGTAATCAATTCTAAAGGTTATTTTCTCTCCTTTCTCTGCAAGTCCACAAATCTTTTGGAGATAAGGGACCACAACCTATGCTGTAATTATCCTTTCACTCAAACTTGGTTCAACTAATAGTACCCTAAGTCATCCGTGGCCTCCACTACCTATGACCTCAATACCCATTTCCTCCATGTTTTGCAAAACGTGTTATTGGCTAGTAATTCTTAAAGAGCTAAGGGAACCTTTTCTATTAAGAGCATCGACCACCACATTGGCCTTTCTCGGATGATAGTTAATTATGCAATCATAATCTTTGATTAATTCCATCCACCTCTATTGCCCTCATATTCAAATATATTTGGGTGAAGATATAGGTTAAAATCTTATGGCCCGTGAATGTCTCACAACTTCCCTCATATATATAATGTCCCTAAATTTTCAAGGCAAACACTACTGCGACTAGATCTAAGTCGTGGTGGGGTAATTCTGATCATGAGGCCTTAGCTGCCTAGAGGCATAAGGAATCATTTTTCCATTCTAAATCAGTACACAAGCAAGGACACGACCTAAAACGTCACTATTTGCCTTCCTCTTCCTTGGGTAAGGTCACAATAGGCATGACCACCAGTTTATCTTTCAACTTTTAAAAACTCTCTTCACATTTCACAGACCAAAGAAATTTCTTTTCCTTATGTGTCAGTTGGGTCAAGGGCACAACTATCTTGGAAAATTGTTCCACAAACCTTCTATAGTATATTGTTAGGCCTAGGAAGCTTCTAGCCTTGGTAATCATATATGGTCTTTCCCAATCAACTATGGTTGTGACCTTTCCTAAGCCCATGACCAATTTGCCTTATTTACAACATGTCCATGGAAGGCAATATCCTGCATCCAGAATTCAAACTTGTTGCATATATTTTCTATTTTTAAAGAACCTCAAACACTCAGCAGAGGTGTTCATCATGCTCTTCAGTTGACTTAGAATCAATCAGTACATCATCAACGAAAACAATCACAAATTTGTCTAAGAATGGTCTAAACACCCTATTCATCAAACCCATAAAGGTCATTGGGACGTTATTTAATCCGAAAGGTATCACTACAAACTCATAACGACCATACATAGTTCTAAAATATGTTTTATGAATGCTATTATTCCCGAACTTAAGTTGGTCATATCCTTATCTTAGATCAATCTTAGATAAATATCTAACATCCTTCAATTGGTCAAAATGATCTTCAATCTTAGGCAAAGAGTACTTATTCTTCACCGTTATGTTATTCAATTCCCTATAATCTATGCACATCCTCATAGACCCATCCTTTTTATTTAGAAATAACATTAGGTCACCCCATGGGTAAGTACTAAGCCTAATAAAAAGTCATTTCCTAGTAATTATTCCAGTTATTCTTTCAACTCCTTCATCTCTGCAATGGATATTCTATATGGCACCTTAGAACGGGTGGTGTACTCTGGAACAAGATCAATAGTGAACTCAATTTTTCTTTCGGGGCAACCCTTTTATATCTTTCGGCAAAATATCGATGTTTATGGCAACATGGACATCTGCTAAAGTGGCCATGGCCTTCTTAGAATCCTTGACATATGATAAGTATTCATAGCACCCTCACTTAATCATTATCCTATCCCTAGAGATGATATTAGAAAATGTTTTCTACTAGGTTTAGTTCCCTTAAAATTCACCTCAGCCTTCCCATTACTACATAAGGTAATTTCCTTACTAGCACAGTCTATTCTAGCAAAGTGAATGACTAACCAATACATGCCTAAGATCACATTGACGTATTGCATTTTTAAGGTAATTAAATAAAATCCTAAATTCGAACTTCCTATATCCATGGCATAAATCCCATATATGATTGTAGCCTTGGATGAAGTTCCTATCGAGGTATCAATTATTAAAGGGTGGATTTAAGGTCTACGACCTTGTCTTAAATTTTTGTGCAAAAGTGGTAGATATAAAGGAGTGTGTGGCCCTAAAATAAAAAATTACATTATCATTTATGTCATCCATTGTAATGGTACCTTTTATCATGTCCTTGGCTTTCCCAACATCCTTGGTGATGAGGGAAAATACTTTGGCAAGAGCCCGTGGCTTGTCATCCTCCTTCTTTGCCAATCTACAATCCTTGACCTTGTGACCTAGTCTACCACAATTGTAGAAGCTTATTCCTAGTGAGCAAGCCTTCACAAAATGCCCTTTTATACCACAGTTGAAGCACATAATATTTGTAGTGTCAACCTTTCCCTCTGTGGTCCTTGACTCGTCCTCGACTTTTGTGTTTACTGTCGTGGCTTATCTTCCTTTTTTGTTCTATCTTATCCATGATTTTTCTTTTCTCCTTCTGCCTTTAATCCATACTCAAAATCTTATTCCATGATTTGGTCCACCTCGGTTAGTTCTATGTAAGTTCTTAGGCTTATCCACATCACCTTGCTGCAGAGTCCTTGCTCCAAGCCCCTCTCACACTTCTTAGACTTCTTTTCCTCAGTGTCAACAAGATAGGAGAAAATGGGATAATTCTATGATCTTTGTTTGATACTAGGACACTGACATGGTTCCTTGAGTTAACTCATAAAATCTACCTCAAACTTCTCCCTATCCATGATCGGTAAGTACTTCTCTAAAGCAAGTGCTTTGAATCTAGCCCAACATATATATGCAGATTCTCCTCCCAGCTATGTCCTCTTGATCATGGACCACCAATGATCCACCTCAACCTCAAACATAAAGGATTCGATGGAGAGCTTTTGCTCCTTAGTGCAATTCAAAACAACAAAAATCTTCTCTATCTTTTGAATCCAAGTGTCAACCTTTAAATATTCAGCCTCTCCCTTGAAATCCATCGGTCCCAATTTCTTAAAATGTTCAATGGTGGAGCCCATTAGACTATTCGTGACTGCTCTTGTAGACATGGCCCTAGATAGGGCTTCCACAAACCCTACTACTGCTTTTGTCACTTGTTTTATGATTGCTTTGTTACGGTTTACGAAACCATTTTCTCTACAATTGCATATTGCCATGACTTTCTTGACAAGAAAGAATCACACACGTATAATTCTATAGGCCTATCACTAGTTCTCTAAGTAGGTATGATTAATAAAAATATTCCAAAATGCTCCTAAAGTTGTCTTAGGTCTTGTTACCTGATACCATCTATAATAACCCGAGGCCTGCCCTATTCATTCGTAGACGTCAGGTCATTTAATATCAATGCGATTTAAAATTTAAAAGATATAGGACAATTATTATACTGTCGCGGCCTATGAAAGTCCTAGACTCCTACATCCGAGTTGGCATATATAATAGTTCATCAGTACAATATTACCTAATAAGAGAAAGGTCATCAACGAGATCTTTCCAATTTCGTTAATGCCACCATAGTCTAGTACATGCCATGTAATCAGTCCTTCCTTATACAATCATCAGCATAAATTGTAAAGCTAAATAAGCATAACTAAGAGTGAAATATATATCTATATATATATATAAACATTCCTAAAGCACTAAGAAAACTCAACAAAAGGCACAATATGTTTTCGCCTCCCAACTCCACAACCTCTTCTAATCGGTCACGACCTCATTGAAAGAGTTTTAACTCTTAATTGGTGACATCAAGGGCATTCTAGTAAAAATAATGTTTTAAAACCCTAATTTACTCCCAACTTGAATCCTCAAAGATCAGAGGAAAAGCCCTAAGTAAATCTTCTAAGGTCAAGTAAGAACATCCTTAAAATCCCATTCTCTAACTATAGAATCTCACCTCAAGAATCCTAGTAGAAAACATCTAAAATCATAGATTTACATAATGAGAAATAATAATCCTAAGTCTCCAAATCTCAAAGAATCCACGACACTCTAAGACCTCTAACTTTAATGAACAGTAGCTTACCATGTCCTAAAACCTAGAATCTTAGATGAATAATAAAACTTCATGGACATTTTCTAGACTTCACACAAGGGAGTATCTCAATAAATAAAGATATATAAAACTAGATTTTTGAACAACGAATAAGAGGGTGAGGACAGTTTTCCTACCTCAGTGGATAAATTCGATGAATAATTGCCTTATGTCACTTCCTTCTCTGGTGAACAGTTGCCCTCCGTCGCCTTACTTCAGCAACCTTCTCCTTTTCACACATAAACCTTACTTTCTCTATCTAGAATGGATTACAAGGTTTGTAATAGCCTTGGGAAGTGTTCCAGGGTGGTTATTTATAAGTTTTAGTAGGGAACCTAGAATTTTTTAAACATGCTCCTCAAGTCATGACATAATAAGGCCACATCGTCATCACTCGTTCTACCAAGGAAGCTAAGCTCTGCGCCCATCACCTTAAACCATGAACTTCTAGAGTATGTCCTCAGGATTTTTACACTAATACATAGCCTCTGGGTTTCGTATTCTCATCAATTTAACCACAAACCATGGCCTTCCACAGGGTCACAACCTCTTAATGTTTTTGGGTTGTTACAATAAGAGTGTAAAATTAATTTAGATAGTTTTGGATTGATGTTACTACAACTATATATGGGGAGAATTGAGTTTTCATACTGGTTTGAGGAGGTTGGACTTCTTTAATGGAGTTTTAGTGGTTCAAATCCCGTAACAAGGAAGAAGAATAAATTTGGGGCCATCAATCGATCGATCTCAGGTAGTCGATAGATCATCCCCTCTAGTTTTGCCCAAGGATGGGTAAATGATTGGTTTGGATGGATTTTGGGACTTAGTGACTGATTAGGTAAGTTTTTATCTCAACTATAGTTATGGAAAGAAGAGGATCCTATTGTTTAGGAGATATATATTTTGGTATTAAAGTATGTTTCCTAACTTTTAGAGGATTACTAAATTGAGTAATAGGCATTAAGACTTAGTAAACTTTGTATAATTAGGTTAAATATTCTTGTATTTTATGTTCAATATACCTGGTCTTGAGTCCTTGTGGTATATATACTAGAGGGGATATCCTTGTGGGGTGCGTATGATGGCGACCATACTGGTACCCTGATGATAGAAATGGGCTTTACCTTAGTCATTTTCCCTAGACACTACGTGCTAATGTACCCGTGTTATCCTGTGGTGACAAAATGGGGTGATCATTTCATATAAATTAGGTATATGGGGCCATATGATCGGTGTAAAGATGCGGTGATTATCCCTTAGTGATGTTTTGGGGTTACAGGGGTGGGACAACTTATAACTCTACCTAATATGCGCGAGAAATCCCCGAAGGCATTAGACTAGGCCATCATTATGTGTACATGGATGGGACTGTACTTATGTTTAAACTAGATTTTGTGACTATATTTATTTATATACTTCTACACTTCATATGTTTACTATAGAGTTATATAGGACCCATTAGTTATTTTTAATCGAGATGAATAATACTTAATCATGGGATCACTTGGGCTTGGGTTTAGGCGCATGAGATATCTAGGGTTGTTTGAGTTGAGATAAAATTAAAAACAATTAAAAGATGAGAGGAATATGCGTAGTGATATTGTGTCCCAAATTCAATTATAATCTTATTTTACTTAGACTTGCTATTAACGTTGTTGTTGACTTTACTTTTCAGGACCTAGGCTGTTGTTCCTGCCTCATCTCTGATCTTTCGATTTACTTTTCATCCTTTGTTGCCTATTTTAGTATGTAGGTGTCGGGTCTATGTACCCACTCTCTTTAATACTATTTACATTTTTTGAGTCGAATTTATGTAGTAGTTATAATTTCGTTGTTGGGATTACATTGAGATGGTTTTATTTTCATGTGTCAGACTTTTTTTTCTGTCAGTGATGGTATCAAATGTTATTGGGTTTCCACTTGATTATGATTCAGTCATTTACTTTATGCACTTTACTTTTTGTCAGTTTCTTAGAATGGTACTCAATTTTATAGACTCTTACATTATTTATTTTAGACTTGATCAACCTATTACTAGATTTTACGGGGTGTCATAAGAGCCCCGATTGAGATTGATCATGTTTTGGAAAGGTCCATGTTATTAACCATGAAACTCTAGTTTTGGCATGTTGTATGATTGTATAATCTTTTATATGGTATCATTCTAACACGGTCTTATATAGATTGTATGTTTAAATCTCTTTCATCATAGTCATATATATTTATTTTGTATGATTGGGTCCTATGGTGGTTTATTTGTAGTTATTTTTTCTCCTAGATTCGACATGGTTGCAATATTTAGGTTTTTGTAACTAATTCATTATTAATGTATTTGGAGGCAATTGTTAGGGTATGTAAAGTTTATTAATACTAAGAAATATGTGTTTATGAGGGTTTCGGTGTTGGAAAAAGTTTCATGGAGTTTCATGAAGTATCAAATGAGTTATGGTCGTTTTGCATGCAAATCCAGTAAGGAAGATGAAACTATCATGCACAGCAAGTTTGGATCAATCCAACAAGGCTGAATAACATTGATCCCTGGTATTTTTCGATGGTGGCTTTTCATTGTGTATTTCGTTAACTTTTCGTGGTGGCTCTTCATCATTTCTCTTCCTGGATTAGCATGAACTTTTTACAATTCGAAAGATCATCAAGAACTCCTAATAGCATTGAAGTCTACTTCGAGTTGGACTCTACGTTATGATGAAGAATTCTTCAACAAGGATTCATGGGCTTGGAGTGTTTTACTTTAAGGAGAAGTTTAGGCCATGATGGAAATGGGCATTTTGGTTCTTTTATTTCTTGTCATATTTATTGATTTTCTTGATGTCTCTTTATTATTAAGTTGCATAATTTTGCATGCTAATTGATTGGTTAATTAGGAACACCCATTTTATGGACAACATGTCCTTAATTTTATGAACGGCCCAAATCACCATTTTTCTCTAGAAAACCCATTTTATTTATTCTATTCTAAATTTAATTTAATACTGGTAATGAATTTTAATGTATAAATTAAATTTTGATCTCTGGGTTTTATTTTAATTTAAAAATGGTTTTATTTTTGTAAAATTAAAAGAGTGAGATTGGCTAATATAATTTGTTCAAGTAAATTAGAAATCACCAAGTATTTAAGTTCACTCATTTAGAATAAAATGCATAGTTTTTCAATACCCTCAAGTTCAAAATATTAAGTGGGAGACATCGGTGTTTTATGAATCAAATCTGATTAGTTTTTCACATTAGTTAGGCTAGCCCCAGATGGAATAATCAGGGCATTAAGGATTCATTAAATCTCTTAAGTAATAATTATGATAATTTGAATGAGTGAGTCCACCATCCCCCTCCCCCACAATGGGGAAGTCCTTCTTGAGCGGGTTATATTTCAAGGAATGAAACGGTGGTATACATTTAGATATAATTAATGATATTCTCCCCCACAGAGTCATTGTCATTAATTGCACCATGAAAAGATGATGGGTATTCATTATATTGGACAGAAGGGTACTAAACTGTCTGGATTGCATAATGAGAGATAAATATATGTCTATTTCACGGCGGGGTGATTAAGCTCCCCATGAAAAATCTCACCTCATAAGGGAACTAGGATGTCGGACGGGATTAATTATTTTATTGGCAGTTGAAGGATTCCACTTTGAAATTTAATCAAAATAATCCTCTCATTTAATTGGAAATTAATTTTTTCAATTTTATGATTCTAAGATTTCAAAAATGAATTCAAAATTTTCTCACTGTTTTATTCATAAAGTTTTAATTGGAATAAGTTTCAAGGACTAATAATAGTAATTGGAAATTGTTCTAACTTAAGAGATAATAAACTGTTTTGACCCATAATTCCCATCAATATTTTAAAAAATTTGATGTGATTAACTCCTCGCATCAGTTAGGTTGGCCCCTTATGGATGGTTTTAATCACGAAATCATGGTATTTCAAAATATATACATGTGTTCGGTCCTCCCCATAGGGAAGTTCCACGTGTATATGTTTATTTTTAAAGAATTGACCGAGGGGAGTTTGTGAACACTAATGTTCGTTGATGACACTTAAGTAAAAATTATGTTCTGGAAATGGTCTTTATCATTGACTGAACTAAGGATTATTTGGATTATACATGGTGGGAAAACCCTATACCATTTAATAATACGGGAGCTAGGATCATTGATATTCAAAGGTTGGTGTTAGTTGTTTGAGAAGAACATTACTTATTTATTGAAAGAGAAGTATGACAATAAGGCTAAGTCACAGGTATAATGGTTTTGGGTGAGGAAAGTTCATATTCCTTAGTAGTTGTGAAATACTGAAAGGCAGGTATTCTCACTAAAAGTAGTTAGAACTTTTATAGCATAAGTGTCTGGTTCTTTATAAGGAAAAAGACAAGGTAATGGGTTTTTTTCTTAGAAGTAAATTCATGATTTATAGTCCAATCTACGAAAACCTGGTATGTATACTCTGGAACCAAAAATCAGGACTGCAACTCGTTACAGGTAATCGAGAAATTACATAAAAGAGAGATGTTCCTAGTTATGGGAAACTAAGGTAAGGAAGCTGTATAAGCAGTAGGATATCTTTTAGTTTTGGAGATGACATAAATATAATGTAGGTAAATTATTTAATGTACTTCGGTTATATAAATGTTGGTTTTGGTTTTCTAAATGGTTTTGAAAAGATATTTGACTGATTTTATAAGTTTGTTTTATCAAAATTGGATGTCTTTTATCCGTTCTGGTACATGGGAAAATAATTATACATGAATAGTTTTAGGGACAGATCATTAAAGATAAATTTTCCTTATAACAACTATACACAATCTTGGCACTTACGCTTTGATTATTTTATTCTGAAAGGAATTCAAATATTGGTTCAAAATGAATAATTGAGTTCATTGAAAGTGGAGGCACTTCATGACCCAAAACTAAATAGATGAATATATATTGGAAATGGTTTATTTCAATTATTTTGATTCGGTGACTATCCGGTCAAAATGTGATTTACAGTGCTTCATCGATTTTATTGATGATAACTCGACGGTATAGATATGTTTACCTTATGCACCACAAATCTGAAGCCTTTGATTAATTCAAAGTGTGCAAGTCTAAGGTGGATCATAGGGAAGGTAAACTAATCCAAATTCTATGATTTGATCATAGAGGTGTTTACCTCTTAGGATAGTTAAGGGATCATTTATCAGAGTGGGGGATTTTATCCCAATTGTCTACACTGGGTATTCCACTTCGGAATGATGTAGACGAAAGGAAGGAACATGGATCTTTTGAACAAGGTAGGGTCGATGAAAACTTATTCAAGACTGTAATATTCTTGTTGGGATTTTTCATTAAGAGACATACATATGCCTTCTTCTTTAATTTCTTCTTAATCGGTCTCTTCAACTCCCAACATCGGAGTGGGCACAAGCTCATTATAAGGCATTTTCAATTTTTTTGTTTCTGTAACTCTTTCTGTGGAAAGGAGTCTAGGAAGTTAAAATTAAGATAGAGGTATGTATCTTTATCGGTTATACCAACGGTTCCAAAGGTAGTTTATATCATTCTCATAGTGCAAGAAGGTTATTGATTGAATCAATGCCCAGTTCTTGAAGGAGGATTATGTAATAAACAATGTGCCCAAGTGTACGTTGGACTTACAAGACTATAATCTTCAATGATTGTCTTGACGAGTACATAGTAATTAGTCGAGAAAACAAGCAATGTAAAATTGTGACATCCATTTATGGATTTAAGCTAACATCAAGATCATGGGTCATTCGGTTTGATCAGGTAATCAAGTTTTGATTTTGATTAAGGCTTAGATAATAATTGTTAGTATAAAAAGCATGACAAATAATATTACCTGATCAAGAATGAGGTGGGAGTATTGTCTTACATAAGAGTGTGGTTTTCTGGATATTTTGATATACAATACTTAGGACAAGCCAGACACATCTATATGATGATCAAGATTTCCCTAGATCGATTATAAATAATGTTGGTGTTATCCCAAGCCAATTATATCCATATCTTATTTAATGGTTTAGCATTAGGATTAGATGAAAAGAGTTTATTTCCAAGTACGGAATCGCTGTGTCTGAGAATCAATGTCTTCAGACATTTGATTAGTTGGAAGGGATAATTTATATACCTAATGCTTCGATGGTGGTCAGCCTCATGTATGTTATATGATGTGCTAGACTAAAATATGTTATGCCTTTGGCACGGTCAACAGATTTTAGTCTAAATGTCTTATCCTTTTTAGGTACAAAGACTAGATTTTCAGTCTTATAAAGATTCTGAGTTCTCTACATCGAAATATGTGTTTATCCAAGGAGGTTGAGCTATGATATGGAGGAGTGTAAATAAATCTTGGATTGATGAATCCACCAAGGAGGCCTAAGTTGTTACCATTTCGATGGGAACTAAAGAGGTTATATGGCTCAGTTACTTCCTAAGTAAGTTGGGTGAGGTTCCTTCAAGTGCAGTTAGTTATTACACTTTTAGTGTTCATATCGATATGATTTCAAGTTTGAGAGAATCCCTAAGCCATAAAAGAGTTAAGAGCATTGAGAGTAGGTTTCACATTTTTTAGGACATCAATTATAAGGTGATAAGATTATGACCAAGGTTATATCGGATAACACCCGGTTAATCCTTTTACCAACAAGATTCGCGATGGTATGGATTCTTAAAACCCAAGATTTAATCTTTAAACTTGGTTCTTGGTTTCTTTTAAATGAATGATTAATAAAAAATCTTAGGGATGAAATTTATTCATACTTTAAATGTTAGTCCTAAGTTATTTTCGTAAGAGAGTCCACTTCTATAAATATTTTACTGACCTCATTAATGAGAGCATGTTTAAATCTCAAAGCCTCGATCCTCTATCAAATTTTACTCAGAAAATACTTAGTATAAAGATCTCTTACCTCCTATGGACGTAGATAATTTTCTTAACCACATACATATTTGAACTTCCTCTTTGTGTTTTTGGTTGTGTTTGATATACTTACAAATATTTATTTGGATTATGCAATTAGTTGGTCCAAATCCGTAATTTTTGTGCACTTCTAGCCATTATATATGACTGGTGTAGAAAATGTTATTGAATGGGTAGCTCTTATCTAAATTGTTCACCTGCTTATATTGCACTTGGATTCATAATTATAACTCATTTGAACACATTGAGAAACATCACTATATGCTTATTAATGTCGTTAACTCTACGAATTAGCTATAAAAGAAAATGGAAGCGTGCCCTTAGCGTATCTACACAATATTTTATTACTAATGTTATTGATAATTACGTTCATAATATTATTGTTAATAACATATATTTAAAAGTCGCATGATACATATTTACATACCTCAAAGTATACATTTGCAATATGTATTGTGACTTATTTACTTTTACATCCTTTGTTTTCCACTACTAAATGCACACAATATGCTTACAAAAACACATGTAAAAATCAACGTGTTTTCACATCACTAACAGGTTCACGCTCCAATAAAAAATATTATGATACTAAATAATAAAAAAAATTGTATTATTATTTGAATTTTAACACATGTTTTTACCTCTTCACTTGTTCATATGTTTCATTGTGATATTTGTTATAGTTATGTACTCAAAAGGTCTTCATAAGAAAGCTATGATTACATAACCAATGTCATTAATATATTTTTAAGTTAAAGAATTATCCTATTGCTGTGTCGGTGTGTGTGTGTGTGTATATATATATATATATATATATATATATATATATATATATATATATATATATATATATATATATATATATATATATATATATATATATATATATATATACTGGCATTTAAGAGTGGTATACAAATATGAGTCATAATATTGAGCTCTTCAATATCCA
Source organism: Sambucus nigra (assembly GCA_949130495.1). NCBI lineage: Eukaryota > Viridiplantae > Streptophyta > Magnoliopsida > Dipsacales > Adoxaceae > Sambucus > Sambucus nigra. The sequence goes on from OX422218.1 coordinate 155,022,973, forward strand.
TTCGTTCATAATTTTTTTTAAGTTTTTCTAAGAAAAAAACATGACTGGAAGAAAATACATGATAGCAGAAAGTACAACCGCAACCAAACTTGTTTTTTTAATTTAAAAAAATGCATGTCCACTATAAGTTTAACTTTTTGGCATTGTTGTGGGTTAAAAAATAATGTTATTGGTGAGTGGAGATGGAGGATAACGATTTTGAGAGAGGAAGACTTATAGACTAAAAAGATAATAGAAAGATAGGGAAATAGATATGGGAGGTGAAGCATGTATGATTAAGAGAGATAAAACATGTAAATTTATTTGTTCCATATAAGTTCTTATGGGGAGAGAGAGAATAATAACAGAGAGAGGGATATAAATCATAACACTAATATTACACACACACACACACACACACACACACACACACACACACACATCACACCTAGTTCTAGGCCCTAATTTTTTTTTCAATTTTTTTTCTCTCCTGAAATTAACGTTCCAATCAATCCATGTTTAAAAAATTAGTTCAAAATACATTGTGTAAGCATTTTTAAAAAATCCAATAAAAATGCTGAAAATAGCTTATTTATAAGGGTCCGCACCAACAGAATTTTGTGGATTTTTTAAAAATAGCTACAAAATGTATTTTTCCCTATTTTTTTGAATATGGGTATTGAAAAGTTAATTTCAAGGGAAAAATAAAAAGTTTGAATTTTTTTTCTTCTTAAAGTCTAAAACTATGTGTGATTTAGGTGAGCCTTTCTCTCTCTCTCTCTCTCTCTCTCGGAGAGAGAGGGGATTTTCCACCAAAAAATTAAGTGTCAAGTGGGATAAATAGTTTAATTAATTAAAGGTTTTGGACACCCCCCCCCCCCCCAACAAAAAAAAACTCATTTTTACAATTTATATTAGCGGCCACTATTTTTTATAATATAAAATATGTAGTTCAGATGAAATCACGGAGTAAAGGTTTGGACAACTAAATGACATCATAATATTAATTTAAACCTGAGAATGTCCTTATTAACGTGTCACATGATTGTTCACAATATAGTCTGGGCCCCCATTCGGGTTTAAGCTTTTTAAACTCATTTTTTGATAAATTATTAAATAAACCCAAGAATTTGAAAAATGAAATTATTTTTAACAAACATAATAATATTTGTTACTATAAAATTAGTTTACAAATAAACTGTTGTTATACAAATAAAAATATGTTTATAAGATATTAATCATGAATATATTGGTCATATTACAAAAATGTACATGCTAGTTTTCAAAGAACTAGTTCATATGCTTGGTTTGTTTTGCAGGTACGCCCTTTTGATATTGTATATTATATTTTCTCCTTATTTAAAATAATTTTACTTTAAAAAAAATATTTTTATTAGTAATATTGCTCAATTTTGGTTTGATAGTACAAGGCGTTTTCAACACAATGTTCCGTTTTAAAATAAAAGAAAAATTATTATGGTGTATAATTTTTAATGCATAATTCCCTTTTAAGGAATAAAAACAAGACAGAATTATTATTGGGCATACGTATATATATATTTGAGTTAAATGTATGTTTCAGTTTTCAAATAATTCGATATTTTTTTTTCATAACTAAAGTGGTTATGATATGTAATTGATAATTCAAGGGCTTTAGCTTACCGATTTTAAAAAACCTATATATCGTATACAAACCATGTGCTTTCTCATTACTTATTTTTAGTGGCATGGATATAAATATATATTGGGTAATAAAACACTATTTTTAAAAAGTGACATAGTTTTGTAATCATCCAATACATATATATGTAAGCAAAATTTGTAAGTACAAAGTAATGAATGTATTTGTTACAAGTTATATTTGGTCTCCAAAGACCATGGATATGATAAAATAAGGGTCTACCATTATTTCTGGTATAGAAGCTCCTATAACAATGGGAAATGCCCTACCTTTGAGTGTGGTTTGAATTATTGATTTACGTAATTAGAAGTAATTAATTAGGTTTACGACGAAACCTAAAAATCGATCACTGATCCAATTTGAGTACCTTTGCAGGATAAACCTAAATAGAAAACTGAAGAGTAATGGAAACAAGTGATTGAGTTCAGTAGTTCCTCATATAAAATGTCAAGTACCACTGTAGTTCCTCAAAGCCATAAGGCATTCGGTTTCACTACTAGACCTTGTAGACCAAGCTTAGTGACCTTAGGACTAACATTTTCAAGTCCCAAACTAGTCCAACGGACTTTCGCCTAGCAAATATTGACCTCTACTGGGTTCATGACCCCTCTTCCAATGATAAATCACCATGTTATGTTACAAAAACAAGATCAAGCCATTTTAGGGTGACCTCGATCGCTCCAGGACACATCAGACATTCAATAAAGCTCCTTCAACTTCTCTGGCAGGCAGGTAGAAGGTACATACATTATTCTACATATCGCCTTCACCAACTCCCACTAGCATTGAATGATATAATCTACATTTAATGCTCCCATTATCCACCTTACACCACTTTCAAGCCTTTCACCAACATTCCACCATGCAATTATGGTTATCAGACCTCAATTCAACCCCGTCCATGCTACTGTAAACCACTCATTATCTCTCCAAGGGAATGCTTTTATATAGAAGGCTTATAAATGGGTAAGGTAAATGAATAATCTTACAATTAAGGTTACTTAACCATTCATGAGGGAAATCACTCAAAAAATAATAAAGCATTTAATAAGCCTTTGTCTCCAAAGTGTTTGCCATTTTAACTTTGACTAACCCACATTTAGCTAAATATAGAGGAAGGTTTTGATAATTTCCAAACTCCCACATTTTGTATTCTCTATACGGTCCTAAACTATGATAGGAGTCCATAAGTTACTCCCTTGTGGTCCTTTGATTAGTGACTAAGAGCTCAAAAGATTCAGACCAACTTGGTTGAAGCCCAAGAGGTCTTTAAATTGTAACACTCTCATTTACAAACTAATATATAAAAAAACATCCTTTACATTGGATGTAGGACCCTCAGCAGAGGTCCGAACCAATTTGGATCCTTGTCTTTCACACCAGTCTAAGGTCTTAGGAGAAGCATCTGCTGGGGATGAGGTCTTAAAAGATTTCAAGCACCCACTAGTTTGGCACCGTCTGTGAGAACAATTATTCCTCATAATTAAAAATCATATACATGATTTTCTTCTGTTAGGATGACTACCAATGCCAAGTTTGCTTGATCTCTTAGAAAAATAGTGGATCTCCAGAAGGTACTCCAAGACTAACTCAATGATGTTCTCAGGAGACTTCCCTTATCTCCTTTGGTTGAGGAACCAGATGGATCTAAGAATAGTAGGATTGGGGAAAATCATAAGTCCAGGTTGGAAGGATAAAATAATCAGGAAGGTATAACCCAAGCTCCATATTTATTCATGACTTGTATCCTCGTAAGGGATCACTTATAACTCCCCAGAGAAAAGTCTCATAGGGGTTACAGGGTAGCAAGAACTTAGGACGATGAGATCAAGAGATGAAAGAGTGGTTGGGGAATTTCATCAATAATTATAAGACGTAAACTCCTAACACCATAGAGTTAGCACTCCAGAAGATGCTATCCCCTTTCTTCAATAAATTTCACCACTATGATCTTCCCTTTAAATGGAAGATGCATATAATTAAACCTTTTAATATAACAAAGACTCCATTGATCACCTAAATACTTATAAATCCCTAAAGCATCTACAAGTACCCCAACAGAGGTCCTTTACAGAGCCTTTCTCGCTACTTTAAGAGGGACGACCAAGTATTGGTTCGCCAAGATCAAACCAGTGACCATAGGGAGCTTCACTAAGATGGATATATATTTTATTATTCACTTCATAGGGTCTTAGATGATGAGGAATCATGTCCCGTCCTTCCTCTATTTTAGGCATTAGTCTGTGGAAATCCTTAGAGAATATTCCAAGAGGTTCAACTAAGAAGCCTTACATGTGGATGACTTGAATGATACTATTTGGGTAGCGACCTTCATCTCGGTCCTCACATAGGAAGATTTACTAAGGTATTTTATTTGGAAGCCCCCTCAGTCCATAACAGAGCTACAAGAAAGAGATTAGAAGTACATAAATGCGAAAGAAATGATCACAGCTAGATGAACAGTAGCCTCCCCTTAATAGGGGAAAAGGAAAGATGTGTTCTCCTACCTTGGAGAATCTCTTAAGGCCACTGAGGCCAATAACTTAAATAATAGAGGAAAGAAAATGGGCCTATAGAGACAAAACACTTTGTTATCCCAAAAATATAACCAATAGGGAAGGGGTTAATTGGGTATTATAAATTAACTGGCTATTTAAAATATTTTAAGCTTCTCTCTTAAAGATTAATTTCAATAGGATGGTTCAATTAGTAATGAAGAAATTAATAAATCCATAAGTAATAAGATTAGACGTTACTAGCAATATTAAAGAGAGATTACAAATAAAGATTTTAACATGGTTCGGCCCTGCCTGCATCCACCCTCGAGACAGTACTCGAGAAACTTTGCCATCATTCGTTAAGGTAGAACAACCAATCACATAAGGATTTATCACACCCTACATGATTTATCATACCCATTAGGATTTACCACACCTCACTAAGATTTTTTGCACCCCACATGATTTATCGCACTCACTAGGATTTACCACACCCCGACACTACTGACCGTGAAGATACAATGAAGTTCAACCACTATAACAATGGAAAGTATCATAACCAAAATGTAAAATAAAGATTTCTTAAATAAGCAACTGGTGAAATGGATTTTAGTTTCTCTCTCTAAAAAAACTTTCAAACAATCATAAGTAAAATTTTTGAGGGTAAAGGTTTTGTATCTTTAGCAAAATTTGATAAGGGATTGTGAACTTGGCTAAGAGGGGTTTCAATAAAAAACTTTTCTTCAAGTGGGTTTTATTGAAGCTTCTGCTCTAATGGAGTTTTGGGGTCTAAAACTAACAAATTAGTTTTTTATTTCTCTTTGTAAAAACTCAAATGGGTATTGTTTTTATTCTTAAACACAGTAAGGTTTTGGGTTTGAAACTTTGATAAAGACGGATTGAGTTGGAAGTTTTTAATTCAAGTTTAATTTCTTGAATCTTTGGCTTTAAAGGAGTTTTTCGGACTAAAACTCTCAAATGGATTTTCTTGGTTTCTCTCTATAGGAACTCGAGGATTGGAATGACATAAGCTTCCTAATGGAACTTCCAATCTTGGGATGTTGTTGTAACAGCTTGTGTGATTTGCAAAAAAATCAAAGGGTTCCTTTTATAGGCATTTTCAAAAACTACCCATTGGAGGGTAGTTTGGTAATTTGGGGGAACTTGTTTTTTTTTTTAAATTCAAAATAGATTTTATTCAAAATCTTTGTACAAATTACCCTTGGAGATATTTTCACGCATATAACGTTCACTCTATATGGAGAGGATATTTTTGAAAACTTGTCTTTTGGTTTGTGGTTCATGAAAAAAGAAATCAGAATCAAATGGCCTAAATTAGCATGGTTGGAGTCGACTCTATGGAGTCAACTCTAAAAGGAAACCATCTTGGATTCGACTCCAAAAGTAAAAAATCATGGTTTTTTTTTTATGTGTTTTGGTCTAGGGAAGGTTTATGGAAGTCGTTTGGGTTTGTGCTTACTATTGTGAGATTGTTTACTTCTTTACAATTACTTATAAACATTTGAAACATAGGATGAACGTTTCTCGATTCTCTTGTAACTTGAAATTATACTTGAGCTTTCTTTGATTGGATCATACTTGATGGGTGTAGAAATCGTAAGTTACTTCTAACCCACAAGTGCTCCCCTCTAGACCCCAGACATGTTATATGAAGGGATTTTCAAAGTGTAATACAATAGTTTAAATTGGTTCAGACCTTGATAGAGGTCCTACTAGGGGTGTACAACAAAACCTGTTAACCCGAAGAACCGAACCAAATCGAACCAAACCACCATATTTGGTTTGGTTTTTAGATACCATTGGGTGGGTTCTGGTTCCTAAACTTAAAAAACGATTGTATTGGGTTGGTTCTTAGTTTTATACCTAACCCAGCCCAACCCAAACCGACAACCAAACCGATGTGGAACCAATATAAACTAAACCTAAACCTACCCTTTATAAACCGATGTTTAAATCTCAAATTATTATACATAAATATGAAACCATTTGTTGATTTTAGAGTATTTGAGATTTATGTGTTGATTTTAATGTATTTGTGATTTATGTGTTTAAGTCTTTGATTATGTGTCTAAATTTATTGGGAATAATTATGTGTTACTTTAAACTTTGAAGTATTTGCATATTTAATCATTAGTAGACACATGTTACTGATATATAAACTCTGGAAATGATCCAAATTACTGATATAAGATCACAATAATGGGTTTTGTGCATGAAACAATGAGTAAAACACTTATGAATGCATACCTTGATTCTCTGTTAGTCTGATCATTTGAACATGTGTTCATCTTTTAACTAACCCCTATTTATATGCAAACTCTAGGATAGAGAATTAATGGGTTGTCACAACATGGTTAGGGTTCCTCTGAGGTCTGAAGGTGTCAGCAAATGGGTGGAGTGTTGTCCAAAGGATTAGGTTATGTATGGTCATTTTTGGTAGCATTTAATGATGATGGGATCTTCAATGAAAGTGGAGCTAGGTAGTGGCGGTAGGTGGAATAGTGTTCTTATTTCCACCTACCTGCCAGACTGGTTGCAAAAGTTCTGCCAGAGATCGAGGGGGTATGGAACCACCATAGACTTACAATAAGGACTTAAGGAGTTACGCATCCTTGGGAGTTCAGGTTCCCAAAAGGACTTAAGGAGTTAAGCATCCTTGAAGGTTAAGCATCCTTGGGAGGTTAAGGTCCGATTTGAGCATTAAATATAGAGGAACCATGGTGCCATGGTCTCTGACCTTAGTAGAGGAGCTATATTGGGATAACGCACCCTTCTATGGAGAAGAAAGAGTAACTGATATCTTTCATGGCAATGTGGTTGATAGAGAAAAAAATTTCTTATCTTATGTGTTTTTGTCATTGTTGCAATTCCTTTTCTATCAAAATTCCCTTGAACCTACAAATAAACTCAAAATATGCATAGGGTAAAGTAAGGGAGTATCAATCCAACTCTAAGGATGAAACACAAAATATTAGAAGACAAAAGTGTAAATTCATTTGCATCTTATTATATTTTTCTATTTTTTCTTTTTATATTTTTTATGGATTTTTCAAGGGATTAGTAATTAACTAACTATATATTAATTTTTAAAGTACTAACTAAGATGTAAAAGCAAATAAAAAATGAGGTAAACAAAATTGTGATAATAAGTAAAATAACTAAATTGGACTCACGAGGGCTTCAAAATTTCATCCCATGAATGGGATATTAGCCCTCAATAATCATCATCTAAAAATAAAAGAAAAGACTTAAGAGCACGTGAGGATTAAATGAAGAGAAATTAAAGAGGAATAGATCAAACCCATTTGTACTTGAATTGGAGTAACTCTTCAATTATACATAAAAAATCTCTCAATCACAATCCCTCACTAATGTATTTATTGAATCTAAAATAAAAACTACAAAATCAAAATAAAATAAAAAGGATAATGGATGAATTAATAATGGACAATTAAATAATAAAAGAGATTTCCTAAAAATGCAAATCCTAACATTATAAAATTGTACATTAGAACTCGTCCAAGGAAATAAATTCTACATCATCACTTTATGTTGATATATTTTCTAAAATGCAAAATCTCAACATAAAGGAATGGATTAGAATTTACCTCCCATAAGGGATTAATTCAACTACATCAATCTATTTTGAAATAATTGCTAAAAATGCAAAATATAATTATAGATGGGTGGGGTGTAATTCACCCTAGAGATAAATTTCACTACACACCTCTATATTGAGATATTTGCTAAAAATGCAAATACTCTCTATAGAGGAGTGTAGATAAATTTATCACAGAAGAGTTTTAAAAACTATATTTAAGATCCTTCTTCAATGGAACTAATGTATTGCATTTATAGGTGGAATAAGCTAGAGGTAGTTTTGGACAATGCACACAAGTGTGCATGTGTGTTGAGTGAGGTAACAATCTGATTTGGGTGAGGGAATGCACATGTGATAAGTGGGAACATGTGAGGGTACTTTTGGGACATGTGAGGGTACTTTTGGGAAATAGGATAATATGGGAATTGGGTTAAAGGTTAAAGACATGTGGGTTTCATATGGTTAATTTTTTTGACTTTTGGTTTTGGCTTGATTTTTAACAGATAGGAAGATCCATTTTTCGTTTTAGAGATGGGTCTCGGTTTTGGTTTTCTAGGTTGGGAGTGTTGGACAGGACAGGTTTGGTTTGTCGGGGCTTCCATGACGGGGCAGTGGTAACGGTTTGGAGGGTTTGAATAGGTCTCGAGTTAGGAAGGAGATGAGGATAGGATTGAGATGGGTCGAGATAGTAAATGGTTTCGGGGTTGATGGGTTCGGAGCAACGGGTTGATACGCGATCGGTTTTGGAGTGTAGTGTTTATTCAGAGTGGGTGGAAGTCGGGTTAAGGGAATTTGAATTCGGGTTTGTTCGAATGGGTCGAGATGGGGTGATAAGGTGATTGGTTTTTCAGGTGGGTTTATGGTGGTGATGAAATGATGATAGTGTAAGAACATAGATTTCCAATTGAGTCCTTGTATTGTTTTGACTTAATTCCGTGAACAAAACTATGTTTGTAATATGTCATAGGGAGATTTTATTTTGTCACGATCCCACTCGGTCTATGACGTAGTGAAGAAATCGAAGGCGTTACGGTAAAGCTTCAAAGAATTAATCATGCCAAAGTTTAATTGGTGCAAGTTTATTCGTCTTCAAGTTTATTGCATTCCGAGATCACACAGGTATGAATGTGTATAATTAATGGAGCTCAGAATAATTTTTATAAAAGGATAAGGACGAATTTTTATAAGGAAAATATTTTAAATTTTTTTTAAAAGTGTGTTAAATGTTTTACACTTCTTTTTATTCTAATAAGCTCGAAAAAGAGTTTAACTTAATTGGATTTCTTTTAGAAGAAATGTTTTAAATAAAAAGTCAAAGTGACACGCACATCGTTCGAACGACAGCTCGTATCATTCGAGTGAGATGGTTATGTCGCGCAAACGACTGGTCAATCTCGTTCGAGCGACACATTTTTTGAGGCGCCGACTTAAAATCCTATTTAAAGCGTGGCTAGGACATTTGGTCATTATTAGCGATGCTTAGAATGATCTTAACCATTGTTCAAATGGGGTTGTTTCGAAGTTGATATGCATTTTGATTCGACTTTGTATATATGCCAACATTGCACACATGCACGAGTTTCTGTGGATATTTGACTTCTCTTGCATATTTGAATTTAGTGAGACGCTCTTATCTCAATCTTGTCATCTATGCGTAAGTAGACTTAAAGAGAAGTGTGCATGTAAGAACCAATTACCGTGAGGATTTGAATTGGTACCTCATTGAAAAAATGATGAGTGATTCATGGTAAAGGGCTGCGAGAGTTCAAAATTAACTCGTCGTGAAAGCCACCGTTTAAAAGAGCCCAAAAGAAAAGGGCAAAAAATCTAAGAAAAGGGCCAATAATATTTTCTCTAAGTTGAGAATGCTAGAAACCTCAAAAAAACTTGAAAAAATATATATATTTATGAGGGAGTTTGGTTGGAGAAAAAATATATATATTTAAACGGGTTTGCACAACTAACCCTAATGTTGAAACATTGCAATTTGACGCTATTATTTGTAGAATCGTCAAAAATCTGGATTTGTGTGCATGTAGTATTTTTAGTTCATTAATCTCATACTTTCACTGTCACCTATGGCTATGATAAAGTTTGATGATCTATTGCTATTGATTAGAGCTTCGTGATCATTTCTATGTGTTGGAATTTTGACTCATTTGTTGTAGTTTCAAGCTCATACATTCCATGTCCATGTTTGAGCACATCGGTTCTATGTTTGCATGTAACTCACATTGTTAGTTTTTATGCATTTTTGTGTTTTGTGTTAAAATCTTACTATTTTAGCACTGTTTTGTTGCTGTCAGGCCCTTCTAGTGTGATTTTTCTAAAAAAAAATTTGCTGGGCAAAAATATATGATATTTCTAGGAATCTGGGAAAGTTTGGACTGTCGTGTGACCTCGTTCGAGTGACATTACCCTGTCGCGAGAAGCCTCGTTCGAGCGATGTCTTTTTCTCGTTTGAGTGACGTCCCTTGCTCGTTCGAACGACAGTCTGGGAATTTTTGCTTCTTTTTGTTTGCAGCACCCGGTTATTGTGGTATATTTTTTTGTACTGCTGTAAGCTTTCTGGACTGATTGGTTTATATGCATGTTATATTGTTTCAAAATTGATATTTTGCATATAATTCCGTTTATCACACCTGATTAGATTGCTATATTCTTTGTGTGATTCATTTGTTTCCTAGCTACTGATTTTTCATTACTTGATCATATTTAGCTCTTTGTTTCAGGATTATCTAACGATTTTTAATTTGTTGCTCCATACTTCACTGGGTATTTATTTGTCTATTTCATGTGTGTAGGTATGCTTCAAAACTTCAAGATTTCAAGTCTGCATCACATTCAGACAGTTCATGCTTGCTGGTGCTACATATAGTAGTCCGTGTCCTGTAATTTTTTACTTTAGGTTTATGGGATGGGATTTAGGCGTCATACAGCTTGACGGCCCGACTTAGGCATTTCACTGGTTTAGTTTTGTCCCGAAATAGTCAAAGGGGGAGATTTTTAAGAACATAAATTTCCAATTGAGTCCTGTATTGTTTTGACTTAATTCCGTGAACAAAACTGTGTTTGTGATATGTCATAGGGATATTTTATTTTGTCACGATCCCACTCGGTCTATGACGTATTGAAGAAATTGAAGACGTTGCGGCAAAGCTTCAAAGAATTAATAATGCCAAAGTTTAATTGGTGCAAGTTTATTCGTCTTCAAGTTTATTGCATTCTGAGATCACACATGTATGAATGCGTATAAGTAATGGAGATCAGAATAATTTTTATAAAAGGATAAGGATGAATTTTAAAAGGAAAATATTTTAAAATGTTTTTAAAAGTGTTTGAAATGTTTTACACTTCGTTTTATTCTGATAAGCTAGAAAAATAGTTTGACTTAATTGGATTTCTTTTGGAAGAAACGTTTTAAGGAAAAAGTCAAAGTGACACGCGCGTCGTTCGAATGACAGATCGTATCGTTCGAGCGAGATGGCGACGTCGCGCGAACGACTGGTCAATCTCATTTATGTGACATGTTTTTTGAGGCCCCAACTTAAAATCCTATTTAAAGCGTGGTTTCGTCAAAATTTACAAGGTGGATCAATCTGGAAAACAACTTTCAATCCAGTACGAGTTTTGCACATGTTTTTCTAAGGTTTCAAAGCTTAAACACATCCTTAGAGTTTGTAAAGATCCGAGTTATCATTACTATTTGTTTATGTGATCTTGTTGCACCAAGAAGGTTTGTTCAATACTTGAACATCTGGGTTTTGCGGTGAAGAAAAGAGAAGGACTTCTTGTTCGACATCGTTGACGTATCAAAGCCATTCGATGGACACCGAAACATACGTCGACGCGTGTATTGTGGACAGGTATCGTGGAAGAAGGACTTTCTATGTGGGCACTGTGAGAGGAGTGGTTGGAGATCAGAAGAGAGACAAGACCCGCGGGGATCGAGTCATTGAGTGAGTCTTTGGTCTGTTCGTTGTAATTTCACATTCATAGTAATTGTCTGGCTTGGGCCATCTGAGGATTTTTTTCCCTTCTTGGGTTTTTCCTCGTACATCCTGCGCTGTGAGTATTCTCTAATTTACTTTACTTGCTTTAATCACTAGATGCATGTTTAGGATTAATCAATATGAAATTGGTTTAAAGTAAAAATTGGTTTGATTTTAAACACACTCGTGTAGGGCCACTCTTCAGATAGATGTTGGGTGTTTGTTTAATGGAGGAGAGAGAAGATGGGTTTGGTGGGAGGTTGAAGATGGGTGTGGTGATGATTGGGTGTGGTAGGGTGTATGAAGGTTAGTGTGAGGGTGAGTGAGTGTTTTGAGTGTAATGTGTGTAGGATAAGTTAGTGTGTGTGTTAGATTTGCACCTAAAAATAAAACTAACAAACTAAAAAAATTAAAATTAACTAAAAATAAAATCCTAATCTACAAAATAAAACTAAGAAAATAAATTCCTAATAAAAGAAAAATAAACCTATCCTAATAAAATAAAATAAAATGAAGACTAAAAATTAAACACTAAAAAAATCAAAATTAAACTACACTAAATAAAAAGAAATAGAAAAATAGAAAATAAAACCTGGAAATTGTAAATAAATCTAAAATAAAACCTAAAAAAATGACTCAAACTAAAAATCTAAAACGAAGCTAAAAAACACAAACTAAACACACACGGACTCGGGTGAAGGTTTGGGCTAAGTTTAGGCTCAATTTTGGTACGGGACGAGGTTCAGGTTACGGAATTAAGCCACTTTTTTCGCGCATTTACCCTGAATTATCACTTTAAACTCCGCAAATGCTTATTGTGATACAAAACAAACAAATACTATCACAAATCCAATTTTACCGAGAATTAGCAATTAAAAACTGTCTATTTGGGGTTTTATTTAATCACTTTTGGGTGCTTATCACACTACGCACAAACAGAGCGGTGCTAGTCCTCTATAATACCTCGAGATTTTTGGGACAATAATTTATTTATTTTTGGGAGAAATAAATATTATTTTAATTGGAGAATAATTAAATTGGCAATTGAGGTCAAACTTTGAAGATGTTTGGAAGTGATTCGAATGACGATTTTGACGGTGCGGTTGGTTCCGGAAGGGTTGAGATAGTCGAAATGACTGTACTTAGGGCTTATTTGGGTTCCAAAATATTTTAAGTTCTTTTGGCTCGAATTAAAGTGACTGAGTCATTTAAAGTGTGTATTATCATTTAAAGTTGTATATTTTGGGAGATAAGGCTTAAAAGCTTACGGGAGAAACAATTATCCTTAGAGAGAAAGAGAAAGAAAGAGAAGAAGAAAAGAAGAAGAGAAAGAGAGAAAAGTTTGGTTTTTCGGCCAATCCGCGATTTTGAGGACGAATCGGTTTCTACAATTTTGAGACAAGTGATTAAACTTGCTAAATAATTGTTGTGTATCATTTATTTCATGATTTGTGGATAAAAATTGTGAATTTTGGGATAAAATGGTAAAACCTAGATTTTGGGTAAAATCTTAGATTTGTTGTGTATAAAATGAATTTGAGGTTACAAATTAGTTGAAGCATGTTATTTGATGAGTTTTGATGTTATATATATGTTTGGGTTGAAGAGAAATGGTTAGAAGATGATAAAAATAATTTTTGGAAATTTTGGGTTTTTGGAGAAAACAACCCATTCGTAGCTTGGTGAGCAAACCGAATCGATTCGCCCCTTTCGAATTGATTTGGTAGGTAGAAGACTTACGAGTCCTTTTGGTTCGAATCGATTTGCTGGGTCCGAATCGATTCGCTGTTGGGACCGACTCGATTCGGAGGGGCCGAATCGATTCGGAAATGAGGCTGTTTTGTAAGGTTTTTCTGGAGCGAGTTTCGCTCTGTTTCGTTTAGGTTTATCGATTTGGAACCTTCACATAAGTTATGAGAAGTATGTTTTGGAGACTTTTAGGAAGTTTCGCTTATGATAAATTATTTGAGTCATATTGACTTAATTCGAGAGAATACCGATTGGAGAGTATCGCATCGACTAGTGGGGAAGCCGACTATCATTGAGAATTATATTTGGAGATAATTATGAATTTATAAGAGAGAGAGTTAGGATGCTCTTAGTGATAATGGATTGTAGAATTAAATCCCCAATGGGATAAATTTAAAGGTTCATATGATTGATTGAACCATATTATGGATTGAGAATAATAAATGCTGATAGATGTGCATACGAATATAGAGAATATCCTGAATGTAAATTGAATTGGGAGATGTTTCATATAAATGATAAATGCTGATCGAGGTGCATTAGGATATAGAGAATATCCTCAACGTAAATAGAACTTAGTGACGATTCATACAAATAGAAGTGATGTGTGAATTTCAAGTGAGAAATAGTATACTGTATACTAAGTGGGGAAGTTATGTGAGTTGTTGACGAATAGTATATCGAGAGTAAAATATACTAAATAATGATATTATTTCATTTACGCCTAAGAGCGTAATAAGAGTATGTAGATAGTGTGATATATATACCTTTATATGATGTGATGATGTATGTATATCTTGTGTGAATGGTATATATATATATATATATATATATATAAATATGTGAAGCATACCCCCTCTATGCTATCATGGGAAGTTGCGCGAAGTGGGTGAGGCCCCTGGCTTGAGGAGCAGGGTGCGTATAGTCCCCAGGTCATAGCGTCCATTTGTTATTGTGTGATTTTTATTAGGGGTGAGACGTGGTGGGTATGTTTCGTCTCACTTTAGGGGAGGAACTATGACCGCTTCCCATACATTTTGATTTATTTTTTTACCATGGAGGTGTGATAATAGTCCGATATATGGTAATCTGGGATAAAGTGAGTAATTCCTGGAAGATGATAGCATTGAGAACCTGCATCCTCGAGTTATAGCTGTTGGTATGGTTATTATTATACTTGTATGAATAGTATATTAAATGTATATAATTATGTGATATCATTTTTGTCTCTAGAGTAAAGAGACATAAGAAGCTTGATTGAATCTCATTCCGGGAGATTTTATCCGGACAAATTGCGATGAATATATTAAAGTGGAAATGAAGAGTAGATAATTATATGAGTGCATATATATATATATATATATATATATATATATATATATATATATATATATATATATATATATATATATATATATATATATATATATATATATATATTACTTTGGGTATCGAGGGCATAATGGACCTCAACGACCAACATTGCCACGGAGTAGTGTATCAGGGGGGGTTCCTTATTTAGATTTCGCTTGCGAGACGTCCCACGCACGAAATGCAGTGTAATGTTTGGAGTGAGGAGAAGTTAGTCCTTAGTTCTCATATTTATCATATTAGTATATATCTCGATGATCGACAGTGCCAAGGAGTAGTGTATCGGGGGGTTCCTTGTTTGGATATCACTTGCGAGACGTCCCACGCACGAAACGCTGTGCACTGTTGAGAATTGAGAATAATAAATCATTTATAGTATAAAAAGAATTTGGGTTATATGAGTCATGCATTGAGGGCATAATGAATATTGATAATCAATACTACCAAGGAGTAGTGTAGCGGGGGGGGGGGGGGGGGGGTTCCTTGTTTGGAATTCGCTTGCGAGACGTCCCACGCACAAAACGTAGTGCAATATTGAGAATTGTGAGAAGTTTAGTCCTTAGCACTTAGATGCTAATAACTCATATATATATATAGAGGCAGGCTCCTGTGCACACTAAGTTTTCACATTGCTTTTTTAAAGTAGTAAAAAAAATATTTTTGAGTTGATTTTTTTTGTGTGATATTTAAACATTTCAAGGAACCCATATAAAAAAATCAGCTCAAAAAAACTTTTTTTGCTAGTTTTAAAAAATCGGTCAAACTTTCTATGCTTTTAAGCCCTTTAAAAACTGTGAAAGTTTGACCGATTTTTTAAAAATAGCAAAAAAAGTTTTTTTCAGCTAATTTTTTTTATGTGAGTCCGTTAAAATGTTAAAATATCACATAAAAAAATTGGTGTGCGCCAGCACTCAAAAATATTTTTTTTACTACTTTAAAAAAGTAATTTGCAAACTTAGTGTGCAAACTTAGTGTGCACAGGAGCCTGCCTCTCTCTCTCTCTCTCTCTCTATATATATATATATATATATATATATGTCAGTAACTAGAATATGAGAAATTCTAGTAAAAGAGAATGTTTATGTATATTTTATATGTTTAGAAAATGGGCGAATATTTGAGATTGGAAACAGTAGAAGTTGAGAGAGATGATTTAGATGGATTTTAATTGAGTATAAATTTTGGACATAAGTTAGATTACTTTGCCCTTAGATAGATTTAGGCAATTATTTGGAGATCATGTGCATACGTTTAGTGCGCGCTTTAGTTGCGAGGTGAATTGAATATTATGGAGAGTGCGACTCCACTTTAACAATGTTATAATGCATTTATAATTATTATGAATTTTAATGCACTTGCTAAAAATGTTTTCACACCTCGGGCTCTGACCCGTTTATATTTTCTCTTGCTATCTATATATATTGTACTATTTTAGGTGTTCCTCCGCAAGGACGCCATTGATGATATCCATCCAGTGTATTCGTGGAGCTGTGGTAGTAGAGGACTCTTGCATTATTTTGATATAGTCGATTCCTATCTTTTGTGTATCTAGATTAGGATTCAGTTTATATATCGGGTTTATAGCCAAGTGTTGTAGTGTAGCATTTTTATATTTATCTTCTCAGAGTATTGTATGATCTGTGACCCGACAGCATATTCGGGTGTTTCATTTTGGAGATTTTATTGTACTCTTATATTAGTCTCTTTTATATCATTGGTTAGTTGTTGCATGGTTTGTTTTATAAATGTAAATAAGTGTTTTAAAAAATTTTATTGTCACCCTCTTTTTGTAGTATTGGGTAGTTAGCCGTGTTTATTTTAGAATCGTAAGTAGATGCTGAGAATGACCCACTTAAGATACCTGATTATTTTAGTATAGGGCTGGCCACCCGTTATTATTTTAAGCGGGGTGTCACAGGTGGTATCAGAGCATTAGGTTTTAGTGTCTTTAGGATCTGTGTGGGTTTACTGCGATCTTCCGTAAGCGTTCTTGGTATAGAGCCCTATTATTAGGACTGTTGTGTTCATACGTCCATATTTTCTTCTCTGATGAGAAAATAATTAAAAGGCGTTCTGTTACAACTGTTCTTATTTCAGATGCAACTGAAGAGAGGTTGTTCAGTCAGGGAAAATAAAGGGGCTGAGAGTGTGGAACCCCAAATGCCTCAAAGAACTATGACTAAAGATGAAGTTGCCAGTATTATGGCACAAGTAGTAACTGCTGCCATTTTTGCGATGGCGCATCAACCTACAGTTCAAGAAGCCCAAGCCCATCCAGGGTCGTCTTTGTGGGAAAGAGTACGGGAAGATTTTAGAAAGTGGAATCCTCCAGAGTTTTCAGGGGGAGCTGATGCCATGGTTGCAAACTTTTGGAAGAATAGTATACAGAGGCACCTTCGCATCATTGATTATAGCGAGGTCCAGAAGCAATTTCTCGCCACCTTTAAGTTAACAGGAGCCACTCTCCAATGGCGGGAGTCTGTCACCACATCAGAACAGAGAGATACATTGCCCATAATAGATTTTTGGGAACTCTTTGACCGAAGGTATTTTCCTTCCCCGATTCAGAAGGAATTGAGGAGGAAATTGATGGATGTGTTTTAAGGTAATAGAACGGTGGCCGAGTATGAAGAAGAATTTACTCGATTGGCAAATTTAGTACCTGATGAGGTAAATATGAAAGATAAGCGTATATCAAAGTTCATGCAAGGTTTAAATTGGCAAATTTGGTAGCATTTTTTAGGAAACCCAGCGTTAGAGACTTTCGCCAAGGTAGTGAATGCGACACTGTTACAGTGTCATGAATATCGTCTTCGTTTGCAAGGGGGTAAGAACTTTAAAGATTCGGGTTCATCAAGTAGGTCTACTGAAGAGAATGCCAGTAATGCCAGTGGGTATAAGTCGGGTTATAGAGGGTCGCAACAACGTTATGTTCCTCAAGATAGGCAAAGAGGATTTGCGGGTAGATGTTTCTTTTGTAAAGAATTAGGCCATAGAAAGAGAGATTGCCCTAAAATAGGTAAAGGACCATGTTTTGAGGAAGTTTTAGATGTGCAGCCCCTACAGTAGATTCGATGCCATTTTAGGCCAGGGGATTTTGTGTGGGAACCCATTGATGAAGAGATGAAATCGGACTATAGAGGTATGATGTAAGTTATTTTTCCTGTGTGAATAGGATTATGCTATATGAAGCTTTGGGAATATCGTATGTAAGATAGTTATGAGAGGGTAGTGTTATAACCCTATTATGTATGGAATGACCCGAAAGGGAATATTAAACAAGTGAAGCTCTTATATTATTATCTTTTGAGAGATTAGATTATTTTGTAATGTGCTAGAAAGAGAGCTATAATTTCGTTATGAATGTAAGAATTGTTAAAATGTGTTGAGTAGTAATGGTAAAGATATTTGTTTTATAGTCGTGCTAGACTTATATATTTGTTATATTCCAGCAATGGAAGAGCCTAGTGAATGGCTATATATTATTATGATGAGAGAGATTATTACTGAAATGATTCATAATATAGTGGATTATTGTTGAGCAAGAGAATTTAGCTCATAATTATGTTAATTTTGAGAACTATGTATTATTATGAGTATGATAATGATCAAAACCTCGTGTCTTGGGCATAAGGTATTTTATTTAAATGTCGAAAGACATAAATTGTTTTAAAATAAACTATTTTCAAAATAAACTTTTATAGGCCTTTGGGAAATATAAAAAATGATTTACACAACAATATTTTAAACTCTAGTCCCGATCTTACTAACTCTCAATCCCTGACGTCGTTACATATTAGTGTATTGGGAGGGTTCCTTGTTTGGATTTCGCTTGCGAGACCTCCCCCGCATGAAAGCAGCGAATGTCAGGAATTGAGAGGAGTTAAATCTCTGGACCTTTCAAAATTGTTATATGATTAGTATGTTAGTATAATTTAATATATTTCAAGTTATTGTACTATTGGAGGCAAATGAAACCTAATTATTTTCATACGAGTAGAGCTCGAATAAAGGGTGTATGGGCGCCCTAGTAGTTATAATTGGTTTTATAAAAATTAAAATAATTCATCGTGAGAAGTGGGAGGATTGGGTATAGTGTTAGTGAGGATAAGTTTAGTAGGAACTAGTTGAGCTTTGGAGTATTAGGCCTAGCTTAATTTTGAGGGCGAAATTCTTGTATGTGGGGAAGTCTGTAATACCCCGAGATTTTTGGGACAATAGTTTATTAATTTTTGGGAGAAATAAATATTATTTTAATTGGAGAATAATTAAATTGGTAATTGAGGTCAAAATTTGAAGATGTTAGGAAGTGATTCGAATGACGATTCTGAGGGTGTGGTTGGTTCCAAAAGGGTTGAGATAGTCGATATGACTGTACTTGGGGCTTATTTAGGTTTCGAAATATTTTAAGTTCGTTTGGCTCGAATTAAAGTGACCGAGTCATTTAAAGTGTGTATTATCATTTAAAGTTGTGAATTTTGGGAGCTAAGGCTTAAAAACCTACAGGAGAAACAATTCTCCTTAGAGAGAAAGAGAAAGAAAGAGAAGAAGAAAAAAAGAGGAGAAAGAAAGAAAAGTTGGGTTTTCCGGCCAATTCATGATTTCGAGGACGAATCAGATTCTACAAATTTGAGACAAGTGATTAAACTTGCTAAATAATTGTTGTGTATCAAATTTTTCATGATTTGCGAATAAAAATTGTGAATTTTGGGATAAAATGTTAAAACCTAGATTTTGGGTAAAATCTTAGATTTGTTGTGTATAAAATGGATTTGAGGTTATAAATTAGTTGAGGTGTGTTATTTGATGAGTTTTGATTATATATATATGTTTGGGTTGAAGAAAAATGGTTAGAAGATGATAAAATTAATTTTTGGAAATTTTGGGTTTTTGGAGAAAACAACCCATTCGTAGCTTGCTGAGCAAACCGAATCGATTCGACCCTTCCGAATCGATTTGGTAGGTAGCAGAATTACAGGTCCTTTTGGTTCGAATCGATTCGCTGGGTCTGAATCGATTTGTAATTGGGACCGAATCGATTCGGAAATGAGGTTGTTTTGTGAGGTTTTTCTAGAGTGAGTTTCGCTCGGTTTCGTTTAGGTTTATCGATTAGGAACCTTCACATAAGTTATGAGAAGTATGTTTTTGAGACTTTTAGGAAGTTTCCCTTATGAGAAATTATTGGAGTTATATTGACTTAATTGAAGAGAATACCGATTGGAGAGTATCGCATCGACTAGTGGGTAAGCCGACTGTCATTGAGAATTATATTTGGAGATAATTATGAATCTATAAGAGAGAGAGTTAGGATGCGCTTAGTGATAATGGATTGTAGAATCAAATCCCAAATGGGATAAATTTAAAGGTTCATATGATTGATTGAACCATATTATGGATTGAGAATAATAAATGTTGATAGATGTTCATAAAGATATATAGAATATCCTCAATGTAAATTGAATTGGGAGATGTTTCATATAAATGATAAATGCTGATCGAGGTGCATTAGGATATAGAGAGTATCCTCAACGTAAATAGAATTGAGTGACGATTCATAAAAATAGAAGTGATGCGTGAATTTCAAGTGAGAAATAGTATAGTGTATACTAAGTGGGGAAGTTATGTGAGTTGTTGACGAATAGTATATCGAGAGTAAAATATACTAAATAATGATATTATTTCATTTACGCCTACGAGTGTAATAAGAGTATGTAAATAGTGTGATATATATACCTTGTGTGATGGAATACCTTTATATGATGTGATGATGTATGTATCTTGTGTGAATGATATATATATGAAGCATACCCCCTCTATGCTATCATGGGATGTTTCGCGATGTGGGTGAGGCCCCTGGCTTGAGGAGCATGGTGCGTATAGTCCCCAGGTCATAGCGTCCATTTTTTATTGTGTGATTTTTATTAGGGGTGAGACGTGGTGGGTATGTTTCGTCTCACTTTCGAGGAGAAACTATGATCGCTTCCCGTACGTTTTGATTTATTATTTTACTATGGCGGTGTGATAATAGTCCGATATATGGTAACCTGGGATAAAGTGAGTAATTACTGGAAGATGATAGCATTGAGAACCTGTATCCTCAAGTTATAGCTCACTGGTATGGTTATTATTATACTTGTATGAATAGTATATTAAATGTATATAATTATGTGATATCATTTTAGTCTCTAGAGTAAAGAGACATAAGAAGATTGATTGAATTTCATTTTGGGAGATTTTATCCGGACAAATTGCGATGAATATATTAAAGTGGAAATTAAGAGTAGATAAGTATATGAGTGTGTATATATATATATATATATATATATATATATATATATATATATATATATATATATATATATATATATATATATATATATTACTTTGGGTATCGAAGTCATAATGGACCTCAACGACCAACATTGCCAAGGAGTAGTGTATCGGGGGGTTCCTTGTTTGGATTTCGCTTGCGAGACGTCCCACGCACGAAACGCAGTTCAATGCTAGGAGTGAGGAGAAGTTAGACCTTAGTGCTTATATTTATGATATTAGTATATATATCGACGATCGACAGTGCCAAGGAGTAGTGTATCGGGGGGGTTCCTTGTTTGGATTTCGCTTGCGAGACGTCCCACGCACGAAATGTCGTGCACTGTTGAGAATTGAGAATAATAAATCATTTATAGTATAAAAAGAATTTGGGTAATATGCATCATGCATTGAGGGCATAATGAATGTTGATAATAAATACTGCCAAGGAATAGTGTATCGGGGGGCTTCCTTGTTTGGATTTCGTTTGCGAGACGTCCCAAGCACGAAACGCAGTGCAGTATTGAGAATTGGGAGAAGTTTTGTCCTTATCACTTAGATGCTAATAACTCACATATATATTTATATATATGTATATATATTTATGTTAATAACCAGAATATGAGAAATTCTAGTAAAAGAGAATGTTTATGTATATTTTATATGTGTAGAAAGTTGGCGAATATTTGAGATTGGAAACAGCAGAAGTTGAGAGAGATGATTTAGATGGATTTTAATTGAGTATAAATTTTGGACGTAAGTTAGATTACTTTGACCCTAAATAGATTTGGGCAATTATTTAGAGATCATGTGCATACGTTTAGTGTGCGCTTTAGTTGAGAGGTGAGTTGAATATTATGGAGAGTGCGACCCCACTTTAATCATGTTATAATGCATTTATAATTGTTATGCATTTTAATGCACTTGCTAAAAATGTTTTCACACCTCGGGCTCTGACCCGTTTATATTTTCTCTTGCTATGTATATATATTCTCTTATTTTAGGTGTTCCTCCGCAAGGACGCCATTGATGATATCCATCCAGTGTATTCGTGGAGCTGTGGCAGTAGCGGACTGTTGCGGTATTTTGATATAGTCGATTCCTATCTTTTGTGTATCTAGATTAGGATTCAGTTTGTATATCGGGTTTATACCCAAGTGTTATAGTGTAGCATTTTTATATTTATCTTCTCAGAGTATTGTATTGTTTGTGACTCGACAGCATATTCGGGTATTTCATTTTGGAGATTTTATTGTACTCTTATATTAGTCTCTTTTATATCGTTGGTTAGTTGTTGTATGGTTTGTTTTAGAAATGTAAATAAGTGTTTTAAATTTTTTTGTTGGCACCCTCTTTTTGTAGTATTGGGTAGTTAGTCGTGTTTATTTTAGAATCATAAGTAGATGCTGAGAATGATCCACTTGAGATTCTTGATTATTTTAGTATAGGGATGGCCACCCATTGTTATTTTAAACGGGGTGTCACATCCTCGAGCACTAAGATAGAAAGAAAAAGAAAGATAAGAAACCAAAAATGTACCACTTTCACGGGCACTTGCGATTGCACTTAGCATGTGTAACAAGCTTTTAAACCTATAGATTTCCCTACATGACAAGTTGTGTCTCGTGAGGGTTTGCAGGGAATATACCCACAAAATTCTTTATTTAAAATGATTTATTGAAAGGCAGTCAATATCTTATTAAACATAGAATAATCGCACAATCCATCATGAGATAAATATTTTGAGAAACACAAGCTAAAAGTGCATAAAAACTTAGCTAAGTTAATACACAATGCACATCCTTCCTAGAACTCAATGTGTGTAGTGTAAATCAGTCAAAACGGGTCGAGTATCATAAGAGTAATTCCTAGATTGCATTTTCAGAATCAACGCTTCAACTTCAAAATCTCAATGGATATTTCTCTCTCAAACGAACTGTCGAGATTAGGGTAAGTGTATCGCTCTTATGTGTGAGGAGGTGAGTAAATGTAAGCAAGTTCAAACGCCTCACACACATATAAGAAAGAACGAACATTTAGAACAAAAAATGATCTCATGAAAGGAAGTTAATCACTATAGTGAGAACATCGAGTTATTCACCACGTTGACTTTCATTTGCCCGAACACCTAGGGGAAATATGGATGTATATGAGTGAGGGGGAAATGAAATGGGATGGATATGATGATATGAGGTAGGATAGGATAGGATGGATGGATGATGGATGTGTGAGAAGAGTTTATTACACTTTGACAAACAAATGTCTTTATTTCTTGAATGCAGCTTTCTCTTTTTCTTCTTTTCCAAATACTCATCAATGTATGAGATAAATCTGCTAAAAATACAAATAACCCAACATAGATTCGTATTTAATTTTTCTCCATCTGAATTGGCTTTAGGAGAGATATTTGCTAAAAATGAAAACACTCTCTATGACAGATCTTCTCCTATTTTACTTTCTTTTTTATTTTTTTATATTTTTTTCTTCTTTTCCAAATGCGCATCAATGTCTGAGATAAATCTGCTAAAAATACAAATAACCCCAGCATAGAATTGGATTTAATTTTTCTCCATCTGAATCGTCTTTGGGAGAGATATTCGCTAAAAATGCAAACACTCTCTAAGACGGATCTTCTCCTTTTACTTTCAACACTCTTTCCTTTTTCAACATGATGGGTGGAAAATGGAATTCATATGCATGAAGATGAATGTATGATAAAATGGAATTTGGTTAGTGTATGGGTGAAGGTTTGGTGATTGGGACAAACTTTAAGATATGTGTTTCTTACAACTCGAAAGTGATGTCGTTCTCAGTGATCAACCCAAAAATTTTAATTAAGAATAATAAGATCATACAACAATTTAATGCGGACCCAAAAGAAGTTGAATCAACTTCTGACTCCGAGATTGCGTAAGACACTCTAAAAAGGATGGAAGGAACAAATCTCACAAGCTAAAGTCTCCACTGTGATCCTAAAGGTTTTCTTGAGAATTATTGTACTCTTCAACTCAAAACCGTAGTGACGGCAACGTGCGCAATTTTTCGCTGAGTCTAGAAATTCATGGCGCAACATGCCTTAATATGTATTACATAAGCTATTGAGAAAAAAAATAAATCCTCTAGCTTGATTACTAGACTTCAAAGATGGATGATAGAAAATTCACGTCAATGAGTGAGATGAAAGAAACTGCACGAAAATTTAAAAAAAATCAGGTTCAAAAATCAAAACTTTTCAAAAGAGGTATGATTTTGATAAAATTCCCCACCTCCAAACAAAAAGGAACATCATCCTCGATGTTATGTAAAATGATTTTTAAAATTGAGAGCATAAGGTAGGAAAGAGATTACCAGAATCCACCACTAATGAAGTGGACAAATGAAGCATAGATGAAACCTGAAGAAATGATAAAGAAAAAAAAGTGTACAAGTCTATAAACATGGTAAAGCATTGGGTTGTGTGAAACACCACCCCCAAATAGGATGAGACTCATACAAGAAACAATGGGCTGCCTCCCGGTAGCGCTATGTTTAATGTCTTTAGCCAGACCGAAGGGATTTCACCCTAAGGATAAGAACTAGGAAAGCACGGGGTGACAGAAAAATCGGGCGATGATAATCACCCGCAAACAAGAGTGAAGTGTCAGTCTTGTTGGATAAAATTGACAAGGGTGAGGGTGAAGAAACACCGATCACGAGCCTTATTATTATTTTTTTTCAAGAAAATAGTTTTTTTTGTGGTTTTTTAATTTTTTGAAAAAGAAAGGAAATATTTTTCTGATTTTTAGATAATGAAAGGAAATAAATGTTTTTCAATTTTTTTATAAAAATAAAGATGTTTTTGGATTTTGTGGAGAAAAAGAAGGAAAAAAAATATTTTTGGATTTTTTAAAAAATGAAATAAGGAAAATGTTTTTGGAATTTTTTAGAAAAATAAAGGAATAATATATTTTTGGATTTTTTTTTGGAAGAAAAGGTGGGGAAAAATATATGGATTCTATGAAGTAGGACGAACTCACTATAATTGACTATCAAAAAATAAAATTGGACACACACAAGTCAAGAATAAATCCTAACTAGCA
This sequence comes from Sambucus nigra, assembly GCA_949130495.1. NCBI lineage: Eukaryota > Viridiplantae > Streptophyta > Magnoliopsida > Dipsacales > Adoxaceae > Sambucus > Sambucus nigra. The sequence continues at coordinate 155,048,253 of OX422218.1, forward strand.
CATAGCCAATTTTTATTTTCAAATTTAGTGAAAGGGGTAGTCAAATTTTAATTAAGTCTGCGGACGATAAAAATCACAAAAATTATCTTTGTGATCGTCTTTGCAAAAATATTCTCCTAGTGAGATACCTAGTTGATTGATTTTAAATTTAATGATGGCTAGGGTAGCACACAAATGGTAAGCGAGTGAGTCGGGTGATGAAATTCCTTCTTGTTAATGATCGCGTGTAGGTCTTAGTACTTTAATTCATCAAACCATTCAAAAATAAATGAGAGAATAAAATCATACAAGAGCACGTAGTCACACACAAAAATTGACTCGCTGACAGGAGAGGCGTGAGGGTTTAGAAATGTATCTCCCATGGTTTTTACGTCATGGGGTGCTGAAAAATTATAGTCGACCGGGGGGATATTACGCCTATCTTAGTCGGCCCCGAGAGTCATATCGAACCAAGGTAGAGAGGCTTCCTTTCCTCGCCTTGGATGCCCTCTCTCTACCTTATTCGGTTTCCCTATCACGCTTTTCTACGATTATTACAAATTTAAATGAAAAATAAATGGTGTCTCTATGCACTGCAAATACAAGCCGAATAAATAAAATAATCCTAAGTGCAAGCCTTCTAAAATAAAATGAAAAATGGTATGAAAAATAAAAAGGGTGTAATACCCAGTATTTTTATGCTATATTAATTTGGGAATTTATTACATTTAATGTGAATTAATTATTTAATAAAATTCGGAAATTAATTATGTTATAATTATTAACGTGACGAGAGTTAGTAATTATGGGAAATTTGATGAATATTACTAATGAGCAAAGTAATATATATTATTGGTTATATTGAATGTCACGAGTGAATAAAAATGACAATTTTGGAAATTTGAGTCGGAACGCGCCCGTGTCGTGTCGGGACTAATTATTGATAAATAAAAGTGAATATTTCATAAGTTGTTCGTATGGTCATTTTGAGTACGCCAACGCGTTCGGAAGGGTCGAGATAGTCAGAAAAGTATACCCGGGGGTTTGATTTGGGTCTCGGGGCGTTTTTAGGCCTAATTAGTACCCCGAGAGGGCATTTTAGTCATTTTGTATTTTTGGGTAATTAAACCCACGAAAATTAAAGGGGCTATATCAGATGTTTAGGTTATCTCCTAGGGTTAGATAACTCAAAACACTAGAACGTCCATTGGAGAGGAGAGGAGAGAGCTCTCAAGGCATTCCAAGGCTCAAAACTCAACCGTTTGCACCGCCGCCACCGCCAACGCGTAGATCGCGAGACGGGGAACGCAACCACACTAAATTCAACACAAAACCAGATTTCTAAAAATCCCAGGCAAGTGTTTATCTTGCTTATTTCTTTGATGCATCTTTCATATTAGTTTAGGAATGATTAGGATGAATTGTATGGAAGAAAAACCCAATTTGAGATAGGAAATTGCATGTAGTGATGACTTAAATGATATTCTGGAAACCTTTTGTGATGTAGAGGATTAAACCACGAAATTTTGATGTTGTATAAGAAGGAAACCTTAGAGCCAATCAGAATAAAGGAGAAAAATCGCGCTTCAGGACCCCCGAACCGGTTCGCATGTTCCTCGAACCGGTTCGCCCCCCAAACCGGTTTGCCCTTGGGTTCGCGAATGTTTGCTGGTCTGGGGTGCTTTTTCTTCCATTCAACACTATGAAATTTTTCTTGTTTTCTTTCCTTTCTTCCTTGGATTTCTCTTCAACTTTAACGGGTCATAACTCATCAACCGTAGCTCGGATTTGGGTGTTGCTTCTTCCAGAGTTCTCTTTGTTCCGAGCTCTTCAACTTTCCCATTGACTCCTCCTTCGGGATCTGGCTGCAGAATTACCAAAATGCCCTTGAACTTGCCTTCTTAACTTTTCTTTCATTGTCTCGCTTTCTCTTTTGCGCTGCTTGCATAATTAACCTGTAAAACCAATAAGAGAAGAACGAAACACAAAATACTTGCCAACGAAGATTAGTAGCATAAATGTGCGTTAAATCCATATAGATTACATCACTCGGGTTCACAAATGCACTGAAATTAGGGGAATAAATATACAATATTTATGTCCAATCACGTAGTAAGTTGGAAAAACCCTTCGAATTAAAGTTAGAAACGAACCATTATACTTGATATATAATAATGGGAAAATAAGGATAAATGTTGTGAATGTAGGTTATGGGATAAACCTAGATTGATATAATAAAGTGGTATATTTATATGATTGTGTATGCATATATTATATACTTGTGAAAATCATGCCCACGCTACTTTCTATCCTTGAGGTTACCGCGCTGGGACAGTCTTATCTCGATGGGACCTTTATGGGGGATATTGACTTGTACCCTAGAAGATAGATATCCTTGGTACAGGCTATCGATTTGAAAGTTCAGACGGTCCTAAGAGACGCGGGTATGTGCCATCCTCTTAGAGACTTGTAATCTATGCTTCGCCTTAATATTGTTTGTGTATGTGTTAATACAATTCGAGAGTGATTCCGAATTTGTATTCCCCTTAATACGAGTGATACGGGGTTTTGGATAGTAGAGTACGCCCGCACCATAGTTTTTATTTGGGGTGTTTTTATAATATATATATATTATACGAGTATTTAATATATATATATATGAAATTCTTCAATTTGGAACTGCCTACTGTGGTATGGTAAGTAGGACATGGTTGATGACTCATATTGTAAATACTTGTTTTGAGAAAGTATGATATGACACTGGAAAACTTTATAAATTAATAAAGTTAAAACGAGAATTTTGGATACTAATTGAAATATTCTTTTCAAACAATTGTATCGTTCAATTTTAAATCCTGCGAATAACCTAAGATAAGTTAAACCCTTGGGGAAAGATCGTGTGATATACGACGAGATAAACCATTGGGAAGGTTAGTGCGATAGGAGTGCACAGTAGAAGAGAGGTGAGAATTTCTCAAGAGAGTGTCGCACTAGTATGTTGTTGCATTGGCCTGTATCAATTTAAATACTTGCTAAACGAATTTTTAAATCATACACTATAGGGCTCTGACCCGTTCTTGTTTCTCTTTCTCTCTTGTGTATATATGTATATATTACAGGTGCCCAGCCACAGGGGCGTCTTGCTTAGGATCCCTTGGAAGGAACGTGCTGCAGCTTAGGTGGGAGTTGCAGGCCACTTGCTTAGACGATTTCATTTACTTGATTCCACTTCTATCATTCTCCTCATTGGGCATGTGTCGCCCTTTCCACTATTTATCTATTTTATTGGGACATTTGTATTTCAGTTATTTCTAGTACTGTTACTTTGGGATTTATTCAGCGTGAATGTTTTACTTTAAGTTTTAAATGTTGGGATTTTGAATGTTGAATGTTTAAATTAATTGGATTATGTTCCAGGATATTTGTGGTATGATTCTTACTTATTAAAAAAAATGTTGTTAATAAATAAATAAATTTTCTTTAAAAATTAAAATTTGAAAGGAATGTTAAAAATGGTTTTGACACTTAGCTTAATTAATTAGGGTGTTTAAACTGGAAATTTATTTTCATGACAGTGATGCTAAGAATGATCCAACTGTTCACCTTGATTTTAATTTAATAAAGGAGTGATCGCTCGGTATTTAATTAGGCGGGGTGTCACAGGTGGTATCAGAGCATTAGGTTCTAGTGTCCATAGGATCTGTACGACTTATTTTCGCCTTCAGCTTAACATTTTTGCTATAGAGACCTATTTTTAGGATTGTCGTATTTGTGCTTTAACGTTACGTCTTCAGCTATTTGAAATTTGATAATGAATATAGACTAATAAACTTCTTCACGTTTCAGATGCCTCCGAGACGTGCACCGAAGGATAGGCGTTCCCAGGTCGAGCAGCTAGCAGCTCCGGTACAAGGCACTGTGAATGCTAATAAAGTAGCTGCCATTGTTGCTCAGGCGGTGAATGCCGCACTAGAGGTGGTTCAAAAGGCTCCACCCCAGATTCAGGCAGTGGCGCCAGTACCAGCACATCTTCCATCTCCATGGGAGAGGGTTAGGGATGCTTTTCAGAAGGCGCATCCCCCTGAGTTCTCTGGTAGCTCAGATATCGTCACAGTCAGCCAATGGAAGAAAGACATCCAGCGGCATCTTCGTATGTATGAGTGCACCGACGTGCAAGGGAAGTTATTGGCTTCCTTTAAGCTGGTGGGGGCCGCTTTGCAGTGGTGGGAGTCCACTACCACCTTGGAGGATAGGGACACGATCCCTATTCAGTCGTTCTGGGAGCGGTTTGACCGCAAGTACTTTCCACCCGCCGTGCAGACTGAGATGAGGCAGAAATTACTGAATTTGAAACAGGAGAACTCTACCGTTGTTGAGTATGAGGAGGAGTTCACGAGACTTCTCACCATAGTACCGGATGAGGCACCTACTGAGAGTAAGAAGATAATGTTATTTGTGGACGAGTTGGCTTGGAGGATCCGTCAGCATCTTATTGGGAATCTATCTATGAATACTTTCACTAATGTACTCAATGCTACGTTACTACATTGCCAGGATCACCGCTTCCATCTGCAGGGAAGCTAGAGAGCAGGAGAGTCCAGCCAGCAGGGCAGGACCGGGGGTAGTAGTGCTTGTGGGGCACCATCTCATGGACAGACTCGTCAACACGAGCAGAGTTCCCATCAGGGGGACCATGCTAAGCGATTCCGTTCAGGTGATTCCAGGCAGGGATTTGGGGGTTATAGGCAGGGTCAGCAGGTTCAGCCTAATCAGCAGGGCCAGCAAGGCCAACACCGACAGCAGGGTCAGCAGCAGGGCCAACAGGGACAAAAGTGTGTTCATCAGGGCCAACAGGGCCAGTGGCGTAATGGTAACGACCAGCAGGGCTGTGGTCAGCAGGGTCAGAGGGGAGGAAACTTCAAAGGACGATGTTTTGGGTGTGGTAAGCACGACCATAGGCGCCAGGATTGTCCGGAGGGAGATAGGGCCCCATAGCCGCAGGGTGCCCGTAATGAGCCGCAAAGACCACTTTTTCCACCTGCCCTTCCAGCTCCAGGCCAGGTGCCAGCCCTACTAACCATTCCAGCAGCTCCAGTGCAGTAGGGGCAGTTATAGTACGGACGTATCTATAACGTCCACCAGGCAGCAGCTCCATAGGTGCCACCCGCGATTGAGGGTATTTTTCTTATCCATGGTACTATGGGTAGGGTTTTATTTGATACTAGGGCGACGCATTATTTTATTGCTACGCATTTTAAGAAGGCCTTAGGGTTATTAGCCACAACGGAGAGCACGGTGACGTGTGTAGACTCACCACTGGGGAGTGGGTCGCTTATCTTCTTTATATGCCGGGGAGTTGGGGTAGAGATTGGTAGTTTGGTATTACCTGTAGACATGTTAGTCTTAGATATGCATGAGCATGATGTTATTATCGATATGGATTGGCTCGCAGCTTATAGAGCCATGATTGATTGCTTCGGTGGGAGCATTGTTTTTGCCATTCCGAGGCAAGAGATGTTTGTAGTGGCGATGCCTCGCCCAGAGGGAGGCTCGATTGCTCATTTGTATTATATTGAGGAGGATACCTCTAAAGAGGTTGTGATTCCGTTAGACTCAATTCTAGTTGTTCGTGAGTATTCCGATGTGTTTCAGGAGATACCAGGCCTACCCCCCAGTCGAGAGATAGACTTTTTCATAGACTTATTACCGGATACTAGACATATAGCACACGTTCCATACCGTATGGCTCCGGTGGAGATACGGGAGTTACGAGATCAGATAGAGCAGCTGTTAGATCAGGGCTTCATTCGCAGGAGTACCTCACCTTGGGTCGCTCCAGTCTTATTTGTGAAGAAGAGAGATGGTTCACTGAGATTTTATGTGTACTACCGGGAGTTGAACAAGGTCACGATACGGAATAAGTATCCGTTGCCTCGAATCGATGATCTGTTCGACCAGCTGAGAAGAGCAACTTTCTTTTCGAAGATAGATCTGAGGTCGGGGTACCATCAGCTACGTATTAGAGAGCAGGATGTTTCAAAGACTGCCTACTTGACGAGATATGGGTCTTACGAGTTCAGAGTGATGCCATTTGGTCTCACAAATGCTCCAGCCGTATTCATGGACTTAATGAACCGAGTATTTAGGGAGTTCTTGGATCAGTTTGTCATCGTCTTCATAGATGACATTTAGATATATTCACACTCCGAGTAGGAGCAGGCCGAGCACTTGAGGCAGGTTCTTCAAACTTTATGAGAGCAACAGTTGTATGCTAAGTACGAGAACTATGGATTCTAGTTGCGAGAGGTACAGTTCTTGGGGCATGTTGTTTCTGAAAAGGGGATAGCAGTTGACCCGAGTAAAGTGTCAGCGGTAAGGGAGTGGGGACAGCCCACGACACCGACCGAAGTGCGTAGTTTCTTGGGGTTAGACAGATAATACAGGAGATTCATTCGGGGATTCTCCAAAATAGCGGGTCCATTGACGAACCTGACTCGCAAAGGGGTACCATATATTTGGGATGATGCTTGCCAATTGGCTTTCGACGAGCTGAAAGATAAGCTTACTTCAGCACCAGTCCTTGCTTTACCGAAGCCGGGTGTGGAGTACCTGGTTTGCACCGGTGCCTCTTTACGGGGACTTGGGGGAGTACTTCAGTAGGAAGAGAAGGCTATAGATTTTGCCTCCCACAAGCTTAAGCCGCATGAGAAGAATTACCCCACCCACGACCTGGAGTTAGCAGCGGTCATTTTTGCACTGCGGATATGGAGACACTATTTATTGGGGGAGAAGTTCCATTTGTTCACAGATAACAAATCACTGCAGTACCTATTCACTCAGCGAGAGCTGAATATGCGTCAGCGCAGATGGTTAGAGTTTGTGAAGGACAATCAGTTCGACATACAGTATCATCCGGGGAAAGCCAACGTAGTTGCTGATGCGTTGAGACGTAGACTGGTAAATAAGGTAGCGGACGTCTGAAAAGCGAAGTGGAAGGAGTTGGGTCACCAGGACGCAGTAGCCCGTTCCTTCATATCTGTTATGACAGTCACACCCGGGATTGTTACGAGGGTAATAAAGGCCCAAACCACAGACCCGTTTTGCCAGGAGCAGATTGTAAGACTTTTAGCCGAGGGTGCTGAGTCCTATTCTGTTAGTTCTGATGGGGGTTTGAGGTTTAATGGAAGGTTAGTGGTTCCAGAAGGGGCAGAATTGCGTCATGCGGTGATGACCCATTCTCACGGGTCCCGATTTGCTGTACATCCTGGAGGAGATAAGATGTACCAGGATATGAGGAGACAATACTGGTGGAGTGGGATGGAGAAGTACATTGCTGAGTTCGTGTCCAAGTGTTCTACCTGCCAGCTCGTGAAGGTGGACCATCCGAAACCGTCAGGATTTCTTCAGCGATTGGAAGTACCCGCGTGGAAGTGGGAGAGTATTTCCATGGATTTTATTACAGGGTTACCTACATCACAACGGGACCACGACTCCATCTGGGTGATTGTAGACCGTTTGACCAAGGTGGCTCATTTTCTGCCCGTGCGGATAGATTATACCACGGGTCAGTATGCTCAGTTGTTCGTTTATGAGATTGTCAGATTACATGGGGTGCCCCTGAATATTGTGTCAGATAGAGACAAGATTTTTGTGTCACGTTTCTGGGAAATCTTTCAGGAGGCTATGGGTACTGAGTTGAGGTTGATTTCAGCCTATCACCCACAGACAGATGGACAGACAGAGCATACTAATCAGATGTTAGAGGATATGCTATGCATGTGTGTTCTTGATTTTTGGAGGAGGTTGGGAACCACATATTCCACTGGTAGAGTTTGCTTATAATAACTCTTATCACTTTGCGATTGGCATGGCTCCATTTGAGGCTTTGTATGGCAGGCCTTGTCGTTCTCCAACTTGTTGGCTCGGGGTGGTGGATAACAAGTTGCTAGGACCAGAGGTGATTCAGGAAACCTCCGCGAGGATTGAGATGACTAGGAGTCGCATTCGAGTAGCCCGGGACAGGCAGAAGAGCTACGCCGATGCAAAACGGTTCTTCCGGGAGTTTAATGTGGGGGACCAAGTGTTACTGCGTGTATCTCCTATGAAAGGAGTGATGAGGTTCGGGAAGAAAGGGAAATTGGCCCCGAGGTACGTGGGACCATTTCCCATTATCGAGAGGATTGGTCCGGTAGCATACAAATTGGGACTACCAGAGCATTTACATCGCATTCACGATGTATTCCACATCTCGTCGTTGAGACGGTATCTTCGGGATGATATGGCCCATACGCACATCGCGATAGACTTACAGCCTGACAGCTCTTATGAGGATAGACCGATGGCTATCCTAGACTATAGTGAGAGGAGATTGAGGTCCAAGATAGTTCAACTTGTACGGGTCCAGTGGGAGCATCATAACGTGGAGGAATCCACTTGGGAGCGCGAGGCCGATATGCGCGAGAGATATCCAGATTTGTTCTTAAACCAGGTAGGCCTTATTTTCCGAATTTCGGGATGAAATTCCGTTATTAGGGGGGTAGTATGTAATACCCCGTATTTTTATGCTATACTAATTTGGGGATTTATTAAATTTAATGTGAATTAATTATTTAATAAAATTTAGAAATTAATTATGTTATAATTATTAACGTGGCGAGAGTTAGTAATTATGGGAAATTTGTTGAATATTACTAATGAGCAAAGTAATATATATTATTGGTTATATTGAATGTCGCGAGTGAATAAAAATGACAATTTTGGAAATTTGAGTCGGGACGCGCTCGTGTCGCGTCGGGACTAATTATTGATAAATAAAAGTGAATATTTCATAAGTTGTTCGTATGGTCATTTTGAGTGCGCCAACGTGTTCGGAAGGGTCGAGATAGTCAGAAAAGTATACCCGGGGGTTTGATTTGGGTCTCGGGGCGTTTTTAGGCCTAATTAGTACCCCGAGAGGGCATTTTAGTCATTTTGAATTTTTGGGTAATTAAACCCACGAAAATTAAAGGGGCTATATCAGATATTTAGGTTATCTCCTAGGGTTAGATAACTCAAAACACTAGAACGGCCATTGGAGAGGAGTGGAGAGAGCTCTCAAGGCATTCCAAGGCTCAAAACTCAACCGTTTGCACCGCCGCCACCGCCAACGCGTAGATCGCGAGACGGGGAACGCAACCACACTAAATTCAACACCAAACCAGATTTCTGAAAATCCAAGGCAAGTGTTTATCTTGCTTATTTTGTTGATGCATCTTTCATATTAGTTTATGAATGATTAGGATGAATTGTATGGAAGAAAAACCCAATTTGAGATAGGAAATTGCATGTAGTGATGACTTAAATGATATTCTGGAAACCTTTTGTGATGTAGAGGATTAAACCATGAAATTTTGATGTTGTATAAGAAGGAAACCTTAGAGCCAATCAGAATAAAGGAGAAAAATCACGCTTCAGGACCCCCGAACCGGTTCGCATGTTCCTTGAACCGGTTCGCCCCCAAACCGGTTTGCCCTTGGGTTCACGAATGTTTGCTAGTATGGGGTGCTTTTTCTTCCATTCAACACTTAGAAATTTTTCTTGTTTTTTTTTCGTTTCTTCCTTGGATTTTTCTTCAACTTCAACGGTTCATAACTCATCAACCGTAGCTCGGGTTTGGGTGCCGTTTCTTCCAGAGTTCTCATTGTTCCGAGCTCTTCAACTTTCCAGTTGACTCCTCCTTCGGGATCTGGATGCAGAATTAACAAAATTCCCTTGAACTTGCCTTCTTAGCTTTTCTTTCAGTGTCTCGCTTTCTCTTTTGCGCTCCCTGCATAATTAACCTGTAAAACCAATAAGAGAAGAACGAAACACGAAATACTTGCCAACGAAGATTAGTAGCATAAATGTGCGTTAAATCCATATAGGTTACATCACTCGGGTTCACAAATGCACTGAAATTAGGGGAATAAATATACAATATTTATGTCCAATCACATAGTAAGTTGGAAAAACCCTTCGAATTAAAGTTAGAAACGAACCATTATACTTGATATATAATAATGGGAAAATAAGGATGAATGTTGTGAATGTAGGTTATGGGATAAACCTATATTGATATAATAAAGTGGTATATTTATATGATTGTGTATGCATATATTATATACTTGTGAAAATCATGCCCACGCTACTTGCTATCCCTGAGGTTACCGCGCTGGGACAGTCTTATCTCGATGGGACCTTTATGGGGGATATTGACTTGTACCCTAGAAGATAGATATCCTTGGTACAGGCTATCGATTTGATAGTTCAGACGGTCCTAAGAGACGCGGGTATGTGCCATCCTCTTAGAGACTTGGAGTGTATGCTTCGCCTGAATATTGTTTGTGTATGTGTTAATACAATTCGAGAGTGATTCCGAACCGAATTTGTATTCCCCTTAATATGAGTGATACGGGGTTTTGGATAGTAGAGTACCCCCGCACCATAGTTTTTATTTGGGGTGTTGTTATAATATATATATATTATACGAGTATTTAATATATACATGAAATTCTGGAATTTGAAACTGCCTACTGTGATATGGTAAGTAGGACATGGTTGATGACTCATATTGTAAATACTTGTTTTGAGAAAGTATGATATGACACTGGAAAACTTTATAAATTAATAAAGTTAAAACGAGAATTTTGGATACTAATTGAAATATTCTTTTCAAAGAATTGTATTGTTCAATTTTAAATCCTGCGAATAACCTAAGATAAGTTAAACCCTTGGGGAAAGATAGTGTGATATATGACGAGATAAACCATTGGGAAGGTTAGTGCGATAGGAGTGCACAGTTGAAGAGAGGTGAGAATTTCTCAAGAGAGTGTCGCACTAATATGTTGTTGCATTGGCCTGTATCAATTTAAATACTTGCTAAACGAATTTTTAAATCATACACTATCGGGCTCTGACCCGTTCCTATTTCTCTTTCTCTCTTGTGTATATATGTATATATTACAGGTGCCCAGCCACAGGGGAATCTTGCTTAGGATCCCTTGGAAGGAACGTGCTGCAGCTTAGGTGGGAGTTGCAGGCCACTTGCTTAGACTATTTCATTTACCTGATTCCACTTCTATCATTCTCCTCATTGGGCATGTGTCGCCCTTTCCACTATTTATCTATTTTATTGGGACATTTGTATTTCAGTTATTTCTAGTACTGTTACATTGGGATTTATTCAGCATGATTGTTTTACTTTAAGTTTTAAATGTTGGGATTTTGAATGTTGAATGTTTAAATAAATTGGATTATGTTCCAGGATATTTGTGGTATGATTCTTACTTATTAAAAAAAATGTTGTTAATAAATAAATAAATTTTCATTAAAAATTAAAATTTGAAAGGAATGTTAAAAATGGTTTTGACACTTAGCTTAATTAATTAGGGTGTTTAGACTGGAAATTTATTTTCACGACAGTGATGCTAAGAATGATCCAACTGTTCACCTTGATTTTAATTTAATAAAAGAGTGATCGCCCGGTATTTAATTAGGCGGAGTGTCACAGGTGGTATCAGAGCATTAGGTTCTAGTGTCCATAGGATCTGTACGACTTATTTTCGCTTTCAGCTTAACGTTTTTGCTATAGAGCCCTATTTTTAGGATTTTCGTATTTCTACTTTAACGTTACGTCTTCAGCTATTTGAGATTTGATAATGACTGTAGACTAATAAACTTCTTCATGTTTCAGATGCCTCCGAGACGTGCACCGAAGGATAGGCGTGCCCAGGCCGAGCAGCCAGCAGCTCCGGCACAAGGCACTGTGAATGCTAATGAAGTAGCCGCCATTGTTGCTCAGGCGGTGAATGCCGCGCTAGCGGTGGTTCAGAAGGCTCCACCCCAGATTCAGGCAGTGGCGCCAGTACCAGCACATCTTCCATCTCCATGGGAGAGGGTTAGGGATGCTTTTCAGAAGGCGCATCCCCCTGAGTTCTCTAGTAGCTCAGATATCGTCACAGTCAGCCAATGGAAGAAAGACATCCAGCGGCATCTTCGTATGTATGAGTGCACCGACGTGCAAAGGCAGTTATTGGCTTCCTTTAAGCTGGTGGGGGCCGCTTTGCAGTGGTGGGAGTCCACTACCACCTTGGAGGAGAGGGACACGATCCCTATTCAGTCGTTCTGGGAGCGATTTGACCGCAAGTACTTTCCACCCGCCGTGCAGACTGAGATGAGGCAGAAATTACTGAATTTGAAACAGGAGAACTATACAGTTGTTGAGTATGAGGAGGAGTTCACGAGACTTCTCACCATAGTACCGGATGAGGCACCTACTGAGAGTAAGAAGATAATGTTATTTGTGGACGAGTTGGCTTGGAGGATCCGTCAGCATCTTATAGGGAATCTATCTCTGAATACTTTCACTAATGTACTCAATGCTACGTTACTAAATTGCCAGTATCACCACTTCCATCTGCAGGGAAGCAAGAGAGCAGGAGAGTCCATCCAGCAGGGCAGGACCGGGGGTAGTAGTGCTTGTGGGGCACCATCTCATGGACAGACTCGTCAGCACGAGCAGAGTTCCCATCAGGGGGACCATGCTAAGCGATTCCGTTCAGGTGATTCCAGGCAGGGATTTGGGGAATATAGGCAGGGTCAGCAGGTTCAGCCTAATCAGCAGGGCCAGCAAGGCCAACACCGACAGCAGGGTCAGCAGTAGGGCCAACAGGGACAACAGTGTGTTCATCAGGGCCAACAGGGCCAGTGGCGTAATGGTAACGACCAGCAGGGCTGTGGTCAGCAGGGTCAGAGGGGAGGCAACTTCAAAGGACGATGTTTTGGGTGTGGTAAGCACGGCCATAGGCGCCAGGATTGTCCGGAGGGAGATAGGGCCCCATAGCCGCAGGGTGCCCGTAATGAGCCGCAAATACGACTTTTTCCACCTGCCCTTCCAGCTCCAGGCCAGGTGCCTGCCCTACCAACCATTCCAGCAGCTCCAGTACAGTAGGGGCAGTTACAGTACGGACGTATCTATAACGTCCACCAGGCAGCAGCTCCATAGGTGCCACCCGCGATTGAGGGTATTTTTCCTATCCATGGTACTATGGGTAGGGTTTTATTTGATACTGGGGCGACGCATTGTTTTATAGCTACGCATTTTGCGAAGGCCTTAGGGTTATTAGCCACAACGGAGAGCACGGTGACGTGTGTAGACTCACCACTGGGGAGTGGGTCGCTTATCTTCTTTATATGCCGGGGAGTTGGGGTAGAGATTGGTAGTTTGGTATTACCTGCAGACATGTTAGTCTTAGATATGCATGAGCATGATGTTATTATCGATATGGATTGGCTCGCAGCTTATAGATCCATGATTGATTGCTTCGGTGGGAGCATTGTTTTTTCCATTCCGAGGCAAGAGATGTTTGTAGTGGCGATGCCTCGCCCATAGGGAGGCTCGACCGCTCATTTGTATTATATTGAGGAGGATACCTCTAAAGAGGTTGTGATTCCGTTAGACTCAATTCCAGTTGTTCGTGAGTATTCCGATGTGTTTCAGGAGATACCAGGTCTACCCCCCAGTCGAGAGATAGACTTTTTCATAGACAGACATATAGCACGTGTTCCATACCGTATGGATCCGGCGGAGATACAGGAGTTACGAGATCAGATAGAGCAGCTGTTAGGTCAGGGCTTCATTCGCAGGAGTACCTCACCTTGGGTCGCTCCAGTCTTATTTGTGAAGAAGAGAGATGGTTCACTGAGATTTTATGTGGACTACCGGGAGTTGAACAAGGTCATGATACGGAATAAGTATCTGTTGCCTCGAATCGATGATCTGTTCGACCAGCTGAGAAGAGCAACTTTCTTTTCGAAGATAGATCTGAGGTCGGGGTACCATCAGCTACGTATTAGAGAGCAGGAGGTTTCAAAGACTGCCTACTTGACGAGATATGGGTCTTACGAGTTCAGAGTGATGCCATTTGGTCTCACAAATGCTCCAGCCGTATTCATGGACTTAATGAACCGAGTATTTAGAGAGTTCTTGGATCAGTTTGTCATCGTCTTCATAGATGACATTTAGATATATTCACACTCCGAGTAGGAGCATGCCGAGCACTTGAGGCAGGTTCTTCAAACTTTATGAGAGCAACAGTTGTATGCTAAGTACGAGAAGTGTGGATTCTGGTTGCGAGAGGTACAGTTCTTGGGGCATGTTGTTTCTGAACAGGGGATAGCAGTTGACCCGAGTAAAGTGTCAGCGGTAAGGGAGTGGGGACAGCCCACGACACCGACGGAAGTGCGTAGTTTCTTGGGGTTAGACGGATAATACAGGAGATTCATTCAGGGATTCTCCAAAATAGCGGGTCCATTGACGAACCTGACTCGCAAAGGGGTACCATATATTTGGGATGATGCTTGCCAATTGGCTTTCGACGAGCTGAAAGATAAGCTTACTTCAGCACCAGTCCTTGCTTTACCGAAGCCGGGTGTGGAGTACCTGGTTTACACCGCTGCCCCTTTACGGGGACTTGGGGGAGTACTTCAGTAGGAAGAGAAGGATATAGCTTTTGCCTCCCACAAGCTTAAGCCGCATGAGAAGAATTACCCCACCCACGACCTGGAGTTAGCAGCGGTCATTTTTGCACTGCGAATATGGAGACACTATTTCTTGGGGGAGAAGTTCCATTTGTTCACAGATAACAAATCACTGCAGTACCTATTCACTCAGCGAGAGCTGAATATGCGTCAGCGCAGATGGTTAGAGTTTGTGAAGGACTATCAGTTTGACATACAGTATCATCCGGGGAAAGCCAACATAGTTGCTGATGCGTTGAGACGTAGACTGGTAAATAAGGTAGCAGACGTCTGGAAAGAGAAGTGGAAGGAGTTGGGTCACCAGGACGCAGTAGCCCGTTTCTTCATATCTGTTATGACAGTCACACCCGAGATTGTTACGAGGGTAATAAAGGCCCAAACCACAGACCCATTTTGCCAGGAGCAGATTGTAAGACTTTTAGCCGAGGGTGCTGAGTCCTATTCTGTTAGTTCTGATGGGGGTTTGAGGTTTAATGGAAGGTTAGTGGTTCCAGAAGGGGCAGAATTGCGTCATGCAGTGATGACCCATTCTCACGGGTCCCGATTTGCTGTACATCCTGGAGGAGATAAGATGTACCAGGATATGAGGAGACAATACTGGTGGAGTGGGATGAAGAAGGACATTTCTGAGTTCGTGTACAAGTGTTCTACCTGCCAGCTCGTGAAGGTGGACCATCCGAAACCGTCAGGATTGCTTCAGCCATTGGAAGTACCCGCGTGGAAGTGGGAGAGTATTTCCATGGATTTTATTACAGGGTTACCTACAGCACAACGGGACCACGACTCCATCTGGGTGATTGTAGACCGTTTGACCAAGGTGGCTCATTTTATGCCCGTGCGGACAGATTATACTGTGACAACCCGCTATCCGAAATAACGGGTGGCCAGCCCTATACCCCGATTAATTAGGAAATCATGGATAATATCATCCTCAGCATCACAACAATAAATAAAGTATAAGGAATTACCACACTATATTCCAGAAAACGGGTTATCAAAAACTTTGATTTAGAATTTAAAGGAAAACATTCTCAACAACCCATCATAGAAATAGAGGGTGGAAACCCCCACAAGCGCATATATGAAATCCCGAAAGATACAAAGGACCGAATAAAGCTTCGGTCAGTACCATCCATACAACATACATATAGTACCAAGTGTTACATAATAAATTCATTATACATTTACAACTGTCTGGGCAACAAGCCCGAATGAACCGAACATAACTAGAAACATAAACAGAGGCGTCTACACAAAATCCCGTGAAACCCGCACAATGTCACGGCTCCTCAAAGACATGTGGAAGGAAAGGTCATTACGGGCGATCGTGCGGCGGAACACCTGAACGGATAATATAGATGTACATACACAACAAGAAAAGGAAAACCGGTCAGGGCCGGGTATATGTGATCAATAGATAAATGACAAGTATGATAATGATGCACAATGAAGCATGGATGATAGTCTAGCATGTTAACGACATATAAGGAACTGAAATTTGGGAAGAACTACATAGAGTGAGATTCATAATAAAACAGAATTAAAAGTGCTTATAAGCCTTTATCATCATTAATCAGATTTCAATTCAAGTATACATTTTCCATTCCTTATTAGGAATATAATTGACATCATGTGCTCTATAAGGCACTAATCTCAATAACATGCTCTTTGCGGCATAACTTTGCTCTTTGTGGCATTAATGTTCCATCGAGTCCAACTCGATAATTAGAATAGTCATAATTATAAATATAACGCTTCTAAGACCGCCCGTACGGGTTTCCCCACTAGGCGCGCCCCTAAATAACCATCATCCTCCAGGGCCTAGCATACGACAACCTGGGATCCTATCGAAACGTCGGGAAGCGGCCATACGCCTGCGGGGTAGTCAAGACCACACCAAAAATCTCCTACCCATCGCAGAAAAATAGAACAAGCGCTCATATGGCCTAGGACTATATCCACCCTGCATTCATTAGCCAGGGGGCTTCACCTATCGCACGGACTTCCCTTAAGATGGTATTTAGAGAGGTGTGTAACCTTCATTTCATTAATTCCCATGCCATGGTTAAGTAAAATTACCATTTATCTTAACAATTTCCCATTTTAAATAAATGCGTAAGTTAAATCGGGACTACGTATAGTTCGTACCGACATAGCATCCTCAAAAGAGTTCAGACTCCAAAGTTATCCCCAAGGCCTCTTTTAGGCTTTACCATAAACCATTTAGTCAAAATGTAACTCAAGTTGAATTCTAAAGTCTCCAAAATTGACCTTAATACATTCTAGACCCTTATAAACTACAAGACAAAAGTGATGCCTAAACGTCACCTTAAATTCCCCCTAGAATGAATCCTAGATGAACCCTTTCGAGTCTAGGATGTCGTCCCAACTCAACTAGAGCTCTAATCCCTATGTTTACTTCATTTAAGAAGGTCCCTAATCAAATAATCATAAAGAAAAAGGGTTAAAAATAAAAAAGAAAAATTTTGAAAATGCAGGGCTACCGAATCGATTCGCCCCCTTGGCCGAATCGATTCGGCCAGAAAAGTTGAGGTTCTGCATAAATGCCGAATCGATTCGGATGGGAGACCGAATCGATTCGGTCAGAAAATCTGGGTTTCTGCATAACTGCCGAATCGATTCGCCCAGGGGACCGAATCGATTCGGGCCTGCGATTTTGCTAAGAAATGGCTATGGAGTCTTGGACTCCATTTTCTACCCCAAACCCAAATTTCTCCAAACCAAACTCATATACCAACATTCTAAAACATCAAAGATGCTATTGATCATCTTCAAACCCCATGAATCATTTTGGAGTGGATCAAAACCCAAAACACATAATGAAACCCTAAGTTTGCTAAACTAAACATAATACATCATCATCACAACAAATCATCTATCTCAAGACACAAGTAGCAAGTAAAAACTTGCCTTGATTCAGCAAATATGCAGATTTCTTGGTGTAGTTGCAATCTCTTTCAATCTCCAAAGCTTTCTCTCTACTCTTCTCTTTTCTCTCTTAGGTTTAGGAAGGGATTTTGGGGAATTTAGAAGACTAAAAAGGCATAAATCGTGACTTAAGGCCAAATGCCCCACTTAATTAACCAAAAGTGCGATAAAATAATACGCGATAGCATAATTAAAGCACAACCAGTCAAAAATGCCCAAAACTACAAAATACAATATGGTACATTATTTGACTATTTCGCACATTCCGGAATCAACTGCAACCTCCAAATTATCATTTGGACATTTTAAAATTTAATTTAGATTCCGGTCTCATAATTAATCCAAATATCATTTTATTTTCAGATGATACTAATAAGCATGACATAGCAATATATTCCCATAATTATGATATGTATGCAACCTCATAATAAATATCAACTTTCTACATTGAATTCATCATTCAAATCATAACCCAACACTAGGTTCCAATTACTATACTAAGTAATTAATATAAAATACGGTCTCATAAGCGAGGGTTATTACATACTCCCCCCCTTATGAGGGAATTTTGCCCCCAAAATTCAGGCGTACCTCATGAGAAAAGATGTGGATATTTCTCCCGCATCTCATCCTCGCGTTCCCAAGTCGATTCGCTTGCATGATGATGACTCCACTGGACTCTCACTAGAGGCACCACACGAGATCTTAACTTTCGCTCCCCAAACTCAAGGATAGCAACCGGTTGTTCTTCATAAGAAACATCGGGCTGCAACTCGATATCTTCGAAAGGGATGTGCCAAAGGGCACCTTCACACCTTCTGTATTTCTTCAAGGAGGAGACATGAAATACATCATGGATTTGTTGTAAGGGTTCCGGCAAGGCAATTTGGTATGCTACGGGACCAACCTTTGCAATCACCGGGAAAGGTCCAACAAAGCGGGGTGCAAGCTTTCCTTTCTTCCCAAAACGCTTAATACCCTTCATCGGGGACACCCGCACCAACACCTGGTCTCCAACCTCCAATTCCATATGCCTCCTTTCCGCATCGGCATAACTCTTTTGGCAATCTTGGGCTATCCGTATGCGGTTTCGAATAAGCTCAATCTTCGAAGAAGTATCTTGGATCATCTCAGGTCCAAGAAACTTATTATCACCCACTTCCAACCAACAAGCGGGCGACCTACAAGGCCTGCCATACAGGGCTTCATAAGGTGCCATACCAATGGTAAATTGGTATGAGTTGTTGTAAGCAAACTCAACCAACGGAAGATATTGTTCCCAACTACCTTTAAAGTCAAGTATGCACATACGAAGCATATCCTCCAACATCTGGTTTACCCTTTCGGTCTGACCGTCTGTTTGAGGATGATAGGAAGAGCTTAACTTCAACTCGGTCCCCATAGATCCCTGGAAACTCTGCCAAAAGTGGGACACAAATATTTTATCTCGGTCGGAGACAATATTCAAAGGTACCCCGTGGAGTCTGACGATCTCCTCAATGAACAACTGGGCATAACGAGCGGTATCATAATCGGTGCGCACAGGTAAGAAGTGTGCCGACTTGGTCAAACGGTCGACAATCACCCAAATTGAATCATGACCCCTTTGCGATCTAGGCAAGCCTGTAACAAAGTCCATCGAAATGCTCTCCCATTTCCACACGGGAATCTCGAGCGATTGTAACAAACCCGTCGGCCGCTGGTGATCAATCTTAACCAACTGACAAGTAGTGCATTGAGACACAAACTCTGAAATATCCCTCTTCATACCTGCCCACCAATACAAACGACGCATATCTTGGTACATCTTGTCCCCGCCGGGATGTACCGTGAACTTCGACCCGTGGGATTCTGCCATAACTGCACGTCTCAAATCCCCATCATCGGGAACCACAAGTCTTCCATGGAAGCGTAATCCACCCTCAGAGCCTATTGAGTATGACTCCGCTCCCTCAGACAACAACTGGCGTATGTGGTCTTGACAAACCTTATCTCTTTTTTGAGCTTCCACAATCTTTGCTATAATCGTGGGAGTAACCGTCATCACTGAAAGGAATGCTCTCGCTCCGGCATCCTCCAGGCCGAGTTCTTTCCACTTAGCTTTCCACACCTCAGCTAAGTTTCCATCAGGCTTTCTACTCAAGGCATCTGCTACCACATTCGCCTTCCCGGGGTGGTAACGAATGTCAAATTGGTAGTCTTTCACAAACTCCAACCAACGGCGCTGGCGCATGTTCAAATCCTTTTGGGAGAATAAGTACTGCAGCGATTTGTGGTCGGTGAAAAGACTAAACTTTTCCCCCAAGAGGTAATGCCTCCATATCTTCAAGGCAAATACAACGGCGGCGAATTCCAAGTCATGCACTGGATAGTTCCTTTCGTGAGGCTTCAACTTACGAGAAGCGTATGCAATGGGTTGCCTCTCTTGTTGAAGAACACCTCCTAACCCCAGAAAAGATGCATCGGTAAAGACGAGATATTCCAACCCCGGCTTTGGCAATGCCAGGACTGGAGCAGAAGTCAGTTTATCCTTGAGCTCATCGAAAGCCGCTTGACATGAACTGTCCCAAACAAATCTTACTCCTTTTCGGGTCAAATTCGTCAATGGGCTAGCAACCTTAGAAAAGCCCTTAATGAATCGACGGTAATAGCCCGCCAAGCCCAGAAAACTACGAACCTCAGTGGGCATCGTGGGCTGACCCCACTCCTTCACTGCGACCACCTTACTCGGATCCACAGACACGCCTTGGGATGACACCACATGTCCCAAAAATTGAACTTCCTTCAACCAGAAGCCACACTTCTCAAACTTTGCATACAATTGATGATCCCTCAATCTTTGCAGGACCAACCGTAAGTGAGCAGCGTGATCCGACTCCGTCTGAGAATAGACTAGGATGTCATCAATAAATACAATGACAAACTGGTCAAGGAAATCCCGAAACACCCTATTCATAAGGTCCATAAACACTGCAGGGGCATTGGTTAGCCCAAAGGGCATAACCAAGAACTCATAAGATCCATAACGAGTCAGAAAGGCCGTCTTGGATACATCTTGCTCTCGTATCCTCAATTGGTGATACCCAGTCCGCAAGTCGATCTTGGAGAAGTAGGAAGCTCCTCTAAGTTGATCAAACAAGTCATCGATGCGAGGCAAAGGGTATTTATTTCGGATGGTGACTTTATTCAACTCTCTATAGTCCACGCATAACCGGAGAGAGCCGTCTCTCTTCTTCACAAACAATACCGGAGCGCCCCACGGCGAGGTACTACGCCGAATAAAACCCTGCTCCAGTAGCTTCTGAATCTGATCTCTCAGCTCCCTCATCTCCACAGGAGCCATTCGATAAGGAGCTTTGGCGATCGGCCTAGTTCCCGGCATTAAATCAATCACAAACTCTATTTCCCAACTTGGGGGTAATCCCGGTATCTCCCGAAAGACATCTTCAAAATCTCTAACGATCGGAAGAGAATCTAAGGGAACCATGACATCTCTAGATGCATCTTCCGCAATACAATATAGATAAGCACTCTTTCTCCCCTCCATACAAGGCATAACTACCAGGAACATCTCTTGTCCCGGAACCGCAAAAACTATACTCTTCCCATAACAATTCACTATAGCATGGTACCTCGCTAGCCAATCCATACCCAATATTACATCATACCCGACCATATCAAGGACGAGCAAATCGGCCTCAAAACACAAGTCACCAAGATTAATTTCTACGTTTTTACATACGAAGAAAATCAATGAGCCATCGCCCATAGAGGATTCGACGCTAGTGAAAGTACTTTCAGCAGATTTTATCAAACCTGTAGTCTGAGCAAAACTTCTAGAAATAAAGGAGTGTGTAGCACCCGTATCAAATAGAATTCGACCCATGTGCCCCTGAATGAGAAACTTACCCTCGATCGCCGGTGGAGCCGGAGGAGCTGGAGGAAGCAAAGCCTCCTGAAGATGGTAAACCCTTCCGTACTGCAATTTCCCCTGTTGAGGAGGAGCAACCGGATTAGGCGCTTGGGGCGGAAACTGTACATACGGCTGCTGTGGGGCCCTAGGAAGATGCCCTCCAACCAACTGAGGACATGCCCTCTTAAAGTGGCCCAGCTCCCCACACTGAAAACATTTATTAGTCATGTTATCCTGATTCCTGCCTTGGTTATTCCGGAGTTGCCCCGCACCTCGGCCCTGTTGGCCCCTACCACCATTACCACCTCGACCTCCCTGAGGCTGCTGGCCGCCTTGACCTTGCCTGTTATTATTGTTGCCACCAGCATTAAACCCACCGAACCGTTGACGTTTGGACGAATCCCCCTGCTGAGGATCCCTCTCAACCTGCTTGTTCCCCGAGGATTGGGACGAAGAAGATGTCCCCCCTCCGTTCCCAACACCTCCCTGCCTCACAGTTTGACCCACAGTAACAACCTTCTTCTTGTTTAGCAAAAACAATCTGTGCTCCTGACAGTGAAGCAAGGCGGCATTCATCACATCCCCAAAAGTCACCAGAGATGGATTACCCAGCAAATGTTGTTTTATTCTCCACTGTAAACCTCCCACAAACTTGGAGATCCTCTTTGATTCTGGAGTTACCTCATCCGGTATAAAACTAGCTAACCGGGTAAACTCTTCTTCATACTCAGCAACTGACCTCTCCCCTTGAACCAAATCCTGTAGCTTCCTCTGCATCTCCCTCTGAACTGCGGGAGGGAAATACTTACCATCAAACAAAGCCCAAAAATTTGTAATGGACATAGTATCCCTTTGCTCGGGTGTCGTCATTGACTCCCACCAATGTAAGGCCGGTCCTACCAGCTTGAATGTAACGAGAATCTGCTTCTTCTCCTCACTACACTCCACCATCCTAAGATGGTGCTGCATATCTCTCTTCCACTGGTTCGCCTTGATAACATCTGAACCTCCCTCAAACTCCGGGGGATGCCCTTTCAGGAAAGATTCTCTCACCCGTTCCCACTGAGAAGGTCCCGTGGGAGCTTGTGCTTCTTGTCCCCTAACTTGGGCTTGCGGCATTTGTTGGGCCACGGCAGTCATCGCGGCGTTGACAGCTTGGGCCACAATATTTGCCACTTCCGCGGCACTGATACTCCCCTGCTGCTGTGGAGGACCAAACTCATCCTCAACGACCCTATTACGTCTAGCGGGACGTCCTTTCTTCGGTGGCATCTGAGATAAAGACGGGATAGAGTTAAAACATAACATAAGACAATCTATTTAGCAGGAGATCGCATATATAGGCAGCAAAGCAGTCCTAACATTAAGTTCTATATCAAACAACGCTACGGTAGAACGTGACAAGTCCGCATAGATCCTAAAGACTCTAGAACCTGATGCTCTGATACCATCTGTGACAACCCGCTATCCGAAATAAAGGGTGGCCAGCCCTATACCCCGATTAATTAGGAAATCATGGATAATATCATCCTCAGCATCACAACAATAAACAAAGTATAAGGAATTACCACACTATATTCCAGAAAACGGGTTATCAAAAACTTTGATTTAGAATTTAAAGGAAAACATTCTCAACAACCCATCATAGAAATAGAGGGTGGAAACCCCCACAAGCGCATATAAGAAATCCCGAAAGATACAAAGGACCGAATAAAGCTTCGGTCAGTACCATCCATACAACATACATATAGTACCAAGTGTTACATAATAAATTCATTATACATTTACAACTGTCTGGGCAACAAGCCCGAATGAACCGAACATAACTAGAAACATAAACAGAGGCGTCTACACAAAATCCCGTGAAACCCGCACAATGTCACGGCTCCTCAAAGACATGTGGAAGGAAAGGTCATTACGGGCGACCGTGCGGCGGAACACCTGAACAGATAATATAGATGTACATACACAACAAGAAAAGGAAAACCGGTCAGGGCCGGGTATATGTGATCAATAGATAAATGACAAGTATGATAATGATGCACAATGAAGCATGGATGATAGTCTAGCATGTTAACGACATATAAGGAACTGAAATTTGGGAAGAACTACATAGAGTGAGATTCATAATAAAACAGAATTAAAAGTGCTTATAAGCCTTTATCATCATTAATCAGATTTCAATTCAAGTATACATTTTCCATTCCTTATTAGGAATATAATTGACATCATGTTCTCTATAAGGCACTAATCTCAATAACATGCTCTTTGCGGCATAACTTTGCTCTTTGTGGCATTAATGTTCCATCGAGTCCAACTCGATAATTAGAATAGTCATAATTATAAATATAACGCTTCTAAGACCGCCCGTCCGGGTTTCCCCACTAGGCGCGCCCCTAAATAACCATCATCCTCCAGGGCCTAGCATACGACAACCTGGGATCCTATCGAAACGTCGGGAAGCGGCCATATGCCTGCGGGGTAGTCAAGACCACACCAAAAATCTCCTACCCATCGCAGAAAAATAGAACAAGCGCTCATATGGCCTAGGACTATATCCACCCTGCATTCATTAGCCAGGGGGCTTCACCTATCGCACGGACTTCCCTTAAGATGGTATTTAGAGAGGTGTGTAACCTTCATTTCATTAATTCCCATGCCATGGTTAAGTAAAATTACCATTTATCTTAACAATTTCCCATTTTAAATAAATGCGTAAGTTAAATCGGGACTATGTATAGTTCGTACCGACATAGCATCCTCAAAAGAGTTCAGACTCCAAAGTTATCCCCAAGGCCTCTTTTAGGCTTTACCATAAACCATTTAGTCAAAATGTAACTCAAGTTGAATTCTAAAGTCTCCAAAATTGACCTTAATACATTCTAGACCCTTATAAACTACAAGACAAAAGTGATGCCTAAACATCACCTTAAATTCCCCCTAGAATGAATCCTAGATGAACCCTTTCGAGTCTAGGATGTCGTCCCAACTCAACTAGAGCTCTAATCCCTATGTTTAATTCATTTAAGAAGGTCCCTAATCAAATAATCATAAAGAAAAAGGGTTAAAAATAAAAAAGAAAAATTTTGAAAATGCAGGGCTACCGAATCGATTCGCCCCCTTGGACGAATCGATTCGGCCAGAAAAGTTGAGGTTCTGCATAAATGCCGAATCGATTTGGATGGGAGACCGAATCAATTCGGTCAGAAAATCTGGGTTTCTGCATAACTGCCGAATCGATTCGCCCAGGGGACCGAATCGATTCGGGCCTGCGATTTTGCTAAGAAATGGCTATGGAGTCTTGGACTCCATTTTCTACCCCAAACCCAAATTTCTCCAAACCAAACTCATATACCAACATTCTAAAACATCAAAGATGCTATTGATCATCTTCAAACCCCATGAATCATTTTGGAGTGGATCAAAACCCAAAACACATAATGAAACCCTAAGTTTGCTAAACTAAACATAATACATCATCATCACAACAAATCATCTATCTCAAGACACAAGTAGCAAGTAAAAACTTGCCTTGATTCAGCAAATATGCAGATTTCTTGGTGTAGTTGCAATCTCTTTCAATCTCCAAAGCTTTCTCTCTACTCTTCTCTTTTCTCTCTTAGGTTTAGGAAGGGATTTTGGGGAATTTAGAAGACTAAAAAGGCATAAATCGTGACTTAAGGCCAAATGCCCCACTTAATTAACCAAAAGTGCGATAAAATAATACGCGATAGCATAATTAAAGCCCAACCAGTCAAAAATGCCCAAAACTACAAAATACAATATGGTACATTATTTGACTATTTCGCACATTCCGGAATCAACTGCAACCTCCAAATTATCATTTGGACATTTTAAAATTTAATTTAGATTCCGATCTCATAATTAATCCAAATATCATTTTATTTTCAGATGATACTAATAAGCATGACATAGCAATATATTCCCATAATTATGATATGTATGCAACCTCATAATAAATATCAACTTTCTACATTGAATTCATCATTCAAATCATAACCCAACACTAGGTTCCAATTACTATACTAAGTAATTAATATAAAATACGGTCTCATAAGCGAGGGTTATTACATATACCACGGGTCAATATGCTCAGTTGTTCGTTTATGAGATTGTCATATTACATGGGGTGCCCCTGAATATTGTGTCAGATAGAGACAAGATTTTTGTGTCACATTTCTGGGAAATCTTTCAGGTGGCTATGGGTACTGAGTTGAGGTTGATTTCAGCCTATCACCCACAGACAGATGGACAGACAGAGCGTACTAATCAGATGTTAGAGGATATGCTACGCATGTGTGTTCTTGATTTTTGGAGGAGGTTGGGAACCACATATTCCACTGGTAGAGTTTGCTTATAATAACTCTTATCAGTTTGCGATTGGCATGGCTTCATTTGAGGCTTTGTATGGCAGGCCTTGTCGTTCTCCAACTTGTTGGCTCGAGGTGGTGAATAACAAGTTGCTAGGACCAGAGGTGATTCAGTAAACCTCTGCGAGGATTGAGATGACTAGGAGTCGCATTCGAGTAGCCCGGGACAGGCAGAAGAGCTACGCCGATGCAAAACGGTTCTTCCGGGAGTTTAATGAGGGGGACCAAGTGTTACTGCGTGTATCTCCTATAAAAGGAGTGATGAGGTTCGGGAAGAAAGGGAAATTGGCCCCGAGGTACGTGGGACCATTTCCCATTATCGAGAGGATTGGGCCGGTAGCATACAGATTGGGACTACCAGAGCATTTACATCGCATTCACGATGTATTCCACATCTCGTCGTCGAGACGGTATCTTCGGGATGATATGGCCCATACGCACATCGCGATAGAGGAGATAGACATACGGCCTGACAGCTCTTATGAGGACAGACCGATGGCTATCCTAGACTATAGTGAGAGGAGATTGAGGTCGAAGATAGTTCAACTTGTACGGGTCCAGTGGGAGCATCATAACGTGGAGGAATCCACTTGGGAGCGCGAGGCCGATATGCGCGAGAGATATCCAGATTTGTTCTTAAACCAGGTAGGCCTTATTTTCCGAATTTCGGGATGAAATTCCGTTATTAGGGGGGTAGTATGTAATACCCCGTATTTTTATGCTATACTAATTTGGGGATTTATTAAATTTAATGTGAATTAATTATTTAATAAAATTCAGAAATTAATTATGTTATAATTATTAACGTGACGAGAGTTAGTAATTATGGGAAATTTGTTGAATATTACTAATGAGCAAAGTAATATATATTATTGGTTATATTGAATGTCACGAGTGAATAAAAATGACAATTTTGGAAATTTGAGTCAGGACGCGCCCGTGTCGCGTCGGGACTAATTATTGATAAATAAAAGTGAATATTTCATAAGTTGTTCGTATGGTCGTTTTGAGTGCGCCAACGTGTTCGGAAGGGTCGAGATAGTCAGAAAAGTATACCCGGGGGTTTGATTTGGGTCTCGGGGCGTTTTTATGCCTAATTAGTACCCCGAGAGGGCATTTTAGTCATTTTGTATTTTTGGGTAATTAAACCCACGAAAATTAAAGGGGATATATCAGATATTTAGGTTATCTCCTAGGGTTAGATAACTCAAAACACTAGAACGGCCATTGGAGAGGAGTGGAGAGAGCTCTCAAGGCATTCCAAGGCTCAAAACTCAACCGTTTGCACCGCCGCCACCGCCAACGCGTAGATCGCGAGACGGGGAACGCAACCACACTAAATTCAACATCAAACCAGGTTTCTGAAAATCCAAAGCAAGTGTTTATCTTGCTTATTTCGTTGATGCATCTTTCATATTAGTTTATGAATGATTAGGATGAATTGTATGGAAGAAAAACCCAATTTGAGATAGGAAATTGCATGTAGTGTTGACTTAAATGATATTCTGGAAACCTTTTGTGATGTAGAGGATTAAACCATGAAATTTTGATGTTGTATAAGAAGGAAACCTTAGAGCCAATCAGAATAAAGGAGAAAAATCGCGCTTCAGGACCCCCGAACCGGTTCGCATGTTCCTCGAACCGGTTCGCCCCCCAAACCGGTTTGCCCTTGGGTTCACGAATGTTTGCTAGTCTGGGGTGCTTTTTCTTCCATTCAACACTTTAAATTTTTTTTTGTTTTATTGGGTTTCTTCCTTGGATTTTTCTTCAACTTCAACGGTTCATAACTCATCAACCGTAGCTCGGGTTTGGGTGCCGTTTCTTCCAGAGTTCTCATTGTTCCGAGCTCTTCAACTTTCCAGTTGACTCCTCCTTCGGGATCTGGCTGCAGAATTAACAAAATTCCCTTGAACTTGCCTTCTTATCTTTTCTTTCAGTATCTCGCTTTCTCTTTTACGCTCCCTGCATAATTAACCTGTAAAACCAATAAGAGAAGAACGAAACACGAAATACTTGCCAACGAAGATTAGTAGCATAAATGTGCATTAAATCCATATAGGTTACATCACTCGGGTTCACAAATGCACTGAAATTAGGGGAATAAATATACAATATTTATGTCCAATCACATAGTAAGTTGGAAAAACCCTTCGAATTAAAGTTAGAAACGAACCATTATACTTGATATATAATAATGGGAAAATAAGGATGAATGTTGTGAATGTAGGTTATGGGATAAACCTATATTGATATAATAAAGTGGTATATTTATATGATTGTGTATGCATATATTATATACTTGTGAAAATCATGCCCACGCTACTTGCTATCCCTGAGGTTACCGCGCTGGGACAGTCTTATCTCGATGGGACCTTTATGGGGGATATTGACTTGTACCCTAGAAGATAGATATCCTTGGTACAGGCTATCGATTTGATAGTTCAGACGGTCCTAAGAGACGCGGGTATGTGCCATCCTCTTAGAGACTTGGAGTGTATGCTTCGCCTGAATATTGTTTGTGTATGTGTTAATACAATTCGAGAGTGATTCCGAATTTGTATTCCCCTTAATATGAGTGATACGGGGTTTTGGATAGTAGAGTACGCCCGCACCATAGTTTTTATTTGGGGTGTTGTTATAATATATATATATTATACGAGTATTTAATATACATGAAATTCTGGAATTTGGAACTGCCTACTGTGATATGGTAAGTAGGACATGGTTGATGACTCATATTGTAAATACTTGTTTTGAGAAAGTATGATATGACACTGGAAAACTTTATAAATTAATAAAGTTAAAACGAGAATTTTGGATACTAATTGAAATATTCTTTTCAAACAATTGTATTGTTCAATTTTAAATCCTGCGAATAACCTAAGATAAGTTAAACCCTTGGGGAAAGATAGTGTGATATATGACGAGATAAACCATTGGGAAGGTTAGTGCGATAGGAGTGCACAGTTGAAGAGAGGTGAGAATTTCTCAAGAGAGTGTCGCACTAATATGTTGTTGCATTGGCCTGTATCAATTTAAATACTTGCTAAACGAATTTTTAAATCATACACTATTGGGCTCTGACCCGTTCCTATTTCTCTTTCTCTCTTGTGTATATATGTATATATTACAGGTGCCCAGCCACAGGGGCATCTTGCTTAGGATCCCTTGGAAGGAACGTGCTGCAGCTTAGGTGGGAGTTGCAGGCCACTTGCTTAGACTATTTCATTTACCTGATTCCACTTCTATCATTCTCCTCATTGGGCATGTGTCGCCCTTTCCACTATTTATCTATTTTATTGGGACATTTGTATTTCAGTTATTTCTAGTACTGTTACTTTGGGATTTATTCAGCATGATTGTTTTACTTTAAGTTTTAAATGTTGGGATTTTGAATGTTGAATGTTTAAATAAATTGGATTATGTTCCAGGATATTTGTGGTATGATTCTTACTTATTAAAAAAAATGTTGTTAATAAATAAATAAATTCTCTTTAAAAATTAAAATTTGAAAGGAATGTTAAAAATGGTTTTGACACTTAGCTTAATTAATTAGGGTGTTTAAACTGGAAATTTATTTTCACGACAGTGATGCTAAGAATGATCCAACTGTTCACCTTGATTTTAATTTAATAAAAGAGTGATCGCCCGGTATTTAATTAGGCGGGGTGTCACAGGTGGTATCAGAGCATTAGGTTCTAGTGTCCATAGGATCTGTACGACTTATTTTCGCTTTCAGCTTATCGTTTTTGCTATAGAGCCCTATTTTTAGGATTGTCGTATTTCTTCTTTAACGTTACGTCTTCAGCTATTTGAGATTTGATAATGACTGTAGACTAATAAACTTCTTCACGTTTCAGATGCCTCCGAGACGTGCACCGAAGGATAGGCGTGCCCAGGCCGAGCAGCCAGCAGCTCCGGCACAAGGCACTGTGAATGCTAATGAAGTAGCCGCCATTGTTGCTCAGGCGGTGAATGCCGCGCTAGCGGTGGTTCAGAAGGCTCCACCCCAGATTCAGGCAGAGGCACCAGTACCAACACATCTTCCATCTCCATGGGAGAGGGTTAGGGATGCTTTTCAGAAGGCGCATCCCCCTGAGTTCTCTGGTAGCTCAAATATCGTCACAGTCAGCCAATGGAAGAAAGACATCCAGCGGCATCTTCGTATGTATGAGTGCACCGAGGTGCAAAGGCAGTTATTGGCTTCCTATAAGCTGGTGGGGGCCACTTTGCAGTGGTGGGAGTCCACTACCACCTTGGAGGAGAGGGACACGATCCCTATTCAGTCGTTCTAGGAGCGGTTTGACCGCAAGTACTTTCCACCCGCCGTGCAGACTGAGATGAGGCAGAAATTACTGAATTTGAAACAGGAGAACTCTACCGTTGTTGAGTATGAGGAGAAGTTCACGAGACTTCTCACCATAGTACCGGATGAGGCACCTACTGAGAGTAAGAAGATAATGTTATTTGTGGACGAGTTGGCTTGGAGGATCCGTCAGCATCTTATAGGGAATCTATCTCTGAATACTTTCACTAATGTACTCAATGATACGTTACTACATTGCCAGTATCACCGCTTCCATCTGCAGGAAAGCAAGAGAGCAGGAGAGTCCATCCAGCAGGGCAGGACCGGGGGTAGTAGTGCTTGTGGGGCACCATCTCATGGACAGACTCGTCAGCACGAGCAGAGTTCCCATCAGGGGGACCATGCTAAGAGATTCCGTTCAGGTGATTCCAGGCAGGGATTTGGGGGTTATAGGCAGGGTTAGCAGGGCCAGCCTAATCAGCAGGGCCAGCAAGGCCAACACCGACAGCAGGGTCAGCAGCAGGGCCAACAGCGTGTTCATCAGGGCCAACAGGACCAGTGGTGTAATGGTAACGGCCAGCAGGGCTGTGGTCAGCAGGGTCAGAGGGGAGGCAACTTCAAAGGCCAATGTTTTGGGTGTGGTAAGCACGGCCATAGGCGCCAGGATTGTCCGGAGGGAGATAGGGCCCCATAGCCGCAGGGTGCCCGTAATGAGCTGCAAAGACCACTTTTTCCACCTGCCCTCCCAGCTCCAAGCCAGGTGCTAGCCCTACCATCCATTCCAGTAGCTCCAGTGCAGCAGGGGCAGTTACAGTACGGACGTATCTATAACGTCCACCAGGCAGTAGCTCCATAGGCGCCACCCGCGATTGAGGGTATGTTTCCTATCCATGGTACTATGGGTAGGGTTTTATTTGATACTGGGGCGACGCATTGTTTTATAAGTACGCATTTTGCGAAGGCCTTAGGGTTATTAGCCACGGCGGAGAGCATAGTGACGTGTGTAGACTCACCACTGGGGAGTTGGTCGCTTATCTTCTTTATATGCCGAGGAGTGGGGGTAGTGATTGGTAGTTTGGTATTACCTGCAGACATGTTAGTCTTAGATATGCATGAGAATGATGTTATTATCGGTATGGATTGGCTCGCAGCTTATAGAGCCATGATTGATTGCTTCGGTGGGGGCATTGTTTTTGCCATTCCGGGGCAAGAGATGTTTGTAGTGGCGATGCCTCGCCCAGAGGGAGGCTGGACCACTCATTTGTATTATATTAAGGAGGATACCTCTAAAGAGGTTGTGATTCCGTTAGACTCAATTCCAGTTGTTCATGAGTATTCCGATGTGTTTCAGGAGATACCAGGCCTACCCCCCAGTCGAGAGATAGACTTTGTTATAGACTTATTACCGGAAACTAGACTTATAGCACACGCTCCATACCGTATGGCTCTGGCGGAGATACGGGAGTTACGAGATCAGATAGAGCAGCTGTTAGGTCAGGGCTTCATTCGCAAGAGTACCTCACCTTGGGTCGCTCCAGTCTTATTTGTGAAGAAGAGAGATGGTTCACTGAGGTTTTATGTGGACTACCGGGAGTTGAACAAGGTCACGATACGGAATAAGTATCCGTTGCCTCGAATCGATGATCTGTTCGACCAGCTGAGAGGAGCAACTTTCTTTTCGAAGATAGATCTGAGGTCGGGGTACCATCAGCTACGTATTAGAGAGCAGGATGTTTCAAAGACTGCCTACTTGACGAGATATGGGTCTTACGAGTTCAGAGTGATGCCATTTGGTCTCACAAATGCTCCAGCCGTATTCATGGACTTAATGAACCGAGTATTCAGAGAGTTCTTGGATCAGTTTGTCGTCGTCTTCATAGATGACATTTAGATATATTCACACTCCGAGGAGGAGCATGCCGAGCACTTGAGGCGGGTTCTTCAATCTTTACGAGAGAAGCAGTTGTATGCTAAGTACGAGAAGTGTGGATTCTGGTTACGAGAGGTACAGTTCTTGGGGCATGTTGTTTCTGAACAGAGGATAACAGTTGACCCGAGTAAAGTGTCAGCGGTAAGGGAGTGGGGACAGCCCACGACACCGACGGAAGTGCGTAGTTTCTTGGGGTTAGACGGATAATACAGGAGATTCATTCGGGGATTCTCCAAAATAGCGGGTCCATTGACGAACTTGACTCGCAAAGGGGTACCATATATTTGGGATGATGCTTGCCAATTGGCTTTCGACGAGCTGAAAGACAAGCTTACTTCAGCACCAGTCCTTGCTTTACCGAAGTCGGGTGTGGAGTACCTGGTTTACACCGGTGCCTCTTTACGGGGACTTGGGGGAGTACTTAAGCAGGAAGAGAAGGCTATAGCTTTTGCCTCCCGCAAGCTTAAGCCGCATGAGAAGAATTACCCCACCCACGACCTGGAGTTAGCAACGGTCATTTTTGCACTGCGGATATGGAGACACTATTTATTGGGGGAGAAGTTCCATTTGTTCACAGATAACAAATCGCTGCAGTACCTATTCACTCAGCGAGAGCTGAATATGCGTTAGCGCAGATGGTTAGAGATTGTGAAGGACTATCAGTTCGACATACAGTATCATCCGGGGAAAGCCAACGTAGTTGCTGATGCGTTGAGCCGTAGACCGGTAAATAAGGTAGCGGACGTCTGGAAAGCGAAGTGGAAGGAGTTGGGTAACCAGGACGCAGTAGCCCGTTCCTTCATATATGTTATGATAGTCACACCCGAGATTGTTACGAGGGTAATACAGGCCCAAACCACAGACCCGTTTTGCCAGGAGCAGATTGTAAGACTTTTAGCCGAGGGTGCTGAGTCCTATTATGTTAGTTCTAATGGGGGTTTGAGGTTTAATGGAAGGTTAGTGGTTCCAGAAGGGGCAGAATTGCGTCATGCAGTTATGACCCATTCTCACGGGTCCCGATTTGCGGTACATACTGGAGGAGATAAGATGTACCAGGATATGAGGAGACAATACTGGTGGAGTGGGATGAAGAAGGACATTGCTGAGTTCGTGTCCAAGTGTTCTACCTGCCAGCTGGTTAAGGTGGTCCATCAGAAACCGTCAGGATTGCTTCAGCCATTGGAAGTACCCGCGTGGAAGTGGGAGAGTATTTCCATGGATTTTATTACAAGGTTACTTACATCACAACGGGACCACGACTCCATCTGGGTGATTGTAGACCGTTTGACCAAGGTGGCTCATTTTCTGCCGGTGCGGACAGATTATACCACGGGTCAGTATGCTCAGTTATTCATTTATGAGATTGTCAGATTACATGGGGTGCCCCGGAATATTGTGTCAGATAGAGACAAGATTTTCGTGTCACGTTTCTGGGAAAGCTTTCAGGAGGCTATGGGTACTGAGTTGAGGTTGAGTTCTGCCTATCACCCACAGACAGATGGACAGACAGAGCGTACTAATCAGATGTTAGAGGATATGCTACGCATGTGTGTTCTTGATTTTTGGAGGAGGTTGGGAACCACATCTTCCACTGGTAGAGTTTGCTTATAATAACTCTTATCAAGTTGCGATTCGCATGGCTCCATTTGAGGCTTTGTATGGCAGGCCTTGCCGTTCTCCAACTTGTTGGCTCAAGGTGGGGGATAACAAGTTGCTAGGACCAGAGGTGATTCAGGAAACGTCCGCGAGGATTGAGATGACTAGGAGTCGCATTCGAGTAGCCCGGGATAGGCAGAAGAGCTACGCCGATGCAAAACGGTTCTTCCGGGAGTTTAATGTGGGGGACCAAGTGTTACTGCGTGTATCTCCTATGAAAGGAGTGATGAGGTTCGGGAAGAAAGGGAAATTGGCCCCGAGGAACGTGGGACCATTTCCCATTATCGAGAGGATTGGGCCGGTAGCATACAGATTGGGACTACCAGAGCATTTACATCGCATTCACGATGTATTCCACATCTCGTCGTTGAGACGGTATCTTCGGGATGATATGGCCCATACGCACATCGCGATAGAGGAGATAGACTTACAGCCTGACAGCTCTTATGAGGACAGACCGATGGCTATCCTAGACTATAGTGAGAGGAGATTGAGGTCCAAGATAGTTCAACTTGTACGGGTCCAGTGGGAGCATCATAACGTGGAGGAATCCACTTGGGAGCGCGAGGCCGATATGCGCGAGAGATATCCAGATTTGTTCTTAAACCAGGTAGGCCTTATTTTCCGAATTTCGGGATGAAATTCCGTTATTAGGGGGGTAGTATGTAATACCCCGTATTTTTATGCTATACTAAGTTGGGGATTTATTAAATTTAATGTGAATTAATTATTTAATAAAATTCAGAAATTAATTATGTTATAATTATTAACGTGACGAGAGTTAGTAATTATGGGAAATTTGTTGAATATTACTAATGAGCAAAGTAATATATATTATTGGTTATATTGAATGTCACGAGTGAATAAAAATGTCAATTTTGGAAATTTGAGTCGGGACGCGCCCGTGTCGCGTCGGGACTAATTATTGATTAATAAAAGTGAATATTTCATAAGTTGTTCGTATGGTCATTTTGAGTGCGCCAACGTGTTCAGAAGGGTCGAGATAGTCAGAAAAGTATACCCGGGGGTTTGATTTGTGTCTCGGGGCGTTTTTAGGCCTAATTAGTACCCCGAGAGGGCATTTTAGTCATTTTGTATTTTTGGGTAATTAAACCCACGAAAATTAAAGGGGCTATATCAGATATTTAGGTTATCTCCTAGGGTTAGATAACTCAAAACACTAGAACGGCCATTGGAGAGGAGTGGAGAGAGCTCTCAAGGCATTCCAAGGCTCAAAACTCAACCGTTTGCACCGCCGCCACCGCCAACGCGTAGATCGCGAGACGGGGAACGCAACCACACTAAATTCAACATCAAACCAGATTTCTAAAAATCCAAGGCAAGTGTTTATCTTGCTTATTTCGTTGATGCATCTTTCATATTAGTTTATGAATGATTAGGATGAATTGTATGGAAGAAAAACCCAATTTGAGATAGGAAATTGCATGTAGTGATGACTTAAATGATATTCTGGAAACCTTTTGTGATGTAGAGGATTAAACCATGAAATTTTGATGTTGTATAAGAAGGAAACCTTAGAGCCAATCAGAATAAAGGAAAAAAATCGCGCTTCAGGACCCCCGAACCGGTTCGCATGTTCCTCGAACCGGTTCGCCCCCCAAACCGGTTTGCCCTTGGGTTCACGAATGTTTGCTAGTCTGGGGTGCTTTTTCTTCCATTCAACACTTAGAAATTTTTCTTGTTTTCTTTCGTTTCTTCCTTAGATTTTTCTTCAACTTCAACAGTTCATAACTCATCAACCGTAGCTCGGGTTTGGGTGCCGTTTCTTCCAGAGTTCTCATTGTTCCGAGCTCTTCAACTTTCCAGTTGACTCCTCCTTCAGAATCTGGCTGCAGAATTAATAAAATTCCTTTGAACTTTCCTTCATAGCTTTTCTTTCATTGTCTCTCTTTCTCTTTTGCGCTCCTTGCATAATTAACCTGTAAAACCAATAAGAGAAGAACGAAACACGAAATACTTGCCAACGAAGATTAGTAGCATAAATGTGCGTTAAATCCATATAGGTTACATCACTCGGGTTCACAAATGCACTGAAATTAGGGGAATAAATATACAATATTTATGTCCAATCACGTAGTAAGTTGGAAAAACCCTTCGAATTAAAGTTAGAAACGAACCATTATACTTGATATATAATAATGGGAAAATAAGGATGAATGTTGTGAATGTAGGTTATGGGATAAACCTAGATTGATATAATAAAGTGGTATATTTATATGATTGTGTATGCATATATTATATACTTGTGAAAATCATGCCCACGCTACTTGCTATCCCTGAGGTTACCGCGCTGGGACAGTCTTATCTCGATGGGACCTTTATGGGGGATATTGACTTGTACCCTAGAAGATAGATATCCTTGGTACAGGCTATCGATTTGATAGTTCAGACGGTCCTAAGAGACGCGGGTATGTGCCATCCTCTTAGAGACTTGGAGTGTATGCTTCGCCTGAATATTGTTTGTGTATGTGTTTATACAATTCGAGAGTTATTCTGAATTTGTATTCCCCTTAATATGAGTGATACGGGGTTTTGGATAGTAGAGTACTCCCGCCCCATCGTTTTTATTTGGGGTGTTGTTATAATATATATATATATTATACGAGTATTTAATATATACATGAAATTCTGGAATTTGGAACTGCCTACTGTGATATGGTAAGTAGGACATGGTTGATGACTCATATTGTAAATACTTGTTTTGAGAAAGTATGATATGACACTGGAAAACTTTATAAATTAATAAAGTTAAAACGAGAATTTTGGATACTAATTGAAATATTTTTTTCAAACAATTGTATCGTTCAATTTTAAATCCGGCGAATAACCTAAGATAAGTTAAACCCTTGGGGAAAGATAGTGTGATATATGACGAGATAAACCATTGGGAAGGTTAGTGAGATAGGAGTGCATAGTAGAAGAGAGGTGAGAATTTTTCAAGAGAGTGTCGCACTAATATGTTGTTGCATTGGCCTGTATCAATTTAAATACTTGCTAAACGAATTTTTAAATCATACACTATCGGGCTCTGAACCGTTCATATTTCTCTTTCTCTCTTGTGTATATATGTATATATTACAGGTGCCCAGCCACAGGGGCATCTTGCTTAGGATCCCTTGGAAGGAACGTGTTGCAGCTTAGGTGGGAGTTGCAGGCCACTTGCTTAGACGATTTCAGTTACCTGATTCCACTTTTATCATTCTCCTCATTGGGCATGTGTCGCCCTTTCCACTATTTATCTATTTTATTGGGACATTTGTATTTCAGTTATTTCTAGTACTGTTACTTTGGGATTTATTCAGCATGAATGTTTTACTTTAAGTTTTAAATGTTGGGATTTTGAACTTTGAATGTTTAAATTAATTGGATTATGTTCCAGGATATTTGTGGTATGATTCTTACTTATTAAAAAAAATGTTGTTAATAAATAAATAAATTTTCTTTAAAAATTAAAATTTGAAAGGAATGTTAAAAATGGTTTTGACACTTAGTTTAATTAATTAGGGTGTTTAAACTGGAAATTTATTTTCACGACAGTGATGCTAAGAATGATCCAACTGTTCACCTTGATTTTAATTTAATAAAGGAGTGATCGCCCGGTATTTAATTAGGCGGGGTGTCACAGGTGGTATCAGAGCATTAGGTTCTAGTGTCCATAGGATCTGTACGACTTATTTTCACTTTCAGCTTAACGTTTTTGCTATAGAGCCCTATTTTTAGGATTGTCATATTTCTGCTTTAACGTTACGTCTTCAGCTATTTGAGATTTGATAATGACTGTAGACTAATAAACTTCTTCACGTTTTAGATGCCTCCGAGACGTGCACCGAAGGATAGGCGTGCCCAGGCCGAGCAGCCAGCAGCTTCGGCACAAGGCACTGTGAATGCTAATGAAGTAGCCACCATTATTGCTCAGGCGGTGAATGCCGCGCTAGCGATGGTTCAGAAGGCTCCACCCCAGATTCAGGCAGTGGCGCCAGTACCAGCACAGCTTCCATCTCCATGGGAGAGGGTTAGGGATGCTTTTCAGAAGGCGCATCCCCCTGAGTTCTCTGGTAGCTCAGATATCGTCACAGTCAGCCAATGGAAGAAAGACATCCAGCGGCATCTTCGTATGTATGAGTGCACCGACGTGAAAAGGCAATTATTGGCTTCCTTTAAGTTGATGGGGGCCGCTTTGCAGTGGTGGGAGTCCACTACCACCTTGGAGGAGAGGGACACGATCCCTATTCAGTCGTTCTGGGAGAGGTTTGACCGCAAGTACTTTCCACCCGCCGTGTATACTGAGATGAGGCAGAAATTACTGAATTTGAAACAGGAGAACTCTACTGTTGTTGAGTATGAGGAGGAGTTCACGAGACTTCTCACCATAGTACCGGATGAGGCACCTATTGAAAGTAATAAGATAATGTTATTTGTGGACGAGTTGGCTTGGAGGATCCGTCAGCATCTTATTGGGAATCTATCTATGAATACTTTCACTAATGTACTAAATGCTACGTTACTACATTGCCAGGATCACCGCTTCCATCTGCAGGGAAGCAAGAGAGCAAGAGAGTCCAGCCAGCAGGGCAGGACCGGGGGTAGTAGTGCTTGTGGGGCACCATCTCATGGACAGACTCGTCAGCACGAGCAGAGTTCCCATCAGGGGGACCATGCTAAGAGATTCCGTTCAGGTGATTCCAGGCAGGGATTTGGGGGTTATAGGCAGGGTCAGCAGGGCCAGCCTAATCAGCAGGGCCAGCAAGGCCAACACCGACAGCAGGGTCAGCAGCAGGGCCAACACGGCCAAAAGCGTGTTCATCAGGGCCAACAGGGCCAGTGGCGTAATGGAAATGGCCAGCAGGGCCGTGGTCAGCAGGGTCAGAGGGGAGGCAACTTCAAAGGCCAATGTTTTGGGTGTGATAAGCATGGCCATAGGCGCTAGGATTATTCGGAGGGAGATAGGGCCCCATAGCCACAGGGTGCCCGTAATGAGCCGCAAAGACCACTTTTTCCACCTGCCCTCCCAGCTCCAGGCCAGGTCCCAGCCCTACCATCCATTCCAGCAGCTCCAGTGCAGCAGGGGCAGTTACAGTACGGACGTGTCTATAACGTTCACCAGGCAGCAGCTCCACAGGCGCCACCCGCGATTGAGGGTATGTTTCTTATCCATGGTACTATGGGTAGGTTTTTATTTGATACTCGGGCGACGCATTATTTTATAGCTACACATTTTGCGAAGGCCTTAGGGTTATTAGCCACAGCGGAGAGCACAGTGACGTGTGTAGACTCACCACTAGGGAGTGGGTCACTTATCTTCTTTATATGCCGGGGAGTGGGGGTAGAGATTGGTAGTTTGGTATTACCTGCAGACATGTTAGTCTTAGATATGCATGAGCATGATGTTATTATCGGTATGGATTGGCTCGCAGCTTATAGAACCATGATTGATTGCTTCGGTGGGAGCATTGTTTTTGCCATCCCGGGGCAAGAGATGTTTGTAGTTGAGATGCCTCGCCCTGAGGGAGGCTCGACCGCTCATTTGTATTATATTGGGGAGGATACCTCTAAAGAGGTTGTGATTCCGTTAGACTCAATTCCAGTTATTCGTGAGTATTCCGATGTGTTTCAGGAGATACCAGGCCTACCCCCCAGTCGAGAGATAGACTTTGTCATAGACTTATTACCGGATACTAGACCTATAGCATGCGCTCCATACCGTATGGCTCCAGGCGGAGATACGGGAGTTACGAGATCAGATAGAGAAGCTGTTAGGTCAGGGCTTCATTCGAAGGAGTACCTCACCTTGGGTCTCTCCAGTCTTATTTATGAAGAAGAGAGATGGTTCACTGAGGTTTTATGTGGACTACCGGGAGTTGAACAAGGTCACGATACGGAATAAGTATCCGTTGCCTCGAATCGATGATCTGTTCGACCAGCTGAGAGGAGCAACTTTCTTTTCGAAGATAGATCTAAGGTCGGGGTACCATCAGTTACGTATTAGAGAGCAGGATGTTTCAAAGACTGCCTTCTTGTCGAGATATGGGTCCTATGAGTTCAGGGTGATGCCGTTCGGACTCACAAATGCTCCAGCCGTTTTCATGGACTTGATGAACCGAGTATTCAGAGAGTTCTTAGATCAGTTTTTCATCGTCTTCATAGATGACATCTTGATATATTCACACTCCGAGGAGGAGCATGCCGAGCACTTGAGGTAGGTTCTTCAGACTCTACGTGAGCATCAGTTGTATGCTAAGTACGAGAAGTGTGGATTCTTGTTGCAAGAGGTACAGTTCTTGGGGCATGTTGTTTCTGAACAGGGGATAGCAGTTGACCCGAGTAAAGTGTCAGCGGTAAGGGAGTGGGGATAGCCCACGACACCGACGGAAGTGCGTAGTTTCTTGGGGTTAGACGGATAATACAGGAGATTCATTCGAGGATTCTCCAAAATAGCGGGTCCATTGACGAACCTGACTCGCAAAGGGGTACCATATATTTGGGATGATGCTTGTCAATTGGATTTCGACGAGCTGAAAGACAAGCTTACTTCAGCACAAGTCCTTGCTTTACTGAAGCCGGGTGTGGAGTACCTGGTTTACACCGGTGCCTCTTTATGGGGACTTGGGGGAGTACTTCAGCAGGAAGATAAGGCTATAGCTTTTGCCTCCCGCAAGCTTAAGCCGCATGAGAAGAATTACCCCACCCACGACCTGGAGTTAGCAGCGGTCGTTTTTGCACTGCGGATATGGAGACACTATTTATTGGGGGAGAAGTTCTGTTTGTTCACAGATAACAAATCGCTGCAGTACCTATTCACTCAGTGAGAGTTGAATATGCATCAACGCAGATGGTTAGAGTTTGTGAAGGACTATCAGTTCGACATACAGTATCATCCGGGGAAAGCCAACGTAGTTGCTGATGCGTTGAGCCGTAGACCGGTAAATAAGGTAGCGGACGTCTGGAAAGCGAAGTGGAAGGAGTTGGGTCACCAGGATGCAGTAGCCCGTTCCTTCATATCTGTTATGACAGTCACACCCGAGATTGTTACGAGGGTAATATAGGCCCAAACCACAGACCCATTTTGCCAGGAGCAGATTGTAAGACTTTTAGCCGAGGGTGCTGAGTCCTATTCTGTTAGTTCTGATGGGGGTTTGAGGTTTAATGGAAGGTTAGTGGTTCCATAAGGGGCAGAATTGCGTCATGCAGTGATGACCCATTCTCACGGGTCCCGATTTGCGGTACATCCTGGAGGAGATAAGATGTACCAGGATACGAGGAGACAATACTGGTGGAGTGGGATGAAGAAGGACATTGCTGAGTTCATGTCCAAGTGTTCTACCTGCCA
This sequence comes from Sambucus nigra, assembly GCA_949130495.1. NCBI lineage: Eukaryota > Viridiplantae > Streptophyta > Magnoliopsida > Dipsacales > Adoxaceae > Sambucus > Sambucus nigra. The sequence goes on from OX422218.1 coordinate 155,089,281, forward strand.
GCTGGTGAAGGTGGACCATCAGAAACCATCAGGATTGCTTCAGCCATTGGAAGTACCCGCATGGAAGTGGGAGAGTATTTCCATGGATTTTATTACAGGGTTACCTACATCACAACGGGACCACGACTCCATCTGGGTGATTGTAGACCGTTTGACCAAGGTGGCTCATTTTCTGCCAGTGTGGACAGATTATATCACGGGTCAGTATGCTCAGTTGTTCATTTATGAGATTGTCAGATTACATGGGGTGCCCCTGAATATTGTGTCAGATAGAGACAAGATTTTCGTGTCACGTTTCTGGGAAAGCTTTCAGGAAGCTATGGGTACTGAGTTGAGGTTGAGTTCAGCCTATCACCCACAGACATATGGATAGGCAGAGCATACTAATCAGATGTTATAGGATATGCTACGCATGTGTGTTCTTGATTTTTGGAGGAGGTTGGGAACCACATCTTCCACTGGTAGAGTTTGCTTATAATAACTCTTATCAGTTTGCGATTGGCATGGCTCCATTTGAGGATTTGTATGGCAGGCCTTGTCGTTCTCCAACTTGTTGGCTCGAGGTGGGGGATAATAAGTTTCTAGGACCAGAGGTGATTCAGGAAACCTCCGCGAGGATTGAGATGACTAGGAGTCGCATTCGAGTAGCCCAGGACAGGCAGAAGAGCTACGCCGATGCAAAACGGTTCTTCCGGGAGTTTAATGTGGGGGACCAAGTGTTACTGCGTGTATCTCCTATGAAAGGAGTGATGAGGTTCGGGAAGAAAGGGAAATTGGCCCCGAGGTACGTGGGACCATTTCCCATTATCGAGAGGATTGGGCCGGTAGCATACAGATTGGGACTACTAGAGCATTTACATCGCATTCACGATGTATTCCACATCTCGTCATTGAGACGGTATCTTCGGGATGATATGGCCCATACGCACATCGCGATAGAGGAGATAGACTTACAGCCTGACAGCTCTTACGAGGAGAGACGGATGGCTATCCTAGACTATAGTGAGAGGAGATTGAGGTCGAAGATAGTTCAACTTGTACGGGTCCAGTGGGAGCATCATAACGTGGAGGAATCCACTTGGGAGCGCGAGGCCGATATGGGCGAGAGATATCCAGATTTGTTCTTAAACCAGGTAGGCCTTATTTTCCGAATTTCGGGATGAAATTTCGTTATTAGGGGGGTAGTATGTAATACCCCGTATTTTTATGCTATACTAATTTGGATACTAATTAAAATATTCTTTTCAAACAATTGTATCATTCAATTTTAAATCCTGCGAATAACCTTAGATAAGTTAAACCCTTGGGGAAAGATAGTGTGATATATGACGAGATAAACCATTGGGAATGTTAGTGCGATAGGAGTGCACATTAGAAGAGAGGTGAGAATTTCTCAAGAGAGTGTCGGACTAATATGTTGTTGCATTGGCCTGTATCAATTTAAATACTTGCTAATCGAATTTTTAAATCATACACTATCAGGCTCTGACCCGTTCCTATTTCTCTTTCTCTCTTGCTTATATATGTATATATTACAGGTGCCCAGCCACAGGGGCGTCTTGCTTAGGATCCATTGTGAGGAGCGTGATGCAGCTCAGGCGGGAGTTGCAGGCCACTTGCTTAGACGATTTCATTTACTTGATTCCACTTCTATCATTCTCCTCATTGGGCATGTGTCGCCCTTTCCACTATTTATCTATTATATTGGGACATTTGTATTTCAGTTATTTCTAGTACTGTTACTTTGGGATTTATTCAGCATGCATGTTTTACTTTAAGTTTTAAATGTTGGAATTTTGAATTTTGAATGTTGAATGTTTAAATTAATTTGATTATGTTCCAGGATATTTGTGGTATGATTCTAACTTATTAAAAAAAATGTTGATAATAAATAAATAATTTTTCTTTAAAAATTAAAATTTGAAAGGAATGTTAAAAATGGTTTTGACATGTAACAACCCTCGATTCTGGAAGGATCATATTATATTAATTTTATCGCATAAGGTAATTACATAAAATGTTGGAACTGGAGTAAATATTAATTTTATGAAATGAAAGTTAATATTTGCTGGATTATTCCATATTTACTGCATGAGAAAGTAAAAATCATTCTATTGAATGTTTTATAGTGTTATGTGTTTTAAATCACATTTTGGTTTAATTGAAACTGGAATTTAAAGTGGTTTAGAAAATTGTCGGATGCCATTTTAGAGGGCGTAGTTAGTCCTGGGATATGCGAGACAGTCAAAATAAGTGCCATTTGTATTTTTGAGTTTCGGGCACTTTTACCTGGTTTTAACTCAAACGCGTAATTGCGAGTCATTTTCATGTGGTATTAACCACTTAAGTGGGGAGACTTATGTTAAGCCACGATTTAAGTCTTTTAAATCCCCTAATTTCTCTATTTTAGGTCTTAAGCCCTAGAGAGAATGAGAGAGAAAGAGAGAAGAAGAGAAAAGTGGAGAAAGAAGAGAAAAATGAAGATTGAAGATGGATTGATGCTCCTACTCAAAGAAATCTGATATTTTCTACATCAAGGCAAGTATTCTACTTGCTAATATGTGATTTAAGATGTATAAATTGTATGATAGTTGTGTACTTTCATTTATGGTTTAAATGTTGAATTTGTGGGATTTAAACCCTAATCTTAACTGTTAAAGAAATTGTGGGTTTTGATGGTTGTAAAACATATAGGAAAATCTTTGGGTAGATAAAGATTGTTGGTTGCGTTTAAGATAGGCAAGGTTTGGGATTTGGGAAAATGTAAATCATCATTTGGGTGTAGCTTTTGAAGGTGGAAGAACCCTAGGTCTTCTACGACCGGTCGACCGCGGTCCCATGACCGGTCGATCGGGCCTTTGGGGCAGGCTTACTGCTTTCCCACAAAGGCATAAAATTCTTGCGGGGTCGACCGCGATCTTTTGACCGGTCGACCGGCTATATCATTTTGAGCTTTCTGCTTTCCTCCGTAGGCAAAACCTTGAGACGCGGTCGACCGCGGTCTCGGGACCGGTCGACCGGTCCCCTCCTTTCCACTATAAAACTTATTTTTGTTTCCTAGATTTTTCTTCTCGATGGGGACTAGGAACCTTCTTGAATGAAGTAAACTTAGAGTCCTAGAGTTCTAGATGAGTTGAGATACTACCCTAGATTAGAAATGGTTTTGGTGGGGTTTTTGCGGGGATATGCCAATTGAAGTTAGGGCATTTTTCTTGTAGTTGATTTTCATAAAACTAGGAGATGTAGTATTATGTTTGGGAGACTTTAGAAGCTCAATTGAACTATATTAGTTTTGATGGTTTATATTATCACCCCAAAAGATTGTTGGGAGATTTTGGAAGCTCAATTGAGCTATGTTAACCTTGGTGGTTCATAATAACACCATAAAGGTGAGTTTGGAGAATAAATTGAAAGTTCATTCATTCCTTTGAAAGATGATAATCTTGGGGTTTTAAAATAATACCCTAAAATGCTTGGAGATAATCAAGAGGTTATTTACTCCTTTGAGGTTGTAGTGTCGATACAAGCTATAGTATGGCTCCGGATAAAAAGTTATGTTATTTACAAGAAGTAAATAGTAATGGTTTCGGATAAAATGAAACATATACGTGGAAATGAAATGAAATGGAATTGGTATTGATTTTAGTAAATGATAATTTACTTAATCATGAAACTGGTAAATGATAATCTACTTGATTTTGAAAATGATAAATAAAATGGTTTAAACACACCTCTCTAAATGACATCATAAGGGAAGTTCACGCGTGAGGTGATGCCCCCTGGCAAATTAACGCAGGGTGGATATAGTCCATAGGCCATGTGAGCGTTTATTGTTGCATATTTTTCTGCGATGGGTAGGAGATTCCGGGTGTGGTCTTGACTATCCCGCAGGCACATGGCCGCTTCCCGACGTCTTGCGATATAGGTTCCCAGGTTGTCTTATGATAGGCCCTGGAAGATGATGTTCATTTAGGGGTGCGCACAGTGGGGAAACCCGGATGGGCGGTCTTAGAATCTTTATATGTATATAAATATAACTATTCATAATCAAGTGGGACTTGATGGATTATATGCCATAAAGAGCATACTGTAGTGCCACAAAGAGCACATATAAATGCCACAAAGAGCATTTGAAAATGATTATTTTCCTGATAAGGAAAGGATTTTTACAAAAGGTAACATTTAGATAAAATTTTCCATAAAGAGCAAAAGATTTTGATTATATATATACTTCTTGTTAAGGAAAAGATATATGAGATAATTGGTACATACGATGAAGATTTTAGTTTAATGTTACTTCTTTTATTGTTCTTGCTTAGCTTATCTTTTACATTGTGTAGGCAGCTTCTTATTTCTCTTTCTTCATGATTTATTATTCATAACTGCCATACTCTTTATTCATCTGGTAATCATATAGAACCGGGCCCTGACCCGTTTACATTTCTTGTTGCATATGCATCTTGTCTCCGCTCAGGTACTCCGTCGCAAGGATGCCTGATTTGAATTCATATTCCGATGTCCTCGGCAAGCCGTGATGCAATGCGGGTATTACGGGATACTTTTGGGTATAGACGTCTTCATGTTAAATTCTAGGCAGGATCGGGTCTCTTTACTCGGGCGAGAGTCCCAAGCTTTTATAAATGTCTAATGAATTGTATTGTATAAATTAATGTAATTATTTAAATACTGTTATTTAGTTTGTTGACCGGCTGCACATCCGGTCCCTTATTTAATTCTTGTTGTATTATTTATATATACATTCCTGAGGTTTCCCCTATCTTTTCAGGAATTGGGTTGGTTATTTTCCTTTATTTACTTTAACTTTAAAATTTTTGGCAACCCGTTTTCTGAAATATTGGGTGGTTATCCTGGATACTCTATATTTTTATTGAGACGCTGAGAATGATTCCATCTATGATTCCGTTATATTGGAGTGTTGGGTTGGCCACCCCTTATTTCGGAATACGGGGTGTCACAGATGGTATCAGAGCATCAGGTTCTAGAGTCCTTAGGAATCTGTGTGGACTCCTTAAGTTTCAGCGTTGCTCTTGATTTGACATGAAGCCTCAGGATTAAGATCGTTGGTTTCTCTTGTGAGATTTCGTTCTTCTGCCATGAGGTAGAATCTATAGAATCTTCTGCGCATTCGTGTGAGAACAGTAGGTCGATTGGAGGACGCCAAGGGAGTTCGTTGTGAGGGCATCATGAGAAGGAACTACTAAGGACTGTAAATTATGGTCGGGGATGAGGACCGCTTTGGAGGTCGCTCCCTTTTTTTTGCACTTCCTTGTCTTGCTACTACGACTACTAATTACAGTTGATGTAGTTTTCCCAAGTACCGCTAGAAGTAGAAAGTGGTACTAAGTTTGAGAATTCAAGCAATGTTAAATTGACGTAGAGAAGTGCCCAGAAGTATGATGGAGGAGAATCCTTCACCCGTAGGAGTAGTATGCAAACGATGGGAACGTAGTTACCTTATTCGTGGGTGCTGGAGGTTTTTCCCATGGAGGAACCCGGTAGATACTTCCTATCGTAAGTTTCTCTGGGGTAAATGGAAGGAGGAGAAGGTAAGATCCTCAAGTGTTCACGCGAGGCTCAGTTAGAGGCTAAAATGTGAAGAAGAGTTGTGAGATTAGGGAGATCGTGCACTCAAGAAAGTTAGGTATAAGTGAGAGCCCCCCCAATGGAATGATAGGCTCCAAAATAAGTGTCGCTAACACTTCTGATGGGGTAGTGATCATGAAACCGCATTGGTGGACATCCGCCTGGGAAGGTTTCATTGAACTGAGGAAGAGGAGGCCGAGAGCGTGTTCTCTTTTATTGAGAAAGTAAAAGGAACTACGTGGGCTACAGTGATGTGGAAAAACCACGCGTTTTCACTACGTTGATTGGAAGAACGAGGGCAATAATAAAGTGCCTAATTGGGGAGTTGAGGAAGTAATATTGGTTTGTATAAGGCTCAAATACGGAGTCTGAGATTCATTAGTATTGACCCGGAGTGCTTGGCTTAAATTGTTGGTGGGAGTTCCACCTTATTAGTGGGTGGTGTATTCCTTAGAATAAGATAGGGTAGTATTATATCTACTCTAGATTCGGGTGTGCATATCGAGTGTGTAATAGTATCGACATTATTATAGAAAGATAACTATATGACTTCCGTGGTAGGGAAGTTTTATGATCTCTTCACTCGTTATAAAACGAGTGATGATATTTTAAAAGCATATGTGCTATATGTGATAAATAGTATGAATGTTTTTGCTGCTTGTTTGCAATGTATGTGGATGTTATAACTTATCTCCACGACCAACAAGGTTAAGTAGTAATGCATAGGAGGGGTTCCTTGTTTGGATTCCGCTTTTACGGGACGCTCCACGCCTGAACCTTAACGACGTTGGGAGTGGAGAGATATTAATTTTCCTTTCTCTTATTTTATGTATAGTACGCAAGTAAAGATATTTTGGTGGGTTTGGTATGATAACAAGCAAATAAAATTGTAAGGCTATCTTACTTCTAGTTCAAAATGGAACTAGTTGTTCTATGATTTCTCCCCTGGATACAGGTTGAGACTTTATAGAGGTGAATCGAGGTAGGTAGGAGATTTTGTTATTTTTTTAGTTATCTTGTGTGAGTGTTTGATTGTTTATCTTGTTTATGCATGTTACGCTTATCTCCATGATCAACTAGTTAAGTAGGCATGTGTCGGAGGGGTTCCTTGTTTGGATTTCGCTTCGGCGAGACACTCCGCTGCATGAACACTTAACGATGTTGTGATTGGAGAGACGCTATCCTTTTCTTTCTCTTTTACTTTATTTATTTTGTTGTTAAGAAGTGGGATTGGAAGATTAGCCGAGAATCACGTAGAAGAGTGACTAAGGGCTATTAAAGTGCGAGATAGAAGCACTGCATATAGTTCTCTCCTCTGATCGATGTGAGGGAGACTGTGATACGAAGTCGGATTGAGACTTCGGGATTGTGCCTTGATAAGAAGACCATGTTTTTTTTATAAGGGGGATATGTATCTGAAAGACTCCACAGGAAGTGAATGTCTGATCAGTTAAGATCTTTAAAAGATGTTATGGTAAGTAGGATTGTAAATTAGAATTGTACCGATCCCGATTATGTGTCTTAGACCGTCACATCTTAATGACTAACGATGCGAGGCAGTAGTGTAACGAGAGGGTTCCTTGTTTGGATTTCGCTTCGGCGAGACGTCCCACGCACGAAACCGAGCGAATTGTCGGAAGTTGAGATAGGTCTTGGACACTAGGGATATATTTAGTATTATCTATCTGCGACTTAGGTAGGATGTATACTTGTAGATCGACCTTAGGTTTATTAGAACGTAAGGCCCTTAGGGCAGGTGATATTGATTTAGGAAGGCGGTAAGGAGTTGACCACGAATGAGTTGTGGGTTAACTCTATGTGGGATTAGATCCTTAGGAATGAGATTTATGGGGTTCTCGAGAGGTTTGGGTGGTTTTGGCCGAAGAGGATAAGGCCTTTCTTAGATATGTTGCTAGGTGGCGACTTCACTTACGGGGAGTTAAGGAATGAGCTGACCTTCACTCCTGAGCTCATGATAGTGATCTTGAGAGTGGGTTAAATGAATAAGTCTCTACCAGGAGCGGGAATTATTAATAATGGAGCATGGACTCGTCGTCTATGCTTATCACAAGCCTAAACTTGTGGGAAGTATTATCCCACGCTTGAATTTAAAATTCATTGCTGTGGAAATTGCCTTAAAGAAATGGAGGCACTGCTTCCTAGGCAGGGAAATTTAGTCTTTCTCGCGAAGCAACAAGTTGTTGCAATATGTCGTGGGAGAAATCGAGTTATTGCTCGGATTTTAGAAGAACTAGTGATTGGGTTTTTCTCATTCGCTAAGGAAATGCGATTGGGGTAGTAGATGCGTCGAGTAAGAAACTCGTCGGAGATATTTGTGTTGGCATGGAAAGCCAAATGAAATGAGCATGACTCAAAAGACTCTGTAGCGAGAGCATTCCGATCTGTGATTGACCATTTCACCTACTCGTGCGAAGAAGAGTATCGGTGGAATGAAGAGGGGTATATTCATAGACGGTTGTATTGAAGTGCCGAAATCGTTATGGTCATGATCCTCTTGGAGAAAGTTGTTGATCGTTTGACCAGACTGTTGCATTCCCGTCCATTATGGATGGACTATATGTAGAAGAGTACGCCCCATTTTTTATGGAGGAATGGTAGAACTGTGGGAGGTGCCTATTAAAATAGGGTGGACCGAGACTAGATATTCGTGTCGGAGGTTGGGTACAAGTTTCCATGAAGTAATGGGAAACGTATGGGAATGGAGTATACCTTACCACCCTAAAGAGGATTGATGAATGGAGGAAGTTGACTTAATGCCGAAAGGCATACCTGGAATGTGCGCCTTAGGACACATAGCTATTGAGAGCATAACGGCATGGAGGGAAATTCCCGTACAAACATTAGGCTTTGAATGGCCTTATGGATCATTTCCTAAGGCTTGGCACCGTGAGTGGCCTAGTATAGTCGGTTGAGTAATTCGCATACTCGTTGGATGGAACCAACGGGTAATATGTTCCTTGGACTTGGAGTGGTGTCGGAACATTTCTTTAAAGATTTGGCTTTTGAGCCATATGCCATGATGGGATACGTCAATGCGAAGAAAAGTTGAGTAGTGTTGGGGTTAAACCAATTAGAGTTGGTATAAACATCCCCGAGGAGGGAGTAAAGCGGTCTATGCCGAGTTGTGAGGGTATCTTCTTCTGTTTTAAAGACGGTAGAATCGATAGTTAGGGAAGATCGCTTTGTGCTACGCTAGAGCACAAATGAGGTAGGATGAGATCGATAAAGTTGACCTTAGTCCGGGTCCATTTAGGATGACTGTGATGACGAGGGGTTTGTTTAGGATGGTAGAATCCTAGTTTAGAGTAGTATACCCTTTATGAGATTTGGGTATGCCCGAATTTTGGGGGCAAAATTCCCTCTTAAGGGGGGGAGTATGTAACAACCCTCGATTCTGGAAGGCTCATTTTATATTAATTTTCCTGCATAAGGTAATTACATAAAATGTTGGAACTGGAGTAAATATTAATTTTATGAAATGAAAGTTAATATTTGCTGGATTATTGCATATTTACTGCATGAGAAAGTAAATATCATTCTATTGTATGTTTTATAGTGTTATGTGTTTTAAATCACATTATGGTTTAATTGAAACTGGAATTTAAAGTGGTTTAGAAAATTTTCGGATGCCATTTTAGAGGGCGTAGTTAGTCCCGGGATATGCGAGACAGTCAAAATAAGTGCCATATTGTATTTTTGAGTTTCGAGCACTTTTACCTGGTTTTAACTCAAACGCGTAATTGCGAGTTATTTTCATGTGGTATTAACAACTTAAGTGGGGAGACTTATGTTAAGCCACGATTTAAGTCTTTTAAATCCCCTAATTTCTCTATTTTAGGTCTTAAGCCCTAGAGAGAATGAGAGAGAAAGAGAGAAGAAGAGAAAAGTGGAGAAAGAAGAGAAAAATGAAGATTGAAGATGGATTGATGCTCCTACTCAAAGAAATCTGATATTTTCTACATCAAGGCAAGTATTCTACTTGCTAATATGTTATTTAATATGTATAAATTGTATGATAGTTGTGTATTTTAATTTATGGTTTAAATGTTGAATTTGTGGGATTTAAACCCTAATCTTGATTTATGTTAAAGAAATTGTGGGTTTTGATGGTTGTAAAACATATAGGAAAATCTTTGGGTAGATAAAGATTGTTGGTTGCGTTTAAGATAGGCAAGGTTTGGGATTTGGGAAAATGTAAATCATCATTTGGGTGTAGCTTTTGAAGGTGGAAGAACCCTAGGTCTGCTACGACCGGTCGACCGCGGTCCCATGACCGGTCGACCGGGCCTTCGGGGCAGGCTTACTGCTTTCCCACAAAGGCATAAAATTCTTGCGGGGTCGACCGCGATCTTTTGACCGGTCGACCGGCTATATCATTTTGAGCTTTCTGCTTTCCTCCGTAGGCAAAAACTTGAGGTCTCGGGACCGGTCGACCGGTCCCCTCCTTTCCACTATAAAACTTATTTTTGTTTCCTAGATTTTTCTTCTCGATGGGTACTAGGAACCTTATTGAATGAAGTAAACTTAGACTTCTAGAGTTTTAGATGAGTTGAGATACTACCCTAGATTAGAAATGGGTTTGGTGGGGTTTTTTCGGGGATATGCCAATTGAATTTAGGGCATTTTTCTTGTAGTTGATTTTCATAAAACTAGGAGATGTAGTATTATGTTTGGGAGACTTTAGAAGCTCAACTGAACTATATTAGTTTTGATGGTTTATATTATCACCCCAAAAGATTGTTGGGAGATTTTGGAAGCTCAATTGAGCTATGTTAACCTTGGTGGTTCATAATAACACCATAAAGGTGAGTTTGGAGAATAAATTGAAAGTTCATTCATTCCTTTGAAAGATGATAATCTTGGGGTTTTAAAATAATACCCTAAAATGCTTGGAGATAATCAAGAGGTTATTTACTCCTTTGAGGTTGTAGTGTCGATATAAGCTATAGTATGGCTCCGGATAAAAAGTTATGTTATTTACAAGAAGTAAATAGTAATGGTTTCGGATAAAATGAAACATATACGTTGAAATGAAATGAAATGGAATTGGTATTGATTTTAGTAAATGATAATTTACTTAATCATGAAACTGGTAAATGATAATCTACTTGATTTTGAAAATGATAAATAAAATGGTTTAAACACACCTCTCTAAATGACATCATAAGGGAAGTTCACGCGTGAGGTGATGCCCCCTGGCAAATTAACGCAGGGTGGATATAGTCCATAGGCCATGTGAGCGTTTATTGTTGCATATTTTTCTGCGATGGGTAGGAGATTCCAGGTGTGGTCTTGACTATCCCGCAGGCACATGGCCGCTTCCCGACGTCTTGCGATATAGGTGCCTAGGTTGTCTTAGGATAGGCCCTGGAAGATGATGTTCATTTAGGGGTGCGCACAGTGGGGAAACCCAGACGGGCGGTCTTAGAATCGTTATATGTATATAAATATAACTATTCATAATCAAGTGGGACTTGATGGATTATATGCCATAAAGAGCATACTGTAGTGTCACAAAGAGCACATATAAATACCACAAAGAGCATTTGAAAATGATTATTTTCCTGATAAGGAAAGGATTTTTACAAAAGGTAACATTTAGATAAAATTTTCCATAAAGAGCAAAAGATTTTGATTATATATATACTTCTTGTTAAGGAAAAGATATATGAGATAATTGGTACATACGATGAAGATTTTAGTTTAATGTTACTTCTTTTATTGTTCCTGCTTAGCTTATCTTTTACATTGTGTAGGCAGCTTCTTATTTCTCTTTCTTCATGATTTATTATTCATAACTGCCATACTCTTTATTCATCTGGTAATCATATAGAACCGGGCCCTGACCCGTTTACATTTCTTGTTGCATATGCATCTTGTCTCCGCTCAGGTACTCCGCCGCAAGGATGCCTGATTTGAATTCCTATTCCGATGTCCTCGGCAAGCCGTGATGCAATGCGGGTATTACGGGATACTTTTGGGTATAGACGTCTTCATGTTAAATTCTAGACAGGATCGGGTCTCTTTACTCGAGCGAGAGTCCCAAGCTTTTATAAATGTCTAATGAATTGTATTGTATAAATTAATGTAATTATTTAAATGTTGTTATTTAGTTTGTTGATCGGCTGCACATCCGGTCCCTTATTTCATTCTTGTTGTATTATTTATATATACATCCCTGAGGTTTCCCCTATCTTTTCAGGAATTGGGTTGGTTGTTTTCCTTTATTTACTTTAACTTTAAAATTTTTGGCAACCCGTTTTCTGAAATATTGGGTGGTTATCCTGGATACTCTATATTTTTATTGAGATGCTGAGAATGATTCCATCTATGATTCTGTTATATTGGAGTATTGGGCTGGCCACCTCTTATTTCGGAATACGGGGAGTCACATGACACTTAGCTTAATTAATTAGGGTGTTTAAACTGGAAATTTATTTTCACGACACTGATGCTAAGAATGATCCAACTGTTCACCTTGATTTTAATTTAATAAAGGAGTGATCGCCCGGTATTTAATTAGGCGGGGTGTCACAAAGGGCAATACAAATGAATCACAAAATGGGAAAATCCTCTCAAGTGCTTTGAGCTCCAAAGATTGGCAACGACGCCATTTGATAGAGAAAAAAAATTTCTTCTCTTATGTGTTTTTGTCGTTGTTGCAATTCTTTTTCTATCAAAATTTTCTTGAACCTACAAATAAACTCAAAATATACAAAGGGTAAGTAAGTGATTATTAATCCAACTCTAAGGATGAAACACAAAATATGAGAAGACAAAAGTGTAAATTCATTTGCATTTTATTATATTTTTTTATTTTTGCTTTTTCTATTTTTTATGGATTTTTCAAGGGATTATTAATTAACTAACTATATACTAATTTTTAAAGTACTAACTACGATGTAAAAGCTAATAAAAAATGAGGTAAACAAAATTATGTTAATAAGTAAACTAACTAAATTGGACTCATGAGGGCTTCAAAATTTCATCCCATGAATGGGATATTAGCCCTCAATAATCATCATCCAAAAATAAAAGCAAAGAATTAATAGCATGTGAGGATTAAATCAAGAGAAATTAAATAGGAATATATCAAACCCATTTCTACTTGAATTGGAGAAACTATTCAATTATACATCAAAAATCTCTCAATTACAATCCCTCACTAATGTATTTCTTGTATCTAAAATAAAAACTACAAAATAAAAATAAAATAAAAAGGATAAATGATGAATTCATAATGGACAATTAAATAATAAAAGAGATTTACTAAAAATGCAAATCCTAACATTATAAAATTGTACATTAGAACTCATCCAAGGAAATAAATTCTACATCATCATTTTATGTGGAGATATTTTCTAAAAATGCAAAATCTCAACATAAAGGAATGTATAAGAATTTACCTCCCATAAGGGATGAATTCAACAACATCAATCTATTTTGCAATAATTGCTAAAAATGCAAAAAATTATTATAGATGGGTGGGGTGGAATTCATCCTAGAGATAAATTTCACTACACACCTCCTTATTGAGATATTTGCTAAAAATGCAAATACTCTCTACAGAGGAGTGTAGAGAAATTTATCACACAAGAGTTTTAAAAACTAAATTTGTGATCCCTATTCAATTGTACGAAGTCTTGCATTTATAGGTGGAAGAAGATAGGGGTACTTTTGGAGAATACACACATGTGTGCATGTGTGTTGAGTGAGGTAACAATCTGATTTAGGTGAGGGAATGCACATTTGAGAAGTTGGGGCATGTGAGGGTATTTTTGGAAAAGGGGATAAGAAGTTAGTTGGGAGTAATATGGGAATTGGGTTCAAGGTTAAAGAAATGTGGGTTTCATATGGTTAATTTTTTTGACTTTTGGTTTCGGTTTGGTTTTTAACAGGTAGGACGATCGATTTTTGGTTTTAGAAATGGGTCTCGATTTCGGTTTTGTAGGTTGGGAGTGTTGGACAGGCCGGGTTTGGTTTGTCGGGGCTTCCATGGCGGGGCAGTGGCCACGGTTTGGAGGTTTTTAACAGGTCTCGGGTTAGGCAGGAGATGTGGATCGGATTGAGATGGGGAAGGGAATGGGTCAAGATAGGAGCTGGTTGATGGGTTCAGAGCAGCGGGTTGATGCGCGACCAGGTTTGGAGTGTAGTGTTGGTTCGGAGTGGGTGGAAGTCGGGTTAAGGGAGTTTAAATTCGGGTTGGTTGGGGTGATAAGGTGATTGGTTTTTTAGGTGGGTTTATGGTGGTGATGAAATGATGATAGAGGTTGGGTGTTTGTTTAATGGAGGAGAGAGAAGATGGGTGTGGTGATGATTGGGTGTAGGAAGGTTAGTGTGAGAGTGAGTGAGTATTTTGAGTGTAATAGGATAAGTTAGTGTATGTGTGTTAGATTTGCACCTAAAAATTAAACTAAGATTAAATAAAAATAAAACTAACAAACTAAAAAAATAAAACTAACAAACTAAAAAAATAAAATCAACTAAAAATAAAATCCTAATCTATAAAATAAAACTAAGAAAATAAATTGCTAATAAAAGAAAAATAAACCTATCCTAATAAAATAAAATAATATAATGACTAAAAATTAAACACTAAAAAAAATCAAAATAAAACTACACTAAATAAAAAGAAATAGAAAAATAGAAAATAAAACCTAGAAATTCTAAATAAATCTAAAATAAAACCTAAAAATAAAAATGACTCAAACTAAAAATCTAAAAAAAATCTAAAAAAAAAACATAAACTAAAGCATACACGGGCTCGGGTGAAGGTTTGGGCTAAGTTTAGGCTCGGTTTTGGTACGGGACAAGGTTCGGGTTACGGGATTGAGCCACTATTTTCGTGCATTTGCCCTAAAATATCACTTTAAACTCCACAAATGCTTATTGAGATACAAAACAAACAAATACTATCATAAGTCCGAGTTTATCGAGAATTAACAATTAAAAACTGTCTATTTGGGGTTTTATTTAAACTCTTTTGGGTGCTTATTAGTGGTTTATTCTAAAATGCATTCAAGGTCCTAGGGGCCAAATAATGGTCTATCTGAGGTCAGAGGCCAACCTTTAAACTTTTTTTTGTGCTTGATGGTAGTGGACGAGTCTTAGAATCTCTCAAATACCAAGTTTTAAATGGGTTATCATCAATAGATCCTTATTTCTCATTACAAGTGTGACAAGGGGCAACATCTAACTATTTGTGCAAGTTAGGGGTGAGGTCATAACTAACCACCGTGATTAGCTTGTGTAGTGAAGGAGCTTGCATATAGGCATGGACATGTGTTGAGAGAATTGATGTGATTAAGTAGATTGAGGCATCTGATCATGGAGGCTATAGGGACTGGAGATTTATCCCTTGGGATGGGTTGATTCTTCACCATTTTCTCTAGCGATATTCTCTCTCTAAAATGCCTTTGAACAATCAAACTCTTTATTCCCACAATGTATCTGAGAATGTTTACCCCTCAATGGTCTTGGACCCAACGCCTTTATCCATCGTTGGTCCTCACATTTTAGTGCCTCCAACTGTGGAGCCAAAAGTTGAGCCCTATGATCTTCTTCCCACTGGGTCTATTCCTTTGGCACAAGGGTGATCAACTACGAGGGAATTGATAACCCAAATTTTATAGGCAGGGCTCACTTATCCTCATGGATTAAAGGGTAGGATCTGGTGCAGATCTAAAAGACCTACCAAATTCTGGACTCTTTCATTCTGAGGGTTGCAAGGCCTGAAGAGAGGGCCTATTCCATAGTGTCCTAACAAATATGCTTTAATGAGTGATTTCTTCAGTATGGGGATATATTCCCTTAGCCCTTTCTAGTGGTGAGGATTCTGAAAACTATTGGGATATCCCCTTCCCAATTAGTGGCTAACCCTTGAAAAACTCTAATGGACATAATCTTGGCCTTTAGGGAGTCTAGCAGAGGTAATTGTGATGTTTCCCTGGCCCAGTTCTTTAAGATGTACACGGTTCAAGAGAAAAAAGACAAAATGAAAAGGGTTTAAAGTACTTAACCCCTAAGGCCACATGGTGGCCTTTGCGAAGGATATGTACAACACCTCTAAAACTTGGAAGGAAAAATTATTCTTTGTTGGGGGAGCTTGGGACACCCCAGACCCTGTTGAGCCATTAGTTTCCCTACCCTTTGATGTACTCCTCCGGTTATAGGTAAGTTAAAATTTCACTCACTTTAGTACTTGCATTGATCTCTGTTTTGGAACTTAAATCGTTCTTTATCTTTTTTAGGGGTTGCCGAGCCCACCATATCAAAATTGAACATGACTATTGATGCTCGAAAGTTGGTATCCACCCCTTTGAGATATTGGTTATGGCCAGTCATCTTTTTAACTTTAGGATGGGGCTTTAGCCCTAGCTCTAATGTCTACGGGAGTTCATGAGGTCCCTAGAATAGTGATAATGGACACGCTAGGGTCCGAACCCTCTGTCTTGGTGCTTCGGAATATGAAGGTTTCCAATTAAGTTATCTTGAGGTTCCTAAAGTCTTTAAGGGTGAAGACGACCTACCTAGTGGGCATGATAAGCCCCTAAGGACTTAAGGAGTCTTCACCTTAGCGGATGAGCTTATTATGCTTGAATCTGACTGTTCTCCATGTAAGTGGTATTTTCTTTTGTTTCTTCTACGATTATCCTTGTTTCTAACTTTCTCAAATCTAACTTTGCTCTAGCATATGAACAAGAAAAGTGGAGGATGGCCTCGAGGTTTGGTCAAGAGATTCTTGTTGAGGCTTTAGTCAATAGGAAAAGGAAGAATAAGACCACTAAATGCCTAAAGTTTAGTACTTTAGTGAATATACTAGCTTATAGGGTCCGAATGGTGGAGGGCGTTATCTTAGGGTCTAGCCTTACTGAGGGATTAGTGTTAGAGACTATAAAAATATTTCCCTTGCTGCAAGCAGACTTTGGGGGAAGGTGGGACCTCTGGGGAAAACTATAGTGATCATTCTATTTCAAGGGACTTGTAACCCTTGGTCTCATAGAAAGAATATTTGGATAAGGTGGTGCTCCCTCATATGAAGGTGACGGCTTAAAGAAGGAAGCTGAGGTGCCTACTACATTAAGAGGGATATATGTTTCTAAGGGGAATAACTTATTATACTTGGTAGTGGAGATCTATTCTAGGCCTTATTCATTTGAGGAGATGGACTCTTAAGCCTCTGCCATGGATGCCCTTCGCTCATTGTCCTAAACAAACGAGTTCAATATGATGGAAACACTGAGGAGTAGGGGAAACCCTGATAATGCTGGGGAGTTGGCCCATCTAATGGGTACATTATCTCCATGTTTCTCTAATTCTTTACTTAACTCTTTATTTTATGTTCTTTGTTCTCATATCTATTATTTCTTGCAAGATCAAAATCTGATAGAGGCCCTATTGGCAGACGCTCTTAATAGAAACAAAGCATGAAAGAAGGCTAATGAGATGGCATGTAATTGGGACCTCACCCAGATGCACCTTGATTGGATGATCAATGACCAGAGGTTGCAGGTGGAGGCCTTTAAATAAGAGAGGGATGTCTTGAAAGAGAAGGTAATCTCCTTGGAGTAGGATAATATCTTCAACGAAAAGATCTCAGGGATAATGCGTCTTTGCTAGCTACCACTCGGGACTTTTTGGACAATGTTGAGGAGCGACATGCCCTTGATCAGGTTGAGCTCAAGGTGATATTAGAGGCTCTTTAAGGCCAGAATCTTGTGCTTCATAGTTTTAAAGATAGATTTCTCCGGGGTGATGGTGATGTGGATCTTTTGAAACAATCATTGAAAGACCTAACTGTTGATAAGGAACGATTGACGTTTAAGGTCCAAGAGCTGCATAAGATTTATGTTGAGTGTAACAACCCGCCTAATAAGATACCGGGCGATCACTCCAATATTAAATTAAAACAAGAGTTTCATATGGATCATTCTTAGTATCACTGTCGAAAATCCAATTAATTACTAATATCCTATTAGGTGGCCGTTAAAAACTTTTATCTAACTACTCCTTTTAGCGCACAAATTAAAACACTCACAATTAAATGCTTAATGAACTGAAATAGAAAAGAAAAGAACTAAAATAACCGAACACTCGGTCCAAATAATACAACCATATCGAATGATGTACTGAAAGAATAAATAAATGCAATTGAGCCATTGGCTCGAGTGTTTATACAATAACTCCTATCTAGAGTACAAGGAAAGAAACGTCTACCGATAACCTGCAAGCATCCACAGCTGCTGCAGCAGACGTCTGACTCGAAAGAGTTCCCATCCAGGCGTCCCTGTGTCTGGACACCTATATATATACAGTATAGAGAAAGAAAGGAGAGTAGACAAACGGGTCAGGGCCCGAATGTTTAGAAAATATTTTGCAAGTGCATAAATGCTTTATTTTTAGAAAAATAGTTTTATCTCATATTTAAATTGGTATCGCACTCTCGTGAGATACCCCTCACCTCTCCCCTAACAGTGCACCCCTAGCGCATCCCTATAAACCTCCTAGTCAAGCTACCCTGCTAAACTAATCTAATACCCAACCACTATCTAACCTAGATAGTCAAACAGATGTACTAAGGGCTAAACTTCACTTTAATCTCGACGCTATGCCATGTTCCTGCGTGGGGTGTCTCGCGAAGCGAAATCCAAACAAGGAACCCCCCCGATACACTACTATGCAGCAAGGTCGATCTTTGAGATCCGCCAGTCCCTCAGTACAGAAAGATATATAATATATATACCATAACATTTAATAATATAAGAGCACTAAGGATTAAACTTCTCCCCAGTTTCAACATTGTGCCATATTCGTGCGTGGGGTGTCTCGCAAAGCGAAATCCAAACAAGGAACCCCCCTGATACACTACTATGCGGCACGGTCGATCGTCGGGATTCATTAGACCCTCGGTACCCAGTTTATACATATACATACATCTACAATATACTTCCGGATAATATAAATATCTCCCGGACTGAGGATTTCTTGATATATAAAGTATTTATAAATACTTATCCTTTTCATTTCAAAAACTTCCATTTCCCTTCTCATATCCGGGAAATGTATTTAAAAACCAATTCATTATCATGAATTGCTTTAATAAATCATATACCTTTTCAAAAGCCAGTTTTATTATCATAAAATGCTTTTCCTTATCAAATATCCCATTTCCCTTTTTATACTCAGGAAATGTATTCAAAGACATTTTCATTATCATAAAAATGATTTGATCATAACATATGCTTCCACATCCCTTCTTCCATCCGGGAAGTGTTACCGAAGCCAATTTAAATATAACCCATTTCCCTTCCTATATCCAGGAAATGTAATTAAAGCAAATCCATTATTATGAACTGCTTTAATAAACGCGTTCTAAGACCGCCCGTCCGGATTTCTCCACTGTGCGCGCCCCTAAATGGCTATCATCTTCCAGAGCCTCCAAGACAACCTGGGATCCTATATCGAAACACGTCGGGAAGCGGCCATGAGCCTGCGTGGTAGCCAAGACCACACCCGGAATCTCCCTACCCCCGCAGAAAAATATACAACCATAAGCGCTCCCATGGCCTAGGACTATATCCACCATGCATCATTAGCCAGGGGGCTTCACCATACGAACGCAACTTCCCTTATGATAGCGATTTAGAGAGGTGTGTAATCCATATTTTATTAATTATGAAAACATTTATTTTTCCATTTTGAAAATATTCATTTATATATTTTCAAAATCATTTCCATCCTCATATATATATACCTAAAACACACAGTATATACATATCCTATATATTCTTCCTAGAATATATTTATACGGCCATAGTGGACTATAGCATCTAGCGATGACCAAATATCCCAAAGATTCCCTCCAGGAATCGTAATCATGCATTCATAGTTGCATGATTCTAAATCCAAAGTATTCCTTACTTTGTTCAATACTAATTACCTCAATCATCTCTTAAAGGTTTATTTATCCTTAAAACCCTTATTTAGGAATCCCCATAAAAATCCTAAATGGTAATTCAACTCCCCATACTCTTAAAGGGAGAAAACTAGAAATTCTGGCCTAAGCGAATCGATTCGCCCCTTTAGCGAATCGATTCGGGTGGGCGAATCGATTCGGTTCCCAATCTGAATCGATTCGGAAAGTATTCTACAAACAGGTCTATAAATAGCGAATCGATTCGGTCTGTACCCGAATCGATTCGGCCCATTGCAGAAACCCAATTCCCCTTAGGCGAATCGATTCGGCCTGTACCCGAATCGATTCGGCCTGTTCGAGGGTCACAGTTTGGGCGATTTCTCAAACTCCAAAATACCCAAAAATCAATCCATATTCATTTTCATGGTTTCTACTCTACACCAAAAATCATCCCAAACATCTACACAATAGTTTCTAGCCTTTATTTTTCCAATTTCCGATTTGGTTTCCGAGTTGGTACTTTCAACCCGGAGCTGTCATCTTGTAAAAATCATATAAAATGGTAGAGAAATCAGAAAAATACGCGGTCGGCGCCCACGCGACCGTATCGAAAAGATCTACAACTTTCGTGTTTTGACCGAAAGCTAAATCAATTCTTTTCCTAGTCAAAAATGACCCTAAATGCTGCGGGTTACTATTCATCACCTTCTTCGAGAAGGTTTCAGCCATTAAAGCTTCTCCCAAGCTTTTGACGCGTCACCCAACGTCCTACAACCTCAACCAACTACAAATACACCTATATTAAGGGTTCTAAACATCCTAGAACCCGGAATCACCAATAAATTTCAATTAAAACCTAAGTTTCTCCAATTTACCATTTTTAGGGGTTTATTCGTTTTAACTCCCCAAAACCCGTTTTATCCACGAATACCCAACCCAAAATCATTAGGGTTTGTTATACCAACAATGATATGAGATATTTATGCATAAAAAAAAATAAAGCAAGTAAACACTTGCCTCGTGGATAAAATCCGACGACCTCGAGCCGAATCCCGCGGAGGCTGACCGGAATCTCCCCCTTTTTTTCCTCTTTTCTTCCTCCTCTCTCTCTTTCTCTTCTCTTCTTTCTCTTTTTCTCCCTCTCTTCCTCTTTATATATAGAGAAAAGGGTTTTACCCTTTAAAACCCAAAAACGACTCGTTTACCCAATTACGAGTTACTTTTACCTCTAAAATTACCCGAAACTCATTTTCGACAATCGGACACTCTTTTCCGACTATCTCGGCCATTCCGAGAATTATGGCGCAGTCGAAATTCCCATCCGAGGTACTTGACCGCAAATCACTATTCCAACCCAAAATAATTAAATGCGGTGTTCTACTCAAAATCTCACTTCTTTTGTCGCTATACTCCGTGGCGACATATAAATAAAATATCTCGACCTATATGGTCCCAAAATAATTTATAACACCCTTCGAAAATCATTAAATCCTCGAAAATCCCAGAAATCACTATTTCGAGAAATTCTCCAAATTCCAAATTATACTTAATAATGGGATTTAATCGTCTCCAAAAGGGCGGGTTATTACATTGAGGTCTTGGTGAGGCACAAAGATCTATAGGAGAAGATCCATATCTCTATGTAGAAACAATTGGATATCTATATAAAGTTTGAGGCCTTTAAGAAATATCTCTTCAAAGAACATCTAATCTGGTTTTGAAGCTTGTAATGCTGAGGTCCAAACACTATTTCCTGATGTTGACATCTTTGGTTTGTTTTATAAAGACCCTTAGTCAGATGAAGATAGCTCAGATGAAAAAGGTAGTGTTATTAATGACACTATTAAAGCCTATGCTCCCAAGGCCTAAGAAGAGGAACCCAAGGAAAAAGCCTCTGCCTCCATGCCATTATCAAGACCCTTAAAAAGTGAAGCCCTCTTGGATCCAAATAACCCCAAGCCTTGAGTGGATTTTAATGTAAGTTTTTATTTATGTAAACTATTGGTTGGTCGTGGCGCATTTCTTGCAATCTCCATTACTCATCCTTAACGAACAATAGTTTTTCAATCATGAAAATTTGTTTCTTTTATACTGCTGTTCTTTGCTCCAGTCTCCTCTTTATGCTTGCTTTACTTTTTTACTTTGTTAAGGAAGCTTTTGCACTATCTAAAGTTTGTCTGAGGTCTACCTATAGATAGTACTCCCTTAGCCTCCCAAGATTTCTTAGCACATCAAAGTAACTTGATTAGTGGATTTGATAAAGTAGATTTGAGGGTCCCGAGACCTTTGCCTTATACTCATGAAGCTATTGAAGTAAAGATTGAGGTTTTGCAATGGGTCAGTAGACCTGACAACCACAAAATATTTGGGATTTGTACTTTTTAGGACTGAGAGCCCAACATTTTTGTCCCAACTCTTATCCCCCACATTTTTTTAGAACTAAAGTCCAAAAAGTAAACCCATTAAGGGTCATAAGACCTTAGATTTGAAATTCGAACTTGAAATTTGTTCCATAATGGATCCTAAGATCTATAAAACATTTATAAACTAAGAGAAAATTGAGATAAAAAAGTATAGCTCTGTTGAGGGTCCTAAGACCTTAGAACCTATAGATATAATCAATTTTAAGCCCCCCCAAATGGGTCCTGACATCTCTGAGCTTAGATGTTTTGAATGCTGCAATCCCACAAAGGGCCCTAATGTCTCCTAACTTTGTATTTGGAAATGATGGAGTCCAATGAATAGGTTATAAGATCTTTAGACTTGATAAAATTTGAGACTTGAAGTCCCACAAAGGGTTAGAATACCTCTGAACATAGGTAAAGATTTAAATATGAAGTCCTTATAAGGATCCTGAGACCTTCGAACTTTGGGCCTTGTGCCTTTGCTTTGTTTTGAAACTGAAGTTATGTATTTTTTTTAACAATTATCCCCCGCCTCCCAATTTTTTTTTAAAAAAACAGAAGTTTTACTTAAGAAATTTTTGGGCTAAGGTTTATTTTATGACTTTATGGTAAAAAAGAAAGATTTGGTGCAAGGGAATTTCTTATGATGGGACGTTTACTAGTCCTTATACTCTAGCCTTTTAGAATTACAGATGAAAATATCAGTAATCCCTTTTAGTCTTTTTTTGGGTCCTTAGACATTTGACTAAGAATTTTACGTCATCTAAACTGTAGTCTTCTTTGGGGTCCTGAGACCTTTGAGTGTTATCTTAAGCAAAGGATGGAGTCCTTACAACTCGAAGCTTGGTTCCTAAGACCTTAGCTTAAAACCTAGATCCAAGGTTGGAGTCCTTGCAACTCTTTATTTTTGAGTCTTTAACTATGGTTTTAAGTTCTGAGCCAAGGCTAAAGTCCTTGCAACCAGGTTGGTGGGTCCTAAGACCTTAGTTTTTATATCCACAACTAAAGCTCCTTGTAGCTCTTAAAGAATACTTATTTTGAATACATTGTGACTAGAAAAAGTTTATTTTTTATTTCCTTAAAGTAGCAGAATATATTGTTTATAGTCACTTTGGGGGACTCCATATGTCCTCTACGGATTTTTTTTCCTTGATTCTCTCTCTTCACTTGTCCCCCAAAAGTGACTGCTCTCATTATGTGGAATTGGGGCATCGAATTCATCAATTCTATATCTAGGCTTTCTTAATGGAGCTCAAGCATTGGCAGTGGTGGAGCCAAGACCTTTGGCAGGACATCAGGGGAGCCTCCGAGGCTTTATCAAGACATATATTGGGCCTATGGAGGTATCAAGTGACCTATTATTTTCTTTCATGGAGGTGATGTATCATTCTTGGGCCTTCTTTTGATCCCCAAAGACTTCTTCTACCCATATGGGAGTAGGTAACCTCATCACTGGTCTTCGTGTTAAAATAACAACGTCTAAGTCATTGAGCGATGGTCTGCCCATGATCACATTGTATGTAGAGGGAAAGTCCATTACTTTGAGCTTATTCCATATAGTTTTACAACAATCCTTGGAACCAAGGGTGATAGGTAGAGTGACATACCCCAAGGAATATATCCGCTCTCCATTGAATCCCATGAGAGGGTGGTGACTAGTTTCATGTGCTTTGTGCTAAGGCCCATTGCCTCAACGGTGAATAAGAACAAGAAATCTACAAAGCTCCGTGTGTCAATTAGAACCCTCTCCATGTTAGCGTTTTGTAACAACCCACATTTTTATTTTAATTAAAAATGTAGAGTTGAATTATTTATGTATCAAAATGACATTTTTATTTTTCGTTGACAGATAAAATAATAAATTTTAAGTACTGAATAGACATATTTTTATTCTACACATATCAAATATCATTTTAATATACCAATTTATATTTAAATAAAAGATCTAAATTTAGTTTTGTTATATAATTACAAAACGAAACTTATAGGGTATAAAGTATAAATTTATAAAAAAGAAATTTAGGGGGTGAAAGTTGAAAAAGAAAAAAATAAAAAAAATATCTTGGAAACAAACAAAACAAGATGTCCTAGTGAACAAATAATTGTGGGTTATCTTATTTTAGTAACTACTGACAATCTTAACCTAGTGAACATGTTATTTTAATTCCAGTGACGTCATCATATTAATTATGGAATATTACTTCCAATGAATTATTGTTATATTTACCTGATGTCGCCTAAGTTTTTATCCTGAATAAATTATTGTTGATCTTAATCAACAAGACCTTTGTACCATACAATGTCATATTTGAAACCCTTACAATATTCGTTCTTTTCCTTATTTAGTAACTCAAGAAAATACAAAGAAGATGTGATAAATCAGAAAAAGACTCGAAACTAGCACCATGATACATCGGAACCTTTTAGTATTACCTATCGATTAGAATTACAAGATTTTTTTCTAATATTCATTATGTTTTCAATCTGTTGTGCCAAAATATTCCAAATCCAATACATGTCAACTTTATGACCACACTAACACCTTGCCTTTTGTAATTAAACCTCTTCCAGAACTTTAGACTCTCGTTACCTCATAACATTTAGCCTACTCTTGATTCTGTACAAGTTCTTAGATAACCAGTTAGTATCCATTCAAGAGAAATTCTTATTTACTCTTTATGATATCTTCTGTAAAAATACGATAAGAAATCGCAAGGTAAATTTAGGTAACAAGAGTCGAGATACATCTTCACCTAAGGAAATTTGAATTTAAGACAAAAAATGTCAAATGGAATTTTAAGAATTACAGATTCAAGTTAGCCACCAATCCCAAAAAATGAAATATTATAGCTAATGCTTTAAGCTGTAAACCAATCGGAAGATTTAACAACATAATTTTCTAAGATATTGTTGCTCCTATGAGAGAAAAATGATCTTCAACCAACCACGATCTTTTTAAGTTAACCTTATATCATTTCCTACCGGAACATGAGAAAGAAAATCTTAGGATAACCAGTCCGTGATCCCTTTATGATTCAACAACAAACCAAACGTAAAGACACGAGAGTTATCAAGTGATAGGAAAACAAGTCTTCGATTTAAAGATAGATTACATGTACACAATGATTTCTCCAACCTCTTTGAATCTCGAAATGGAAATATAAATCTTTCACTACTAATTTTGTAAGTTAATTACCTCGTACGTCCCAAAAATGCAATTCTGTATATGGAGGAAGTAGTCCGACTCACGAAATTTTCAGTTTTCTCCAGATGGAAACTGTTACATTGTTCGAAAAGTTCAGTATTAGGATTCGTGGTAATATTATTAATGTGAAAACCCCATCGATATACATAGAAGATTATATTACATCAAATATTTGAAAACGTATACGCTCCTTTAGATTATATATGCCATTTTAAATTATTAAATTTAAATTTAACATTGTCATGACCTAAGATTATCCTTCCTTGAAGAGAAAAATCACTTGCTAGTAAGGTTCCAGACATTATTACCTAGGACTTCAGTATTTGTATTCAATATACTTAAACTACTAGTATCCTCTTGTTGAACGATATCAGTGATAGTAACTTTTCCACATAGTTGTATAACTATATTTAAATTCCTTTTAGTAAACCCCATCCATCAATCTGGATATGACTAGAATAGTCCAAGGTACTTTAAAGAACCATTTTACCTTTATATGTTTATGGTAGATTCCCTTAGATGAATTTTACAATATTAGACACCATACCTATTGTGATCCTTTGTAAAACCATGCAAACTTGGGTACCGATTAAACTAATAAGCCTATTGGAAACACCCAAAAATATCATACATTACCTTTTGGCCTCATAAACAACAAATCCTACGTATGTATTATATTGGTAATTTAAAAGTAAGTAAACGTCACATTAAGATATCTGATATAGTTTCTCTCTGTGTCCTAAATTCTAAAGAAACTTCCTTACGAAATTATCAACTATATTGAAAAATTGATATATTTTCCCGATTAAACCAATACGTGACTTCACGACAATCATCTAGTAGTTCCCTAGATAGTCCGCTATCAATAAAAATGTCAGTAAGAGAAACCAACATTATACCGCAAGAAATTGAAATTTCTTTTATTAAAATTGGTAATTTTATTTCTTTATACGAAATCCTAAGTATTTTTGGGAACCTTTCACAATCCGATTATCATCAACTTCATAATAAGAGAGCCAAACTTTAACAGTTCGAGTATAAACTGTCGACCTACCTCCTTAAACGAACGTCTACTTCTACTTACCTATTACATGACTAAATATGAAACACTGTTACTTCGAGATTAGTGTACAACCTATGGTATCCTTTTAGCGATACTACCATCTTTATGATATGAGATTTTTATATGTAAATTAATTTCATATAATCGGGCGATACATAAAACTTCGTTATACGCGATACTTGCAAAGCTTGTAAAAATGCTGATAATTATAAAAAAAATCCCCTATTTCATCAATCCTGGTTACATCAATATTCATTATACAATTGTGTTGCGTGCCTTGAAAATCCCGAAAGAATGACTTTGTAAAGCCGTCACAGTTACATGATAAACCTACGAACCTTGAAATTAAGAATTATTATTTTAAATATACTATATACCCTAGACGAGAAAAGTATAGGAGTATTGAAAACCCTACAAATATAGGAATTTCGAGGATAATTTTTTTTAAGATAGGTAGATTGTAACAACCCATATTTTTATTTTTATTAAAAAATTAGAGTTGAATTATTTATGTGTCAAAATGACATTTTTATTTTTCGTTGACACATAAAATAATAAATTTTAATTACCGAGTAGATATATTTTTATTCTACACGTATCAAATATTATTTTAATATAACAATTTGCATTAAAATAAAAGAAACAAATTTAGTTTTGTAATGTAATTACAAAATGAAACTTATTGGGTATAAAGTATAAATTTCTAAAAATAAAATTTAGGGGGAGAAAGTTGAAAAAGAAGAAAATCAAAAATTGAAAACAGACAAAACTAGCCCCCCCATCTTTATCTATATTTGAAAGAAAAAGAAAAAAAAAATATCAATCGTCGTTTACTTGTTACGAAGTAAAGAATAAAATAAGAGAAGTTACGCTAAACCGCCACAAAGAAAGAAAAAAAAAAGAAAAAGGGGGTTTTAACATTACACCGCCCCATATGTTGTATTAAAAAAAAGGGATCTATGTACAAACCTAACTTTTCACGCTCCTACAATATTAAACACAAGCAAGTGGACCCAAAACAAAATAACAGACTTCTCTTTTTTCAGTCATATATATATATATATATATATATATCCGACTATATATGTGAGTATACAAATAAAAAAATAAAAAGATATATATGTATGGGTATTTTATCCGTACACTTATACACGTGTGTATATATATGTATATGTGTGTGTGTGTGTGATAACATACTATGTGGGTGAGTTTGTGTGTGTGGGGGGGGGGGGGGGAGGGTATTTAGTTTATAGATATAAACATATAGATATATAAATATATAAACATATATATCTACATATATGTTATTGTGTCTATATAGATTTAAAAAGTCCGACTCTCGTGCGAACCTAGTTTGCGGACCAGCTACTGTCCAAAATTTATCTGCGGACCACTTCGTCTTTTATATACTATTGTCTTTTTCCAAGATTTCTGGAAATATAAATTTCTATCCCAATAGATTCTAAAGTCTATTAAGCTTATTTTAAAATCTATTCTTAATTTGGAAGCCTAAGTGTAGAAGTTTAAGGGCTACTTGTTTGGCATCTACAGTCACTATCGTACTGGAATTCAGAATAGTGAGGATTATCTATATAAATATTTTCCTTTGGATATTTAGAAATTTCAAGAGGTTTTTAAGGAAAATATTCTAGTCTTAAATACCTTATTCAGTACTGAGGTTTTATTAATCTAGTTTCTTTATATATTCGATTAACAATATAAATTAGGTTGTCTTCTATAAATTCATCATCACAGTAGGATGACAAAAATCTACGATACATTCTAGGGGCAACTGTCTCTACATTTTTAGGAAGATAATGGATTCCTCATGCTCTAATTAAAATAGTTCTTGTTTCAGCTAACCATATTCGTCTAATGTATTTTAATACGTCTATAGTATCTTCAAGTATTCTAGTATATTCTTGGTATTTTTCTGGTCTTTAAAGTTCTTCTGCGAACTCTTCAGTTCTTAATTCTTGTCTAAAGAGATCACGGATCCATGTTCTAATTATTTCTATTCTGGGTACTTCTTGTACTAGCCACTCAATAATTTGGTCTATATATTTATAAGTACCACCTGCATAGGTTAAAACAGTTTCTATAAGTAATTTATCTTGAGGGTTTGCAAGAGTCCATTCTGGATTTTCTCTTGTTAAGTCTTGATTTTTTTGATTAACAAATGCTTAAAAGTCTGTAGTTATCTGAAGGCTAATGCAAATATTTTAAATTTCAATAATATGTAAAATAGTTAGGGGTTTGGTTCGAGTATATACATTCCTTCCGGTCTGCAATATCTTTATCTTTTTTCCTTTGTATCTTCAGTTTTGTTACTATTCTTCTCCGGTCTGGGCCTCCTGTAACTCTCTCTTTATGTGTCTCACCTCAATCCACTAGTTTGGCGTTGGTCCTGTTTCCTGCCTGTACACCACCATGATTAACGCCCACCTGGATAACGGCTCATGGCAAATCAACACCTAACGAAAGTTCAATAGTATAACACCTACGTGCTACACTAGAGGTTCCACACAATAATCCTCTATGAACAGAGAGTTGGAGAATAATAATAACTTAACATAAGAGATTTCTGGAAAAGAAAATACTTTTATTGCATAGCATAAGTAAATACAACTCTCCACTCTCCCCTAAATATGAGAGGTTTACTCACTCATGTACATATTACTCTCACTCTCTCTCTGATATTCTATTTCTCCACTCTGATCCCCCTTCTCCTTACACACTGGACGCTCACTTTTATAATCACAAGGGCACATACATTTGACTGGAGGCTAAAATCTAACTGATTAAAGAAATACAATAATTACAAAGTCTTTATTTAACAGAAAGCAAGTTTGTCTTCTTATCAATTATTCTGGAAGGTCTTGAGTCTATTTTTTGTAAAGAAGTTGTCTGGTGGCCCATGTAGGGAAGATTTATAACTTTGTCTTCTTCTAATAATGAGGAGGAATATTTTTTCTTTTTCAAAGAGGTCTAAATAATTGAGACTTCTGTCTAGAGTAATTCTTTGTATATGGTGGGGCCCTTCTCTGTCTCGTCCGTGTCTTCTTCTGCCTTGTCTTTGTCTGGTAGGGAATTATTATTGAAGAATTCATCAATGAGGCCTACCACTCTAAGGCTAGCTGTCAAAGCTATCTCTACCACGTCTTTTGATTCTTTCTTGAGCCTTTTGTTGAATGGCTCATCAACTTGGATAATGAGGTCTTCTTTATGGTATGCAGTGTACCATCTATCTTCACTTGTTAATAGCTCCATGATTTCTATCATTTCCATAGCTTGGGCAATCTGGAGTTTGGCCCTATCAACAGTTAGGTCTTTAGTCTCGTCTTCGGATACAATCTCAACATCTTCAAATGAATAATTGGAAAATCTAATAAGTCTAAATCCTTCAACTCTTATTCCTCTACAAGAACTTGGAGTAATTTGGTAGATCCTATAAAATAGGGGAAGAAAGTCTTATACCTTCTTGATGTACTCATGGACTATTTTTCCAAGAGCAATAGAGTCTTCTACAATCTTTATCTGGACGAGTCCAATGAACTCGTGGTCTGCTAAAGTTATCTGAGCCATATTTTCTTTTCTAAAAAGATAATTTTTTGGAACGTCTTTGAAGAAAGCTCTAATCATTAAGGCATATCCATTAATCTCGGATAATAACAGATTGAGATGTCAAATAATGCTATTAGCTTCCTTCTGATAGTCTTTTGAAATTGAAAGATTATTATGACCAAACGGTATAACAATCTTAGTCTTAAAGTTCTTTTTCTGATAACAAAAATTATCAGTTGGTCTAATTTTAGAGGATTCTCCAAGAGTCTGAGCATACATTTGAGTCTGGGGTCTAGGAGTATAAGTACTACTAAGTTGAGTAAATATAAGTCATTGAGTTCTCATGAATCTGGAAATAACTACCAAATTCTGTTTGAATTCTATCTATAGTCTATTCTTTACATTCCACCATACGACATCTATAAGAGTATTCTCATCATTTGAAAATTCTCGTTTCAATTTTATTAAGTCTAGGTATCTTTGGTCTGGTCTATATTGGGGAAAATACATCTTCCCAATGAGTCTATTCTGGGAAATAATTTCATGTCTAGATTTTCCAGGAGGAACAAGAATATCATTAAAGTTCTCCAGGATTGGTCTTTCCTGAGAGTCTTGAATATGAGCCCGTCTTTGATTTACACTAGCATTTGGTCTTAAGCGACTAAGACAGTCTGCAACATCTTATTTGTTTAGTCTACTTGTTCCAGAGGAACTTATTGTCTCTAAGTCTTCTGTTGGAAACATAAAACATGAAATCATATTAGTGTTAGAAAACATTAGTTCTCTTGGTATGAAGTCTGGAATGGTATTTTACTTCCCTTAATATGTATAACAGAGAAGTCATAACCATTAAGCAATTATTGCCATCTAATAAATCTATTAGTCCTTGATTTGGACAAATCCAAGTCTCTAAATTTTACTACATAAGAAGAGTCAGTATAAACAGTAAAAATTTTAGGTCTAAGAAAAAGCATATATTTTTCTATAGCCCTTACTATTGCTAGTACTTCTTTTTCATGGGTTGTATATCTTGTTTTCGAATCTGTAAAGGTTCCAAAACTATATCTACAAAGTCTCTTCTTTTTGGTCTGATGATCAATGGCAAAGTATACCGCTCCCCATTGTTTATCAGAGGAATCTTCTTCTAGTGTGAATTGATCTTCAACATTAGGCAGTTCAATTAAAGGGATGTTCTTGACTACTTCTTTAATTTGTCTTATAACTTCAAAATCATCTTTAGTCCAATTAAAAGGGTTAATCTTGTCTGTTCCTTTTAATTTGGAAGTTAGGCTTTGTCTTTTTGAAACAAGGTCTTTAATAAGGTTTGTAGCACAATTAAGCAATCCTAAAAATGATTTAATTGTTTTCTATCTTTAATTTGGTCTGGAAACTCAATAATCTTTTTAGTTATGTGTTTTGCTAAGGATATTTTTCCCTTATTAATATGCATTCCCACAAAATCTATTTTAGTCTAAAATAATTTCATTTTCTTTTTAGAAATAACAATATCATGTTTATCTAATTCTAAAATAATCTTCTTAAGATGGTCTACATGTTCTATCTCAGTCTTGCTAGCTACAAGAATGTCATCTATGTAAACATGACAAAATTCTGAATACGGTCTAAATATATTATCCATTGTTCTTTGGAATAATTGAGGAGCATTCAAGTATCCAAATGGCATTACTAACCATTCATATTTTCCTTGGGGCACACTAAAGGCTGTCCAAGTAATACTATATGGATATATATTTATTTGCTAGAAGCCTGATTTACAATCAAACTTACTAAATATAATTTTGTCTTCAAGTAGATTAATTAGATTATTTTTTTCTGGAATCAAACTCACAATTCTTATTAAGGTGTCTATAGTCTATGACCATACGTCTTTTTCCTATCTTTCGTTCAGACTCATTTGAACATAGAAGGCAAGGCTATTATGTCTACTTTTACTTTCTCTAATAATGTCTAGCTTAAGAATTTCATCTATGTCTTTTTTGAATTCTTCTCTATCTTCTCATGAATATCCTTTCTTATAGGTTCCACCATTAATAGTGGCATCTGGGTTAATAGAGATAATTTCCCAATAACTTTGATCTTTGTCCCACTTAGCAATGGGATTTTCTCCTAAAGTAGGTTCTGCTAATTGCCTAATCTTTTTTTTTCTGCTTCTATATACATTTTCTTTTATTTGGATATAGCTTGGACCTTTAATAAGGTCTGTTGGGTATGATCTAAAATTTCTTATTGTATAAGCGTTATTTGCTTATAACACTTTTGGTTTGGACACTTACATTATTTTTGGAAGGGTTTAGTTATTTATAGATCTTCTTGTTCGTGTGTAGGTCTAGGTCCACTATGCTTAGCTGAAAAACTCTGATGTTTTATTGGTCTATAATTGGGTTTGACCTGCATAAAGTCAAAGGCAGTCTATGATCTATTAAAGGGGCTTTAATATTAAATTCGTCTTTATCACTAATTAATATCTTTTCATTATACCGAGTATAAGGATGATATTTACTAATAAACTCTTATCCTAAAATTATGTTTCCTGTGAAACTAGGACGAGGATCCATTATCCAAAACCGATGATTAACAGTTTTGTTAGTCTGATTTCCTAATTTAAAATAAATAGGAATAGTTTGAAAATATAAGGTAAATGGTTGTCCATTAGCTACCGTACCATGGATCTCTTGATAACTGTCTAGAAAATAAGCTTTAGGGAAGGCGTTAGCCTTGCAAATACTCTGAAAGCATCCTGTATTTATAAAAGCTAAAAGTCTTTGAGGATAATCTTTGTGTTGTATAAATAATTCTATAAAACAAGCATGTGGATTAGTAGAAATTCCTAAATTATTCTTTTCTAAAATAGATATTCCTTTATGAGGTTTATCTACAAAATCTAATGATGTCAAATCTTCTGTACTACTATCAGAGCAGTATTCTCCTAAATCACAGGAAATTCCTTTTCCCTTTAAGTCTTTATTTTCTTGTAATCTTTTGGCTACATTTTTATCAATGTCTTGTTAATATGTTTTAATATCTTGGTCTATTTGAGCATGATACTGGTTAGTATAAATTTCTCTAAATCTAGTTCTCCGACAGTTTTCATGATAGTGTAATTGACAAAGAACACAAACCATAAATAATTCTGTTTGTATAGTCTCAAAACATTCTACACATCTAAAGTCTTTATTGCTACATTTCATTTGGAATGTGCAATAATGTTTTTCATTATAGTAACATCTAGGTATATATGTTAGTAACTCAGGATTACTAAATGCCCATCTTTTCTTTAAAAATGGGCTTAATATACATTTATACCAAGCTTCTTCAAAGTCTATATAATCTTCTTCTTGATCCTCTTGGTCAGTTTGTATCACATATAGGTCTAGAGTATCCTGAGAGTCTTCATACTTATCAGTATCACTATTATAGTATTCTCAATAAATATCTGTATATGCACTATTGTAGGTCCCCAAAAAATAACTTTTGCTTGAGCGGAATTAAGTTAAGGATGAATGCAAATCAACATTCTCTTTTTGAAAAACTCTTTTTCAATTTTATCAAACCAAGTTGTGAACAAATTTACTATGCCAATTTTATCTTGTTTAAGTTCTAAACATGCATCTAGGTGATAGGCAAGTAAAATAAAGTAAAGAGTACTCACAACGCCGGATGTACGAGAAAAAACCCAAAACGAGAAAAAACCTCGGACGGCCCAAGCCAGACAATCGCTATGAACAAAGGTTTTACAAAGACAAATTAGCCTTACTCAATGACTCGATCCCCACGGGTCTTGATGCTCCTTCTAATATTTTACTATTCTTCAATAGTACCCACGTAGAAATTCCATCTTCCATGATGCTTGTCCACAAAACTCGACTCCACGAATGCCTCGGTGTCCACCGATAAGGCTTGAGTTGTCTACGTTGTTGAACACGATTGTGACACCCCGCCTAATTAAATATTGGGGGATCACTCCTTTATTAAATTAAATCAAGGTAAATAGTTGGTTCATTCTCAGCATCACTGTCGATAAAAATAATTTTCCAATTTAACACCCTAAATAATTAAGCTAAGTGTCAAAACATTTTCATAAATAACTTTCCAAATTTTATTTAAAGAAAAAAATGTATTTATTTTATTAACAACATTCCAACAATTAAGAATCACATCACAAAAACCTGGAACACAAAATCCAATGAATATAATACATTCGACAATCGAATGTCCACATGCGAAAACTAAAGTCACAAATCCAAACTGAATAAAACCCATAGTAACAATACTGGAAATAACTAAAATACAAATATCCCAACAATAATGAAATAATGGAAAGGGTGACACATGTCCAATAAATGAGAATGCTAGAAGTGGAGTCAATAAAGGAAGCCGTCTACGCAAGTGACCTGCAACTCCCACCTAAGCTACAGCACGTTCCTCTCAAGGGATCCTAAGCAAGACGCCCCTGTGGCTGGGCACCTGAAATATATACATATATATACAAGAGAGAGAGAAAAAGAAACAGGTCAGAGCCCGAAAGTGTGTTTGATTTTAAAATATGTTTAGCAAGTATTTAAATTGATACAGGCCAATGCAACAACATATTAGAGCGTCACTCTCTTGAGAAATACTCACCTCTCTTCTAATGTGCACACCTATCGCACTAACCTTCCCAAGGGTTTATCTTATCATTTTATCATACTAACCTTCCCAATAATTTAGCGTATCTTAACTTACTCATAAGATTTCAAAACCGAACAATATTATTGTTTAGAAAGAATACTTCCAATTAACAGCCCAATTCTCGTTTTAACTTTTATTAATTTATAATGTTTTCCAGTGACATTTTATACTTTCACAAAACAAGTATTTACTATACGAGTCATCAACCATGTCCTACTTATCAAATCACAGTAGGCAGTTTAAAATTTCCAAATCTTATATATATATTAACTACTCGCATAATACATATAAAATAACAGCACTCACACATAAAACTATGGTGTGTGCATACTTCTACTATCCAAACCCCATACCACTCATATCAAGGGGAATACAAGTTCGGAATCACTCTCGAACTGTATTAACACATACACAAACAATATCGAGGCGAAGCATAGATTCCAAGTCTCTAAGAGGATGACACATACTCGCGTCTCTTAGGACCGTCTGAACTATCAATTCGATAGCCTGTACCAAGGATATCTATCTTCTAGGGTACAAGTCAATATCCCCCATAAAGGTCCCATCGAGATAAGACTGTCCCAGCGTGGTAACCTCAAGGATAACAAGTAGCGCGGTATGTTTTTCACATGTATATAATATATGTACACATAATCATATAAATATACCACTTTTATCATATTAATATAGGTTCCTCTCGTTACCCATAATTACAACATTTATCCTTAATTTCACATTATTAGTATTACGTATAAGGTTTCATCTCTAACCTTAACTCGAAGGGTTTTCTCACTTAATACGTGACATTCGTTGACTCTATCCCTCCAAGTGGGAAATTCAGTAGGTATACCTCTATTTACTATCGTAGCTATTCGCCGCATTCTCTCACTTGAAATACGTAGTTTCATAGCTCATTATATAATTATCCCAAAAACAAGATTCTCGTCTTATAATAAAGTTCCCAACACTTATTCAAATGTCCTACTGGTCTTTCCCATCTCCCAAAACATTTCATTAAGGATACCCAAGAATTATTTCACGATAAATTCAATTTAACTAAGTAAACAAGGGAAATAAGAGTCTGCCTGGAGGGGTCGATCGATCGAGGTCTGGGGCTCGATCGATCGAACCTTCGATCGATCGAAGCTCTAGGCTCGATCGATCGATCAAGCAGGTCTGCGAAAATTCTACAGAAATGCAGTTACGGGTTCTACCAAATTTCATCATCCAAAACCATGTTTTTCCATTCTAAACGTCCCAAAAATCCTACTACTATCATTATAACGTTATACCAGATGTTTTTAACGTAAAGCATGTGTATATCTAACATTAAACATGGATAATTAACTCAAAATTTCATCTAATCATTAAGAACCCTAGAGTTTTTCTTAATCAAGGTTCTAATCTGTTTTTACCAAAATTTCCTTCTAATATATCATCAAAATTTCGTGGGTTATATTCCTCTACATGGCAAGGATTCCAGAATTTCATATAAATCATTTCTACATGCATTTTCCTAACACAAATTGGGTGTTCTTCCACATTTATCATCTCTAATCAATCCTAAACCAACATGAAGATTGCATTAACGAAAATATGCAAGTTAAACACTTGCCTGGGATTTTTGGTATTCTGATTCACGGCTGATTTTGGTATGGCTGCGTTCCTCGTCTCGCGATCTACGCGGTGGTGGTGGCAGCGGTGCAAACCGGTGACTTTTTTGGCCTTGAATTGCCTTGGAGCTCTCTCCTCTCTTCTCCAATGGCCGTCACTTGATTTCTGGATATTCTAACCCTAAAAGCTAACCTAAATGGCTGATATAGGTTGCTAAATTTTGTGGGTTTAATTACCCAATTATGTAAAATGACTAAAATGCCCTCCCGGGGTACTAATTAGGCCTAAAAATGCCCCGAGACCCAAACTACACCCCCGAGTACACTTTTCTGACTATCTCGACCCTACCGGACGCGTTGACGCACTCAAAATGACCATACGGGCAACTTATAAAATATTCACTTTTTATTTAAAAAAATTAGTCCCGACGTGACACGAGCACGTTCCGACTTAAATTTCCGAAATCGTCATTTAATTCACTCATGACATTCAATATAACCAATATAATATATTACTTTGCTCATTAGTAATATTCAACCAATTTTCCCATAATTACTAACTCTCATCACGTTAATAATTATAACATAATTAATTTCCGAATTTTTATTAAATAAATCATTCACGTTAAATTTAATAAATCCCCAATTAATATAGTATAAAAAAATACGGGGTATTACATACTTCCCCCCTAATAACGGAATTTCGTCCCAAAATTCGGAAAATAAGGCATAGCTGGTAAAAACAACTCTGGATATCTCTCGCACATATCTGCGTCACGCTCCCAAGTGGATTCCTCCACATTATGATGCTCCCACTGGACTCGCACAACTGGAACTATCTTCGACCTCAATCTCCTCTCACTATAGTCTAGAATAGCCACTGGTCTCTCTTCGTAAGAGCTATCAGACTGTAAGTCTATCTCATCTATTGCAATGTGAGTATGGGCCATATCATCCCGAAGATATCGTCTCAACGACGAGATGTGGAATACATCGTGGATGCGATGTAAATGTTCTGGCAGTCCCAACCTGTATGCGACCGACCCAATCCTCTCGATGATGGGAAATGGTCCCACGTACCTCGGAGCCAACTTCCCCTTCTTCCCGAACCTCATCACTCCTTTCATAGGAGATACACGCAATAACACTTGATCTCCCACATTAAACTCCTGGAAGAACCGTTTTGCATCGGCGTAGCTCTTCTGCCTGTCCTGGGCTACCCGAATACGACTCCTGATTATCTCAATCCTCGCTAAGGTCTCCTGAATCACTTCTGGTCCTAGCAATTTGTTGTCCCCCACCTCGAGCCAACAAGTTGGAGAACGA
Organism: Sambucus nigra; assembly: GCA_949130495.1. NCBI lineage: Eukaryota > Viridiplantae > Streptophyta > Magnoliopsida > Dipsacales > Adoxaceae > Sambucus > Sambucus nigra. Next base: position 155,126,686 of record OX422218.1, read on the forward strand.
CAAGGCCTGCCATACAAAGCCTCAAATGGAGCCATACCAATCGTAAACTGATAAGAGTTATTATAAGCAAACTCTACCAGTGGAAGATGTGGTTCCCAACCTCCTCCAAAATCGAGAACACACATGTGTAGCATATCTTCTAACATATGATTAGTACGCTCTGTCTATCCGTGTGTCTGTGGGTGGTAAGCTGAACTCAACCTCAACTCAGTACCCATAGCTTCCTGAAAGCTTTCCCAAAAATGTGACACGAAAATCTTGTCCCTATCTGACACAATATTAAGGGGCACCCCGTGTAATCTAACAATCTCCACGATGAACAACTGAGCATACTGACCCGTGGTATAATCTGTCCGCACCGGCAGAAAATGAGCCACCTTGGTCAAACGGTCTACAATCACCCAGATAGAATCGTGGCCCCGCTGTGATGTAGGAAACCCCGTAATAAAATCCATGGAAATACTCTCCCACTTCCACACGGGTACTTCCAATGGCTGAAGCAATCCTGACGGTTTTTGGTGGTCCACCTTTACCAGTTGGCAGGTAGAACACTTGGACACGAACTCAGCAATGTCCTTCTTTATCCCACTCCACCAGTATTGCCTCCTCATATCCTGGTACATCTTATCTCCTCCAGGATGTACTGCAAATCGGGACCCATGAGAGTGAGTCATCACTGCATGACGTAATTCTGCTCCTTCTGGAACCACCAATCTCCCATTAAACCGTAGACCTCCATCAGAACTAACAGAATAGGACTCAGCACCCTCGGCTAGAAGTCGCACAATCTGCTCCTGGCAAAACGGGTATGTGGTATGTGCCTGTATCACCCTCGTAACAATCTCGGGTGTGACTGACATCACGAATATGAAAGAACGTGCCACTACGTCCTGGTGACCCAACTCCTTCCACTTTGCTTTCTAGACATCCACTACTTCGTCTACCGGTCTACGACTCAACGCATCAGCAACTACGTTGGCCTTTCCCGGATGATACTGTATATCGAACTGGTAGTCCTTCACAAACTCTAGCCATCTGCGCTGACGCATATTCAGCTCTCGCTGAGTGAACAGGTACTGCAATGACTTGTGGTCTGTGAACAAACGGAATTTCTCACCCAATAAATAGTGCCTCCATATCCTTAAAGCAAAGATGACCGCTGCTAACTCCAGGTCGTGGGTGGAGTAATTCTTCTCATGCGGCTTAAGCTTGCGGGAAGCAAAAGCTATAGCCTTCTCCTCCTGCTGGAGTACTCCTCCAAGACCCCGTAAAGACGCATCGGTGTAAACCAGGTATTCCACACCCGGTTTCGGTAAAGCAAGGACTGGCGCTGAAGTAAGCTTGTCTTTCAACTCGTCGAAAGCCAATTGACAAGCGTCATACCAAACATATGGTACCCCTTTGCGAGTCAGATTCGTCAATGGACCCGCTATTTTGGAGAATCCCCGAATGAATCTCCTGTAGTATCCGGATAATCCCAAGAAACTACGCACTTCTGTCGGTGTCGTGGGATGTCCCCACTCCCTCACCGCTGACACTTTGCTCGGGTCAACTGCTATCCCCTGCTCAGAAACAACATGGCCCAAGAACTATACTTCTCGCAACCAGAATCCACACTTCTCGTACTTAGCATACAACTGATGCTCACGTAGAGTCTGAAGAACCTGCCTCAAGTGCTCGGCATGCTCCTCCTCAGAGTGTGAATATATCAAGATGTCATCTATGAAGACGATGAAAAACTGATCTAAGAACTCTCTGAATACTCGGTTCATCAAGTCTATGAAAACGGCTGGAGCATTTGTGAGTCCGAACGGCATCACCCTGAACTCATAGGACCCATATCTCGACAAGAAGGCAGTCTTTGAAACATCCTGCTCTCTAATACGTAACTGATGGTACCCCGACCTCAGATCTATCTTCGAAAAGAAAGTTTCTCCCCTTAGTTGGTCAAACAGATCATCGATTCGAGGTAACAAATATTTATTCCGTATCGTGACCTTGTTCAGCTCCCGGTAGTCCACACACAATCTCAGTGAACCATCCCTCTTCTCTACAAACAAGACTGGAGCGCCCCAATGTGAGGTACTCCTACGAATGAAGCCCTGACCTAAAAACTGCTCTATCTGATCTCGTAGCTCTCGTATCTCTGCCGGAGCCATACGGTACAGTGCGCGTGCTATAGGTCTCGTATCTGGCAATAAATCTATAACAAAGTCTATCTCAGGACTGGGTGGTAGGCCTGGTATCTCCTGAAACACATCAGAATACTCCCTGACAACAGGGATCGAATCTAAGGGAATCACAACCTCCTTAGAGGTATCCTCCTTTATGTAATACAAATGAGCGCTCAAACCTCCCTCTGGGCGAGGCATCGCCACTACAAACATCTCTTGCCCCGGAATGGCAAAAATAATGCTCCCACCGAAGCAATCAATCATGGCTCTATAAACTGCGAGCCAATCCATACCAATAATCACATCATGCTCGTGCATGTCTAAGACTGACATGTCTGCAGGTAATACCAAGCTACCAATCTCTACCCCCACTCCCCGGCATATAAAGAAAATAAGTGACCCACTCCCCAGTGGTGAGTCGACACACGTCACGGTGCTCTCTGCTGTGGTTAACAACCCTAAGGACTTCACAAAATGCGTAGCTATAAAATAATGCATTGCCCCCGTATCAAACAAAACCCGACCCATAGTACCATGGATAGGAAACATACCCTCAATCACGGGTGGTGCCTGTGGAGCTGCTGCCTGGTGGACGTTATAGACACGTCCATACTGTAATTGCCCCTTGTTGTACTGGAGCCACTGGAATGGCTGGTAGGGCTGGCACCTGGGCTGGAGCTGGGAGGGCAGGTGGGAAAAGTGGTCTCTGCTGCTCATTTCGGGCTCCCTGCTGCTGTGGGGCCCTATCGCCCTCTGGGCAATCCTGGCGCCTATGGCCATGTTTACCGCACCAAAAGCATCGGCCTTTGAAGTTACCTCCCCTCTGACCTTGCTGTCCACGGCCCTGCTGGCCGTTACCTCCACGCCACTGGCCTTGTTGGCCCTGATGTGTACACTGTTGGCCTTGCTGGCCCTGTTGCTGTCCCTGTGGTCGGTGTTGGCCCTGCTGGCCCTGCTGATTAGGCTGGCCCTGATGGCCCTACCTGAAACCCCCGAATCCCTGCCTAGAATCACCTGAATGGAATCGCTTAGCAGGGTCCCCCTGATGGGAACTCTGCTCGTGCTGACGAGTCTGTCCATGAGATGGTGCCCCACTGGCACTATTACCCTCGGTCCTGCCCTGCTGGCTGGACTCCCCTGCTCTCTTGCTTCCCTGCAGATGGAAGCGGTGATCCTGGCAATGTAGTAACGCTGCATTGAGTACATCAGTGAAAGTACTCAGGGATAGATTTCCAATAAGGTGCTGACGGATCCTCCAAGCTAACCCGTCGACAAACAGCAAAATCTTCTTGCTCTCAGTAGGTGCCTCATCTGGCACAATTGTGAGAAGTCTCGTGAACTCCTCCTCATACTCAGCTACAGTAAGGTTCTCCTGCTTCAGATTTAGTAATTTTTGCCTCATCTCAATCTGCACTGCGGGTGGAAAATACTTGGGGTCAAACCGCTCCCAAAACAACTGAATAGGGATCGTGTCCCTCTCCTCCAAAGTAGTAGTGGACTCCCACCACTGTAATGTGGGTCCCACCAGCTTAAAGGAAGCCAATAACTGCTTTTTCACATCATTGCACTCATACATACGGAGGTGCCGCTGGATGTCCTTCTTCCATTGGCTAACTGTAATAATATCGGAGCTACCAGAAAACTCAGGGGGATGCGCTTTCCGAAAAGCATCCCGAACCTGCTCCCATGCAGATGGAAGCTATGCTGGTACTGGCGCCACTGCCTGAGCCTGGGGTGGAGCCTACTGAATCACCGCTATTGCGGCATTCACTGCTTGAGCAACAATGGCGGCTACTTCGTTTGCATTCATTGTGCCTGGTGCCGGAGCTGCTGGCTGCTCGGCTTGGGCACGCCTATCTTTCGGAGCACGTCTCGGGGGCATCTGAAACGTGAACAAGTTTATTAGTCTACAGTTATCATCAAATCTCAAATAGCTGAAGACTTTAACGTAAAAGCAGGAATACAACAATCCTAAAAATAGGGCTCTATAGCAATAACGTTAAGCTGAAAGAGAAATAAGCCATACAGATCCTATGGACACTAGAACCTGATGCTCTGATACCACCTGTGACACCCCGCCTAATTAAATACCGGGCGATCACTCCTTTATTAAATTAAATCAAGGTAAACAGTTGGTTCATTCTCAGCATCACTGTCGATAAAAATAATTTTCCAATTTAACACCCTAAATAATTAAGCTAAGTGTCAAAACATTTTCATAAATAACTTTCCAAATTTTATTTAAAGAAAAAAATTTATTTATTTTATTAACAACATTCCAACAATTAAGAATCACATCACAAAAACCTGGAACACAAAATCCAATGAATATAATACATTCGACAATCGAATGTCCACATACGAAAACTAAAGTCACAAATCCAAACTGAATAAAACCCATAGTAACAATACTGGAAATAACTGAAATACAAATATCCCAACAATAATGAAATAATGGAAAGGGCGACACATGCCCAATAAATGAGAATGCTAGAAGTGGAGTCAATAAAGGAAGCCGTCTACGTAAGTGACCTGCAACTCCCACCTAAGCTGCAGCACGTTCCTCTCAAGGGATCCTAAGCAAGACACCCCTGTGGCTGGGCACCTGAAATATATACATATATATACAAGAGAGAGAGAAAAAGAAACGGGTCAGAGCCCGAAAGTGTGTTTGATTTTAAAATATGTTTAGCAAGTATTTAAATTGATACAGGCCAATGCAACAACATATTAGAGCGTCACTCTCTTGAGAAATACTCACTTCTCTTCTAATGTGCACACCTATCGCACTAACCTTCCCAAGGGTTTATCTTATCATTTTATCATACTAACCTTCCCAATAATTTAGCGTATCTTAACTTACTCATAAGATTTCAAAACCGAACAATATTATTGTTTAGAAAGAATACTTCCAATTAACAGCCCAATTCTCGTTTTAACTTTTATTAATTTATAATGTTTTCCAGTGACATTTTATACTTTCACAAAACAAGTATTTACTATACGAGTCATCAACCATGTCCTACTTATCAAATCACAGTAGGCAGTTTCAAATTTCCAAATCTTATATATATATTAACTACTCGCATAATATATATAAAATAACAGCACCCCACATAAAACTATGGTGCGTGCATACTTCTACTATCCAAACCCCATACCACTCATATCAAGGGGAATACAAGTTCGGAATCACTCTCGAACTGTATTAACACATACACAAACAATATCGAGGCGAAGCATAGATTCTAAGTCTCTAAGAGGATGGCACATACTCGCGTCTCTTAGGACCGTCTGAACTATCAATTCGATAGCCTGTACCAAGGATATCTATCTTCTAGGGTACAAGTCAATATCCCCCATAAAGGTCCCATCGAGATAAGACTGTCCCAGCGCGGTAACCTCAAGGATAACAAGTAGCGCGGTATGTTTTTCACATGTATATAATATATGTACACACAATCATATAAATATACCACTTTTATCATATTAATATAGGTTCCTCTCGTTACCCATAATTACAACATTTATCCTTAATTTCACATTATTAGTATTACGTAAAAGGTTTCATCTCTAACCTTAACTCGAAGGGTTTTCTCACTTAATACGTGACATTCGTTGACTCTATCCTTCCAAGTGGGAAATTCAGTAGGTATACCTCTATTTACTATCGTAGCTATTCGCCGCATTCTCTCACTTGAAATACGTAGTTTCATAGTTCATTATATAATTATCCCAAAAATTAGATTCTCGTTTTATAATAAAGTTCCCAACACTTATTCAAATGTCCTACTGGTATTTCCTATCTCCCAAAACATTTCATTAAGGATACCCAAGAATTATTTCACGATAAATTCAATTTAACTAAGTAAACAAGGGAAATACGAGTTTGCCAGGAGGGGTCGATCGATCGAGGTCTGGGGCTCGATCGATCGAACCTTCGATCGATCGAAGCTCTAGGCTCGATCGATCGATCAAGCAGGTCTGCGAAAATTCTGCAGAAATGCAGTTACGGGTTCTACCAAATTTCATCATCCAAAACCATGTTTTTTCCATTCTAAACGTCCCAAAAATCCTAATACTATCATTATAACGTTATACCAGATGTTTTTAACGTAAAGCATGTGTATATCTAACATTAAACATGGATAATTAACTCAAAATTTCATCTAATCATCAAGAACCCTAGAGTTTTTCTTAATCAAGGTTCTAATATGTTTTTACCAAAATTGCCTTCTAATATATCATCAAAATTTCGTGGGTTATATTCCTCTACATGGCAAGGATTCCAGAATTTCATATAAATCATTTCTACATGCATTTTCCTAACACAAATTGGGTGTTCTTCCATATTTATCATCTCTAATCAATCCTAAACCAACATGAAGATTGCATTAACGAAAATACGCAAGTTAAACACTTGCCTGGGATTTTTGGTATTCTGATTCACGGTTGATTTTGGTATGGCTGCGTTCCTCGTCTCGCGATCTACGCGGTGGTGGTGGCGGCGGTGCAAACCGGTGATTTTTTTGGCCTTGAATTGCCTTGGAGCTCTCTCCTCTCTTCTCCAATGGCCGTCACTTGATTTCTGGATATTCTAACCCTAAAAGCTAACCTAAATGGCTGATATAGGTTCCTGAATTTCGTGGGTTTAATTACCCAATTATGTAAAATGACTAAAATGCCCTCCCGGGGTACTAATTAGGCCTAAAAATGCCCCGAGACCCAAACTACACCCTCGGGTACACTTTTCAGACTATCTCAACCCTATCGGACGCGTTTGCGCACTCAAAACGACCATGCAGGTAACTTATAAAATATTCACTTTTTATTTAACAAAATTAGTCCCGACGTGACACGAGCATGTTCCGACTTAAATTTCCGAAATCGTCATTTAATTCACTCATGACATTCAATATAACCAATATAATATATTACTTTGCTCATTAGTAATATTCAACCAATTTTCCCATAATTACTAACTCTCGTCACGTTAATAATTATAACATAATTAATTTCCGGATTTTTATTAAATAAATCATTCACGTTAAATTTAATAAATCCCCAATTAATATAGTATAAAAAAATACGGGCTATTACAACGATGTTCGTCGCTTCTCCACCGTAAAACCAACAATCACAAGTGTTCAATGATGAACAAACCAAACTTGGTGCATCAAGGATCACATAAACATTTGATAATGAAAGCTTTGATCTTTTCAAACTCTAAGGATGTTGTAATACCCTATATTTTTACGTCTTTTAAATTTTGAGGGATTTATTAAATTTAATTAGAGATATTAATTTAATATTAATCCAGAAAACCATTCAAATACTTACTAGCGTGATGAGAGTTAGTAATTATTGGAATTTTGTTGTAAATTACTTTATGGGTAAAGTAAGAGGTGTAATTGTATTTAGTAAAATTATCACGAGAATCTAATTTGATAACTTTGGAAATTTATCGAGACGCGCTTGTGTCGTGTCGAGATTAAATTCGAACTATTAAAAGTGAATAAATTATAAGTCACCCGTATGGTCATTTTGAGTGCGCCAATGTGTCCGGAAGGGTCGAGATAGTCAAAATAATGTACCCGGGGGTTTAGTTTGGGTCTCGGGGCGTTTCTAGGCCTAATTAACATCCCGAGAGGGCGTTTTAGGCATTTTATATTTTTGGGCATGGAAACCCACGATTTTTCTAAGGTTATATCAGATGGTAGGAGTCATCTTCTAGGGTTAGAAGAACCATAAACCATAGATGGCCATTGGAGAGGAAGAGGAAGAGCTTTCCAAGGAGTTCTAGGCCAAGAACTCCACCGTTTGCACCGCCGTCGCCGCCAAACGTTAGATCGTGCAACGAGGATCACAACCACGCCAATATTTTCCACAAATCTGAATCAAGAAATCCCAGGCAAGTATCTATCTTGCTCTATTCAGTTAATGCTTCAATATATTAGTCTAGGATTGATTAGGACTTGTTTTTGTGAAAGAAAAACCTAGTTTGGAGACTCAAAATTGCATGATGTATAGGTAAAAGACTTATTTTGGAATTAAAATTCACATGTAGAGGTTGAACCATGAAATTGCATTAAGTTAGGAGTATAAAATATGGTAAAAGAATGGGAAGAAATTAAACAAAGAAAATATTAGGGTTCTTGATATTTTTATGGATTTTACCCCTCTTAATTCGTTATACATGATGAAAATTTGCATGCCTTACGTAAAATACCACTTATTTGAGGATATAACACTTGTAGTATAAATTATTGGGAGTTTGGAAGACAAATATATTGGTTTGGATGATTTTGGAAGAAGAAACCCGTAACTAGAAATTATGCAGTTTCGTCATACCTGCTTGATCGATCGATCGACCCAGGAGCATCGATCGATTGACGCATCGATCGATCGAGCACCTGCCATCGATCGATCGACTCCTCCTGGAAAACTCAAATTCCCCTTTTTAAATAGTTGGTTCTCACTTGAATTAATAGAAATTCTTGGACATTATTGTTAAAATACTTTGGGAGATAAAGAAGACCAGTAAGGCTTTATAAAAATGGAACCCTTAACGTAAGACGAGATTAATATTTAACAAAGGTGTTTTACACTTAAGAAAATGGGAACATGTGTTTAAAGGGTGAGACTCGTAAGAAAGTTACGTTGAAAAATAAATGAGGACCTACTGAAATTACACTTTGGGAAATAGGAATTCACGAGTGTTACGTAGTAAGTTGAAATAATCCCATAAATAAGAAAAAGAGACAAACCGTTATACGAGATAATCTAGTAATGTGGAATGAGAATAAATATCATAAGTATGGGTCGTGGGTGTACCTAAATATAAAATGGGAATAGTAGTATACATATATGACTGTATTTGTGTATATACTATATACGTGTAAAAATCATGCCCGCGTGCTATCACTGAGGTTACCGCACTGGGACAGTCTTATCTCGATGGGACCTTTATGGGGGATATTAACTTATACCCTAGAACATAGGAATCCTTGGTACAAGCTATCGGATCGATAGTCAGACGGTCCTAAGAGACGTGAGGGTATGTGCTGACCTCTTAGTGACTTGGAACTATGCTTCACCTCAATTTGTATGTGTTTTATGTTAATACAGTTCGAGAGTGATTATGAACTAGTATTTCCATTAGTACGAGTGATACGGGGACTTGATAGCAGAGTATGCCAGCACCATAAATTTATGTGGGGTGCCGATTATATATATATATATATATATATATATATATATATATATATATATATATATATATATATATATAAACTCAAAATTTGGGAACTATCTACTATGACTAAAGGTAGGTAAGAAATGAATAACTATTTCAACTTGGGTATATGTGTTTGAAAACGTGTGAAGCAAAACTGAGAAACTTTATAATTAAATGAGGTTATGTGAGAACTTTGCTTTTAAAATTAAATCTCTTAACAACTAGAAATTGTCGGCATGAGACCTTGTGAGCAACTTAAGATAGGCTAAACTACTGGGATAAATAGTGCGATAGGTGTGCACATTAGAAGAGAGGTGAGAATTTCTCAAGAAAGTGTTGCACACTAATATGATTATTGCCTTAGCCGGTAAGCATTTTAAATACTTGCTAAACTAATTTTTAAATTGTTTTACAATCGGGCTCTGACTTGTTGCCTATTTTTTCTCTCTCTTGTATATATATGTATATATTGCAGGTGCCCAGCCACAGGGGCATCTCGCATAGGATCTTTTGGAAGGAACGTGCTGCAGCTTAGGTGGGAGTTGCAGGCCTCTTGCTTAGACGACCTCATTATTGATTCCACTTCTAGTTTTATTTTATCCAGTTGGTCATGTGTCGCCCTTTTTCCATTATTCAGTTGGTTTTATCAGAGATTCTGATTGTCTATTTTCAGTATTTATATTTTGGGATTGTTACTGTCAGGATGTTTTCCTTCGAAGTTTTCATATTGGAATTGTTTAGTTGATTGCTTATATTACTTGGATTATTTTCCAGTCTTGTTACTGTGGGATTTTAAACTATGGATTATGAAAAGGTTTAAACATTGGTTTTAAATTAAATTTGGAAAATGATGTTTTAAAAATGGTTATGTCACTTAGCATAATTATTTAGGGTGTTTAATTAGAAACGTTATTTTTGCGACAGTGATGCTAAGAATGAACCAACCGTTCACCTTGGTTATAATTTAATAAAAGACTGATCACCCGGTATTTAATTAGGCGGGGTGTCACAGGTGGTATCAGAGCATCAGGTTCTAGTGTCCTTTAGGATCTGTACGGCTTATTTCGCTTTCAGCTAGCGTTCTTGCTATAGAGCCCTATTTTTAGGATTGTTGTATTCTTTCTTTTACGATTACGTCTTCAGCAATTTAAGATTTGATAATAACTGTAGACTAATAAATTTCTTTTTATTTCAATTGCCTCTAAGACGCGCAGCCAAGGATAGGCGTTCCCAAGCCGAGCAGTCAGCAGCTCCGGCTCAGGGAACGATGAACGCAACCGAGGTAGCCGCTATCGTTGCTCAGACGGTGAATGCCGCACTAGCGGTAGTGCAACAGGCTCCACCCCAGGCTCAGGAAGTGGCGCCAGTACCGACACAGCTTCCTTCTGTATAGGAGCGGGTTAGGGATGACTTTCAGAAGGCGCATCCCCCGAAGTTTGCGGGTAGTTCGGATATCATTGTAGCCAGCCAATGGAAGAAGGATATCCAGAGGCATCTACGCATTTACGAGTGCACGGACGTGCATAAATAGCTGTTGAATTCCTCCAAGTTAGTGGGGGCCGCTTTGCATTGGTGGGAATCCACCACCACCTTGGAGGAGAGGGATACTATTACTATTCAGTCATTTTGGGCGCGATTTTATAGCAAATACTTTCCATTCGTCGTGCAGACTGAGATGAGGCGGAAGTTACTAAATTTGAAACAGGAGAATTCGACTGTTGTTGAGTACGAAGAGGAGTTCAAAAGGCTTCACACTATAGTTCCAGATGAGGCACCCACTGAGGGGAAGAAGATACTGTTATTTATAGACGGGTTGGCTTGGAGGATCCGTTAGCATCTCATAGTCAATCTATCACTGAGTACCTACACGAACATACTCAATGCTGCTTTATTACACTGCCAGGATCACCGCTTCCACCTATAGAGAAGCAAGCGAGCAAGAGAGTCCAGCCAGCAGGGCAGGACAGATGGTAGTGGTGCTAGTGGAACCCCAACATCTCAAGGGCAAACTCGTCAGCATGAGCAGAGTTCCCATCAGGGGACCCTGCCAAGCGGTTCTCATCAGGTGACTCCAGGCAGGGATTTGGGGGATTCAGGAAGGGCCAACAGGGCTAGTCTAATCAGCAGGGCCAGCAGGGCCAACATCGTCAGCCGTAGGGTCAACAGAAGGGCCATCAGGGCCAACATCATTTTCAGCAGGGCCAACAGGGCCAATGGAGGGGTGGTAACGGCCAGTAGGGCCATAATCAGCAGGGACAGATGAGAGGGAATTTTAGGGGCCGACGCTTCGGGTGTGGCAAAAATGACCACAGGCGCCATGATTGTCCAGAGGGAGATAGGGCCCCACAGCAGCAGGGTGCTCGTAATGAGCCACAGAGGGCACTTTTTCTAGCCGCCCTCCCAGCACCAGCTCAGGCCCCAGCCCTACCAGCCATTCCAGCAGCTCCAGTGTAGTAGGGGAAGTTACAGTACGGATGTGTCTATAACATCCACCAGGCAGCAGCTCCTCAGGCGCCACCCGCGATTGAGGGTACGTTTCCAATCCATGGTACTATGGGTTGGGTTTTATTTGATACTGGGGCGACACACTGTTTTATAGCTACTCACTTTGCAAAGGCCTTAGATATGCATGAATACGACGTTATTATTGGTATGGATTGGCTCGTAGTATACAGAGCCATGATAGATTATTTCGGTGGGAGTATTGTCTTTGCCATTCCGGGGCAGGAGATGTTTGTAGTGGTGATGTCTCGCCCAGAGGGGGCTCTACCACTAATTTGTATTACATAGAGGAGGATAGTTCTAAGCAGGTCGTGATTCCATTAGACTCGATCTCAGTCGTTCATGAGTATTCTGATGTATTTCAGGAGATACCATGCCTACCCCCCAGTCGAGAAATAGATTTTGTCATATATTTATTACCGGATACTCGACCAATAGCACGCGCTCCATACCATATGGCTCCGACGGAAATGTGAGAGTTACGAGATCAGATAGAGCAGCTGTTAGGCCAGGGCTTCATTCGTAGGAGTACCTCACCTTGGGGCGCTCCAGTGTTGTTTGTGAAAAAGAGAGATGGTTCACTGAGACTATGTGTGGACTACCGGGAGCTGAACAAGGTTACGATACGGAACAAATATCCGTTGCCCCGAATCGATGATCTGTTTGACCAGCTGAGGGGATTAACTTTCTTTTCGAAGATAGATTTGAGGTCAGGATACCATCAGCAACGTATTAGGGAGCAGGATGTTTTGAAGACTACTTTCTTGACAAGATATGGGTCCTATGAGTTCATAGTGATGCCATTTGGACTAACAAATGCTCCAGCCGTATTCATGGACTTAATGGACCAAGTATTCATAGAGTTCCTGGATCAGTTTGTTATCGTCTTCATAGATGACATTCTGATATATTCACACACTGAGGAAGAGCATGCTGAGCACTTGAGACAGGTCCTTCAGACTCTACGAGAGCATCAATTATATGCTAAGTACGAGAAGTACGGATTCTGGCTACGGGAAGTGCAATTCTTAGGACATGTTGTTTCTAAAATGGGGATAGCGGTTGACCCGAGTAAAGTGTCAGCGGTGAGGGAGTGGGGACACGACACCGATGGAAGTGCGTAGTTTCTTAGGGTTAGACGGGTACTACAGGAGATTCATTCGAGGGTTCTCCAAGATAGCGAGTCCATTGAGGAACCTGACTCGCAAAGGGGTACCATATATTTGGGACGATACTTATCAATTGGCTTTCGATGAGTTGAAAGACAAGCTGACTTCGGCACCAGTCCTTGCTTTACCCAAGCCGAGCGTGGAGTATCTGGTTTACACCGATGCCTCCTTACGGGGACTTGGAGGAGTACTTCAGCAGGAAGAGAAGGCTATAGCTTTTGCCTCTCGCAAGCTTAAGCCGCACGAGAAGAATTACCCCACCCACGACCTAGAGTTAGCAGCGATCGTCTTTGCATTGAGGATATGGAGACACTACTTATTAGGGGAGAAATTCCCCTTGTTCACAGACCACAAGTCACTGTAGTACCTGTTCACTCAGCGAGAGCTGAATATGCATCAGCGTAGGTGATTAGAGTTTGTGAAAGACTATCAGTTCGACATATAGTACCATCCGGGGAAGGCCAACGTAGTTTCTGATGTGTTAACCCATAGACTAGTGGACGATGTAGCAGACATCTGGAAAGCAAAGTGGAAAGAGTTGGGGTACCAGGATTCAGTAGCCTGTTCATTCATATCTGCCATAATGGTGACACCCGAGATCGTTACGAGGGTAATAAAGGCACAGATAGCAGACTCATTTTTCTAGGAGCAAATTATATGGCTTTTAGCTGAGGGTGCTGAGTCCTACTTAATTAGTTTCTATGGAGGTTTGAGGTTTAATGGGAGATTAGTAGTCCCAGAAGGAGCAGACTTACATCACGCAGTGATGACCCAGTCTTACGGGTCCCGATTTGCGGTGCATCCAGGGGGAGATAAGATGTACCAGGATATGAGGCGGCAATACTGGAGGAGTGGGATGAAGAAGGACATAATCGAGTTCGTGTCCAAGTGTTCTACTTGCCAGATGGTAAAAGTGGACCACCAGAAACCGTCAGGATTTCTTCAGCCGTTGGAAATACCCACGTGGAAGTGGGAGAGTATTTTCATGGATTTCATTACGGGGTTGTCTACATCACAGCGGGGCCACGACTCCATCTGGGTGATTGTGGACCGTTTGACCAAGGTATCTCATTTTTTGCCAGTAAGGACCGATTATACCATGGGCCAGTATGCTCAGTTGTTCATTGCTGAGAATGTTAGGCTACATGGGGTGCCCTTGGATATTGTGTCAGATAGAGATAAGATTTTTGTGTCTTATTTCTGGGAGAGCTTTCAGGAGGCTATGGGTACAGAGTTGAGGTTGAGTTCAACTTATCACCCACAGACAGATGGACAAACAGAGCGTACCAATTAGATGTTGGAAGATCTGCTACGCATGTGTGTCCTTGATTTTGGAGGAGGTTGGGAGCCACATCTTCCACTGGTGGAGTTTGCTTATAATAACTCTTATCAGTTCACGATTGGCATGGCTCCATTTGAGGCATTGTACGGCACGCCTTGTCATTCCCCAACTTATTGTCTAGAGGTGGGGGACAACAAGTTGCTCGGACCAGAGGTAATTCAGGAAACCTCCGCTAGGATTGAGATTACCAGGAGTCGCATTCGGGTAGCCCAGGACAGGTAGTAAAGCTACGCCGATGGAAAATGGTTCTTCCATGAATTTAATGTGGGGGACTAAGTATTACTACGTGTATCTCCTATGAAAGGAGTGATGAGGTTTGGGAAGAAAGGAAAATTGACCCCGAGGTACATGGGACCATTTCCCATTATCGAGAGAATTGGGCCGGTAGCATACAGATTGGGACTGCCAGAGCACTTACACCGCATTCACGGTGTATTTCACGTCTCGTCATTGAGACGATACCTTCGGGATGACATGGCCCACACCCACATTACGATTGAAGAGATTGACTTACAGCCTGACAGCTCCTATGAGGAGAGACCAGTAGCTATTCTAAATCATAGCGAAAGGAGATTGAGGTTGAAAGTAGTCCCACTTGTACGGGTCCAGTGGGAGCATCATAATGTGGAGGAATCCACTTGGGAGCATGAGGCCGACATGCGTGAAAAGTACCTAGAGTTATTCTTACTAGGTATACCTTATTTTTGAATTTCTGGTCAAAATTCCGTTATTAGGCGGGAAGTATGTAATACCCCGTATTTTTACGACTTTTAAATTTTGGGGGATTTATTAAATTTAATTAGAGATATTAATTTAATATTAATCCAGAAAATCATTTAAATACTTACTAGCATGATGAGAGTTAGTAATTATTGGAATTTTTTTGTAAATTACTTTATGGGTAAAGTAAGAGGTGTAATTGTATTTAGTAAAATTATCACGAGAATCTAATTTGATAATTTTGGAAATTTTTGGGATGCGCTTGTGTCGTGTTGGATTAAATTCGAACTATTAAAAGTGAATAAATTATAAGTCACCCGTATGGTCATTTTGAGTGCGCCAATGTGTCCGAAAGGATCGAGATAGTCAAAATAATGTACCCGGGGGTTTAGTTTGGGTCTCGGGGTGTTTCTAAGCCTAATTAACATCCTGGGAGGGCGTTTTAGGCATTTTATATTTTTGGGCATGGAAACCCACGATTTTTCTAAGGTTATATCAGATGGTAGGAGTCATCTTCTAGGGTTAGAAGAACCATAAACCATAGACGGCCATTGGAGAGGAAGAGGAAGAGCTTTCCAAGGAGTTCTAGGCCAAGAACTCCACCGTTTGAACCGCCGTCGCCGCCAAACGTTAGATCGCGCAACGAAGATCACAACCACGCCAATCTTTTCCACAAATCTGAATCAAGAAATCCCAGGCAAGTACCTACCTTGCTCTATTTCAGTTAATGCTTCAATATGTTAGTCTAGGATTGATTAGGACTAGTTTTTGTAAAAGAAAAACCTAGTTTGGAGACTCAAAATTGAATGATGTATAGGTAGAAGACTTATGCTGGAATTCAAATTCACATGTAGAGGTTGAACCACGAAATTGCATTAAGTTAGGAGTATACAGTCTGGTAAAATAATGGGAAGAAACTAAACAAAGAAAATATTAGGGTTCTTGATATATTTTACCCCTCTTAATTAGTTATACATGATGAAAATTCGCATGCCTTACGTAGAATACCACTTATTTGAGTTTATAACACTTGTAGTATAAATTATTGGGAGTTTGGAAGACAAATATATTGGTTTGGATGATTTTGAAAGAAGAAACCCGTAACTGAAAATTCTGCAGTTTCGTCAAACCTCCTTGATCGATCGATCGACCCAGGAGCATCGATCGATCGACGCATCGATCGATCGACTCCTCCTGGAAAACTCAAATTCCCCTTTTTAAATAGTTGGTTTCCATTTAAATTAATAGAAATTCTTGGACATTATTGTTAGAATACTTTGGGAGATAAAGAAGACCAGTAGGGCTTTATAAAAATGGAACCCTTAACGTAAGACGAGATTAATATTTAACAAAGGTGTTTTACACTTAAGAAAATGGGAACATGTGTTTAAAGGGTGAGACTCATAAGAAAGTTAAGTTGTAAAATAAATTAGGACCTACTGAAATTACACTTGGGGAAATAGGAATTCACGAGTGTTACGTAGTAAGTTGAAATAATCCCATAAATAAGAAAAAGAGACAAACCGTTATACGGGATAATCTAGTAATGTGCAATGAGAATAAATATCATAAGTATGGGTCGTGGGCGTACCTAAATATAAAATGGGAATAGTAGTATACATATATGACTGTGCTTGTGTATATACTATATACGTGTAAAAATCATGCTCGCGCTACTTGCTATCACTGAGGTTACCGCGCTGGGACAGTCTTATCTCGATGGGACCTTTATGGGGGATATTGACTTGTACCCTAGAACATGGGAAACCTTTGATACTGGCTATCGGATCGATAGTCAGACGGTCCTAAGAGACATGAGGGTATTTGCTGACCTCTTAGTGACTTGGAACTATGCTTCGCTTCAATTTGTATGTGTTTTGTGTTAATACAGTTCGAGAGTGATTCCGATCTAGTATTTCCCTTAGTACGAGTGATACGGGGACTTGATAGAAGAGTATGTCAGCACCATTAATTTATGTGGGGTGACGATTATATATATATATATATATAAACTCAAAATTTGGGAACTATCTACTATGACTAAAGGTAGGTAAGAAGTGGATAACTATTTCAACTTGGGTATATGTGTTTGAAAACGTGTGAAGCAAAAATGAGAAACTTTATAATTAAATGAGGTTATGTGAGAACTTTGCTTTTAAAATTAAAACTCTTAACAACTAGAAATTGTCGGCTTGAGACCTTGTGAGCAACTTAAGATAGGCTAAACTGTTGGGATAAATAGTGCGGTAGGTGTGCACATTAGAAGAGAGGTGAGAATTTCTCAAGAGAGTGCCGCACACTAATATGATTGTTGCCTTAGCTGGTAAGCATTTTAAATACTTGCTAAACTAATTTTTAAATTGTTTTACAATCGGGCTCTGACCCGTTTCCTATTTTCTTTTCTCTCGTGTATATATATGTATATATTACAGGTGCCCATCCACAGGGGCGTCTTGCATAGGATCCTTTGGAAGGAACGTGTTGTGGCTTAGGTGGGAGTTGCAGACCTCTTGCTTATATAGTTTTATTTTATCCAGTTGGGCATGTGTCGCCCTTTTTCATTAATCAGTTGGTTTTATCAGAGATTGTGATTGTCTATTTCCAGTATTTATATTTTGGGATTGTTACTGTCAGGATGTTTTCCTTCGAAGTTTTCATGCTGAAATTGTTTAGTTGATTGCTTATATTACTTGGATTATTTTCCAGTCTTGTTACTGTGGGATTTTGAACTGTGGATTATGAAAAGGTTTAAACATTGGTTTTAAATTAAATTTTGAAATTGATGTTTTAAAAATGGTTTTGTCACTTAGCTTAATTATTTAGGGTGTTTAATCGGAAAAGTTATTTTTACGACAGTGATGCTAAGAATGAACCAACCGTTCACCTTGGTTATAATTTAATAAAGGATTGATCACTCGCTATTTAATTAGGCGGGGTGTCACAGATATGTTTGAGCCTTTGAAACCTTAGAAAACATGTGCAAAAAAACGTATTGTTTGAAAAGTGAATTCATTCTTCCCACACACCGAGAAAAGGTCTAAGACCTGACTTAAATGGAATTTTTAAGTCGGTGCAAATCTCGTTCGAGCGAGATGACACGTCGTTCGAACGATAGTGCATCTCATTCGAACGACATCATCAGATAGAGTTCCAAACTGTTCCAACTTTTAAATAAAGGAGTTTTATTTAAAACCAACTATAATCCAACACAAATCCGTCCTTTATCTGTTGTGAAAACATTTAAGCATTTTAAAAACATTTTCCTTTAAAAGATAACATCCTTATTTTTATAAAATGAATTTCGAGTTTCATTAACATTATGGATTCATACATGTGTGATCTCGAAATGCAATTAAACCTTGAATATGAGAAATTGCACCAATTAAACTTCGACATGATTGAATCTTTGTATCTTTTCCGCAACGTCTTCAATAAATCTTCAATACGTCATAGACTCATGGGATCAGACAATAGAAAATCTATCTATGACTCAAACATGTTTTGTTTTGAGAATAAGTCAAAACTACATTAAGACTCAATTGGAAATTTGGTCCTTACAACTATAGATGCTGGTATTATCATCATTTTTTATGTCAGATATTTCTATTACATATATAATATATAATTATTCTTGATCTTCGAAGTCTAGTATTTTATTAATAACCTTAATACTTTCTTTATCTTTCTTATTAGGACAAGCTTTAACGAAGTGTCCTTCTTTGCCACAAGTCCAACATTCTTTGGTGGCAGTCTTAGATTGAGCTATATATTTTTCTTTCTTATAATTAGGAACCTTCTTATGTTTATTGGTATTTTTCTTAAAATACCGTCTCTAGTTAAATTTATTTTTCTTAGTTTTCACATTCTTTCCTCTAAAGGTAGTAGATTCTATGAATCTATATTACTTTCGAAATCCTAAAGGTCTAGCCTTAAACTTCTTTTGTTTCGAATCTAACTTCTTTTTGAATTTCTTAAATTCACTACCACATCCCCATTGGATTGGAGCAATGTATCTTTCATCTTTAATTGGAGGAATTTGTTTGAAAGTCTCTCATATTAACTTTCCTTGAGTTATATCTTGTCTTTTAGATATGATATAATCTTTGGAAAAATTGATTCTTTCACCAAGGGAGTTATTCTTAATTCCAGCTACTCTTTACCAATTCCTATATTCATTAATTAGGATTTGTCCTATGGATGATATTTTTCTAAAATATTCATCTTTTAAGGTCTTTTCAAATTCTTTAATTTGGTAATATAGATGTTCACAATTGTTTATATATTCATTGATCTTATCTAATTTGCAAATACTAAGAAGGGATAACTTGTTTTTTGCTAAGTCTTGTTCATTTATTTGAGCTAAATGTCCAGCTCTAATGAATTCTGAAGTAAATAATTGAATATATTCTTCAATTGATCTTTATTCTAGGTTTTCTTTCATTTTCTCAATCTTAGCTAAGGATTCTGCATCTGTAGTTTGTCTTAGGATGTCTAAATAATCTTTTGCAATACCTCTAATGGATTTCTCAGCGTATTGCTTACATGAAGTTGCATCCCATTGTTCATTAGATGCAAAACACATATTCATTTGATTACGTCATTCATTTAAGCCTTTCTTCCTATCTTGGATATTGTCTAGATTAAGGTATATCCCAACTGGATTTATTGGTTGACTAGTTATGGTTTTAATAGGAGAAAAACTCTTATCACTAATTGGAAAGTCTTTTATATAATCAGGTTTGGTGTTTACTAAAGTATTTGAACAAATAGGAATATTTATTCCTATTGGTTTTCTAAAGAGTTTAGGAGCATCATTTAGCCTACTACTAGTTCTTATGTCTTGTTTATTAGGACCTACTTGTGAAGCTGGCATTAATCTTTCTTCTCCTTCTTCCATTAGTCTTAGGTTTCTAAGAAGTTCTTTAGTATTCTTAGATATTTTTAATTTTAATATATGGTATTGGGCTATCATGTTGAATCTATCTCTATCTTAGATCCTAACAGAATGACTTATATTAAGATGTTCTTTAAATGTCTTCATGCCTAATTCTGAGGGATTATGTCTAGCGTTTTGGATTCTAGCTTTTTCTCTAACTAAGTCTCTTTGTTCAATGATCTTCTAGGTCTAATTACCAGAGCTTATCTTAGTAAACTAGAACTAGATTTACTACTACATTCTCCTTCTGAAGGATCATTGATTATGGCTTCTCCCATATTCCTAAATCTAACTTCTTCAGTCAGTAATATTTCCAGTGACATCATTAATAAACAAAGGTTTATTCTGTATAGTCTTAGTTTTTTGAAATTCTGGCAATTGCCAAAGGGTCTTCTCTTTTTCTTTCATAGGTCCAGTATTCCTAATGCTCTAAGTATGATTGTAGTTTGAATTATTGGTTCTAACTAATATTTCTTCATTAAGTCTACCACTAGGAATTCCCGATTACATCCCTTCACAGGGGACTTGGGAAAATTTCACATAGCTTTGGAATTCTATATTTATATTAGCATCTGAGATAATATAGTCTTCATAGTCACTAGCATATAAGATTAACTTAAAATGTTTGGCTATGTCTACGGTTACTGTAAATGCCGAAATGACATTAAAGTATCCTATATTGTCTGACATTTCTAATTGGGCTATCCCACTAAGGCTTTTCTCAAAATATTTCCATATTTTATCTATTAAACAACATAATATGTTGATATTATTTTGAGGTCTATGTAATCCTTGGATTCTTGCTTGAAAGAGTCCAAAGGTTAGGAACTGGAACTCTCTATCAGTTACTCTTGATCTTAGCCATTCTGAGTAAAAAACTTGAAGCTTAGTATAGGATTTGTCTAAAACATGATTTCTACAATGATAAGTCATGTTGTAATTAGGAGTCTTAGGAATGACTCTTTCTTTGAACAAATCTATGTATCTAACTGCTGGAAGTTGTCCATTATGTATGGAGTCTTCAACAATTTTCGAGTCAACTTCTCCTCATTCCTTCCATTGGAGAGGATTGGTGAAATTTTTCTCCTTCCACCATGTTCTAACATTGGAGGATGAATCTTTACATCTTTTAAACATAAAATTACCATGTCCAATATTTGGGATAGGGATAACTATCTTACTAGTCTTATCTAATCCATCATTTATGATTCTTTTGGTTATGGTCTTTCCTTACTTAGTTTCTATATAAGGAGATTCTCTAAATTTATAGGTCGTTACCTGTTTTTGTTCAAGTCTTTTTTCAATTCTTTCTAAAGAGTCTGAATAATCTTTTTATCATTTTATCTGGCTAAGGATTTCTTCTTTAAATATTTTATTCTTTTTTCTTGCATTATTATTAATATCTTCATTATGTTTAGCGAGATTATTAACAAGAGAATTAGAAACCTTATTAATATAGTCTTTTACCTCATCATCTTTTTCTTATTGTTGCACAGATTCTTGTGCCATTTCGGCTTCTATAGTTTCTACATTTTTTTCTATTTTATCTAAACGTGTTAAAATAAATGGAGAGTCTAATTCTGCTTGGGAAGGTTTATTATAAATGACATTAATTCGCTGTATAATTTCTTTATATTTTTCTTTCGCTTCTGCCATATTTAGTCTAAGTTTTTTTTGGGAAAATTATGTATATTAGAACACAGGAAATCAATTTACAAACAATAAACAAGGGGGAACCACAGTCCTAGGGGCAAACCCCGAAGGACACAAACTACCAAACACAAAACAAATCAACTAAGATAACACCGATTCGGGGATGTCCCAGTTCATACATGCCATCCAGTTGGTGAAGCTTCTCCTATTGTTCTTCCACTTCGAGGCCCTCGCACAAACCATAGCAACAATATCTCTGACAATCATCTCACAATCCTTGGCCCTTCCTTGGAAAAATCTCGCATTCCTTTCCAACCAAAGACAATAGATAGTGGTGGAAAAGGAAATACACCTAAGTCTATTATAGAAGCTCTTGCCCACATATTCGGAACTAGCAAACCCCAGCTCGCCCTCCCAGTTAAGTGCCTCTCTGTCCTCCTGGTTCTTAAATCTGACCTCGCGCCAAACCTCTTTGGCAATTTTACACTCTAAAAACAAGTGTTCCCGGTTCTCCACCTCCTCGCCACAAGTACAACACAAGTTACTGTTGGAAATACCTCAGTTAAACAGTTTATCTCTCGTGTGTAGAGCATCCCTACATATGATCCATAAACTAAAAGCACATTTTGGTATATTATTCTTATTCCAAATCAACTTATGACAATTGAACACAGGACGAGCAATAGTAAGAGCCGCAAACGCTGCCCCAATGGAGAAACCATCCCGATTGGAATTCCACACCACCTCATCACTAACCCCTTGGCGAATACTCGGTAGCTCAGCATTCCTAATCTCCAAAAGCTCCCAAGTAACAGAAGAGGGCCACCTCCATCTCTCCCCATGAATAAAGTCCGCCACTCTAGCTTTGTGATTGCTAGCCGCATCGTAAATAAGTCTTCCCCCATAACGATCAAATAGAGGACCTAACGGATGCCAGTTATCGTGCCACACAAAGGTATCTTCGCCATTGCCAATATTGGACCTGATAAGAGGCTTGGCCACCTCCCTCAACTGCATCAGTTTCCTCCAACACCAAGAAGAGTCACTTGGAATACTAATGGCCCAAATACTTCTATTCTTGATCTTATACACATTACACCATTTGACCCATAGGCAATCCTTCTTACTACAGAGGTTCCACAGAAGCTTAAGAATAGCAGCTCTGTTCCATAATTCCACATTCTTTATGCCCAACCCCCCTTCGTCATGACTGCACGTCAGATCATCCCACGACACCTTCGCCCCCATATGTTTGGAATCAGAACCCGTCCACAAGAAGTCCTTCAAAAGTTGGTCGATTCTTCTAATAACCCCTTTCGGCAGAATGAACAGGCAAGACCAGTAGACCTGAATACCAAACAAGACCGATTTGATGAGCTGCAGTCTCCCAGCAAAACTGAGGAACCTGTTAGTCCAACACTTAATCCTCCCCGTAATTTTATCAATCAACTTCTCACAATCCACAGCTTTAAGCCTAGTAGTGATAAGAGGAACCCCAAGATACATGAAGGGAGGGGAACAATGGGAGAAGCCAAAAATCTCCCCCAACCTGTTCACCCCATCGACATCGACCCCAGAGCAATAGAAACTAGATTTGTTAATATTGGGGTGAAGGCCAGAGATCGAAGAGAAGGCCACAATAGCCCTCTTCACAATGCTACACAAAGCAGGGTCGCCACCACACAGAATGATCAAATCGTCCGCAAAGCAAAGATGATTAAGGCCCACCTCCTTGCATCTAGGATGAAAACTGAACTCCGGATTGAGGCAAGCCTTGTCCATAATACACGAGAAAGTATCCATAACAAGCAGGAACAAGAAAGGAGAGATAGGATCACCTTGTCTCAGCCCCCTCTTCCCCTCAAAGAAGCCATGTAAACGCCCATCCAAGCTGATAGAAAATCTAGCCGTGGTAATGCACTCCTCGACCCAACCAACAAACATAGCCGGGAACCCAATATGCATAAGAAGGTTGAGCAAAAACTCCCAGCTAACAGTATCATAGGCCTTGAGAAGATCAATCTTGAGGGTACACCTAGAAGGGGACAGCTCGCGGTGATAATTCCTCATAAGCTCCTGAAGCAATAAGATATTGTCAGAGATGGATCTACCCTTCACAAACGCGGCCTGGCTCTGATTAATGAAGGAAGGAAGGATGGGTTTCATTCTCTCGGCCAAAATTTTGGAGATACACTTGTAGATGGTGTTGCAGCACGAGATGGGCCTGAAATCATGCATACCAGAGGGAGTAGTAACCTTCGGAATAAGCGCCAAAGCAGTACAGTTCCATTGCCTGGGCAGGTAGCTACACTGGAAGAAGAAGGTAATGGCATCAATCACATCTCCCCCCACCACGTCCCAATTCTTCTTAAAGAAGCAAGCATTAAAACCGTCCGGCCCAGGAGCTTTATCGGACCCAATGGAAAACATGGCATTCTTGATCTCCACATCAGAAATGGGAGCCTCCATAGCAGCCGCCTGATCACCCGTGATTCTCTTGCACACCACATCGTTAAGAATCGGAAAGGGGTCCACACAGGCATTGGAAGTGCCAAGGAGGTTGCTGAAATAATCAACAGCCACCTTAGCCACATTCTGACTCCCCTCAATTCTCACACCATGGTCATCCACGACACTAAGGATCTTCCTTCTGACAGTAGCCTGGTTAGCCTTCTTATGAAAGAACGCATTATTACCATCCCCCAGCTGGAGCCATTTAACCCGAGACTTCTGCTTGAAAAAAGACTCCTCCGCCTCCCTCAACTCTAAATACGTGTGAAGTTTGACCCTCTCTTCCAGGAGCACCTCATTGTTGCACCCATCAGTATCAACTCTAGTCTGAACCTCATCCAGTAAAGACTTAGCCTCCTCCACCCTACCAGAGATCTTACTAAAAAACTTCTTGTTAAAATCTTTCAGCCTCGATTTAACTCTTCGCAGCTTCTGACTCAGCCTAACCATAGGATTCCCCTCACCATCATCCTGCCAGGACTCCCTAAGAATCTGATAAAAGTCGCTATGATCCATCCAAAAATTGAACAATTTGAACGGCTTAGGTATACTCCGCTCCATGGGGGCTAGTAAGATAATGATAGGGCAGTGGTCAGAAACCCCGTGAGGAAGGACAGTAGCTTGACACTCAGGGAAACACGAGGCCCATGTACCATTATGCAAGACTCTATCCAACCTCGACTGGACATTACCAGCTCCCAACTCCTTTTTATTCCACGTAAACCACAACCCATTCGTCACCATATCATCAGCATGCAAGTCATGAATGCATTGGTTGAACTCGCCAGTAGCAGTCGTATCAATACCCCGGATGCCTCTTTTCTCATCATGGTATCTGACAACATTAAAGTCTCCCAATAGAACCCACGGAGACTCTCCCACAGTCCCAGCATTCATCCTCAGAAAATCCCACAAGTGTCTTCTATCCCCAGGAAGGTTATCCCCATAAATGAAAGACGCAAAGAAGCTTATCCCAGATCCACATAAATCCACCATACAGAGCATGGCCTGGGGGTGGGACTGAATCAAACTCACAGCAACACGGTTGGGGTTCCAAGCCACAATGATTCTGGCAACCCCCCCCCTCCCCCCCCCCCCCCCCGGCAGCTGGCAGTTGTCTAAGAAATCCCATTGAAAACAACAATTATTCAACACACAACCCAAGTTATTTTTTCTAACCTTAGTTTCAAGCATACACATCAGATCAAGGTGGTTATCCCTAATTAGCTTATTGACTTCCCTTTGCTTATGGGGGGGAATTAAGGCCCCTAATATTCCAAGAAGCAAACTTAATCATCTATTCTTCTTCCCCTTCCCCTTCCGCCTGTTCTTCCCGCTACTATTACTCGCCTCTCTATCCTCCCCCACCCTTTTCTGTGCCAGTTCGTCCACAAGGGTAACCCGCAACGCAAGAGCAGTAGGGGCGGGCGTCATATCCGCGTCGCTATCCATGCAAACTGCACTGAAGGAGTTAGACAAGGGAACAGGTGGAGCGCTATGCTGTACAGGACTAACAACATCATACTTCATCTCATCATTAACACTACACGACACAACGGCAGTGCTAGGGTTCTTCTCCGCATTGGCCTTGCCCGAAGTCTCTCCTACTTCTATCACAGGGCATACGCCAACTCTCGTTTTCTTGATGACCTGAGTCCATCCATAACCACTACTGTTGGAAGCATAACTAGCATGTGGGGTAGTGGTCTTGTTACCACCCACTTCTTTATTTATGGGACATCCATTAAGCTTGTGACCAAACACGAGGCACTGAGTGCATGAGGGAGGTTTGGCTTGGAATTCCACTTTAACCACAGCAATAGTGCCATCTTCCATCACCACATTAACGCTTGAAGGATAAGTCTCCTTGGCCTCCACGTCAATACATATACGGGCAAAGGTAATCATGTTCATTTCTTCCATCATCGCATCCGCATACAATGGGAAACCCACGGAGCTGGCCACATAACTGAGGCCCTCCTCAGTCCAAAGTTGCACTGGGATATCAAAGAATTTAACCCACATAGGTATCTTCTTCATCGTAGCCTTGTCAAAACTAAAGTCTGGTTGCCATTTTTTGAGAATGATTGTGATTCCCGCAAAATGCCATGGTCCATTGACTATCACCTCATCCCTCTGAGTAGGGCTATCAAAGAGAAAGAAGTAGAATACCTTATCATGTGCAATGACCTTGGTTAGACCGCACTTCCCCCATAGCCTAAACGCCACTGTGTTTACCATGGAAAATGGCAGCTTAGTTCCCAAAAAATACCCCACCATACTGTTCTCCCAACGTCCATGACCTCCGTTTGCCACCTCGACTGGTGGAGTAACAGTGATGAGGGAGTCGATCACATCAGGTTGGTGGTAAGAGAGACGTAGCTTAGGTTTCATCTTGGTAGCAGTAATGGAGCTCCATGTTTTTCCCACTTGGGTAGTGCCAGCCACGCAGGGAGTAGACTTCCCTTCATCCTCGTTTCTGCCAGTACATAACCCAGTGTACACCGTACAATCAGCAGTCCTATCATGGGACGATATGGGGTTGGTAGCACCAACAACCTTACCCCTGTCAGGTGTTTTGAGCCCAGCGCCAACAGGACCTGCTACACTCTGAACGCCTACAGCCCTACCCACCGCCACAGGCGAGTTGGTTTCAGTTCCTCTCCGATCATCGGAGCTTCTAAAGTTCATGACATCCTCTTGGGTAAACCCCTTGCTTCTGAGGAACTCCCAGCAAATTCCTTTCACATCAGTCACAACTTCCACTCCACTCACCTTATTACAAACCATGGGCATTTTCTCCGAGACCACAACCTGTCCTTCTTCAATCTCCAAGGCTCTTGAAGAGAGATCGTCCATAGATTCAGCAGGGATTCCATCACAAACGTGAGGAACAACCTCCAACGTCTGACCTGCGACGGGCTTGGGATCACCGCCAAGAGAAACAACAGCTGGCGCACAACGTGAAGCCACGCGAGGCACCTTCAGGGGTGACTGGCACTCATCCACCATCATATCGGCACCCAAACAAGGCACACTACCAACGGGAGCAGTCACCAAGTTATTAACGTATGGCAGAAGCCCCTCAGGGCGTGGGCCTTGCACACTGGCCATTCTAGACGGAGGTTTGGAAGTAAGAGGAGGTGTTTTAGTGGTATTAGCAGGTGTTTTGGTGGTGGTAGGTGGGAAAAAGGCTTATATTTAGTCTAAGTTAATTAACAATATTATATATTTTGGATAGGTTATGGCTTGCCATATTGTTAAGATAATTAGCTAAATTCTATTGGAATTTAACAAAGTCTATATAGAAGGTGGTTAATCCTTCTATCTTAGACTTTAAATCTAATTGTAAGCCTTTAACAAACCTACTATTATAGTCTTGAGTAGATGCTATTGATGTTGAGATTAAATTTAATCTCTCAAGTATAAGTCTCAATGCTTTAGCAGCATTAGCAATCTCATTTTTATTTATCTTATAGTAAAATCTATCATCATTTATCTTTTTTAGAATTCTTTGGTAAAAATCTGCTAGGGTCTGAATGGAGAGGTTTCTAGGTACCTCAATCCAGTCTGGTCTAACTATTACCATTAGGTAGATAATTGTCTAATTCAGGAATAAGTTTACATTGTTCTTTGGTGAGTTTAATTAACTCACTTTCTTGATTTTTTGTCAAAGCTTTAATTTCTAAAATGTCTTTGTTAAGGACTTCTATATGATTAGTCTTAATATTTATTTCTTGTAGTACTTGTACAAGGTCTATTGGTATTTGACTATCTTTTTCTTGTATTCTTTTAGAGATATTTTTTTTAACTCTGTTTCTAGGGTTTGAGTGTATTTAATTAATTGTCTTAAAATACGGAGTATACTCTTATTTTGGTCTATTATGTTATTGATAGTGCCAACAGTAACTTGTCTACTATTTTTGTGTTTGGCTAGGATGTGTTCAGTGTGTGAACGATTGTCTATATGTGTGGTTAAGCAACCTTTTGAGTCTAAATCAGTTATTGGTATGGGTTGGTAGTCTGGATTGGTTCCAAAAATATCTTTGTAAATGCGTGGGATAAATCCCAAGGGCAATAAAGTCTTTTAGTATAGGTCGAAAAGGAGCGTCTTGACTCTAATACCAGAATTGGGATTGGGTTGGAATTTGGTGGGTTTCTCTTTCTAAATTTTTAAATCTCTGATACGCTAAAATGTTTTCCAAATGTATTGTGGTCTAAAATATAATTTTACTAAAGGTATTAGTTGTAATAACCCGCGTAATTTTTGGGGTATTTTCAAAATAAAGAGGAAAAATAAAGTTTTTGATAAAATTATTTTCATTGCTCAAATATTTGGTTATTATTTTTTAAGGTGAGAATTTGAAACGGTTTTGAAAACGGAGTTAAAACGGATTTTAAAATGATTTTTAAATGTTTTTAACTCTTGGAGTTGTTTTGACTTCCAACTCTTCATTTCTTTGCCTTATTTAAAGGTGTCTTTTGGATTCCAACTCTTCACTTCTTTTCATTATAAAAGGAAGTCATGGGCAACCCTTTTAACCTACTTTTGGCACAAATTTTGGCAGCAAATTTATTTTATATTCCTCTTCTTTTTATATACACATTGGCCCTTGAGATTTGTGAGTTCCAACCTTAGATTAGAGGTGTTCTTGGGGCTATTTTATTGGAGGTTCTTGGAGGAGCTTTTGTAGATCTTTTGTGTTGATCTTGAGGATGTGATCATTGGTTTCTCATCATGGTTTGAGGTATGGGTTTTTACACAATATGCTCCTTAAATCTCGCGAGTGTCATTCTCTTTGAATTCTTGTTTAATTGAACTCATATTTGAATTGATAAATTCATTGAAATCTGAAAAATAATTGTTGAAATTATTTTGATTCATGTGGTATCATTATATTATTGTTGAGCACGTTGTCATGAGATTTTAATATGGCACGGATGTTGGGCACCCGCCAAAATTCCTGTTTCCCAGGCTATGGCTTGACAAAGCATATACGGATGTGGTGAGGCCTGGTGACCCGGTTAAAGTGTTGTTGAGAAATTATATTGATAAATGCTTTGAGATTTGCATTTTGATTTGAATATTCGTACTCGTGTTGTTACGTTTTATTCATCGCTAACATATATTTGTTGAGCATCTTTCTTGTCGTATTGTGTACTTCCCCATATTTTCTTTTAGTGGCAGGTTAGAGCAGATTTTGGGGCGCTATGGAGATTGATTTTAGCGAGGATTGTTTGGGAAATATTTGTATTATTTTGATGTATAGAGATTGGGAGATTTGTATTTTTATTCGAGTTAGATACTTGTATTTTATTATTCGAGAGACGTTGTATTTTATTTAAAGATTGAGATTAGTGGATTTATATTATTATGGGTTTTTAGATGCTCTATACCTTGTCAGTTGTGGATTTGGATTTATTTTATCGCATTAGCGCTCCGTTCGCTCTCCTCGGGCGGGTGGGGTGTTACAAATGGTATCAGAGCTTAGGTATACGGAAACCCTCGGGGCATGAATTTTGGGTTCATTGCGTGGATAACAATTTTCGGAGAAAGAAAATTTTAGGTGATATTCGTGATAGGTTTCGGAATTAGATGTGAGGAAATTATTTTTGGAGACGAAATTATTTTTGGAGTTAGTGTAGTGGCCTGATTGTGAGAGTTAGGCATTCGGCGAATTTCGAGGGTGAAATTCCATTGTTAGTGGGGAAGTGTAATAACCCGCGTAATTTTTGGGGTATTTTAAAAATAAAGAGGAAAAATAAAGTTTTTGATAAAATTATTTTCATTGCTCAAATATGTTGGTTATTATTTTTTAAGGTGAGAATTTGAAACGGTTTTGAAAACGGAGTTAAAACGGATTTTAAAATGATTTTTAAATGTTTTTAACTCTTGGAGTTGTTTTGACTTCCAACTCTTCATTTCTTTGCCTTATTTAAAGGTGTCTTTTGGATTCCAACTCTTCACTTCTTTTCATTATAAAAGGAAGTCATGGGCAACCCTTTTAACCTACTTTTGGCACAAATTTTGGCAGCAAATATATTTTATATTCCTCTTCTTTTTATATACACATTGGCCCTTGAGATTTGTGAGTTCCAACCTTAGATTAGAGGTGTTCTTAGGGCTATTTTATTGGAGGTTCTTGGAGGAGCTTTCGTAGATCTTTTGTGTTGATCTTGAGGATATGATCATTGGTTTCTCATCATGGTTTGAGGTATGGGGTTTTACACAATATGATCCTTAAATCTCGCGAGTGTCATTCTCTTTGAATTCTTGATTAATTGAACTCATATTTTAATTGATAAATTCATTGAAATCTGCAAAATAATTGTTGAAATTATTTTGATTCATGTGGTATCATTATATTATTGTTGAGCACGTTGTCATGAGATTTTAATATGGCACGGATGTTGGGCACCCGCCAAAATTCCTGTTTCCCGGGCTATGGCTTGATAAAGCATATACTGATGTGGTGAGGCCTGGTGACCCGGTTAAAGTGTTGTTGAAAAATTATATTGATAAATGCTTTGAGATTTGCATTTTGATTTGAATATTCGTACTCGTGTTGTTACGTTTTATTCATCGCTAACATATATTTGTTGAGCATCTTTCTTGTCGTATTGTGTACTTCCCCATATTTTCTTTTAGTGGCAGGTTAGCGCAGATTTTGGGGCGCTATGGAGATTGATTTTAGCGAGGATTGTTTGGGAAAGATTTGTATTATTTTGATGTATAGAGCTTTGGAGATTTGTATTTTTATTCGAGTTAGATAGTTGTATTTTATTTGAAGATTGAGATTAGTGGATTTATATTATTATGGGTTTTTAGATGCTCTATACCTTGTCACTTGTGGATTTGGATTTATTTTATCGCATTAGCGCTCCGTTCGCTCTCCTCGGGCGGGTGGGGTGTTACATTAGTTTTGTCTTATTATGGACCTCATTTAAGGACCTTACGTGAGCCTCTTTGGGCGTTGTTTTTTCTAACAAACACACACACACACACACACACACACACACACACACATATATATATATATAACTGTTCTTTAAAAACTAAACAGTGTCCGTAAGTCGACACGATAAAATGCAACCTTTCTAAACTTTGAAAATTCATATCTGTTAAACCATTGATCAAAAAAATACATTGAACATATCGTTGAAATCGTGGTGTCGAGTAGAATTTTTTGATATAAAAATATTTTTAATTTGTCAGTATTTTTTACAACGTCATATTTGGGCCTCCGTGTAAATTAAAAGGACCCAAATAAACGGTAAAATATTATTTTAGGATATTTTCTCTAAGAAAATTATCCGACCTCTTATAATTATTAGCCAAATGTTTTTACTCAAACCGTATGCAAGTTATATATAAATAAGAGCTCGCTACCCGAATACTTACGACAGTGTAATTACGAAAAGAGACGTGTAGAGTGAAATATTTATTTTTAGATTATTCATCGTAACGCTTGCATTAAAAATTATAGATAAATATGACAAAGCACAAAGAACCAGATATGCTCGCTCTACTCAATGCACCAATAGGTTTCTTTTACTTCTTTAATAGTAAATTTTGCATATTTGTTAACTGCTATTGATATCATTAAATGATAGCCCTATTTGATTCCATGTATGTGTAAAAATTACCATACTCATATGTTATTATATTATTGATTGTTTTAATTATGATCATCGGATAAATTTAAACCATTCTCATCTAATAACTGATACCAGAACAATTCGTTGTAACAATTCCGTTCACCTTGCACTTTTGTGCATTATTATTTATTTTAAAAGTATCAGTAATAACTAGGAAGTAGACTGTCATGTTATCCCATGGAACTTTTCTTCTTAGCCTATGGTCTCAGATGTTTGAGCACCTGGATTATTGCTACATACGTATAAGTTCCACTTGGATAGTGTGCCTAGGCGGTTACTTGTTCCTAAAGATTTTGGACTGATTTTATTTGGTTATACTAATGGGTTACTTATTTCTATAACCCTTAGTGAGCTGGTATGCGTGGGATTATCACTTCAAACTCCTTGATTTTCTTTAATGTTATTTTAATAGAACCATTTTCTTCCTCTTCATTTGATAAACATAGAATTCTATATACACTCCAAAATTTCTATTTATATATATACTTGTTATAGAACTGGTAAAAACCTACTCAACAACTTTGCTGATTCGTTTCCTTCCAGTTATTTTGTATAGATACCCATATCAAATGATGAACACTACATGAATCATATTATAGCAATAAGATAAATGCGGAAAAACTGATAGAAGAATAAACCTTTTGAACCACAATGTAGGCATTTTAGCTTTTATAAATTCTTAGTTAGCTTAGTATGCATGGCTCAATTGTGGTTTAACAATTTTTTAAAGATAAAACTCGCCCCCGAGAAATCAGGGCGTGACATGTTTCCCATGATCACTGTGATGATGAAAGGGTCGTTATAAGGACATCATACCCTACCGAGGTATACTTTCGAGAAAACTATCATAGAGGTGTCTTTATGAGTTTGATGAGGTAGGGAGACACGATTGACTTAGATGCCTTCTCATTGGATAGTCCGAGGTGGAATATTCTGGCAGTGGTAGAGTGTCCACCCCCAGAGAAGCCCCAGAGATGGAGTTGACATCTATTAGAGGGACATCATCCTTATTTTTCTATTATTGTTGTTGTGAGAACCTTTGTCGACGTCTTTGGAAAAAAAATCTTTGAGTTAGCCTCTTTTGATGACTCCTTCAATGGAATATTCCACTTTAGGGGAATAGCATAATGTTAGACACCATTGGAGAATGGATATAGAGATTTTGAAGTGGGTTTCCTTCTCAGTAAGTGTGGCCGAATGGATTGTTAAAAGGTTAAGGGAGCTAAAATGCTGAGAGGATGAAATCTACACTAGACAATCATTGGGCAACAACACGACACAACTAGCCTATAGGGAAATGACAACAAAAGACACACTCAGATATCCTTCCTGTTCACACTTGTTAACAAAGAGAGCTACAAAACCTCTCCTCCCGATTCCTATGTCCTATATGATTGAAAGGCCCCATTTAATAAAAATAAGGGGAAAGTACTCTTAGGTCCCTCACAAATAAATTTTAAACATTAAAGGAATTTTGACAAATTTTAAACACTTAGGTCCACTAATTCTCTCCTTATAAAAGTCCACGCTAGTGGCATAACAAGTGGACCTAATAGTAAATTTTCCTTAAATGTTTAAAAATTGTTACCAATGGACCTAATTGTAAATTTTCCTAAAAATAAACTATATTCTCACGATGTTGGTTTTTAAATCTTTAACCGTCCATCATTGATGAATATGTAGATATAAGTAACCTTAAAATTATCTACACCAAATAGTTTATACTCACTCAATACTTCTCCATTTTATTCTTCTTTATGTCGGACATACCTTTATGAGATTACCAATCTCTCATCTAGTGTTGACTTGTCCGAAGAAATGACTAAGGTCTTGAGAATTTCCATTTTTTTGTTGTAATGGACCAAACCCATGCACAACTGACCTCTCTTAACTCCACCCTTTTTCCTTGTTCACCTTTCACTTTCTTTCTTATTTTTATACCAGGAGCCAAATCCTAGCACCTCATTCCTTACTTTTTTTTATTTACACGTCCCACCATATTTGACAAAGAAATCTAGGTAATTCCTCATATTCTCTCATCCGAGTACCTCTCCCATGTTTTTCCATAATTACCTAGAACCCCCATACATGAAATAATATATTTATTCTTATTACAATAATTTATTTACTCAAAATGTGCATATAACAAATTCTCCCAAATGCTTTTATTTGATAAGGATACCTATTTGATTAAGTCACTTCACTCGATAATTATCCATTGATATTCTCGCGAATTAATGTCCCACGCAATAATAAAATTTATCAAATTAATATTTGCATCCCAAACGTAAACTAATATCCCTTTTGCCCAATAATAATTCTTTAATTAAAATATCTATTTTATTTATGAGGATTATAGAATTTTTCCATTAATTAGTACATACTAATTAATTTTCTACAAAATGATGTTTGGTGCAAAACTCTACGTAAAAACTTCATTATTCTATGCATGCAAACCCATGTAAAATCATCCAATTGCCATGTAGTCCCATGAATGTCCATGTAACATGTGTTTAATAGTTGCAACACGCATGTAAACCCATGCATTAAAATATTTCATAAAACTTTATGAAAAAATATCTAATTATGCTATGTAATAATATTTCCAAGAGTCGGGGTATTACATTCTCCCTTCCTTAGAAACTTTCGCCCTCAAAATTTCTTCTTTCGTCCATGATTATCAATGTTCCCACATGATCACTATCTTATCATCATTCCCCCATTTAGGTCATATATAATCACAAACCACACAATATCTATGTAAACAGTAAAAACTCATCACTTCCCACTTCTTGAGTGTCACCAGTAAGAGCCACATATCTCTCGCACCTAAACATGGATGTCCACCAGAATTTTCTCTTCATTGCTCAAAGAGAGATATATGAATTTACATAGGATCCCTCACTTTGGGAAATATTACTACTGGAAAAACCTTATGGACCACTACTAGTCCAATGTTCAAATCATAATTTGGCAAGTACATTGATCACCTCAATAATTTTCGTAGGGTCTCACCTATGTCACTTAATAAAAAACGTTCAATTTCTATCTTCATACCAGGTCATACATCACCATTTGACAAACTCTTTTAAATTTCTACACTTAGGGTGTCCATACAACTCGATACTATGACCGACCAAAACCTCGCCAGTCCATACAATGGCCATATATTGACTTATAAATATGCTTCCCAATATTTCGAAACATTACATAATTTTCATGCACACCTAACCTTATTCAAGGGTTCGAAATCTATAAATCATGGATTTGTTAATTAATCACCTGTGCAACACACTGATTAAGGGTGAAAAGTCTGCGCATGTAAAGTGCACAGCCGTTGAATTCGTTTCACCTCCTCAATACAAAAACCTAACTTATGACTACACTCAACTGGTGAGTACAGCGGTAAGTCGGGTATCGAAACCACAGAGAGTGTTCGATAGATCGCAACAGATTATTAATCCAGGAATAAAAGTGTAAAAAGGTGATGGTTGGTTGTAAAAGAAAGAAAAGAATAAGTTAAGTCTAAATAAAAGTAAAGTGAGGATCGAGATATCATCCAACCATTCGGATAAAAACAACTACTTCCGTCTCGAGAGCAATTTAATCGAGCATTATCAATTAAACATAAACTTCACACAATAAGGAATTTAAGCCAAAGTTGCGAGAATAACACTTAACCGAAAATTGGTCGCACACGTATTAAACTCGGATTATCGCTATAAACACTAACGATGAATGACATAGAAAGTTAAATGCATAATAATCCGACTTTAATTCACGCGGGTTCAATTAAAAGCAATTTTACACAAAACCTAATTTTCGGAGCTCGGGGTCCGAAAATGGCGAAAATGAAATCCCGACCCTATTTATCTAAGGGTGCATGATGAATTAAAATAAATTATGATAATTAAACTAGGAAAGCAAGAATTAAAGCAAGTAAACTAGTTACAAAGCATTGAAACTAAATTACAAAGTAAGGAACAATGAAGAACAAAGCTATATTAAAGGAGATGGAAATGAATAGTTCAATCTTACAAAACCCATGGGTTGTCAATCCAAGAAGAAGAGAAAATGATCTCTATAAACCAAACCCTAACCTAAAATGTATCCTAAAACTATCTATATCTGAATATGAATATATATCTCTTATTACAACAAAAAATGGCTTAAGTAGTAAGTTGGAATAAAAGAAAAGAAGAAAGAAAAGAAAAGAAAATATCTGCAGAAAAAATAGGGGATCGATCAATCGACCCCTGTGGTCGATCGATCAACTGTAGAAATCGTGGCAAAAATGTTGAAGGGTCGATCGATCGATCCCCAGGCTCGATCGATCGATCAAGCATGGCAGACTGCAGTTTCCCCTGTTTTCGCATGTAATTCTTCTCCGCTCAAATCGCCGTAACTTCTTCATACGGACTCGGAATCACACACCGTTCATGGTGACGCAAAGTTTAAGAGGAGGGATACAACTTCCGTGTAGATGTCGGGCCAGGTGCCCCAGCTGTGAAATGATCAAATTGCCCTTGAACGTGCGATTGCGTACGAAAATTGTGCGGAATGCTTACGAATCCCATACTTGGTACCTAAATACCTACAAAGCCCAATTATACCTCATATAGCATGTTATCAATATAAACCGAGGTTGTCTGGTTAACGGGCTTAAATACAGAGATTAAGGCACCCGAGGGAGCTAAAATGTGAAGGTTTGACGGATGAAATACGCGATATTTGCGTATTATCACACCCCTAACTTACACATTTCTAGTCCCTAGCAATGAAATAGGATGCAATAAGAACAACAAGCACCAAAAGCAGTATAAGTACAAAAATATGGTATAAAAGCATTGTGACACCCCGCCCAATTAAATATAGGGTGATCAGTCCTCTACCAATTTAAAACAGGATATTCAGTTAGTTCATTCTCAGCATCACTGTCGAAAACTTTTTAACATATTAATCACCTAATATAAAATTAAGCTAGGTGTCAAAACATTTTCAATTTATTAAAACCAAGTAAATCTATTTTCATTCAGTCTTAAAATATAAACCATTCACCACACATAGGAATGTAAATAAATACTGAACATGAATATAGTACTGAAATAAATAAGACTGGATAAAACCTCCCAGTTCAAAACTCCAAATCATACAATAAACTAAATACAATATCTCTGATGAAAGAACTAGAAGTGGGCGAAATATGCCCTAAACAAGAAGTCTAGATGAAACTGAATGGAAAGGATAAATGCGTCTACTGCAAGGACCTACTACTTCTATAACAGCTGCAGCACGTCAAACAATCCAAATCTCTAAATCTGATACTCCTGTGGCTGAGCACCTGATATAATACATATATATAGAAAAAGAGAGAAGCGATAGAAGAAACGGGTCACAGCCCGAAGTGTAAAAATGATTTAGCAAGTGTTTAAAACTGGTTCTTTAAACAAGTCTTATACGCATGTTAGTTATCGAACTCTCACATGAGTTTCTCACCTCTCGTCTATTATGCATGCCTAACGTACATCTAATCTCCCCCTAGTTACACCTCCCAGTCTAACTAGTCAGAAACCATATTAATACTAACTATGCTCACTAGTAGTATTCCCGTATCGCCCATACAATACGTTAATCAGATAGTTTATCTCACATACTGAATTACATTATTCACCGTTTGAACAGTTAAATCTTTTATTCACTAAGATTATTTTACTTCTCATTTTTATTTTTATCTACTAGTCTCACAAAGTAGAAACTTACCCAAGTACACTCATACATATATATAGTCTCATCATCCCTATATATATACACTAATCCTGCACCCTTAGGTTAAGACCGCTTTGTGCAATGTAATGATTATTATTATTACCAAGTCTACTAATTTCATACAGTATATATATATATATATATATATATATATATATATATATATATATATATATATATATACACTAATTCTGCACCCCCGGCTAAGCCCCATTAGTGCATATCTCAAGAAAATCATGCATCCCTGGGTTAGCACCCATTAATGCACCTATCAATAATAATTCAACACCCCCGGGTTATCACCCATTAGTGCGCCTAACAATAGAATATTGCATCCCCGGGTTAGCACCCATTAATGCACCTATCAATATTAATCCAGAACCCCCGGGATATCAGCCAGTAGTGCGCCTAACAATAATCATCTTTGTACCCCCGGGTTATCACCCATTAGTACACTAATCAATAGAGTTTCTGCACCCCCGAGTTATCACTCATTAGTGCTCTTAACTATAAGGTTCTTGCACCCCCGGGTTATCACCCATTAGTGCTCTTGCAATAATATCACATAATAGGCATACACACATCCTATTATAAATTATAGGTATTTCACCAACCTACATATATACTCTTCATACGTATTTTAATCTCATCTCTACGTATAGTATAAATATTTAGATTACTATCTCTCTCGTAATCTCCAAGGTATACTCTCACTCTATATCGAAATAATTAAAGTATTTATTCTCACATACTTTCCCGAAATTCCATCTTATTTAAATTTACTATTTGGTAGTTTCTCTCACTCCAATAAGCCGGCAAACTCAAAACTAGACTTTGAGAAAAATCACAAAAAACTCCCTCCCTCGCTCGAACCAGAAGGGTTGTCGTTTGAACGACTTCCATGCATCGTTCGAGCGACTTCGCGCGAGATTCCATCTCGTTCGAACGACTTCGCGCGAGATCTCCATCTCGTTTGAACCACTTCGCGCGAGATCGCGCGAGTTTGCACTGTTCGTCTTCTTCACCAAACTTCAACGTTTTTCACCATTTTTTATCCTAAAAACCTCTAAGATTAAATTCCCAACAACCCATCTTCAATACCCATCAACCCCTAACAGGTTATAGATCATTTCTATCATCTTAGGATCCTTAATTCGTCATTAATCATCATAATTACATAAAACCCCCAAATTAATTCACATGAACCCTAGTTGTTAATATTCCAATTCAAGAACCTAATCAACCCAGATTCGTTCATCAATATATAATCAAATTCCGTGATTAATCCTCTACAAACATAAAGGAATTCCAACCACTAATTAAATCAATCCTTAATCATAATTTAAATCTCCAATTTTCACCCAATTAACATATAAATCATGATTAATTCCATCTATACTAACATGAGCATGATTATTGCTAAAA
This sequence comes from Sambucus nigra, assembly GCA_949130495.1. Lineage (NCBI taxonomy): Eukaryota > Viridiplantae > Streptophyta > Magnoliopsida > Dipsacales > Adoxaceae > Sambucus > Sambucus nigra. Next base: position 155,165,780 of record OX422218.1, read on the forward strand.
GAAAGCAAGTAATAAACACTTGCCTCGAATATGATGGTATGATCCGTTGGTGATGTTGGTACATACGCGTTCCTCTTTTCTCGATCTAGCGTTGGTGGTCACGGTTGTGCAAGGTGATGTCAAATGAGTCCTCTCTGGGAATTTGGTTCTCCCTCACACCCTCCATGGCCGTTCTAACTTCCTGTCACTTCTTAACTCTAATGGACTTCCTTGGCTAATATAATAAGTCCCAATTTCCGTCCATTAGTTTAGCCCAAAAATATAATTTACCATAATGCCCTCTCGGGGTGCCGGTTAGGCCTAAAATCGCCCCGGGACCCAAACTAAACACCCGGGTATACTATTTTGACTATCTCGACCCTCCCAGACTCAATGGCGCACTCGAAATGACAATACGAGTTAATAAAAATAAATTCTCTTTTTATTCAATTCAATTAGTCCCGACACGACTCAGATGCGTGACAGACTTAAATTACCAAACTGTCGTATTTCTCACTTACGACAATTTATCAAATATCATAATTCCATATTACATATCACATAGTAATATTCAATAGTTCACAACAATAAGTATTAACCCTTGGCACGCTAGTTAATAATTATTTAAATCCATATTAATAACAAATTAATTTCTCACATTTTAATTTAATTAATCCAACAACAACAATTAATCGCATATTTATTCCCATAATAATAATTAATGACATAATTATTTAAATCGTCAAAAATACGGGGTGTTACATACTTCCCCCCTTACAACGAAATTTCGTCCCGAAATTCGGAAAAAGTATACCAGGTACAAACAACGTTGTAAAAATATTGCGCATCGCATCCCGACGCTCACAAGTAAGCTAGTCCGTACCACCCATATAGTGCACTATCAAATACCCTTAATGATGAACACTTCACATGTGTTTGCTTTAAACTTCCGCTTACCCTGTCATATAGGCTCTTGCCCAAGCCTTTCTGCTTAAGTTTCACTACTTCAACTTTATTTTAGATATTCACTATCTAGCCTTCTACTATTTGTACTTTAGTAGATTTATCCTCTTTTCATATACATATGACTTCGTCTCGTGTCGTTCATACAAGTAAATTCGCTGTGCAATATATATTTCACACACAATATATATGATAATATTGATTTTTCTCTGACATTTGTAATCACAACTGGTCCCTCACCTTTAACTACTAAGTAGGACAACAACCAAGTTTACCGTGCCATACTTCTACTGGCACTCTGCCCGAATGTGAATTTATAGGAGTTATTTGGACACAAAATCCACTAGTGGAAGGTACTACTCTCGTCCTCCCCGAAGATCTCAGGGTCCACATAAAATTTTCTCTCCCGCATCTGATTAGACCGCTTATCCTGCCAATCCCTATGTGGGTATTAGGCCGTACTCAATCGCATCTTAGTACCTATAATGTCACCATCTCAGCTACATGAGAAGATCCTTGGGGATACTCTTCCATTCTCTAGTGGAAGGAGCCCCTACTGGTTTTCGAATTGTCCACGATTTTTCAATCCGTTAGGTGACCCACTGCAAGACTATCCTTGCAATATTAACCTACTTCGTAACCCATCACCACTTTTGTTTGTATTCCAATACATTTTATACTCTCTTGAATAAGTTTTAATTTATCTTGAAACGCAAGTCTCTGAAAAAACTTCGTGAGTAAGCTTCAGCTAACCCAACTACATGTTATCGAATTCACATGCTAATTATAATCCATTACCTGATTCAATCACCCAGGGCGCCCATACACCCTATGCCTCGCGCATCATTATACAAATGACATAAAATTATCTTACTTCAATTCTCGCATACCTGGTATGCTGATGTAGTAGGGGTGCACTCAATCGCCCCACTAAACATAACTTAATCAATCCTTTAATGGCATCATTGCTCTATTCCAAAAAATACTAAGGCTAGGCTACTCTACTGGCCTTAAGTCATAAACAAATTATTAACTCTTAATTATATTCCTTTATAGGTACAATAACCAACATACAAAACTTATGTACTATCGATCAAGCTTCTCTCCAACTCCCGACGTTCGCTAGTTTCATACGTGGTGTGGGTACCCAAAATTTAGAACCATGGGCCCGGACTAGTAGCCCAGTCCTAGCGGCCCAAAGTCCGGTCCCCTCATCTCTTATATTGATTCGGTCTCCGCCACGTTTCCACAATTGGAAGTTATACGGGAGATGGAAAACGTGGAGAAACCCATCACCTCCACTTACCTACATGCACATGTATATATTAAACCCTAGGTCCGGGGAAAAAGGACAAGTTGTATTCTCTGTAATTACTCTCCGGAGTATATAGAAATAATATCAACTGCACCACCGTGGACGTAGGCACATCCTTGCTGAACCACGTACATCCTTTGTTGTGTGATTGGCATCTTATATTCCTTGTTCTTCTTTGATAATTGCTTCGCTCGTATTTATTTGTATTGCATAATAATTGTCTCCACAATTGGCGCCGTCTGTGGGAAACGTTTATCTTTCCCTGAGAAGAGCCCACATCAAGAAAGGAGTTTAAGATGTCTGGTCATAGCAGCAATGCTCCCCAAGCAGGAGATATTCAAGAGCCACCTGCTCCTCGCAGGATTAGGTCTGAAGTCCGACGTTCAGATCAGAGAGCTCACCTAGAAAGACCAGCCTCAGAAGAAAGTCAAGGACCAGCGAGGTCCATGCAGATATCTTGGTTGATTGATGCGTACGAGGCAAGGCTCCACGAGTAGAGGGAGTCTTCTCGCAAATACGAGGCTAAGAATGCTCTCTTGAAAAGAAGACTGGAAAGACTGGAGAGGGAGCTTCGTCCTAATAATTGGAGACGCCCATATCGCACTCCTAGCCCTCAGGCGAACAAATCTCATAGCCGAGGAAGGATCCCTAGGCGATAATCTCAAAGGGACGAAGGAGGCGAGTCAGACGATGACCTCCGCGAATAGATGCGAAGAGCTCACCGCTACCAGAGCCCTGCTCGCAGCGACGAGAACATACGAAACATGGTCTGCAGGGAGATGGACCAGTATCCCGCTCACCACGGAACAAGATCAACCAGAGAACTCGCGAGGCGAGCTCTCAAAACCCAGATGAAGTCACCTTTCACAAGAGAAATTGAAGAGGAGGAAGCTCCCAAGAAATTTTCCATTCCAAGGTTCAAGATTTACGACGGAAAAACTGATCCCATCGATCACGTCAGGCAATACCGACAGGCCATGACCCTCTGGAGTCACCGAGATGCCCTGATGTGCCGCATTTTTCCCTCGAGCCTTCATGATGTAGCACAGAAGTGGTTCAAAAGGCTCCCCCACCGGTCGATCAAGAATTTCAAATCCCTAGTCGAACTTTTTATGGCCCGATTCATTACCAGTAGCTCCCATCCCAAAAGGATGGATGCTCTGCTAATAATGAAGAAAACGCCTCAAGAGACCCTTCGAGATTACGCTAAGAGGTACTGAGAGTTATTCAATGAGATCGAGGACTCCACAGAGGAAGTAGTAGTGGCCTCCTTCAAAATTGGGCTCCGTAGTTCTTCCCTCCTCTACCAGTCCCTGACGAAGAAGGAAGCTTTGACTATTGACGACCTAATGGTCCGAATCGAGAAATACGCAAAGGTGGAAGATGTCACCCGCCCTAATACATGAGAAAACGGTCGAGCTAAGCTCACTACCAAGGTAGGTGAGAAAACTGAGAACCAGAAGAAAGGAGGAAAGTACGGAGGAGAAAATGGCTCCAAGAACGGAGGGAACCATGACGCGTCGAAAGTATTCCAGGCGGTCAACACCGTCTTCAAAGAACCAATTTACAAAATTCTCGCGGAGATCAAAGATGAGCCATTCATCAAGTGGCCCAGGAAAATGGGAGGAGATCCCCCGAAGAGGAAAAATGCGTTAAGATGTGCTTTTCACAAAGAGGGAGGACATAAGACCGAGCACTACAAAGCTCTTAAGTCTCACCTCGAGGAGTTGGCCCAGTCCGGGCATTTGAACGACTTTGTGGAAAAGAGGGCAGAGAGAGTGGCTGCCAATAGAGAGGCGAGACCCGACAACGTTCTGGAGGATGATGCAGGACACGAGTTCGCAGTAATCCACGGAGTATCTGACGTCAAGAAGATACAAGGGAACTCAGCTCGAATGGAAATGAAAAAACTTACAACGATAATGCAGGCTTTTGAAATTGATCCAGCAAAGTCACAGTCAGGAAAGCGTCGACGAGTAGAGGACGTCAACTATAACAAGCATATTGTTTTCACGGATGAAGATTTGATGGGAGTAAGGACCCCACATCATGATGCCCTAGTCATTACACTCAGGATAGCCAACTTTGACATCGACAAGCTGCTCGTCGATCAAGGAAGTTCATCCGAAGTAATGTACCTCGACGTATTCAGGAAATTGAAGTTGAGCGTCACTGACCTAAAGGAAGCTACTGTTCCTTTGGTCGGCTTCGCTGGAAAAATGACCATGCCCCTAGGCAAGATAGTGCTGCCAGCTCGTGCTGGGAACACCTCCAAGATGATTGAGTTTTTGGTAGTTGACATCGAATCACCGTACCAGGACATCCTCGGCAGAGGATGGCTTTATGCGATGAAGGTGGTCTCCTCGACCTACCATCAGAAGCTCAAGTATGTAACCGAGCGAGTAGTAATGGAGATCCATGGTGACCAAGCGATGGCGAGGAAGTGCTTCATAGCAGCCATCCGACCAAAGCTAGAGAAGAAGGTCGGTCAACCCAGCGAGAAAGTTGAAGAGGGTGTGATACCTTCCAAGTAGCAATTAAAGTATGGAAGACCTGGAGTAGAGGAGACCAGGCTCCTCCCCTCCGAGCGTGTCGTCGAGAACCTGGTAGAAGTTATAGCCGAAGTTGGTGACAGTAGCAGAGTCTTCTTGATTGGAGCATCTCTCACCGACCAAGAACATAAGGAGTTGACGACCTTGCTGAGACACAACGTAGATGTTTTCGCATGGGAACCATACGAGCTTCCTGGAATCGATCCTAATATGGTCTGTCATCAGCTGCACGTCGACCCCATATTCAAGCCAGTCACGCAGAAGGCACGAAGAACTGCACCCGAGAAGGCTAAAGCGGTCGAAAAGGAAGTTGAAAAACTGCTAGATGCAGGATCCATACTGGAAGTGCAATTCCCCAAGTGGTTATCCAACCCAGTAGTAGTTCCGAAGAATAATGGGAAGTGGAGAGTTTGCATCGACTTCAGTGACCTCAATAAAGCATGCCCTAAGGATAGTTTCCCCCTCCCAAAGATAGACCAACTAGTAGATGCCACTACAGCTCATGAGCGAATGAGTTTCCTGGACGCATACTCAGGATATCACCAGATCCCCTTGTATGCCCCAGACCAGGACAAAACGGCGTTCATCATGACAGTTGGGTTATATTGCTACAAGGTTATGCCATTTGGGCTCAAGAATGTTGGGGCAACCTATCAGCGGCTAGTCATAAAAATGTTCAAGGATCAAATGGGAGACACAATGGAGGTCTACATCGATGACATGCTCGTTAAGAGCAAGAAGAGGGAAAATCACCTCTCAGACCTATCAAAGACCTTCGAAATCCTCAGGAAGTACCGAATGAAGCTTAATGCGAGCAAATGTTCCTTTGGTGTCCAGTCAGGAAAATTTCTTGGATACTTGGTCAGTAAGAGAGGCATAGAAGCTAATCCAGACCAGATCGATGCAATCAATAAGGTACAACCCCCTCGAATAATCTGGGATGTTCATAAACTCACTGGAATGCTCGCCTCCTTAAATCGCTTCATCTCTAAATCCTTCGAGAAGTTCAAATCTTTTTTCCAACTTCTAAAGGGGATTAAACTGATAGAATGGAGCCCATACTTCTCGTGAGCTTTGGACGAGCTCAAGTCCTACTTAAGCTCTCCACCACTGCTTGTCATAACACAGCAAATGGATTCTTTGTACCTGTACCTCTCCGTATCTAATCACACTGTCAGCTCTGCGTTAATATGCGAGGTTACAGGAATCCAACACCCCGTTTACTACGCGAGCAAGACCTTATTAGACGCCGAGTAAAGGTACCTGCCATTAAAGAAGCTCGCATTTGCACTTGTAATAGCCTCGAGGAAGCTGAAGCATTATTTTGAAGCCCATACTGTCATCGTCCTTACATCGCATCCCCTTAAGGCGGTCCTAAGGAAAGAGGACTTGTTGGGCAGACTGTCTAAGTGGTCAATCGAGCTCGGCCGTTTTGACATCCAATTTCAACCAAGGGCAACCATCAAGGATCAGATCCTTGCTAATTTCATAGCCGAGTTCATAGGCGAGGAACTCTCCGACCAACCTCAACCAACAAGGCAAAAGAAGAACCAAGCAACAGAAAGAACTTGGAGACTCTTTGTTGATGGAGCCTCCAACTCAAAGGGGGCAGGGGTAGGCATTGTCCTCATCACTCCAGAAAACACAATCCTCGAACAAGGAATCAGGCTTGGATTTACAACCTCCAACAATGAAGCAGAGTACGAAGCCCTAATAGCCGGGCTCTAAAAGGCACAGACTCTAGGAGCAAAACGTTTACAGGTGTTCGATGACTTCTCCAATCAGATAAGTGGAGATTACAATGCAAAGGATGAAAGAATGGCAGCCTACCTCGCCTTAGTAAGAGAATTAATATCAAGATTTGAAGAGATCAACATCCAGCAGTTTCCCAGGGGGCAAAACAGTCATGCTGATGCCTTAGCAGCCTTGAGTTTGGCAGTTGACTCTGACCTTAAGAGGGTCATCCCCATCGATTTCCTCATTTGTTCGAGCATTAACCACAATAGCAAGTTACCAAACGTGGAACAAGTACTCCAGGTGGGATCAGCCCCCAGCTGGATGGACCCCTTAAGGGGCTATTTAAAGGATGGCACGCTCCCAGATGACAAGAAAACTGCCCACTAAATAAGAGTCAAAGCTGCTCGCTTTCACTTATCCACAGGAGGCGACTTGTATAAGAAATCCTTCTCCGGTCCCTACCTTAGATGCGTCCACCCAGGTGATGTCGAGTAAGTGCTACACGAGCTTCACGAAGGAATATGTGGAAGTCATATCGGACGAAGGTCTCTAGCCTTTCGAGCAATAAAAGAAGGCTATTGGTGGCCATACATGCAAAAGGACTCCGCAGTATTTGTTCGCAAATGCCTGAAATGCCAATTCCACGCTCCTATGGCCCACCAACCCACCACCGATCTGAAGTCCCTATCTAGCCCATGGCCCTTCGCCCAATGGGGAATGAACATCGTGGGACTGTTGCCTACCGTCGTCGACAATCGCAAATACTTGTTGGTTGCGACTGACTACTTCACCAAATGGATCGAGGATGAATCCCTGGCGAACATCTTAGATGCTGATATGATAAGGTTCATATGGAGAAATATAATCACTCGGTTTGGAATCCCTAGAACCATCATCACCGACAATGGAACGCAGTTCGAAAGTGGCCCCTTTCAGAACTTCTGTAACGAACACGGGATCAGACACCACTTTAGCTCGGTGGCCTACCCTCAGAGCAATGGCCAAGAGAAAGCTTCCAACAAAACTGTGATCGATGGATTAAAGAAGCGATTATACCGAGCCAAAGGCGCGTGGGTAACAGAGCTACCCCATGTTCTATGGGCATACCGAACCACTCCTCGGTGAGCAACAGGAGAAACCCCATTTTTGCTGACATATGGCATGGAAGTAGTCATCCCACTAAAAGCAGGTTTGCCAACAATGAGATCCAACCTTGTCGACCAAGGCCTGAATGATGAAGCATTGCTCGCCGAACTCGACCTAGCCAACGAGCATAGAGAACTGGCCCTGGTGAAGCTAGCGCACTATCAGCAACAACTCGCGAAGCATTACAACAAAAGGGTTAGCCCGAGGGCGTTCCAAGTTGGGGACTATGTTCTAAGGAAGGTCCTGGGTAGAACAGTGAAGTCGTCAGACAGCAAGCTAGGCCCAAACTGGGAAGGACCCTATAAAGTAACTAAAGACGATCTGAAGGTGCCTATCACTTGGAAACGATGGAGGGCAGAGAAATACCACGAGCATGGAACGCAGCTAATCTCAAGAAATTCTATTTTTAGATCCTTTTCTTGTATTTCTTTTGTTATGAAAACAGAAGTTCATTTTCCTTATTACTAATGAAAGTTACTTAATTGGTTACACTCTGATTGGTGACAGTTGCATTCATCGCACATCTTTTCCAAATAACAAGCACCTTGATCACTACAGCAGGGGAATACCCCTCCTCAGGTCATCATCATAAAACACGAGAGACCTTTTAGCGTTGCCCCTGGCAATATATAAAGCCCTACAGAGGATTCTTAGGCAATACGACCAAATCTTATACTGGTCATCAAACCTACTTCGGTTGAACAAAATCCTGATCGGATGAAGACATCCAACACCAGGTGTGTCCTCGCCAATTGCCCTACTTAGGCCTAAGGGAGTGTGACGACACAACCTAAAAGGTAAGGTGGGGCACAATGGTACTTTGGCATTATACTGGACTGGGGGGACACTTGCATGACAAAACAAAAGAAATCATAAAGCAGCAAGGATACGAAAAGTAGGATATACACGTTTATTTGGCAAAATTACCCAAAAACATATACTTTTCATTAATCCATCTTACTTACAACAATGATAATACATGTTTAGTCGGTGAGCTCGCCCAAAGCATTTACATTATCAAAAATAAAAAATATATATATAACAACTGGCAAAATCTCAAGGGGTGGAAGCCTCCGAGCAAGATAATCAGCCACACGATCTCTTCATCCGTCATTAGGAGCAGGAGCAAACTCTTCCACAACCTCATTCGCATCCGACTCCAATAATTGCCAAGGAATAGCATCGATGGGGATCCATCGATCGTCCCTCCTGAATGGGTTGGGCACTAGAGTAGAGGAAGACATCTCATGACGATACCATAGCACTGAGTTCCTCGGGACATGCAGCTCCTTCGAGGCACTTAGCCATCCCTTGATGAAAGAAAGCTCCTCGAACTCCGATAGCCTTGTTGGAGCATCTGACCAGCCTTGATCATAACCATCAGCCCACGCTTGCCAAGGGCCTTTCTTGAATAAGTGCCACAACCGGGTGACGTCCCTTTGAAGCCCAGCAGTGATTACATATGCTCGCTGAACATCACCGCGGAGTTCTTCCATTTCCCATCGCGAAGTTCTTCTCCTTCCCTGCTTCTTCTCCTGGTGCTCCTACTAGCTCGCGGAAGGGGAGGGTGGGTGAGACTTCGCGACATGGTAAGGGTAACATTATGACCGCTGAGCATCCGCACAAAACTAAGATCACTCCTCCTGGAGTATCCGGCACAATAGTCATATCACTAAATTTTTACTATCGTTTATGAGAACGCGTGTAATATCGATTTAAATTAAATTCGCAAGTTTCCAAGAACCCTTATTTAATTAGCGTCTACTTTTAAACCAAATAAAATCAACTCTTAAACATGTATCTAAATCAACCCATCAAATATAAAGCATGCGTCACAAAGTTAAGGAAAAATCCCCGAAGGGCAAAACCTTTTATTTCTAGAACTTTAAAGAATTTAAAGACCATTGACTTACATACAACCTGATAATCGCCCACAAGTGTAACGCACGGTGTCTTCGGTAAACCTTCAAAGCAACGGCTAGAAACAGTGTGACACAGAAATACCCGCAGATGTCGGTTCCTATGTCGGCGGCTGGAAGTTTCCCTTTCCAGGAGGGCAGCAATGAAGAAGAGAATGGCTTCTCCACAAGGGTTGAACAAACCAAAGTTGTGTTCTTGGGTTACACAAAAAGATTCACAAAGGTTTGGCAATTGTGTGAATCAAAAAACCTAGAGTCTTGGGCTCAATTGGTGAAGACTTAGAGTATTTGGACTCTCAAATTCGTCTTTCAAAGTCTTGGAAAACAACTCTCCGAAGTTGGCTTAAATAATAAAACTTTGAGCCTAAAAAATCTCGAGCAGATCTGGCGAAGTTTATCCCAGGCGGACCGGTCCGGCTTGGGGGCGGATCGGTCCGGTTGACCGGATCGGTTCTTTTATTGCAGGCTTCATCGGTTCGCTTGCGATCTGGGGTATACTGGATCTGCATCAAACGGATCGGTCCGGTTGAGGGAGGATAAGTCCGGTTAGCCGGATTGGTTCTTTTATTGTAGGCGGACCGGTCCGGTCTGTCAGACTTGATTCCTCTTCTTCTTTTGATATTCGGATCCGTTGATGAATGTATGAATCTTGAATTTCTTCAACGGTGTAACGGCGTGCGACATAATAAATTGTTAATGGACAAAAATGTCCTTACAAATCTCCCCCTATGTCTATGCCGGTACATACATAAAAACAAACATCCGAATTATCAAACAACTAAAAATTCCTATACAAATCTACCCTTCCATGAACCCAAAACTGGAAAGATACAATTGAATAAGACTACAGCGTTTGCTCTTCAACTCTTCAGGAATCTCAACACTTTTCTCATCATGGTGTGCAATCCAATGATAATCCATGTAGTACCTACACACATGAGACAAAGCAAAATACCAAGTGACATATCGAGTTTGAAATGAGATAAACATATATACCAATTTATGAGCAAACTCAAACTTTCAAATCTCCCCCATAATAAGATAATTCTTTCTCCCCCTTTTTATGATGCCTCCAAATAGACAAATAAGAAGAATGAATCAAACAAGGAAAATCGAGGTGTCATGGTATATAAAAAATACACAAACTATTTTTGATTTTTTTAATATTTCATACAAAGATAGGATACCAATTTGAACAAATATGATACAAAAATCACACCATGGATTTAGACTCAAACAACCAAGTCATGGAAATGGAATGAATGGGTGTGAACACATTCGATAGGTAAATCAACTCAATCAATCATATGTGCACGATGCATATGTGTACTCCAAACGAATGAACATCAAAGGTATACTTAGGTGTAAAAATTTGTTGAATTTAGATGACATCGTCTTATGCAAATCAACAAATCAAAGTCAAATGATTTCCACACCAATAACGTCCAAAACTATATAGTGCATTTTCAAGAATTTCAAGGACGTGCAAACCCGTTTTAAATTCTCCAACCAAACTCCCTCATATATATATTATTTTAGAGGTGTATAAACTAAATTCTCAAACTTTGGAGAATTGGTGCAAAAACCTAAATGGCCCCTTTTTGGCATGAATATCTTTTTATTGCCTTTAAATTTTTTTGGGGCTCTTTTAAACCTCTTTGGACCTCGGATAATAAAACTCCTCCATTTTTTAGGTCCAATTTAACGGTGGCTTAGTATTCGCAAAGGCAAAAAGAATCTTTCGCAGCCCTTCCTCATTTTTAAACAAAGCACACAAACTCACAATACGGTTTTTATATGCACAATTTCCTTATCAAAATTTATTGCGCTTGGTTCGTTTTAAGGACAGGATTGAAGTAAAAACACCCAACCAACATGTGATAAGACAAGAACAATAATCAAACAAATCTGTGCAAGTGTGCATTAAAGGAAACATAAGTCAAACATGTAGAAAGTAACACTTAATTACATCTTAATGACTCCAAACATTATAAAGCACGTGGATGAATTGGCCTATTGTCTCAAAACACTATCAAATAGTCACATGAAAATAATGGAATGATTTTGTGACTCGGTCATCCTAAGTGTCCATCCATAAACGGTGCAACCAAAAAAAATAAAAATCTTTTTGTATTTTTCAAAAAATTTCAAAAAAAAAATAATACATACAAAAAGATACATACTAGCAATAGGCAAACACTGACATCATGAAAATCACCCTATGCTAGTAAACAAGTCAAACCTCAATCATTAGGTGCGGAGGGGTTTTCCAAAGGTGGTGACAACTTATGAAAAACCTCCATCAATTCTTGTGAAGTTTTGACTAAGAACTTAACTTGCTCACCTAAATGTGCAAACTCTCTCATGTAGTCTCCGGGAGCATGTAAAGTAGCATGTGTGGGTGCATGTGTGCCAGAAACATGTGTAGAAGTAAAACGTGACACATAACCCAACTTAAAGCAAAATTCCCTAAGGTTTCCTCTCCTCTTGCAATGGGAACAAACATAAATAGGCCTAGGAACACCTCTCTCAAAAACTCTAGGACGCACTTTCCTAATAGGAATGGGACGCCTAGGTGGGTTAGGGTGAGACACATGTGAAACTGTCACTAAAGTGGGAACCGGCTCGGGTGCTAATTGGGAAGAAGAAGCACCGTCATGAATTATTCCTAACTTCTCACCTTTACCCTTAAGAACCACCTTTTCAACATTCTTAGGTGCGTTCTCAAACTTGACTTTGACCACACTGGCACGTTCGAGATCACTCTCGAGTTAGGATACCCGTGTCGTCAGACTAGACAACGTGATGGTCAAATCACACTTCTCCTTTCTCAAAACCTCCTTCTCTTTCTCCAAATCTAAAACCCGACGACCTAAATCCCTATTATACTTCTTTGTTTTCAAGGTCTCGATGTACAAATCTCTAAAAGCTTTTTGGAGCTCACTTTCATCTCCACTTTCACTCTCACTTTCTCCCTCACTTGAAGCGCTCAAACCATCACTATCACTTTCGTGTGCACTATTGTGGGACAAGGTGGGTGTGCTCACACGACTAGAAAAAGCTACAAACTTCTCACCACTAGTCTCATCACCCTCACCTTCACTACTATCACTAAGTGTGGCAGGCATAGCAGTCTCTTTCCCCTTTCTCCTTATCCGAGTAGGACACTCTCTAGCTATGTGCCCTTTCCCTTCACACTTAAAGCACCTGATCTCATCCTCCTTGTCACTATCTTTGGCCTCCTCTTTCTTTTTATTTTTCTCAAAAAAATCCTTTTTATTGGAAGAATTATTTTTGTTCATGTTGAGAAATTTTTTAAAATTTTTCGCAAATAATGCCATATCATTAAAATCAAAATCTCCCTCAGAATCGGACTCACAAAGTATTTCTTTCTTTTTCTTAAAATGATCCTTTAAAGCAATGCCATTATCCTTAGCCTTAATGGTTTTGGGAAACATATCAATCTCATAGGTTTGAAGATCTCCTACAAGTTCTTCCAACTTAAGTGATTTCAAATTTCTCAAAGAGTTCAAAACAGTGACTTTAGGAATAAAGCGTTTTGGGAGAGATCTCAAAATCTTTTTAACGACACGCGTGCTATCAATTACCTCACCCAAATTAAAACATGTGTTAACAATGTCCGATAAACGTGCATAAAAATCATCAAAGCATTCGGACTCAGACATGGTGATAGTCTCAAATTGGGTGGCCAAATTTTGTAATTTTGACTCTTTAACCGCGTTCGTACCCTCATGTGTCAATTTCAAAACATCCCAATCCTCTTTAGACGTGGTGCACGTCATAATTCGACGAAACTCATCAGGAGAGACAGCTCCAGAAATAGCACTCAGACCACGGGAATTAAAATTGAACAATTTATAATCATCTTCAGTCCAGGCTGACACGGGTTTTAAAGTGGTGATGTTATTAACAGTGACCGTGGGAGGAGTCCAACCATTTTCGCAAAGCAACCAAACACGCTTGTCAATAGATTTTAAAATCGATTTCATACGAGCTTTCCAGTAGGCATAATTAGACCCGTCAAAAATAGGCATCTGATTATATAAGTGCTCCATAGGAAAAATTGCGATTTTTCACAAAACTAATTTAAAAAAAATCAATATCACACGATTTTACGGAAAATAGGAATACGCAATAAATTAGCGCAACCCGCTCTGATACCAATTTGAAAACGTGAGTAGACAAATTGTATCAGAAAGTAAATCCTCGAAAAATCAGGATCATGCGATAAATAAGCGTAACACGCTCTGATACCAATTTGAAAATGTGAGTAGACAAATTGTATCAGAAAGTAAATCCTCGAAAAATCAGGATCACGCGATAAATTAGCGTAACCCGCTCTGATACCAATTTGAGAACGCGTGTAGTATCAATTTAAATTAAATTCGTAAGTTTCCAAGAACTCTTATTTAATTAGCATCTACTTTTAAACCAAATAAAATCAACCCTTAAACATGCATCTAAATCAACCCATCAAATATAAAGCATGCGGCACAAAGTTAAGGAAAAATCCCCGAAGGGCAAAACCTTTTATTTCTAGAACTTTAAAGAATTTACAAGACCATTGACTTACATACAACCTGATAATCGCCCACAAGTGTAACGCACGGTGTCTTTGGTAAACCTTCAAAGCAACGGTAAGAAACAGTGTGACACAGAAATACCCGCAGGTGTCGGTTCCTATGTCGGCGGCTGGAAGTTTCCCTTTCCAGGAGGGCAGCAATGAAGAAGAGAACGGCTTCTCCATAAGGGTTGAACAAACCAAAGTTGTGTTCTTGGGTTACACAAAAAGATTCACAAAGGTTTGGCAATTGTGTGAATCTAAAAACCTAGAGTCTTGGGCTCAATAGGTGAAGACTTAGAGTATTTGGACTCTCAAATTCGTCTTTCAAGGTCTTGGAAAACAACTCCCCGAAGTTGGCTTAAATAATAAAACTTTGAGCCTAAAAAATATAGAGCAGATCTGGCAAAGTTTATCCCAGGCGGACCGGTCCGGCTTGGGGGCGGATCAGTCCGGTTGAACGGATCGGTTCTTTTATTGCAGGCTTCATCGGTTCGCTTGCGGTCCGGGGTATACTGGATCTGCATCAAATGGATCGGTCCGGTTGAGGGCGGACCGGTCTGGTTAGCCGGATCGATTCTTTTATTGTAGGCAGACCGGTCCGGTCTGTCAGACTTGATTCCTCTTCTTCTTTTGATATTCGGATCCGTTGATGAATGTATGAATCTTGAATTTCTTCAACGGTGTAATGGCGTGCGACATAATAAATTGTTAATGGATAAAAATGTCCTTACAGTTTAACCATACGGTAATTAATCACTTGACATTACCATAATAAACTCTACTAAATCAGACTCAATGCAGTAGTAAATTATAACAACAAAACACATTCTTAGGGCCCACCCGGTTCCCTCATGAGCAATCATCAAAATGCCCTACTAACAACGAGAAATAAGTTTGTAACAAGACTGTTAAAACTAATGTTCCCACGAAACTCGACCCGCATGCGAAGTTTAGGATTTCCAATTTACATAAAAGTTATGGCACACCCATGTCACTAGAATCTATCCTTTACTCACAAGGAAGAAGTAAAACCTCACCAGTCTCGCCCAATCACAGGGTCTCAACACGTGGCTACCATCATGACCCATGAACATTTGCAATCGTCTTACATCCTAGGATTTCATCCTATAGTTTTCCTCTCTCATCACGGATAATTTATTCCATCATGTGGATTTCGCGCCCATTATTGAAACGTTGGCCCAAACTCTCTAGGCCTCAATTATTGTTTTATTGAACTCCCATTTACATCCCGAACCCCATAGACCCTGACGTACTGTATGCTACTATTAATGATGACTCTACTGGTCCAGCCTGAACCCATTATTCTTGGGTTATAAATCTCTCGGGCCTAATTCCCTTGACCCCAACTTCTTTCGCTGGAAGTCTCGCTCCTCTAGTCGTTATGCCTAACTGGCACGGTTTACCATTTCTAAATTTCATTATTCATCATTTGAATGGTTAATCTTTTATTCACTAAGATAATTTTACTTCTCATTTTCATTTTATCTACTAGACTCACAAAGTAGAAAGTTACCCAAGCACACTCATACATATATATAGTGTCATCATCCCTATATATATACCCTAATCCTGCACTCTTGGGTAAAGACCACTTGGTTCAATGAAATGATTATTATTATTACCATGTCTACTAATTTCACACAGTAGCAATATTCACAAGTCCATATATATATATATATAGGAAAAATCCTGCACCCCCGGCTAAGCCCCATTAGTGCATATCTCCAGAAAATCATGCATCCCCGGGTTAGAACCCATTAATGCACCTATCAATAATAATTCAGCACCCCCGGGTTATCACCCATTAGTTCGCCTAACAATAGAATATTGCATCCCCGGGTTAGCACCCATTAATGCACCTATCAATAATAATTCAGCACCCCCGGGTTACCACCCATTAGTGCGCCTAACAATAATCATCTTTGTACCCCCGGGTTATCACCCATTAGTACACTTATCAATAGAGTTTCTGCACCTCCGAGTTATCCCTCATTAGTGCTCTTAACTATAAGGTTCTTGCATCCCCGGGTTATCACCCATTAGTGCTCTTACAATAATATCTCATAATAGGCATACACACATCCTATTATAAATTATAGGTATTGCACCAACCTACATATATACTCTTCATACGTATTTTAATCTCATCTCTACGTATAGTATAAATATTTAGATTACTATCTCTCTCGTAATCTCCAAGGTATACTCTCTCTCTATACCGAAATAATTAAACTATTTATTCTCACATACTTTCCCGAAATTCCATCTTATTTAAATTTACTATTTGGCAGTTTCTCTCACTCCAATAAACCGGCAAATTCAAAACTAGACTTTGAGAAAAATCCCCAAAAATTCCCTCTGTCGCTCGAACCAGAAGGGTTGTCGTTTGAACGACTTCCACGTGTCGTTCGAGCAGCTACGCGCGAGATGCCATCTCGCTTGAAAGACTTCGCGCGAGATCTCCATCTCATTTGAACCACTTCGCGCGAGATCCCCATCTCGTTTAAACCACTTCGCGCGAGATCGCGCGAGATTGCACTGTTCGTCTTCTTCACCAAACTTCAACGTTTTTCACCATTTTTGAACCTAAAAACCTCTAAGATTCAATTCCCAACAACTCATTATCAATACCCATCAACCCCTAATAGGTTATAGATCAGTTCTATCATCTTAGGATCCTTAATTCGTCATTAATCATCATAATTACATAAAACCCCCAAATTAATTCACAACTTTAGTTTTCAAAATTTCAATTCAAGAACCTAATCAACCCAGATTTGTTCATCAATATATAATCAAATTCCGTGATTAATCATCTACATACATGAAGGAATTTCAACCACTAATTAAACCAATCCTTAATCATAATTTAAATCTCCAATTTTCACCCAATTAACTTATAAATCATGATTAAATCCACCTATACTAACATGATCATGACTATTGCTAAAATAAAGCAAGTAATAAACACTTGCCTCGAATATGACGGTCTGATCCATTGGTGATGTTGGTACATACGCGTTCCTCTCTTCTCGATCTACGCGTTGGTGGTCACAGTTGTGCAAGGTGATGCCAAATGAGTCTTCTTTCTTGGAATTTGGTTCTCCCTCACCCCTCCATGGCCATTCTAACTTCCTGTCACTTTTTAACCCTAATGGACTTCTTTGGCTGATATAATAAGTCCCAATTTTTGTCCATTAATTTAGCCCAAAAATACAATTTACCATAATGCCCTCTCGGGGTGCCGGTTAGGCTTAAAATCGTCCAGGGAACCAAACTAAACACCCGGGTATACTATTTTGACTATCTCGACCCTATCGAACTCAATGGCTCACTCAAAATGACCATACAAGTTAATAAAAATAAATTCTCTTTTTATTCCATTCAATTAGTCCCGACACGACTCACACGCGTGACAGACTTAAATTACCAAACAGCCGTATTTCTCACTTCCGACAATTTATCAAATATCATAATTCCATATTACATATCACACAGTAATATTCAATAGTTCACAACAATAAGTATTAACCCTTGGCACGCTAGTTAATAATTATTTAAATCCGGATTAATAACAAATTAATTTCTCACATTTTGATTTAATTATTCCAACAACAATAATTAATCGCATATTTATTCCCATAACAATAATAAATCACATAATTATTTAAATCATTAAAAATACGGGGTGTTACATACTTCCCCCCTTACAACGGAATTTGATCCCGAAATTCGGAAACAGTATACCAGGTACAGACAATGCTGTAAAAATATTGCGCATCGCATCCCGACGCTCACAAGTAAGCTACTCCGTACCACCCATATAGTACACTATCAAATACCCTTAATAATGAACACTTCACATGTGTTTTCTTTAAACTCCAGGTTACCCTGTCATGTAGGCTCTTGCCCAAGCCTTTCTGCTTAAGTTTCACTACTTCAACTTTATTTTAGATTTTCACTATCTAGCCTTCTACTATTTGCACCTTAGTAGATTTATCCTCTTTTCATATACATACGACTATGTCTCGTGTCGTTCATACAAGTAAATTGGTTTTGCAATATATATTTCACACACAATATGTACGATAATATCGATTCTTCTCTGACATTTGTAATCATAACTGATCTCCCACCTTTAACTATCAAGTAGGGCAACAACCATGTTTACCATGCCATACTTCTACTGGCACTCTTCCCGAACGTGAACTTATAGGAGTTATTTGGACACAAACGCCACTAGTGGAAAGTAATACTCTCGTCCTCCTCTAAGATCTAAGGGTTCAGATAAAATTTTCTCTCCCGCATTCGATTAGACCGCTTGTCCTGCCCATCCCTCTATGGGTATTAGGCCGTACTCAAACGCATCTTCGTACCTATAATATCATCATTTCAGCTACATGAGAAGATCCTTGGGGATAATCTTCCATTATCTAGTGGAAGAAGCCCCTACTGGTTTCTAGTTGTCCACCACTTTTCAATCCGTCAGGTGACCCACTGCAAGACTATCCTTGCAATATTAACCTACATCGTAACTCATCACCACTGTTGTTTGTATTCTAATACATTTCATCTTTCTTGAATAAATTTCAATTTATCTTGAAACGTAAGTCTCTGACAAAACTTCGTTAATAAGCTTCGGCTTACCCGACTACATGTTATCTAATTCGCATGCTAATCATAATCCATAACTTGATTCAAACACCCAGGGTGACCATACACCCTATGCCTCTCCCATCATTATACAAATGACATAAAATGATCTTACTTTAATTCTCGCATACCTGGTATGCTGATGTAGTAGGGGTGCAGTCAATCGCCCCACTAATCATAACTTAATCAATCCTTCAATGGCATCACTGCTCTATTCCGAAAAATACTAAGGCTAGGCTACTCTATTAGCCTTAAGTCATAAACAAATTATTAACTCTCAATTATATTCCTTTATAGGTACAATAACCAACATACAAAACTTATGTACTATCGACCAAACTTCTCCCCAACTCCCGACGTTCGTTAGTTTCATGCGTGGGATGTCTCGCAAAGCGAAATCCAAATAAGGAACCCCCATGATACACTACTATCTAACCTAGTCGGTTGTCGAGGTTCGTAAGGCCTTCAGTACCTACTATGTACTTTCCCACAATATACGTATTGTGATATAAAATTTTACTCTCCCACTCTCATGTCCCTAAAAATGTAACATGAAGCATGGCGCCCTCACTATCCCAAGTACTTGGCGCTATAGATATATAACGAGCTATATTTCACCACTCGATAATAACACAATGTATTATAAGTCTTAACAGACAAATAAATCTCTATGCTAGGGAATCTCATATAATTAGACACTATACTCACTGAGGTCTATAATACCATAAAAGTTTCATATATACTCATATCTGGGCCCAACCCTATTTCAGGTGGCGCCGTACAAAATAAGGATCACTCCTCCCGGAGTATCCGGCACGACAGTCATATCAATATATTTATACAATAATTTAACCATACGATAATTAATCACTACACATTACCATAATAAACTCTACTAAAGCAGACTCAATGCAGTAGTAAATTATAAAAACAAAAAACATTCTTAGGGACCACCCGGTTCACTCATGGAAAATCATCAAAATGCTCTATTAACAATGAGAAATACGTTTGTAACAAGACTGTTAAAACTAACGTTCCCACTAAACTCGAACCGCAAGAGAAGTTTAGGGTTTCCAATTTACATAAAAGTTGTGGCACACCCATGTCACTAGAATCTATCCTTTACTCACAAGGAAGAAGAAAAACCTCACCAGTCTCGCCAAATCACAGGGGCTCAGCACGTGGCTGTCATCATGACCCATGAACATCTGCAATCGTCATACATCCTAGGATTTCATCCTATAGTTTTCCTCTCTCATCACGGACAATTTATTCCATCATGTGGATTTCGCGCCCATTATTGAAACGTTGGCCCAAACTCTCCAGGCCTCAATTATAGATTTATTGAACTCCCGTTTACATCCCGGGCCCCGTAGACACTGTCATACTGTATGCTACTATTAATGAGGACTCTACTGGTCTAGCCTGAACCCATTATTCTCAGGTTATAAATTTCCTAGGCCTAATTCCCTTGACCCCAAATTCTTTCGCTGGAAGTCTCGCTCCTCCAGTCGTTATGCCTAACTGGCAGGGTTTACTATTTCTAATCTCTTCGGTCTCACTTCTCAATTGTACATAAGTTTTGTGTGTTGGTTATTGTACCTATAGGAGAATATATTTGAGATTTGATAATTCTTTTATAACTTAAGGCCAATAGAGTAGCTTGGCCTTAGTATTTTTCGGAATAGATGAATGATGCCATTGAAGGATTGATTAAGTTTTGACTAGTGGGGGTAGTTGAGAGTACCCCTACCACATCAGCATACCGAGTGTGCAAGAATTGAGGTAAGAATATTTTATGTCTTTTGTATAATGATGCGTGAGGCATAGGGTGTGTGGGCGCCCTAGGGGATTGAATCAAATGGTGGATTATGATTATCTTGTGAATTAGATAACATGTAGTCGGGTAAGCCGAAGATTACTCCATAAGATTTGTTAGAGACTTACGTTTCAAAATAAACTGAAAATTTTTTAGCGGGAAAAGAGACTTGTGTCACACGATACGACAAAGTCAAACATATCACAATTAGAAGTACATTCAAGAGAGTATAAAATGAAATAGAATACAAACAACAGTAGTGATGGGTTACGATGTAGGGTAATATTTCAAGGATAGGCTTGCAGTGGGCCACCTGATGGATTTAAAAATGGTGGACAATTTGGAACCAGTAGGGGCTTCTTCCACTAGAGAATGGAAGACTATCCCAAGGATCTTCTCATGTAGCTGAGATGGTGAGATTATAGGTACTAAGATGCGATTGAGTACAACCTAATATTCACAGAGGGATGGGTAAGGACAAGCGGTCTAACCGGATGCGGGAGAGAAAATTTTATGTGAACCCTGAGATCTTAGGGGAGGATGAGAGTAACATCTTCCACTAGTGGAGTTTGTGTCCAAATAACTCCTATAAATTCATGTTCGGGCAGAGTGCCAGTAGAAGTATGGCATGGTAAACTTTGTTGTTGTCCTACTTGATAGTTAAAGGTGAGGGACCAGTTATGATTACAAATGTCGGAGAAGAATAGATATTATCGTATATATTGTGTGTGAAATATATATTGCACAGCGAATTTACTTGTATGAATGACATGAGATGAAGTCGTATGTATATGAAAAGAGGATAAATCTACTAAGGTGAAAATAGTAGAAGGCTAGATAGTGAATATCTAAAATAAAGTTGAGGTAGTGAAACTTAAGCTGAAAGGCTTGGGCAAGAGCCTATATGACAGGGTAACCTGGAGTTTAAAGCAAACACATGTGAAGTATTCATTATTAAGGGTATCCGATAGCGTACCATATGAGTGGTACGGAGTAGCTTACTTGTGAGCGTCGGGATGCGATGCGCAATATTTTTACAGCATTGTCTATACCTGGTATACTTTTTTCGAATTTCGGGACGAAATTCCGTTGTAAGGGGGGAAGTATGTAACACCCCATATTTTTGACGATTTAAATAATTATGTGATTAATTATTATTGTGGGAATAAATATGCGATTTATTTATTGTTGTTAGATTAATTAAATTAAAATGTGAGAAATTAATTTGTTATTAATCCGGATTAAAATAATTAGTAACTAGCGTGCCAAGGGTTAATATTTATTGTTGATAATTTTTTAATATTACTATGTGATATGTAATATGGAATTATGATGTTTGATAAATTGTCGGAAGTGAGAAATACGGCAGTTTGGTAATTTAAGTCTGTCATGCGTGTGAGTCGTGTCGGGACTAATTGAATGGAATAAAAAGAGAATTTATTTTTATTAACTCGTATGGTCATTTCTAGTGCGACGTTGAGTCCGAGAGGGTCGAGGTAGTCAAAACTGTATACCCGGGTGGTTAGTTTGGGTCCCGGGGCGATTCTAGGCCTAACTGGCGCCCCGAGAGGGCATTATGGTAAATTGTATTTTTGGAATAAATTAATGGACGAAAATTAAGAGTAATTATATCAGCCTAGGAAAGTCCATTAGGGTTAACAGGTTACATAAATCAAGAACGGACATGGAGGGTGTGAGGGAGAACCAATTTCCAAGAGAGAAGGCTCGATTAGCACCACCTTGCATAACCGTGACCACCAATGCGCAGATCGAGAAGAGAGGAACTCGTATGTACCAACATCACCAATTGATCAGACCATCATATTCGAGGCAAGTGTTTATTACTTTCTTTCTTTTAGCAATAATCATGCTCATGTTAGTATAGGTGGATTTAATCATGATTTATGTGTTAATTGGGTGAAAATTGGAGGTTTAAACTATGATTAAGGATTGGTTTAATTGGTGGTTGAAATTCCTTCATGTATGTAGAGGATTAATCACAAAATTTGATTATATATTGATGAATGAATCTGGATTGATTAGGTTCTTGAATTGGAATTTTGAAAACTAGGGTTCATGTGAATTAATTTGGGGGTTTTATGTAATTATGATGATTAATGACGAACTAAGGATCCTAAGATGATAGAAATGATCTATAACCTGTTAGGGGTTGATGGGTATTGATGATGAGTTGTTGGGAATTGAATATTAGAGGTTTTTAGGTTCAAAAATGGTGAAAAACGTTGAAGTTTGGTGAAGTAGGCGAACAGTGCAGTCTCGCGCGATCTCGCGCGAAGTGGTTCAAACGAGATGGGGATCTCGTGCGAAGTGGTTCAAATGATATGGAGATCTCGCCCGAATTCATTCGAGCGAGATGGCATCTCGCGCGAAGCATCTCGAACGACACGTGGAATTCGTTCAAACGACAACCCTTCTGGTTCGAGCGACAGAGGGAATTTTTGGGGATTTTTCTCAAAGTCTAGTTTCCAGTTTGCTGGCTTATTGGAGTGAGAGAAACTGCCAAATAGTAAATTTAAATAAGATGGAATTTCAGGAAAGTATGTGAGAATAAATACTTTAATTATTTCGATATAGAGAGAGAGTATACCTTGGAGATTACGAGAGAGATAGTAATCTAAATATTTATACTATACATAGAGATCAGATTAAAATACGTATGAAGAGTATATATGTAGGTTGGTGAAATACCTATAATTTATAATAGGATGTGTGTATGCCTATTATGTGATATTATTGTAAGAGCACTAATGGGTGATAACCCGGGGTGCAAGAACCTTATAGTTAAGAGCACTAATGAGTGATAACTCGAGGGTGCATAAACTCTATTGATAAGTGTACTAATGGGTGATAACCCGGGGGTACAAAGATGATTATGGTTAGGCGCACTAATGGGTGGTAACCCGGGGGTGCTGAATTATTATTGATAGGTTCATTAATGGGTGCTAAGCCAGGGATGCAATATTCTATTGTTAGGCGCACTAATGGGTGATAACCCGGGGGTGCTGAATAATTATTAATAGGTGCATTAATGGATGCTAACCCGGGGATGCATGCTTTTCTGAAGATATGCACTAATGGGGCTTAGCCGGGGGTGCAGGATTAGTATATATATATATGTATAGGGATGATGGTACTACATATATATATATATATATATATATATATATGTGGACTTGTGAATATTGCTACTGTGTGAAATTAGTAAACTTGGTAATAATAATGATCATTACATTGCACTAAGTGGTCTTAACCTAAGAGTGTAGGATTAGTGTATATATATAGGGATGATGAGACTATATATATGTATGAGTGTAGTTGGGTAACTTTCTACTTTGTGAAACTAGTAGATAAAATGAAAATGAGAACTAAGATAATCTTAGTGAATAAAGGATTAACCATTCAAACAATGAATAATGAAACTTTGTATGTGAGATAAACTATCTGAATAGCGTATTGTATGGGCGATACGGGAATACTACTAGTGAGCATAGTTAGTATTAGTATGGTTACTAACTAGTTAGACTGGGAGGTATAACTAGGGGAGATTAGATTTACGTTAGCCGTGCACAATAGACGAGAGGTGAGAAACTCATGTGAGAGTGCGACAACTAACATGCGTATAAGACTTGTTTTAAGAACCAGTTTTAAATACTTGCTAAATCATTTTTACACATCGAGCTCTGACCCGTCTCTTGTATCTCTTCTCTCTTCTGCTATATATATGTATTATATCAGGTGCTCAGACACAGGAGTATCAGATTTAGAGATTTGGATTGCTTGACGTGTTGCAGCTGTTGTGGAAGCTGTAGGTCCTTGCAATAGACGTATCTATCCTTTCCATTCAGTTTTATCTAGATTTCTTGTTTAGGGCATATGTCGCCCACTTCTAGTTCTTTCATCAGAGTTATTGTATTCAGTTTAGTTGATGGTTTAGATTTTTGAACCGAGAGTTTTACTCAGTCTTATTTATTGCAGTACTTGATTCATGTTCAGTATTTATTTACATTCCTATGTGTGGTGAATGGTTTATACTTTAAGATGGAAAGAAATGGATTTACTTGGTTTTATTAAATTGGAAATGTTTTGACACCTAACTTAATTTTATATCAGGTGATTAATATGAAAAAAAGGTTTTTCGACAGTGATGCTAAGAATGAACCAACTGGGATTCCTGTTTTAAATTGGTAGATGACTGATCACCCTATATTTAATTGGGCGGGGTGTCAGTGATCATTCCTCTACCAATTTAAAATAGGATATTCAGTTGGTTCATTCTCAGCATCACTGTCAAAAAAATTTTAACATATTAATCACCTAATATAAAATTAAGCAAGGTGTCAAAACATTTCCAATTTATTAAAACCAAGTAAATCTATTTTCATTCAGTCTTAAAATATAAACCATTCACCACACATAGGAATGTAAATAAATACTGAACATGAATCAAGTACTAAAATAAATAAGACTGGATAAAACCTCCCAGTTCAAAACTCCAAACCATACAATAAACTAAATACAATATCTCTGATGAAAGAACTAGAAGTGGGCGACATATGCCCTAAACAAGAAGTCTAGATGAAACTCAATGGAAAGGATAGATGCGTCTACTGCAAGGACCTACAGCTTTCACAACAGCTGCAGCACGTCAAGCAATCCAAATCTCTAAATCTGATACTCCTGTGGCTGAGCACCTGATATAATACATATATATAGCAAAAGAGAGAAGAGATAGAAGAAACGGGTCAGAGCCCGGTTGTGTAAAAATGATTTAGCAAGTATTTAAAATTGGTTCTTAAAACAAGTCTTATACGCATGTTAGTTATCGAACTCTCACATGAGTTTCTCACCTCTCGTCTATTGTGCACGCCTAATGTACATCTAATCTCCCCCTAGTTATACCTCCCAGTCTAACTAGTCAGAAACCATACTAATACTAACTATGCTCACTAGTATTATTCCCGTATCGCCCATACAATACGCTATTCAGATAGTTTATCTCACATACTAAATTACATTATTCACCGTTTGAACGGTTAAATCTTTTATTCACTAAGATTATTTTACTTCTAATTTTCATTTTTGTCTACTATTCTCACAAAGTAGAAAGTCACCCAAGTACGCTCATACATATATATAGCCTCATCATCCCTATATATATACACTAATCCAGCACCCTAGGTTAAGACTGCTTGGTGCAATTAGATTATTATTATTACCAAGTCTACTAATTTCACACAGTAGCAATATTCATAAGCCCATATATATATATATATATATAGTCACATCATCCCTATGCATATATATATATATATATATATATATATATATATATATATATATATATATATATATATATATATATATATATATATATATATACTAATTCTGCACCCCCGGCTAAGCCCCATTAGTGCATATCTCTAAAAAATCATACATCCCCGGGTTAGCACCCATTAATGCACCTATCAATAATAATTCAGCACCCCGGGGTTATCACCCATTAGTGCGCCTAATAATAGAATATTGCATCCCCGGGTTAGCACCCATTAATGCACGTATCAATATTAATCCAGCACCCCCGGGTTATCACCCATTAGTGCGCCTAACAATAATCATCTTTGTACCCCCGGGTTATCACCCATTAGTACACTTATCAATAGAGTTTCTGCACCCCCGAGTTATCACTCATTAGTTCTCTTAACTATAAGGTTCTTGCACCCCCGGGTTATCACCCATTAGTGCTCTTACAATAATATCACATAATAGGCATACACACATCCTATTATAATTATAGGTATTTCACCAACCTACATATATACTCTTCATACGTTTTTTAATCTCGTCTCTACGTATAGTATAAATATTTAGATTATTATCTCTCTCGTAATCTCCAAGGTATACTCTCTCCCTCTCTATACCGAAATAATTAAAGTATTTATTCTCACATACTTTTCTGAAATTCCATCTTATTTAAATTTACTATTTGGTAGTTTCTCTCACTCCAATAGGCCGACAAACTCAAAACTAGACTTTGAGAAAAATCCCCAAAAATTCCCTGTGTCGCTCGAACCAGAAGGGTTGTCATTTGAACGACTTCCACGTGTCGTTCGAGCGGCTTCGCGTGAGATGCCATCTCGCTCGAACGACTTCGCGTGAGATATCCATCTCGCTCGAACGACTTCGCGCGAGATCCCCATCTCGTTTGAACCACTTCGCGCGAGATCGCGCGAGATTGCACTGTTCATCTTCTTCACCAAACTTCAACATTTTTCACCATTTTTGAACCTAAAAACCTCTAAGATTCAATTCCCAACAACCCTTCATCAATACCCATCAACCCCTAACAGGTTATAGATCATTTCTATCATCTTAGGATCCTTAATTCGTCATTAATCATCCTAATTACATAAAACCCCCAAATCAATTCACATGAACCCTAGTTTTTAAAATTCCAATTCAAGAACCTAATCAACCCAGATTCGTTCATCAATATATAATCAAATTCCGTGATTAATCCTCTACAAACATGAAGGAATTCCAACCACTAATTAAATCAATCCTTAATCATAATTTAAATCTCCAATTTTCACCCAATTAACATATAAATCATGATTAATTCCACCTATACTAACATGAGCATGATTATTGCTAAAAGAAAGCAAGAAATAAGCACTTGCCTCGAATATGATGGTCTGATCCGTTGGTGATGTTGGTACATACGTGTTCCTCTCTTCTCGATCTACGCATTGATGGTCACGATTGTGCAAGGTGATGCCAAATGAGTCTTCTCTCTTGGAATATAGTTCTCCCTCACACCCTCCATGGCCATTCTAACTTCATGTCACTTCTTAACCCTAATGGAATTCCTTGGATGATATAATAAGTCCCAATTTTCATCCATTAATTTAGCCCAAAGATACAATTTACCATAACGCCCTCTCGAGGTGCCGGTTAGGCCTAAAATCGCCCCGAGATCCAAACTAAACTCCCGGGTATATGTGTACTCGGGACCCAAACAAGAAGTCTAGATGAAACGAAAGGTACAATAATAGCCTAGTGGCCGGAACCACTAGGATCAAAAGGGTCCTGAAAATGAGGAGGTAGCGCTATGTCAGAATCATGCCGCTGTAAATAAAGATCTCTCATCATCTGATGCATCATCTTGTACTCATGTCTGTGATGCGCTCTAGCCTGCCTCTACTGGGCCCACTCCTGTCGCTGCTCAGCCTGAAACTACCATTGCTCGGCCCACTGCTTCTCCTACTGCTGCCGCTGCCGCTGCTCGGCCTGCTGCTGGTCCAGTTGGGACTCCTATGTAGCCCACATGAGCTGGGTCTCCTCCCAGTGCTGGTCCTGCACGGCCTAGAATGCCTCAAAGAGGGCATCATAATCAGTGTGTGGCACGTGAGAACCCTCACCCTGCTCCGTCTCCCTAATCTCATCCTCCTCCTCATCGGGCTGATCATCCACCTCTGCCCTCTGCCTTTTGCTCTCCGGTTGCCCCCACTCATGTTTTAGCATCTTCGAAATATTATCCTTTGGAAGATGCCCGAGTGGCTCGTGCTTGCGGTCAGCGTCAAACTCTGGACAACTGTGCGATATACAGATCCTCGTAATGAGGGCAGGAAAAGGAAGGGAATATCTCCAGGCTATCTCCTTTGCTGTCGCGCACATCATATCCAGAAAGATATTGGGCAAGCTGATATTGCCCAAATTATTAATCAGTGTGTAGATCAATGCAGCGTGCTTGTGACACACCTCTGACCGGTTGTTCGTCACCATAAAAGAGTGGAAATTAATATAGTGAACTACTCTCGGTAAGTCCTCCATTGCCTCCGAGCGATAAGCACCCTTTTTCCATGCCTCCCCCATTGCAAGGGCCTATATCAATGCCCCACGGCCGAAGATATTCCCATCCAGAAAACTAACGGAATTCACAGGGTTTGGAACACCCATGTAGTCTTCCAAGTCTGAAATGCTGAAAGGTATCCTCACCCCACGGACCATAGCCTCATAAGTAGTCGGCCCGTCCCCCTTTACCTCTACCAACGTCTCATAAAATATACGGACTATCTCTTCATTGATGCACCCGTTGGTAGCGAGAAAGGGCTCCCATCCCTGACGGCGCAAAAGAACACGCGCCTCCCTCGGTATATGATCAATGGTCCACGCAAAATGGTAACCAAGAGGATGCTCGGATGTGTGAAAATGGGCGCGGTACCAATCTCTCTCTTGGTCGCAGCGAAATCCCTCAACGCCCCCGGTGGGCAAGCAACTAGTATACTTGTATTTTTTTAGTTGTGCCATTTCAACCTACAAAACAAGAATTACACAATACAAAAAAGATTGTAAGCACAATTAATGGTTAGTTAGTGTACAAGTTGAAATGGGGGTGCAAGTGCGAAAAACCAAGGTAAAAATTGCAACATTGCGATAAAATATGTCGGAATGCGACAAGGGGTAAAAATCACCCAAGTGTGCGCCAAAAATTGGATTGAAAACTGGTTGGGGCATTTTAGCGAACACTTGGTGTGCGCAATGTGTGTCAAGGGTGAAAAATACCATTTTGAACCAACCAAAGAGCCCCACTCATGAACAAAACAACAATGCAGCAATATACAAGTGCTCATGAGTGGATATTCATCAATAATCACAAGAAAAATTGGTTGGAGCAACAAGAATCAGGGAAAAAACCAACACATTCAAAATATGTCAAAATGTGGATAAAACATGGAATACATGACAAATAGGTACCAAAATCTACAAAAACAATATAAATTAGGAAGGATTATACCTTTGTAGTGTAGAGAATGGAGGAAACTGAAGAAATGTGGTGGGGGAGATAGTTAGGGCACGAAACAGTGTAATAGAGGAGAAGAGAGAATAAGGAAAAGGGGAAAAAATAGCAGCTGTCTCGGCCTAATACTGCTCGATCGATCGAGCTAGGGCCTTCAATCGATCGAAGGACCAGCAAAAAACACACTGCTTCTTGATTTAAATAGGGGGAATTTGCAATTCTGGGATATTTAGGGGGTTTAAATATAATACAAATATATATATAGTAAATATAAGTATATATATGAAATAAAAATATAAAAATAAAAATAAAATTATATATACATAGGCTAAAATATACACATACATAGGCCTATGCTAACCAAAAAAATAAAAATTATGCACAACGAGCAACACACACGCATGTTCACGACAAAATGATAAATAAATAAAATAAAAAAGAAAAATAAATGCAAATGCGTGAGAATGGGTGTGTGAAAAAATAAAGAAAAAAGTTTTTGTGACTTTTTTGATTGTTTTCTTAACAAATGTGTGACGGGGCGCATAGTCTCCGCAAATTCAAGTGCGTTGAACCTACAAAAGAGTTAGAACCAAGCATACAAAAAGAAATAAAAAGAGATTAACTAATTACACTAGACTAAATTAAGAAAAAATAAAAATTAAGAAGTTAACTATAAACATCTACATTTAGAACTCTAATTATCTATATACTAAAAGTTGAAACTTTTGAGGGTCCATCCAAAACACAATTTGAATTCCGCGGATCAACGGTGGACCCTCCCGAACATGCATGCCTCCCGGAAAATAGGAATTCCATTCGAGCGACGAAAGGCATGTGTAAGGAGGTAAAAGTGAACCATCCCCAATTAAAACTTTGGGAGGGAGGATGGGGGATTTGGATAGGATGGGCAACAAATACACATGTGGGCCGAGAAAACATGAATCATCTCCCAAGTATTTTAAAGTTAGAATGGGAGGTGGCGCACATGAGGGAAAAGATGCCGTTATGGAAAGCGGCTCGAGCGAGTACTCCTCGTCGGTGAAACGGTTTGGAACTGTAAAGTTTGGCACCGATTCATCGGGTACTAGAATTGGTGTGACAGTATATAATGAAGACGGGGATGAAAGAAATTCAATCTCAGGCGATCAGTGATCATCGCTTGAAAAATGAATTTTGAAAGAAATAGGATCATTTAAAATGAAACTTTCTTCTTTGAAAATCAAAGAAGAAATGAATTCATTGCAAATGGATACTATTTCTTTTTTATCCTCATTCTCATTCTCTACTATACCATGGGTCAAGTCAAGGATGATTTGTTCCAAAGTAGGAATGAAGTCCTCATTTGGTTCAAAACAGTCCTCGACTTCGGTAGTCTCCGAAGAAAAGTCATCGTCGGATTCAAATAGTAAATCCAACTCATGTTCCCAACAACGATTTTCTTTCCGATAACGTTCTTCAATCCTCTCATTTTCAAGCATGCGCAATCCCTCACCGAAAGTCACAGGGCGAGGAGCGGATGCTTGGAAATGGGAGGTTTGGAAATTGTTCTCCGGACTACACTCTAAATCATTAACATAAGAATTTTGAAAATGATTACAATTTGTTTCAAAATTCTTATCATAAGGATCTTGCGACCCAAAATCAGAATGATCATGCACAAAATTGCTGTAATCCAAACTTTGACTTTCGTAATACTCACCCAATATCATTTTAGATGTTGCAACTTTTTGGATTGCAAGTATTGACCAAAAGTCAAAGGTGCGGAATTTTGAGAATTATCATTAGGATTACCAGAAATGTTAGAATAAGACATGCTTACCCCCAACGAAGACTCGAGAGGACTATTTCCACAAAGAAGATGTGCGATGGGATAATTCAAGCGTTTCTAGGCACTCAAATGTAGAAGTCCTGCAAAAAAGGGTTAAAAGAAAGAATACAAATACAAAGAAAAGAATATTATGAACTAATAACACAATTACAATCTATAACAAAACAGTCCCCAACAACGGAGCCATTTTGATTAAGGGTGAAAAGTGTGTGCGTGTATAGTGCACAGTCGTTGAATTCGTTTCACCTCCTCAATACAAAAACCTAAGTTACGACTACACTCAACTGGTGAGTACATCGGTAAGTCGGGTATCGAATCCACAAAGAGTGTTCGATAGATCGCAACAAATTATTAATCCAGGAATAAAGTGTAAAAAGGTGATGGTTGGTTGTTAAAGAAAGAAAAGAATAAGTTAAGTCTAAATAAAAGTAAAGCGAGGATCGGGATATCATCCAACCATACGGATCGAAACAACTACTAATCAAGATTCCATCTCGAGAGCAATTTAATCGAGCATTATCAATTAAACCTAAACTTCACACAATAAGGAATTTAAGCCAAAGTTGAGAGAATAAACACTTAACCGAAAATTGGTCGCACGCGTATTAAACTCGGATTATCGCTATAAACACTAATGATGCATGACATAGAAAGTTAAACGCATAATAATCCAACTTTAATTCACGCGAGTTCAATTAAATGCAATTTTACACAAAACCTAATTTTCGGAGCTCGGGGCCCGAAAATGGCGGAAATGAAATCCCGACACTATTTATCTAAGGGTGCATGATGAATTAGACTAAATTATGATAATTAAACTAGGAAAGCAAGAATTAAAGCAAGTAAACTAGTTACAAAGCATGGAAACTAAATTACAAAGCAATGAACAATGAAGAACAAATCTATATTAAACGAGATGGAAATGAATATTTCAATCTTACAAAATCCATGGGTTGTCAATCCAAGAAGAAGAGAAAATGAGCTCTCCAAACCAAACCCTAACCTAAAATGTATCCTAAAACTATCTATATAAGAATATGAATATATATCTCTTATTACAACAAAAATTGGCTTAAGTAGTAAGTTAGAATAAAAGAAAAGAAGAAAGAAAAGAAAAGAAAATATCTGCAGAAAAAATAGGGGATCGATCGATCGACCCCTATGGTCAATCGATCGACTGTAGAAATCGTGGCAAAATTCTAAAGGGTCGATCGATCGATCCCTAAGCTCGATCGATCGATCAAGCTGGGTAGACTGTAGTTTCCCCTGTTTTGGCATGTAATTCTTCTCCGCTCAAATTGTCGTAACTTCGTCATACGGACTCGGAATCACGCACCGTTCATGGCCACGCAAATCTTGCGAGGAGGGATACAACTTTCGAGTAGATGTCGGGCCAGGTGCCTAAGTTGTGAAATGACCGAATTGCCCTTGAACGTGCGATTGCGTACAAAAATTGCGCGGAACGCATCCGAATCCCATACTTGGTACCTAAATACCTACAAAAAGCCCAATTATACCTCATATAGCATGTTATCAATATAAACCGAGGTTTTCTGCTTAACGAGCTTAAGTATAGAGATTAAGGCACCTGAGGGAGCTAAAATGCATAGGTTCGACGGATGAAATACGCGATATTTGCGTATTATCACACATGATAGCACACAATGATGCTAAACACGAAGTTTCCTTGGCACGATTAACCAAATGAAGTTGAACCTCCAATTCAATGGCCCTGCTTCCACCCCCTAGAGTCAATTTTTTATAGTATCCCTGAATAAATCACTAAATTACAAAACCATGTACCCACGACCTGAATCATATCCTATGCCCTATCGGTTTGCAAACAATGAGACACAAGGCCAAAAAAAACAAAAAATACATGTACATAACTTCAATTACCCGTGCAATCATGCAAACACCAGGATGATCATGTACATGTAAACTATTCATCACGTGGAAACTGCCATCAGTTCAGTTACCATTATGTATTATCCATGCCCGACCAAACCCGCACTAACACCGAGTTAAAATCGAGCCATACCTAGATAGCCACATAGTAATAATGTTTCAACCAATAGTATCACACGAAATGTCATTGGAAAATGGAAAATTTCCCAACATTCCTTCCTAAAATTTGAGAGATTTTCGCACGTAAATAGCAAACCTTATCTTAGTCGTAGCGGATCTAATGCCATACATAACTTGTGATATCGATGAGTTTGATTTCTATGAACTGATGTAATCCTTATCTGGCCATGTACTTTGACCTAATATGTCACTCCACTATGAGGCTAAATAATGAAATTGTCAAACTTATGGAATGAGTACGAGTATATTATCATTAGGGAGCTTGACACCAGGCTTCCCTCCTTAGAAAAGATTATGACCCCTTTTTTCTTCACCTTATTGAACACAATGCTCAAAAAATAATTATCGAAGTGTCGATAACCATTGTAACTACAATACGCTTCGACTTGAATCTCAAGGCTAAAACAACTAAATGAATCTAGATCATCATTTTCCATAGGACACGAGCGATCGGTGTCCAAGAATGTCATTATTGACAAGTCTATGTAATGGAATGCCCACCCTACCATAGGTGTCGTTTCACAATACTAGTTGTTGTATAATATGTATTCACTTGAGTTGTATGCTAATTATTATGATTAAGGTCTACTCATTTAAAAGGATCACGATGATCGAACCGAATATACCCCTTTTCACCATATTTCTTAGTTGCCATCGCGAGACATGCGGAGGGTAAACTTATTCATCTTGCCAGAATTCGACAGAAGTGTACCATCATACACATGGTGAAATGCCACTTGTCATGCTTACTACCCAATATTGAATACCACTCATAAAGTGTAAAGTGACATTACTATCACCCTTTTGTGCTAACCATTCAAGAGCCCAATACGCGTGCCTACAACTATCCCTTTGATCAATCACTTGACATGCATAATCGCTTACATCGAACTTAATGTAAGAATGCTTAATTATTATTCAACACTTACCGTAGGAAACATAACCTTTTGCACCAGGTTTGAATATCTATTCAACAATATTTGAAATCCATCACATCAACCCTATGTGCACATTTATGTACTGCTACCGGAACTTGTCCATGTCTTGAGCCACATTGTGATGATGTCTATGATAGCGCAAAACTCGACGTCAATACTCTCTTGGCTATCATTACTTTTACATAATGGTGGGTGGCAAACAAAGGAACTTGGTCTTTGGGTTATGGGCCCACCACACTTTCTTTGCACAACTTTGATAACGAATTAACACTATAAGAAGTTACTCGATCCTCATCAAGGCTTAAACCTCTACATGACAAGGAATGTCACTCACCTTCCAAGAATATCCATGTTGATAAATTTTTCCAAGATGAATATTCACCAAGACACTTGACACTCTACTCGGGGATACCGATGAGATCGTACGATGACTAGAATTGAACCCATTGTTATAGACGAAGAGAATTCCAAAGATATCATAATCCTTAATTTGAATTTTATTGTCTTCGTTTCGCTTGCCTTACAGGGCCGAGCCCAAAGCCTAACTTAGATGATCTAAAGGTCAAATTAATACACATGACTCATGTAAGGAATTTAAACCTAAAGCTCTAATACCAAGTTTAATGCCCAGACCTAGAGTTAAGGAATATCCGTGGGTCAATAGATCCAACCCAACTACGTTAAGTGTGGAGTGATGTGAAGTAACCTAGAATATATTTCTAATCCATTTTAATTAATTATATTTACCTTGTAAGCATACAATTCCATTTTACAAGTATATAAGCATAGTGATAACAAGTGAGAGACCCATTAGGCAATGCCCTTGACTTCAAGTAATCAGAGCTACTAGCGTATATAGTAAGAATCACTTACTGACGAAACTCTCTCAAAAGACGATACACTAGCTTAACCTGCCATAAAAAAGGGGAATAGGGTGAGCCAATGCCCATGGTGTTCCCATTAACAATGCAACATAGAAATTAATGACAAAAATAAATGATGCAATATCGAACATGTAATAACTAAACAGTGCATGCATCAACTATGTTTTATTCTCATACGTTTACTCTAACTTTGGTTAAAAGCCATTAACCTTAGATTCTCTGCTTCATCTTTTTATAAAGAAAACTTCCTTTAATTAATTGATCCACATGATTAATATACTACATTGTTCTAAAAAACCCACCTAGGCTCCGCCTAAGCACGCCTAGGCTTGAGGCTTGGGAGAAACGCCCCGCCTTAAGATTTTGACGCCTTATGCTTGGTAAAACTCTCAAGGCGTACTTTTTCTCTAAAAACAATAATGCTTTAGTGAAATGATATCGCCTTTTATAGATGTTTTTACAAACCGGATCATTATCTCATCCAAAATAATCAAATAGTATTTTTATTTGCAAATATTCAGACATATTTTTATGATATGTACAATTTTAGTATTTTAATAGCCTTGTTATGGTTAAAAAATATTAAAATATATTAAAAAGACCTAAACGCCTTTTCACGCCTTTTTACGCCAAGGCCCGCCTAGGCTTTCAAGGTTTAAGACTTGGCCTCCACGCCTCGATCACGCCCCGCGTTTTTTAGAACCTTGATATACTAGGAATCATATTCCTTTGAAATTCATTAATTTTATATTAACCCGCCACGTCCATGGCATTATTTAAAAATAGCATTTTGGACGCATGCCCTCGGTGTATGATAAGACTTATTACACTTTATACGACACTCACGGACCATAACTGTTTTAAGTTATTAGAATGCCCGATTATGGTCTAAGTGTCTTTATTTCCTTTTCCCTTAACTCTACCAACACATTACCGTGTTAATTTATTTTATTCTTAATGCATTATAGCATAGGTTTAACCATTATCTAAATTACACGATTACCCATAGTTCCTTTATGTACCATTTAAACCCAGAATAACCCACCCGTATATACTTATTGACTATTTATCTCTCTCAAAATGTAACATTTACATATCTTTCCCTTTTATTCATTTTTAATCATCCAGTTAACTATATCTCATATATGTTTATTGGCTTTCACCGTCTGCCATAAATTCTGTAGTCATTGCTTTCCCGTTCAATGGTTTTGGGTCTAAGACAAAGCCGCACTCTAGGGCTTCGGAACCTCCTTAAGATTTACTAATACTCCTTTATGAAAAATATTTTACTTTACATTAAGTTCGTTTACTTTGGTCCAACCGCCGTCTTTATTAAAAAATACCCAACATATCACCATTTCTTTTTATTTGCATAAACCCCTTTGTACTTACTTTAAACATTTTCCCCGCCCATAGGCCAATACCTAAAGTTATTACTACCTTGTTATATTTGTTACACACCCGAACACATTTTACCATTTAGTCCTTGTTACTTACTTTAAATTCTTAGTAACCTTTCTACTTTTACCAAATTAAGTTTACTCTCCCATTTTACTTTCAAGAATCGTTATGACCGTATTTGTGCTTGTTTCAATGTATTTATATAACAAGCCCTTATTTGTATCAAAACATCGTATCTAGGGCAAGAGCCACAAGTTCACCTCTTTAGGATTTATTTTATGTAAACTTAACCGTTATCCTGTTTACTTGTAATTTCATCCATTTTGTAGTTTTTCAACAATTTTACAATGATCAATTCTTCGGGAATTATACCTTTCCTAAGCCATTAGTACTTTGAAAATATATACAATATTTTCACGAAAATACTTATTTTAATCTCACCACTTTTATCCCGACATATTGCATAGTGTCACAATTAACATTTTCCACATTAAATGTAACCCATTTTGCCTATTAACACTTTATGAAATAATACACTCTTGTAAGAAGCAATAGAGTTTTATCATAATAATATCATAATTTTTTTAAAATATTATGAAATTATTAGAAAAAACTTACTCAAACAACTTTGTTCCATATTTTCATTAATTTTAATGAAAATAGGCTATGTTTTAAACTCATTTTAACACTTTGTTTTCCACATGAAATAATACCATAATTTCATAAATAAATAGTATGTGTGTGTGTGTGTATATATATATACACCTAGCATGCATAATGTATTTTCTGAAAATATTGTAAATAAAACCCTATCTCAAAGAATAAGACACTTGAACATGTGAGAAATGTACCAACACTCTATGAATCCAAGATGGAGCTCCCATGAAAGTTTATGAGTTAAAGTTATACACTATCAAATACTTTGGAAAATTTTCTCTGTGCTTTCAAGAACGAGCATTCTGCTAGTGTGTGTGTGTGTGTGTGTGTGTGTATAGTAACCTTAACATTTTTTACACCAAAGAATTTATACTTTCTCAATCCTTTTCTATTTTATTCTTCTTTTTGTCGAGCATAACCTTATGAGATTATCAATCTCTCATCCAGTGTCGACTTGTCCAAATCAAGGATCAAGGTCTTGAGAAGTTCCATTTTTTTTGTTGAAATGGACAAACCTAAGCTGAACTCACATCTTTTAACTTCACCCCCTTTTCCTTATTTAACTTTAATATTCTTTCTTATTTTTATGCCAGCAGCCAAATCATTACACCCCATTCCTTACTTCCTTTTTTTTATTAGGGAAAAGTTTAGTATTGTATTTTGATTTAGGTTTTGATGTTTGTTTAAATTTCACTCTCAATTTCTTATGGTGCCTACTGCAGGAGCATGACACGGTTATGCTACACAACATAGCATAGACATAATACGTTGGGAATAAAATTATCTTTGTGTCCGGTCAATCCACTATTAATATTATTGTTGGAGTATGTTTTGTTTTTAAAAAAGGGTGGATAGTCCTATAAACAACGGAACTTTGTCAAAATTTTCTAAATTATTTACACATTTGCGTTGTGAAAAAACTTTATAAAAACTTTTCGACTTAAGTTATAAATGATTCAATACTTTTGAAAATCTTCTCTGTGCCTTCAGGAAAGAGCATTCTGCTAGTGTGTGTGTGTGTATATATATATATGTAACACTTTAACATTATACAACATTTTTTACACAACATATATAGGCAAGAGCATTCCGCTAGTGTGTGTACTTTAATATTATTAACACAACATTTTATACTCGCTCAATCCTTCTCTATTTTATATATAACTTTAACATTATGTAACATTATTTACACAACATTTTATACTCGCTCAATCCTTATGCGATTATTAATCTCTCACCTAGTGCCGATTTGTCCGAAGCAAGGACTATGGTCTTTATAAGTTACATTTTTTTGTTATAATGGACCAAACCCAGGCGTTACTGATCTCCCTTTAACTCCACCATTTTTTCCTTATTTACCTTTCATTTTCTTTCTTATTTTTATCCCAACAACCACATCATTACACCTTATTCCTTACTTTCTTTTTTAATTTACACAACCCACTATTTTTTACCAATAAATCTTGGTAATCCTTCATATTCTCTTATTCGAGTAACTCTCCAAGTTTTACCATAATTACCTTGAAAAACCCATACATGAAATCATATATTCATTCTTATGATACAAATTTATTTCCTCAAAATGTACATATAAAAAACTTTTTCCAAAGGTCTTTCTTTTACCAGAATACCTATTTGACTAGGTCACTTCACTCGATAATTATCAATTGATATGCTCGGAAATTAATGTCCCATTCAACAGCAAAATTCATCAAATTAATATTTGCATCCCAAATGTAAACTAATAATCCTGTTTGCCAAACAATAATTCTTCAATTAAAATATTAATTTTCTTATGAGGACTACAAAAATCTTCCATTAATTTGTGCATACTAATTAATATTCGATAAAATGATGCTTGGTGCAAAACTTTACATAAATACCTCATTAATCTATGCATGCAAACCCATGTAAAATCATGCAATGTCCATGCATTGCCATACATATCCATGCAACACATGTTTAGTACTTACAACACACATGTAAACCCATGCATTAAAATATTTCACAAAACTTTATGTAAAAATATCTAATTATGACACGTAATAATATTCCCAAGAGTTGTAGTATTACATCCCACATTTGTATCAAAAATATCATACTTGGGGTAAAATCTCAGTTTCCATACTCTTTAGAGTCCATTTTATCCGTCCCATTTTTCACATTTAACATGCAATTTATCAACCCATGCATCATATACTTTAGAGTTCACTATTGGATCTATACTTTTAGCGTGTTTCAAATTTTCACCTTGAATAATATTTACCAACATTATCATACCTTATTTCACTTTATTTTATTTATTTATTTTTTTTAAAGAAGAGGATAAGACCCCAAATTTATTAATATCAAGGAGAAAAATAGCCCTTCTCCGGGGGCTTACAAGGAGATAATAGAAATATTGAAATCATCAATAAATGAATTGAAAAATCTAGATGAAGGACCCGAGTATGGTCTAATTTTAAAGAATAGCACAATGTCACTATGAATCTCCTTAATAATAGAATTAGCCTTCATATGAATATTCTCAAAAGAAGCTTTATTCCTGGAACACCAAATTCGTCAACATATGTAGGAAGGGAGACTCTTGCATATAATAGCTCGAATGCTTTTGCCACGACTATAAAACCACCATCACATGAGACGATTCTACAAATATCTATTATGAACTCTAATGCCCATTAAGTTATCAAAATGATTCCACATTTCCTTAGCAATGTCACTATAGAGGAATAAATGATCGTCACTTTCATCTTGAGGCAAATAACAACATCTACATTTTGATACCATTGAAATATGAATTCTATTGAGATTGATGTCAATTGGGAGAGCAGTATGAAGAATACGCCACATGAACAGTGAAACTTTAGGATGAATCCTCGCATCCTAAATCATGGAGAATGAGAATTGAATGTAAGACTTTTCCCGAATATAATCCCAAGCTATTTTGAGAGAAAAACCTTGTCGGATCCAATTTTGATCCATTGAAAAAACATTTCCATCAATAACATCCCCAACCAATTGCATACGCTTCCATGTGATACTAGCAAATGATGGAACACCCCCGAAATTGAGATGATCAAGTTTTTTATATTTGCAATGCATAAAATTGGTCCATAGAGAGTTATTTTGAAGGAATCGAATGCAAATTTTACAAGCATAGGCATCACAAATTTAAAATAAGTTTCTAATACCAAGACCTCCTTCGTTCTTAGGCCGAGATATCATGTCCCCTTATACCCAATGGTGTTTATGAGAATCTTCAATGTGTCCCCCAAAAAAATTAGAACAGATTTTCTGAAAATCTTTAAAAAAAGATTTTATCGGATTTAATGCAGAAAACATATGAGATCCCATAATTTTACAAGAATAATATTTTGAAAATATTTACTTAATATTTTCACATTTAACAACCTTTAATCATATCCATAATTAGCCCAAAGTCATAACTTGTGACCTTTAACTTTTTACACATAAAATAATAAGTTTTAAACTCAATAAGGCGTAATTGCAACCCTCGAATTTTCATAAATGAGATAACAATATTCAACTTGTAATGACAATATTCTATTATTCTCCCATAATTACTCCACTTTATATTTTGAAATTTTTAAGAAATTATTTCAAATACCTCAAATCCATGTTGATATATTATATTCCCATAATAATACATCAACATGCATATAAATATCAGAATATTAAACATGTATTAAAACCCCATCTCAAGTGATGAACAACCCCTTGTAGAAAATGATGAAGTTCTCCAAAGACACCATGAAAGATCCATTTAAATAACTCCCTTCAAACTCCATAAAAATACCCTTCCAATCTCCCTTTGAGATACTCCCATGAAATGCTCCTAAAACATGCCAAGAGTGTCCCAAAAATAATATGTTTCTAACTATATTTACTCACTAACTTAATAGTGTTTAGTGATTGAAAGCATAAATGTTTAGGATGAAAGGTGATTTTTAAATGGTTGTTTGTGTTTGTAAGAGATAGAGAGAGAGAGAGAGAGAGAGAGAGAGAGAGAATATTTTTCTCACTCAAAATTGTCAAATACCTCTTACCCCCAAAATAGGTTATGCTCACTCTTTAAAAAGGATTTAGACAAAGTCCCGGGACACGTTTAAAAATCCCAATTGTGGAGTACAAAATGTTAGTACACGTTTCGTACTAAAAACAAATTTAATTTCCAATTGCCAAACTAACCTAACTACACCACCGCCATAACAACATTCTACCAACGCTCTAGAGATCCCCAAGACACTATGCTGGGGTAATCCTCTATAGCGTGTTTCCATCTGAAGTGTTTTCATTTATTTTCCCCTCTAAAGGTGTTCCTAATCATTTCTACACCAACTCTTCCTTTATCTTTAATTTCTCCGTTTGTATGACAAGTAGTACTTAACCCATATTAATTACATTCCTCACAAAAATTATCATATTAGATACTTTAACCACTTTTTAATGATCTAATTTCTAATTCGATAATTAACTTTTACTCCAAAACCTATTTAATTCACTAAAATGATACAATAAAATGGTACCAACTCATTGATTTAGAGGTTCCAATTAACTTCTAATAATGTATTCTAGAAATGTTTTGATACGTTTCTCAAAATACTCATCTTTGATCAATCCATACTAATTGCACCTTTATTATTTATAAAATACTCCTAATAAAAACACGTATTCAACCTCGGCATATAAACATGAAATGTTTGCTATGTCCGTGCCATACATGTACCGCGAAAACCTTTAGTTGTTGAATTACCCATGCACATCATGTATATACACTCTTTATGTAAAAATTCTAAGGTTAATCCACCACTAAGCCTAATTATCATTTTGATCCTTTAATATAAGGTCATGGTATTACACGAATAAACCATTGCATTCTATTTTTCCAAAATCTGTAGTTAGATCCATCAAAAAATGGGGGTCGGTTTGTAGATTGTGCTTCAACAATGTTGACGGCATAAAAGGTTTTCCTTTAGATCATTAGACTCAAAATATATTTTCCAAAATAAGTGTCTATGATCTAGTCTCTGATACCAATCATTATCCTATAAATATACCCAAAGCGGGGTGGGGTGAATTATGTTTGTACATTAAATGGCTATTTAAAACTCTTCAAGCTTCTCTTTAAAAATTAATTGCAATAGGATGATTTGATTAGTAATGAGGCAACTAATGAATCAATAAGTAATAAGTCTAGACAGTTAATAGTAATATTAAAGAGAGAGTTAGGAGAGACATTTCAAATCGAGATTTTAACATGGTTCGACCTTGCCTACATCCACTTTCTAGATAGTACTCGAGAAACTTCTCTATCTCTGGTTCACTAAGGTAGAACCAACAACCACATAAGGATTTATTGCACCCATAGGATTTATCACACACGTTAGGATTTAACCCGCCTCACCAAGCTTTACTGCACCCCACATGATTTATTACACACTACAACAAAAAATTCTTTTTGAGACGATGCTCCAACCATCTCAAAAAGTCCTCTGGCAGTCTCAAAAGCCTTTTGTGACGCCATGTGAGACGATAAAGGGGCATCATATTAGACCCCAATTTTAAAAGCTTTTTGAGACGGCAACAGCCATCTCAAAAAGTTTTTTTGAGACGGGAAATACGCCGTCTTAAAAGGTCATTGCCTATAGGACCCTTTTGAGACAGCGAAAAAGCCGTCTTTTAAAGCTATTTATAGCGACGCCAACAAACGTCCCAGAAGAGTTTTTTGAGATGATAACTTAGTTGTCTCAAAAAGTCCTCACTTATGGAACCCTTTTGAGACGGCAAAGAAGTGGTCTTTAACAATTTTTGACACCAAAATTATAAATTCATCCATTCCATAATATACTATATAATTATAAGCAAAACCTCTTAAAAACAACATGACATATTTTTCATCCCATTTCAATATGTAACATATAATTTTCCATTCAACTATAATTAAAGTCCATACAAAGAAAAATACACAATTTAAACATTGTGTCCAACATAGATATCTCTACACTAATTCACTCGTCTCATTAGAAAAATATATAAAAAAAAAACCATTTACTTATAACATAAAATGATGTACGCAAAGTAAACTCGCAATCTTCAAGCATACGACCACCAACAAAACAGCTTCAATGACCTGACTTGTCCACAAAAGGTTTCCATATGTAATAAAATTTATTTAGTGTCAATACCTTAAATAAAGAAGTAGTCCTTTTAATAGTTCCTATAGATGACAATCTTTAAAAACAATATCAATTTTGTATATCTTCATATCAATTACTTTTAAAACACTTAATATTTAGAGTCTCCTTTGTTTATTCATTAAAACCAACTTGTTTAAATATAAAATTTAGCTAAAAAATAACAACAGAAAAACATTTACTGATATAATAAGTACTGTATAAAGTATAAAGTAACCATTCCAAAAGAAAACTGATTTTCCATAACCCAAAGTTTTATCTAAATTTTCCTTGCCATTGC
This sequence comes from Sambucus nigra, assembly GCA_949130495.1. Lineage (NCBI taxonomy): Eukaryota > Viridiplantae > Streptophyta > Magnoliopsida > Dipsacales > Adoxaceae > Sambucus > Sambucus nigra. The sequence goes on from OX422218.1 coordinate 155,209,581, forward strand.
ATCTTTTCGGTCAGTGTAAAGTAAGTTGTGTACAATGACAGTTCTCCACTGCCTCACTCTGTTGCTACTACCCATATCACTTGAATTTTGTAGAAATTGATCTGTTTCTTTAACCACAAACATAAGCAAACATTTTCTTAGCGGTAAGAGATGCACATTGTGTAATTGGGAAATATTAATCATCTCTTCAGTGCAAACTGCAAAGCTTATCTAAGACTGGTAAGAGAGACTATCAAATCCCATATACTCTCGATTCTTAAGATTTCAACTATACTCTCTATCCCCAACCCATCTGCAATTTTGAAGAGAAAAAGTAAGCAAAATTACAATATATATATATATATATATATATATATATATATATATATATATATATATATATATATATATATATATATATATATATATATATACATATTTCAGGGGATTATTTTGTACTTCATCCTTGTGGAAATAACGACTGAGATAATCAATTATGGTGAGGTGGAATTACTAACCTTGTGTGCATCTGCATCGTTGTATAGATGAGCAGCATCATATGATGGTATAAACCCTGAGATCTAAGGAAATGGTAAACATGACCTCGCTTGTTTCCATTCCAATCACTAAAGGTAAAAGAAACATGACAATGATAATGGATGTATTTCAATATTGGCTTATCAAACTATGAAGTAATGAATCATAACTTTACCCACAGAGTATGATTCACAAAACATTAAGAATGGTTTCTTTCGGATACGATTCCACATATTGCAAGACTTTTTAGACCTATCATAAAAAAAGCAATCAAATTTGAAGAATGTAAACAGCTTGTGGCAAAGATGTAACATAAGTGAACAATCAAAACAAATGATAAAATAAAATAATTTACTCGAGAAATTGTTCTAAATATAAACTTAAATCATGTGGAAATAATAAATATGTGTTTACTTAAGAAATAAGAAGCAACTACTAAGGAGTATGTTTCAATAAATAATTCACTAAATCCAATATCTAAATAAGCATTTATCCATTTGGCCAAGGCTAAGAGCTCAGCCTTTAAGCTAGTAGTAATGAATTCTTGAAATGCATAGATGAAATCATAACATAGTCCTTAGTAGTTTTAAATAACCACTAGGACATAAACATAACAGGAAATGAGGAGAAACATGTATGAACCTCCACTAGACCTGAGAAGTGGTTCCAAACTTGCGTAGCAGTAGGGCTATTAAGGAACAAGTGCATATTGGTTTCTTCTTGATTAGAGCTACATTGACATCTAAACAGTATATGAATCCCAATTTCTTGAATAAAACAATCTATAGAAGAATATGTGATGAATAGACACTAATGACAGATTACTAATTAATGACTATAATTATATAACGATATAGATTATCTGAAGAATCTGCATTCATTTTCACACAAAGAAGAGCTTTACAGACAAGTATTGAGTTTATAATGCAAGTCTTTTTACATCCTCTAGAGAAGAATCAATTGGAAGATTCATACTCATACATGAACTTTGTGATGGATCATAGACTACAATCGAATTAAAGATTCAAAATGTAAAATAATAAATCCAAATTTCGGTGCGAGTTTTGAACATCCTTAATATCTTTACTGTGTAAAAAGTTGTATCCCCAAATGTGTTTGTTCCCTAAAAAATAACTATCATGTGATAGTCATAGTTTATCTTCTATTATACCTATATGGGTACTTTAACTAACATAATGAATAACTATCTATTGGTGCTAAAATTGTAATGTAATGTTACACCTGAATTAATGTGGTAGTTTAAATGAATTTTCTTTTGAGAAGTTTGGAAGAATTAAAGCATACATTAATGATGGTAATGGTCTAGCAATTGTTGTAGCATGATAATAATTATAGGTAGAGAAGATAATCAATTGTTGGCCTAAATATTGACAACAATAAAATACCAAGTTTACTTTGCGGTATTCTCATAAATTGAGTGGGTAAAAAGTCAACGACATTTCTGTTAGATCGTACACTAACAATGAATTAAACCACCCCAGAATTTAGAAATCGAAATGTAAAACACCGTAATTTGAGGGAAAACTCAAATACACAAAGAAAATAACAAAATCTAAATAAAATGTTGAAGCGCTTTCTGCATTATATGGGGCTTTTTCAGGGGCAATATCATTTAAACATGGGTAAGATGAAAAGATTATTGCGCCAATATGGATTGATAATATCTCCCCCTTCCTCTCCTTAGTGGGGTTATGAAATCCATAATCGTAAAAAAGCTTTTTCGAGGAGAAAGGTTCCTTGAAGAACTATATTTTGTCCTTATTTTATTAAAAACTGATTTCATCGTACTTGGAATACAAAAACATTTTTGGGTGAGGCACTTGCACCCAAAACGTACAGAGTGCCTCCTTCGCTGCTAAACTATGCTCATATGCAATGCTATTAAAAGTATCCATTTACGCTGATGCAGTAATCTGTAAGGGACGATAAATTATCTCTTGTTGTTATTTATAATGGTGATGCAATATGGAAGACTTGAGACTTAAAAGGAAAAGCTTTCTGATTTATGGAATATTCATCATTCTTGGTGGCTCACTCCTATAGGTAAGGTTTTTTTTAATGAATTTTCCTTTAATAGATATCATGCAACAAATTTGGTCCAGAGGATCTCTTTGTATTGAACTCGGCATTCTTAAACTTTAAAATGGAACTTGGACTTTAAACCTTTAGATCTTAAGACCACTACTTCCCATATTTGGGTTAATCTTTCTAGTCTCAACACTGTCTATTGGAGGCATAAAACCATATTTGATATTTCTAGATGTCTTGGTACCTTAATAAAGGTAGATCAATCAGGAATTGATAAAAAAAAATTGGACACTTTTCAAGAGTTCTCATTTAAATGTAATTAATTGAAATTGATTCTCCATCCACTATATTGATTAAAAGAAAGGACTACAGTTTTGAGCTAGAAGTTATTAATGAAAATGTGTAGTTGTTTGAATGACTCAAGTGGATGTCTCAAAAGATCGCAATTCAGTTAATGTTTCAAATTCAAAAACTTGAATTCAATGATGGAAGCTTCAAAACTTAAATTAGCTCATAATTATAAGAATGTTTGTAGTTATTGGGCTAAATTTATGACTGTTAAGTACTCCTTTAAGAGGATACAAGCAGCTAGAGAGTTGATAGATTCAAAATCAGCTTATATGAATAATAAATGGCTGTGGAAACTGTAATACCCCGTACTTTTGGCTATATCTATTTTTGGGATTAATTAATAAAATGTGTATTAATTGGAAATTAATCCGGGTTATAAATACTAATGAGATGCGAGTTGGTATTTGATTATGTGCATATATGATTATATATGAATTTGGAATTATGAAAGTTGTCGTGAGATTTATATACGGCATTTTAGAAATTTTGTTGAGACGCGTGGGACCGCCGCGTCACGGTGTAATATTTTGATAATAAAAGTGAAATTAAAATCTATAATCCGTATGGTCGTTTTGAGTGCGCCAACGCATCCAGAAGGGGCGAGATAGTCAGAAAACACTAGTCGGGGGTATAGTTTGGGTCCCGGGGTATTTTTAGGCCATACCGGCAACTTAAAGGGTATTTTGGTAATTTTACATTTTGAGGAATTAAAAGTGATGAAAATTGGTTAATTAAATCTGATGTGGATTTGACCCACAAAGCCCATAACCAACCCATATTAACCTAGAAGGCTACGTAGGTTATCATTTAGGTTTTCTAAGTTCCCCAAATCAAACCCTAGCCACCTTAAGCCACCATTGGAGAAGGAGCTTGGAGAGAGGAAATTCTGCAGAAAACTTCATGAAACCTACACCAAAATCAGAAATCAAACCAAGGCAAGTGACTTTATTCCATTTAATTTCAGAGAATGTCTTTTCCATGTTAGAAATTGGAGAATATCAATTGTTCTTGAAAGATAATGAAAACCCATGTAGTTTAGATCATAGAACTTGAGAAATTTGAGAAGGATTGCATGTAGAATGATAGGTAGATGTTCTTACTGATGATATACATGATTGGAAAGAAATTAAAATGGATTTTGTTGGGTTAATTCATGATTCAAAATGTTAGGGTTCATGTTCTTGAGATAATTGGAGAAAAGTGTAGAAATTCATATGTTGATTGATGTTAAAGAGATTTAATCCTTGAAAATATGTTAGGAGTTGACTTGAATATGTTTAGGATCAATTAGAGACCATAAAACGTTGTTGGGATGAACTTTGGAGGAGATTAGAGGTGTTAAAATGGTTAAAAATGAGAAGGGGAAAAAACTGGGACGAATCTGGCATCTCGTTAGAAGCCCCTACCCAGGTCGTTCGAACGAACTCGTTCGAACGAGCTTCTAACGAGTTGAACAGTCGCTGCTAACGAGAATGGATTTCGTTCGATATCTCGTTCGAACGAGATATCGTTAGAAGGTACAGTTCGTTCGAACGAACTGGGACCTCGTTCGAACAGCCTCGTTCAAACGAGAATTCTAACGAGTTGGCAGAGGAATCTCGTTCGAACAGTCTCGTTCGAACGAGACTTCTAACGAGTTGACAGTTTGCTCCTTTTTGGACTGTTTTGATTTTTGGAGTTCCGTAAACTTATTCGAGGATATAGATATCATTCCATAGATGTAGTAATGATAGAATTGGGACATTTGGGCATTTATGAGAAGGAATTTACAGACGAGAGTTGTATTACATGGATGGTTTGGGTTGAGACGTGAGTATTTACTACGACGTGAGAAATTATGGCGCGTAAGATTACAAACCGGAATAGTACAAATTGTGATAATTATAGTTAGTACGAGAGTGCAATATGTACTACGATTAAAATACGGTATTACTAAGATGTGTGTTTACTTAGTATTGGTATATGAATTGTGTGTATGACATACCTACCATACTTGCTATCACGGGAGGTTGCGTTCGCTTAGGACCCTCTAATCCTTGTGTGCCTACGGGGGGGATATAGACTGGTACCTCGATGAACATAGGTTAGAGAAAGACTTATTGGGATGTTAATAAGTCCGCTGATCATGGGAGCGTAGGTATGTACGTGACCCATGTGATGTGGCTATGTTCGCCTCCACTATTTGTGATTTGTGTTATCTGAACTATTCCTGAGAGATTCGGAATATGTGATCCTTATGTACGTGATGTACCGGGATGGATAGCAGAGTATGTGTGCACCGCAGCTTAGTTCTCGGGGTGCTTGTATTGTATATTTATGATGTGAATAATATACACTTAATTAATGAGAACATTCATGTTAATGTTGTATAAATAATTACGGTATTGTTTCGAGAAACATAATGAGTTAGCTGATAGAGAAATATATTGCATATTGAGCATCTGAGTTTGCGTTAAACCCCTACTTAATTACGAGCGTTATAGTGTTAATAGAACCAAGTAATATGGGTAGGACCTATGATAGTCTAGCTAGAGATGATGTCACTTAGCTAGTGGTTTGCGTCATTATAGATGGGTACGTACGTTAGGAGTGCACAGTTAGACGAGAGGTGAGAATATCATGTGAGTGCACGTCCTAACATGTACTTTGCATTTAATGTTTTAAATGTTTTTAAAGCACTTGCAGGTTTTTAAATATAACTCCACATTCGGGCTCTGACCCGTTTGCTTTTCAAATATTTTTCTTGTAAAACCATTTTAGGTGCCCAGCCACAGGGACACCAAGCATAGGATACTCATTCAGGTGACGAGCTGTAGCTGTTTGTGGAAGCTACAGGGATTTGCATGTAGACGCTTCTATCTTTTGGATTCCATAGTCACTATCTATCAGTTGTAGGGCATGTTACCCATTTCTATTTAGAGCATCTTTTACATTCCAGTTTTCAGACTTTAGCATGTATTGTTTCAGTATTCAGTTTACTTTTCAGTTGTGGGATTGTAGTGAGGAGTTTTTCCTCCAGACTTTATTTACACTATGTGATGGTTATTCGTTTTACTTCAGTATGGTGAATGGTGTTATTTATTTCTTCATTACACTTGTTGCATGTTAATCAGACTTTAAATAAAATTTGGCACTTACTTTTTAAATACTAGGTGGTTAGTAATAATAAAATGTTTTCGACAGTGATGCTATTAACTGAGCCAACTTGGCATTTTGAATTAATTTAATAAAGGAGTAGCTACCCGGTATTTAATTAGTCGGGGTGTCACAGGTGGTATCAGAGCATCAGGTTCTAGTGTCCTTTAGGATCTGTATGGCTATTATGTTTCCGCTACGTTTCTTTGATATAGAGCCCTATATTTTAGGATTGTTGTACTCTTTTTGTGTATGCTTCGTTCTTCAGCTATATTAAGTTTATAATCGTGAACTTATAAACTTCGTTGTTATTTCAGATGCCTCCACGACGTGCACGACGAGTTCCCAGGGATGCAATGCCCGAACCCCAGCCCGCTCCAGTTTAGGGCATGATGAACGCCGCTGAGGTTGCAGCTATAGTAGCTCAAGCGGTAAATGCCGCGATTGCCGTGATCCAACAGGCACCACCTCAGGTGCCGGTTGCCGCGCCAGTGCAGGTTAATGCATTCTCGTCTGCTTGGGAGCGTGTACGTGACGCTTTTCAGAAAGCGCATCTGCCAGAGTTTGCAGGTAGCTCAGATGTGGTAGTCTCGAGCCAATGGAGGAATGACATGCAGAGGCATTTGAGGATCTATGAGTGCACTGATGTTCAGAAGCAGGTTCTAGCTACTTTTAAGCTAGTGGGATATGCACTACAGTGGTGGGAGTCTATTACCACCGTAGAGGAGAGGGATACTCTCACGATTCAGGAGTTCTGGGTGCGGTTTGACCGCAAGTACTTTCCGTCGGCTGTTCACACGGAAATGAGGAGGAAGCTAATGAGTCTGAGGCAGGAGGGCAAGACAGTGGCCGAGTATGAGGCTGAGTTCACTAATCTATTGAACATCGTTCCAGACGAGATACCAACAGAGAAGAAGAAGATTGAGAAGTTCACCGACAGGTTGAATTGGAGGATCCGTCAGCATCTGCTAGGGAACCTATCGTTGGCCACTTATTCTGATATGGTTAACGCTGCATTGTTACACTGCCAGGACCACCGTTTTCATATGGCCGAGGGCAAAAGGTCGGGAGAGTCTAGCCATCAGGGCAGGACTGGAGGACATGGTGCCAGCGGGGCACAATCTGGTCAGGGGCAGAGACAGAATGAGCAGGGCTCCCAGCAGGGGGATAATAAGAGGTTCCGGTCAGGGAACTACAGACAGGGACAGGGAGGTTTCTGTCGTCCAAACGGCCATCAGGGCCAACAGGGACAAAATGGACAGCAGTTTCTTCAGGGCCAGCAGGGCCAAGGGAGGAATGGTAACGGCCACCAGGGCCGGGGACAGCAGGGGCATAGGGGAGGGAACTTCCCAGGGAAGTGTTTCGTTTGTGGCAAGACTGGCCATAAGAAGCAGGATTGTCCTGATAGGGGCAGGGCCCCACAGCAGCAGCAGCAGGGTGCTCGCCAGGAGCCACAGAGGCCTATGTTTCCCGCCGCTCTTCCCGCACCGCCACAGATGGCAGCACTGCCACCCATTCCAGCAGTCCCAGCTCAGCAGGGGCAGCTACAGTATGGACGTGTCTACAACGTCCACCAGGCTGCAGTGGCACCGCTCGCGATTGAGGGTACGTTTCCTATCCATGGCACTATGGGTCGGGTGTTATTTGATACGGGTGCTACACATTGTTTTATAGCTACACACTTCGTGAAAGCTTTAGGATTGTTATCTACGGCAGAGAGCACAGTGACGTGTGTCGACTCACCATTGGGGAGTGGGTCACTTATTTTCTTTATATGTCGGGGAGTGGGAGTAGAGATTGGTGGTTTGGTATTGCCTGCAGACATGTTAGTGTTAGACATGCATGTTCACGATGTGATCATCGGTATGGATTGGCTCGTAGCATATAGGGCCATGATTGATTGCTTCAGCGGGAGCATTGTTTTTGCCGTTCCGGGGCAAGAGATGTTTGTAGTGGCGATGCCTCGCCCAGAGGGAGGATCGACCACTCATCTGTATTACATAGAGGAGGATACCTCTAAGGAGGTTGTGATTCCTTTAGATTCGATCCCGATTGTCAGGGAGTATTCGGATGTGTTTCAGGAGATACCAGGCTTACCACCCAGTCGAGAGATAGACTTCGTTATAGATTTGCTACCGGGTACGAGACCTATAGCACGCGCACCGTACTGTATGGCTCCATCTGAGATGAGGGAGTTACGGGATCAGATAGAGCAACTGTTAGGTCAGGGCTTTATTCGCAGGAGTACCTCACCTTGGGGCGCTCCAGTTCTGTTTGTGAAGAAGAGGGACGGTTCACTGAGATTGTGTGTGGACTACCGAGAGTTGAATAAGGTCACGATACGGAATAAGTATCCGTTGCCTCGAATCGATGACTTATTCGACCAGCTGAGAGGAGCTTCTTTCTTCTCGAAGATTGACTTGAGATCGGGATACCATCAGTTGCATATCAGGGAGGAGGATGTCTCGAAGACTGCGTTCTTATCGAGATATGGTTCTTACGAGTTTCGGGTTATGCCTTTCGGCTTGACCAACGCTCCAGCAGTGTTTATGGACTTGATGAACAGAGTGTTCAGGGATTTCCTAGATCAGTTTGTCATTGTCTTCATTGATGACATTCTGGTCTACTCTCAGACAGAGGAGGAGCACGCCGAGCATTTGAGGCAGGTTTTGCAGACACTTCATCAGAACGAGTTGTATGCAAAGTATGAGAAGTGCGGGTTTTGGCTGAAGGAAGTCCAGTTCTTGGGTCACATTATTTCCGACCAAGGGATATCTGTTGATCTGGGGAAGGTATCAGCGGTGAGGGAGTGGGGATAGCCCACGACACCGACTGAGATTCGTAGTTTCTTGGGCTTGGCAGGATACTACAGGAGGTTTATTCGGGGCTTCTCGGAGATAGCAGGTCCTTTGACACATCTGACTCGTAAGGGTGTGCCCTACATCTGGAGTGATGCCTGTCAGTTGGCATTCGATGAATTGAAGGACAAATTAACCTCAGCACCTGTGTTAGCATTGCCGAGACCGGGAGTTGAGTATTTGGTTTACACCGACGCGTCTTTGCAAGGACTTGGAGGTGTATTGCAGCAGGAGAGACAGGCCATAGCTTATGCTTCCCGTAAGCTTAAGCCTCATGAGAAGAATTACCCCACGCATGATTTGGAGTTGGCAGCAGTGGTATTTGACCTACGGATTTGGAGGCACTATCTTTTGGGGGAGAAGTTCCAACTGTTCACGGACCACAAGTCCCTACAGTACCTGTTCACGCAGAAAGAGTTGAATATGCGGCAGCGTAGGTGGCTTGAGTTTGTGAAGGACTACCAGTTCGACATCCAGTATCACCCAGGTAAGGCTAACGTGGTAGCAGACGCGTTGAGCCGTAGGCCAGCAGATGAGGTGGCAGAGGTGTGGAAGGCTAAGTGGAAGGAATTGGGACACCAGGATGCAGTGGCCCGATCTTTCATGTCTGTGATGACCGTTACACCGCAGATTGTCACGAAGGTAGTACGGGCACAGGCCGATGACTCGTTCTGTCAGGAGCAGATAGTTCGATTACTAGCAGAGGGAGCCGAATCCTATATCGTTAGCTCAGACGGGGGATTACGCTTCAATGGGAGATTGGTAGTTCCGGAAGGGGAAGAATTGCGGCACGATGTGATGGCAGAGTCGCACGGCTCACGGTTCGCGGTACATCCCGGAGGGGACAAAATGTACCAAGACATGAGGCGCCAGTATTGGTGGAGCGGTATGAAGAGAGATATCGCTGAGTTCGTTTTGAAATGCGCCACTTGTCAGCTTGTAAAAGTGGATCATCAGAGACCGGCAGGATTACTGCAGCCATTGGAGGTCCCGGTGTGGATGTGGGAGAGCATATCCATGGACTTTATTACGGGGTTGCCTACGTCGCAGAGGGGTCACGACTCCGTTTGGGTAATTGTGGATAGGTTGTCCAAGGTCGCTCACTTTTTACCCGTAAGGACTGACTACACTACGGGACAGTATGCCCAGCTCTTCATTTCAGAGATTGTGAGACTTCACGGTGTGCCCTTAAATATCGTGTCTGACAGAGACAAGATATTTGTTTCGCATTTTTGGGAAAGTTTCCAGGAGGCCATGGGCACGGAATTGCGGTTGAGTACGGCTTATCATCCGCAAACCGATGGGCAGACAGAGCGCACCAATCAGATGTTGGAGGACATGCTACGCATGTGCATTATTGACTTCGGGGGTGGATGGGAGCAGTACCTTCCACTGGTGGAGTTTGCTTACAACAACTCCTATCAGTTCACGATTGGCATGGCTCCGTTTGAGGCATTGTACGGTAGGCCTTGTCGTTCCCCAGCATGTTGGTTAGAGGTGGGGGACAACAAACTGCTTGGACCGAAAGTGATTCAGGATACTTCGGCAAGGATTCAGTTGATTCGGAGTCGCATTCGGGTAGCTCAAGACAGGCAGAAGAGTTATGCTGATGCGAAGAGATTTTTCAGGGAGTTCCAAGTGGGGGACCAGGTTTTGCTCAGGGTATCTCCTATGAAGGGAATTATGCATTTCGGGAAGAAGGGGAAGTTGGCACCAAGGCACGTGGGGCCGTTTCCTATTATTGAGCGGATCAGACCGGTTGCGTATAGACTTGGACTACCAGAGCACTTGCATCGGATTCACGATGTGTTCCATATTTCCTCGCTGAGGAAATACCTTAGAGATAATTTGGCTCATTCTCACATTGCTGTGGAGGAGATCGATCTCCAGCCGGATAGCTCCTACGAGGAGGGGCCGATTGCTATTTTGGACCGAAGCGAGAGGAAACTGCGGTCAAAGATAGTTCCGTTAGTGCGTGTTCAGTGGCGACATCACAATGTCGAGGAGTCCACATGGGAGCGCGAGGATGAGATGCGCGAGCGTTATCCAGAGCTGTTTTTAGCAGGTACTTTCTAGTTTCGAATTTCGGGACGAAATTCATTTATTAGGGGGGAAGTATGTAATACCCCGTACTTTTGGCTATATCTATTTTTGGGATTAATTAATTAAATGCGTATTAATTGGAAATTAATCCGGGTTATAAATACTAATGAGATGCGAGTTGGTATTTGATTATGTGCATATATGATTATATATGAATTTGGAATTATGAAAGTTGTCGTGAGATTTATATACGGCATTTTAGAAATTTTGTTGAGACACGTGGGACCGCCGCGTCACGGTGTAATATTTTGATAATAAAAGTGAAATTAAAATCTATAATCCGTATGGTTGTTTTGAGTGCGCCAACGCGTCCGAAAGGGTCGAGATAGTCAGAAAACACTAGCCGGGGGTATAGTTTGGGTCCCGGGGTATTTTTAGGCCATACCGGCAACTTAAAGGGTATTTTGGTAATTTTACATTTTGAGGAATTAAAAGTGACGAAAATTGGTTAATTAAATCTGATGTGGATTTGACCCACAAAGCCCATAACCAACCCATATTAACCTAGAAGGCTACGTAGGTTATCATTTAGGTTTTCTAAGTTCCCCAAATCAAACCCTAGCCACCTTAAGCCACCATTGGAGAAGGAGCTTGGAGAGAGGAGATTCTGCAGAAAACTTCATGAAACCTACACCAAAATCAGAAATCAAACCAAGGCAAGTGACTTTATTCCATTTAATTTCAGAGAATGTCTTTTCCATGTTAGAAATTGGAGAATATCAATTGTTCTTGAAAGATAATGAAAACCCATGTAGTTTAGATCATAGAACTTGAGAAATTTGAGAAGGATTGCATGTAGAATGATAGGTAGATGTTCTTACTGATGATATACATGATTGGAAAGAAATTAAAATGGATTTTGTTGGGTTAATTCATGATTCAAAATGTTAGGGTTCATGTTCTTGAGATAATTGGAGAAAAGTGTAGAAATTCATATGTTGATTGATGTTAAGGAGATTTAATCCTTGAAAATATGTTAGGAGTTGACTTGAATATGTTTAGGATCAATTAGAGACCATAAAACGTTATTGGGATGAACTTTGGAGGAGATTAGAGGTGTTAAAATGGTTAAAAACGAGAAGGGGAAAAATCTGGGACGAATCTGGCATCTCGTTAGAAGCCCCTACCCAGGTCGTTCAAACGAACTCGTTCGAACGAGCTTCTAACGAGTTGACCAGTCGCTGCTAACGAGAATGGATTTCATTCGATATCTCGTTCGAACGAGATATCGTTAGAAGGTACAGTTCGTTTGAACGAACTGGGACCTCGTTCGAACAGCCTCGTTCGAACGAGACTTCTAACGAGTTGGCAGAGGAATCTCGTTCGAACAGTCTCGTTCGAACGAGACTTCTAACGAGTTGACAGTTTGGTCCTTTTTGGACTGTTTTGATTTTTGGAGTTCCGTAAACTTATTCGAGGATGTAGATATCATTCTGTAGATGTAGTAATGATAGAATTGGGACATTTGGGCATTTATGAGAAGGAATTTACATACGAGGGTTGTATTATATGGACGATTTGGGTTGAGACGTGAGTATTTACTACGACGTGAGAAATTATGGCGCGTAAGATTACAAACCGGAATAGTACAAATTGTGATAATTATAGTTAGTACGAGAGTGCAATATGTACTACGATTAAAATACGGTATTACTAAGATGTGTGTTTACTTAGTATTGGTATATGAATTGTGTGTATGACATACCTACCATACTTGCTATCACGGGAGGTTGCGTTCGCTTAGGACCCTCTAATCCTTGTGTGCCTACGGGGGGGATATAGACTGGTACCTCGATGAACATAGGTCAGAGAAAGACTTATTGGGATGTTAATAAGTCCGCTGATCGTGGGAGCGTAGGTATGTACATGACCCATGTGATGTGACTGTGTTCGCCTCCACTATTTGTGATTTGTGTTATCTGAACTATTCCTGAGAGATTCGGAATATGTGATCCTTATGTACGTGATGTACCGGGATGGATAGCAGAGTATGTGTGCACCGCAGCTTAGTTCTCGGGGTGCTTGTATTGTATATTTATGATGTGAATAATATACACTTAATTAATGAGAACATTCATGTTAATGTTGTATAAATAATTACGGTATTGTTTCGAGAAACATAATGAGTTAGCTGATAGAGAAATATATTGCATATTGAGCATCTGAGTTTGCGTTAAACCCCTACTTAATTACGAGCGTTATAGTGTTAATAGAACCAAGTAATATGGGTAGGACCTATGATAGTCTAGCTAGAGATGATGTCACTTAGCTAGTGGTTTGCGTCGTTATAGATGGGTACGTACGTTAGGAGTGCACAGTTAGACGAGAGGTGAGAATATCATGTGAGTGCACGTCCTAACATGTACTTTGCATTTAATGTTTTAAATGTTTTTAAAGCACTTGCAGGTTTTTAAATATAACTCCATATTCGGGCTCTGACCCGTTTGCTTTTCAAATATTTTTCTTGTAAAATCATTTTAGGTGCCCAGCCACAGGGACACCAAGCATAGGATACTCATTCAGGTGACGAGCTGTAGCTGTTTGTGGAAGCTACAGGGATTTGCATGTAGACGCTTCTATCTTTTGGATTCCAGAGTCACTATCTATCAGTTGTAGGGCATGTTGCCCATTTCTATTTAGAGCATCTTTTACATTCCAGTTTTCAGACTTTAGCATGTATTGTTTCAGTATTCAGTTTACTTTTCAGTTGTGGGATTGTAGTGAGGAGTTTTTCCTCCAGACTTTATTTACACTATGTGATGGTTATTCGTTTTACTTCAGTATGGTGAATGGTGTTATTTATTTCTTCATTACACTTGTTGCATGTTAATCAGACTTTAAATAAAATTTGGCACTTACTTTTTAAATACTAGGTGGTTAGTAATAATAAAATGTTTTCGACCGTGATGCTATTAACTGAGCCAACTTGGCATTTTGAATTAATTTAATAAAGGAGTAGCTACCCGGTATTTAATTAGTCGGGGTGTCACAGAAACCTCCTACAAATGGTATATTCACTTTCCAGTCCACTTATGACGAGGTTAGACATCAAAACTCTCTTCCCTAGCCGATAAGTCTATTTGGTACCTAATTATTCCTCCAAAGATGTCAGTATTTTTGTGGCTCTATTAATGTGTGTTCCAGTGGATGATCTCATTCAATCAGTTGGGATTAGAATGGATTCAAGATGCCAATTAATGCGTCCACTCTTTTATAGAAACCATCAACCATCTCTTTATTTTTGAGCCAGTAGCTAGACAGACTTGGGAGTTTTTTAATCAGGTTATGGGAATTAATTCTCAATATCCATCTATGCATAGTTCTTCAATTCAGTGGTGGCTTCACTCTGGCTCCTCAAAACTATCAAAATGACTATTTAAAATAATCCTAGTTAGTATTATTTAGGAAATTTATCTTGGCAAGAATAAGTCCTTACTTGAGTCTTTTCCCATGAATTCTAAAACTTTATTGCGTAGAATAATGCCACTATATCTTATCTATCAAAGTTCATTAGCAACAAAAGAAGAGTAGAGGATACATGTCATGAAGCTAGGAGAAGTTTTTATATTTCAAAGCCAAATCCTCCCTTCTTATCTAAGAATATAGTCCTTTGGAATAAACCAAGTAGAAGTAGTGTAAAATTGAATGTTGCAGCCTCAACAGAGAGCCAAAAGGTGAATGGAGCAGGGGCAATCAATATTTTTGAAAACAAAACTCCATCATCTGCCAAATGTATCCACTAGCTTGGATCATGGATTTGTTGCATTGGTAAAATGGGAACATGTACTATGTTCAACTAAGTTTTTTACTTATAGAGCATTCGTTTCTTCAAATTCAAGGGAAGGTAAAAATAACTCCCAATATTATTGAAGTTAGACCTTACTTCCCTTTGAAGATGGGCAAAGAAATACTAATGACATTTATCTTATCTATATGTCAAATAAAGCTATTGTTGGGAATGTTTTTAGAAATTGCAAAGGCTTTGTAAGAGGTTCTTATTATGGTTGTATTGTCTATAGTTACGACTTTGATGCTGAAATGATGGCCGTCATTATAGGAATTGAATTCTCTTCGAGATATAAATGACTTAATTTATGGTTGGGGATAGACTCAAAGTTAGTGCTATAGGTCCTTTAAGATGAGAATTACATTCCTCTTTAGTATTTGAGGGCAAGATGGTTTAATTGCAAAAGTTATATTTCTCAAATGAATTTCACGTGTGACTACATATATAGAGAAAGTAGTGGGGAAAGAAATGCGATCGGTCAATGCAAGACAATCATTGATACTCAGCGAGAACATTCTATATCAAGATAATGTCCCGATCACAAACAAAGGAGGATATAACCATAGAGTTTTATAACAAAACAAATAAGTTCACGTATAACTCGATAACCATAGTCATATTCTCTATGGGATATGACAAAAGAAAATTGTATGAAGAATTATGTGAGACACGCTAGTCTCAGAAAAACTTTTTTGAGTCTTCTTGAGATGATCTGTATCAAAGTCCCCCTACGTCTGAACAGAACGAGTGAAAAATATGCCACATAGGTAGAACATTGAATCTGATGCGAATCGAATAGCATTCGAATGTTGGCTATCGATGATAGGGTTAGTGAGGGTATCATATTGCGTATATATATGGTAATTAGTGGAGCATCTAGCCGAGATGGAAAAAGACACTAGAATCTAAAATACATATGAAGTCTAAAATATTTATAGTTTTTCCTGAATTTCTGACTATGATATAAGGTTGTGATTATTTATTCACCGCCTTTACACTCTTTTTCATTCCACTAATCACTGAATTCCACAAACATATTTGTATAGCTCAATTGAATGGATCACTAAGATTTATAGTACTTTAATACATGATAAGTTAAAATCTCTTACATCTCTATTTTATTGTCTGCTTAAAATGAAGATATCTATGCAAATACGCTTAACAAAAAGAATAAAAAAAGGGCTCTTAATCCAATCACTCAAGAAAATAAAAAAATGCTACATAAGAGAACATAAGTTCAAAACCAGCTCAAACAAAGGGCTCTTAAGACAATCACACATGCTTAAAGAGTTAAAATATTAAGAAAATGATTCTCTATATTGTGGTGTTTCATAATGTATTACAAAATAATATCTACACGTATATGATTACGGTGGAAAAGTAACATGGACTTGATAAGCAGTCATTCGTATGACCATATGCCCTAGTTAAATGGTTTACATCCAATCTTGTTAATGAGAGAGAAGTGTTCTCAACTTGTCATAGCTCATAACGTTGTCTCTAGTAAATAAACCATATAAATAAACTTTAACACTATGCCTAAAGAAAAACAAACTTGAGAGAGTGATACCTTGGAAGGATAGACTTTCTATAAATCGTTAACGACGGTGATGACAAATGCATACTAATGAAAATGGATAAATAAAGTGGAAGTTTATCTATTAACGAAACAAATATAAGGAATTAAATATGATAAATCTTTGTTACATTTAACATATACTTGCTTGAATATTATTATTATTTCAAAACTATACATTCTCAATATGATTTGCATACAATAAATTTCAAAAACATTCATGTTCAAACAGTCACGTTTGGAACCCATACATGCCCTCATACATTCAAAACGCAAACAATCACATAACATATGGTTCGTTGAGGGAGGCTATTGAAATTTTGCGTGACAATATTAAATGCATCAATTGGTGTGCCAAATGTGAGAGGAAAATAGATTTAAATTTGCTAAAACATTGCCACAATCTTATTAGGCATGAGACTCTATAGATAATTGTGGTAACCTGTGTAGATACAATACATCTCCACTAGTTCTACAGTTGTAGTTCTGGATTATGTGATGTCCCTCTAATAAAGCGACTTAATCGGAAGCAAATGGTTGAAATTTTTAGAGGGATAGGACTAAAGCCTTGAACATAGGGCGAAAGTGATGATAAGCCCACCCATCTTCTCTTAAGAATAATGACACACCTAAAATATATAAGAATCAAGTAATCTTCAGGCATATATGCTACAATAAAGAGGAACATTTGCGAGATTTAGTATCTACTTGACAAAACTTTGAAAATCTTATGAGTTTTAGTCCATTCCACTGGAGGGCCTAAAAGAAAGTTTCAAGAACACTCATTAGAGTCCCTCTGTGTGCCCTTGGAACTGAAAGTGTGATCTCGCACGTTGTAAAAAGGATCCCCACATATCTAGTAATGGCAAGATCATCAATCATTTTTTGTATATCCCATTATGCAATGTTGAGAATTTAAAAAGTTCAAGGAAGAATAGGCATGAATGTGGAGTTTGAATAAATATTCTCTACCCTCTCAGGTGTGCGTTTATAAGGGAATATTATAGGAAGAATAGACATAACCAAACCTCTTAAACATAAGAGAAAAGAGAAAATTCAACAAGGAGCTAAGGCTATCTGAGACCAGAAAACTAGATTCTAATGGCGTCGCGAAATGAGCATGTTTACAATTCCATCAAAGATACGATGGAATTAGGATAACAAGCCCAACAAAGGGTCTTCTATGCAATATATTAGATTCTCCATTTAAAGGATTTTTGAGTGGCTTCTTAAGATAAATGACAGTGCATATGCCCATGGTGTGGTGTCCATTAGGCCTTTGCATAGAAATGATGAGCCCATCCTAGGTATGCATGACAACATAATGATTTACATGCATAGCCACTTGGACAGAACCGCTAAAGCGATCCAATATAATGTAGATGATATACTACGTGTATGTGTGAATGCCATGTCAAATTTGGCAACCAATTCTCGTGCATGCTATAAAGAATAATTCAAATACAAAAACGAGGAGTTTGAAAAAAAAATGTTGGTTGATGGTTGTTTCATACTTGAACTTCTATCAAGTTCAGTGACGAGTGAACATAATGATGCACACCCGATATTCATCAAGGATTTAGATCACCTTATAATGAAACACGACTTACCACTACTAGAGAACCAAGTTCCTTTTTGTTTGGGCAATTATCCCATCGTGTATTACTCTATTACTGATCTTGACAAGGCAGACATCAAGTTCGAAGCAAGGGACGACATGGTTTTATTCTTGTTTGATGAATCTTTATTAAATCACAACTTCCTTGGTGATATATCCTTACAAAATTGTATCTTCGAGGTTGTGAGACCCTGATAATACATTTCATGTGACTTTGACAGAGCAGACGACTCCAACATTACCTATAACCGTGGCAGAGGATACGACTCCAACATTACCTATGCTCGTGGCAAAGGAGACAACTCCAACATTACTTGTGGAAGATGAGACGACTCTTATATCATGTAGTCATTTTTTATTATAAGGGTTGTTAAATCTTCTACATCATATAAAGGTCGTACCCAGTGCACAAGGCTCCCGCTTCACTCCAGGGTCTGGGAGAGGTAGATGTTGGTTGGTTTTACCCCCATATTGTTTTATAATATGAAGAGATTTCTCCCAAGTATCGAACATGAGACTAACCATAGCTTGGGAAAGAGTACTTGCCATCTTTCCAAGGTACGCCATATATCAAAGTTTATTTTTGATTGTTTAGTTGGTTGTGTCAGATGTGTGGTACACATTGTTTAGAATTAACACATTGTTGAATTGTTCATAAAGGAAATAGTGTAGGGCACTCTCTTCTATATTACCCCTAAAAATCTTATTTTTAACGTATTAACACGTTTTCCCAGTGAATACACCTTAAAAGGGCAACAAACTTACGATTTTGGTTAGTCAACCAATGTCATCAAATTAAATTCGCCCACTCGCACTAAAGAACATTGAATGCAAACTTAAATTAGATACTAGTGGTAACCCGTACGATGCATCGGAGAGTGTGATTGAAAAAGTTACTATTTTCTTAATTGAATACGGTCATTCAAATAGCACTCCCCATAAAGTGTAGAACTAACAAAAGTTTGGGAAAAAAACTAAGTTCAGTTAAATACCACATGAACAGAAACCAAAAAAATATTTAAGTTTCATATACATTGAATAAGATTTTTTTCAGATTGATAATCAATATTCACTATTTGTCATGAATTAAAAACATGACATGTGTTGCCACATAATTATCAGTATTCAGTAAGAACTTCACCTTTATAAATTCTACTGTGTTTTAATCTCTCAAGAAACTATCCTTTACAAATATTAGACTTCCTTCACAAAATAAATAACTTCATTAAACATACTTATTTTTTTTATTTATCTCTCAATTGTGAAAGTTTATGCTTCTTGGTCATGAAGACAACATTTATGCACATTTGACTTTCCGATTGATCATGGATTCGCCATTACAAATCAATCAAAGAACATTAAACGATGATGTATATTTATTGCTTTCAGTTACCACCTCATATGTTGGAATTTATGTCCCAACACTTAGTGATTTGAATGTTAAAATTTAGCATTTGATATGGTGTTGGATAACATTGACAATTTTTTCAATGATGATGCATATTTGAATTAATTAGATCAATCACATATATCATAAAATAAAATCATAATCGAATAGTAAATCGAATTAGTGGCATAAACTATTTGCAAAAGACATGAATTAATTAATATAAACAAACATATCAATAATTCTAACTAAAATTCACCCAAACAAGTATATAAATATTATGATATATTAATCTTAAAACTATACTACAACAACCAATTGACAATCCGGGTTTTCAATTGGCTCACCCTCAACATCCTATCACCACTACAAATCAATCCAATAAAAAAACTAATCATATTAAGCAATAACCAAGAGTTAAAATTACCTTTTATCCGTATCAATTCGACGATAATATAACTTGAATTCCTTAAATTAGATCAAATATTTAAACGTCAATGAAAATGTGTAAAACAATCAATAATTCCCTTGTCAAATACCCATCAACGAAAAACATATAATTGCCATTTAAAAATCATTGTTATGATATAATGCAGAAAAAATTATTCTTTTATTATTATAAGTAATTTTTATTATAATAAAAACTTCAACTATCTCAATAACCAACTAATTACATTAACAATACATCAAATTATTTTTCCATTACCTTTACTTTCATTTTAATAGTAACTAAATAATGAAATTGACAACAAATATTTGACAAAACTAATTTGATGTTTTCAACCGTAACCCTCAAATTGATAATTTCAAATTACATTTAATCCCAATTTTTTAAACCCTAACTAGCTAGCAACCTACGCCACCATAATCTCACCATAATAAAAAGAAAAGGAAACATGAATTACCAGCAGTGAGGGAAGGGGAGAGATTAAGGGCGAGCGACAATAGCAGGGAAGAAGTTCAGGGCGAGCGACAATGGCAGGGAAGACGTCCAGGGCGAGCGACAATGTAAGGGAGCACGGGTTAGGTTACTTTTTGTCCGAGTTGAGAAACGAGATGCTTAGATTTTGCTTTACTTATTTTTTTTGTTTTTTTCCTATGTAGAAGGTTTCACTTCTCTTCACAAGGCGGGAGTTAAAATCATGAAGGAGGGAAACTAAATGTAATACCCCGTAATTTTAATGACTTTTAAAATGGGTTATATTTTAAATTAATGGATTAATTGGATTTTATTATTAATTAATTCATTTGGGTTTTATCCGAATTGTGGATATTAAAATGGATGATTCTGAATATTGCTTAAAGATATTTAGGTAATATATGAATGTGATGTCATTGATATGACTGTGTGATATTAATTCAGTTATTTGAATTTTTAGTCGGACGCGGTATGGGACGTGTCGGGACTAATTTGTTAAATTAAAAAGGAAACTTATTTTTACATCAACCTTATAGTCATTTCGACTGCGCCATTGCGTTCAGAAGGGTTGAAAATGTCAGAAAAGTCTATTTGGATGTTGGTTTTGGGTCTCGGGTCATTTGGAAATGAAAAGACAACCAAAAAGGGCATTTTGGTCATTTTTACAAGGGGGGTGACTAGTGATTTCGGATTTTGTCTTATTATAAGTATTTCGAGATTAGTTGAACGTGGGTTCATTCATCTCTTCTACACAATATTGAGAGGTCATCTTCTTAGAGAGAGTGAAAGGCTGCTTGGAAGAAGAGAAGTTTGCTTGGAAAGGAGGATAACTAAAGACCAAAGGTCACCACCACCAACAACCACCGGAAGTGACCGGAAAAGGGGAGAACCACCTGTGTTATTCAACCCCAAAGGATCAGATCTTCATTAGAGGCAAGTATTTGATGATTGCAATCTAAGTTTATATATTGTCCATGTTAGGATAGTTATAAAAATGAGATTTTACATGTTTAGAAGATGAAAAGATAGAGTTATTAATGGATTTTTGGAATCTGAAAATATATGGGAATCAAAATCATGTTGTAGGTAGATAGTAATCGACGAAATAATCAGTAAGTTGTTGAAAAAATTATGAGAATCATTGTTGTGTTCTTGAAGATATCATATATATAATTTTCTGGAAAAAGAGGATAAACATAGGCTTTTAATTCAAACTCTTGATGATTCTAGGATGTTTAGAGCATTAGAAATCATTCAAATATGTTGCTATATCATGTAGTAAGGTTTATAAGGAATTTGGTTGGGTAATATGAAGGTTTGAATGATTAAAAGTGATGATCAAATATGTTGCTATATCATGTAGTAAGGTTTATAAGGAATTTGGTTAGGTAATATGAAGGTTTGAATGATTAAAAGTGATGAAACCCATAGTAGAAGAAATGCAGAAAACTGGGTTGATATTTGGGCAATCCATCGATCGACCCCCTGCCTTCGATCGATCGACCTCCCTAGAATCCTTGAAGTTGTTTATTTTTAATGCTTGTTCTTATCCCAAACCTTTTCTAAATCTTTGGTGATTATTAATTGGATATAATGGGACTTAAGGAAGATCAGTAAGCCCTAGTTAAGAATCGAATTGATTTGATTGGGATTTAATTAATTAGAATAAATGAATGAAATTTCGGTTGCTAGATTCATGTGTTGGATTCTAATTTGTATGCATGAGGATTAAGGATAGGTCCAGTAGGGGAGATTTAATATAACACCTGGGTAGCCTTAGGGTTACAATTTGAACATCAAAGACTGAGTTTAAGCTCATTATTGATTGCGCAAGGACTGAGTATAGTACAAGCGCTTAGTGGTATGGCTCCTGGATAGAGATGGGAGTTCAGACCACATTTGGTTGAAAGAGGGGATGAGGTTATCCCGGTTGCGTATTTTAAGTTGACGGATCTCCACGACCGACAAAGTTAAGTAGTAGTGTATAGGAGGGGTTCCTAGTTTGGATTTCGCTTTGCGAGATGCTCCGCGCATGTACCTTAACGACGTCGGGAGTGGAGAGATGTTATAGGATGCGAGGATGTTGATTTTGTTGATAATTCATATAGTGTGAATGAAGCACTATAGACTATGAGCCATGTGATGATGGTATTCAATCCTAGTTGATAGAAATATATTTATAAGAGATTAGAAATAATCGGTTATAACCCTAATTAAAGGAGAGTTTAATTCGTGGTAATTTGGGAGATAAGTTGTTATGGACCAGTAGGATATTAGTGATTTTCTTACTGAATAAAATGTTGAGGAAAAACCTATTTGAACCTTGAGTAATGAATGAGGCTCGAGGATAATTAAATTAAAGAAGTAAACTCATAATATTTTAATATTTTAATACGTAGGATGTAAGAGATATATTTCTACGTATGGGAACTATCTTATGGTAGCATGAGTACCTTGTTGATATTATATTATAGGTTGATGATAATGCCTATTTGATTGATTGGTGATTTATGTGTATGATATACCTAGCTTACTTTCTATCGATGGGAGGTTTGCGCGTGAGGGCAGTCATATCCTGATGAATCCATGGGATTTTTGATTTGTCACTCGAGAACATAGGTCTATGAAAGACTTATCGGGGAGTTGAAAAGTCCGCTGACTGTGGGTACGTAGGTATGTGCGTGACTCATGGATACGAGAACTATGTTTGCCTCCAATGATTGTGTTGATGTTTGTGGTTCGAGGAATCCTTACTGAACCTTTTGTCCCCTATTCGGCGACCTGCGATATTGGGACATGATAGCAGAGTAATGCATACACCGCAGCTGTGTCTCGGGGTGCCGTATTATATATGTATATATATATAATGAATTAAATCAATGTTTATATAGTGGTTAAATGATCTGATGTGTGATAATTGTAGATAACGGTGAATTGAGAAAAGAATTGAATGAAGTTAATGAATATTTATTCTTATAGATTTGAAAAGCTTAATTCATATTAATGAGAAACGATTCATGTTAATGGGAAACGTATATGAATGATTATATTACGTATGGTATGGGACATACGGGGTGATGATATGGAATGGAATCATATTATGGAAATTAGTGAGGAGGAACCATTAACTAAGAGGTTAATAGGAAACGTTAAGTGTGCACTCTAGATGAGAGGTGAGAATAGCAAGTGAGAGTTGGATACTAACATGTACATAATAAATGCTTTATTGCACTTGTTTAAATACTTGTTGTTTTCAAAATCATTTTACATCGGCCTCTGACCCGTTTCCTTGCATATTTTCTTTTCTACTATATCTTCTATATTAGGTGTCCAGCAGCAGGGACGCCAACCTTAAAGGATTATGACGAACTATGTAGCTATGGAGTATTGCTTAGACGCCCATCTTCATTTGATTCATAGTATTCTTTTAGTTAGGGCATGCCACCCAAAGGAATTCAGTTATCTCTTTTCTATCTGAGTCAAATACTCTTGTACTCGTGTCATTTTCATACATTTAATATTGTTGGGATTACTGTATTGGATTATTATTTGGGAATTTTTATTCCAATTGCATTTAAATTCTTTTGAGTTATCTGTTCAGTTATTATTGTGGTAAAATAAAAGGTGTAGTGTTATTCGTAAATTAAAAATGAATTTTTATTGATTTAAAAGTTGGAAAATTTTTAACACCAGCTTAATTGGGTATTGTGTGATTTGTAAATGTTTTCTATAGTGATGCTAAGAATGAGCCAACTCTATATTCTGTTTTAATTTGGTATGGGACTGGCCACCCGATATTTAATTAGGCGGGGTGTTACACTAAAGTATTTCAGTTGTCTCATAAGGTGGACTATTTGAGATGGCTCTTAATATGCTATCTCATTAGCCTCACTTTATAAGGCGGGTAACATATTCTATCTTAAAAAATATTATCTTTTGAGACGACTGTTTTTACCCGTCTCAAAATGTATTCTTTAGGGAATAAAATTTAAGCCGTCTCAAAAGCCTCCGTCTTAAAAACTACTTTTTTTGTAGTGACACCAGTTAGGATCTACCACAACCCGGCACTACCGACCGTGAAGATACAATGATGTTCGACCGTAATAATAATGGAAATTATCATAACCAAAGTGTAAAATAAAGATTTCTTAAATAAAAAATAATGGTGAAATGGGTTTTACTTTCTCTTTATAAAGAACTTTTGAACAATGTGAAGTAAAATTTTTGAGGGTAAATCTTTTGGATCTTTAGCACAAGTGGGTAAAGGATTGATAATTTGGCTTAGAGGGGTCTCAATAAGAACTTTTCTTCAAGTGGATTTTCTTGAAGCTTTTTCTCTAATGGAGTTTTTGGGTCTAAAACTACCAAATGGGTTTTCTTAATTTCTCTCTTTGGAAACTCAAATGGGTTTTGGCTTGATTCCTTAGCACAATAAGGTTTTGGGTTTAGAAATTTGCTAAATAAGGATTGATTCATAACTTTTAGTTCAAGTTGGATTCTTGAAGCTTTGACTTTAATGGAGTTTTTGGGACTAAAACTCTCAAATGGGTTTTCTTGATCTGTCTCTATATAAATTCAAGGAATTGGATGATACAATCTTGTTAATGGAACTTTCAATATTGGGATGTTTTTTGTAATACCTCGTATTTTTATGCTATATTAATTTGGGGATTTATTAAATTTAATGTGAATTAATTATTTAATAAAATCCGGAAAATTAATTATGTTATAATTATTAACGTGACGAGAGTTAGTAATTATGGGAAATTTGTCGAATATTACTAATGAGAAAAGTAATATATAATATTGGTTATATTGAATGTCATGAGTGAATAAAATGACAATTTTGGAAATTTGAGTCGGGACGCGCCCGTGTCGCGTCGGGACTAAATATTGATAAATAAAAGTGAATATTTTATAAGTTGTTTGTATGGTCATTTTGAGTGTGCCAACGCGTCCGGAAGGGTCGAGATAGTCAGAAAAGTATGCCCGGGGGTTTAGTTTGGGTCTCGGGGCGTTTTTAGGCCTAATTAGTACCCCGGGAGGGAATTTTGGACATTTCACATTTTTGGGTAATTAAACCCACGAAAATTAAAGGGTTATATTAGATATCTGGGTTATCATCTGGGGTTATAAATCTCAAAACACTAGAACAACCATTGGATAAGAGAGGAGAGAGCTCTCAAGGCATTACAAGGCTCAAAACTCAACCGTTTACACCGTCGCCACCGCCAACGCGTAGATCGGGAGACGGGGAACGCAACCACACCAATTTCGGCACCAAACCAGACTTATAAAAATCCCAGGCAAGTGTTTATCTTGCTTATTTCGTTGATGCATCTTTCATATTAGTTTAGGAGTAATTAGAATGAGTTTTTATGGAAGAAACCTAAAAGATGAGATAGGAAATTTCATGTAGGGATGGATTAATTGTTATTCTGGAAACCCCTTAACATGTAGAGGATTGAACCACGAATTTATGAGGTTGTAGATGAAGAAAATTCTGGAAAAGATGGATTGGAACATATTAATGACATTTTAGGGTTCTTGAGGTTTTATATGAATTTGGGTCTTGTTAATCCATGTTTAATAATAGAAATCTACATGCTTTACGTTGAAATTTCATAGTATGATGATATAATGTCAGTAGTATAAATTTTGGGTCGATTGGGTATGAAAAATATGGATTTGGTGAAGGTTAGAAGATGAAACCTGTAACTGCAAATCTGCAGATTTCACAGACCTTCTTGATCAATCGATCGAGCCCAGAGCTTCGATCGATCGAAGTTTCGATCGATCGAAGGTTCGATCGATCGAGCCACAGACCTCGATCGATCGACCCCTCCTGGCAGACTCCTATTTCCCTTTTTAAATTAGTTAAATTCAAGTTAATGTGAAATAGTTCTTGGACATCCTTAATAAAATGTTTTGGGACATGTGGAAGACCAGTAAGACATATGAATAATGTTGGGGCCTTTAATGTGAGACGAGAATTGTATTTTTGGGATAATTACATAAGGAACGATGAAATCTTGTATTAAAGGGAGAGATTACGTAAAAATGATTACGACGGAAAATAGATGAATTCCTACTGAATTTATACTTGGGAGAATAGATTCCATGAGTGTTACGTAGTAAGTTGGGATAATACCTCGAATTAAAGTTAAAAACGAATCGTTACACGTGATAACTAATAAGGAGATATGAGGATAAATGTCATAACTATGGGATTTGAGATATACGTAATATGGATATGGTAATATTAGTATAGTTTTATGATTGTGTATGCATATACTATCTATGTGTGAAAAACATACCCACGCTACTTGCTATCCCTGAGGTTTCCGCACTGGGACGATCTTATCTCGTGTGCCTTATGGGGGATATTGACTCGTACCCTAGGAGATAGATATCCTTGGTACAGGCTATCGAATTGATAGTTCAGACGGTCCTAAGAGACGCGGGTATGTGCCATCCTCTTAGAGACTTGGAATCTATGCTTCGCCTCAATATTGTTTGTGTATGTGTTAATACAATTCGAGAGTGATTCCGAATTTGTATTCCCCTTAGTACGAGTGATACGGGGATTGGATAGTAGAGTATGCCCGCACCATAGTTTTTATTTGGGGTGCTGTTATAATATATATATATTATACGAGTATTTAATAAATATATGAAATTCTGGAATTTGGAACTGCCTACTGTGATATGGTAAGTAGGACATGGTTGATGACTCATATTGTAAATACTTGTTTTAAGAAAGTATAATATGACACTGGAAAACTTTATAAATTAATAAAGTTAAAACGAGAATTTTGGATACTAATTGAAATATTCTTTTCAAACAATTGTATCGTTCAATTTTAAATCCTGCGAATAACCTAAGATAAGTTAAATCATTGGGGAAAGATAGTGTGATATATGACGATATAGACCATTGGGAAGGTTAGTGCGATAGGTGTGCACATTAGAAGAGATGTGAGAATTTCTCAAGAGAGTGTCGCACTAATATGTTGTTGCATTGGCCTGTAATCAATTTAAATACTTGCTAAATGAATTTTTAAATCCTACACTATCGGGCTCTGACCCATTTCTATTTCTCTTTATCTCTTGTATATATATGTATATATTACAGGTGCCCAGCCACAGGGGCGTCTTGCTTAGGATCCCTTGGAAGGAACGTGCTGCAGCTTAGGTGGGAGTTGCAGGCCACTTGCTTAGATGATTTCATTTACTTGATTCCACTTCTATCATTCTCAGTTATTGGGGCATGTGTCGCCCCTTCCACTATTTATCTGTTTTATTGGGACATTTGTATTTCAGTTATTTCTAGTACTGTTACTTTGGGATTTATTCAGCATGAATGTTTTACTTTAACTTTTAAATGTTGGGATTAATTATTGATGGTTAAAATCTTGAATGTTCATTTGTATTCTCATTCTTAATGTGTGACTCTTAAAAATGTAAATGGTTGAAGGTTTTATAATTGGATTTAATAGTATGGAAATAAGGTTTTAAATGGTTTTGACACTTAGCTTAATTATTTAGGGTGTTTAATTGGAAAAGATTTTCATTAACGACAGTGATGCTAAGAATGAACCAACTGTTCACCTTGATTTTAATTTAATAAAGGAGTGATCGCCCGGTATTTAATTAGGCGGGGTGTCACATTTTTATAATAGCTTGTGTGTTTTGGAAGAGAAGTAAAGGGTTCTCTTTATATAGCCAATTTCAAAAACAAGCCATCAGAGGGTAGTTTGGCAATTTGAGGGAACTTGGTTATTTTGAAATTCAATATAGAGTTGTTAAACATCTTTGTCCAAACTACTTTTGGAATTATTTTCACACATATAGAGTCCACTCTATATGGAGAGGATATTTTTTAAAACTTGCCTTTTGATTTTTGGTTCAAGAAAAAAGAAGTTCAGAATTAAATTGCCTGAAATACCATGGCTGGAGTCGACTCCATAGAGTTGACTTTAAATGAAATCCATCTTGGAGATGACCTTAAAAGTAGAAAATCATGCTCTTTTGTGTGTTTTAGTCTAGGGAAGGTTTAGGAAAATTATTTGGGACTTTTACTTTCTTTTTTGAGATTGTTTACTTATTTACAATCACTTATAAACCTTTGAAACTTGGGATGAACTTTTATTTCTTCTCTTGATCTCTTGTAACTTGAAAGTATAATTGATCTTGATTTCGTTGGATCATACTCTTGGTTGTTTGGTTGACTTTCTTCTTCAAAACATTGCTTTGTTTACTTGATTCTTTGGAACATGTAATGTTGTGCTTGTTCTTGTATGGACTTGGAAGGTTGATTATTTCTTTATCACTTCATATTTTCTTTACTTTGTTTGTATTCTCATATTGTGGATGAACACTTTGATGATAAGTTGCATAGATTTTCTTTGAGGTTGAACAACGCTTCTTTACTGATTGGGAGCATGTTGTGCAAAGCTTGGTCTTTAAGCAATCATTCTTCAATGCATGTGAAAATGTAAACATTTGTATTATATTAAAGTTTATTAAATTCCGTGTCAAAGCATTGAGTGGTTGAGTTATTCGCGTTAAATAGGCGTGAATCGTAGAGTGAGGCACGTTCATCTAGACTACATGGACTTTTGGACTTTGAAGATCAATCAATCCGCTACACAACACAAGACTTCCATTTTCATGTACTTTGTAGATGTATCCTTTGATAATTTTGTCATTAAACATTTTAGCTTGACACACTTGTACGTTTTTCAAAATGTGTTTTTTAAAAATCCGAACAAGTGAATTTATCTCTGAGTTGTGTTGTGTAAACCATTTGGGAAATGACCTGGACTTATCTGTGCTTAAATTTGAAGCCTTTTTTCACTTTGGCTTCAAATCATACTCACGATCTACTTTGGACCAGTGTGTTCGACACTGTACGCATGCTCAAGATTTGACTTGTGTGCACAGTTATTCACCATTTCAACCAAAGTTATATAATGGATGAAATTGTATGAACGACGTAATATATTATTTAAAATTTCCAATAAATAGGTCCATTTCCCTCCCTTTTTAAAATATCTAAAAACCTCATAAGTCAAACATACTTTTGAGAGTATATTCGAGGTTGAGAGGTTTTAACTTGCTTCGAAATTCACTTGTTTCACCCGAATTTTGATAAAACTTTGATATATACTTGTTCTATGTATTTATGAGATAACTCAAAGTTTTTTGGTTCAGATCCACAATATCCTTGTTCAGTTCAAACTATTTCATAATTGAATTGGAGATTTATCATTCCTAGATAAAAAATTTAAGGTGTTACATTGTATTGGAGAGATTAGACCATGACATGATTTCAAGGAGAATAATGTACATTCTCATTCACTTTATGAATATTAAAGTCGATTTCTAATGTCAAAATGTGAAACTGCAGGATATACGGAATGGTCTAAACAAAAGCCAATTTTTTAAAATTAAATGTTAAACTTAAACAAATTAACCCAAAACAAAACATTGCAGCAATTTAAACAAAAGTTATGTAAACCAATTTTATCAAATTTTATTTTATCCTAAAATATGCATCTAGGTGATAGTAGGATAAAAGTAAAATAAACAATCACACAACGCCCAATGTATGAGGAAAATTCACGACGGGGAAAACCTCGAATGACCCTGCCACACAAATTTACTATGTATGGAATTACAAAGCACAAGATAATAGACTTAAAACACAGACACGATGCCCTCAGAATCCTTGATGCTCTTCGTTCCTTCAACCTCCGTATAATGACATGCAAAGAGTCCACTCGTGCACTGCCACAATGTGTTAGTCCACACATGTCTCGATATCCACTGAACAACTCAATAACCGTCTACAGATATTGAACATCGAATCCATCACTTCTTCACCGTAACACCATATCACGGAGTCCATCATGTGTAAACAACAAATATGTCCACCATAAGAAACAATTCTCAACATGATGAAGAGAAAGTAAACCGATGATGCCCACAAACTAGATATCAAAGAATAATATGATGAAACATGGATCTAAAACTATTTGGGTGTGAACTAGGATTTGGGTAAACACAAGGAGCTTTTTAGAAAAAATTTGGAACTCAATAGCAATGAAAAAATCTCTTGGAAAACTCTTTATTCACACTCCCATTTATATGAGGTTTTCCAAAAATGAGATAAGCACGAAAAATGAATTTTACATTGAAAAATTTGTTTGGTCGTTCGATAGATTTTGAACCTCGTTTATAAGAAGCATAGGTTCTCTATCCAACAATCTATCAAACGAGATTCCAATAAAGGCAAAAGTCAGTTCGTTCAAAGTTCATTGGAACCTGTTATAATGAGGTACTTTATCTTGTTCTAATGACATACCCATTCTCGTTCAAACAACCTCATGATAACAATATGTTTCTTCTAAAAATTATTAAAAAGTGATAAGTCATTTTAAATATTTTAAAAGAAATGTTATAAAAACCTAACATCCAAATATAAAATCTCGAAGGATCAAAATATTTATGCATTCATACTTGAGAGATCCTCATAACATGAAGATGAAATGTCACACTAAACACAACACGTTGATGCAGATCTTTTAACTTGGCCACTACATCTTTAAGAAACCACCTCATAGGCTTGAAAGGTCAACACACTGACGTCCTAACACTCAAATAGTTTTGTCCAAACACGAAATAAGCCAAAACATATGAGTTGACTCTATTCGGAAATTTTTCATTATAAATCATTCGCTTTGTCTATTTCGGTACAAAACCAAAAATAATTCTCCTATGGGTCGTCAAGCTCATCTAAAACTCAATCTCCAACCCTAAAAAGGAAAAGTACAACTTTATCAATATATAAACTTCACTAGCTTTGCCGCTTGTATCTTTGCTGCATGTTGCAAATCTGCACACTAAAACATGCCTTCAAATGCAAACATAATATAACCATATAAATTTTCATATGAATAAACTCACCCTATGTCTAACGATCCTCACTTAGGTAAGACGTCTCCCCCTAAGATAAAGATCTTCTCCTAAGATTAAAGTGAAAGATACCATTTCTCCCCCTTTTTATTCAGGAATAGACAAAGAAAGAATGCATAATAACACATATCTCCTCATAAGCCATATCTCTCCCAAAATGTGAGAACATGTGATATAAATTATAATTATAGAGGAAAGGTTAAAATCATGCAATGGTGTAAAGAGCAACAAGCAACGACAAATAGAAAAAGCACAAATAATTCATACAATGATTAATCAATATCAATTTTGATGCCAAAATGATACCAATTTGAATACAAAATGAATCATGAGATACTAATGTAAAAAAAACAGAGATACCTGCATGATAATATAGCATACCAATTTGATTTAAGGATAAAACGCATCACAAACCTGGATCAAGTGCAAATGCAAAGACTCAAACCACACACACACACACACACATATATATATAGACACACACACACACACACACACAAAATCATTACACACTAGTATAGTATCGATGTGTCTAAACATATGATAGATGGAGTGAAGAGGCTTGAACAGATATGAATGAAATATGACCAATCACCCAAAAATGTCCAAGGAGTTCTATTTGATTGCATTAACTTTATCAAACAAAGATTTAGCCTCATAGTGACGATGAAGTGAACTCATAAATGGACAAACAAGCACAATGCACACTAGTATAGAAAATATCGATAATTCTTAAGTCAATAGTATCAAACATGAAATAACTAGGACTCATTGTGCAAACCCATTCATCTTCAACTTATAACACCCTCAAAATTATAGACATGTCATTTTTTCACCCTCATTTTGAAGATACCAATTTAATTGAAAAATCAAAAATACAAAATTTAGCCTTGGAAATATTTTTTTTGTCTCTTAATTTTTAGGCTCTTGTCAATGGTGGCCTTTCATTCAAGGAAGATTTCTTCCTACATAACCCTTTCTTGTGCACACTCATATTTTCAATAAAATAGAAAACTCGTGGGAAATGGTTCTTACATCCACAATTCACCCAATCAAATATATATGTATATGATAAGATTGTTAGGAAAACACCTCGCTTAGAATATGTAACATATGAAGTTAAAATCCAAAAGAGCTCTTGCTTGTGTGTCAGGAGGCATATGCAAAGTGAATCCATAAGGAAGTCATTTTCAAGCTACTCCATGCGAGCATTATTAATAATAATCTAACCATTGAAAATCATAATCAAATATCTAGATACATGGAATAAAGTGTGTTGAAACACACTAATATGACACACAAAATAAATATAAAACTAAACTACACATAAACCAAAAATCTTGTTGAGTTTTTAAACATTTTTTCATAAGACACCACACAAAACTCAAAAGATAAGAAATAATCTTTTTGTATTTTTTCACAGTAAGACTCAAAAGGAAAAGTCAAAATACAAAAGACTCAAACAACATAAACCTAGAAAACACATATATCATGAAGTGCAAAAGATAGTGTATGTAAACATGCAGAAACAATCAACCATCAGATTTTAGATGAGAAATATCATGTGCAAGCATTCCAGAATCAACAAGTCTAACATGTAAAGTCTTCAAATCTGATTTCTTAACATGCGCAGGTGTGACACGATACTATTGGATTTTGGGAACGTCGGTGACTCTAGACTTAGATTTTCTAGGACCATTCCTAAGATCAAAGAAAAAATGCCTAAGGTGAACTTTTCTACTGCAATGTGTGCATGTGTAGACACATGAAATGTTACCCTTGGGTTGACCTTTTCTAATACTCCTAGAAATGGTTGACTCTCTCAAAAGCATGATTTTGACTTTAATGGTTTTGTCTTTAATACCACAATTGTCATCTTTGATTCGAACGGTTCGTAACATTTCATCCAAATCCCAATCACATTTGACATTACCCGAGTCAATCAATTTCTCTTCTAACTCCATAATCCTATACTCGAGATAAATGTGAGACTCGTAAAAAATAATGGAATCCTTCTTTAACATCTCCATTAATCCCCGAAGATTACCTCGCTCTCCCTCCACAAACATGAGCTTTTCCCTAAGAATCTTTTCACGTACATAAAGATTCTCGATTAAAGTACTCTCATCATTACATATGGAATGTTATTTCAACCTAGCTTCCAACTTCAAGTTAGCCTTTTTCAATTTCATTATTTCCGCATGAAACTCATGGAAGGCTTAAAGTTCACTCTCCTACTCCTCTTCTTTTTCTTCTTCCTCTTCTTCTTCTTCTTCTTCTTCTTCTTCTTCTTCTCCATGCTCTTTACCATCACTCACTTGGGAGTCACAAATAATGGCCTCACAATTTTTCACTACACCAAATCCTGCGAATGGTCACGCCCAGTTGGTCACGACCCAAGTCCGCGACCAGTTGGTCACGGTTGTGGGTAGCAACCAAAGTCCGCTACCAATTTTTCATGATTGTGGGTCACGAACTAGGGCTGCGGCCATTTTTTCCCCGTCATGGCATGGTTCATGGACCAAGCCCTTGACCATCTTCCATGACCCCCTACGGGCCATGACCATTTTTGGGTCACGGACTTCGGCTGCGACCCACGAAATTGGTCACGCCCAAAATGGTCACGACCCAAGTTTGCGACCAACAGTCTTGGTCAGGGATTTTGGACGTGACCAATCGCCAGTTTTGGGGTAGTGTTTAAGCTTTGAATTAAGGCTAACATGACTGTCCATGAACGCGGTGTAATTGTGACCAATGGATGAATCGAGTTCCTCTTCAATCATTATCACTAAGGGTGGCATTCTACACCTTAGGTTTCTTGACCTATGTCCATAACCCTCACACTCAAAGCATCTATCAAACTCATCCCTCTTAAAATTATCATTACGATTTTTAGGAAATTTTATAGCCTTGTTAAAGTTGTTTTTCTCAAACTTAATTACATCTTTCAATTGTTTTTAAAAGTTGAGAAATTTCTTAAATTTCTTTGCAAACATGATGGCCATATCATCAGAATCGATGTCAGACTCATCATCCGAAATAAGTTTTATCTTCTTTCGACCTTTCAAAGAAATTCCCTTAGGATTATTCATTTTTTTGGAGGAAAACATGTCAAGCTCATAAGTTTGAAGATCACCTATAAGCTATTCAAGTTTTGTAGAATCCAAAGTACCCTAGGAATTCAAAATTGTCACTTTTGACTTAAATCTTTCAAGGAAGGTGACTATACAGGTTTTGGTTATTCTCTCTCTCCCAAGAAAAACGATGAGTTCATAATATCCGACAGTTTAGCATAGAACTCATCAAAGGATTCACTATCCTCCATCCTAGTAGTTTTAAATTGAGTGGTGAGGTTTTGGAATCCTTAAGAAGACTAGTACCCTCATGAGTGAGTTGGAGTATGTCCTACGCCTCTTTAGACATTTTACATGTCATAATACGGTGGAACTCCTTCGGTGTGATCGCATAAAGAAAAACATATAGGCCACGTAAATTAGTATTGGACGGTTTATGCTCATCCTCACTCTAGATTTCAATGGGTTTGGGAATTATATAATCACCAACTAGACATGTGGGTAGGGACCAACCCTTAACTACTCCTTGCCATACCCTCTCATCTATCGACTTAAGTGTTGATTTTATACGTGCTTTCCAGTACGTGTAGTTAAGCCCATCAAACAAAGGTGGTCTAGAAAATAATTCATCCTCCATATAAGAACCACTAGAATTCATGCCTAAACACAGATATAACACAACAACTTAGTGTTTTAGCTCTGATACCAATTTGAAAGTGCGGGATATATGGAATGGTCTCAACAAAAGATAATTTTTAATTTTTTCAAATCAAATATTAAACTTAAACAAATTAACCGAAACCAAAACATTGAACCAATTTTAAACGAAAGTTCTATAACCAATTTTAGACAATTTTATTTTATTCTAAAACATGCATATAGGTTATAGCAGGATAAAGTAAAATAAACAACCACACAATGCCTGATGTAAGAGGAAACCCCATAATGAGAAAAATCTCGTATGGCCCAGCCATGCAAATTAACGATGTATGGATATGATAGTAGACTTACAACACAGACTCGATGCCACTGCAAGCCTTAATGCTCTTTGTTCCTTTAACCTCTGCACAGTGTCACGCAAGATTCCACTCACCCACTTCCATAACATGTGAGTTCACACATGACTTGATATCGATCGAATAGCTTAACAACCATCTATCGATCTTGAACACAAAATCCATGACTTTAGAATTGCGGTGATTTCTTAAATAAGCTCTGATACCAATTTGTAAAAGTATGTGTGATACTGATTAAACCAAATTCGCAAATTTCCATGTTAACCTTATTTAATCGGTGTAAATTTTTAATCCAATTTAATTCAGCCCTAAAACATGTATCTAGGTGTAGTGGATCATGCCAACACAAACAAATAAGAATTGCCAACTCACGGATTTCAGGAAAAATCCCTGAAGGACAAAACTTTTTATTTCGCAAAATAATACTCACAATGATTACAAGTGAAATCTGCAAAGGATTTACGGCAGCAAACTCTCATAGGCCGCAACCTAAATAGGAAATGAAATTTCGTAACAACTCCACAAGAACTGCAGTTCAGTTAGCCCATGAACACTCATGAGTACTCCTTTTGACACGCAGTCACGTCAGGCCAACACCGCCCTCAAACGGTACCTAGATCAACAGTAGAGATCTTCTCTACAAGAGGAACTTCACAAAATTATTTGCTTGGGTTCCAAATCATTCCACATAAAGATTGAGATTTTTATGAATTGAAAACAAAACGATTTGAGCCCTAAATGAAGAAGACAAAGAATTCTGTCGATTTGCAGTGTTTATAGAAACTAAAACATCAGGTCTTCTTAACGAAAATTGAGTGGTTTAACACACTTTATATAAAAAACTTAAGGTGGCGCGTCACTCAAATGAAATAGTGATATCACTCGAACGAAGAAAGATGTCCCTTAAACGACTGCTTCACACGAGATTCCATGTCGCACGAACGACTGGATTTTCTCGCTCGAACGAGATGCTTAAAAAAATAATTTTTTTGTCAAAAACTCCGCCTCAAGACTTGGAAAAAATTCTTCGCTGAAAAACTCCGCTTCTACACTTAGAAAATATTTGAGAAAAATTATCCCAACATTATAAGTGAACCGTTAAGGTATAAAAACACAACCTTGTCAAAATTAATCTTGCGGAGACTTGAATGTTGAAGAACTTTGATATTCGGATCCATCTTGATGCATGTTAAACTTGAATAAGTTTTCGACGATTGTAGCGGTATACGACATAATTAAATGTAAACCGGACAATAAAATAATGTCCTTACAAATCTCTCCCTATGTCTATGCCGGTACAAAATAAAAACATCTGAATCATCAAATCAAAATTTCTATACAAATATAATACCCTCCCATGAATCCGAAACTGAAAAGGTACTAAACATGTAAGTCTAAAACTTTTCTTCAAAAATCTTCAACTTCAAATCTTTAAGCTTTTATCACCAGGGTGTGCAAAATAATGATCATCAATCTTTGTACCTACACACATGAGACAAAGAAAATACCTTCGTGATGCATCGAGTTTGAAATGATAGAATAATAAATCAATCAATAATCAAATCTCCCCCATAATGCAAAACTCCCCCATAATTTGTTCTCCCCCTTTTATTTGTTCGAAATAGACAAGGAAAAGAATAAACAAAATAAACATGGAGTGTCACGATAAATATGCATAGCAAACATGGATCAAACTATGCTCATGCAAAGATTAACTCAAAATCTTCCACAAACTATTTTTGGTTTTTCAATTTTATATACAAAAAGTGTAAAAACTAATTTTACAAAAATCACACACAATGAATTTACACAGATAACCAAATCATGGAAACATAATGAATGGGTGTGAACAATTCGATAGGCAAATCAATGAAATCACACATAATATATGTGGACGATGAATATGTTTACTCCTAATGAATGAATCTTAAAATTGTCTTTAGGTGTCGAAAATGTAAATGTAGATGACCATCGTCTTAATCTAATCGAGAAATTAAAGTCAGACAACTTTTCACACCAATAACGTTTAAAACTATGTAACACTTTTTCATGACTTTGTTAGGACGTGCAAACCTATTTTATATTCCATCCAAACTCCCTGATAAATAATAATGCTATTTATTTTTCTTTTGAAGTGATGAAACAAAATCCTATTCGCTCATTTTATGGCATATTTTTTTTATTGACTTTAAATTTTTTCGGACTCTTTTCAACCTCATTGGACCTTGGCTTTTGTTTTTGTGCCATGTATTTTCTAGGTTCGATTTGAACAGTGGCTTAATCGTAAAGGATAAATGGGTACATTTCGTTGCCCTTCCCCGTTTTTCATAAATATCACACAAAGTCACATCAACTGTTCTTATATGCACTATTTCATTTTCAGGTTTTATCGCATTTGGTTCGTTTTAAAGATATAATTGAGATGAAAACACCTCGACCAACATGTGATAGACAAGAACAATAGTCAAACAAATTCATGCAAGTGTGCAATAGAGGAACTCACGAGTCAAACATGTAGGTAGTTAGAGCAAATCACATCTCAATGATTCCCAACATTGTATAGCACAAAAATAAAATGATGATACATATCAAAACACTATCAATTAGTCATATGAATAGGGAATGAAATTTTGACTTGGTCATCCTAAATGTCCATTCATAGACGGTGTAAAAAAAAATTCAAAACTCTTTTTGTCTTTTTCCAAAAAATTTATTAAAATAAAATCCTTTTTGCATTTTTCAAAAGTTTTATCAAAAACAAAAATCTAATTCAAAAAGTACACGTGTCTAAAAAACATGTAACATGAATCACAACTTAGCATATGACAAACAAAGCATGCAAACACAATCATCTATAAGATATAGTAAGAGAAGAATCACGTGCAAGCAACCGAGAATCAACTAGTCTAACATCTAGTGCCTGTAAAAGTGATTTCCTAACCCAAATAGGAGCGCAACGATGAATGGGGGTTTTGGGAACCAAGGTAATCCTAGATTTCAACTTCTTAGGACTTTTTTGAAGATCAAAACAAAAAGGCCTAAGGTGACCATTCCTACCACAATCTGAACATGTGTAAATGGGTGGAACAACACCTATGGTTGACCTTTTCTAACGTCCTTGGAATTGATTGACCCTCTAAAATAAATAATGGTCTTGGATTTAACAATCGAAACACGAGAACACTATGAGCCACTACCATTGCTACCAACACTACTAGAGTCTGTCAAATCATTTTTCATCTCCCAAATATTTTACTCAACCAAAGAATTAAACTCTTCCAATTTTAGGGAGTGCTTCTCTAAATTTTCAATTATTTTTAGAAGGTTATCATGTTCTCCCTTAAAATACGCACACTTATCCTTAAGAGTCTCCTCATATGCCATAAACTCATCGATTGAAATATTTTTATCCTCTTTGTCACAAACACAAACAGTAGAATTTTTAAAATCCTCCAATTATTTTTGTAAAAGTAGTACTCCATCATCACTCTTGTTTTGGGGAAATTCTAGTTTTCTAAAGTCGTGGTTTAAGGAAACAAATTTCTCTCGATAAAAATCTCTTGGATTTTGAACCGTTTGTAAAAGATCCACGACGGATTTAAAACGGAAATTTTCTTTTTCAAAAAAATCAATTCTTTTAGCAAATGTCAAATTCAAGCTATTTAAATCATCAAAACTATGACTCGTGCCATTAAAGGGGGCCATCCGATTACATAAGTGCTCCATCGAAAAAATTACAATTTTTCACAAAATAAATTTATAAAAATATCAGTATCACACAATTTTGCCGAAAATAATGATCACTCATTAACTTAGAGAAACCCGCTCTGATACCAATTTGAGAAATGCCGTGATTCCTTAAATAAACTCTGATACCAATTTATAAAACTATGTGTGATACTGATTAAACCAAATTCGCAAATTTTCAAGTTAACCTTATTTAATGAGTTTCAATTTTTAATCCAATTTAATTCAACCCTAAAATAAGCATCTAGCCATAGTAGATCATGCCAACACAAACAAATAAGAATTACCGACTCACAGATTTCAGGAAAAATCCCCGAAGGGGGAAACAAATTTTATTTCGCAAATAATACTCACAATGATTACAAACGAAATCTGCAAAGAATTTACCGCAACAAAATCTCATAGGCCGCAACCTAAATCGGCAATGGAATTTTGCACCAACTCCACAAGAATCGTAGTTCAGTCAGCCCAAGAACACCCACCCTAGATCAGCAGTAGAGATCTTATCTACAAGACAAACTTCACAAAATTGTTTTCTTGGGGTCTAAAATAATCAACATAAAGATTGGGATTTTTATGCAATAAAAACAAAAGGATTTAAACCCTAAATGAAGAAGATAAAGGATTCTGCCGATTCGCAGTGTTTAGAGAAACTAAAATGTCAGGTCTTCTTAACGAAAATGGAGTGGTTTAACACGCTTTATATAAAAAACTAAAGGTGGTGCGTCGCTCAAATGAAATAGTGATATCGCTCGAACGAAGCAAGATGTCGCTCAAACGACTGCTTCACTCGAGATTCCATGTCGCTCGAACGGTTGGATTTTCTCGCTCGAACAAGCTGCTTAAAAAAATAATTTTTTTGTCAAAAACTCCGCCTCAACACTTGGAAAAAATTCTTTGATGACAAACACCACTTCTACACTTAGAAAATATTTTAGAAAAACTATCCCAACACTCTAAGTGAACCGTTAAGGTATGAAAACACAACCTTACCAAAATTAATCTCGCGGAGACTTGAATGTTGAAGAACTTTGATATTCGAATCCATCTTGACACATGTTGAACTTGAATAAGTTTTCGATGGTTGTAGCGGGAAACGACATAATCAAATGTAAATCGGACAATAAAATAATGTTCTTACAAATCTCCCCCTATGTCTATATGCCGGTACAAAATAAAAACATCTGAATTATGAAATCAAAATTCCTATAAAAATATAATACCCTCCGATGAACCCGAAACTGAAAAGGTACTAAACATGTAAGTCTAAAACTTTTCTTCAAAAATCTTCAACTTCAAATCTTTAAGCTTTTCTCACCAGGGTGTGCAAAATAATGATCATCAATCTTTATACCCACACACATGAGACAAAGCAAATACCTTCTTGATGCATCGAGTTTGAAATGATATAATAATAAATCAATCAATAATTAAATCTCCCCCATAATGCAAAACTCCCCCATAATTCATTATCCCCCTTTTTATTTGTCCGAAATAGACAAGGAAAAGAATGAACAAAATAAACATGGAGTGTCACGATAAATATGCATAGCAAACATGGATCAAACTATGCTCATGCAAAGATTAACTCAAAAGCTTCCACAAACTATTTTTGGCCTTTCAATTTTTCATACAAAAAGTGTAAAAAATAATTTTACAAAAATCACACACTATGAATTTACACTAAGATAACCAAATCATAGAACCATAATGAATGGGTGTGAAAAATTCGATAGGCAAATCAATGCAATCACGCATAATATATTGGGTAACTTTCATTTCCCTTCCCCGTTTTTCATAAATGTCGCACAAAGTCGAACCAACTGTTCTTATATGCACTACTTCATTTTTATGTTTTATCGCATTTGGTTCGTTTTAATGACAGAATTGAGATGAAAACACATCGACCAACATGTGATAGACAAGAACAATAGTCAAACAAATTCGTGCAAGTGTGCAATAGAGGAACTCATGAGTCAAACATGTAGGTAGTTACAAAAAATCACTTCTCAATGACTCCCAACATTGTATAGCACAAAAATGAAATGATGATGCGTATCAAAAGACTATCAAATAGTCATATGGACATGGAATGAAATTGTGACTTGGTCATCCTAAATATCCATTCATAGACGGTGTAAAACAAAATTCAAAACTCTTTTCGTCTTTTTTCAAAAATTTTATCAAAATAAAATCTTTTTGTATTTTTCAAAAGTTTTATCAAAAATAAAAATCTAATTCAAAAAGTACACGTGTCTAGCAAACATGTAACATGAAGCACAACTTACCATATGACAAATAAACCACGCAAACACAATCATCTATAAGATATAGCAAGAGAAGAATCACGTGCAAGCAACCGAGAATCAACTAGTCTAACATCTAGTGCCTCTAAAATTGATTTCCTAACCCAAATAGGTGTGCAACGATGAATGGGGGTTTTAGGAACCAAGGTGATAATACGCAAATATTGCCTATTTCATCCTCTGAACGGACACATTTTAGCCCCGTCCAGTATCTTATTCCCTATCTTTATGCTCGTTAACCAAACAACCGCAGATTTCTACATTAACATGTTTTGCAGGGGTTAATTGAGCTTTTATAGGTATTTGGATGCTAAGTGTGATGTTCGGACTCATTTCGCTCGATTTTCGTATGCGATCGCACGTTCAAGGGCATTTTAGTCATTTTATAGATTGGGAACCTGGCCCAACATCTTCATGGAAGTTGTAGGCCTCCTCACAAGCTTCACGTGGCCGCAAATGGTGCGCGATTCCGATTCTAAACGAAGAAGTTATGGAGATTTTAGCAGAGGAGAAATGCAAGCCAAAACAGGGGAAAATGCAGTCTGCCCTGCTTGATCGATCGATCGACCAAAATGGTAGATCGATCGACCATTCTAAAATGTCAAAATTTGGCCTTGATCGATCGATCGACCAAAATCATCGATCGATCGATCCCCTATTTTTTAGCAGATATTTTGCATTTGTTTTCTTTCTTCTTTTCTTTTATTCCAACTTACTATATAAAGCAATTTTGTTGTAATAAGAACATATTCAGTATATACACGATTTTAGCTTAGTTTAGCTTAGGGTTTGAGGGTTTTGAAGATTTCTTCTTCAATTGTTCTTGGTTTGACACCCCATTTGGGTTGAATGTTGCACTATTCATCATCCTCTCCATTAATATAGTTTGTATTTCTTCATTTCTTGCTTTCTAGT
This sequence comes from Sambucus nigra, assembly GCA_949130495.1. NCBI lineage: Eukaryota > Viridiplantae > Streptophyta > Magnoliopsida > Dipsacales > Adoxaceae > Sambucus > Sambucus nigra. The sequence goes on from OX422218.1 coordinate 155,251,918, forward strand.
TAATTTATATGCTTTCTAATTTAGGTTTACATGCTTGATTTACTTGCTTTCTAGGTAGTTTTACCGCGTTTATTTATCGCGTTTATTTACCGCGTACCATATATTCCTCCTAGAATATATAAATGGCCATATTTTCCAATCTCATCTAGCGATGACCAATAATCCCAAAGGTTCTCTCAAAGAATCGTAATCATGCATTCATATATGCATGATACTAAACCCAAAGTATATTCTTACTTTAATAAGTAATATATACCAAAATCCCATCTACGGATTTATTAGATATCTCCAATTATACCGTTTCTCACTAAGCAAATATATACCTATATTCCCAAATCAAAATTTAACTCCCTAAACTCTTAAGGGAAGAAAACTGGCCATTCTGACCAAAGCGAATCGATTCGCCCAAATTGCGAATCAATTTGGGTGGGCGAATCGATTCGGCCCGCAATCCGAATCGATTCGCAAAGTGTTCTGCAAACAGGTCCTTAATGGCGAATCGATTCGGTCTAGATCCGAATCTATTTGGCCCACTGCAGAAACCCAGATCCCCTTAGGAGAATCGATTCGGCCTGTTCGAGGGGCACTGTTTGGGCAATTTTTCAATCTCCAAAATACCCAAAATTCAATCCAATCTCCATTTAAATCCTAACTTGGATTTATTCCTATAAACTCAAAGTTTTAATATCTCTTCAAATTCTTTAGAGTTCTTAAAAATCCTTTTGAGAACCCCTAATATTTATCTCCAATAAGTTACAACTAATGATTTCTATCTCGGATAGCTTTCCGTAGAAAAATCACTATAAATCCAAAAAAAATCAGAAAAATACGCGGTTAGCGCCCACACGACCGCGTCGAAGAGATCTACAAATTTTATTTGTTTACCAAGAGACGAATCGATTCGGATAAGGGCCGAATCGATTCGGAAAGATGGAGGTCAACTATTCATCGTCTTCTCCAAGACGATTTCAGCCATTAAAGCTTCTCCCGAGCTTTTGTCGCCTCACCCAACATCCTAAAACCTCAACCAACTACAAATACACATATATTAAAGGTTCTAAACATCCTAGAACCCCAAACCACCAATTAGTTTCAAATAAATTTCTAGGTATCTCCAATTAGAAAATTTTAGGGGTTTATTCGTTTTAACTTCCAAAAACCCGTTTTATTCACGAATACCCAACCCAAAATCTTTAGGGTTTGTTTATTACAAACTACGATATGAGATTTATGCTCAAAATTAAATAAAGCAAGTAAACACTTGCCTTGTGGATAAAATTCGACGACCTCGAGCCGAATCCCGCGGAGTTTGGCCGAAATCCCCATTTTCTCCTCCTCTTTCTTCTTCCTCTCTCTCTTCTCTCTCTTTTCTTTCTCTTCTCTTCTCTTTTCTCCCTCTCCCTCTCTTTATAAAGAAATAAAAAGGGTTTAACCCTTAAAAACCCAAAAATGACTCGTTTACTCAATTACGAGTCCGTTTAGCTGTAAAATTCCCCGAAACTCAATTTCGACAATCGGACACTCTTTTTCGACTATCTCGGGCATTCCGAGACTCGTGGCTCAGTCGAAATTCCCATCCGAGTTACTTGACCACAAATCATTATTCTAACCCAAAATAACTTTATGCGGGTTTTCCAATTAAAATCTGACCTTTTTGTCAATTTTCTCCACGACGACATATAATTAAATTATTGTGACCTATATAGTCCCAAAAGAAATTACAACACCCATCGAAACTCATTAAATCCTTGAGAATCCCCAAAATCACTATTTCGACAAATTCTCCAAATCTCCAAATTTATATTTAATTATGGAATTTAATTGTCTCCAAAAAAGGCGGGTTATTACAATGGTATTTTCGTATAAAAGTAGTCTTAAGTGTAAATGGATTTTTTTAATAAAGAAAGTAAAAAAATGCATATTTTGGGGAAAATATTGACAAGAGTATTTATTAAGTGTTAGTGGGTACATGGAAAAGTTAGTGTGTAAATGTTGTACAAGATTAACACCTATGGAATTAAAAAGGGATTAAAGGTGTAAAAGCGTTTCCAATTAAGTAGAATATTACTCCAATTGTAAAAAGGTGTTAAAGTGTTAAAACACTTAAGAAGTTGGTATGAATAACTTGATAGTGATATTGGTGAAATTAACACTTGTGAAATGGAGTAAAATGTGATTTTGGAAACAAATGGAAATTTTACTTAAAGTGAAACATTTTTACGAAATAAAAATGTTAAAATGGGTATTACACAAAGTGGTCATAAATGAATATGATTTTTGAATAAAATCAAGGTTAAAGTGTAAAGGACTTGAAATGTCAATTTTCAAAATGTAACATAAATGGGGAGGTAAAGTCTCGGGTTTTGGCTTCGGCCGGGTAAAAAGAAAAAGTTGAATAATGTGGACATTTGTAAAATGTTAAAACACATAAAAGGGAACTGAGATGACACTTGGATAAAATCAAGAAAGGCCCAGAGCCCTTGGGTGAAAAGCCCTAAAACACTGGCCAGAGCATGTGGTGCACATAGCGGATGGTGTGGATCCCATGGAAGTATGCAGTATTGGAAGATTCCGAGAGAAGATAAAGGAAATATGGAACATGTAAAGAAATGGGTTGTGTGGTAAAATGTGTTAATACAACCTAGCTTTAATGAATGTAATAAATATATCGATAAAAGTGAAATGGACAAGTAAACGCGTAAATCTATTAATGTCCATAAGATAAGGTAAAAAGGGTAAAGTAAGTGGATAAATGGGTGATTAAGCAACCAAGTTGTTAAACCCAAAATTTTCATAAGTATGTACTGAAGAGGTTTTCAAATGACAAATAAGTATTTTCTAACACAGTGAATGCGTGTGTTGAAATGGTGTTTTTCAATGAAAATACTAAAGTATATTTAAATGAATAGAAATGGTGATTCCCTTAAAGGAATGGATTCGGATAAATAAAGTATAGTGGTTTCAAGTGTTTAACTGGGTGTGTTAAATAAAGTGAGATATGCGAAGTATGAATAAAGGATGTTTTTATAAGATTAAGGTAAATTAATCTGGATAAGTAAGGTTTTTAAAAGTAAAACTGTTAATGCATTGGAATATATATATATATATATATTCGCATGCATGTGGTTGTTACGTGTGACTATCCTCTCTGTCGTTTCGCATGCATGTGGTTGTTGCGTGTGACTATCCTCTATGTAGTTCGTTTCTATACTACTTGTACATTCCCACTGGGCATAGGCTCACACCCTCGCTTGTTATGATAGGTTGGGAGTGGTTTCGTATTTTGAGGGCGTTATACAGGTAAGTACTTTATTTATTTTACGTTAGTAGCTCTTTTTACTTGGGCCTTGGGGTAATCCCCATGGGTCCCTCACGTACTTTATTTTGAAACTGGAATCGCATGCTAACAAATGAAATGTTAACTAAAATAAAACTAGACTAGAACATTATGTAGGTTGTTTTATTGCACTTCACACCTAATGCTCGGGTCGGATCGGGTTGACTCATGAGTAACCCATAAATCTGGGTCGGGGCATTACACCTCACACCTTGTAGTATAATTTTACCAGATTTATCATATATATTACACTCAGTCTGGCTAAACTTAACCACTAGGTTTTCGTCGCAAAGTTGGCTAATACTAATCAAATTTTTTTTAAGTCCATAAATATACAAAAAAACTTCTAGTTTTGGAAACCCAAAAACTTCAATGGTGCCTTTACCAATAATTCTAGACTTACTCCCATCTCCAAAGGTGACCTTGCCATCCTTGTGATCCTTAAGAGTGGTAAAAAGAGATCTATCATATGTCCTATGTCTAGAGCATTCACTATCAAAATACCATTGGGAGGTATTTTGACCCTTTAGCGTAACATGAACAACTAATGTCTTCTCGGTTTTATCTTTAGTCACCCAAGCATGAGTTGTGTTCCGCGCATTGTTGTTTCTAGTAATTTGGTAGGAGGAACTTCCTTGGAGCATAGATAACCTTAGCAATTCTTCCATCAGACATTGGCATGTATTGACTAAATACTTAACTTGTTTTTTAAGGCTATATAGATGACCCCTTTTTTTGAAAAAATTACAAACATAAGGTTGATTTGGGGTCATTTAAAAAAATCTTAGGAGGATTTATCTTAGGTGGGATAGGTTTATGAGTGTTAGCCTTGGTAAAAAACTTAGCTAAAGGTTCGTATTTAGTGTTTGACGATTCACCATCTTCATATCCTATACCTTTTCTCTCTTGATCCTAATTACATAAAATCGGTCTAAGAAACAATTCTAGAGTTGTCCTTGAGAATGACTTTGACTTCTCGACGGGCCTTGATATCTTTCTCAAGTTTGACAATTTTTTCTTCAAGTATTTTGCGGACCTCCAATGATGCATGAATATTTTTAGAAACACGATGCAGAGAATTTGTCAAGTCAATCTTTACTTTACCCATTAAAATAAGTTCCTCAGAAAGGGTAATCTTAATCCTCTAAAGTTAACTAACTAAAGTTTCATTATCCTTTAGTACTTTCAACTCTTTTTCTAATGTTAACACCTTAAGGTTCAACTTCTTATTGTTCTTTTGAATACATAAACTCTTGGTATATAATTCAGAATAGACAAATCTAAAATCAAATTCTTCAATCTCAGTACTAGAGTCCTCGGAGTCTGCTAGGAGTCGCATTATAAGTGACTTTCTCCTTACCCTGTCTGTTTATCTTATTGTGGCATTCATACGATATATGACCTCATCCCTCAGACTCAAAACATCTTTTCGAATCATCCTTTTTAGAATTATCTCTTTTAGGATTTTCACTTTTAAATTTCTTTAGATCCCAATCATTAAAACTTCTATTTTCCTTGTTTTTATTTTTCTCAAATTTTTACTTATCAAACATTGAATTTTGGTTCTTAAATTTGAGAAACTTTTTAAATTTCTTTGCAAATAAAGCCATATCAATGGAATCTAAATCGAACTCAGATGCATCTTCCTTGCCAATTTTTAAATCAACTCTCTTATTTTTCTTTTTGCTATCCTTAGGGAACATATCTAACTCATAAGTTTGGAGATTACCTAAAAGTTCTTCGAGTTTTAAGGAATTTAACACACCTAAAGAATTAAGGACAGTGACTTTAGCATTAAAGTGACTAGGAATAGATCTAAGAATCTTCTTAACTACACGATTAGCAGGGATATTATCACCTAAGTTAAAAAATGAGCTAACTATATCAGAAAGACGAGCATAAAACTCAGCAAACGTTTCACTTTCTTTCATGGTGTTAATTTCAACTGAGTGGTTAAATTTTGTAGTTTCAAAGCCTTGACGGTACTAGTTCATTCTGGAGTGTGTCCCATGCCTCCTTCGAATTTTCACAAGTCATGATACGACGAAACTCTTCTGAGGACACGGTACTAAACAAAGCATTTAAACCTTTAGAATTAAAGTTACATAATTTCAACTCATCCTCACTCCATTACTCAATAGGTTTTTGAACATTAGCATCACCAACAATAAGAGTTGGAGGGGACCACCCTTTTTCAATAGCAAGCCAAACACGTTCATCAATAGATTTTAAAGAAGATCTCATATGTTCTTTCCAATAGGTATAATTTGCTCCATAAAACATAGGGGGTTTATTTAATGAATTGCCTTCAATATAACCTCTAGCATTCATCTAAGTAATTTACAGAAATAAGCACTGATACCAGCTTGAGAAGGGTAGGTAGGATTGGTTATACGGAAAAGACCCAAATTCATGAAATACACTCTGAAAAACACACACACAACAGAGGGATAAAATTACGACTGGGCCAATATAATTGATGTGTTCCCAATTTCAGTCTTGACTAATTAATCCTACATGGTCATGCGGGATTTTTTTCATAATCAAGTTCTTAGTGTGATTTTAGCACTAAATTATCCAAAAGTTATGGTTATACCAATTTTAATATTTTTAAACTAAGAATGCATCTAGGTGAAAATTAGCAATCATAAAGCACACAACCACAATGTCGCGATGTACAAGGAAAACCCAACTAGGAAAAATCTCGAATAGTTTGGCCTAGATGAAATTCACTAAAAATATCATTTTACAATGAGGACACAAAAGACTTATAGACTTTACACTACAAGTATCATTGATTCTGTCTCAAACACCTCCATCTGTAGCACGTGTAGCTCCAACACGTTTGCATAACAGCTTTTGTGTCTTGATATCCATCGATAACCAATACGCAGTCTCTAACCCGTGCATAAGTTCACCGCACACAATGGTGACGAATGAAGGAAATAGGAATTATGGGTTTGTTTTCTTCAAAAATAATCCAAGGTGATCATATAAAAGTTGGAGGGTGTTTGGATAAAAATATTTTGCTTTTTGGAAAATTTTGGAGTGGAGTCTCATCAGTTATTCTTAATTCCCATTCATTTCATAAGTGTCAGTAGTGGGAAAGTGGGGATCATGGGGAAAACTACTGAAAAAAAAGTGACATTTTTAATGACTGTTCCATTCGTTCGAACGACATATCAAAATCTTGTTAGAACGAGGTTTCAAAAGACTTTTTAGTAGAGATCTCAAGGATGTCATTAGACATATCTCTAGAACGAGTAAAATCTCGTTAGAATGATATTTCAAACAAAATCTCAATTGGTTTAAAAATGGACAAGTTTAGAAAATTCGATTTTGGATAATCAATAAAGCCCATAGAAATTTCTCCAACATATTTTAAAACAAAGGGTCACATACCTATTGAGCATTTGGAATGATGATGTGAACATCATTTATGTGTCAAAATCCCGAATATTTAGGTTCTTCAATTATAGAATATGATATGACACCTATATAATCTAAATGTTTTGTCCTAATGGAAATAGATAATACCTTAAATTTACTCGATACAAAAATTAGCAATTACACGGATATAAGGGATTAATGGAACTTTGATGAAGTAAAATTTTGGCATAAACCATAGAATGAGAAAACAGTAAAATGATGGAATAATGTGTACATTAGGTAAATTGTTAACACGCGTTAAATTGGACTCGGATGACACAGGGATAATTAATGAGGGCTTAGAGACCTAGGGTGAAAGACCCAAAATCACTGGCCAAAGCATATGGTAGCATAGATGGTGGTGTAGATCCCATTGAAGTATTCGGATATGGGACGATTCCGAGAAAAACAAATGAAAGGGAATTAAATTGGTTGTACTTGTAATTTAAGTAAAGCAACCTAATGAAATGAGACAAAAGGATAAAATATGATTAAGTAGCCTCTAGACCCAGTAAGGGGTAATGAAATTAGTTAAATGTGTGTGATCATATCGCTCGGGTGCATTGCATAGTAGTTGCATTAATACTAGCTAATCATTAAACAATTTAGAACTTGATTAAAATAAACATTATATGTATAGTATTTTTGTAGAAAACATATAACTTAATATTACCCACCCTGCTGAGCGTTCTCTCACCCCATGTGTTTTATGTTAAAAACCCCACCCCCACCCTAGGTACATTGAGTAGGGATGCCAAAAAGGATGCTAATAAAGCCTAGAGGGAAACCAACGTCGTTAGCAGCTCTGTAATTTATTTGAAATTGCATTTTGAAACATTGGTAATCCGGTATTTTAAATGTTCATTCGAGCCCTTGGCCATGGTTTGTAATAATACAGGTATTAATGTGTTTTACTTCCTACTAAATTGGCATTGTGGACTAACTTGGGTTTTCATAAATAAATCTTGTAAATTAACTAATTACTTAAAGTGGTCACTTCTTTTCTCAAGTTACAAACAAAAAATTTAGTCCTTAATTAATGGAACAGTCAAACGATTTTCTTAAATAAAGTAAAATGAACCTTTCCCCTCCCCCTTTAACACTTTGACTAGGTGCAGGTTGACCCAACGGTTACCTAAACCCGAGTCGGAGCATTATAAATGGTATAACACTAATAGGATCCATAAGTGTGATGAGGTGTTTACGCTTTCTTAGTATGCTTTCCATATACATTTATTCTTGATTAATGCTTTAGTACTGTTTAGTAAATCGCTTTCCTATTCGTATCATTTTGCATTAAATGCGCATTTCCTATGTAGATGCCTCCACGATGTGATATGGCTAGTGGGTCGAGCATTAGTCATCTTAGACACATGGATCAAACCATGAGCCAGCTCGCTGACTCTATCACACAATAGTAGTGGGCCAACCTCAATGGGACAGTCAAGAGAAATACCTCCTCCTCCATCCTTAAGGAGTTCAGGAGGCTTCACCCACCCGCCTTTAATGGGACAACTGGCCGCAATACTAAAGAAGAGCGGCTCAATGAAGTCACTAGGATAATGGAGATTCTTGACGTGCCAGCTGGGTACAAAGTTAAGATTGCTACATTCCAGTGTTGGCGGAGTGCCCATTTTTCTAGTACTATAGAGGCCATAGACTGGGACGACTTCAGAGTTGCCTTCCTTAATCGGTACTTTCCCCAAGCATTCAAGGATGCCAAGAAGAATGAGTTCACCCATTGATTTAGGGGAAGACTTTTGTGAATGAGTACCTAGTGAAGTTTGAATGCTTATGTAAGTATGTCGATGTTCTTCATAAAGATGAAATTGAGAACACGAAGCTATTTATTAAGGGCCTGGAGAAGACTTCTGTGAATAGTTCTCGACAAGGATTGTTGTAGGTGTGTAGTTATGGCTCGAGATTATGTTCTAGAGTATGATTTGATCCTTATGGATATCAATGGATTTGAGGTGATTCTTAGTGTGGAATGGTTGTCATTTTTTGAAGTTGTCATCGAATTCCATCGACACAATGTCTTAGTATCATTTCCAAATGGGTCTCGACATTTCTTCAATAGCGAGCGAGGTGTCGATTATCCTTGCAAGTATTTTGTACGTGAGAAGAAATGATACTTTGGCTGTCTTAGAAGTATGATGGTTCAAGATGAGTCTGATGGTATGGCGTTAGACTTCCTGGTGGTGCGAGAGTTTCCTGGCATGTTTCTGGAGGATCTCCCTAGTTTACCACCACACTGAGAGGTGTATTTTGCTATAGAGGTGCATCAGGGCGTCTTGCCTATCTCTATTCCACCTCACAGAATGTCCCTGGTAGAATTATAGGAGCTAAGGGTTTAGTTGGAAGATTTGATCAACAAGGGATTCATTCACCCAAGTGTATCCCCGTAGGAAGACCCAGTCCTCTTTACAAAGAAAAAGGACAATTCTGTTTGGCTTTGTATCAACTACAGACAGCTGAATATGGGAATGGTGAAGAATAAGTACCCCATGCCTCATATTGATAACTTGGTCGATCAGTTACACAGGGTGAGCAGGTTTTCAAAGATTGACCTTTGATCTTGGTACCTCTAATTATGTGTTATGGAGGAGGGTATCCCAAATACGGCATTCTAGACTCGGTATGGGCATTACGAGTTCCTAGTGATGCCTTTTGGTTTGACCAATGCCCCAATGACATGTATGGATCTGATGAACCACATTTATCATCCCTACCTAGATCGGTTTGGGTTGGTCTTTATGGATGACATAATCTATTCAGCCTCGTACATAGACCACGATGATAACTTAAATATGACATTGCAAGTGCTCAGGGAAAATTAATTGTACGATAAATTCAGTAAGTGCGAGTTCCTAGAAAAGGTCAAACTCATTGGCCATGAAGTTTGGTATGAGGGAGTTTCTGTTGACCCTTCCAAAGTGGAGGTCGTCTTGGGATGGGACGGGCCAAGGAAAGTTGCAAAAGTACGTATCTTCTTAGGTTTAGCCAGTTACGATCGCAGGTTTGTACAAGATTTCTCGAGGGTTGCTTTGCTCCTTACGATGTTGATTCGAAAGGATGTGCACTTTGAATGGTCCAAGGATTATGAGTAGGCCTTTTAGGAGCTAAAGGTTAGGTTTAATTTTGTGCCCGTTCTTATCCTCCCTAAGCATACAAGAGGTTACATCATGTATTGTGACGCTTTAGGATCAAGTCTTGGGGTAGTTTTGATGCAAAATATGTAGGTAATCGCTTATGCATACCGTTAGTTGAAAATGCATAAAAGGAAATACCCCACCCATGATCTAGAGCTAGACATTCTGGTGTTTTCATTCAAAATGTGGAGGTATTATTTGTACGGAGAATGGTTTGAGGTGTTTTTCGATCATAAGAGCCTTCAGCACATTTTCACACAACATGGCCTTAATCTCGACGATGGATGGAATTGATGGAGGACTATGACTTCTCATTGGAGTATCATCTCAGTAAGGATAATGTGGTGGTCCATCCTCTTAGAAGAAAGTCTAGTCTCACCCTTATGGTGAGGAGGTATCATGAGGTGAAAATGTTCAGTGAGTTGCAGAAGTTTTGTCTACACGTCTAGCGGGGTTAAGATAGGGTATATCTTTAGTGTGTGGTAGCTAGGCCACTCATTCAAAAGAAAGTACTTAATTCCCAATCATGTGATCCTTAGTTTGTTCAGTATAGAGATCATACTCAGAGTGGGGAAGTGTTCGACACTCTTACCGTGGATAAGGATGGTGGGGTGCGACACAAGGGCCAGTTGATTGTCCCGATTACCGATGAACTTTAGGAAGAGGTGATGGTGGAGTCCCATCACTCGCGCTTCAGCATAAATCTTGTTCCCACCAAGATGTGTTGGACCTATGTAGAGACTTCTGGTGGTCGGTCATGAAGAGGGATGTGGTGACGTATGTGGCCAAGTGCTACATTTGCCAACAGGTAAAGTCCTAGCATAAGAAGCTAGCTGGGTTATTACAACCACTGCTAGTTGTATAGTGGAAGAGGTAGCACATCATGATGGACTTTTTCACGGCCTTATCATGATCGGAGCATGGTCATAATGCGGTTTGGGTTATAGAGGATCAACTCAAAAAGTCTGCGCACTTCTTATAGATCAAGGTCAGGGATAGCGTGGCCAAGATGGCGAGGTTATATGTCCGAGAAATAGTTAGACTTCATGGTGTCCCACTTTTGATTGTCTTAGACAGGGACCCTTAGTTTATATTTCAGTTTTGGAATAAGTTTCAATAGGATTTGGACATGCACACCGAGTTGAATATGAGTACAGCATACTATCCTGAGACTGATGGACGTTCAGAGCGAACCATCCAAACTATGGAGGATATGCTGAGAGCATGTGCGCTCGACTTTCAGGGAAGTTGGGCGGAGATTTCGCATCTAGCTGAATTTTCCTACAATAACAATTATCAGGAGAGTATTGAGATGGCTCCTTATGAGGCCCTTTATAGGAGTCCATTACATTCTCCGGTTTGTTAGGCTGAGGTGGGTGAGAAGAATCTTAACCAATTCATAATTGATTCAAGTTATGGCTGAGATAGTTCGGGTAATTTATCAAAGAATCATGACGGCACAGAGCTGACAAAATAATTGCGTCAATAATCATCGAACGCACTTGGAACTTTTAGTAGGTGATGAGGTTATTCCGAAGGTTAGAGTAAGAACCGGTAGTCAACGATTCGGGTAGAAGGGGAAGTTGGGCCCATGATAAATCTACACCTTTGAAATCTTAGAGTGGATTGGGGATGTGTCGTACTGCTTGGCACTATCTCAACAGTTGTCCCAAGTGCATAACGTGTTCGATGTCTCTATGTTGAAGTACCTTCACGACCCCCATCATGTCATCGACTGGAACCTAATCGAGTTAGAGAAAGATGTTATGGTTCCCATGTAAACCATATACCTTCTACGCTGTGAGGATAGAATCATGTGCAATAAGGTCATCCCTTTAGTGAAGATCCTTTGGGAGTTTTAATGTGTTGAAGGTGCGACTTGGGAACGCGAGTCGAATTTGCATGAGAATCACCTAGAACTCTTCCGTTAGTTGGTTATTCTTATTTTGGGATAAAATATCCTAAGGATGGGAAAATGTAAAACCCACACCCGATATTTTATTCTTTCCCAGTGTAATTTATAATCATATGAAAATCTTGGGATTTAGATCATTAATATATGGGCTTTTATCTCTATACTTGATTATTTGTGATTTTTTTACAATAAAATCATAGAAAGGAAGAAAAAGGTTGAGTTCTAGTGCCAAATGAAATGAAATGTGTTTTTCACGAAATTATGGTAAAGGGAAACTGGTGATTTCAGCAAAATGAGGATCCTAGTGGTTAGATTCCTCTTTAGACCTTATCGGTTGGTTTTCAAAAAAATGGACAAAAGGGATAAATTGCACTTTGATGAAATGAAATTGCCATAGAATGAGAAAAATGGTAACATAATGTAATAATGTGAACATTAGATCAAATGTTAAGACACGTTAAATTGGTCTCAAATGACATCAGAATAATTAAGGAGGGCCCAGACCCCTAGGGTGAAAGACCCAAAGTCACTGGCGAGAGCACATGGTAGCATAGCCGACGGTGTTGAGCTCGTTAAAGTATGGGGATATTGGAAGATTCCGAGAAAATATAAATGAAAGGGAATTTGAGAAGGGTAAAAGAAATAAAAATCTCTGATACTAATTTTTAAAAGCGGATGTGAGATACCAATTTATGAATGCACAATATTTCAATGAATTAAACTTATTTAACTATATGTCAATCTCAAACAAATTCCAATTTTAACTAAACCCTAAACATGCATCTATGTGATTTAAGAAACAAAACATTAAAGAATGCAATCACAGATTCAGGAAAAGTCCCCGCAGGGCAAAACCGTTATTTCACTTAAGTTTGGAGATCGCAAGTTACAACACTTTAGAGAAATACTATAGTCAATAATGTCAAGAACCCACAAAGACCGCACCCTTTAATCAACAATGATTCTTCGAGAATAACAAGAAGTGTAGTCCTCCTCTTCACCAGTGAATACTCTCGAGTATCCCCAAGATCAGTAGTAAATAAAGCTTTCCACAAGAACAACTTATATATAGAAATGTTTGGGTTCCAAAGAAGATTCATAAAAGTATTTGGGATTGTCTTGGTGAATCTAAAATGTGTTTTAGCCCTAAAAAGGTGAAGACTATTTGTAGTTGTTTAGCAGTTTGCTGTGATACCCCGCCTAATTAAATACCGGGCGATCACTCATTTATTAAATTAAAATCAAGGTGAACAGTTGGTTCATTCTTAGCATCACTGTCGTAAAAATACTTTTCCAATTTACACCCTAAATAATTAAGCTAAGTGTCAAAACCATTTAAAACCTTATTCTCATTTTATTATATCCGGTTATAAAATCTTAAACCATTAACATCTAAAGAGTCACACATTAAAATAAAAATAGAATTGAACATACACGAATTTAATCATCAATAATAAATCCCAACATTTACAACACTAAAGGAAAACATCCTGACAGTAATAAATCCCGAAATAAAGGTACTGAAAGTAAAAATTTCAATCTCTGACAATACCAACTAAATAGTAGAAAGAGGGCGGAACATGCCCCTGCTGGATAAAACTGAACTAGGAGTAGAATCAAATGGATGAAGTCGTCTAAAGAACAGGCCTACAACTCCCACCTAAGCTGCAGCACGTTCCTTCCAAAGGATCCTAAGTAAGACGCCCCTGTGACTGGGCACCTGTAATACATATATATATATACAAGAGAGAAAAGGAAATAGAAACGGGTCAGAGCCCGATAGTGTATATGATTTAAAAATTTGTTTAGCAAGTATTTAAATTGATTACAGGCTAATGCAACAACATATTAGTGCGACACTCTCTTGAGGAATTCTCACCTCTCTTCTGATGTGCACATCTATCTCACTAACCTTCCCAATGGTCTATCTCGTCATATACCACACTATCTTTCCCCAATGATTTAACTTATCTTAGGTTATTCGCAGGATTTACAACTGAACAACACAAGTATTTAAAACGTAAGATTTCAATTTGTAACCAAGGGTCTCCTTTTAACTTTATTAATCAATAAAGTTTTCCAGTGTCATATTATACTTTCTCAAAACAATTATTTATAATTTGAGTCATCAACCATGTCCTACATATCAAATCACAGTAGGCAGTTCCAGATTTCAGAATTTCATATATATATTAACTACTCGTATAATATATATATCATAACAGCACCCCACATAAAAACTATGGTGCGGGCATACTCTGCTATCCAATCCCCGTATCAATCGTACTAAAGGGAATACAAGTTCGGAATCACTCTCGAACTGTATAAATACATACACAAACAATATTGAGGCGAAGCATAGTTTCCAAGTCCAAGAGGTCAGTACATACCCTCACGTCTCTTAGGACCGTGACTACCGATTCGATAGCCTGTACCTAGGATTCCTATCTTCTAGGGTACGAGTCAATATCCCCCATAAGGCACACGAGATAAGATCGTCCCAGTGCGGTAACCTCAGGGATAGCAAGTAGCGCGGGCATAATTTTCACAAGTATATAATATATGCATACACAATCATATAAATATACCACTTTTATCATATCAATTTAGGTTTATCCAATAACCCACATTCACAACATTTATCCTTATTTTTCCATTATTATTTATCAAGTATAATGGTTCGTTTCTAAGTTTAATTCAAAGGGTTTTTCCAACTTACTACGTAACCCTCATGGACTCTATTCTTCCAAATGTAAAATTCAGTAGATATCCATTTATGTTCCAACGTAACTCTCTCTTACGTGTCTCTCCCCTTTAATATATACTTACATTATCCCTTATGCAAAATATCCCAAAAATATAGATTTCATCTTACATTAAAGGATTTTGAATTTTATTTTCAAAGATGAGAATTTCAAACGGTTTCGAAATCGGAATTAAAATGGGATTTTAATTGAATTTTTATTATCTCTAAGAGTCCTCAAAACATAAAACTGTCTAGCAAAAACAATATTAAAAAATATTAAAGGGTCCGATCGAGCTGAAATTTTTTCTGTAGCTTCCTCTCGTCTTCAGCTAATTCTCTGTAAAATTTCATCCAATTCCAAAGGTCCGATCGTCCGGAATAAATTTTTTTTTTTGTGTTTGTATCTGATTAGAACTCTTTTCTTAATCAAACTCTTAATCCTTTACATGACAAAGGGTTTCCAGAATATCATATAAATCATCACTACATGAAAATTTCCCATATCAAATTGGGTTTTTCTTCCATAAATCTCATCCTAATAACTCCTAAACTAATATGGATGATGCATCAAAGAAATAAGCAAGATAAACACTTGCCTGGGATTTTCAAAAATCTGGTTTGGTGTTGAATTTGGTGTGGTTGCGTTCCCCGTCTCGCGATCTACGCGTTGGCGGTGGCGGCGGTGTAAACGGATGAGTTTTGAGCCTTGGAATGCCTTGAGAGCTCTCTCCTCTCCTCTCATCTCCAATGGCCGTTCTAGTGTTTTGAGTTATCTAACCCTAGGAGATAACCTAAACATCTGATATAACCCCTTTAATTTTTGTGGGTTTAATTACCCAAAAATACAAAATGACTAAAATGCCCTCCCGGGGTACTAATTAGGCCTAAAAATGCCCCGAGACCCAAATCAAACCCCCGGGTATACTTTTCTGACTATCTCGACCCTTCCGGACGCGTTGGCGCACTCAAAATGACCATACGAACAACCTATAAAATATTCACTTTTATTAATCCACATATAGTCCCGACAAGACACAGGCGCGTCCCGACTTAAATTTCCACAATTGTCATTTTATTCACACGTGACAATATTATAAAAATAAATCTCATATATTACTATACTCATCCAGTAATATGAAACAAATAATATATTACCAATAATTACTAACTCTTGTCACGCTAGTAAATATTTAAAACAACATTTCGGATTAAAATTAAATTAATTTATCTCAATTAAATTTAATAAATCCTTAAATTTAAAAGCCATGAAAAGACGGGGTATTACATTTGCGTAAATGAAAAGACTTAATTAAAAAAAAATCACGAAACTGGTTTTCATAGGCAAACAACATATTTGAGGCGGAAGAAAGTCGTTCGAACGATATCTTGATGTCATTTGAACAAGATTAATATCTAGTTAAAAGTTACTTTGAACGACCCTACCAAATGACATTAAAAAACAAAATAGTACGCCTTCGTTTGAGCTATATGAGAAGTTGGGCTTCAAATGAGGTATTAAACGACATTGACATGTCATTTGAATGACAGTGTCAAGTCGTTAGAGCGACTTAAGAGACTTTTTAAAGATTAGCCTACAGTAAACTCTAGAAAATATTTTTAAGTCTGAAAAAGCCTCATCTTGTAAAAAAATAGTTTAGAAAAAGTATCCCAATACTTAGTAAAAAATCTAAGTAACACAAAACTAAATCCATACCCAAATTACATCTCGTCGTAGAACTTTGTTAAGATGTTTGATATTCGGATCCGTCTTCTTGAACATGTGAACTTGAATGCCTTGATGGATGTAATGGGATACGCCATACTCAATGTAAACTAGGAAATAGGGACAAGATGGAAAATATGTCCATACAAATCTCCCTCTATGGCTATTTCAGTACAAAATAAAAATATTCGAACTATCAATAAAATCTTACACAAATCTAATACCCTCCCAGAAATCCAAAAGGGGAAAGATAATAAACATGTAAGTCTTTAAAATCTTCAACTTATAAATCTTCAAATCTCCTTGCTTTTCTTTTATGCACTTTTTAAATGCTCATCAAAGTCCTACATACAATAGACAAATAAAATACCATCATGACGTACTATGTGGCAAGTTGCGATGGTTTGGGTGACGGTTCTTTATGGAGTATGGTTTGTAAGGAATTTTTTTTAAAAAGAGTCAATTTATACGTATTTTGACTTTATTCCGTGTTTGGAAAAAACTCTTCGAGTCATATATTGGAACTTGATTGTGTTGACGTTTCAAGCCTATGATGTGGTTTTTTGAAGACGTAGCGGCCAAGTTAGAAGATCTACATCATCATGTCGTGTTACCTGCTCGTATCCGTCTTTGTGTTCTAAGGATCTCTCAGGGGGATGCATATATATTTTGATCCTTCGAGATTGTATTTTTAACGTTAAGATTTTATAAAATTATTTTTCAAAAGTTTTTAAAATGATTTTAACCTTTTAATATTTTATAGCATAAAAATATTTTTTTTGTGAGGTCGCTAGAATGATATTAGGTATGTCGTTCGAACGAGTCTATGTACCTCGTAAGATCAATTACATTCCAAAAAAACTTTGAACAAGACAATTTCTTCCTTTCGCTGAAATCTCGTTGGAAGTGTCGTTTAAAAGTTGTTAGAATAAGATGCATGGCTTTGTTATGTACCTCGTTAAAATGAGTCCACAAATTTTTATTTTATTGAATATTTTCCAAACTGGTTTTCATCCTAAACCCGTTTTTGGAAAACCTCTTATAAATAGAAGTGTGGAGTAGAATTTTTATAAAGACGGAAAATTCTTATTTTTGAGTCTTCATACTCATTCAAAAAGCTCTCTCAAACCCTAGTTTACACCCAAGTTGTTTAGCATCCAAGTTTCATTTCATATATGATTTAAAGATCCTATTTTGGGAACCACGATTTATTCTCCACATCATTGTGAGAATTTTTTATATTACTGATGTGTTTGCATATGATGGACGTCATGTGTGACAGTTGCTGAGTTGTTCGGTGGATAACGATGTGTGTGTGGACTCACACATTGTGGAAATGCATGAGTGGAATCTTTCATGTCATTGTGAGTAGGTTCAAGGAATGAAGAGCATCAAGGCTTGCTAGGGTATCGAGTATGTATTGTAAGTCTAGTGTCGTGTCCTTTGTAACCCCATACATAGTGAATTTGCGTGGTTCGGTCGTTTGAGATTTTTCCCGTTGTTAGTTTTCCTCATACATCTTGTGATTGGTTTACTTTACTTTATCCTGCACTCATCTTGATGCATGTAGGTTATGATAATATTGGTTAATCAGTCTAATCAAAACTTACTTAAAATTGGTGCAATGTTTTACTTTGGATTAACTTGTTTAAGTTTAATATTTAATTTGGAAAAATTAAAAAATTTCTTCAGTTTTTCCTGTCCATATTGTAACCCTTCGGGGCTATAGATTTGCTCATGGTTTGCTATGGAATTTTGTGCATTACACGGTTTATTGGTATTTTTGGCTATGCAAATAACAGGTGGCATCGGGATGTGATGGGATATTTGTGCATCACACAGTGTTGTGGACTTTTAGCAATGCATTTGGTATTAGAATGATCTCTGGGTCCATGTAGCTGAAGCAAAGGTAGTAATGAAGGCTGAGGTTATGCAATCAACCTCTCTCGAAGGCAAGCCTGAAAAAAGGATGAAGGTTGACATGGATACCCTGATGGTGGGTTTCTCAAGGTTGGATTTTAAGGGCTTCCTAGCCCCACATGATGACCCTCTCGTCATCACCACCAGAGTACACAGATGTGAGGTGCTGAGGATCTTAGTATATGGGGGCAGTTCTGTAGACGTGATGTTTTGGCCATGTTTCAAAGCCCTAAGACTTAGCCATGCTAGGCTTGTCCCATACCATCATCCCCTAATCGGTTTTAGTGGAGAAAAAGTTCATCCCCTGGGGATGTATGAGACTGATGTAAGAATAGGAGATGAGTGGTCGAAATAGCTCACCAGGAAGATAAACTTTTCTGTGATGGAAGAAAATTTCTTCTCAGCCTACAACCTCATACTGGGATAGGTATCCCTCAAGGAATTTGAGGTCGTGCCTTCGACGGTTCACTAGATAATAAAATTCTTGACTCCTTATGGGGTAGGGGAAGTTCAGGGTGACCGGATGACGGCACGGTAATACTACTTCAACTCTGTCGAGGAAAGAGAGGCGCACAAGAAAGCAACCACTACTTATAATATTGATACCCTTGATCCCAGGTACGAAACAAAGTTAACGAAGGGAGAGTCCGTGAAAGAGGTAGAATCCGTCATCCTCAATAAGGATGATCCAAAAAACTGTCCAAGTCAACAAAGCCCTAAAGCCAGATATAAAAAAAGATCTCATTAAGCTGCTAAGGAGAAAATAGGGCATCTTTGTATGGAGTCACACAGACATGCCGGGTATCGACCCCAAAATCATGTGCCACAAGCTAAACCTGATAGAAGATGCTAAGACAATAAAGCAGAGGAGGAGAATTTATTCTCGAGAAAAATATGAGGTCATAAGGGATGGGGTCAAGAAGCTCGAAGAAGCTGAATTTATCAAGGAGTTCATCTATCCCAAATGGATATCTAATACAGTTATAGTCCCCAAAGCAAATGGGAAATGGAGGATGTGTATGGACTTCACTGACCTCAATAAATATTGCCCCAAAGACAGTTTCCCTCTTCCTCGCATCGATCAAATGGTGGACGCTACTGCAGGCCATGAGTTAATGAGCTTCATGGATGCATACTCGGGCTACAATCAGATGTTCATGGACCCTGCAGACTCATAAAAGACAACTTTCATTACTGACAAGGGGACATACTGTTATAAGGTCAAGCCCTTTAGCCTAAAGAATGCGGGGTCAATGTATCAGCGTCTTATGAATAAAATGTTCGAAGACCAAATTGGGAAGTCTATGGAAGTCTATATAGATGACATGTTGACCAAGAGTTTAAAGGCCAAGGATCATGTGGCCGACCTTGAGAGGTCCTTTGACACGATGGATAAGTACCGAATGAAGCTCAGCCCAGCCAAGGGCGTTTATGGGGTTGAAGCAGGAAAGTTTTGGGGGTTCATCGTCAATCAAAGGGTTATTGAGGCCAATCCTAAGAAAATGAAGGCTCTATTAGAAATTAAGACCCTCAAGACCATTAAAGATGTGTAGAGGCTCACAGGGTGAGTGGCTGCGTTGAATAGATTTATTTCTAGAGCCACAGACAAATGTCGACCATTTTTCAAAGTTCTCAGAAAGGCTTTTGAGTGGAACAAAGACTGTGACAAGGCTTTCAAAGAGATAAAGTCCTAGCTAGGGTCTCCTTTACTTTTATCATATCTAGTGCAGGTGAAAAATTATACGTGTACCTAGCTGTCTCAGAGTCAGCCATCAGCGCTGTTATTGTAAGAGAAGAAGACGGGGTGCAGATGCCAGTGTATTTCAATAGTAAAACACTCTAAGGAGAATATAAAATGTACCCTAGGATGTAGAAGTTAGCCTATGCCTTGATTCATGACTCAAGGAAGATGAAGTCGTACTTTCAGTCCCATATAATGGTCATCGTTACGGACTCTCCACTTAGGCAGGTCATACACAAGCTAGAGAAATCGAGGAGGATAATATCCTGGGAGATAGAGTTGGGAGACTTTGATAAGTTAGGAAGAGGCCTAGGATGAAAATGAAAACCTTGAGAAGACAGATAATCAATAAGACAGAATTATTGACCTGCTCACAGATAAGGCTGAGACAAGCGCAGTTAGAGAAAAAGTTATTGAAAATGAAGAGGGAAGATACCTCTTTAGATAGGGATCCCTCTCTGAGGGAAATTTCTCAAAGGAACATGATGTGTGGAATCTCTTTATTGATGGGTCCTCCTGCGAGAATGAAAGTGGAACTGGATTGATCGTATCAGCACCAGATAACACAAACATCGAGTATGCCCTAAGGTTCAACTTCAAAGCCTCCAAAAATGAGTCTGAATATGAGGCCCTGATAGCAGGCCTCTCCTTGGCTATAACTCTTTGTGTTGACTAGCTCTTGGTGCATAGTGATTCAAGGTTGTTAGTGAATCGGATATTAGGAGCATATGAGGCTAAGGATGAGAGAATGGCCAAATATCTTAAGAGAGTAAAGTCACTGTTGAAAAGCTTCAGAGAAGTAAAGTAGAAAAGGATACCTTAGCTGGACAATGTCCAAGCCAATGCACTTGCAGGACTAGCTTCAGTAACTAGGACAAATATGAGGAGAACAGTGCGAGTGGAAATTCTTCTTCGACCAGCGATTGAAGATAAAGATAGAACACTTAGATCCTACCTAAATACAAATAGGTAAACTTCATTGATGGACCTTCTAACTAGATACATTAAAGTGGTAGAGATTCTAGAGGCAAAATCTGAAAGGAAGAAGCTGAGGTACAGGGCTGTAAAATTCACCGTCATTGGAGATACTTTGTACAAGAAATGGTTCTTGTTCCCTTTGCTCAGGTGTGTTCATCCATTAGAGGTCCCATATATCTTCCAAGATGTGCATGAGGGGTATTGTTCAAGCCACATCGGACGCATTTTGCTCAAATTCTGTACGCAATAGCAAGTTCAAGGGAATTTTAGTCTTTTCACAGCTTGGTCACCTGGCCCAACATCTTCATGAAAGTTGTATCCCTCGTCGCAAGCTTCACGTGGCCATAAACGGTGCGCGAATTCGATCCCTAATGAAGAAGTTACGGTGATTTTAGCGAAAGAGAAATCCATCCAACCAAAACAGGAGGAAATTGGTGCAGACCTGTAGCCATCGATCAATCGGATCCTTTAGCTTTTTCCCTCCAGCTGAGACAGTGGGCTATGATTTCTACCATCGATCGATTGATCATTTTGATCGATCGATCGATCCCCTATTTTCTGCAGATATTTTGCCTTTTCTTTTCTTTTTCCTTTTCTTTTCCAATTCAATTCCACTTACTATATAAACCATTTTTATTGTAAATATCAGATATCTTGTAATATAATTCGTTTTAGGTTATAATAGCTTAGGGTTTGAGGATTTTTGGAGAGTTCTTCATTTCTTCTTAGTTTGACACCCATTTGGGCTTGTAAGTGAGCTATTCATCATCCTCTCCATTAATATAGTTTTTATTTCCTTAATTCTTGCTTTCTAATTTAGTTTACATGCTTTATTTACATGATTTCATTTAGTTGCTTTTTAGTGTAGATTTATCGCGTTTATTTACCGCATTTTTATCATGCTTTCTAGCTAAATTAGTCTAGGTTGTGTTTGAATGGAACTCACTCGGGTTGACGTGTTGCTTTGCTTTGGTGATGAAGTTTACGAGTCTATTTCGGGTACGTTGCCCTAGTTATTATGCCTAGGGGATTTGACGGGGCATATCATGTATGTTCCGTGCTTACGACCTTGCATGCGTAATTTTTGGGGTATTTGTTGACGCCAAAATCGTATTAGGCATTTATGCGGATTTAAGGGCATGCCAACCCTTGGTTCAATTAACTGTCGAAATGAGACGCATTTGTAATAACTTGTCGACCCATGAGGGATATTTGATGTAACCTATAGTTTTTACTCGCTTTGTTAATCTAGCTTCAATACACTCTCCTAGATTACTCATTTCCCTTTTCATCTTTTTCCTTTTTGTGTATAATCACCTTTTACACTTTTATTCAGGAGTATTAAATCCTATAAATTCTAACAACTCGTCTCTGTGTATTTACCCGAATTACCGCTACACTTGTATCGCAAGTGCAGTCGTAATTTAGGTTATTTTATTGAGGAGGTGAAATGAAAACAACGATCAGCATGTTGATTACGCGCTACTTTTCACCCTCGATCAAAATTGCGCCGTTGCCGGGGAGGAGTTTGTTTTAGACTTTATTTGATTTAGTATTTCGTAATATTTTCTTTCTATTTATATTTTTTTCTAACCTTTTTGTAGGACTTCCATATTTGAGCACTTAGAAGCGCTTGAATTTTTCGCGCGCGCATCTACTTTGTGGAATTCGTCACTTTGAGCCATTTTTGGGGTAAGCATGTCTTATTCCAATTCTTTCGGTAATCATTATGATAATTCTCAAAATTCTCGCAAACCTTTGACTTTTGGTCAATACATAGAATCCCAAAAAATTGCAACATCTAAATTGACTTTGGGCGAGTATTACAAAAGTCAAGCTTTAGAGTACGTGTATTTTGAGGAGGATGATAATGATTTTGGGCCTCTACCTCCTTATAATAGGAATTTTGAAACGAATTGCAATAGTTTTCAAAATTCTTGTAATAATGAGTTTAATTTTAAGTCCGATGGTAATTTTCAAAGTTTCCATTTTCAAGAACCTGCACCTCGGCCTATGACTTTTGGTAAGGGCTTGCGTATGCTTGAAAATGAGAAAATTGAAAATTATTATCCTGAAGAAAATCATTGTTGGGAACATGAATTGGATTTATTATTTGAATCCGACGACGATTTTGCTTCCGAGACTTTTGAAGTCGAGGAATGTTTTGAACCAAATGAGGACTTTGGGCCTACTTTGGAACAAATCATTGTCGACTTTTCCCATTGCGTAATAGATATTGAAAGTGAGGATGATAATGACGTAATATCTATTTGTAATGAAATGATTTCTTCTTTGGCCCCCAAAGAAGAACATTTCATTGAAAATGATCTTATTTCATTCGAAACTCAATCTTCAAGCGATGATGACTCATCTCTTGAGTTTGAATTTCTTTCCTCCCCATTTTCATTTTTTGTTATCACACCATCACAGGTGATGATGCTCGAAATAGCACCACCCTTCAAAGTGTTTGTAAGCTCAATTTAGTTATAACAATGGTAGCACAGGAACGTATAAGTATAAAAGATAGAGATGAGGAAAAGAGGATGAACACAAATGTTTAAGTGGTTCAGCCAATTAGGCCTACGTCCACTGTGCAAGTGAGTGAATAAGGTCACTGAAATAAGGCACTAACGGCCACGGATACAATCTCTCAAGATTTCTCTCTCTACTGTGTAAATTGACAGAGTTTCAGCTAGGGTTGTAATTTTGGATCCCTTTACAAGGTAGAGGATGACCTTTATATATAGTGCTTGGGTGGTGTAATGTGCATAAGCATCGAGCCAGTATGAGAGTGACACCTGGTTGTTCTCAACTAAGTAATGATGACCTCAATATTCCCTCACGTGGAGGGAATAATCCGGTTATAACAGATTTGTCCACGTATTCCAAGCTATACATGTGCGTGTGAATTATCGGTTGTCTTCGATTGGTACCAACCTCATCCTGGAAGAGTACGAGGTTGGTGAAGTCTGGCTACTGCTCAATCCGAGGTTATTCGCGATGATCTTAGCTCAGTAGGAAAGCGGAGGTAAGGCAGGTGGAGTTGTAACGTCAGCCTGGGCCGAGGTTATGTTGGATTAACAGGAACCTCGGTTGACTCTCAACCGAGGTTGGTCACGACGATGGTGGTCCTTGCTACCTCGGATTATTCCCTGCCGAGGTTGATGAGCGAGGTAGGTGTGACCTCTGATGCTTCCCGACAATGAGGTGACCATTGACGTCGGCCATAGCTGACCTTATGTAGCGTGAGAGTGATGGTTGTTAGTCAGGAGCCTTTGTTACCTCGTCCCTCTCATACGCCGAGGTTGGTGTCTCTGAGTTTTCAGGTACATTAAGGGCATATCAACAGGTACCTGATGAATCGGTTTCAAACTTTAATGTGTTAAACCTTTTCGCCGATGAGGATTACTTGTTCGAGTCGCCTTCCATGAACGCATTTTTTCCTTCATGTGCGCCACCTCCCATTCCAATTTTAAAATCTTTGGGAGGATATTCTTCTTTTCTCGGTCCCCACATGTTTTTGTCACCCGTTCAATCCAAATCGCCCATCGTCCCTCCAAAACTTTTAATTGACGATGGTTACTTTCTTCCGCCTTACACATGTCTTCCGTTGTTCAAACGGAATTCATATTTTTTGGAAGGCATGCTCGAGAGTGAGAGTACATCGGTTATCCTCCAAAGTCAAATCGTTTTCACGGTGGACCCTCAACTATTTAGACTTCTAGTGTACAGTTAGTGTGAAGCCTAAATAGTAGGTTGTATATAGTTATCTTTTTATTCTTTCTTTCTTTTTATTTTTTCTTTCCTTTTTAGTTTAGTCTAGTGTAATTAGTTAATTTTTTGTTATTTGTTTTTGCTATGCTCGGTACTAACTTGTTTGTAGATTCTTTGGACTTGTTCTTATGGGGATCTCTCCAATTTTGGGTAATATTGTTTTTTCCTCTCTTTAACTTGGTTCTTAATTTACATTGTGGACAATGTCAGGTTTTAAGTGGGTGTGGGATATTCTATCCATTTCTTTATTTAGTTCATATTTTTGCTCACATGTTATTTACTTAGTATTCTTTTCTTAGAAAAAAATCAAAATTTTCAAAAGATTTTCTTTCTTTTTTCTCCTTTATTAGGCTTTTTGCCTTTGTTTTCGATGATAAATTTCAATAATTGCCCGATCCAATAGACAACTCAATGATGCATGTTCTCGATTTTAGAAGTGATTAGACTTTAGTCCTCACTTATTGATATTATGAATAACTTCATGAATAAAACTTTAATCCCATGAGTACATGCACTTTTATTGTTCTATTGATTTGGTTTTACGATTTTTATAACTCGGTAATCTTTTGTTGCATTGTATATACTTACACCGAGTAAGCTTTGTACCTTTCATCGTTTGTGAGTGTTATACATTATTCTTTCCTCTTTGAAAACGTTGAATTCGTCGGTAATCTCTCTATTCTTTCATTTGATCATTCATTAATTGAGTTTATATCTTGAAATGTGTTACTTGATCATGATTTTCATATATTGTTTTGACTCGAGAATTGCGTAAAATTTTGGAAATGATCATAGGCCATCCTTGTTATGTCACCCATATTAGCCTTGACCACACGTTATATGTTTCCCCTTGTTAACCCATTTGAGCCTTAATATAACCTTTCGTTTCATAGCCCAAATCCAATACTAACTCCAATTTGGAGTTTTAAACCATACATACACCTTACATACCTTTGTTTGGAATGTTGCTTGGGATTGAATGTTGTTGTTGTGTTGCGTTTGCAATTTAGGCATATGAGAATGTGAAAAGTAAAGAAAAGAAATATGTGAAAAAGAGAAAAAGAGAAAGTGAAAAGCAAAAGAAAACAAAAGAAAACATGAGAAAAAGAAGAAAAGAAAAGAAAGAGAAAGTTGTAAATGTTGTGTATATAGTTCAATAAGCTTTGTTTACTCTCCCCATTGTTATATTCAATTCCTTTTATGGGAGTTGTTTGCCCAATTTTTTATATTGCCCGCATTTTCCCATTATCCCGAGTTTTCATTCCGAACACTTTGAATCCGTATATGCATTCCTTAATTATGTACCCTACCCTAGCCTACATTACAACCCTATACAAGTCCTATGTGATCTTAAGTAGATGTAATTCAAAGGTTTAAATAATTTTGATAATCTGTGAAAATACATTTTGCCTCTTTTAATGGGTGTTATCTTTCATTGAGATTACAGTTTTTAATTTCATATATACCGTTCTTCATTTGTGACATGTGTGCGGCCTAGTTTCCATTTATATTTACTCTTTATGCTCGCATGTTTCGTGTGTTACCTCCCTGTTTCGAGTCAATTCACTTGATGGGTGTAATGCCCATGAGGATTGAATATATGCGTGCTTTAATGTTTATCCGGTTTATTTAAGTTTTTTCCAAATCACACTTTGCATGTGCTCGCTCCCTCCCACATTTTAAGGTTTCGATTCTATGAGGTGCATTCTATAATGTTAATGATTTCAGACTTTTGTTTGAATTCATTCACTTTTCTAATAATGTGTATGAAATCTTGTTCACTATTGTTGGGCTTTTTGCATGTTGGTTTGGGCTTATTTTGAGGAAACCATGTGATGTTTGTGCGTATCATCCCTGAAAACCCTCACGAGACGACACTCGCCCACTAGGGTAACCTAGGGGTTTAACGGCTTATTGCATGCGCTAAATGCAATCGAATCGCCCACAAAAGTGGCCTTACGCTTTTATACCATACTTTTGTGCTATCTCCTGCTTTTGGTTTGCTTGTAGTTCTTATTGCATCCAATTTCATTGCTAGGGACTAGCAATGTGTAAGTTAGGGGGTGTGATATGACGTAAATATTGCGTATTTCATCCCTCGAACCTACGCATTTTACCCCCCTCGGTGCCTTAATCTCTATATTTAAGCCCATTAACCAGACAACCTCAGTTTATATTGTTAACATTCTATATGAGGTATAATTGGGCTTTTGTAGGTATTTAGGTACTAAGTATGAAGTTTGTACGCATTCCGCTCAAATTCCGTATGTAGTCGCAAGTTCAAGGGCATTTTAGTCTTTTCATAGATTGGTCACCTGGCCCAACATCTTCACGGAAGTTGTATCCCTCCTCGCAAGCTTCACGTGGCCATAAACGGTGCGCGAATCCGATCCCTAACGAAGAAGTTACGGCTATTTTAGCAGAAGAGAAATCCATCCAACCAAAATAGGAGAAAATTGGTGCAGACCTGTAGCCATCGATCGATCAATCAAAAGGATCGATTGATCAATCCTTTAGCTTTTTCCCTCGAGCTGAGATAGTGGGCTATGATTTTTACCATCAATCGATCGATCGATTCCCTATTTTCTATAGATATTTTGCCTTTTCTTTTCTTTTACCTTTTCTTTTCTAATTTAATTCCACTTACTATATAAACCATTTTTGTTGTAAATATCAGATATCTTGTAATATAATTCATTTTAGGTTAGAATAGCTTAGGGTTTGAGGGTTTTTGGAGAGTTCTTCTTCATTTATTCTTGGTTTGACACCCATTTGGGCTTGTAAGTGAACTATTCATCATCCTCTCCATTAATATAGTTTGTATTTCCTTAATTCTTGCTTTCTAATTTAGTTTACATGCTTTCATTTAGTTGCTTTCTAGTGTAGATTTATTGCGTTTATTTACCATATTTATTTATCGCATTTTTATCATGCTTTCTAGCTAAATTAGTCTAGGTTGTGTTTGAATAAAACTCACTCGGGTTGACATGTTACTTTGCTTTGGTGATGGAGTTTACGGGTCTATTTCAGGTGCGCTGTCCTAGTTATTACGCCTAGGGGATTTGACGGGGCATATCATGTATGTTCCTTGCTTACGACCTTGCGTGCGTAATTTCTGGGATATTTGTTGACGTTAAATCGTATTAGGCATTTATGCGGATTTAGGGGCGTGCCAACCCTTGGTTCAATTAACTGTCGAAACGAGACGCATTTGTAATAACTCGTCGACCCATGTAACCATTTTATACTAATTAACTCAGATGAGGGATATTCGACGCAACCTATAGTCTTTACTCGCTTTGTTAATCTAGTTTCAATACACTCACTAGATTAATCATTTCCCTTTTATGCATCTTTTTCTTTTTTGTGTATAATCACCTTTTACACTTTTATTCAGGAGTATTACATCCTATAAATTCTAGCAACTCGTCTCTGTGGATTTTTGATACCCTACTTACCGCTACACTTGTATCGCAAGTGCAGTCATAATTTAGGTTATTGTATTAAGGAGGTGAAATGAAAACAAGGATCAGTGTGTTGACTACGCACTACTTTTCACCCTCGATCAACCCCTACCAAGGGAAATCAATAACTATCGATACTTGATCGTAGCAGCGATCAATTATTTTTCAAAATGGGTGGAGGCGGAGCTAATTATCACAATCACCGAACAGAAGACCTTCTAGTTCATCTGGAAGAACGTCATATGTAGGTATGGTCTCCCCAACACCCTCATCTCAGATAAAGGGACTCAGTTTAAGAATGTTTCGTTGGAGAAATACTGCGAAAGAGTTCGGATCAAATAATTTTTTTCTACCCCGGGATGCCCTCAGGCTAATGGGAAAACTGAGGTAACTAATCGAACAATCCTGCACGGGATCAAGAAAAAGTTTGAAGTGGCAAAAGGAAGATGGGTTGAAGAAGTATATGCTGTATTGTGGGCCTATAGGACAACAGCAAAAACTCCCACAGGGGAAACCCCCTTCATGTTGGCGTATGGCTCAGAAGCTGTCATCCCCACAGAAATTGGGTTTCCTACTCACAAAATTCAGATGTATGATCCTAAGAGAAATATGGAAGAAGGGATACTTGATCTTGACTTGATTGAGGAAAGAAGAGAAGACGTTGAGATAAGACAAGCAGCTTACCAGCAGAGGATAGCTAGGTTTTATAATCATATGGTAAAGGAAAGGTCGATAGCTATGGGAGACCTAGTCCTCAAAAAGGCATGGAAAAAACCTGACAAGCTTCATCCAAATTGGCATGCCCCATACAGGGTCACCAATTAAGTTATCCCAGGAACCTATAGTCTAGAAAACCTTGAAGGGGAACCCTTTTCAAACCCCTGGAATGCGGATCATTTGAAGAAATATTATCAATGATGTTGTAGTCAATGTCTTATTTACTCACAACTGTAATGAATGTATTATTGCATAGAACACTTGGAATCTTAATGAGAATATTCTATTGGACCCTCATCCTATTGTTTGTCAATTTAGATATTTTGGGGGTAATTCATGTTAAGATGCAAAACACCATTCGTCTCCTCGGTGATACTGCAGCATGGATAGGGACAACATCCATATATTGTCAATAACATCGAGGGGAATTTAGTTTTGAAAACATCATTAATTTGGTGGATCATCTCCCTCAGCTATGATAAGGGTGATTGGTAGAGATGACCCTCCACTCACTCCCAAGAAAGACGAGGGAGGACTTATGTCTGAAAACATCATTAATTTTGTGGATCATCTCCCTCGGCTAGGATGAGGGTGAGTGGCAGGGACGACCCTCCACTCACTCCCAAGAAAGACGAGGGAGGACTTTCAAAACATCATTAATTTGGTGGATCATCTCCCTCGTCTAGGACGAGGGTGAGTGGTAGAGATGACCCTCCACTCACTCCCAAGAAAGACGAGGGAGGACTTATCTATGAAAACATCATTAATTTGGTGGATCATCTCCCTCGACTAGGATGAGGGTGAGTGGCAGGGACGACCCTCCACTCACTCCTAAGAAAGACGAGGGAGGAATTCGAAAACGTCATTAATTTGGTGGATCATCTCCCTTGGCTAGGACAAGGGTGAGTGGTAGAGATAACCCTCCACTCACTCCCAAGAAAGACAAGGGAGGATTTATGTCTGAAAATATCATTAATTTGGTGGATCATCTCCCTCGGCTAGGACGAGGGTGAGTGGTATAGACGACCCTTCACTAACTCCCAAGAAAGACGAGGGAGGACTTATATTTGAAAACATCATTAATTTGTTGGAACATATCCAGCGGCTAGGACGAGGGTGAGTGGTAGAGACGACCCTCCACTCACTCCCAAGAAATACGAGGGAGGATTTATGTCTGAAAACATCATTAATTTGGTGGATCATCTCCCTCGACTAGGATGAGGGTGAGTGGCATGGACGACCCTTCACTCACTCCCAAGAAAGATGAGGGAGTACTTATGTTTGAAAACATCATTAATTTGGTGGATCATCTCCCTAGGTTAGGATGAGGGTGAGTGGTAGAGATGACCCTCCACTCACTCCCAAGAAAGAAGAGGGAGGACTTGTGTCTGAAAACATCATTAATTTGGTGGATCATCTCCCTCGGCTAGGATGAGGGTGAGTGGTAGGGACAACCCTCCACTCACTCCCAAGAAAGACGAGGGAGGAAATTTGGAAGATGGTTAGCACAAATTATGAAAATGACAAAGACCAAATGGAAAGTAAGAGAACTTTCATTAAAAAAATAGAAAGAGTTACAATACATCATGTCCAAAAGATGGCGTAAAACAAAATTAGATTAAGAGAGTATAGGTCACAGATGACCACCCTAAACAGCTGTCACAGAGGGTAAAGCCTCAATACCATCTTTAGGCAAGGCATTGTCAGTAGCATTGACAGGAGGCTGACTCTCCGATGTCCCATTTCCCTCAACAGTCGTCTAAAAATCCACGTAGGACAGAGCCTCAGCCATCAGGGAGTCTTCCAAATCTGCAGCTTCCGGAGAAGGCGAATGGCTGGCACTGCATTAGCAAACTTCAAGACGACCCACCGACAGGACCTCTTAATTCCTCTTTCCAAATATTCAAGGCCAAAACCTTGGAATTCATCAGAGAGCTTGTATGCCTCCACAGCATCAGTCCCAGCCCTTTGAACAACTGCATCAAGGTCTGACTTAAATTGGGTTGCCTGATTGGTCAAAGCCTTGTCCTTGGTCGTGAGAAGGTTATCCTTTTGCTTCAGCTGCTCAACATGCTCCTTTCCAAGCTCACCAAGAACCCTAGAGTGATCGGCCTTCACACCCTCCAGCTCTTTCTTAAGATTCTCCAGCTCAGTCTTCAAGTTGGAGTCACTTTGAATAGTTCTCTCAGCCTCTTCAAATTTTGGATAATTCTTAGCCATCCATTTCATGGCTGAGGTAAAGGCGCATAAAGACTGAAAAAGATGAGAGCAAGGTTAGTGATGAGGGGATGAGGGTCTAGTTGATATTGGTGAATTAAAATTTAAAGGATGAGAGAAATACCTGAGCCAGACTGTGAATCCCAAAGTCATAGACTCTGGGTGGGGGCATCTTATCCAAGAAGTCATAATTAGAGGATGACGAAGAAAAGAACATGGAGACCTTAGCAGCCTTCATGTGGGCAATCAGAGAAGAGGGGTTGGTCTTTAACATAGTCACCTTGGTCCACCATAAGGCATCTAGTTATGAAGAAGAACTTGTCCCCTCAGTGTGTGTATCTAGGGCCTTCGTCCTCACCCTCCTAGGGGCATCATTTCAACCATCAATAGGAGCTTCTCTCTCCTTCCTCTTTTGGGAATCCTCAGGGGTCGGCCCCACATCAGTTATTTTCTTTTGGATTTATTGAGGATGTTTACCTTTCCTCTTAAGACCATCCAATAGACTTGGGGCAGACATCTCCCAAAGTGAATCAGATGTGTTTGGAGGCCGATCTGCAAAAGTAAGACAACAGGTCAGATGATAAAAGTAAAGGGGGGACACTCGAAAGAAATTAAAACAAAAAGCAACTCACATAATTCTATCAAAGGGCCGACCCTCAGGCCAGCTTCTCTGAGGAGATGAGGGGTCATTAAATCTTCAAATTGGGGAATGGCACCATCCTTCCCCTTCTCCCTCGGATAGTTAACTATATCTCTTTCATCTAAGCTGAGTCCAGGGTCTGACCTTGCTTTTATGGAGGGGTTAGACCACGCTCGAGGGACCCTCGGGCTATCTTCTGGAGGATCAACCTTGGTAGGGAATTCCCAATCCCCAGAGATAAAGAAAAATCTCTTCTTCCAATTATGATTTAAAGTTTGTGCAACGTGGAGAAGTTTCTTGTCAGACCTCCTAGCCCCTAGATGGAAGTACCCGGGTTGTTTGGATGAGGAGATTATGTTATAGCAGGCAAGGAACAGACTCGCCGAGGGCTCATCAGTGAATGTGTTCTTCTAGAGAGAAATGTAGTCAAGGATGATCCTCCACGAGTTATGAGGAATTTAGGTAGGAGAAACCCCAAGTTCAGAGAGTTTAGAGACGATTACAGGATGAAGAGGCAACCTGACGCCGACCCTAAACATCTGCTCGTATATAGCAATTTCTCCCTCTGGCCCCTGGAAGACCTTCTCATTTTCATCCGGGATCCTCATAGTAACATTGGGTTTAACACCAAAAGAGTGTCTCCATAGTAAGAGATCATGATCCTTAACGGATGAGACGAAAGATGAGGCTGCTGAGGTGTCAATCTCATTATTCGAATTCTCACTCGCGTCCTCGCCCCCCACTACCCTCGTCAAGGGGTGGGGGGCTATTTGGGAAGTTGGTTTTAAATTCAAGGGGGACATAGCAGTCACACGGACAGCTTCAGGGTTAATTGTTCCCTCGACTTGTTCACGAAGGTTAAGGTTTGAGGGGTCGTCTCTTCCAAAGGTCTCGGTACCAAAAGAAGAAGACACTCTGGTTCGTTTATCCATGACGTCTTCTTGGATCTGACTCTCAGTTGGACGATAAGATAACCCGAAAGGCTCAAAGGCTGATGGTAAAATTATAGCTAATGGAATTGAGAAAATGGGTCATACCCAGACAGGGTCAGCCCTACATCTAGACTCATTCTCTTCTTCTATCCTCCTAATCTCTGTAAAACACCTCTCTCTCAAAGTTGGAAACTCCTCGGCTAACTTGTAAAGCCTTTGGATCATTAAGAGGAAGACCCTACATTTAATGATTTTCTTAAACAACTTACAAACAAGTTAAATAGTTGGGCAAATTGACTTCGAGGTCGAACTTAGAGAAATGAAAAGTTTTATGGATGAATAGCCAAGAACAGGAGGAGTAAAGTTCACCGGAGAAGAAGATCATATGGTTACCAGGAAACCTAAAAAAGCTAAAAATCAATACTGAACTACCACAAAATGGTGGGGTGGGAACTCAGGAAAGCCTACCAGTCAATTTCTATCCCTACACCCACCAATGAATGGTGGATACACACGCCAAAAAAATGAAAATCCAGCCAAGAAATTGCGCAGAAGCTATTCAAAGAAGAAACCAAAGAAAACTTAGAAAAAGAGAAGGAAAATGGGAAGAATGGTGAAGAGATTACCCGGAAAAAAGGACTAAAGGTAGGAGAAACTTGGAGCTCCAGCGAAAATGCAGAGATGAAGGTTAACTGCTAAATCTTGAGAGAGAGAGTGCCTGCAAAGAAAAAGGTAG
The DNA here is from genome assembly GCA_949130495.1 of Sambucus nigra. Lineage (NCBI taxonomy): Eukaryota > Viridiplantae > Streptophyta > Magnoliopsida > Dipsacales > Adoxaceae > Sambucus > Sambucus nigra. The sequence continues at coordinate 155,285,339 of OX422218.1, forward strand.
AAAAAATAGAGATAATTGTTTGAAAAGGTTTAAATACCTTGTCATTATTGGGCTCAATAACCTATGTGGCGCACAACCTAAGAGGAAAATCATCATTAGGGCACAATGCTCAAAGTGTAATATGCAGTCGTCATTCTTGGGGAACACAAAACGATGATTGACACCTGATAAACATCGATAAGTGTCACTCATCAGCCTGACCACTCATCAACTAAACATTCAAAGACAATATTATCCCTCAGCCACCTCAACAGCATCGATGACTAAGGGCTAGGGGTGATTAATATACCAAAATATACCCTTAGCCCGGCCTAAGGAAGTGTCGTCTAGGACGAGGGCTTAACTCTACTTTTACCCCCAGGGGATCATACTGAAGATAGGGGTCGGCCAGTTTACCCCACCATTGGCAATACAAGTATGCTGGATGGCCCAAATCATTTTAAGCCCATGCAGATTGAAGCCTCGGCTTGGGGATAGTTCGGACGACCATACGATCGGTCGACCCTATGTAAGACGATAGTACAAATGTCCTACGTTCAGTAATCAGGGCTTCCACAAGGTTAGCATCAGCCTCAACCTGTCACTATAGGCCGAGGGTGACACCATCATGGTGGGTGATTTGGGATATGCGTGGAATAGTGTGTGTGTGGGACTCCTGTAGCACGTGGACTAAACCGTTATTACAAGATCATTCCCTCACGTGAGGTAATATTACGTCATCACTACCTATAAGTTGCGAAGCCAGGTGTCAACGGGGGATTAGCTGGATCATCATTCACATGCTCAATGCATGCTTGGGGGGTACACTACACCCCCCAAGCCCTATATATACTTGTCTCCTTCAACCTTGTAAAGGGATGGATAATTGTAACCCTAGTTGAAACTCTGTTTGTACACACGGTAGAGAGACAAAGCTTGTGCGTTGTATCCAAGGCCTTTAGTGCCCATATTTAATGGATCACACACTCATAGTGGATGTAGACCTGATTAAATGAACCACTATACATCATTGTCTTCATACCTCTTCTACTCACCTCCATCTATATACATATACATACATATATAACTTTACTACTGCCATTGTTGCTACTGTTTGAGCTCCATCACCAATTTATCTGGTGGTGTTGTTTAAAGCATCATCAACTAGATATTTCTTTCTGCTCATGATAATGTGAAACATCGATAAACCATGTTATTTATACATAGTTGAATCTATTATATTATCTGGTGAACATTGATGAAGATTCGAGATTAAATTGTTATTGTTATATAAAACATTCTAACTTTGATTATTATTATGATTTAAAATATTCTTTTGTGGTTTTTGTTTCATTTGGTACTATGTTATCATCTTTGGGGGAAGTAGCTAGTATTCTTGTAGTAGACCCTGACCCATTGCATTGAATGACCGTTCATGATAGGTTTGAGCTTTTAGGATAAGGCTTGGATCCTATAGAGCAGGTTGGACTTTGGAGATTTACTTTTTTGTATGGCTTAGTTTCCTTTATGGTGTACTTCATATGAGACAGCTTTTGGATTTATAAGTCGTTGATGACTCCACAGTTGTATTTGGGGTTGTACTAAAACTTTTGTGTATTAGTGGATTGTTAGAGGACATTGTCGTTGATTATTGGTAATACTTCATGTTGTTATCTCTTGCATCTCATTGTTGAAAAAATTTGTAAATGTCTCATATTTTTGTCTCATTTTATTAATGATATAATAAACTATAGAAATTTGTATATTCTAGTATTCGGGCTTGATTAACTCTAATAATAAAATTTGTGGGTTGGTATAGTAGATCTTGAATCGAGGAGTCACAAACTTCTTTGGGTGATTTTCCTTTTCCAAGGCATGTTCGATAGGGGTTTTTATTTGATTCAAAAGATATGGGTATTCTAAATCTCTCATGGTACAAATCCTAGTTCATGTCACTCATCCATCCAACTCTCTACGGATAAAACTTTTGTAGTGTATCCCTATATTTATGTCTTCACATTTTAGCGACCCATCATGGATCCGTACACGCAATAAATCATTCACTATGATGATTTTGCTCCCTCATAAACTATGAGTTTTTCTCTCCAGAAGGATAGAGGTACAAGGAATATTTTGTTGTCAATGCTCGTTGCAGCTATCATTCCATTCACTCCAATCGATGCTAGAGACAGTCATTATCCTCCTTTATTTGACAATCAACTCTCTCCTACTTGCAAAAACAATTCATAGGCTTTATTATACAGATCCTCTTGGGGACAATAACAAGAGTTGGGAGCATCCTTTCTATGATGAGAATAACAAAGGACCAAATCCACGAAGGCGGGGGTGGAGTATGCCCATTATCTAGGTCGTCATGATATTTGTCGTGATCCTCTTGAGCATTGGTCAGTGGGTGGTGTGGGTGGTAATACTTTGGCTAGTGAGATCGAGAGAAACTCATTTCCCACAAAAGAAGCCAATTGTAAGTGCAAAAAACTTACGCATGTAGATTAACTAATCACAAAAATAACTGTAAGGAGATTTGGCATGGCCAAACACACAAAGAGGAGGAACACAAATGTATTTGGTTCTGCAAAATTTCAACATCCACGAGAGGAGAGAGATATTTTTATTGATTATTTTATGAGTAAAATTTGATAGAGGTTTGAGTCTCTGAGATTTACACATGCCCCCATTGATGGAGGCATTAGAATGTTTATAGGAGTGGGGTCTATGTGCCCTTAAAAGACGGAATCTCTCCTTATAACTTATTGGTTGGTTATGATAAGCATAGCCGGCTATATTTGGTATTTATGAATGAATATTATGAATATTTATTAACCATATCCTAAGAAAAAATTCGTTTGTCATGTGTGATTGGGCCCCCGTGTGGGTCACTAATGCCAAAAGTGAGATCCCATAATGGTCATTACATCTAAAACATTATTCTAATCCAAAATAGTGTTCAAATTAGTATTAAACTATACAACATCTAAAAGTTTGACACAAAAAATGATTTTGAAACATATGTTGTATTAATATCCTAAACAGTGTGGTAGACAATTCTTCATTTTGTTGTACTCTTGGATTTATGTTTTGCTTTATTCATTGATTAGTTCCCTAAGTATATTTGCATGTCTAGCAATCATTTCACCTTCATAAAAATATATTGGAAAATATCTCCCAAACGATAACTCCTCCATGTAAGATATTAATGATGTTCTACATCCCGACTTGCCTCGATTTTGAATGATTTAATTTAATTTATTTTTTATTGTATGAAAATAATGATACTTTAAAGGTGTAACAATAGTTACAAAGCAATCTATTATTATGGACATTTGGTTTCAAAGGGAAGTGTGAATGGTGTGCACGCTCGTACCCATATAATTCTCATCCTTTTTAGTTGGGTTTAATGATTATCTATTGCATTCACATGTGTACATATTAACAACTATTATTTTTGTGCATTTATAATTCCTTTGATAGAGTAGATATTGGATCATACACCAATTTCAATGCATCCTTGTAGTGTCTTCCTCGGGTGCCATCTTGTGTCTAGTTCTATTGTAATGAATCCACCGTTTGAGGGATATATCTATTATAAAGAGGGTGAAATGTCTTGGGTGTTCATGGTATAATGGAAATTGTTGATCAACTTATTTATGATTTGTTTTTAAAAGGGTGTTATTAAAGGTTCCTGATACCACAAAGTTACTAATGCCACTTACTAGCTAAAATCATCTTCCAAACACCAAAAAGGAGGCACTCTAACAGTCAATCATACAAAAACCTAGTTTCAACCATTTAGTTAGTTTTTCCATTCTCTCATTAAAACTCAATCTCTATCAAAATGTTAATTTAAAAACAGGAGGTAACTTGGATTTTGAACATAGTAGAGCTTGAAAAGAAATAACATATACAGTTTCAAGTTAAGATGGATTCAGAGATAATATTGGTGACAAGTTATCATGTCAAAGTAAGAAGTAAAGGTTTTTTTTCAATGTGGTACACATGGTTTATGGTATTAATTGGCATGGTGATAAGTCAACATTTTCTTCCATAAATACTCCACGCCTTCTCTATCAAATTCAAAATTTATTTCTTTGCAATCAATTTATGGTGTTATGGGCCCCGAGCAGTGATGCACTCGAGGGAAATCATTCATGGTGAATGCGATAATGATTGTCTCCCATTCAGATATTCCCCCTCGAGGTAGGGTTATCAGTTCGATGTGGGCCGATGATTTGGTCTTGGAAGCTATTTGACACCACATCCAGTTTGAATCTCACGCCCCAATTTTAGGTCTAAGACTAGCGTATATCCATGCGAAAGGGGTTGTCAGTTATTCAAAGTCGCGAGTTTCTTTTATATATAAATAAACAAAAAGGTTTGGGTTATCCCTTTTGGGCTAATTCGAAGGCAGGTTTAGGTTTGTTAATGTCCAAAGATTCTTATTGTAGAGTTCGGGAATCAGGTTATAAGTGGGGATAGTGTACCACACTTGTTCTTTATGCTTCCTTAATTATATGCTTATTATCTCTCTTTACATAATTTTATTACTTTTTAGTTTATATTAGACCTTAGTTTGAGAATCCCTTAAAATGTAGATAAGTGGTTAAGTATGAAAACGGTAGTAGTGAGAGGTGTATCAACATCACCTAAACTGGTGCGGGTACACAAGAGTTCTTGTGTCTATATTTGGGTTAACGACTGGCCATTAGAATGTATGTAAATGTGCAAGAAAGCTCAGCATGGCATTGGGTGGACATCAATGTATGTAGATATGTGCGATAATTTACATTTTGAGATTTTTTGACATCTCATTCGAAGTTTTAGGAGAGATAGAAAGGTAATATGAGAGATGGGTGCATTATATATATATATATATATATATATATATATATATATATATATATATATATATATATATATATATATATATATATATATTCGAGGCTTGTGCTTACGAGAAGGACTCGGTATTGCTCATATGTACTCGTGTAGCCACAAGGTCAAAGCCTACGTAGTTCGGTTGTGATTAGTTTTTTTTCCCATAAGGTTCAAGCCCCGAGGGGAAGGGACGTGAACAGACCACCTCTTGCAAGCAAGGGTGGTGCACAATAAATCACGGATTTGAGATAGTTTGATATCTCATTTGTAGTATGTGAAAGATAAGAGAGTTGAGAGATGGTTGCAATCTCCATGGGGACGGTAAATCTTGAGACATATTATCGAGGCTTGTGCTCACGAGATGCTCGGTATTGCATATATGTACTCATGTAGACACGATATCAAATCAAATATAGTTCGATTGTGATTAGTATGTACGTGTTTGCACATTTTATGGAGGTGAACGAGAGGTATATCACGAGACATATTGTCGAGGCTTGTGCTCATGAGGTGGACTCTATATTGCACCTACATACTCGTGTCGGCATCCTAACAAATAATACGCTGAGAGACGTATTATGAGGTTTGGTCTTCACAAGTTTAATTCAATATAGCGCCTACGTACTCGAGGAGATATGGGATCAAATCCAACGTTGTTCCAACTAACAAGACATATTTATGGGTGTAGGCAATGGGATACCGAGTATATAAGATATAAAATTATGGTATTTGTAGAGCCTAGTTCTTAATATATCTTTTTCATTTGTCAGATTGATGTGTTTATATGTTAAAAATACAATAAACAATGGTTGATGCTTGACAAGTATATTTATTAAAACACATATTCGGGGGTGTCATCATAGCGACGGGATTTGCTCATTCAGAGAAGCGGTGAGAGTAGTCCGATTTTAGACTTCGGCTTATGCAAAGTTTTGAGTTGACTCGGCTCATTGAAACTCTCTTGAGAACAGTTTTAAAAAGTATGTTTACATGTTTGTATTTAGTCGTACTATTTGATTAGCATTTATTTAATATATGATCATGTCATTTCAATTAACAGAGGTATTGGGTTAAAAATCAGGCTTTAAAATATAAACATTGCAAAGTGCATACTCGATCCTGTAATACCGCGTATTTTTATGCTATATTAATTTGGGGATTTATTAAACTTAATGTGAATGAATTATTTAATAAAAATCCGGAAATTTATTATGTTATAATTATTAACGTGACGAGAGTTAGTAATTATGAGAAATTTGTTGAATATTACTAATGAGCAAAGTAATATATTATATTGGTTATATTGAATGTCATGAGTGAGTTAAATGACAATTTCGGAAATTTAAATCGGAACGTACTCGTGTCGCGTCGGGACTAAATTTTGATAAATAAAAAGTGAATATTTTATAAGTTGCCCGTATGGTCATTTTGAGTGAGCCAACGCCTCCGGAAGGGTCGAGATAGTCAAAAAAGTGTACCCGGGGGTGTAGTTTGGGTCTCGGGGAGTTTCTAGGCCTAATTAGTAACCCGGGAGGGCATTTTGGTCATTTTACATTCTTGGGTAATTAAACCGACGAAATTCAGCAACCTATATCAGCCTTTTAGGTTAGTCATTTAGGGTTAGAATATTCAGAACCCTAGAACGGCCATTGGAGAAGAGAGGAGAGAGCTCTCAAGGCAATTCAAGGCCAAAAAGTCACCGGTTTGCACCGCCGCCACCACCAACGCGTAGATCGCGAGAAGGGGAACGCAACCACACCAAAATCAGCCGCAATCCAGACTTCTGAAAATCCCAGGCAAGTGTTTATCTTGCTATTTTCGTTGGTGCAATTTCCATATTAGATTAGGAATGATTAGGGATGAAAAATATGGAAGAAAACCCAAATTGTGATAGGAATTTGCATGTAGTAAAGACTTAATCCTTATTCTGGAAGTCTCTTGTGATGTAGAAAGATAACCCACGAAATTTTGGTGTAAATAAGAAGGAAATTCTGGGATTAAACAGATTAGAATCATGAGTTAGAGATTTTTAGGGTTCTTGAGTTTTAAATGAACTATGGCATGATAAATCCATGTTTAGTGATGTAAATTGATATGTTTTACGTTGAATATACCTGTTATGATGATATAAGGTTAGTAGTATGAATTCTGGGACGATTGGAATTTGAAAACATGGATTTGGTGTAAATTTGGAGATGAAACCCGTAACTGCAATTCTGCAGATTTTCGCAGACCTGCTTGATCGATCGATCGAGCCTAGAGCTTCGATCGATCGAAGGTTCGATCGATCGAGCCCCAAACCTCGATCGATCGACCCCTCCTGGCAGACTCCTATTTTCCTTTGTAAATGATTTAAAAATCGAATTGTCGTAATATAATTCTTGGGCATTCTTAATATAATGATTTGGGAGACATGGAGGACCAGTAGGGCGTATGAATAAATGTTGGGATCATTAATATTCGACGAGAATGGTATTTATGGTATATTTACTTTAGGGTTAGTAAATTGATATATTAAAGGGTGAGGCGCATAAGAGAGTTACGATGAAACGTAAATGTGACACCTACTGAATTTTCTACTTGGAAGAATAGAGTCCACGAGTGTCACGAAATAAGTGAGAGAACCCTTCGAGTTAAGGTTAGAGATGAAACCTTATACATAATACTAATAATGTGAAATTAAGGATAAATGTTGTAATTATGGGTGACGAGAGGAACCTATATTAATATGATAAAAGTGGTATATCTATATGATTGTGTGTACATATATTATATACATGTGAAAAACATACCGCGCTACTTTCTATCCTTGAGGTTACCGCGCTGGGACAGCCTTATCTCGATGGGAACTTTATGGGGGATATTGACTTGTACCCTAGAAGATAGATATCCTTAGTACAGGCTATCGAATTGATAGTTCCAATGGTCCTAAGAGACGCGAGTATGTGCCATCCTCTTAGAGACTTGGAATCTATGCTTCACCTCGATATTGTTTGTGTATGTGTTAATACAGTTCGAGAGTGATTCCGAATTTGTATTCCCCTTGATATGAGTGGTATGGGGTTTGGATAGTAGAAGTATGCACGCACCATAGTTTTATTTGGGGTGTTGTTATTATATATATATATTATACGAGTAGTTAATATATATATATATATGAGATTTGGAAACTTGAAACTGCCTACTGTGATTTGATAAGTAGGACATGGTTGATGACTCAAATAGTAAATACTTGTTTTGTGAAAGTATAATATGACACTGGGAAACTTTTTAAATTAATAAGGCTAAAATGAGAGTTATGTTGCTAATTGGAAGAATCTTTTTAAATAATGATATTGTTCGGTTTTGAAATCTTATGAGTAAGTTAAGATAAGCTAAATTATTGGGAAGGTTAGTATGATAAAATGATAAGATAACCCGTTGGGAAGGTTAGTACGATAGGCGTGCACATTATAAGAGAGGTGAAAATTTCTCAAGAGAGTGTCGCTCTAATATGTTGTTGCATTGGCCTGTATCAATTTAAATACTTGCTAAACGTATTTTAAATCAAACACACATTCGGGCTCTGACCCATTTTTCTCTCTCTCTCTCTCTTGTATATATATGTATGTATTACAGGTGCCCAGCCACAGGGGCGTCTTGCTTAGGATCTCTTGGAAGGAACGCGCTGCAACTTAGGTGGGAGTTGCAGGTCTCTTGGTTAGACGACTTCGTTCATTCGGATCCATTCTTAGTACTTTCATTTAGTTGAGCATGTGTAGCTCTTTCCATTATTCCGTTGTGATTGGACATTTGTATTTCAGTTATTGCCAGTATTGTTACTATGGGTTTTATTCAGTTTGATTGTGTTACTTTATATTTCGCATGTTGACATTCGATTGACGAATGTTTTAAATTAATTGGACTATGTTGCAGATATTTAATGTGGTGTGATTCTTACTTATTGAATGTTGTTAATAAAATAAATGATTTTTCTTTAAATAAAATTTGGAAAGTTATGTATGAAAATGGTTTTGACACTTAGCTTAATTATTTAGGGTGTTAAATTGGAAAATTTATTTTTATCGACAGTGATGCTGAGAATGAACCAACTGTTTACCTTGATTTAATTTAATAAAGGAGTGATCACCCGGTATTTAATTAGGCGGGGTGTCACAGGTGGTATCAGAGCATCAGGTTCTAGTGTCCTTTAGGATCTGTGCGGCTTATTATGCTTTCAGCGTTGCTTTCTTTGATATAGAGCCCTAATACTAGGAATGTTTTGTTTATCTCTATACATTGGAAATTCGTACTTCTGCTATTTGTTCATTTGAATGATGAACTCATCCAAATTTACTTAAATTTTCAGATGGATCGTCAAGAAGAACTAGCTAAGACGGTTAAGGGAGTCATCGAGCAAGATCGACTCACACCTCAGGTATCCCCAGGGAGAATATCAACCGCCGAGTTAGCGGGTATCGTGGCTCAAACAGTTACCACTGCAGTTCTACAATACCAAGAATGCAGCCTACAACTTAAAGGAGGCAAAAGACCTAGAGAGGTTAACCATATGCATGTGACTAACGTTGAGAATTGTGCGAAGGCACCGAATCTGCGACAACAAAACAATCAAGATCGAGTCAGTTCCATAAGTAACGAGATTTATGTTCAGGGATAAAAGTGTCAGGGACAACGAAGTCAGGTTCAGAATGAAATCACCAAGAGGTGTTTCGGTTGTGGAATGGAGGATCACAAACGTAAATCTTGTCCGAATCAGAATGGGGATAAACTACAATCTGATCAGCAAAAAATTTCAAAACTCTGCTATAAATGTGTACAACCGGGTCACAAGTGGATGGATTGTCCTCGCCCTGACATAGTTTTTCCGCAGATATCCCCTCAAGGCCAGCAAGACCAGGGAAAAAGCGAGACTAGTCAATACCCTAAGGAAGGGAAGCAGTTTCGAGGGAGGTGCTTCCAATGTGGCAGGAATGGCCATAGGCGTCAGGATTTCCCAGAGAAGAATAGGGCCCCACAATAGGAATGTGCTAACAATGAACCCCAGAAGCCAGATCCACCACCCTTTCCAATAGCCTCAGTTCAGCAGAGAAAGCTACAGGTCGGACGTGTCTATAACTTCCCACAGGCAGCAGCTCCGTAGGCACCACCCGCGATTGAGGGTATGCTTTTTTTTTCTATCCATGTTACTATGAGTCAAGTTTTTCTTGATACTGGGGCAACGCACTATTTGATAGCTACCTATTTTGTGAAAGCCTTAGGGTTATTAGTCACAGCATATAGCACTGTGACATATGTAGACTCACCACAGGGGAGTGGGTCGCTTATTTTCTTTATATGCCGGGGAGTGGGGGTAGAGATGGGTAGCTTGGTATTACCTGCAGACATGCTAGTCTTAGATATGCATTAGCATGATGTTATTTTCAGTATGGATTGGCTCGTCGCTTATAGAGCCATGATTATTTTCTTCGGTGGGAGCATTGTTTTTGCCATTCTGGGGCAAGAGATGTTTGTAGTGGCGATGCCTCGCCCAGAGGGAGGCTCGACCGCTCATTTGTATTACATAGAGGAGGATACCTCTAAGGAGGTTGTGATTCCCTTAGATTTGATCCCAGTTGTCAGGGAGTATTCTGATGTGTTTCAGGAAATACCAGGCCTACCCCCCAGTCGAGAGATAGACTTTGTTATAGATTTATTGCCAGATACGAGACTTATAGCACGCGCACCATACCGTATGGCTCCGACAGAGATGCGAGAGCTACGAGATCAGATAGAGCAGCTGTTAGGTCAGGGCTTCATTCGTAGGAGTACCTCACCTTGGGGAGATCCAGTCTTGTTTGTGAAGAAGAGAGATGGTTCACTGAGATTGTGTGTGGACTACCGGGAGTTGAACAAGGTCACGATACGAAATAAGTATCCGTTGCCTCGAATCGATGATCTGTTCGACCAGTTGAGGGGAGCAACTTTCTTTTCGAAGATAGATCTGAGGTCGGGGTACCATCAGCTACGTATTAGGGAGCAGGATGTTTCGAAGACTGCTTTCTTGACGAGATATGGGTCCTATGAGTTCAGGGTGATGCCGTTCGGACTCACAAATGCTCCAGCCATTTTCATGGAATTGATGAATCGAGTATTCAGAGAGTTCTTGGATCAGTTTGTCATCATTTTCATATATGACATTTTGATATATTCACACTCCGAGGATGAGCATGCCGAGCACTTGAGGCAGGTTCTTCAGACTCTACGAGAGCATCAGTTGTATGCTAAGTACGAGAAGTGCGGATTCTGGTTACGACAGGTACAGTTCTTGGGGCATGTTGTTTCTGAACAGGGGATAGCAGTTGACCCGAGTAAAGTGTCAGCGGTGAGGGAGTGGAGACAGCCCACGACACCGACGGAAGGGCATAGTTTCTTGGGGTTAGCTGGTTACTACAGGAGATTCATTCGGGGATTCTCCAAAATAGCGGGTTCATTGACCAATCTGACTCGCAAGGGAGTACCATATGTTTGGGATGATGCTTGTCAGTTGGCTTTCGACGAGCTGAAAGACAAGCTTACCTCAGCGCCAGTCCTTGCGTTACCGAAGCCGGGTGTGGAGTACCTGGTTTACACCGATGCGTCCTTACGGGGACTTGGGGGAGTACTTCAGCAGGAGGAGAAGGCTATAGCTTTTGCCTCCCGCAAGCTTAAGCCGCATGAGAAGAATTACCCCACCCACGACCTGGAGTTGGCAGCGGTCGTCTTTGCATTGAGGATATGGAGGCACTATTTGTTGGGAGAGAAATTTCGTTTGTTCACAGACCACAAGTCGTTGCAGTACCTGTTCACTCAGCGAGAGTTGAATATGCATCAGCGCAGATGGCTAGAGTTTGTGAAGGACTACCAGTTTGACATACAGTATTATCCGGGAAAGGCCAACGTAATTGCTGATGCGTTGAGTCGTAGACCGGTAGACGAGGTAGCAGACGTCTGGAAATCAAAGTGGAAGGAGTTAGGTCACCAGGACGCAGTAGCACGTTCTTTCATATCCGTGATGTCAGTCACACTCGAGATTGTTATGAGGGTGATACAGGCATAGACCACAGACTCGTTTTTCCAGGAGCAGATTGTGCGACTTCTAGCCGAGGGTGATGAGTCCCATTCTGTTAGTTCTGATGGAGGTTTACGGTTTAATGGGAGATTGGTGGTTCCAGAAGGAGCAAAATTACGTCATGCAGTGATGACTCATTCTCATGGGTCCCGATTTGCAGTACATCCGGGAGGCGATAAGATGTACCAGGATATGAGGCGACAATACTGGTGGAGTGGGATGAAGAAGGACATCGCCGAGTTCGTGTCCAAGTGTTCTACCTGCCAACTGGTAAAGGTGGACCACCAGAAACCGTTAGGATTGCTTCAGCCATTGGAAGTACCCGCGTGGAAGTGGTAGAGTATTTCCATGGATTTTATTACAGGGTTACCTACATCACAGCGGGGCCACGATTCTATATGGGTGATTGTAGACCGTTTGACCAAGGTGGCTCATTTTCTGCCAGTGCGGACAGATTACACCACGGGTCAGTATGCTCAGTTGTTCATTGCTGAGATTGTCAGATTACACGGGGTGCCCCTGAATATTGTGTCAGATAGAGACAAGATTTTAGTGTCACATTTTTGGGAAAGCTTTCAGGAGGCTATGGGTACTGAGTTGAGACGGAGTTCAGCTTACCACCCACAGACAGATGGACAGACAGAGCGTACTAATCAGATGTTAGAGGATATGCTACGCATGTGTGTTCTCGATTTTGGAGGAGGTTGGGAACCACATCTTCCACTAGTAGAGTTTGCTTATAATAACTCTTATCAGTTCACGATTGGCATGGCTCCATTTGAGGCTTTGTATGGCAGGCCTTGTCGTTCTCCAACTTGTTGGCTCGAAGTGGGGGATAATAAGTTGCTAGGACCAGAGGTAATTCAGGAGACCTTCGCGAGGATTGAGACAATCAGGAGTCGCATTCGGATAGCCCGGGATAGGCAGAAGAGCTACGCCGATGCGAAACGGTTCTTCCGGGAGTTTAGTGTGGGGGACCAAGTGTTATTGCGTGTATCTCCTATGAAGGGAGTGATGAGGTTCGGGAAGAAGGGGAAGTTGGCTCCGAGGTATGTGGGACCATTTCCCATCATCGAGAGGATTGGGACGGTTGCATACAGGTTGGGACTGCCAGAACATTTACATCGCATCCATGATGTATTTCACATCTCGTCATTGAGACGATACCTTCGGGATGATATGGCCCATACTCACATTGCGATAGATGAGATCGACTTACAGCCTGATAGCTCTTACGAGGAGAGACCGGTGTCTATCCTAGACTATAGTGAGAGGAGATTGAGGTCGAAGATAGTTCCACTTGTGCGGGTCCAGTGGGAGCATCATAATGTGGAGGAATCCACTTGGGAGCGTGGGGCAGATATACGCGAGAGATATCCAGAGTTGTTTTTACCAGGTATGCCTTATTTTCCAAATTTCGGGACGAAATTCCGTTATTAGGGGGGAAGTATGTAATACCCCCTTATTTTTATGCTATATTAATTTGGGGATTTATTAAACTTAATGTGAATGAATTATTTAATAAAAATTCGGAAATTTATTATGTTATAATTATTAACGTGACGAGAGTTAGTAATTATGAGAAATTTGTTGAATATTACTAATGAGCAAAGTAATATATTATATTGGTTATATTGAATGTCATGAGTGAGTTAAATGACAATTTCGGAAATTTAAATCGGAACGTACTCGTGTCGCGTCGGGACTAAATTTTGATAAATAAAAAGTGAATATTTTATAAGTTGCCCGTATGGTCGTTTTGAGTGCGCCAACGCCTCCGGAAGGGTCGAGATAGTCAGAAAAGTGTACCCGGGGTGTAGTTTGGGTCTCGGGGAGTTTCTAGGCCTAATTAGTAACCCGGGAGGGCATTTTGGTCATTTTACATTCTTGGGTAATTAAACCGACGAAATTCAGCAACCTATATCAGCCTTTTAGGTTAGTCATTTAGGGTTAGAATATTCAGAACCCTAGAACGGCCATTGGAGAAGAGAGGAGAGAGCTCTCAAGGCAATTCAAGGCCAAAAAGTCACCGGTTTGCACCGCCGCCACCACCAACGCGTAGATCGCGAGAAGGGGAACGCAACCACACCAAAATCAGCCGCAATCCAGACTTCTGAAAATCCCAGGCAAGTGTTTATCTTGCTATTTTCGTTGGTGCAATTTCCATATTAGATTAGGAATGATTAGGGATGAAAAATATGGAAGAAAACCCAAATTGTGATAGGAATTTGCATGTAGTAAAGACTTAATCCTTATTCTGGAAGTCTCTTGTGATGTAGAAAGATAACCCACGAAATTTTGGTGTAAATAAGAAGGAAATTCTGGGATTAAACAGATTAGAATCATGAGTTAGAGATTTTTAGGGTTCTTGAGTTTTAAATGAACTATGGCATGATAAATCCATGTTTAGTGATGTAAATTGATATGTTTTACGTTGAATATACCTGTTATGATGATATAAGGTTAGTAGTATGAATTCTGGGACGATTGGAATTTGAAAACATGGATTTGGTGTAAATTTGGAGATGAAACCCGTAACTGCAATTCTGCAGATTTTCGCAGACCTGCTTGATTGATCGATCGAGCCTAGAGCTTCGATCGATCGAAGGTTCGATCGATCGAGCCCCAAACCTCGATCGATCGACCCCTCCTGGCAGACTCCTATTTTCCTTTGTAAATGATTTAAAAATCGAATTGTCGTAATATAATTCTTGGGCATTCTTAGTATAATGATTTGGGAGACATGGAGGACCAGTAGGGCGTATGAATAAATGTTGGGATCATTAATATTCGACGAGAATGGTATTTATGGTATATTTACTTTAGGGTTAGTAAATTGATATATTAAAGGGTGAGGCGCATAAGAGAGTTACGATGAAACGTAAATGTGGCACCTACTGAATTTTCTACTTGGAAGAATAGAGTCCACGAGTGTCACGAAATAAGTGAGAGAACCCTTCGAGTTAAGGTTAGAGATGAAACCTTATACATAATACTAATAATGTGAAATTAAGGATAAATGTTGTAATTATGGGTGACGAGAGGAACCTATATTAATATGATAAAAGTGGTATATCTATATGATTGTGTGTACATATATTATATACATGTGAAAAACATACCGTGCTACTTGCTATCCTTGAGGTTACCGCGCTGGGACAGCCTTATCTCGATGGGAACTTTATGGGGGATATTGACTTGTACCCTAGAAGATAGATATCCTTAGTACAGGCTATCGAATTGATAGTTCAGACGGTCCTAAGAGACGCGAGTATGTGCCATCCTCTTAGAGACTTGGAATCTATGCTTCGCCTCGATATTGTTTGTGTATGTGTTAATACGGTTCGAGAGTGATTCCGTATTTGTATTCCCCTTGATATGAGTGGTATGGGGTTTGGATAGTAGAAGTATGCACGCACCATAGTTTTATTTGGGGTGCTGTTATTATATATATATTATACGAGTAGTTAATATATATATATATATGAGATTTGGAAACTTGAAACTGCCTACTGTGATTTGATAAGTAGGACATGGTTGATGACTCAAATAGTAAATACTTGTTTTGTGAAAGTATAATATGACACTGGGAAACTTTTTAAATTAATAAGGCTAAAATGAGAGTTATGTTGCTAATTGGAAGTATCTTTTTAAATAATGATATTGTTCGGTTTCAAAATCTTATGAGTAAGTTAAGATAAGCTAAATTATTGGGAAGGTTAGTATGATAAAATGATAAGATAACCCGTTGGGAAGGTTAGTACGATAGGCGTGCACATTATAAGAGAGGTGAAAATTTCTCAAGAGAGTGTCGCTCTAATATGTTGTTGCATTGGCCTGTATCAATTTAAATACTTGCTAAACGTATTTTAAATCAAACACACATTCGGGCTCTGACCCGTTTTTCTCTCTCTCTCTCTCTCTCTCTCTCTTGTATATATATGTATGTATTACAGGTGCCCAGCCACAGGGGCGTCTTGCTTAGGATCTCTTGGAAGGAACGCGCTGCAACTTAGGTGGGAGTTGCAGGTCTCTTGATTAGACGACTTCGTTCATTCGGATCCATTCTTAGTACTTTCATTTAGTTGAGCATGTGTAGCTCTTTCCATTATTCCGTTGTGATTGGACATTTGTATTTCAGTTATTGCCAGTATAGTTACTATGGGTTTTATTCAGTTTGATTGTGTTACTTTATATTTCGCATGTTGACATTCGATTGACGAATGTTTTAAATTAATTGGACTATGTTGCAGATATTTAATGTGGTGTGATTCTTACTTATTGAATGTTGTTAATAAAATAAATGATTTTTCTTTAAATAAAATTTGGAAAGTTATGTATGAAAATGGTTTTGACACTTAGCTTAATTATTTAGGGTGTTAAATTGGAAAATTTATTTTTATCGACAGTGATGCTGAGAATGAACCAACTGTTTACCTTGATTTAATTTAATAAAGGAGTGATCACCCGGTATTTAATTAGGCGGGGTGTCTTAGGTGGTATCAGAGCATCAGTTTCTAGTGTCCTTTAGGATCTGTGCGGCTTATTATGATTTCAGCGTTGCTTTCTTTGATATAGAGCCCTAATACTAGGAATGTTGTGTTTATCTCTATACATTGGAAATTCGTACTTCTGCTATTTGTTCATTTGAATGATGAACTCATCCAAATTTACTTAAATTTTCAGATGGATCGTCAAGAAGAACTAGCTAAGACGGTTAAGGGAGTCATCGAGCAAGATCGACTCACACCTCAGGTATCCCCAGGGAGAATATCAACCGCCGAGTTAGCGGGTATCGTGGCTCAAACAGTTACCACTGCAGTTCTACAATACCAAGAACGCAGCCTACAACTTAAAGGGGGTATTTTTGTTTAAGATACAAATTTGATGGAGGTTATGGATTTCGTTTTGGACCTCTGAAACATGTGAACCTAAGCTAGGAAGACAACAGTTGTTTCCATGATTACACTCTCACTTTTGGCAACTTTATCAAACATGCAGGGTATGAGCCTTACATGAAAGATGAAAACCTTCATCATGAGAGTGTTAATACTTATGAATATACTTATATTTCTTCCAGAATCTCAAAGGAGAGCACTATTTACAAATGGGTGGGAAGACAATCCGCAGCCTATTTAACTAGCGAGATATTTATAAATGTGATAAACTAGTTATCAAAGTGATAAACTAATTAATTAAGCAATAAACTAATTACCAAAGCGATAAACTAATTAATTAAGCATTTAAACTAGTTAAGTAATTAATAAAGTAGTTAAACTAGTTAAACTAAGAATAGAAACCAAGTTTCTAGAGAGAGAGATAGGAGGTAAATGTGTCAGTATTGAGGTTGGTGGTGGGTCCTATATATAGGAAAATATGGGGATGCCAGTTGATTTGGATCGATCCAAATTAAAATCAAAGTGATCAGATTTTGGTTGACTTTTTGGTTGACTTCAAGGAGAAGTCTTTGACTTAGACTTCTCACGAATGCGGCTTTCACTTGATAACTTCTTCATATGACCTCGGATTGACACGTCATTTAAATCGAGGAGTTCCTTATTTATAGGTTGATAATACTTTTGAAAGTTTCGAGTCTGACACTATCTTTATTTAATTCCTTTTTTTACCCATAAAATTCTAATATTTGAAAAACGTTTTCTTTGAGGCTTCAACTTGAGTTATAGTTGTTTGAGGTTTCTCACTTATCGAAGTTGAGTCTTTTGGAATTTGTCCCCTGATACTTTAGCAAGTCAAAGGTTTATGAAAATGATATGCCATTAAGGATTGGAGACAAATGACCCGCACCTCAACTGCAAATCGGGGTGTCAACACAATTACATAAATTCCAATAAATTAGGTGTTTCTTCTAGAGTAAAGAATGGGTGGAGAAAGGAATCATCAAACGACATTCGAACGAAAAAAGGAGAATTAAGATTTTGAAGAATAAGGTTTGTGATGAGGATATATTTTGAATTGTCTGAGGAGGAGGTTGAAAAGAGATATGAGGAGAGAGATGAAGAAATAGTTGAAGAGAGAGAAGAATTCAAAATAAAGATGATGTGGTTGGTGATGATGTTGGTTAAGAGAGCGATTAAGAGGGTGGAAAGAAAGTTAGTTTAGACATAGCTGAAGAAGTAGTTAGAACGGAGAGTGGGGATGACTCATCGACTAGGGATGAGGAAGAAGAATATGAAAATATGGATAATACTCCATCTCGTGCCCAAGAGAGGTCATCAAATTCCAAAAAGGTTTCATATAATGGAAAAAAGAGTCCATTTCTTTCCCCAGTAGAAACATCCTCCCGGAATCTTTAAGATCATTGTCCCAAGAACCTGAGTTTTCTAAAGCATTTCAAAAACCATGTTTCATATATAATATGGAACTAATATGAGGATAGATTTGTCTTATGATGTGTTTACCGATACAAGAAGTTCAGGAATGAGATATTAAGCAAAATGATTCGTGTGTCAAAAAGCTAGGAGTTGGAATTATAGAGCCTTATTAAACAATCTTACTGATACATTGATTATGTTTCTATCAGCGCATTTGAAAGGTGTCAATCGGAGATAAAATCATTTCATATGTCATATAGTGAAATGACTATCATTTTAAATGACGTGTAAAATTTATAACATATTAATGGGTACGGGTATATGTGTGTACAGTGATTTGAGTGGTACAAGTATCACTAAGGATGAAGCCATTAAGTTGTTAGTTGAGTGTATTGGATGAATCAAAAAGGATTTTAAATTAGAATGTAAGCTAATATTTTCTATTTGGGTGAACTACTGATGCGTTGTTGGGTGATAATAAGCAAATATTACGTATTTTATCTCTCGAACCTATGCATGTTAGCCCTCTCGGGTGCCTTAATCTCTATATTTAAACCCGTTAACTAGACAACCTCGGTTTATATTATTAACATGCTATATGAGGTATAATTGGGCTTTTGTAGGTATTTAGGTACTAAGTATGGAGTTCGGACGCATTCCGCTCAAGTTCCGTACGCAATCGCACGTTCAAGGGCAATTTGGTCATTTCACAGTTTGGGCATCTGGCCCAACATCTACATGGAAGTTATATCCCTCCTTGCAAGCTTCGCGTGGCCATGAACGGTTCATGATTCGGATTCTTAACGAAGAAGTTACGACGCTTTTGGTAGAAGAGAAAAGACAATGAAACCAAAAGAGGGGAGAAGAGAAGGAAAAGGAATGTAGGGGGCTCACTCCTGCTTGATCGATCGATCGATCCTTCAGATTTTTGACATCGTGGGGAGACAGTGGGATTGATTTTTTGCCATCGATTGATCGACCAAATGGGTCGATCGATCGATCCCCTGTTTTTTTGTAATATTTTGCTTTTCTTTTCTTTCTTCTTTTCTTTGCTCCTAACATACTATATAACCCATTTTTTTTGTAATATCAGATATACTTAGTTTTAGAAGACATTTTAGGTTAGGGTTTGGTTTTGAGATATCATCTTCTTCTCTTCTTGGGGTGACATCCATTTGGTTTTGTAAGATTGAACTATTCATTATCATCTCCTTTAATATAGTTTTGTTCTTTATTTTCCTTGCTTTGTAAATTAGTTTCATGCTTTGTTAATTAGTTTAATTACTTTATTTCTTGCTTTCCTAGTTTAATTAGTTATAATTTAGTTTAATTCATGTATTTCCCTTAGATAAATAAGGTCGAGATTTCGTTCCGCCATTAACGGGCCCCGAGCTTCAAAAATTAGGTTTTGTGCAAAATTGCGTTTAATTGAACCCGCGCGAATTAAAGTTGGATTATTATGCATTTAAATTTCTCTGTCATGCAACGTTAGTGTTTATAGCGATAATCCGAATTTAACCCGCGTGTGACCATTTTCCGTTAAATGTTTATTCTCGCAACTTTGGCTTAAATTCCTTATTGTGTGAAGTTTATGATTAACTGATAATGCTCGATTAAATTGCTCTCGAGCCGAAATTCTGACTAGTAGCTGTTTCGATACGTATGGTTGGATGTTATCCCGATCCTCGCCTTACTTTTATTTAGAGTTAACTTATTCTTTTCTTTTACTTACTAGCATACATCACCCTTTTACACTTTTATTCCTGAATTAATAATCCAATTAAAATTTGTTGAACACTCTCTATGGATTCGATACCCGAATTATCGTTGTACTCACCCGTTAAGTGTAGTCGTCTTTGTATAGTTCAGGTGAGCCGAATATAAAATGACCGACGCATAGGTGACTCTTGCGTCGCGGTAAAACCCGGCCTATCAAAATTGTAATTGTATTATTAGTTCGTAGTATTCTTTCTTTTGTATTTGTATTCTTTGTTTTAACCTTTTTTGCAGGAATTCTACATTTGAGCACTTAGAAACGCTTGAATTTCCCGTGCGCACCTACTTTGCGAAATCCGCCACTTCGAGCCATTTGGGGGGTAAGCATGTCTTATTCTAATTCTTTCGGTAATTATTATGATAATTCTCAAAATTCTCGCAAACCTTTGACTTTTGGTCAATAGGAATCCCAAAAAATTACAACATCTAAAATGACTTTGGGTGAGTATTACAAAACTCAAGCATTGGAGTGCGTGTATTTTTATGTTGATGATAATGATTTTGGGCCTCTACCTCCTTATAATAGGAATTTTGAAACGAATTGCAACCGTTTTCAAAATTCCTATAATAATGAGTTTAACTTTAGTGCCGATATTGATTTTCAAACTCCTCATTTTCAGGCATCCACACCTCGGCCTATGACTTTTGGCGAGGGTTCTCTTATGCTTGAGAATGAGAGGTATGAAGAACGTTATTGGGAAGAAAATCGTTGTTGGGAGCAAGACTTGGATTTATTATTCAACTCCGACGACGATTTCTCTTCCGAGACTTTTGAAGTCGAGGAATTTTTTGAACCAATTGAGGACTTTGTTTCTACTTTGGAACAATCTATTCGTCACTTGGCCCATCTTGTAATTGAGAATGAAAGCGAGGATGAAATGGATGTAGTATCCATTTGCAATGAGATGATTTCTTCTTTGGATTCCAAAGAAGAAAGTGTCATTGAAAATGATCATATCTCCTTTGAAATTACAACTTTTAGTGATGATAACTCATCTCTTGAGTTTGAATTTCTTTTCTCCCCATTTTTATTTTTTGTTATCACACTGTCACAAGTACCCGATGAATCGGTACCGAACTTTAAAGCGTTCAACCCTTTCACCGACGAGGAGTACTTCCTCAAGTTGCTTTCCATGAAGGCATCTTTGCCCTCGTGTGCGCCACCTCCCATTCCCCTTGCTAAATCTTTGGGAGGATATTCGTCTTTTCTCGGTTCCAACATGTTTTTGTCACCCGTTCAATCCAAATCCCCATCGTCCCTCCAAAAAATTTAATTGGGGATGGTTCACTTTTACCGCCTTACACATGCCTTCCGTCGTTTGAACGAAATTCCTATATTTTGGGAGGCATGCATGAGAGGGAAGGTCCACCATTAATCTTCCAAAGTCAAATCGTTTTTGCGGTGGACCCTCAGCTATTTAGACTTCTAGTGTATAGTTAGTGTGAATCCTAAATAGTAGGTTGTATATAGTTAGCTTTTTATTATTTCTTTCTTTTTATTTTAGTCTAGTGTAATTAGTTAAATGTTTGTTATTTGTTTTTGCTATGCTTGTTACTAACTTGTTTTGTAGAATCATCGGACTCGCACTTTCCGGAGATCGCTCCATTTTGGGTAATATCGCTATTTTCCTTCTTAAACTTGGTTCTTAATTAACATTGAGGACAATGTCAGGTTTTAAGTTAGGGGGTGTGGGATAGTCTATCCATTCATTGGTAGTGTCCATGTTTTTGCTCACATGATAGTTTATAAGTATGCTTTTCTTAGAAAATTCAAAATTTTCAAAAATATTTTCTTTCTTTTTTCTCCTTTATTAGGATTTTTGCCCGTGTTTTCGATGATAAATTTCAAGAATTGCCCGATCCAATAGACAGCCCAATGATGCATGTTCTCAATTTTAGAAGTTATTAGACTTTAATCCTCGATTATTGATATTATGAATAACTTCATGAATTAAACTTTAATCCCATGAGCACATGCGTTTTTTTTGTTATATTGATTTGGTTTGAAAGAGTTGGCGCTTGCGTTCAAATAAGAAATAATATAATAAACACCAATTTTAACCCAAATTAACCCTAAGCATGCAACTAGGTGTGATTGAAACAATATGAAATCATGCGCAAGATATTCAACACACAAAGTTTAAGGAAAAATCCCCCACAGGGGCAAAACCATTTGTATATCACTATAATTTGTAAAATACGGTTTACAATCGGATTACAATGAAATACAGATTGACTAAGAATTACCCTCGGGTATCGGATTCTGTAGTCGCGGCTGGAAGAAACCCTTTCCAGTAGGGGTGGCGGCTGGAACTATCCCTGTCCAGTAGGGCTGCAATGAAGAGGAAGAAGCGGTCCACTTCACAAAGGGTTGAACATCAATGGTGTTCTTGGGTTGCTTAAAGGATTCACAAAGGTTTGGAAGAATTGTGTGAATCAAAACATGAGTCTTGGGACTCAAAAATATGAAGACTAGATGTATTTGGACTCTCAAAAACGTCTTCTAAAGTCTCTCAAAACAACTCCCCCGAAGTTGGTATTTATAGGAAAAAATATGAAGAATCCCGCTTTGTTAAAACTCTTAAAAACTTATCAGCGTACAGGTACACCGAACCCCATTTGGGGTACACCGAACCGGTTTGGTGTTCCCATCCTGGTATGAGGTTAAAAAAACAGCATTCTTCAAGGAATTTTCTCCAACTTCAAAAGGTCATAACTTTTTCATCGTAGCTCGGATTGAGGTGCCGTTTCTTCCAGTATCTTCGTTGCGGCGAGATCTTCAACTTTCAAGTTGACCAGACCTCCGGACTATGGATGTGAAATTACGAAAATGCCCTTGAACTTCCCTATCAAGCCTT
The DNA here is from genome assembly GCA_949130495.1 of Sambucus nigra. NCBI lineage: Eukaryota > Viridiplantae > Streptophyta > Magnoliopsida > Dipsacales > Adoxaceae > Sambucus > Sambucus nigra. The sequence goes on from OX422218.1 coordinate 155,308,264, forward strand.
TTTTCACTGTTTTGACTTCCCTTGCGTTCCACTTGCATTCCGTGCCTAAAATCAAGGAACGTGAAGTCGTTGCGGCAGATGAGGGACACATTTAGGAGTTGTTGAATGCTTGATGCTTGGAATTCGGATAGAGGCCGTCGTGAGCGATCGTGTAGAGACGTGCCAGATGTAGCCGAATGTAGCGGCGTATGACATACAAAACTGTAAGATAACGGACATGAGAATTATGTCCTTACAAATCTCCCCCTATGTCTATGCCGGTACATACATAAAAAATCCGAATTATCAAATATGAAATTGCCTATACAAATCTACCCTCCCATGAACCCAAAACTGGAAAAGGTACAAATGAATAGTCTTCATCGTTTGTTCTTCAAATGTTCAGGAATCTCAAATCTTTTCTCATCAGGGTGTGCAATTCAGAGATCATCATTGTAGTACCTACACACATGAGAAAAAGAAAAAAAATACCAAGTGACGTATCGAGTTTGAAATGAGATAAACATAGATACCAATATATGATAAGCATAAGTCAAATCTCAAAACTCCCCCAAAATTCAAACTCCCCCATAAAATGATAATTCTTTCTCCCCCTTTTTATGATGTCCCCAAATAGACAAATAAGAAGAATGAATCAAACAAGCAAAATCGGGGTGTCACGGTATAAAATCACACCATGAATGAACATAAAACAACCAAGTCGGTGATAGCGTAAAAGAATGTGTGTGATCAAAATTCGATAGGAAAATCAAAGCATACAAACATGACATATGTGCACGATGAATATTGGATATTCCTAACGAATGAACTCAAATGCTTCCTTTGGTGTAAGAGATAGGAAATATAAGACATTGACTATATCAAATCTACAAATCAAAGCTCAAAGTGATTTCTACACCAATAACGTCCAAAATGATTTTCATGCTTTTTCAGGACTTTCAAGGAAGTGCAAACCCGTTATCAATCTCCAACCAAACTCCCTCAGATTTATATTTTGAATAGAGGTATACTAAATTCTCAAACTTTGGAGAATTGCGTGAAACCTAAATGGCCCATATTTGGCAGGTATTGCTTTTTATTGCCTTTAACTTTTTTCGGGCTCTTTTAACCTCTTAGGACCTCGGATATTACAATTCCTCCATTTTTTAGGTCCTTTTTTTTTTTTTTTTTAACGGTGGCTTTTGCGCAAAGGATAAGAATCAACTTTCGCAGCCCCTCTCCGTTATGCAAATTATCACACAGTCTCACCAAAACGGTTTTTACATGCAATCCAATCTTGTCAAGTTTTATCGCATTTTATACATTGTATAGACAGGATTGAGATGGAAACACTCAAGCCAACATGAGATTGACAAGTGCAATAATCAAATATAGCCGTGCATGTGTGCAATAAAGGATATAGGAGTCAAGCATGTAGGAAATATCACTAATTACATCTCAAGGACTCCAATCAATGTTAAGCACATGGATGAAATGATGTAGCCTCTCAAATCTCTATCAAACAGTCACATGGATATATGGAATGAAGTTGTGACTTGGCTATCTTAAATGCTCATCCATAAAAGGCAAATCTCTTTTTGAATTTTTCAAAAATTTTATCAAAATAAAATCTTTTTGTGCTTTTCTGAAAATTTTTCTAAAAAGAAAATCTTTTTGTATTTTTTTTTTCAAAAGAAATATAAAAAGCAGAAAGAATAAAACAAAGTTGTACAACAAAGTAATGGTACATATAAAACAGACTAGCAATAGGAAGCATATGATATGAACATGAAGAAGCATCCTATTCTAGACATAGACCAACCCCTCAGTCAACTGTGCAAATCCCCAAAGACTTCCTAAGATTCTCAAATCTAAGGGCATCTAAAGGTTTCGTGAAAATATCGGCTAACTGACAGTCGGTAGGAACAAAACTCAGGATTACGACCTTCTCCTCAACTAACTGACGTATAAAGTGCTCGCGTAACCTGATGTGCTTTGTGCGCGAATGTTGGACAGGATTGCGGGATATGTGTATCGCGCTCGTGTTATCACAGGAAATGGTCATGGTGTCCTGTGAAATCCCATAATCCTCCAACATTTGCTTCATCCACATGAGTTGCGTGCAACAACTCCCGGCGGCGATGTACTCAGCCTCCGCAGTGGACAAAGAGATGGAGTTTTGCTTCTTGCTCAACCAAGAGACAAGAGCAGAACCAAAGTAGAAACACCCACCAGAAGTGCTCTTACATCCATCTACGTCCCCGGCCCAATCGGCATCCGAATAGGCGGACAAACGGTCATCGGTATCAAAGGAATACCAAATACCGTATGAGAGAGTCCCACTCACGTATTTGATAATACGTTTTAGAGCGAGTAAGTGTGACTCTTTAGGAGACGCCTGATAACGCGCACAGACTCCAACACTAAAGGCAATGTCGGGACGACTAGCAGTCAAGTAGAGAAGACTGCCTATCATACTCCGATATAAGGTTTGCTCTACATCCTTGCCTGAAGTGTCCTTACTAAGCTTGGTAGTGGTACTCATAGGTGTACGAGCATGCTTAGCGGAGTCTAAACCAAATTTCTTCACTAGGTCTCTAGCATACTTGGATTGGGAGATGAACATCCCATCCTCTAGCTGACGAACCTGGAGACCAAGGAAGAATGTAAGCTCACCTACCATGCTCATCTCAAACTCACTTTTCATCTCCTCCTCAAAGTGGTGAGCATGCTGGGAGCATGTGGATCCAAAGACTATGTCGTCCACATAGACTTGGGCAACCAAGATAGCACCGTCATCTCTCCTGACGAACAACGTCATATCAACTCCCCCTCTCTTGAAGCCACGGGCTAAGAGATAGGAAGTAAGCCTCTCGTACCAAGCACGGGGTGCTTGCTTCAAACCATACAAGGCTTTCCTCAGATAGTAGACGTGATCAGGGTGCTTAGGGTCTTCAAACCCTTTTGGTTGTTCCACAAAAACCTCTTCCTGTAGAATGCCATTCAGAAAGGCACTCTTGACATCCATCTGATATACTTTAAAGTGCAGATGACATGCGATGGCGAGTAATAAGCGGACGGACTCAAGCCTCGCAACAGGAGCAAATGTCTCCCCAAAGTCTACACCCTCTATCTGTGTGTAGCCTTGAGCAACCAACCTAGCCTTATTTCTGATTATGGTACCATTTTCATCCATTTTATTCTTGAAAATCCACCGGGTACCAATAACATTAGTATCACTAGGTCGGGGGACAAGTTCCCAGACATTGTTTTTCTTAAACTGAAGCATCTCATCCTGCATAGCAGATATCCAGTGTTCATCTTTGAGTGCTTCTTTGTGGTTCTTGGGCTCGACTTTGGACGTGTAGCAAAGATGGCTAACAACGTTCTCTAGCTGAGCACGAGTCTTGACCCCTAGAGTGGGATCACCAACAATGGCAGAAGGGTCATGACTCTTGCGAACCCAAGCAGGTGTGTCCCCTAACACAGGAATAGGGTCCACAGAGTGTGGGAGAGGAACAGGTAAATCACTGTCAGAATTGTTCTCATCCTCACACTGAAGGTTGGGATCAATAACCGTCGGAGGTTCGTCATCTTGCACAGTGACGTTTATTGATTCCATAACCTTAGAGCTCTTCAGGTTAAAAACCCGGTACGCTCTACTGTCCGATGAATATCCTAGCAATATTCCCTCGTCGCTCCGGGAGTCAAACTTTCCTAATTGCTCTCTATCCCGTAGGATGTAACATTTACTCCCAAAGACACGGAAATAAGCCAGGTTGGGTTTCTTGCCTGTCCACAATTCATAGGGCGTCTTAAGTGTGTGTGGACGCAGATAGACCCTATTCACCGTGTGACATGCAGTAGACACTGCCTCTGCCCAAAATCTCCTAGAAATTTTACGACCTAGAAGCATAGATCTAGCCATTTCTTGGATCGTTCTATTTTTCCTCTCAACAATCCCATTTTGCTGAGGAGTTCTCACAGAAGAAAACTCATGTTTGATTCCAAGGCTATCACAGTACAAATCCACCTTTGCTTCCTTAAATTCAGTGCCGTTGTCACTACGTATTCTGTTAATAGTGACCCCGTGTTGATTTTGCAGGACACGGCACTTAGTCGTTAAAAATTCTACAGCATCAGATTTCTCTCTTAGAAAACCTACAATGGAGTATCTAGAGAAATCGTCTACCATCACGAGAATGTATCTCTTACCACCTAGACTCTCCGTGCGAGTAGGACCCATAAGATCCATGTGAATCAACTCAAGAGCACGGGAGGTGGTAATGGAATTCAACTTCCTATGCGGGCTACGGATTTGTTTTCCCAACTGACAGGGTCCACAAATCATGGAAGTTGGCTTTCCAAGTGAAGGTAAGCCACGTACTAGGTCCTTTTTGACTAAACAAGATAAGTCTCTGACGTTCACATGACCTAGACGTTGGTGCCACAGATCCATAGGAGTGATCGTGGCGCTGTTGCAGACAAGTGAGGATTTGGGCTCAGTCCCATAACAGTTATCTTCTGTCCTCACCCCTTGCACTAATAGTTTACCGGCTTGATCATAGACCTTACAAGTTTTCCGGTCAAACTTCACTTCAAAGTCATCGTCGCACAGCTGGCTGATGCTAATAAGGTTTGCTTTCAAACCTTTGACGTACAGCACGTTCTCTAGCTTTGGAAATCCTGGTAACTCTACTGTACCTCGTCCTACTATGCTAGATTTGCTACCATCTCCAAAGGTGACTCTCCCATCATTATAATCCTCAAGATGGGTAAAATATGAGGTATCACCTGTCATATGTCTGGAGCAACCACTGTCAAAATACCACTGTGAGTTATTATGGGCTTTGAGAGCGACATGGACAACAAGGGCCTTTTTCTCTTTCTTAGGAACCCAAGAGTAGGTACCTTTTAGTATTCCCTTGTTGTTGTTGGTTTTAGCCGGAATGCGGGGCGCATTCATTGATGGTAAGGTCATCCGTCGGAATTCCTCCATCAAGCTCTGTGATGTGGCGGCTAGAAACTCAACACGCTCTCTCAGACTGGCAAACTCATCAGTCTGAAGTGGTGGAGCAACCGTACGTCGTGTCCGACCCAACTTATAGCAATCATCCCTAAGGTGTCCATTTCTTTTGCAATGGGAGCAAAAGGGCACAATATTAGGAGAACCTTGGTTTGCTTTTCTTGGTCGAACTCTCCTTCTTGGTTTTTTATGACGGCCATAAGGAGTCGTAGTAAACTCAGGAATTGGTCCGGGTGCAATTTGAGACGTGGAGGCACCATCAAAACCTATTCCTTTCCGGTCACCAAAACCTAAAGCGGGACCGAGGAGCATCTTTCCCATCTTCCCAGATCTGTCCTCGATTTGTACCTTGACTTTCCTAGCTCTCTCAACGTCATAAGTAAGCTGAGCAACAAGGGCTTCAAGTTTCTTTCGAGTCTCCAGGGAGGAATGGAGCTCACTCGTAAGACTAGCCACTTGTTTAGTCAAGTCCGCTTTTTCTTTCTCAAAACCGCACTCTCTCTCTTTAAGCAAATTTTCTTTACTAACCCAGGAAGACTCTCTCTCTTTCATGGCGGTGCAGGTGGAGGACTCTCTCTCTCTCATCTTTCCTAACTCTTCTTCTAACGCGGTGATCCTAAGAACTAACGCCTTATTACGTTTTTTAGTTTTGAAAGACTCATCATATAACTCGGCGTAGGCGCGTTGAAGGCTACTCTCGTCCTCACTACCTTCCTCCTCTCCCTCACTCTCTTCGCTCTCGCTGTCGAGGTGTCCCTGTGAAGTAGCATCCTCATCGTCGTGAGATGCACTAGGAGTACTCACATGACTAGCCATGAACGCGGTGAAGTTACGCTCATGCGGTGACTCATCTCCCGAGTCCACCGACTCGACCTCACTGTCGTCACTAAGGGTAGCGTTTAGGACAGCTTTACCCTTTTCCCTATTCAGACGAGTGGCACACTCAAACGCTCTGTGTCCCTTACCGTCGCACTCAAAACACCTCTCACTGTCTTTAGGGGGTTCTTTGAAGTCTTTCTTTTCAAACTTATTTTTCTGAAAATTCTTTTTATCTTTGAAATTCCCATTTTTCTTAAATTTCAGAATTTTCTTGAAGTTTTTAGCAAAAAGTGCCAAATCATCTAGGTCAAACTCACATTCAGAATCAGAAGTTTCTATCTTTCTAGACGACTCGACTCTCTTTCTTGCCGACCCCTCACTTTTTCTCTCTTGGGCTTTAAGGGCAATCCCCTTATCTTTTGGCTTGGCAGATTTAGGAAACATGTCTATTTCATAAGTTTGTAAATCTCCTACCAGTTCTTCCAATTTTAGAGTATTTAAATTACCCAAGGAATTCAGCACAGTGACTTTAGGTATAAAGCGCTTAGGAAGGGAACGAAGAATCTTTTTAACAACCCTAGCATTTGGAATATGTTCACCAAGATTATAGCTAGTATTAACAATGTCAGAGAGCCTAGCATAAAATTCATCAAAACATTCATTTTCATGCATGGTGATGGTTTCAAATTGAGTTGTTAAATTTTGCAATTTTGACTCTTTAACAGCATTTGTTCCTTCATGGGTAAGTTGCAAAATATCCCATGCTTCTTTTGACGTGGCGCACGTCATTATGCGTTTGAACTCATCAGGAGTGACAGACCCAGAAATAGCACTTAGACCTTTAGAGTTAAAAGACGACCATTTAAATTCATCATCAGTCCAAGTGATGTCAGGTTTCAAGTTGGTCACATTATCAACAGTCACGGTTGGAGGAGTCCATCCTCGTTCAACTAAAATCCAGACACGTTCATCAATGGCTTTTAAAGCCGACCTCATACGGGCTTTCCAATAGGCATAATTCGACCCGTCAAAAATAGGCATTTTATAATATGACTTCTCCATTTGAACACGCTCTTTTCAAAAATCAATTTATTTCAAAAATTGATATCTTTAGAAAAATTTTGCGGAAAAAGGAATACGCGATAGATTAGCGTAACCGGCTCTGATACCAATTTGAAAGAGTTGGCGCTTGCGTTCAAATAAGAAATAATATAATAAACACCAATTTTAACCCAAATTAACCCTAAGCATGCAACTAGGTGTGATTGAAACAATATGAAATCATGCGCAAGATATTCAACACACAAAGTTTAAGGAAAAATCCCCCACAGGGGCAAAACCATTTGTATATCACTATAATTTGTAAAATACGGTTTACAATCGGATTACAATGAAATACAGATTGACTAAGAATTACCCTCGGGTATCGGATTCTGTAGTCGCGGCTGGAAGAAACCCTTTCCAGTAGGGGTGGCGGCTGGAACTATCCCTGTCCAGTAGGGCTGCAATGAAGAGGAAGAAGCGGTCCACTTCACAAAGGGTTGAACATCAATGGTGTTCTTGGGTTGCTTAAAGGATTCACAAAGGTTTGGAAGAATTGTGTGAATCAAAACATGAGTCTTGGGACTCAAAAATATGAAGACTAGATGTATTTGGACTCTCAAAAACGTCTTCTAAAGTCTCTCAAAACAACTCCCCCGAAGTTGGTATTTATAGGAAAAAATATGAAGAATCCCGCTTTGTTAAAACTCTTAAAAACTTATCAGCGTACAGGTACACCGAACCCCATCTGGGGTACACCGAACCGGTTTGGTGTTCCCATCCTGGTATGAGGTTAAAAAAACAGCATTCTTCAAGGAATTTTCTCCAACTTCAAAAGGTCATAACTTTTTCATCGTAGCTCGGATTGAGGTACCGTTTCTTCCAGTATCTTCGTTGCGGCGAGATCTTCAACTTTCAAGTTGACCAGACCTCCGGACTATGGATGTGAAATTACGAAAATGCCCTTGAACTTCCCTATCAAGCCTTTTTTCACTGTTTTGACTTCCCTTGCGTTCCACTTGCATTCCGTGCCTAAAATCAAGGAACGTGAAGTCGTTGCGGCAGATGAGGGACACATTTAGGAGTTGTTGAATGCTTGATGCTTGGAATTCGGATAGAGGCCGTCGTGAGCGATCGTGTAGAGACGTGCCAGATGTAGCCGAATGTAGCGGCGTATGACATACAAAACTGTAAGATAACGGACATGAGAATTATGTCCTTACATGGTTTAAGATTTTTATTACTCGGTAATCTTTTGTTGAATTGTATATACTTACACCGAGTAAGCTTTGTTCCTTTCGTCATTTGTGAGTGTATACACTATTCTTTCCTCTTTAAAAACATTACAGTCGTTGGTCATCTCTTTATTCTTTCATTGACCGTTCATTAATTGAGTTCATATATGATATGTGTTACTTGATCATGATTTTCATATATTGTTTTGACTCGAGAATTTCATAAACTTTTTGAAATGATCATAGGCCATCCTTGTTATATCACCCATATAAGCCTTGACCTCACCTTACATGTTTACCCTCGTCAACCCCTTTGAGCCTAAATATAGCCTTTCGTTTCATAGCCCCAATCCCATAACCAACTCCGCATTGGAGTTTTAAACCATACATACACCTTACCTACCCTTGTTTGGATTGTTACTTGGGATTGAATGATATTGTTGTTTTGTGGTTGCAATTTGAGCATGAAAAGAGTGAGAAAAGAATAAAGTGTAGTGAAAAAAGAGAAGAAAAAGAGAAAGTTGAAAAGAAAACAAATGAAAAACGTGAGAAAAAGAGGAAAAGAAAAAGAAAGATAAAGAGAAATTTGTATATATTGTCTATAGTGATTCAATAATACTTGTTACTCTCTCGATTGATATATCTAATGCTCGTTTGGAAATCATTTGTCCAATTTTGAAATTGCCCACTTTTTCCCATTATCCCGAGTTTCATCCCCAAACACCTTTGAATCCGTATATACATCCCTTCATTTCATAACCTTATCCCCAAACCTACATTATAACCCTATTAAAGTACTAGGTGATCTTAACTAGATGTAACTCAAAGGTTTAAATAGTTTTGATAATCTGTGAAAATGCATTTCACCTCTTTGTTATATGTGCAGTTCACTGAGATTACAGTTTTTATTTTCTATATATCTTTCTTCAATTGTGACATGTGTGCGGCCTACTTTCCCTTTACATTTACTCATTATGCCTGCATGTCCCATGTGTTACCTCCCTGTTTCAAGTGAATTCATTTGATGAGTGTAATGCCCATGAGGATTGACTTTTATGCATGCTTTGATATTTAGTATCCGATTTATTTAAGTTTTTTTCAAATCATATTTTGCGTGTGCTCACTCCCCTCCCACATTTTAAAGTTTCAATTCATTGAGGTGAATTCGATAATGTTAATAACTTCGGACTTTTCACGTGAATTCGTTTTCTATGCTAATAACATACTGAAATCTTGTTCAACATATTAAAATATTGTTCGTATTGTTGAGTTTGTGGCACAATTGGTTTGTGCATATTTTGAGGAAACCATGTGATGTTTGTGGGTATCATCCCTAAAAAGCCTCACGAGACGACACTCGTCCACTAGGGGAACCTAGGGGTTTAACGACTTATTGCATACGCTAAATGCAATCGAATCGCCTGCGAAAGTGGCCTTACGCTTTTGTACAATTATACCTCATATAGCCTATTTCATTGCTAGGCACTAGCAATGTGTAAGTTAGGGGGTGTGATAATACGTAAATATTGCGTATTTCATCTATCAAACCTACGCATTTTAGCCCCCTCAGGTGCCTTAATCTCTATATTTAATCCCGCTAACTAGATAACCTCGGTTTATATTGTTAACAGGCTATATGAGGTATAATTGGGCTTTTGTAGGTATTTAGGTACTAAGTATGGAGTTCGGACGCATTCCACTCAAGTTCCGTACGCAATCGCACGTTCAAGGGCAATTCGCTCAATTTACAGTTTGGGCACCTGGCCCAACATCTACAAGGAATTTGTATCACTCCTCTCAAGCTTCGCGTGGCTGCAAACGGTGCGCGATTCGAATCCCTAACGAAGAAGTTACGGCACTTTTGGCGGAAGAGAAAAGACAATGAAACCAAAAGAGGGGAGAAGAGAAGGAAAAGGAATGCAGGGGGTTCACACCTGCTTGATCGATCGATCGATCAAAACCATCGATCGATCGATCCTTCAGATTTTGGCCATTGTGGGGAGACAGTGGGCTTGATTTTTTACCATCGATCGATCGACCAAATGGGTCGATCGATCAATCCCCTCTTTTTTTGAGATATTTTGCTTTTCTTTTCTTTCTTCTTTTCTTTTCTCCCAACTTACTATATAACCCATTTTTTGTTGTAATATCAGATATACTTAGTTTTAGAAGACATTGTAGGTTAGGGTTTGGTTTTAAGAGCTCATCTTCTTCTTTTCTTGGGGTAACATCCATGTGGTTTTGTAAGATTGAACTATTCATTATTATCTCCTTTAATATAGTTTTGTTCTTTATTTTCCTTGCTTTGTAAATTAGTTTCATGCTTTGTTAATTAGTTTAATTGCTTTATTTCTCGCTTTCTTAGTTTAATTAGTTGTAATTTAGTTTAATTCATGTATTTCCCTTAGATAAATAGGGTCAGGATTTCGTTCCGCCATTAACGGGCCCTGAGCTCCGAAAATTAGGTTTTGTGCAAAATTGCGTTTAATTGAACCCTTGCGAATTAAAGCTTGATTATTATGCATTTTTCTTTCTCTGTCATGTAACGTTAGTGTTTATAGCGATAATTCGAATTTAATCCGTGTGTGACCATTTTCTGCTAAATGTTTATTCTCGCAACTTTGGCTTATATTCCTTATTGTGTGAAGTTTATGATTAATTGATAATGCTCGATTAAATTGCTCTCGAGCTAGAATTCTGACTAATAGTTGTTTCAATCCGTATGGTTGGATGTTATCCCGATCCTCGCTTTACTTTTATTTAGACTTAACTTATTCTTTTCTTTTATTTACTAGCATACATCACCCTTTTACACTTTTATTCATGAATTAATTATCCAATTAAAATCTTTCGAACACTCTATGTGGATTCGATACCCGAATTACCGTTATATTCACCCATTGAGTGTAGTCGTAACTTAGGTCTTTGTATACTTCAGGTGAGCCGAATATAAAATGACCGGCGCGTAGGTGACTCTCGCATCGCGGCAAGACCCGACCTATCAATGGGGTAATGTGAAGAAGGATTCTACAACTAACAAGAAAATTGCCCAAACTAACTAAAGTTACTTACTATTTATGGTTGGCTACTTTCTCTTTTCAAATTAGTTGATACACCTTATGTCCTTGTATTACTTGTAGAGCTTAAAGAGCCTTACAAAAAGGAGAAGAAAATGGAAGGGCTCTAGTTGCGCTATCCAATCTTTATCGACAACTTGGCATGGCATCCCGAGTGGAAGTGTGCCAAGTGTTTGAATATCTACTTCAATTAGTGGTAAGACCGTTTCATTGTAAATTATTCTTATATATATTAAAATGATGGTCTTTTATCAATTATATTGTTTATAACATGGGTGAACGATCATTTTAATATAAAGTGTGGAGCCCAAAACAGGGAGTTTCATGTTACTCTACCAAAATTGTGTGTACTTGTCTATTTATTTTATTTTCATTAATTTAAATTAATGTTCAATGATTAAATATATTACATTCACTTAGGTTAATTGGGATGCCTACAAGGAAATTCCAGGCGTACTGATTTGAAAAAGTGTCATTTATAATGGAATTTTGATATGTTGTGATGTAGTGGAGCCCTACCCCTATCGTGTGCTTTGGTAGGTTTGTCGAGTGCAAGCCATTCCTAGGTCATCGGGGGAGGACTCATGTGTATTACTTAGTGTAATACCCCGTATTTTTGTGATATTTATTTTATGGGATTAATTAAATTAAATGCGTATTAATTGGAAATTAATCCGGATTAAAATACTAGCGAGATGCGAGTTGGTATTTGAATATAATGTGCATATATGATTATATATGATTATTGAAGTATGAAATTTGTCGTGAGATTGAAATACGGCAAGTTGAAAATTTTTATTGAGACGCGTGTGACAGTCGCGTCAGGAATATAATTATTTGAATTAAAAAGTAAATTTTATTTTTATCACCCGTATGGTCATTTTGAGTGCACCAACGTGTTCGGAAGGGTCGAAATAGTCAGAAAACACTAGCCGGGGGTTAAGTTTGGGTCCCGGGGCATTATTGGGTCATACCGGTAACTTATAAGGGCATTTTGGTAATTTCGGAAATTGGGTAATTAAAACCCACGAAAATTAGAGTTAAAAATCTGACTTAGTATTAACCCACTAAGCCATTTCCAACCCCAATTTAGGTAGTGGGCTACGGGAGAAGTTAGAAACTTTATAACTTGGCAAAAACCAACCCCACCTCCATTAACACCTTGAGAAGAACTTGTAGAGAGAGAGAGAAAGAGAAGGATTCTGCAGAGAGAGAGAGAAGGCAATTCAACCTTCAAGATTCAACCTCAAATTCAGAGATTCAAATAAGGCAAGTGATTTAATTTCATTTTTATAGAGAATGCTTCTTCCATGCGTAGGAAATTCAATTAAATTGTATTGTTCTTGGGAGTTAATGAAAAACCCATTTAAATTGGAAGTAGAAATTTCATTTTGATGAGGAATCGCATGTAGATTGGTACTTAGATGTTTATTCTGATGATATTATATCTTGGATGAAACAAAAACGGATTTTATTAGGCTCATTGATGATTTATAAATGTTAGGGTTCATGTTCATATAATTTGGGGTAAATAAAGGGATTTGAAGATTTGATGATGTTTAATATGAGTTGGCCCTATATAAACATTTGATTATTACCTATGAATGTTTAGTACGAATTAGGAACCTTAAAATGATGTTGGAACGATTTTTATGTGGGATTAGGAGTGAAGAAAATTGGGAAAAAACGAGATAGGAATTTCTGGGCTCGAATCTGGCCACTCGTTAGAAGACCTGCCCAGGTCGTTCGAACGAGCTCGTTCGAACGAGCTTCTAACGAGTTGACAGTTTGGGTTCTAACGAGAGGGATGTTCGTTCGAAGACTTTCGTTCGAACGAGATCTCGTTAGAAGGCCCAGTTCGTTCGAACGAACTCTCGTTCGAACAGCCTCGTTCGAACGAGACTTCGAACGAGTTGAAAGTTTAGGCTTTTTAGCCTGTTTTGATCCCGAGTGTCCCGTAACCTTGTGTATATGTAGAGATAACCTTCCCTTGATGATTAATTGTTGCATTTGGGATGTTTGGGATATAATGAGGAGTCAAACCTAGAAGTGTAGTTTGAACCTAAGGGAAAATATGAAGTAGGACGTGAGTGTCTATTACGTTGCGAGAACTATTGACGGCCTAATTTATTATATTAACCGGGAGCATATAAATTGTGTAGTATTATATGTCGGTACGAGAATGAGAAGTGTACCACCAATATATTATGGTGATTACTAAGATGTGTGAATACTTAGTAAATGTATTGATTTTATGTGTATGACATACCTACCATACTTGCTATCACGGGAGGTTTACGTTCGCTTAGGGACTTCTAATCCTTGTGTTGCCCGGATTTAGATTGGTTACCTCGATGAGCATAGGTTAGAGAAGGACTTATTGGGATGTTAATAAGTCTGCTGATCGTGGGAGCGCAGGTATGTGCGTGACCGATGTGACTGTGTTCGCCTCCATTATTTGTGATATTGTTATCTGAGAACGATTCCTGAGAGATTCGGAATACGTGATCCTTATGTACGTGATGTACCGGGATGGATAGCAGAGTATGTGTGCACCGCAGCTTAGTCTCGGGGTGCTTGTATTGTATATTTATGATGTGAATAATATACACTAAATAAATGGGAACTTTCATGATTAGTATTGTGAATAATATTATGGTAATGATTTGAGAAAACAAAACGGGTTAACTGATAGTGAATGGTATTTCTAATTGAGAATCTGAGAGTAAGTAAAGCCCTCTATTTATTTGATAACGCTAGAATGTAATATGGGAATCGAGTAGTAAGGGGTAGAACTTATTACGGTTTGGTTAGATATGGATGTCTTATAGATGGGTACGGTACGTTAGGAGTGCACATGTAGTCGAGAGGTGAGAATTTCATGTGAGTGCACGTCCTAACATGTATTTTGCATTTAATGTTTTAATGTTATTAAAACACTTGTTGTTTTTAAATGATTTCCACTTTCGGGCTCTGACCCATTTGCTTTCAAATCTATTTTTGTAAAAACCATTTTAGGTGCCCAGCCACAAGGACACCATGCTTAGGATCCTCATTCAGGTGACGAGCTGTAGTTGTTTATGGAAGTTACAGGACTTTGCTTGTTGACGCTTCATCTATCTTGACTCAATATTCTTCAGTTATCAGTTGTAGGGCATGTCGCCCATTTCTTTTAGAGACATTTCATTTATTTCAGTTATTCAGACTTCTGGCATGTAATTATTCAGGATTCAGACTTGTCGTATTATTTTTCAGTTGTGGGACTGTTGTGAGGAGTTTTCCTCCGGATTTATATTTATGTTGTTGGTTATTCATTACTTCATTATAGTGAATGGTTGTTATTCTTTCATTATTCTTTTACTGCATGTTAATCAGACTTAACTTAAAATTTGGCACTTACTTTTTAAATACTAGGTGGTTAGTAATTATTAAAATGTTTTCGACAGTGATGCTATTAACTGAACCAACTTGGCATTTTGTATTGATTTAATAAAGGAGTAGCTACCCGGTATTTAATTAGTCGGGGTGTCATAGGTGGTATCAGAGCATCAGGTTCTAGTGTCCTTTAGGATCTGTACAGCTTATTATGTTTCCGCTGAGCTTTCTTTGAAGTAGAGCCCTATATTTTAGGACTGTTGTATTCTTTTGTATATGCTACGTTCTTCAGCTATTTTAAGTTTATCACTGCGAGCTTATAAACTTCATTCTTATTTCAGATGCCTCCACGACGTGCACAAAGGATTCTCAGGGATGCAACGCCAGAACCACAGCCCGCACCAGTTCAGGGCACGATGAATGCCGTCGAGGTTGCAGCCATTGTGGCCCAGGCGGTAAATTCCGCACTTGTCGTAGTTTAGCAGGCACCACCTCAGGCGCCGATAGCCGCGCCAGTTCAGGCACATGCATTCCCGTCTGCTTGGGAACGTGTTCGAGATGCTTTTCAGAAAGCACACCCACCGGAGTTCGCAGGTAGCTCCGATGTCGTAGTTTCGAGTCAGTGGAGGAAGGATATTCAGTGGCACTTGAGGATGTATGAGTGCACTGAGGTCCAGAAGTAGATACTAGCTACCTTTAATCTAGTAGGGTCTGCACTGCAGTGGTGGGAGTCTATTACCACCGTGGAGGAGAGAGATACTCTCACTATTCAGGAGTTTTGGGTGCGGTTTGACCGCAAGTACTTTCCGTCGGCTGTTCACACAGAAATGAGGAGGAAGTTGATGAGCCTCAAGCAGGAGGGTAAGACTGTGGCCGAGTATGAGGCCGAATTCACTGATGTTCTGAACATTGTTCCGGATGAGATACCGACGGAGGAGAAGAAGATACAGAAATTTACGGACGGGTTGACATGGAGGATTCGTCAGCACTTGTTAGGGAACCTCTCGTTAGCCACTTATTCTGATGTGGTTAACGCTGCATTGCTCCATTGCCAGGATCACCGCTTTCACATGACTGACGGAAAGAGATCAGGAGAGTCTAGCCATCAGGGCAGGACTGGAGGAAATGGTGCCAGTGGGGCACAATCTATTCAGGGGCATAGGCAGGGTGATCAGGGTACCCAGCAGGGGAATCACAAGAGGTTCAAGTCAGAAAATTTCAGGCACGGACAGGGAGGTTTTCGGCAGGGCCATCAGGGTCCGAACGGCCATCAGCACCAGCAGGGTCAGAATGGTCAACAGCAGTTTCAGCAGGGCCAGCAGGGCCAGTGGAGGAATGGTAACGGCCACCAGGTCCGGGGGCAGCAGGGACAGAGAGGGGGGAACTTTCTAGGGAAGTGTTTCGTTTGTGGCAAGACTGGCCATAAATGCCAAGACTGTCCTGATAGGGGCAGGGCCCCGTAGCAGCAGCAGGGTGCTCGACATGAGCCACAGAGGCCACTTTTTCCACCAGCCCTCCCAGCTCCAGCCCAGGTGCCAGCTCTTCCAGCCATTCCAGCAGTTCCTGTGCAGCAGGGACAGTTACAGTATGGACGTGTCTATAACGTCCACCAGGCAGCAGCTCCGCAGGCACCACCCGCTATTGAGGGTATGTTTCCTATCCATGGTACTATGGGTCGGGTTTTGTTTGATACGGGGGCAACACATTGCTTTATAGCTACACATTTTGCGAAAGCCTTAGGGTTGTTAGCCACAGCAGAGAGCACAGTGACGTGTGTAGACTCACCATTGGGGAGTGGGTCACTTATTTTCTTTATATGCCGGGGAGTAGGGGTAGAGATTGGTAGTTTGGTATTACCTACAGATATGTTAGTATTAGAGATGACCGAGTATGATGCCATTATTGGTATGGATTGGCTTGTTGCGTACCGAGCCATGATTGATTGTTTCAGTAGGAGTATTATCTTTGCCATTCCCGGGCAGGAGATGTTTTTTGTGGCGATGCCTCGTTCCGAGGGAGGATCGTCCACTCATTTGTACTATATAGAGGAGGAGACCTCTAAGGAGGTGGTGATACCACTTGATTCGATTCCGGTTGTTAGAGAGTTTGCCGATGTATTTCAGGATATACCTGGATTACCCCCCGGTCGAGAGATAGACTTTGTCATAAACTTATTACCAGATACGAGACCTATAGCACGCGCACCGTACCGTATGGCTCCAGCTGAGATGAGGGAGTTACGGGATCAGATTGAGCAGTTGTTGGGTCAGGGGTTTATACGGAGGAGTACTTCACCGTGGGGTGCCCCTGTGTTGTTCGTGAAGAAGAGAGATGGTTCACTGAGATTGTGTGTGGACTACCGAGAGTTGAATAAGGTCACAATACGGAATAAGTATTCGTTGCCTCGAATCGATGACCTATTCGACCAGCTGAGAGGAGCTTCTTTCTTCTCAAAGATGTAATACCCCGTATTTTTATGCTATATTAATTTGGGGGTTTTATTAAATTTAATGAGAGTGAATTATTTATTAAAAATCCGGAAATTAATTATGTTATAATTATTAACGTGACTAGAGTTAGTAATTATATAAAATTGTCGAATATTACTAATGAGCATAGTAATATATGATATGGGTTATATTATAGGTCACGAGTGAATGAAATAATAATTTTGAGAATTTTAGTCGGGACGCGCTCGTGTCGCGTCGGGACTAATTATTGAGATATAAAAGTGAATATTTTATAAGTTGTTCGTATGGTCGTTTTGAGTGCGCCAACGCGTCTGGAAGGGTCGAGATAGTCAGAAAATTGTACCCGGGGGTTTAGTTTGGGTCTCGGGATGTTTTTAGGCTTAATTAGTGACCCGGGAGGGCATTTTGGTCATTTTACAAAATAGGGTAATTAAACCCACGAATTTCAGCCATCCTTAGCAGCTATTTAAGTCATCCTTTTAGGGTTAGAACATTCAGAATCCTAGAACGGCCACTGGAGTAGAGAGGAGAGAGCTCTCAAGGTGATTCAAGGCCAAAAACACCACCATTTGCACCACCGTCACCACCAACGCGTAGATCGCGAGGAGGAGAACGCAACCACACCAATATCAGCAGGAAACCAGACCTCTGAAATCCCAGGCAAGTGTTTAACTTGCGTATTTTCGTTGGTGCAATATTCATATTAGTGTAGTAATGATTAGGAGTGTAATCAATGGAAGAAAACCCCAAATTTTGATAGGAATTTGCATGTAGAAAACATTATAACCATATTCTGAAAATAGTATGTGAAGTAGATGATTAACCCACGAATTTTTGATGTTATGTTAGAAGGAAATTCTGGAGAAAACTGATTAGAACAAAAGTTAAGAAAACATTAGGGTTCTTGATGTTTAAATGAGATTTTGGGTTGTTTAACCATGTTTAATGATGGATATACGCATGCTTAACGTTAAAAACATCTGGAAATATGTTATTATGTTTGTAGTAGGAGTTTTTGGACGATTAGTGTTGGGAAATATTGATTTGGGTGAAGAATTTTGGTAAAACCCGTAACTACACTTCTGCAGGATTTCGCAGACCTGCTTGATCGATCGATCGAGCCCCAGACCTCGATCGATCGACCCTTCCTGGCAGACTCTTATTTCCCCTTGTTTAATTAATTGAACATGATTCATCGTGTAATAGCTTTTGGGCTTTATGAATAAAATGTTTTGGGATATAGGAGAGACCAGTAGGGCATATGATTAAGTGTTGATAACTTTATTATGAGATGATAATTGTATTTTAGGGACAATTATTTAAAGGATGAGGAAACTATGTAATTTAAGTGAGAGATTATGTCAAATTCGTACGATAGTGAATAGACGTTTACCTACTGATTTTGCTACTTGGATGGATAGAATCCACGAGTGTCACATAGCTAGTGAGAAAACCCTTCGAGTTAAGGTTAGAGACGAAACCTTATACGTAATCATAATAATGAGAAATTAAGGATAAATGTTGTGACTATGGGTTATGAGAGGAACCTATATTAATATGATGAAATGGGTATATTTATATGATTGTGTGTACATATATTATATACATGTGAAAAACGTACCCGCGCTACTTGCTATCCCTGAGGTTACCGCACTGGGACGATCTTATCCTGTGTTGCTTTATGGGGGATATTGATTCGTACCCTAGAAGATAGAGATCCTAGGTACGGGCTATCAGATTGATAGTCGGACGGTCCTAAGAGACGTGTGGGTATGTACTGACCTCTTGGACTTGGAATCTATGCTTCGCCTCAACGTTGTTTTGTATATGTTAATACAGTTCGAGAGTGATTCCGAACTTGTATTTCCCTTTGTGTGAGCGATACAGGGATTGGATAGCAGAGTATGCCCGCACCATAGTTTAGTTGGGGTGTTGTTATATATATATATTATACGAGTAGTTAATATATATATGAGATTATAAACTTTAAACTGCCTACTGTGATTTGATAAGTAGGACATAGTTGTTGATGCAATAATAAATACTTGTTTTGTGAAAGTATGAGAAGACACTGGGAAACTTTATAATTTAATGAAGCTAAAACGAGAGGAGTGCTACATATTGAAAGTAACCTTTTTAAAACATGTTCATCGTTTGGTTTTGAAAACTTATGAGTAAGTTAAGATAAACTAAATTATTTGGGAAGGTTAGTACGATAGGCGTGCACATTAGAAGAGAGGTGAGAATTTCTCAAGAGAGTGTCGAACTAATATGATTTGCATTGGCCTGTATCAATTTAAATACTTGCTTAACGTATTTTAAAATCAAACACACTTTCGGGCTCTGACCCGTTTCTTTTCCTCTCTCTCTCTCTCTTGTATATATATATGTATATTTTCAGGTGCCCAGCCACAGGGGCGTCTTGCTTAGGATCCCTTGAGAAGGACGAGCTGCAGCTTAGGTGGGAGTTGCAGGTCACTTGAGTAGACGGCTTCTGTTATTGACTCCACTCCTATTATTCTCATTTATTGGGCACGTGTCGCCCTTTTCATCATTTCATTTGTTGTTGGGATTTTGTATTTCTTTTATTTCCAGTATTGTCCTATGGGATTTATTCAGGATGGATTTGTGGTTTTAGTTCCATTTGTTGACATTCGATTGACGAATGTATTATGTTATTTGGTTTATTGTGGTGTGATTCTTTATTGTAGAAATGTTGTTTTAATTAAAATAAATCTTTTTCTTTAATTAAAATTTGGAAAGTTTTGTATGGAAAATGTTTTGACACTTAGCTTAATTATTTAGGGTGTTAAATTGGAAAAATTATTTTTATCGACAGTGATGCTGAGAATGAACCAACTGTTTACCTTGATTTAATTTAATAAAGGAGTGATCGCCCGGTATTTAATTAGGCGGGGTGTCACAAAAGATTGATTTGAGATCGGGATACCATCAGTTGCGTATCAGGGAGGAGGACGTCTCGAAGACTGCGTTCTTATCGAGATATGGTTCTTACGAGTTTCGGGTTATGCCTTTTGGTTTTACCAATGCTCCAGTCGTGTTTATGGACTTGATGAATAGAGTGTTCAGAGATTTCCTAGATCAGTTTGTCATTGTCTTCATTGATGATATTCTGGTTTACTCCCAGACAGAGGAGGAGCACGCCGAGCATTTGAGGCAAGTTTTGCAGACACTACGTCAGAACGAGCTGTATGCAAAATATGAGAAATACGGGTTTTGGCTGAAGGAGGTCCAGTTTTTGGGACATATTATTTCCGACCGGGGGATATCTGTTGATCCGGGGAAAGTATCCACGGTGAGGGAGTGGGGACAGCCCACGACACCGACGGAGATCCGTAGTTTCTTGGGATTAGCAGGATACTACAGGAGGTTCATTCGGGGATTTTTGAAGATAGCAGGTCCTTTGACACATTTGACTCGTAAGGGTGTGCCATTCATCTGGAGTGATGCCTGTCAGTTGGCATTCGATGAATTGAAGGATAAGTTGACCTCAGCACATGTGTTAGCATTGCTGAGACCGGGAGTTGAGTATTTAGTTTACACCGATGCGTCCTTGCAAGGACTTGGAGGTGTATTGTAGCAGGAGAGTCAGGCCATTGCTTATGCATCCCGTAAGCTAAAGCCTCACTAGAGGAATTACCCCACTCATGACCTGGAGTTGGCGGCAGTTGTATTTGCCCTTCGTATTTGGAGACATTACCTTTTGGGGGAGAAATTTTGATTGTTCACGGACCACAAGTCCCTACAGTACCTATTCACGCAGAAGGAGTTGAATATGCGGCAACGGAGGTGGCTTGAGTTCGTGAAGGATTATCAGTTCGATATCCAATACCACCCGGGGAAGGCTAACGTGGTAGCAGACGCGTTGAGCCGCAGACCTGTTGATGAGGTGGCAGGGGTGTGGAAGTCCAAGTGGAAAGAATTGGGACACCAGGATGCAGTGGCCCGATCATTCATGTCGGTAATGACTGTTACACCGCAGATTGTCACGAGAGTGGTAAAGGCACAAGCAGATGACTCGTTCTGTCAGGAGCTGATAGTTCGATTACTAGCTGAGGGAGCTGAATCCTATACCGTTAGCTCAGACGGGGGATTACGCTTCAATGGGAGATTGGTAGTTCCGGAAGGAGAGGAATTGCGGCACGCGGTGATGGCAGAGTCGCACGGCTCACGGTTCGCGGTACATCCCGGTGGGGACAAAATGTACCAAGACATGAGACGACAGTATTGGTGGAGCGGGATGAAGAGAGATATTGCCGTGTTTGTTTCTAAATGCGCCACTTGTCAGCTTGTAAAAGTGGATCATCAGATACCGGCAGGACTTCTACAGCCATTGGAGGTCCCGATGTGGATGTGGGAGAGCATATCCCTGGACTTTATCACGGGGTTACCTACGTCACAGAGAGGTCACGACTCCATTTGGGTAATTGTGGATAGGCTGACCAAAGTCGCTCATTTCCTACCCGTAAGGACAGACTACACTACGGGACAGTATGCCCAGCTCTTTATTTCATAGATAGTGAGACTTCACGGTGTGCCCTTAAATATCGTGTCTGACCGAGACAAGATATTTGTTTCACAGTTTTGGGAGAGTTTTCAGGAGGCCATGGGCACGGAATTGCGGTTGAGTACGGCGTATCACCCGCAGACCGATGGGCAAACGGAGCGTACAAACCAGATGTTGGAGGACATGCTACGTATGAGTATCATTTATTTTGGGGGTGGATGGGAACAGTATCTTCCACTGGTAGAGTTTGCTTACAACAACTCCTACCTGTTCACCATTGGCATGGCTCCATTTGAGGCGTTGTACGGTAGACCTTGTCGTTCCCCAGCATGTTGGTTGGAGGTGGGGGACAACAAACTACTAGGGCCGGAAGTGATTCAGGATACTTCGGCAAGGATAGAATTGATTCGGAGTCGCATTCGGGTAGCTCAGGACAGGCAGAAGAGCTATGCTGATGCGAAGAGGTTCTTCAGAGAGTTCCAAGTGGGGGACCAGGTTTTGCTCAGAGTATCTCCTATGAAGGGGATTATGCGTTTCGGGAAGAAAGGGAAGTTGGGACCGAGATATGTGGGACCATTTCCTATTATTGAGCGGATTGGACCGGTTGCGTATAGACTTGGATTACCGGAGCATTTGCATCGGATTCACGATGTATTTCTTATTTCCTCGCTAAGGAAATATCTTAGAGACGATTTGGCTCATTCTCACATTGCTTTGGAGGACATCGATCTCCAGCCTGATAGCTCCTACGAGGAGGGGCCGATTGCTATTTTGGACCGAAGTGAGCGGAAACTGCGGTCAAAGATAGTCCCGTTACTGCGTGTTCAGTGGCGACATCATAATGTTGAGGAGTCCATATGGGAGCGCGAGGATGAGATGCGCGAACGTTATCCAGAGTTGTTCTTACCAGGTACTTTCTAGTTTCGAATTTCGGGACGAAATTCAGTTATTAGGGGGGAAGTATGTAATACCCCGTATTTTTGTGATATTTATTTATGGGATTAATTAAATGCGTATTAATTGGAAATTAATCCGGATTAAAATACTAGCGAGATGCGAGTTGGTATTTGAATATAATGTGCATATATGATTATATATGATTATTGAAGTATGAAATTTGTCGTGAGATTGAAATACGGCAAGTTGGAAAATTTTATTGAGACGCGTGTGACAGTCGCGTCAGGAATATAATTATTTGAATTAAAAAGTGAATTTTATTTTTATCACCCGTATGGTCATTTTGAGTGCGCCAACGTGTTCGGAATGGTCGAAATAGTCAGAAAACACTAGCCGGGGGTTAAGTTTGGGTCCCGGGGCATTATTGGGTCATACCGGTAACTTATAAGGGCATTTTGGTAATTTCGGAAATTGGGTAATTAAAACCCACGAAAATTAGAGTTAAAAATCTGACTTAGTATTAACCCACTAAGCCATTTCCAACCCCAATTTAGGTAGTGGGCTACGGGAGAAGTTAGAAACTTTATAACTTGGCAAAAACCAACCCCACCTCCATTAACACCTTGAGAAGAACTTTTAGAGAGAGAGAGAAAGAGAAGGATTCTGCAGAGAGAGAGAGAAGGCAATTCAACCTTCAAGATTCAACCTCAAATTCAGAGATTCAAATAAGGCAAGTGATTTAATTTCTTTTTTATAGAGAATGCTTCTTCCATGCGTAGGAAATTCAATTAAATTGTATTGTTCTTGGGAGTTAATGAAAAACCCATTTAAATTGGAAGTAGAAATTTCATTTTGATGAGGAATCGCATGTAGATTGGTACTTAGATGTTTATTCTGATGATATTATATCTTGGATGAAACAAAAACGGATTTTATTAGGCTCATTGATGATTTATAAATGTTAGGGTTCATGTTCATATAATTTGGGGATAAATAAAGGGATTTGAAGATTTGATGATGTTTAATATGAGTTGGCCCTATATAAACATTTGATTATGACCTATGAATGTTTAGTACGAATTAGGAACCTTAAAATGATGTTGGAACGATTTTTATGTGGGATTAGGAGTGAAGAAAATTGGGAAAAAATGAGATAGGAATTTCTGGGCTCGAATCTGGCCACTCGTTAGAAGACCTGCCCAGGTCGTTCAAACGAGCTCGTTCGAACGAGCTACTAACGAGTTGACAGTTTGGGTTCTAACGAGAGGGATGTTCGTTCGAAGACTTTCGTTCGAACGAGATCTCGTTAGAAGGCCCAGTTCGTTCGAACGAACTCTCGTTCGAACAGCCTCGTTCGAACGAGACTTCGAACGAGTTGACAGTTTAGGCTTTTTAGCCTGTTTTGATCCCGAGTGTCCCGTAACCTAGTGTATATGTAGAGATAACCTTCCCTTGATGATTAATTGTTGCATTTGGGATGTTTGGGATATAATGAGGAGTCAAACTTAGAAGTGTAGTTTGAACCTAAGGGAAAATATGAAGTAGGACGTGAGTGTCTATTACGTTGCGAGAACTATTGACGGCCTAATTTATTATATTAACCGGGAACATATAAATTGTGTAGTATTATATGTCGGTACGAGAATGAGAAGTGTACCACCAATATATTATGGTGATTACTAAGATGTGTGAATACTTTGTATATGTATTGATTTTATGTGTATGACATACCTACCATACTTGCTATCACGGGAGGTTTACGTTCGCTTAGGGACTTCTAATCCTTGCATTGCTCGGATTTAGATTGGTTACCTCGATGAGAATAGGTCAGAGAAGGACTTATTGGGATGTTAATAAGTCTGCTGATCGTGGGAGCGCAGGTATGTGCGTGACCCATGTGATGTGACTGTGTTCGCCTCCATTATTTGTGATGTTGTTATCTGAGAACGATTCCTGAGAGATTCGGAATACGTGATCCTTATGTACGTGATGTACCGGGATGGATAGCAGAGTATGTGTGCACCGCAGCTTAGTCTCGGGGTGCTTGTATTGTATATTTATGATGTGAATAATATACACTAAATAAATGGGAACTTTCATGATTAGTATTGTGAATAATATTATGGTAATGATTTGAGAAAACAAAACGGGTTAACTGATAGTGAATGGTATTTCTAATTGAGAATCTGAGAGTAAGTAAAGCCCTCTATTTATTTGATAACGCTAGAATGTAATATGGGAATCGAGTAGTAAGGGGTAGAACTTATTACGGTTTGGTTAGATATGGATGTCTTATAGATGGGTACGGTACGTTAGGAGTGCACATGTAGTCGAGAGGTGAGAATTTCATGTGAGTGCACGTCCTAACATGTATTTTGCATTTAATGTTTTAATGTTATTAAAACACTTGCTGTTTTTAAAATGATTTCCACTTTCGGGCTCTGACCCATTTGCTTTCAAATCTATTTTTGTAAAAACCATTTTAGGTGCCCAGCCACAAGGACACCATGCTTAGGATCCTCATTCAGGTGACGAGTTGTAGCTGTTTATGGAAGTTACAGGACTTTGCTTGTAGACGCTTCATCTATCTTGACTCGATATTCTTCAGTTATCAGTTGTAGGGCATGTCGCCCATTGCTTTTAGAGACATTTCATTTATTTCAGTTATTCAGAATTCAGGCATGTAATTATTCAGGATTCAGACTTGTCGTATTATTTTTCAGTTGTGGGACTGTTGTGAGGAGTTTTCCTCCGGATTTATATTTATGTTGTTGGTTATTCGTTACTTCATTATAGTGAATGGTTGTTATTCTTTCATTATTCTTTTACTGCATGTTAATCAGACTTAACTTAAAATTTGGCACTTACTTTTTAAATACTAGGTGGTTAGTAATTATTAAAATGTTTTCGACAGTGATGCTATTAAATGAACCAACTTGGCATTTTGTATTGATTTAATAAAGGAGTAGCTACCCGGTATTTAATTAGTCGGGGTGTCACACTTAGTAAGTTAAGAGGAACGGAAAAATGCAAAGACAAAGTAAAAAGTAAGGTTGTTACGAAAAGGATACCATTAACAGAAGTAAAAATTAAGGCTACGCATGAACCAAAAGGGAAGAAAAAAGGAAGAATAAATATACGAATGTAAGGATTGAAATGTTAGGATTTTTTTTTTTGTTGAGTTGTGATAAACTGTGTCAGTTTGTGATACAATGAATGATTTAGGAGAATTTTATCAACCATGTGTTAAACAATTGTTATTTTGGTTAATGATAGTCGGTGATGAATTTTTTTTATCTTGGCTAAAATTTATAATAATGAATATTAATTAATGTCTTTCCTAAATATTATAGAGAATTATAATTTACAAATGACCTGTTTAAAACTAAAATTTCTTAAACTTGACTAAGACTTTCCATGTGCAATATGAATTTTAAACAATGACTTTTTTAAACTTGAACAAAACTTATTGCATAAAATATGAGTGTTTTAAACATACACAGTTGCAATGTGTATTGTATAGTAAATTGTGAAAACAAATGTATTTTCAAGTATAAAGATTTTGTATGAGAGCAATCCAATTTATATATGATGACACTTCATTATCTTTTCTTTAATGTCCTTGGGATGAAAAAATGCATTAAAGACAAGTTGATACCATCACCAAGATTGTACCAACTAAGCAACTAAAACCTTAAGAAAAGCACCACCTCAATGAAGAAGGCATGTAACAAAGTAGGAAAAAGTCAAGATATCATCATATCCACAATACCCATATAAGTCATGATTTCATTCCCTTAAATAAGTTCATAACCCTAGATATAAAATCAAGATCCATGTCAACGAAATGGATACTTAGCACAATCAAAAGTTCACTCAATGCATGACAAGTTCAACCAATTAAGTCAGTGCACCCCCATTCAAAGAATATCACCTTCAAAGAACAATAAACATAATCTCATCTTCCATTCATGAAAAATATCAATCAAATGTCATAATCACAAGAATCAAATAAGGGAATAGTCATGAGTTCTATGCATTCAAATAAAGTGATCTAACTCTAAAAGACCCTCTTAGATTTTTGAATGAATAGGGAATGATTGTAATAATATAAATGAACTCGTATGATCATGTAATATATCAAGACAATTAACCATACCTTTTCTAAAACTAGGATAAAATCAAATTCGCACGAACATTGAGTCAGGAACAGTTTAAATCGACTTAAATTAACTATCCTGATTTGCCATAATTTTTTATAAAAGCATAGATTAGTCACGTTTAATGCATTTCAAACCCCGTATATTTACGGATTCTGGCGTTCCCGTGCACGTTATTCCCGGAACTTATGCTCATTTATTATATAACCCCTATTTTCATCATCATATATATATATATATTGTGTGTGGTCTATTTGAGCTTTTATAGGTGTCAGAAGTGCAAGGCTTGAAGTTTGGTTGAATCATGGGAAAGTTTCGTTGACAGTCGCAACGTCGGGGGCATTTTAGTAAATTCAACGCTCGAGTTTTAATCATGAACTTCTCACAGAAATTGAAGCTCTTTGAGTCATTTTTGCATGGCCTCCGACGGTGCATTAATTTGAGTTATAACGAAGAAGTTAAGGAAGATTATTTGGAGTGATAGCCTAAATAAACCACACCAACCCCTTCCTCATTTTGCAAGCAGGTCCAAATCGATTCGGGTCTCTAGCCGAATCGATTATTTTAGGTCCAGTGCGAAGGAAATCATATGCGAATCGATTCAGGTATCAAACTGAATCGATTTTCCCCTATTTCATTGTATTTACAAGTTTGCCATTTTTAGATTTTTGGGGTATATCCCTTTGTTTTCTCCTCTTATAAAGGATCATATTTTTTTAGAAACTTTCTAAGTTTAGAAACTCTCTTTATCTCTCCTATGTCAAAGACTTTTATGGTTCTCTTTCTTTTTTTAAGCATTGAATACATAAATATAGTTAGATTGATTGCATTACTTGCTCACCTACTTCATCTTTGTTTGTTCTAGTTGCTTTAACTTACGTTTATTGATCTCTCTTATGATGGTTAATATATAAATAGATGGGTTCTTCATTTATGATGTTCTCTTGCATGTTGTACTTAGTTTCTATCATGAGCGGCTAGTCCTATAGGTTGGGGATCATGCTTGAGCTTCATAGTTCGGATTTGGTTTATAATTATTATAATGGAACTTCATGTGTTGGTATTAGAGTATCCCAATTTCTTAACTTCTCTTGTCTTGTAAGGGTAGTATTTGAAGCTTTACTTCAACCCCAACCCATTTAGCACCATAACTAATTAACCCCTAATCCTCCAATTATGAGTTTGGTCTCCACATGGTTGATGTTTGGACTCAATTAGTTATGATTGATTAAAACTAATTTGAACCAAGTCTCATCATCTTCTTAGCGAATACAAGGTGGGAGAATGATCATCAATCCCTTTTATCTCTCGAAATCAAGCGTTTATTAGATTGTTTCATTGTTTTGTTATTGTCAACTCTTTCACTATTAATTAAACACGTGTTAGGATAGCAGTTAATTAATCTTACCACTTCAAACAACAAACCATAGTTTACACTTTCCATTTGTGACGTATATCGAACACCTTATATCCTATCTCCGTTCTCTTAGGAGAGTTCAGCCCCTATGGAATACAATCTCGGACTTGATCGGTTACTACTTGTTGCGAATGATTTACACTTTAATCACACACATTTTTAGAGCATCAAGTTTTTGGCGTCGTTGCCGGGGGCTTGCAACAAATTTAGGTTATATGACGTTCTCTATACACTTTTTTTGTTTCTGAAACTAATCCAAAACCCTCATAAATAAAAGATTTGAGCGATAGCAATTCAAATACCATAGTAGAATCCCCGTCGTCTAACGAACATTATGATTATTGGAGACCATATCCTACCCCGTCTACCTCCTCACATTCTGGAGCCCGCTCTAATTCCACCACATTGGGTGATAATCAAAGCGAACACGGTAGCCGAGGAAAGGTTGAGACTCCATATCGGCCAATGAGAGATTACTTACAAGCATCATTTTTCCATACAACGCTGTGCAATTCCATTTTCAAATTGGGATGATGAAGTTACTACCCACATACCACGGCATGGAAAGTGAACAACTGTACTTACTTGGGAGTTTGAGTAACTGTGAGCTACCTTTAGCGATAAAAAATTTCCACTTGATGTTACACGACTCAGACTCTTTCCATTCTCTCTTAAAAACAAAGCTAAATCTTAGCTTTAGTCCTTGGCTCCAAATTCTATAGGGAGTTGGAGGACATGCAAGTCCAATTTTTGAATTAGTTCTTCCCCTACCCACTGCACCAACTCCCTCAAGGTCCAAATTCAAACCTTTTCCTAAAGCAAGAGTGAGTCCTTTGAGAGATGTTGGGAGATATTTAATGAGCTATTTAGTAAGTGCCCCCACCACGATTTTGAAAAATGGAAACTCGTATTCTTTTACCACATTGGGCTTTCACTCAATGCTAAATAAATGGTGGAGACCATGTGCTCCAGAGAATTATTTGGCTTAGATACGGATAATTTTGAGGCACACTTCAAATATTATGCCGAAACCACTCAAGCATAGGACACTTCGGACCCATCCAAAGCCAATTCGTGATCTTCTAATATGACTGCCTCTAGCCATGGGATACATCACCTCGCCGATGGGATGATATGTCAATGGGAGTCGCCCAACTAGCAAAGAGAGTTGAGGCAATGGACATAAAAAGTTGTGATCCCATCATCATAACTCATTATCGCATTGAGGAGATTGTGTTATTTATGATATCGAAGATCACTCTACTAAGTATTGTTAAACAATCCCAGCCTATAAAGTAATGCTTCACGATCAAGCCTATGAAATGGCCACTTATAAAAAGAAATTCATAACCCTCTTGGAGAAGGATACAATCATTTTTGGAGAACCACCCCAATTTCTCCTATGGTCAACCCCAACAAGCTCTAAATACCCCTCATGTGAATTATCACAGTCCACCCCCACCTCCAAATTACAAACGACCGTACTTGCAACCTCATCTTCTCCTAGTGCACATGCAAGGTCCCTCATCGGGACCTTCTCCGTTGGTTATACCTCCCTACACACATCCAAATAATAAAAACCTTGAAGATACTTTTCAAGATTTTATGAGTGCTCAACAAGTGGTGAACAATCAAAACGTGCAAATCTTACGATACTCAAATCTTCAATCTCTAAGTTGACCACCTCATTGAGCGTTAAAGAAAAGGGTAAGTTTCCTTCACAACCTCAAAGGCCCTTTCGATAAAATAGTGTGAATACTGATGGCTCTAATCCCCCTCCTGATCAATCGAAGGCTATTACCGTTCTAAGGAGCGAGAAAGTCATCGATAAGTCTATCCCTCCCCCACTTCCAATCACTAAGGAAGTCTCGCCCGACCCGATAGTGGTCGAAGATTCTTCCCCAAAAGAGAGTGAAAAGGAGCCTAGAGTAGAGATGGAGGTAGTTGTGAAACGCCACATACCCCCTCCTTATCCGCAAAGGGTTGTAGCTCCAAAAAGCAACGTTAGTAATGCCGATGTCTTAGAGATGTTCAAGCAAGTTAAAATCAACATCCACCTCCTAGATGCGATAAAGCAAGTTACCACCTATTCCAAGTTACCCAAGGACTTGATTACGGTGAAGCGGTAACTATTTGTGAAGAAGAAGGAATTTTTTGCTCAAAATGTGAGCTTTATCATCCAATCATATCCACCCCCCAAATATAAGGACCCCGAATGTCCCACCATCTCATGTGTGATCGAGAACTTTAAATTGAGAAAGTATTGATTGATTTAGGCGCGAGTGTCAATTTTCTACCATACTCGTGTATGAACAAATTGGCCTAGGCGACCTCAAACCCACCAAAATCACTCTTCAATTAGCAGATCACTCTGTTAAGGTTCTGAGAGGGGTAGTAGAAGACATCATCATTCAAGTTGATAAATTATACTTCCCGGTGGATTTTGTGGTGTGGGATACTCATCACATTTCTCCCAATAGTAACCACATCCCCATTATCCTCGATCGGCCTTTTCTAGCAAACTCCAATGCCTTAATTAGTGCTAGAAATGGGAAAATGAATCTCACCTTTGGGAACATGACCTTACGGCTTAACATATTTAATATTGTTAAGTAAATGAGTGACGATGAGGAGATACATGATATTATCCTCATAGAGGAGATTACCCAAGAGCACTTCGATGTCAATTATTGTGCGGACTCTCCTAAGGCATGTTTGGTAAACTCACTTAACTTAGAGAATGATTATTCCCCTTATGATCATGAAGTAAATCTTGTGAGTTCGATGTTGGATGAGGAAGAGAGAGTAGAGGAGGTTAGTTGGTGTTCAAATTTTGAGGACTTACCCCCGCGTGATTCTTATGAGGTACCCTTATATGTGCGATTCCCAAAGCTTGATATAAAGAAATTTCCATTTGACATTAAATATGTGCATTTGGGTGAGAATGAGACAAATCACATCATTGTCTCATCTCGCCTCGATGAGGGCTAAGAAGGCCAATTTATGAACTTGTTAAAAGGGCACAAAAGTGCCTTTGAGTTTACAATAGTGGATCTAAAGGGAGTGAGCCCATTGATATGCACTCACAAGATACGCCTAGAGGAGGTCCCCAAACCCACTCGGGAAATGCAACGAAGGTTAAATCTCATAATAAAGGAGGTGGTTAGGGGCCGATGTCATTAACTTATTAGATGCAAATATCATTTACCCGATATCGAATAGTAAGTGGGTGAGTCCAATTCAAGTGGTTCCCAAGAAATGGAGAATGGCCATTGTCAAAAATACGAAGGGTGAATTGATCTCGAAATGCACCACCATCGGATGGTGCATGTGCATTGACTACCGAAAGCTCAATGCCGTGACTAAAAAGGATCACTTCCCCCTATCATTTATTGACCAATGCTTGAGAGAGTATCGGGCCACCCATATTATTTCTTTCTCTATGGTTATTCAAGATATAACCAAATCGAGCTCGATATCCAAGACCAATACAAGACCACCTTCACATGACCTTTTGGCACATCTTCCTATGAAAGGATGTCCTTCGGGTTATCCTTTGGGTTCTGTAATGCATTGTCTGCATTCCAAAGGTGCATATTGAGCATGTTTATCTATATGGTAGAACGAGGGTTGGAGGTATTCATGGATGACTTTAGCGTCTTTGGCAGCTCCTTTGACTATTTCCTCTCCATTGTTGAGAGGGTCTTGTCTAGATGCATCGAGAAAAATCTCGTCTTAAATTGGGAAAAGTGCCATTTATGGTCACCAAAGGGATTGTTCTCGGGCATTGTAGACACCCCATTCTGTTACCCCCTAACTCTCCTTAGGTCCCTAGTACCTCCCCTCATCACTACAAACCCAGGCCATACCCCGAGTACTGACCTATAAGCCATCGGGCACTCCCAGTCTTCGTTTGACCAAAATGTCAAACTCTTCAGCTCGACTGAGGCTGAATGAATCTTCGAAGGGCACTGAATCCCCTTTCCAATGGTCCATCCCGTGCGCGATTCTGACTTACCATGCGAACGAACGATCCGTTTGCGTCCGAAACTTGATCCAAAGGCCACCGGGCACCCTCGGGCTCTGTTCGACCTAAGTCAACTCTACAGCTCGACCAAGGCTAAATGAATCTTCTAGGGGAACTGAATCTCCTTTCCAATGGTCCGCTTCTGCACGATTCTGACTTACCATACGGACGAACAATCCGTTTGACTCTAAGAGGTCACCGAATGGTTCTAGGGACCGGTTGACCAAAGTCAGCTCCCCAAACTGCATCAAACTCTTTGGAATATCGAAGTACGTCTCCTAACCTTTCCAACGATCCACCCCATGTGCGATTCGGACTTACCATGCGGACGAACGATCCGTTTGCGTTCGAACGATTCCCCTTCCAATGGTCTGACAAACGCTTCTGAGCCATATTTGACCCAAAGTCAACTCCTGAACCCAGGAGCGGTCCAAAGGACTTTCAAAGGTATTTAAATTACCTTTCCAACGGTCTACCCCATGCGTAATTTTGACCAATGGTTTGCGTTCGGCAACCAAATTTTCGAAAAGGCCTGAAACACATTGCCAACTGGAAGGTTCCAGACCCTGCCTATCGGCAGGTGCCGATAGGCAGGACCAGGTCTATGCCGATCGACAGTGACCTGGGCCTATAAAAGGAGGCCCTCACCTTATTTGCAAAGGGAGCCCAGATCTGATAAGAATCGCTCTCAGCGAATCTAAAAAACCTCTCTCGAAGCAGCGCGATTTCAACTTCCAAATCCCTTTCTAACTTCCACTTTTCATCATCCTTTTCATCAAACTTGGTGAATTAGCCACTCTCCATCATCATCCAAGTGCGAGGGCTGCTCTCCAACTTTCAAGATCAAGCTTAAGATCTTCAAGAAGGTCCAACTTTCTCTTAAATTCTCAATAACTTGTTTTACTACTTTGCAATTTTGTTATCTCATCTCACACATCCTAATATACTTTTTATTTAGTATTATTGCACATCTCTTATTTTCATATAAATAAAAAACCCAAAAAACAAGAAAAAGAGGGTTTTCTCATAAATTCCAAATAGGGATTCTCATACTTTTCTCACCACTAAAACACTTTTTTCTACACACACACACACTCACAAATAAGAGATTCCCCATTTGGACTTATGGGATAAACCCCACCCCTCATTTTGTATGCGAACTACGTGGACTTTGATGCCTTTATAGGCTACGTAGGTGTCTCGGGGTAAAACACGATACTCGAGTCCTATTCTCACTTTCTCTCTCATTTTCTATCTTCTCTAAATCCAATTTCCTTATATTCTATATACTTGTTCTAAGTGGCGTATTACTCTGTATGCGTTATCGTTTTCTTATAACGATCAACGTAAGAGTAATCGCGTAAATCTTATTTTCCAATATTATTTTTATACTTTCCTACGGGTGACTTGCTTTATCTCTTCCATGATACAAGTCGAGGATTCCTATCTCCACCATATATATACACATGCACACATATCATGGGGAAAATAAAGGAAAATAGCAAACATCCATGAGAGACCGAAAGGGCGGAATGGGTGTCTAACACCTTCCCATTTCATAACTTAGCCTCCGAACCCTTCTCGAAGCATTTTGGTTTCGCATGCACCAGTATGTCTTTAGATGCCATCCTTCTGGATGGCTTCCCTTTTTTTTCTTTTGTCTGTTTTGAGTAAAATAGACTGGCGACTCTGAATCTCTCTACATTTTTACACCTCATCTCAAATGACGTCGGTCGAAGCGCTCCTGAGAGGGGAGCGCGGGACTCGAAGGATCCTCCCTTCACACGCCCGCCTGCGCGGCGAGGATCGGGGATGGCCACAGTGGTGATTCCACAAGGGAATTGTATATTTTGAGGGATTGACTCTATTTGCATGGATGTTATATTTGTTTATATTTCCCCTATATCTACATGTTCCCCTTTTCCATGTGTATCCCATGCTTATGTTGTTCACCCACTTGTAGAAAATTCTCCATGTACACTTCACATCACGTGAACCTAGGATCACATATATCTACATGTTGCACGCATCACCCATCCATAATTGGTGTACCTTTGGTACTTGTACTTTTCTCCCTGTTTGGCATAATCAAGAAATGCATTCTCATCATAAGATACTAATAAGAGATTCATGTCTGATTCACACGACATCACCAAAGAGCATTGTTATTGACCAAATTTTCCCAATAAATGGAGGGTCAATTCGTGATGGGCGCTGGTCTGGTAGGTCATAGTTAGCCTAAGCGATATGACTCTCACCTTACATTGGCCAAGTACCTTCGACATGTATCGAACGGTTCCCCCGCATTGTGCCGCTTGACCGAAGTCATGACGGGAGGTATATCGCATGGAATTCGTTCATGTACGCTGAGTATATCGAATTCTCTCTCACACGTACCGTCCCCATAAGGTATATAGTGAGGCAATTCACGTACACTCAGGTATATCAAATGTCTTATCCACACGTACTGATTGCCCGCAAGAGCAAGACGTATATCGTGTAAGTCACGCCAAAGTGGGGAACCTATTCCGATTCACCCAACCAATTGCATACCTATAACACCCCTCCTAATTAAAAACCAGGTGGCCAGTCCCATACCAAATTAAAACAGCATATACAGTTGGCTCATTCTCAGCATCACTGTCGAAAACATTTACTAATCACCTGATACCCAATTAAGTTGGTGTTAAAAACTTTCCAAATTTTAATTCAACAAAATCCATTTTTAGTTTACGAATAACACTACACATTTATTCTACAACATAATAACCGAACAGATAACACAAAAGAATTTAAATGCAATTGGAATAAACATTCCCACATAATAATCCAATACCATAATCCCAACAATAATAAATGTATTAAAATGACACAAGTACAAGAGTATTTGACTTAGATAGAAAAGAGATAATTGAGTTCCTTTGGGCGACATGCCCTAACTAAGAGAATACTGTGAATCAAAAGAAGATAGGCATCTAATCAATACTCCATAGATCCATAGCTGGTCAAAATCGACTAAGGTTGGCATCCTTGCTGTTGGACACCTGATATAGAAGATACAATAGAAAAGAGAATATGCAAGGAAACGGGTCAGAGCCCAATGTGAAAATAATTTTTAAAATAGCAAG
Organism: Sambucus nigra; assembly: GCA_949130495.1. Lineage (NCBI taxonomy): Eukaryota > Viridiplantae > Streptophyta > Magnoliopsida > Dipsacales > Adoxaceae > Sambucus > Sambucus nigra. The sequence goes on from OX422218.1 coordinate 155,343,444, forward strand.
TATTTAAATCGATCGACCTCCCCAGAATCCTTGAAGTTATTTCTTTTTAATGCTTGATCTTATCCCAAACCTTTTGTAGATCTTTGGTGATTATTAATTGGATATTATGGGACTTAGAGAAGATTAGTAAGCCCTAGATAAGATTTGAACTAATTTGATTGGGATTTAATTGATTAGAATAATGATAATTAAATTAAAGGAATTTCAGTTACTAGATTCATTTGTTGGATTCTAATTGGTATGAATGAGGCTTTAAGATAGGAACAGTAGGGGTGATTGAATATAACACCTGAGTATCCTTAAGTTTACAAGAGGGTTTAATCCTAAGTGAAAGAAGATGTGTTTATAAGAGATTTGAAACTATCGGTTTTAACCCTAATTAAAGGGAGAGTGTAATTCGTAGTACTTCGGGAAAGATGACGATATGGACCAGTAGGGTATTAGTGACTTCTTACTGAATAAATATATTGAGGAAAAACCTGTTTGAACCTTTAGTAATGAGTGAGGCTCAGGAATAATTAAATTAATAAGTGAAGTCATAATATTTTAATACGTAGGATTTAAAGAGATATAATGCTATGTATGGGAAGTATCTTAGGGTAGTGTGATTACCTTGTTGATATTATATTATAGGTAGATGATAATGCCTATTTGATTGATTGATGATTTATGTGTATGACATACCTAGCTTACTTGCTATCGAAAGGAGGTTTACGCGTGAGGGCAGTCATACACGCACTTTAGATTGCCGGTTTCAACCCGAAACTCTGCCAAAATTCTGAGTCGGCCTGCCGCCCAAATTTTCGTGCATTTTTAAAATGGGACCCTGTCCATGAGCCTGTTACAAGTCCATCCGTAGATTTGCATATATTAAAGATCCCACTTTTCCAGGTTCGGGTCCCGTCCGGCATTGCATTTAGGAGAATTAAATAAAAGTGAGAACATAATAATCATAATAATCATGTTGAGTTCCGTATCCAAAAACATTTATCCCTTCTTTATCAAAAATCCAAAAACATTTCTCCCTTATTTATCAAAAATCCAAAAATATTTTCTTCCCTTTTTCTCCAAAAATAAATCCCATTCTACGCCTTCTCAGGTCGATTGTAAGCCCTTGGCCTGGCGCCCTATTGGCTTCGGCCTTTAGTCAAATCACCCTGAAGTTTCATCCGTTCCTCTACTACTTCTTTCGAGTCCGGAATCTATCCACTTTCTATGGAGAATACAGATCAAGTTCCAGTCATACAGCCGGATCTGACGGCGTCCTAGCTCAGCTCGTGTCCAAGATTGACAACCACCAAACTGAGGTTAGAAAGATGCACCGAAACCAAGTTCCTATTCCTCAAGAGCCCTAGGCCCTATTCCCTCGTGCTATGGGTCCGCCCGAGCCTATCTGGGTTCATGAAGAATATCAACACGCTCCATGTGCCCCTCCTGTCAATGGGCCACCACCTACCCAACTTCCGATGCCAAACATTGTCCAGCCTGTGGCTAACCTGCCTATGGTCGTTGATCCAAAAGAGGAAGAGTTGAATAAAGTCAAAGAGGATCTCAAGATGCTCACCAAAAAGTTCGACGAAGTCAGAATCTCTGGGAATTACATAGACTACACCCACGTGTCTCCTTATCCTAAAGCGAGGTTACCTGAGAAGTTCAAGATGCCAAATATCGAGAAGTTCGGAGGGAGTGGACCACCAATTGTTCATCTTCGCAGTTATCATCGTTCCATGACTCTACTAGGGGCTTCTGAAGAAGTGATGGCCCAATTGTTTCAATAAACTTTGAAGGATAGTGCCCTTCAATGGTTTTTGTCTCTCGAGGAATCCAGAATCCGTAGCTGGGAGGATGTATCCCGAGAATTCATGTCATAGTACAAATACAACGAAGAACTTGAGGTCACCCGTCGTGATTTAGAGCTGCTCAAATAGAATCCTGGGGAATCAGTCAGTAACTTCATAACCCAATGGAGGGAACAGGAAGCTACCATGACCAATCGACCATCTGAGGAAGAACATGTCAACATAGTGAAGAAGAATTTCTTGCCCCATGTCCGATTGATGATGGGAAGATAATAATACCCCCACTTCCGATCTCTCAGAGAAGCAGGAGTAGAAATTGAGGAAAGCCTTGTTAAAACAGAGGTTGAACCGAAAAAGGTGTCTGGACAGTTCATCCCTAGAAAGTATGACAAGCTTGCCAGTGCTACAGTCTCAACCATCAACAACATCTCTCAACCAACCACATCATGGGCACCAGAAAGTCGCCTTGCCCCCATCCGAAGGGAATACACTGAGCTCCATGCTCCCCTCTCCAAAGTTTACCAATCCTTGTTAAGTCGAAACCTCATCAAACCCTTGGATCCTCGTCCATTGATAAATCCCCTCCCAAGAAACTTTAAGGCCGATGCGCATTGCGCCTTTCACCAAACTGCTGGCCATACCACTGACCAATGCTTTCACCTCCGAAACATAATCCGAGATCTCATTGACCAGGGTACCATTGCCCCACCAGCCAATCCTAAGCCAAACACTACTCATAATCCACTCCCAAATCATACCAATGCCATCTTCTTAGAAGAAAACCCAGATTTTGATCCCTCAACTCAAATCACATCCATATACTCTCCTAAATATCTTCAAATTTGCCCATATTTCCTCCTACACCCTACTAGCCTCGTTGATCAGGCACTGTCACTCCTTACCAGAGCATGCATCACTGTCCGAACCCGTTCTGAAAATGGCAATATGGAATTGTCAGAGGTGTTAAACCAACTCCTAGAGTTCGAGCTGAAATTGCCTTCACAAATGGTCATCGATTGCCAAAGGTTCAGTACACTGTTCTTGGAAGCACGAAAATGGGCCCGAGATTCAGACAAGTGGGTGGTACCGACCGATGAAGTCAGCCTAGATGATGTTGTCCAGATTATGGCAGAATTATTCGGGCAAACTAACAGCATTTGTAGTATCACCGGATTACTTGACATTTTGAAGCTACAAGGGCACTTGGTCCCTTCAACCATACATATCCCCACAGAATGGGAAGACCTGTATGAGGAAGCCGTTGAAGTCGTGGAATGCATCGACTTTACATGGAAATATAGAATTGTTGCCACTGGATGGGGGGGAAGAATTCAAAGATTCGAGTGAAGAACATGCTTCAGGAAGAACTGGCCCAGTAGCTGACATATGTGGGATGATATCATTAGAAGAACTCCTCGGAGAAATAAACAGGGTGACGGAACAACCTGAGATTGACGAGGAAACAGGATTCATGTTCTTCCCTTCTATAGTAAATCACATGACCAGATCAGGGAGGCATTACCAGGTTCCAAGCTCACTACTAGCAAAATGACAAGGGAAAGGGCATTGAAAACCTTCCTATGCCAAAGTTGACCATTAAGGAGAGCAAGATTCTCGATCAACTAAAGAAAACTCAATCTAACATCACTCTATGGGGGCTTTTCATGTCTTCCCAACTGTACAGAAATGCTTTAATCAAGCTGCTCACTGGACCCATAGTTCCTCCTTCTACCACATCAGAAGAAGCGATAAATCTCGTCGGATCCTTGACCTCTACCCAGATGCTATCATTTTTTGAAGAAGAAATCCCCATAATTGGACTGAATCACAATCATGCACTCAACATCTCCGTCGAAGTTATGGGGAAGGTCGTGCCACTCTCTCTTGTCGATAATGGATCCGTCTTGAATGTCTGCCAATTGAGAACCTTCAAGTGTTTAGTCCTGAAAGAAAGTGACCTCGCTTCAACCTCCGCCGCTGTACGTGCCTACGATAATACTCATCGGGAGGTGATGGGATCCATAAAACTTGTAATAGGGGTTGGCCCTATAAACCCTATCGTTGAATTCCAAGTTATAGACATCTCAGCTTATTTTAACATGTTGCTTGGACCACCCTGGCTCCACAGTATCAGGGGCGTCTTCCTCTCTCCATCAGAAATTGAAGTTCTTCACCGATGGGCGAGTCATCACCATTTTGGGCGACGACGAAAATGTTGAGGGTGCAAGCACCAGCAGTCCAATCCTTGAGATAAAGCACGGGTCAAATGATATGCTCCTATCAGGATTTCAAGCTGAGCCACTCCTACCCCCGGCAGGGGACGGTTTCAAAGAAAGGGTTTGTCCAGAATAAGACCCTCATGGAAATGTCAATTGATTCAGATGTTCAAAAACATGCACTTCATGCCCGGACTTGGGCTAGGGAAAAGGCAGCAAGGGATACTTGAGCCTATCAAACTGAAGAAAGCTTTCCCTCCTTGTGGCTTGGGGTATCAACTATCAGAACAAGAGCTCAGAATGATCCACCAGTCCCGACCAAAGAGAAGGTTAGACTGCATCCAAACTATCCCATGAGACTCCTTGAATGGATGATTCATCAAAGAAGGCGAAGACTTTCCCTTTTACGGTTTTCCAGAACCATGGTATGACCACACAGACAAGCAGATAAAGCGTGGAATGGAGATCTTTTTCCAAGATAGCTACCCATGGGCTGAAAGTTTCCAACACCGAGCACAACCACTCATCAAAGATATCGAAGAGACTGAGGAAAGTGATTCCGAAGATTCCTTCAACTTACAGACACTGGGGCTGGCACTTTGCATGGTTCATTCAGGCACTACATCAATGGATCCATCCCATCTGATTAAAGCTGCTGATACACCGCTCCTCAACTGGCATGCTGCGCCAGTTCTTCCTCTTGAAATCTCCCCTAACCCCAATGTTTACCCTATTTCTTTTATTGTCTATCCTTGTTCAAATGTAATCGAGACCTCTTTTGATAAGGTTCTCAATGTTGTTTTTCCTATCAATGAAATAAACAAAGATTTTGAGTATCTTGTTGTACCATACATTAATTGTTTGGATTCTAATCGAACTTGCGAGGATGATGATTTTGCAAATGAACAATTCTTAAATGATCTAAATAAGGTTAATAATAAACAACATAACCGCGTTCAAGTTAATGAAGAAGAGACTGTTGTTATTAATCTTAGTTCTAGTAGCCAACTACGCGAGATTAGGATAGGGGCCACCCTTGACAAGCATGAGTGCGCACAACTCGAAGAATTGATAAAGGAGTTCGTGGATGTCTTCGCATGGTCCTATGATGATATGCCCGGCATTGATCCTGAAATAGCTCAGTACGAGATCCCCACTCTCCCAGATTACAAGTCGGTTAAACAAAAATTGAGAAAACTCCTCACCGAATGGTGGCTCAAGGTCAAAGAAGAGGTGGTCAAACAGTTGAACGTGGGCTACATTCGTGTGATCAAATATCCCACATGTCTAGCCAATATTGTACCTATGCCGAAATTAGGAGGGAAGGTTCGGATATGTGTGGAGTACCGAGATTTAAACAAAGCTTCTCCTAAGGATGATTATCCTATACCCAATATCGACATGATCGTGGACAACATAGGCAGTCATGCTCTCAAGTCATTCGTCGACGAGTTGCCGAATACAACCAAATCAAGATGCACCCAGACCACCGAGAAAAAACCGCATTCATCACCCGATGGGGAACCTTTTGCTACATCGTCATGCCATTTGGTCTCAAGAATGCTGGGGCTACCTACTAAAGGGCTGCCACAACCATCCTGCACGATCTGATTCACAAAGAAAATGAGGTTTATGTGGATGATATGATTATCAAGTCCAAAACTAGAGAAGGCCATGTTCCCGCTCTCCGAAAGTTCTTCGAACGACTGCGAATGTATCAGATGAGACTCAATCCACAGAAATGTGTCTTCGGCGTTACAAAGGGAAAACTCTTGGGATTCATGGTCAGTGAGAAGGGGATAGAAGCAGATCCTGCAAAGATGAAGGCCACACTTAAGATGCCACCGCCCTGAACAAAGAAAGAAGTTCGAGGTTTTCTTGGGAAATTTCAATATATCAGCCGGTTCATCATCCAGTTAACCTTCATCAGTGAACCGATCTTCAAGCTCCTCCGAAAGGATTCAACCAAGGTTTGGAACGAGGCCTACCAAGAAGCTTTTGACCGAATCAAACAATATTTGACCCAACCTCCAGTGCTCATTCCACCACTGAAAAACGTTACTAATGTCGTTTAATACAATGATTAAACTGTATAACCAACTCCGAGATGTTTGTTGAAGAAACCCTTTTCTTTTGAAAATAAAAATGATAAACAACAAGATGTGCTTACAAAAAACTTATGTACGAGAATAACCAAGACTTTGTAATCAGTTTTAAAACTAAGATAGTTTCAAAATATCATCACACTATCAAATGAGATGAGGAGATGAAGATAATCAGAACACACTATTTTTAATGTGGTAAAACCTCTCCCAATAGAGGAAACATCCACGGTGACTTCTAAGTCCCGAAAGTAAAAATCCACTAAGACAAATAGCAGTTACAAACAATACAACATACATGCACACAACTCAGCCTATTCTAAGTTTAGGAATATACCCAACTTGGTGTCCTTCTAACTTCTTGTAGATCTGATTGTTGATGATGTTCTTCCAGTTTGATAACTTCCCCTTTGCTTTAGCTTTCTTTGCATCGACTCAATAATCTTTGATCTTATACCCAACACTTTCAGTGTGATAGTGTGTCAAGTGTTTGTGATGTGATTTCTATTCACATGCATGAACTCACACACACTTAGTTTTTACAGACAGCCCTAGAAAATTACATATAAAGACTATATGCTGTGATTTTCTTTTCTTTCTTTCTTACAAAACTTAGAACCTTTTTGACCTTTTAATATATCCCAGATTCCACGGATATCTTGCTTCTAAATTGGTCAAGATCTTAATCAATCTCAGTTTTTAAAAATATTTTCGAGATTGAAAATCTCCAAGTGAGAATCCAACTAGGTCAAGGTTTAGTTTCATAAGAACAGAAAACATAAAACATTTAGAGATCTAAATCAGCAAAGATTTTCTTAAAATGAGAAACAAATATGCAGATCTAGTGATATATAACATGCAATAGTGTAGATCTAAGATTTCTATGAAAAAGAAATACAGATCTCACCAAAATGTCTAAGTTGGTAACAAGATCATAGATCAAGAGGTTACAGCTACAAACGATCAAACCAGTAACACCAATCTCTCTCAAACACTCAAGGTTGTGTTTGGATTTCTAAAAGTACGAAGGTTTGAATATGGTTCGAAGTTGTTTAGGGTTAGGGTTAGGATTTCTCTAACTCAGTTTCCTTTCTCTCTCTTCTCTCTTTTCTTTTCTCTCTTCTCTCTCACTTCTCTCTTCTCTCTTTTTTTCTCTCAAGTTGGACGACTGCCAAAAGTCTTAAAATGCTGAGAATGAGAGGGTTTATATAGGAGCCAAGGAAGGTTCTGGATCGCTGATAGCAATCAACGGTTGAGATTCAGTCTTCCTTATCTTGACATTGATCCAAGGGTGGTAAAAAAGCGGTGGGTTAAAACGAAGGCGATTGGTCCATGGTGATAGCACATGGATAGGCTTAAAACACATGCAGGCCATCGATAAGGTTTGATCTAACGATCCACAATACACCAGGCAGTTCTCTCACAAAACAAACACAAATGAGATAACAAGAGCATGACAAGTGTTGGCATTTCATTGGCTGGCAAACGCGCGTCCAAATTAATTACATGCAACACCCTGAAGTCTCTGGCGTATTGATATTCTACCCAATCAAACATTCTAATGAAAAACTAAGTTTTCATAATAGCATTTTAACCACACAAAGTTTATAAACACACTTTTATTAAAGAAAACATTATTTTAAAAATGTTTAAAAATTCCCAAAAATTATTAAAACAACATTTTAAAGGGACTTTAACACACAGTCAATTATGAGCAATATATACACATGTATGCACTTCTAATGTGTGTAGTGTGATTCAATTTATACCTTGTTTGGATCATTGAAGAGGATTAGAGAGAATAAGTCTGAGGTTCTTTGGATTCTAGGTTAGACAACAAATTTTGTCACTATTTCCAAATTAGATGAGCACTTATACAATATAGACTTAAGTAAGTCAAAGGTATAAGGTGCTTCAACCACAACCTGGTCTCCCTCTGCTCCTATACCTAACCATAACCGACACTGCAGCTAGGGCTTTGTTAGCCCAATACCTTGAAGACTCCCACAAAGAAAGATCCATCTATTATGCCAGTCGCAAATTGACCTGGTACGAGGTCAACTACACTGCTTTAGAAAAGGTGTGTGCCACACTTGTCTGGGTCACCCAAAAGTTGTGACACTACATGCTCGCCTTCCCCATCAAACTTTTATCCCGAATGGATCCCATCAAATACCTGCTTGAGAAACCCGCCCTATCCAGTCTAATGGCCCAGTGGTTGATGCTCTTAACCGAGTTCGATATCGTATACGTCACGTAAAAAGACATTAAAAGAAGAGCCATCTCCGACTACCTCGTTGATTACCCTATAAAAGAAGCAGATGTCTAAATCTCCGAATTCCCAGATGAAAATATCCTCTGCACCGCTCGAGACCACCTTCGATGGAAAATGTTCTTTGATGGCGTTGCCAACAAAAAGGGATATGGCATTGGGATACTTCTGATCTCCCCTGATGACTCCCACACTCCCATCGCCATCAATTGGATTTCCTTTGCACCAACAACATGACGGAATACGAGGCATGCACAGTAGGCCTCAAAGTTGCTCTCAAGAAAGGTATTCAATACCTTGATGTCTATGGGGATTCTGCCCTCATCATCGATCAAGTGCTCAGAAAGTGGAAAGTTAAGGACGAAAAGCTTCAACCCTTCCATGCCCACTTAGAAGAGTTAGCCTCCCGATTCTGAGATATCAACTTTCATTACCTACCCCGAGCAAAGAATAACCTAGCCAATGCTCTCGCTACCTTGGCCTCCATGGTCGACATGCCCGAAGGAATAACAATGACCCCCTTCCTAGTTCAAAAGCAAGACAAACCAACCCACTGCTACCATATTGAGCTTGTCTCCATCGAAGATCCCGAACTAGCCAATTTCTGGTACTATGATATTTGGTGCCTCCTCAAACATGGTAAGTATCTCAAGGGTTCCAACAATAAAGACCAAATGACCCTCCGAAGACTGGCCGCCCAGTACATCATTTGTCTTAAAGCTTTACTCAAGAGGAACTTCGACGGAACTCATCTACACTGTATCGCAGGGGCTGAGATTGAGAAAATAATGCAGAAGATCCACAGTAGGGAATGTGGGCCCCACATGAACGGTCGCATGCTTGCCAAGAAGATTATCCGACAGGGAACCTATTGGACCACTATGGACCAGTATTTCACCGCCTATGTCCGGAGATGCCTCAAATGCCAACAGTTCTCCAATTTTCAACACCTGCCTCCGCGAGAATTATACAACATGACCTCTCCCTGGCCGTTCTCCACCTGGGGTGTCGACATCATAGGGAAGGTTACACCAAAGGCTTCAAATGGACATGAATTCATTCTAGTTGCCATTGATTACTTCACCAAATGGGTCGAAGCTGAGTCATACGCAGTATTGAACGCCAAGAAAGTGGCCAAATTCCTCAAGAAAAATATCATCTGTCGATATGGGGTCCCACACGAGTTAGTGTCAGATAATGGGTTGCACTTCGAAGTAAAAGTCACAGAAGTAGTCAATGAGTACGGGATTTAGAGACACAAATATTCTCCCTACCGACCTCAGACCAATGGGGTAGTTGAAGCCACCAACAAGAACCTCAAAGCCATCATCAGCAAGATGATCGAAAGCTGTAGGGATTAGGCCAATCGAATCCCGTACGCCCTCTAGGGCTATCGAACCTCAATCCAAGCCTCTACTGGGGCTACCCCTTACTCTCTGGTCTACGTCATGGAAGCGTTCCTACCTGTGGAGCTAGAAGTAGGCTCGCTACGCGTCATGATCGAAAGCAAAGTTAATGAAGCGGACTAGTGCCAAAGCCGTCTCGATGAGCTGACCCTCCTAGATGAAAGGAGATTGAAAGCTCTTTATAACATACAGGGGTACCATCGCCGAATAGCGCGATCATTCAATAAGAGAGTCAGGGACCGCGGTGTCTGGGAAGACGATTTAGCCCTCAAGGAGATAGCAGAACCCATCTGGGACCCTAGAGGGAAATTCAAGCCCAATTGGGGCGGCCCCTACATTGTGAAAAAAATCTTATCCGGCGGTGCCGCCATGCTCACTGACCTAGATGGGGAAGAGATGGCTCGTCCAGTCAACCTGAACCGCCTCAAGAAATTCTACCCCTAGTCCGAAATCTCGGCGCGCTACGACTTTTCTCATCTCCCTTCTATTCTTAAATAAAAAAAGGAAAAAAGAAAAAACTTTTCGTCTCTCTCTACACAGAACTACGTGGGCCTGATCCTCTGTAAAAAAATCATTTGTCAACAAAAAAAAAAAATTTAATCCCTAGAGGTACGTAGGCAGCTCATACATCTTACAAGAGCACGGCCCCTTTCTTTTTCACAAAATACTATTCTTTTCTTATCTCCGAGAACGGCAGTTCATTCTAACAAAAACTTGAACAAAAAGAGTATGTATGCCTTAGCGATCGATATAGATAATTCATTATTACAAAATTCATCGAAAGGCACAGCTAGATGGTCAGAAACCTGCTTATTTCATTAATAAGAAATTACAGCACGGATTACATAAGAAAAGGAACGGATAACCCCCTTCCCCTACAACCATAAAAAGCCCAATAAATCGCCACATAAACTCTCCAAGAGTCATACCCACAGCTACCAGAGGAGCCTGCACCCTCATCATCTACATCCTGGGGCCCCCAAACTTCCCCTGCCTGAATAGAATGCCGTAAACACTCCATGGACCGATGAGCCCGAATCATCTTCGAAAAGACCACGACGCCCCCTTCCATGGTGTTAAATAAAACAAACCACCTTTGTCCAGTCTCCACTGCCAACATCTTGCTGACTACTTTCCTCCACAACCACTTCATATAATCTTTAGGGACATGCCAAACTCTCCCGACAGACTGAGAGGGACGGGTCGACGGACGCCGATTTTCCCACAAGGAGCTAAGCAACAGACGCATGCGCTCAGTCAAATATTCTACCGGAAAGAAATTCAAGGTCCGAGGTGGCACGACCTGTGCCCAGCCAAATTGGTGCCGAATCTGCCAAGGGAAATAAAAAGAGGTCTGTCTGAGACCAACCAGCCGCACATATGAGTACTCTCCTAGCTCTAGAATAGGCTGCAACTGCCCCCACCAAGGCACTGACCAACACAAATTCCGAGCCCCATGCTCTACAAACCAATTCTCCCAACTCGTAATATCCAGGCCAACGCGGATGAAGTAATGCAAAAAGAAGTTGGGCACAGTCGACAAAGGATATTCTAGAGGGACCGCCAAGCGAAATCTTTCAAACAACCACATAAATAGCATCACGGGGCTACCCCTCAGAAAGTCAAAATGACCTTCTCGCCAGGCATCCAGACCATTCAGCATCTCCGCCAGTATCACCGACGCAGGATTGCGACAGTATGACATCCACGAAGTAATGGCTGCGAGTTGAGGGTCCACCAGCACTTCACCAGTCACCAGCAGCAATTTTGAAACCAGACCCAGAGCAACGGCTCCAGCATATCCAGCATCACCTACTTCCCGTAAATGCACAAACTACCTCACCGCCAGGAGGGAGATCATTCCTCTAGTAACCAATGATCTGGCTGCCGAAGGCAAAATATGAAGAAGCCCGACCAATAAATACCTACGAGAACGGGAAAATTCGGGCAAAGCCGCAGCAACACTGGGATATACACCCAGCATGGCAGAAAATTCATCATAGGTAGGACAAACTTCATCCAATCCAAAGCGGAATACATGGTCTTCGGGGTACCAGAATTGTACTGCCGCCATCAGCATGTTCCATTCAATATGCCGATTGCGCCACAAGGAGACTCGACGCATGTTAAAAGCATCATAGTCGACATTATAAGAGCAAATTACTTCCAAGGCTTCGAGGTAGTTAGAAAACTCAATGCTACCAGGGAGAGCCATCTTGCAAGACTAAAAGATAGTGGGCAAGTAAGTAAGAATGAGAAGGTGTGATGAAAAAACTCCACCCTCATCCCTTTTTATACTTGAGAACCCTCACAAGAGACATAATCCCTGCAGAAATCAGAGTAAATCTTACCCCACAAAATACAAAAGGCTGAAGAGGGTACCATTCAAAGCTTTGAATTGATGGGACTAGACCGAGCTACCGATAGGCAGGACAGGGTGCTTATCGATCGGTAACCCCCCATTTTTAGAAATTTCCCTTTTTCCTCTTTTGTCAAATCAAAAAACTCAATAAAAATAAATTGATATTCTCAACAGAATTTCAAAATCCCTTTTCCTCCTTATATAATTTCCCTTTTAAATAAAAACTTTCCTTCAAAAATTCCAAAATACTCCTTTTTACGGTCTCAGCAGCAAAGTAAAAAGCGCATGTGCATGCATTCATTCATCATTAATAAAAGGTAGTAAAAAAACTCCATTGCATTGCATCTCTTTGTTTTTTGTGTTACATCATCTTGCAATAAATAAAAAGAAAAGGCAAAAACAATGGGACTCAGCCCGAACCCCCATTCTCTCTCTCTCTCTCTCTCACCCACCTTTCTCTCTAAGAGCTTCCACCCCTGTTGCACCACCACTACCCGAGCCAGAGTCCTCTCCGGACGAAGCAGATGGCAGCAAGCAAGAAGGAATAGGAACCGCATCCTGAATATGGGCAGTCGCTAAGGATATCCAGTCTCTAATGTCTCTTAGACAAGTGGTCGACACTCGAACTTGCTACAAGAAAAAGGAAAAATCAATACCAAAGCAAAGATGACCAAAACAAAAAAGAAAGGAAGAGACGAACAGAAAGGTATACTGCCGGAGGACCTCCTCTGTCAAACCCAACTCCTCCGGATCCATTGCATGAGGACGATGCAGCATAGGCACCGTCCCTCCATCATCCCGCCGAATGTTGTACGAAGGAGTGTGCAATCAAACAAAAGGAACCTCCGAGGCCGCAGATGTCTTCGGACTTCAGCCACTGTGGGAAGATCCCACCGCCCGACTCGAACCCGCAGGAGGGAAAGGAAGGGCATCGTATATGTTGGGCGCCATCAACCAACTCATCACAAAGTACATATAGTCATACGGCGAGGCCATATCAGTGTACAACAAGTACGACTCGTCGATCATCATCGCGATCCTCGCATCCTTCGACAGCAGTCGCTCCCGCCTCATAAACGTAGAAGGCTGTGCAGGTGGAACCACCACCTCCTCCTCAGCAATCTGGTGAACCACCCTCTCCCCGAGATACCAGGAATGGCCGAACTCATGCACCAGTAAAAGCCTCATCTGCGCGTTCACCCCGGTCGTCCCCACATCCTGAATAGTTGTCCCCTAGGGATAAAAGGTCACCTGAAAATCTCCAAGCAGGCATAAATCAATACAAGATCAGAAGGTACAAAAACCAAGACTGAAATGGAAAGAGCCTTAACCTACCACTAGTCAGGTCATTCAAGACCTGACGCACCGCCTCCAGAGAGAGAGATCCCTTTGACTGTCGATTGGCCTTACGCCATTGATACAATCGGCATGAGTCCCCAACGGTGTCATCCTTTAGAGCGATCAGTGGGGTATTGCACCTAATCACCTCATAAAACCACGTATGTCAAAGATAAGAATTCACAAAAAGAGACGCATAAGGAAAATGCAAATGCATGAAAGGAAAATGCGAATGAAAAGAAATGCGCAAATTGAAGAATACCTCCAGAAGGTACGTGGCTCCAGTAAAAGTCTGCCGATAGCACCGGCTGAATGCATCCAGAGAAGAGTAAAGGGTCGCCAAAGTTAGACTCCCCCAATCATAGAAAGGGATGTTCGAAAATATCCTCAGGTATGGCAAGAACCACAAATGGATGATGTCGCTGCTCGACGCCACCATGAAACCTCCCAACACCAGCAAAATAAATAACCGGGCCATCTGCCTCACTTGCAGCTCGTCCTCCACATCAATCACCCTGCCCAACAGAACATCCTTCAGCAGGGGCAGCTGGATTGAATCCCTAGAAACTATCCTCCCTACATCACCAAGTTCCGCACACACTGCCTCCGGTCTCACCTGCAAAGAGCGATCCACCTCTATCTGATCTCCATCATAATCCAGCCCCAACAGCTGCTGCACATCTATGGGAGTCACTGTCATCTCCCCAAAGCTTAAATGGAAGGTGTGAGTAGTATCCCACCACCTCTCCCCCAAAGCGCACAGGGCCACTGTCGAACGAGGCATCTCATCCAGCGCATATGCCAACCTCCCAAAACCCGCTGATGATACCACCCAACGCACCATAGGTGGGAGATGCTCCCAAATATCCCTGAGCCCCGTCGTCCCTTGGGCGCTCATGTTCTTCAAAGAAATATCAGACTGGAAAAAACAAATCTCATCAGAAGTCAAGAAAGAAAGAAAAATCATCAAAAAGAAAGGAATGCCAAAGGTCAGGTTACTTACATAACCTCCAGGAGTCACTTTCGAAGAGCAAATATGCGACGGCTCCCGCAGCAAGGTCCGCTCATTCACAACAGGCTCAAATGCATCAAAGGAGTTCTCACTCCCCAAAGCAAGAGGCGCCCTGGCCCTCCACTCCACATTTTTCCAATCATCAACGGTCAACCACTCCCTGTGGACTGCGGAACTTAAAAAAGCGGCCATTTCTTGAAGATCGGAATGCTAGAACAATTTACAGAGGAATCACAGAAAGAGAGAAAGAAAAAAAGCTGTGAAAAAATGAAGGGATTCGCCCCATTTATATAGGATGCCAAGCGCCATGCCGATCAGCACTAACCCCCACCATACCGATCGGCACTGACTCCTTCCCTTCCCGAGGCAGTCCAAAAGTCTGTGCCACTGCCTAATGGCACCCTTCATACTATGCCGACCGGCACCCCCTTGGATTTCTTATAGAAATTCCCATAAAATACCAGAAAGCCCCGAAAAATCCTCAGAAAATTCCTAAAAATCCCAGGAAGGATTCAGAACATTTTCACCAAGAAAATTTCGCATTCCCTCAAGCGAAACCTCTCTTTCCCAGCAAAATCCTCAAAAACCAAGTAAATCTCCTCCCAGAAAAGCCCCGGAGGATCTCTAAGGATTGCCTGATCACTTCCCCAGTGGAGTTTTTACAGCGCCAAAATTGGTTGTTTCTCCCCTGCGAGGCCTCCTAATGAAACAAAAGCTCCCCCAGCTATCAGCTCCCCAGCTCCGAGCAAAATCACAAAGCACTTTCTCCAGCAGAATTAAAATACAATCTTTATCCACTCTTAGGTCATAATTGACCTCAATCTTTGGTCGTTACCTGAGTTAGGTCAGAATTGGCCTCGGTCCTTGATCGTCACCACTCTTAGGTCAGAATTGACCTCGGTCTTGGATCGTCACCTGAGTTAGGTCAGAATTGACCTCGATCTTCGGTTGTCACCACTCTTAGATTAGAATTGACCTCAATCTTGGATCGTCATCTGAGTTAGGTCATAATTGATCTCGGTCCTCGGTTGTCACCACTCTTAGGTCAAAATTGACCTCGGTCTTGGATCATCACCTGAGTTAGGTCAGAATTGACATCGGTCCTCGGTCATCACCACTCTTAGGTCAGAATTGATCTTGGTCTTAGATCATCACCTGAGTTAGGTCAGAATTGACCTCGGTCCTCGGTCATCACCACTCTTAGGTCATAATTGACCTCGATCTTGGATCGTCACCTGAGTTAGGTCAGAATTGATCTCGGTCCTCGGTTGTCACCACTCTTAGGTCAGAATTGACCTCGGTCTTGGATTGTCACTGAATTAGGTCAGAATTGACCTCGGTCCTTGGTCGTCACCACGCTCAGGTCAGAATTGACCTCGGTCTTGGATCATCACCTGAGTGAGGTCAGAATTGACCTCGGTCCTCGGTCATCACCACTCTTAGGTCAGAATTGACCTCGGTCTTGGATAGTCACCTGAGTTAGGTCAGAATTGACCTCGGTCCTCGATCGTCACCACTCTTAGGTCAGAATTGACCTCGGTCTTGGATCGTCACCTAAGTTAGGTCAGAATTGATCTCGGTCCTCGATCCTCACCACTCTTAGGTCAGAATTGACCTCGGTCTTGGATTGTCACCTGAGTTAGGTCATAATTGATCTCGATCCTTAGTCGTCACCACGTTTAGGTCAGAATTGGCCTCGGTCTTGGATCATCACCTGAGTGAGGTCAGAATTGACCTTGATCCTCGATCGTCACCACTCTTAGGTCAGAATTGACCTCGGTCTTGGATCGTCACCTGAGTTAGGTCAGAATTGACCTCGATCCTCGGTCATCACCACTCTTAGGTCAGAATTGACCTCGATCTTAGATCATCACCTGAGTTAGGTCAGAATTGACCTCGATCCTCGGTCGTCACCACTCTTAGGTCAGAATTGACCTCGATCTTGGATCGTCTCTTGAGTTAGGTCAGAATTGACCTAGGTCCTCGATCGTCACCACTTTTAGGTCAGAATTGACCTCAGTCTTGGATCGTCACCTGAATTAGGCCATAATTGACCTCGGTCCTCGGTCGTCACCACTCTTAGGTCAGAATTGACCTCGGTCTTGGATCATCACCTGAGTTAGGTCAGAATTGATCTCGGTCCTTGATCGTCACCACTCTTAGGTCAGAATTGACCTCGATTATTAGATCTTCACCCTAAGCCCATAGAATTGACTTTGACACGCAGAATCAATCACCCTCATCACTTAAGCCCGCAGAATTGGCTTTGACCCGCAGAATTGGTCACCCTCATCCCTTAAGCCCGCAGATTTGACTTTGACCCACAAAATTGGTCATCCACGACACACCCCTCAGGTCCTCAGAATCGGCCTCGACCCTCTGAATCGGTCCTACTCTATCAAAAGCATCATGCGGTGTCTATTCGACGGTTATCATTTGTTCCAAACTCACCCATCGAGGGGCTCTATAGACACACCATTCTGTTACCCCCTAACTCTCCTTAGGTCCCTAGTACCTCCCCTCATCACTACAAACCTAGTTCATCCCCCGAGTAATGACCTAGAAGCCATCTGGAACTCCCAGGCTCCGTTTGACTGAAAATTCAAACTCTTCAACTCGACCAAGGCTGAATGAATCTTCGAAGGTCACTGAATCCCCTTTCCAATGGTTTTTCCCGTACACGATTCCGACTAACCATGCGTACGAATGATCCGTTTACATCATAAACTTGATCTAGAGGCCACCGGGCACTGTTCGACCTGAGTCAACTCTTCATCTCGACCAAGGCTGAATGAATATACTAGGGGCACTGAATCCCCTTTCCAATGGTCCACTCCGTGCACGATTCTGACTTACCATGCGGACGAATGATCAGTTTGACTCTGAGAGGTCACCGAATGCTTCCATGGCTCGATTGACCAAAGTTAACTCTCCAAACCGGGTCAAACTCTTTGGAATGTTGAAGTACATCTCCTAACCTTTCCAACGATCTACCCCGTGCACGATTCGGACTTACCATGCGGACGAACGATCCATTTGCGTCTGAACGATTCCCCATACAATGGACCGATAAATACTTCCGAGCCATATTTGACCCAAAGTCAACTCCCAAACCTGGGAGCATCTGAATTACCTTTCCAACAGTCTACCCCGTGCGTGATTCTGACCAATGGTTTGCCTTCGGCAACCAAATTTTTGAAAAGGCCTGAAACACACTACCAAATGGCAGGTTCCAGACCCCGCCTATCGGCAGGTGCCGATAGGCAGGACCAGGTCTATGCTGATCGGTAGTGACCTGTGCCTATAAAAGGAGGCCTTCACCTCATTTGCAAAGGGAGCTCAGATCTGATAAGAATCGCTCTCAGCGAATCTAAAAAACCTCTCTCGAAGACAGCGCGATTTCAACATCCAAATCCCTTTCTAACTTCCACTTTTCATCATCCTTTTCATCAAACTTGGTGAATTATCCACTCTCCATCATCATCCAAGTACAAGGTCTGCTCTCCAACATTCAAGATCAAGCTCATGATCTTCAAGAAGGTCCAACTTTCTCAACTTTCTCTTAAATTCTCTTAAATTCTCAATAACTTGTTTTATTACCTTGCACTTTTTTTATCTCATCTCACACATCCTAATATACTTTTTATTTAGTATTATTGCACATCTCTTATTTTCATATAAATAAAAAACCCAAAAAATAAGAAAAAGAGGGTTTGCTCATAAATTCCAAATAGGGAATCTCATACTTTTCTCACACTTTTCTCACCACTAAAACACTTTTTCTACACACACACACACACACACTCACAAATAAGAGATCCCCCATTTGGATTTTTAGGATAAACCCCACCCCTCGTTTTGTATGCGAACTACGTGAACTTTGATGCCTTTATAGGCTATGTAGGCATCTCGGGGTAAAACTCGAGACTCGAGTACTATTCTCACTTTCTCTCTCATTTTCTATCTTCTCTAATCCAATTTCCTTATATTCTATATACTTGTTCTTAGTGACGTATTACTCCGTATGCGTTATCGTTCTCTTATAACGATCAATGTAAGAGTAATCGCGTAAATCTTATTTCCTAATATTATTTTTATACCTTCATACGGATGACTCTCTTTATCTCTTCCATGATACAAGTCGAGGATTCCCATCTCCACCATATATAAACACATGCACACATATAATGGGTAAAATAAAGGAAAATAGCAAACATCCATGAGAGACCGAAAGGGTGGAATGGGTGTCTAACACCTTCCCATTTCATAACTTAGCCTCCGAACCCTTCTCGAATTAGTTTGGTTTCGCATGCACCAGTATGTCTTTGGATGCCATCCTTCGGGATGGCTTCCCCTTTTTTATTTTGTCCGTTTTGAGTAAAATGGACTGGCGACTCTGAATCTCTCTACATTTTTACACCTCATCTCAAACGACGCCGGCCGAAACGCTCTCGAGAGGGACGCGTGGGACCCGAAGGATCCTCCCTTCATGCGCTCGCCCGCGCGGCGAGGATCGAGGATGGCCACAGGCATATTGTCTCCTTTGAAGGCATAGAGGTGGATAAAGAAAAAATCAAGGTGATTAACGATTTTTCCGCCCTAAAATTTATATGCAGTATTTTATCAAAGATTTCTAAAGGACTTTAGCTCCATTGCTAGGCCCTCGTGTAATCTCCTCTCAAAAGAGACCACGTTTGAATGGAGTGATGCGTGTCAAGTAGCTTTTGAGAAGTTAAAAAGCATGCTTACCACCACCCCTATTATTCAAGCCCCGGACTGGACCTTTCGCTTTAAGCTCATGTGCAACGAGAGTGATTTTTCGATTAGGGCGGTGTTGGGACAAAGAAGCGATAAAAATCCCCATGTAATCTATTATGCTAATTGAACTATAAACGGTGCGCAATTGAACTACTCGACCACCGAAAAGGAGTTGCTAGCGATTGTTTTCGCCTTAGACAAGTTCCGAGATTATTTGGTGGAATCTCACATTTTGTGCTTCACAGACCATGCGCCATTGAAATACCTTCTTTCAAAGAAGGACACCAAGCCACATTTGATTAGGTGTGTCCTCCAACTCTAATAATTCAATCTTAAGATTAAAGACAAAAAGGGGGTAAAAAATGTTTTTATTGATCACTTATCTCGGTTGACGTTCGAGACACCTAAGGATCCATTACCCATTGATGAATTCTTTTCGGATGAACAATTTTTCTCCACTTGCTCTCTTCCTGGTTCGTTGACATTGTGATATACCTTGTGATGGGATACATCCCTTCTCATTTGACCCCTCAGGAAAAGAGGAAGTTCTTGACTTGGGTGCGCCTGTTCTTCTTCGATGACCCATACTTGTTTAAATACTACGCAGACCAAATCATTCGAAAATGCATTCTGGATGAAGAGATACTAAACCTCATCCATTTTTTCCACTTGAAAGTGTGGGGGAAATTTCCCCTCAAAGAAAACCACCGTAAAAATCTTGCAATGCAGATTATATTGACCCACGCTTTTCAAGGATGCACATGAATTTTTCATTACGTTCAAGCATTGCCAAAATTTGGGTGCTATTACTCGTCAAAACATGATGCATATGTCCCCCATAATTAAGATATAAAATTTTTATTATTGAAGCATTGATTTCATGGGCACATTCCCCCCTCTTTTGGTAAACTTTATATCCTTCAGCGATTGATTACGTGTCCAAGTGGATGGAGGCAATAGCTTCACGAACCAATGATCACAATGTGGTTTTGAAGTTCCTTAAGGAACACATACTTTCCCGATTCGAAACTTCAAAAGGTATAATCAGTGACAACAGAACCCATTTTTGCAATGGTTCATTTGCCAATATCATGCAAAAGTATGAGGTCATTCATAAAGTTAGAACGACCTACCACCCTCAGACTAGTGGCCAAGCCGAGTTTGCCAACTGTGAGATCAAAAATATCATAGAGAAGATGATCAATCAGGACCGCAAGGATTAGTCTCTAAGGCCAACTATTGCTTTGTGGGCCTATTGCATGACCTTTAAAATGCCCCTTGGTATCTTCCCCTTTAGGCTTGTGTATGGAAAACAGTTCCATCTCCCGATGGATCTCTAACACAAAGCTTATTAGGCAATTAAAAAGTTGAACTTTAAGCAAGATAAATCCTGGAAGAAACGGATGCTCTAACTCAATGAGTTGGAAACCATATGGAATGCTTCATACGAGGGACCACGAACTTACATAGAGAAGGTGAAGGAGAAACATGATAATAACATTTTGCAAAAATCATTTCACCCTCTCCAAAAGGTACTCTTATACAACTCCCGATTGCATTTATTTCAGGGGAAATAGAGGTTGAGGTGGACGGGTCCGTACATTATGAAGACCGTATTTCCTCATGGTGCTATTGAAGTTCAGAATTTGAAAGATGGTAATGTGTTTAAGGTGAACAGTCAATGCCTTAAACCATTTAAGGATTTATTTTACCCTTCAAAGGAATTAATTCCATTATTCGACCCCATTTACGGGGCCAGATTGGTTCCTCGAGCCTAAATTTTTATGTTGAGCAACCCCAGACATGTGAAGGGTTGCAGATTTTTTATTTCGGATCATTATACATATTTTATACATCCATAGGGTCCTAAAAATCCAAGTCAAACCAGCTCATTTGTTGTTTCAATGTTTTAGCATAGGTGGCAGAGGAAGATTTGCAAAGTAGCAGGTGCAAATTGATTCAGGTCCAAACCAAATCGATTCATTTTGATCTAGTATAGATTTTTAAAGTAGTGAATCAATTCGGTCCCAATCCGATTCGGGAGCTGGGGGTTAGGATGGACGCTCTCCAGGTGGACTTCACATCGTATAGGGGTGATTATCAGAGGGACATTAGCATAATCACCGTCATGCAGATGGAGATGTTGACCCATATGCGTGGGATAGAGGCGCCGATACCACCCTATTTTTATAATCCATACGCGTCGAGCGACCCCACCGCTCCCGGTACTTCGAGCCCCCAGAAGGAAGTTCCCTTGTCTATCTGGTATGCTACTATTTTTATTATGATGCTGGTTTGTGTTGGTTTTTAGTTGTGTCAATTGAGGGTTGTGAGGATGTATGCATGTACTTTCTCTCATTTTGGTTATTGAACCCGTTGTACACAACTTTATTATATTAATGAAATGATTACACTTTCTTTTTATTGTTATCATTTGTATATCTCGATTTATTATATGTATTATTATATTTAGTACTAACATGTTCATAGGTATGTCGTTGCTCTCTTCGGGGTTTGCTCCTTACAAGGTGACATTTTCTCACCCTCTTTTCCATTTTTGTTCCTACTAACATTGGGAACAATTTATATTTCAAGTTAGGGGGTGTGATTTTCATTTTTGCAACCAATTAACATGTTATTATTAATTCGTATTTATTTATTTATCAAAAAAATAAAAAATAAAAATTATTTTTCTCCCTTGTCTCCAATGATTACGTATATGATCACCCTATCCATTTGTATAGCAATGATGCATGTTTAGATTTTATTATTTATTAGCCTTTAGCTCGTGTATTGTTAAAATTGTTAATAGCTTCATAAATTAAAATGTGAAGCCCGTGAGCACCAAACACAAATAATTGTTTATGATTTGGTTTAAAGATATTCTAATTCGTTTATCATAAAGCGCATGCTATACACTTACATAAGTGAGATTCAAGACAAACCTTCATTTGTGAGTGAATACAATTACTCTCTCTCTTTCTTGAAAAGAGTATCTTGTTGACAATCTTATTTTCCTTTCATTGATTGCATATTGATTGAATTCATCATGAAAATCACACTCGAGCATGATTTTCAAAAGTGTTGAGTGTCGAGAATCACAAGAAACCCTTGAAAGGTTCATAGGACATCTTTGTTATTTAACCCATATTGACCTTAGCCTCGCCTACGTTATTATCCCTTCTCAACCCACCTCGAGACTAAATAAAGCCCTTCGTTTCACACCCAAATCCCTTAACGAACTCCACATTGGAGTTTAAACCCTACCTACACTTTACGCACCTCGATTAGGAATTGAACCTGGGATTTATGATGTTGTTTTTGTGGATTGCAATCAATCAATGAGTGGACTTAAAGAAAAAGAAAGAAAAGAAAATTCGAATAAATGGATCTGAAATACGTGAATCCCATTCTCCCGCGTATATGAATATCAAAGTCTTACTCTCATGAATATCTTGCTTGTGTAACTTGAGTTCTAATTTTGAAATTGCCCACTAATTCCATTATCCTGCATGTTATTCCCAAATCCAATTTGCTCCAGTAAATAGACTTTCGTTATCAAACCTTAGCCTAACCCAAGTTAGATACCCAAAAAGTCATATTTGATCCTAAAGTGAAGTTGATTCAAAGGTCAAACATTTGCGATAATTTTTTTGAGTACATTTCACCTCAATTAATATGCAATATCCTTTCAAGAGATTGTATGTTTCACTTTTATATATCGTTCTTCAATTGATGACATGTGCGCAGCTTAGTTTCCTTTTACAGTTACTGATATTACAGACATAGTACCATGCCACGGGATGTATACAATGGCAAGTGCTGAGGGCTTATTTTCGCGGCCCCCTTGTACACAGGGTGAAGCCCCTATTTGATGCAGGACGCGGCCCAACTTATTACAGGGTGCGTCCCCAGTCTTATAATAACTGGCCACACCCCCTTTCACCTACCAGTAATACAACACCTATAAATAGAGGTCAACACCTCGGGGTAGGTACCGAATATCATTTTTCCTACATCAGTGTCAAGCTTAGCGCTGGTTTCACTCTCTCTACGCCACTGAGCACAGCTTGGGGGCTACTCGCCGACATTGCAGCCATCTCTCCGGTATACAGGAATCCTCATCACTACCATGTACTCTCCTTTATTCTCATACTTGTGAGCCTCTTTAGGCTTGATTATATTGTACTATACAACGCATATAATGAGAATGTAGCAACACAGTGGATGTAGGCCTATTTCAGAGGCTGAACCACTCTATAGCTTGCCTTCTCTCTCTCTTTACTTGCTCTATTTATTATGTACATCATACTCGATTTGCTAATACGAGGACGACAAGTGGACGATTTCTCGTATCATCAATTTGGCACCGTCTGTGGGAAATGAGATATTTCAATATTGTTTATCTATGTTTTGAGTTCTTAAACACCTTATTATATTCATGGGGATCCTTTGGATCATCATCTCATGAGTAAATTTTGGTTACTGAGCTCTATTTTATATTTATACACTTAACTGAGTATTTCTTATATTCGGATCTGCTCTTGGGTCTTCATTTGATGACCTTAGATATATTTTACATACCCTTGTGATATCATTTCATCTAGATAATGCTGAAAATCATGTTGGGCTTCAGCCCCGAAAAGATGAATGATTAGAGAAGGATTGTATTTACTCCCTTTTTGCTATTCTTGGCCTATGATCTATGGTTTATCATTGAAAATGTGCCATTTTGTGCACCATGAGGGTATTCTCACATTAATAGACCCTAGTAGGTATGCTCTTCACGTGTTGGGGGAGAAAAACTCAGTTTTTGGGTTTCAATCTTGGGATTGTTCCCTTTATTGCTTAGAAGGGGATGCGGCTTGGTGGTTCAACTGCCTTTCTTGTCGCGGCCTCTGCTAGTGCGGTTTTATTATAACAGCTCTAAATCATCAGGGAAAGGACTCAAGTGGTCTTCAGCTTAACCTTGGTGAATATCATTCAAAGGCCACGGCAGTACACCTATGTGCCTTACTGGTCGCGGCCTCAACAGTAGTATCATACAGCAGTGCAAATGTTGCATCCCAATTTCCTACTTGGTTAATCCAATATTTCTGTGATCACTCACTTCTTCTAGTTTTGTCTCAGATTATATATTTTGTAAGGACTAACAAAGTAAAAAATGGAAGGAAAATCCAGCGAGAGCACAGAAGTCAAAGATGAGATTGTGCAGCTGTACAATCACCTTAACCATCTCTATGATAGTCATGCCTCACTCCAAACCCTTGACCCAGAGGGTCCTCATGCTAGAGGTCGCAGACTCATCCAATATGTTTATGGCGCCCAAGATCATTGCCTCAACAGCCTTCGCTGCCGCGGTAATAACAGAAGATCCATCCGCGGAAGCAGTTAGTAGGAGTCAGCAATATCATCTTTCATGCTTATGTTTTATATTTCATATATTTCTATTTCATGGTGAAACCCCCTTCTTACGCTATTTTAAATTAAACTTTGTATTGCCCTTACAAAGTCATATACATATATGAAATCAAGGTCACTCTTATAGTGCCATATTTTGATTCTCATTTCCATGAAATGTTATCTTATAAACGACCGTTTTGTCTTAAACAGATCTCAATTCGAGACAATATGTTATATTGGGAATGATAATATCTAAATGGGCACACAATGCCCATTAAGACGCCAAATTTCCCGAAAGCAAGTAACAATTGAAAATGGAGAAAGCAAATATCGAGAGTAGCTATCTGAATTAGTCCACGACATCACTTATAGATTTTATAGTATTCCTACATATTATGGATGCATTATGGAGAACGTTTATCAGAAAGTGTTATTAGCCATGGGGGCTTACAGTGCCTGTGCTTAGCTCTTGGGACGCATCATTAAGTTGGGAGGCTTGCAATATCCAGCCAGGGATGGCTTTATATATCAGCAGCTGTAGGTGGCTTAATAACAAAACCCAGCCTGGGGAGGCTTGATATTGTCCCATATATTAGCTGTGGGTGGCTTAATAACATAACCCAGCCTGGGGAGGCCTGATAGTATCCCATATGCTAGCTGTGGGTAGCTTAATAACATAACCCAGCCTGGGGAGGCTTGATAGTATCATGTATATTAGTTGTGGGTGGCTTAATAACATAACCCAGCCTGGGGAGGCTTGATAGCATCCCATATATTAGTTGTGGGTGGATTAATAACATAACCCAGTCTGGGGAGGCTTGATAGTACCATGTATATTAGCTGTGGGTGGCTTAATAACATAACTCAACTTGGGGAGGCTTGATAGTGTCCCATATATTAGCTGTGGGTGGCTTAATAACATAACCCAGCCTGGGGAGGCTTGATAGTATCCCATATGCTAGCTGTGGGTGTCTTAATTACATAAACCTACCTGGGGAGGCTTGATAGTATCATGTATATTAGTTTTGGGTGGCTTAACAACATAACCCAGCCTGGGGAGGCTTGATAGTGCCCCATATATTAGCTGTGGGTGGCTTAATAACATAACCTAGCCTGGGGAGGCTTGATAATACCCTGTATATCAGTTGTGGGTGGCTTAATAACATAACTAAGCTTGGGGAGGCTTTATAGTGTCCCATATATTAGTTATGGGTGTCTTAATAACACAACTCAGCCTGGGGAGGCTTGATAGTATCCCATATATTTATAGAGGCCTGAAGATATGAAATCCATATTCCATGGGCACTGCAGCTTAGGGGATCATTTCCCTATAAAATGAAGTTTGGAAGACTACAAGGTAAGATACAAGAATACAAGTGGTGTGCACTCACCTATGTAAGCCACAGCCTTATTTTCCTGGCTGCAGATATCTAAAAATTCAAGTTGTTAGAGTGCCACAGAAGTATCACATGAGATGCAGTCTTCAAGTCCAGATTTTTGGGTCTATTGTCGCGGCCTACTCAAGAGATTAGTGAAGTTTGCGAAGAAAATACAAGGACAGTCTAGGGCTAAAGCACGGTCGCAGCCCATATGAACAAAACATTTGTATATTGGTTGCAACTAGTATGTTAACCTGGCAAGCTCATTCAATCAAACAACCATTCTTTCATACAAGTACGAAGGTGTGAAAATGAAGTTAAAAAAATTATGAAAGAAGAAGTATAGTCACAGCCACAAGTATGGGTACTGCTGCAGTCTATCCTTAACGTTGCAAGCAAGAATTTAAGTGGGAAGCTCTAGGAGAAGAAATCTAGCCGTAGCCTAAGTGAAGAAATCATTTATACTATGGTGCCGTGGCCTTAATCTATTAGTAAAAATTCAATCAAGCAAGCAAGAAAGAAATTAAGTTTTGAAGCATTGGAAGTATAGAGCATGCAAAAGTGGCTGCAGCCTTGATAATAAAGATCAGAAATTAAAAACCCTTAGTGTTAAGGTTATACAAACAAAGGTCGCAGTATTGAATATCAAAAGTTAAATTGAGAGGGATACAGCCCCAATGATTGAGAATTAAAGGAAGGCTAGGAGGTGGCATCATATTCATCATTTCCCTCGTCATCATCTATTGCGGTCTCAGTCTCCTGATTTGTTACCGTGGCCTCTACCTCAGCCCTCGGCCTAGCCCTCTCTTCAGCTGCGGCCTTCATCTCAGCCATGCAGGCATCATGCTTAGCGTCCGCCATGCTCCAAGATTTAATTATAGTCGCGGCATCAGGGAAGTTCTTTGCCACCCTATAGCTCAGCTCTTGGTAGCCGCGGATATAAGCTCTGTTGTTGATAAAAAAGAAGTTGGGGGAGCCTTTGTATGATACCACAGTGTTGTCAATGGCTAATTGAAGGGCTTTTCCATGTTGTGCATCTTTTCTGGTAAGGGACGTAGAGTGGTCATCCTCCATCTTCTTAATTGTCGCAACATGGGCTCCTTCCATCTTTTTCATCGCCGCGGCATGGGCCTCAGCATCATTGGCAACTTTGACCTTTAATTCTTCATGCTACTTATGAATTTGTTCCAAATTATCATTTGCAAGCTCTGCGGCCTTAGAAGCTTCCGCAATCTGAGCTTGGGAAGCCTTGAGAGCCTCTGTGGCTTACTTAAAATTATCCTCAGCTTCATTTTTGGATTTGACAGCGGCTTTAAGATCCATATGAGCCACCTGGAGTGTCGTGGCATAAGATTTCTTCCCAGCTTTGAAAGATTCAGCTCTTGCCTTGGCCAAATCAGCTGTGTGAACACCCTATGTGGCCTCCTTAAGTCTGTAGATACCCTCATACTGTGTTTTATGGGTCGCCACAGCTTCTGCAGCCTATAAGTGTATTGAGAGTTAGAAAATAAAATTTAAATTATAAAGAATATTATAAAGTTGGAATTACTTACCCTCAGAAGGCTATGGAGGGCGTAAGACTCCACGTCCTCATGGTCTTCAACTACTAACCAATCTAAGTTGGCCCCATCCATCGCCTTCCTTATCTAGTAGATGGCATGGTAGTTGTGTCCCTAGAGGACTAAGGATCCAGCATACGCAGTTGTGGTCGCGGACGTCTGCTTTTTGGAGGAGGAAAATTGTCATTTACAGCCATTATTGATGAAGGGGGAGGAGAATTTATATCATGTACAGGAGAAGTGCAGTGGACACCTTGATCAGATATTGGTGACATATGACTCGCTGCATCCAGATTAGTCCCAATATCATCATCGAAAGTGCCCTTCGGCCTCTCATTAGGGGCCAACTCCTCAACTTGGAGTGAGGGCGTGGCAGCAGTGGTTTGATTCACAGCCAATTTTTGGGGAGCTGCAGGCTCAACTTGGCCACTAGGGGCGACTGTGACAGGAGCCTTGGACATAGTCCTTTTCCACTTCTTATGCCTAGTCATGTTATTGAGGACAACTACGTCCTCATCCATCTCATCTAGCTGAGCTGCTAATCGAGACCTATCAATCTCCTCACCAGAGAAAAAATGAAGCAAAGTCAATATCCCCAGTTAAAAATAATTGTCACGAAAAAAAATCAAATAATAGCATTACCTTCAACACCCATTTATTTGGGAATAGATTTGTTGGGTAAGTAGCCTTCTTTAAAGATGGAGGCAGAGGTTACAAATGTGTTGAACTTCTTCTCCTCAGCAGGAACTACCGCGGCCTTGCTCACTCTCTTCTCTTACCGCTTACTCAGCTGAAAATTGTCAAGAACTGCAGAAACATACAAAGGTTAGTAAAAAAGTGAAGGGCGGAGAAAAATATGCAACTATAAAAAGGGTACGCGGCTATAATTAAAAAAGTACCTAATTTAGAGGGACGCCCCCATTGTCGCGGCATCCTAAATGATCTCTCCCTCTCACTCTCTTCAGGTTGGATCTACCACCCTTCTCCAAAAATGTAGAAATATTTACCCTTCTAGTTCTTTACACTGGTAGGCCTCCCAGAGTAAAGGTTCTCATCCCTGCCGCGAACTAAAAAGTAGTAGAACCCCACAAACTTTACGAAATTTTCCTTTGGGCGGTAGAAGTGGAAAAACTCCGCGGGGGTAATATCTCTTTTGAATTGATTCTCCCATAGTACAACAGCGGAAAGAATGGCCCTCCATCCATTGGGATCTAATTAGGTTGGGTCTAGCCTCATTGTTTTAAAAATTCTTCGAATGGGAACAGGGACAGGCAGCCGTGATGGGCAGGGTTTCGCCGCTGCGCGAGTGTCACCTACGTGCCGGTTATTTTATGCTCATCTCACTAACTCTATACAAAAACCTAAACTATGACTACACTCTTTAAAGGGAGTATAGCGGCTAGTCCGGGTATCAAATCCACAAAGACAAGTTGCTAAAATATTATTTGGTTTATTACTTCTGAATAAACGTGTAAAAGATATTTTCTACCTAAAAAGAAAGATAACAAAAAGGGAAGATTATACTAGGCGAGTGTAAATTAAACTATGATTAACAAAGCGGATAAAAACTATAGGTTGCGTCGAATATCCCTCACCCTGAATTAATTAGTATAAAATGGTTACATGGGTTCACGGATTATTAAGATTACGTCTCGTTTCGTCTATTAATTATATAAGAGTTGTCACACTCCTAAATTCGGATAAAATACTAATAAGATTTTGGCGTCAACAAATACCCCGTAAATTATGCAGAAAGGTCAAAAATACGAAGCATACATGATATAACCCGTTAAATCTCCCAGGCGTAATAACTAGGACAACAAACTCGAAATAAACCCGTAAACTCCATCACCAAAGCAAACCAACATGTCAACCCGAATTGAGTTCAATCCGATACAACCTAAACTAAATTAACCCCTAAGCATGATAAGCAACATTAATTAAAGCACCTAATTAATTAAGCAACAACTAATTATCTAAAATTATCTAGGATTGAAAGAAAATGGAAAGCATGGTAATTAAATCTAAGAACAACAATTAAACTAAGGAAGATGAAGGAATAGTAACTTACATACATAAAAATGGGAAAATACCCCAGAGAAATGGAAGAATGGCTTAGCTCCAAAGTTAAAAACCCTAAATCCATGTAAAATGTAAGATATCTAGAAAAGAGAACAAAATATCTCGTATATAGTAAGTTGGAATTAAAATAAAGAAGAAAGAAAAGAAAAGGAAAAGGCTGCAGAAAATAAGCTTGATCGATCGATCGATACAAATCATCGATTGATTGATGCTCAAAAAATTGCCTACTCTCTACAAACAATTTTAGGAAATAGAAGGCATCGATCGATCGATCCCTTTGATAGATCGATCGATCTTACAGGTGTGCTACTCCCCTGCCTTCCCTTGCTTTGGTTCATTTGGTTTTCTCTTCCGCTAAAATCTCCATAACTTCTTTGTTCGGAATCAGAATGGCGCACCGTTCATGGACACGCGAAGCTTACGAGGAAAGCTAAAACTTTCATGAGATGTTGGTCCAGTGCCCAAATTGTGAATTGACCAAATTGCCCTTGCGCGTGCGATTGCGTACGAAAATTCATCGGAATGCGTCCAAACTTCACACTAAGCATCCAAATACCTATAAAAGCTCAATTAACCCCTGCAAAGCATGTTAACATAGAAATCCGAGGTTTTTTGGTTAATGAGCATAAATATAGGTAATAAGATACCCGAGGGGGCTAATAACTCGTATGTTAACGGACGAAATATAATATATTTGCGTATTATCACACCCCCTAACTTACACATTGCTAGTCCACAATAATGAAAGAAGATGCAACAAGAAAACTACAAGCAAACCAAAACCAGGATACAAGTACTAAATGGGAAGAAAAAGAAATAAAAAGATAAGGCCACTTTCGCGGGTGAACGATTGCATTTAGCATATGCAGTAAGTCGTTAAACCCCTAGGTTACCGATTAAGCATAAATTCTTCACATTTATCCCCTTAATTTCGGTATTTTTATGATCTCCTGCATTGTAAATAGCTTGAATTTGTCTTATATTTATGCTACTAACCCTTTTTGGCAAGTATTTCGTATTTTTTGTATCTCTTATGTATTTTACAGGTATTTCATGCAAATTAGTGCGAAAGAGAACGCAACATAGTGAAAGAAAGCAAGAAATGGGGAGTTCAAAGGCATTTTTGTAATTTTACAGCCATATTCCGGAGGTGGGGAAAACTAGAAAGTTTAAGAACTCTAAATTACAAGAACACAGGAAGTAACAGTAATCAAATCGGAGCTCTGGATCAAAAGATATGGCAAGTAAAAGTTGGAGAAAGAAAGTCAAAGTTGAAATTAATTCTGGAAGCTGAAGAGTTTCAACTCTTGAAATTTCTTGTATAATTCCTTTTATTAGTTGTAAAACATGGAGAGGCATGGGAAGAGTCATTTTTGAGATGTATAAAAGGGCAAACCCTAGTAGTAAGAAGAGGAGGTTTTTTACTTCACGTTGTAGGAGGCTAGTAGTTAGGGTTTCTTTGTAGTTAGTTTTTAAAGGATTCTTGTATCCAAGAACCCTAGTTTTGAAGTTTGGCTACTATTCAAGATTCAAATAACTATTCAAGATTCATCATTCGTCCATTGCAAGTAATTTTAATTTATTGTTTTTACTGATTTCATAGTTAGTTTAATTAATTGTTGCTCTCTTGTTTTCCAATCCCAATTCAAGTCATGTTCTCAATTTTCTAGATTTAGTTATGAATTCATGCACTTTCAGTTTTAAATTTTCTTTTATTTTAATCATGTTAAGCTAAGTTTTTAAGGGCGGGTATGCATGAACCCAACCCGATGTGGTATGCATAGATATAAAATTTGTCCTCTAAATTAAATAAGTCATTAGATCGTGTTGTATAGTTTCACAACCATTGTAGACCTTTTGACCTTGTTTGCCCTAGGTAACTGGGGTACATAAGGATGCAACGCGCTTGGACTATTGCAACACTTCTTTACTCATTCTTTGATTATGTATGATGCGGACTTGAACCTCATATATGTAATGCTTTGGAGTACTAAAGACTGGGTCTGATCAATTATCTAATTTATGACTAATTTTGTACTGGCATACACACTAGGGTTTGGGGGAGTGTATTCTTAACCCATTTCTTCATTCATATTAATTCCTTCTTAGTTAGTTAATTTTAGTTAATTTTTCATGCGTAGGTTAATTTAATTGAATTTAGTTAATTAATAGATAAAATCTAAAAAATCAATTATCTTTTTTTTTTCTTTTCTTTTAACATCAACTTTAGGATTAAACTACCTTAGCTTTGTCGTCACTTTCACACGTCCTAAGTCCCTGTGGATTTGATACCCAGACTCACAACTATACTCCTTAAGAGTGTAGTTACAAGTTTAGGTTTTTTGAATTAAGGTTGAAAGCCGATAACAATGACTAGCGTATTACACGGACGCTCGGTTTACACCTCGATCAAAATGGCGCTGTTGCCGGGGAGGATTAGGTAGATTTTAGGTTAGGTTGGTTAATCCCAAATTTGACTTTCAAAAAAAAATTGTATCTCGCGTTTTTTAATTGCCCAATTTGAAATGTCTTATTCTAACTCTTTTGGTGGCTTTAATTGTTATGCTAATAGTGAGGAGGAGAATGAACCCACGATTTATGAACATTGGATCAATATCACTAAAGATGAGTCTCATAAATACAAGCCCAGCGCTAAGGCCATTCAAATTTATCAAAATGAAAGGCTTGAAGAAGAAAGGCGTGAAAAAGAATATAGGGAAAACAATCGTTTTGGGGAGCAAGACTTGGATGCATTATTTGAAATCAATGACAATTTTTCTTCCAATATTTTTTAGACTAAAGAATGTTTTCAACCAAATGAGGAATCCAATGAAGAATCACTTGAGCTTGAATTTATTTCCTCACTATTATCATTCACTGTTATCGAACAATTAGAGTTATCACAAGAGTTGGATGAAAGTCTTGACGACGTTGAGGACAAGGACTCTTTGCTTAAATTATTTTCCAAGATGGAATTTTTCTGTTTGTGTGCCCCGCTTCCCATACTACTTGAAAAATTTATGGGAGGTGATTCTATTTTTCTTGGATCACAATGGGACGTATCCCCCTATGCACCCATATCCTTCATTATCCCCCTAAATTTTTTAATATGTGATGGTTAATTTCTTCCGCGTTGCACATGCCTTCAGTTTTTCCAACGGAATTCTTATTTTCCGAGCAGCATGCTTTCTAGTGAGGGCACACCATTAACCCCTCAAAGTCAAATTGTGTTTTGGGTGGACCCTCAAATTTTTTGACTTCTAGTGTATGATTTATTAGTCGTTCAAATTTTAGGTTGTAAATAATTAAATTTTTTTATTATTACTTTTTCTATTGTATTATAGTCTAGTTTCGATGGTAGAGTTTTAGTTATTCTCTTTGCTATGCTTGGTTCTAACGTGTTTTGCAGATTCAATGGATTCGTACTTATCGGGGATCACTCTATTTGGGTAATATCTTTTTTTTCCTCACTTTCTGTTGTGTTCTTGATTCGTATTGAGGATAATGCAGGATTTAAGTAAGGGGGTGTGGGATATTCTTCCCATTATTGTTTCGATTCATTATTCTTCCCATTATTATTAAGATTCATTGATTTGATCACATGTTTTGATATGCCCTAAGTGCACCCCTCGGCTCAGAGACATCAACCTCGGCCATGGAGATGACCGATGTTGGAGGGACCTTAGATCAATAACCAGCAGTCTCGTCCTAAGCAAGGTCGGCCACGGCCGACGTTCCTAGCTACCTCGGCCTGGAGAGGTCTCCATAATCCACAGGCGGTTATCCATCTGGTCATCCAAGGTTTACAACCTTGGCTTGGTTCAGCCCGAGGTTTCCACCCACCATCATAACGAGTCTCGGCTAGGGATCAACCGACGTTCCTACTTTGCCACCACTACCTCGGCCCAGGCCGACGTCACATCTCAGCATACTGTACTTCGTCTCTCTCACTGAGCCAAGGTCACCACCTCGTCCTCTTCCAGGCCGAGGTTAGGACCACTCACAGATGGCCGAGCCCTTATTAGCATATGTATTATTGGGAACTCGTGTACACAATCAGTTATAACCGAATCATTCCCCTCACGTGAGGGAATATTGAGGTCATCATTATCTATATGAGATCAGCCAGGTGTCATTCTCATAATGGATCGATCCTCATGCACATGTTCATTTCATGATTGGGGGGTACATTAAACCCCCCAGGAACTATTTATAGAGGTCATCCTCTACCTTGTAAAAGGATCCCGAAATTAGCAACCCTAGCTGAAACTCTATCTAAATATACAGTAGAGAGAGAAAGCTTGAGAGATTGTATCTATGGCCATTAAAGCCCTCATACAGTGATATTAATCACACACTTGCATAGTGGACGTATGCCTGATTGGCTGAACCACTTATATAGTTGTGTTAATCTTCTTGTCCTCACCTCCTTCTACTATATACCCTTATGTTGCCATTGTTATGCACTGAATTGAGCTTACACACACCTTAAAGGGTGGTGCTATTTCCACTGATGTTGTGGTCAGGGACCTGATCCTGCTGAGTGGAATAGTCTATGGCCAGGGACCTGATCCTGCTGAGTGGAATAGTCTATGGCCTCTTGAAAGGAGTCCACAGACGTAGGGTCTGAGGTAGACGACTCAGACTCAGACATGGGGGAAGTTTCAACTGGAATCTCTGCTGATCTAACTGGTTTGGCGAGCTCAGGGTATATGACCTTCATAGGGGGTGGAAAGATAGGTCTGAGGGGGAATGCCTCTACCTTACGAGCCTCCTCTTGGGCTCTTTCTATCTACCTAATTTTATCTAAGGTCTTCTCCCCAAGAGAGGGGAATTCCTCTAAGAGTTGGTAAAGGGGTCTGAACATATGAGGCAGACCCTACACTTGAGACTCTTCTAAACAAATAACTTGACTTGGCTTGGCCAAGAACCAAACTAGGGTTTTGGATGAAAAATGATCTCGTGCATTGTAAATAGCTTGGATTTGTCTTATATTTATGCTACTAACCCTTTTTGGCAAGTATTTCATATTTTGTGTATCTCTTATGTATTTTATAGGTATTTCATGCAAATTAATACGAAAGAGAATGCAAAACAGTGAAAGAAAGCAAGAAATTGGGAGTTCAAGGGCCTTTTTATAATTTTATAGCCATATTCCGGAGGTGGGGAAAACAAGAAAGTTGAAGAACTCTAAATTACAAGAACACAAGAAGAAACGTAAGTCAAATCGGAGCTCTGGATCAAAAGATATGGCAAGTAAAAGTTGGAGAAAGAAAGTCAAAGTTGAAATTAATTCTGGAAGCTGAAGAGTTTCAACTCTTGAAATTTCTTATATAATTCCTTTTTATTAGTTGTAAAACGTGGAGAGGCGTGGGAAGAGTCATTTTTTAGATGTATAAAAGGGCAAACCCTAGTAGGAAGAAGAGGAGGTTTTTTACTTCACGTTGTAGGAGGCTAGTAGTTAGGGTTTATTTGCAGTTAGATTTTAAAGGATTCTTGTATCCAAGAAACCTAGTTTTGAAGTTTGGCTACTATTCAAGATTCAAAGATCTATTCAAGATTCATCATTCATCCATTGCAAGTAATTTTAATTTATTGTTTTTACTGCTTTCATAGTTAGTTTAATTAATTGTTGCTCTCTAGTTTTCCGATCCCAATTCAAGTTTTGTTCTCAATTTTCTAGATTTAGTTATGAATTCCTGCACTTTCATTTTTAAGTTTTCTTTTATTTTAATCATGTTAAGCTAAGTTTTTAACGGTGGGGATGCACGAACCCAACCCGATGTGGTATGCATAGATATAAAATTTGTCCTCTAAATTAAATAAATGATTAGATCGTGTTGTATAGTTTCACAACCAATGTAGACCTTTTGACCTCACTTGCCCTAGGTAACCGGGGTGCTTAAGGGTGTAACGCGCGTGAACTATTGAAACACCGCTTTACTCAGTCTTTGATTATGTATGATGCGGGCTTGAACCTCATATATGTATTTCTTTGGAGTACTAAATACTGGGTTTGAACAATTATCTAATTTATGACTAATTTTGTACTGGCATACACATTAGGGTTTGGGGGAGTGTATTCTTAACCCATTTCTTCATTCATATTAATTCCTTCTTAGTTAGTTAATTTTTCATGCGTAGGTTAATTTAATTGAATTTAGTTAATTCATAGATAAAATCCAAAAATCAATCATCTTTTTCTTTTCTTTTCTTTTAACATCAACTTTAGGATTAAACTACCTTACCTTTGTCGTCACGTTCACACGTCCTAAGTCCCTGTAGATTCGATACCCAGACTCACCACTATACTCCTTAAGAGTGTAGTTACAAGTTTAGATTTTTTGTATTGAGGTTGGAAGCCGATAACAACGTCTAGCGTATTACACGGACGCTCAGTTTACACGTCGATCAATTACCTTAGTGGACGAGTGTCGTCTCGTGAGGGTTCTCAGGGATGAAACCCACAAACATCAAATAGTTTCCTAAAAATAAGCCCAACCCAACATGCGATGAACTCAACAACAACGAAAAGGATTTCATACGCATTATTAGCAAACTTAACGAATTCAAACAAAAGTTCAAATCATTAACATTATAGAATGCACCTCCTTGAATTGAAACCTTAAAATGTGGGAGGGGAGCGAGCACATGCAAAGAATGATTTGGCAAAAACATAAATAAACCAGATACTAAATATGAAATCAGGCATATATCAATCCTCACGGGCATTACACTCATCAAGGGAATCCTCTCGAAATAGGGAGGTAACACATGGGACATGCGGGCATAAGGAGTAAATGTAAAGGGAAACTAGGCCGCACACATGTCACAAATGAAGAACGCTATAGAAGAAATTAAAAACTATAATCTCAATGAAAGATATCGCACATATAAAAGAGGCGAAATACATTTTCACAAATTATTAAAACTATTATGACTTTTAAATTAAATGCACCTTAGGATCACATAGGACTTGATAGGGTTATAATGTAGGCTAGGCTAGGGTACGAAAGGAAGGAGATGTATATACGGATTCAAAGTGTTCGAAATGAAAAAATTGGAATAATGGGAAATAGTGGGAAATATCGAAATTGGAAAATGATTTCCAAAACAAGCATTAGATATGAAATGGAGAGTAAAAAGGATTATTGAACACTATTAATAATATATACAAACTTTCTCTTTCTTTTCTTTTCTTCTTTTTCTCACTTTTTCTTTTCTTTTATTTTTGCTTTTTCACTACTTTATTTTCTTTCATCACTCTTTTATATGCTTAAATTGCAACCACACAACACAACATCATTCAATCCCAACCAAAATTCCAAACAAAGGTAAGGAAGGTAATATGTATGGTTTAAAACTCCAATGTGGAGTTGGTAATGGGATTTTGGGTAATGAAATGAAAGGCCACTATTTAGGCTCAAAGGGGTTAACTGTGAAAACATTAAGGGTGAGGTCAAAGCCAATATGGGTGATATAACAAGGATGGTCACTGATCATTTCATAAAGTTTACGCAATTATAGAGTCAAAACAAACATTGAAAATCATGCTCAAGTAATACATTTCATATATGAAATCAATTAATGAACGATCAAATGAAAGAATAGAGAGATTATCGACGATCTAGCATTTTCAATGAGAAAAGAATAGTGTATACACTCAAAAATGAAGGTATGTATCTAATCTCACTCGGTGTAAGTATATACAATGCAACAAAAGATCACCGAGTTATAAAATCTTAAACCAAATCAATATAACAAGAAAAGCGCATGTGCTAAGGGGATAAAGTTTAATTCATGAAGTTATTCATAATATCAATAATTTGAGGACTAGAGTCTAATAACTTCTAAAATTAAGAACATGCATCTTTGAATTGTCCAATGGATCGGGCAATTATTAAAATTTATCAAGGGAAACAAGGGAAAAATGCCCAATAAAGGAGAAAAAAAAAGAAAGAAAATATTTTTAAAATTTTTAATTTTTCACAAAAGACATGATTTGTAACTAAATTGTAGTAAAATTCAAGGAGTAACATGCAATGGATACATATCCTACACCCCCTAACTTAAATGTTGCATTGTCCCCAATTCGTCCATTAAAGAACACAACACAAAGATAGGAAAAGAATGATATTACCCAAATTTGGAGCGATCTCCATAAGGACAAGTCCAAATGAATCTACACAACAAGTTAGTACAAAGCAACGCAAGAATATGTACTGATATATCAATTTAACATAATTTATGTCATAAGTCACAACAATATAGAGGGGCTGAAGTGCAAATACTAGATAAATTGATGGTGAATATTTGATGTTATAAATATGGAAAGTCATACACATCAAAATCCATTATGCAACCACAAACTACATCACTATTTCTCACTTCATAATTTCAGTACAAAACAACTTAATATATAACAACTAATAAAAAGAAAGAAATATAAATAAAAAGGAAAAATACATCATACTATCCGATCCCAGGAATACAAAACTGAACCCAAGACAATAGTCTAGTGGCCAGAACCACTAGGATCGAAAGAACCTTGGAAATGAGGTGGGAGCGACGCATCCTTCCCATGCTGACATACATACAGAACTCGCATCATGTCCTGCGGAATGCGGAATTCCTGCCTGCGCTTAGCTCTATCCTACTCTAGCTGTGACTCCAAAGAAGCCCGCCAGGCCTGGGTCTCCTCCCAGCGCTGATCCTGCAGTGCCTGGTATGCCTC
Organism: Sambucus nigra; assembly: GCA_949130495.1. Taxonomy (NCBI): domain Eukaryota; kingdom Viridiplantae; phylum Streptophyta; class Magnoliopsida; order Dipsacales; family Adoxaceae; genus Sambucus; species Sambucus nigra. The sequence continues at coordinate 155,381,866 of OX422218.1, forward strand.
AAAGCTGGCATCTAAATCAGTATGTGTCACTTGAGAACTTTGTCCATGTTCAACCTACCTAATCTCAATCTCCTCGTCGGGCTCATCAGTCACCTCTACCCTCTGCCTCTTGGCACTAGGTTTCCCCCAAGGGTGAATCAACATCCTCGTGATGTTATCTTTGGTGAGAAGCCCCATTGGCTCATGCTTGCGGTCCGCGTTATACTCGGGGCATCCGTGTGATAAACAGATACTCGTGATAAGGACAGGAAAAGGTAGGGAACATGTCCGGGCTTGCTCCATAGACGCCACATACAACATGTCCAAAAAGATATTGGGCAAGATGATATCGCCCAAATTATTCATCAGTGCAAAGACAAATGTCGCGTGTTTGTGACACACCTCATAACGATTGCTCGTCACCATAAAGGAGTGGACGTTGATGTAGTGAAGTAAGCGTGGTAAATCCTCCATTGCGACCCAATGGAAGGCCATTTTCTTCCATACTTCCCCTGGTGCAAGGGCCTCAATAAATTTCCTGAGACCAAGAACTTCCCCGCCTATCAAATTGACTGATTCCGTGGGGTCCGGCACATTCATAAAGTCCGCCAAATCTGAACGGCGGAAAGGTACCCTCACCCCTCGAACCATGGCCTCGTATGTAGTAGGTTCATCCCCTTTTATCTCCACTAATGTCGCATAGAATATCCTCACTAAATCCTCATTGACACACGCATTAGTGGCGAGAAAGGGCTCCCATCCCTATCGGCGCAAAAGAGCACGCGCCTCCTGTGGCAAATTCTCAAGCTTCCAGGCGAGATGATAGCTCAATGGCCTCTTAGAAGGCTCAAAGTATGCCTGGAACCAATCCCATTCTCACTGACAACGGAACCCCTCATAGCCCCAGTTGGGAATTCACCTAGTGGAATTATATTTCTTTATGTCTGCCATTTCAAACTACAAAACAATAATTAGGCAATGCATTAAAAAATTGAAAGCACAATTAATGGTTAGTTAGTGAACTAGTTGAAATGGTGGGTACATGTGCGCAAAATCGATCGAAAAAATTCCACATTGCAATAAAATGTGTCGATGTATGACAACGAGTGAAAATCACCCAAGTGTGCGCTAAAAATGGATGGAAATTTTGGTTTGAGCATTTTAACGAACACTTAGAGTGCGCAATGTGAAATGAGGGTGTGAAAGTGCCATTGATCCAACAAACAAGCCCCATTCATGAACACACACATTTAGCAATCAACACAAAATGTTCATGAATGGATTTTTATCAACATTGTTGCACAAAAATAGTTGGAACAACAAACAAGGAGAAAAACTCAAAACTATGTCAAACAATGGATTAATCTTGTTAATGTGACATAAAACCACAAATCAATAGAAATACAAGTAAACAAGTAAGTGTTATACCTGATTTGAGTGAAAAAATGAGGTTAATTTGAGTGACAAGGGGTGGGAAAAAACAGGGCCGAAATAGGTAGAGAGGAGAGAATGAGAGTACAAGGAGAAAGGGAAAACAAAAACAGGCTTCGGCTTTAATTGGTCGATAGATCCATCAACCCTGGTCATCGATCGATCGATGGCTCAGTTAAAGGCCTACTGCCTTGCTGTTTTGAAAATGGGAGGGGGTTGATAATAATGGTATATAAGGGGGGAAATACATATATAAACAAGTATAAATATATAGAGAGAGTATATATAAATATAATAAAATAAAAATAAAAATAAAAACAAAATTAAAATAAATATGTACGTACATACACATATACTACACTAATCAAAAAGCGGAAAATATATACAACGAGTGACACACACGCACATTCACAAATAAAAATAAGCATTAAAATAAATTAAAAAGAACAAACAAATGCAAATTCATGAGAATGAGTGTGTGCAAAATAAGAAAATCTTTTTGCGAGCTAGTTTTTCTTTTCGATTTTTCTGAATAAACGTATGTTGGGGTGCACAATCTTCACAAATTCTAATCCGTTGAACCTACAAAAGAGTTAGGACTGAGCATACAAAAAGCAATAAAAAGATATTAACTAATTACACTAGACTAAATTACAAGAAAGAAGAATAAATAGATAAAAATCGAATAAAAATTTAACTATGTACAACCTACTAATTTAACTCCTAAATAGCTACACTAGAAGCCTAAAAAGTAAAGGATTCACCACGAAAAAGATTTGGATTTGGAGGATAACCGGTGGACCCTCCCGAGCATGCATGCCTCCCAAAAAATGAGAATTCCGTTTGAACAACGGAAGGCATGCCTGGGGCGGAAAAAGTGAACCATTGTCCAATAAAAGTTTGGGAGGGACAATGAGGTATTTGGATAACAAGGGGGATAGGTACACATGGGTTCCAAAAAATATTGAATTTCCTCCCAAATATTTTGAAGTTGGAAAGGGAGGGGGCGCACAAGGAGTCAAAAGTGCCCTCACGGAAGGCGACTCGAGAGAGTACTCCTCATCGGTGAAAAGGTTAAACGTTTTAAGGTTTTGGACTGATTCAATAGGTACTAGCGACGGTGTGACAGTATAGAATAAAGACGGGGATGAAAGAAATTCAATCTTAAGCGATGAGTTATCATCGCTTGAAGATTGAATTTTGAAAGAAATAGGATCATTTGCAATGAAACTTTCTTCTTTGAGAATCAAAGAAGAAACGAGTTCATTGCAAATGGATACTACGTCCATTCCTTCCTCATTTTCATTCTCTACTATACCATGGGTTAAGTCAAGAATGATTTGTTCCAAAGTAGGCAGAAAGTCCTCATTTGGTTCAAAACATTCTTCGACTTCGAAAGTCTCGAAAGAAAATTCATCGTTGGATTCAAATAATAAATCCAACTCATGTTCCCAACAACGATTTTCTTCCCGATAATGGTTTTCAAGTTTCTCATTCTCAAGCATGCGCAAGCCCTCACCGAAAGTCATAGGGTGAGGTGCGGATTCTTGTAAATGCGAACTTTGAAAACTATCGTCGGGACTACATTCAAAATCATTAACATAAGACTTTTGAATGCTATAGCTATGAGCTTCAAAATTCTTATCATAAGGATCTTGCGACCCAAAATCGAAATGCTCATTCCCAAAATTCTTATAATCCATATCTTGACTTTCGTAATACTCACCCAAAGTCTTTTTAAATGTTTCATTTTTTGGGATTTCTAAATATTGACCAAAAGTCATAGGTTTACGGGGATTTTGAGAATTATCATTGTATTAACGAAAGAATTGGAATAAGACATGCTTACCCCAAAGAAGGCTCAAGTGGAAAATTCCACGAAGATGATGTACGTGCGAGAAATTCATGCATTTCTTAGCGCTCAAATGTGCAAATCTTGCAAAATGTTAGGCAACAAAATACAAATAGAAAGAAAATATTACGAAATACTAAATCAAATAAATTCTAAAACAACCAAGTCCCCGGCAACAGCACCATTTGATAGGCAGGGTATCGCCGCGATGCGGGAGTGACCTACGCGGCGGTCATTTTATGTTCGGCTCACCAACTCTATACAAAAACCTAAACTATGATTGCACTCTTTTAAGGGAGTATAGCGGCTAGTCCGGGTATCGAATCCACAAAGACTAGTTTCTAGAATATTATTTGGTTTATTACTTTTGAATAAAAGTGTAAAAGATATTTTCTACCTAAAAAGAAAGATAACAAAAGGGAAGGTTATACTAGGTGAGTGTAAATTAAATTATGATTAACAAAGCGGATAAAAACTATAGGTTGCGTCGAATATCCCTCACCCCGATTTAATTAGTATAAAATGGTTATATGGGTTCGTGGATTATTAAGATTGCATCTCATTTCGTCAATTAATTAAATTAAGAGTTGTCACACCCCTAAATTTGTATAAAAGACTAATAAGATTTTGGCGTCAACAAATACCCTCAAAATTACGCACGAAAGGTTGAAAATATGAAGCATACATGATATACCCTGTTAAATATCCTAGGCGTAATAACTAGGATAATACACTCGAAATTAACCCGTAAACTCCATCACCAAAGCAAAGCAACATGTCAACCCGAATTGAGTTCAATCCGACACAACCTGAACTAAATTAGCCCCTAAGCATGATAAGCAACATTAATTAAAGCACCTAATTAATTAAGCAACAACTAATTATCTAAAATTATCTAGGATTGAAAGAAAATGGAAAGCATGGTAATTAAAGCTAAGAACAACAATTAAACTAAGGAAGATGAAGGAATAGTAACTTACATACATAAAAATGTGAAAATACCCCAGAGAAATGGAAGAAAGGATTAGCTCCAAAGTTACAAACCCTAAATCTATGTAAAATATAAGATATCTACAAAAAGAACAAAATATCTCGTATATTATAAGTTGGAATGAAAATAAAGAAGAAAGAAAAGAAAAGGAAAAAGCTGCAGAAAATAGGCTTGATCGATCGATCGATACAAATCATCGATTGATCGATGCTCAGAAAATTTCCTACTCACTACAAATGATTTTAGGAAATAGAAGGCATCGATCGATCGATCGATCTTACAGGTCTGCTACTCCCCTGCCTTCCCTTGCTTTGGTTCATTTGGTTTTCTCTTTCGCTAAAATCTCTGTAACTTCTTCGTTTGGAATCGGAATCACGCATCGTTCATGGCCATGCAAAACTTATGAGGAGGGCTAAAACTTCTATGTAGATGTTGGTACAGGTGCCCAAATTGTGAATTGACTAAAATGCCTTCGCGCGTGCGATTGCGTACGAAAATTCACCGAAATGCGTCCAAAATTCACACTAAGCATCCAAATACCTATAAAATCTCAATTAACCCCTGCAAAGCATGTTAACATAGAAATCCAAGGTTGTCTGGTTAAGGAGCATAAATATAGGGAATAAGATACCCGAGGGGGCTAATAATGCATATGTTAATGCACAAAATACGTAATATTTGTGTATTATCAAGACACAACTCATAAATGAAGGTGTGCAAGGGGAAGCAGACCCCATCATTAGCAAGTGTCGTGCATGGACTTTGTTTCGCAGTAGGTGCTGAGGACATCAAGTTCTCTAGAAATTCAAATACCTCAGCTACTTGATCAACCCATTCTTTGGTCATAGCACAGCGGATACTAAGTGCAGCAAGAGGTCTCTCAGCCCTCCCAGATGTGCAAGCAGGTTCATCCCTAACATTAAATGCACCCCCTATCGCAGCATTCTCATTTATATCCATCGGATGGTTTCTAGAATTGGCTTCTTCTTCCATGGCCGCAGAGTCTGGGTCTGAATCTGAAGTTAGTACCACACAGTTGGGGCAATCCTTCAGTTGGCAAGGCCCTACTGACTTCAAGGGAGGCACTGAAGGAATTCAGGAGGAGAGGCTCCAAAACAAAATTCCCAAAAAACTCTCAAAAATTTATCTAGGTCAAAGTTCATATGGCTGCAGCAGTACCTAAAAAGCAGAGAGTTCGCAGTTAGGTGTCGTAGCCAATATGGTATTAAGGCCTCTCACAGGCCACGGTATGAGAAAAAGAGCTAAATAGAAATGCTATCAATCTTGGCTAAGTACAAGCGTTGGGTTCTAAAAACCGTAGAAGTTAATAGTCGCCGCGGTATATTGTTTTGGGGGAAGGTATTATTTTCTCACATGCCGTAGTCACTAAACTATGGGCTAAAATGTTACGGATTCTAAACTGAGAACCCAAGAGGGTTATAAAAACCCTCTCAAGAACGTCAAGAACATAATGGGTTACCTAGTTAAAATCCTAGAGTCTAACCCAAACCAATGAAATTCATTTATTGGGTCAACATTGAAGAATCGATTCAGTACAAGAATGGTTACCTAGTTCAAATCCAAACAGCTATGTGAATTCAAATGGGTTCGATTAGTTGGGAAATTGGGAGAAACAAATATATTCAGGCAGTAAACATGATTTCAATTCAATAAAAACTCATTCAAGAAAGTTTTGTAGATATAATTCAAGATTGGGTGATTCAGAAATTCAGAAATGCAAAAATTTAGTCGATGAATTGGTGAATTGTGAACTAAAAAAGTTATTAAAGAGGTTGGTAATTGAAAAAATTACCTAAAATGAAGAAATCAACGGTACTCGACCTCAAACCACCTCAAAACACCTCAGAACCACCACATGCAGCTTTCGAGGGTAGCCGAAAAAAGCAAGAGGATGAACGAATAGAGTTTGGCTATCGATATGCTCTCAAAGATTTAGGAAACGTAATGAAGTCCACGGCTGGAAAAATTTATATAAGAGGGCGCGGGAAGACGAAGCATCGCTTTGGAGGTACCACAGCACCTTGAGAGGACTGGACTACTCAGCCACAGCCCCAATCGCAATGTCTTGGCACTATGACTTGGGGGCTTATTGATAGTACAGATATAGTACCATGTCGTGGGATGTATACAATGGCAAGTGTTAAGGACTTATTTTCACGGCCCCCTCATACACAGGGTGCGGCACCTCGATGCTAAGGGCTCGGCCCCTATTTGATACAGGACGCGACCCAACTTATTACAGGGTGCGGCCCCAGTCTTATAATAACTGGTCGCACCCCCCCCCCCCCCCTTTCACCTACTAGCAATGTAACACCTATAAATAGAGGTCAACACCTCAGGATAGGGACCAGATTTCATTTTTCCTACATCAGTGTCAAGCTTAGCGTTGGTTATACTCTCTCTATACCACTGAGCATAGCTTGGGGCTACTCGTCGGCATCGCAGCCATCTCTTCGATATACCAGAATCCTCATCACTACCATGTACTCTCATTTATTCTCATACTCGTACGCCTTTTTAGGCTTGATTATATTATACTATGCAATGCATATAATGAGAATGGAGCAACACAGTGGACGTAGGATTATTTTAGAGGCTGAACCACTCTATATATTATCTTCTCTCTCTCTTTACTTGCTCTATTTGCTTATTATGTACATCATACTCGATTTGCTGATACAAGGATGAGAAGTGGATTTTTTCTCGTGTCATCAGTTACTCCTTATGCTTGCATGCCCCGTGTGTGTCACAAATCATTTCTGAGTTGTCAAATATTGAATGTAATAATTGAGAGAACGTGAGTCATGCATTCTTTGGCATCTACATGGGTCATGAAAGTTTGGCCAAATCAAAATAACCACATGTGTCCGCTTATTTCTCATTTCTATTGTTTTAATTTTTGTTGAAGTTCCTCTTATAATGTCAATAACGGCATACTTTTGTGTAAATTTCGTTCACTTTGTTGATAAATTATACTTCCCTTGTTATTGTTGAGTTGTGAATCGGTTTTGGAGTAATCATTGTATGATTTGACTTGATGTTTATGGGTAGCATCCCGAAAACCATCACGAGACAAAACTCATCCCCTAGGACCGGCTAGGGGTTCAACGACTTATTGCATATTCTTGTAACACCCAGTAAATTTATTGATTTTTATATTGAGAATTAATTGGGGTTAATTAAATTATATTTGGAAATTAATCTGATAAAATAAATATTAATTAACAAGATAAGGGTTAATATTTATTTATATTGAATATTACTTAGTGAATGAGTAATAATAATGATGAGAAAATACTTCAATTGTCGTGAGTGAGAAATACGGCAGTTACGGTAAATTTAGTCGAGATGTGCGTGTCAATCGTGTCGAGACTTAATTTAGGAAATAATATATATAATTTCACTTTTGATATTCCATATAGTCATTTTGAGTGCGTCAGTGTGTCCGGAAGGGTCAAGATAGTCAGGAAAGTCTAGTCGGGGGTTTAGTTTTGGTCCCGGGGCACTTTTAGGCCAAACCAGTACCCCAGGAGGGTATTTTGATCATTTGCATTTTTGGTAAAAAGAGACCTACGAATTTTATAGTTTTATATCATCAGTTAGGATGAGGGAGTTAGGGTTAGTATCTGCAAGGCCACAGAGAGGCCATAGGAGGGAGAAGAGAGTAGGTCCCAAGGCCAAATAACACCATTCTTGCACCACAAACACAACCATCGCTTAGATCGGGAGGAGATGATCAAAACCATATAATTATTCTACAAGGAATCGGACCTTCAAACAGAGGCAAGTATTTATCTTGCTAAACTATGATTTGATATATCATCCATGTTAGAAGAGGGTGATAATCTTGTGAAATTCATAAAATTTGGCTGTAAAATTTGAGATATAGATCATGTTCTTGGGTAGGAATGGTGTTATACTTGATCCATTACACATGTAGGATGAAATTGATGAGAAATATCATGAAACTTGGAAGGAAATCTAGAAAAATGTTGAAGTTCTTGAACATGAATGATAAGCTAGGGTTTTGAATGTTTAATCTTGAATTAATTGAATTTAAAGGTGTTCTTTGATGATTTAATGATTCCAATGCGTTAGAAATCATGTATATGTGATGGTATAATGTTTAGTATGTTTGGTTGGGAGATTGGGAATGAATTATGGAGGTTTTGAGGTTAAAAATGTTTAATCCCGTAACTGTTATTTTTGAAGAAGATGAGACATGTTAGAGGCGAATCGATTCGGCTCCTTGGCCGAATCGATTAGAAAAGCGAATTGATTCCAACCAAGGCCGAATCGATCTGGTTTCCCAAAATTGCATAGTTTTTCCCCTCTCTACATAGAACTCATGGAAAATGTTTGGGTTGACCCTTGAATTAATTATAAGATTCTATTAAGAGATATTCTAATTACCAGTAGGCTAATTTGAGTTTGAGGTTGGTATCACGAGGAGGGTTTAAGCCTAATAATTGATTTAGCTTAACGGGTAATAAAAGCTTATTTGGATACTGATTTCTTATTATGGAAAATTAGTGGAATATAAGACCAAGACCAGTAGGCCTTAAGTGGGATTGCTTACTAAATTTACTTAACGGGCACTTGGCAACCATTTGGGTATTGAGAAACACTCGAGAATTTACTATGAGAAATATTAAGTTACGTAAGTTACGTAGAATATTCGAGAGATACTATACTACGTACAGGGCATATGATATAGGTTATGTGCATACCTATAACGACATTATATATATACATGGGTGGTGTGTATATGTATTTTTTTAATTTATATGTGTAATCATACCTAGGCTACTTGCTATCACGGGAGGTCTCGTGTCCTGGACAGTCTTATTCTGATGAGCCCGTTGGGGGGATATGACTTGTACCTCAGGACATAGACCTTAGGGATTGAGCACCACTTGTGTGAATGAGGGTGTGACTGGTCAATTGGGTGCGTTAGGTATGAGCGTATCCCAAAGGCTTAGAGCTATGTTCACCTCCAATATTATGTGATTTGATTTATGGTTCGAGGGAGACTATCCGAGACAGTGTCCTTATATAGTACGTGATGTACCAGGACTTGATAGAAGAGTATGCCCACACTACAAGTCTCCACCTAAGGGTGTTGTGTACATATATATGATAACAATGATGTATATACGTACGTGTGATTTATTCTTCTTCGAGTATGTTAGTAGATAAGATAGATTGTGATATCTCAATTATTCAAGTGTATGTGAACTAAATCAGTAACTCATAGATACTGATATCTAAATTAACCAAAGTATACGAGAACTAAATCATTTAGTAAAGATTCCTAATGAGTATAAGTAATTGGTACAATGTAGTAATGTATTGTATGGTCAATATAGGTGGGCACTTTAATTGATTAGATGTGAAGAGATGTAAGCCGGAGTAGTTAGGCGGGTAGCATAACTAGGTGGGTTAGAGTAGTACATTAGGCATGCACATTAGTTAAGGGGTGGGGATCTCAAGTGAGGGCAGGCGGTGCTAACATGTATTTAATATCTTATCTTGTCGCATTTTAAACACTTGCTAAACTTTTTCAAACTATTTTACTTGGGTTCTGACCCGTTTCAAATCCTTTTTATAAAAACCATTTTAGGTGCCCAGCCATAGGGACGCCAAGCATAAGAGTTCCCCCATTTGACGTGCTCCAGCTGCTGCGGAGGTTACAGGACCTTGATATTGGATGCCTCCATATTTATTTCAGTTATGATGCATCCTTAGTTATCTCAGTCGGGCATGTCGCCCATTCTTAGTTGGATATTATTTTCAGAGACTTTGTATTCTCGTTTATTTCCTGAATTTATTTAGACTTTAATCATGGATGACTATATTTAGATTTTCTCTTGATTATTATTCCAAACTCACTTATTTACTCATGTGCCATTATCTTATTATTCATTATTATGTGCTTGGAAATGGTGAATGATATGTTTATTCAGATTTATTTATTGCATGCTAATAATTAAGATTAAAATTTTGACACCGGGCTATTAGGATATTAGTAATTAATTTGAAACTCGACAGTGATGCTAATAATGACACCATTAATGATTCATGTTTAATTCAATAATGGACTGATCACCCAGGATTAGAATAGGCGGGGTGTCACAATGCTAAATGCAATTGTTCGACACGAAAGTGGCAATTTTCTCATTTCTACGTATTGTCTTTGTTGTGGTTGTATTTATGGCTTTGTTTCTTCATACTCATTCAAGCATTCCCGTGCACGTTATTCCCGAAACTTATGCTCATTTATTATATAACCCCTATTTTCATCATCATCATCATCATATATATATATATATATATATATATATATATATATATATATATTGTGTGTGGTCTATTTGAGCTTTTACGGGTGTCGAGAATGCAAGGCTTGAAGTTTGGTTGAATTGTGGGAAAGTTTCGGTGATAGTCTCAACGTTGGGGGCATTTTAGTAAATTCAACGCTGGGTTTTAATCATGAACTTTTCATGGAAATTGAATCTCTTCGAGTCATCTCCGCATGGCCTCTGACGGTGCATTAATTTGAGCTATAACGAAGAAGTTAAGGAAGATTATTTGGAGTGATAGCCTAAATAAACCACACCAGACCCTTCCTCATTTTGCAAGCAGGTCCAAATCGATTCGGGTCTCTGGCCGAATCGATTGTTTTTGGTCCAGTGCGAAGGAAATCATATGCAAATCGATTCAAGTCTCAAACTGAATCGATTCACCCCTGTTTCATTATATTTACAAGTTTGCCATTTTTAGATTTTTGGGGTATATCCCTTTGTTTTCTCCTCTTATAAAGGATCAGATTTTTTTTAGAAAGTTTCTAAGTTTAGAAACTCTCTCTTATCTCTCCTATGTCAAAGACTTTTATGGTTCTCTCTCTCTTGTTAAGCATTGAATACATAAATATAGTTAGATTGATTGCATTACTTGCTCACCTACTTCATCTTTGTTTATTCTAGTTGCTTTAATTTGGGTTTACTGATATCTCTTGTGTTAGTTGGTATATAAATAGATGGGTTCTTAATTTATGATTTTCTCATCCGCGATTTACTTAGTTTTTATCATGAGTGGTTAGTCCTATAGGTTGGGGATCAAGATCCCACCATAGATGCTTGAGCTTCATAGTTAGGGTTTGGTTTATAGTTATTCCAATGGAACTTCATGTGTTTTTATTAGAGTCTCCTAGTTTCTTGATTTCCCTTGTCTTGCAAGGGTAGTATTTGAAGCTTTACTACAACCCCAACCCATTTAGCACCATAACTAGTTAACCCTTAATCCTCTATTGATGAGTTTGGTCTCTACATGGTTGATGTTCGAACTTAATTAGTTATGATCTATTAGAACTAATTTGAATCGAGTCCCATCATCTTTTTAGCAAATCCAAGGTGTGGGAATGATCCTCAATCCCTTTTATCTCTCGAACTCAAGCTTTTCTTAGATTGCTTCATTATTTTGTTATTGTTAACTCTTTCACTGTTAATTAAACGCGTGTTAGGATAGCGGTTAATTAATATCACCACTTCAAACAATTAATTATCTCTTACCCTTTCCTTTTGTGACGTATAGAGAACACCTTTTATAGCGTCTTCATTCTCGAAGGGGAGAGTCCAGCCCCTATGGAATACGATCCCATATTTTTTTTTTATTACTTGGTGCGAATAATTTGCACTTGAATCACACATTATTTTTAGAGCATCAAGTTATTTAGAGAAAATTCAAAAATGGGGTATGTGACTATAAGTTGACTTAAACAACGTTGGGTCAACTAGAAATTCCTAGGTGGCCTAAAATTATAAAAACTACTTTTCAAATTTCAAATTCCAAAAGCTCATTAATTTACTAAAGTACCCTCCAACGACCAGTTTCTAAAAAAAACTATACAATGACCATGTGGATTCCGTCTTAAAACACACAATATGTATACAACATCATCCAAATATCAAATTTCCATCCCATAAATTGTGTCCTCGTTCTTAGGATTTTTAGAGAGAGAAACTAGGTTCCATCTCCAAAGGTGTGCCAAAATATCCATTGATGTAAAGCTTTAAATCTCAGTTCCCATTTGAGTTATGTTTTAACCCTAAAGCATTTGATTAGGCATAAATTCTTCGTATTTATCCCCATAATTTAGCTACTTTTATTAACTATTGCGATGTTAATTCGATGATTTTATCTCATATTATTGCTACTGACCTCTTCCTGCGAGTACATTGTCTTTTGTGTATTTCTCTAATATTTTATGGTATTTTATGCGTGTGAAAGAAAGAGATAAATCGGAATGAAATCGAAAAGAAAAGAAAGAAAGTCAAGGGAAAATACGTAAATGTACATTCAGAATCCGGAAGTGTCACCTAAAGATAATTCGAAGCCATCAAGCTCATAAGTATATAAGAAAAAACGGGAACCCAATACGAGCTGCGGTTGAAGTGATATGAGATTTAGAAGATGAGAAGAACCAAAGAAGAAATAATAATCGATTCAATTCTGAGTAGAACCAGTTTGGGTTTCCAGGGATTTTAATGAAAGTAGAACCGATTCAGTTCCAAAGTAGAACCGGTTCGCTTTTCTATTCAGCGAAATTTCCAACTTTAATTCCACTTATTTTGGAGACTTTGTTTGGTTTAAAACACTTGTAAAAACGTGAGATATATTTCATTCATTATTGTAGGACTAAGTTAGACAACTTTTAACATAATTTTGAGAGCTATAAAGAGGTAAAGAATCCTAGAGCAAGATTATTCAAGCAAGTTATAGAATTCTTCATGTTTGCATTAAGTGTTCTTCAATAAAAGTAATATCTTTCTTTGCTTTCAAAATTCATCTCAATTATAGATTGTTATTCTCTAAGTTATTGCTAGAGTTTGTTTATGCATGCTTAATTACAACATCTACTCAATCACGACTTCGTGAAACATAAAAACCATGTAAATTCGCCATGTAAAAACCATGTTTGGTGAAACATTTCGATGGTGGGGCTACATGAACCCAACCTAGGTGTTACGAATGGATTTAAAAGTGAAAATAATCTAATTAATAATTCAAAGGTTTGAAATCTTATCGATACAAATTTTATAGGTCTTTTGATTCTGTTTGCCCAAGGTAACCGAAATGTTTAAGGATATGATATGAGTTTCGGTAATTTATAATTCCCGTTAAACACAATTTTTGATTTGATTTTATGAGGATTAAAATCCGCATATGTCAAATGCTTAGAAAGTATTTTTTTCTTTTTTGAATTGAGAATTAGGTTATTGAAGGTTTTATGTTCTAAGTAATTACCGACGGTTCGTGGGAGTGTATTTCGACTCCATTTTCTTACATTGATTTAAAATCACTTAGTTATTCTTGCATGCGTAGTTAAATCACTAGTTTAATTCATTTGCCTTAGCTAATAGAAAAATCCCAAAAATCACATTTTCCTTCTTTTTCTGAGTGAACGGAAAAGTTATTCGTCTTTCCTACTCATCGTCACGTCTTACATCCTATTCCCTGTGTTCGATACCCGACTTGATTGGATTATTACTTACGTGACCGCCTTACACTTGAGCCGTAATTTACATGCATTAGGTACACATTCTAAGTTGCGTCAAGTTTTTGGCACCGTTGTCGGGGATTAGGTAGACATTTAGGTTAGGTTCAGTTAATCCAAAATTTGACTCTAATTCTTAAAAAGACAAAAAAATCATAAAATCAAAAATTCAAAAAAAATCAGAAAAATAAAAAGACAAAAAAATATAGAATCTCTCAAATCCTTACATGCAAAATCCGCAACCAACTCCTCAATCCACTCCTGACAAAATTCACGAAAATCCTATAGTATAGTACAATCCCGATAGCCCACACACACCTCGTGTTCCACAGTTTTGGGTTCCACCTCCTACACTGCCCAACTCCATCACGAGTCACACTTCCAGGGTGTTGAGTGAGGATATTGAGTCATTAAGAGAGAGAGTGATGTCTAACAACACTAGTTATGGTATGGGTGAGGGTGAGGGTGAGATGTCGTATCTCCGTATAAGATACCTCTTATATTTCGAGCGAACCATCGCTTCGGGATGCATTATATTCCCCTATAATGCGAGGAAATTCCACTTTCGTAATGGGATGATTCAGATTCTTCCCACATTTCATGGTATGGAGTCAGAAAAACCCTACCTCCACATCCACGAGTTTGAAGAGGCTTGCAAAAATTTTAGTGATCAAACATGCACTCAAGACATCATTCGCCTCAAACTATTTCCCTTCTCTTTGAAGGACAAGGCCAAGACTTGGCTATGGTCTTTGGCACTGAACTCAAATGGAATGTGGAGAGATATGCAAGCTAATTTTCTCCTGAAATTCTTTCCCCATCATCGAACCAATTCCATAAAAGCTCAAATTCAAACTTTTAAATGACAAGAGAATGAGCCCTTCGATAGATGTTGGGAGCATTTTAAATAGTTACTTAATTTGTGCCTACACCGCGGTTTTGAAAAATGGGGACTCGTCTCCTTTTTCTATCACGGGCTAAGCTTAAGTTCCAAACAACTCGTTGAAACCATCCGTATAATTTCTAGCTTTAGATGCGGATGATGTCGAGGCTCACCTTAAGTACGTCGTCAAGACCACTCAATCATGGGACACATGGTGGTAAATGGACGGATACGAATTGGATACCATGTTTTCCATATCCATATCCGCTATCTGGATACACTATCCTTATCCGTATCCATATCTGCCCGGATAGTTCAAACAACTATCCATATCCGTATCTGTTTACATTATTTTGTCATCGCAAAAAATAACTATTAAAATATCCAATCCAATGAAATTTAATCCAATCCAAATAAATACCTAAGAGAATTACTACCTCTTAACATCAACAATTATGGCTTCCATAATGATAGTAGCATTCTATAACGATAATATGGCTTAAAGCCATTTATACTTTACAACACTATAAGCTTAAAGCCGTCCAAAAAAAATAACAGCAGCATTCCATAACAGTAGATATAAATATGCACCTTTTAGATTAAATTAGATATATTGAGAATGATAACCTCATAGACCTTTTAGTCTTCAAAACATACTGATATTTTTATTTTAATAAGTATACATTTTTATTTTGTATATAATATACCTGTCGTTAACTTCATTTCTCATCACAATCAAAACCATCTCTTTACTTTTTTGTTTCTCTCCTACATTTATTTATAATTAAGAAAACTAATGAAGAACCACATGAACAATATATAAATACAGTTATATATTTGTATTTTTATTTTGTATGTACGTATTGTTGCTAACTTTCTCTTTTAAGAGGAGGGGATGCGTAGCGGTGGAGCGACGGAGTTGATGGACAGCGGAGGGGTTGATGAGAAGTGGTGGAGGGGTTGATGAGCAGTGGCGAAGGGGGAGGTGGCGGAATGAGATTTTTTTGTAGAGTGAAATGAGGGTTTATTTTCTCTTGTTTTTTACGAAAGAAAAATGAAATGAAATTATGTTTTTTTTTGTTTTGAGTGGAGTATATGTTCTGTAGTGGGTGTATGGTGTGTCTGATAGGGTGTATTGTAACTTTAATGTAACTCCATGATAATATACCCAATAAAATAATAATACATGGGCATTTTATAATATAACTAAGAAAACAATAATTTTAGGGTGTTTTTGTTGTGAGTGGAGTACATGTGTTTTTTTTATTTTAGGGAATAAACGATTAAGTTTTTTTTAATATTATTTTATTAGTAATGCAAATACTAATATTATTAGTAATATTTTTAACATATGTTTGACGGATATGGATATCCGATAAAATGGATATCCGGTAAAATGGATACTCCGCATCGGATACGGATTATTCGTGTCGGATACTAGTACTATCCGTATTCGTATTCGTATCCGTATCCGTATCCATTTTCTCCGATATTTTTATAGAGTATCCATATTCGTATCCATTTCCATTTTTTTAGATAAATATCCATAAATTCGGATTCGGATATCAGATGGATGCGGATTTTCGAATATCCGTTTACAGCCCTAGATACATCCAATCCAAACACCCAAACACGGGCTCAACAAACGTCCATATCTCCTTCTGCGTTTGGACTCCATCATTTGGACAAATAAGCGGATTTGAAGCTTCAAATAAACCAACTTGCCAAGAGGTTGGAGGAAGTCATCGAATTGAGAGGAAGAGAAATATCCGGCTCCACTCGAGCAGTTATAGAGGACGTGTGTAGAATTTATGAGGCAAGACATCCAACGAAGAAATGCCCGACAATACCCGCCTACAAAGTGATGTTTTAAGAGCAAGTGGAAGCGGTAGGAAATTTTAGGGGTAATTTTAATTCCCCTCATGAGAATTATTATAACCCTTACGGGAGGTACCATCCCAACTTCAATCATGGGCAACCACACGCAGCGATGAATCCTAATTCACATGTTGCCCTACCTCTGCCACCGCTCTCGTATTTTCAACAAGCTCCACATATGCAAGCACCACCTCCTACGCCTTATATCACCCCACCGCGTAGAAATATCGAGGACACTTTGAAGCAATTTATACAAATTCAATCACAGATCAACGTTCAAAATGCCCAAAAAATTCCAAATTAAAAGTGCCATTGTCTAAGTTGTAATCATCCTCAAGTGTCCAATAGAAGGGAAAACTTCTAGCCCAAGGCCAAAGACCTCCTCAAGGTCAAACTAGTGTTAGCTCTACTTTTGATGATAATAAAAAGTAATGTTAAGCCATTACCACTCTACGTTATGGGAGAGTTGTTGACTTATCACCTCCCCCACACGATGAGCATAAAGACAAGGAGGTTTTGCCCGACACGAAAGAGGACGACGATTCCCCCTTGAATGAGAGTGACAATAATGACACTATTAGGCTCAAGGTTGTAGTGAAACCGCCCACTTCTTCTCCTTTCCCCCAACGGTTGGTTCCTCCTCCTAAAGGAGCCTCCCATGAAGATATGCTAGATGCGCTAAAGCAAATCAAGCTTAATTTACCTTTTCTTGAGGCAATCAAGCAAATTCCCGCCTATGCAAAGTTCCTTGAAGACTTATCGATGGTGAAACATAAATTAAAGGTGAAAAAGAATGTTTTCCTAGCACAAAATGTGAGCTCGGTTCTTTTAAGTGACCTCCCACCGAAGTTTAAAGATTCGGGTGCACCAAAAATTTCGTGCTTCATTAGAGAGAACCACATCGAGAGAGCCTTACTAGATTTAGGGGCGAGTGTTAACCTCCTCCCTTACTCTATCTATAGACAATTATATTTAGGGGACCTCAAGCCCACTAAGATCACTCTCCAACTCGCGGACCGTACGATGAATATACCTCGAGGGATTATTGAGGACATGATGGTCCAAGTGGAAACTTTATACTTCCCGGTAGACTTTGTCATTTAGGACATGGATCCCTCCACTACCTCAACTAGTCATGTTCCCGTAATCCTTGGTCGCCCATTCTTAGCTACGGCTAATGCACCAATTTATATCCGAAATGGGAAAATGCAACTCACCTTCGATAAGATGACCCTTGAGATAATATCTTCAACATAGCCAAGCAAATGAGTGATGGGGAAAAGTTTCATGTGGTGGATCTTATAAAGGAGGTAGTATATGAGCAAGGAGAGGTAAATCTTAGTGGGGATTCACTATGAGCGTGCCTTATTTTGGGTAGTGAGAGCGACAGAACGTACACCAATTTCGAGCTTGAGGTGAGCGAGTTAAGAGTAATTTTGGATGATAGTGCGACGGATGAGGATGTGAGAGACGTTAACTGGGTTTCTAGATTCGAGGAACTACCACAAAGGGAGTCGCACATAGTTCCCTTCGATGAGAAATTTTTGCACCCTCAAGTTGAAGAAACTACCCTCAAACGTTAAATATGCTTATTTAGGAGAGGATGATACATTTCCCGTTGTCATATCCTCGAGCCTAAATAAAGATCAAGAGGGCAAGATATTATCTATTTTGAGGAAGCATCATGGTTCTTTTGGTTGGAGCATTGAGAATTTGAAGGGTATAAGTCCCTTAATTTGTACCGATAAAATCCACCTCGAGGAGGACGTGAAGCCTTCAAGGGAAATGCAGAGGCGTTTAAATCCCATGATGAGAGATGTCGTGAGGGCAAAAAGTAATGAGTTATTAGATGCTGGCATCATTTACCCCATTTAGGATAGCAAGTAGATGAGTCCTACAAGTCGTCCCGAAGAAGACGGGAATGACTGTGGTCAAAAATGCAAAGGGTGAGCTTATTCCACAACGTACCACCACCGGGTGGCGCATTTGCGTTGACTATCGTAAGCATCATATCGGCACTAGGAAAGATCATTTCCTCATACCATTTATCTACCAAATTCTAGGGCGAGCAGCGGGACACCCATTCTATTGCTTTCTCGACGGGTATTCAAGATATAACCAATTGAGGTAGATGTGCAAGATCAAGAAAAGATGACGTTCACATGTCCTTTTGGGATGTTTTCCTACAAACATGCCTTTTGGATTATGTAATGCACCCGCGACCTTTCAAAGGTGCATGATTGATCTTTTTAGTGATATAGTCAAAAGGGGCCTTGAGGTTTTTATGGATGACTTTAGTGTCATCGACCCCTCTTTTGACCTTTGCCTCGCTAATATTGAAAAAGTGCTAACCCATTGTGTGGAAAAGAACTTGGCACTAAATTGGTAGAAGCGCCATTTTATGGTTACCGAAGGAATAGTTCTTGACCACATAGTTTTGACCAAATGGATTTAGGTAGATAGGGCAAAAATATACATCATATCCAATCTTCCCCCACCTAAGTCACTAAAGGACGTGCGCTCTTTCTTGGACCACGCGGGTTTCCACCAAAGGTTTATTAAGGACTTTAGCACCATAGCTAGGCCATTGAGTAACCTACTTGTTAAATATTCCCCCTTTGAGTAGAATGGATCATGCCAAAGTTCTTTTGAAAAATTGAAAAGCATGCTCGTGTCCGCTCCCATTATGCAAGCTCCGGATTGGTCCATCACATTCGAGATTATGTGTGATGCGAGTGATTATGCTATAGGGGATATTTTGGGTCAAAGAAAAGATAAGAAGGCTCACGTCATCTACTATGCTAACCGGACGTTAACCTGACCATAATATAACTACTCCACCACAGAGAAAGAATTGCTAGCCGTATTCTTCACCCTAGACAAATTTCGCTTTATCCTCATGGGTTCACCCATTACATTCTTCACCGACCACGCGAATCTTAAATATCTCATTTACAAAAATAATTCTAAGTCGTACCTAATAAGGTGGATCCTACTCCTATAAGAGTTTAACCTCTTCATAAAGATAAGACGGAAGTAGAAAATGTCGTAGCCAACCATTTGTCGCGACTTTCGTCTGACGTACGTAATGATCCCATACCCATAGATGAATACTTTTCGAATGAGAAATTATTTTTCACTTTTTCTCTCCCCTGGTTTACGAATATAGTGAATTACCTTGTCACGGGAGCCGTCCCCCCAATTGGACACCGCAAGAGATAAAGAAGTTCCTAACTTGGTCGTGCATGTTCTTCTATGATGATCCCTATTTGTTCAAATATTACGCGTGTAGATGGGTGTCTGTCAATAAAAAAGCAAAATAAAATAAAAATGTTTTTTTTATTAATGACATCCGAGAGGTGCCCGCGAGGGTCACCCAGAAGTCCAAAAGCCATCGCAAGGGTCAGCGCCGCCGCAAGTGTCGGCACCACTTCAAGTGCCAGCGCCGCTGCAAGTGTCCGCGCCGCCGCAAGGGTCGGCGCCGTTTCAAGTGCCAGTGCCGCTGCAAGTGTCTGCGCCATTGCAAGGGTCAGTACCGCCGCAAGTGTCGGCGCCGCTTCACGGGTCAGCGCTGCTGCAAGTGTCAGCGCCGCTGCAAGTGTCCGCACCGCCGCAAGGGTCGGCGTCGTTTCAAGTGCCAGCACCGCTGTAAGTGTCTGCACATTTGCAAGGGTCAGCGCCGCCGCAAGTGTCGGCGCCGCTTCAAGGGTCAGCACCGCTTCAAATGCCAGCGCCGCTGCAAGTGTCTGCGCCGCTACAAGCGTCTGCGCCATTGCAAGTGTCCGCATCGCCGCAAGGGTCGGCGTCGCTTCAAGTGCCAGCGCCGCTGCAAGTGTCTGCGCCATGGCAAGGGTCAGCGCCGCTTCAAGTACCAACACCGCTGCAAGTGTCAGCACCGTCGCAAGTGTCCGCACCAATGCAAGTGTCGGCGCCGCTTCAAGTACCAGCCCCGCTGCAAGTGTCAGCGCCACTGCAAGTGTCCGCGCCGCTGCAAGAGTCGGCGCCACTTCAAGTACCAGCGCCCCTGCACGTGTCAGCGCCGCTACAAGGGTCGGCACCGCTGCAAGTGTCTGCGCCGCTCTAAGTGCCAGCGCCGCTACAAGCATCAGCGCCGCTTCAAGCATCAGCGCCATTACAATGTCTGAGTCACTACAGCAATAACGTTCGAGAGGTGCCCGGCGCCACTGCAAGGGTCAGCGCCGCTGCAAGGGTCACTGCAGTAATGACAGTCGAGAGAGTCAGCGTCACTGCAAGGCTCGGCGCCACTGCAAGGGTCACTACAGAAATGTTATTCGAGAGGTGCTGCTACAAGGGTTTTAACAGAAACTCATATTGAGGGAGTAGCTATCAGGATCAACTCCTCATCATGAAACATCAGTCTCTAAATGAACAACAGCACTAACACTTTACTTTCTTGTACAGGTTGCCTAGTCGAGCAAGCAGGGCTCGAACAGGCGCGTTGGGACCTCCTGGGAGTTTTTGCTTGGTGGCTGAGGGACAAGGTATGTTGAGAAAGCTCAACCACTTAGCACTATAGGATTGAGAGAATACTAGTAGGAAGACCTAGAAGTCACTCGAGACTACACACACTGCACACTTGGTCATAAGTGAAGTGAGCAGCCAAAGAGCTGGCTACTCACAAGAAATAAACTCTTTACAAGAAAATGACTTTTCCAGAAGAGGGGGTCCTCAAGGTCCCTCTCAAGAAAAACAACATTTTTTAGAGGAAAGGAGTCCTTAAGGTCTCCTCTCTCAAGATTTTCAAAATTGCACCACAAGTTACCGTTTCAAAAGATAATTACCAAATCTGATATTTTGTCTCCGTTAGGGGACATATGTGCTTTTTGACCTTTGGTCGGCGCCAGGTGGCGCCTGCAGAGGGGACAGGCAGGCTGCCAGAGGTAGGGACAAATGGTACACTTCAGACATTGTTCCCCACCAACTCTCTCAATTTTGGCGCCCAAAAATGCCACTCACCCCTAACGCCCCAGTATAAATAGACCTCTGGGCAAGGTCAAGAGAGAGACAATAGAAATTGCACTGTTACTCTGCCAAAATATCACCAGACCTACCTAAGTATTCTCTCCCTGCTCATTCTCTTAGTGCTGAGTGCCTTGTTTCTTCACTCCCCACTGACAGCCATCACTCTCAGGTGTTTCCCTTGAGAAAATTACTATTTTTGCTGTGAAAGTTCATCTTCTTGCAGGGAGTGAGTTGAAGCTTGAGTTCCATTGTTACCAGAAGGAGAAGTTTTCTTCAGAAGTTGCACCAGGAGACCTTGAAGACCTTGCAGGCAGCGTCCATTGGAGTGGGTCACGCCTCACCCTTTCCCATTATTCATAGACCCCAGTCTCACTACCCTCCTACAACGAGGACCAAATCATTTGAAGATGTTTACCAGATGACAAGATACCAAGCATCATCCATTTCTGTCATATGAAAATTTGTGGAGGACATTTTTCCACGAATAAGATGGCCGCTAAGATTCTTTAAAAAGGTCTCTATTGGCACATAATTTTCTAGGATGTAAGTGTATATTGCAAATCCTGCGAAGATGCCAAAGAATGGGAGCCATCAACCGGAGAGATATGATGCCATTGACCCATATCCTCGTCATCGAGATATTTGATTACTGGGGCATTGACTTTATGGGTCCCCTTCCTCCCTCATTTTATTTCTTATACATCCTTGTTTCGGTAGATTATGTGTCTAAATGGGTTGAGGCCATAGCTACGAAGACAAATGACAATAAAGTGGTGATTAAATTCTTACAAGAATACATAATTTCTCGCTTCGGAGCTCCGAAGGAAATTATTAGTGATAACGGCACAGACTTTTGCAATAGGCCATTTGAAAAACTCATAAGAAAGTATGGGGTCGTCCACAAGGTTGGGATGACTTATCACCCCCAAACGAATGTGCGAGTTGAACTAGCAAATCATGAGATTAAGCAAATTCTAGAGAAGACCATCGATCCTACCCGGAAGGATTGGTCTCTTCATTTAAACGATGCGCTACGAGCTTATCGAACCGCGTACCAGAACCCCCTCGGGATGTCCCCATTTTGCTTTGTCTATGGGAATCCTTGCATATCCCCGTGGATCTAGAGCACAAAGCACATTAGGAGATCAAGAGGTTAAATTATAACTTGGATCAAGCCGGTGAAGCACGCACGCATCAATTGAATGAGCTGGAAGAAATACACAACGATGCATTTGAGAGTGCTAAAATATCCAAAGAGGGATTAAACTTGCACATGAGCTAATTACCCGTCGAAAGGAGTTTCACCCGATCAAAAAGTGCTCCTATACAACTCCTGTCTACACTTGTTTCTCGACAAGTTACATTCACAGTGGACTGGCCTGTCTATTGTGAGAGAGGTGTTCCCCGATGGAGCAATTAAATTAGAAGATCCAAAGGGGGGAGACATATTTAAAGTGAATGGACAACGCCTATTGCCATACCTAGAGGCGTGTATAGAGGAAGTCAACATAATTTGGTTGTCTAACCCTATTAACGGGGTTGAATGAGCTTTGAGGAGAGGTCATCGCACCCCGATGCGTATGGGGTGATTCTTATTGTATCATATTGAGTCACGTAGGTTAAGTTAGTATAGGTCCATGAGTCATAACTTTAAAAGGATTAAGCACGCCGTTGCATCACACGAGAGAGTTTTTGTCAAATTAAGGTGAGATTTTGATGGTCCCGGAGGAGAATCATAATTAGAAATGTTGCGGAGATGCTGACAATTGAGTCGGGTATGTTATCTACGATTGAAAGTGGAAAAGTATGAAAAGACTTTTGCAGTATAGACATTCGAACCGGTTATCCCTGTCTATGCAAATAGGGTCAAACTGGTTCTACTTTCCAGGGATTTTAAGGGTGTTCGAACCGGTTCGACCAGTTTCTCTTGCAAGTTCAAACCGGTTTCCTTTTCTGGGAGTCTGATTTTTCCCTCCAATTTTTCCCTCCTTTCAACTTTTCCACATTCATTCCCCCTTATCCACTCCGAAAATTTCCCTCTAACTAAATTCTTGCCCCCTTTTCCTTTCCCCCACCATTCCCACCAATCCCTTTCCACTTTCCACCGAAAATCCCCCCTCCTAACCTATAAAACCCCACCTCCTCTTCCCCTCTATTCACCACCTCCATTCTTCCAAAAATTCTCTCTCTCCCAGTAATTCATAAATCAATTTTGCGATGGTCGAAGAAGAAAACCATGTCAAGAAATAAATCGAGATGGAGGCTCTAGAATGCTTGGACCAGACGTATTACTCTGAGCTAGAAATAGTTTGGTAGGAAGCCTTTTTCTCCAGTGGTCGCACTCTACACATTGAGCTGCAAATCAATTGGGAGGAGCTACACCAAGTGGTCACTGATTGATTCCACCCCCGGGGATGGTGTTCTTTTTTTTCATAGATCGACAAAGACATTTGGCCCATTGAGGTTTCTACCTTTTACGAAACCTTCGTGAAATTATCAATCACACACCGCAAGGCATACGTGGATGAGATCATCATCCCCTTCTCACTCGAGACAGTCATTCAAAAAATGTGGGCCAAGAGAGTGCCCAACCAGTAAGACTACGCGTACACCACCATAGGAATCCTATTGCGTCGGGCCAAGTGCATTGTACGAATCGCTCGAAACCAAGATTGGCTGTGTGATTCATTCCTCATGGGGAACCTCGATGAGCGATCCCGCTTCTCCTTTCTTATCATATGCGGGTCCATTTTGCCAACTTCCACAAACTCGGCCCTCCGCATCCGCTAAGAAAATTTCCTCTACCACCTACTTGACATGAACACCGCCATCCACCTCGCTCGTACCTTCTATGGGGAAATCATCAATGTCGCGTACGATCATACTGGCAAAGTCGGCCTCCCCTATGCTCACTTCATCACGTCCATCCTTAAGGACGCGAGCATTGACGCCCCAATAACGGAGCCCTGCCTCCCAAAACCAATTGGCGCATCTTCCATCACACAGAGCAAGCGTCAAATTCACTTTGTACACCCTCAACAACGTGACACCCCACCTAATAAAATATCGGGTGATCAATCATACACCAAATTCAAACAAGAGTTTCATATGGTTCATTCTTATCATCACTGTCGAAAACCAATTTAATTACTACTAACCTATTAAGTTGGCGTTAAAATTTTATTTAACTAATCTTTTTAACCAAACCATCCAAATAAAACAATCACAACAGTGTATATGCACGAAACTGAAATGAAATAAAATAATCGAACACGCGGTTTAACATAATACAACCAAATTGAAAGCCGCACTTAAAAGGCGGTAAAAGAATAAATTAATACAATTGGGATATCGGCCCGAGTGTTTCTGCAGTACCTCCTATCTGGATTACAATGGTAGAAGCGTCTATAGTAAACCTTCATGCATCCACAGCTGCTACAGTAAACGATTGACCCGAATGAATCATCATCCAGGCATCCCTATGTCTGTACACCTATATATATATATATATATATATATATAGCAAGAGAGGAAAAATAGAGAAACAGGTCAGAGCCCGAGTTGAAAATATTTTGCAAGTGCTTAAAAGCCATATTTTAAAATATGAAATCTCTCATATTTAAATTGGTATCGCACTCTCATGAGATACACCTCACCCCTCTTCTAATAGTGCACACCTATCGCATACATTTTAAACAACCTAGTTAAGCTACCCGGCCTAACTAATCTATCTCACCCGTCTTCTAAAAATCCTCATAAACCTGAGTACCAAGGACTAAACTTCTCCCCATTCCCAACATTGCACTACGTTCGTGCGTGAGGTGTCTCGCGAAGTGAAATCCAAACAAGGAACCCCACGATACACTACTACATGACAATGTTGATCGTCGAGATCCAATTAGGCCTTCAGTACATAACGTATATATAAAACCTCATATATATATATATATATATAGTTCTCACTAGAACCTATGATTCACATTTGTATTACTCCAGATATAATACTACCAGAAGAAGAATAACATCTCATTCATTTTACACTTTACACCATTCAAAGTTATATTATATCTCCTTTCATATATGAGCAATATATTATACGCGAAAAGTATAATTATACCTATTACCATCATAAGTATAATAACCATCCCATCGAGCTATAACTTGAGGATGTAGTTTCATAGTGCCTATCTGAATCCGGGTTTACTCACTCAATAACGGTACCAAGCCAGACTCACTCATGGTCATGGTAAAAATATATAATAGTGGAGGCGATCATATTCCCTCCTGAAAGTGGAATAACAATATTGCACTCATATGCGGGATGGTATGACCTGGGGATATAATCTCCCTGCTCCTCAAGCCAGGATTCACCCACATTGCGCAACCTCCCTGGATCGAACTAGAGAATATATATAAACTGGTTGTCTAACCCTATGCCCAGGAAAGCCTGTGGAACCAGCCTCTAAGATATAAATATACCATCACACACAGATATAATTATTCATATCATTTTACATATACTTTAACAACATCGTATTTATAATCTATATTCCTTCTCAATATATTATGGCTATAATTACCAAACTCTTATAGCGATAGCCAAAAACCCCAAATGTTCCCATTCGTAATAGTATATAAGTATTCACACACTTAAAATAATAAACCTATAAGTACTCTCTTACTTAATATATAACGCTCACCTTAATCACTTTATAAGGATTTATCTATAAAATCCCTAATATACCAATTTGTAATAATTCCATCCTACTCATATCCTAGGATTTACTCAAACATATAGCCGGTGTATAATTATATTTTTGACACGAATAATATATACAATCGCCCACCGAAATACTACCCGAGTGTTACTCATCCGAACACCCCTAAATTAGTAAGACCTAAATTTTACTTTCAAATAACCCAAGGTATACACCTCACTCAAATAATAATTTAGAAGTCCCCGCACTATTTTTAGGAACCCCAATGTCTAACTCCATAATTTATTTCCCTCAAAATACACGTTAAGTGCCACACAATTTTGCACCCTCCTAGTGCCCAAATAAATTCCCTTAATTGGCTAGGTATGAATTTCCCCTATTTGGATATTTATTTCCTCAATTAAATAAGCTAGAATTAATTGAATTTGGAATTTGGAATTTATCCCATATACACAACACAAGCCGAAACAGCCAAAATATCTGTATGGTCGATCGATCGACCCTTGGAAGTCGATTGATCGATCGAACAGGGCATTGTCTTCTCCGAGACTCTGTTTAGCCATTAACGAACCCCCAAGCTTTTATCTCCTCTCCTCTCATCATCCAACAATATCTACACACATAAAAAGGGTTCTAATCATCCTAGAACCAATAATCAAAAACTAATTTCGATTAAATTCTAAGTTTCTCGAATCGAATATTATTCGGGGTTTACTCGTACAACTTCTGAAAAACCCATTTTGATTCACGAAAACCCAACCCAAAAATATTTATAGTTTTACACGCCAACTACGATTTGAGAAATATTCTCAAAAGAATAAAGCAAGAAAACACTTTCATTTGGATAACATCCGACGACCTCGAGTGGATCCCGCGGAGTTTGGCCGGAATCTCCTTTTCTTTCTCCCTCTCTTTCTTCCTTTCTTCTCCCCTTTCTTTTCTCTCTTTTCTTTCTTTAACCCACTCTCTCATGCCTTATATAGAGAGAAATAAGGGTTTATTCCTTATAAACCCAAAAATGACTCGTTTACTCAATTGTGAGTCCCTACTAGTCCAAAAATCCCCGGAACCTTAACGCTACCCATGGATACTCTATTCTGACTATCTCGACCATTCCAAAACCAACCGCGCACTCGAGATATCCTTGTGAGTCACCTAACTAAAATTCACTAATTAAACCCAACATGTTCCAATACTCATGTTTTCCAAATAAAATATTATCCTTTGTCGCTTTACCCAACTACGACATGTAATTAAAATAATCCAACTCATTTACTTAGTCCCAAAGTAAATGTAACACACACCGATAATAATCTAACGCTCATAAATCCCAAAATTACTATTCACCAAAATTCCTCAACTTCCCAAATCCCGCCCACTAATGTAATTTAATTATCCCTAAAAGTATGAGGTATTACATACTAACCCCCTCACAACGGAATTTTGTCCTTGAAATTTCGGATATAACCTGCACCACCAACCTAGGATCGCTAATTACACTACGTCCTAGTACGCCGATGTCAAATGGTACTACCCAATGGTCCCCTACCATATTCCACCTATCTCAAGGCGTATGTTCTAACGCACTTGCTTAACCACAAGCTTATCTAAATCTCTATATCCTACAATGTTACCTCGGTCGTAAAGTTGACTCTAACATCACATCGCACCTAGTGCTTCTATAGATGCATGTAAAGAAAATGAGCCTATAATCGCCTCTCTAACTAATCGATCCCATCGGAGATCCACTATTCTAAGTGTCCACTCATATACATTGGGACATCTAATTTCCCTCAAAAGGAGACTACACTAGTGCTTGACTATTCATGTGAGTCTTCTTGCTTATCTTAGGTGTGCTAACTCTTATTGCACAAATATACTTGGATCATTGCATACCTCCTACGACGTTCCATCCAACCCATTCCAACTTCATTTATAAATGCCTCGCAGCATAATATTTAGCTTTATATACTACGTCCCTTCTATTTAGGGTGGTATATAAATCAACTTACCAAGGTGCCCATACACTTTTTTAACCCGTCCCTATCTTACAACCATTGTAAACGTCTGATATGTAACACTCTCTCTAAAAATGGACCTCATTTCCTCGGTCTGGTACTAACACATGGGTTTTCCTAACCCGAATAATTCAAAATTGAATTCTTCCTATACCTGGAAATCCAATCCTTCTTAAAGTTAACCCACCAATCTTCTCGTGGTTAACTCACTACAATCTTCCTAAAATAATGCCACTAGTCCTACTGGCCTTACTTACTAATAACCCTACGATCGATGTGTTTTCCTACCCACGTGAAAAGAGTATTATCCTAAATATATCCCTAGTGCCCAAGCCTCTCTTAATTTCTGACATTTGCTCGGTTTCATGAGTGGGACATCTCACAAAGCGAAATCCAAAAAAGGAACCCTCCCGTTACACTATCCCTCGCATTGTCAGTCATCGAGATATAACAGTATAAGGCAAACCAACGGGACATTCTAAATCCTACCTCACTAACCTATTAACGTACTTCTACCACTATGCCTTCCATCTTGACGAAATGGAAAGTCTAACTAATCAGGGCGTCTATACCCTGTACAAGTATTACTAACATCATAACCAAAGCATACTACCTCAAAATTTGCCTTTTAATCAAGGCCCGGATATAAGCCTTAGATCCGGGGTGAGAACCATTTCAATGCTTTTCCATAGCACATCTACTTTTAGCCCCTAATCATCACATGACTCTCAGCTAACTTCACCAACCAACATCCTTGCATCTAATAACATCTCTCTACTTCCAACATCATTAAGGTTCATACGTGGAGTGTCTCGTGAACCAAATTCAAACAATGAACCCCTCTTATACACTACTACTTAACTTTGTCGGTCGTGGAGGTTCGTTAGCTTAAAATATGCAACCGGGATAACCCCATCCCCTCTATCAAAAAAATGTGATCTGAACTCCTACTTCTTTCTAGGAGCCATATCACAAGGCGCTTGTACTAACACTAAGTCCTTTGCACAAACAACAATGAGCTTAAACTCACAGCTTATCAATAAATCATGTATACCTTAAATCATACCTATAAGGTCGCCACACTAAAATCGAGAAAATGAAGCATCTGCTCATTGAGGTTCCATCTAAACATATTATAAAGGCGAACTCAACCTGTATCCACGTGAGATATCACACCAACAACTCGTTCCACTCTGTAATCACGGATACGATAGTCTCGCAATCATTAGCCTGTTATTGCTCTGACCAACTAAGAACGTATTATACTCAGAATAATACCATACACGTATAACACGCACAAAATGAGCAGTATAAACCAGATATAAATTCAAAATATCAACACCCACTTTTACAGTGAATGAAGGAAAATAGAACCCCGCTACCGCGGAAAAACACATAGACATACACTATATAGTGTTATTGATATCGCCACAAAGCTCGAATTACACATATGAATCTAGGGCTAATAAACTACTGTGACCCAATCTTGTCACACAGAATATACCTCCTTCATCTAAGGTGAAACTCATAACAATAACGTCGCCAATCTCCCTGGCTGCTCCAATTGGTTCCCGAACATATTACACTTGTCTTAACCAAACCAAAACTACTTTAGTCAATGCTCCATCTAAGTACTCTACTCTTGTCCTTTTACTCCTACCGGGCAAGAACTAACCGTATGTTTCTACACTCCACCTCAGAGATTCCCCTTCGCTGGCCACCTAACCATGTTAAGGTTATCAGTATCTCGGACACTAATAGCCTCGATCCTAACAATCATCCTTATAGTTCCCTTAGTTCCTCCGACTAAAAGGAAACTTACTATCGGGCTCAACTGCCCTGTTTCAATGAATTCCCCGGTGGATGTCCACAAATGGGGTTCCACGAACATAAATTCTCCATAAATGTTAGAACCACTTACTAGTGAGCCTATCATTTCACTGAAGGACTCTCCCCTCGTTGTACCTACCTTACTTCGGTACAAAGCTTCCTTAACCGTATAACTCTTTATTCACAGTCGGCCTTTGACTGATCCTCATGTGAATAATTGAGAAATTTCATTCTCTTCATTTATGATAAATCAAATGAAATCATAGTTAAAACTATCCGTACGATTCCTTTATGACAAAAACATCCTGCTCCCCCAAATATGGTGACCACCGTTCCCACCATTTCAACATTGCTCCAACGAGTGAAAAAAATTCCTCAAATTTTCACATCTGGGCATTCATATACCCCGCTCTAAGCCAAAACTTCTAAGCCCTATACTTCCTTGGATAAAGTTATACTACCTCCGCGTGACTTAACTTCGACGTATGGTCCTTATCAAAGACCTTTTCAAACCTTTTTCCCAATTTACATCACTGAGTAATTCAAGTTTAACACCATTTTCTACTACAGCGGTACTTGGATAATTATAACTACTATACTTTAGTAGTTGTTGTAGCAATCCATAAAAATGCCATAAAGGGAGTGACCTCGACTGCGTCCCTCATCCTCGACTTGAACTTACAGCTTTAACTAAGCCCCACCTCCTGCTGCCCTCACAACGGCCTTCCCTTGTTGCCCTTCATCGATCAACACACGAATCACGAACAAGC
Organism: Sambucus nigra; assembly: GCA_949130495.1. Taxonomy (NCBI): domain Eukaryota; kingdom Viridiplantae; phylum Streptophyta; class Magnoliopsida; order Dipsacales; family Adoxaceae; genus Sambucus; species Sambucus nigra. Next base: position 155,412,776 of record OX422218.1, read on the forward strand.
ACGCAAAATATTTACTATAATCTTATATAATGGCAGGAGAATGAAATTTCACAAGAGGAATCAACAATCCTAATCATATGGTCCTATATCGAATCGAAAGCAATGCTGAAAGCGTAGTACGTCCGTACGGATTCCTAAGGACACTAGAACCTGATGCTCTGATACCATCTGTGACAACCCGCCTAATAAAATACCGTGTAATCAATCCTATACCAAATTAAAACAGGAGTCTCATATGGTTCATTCTCAGCATCACTGTCGAAAATAAATTTAATTACTAATAACCTATTAGGATGGCATCAAAATTTTATTTAACTAATCTTTTTTAACCAAACCATCCAAATGAAACAATCACAACAGTTTATATGCACGAAATTGAAATGAAATAAAATAACCGAACACTCGGTTTCACATAATAAAACCAAATTGAATACCGCACTTAAAAGGCGGTAAAAGAATAAATGAATAAAATTGGGCTATCGGCCTGAGTGTTTCTACAGTACCTCTTATCTAGATTACAATGGTAGAAGCGTCTACAGTAAACCTGCATGCATCCACAGCTGCTGCAACAAGCGTCTGACTCATAGGAATCATCATCCAGGTGTCCCGGTGTCTGGACACCTATATATATATATATAGCAAGAGAGGAAAAATAGAGAAACGGGTTAGAGCCCGAGTTGAAAATATTTTGTAAGTGCTTAAAAGCCATATTTTAAAATATGAAATCTCCCATATTTAAATTGGTATCGCACTCTCATGAGATACACCTCACCCCTCTTCTAATAGTGCACACCTATCGCATATTTTTTAAACAACCTAGTTAAGCTACCCGGACTAACTAATCTATCTCACCCATCTTTAAAAATCCTCATAAACCCGAGTACGAAGGACTAAACTTCTCCCCATTCCCAACATTGTACTACGTTCGTGCATGGAGTGTCTCACGAAGCGAAATCCAAACAAGGAACCCCCCCCCCCCCCGATACACTACTACATGACAATGTTGATCGTCGAGATCCATTAGGCCCTCAGTACATAACGCATATATAAAAGCTCATATATATATATATATAGTTCTCACTAGAACCTATGATTCACATTTCTATTACTCCATATATAATACTACCAGAAGAAGAAGAACATCTCATTCATTTTACACTTTACACCATTCAAAGTTATAAGATATCTCCTTTCATATATAAGCAATATACTATACGCGACTAGTATAATTATACCTATTACCATCATAAGTATAATAACCATCCCATCGAGCTATAACTTGAGGATGCAGTATCATAGTGCCTATCTGAATCCGGGTTTACTCACTCAATAACGGTACAAAGCCATACTCACTCATGGTCATGATAAAAATACACAACGGTGGAGGAGGTCATATTCCCTCCTGAAAGTGGAATAACAATATCGCACTCATATGCGGGACGGTATGACTTGGGAATATACTCACCCTGCTCCTTAAGCCAAGGGATTCAGCCACATCGCGTAATCTCCTTGGATCGCACTAGAGAAAATATATAAATTGGTTGTCCAACCCTATGCCCAGGAAAGCCTTTGTAACCAGCCTCTAAGATACAAATATACCATCACACATAGATATATTTATTCATATCATTTTATATATAATTTAACAACATCGTATATATAATTTATATTGCTTCTCAATCTATTATGGCTATAATTGCCAAACTCTTATAGCGATAGCCAATAATCCCAAATGTTCCCCTTCGTAATAGTATATAAGTATTCACACACTTAAAATACTAAACCTATAATTACTCTCTTACTTAATATATAACTCGCACCTTAATCACTTTATAAGGATTTATCTATAAAATCCCTAATATACCAATTTGTAATAATTCCATCCTACCCACATCCTAGGATTTACTCAAACATATAGGCGGTGTATAATTATATTTTCGACACGCATAATATATACAATCGCCTGCCGAAATACTACCCGAGTGTTACTCATCCGAACACACCTAAATTAGTAAGCCCTAAATTTTACTTTCAACTAACCCAAGGTATAAACCTCACTCAAATAATAATTTAGAAGTCCTCGCACTATTTTTAGGAACCCCAATGTCTAACTCCACAATTTATTTTCCTCAAAATACACATTAAGTGCCACACAATTTTGCACCCTCCTAGTGCCCAAATAAATTCCCTTAATTAGCTAGGTTTGAATTTCCCCTATTTGGATATTTATTTACTCAATTAAATAATCTAGTATTAATTAATTTGGAATTTATCCCATATACACAACACAAGTCGAAACTGCCAAAATTTCTGTATGGTCGATCGATCGACCCCTGGAAGTCGATCGATCGATCGAACAGGGCATTGTCTTCACCGAGACTCTGTTCAGACATTAATGAACCCCCAAGCTTTTATCTCCTCTCCTCTCATCATCCAACAATATCTACACACATAAAAAGGGTTCTAATCATCCTAGAACCAATAATCAATAACTAATTTCGATTAAATTCTAAGTTTCTCGAATCAAATATTATTCGGGATTTACTCGTTCAACTTCCGAAAAACCCGTTTTGATTCACGAAAACCCAACCCAAAAATATTTATAGTTTTACACGCCAACTAAGACATGAAAAATATGCTCAAAAGAATAAAGCAAGTAAACACTTGCCTCATGGATAAAATCCGACGACCTCGAGTCGAATCCCGCGGAGTTTGGTCGGATTCTCCTTTTCTTTCTCCCTCTCTTTCTTCCTTTCTTATCCTCTTTCTTTTCTCTCTTTTCTTTCTTTCTCCCACTCTCTCGTGCCTTATATATATATAAATAAGGGTTTATCCCTTATAAACCCAAAAATGACTCGTTTACTCAATTGCGAGTCCCTACTAGTCCAAAAATCCCCGAAACCCAAACGCTACCCCCGGATACTATATTCTGACTATTTCGGCCATTCTGAAACCAACCGCGCAATTGAAATCTCAGTCCAAGTCACCTAACTAAAATTCACTAATTAAACCCAACATGTTCCAATACGCGTGTTTCAAAATAAAATATTATCCTTTGTCGCTTTACCCAACTGCGACATGTAATTAAAATAATCCAACTCATTTACTTAGTCCCAAAGTAAATGTAACACACACCGGTAATAATCTAATGCTCATAAATCCCAGAATTACTATTCATAGAAATTTCTCAAATTCTCAAATCACGCCCACTATTGTAATTTAATTGTCCCTAAAAGTACGGGGTATTACAAACAACTGGCGGCTCAAGTTGGGGAGGATATTTTGATGGGCGAGGGAGAAGAGGGAAAATATGACGTGGAAGCGGACTCCGATTATGAGCTGTAGGGGGAGATCATTAATGGTTTATGACTGAATATTGGGCGTACCGCTAAGCCTATCGTCGTGACAAAAGTAATATGGTCCGCATCCAAGAAGAGATGTATCGCCTTCAATTGGGGCCCAATGCACAAGTGTCGCCCTGCTTCTACGACCTGTACGACCCTAATGCCCCCGAGCCATCAGTGTTCTGAATCTATCTTCATAGTTCTTTTCATTTTTTATTTATTATATTTCTAAATAACTATGTATGCCTATCACTTTCATTTTCGCTATGTAATCGTTCTAGTTGTGGTTTAATACAATTTTGCATTTTGTTTCTTTGCTCGCATTTTACGCACTTTCCTTTCTTTTCTTTTAGATTTTAGTCCTTACCTGAGGACATTGCAATGTCTAAGTTTGGGGGATTATATGTGCGTTTCTAAAAAGTTCATAAATTGCAAAATACCAACAAAAAAAAAAATTTTAAAAAATAATTTAAAAATTTCCAAAAAAATTCTAAAGGGCCAAAAATATTTTTCTTCCAAATAAATAAAAATTGGAATATTAAAAGCTTCAAGAAGATCACTAAAATTTTGTTTAGAGTCTCAAATTGTAAAACTCAAATGCACAAAGACGAAATTGGCCAAAAACGGAAATTGAACGAAAATTGACGACTTTGCAAATAAGTGTGGAGATTAATTGACCCAGTGAGATTTCGAGCCTTGTGAGTAATTATATCAATTCGAGTTAAAATTAACTAAAATTTCAATTTAGCTTTAAATAAGTCATTGAGGATCTATATACCTTTCTTTTGATCGGTTATGGGAAACGAATGAGATGTTGTCTTGAAAAATGCGCTAAAAATTTCTCTAAATTAAATATATTCTCGAGATGTATATGGTAAAATGTAAGGACATAAATTTCCAATTGAGTACCTGTATTGTTTTGACTTAATTCCGTGAACAAAAGTTTGTTTGTAATATGTCATAGGGAGATTTTCATTTTGTCACGATCCCACTTGGTCTATGACGTATTGAAGAAAATTGAAGACGTTGCGGCAAAGCTTCAAAGAATTAATCATGCCGATGTTTAATTGGTGAAAGTTTAATTGTCTTCAAAGTTAATTGCATTCCGAGATCACTCAGGTATGAATGCGTATAATTAATGGTGCTCGGAATTATTTTATAAAAGATAAGGATGTAATTTTTATAAAGAAAAATGTTTTAAATGGTTTATAGTGTTTTAAAAGGTTTACACTATGTTTTTATTCTGATAAGTTCGAATAGGAGTTTGACTTATTTAAATCTCTCTTTGAAGAGAGGTTTTGAACAAAAAGTCAAAAAGTCAACTCTCTCGCTCGAACGACATCAGATCTCGTTCGAACGAGATGCTGATGTCGCTCGAACGACATGCTTAAGTCGTTAGAATGATACATTTTTCGAGGGGGCATTTAAATCCTATTTAAACAGTGTTTGCATCACAATTTTGTAAGTGTGCTTTCTAGAAAATAGTTTTACGAACCAGAACCTTGTTTGCACATGTTTTCTAAGGTTTAAAAGTCTTAAACACATCCTTAGAGTTTGCAAAGATCCGAGTTATCATTCTTATATGTTTACGTGATCTTGCGGCACCAAAATTTTTTGTTCTTCACATTGAACATCAAAGGGTTTTGCGGTGAAGAAAAGAGAAGGACTTCTTGTTCGACATCGTAGACGAATCAAAGCCATATTGGTGGACACCGATACATACGTGGACGCGTGTGTTGTGAACAGGTATCGTGGAAGACAGAATTTATGCGTGGGCACTATTGAAGAACGGTTGAAGATCAGAAGGAGCGTCAAGACCCGTGGGGATCGAGTCTTAGTGTAAGGCTAATCTGTCTTTGTAAAACCATTATTTATAGTGATTGTCTGGCTTGGGGCGTCCGAGGTTGTTTTCTCGTTTTGGGTTTTTTCCTCGTACATCCGGCGTTGTGAGTATCCTTTACTTGACTTTACTTTCTTTAATCATTAGATGCATGTTTAGGATTAATCAAGATAAAATTGGTTTAAAGAAAGAATTGGGTTTTTCACAACTTGGTTTGGTGCATAATTAAAAGTTGGATCTTTTTCGGAGAAAAATTGGTTTTGTTTAAAACACACATATTAAGCACTCTTCAAATTGGTATCAGAGCTAGAAAAAATATTTTATTTGTTTTGTGATCCCGTGTGTTTGTTTATCTTTCCTGTGTTTATTTTCTCTCGGTGGATTCTCTAAGCTTTGATGATTTACATTGTTTGAATTTAAAGTTTGCAAAACGTATTGAAGTTTTGGAAAAAGAAAATTTCGGTATCAAAAACAGGATTGAATATGTGCAAAACTTTCAAATTCAAAGAGATATTTGTCGTGAGAACTTTAGTTCCTTGTTTAAAGATTTTAATATATTAAAATTGGGCAAAAAGGAGAGTGATGATAGAGTCCTCATTTTAGAAAAAGAGTTAGAGGATTTGAGAAATTCTAGTGTTTGTGCCGTTGAGGAAAATATTTCGATTAATAATTTTGTGGCACGAGAAAAACCTCTTAGGGTTAAGTTTGCTCACATTGAGGGGGAGCGAGATAACCTTCTAGGGATAATTGATAATTTAAAGAAGGAGTCCCAAAAGTTTGAGGAGTCTAATCTTTTGCTTGAGTCAAAAGTTTTGAAGTTAAAAAATGATTTAAATGACTCGAGTAGTGATGGTAGCGGCTTATCTTGTTCTAGTGGTTCAAATCTCAAAGCCAAAACCGTAGTTTATTTTAGAGCATCAACCACCTCCGAGGGTATTAGAAAGGGTCAACCTAAAGGTTCCGTTCCTCATCGTGTTTTCATATGTTCGCATTGTGGTAGGAAAGTTCACCTTAGGAGTTTTTGTTTTGATCTTAGAAAAGACCCTAGGAAGATTAAACGTAGTGTCCCATTGGTTCCCAAAACCCGTTTTTTTAGGTATACACTTGTTTGGGTTAGGAAATCCATTTTGGAGATGCTAAATGCTTCGTTGGTTGATTCTCACATGCATGCACATGATTCATCTCTTGTTATTTCTTATGGATAGTAGCTTGCATGTTTGTCATATACTAGTTTGCTTCATGATATATTCATTGCTAGTATAGTGACATGTTTGTATTATAGTTATACATTTGCTTGATTCTTATTGAAAAATACAAAAAGATTTTGTTTTTGAGAAAACTTTTGAAAATCCAAAAAGACTTTGCTTTTCCTTGAGTCAAAATATGTTTGAAAAGCCAAAAGATTTTCGGTTTTTTTTTTTAGTTTACATGTTTGATGTGGCATATTGGTGTGCTTGGACCCCCCCCCCCCCCCCATCGTTTCATTATCCATGTGGCTAGGACATTTGGTCATTATTATCGATGCTTAGAAGATCTTAACCATTGTTTGTATGGGGTTGTTTCGAAGTTGATATGCATTTTGATTAGACTTTGTATATATGCCAACATTGCAGACATGCACGAGTTTATATGGATGTTTGACTTCTCTTGCATATTTGAATTTGGTGAGGCGTTCTTATCTCAATCTTGTCATCTATGCGTCAGTAAACTTAAGGAGAAGTGTGCATGTAAAAACCATTTACCATGAGGATTTCAAATTAGTAAAAATGATGAGTGATTCACGGGAAAGGGCTGCGAGAGTTCAAAATTAACTCGGCGTGAAAGCCACCGTTTAAAAGAGCCCAAAAGAAAATGCAAAATGCTAAGAAAATGGCCAATACGATTTTCTTTAAGTGCTAGAAACCTCAAAAGAACTTGAAAAAGTATGTTTATATGAGGGTGTTTGGTTGGAGAAAATTTAAACGGGTTTGCACATCTAATCCTAATGTTGAAACATTGCAATTTGATACTATTGTTTGTAGAATCGTCAAAATTCTGGATTTGTGTGCATGTAGTATGTTTAGTGCATTAAGCTCACACTTTAATTGTCATATGTCCATGATAAAGTTTGATGATTTATTGATATCAATTAGAGCTTCTTGATCGTTTCGATGTGTTGGAATTGTGACTCATTTGTTGTAGTTCCACACCCATTCATTCCATGTCCATGTTTAAGCACATCGGTACTATGTTTACATGTAACTCGCATTATCAGTTTTTATGAGTTTTATGCGTTTTGTGTGAAAAGCCTACTGTTTTAACACTGTTTTGTTTCTGTCAGGCCCTTCCTGGAATTTTTTTATGAAAATTTTTTCACTGGGCAATATTATATCATTTTTTTGGGAATCTGGGAAATTTTGGTAGGTCGCGTGAGGTCATTCAAACGATAACTCATCTCGCGTGAAATACTTATGTACTTCGTTCGAGCGACATCCTCATCTCGTTTGAGCGATGTCCTTGGCTCGTTCGAATGACAGGATCAAAAATTGGCTTCTGATTGGTTTGCGGTCTTCTGGTTCAAATTGACATTTTTTTTGGTACTGCTGAATGAATTTTTGGACTGATTGGTTTATATGCAGGTTCTTTTATGTTCCAGATTGGTATTTTTTATATAAGTTCGTTTATCACACTTGATTTGATTGCTATACTCTTTGTGTGATTCCTTGGTTTATTGGCTACTAGTTTATCATTGCTTGATCATATTTAGCTGGTTGTTTCATGGTTATCTAGCATTTTTCATTTCTCAAATTGGTATAAACTTGATTCAATTTGGTATCATATTCTCATGCTAGATATTTCATATTGGTTTATCTTTTCACCGAATTGTCTATTCCAGACAAAAAGGGGGAGAGATCTATGTGATGTAGGGGGAGATTTCTTGAGCGTTTCTATTTGATATCTGGATTTACAAATTTATTGATTATATTTCTTTCAAATTGGTATCAAATAATTGCTCTCATGTTTCAAATGATTTGTTCATATTAAGAAATATAAATTGGTATCATTTGTTCGTCCATACTTCACTGGGTATTTGTTTGTCTGTTTCATGTGTGTAGGTATGCTTCAGCGATTCCAGATTTCAAGTCTACATCACATTCAGACAGTTCATGCTTGCCGGTGCTACATATACTAGTCCGTGTCCTGTATTTTTGATTTTGGGTTTATGGGATGGGATTCAGGCGTCATACGGCTTGACGACCCGGTTAGGCATTTCACTGGTTTAGTTTTATCCCGGAATAGTCAAAGGGGGAGATTTGTAAGGACATAAATTTTCAATTGAGTCCCTGTATAATTTTGACTTAATTCCGTGAACAAAACTTTGTTTGTAATATGTCATAGGGAGATTTTCATTTTGTCACGATCCCACTTGGTCTATGACGTATTGAAGAAAATTGAAGACGTTGCGGAAAATCTTCAAAGAATTAATCATGCCGATGTTTAATTGGTGCAAGTTTAATCGTCTTCAAAGTTAATTGCATTCCGAGATCACTCGGGTATGAATGCGTATAATTAATGGTGCTCGGAGTTATTTTATAAAAGATAAGGATGTAATTTTTATAAAGAAAAATGTTTTAAATGGTTTATAGTGTTTTAAAAGGTTTACCCTACGTTTTTATTCTGATACGTTCGAATAGGAGTTTGACTTATTTAAATCTCTCTTTGAAGAGACGTTTTGAACAAAAAGTCAAAAAGTCAACTCTGTCGCTCGAACGACATCAGATCTCGTTTGAACGAGATTTTGATGTCACTCGAACGACATGCTTAAGTCGTTCGAACAATACGTTTTTTGAGGTGGCATTTAAATCCTATTTAAACAGTGTTTGCATCAGAATTTCATAAGTGTGCTTTCTGAAAAATAGTTTTACGAACCAGAACCTTGTTTGCACATGTTTTCTAAGGTTTAAAAGTCTTAAACACATCCTTAGAGTTTGAAAGATCTGAGTTATCATTCTTATATGTTTACGTGATCCTGCGGCACCAAAGTTGTTTGTTCTTCACATTGAACATCAAAGGGTTTTGCGGTGAAGAAAAGAGAAGGACTTCTTGTTCGACATCGTAGACGAATCAAAGCCATATCGGTGGACACCGAGACATACGTGGACGCGTGTGTTGTGAGCAGGTATCGTGGAAGACAGAATTTCTGCGTGGGCACTATTGAAGAATGGTTGAAGATCAGAAGGAGCGTCAAGACCCGTGGGGATCGAGTCTTAGTGTAAGGCTAATCTGTCTTTGTAAAACCATTATTCATAGTGATTATCTGGCTTGGGGCGTCCGAGGTTGTTTTCCCGTTTTGGGTTTTTTCCTCGTACATCCGGCATTGTGAGTATCCTTTACTTTTCTTTACTTGCTTTAGTCATTAGATGCATGTTTAGGATTAATCATGATAAAATTGGTTTAAAGAAAGAATTGGGTTTTTCACAACTTGGTTTGGTGCATAATTAAAAGTTGGATCTTTTTCGAAGAAAATTTGGTTTTGTTTAAAACACACATATTGGGCACTCTTCATAAAATAATTAGTAATTCATATAAATGACGTTAGGCCATTGTTTGTTACCCAAAAATATTAGCCATCAAAAGTCGTGAAAAATTACCCCTTTTGCAAACCAACTTGGTCCCAAAATGATATTCTGTTTCGTTTGATTAACCCGAAAAACCCATTTAGTTCGAAGTTATGAAAATACAAATTCATCAAGAAAGTACAAATGGTTCAATAAAAGGGGCAAGAAAAGAAAATTAGAAAAATGCATAACAAAAAATAGAAAGAAAAAAATAGAAAAATATGAAAAAGAAGAGGAAAAAGAAGATAAAAAGAGCAAAAGCCCGGAAAAGTACCTAAGGACATCGAGAGAAAAAAAATTCAACTCCAAATTTTCCAACCATACCATTTTTTACCCAATATACCATAATCGAAAAAGTCCAAATCGAGTCCGAATAACGAAATTAATAATCGCGTGGAAAGCCTAAGACACGAAAAGATAATAAGAGAAATTAATTGGAGCGAACTAAGAGGCGATGTTTCTCGTTTTTCAATTACCATAATCTGATGATGAGATCTTTTCACCTAAATAACTTTGTCTTTCTATTTTGTGTGCATGAATTTGCATTCCATTACATTTACTCTTAAAAATCACGTACACCAAGAGAACTAGCCACATTTCGAGTGATTCGTTTGTGAGATTATCCCATGAGAAATGAATCAAAATGAATTTTCGAAAAGTAACGTAATGATCAATCGGTAGAAGTTAGCGATTTAATTCTCAGCTTAGCATACACACACTATGAATTTAGACCTTCATAGGAATTTACGGTGACTATTTTTGGGGCGTTTAAATTAAATAATTTTTACGTATTTTGATTTTTTTTTCTTTGAGACGAAAATCGAATTTTGTGGGTATATTCACGCTGGAGGACTAAAAATAAAAAAAATGGATCATTGATTTATATGATAATTGGGTTCAAAAAATTAATTATGGTGTGTCTACATAGGAGATTCTAGATCTCATACCTTTTCAAATCCTTCTAGCTTGAACCGTAGAGATTTGTCCCTTTCGTGTTACACTGATTTGTGTCGTAAATCTAACGGTGTGGCAGCTACAAAATTGAAATGATTTTTTTCAAAAATCTTAACATAGTCAAAATAAGATCTTTCATGTAATTTTTATATATTTTGGCCTGTAGAACCTGTAGAAAAAATTCCAGCCCCATCCAATCAACGGTTGTCAAGTTATGGCTCTAACAAGTGGATATCATGACGTATCGCACATTTGTTTAGGCATATGAAATCGTCTGTTCTTGAATTGATTTCATCCCCAAACCTTCATATACATAAATCCAAAAGTATTATATCAGGATTTATATATATTATAATACTTTCTTGAAAATTTCTTCACCTTCCTGATCCGTTCTTGATTTTATTCCAGATCTAATATGTGTTATCAGATCTGCTTCGTGAATCACTATTTTGTAAATATGCAAGAAGAAGGCGGATCAAACGATCTCCAAATGACTTAAAATTTCTTGTGACTCTTCCTCTATATGTCAGGAACCCGTTGTTCTACTTTCAAAATTTTTAAACTCTCCAATTGCCCGTAATCAATTTTACAATATGAGAGATTTGAAAGAGACCTCGAGATCTTCCATGTTATTCCTTTTAGCCAATATATGTCATTGGTATGTGGGCACCAATGATCATGACCCTACCACTCCTTTTTATGTGTTTTTGTATCTATATTGATCCCCCATTCATTAGGAGACAAGGGGTTGCTTATATAGGCTAGCACAGGGACCCCCGGGAAAAATAGGAGACTAGCTTCCTACAGAATTAGGAATCCTAATTAAACTCTATAATTAATTTCATAATTTTATAAATTATTATTTATTCCACTAAAGAATAATAATTTCACTCTAGTATACTATCTCAAAATTATAATTTCAAGCTCCTCGTTATTAAAGGCTTAATAATCTCCCCACGTTAAGATCACAGATACCCGCGAATTAAATTAAATTACTGACAGTTATATTTAATCGACCTCTCTTAAATTCCTTGAGACCATCCGCTTAACTTATTTGATATGTAGGATAATTAAATCAACCGGTCGGGTTTGACATAATCAAAACTTATAAGCTACATCAAGAGGATATCATCAATCTCTATACGGAGACATGGATTCCATTCATAATTAACTTTCACCATACCTAATCACCATTACCCAATCTACCAAGATTATTGATCCATAAATGAGTCCCAATCAATAGGTCAAGGTAATGAACAATTGATGCACGTGTCCATCAATTATCGCCGGATTAAGAACTTAAGCACTCATAACAACCATGAGATATGCATTATCTTATATAGTCATTATAAAGACAATTATCTTTAATTGGTCCCGTTCAATACACACAAAGTGTAGTAGCACAATATGTCGAAACTATAATGTTTCCCATAATCAAGATAGACCTACAAAAATAGTGTGCTACAATTATACTGATGGTGTGTCCATCACCATCTAAGATTGAGAACCAGGCTTATGTTCTACAATGACCGATGACCTGATCTTCTGTGTGTACTCTACACATCATATCATCTACTGTGTAGAATAAAAGATACATATGCATAAATATATAAAATAATAAGATGCAAATATCACTTGTGAAGATTCTCATTAAATATACATATTAAAATTCACTAGTGAACCATTACTTTCAGTATACAACCCCAATAATTCACTGTAAATCCTCATGAGACACCACTCATCCTACTAGGGTAACCTAAGAGTTTAACGGCTTGTTGCATACGCTAAATTCGATTGCTCATCCGCGAAAAATATATTTTTATCCCTATAAAATGTTTTATAAGTGTTTGGACCATGTTATGATTCTTTAACATTTCTCGGGACGATCAAAGTTCTAAGTTAGGGAAGTTTGATTAAGCATAAATTCTTCGTATTTATCCCCATAATTTAGCTAATTTTATTATCAATTGCGATGTTAATTCGATGATTTTATCTTATATTACTGCTACTGACCTCTTCATGCAAGTACATTGTGTTTCGTGTATTTCTCTTATATTTTATAGGTATTTATGCACGTGAAAGAAAGAGAGAAACTGGAATGAAAACCGAAAAGAAAGGAAGGAAAGGCAAGGATAAATCTGTAAATGTACGGTCATAATCCAGATGTGGGACCTAAGAGAATTCGAAGACATCAAGCTCACAAGTATATAGGAAGAAACGGCAACCCAATCCGAGATACGGTTGAAGGGATATGAGATTTAGAAAATGAGAAGAACCAAAGAAGATATCAAAACCGATTGGGTTCTGAGTAGAACCGATTCGGGTTTCCAGGGACTTTAATGAAAGTAAAATTGGTTCGCTTTTTTGTTCTGAGAAATTTTCAACTTTAATTCCACTTATTTTGGAGAGTTTGTTTGGTTTAAAACACTTGTAAAAACGTGAGATATATTTCATTCATTATTGTAGGACCAAGTTAGACAACTTTTAACATAAGTTTGAGAGCTAGAAAGAGGTAAGGAATCCTAGATCAAGATTATTCAAGCAAGTTATAGAATTCCACATATTTGCATTGAATGTTCTTAAATAAAAGTAATATCTTTCTTTGTTTTCAATATTCATCTCAATTCTAGATTGTTATTCTCTAAGTTATTGCTAGAGTTTGTTTATGCATGCTTAAATACAACGTCTACTTAATCGTGACTTCATGCAACTTAGAAACCATGTTAATTCGTGATCATGACATGTCCGGCTAAGCTATTCAAAGGTTGGGCTATATCAACCCAGCCTAGGTGTTAATAATGGATTTAAAAGTGAATAGAATCTAATTAATAATTCAAATGCTTGAAATCTTGTCGATACAAAAGTTCTAGGTCTTTTAATTCCATTTGCCCTAGGTAATCGGAATATTTAAGGATACGATATGAGTTTCGATAATTTATCATTCCCTTTAAACATAATTTTTGATTTGATATTATAGGAGTAAAATCCACATATGTCAAATGCTTAGAAAGTATTTAATGTTTCGTTGAATTGAGAATTAGGTTTTTGAAGATTTTATGTTCTAAGTAATTATCGACGGTTCGGGGGAGTGTACTCCAACTACATTTTCTCACATTGATTTAAAATCACTTAATTATTCTCACATGTGTAGTTAAATTACTAGTTTAATTAATTTGCATTAATTAATAGAAAATCCCAAAAACCAGCTTTTCCTTCTTATTCTGAGTGAACCAAAAAGTTATTCGTCTTTCCTACTCGCCGTCACGTCTTGCGTCCTATTCCCTGTGTACGATACCCGACTTGCTCGAATTATTACATACGCGATCGGCTTACACTTAAGCCTTAATCCGAACACATTAGAGACACATTATGAGTCGCGTCAGCATTCTTGAGCCAAGTTCCAAAAATTAAATACCTATTGTGTCAAGATTAAAAAATTAAAAAAAAAAACTCATGGATTTCTTTAGAGAAAAACCAAGACCCATTTCAAGGTGTGAGTTTAAACCTAAAAAATTTATTCAAGCAAAGCTCCAACCAAAACCCATTTGAACCAAAGTCTCAAACTCAACTCCTTATTTACCAAAATTCAAACGCAATATTCAATTTTGCTAAAGAATCAAACCAAAACCCATTTGAGCATTATACTTGTGATTGCCAAAGAGTTGACATTTCTAAAGAGAGAAAGTTAACCCAGTTTATCAAAGTTTCTTATTGAGCGACATTGTTTTAAGTTTTGGTCATATCTCTTATTATTGATACTTACAGTTGAACTTCATTGTATATGCAGTACCATTAGTATCGTTGTTGAAGAGAATCAAGGCGTTATAAGACCTTTGGCTCTTTCATGTTTAGCTTGAGCAAATATGGGTATAGTTCCCTTATTAGTTGTTTTTGTAAGGTGTTATAATTCCTTTTGAGGTTTTGGTTCTGCCTTAGTGAACCTGAGATATTGAAGTTTCTTGAGTACCGTATGCAGCATGGACGTAAGTAAAGTCGAACCATGTTAAAACCTTGATTTGTAAAGTTACTTTAAACTCTATCCTAATTATTTGTACTTATTGTTTGATTAATTTATTATACTTAAATTGATTCATCACATTGCAATTAATCTCAAAAGAGAGTTAAGAGAATTTTGAAATTTCTATGAATTTTATAAATACCCAATTCACCCCCTCTTAGGTATATTTTAGGGCCAACATAAATGACACAAGGTGGAAAATCACTGTATGATGTGGTGTTATGGAGAATTTTTTTTACTAAATGTGGTCCTAAGAAAAACATTATGACTTTCCACTGTGTTCTTTGGCTATTTCTTTCATGGGTTTTGAATAGGACTGCCTTTCACCTTCTGTTTGGTTAATAACTCGGTGGTAAGCCATTGTTTGTATATCAGAATGAAACTTGATAACATGTTTAATTCTAGGGGTACTATTCGGTGGGATGTCACCTTGCTATTGATATGGTGGGTTTTCATCGGGTAAAACCATTTTTGTTTTGTTATGGTGTCAAGAAGTCCAGAATTCCCTTATGGTGCTAGGTTGAACACAACATGGAGTCACCGAGGTAGTTCATTTCTCATGTTAACTTTCCACCACGTAAATGTATCATGTTAACATAATTTACATCAACAATAACTTATATCAACAACCATAAAAACAAAACATAAAAAAAGCTAAAAATAGAACTCATTGATTTCAATAACCAAAACATCACCACTATAATTTTCAATAGGTTACATATCTAGTATCAGCTTCATGTCTTCTTTCATTAATTATCATTCTAAAAAAATTCTTCACAAAAGATTCACATCAGTTACATGTGTTTCAATTACATATAAAAAATTATTAATTAGTCAATGGTCAGGTCGTCTTCATCATCAGATTAAATCACAATTAGGGCCTCTCTACTCGAGACATTAAGGGGATTTTTTAACTTGGTCATTTGTATCTTGAACAATGTTTTCCATCATAAAACATCATCATTGGAGTGATCTCTCCAGTGAATAGAAATCGGTGTGAGTGGGAAAATATCATTCACTATAACGTGACCCAATGAAAATTTTAACACAATCTAATTTTCCTATGATTTGGATTTGGGTTTACTATCAAAAAGTTCAAAAGTTGGGGTTTGAACTTTTGATATTAGCACATTTATGACTTTGAGGACCACCACCGCGAGGTAACAAAATCCAAACAAAATCCAAAGTTCCATATTCATCATCTATAAGCAAAATAAGCACTCAATTGGATATACTACAGGGAAAATGTGTCGCACTAAAATTAAACAGGACTACTGCCTATCATACACAACAACTTGAGGCGGTCTACCAGGTCTTATATACTTCTAAAATTCCCCAAATCCCATTCAAGGTTTTCATCCCTCTCCACAAAAATGAAATCAAATGTAATGCAAAAAATATTGGGTAGTCGAAGTCACACAAATCATCTCGAACAAAGGCATATTATAACTATTAGGCTTTTACATGAAATCAGTTATTTATATTGTTGGAACACATCTGGCAAAGATATTCAAGGTCTAGTGAAGAAATAATAGATAATCGACCTTATTATTTCTTTTCCACCATCGATGCCTAAATATATAATTTTTCTTAATGATCAAATGTAACGATTGTTGCATCGTTGTGCTCCCTTATATGTCATATCCTTTCACCTAGTACTTTGCATGGTAAATTGTTCTCATGGTAAAACAATTTGTTAGGTCACGATGATTATATGTCCTTAAGATGCCTTTTTGGTCGATACTGCTAGTAATTATCTCACTTTTAATCTTGCATTCCTCTTGCGTTAGCCGTGCGATAGAAGAGTGTATGAATAAAGTCTTTGGGACCTTGTAGTTGTTTAACCACATACGACTGACATCTTCCAACACCCCCATCTAATAGGCTTCCTTTTAATCTAAACGGATATCATACTTGTGAGTGGTGGTGTTTTTATTATGTTTATATATCATTAAAAACATGATCCCCCTCCTTATATGTGTGAATCCAATGAATTAGGGCCTAATAAAAGTTCCCATTAGTAATCAAAACCACATTAAGCTTATTTCCTCATTGTTAAGCCCAATTAATCTTTTTTTGCAAGAAAAAAAAATACCTGAAGGCAATCAATCACAATAGCGTATAGTTTTCCTTCCAATATATATGGTTTAAACTGAATGCACAAAAATTACATAATATTCTTACCCCACTGGAAGTGAACTCAATAGAATGATTTTCTTCAACCGGTTTGGTATCTTCTTTACATAAGGTTTAACCTTGTAAAGATATCAAATCCTATAATAACTATTATAGAGGGAGGTCCAGGCTCAAAGTTGATTAAGCAGCGCCAACACTTCACAGGAAAGATCAAGAATGGTCACTC
Organism: Sambucus nigra; assembly: GCA_949130495.1. Lineage (NCBI taxonomy): Eukaryota > Viridiplantae > Streptophyta > Magnoliopsida > Dipsacales > Adoxaceae > Sambucus > Sambucus nigra. The sequence goes on from OX422218.1 coordinate 155,429,892, forward strand.
ACACAAGGCTGAAGCTTCTCGAAGGGTTTCCAAAAAAGATGATCATTCGTATATGACTGAAGTTGCTCGAAGAATCCAAAGGGTAGGGTGCTTATGGCCTGCGATGAGACAAGATGTCGCAATATTACAGAGAGACTGTGGGAAATGCATGTTGTATTACCAAACTGCGGAGTGTAACTTTATAGATCAGCCATTAGATTGGAGACAGACATACATAGATAAGTTAGTTGACGGGATTGTCCCCATTTATAAAGATGACACACAAGACTGAAACGGCGAGTGTCCAGATATTACGTTCAGGAGGGGCAGCTATACCGAAGAGGTTACCACAATAAACCTCTAAGATGCATCAGGCTGGAGGAAGCAGACGAGGTACTAAAACAAGCACACGAGCCAAGCCACATTGGAGGAGCAAAACTCTATGACCAACTCGTGACATTGGGGTATTTTTGGCCCACCATAAAAAAAGATTCAGTGGATTTTGTCCAAAAATGCAAGTCCTGTCAGCTCCATAAGAATATGATTTATGCTCCCTCAGTGGACCTACATTCCCTTTCCACTCATTTTCCATTTCACACATGGGCATTCAATCTAGTAGGGGCAATCAACCCCTCCTGGAGGGGCAAGATCTGGATACTTTTCGCCACAGAGTGCTTCACTAAATGGGCAGAGGTTATACCATTCAAAAAGGCTACGGCGGGGGTAGTTGTGTGCTTTATAAAGGGGTAGTTACGTGCTTTATGAAGGAGTATATTATTTGTAGCTTGGGTATCCCAAAAGTATTTTTGTCAGATAATGGGGCCCCATTTATGAATAGTGATGTGCGGTTGCTCACCAAAAAGTATTCTATTATTCACCACAAATCAGCGATAGCGTACCCTAAGTGCACTGGGCAGGTTGAAGGTACAAATAAGGCTTTGGTGAACATCAAGTCGAAGATGTTAGAAAATTTCCCAGGAACTTGGGACAATAAAATACCAAAAGTTTTGTGGGCATATAGAACCACAAAGAGGAAACCTGTGGAATGCACTCCTTTCTCTCGGGTGTTTGGCGCTGAAGAAATTCTCCCAGTGGAGCTCGAGGTACCTTCTGCGCGCTATAACCTATGAAGTGCAATGCTCCCCCATAGCTTCTATGTCCAATAGGAAGCATTGGAAGAGCACAGAAATAGCGCGAAAAGGCATTTTGAGATGTATAGAAAGCAGTTGTCAAGATCTTATTATCAAATAGTGAAGCCAAGAAAGTTCCAGGAAGGTGATCTAGTTTTAAAGGCTTATACAAGACACATCTGGGGTCTCTCGATGCCTAAGTTCAAAGCAAATTGGGAAGGACCTTATGTTGTGCAAAAGGCCCATGATTCAGGTTATTATGAGATCTCGAAGGTAGAAGATGATGAAACTTTTAAACTTAACAGCAAATGGCTCAAATTGTATTTTGTTTAGTTATTTATTTGTCTTTCCTTATTTTTTTAGTTGAGCTTTTAGCTAGCGCTGTAGATGTAAGAAAGTTGAGAAGAGAGCATGTTCTCACAACTTACCAAGATATAGCATTTTTAGAATTATATATATAGCATGAGGATAATGTTGAATCAACCACAAGTTTTTTTCTCATTGACAATTTGCATGAAAATAAGAGGTAATTCAATTTAATGCATTCCAAAAACACATTTCATTCACAGTCACAAAAGAGGATCTACAGCCTCGAGCTACATGAAAAAAAAGGGGGGAATAAAACAAATTAACTGCAAAGTCCCTTCAATAATCACTTGGGTACTCTATGATAAACCATAAGCTAGAGGAGTATAAAATCCTATGGTGATGATGGGGTAGAAAGAGGCCAAAAAAGACTCCCCACTGGACAGATCTGCCATCTCTTGCTGATAATGGCCCATCTCTTGCTAAAGTTTATCATCCTTCATCTCAGACTTAGTTAAAGACTCCTTGATAGCTACAACCTCCTCCTCGACCTTAGAAATATCAGAGTTTAAAGTGGCCATCTTTTCAGCTAGAGCAGTTTGCGAGCAGGTAGTAGCCTGGATCTTTACGTAAAAGGAGGGCATGTCAGCTTTCTTGAAAGCCTTGAGCAAATCAATGAGCCATGTTTAGGCAAAACTCTCGCCAACAAGGACATTGATTTGGCCCATCATCTCCTTGATCTTCGAGGGGCAAAGGAGTTTGTAGTACATCATCTAAGACTGTGGCAAATCCTAATAGCCTACAATCCATCATAACAAGAATGGCTTGAATACAATGAGAGGTAAATATGGAAGGGTGGTGTTCCAACAGTCACTCAATCAACTCATTATAAGGAGGAGTTACAATATGTGTAAAATCCCTCAAATTCTGCCTTACAACCTCAACAGGAGCCAATTCAGGAGGATGAACACTAAAAGCGATGTCACTGGCAGAGGGAAAGACAAAATTCAAAGCCTTATCAACTTCTTGAAAAATAGGAGTGGTATCTCGCTCACCTCCCTCCACATTTTGGGTTGTCATGGTGCTTGGTTCAATAAAGTTCCCAAAGACTCCAGGGGAACATTCTTAGGGGGAACTAGTTTGATAGGAGCAACATCATCCACCAAAGTTTTTAGCGAGCTCACTTCAACCTGAGAGAATGAGGAATAAGTCGAGCTGGAAGAAAATAAAAGTATGGATACAACAGATGTCCTCAAAGCCTCAGTTTGCCTAAAGCACCTATATGGTTGCTCGACTAGGTAAACTATTGTCGCTTCAAAAGTCCCAATTTTACTTAAGGCACCTATATGGTCACTCGACTATGTAAGATTGGGCATTCTTAAGCCTCAATTTTCCTAAACCACCTATATGGTTACTCGATTAGGAAAACTATTATTGCTTCAAAAGTCCTAGCTTTACTTAAAGCACCTATATGGTTGCTCGACTAAGTAAGATTGGACATTCTCAAGTCTCAATTTGCCTAAAGAACCTATATGGTTGCTCTACTAGGTAAAATGTTGTCATTTCAAAAGTCCCAATTTTACTTAAAACACCTATATGGTGTTTGACTAAGTAAGATTGGGCATTCTCAAGCCTCAGTTTGCCCAAAGCACCTACATGGTTGCTCGCCTAGGTAAACTGTTGTCACTTCAAAAGTCCCAGTTTTACTTAAAGCACCTACATGGTTGCTCGACTAAGTAAGATTGGGCATTATCAAGCCTCAGTTTGACTAAAGCACCTATATGGTTGCTCGACTAGGTAAACTGTTATTGCTTTAAAAGACCCAATTTTACTTAAAGAACCTATATGGTTGCTCGACTACGTAAAATTGGGCATTCTCAAAGTTTTAACTTTACCCAAAGCACCATTATGGTTGAACGATTAGGTGAATTATTTGTTGCCTATAAAATCCAATTTTTACTCGAAGAAAGAAAGGGTTGTTTGACTAAAAGAAAACTGGGAGTAGGGGTATCAAGACCCATTTCTGCACATATAGAAACATACCTCCTTAGGGCAAGATTCCTTAGCAGTTACTTGATCACGAGCAACCTCAGGAATTCCAACTAGGGTAATGACCGTCTTTCCCACTATTTTGGCTTCATCTCCAACTTGTCCCTCCTCAGGGGTGGTTGTTTTACCTTCCCCAATAGAGGGCCGAAATAACCCCACCAAAAATTATTCAGTGATAGTGGCCTTGGGAGGAATATCCACAAGGTCCCGATAAGTGTTGGCATTAACTTCCTCGATGGGAGCAACCTACAAAAATATCAAAAAGTATAAGTAAATACATATATGAGAAATAAACACAATAGAGATAAAAAAAAAACAAAAGAAGACATCAAGGAATAGTGTGCACTCACCACAATCATTGGACCAGTATCTATTATTTATCCTACCTCGACTAACTTTTTATCCTGAGGAACAGCTGCTAGAGAAGGATTGGGCTCTAAGATCAAGGGAATATTTTCATCACGAAGATGGGATGAAGAATGAGGATCACCATTGGGAGAGTGCTCGGAAGAAGGGTCTTGGTCACTCGGCGTCGTTTTAAATTTATCATGATTTGGGTCATCACTATAGTCATCAAGAATGGTGTAATCCATAGGAATCGAATTGGGTATCTCAGTGGAGTATATCCGACGCAGCCTTCTGGATGGCCGAACTAAAGGGGAATCCTCCTCATCATCCTCTTCTTCCACCTCTTTAACCTCTTCGGGTAAAAATTTGCCCTCAATATCGTTAATAGGAAGTTAAACCTTGGGGCTAGATCTCGCCCTCTTTCGGCCAGTAATAGGGGCAAGGGGAGTAAAGGAGATGCCTCTTTGTGCCATATGTTTCTTGATCAAACTGCCTTAGCAAATTATTAAGCATCTCTGTGCATTGATCAACTCACGGTGGGTCAGTAAAAGACTGGGATTGAGATGTTTGTGAAGGGCTGGATGGTACAACCTTCTTTTTCTTGGAAGGAGTTATTTTCTTGACCTTAACCATAGAAACACTTGATACATCAATGGGGGTTTCCTCCTTAATAGCAGCTCGAGAAGTAGCAGGTGGATCTATAGCCTCCTAAACCTGTTGGGAACTATAAGCCACTTTTTTCTTTTCAAAATGGCTTCATTTGGGGGTGCCAAAGGAGGAAGTTCCTTGGGGGTGGTGTTGTTAGTATCACTTCGAGGAAATTGGGCTTGATTGATGGACCAGGTTCATAATCCCAACTCAGAAGGGGGAAAATGTTCAACAGAGGGCTAAATAGGTTCTCGTTCAATAACTTTTAGAAAACGGCCAATTATATTGGGCCAAAATACATTAAGGTATTCAGCAGACCTACTACCTCATGCAAGTTTGGAGAGGATAGCAATTTGGCCTTGTAACTGGCTAGAAAGAGTGGATACTATCTCGGTTAAGAAATACCCACACGCTTTGGAAAAATTAGAAGGTCTCTCAGTGGTATTGTGGTTAAGAAGGGGCACCCCTGATCAAAACCAAACTGCATGGCTACTTGATGGGGTGAGTAGGATGTACAGTAATTAGACCATTCACTGCATAAAGGAAGGTATGGGAGTCAGAACCAAGAGAATATTAGAAGAAGGGAAATTTAGGGCAAAAGACTACTCGACTGCCTGGACTGGTCGAGAAACATTCTCAAAGAAAGCATTAGTGAAAAACTGGTCAGTGACAGAAAAAGGGAAAAAATTGAAGCGTTTAACATTGTCAATAAAGGAATGAAAAACTTCATAGACTGCTTATGGTTCCAGGAAAGGATTTAGGGGACCTTAATTTCATGAGAGGTGGGAAGTAAATTAGCGAGGGCATAATCAGGGAACCTGGCATATATCAACGCTGTGAGGAGAATGTGATTTGCATAGTCTGACACGTCAAAATGGCCAAGAGACTTAGCAGAATCAGTTCGTACCCTGTCAAGCCAAGTATAAAGTGAACCAAGAGTAATGGCATCTAAGGGGACTTTCACCCCAGAGGCAATTCCAACAGTAAGATTAATAATATCCCTCCTCGAGCTGCCATAGAGTTTCCCGGGCAGGTAGATCCTTGATAGGATAATCTAGATATAACCAGCAAGCTCAATTTTGATCCCATATCCTTCTATAGTGGGAGGCATCTCGAGCACATGTTTTCCCTTCGAATCTATAATACCCCGTATTTTTGGCTATATTTATTTTTGGGATTAATTAATTAATTGGAAATTAATCCGGGTAAAATACTAGCGAGATGTGAATTGGTATTTGACTATATTGAGTATATATGATGTTATATGAATATTGAATTATGAAATTTGTCGTGAGATTGATATACGCCAATTTGGTCATTTTATTGGGACGCGTGCGACCGTCGCGTCAGGATATAATTATTTTAATTATAAAAGTGAATTTAAATTCTATTAACCGTATGGTCGTTTTGAGTGCGCCAACACGTCCGGAAGGGTCGAGATAGTCAGAAAACACTAGCCGGGGGTGTAGTTTGGGTCCCGAGGTATTTTTAGGCCATACCGGCAATATAAAGGGTATTTTCGTAATTTCGTATTTTTAGGAATTAAAAATGACGAAAATTAGTAAAGTAAATCTGTTGTGGGTTTGACCCACTAAGCCACTAACCAACCCATGTTAACCCAATAGGTTACGTAGGTTATTAGAATTAGGTTTCTAATCACTTTCCCAAAAAAAAAGAAAACCCTAGCCACCATAGCCATTGGAGAAGAAGCTTGGAGAAAGAGAGAGAGAGGGAATTCTGCAGAAAGAGAGAGGAAATCGTCATCAAAAATCAGAGATAAACTCGAGGCAAGTGATTTAATTCCATTTAATTTCAGAAAATGTTCCTTCCATGTTAGAAAATTCAAATTTATGTTTGTTCTTAGAAGATGATGAAAAACCCATGAGTTTGGAAGTAGAATACTAATTTTTGATGAAAGGATTGCATGTAGAATCATATTTAGAAGACAAATCTGATATTGATATATCTTGTAAGACACAAAAACGGATTTAATTGGATAAATTAAGGATCTATAATTTTTAGGGTTTATGTTCTTGAAAAATTGGGGAAAATAGTAGAGACTTGTGACTTGATGATGTGTAGGAAGAATTAATCCTTTAAAATACGTTAGTATGTTATTTTAACATGTTTAGGGACGATTAGAGACCTTAAACAATGGTTAGATTGAGGTTTGGATGAGATTTGAGGTGTAGAGAAATTGGAAAAACGTATATAAGATTTCTGGGCTTGAATCTGGTCACTCGTTAGAAGACCTACCCAGGTCGTTCGAACGAACTCGTTCGAACGAGCTTCTAACGAGTTGACAGTTTGGGGTTCTAACGAGAGGGATGTTCGTTCGATAATCTCGTTCAAACGAGATCTCGTTAGATAGCCCAGTTCGTTGGAACGAACTCTCGTTCGAACAGCCTCGTTCGAACGAGACTTCTAACGAGCTGGCAGTTTAGGCCTTTTTGGCCTGTTTTGATTTTGGGAGTCCCGTAAACTTATTCGAGGATAGAGATAACATTCCTTTGATGGTGTATTAGTATGCTTGGGACATTTGGGTTATAATGAGGAGTAAATTATATAAGTGTGGATCAAATCAAATAGACATTTGAGTCGAGACGTGAGTGCCTACTACGACGTGAGAATAAATTATGATGCGTATAAATATGTATCGGGATTATATAAGTTGTATATATATTAGGTTAGTACGAGAATGCGATAAGTACTACAATTAAACTACGGGATTACTAAGATGTGTGCTTACTTAGTATTGGTATATGAATTGTGTGTATGACATACCTACCATACTTGCTATCACGGGAGGTTTGCGTTCGCTTAGGGCCCTCTAATCCTTGTGTTGCCCAGATTTAGACTGGTTACCTCGATGAACATAGGTCAGAGAAAGGCTTATTGGGATGTTAATAAGTCCGCTGATCGTGGGAGCGTAGGTATGTGCGTGACCCATGTGATGTGACTGTGTTCGCCTCCACTGTTTGTGATTTGTGTTATCTGAACGATTCCTGAGAGATTCGGAATACGTGATTCCTTATGTACGTGATGTACCGGGATGGATAGTAGATTATGTGTGCACCGCAGCTTAGTCTCGGGGTGCTTATATTGTATATTTATGCTGTGGAAAATATACACTTAATAAACTGAGAACTTTCATATGGTATTGTGTGTAACTATGGAATAAAATATAAGGGATGATCTATAATGAGTTGTATTACTTTTATATGAGAACATGATATTTACGTTAAACCCCTATTTAATTGGAATCGTTATAATGTTAATGGGAACCGAATAATACTGGTAGCACCTATGACAGTCTAGCTAGATATGATGTCACTTAGCTAGCGGTTAGATGGGTACTTACGTTAGGAGTGCACAGTTAGACGAGAGGTGAGAATTCCATGTGAGTGCACGTCCTAACATGTACTTTGCATTTAATGTTTTAAATTTTTTTAAAGCACTTGCAGGTTTTTTAAAATATCTCCACATTCAGGCTCTGACCCGTTTGCTTTCAAATCTATTTTTTCTTGTAAAACCATTTTAGGTGCCCAGCCACAAGGACACCATGCATAGGATACTCATTCAGATGACGAGTTGTAGCTGTTTGTGGAAGTTACAGGGATTTGCTTTTAGACGCTTCTATCATTTGGATTCCATGTTCAGTATTCCGCAGTTTTAGGGCATGTTGCCCAGTTCTATTAGAGTTACATTTCCATTTCAGTTTTTCAGACTTTGGCATGTATTGATTCAGTATTCAGTTTAATTATTTCAGTTTGTGGATTTGTAGTGAGGAGTTTTCCTCCAGACTTTATTTACATTATGTGATGGTTATTCTATTTACTTCGGTATGGTGAATGGTGTTATTATTCTTCTTTTCACTTGTTGCATGTTAATCAGACTTTAATTAAAATTTGGCAACTTACTTTTTAAATACTAGGTGGTTAGTAATAATAAAAATGTTTTCGACAGTGATGCTATTAGCTGAGCCAACTTGGCATTTTGAATTAATTTAATAAAGGAGTAGCTACCCGGTATTTAATTAGTCGGGGTGTCAAAGGTGGTATCAGAGCATCAGGTTCTAGTGTCCTTTAGGATCTGTACGGCTATTATGTTTTCGCTAAGTTTCTTTGATATAGAGTCGTATATTTTAGGACTGTTGTACTCTATTTGTGTATGCTTCGTTCTTCAGCTATTTTAAGTTTATAAACAGTGAACTTATAAACTTTATTCTTATTTCAGATGCCTCCACGACGTGCACGACGAGTTCCCATGGATGCAACGCCCGAACCCGAGCCCGCTCCAGTTCAGGGCATGATGAACGCCGTTGAGGTTGCAGCTATTGTAGCCCAAGCGGTAAATGCCATAATTGCCGTAGTTCAGCAGGCACCACCTCAGGCGCCGGTTGCCGCGCCAGTACAGGCAAATGCATTCTCGTCTGCTTGGGAGCGTGTACGTGACGCTTTTCAGAAAGTGCATCCGCCAGAGTTTGCAGGTAGCTCAGATGTGGTAGTCTCGAGACAATGGAGGAAGGATATGCAGAGGCACTTGAGGATGTATGAGTGCACGGACGTTCAGAAGCAGGTGCTAGCTACTTTCAAGCTAGTTGGATCTGCACTACAGTGGTGGGAGTCTATTACCACCATGGAGGAGAGGGATACTCTCACTATTCAGGACTTCTGGGTGCGGTTTGACCGCAAGTACTTTCCATCCGCTGTTCATACGGAAATGAGGAGGAAACTGATGAATCTGAGGCAAGAGGGTAAGACCGTGGCCGAATATGAGGCCGAGTTCACGAATCTGTTGAATATCGTTCCGGATGAGATACCAACAGAGAAGAAGAAGATTGAGAAATTCACCGACGGGTTGACATGGAGGATCCATCAGCATCTGTTAGGGAACCTTTCATTGGCCACGTATTCTGATGTGGTTAACGCTGCTTTGTTACACTGCCAGGACCACCGCTTTCATATGGCTGAGGGCAAGAGGTCGGGAGAGTCTAGCCATCAGGGCAGGACAGAAGGACATGGTGCCGGTGGGGCACAATCTGTTCAGGGGCAGAGACAGGGTGAGCAGGGTTCTCAGCAGGGGGATCAGAAGAGGTTCAGATCAGGGAATTACAGGCACGGACAGGGAGGTTTCCGTCAGGGCCATCAGGGTCCAAACGGCCAACAGGGGCAGAATGGGCAGCAGGGCCAGCAGGGACAAGGGAAGAACGGTAACGGCCACCAAGGTCGGGGACCGCAGGGGCAGAGAGGAGGGAACTTCCCAGGGAAGTGTTTTGTTTGTGGCAAGACTGTCCATAAACGTCAGGATTGTCCTGATAGGGGCAGGGCCCCCAGCAGCAACAGCAGGGTGCTTGCCAGGAGTCGCAGAGGCCTATGTTTCCCTCCACTCTCCCCGCACCGCCACAGATGGCAGCATTGCCACCCATTCCAGTAGTCCCAATTCAGCAGGGGCAGCTACAGTATGGACGTGTCTACAACGTCCACCAGGCAGCAGTTCCACAGGCACCGCCCGCGATTGAGGGTACGTTTCCTATCCAGGGCACTATGGGTCGGGTATTGTTTGATACGGGTGCTACACATTGTTTTATATCTACTCATTTCGTGAAAGCTTTAGTATTGTTAGCTACGACAGAGAGCACAGTGACGTGTGTCGACTCACCATTGGGGAGTGGGTCACTTATATTCTTTATATGCCGGGGAGTGGGGGTAGAGATTGGTAGTCTGGTATTACCTGCAGACATGTTGGTATTAGATATGCATGTTCACGATGTGATTATCGGTATGGATTGGCTCGTATCTTATAGGGCCATGATTGATTGCTTCAGCGAGAGCATTGTTTTTGCCATTCCGGGGCAAGAGATGTTCGTAGTGGCGATGCCTCGCCCAGAGGGAGGATCGACCGCTCATCTGTATTACATAGAGGAGGATACCTCTAAGGAGGTTGTGATTCCTTTAGATTCGATCCCAATCTTCAGGGAGTATTCAGATGTGTTTCAGGAGATACCAGGCTTACCCCCCAGTCGAGAGATAGACTTTGTTATAGACCTATTGCCAGATACGAGGCCTTTAGCACGCGCACCGTACCGTATGGCTCCGGCAGAGATGCGAGAGCTACGAGATCAGATAGAGCAGCTGTTAGGCCAGGGCTTTATTCGCAGGAGTACCTCACCTTGGGGCGCTCCAGTTTTGTTTGTGAAGAAGTGGGACGGTTCACTGAGATTGTGTGTGGACTACCGGGAGTTGAATAAGGTCACGATACGGAATAAGTACCCGTTGCCTCGAATCGATGACTTATTCGACCAGTTGAGAGGAGCTTCTTTCTTCTCGAAGATTGATTTGAGATCGGGATACCATCAGTTGCGTATCAGGGAGGAGGATGTCTCGAAGACTGCATTCTTGTCGAGATATGGTTCTTACGAGTTTCGAGTTATGCCTTTTGGTTTGACCAACGCTCCAGCTGTGTTTATGGACTTGATGAACAGAGTGTTCAGGGATTTCCTAGATCAGTTTGTCATTGTCTTCATCGATGATATTCTTGTTTACTCCCAGACAGAGGAGGAGCACGCCGAGCATTTGAGGAAAGTTTTGCAGACACTTCGTCAGAACGAGTTGTATGCGAAATATGAGAATTGCGGGTTTTGGCTGAAGGAGGTCCAGTTTTTGGGACACATTATTTCTGACCGGGGGATATCTGTTGATCCGGGGAAGGTATCCGCGGTGAGGGAATGGGGACAGCCCACGACATCGACTGAAATTCGTAGTTTCTTGGGCCTAGCAGGATACTACAGGAGGTTTATTCAGGGTTTCTCGAAGATAGCAGGTCCTTTGACACATCTGACTCGTAAGGGTGTGCCATTCATCTGGAGTGATGCCTGTCAGTTGGCATTTGATGAATTGAAGGATAAATTGACCTCAGCACCTGTGTTAGCATTGCCGAGACCGGGAGTTGAGTATTTGGTTTACACCGATGCGTCTTTGCAAGGGCTTGGAGGTGTATTACAGCAGGAGAGACAGGCCATAGCTTATGCTTCCCGTAAGCTTAAGCCTCATGAGAAGAATTACCCCTCGCATGATTTGGAGTTGGCGGCAGTGGTATTTGCCCTACGGATTTGGAGGCACTATCTTTTGGGGGAGAAGTTCCAACTGTTCACGGACCACAAGTCCCTTCAATACCTGTTCACGCAGAAAGAGTTGAATATGCGGCAGCGTAGGTGGCTTGAGTTTGTGAAAGACTACCAGTTCGATATACAGTATCATCCTGGTAAGGCTAACGTGGTAGCAGACGCGTTGAGCCGTAGGCCAGCAGATGAGGTGGCAGAGGTGTGGAAGGCAAAGTGGAAGGAATTAGGACACCAGGATGCAGTGGCCCAATCTTTCATGTCTGTGATGACTGTTACGCCGCAGATTGTCACGAGGGTGGTAAAGGCACAAGCAGATGACTCGTTCTGTCAGGAGCTGATAGTTCGATTACTAGCAGAGGGAGTCGAATCCTACACCGTTAGCTCAGACGGGGGATTACGCTTCAATGGGAGATTGGTAGTTCCGAAAGGGGAGGAATTGCGGCACGAGGTGATGGTAGAGTCGTACGGATCACGATTCGCGGTACATCCTGGTGGGGACAAAATGTACCAAGACATGAGACGTCAGTATTGGTGGAGCGGGATGAAGAGAGATATTGCCGTGTTTGTTTCTAAATGCGCCACTTGTCAACTTGTAAAAGTTGATCATCAAAGACCGGCAGGACTTCTACAGCCATTGGAGGTCCCGATGTGGATGTGGGAGAGCATATCCATGGACTTTATCACGGGGTTGCCTACGTCACAGAGAGGTCACGACTCCATTTGGGTAATTGTGGATAGGTTGACCAAAGTCGCTCATTTCCTACCCGTAAGGACAGACTACACTACGGGACAGTATGCCCAGCTCTTTATTTCAGAGATAGTGAGACTTCACGGTGTGCCCTTTAATATCGTGTCTGACCGAGACAAGATATTTGTTTCACAATTTTGGGAGAGTTTTCAGGAGGCCATGGGCACGAAATTGCGGTTGAGTACGGCTTATCATCCGCAGACCGATGGGCAGATAGAGCGCACAAATCAGATGTTGGAGGACATGCTACGCATGTGCATTATTGACTTTGGGGGTGGATGGGAGCAGTACCTTCCACTGGTGGAGTTTGCTTACAACAACTCGTATCAGTTCACTATTGGCATGGCTCCGTTTGAAGCATTGTACGGTAGGCCTTGTCGTTCCCCAACATGTTGGTTAGAGGTGGGGGACAATAAACTACTTGGGCCGGAAGTGATTCAGGATACTTCGGAAAGGATTGAGTTGATTCGGAGTCGCATTCGGGTAGCTCAAGACCGGCAGAAGAGTTATGCTGATGCGAAGAGGTTTTTCAGGGAGTTCCAAGTGGGGGACCAGGTTTTGCTAAGAGTATCTCCTATGAAGGGGATTATGCGTTTCGAGAAGAAGGGGAAGTTGGCACCAAGGTATGTGGGGCCGTTTCCTATTATTGAGCGGATCGGACCGGTTGCGTATAGACTTGGGTTACCGGAGCATTTGCATCGGATTCATGACGTGTTCCATATTTCCTCGTTAAGGAAATACCTTAGAGATAATTTGGCTCATTCTCACATTGTTGTGGAGGATATCGATCTCCAGCCGGATAGCTCCTACGAGGAGGGGCCGATTGCTATTTCGGACCGAAGTGAGAGGAAGCTGCGGTCAAAGATAGTTCCGTTAGTGCGTGTTCAGTGGCGACATCACAATGTCGAGGAGTCCACATGGGAGCGCGAGGATGAGATGCGCGAACGTTATCCAGAGTTGTTTTTAGCAGGTACTTTCTAGTTCCGAATTTCGAGACGAAATTCAGTTATTAGGGGGGAAGTATGTAATACCCCGTATTTTTGGCTATATTTATTTTTGTGATTAATTAATTAAATGAGAATTAATTGGAAATTAATTCGGGTAAAATACTAGCGAGATGTGAGTTGGTATTTGACTATATTGAGTATATATGATGTTATATGAATATTGAATTATGAAATTTGTCGTGAGATTGATATACGGCAATTTGGTCATTTTATTGGGACGCGTGCGACCGTCGCGTCAGGATATAATTATTTTAATTATAAAAATGAATTTAAATTCTATTAACCGTATGGTCATTTTGAGTGCGCCAATGCGTCCGAAAGGGTCGAGATAGTCAGAAAACACTAGCCGGGGGTGTAGTTTGGGTCCCGGGGTATTTTTAGGCCATACCGGCAATATAAAGGGTATTTTGGTAATTTTGTATTTTTAGGAATTAAAAATGACGAAAATTAGTAAAGTAAATCTGTTGTGGGTTTGAACCACTAAGCCACTAACCAACCCATGTTAACCCAATAGGTTACGTAGGTTATTAGAATTAGGTTTCTAATCACTTTCCCAAAAAAAAGAAAACCCTAGCCACCATAGCCATTGGAGAAGAAGCTTGGAGAAAGAGAGAGAGAGGGAATTCTGCAGAAAGAGAGAGGAAATCGTCATCAAAAATTAGAGATAAACTCGAGGCAAGTGATTTAATTCCATTTAATTTCAGAGAATGTTCCTTCCATGTTAGAAAACTCAAATTTATGTTTGTTCTTAGAAGATGATGAGAAACCCATGAGTTTGGAAGTAGAATACTAATTTTTGATGAAAGGATTGCATGTAGAATCATATTTAGAAGACAAATCTGATATTGATATATCTTGTAAGACACAAAAACGGATTTAATTGGATAAATTAAGGATCTATAATTTTTAGGGTTTATGTTCTTGAAAAATTGGGGAAAATAGTAGAGACTTGTGACTTGATGATGTGTAGGAAGAATTAATCCTTTAAAATACGTTAGTATGTGATTTTAACATGTTTAGGGACGATTAAAGACCTTAAACAATGGTTAGATTGAGGTTTGGATGAGATTTGAGGTGTAGAGAAATTGGAAAAACGTATATAAGATTTCTGGGCTTGAATCTGGTCACTCGTTAGAAGACCTACCCAGGTCGTTCGAACGAACTCGTTCGAACGAGCTTCTAACGAGTTGACACTTTGGGGTTCTGATGAGAGGGATGTTCGTTCGATAATCTCGTTCGAACGAGATCTCGTTAGATAGCCCAGTTCGTTCGAACGAACTCTCGTTCGAACAGCCTCGTTCGAACGAGACTTCTAACGAGCTGGCAGTTTAGGCCTTTTTGGCCTGTTTTGATTTTGGGAGTCCCGTAAACTTGTTCGTGGATAGAGATAACATTCCTTTGATGGTGTATTAGTATGCTTGGGACATTTGGGTTATAATGAGGAGTAAATTATATAAGTGTGGATCAAATCAAATAGACATTTGAGTCGAGACATGAGTGCCTACTACGACGTGAGAATAAATTATAACGAGTATAAATATGGACCGGGATTATATAAGTTGTATATATATTAGGTTAGTACGAGAATGCGATAAGTACTACAATTAAACTACGGGATTACTAAGATGTGTGCTTACTTAGTATTGGTATATGAATTGTGTATGACATACCTACCATACTTGCTATCACGGGAGATTTGCGTTCGCTTAGGGCCCTCTAATCCTTGTGTTGCCCGGATTTAGACTTGTTACCTCGATGAACATAGGTCAGAGAAAGGCTTATTGGGATGTTAATAAGTCCGCTGATCGTGGGAGCGTAGGTATGTACGTGACCCATGTGATGTGACTGTGTTCGCCTCCACTGTTTGTGATTTGTGTTATCTGAACGATTCCTGAGAGATTCGGAATACGTGATTCCTTATGTACGTGATGTACCGGGATGGATAGCAGAGTATGTGTGCACCGCAGCTTAGTCTCGGGGTGCTTATATTGTATATTTATGCTGTGGAAAATATACACTTAATAAACTGAGAACTTTCATATGGTATTGTGTGTAATTATGGAATAAAATATAAGGGATGATCTATAATGAGTTGTATTACTTTTATATGAGAACATGATATTTACGTTAAGCCCCTATTTAATTGGAATCGTTATATTGTTAATGGGAACCGAGTAACACTGGTAGCACCTATGACAGTCTAGCTAGATATGATGTCACATAGCTAGCGGTTAGATGGGTACTTACGTTAGGAGTGCACAGTTAGACGAGAGGTGAGAATTCCATGTGAGTGCACGTCCTAACATGTACTTTGCATTTAATGTTTTAAATGTTTTTAAAGCACTTGCAGGTTTTTTAAAATATCTCCACATTCGGGCTCTGACCCGTTTGCTTTCAAATCTATTTTTTCTTGTAAAACCATTTTAGGTGCCCAGCCACAAGGACACCATGCATAGGATACTCATTCAGATGACGAGTTGTAGCTGTTTGTGGAAGTTACAGGGATTTGCTTTTAGACGCTTCTATCATTTGGATTCCATGTTCAGTATTCCGTAGTTTTAGGGCATGTTGCCCAGTTCTATTAGAGTTACATTTCCATTTCAGTTTTTCAGACTTTGGCATGTATTGATTCAGTATTCAGTTTAATTATTTCAGTTTGTGGATTCGTAGTGAGGAGTTTTCCTCCAGACTTTATTTACATTATGTGATGGTTATTCTATTTACTTCGGTATGGTGAATGGTGTTATTATTCTTCTTTTCACTTGTTGCATGTTAATCAGACTTTAATTAAAAGTTGGCAACTTACTTTTTAAATACTAGGTGGTTAGTAATAATAAAAATGTTTTCGACAGTGATGCTATTAGCTGAGCCAACTTGGCATTTTGAATTAATTTAATAAAGGAGTAGCTACCCGGTATTTAATTAGTCGGGGTGTCACAGAATCCTTCTTTGCTTTCTCGCGAGCAAGGGCACTCGCTCTATCTTCCATATAAAAGATGTACCTGATAATTTCTGAGTAGGTACACTTGTTTTAATTCTTCATACTCCTCTTGACTACACCCTTAAACTCCTTACGATTAGCATCTTTATCCTTCGAGTGGGCTTCCTCGAAATAAGTGTCAGTGCCAGCAGCTTCCAAACCAAGGAGCTCATATACATCCTCTAAGGTAATTGTGAACTCACCCCAAGCAGCAGCGAAGGTATGAGTCTGATGGCTCCAATAAGAAACCAGCATCCTCAAGGTTATTATTTTTTGCCAAAGTCAAGTTACCAAACCACTTGGTGCACGACAGGCCAAGTGGATATAATTTGTCCAGACACCCAAACCTTCACATGACCCACCAGATAATTCAAACTCCACATTGGAATAGGGATAGTCTCCCCGCTCAATCCTGAACCTGGTAATAGTAGAACCAAGGAGGTGCGCATAATTTTTAATCACGTCGCCTTCACCCACAAGCAGATTCAAATATTCTCCCTTAGAAATAAGGGAACCAGGAAATCCATTCGCAAACTCCCATAATTTATCTACAGTGCCAAAATAGGGGGCACGATAGTATTTTGCCCACTGGATATGACGGTCAGTAACCTCAAACGAAGTGACCCCGATGGCGGCACCCATAACGAAAGGGGTTATTTTAACAATAGATGCCATGGAAGAGAATAAAGACTCAAAGAGAAGAGAGGAGAAGAAGATTTGGGTAACTTGGTAAACAAGGGTATACTGTTTGCTCTTGAAGTTAAAGAAACACTTAGCTCAAAACCCAAGGTTTAAAAGAGATGGGTATGAGAGGAAACCTTTTTATACGGGACATCATGCTTTGAAAAAGATGTCTCTGGTACGTAAACGCACGCGTGGGGAAATGTAATCATCACAAGAAAAAAAATTGTCAGCTCAAGTACCTCGCGTGGGATACACGCGCGAACAATCGACTAACACGTGTATAGCTGGGGGAAGGGTTGTCAGTTGCATTTAAAATGAAGCAACGCAGCAATTATGAAATTTGGGGGGAAATTCCAAAGACATTTAGATGAATTTTTATGGCCTTTTACACTTGTGCGAATAATTGGTTTGGGGGGAAATTTTATTGCAAACCATTGTAATTCCCCAAGTTAAAATATTTGGAAGCAAAAATCATTTGAGGCACAATATCATTCGAGCAGGAAGAGTTTTAAAGTAGCTCGTAGGCAGGAGAATTTTACCCCCAGTTTATTTTGACATTCTGTGTAAATAATGTATGTACGCATGTCAATCAAGATATGATGTGGATTCATTTTTTGTACAGATATTTATTCAAATAAACAAATATATCTACAAAAAGGAGGGAGATCCAGGCTCAAAGTTGATTAAGCAGCGCCAACACTTCATAGGAAAGATCAAGAATGGTCACTCGCATAAGACTGAAGCTGCCTAAAGGGTTTCCTGAAAAGATGGTCATTCGCATAAGATTGAAGTTGCTCGAAGGATCTCCCACAAAAATCAAGCTCAGTTGACAAACTTAGAAAACACAACATGTAATAGGATCTTTGATGTACTTGTATTTGTATTTAGCTTTCTTTGAAAAATACAAAATTCACTTTGTAATGTTGAGAGGTTGTTCGGTATCCTCAAGGGATCATGTCTGGTAGGGCATGGGAGAGCTTACATGCTCAATCGAACAACCTCAGTTCTAGGTATCTCGCAGGGATTTGGTTTGAAGGATTGGATGTAAGGCAACGTTAGAAGAGACCAACCCCTTTAGGGTACTTGGGCAAAACCTTGGTTTACACAACATGGCTTAATAGTCCCTCGAGCTACCATATCTGGAAACCCACTCGAGGGTCCCCAATCTTAAACAGTTGTCCAAAAAGTTAACCTTTGGTGTTTACATACAGATCACAAGTTTCTCGATCAATCATCAGTCGAGCAACCTTCAATTCAATGAACTACCTTTTTGAGTGATGTGACATCACATCCTCTGCAAGTTACTGCTTACCAACTCTTTGATGTCAGCATGTCTGACATTCAGGAACTCAATAAAATAGCACTCAAGTGAAAATATTCCTAGGATGGTAAGTCCATAGCTGACACATCATGTCCTATTTAATGCTATCACAGCTCTGAGATCCCAAAACAGTGTTCCCGCCAAAATATCATATCTATCTCATCTAATGCAATATCCTTGGAATTAAATGTACAAGATTGTTGACATTAAAAAGGGTCAGAGGAAGTTAATATGGAGAGGTCACTCAAATGATCTGGCCCTCTTATAAATACTGAGAACGCGTGTAATATCGATTTAAATTAAATTAGCAAGTTTCCAAGAACCCTTATTTAATTAGCGTCTACTTTTAAGCCAAATAAAATCAACCCTTAAACATGCATCTAAATCAACCCATCAAATATAAAGCATGCGACAGAAAGTTAAGGAAAAATCCCCGAAGGGCAAAACCTTTTATTTCTAGAACTTTAAAGAATTTACAAGACCATTGACTTACATACAACCTGATAATCGGCCACAAGTGTAACGCACGGTGTCTTCGGTAAACCTTCAAAGCAACGGCTAGAAACAGTGTGACACAGAAATACCCGCAGGTGTCGGTTCCTATGTCGGCGGCTGGAATTTTCCCTTTCCAGGAGGGCTGCAATGAAGAAGAAGAACGGTCTCCTCCATAAGGGTTGAACAAACCAAAGTTGTGTTCTTGGGTTGCAAAAGGATTCACAAAGGTTTGGCAATGATGTGTGAATGTAAAAAACCTAGAATCATAGGACTCAATAGGTGAAGACTTTAGGGTTGATATGCTCTGAAAAACGTGGGAAAGTCTTATAGAAACTAACTACTGATCGTGGTTTAAATAAGGAGTCAAAACCCTAAAAAATCTGCTACACGATCTGGCAGAGTTTATCCAGGGCGGATCGGTCCGGGCCTCAGGCGGATCGGTTCTTTTAATTTGAAGCCGATTCGGTTCGCAATAGGTTCGGTGCTCTCTGGACTCATTTTGCAAGGCGGTCCGGTCCGGTCCGGTCCTGGGCGGATCGGTCCGCAGTCGGATCGGTTCTTTTTATTTTGGGGCGGACCGGTTCGGCTGACTGTTTCCAGATTCCTTCTTCTTTTGATCTTCGGATTTCGGATTTCGTTGATGATGATGTGATCTTTTCAACCATCAATCTTGTAACGGCGTATGACATAACATATACATAAAGATGGACAAATTGTCCTTACAAATCTCCCCCTATGTCTATGCCGGAACAACATAAAAAATCCTAATTATCAAGTATGAACAATGCCTATACAAATCTACCCTTCCATGAACCCAAAACTGAAAGAGGTACATATGACTAAGGCTGCATCGTTTATTCTTCAATTCTTCAGGAATCTTCACGCTTTTCTCATCAGGGTGTGTATCATGGGATTATCAAGGATGTACCTACACACATGAGATAAAGCGAATACCAAGTGACGTATCGAGTTTGAAATGAGATAATAAACATATGCATATGTACATATATACCAGATTTATGATGAACCTCAAATTTCAAAACTCCCCCCATAATCAGATAATTCATTCTCCCCCTTTTTATGATGTCCCCAAATAGACAAAATGAGAGAAATGAAATAAACAAGCAAAACCGGGGTGTCACGGTATACAAAAAAAATACAAACTAGTTTTGATTTTTTCAAATTTTTCATACAAAGATAGTATACCAATATGAACAAATATGATACAAAAATCACACCATGGATTTAGACTCAAACAACCAAGTCATGGAAACGGAATGAATGGGTGTGAACACATTCGATAGGTAAATCAACTCAATCAATCATATGTGCACGATGCATATGTGTACCCCTAACGAATGAGCATCAAAAGTATCCTTAGGTGTAAAAATTTGTTGAATTTAGATGACATCGTCTTATGCAAATCAACAAATCAAAGTCAAATGATTTCCACACCAATAACGTCCAAAACTATAAAGCGCATTTTCAAGCATATCAAGGATGTGCAAACCCGTTTTAAATTCTCCAACCAAACTCCCTCGAATATATTATCTTTTAGAGGTAATCGAAATTCTCAAACTTTGGAGAATTGGTGCAAAAACCTAAATGGCCCATATTTTGGCATGAATATCTTTTTATTGCCTTTAAATTTTTTCGGGCTCTTTTAACCTCTTTGGACCTCGGATATTAAAATTCCTCCATTTTTTAGATCCTTTTCAACGGTGGCTTTTGCGCAAAGGATAGAAAATTACCTTTCGCAGCCCCTCCCCGTTCTTAAACAAAGCACACAATCTCACAAAACGGTTTTTATATGCACAATTTCCTTATAAAAAATTATCGCGCTTGGTTTGTTTTAAGGACAGGATTGAAGTGAAAACACCCAACCAACATGTGATAAGACAAGCACAATAATCAAACAAATCCGTGCATGTGTGCAATAAAGGAAATATGAGTCAAACATGTAGGAAGTAACACTTAATTACATCTTAATGACTCCAAACATTATAAAGCACATGGATGAATTGACCTATTGTCTCAAAACACTATCAAATAGTCACATGAAAATAATGGAATGATGTTGTGACTCGGTCATCCTAAATGTTCATCGATACACGGTGCAAACAAAATACAAAAATCTTTTTGGATTTTTCAAAAAAAAAATTCAAAACAAGAATATATACAAAAATGATACATACTAGCAATAGGCAAACAATGACATCATGAAAATCACCCTATGCTAGTAAACAAGTCAAACCTCAATCATTAGGTGCGGAGGGGTTTTCCAAAGGTGGTGACAACTTATGAAAAACCTCCATCAATTCTTGTGAAGTTTTGACTAAAAACTTAACTTGCTCACCTAAATGTGCAAACTCTCTCATGTAGTCTCCGGGAGCATGTAAAGTATCATGTGTGGGTGCATGTGTGCTAGAAACACGTGTAGAAGCAAAACGTGACACATACCCCAACTTAAAGCAAAATTCCCTAAGGTGTCCTCTCCTCTTGCAATGTGAGCAAACATAAATAGGCCTAGGAACACCTCTCTCAAAAACACTAGGACGCACTTTCCTAATAGGAATGGGACGCCTAGGTGGGTTAGGGTGAGACATATGTGAAACTGTCACTAAAGTGGGAACCGGCTCGGGTGCTAATTGGGAAGAAGAAGCACCGTCATGACTTATTCCAAACTTCTCACCTTTACCCTTAAGAACCACCTTTTCAACCTTCTTAGGTGCGTTCTCAAACTTGACTTTGACCACCCTGGCACGTTCGAGATCACTCTCGAGTTGGGATACACGTGTCGTCAGACTAGACAGCGTGCTGGTCAAATCACACTTCTCCTTTCTCAAAACCTCCTTCTCTTTCTCCAAATCTAAAACCCGAAGACCTAAATCCCTATTATACTTCTTTGTTTTCAAGGTCTCGGTGTACAAATCTCTAAAAGCTTTTTGGAGCTCACTTTCATCTCCACTTTCACTCTCACTTTCTCCCTCACTTGAAGCGCTCAAACCATCACTATCACATTCGTGTGCAATATAGTGGGACAAGGTGGGTGTGCTCACATGACTAGAAAAAGCTATAAACTTCTCACCACTAGTCTCATCACCCTCACCTTCACTATTATCACTAAGGGTGGCGGGCATAGCAGTCTCTTTCCCCTTTCTCCTTATCCTAGTAGGACACTCTCTAGCTATGTGCCCTTTCCCTTCACACTCAAAGCACCTGATCTCATCCTCCTTATCACTATCTTTGGCCTCCTCTTTCTTTTTATTTTTCTCAAAAACATTCTTTTTATTGGAAGAATTATTTTTGTTCATGTTGAGAAATTTTTTAAAAATTTTCGCAAGCAAGGCCATATCATTAAAATCAAAATCTCCCTCAGAATCGGACTCACAAACTTTTTCTTTCTTTTTCTTAAAATGAGTCTTTAAAGCAATGCCATTATCCTTAGCCTTAATGGTTTTGGGAAACATATCAATCTCATAGGTTTGAAGATCTCCTACAAGTTCTTCCAACTTAAGTGATTTCAAATTTCCCAAAGAGTTCAAAACAGTGACTTTAGGAATAAAGCGTTTTGGGAGAGATCTCAAAATCTTTTTAACGACACGCGTGTTATCAATAACCTCACCCAAATTAAAACATGTGTTAACTATGTCCGACAAACGTGCATAAAAATCATCAAAGCATTCGGACTCAGACATGGTGATAGTCTCAAATTGGGTGGCCAAATTTTGTAATTTTGACTCTTTAACTGCGTTCGTACCCTCATGTGTCAATTTCAAAACATCCCAAGCCTCTTTAGACGTGGTGCACGTCATAATTCGGCGAAACTCATCAGGAGAGACAGCTCCAGAAATAGCACTCAGACCACGGGAATTAAAATTGGACAATTTATAATCATCATCAGTCCAGGCTGACACGGGTTTTAAAGAGGTGATGTTATTAACAGTGACCATGGGAGGAGTCCAACCATTTTCATAAAGCAACCAAACACGCTCGTCAATAGATTTTAAAATCGATTTCATACGAGCTTTCCAGTAGGCATAATTAGACCCATCAAAAATAGGCATCTGATTATATAAGTGCTCCATAGGAAAATTTGCGATTTTTTTCACAAAACTGATTTTTTTAAAAAAATCAATATCACACGATTTTGCGAAAAATAGGAATACGACATAGATTAGCGTAACCCGCTCTGATACCAATTTGAGAACGCGTGTAATATCGATTTAAATTAAATTCGCAAGTTTCCAAGAACCCTTAATTAATTAGCGTCTACTTTTAAGCCAAATAAAATCAACCCTTAAACATGCATCTAAATCAACCCATCAAATATAAAGCATGCGACAGAAAGTTAAGGAAAAATTCCCGAAGGGCAAAACCTTTTATTTCTAGAACTTTAAAGAATTTACAAGACCATTGACTTACATACAACCTGATAATCGCCCACAAGTGTAACGCACGGTGTCTTCGGTAAACCTTCAAAGCAACGGCTAGAAACAGTGTGACACAGAAATACCCGCAGGTGTCGGTTCCTATGTCGGCGGCTGGAATTTTCCCTTTCCAGGAGGGCTGCAATGAAGAAGAAGAACGGTCTCCTCCACAAGGGTTGAACAAACCAAAGTTGTGTTCTTGGGTTGCAAAAGGATTCACAAAGGTTTGGCAATGATGTGTGAATGTAAAAAACCTAGAATCATAGGACTCAATAGGTGAAGACTTTAGGGTTGATATGCTCTGAAAAACGTGGGAAAGTCTTATAGAAACCAACTACTGATCGTGGTTTAAATAAGGAGTCAAAACCCTAAAAAATCTGCTACACGATCTGGCAGAGTTTATCCAGGGCGGATCGGTCCGGGCCTCAGGCGGATCGGTCTGATGGCAGATCGGTTCTTTTAATTTGAAGCCGATTCGGTTTGCAATAGGTTCGGTGCTCTCTGGACTCATTTTGCAAGGCGGTCCGGTCCGGTCCTGGGCGGATCGGTCCGCAGTCGGATCGGTTCTTTTTATTTTGGGGTGGACCGGTCCGGCTGACTGTTTCCAGATTCCTTCTTTTTTTGATCTTCGGATTTCGGATTTCGTTGATGACGATGTGATATTTTCAACCATCAATCTTGTAACGGCGTATGACATAACATATACATAAAGATGGACAAATTGTCCTTACAAATACCCCCAAAATTATGATATTTCCCCATCGCACTTTTCTAGCCCAAAACTGCTGCCAAATTACTCCGAGACAAGAGAGTTTATCGTGAGAACATTTATTGTGTGACCAACCTCATTTACTCCATTAATGATGTCATTTAGCATCCATCCGTGTTTAAGGTTACTACCTTAACTTTATTGCACTAAAGGTGATTTTTCCTACTCCCTCCAACCAAATCAACTGTGGGATCCCCCTCATTGATTGTTTCGTTATAGCATTTATGTTGTAAAACACATATAATGCAGGAGTTTTATATATTGAATGTGCTGACTTGGGACTTGTATTTCACTACACCAAATCTGCCCATTTGTCAAGGTCATTGACCTTGACAAATTCACCTTGTCAAGGTCAATGACCGTGACATTTCGAGGCGAGACAACTTTTTTTGTCACGGTCGTGTCACGGTCATTGACCTTGACACAAAACTCGCGTTTTGTGTCACGGTCGTGTCAAGGTCAATGACCGTGACACGTTTGTCACGGTCATTGACCGTGACAATTCTGGGCAGAATTAAAAAAAAAACTGCTGGGCAGTATGGCCACTGCCACTGCCCAGCAGTATATTTGTACCTGTTATAGCAACGTTGTACCTGTTCCACACATCATATATCCGAACAAACTAAAGATAATGCAAATATATATTCAAATAAGAAACTATTTAAAAAGAAACAACATCACCATCATTTTATCTCAAATCTACAAACTATTTGCATGGAAAAGAGATTTTGTACCGCGACGCTCGGGAACACCTCCTTATCCTTCCCTTCTCGTCCGAATAGCGACATAAGTATAGAGCATATGTGGCCTACCCTTAGGGCCACTCCCTGTCCCCTGAATTGAAATAAAGTAAAATTAGTATCCGCCCCTCAAATATAGATAAATATAAATTGTAATTGAAATCGAAATCGAAATTGACATATAAATATAAATACATTACCTGTAGTGTCACTCAAACAGCTAACTTGAGCTCATATGGCACCTCCTTCCAACTAATGTACCCCGGGCAATCGTGTCAATTATAATTCTCTTCATATCTAAACACTAAGAAATACCATAATCCTATGGAGGTATGCGTTGCAAATTCCTTCCAACCGTTGTGTAGCCAAAAATCAGCAGTTGAAGTTGTCAACTCCACCTTTGAATGGGGTATGGAAAGTGGTGGGGTATGGAAAGTGGAATTGACAACTTCAACCGGTGATGTTTGGCTACATAACGGTTGGGAGGAATTTGCAGAGCATCGCTCCATAGGATTATGGCATTTGTTAGTGTTCGGATAGACGAAGAGATTCAGTCTCCTCTCCACAAATAGGACACCCCAAATAACTATGTACTAATCACCTATTAAAGGTAAGAAGCGTATATTCATGGATTAGTATAAACAAAACTTAGATGTAGTTGGAATATTTATGTATTAATCTCCTCTCCACACACGCACACTACACAAGAGTGAAAATGATAAAGTGCAGATCAAGTAAAAGCATTAAAAATGGATGTTTCGGTACAAATTGAAATAATTATTACAAATTGAAAAATTGTTTCAAATTCGGGTTATCATCAAAAATGGATTGATATTCGGTAGGAGCAGCCAAGTCATCCACACTACTATTTAGACGCCTTGGCGCGTGTTGGACAATTGACCACGGCTCATTATTGATATACTCCGAGTAAAACACTTGCTTAACCTTTTGAAATGCACAAACAAACGGCTCATCGCTCACGTGGTCGTTGCTCTTCAACTTGGACAAGTCAACCATGATCAAATTGGTGACAGGATCAACTTTAGAAGCATTTTTATCCTCAACTCTTACCCATTCACAGTAAAATACAACCTCTTTGAAGCTTATATAATCCAATTCAAATATATTTTGAATTACACCATAGTAAGTCATTTCAGCTTCAACGAGGTTTTTATCTTTTGCGCTTGCTCGAAAGAAAGTAAGAGCCTTGTATGAAAAACCCGAGTTCTGTACATTTGTACTTTCCTCGTACACTTTAGCGCCGAAAATGTAACCGTTCAATCGATATTTTCTGTACTCTTGTGCCACGAACAAGGGTCCAGTGGCTAGACGAGCAAGCCTTGATGTCGCATCACCCATCTTTAGGAGCTGAGAATATAGATAAATTAATTATATTAGTGGTAAAATATGAGTGTAATGTAACGTTATATAACGACTGTTTTCATTGTAATTACCTCTTGTGTCAACCATAGCCTAAATTCGCTGTCTGATTGTACCACTGTTTTTCGTCTTTTATTGTTCTCACAGGCTTCATATTTACTGCATATTACAAAATTAATCATGTATAAAATAATCTAAAATAATGTTAAACATTATAATATTCGAAACTTACTTTTTCCATTCTTCGACATCTTCATGTGTGTCAAATAGATAACGAGCTACTTGTTCATGTTGCAAACTCGTTAATTTCACTCGTTTTCCCATCACATTACCACCATCATCGAGGAATTCATCAGTGTCATCAACGCTGGTAGAGTCAGTCATATATTCCCGAGTATATATTGATGACTCCACGGTGATGTATTCCTCTGCAATTGATCCTGCAATATATCGCGTATTCTTGACGTAATCTTTAAAAACTTTCATCAATCTTTCAAACGGATACATCCACCGATATCTAACTGGACCACAAAGAAGTGCCTCGTCGCATAGGTGTACCAACAAGTGAACACTTATGTCAAAGAATGCTGGGGGAAAGTACTTCTCCAATACACGAATCGCTTCGTTCACAGCTAATTTTGCGGCCACTATGTGTTCTCGATTCACTACCTTCTCACACAAGAGGGAGAAGGTAATACTAATTTGCATAATAGCCCTACGCAAATCCTTGTGCTTGGAGAAACAGTGCTTAAACAATAGAGGAACCAATTGCATGATCACATGCCAATCGTGGGACTTACACTTATGTAAATCATGAGTAGCATAATTCACAATCCTTTGCAAGTTGGACGAAAAAGTAGATGGGCCCTTCAAATTATATATTGTGTCTAGAAGCACCTTCCTTTCCTCACTCGTCAAAGTAAACGCACCAGGGGGAATTATTGTCCTTCCCCTACTATCTTCTTTCAACCATAGTTGTGGTTTAAGTTTTAACGTTTTAAGGTCTTTTCGTGCATTTTCTCCATCCTTCGAATGACTCCCCCCAAGGCAAGTACCCACAATATGTTCAGCGAAGTTCTTCTCTGCATGCATCACATCCAATACATGGCGCACCGGGTTTTTCTTCCAATAAGGCAAGTCAAATAAAATTGACCTCCGAGACCATGCCTTTCTTATCTCAGTTTCATTCCCAGTTGGGGTCTTCTTATGCTTGACATTCTTAAATTTGGGATTCTTACCTGGCATATTTGGGCCACATTTAGAAGATTTACTTTCAATTTCTGAACCCGAAAGTTGTCTCGGCGGTAGCCTGTGTTCAACTCCGCCCAATAAAAAATTGGAAGCTTTCTCAAATCTGAAACTATGAGCTGGGGGTAAAAACCTCCTGTGGCAATGGTATACATTTTTTAAGCTGGAGGATAGACGAAGAGATTCAGTCTCCTCTCCACAAATAGGACACCCCAAATAACCATGTACTACACATCCGGATAATGTCCCATAAGCTGGAAAATCATGAATTGCCCACATCAACATAGCTTTCAACGTAAACTCTTCTTTTCTAAAAGAGTCAAATGATTGCACACCATCTTCCCACAACTCATTTAATTCTTCTACCAAAGGATCCAGGTAGATATCAATGTCTTCACTTGGTGCCTTTGGCCCAGGTATCAATAAAGCCATCATCGAAAATTCAGGTCTCATACACTGTGAAGGAGGGAGGTTGAGTGGGGCTAGGATCACTGGCCATACACTCTGATTGGTGCTTAGATTTCCAAATGGATTGAAACCATCTGTTGATATAGCCAAACGAATGTTGCGTTGTTCTCGAGCAAAATCGGGATACTCGTAATTCATCCTCCGCCAGGCAGTAGAATCAATAGGATGACGCATGATATTACCCCCTACTTCTGCCCTAGCATGCCAAGTCATTGCCTCTGCAATCCATGGTACTGTGAAAAATCGCTTTAATCTAGGCCCAACGGGAAAATATTTCAATACTTTTTGAGGCACTTTTGAGCTTGTGCCTTCCTTACTAGTAGATTGGACATATCTAGGTTCATCGCATACCGGACAACGATCGAGATTTTCATACTCCTTTCGGTATAGTATGCAGTCATACACACAAGCATGAATCGATTTATACTTCATTCCCAAACCTTTCAAACTGTTCTTCATAACAGGATAGCTATTTGGAAGTGTATTCACCTTGGGTAATAAGCCCTTCACCCATTTCAGAATTCCCGTCACGCTATTGCCAGACAAACCGTACTGCGTCTTCAAACTGTGCAAACCAACCATGGCATGTAAAGTTGTTTGATCTTTCTCACAGCCAGAGTATAACGGTTGGGTCGCCTTAAATTTTAAACATTGGTAGTCATCGTCAAGTTTTATCGTGTTATCTTCACGAGCACTTGAATCTTCTACATCATCAGTAACCTCATTCTCCTCAGCTTCATAAACTCCGTACGCATCATCAACTAAATCCTCTAACATATTATGATCTACGTCGTCCCCTTCTTCATCTATTCTACTTGTTGAAGGATGTTGTGAAGGTTGGTCAGGGACAAAAGGAACTTTCAATTCACCGTGAAAACTCCAAAATCGATAACTATCTTGCATACCCGATCTTAACAAATGTAGTTCAACTGTTTTCCACTCAAACACCTTACCATTCTTACACCTAGCACACGGACACGGAAACTCTTAATCATTACGACATCTCTTTGCATATTTCACAAATTCGTTAGCACCTCTGCGAAACACATCCCCCATTCTATTAGTCTCACCCATCCACTCTTTGTATTTCGGATATCCCATCACAGCTACCACAACTAAACACCTATTAAAGGTAAACAAAACTTAGATTTATAGTATGTTTTTTTAATAATCCCATCATTTAATTATCCTATTAAAGGGTATGTGGTCCTATCCCATTCAAGAATGCATTTTTCTGTAATATACTTAACAGCTCATGCACATTGTTACGATTTGAAAAAAATTCGACAGCATATCCCCTTAGTTCTCCAAGTACACGACGTAGATTGGCAGGTGTGAGTGTTATTTCAATTGGTCAATTAAAATAACAGTCACACTTGTCAATCTAGTATGTACCCAGAGAACATTAAGATACGACTGCAGAACTTCCTCCAAAAGTAACAACTTTAAGCCAATAAGAATATTATACAAAAATTATACAGTCTCAAACTGTCCAAATGGGACAATTCGAGAGATCTCATTACAGGGGTAATGACTCTCGAACGGGTCTAAGGGTTATTGAATGCGTACGCATAAGAACTAGAATGCTAGTATCTATGCGCACTATATTTAATTTCAAGTATGTTTCATATAATGGGTTAATTCAAATACACAAATAAATTCATGGGATAATTCAAATACAAAAATAAATTCATGGGATAATTCAAATACAAAAATAAATTCATGTATTGACCACATAATGATGGGGGAGGGGGTGGTGGAGGGGGGCAGGGGGTGGGGTGGGGTGGGGTGGGGTGTGTGTGTGTCCGTAGGTGCGTAGGTGTGCGTGTGTGTGTGGCGTAGGTGTGCGTGTGTGCGTAGGTGTGCCCACCCCACCCCACCCCCTCCCCCCCTCCACTACCCCCTCCCCCACCCTGCCCCATCCCGC
This sequence comes from Sambucus nigra, assembly GCA_949130495.1. NCBI lineage: Eukaryota > Viridiplantae > Streptophyta > Magnoliopsida > Dipsacales > Adoxaceae > Sambucus > Sambucus nigra. The sequence goes on from OX422218.1 coordinate 155,459,672, forward strand.
CCCACCCCCACCACACACCACCACACACACCACACACACACACACACACACACACACACCACCCCCTCCCCCTGCCCCCCTCCACCACCCCCTCCCCCACCACACACCACCACACACACACACACACACCACTCTACCCCACCCCCTGCCCCCCTCCACCACCCCCTCCCCCCCTCCCCCAAAACACACCACCACACACACACACACACTGCACCCCACCCCACCCCCTGCCCCCTCCCCCACCCCGCCCCACCCCCTGCCCCCCTCCACCACCCCCTCCCCCACCCTGCCCCATCCCACCCCACCCCCCATACACGCACACACATACACACACACATATATATATACACATACACACATAAATATACAAACAAATATATATATAAATGGAAGAGAGAGAGAGAGAGAAATTGGACCTGAGAGAGAGCAGCGTCGAGTCGAGAGAGAGAGAGAGAGAGGGAGGGAGGGAACGGTGGGAGGGAAAAAAGAAGGGGGAAAGTGATTTTGCTGGAAAAGTTGTCACGGTCATGTCAAGGTCATTGACCGTGACACGAATTGTCACGGTCAATGACCGTGACAATTAAATTTGTCACGGGCTTGTCACGGTCAATGACCGTGACAATTCGTTGTCACGGTCGTGTCAAGGTCAATGACCGTGACATAAAACGCGTGTTTTTTTGTCACGGTCAATGACCTTGACAAGGCTGGCCGGCTGAAAGGTGACAATTTGCCCATTTTGGTGTAGTGTTTATTGTTATTGATGATTGTTTTAAGTCCTTAATCGCCATCTTGATAATGGATTACACCTCCCTTCACATTAATATCATTTTAAGAACTCACATCCTACAATTATCATATATTAGGTTTATTAATTAAGCACAATTAGATATGTGTCATTATAATTTATTAAAATCTTCAACTATATAAACCCATCTCAAAAATTATGTTCCAAATTTAGGATCATTATCATTAAACGCCTATGACCCACTAAGTTGAATAGGTTCACTACTCAAATAATTATTAATACTCAGTGGTCCCATTGGTTGTCTCTCAATCCCCCTCCAACACCACTTGTATTCATATTAGGTATGCATAATTTATCATTTTTCATCATTGAATAGATGTTCGTCAAACTACAAACAAATTTAACAATTAATTTCCTTTAAGCTACAAATTAATATACATTCACTTAATTCTTTGAGGCTTAATAGCACGGTTATAAGCCATAGAATATGGGGCCAACAATACAATGAAATGTAATTGTGTATTTACAAAAAGTATTTGTCATCACATGCACAGTGAAAGGAAAACATAAGGCTTCAAGGATCAACAAAAACTTTTCTTTGTTTTCTGGCACTACCACGATGGCTTGACACTGAGTGAAGTGTATAAATCTACATGCCTTAACATGATGGAAAGTTATTATGGGGGACTTATCGCTAGGTATACATGTAATGTGAAATCCTTCTCCCACAGTGATGGTCCACCATGAATCGTCGTCTCTTTTGGTGGCCCGTGCAGGTCGAGGTCCATTACTTTTCCAATGTTTTCATTGACATGTTTACACGTTATAATGATTAAAAATTAAATATGTACTTATAAAATTAACTCAAGTGGGTAATTAGAACTCTTAATGGTTGGTGTTGGATTCTCCATAGGCTTATTACATTTTCCAGGTTTCCATGTTTGGATTTTAGAAGGTTTAATGTCGGTATCTTGCTAAAAATGCAGATAATAGCACCAAAACACTCTATGTATGCAATAATACACACAAAATAATATTTTTTGTCAAACTTAGGTTCGACAAACTAGGTTTTGGATTCCATTATGAAGTTATGTGTTGTATCGGTGGAAAGAAAGTTTTAAGACTTTTGGGTTGCTTTGGGGGGAGGATAATAGATGTATTTTGTTTTGTATGGAAGGGAAGTATTGATTTTACTATTAAAATATCAATATAAATGATGTTGTTACTTTTAGGGGACATGGTAAAATAGGCATTGAGTTTTTATGTGGTGCCACGAATAAAAAAGTGGGGTGCCTCTAGCATCATCCATTCTTAAATGCACTTGCTTTGTCTATGCTAGGTAATTATGCTGAGAAAAGAGGATGGAATAATTCTATTTGTCACTTTATTTAGATAACTAAAATATTCTTTGGTTTATTGTTAAGATATATGCTTATCAATGAATAAGTTGTGATGAAAAGTGATTTATCATAATATTTGCAATTTTCTAGCTGTTTCTTTGACAATACCTCGGCATAAGCATCAATGGTATGCATGAAAAAAGAAATAGTATTGTTACATTACTAAAAATACTCATAATGGAAATTTAAATGATAATAGTTTTACATAAAAAAAATTTTGACATGTTAACATGGCTTAAATTTGGTTGATTTAAAGCTATTAGTATTTCCTTTCTTCTTTTGAGAAACCCCACCCACCCTTTTCCATATGAAATCACTAAGTTATAATATAATATGAGATGTTGTTAGTATTCTTATGTATAGATAATTGTGAGAGTGCGCTTCCTATCTTAATGGATTATTTATAAATTAGTGTCCAGCACACACAATTTCAAATTTTATCTTTTTTACCTAAGATAATCTAGGTGATAAAGCAGACAAAATAAAGCATGCAAAGAGACAAGGCAATATGAGGAAAAAATCCCTTGTGGGTAAAACCTTTTTTCAATAAGCACTGTAGATGTTATATGTAAAAATTATGTTCCTACGTGGACCAATCAAGAAGGCACACCTATCATCCAACGTGGCCAACCAGACTACTTGATCGGCTTCAGAAGCACTTAGTCGGAAGGAAGGCCGACCAACTCTAGAAGGCCAACCAATTGGAACATCAATAGTTATTCAAGTGGAATATCAACGAGTTATGAAGTCCAATAGTTTTACTTATTGTACACAGATGTAAATGCCTAGAAATATAAAGGCATTCCATCTTTAGGGTTTTTGGCCCCTATAATATAAATCCATCCTTCAACTCAAGAGACAACTCAACTCAAATCATACTTACGGTTATCCTATTAAGCTATTGTAAACCTGACTATATAATAACTACTGTGGACGTAGGCTATTTTACAGCCAAACCGCTCTAAATTCTCTGTATTTTATGTGTGTGGTTTAAGTTATTTCCTTAATTTATGTCTGTGATTATAAAACTGGAATCAATCCATTTTTAGACATCAATGGATTGGTGTCGTCTGTGGGAACGTTTGTCTATCATCGTTCTCTATCAAACCAAATCATTTAGTCTTCCTGAAGGATAGCATGAGATGAATGAAACTCCTGAAAGAAGTAATGCTACTAGAGGCAATGCTCCTCGTAGCACCGTAGATCTATATGGAGCTCTAATAAATCTTGCCAAAGGGCAAGAGGCGATGACGAAAACTATGAGACAATTGGCTCAATCCTTACCAGCCAAGCTGTTGCTCTATCTAGGCCTCCTACTGATCCATCCTATGTAATGGAAATGACACCTCCTCCCTCTAGGAATAACCAAAATAGTTATTCCAGGTCTTCACGGGATAGGTCCTATCGCTCAGGGGCTAGTTCATCAATTAGATCAACGGATTACTATGATGGTCTCTCTCTCTCACTCCTGAACGCCCAAGTGCCTTGGAAAGGTTAAGCACAGCCTTGACCTTTAATCGTCTGGGTCCACGAGTAAATAGAGGATATCATTGAGAACCATCCCAATCAAGAGAACATTGTACTAAATATCATGAAAGGTCAGTTAGATCTAGAACAAGTGCCAGAGGATCTGTGTGTGCCGAGCAAACTTTTCAAGAAGATAGCTCAGTAAAAATGCATGGAAGAGATAGTCGAGTTTCTTGTGATAGGTCTAAGGCCAAAAATACTTCATGGAAAGGATCGATTCAATGATTGGAATATTGGATAAGGGATATGGCCAAAGAAAATAATCCATTGCAACGCAATTTTGTCAAAGGGTCTCCTTTCATCCAAGCAATTATCGACTTTCCTACCCCGTCCAAGTTTAAGACGCCAGTGGTTACCCCTATATATGATGATAAGACTAACCCAGTTTTGCACATTGAGCAATATCAGGCTGCAGCTGATATATATTTTGTTCCTGATGAAATGAGATGTAGAGCTTTTTCAAGCACCATCACTGGTTCAACCTAGATATGGTACAACAACTTGTCCTGAGGACAAATCTCCACCTTTAATCAACTTGTCGAGCTGTTCATCAGTAATTTTTGCTTTGGGTCCAAGCCTGTTAAGAGGTTAGCTCATCTTCTAAGTGTTCAGAAACGAGCAGGTGAGACTACCAGGGAATATATCACTCGTTTCAATAACGAGAAGCTAGAAGTGGTTGATTACGAGGAAAAGACAGCCATCACAACCTTGATGAGTGTGTTTCCTCTAGAATAATTATATTACGCACTGGAAAAAGATCCTCCTAAAACTATGATAGAACTCATGGCTAAGGTTGGAAAAATCATTAATGTCAAGGAAGCAAGGGCTGAAAAGCAGACCCCGATGACCAAGCCTGCTGAAAAGATGGAATAAAAACAAAAGAATGAGGATAAACCCAAATATATGAAGCTTATACTCCACTGACGATTAGTATCCATCATATCCTGGAAGAAATTAGGCACAGTAAATATTTGAAATGGCCTGGGAAGCTAAGGGCACCATCTAACAGGAGAGACAAATCCAAATATAATGAACTCCGTAAGGATCATGGGCACACAACTGATAATTGCATTGCTCTGAAGATCGATGTTGAATTCCTCATTCGCCAAGGAAAGCTGGACAAGTTTGTTGATCGGTATGAAAGTCGAGAGACAAGAGGAAGGTCGAATTCCCCCTATAAGCTTAGAGATGACAAGAATCGAGGTCACGAGGATTATTATCAAGATGATCCAGACCTGTCGAAGAAGCCCAAACAACTAGAAATGGAGGTAGTTATGATAAGCTTTGGTTCTTTTGATTGTTATGTCATCTTAGGTGGAGATGTTCGAGGAGGAGATCAGGTTGCCGAGAGGAAAGCTTACTTAAATGAAGCACAAGCTTGCCCCTACATGCAATGCATCAATTTGAATAATGGTGATGATCGGCCTAGAAAAGTAAACAAAGACAAGCTTGTCATCGACATCTCCAAAAATGATCTCTCCGGGGTACTATATCCCCATGCGACTCATTGGTCATCAAATTTAGAATCCAGGAAGCCATAATTTCCAGAGTTTTGATAGATAATGTAAGTTTTGTGGATATCATGTTCTATAACTGCTTCCAAAGCTTTGGATTGAAGCGTAGTCAACTAGAACCACACCACAGACCATTGATTGGTCTATTAGGGGAAAAATTTTATCCCCTAGGAACTGTGAAATTAGAGGTGTTATTCAGCACTTGGCTAGTTTGCTGAACAAAGAAGATACGGTTCTTTGATCTTAATAAGAATGTCCAGTCAGCCTTCAATGTGATTCTCGGTAGAGTAGGTATGAAGAAATTTGAAGTTGTGCCATCCACTATCCACCAATGTCTGAAATTTCGTACTCACTTCGGAGTCGGCGTAATAAAGGGTGATCAAAAAGTAGCTAGGGGATATAGTACTGATAGAGTGGACACTACCTACTAAATGTCCACTACGGAGTCCAGTGGAAGAAGACTTGGTCGATCTGAAGAAAAAGACCACCGCCTACTAAGTGGACACTACGGAGCCCAATGGTGAAATAGAAGTTGACACTTTGGACCCTAGAGATGAAACAGAGCTAGTCAAAGGGAAGATGATAGAAGCTATTGAGAGAATAATCCTTAACGAGGAAAAGCCAGACAGGATTACTCAAATCGGCTTCACGTTAACACCATCCATCAAACATGAATTAGTTGCATTCCTTAGGGAATTGAAAAGCGTATTCGCTTGGAATCATGAAGATATGTCTAGGATTGACCCCAATTTCCTCTACCAAGATCTCAATATTAACAAATATGCCAAGCCGATCAAGCAAAAATGCAGGGTGTTTAGTCCTGAAAAGAATATGGACATCCAAGAGGAGGTACAAAAACTGCAAAAAGCCCAATTCTTCGAGGATGTCAAATACCCAGAGTGGTTGGCAAATGTAGTAATGGTCAAAAAGAATATTGATAAATGGCATATGTGTGTAGATTTCACAGATCTTAATAAGGCATGCCCAAAGGACCACTTTCCTCTACCCAGAATCGATCAATTAGTGGATGCTACTGCAGGACATAAATTGTTGAGTTTCATGAATGCTTATTCTAGTTACAACCAAATAAAAATGAAGCCAGAAGATAAAGAGAACATTTATTTTATCACCAATCGAGGTACCTATTGCAACAACGTGATGCCTTTCGGTCTTAAAAATACTGGAGTAACGTACCCAAGATTGGTAAATAAAATGTTCGAAGAGTAGATTGGGAAGAACATGGAGGTGTAGATTAATGATATGCTGACCAAAAGCAAAATAGCTTCAGACCACATCAAAGACCTCAACCAAACATTGGACCAACTGGAAAAGCATCAAATGAAACTAAACCCGACTAAGTGCATGTTCAATGTGCAAGAAGGGATGTTCCTCAATTTCATAGTTAATCAGATAGGAATAGAAGCTAATCATGCTAAAATCAAAGCTCTAATTGAGATGCAATCACCAACCTGTAAAAAAGATGTTCAAAAACTTACTGATAGAGTAGCTGCCCTTAACCGATTTATTTCTCGGGAAACAAATAGGTGCTTGCCATTCTTTAAGGTGCTTAAAAAGACTTTCGAATGGAATGATGAGTGTGAAGAAGCATTTCAAGAGCTGAAGAAGTATTTTGGATCTCCGTCATTACTGTCGCGACCGATCTTGGGAGAAAAATTACATTCGTATTTAGCTGTTCTGAATTTGTAGTTAGCTCGGCTTTTGTCTAACTAGAAAATGGAGTCCAAAAATTGGTCTACTACACCAGCAAGGCATTCAGAGGTGCAGAGGTTAGGTATCCGCATTTGGAAAAATTGGCATTATCTCTTATTGAAGCTTCAAGATGAATGAGGCCTTGATTTTAAGCGCATACCGTAGTTGTACACACTGATTTACCTCTTCGATAAGCACTTCACAAGCCTAAAAAGTCAGTCAGGTTGATGCATTGGGTAGTAGAGCTGGGAGGATACGATATCATCTATGAGCCAAGATCATCATTTAAAGGGCAAGCTATAGCAAATTTTATTACAGAATTTACATATCCAAAGGTTATTGAACTTGCCTGCCAAGCAGACTTCATTGGAAGAAAGCTCAGCTCCAAAGTAAGCCAAAGTCGTAGTCGATTAACCGGAATCATCAATTGTTCAGGAGATGGATTAGAAGTATGCTGAAGGAAGGAAGAAGATAGTCCGACAGGGAATTCTATCTGCAGAAAGCTTTAACAGTTAGATTCCATTATAGAACCTATATGTGGATGGGTCTTCATGTGCAATCGGTAGTGGAGTTGGTATTATACTTAACCCTCCTTAAAATATTGATGTGGAATATGCCCTCGGGTTTCAATTTCAAGCTTGAATAATGAAGTTGAGTATGAGGCCTTAATCGTCGGCCTTGAATTAGATTTATCATTAGGTGTCGAGCAAGTAATGGCACACAGTGATTCTCAGTTAATTGTCAACCAAGTGATTCATATTTATGGAGTCAAAGGGGATTTAATGGTAAGATACTTGGCTAAAGCTATAGAGGTGATATCTAAACTTCTAATATCCCAGATAGTATGAATACCAAGAATATAGAATGCTAGAGCCCACGCACATGCTCGACTGGCCTTAACGATAAGGATGGAACTCAAGAGAAGTATTCTAGTGGAGGTCTTAGCATACAGGAGCATAGATGAAAATCCTATGATAAACTTTATTGATACAAATTTGGTACCTTCATGGATGGACCCAATTAGAGCTTACATTGAAAAAGGGAACCTACCAATTGATCCAAAAGATGCAAAAAAACTCAAGTACAAAGCAGCTAGGTATGTGTTGGAAAATGGAGTCCTATACAAAAGGGGATACACTGTCTCCTTAATATGATGTATCCATACATTGGAAGTGACTAAATTAAACAAAGGCGTACATGAAGGTTCTTGTGAGTCTCATTCAGCTGGTCGGTCATTAGTCCAATGAATTACCACTCAAGGTATTATTGGCCCACTATAAAGGCAGATTGTAAGGCCTTTTCCAGAAAGTGTGACAAGTTCCAGAGATTTGCAGCAATCCATAGGGCACCGAGGGATGCCTTGACACCAATAACATCTCCCTGGACCTTCACCATCTAGGAAATTGACTTGGTCGGCCCATTTTCGACCACCAAAGGCAGGTTTAAATACCTAGTGGTAGCTGTTGATTATTTCACCAAATGGGTAGAAGAAAAACCATTGATAGGGATGCCCTACGAGAAGGTATTCCAGTTCATCTGAAAGAACATCATATGCAAGTATGGATTGCCTTATGCCTTCATTACTAACCATGGCACCCAGTTCGACAATGATGAATTTGAAGCATACTGTGTTCAATTTAAGATCCAAAAACTTCACTCTGCTCCAGGACATCCACAAAGCAACGGTCAAACAGATGTGACGAATAGAACCTTTCTTAATTAATTGAAAAAGAGACTTGATGCTGCCAAGGGCAACTGGATCAATGAACTGCACTATGTTCTTTGGGCATATAGAACCACGCCGAGAATAGCTATTGAAGAAACGCCTTATATGCTTGCTTTTGGAATAGAGGCCATGGTACTAGCCCAGATAGGCCTACCAAATCATAGAGTATTAAACTTTGATTCTCCTAAAAGTGAGCTAATGAGATGATTAGACTTGGATCTGGTGGAAGAAGTCAGAGAAGATGCCGTCGCCCTTAGAACTACCGCGTATTAGTAAAGGACTGCTCATTTTTTCAATAAAAGGGTCAAACCGACCAACTTGAAAAGGGGGATTACGTCCTAAAAAAGTCATTCGAAAAGGAAATAAGCTTGAGGCAAACTAGCATGGTCCATATCTCATTTCAGTAGTAGTCCGACCAAGAACTTTTTGGTTATAAACGCTTAATGGGGAAGAATTCAAGAAGCCTTGGAACGCCAATCACCTCTGCAAATACTATCAGTGAAATAAAGTCATTTTGTATCTTTTTTACTTTAAGTTCAAAAACTTTTCCTTCAAATTCAATAAAATATCTTGATTTCAGTTCAATTATACTTCACTTTTTTCGGGGTTTTTGGAGTACGGTGATATACATCCCCCAGAAAACACAGAACAATATTCAAACAATGTCTCTTGGTCTACAGCCCTTGCCAATCAACAAACAGCAACAACTATTTAATCAGGTTGAACTTATCAAATTCGAGATGCACCAACAGCTTAACAAGCAGTCATGTTTTTCAATGTTTTTCGATTAAGTTAAATACTGAAATACATGTATACATCCCTAAACGCATGGATACTCCTAATAAGCTTAATCACCCATTATTACTTCATGTATGACTTCGTCTCAATGAATCACGAAGAAGAAGTATGTAAAACTTCATGTATAAACACAAGAAGCTTTTACCCGACCAAGTTATAAAATAGGAATATATATACATCCCTAAACACACTTGGTTGGCACATTTAGCTCAAAGTTGCTTATAGCTTTACTTAAGTGCACTAGTAGAATCTAAGGCCCTATAATCTAGTTCAAAAACACATTATTTAAAAGCAGATTACTTAGTCGGCCAGCTGATTAACTAATCATAAACTGAAAACAAAGACACGGAAAAAACATGTATTTTCATTCAAATAAAGGTATTACAATCAAATCAAGCAGGTGTAAATTTATTCAGCTTGACGTTTCCCTTGAGCCTTATCCATCCCAGTTGGAGGATCATCAAGGGTATTTGTAGAATTTATGTAATTGAAGTCTCTCAACATTTATTTATTGGTACTACTCGGCCTGCCAATCAAATGAGGAGGACAGACTATATCATGCTCACCATGAAGACCCTAATCCCCCCGGTACTTAGTTTTTAAACATTGGGGAATGTCATCAAGAGGAATCCATGTTGTATCCAACTTGAAGGGAGGCTTGTCACAGTCTAAGAATCCTGGATCATTCTAATACCACAAAGTTATATTCTGATCATGTTTCAGTAAAGTCAGCACATTAGTCCACCCCCATTTATATCCCTCATGATGACTTTGGGAAAGGTATTCAGCCATGTGGCCTAAGGCCTCATTATATCCTTCCATCTATACTTCTCTGGGTTGTTTGTGGAACTGGAAGGTCAACTTCTCCACTTGGCTTTAAATATTCTTGTTGACATTATCCTTGACTGTCATTTGAGCTGTATGGTCAGCAATAATCTTTGATCTTCAGTTGGGTGGACAGGCTGGAAATTTCCTTATTCTTTAATTTTAATTGGGCAGCTTAGTCATCTAACATTTTCTTAGTTCTTTCTTCAGCAATTGTTGGTCGGACAGCCACCATTTGCCTGGAAGATTGCCCAGGTGTGGTTTTCTGCTTCAATGCTTCAAGTTCTTCCAACAATCTTGCATTTTTAGTCTCTAGGAAAGAAGCACCTTCATCAAGACCACTGGGGGACAATTTCTTCAAGTTGTCAAGCTCATTCCTCAAGGCATTATTCTCTTTCTCTAGCATAGAAGCAATTCCTCAGGCATTCTCCATATCCTGTTTCAAAGACAGTTCTTTTTTATTCAGAGCAGAAGTGATGCCTTCCAGTTTTTTCTCAAAACCTCATCCTTTATTCAAAGCTTTATGCTTAGCTTCATAATCAGCATGCAACAGAGCTTTGGATTGATTGTGATCCTTTTATAGTTGCTTGATCAATTAGTAATAAGCAGCATTATTGGTTATAGCCATGTCCCATAAATAATGAAGATGAGTGTAGGACTCCTTAACTTAGTTGGATGTGTTAGGGCCGAGAAACCCATTCAAATCTTTTTCGGTCAGAGGAACATGACCAGACTCTAAGAGACTCTTACTTCTTCTGAGCAGATCAAACTCATATATACTATAGTTCTCTTTATTGCATCAAACTGGAAAATCACAAATAGGAATATAAGTTTACAGAACAATTCAAGGCACCAGACAATAATAAAGAATAAATAATGCAGTTCATTCAGAAATCAGGAGCACCAAAGAATAGAGACAAAAGTTATTCTTTCATTGATAAACGATCATAAATACAAAAACTGTTACATCAAAGGAAAGGAAAAACACATAAAATTAGATTAGCTAAACATTTTCCTTATCCTTAGCCTAGGCTTGACCATCAGCTAGTTGATCGGCATTAGTGTTGGGTACTACTGCAAGCTCATAAGGTATAGCAGAGGACTCTCTTGATCCTTCCTCATTATCAAACTCCTCCTCCAAGTTAGGAGGAGTACCAGGAGCATGTCTAGAGAAGAGTTCAGATTTCTCCTCAGTGTCGACCTCTTTCAAGGCTTTAGTTCAGCCATCCTTGAAGGATGATTTTTCGGTATATTTAATTTGAGAGGAGGAAGAAAAAATGGCCTTCTCCCAGCCTTTGTCAAAAGTAATCACTTCAGTAGACAAACCGATCACTTTATCCTCTGTATTTTTAGCTTGGGAAGAGATCTCAGCAAGCTTGTCTTCATCCACTTTGGCCCTATTTTCAGTAGTTGTTGCCCTATCTCTGCAGACTTAAAATAGCCCTCAGCAGTATTGGCTTTGTCATTTGCCTTTCTCATTTCTTCCTCCTAAGATTTTTGCTTTGCCTCCATAGCTCGGTGGGATTCATCCAGGGAGTTTCTCAGGCCTACAAAGGCCTCTTCAACTTCTCTAGAAGAACACAGTTAGTCGTCCTTCTCCATCATCTGGTTAGAATCAACCAGGAACTGCATATAAAGGTACAAAGTCAGTAGAAATCATCTTTGTAAAGACACAGACTAACAAGTAATATAAAGTTACCAATGCCAAACTATGGCAAGCCCTCTCAGTCAGACTGGACCTCGGTAGGGGGTCGATGCAGCCCGATCTGCAGGAAGAGTATCAGATTTGATTAAACCCCTGGTTAAACTAGGGTTAACAGCAACTGAGGCTGACCCAATGTCTAGGTCAGCCTAGATTTTCTTCACTAACTCTTGTTAGTCAATGGTTTTCTTGGCAGCTACAGATTGCTGCTCAACTTGTGTTTTTTTTACCTATTTTGAAGGATCAGGCAAGCCTATTTTAATTCTTTTGAGTTGATGCTCCTCGAATTGAGTTTCATTAGCATCAGTAGGCCTCTTGTCACTGGCCTTGGATTTTTATTGCCCTCCCCAGACTTGGGAGGGGGAGATAGGGGACCACCCATCAAGTTGGGCATTTTCCTCTTCATCATATGTACAGCGAGAGAAGAGGGAGAAATAGGAATTTCATAAACGTCTAAAGACTCAAACGAAAAAGAATTTTCTCTAGGAATAATCTCAACATCTATAGATTCAGTGGTCGATGAAGTGGACACAGGATCCTCTTCAAGATTGATGGCAAGTGGGGGCAAAGCAATTGTAGGACGAGCAACAAAAGATGTAATAGAACTCCTATAATTCAACAAGTAGGAGAATGCTCTTGGGTGTTCTTCACTGATTCTCTTATGAAGGTTCCACAAATATTTGAGCTCTTGAGGTTTGATTTCACGCTCCTTTGGACAATTTTTCTTACTCTCCACTGCATGAAAATAAGATAAGAAGGTTAGTTGGCATATCATCACACAGGTAATATGCAGAAAAAGGAAGAAATTTTTATAACATATGCCTTGCCCTATTTGAGGACACTTGAGCCCATCATACTCGTCCCCACGTTGAAGAGGATCATGTTGCCGGTTCTTGACTACTACGCCATAATCAAAGTAGTCCTTATTAGAATCTGGTAAGTTGACCACTAAAGCCCTATTGGCAAACCTAGTCTTCAAGTAATAGGTATTGTCACTGGTAACCCATTTATAGCAAAACATCAACTCAGGAATACCAATATGGGTTTTATATATAGGGTTAAGCTTATTAATTCAATTCACTATCCTCCATGTATTGGGGACTACCCTGGCAAGTACAACGTCAAAATATTGGCAAAATTTAAGGAAAAAGTAATTAGGAGGAAAAGTAATGTCGCACTCAGCTATAAACAAAGAAGGGATCTAGTGACCTTCTACCAACGACAAAATGTCTACTGGAGAAATAGGCATTTCTAAAATTACCCAATCAAGGATTCCTCTCTCCCTCCTAAACTCTTCTAAAGAATTTCCATGAACAATATAAACCATGATTAATAGAAGATGGAAATCAAAGAAGAAGAAAGAACAGTGAGAATGAAAGCATAAATAAACGAGTGTTGAAGCAAGAACGGTGATGAAAGCAGAAAGAAAGCTTGAAAACACAGAGAAATGTGAAATTTGAAAGAGTTGTGGTAAAAACAACCGATACAAGATTCGTTTTTATAGTTTACCTTGAAAAAATCAAAAATAATGATTAACTGTATCAACGATTGACATTCTGACGGCTGCACAGTTATAAAGGCGAGAAAACCAAATTACCCTTTGGCGGTTCTCTACACTTTAAATTATTTACAAAAATGCCATCGTCCAACAATATAGGCAAAAAATTTACAAGTGTAGGAGGTCAGATGCCAAACCAATACTCAAGACAGTACGTTCATGAAAATATCAAGCATGAAGCATTGGGAACTTTTGTTGTATGTAAAAATTATGTTCCTACGTGGACCAATAAAGAAAGCAAACCTATCACCCAATGTGTCCAATCAGCCTACTTAATCGACTTTAGAAGCACTTAGGCGGCAGGAAGTCCGACCAACTCTAGAAGGCTAACCAATTGGAACATCAATAGTCATTCGAGTGTAATATCAACCAGTTATGAAGTCCAAGAGTTTTACTTATTGTACACAGATGTAAACACCTGGAAATATAAAGGCATTCCATCTTTAGGGTTTCAGACCCCTATAAATATAAGTCCATCCTTCAACTCAACTCAAATCATACATACGCTTATCCTATTAAGCTTATAAACCTGACTAAATAACAACTGCAATGGACGTAGGCTATTTTACAGTCGAACCACTCTAAATTCTCTATCTTTTATATGTGTGGTTTAAGTCATTTCCTCAATTTCTATCAGTGATTATAAAACTGGAATCAAACCATTTTTAGACATCAACAATAGAGTCTTACAATACACAACTTACCAAACCTCTACAGAATACGGCTCTCTCCTTATTCGTCCACAGGTGGCGGTCCACCCTCGGTATCCACCCATCAGCCTTTGTCTTCCTTCAGCAGTGATCCCCTCGAGCACCACAATAGTCAGCAGTGAAAAAGATCTCTCCACAAGAGTAACTTAGATATAAAACTATCGAGAGTTTCAAATAGAATTACATATATAGTTGGGATTGATGATTTGTGAATTAAAAGGTGTTTTTGACCAAAATAAAGTGGGAAATTTTGCACCAGGTATGCAGAAATCGTTTTGCAAAAGTCTCTTTTAAAATCTGTACAAATTAGGTATTTGTATGAAAGGCTCAAAATTCGATGCGGTGGCACTCATTCGAATGAAAACTATGCTCGTTCGAACGAGAATAGCATCTCGTTAGAACGACAGCAAGTTCGTTAAAACAAAACAGCTAATCTTATTAGAACCAGCTTCAAACGATCTTCGAACGTCGCAAAACAATACGCCCTCACTCGATGTTCGATCGAATAAATCATCAAACGAGACTTCGAACGAAAAAGATATCTCGTTAGAACGAGATTCCCATCTCGTTAGGACGAGATGCGCGAACTTTGAAAATTTTAAATAAAGAAAAATGCCTCGATTTTTTAAATAAAAACATCTCCCAATTATAAACATAAATAAATTTCAAATCCTAAATTATTTTATACCTTAGTAATGTGGAGATCATCTTGAATTTGGAGACGATGGAAATTCGGTTCTTCGTGACGGCTTGAGTCAAATGGTTACGGGATATGCCAAAAACTATATTAACCTAAGCTATGAGCAAATGATAGAAATCATGCTCTTACAAATCTTCTCCTTTTTCTCTATTTTGGTACAAATATAAAATCGAAATTCAAATTATAATGAAATACACTAAGACAAAATACAATATCCTAATACCCTCCCAAACCCTAAAATGGATAGGTACAAGAATAATGATGTCTTCAAAATAAAGTCTCCAAATCTCCACTTCTTCTTTGTCTTCTCTTGGACACTTTGTCTTCATCGAATGTAATCCTAATATGATCTTCGAAAAGTACCTATACACATTAAACAAACCAAATACCCTGTGATGCATCGAGTTTGACATATAAAATAAAATACATAAAGATAAAATATCTCCCATAAATCAAACTCTCCCGTAATTTGTTCTCCCTCTTTTATTTTTTCCGAAATAGACAAGGAGTAGAAACTAATCATGAAATGCAAAGCATCACAAATAAGAAAAAGATATCATCACAAAAAATATAAATGAATAATATTCAATGATAATCTCTAAGTCTCCACAAACTATTTTTGAACTTTTCAATTTTTTCAAGTATAAAAAAATTTAACAAGAACAACACACACCATGAAAAAACACAAAAATATATGAATCATGAAAATAGAATGTAAGGATGTGAACATATTCTATAGGTTAATCAACGTAGACAAACATAACACATGTGCACGACCACTAACGAAATATCTCAAAGTCTACCTTAGGTGTAAAAATGGTGTGAACTCAAGTGAAGTTGACTTAACCTAATAAACTAATCAAGAGGGTAAGTAATTTTCACATCAATAACACCCAAAACTATATAATGCTTTTACGAGATTTTTATAGGATGTGCAAACCCATTGATCTTCAACTTAACTCCCTCAAAACTCACATATTGAATTTTTTCTCTCAATTCTTTTTTAAGAAATTAATGCTCATATGTAACGAAGCATCAATGTTCTTAGAAAATTGGCTTGGTACTTCTATTTTTATATGTCTTTAATCTTTTTGGCTCTTTTTATTTTACAAATGGTGGCTATTCACATAAAGTCACATGTCTTTCGCAACCTGATTCCATTGCTTAAAATATACCAAATTTACCGGATAAATGATTTTTTATTTTTTTTTCAATCCGGACAATGGTTCTTACATGCACTACTTTTATTATCTCGTTTTTCACATTTGGTTCGTTTTAAAAGCAGGATTGAGATGAAAATACTACAATCGACACGTGAAAGGTAAGTGCAATACTCACATAAGTTCGTGCTCGTGTGCATTAAAGGTGACAAAGAGTCAAACATGTAGCAAATAGTCACCATATAACATCTTAATGACTCCACACATTATAAAGCACTAAATGAAATGATGTCACATCTCAAAACACTACAAAATAGTCACGTGGATATGGAATGAATGGGTGACTCGAACGTCTTTAATGTTCATCCACATATGGTGTAATAAAAACTCTTTTGGGATTTTTCATAAAAAATTATCAAAAATAAAAAATTTTTGTCCTTTTCACTTTTTCTATACAGAAACCAAAATCTTTCTGTATTTTTCAAAAAAAAATCAATAAAAACAAAAATCTTTTTGTATTTTTCGAAAAATATATCAAAATAAAAAATATAAGTACAGTTGTAGTATACACTAGCAATAGGGAAATATGATATGAGCATAAAAAACACCATAAAGTAAAAAGTCGCAACCTCAATCATTAAGCCGAGAGGAGTTCTCCAAATGAGATGACATCCTATGAAAAACATACATTAAATCTTGCGAAGTTTTGATTAAATACTTAATTTGCTCTCGAAAACTCTCAAAATCTCTCATGTGATGTGCGGAAGCATAATAGAAACATGTTTGGGAGTGCGTGTGGGAACTCGTGTGATAGCATTTCGTGGAAGATACCTATGAGGCACTCTCCCTAACTTAAAGTAAAATTCCCTAAGGTGGCGTCTTTGATTGCAATGGGAACAAACATACACGGGATTGGGTCCACCTCTCTCAAAACGTCTCGGACAAGCTCTCCTAAGTGGATTCGGTCGAGGGCCATATTGATCTAACACAAACTCGAAAACCAACTAGGATGCAACATGGGAAGCGGACGCACCGTCATAACCTATTCCTAGCCTCTCAAGCGGGACCAATGAGCATCTTTCCTACCTTCTTAGATATGTTCTCTAAAGTAACTTTGACCTCCCGGGAACGTTCGAGATCTCTCTTGAGTTGGGATACATGGGTTTCAAGTTTCTCACGAGTCTTCAATGAAGATGAAGATCTCCTCTAACACTAGCCACGGTGTTGGTCAAATCACTCCTTTCCCGGCATAAAACGATCAACTGCTCACACAAAGAAATCTTCACCTTCTCGAGTTGACTCGCCGACGCCTCATACACCCTCAAAATTTTCACCTCTTTCTCCAAATCCAACACCCTAAGAGACAAATCCTTACTAATCTTTTTAGTTTTCAACGTCACGGTGTAAAGATCTGTAATTGCTTTTTGGAGATCACCTTCTCCCTCACTCAAAATCTCATCATCACACTCACAATCTCCCGAATGAATCGAAACATTATCGAGGCATTCACGTTTAGATATGTCCTCATCGGCGTGGGACAAACTAGAAGTACTCACGTGACTAGCCATGAATGCAACGCACGATTCATGTGGTTATTCACCCCCTGAATGCACCGACTCGATGTCATTGTCGCTGAGAGTGGCTTTATTTGCAATCTCTTTGCCCTTTCTCTTTAGCCTAGTGGGACCACTCATGTGCCTTGTGCCCTTTACCCTCGCACTCATAACACCTTATATCTTCCTTTTTCTCCCCATTACTCTTAGCCTCATCCTTCTTTTAGTTTTTCTCAAAAATCTTTTTCTTTGAAGAATTATTTTTGAAAAATTTGGAAAAAAACTTTAAAAAAAATTGCAAACAAAAGGCCAAGTCATCAAAATCACACTCACCCTCATATTCAGACTCGCAAACTCTCTTTCTTCTTTTTCTTAGTTTGAATCTTTACAATTACCCTTATATCCTTAGGTTTAATGGTTTCAGGGAACATATCGATCTCATAAGTCTGAAGGTCTCCTACGAGTTCTTCTAACCTATGAGTGTCTAAAATTCCTAATGAGTTAAGCACGATGACCTTAGGAATAAAACGGACAGGGAGTGACCTCAAAATCATTTTGGTAACTCTCGCTTCCGAAATTTTTTCACCCAAATTAAAACTAGAATTGACAATGTCCGATACACGTGTATAAAACTCATTGAAAGACTCCAACTCTAACATAGTAATGGTCTCGAATTGGGTGGTCAAATTTTGAAACATTTTTGCAATGTTGGTACCCTCGTGAGTGAGTTGTAAGGCATCCCATGCTTCCTTAGACGTAGAGCACGTCATGATGCGACAGAACTCGTCAGGGTTGACAGCTCCAGAAATGGCACTAGGTCCTCGACAGTTAAAAGTACTCCACTTAAATTCCTTATCGATCCAGAAAGAAACATATTTAGGACCAACAACATTATCAACAGTGATCGTGAGAGTCTTATTCTCCAGCTCGAGCGATATTGTCGCTGGTGCGAATCAATAAAAACAAAGAAATAGAGAGAAAGACACTTCGACGAGAATTCCGACCGCCTCCGATAAGATTTTTCGTTGGCTGTTTTCTACAAGTTTCCGATGGGATGGGGTGGGAATGGGGTTGCTAGAGAGAGAGTGGGAGATTATTTGCTTGCTTTTAGAGAGAGAGTTAATGAATTTGAAATGAGTACGTGTAAGAGTACATTTGGCTAAATATATATAATCTATAATATAAAAAACTTGATACATTAAAAAAAATCAATAAAAATTTATGCATCTTTGATCCAATAAATAGATCTCACCTTGAATTATTCCTTATATATTTTATAACATATAGAGCCTCAAAAATACAAATTTGGCTTTCAATTATCACAAAATAAAAAGGTCATGCACCAATTGATCAATCTAATTACTCAATGATCAGTGACAAGATTAAATTTGTATCACTTGTTAGTTACATAAAGTAGATTTATATATACAAATTGACTTGCAAACTGCACAAAATACCCAATTGCCTTTTATAAATATATAATGATAGTTAAAATTTAAACAAAATATTTTTATAATTTCACGTGGAGACGGGAGAAGAGTATATCCACAAAAACCAAAACTCTCCGAGCATCACAAAATTACAAGGCCATTCACCTATTGATTGATTTGCCCCAACTAGTGAACATTGATGATGTTAATGGTTAAATAGTTTAGGTTTGTTTTATGATAAATGATTGCACATGAGGTCAAAATGCTGTGCGAAAGCGAAATGAACGTGCAGTAAAGATCAACACGCAAGAATGGAACAGGTTTACAGTAAAAATATTGCCATTCATAAGCAGCAACGAGATGTTAACACAAGCACATCCTATTAACCTTAAAAATAAACTATATTGCAAATACCTTTTTCCCACCTTGCTTCTAGCTCTCTTACAATTTGATCCAAGCAATGGTCCTCCCTCAACAGAGTAGTATATCTCTAGATTTACAAGATAGGATTCACGCCAATCTAGTAATAAAGGTAAACCCCAGAGGAAAAAAGAAAAAGAAAATAAAATGGACAATAAGATATAAAACCAACATTAAGCAAAGAAAACAACCAAAAAACTGGAAAATAAAACCCTAAAACCCAAACCCACCCAGTGCGAAAAAACTGTTAGCTGCTAACCACTATGGAGAATGACCAGACCCATCATGAGAAAAAATGGGGCTTTGCTACCATAAATTCTCAGAAGAGAGGAGCCCACCCTCTCCCAGTCGCAATAAAGATCTCTACATTTTTACTAGATCTTTAGAGCAACTAAAAGACATCCAATAGGGCAGCCCATTTCTAACAGAAAAATTGGCCAAGCATTTGCCTCTGTATATACCAATCCATAGACCAGCAAATACTACCAAAAGTTCCCTCTCTAAAAGGACCAGTGGGCCGCCCTTGCACGTGGCAGAAGTTAGCAACCATTTGCAACCCCATTAGCCACAATCTTCTTCTCTGAGACTAAAACTGGTTTAGCACCATTTGGCAAATCTGCAGATTTTACAAGTGATCCATTCTCAGTAAGCTTAACATCCCCATTTGACTGAATCACTGAACTAGAAGATTCCTTGATCAACTCTGACACAACTTCAGCTGGCTTCACATTTGTGATTTCTTTGTTCTTGTCGTCAGTGGGCTTTCCTTCCCATACCTGCATCTGTATAACAAATGTATATAAAACAATTTTAGCCAACAAAAATTGAGCTCAATAAAATAAAAGATTAACACATTAATGCCAGTACAAGACAAAAATAAATAATTGATACTCCCTCCTCATATTAAGAGATCTCCTACTTTAAGAGACTACTAATTTCAATGTAATCAATTTTCAGGATCAAAATTTATTTAACTATCGTCAGTACAATGATTTTCCGAACGTTATCCTGAATTTGCTTTGTCCTAAAAGTTGCAAATCTTAATTTGATATACAGGTTATAAAACAATTAAATTGAGCTGTGAGATATCCTACCTGCTTCTGGAACTGCTGTTGCTTAGCCTTTTTCTCCTGAATTTTCTTCTGACGATCCTCGTAGAAATCAAAATCATCCAGGATGCATTGCTTGCTGGAATGATCCTTGAATATTTTGAGCAATTGAAGTCCCTGGTCCAACTTCACCTACACAAATATGAAATATTTCTGTATTAAAATGAGGAGAACATAATTAGGATAGAGAAAACTAGAGATGAACACACCTCTTGAGTGTCCCTACTATTAGTCACCGGTTTGTTCTCATTGTTCTCAAGGGTGATATGCTTCAACAAACTGTTCGGTACATCCTTCACAATGTGCCACTTAACAGCGAAACACCCAATCCACTTGTCTTGTTGCCAATATTCCACACTCTTGTTAAAATCTACTGGCCCAGTCATCTCAGCAACCCCAACAAACTGACCACTAGTATTGACCTGAAAATAACAATTAAAAAATCATATTAGCTGAGAAGGAAAAAAATGTAGCAAAGAAATAATACCCACATCAGCAAGTTAACTCTAAATACTTACAGAGAAGAAAAGAAAAACAGGGCAGACACCCGACTTCTGTTGTGCCTCCTGGTACGCTGCTTCAAGCTTCTTATTACCATTTTGGGTGCTAGCCCAGACATTATACTTGATACTCTTATGAACATCATCCTCGCTATACGATTTAATAATAAAAAACATGGCATCAGCATAATTCTCAGGGAAATCCGGTCTGTTATACTTTTCTCGATCTGGTACTAGCGTATCCTTTTCTCCATCAGTACCCAATGAGATGTTCTGACCCTTCACTGCCAACGTAATGGGCGTAAAACCCTTTGGGTTCTTAGAGCTCTTGGCCCTTGGTCCCCTGTTCAACTCGTTCAACCCATCCATGTTTTCATTGCCGTAACCGAAGAAACCATTGCCTCGAGCTCTCGGCTTGTACTTGCTATCAACAGCCAGCCAGCTGTGTCCGTTGGATCGTGAGTCATAAGCATTAGAACCATACCCCAGACCAGTTCTGTAAGTGTTCCCATACTGGCCGTATAATTTGCTCGAGTACATCCTGTTCATATACCCATTACATGAATTCATGCCTGATGTTGGCCTCGAATGGTTGAAACCCTGTGAATGGGGGGAGAAACAAAGGCAGCTACTTAATAATATAAAGAAAAATTACAAATTTGGAACTCACAAATTCCAACAGAAGCAGACATCCTATCTTAAGGATTAACATATCAATAGCTAGAAAACCCTAACAGAGCATGAGATATTTATACCAAATGGCATCATATAGAAGATAAATGGGTTTACATGATATTGAGAATAATGCATACCATGAGATGAGAATAATGCATACCATGAGATGAGAATGAGGGCGGAGATTTTGATTCCTCGATGAAAGACCATTCCCATTTGATATTGACGAAGTAATGGAAGTGCTAGTCACGGGCCTAGGGTGCCCATCAGGAAACATTGGGCCATCTAACCATGGGATGGGAGACCGTAACCCGTCATACCCAAATCTTTGATCTTGATAACCAGAAGCAGCCATACCTCCTGGCAAGGCACCCCCCCTTCCGTAAGATCCATTTGCATTAAACGGCGAGTTTTGATAGGTTGATCTCGCTGGAGCTGACCCATTATTTCCCTTTACACCCCCACCAGTCAAAATGCTGTTAGAATTTCCATTAGCAGTGTCCACAGACAATGGTGTTTGACCAGCAGGGGCAACGGTCTCACCTTTTGGAGGGACGGCTGGACTAGGGTATGGTCCACTAGCGGGGGTCAGTGGTTGGAAATAAGGAGTAGGATACTGGTAGTGCTGAGCACCATAGAGCTGACCATCATGGCCCACTGTTGGAACAGGGGAGGCAGCTGGTGAATATGGGCCATATGGTGCATAACCGTATCCATGGTGATACATAAGCGATCCGGTGTCCCCATAAACTCCCTGATTTGAAGCAACAGGTCAAAAAAAAAGGGAACCACAGATGTGAACAAGTTTAGTGATATAGTGCCCAACAAAAGAAAAACTATTAAGAGCTCAATATCGCAAAGCATACAAGATGATATAAACACTGGGGAGAAAACAAGGCGGTTCTAAAATATAATCGACCAGCTTATTTTAGAAAGTAAAATTGTTATAATTAAAAATTGGCCCCTTATTTTTTAAACGGAAGTAAAAAAATGCGAAAGCTTTAAAGATGTTTTTCTTTAACTGAGTTGAACAAGAAATTTTTGGGGTAGGGTGTGATGATAAAAATAAAAGACCAAAAAGTAGAATTGAAAAGTCCATGAAGAAACAAAATCTTACAGGGGTGATCTCAAGTCCGTCGTATCTGGCGTAGTCATCCCACTCATTGGCAGTGGCGTCGTAGCCTAGAAAAGACGAGCAAGTAAAAAGACATGCTCCATCTAAATTAATGTAGAGGTGTTTGATCAAGTTAAAGTTATTACCTCCATAATAATAGGCAGTTGGAAGGTAACAGACATTTGGATCCACAAAATCTGGCAGCAAAGGAGTCAAAGAGCGGTCAAATGACTGGATCTGACCATTTGTAGCATCACCCGAAGACTGCAAGCCAAATTGAGTTAATAACATAAACGGATAGAAAAGTTCAACAGATAAAACTGCAAATCACCTTCTTTGTTGGCTCCACAGTTTTGGTTTGGGAATCCAATGACAATTTCTGCAGCAAATCTGCAGCTTCTAAAACAACTCAAGTAAAGGGAATACATAGATACATACAGATGTTGGAAGAAACAAAGCATTCATAATACAAAACATCCTTATTAGTACTAGCACAAATCAAGATTTTGAGACAAGCCTAATTGTGACCAATCTCATATCAAATATTAAAGAAGATCTGAATCCATGTCAACATTTTTTTGTTTTGTTGTAAGTAACAAAGAAAGCATAAGACATAAAATGAATATATAGATCTGGAATGGAATATTAATAATAAGAAAGAGGGCTAAGATTGGATACGGTCAGAGGTTGCCATGGATTTTGATAATATGAAATCTGGGAGGGAGGGTTTACAGAAGCCCTAGAGTGGAGTGGACAACCAATAAGCCTGAGCCTGAGCCGCCACAAACAGGGTTTGGGTTTTTGGAAAGAGGGTTTTGATCCACCCAAAAGTGGTGATTCAAATAGCACCACGCCTTTCACTTTCGACCCCACCCCCTCCATTCTTTTCTATTTCTATAACTAACCCCGCCTTCTTCCCTTACCCGCCCCGACTACAAATTCCCTCCCCCTTTTTTTATTATTATTTTTACTTGTGTAATTTTAAAGGATAGGGTGTATATGTAAATTTGACAAAAAATTGTACGTAATGGGTAGTGTAAATTTGCAAAAACACATTCCCGTAGTGTATATCCACACAAATATACACCGGGGTTAAAAGGGATTAAATGGGACCCGCTCCCAAATGCAACTTCAAGTAGCACGCGAGAAGGGAAAAAAAGGTGGGACGCTACATCAAGCAGCGCCTTAAACCAACAAATATTTTTGAAACTCAACCTTGGCCCAACGGCTATTTTTAGCATTTACACATATCCCCCATAAATACTCTTGAATCCTTTAGGCCCTGTTTGATAGAAAACTTGGAATAGATGTGGAATGGAAAGTTTTGTCCTGGAAAATTTTATCCATGCAAATTTTGACCTGGAAAATAAAATTTTGGACTGTTTGATAGCTTAAATTTGCATGCTGGCAAATTCTGTAATTTCCAAGTTTTTGTGTTTGATAGACAGAATTTGCCTACTAGAAAACAACAATACTCCTAGTTTTGGTGTTTGATAGCCAAAATTTGTCATGGAAATAGAGAGTTTTGTGAATACATAAATTGTCTTATTTTGTTAATTGTCCACTTTTTTGTTATCCTATATATTTTAATACTTATCATTATTTTCCAATTCATTTTCAGGATTAGCAGGTGGCAAATGATTTGGATTAGTATTGCAGTTGGAATAAAAATAAATCTTTATTATTGATGAGAGCACATTGAGTTGGACATAAGGTTGTTGACAGTTGTTTGTAACGAGATTTAAAAAAATAATAAACGATAAATTTAAAACTCGAAATAAAATATTACAACTGACATAATAAAAATAATTAACACATAGAAAAGAAAGTTGCATATTTATTAATTACTTCGTGGTTTCCTGGTCAACCACGGATCGCAACATAATGCATTCCCATCACCCATCAACATGTTTGGTAGATGTTGTACAAAATCCATTGAGGAATCGTCCATTTTGTAGTCCGGCAATTCCGGATCTGATGCATAAATTGGATCGTCGAGTTCAGTATTTATCAAATTCTTACAATGCCAGCGCATTAATCTTTTTTCCATCTGTTCAATTTCTCGTTGTAGTAGACGGATACATCTCTCACTGTCTTTAGTTGGATCTTTGCAATAATTTGCAGATTTTGCTTGTGGTACCGGTAAACCATGCCAATTACAGTAGCACTCTAAATCGCATCGTCTATCATATAACCTAGGCCATTTCAAATGATCATCGCATGGTATATTAGCTTTAGTTGGAGGTAACCATTTCATCACATGCCCAACATCACCTAAAAAATGTAATGTGAATATAGGCATGTTTTCAAAAACCCTTTTCTCCCCAAACCAACTCCCTCCGTGGGGATCTTCGTAAATTCCTGGGTTAGTCAAAACGGGTGCAACATCGTCAACATGACCAACGTCATATGATGTCGATGCTTTAGATTTACGCTTGTTCCTCATGGGCTCTTTATTTCTGGCTACCATGTTTGGGCTGAAGTAATCCAGACATCCTTTACTGGGGTTAAAATCGTCATTTTGTCTATGGTTTGTCATTTGATAGTGAGTGATATGAAATGAACTACCGTCTTCTTTATACTAGTATTAGACTTGCACTGTTGAAAGTAATGGGACTGAATTAGTAATGACTTGGACTGTTAAAGCACATGGGTTCATATATATATATTGCGTTTTTCAATCACATGACTCTGCAATATGTGGTTGAAAGTAATGGGACTGAATTAGTAATGACTTGGACTATTAAAGCACATGGGTTCATATATCTATATTGCACTTTTCAATCACATGACTCTGCAATATGTGGTTGAAAGTAATGGGACTGAATTAGTAATGACTTGGACTGTTAAAGCACATGGGCTCATATATCTATATTGCGCTTTTCAATCACATGACTCTGCAATATGTGGTTAAAAGTAATGGGACTGAATTAGTAATGACTTGGACTGTTAAAGCACATGGGTTCATATATCTATATTGTGATTTTGAAATGCTAAATATTCAAGTTCATAATATAAAAGGATGGTTACAATCTTTGATAATCCCATAAAACATTACATCCCAAAAGTTCACTACAGCAAAGCGTACACAAACCTAATATGTAGAGCAAAGTTTGAACAAAACATTACATGCGATAATAAACTATCCGATAATCCCACGTACAAAAGCATCAAAACGAAATACGTGGAGATAATATCAAAGCATAATAGTAGAAACGCATAATAGTGAGTAATAGTTAATAGACCATCTGATCAAGGCAGATTACGGAGCTTGTTGTAAGCCCATGTACGTGCGAATGAAAAGTCAGAGAATCCCATAAACACTCGTCCTAGTCCATTATCGGCCTCAAATAAAGACATCATCCGCATGACATTCTCATCGTCCATATCCATACCCACTAGCTTGTCAAGGATACCCTGCCAGTTAACGTGAGTTTGAGAGTCAATTGCAACTTGAAGCTCCATTGCGGTGGCAATCTGCTTCGACGACTGTGCAATGACTGACAGCGCTTGGGCACATTCTTCCTGGGGGTTCACACGGCGACGACGAGGCTTTCCATTAGGCCCCTGACCCTTACGCTTTGCAGTGTGCCCACTCGATTGTTGGGTGTCGGTCTCCTGGCCACCCGGTGGTTGGGTGTCCGTCTCATGCGCAGCGGTTGTTTCAGTGTCAGTGTCTATGCACGCTTCAGGAGTAAACTCCACATCTTCTATCCCCGTACCATCCATAGGTGAGAACTGATCTGCCCCGGATATTGCATTATCACCTGTAGCTGTGTCATTCCCGAAGATTATTTGTAGCTCGTCATAGTACATACATTTTCTTCCTCTCATCTTCCCTCCATCTGGTTTACCCTGTAAAAAATGTAGTAAGTCAATTCAATATATTCCTAAACTGAATTATAAATTTTTTATTTGTAAGTTAAGTCAATTGAACAATTTGTACTAACCGCGATATAGTCAGCCCATACACTAGCATCTGCAGTTACGCCACCACTATTTATGTCATAACCGAATCCACTAACTTGCAACAGCTCATGGAACTCGACATATTCCTTTTTCAGGGTTTTCAACCTCGATCTCACATTCTTCTCCGCGACGCGAATATGGCATCCTTCTTCGACAGTATCTATAACAACCTTAATTTGTGCGACAGTAAATCCATTGTCTACCCTTTGTCGCCCCGTGAGGACCTGGGCACAAAAGGAATGGATGAGGAACCCATCCATGAGCTCACTCCATCGCAAATGCGATTTCTTTTGGTTCACCTCAACTTGCGAAGATTGCACATCTACTGGTCGGTCTACATTATTTGTATTTGGTTTTGGCGGGCGAAATGGGACGCGATTACGAATTTGCTCCATCGCTGTTCAACATATAAATATCAGTCATCAGTTCAAATTTTGTTATATATAGCACCATGATATCTATAGCCATGCAGTTCAGTTATCATATCAGTATTCAGTAGCAAATAATGCATATTGAGTATGCAAATTCAGTAGCACGTCCAATAGAAAATAATGCATATCCGTAGCAAATTATGCAAATGATGCATATTCAGTAGCAAATAATGCAAATTCAGTAGCACAGCCAATGCAAATAATACAAATTCACTAGCAAGTTCAGTAGATAATCCCACAAATTCAGTAGCAACTGAGTATGCATATCGGTAGCATATTAGTACGCATTCAAATAATTGGGAATATTAGTACGCATACCAGTATTCAGTAACAAATTCAATAGCAAATAATGCATATTCGTACGCATATCCGTAGCAAATTCGTAACATTCAGACCTGAGTGACAGTATGCATTCATATCAGTATCATTTGGTATCAACATTCAAATCATCAGTATGCATAGGTCACTGGAAGACCATAGTAGAGTTATAGGGGCTGTAGCACCAGCTCATAACTTCAGGTTTGAGGAAGAAGCCATTTCTAGGTGCTCGCACTAGCATATGGTAAGTAGAAACTGAGTGAAAATTTAACCAGGCCTAAAGTCTTTTCCTGGTGGTTTATGACTGCCCAATGCAATTCGACCCACCCCAGCCTAGATAATACAATTTGAAGAATGATACTCTGTTTAGAATCTGAATAATATTCAGCAAGTTTAACATCAGAATTGAGTTAATGGGGAATCAAATGAAAAACAGTAATTTACGTGTAGATGTCTTGATTCTTAAAGTGTAGAGAAAGTGAAAAAACTTACTTGGTAGCAGTGTTATTATTGCCCAAGCATGGGAAAGTATCAGTATATGATATGCTCACCCAAATGCTCACCCAAGTGACATTGGTTATTACAGTGTTTTAGTTGAAGGCTTACCTCCCCAAATTGGTTATTACAGTTCTAAGTAGCATATCAGTATCCAGAATAGTATGCACTCATCAAATCTGCTAGCATACCATTATGCATTCATCACACATTAAGTGGCAAATGATGCATATGATGCATATTAAAGTAGCAAATGATGCATACTAAAGTAGCATATCAGTATGTAGAATAGTATGCACGCGATTACAAATCTGGTAGCATACCATTATGAGTGGCATATCAGTAGCAAATGATGCATAATATGTAGCATACCAGTAAAAAAAAAAGCTACCAAATTACGCAAATGATCCAACTCTACTAATGCAATTTCAGTAGCCAAGAATGCAATTGTCACTAGCAGCATATCATTATGCATATGATGCATATTAAAGTAGCAAATGGTGCATACTAAAGTAGCATATCAGTATGCAGAATAGTATGCACGCGATTACAAATCTGGTAGCATACCATTATGAGTGGCATATCAGTAGCAAATGATGCATAATATGTAGCATACCAGTAAAAAAAAAGCTACCAAATTACGCAAATGAACCAACTCTACTAATGCAATTTCAGTAGCCAAGAATGCAATTGTCACTAGCAGCATATCATTATGCATATGATGCATATTAAAGTAGCAAATGGTGCATACTAAAGTAGCATATCAGTATGCAGAATAGTATGCACGCGATTACAAATCTGGTAGCATACCATTATGAGTGGCATATCAGTAGCAAATGATGCATAATATGTAGCATACCAGTAAAAAAAAAACTACCAAATTACGCAAATGATCCAACTCTACTAATGCAATTTCAGTAGCCAAGAATGCAATTGTCACTAGCAGCATATCATTATGCATATTAAAGTAGCAAATGGTGCATACTAAAGTAGCATATCAGTATGCAGAATAGTATGCACGCGATTACAAATCTGGTAGCATACCATTATGAGTGGCATATCAGTAGCAAATGATGCATAATATGTAGTATACCAGTAAAAAAAAGCTACCAAATTACGCAAATGATCCAACTCTACTAATGCAATTTCAGTAGCCAAGAATGCAATTGTCACTAACAGCATATCAGTATGCAGAATAGTATGCACGTGATTACAAATCTGGTAGCATACCAGTATTCAAATAATTCAAATCATGAGTATTCAAATCAGGATGCATTCAAATCATTCAAATGCCTATGCATTTCAATACCAAAACAGAGCATTATTCAAACAGGTTAGTATTGACCATTTCAGTATTCAAATTAGCATACCTACATTTACATACTGATTTCCATACTACAAAATAGGAAATGAGTCATTATTCAAATCATTCAAATCATCAATATGCATTCAAATCATCAGTGTGTATTCAAATAGATCAGTACTCAAATCAGGATGCATTCAAATCATTCAAATGACTATGCATTTCAATACCAAAACAGAGCATTAGTCAAACAGATTAGTATTGGCCATTTCAGTATTCAAATTAGCATAGCTACATTTACATACTGATTTCCATACTAGAATTGGCCATTTCAGTATTCAGATTAGTATTGGCCATTTACATTGGAGCAAATTATGCCAGGTGCTCCCCGAGTCACTAA
Organism: Sambucus nigra; assembly: GCA_949130495.1. Lineage (NCBI taxonomy): Eukaryota > Viridiplantae > Streptophyta > Magnoliopsida > Dipsacales > Adoxaceae > Sambucus > Sambucus nigra. The sequence goes on from OX422218.1 coordinate 155,489,464, forward strand.
TATATTAGCTCATGTATATTAGTAAAGTTTGGGAGAAAATTAGATATAAAGACATAATCCGTAGTAGAGAAGAGTACAAGAAAATAGTAAAGGTCTCATGTCATTCATTACATCCCTTACATCACTACAAAATAGTAAATTAAACAGTGCATCATAAGTTTAATATCCGGGGTGATTCAGCACCATTACATCATAAAAAAATAAATGAAAACAGTAAAGGCCACTAGCAGAATAGTATTTAAAACTTGTAGCTTCTTGACGACCACCAAGCTACGCATAATGCCATGATCGTCGATACTCGGGGGTTCTCGTACAAGAGGTGATGATTGACTAGATATACTCGACGTTGCTTGCTCACTATGGGGATTGAAGGTTGCGTAGTTTGCATCCATGCCTTCAAGAGAAGGCTTTGTCCAACCCAAAAATTTTTTACATTGGGGGCACGTGTAATACAGTCGTCCCTGGTTATGGTTTTTGTCAGACAATGTAACCTTAACTTGAGATACAACGCCACATGAGCATTTCTTTATTTGATACCGTAAAAGTAGAAGACCCGATATGTTTGATGAAGGCATATTTGAAAAATCCACCAGATTCAACCTAAAATTAGAAAAGAAAGAATACATCATAACAAAATGATATCATTACTCGTAGTTAGAAGTATCATTGTGGTTCGCATCATATTGTTGCCACATCAAATTAGCTATTGCATTTCTCTTCTCGGTCCATTCAACATCAGTTGTGAATGTTATATGCTCATTCAAAGGTATTTCTGGCACATTTAGGGGAGGAGGGGTAATGTCATCATCATCACTGTCCTCGCCCCCCAAGCATTCATCCTCAACATCAACAATCCTCAAGAAATTGTGAATGGCACAACAAGCTACAACAATCTTCGCTTGAATTTCAATCCCGTGGAAAGGTTGATGCCTTAGATACGCAAACCTTTTTTTCAATAACCCAATCGACCTCTCAATTACATTACGGAGAGATGAATGCCTAAAATTAAACAACTCCTTACTATTCTCAGGTCGTTGTCCTTCCACATCCCGTCGATGATAACGTGTTTTCCTAAATGGGGATAGAAACCCAGGTACCAACGGGAATCCAGCATCTGCAAGGTAGTATTTACCTACGCATATTTTAAATAAAATGTGTTACTATACCTATTCATATATTACTAATGAAAGTTACTTATTTTTAAACATACCTAATGGAACGGTCAATTTATGCCCCTGTCGTTGAATCGCACTACGAAGTAAGCGACCATCATGTGCTGATCCCTCCCAACCGGAGAGGACAAACGAGAAGCGCATATCAAACGTACATGTGACCAAAACATTTTGCGAAATTGCCCCTTTCCTATTGCGATACCTCGCTTGGTCGGCGGTAGGAACCAAAGCAAATATGTGGGTACCGTCAATTGCACCAACGGCATCCTAAATGGATTGAAAGCAATTTAATAATGGGAAATTCATACGTAAAGTAATAAAAGTAATTAATGAAACTATCCTAACCTCGAAGTAATGATACCAAGGTAGGTCCTTGCCATTGTCATAAGGGGAATTCGTTGGACTTGCATTAGTAACTAAATCATTGAACAAGTCAAGGCATGCTCGTAAAACTCTATGGAAGTAGTAACTAATGGTTTGACCATATCTAAAGAAAGTCAGTGTCTCGAAAACATATCGCTCGTCATGTCCAACGGTGTTAAGGAACATTGCGACTTGTTCCTCAACCTTAACTGAACGATTGGCAGTCAGTCCATATGTGCGTAACCTAATACAAAGTCTTTCAAATGACCCTATGTTCATCCGAAGTTGTGCGTGGCATACCCGGTCACTCATTCTAAATATTCGATATAATGCAATTTCCCGATCGGTGTCCCAGTTTCGATGGGGAGCCCTAACTAAGATATGGTCGCAACTCCTCATATATTGGAAAAGCGCAATTGCTCGCATGACCAAGGTCCAAAACAAACCTCGTTGTTGTTGCATGTGCTTTGAGCCAGCGCTCGACATTTCGTTAGTAAATTCTTATGTCAACAATAATAAATTAAACTTTTAAGCCCCAGTTTGTAAACATCGTTTTATTTCTTACCAAACCATACTTTAATAATATAAAAATTGGTAAGAGCTCTTATTAATCCAACAATAAATAACATGATTTAAAACATAGAAGGAAATAAATTTATACCTAATGAGTAGCTATCCGAGGAATCGGAATCCGAACAAACCTGTTTTGTTACAACATGATAAAACAAACTACATTATATTAGTGGACATAAATGGAATAAAATATAATATTATTGCGCTATTATAACAATATTCCTATTTTTGTACTCATATTGCGCCATCATAATGAGACCTTTTCAACTTAAACAAATACACATACCTTTCTCCTTTTATCTAGTTAGTTAATATACGGTATTTATAACACAATAATTTTTTTTTATAAAATATTTTTTACTCATCTCACTCTATCATTATAATGTGCATATTTCACCATTTCAACATCATCATTTCATTATAAAATAAATACTCATAAAAAAAAAGATCCATAAAAAAAAATTCAATAATATGGAACCTACGTAGGAATGAAACCCATTAAAAAATGGAACCTATAAATGAGTATGTGCATATTTCACCATTTCAACATCATCATTTCATTATAAAATAAATACTCATAAAAACAAAAAAAGATCCATAAAAAAAAATCAATAATATGGAACCTACGTAGCAATGAAACCCAATAAAAAATGGAACCTATAAATGAGTATGTGCATATTTCACCATTTCATTATAAAATAAATACTCATAAAAAAAACAGATCCATTAAAAAAAATCAACAAATGTTGGAGAAACACAACAGCAGCCAAAGCAACATCTTGCAAAAAATGCTACCTCCAAAGCAAACAAACCAAACCAGAAGAAACACACAGCAGCCAACGAATGGTGGAGAAACACACAACGACCAAAAATGGTGGAAAAAAATAGGTCTGATTTTTACCTCAACAAATGTGGCTCCGTTTGTTTTCTCACCCCTTGGCATAAATGATGATGGAATCAGCTCACCTCTTCAAGATCGGTTTCAATGCCTCCAACCACTGCCGTCAAATCACCTCGAATGAAGGTAAAAACAAGAAAGTTTTGCCAGGCCATTGGTTTCTTTGGGGGGGGGGGGGGGGAAAGAAATGGATTTCGAGTATTTCGGGAATTGGAGGTCACGTGCTTGGTTTTGTGGAATTGATTTACAGGGCAAAAAACGTGTACCAAATGGAACAAAAGATGGAATTTGGAAGGAATTTGGGCATTTGCCATGGCAAATGCCCTCTATCAAACAGGGCCTTATATTTTTCATACTCAAATCCTTGGACTCAATTATTTTTTTAGCAACTCTATTTAGTGTTTTGAAGCCCACGTTTTGTTAAATTAATTATGGCTTTCATCAAAAAGATCTTGTTCATATTATTCTTTTTTTATAACCCTGAACCTCCCCATAAACGAGCCATTTAGGCTCCCCGTGCAAGCTAAACAGGGAAAACGTTATGCAAGAGCCACCCTCGCACACGTCCCGCTTCAAATCAGGTGTCTAGAGAAAGCCGAACCCTGCACCGTGTGCCTAATGAACAGTCCAGAGCTTACTCTTACCGCTGGAGCAACCAGGGTGGATGATTAAGCCTAAATTCTTCCGATTTATCCTTTTAATTTAGAGGCTTTTATCACATCGGGGGATGTTAAATGCGTTGATTTATCTCAATCTGTGATACTAACGTCTTCTAACAAGTACCCCGAGTTTTCTGTATTTCTCATAAATTTTACAGGTATTTAATGCATGAAAGAAAGAAACCGGAAGAAAAGAAAAAAAGAAAAAAAGAAAAGTCAAAATGGCAAAAGAGTAATTTGCAACTGGAATCCAAATGAGGACCCAAAATGAAAGTTGAAGACCTCGAGTCTACAAGCACGTAGGAAGAAACGGCGTCCAAATTCGAGTCCTGGAGCAAAAGTTATGAGCCTTGAAAGATGTGAGAAAATGATGAGAAAATGAAGAGAAATTGACCCAAGGACCCGGATCGATCCGGATTTCACCATAAATGAACCGATCCAGCCCCTTGAAGTCCACTGTATAAGATTTATGAAGCGGACTGGTACGGGTTCCATAAAAAATGAACCGGTACGGGCTCTTAAACTCACTGTATACCTTACGTGAAGTTGGTCGATTCGATAACAAAGAAACGAACCAGTCCGGTGGTTAAATTCTGTAATTATCCTATTTTCTAGCTAGAGTCTTGCATAACTAAAACTCTTGTAATTTCGTAGGTTATTTATTCAAAACGAATCCCAGAACATGGGAGAACTTATTTTTACATAGTTTTAGAGAGAGAAAGTAGAGAGGAACCCTAGAAGCTCACGGATTTTCAGTTGTTAATTCTCAATTATAATTTATTCAGTAAAGTTGATTTATTTCTCTTCTCTATTATTTGATTTCAATAATTCTTGCATAATTAGTTTATTCCCAGTCGGTATTACATCTTTATTCTTCTTTAGAAATAATTTCATCACGAGTTCAGTTGCAAGCACCATATAAACCTTAATTTTTGTTAATTGCACCATGTTAGGCTAGACGTTTAGGGGTTGGGATGCATGAATTTAACCCGATGTAGTTTGCATGTGTGTAAAATTAGTTCCCTGAATTAAGTAAATGATCAAATCGTATTGTGTGGTGATCACAACCGCTGTAGGACGTTTGATCTCATTTGCCTTAAATAATCGGGATGCTTAAGAGTGCAACGCGCGTGTAGCTACTATGACACCGCTTTATTCTTACTTTTAATTATGTATGATGCGGGCTAGTACCCTCATATATGTAATGTTTGAGATTAATAAAAGCTCGATTTAATCAACTATTTAATTCATAACTAGTTTTAAACGTACTAGGGTCGAGGGATTGCATTCTAACCTATTTTTTCCATTCATACTTAGTAAATCATAATTAACTTATCCTTGCATGTTTAGTTTGTAATTAGTTTAATTAATTTGCATTTAGTTGATAGAAATTTTCTCACTTCGATCATCTTTTTCATTTCTTATTAGAGTCAGGTTAGGATTGACCGTCTTACCATTCGTCGTCACGAGTATTCGCCCTATTTCCCTGTGGATTTAACCCCGTCTTATCGGGTTTATTACTTACGCGATAGGCTTGCACTTGAGCCTATATAAGCACGCACTTTAGACACATTTATGGTCGCATCAAGTTTTTAGCGCCGTTACCAGGGATTTAGGTAGACTGTAGGTTAGATCGAGTTAATCTAAAACTTTGACCAAAAATTCACAAAAATAAAAAAAATAAAAAAATAAAAATAAAAATTCAAAAAAATACAACATTCCTCATAGTCCTTTCATGCAAAATTCACAAAAAAACTCCCCAATCAACTCCAAATCGTATTTACGAGAATCCATTAGTTGTGTACGATCCTAATAGCCCACATACTCCTATCGTTCCTCAATTTTGGGTTCCACAGCCTACACCGCGAAACTCCATAGCAAGTCACACTTCGAGTGATCCTTCGAGTTACCCGTCAGTTTACACTTTAGGTTACACTCCGAGCACACCGAGTGAGGATACTTAGTCACTTGAAGAGAGAGACATGTCTGATCAAGCTAGTCATGGTACGAGTGAGGGAGAGGCACCATATCGCCCTTTGAGAGAATTCTTATATCTCGAGCGATTAGTCGCTATGGGATACATTCTACTCCTGTACAATGTAGGGTAATTCCACTTTCAGAATGGGATGATCCAAATACTTCCCATTTATCATGGAATGGAGTCGGAGAAACCATATCTCCACGTTCGTGAGTTCGAGGAGGCGTGTGAGACTTTCAGTGATCAAACACACACAAAAGATGTGATCTGCCTCAAGGTTTTTCTGTTCTCTCTAAAGGATAAAGCTAAAACCTGGCTATGGTATTTGTCACCAAACTCGATAACGTCGTGGAATGAGTTGCAATCCAAATTTCTCAAAAATGTATTCCCTCTGCATCGAAAGAACTCCATTAAGGCTCAAATTCAAACCTTCCGACAACTAGAAAATGAGCCATTCGATCGATGTCATGAGCGTTTTAACAAGTTAGTCACTTCATGTTCTCACCATGGTCTTGATAAATAGCAATTTATCTCGTTCTTTCATAATGGGTTGAATATCAACTCCAAGCAACTCGTTCAAACTATATGTGATGGACCATTTTTCGAGCTAGATGTTGAGATCCACCTTAAGTATGTCGTAGAGACTACTCAAGCGTGGGACACATCTGATCCTAATGCCCAAAATCGACCTAAGCGTCCACCACTCCTTCTGCGTTCGGTCTGTACCACGTAGATAAAGATACTTTGTTAGACCGTCCACTGGACCAATTTGAGAGGAGCATGAGAGAAATACTAGATGTGCGGGTAAGAGAAGCAACCAGCTTCATCCACACCCCCATAGAAAAGGTGTGTGTTATTTGTGAGGCAGGACATTCAATAGAGGAATGCCCGACGATACCCGCCTATAAAGTTATGCTTCAAAAGCAAGTGAGTGGAGTATGAGGATTTAAAGGTAATTTCGGTACCCCGCACGGGAATTCTTATAACCCTTTATAAAAAAACCATCCTAGTTTTAGCTATGGTCAACAACATGCTGCGTTTGAATCCTAATTCACACGTTGCCCCTCCTCTACCCCCACACTTTCAACAAGCACCACATATGCAAGGACATATGCAAGCACCACCTCCCGGATCGTATATCACTTCACCGCAGAGAAATTTCGAGGATATTATAAACCAATTCATCCAGTCCCAAAGTGCAACCAATGCTAAGTATGATCGCATGTTCACCGACATAAATGTGAATATCTCTAAGTTGCAATCATCGTTGAGTATCCAAGAGGAGGGTAAGTTTCTGGCCCAAGGCCAAAGACCTCCTCAAGGTCAAACTAATGTTAGCTCTACATTTTTAGAGAATCAAGAGCAGTGCCAATCTATAACCACTCTACGTAGTAGGAGAGTTGTTGATTTATCACTTCCCCCACACGACACACCTAAGGACAAGGAGGTTTCGCCTGACACGAAAGAGTCCAAAGATGCCCCCTTAAAGGAGAGTGAAAATGACGACACTATTGAGACTGAAGTCGTAGTGAAACCACCCACCACCGCGCCATTTCCTCAACGGTTGGTTCCTCCCCAAAAGGGAAACCCCCGTGATGATATGCTAGAGGTCATTAAGCAAGTCAAGCTGAATTTACCTTTCCTCGATGCCATAAAATAAATTCCCGCCTACACTAAAGCTCTCAAGGACTTATTGACGGTGAAAAGAAGGCTAAATGTAAAGAAGAACGTATTACTAGCACACAATGTGAGCTCCGTTTTACTCAATGATCTCCCACCAAAGTTCAAAGATTCGATGCACCTACTATTTCCTACATCATAGGAGAGAATCGAATTGAAAAGGCCTTACTAGATTTAGGGGCGAGTGTCAACATTTTCCCTTATTCCATCCATAGGCAGCTTGATTTGGGTGACCTCAAACCCATAAAGATCACTCTCTAACTTGCGGACCGTACCGTGAAGATACCAAGAGGTATTGTCGAGGACGTGATAGTTTATGTTGACACATTCTACTTCCCGATAAATTTTGTCATTTGGGACACGGAGCCCTCATTCACCTCAAGTAACCATGTTCCCATTATCCTTGGGCACCCATTCTTAGCTACGCCTAACGCCTTGATTAACACTCGAAATGGGAAAATGCAACTCACTTTCGGGAACATGACCTTAGAGACAAACATCTTTAACATCACCCAATATGTGGGTGATGAGGACGATTTTCACGCAATTGATCTTATTAAAGAGATCATAGAGGAGCACAATGAGGAAAATTTCAGTGGAGATGCCTTAGGAGCGTGCCTTATATTGAATAGTGAGAGTGAGGGGACAACACCAACTTTTAGAGGGAGATAGAGGAGTTGAGAGAGTTATTAGACGAGAGAGCGTCGGATGAGGACGTGAGAAATGTAAATTGGGTTTCTAGATTTGAGGAATTACCACCTAGGGAGTCGCGCACGGTTCCCCCCAATGAAAAATTTCCTACCCTCGAATTAAGGAAACTACCCTCCAATGTCAAATATGCTTATTTAGGAGAGGATGAGACATTTCCTATTGTTGTCTCCTCTAGCCTAGATAAAGAGCAAGAGGGTAAATTGCTAGAAATTTTGAGGAAGCACCAAAGTGATTTTGGTTGGTGCATAGTATATTCGAAAGGTATAAGTCCCTTGATTTTTACCCATAAAATCCACCTCGAGGAGGACGTGAAGCCCTCGAGGGAAATGCAAAGAAGATTGAACCCTACCATGAAAGAAGTAGTGCAAGCTCAAATTATTAAGCTATTGGACGCCGAGATCATCTACCCAATCTCTGATAGCAAATGGGTGAGTCATATACAAGTTGTCCCGAAGAAGTCGGGCATGATTGTGGTTAAGAATGCAAGGGTGAGCTAATTCCCCAACGTACCACTATCAGGTGACGCATTTGCATTGATTACCAGAAACTCAATGTGGGCACTAGGAAAGACCATTTCCCCTTACCATTCATCGACCAAATGCTAGAAAGAGTAGCGGGAAACCCATACTATTGCTTCCTAGATGGTTATTTCGGATATAACCAAATATAGGTAAATGTACTTGACCAAGAGAAGACGACTTTCACATGTCCTTTTGGCACGTTTATCTACAAACGTATACTATTTGGATTGTGTAATGCACCCGCGACTTTTAAAACGTGTATGTTAAGTCTCTTTAGCGAAATGGTTGAAAGAGGACTTGAAGTTTTTATGGATGACTTCAGTGTTTTTGACACCTCTTTTTATCTTTGCTTCGCAAATCTAGAGAAAGTACTTGTCCGATGTGTGGAAAAGAACTTGGTGGCAAATTGGGAGAAATGTCATTTTATGGTCACCGAAGGAATAGTTTTTGGCCACATCGTATGGTCCAAATGAATTGAAGTAGATAGGGCTAAAATTGATGTCATAACTGAGCTACCACTACCGAGATCACTAAAAGATACGTGCTCTTTCTTGGGCCACGCGGGATTTTATAGAAGGTTTATCAAGGACTTTTGAGCCATCGCTAGACCCTTGAGTAACCTTCTTATGAAGGACACCTTATTTGAGTGGAATGAAGCATGCCAATATGCTTTTCGATAAATTGAAAACACATGCTTATTTCCGCTCCCATCATGCAAGCTTCGGATTAGCCCTTACCATTAGAGTTTATGTGTGATGCAAGTGATTTTGCGATAGGGGCTGTTTTGGGCCCAAGGAAAGATAAGAAAGCTCATGTTATCTATTACGCTAGCTAGACTTTAATGGGATCACAACTCAATTACTCCACCATGGAGAAAGAATTGCTAGCGGTAGCGTTTGGCCTAGATAAATTTTGCTCGTACCTCACTAGTTCTCCCATCACATGCTTCACCGACCATGCGGCTCTAAAATATCTCCTTACTAAGAAAGATGTGAAGCCACGCCTCATAAGGTGGATCCTACTCCTACAAGAGTTTAATCTCTCTATTAAAGATAAGAAAGGAGTAAAAAAACGTCGTTGCTGATCATTTATCCCGGCTTTCGTTCGACGTGCCTAGTGATCCCTTACTCATAGATGAATACTTTTCGAATGAGCAGTTATTTTCTACCTCTTCTTTCCCCTGGTTTGTGGACATTGTTAACCATCTTATCACAGGAGTTGTCCCTCCCGATTGGACATCGCAAGAGAAGAAGAGGTTTATTACTTGGCCGCGCATGTTTTCTATGACAATCCATTCCTCTTCAATTATTGTGCAGACCAAATCATCCGATGATGTGTACCAGATGATGAGATACCAAAAGTCATCCAATTTTGTCATTCAGAAACTTGTGGAGGTCATTTTTTGACAAAAAGACGACCGCTAAAATCCTTCAAAGCGGCCTCTATTGGACCACAATGTTCCGAGATGTTATCAATTATTGCAAATCTTGCGATAGGTGTCAACGGATGGGAGCTATTACCCGACGAGACATGATGCCACTAACCCCCATACTCATTATTGAGATTTTTTATTGTTGGGGTATTGACTTCATGGGCCCTTTTCCCCCGTCCTTTGGATTCCTATACATCCTCGTTGCGGTAGACTATGTTTCTAAATGGGTGGAAGCTATAACTACCAAAACAAATGACAAAAAAATGGTGATAAAGTTCTTGTAAGAACACATACTCTCTCGTTTCGGTGCCCCGAAGGCGATAGTTAGTGATAACGACAAGCATTTTTGCAACAAAACGTTTGAGAAGCTTATGAGAAAGTATGGGGTCGTCCACAAGGTTGGAACGACTTATCACCCACAAATGAATAGGCAAGCCGAGTTGGCGAATCGTGAGATCAAGCACATCCTCAAGAATACCATCGATCCTAATCGGAAAGATTGGTCCCTTCGCTTGAACGATTCGTTATGGGCTTATCGCACCGCATCTAAGAACCCCCTCGGGATGTCCCCTTTTCGCTTTGTGTATGGCAAGCCTTGCCATCTCCCCGTGGAGCTAGAACACAAGGCTTATTGGGCCATTGAGAGGTTGAAATACAACTTAGATAAATCCGGTAAAGCTCGCAAGCTTCAATTGAATGAGTTGGAAGAGATACGCAATAATGCGTACGAGAACGCTAATATATCCAAAGAACGGATAAAAATTGCACATGATAAGATTATCCAACGCAAGGAGTTTCATTCTGGACAAAAAGTGTTTTTTACAACTCTAGGCTTCATTTGTTTTCGGGTAAATTACGGTCTAGATGGACTGGCCCATTAGTCATGAAAAAGGCATTCCCCCACAGAGCTGTGGAACTGGAAGATTCAAGGGGGGGGGGGGATACATATCGCACCCCCGTTTACCGGGTTGAGTGAGCTGTAACAGAGAGGTTGTCGCACCCCCGACGCGTATGGGGTGAATTATTGTGTATAGTAGTTGCGAGTCGGTTAGGGTAGTTAGAGTCTGTAGGTTAAGTCACGAGAGGTTAGGGATAGGAACACCATCACACATCTCGAGAAAGCGTATAAGGTTCGTAGTAAGCATTTGGAGGTTTTAAGTCGAGCATGCGTAGGAATTATGGTAGGAACATCCGAGGTTTGAGAGAGAAGAGCATTTAAAGTTAGGGAACAAAATCAGCCTTTCTGGGAACCCGGATTTGTCTGGTCCTGGGAACCAAAATCGATCCGTTTTTGAGAAATTCAAAAATAAAAAAGGACTCGGTCCGGTGCGGTCCTAGGAACCTGGATCGATTCGATTTCTACAACCTCTTATCTTCCCTAGGTTCACCCATCTTTTTACCCAATCCCTCAATTTCCCTCCCAAATCGTCCCCTACCACTCTCCCCATCCATTTTCCCTCTAAACCCCTCCCTCCTTCCCTCCCAAACATTTTCCCTCCAAAAATAACCACCCATATCCCCTCACCAACTATAAATACACCCCCTTTTCACCCTATTCCACCACCACTCTCTCATCACTCTCTTACTTTCTCCCTCTCAATATCCCATACACCCAATTTTCCTTCAATCAACATGGCCAAATAAGCCCTTCCCCAGAAATACGACTCCGTCGATATTCTCTACGATAGCGGAGCTGCACACTGCTCCCTTCAAGAGCGCATATGGTGTGAGCGCTTCTTCAGCCCATCTCTCAAACTTCACATGGAACGAATGATTATGTGGCCCGAGATGCCCAATTCCGTCACCAATCTCTTCATGGCGAAGGGTCGGTATCATTTCCTCAATGAGCCACACGGGGCGGTGTGGGCACCCCAAGTACGAGCTTTTTATGGCTCCCTAGTCTGAACCGGGCATAACGTCTCCAAGGCGTATCTGGGTGGCATTCGCGTCCCATTCTCCTTGGACATTCTCATCCAGAAATTAGCAACTAAGGAAGTTCCAAGCCCTTTTCCCATACACATATCCCAACCACCTCCCTCCCCTTGACAAGGACATATGCATGTCCTGTATTGCTCCCGGCACACCATGGGCTACTGAGACGTTCCCGGTGGGTCGGCTAAGAGACAAAGTGCGCCTTACTTTTCAAATTGTTTGCGTAAACATACTCAAACCTCCAATGACTCGGCCATGCGCCCGCGTCAAGCAACTCTTGTTTATCACCTTTTTTACCCCAACACCCCGATCAACCTAGGCAAAACCATTTATAAAGACATACTCTTTACGGTCGTGGACCAAAAGGGTAACAAAACCTCTTGTATGCCCGGCCCATCACGTCCATCCTAGCGAACGCCAGCATTGAGCCTCCCACCGATTTTCCTTACCTTCCCAACCCTCTTGGGCAGGGCACGCGTACTAAAAGTTAGAAGTAACGGGAGATTCTATGGGCATGAAGGGAAGCTCTGGATGAATCGGATGAGGATGAGAGTGATGATGAAGAGGGTGATGATGATGAGAGCGAAGAGTAAGAGGAGGCGCGACTGCGAATATTAAGATGGGGGAAGGTGAGGAGGAGTATGATGAGCACGCCGATACAGATTTTGAGCCGGCAGGTGCAAATTTTGATAGACGCCTTTCATCGGTGGAGACGCGCTTAGACGAGTTCCTCACACAATACCAGCGCAACACCAGCATGATGCATCGCCTTCAAGCTGAGATATATCGTATGTCTATAGGTACGCCACCACCGACATACTTTTATGACCCATACGACCTGAATGCTCCCGGTAGTTCCCACCCACCGCCCCAGTGAAGCCCTTGTTTAGTGTTTTTAACGTATTGGTTGTGTTTGTGTTGTATTTCTGTTGGTTGTAACAGCCGGTTGTTGGTTTTTCCTAGCCTCTTGTAACACATGCTTGTTCTTAATATAACAATCTGCATTTTCCTAATTTGTTCGTCTTATTTCTTCGCACTTTTAATTCGCTCTTAGTTGGATTTTCGTCCATTTTACTGAGGACAATGCAAAAGTCTAAGTTGGGGGGGGGGGGGATGACAAGTGCGTATTTCTAAAACTTCATAAATTTTTAAAATGCCCTAAAAAAATTAGAAAATTTCAAAAATTTACAGAAAAATTGAAATTTTTTGAAAAAGCCACAAATATTTTTCTTCAAATTAAATGAAAATTGGAATTTAAAAGCTTAAAACATATAACAAATTTTTGTCTAAAGTTGTAAAAATTCAAATGCACAAAGCCAAAATTGACCAAAGTTGGAAATTGAGCAAAAATTGACGACTTAACGAATAAGTGTGGAGATTAACCAACCCGGTGAGAATTCGAGCCTATCACTTTTTGAGAGTATTTTAAATCAATCCAAATTAATGGTTAACTCAAAGTTCATTTTAGCGTTTTAAAAAGTCGTTGAGAATCTCAATACCTATGCTTTGAACGGTACGAAAATGTGTGAGATGTTATCTCAAAAAGCGAGCTAAATATATCTCTAAACTTAAATTAATCTCGAGACGCGTATGGTAAAGCATTTAGCAATTTGGACAATTAAGTAGGCCCTCGTTTGACACCGAAAAATATTGACAAAAAAAATGAAAAATCCGTCCCTTTTGCAATCCCAATTGAGCCTAAATTTTTTCTCCTTTCATTTGATAACCTGAAAAACCCAACCAGCCCGAAATTGTGAAAAAAATAAAAAAGTCATAATTTAAGTTCGGAAAATGTATAAAAAGGGGCAAGAAAAAATAGAAGTATGCTCAACAAAAATAACAAGAAAAGAAAAGTGTGAAAAATAGAAAAAAATACAGAAAAAGAAAAGAAAATGAGCAAAGGCCCGAAAAGGCGCTAACGGACATCATAAGGATATTTTCCAATTCCAAACATTCCGACCATTCCAATTTTACCCAAATACACCTTAAACCCAAGGAAGTCCTAACCGAGTCCATATTGCAAAATTAATTACCGCGTGGAGAGCAAAGGCATAAAAGATAATAAAAGAGATTACATTGCGTGAAAAATAGATGATGTGTCCTGTTTCCCAATAACCGTAATCCGATGAAGAGATCTTTTCACCTCAAATATTTCGTCTATCAAATGGTGTGCGTGAATTCGTGTCCATTACATTTACTCTTATATATCACGCATGCCGAGAGAAAATAGCCACATTCCGAGTGATTCATTTTGGAGTGTATCTGTGAGATTTTGAAATCAAAATGAATTTTCAGAAAGTAACGTAATGATCAATCACTAGAAATTTTCGATTTTATTTTCGGCACCGCACACACACACACTATGATTTGAGACTTATGAATATGATTTTAAGGTGACTGTTTTTTGGGGGAGTTTAAATTGTCCAATTTTTAGATATTTTGAATTTTTCTGAGTCGAAAATGAATTTTGTGGGTATATTCATTGCAAACCCTCATGAGACAACTCGTCCTACTAGGGTAACCTAGGGGTTTAAAGGTTTATTACATATGCTAAATGGAATCGTTTACCCGCGAAAGAGGTATTTTATCCCTAGTTAGAGTTTGACTATGCTTTTGATTCTTTTACATTGCTCGAGACGATCAATGTTCTAAGTTAGGGGGGTTTGATTAGGCATAAATTCTTTCGATTTATCCCTTTAATTTAGAGGCTTTTATCATCTCGGGCGATATAAAATGCGTTGATTTATCTCATATCTGTGATACTAACATCTAACAAATACCCCGAGTTTTGTATATTTCTCATAAATTTTTCAGGTATTTAATGCATGAGAGAAAAAAGAAACCAGAAGAGAAGAAAAGTCAAAAGGGCAAAAGAGTAATTTGCAGCTAGAATCCGTATGAGAACCTAAAATGAAAGTTGAAGACCTCGAGTCTACAAGCACGTAGGAAGAAACGGCGTCCAAATCTGAGTTCCGGAGAAAAAGTTATGAGCCTTGAAAGATGAGAGAAAATCATTAGAAACTGATGAGAAAATAAAGAGAAATGGACCTAAGGACCAGAACCGATCCGGATCTCATTATAAACGAACCAATTCGGCCCCTTGAAGTCCACTATATAAGATTTGTGAAGTGGATCGATTCGGGTTCCATAAAAAATGAACTGGTTCGGGCTCTTAAACTCATTGTATACCTTGCGTGAAGCGGATCGATCCGATATAACAAAGAAATGAACCGGTCCGGTATACACCGGACCGAACCGAAATATCAGGTCGGACCGGTCCGAAGGTTAAATTATGTAATTATCCTATTTTCTAGCTAGAGTCTTGCATGGCTATAACTCTTTTAATTTCGTAGGTTATTTATTCAAAACGAATCCCTTAACATGGGAGAACTTCTTTTTATATAGTTTTAGAGAGAGAAAGTAGAGAGGAACCCTAGAATTTCACGGATTTTCAGTTGTTAATTCTCAATTACAATTTATTCAGTAAAGTTAATTTCTTTCTCTTCTCTATTATTTGATTTCAATCATTATTGCATAATTAGTTTATTCCCAATAGGTACTACATCTTTATTATTCTTTGGAAACAATTTCATCATGAGTTCAGTTGCATGCACCGTAGAAACCCTTGTTTTTGTTAATTTCACCATGCTAGGCTAGACGTTTAGGGGTTGGGATGCATGAACCCAACCCGATGTAGTTTGCATGTGTGTAAAATTAGTTCCCTGAATTAAGTAAATGATAAAATTGTATTGCGTGGTGATCACAACCGTTGGAGGAGTTTTGATCTCGTTTGCCCTAGGTAACCGGGATGCTTAAGAGTGCAACGCGCGTGTAGCTACTACGACACCTCTTTATTCTTACTTTTGATTATGTGTGATGTGGGCTAGTACCCTGATATATGTAATATAAAGACTGGATTTAATCAATTATTTAATTCATAACTAGTTTTATAGCCGATAAATGTACTAGGGTGGGGGGATTGCATTCTAGCATATTTTTCCCATTCATACTTAGTAAATCATAATTAACTTATTCTTGCATGTTTAGTTTTGTAATTAGTTTAATTAATTTTCGTTTAATTGATAGAAATTTTCTCACTTCGATCATCTTTTTCGTTTCTTATTAGAGTCAGGTTAGGATTTACCGTCTTATCGCTCGTCGTCACAAGTATTCATCCTATTTCCCTATGGATTCGACCCCATCTTATTGGGTTTATTACTTATGTGATAGGCTTGCACTTGAGCCTATATAAGCACACACTTTAGACACATTTGTGGTCGCGTCAGTGGACCCCGTTCATATTGTTATTAATTGTTATTCTTTCAAAGCCAATCGAAATGATCCGCGAAGCAAATATGTCACAACTCGAGGATGACACCTTGTGCATTGCTCACGTTAACCACACCACTGATGGCATAGATGGAACAAATCATCAGTCCACGACTTATTAAGATTCAACTGCACCAAAATTCAATGCAACTCCTGGTATTACTCAAGTTCGAACTGGTGGTAGCCTTTAAACTCATTTTGTACCATATAAAGAAAGGTCATGGTGTTTGTTTCTAGATTAAAGTGCACTAGTTTGAATAATTAAGCTAGTGGTAGTTTTGAGTAACTGGGTGAGTATTTACGAATATTATTTTGTAGTAGCTTTATGACCTAATTATTATTGTGCCTAAAAATTTACTAATCATTTTTTATGTAGGTACAATTGGCACGGGATATATACCAAAAAGATAATAATGGCAAGTCGTTTACTCTCGATTCGTGTTATCGGATATTCAAAACCCTCCACAAATTTCAGATTAGTCAAAGCGTTATCGGCAATTCATGTTTTCATTTTGACAGTACAGTGTCTGGCGAATCGGGAAGCCAATCTATGCCCCATGCTGAAATGTCGAGTGATGTACAATACCAGGAGGGGATCAATAGGGGGCTGCAACTGAAGGCAGAGAAAATGGAAATTCAAAAACGCGTACAAGCAACATAGGAAGAGGAAATGAAAATTCAGAAACGTGCACAAGCATCTTGTGCCTAGAAGGAGTTTCATGATTATCTTGTTCAAAACATTTTAAATAACTCCCGGTCCTACCAAACCTCGAGTTATCCCTCATCGGGTAGTTACTCTAAAATTTAAATTCCCGAGTATTATTGTATAATGGGTGGTAGTTGTGGCCATTATAATGATTACCATACCCACAACTTGTAATTTTTATTGTATTTGTAATTTAAGATATGGAAGTGTAATCTAAGATAGTAGTAACTTCTTGAATTAACAACATCATTTTCATTAATATTAGCAACACCATTTTCATTAAATTATCAACACTATTTTCACTAAAATTGCTACATTGAAACATTAAAGAACAATAAGATAGTTCTTTCATCAACAACGCCCACCCCTAAAGAACCAATCATATCCAAATGGTGTTGATTGGTTATTCAGGGGTAGACATTAAGGTCAAACATAACATCAGGAAATTCAGCATCAAAGGCGCTCACGTGTCTAGGAACTTGATATGGTGGCGGAGCGGAGCTTCTCCCCACATCATATTATGGGGAACGATTCAACAAACCACTCAGGCTTTCAATCCCAGCAGCTTGTTCATAAATAACCGTATCTCTCTCAGTTGAAAGTGCTCATGATTCATCCCTTTCTACAATAACATGGTGATATTCATAACTGCTTGTCAAACACTCTCCTAAGGCCACTGCTTGTACAAACCTACTTTAGTCAGCATATTCAATGGTAATCGGTAGCAACTCGGTATTTGTGAACTGAGAAACATCAGGGATCACCGTGGAAGGAGGTCTTGTCACATGAACATTAATAGTCTTGCCAAATAGTCTGGCCATAGGTAAATCCCAATATAGTGGTGGTCTATCTTGCGTGGAGAGGGAGGGGGGGGGGGGGGGGGGGGAGTCTGGTACACGCATGGATGGTGTAAAGAGGTCGAAGGTAATCAAATGTGATGAGGTAGTACAGATGGTCTGATGAAGTTAGAATTAATTCCTCGATAAACAGGGGCAAAACCAAACCCCTAGACACGTGCCTCCAGTAAGTATTAAAGTATGTTTATGACACAACCTTGACATTAGGCACTTCCCCATCCATAATTATATCCACGTCGTTCGAGCCGACCTATAAATATAAGGTCTGTCCTGGAGGTTGGGCGGTACATTTATCTAAGATGTCAGCTAAAGACAACAATGATCTCCCAAATAATACACCCCATAACACTTTTGTGATAACGTGTGGGCCCGTTCAACCATTGCCACTCCATTGAAACTCTAATCTTTGTATGGTTGCCAAATTATTGACCGGGGGGAATGAATTTCCAATTGACTTTGTGCAGCTGAAAGTTAAATTATATATGACATGCCGCTTGTCGTGCTTGTAAATGATGATTCCTTTGCCAATGACTAATCCGTGGCCATAAATTTGGTGTTTCCTTCTTTAATTATGGACAACTATTGCGTCTTCACTCGTATATGGAATACTACATATTACAAGAAAGTATTAGTAATGGTAATAAATATATTATGCGAGAGCTTGTAACAAAAACTAAAATCAAGAAAAATATTTTGTTATTACCACTAATATTTTGTAATAGGTTTTTCAAATATTAATTTTAGGTTGATAAATCGTAAATTGTGAAAATAGTTAATGGTTATAACTTGAAATTGGTAATTTTTCTAAAATGTGAAATTTAGATGTTTTCGGACTTATAAAAATGTGGAATCATGTAAACACGTCAATTTGGTTATAAATTAATTTTTAAAATTCAATTTAAACTATTTTAATGAAAATAAAATACTGATTTGTGCTTTGAATTATACTATGAGCCATAGATGTAAAGAAAGTTATGGATATTATCTTTCCAATGAACTTTGAATCAGGTCATTTGGACTTTTTTGGAGGGAGTAATAGTCTGTATTTAATCTTTTAGAATATTGGATTTGTGCGAATTGGGCGTCACTTCAAACACATGCCATTTTATTTGTACTTTGAATTAGACTATGAGCCATAGATATAAATAAAGATCTTAGATTTCCAATGAGCTATGAATCAGGTCATTTGGACTTTTGTGGAGGGAGTAATAGCCATTTTAGTAAAAAGTGTTTAATCTGTCAGAATATTAGATTTGTGCAATATTTGTGGTTTTTATATATTCTAATACGGTAAGGACTCTTATATTTTTACATATTTAAAAGGTGCACGTGGGAGGACTTTATCAAAATCATATTAACCTATTACTTAAATACTTTCTCTCCCAAAATACCTCCCCTCTTTTATAAAATTCCTAAACTAGTAGGTCCTCATAATTATACCTTTATCCCCAACAATATTAAAAATCACCTTGGCCTCTCTACAAATATCCCAACTCCCAGTTCTCATGTGAGTTTTGACACACAGGGACTCAACACTCACAACATCCATCAAGATGTTTATCTTTCGATGTCCTTGAATTTATCCTAAGCTCGCCCATTGAAGATCTCTTTAGACACACTATTATAATACCATTTACTCTTCAATAGGGTCCAGACAAAGTCCCTTGAAGTCCAGGATCCTTGGTCTTTCTTTAAACCCTAACCAGAGAATAATTGCACGCTCTTCGAGCTCAATTTGATTTTGGCCACCTCTCAAACTTGAGAGCATCTTAACATACCTTCATAGAGCTCTAAATCATTTTTCCAATGTTCCCTTATGTGCACGAATTGGACCTACGGTTTGCATTTTATGGCTAAAAAATTATTCTAACTACCTATCGATAGGACACCACACCTGCCTGCGGGATAAAGCTTTCTAAGCCACCCTATCAATAGGTAGCGCAAGGAGTATATCGGTTGGCAGTCCCCTGGGGTAGCTTAGTCTTTTGCTCCTTTAGGGTCTCCTATTTGATGAGACCCTTACTTCATTATTTAGGACGTTCAACATCGAAATTGGTGCAATAAATTTGTTCATATCACTTTCAAAACAATCCATTTCACATTCTCTTACATCGTCCTTACCTCAACATTAGCCACCACTCCACCACCACTACCTACACTCTAAAATCAACTACAAAAGTCCCCCCAAAATATAATTCAAATAGCTTTGAAGGTCTAAATCCTTTTTATTCCATTATTACCAACGGGTTTATATTTCACATACTTTGTCATTTCTAGCATATTATTATTTGAATATTGTATCTCTTACCACTAATCTCACCCTTTTATTTTATATATCTTTAAACTTATTTTTGTAAATTAAAAAACCCCAAAGAGATTTATACCATAGTTCCCAATTTAAGGTTATCTCACTTTTTATCACACTTTACACACTTTTCCATAAAAATAAGAGAGAAACTTTAGATTTGGACTATGGTTTAGATCCTAACTTATTTCCCCATGAATTACGTTGATTTTGATATTATTTTCAGCTACATAGGCATCTCATAATCACTTTTGAGATTCAAGTCCTCTTTATTAATTCTCTTTTATGTTCATAATCCATGTTGTTATTCCACTCATATACTTAGTTCATTTTTCTCATATAGTTAGTTTTTTCATGTTTATCACTTCTTAGCAGTTATGTGACAGGCGTTTTCACTTTGCAAATAGTGGCTTAATGATACACAACTCACATTTTAGTTATTTTCACCCATTTTACTTATGTAGCTAGCGTAGGTAAATTTATCATTTCTTAGCGGTTCCGTGACATGGAAGCTCACTTTTCTATACTTGTGCTATTATCCTGTCCACCGTTCACACTTTAGTTATTTTCGCACTTTTTATTTATTTTATCTCGTTACAATGACATGTTCTCGTCTTTTCCATGGAATGGATATGATGATTTCACTCCTCACACATACTTTACACACATGGCATATTGTACATTACACACTTTACACACATTAGCATACTCATTTTTACATTACACACATGGCATATTCTACACACTATATACATGTTCATACACTTTAGGTGAAGGAGAATATTGTGTTGCCCATGAGAGGCCGAAAGGGCATAATGGGTGCCTAACACCTTCATATTCTATAACGAGTTTCCGAGCCCATATGTTATTTGGTTTCACACTCTTTTATCTTATATCTTTGGAGATGGCTATTTTTTTATCTATTTTGAGTAAAATAGATCGGAGACTTTGATCTCTACACATTCACACACCTCAAATCATCAACGATGAGAAATCTCGAAAGCGGTGAGGGGAGCGGGATAACCCTAAATCTACTACACAAATATAGGTCTCGATGAAATTAGGCACTCGTATAAATTTAATACAATAATGGGTCTGGTACTTTGCATTTCAAGGCTCGAGATAAGTCCATCACTCCTGTAATACGGCTTCCCAAGTCCCATAAGGATACGAATAAAGAAGTATTGGTGCTTTTTGGGAATATATATTATAAGAGCCAAAATTATTAGGTTCTTCAAGTCTTGCATCTACTGGTACCCCTAGTAATATGTTATTCATTGTGTTTTTTTATAATTCTGTTGAACCAATTCTAACTAGACTTCATTTTGTATAGATATACATGTATACACCCAATTTTAATACTCCATATTCTTCGATAAGGCCCAAATAAAGTCTTTTTAGGCTCTGAAACCCCTATCCTCCTTCAAACCCTAATCGGAGAACAACCGCACACTCTCCGAGCCCCATTTAACTTGGTCAAGTCTCGAACCCGAGAGTATCTCAACAAACTTTCATAGATCTCTGAATCCTCTGTGGCCGAAAAATAATTACATTTACATATTGACACGACATCTCACCTGCCTGCAAGTAAGTATGAGCTTCCTTAGCCACCACGTTTGGCCACCCTGCTGGTCGTCCGACGAGCTGGATAAGGAGTATGACGACCAATATAAAAATGTAATATTGTATTGATATATAAATGACCTATATTCCCATGTCAAAACATTAAATTTATTAAGTCACATGGACTTGATTTGTTATGAGTGAGGCGCGGTCTAGTTTAGGTTAGATGAACCTTGAAGATTAAAAATTGAAGATCATGCACCGCCGCTCATTTAAAGACTTCCATTGCCATGCATTCACATTGAAGTTTAAAGACTATCCTTTTTATAGATTATGAATTAACTATGGCTAAAACACACACATGCACAAAGCAATTTTTGAAAGTGTGCGAGGATGATAAAATCAATGGAACAAGTGTTTCAAATGTTTTAAACTATCCCATAACCTTTGAAAAAATATTTTTGGGAAATGGATTATTAGGCTGCGACGGATGTCAGCGGTTCGAGTCCGCTTATCTCCAACTCTTGAACTTAGCCGATACAAAGCTATATGATAGCACCCAATTTTTTCGATTCGGCCTTATTAAAAAATGAGTTGAGAAAATATTTCTGGCCTAATCTTTTGAACGACCTTTATTTTGTGTCTGTTGCACGATCCGTTCGAATGAACCTTATTTTGTGTCCATTCGAATGGCTCACTCACGATGTCCATACTAGACAAGATTATGCGCACGACCAGATCTAACCTAGCGCACATCAGCATCAATTTTTCAAAAAATCCTATTTAAAGGCCCCTTTTCCTTCATTTTCTAAGTGTGTGAAAACCTAACAATTAAAATACATATCAGAGAGGTACCTTCTTGCTTTGTATAAAACTCTTTTCAAGTAGAAATGAATATTAACGTGCGTATGAGGCCTTTTCCAATGGGTAGGGGGTTTTCCTCGTAAATCTGTCTTGTGTGAGTTTGTAATTATTTTATACTCATATGCACACATTTGTTCACACACCACTTAGATCATAATTGAATATAATGAATTGAACGAAAATTGACTTAGGTGATTACCTTATTATGTTATTTAGTCAAATCAAAATGATAAAACTTGTATGTGCAGGCAAAAGCGGTTGAAATTAAAAATTAATCATAAGTTGTGTTCAAACTTATTCACCCCTTATAGGTTTGTTGTTGATGTCTACTTAGCACACATAGCATGCTTTCTTATGGATGCCTGGGGTTTTGCTCGGGTTTCCTATTTAAGGAAACCCTGACTTCATTATCCAAGATCTTCAACCTTGAAATCACTGCGACAACTTTCTTTATATCACTTTCGAAACATTCTCTTTCATATTCTCTTACGTAATTCTTACCTCACCATTAGACATCACTACACCATCACAACCTACACCCAAAAACTAACTTGCAAAAGTACCAAAAAATAGAATTCATGTAGCTATGAAGGTCTAAATTTTTTCATTCCATTCTAATTTTAAGATTGATTTATTTAAAATGAACTGAAATTGGACTTGTTGTGTTTGATTGATTAATTGAAAAATATTAATTAGTTAATGTTAATATTATGCGGATGAATAGTAGTATATATATATATATATATATCTTTTTAGTTAACTATTGTGTCATATTCAGCCCTTCCTTAAGTGGTTGTTGTTTGGGTGAACACAAATTGGTGGAAGGGCTTGCACATTTGTGGACACAAGGTAATTTTAGGATTTATTTATTTCAAATGAACTAAAATTTCACTTGTTATGTTTGATTAAGAGCTCTTGTATGTAATATGACCTTCGTTTCAACCTATTTGTATATGTGAATTGAATTTTGAAGACTCTTGAATGGGTTTCCATAATACAAATAGTGGATGGGAGAGAGTAATAGAGTCTTTGGTAATCACGTAAAGGGTGTTCATGAATTTGTTAAATATGCAAATAAAAATCTTAACATTGACAAGATCCCATGTCCGTACACCTGTTGTTTAAATGGTAAATTAAATTCTTTGGAAGATGCTGAGTTGCATTTGCTAAGGTAGGGTATGTTGCAAGACTATCGTGTATCGACATTCCATGGGAAAAATAATGTACCATATGTTTCGAAAGAACTACCAGTACCGGATCAGGTAATATTTACCGACTGGATGGAAGTGGTGAATGATTCGCCAGCATATCATCCTTTAACCAACCTAATTGATGATGCTTGAGGAGTACACCACCATCAAAACCACCAAGCTATGGATTCGGATAATGTGTAATATGAACATGTCAATGAAAAACTTGATGTTGAATTACCCGAATATCGGGAATACATATGGTTGAAAACCAATGCAGCTAAAAAAATTGTGATGAAGATCATTCGGCATTATATGCAATGATCGATTTGCATAATTTTAAGAGTCAGTTTGAATTGTCGGGCAACAACATAACTGAAATTCTTATGTGCACATTACCAAATAGTTATCTAACCATGAAGAAGAGCTTTAAGGGTTTGGCTTTGAAGTACAAATATATTCATGAATGCAAGTATGTTTGCATATCGTAATGTAATGAACATAAAGTGAAGGATGAGTGTCTTGTATGCAATGAGCCAAGATATACGGTTTGTGAGAGTGGAAAAAACAAACCCGAAATTTTTTGCAAATGCTCGCAAGTTCCACATAAGGTATTGAAGTCATTTTCCCCCTGGCCACGGTTGAAAATATTTTTCATTAGCTGTGTATAACAGAGGCCATTAAATGGCATGCTCAGCCGATATGGGTGGGAATCTCATGCGTCATCCCATTGATTAACTCAAATGGCAACCTTCAAACACATGACACCCTAAATTAACAAAGGAACTGCGCAATGTCCACCTTAGATTATCAACCAATGGGTATAACCTTTTCGTTAATTTAAGCATTAATCCAAGTTATTGGACAGTTATTATGGGGCCTTTAAGTCTCCCTTCAACACTATGCATGAGAAAAGAGTTCACATTAATGTCATTGTTAATACCCATGCCAAAGGCTCTCAGAGATGATATTAATGTTTTACCAGTCCCTTTAACTGAAGAACTTAAAGAGTTACGGGATGAATGTATGAGGACGTTTGACGCTCATAAGGATGAAGAGTTCACACTTAAATCAATGGTGTTGTGGGTGATCCATGACTTTTTTGCTTATGGTACCTTGTCCAGTTGCAATGTTTATGGTTATTATGTATGTCCCATATGTGGGGAGGAAACTGATTCCACTTGGCTACATTATAGTGGTAAGATAAGTTATAACAGTCATCGTAGATTTTTACCGAACACTCACCCTTTTAGGAGCGACAAGTCCCACTTTTTACATCATGTTCATGAGTGTAGACGCAACCTGATCGACTTTCTATTATCAAATTGAGTGTAACACCCCGTATTTTTTAGCATCTTTAAATTACACGTGTGCACATAATTTAATTAAATTGAGAAAGTGAATTAAATAAATATTAATTAGTGAATAAAATGATTAATATTTATGTGTGAATTACATTTACTTGGATGATAAGTAAATAAAAACATGATAAATTGCATTACGTTGTAAGTGAGAAAAATCGACGAGTTCAACGGTATCTCATTCGAGGCACATGGATAGGGTGGTATTGGGAATGAGATGGAAAGTTTATGGGTGGTATTGGGAATGAGATGGAAAGTTTATATTAGATAACTCCGATGGCGATTTTGAGTGCGCCAATGATTCAGAATGGGTTGACATAGTCATAAATAGGTACCCGGGGGATTATATTTGGGTATCGTTTTTTTTACTAAACAGGACGCGTAATAAGGTATTTGGGTCATTTTATCCATAGGGTTTGACTTAATTTCGGGATTAGGAGTTCCTAGGATTATAATTAGGGAATGTGGATAGAGTGGGCATCCATCCAACCATCCAAGAGTCCAAAACTTTGAGAGAGGAGAGAAAAGAGAAGGAAAAATTAAGAAAATTGAAGAGAAGCAATTCGAAAGGGAGATTGAATCATTCCGGCATAAGAACACTGCGAGGAAAGGAAATCAAAAGGAAGAACTCAAAATTTCTTCATTTATAAGGCAAGTATTTAGCTTGCTATAATTCCTAGTGTAGTTTCAATTATTCATATAGAAATTTGGTGTAGAAAGACATAAATTTTTGGGTGGGATTAACATGTAAATGGGAATTTTGTAAATGAATTCATCAAAAAGATATTTGAATATGATTACATGATAAATCTGATGTGAATGAAATTATAAAGATGCAATCTTGGATGATTAAAATAATAATTGATGAAACCTCAAATTAGGTGTGTGTGTGTGTGTGAGAGAGATATATGTGAACATACCTACTCTAGAGATGTTATTGTTAGAGGTTGCGCGCAGTGGGAGGTCCACCATGGCTGACCAGTAAGTGTTGGATCATTTCCCAGGTCATAGGACTGTTGCATGACCATTGTATGTCTATGATCGCCTCTAAGTATGTGTTTATGATTTAGGATCGGTAGTGAGATTCCGACCTGGTGGCCTAAGAGTGATCATGACGTACCTGGAGCCTGATAGCATACTAGGGAATGTATTTGAAAGGACAGCTAGGGGATGCTATGTATATACATATAAAAAAGTGTTATATATATATATATATATATATATATATATATATATACTCGATGAACGCGTGAACATTAAATTAAATGCACCCGGGAGGATAACTCGGGGATGCTAGGTATATGTATAAATGAGTGTTATATATATATATATATGTGTGTGTGTGTGTGTGAACTTAATGAATGCGTGAACGCTAAATAATAATTAGTGTATAGTTATACTTACTATATAACAGTGCGAGTCAAATTGAGGATTACTATAACATAGCTCACGTGGTAGCCAAGTAACAAACAAAGTAAAGTGAAATGCATGTAGTGTAAATGGGCTAGTGATAGCCTATTGGACTAGGTGGAGATTAACTAGACTAGTTAGGCGGGGTAACATAACTAGGAAGTTAAAATATATGCGTTAGGTGCGCACTATAGATGAGAGGCGAGGATAATCTCATGTGAATACAACACTAGATGAACATGAATAATTTCTACTGCATATTCATTACTGCATTTTAAATACTTGCAACTATTTTCAAAATATTTTGGGCGCTGACCCATATCAAAAAAATCTTTTCCTAAACTTTTTAGGTGCTCAGGGACACCATGGTTAGCGTATTCTTCCGGTCAGACAATGCTGCAACAGCTCTAGATTTTTGTAGGATTTGAGTAGACTCTTTTATCATTTCTATCTACCTAAGATATGGCTCTACCTTTTCATATTAGGCATGTTGCCCACTGTCAGGCAGTTACATTTTAGACTCTGTTATTTTATTTCATTTATCATTTAGATGATTGTACGTGGATTTTATCGAGAGTTATTCGGTTACGTTATTTACGTATGTTACCAGGACTCATTATTGTGTTATTGTGGTGAATGTTTATATTGAGATTAAATGTTTAATTAAGCAGGATAATAAGTTTTAAAAATTAACACCGGGCTTAATATTGTAATTAATCTAGTTTTCGACAGTGATGCTAAGAATGAACCAGACTGAGATTTTTATTTTATTTTAGTAGAGGATTGGTCACCCGTTATTAAAATAAGCAGGGTGTCACAGATGGTATCAAAGCATCAGGTTCTAGTGTCCTTAGGATCTCTACGAACTTGTTACGTTTTCAGTGTTGCATTTTTTTATGTAGAGTCCTACGCTTAGGACGGTTGATTCATGTTGTGCTTTTACGTTCTTATGCTATTGTATATAGTTTAAGTGAAACATATATGAGTTCGGTTTGGTTTCAGATGCCAAGCAACAGGAGGAGGGTCACAGATGAGGAGGCTTGGTCGGAGTCAAAGGCCCCTCAAGGGACGATGATCGTAACAAAGGTCGCCACTATTATTGCACAGGTGGTTAATACCAAGATGATTGCTATAGCGCATCGATTTTCCCAGGCACAACCACAATAACCAGTGGTGCCAGTTCAGGCTCACCCATTGCCATCAGTTTGGGAGCGAGTCAGAGAGGCCTTTTGAAAGGTCCATCAGCCTGAGTTTCAGGGAAATGCGAACGTTGTAGTAGCTAGCTAATGGAAGAAGGACATCCAGGGTCATTTGCATATAGTTGAGTGAAACGACAGTCAAAAGTAAGTACGAGCTATGTTCAAGCTAGTTAGGGTAACTCTACAGTGGTGGGAGTCAGATACCATAGAAGAAGAGAGGGATTCAATGAGTATCCAAGAGTTTTATATGCAGTTCGACTGCAAGTTATTTCCATCGGTAGTTCAGACGAAGATGAGGAGGAGGTTCTTAGATGTTTCACAAGAGGGCCGAACTGTGGCCAAATATAAGGAGGAGTTCACATGCCTGGAGCATTTGGTGCCAGACAAGGTGAACACCTATGAGAATAATGGACTCATTTAGAGGATTCATCAGCACTTATTGGGAAGCCCGACAATGAAGACTTATGTTGATGTCGTTGATGCTGCAATTTTACATTGTCAAGACCATCTCTTTCATCACAAAGGGAGCAAAGAGGGTCGTAAAGTCTAGCCGATGGGGCAAGACCGGGGGCAACGATTCTAGCGAGGCACCACAATAGTAAGGTAGGCAGCATGATGAGATTCCCAACAGGGGGACTCGACTAAGAGATTTAGGTCGGGTAAAGGTAGTTACGGGTAGGGCCATTAAGGCCAGGGGAACAAACTTGAGGCCAACATGGCTATGAATATTAGGGCCAGTAAGGCTAGAGATAAGGGCCGCCTCATTCGGCTCAAGAGGGCCAGAGGTAGGCAAATTTCACAAGTAGGTGTTTCTTATGTAGGAAGAAGGGTCATATACGACATGCGTGCCCGAGCAAAACTAAGGTCGAGGTATCGGGTGCCCAACAGGGGGATTAGTTGCAGAGTTCTTAGGGCAGTTTGGGCGTGAGTATTACGTTCGTAGACCAATTGAACAACCAGTGCCATTAGCGACTGAGGGTATATTTTCTATTTATGGACACATGGGGTGAGTTTTGCGTGACACGACTGCGTCACATTCTTTTGTTAGCACTAGATTCACGCGTGAGACGAGTTTAGTGGATGTAGCATCATTTATTGTCATTATGAGTGTACATTTATCATTGGGTAGCGGGACTCTCTTTTATTCCATCTACGGGGAGCGGGTGTGGACATTGGGAGGATATTCTTTAGTGGATCTACTCATTTTAAAGAGGTATGCGTATGATATTATCTTGGGTATGGACTGGTTAACGATGGTTAGAGCGATGGTGGATGTTACGATAAGGCTATCGTGTTCACTATTCAAGGGCAAGATGTTTTACTTTTGCGATGTCTCGTCTATAGTGAGGGTCGAGCCTACATTTATATTATATTGGATAGGAGACTTTTGAGGGTGTGGTTATCTCATTATATTCGATCCCCATACGTAGGGACTTTACTGATGTGATTCAGGGGATACTGGGGTTACTACCTAGCCGGGTGATTGTTTTCGTTATCAACTTAGCGTTGTGGACTTAGTGATAGTGCGAGCATCGTATTGTATTACTCCTTTAGAGATGCCACTACACCAAATACCGAAAATGGTAACGAAAATGGGGTCACGACCCAAACCCATGGCTACATCCAAAATGAGCGTGACCAATTCCAAGACTCAATGTTGTTATGAATCGTCTTGTAGGTGGTCACGACCTATGATTGTGACTAGCTTGGGTCACGAATGTAGACTGTGACCCATCTGTGACCATTATAGCGCAAGGTTTCCCTCAAAATGTGGTCATGGATGGGATCACGGCTTATTATCATGACCAGAAATATAAATACAGACCAATATAGTCACGGATTAGGACCGTGACCATTCTTGGGAGTGAGTCACGACTTTCGACCGTGACCATGGTTTTGTTTCCATGCTGACGTCACGTCATTTGGTCACGGCTTAGGGCCGTGACCAGTGTCTTTATACTTAAAAATAGCAGAACAGATTTTCATTTCTCTCAAAAATTTCCAAACCCTTTTCCCTCCCTCTCTCTGACGATTTCGGATCTTATTCTCTCAATCTCAAACTCTATCATTATCTCAATCTCAAAGGTAATCCAAACCCTTGTTATTTATTTCATTGTGTGTGTGTATTTCTGTGTGAATTTATACGTGTGTGTTTGTGTATACATGTGTGTATTTCTGTGTGTATACGTATGTGTATTTCTCTCTGTGTGTGTGTGTATAATCTCAAACCCTTATTAATTATTTCATTGTGTGTGTGTATTTCCAAACCCTTGTTATTTATTTCATTGTGTGTGTGTATATGTGTGTGTGTTTATACGTGTGTGTATTGTGTACGTAGATGTGTATAAATTATCATTGTGTGTATTGTGCATGCATTCTAGAAAAAAATACATATATATGACTAATGTTGGTTTAAGTTTCAAACTAGGGCAAATTTTAATTTAAGATATTGTTGGTTTAATTTTCAAACTAGGGAAATTTTTAATTAAATGGATATTGTTGATTTAAGTTTGGGGCTGTAATATAAAAAAATACCTCTCCATTAAAAAAATACAGGACCATTAAAAAAATACCAAGCATAAGGGTTAATTTTAGGGATTGTTGGCTTAAATGACAAAAGTAGGTATTCAAAACATAATAAATTAACGGTTGATGATTCATTAGAGCCATTATTTATATGAATCATATCCACGCCCTCGTACATAATAACTAGTTAATGATTCATTAGAGCCATTATTTATAGGAATCACATTCACGTCCTCGTTCATTATTCTCAGGAAAAATGAGTCACGGTGATAATCGATGGCAACAAGAGTATGAAAGGTTGCAATTGTCCCGCACCCGAACCTCTTTCATTAATGATCCTCATAAAGTGGGTACTCCGATTTATTAGTATGGGAATAGGAAGATCGAACAATTTAACCACCTTGTAAACCGTGGAGTTCATTTTCAGTAATAGTACTTGTTCGATCTTATTATGTTTTCCCTGCCACAATGTTGGGATGAAGCTGTACAATATATATATATCTTACATAATACCGATAGAGGACTGACCTTGCTTACACTGTTAGAGAAGGCCGGAAAAAATATTCACCCATTATGGATAGAATTATGTACAAAGAGAATTGACGAAGATTGTGATGTCTCACGACATATGCGCGTCAAACTCGATCTTGCCAATAGGATGAAGAGGATGAGATTTCGAGTTCATGTCGCTGACATCTATGCATCCATTATAGATACGCTTTCTCCTAATTAGCCCCGTGCAAAAATTCATAGCTTTTTAAAAACAAATCCAGAATGGATGGAGATCATACACATTGAACTTTTGTTTTAGTCTTACCATGAACATGTAGATTATAATATATGGTCAAAAAATTTATTTTGCTATTTATATTTTTGTATTTAACTTTGAAATTATCCATCTATTATTATAGATACACATTTAACTTTTATTATTTTTGTAGATAATATCGGGCAGTAATGGAAGCAACGCTCCAACCAACAACCACAAGGAGAATTCTCATCACCAATTGGTGAGCAATACTCAACTCCACCAATTGTTCACTCCCCTACTCCACAAACTGTTCACTCCCCTACTCTGAGTTGTAATAGGCAAGGTACTCCCACTAATCCAACAAACATGCCCAATGCTCCATAAACTGCCGGGTCAGTTGAGGAGAAGCCCATCGGGTTCTCTTTTTTAGGAAAAACCCCATGGGGGATAAGAATCACGCTCAACAGTTTAAAGCCCAGTGTTTGTCCTTGGCAAAAATAAATGTGGGAGTGGGAGGAGCTGACAATTTGAACCTTGTAGATAAAGCTTTTAAAGATGACATCTATGAGCAACTCAGCAAACGGTTTTCATTTTCCCCCAACTCAAAAAATAAGGTGCTTTTTCAAGTTTCTAAACAACTCGGAACATATCGGAGAAACCTTAGGCAGAAGCATTTCTCTAAGGGAGCATCAAGATCTGACATTTTGGCGCTCAAATACAAAGTCCCTTCGAACGTTGAGGTGCCAGTCTCTCAATAGAATGATTTTTTGGAGAATGAGGCGAATGACTCCAAAATGCTGCAAAGGGAGAAAAATAAGCAGAATAGGGCCAAAAAATTGATGTCCATCGGCTTGGCAAAATCTTATAAAGATTTGAAGAACGAATGGACGACCGTTATAAAAGGCATCCCGGATGAAGGAAATACACCGAACAGGGCCAACTTGTACGTGCATGCTATACGAAACAAAGATAATAAATACCCTCCTCACTTGGCCAAAACTGTAGAATCAATAGAGTCTATCTGTAGTCAGTCAAATTCAATACCGATCGACGATATTGATAATGATGCCATCGTACAAACCTTTGGGAAGGACCACAGAAGGAGGACGAGAGGTTTGGGGTCGCATATGTTAAAAATAAGATTCAAACACACCGCACCTCTCATGGACGAGCTTTCTTCTATTAATAAACATTTTGCGTCCAACGATGAATGCCAATCTAGGACTGAAGGGGATATAATAGGGCTTCGAAATGATTTGGGAGGTGTGAAAGGTAAACTTGCACAGATTTTGTCCCTTTTAACCGATCGTATGCCCCTGCAGCCCTCAATGCATCCCGATTTCCCTCCACAGATGCCAGGGATTCCTCAATCTTTTCCTCGTTCTCCATTCTCCCCACACATTCCGGTTCCTCCATTAACATTCCCTTTTTCAGCACCTTAGCATGTCACAGGTCTTGGATTGTAAGGACATAAATTTCCAATTGAGTTCCTATATTGTTTTGACTTAATTCCGTGAACAAAACTGTATTTGTAATATGTCATAGGGAGAATTTTATTTTGTCACGATCCCACTTGGTCTATGACGTATTGAAGAAATTGAAGACATTGCGGCAAACCTTCAAAGAATTAATCATGTCGAAGTTTAATTGGTGTAAGTTTTATCATCTTCAAAGTTAATTTCATTCCGAGATCACTCAAGTATGAATGCGTATAATTAATTGTGCTCGGAATTATTTTATAAAAGATAAGGATGTAATTTTTATAAAGAAAAATGTTTTAAAAGTGTTTTAAAGGTTTAAACTACGTTTTATGATGATAAGCTCATAAAAGAGTTTGACATTTTTGGATCTCTCTTTGGAAGAGACGTTTTAAATAAAAAGTCAAAAAAGTCAAACTTTCGCACTGTCGTTCAAACGATATCCAATCTCGTTCGAATGAGAGGGGATGTCGCTCGAACGAGTTCCTCAAGTCGTTCGAACGACACATTTTTTGAGGCGGCGTTTAAATCCTATTTAAACAGTGTTTCATCATAGTTTCGTAGGTGTGCATTCTGGAAAATAGTTTTGCGAACCAGAACCTTGTTTGCACATGTTTTCTAAGGTTTACAAAGCATAAACACATCCTTAGAGTTTGCAAAGATCCGAGTTATCATTCTTATATGTTTAAGTGATCTTTCTGTACCAAAGTTGTTTGTTCTACACATTGAACACAAAGGGTTTTGCGGTGAAGAAAAGAAAAGGACATCTTGTTCGACATCGTAGACGAATCAAAGCCATTCGGTGGACACCGAGACATACGGGGTATCGTGGAAGACGGAATTTCTATGTGGACACTATTGAAGAACGGTTGAAGATCAGAAGGAGCGTCAAGACCTGTGGGGATCGAGTCTTAGTGTAAGGCTAATCTGTCTTTGTAAAACCATTGTTCATAGTGATTGTCTGGCTTGGGCCGTCCGAGGTTGTTTTCCCGTTTTGGTTTTTTTCCTCGTACATCTGGCGTTGTGAGTATTCTTTACTTTACTTTACTTGCTTTAATCACTAGATGCAAGTTTAGGATTAATCAAGCTAAAACTGGTTTAAAGTAAGAATTAGGTTTTCACAACTTGGTTTGGTGCTTAATTAAAAGTTGGATCTTTTTCGGAGAAAAATTGGTTTTGTTTGAAACACACAAATTGGGCACTCTACAAATTGGTATCAGAGCTAGAAAATATATTTTATTTGTTTTGTGATCCAGTGTGTTTGTTTATCTCTCCTGTGGTTTTTTTCTCTCGATGGATTCTCTAAGCTTTGACGATTTACATCGTTTGAATTTAAAGTTTGCAAAACGTATTGAATTTTTGGAAAAAGAAAATTCCGGTTTTAAAAATAAGATTGAATATTTGCAAACGTTTCAAATTCAAAGAGATATTTGTCGTGAGCACTTTAGTTCCTTGTTTAAAGAATTTAATATATTCAAATTGGGCAAAAAGGAGAGTGATGATAGAGTCCTTGTTTTAGAAAAAGAGTTAGAGAATTTAAAAAATTCTAGAGTTTGTGCCGTTGAGGAATATAATTCGATTAATGATTTTGTGGCACGAGAAAAGGCTCTTAGGGATAAGTTTGCTCACATTTAGGGGGAGCGAGATAACCTTCTAGAGGTAATTAAAAATTTAAAGAAGGAGTCCCTAAAGTTTGAGGAATCTAATCGTTTGCTTGAGTCGAAAGTTTTGAAGTTAAAAAATGATTTAAATGACTCGAGTATTGATGGTAGCGGCTTATCTTGTTCTAATGGTTTGAATGTAAAAGCCAAAACCATAGTTTGTTTTAGAGCATTGATAATACGCAAATATCGCGTATTTCATCCTCCGAACCTACGCATTTTAGCCCCCTCGGGTGCCTTAATCTCTATATTTAAGTCCGTTAACCAGACAACCTCGGTTTATATTGTTAACATGCTATATGAGGTATAATTGGGCTTTTGTAGGTATTTAGGTACTAAGTATGAAGTTCGGACGCATTCCGCTGAAGTTTCGTACGCAACCGCACGTTCAAGGGCATTTTAGTCTTTTCACAGCTTGGGTACCTGGCCTGACATCTCACAGAAGTTGTAGCCCTCCTCGCTAGCTTCGCGTGGCCGTGAACGGTACGCGATTCCGATTCATAACGAAGAAGTTACGGCGATTTCAGCGGAGGAAAAACAAAGAAAGCAAAAGAGGAGAAGAGAAGGAGAAGGGAAGAATGCAGTGTGCTGCTGCCTGGCCAAGACCTGCTTGATCGATCGATCGACCCATTTGGTCGATCGATCGACCATTCTAAATTGTCGATTTTTTGCCTTGATCGATCGATCGACCAAAGGGGTCGATCGATCGAGCCCCTGTTTTTCAGCAGATATTTTCATTTCTTTTCTTTCTTCTTTTCTTTTAATCCAACTTACTATAAATACAATTTTGTTGTAATAAACAAAGGTGAACGTTTTTAGATAGTTTTAGAAGATAGAATAGTTAGGGTTTGGGTGATTTGCTTAGTTCTTCTTCATTTCTTCTTGGATTGACACACTTTTGGGCTTGAATGTTGACTATTCATCATCCTCTCCATTAATATAGTTTGTATTTCTTCATTTCTTGCTTTCTAGTTAATTTACAAGCTTTCTAATTTAGGTTTACATGCTTTATTTACATGCTTTGATTACTTGCTTTGTAGTGTAATTTTACCGCGTTTATTTACCGCTTTCCATTTATCGCGTTTTTAACATGCTTTCTAGGTAACTTAAATTAGGTTGTGTTTGAATTGAACTCACTCGAGTTGACGCGTTGCTTTGCTTTGGTGATGGAGTTTACGGGTCTATTTCGGGTGCGTTGTCCTAGTTATTATGCCTAGGAGATTTGACGGGGCATATCATGTATGTCCCGTGCTTACGACCTTTCGCGCGTAATTTCTGGGATATTTGTTGACGCCAAAATCTTATTAGGATTTTATGATGATTTAGGGCGTGACAACCCTTGATTTAATTAACTGTCAAAACAAGACGCATTTGTAATAACTCGTCGACCCATGTAACCATTTTATACTACTTAACTCGGGTGAGGGATATTTGACGCAACCTATAGTTTTACTCGCTTTCATAATCTAGTTTCAATACCATTGCCTAGTTAATCATTTCCTTTTATGCATCTTTTCTTTTAGTTTGTAATCATCTTTTACACTTTTATTTCGGAATATTAAATCACTTAAATTCTAACAACTTGTCCCTGTGGATTCTCGATACCCGACTTACCGCTGTGCTTGCCTCGCAAGTGTAGTAGTAACTTAGGTTTTTGTATTGAGTTGGCGAAACGAAAACAACGATTAGCGTCTTTACACGCGCTACTTTTCGCGCTCAATCAAAATGGGCATCAACCACATCCGAGGGTATTAGAAAAGGTCAACCTAAAGGTTCCGTTTCTTATCGTGTTTTCACTTGTTCGCATTGTGGTAGGAAATATCACCTTAGGAGTTTTTGTTTTGATCTTAGAAAAGACCCTAGGAAGACTAAAAGTAGTGTCCCATTGGTTCCCAAAACCCATTTTGTTAGGTATACACATGTTTGGGGTTTGGAAATCCGTTTTGGAGATGCTAAATGCTTCGTTGATTGATTCTCACATGCATGCACATGCTTCATCTCTTGCTATTTCTTATGGATAGTAGCTTGCATGTTTGTCATATGCTAGTTTGCTTCATGATATATTTATTGCTAGTATTATGACATGTGTATCATTTTGTATTATAGTTTTCATTTATTTGAGTCACATTTAAAAAATACAAAAAGATTTTATTTTTGAGAAAACTTTTGAAAATCCAAAAAGATTTTGCTTTTTCTTTGAGTCAAAATATGTTTGAAAAGCCAAAAAGATTTTTGTTTTTTATTTTTGTGTTTACATGTTTGATGTGGCATATTGGTGTGCTTGGACCCCCCCATCGTTTCATTATCCATGTGGCTAGGATATTTGGTCATTATTATCGATACTTAGAATTATCTTAACCGTTGTTTATATGGGGTGGTTTCGAAGTTGATATGCATTTTGATTCGATTTTGTATATATGCCAACATTGCACACATGCACGAGTTTATATGGATGTTTGACTTCTCTTGCATATTTGAATTTGGTGAGGCGTTCTTATCTCAATCTTGTCATCTATGCGTAGGTAGACTTAAGAAGAAGTGTGCATGTAAGAACCGTTTACCGTGAGGATTTAAAATTGGTAAAAATGATAAGTGATTCACGGGAAAGGGCTGCAAGAGTTCAAAATTAGCTCGTTGTGAAAGCCACCGTTTAAAAGAGCCCAAAAGAAAATGCAATATGCTAAGAAAAGGGCCAAATTTGTTTAGTTCATTCCAAAGAAAATATGATATTATTGAGGGAGTTTGGATGGATTAAAAATTTAAACGGCTTTGCACAACTAATCCTAATGTTGAAACACTGCAATTTGACGTTATTGTTTGTAGAATCGTCAAAATTCTGGATTTGTGTGCATGTAGTATGTTTAGTTCATTAAGCTCACACTTTAATTGTCATATGGCTATGATAAAGTTTGATGATTTATAGCTATCAATTAGAGCTTCTTGATTGTTTCGATTTGTTGGAATTGTGACTGATTTGTTGTAGTTTCATGCCCATTCATTCCATATCCATGTTTGAGCACATCGGTACTATGTTTGCATGTAACTCGCATTTTAAGTTTTTATGAGTTTTTGCGTTTTGTGTTAAAAGCCTACTGTTTTAACACTGTTTTGATTCTGTCAAGCCCTTCCTGGAATTTTTTTGTAAAATTTTTTTCACTGGGCAATACTTTATAATATTTCTGGGAAATTTTGGCAGGTCGCGCGAAGTCGTTCAAATGACAACTCATCTTGCGCGAACGACATCTGTACTTCGTTCGAGCGACTTCTCATCTCGTTTGAGCGAAGTCCCTGGCTAGTTCGAACCGCAGGTTGAAAAATGGCTTCTGATTGGTTTGCAGTCCACATGTTTAATTTGATATATTTGTGGTACTGCGGGAAGCATTTTTGGACTGTTTGGTTTATATGCAGGTTCTTTTATGTTCCATATTAGTATTTTGCATATGAGTCCGTTTATCACACCTGATTAATTTGCGCTATTCTTTGTGTGATTCCTTGGTTTACTAGCTACTGATTTATCATTGCTTGATCATATTTAGTTGGTTATTTCATGATTATCTAGCATTTTTCAATTCTCAAATTGGTATCCACTTGATTCAAATTGGTTTCATATTCTCATGCTAGATATTTCATATTGGTTTATCTTTTCACCGGATTGTCTATTCGAGACAAAGAGGGGGAGAGATGTATGTGATGTAGGGGGAGATTTGTTGAGCGCTTCTATTGATATCTGGATTTACATATTGTTTGATTATATTTGTTCAAATTGGTATCAATTAATTGCTCACATGTTTCAAATGATTTCACATGTTTAAAATGATTTGTTCTTATGAGAAATATAAATTGGTATCATTTGTTCCTCCATACTTCACTGGGTATCTGTTTGTCTGTTTCATGTGTGTAGGTATGCCTCGGCGATTCGATATTTCAAGTCTACATCACATTCAGACACTTCGTGCTTGCCGGTGCTACATATTCTAGTCCATGTCCTGTATTTTTGATTTTGGGTTTATGGGATGGGACTTAGGCGTCATACGGATTGACGGCCCGGTTAGGCATTTCACTGGTTTTATTTTGTCCCGAAACAGTCAAAGGGGGAGATTTGTAAGGACATAAATTTCCAATTGAGTCCTTGTATTGTTTTGACTTAATTCCGTGAACAAAACTGTGTTGGTAATATGTCATAGGGAGAATTTTATTTTGTCACGATCCCACTTGGTCAATGACGTATTGAAGAAATTGTATACATTGCGGCAAAGCTTCAAAGAATTAATCATGTCGAAGTTTAATTGGTGTAATTTTAATCGTCTTCAAAGTTAATTTCATTCCGAGATCACTCAGGTATGAATACGTATAATTAATGGTGCTCGAAATTATTTTATAAAAGATAAGGATGTAATTTTTATAAAGAAAAATGTTTTAAATGTTTTAAAAGTGTTTTAAAGGTTTAAACTAAGTTTTATGATGATAAGCTCGTAAAAGAGTTTGACATTTTTGGATCTCTATTTGGAAGAGACGCTTTAAATAAAAAGTCAAAAAAGTCAAACTGTCGCGCTGTCGTTCAAACGACATCCAATCTCGTTCGAACAAGATGGCATGTCGCTCGAACAAGTTCCTCAAGTCGTTCGAATGACACATTTTTCGAGGCGGCGTTTAAATCCTATTTAAATAGTGTTTTCATCATAGTTTCGTAGGTGTGCATTCTGGAAAATAGTTTTGCGAACCAGAACCTTATTTGCACATGTTTTCTAAGGTTTACAAAGCATAAACACATCCTTAGAGTTTGCAAAGATCCGAATTATCATTCTTATACGTTTAAGTGATCTTGCTGCACCAAAGTTGTTTGTTCTACACATTGAACACAAAGGGTTTTGCGGTGAAGAAAAGAGAAGGACATCTTGTTCGATATCGTTGACGAATCAAAGCCATTCGGTGGACACCGAGACATATGTGGACGCGTGTGTTGTGGACAGGTATCGTGAAAATGGAATTTCTATGTGGGCACTATTGAAGAATGGTTGAAGATCATAAGGAGCGTCAAGACCCGTGGGGATCGAGTCTTAGTGCAAGGCTAATCTGTCTTTGTAAAACCATTGCTCATAGTGATTGTCTGACTTGGGCCGGCCGAGGTTGTTTTCTCGTTTTGGGTTTTTTCCTCGTACATCCGGCGTTGTGAGTATTCTTCACTTTACTTTACTTGCTTTAATCACTAGATGCATGTTTAGGATTAATCAAGCTAAAACTGGTTTAAAGTAAGAATTGGGTTTTCACAACTTGGTTTGGTGCTTAATTAAAAGTTGGATCTTTTTCGGAGAAAAATTGGTTTTGTTTGAAACACACAAATTGGGCACTCTACATGGATCATCGTCAACAATCCACGGTGACTATGGCGAGAAATAGTATATACAGGACCTGAACGATAAATTTGTCATTGGGATCTGCACGCTCATGTCCACTATCGTAGGAACTTTAGTACATAATCGACCTTTGTAAGAGGGTGAGTGTCAGATCGTGGTTTATACAATATATGAGGGTTGAGAAACTGTTCCAGCTCACGCCGACAGTGGAGAAGGGAATTTTTTGGAAAATTATGTAGACTTTGTTACCACTTGGCTAGTTTATCGCTTGATGAAGATGTAGTAATATTTTTCTTATGTTGTAATAGTATCAGTAAATAAATTTATTTAATTTGACTTTAAGTGGTTTTGTAGTATCGTTGATTGGTGGGTTCTTGTATTTAAGTTATTGCATAGTTTGATTGATTGGTGCATTGTTGATTATATTAGTGCTTTAGTATGCAACATCATATTTATGCAACTTCATATTTATTTTATCATATTAACACAGGACTGCAATTTAAAGATTATTAAATGGATTTTCCACAATACAAATAGTGGAGGGGGGGGGGGGGGGGACTGACTGAATAGCTAATAGTTATTTAAAGGCGTTCAAGAATTTATTAGATACGCTTTTAAGAACCTTAAAAGTGAGAAGATTTCGTGTCCGTGCACCCATTGTATAAACGAAAAATATAAATCTTTAGAAAATGTTGAGTTACATTTAATAATGTGGGGAATTTGTCAAGATTATAACAAGTGGACATACCATGGAGAAAAACATGTACCTTATGTTCCCGAAGAATTACCGGTAACCGACCACATAACAGAACACCAACGAGTGGAAGTGGTAAATGATTCGCCAACACATCATCCATTGATCGACCTAATTGGCGATGCTTACGGAGTCCACCACGACCAAATCCACCAACATATGAAGACATATAGTGCGCACAATGAACAATTTGATACTGAACTTCCAGGAGACCGAGAATATATACGGTTGAAAGCCTATGCAGTTAGACCATTGTATAAAGATTGCGTTGAAGATCATTCAGTATTATATGCAATGATTGGTTTGCATAACTTGAAGAGTCAATTTATCTTGTCTGAGAACAGCGTAATCGAAATTCTTAAGTGGGTTAATGAAATTCTCCCAAAAGAGAACACGTTACCAGACAATTATCCTA
Organism: Sambucus nigra; assembly: GCA_949130495.1. NCBI lineage: Eukaryota > Viridiplantae > Streptophyta > Magnoliopsida > Dipsacales > Adoxaceae > Sambucus > Sambucus nigra. The sequence continues at coordinate 155,530,106 of OX422218.1, forward strand.
CCATGAAGAAGAGCTTGATGGGTTTGGGATTGAAATACAAATCTATTCATGCATGCAAGTATGATTGCATATTGTATCGCAACGAACACGGAGAGAAGGATGAATGTCCAGTATGCGGTGAGCCTAGATATGTCATTTGTGAGAAGGTAAATGACAAACCTACAAAATATTAAAAGGGCTCGCAAGTCCCACAAAAGGTTTTGAAGTATTTTGCACTTGGGCCGCGGTTAAAACGATTTTTTAGTGTACTGTGGATAGCGGAGGCCATGACATGGCATGCTCGATGCGAGGTGGTGGGAATATGATGCGTCATCCGGTTAATTCACTCGTCTGGAAAATTTCAAATGCACGACACCATGAATTCACAAAATAACCATGCAACATTCTTCTTGCAATCTCAACTGATGGGTTTAACCCTTTCGGTAATTTAAGTACTAGTCAAAGTTATTAGCCAGTTCTAATGGCGTCTTTAAGTCTCCCTACGATACTGTGCATGAGAAATGAGTTCACATTATTATCTTTATTGATACCTAGGCCGAAGGCTCCGGGTGATGATATTGATATATTCTTGGCCCCATTAATCGAAGAACTTAAAGAGTTGTGGGATAAAGGCATGACGACGTTCGACTCTCACAAGGGTGAAGAGTTCACACTTAAAGAAATTATAATGTGGGCGATCAACGACCTTCCTGCTTATGGGACCTTGTCCGGTTGTAATGTTCATGGTTATTATGGATGTCCCATATATGGGGAGGAAAATGAAGCCATTTGGCTACAACATAGTAGTAAAATGAGTTACACGGGTCATCATAGATTTCTGCCGAACTGTCACCCTTTCAAGAATGACAAGTCTAACTTTTATCCTATTGGTCATGAGCACCGAATATAACCTGCTCGGCTTTTTGGTCAGCAGATCGAGGATAAGGCATTGACTGCGACTGCGGGAAATAGGCACGTAGGCAAACACCATAAGTTTGTAAACCTGAAGCATAAAGTAAGGGGAAATCCTAACGACCCTACTAAAGTAAAACCATGGTCCAGGCGATCAATATTTTTTGATTTGTCGTATTGGAAAGATCATCGTGTAAGGCATGCAATTAATGTCATGCACACAGAGAATAATGTTGAAGAACATTTGATAGGAATATGTCTCGGTAGATCTCATTCCAAAGATGTAACAATCCGTGTAATTTTTGGGGTATTTTTCAAAATATAGAGGAAGAATAAATTTTGAGATAAAATTATTTTTATTGCTCAAACTTGTTGGTTATTATTTTTAAAGGCGAGAATTTCAAACGGTTTCGAAATCGGAGTTAAAACGGATTTTATTTTAATTTTATAAATTTTTATCCCTTTTAACATTTTTGGCCGAACTGCCAGTTTTTAGGCACGATCGATCGATCGATGCCTGGGGGTCGATCGATCGATCACCCCAGATTTCGTGCGCTGCAATCTGTTAAGAATTTTAGTTGGTTTCAAACTCTCATGCTTTTTACCTTATTTAAAGGGTTCGTTGGCTATTGTTTTGGAGCAACCTTTTGGCACAAAAATACTTAGATTGTGTATTTTCTTTTCCTCTCTTTTACTCAAAATAGTACCCTTTAATTTATGCTTTAAACCTTAGGTGTTTAGAGGTGTTCTTGGAGTTATTTTGAGGTTGTTCTTGGAGGAACTTTTGATGATGTTTGAGGACTGCTTTTGGTGATCTTTGGAGCAGATTTTTGATGACTTATTCCGCGTTTCTGGGCAGATTTATCGTAGTTTGAGGTATGGGGTTTTACACAATATGCTCTATAATCTCGCGAGTATTTTATTCTCGTTGTTTTCTTGTGATTATTGACTCATATTTGAATTGATAAATTCATTTGGAGACCTGGAAATATTTATTGGAATCTAATTTCGATTCATGCGGTATTATATTTGGTGTTGAGCATGTTGTCATGAGATTTTAATATGGCACTGAGGTTGGGAACCCGTCAATATTCCTTTTTCCGGATATGCTAAAAAAATGCATAGGTGCGGTATGGTGGTGAGGCCTGGCGACCCGGTTAATGTGTTATTGAGAAATTATATTGATATAATTGCTTATGAGATTCACGTTGATTTGAATATTCGTACTCGTATTGTTACGCTTTATTCACCGCTAATATTTGTTGGGCATCTTTCCTGTCGTATTGTGTACTTCCCCATATTTTCTTTTAGTGACAGGTTAGCGCGGATTTTGGGGCGCTATGGAGATTGATTTTAGCGAGGATTATTTTGGAAAGATTTTTAATACAAGATGAGAAGATTGTATTATTTTGATGTATAGAGCATTGGATATTTGTATTTTATTTTCGAGTTAGCTGTTATATGTAATTCGAGAGACTTGGTATTTATTTGAAGAATTTGAGATTAATGGATTATTTTATTGTATTGTGGGTTTTAGATGCTCTATACCTTGTTATATTATGGATTAGTTTAGTTTTATCGATAGTAGCGCTCTGTTCGCTCTTCCCGGGTGGGCGGGGTGTTACAAAAGATAGAGAGTGGGCCTGCCGAGATCTATAGGATATGAAGCTAAAGAAGAAACTCTGGTTAAAAATGATCCTACAATAGGAAGAATTTCTACCCTTCTGGCTATTTTCACTTTGACTGTGAGAAGAAGATCCTCTTAGACACGTTGTTCAACTTGAAGACTCCAACTGGTTATTCTAGTAATTTACGTAGGGTCGTTAATTACCAAGAAAATAACTTAAAACAGTGCAAGTCTCATGACTAGCATGTAATCATCCAATTAATCCCTCTGTTATTTCGGAATTGCTTCTCTGAACACAAAGATCTCCAACGAGAAATTATGCAAATTAGTTTATGTTTTACCCTAGTTTGTGCAAAAGTGGTAAATAGAAGGCACATTAGAGATGCAAAATCAACTTTAGCCGAGGCAGTTTGTGTATTAGAGAAATATTTTCCTGCATCGTTCTTCGATATCAGCATCCACTTGTTTGTGCATTTATGCGATGAAGCTTTATTATGTGGTCCCGTTCGGTATTGTTGGATGTATCCTTTTGAGCGCTTGATAAAAACCTTCAAAGATTACATAAAGAATACACGGTATATTGGAGGGTCAATTGCTGAAGAATACATAACTGTGGAATCATCGTTATATGCTAGGGAATATATGCCAGAACAAGAGGTGAGGAGGTTCAATCCTCATAGAGGAGGAGTGATTGAGGAACCTGATAAATTTGAGGACAAAGTACCGTTTGGGAACCCTAAAGAGGTGAAACTCATAAATATACAATACGAGCAAGCACCTCGTTATGTCTTCAAATTGCAAGATGAAGTCGAAGAATGGAGAGAGTGAGTATCTATTGAATTCTTCTTCTTTGATTATATGTTATTTATATTTTACGATCTAAACTCTACAATTTACCCATAGGAAGTACGAGAATGAAATTTCTCAAAATCAAAGGAGAAATTGCACGATAACAGATTTTAGGGCATCGGTATCAAAAAAGGTAAACTTCACATCTTATGTGTGCGGTTATTTATTCGCGTGTGATAAAAAAATGCCTTTATACAAATTCATTAATAAATGAACCTTCTAAAAAGAGGTGATTTCTCTTCCAGGCTTGCACGCCTAGTGATAATACGTAAATATTGCGTATTTCATCCATCGAACCTACGCATTTTAGTCCCCTCGGGTGCCTTAATCTCTATATTTAAGCCCATTATCCAGACAACCTCGGTTTATATTGTTAACATGCTATATGAGGTATAATTGGGTTTTTGTAGGTAATTAGGTACTAAGTATGGGATTCAGATGCATTCCGGTGAAGTTCCGTACGCAATCGCACATTCAAGGGCAATCCGGTCATTTCACAGCTTGGGAACCTAGCCCGACATCTACACAGAAGTTGTAACCCTCCTCGCTAGCTTCGCGTGGCCGTGAACGGTGCGCGAATCTGATTCATAACGAAGAAGTTACGGCGATTTTAGCGAAGAAAAAATGCAAGCCAAAACAGGGAAAAATGCAGTCTCCCCTGCTTGATCGATCGATCGATCAAAAGGATCGATAGATCGATCCTTCATAAATTTGCCACTATTTCAACAGTCGATCGATCGGCCAAAGGGGTCGATCGATCGATCCCCTGTTTCTGCAGATATTTTTTCCTTCTTTTCTTTTATTTCCAACTTACTATTTTAGCCAATTTTTGTGTAATATTCAGATATAGATTGATTGTTAGTTTTAGAAGACATTTTAGGTTAGGGTTTGGTTTTGAGAGCTCATCTTCTTCTCTTCTTGGATTGACAACCATTTGGTTTTGTAAGATTGAACTTTTCATTATCATCTCCCTTAATATAGTTTTGTTCTTCATTTTTCCTTGCTTTGTAAATTAGTTTCATACTTTGTTAATTAGTTTACTTGCTTTAATTCTTACTTTCCTAGTTTAATTAATATAATTTAGTTTAATTCACGTATTGTCCCTAGATAAATAGGGTTGGGATTTTGTTCCGCCATTTTCGGGCCCCGAGCTTGGAAAATTAGGTTTTATGTAAAATTGCGTTTAATTGAACCCGCGTGAATTAAAGTCGGATTATTACACATTTAACTTTCTTTATCATACAACGTTAGTGTTTAAAGCGATAATCCGAGTTTAATCCGCGTATGACCAATTTTCGGTTAAATGTTTAAACTCGCAACTTTGGCCTAAATTCCTTATTGTGGGATGTTTATGTTTTATTGATAATGCTCGATTAAATTACTTTCGAGCCAGAATCTTGATTAGTAGTTGTTTCGATCTGTATGGTTGGATGATATCTCGATCCTCGCTTTACTTTTATTTAGACTTAACTTATTCTTTTCTTTTATTTCCATTCACAGATCACCATTTTACACTTTTATTCTTGAATTAATAATTCGTTACGATCTATCAAACACTCTCTGTGGATTCGATACCCGACTTACCACTATACTCACCAGTTGAGTGCAGTTGTAGTTTAGGTTTTTGTATAGTTTAGGTGAGTCGAATATAAAACAACCGACGCGTAAGTGACTCTCGCGCCGCTGCAAAACCCAGTCTATCAAATGGCGCCGTTGCCGGGGACTGTTTGTCATAGATTGTAATTATCTTATTAGTTCGTAGTATTCTTTCTTTTGTATTTGTATTCTTTCTTTTAACCTTTTTTGCAGGACTTCTACATTTGAGCGCCTAAAAACGCTTGAATTATCCCGTTGCACATTTCTTTGTGGAATTTGTCCTCTCGAGCCTTTGTTGGGGTAAGCATGTCTTATTCTAACTTTTCTGGGAATCCTAATGATAACTCCCAAAATTCCGGTAAACCATTGACTTTTGGTCAATACTTGTAATCCCAAAAAGTTGCAACATCTAAAATGACATTGGGTGAGTATTACAAAAGTCAAAGTTTGGATTACATCAATTTTGGGCGTGATCATTTTGATTCTGGGTCGCAACATCCTTATGATAAGAATTTCGAATTCAATTGTAATCATTTTCAAAATTCTTATGTTAATGATTTGAGTGTAGTCCCGATAACAATTTCCAAACTTCCCATTTCCAAGAATCCTCTCCTCGCCTTATGACTTTCGGTGAGGGATTGCGCATGCTTGAAAATGAGAGGATTGAAAACCGTTATCGGAAAGAAAATTGTTGTTGGGAACACAAGTTGGATTTACTATTTGAATCTAACGACGACTTTTCTTCGGAGACCGCCGAAGTCGAGGACCGTTTTGAACCAAATGAGGACTTCGTTCCTACTTTGGAACAAATCATCCTTGACTTGACCCATGGTATAGTAAAGAATTAAAATAAGGATGAAAAGGGCATAGTATCCATTTGCAATGAATTCGTTTCTTCTTTGAGTTTCAAAGAAGAAAGTTTCATTGTAAACGATCCTATTTCTTTCGAAATTCAATTTTCAAGCGATGATCACTCATCGCCTGAGATTGAATTTCTTTCATCCCCATCTTTATTCTATACTGTCACACCAATTCTAGTCCCGATGAATCGGTTCAAAATTTTACAGCTCCAAACCATTTCACCGACGAGGAGTACTCGCTCGAGCCGCTTTCCATAACGGCATCTTTGCCCTCATGTGAGCCGCCTCCCATTCCAACTTTAAAATACTTGGGAGTTGATTCAATTTTTCTCGGCCCACACGTGTATTTGTCTCCCCTCCTATCCAAATCCCCCATCCTCCCTCCCAAAGTTTCGATTGGGGATGGTTCTTTTTTATCGCCTTACACATGCCTTCCGTCATTCGAACGTAATTCCTATTTTTCGGGAGGCATGCATGTTCGGGAGGGTCCACCGTTGATCCGCCAAATTCAAATTGTGTTTTGGATGGACCCTCAAAAGTTTCAACTTTTAGTATATAGATAATTAGAGTTCTAAATGTAGTTGTATATAGTTAACTTCTTAATTTTCATCTTTTCTTAATTTAGTCTGGTGTAATTAGTTAATCTCTTTTTATGTTTTTTGTGTATGCTTGGTTCTAACTCTTTTGTAGGTTCAACGGACTTGAATTTGCGGAGACTATGCGCCCTGACACACATTTGTTAAGAAAACGATCAAAAAATTCACAAAAATATTTTTTCTTTATTTTTCACACACTCATTCTCACGCATTTGCATTTGTTTTTTCTTTTTTATTTTATTTTATTATACATTTTGTCGTGAACATGCGTGTGTGTTACTCTTTGTACATATTTTTTATTTTTTGGTTATCATAGGCCTATGTATGTGCATATTTTAGCCTAAGTCTATGTAATTTTGTTTTATTTTTATTTTTATTTTTTTTATTTCATATTTTTATATAATTGTACTTATATATTTTATATATATACTTATATATATTTATCTTACTTATTCCCCCCCATATGCCCCATAATTGCAATTCCCCCCCCCCCCCCCCCCCCAAATTTAAAAACAGGAAGCAGTGTCCATTTTGCTGTTTAATCGATCGATCGACTCCCCGGGGTCAATCGATCGACCAGTATAGCAGAATCTGCTTCTTATTTTCCCCTTTCTTCTTCTTTTCTCTCTTCTCTCCTCTTAACCTAATTCATGCCCTAATATTTCCCCCACCACATTTCCTTAATTTCAACCCTTTTTCTACACTTGCAAGGTATAATTCTTCCTACTTTATTATGTATCTGTAGATTTTGGTTGATTTTTGTCATAATTTCCATGTTTTATCCATTATTTGACATATATTGAATGTGCTGGTTATATCCCTGATTTGTGTTGTTCCAATCGATTTATCTTGTGATTATTGATGTATATCCACTCATGAACACATATGTATTGTTGCATTGTTGTTTTGTTCTCGAGTGGGGCTCTTTTGTTGGTTCAAATGGCATTTTCGCACCCTCATTTCACATTGCGCACGCCAAGAGTTTGCTAAAATCCCCCAATAAGTTTTCAATCCAATTTTTGGCGCACACTTGGGTGATTTTTACTCATTGTCGTATACCGACACATTTTATCGCAATGTTGAATTTTTTCCCTCGGTTTTGCGCACTTGCACCCCCATTTCAACTTGTACACTAACTAACCATTAATTGCATTTATAATTTTTTTGTATTGTTTAATTCTTGTTTTGTAGGTTGAAATGGCACAATTGAAGAAATATGATTCCACTCTGTGCGTGCCCACCCGAGGTTTCGAGGGGTTCCGTTGCAAGAAAGAACGGGACTGGTTCCATGCATATTTTGAGACTGCTCAGAGGCCTTTGGCCTACAATTTAGCCTGGAATCTTGTTGATTTTTCGGAGGAGGCGTGTGTTCTTTTGCGGCGCCAGGGATGGAAACCTTTTCTCGCCATTAATGGCCGCATCAATGAAGAGCTGGTCAAGATTTTTTATGCGACACTAGTGGTGGTAAAAGGGGACGGGCCGACTACATACGAGGCCAGGGTTCGAGGGGTGAGGGTACCATTCCGCCGTTCTGATTTGGCTGTCTTTATGAATGTACTGAACCTCGAGGATTCTGTCAGTTTTATCGATGGGGATGCTTTTAGTATCACGACATTGATAGAGACCCTTGCACCGGGGGAAGAATGGAAAAAAATGGCCTTCCGTTCGGCTGCAATGGAGGATTACCGAGACTACTTCACTATATCAATGTACACTCCTTCATGGTGACGAGCAACTGGTCAGAGGTGTATCACAAGCACGTCGCATTTATCTACGCACTGATATATAATTTGGGTGATATTAGCTTGCCCAATATATTTTTGGATATGATGTGCACGACGGCTAAGGAGAGAGCCAGGACATTTTCCCTTCCTTTTCCTGCCCTCATCACGAGGATTTATTTATCGCACAGTTGCCCAGAATTCGACGCTGACCGCAAGAAGGACCCACTTGGGCTTCTCATAAAGAGCAATATTTCGAAGATGCTGAAACATGAGTGGGGGCAACCGGGGACCAAAAGGTAGAGGGCAGAGGTAGCTGATGAGCCCGCCGACGAGGAGGCTGAGATTAGGATGGCAGAGCAGGGGCAGAGTTCGCAGGTGCCACCCATAGATTTTGATTCCCGCTTTGAGGCATACAGGGCACTCAGGACCACCGCTGGCAGGAGACCCAGCTCAGGGTGGCTATATGGGAGTCCCGCCTGGACCAGCAGCAGGCTGAGCAGTGACAGGAGTGGTCCGAGCAGAGGCAGGCTAGAGCGCAGCACATGAACGATTATCAAATGATGCAGCGGATGATGAGAGATCTTTATTTGCAGAGGCATGATTCCGACACAATGCTACCTCCTCATTTTCAGGACCCTTCTGATCCTAGTGGTTTCGGCCACTAGGCTATTGTTGTACTGGGTCATATTTTTGTATTCTGGGGTCGGATAGTATGTTGTATTTTTTTATTTCTTTCTTTTTATTAGTTGTAATGTATTAAGTGATTTTGTATTGAACTTATGAAATGGAAATGAAAATGTAGTTTGTGGTTGTTTATTAGATTTTAATATGTGTGACCTTCCATTTTATAAAATCAAAAAGTTCACCATCAATTTATCTAGTATTTGCACTTCAGCCCCTCTATATTGTTGTGACTTGTGACATAGCTTCTTTTAACTTAATACATCGGTATATATTCTTCCTATGATTTGTACTAACTTGTTTTGCAGATTCATTTGGACTTGTACTTATGTAGATCGCTCCAAATGTGGATAATATCATTCTTTTCCTATCTTTATGTTGTGTTCTTTAATGGACGCATTGGGGACAATGCAACATTTAAGTTAGGGGGTGTGGGATATTCTATCCATTGCATGTTTAGTCCTTGAATTTGACCATAATTTAGTTATAAAACATGTTTTTGTTAAAAATTTGAAAAATTTCAAAAATATTTTCTCTCTTTTTTCTCCTTTGTTGGGCATTTTACCCCTGTTTCCCATGATAAATTTTAATAATTTCCCGATCCAACTGACAACTCAATGATGCATGTTCTCGATTTTAGAAGTTATTAGCCTTTAGTCCTTAAATCATTAATATTATGAATAACTTCATGAATTAAACTTTATCCCTTGAGCACATGCACTTTTATTGCCTTATTGATTTGGTTTAAGATTTTTATAACTCGGTAATCTTTTGTTGCATTGTATATACTTACACCGAGTGAGATTAAAGACTTATCTTCATTTGTGAGTGTATACACTATTCTTTCCTCTTTGAAAACGTTACAGTCGTTGGTAATCTCTTTATTCTTTCATTGACCGTTCTTTAATTGAGTTCATACTTGAAATGTATTACTTGAGCATGCTTTTCATATATTGTTTTGATTCGAGAATTGCGTAAACTTTTGGAAATGATCATAGGCCCTCTTTGTATTTCACCCATATGACCTTGACCTCACCTTTTATATGTTCCCTAGTCAACCAATTTGAGCCTAAATACTAGCCTTTCGTTTCATTACCAGAAATCCCATAACCAACTCCAAATTGGAGTTATATACCATACATATTACCTTACATACCCTTGTTTGGATTGTTATTTGGGATTGAATGATATTGTTGTGTATTGTGGTTGAAATTTGTGCATGAAAAGAGTGAGAAAAGAAGAAAATAGTGAAAAAAAGAAGAAAAGGAGAAAGTTGAAAACAAAAGAAAAAAATGAGAAAAAGAAGAAAAGAAAAAGAAAGAGAAACTTGTATATATTGTCTATAGTGTTTCAATAATCCTTGTTACTCTCTCGATTGTTATATCTAATGCTCATTTGGAACTTGTTTTCCAATTTTGGAATTTCCCGCTTTTCCCATTATCCCGAGTTTCATCCCCAAACACTTTGAATCCGTATATACATCCCTTTCATTTCGTACCCTAACCTAGCCTACATTACAACCATATTAAAGTCCTATGTGATCTTAAGTAGATGTAATTTAAAGGTTTAAATAGTTTTGATAATCTGTGAAAATGCATTTCGCCTCCTTTAATGTTCGGTATCTTTCACTGAGATTACAGTTTTTATTTTCTATATTACGTTCTTTCATTTGTGACATGTGCGCGGCCTAGTTTCCCTTTACATATACTCCTTATGCCCACATGTCCCGTATGTTACCTCCCTATTTCAAGTGAATTCATTTGATGAGTGTAATGCCCCTGAGGATTGACTTTTATGCATGCTTTGATATTTAGTATCCGAGTTATTTAAGTTTTTGTCAAATCATATTTTGTGTGTGCTCACTCCCCTCCCACATGTTAAAGTTTCAATTCATTGAGGTGCATTCTATAATGTTAATAACTGCGGACTTTTCATGTGAATTCGTTTGCTATGCTAATAACATGTTGAAATCTTGTTCGTATTGTTGAGTTTGTCGCATGTGATTGGGCATATTTTGAGGCAACTTTATGATGTTTGTGGGTATCATCACTGAAAACCCTCACGAGATGACACTCGTTCACTAGGGTAACATAGGGGTTTAACCGCTTATTGCATACGATAAATGAAATCGTTCGCCCTCGCGAAAGTGGCCTTATCTTTTTATTGCTTTTATACCATACTTTTGTACTATCTCCTGTTTTGGTTTACTTGTTCTTCTTGCTGCATCCTATTTCATTGCTAGGGACTAGCAATGTGTAAGTTAGGGGGTGTGATAATACGCAAATATTGCGTATTTCATTCGTCAAACCTACGCAATTTAGCCCCTTCGGGTGCCTTAATCTCTATATTTAAGCTCGTTAACCAGACAACCTCGGTTTATATTGTTAACATGCTATATGAGGTATAATTGGGCTTTTGTAGGTATTTAGGTACTAAGTATGGGATTCGGATGCATTCCGGTGAAGTTCCTTACGCAATCGCACGTTCAAGGGCAATTCGGTCATTTCACAGCTTGGGCACCTAGCCCGACATCTACACGGAAGTTGTATCCCTCCTCGCTAGCTTTGCGTGTCCGTGAACGGTGCGCGAATCGGATTCATAACGAAGAAGTTACGGCGATTTTAGCGGAGAAAAAATGCAAGCCAAAACAGGGGAAAATGCAGTCTCCCCTGCTTGATCGATCGATCGATCCTTTATAAATTTGCCGCGATTTCAACAGTCGATCGATCGACCAAAGGGGTCGATCGATCGATCCCCTATTTCTGCAGATATTTTTTCCTTCTTTTCTTTCTTCTTTTCTTTTATTTCCAACTTATTATTTAAGCCAATTTTTGTGTGATATTCAGATATAGATTGATAGTTAGTTTTAGAAGACATTTTAGGTTAGGGTTTGGTTTTGAGAGCTCATCTTCTTCTCTTTTTGGATTGACAACCATTTGGTTTTGTAAGATTGAATTTTTCATTATCATCTCCCTTAATATAGTTTTGTTCTTCATTTTTCCTTGCTTTGTAAATTAGTTTCATGCTTTGTTAATTAGTTTACTTGCTTTAATTCTTGCTTTCCTAGTTTAATTAATATAATTTAGTTTAATTCATGTATTTTCCCTAGATAAATAGGGTCGGGATTTTGTTTCGCCATTTTAAGGCCCTGAGCTCTGAAAATTAGGTTTTGTACAAAATTGCGATTAATTGAACCCGCGTGAATTAAAGTCGAATTATTACGCGTTTAACTTTCTTTGTCATGCAACGTTAGTGTTTAAAGCGATAATCCGAGTTTAATCCGCGTATGACCAATTTTCGATTAAATGTTTAATCTCGCAACTTTGACTCAAATTCCTTATTGTGGGATGTTTATACTTAATTGATAATGGTCGATTAAATTTCTTTCGAGCCGGAATCTTGATTAGTAGTTGTTTCGACCGTATGGTTGGATGATATCCCGATCCTCGCTTTACTTTTATTTAGACTTAACTTATTCTTTTCTTTTATTTCCATTCACACATCACCATTTTACACTTTTATTCTTGAATTAATAATTCGCTACAATCTATCAAACACTCTCTGTGGATTCGATACCCGACTTACCGCTATACTCACCAGTTGAGTGCAGTCGTAGTTTAGGTTTTTGTATAGTTCAGGTGAGCCAAATATAAAATGACCGGCGCGTAAGTGACTCTCGCGCCGCGGCAAAACCCAGTCTATCACCTAGCAAAAGGCTCTAATTTTCGTGCGAAAGAATTTAAGAAATTCCGCACCAACGGTTTTGATTTCATTTCATATCCATATGAGGAAAAACTTTTGACGCAAAATAACGAAATATCAATTTCTGTGTTGACCACCTGTATCGCTAGCAAAAGCGATAAAAATCCAAAGAATACGCTGCAAACCTATTATGGGATAATCCAACAAATCCTAGAACTTGATTACTTAGATTTCATAGAAACCGTATTCTATTGTGATTGGGTAAAGGTTGAGGATACTGCGAATGCTTGCAAGGTTGATCCTGACTCTAAACTTGTTATGGTAGATTTATCACAGCTGAAGAGTAAAGATCGCATAGTCTACGAGCCTTTTATTTGTGCCTTTCAGAACGTAAAGAAGGTATTCTACTCGAAGTGCATAAATGATGACAATTGGTCTATTATTGTGCATGCACCAAAGGGTATGACTACTAAAGTGGATGCATTGAAGGCTTCAAAAGAGTTCTAGTCTGCTCTTGATGACAACCCTCATTTGAGCTTACAACTTTGTCATTTGAGCTTGTAATCTTAATGAGGGTTGTCAAGCTCTTAATCTTCCTGTGAGGCCAACTTGTAATGTTGAGTTCCCTGCACCTTGAAATTAATCCCTTACAAACATTACCGCTCACTCTACTCAACAAAATCGAACTCCACCATCTAAAATCAATAATGGGAACACTTGATATAGTTGTAAAAAAACAGGGATTCACTCTTGGGAGACTACGTGGCTTCGCTGGTCCAAAGACTGTCCAGATAAAACTCCAAAGACCGTTCAGAGCACGATTCTAGTGTTGTTGTGCCATGACTGTTCAGATTTCTTACTAAACAAGCCTTTTGAGGGCGAAAACCAAAAGCACCTCCCAAACGGCCTCGTGAGAGGTGCAAACACCTCTTACGGGATCAATTTAACTTGCAGGAACCGATCGCGGGGTCACGGGACCCCCGGTTCCATAAAATTACGAAAATTTGTGAAAATGCACACTGATGCTTGAAAACGTGCCGTTAGAGGGCGCAACCCTTGGTGCCCATCAAGTGGCCCCTTTAGGGGAGCGATCACCACACACGGGACCAATGTAACTCACAAGAACCGATTACGTGGTCACGGGACACACGGTTTGAGAATATGACGATAGTTTGAGAAAATCCAGACTTAGGCTTGAAAACGTGCCGTTAGAGGGAAAACCCCTTAACGCCCCCCAAACGACCCTTTTAGGGGAGAAATCACCGCGCACGGGTCCAACGTAGCTAGTAAGTGCCGATCCTATGGTCACGGGACCCCTGGTTTGAGAGCACAACCCAAAACAGAGAATATCCACACTTAGGCTTGAAAATGTGCCGTCGGGTAGCGTAACTCCTTCGCTCCCTCAGAACCGCCTCGTGAGCAATGCCAACACCTTGCACGAGACCAACGTAGCCCTCACGAATAGGCCGCATGGTCAAAGGACCCTCGGTTTAAGACCATGGCCCAAACAGACAATATCTGCACTTAGGCTTGAAAACGTGCCGTTAGGGGGAGAAACCCTAAAAAGCACTCCCAAACGGCCCGATAAGCTGCGCCAAAACCTCGTACGAGACCAACGTAGCCCACACGAACTGACCGCGTGGTCATGGGACCCTCGATTTGAAAGCACGACCCAAAATAGAGAATATCCATAATTAGGCTTGAAAACATGCCGTCGGGGGGCAAAACCCCTTAGCGCCCCTCAAACGGCCCCGTGAGCGACGCCAACACCTCGAACGGGACCAACGTAGTCCACACGAGTCGATCGCGTGGCAAGGGACCCTCAATTTGAGAGCACGACCCAAAATAGAGAATATCCACACTTAGTTTTGAAAACGTGCCGTTGGGGACGAAATCCCTTAGCGCCCCCCAAATGGCCCTGTGAGCGGCGCCAACACCTTGCACGAGACTAACGTAGCCCACACGAACCGATCGCGTGGTCACGGGACCCTCGGTTTGATAGCACGACCTAAAATAGACAATATCAACTCTTAGGCTTGAAAACGTGCCGTCAGGGGGGGGGGGAAATCATAAAAATGCCCCCAAACGGCACCGTTAGAGGCGACAACACCTCGCGCGGGACCAACTTAGCCCGTAAGAACCGATCGCATGGTCACGAGACCCTCGGTTTGAGAGCACGACCCAAAATAGAGAATATCCACATTTAGGCTTGAAAACGTGCCGGGGGGGGGGGGGCGAAACCCCTTAGCACCCCCCAAAGGGCCTCGTGAGCGGTGCCAACACCTCGCACAGGACCAACTTACCCACTCTAACCGACCACGTGGTCACGGGACCCTCGATTTGAGAGTAGGGCCCAAAATAAATAATATCCACACTTAGGCTTGAAAACGTGCGGTCGGGGGGAGAAACCCTAAAAGCGCCCCCAAACGGCCTCTTGAGGGGCACCAACACCTTGCACAGGACCAACGTAGCCCACATGAACCGATCGTATGGTTACGGGACCCTTGGTTTGAGAGCACGATAAAAAATAGATAATATTCACACTTAGGCTTGAAAACTTGCCATCGGGTGGCGAAACAATAAAAGCACCCCCAAACGGCCCCGTGAGTGACGTCAACACCTCGTACGGGAACAACTAGCCCATACGAACTGACCATATGGTCACGGGACCTTGGGTTTGAGAGCACAGTCCATAATAGAGAATATCCACAATTAGTCTTGAAAACGTGTCGTCGGGGGTGAACCCCCTTAGCGCCTCTAAACGGCCTCGTCAGTGGCGTAAACACCTCGCACGGGATCAACGTAGCCCGTACGAACCGACCGCATGGTCACGGGACCCTCGGTTTGAGAGCACGGCCCAATATAGAGAATATCCACACTTAGGCTTAAAAATATTTCATCGGGGGGGAAAATCATTTAGCGCCTCCAAATGGTCCCATGAGCGGCTCCAACACTTTGGACGAGACCAATGTAGGCCGCACGAGCTGAACGCGTGGTCACGGGACCTCCGATTTGAGAGCACGACCCAAAATAGACAATATCCACACTTAGGCTTGAAAATGTGCCGTCGAGAACCGAAACCCTAAAAGCGCCCCTAAATGGCCTCGTGAGAGGAGACAACACCTCGTATATGACTAACATAGCCCGCACGAACCGCTCGCGTGGTCACGGGACCCTCGGTTTGAGAACACGACCCAAAGTTGGGAATATCCACACTTTTGGCTTGAAAATGTGCCATCGGGGGCGAAACCCTAAAAGCACCCCCAATCGGCCCCGTGAACTGTGCCAACACCTCGCACGGGACCAACGTAGCCTGTACGAACCAATCGCGTGGTTACGAGACCCTAGATTTGAGAGCACGACCCAAAATAGATAATATCCATACTTAGGCTTGAAAACATGCCGTCGGGGGTTGAAACCTTAAAAGCGCCACCAAACGGCCTTGTGAGCAGCACCAACAGCTCGCACGGGACCAACGCAGCCAGTACGAACCGAACGCGTGGTCACGAGACCCTCGGTTTGAGATCCTGGCCCAAAATAGAGAATATCCACACTTAGGCTTGAAAATGTGTCGTGGGGGGGGGGGGGGGGAAACCCCTTAGCGCCCCCCAAACGGTCCCGTGAGGGGGGCCAACACCTCGCACGGGACTAACGTAGCTCGCACAAACTGACCGCGTGGTCACGGGACCCTCGGTTTGAGAGCATGACCCAAAACAGAGAATATCCACACTTAGGCTTGAAAACGTGCGATCGGGGGGTGAAATCCTAAAAGCGCCCCCCCAAATGTCCCCTTGAGTGGTGCCAACACCTTGCACGGGACCACGTAGCCGACACAAACTGATTGCGTGGTCACGGGACCCTCGGTTTGAGAGAACGACCCATACTTCAGAATGCTTACACATGTGAGAACACACTATATATATGACTTACTTGAGTCTATATATAGGAGTTCCAACTAGTTTGGATATCGAGACAAAGTAGGTTTATTTTTATGAGTTGCTCTATCTCTCAAACGTTCAAGCAAGAATGAAGAAATTCATACCAAGAATCATCAAAATCATCAAAATGGAAGTTAATCTTACCTAACCAGTTTAGGACACTTACACTACCTATTATTGAGTTCTAATGTGCATATATTGTTTAAATCACTTTAACAATATTTTCAAATCATTTTAATTCCTTTATAACATTTTTAAAACATTTTAAATAATTTTTGGAATTATTAAAATTTGGTTTTAAAAAGTGTTGGGGTTAAAAGTTAGAATTCATATAATGTTTTTATTCTTTAAAAGTTGTGTTGGGTAGGATCTCAAGGCACTAGAGAATTCAGGGGCAAAATTTAGAATATATTTTACACGCGTTTGACAGCGTGTATCAATCGAACACGTGTTGGTACCTAAACATATGTTTTTGTGTTTTCTCTAAGACAAACACTTTACATTCAATCTCAGCCCTTGGTTAAACCTTATCAACGATCTGCATGTTTTTAGAGTCAATCCATGTGCAACCAGTTTTAACAATCAGTGTTAGTCATTCCCACCGTTTATATTAAACCGTTGGATCATCAGTCAACTGGTCAATGATAATCTTAACCTTTGGATTGCCTCAGAAGTTAGAGATCCTTCCTTAGCTACTATATAAACCCATGTAGTCTAGAGAGAAAAAGAGAGAGTAAAGATAAGAGAGAGAGAGAAGAAACCCTAGTCTTCAAAAGCTCAACCTCAGTGTTATCCCTTAATCCAAACACTAAAACCTTCATAGTTATATACACTAGAAAAATTAAACCTTGAGAGTTAGATCCATTTTGGGTTTCTGTGAGTTTGGTGTTGGATTTGTTAGACGTTTGAAAACCTCTTCAAGTCTTAGTTTCTCTCAGAACTCATCTCTAAGAGAATCTTGAGTTTCACTGTTGAAACTTGAGTTTTTCTAAAAGAGAAAATCACACGTTTATATTTTTATTCTCTTTTGGATCTTTTATTGTAGATCCATTCTGTTTTAAGAGATTTTGAAAAAGAAACTTCTGTATTTCAAGGTTATATCAGTTCTCTAGAACGTTTATGTTTCTTGCTTTGTATTTCACAATTTGTGAAATAAATGTGTACAAAAATAAACAGAAACACATAGGACCTTGGCTAGTTTTAAAAGCAAGGTTGTTTTTTAGATCTGATCTTGAGAATGAAGTTAAATTATATTGATTTTATGAAGATTATATTAAAAAAACTAGTTAACAAATGTACATGTAAAAGAATACGTTGGGGGCTCTAGGATCAATTTGGTCAAATCACACATTCGGAAGACTTTATTTAATGGCCTTGTTTGATCGCAAGAATCAGGTACTCTTTAATTTAAGTGAAGGAGTTATATAATTGATATGCATTATCGTTTAAATATTTTAGATGTGTGGGATAATTATTGGTTTTGTTAATACTTTGGGTTTTCGCCCTCTAATGACATGTTTTTAAACCTAATTCTAGATATTTTCAAATTATCGTCATATTCTCAAATCGAGGGTCCCTTGATCACACGATCAGTTCTTGCAAGTTACGTTGGTCCCGTGCGAGGTGTTCAAACTTCTTTAGGGGTTGTAGGGTGGGCGTTAAGGGATTTCCCCTCTAACGACACGTTTTCAAGCGTAAGTCTGGATTTTCTCAAATTATCTTCATATTATAAGACCGTGGGTCCCGTGACCACGCGATCGGTTCTTGCGAGTTACATTGGTCCTGTGCGCGGTAATCGCTCCCCTAAAGGGGGCGCTTGGGGGGCGCTAAGAGGTTTTGCCCTCTAATGGCACGTTTTCGAGAATAAGAGTGGATTTTCTCAAATTATCATCATTTTCTGGAACCAGGGGTCCCGTGACCAAGCAGTCAGTTCCTACGAGTTAAAATGATCCCGTAAGAGGTGTTTGCACCTCTCACGGGGTCGTTTGGAAGGTGCTTTTGATTTTTGCCCTCAAAAGGCATGTTTGGTAAGAAAATCTGAACAGTCATGGCACGGGAACACTAGAACTGTGCTTTGAACGACCTTTGGATTTTTGTCTGGACCGTCTTTGGACCAGAGAAGACACGTAGTCGCCCACGAGTGAATCTCTGGCTTTTTACAACTATAGCAAGGGTTCCCATTATTTATTTTAGATAGTGGTGTTCGATTTTGTTGAGTAGAGAGAGCAGTAATGTTTGTAAGGGATTAATTTCAAGGTGCAGGGAACTCAACATTAGAAGGTGGCCTCATTGGAAGATTAAGAGCTTGACAACCCTCATTTGAGCTTACAACCTTGTCATTTGAGCTTATAATCTCAATGAGGGTTGTCAAGCTCTTAATCTTTCGGTGAGGCCACCTTGTAATGTTGAGTTCCCTGCACCTTGAAATTAATCCCTTACAAACATTACCGTTCACTCTAGTCAATAAAATCGAACTCCACCATCTAAAATCAATAATGGGAACACTTGCTATAGTTGTAAAAAACTAGGGATTCACTCGTGGGAGACTACATGGCTTCGCTGGTCCAAAGACTGTCTAGACAAAACTCCAAAGACCGTTCAGATCAGGGTTCTAGTGTTCCCGTGCCATGATTGTTCAGATTTTCTTACCAAACATGCCTTTTGAGGGCGAAAACCAAAAGCACCTCCCAAACGGCCCCATGAGAGGTGCAAACACCTCTTACTGGATCAATTTAACTCGCAGGAACTGATTGCATGGTCACGGGACCCCTGGTTTCATAAAATGATGATAATTTGAGAAATCCACACTTATGCTTGGAAACGTACCGTTAGAGGGCGAAACCCCTTATCACCCCCAAGCGACCCCTTTAGGGGAACGATCATCGTGCACGGAAAAAATGTAACTCGCAGGAACGATCACGTGATCACGGGACCCACGGGTTGAGAATATGACGATAACTTGAGAAAATCCAGACTTAGGCTTGAAAACGTGCTGTTAACGGGGAAACCCCTTGACGAACCCCCAAACGGCCCTTTTAGGGGAGCGATCACCGCGCATGGGTCCAATGTAGCTAGTAGGAGCCGATCGCATGGTCACAGGACCCCTGGTTTGAGAGCACGGTCCAAAACAGAGAATATCCACACTTAGGCTTGAAAATGTGCCATCAGGGGGTGAAACCACACAGAGAATATCTTTTACACGCGTTTGACAGCGTGTATCAATCAAACACGTGTTGCACCTAAACAGATGTTTTTGTGTTTTCTCTAAGAAAAATACTTTACATTCAATCTCAGCCCTTGGTTAAACCTTATCAACGATCTGCATGTTTTTAGAGTCAATCCATGTGCAACCAGTCCCACTGTTTATATTTAACCGTTGGATTATTTGTCAACTGGTCAAAGATAATCTCAGCCTTTCGATTTCCTCAGAAGTTCGAGATCCTTCCTTAGCTACTATATAAAACTATGTAATCTCAGTCATTTAAGACTTTTTGCCATCATCCAAATAGAGAGTAGAGAGAAGAGAGATATAGATAAAACCATAATCTTCGAGCGCTCAACCTCTGAGTGTTTTCCCTTAATCCAAACACTAAAACCTTTGTAGTTTCATACACCAGAAAACCTAAACCTTGAGAGTTAGATCCATTTAGGGTTTCTGTGAGTTTGGTGTTGGATTTGTTAGACGTTTAAAGACTTATTCAAGTCTTAGTTTCTCTCAGAACTCATCTATGAGAGAATCTTGGGTTTCACTGTTGAAACTTGAGTTTTTCTAAAAGAGAAAATCGCACGTTTATATTTTTGTTTTCTTTTAGATCTTTTGTTGTATATCCATTCTGTTTTAAGAGGTTTTGAAAAAGAAACTTCTGTATTTCAAGGTTATATCAGATCTCTAGAACGTTTGTGTTTCTTGCTTTGTATTTCATGATTTATGAAATAAATGTGTAAAAAAATAAACAAAAACACATAGGACCTTGGCTAGTTTTAAAAGCAAGGTTGTTTTTCAGATCTGATCTCCAGAAAGAAGTTATTTGTCAAAATAATTTGAATCAGCATCTGCATGTCTTATAAAACCACTTGATTTATAGGATTTTGTCTGTATAAATAATTTGAGAGGGTGAGTTGCATAAATATGCATTTATTGCACATCACAAACACATTCTCACACACGAACACTTAGTTACAGTGGTTCTATTTGAGAAACGTAGAAATTGAAAGAGTTGCTGGAATCAGAAATCAAGGAAAAGGAGATTAAGGAAAAGACAAAGAAGCAATAAGGGAAGATCAGTTATAGTCAGAAAACCTTTGGAGTGGAGTAGCTCATGTAGGTATAATTCTCAACTTAGATTTAGGATTTTTGTGTGCTTGCTTAAGTGTTGTAACTCGATTCTTTATTTTAGTGGATTTTTGGTTTGTGCCATAGAGGGCACTGTGGATGTTTCCCTTGATTAAGGGTTTTACCACGTTAAATTCCTATGTTCATTACTTTTAATGTTCTTAATTTCTGTTGTGATTGGTACATCTTTTTAAACTTAGTAGATGGTTTTTAATTTCTAAAACCTTAGGTAATCATCTACCAAGTCTAGACTACATATTCAGAAAATAATTATAATTACATATTGTGTTATTATTCGAAAAGAGTTTTGTCGAAAAAGTTTATTCGGAGTTTACTCAACTTATAACAAATTGTTATTAATCTAGTAAACGGTTTTTTCTAGTGGTATTAGAGCAGGACCATCTTTTGTGATCCTGAAACTTTAGAAATTATTTTCGAAATTTCTTTCAAAAAATTCTGAATATGGAAGAAGGATGTGAGAAGTTTTGTAACCTCTCTAGAACACCACTCTTTGATGGAAACAAATTTTCATACTGGAAAGTACAAATGGTTGTGTTCATTCAAGGGACCCTTGTTGATGATGTCTGGGACATGATTGAAAGAGGGTATGAACATCCTACTAAGGCTATATCTGAAATCAATCCAATAAGGATTAAGAAACTTCTTAGGGAATTTACTAAGGAAGAGAAAAAGGCATCCCTAGATAATAACAAAGGCAAGAATACCATCTTTATGTCCATTGATGAATATGAATTTAAAATAATATCCATATGCTTGACCTCTAAAGAGGCATGGGACACTCTTGTCACTGATCACGAAGGTGATGAAAGAGTTAAGGAGGAAAAAACTCAAATGCTTGTCCAGCAATACAACAACTTGATAATGGATGACAATGAATCCTTTGACGATTTCTACATTAGGTTAACCGATATTTTCACAAAACTTCATGCAAATGGTATAACCTATAGTAAAAAGGAAATTGTTCAAAAGATTCTTAGGTCACTGCCTTCCAAATTTGACAATAAGAGATATGCCATTGAAGAAATGGACGACCCTAATATGACTCCTGAATTTCTTAGTAGTAAACTGAGGACTGTAGAATTGGAGCTAGACTTCAAGAAGCAACTGACCAGACAAAACAAGAAACCCACTAGTTCTAATGTTGTGTTTTCATCTAAAATGTATGTTCCTAAAATAAGTTCCTTGGACTTTGACCCTGACTGTGTTGATGACTGTGATTTGGATGACCTTGACAATCAAATAGCTCTTATGAGCAAGTATTTCAAAAAGATTTTAAAATTCAAAAATGCTGTAGCCTCTAAAAAAAGCAAGTCACTTTATAAAGGAAATTAAAATCGCAGACCTCATGACAGAGACAATATCAAACACTCACATGATAATAAAAGGACCTATGACAATAATCGACCTAAGACAAACCTGAAAGATGTGAAATGTCATAGATATGGTAAAATGGGACATTATTCTAGCAAATACCCAACTAATTTTAGCAATAATAACAAGGCTAATGTGTGTAAAACGTGGGACGACTCTAGTGATTCCGATGAAGATGAAACATAATTAACCCATAATGACGAGTATCGCATGTCTTTCTTTGCCAAAATTGTATATAATGATGATGATGCATGCCTACCTACTTACGAATCTGTGTTTCCTATTAATGTTGATGTTAATACTGCTCCTGTATTGTTGAAAGTAATCAAAGTGTGAGTCAAAGCGTTAATAGTGTCGATGAACTAAACGTGTGCGTTTTTCCAAAGGAACCAAGTAATGTTTTAGGGGACACTTCACACGACACACTTAGCGAATCTGATGATGGTTTGCCTTACTTACATGGTTTATACACGAAAACGGTTAAGAAGAGTGCTCGTCTTGAAAAAATGATAAAATCATTAACTGAGCGTATCAATTTACTTAACCAGACCATTAGGAAGAATACTGAAGATTATACTGCCCAGTGTATTGCCCATGAGACTGAGATTCAAGAATTTGCCTTAAAAATAAAAGATTTATCTAAGAAAAATCATGAGTTTGAACAAAAATATAAGGCAGCCTTATTGAACTAAAATAGTTTAAGCAAAAGGTCTCAAATGTGTTTAAAAAATGTCAACACTTTGAAAACCAAGCTAAATCTTATGAGGAAATTGTTGTTGGAAGCAAATTTGACTCTGAAGATAAGTCTGGCCTAGGTTTTGGAGAAATAGTGCACACCAGTAAGACGGAAGTTTCTCCTAAAAATGTTACATTTATCAAACAAGGCCAAACTTGTCAAACTGATCAAAAAGGGGAATCTAGTCTTAACTTCTCTCAAGAAAAACATGATCAATACAATCAACAGTCTAATTCAAATGGTCATGTCAAATATGTTTGCCCACCTGTTAGAGACCAAAGATAAAAACTTAAGCCCAATGACAATTGGACGACTATACCAAATAGAGCCAAATCCATCTTTAAAGACTTTAGTAATAAAGTCAAGACCAACTCCCATCAGTACTGTTCTTACTGCGACATTTTTGTCCACACTCTTGAAGAATGTTTGCAAAAAAGGATATACACACCCACCTATCTTAACTTTAACTATTCTAGAAAAGGAAGAAATACTTATGTTCTCCCTAGATAGGCCACAAACAACTCTAGCTATAAAAGGAAAAATGGAGGGTCCAAGACTAAGAAAAAGTCATTTAGAAAGACCCATCAAACCTTTTTTAAATCAAAAGGCCACAAAACGATTAAAACTCGACCTATTTGGATTAGAAAAGATGATCTATTACCCCAGCTCAAATGCAAAATTGTCATTTCTACTTTAAAGGCACAACAAACTTCAACTAGATGGTATTTAGACTCCGGGTGTTCTAAACATATGGCCGGGGATGAAACCAAATTGAAAAAAAAGACAGACTTCCTAGGAGGTAGTGTCATGTTTGGAGATGGTGTTTTATCTCAGATCATAGGTAAGGGAACATTGAGTGAGAATGGACTTCCCGATCTAAATGATGTTCTCTTAGTTAAAGGCCTCAAAACTAATCTCTTAAGTATATCTCAATTCTGTGACTCCAATCATACCATTACCTTTTAAAAAAATGATTACAAAATTATTGATGAGAAAGGAAACTATATATTGATAGGAAACAAAACTCAGGAAAACTGTTACACACTAATTCCTAAGTCTGCGTCCTGCCATGTTGCCAGATTAGAGGATTCTGACCTTTGGCACAATAGATTGGGGCATACTAATTTTGATAATCTTAGAGGATTAAGCTCCCAAGAAATAGTTAGAGGTTTACCCAAAATCCAAAACTCTTTCAATCCAGTATGTGGACCATGTCAGGAAGGGAAAATAAGTAAATCTCCTCATAAGAAAGTTAAGGATGTATTGACCCAAAACCTTTAGAACTTATCCATATGGACCTCATGGGTCCCTCAAGGACTGTTAGTTTATGTGAAAATAGTTATATCCTAATTAAGGTAGACGACTATACGCGATATACTTGGGTAGCATTTATGAAACAAGAATCAGATACCTTCGGTGAATTCTTAAAAATTCTTTTGAAAATTGAGAATGATAAGGATGCCCAAGTGTGTCGTATTAGGAGTGACAGAGGTGGAGAGTTTAAAGACTCTGGTGCTACTGAGTATTGCGTAGCCAATGGCTATAAACACGAGTTTAGTGCTCCCAAGACACCCCAACAAAATGGAATCGCTGAACGTAAGAATAGAACTTTACAAGAGATGGCTAGGGTTATGCTACACGCTAAAAGTCTTCCTAGATATTTTTGGCTAGAAGTCGTTCAAACCGCGTGTCATATCATTAATCGTGTATACCTTAGGAAAAATTCCAAACAAACCCCTTATGAACTTTAGTTCCACAAAAAGCCAAACTTTAAACATTTTAAAACCTCCGGGAGTATTTGTTATGTTTGTAAACACAGAGAATAACTTTCAAAATTTGACACCCGAGGAGAGAAAGGAATATTTCTTGGTTATTCCCAAATCGTGTTGTTAACTATCGAACCAAAACCATTATGGAATTCTTTAATATAATTATAGATGATACGAGTGTAGGGAGTAGTGCCAGTCAATCAGTTCCACAAGATGAGGATGAACCAAATTTTATAATTGAACCTCTAATAGACATTGATTTACTACCACCTGAGAATCCTTCAGTACCCACTTGGGTTTCTAAGGACTATCCTATTGACACTATAGTTGGTAATCCTTCTGAACTTGTTAGAATAAGATCCCAACTTCGAAATGTGGCATAATTTGCATGTTTTGTTTCCCTTGAGGAACCTAAAAATGTAAATGATGCCCTTTCTGACTCATTTTGGATCAATACTGACACACCCCAACCCAGTTACTTATAATTAAGTCTGAAAGTCAAAGTGAGTCAAACCATAATTAATCTAACCAAACCATAAACACGAGTTTTAATTTCAGAGTCATCATTCTAAATCCATATAACTGAAAACCTTTTTACAACATCAGAGTAGTCATACTTATACAAACTTGCTTGAAGGATAATTTAACTTAATTACATCATTTACATTTAAACAAAATCTTTATTTCTCCCATTCCTGGCTAACCCAACCCGACTTCCTAGATTTGGCAGTGACATCGCATTACCTGAAAAATGTGAACATAGGAACTATGATAAAAAATAGCCCAGTGAATGCATCACTACTAAATTACTACATGAATTTAAATGCAATAAATCATGTCCATATACTTATGTATTAACTTATCCGGCTCATTCATAATGAATGACCAACTTTTCCGAATCATGATTCACATATCCTGTCTAAATAGACAATTCTCCCCCATTCCTTGTCGAGGAGTAACCCCTTGTCATTAATAGACAAATCTCCGCCATTCCTGGTCGAGGAGTAACCCCTCATTTCGGTAAACCGAAATGAACAATTTTATATTCATAACATTATGATCACATTCGTAACAGTATAAAAATACATCATTCCAGTGAGTACACTCACCTTGGTTGACAACTATGTATTCACGTTTTCTTCTGGTGGAGCTGAACTGGGTCGATTAGACCTTACACCTGTCAATCCAACTAAATCAGTACTGAACCTCAATCATAAATATTATCCAAACATAATTATATAACTTTCCATGACTATACATCAACAATATAATTCCAATTAAGTCACATTCCATAAAACATAGGTAAAGGCAAAACAATGATATACATGTTGATAAAGTTACGAACATTCAACCGTAGGAAATACCTTATAAGGAATTTATAACCAAAGTCAAGTAAACATGAAATTATACTTCTCAATGTATATACACATGAAACATGTACTCAAAGTACTCTTTGTAAGGACGAAATACAAACATTCATTCAAGGGGTACCCAGTATGGCCTGAAATTATTGTCTTACATACTTAACCATCCTATATTCCTAAATTGTACAAATACAGGGGTCCAACCTCATCAATATGAAAACATATATGAATATACTATCCAGTATAAGTGACGGTGTAATTTTTCAAGCTTCCTAGGGCAAGTTATGACCATTTCTCTACAACACAAGAAATCTGCCCTACAAGCTCCTCTATTGTTCCTTCAACTTCCAAGAATTTTCATAATTTTTCTCCAGCATAAATTTCCATGATTTTCAACCCATTTTTATTACACATACTGAATAGTACAAAATTAAAGTTTCATAATTGTTTGACTTCATTTGCTATCTCAAAATCTTGACTAAACTCTGGGCATACCGAAATGAAGTATAAAAATAGAAACCATGTACCAACTTGAAATCATCATTACGGCCTAACCACAAGAAGATAAATTCTAATTTTCGGATATGATATGAATATATGAGTCTACTTAAATATCCAATTGGAATTTATCAATTCCAGTAAGTACAGAAAGAGATATACAAGTTTGAATACAAGGGGTTTCAATACAAAGCAATTTTAAGGGCTTCTACACTCAACTTAACATAAACTTGCATCTAACCATAAATATATATAAATGGCTGAAACTTTCGTAAACCTATGACGATTTAGATCATATAAATAAGTAATATAAGATAAATAACTATAATTGTAATTAGGATTACCTTCAGGGCTTTTTACGTAATTTCTACGGATTTTTCTACACCTTTTTCTCCTCACTTTTCCTTCCTAAACTCCCTAATTCTCTTTCCTCAAGGTGAAACCCTTTCATGGATGATTTTGGCTGAAGTATAAATCTATTTAAAGGGTATAAGGTCGGCCAAGGCTGCCTCCCAAGCCAACCAATCAAATTAAACCATTTGGTTTAATAAAAGACAAAATACCACTTAAAGGGAATGGACAGCTTTGCCCTTTGTTCGTAAATTCGGTATAACTCTTTACTCGGGAATCCATTTGATTATCCGTTTGTTGTGTTACAACCCTAACTCACATGTATACAACTATCTAGTTTTCACCTCAAGTCATTTATAATGTTATAAAGGTCAAAACTAGTCTCTAACAGGAACATTTCTACCGAAAATAACAAAATTTGTGTTTGTAAATAATTCGACCTTTCATGATTTATGAAAGTAGGATTATAATAAACATAATCAATTAACATTAGATATACTAATATCACATTATTCATATCACATAAGATAAGCATGATTTAAATATAATTCATCATAATTATATTCGGGTTGTCACAACTTCCCCCCCTTAGAAAATTTCGTCCCCGAAATTTAATATGAAGGTCACTTACCAAACAAATGGGGATACTGTTTCCTCATGCTATCCTCCATTTCCCAAGTTGCTTCTTTAACTCCATGGCTCATCCACATAACCTTAACTAAGGGAATAACTTTATTTCTCAATACTTGGTCCTTACGATCAATAATTTCCATTGGTTCCTCGATGTACGATAAGTCTTCCTTCAGTTCAATTGGTTGAGTTTTCAACTGGTGAGATGGATATGACAAATACTTACGAAGCATCGATACGTGAAACACATCATGTAACCGAGATAAATCTGGAGGTAAAGCTAATCTATAAGCCAGGGGCCCAATTCTTTCCAACACCTCATATGGTCCAATGTATCTTGGACTTAGTTTGCCCTTTTTCCCAAATCTCATAACACCTTTCCATGGTGAAATACGCAGGAATAAAAAATCTCCCTTCTAAAATTCCAATGGATGCTTCCACTTATCTGCATAAAATTTCTGCCTGCTTTGCGCTATCTTTATCCGTTCCCGAATCATTTTGATCTTTTCAGTTGTCATATCTATCAATTCAGGACCCAAAATTTTCCTTTCACCCACTTCATCCCAACACAAAGGCATTCTACATCTACTCCCATATAAAGCTTCATAAGGAGCCATACCAATAGTCGACTGATAACTATTATTATATGAAAATTCCATCAATGGCAAATGATCATCCCAACTACCTTTGAAGTCAAATACACAGGCTCGTAACATGTCTTCTAATATTTGAATCGTCCTTTCTGATTGCCCATCAGTTTTTGGATGAAACGCAGTGCTGAACTTCAAACTTGTGCCCATGGCATTCTGGAGACGAGGCCAAAACTTAGAAGTGAACGTTGGATCTCTATCTGATACTATTGACACTGGTGCCCCATGCAAACGGATAATCTCATCAATGTACATATGTTCATACTTGTCAACATTGTAGGTGGTCTTAACAGGAAGAAAATGGGCCGACTTCGTCAATCGATCTACAATCACCCAAATGGAATCATGCCCCTTTGGTGACCGGGGTAATCCTGTAACAAAGTCCATCGTTATATGCTCCCACTATCATTTCGGAATAGGCAATGACTGTAATAATCCTGCCGGCTTCTGATGCTCCGCCTTTACTTGCTGGCACACTAAACATTTAGCTACGAACTCTGCAATCTCACGTTTCATATTGTTCCACCAGTAATACTCTTTCAAATCTCTGTACATTTTGGTACCTCCCGGATGCATAGAGTAAATAGAACTATGTGCCTCTTCTAATATATCTTTCTTTAAAGGTGGATCATTAGGTACAAAAATCCTATTTTTATAACACAATGATTCATCATTCTTAATTTCAAAGTCACTCTCTTTACCATCCATGACATCTTGTTTCTTCTTCTCAAGGAATGGATCACTCGTCTGCAAATTTCGTATGCGTTCGGCCAATAAAGGTCTCACTGTGACATGTGCTAATAATCCTCCGCTTTTTGAAAACTTCAATTTAATCCCCATCGATGCCAAGTCAAGAATATTTCCAACACGGGCACACCGTATGCAACCAAGCATCCCTGATGATTTTCGACTCAAAGCATTTGCTACCACATTGGCCTTTCCAGGATGATGATGAATGATACAGTCATATTCTTTAATCAGCTCTATCCAACGCCTCTGTCTCAAGTTCAGTTCCTTCTGTGTAAACAAGTATTTCAAACTTTGATGATCTGTAAATATCTCACAAGTTTCTCCATACAAGTAATGTCTCCACAACATTAAAGAAAAAAAAAATGGCTGCTAGCTCCAAATCATGTATAGGGTAATTTTGCTCATGCGTCTTTAATTGTCTGAAAGCATATGCTATTACCTTCCCATTCTGCATAAGAACACATCCTAAACCTTGAAATGAAGCATCTGTATAGATCACAAAAGACTCATTCCCACATGGAATAGTAAGTATAGGGGCTGAAACCAACCGATTCTTTAATTCTTTAAAACTCCTCTCACATTCTTCATCCCATACAAACTTCACTTCTTTACGAGTCAATTTTGTCAGTGGTAATGCTATTGCTGAAAATCCCTTAATGAATCTGCGATAGTAACCTGCCAATCCTAGGAAACTCCTAATTTCTATCACATTCTTAGGACTTTCCCATTCAACAATTGCTTCCACTGTCTTTGGATCAACATAAATCCCATTTCCCGAGACCACGTGCCCTAAAAACACAATTTCATTCAACCAAAACTCACACTTGCTGAATTTAGCAAACGATTTCTTCTCTCTCAAAATCTGCAATACAAGTCTCAAATGTTTCTCATGTTCCTCCATGCTACGCGAATAAATCAACACATCGTCTATGAATACAATCACGAATGAATTAATGAAAGGGTGCTATACCCGGTTCATCAAATCCATAAAAACTGCCGGAGCATTAGTCAATCCAAATGGCATCACCAAAAACTCATAGTGCCCATATCGAGTCCGAAAAGCTGTTTTGGAAATATCACTATCCTTCACTTTCAGTTGGTGGTAACCCGATCTCAAATCAATCTTCGAAAATACTGTGGCCCCTTATAATTGGTCAAACAAGTCATCGATACGAGGTAGAGGGTACTTATTTTTAATGGTCACTTTATTCAACTGTCGATAATCAATACATAATCGCATTGTCCCATCTTTTTTTTTTCACAAATAACACCGGTGCTCCCCATGGCGAAACACTAGGCCGAATGAAACCTCTGCTTATCAGATCTTGTAATTTCACTTTTAATTCTTTCAACTCTGCTGGTGCCATTCTATATGGAGCAAGAGAAATTGGACCAGTACCTGGAATTAATTCAATAGAAAACTCTACTTCCCTATCGGGTGGCAATCCTGGCAATTCCCCTGGGAAGACATCAGAAAATTCTCTAACAACTGGTATATCTTCAACTTTAAGTGCTTCCTTACTAACATCAACCACATACGCTAAATACCCCGTACAACCCTTACTCAATAACTTTCTACTCTTTATTACTGAGATAAGACAATTAGGGACAACATTCCTTTCCCCTGTAAACTGGAACTCGGGTTCACCGGGAAGATGAAATCTAACTTCCTTTCGAAAACAATCAATGGAAGCATGATACGATGATAACCAATCCATCCCCAATATAATATCAAAATCTCGAATGGCCAACGGTATCAAATCAACATAGAAATCTCGTTCCCCCATTCGTAAGATATAATCTTTATAAACATGCTCAACCAGAATCACACTTTCCATTGGGGTAGAAATATATAAGGCATAATTAAGAAATGAACATGGTCTACCCAAATATGAAACAATATCTAAAGCCACAAATGAATGCGTAGATCCAGGATCAATGAGTGCATATAAATCTTTGTTCGCAATAGACAGTTTACCTATAACCACTTCAGGTGTAGCATGGGCATCTTGTAGCGTCATCGCAAACACTCTTCCTCCTTCCTACGATCCACTTGCTTGTCCTGTACCTCTTCCCCTGGTGGCACTGCCTGGAGAGGATCCTTTATGAGGCCCCACACTACTCACTGAAATCGCTCTTGATAACATCGGATAATTCTTTCTCAGATGTCCCTTCTGATGACAGTTGAAACATTCTATATTCAGTAGCTTTGGGTGATTTCTCTTTACATGACCCGATGTCCCACAAAAGAAACAAACATTTGGATCTCCCTGCGATGAAACTCTTGAACCTCTTCCACCACTTGCTTCACCCCTTTGAAAACTACTTCCCATGCCTCTACCATGCTGGAATTTCTGTCCTCCAAGTCTCGAATATTCTGTATCACTACCTTTTTGATAACTTGGATCGAATCTGCTTCTCTTTACACCTCGTTCTCGATTCCCTCTAGCTTCATTCACGTCCCTTTCTACTAACATGGATTTGTTCACCAAGGTTGAATAATTAACAGTCTCTAAAGCCGATAGCCTTGATTTAATAACTAACTCTAGTCCATCGAGAAATCGGCTGCACTTATCTTCCTCATTCCGTATAAACCTCGAAGCAAAACGAGATAAGGTTGTAAGTTTAGCTTCATATTCTCTAACTGTCATACTCCCCTGATTCAACATTATATATTCCTTCTCCTTTTGTTTTTGATACATTGGGAGAAAATATTTGTCATACAAGGCTTCAACAAAAGCATCCCATGAGATTACATTCCCACCTCCTGGAGTAATCAACAAATGTTTCGTGGCATCCCACCAGTACTTAGCTTCTCCTTTCAGCATATATGCCACCAAGGTTACCTATTGATTTTCAGGCATCCTCATTAACCCAAAGATAAGTTCAATTTCTTTAACCCATACTTCTGCCTCTGCTGGATCAACTGCTCCTTCAAATGAGGGTGGGTTCATCTTAATAAATTTCTCATGTGAAGTACTTCTTTCTTCCCGGTGTATCACCTCCTCATCCCTAGCCAATGCTTGTGCCTCCAGTTGCCTGGTCTATTTTTCTTTCATCTGTACCATAAATCTAGCTTGCTGCTCTGCCATTAGAGTCATAACACGTGCCATTTTTTGCATATCTGTCAGTTGTTCTGGCTCGGGTTCCACATTTATCTGAACAGGTTGCTCAACCTCCGCTTCTGCTGGAATATTTGAAGCCTCATCATCTAGTCTCACATTTACATTCCCTCGGTCCATTCTCTTATATCTGAAATGAATCAAAGATATAACAACATGCAGATATACATATCTTTCCTAACATAAACATTAGTATCAAATAAAATATATTTCTAACATTCACTGCCAAATCAAGGTACTTACCACTCCAAAACCTCTAAAACCTAGGCTCTGATACCAAAAGCTGACACACCCCAACCCAGTTACTTAGAATTAAGTCTGAAAGTCAAAGTGAGTCAAACCATAATTAATCTAACCAAACCATAAATACGAGTTTTAATTTCAGAGTCATCATTGTAAATCCATATAACTGAAAACCTTTTTACAACATCAGAGTAGTCATACTTATACAAACTTGCTTGAAGGATAATTTAACTTAATTAAATCATTTAAATTTAAACAAAATCTTTGTTTCTCCCATTCCTGGCTAACCCAGCCCGACTTCCTAGATTTGGCAGTGACATCGCATTACCTGAAAAATGTGAACATAGGAACCATGAGCAAAAATA
This sequence comes from Sambucus nigra, assembly GCA_949130495.1. Taxonomy (NCBI): domain Eukaryota; kingdom Viridiplantae; phylum Streptophyta; class Magnoliopsida; order Dipsacales; family Adoxaceae; genus Sambucus; species Sambucus nigra. Next base: position 155,562,773 of record OX422218.1, read on the forward strand.
GCCCAGTGAATGCATCACTACTAAATTACTGCATGAATTTAAATGCAATAAATCATGTCCATATACTTATGTATTAACTTATCCGGCTCATTCATAATGAATGACCAACTTTTCTGAATCATGATTCACATATCCTGTCTAAATAGACAATTCTCCCCCATTCCTGGTCGAGGAGTAACCCCTTGTCATTAATAGACAAATCTCCCCCATTCCTGGTCGAGGAGTAACCCCTCATTTCGGTAAACCTAAATGAACAATTTTATATTCATAACATTATGATCACATTCGTAACAGTATACAAATACATCATTCCAGTGAGTACACTCACCTTGGTTGACAACTATGTATTCACGTTTTCTTCTGGTGGAGCTGAACTGGGTTGATTAGACCTTACACCTGTCAATCCAACTAAATCAGTACTGAACCTCAATCATAAATATTATCCAAACATAATTATGTAACTTTCCATGACTATACATCAACAATATAATTCCAATTAAGTCACATTCCATAAAACATAGGTAAAGGCAAAACAATGATATACATGTTGATAAAGTTACGGACATTCAACCGTAGGAAATACCTTATAAGGAATTTATAACCAAAGTCAAGTAAACATGAAATTATACTTCTCAATGTATATACACATGAAACATGTACTCAAAGTACTCTTTGTAAGGACGAAATACAAACATTCATTCAAGGGGTACCCAGTATGGCCTGAAATTATTGTCTTACATACTCAACCATCCTATATTCCTAAATTGTACAAATACAGGGGTCCAACCTCATCAATATGAAAACATATATGAATATACTATCCAGTACAAGTGACGGTGTAATTTTTCAAGCTTCCTAGGGCAAGTTATGACCATTTCTCTACAACACAAGAAATCTGCCCTACAAGCTCCTCTATTGTTCCTTCAACTTCCAAGAATTTTCATAATTTTTCTCCAGCATAAATTTCCATGATTTTCAACCCATTTTTAGTACACATACTGAATAGTACAGAATTAAAGTTTCATAATTGTTTGACTTCATTTGCTATCTCAAAATCTTGACTAAACTCTGGGCATACCGAAATGAAGTATAAAAATAGAAACCATGTACCAACTTGAAATCATCATTACGGCCTAACCACAAGAAGATAAATTCTAATTTTTGGATATGATATGAATATATGAGTCTACTTTCATATCCAATTGGAATTTATCAATTCCAGTAAGTACAGAAAGAGATATACAAGTTTGAATACAAGGGGTTTCAATACAAAGCAATTTTAAGGGCTTCTACACTCAACTTAACATAAACTTGCATCTAACCATAAATATATATAAATGGCTGAAACTTTCGTAAACCTATGATGATTTAGATCATATAAATCAGTAATATAAGATAAATAACTATAATTGTAATTAGGATTACCTTCAGGGCTTTTTACGTAATTTCTACGGATTTTTCTACACCTTTTTCTCCTCACTTTTCCTTCCTAAACTCCCTAATTCTCTTTCCTCAAGGTGAAACCCTTTCATGGATGATTTTGGCTGAAGTATAAAGCTATTTAAAGGGTATAAGGTCGGCCAAGGCTGCCTCCCAAGCCAACCAATCAAATTAAACCATTTGGTTTAATAAAAGACAAAATACCACTTAAAGGGAATGGACAGCTTTGCCCTTTGTTCGTAAATTCGGTATAACTCTTTACTCGGGAATCCATTTGATGATCCGTTTGTTGTGTTACAACCCTAACTCACATGTATACAACTATCTAGTTTTCACCTCAAGTCATTTATAATGTTATAAAGGTCAAAACTAGTCTCTAACAGGAACATTTCTACCGAAAACAACAAAATTTGTGTTTGTAAATAATTCGACCTTTCATGATTTATGAAAATAGGATTATAATAAACATAATCAATTAACATTAGATATACTAATATCACATTATTCATATCACATAAGATAAGCATGATTTAAATATAATTCATCATAATTATATTCGGGTTGTCACAACTTCCCCCCCTTAGAAAATTTCGTCCCCGAAATTTAATATGAAGGTCACTTACCAAACAAATGGGGATACTGTTTCCTCATGCTATCCTCCATTTCCCAAGTTGCTTCTTTAACTCCATGGCTCATCCATATAACGTTAACTTAGGGAATAACTTTATTTCTCAATACTTGGTCCTTACGATCAATAATTTCCATTGGTTCCTCGATGTACGATAAGTCTTCCTTCAGTTCAATTGGTTGAGTTTTCAACTGGTGAGATGGATACGCCAAATACTTACGAAGCATCGATACGTGAAACACATCATGTAACCGAGATAAATCTGGAGGTAAAGCTAATCTATAAGCCAGGGGCCCAATTCTTTCCAACACCTCATATGGTCCAATGTATCTTGGACTTAGTTTGCCCTTTTTCCCAAATCTCATAACACCTTTTCATGGTGAAATACGCAGGAATACAAAATCTCCCTTCTGAAATTCCAATGGATGCTTCCACTTATCTGCATAAAATTTCTGCCTGCTTTGCGCTATCTTTATCCGTTCCCGAATCATTTTGATTTTTTCAGTTGTCATATCTATCAATTCAGGACCCAAAATTTTCCTTTCACCCACTTCATCCCAACACAAAGGCATTCTACATCTCCTCCCATATAAAGCTTCATAAGGAGCCATACCAATAGTCGACTGATAACTATTATTATATGAAAATTCCATCAATGGAAAATGATCATCCCAACTACCTTTGAAGTCAAATACACAGGCTCGTAACATGTCTTCTAATATTTGAATCGTCCTTTCTGATTGCCCATCAGTTTGTGGATGAAACGCAGTGCTGAACTTCAAACTTGTGCCCATGGCATTCTGGAGATGAGGCCAAAACTTAGAAGTGAACGTTGGATCTCTATCTGATACTATTGACACTGGTGCCCTATGCAAACGGATAATCTCATCAACGTACATATGTGCATACTTGTCAGCATTGTAGGTGGTCTTAACCGGAAGAAAATGGGCCGACTTCGTCAATCGATCTACAATCACCCAAATGGAATCATGCCCCTTTGGTGACCGGGGTAATCCTGTAACAAAGTCCATCGTTATATGCTCCCACTTCCATTTCGGAATAGGCAACGACTGTAATAATCCTGCCGGCTTCTGATGCTCCGCCTTTACTTGCTGGCACACTAAACATTTAGCTACGAACTCTACAATCTCACGTTTCATATTGTTCCACTAGTAATACTCTTTCAAATCTCTGTACATTTTGGTACCTCCCGAATGCATAGAGTAAATAGAACTATGTGCCTCTTCTAATATATCTTTCTTTAAAGGTGGATCATTAGGTACAAAAATCCTATTTTTATAACACAACGATTCATCATTCTTAATTTCAAAGTCACTCTCTTTACCATCCATGACATCTTGTTTCTTCTTCTCAAGGAATGGATCACTCGTCTGCAAATTTCGTATGCGTTCGGCCAATAAAGGTCTCACTGTGACATGTGCTAATAATCCTCCGCTTTTTGAAAACTTCAATTCAATCCCCATCGATGCCAAGTCAAGAATATTTCCAACACGGGCACACCGTATGCAACCAAGCATCCCTGATGATTTTCGACTCAAAGCATCTGCTACCACATTGGCCTTTCCAGGATGATGATGAATGGTACAGTCATAGTTTTTAATCAGCTCTATCCAACGCCTCTGTCTCAAGTTCAGTTCCTTCTGTGTAAACAAGTATTTCAAACTTTGATGATCTGTAAATATCTCACAAGTTTCTCCATACAAGTAATGTCTCCACAACATTAAAGAAAAAAAAATGGCTGCTAGCTCCAAATCACGTATAGGGTAATTTCGCTCATGCGTCTTTAATTGTCTGGAAGCATATGCTATTACCTTCCCATTCTGCATAAGAACACATCCTAAACCTTGAAATGAAGCATCTGTATAGATCACAAAAGACTCATTCCCACATGGAATAGTAAGTATAGGGGCTGAAACCAACCGATTCTTTAATTCTTTAAAACTCCTCTCACATTCTTCATCCCATACGAACTTCACTTCTTTACGAGTCAATTTTGTCAGTGGTAATGCTATTGCTGAAAATCCCTTAATGAATCTGCGATAGTAACCTGCCAATCCTAGGAAACTCCTAATTTCTATCACATTCTTAGGACTTTCCCATTCAACAATTGCTTCCACTTTCTTTGGATCAACATAAATCCCATTTCCCGAGACCACGTGCCCTAAAAACACAATTTCATTCAACTAAAACTCACACTTGCTGAATTTAGCAAACAATTTCTTCTCTCTTAAAATCTGCAATACAAGTCTCAAATGTTTCTCATGTTCCTCCATGCTACGCGAATAAATCAACACATTGTCTATGAATACAATCACGAATGAATCAATGAAAGGGTGGAATACCCGGTTCATCAAATCCATAAAAACTGCCGGAGCATTAGTCAATCCAAATGGCATCACCAAAAACTCATAGTGCCCATATCGAGTCCGAAAAGCTGTTTTGGAAATATCACTATCCTTCACTTTCAGTTGGTGGTAACCCGATCTCAAATCAATCTTCGAAAATACTGTGGCCCCCTATAATTGGTCAAACAAGTCATCGATACGAGGTAGAGGGTACTTATTTCTAATGGTCACTTTATTCAACTGTCGATAATCAATACATAATCGCATTGTCCCATCTTTTTTTTTCACAAATAACACCGGTGCTCCCCATGGCGAAACACTAGGCCGAATGAAACCTCTGCTTATCAGATCTTGTAATTTCACTTTTAATTCTTTCAACTCTGCTGGTTCCATTCTATATGGAGCAAGAGAAATTGGACCAGTACCTGGAATTAATTCAATAGAAAACTCTACTTCCCTATCGGGTGGCAATCCTGGCAATTCCTCTGGGAAGACATCAGAAAATTCTCTAACAACTGGTATATCTTCAACTTTAAGTGCTTCCTTACTAACATCAACCACATACGCTAAATACCCCGTACAACCCTTACTCAATAACTTTCTACTCTTTATTACTGAGATAAGACAATTAGGGACAACATTCCTTTCCCCTGTAAACTGGAACTCGGGTTCACCAGGAAGATGAAATGTAACTTCCTTTCGAAAACAATCAATGGAAGCATGATACGATGATAACCAATCCATCCCCAATATAATATCAAAATCTCGAATGGCCAAAGGTATCAAATCAACATAGAAATCTCGTTCCCCCATTCGTAAGATACAATCTTTATAAACATGCTCAACCAGAATCACACTTTCCATTGGGGTAGAAATATATAAGGCATAATTAAGAAATGAACATGGTCTACCCAAATATGAAACAATATCTAATGCCACAAATGAATGCGTAGATCCAGGATCAGTGAGTGCATATAAATCTTTGTTCGCAATAGAGAGTTTACCTGTAACCACTTCAGGTGTAGCATGGGCATCTTGTAGCGTCATCGCAAACACTCTTCCTCCTTCCTTCGATCCACTTGCTTGTCCTGTACCTCTTGCCCTGGTGGCACTGCCTGGAGAGGATCCTTTATGAGGCCCCACACTACTCACTGAAATCGCTCTTGATAACATCGGATAATTCTTTCTCAGATGTCCCTTCTAATGACAGTTGAAACATTCTATATTCAGTAGCTTTGGGAAATTTCTCTTTACATGACCCGATGTCCCACAAAAGAAACAAACATTTGGATCTCCTTGCGATGAAACTCTTGAACCTCTTCCACCACTTGCTTCACCCCTTTGAAAACTAATTCCCATGCCTCTACCATGCTGGAATTTCTGCCCTCCAAGTCTCGAATATTCCGTATCACTACCTTTTTGATAACTTGGATCGAATATGCTTCTCTTTACACCTCGTTCTCGATTCCCTCTAGCTTCATTCACGTCCCTTTCTACTAACATGGCTTTGTTCACCAAGGTTGAATAATTAACAGTCTCTAAAGCCGATAACCTTGATTTAATAATTAACTTTAGTCCATCGAGAAATCGGCTGCACTTATCTTCCTCATTCCGTATAAACCTCGAAGCAAAACGAGATAAGGTTGTAAGTTTAGCTTCATATTCTCTAACTGTCATACTCCCCTGATTCAACATGATATATTCCTTCTCCTTTTGTTTTTGATACATTGGGAGAAAATATTTGTCATACAAGGCTTCAACAAAAGCATCCCATGAGATCACATTCCCGCCTCCTGGAGTAATCAACAAATGTTTCGTGGCATCCCACCTGTACTTAGCTTCTCCTTTCAGCATATATGCCACCAAGGTTACCTATTGATTTTCAGGCATCCTCATTACCCCAAAGATAAGTTCAATTTCTTTAACCCATACTTCTGCCTCTGCTGGATCAACTGCTCCTTCAAATGAGGGTGGGTTCATCTTAATAAATTTCTCATGTGAAGTACTTCTTTCTTCCCGGTGTATCACCTCCTCAGCCCTAGCCAATGCTTGTGCCTCCAGTTGCCTGGTCTATTTTTCTTCCATCTGTACCATAAATCTAGCTTGCTGCTCTGCCATTAGAGTCATAGCACGTGCCATTTTTTGCATATCTGTCAGTTGTTCTGGCTCGGGTTCCACATTTATCTGAACAGGTTGCTCAACCTCCGCTTCTGCTGGAATATTTGAAGCCTCATCTTCTAGTCTCACATTTACATTCCCTCGGTCCATTCTCTTATATCTGAAATGAATCAAAGATATAACAACATGCAGATATACATATCTTTCCTAACATAAACATTAGTATCAAATAAAATATATTTCTAACATTCACTGCCAAATCTAGGTACTTCCCACTCCAAAACCTCTAAAACCTAGGCTCTGATACCAAAAGATGACACACCCCAACCCAGTTACTTATAATTAAGTCTGAAAGTCAAAGTGAGTCAAACCATAATTAATCTAACCAAACCATAAACACGAGTTTTAATTTCAGAGTCATCATTGTAAATCCATATAACTGAAAACCTTTTTACAACATCAGAGTAGTCATACTTATACAAACTTGCTTGAAGGATAATTTAACTTAATTACATCATTTAAATTTAAACAAAATCTTTGTTTCTCCCATTCCTGGCTAACCCAGCCCGACTTCCTAGATTTGGCAGTGACATCGCATTACCTGAAAAATGTGAACATATGAACCATGAGCAAAAATAGCCCAGTGAATGCATCACTACTAAATTACTGCATGAATTTAAATGCAATAAATCATGTCCATATACTTATGTATTAACTTATCCGGCTCATTCATAATGAATGACCAACTTTTCCGAATCATGATTCACATATCCTGTCTAAATAGACAATTCTCCCCCATTCCTGGTCGAGGAGTAACCCCTTGTCATTAATAGACAAATCTCCCCCATTCCTGGTCGAGGAGTAACCCCTCATTTCGGTAACCCTAAATGAACAATTTTATATTCATAACATTATGATCACATTCGTAACAGTATACAAATACATCATTCCAGTGAGTACACTCACCTTGGTTGACAACTATGTATTCATGTTTTCTTCTGGTGGAGCTGAACTGGGTTGATTAGACCTTACACCTGTCAATCCAACTAAATCAGTACTGAACCTCAATCATAAATATTATCCAAACATAATTATGTAACTTTCCATGACTATACATCAACAATATAATTCCAATTAAGTCACATTCCATAAAACATAGGTAAAGGCAAAACAATGATATACATGTTGATAAAGTTACGGACATTCAACCGTAGGAAATACCTTATAAGGAATTTATAACCAAAGTCAAGTAAACATGAAATTATACTTCTCAATGTATATACACATGAAACATGTACTCAAAGTACTCTTTGTAAGGACGAAATACAAACATTCATTCAAGGGGTACCCAGTATGGCCTGAAATTATTGTCTTACATACTCAACCATCCTATATTCCTAAATTGTACAAATACAGGGGTCCAACCTCATCAATATGAAAACATATATGAATATACTATCCAGTACAAGTGACGGTGTAATTTTTCAAGCTTCCTAGGGCAAGTTATGACCATTTCTCTACAACACAAGAAATCTGCCCTACAAGCTCCTCTATTGTTCCTTCAACTTCCAAGAATTTTCATAATTTTTCTCCAGCATAAATTTCCATGATTTTCAACCCATTTTTAGTACACATACTGAATAGTACAGAATTAAAGTTTCATAATTGTTTGACTTCATTTTCTATCTCAAAATCTTGACTAAACTCTGGGCATACCGAAATGAAGTATAAAAATAGAAACCATGTACCAACTTGAAATCATCATTACGGCCTAACCACAAGAAGATAAATTCTAATTTTCGGATATGATATGAATATATGAGTCTACTTTCATATCCAATTGGAATTTATCAATTCCAGTAAGTACAGAAAGAGATATGCAAGTTTGAATACAAGGGGTTTCAATACAAAGCAATTTTAAGGGCTTCTACACTCAACTTAACATAAACTTACATCTAACCATAAATATATATAAATGGCTAAAACTTTCGTAAACCTATGATGATTTAGATCATATAAATCAGTAATATAAGATAAATAACTATAATTGTAATTAGGATTACCTTCAGGGCTTTTTACGTAATTTCTACGGATTTTTCTACACCTTTTTCTCCTCACTTTTCCTTCCTAAACTCCCTAATTCTCTTTCCTCAAGGTGAAACCCTTTCATGGATGATTTTGGCGGAAGTATAAAGCTATTTAAAGGGTGTAAGGTCGGCCAAGGCTGCCTCCCAAGCCAACCAATCAAATTAAACCATTTGGTTTAATAAAAAACAAAATACCACTTAAAGGGAATGGACAACTTTGCCCTTTGTTCGTAAATTCGGTATAACTCTTTACTCGGGAATCCATTTGATGATCCATTTGTTGTGTTACAACCCTAACTCACATGTATACAACTATATAGTTTTCACCTCAAGTCATTTATAATGTTATAAAGGTCAAAACTAGTCTCTAACAGGAACATTTCTACCGAAAACAACAAAATTTGTGTTTGTAAATAATTCGACCTTTCATGATTTATGAAAGTAGGATTATAATAAACATAATCAATTAACATTAGATATACTAATATCACATTATTCATATCACATAAGATAAGCATGATTTAAATATAATTCATCATAATTATATTCGGGTTGTCACAAATACAATGCAAGAATAACTTGTCCAATTTCAGAGTCATGACATGTGTTATCTTGTTCCCAGGCCAAAAGATTCAAAGTTTATCGACACACGATGGATTTTAAAAAACAAAACAGATGAAAATGGGGAGGTCATTAGCAATAAAGCTAGGTTGGTAGCATAAGGTTACTCTCAGATAGAGGGAATTGACTTTGACGAAACTTTTGCACCTGTTACTCGTCTAGAGTCAGTTCGTCTCCTCCTTGCCATATCATGTCACCTGCAATTCAAATTATTCCAAATGGATGTTAAGTCCGAATTTTTAAATGGAATTTTGACTAAGGAGGTATACGTAGAACAACCCAAAGGGTTTGTAGATCTTTCACACCCTGACTACGTCTTTAGGCTTAAGAAAGCCTTATACGGTTTGAAACAAGCTCCTAGAGCTTGGTATGAGCGACTATTTACATTTCTTGTCTCTCTTAGATTTGTCCAAGGTGGAAACGATCAAACTTTATTCGTTAGAAATGAAGACAAACATGTGTTGATAGCACAAGTGTACGTTGACGATATAATATTTGGATCCACTTATTCTAAACAAGTTAAGAATTTTTTCGACACCATGCATGCTGAATTTCGGATGTCACTTATGGGTGAACTTCAATATTTTTTAGGTCTACAAGTAAAACAATGTAATAATGGGCTATTTATCACTCAATCCAAATATGCTACAGAACTTGTCAAAAAATTCAGATTAAAAAATGCTAAACCTTCCAGAATCCCATGAGTACTTCAACAAAACTATCTAAGGATGATAATGGGAAAAATGTTGATCCTACTCTATATCTAAGTATGATAGGGAGTCTCTTATATCTTATATCCTCTAGACCCGACATTTCCTTCGCATTCTGTGTCTGTTCTAGTTATCAAAGTAACCCTTAGTAATCTCACTTATTTTGTGTGAAAAGAATTATTAAATATGTCAAGGGTACTCTAAAATTTGGTATTTGGTACACTAAAGACACAACTAGTTCTATTGTAGGATACACTGATGCTGATTGGACAGGGTGTTCTGATGATAGAAAGAGCACGTCTTGGGCGTGTTACTATATAGGAAATAACCTAGTAGGTTGATCATGTAAGAAATAAAATTGTATTTCTCTATCTAGCGTAGAATTCGAGTACATTGCCACAGGAAGTTGTTGTTCACAACTATTATGGATTAGACAAATGCTTAGAGATTATGGTATCACCGAACACCAATTAACTATGTTTTGTGATAACTAGAGTGCGATAAATATTTTGAAAAACCCGGTATAACACTCTTGAACTAAGCATATACAAATTCGACATCACTTCATTCGTGATCTTGTAGAATCTAAAGTACTTATTATTGAATATATGAATACTGAAAAATAGCTAGCTAATCTCTTTACCAAACCATTGGATAACATATGATTTATGTATCAGCGAACAACTTTAGGTATGATAGTTCTCACATAATTTCTGTCATATTTATCATAACTTCGGTAGTCTCACGTTAATAATTGGTTTATGAAGTTTTAGGGTATGGACATCTCTCAAATGATAAAAGACGCCTCCTAACACTAGTTTATATACGAGACCCTTATTTCTGCCCTTGTTTATGATATGCTGTGTGATTGAAATCTTTTTACATATTCCTGTTTTTCTCTATTATTTTTTATCCCTTTGTATATTTGAGAAAAACTGGGGGAGAAGAACTTGAGTATTTTTGCTGCGATTTATATCTATTCCTACTCTAACTCAACTAATATGCCATTCAAGTGTTTAATCTTTTACAGGCATTCTTCAGACCTATTGTATAGCTTGTACTATTTATTAGGGTATTGGTTTGTATTGTAGTTGAGTGATGTATTTTTTTCACCTTATTTTCGGTTCTAGGATGAGAATGGGTAGTTAGAACCTTTGTACATGACAACAAGGATTTTTCATTTTTCACCCACGAGTTCAGAATACTCAAGGGAATTTTGTCTCTAATATCCAAAGGGGGATATTGAGAACACACTATATATATGACTACTTGAGTCTATATATAGTAGTTCCATCTAGTTTGGATATCGAGACAAAGTAGGTTTATTTTTATGAATTGCTCTATCTCTCAAAGGTTCAAGCAAGAATGAAGAAATCCAGACCAAGAATCATCAAAATCATCAAAAGGGAAGTTAATCTTACCTAACCACTTAAGGACACTTACACTGCATATTATTGAGTTCACATGTGCATATATTGTTTAAATCACTTTAACAATATTTTCAAATCATTTTAATTCCTTTATAACATTTTGAAAACATTTTAAATAATTTTTGGAATTATTAAAATTTGGTTTTAAAAAGTGTTGGGGTTAAAAGTTGGAATTTATATAATGTTTTTATTCTTTAAAAGTTGTGTTGGGTAGGATCTCAAAGCTCTAGATAATTTAGGGGCGAAATTTAGAATATCTTTTATACGCGTTTTACAGCCTGTATCAATCGAACACATGTTGGCACCTAAACGGATGTTTTTGTGTTTTCTCTAAGCACATACTTTACATTCAATCTTATCCCTTGGTTAAACCTTATCAACGATCTGCATGTTTTTAGAGTCAATCCATGTGCAACCAGTCCCACCGTTTATATTGAACCGTTGGATTATCGGTCAACTAGTCAAAGATAATCTCAGCCTTTGGATTGCCTCAGAAGTTCGAGATCCTTCCTTAGCTACTATATAAACCCATGTAGTCTTAGCCATTTGAGACTTTTTGCAATCGTCCAAATAGAGAGAAAAAGAGAGAGCAAAGAGACGAGAGAAAAGAGAGAGAGAAAAAACCCTAATCTTCAAAAACTCAACCTCTGAGTGTTTCCCTTAATCCAAACACCAAAACCTTCGTAGTTTCATACACCAGAAAACCTAAACCTTGAGAGTTAGATCCATTTAGGGTTTCTGTGAGTTTGGTGTTGGATTTGTTAGACGTTTGAAGACCTCTTCAAGTCTTAGTTTATCTTAGAACTCATCTCTAACAGAATCTTGAGTTTCACCGTTGAAACTTGAGTTTTTCTAAAAGAGAAAATCACACGTTTATATTTTTATTCTCTTTTGGATCTTTTTTTGTAGATCCATTCTGTTTCAAGAGATTTTGAAAAATAAACTTCTGTATTTCAAAGTATATCAGATCTCTAGAATGTTTGTGTTTCTTTCTTTGTATTTCACGATTTGTGAAATAAATGTGTAAAAAAATAAACAGAAACACATAGGACCTTGGATATTTTAAAATCAAGGTTGTTTTTTAGATCTGATCTTGAGAAAGAATTTATTTGTCAAAATAATTTGAATCAGTATCTGCATGTCATATATAACCTCTTGATTTATAGGATTTTGTCTGTATAAATAATTTGAGAGGGTGAGTTGCATAAATCTGCATTTATTGCACATCACAAACACATTCTCACAGACGAACACTGAGTCACGGTGGCTTTGTTTGAGAAACTTAGAAATTGGAAGAGTTGATGGAATCAAAAATCAAGGAAAAAGAGATAAAGGAAAAGACAAATAAGCAACAAGGGAAGATCAGTTCTAGTCAGAAAACCTTTGGAGTGGAGTAACTCATGTAGGTATAATTCTGAACTTAAATTTAGGATTTTATGCTTGCTTAAGTGTCATAACTCGATTCTTTATTTTAGTGGATTTTTGGTTTGTGCCGTAGAGGGCACTGTGGATGTTTCCCTTGATTAAGGGTTTTACCACGTTAAATTCCCGTGTTCATTACTTTGAAAATTCTTAATTTCTGTTATGATTGGTACTTCTTTTTAGAATTAGTAGATGGTTTTTAATTTCTAAAACCTAAGGTAATCAACTACAAAGTCCAGACTACATATTCAGAAAACAATTTTGAACACATCTTGTGTTATTATTCTAAAAGAGTTTTGTCCAAAAAGTTTATTCGGAGTTTACTCAACTTATAACAATTTGTTATTAATGTAGTAAACAGTTTTTTCAAGGGTTTCGTGACCGCGTGGTCACGGGACCGCCTGATTTGAGAGTACGGGACCCCCTCGAGGTCACCCAAGGAGCACTTGAAGCAATTGACAGAGTTGCCTCTCGATTCAAGGATTTTTTTTATTATGATTAAAACTGGTCACGGCCTGAAGCCGTGACAATGTTTGATTCACAGGAAGTATAGCCACAGACCAAAGCCCTGACAATATTATCTTTAAAGTAAGTGTGGTCACGACTCAAAGTCGTGACAATATCATATATATACTAACAATAGTCACGGCCTAAAGCCGTGACAAAGTTGGATCACACAGAAAATTGGTCACGACTTTGAACCGTGACCAGGTCATTTTTTACTCCCCTAGTGGTCACAGGTTTGGGCCGTGACCAGGCTTAAAAATAGGGTCAGGGCTTTGGGTCTTGACCATTTCTGTGACTATGGAAAATCCGTGACCAGGCTGTGGGTCAGGGATTTGGGCTGTGACCACCAAAATTGGTCACGTCCGATTTGGTCATGGACCAAATCCACGACCCACACTTCCTGGTCAGGGACAAAGTCCGTGACCATTAGCCCAATTTTGGTGTAGTGTGTGGGAGTTAAGTATTAGACTTAGTATGTTTTAGGGTAGCATTTTTGTCTGTCCTAATGCAATGGGGGTTTCCTTGTTTGGATTTTACTTGCGAGACGTCCCACATATAATCTTAGTAAGCATCGAGAGTTAGGAGATGTTTGGGCCCTAGGGCATTGGTTTAGTACGTTAATCATTACATGTGTGTAGATAATGCTTTGAGTAGAGAGCTATTATATTATTTTAAGCTACGGGATCCAGGTAGGGCTATGTCGAAAGCACTGGGGGATGTTTGCACCACATGTTGATAAGTGGGTCTAAGAAGAACTAAGTCGCGACTAGTAGAGTAATCGAGTCTACCCTTTATTATCATAGAGGGCATGTGGGGTCAATTTTGATGTATGTAGGTTGCATATATGATATTTGTGGAGATATGCACAGGGTATAGAGTGTATGGGTGTGACCATCCCCAGTGGGAGTAGGGGTCTTCGGAGGTGGATCCGCAATTCCTTCCCCCCTTTTCCAGCATAAGCGTGAGATTTCGTCTTTTATCGAGGCGCTCGACCATCATCGATGTGTGGTGATATGTAAAAATAGAGTCCGCGTAGTTCAAAGACAATACGAAGTGGGGTTTAACCCATAAATCTAACCGGGGACTTTATTATACGCGCTTGTGTGTATAAAAAGGTATTTTAGTGTGAGAAAATGTGATGAGATATTCCCGTTTGGAATTTACAAGCAAACCCTCTTTTTATTATTTTTGGGTCTTTCAATGAAAATAAAGTATGTGCAAATACTAATAATAAAAAGTTTAGAATTAAGATATGTGATGTAATGAAGTAAAGTAATGAAGCGAAAATGAAGTAACTAATGCAAAATTAAGAGAATTTAAAGACAAAGAGGAAGAAGTGGACCTCCTTATGAAGACTTAATGTAGATCTTGCTTGTAGATGCGCTGATATCAAGATGAAGTGATGGTGGTTTGAGGAGGTGGGTGGGAATTTACTCAAAAGAGTATGAAAATGATGGAAGAAATGTGTGAAATGGACTTTTTAGGAACGAACAACTCTGAATTCGAGGGAATTCTCTCTGAATTACTAAGAGGGATGTTCAAGAGTGTTGAGGCGTGTCTTTCAAAGTGAGGTCATGGTCTATATTTATAGGGGAAAGGGTACCTCTTTAAACTTCATACAATTCTCAACAAATTCTTCTAGGATAGCAATGAAGAGCAGGGTTGGAGATTCCAATGGAAGAACTGGGATATCATTAACCGAGATATTAAGGAAGGTGGACTTAGTTGCCTAATTTCTTTCTATTTTCCAAGGGTTCTTTTATGAAGTTAGGTTTGAAACTTCACTCTGATAATTCTCTATGGGTTGCTTATATGTCCAACAAGTACATGAAGAATGGAATTCTTAAGAAGAATGGCTCTCTTACATTGAGGAACCTGATGTTAGTTAAAGACTTATGTCTTGTGTAAGGACATTATTGTCCATTATCAATTTGTATGTCGTACGCCGTTACACCGTTGAAGAAACTCAAGATCGCGTCTACATCAACGGATCCAAATATCAAAGTGTCTTCAACATCATAGCCTCTGCGAGAATGAACTTGGTAAAATTTTGTTTTTACGTTCCTTAAAGTTCATATTTAGTATTGGGAAATTTTTATAAAATGTTTTTTATAAAAATAAGAAGTAAGTTTTTTCAATCAAAATAAGGCTTTTAAAAGATTTTTAGTTTTCTGGGAAGCCGGACCGGTCCGCCTCTATACCGGACCGATCCGCCACCGGACCGATCTGCCTTGCTTTGTCTAGTAGACCACAGACCGATTGGGAACCGAAGAAGCCAAAATTTAAAAGAACAGATCCGAGGTTAGACCGATCCGTCCCCAGGCCGGACCGGTCCGCCTGGGATAAGTTCGAACAGTTCCGTGAGATTTTAATCCACCAGCTCTTATTTTCTATATATATTCCTACTTCGTTGGTGTATTTTTTCAAGTCTTTGAGAAAATGTTTTTAAGAGATAAAACACAACAAGACTTCAATTTTTGATGTGCCAAACATCTTTTTGATTCACACACAAAAATTCCAATTACTTTTGTGAATCTTTTGGAAGCCTAGAACACAATTTTGTCGCTGTTCAACCCTTGTGGAGAATCCGTTTTTCTTCTTCATTGCTGCCCTCCTGGAAAGGGAAAATTCCAGCCGACAAACTTGTGGAGAAGCCGTTTCTCTTCTTCATTGCAACCCTCCTGAAAAGGGATATTTCCAGCCGCCGACTACAGAATCCGACACCTGAGGGTAATTCTTAGTCACTTGTATTTTTATTGTAATCCGAAATTGTACTGTTACAATATTATAATGAAAATACATGTTTTTGCCCCTTTGGGGGATTTTTCCTCACAAGCATGTGTTTGATTTTTCCTGAAAGTGTTTGTTTTATCCTGCATGCTTTATTTTATTAGATAAATCATCTAGATGCATGATTTAGGGTTTAACTAAAATTTGGGATTAATTAAAATTGGATTTTATTTGAGAAGTCGCAATATATCCGTTGTAGCTACTCTCTCAAATTGGTATCAGAGCGGGTTGCTCTAAATTATCGAGTGATCCTAATTTTTAATGTTTTTTTCCCTGATACAATTTGACTACTCACGTTCTCAAATTGGTATCAGAGCGGGTTACGCTAATTTATCGCGTGATCCTGATTTTTCGTCAATAATGGTCCTTCTTTTTTTGATGTTAATATTCAAACCACCTTCAACCTTAATCTCAAAATGACCATCAAATTGTCTCGGCCTATTAAATGGATTTTTCCATCTACAAATGCTTTTAAGTTAAATATTAATGGTGCATCCAAGGGGAACCCAGGGAGGATTCGTATTGGAGGTATATTAAGAAATCATAAGGGAGAATTGATCTTTGCCTATGCTAATCCTGAAGGCATTGCTTCTAACTCAATTGTGGAGATTAAAAGTTCCTCAAGGTCAAAATGTGCTTGGACTTCAACATTTCTGAAGTGTTTATAGAATTAGACTCTACTTATGTGATGGATCTGTTTAATTTTAATTGGAAGCCTCCTTGGGAAATAGCAAGTTATGTGAAAGAAATCAAATCTTCACTATCTTCTCTCAACTTCTCATTAAACCATTATTTTTGAGAATTAAATATGGTTGCTGTTAACGCAAAAAATCCCCATCTACGAGGACCAATCAGAAAAGGACACATGTCATCCTACGTGGCAATATTCGACACCCAGGAGAGTTGGTCGGCATCCGAGGAGAGTTGGTCGGCATCCGAGGAGTGTTAGTCAGCACCCAAGGATAGTTGGTCAATACCCGAGGAGAATTAGTCGGCACCCGAGGAGAGTTGGTCGGCACCTGAGGAGAGTTGGTCGGCATACCAACCAGGAAGATCAAAGGATGACTATGCATTTAATGTCATTAATGAAGATGACAGCGCATTTAATGAGCCTTAATGTACATTTATACTGTATTAATAGATGACAACACATAGCATACCAAGCAATTCAACAATTAGATTCGTTGAATGTAGACATAAATATCTACATACAATGATTCTCTTTATCTCCCATCACTATAAATACATGTATTCCCTTAGACAAAAGGAGGGGAGATCCGGGGGAACCTAGAAATCCCATACACAAGATACACATCCTTTCTCTCTCTACACCCTATGGTACTATTGTAAACCCCTGGGAATAAAATAACAGTGGACGTAGGCTTTATTCATAGCCGAACCACTTTAAAAACCTTTGTCTCTTATATGTTTGATGTGAATGTTTATCTTCATCTTCAATCTCATCCTCATCATTTATCTGCTGTTGACGCCACTAAAATGACAGTGGCCATTTTCTGTCTTCAACAAATTGGCGCCGTCTGTGGGAACGTGTTACAAGCATTGTTCTCCATCAAAAGCTAAGTTTTTATTTTCTCTACGTATAATCAATTATACATACATCTGTTGATTCTATCATGATTTTTATGTTTATATACATAAATTAATTGTCCAATTTTTATCTGCAAAATATTGCATATCATGATTTTAAAATCATAACTGTTAGATTAATTCTTATTTAGAAATCTGAAAAATAATGGATTTCATAAATCATAACTTTTTACTTGATTCTCAAGTTTCAATTTTATATCATGATATAAATATTTTAAATGATTACATATACCAATATATATGACGGTGGTAAGATTTGATAATTTTCATTATAAATTTTGTAAGATCTTTGATGTCTATTCAAATTCCCATCATATTTTTTATCAGAGAATGGGAAAAGTTAAAATCAAGAACAATTTCTCTCTCGATAATCACAATTCTAACCCAGATCTGCTTTAAAAGTTCTCATCAATTTGATTCATAAAAAAAAAAAATACATATATATGTTTATATTCAGTGTTAGACAATTTTCATCATGAACGTTAAGCATCTATGTCTCTTCTTGAAAATGTTCTGGGCAAACACGTTTATGTAATGAGTTACATCAAGGAAAAAGATTTGACATATGTTGATTCACATATTTCACATCTTCTACAAGGGAGTAAAAATTCAAAACCATTCTTTTTCCTCTTGGATATTGATCATATTTTCTCTTAGATCTGATGATTTCTATTGGTTATCTCTTAGATCTAAGAATTTTGATTTGTTACGATTTATTTATTCTGATAAAGATTGATTTATTGGTTCGATGATTGATTTTTGGTATAATTTTCGTAATGATTTTTATCATCCACCGTATTTTTTATCTCCACAAATGGAAAATAGGAAGGAAACCCAAAATAATCTTCTTTCTCCTGAAAAATCTCTACCCACTTTCGTAAAGAAGATGAAAAATGAACAGTCGCTCAAGAAAGGGCAATGGAGAAACTTTCCCAGGATGATGAAGAAATTTTGGATTTATTAAATTCATATCAATCGTTTTGACTTCAATCGTCTACAGCAACAAAAATAATGAAACTGGGTGGCATAAAAAAAAATAACCGGATGATCATCCACCTCACAACTTGGTTCGGTTTCAGATCAACAAAAAATTTCAATCCCAGGATTATATTACTCTCCGATTCAAAGTCTGCCTGCCTTGGGCTCAAAGGTCTCATGAATCTGCAACTACTGTTTAGCATCAATTGTGTGAGGATGAAAAATCCAGAAGAAGGTCGCCGGATGAGTATTTATGGTCGGTGAAAAACTATGTGAATTTTTGCTCTACTTAATCGGAATAAAGAAGTAATCTCCTCGGTATATCTCATTGACAAGTATTGTTGGTCGGCAACATTTTTGTTGGTCGGAACCATCTACTTTTGGTTGGCGACATCTAGTTATTACCCGACCAAAATTTGTTTACCAGACCATTTTTGTTGGTCGGTGGTAGGCTGTGAAGATCCATCAGCAACATTGGAGTAGATCGGCAACACCCCGGTGGTTGTTTCAAAACAAGAACATTTGGTCGACATCTACTTTTGATAACAAAGAAATAGTTGGTCAACAACTTAAAAGGCCAAAGTTGGTCAAAAACAAGTTTTAGCCAAAACAAAGGCTTCTTGATCGTATGTACATGGTCGGCAGATCAAAACGAAGGCATCCCAACACTGACGTCACACGATGCTGGTCGGCGATACCACTGGTCAGAGATGGTTATCACCCATTGACGAGGAATGCTGGAATGGAGGGATGACAAATTATTTTGCCCAGATTATTAATTTTGACAAAGTCAAAATTATTACCATTGCTACCTATTTATTTTTCTCACACTTCTCTGACAAAATAAATCTTTTAAAATTAAATAAAATATATCCTTGAACTTTATCTTAGAATAAATTTTTCGATCCCATATTTGAGCATTTATTTAAAAATAAAATTATTTTATAAATAGCTCAAATCAAACCTTATGACATCTAGTTGATAAAAAATTGCTCACATTGACACACATTTGGCACAAAACATTTTATTTCATATTTTGAAATTTTTATTGCCTTATGTCTGAGCTGATACATATTATATGATATTTAGCTGAAATTTTTTGCTAATGATAATTTCTATGAGAATCAATCTCAACAGGTGTTCGAGCAACTTATTAAATGCCGCATATACAAGATTCACCCCCAACAGTTATCCTTTTATCATGTATTATACATCAAGAGGAGCTCCACGACTTACTATTTGTTAGTCGATGTCATCTATTTCTACTCGGCAGTTCTTATACACTTGGTCGGCATCAAGTCGACAACAATCCTCCACCGAATTTTTGTTTACCAATTCCAGTCATCAACAAAGAACGGTTGACAAACTTCTGGCATAGGTCGGCTGTAAAAGGTCAAGGGCACCTCATAATTGTAAGTATGGCTGAATGATTATTGGAGAGCAGGTTGGCAACCAGTACTACAACAATAAACATCACCAACACCAATTGTGTTGGTCCACTATATATAGCTAGTCGGAAAAATCAAATGTTGGTCGGAGGCATTTCATTATGATCGGTGATGGATATTATGCAATTTGAGGAGTTCCCGAGCTCCCATTCGTTGATCGGCTACATCTATTTCTACTCGGATGTACCTATTGTTGGTCGGCGTGTATATAGTTGGTCGAGAAAATCAATTGTTGGTCATCAACATCTCAACCTTGGTCGGAGGCAGTAGAAAGCTAATACCAGAATTGAAAATTGATGATTCCTTTGGTTCTCTCTTTTTGATTTTGACAAAATCACTACTTCGCTGCCAAAGGACAAGACTATCCCCTTATTCTTATCCTTATCCTTTATTAATTCAAAACATGAAATTCCTAATTGAAAATTTGCTTGGAGAAAAATTAAAATGCATACTTGGTTATTTTCTAATCCATATTCCAAGACCAAAAAATTATATTTGAGCATTTATTGAATTTCAAATAATTCCTAAAGTGATAAATAATTTCTAAAAACCCAATTTATATTTGCTCTTTTACTTAAAATTAAAATGCCTAGCATTTTTATTAAAATTTGCTCATGAAATACACGTGTAGCACAAAAATATTATTTCATATTTTGAAATTTTTATTATTTTATGCTGATACACATCACATATTGTTTGGCTGAATAATCATTCTCATGATAATAATTATTTTCTCTAGTCTCGACAGGTGCTCGGGCAGCTTATTAAAATTTCATAGGGACGAGATTCAATCCCGATGAAAGCTCTTGTAAACCTCTGGAAAAGTAGTATTGCTCGACATCGGGCAATTTTGCCTCGATATATCAGCCAACATATATTATTTCATTTTTTGAAATTAATATTTTTATTTCTCAAACATATACATATCATTTATATTGATTAGATGACTAAATTATTCTTATGACTAATTAATTCAGCCTACACATATGGTATGGCAAGTTATTAATTTTTACAGGTACAAGATTCAGTGCCAACGAATATTCAGAAATAATCTTAAACTTCTGGAAAATATTATCATTGTTCGGCATTATGAAATTTCACCTCAGCGAGGCATTATATATTTTATTATTACTCGGAGATATCGACTCAAGCACAAATTATTCTATATCCCTTGGGATTCATATTGTATATTCATCTCAACACGGAACTCAGCGAGATATTCATATTCATCTCCGAGGAAGAACTATAACATTTATTACATTTCACCCCCAACGAATGGTTGGTCGGGGTAATTCTTATTTATATTTAGGCCCGGCAAAGTACTCGGCCATTTTCTTATATTCTGAAAAATATTATCCTTATTCGGCATTATGCAATTTTTCCTCGACAGATCAGCAAGACAGTTTATTATCATTATTTATGTCTATGCGTATTTTATATTTATCTCAGCATAGAGCTCGGAAAATTTCTTCTCTCTCTATATATTCAGCTCCGAGGAAGTCTCCAGTATTTATTATATCTTATTCCCAACAATTTGTTGGTCAGCTCAGAGGAGGTCTCCAGCAGTTACTATATCTTATTCCCAACAATCCGTTGGTCAGCTCCGAGGAGGTCTCCAACATTTATATTATCTTATTCCCAACAATCTGTTGGTCAGCTCCAAGGATATCTCCAGTATTTATTATATCTGATTCCCAACAATCTGTTGGTCAGCTCAGCAGAGGTCTCCAAAAGTTATTATATCTTATTCCCAATAATCCGTTGGTCAGCTCCGAGGAGGTCTCCAACATTTATATTATCTTATTCCCAACAATCTGTTGGTCAGCTCCAAGGATGTCTCTAGCATTTATTATATCTTATTCCCAACAATCCGTTGGTCAGCTCCGAGGAAGTCTCCATCATTCATTATCAAAAATAATTCCCAAAAATGCCAACTAAGGTTGGTTGGGAAGTAAAACTATTCTAAAAAATGCCAACTAAGGTTGGTTGGGAAGTAAAACTATTCCTAAAAATGCCAACTAAGGTTGGTTAGGAAGAAAAACTATTCCTAAAAATGCCAACTAAGGTTGGTTAGGAAGAAAAAATATTTCCCAAAAATGCCAACTAAGGTTGGTTGGGAAGAAAAAATATTTCCCAAAAGTGCCAACTAAGGTTGGTTGGGAAGAAAAAATATTTCCCAAAAGTGCCAACTAAGGTTGGTTGGGAAGAAAAAATCCACCAACTCAGGTTGGTCGGAAATACGAAGCTGTCAACTACAGTTGGTCGGAAACATTTTATGAGTATGTGAAAGCGATCAAGCAAAAAGCATTCAAAGTTCACATTCCACACTTGGGGGCTTCTATTAAAAATTCAGTTGTTCATTCGGTGGCACATTCTCATAACATCATACAGTCGAGCACCAAATTCAACTCCATAAACTTACATAGTCGGGGCCCCGACTAATTATCATTTAGAAGTTGTTTTTCGTGCTCGAGAATTAGTTTAGGAGGCTATTGAAGTTCAAGAGGTATATTGAAGTTCAGGAGGAATATTGAAGTTCAGGAGGTATATTGAAGTTTTGGAGGCGTATTCAGAAGTTGAGGAAGCGCATTCAGAAGTTCAAGAGGCATATTCAGGAGTTATTATGCACATACTATTGAAGTTCAGAAGTCAAATTCATCATCTACAGCACTAAGATCTTTACTACTACTGTCCCGACCAACATTGAAGAAGAAGTTGTATGGAAATGTTTCAAAGTCCACCACTAGCTTAGTACTAATCAGATTGAAGAGTTGGGTTCAAAAGCTAGTATGTTACTCGACAAAGTATTCAGAGGATCATAAATCAGAAGAATCAAGCACGTGAAGTTAGCACTCAGTTGCTCGGTACAAGAGGCAGTTGGTCGGCTAGAAAACCAATCAACATACTTGAAGATTATGACAAGCTACAAGCTGCATACTATGTCATGGCTTCATCCAAATTCCCAGGGGTGATACATAGCACACGGAGTTCCTCTAAAGAAATATTAGCAACCATCGATCAGCCTGCATCATATGTCGTCCAGGAGATAATGCACTTTATGTTGAACAAATCAAGAAGGTAGATCAAGAATTTCACGAGCACCGAGAAACACTGCAGAATAAATACTCCATCCTTTCAAGTAAACCATCAAGCATGGAGCATTGGGGGCTTCTGTTAACGCAAAAATTCTCCATCTATGAGGACCAATCAGAAAAGGACACATGTCATCCTACGTGGCAATATTCGACACCCAGGAGAGTTGGTCGGCATCCGAGGAGAGTTGGTCGACACCCGAGGAGTGTTAGTCGGCACCCGAGGAGAGTTGGTTAATACTCGAGGAGAATTAGTCGGCACCCGAGGAGAGTTGGTCGGCCCCCGAGGAGAGTTGGTCGGCCCCCGAGGAGAGTTGGTCGGCACCCGAGGAGAGTTAGTCGTCACCTGAGGAGAGTTGGTCGGCATACCAACCAGGAAGATCAAAGGATGACTATGCATTTAATGTCATTACTGAAGATGACAGCGCATTTAATGAGCCTTAATGTACATTTATACTGTATTAATAGATGACAACACATAGCATACCAAGCAATTCAACAATTAGATTCGTTGAATGTAGATATAAATGTCTACATACAATGAATCTCTTTATCTCCCATCACTATAAATACATGTATTCCCCTAGCCAAAAGGAGGGGAGATCCGGGGGAACCTAGAAACCTCATACACAAGATACACATCCTTTCTCTCTCTACACCCTATGATTGGCCAGAAAATGGCCATTGTCATTTTAGTGGCGTCAACAGTTGCTGATGCTCTTACCAATCATGGGACTACTATTCAAACACTCTCAATCTTTAAAAACTTTATGGATCTCCCTGCTTTGGCCCGAGGTGCCCATAAGCTTGACAAAATGGGATCCTACTACCTCAAATCTTCATAGAGATACGTTTTGAGTTTTATCTTGTAATGGGGCTAATATAAATCCCCGTATTTGTTATATTCCAAGATTATTTTCTTATTGCTGGTATTTAAGCTTGTATTGCCACTTATGAGAGGATTTTTCTCCTCATTTGATAATATGCTGGGGGCTCAATCCCTCTTCTCTAAAAAAAATAGTGGTAAGGGGGTGCCGATCGACATGGTCCTATACCTGCCTATCAGTATAGAGCCTTAGACACACTGCCGATAGGTAGGGCCCTAGGATTGCCATTCGACAGTCCGAGGCAGTTTTTTTGCAAAAATGGCCATAAAAGACCAATCGTAAGTCAGAATCGCGCACGAGGTAGACCGTTGAAAAGGGTACTCAAATCCCTTACGAATCCATTGAGCTACTCTTGAGTTTGGGAGTTGACCGAGGTAAACGAGCCCGGAAAGCGCCCGTTGGTTACTAGATAAGAAATTATCGAAGGAAAACGGTTCGTTCATCCAGATTGTAAGGCTGATTCATGCACGGGATGGACTTTTGGAAAGGGTATTCTGTGTGCTTAGAAGATTCATTCAACTTCGTACGGTTTGGAGAGTTGACCTTGGTCAAATGGGGCCCGAAAGCGCTCGATGACCCTTCGATGTAAAATGGGCCATTCGTCCGTATTGTAAGACTGATTTATGCACGGAGCGGTCTGTTAGAAAAGGTATTCAATGCCCTTAGAAGATTCATTCAGTGTTGTTTGATCTCAAGAGTTAATAGGAGTCAAACGGAGCCCGGGAGTGCCTGATTAAGCGTGTGAAATGTGGCGCGTTGTCAGCACGCCAGTCTTTGTACTCATTTCACCGCGTTAATACAAAAACCTAAATTACGACTGCACTTGCGATACAAGTATAGCGGTAAGTCGGGTATCGAATCCACAGGGAGTGTTCGACAGATTTTAATCAGTTTATTATTTCAGGAATAAAATTGTAAAAGGTGATGGGTGATTTTAAATAAAAGGGAAAAATAAGAAGTTAAGTCTAAACAATATCTAATAAAATGAGAGTCGGGGTCACGTACCCGCCATGGGCTAAACACGGGAAAATAGAATTTCGGTTCAAAAATGGTCACTCGCGACTTAAAGTCGGATTATCGCTATAAATACTAAAGTTGCGTGACAAATAAAGTTAAACGCATAAAAATCCAACTTTAATTCGTGCGGGTTCAATTAAACGCAATTCTACACGAAACCTAATTTTCGGAGCTCGACGCTCATCAATGGCGGACACACGACCTAAACCCTATTTAACTGCTCACTACACATGAGTAATTAAATTAAACAACTAATTAAAGACTAAAACAATAAATAAATAAATTACAACATTTTTCTAGGCATGAGCTAAATACAAAGCATAAAAATAAGGGACAAAATAATAAATAGAAGAGAGACTTACATTGATGGAGAATTACACCAAGAAAAGTGAGGAGAGGGGAGGTCTCCTACAAAAATCCCCAATATTTACTAACCCTAAGTCTGAAATAAGAGAAAACGACTAAAAAACTAAAATGACAACTAAAATAACCAAAGTTGGTATTTATAGTAAGTTACAATTAGGAAACAAAAAAATAAAAGAAAAAGAAATAAAAAAGGATAAGTCTCTAATAAAGGGATACAAGAAAAATAAAAAAAGAAAAGGAAAAAGGAAAGAAAAGGCTACAGATATCTCGAACCAAAAACAGAGCACCGGTCGACCGGGACCTTAGGCCAGTCGACCGCGTCAAAGGGAGGCAACCCACTGTGAAGCCCGTAAGCCAAACTTCTGAACCCGGTTGATCGCCGGTGAGAGACTGGTCGATCGGTCTTCCCAAGACTCCCCAGGAATCCCCACGCAATCACCAAATCGCAGCAACTGCACAAAACCAAAGACCTCCAATGGAGGTCAGCTTCCATGGCAACACAACCCGAGACCCACATTGGCCGAGCCAACACGCAACAACCCACAGCTAAAAATGAAGCCCACACATGGAGCATCTCGGGTTTGGCCCAATTCGAGATCAAAATGCAAACTCCATAGCCAAAGATCAAAACTTGAAATGTGTATATCCGAGACCCACCATGTAAAATTGGTCAAAGACCTCTACTCCCGCATGTGTGTGGGTAAAAACCCGAAACCCAATTTCGAAAACCAAGGCTCCACAAGGTAGAATAAAAAATCCGAGCACAAACCTGAGAATGGACCAAAATCTCCATCTCAGAATGAGTTTGCTGCAAAAGAGAAGAAGGATACATATGGAATTAATTAGATTGTTAATTTATTAATAAAATAATAAAATCAAATTCTTATAACTCTTCTCTGATTAAAGCTCCGTGTTTCCTTCGTTCGGACTTCGATTTGTGCACCGTTCACGGACACGCGAAGCTTGTCCCAAGTGCTACAACTTTCGTGAATACTTTAGGCAAAAATTCCAAAGTGTGAAATTACTAAATTTCCCCTAAACATGCGAATCGCAACGAAACTTAATCGGAACGCGCCCCGACTTCACACTAAGCACTATAATACCTATAACAGCTCAATTATACCTCAAATAACATTTTGGCGTATAAAACGGAGGATTTCTGATTAACGAGCATAATTATAGACATTAAAGTACCCGAGGGGGGCTAAAATGCCTAAGTTTGAGGGCATAAATGTGCAAGATTCGATACGAATCAGTGCCCAGTGGCTTTCTAATTAATTTTTGGGGTAAAATGGATTATTTATCCATATTATAAGTCTAATTCATGCACGGTATGGACCGTTGGAAAGGTTATTCAGAGCCCTTCGAAGATCCATTTCAGACGAGGAAGTTGATTGGGGTCAAAAT
Organism: Sambucus nigra; assembly: GCA_949130495.1. Classification (NCBI taxonomy): domain Eukaryota; kingdom Viridiplantae; phylum Streptophyta; class Magnoliopsida; order Dipsacales; family Adoxaceae; genus Sambucus; species Sambucus nigra. The sequence goes on from OX422218.1 coordinate 155,589,695, forward strand.
GGGGCCGGGAGCGCCCAATGGCCTCTAAATCAATTTTTGATAGTTAAATGGACAATTTATTTGAACTTTAAGTCGGATTTATACATGGGGCTGACCATTAGAAATAAGATTCAGAGACCTTGGAAGATTCATTGAGCTTTTTCTCAGATGAGAAAATTGATCAGAGTCAAACGGGGCTTGGGAGCGCTCAATGGCCTCCAGATCAATTTTTGATAGTGAAACGGACCATTCGTCCAAATTGCAAGTCCGATTCGTGCACGAGGCAGACCGCTGGAAATGAGATTCAGAGTCCTTCAAAGATTCTTTGATCTTTTGCTCAGATGAGAAAGTTAACTGGAGTCAAACGGGTCCCGGGAGCGCTCGATGGCTAGTAAGGAGGTGACTAGTAAGGTCCTAGGATGGGTTGTCTACAATGGGCACCCTGGTAATTTCGATATTCAGTAGCACTTGAGATAAGGTAATGTGAAGGTAATTGAGTTGAGCCGAATTCATATAGGGAAGTTAACAGCAGATGTGGAATGGTTAGGTGGACTAAACTACATATGAGAAGAAGATAGTCCATACATTTATAACAGGAAGAAACATCATTCTCGGGATGGATTAAAGGAGGGTGAAGACAGAGGAAATGGATCCTTCTTAACATGGAAGGGTCCAACATTTTTGTAAAGTAGAGCGGGGTCATACCCAATTAGTTTTGAGGGTGGGTTGCACATCAATAGGGGGTTGATTATCCCAAACAAGGAGAACCTACGAAGCACACAATTATAAAACAGACGCACGGGTCATGATTTTTGGTATACCCCAGGAAGGGGATAAGATGTATCAAATAATGTTGGATGCAGTACGTGTGAGTTGGTGTGGAGCGATATATGGCGGAGTTTGTCTGTAGGTGCACCACTCGTTAAATGGAGAAGGTTGATCCTAGGCTATAAACTAGAGTTTTGCGATAATTGGAGATTCTAGTGAGGAATGTGAGTGTATATTGATGGACTTTATTTTTTATTACCAACGTCGTTGAGGGGTAAAGATCTCCTCTGTGTATTGGGATTGGTTGATCGAGGTGGAGTAGTTCTTACCAATTCGGGTGAATTTCTCGATTGGACAGTGTGCCCAACATTTCATAGTAAAAAAGGAGAGTGAGCTGGCACGAGGTGCCGCCCAACATTATTTTGGATCAGGGTACGATCTTTGTGTCCCTCCTTTGGTGGAGTCGTCAGGCGATGATGGGGGCAGAGTTACGTTTGAGCAAGGCGTATCACCAGCGCCCGATGGGAAGACGGGAATGGTGAGTAAGATGTTAGAGGATATGTTAAGGATGTATATTATGGACTTTAAGGGTAGTTGGGTGCATTATGTACCATAAGTAGAGTCGCATGTCAAAACTCGTATTAGTTTACTTAGCGTGGAGCATTTCGAGGCTTTTTACGGGAGACCTTGCCATCTGCCTTCTGGTCAATTAGAGGTGGGGGAACAACAAGCTTCTTGAGTAGGACATGATTCAAGATATGTTCGCAAGTATTGAGTTAATCAGTAGTCAGTTTCGGGTAGCTCAGGATCATCGAAAGAGTTACGTCGTTAAAAATCGAAGATATGTGGTTAGGAAGAAGGGGTTGGCATCATGATATGTGGGTCCTTTCCCTATTATCGAGAGGGTAGGACTGGTTATGTATATGCTCGAATTACTGGAACATTTTAAGTAGGTTCACGACGTGTTTCATGTATCGTCATTAAGGAGGTATCTCAGGGATGATGTGGTATATCGGTGTATAGTATTAGAGGAGATTTACTTACAGCGGGGCATTTTTACGGGAAGAGACTTGATACTATTTTAGGCCGTAGTGAGTACGACTTTGGTCAAGATGGTACCGTTAGTGCGTGTACAATGAGGACACCACAATGTTGTCGTTAGTCGATTTGGGAGTGTGAGGATGCCCTACGAGAAATGTATCCTGAGATCTTTATGCTAGGTATGTCTGAATTTCGGGGATGAACTTTCATTGTTAGGGGGAAGTATGTAACACCCCATATTTATAAACATTTATAAATTACACGTGTGCACGTAGTTTAATTAAATTAAGAAAGTGAATTAAATAAATATTAATTAATGAAGAAAAGGATTAATAGTTTTGTGTGAATTACATTTACTTGGGTGATAAGTAAATTAAAACGTGTTAAATTGTATTACGTCGTAAGTGAGAAAAATTGACGAGTTCAATGGTATCTTATTCGAGACGCGAGGATAGGTTGATGTTGGGAATAAGATAGAAAATTAATGTTAGATAACTCGGATGGTGATTTCGAGTGCTCAAATTATCCGAAATGGGTCGAGATAATCATAAATAGGTACTGAGGGGTTATATTTGGGTATGGGGCTTTTTAGGCTAAATGGGACCCGTAAAAGGGTATTCGAGTCATTTTACACATAGGGTGTTGATACGGAAATTAGTCAGCTGACGTGGTCCAATTATATAAAGACATGTGTCATCCTACGTGGCAAACACTTATACTCACCGAGCAACCTGCAGCACCGAGCTACTCTTCATCTGAGCTACTTAGCGTGCTGAATTATACTCACGTGCAACCTTATACTCACGTGGCAAACGTTAATTGTTGAATTCGTTTCACCGCATTAATACAAATATCTAAATTACGACTACACTTGCGAGGCAAGCACAACGGTAAGTCGGGTATCGAAAATCCACAGGGACGAGTTGCTAGAATTTATGAGATTTAATATTTCGAAATAAAAGTGGAAAAGGTGATTACAAACTAAAAAGTAAAAGATGCATAAAAGGGAAATTTTTATCTAGGCGAGGGTATTGAAATTAGACTAACAAAGAGAGTAAAACTATAGGTTGCGTCGAATATCCCTCACCCGAGTTAATTTGTATAAAATGGACACATGGGTCGACGAGTTATTTAAAATGCGTCTCGTTTTGACAGTTAATTGAACCAAGGGTTGTGACGCCCCTAAATATGCATAAAAGCCTAATATGATTTTGGCGTTAACAAATATCCCAAAAATTACGCACGAAAGGTCGTAAGCACGGGACATACATGATATGCCCCGTCAAATCTCTTAGGCGCAATAACTAGGACAACGCACCCGAAATAGACCTGTAAACACCATTAGCAAAGCAAAGCAACGCGTCAACTTGAGTGAGTTCAATTCAAACACAACCTAATTTAAATTAGCTAGAAAGCATTATAAAAATGCGATAAATAAAGCGGTAAATAAACGCGATAAATCTACCTAGAAAGCATGTAAAGAAAGCAATAAACCTATATTAAATGGAGAGGGTGAGTGAATAGTCAACTTACAAACCCAAAAGGGTGCCAATCCAAGAAGAAATGAAGAAGAACTAACAAAAATCACCCAAACCCTAAGCTACCACTCTCTAAAATCTATTCTATCTACGTATATATCCATTGGTTATTACAATAAAAAACCTATTTATAGTAAGTGGGAAAAAGTAAAGAAAAGAAAAGGAAAAAGAAAAGAAAAGGAAATATCTCAAAATATCTAGCATAACCGGTCGACCGGTTGCAGGGGCGCAGTCGACCGATCCCTTAGGAAAAAGCCCACTGTCTCCTTCCCACGGTAAAATATGAAACCGCGGTCAACCGGTACTCTGTTTCTCAGCCAAGTTTGGTCCATGAAGAGGGGAAAAAGGTCAATAACGAGAACGAGCATATCTTCTTCATCCGAACTCCAAACGACTCATCGTTTACGGCCACGCGATGCTAACTCAATGAAATATGCATCCGTGGAATTTCCATGAGATGGATAAGAAATGTGAATTGACTAAAATGCCATTAAACTAGCATCCGGTGATAGAACTTCTCCGAAATGCAATGGATCCTCACTTTTAGCGTTCCAATACCTACAAAAGCACAATTAACCCCTGTAAAACATGTATATCTCCAAATCCATGGTTATCTGGTTAATGAGCATAATTATAGGCATTAAGGACCGTAAAAGCGCTAGAATACATAAAGATAACGGGCAAAAATATATAATATTTGATACTAATCACTGCGACCCATCCATCTCTGATGTAATTCAAACTTGCATACTTCACTTGGCAAGTAATAGAAGTTAAGGCTCTGTTCCATCCTTTATCCCAACCAGAGCTAAAGGACTTTTTCACAACAACTTTTCTCTTTGCCTTCTCAAAAGAAGCATATCCCTTAGCAAGCTTCACATTCTCCTCCAGATCTTTCTTACGCCGTTCAGCCTCTTCAAGCTTGCCATCAGACTCTTCCTTGCTGGAATTGGCGACCTTCAATTTTTCCTCCAACTCCTTGGAGGCATTTACAGCTTGGTCTCGAGCTGCATCAGCTTGTTGGCGAGCTATCTCTGCAGATAGAAGTTTCTTCTCCCAAGCAGCTTTATCTTCCACGTACTTCTGTCGAGAGTCCTTCAAAGACTACGATAACCAAGCAAAAGCTTCTTCCACCCCACTGGAGGAAGTTGAAGCTTTAATAGCCTCATCTTTCTCTAGGATACTATTAAAACACATCATAAACTGCAAAAAAGGAGCTCGGATCAGAATATGAATGCGATATATGGAGATGAAATAGTAGAGATGATGATACTTACTAACGCAATATGTTGGGCAGCTAAGTTGGCGACCTTCTCCCGAGAAAGGGAACCCTTAGCAGGTCGATATTCAGGAATGGTCCAAGACTTGATCAAACCTTTTACCGAGCTCGCAGCAATGAGAGCCGAACTGTTAACTCTTAAAGAAATATCTTTAATATCAGAAGGTTGAGCAGCAGTTTCTATAGGTCTTTCTGTAAGACCTCTCCTCAACCTCCTTAAAGGAGCACCTTTAATCAAAGGTGCTGCCTCTTCTTGTGTGATAGCAACACCTTCAATCAAAGGTACTGCCTCTTTTAGGACAACATGTGGTTTCTTGCCGACCTCCTTGACAATTGGAATTGATCTCTTAGGTGCATCAATATCCATCTTCCTTGTCCCTTCAGCTGGGATATCCCATTTGCTCTTCTTTGCCCTATCCGTGCCAGGAGCATCTTTAACAACGAATTCAGGCATTCTCCTCTTCTTCGTCATTAAACCAGCAATAGAGCTATTCAGATCAAAAGAATATTCTTTAGCACTTGATCGAGATGTTGGTACTTGATCAAGATCAATTACCACAGGAGGGGCAAGAGGACGAGTAATGAAAGAAGAGGTGGTGTTTTTGTATCTCAGTAAATAAGAAGCAGATCTAACGTGCTCCCCAGCAATTGATTCGTGCAAACTCCAGATTAGTTTCAGATCTTTTATATTAATGTCACCTTCTTTTTGGGGCTTCTTTTTTTATCAACTGCAAAAACAAAATAAAAATAAATATCAGTGACGCATTTTATCAAACATAAACAGAGCTAAATTGAGAAAATTAAAAACAACCTATCCCATTTCCATAAAGTGGACATCTGGGACCTTGATACACATCATTTCCATTTAATGGGGGGTGTTGACAATTTTTCATCACAACCCCATTATCAAAATAGTCCCATTGGCATCGGTAAGATTGACCACTAAAGCTCTGTTGGAAAACCTAGTTTTTAAATAAAATGTGGTATCACTGGTAACCCATTTATAACAAAACATAATCTCAGGGATCCCTAAGTGAGTCCCATGAGTTTGATTTAGCCTATGTACGCCATTAACTACCCTCGATTATTTGGAGCTACTCTTGTAGGAACAATATCGAAATATTGTCAAAACTCCAAACACAAGGGATTAGGCGGAAAAGAAAAGCCACATTCAGCTATGAAGAGGGAGGGAAACCAATGTCCCTCAGCCAGAGAAAATAAATCAGAGGGGGAAGGAGGCTCTTCTAGAATAACGCAAGAGGGAATCACAAAATCAGCCCAAAATTTATCCAAGGATTCGACAAGATAAACCATGTTCACTAGAGCAAAGAAAGAAGAAGAAAGAAATTCTTACAGAAAATTAAGAAATCTGCTAAGGCGGACGATGGAAAGAACGACAGTATAAAAACAGAGTGAGAAAATAAAGAGTTTAAAAGATGAGAAGTAAAAAGTGGGAGACGACTTGATTCTATCGCTTTTAAATGCCTTGCATCGGGAAGTAGGAAAAGAAATGATTACTAGAAAAGACGATTGCGTTTCCGGCGGTTAAATGATAAAAAAGACGCAAATACCCAAGCGTCTGTCGCAGATTCAAAATATTTACAAGTTTGCCATTTCGTGCTCAAATGGCAAAGACTAAAGAGAAAATTCCCAAGTGTTGGAGATCCGTAATTAATCAAGGCATAAAAAGGTACCTGAGCATCTTTTGGGTAAAATGTTCCACACTCTCATGTCAAAGCTCAACTATGAAACATTGGGGGCTTCTATTGATACGAAAATTAGTCAGCTGGTGTGGACCAATTATATAAAGACATATGTCATTATACGTGTCAAACACTTATACTCACCGAGCAACCTGCAGCTCCGAGCTACTCTTCATGCCGAGCTACTTAGCGTGTCGAGCTACTCAGCGTGCAGTGCATCTAGCCAGGAAGATCAAATGACAACTACACATTCAATGAATAACAAATTTAATGAACATTCTTATTGTACAGATGTATGGGCCTATTAAATAACGACATACCGTCTATTCACATTGATAGTCCCAAGGCTATAGATACATTGTAACACCCTCCATAAAAAAAGGGGGGATCGATCTTTTGTAATCAACATCGATATTAAGGCAAAATACCCTGCAATACAAAACAGTGGACGTAGGCCATCTTCATAAGGCTGAACCACTTTAAAAATCCTTTGTATTATTTCTTTATTTCTTTTTATCTGTGATTAATTAATTAGATCGAATCTAGTTTTTTACATCAAGATAGGGGTTGACTATATTTCGGGATTAGGAGTCCCTAGGGTTATAATTAGGGAATTTGGATGGAGTGGCAACCATCTAACCATCTAAAAGACCAAAGTTTTGAGAGATGAGAGATAAGCGAAAGAGAAATTGAAGAAAAGTGAAGAGTAGTGATCCTGGAGGGCGATTGAATCATTCCGGGCACAAGAACACTACGACAAGAGAAACTTAAAAGGAAGAACTCATAATTTCTTCAATAATAAGGCATGTATTTAACTTGCTCTAATTCCTAGTGTAGTTTCAAACATTCATGTAGAAATTTGGAATAGGAAGACACAAATTTTTGGGTGGTATTAACACGTAAAACATGAATTTTATAAATAAATTCATCAAAAAGGGATTCAAATATGATTAGATGTTAAGTTTGATGTGAATGAAATTATAAAGATGTAATCTTGGATGATCAAAACAATAATTGATGAAATCTTGAATTAGGGTTGAAACTATGAGAATTAGCAAAATACTAAGTGAATATACTAAAGAAGAAAAACTATTATCTCACTATAATAACAAAAGACTCAATTATATTTTCATGGTTGTTAGTGAACATGAATTGAAATGCATATCTCATTGTACAACTGCTAAAGAGGCATGGGACACTATAATCACTGCCCATGAAGGTGATCATAGTGTTAAAGCTGTCAAGATTCAAATGCTAGTCCAAAACTATAACTCTATAATTAATCGCACTTTTATTATCACATAACAAAGTCTCTTGAAATTCTATAATGATGTAGTCACTTAGCATTTGTTTGATCCACATTAATTGGGAACTATAACTACCAGCTGCGATTTATTATGCTTCGAGAGTAGATAAATAAATATAATTTTGTTTCTTGCATCCCCAACTGACCAAGTTAACCTAACATAGTAACATGCACCTGGGATAATTTTACTATCGTCAGAGCAACCCGCCCAATCAACATTACTATAAACAATTATAGTAGTAGTTGTGTCTTTCCTGTACAATAAACCTTAATCTAAAGGCCCTGTTACATATTTAATAATACGTTTAATGCTTTTAAGGTGACTTTCTTTAGGAGAGGATTGATAACAGACACACACAAACAAAAAACATGATATCAGGTCGAGAAGAAGTTAAATATAGTAAACTACCTATCATGCTTTTATATCTCAACTCAACTCAACTCAACTCAACTCAACTCAACTCAACAAAGCCTTTCCTCAATTATTTGGGGTCGGCTACATGAATCCTATTATTCCATTCCATTCTGTCCAGCGTAATATTTTCGGTTAAACCACGTGATATTGTGTCCTTTTTTCTAATATCCCACCAAGTCAATTTAGGCCTAACTCTATCCCTTCTGTTACTATCAATACTAACTAAATCACTTTTCCTTATGGAAGCATCCATTGGTCTACTCTTGATGTGTCCAAACGATCTAAGTTGATTTTCTCTCAATTTATCTTAAATAGGAGCTAGTTTTACCGTTTCACGAATTTGTTCATTTCTAATTTTATTCTTTCGAGTTTTACCACAAATTCATCTTAGCATTCACATCTCTACCACACTCATTTTTTGTACATTTTGTTTCTTAGTTGCCCAACACTTTGTACCATATAACATAGCGGGTCTAATGGCTGTCCTGTAAAATTTTTCTTTTAACTTTAAAGGTATACACCTATCACACAATATGCTGGTAGCACGTCTCCACTTGACCCAACCTGCTCTAATCTTATGAGTAACATCTTCACTAATATCTACATATTTTTGGATAACCAATACTAAATAACGAAAATAATCATTTCTAGGTATCTCTTGACCCTCCAATTTCACCACATATCCATTTGTCCTCCTAATACTATTAAACTTGCACTCCACATATTCGGTTTTAATCCTGCTTATTTTAGATCATCTTCTTTCTAGAGTTTCTCTCAACAATTTTAACCAGTATTAATCCACGTCTTAGTCTCATCCACTAAAATAATATCATCTGTAAATAGCATACATCGTGGCACATCATCTTGTATTCGTTCAGCCAACTCATCCAAAATAAGAGCGAAGAGATAAGAACTTAATGCTGAACCTTCGTGTCGACCTACAGTAATTAAAAATTCACTACTTTCTTTGGCTGATATTCTTACGATAGTCATAGCCCCATTATACATATCCTTGATCATATTAATATATCTATGAGTCACTCCTTTTTTATGTATAACCCACCATACTATATCTCTGGGTATCCTATCACATGCCTTCTCCAAATCTATAAAAATCATATAACGATCCTTCTTTTTCTCCCCATACCTCTCCATTAATCTCCTCAATAAATAGATTGCTTCCATTGTTGACCTCCCAGGCATAAACCCAAATTGATTCTCAGATATTGTTATTTTTCCCTTTCATCTTTAGTTAGTTTCTTGGTTGTGCTCATGGGCGTATGTGCTATTTTAGCCGCATTCAACTCAAACTTCTTTATTAGATCCTTGGCATATTTAGATTGACAAATAAATAAGTCAGCATCAAATTGTTTCACCATCAAATTGTTTCACTTAAAGTTCGAGGAAATATGAGAACTCCCCCATAAGCGACATTTGGAACTCCCCACTCATAAAATTTGAAAATGTTTTAACTTCTTCAGGGAAAGTAGAACCAAATATTATGTCATCTACGTAAACTTGTGCTATTAAAAATTTATTTTTCATTTTTTGCACAAACAATGTCTAGTCACTATCATCGCATTCAAACCCTTTATTGAGTGAAAAGGTTGAAAGGCGGTCATATCAGGCCCACGGAGCTTGTTTCAAGCCATACAATGACTTTTTGAGTTTAAAGACATGATCACGATATTTAGGGTCAATAAAAACTTTTGGTTGCTCTACATAAACTTCCTCTGTTAATATATCATTTTAAAAAATAAAATTTTACACCCATTTGAAAAGGTTTATATTAAAAATGATAAGAAACAACCAAGAGAAGATGAACATACCCCATCCGTGTAATCGGGTTAAATGTTTTATCCATAATATCCCTTTTGTCTGATTATAAACCTAAGCTACTAGCCTATATTTATTTCTAATTATCATCCATGTTTCATCGGTTTTGTTTTTGAAAATCCATTTGCTACCGAATACTTTAGTATTAGTAGGCCTGGGAACAAGATACCAAACATTGTGAATTTTAAACTGTGATAGCTCTTCTTGCATAGCATCTTGTAAATCTTCCGTAACATTTTTATTTTCCACAAGGGAAACAAAACATACAAAGTTTGTAAAATTTTGAAGTTGTGATCTCGTTAACTGGCTCTAATACTTCACCAACAACGTTAGAGGGTGGATGATTGATAAGCACCCAAAAGTGTTAAAATAATACCCAAAATAAACGATTTTAATTGCTAATTCTCGGTAAAATTGGACTTATGTTGGTGTTTGTTTGTTTTGTAGGACGATTGGCATTTGCGATTTCGAAAGGTATAATCCAAGTAAAGTGCGACAAAAATGTGGTCAAAAGCGTTGAAATCGGATTTTATGTGATCGAAGACAACCATACCCTTTAAACCTCGTCCCAATTAGCCTAAACCTATCCCGAACCCCATGTGTGTTTAGTTTGTGCCTTTTAGATTTTTCTTAGATTTTTATTTGGGTCGTGTTAATTTTTAGAATTTTTAGGATTTATTTTCTATTTTCTATTTTTATTTAGTATAATTTTATTTTATATTTTATTTTTATTAGTTTTCAATTTTATTATTAGGATTAGTTTTTTTTTTAGGATTTCATTTATTTTTAGTTTCAATATATTTTATATTTTTTTAGGATTTTAAATTTTAGTTTTAATAGATTTTTATTTTTAGTGTCATTTCTTTCATTTTTTTATTTGTTTGTTTTATTTATAGATTAGGATTTTACTTTTATTTTTATATTTTTAGTTTTAATAGATTATATATATATTTTTTAGGATTTTAGTTATTTTAATTTTCATTTTTTTTAGGGTCAAAATGAAACACACACACCATAAAACTCAACACCTAAAACCTCACCCACACACACCTCCCATACACTACACTACACACAACACAACCCTCACCCACACTACTACATCCATGCACCCTCACCACACACTAACCCTCCTCAACCCATCATATTCCCCACCAAGAACTTAACGATTCTCTCACCTCCATTAACAACCAAAACCACCATCTCCATTACCAAACCAACCCAACACATATTTTCTCTCTCATCTAACCTCCAATCCCAAAACCAACACCAACCCTTGGCAGTCCACCCACCATCCATGGCGGGTCATCCACCTCAAAAATCTCCAATCGGACCTACCCGAGCCCGGAACCAAACCCGGCCTCCCCCTGTCACTCTCCAACCCGAGAACATCAGCCCAACCCGAAGCTGCCCCAACCAGTGGCCATATCCGGCCGACCCACCTGCTACACCTGCCGAAACTCAAAACCCGAACCCAACGACCCTTATCTAATTACTCGAAAACCCATTTCTCCAAAGCCACATTTTCTCATTCTGCACAAAACCAAAGACCAAAAGCATAAACTAAAAACCAAAAATAAAACAATACCCACATGCCAACCACAAAATCGTTTTTAACCAAAGACTCCTGCCAAAACCCAAAGTGCAAAAATACCTATACCTGCTCCTACATCTGACACATCAAATCCATTAAACTCATCACCCAAGTTCTGCAAAAATCGGCTCTACAGTACCTAACCCCATGTGATATCTTATATGAGAAGCCATCTCTTCTATTTAAAAGGGGGTGAAGGCAGAAAAAAAAGACGATCAATGTGGAGAAAATAGAGAGACTAGTGTAGTTTTTTTAGTGCTCCATTTTTTTGGAGCTCATTTTTAGTTGTAGATCGTATATAAATTTTATTTTTCTTCTTACATAATTTTTTAAGTGACTTGAGTGAGGCTGAATATTTTGTGAAATACAAATCTTGAGTTGGTAATAAATTTCAGTGTTGTAATACTCATATTTATGGGTGCACTTAATTGTTCATATTTGAGAAATTTTTATTGAGTTCAAGGAGACTTGGTTCAACTATTTTTCTCATTCAATTTTTTTTATGCCTCTTGTTGTGTCATTATTACATTTTATATGTAATAATACCAAAATGAGAGGCTAAATACCCCATTAAAGGGGTGAGATGGAACCCTTAACTTAATTATTTTTATTTTTTGGTTTGTTTATTTATTATTCCCCTTTGAATATTAATATTAAAATTTTACAATTTATATTTACGCCTCGAGAGAGGGTGAATTATTTTCGAGAGAAAATCGAAAATTCATATTATAATAAATATTATATTATAATATTTATTCATTAATTAAACTAGAGATAGGTAATTTTTAAATGCTATTATAGTTTGAATTTCTCAACTCTAAAACTTATTTTTTGTATGATTTAAATACTTTTAGTGAATTTTTCCTAGCGGGTGATTTATTAGAAAATGTTTAAATCTAATTTTTGAAAACTCTTTATAGTTGAAAACTCTTTAAAGTTGAAAACTCTTTAAAGTTTTCAAAGTTTTCAAAGGATAAAACTCTTTAAAGTTGAAAACTCTTCTCTCGTCGAAAACAAATGCTGCTAGACCCCTTTTTATAAAAGAGTTAAGTTGGTCAAAGGATAAGCATGAGGTCAGCGTGTCAGCCAAAAAGACAGGTCGCTCGAACGATAATCCCATCTCGCTCGAACGAGCTACGCGAGTCGCTTGAACGACCACGCGACATCTCAATGTCGTTCGAACGATATGGTGATCTCGTTTGAACGACCCTGGCGTCGAAACCAAGGTACGCTTGCTGCCTTAGCTGCCTTAGAAAATATCTCAAACCTTTTCAAAACATATTTTTCTAAAACAGTAATAAAACCTTTTTATAAAAAAACATTTATAAAAATATTTTTATATAAAATATTTTTAAAACTCTTTTTAAAAATATCCCAACACTCTTAATATGAAATGTAAATGAAACTTTAAACATTATCTTACCAAAGATCATATTGTTGGGCTTGAATGTTGAAGACAACTTGTAATTCGAATTCGTCTTTTGTAGATGAAAACTTCTTCAATTCTTCGACGATTGTAACGGTATACGACATAATTAATTGTGAGGGACATTTATAAAAATATGTCCTTACAAATCTCCCCCTATGTCTATGCCGGTACATACATAAAAACATCCGAATTATCAAATACCAAAATACCTATACAAATCTACCCTCCCATGAATTCTAAAACTGAAAAGGTAGAATTTGAAAGTTCTCAAAATTTTCTTCAACATCAAAACTCTCAAAGCTTTTCTCATCAGGGTGTGCAACATTATGATCTTCAATCTTTGAACCTACACACATGAGATAAATCAAAAACCTTCGTGACGCATCTAGTTTGAAATGATATAAGAATAAAGCATTAATAAATCAAATCTCCCCCATAATGCAAAAACTCCCATAACATGATAATTCTTTCTCCCCCTTTTTACGATGTCCCAAAATAGACATATAAGAAGAAACAATCAAAACATGGAGTGTCACGATAAAATTGCATAGCAAATATGAATCAATTAACGCGCATGCAAAGGAGTATCCCACGAACATCCACAAACTATTTTTGGATTTTTTAATTTTTTCATACAAAAATAAGATACTAAAAATCACACCATGGATTTTAAACTAAAACAACCAAGTCATGAAAATGGAATGTATGGGTGTGAACACATTCGATAGGTAAATAAACTCAATCAATCATATGTGCACGATGCATACATGTACTCCTAACGAATGAGCATCAAAAGTATCCTTAGGTGTAAAAATTTGTTGAATTTAGATGACACCATCTTATGCAAATAAACAAATCAAAGTCAAATGATTTCCACACCAATAACGTCCAAAATTATTTAGCGCTTTTTCATGACTTTTAAGGACGTGCAAACCCATTATAAAATCTCCAACTAAACTCCCTCATATATATTTTCTTTTAGAGGTGTTAAACTAAACTCTCAAACTTTGGAGAATTGGTGCAAAAATCTAAATGGCCCATAATTGGCATGAATTTCTTTTTATTGCCCTTAAATTTTTTCGGGATCTTTTAAACCTTTTTGGACCCCGGATAATAATTTTTTTTAATTTTTAGGTCCAATTTAAATGGATGCTTAATCACAAAGGATAAAAAAAATCTTTCGTAGCCCTTCACCGTTTTTAAACAAAGCACCCAAACTCACAAACGGCTCTTATATGCACAACTTTCTTATCAAGTTTATCGCACTTGGTTCGTTTTAAGGACATGATTGAAGTGAAAACACCCAACCAACGTGTGATAAGATAAGCACAATAATCAAACAAATCCGTGCATGTGTGAAATAAAGGAAATTATGAGTCAAACATGTAGAAAGTAACACTTAATTACATCTTAATGACTCCAAACATTATAAAGCACATGGATGAATTGACCTATTGTCTCAAAACACTATCAAATAGTCACATGAAAAAATGGAATGAAATTGTGACTTGGTCATCCTAAGTGTTCATCCATAAACGGTGCAAACAAAATACAAAATCTTTTTGGATTTTTTAAAAATTTTATCAAACTAAAATATTTTTGTATTTTTCAAAATTTTTCAAAAATAAAAATTTATACAAAAAGTACATGTCACAACACTAGCAAACATAAATATCATGAAACAAAAACTAGCGTATGACAGACATGTGAACACAATCATCTATATGATATGGCAAGAGAAGAATCATGTGTAAGCAAACGGAAATCAACTTGTCTAAAATCTAGTGCCTCTAAAAGTGATTTTCTAACCCCAAATAGATGTGAAATGTTGTGTGGGGGATTTAGGAACCTAGAGAACACTAGACATAAACTTCCTAGGACATTTTCCAAGATCAAAATAAAAATGCCTAAGGTGACCTTTCCTACCACAATATGAACATGTGTAAACGGGTGGAACGACACCTATGGGTTGACTTTTTCTAACATCCTTGAAATTGGTTGACCCTCTAAAACAAATAATGGTTTTAGATTTAGCATTAGAAGCATGAGAACAAGACGAGCCATTACCATCACTATCAAACCTACTTGAGTCTGCCAAATTATTTTTCAACTTCAAAATTTTTGATTCAAGCAAAGAATTAGACTATTCTAATTTGAGGGACGCCTTTTTCAAATTATCAATTAAACCTAACAGTTTATCACGCTCCTCCTCAATTAAAGAAAGCTTTTCCCTAAGAGTCTCTTCACGTGCCACAAACTCATTGATTAAAATATTTTTGTCATCTTTGGCACAAACACAAACCATCGAATTTTTAAGGTCCTACAATTCTTTTTCTAAAAATAGGACCATATCATCACTTTCCTTCTTGGACAATTTTAAAGCAACAAAGTCATGGTTCAAGGAAACAAATTTCTCACGATAAAAATCTCTTTGATTTTGAATTGTTTGCATAAGATCCAATGCGGATTTAAAACGAGAATTTTCTTTTTCTAAAAAATCAATTCTTTTAGCAAATGTCAAATTCAAATGATTTATATCATCAAAAATTTGACTCGTGTCATCAAGGGGGGCATCCGATTAGATAAGTGCTCCATCGGAAAAATTATGATTTTTCACAAAACTGATTTTTCAAAAAAATCAATATCACACAAATTTTGCGAAAAATAGGAATACGCGATAAGTTAGCGCAACCCGCTCTGATACCAATTTGTAAAAGTGGTGATCGCTTAAATAAGCTCTGATACCAATTTGAAAAACCGAAGGAACACGGTGTGTGATATCGATTAATTTGCAAGTTTCCAATTAAACACTTATTTAATTAGAGTCCATTTTTAAACAAATTAAATCAGCCCCTAAACATGCATTTATGTGTGTGCGTGTCAACCCATAAATAGATAAAGCATGTGACATAAATATTAAGGGAAAATCCCTAAAGGGCAAAACCTTTTATTTTTAGAACTTTGAAGAATTCACAAGACCATTGACTTACATACAACCTGATAATTGCCCACAAGTGTAATGCACGATGTCTTCGTCAAACCTCCAAAGCAACGGCCAGAAATAACGTTGGCTGGAATCTCCCACAAGAACTCCAGGTGGTCAACAATGAAGAAGAAAATGGCTTCTCCACAAGTTGTGAACTTTTATAAGGACTCCCTCCACAATAGTATGCAGCTCTCCGGTTGTAGAGTTCTCCCCACAAAGATTAAACCAAAGCAAAATATGTTCTTGGGTTCCACAAAACAACTCACATAAAAGTAATTGGGATTTTTGTGAATTGTAAACAAAACAAATATTTGAACCCTTAAATTGTTGGAGAAAAATTTCCTGCCAAAAGGTATTGAATTAAATTCTGGGCATATAAACAAAAGTTTTCAAAGGATAAAACTCTTTAAAGTTGAAAAATCTTCTCTCGTCTAAAACAAAGGCTGCCAGACCCTTTTTTTTATAAAAGAGTTAAGTCGGTCAAAGGATAAGCATGAGGTCAGCGTGTCATCCAAAAAGACAGATCGCTCGAATGAGAATCCCATCTCGCTCGAACGAGATACGCGTGTCGCTCGAACGACTACGCGCAACATCTCAATGTTGTTCGAACGAGATGGTGATATCGTTTGAACGACCCTGGCGTCGAAACCCAGGTACGCTTGCTGCCTTAGCTGTCTTAGAAAATTTCTCAAACCTTTTCAAAATATATTTTTCTAAAACAGTAATGAAACCTTTTTATAAAAAAACATTTATAAAAATATTTTTATATAAAATATTTTTAAAAATCTTTTTAAAAATATCCCAACACTCTTAATATGAAATGTAAATGAAACTTTAAACATTATCTTAACAAAGATCATATTGTTGGGCTTGAATGTTGAAGACAACTTGTAATTCGGATTCGTCTTTTGTAGATGAAAACTTCTTTAATTCTTCGATGATTGTAACGGTATATGACATAATTAATTGTGGCGGACATTTATAAAAATATGTCCATACAGTCTTAAGAGCATAAACTCATGAAAGTAACCATTTTCATAAGAGAATTCAACAACGGCAGTATCTTTGAATTCACCACCCATATCACTTATTATACATAGTTCTCAGGTTTCTTTTTCATTTTCTATTTTTATAAGAATTTTAAAAAACTCTTTAAAAGTATCTCACTTATTTTTCATAAAAGCTACGTAGGTAAAGAGTGTGAAGTCATCCACTATTACCACAAAGGCTAATAGTATGAGAGGTGCCCACTAAGTCCATATGGATGGGATCAAGGAGTTTTAATGTTAAAACTTTAGGACCTTTTCTATGAGGAGCCTTAATTATCTTTCCCACTTGGCAAGGTACACAAACTATATTTTGCCTCTTTTTAATTTTGGCCAATCCCTTAACAATTTCTTGGGTGCTTAATCTACTCTAGTTTTCAAAATTAGTGTGACCGAGCCTATTATGCCAAATGTCGGTATCATTAAGTCTAGTTAAATGGCAAGACGCAAAAACATGAGGAACTATGTAATAATTTTTCTTATTTATGTTTCCAACTATGATACAATTCTCAATATTGTTTGCACTCATTTTTAGAAAAGTTAACAAAGTAATTCGGATCACAGAATTGACTTATATGGAGGATATTGGATTTTAACCCTTTAACTAAGAGAACATCATCAAGAAGTAGTAAACCTTCCCCACAAAGTGTTCCCTTGCCTATGATTCCGGACGAAATTTTGTATCCAAATATGACTTTGCCACCAAGGTAGTTAGTTAAGTTTTTCAACTTTATTTTGTCACCTGCCATATGCCTAGAACGCCCTGAATCTAAATATCAGCTACTTGAGGTGCTCTCATATTTGAGTGTAAAAATAACAACATTACACCTCAATTGGGATAATAGGTCATCTTTTCTCACCCAAATAGGCCTAGTTTTAAGATTATTTTTTCGTTTTATGCTAGTGGAATGTTAGGGGATCTGCGAGGTGGTTTTTTCTTAGTACGAGACTTGTTTTGTATTTTTTCTCGTAAAATGATTTTGGTTTTGTCTAGGAAAAACATAACTAGCGTGCTTCACGCAAGAGTAGTTAAAGTTTTGATAGATTGTCGCATAAATTCTTCTCTGAAATTAGTTATCTAGATTGTGTCCATAGCCATCACAGTAGGAACAATATTTCGTTGATGTCGGTTTAACCCTATTGTCTAAACCTTACAAAATGGATTTAGAATTAGTTTGATTTATGGGTTTAACTTTGAAAAATCTAATTTTCCTTAGTTCTTATAGGAGGACAAACATACTTAGATTTATTTTCAAAATTTTGATGGAGATTACACGAGGTTTCTGTCACTTGTGAGATTGAAGTAATTTTTTTTAGAATTTCTTTGACAAAAGTGACTTCTTGATTCTTTAAAGGATTTTTGTTTTTAACAAACTAATTCCAATTTTGTCATGATCTTATCATTTCACTCAACATATGTTCTTGTTGTTTGGTTAAGGATTCAAAGTCTCGCCACCTTTTAAAAACTTTTGAACATTTTGGTTTAGATTGTTCCAATTCAACTACAATGGACTTGTATTTTTGTTCTAAAAAATATTTCTCATATACTTTAGTTAATTTAGATTTGAATGCTTTAACCTCAGTCTCACGAGTTATATATTGACTCATGTTGTCTTCAACATTCTTCTTAACATTCCTTATTAGACTCTTAACTTGGTCAGATTACTTTTTCCCCATTTTTTCAAACTCAAAAAATTTCTTTAAATTCTTAGCATAAAAGTCTTGAAAATTTGGCAAATCATCACCATCATCATCATCATCATCATCATCATCATCATCATCATCATCATCATCATCATCATCATCATCGCAACCACTAAGTGAAGTGTGTGTTGTGTTCCTTAATTGTTAAATTATATTGGTGGGACTCACACACATGTTTAATTCGTCATTATTTGCATCACTTTGACTCACATACCTACGAGAATCAAATACAACATCATTAATATGAGTGGTACTAAATGAAGGTTCAAAAATAACATATGCATACATAGAATCATCATCAGTAAGCCAAGTTCCACCATCATATTCAATTATTTTGGCATAAAAAGACATGAAGGATTCATCTATGTTTGATAAACCCGATTCATCTTCATCAGAATCACTTGAGTCATCCCATGTTTTGGTAATATGGGCCCTAGGTGTGGTTTTCGGTTTAGAATAACACCTATTAGCATAATGTCACATTTTACCACATTTATGACATTGTATATGGGACTGGTCCATCTCAGGCCTATAATTATTTGAGTCCGTGGGTCTATGAAAGTTTCTTTCATGTGGTCTAGAAGCTTAAAGTCCTTAATGACCAGATTATCCTTTACGAGTAGCAATCGTGTTTCTATATTTTGATTTTTTAACTACTTGCTCATTAAAGCAATTTTGGTATCAAGGGTTTCAAGATACGTTCTTAGTTCAAGTCACTTTCAAAGTCATACATATATAACTTAGGTTTTCCCTTTTTAGAAGTGAAGCCCATGTGTTGACTCACTGTGTATTTTAGTAGTTGAGGACATTAATTTTTTACAATTAACTTCCATTTGTATAGTCCTCAATTTGCTATTAAGAAGCTCAGGGGTCAAATTAGGATCATTTATTTCTTCAATGGAATACCATTTAAGGTCAAACTTAGGAGGGAGATATCTCAACATTTTCATCACTAATGATTATGTCAGACAACTTAAATAGAATTCATCAAAGGTTTCAATGTCATAAATCATTATAAAATTATACTATTTGTTGATGTAAAAAATTAGACTTGATCTAATTAATTAATCACAGATAAATATAAAATAAGAAATAGGATAAATGGGTTTTTAAAGTGGTTCAGCCTTAACAGAATTGACATAAGTCCAATGTCTTGTATTGCTGGGTGTTTTGTCTTGATATCGATTATGATTACAATAGATTGATTACCCCTTTATGGAGGGTGTTACAATGTATTTATAGCCTTGGGGCTGTCAATATGAATAGACGATATGCCATTATTTAATAGACATATACATCTGTACAATAAGAATGTTTATTAAATCCGATGTTCATTGATTGTGTAATTGTCGCTTGCTCTTCCTGGCCAGATGCTCTGCACGTTGAGTAACTCGGCACACTAAGTAGCTCGGGGTAATGAGTAGCTCGGTGATGCAAGTTGTTCGGTGAGTATAGGCATTTGCCACGTAAGATGACACATGTCTTCATATAATTGGTCCACGTCAGCTGACTAATTTTCGTATCAAAAGAAGCCCCCAATGTTTCACAGTTGAGGTTGAATATGAGAGTGTGGAACATTATGCTCAGAAGTTGTTCAGACGTGTTTTATCCAGTCTTGTCTTTTGAGCGCAAAATGGCAAGTTCGTAAATATTTTGAATTTTCAATGGACGCTTAGGTATTTACGTATTTTTCATTATTTAACCGCCAAAAACACAATTGTCTTTTCTAGTAATCATTTCTTTTCCTCCTTCCCGATGCAAGGCATTTAAAAATGATAGAAATATATCGTCATCTACTTTTTAGCTCCAGATTTCTAAGCTCTTTGTCTTCTCATTCTATTCTTGTACTATCATTTTTTTCTGTCATCTGCCTCAACAGATTTCCTAGTTTTTCTGTAAGAATTTTCTTCCTTCTTCTTTCTTTGCTTTATCCATCATGGTTTATCTTGTTGAGTCATTAGATAAGTTTTGGGATGACTTTGTAATTCCCTCTTGGGTTATTTTAGAGGATCCTCTATGCCCTTATG
This sequence comes from Sambucus nigra, assembly GCA_949130495.1. Classification (NCBI taxonomy): domain Eukaryota; kingdom Viridiplantae; phylum Streptophyta; class Magnoliopsida; order Dipsacales; family Adoxaceae; genus Sambucus; species Sambucus nigra. Next base: position 155,610,343 of record OX422218.1, read on the forward strand.
ATTTATTTTCTTTAGCTGAGAGACACTGGTTTCCCTCCCTTTTTGCGGTGGAGTGTGGCTTTTCTTTTCCGCCTAATCCCTTGTGTTTGGAGTTTTGCCAGTATTTTGATATTGTTCCTGCAAGAGTAGCTCCAAATACATTGAGGGTAGTCAATGGCGTACATAGGTTAAACCAAATGCATGGGACTCATTTAGGGATTCCTGAGATTATGTTTAGTTATAAATGGGTTACCAGTGATACCACATTTTATTTAAAAACTAGGTTTTCTAATAGAGCTTTAGTGGTCAATCTTCCCGATGCTAATAGGGACTATTTTGATCATGCAGTTGTGATGAAAAATTGGAAACACCCCCTATTAAAAGGAAATGATGTTTACAAAGGTCCTAGATGTCCACTTTATGGCAATGGGATAGGATGTTTTTAATTTTTCGATTTAGCTCTGTTTATATTTGATGAAATGCATCACTAATATTTATTTTACTTTTTGCAGTTGATAACAAAAGAAAGCCCCCAAAAGAGAGTGACATTAATATAAAAGATTTGAAACTCATCTGGGGTTTGCATCAATCAGTTGCTGAGGAGCACGTTAGAGCTGTTCTTATTTGCTGAGCTAAAAAACACTATTTCTTCTTTTATTCCTCGTCCTCTTGCACCTCCTGTGATAATTGATCTTGATCAAATTACATCATCTCGAGCCAGCGTAGAAGAATCTTCTTCTGATTTGGGTACTTCTATTACTGATTTGATGATGAGGAAGAGAAGAATGCCTGTATTCTTTGCCAAAGATGCTCCTGGCACTGATGGGGCAAAGAAGAGCAAGGGGGATGTCCTAGCTGAAGGGACAAAGAAAATAGATATGGCTCCATCTAAGGGAACCATTCCAACTATCAAGGAGGTCGAAAAAAAGCCTCCTGTTGTTCCAAAAGAGGCAACACCTATGATTGAAGGTGCTCCTTTAAGAAGATTGAGGAGAGGTCTTACAGAAAGACCTATAGAAACTGCTGCTCAATCTTTCGATGTTGAGGATCCTTCTTTGAGAGCTAACACTCTAGCTCTCATTGCTCTGATCTCGGCCAAAGGTCTAATCAAGTCTTGGACCATTCCTGAATATCGAACTGCTGAGGGTTCCCTTTCTCGGGAGAATGTCATTGACTTAGCAGCCCAACACATCGCATTAGTAAGTGTCATTATCTTTACTACTTCACCTCCATATACCGCATTCATATTCTGATCTGAGCTTCTTTTCTTTTTTAGTTTATGACGTATTTTAATAGTATCCTGGAGAAAGATGAGGCTATCAAGGCTTCAACTTCCTCCAGTGGGGTGGAAGAAGCTTTTGCTGGGTTATCACAATCTTTAAAGATTTCTCGGCAGAAGTATGAGGAAGATAAAACTGCTTGGGAGAAGAAACTTCTATCTGCAGAGACAACTCATCAACAAGATGATACAGCTCGAGACCAAGCTGTAAATGCCTCTAAGGAATTGGAAGAAAAATTGAAGGTCGCTATTTCCAGTAAGGAAAAAGTTGATGGCAAACTTAAAGAGGCTGAACGACGTAAGAAATATCTGGAGGAGAAGGTGAAGCTTGCTGAGGGATATGCTTCTTCCGAGAAGGTGAAGGGAAAAGCTGTTGTGAAAAAATCCTTTAGCTCTGGTTGGGACAAGGGATGGAACAAGGCCTTAACTGCTATTACTTGCCAGATGGAGTATGCAAGTTTGAATTACTTTAGAGACGGATGGGTCACAGCATTGAAAGAGTTGAGTATTGCAGACGATTCTGAATTGTTTCAGAAATATACCCGTGGCCCTCCTCCTATTATTGGCGAAGAAGAAGAGGATGAAGCTACATCTGATGATTCTTCTATGGTGATAGTAGAACAAGTACCAGGTATTACCATTCCTCAGCCCTCCGAGCAAGTTTAGAAGGTAATAACTTCTATCGATTAACGTCAACTGCCCGCCGAGCAACCAACTCCTTCATCCAAACCGGCTATTGATGTTGTAGGAAATAAGGAGAAGGTGTAGAGTTATTCGGCTCTTTAATTATGTTGTTCTTCTGCTTTTCCCTTTTTGTTGTAACTTTGGTTGTACTTGCTTCTCCCGTTGATCAATAAAAAAGACTTCATTATTTGTTCTAAACTCTCTCTTTTACCTGCTCATCATAATTATACTGTTGTTGATTCGTCTTTATTTTTCCTTGCTAGTTTATTACTAGGATGGAACTCTTGTCAGCTCACGATACAGAGTTAATGAAGAAATGTAATGATTACTTCAAAGCTGATCATGCAGACTTTACTGAAGCACAAATAGTTGATATCCTCAAGTTTAATGCCTCAGAACAAGTAATTGATACTTATTAATACTTGAAATGTCTGCTTGACCGAGCTGTGGCGAATAACGTGGCGTACTATAAAATGATGGAGGATCATCAAGGGGTAATCGAAGAACTTTAAATTCAGCACAAAGAAACCACTGCTCTTCTGCATAAAGGTTATGAGAAAAATACCAACAGTTGAGTGCTGATCGGGGCTACGACAAAGTCCTCTCAGTTCATAAGAGGAGAGAAAGTGTGTTGAAACTTGAAGTCGAAGAACATAGGAACATTACAAAGTTGCTTGAAGAGGAGAATATTTCTTTGAGAGAAGAATTAAAACAACTAAAGTCTGCCTCTTCCTCTGGAGATCTGATCCCAATCAATGATGAGGGCTTTTCATTTTTGGAAACTAAAAATGCTGCCTTGAGAGAAGAACTGGAGGCTTTGAAAAGAGCCGAACTTACATCGTCCACTCGTGGGAGAGCAAGGCCTTCTACCCGTGGCCGGGCAAGAGCTGGTCGGATTAATATTGAAGAGACGAGGACCCAACTGGCTTTAGAAAATCAAGCCGTTCAACTAACGGCAAAAAATCAAGCCTTGGCTGAGATGTCCAAAAAAATCCAAAGTCTCACCGAGCAACTTTCCAAGCAAAGTTCTTCTTTGGAGAGTAAAGATAATTTTGTGAAGAAGCTCCATCAAAATGTTGAGAGATTGACATATCAATTCCATAAATAGCTGCAAGAATTCTGGATGGAGGGATATAATGAAGCCTTATGCCACCTTGATGCCAGGTTGAAGCATTCAAACAATGAGGGGTATAAGCAAGGGTGGTTAAATGCTCTTGGTGTGATGCGTCTAGAGGAAGGAAATTCCCCGTGGGATTGGTATGAACCTAGGTTTCTTGATCTGCCTAATCCTCCTTTTAAGTAGGATGTCCGGTGGATTCCAGCTCGCGCCATACCTTAATGTTTGATCTCCAAGTACCTTGGTGATTACAATCTTCATGAAGATTATGAGATATCTCGACCTCCTCATCTGCTTGAGTGGCCAAGTTCGAGCAACATCAGAATGTTACGAGATATGAATTTCATTAATTCTCCTTATGCTTTAGATGACCCTCTAGCTAGAATGGAACCTTTACCAAAATCTGAGGGAAAAAGGCCAATAGAATAGGAAATTTGTATTGAGTGAAGAAAACTTCATCTTTTGTAATTTTCTTTCCAGTATTTAATGAAGAAAAATTTCATCTTTGTGCACTTTTCGTTCCTTGGAAATAGATTTTAAAATGTTTTGCTTATAACATATTGTCTGTTGATGAGTGGATATATATCTATAGAGGGACAATTTGTCCTATTTTGTTTTAATTGCCTAGACAATGGAGCTTGCCCCACTTGCTTCCTAGTTGTAGTGACTTGTCACCTATAAGTGCCTAAGCAATGGAATGATTTTCATCCCATGATCCTGCTTAGTTGTCGTAATCTTTTCAGGATTACCTTGGTGCTTAGACAGTGGATGCCCCGTGAGGTCACCCATCTTTTTGCCTAGTTTTGGAGGCCCCTTGAGGTCACCTGTGATCAAACAGGCTTAGCCTTGTATAATTGTTATGCCAACAATGTTGGTTAAATTTATTGATGCCGACCAACCGTGGTTGGTGGTTGTTGATATGCCGACCAACCGTGGTTGGTGGTTGTTGATATGCCGACCAATCGTAGTTGGAGGTTGCTGATATGCCGACCAACCGTAGTTAGTGGTTGCTGATATGATGACCAACCGTAGTTGGTGGTTTAGTGTATAGCACAAGTACTCCAAAAAAAATTGAACAAAAAGGAATATGGGGAAAATAACATTTTTATTCATATTGTAAGAAATGGGGTACAGGTAAATCTGTATTACTGATAATATTTGCGCAGGTGCTCCGCATTCCACGGATTTTTGAATTCTTCTCCCTCTAAGGTTTCTATTCTGTAGTTCCCAGGTCGAACAACCGTTATAATACGATAAGGACCATGCCAATTGGCCTCCAGCTTATTATGTTTCTGAATCACCTTCTTGAGCACATAGTCGCCTGCCTTAAGATCACATTTTTGGACTCTTTTATTGTAGAACATGGCGGTGCGTTACTGGTAAGCGGCGTTCCTGATCACCGCATCCTCTGTCACTTCTTCTAGTATGTCCAAATCCAGGCGTCTCATCAAATCGCTAAGAGGAGAATTTAAATTGAGTACCCTGTGCATGGGTAGGCCTAATTCAGCTGGTATAACTGTTTCACTTCTAAAGGCTAGCATGTAAGGATATTCCCCAGTTGCTGTTCGGGGTGTTATGCGATAAGCCCATAACACAGAATGTAGCTCGTTAATCCAATTTCCCTTTAGATCATCTAGCCTTTTCTTTAACCCGTTTGGAAGAGTCCTATTCGCCATTTCGGTTTGCCCATTGCTTTGAGGATGGCCTGGTGCGGAGTTGAACTTCTGGACATTGGACTGGTGACAATATGTGGCAAACTCTTCATTATCAAATTGGGTACCATGGTCTGTAATGAAGGCTTACGTCAGACCATATCTGCAAATAATACTCTTCCAAATAAACTGATAAACTCTTTCATACGATATATCAATAAGAGGTTCAGCTTCCACCCATTTAGTGAAATAATCAACAACGACTACTAAATATTTGAATCTCCCATTGGTAGTCAGCAGAGGCACGACTAAGTCTATACCCCACATAGCAAATGGCCAAGGGGAAGTGATGGGTGTTAATAGTGCCTGGGGAGTTCTACGAATAGAAGAGAAACATTGGCACTTATCACATTTCTTCGCATAAGTGGTACAGTCAGCTCTCATCGTTGGCCAATAGTATCCCTGTATTGTTATCCTCTGCAGGAGAGTTCGACCAGCTACATGAGCTCCACAAGAGCCTTCGTGAATTTCTTCTATTAAATCTTTAACTTATGAATGATGTACACATCTCTGGAGACCTGCTATGATACCCCTTCTATACAAAACACCATTGTTCAGAACATACCGAGCAGCTTTAAACTTCAGCCTCTTGGCTGCAAGTTGGTCAGTTGGTGCAACTCCTTCTTCAATATATGCTCTTACGGGGTCCATCCAGGATGTCCCCATATCCAGGGTGATGAATCTTGCCATTAAATCTTCATCTATGCTCCGGTCTGCCAGAATCTCAATAGGAATTATTCTTCGTAGCTCGGTGCGAGTAGTTGAGGCTAACCGAGCTAGCACATTAGCTCTCGCATTTTATAATCTCGGTATTCTGATCAACTGGACCGCAGAAAAAGTGGACATAAACTCCATAGCTTTGGAGTGATACCTTGTCATCAAGTCTCCCTTCGCTGCATACAACCCCCGAATCTGATTTACAATTAACTGTGAATCACTAAACATAATAACTTGCTCTGCATTCATTGTTTTGGCTAAACTGAGGCCCACAATCATAGCTTCATATTCAGCTTCATTATTGGAAGCTTTGAACCGGAAATGCAACGCATATTCTATATCCAATCTATCTGGGCTGTGAAGAATTATACCGGCTCCGCTGCCCGTGGCACACAAAGAGCCATAAACATACAAATTCCATATAGGGATGCCATAATCAAACTCTTGGTCTGACAAAGTTCCCTGATGGAATATCCCGTGCTTTGTTTCATTCTCCTTCCATTCTATCGCCTTATCGGAAAATTCTGGTTGGTTGGCTGTCAATTGTTCTTGTAACTCTGCTATTGGGAGCTGCTCGGGGACTATGCTAATTGACTCTTATATTATTGAGTTGCTCCGTGTTAGCCTCATGATATTCGGAAGGATCTGGACAAGTGAATTCTGCGATGAAATCTTCTACCGCGTGCCCTTTGAGTGAGGACCGTGGCTCATAAACAATATCATACTCTCCCAGCTCGATCGCCCAATACATCAGTCTTCCAGATTTTTCTGGCTTGTGCAAAGCCTGTCTGAGTGGCATATCAGTGTACACTACTATGGTATGGGCCTGGAAATAAGGTTTCATCCTCTCACTTGCTTCAATCAATGCGAATGCCAGCTTCTCCAATCTGGGATATCTTACCTCTGCTCCTTCGAAAGCTTTGCTCGTATAATACACAGGTTTTTATACTCCATCTTCAATTCTTATCAACGCTGAACTGACTGCACTTTCAGAAACAACTAAGTACAAGTACAATTTTTCTCCTACCACCGACCTGGAAAGCAGAGGTGGTGTCCCCAAGTATTTCTTCAAACCTAGAAATGCCTGCTCGCACTCGTCATTCCACTCAAAAGTCTTTCTAAGCACCTTGAAGAATGGGAGGCCTTTACACGTCACTCTGGAGACGAACCTGTTTAGAGCTGCAACACGCCCCGCAAGGCTTTGCCCTTCCTTCTTAGTAGTTAGAGATTTTAGTTCTAACAAAGCCTTGATCTTATCAGGATTTGCTTCAATGCCTCGCTGATTCACAATATACTCGAGGAACAAGCCTTCTCATACGCCAAAAACATATTTGGTCTGGTTTAGCTTCATCTGATATTTCTCCAGTTGATCAAAAGTTTGGCTCAGATCAACTATGTGGTCTACAACTTTCTTACTATTCGTTAGCATATCATCGACATAAACCTCCATGTTGTTGCCAATTTATTCTGCGAACACCTTATTCATTAATCGCTGGTACGTTGCACCTATATTTTTGAGACCAAATGGCATAACATTGTAGCAATATGTACCCCTTGGGGTAATAAAAAAAGTACTCTCCCAGTCTTCTGGTTTGATCTCAATCTGGTTGTAGCCGGAATAAGCATCCATGAAGCTTAGTAACTCATGCCCCAAGGTCGCATCTACTAGCTGGTCTATTCGGGGAAAAAGGAAATGATCTTTTGGGCAGGCTTTGTTGAGATCGATGAAATCTACACACATCCTCCATTTGTTATTCTTCTTTTTTACCATGACTACATTGAACAATCAGTCGGGATATTTGACATCCTTAATAAATGAGACTTTTTGCAGCTTCTCGCCCTCCTCCTGAATGGCTTGGTTCTTCTCTGGGGTAAATACCCTTTTTTGTTGCTTCACCGGCTTGATCTCTTTATTAACATTTAACGCATGGCACAAGAAGTCTGGATCTATCCCTGGCATATCTTTATGACTCCACGCAAAATCTTGCTTTTTGTGCCTTAAAAATGCTACTAACTCCTGCTTTATTGACGGGTTTAGTGAGGTGCCAATTTGAGTTATTCGTTCTGGACGTTCGTCGTCCAGAATGATGTTCTTTGCATCTTCAGGTTTATCCACTTGGTACGCGGTGGTCTTGTTCTTAACTTCCTCCAACCCTTCTTATTCGACAGATGAATAATAGCATTCCTGAGCTACTTTCTGGTCGCCCTTCATAACTCCAACTCCAAAATTAGTCGAAAACTTCAGGCATTGATGTACCGTGGATGTCACTGCCTCGAAATTTTTCATGCCTACCCTCCCCATGATTATATTTTAGGCTGATTGGACATTTTTGTCCATTACTAAAAAATATACTTTTTTTGTTCTGCAAGCAGGCCAGGTACCAATAAGCATATCCAACTTGATTGTCCCAAGTGGAAAGACTTTCTCGCCAGTGAAGCCAAGGAGGGGCCTGTGATATAGCTCCAATTGGGCTAACTTCAAATTCAAGTTGTCAAAGCAAGGGTAGAACATGATATCTGCAGAGCTACCATTGTATACCAACACTCTTGAGATCACCACACCCTTCATCCTCATCTTGATTACCAACGGGTCGTCGTGAGGATACAAGACGCCTTCCAGATCATTTTTGGAAAAATTGATGACCAGTTTATCCTTGTTCACCTTCCTCAGGTGATCCTCTTTCGCCGAATTTATTCCCTGTATATAGGAACAAGCTTGGGCCTCATTGAGGTAAGCTTTCCTTTCAGTAGTGTGATCCCCACCTCCTACTTCTCCACCTGTAATCACATTACATTCAAATGATCCAAAATGGATTAAAAATACCTCGCGTTCGGGTTGCCTTGGCTTTTGAGGAGGTCAGGGTCATCTTCTGGATCATCTTTATGGTTCCTCTTCTTGTCATATTTTGTTCAGCGAGGAGATTTGGACCTTTGCCTTCCTCTTTTGCTAGTCTTTCCATCATTCTGATGATCAACGAACCTGCTCAATTTTCCTCGTCGAATAAGTGTTTCAATCTCATTCTGGAGAGCTATGCAGCGCTTGGTCGTATGGACATGATATCTATGGAACTCACAATATTTGGACTTATCCCTCTTGTCCCGGGCTGTCCTCATTTTCTCCGGCCAAGTTAGCTCCTCGTTGTTCTTGATTTCCTCCCGAATATGGTTCATGTCCACCTTTAAGGGAGTATAATTTCCATACTTCCTCAGCTGCTCTAGTGTTTCCTTGCCTTTCGACTGCTTTCTGCCCCCGTTGTGCTTTTGATCCTTCCTCTCAGTTTTACCTTCAGCTTTAGTCTCTGCTTTGGTCTCACCGTTCTTCTTTGCAGCCATAGCTTCTCCGACGTTCATAATTTTGGCTACCTTAGCCATTAATTCCGCCATGGATTTGGGGGGAACTTTAGCTAAAGTATAATACAACTTGTTTGGTAAAAGACCACTCATTAAAGCTATGATTGTTGTCTTCTTTTCGTAGTCAATGACCTCAAGTTTCTCGTTATTAAAATGAGTGATGAAATCTCTGGTGCTTTCTCTTGCTTTTTGCCTCACACTCAATAAATGTTCTACTCTCTTGACTGGTTTTGAGCCAAAACAGAAGTTTCCTATGAAGAGCTCTGCCAGTTAATGGAAGGTTGCAATCTGCCCCCGAGGAAGATTATTGTACCATATTTGAGAGGATCCAGTGATGGTTCCTGAGAATGCCCTGCATCTTATCTCATTAGGAACTGAATAGATATCGACAACAGCTTGGTACTGCTCTATGTGGAGAACATGATCAATTTTTCCGTCGTACTTCCGCGTAACTAAAGGAGCTTTAAACTTTGATGGTGTGGGAAAATCCACAATTGTCTGTGCAAAGGGTGATCCCTTGATAAAAGTTCTTTGGAGAGGGTTCTTGGCCTTAGCCATTCCCCCTAACCTATCCTCCAACCTTTGGATGGAGCCTTTCCATGCGTTATTTCCAGCCTCAAACCTATTTGCCCGAGCAACAGATCACACTGAATTCTCCTCTTGGGAAATTTCATCACGAGTTACTGGTCGTGACTGGGCAGAACCTTCCCTCAGATTATTTGATCGTTGAGAATTTCTCGACGCAGTCCTAGGGAGATTTCCATTCCTCCTAGGGCCCAAACGGTCAAAGGGAGAGGCTTTACTCAACCTTTCCAGAGCGTTTGTTTGTTCTAAGGCTAAAGTAACATTTTGTTAAAAATCCGTAGCTCTTATAGAAGAGGTCCGACCCGACTGATATGAGGGATTATTGGTCCTCTCAGTATGATGAGAGTCAATGCGTCGAGACTGAGAAATATCTGGGAATAGCGTACGACTAGTTCTTGAAGACAGAAAATGGGTGGGTCTCTGAATGCTTCGGTGACCTGACTGGGCAGGCGCACCGTTATGAATAATTTGAATGAGTTGACGCATGGTCTCTTGCATATCTATTTGTACTCGGGCTAAATTGACCACTATGCTAGTGAGATCTTGAATAGTTGGGGGAGCAGATGGATTGGGGGGAACTCGGTCATTGTTCCTGTTACTGGATTCTGGGATCTCAGCCATTTGTGATGAATATTTTAGTGAAAATGCTACGTATAGTCGGTTCCCACAGACGACGCCAATATATTGATGTAAAAAACTAGACTTGATCTAATTAATTAATCACAGATAAATAAAAAATAAAAAATAGGACAAATGAGTTTTTAAAGTGGTTCAGCTTTAACAGAATTGGCCTACGTCCACTGTCTTGTATTGCTGGGTGTTTTGTCTTGATATCGATTATGATTACAAGAGATTGATTACCCCGTTATGGAGGGTGTTACAATGTATTTATAGCCTTGGGGATGTCAATATGAATAGATGATATGCCGTTATTTAATAGACATATACATCTGTACAATAAGAATGTTCATTAAATCCGATGTTCATTAAATGTGTAATTATCTCTTGCTCTTCCTGGCTATATGCTCTGCACGTTGAGTAGCTCGACACGATAAGTAGCTCGGGGTGATGAGTAGCTCGGTGCTGCAAGTTATTCGGTGAGTATAGGCATTTGCCACCTAAGATGACACATGTCTTCATATAATTGGTCCACGTCAGCTGACTAATTTTCGTATCAACACTATTGAACAAGCATTTATGGTTGGGCATCTTTAATATGTTGATCATCTTCATGGGTAGTGATCATAATGTTCTAATCTTCCTCAGAGATAATACTGTGTGAAATGCATTGCAGTTCATGTTCATTAATGGCCATGAAAATACAGTTACATCATTTGTTATTATAATAAGATTAAAGTTCTTCTTCTTTACTATATTCACTCAGTATTTACCTTACTTACTCAGTACCTCCCTCAGTTGATGGTCTAGTAGGTGGCTACAAACTAGTTTGAATAACATCCAAAACGTAATCACCCAACTGTCCTTGAATTAAGGCAATCATTCTAACCTTCCATTGTGGAAAATTGCCTCCATCAAACAGAGGGTTTTTTGAAAGAATTTCAGGTTTTTCCAAAATATTTTTATCAGCCATTTTTATGTAAAGATTTCGTAAACTACATGATCTTGAAAGATTTACTACGAAGCTATGACACCACTTGAAAAAACACTTATGCGAAAATATGATTAACAAAGTAAAGCAAACGTGTTTTTATAAACTGCAAGTTCGTTAAGGAAACCTTATTCGCGAAAAACATTATATTAAGGATAATACAAGATATATTTACCCTAAAGTCTAGCATATTTTATTTGTAAAATCTTTAGTCAAGTTTTACAGAAAACTTTTAAATTGAACCATCAAATGTAGGAACTAAGGCAGGTAAGCAAAATAACAAGCATCCACAACAAACAGATGTAACATGGTAAATCCTCCCCCAGAGGAAACATCCACATGGGCCTCTACACCCTAAAAGGAAAAATAATTTCACTATAATCAAAGAGTATGTTTACAAATACAACAAATATAAAAAATGGCCAAAAAGATTACTTAACCACGAAACCCCTCTCAAACACAACTATAAAGCCTATGAATATTGATGCAAATAGCTCCAGATGAATGGAAACACCCAAGCCTCCAAATATCAACAAAAATATAGTGGAATTTGTGTAGTATAGTGTTTTTGCGTACATGAAAGGATAAAACTCACACACACTTAACATGTACAAACCATTGTTAACAAATTATAGGATTTATCTACATACAAAGTGAGATGTCAACGGTTTAAATCAGATATAAGGATTATAGTTAATGATTTCAGATTTGTTTAAAACTAAAGAGAATCATATGAAGAGTGTGTGCTCGCGTTCAAATGATCAAGTTATATATAAAACCCTTTTAACACAAACAAACCCTAAACATGCAGCAGTATGTGATTGAATAAATTGATAATCTACGCAGGAACATTCAAACACATGCAATTAAGGAAAAATCCCCCTCAGGGGCAAAACCATTTATTTTCACTATAATTTGTAAGAAAATGTCTTACAATCGGATTACAATGAAAATACAAGTTGACTAAGAATTACCCTCGGGTATCGGATTCTGTAGTCGCGGCTGGAATTATCCCTTTCCAGTAGGGCTGCAATGAAGAAGAAGAACGGTCTCCTCCATAAGGGTTGAACAAACCAAAGTTGTGTTCTTGGGTTGCAAAAGGATTCACAAATATTTGGCAAGGATGTGTGAATCAAAACATGAGTCTTGGGACTCAAAAATATGAAGACTAGATGTATTTGGACTCTCAAATTCGTCTATAGGGAAATACATGAAGAGACCCACGATCTTAAAATGCTGAAATTCTATCCAGCGTACAGGTACCCCGAACTGGTTCGGGTACCCCTGCGAACCGGTTCGCCCCCCCCGAACCGGTTTGGGTCTGGGTTCGGGAAAGTGTGCTGAAAAAAGGCTTTAAACACTTAGAAAAATTTCCAGACTTTTCAATGAACATATCTCCATTTTCAACGGGCCATAACTTGTTCACCGTAGCTCGGATTGAGGTGCCGTTTCTTCCAGTATCTTTGTTGCGGCAAGATCTTCAACTTTACAGTTGACCGGTCCTCCGGACGGTGGCTGTAAAATTACCAATATGCCCTTGAACATCCCTATCATGCCTTGTTTCACTGATTTGACTTCTCTTGCGTTCCACTTGCATTACGAGCCTACAATCAAGGAACGTGAAGTCGTTGATGCAGATGAGGGACATATTAGTGGAGATAATGCATGCTTGATTCCCGGAATTCGGATAGAGGCCGTCATGTGAGATCGTGAGGAGACGTGCCAAATGTAGCGGCGTACGACATAAATAAATGAAACATTTCGGACATGAGAAAAATGTCCTTACAAATCTCCCCCTATGTCTATGCCGGTACATACATAAAAATCCGAATTATCAAATATGAAATGCCTATACAAATCTACCCTCCCATGAATCCAAAACTGGAAAAGGTACAAATGAATAGTCTTCATCGTTTGTTCTTCAATTCTTCAGGAATCTCAAAACTTTTCTCATCAGGGTGTGCAACATATAGATCTGCAATCTTCATACCTACACACATGAGACAAAGCAAATACCACGTGACATATAGAGTTTGAAATGAGATAACATGGATATCAATATATGATATAAGCAACATCTCAAAAGCTCCCCCAAAATTCAAACTCCCCCATAATATGATAATTCTTTCTCCCCCTTTTTATGATGTCCCCAAATAGACAAATTAGAGAAATAAATCAAATAAGCAAGTGCGGGGTGTCACTAGGATAAAAACACACCATGAATAAACAGAAAGCGACCAAGTCGATGATAGCGTAAATGAAGTGGTGTGATCAAATTTGATAGGAAAATCAATGCATACAAACATGACATATGTGCACGATGAATATTGGATATTCCTAGCGAATGAACTCAAATGCTTCCTTTGGTGTAAAAGAGTGACAGTATAAGATATTGACTCAATCAAATCAACAAATCAAAGCTCAAAATGATTTTCACACCAATAACGTCCAAAATGATTTTATGCTTTTTCAGGACTTTCAAGGAAGTGCAAACCCGTTTAAAGATTCTCCAACCAAACTCCCTCAGATATAATTTTGAATAGAGGCATTCTAAATTCTCAAACTTTGGAGAATTGATGGTGAAACCTAAGTGGCCCATATTTGGCATGAATTGCTTTTTATTGCCTGTAAATTTTTTCGGGCTCTTTTAACCTCTTTGGACCTCGGATATTAAAATTCCTCCATTGTTTAGGTCCTTTTTAACGGTGGATTTTGCACAAAGGATAGATGATTACCTTTCGCAGCCCCTCCCCGTTATAGAAAAACACACAGTCTCACCAAAACGGTTTTTACATGCATTCCAATCTTGTCAAGTTTTATCGCATATTGTACATTGTATAGACATGATTGAGATGAAAACACGCAAGCCAACATGAGATAGATAAGTGCAATAATCAAATATAGCCGTGCATGTGTGCAATAAAGGATATAGGAGTCACACATGTAGGAAGATATCACTAATTACATCTCAAAGACTCCAATCAATGTAAAGCACATGGATGAAATGATGTAGCCTCTCAAATCTCTATCAAACAGTCACATGGATATATGGAATGAAGTTGTGACTTGGCTAACTTAAATGCTCATCCATAAAAGGTGCAAAAACAGAAAAATCTTTTTGGCCTTTTTCATAAAATATTATCAAAATAAAATCTTTTTGTGCTTTTTCTCAAAATTTTTCTTAAAGGAAAATCTTTTTGTATTTTTCAAAAGAAATATAAAAAGCTACAAGAATAAAACAAAGCTGTACAACTAAGCAATGGTACATATAAAACAGGCTAGCAATAGGAAGCATATGATATGAACATGAAGGAGCATCCTATTCTAGACATAGACCAACCCCTCAGTCAACTGTGCAAAGCCCTAAAGATTTCCTAAGACTCTCAAATCTAAGGGCATCTAAAGGTTTCGTGAAAATATCGGCTAACTGACGGTCGGTGGGAACAATACACAGGGATACGACTTTCTCTTCAACTAACTGACGTATAAAGTGCTCACGTATCCTGATGTGTTTTGTGCGCGAATGCTGAACTGGATTGCGGGATATGTGTATCGCGCTCGTGTTATCACAGGAAATGGTCATGGTGTCCTGTGATATCCCATAATCCTCCAGCATTTGCTTCATCCACAAGAGTTGGGTGCAACAACTCCCGGCGGCTATGTACTTAGCCTCCGCAGTGGATAAAGAGATGGAATTTTGCTTCTTGCTCAGCCAGGAGACAAGAGCAGAACCAAATTAGAAACACCCACCAGAAGTGCTCCTACATCCATCTACATCCCCAGCCCAATCGGCATCCGAATAGGCGGACAGACGGTCATCGGTATCAAAGGAATACCAAATCCCGTATGAGAGAGTCCCACTTACGTATTTAATAATACATTTTAGAGCAAGTAAATGTGACTCTTTTGGGGATGCCTGATATCGCGCACAGACTCCAACACTAAAGGCGATGTCGGGACGACTGGCAGTCAAGTAGAGAAGACTACCTATCATACTCCGATATAAGGTTTGCTCTACGTCCTTGCCTGAAGTGTCTTTACTAAGCTTGGTAGTGGTACTCATACGTGTACGGGCATGCTTAGCGGAGTCTAAACCAAATTTCTTCACTAGGTCTCTAGCATACTTGAATTGGGAGATGAACATCCCATCCTCTAGCTGACGAACCTGGAGACCAATGAAGAATGTAAGCTCACCAACCATGCTCATTTGAAACTCACTTTTCATCTCCTCCTCGAAGTGATGAGCATGTGGATCCAAAGACTATGTCATCCACATAGACCTGGGCAACCAAAATAGCACCGTCATCTCTCCTGACGAACAACGTCATATCTACTCCCCCTCTCTTAAAGCCACGAGCTAAGAGATAGGAAGTAAGCCTTTCGTACCAAGAACGGGGTGCTTGCTTCAAACCATACAAGGCTTTCCTCAGATAGTAGGCATGCTCAGGGTGCTGAGGGTCTTCAAACCCTTTTGGTTGTTCCACATAAACCTCCTCCTGTAGAATGCCATTCAAAAAGGCACTCTTGACATCCATCTGATACACCTTGAAGCGCAGATGACATGCGATGGCGAGCAGAAGACGGACGGACTCAAGCCACGCAACAGGAGCAAATGTCTCCCCAAAGTCTACACCCTCTATCTGTGTGTAGCCTTGAGCGACCAACCTAGCCTTATTTCTGATTATGGTACCATATTCATCCATTTTGTTCTTGAAGATCCACCGGGTACCTATCACATTAGTCTCACTAGGTCGGGGGACTAATTCCCAGACATTATTCTTTTTAAACTGAAGCAACTCATCCTGCATAGCAGATATCCAGTGTTCATCCTTGAGTGCTTCTTTATGGTTCTTGGGCTCGACTTTCGACGTGTAGCAAAGATGGCTAACAACGTTCTTTAGCTGAGCACGAGTCTTGACCCCTAGAGTGGGATCACCAACAATGGCAGAAGGGTCATGACTCTTGCGAACCCAAGCAGGTGTGTCCCCTAACACAGGAGTAGGATCCACAGAGTGTGAGAGAGGAACAGGTAAATCATTGTCAGAACAATCCTCATCCTCACACTTAAGGATAGGATCAATAACCGTCGAAGGTTCGTCATTTTGTACGATAACGTTTATTGATTCCATAACCCTAGAGCTCTTCAGGTTAAATACCCGGTATGCTCTACTATTCGATGAATATCCTAGAAATATTCCCTCGTCGCTCCGGGAGTCGAACTTTCCTAATTGCTCTCTATCCCGTAGGATGTAGCATTTACTCCCCAAAACACGAAAATACGCCAGGTTGGGATTTTTGCCGGTCCACAACTCATAATGTGTCTGTGGTGTGTGTGGAGACAAATAAACCCTATTCACCGTGTGGCATGCAGTAGACACTGCCTCTGCCCAAAATCTCCTAGAAACTTTACGACTTAGAAGCATAGATCTAGCCATCTCTTGGATCGTTCTATTCTTTCTCTCAACAATCCCATTTTGCTGAGGAGTTCTCACAGCAGAAAACTCATGTTTGATCCCAAGGCTATCACAGTACAAATCCACCTTTGCTTCCTTAAATTCAGTGCCGTTGTCACTACGTATTCTGTTAATAGTGACACCGTGTTGATTTTGCAGGACACGGCACTTAGTCGTTAAGAAATCTACAACATCGGATTTCTCTCTCAGAAAACCTACAATGGAGTACCTGGAGAAATCATCTACCATCACGAGGATGTACCTCTTACCACCTAGACTCTCAGTACGAGTGGGACCCATAAGATCCATGTGAATCAACTCCAGAACACGAGAGGTGGTAATGGACTGCAACTTCCTATGAGGACTACGAATTTGTTGTCCCAACTGACAGGGTCCACAAACGGTTGAAGTTGACTTTCCAAGAGATGGTAAGCCACGTACTAGGTCCTATTTAGATAAACGATTAAGATCTCTAACGTTCACGTGACCTAGACGTTGGTGCCACAGATCCATAGGAGTGATCGTGGCGCTGTTGTAGAAAAGTGAGGATGTGGGCTCAATCCCATAGCAATTATCCTCGGTCCTCACCCCTTGCATCAATAGTTTATCGGTTTGATTGTATACTTTACACGCGTCCCGGTCAAACTTTACTGCAAGGTCAGTGTCGCACAGCTGGCTAATGCTGAGAAGGTTTACTTTCAAACCTTTGACGTACAAAACATTTTCTAGCTTAGGAAAACCAGGTAACTCGATAGTACCTCGTCCTATAATGCTAGACTTACTCCCATCTCCAAAGGTGACTCTGCCATCTTGATAGTCCTCAAGAGTAGTAAAAAATGAGGCATCACTTGTCATGTGTCTGGAGCACCCACTATCAAAATACCACTGAGAGGTATTATGTGCTTTGAGAGCAACATGAACAACAAAAGCCTTTTTATCTTTCTTAGGTACCCAAGTCGAGATGACCTTTTGTTTGCCTTTGTTGTTGTTGATTTTAGCTGGAATGTGAGAAGCATTCACTAACGGCAAAGAGATCCATCGAAATTCTTCCATTAAACTTTGAGTCGTGGCAGCTAAGAACTCAACTCGCTCTCTCAGACTAGAAAACTCATCAGTATGACGTGGTGGAGCAGTAGTACGTCGTGTCCAACCCATGCTATAGCAAGTTTCCCTAAGGTGGCCTTTTCTTTTGCAATAAGTACAAAAGAGCACAGTCAAAGGCGGACCTTGGTTTGCTTTTCTTGGTCGAACTCTCCTTCGAGGTTTTTTACGGTGACCATAAGGAGTTGTAGTAAACTCAGGAACTGGTCGAGGTGCAATTTGGGACGTGGAGGCACCATCATATCCAATTCCTTGACGATCACCAAAACCTAAAGCGGGGCAGAGGAGCATCTTTCCCATCTTCCCAGATCTGTCCTCGATTTGTGCCTTGACTTCCCGTGCTTTCTCAAGATCATGAGTTAGCTGGGCAACAAGGGCTTCAAGTTTCTTCCGAGTCTCCACGGAGGAATGGAGCTGACTCGTAAGACTAGCCACTTGCTTAATCAAGTCCCCTCTATCTTTCTCTAAAACACTCTCTCTCTCTCTAAACAAATTCTCATTCTCGACACATGTAGAATCTTTCTCTCTCAGGGCGGTGCAAGTGGAGAACTCTCTTTCTCTTGCTTTCTTTAAATCTTCCTCTAAGCAGGTGCTCTTAAGAACTAACGCTTTGTTACGCTTTTTAGTTTTAAATGACTCGGAATATAACTCAGCGTAGGCGCGTTGTATATCACTCTCGCTCTCACTTGTGTCATCCTCCCCCTCACTCACATCGCTCTCACTGTCGAGGTGTCCTTGTGAAGCATCATCCTCAACGTCGTGAGGAGAACTAGGAGTGCTCACTTGGCTGTCCATGAATGCGGTGAAGTTACACTCATGCGGTGACTCATCTCCAGAATCCACCGTCTCGACCTCACTGTCGTCACTAAGGGTAGCATTAATAACAGCTTTCCCTTTCTCTTTATTCAGACGATTGGCACACTCAAAAGCTCTATGACCCCTACCATCACACTCAAAACATCTCTCACTTTCTTTCAGAGGAGGACTTTTGGAAAATTTTTCATTTTTCTTTTCAAACTTATTTTTCTCAAATTTCTTTTTATCTTTAAAATTGCCATTTTTCTTAAATTTGAGAATCCTCTTGAAATTTTTTGCGAAAAGAGCCAAATCATCTAAGTCAAAATCGCACTCAGAATCTGACGTGTCAGTCTCTCTCTTTCTAGATGACTCTACCCTCTTTCTAGCTGGCCCCTCACTCCTTCTCTCTTGGGCTTTAAGAGGAATTCCCTTATCTTTAGATTTAGCATTTTTAGGGAACATATCAATTTCATAAGTTTGCAAATCTCCTACAAGTTCTTCCAATTTTAGCGTATTTAAATTACCCATAGAATTTTGCACAGTGACTTTAGGGATAAAACGCTTAGGCAAAGAACGAAGAATCTTTTTAACAACTCTAGCATTCGGAATATGTTCACCAAGATTAAAACTAGTATTCACAATGTCAGAAAGTCTTGCATAAAATTCATCAAAGCATTCAGAATCATGCATGGTGATTGTTTCAAATTGAGTTGTCAAGTTTTGCAACTTAAACTCTTTCACAGCATTAGTTCCTTCATGGGTGAGTTGTAAAACATCCCATGCCTCTTTTGACGTGGTACACGTCATTATGCGTTTGAACTCATCAGGTGTGACAGACCCAGAAATAGCACTTAGACCCTTAGATTAAAAGATGACCATTTAATTTCTTCATCAGTCCAAGAAATATCAAGTTTCAAGTTGGTCACATTATCAACAGTCACGGTGGGAGGAGTCCACCCTCGTTCAACCAAAATCCAGACACGTTCATCAATGGCTTTTAAAGCCGACCTCATACGGGCTTTCCAATAAGCATAATTTGTCCCGTCAAAAACAGGCATTTTATAATATGACTTCTCCATTTGAACTCGCACTTTTTCAAAAATCAATTCTTTCAGAAAATTGATATCTTAGAAAAATTTTGCGGAAAATAGGAATACGGTAGATTAGCGTAACCTGCTCTGATACCAATTTGAAGAGTGTTTGCTCGCGTTCAAATGATCAAGTTATATATAAAACCCTTTTAACACAAACAAACCCTAAACATGCAGCAGTATGTGATTGAATAAATTGATAATCTACGCAGAAACATTCAAACACATGCAATTAAGGAAAAATCCCCCTCAGGGGCAAAACCATTTATTTTCACTATAATTTGTAAGAAAATGTCTTACAATCGGATTACAATGAAAATACAAGTTGACTAAGAATTACCCTCGGGTATCGGATTTTGTAGTTGCGGCTGGAATTATCCCTTTCCAGTAGAGCTGCAATGAAGAAGAAGAACGGTCTCCTCCACAAGGGTAAAACAAACCAAAGTTGTGTTCTTGGGTTGCAAAAGGATTCACAAATATTTGGCAAGGATGTGTGAATCAAAACATGAGTCTTGGGACTAAAAAATATGAAGACTAGATGTATTTGGACTCTCAAATTTGTCTCCTAAAGTCTTGCAAAACAACTCTCCCGAAGTTGGTATTTATAGGGAAATACATGAAGAGACCCACGATCTTAAAATGCTGAAATTCTATCCAGCGTACAGGTACCCCGAACCGGTTCGGGTACCCCTGCGAACCGGTTCGCCCCCCCGAACCGGTTTGGGTCTGGGTTCGGGAAAGTGTGCTGGAAAAAGGCTTTAAACACTTAGAAAAATTTCCAGACTTTTCAATGAACATATCTCCATTTTCAACGGGCCATAACTTGTTCACCGTAGCTCGGATTGAGGTGCCGTTTCTTCCAGTATCTTTGTTGCAGCAAGATCTTCAACTTTCCAGTTGACCGGTCCTCCGGACGGTGGCTGTAAAATTACAAATATGCCCTTGAACATCCCTATCATGCCTTGTTTCACTGATTTGACTTCTCTTGCGTTCCACTTGCATTACGAGCCTACAATCAAGGAACGTGAAGTCGTTGATGCAGATGAGGGACATATTAGTGGAGATAATGCATGCTTAATTCCCGAAATTCGGATAGAGGCCGTCATGTGAGATCGTGAGGAGACGTGCCAAATGTAGCGGCGTACGACATAAATAAATGAAACATTTCGGACATGAGAAAAATGTCCTTACATCATAGTTTCAAAACTTTGAAAAACAAAATGTTTTCTACAAATAAAAGAATATAATTAACAGATGAAGATCTCAAATCTTTAATAAAATCAGTAATTTGATTTAAAAGGAAACATACAAAAGTTTTAAGAGATTTGAAAAATGTTTTTCTAGAAGTTTAAACAAAAATTATTTTGATTTTAAAAATCGGTTTAAACTTTAAACGATTCAAAACTTAACCTAGAAAAAAATATGTGCAAATGTGAAATTTAGCTTTATGTTTAATACGCTAGTTCATGGAGATTGAACTGAGTCAAAAACCAAAACTAAGTTCGATATTCCCTCTCTTATTTTTCTCTCTTCTCTCTCTCTCCCCCCTTCACTGAAAAATAGCTTAAAGGTTTATATACCCGAGAAGAGAGGGATCTTGAAACATGTAACAACTGATAAAAATAAACGGACAAGATCAATCTGATCCACCAACCTCCCATTCAATGGTCTATAAAGAATCGTACTAAATAAGCTTAACATGTCAAACCGACAACAGGTAATGAGGTAAGGTATCGATCTAAGTCATTAGCCACCACCTAACCCAAGCCATTAATAGGATAATCTAATGGCTCTGATCTTGTCTCCTACACAAACATAGGGAAAACACACCAATAAACACATAAATGCCATTTTAATGATTTTCTGGAAATTGCAAAATTGATTTATTAAAACAAAAATGTATATTTACTCATTTAAAAAATACCCGAAAATTATTATTAATTCAAGAAAAATCATGAAAAATATTTTCACACCTTATTCTACGAAAATAACATTTTCCCACATTTTTAGCATTATTAAGCATATGATTAATTTAAATGATTTTACAAAAATTATATGAATGCATATGTATGAAATGTGAGTGGAGAAGTGTGTGTTCCAATGTACTCAACTGATGTGTGTCTTTGTCTTACCAACTAGGATCATGGTGTGCAGATAGGGTCCCTTGAGATTTTAATCTTCAATGTAATTTGAGAAGGGGTCTCTAATAAAGAAATAAATATTTTACACAAACTATCCAAACTAGTTAAACACATTGATAGTCTAAACTCAAGCAAACTCATGAGAGTCTCTATCAATGGGTGCTTCAATCTCTCTCTTTGGATATTTATGAAAAAACTCCATAGAGTACACACATATCTCGTGGAATACTTTTGAACTCTTAGGAAAAAAACTTATCCATATAAAAGAGATAACTACCCCACCTAGAACCGAAAATAAGCAGAAGGGTGAAAAATACAACTCAATTAGTAACATTTGAATCTAGACTCAAAGAAAAAAATATCTGATAGAATCTGAAAAAATATACCTTCAGATCAAGTGAGTAATATCAAGTAAAGAAGATGATACGAAATATAGGATTTACTCTTCTCCCTTAGTTGGGCTCAAATATACAAGGGTGAAATATAATGAAGTGACAAACGTGTCTTGTCAAGTGCTAATCCTACATTGACTAGATATGGGAGGTGCCTTTTATCGTTATCAAACATCCATTATCCATAACCATAGATTGAATATCATAATCATGACAAATAAATGAATGTAAGTTCATGTACAAAAGATATATCAATCAAGCATAATAATCCATATTGCTCTTCTTGTACTTTCAAAACAAATATTATCAAGAGGTTTAGTTAGAAAATTAGCAATTTACTTTTCAGTGTTGACATATTCAATTAACATTTCATTAGACTCCACTAAATCTCAGATAAAATGATGACGTATCTTTATGTGTTTGGTTCGAGAGTGCTGAATATGATTTTTAGTTATATTAATCACATTTTCACATCATATAACAAAGTCGCTTGAGATTCCATAATTTCGTGGTCACTTAGCATTTGTTTGATCCACATTAATTGGGTACAATAACTGCTAGCTATGATATATTCTGCCTCAGTAATAGATAAAAAAATACAATTTTGTTTCTTGCAGCCCCAACCGATCAAGTTATTCTCAATATAGTAACATGCACCAGGGGTACTTTTACTATCGTCGGAGCAACCGACCCAATTGGCATCACTATAACCAATTATAATATTAGTTCTATTTTTTTGTACCATAAACCCAAGTCTAAAGTCCCTTTTACATATTTAATAATACACTTAACGCTTTTAAGGTGAATTTCTTTAGGGTCTACTCTTTCATTTCTTTTGCTAGGTCCAATTCATGAGCTAGTCGATCATTATAATGGCCACATTCATAAAATTTGAACCCAAGTGTGGGAAGGTCAATTTCCAGAGGGATGATAACCTCCATTCTATAAGCCACGGTGTAAGGAGTCTCGTTGGTGGATCTACTTGGAGTAGTTTTGTATTCCTTAAGAATAGAACGGAGTTTATCCACCCACTTTCCATTGACATTCTATACTTGGTGTTTGATTATGGTGAGGGTAGTTTTTTGTAGATCTCATCTTGCTCATTTCACTATGGGAAAATAACTAAAGCATAGTGGTTTTGTATCCCATACTTTGCACAGAAGTCCGAATTTTTTTCCTATTTTCTAACATAAAGTCTTTAAGAGTCCAAAATTAATAAATGATATTCATACAAATGAATATTATGACGTGGGTTAAAATCTATACTTTAATCAATTTGGTGAAGTAGTTAGTCATTGTTATTAGAAACTTGTGATTGCTTGAGGTCCTTGGCAGCAGGTAGATAATAATTTTTCCCTAATATTGAAATGACAAGGTACTTATAAGGGGTTTTAAGTCATCTATCGGTTTCCTAATAATATGGGAAAACATTTGGCACTCAGGGAACTTTTGGATGAATTTGATTACATCATTTTTCATAAAGGGCCACCAATAGGCCTACGAGATAGCTCGGTATTCTAACGACCGTCTTTCATTACGGCCTCTACAACTTCCTTCGTGCATCCCTCTGAGTATCTCATCACTTAGTTTAGATGAACACACTTACACAAAGGGCTTGAGAATTATCATCGATAAAGATGACCATTTAAATCAAGGTATAAATGCTCAACTTCATTTTCAACATGTGAGTTCCCTTCGTGTCTACAAGGAGCTCTTTGTTCCTAAGATGGACGATGATCAGATCCAGTTAATGGGTTAGCTAGGTATTAGATTGATCTCAATAGCCATAACTTCTAGTTCTTGCCCCTTTATGCTTTGTTAGTTGATATATTTCACTTTAATCGCCCTCTTGAAGCCGTTATTAATCGCTAAGTCAAAAGTAGCTAGGGCATTTACACGACTTTTGCAGTTCCTTGGTAACTATTTTATGAAGACCAATTTGGGGGTCTCGAGTAGGCTCATTACTTTGTCCCTATAGGTTAGCATTATGGTATTTCCAACTTTAAAATTCATCGATTAGCTAGTTAAAAATCAAGCAAGAATCATAGTGGATGATAATGTCTTTCCCCCCACAATGACCGCTCTATTGAGGTCGATTATCACTGCATCGTATTCTACTCTATTATTTAACCCTCTGAATCGTAATTGAATAACATATTCAATCAAAGCTCCTTACAGAGTGACAAGGATGATATTGATGTTGGTACCTCGATCATCGGAGGCTCCATCTATAAAAGGGCTCCTCTTAAACATATGATCCTTTGGATTGTGGAGGGTTTGTCCTTTAGGCTGACGTTGAACATTTCCAAAAATGAGCTATGTTGAATGGGCTCTCCATTCGAGCTTGATAATAACTATTATATCTAGGTGGATAAGGCCTGCCCTTTAATAGAAGTTCTTAGCCCATAATTGATGTCAAATAATGCTAAATCTAGTGACCATTTTATTATTTTGTTGATTAATTCATCCTTATTCAACACCTCCTTAATAGGAAGTGAGATGAGGATGACCACGCAGCGGACATCGAAATAGTGCCTCAGCTACTTTGACAACATGACTAGGGCCAAGGCAAATTTTTTTATGAGTATATACCTCTTTTAAGATTCAGAGAGAGTATGGATGATGTGATAAAATGGATGATGAAATTTATCTTTTGATCGAACTAATGTTCCACTTCTATCATGTTGTGAAATGACTAAGTATAAGTGGAGCTTCTCATCACTGTCTGTCATTGACAATAATGGTGGGCAACTTAGGTACCTCATTATGTTTTTCGGTAACTCAATTCATTATGGTGTCCAAATCATCGTAATGACTTTATTTAATGCTCGAAATAAAGTTCAACATTTATCTAATGACTTGGATATAATCCGATTAAACATTGCTAACATCCTAGTGAGAACATGCACTTCCCTGATTGTGGTTTATCACTTAATCTCTTGTAAGGATTTGATTTGATCCAAATTGGCCTTTATGCCACTTTAGGCGACAAGATAGTCAAAGAACTTTCATAATTTAATCCCAAATGAACACTTTGATGCTTGTGATCGGTGGAAAGCGTGATTTTTACAAGCATGTCATCGATGTACACCTTTATAGTTGTCCTAAACATCTCGGTGACTCGACTTTGATAGGTTGCCTTGATATTTTTAAGGCATAAAGACATTAGTCTATAGTAGTACAAACCCAATATAGTGATAAATAAAGTTTTTTCTTTATCAGGGTCGAATATTAGTATCTAATGGCGGCCCGACTAAGCATCCATATAACTCATCCACTGATGCCCAACTGTAGATTCTACTAACTGATCTATCATGGGCAAATAAAAGTTGTCCTCGGGCTAAACCTTGTCAAGGTCGTTAAAGTCCACACAAACTTTTCACTTTCCATAATTCTTTCGAACGACCACAATATTGGAAATCCAATATAGAAATTGTACCACTTTGATGGATTATCATGGAGTATCTTCTCAACTTCATCATCCATCGCTTTAACCTTCTCTAAAGATGACTTCCTTGGCTTATGATTAATAGGACGAATAGAAGAATCCACGTGCATCCGACGATAAGGAACTTCTGGATCATGTAATATGTAACACCCCGCCCGCCCGGGGAGAGCGAACGGAGCGCTAATGCGATAAAATAAATCCAAATCCACAAGTAACAAGGTATAGAACATCTAAATAAACCCACAATAATATAAATCCACTAATCTCAATCTCCTCAATTACAACCAGTCTCTCGAATAAAAAATACAACAACTAACTCAAAAATAAAATACAAATCTCCAATGCTCTATACAACAAAATAATACAAATCTTTCCCAAAAAAATCCTCGCTAAAATCAATCTCCACAGCGCCCCAAAATCCGCGCTAACCTGCCACTGAAAGAAAATATGGGGAAGTACACAATACGACATGAATTATGCTCAACAAATACGGATTAGCAACTAATAAAACATAACAACATGAGTACGAATATTCAAATCAAAATGCAAATCTCAAAGAATTTATCAATATAATTTCTCAACAACACTGTAACTGGGTCACCAGGCCTCACCACATCCGTATATGCTTTAT
The DNA here is from genome assembly GCA_949130495.1 of Sambucus nigra. Lineage (NCBI taxonomy): Eukaryota > Viridiplantae > Streptophyta > Magnoliopsida > Dipsacales > Adoxaceae > Sambucus > Sambucus nigra. The sequence continues at coordinate 155,636,431 of OX422218.1, forward strand.
CAAGCCATAACCCGAGAAATAGGAATTTTGACGGGTGCCCAACGTCCGTGCCATATTAAAATCTCATGACAACGTGCTCATCAATAATATAATGATACCACATGAGTCAAAATAATTTCAACAATTATTTTTCTAGATTTCCAAGAATTTATCAATTCAAATATGAGTTCAATTAAACAAGAATTCAAAGAGAATGACACTCGCGAGATTTAAGGAGCATATTGTGTAAAACCCCATACCTCAAACCATGATGAGAAACCAACGATCACATCCTCAAGATCAACACAAAATATCTACAAAAGCACCTCCAAGAAATTAGCCCCAAGAACATCTCTAATCTATGGTTGGAACTCACAAATCTCAAGGGCCAATGTGTATATAAAAAGAAGAGGAATATAAAATATATTTGCTGCCAAAATTTGTGCCAGAAGTAGGTTAAAAGTCTTGCCCACGACTTCCTTTTATAATGCAAAGAAATGAAGAGTTGGAATCCAAAAGACTCCTTTAATTAAGGCAAAGAAATGAAGAGTTGGAAGTCAAAACAACTCCCACAGTTAAAAACATTTTAAAATCCGTTATAACTCCGATTTCGAAGCTGTTTCTAATTCTCGCCTATAAAAATAATATTCAACATATTTGAGCAATAAAAATAATTTTATCAAAAACATCATTTTTCCTCTTTATTTTGAAAATACCCCCAAAATTACGCGGGTTATTACACTTCCCCACTAACAATGGAATTTCGCCCTCGAAATTCGCCGAATGCCTAACTCTCAAAATCAGGCCAACAATCTCCAAAAATAATCTCATCTCCAAAAATAATTCCTCACCTCTAATCTCGAAACCTAACACGAATATCACATAAAATTTTCTATCTCCAAAAATTGCTAACCACGCAATGAACCCAAAACCCAAGCCCCGAGGGTTGCCGTATACCTAAGCTCTGATACCATTTGTAACACCCCGCCCGCCCGGGGAGAGCGAACGGAGCGCTAATGCGATAAAATAAATCCAAATCCACAAGTAACAAGGTATATAGCATCTAAATAAACCCACAATAATACAAATCCACTAATCTCAATCTCTTCAATTACAACCAGTCTCTCGAATAAAAAATACAACAACTAACTCAAAAATAAAATACAAATCTCCAATGCTCTATACAACAAAATAATACAAATCTTTCCCAAAAAAATCCTCGCTAAAATCAATCTCCACAGCGCCCCAAAATCCGCGCTAACCTGCCACTAAAAGAAAATATGGGGAAGTACACAATACGACAGGAATTATGCTCAACAAATACGGATTAGCAACGAATAAAACGTAACAACATGAGTACGAATATTCAAATCAAAATGAAAATGTCAAAGAATTTATCAATATAATTTCTCAACAACACTGTAACTGGGTCACCAGGCCTCACCACATCCGTATATGCTTTATCAAGCCATAACCCGAGAAACAGGAATTTTGACGGGTGCCCAACATCCGTGCCATATTAAAATCTCATGACAACGTGCTCATCAATAATATAATGATACAACATGAGTCAAAATAATTTCAACAATTATTTTTCCAGATTTCCAAGAATTTATCAATTCAAATATGAGTTCAATTAAACAAGAATTCAAAGAGAATGACACTCGCGAGATTTAAGGAGCATATTGTGTAAAACCCCATACCTCAAACCATGATGAGAAACCAACGATCACATCCTCAAGATCAACACAAAATATCTACAAAAGCACCTCCAAGAAATTAGCCCCAAGAACATCTCTAATCTATGGTTGGAACTCACAAATCTCAAGGGCCAATGTGTATATAAAAAGAAGAGGAATATAAAATATATTTGCTGCCAAAATTTGTGCCAGAAGTAGGTTAAAAGTCTTGCCCACGACTTCCTTTTATAATGCAAAGAAATGAAGAGTTGGAATCCAAAAGACTCCTTTAATTAAGGCAAAGAAATGAAGAGTTGGAAGTCAAAACAACTCCCACAGTTAAAAACATTTTAAAATCCGTTATAACTCCGATTTCGAAGATGTTTCTAATTCTCGTCTCTAAAAATAATATTCAACATATTTGAGCAATAAAAATAATTTTATCAAAAACATCATTTTTCCTCTTTATTTTGAAAATACCCCCAAAATTACGCGGGTTATTACACTTCCCCACTAACAATGGAATTTCGCCCTCGAAATTCGCCGAATGCCTAACTCTCAAAATCAGGCCAACAATCTCCAAAAATAATCTCATCTCCAAAAATAATTCCTCACCTCTAATCTCGAAACCTAACACGAATATCACATAAAATTTTCTATCTCCAAAAATTTCTAACCACGCAATGAACCCAAAACCCAAGCCCCGAGGGTTGCCGTATACCTAAGCTCTGATACCATTTGTAACACCCCGCCCGCCCGGGGAGAGCGAACGGAGCGCTAATGCGATAAAATAAATCCAAATCCACAAGTAACAAGGTATATAGCATCTAAATAAACCCACAATAATACAAATCCACTAATCTCAATCTCTTCAATTACAACCAGTCTCTCGAATAAAAAATACAACAACTAACTCAAAAATAAAATACAAATCTCCAATGCTCTATACAACAAAATAATACAAATCTTTCCCAAAAAAATCCTCGCTAAAATCAATCTCCACAGCGCCCCAAAATCCGCGCTAACCTGCCACTAAAAGAAAATATGGGGAAGTACACAATACGACAGGAATTATGCTCAACAAATACGGATTAGCAACGAATAAAACGTAACAACATGAGTACGAATATTCAAATCAAAATGAAAATGTCAAAGAATTTATCAATATAATTTCTCAACAACACTGTAACTGGGTCACCAGGCCTCACCACATCCGTATATGCTTTATCAAGCCATAACCCGAGAAACAGGAATTTTGACGGGTGCCCAACATCCGTGCCATATTAAAATCTCATGACAACGTGCTCATCAATAATATAATGATACAACATGAGTCAAAATAATTTCAACAATTATTTTTCCAGATTTCCAAGAATTTATCAATTCAAATATGAGTTCAATTAAACAAGAATTCAAAGAGAATGACACTCGCGAGATTTAAGGAGCATATTGTGTAAAACCCCATACCTCAAACCATGATGAGAAACCAACGATCACATCCTCAAGATCAACACAAAATATCTACAAAAGCACCTCCAAGAAAATAGTCCCAAGAACATCTCTAATCTATGGTTGGAACTCATAAATCTCAAGGGCCAATGTGTATATAAAAAGAAGAGGAATATAAAATATATTTGCTGCCAAAATTTGTGGCAGAAGTAGGTTAAAAGTCTTGCCCACGACTTCCTTTTATAATGCAAAGAAATGAAGAGTTGGAATCCAAAAGACTCCTTTAATTAAGGCAAAGAAATGAAGAGTTGGAAGTCAAAACAACTCCAAGAGTTAAAAACATTTTAAAATCCGTTATAACTCCGATTTCGAAGCTGTTTCAAATTCTCGCCTCTAAAAATAATATTCAACATATTTGAGCAATAAAAATAATTTTATCAAAAACATCATTTTTCCTCTTTATTTTGAAAATACCCCCAAAATTACGCGGGTTATTACACTTCCCCACTAACAATGGAATTTCGCCCTCGAAATTCGCCGAATGCCTAACTCTCAAAATCAGGACAACAATCTCCAAAAATAATCTCATCTCCAAAAATAATTCCTCACCTCTAATCTCGAAACCTAACACGAATATCACATAAAATTTTCTATCTCCAAAAATTGCTAACCACGCAATGAACCCAAAACCCAAGCCCCGAGGGTTGCCGTATACCTAAGCTCTGATACCATTTGTAACACCCCGCCCGCCCGGGGAGAGCGAACGGAGCGTTAATGCGATAAAATAAATCCAAATCCACAAGTAACAAGGTATAGAGCATCTAAATAAACCCACAATAATATAAATCCACTAATCTCAATCTCTTCAATTACAACCAGTCTCTCGAATAAAAAATACAACAACTAACTCAAAAATAAAATACAAATCTCCAATGCTCTATACAACAAAATAATACAAATCTTTCCCAAAAAAATCCTCGCTAAAATCAATCTCCACAGCCCCCCAAAATCCGCGCTAACCTGCCACTAAAAGAAAATATGGGGAAGTACACAATACGACAGGAATTATGCTCAACAAATACGGATTAGCAACGAATAAAACGTAACAACATGAGTACGAATATTCAAATCAAAATGCAAATCTCAAAGAATTTATCAATATAATTTCTCAACAACACTGTAACTGGGTCACCAGGCCTCACCACATCCGTATATGCTTTATCAAGCCATAACCCGAGAAACAGGAATTTTGACGGGTGCCCAACATCCGTGCCATATTAAAATCTCATGACAACGTGCTCATCAATAATATAATGATACCACACGAGTCAAAGTAATTTCAACAATTATTTTTCCAGATTTCCAAGAATTTATCAATTCAAATATGAGTTCAATTAAACAAGAATTCAAAGAGAATGACACTCGCGAGATTTAAGGAGCATATTGTGTAAAACCCCATACCTCAAACCATGATGAGAAACCAACGATCACATCCTCAAGATCAACACAAAATATCTACAAAAGCACCTCCAAGAAATTAGCCCCAAGAACATCTCTAATCTATGGTTGGAACTCACAAATCTCAAGGGCCAATGTGTATATAAAAAGAAGAGGAATATAAAATATATTTGCTGCTAAAATTTGTGGCAGAAGTAGGTTAAAAGTCTTGCCCACGACTTCCTTTTATAATGCAAAGAAATGAAGAGTTGGAATCCAAAAGACTCCTTTAATTAAGGCAAAGAAATGAAGAGTTGGAAGTCAAAACAACTCCAAGAGTTAAAAACATTTTAAAATCCGTTATAACTCCGATTTCGAAGCTGTTTCAAATTCTCGCCTCTAAAAATAATATTCAACATATTTGAGCAATAAAAATAATTTTATCAAAAACATCATTTTTCCTCTTTATTTTGAAAATACCCCCAAAATTACGCGGGTTATTACACTTCCCCACTAACAATGGAATTTCGCCCTCGAAATTCGCCGAATGCCTAACTCTCAAAATCAGGCCAACAATCTCCAAAAATAATCTCATCTCCAAAAATAATTCCTCACCTCTAATCTCGAAACCTAACACGAATATCACATAAAATTTTCTATCTCCAAAAATTGCTAACCACGCAATGAACCCAAAACCCAAGCCCCGAGGGTTGCCGTATACCTAAGCTCTGATACCATTTGTAACACCCCGCCCGCCCGGGGAGAGCGAACGGAGCGCTAATGCGATAAAATAAATCCAAATCCACAAGTAACAAGGTATATAGCATCTAAATAAACCCACAATAATACAAATCCACTAATCTCAATCTCTTCAATTACAACCAGTCTCTCGAATAAAAAATACAACAACTAACTCAAAAATAAAATACAAATCTCCAATGCTCTATACAACAAAATAATACAAATCTTTCCCAAAAAAATCCTCGCTAAAATCAATCTCCACAGCGCCCCAAAATCCGCGCTAACCTGCCACTAAAAGAAAATATGGGGAAGTACACAATACGACAGGAATTATGCTCAACAAATACGGATTAGCAATGAATAAAACGTAACAACATGAGTACGAATATTCAAATCAAAATGAAAATGTCAAAGAATTTATCAATATAATTTCTCAACAACACTGTAACTGGGTCACCAGGCCTCACCACATCCGTATATGCTTTATCAAGCCATAACCCGAGAAACAGGAATTTTGACGGGTGCCCAACATCCGTGCCATATTAAAATCTCATGACAACGTGCTCATCAATAATATAATGATACAACATGAGTCAAAATAATTTCAACAATTATTTTTCCAGATTTCCAAGAATTTATCAATTCAAATATGAGTTCAATTAAACAAGAATTCAAAGAGAATGACACTCGCGAGATTTAAGGAGCATATTGTGTAAAACCCCATACCTCAAACCATGATGAGAAACCAACGATCACATCCTCAAGATCAACACAAAATATCTACAAAAGCACCTCCAAGAAAATAGTCCCAAGAACATCTCTAATCTATGGTTGGAACTCACAAATCTCAAGGGCCAATGTGTATATAAAAAGAAGAGGAATATAAAATATATTTGCTGCCAAAATTTGTGGCAGAAGTAGGTTAAAAGTCTTGCCCACGACTTCCTTTTATAATGCAAAGAAATGAAGAGTTGGAATCCAAAAGACTCCTTTAATTAAGGCAAAGAAATGAAGAGTTGGAAGTCAAAACAACTCCAAGAGTTAAAAACATTTTAAAATCCGTTATAACTCCGATTTCGAAGCTGTTTCAAATTCTCGCCTCTAAAAATAATATTCAACATATTTGAGCAATAAAAATAATTTTATCAAAAACATAATTTTTCCTCTTTATTTTGAAAATACCCCCAAAATTACGCGGGTTATTACACTTCCCCACTAACAATGGAATTTCGCCCTCGAAATTCGCCGAATGCCTAACTCTCAAAATCAGGCCAACAATCTCCAAAAATAATCTCATCTCCAAAAATAATTCCTCACCTCTAATCTTGAAACCTAACACGAATATCACATAAAATTTTCTATCTCCAAAAATTGCTAACCACGCAATGAACCCAAAACCCAAGCCCCGAGGGTTGCCGTATACCTAAGCTCTGATACCATTTGTAACACCCCGCCCGCCCGGGGAGAGCGAACGGAGCGCTAATGCGATAAAATAAATCCAAATCCACAAGTAACAAGGTATATAGCATCTAAATAAACCCACAATAATATAAATCCACTAATCTCAATCTCTTCCATTACAACCAGTCTCTCGAATAAAAAATACAACAACTAACTCAAAAATAAAATACAAATCTGCAATGCTCTATACAACAAAATAATACAAATCTTTCCCAAAAAAATCCTCGCTAAAATCAATCTCCACAGCGCCCCAAAATCCGCGCTAACCTGCCACTAAAAGAAAATATGGGGAAGTACACAATACGACAGGAATTATGCTCAACAAATACGGATTAGCAACGAATAAAACGTAACAACATGAGTACGAATATTCAAATCAAAATGCAAATCTCAAAGAATTTATCAATATAATTTCTCAACAACACTGTAACTGGGTCACCAGGCCTCACCACATCCGTATATGCTTTATCAAGCCATAACCCGAGAAACAGGAATTTTGACGGGTGCCCAACATCCCTGCCATATTAAAATCTCATGACAACGTGCTCATCAATAATATAATGATACCACATGAGTCAAAATAATTTTAACAATTATTTTTCCAGATTTCCAAGAATTTATCAATTCAAATATGAGTTCAATTAAACAAGAATTCAAAGAGAATGACACTCGCGAGATTTAAGGAGCATATTGTGTAAAACCCCATACCTCAAACCATGATGAGAAACCAACGATCACATCCTCAAGATCAACACAAAATATCTACAAAAGTACCTCCAAGAAATTAGCCCCAAGAACATCTCTAATCTATGGTTGGAACTCACAAATCTCAAGGGCCAATGTGTATATAAAAAGAAGAGGAATATAAAATATATTTGCTGCCAAAATTTGTGGCAGAAGTAGGTTAAAAGTCTTGCCCACGACTTCCTTTTATAATGCAAAGAAATGAAGAGTTGGAATCCAAAAGACTCCTTTAATTAAGGCAAAGAAATGAAGAGTTGGAAGTCAAAACAACTCCAACAGTTAAAAACATTTTAAAATCCGTTATAACTCCGATTTCGAAGCTGTTTCAAATTCTCGCCTCTAAAAATAATATTCAACATATTTGAGCAATAAAAATAATTTTATCAAAAACATCATTTTTCCTCTTTATTTTGAAAATACCCCCAAAATTACGCGGGTTATTACACTTCCCCACTAACAATGGAATTTCGCCCTCGAAATTCGCCGAATGCCTAACTCTCAAAATCAGGCCAACAATCTCCAAAAATAATCTCATCTCCAAAAATAATTCCTCACCTCTAATCTCGAAACCTAACACGAATATCACATAAAATTTTCTATCTCCAAAAATTGCTAACCACGCAATGAACCCAAAACCCAAGCCCCGAGGGTTGCCGTATACCTAAGCTCTGATACCATTTGTAACACCCCGCCCGCCCGGGGAGAGCGAACGGAGCGCTAATGCGATAAAATACATCCAAATCCACAATTAACATTGTATAGAGCATTTAAATAAACCCACAATAATATAAATCCACTAATCTCAATCTCTTCAATTACAACCAGTCTCTCGAATAAAAAATACAACAACTAACTCAAAAATAATATACAAATCTCCAATGCTCTATACAACAAAATAATACAAATCTTTCCCAAAAAAATCCGCGCTAACCTGCCACTAAAAGAAAATATGGGGGAAGTACACAATACGACAGGAATTATGCTCAACAAATACGGATTAGCAACGAATAAAACGTAACAACATGAGTACGAATATTCAAATCAAAATTCAAATCTCAAAGAATTTATCAATATAATTTCTCAACAACACTGTAACTGGGTCACCAGGCCTCACCACATCCGTATATGCTTTATCAAGCCATAACCCGAGAAACAGGAATTTTGACGGGTGCCCAACATCCGTGCCATATTAAAATCTCATGACAATGTGCTCATCAATAATATAATGATACCACATGAGTCAAAATAATTTCAACAATTATTTTTCCAGATTTCCAAGAATTTATCAATTCAAATATGAGTTCAATTAAACAAGAATTCAAAGAGAATGACACTCGCGAGATTTAATGAGCATATTGTGTAAAACCCCATACCTCAAACCATGATGAGAAACCAACGATCACATCCTCAAGATCAACACAAAATATCTACAAAAGCACCTCCAAGAAATTATCCCCAAGAACATCTCTAATCTATGGTTGTAACTCACAAATCTCAAGGGCCAATGTGTATATAAAAAGAAGAGGAATATAAAATATATTTGCTGCCAAAATTTGTGGCAGAAGTAGGTTAAAAGTCTTGCCCACGACTTCCTTTTATAATGCAAAGAAATGAAGAGTTGGAATCCAAAAGACTCCTTTAATTAAGGCAAAGAAATGAAGAGTTGGAAGTCAAAACAACTCCAAGAGTTAAAAACATTTTAAAATCCGTTATAACTCCGATTTCGAAGCTGTTTCAAATTCTCGCCTCTAAAAATAATATTCAACATATTTGAGCAATAAAAATAATTTTATCAAAAACATCATTTTTCCTCTTTATTTTGAAAATACCCCCAAAATTACGCGGGTTATTACACTTCCCCACTAACAATGGAATTTCGCCCTCGAAATTCGCCGAATGCCTAACTCTCAAAATCAAGCCAACAATCTCCAAAAATAATCTCATCTCCAAAAATAATTCCTCACCTCTAATCTCGAAACCTAACACGAATATCACATAAAATTTTCTATCTCCAAAAATTGCTAACCACGCAATGAACCCAAAACCCAAGCCCCGAGGGTTGCCGTATACCTAAGCTCTGATACCATTTGTAACACCCCGCCCGCCCGGGGAGAGCGAACGGAGCGCTAATGCGATAAAATAAATCCAAATCCACAAGTAACAAGGTATAGAGCATTTAAATAAACCCACAATAATATAAATCCACTAATCTCAATCTCTTCAATTACAACCAGTCTCTCGAATAAAAAATACAACAACTAACTCAAAAATAATATACAAATCTCCAATGCTCTATACAACAAAATAATACAAATCTTTCCCAAAAAAATCCGCGCTAACCTGCCACTAAAAGAAAATATGGGGGAAGTACACAATACGACAGGAATTATGCTCAACAAATACGGATTAGCAACGAATAAAACGTAACAACATGAGTACGAATATTCAAATCAAAATTCAAATCTCACAGAATTTATCAATATAATTTCTCAACAACACTGTAACTGGGTCACCAGGCCTCACCACATCCGTATATGCTTTATCAAGCCATAACCCGAGAAACAGGAATTTTGACGGGTGCCCAACATCCGTGCCATATTAAAATCTCATGACAATGTGCTCATCAATAATATAATGATACCACATGAGTCAAAATAATTTCAACAATTATTTTTCCAGATTTCCAAGAATTTATCAATTCAAATATGAGTTCAATTAAACAAGAATTCAAAGAGAATGACACTCGCGAGATTTAATGAGCATATTGTGTAAAACCCCATACCTCAAACCATGATAAGAAACCAACGATCACATCCTCAAGATCAACACAAAATATCTACAAAAGCACCTCCAAGAAATTATCCCCAAGAACATCTCTAATCTATGGTTGTAACTCACAAATCTCAAGGGCCAATGTGTATATAAAAAGAAGAGGAATATAAAATATATTTGCTGCCAAAATTTGTGGCAGAAGTAGGTTAAAAGTCTTGCCCACGACTTCCTTTTATAATGCAAAGAAATGAAGAGTTGGAATCCAAAAGACTCCTTTAATTAAGGCAAAGAAATGAAGAGTTGGAAGTCAAAACAACTCCAAGAGTTAAAAACATTTTAAAATCCGTTATAACTCCGATTTCGAAGCTGTTTCAAATTCTCGCCTCTAAAAATAATATTCAACATATTTGAGCAATAAAAATAATTTTATCAAAAACATCATTTTTCCTCTTTATTTTGAAAATACCCCCAAAATTACGCGGGTTATTACACTTCCCCACTAACAATGGAATTTCGCCCTCGAAATTCGCCGAATGCCTAACTCTCAAAATCAGGCCAACAATCTCCAAAAATAATCTCATCTCCAAAAATAATTCCTCACCTCTAATCTCGAAACCTAACACGAATATCACATAAAATTTTCTATCTCCAAAAATTGCTAACCACGCAATGAACCCAAAACCCAAGCCCCGAGGGTTGCCGTATACCTAAGCTCTGATACCATTTGTAACACCCCGCCCGCCCGGGGAGAGCGAACGGAGCGCTAATGCGATAAAATAAATCCAAATCCACAAGTAACAAGGTATAGAGCATTTAAATAAACCCACAATAATATAAATCCACTAATCTCAATCTCTTCAATTACAACCAGTCTCTCGAATAAAAAATACAACAACTAACTCAAAAATAAAATACAAATCTCCAATGCTCTATACAACAAAATAATACAAATCTTTCCCAAAAAAATCCGCGCTAACCTGCCACTAAAAGAAAATATGGGGAAGTACACAATACGACAGGAATTATTCTCAACAAATACGGATTAGCAACGAATAAAACGTAACAACATGAGTACGAATATTCAAATCAAAATTCAAATCTCAAAGAATTTATCAATATAATTTCTTAACAACACTGTAACTGGGTCACCAGGCCTCACCACATCCGTATATGCTTTATCAAGCCATAACCCGAGAAACAGGAATTTTGACGGGTGCCCAACATCCGTGCCATATTAAAATCTCATGACAACGTGCTCATCAATAATATAATGATACCACACGAGTCAAAGTAATTTCAACAATTATTTTTCCAGATTTCCAAGAATTTATCAATTCAAATATGAGTTCAATTAAACAAGAATTCAAAGAGAATGACACTCGCGAGATTTAAGGAGCATATTGTGTAAAACCCCATACCTCAAACCATGATGAGAAACCAACGATCACATCCTCAAGATCAACACAAAATATCTACAAAAGCACCTCCAAGAAAATAGTCCCAAGAACATCTCTAATCTATGGTTGGAACTCACAAATCTCAAGGGCCAATGTGTATATAAAAAGAAGAGGAATATAAAATATATTTGCTGCCAAAATTTGTGGCAGAAGTAGGTTAAAAGTCTTGCCCACGACTTCCTTTTATAATGCAAAGAAATGAAGAGTTGGAATCCAAAAGACTCCTTTAATTAAGGCAAAGAAATGAAGAGTTGGAAGTCAAAACAACTCCAAGAGTTAAAAACATTTTAAAATCCGTTATAACTCCGATTTCGAAGATGTTTCAAATTCTCGCCTCTAAAAATAATATTCAACATATTTGAGCAATAAAAATAATTTTATCAAAAACATCATTTTTCCTCTTTATTTTGAAAATACCCCCAAAATTACGCGGGTTATTACACTTCCCCACTAACAATGGAATTTCGCCCTCGAAATTCGCCGAATGCCTAACTCTCAAAATCAGGCCAACAATCTCCAAAAATAATCTCATCTCCAAAAATAATTCCTCACCTCTAATCTCGAAACCTAACACGAATATCACATAAAATTTTCTATCTCCAAAAATTGCTAACCACGCAATGAACCCAAAACCCAAGCCCCGAGGGTTGCCGTATACCTAAGCTCTGATACCATTTGTAACACCCCGCCCGCCCGGGGAGAGCGAACGGAGCGCTAATGCGATAAAATAAATCCAAATCCACAAGTAACAAGGTATAGAGCATTTAAATAAACCCACAATAATATAAATCCACTAATCTCAATCTCTTCAATTACAACCAGTCTCTCGAATAAAAAATACAACAACTAACTCAAAAATAAAATACAAATCTCCAATGCTCTATACAACAAAATAATACAAATCTTTCCCAAAAAAATCCGCGCTAACCTGCCACTAAAAGAAAATATGGGGAAGTACACAATACGACATGAATTATGCTCAACAAATACGGATTAGCAACGAATAAAACGTAACAACATGAGTACGAATATTCAAATCAAAATGCAAATCTCAAAGAATTTATCAATATAATTTCTCAACAACACTCTAACTGGGTCACCAGGCCTCACCACATCCGTATATGCTTTATCAAGCCATAACCCGAGAAACAGGAATTTTGACGGGTGCCCAACATCCGTGCCATATTAAAATCTCATGACAACGTGCTCATCAATAATATAATGATACCACATGAGTCAAAATAATTTCAACAATTATTTTTCCATATTTTCAAGAATTTATCAATTCAAATATGAGTTCAATTAAACAAGAATTCAAAGAGAATGACACTCGCGAGATTTAAGGAGCATATTGTGTAAAACCCCATACCTCAAACCATGATGAGAAACCAACGATCACATCCTCAAGATCAACACACAATATCTACAAAAGCACCTCCAAGAAAATAGCCCCAAGAACATCTCTAATCTATGGTTGTAACTCACAAATCTCAAGGGCCAATGTGTATATAAAAAGAAGAGGAATATAAAATATATTTGCTGCCAAAATTTGTGCCAGAAGTAGGTTAATCTTGCCCACGACTTCCTTTTATAATGCAAAGAAATGAAGAGTTGGAATCCAAAAGACTCCTTTAATTAAGGCAAAGAAATGAAGAGTTGGAAGTCAAAACAACTCCAAGAGTTAAAAACATTTTAAAATCCGTTATAACTCCGATTTCGAAGCTGTTTCAAATTCTCGCCTCTAAAAATAATATTCAACATATTTGAGCAATAAAAATAATTTTATCAAAAACATCATTTTTCCTCTTTATTTTGAAAATACCCCCAAAATTACGCGGGTTATTACACTTCCCCACTAACAATGGAATTTCGCCCTCGAAATTCGCCGAATGCCTAACTCTCAAAATCAGGCCAACAATCTCCAAAAATAATCTCATCTCCAAAAATAATTCCTCACCTCTAATCTCGAAACCTAACACGAATATCACATAAAATTTTCTATCTCCAGAAATTGCTAACCACGCAATGAACCCAAAACCCAAGCCCCGAGGGTTGCCGTATACCTAAGCTCTGATACCATTTGTAACACCCCGCCCGCCCGGGGAGAGCGAACGGAGCGCTAATGTGATAAAATAAATCCAAATCCACAAGTAACAAGGTATAGAGCATCTAAATAAACCCACAATAATATAAATCCACTAATCTCAATCTCTTCAATTACGACCAGTCTCTCGAATAAAAAATACAACAACTAACTCAAAAATAAAATACAAATCTCCAATGCTCTATACAACAAAATAATACAAATCTTTCCCAAAAAAATCCTCGCTAAAATCAATCTCCACAGCGCCCCAAAATCCGCGCTAACCTGCCACTAAAAGAAAACATGGGGAAGTACACAATACGACAGGAATTATGCTCAACAAATACGGATTAGCAACGAATAAAACGTAACAACATGAGAACGAATATTCAAATCAAAATGCAAATCTCAAAGAATTTATCAATATAATTTCTCAACAACACTGTAACTGGGTCACCAGGCCTCACCACATCCGTATATGCTTTATCAAGCCATAACCCGAGAAACAGGAATTTTGACGGGTGCCCAACATCCGTGCCATATTAAAATCTCATGACAACGTGCTCATCAATAATATAATGATACCACATGAGTCAAAGTAATTTCAACAATTATTTTTCTAGATTTCCAAGAATTTATCAATTCAAATATGAGTTCAATTAAACAAGAATTCAAAGAGAATGACACTCGCGAGATTTAAGGAGCATATTGTGTAAAACCCCATACCTCAAACCAACCAACGATCACATCCTCAAGATCAACACAAAATATCTACAAAAGCACCTCCAAGAAAATAGCCCCAAGAACATCTCTAATCTATGGTTGTAACTCACAAATCTCAAGGGCCAATGTGTATATAAAAAGAAGAGGAATATAAAATATATTTGCTGCCAAAATTTGTGCCAGAAGTAGGTTAAAAGTCTTGCCCACGACTTCCTTTTATAATGCAAAGAAATGAAGAGTTGGAATCCAAAAGACTCCTTTAATTAAGGCAAAGAAATGAAGAGTTAGAAGTCAAAACAACTCCAAGAGTTAAAAATATTTTAAAATCCGTTATAACTCCGATTTCGAAGCTGTTTCAAATTCTCGCCTCTAAAAATAATATTCAACATATTTGAGCAATAAAAATAATTTTATCAAAAACATCATTTTTCCTCTTTATTTTGAAAATACCCCCAAAATTACGCGGGTTATTACACTTCCCCACTAACAATGGAATTTCGCCCTCGAAATTCGCCGAATGCCTAACTCTCAAAATCAGGCCAACAATCTCCAAAAATAATCTCATCTCCAAAAATAATTCCTCACCTCTAATCTCGAAACCTAACACGAATATCACATAAAATTTTCTATCTCCAGAAATTGCTAACCACGCAATGAACCCAAAACCCAAGCCCCGAGGGTTGCCGTATACCTAAGCTCTGATACCATTTGTAACACCCCGCCCGCCCGGGGAGAGCGAACGGAGCGCTAATGCGATAAAATAAATCCAAATCCACAAGTAACAAGGTATAGAGCATCTAAATAAACCCACAATAATATAAATCCACTAATCTCAATCTCTTCAATTACAACCAGTCTCTCGAATAAAAAATACAACAACTAACTCAAAAATAAAATACAAATCTCTAATGCTCTATACAACAAAATAATACAAATCTTTCCCAAAAAAATCCTCGCTAAAATCAATCTCCACAGCGCCCCAAAATCCGCGCTAACCTGCCACTAAAAGAAAACATGGGGAAGTACACAATATGACAGGAATTATGCTCAACAAATACGGATTAGCAACGAATAAAACGTAACAACATGAGTACGAATATTCAAATCAAAATGCAAATCTCAAAGAATTTATCAATATAATTTCTCAACAACACTGTAACTGGGTCACCAGGCCTCACCACATCCGTATATGCTTTATCAAGCCATAACCCGAGAAACTGGAATTTTGACGGGTGCCCAACATCCGTGCCATATTAAAATCTCATGACAACGTGCTCATCAATAATATAATGATACCACATGAGTCAAAGTAATTTCAACAATTATTTTTCCAGATTTCCAAGAATTTATCAATTCAAATATGAGTTCAATTAAACAAGAATTCAAAGAGAATGACACTCGCGAGATTTAAGGAGCATATTGTGTAAAACCCCATACCTCAAACCATGATGAGAAACCAACGATCACATCCTCAAGATCAACACAAAATATCTACAAAAGCACCTCCAAGAAAATAGTCCCAAGAACATCTCTAATCTATGGTTGGAACTCACAAATCTCAAGGGCCAATGTGTATATAAAAAGAAGAGGAATATAAAATATATTTGCTGCCAAAATTTATGGCAGAAGTAGGTTAAAAGTCTTGCCCACGACTTCCTTTTATAATGCAAAGAAATGAAGAGTTGGAATCCAAAAGACTCCTTTAATTAAGGCAAAGAAATGAAGAGTTGGAAGTCAAAACAACTCCAAGAGTTAAAAACATTTTAAAATCCGTTATAACTCCGATTTCGAAGCAGTTTCAAATTCTCGCCTCTAAAAAGCAATAAAAATAATTTTATCAAAAACATTATTTTTCCTCTTTATTTTGAAAATACCCCAAAAATTACGCGGGTTATTACACGTTATACCCTCGTTGAGATATATTGTCTTAGTTCGATTTTTTATTTTTTTTTGTTTAAGAGGTATCTCAAAGCTTCATCAAAGTTCAAGACATTGAAACTGGCTTCTTTCATCCCGATATCACATCAATCACTTTAGGATGAAGGTAAGTGTGACTTAACGGACTTAGCTATCATGGTGTTTGAAATATAAATTGTCCATATATTTTTCAGGACCTTGTTGTGTGCTTTAATGCTTTTACCATCTCCTAATACCATCTCCTAATGTCATACGATTTTTATCTATGAAAATATATGTTTTAAAAGGCACATGTGTGATGTCACAAAGCTATTCACTACAACGAGTGTTCACATTCACTGGTTGAGAGCTGTTATTATTCTTTGGAAAATTGTGCTGGGTGTAATAGTAACCTTCCTTCTCGGATGGTTCGCTGCAACGAAAGAATATTTATTCTAGCGACGATTCTCGTTGGTTGTGCCTAGTTTTTTTATCTCATAAAAAATGTCTCGATTTGATCGTAACCTTCCTTCGCAAATGGTTCGCTCCAGCGAAGTGATCCTTTAATGCAGTGAAACACCCATAAAATTTGTCAACAAATTCACCTTTTATACAAACTTAAAAGATTTTTCCCTAGATATTTCTAAAGCGTACTTTTGGGTTGATGGGATATTTGTGCTACTCTTTCCTTCTATACCAAGTCAAGTGGGAAATGCCTCTTAGGTTAAGCCCCATTAGCTTTACTCTTTCACAAGGCTTAAAATATTTTCAGAGAGATTTTTTTATAAAGAAAAAGTCTAAAGTTTTGTGTTCTTCATAAAGAAATTTTTAGGAAAGAAGACTTATTCTTCATTCTCCTTCTTTCTCTTCGCTTCACTTGATCATCCTTGTCTTAGGATTGGTTAACATCAAAGAAGAAGAAGTAAACTTTCTGAACATTCAAAACACTTTTGTTCTTCAAAATCTTTTTAAACCTAGGAATTATCATCCTTTGGAGATTCTAGTGATCATGTGGTCTTAACTTTGAAGTTGGTTTAAGGCAACCTTGTTGATCGTTCGATCGTGACAGTGTGTTGAAATTCTCGTCGATGCTATAACGGTCTCCAGCTTGTTAAGATTTAGTGAAAATGGGTGAGGTGTGAGTTAGCGTGGTGTGTGATAATACTATGTTAATCCCCTCTGTAAGTCTTTACCAATTTTGAGTGAGATTGTTGCTTTGGCACAAAGTTTTTTCCGTTATTGAAATTTTTTCTCATACATTAAGTGTTGTGGCATGATTTACTTTTCAGCACGATTTATATCTCAATTGCTTAATGAAGATTAATATTTGTTGGGTAGATTAAATCATTCATAAATTTTGTCACCTATACCATTAGGTTGTACTCGGTTTTAACATCGATTAAAATTGAAACGAAATATTAATTTTGTGAATTATTTATTTCTTATTAAATTTGATCACCTAGAGAAAGATCGTTTTGGGCTACTATGGAAGATAGTGTTATGGTATGTGGGATGGATATTTTTGAAGATGTTTGTTCTCACCTTGGCATGTTTGACTCATGTGATGATGTAAAGCCAAGTGAAAAAGAGGGGTATCAATCGTGGCTCTCAAGTGATGAGGGTGTTTCTAATATGGAGACTTTGTTTTCCTCCGGTTATTCATCGGTTATTCAAGTGATGAATCAGAGTGACTTGCAACGTGATTTTGATAAATTAAGCGTTGAAAATGCGAGGCATAAAAAATGTTTATTAAAAATTTACTTAAAATTAAAGTTAGCCAAGATGTTTCATATTATATGGGTTAAGCTTAAACCCACTCAATGGAACGTAAGTTTGGGGATGTTTCCAGCATTTGCAGTAACATCCAACGGCCGAGATTTATTGGAAGGTTAAAGAGCAAAGAAGACCCCCATCCATGACACAATTTTACGGGTTAATACTATCTCAGAACCATTTCGCCTAACCCAACTGTGCGTTTCTAATATCCCACCTTCTCGCCTTAGCTAAATCTGGAGGAACAACTTCTTGTATCAATCACTCAGGTGTTCATTGTAATCATTCATTCCAACTCTCAATTTTGGTACTCAAGTCGAGAGTTATTTTCTAAACAAAACCCACGTCTTGGACCAATCAGCTCTTCCTTCTCTATTGACATTGAAAAATAAATTAGAAAATACCCTACTTTTCCACTACTTCCCCTTCTTTGTATGTTTGATTGTAATTGTAGTACTAGTGGTGGACAGGGCCGTCTCTAGGCATAGGCAGGTAAGGCCGCCCCCTAGAGCCCCCGATTAATTAGGGCCCCTTTCGGGAAAAAAAATTAGGTATAAAAAAAAATTAGGTTTAAAAAAAAGTTAGTTGCAAAAAAAAGGCCTCCCCAAAAAAATTAGTTATGAAAAAAATTAGAGTTATCACTTAAAAAAAGGCTCCCAAAATAAATTTGTTTTATTTAAAATAAACTCATACACTAAACCCAACAACAACATAATAACCCACCCACACACTAAAAAATAAAGCCATACAATAAACCCACCATCATAACCCAATCCAACCCAAACCCAACCCAATTCATTTACTTATTCTATTCTTCTAACCCTAACTCTCTCATTTCTTTCACTCTTCTTCTCTTCCTCTCTTCTTATTTCTCACTCACACTACTCTCTTTCTCTACTAACCAAAACAAGAATACCCCCCCCCCCCCCCCCCCCCCCCAAAAAAAAAAAAAAAAACTCTTAGCCGCCACTGCCCCCCCCCCCCCCCCCCCCCCCTTTTTCTTGAACTAACCTCATCAAAATAAGGGTTAAAAACCTAGGGGTTCAATTTCAGAAAGTTAGGGCTTGATTGGAGATTGGTTAGACCTTGTTTGTGTAAGTATATATTATTCATTTACTTTGTTATATCCCACTATATAAATTTGTTTGTGTTACTACTAATATTTGTATTTTTTTTGTAGATTCCAATTTATTAATTTGGCATTTACAAATTAAAAATTGAGATTGCTCTCAAATTGGCACTCAAATCAGGTTTTATTGTTCCTCTTTAGCATTTTTCTTTAATATGGTTTGTCAATTTTATTGAGAATCTTGTGATTGTGTGATTAATTTTTATTTTTGCAAATTACACTTGTTGTTGTATCGTGAGAATATGTCTACTAGCAAATTACACTTGTTGTGTTGTGTTGTGTTGTGTGAATATGTCTATAGATATTACTAAAGAAATGAAAATTGAACTCGTATTTTGTGAAAAGCGTAATATTTATAGAAAAATATTTTGATGAGAATTCTAGTGATGGGATTAGACATTAGTATATTAAAATTGATTTTCTATATAAAAATTGGTTTTGCATCGAAAAATGCAAGAATAACACATTTTCTTTAATTTGATTTTTTTATACAAAAGGGTACCATTTTGATTTTTCGCCTAGGGTCCCGAAAACTATAGAGCCGGAGCTGGTGGTGGAAGCTTTGAAACAAAAAGCTTGGCCTTTTTCCATTGAATATTTGTGGATAAGAAGTTTGTCACTTGTTCAAACAAGTTATCATCTTCGGGCAGGAGTCGACTTCCAAGACCATGTCCTTCCTAAATTACTGCTTCAGCAAAGGAAATGTATTTCTCCACTGCATACTCTTATTAATAACCATTATAATTTTCGTTACAGTTGGGGTCCTAAAGGAAGGAATGTTGTTCTTGAGTGTAATTAAATTGTGAATGATGGAGTTACGGTACATTAAATCCTACTTATCTCTACTTTTTGGGGTGAATGAAAAAACCCCCTTGAACTTTCAAGTTTTGCTAATAACCCTCTGTTTGCTCAAATAACCCCTGCATTTATGTATTTTGTTTAAAACATCCCTTCTAAGAATCTGTAGCGACGTTTTTGTAACAAAATGCATATTTTAGGAAGGTTGCTTGCATTAAAAATAGTTCAGGGGATTTCTCGCATAATCTGCGTAATTCATGGGGGTTTCTTGCAATTTAACCTACTTTTTTCTTAAAACAAGCTACGAATCCTAATTGGAGAACATGGGACATTTCCTAATAGGTCCTATCGCAACATTTTTTTCCTTAATAGATCATATTTGTACATACAGTGAATATTCACTGTATGTTTACAAATAGGATCTATTGGAACAAAAATCTTTTTTCGTGGGACTTGATGGAGCAAAAAAAATGTTAGAACCTATTGAACTACATACTTAGCAAACGAGACTAATGAGTAAAAAAATCATCATAATTTATTACTACCCTATTTATTTGTGTCCTTTTAATTTTATAAACGTCAAGTTGAACTTCTAATCATTGCCCAAAGCTAAGTTTTTTTATTAGTCATGTGGGTTAGGCTGAGTTGGAGGACCCTGTGGAGAATATTGGTGCAAAATTGTTAAGATAAGATGCTGCAAAGACCAATGACTTGGTTGGGGATGGGAGAACGACGTCTGTTGTTCTTGCACAAGGTCTTATTGCCGAAGGTGTAAAGGTTTGTTTGGCAATTTTTATGCTTTTAAGATTCTTAGGCAGTCGAGTCCACTAAGGGAGGCATGGTAGTTTAAGGAAGTCTGGATCCATCTTTCTCATTAAGTGATCTTTTGTTCAGGTAGTAGCAGCTGGTGCAAACTCAGTTCTCATCATCAAGGGCATTGAGAAGACAACCAAATCTTTGGTGGCTGAGCTTAAGTTGATGTCAAAAGAGGTAATGCAAATTCATCTCTTTTAGGTGTTGAATGATTGTTGGAATTTTGTAAAAGCTACCCTTTTGTAAGTGTATTTCACAATTAGGTACCTCGAGAAACATTGTTGTATGTGGTATAGAGGAGGAGGGTTTCGTTAAATAGCTGACAGGTAGCGTAAAATTTTGTCTGATCCTTATGAACATGAATCCTATGAATATACACGCTAATACTAGGGTATTCCCCTTAAGCGATGTGTTGCGCCTGCCATCGGGTGTCTCGAAAAATAGGCAAGGGGCGTCACATCGGCGCCCCGGTGTGATGAGAAATGGGCAAGGGTTTCTGTAACAATCTGGACGTGTGCGGGTAAAGAAACTAGTCTACGTAGGGATTATGATAGGGGAAAGGATGGAGTTAGAAAAGTTAACATATGTTGTTTACGAGAAACTAAATGGGTCGGTGAGAAAGCTAGAGAAATAGAAAATTTTGTTTAAATTATATTATACAGGAAAATATAGAATTAAAAACGTAGTCGGAACAATAGTAGATAAGAACCTTAACGATGCTATTGTTACCACTATTAGGAAATGTGATAGCCTTATACTTGTAAAACTAGTATTAGGTGAAAATATAATTAATATTGTTAGTGCTTATGCAACCCAAGTAGAATAAGAGGAGCACACTAAAGTACAATTTTGGAAACAAATGGATGAACTAATTTAAGAAATACCCATAGGTGAGAAAATCTATATAGGGGAAGATTTTAATGGCCATGCAAGAGAAGACCGTATAGGATATGAGATAGTGCATGGAGGCTATGTTTTTTTGGAGATAGGAATGACGGTGGTCTTAGATTTTGTGATGTCTTATGATTTCGTAATAGTAAATACATGTTTTAAAAAGAGGCTTGAACACTCAATATCTTATAAAATGGAACGCATTAGAGCCAAATAGACTTTTTCATTACTAGAAAAGGAGATCGATTAATATGTAAAGACTATAATGTTATTCCGAGAGAGAGATTAACCTCACAACATAGGATAATAGTGTTGGATATAAATATTAAAAATAAATTACGAGTGTGAAAAGAAAAGAAGATTTACCCACGGACTAGGTGGTGGAACTTAAAAGGAGAGAAATTAGAATTATTTAAAGATAAAATATTAAATAAATTATCATGGAATACCGAAGATGAGACTAATATAATGTGAGATAAGATGACCACATGCATTAGGAGAGTATCGAAAGAAATTCTTGGAAAATCAAAAGACAGGGGGTCGTAATTTAAAGAAACTTGGTGGTGGAATGAATAATTACAAAATATAGTAAAAATAAAAAGGGAGTGCTCTAAAACATGGCAAACAATTAGAAACGAAGAGAATTTTGAGAAATATAAATTAGCTAAAAAGGAAGTAAAGAAAATGGTAAGAGATGCTAAGTTAAAGGCGTTTGATGATCTTTAATCAAAATTAGGAACACATGAAGGGGAGAAAAGTATTTATAAGTTTGCTAAACTCAGGGACTGAAAAACAAAAGATTATAATAACATTAAGTGTATTAAAAATGATGATTCGAGAGTCCTATCCAAGGATGACGAAATTATGAAAAGATGAAAAAACTACTTCGAGAGGTTATTTAATGCAGATAGTGGGAGTAGATTAGATATGGAGAAACTTAGAGAGACTCAAGAAAATATATTTTTTTTTGCAGAATTTGGACAACATAGGTTAGGAAAGCTCTAAAAAGGATGAAAACAGGGAGGGCTTTATGACCAGATTGTATCCCTATTGAGGTTTGGAAGTGCTTAGGGGAGGAAGGAGTATTTTGTCTTACAAAATTATTTAATTGAATTATGATGACTAATAGGATGCTCGATGAATGGAGAGAAAGTGTTTTAGTGCCTATTTATAAAAATAAAGATGATGTACAAAGTTGTTCAAATTATCGTGGTACTAAGTTAATGAGTCATACAATAAAATTGTGGGAGAGAGTGATTGAATATATATTGAAATTGAAAACAATAGTATCTGAGAACCAATTTGGGTTTATGCCTATGAGGTTATCAATGGAAGCAATTTATTTATTGAGTAGATTGATGGAGAGATATAGGGAGAAATAAAATGACTTTTATATTATTTTCATAGATTCAGAGAAGGCATATGGTGCCAAGAGATATAGTGTGGTGGGTTCTACATAAAAAAAGAATGACTCGCAGATATATTGATGCGATCAAGGATATGTATGGTGGGACCATGACTATAGTAAGAACATCAGTTGGAGAAAGTAGTGATTTTTTAATTACCATAGGTCTGTGACAAGGTTCAACACTAAGTTCTTATTTCTTTGCTCTTATTATGGTTGAGTTGACTGAACATATACAAGATGAAATGCCGCGATGTACATTATTTGCAGATGACATTATTTTAGTGGATGAGACTAAGACGGGGATTAATGCTAGATTGGAATTGTAAGCAGGACTAAGACATAATACGTGGAGTGAAATTTTAGTAGTAATAGGAGGACAAACGATAATGCGATAAAATTGGAGGGTCAAGAGATACCTAGAAATTATCATTTTTATTGTTTAGGTTCGATTATCCAAAAAGATTGAGAGATTAATGATGATATTACTCATAGGATTAAAGCAGGGTGGGTTAAGTGGAGAACTGCTACCGGCGTATTGTGTGATAGGAGTATACCTTTGAAGTTAAAGAGAAAACTTTTATAGGATGGCTATTAGACCCGCCATATTATATGGCACAAGAGTGTTGGGCAACAAAAAAATAAAATATTTAGAAAATGAGTGTGGCTGAGATAAGAATACTAAGATAAAATTGTGGTAAAAATCAAAAGGATATAATTAAAAATGAACAAATTCGTGAAACGGTAAAAACAACTCCTATAGCAGCTCCTATAAAAGATAAATTGAGAGAAAATCGACTTAGATGGTTTGGACACGTCAAACATAGATCAATGGATGCCCCATAAGGAAGAATGATTTAGTTAGTATTGATGGTAACACACGGGGTAGAGGTAGGCCTAAATTAACTTTGTGGGATATTGTAAAAAATGACATGATATAAAAAAGGACATGATGTCATGTGGTTTATCCGAATATATTGCACTGAACAAAATGTAATGGGAATATAGGATTCATGTAGCCGACCCCAAATAATTGGGAAAAATCTTTGTTGAGTTAAGACCAGATGAGATGAGTTGGAGGGATCTCATCAAAAAACTACTTTTCACCAAAATAATGTTTTTACCGAACTCAAAACCTAAGTATACTTCATACAAATACGAGGGGCCTTTCTCTATTATATTTTATTTTTTAGGTATATTGTAAACATTTATATATGAGTTTGGGTCCAATATAAACTACTTGAAATTTACTTGAGAATACATGGAATCACAGGTGGAAGACAATGAGCTAGCAGATGTGGCAGCAGTTATTGTTGGTAACAACTATAAAGTGGGACATATGATAGCAAAAGCCATGAGTAAAGTTGGTCGGAAGGGTGTGGTGACCTTTGAAGAGGGAAAAATCGTTGAAAACAACCTATATGTTGTTGAAGGGATGCCGTTTTACCGTGGTTATATCTCACCTTACTTCGTCACTGTTAATGTAAAAATGTCCATTGAGTTCGAGAATTGCAAGGCAGGCTTCTGTTTCATTTCTTATGAGTAAAGTGGTAGTTAGAAAAGTATTTTGAAGTTTCTAGTTATTTATTTCTTTCTGATGGAGGATTTTTTTATGCAGTTGCTACTAGTTGACAAGAAAATAACAAATGTGAGGGATCTTATTAATGTCCTAGAAGATGCCATTGGAGGTGGCAACCTGATTGTGATAGTTACAGAAGATATTGAGGAAGAAGCATTGGCTACACTTGTTGTAAACAAGCTTAGAGGGTCCTTGAAGATACCTGTACTCAAAGCTCCTGGATTTGGAGAGCAAAAGAGCCAGTATCTTGATGACATTGCAATTCTGAATGGAGGTTATTTCTTACCTCCTCCTCTTTTTGTTTCTCTTGGTCGACTTACTTTTATAGTTCAGTACTTTAAATCCAATGTAACAACCCTCAATTTTTGGAGACTGAGAAATTAAATTTTGGGAAAATAAAATTTAATTGAATTGGAGAATTTCAAAATTTGGGAACTTAGGCCCGAAAATAGAGAATATTTTAAAGTATTCCGGATGATGTTTTTGAGGGTACCATCGGTCCCGGAAGGGTCGAGAGAGTCAAAATGACTGTCATTGGGTCTTATTTCGGCTCCGGAATGTTTTTAAGCTATTTTGACTTGAATTGGAGTAAACGAGTCATTTAAAGTGTGTATTAACATTTAAAATTGGGATTTTGTTTTAAAGGTTTAAGTGGCTTACGGATTAAGCCATTCTCATTTGAGAGAAAGAGAGAAAAGCCCTAGAGAGAGAGGAAGAGAAGGAAAGAAGAAAGGAAGAGAGAGAGGAAGAAAGCTTGGGATTTCCGGCCCAACCGTGTCATCGAGGACGATCCAACCTCTACAAATCTGAGGCAAGTGTTTAATCTTGCTAAATAGCTATTTGTGTATTTCATTTCATAATTTGTGGGGTAAAGAAATGGATTTTTGGGTATAATACCAAAACCTAGATTTTTGGGTTTAAATCTTGAAATCAATGTTATTCTATGGTTTAATCACATAAATGGTTGGGAGGAGATGTAGGATGGGTTTTCTTGTTAATAACATTATTGGGTTAAAGATTTGGGGACTTAGTGATGATATTTGGGTATTAATTTCGTGGGTTTGCTGAAATAGGGAACGACCAGCTTAACTGGTATGGCTGGTCGACCGCGGTCTGGGGACCGATCGACCGCGCCTAAAAGGAAAAGCCTACTGCATTTCTTCGTAGGCAAAATTTGGACCCGCGGTCGACCGGGGGTCAGGGTCCGGTCGACCGGTCCCCTGTTTTTAGCCCAAAACTTGGATTTCTTCTCCCCCTTTTCTTTTGGAGTTTATTCTTAGGGGCTTCCTTAATGGGCTGTTTTATGGGTTTCCTAAGATGACTTCTAGCCCTTTTTGGTTGGGTTTGTTGATTTGGGGTTCTCTCTCATAAAGTAAGAGATATCTTTTGGTGACTTATAGGGGGTCTCTCACTTAGTATCCGATAGTGGGAACTTCTTGGAATCATTGGATAAGAAATATCCATGTATGTTGTGAAATTTCTAGGCCGACATTTATGTCAAATCCTTATAAGGATAGGATATGGTTAAGATATAATTTAGGGCCAAATGGAAGAGAGTGGTTGCATACTCTTTAAGAGTAAGGGGTCTCATATCCTTAGATAGAAATGTATAGTCTAAGGAACAATTGATAACTCAATAGGAGTAAGGGTTACCGAGACTTATTCGAACCATAGGTGACATTGAGAACGCTTTGGGATCGTACTATCGACTAGAATAAGCGGTAGCATAAATTCTAGTAGGATTAGTTTACACGTAATCATGGGGATATGACCGGTGAGATTCCAATACTTGAAATGAGGTTGGAATAAATTGAGGTTTTAGACTATTAAGTCATGTGTGTGCCTATGGTGAAATAGTACTAAAAGTAATTAGGTACTTTTGCATATGGATGAAATGTGTAGTGATGGATTCCTACACAAACTCTTGGGTGATAACCCTAATGTTGAATATATATGTATAGATATATCCATATGGTTTTGGGAGACTATTCATCATAGGAAAAATGATTGAATATGTTTCAAGTGAGGGATTGTATTCGCATATCGAGGTACATTTAATGGAAATTGTGGTGACGGCTTGTATATTGAGGATTATGTATACTTATAGCCGGGTTTATATATCTTATACATATGAACGAGAATTAGTTTGTATATATATTGATATAGCGATGTGTGAATTTATGTACATATATCTATGTATGAATGTGAATATATAGATATATTTTATGTTGTGGACATACATGATATGGATATTTAAACCGTATATGATGGTTTATTATATTGGACCATATGATGGGATCATATGGATGTATGTATATTGCGTATGTGAGCGATATATATACTTATGTGGTTAAGCATACCCCGCTCATGCTATCATTGGGAAGTTTCCACGCAGAGGGTGAGCATCCTAGCATATAGAGCAGGGTGTGGATATTCCCCAGGTCATAGTCGTCCCTTGTGTTATTATACGATATAGATATATATTTTGGGATGAGACGTGGCGGGTATGTTTCGTCTCATTGCCGGTTGGAACTATGACCGCTTCCCGGGACTTCGTGTGTGTGAGTTACCACGAGGTGGGTGTCGTTGATCCCCACCAGGTGGTCCCCAGTTGTTACGTGAGCCGGACTCTGGGAAGATGATAGCATTGATGCAGTTTTATCGGCACTATATAGAGCCGGGTATTATATTTGCATGGCCATTGTACATCATATATGGTATGTACACTTGGTCATGGGTATATGGATGATTGGTATATGTATATATGTGGTGAGCACAAAATACCTATATATATGTATTTATATATCCTATAGAGGAAAGGATATAGAATTTTGGTAAGTACATCTTGGATGATTATCATATACTAGATTGATGGGGGTTGATGTATCGCATAAGGAATATTTCGGTTACATCATCCCAAGGATATTATTGGAGATTCTTTTATTTTATTTTATTTGTTTTCTTTTTTTCTTTTCTTTCTTTCTTTCTTTGGTAGTTTAGAGTTTAGTAGTAAT
The DNA here is from genome assembly GCA_949130495.1 of Sambucus nigra. NCBI lineage: Eukaryota > Viridiplantae > Streptophyta > Magnoliopsida > Dipsacales > Adoxaceae > Sambucus > Sambucus nigra. The sequence continues at coordinate 155,664,254 of OX422218.1, forward strand.
GGTAGTATTATATAGTATGTTAAGGATTATGGATCTCTAGGATCGACATTGCCCAGGAGTAGTGTAACGGGGCGGTTCCTTGTTTGGATTTCGCTTTGAGAGACTCCCCACGCACGAAACGCAGTGCCATGTCGAGATTTGAGAGAAGTAATTCTATTTGTGGCATCTCGGATATCTGGTCTTGACCTTGTCAGGAGTAGTGTAATGGGGCGGTTCCTTGTTTGGATTTCGCTTTGCGAGACTCCCCACGCACGAAACGTAGTACAAGTTTGAGATTAGAGAGAGGTTTTGCCAATATTCCATGTGCATGATATTAAGAATATAAATTCTTATATTTTAGCCTATATATATGTATATATATATATATGTATATGTATATATGTAGGGGTAACGTATTTAGAATTGAAATTCATGTGATTATAAATCGGAATTCATTATGCCTTTTATGGCATAATTGTTGTTATCATAATCTAGTAGGATTAGAAAGGGTGGATCCTTAGATTATGTAGGGAAAGTAGATCTCGTGGGTTTAGGCTAGGCCTATGATAAGTTAGGTTGTCCTAATAACATTGGGGGTAATTTAACTAAAACTTGAGGACGCGATTAGGTGCGCGCCTTTAGATGAGAGGTGAGTTGGGGTTCCACGAGAGAGCGGTCTCACTTTAATTATGAAATAAGTGCACCGGTAATTATTATGCACGGTTAACACACTTGCTAAATATTTTTCACATTCGGGGCTCTGACCTGTTTACTTTTATCTCCTCCTTGTATATATATATATATATATATATTATCACAGGTATCCTACCGCATGGATGCCGGATGACTTTCTATCCAGAGTCTTGGGAGCCGTGACAGGTGCGGACTGTTGCGGGATGTTTCATGTAGCCGCTTCCTACCTCTCCTCCACGGTGGTAATAAACTCCCACCACTGTAGTGCAGATCCAACTAGCTTGAAAGTAGATAGCACCTGCTTCTGAACATCCGTGCACTCATACATCCTCAAGTGCCTCTGCATATCCTTCCTCCATTGGCTCGAGACTACCACATCTGAGCTACCTGCAAACTCTGGCTGATGAGCTTTCTGAAAAGCGTCACGTACACGCTCCCAAGCAGACGGGAATGCATTTGCCTGTACTGGCGCGACAACTGGCGCCTGAGGTGGTGCCTGCTGAACTACGACAATTGCGGCATTTACCGCTTGGGCTACAATAGCTGCAACCTCAGCGGCGTTCATCATGCCCTGAACTGGAGCGGGCTGGGGTTCGGGCTTTGCATCCCTGGGAACTCGTCGTGCACGTCGTGGAGGCATCTGAAATAAGAATAAAGTTTATAAGTTCACTGTTTATAAACTTAAAATAGCTGAAGAACGAAGCATACACAAATAGAGTACAACAACCCTAAAATATAGGGCTCTATATCAAAGAAACTTAGCGGAAACATAATAGCCGTACAGATCCTAAAGGACACTAGAACCTGATGCTCTGATACCACCTGTGACACCCCGACTAATTAAATACCGGGTAGCTACTCCTTTATTAAATTAATTCAAAATGACAAGTTGGCTCAGCTAATAGCATCACTGTCGAAAATATTTTTATTATTACTAACCACCTAGTATTTAAAAAGTAAGTTGCCAAATTTTAATTAAAGTCTGATTAACATGCAACAAGTGAAATGAAGAATAATAACACCATTCACCATACCGAAGTAAATAGAATAACCATCACATAATATGAATAAAGTCTGGAGGAAACTCCTCACTACAAATCCACAAACTGAAATAATTAAACTGAATACTGAATCAATACATGCAAAGTCTGAAAAACTGAAATGGAAATGTAACTCTAATAGAACTGGGCAACATGCCCTAAAATTGCGGAATACTGAACATGTAATCCAAATGATAGAAGCGTCTAAAAGCAAATCCCTGTAACTTCCACAAACAGCTACAACTCGTCATCTGAATGAGTATCCTATGCATGGTGTCCTTGTGGCTGGGCACCTAAAATGGTTTTACAAGAAAAATAGATTTGAAAGCAAACGGGTCAGAGCCCGAATGTGGAGATATTTTAAAAACCTGCAAGTGCTTTAAAAACATTTAAAACATTAAATGCAAAGTACATGTTAGGACGTGCACTCACATGGAATTCTCACCTCTCGTCTAACTGTGCACTCCTAACGTAAGTACCCATCTAACCACTAGCTAAGTGACATCATATCTAGCTAGACTGTCATAGGTTCTACCCTTATTACTCGGTTCCCATTAACATTATAACGTTCGCAATTAAGTAGGGGCTTAACGTAAATTCAGGTTCTCACGTAAAAGTAATACAACTCATTATAGATCATCCCTTTTGTTATTCCATAGTTATACACACAATGCCATATTAAAGTTCTCATTTTACTAAGCGTATATTTTCCACAACATATATATACAATATAAGAACCCCGAGACTAAGCTGCGGTGCACACATACTCTGCTATCCATCCCGGTACATCACGTACATAAGGATCACATATTCCGAATCTCTCAGGAATAGTTCACAGATAACAACATCACAAATAATGGAGGCGAACACAGTCACATCACATGGGTCACGCACATACCTGCGCTCCCACGATCAGTAGACTTATTAACATCCCAATAAGTCCTTCTCTGACCTATGCTCATCGAGGTAACCAGTCTAAATTCGGGCAACACAAGGATTAGAGGGCCCTAAGCGAACGCAAACCTCCCGTGATAGCAAGTATGGTTGGTATGTCATACACACAAATCATACACCAATACTAAGTAAGCACACATCTTAGTAATCCCCGTAGTTTAATTGTAGTACTTATCACATTCTCGTACCAACTTAATATATATACAAGTTATATAATCTCGGTCCATATTTATACGCGCCGTAATTTATTCTCACGTCGTAGTAGGCACTCACGTCTCAACTCAAATGCCTATTTGATTTGATCCACACTTATATAATTTACTCCTCATAATATCCCAAATGTCCCAAGTATACTAATACACCATCAAAGGAATGTTATCTCTATCCTCGAACAAGTTTACGGAACTCCAAAAATCAAAACAGGCCAAAAAGGCCTAAACTGCCAGCTCGTTAGAAGTCTCGTTCGAACGAGGCTGTTCGAACGAGATTTCAGTTCGTTCGAACGAACTGCACCTTCTAACGAGATCTCGTTCGAACGAAGTTATCGATCGAAATTCCCTTTCGTTAGAAGCGACTGGTCAACTCGTTAGAAGCTCATTCGAACATGCTCGTTTGAACGACCTGGAGAGGTCTTCTAACGAGGGACCAGTTTCGGCCCAGATTTTCTCCAATCTCGTTTTTCATCCATTTTAATACCTCAAACCTCTTCTAAAGTTCGTCCCAACAACTTTTTAGAGTCTCTAATTCATCCTAAACATATTAAAGTCACCTCCTAACATGTTTTAAGAAATTAATTCGTCCTAAACATCATTAAATCACAAGTCTCTACACTTTTCCCCAATTTTTCAAGAACATGAACCCTAAAATTTATAGATCCTTAATTTATCCAATTAAATCCGATTTTGTGTCTTACAAGATATATCAATATCAGAATAGTCCTCTAAATATGATTCTACATGCAATCTTTTCATCAAAATTTAGTATTCTACTTCCAAACTCATGGGTTTTTCATCATCTTCCAAGAACAAACATAAATTTGAATTATCTAACATGGAAGGAACATTCTCTGAAATTAAATGGAATTAAATCACTTGCCTCGAGTGTCTCTGAATTTGGTGTTGGTTTGGTGAAGCTTTTCTGCAGAATTCCTTCTATATCTCTCTCTCCAAGCTTTTCTCTAATGGTGGCTAGGGTTTTCTTTTGGAAAGTAATTAGAAACCTAATTCTAATAACCTACGTAACCTATTGGGTTAACATGGGTTGGTTAGTGGCTTAGTGGGTCAAACCCACATCAGATTTACTTCACTAATTTTCGTCACTTTAAATTTCCCAAAAATACGAAATTACCAAAATACCCTTTATATTGCCGGTATGGCCTAAAAATACCCCGGGACCCAAACTACACCCCCGGCTAGTGTTTTCTAACTATCTCGACCTTTCCGGACGTGTTGGCGCACTCAAAACGACCATACGGTTAATAGAATTTAAATTCACTTTTATATAATTATATCCTGACGCGATTGTCACACGCGTCCCAATAAAATGACCAAATTGCCGTATATCAATCTCACGACAAATTTCATAATTCAATATTCATATAACATCATATATACTCAATATAGTCAAATACCAACTCACATCACGCTAGTATTTTATCCGGATTAATTCCCAATTAATTCACATTTAATTAATTAATCCCAAAAATAAATATAGCCAAAAATACGGGGTATTACAGCAGACTTTGGCCGTGATCTATAACCGTGACCAAAAATATAAAAAAAATGGTCGCGGCCCAAGTCCGCGACCATTTTTATGCGTGACGAAAAAAATAAAAATGGTCATGGACAAAGTCCATGACCATATTTAACTATAATTTTAAAAAAATGTATTTTTTTGGTCCAATCCTAAAATTAGGGGTCCTGTGAGTGCACCTAAAATTGGGGGTCCAATCACAAACTGCGAATCGAGAACGTTGTTAATAAACAAATATATATACAAACTTATAAATATTAAGCGTCTTAATAATTCACAGACCAAAAAAAAATTGGGCAGAGTTTCCTCTATTTTCTTGACATTCCAAAACCTGTAAATGTAAAACCTACTTATTATAAAGCCCGCACGACCATAAAATTCAACAATCAAATTATAATAGCCCGCACGGCCATAAAACTAAGCAATAAAAGCCCGCATGGTTGTAACACAAAAAACAAAATCCTGAATGTCCACAACATATAAACAATCTTTCATGCTGTAGACCATTGCATCCTTCGTTTGTTCCGCGTGCAAAAATCCTACAAATGATAAGATACATAAAAAAAATATCAGTAACCAAATAGTTTTACAAAAAATTTAATCAAGCTGAAAAATTGCCTATATGAGTTAAAATTATCAGTAACCAAGTAGAAATATGCAAATTACTGTCGTTTTGAGACCCGCGGCTGCGGGGTCAGTTCCTATGAGTTACATTGGTCCCGTGGGAGGTGTTGGTGCCACTTACGGGGCCGTTCGGGGGTTGTTTCGAGTTTTCACCCTCTAACGCCATGTTTTGCTTAATTCTAGAAATATGCAAATTATCATCGTACTCTCAAATCGAGAGACCCGCGGCTGCGGGGTCAGTTCCTACGAGTTACATTTGTCCCGTGGGAGGTGTTGGTGCCACCCACGGGGCTGTTCGGGGGCTGTTTTGAGTTTTCACCCTCTAACGTCATGTTTTTAAGCCTAAGTCTAGAAATATGTAAATTACCATCGTAATCTCAAACCTGGAGACCCACAACTGCGGGGTCAGTTCCTACGAGTTATATTGGTCCCGTGGGAGGTGTTGGTGCCACCCACGGGGCCGTTCGGAGGCTGTTTCGAGTTTTCATCCTCTAACGTCATGTTTTTAAGCCTAAGTCTAAAAATATGAAAATTACCGTCGTATTCTCAAACCGGGAGACCCGCGGCTGCGGGGTCAGTTCCTACGAGTTATATTGGTCCCGTGGGAGGTGTTTGTGCCACCCACAGGGCCGTTTGGGGGTTGTTTCGAGTTTTCACCCTCTAACGCCATGTTTTTAAGCCTAAGTCAAGAAATATGCAAATTATCGTCGTATTCTCAAACCGGGAGACCTACGGCTGTGGGGTCAGTTCCTACGAGTTACATTGGTCCCGTGGTAGGTGTTGGTACCACCCACGGGGCCGTTCGGGGGTTGTTTCTAGTTTTCACCCTCTAATGCCATGTTTTTAAGCCTAAGTCAAGAAATATGCAAATTATCGTCGTATTCTCAAACTGGGAGACCCCCGGCTGCGGGGTCAGTTCCTACGAGTTACATTGGTCTCGTGGGAGGTGTTGGTGCCACCCACGGGGCCGTTCGGGGGCTGTTTCGAGTTTTCACCCTCTAACGTCATGTTTTGCTTAAGTCTAGAAATATTCCACATTGGAGCTCATAGGTATATATCGCTTTTCTTCATTTCTTTTCATTGTTGATTAATTTTGTACAATATAGCTAGTTGGATTCAATTTGAGCATGGCTTAATTTTTTTTAGCTTGATAACATAGAACATATCCACATGTATTTATTTGTTAATTCTTGTATATTTTTTTTATCAATGTGTGTATTGATGTGGTTATGTGCATTAAACCATATGCATATCCGAATACAACCAGGCCTATCTAGTGGCTAAGGAACATTAATGTTGGTCCATTTTACTTGCATAAATATAATTTCCTCTATAGCGACTTGCACATAATGTATACGACATTCATCCTCAAAGCTTATCGAATGGCACATAAAAGTAGTATGAGAATAAGCCTCATGTTGTATACATGATTCATCCTATTTCAATGTCATTTTCTTTATAATTTATGTAGGATTTTTATTTACATATGTGTTATATTTATTTATAAAATAAGCCTCATCGCAATAATAAGAATCATGAAATAAGGCCTTTTCACTTTTCTTACACAATGGCTATATTTACATATGTGCTATATATATTTATATTTATAAAATAAGGCATTTTCACTTATCTTATACAGTGTTATAAGTATTAACATGATTACCAATAAGCTTCACATAAAAAGAGGCAGAGGTTTAATGGAATTGTGTGATTTGCTCACCCAGCATGCTACTGAAATTTCAGGGTTGAATGTGGATGATATAATTCGTGGTGGGATCAGGAAGTTCACGAACGAAGTTGGGTGGTTGTGGACTTCGTTAGCCGACTATTATATCATAAGGAAGTTAGTTGAGAAGGCGAGGGGTATTTTCGATGAGGGGATGCCTACGGTTGTCACAGTGAGGGATTTCGGTGTAATTTTCAATGTATGAGAACCACATGGATATTGCCAATGCTAGAGTAATCTTTGATAAGGCACTACAAGTTTACTACAAGGCTTTTGATAATATGGTCAGTATTTTGTGGGAATGAGTTGAAATGGAATTAAGGCACAAGAATTTTAAGGAAACGCTATAGCTGATGAGACGTGCCACCACAGAGCCATCAGTCGAGGTTAAAAGGCGAGTGGATGCTGATGGTAGTGAACTAGTTCAGATCAAGCTGCACAAATCTCAAATAAATAATTGATTGGACTAAAATGGTGCCATCGTTTATATTAGAATTGGTCTCAAACAAATTAGTGTCTGAAATGCTAATATAAAGTCAGTAATGTAGAATTGATATGAACTGCTTCACTACCAGCATCTGCCATTAGAATTGGTCTCAAATGAATTAGTGACTGAACCAGTGCAGATCAAACTAAACCAAATAACTAGTTTATATATGGAAGTTGTGACTTGAATATTTATTTGTCCAATGAATGTCATGTGTGTGTGTGCATGGCACATAGCAACAACTGCATACCTCCTTAATACATCAACAGTTTAGCATGCCTTGTTAAGGTATGTTAGTGGTGATAAATTTGGCCATTTAATTGGACAAGGCCCTAGAAGAAGCTCTCGACGTTGATGATTTGGAAGCTGTGAAAAAGGGAAGGATTGGTCTGATCGTGGGATTGTGACCCCATGGTTTAAATTCTTGTGGGAAACCTATAGAATAGTTCTGGAAATATTGTGGAACAACTCTCAGTTAATGGCGCTTTATGCAGTAAGTCCTTGATTTAAGCATATATCCCTTGGTTTAAACTCATTAGTCGTTATAATGATATATTATTTTCTTGTGATTGTTCATGATATTGACATTCAGATGTGTTTTCATTTTGACATATAGGTATGAATTTGCAGAGGAAAGTGGTGAAGTTTCCCGGCCTATATCTGGCCCAATCTTTAGTAGGTATTGATTAACATGTGTTTGTTGGTTAAAATTTTTAATTTATGTGTTCCCTTTTTTTGTTAGTACATCGATATCTTCATCTATGTACTCATTTTTCTTGGCATTGCTTTGGTACACTAATATTGTCTTCTTAGGGAATATTATGGCCATACTGAGCTTCGGATGGAGACACATTCGATTCCTCGGATGCTTGCTCCTGCAATTGGTCCCATAGACTGGAATGAAGATCTGGAAATCATTACATATGGCTCTCTAAAGCAGGTCTGATTTCACCGTCTCTAGTTTATAATGGATCATATTCTTTCTAACCATGTTTACATTTTGACATACAGATCTGTATCTGCAGCAGCTGTTATAGCAGCTATAACAACATTATAGCTGCTATAATGTTGTTATAGCAGCTATATATATATATAGCAGTACACTGCATATATATACGCGGTCGGTTCCTACGACTCACATTGGTCCCGTGCGAGATGTTCGTGACTCTTACGGGACCATTTTGTGTTTGTTTTGCGTTTTCACCATTCGATGGCATGTTTTTATGCTTCAGTCAAACTTTTTGCAAATTTACGTCGTACACTCAAACCGGGAGCCCCGTGACTACGCGATCGGTTCCTACGAGTTGCATTGGTCCCGTGCGAGATGTTCGTGACTCTTACGGGACCATTTTAAGGTTGTTTTATGTTTTCACCCTTCGATGGCATGCAAGTCTAACTTTTTGCAAATTTACGTCGTACACTCAAACCGGGAACCCTATGACTATGTCGTCGGTTCCTACAAGTCACATTGGTCCCATGCGAGGTGTTCGTGACTCTTACCGGACCGTTTAGTGGCTATTTTAGGTTTTCACCCTTCGATGGCATGTTTTTATGCTCAAGTCTAATTTTTTGCAAATTTGCGTCGTACACTCAACCTGGAAGCCCTGTGACTACCCGTTCGGTTCCTACTATTAACATCGGTCCCGTGCGAGGTGTTCGTGACTCTTACGGGACCATTTTGTGGCTTTTTTACGTTTTCACCCTTCGATGGCATACTTTTATGCTTAAGTCTAATTTTTTGCAAATTTATGTCCTACACTCCAACCGGGAGCGCCGTGACTACGCGGTCGGTTCCTACGAGTTACATTGGTCCTGTGCGAGGTGCTCGTGACTCTTACCGGACCGTTTTAAGGTTATTTTATGTTTTCACCCTTCGATGGCATGCAAGTCTAACTTTTTGCAAATTTACGTCGTACACTCAAACTGGGAGCCCCGTGACTATGTCGTCGATTCCTACAAGTCACATTGGTCCCGTGCGAGGTGTTCGTGACTCTTACCGAACCGTTTAGTGGCTATTTTAGGTTTTCACCCTTCGATAGCATGTTTTTATGCTTAAGTCTAATTTTTTATAAATTTGCGTCGTACACTCAACCCGGAAGCCTCGTTACTACGCGGTCGGTTCCTACGAGTCACATTGGTCCCGTGCGAGGTGTTCATGACTCTTAGGGGACCGTTTCGTGCTTGTTGTACGTTTTCACCCTTCGATGGCATGTTTTTATGCTCATCTCTATTTTTTTTGCAAATTTACGTCGTACACTCTAACCGGGAGCCCCGTGACTACGCGGTCGATTTCTATGAGTTACATTAATCCCGTGCGAGGTGTTCGTAACTCTTACCGGACCGTTTTATGGCTATTTTACGTTTTCACCCTTCGATGGCATGTTTTTATGCTTAAGTCTAACTTTTTACAAATTTACGTCATACACTCAAATCGGGAGCCCCGTGACTACGCGGTCGTTTCCTACTAGTCAGATTAGTCCCGTACGAGGGGTTCGTGACTCTTACGGGACCGTTTTAAGGCTGTTTTACATTTTCACCCTTCGATGGCATGTTTTTATGCTTAAGTTTATATTTATACAAATTTACGCCGTACACTCAAATCGGGAGCCCCGTGACTACGCGGTCGGTTCCTACGAGTCACATTAGTCCCGTGCGAGGGGTTCGTGACTCTTATGGGACCGTTTTAAGGCTGTTTTACATTTTCACCCTTCGATGACATGTTTTTATGCTTAAGTTTATTTTTTTGCAAATTTACGTCGTACACTCAAACCGGGAGCTCCGTGACTACGTGGTCGGTTCCTACGAGTCACATGGGTCCCGTGGGAGGTGTTCGTGATTCTTACGGGACCATTTTGTGCTTGTTTTACATTTTTAATCTTCGATGGCATCTTTTTATGCTCAGGTCAAACTTTGTGCAAATTTAGAAAGTATTCTCAAATCGGGAGCCCCGTGACTACGCGATCGGTTCCTACGAGTCGCATTGGTCCCGTGCGAGGTGTTCGTGACTCTTACAGGACCATTTTGTGTTTCTTTTGCGTTTTCACCCTTCGATGGTATGTTTTTATGCTTAATTCTAACTTTTTGCAAATTTAGGTCGTACACTCAAGCCGGGAACGCCGTGACTACACGGTCGGTTCCTACAACTTACATTGGTCCCGTGCGAGATATTCGTGACTCTCGCGGGACCGTTTTGAGGGTGTTTTACGTTTTCACCCTTCGATGACATCATTTTTATTCTCAAGTCTAATTTTTTGCAAATTTGCATCGTACACTCAACCCGGAAGCCCCGTTACTACGCGGTCGGTTCCTACGAGTCACATTGGTCCCGTGCGAGGTGTTCATAACTCTTACGGGATTGTTTTGTGCTTGTTGTACTTTTTCACCCTTCGATGGCATGTTTTTATGCTCAAGTCTATTTTTTTTTTGCAAATTTACGTCGTACACTCTAATCGGGAGCCCCGTGACTACGCGATCGATTTCTATGAGTTACATTAATCCCGTACGAGGTGTTCGTGACTCTTACCGGACCGTTTTATGACTATTTTACGTTTTCACCCTTCGATGACATGTTTTTATGCTTAAGTCTAACTTTTTGCAAATTTACGTCATACACTCAAACCGGGAGCCCCATAACTACGCGATCGGTTCCTACGAGTCACATTAGTCCCGTGCGAGGGGTTCGTGACTCTTATGGGACCGTTTTAAGGCTGTTTTACATTTTCACCCTTCGATGGCATGTTTTTATGCTTAAGTTTATTTTTTTGCAAATTTACGTCGTACACTCAAACCGGGAGCTCCGTGACTACGTGGTCGGTTCCTACGAGTCACATGGGTCCCGTGGGAGGTGTTCGTGATTCTTACGGGACCATTTTGTGCTTGTTTTACATTTTTAACCTTCGATGGCATCTTTTTATGCTCAGGTCGAACTTTGTGCAAATTTAGAAAGTATTCTCAAATCGGGAGCCCCGTGACTACGCGATCGGTTCCTACGAGTCGCATTGGTCCCGTGCGAGGTGTTCGTGACTCTTACAGGACCATTTTGTGTTTCTTTTGCGTTTTCACCCTTCGATGGTATGTTTTTATGCTTAATTCTAACTTTTTGCAAATTTAGGTCGTACACTCAAGCCGGGAACGCCGTGACTACACGGTCGGTTCCTACAACTTACATTGGTCCCGTGCGAGATGTTCGTGACTCTTGCGGGACCGTTTTGAGGGTGTTTTACGTTTTCACCCTTCGATGACATCATTTTTATTCTCAAGTCTAATTTTTTGCAAATTTGCATCGTACACTCAACCCGGAAGCCCCGTTACTACGCGGTCGGTTCCTACGAGTCACATTGGTCCCGTGCGAGGTGTTCATAACTCTTACGGGATTGTTTTGTGCTTGTTGTACTTTTTCACCCTTCGATGGCATGTTTTTATGCTCAAGTCTATTTTTTTTTTGCAAATTTACGTCGTACACTCTAATCGGGAGCCCCGTGACTACGCGATCGATTTCTATGAGTTACATTAATCCCGTACGAGGTGTTCGTGACTCTTACCGGACCGTTTTATGACTATTTTACGTTTTCACCCTTCGATGACATGTTTTTATGCTTAAGTCTAACTTTTTGCAAATTTACGTCATACACTCAAACCGGGAGCCCCATAACTACGCGATCGGTTCCTACGAGTCACATTAGTCCCGTGCGAGGGGTTCGTGACTCTTATGGGACCGTTTTAAGGCTGTTTTACATTTTCACCCTTCGATGGCATGTTTTTATGCTTAAGTTTATTTTTTTACAAATTTACGTCGTAGACTCAAATCGGGAGCCCCGTGACTACGCGGTCGGTTCCTACGAGTCACATTAGTCCCATGCGAGGGGTTCGTGACTCTTACGGGACCTTTTTGTGGCTGTTTTACGTTTTCAACCTTCGATGGCATGTTTTTATGCTCAAGTTTACTTTTTTTGCAAATTTACGTCGTACACTCAAACAGGGAGCCCCGTGACTACGTGGTCGGTTCCTACGAGTCACATGGGTCCCGTGGGAGGTGGTCGTGATTTTTACGAGATTATTTTGTGCTTGTTTTACGTTTTCAACCTTCGATGGAATCTTTTTATGCTCAGGTCGAACTTTGTTCAAATTTAGAAAATATTCTCAAACCGGGAGCCCCGTGACTACGCGATCCGTTCCTACGAGTCGCATTGGTCCCGTGCGAGGTGCTCGTGACTCTTACGGGACCATTTTGTGTTTGTTTTGCATTTTCACCCTTCGATGACGTGTTTTTATGCTTAATTCTAACTTTTTTCAAATTTATGTCGTACACTCAAGCCGGGAGCGCCGTGACTACACGGTCGGTTCCTACGACTTACATTGGTCCCGTGCGAGATGTTCGTGACTCTTGCGGGACCATTTTGTGGGTGTTTTACGTTTTCACCCTTCGATGGCATCTTTTTTATTCTCAAGTCTAACTTTTTGCAAATTTACGCCGTACACTCAAACCGGAATCCTTATGACTACCGGTTCGGTTCCTACTATTAACATTGGTCTCGTGCGAGGTGTTCATGACTCTTACGGGACCGTTTTGTGGCTTTTTTACATTTTCACCCTTCGATGGCATTCTTTTATGCTTAAGTCTAATTTTTTGTAAATTTATGTCGTACACTCCAATCGGGAGTGCCGTGACTACGCGGTCGGTTCCTACGAGTTACATTGGTCCCGTGTGAGGTGTTCGTGACTCTTACGGAACCGTTTTAAGGTTGTTTTATGTTTTCACCCTTCGATGGCATGCAAGTCTAACTTTTTGCAAATTTACATCATACATTCAAACCGGGAGCCCCGTGACTATGTCGTCGGTTCCTACAAGTCACATTGGTCCAGTGCGAGGTGTTGGCCACTCTTACCAGACCGTTTAGTGGCTATTTTAGGTTTTCACCCTTTGATGACATGTTTTTATGCTGAAGTCTAATTTTTTGCAAATTTGCATCGTACACTCAACCCGAAAGCCCTGTTATTACACGGTCGGTTCCTACGAGTCACGTTGGTCCCGTGCGAGGTGTTCGTGACTCTTACGGGACCGTTTTGTGCTTTTTGTACGTTTTCACCCTTCGATGACATATTTTTATGCTCAAATCTATTTTTTTGCAAATTTAGGTCGTACACTCTAATCGGGAGCCCCGTTACTACGCGGTCGGTTCCTACGAGTCGCATTGGTCCCGTGCGTGGTTTCGTGACTCTTACGGGACCTTTTTGTGGCTGTTTTATGTTTTCACCCTTCGATTGCAAGTTTTTATGCTCAAGTCTAAATTTTTTGCAAATTTACGTCGTACACTCTAATCGGGAGCCCTGTGACTACACGGTCGGTTCCTACGAGTCAGATTGGTCCCGTGCAAGGTGTTCGTGACTCTTACCAGACCATTTTGTGGTTGTTTTACGTTTTCACCCTTCGATGGCTTCTTTTTTATTCTCAAGTCTAACTTTTTGCAAATTTACGCCGTACACTCAGATCGGGATCCCTGTGACTACCCGTTCGATTCCTACTATTAACATTGGTCCCGTGCGAGGTGTTCGTGACTCTTACGGGACCGTTTTGTGGATTTTTTACGTTTTCACCCTTCGATGGCATTCTTTTATTCTTAAGTCTAATTTTTTGTAAATTTATGTCGTACACTCCAACCGAGAGCGCCGTGACTACGCGATCGGTTCCTACGAGTTACATTGGTCCCGTGCGAGGTGTTCGTGACTCTTACGGGACCGTTTAAATGTTGTTTTACATTTTCACCCTTCGATGGCATGCAAGTCTAACTTTTTACAAATTTACGTCGTACACTCTAACTGGGATCCCCATGACTATGTCGTCGGTTCCTACAAGTCACATTGGTCCCGTGTGAGGTGGTCGTGACTCTTACCGGACCGTTTAGTGGCTATTTTAGTTTTTCACCCTTTGATGGCATGTTTTTATGCTCAAGTCTAATTTTTTGCAAATTTGCGTCGTACTCTCTACCCGGAAGCTCCATTACTACGCGGTCGGTTCCTACGAGTCACATTGGTCCCGTGCGAGGTGTTCGTGACTCTTACCCGACCGTTTAGTGGCTATTTTAGGTTTTCACCCTTTTATGGCATGTTTTTATGCTCAAGTCTAATTTTTTGCAAATTTGCGTCGTACACTCAACCCGAAAGCCCCGTTACTACGCGGTCGATTCCTACGAGTCACATTGGTCCCGTACGAGGTGTTCGTGACTCTTACACGATCGTTTTGTGCTTGTTGTATGTTTTCACCCTTCGATGGCATGTTTTTATGCTCAAGTCTATTTTTTTGCAAATTTACGTCGTACACTCTAACCGGGAGCCCCGTGACTACGCGGTCGGTTTCTATGAGTTACATTAATCCCGTGCGAGCTGTTCGTGACTTTTACCGGACCGTTTTATGGCTATTTTATGTTTTCACCCTTTGATGGCATGTTTTTATGCTTAAGTCTAACTTTTTGCAAATTTACATTATACCCTCAAACCGGGAGCCCCGTGACTACGTGGTCGGTTCCTACAAGTCACATTAGTCCGGTGCGAGGGGTTCGTGACTCTTACAGGACCGTTTTAAGGCTGTTTTACATTTTCACCCTTCGATGGCATGTTTTTAGGCTTATGTTTATTTTTTTTACAAATTTACGTCGTACACTCAAACTGGGAGCCCCGTGACTACGCGGTCGGTTCCTACGAGTCTTATTAGTCTCGTGCGAGGGGTTCGTGACTCTTATGGGACCGTTTTAAGGTTGTTTTACGTTTTCACCCTTCGATGGCATGTTTTTATGCTTGAGTATTTTTTTTGCAAATTTACATCGTACACTCAAACCGTGAGCCCCGTGACTACGTGGTCAG
Source organism: Sambucus nigra (assembly GCA_949130495.1). Lineage (NCBI taxonomy): Eukaryota > Viridiplantae > Streptophyta > Magnoliopsida > Dipsacales > Adoxaceae > Sambucus > Sambucus nigra. The sequence continues at coordinate 155,679,366 of OX422218.1, forward strand.
TTCCTATGAGTCGCATTGGTCTCGTGCGAGGTGTTCGCGACTCTTACGGGACTATTTTGTGCTTGTTTTACGTTTTCAACCTTCGATGGCATCTTTTTATGCTCAGGTCGAACTTTGTGCAAATTTAGAAAGTATTCTCAAATCGGGAGCCCCGTGACTACTCGGTCGGTTTCTATGAGTCGCATTGGTCCCGTGCGAGATTTCGTGACTCTTACGGGACCTTTTTGTGGCTGTTTTATGTTTTCACCCTTCGATTGCAAGTTTTTATGCTCAAGTCTAAATTTTTTACAAATTTACGTCGTACACTCTAACCGGGAGTCCCGTGACTACACGGTCGGTTCCTACGAGTCACATTGGTCCCGTGCGTGGTGTTCGTGACTCTTACCGAATCGTTTTGTGGTTATTTTACATTTTCACCCTTCGATGACATATTTTTATGCTAATTTCGAAGCATGACTAATTTTTATTCCCATTTTCACATCTCTCCTATTCATCTCGGACTAATCAAGAATATCTTTAAGCTAATAAACAAATGATAACCAATTAGTTTAATGTGAACCATTGCAGAGAAATTGACACACCTTAAACCTAGAAAGTGTCAATCCGTTGGATAATGCCTTCTTTTTCTAGTGTTCACCCTAACTATTCTTTGTTCAAAAGTTATGTTCTCCCCCCTCCCCCCACTGGAAGTGACAAGAAACAAATGCGCCAACAATACCCAAGCTATAGGGGGAACACAAGAATTAAAATTACGTGGTTTAGACATAAATAGGATCCAAACCCAAAATAATTAAAAAAATGAATCAATGCGTATTTAACCTTAAAATAAAGTTCATCATAGGTCTATCCATTACCTGGATATTTTGTTACACCCAACGCCAATCAGAACCTTCTCTATGCCAGCAGCGATGCAATTTCAGATTATGTTTGATAGTAGTTCGACCCCAACATCAATGTATCCTATGACATTGAAAAAATAATGAATTTTTTGCAAACAGTTATGTTCAATTAAAAAAATCGTAGAACCAAAAAAACAAATTCAAAACCAAAGGAAGAAAACCAGGGCTAGTTCTTTCGTCACTCACTGTCCCAACTTGACTCGTGGTAAACTTGTTTGAACTGAAATTCGTTAATCCTCATTGATATTTTCTTTCACGTATATAAGGATTACTACTGAGAAAAAAATTAGATGCACACATATGGAGAAGATTACAATTGATTTTGGTTACATTTCAAAATCCAATACTTATTCAATTTCAACAATAATATAAAATGGCATAACAGGTATATCATAATATAACCAACACCAATCTAATTAAACCAGGTATATATCTATTCCTTTTTTTTCAAAAGGAAAAATCTAAAACCAAATTGAAAATACCAAGGCCAAGAACAAAATTAACACTTACAGAATTCTCAAGGGACTATTTGTTGCTTCTAACCCCCAACCCGGTCTCCACTTGTCTCCTCCGCATACTATTTAGGGTGGCACGCATATAACCCCCAATAAAATCACGACAAGATGGATGTAAATTTTTTTACTCATTAAAAATTCATTTAATTATATTTTGTCAAAAAAATAAACACACATACAATCTAGGTTTATTGGCATAATCTATAAAAATACACACATACAATCTAGGTTTTATTGACATAATATATACATACACACACATACTATTTAGGGTTTACTAAACCCTAAATTTTTTTGACATAAATCTACGCACACATACAATCTATACATACACACACATACAATATAGGGTTTATTGATAAAAAAAACAATTTATTTGTTCACAGTTACACACAAAAATATATATATACACATAAATCTATACATACACACATATATAAACATAAATCTATACATACACACACATACAAATATAAATCTACACATACATACACAGAAATTAGGGCTTTAGACAGAAATAACGAAATCCAAATGAATCAATACATACCAGGGTAGATTTATGTTTGCAAATCCAATTGAAATCCAAACGAAATCGCACGTGAATCACTTAGCCCTAACAGCCTTACAAAACCGCACATAAGAAATTAAAAGCAGCGGGTAATTTTTGTTTTTAATACCTGAACCTCATCACGGCCAAGAGCCGTGACCCCATGCACGCGACCAATAAAATGCAAATGATGTGGTGCTGGTTTCTTCGACCTGGTCACGGCTTAGAGCCGTGACCCACTATGTGCGCGACCAATAAATTACAGAAGAGGTATTGTGGCTTCTTCGAACTGGTCACGGCCTAGAGTCGTGACCCACCATATTGGGGACTTTTCCATCCACACTTGGTGCTTGAATGAGGCATGGTCACAGCCCATAGCCGTGACCCACACCAAAAAATGGTCACGGCCCATAGCCGTGACCCTCGATCAGTGATGTGAGACCCATTTCATCAACCCTAGAGCTTGAATGAGGTATGGTCACGACCCTTAGCCGTGGCCCACACCAAAAATGGTCACGGCCCTAAGCCGTGACCCCCAATATGTGGACTCTCTTCTTCTTCATGCCATGGGTCACGGACTTGGGCCGTGACCCACCCGTGACCAAGCTTGGAGGGAATTTTGGCACGTGTTTGGCTCCAAGATGGTCACGACCTAGTCACGGCCTAAGTTCGCGACCACTGTGGTCACGGACTTGGTCCGTGACCACTTCCCGAGCATCAATAATTTAGTGTGGTAATAAATATGGTCACGCCAAATATTGAGTGGGTCATGGCCCAAGTCCGCGACCAGCTGGTCGCGGACTTGGGCCGTGACCTGTAATACCCCGTATTTTTTTGATATTTATTTATGGGATTAATTGAATTAAATGCGTATTAATTGGAAATTAATCAGGATTAAAATACTAGCGAGATGCGAGTGGGTATTTGATTATAATGTGCGTATATGATTATATATGAATATTGAATTATGAAACTTTTCGTGAGATTGAAATACGGCAATTTGGAAATTTTGTTGAGACGCGTGTGACAGTCGCGTCATGGAATATAATTATGATAATTAAAAAGTGAATTTTATTTCTATAAACCGTATGGTCATTTTGAGTGCGCCAACGCGTCCGGAAGGGTCGAAATAGTCAGAAAACATTAGCCGGGGGTTTAGTTTGGGTCCCGGGGCATTTTTAGGCCATACCGGCAATGTATAAGGGTAGTTTGGTAATTTTAGAATTTTGGGATTTTTGATTAACGAATTTTAGGAGTTTTAAATGGAAAATTAAAAGACCCACTAACCCATTACCATCCATTAACTGATTAGAGGGCTACGGGGGTTATTAGAATTAGCCCCAAAAGTTCCTAAGACAAACCCTAGCCTCCATTACCACCATTAGAGAAGAAAGCTTGGAGAGAGAAAGAGGGGGAATTCTGCAGAAGAGAGAGAGAATCATTCATCAGATTCGTCATCAAATCCAGAGTTACCCTTAAGGCAAGTGGTTTAATTTCGATTAATTGCAGAGAATGCTTCTTCCATGCGTAGGAATTTGTTATAATTGTATTTGTTTGGGAGATGGATGAAAACCCATTAAACTTGGAATTTGAATCTTGCATATTGATGAGGAATTGCATGTAGAATTGTATGTAGGTGATTATTCTTATGATAATAATATCTTGGATGAAATAAAAACGGATTTAATTAGGCCCATTGATGATTTATAAGTTTTAGGGTTCATGTTCATGTGATTTGGGAAAAATGGTGGAGATTTGATAATTTGATGTAGTTTAGGGTGATTTGAACCCATATAAATGTTTTTATTCGGATGAAACATGTTTAGGGATGATTAGTAGCTTTGAACAATCGTTGGATTAATGTTTAGATGAGGTTAGAGGTGAGGAGAAGTTGGAAAAATGAGATTTGGAAAATCTGGGCTCGAATCTGGCCACTCGTTAGAAGACCTGCCCAGGTCGTTCGAACGAGCTCGTTCGAACGAGCTTCTAACGAGTTGACAGTTTGGCTTCTAACGAGAGGGATGTTCGTTCGAAGACTTTCGTTCGAACGAGATCTCGTTAGAAGGCCCAGTTCGTTCGAACGAACTCTCGTTCGAACAGCCTCGTTCGAACGAGACTTCTAACGAGCTGGCAGTTTGGACTTTTTAGCCTGTTTTGATCCCGAGTGTCCCGTAACCTTGCTTATATGTAGAGATGGCACTTCCTTGTGGATTAATTGATATATTTGGGATGTTTGGGATATAACGAGGAGTAAAACCTAGAAGTGTAGTTTGAACCTAATGGGAATTATGGAGTAGGACGTGAGTGTCTATTACGATGCGAGAACATTTACGGCCTAAATAATTATATTAACTGGGAACATATAAATTATGTAGCTTTATATGTCGGTACGAGATGGAGAAGTGTACCACCAATATATTATGGTGATTACTAAGATGTGTATGTACTTAGTATATGTATTGCTTTTATGTGTATGACATATCTACCATAGTTGCTATCACGGGAGGTTTACGTTCGCTTAGGGCCCTCTAATCCTTGTGTTGCCCGGATTTCGACTGGTACCTCGATGAACATAGGTCAGAGAAGGACTTATTAGGATGTTAATAAGTCTGCTGATCGTGGGAGCGCAAGTATGTGCGTGACCCATGTGATGTGACTGTGTTCGCCTCCATTATTTGTGATGTTGTTATCTGAGAACGATTCCTGAGAGATTCGGAATGCGTGATCCTTATGTACCGGGATGGATAGCAGAGTATGTGTGTACTGCAGCTTAGTCTCGGGGTACTTGTATCGTATATTTATGACGTGAATAATATACACTTAATAAATGGGAACTTTCATGTTAATATTTTTAATATAATTATGGAAATGTGTGTGACACCCCGACTAATTAAATACCGGGTAGCTACTCCTTTATTAAATTAAATCAAAATGCCAAGTTGGCTCAGTTAACAACATCACTGTCGAAAAACATTTTATTATTACTAACCACCTAATATTTAAAAAGTAAGTTATCAAATTTTAATTAAAGTCTGATTAACATGCAGTAAAAGATTTAAAGCAAGAATAATATCACCATTCACCATAACGAAGTAATAAAATAACCATCACAAGATATAAATAAATCCGGAGGAAAAACTCCTCACAACAAATCCCACAACTGAAATAAGTAACGAAATACTGAATACTGAATTAATACATGCCAAAGTCTGAAAAACTGAAATGGAAATGTCTCTAATAGAATTTGGGCAACATGCCCTACAACTGAGGAATATTGAACATGGAATCCAAATGATAGAAGCGTCTAAAAGCAAATCCCTGTAACTTCCACAAACAGCTACAGCTCATCATCTGAGTGAGAATCCTATGCATGGTGTCCTTGTGGCTGGGCACCTAAAATGGTTTTACAAGAAAATAGATTTGAAAGCAAACGGGTCAGAGCCCGAATGTGGAGATATTTTAAAAACCTGCAAGTTCTTTAAAAACATTTAAAACATTAAATGCAAAGTACATGTTAGGACGTGCACTCACATGAAATTCTCACCTCTCGTCTAACTGTGCACTCCTAACGTAAGTACCCATCTAAAATGACACAAACCACTAGCTAAGTGACATCATATCTAGCTAGACTGCCATAGGTTCTACCCTTATTACTCGGTTCCCATTAACATTATAACGCTCGCAATTAAATAGGGGACTTAACGTAAATTCAGGTTCTCACATAAAAGTAATGCAACTCATTATAGATCATCCCTTTTTTTTATTCCATAGTTTTACACACAATACCATATGAAAGTTCCCAGTTTATTAAGTGTATATTTTCCACAACATAAATATACAATATAAGCACACCGATACTAAGCTGCGGTGCACACATACTCTGCTATCCATCCCAGTACCTCACGTACATAAGGATCACGCATTTCGAATCTCTCAGGAATCGTTCAGATAACACAAATCACAAACAGTGGAGGCGAACACAGTCACATCACATGGGTCACGCACATACCTGCGCTCCCACGATCAACAGACTTATTAACATCCCAATAAGTCCTTCTCTGACCTATGTTCATCGAGGTAACCAGTCTAAATTCGGGCAACACAAGGATAGAGGGCCCTAAGAGAACGCAAACCTCCCGTGATAGCAAGTATGGTAGGTATGTCATACACACAAATCATATATCAATACTAAGTAAACACGCATCTTAGTAATCACCGTAGTTTAATTGTAGTACATGTCGCCTTCTCGTACCAACTTATAATTTACACAATTTATATAATCCCGGTTCATAATCATACACGCCATAATTTATTCTCACGTCGTAGTAGGCACTCACGTCTCAACTCAAAGTGTCTATTTGATTCGGTCCACAATTATATAATTTACTCCTCATTATGTCCCAATTGTCCCAAGTATACCAATACATCATCAAAGGAATGTTATCTCTATCCTCGAACGAGTTTACGGGACTCCCAAAATCAAAACAGGCCAAAAAGGCCTAAACTTCCAGCTCGTTAGAAGTCTCGTTCGAACGAGGCTGTTCGAATGAGATTTCGTTCGAACGAACTGGGCTATCTAACGAGATCTCGTTCGAATGAGATTATCGAACGAACATCCCTCTCGTTAGAACCCCAAACTGTCAACTCGTTAGAAGCTCGTTCGAACGAGCTCGTTCGAACGACCTGGGCAGGTCTTCTAACGAGTGACCAGATTCAAGCCCAGAAATCCTATCTCGTTTTTCCAATTTCTCTACACCTCAAATCTCATCCAAACCTCCATCTAACAATTGTTTAAGGTCTCTAATCGTCCCTAAACATGTTAAAGTCACATACTAACGTAGTATAAAGGATTAATTCTTCCTAAACATCATCAAATCACAAGTCTCTACTCTTTTCCCCAATTTTTCAAGAACATAAACCCTAGAATTTATCATCATCAATTCCCAGAATTTAATCCGTTTTTATAACACATAAATTTGTAATTCTCTTAATTCAATCTTCCAATAACGTTTCTACATGCAAACCTACATCCAAAATTAAACTAACAACTCCAATTTCATGGGTTTTCCTTTATCTCTCAAACAAGAATGATTATCAAGATTTCTAACATGGAAGAAACATTTACTGCACAAAATGTAAATTAAACCACTTGCCTTGATTCAATCTCAGATTTTGATGACGATTTGAAGGAGTTCCCTCTCTCTTTCTGCAGAATTCCCTTCTATCTCTCTCTCTCCAAGCTTTCTTCTCCAATGGCTATGGTGGCTAGGGTTTGTTTTTGGGAAAGGAATTAGAAACCTAATTCTAATAACCTACGTAGCCTATTGGGTTAACATGGGTTGGTTAGTGGTTTAGTGGGTCAAATCCACATCAGATATAATTTACTAATTTTCGTCACTATTAAATTCCCAAAAATACAAAATTACCAAAATACCCTTTATGTTGCCGGTATGGCTTAAAAATACCCCGGGACCCAAACTAAACCCCCGGCTAGTGTTTTCTGACTATCTCGACCCTTCCGGACGCGTTGGGGCACTCAAAACGACCATACGGTTAATAGAATTTAAATTCACTTTTATAATTAAAATAATTATAACCTGACGCGACTGTCTCACGCGTCCCAATAAAATGTCCAAATTGCCGTATATCAATCTCACGACAAATTTCATAATTCAATATTCATATATCATCATATATACTCAATATAGTCAAATACCAACACACATCTCGCTAGTATTTTATCCGGATTAATTCCCAATTAATTCTCATTTAATTAATTAATCCCAAAATAAATATCGCCAAAAATACGGGGAATTACAATGTGTTGAGAAAACATAACGGGTTAATTGATAGTGAATTGTATTACTTATTGGGAATCCGAGTGTATGTAAAGCCCTTTATTTAATTGATAACGCTAGAATGTAATTTGGGAATCGAGTAGTAAGGGATAGAATGTATTACAGTTTGGTTAGATATGTATGTTATTTAGATGGGTACGGTACGTTAGGAGTGCACATGTAGTCGAGAGGTGAGAATTTCATGTGAGTGCACGTCCTAACATGTATTTTGCATTTAATGTTTTAATGTTATTAAAACACTTGCTGTTTTTAAAATGATTTCCACTTTCAGGCTCTGACCCATTTGCTTTCAAATCTATTTTTGTAAAAACCATTTTAGGTGCCCAGCCACAAGGACACCATGCTTAGGATCCTCATTCAGGTGACGAGCTGTAGCTGTTTGTGGAAGTTACAGGACCTTGCTTGTAGACGCTTCATCTATATTGAATCTATATTCATCATTTATCAGTTGTAGGGCATGTCGCCCATTTCTTTAGAGACATTTCATTTATTTCAGTTATTCAGACTTATGGCATGTAATTAATTCAGGATTCAGACTTGTCATTTTACTTTTAATTGTGGGATTGTTGTGAGGAGTTTTTCCTCCGGACTTATTATTATTTGTTGATTATTTCATTACTTCGTTATGGTGAATGGATTATATTGTTCTTCCGTTATTCTTTTATCGCATGTTAATCAGACTTAAATTAAAATTTGGCAACTTACTTTTTAAATACTAGGTGGTTAGTAATTATTAAAATGTTTTCGACAGTGATGCTATTAACTGAACTAACTTGGCATTTTGTATTGATTTAATAAAGGAGTAGCTACCCGGTATTTAATTAGTCGGGGTGTCACAGGTGGTATCAGAGCATCAGGTTCTAATGTCCATTAGGATCTGTACGGCTTATTATGTTTCCGCTGAGCTTTCTTTGAAGTAGAGCCCTATATTTTAGGACTGTTGTATTATTTTGTATATGCTACGTTCTTCAGCTATTTTAAGTTTATAACTGCGAACTTATAAACTTCATTCTTATTTCAGATGCCTCCACGACGTGCACAAAGGATTCCCAGGGATGCAACGCCAGAACCACAGCCCGCACCAGTTCAGGGCACGATGAATGCCGTCGAGGTTGCAGCCATTGTGGCCCAGGCGGTAAATGCCGCACTTGCCGTAGTTCAGCAGGCACCACCTCAGGCGCCGATAGCCACGCCAGTTCAGGCACATGCATTCCCGTTTGCTTGGGAACGTGTACGTGATGCTTTTCATAAAGCACACCCTCCGGAGTTCGCAGGTAGCTCCGATGTGGTAGTTTCGAGTCAGTGGAGGAAGGATATTCAGCGGCACTTGAGGATGTACGAGTGCACTGAGGTTCAGAAGCAGATACTAGCTACCTTTAAGCTAGTGGGGTCTGCACTGCAGTGGTGGGAGTCTATTACCACCGTGGAGGAGAGAGACACTCTCACTATTCGGGAGTTCTGGGTGCGGTTCGACCGCAAGTACTTTCCGTCAGCTGTTCACACGGAAATGAGGAGGAAGTTGTTGAGCCTTCGACAGGAGGGTAAGACTGTGGCCGAGTATGAGGCCGAATTCACTAATCTTCTGAACATTGTTCCGGATGAGATACCGACAGAGGAGAAGAAGATACATAAATTTACAGACGGGTTGACTTGGAGGATCCGTCAGCATTTGTTAGGGAACCTATCGTTGGCCACTTATTCTGATGTGGTTAACGCTGCATTGCTCCATTGTCAGGATCACCGCTTTCACATGGCTGAGGGCAAGCGATCGGGAGAGTCCAGCCATCAGGGCAGGACTGGAGGACATGGTGCCAGTGGGGCACAATCTGTTCAGGGGCAGGGACAGGGTGACCAGGGTTCCCAGCAGGGGGATAACAAGAGGTTCAGGTCTGGAAATTTTAGGCACGGATAGGGAGGTTTTCGGCAGGGCCATCAGGGTCCGAACGGCCATCAGAACCAGCAGGGTCAGAATGGTCAACAGCAGTTTCAGCAGGGCCAGCAGGGCCAGTGGAGGAATGGTAACGGTCACCAGGGCCGGGGATAGCAGGGACAGAGAGGGGGGAACTTCCCAAGGAAGTGTTTCATTTGTGGCAAGACTGGCCATAAACGCCAGGACTGTCCTGATAGGGGCAGGGCCCCGCAACAGCAGCAGGGTGCTCGACATGAGCCACAGAGGCCACTTTTTCCACCTGCTCTCCCAGCTCCAAGCCAGGTGCTAGCACTTCCAGCCATTCCAGCAGTTCCTGTACAGCAGGGGCAGTTACAGTATGGACGTGTTTATAACGTCCACCAGGCAGCAGCTCCAGAGGCACCACCCGCGATTGAGGGTATGTTTCCTATCTATGGTACTATGGGTCGGGTTTTATTTGATACGGGGGCAACGCACTGTTTTATAGCTACACATTTTGCGAAAGCCTTAGGGTTGTTAGCCACAGCAGAGAGCACAGTGACGTGTGTAGACTCACCATTGGGGAGTGGGTCACTTATTTTCTTTATATGTCGGGGAGTGGGGGTAGAGATTGGTAGTTTGGTATTACCTGCAGACATGTTGGTATTAGATATGCATGTTCACGATGTGATCATCGGTATGGATTGGCTCGCGGATTATAGAGCCATGATTGATTGCTTCGGTGGGAGCATTGTTTTTGCCATTCCGGGGCAAAAGATGTTTGTAGTGGTGATGCCTCGCCCAGAGGGGGGTTCGACCGCTCATTTGTATTACATAGAAGAAGATACCTCTAAGGAGATTGTGATTCCTTTAGATTCGATCCCAGTTGTCAGGGAGTACTCAGATGTGTTTAAGGAGATACCGGGCCTACCCCCCAGTCGAGAGATAGACTTTGTCATAGACTTATTACCAGATACGAGACCTATAGCACGCGCACCGTACCGTATGGCTCCAGCTGAGATGAGGGAGTTATGGGATCAGATTGAGCAGTTATTGGGTCAGGGGTTTATATGGAGGAGTACTTCGCCGTGGGGTTCCCCTGTGTTGTTCGTGAAGAAGAGAGATGGTTCATTGAGATTGTGTGTGGATTACCGAGAGTTGAATAAGGTCACGATACGAAATAAGTATCCGTTGCCTCGAATCGATGACTTATTCGACCAGTTGAGAGGAGCTCTTTCTTCTCGAAGATTGATTTACGATCGGGATACCATCAGTTGTGTATCAGGGAAGAGGATGTCTCGAAGACTGCGTTCTTATCGAGATATGGATCTTACGAGTTTCGGGTTATGCCTTTTGGTTTGACCAACGCTCCAGCGGTGTTTATGGACTTGATGAATAGGGTGTTCAGGGATTTCCTAGATCAGTTTGTCATTGTCTTCATCGATGATATTCTGGTTTACTCCCAGAGAGAGGAGGAGCACGCCGAGCATTTGAGGCAAGTTTTGCAGACACTACGTTAGAACGAGTTGTATGCAAAATATGAGAAATGCGGGTTTTAACTGAAGGAGGTCCAGTTTTTGGGACATATTATTTCCGATCGGGGGATATCTGTTGATCCGGGGAAGGTATCCGCAGTGAGGGAGTGGGGACAGCCCACGACACCAACGGAAATCCGTAGTTTCTTGGGATTAGTAGGATATTACAGGAGGTTCATTCGAGGATTTTCGAAAATAACAGGTCCTTTGACACATCTGACTCGTAAAGGTGTGCCGTTCATCTGGAGTGATGCCTGTCAGTTGGCATTCGATGAGTTAAAGGATAAGTTGACCTCAGCACCTGTGTTAGCATTGCCGAGACCGGGAGTTGAGTATCTAGTCTACACCGATGCGTCCTTGCAAGGACTTGGAGGTGTATTACAGCAGGAGAGTCAGGCCATTGCTTATGCATCCCGTAAGCTAAAGCCTCACGAGAAGAATTACCCCACTCATGACTTGGAGTTAGTGGCAGTGGTATTTGCCCTTCGTATGTGGAGACATTAACTTTTGGGGAAAAAGTTTCGATTATTCATGGACCACAAGTCCCTACAGTACCTATTCACGCAAAAGGAGTTGAATATGCGGCAGCGAAGGTGGCTTGAGTTTGTGAAGGATTATCAGTTCGATATCCAGTATTACCCGGGGAAGGCTAACGTGGTAGCAGACGCGTTGAGCCGTAGGCCAGTAGATGAGGTGGCAGGGGTGTGGAAGGCAAAGTGGAAAGAATTGGGACACCAGGATGCAGTGGCCCGATCATTCATGTCGGTAATGACTGTTACGCCGCAGATTGTCATGAGGGTGGTAAAGGCCCGAATCCTACATCGTTAGCTCAGACGGGGGATTACGCTTCAATGGGAGATTGGTAGTTCCGAAAGGGGAGGAATTGCGGCACGAGGTGATGGTAGAGTCGCACGGCTCACGATTCGCGGTACATCCTGGTGGGGACAAAATGTACCAAGACATGAGACGTCAGTATTGGTGGAGCGGGATGAAGAGAGATATTGCCGTGTTTGTTTCTAAATGCGCCACTTGTCAACTTGTAAAAGTTGATCATCAGAGACCGGCAGGACTTCTACAGCCATTGGAGGTCCCGATGTGGATGTGGGAGATCATATCCATGGACTTTATCACGGGGTTGCCTACGTCACAGAGAGGTCACGACTCCATTTGGGTAATTGTTGACAGGTTGACCAAAGTCGCTCATTTCCTACCCGTAAGGACAGACTACACTACGGGACAGTATGCCCAGCTCTTTATTTCAGAGATAGTGAGACTTCACGGTGTGCCCTTAAATATCGTGTCTGACCGAGACAAGATATTTGTTTCACGGTTTTGGGAGAGTTTCCAGGAGGCCATGGGCACGGAATTGTGGTTGAGTACGGCGTATCACCCGCAGACCGATGGGCAGACTGAGCGTACAAACCAGATGTTGGAGGACATGCTACGTATGTGCATCATTGCTTTCGGGGGTGGATGGGAGCAGTATCTTCCACTAGTAGAGTTTGCTTACAACAACTCCTACCAGTTCACCATTGGCATGGCTCCATTTGAGGCGTTGTACGGTAGACCTTGTCGTTCCCCAGCATGTTGGTTTGAGGTGGGGGACAACAAACTACTTGGGCCGGAGGTGATTCAGGATACTTCGGCAAGGATAGAACTGATACGGAGTCGCATTTGGGTAGCTCAGGACAGGCAGAAGAGCTATGCTGATGCGAAGAGGTTCTTCAGAGAGTTCCAAGTGGGGGACCAGATTTTTCTTAGAGTATCTCCTATGAAGGGGATTATGCATTTCGGGAAGAAAGGGAAGTTGGCACCGAGATATGTGGGACCATTTCCTATTATTGAGCGGATTGGACCGGTTATGTATAGACTTGGATTACCGGAGCATTTGCATCGGATTCACGATGTGTTTCATATTTCCTCGCTAAGGAAATATCTTAGAGACGATTTGGCTCATTCTCATATTGCTTTGGAGGACATCGATCTCCAGCCTGATAGCTCCTACGAGGAGGGGCCGATTGCTATTTTGGACCGAAGTGAGCAGAAACTACGATCAAAGATAGTTCCGTTAGTGCGTGTTTAGTGGCGACATCATAATGTTGAGGAGTCCATATAGGAGCGCGAGGATGAGATGCGCGAACGTTATCCAGAGTTGTTCTTACCAGGTACTTTCTAGTTTCGAATTTCGGGACGAAATTCAGTTATTAGGGGGGAAGTATGTAATACCCCGTATTTTTTGTGATATTTATTTATGGGATTAATTGAATTAAATGCTTATTAATTGGAAATTAATCCGGATTAAAATACTAGCAAGATGCGAGTTGGTATTTGATTATAATGTGCATATATGATTATATATGAATACTGAATTATGAAATTGGTCGTGAGATTGAAATACGGCAATTTGGAGATTTTGTTGAGACGCGTGTGACAGTCGCGTCATGGAATATAATTATGATAATTAAAAAGTAAATTTTATTTCTATAAACCGTATGGTCAGTTTGAGTGAGCCAACGCGTCCGGAAGGGTCGAAATAGTCAGAAAACACTAGCCGGGGGTTTAGTTTGGGTCCCGGGGCATTTTTAGGCCATACCGGCAACGTATAAGGGTAGTTTGGTAATTTTAGAATTTTGGGATTTTTGATTAACGAATTTTAGGAGTTTTAAATGGAAAATTAAAAGACCCACTAACCCATTACCAGCCATTAACTGATTAGAGGGCTATGGGGGTTATTAGAATTAGCCCCAAAAGTTCCTAAGACAAACCCTAGCCTCCATTGCCACCATTAGAGAAGAAAGCTTGGAGAGAGAGAGAGGGGGAATTCTGCAGAAGAGAGAGAGAACCATTCATCAAATTCGTCATCAAATCCAGAGTTACCCTTAAGGCAAGTGGTTTAATTTCGATTAATTGCAGAGAATGCTTCTTCCATGCGTAGGAATTTGTTATAATTGTATTTGTTTGGGAGATGGATGAAAACCCATTAAACTTGGAATTTGAATCTTGCATATTGATGAGGAATTGCATGTAGAATTGTATGTAGGTGATTATTCTTATGATAATAATATCTTGGATGAAATAAAAACGGATTTAATTAGGCCCATTGATGATTTATAAGTTTTAGGGTTCATGTTCATGTGATTTGGGAAAAAGGGTGGAGATTTGATAATTTGATGTAGTTTAGGGTGATTTGAACCCATATAAATGTTGTTATTCGGATGAAACATGTTTAGGGATGATTAGTAGCTTTGAACAATCGTTGGATTAATGTTTAGATGAGGTTAGAGGTGAGGAGAAGTTGGAAAAACGAGATTTGGAAAATCTGGGCTCGAATCTGGCCACTCGTTAGAAGACCTTCCCAGGTCGTTCGAACGAGCTCGTTCGAACGAGATTCTAACGAGTTGACAGTTTGGCTTCTAACGAGAGGGATGTTCGTTCGAAGACTTTCGTTCGAACAAGATCTCGTTAGAAGGCCCAGTTCGTTCGAACGAACTCTCGTTCGAACAGCCTCGTTCGAACGAGACTTCTAACGAGCTGCCAGTTTGGACTTTTTAGCCTGTTTTGATCCCGAGTGTCCCGTAACCTTGCTTATATGTAGAGATGGCACTTCCTTGTGGATTAATTGATATATTTGGGATGTTTGGGATATAACGAGGAGTAAAACCTAGAAGTGTAGTTTGAACCTAATGGAAATTATGTAGTAGGACGTGAGTGTCTATTACGATGCAAGAACATTTACGGCCTAAATAAGTATATTAATCGGGAACATATAAATTATGTAGCATTATATGTCGGTACGAGATGGAGAAGTGTACCACCAATATATTATGGTGATTACTAAGATGTGTATGTACTTAGTATATGTATTGATTTTATGTGTATGACATACCTACCATACTTGCTATCACGGGAGGTTTACGTTCGCTTAGGGCCCTCTAATCCTTGTGTTGCCCGGATTTAGACTGGTACCTCGATGAACATAGGTCAGAGAAGGACTTATTAGGATGTTAATAAGTCTGCTGATCGTGGGAGCGCAGGTATGTGCGTGACCCATGTGATGTGACTGTGTTCGCCTCCATTATTTGTGATGTTGTTATCTGAGAACAATTCCTGAGAGATTCGGAATGCGTGATCCTTATGTACGTGATGTACCGAGATGGATAGCAGAGTTTGTGTGTACCGCAGCTTAATCTCGGGGTACATGTATCGTATATTTATGACGTGAATAATATACACTTAATAAATGGGAACTTTCATGTTAATATTGTGAATATAATTATGGAAATGTGTTGAGAAAACATAACGGGTTAATTGATAGTGAATTGTATTACTTATTGGGAATCCGAGTGTATGTAAAGCCCTCTATTTAATTGATAACGCTAGAATGTAATTTGGGAATCGAGTAGTAAGGGATAAAATGTATTACAGTTTGGTTAGATATGTATGTTATTTAGATGGGTACGGTATGTTAGGAGTGCACATGTAGTCGAGAGGTGAGAATTTCATGTGAGTGCACGTCCTAACATGTATTTTGCATTTAATGTTTTAATGTTATTAAAACACTTGATGTTTTTAAAATGATTTCCACTTTCGGGCTCTGACCCATTTGCTTTCAAATCTATTTTTGTAAAAACCATTTTAGGTGCCCAGCCACAAGGACACCATGCTTAGGATCCTCATTCAGGTGACGAGCTGTAGCTGTTTGTGGAAGTTACATGACCTTTCTTGTAGACGCTTCATCTATATTGACTCTATATTCAGCATTTATCAGTTGTAGGGCATGTCGCCCATTTCTTTAGAGACATTTCATTTATTTCAGTTGGCATGTAATTAATTCAGGATTCAGACTTGTCATTTTACTTTTAATTGTGGGATTGTTGTGAGGAGTTTTTCCTCCGGACTTATTATTATTTGTTGATTATTTCATTACTTCGTTATGGTGAATGGATTATGTTGTTCTTCCGTTATTCTTTTATCGCATGTTAATCAGACTTAAATTAAAATTTGGCAACTTACTTTTTAAATACTAGGTGGTTAGTAATTATTAAAATGTTTTCGACAGTGATGCTATTAACTGAACCAACTTGGCATTTTGTATTGATTTAATAAAGGAGTATCTACCCGGTATTTAATTAGTCGGGGTATCACATGACCATTCGCAGTATTTGGTGTAGTGCTAGAGAATAAAACATAGGAGTCCAGACAGACAACATATTAAGAAAATATGGGAGACTGAAGAGCACTATAAAGCCCCAATTAAAATCAGGTGTCCTTTTTTCCCCCCCTTACTTCTTATGGGAACAAACTCATTGATTACATAAATAAGGAGATTACATAATGTTGGATAAGTTATCAACAACTTGGTGCAAACACCCTACCATAACCTGGCAATCTACAATAGCCTTGGCAAACTAAGCCAAAATAAACGGGTTTCATTACCGTCGCGGGTCACAAAAGAAAAAGAGGAGCATTTTTTGTATCTAATACTCTGTCATCATTAGTAGAGTAAGATTCTCCATCCACATTTAGACCATTAATGATGTTATTGAGATCTCCTTTAGGAACAATGTGGGCCCAACCCCTTTCACTACCAAATTGCAACGCTGCTAGTGTCGTCGCCCCTTTTGTCTGCTCTACTTCAAGACCTCCTCGTATCAGTTAGAGAATAAGGGCAAAAAATCTTCCATTATATCCTACTTGCGGGGCTATAGGGTGGTATGAGTGTGTTCCTGCCATCTACAAGTGTCATGAATTTCTTTTAAAATACGATATGGGGCTTCATATATCACCAGTATATATTATATTTCCATTATGCCAAATACGCCATCTGATCATACAAAAGAGATCCATTCTGACATATTTGAAGATGCTACCAACTACCAATTCTAATACCACTTTGCAATTTCCAGTAATTCAACTAATGGAGTTTTGGATGCTTGTTTCAAGCAATGTGATAATCACTATAACATGTAAAGAACACTTTTGTCTTCTTTGTTAAATACACGACTTCTGCTTGCTTGTACATATATATGTTTTAAATTTACTAATGTCAGGAGAATTTGCCCAAATTCGCCATAAAAAGTGTTCCACTTTGTTCGAGACTTGACAATTCCATATAATTTTCAGTTCATCCTTTGTCATTGACAGTGATGGAACTCCTTGATTGGATTTTGTCATTTGAAAGATTAAGCCTCATTGTTAAACGATTCCAACTCTTTGTTGAATATTTTTCATTCATTTCATATACAAAATATTATTGTCTTGTCCCGAAATGGTGCTCAGCGGTATTTTTAAAATGTCTTTTGCCTCCATATTATTTTGTATTAGGCCTTCTTTCCAATTTTTTGATTGTTGTCTGATAAGTTCTGCTAGAAGTGCATTTTACTCCAAAAGACTCAATATTGAGTGCAGCTTAAATTTCAACCTTTCTTTGCCTTCCAAAACGAACAAGAGGTAAAATACTTTGCTTTAATGATAGGTGCATATAACAACCCTGAAGCTGATAGTAACCTCTATCCTTGCTTTGCTAGTTATGACATGTTGAAAGCTTTCATATCACGAAAACCAAGTACCATTGACTTTGGTTTACACTTGTTAATCCACTTTGCCCAACACATCATTCTTTCCTTTTGCCATTTGCCCACTAAAAATTCCTCAGCATTGAACTTAATTTGTCAATAAATGATTCCGTATTTTGAAGCAATACAATTATTACATCATTGTAATCAATGTTTACAATTTAACTAAATAACAAACAGGAAGTAAAAGGTGAGTTATATCGGCCAATCTCCACGCTGGGCTGCAATGCTGAATTGTCTCTATGTCTTCATGCTGCTTCCTTCCCTTAAGCCTTTTCTATTAGCTCGGGAGGCTTATCTCTAATCCATAGATTATCTTCAAGCCCCCCCCCCCCAACGACATTAAAATAAGAATATACAATTCTAGAAATCCAATTCAACGATACTATTTAAACTAATTTAATTTAGACATGAATTCAGATTTTATTCTTTTATTTATAAAAAAATACCGAATTTTGAGGGTGTGATCAACAACATGAAAGGATGGAGTAGAATTATCTTTCCTTAATTGAAGAAAATCAATCATCAAAAAGTGTTAACACGTGTTTAGAGAAAAGCCTCCTTGAGCTGGTCACCAATTTCCCCTCCAATTGCCCTCTAAAAGATCCTTAGAAATGCCCCAAAGGCTGTCCTAAAAAATACAAGTTGAATATAAAAATGTCATTTAAAACACATTTTTATGACACTCGAAAAATTAATTTAATGAAATTTAATATAAAGATGTCATTTAAAAGTTAATACTATTATTAATGTGAGATCTCTAATATAAAATGTCATTTTATATATAGTAGTATTATTTTTTATGACACTTCAAATATAAAAATCATATTTAATTATAGATATCATGACCCTTTTTTTATGACACTTTAAATATAAAAATCTTACTTAATTATAGATATCATGGCCCTTTTTTAAGAATTTGTATACTAAATATACATATTATGACATTTTTACTCAAAAATTGTAGAATCGCGCACGCCAATAAGAAAAAAAGGGTGGAAGACTTCCCCTCCCATCTCGTCGAAATTTCCCCCCATGAAACTTTACCCCAAAATCAGCCCTAGCCAAAACTTTTCCCATTTTCATCCCATGAAACCATCATCGTATCTCTCAAATCAGGTACTCTTCTCTCTCTCTCTCCAAAATCAAACGCTCACTCGTAGGAAGAAGCGCACATACATACATATGAAACTCATTGAGAAAATTTTGATTTTAGTTTTCCATGAAATCAACTCAGCTTGTTCATGATTTTTTTTTCAATTTTGTTTATTCTTTTTTAGATTTACTTCATTTTTAGTATGATTGTTGTGTTTGTTTGTAAAAATTATTAATCTTAGGCTTTTAAGATCATAATAGAATGTAAAAAAAATGATGATATTAAATTTTTAATGGTTGGTTGAATAAATTTTGTTGAGGCGGTTGGAGTTCATTTAGTTCTGTCAACACTAGTTGATATGAAATTTCATGTCAATGTATTGAATAATCGTGTTGTGTTGTGTTGTGTTGATTTTCTTTTAAATATTTTTGAGCACTAATAAATTTAAAATGATAATGCTTAATTAATCACATGGCATCATGATCAGGTTGTCTCTGTAAAATAAGTCACATGTCAAAAAATTGTCACGCCTATTATTTTGGTGGATTTATTTTTTTAAGCAAATTTGAGGTTATGCATTTTATTATTCTGGGAGATCTTATATCGTGTGACATATGTTACACACATGAAAAAGTTATATTATAATTGAGGCTTTGATACGCTTAAAATTAAGGCTTTATTTTCTTCTCCCAACTAGATAGTAATGAATTTATAAGGCATACTAAATATTTTTATTCTATAAAGAGTTTGTACCTATGGTTTGGGTAATATTCTTGTGCAAATAATAACACAAGTTGATTTTATGTTCTTCTTAGATTTGGAATGATCGTTTAAATAAAAATATTCTTAATAACTAAAATGCATTTGAATCGATAAGAATATATAGTATGTTTGTCATCGCTTTTTTCCATATATTGCAAATTGATAAAAGAAACGAATTCATTGCGGCTATGAGTTTATACCTTATACACGAGTTTCTTATCTAATGGTATATTGCTTTTAGAAGATATATAATGTAGTTTATTGATTCTTATTTTTCTTAGCAACCAAAATGTCCATATGGAAATCATCCCAACTGATCTATTTGAAATTTTGTCTAATTTTCATTCAATATAATTTCTCATTTCACATGTCCCTTATGTATCATTGTTATACAGTGGTAAATTGTATTCAATTCTCTTGTAAAAAGGGATAATGTATTACGTTTATCTTATTTATTTAATATAATGACTCGGCTATCATAAAAATGTTCTCACCCTGATCTTGTTGGAGTTGTATCTGTTACAGGAAGATATTCAACTTGTGGTAGACATAGTATTAGAGTCCTATAGATTCTCCTTCTCATGGTCAAAACTTATCCTTAGTATGTCCACCTAGATTTGCTATGAAAATGTAAATTATGAACTAGGAAATGTTTTATTGTTTGTTCTCATACCCAATGTTATTATCTCAAAAGTGCTTTAATTTCTAGAGCTGTCAATCCACTATATGGCCAATGGATACACGTACTTGTTTGTGCACTGATGTTGTTGGCAATTGAAATATCAGAAGTCAACTTGACTCTTGTTCTTAGTGGTGTGGTAATAGGAGCAAGTGTATTATTTTAGGTTAACTTGACACCAATTGAACTTTATTTACATCTACCGATTTTTATAACAGATCCACATGCCCACATAATCGTTCCTTCGAATTGACAAAAAAATTTACTTATCGTAAAATTTGAGTCATTTGTTAGAACTATATATTGGTATATTCATATGTAAAGTTAGTTAAAGTCTCATTAGAAATGAACATACAGTTTTCTGCAAGCATATCACTATACATTTGTAAATATGAATCTAAATGGTATCTAATAACATTAAGATGAAATGGATCATATTGTAGAAATATACCATGGGGTATATATATCCATATATCGACAAACGATTTGTGCATAGTTTTATATAGCTTTGCATCTTGTAGTATTCATGATGTAAATGAGTGTTTCCTACATCGTGTTCCATTCTCATAATATTTATATGGTGTATCTAGTGTCTTTCTCTATTTTAGTGTGGTGAACAAAAATGCATTCTTAGTCAAAACTATGCTTTTGAAAATGGACTACCTATCATGAAGAATGTGATGCTTTTGGAATGTTTAGAGCTTTAAGGAAGAGGAATCTTTTTGGAGAGATAAATAATGTATATTGGCCCATTTGTGTGAGCCTATTATGAATGGTTTGTTTTTTATTTATAAATGTATACTTGATATCTTAATGAAAATTTAATAACACGTGATATATTATTATGGTGTTGAAGTGGATTCAATAAGAGCATTGTTTTATTTTATTCTTTTAATAATTATATTAGCAGTTGATGCCAATTTCCCTTTGAATATTGTTGAAAATGTAGTTGTTTCTTCATTTCAGTAGACACATAATTTCATCTATTATCTTATTTCCTTCTCTTAAATAACACAGGGTGTTTATCTCCTTTAATGCTTTGTTGTCATGAAATTGACTTGAATTACGGGTGCATTTTATTGCATCCATGGAAAATAATTAGTTTTTAGGGATTTACTTAGAGTTGTTTTACATGTAAAATGCCTTTTTCACTATGTCACCTTTTGTAGTATTTGATAAAAGCAAGCAATGTTTCCAAGGGAAACAAAAGTCTATGGTGGGTGGTGGGAGCTTTTTTTTTTTTTAATAAAAATGGGTGAATTAGGCTAAATCAAGTCGTACCATGAAAAAAATTTCCTTATAAAATGAATGCAATCAAGTACAACTAAAGATGAAAATATATGGAATTTAGGGTATTTTCCATAGAAAAGACGTTCAATCATAAATCATAAGAGATGAGTCTTTGGTATATGGCTTTCGATTGTTGATCTTTTTGGACATTAGTGAGGGGAGTAAAAGATTCCACATCATTGTAGTAGTCGACCACAATGTTGGGTAGAACTGGTAAAACCTTTTTTGTTTCCCTCTTATCTGTTTATCCATTTATCACTTAGAAACACTCTATATACACTTTGAAAGTTTCCTCAGAATGAATTTGATAACTTAGTGTGATAACCTGTATTTTTGTGATATTTATTTATGGGATTAATTGAATTAAATGCGTATTAATTGGAAATTAATCCGGATAAAAATACTAGTGAGATGCGAGTTAGTATTTGATATTAATGAGTATATATGGCTATATATGTATATGGAATTATTGATTTGTCGTGAGATAGAAGTACGGCAATTTGGAAATCTTGTTGAGACGCGTGTGACAGTCGCGTCATGGAATATAATTATGATAATTAAAAAGTAAATTTTATTTCTATAAACCATATGGTCATTTTGAGTGCGCCAACGCGTCCGGAAGGGTCGAAATAGTCAGAAAACACTAGCCGGGGGTTTAGTTTGGGTCCCGGGGCATTTTTAGGCCATACCGGCAACGTATAAGGGTAGTTTGGTAAATTTAGAATTTTGGGATTTTTGATTAACGAATTTTAGGAGTTTTAATTGGAAAATTAAAAGACCCACTAACCCATTACCTGCCATTTACTGATTAGAGGGCTACGGGGGTTATTAGAATTAGCCCCAAAAGTTCCTAAGACAAAACCCTAGCCTCCATTACCACCATTAGAGAAGAAAGCTTGTAGAGAGAGAAGAGAGGAGAATTCTGCAGAGAGAGAGAGAGAAATTCATCAGATTCGTCATCAAATCCAGAGATACACTTAAGGCAAGTGGTTTAATTTCGTTATTTTGCAAAGAATGTTTTCTCCATGTGTAGGAATTGATAAAATCTTATTGTTCTTGGGAGTTAATGAAAAACCCATTTAAATTGGAAGTAGGAATTTCATTTTTGATGAGGAATCTCATGTAGATTGGTATTTAGATGGTTATTCTGATGATATTATAATTTGGATGAAACAAAAACGGATTTAATTAGGCTCTTTGATGATTTATAAATTCTAGGGTTCATGTTCTTAAAATTGGGGGAAAATATGAAGAGATTTGATAATTGTATGAGGTTAGAATGAATTAACCCCACAAATCATGTCAGTATATGACCTAAATATGTTTAGGAATGATTAGAGACTTTAAACAATAGTTGGATTAATGTTTGGATGAGACTTGAGATGTAGAGAAGTTGGAAAAACGAAAATAGGAAATCTAGGCTCGAAACTGGCCACTCGTTAGAAGACCTGCCGAGGTCGTTCGAACGAGCTCGTTCGAACGAGCTTCTAACAAGTTGACCTTTGAATTCTAACGAGGGTGAAGTTCGTTCGATGACTTCGTTCAAACAAGACCTCGTTAGAAAGCCCCTTCGTTCGAACGAACTCTCGTTCGAACAGCCTCGTTCGAACGAGACTTCGAACGAGTTGACAGTTTAGGCTTTTTAGCCTGTTTGGATCCCTAGTGTCCCATAACCTTATTTATATGTAGAGATAACACTTCCTCGTGGATTAATTGATATATTTGGGATATTTGGGATATAATGAGGAGCAAAACCTAGAAGTGTAGTTGAACCTAAGGGAAAATATGAAGTAGGACGTGAGTGTCTATTACGATGCGAGAACTATTGACGTCCTAGATTACTATATTAATCGGGAACATATAAATTGTGTAGCATTATATGTCGGTACGAGATTTAGAAGTGTACCACCAATATATATTATGGTGATTACTAAGATGTGTGTATACTTAGTATATGTATTGATTTTATGTGTATGACATACCTACCATACTTGCTATCACGGGAGGTTTACGTTCGCTTAGGGCCCTCTAATCCTTGTGTTGCCCGGATTTAGACTGGTACCTCGATGAACATAGGTCAGAGAAGGACTTATTGGGATGTTAATAAGTCTACTGATCGTGGGAGCGCAGGTATTTGCGTGACCCATGTGATGTGACTGTGTTCGCCTCCATTATTTGTGATGTTGTTATCTGAGAACGATTCCTGAGAGATTCGGAATGCGTGATCCTTATGTACGTGATGTACCGGGATGGATAGCAGAGTATGTGTGCACCGCAGCTAGTCTCGGGGTGCTTGTTTTGTATATTTATGACGGGAATAATATACACTTAATTAATGGGAACTTTCATGTTAATATTGTGAATATAATTATTGTATTGTTTTGAGAAAACATAACGGGTAAATTGATAGTGAATTGTATTACTAATTGAGAATCTGAGTTTAAGTAAAGCCCTCTATTTAATTGATAACGCTAGAATGCATTATGGGGATCGAGTAGTAAGGGGTAGAACTTATTACGTTTTGGTTAGATATATATGTCATTTAGATGGGTAAGGTACGTTAGGAGTGCACATGTAGTCGAGAGGTGAGAATTTCATGTGAGTGCACGTCCTAACATGTATTTTGCATTTAATGTTTTAATGTTATTAAAACACTTGCTGTTTTTAAAATGATTTCCACTTTTGGGCTCTGACCCATTTGCTTTCAAATCTATTTTTGTAAAAAAACATTTTAGGTGCCCAGCCACAAGGACACCATGCTTAGGATCCTCATTCAGGTGACGAGCTGTAGCTGTTTGTGGAAGTTACAGGAATTTGCTTGTAGACGCTTCATCTATATTGACTCTATATTCAGAATTTATCAGTTGTAGGGCATGTCGCCCATTTCTTTAGAGTTATTTCATTTATTTCAGTTATTCGGACTTCTGGCATGTAATTAATTCAGGATTCAGACTTATCATTTTATTTTCAGTTGTGGGATTGTTGTGAGGAGTTTTCCTCCGGACTTATTATTATTTGTTGATTATTTCATTACTTCGTTATGGTGAATGGATTATGTTGTTATTCCATTATTCTTGTATTGCATGTTAATCAGACTTAACTTAAAATTTGGCAACTTACTTTTTAAATACTAGGTGGTTAGTAATTATTAAAATGTTTTCGACAGTGATGCTATTAACTGAACCAACTTGGCATTTTGTATTGATTTAATAAAGGAGTAGCTACCCGATATTTAATTAGTCGGGGTGTCACACTCAGATTGTGTAATTCTTCAATTAAAATTTGTAAATTGACATGCTTACCAACATTGAGAAAGTTTATAAGGTAATTATCAATTTCATGACTAAATATTGATTGTCGTTGCAATTTTTTGATGTTTCTTAATATAGAAATTTTCTGGTTTCCCAAGTATTCTCTCATCTGCTATTTTCTTCCCCACAAAAAACTTCCTTAATATATATGTGTGTTTGTGTATAATTCTTTTATTTATTTCTATGATGTTCCTAATGAAAGTTATCATTTTGTGCCTAGACAGTGAAATGAGATGTTGCTAAAGAAGTAGCGCAGAGAATCTCTTCTTCTCAATAGTATGGTTAGTGTGTACGGGTTTGCTCCTAGATGCTTCCTTCGTAGTAAAAAGCCCATCTCCTATACTTTTGGTATGAACAAAAAGTTGACTTGCATATTTCATCTGTTTTTTTAATTTTTTAATCTTTTAGACATTATTGGTGCAATGTGTGTGTTTACTACCGAGTGCTACAGAATGTGGGTGTTAATCACCCACCTATACACAATTAAGGTGGAATTTTATCTCAGATCTCTAGTCCTGGTATGACTACCAAGAGACCCTTCATCAGTTTTTTAATCAAATTTTAATCTTTGCCATTAATATTAAAGTAAATATTTCACTGAGAAGTTTGATTTTCAAATAGGAACTCTAAATTTGACAAAATTGGAGTTGCACTAATTGTAATAGGATTACCCACCAGGGAAGCACATGGACATAGATGCTTGCATACGATAAGCTAACAGCTGCCTGAAAAGGCAAGCTAATAATGTCTGGTTATTGTTTTATTGATAGACAAATGAGGTTTTAGGATGTCACATTCCAAAAGGGTTCAAACCAATTATTTATATTCTTCTCTTTTGGGTTATATCAATTTCACTATTCAATTACTAACAAAATACTTCAATTGGGCTCACCTCTATTTTCTTTTAGACAACTATATCAAATCACATGTAGTTATAATCTAATACGACACTAATATTTTCTAATATATAATACAAATATTTGTATAATGAAAAAATAAATCTAATATGACACATATACGATGTTACATTAGCTTAAAGGCTGTTGAATGTTAAGGGTTGACCTTTTTTTCCCGGGCTCTTTATTAGTCCTGCATCTGTTTATTATTGTTGATGTTTACTATTCTCGCTGGAGTAAAAATGTTTAAATTCTACTGTACCAGAGGGTTTCAAATTTAGTTGGAGGTAGATTTGTAGAACGCAGTTATTTGATTCTACTGATGTTATAAATCGGGTAAGTGAATAGGTTATAAGATTGACTTTATAACTTGGTTTCTTTTATTTCATATTAAAAGATTTTGCACAAAAAATCCTGAATTTATAACTTGGTTTCTTTTGTTTCATATAATTTAGGTCAAAATTCGTATTGACTAGTGATACTTTTTTATCTTCATTTAACGCTAGAATGCTACCATAAATACTTTGTTATCTTTATAATCCCGTCCGTAGGTAGTTAATGCGCCTGAGAACTTCTTTCCTCACTCTGCCATTTGTTACAGCATTTCCTTGATATTTTCTTTTGGTGCAACATGTTTGAGGACATCTTCTTTAAAGACTCTTCAATTGACACTGGTTCCAGAGACATCGTTTATATCAATAACATATTGATTGGCAAGGTTACGAGCTAGCGTGGCTAAAACTCCCTCCGTCTTTATCTTTGTAATTAATGAATCTTGATCATCCGAGTCATGTACATCAGGACTCACTGTATTCATATTTTCATTTTGATCAGTAGATTCAGTTACAACCATCTTCAGAAGAGTTTCTCCGACCTTTACAATGTCCCCAAGAATATGGAGAATTTGAGAAACTTGTCCTTTGTAACAACTTGTTATTTTTATGGTCGCTTTTTTACTCTGAACTTCACAAAGTGGTTGATATTCTTCAACTTGATTCCCTTATTGGACAAACCATTTGAGAAGTTCAAATTCAAAAATACCTTCACCGATATGTGCCAAAGGTATATCAACTATCCCATCGATTGGAAGATCCACCAAAGCATGAGATGATAATCAACTTTTATTCATACCATATCAAGTGTTCAAATAATTGAACTTATTTGTGGGATGAAACGATGTGGATATTTGTAGAGAGTTGTAAGCTTGAGATGAAAACCCCAAAAATGGAGGCCTCTGTTCAAATACAACTGTGGATGTGGGCGATGTCTGGCTACCGAACAACAATCACCACCCGGAGGTCCAAGGATTTTTCTACAAAATTTGGCTGGTTAACATTCTTTTATTGTAATTCCAGACCAGATTTTTGGACATTGGAATCCGAGCAAGTAAATGTAACTCAAAAGTTTGATCCCTTTCTCATCAAATTATAGCATGCATGGTTGTCAATATCGTTCGCATCACATATTGTATCGTCGATACGTATCGTATCGTTAGCAAAATGATATGTATCATGTATAGTATCGCTTTTTGGGGTGTATTGGTGGTATGATATATGTATCGGGCAATACAATATGTATCGGTGATACATACATATCATGCGATACGTATTGTGTGATTCGTTCTAGCGCACTGAAAAAAGCCCTTAAACGATGCCGTTCAACGAAGAAAACAAAAACTTTGAACAAAACCCACTCAGATATCAATAAACGGCTAAAAGGGTTTCAAAAAGTAAGAGGGTTACATGATAGGGGTAAAAAAAATGAAGAGATTCAACAAAAGAGGCGAGAAGAACAACTTTGAGTTCTACTCATAGGTATGATTTGAACTCTTCTCTTTGATTTCTATTCATGAATATTTTTCCTATCCTCTGTTTTCTTCTTCGATTTTCGCATAGTAGTGGGGTTGTTGTTCACAGATAGGGATTTTCTTCTTCAAAGAGAAGAGTCGATTTTCTCCTCTCCTCTTTAGTTGAGTGAAAGTGAGTTTTATTTTGGTGGTGGGTCTTCTGTTTCTATACTAAAATATGTAGTGGGATTTTTGTATACTAAAATATGGAAGATATTATTGTTTATTGGTATATTTGTAAACCAAACATAGATTACATATAATAGGTTGAAACTTCTAAGTTCCAACTTTCTCTTTTTTATTTTTAATGATGAACAATTGGTGGAAACTTCTAAAATTAACTTTTGTGGAATTTTGTTAAGTGTGATGGCTGGAAGATGACATATTGCTTATTGATAGTAGATAAAAATTCATATTTTGACGTTCAAGACATTGAAATGTATTATATTGCATGTAATTTGTGTTAAATTGTCTTTTATTTCATTTTAGGTATCTATACACATATATATCAATATATAGTAGATAACTATTAAATGCTGTGTATTGTGCGATGCGATACGATACACCTTTTTTTGAAAAATGGTAGGCCTCCGATACGCGTTTTGAAAACCTTGATAGCATGTACTTAACTAATCATTTATGTTAAATGTGATAAATTAATGAGTTTTTTGGTTACATCATATAATGTGTGTTCCATCGATTAACATGTAATCTCTTCCATTTTCAGCTTCTTCTATGGTCATGTTTTAATACCACTACAACCAAAACGTGCTTGATTTCAGGTGGTTATGTGATCAACTTCAAAGATGACCAAGTCTCGTAAGCCTTCTGAGTCAACAAAAAGGGGAAGTAAAGAAAACAATAAGATAGTGTTATAATTTAAATTTTTTTTTTACCTCCATTATAATTGTTTCAGATGCATATAGAACTAGCACGTGAAGCAATTCGTAAATCCTTGGTTCTGTTAAAGAATTGGAAGGATTCAAAGAAACCATTTCTTCCATTAGATAGAAATGTTAAAAGAATTCTTGTTGCTGGGTTACATGCTAATGATCTTGGATACTAGTGTAGAGGGTGGACAACAACTTGGGAAGGAAGAGGTGGAAGAATTACAATTGGTAAGTGGTATGTGGTAATGCCCGATTAAGTTGCTTCCCTACATCAAACTGAGTATTGATTTTTGGTACGACTTTATTTAGAAATGATGAAAATGACAAATAATAAAAAAATGGTCAAGTAGCTCTTAATCACACGGATAAAATTAAAAGTTCTTCCATTACAGTTCTGCCGTTTATGTTTGTGTTTAACAATGAAATGAAAAAATGCTGTGGTATTTATTTATATCAACTCTATGTCAAATTCTCTTCCTATGTGAACCTTTTATTGTGTACAACTGCTAAAAGATCTAATGTATCACCTTGCATCTATCTAATTAGCCTTTTAATTTTTGAGTAATGGTCAATAGTATCCTTCGCTATTGGCCAATTGTTGTTATTTTTATTAAATAATTAAACTGGGGTATTGACTAATTTGCAGCCCCTCGGTCTTGTATTGTAATTCTGTTGTATGAAAAAATATATAAAGTTTTTACTTTTGTATTAGTAAACTCATATGGGTTTGATGAATTTGAGAATTGAATAATTGTGATTTAATCATACAGGCACAACTATTTTGGATGCTTTTAAAGGAGTAGTGGGAGATGAAACAAAAGTGGTGTACAAGCAAAATCCATCACCAGACACCTTTGTTGGTCAAGATTTCAACTTTGCCAGGGTGGCTGTCGGTGAAAGCCCATATGTAGAAACCGATGGTGATAATTCAGAGCTCGTTATTCCCTTTAATGGCAGTCAAGCGATCAACTTGGTAGCTGACAGAGTTCTCATACTAATGATTCTTATCTCTAGGAGGCCTTTGATTTTAGAGCCGCCACTTTTAGGAAAAATAGATGGTCTGATTGCTGCTTGCTTACCTCGCATTGAAGGAGGTGGAATTGCTGATGTCATTTTTGGGGATCATGACTTCCAAGGAAGACTCCCCATGACATGGTTTAAGATGGTTGAACAATTGCCTATTCATGCTAGGAATAATTCATTAGGCCCTCTATTTCCCATAGGCTTTGGGTTAAATTTCAATAAGGTGGGGTAAATCTTTCATTGCATTTGATTTATGAGCATGGTTCCAATAAATTCTCATGTTTTTATGGTTAAAATGGTATTTGTCTTGGATGTAACTTTGTTGTGTTCTTCGTGCTGTCAGTAAATAAAATCTCAAACGATGAAATGAACTATAGGACATTGATTCGTATAAAATATTGCATATTTCTGCCCTATATCTCTATGTATTCTAGCACTTTTATGGTCCTTAATGCCTATATTTATGCTCATTAACCAGATAACCTTGGATTTGGATATATACATGCTTTGCAGGAGTTAATTGTGCTTTTGTAGGTATTGGAACGCTGAAAGTGAGAATCCATGGCATTTCGGAGAAGTTTCGTCGTCGGACGCTACTTTAAGGGAATTTTTGTCAATTCATATTTCATCTCTGGCTCATGTAAATTCCACGTATGCGTAGTTTATTGATTTAGCGTCGCGTGGCCGCAAACGGTGCATCGTTTGGAGTTCTGACAAGGAAGATATGGCCATTTCCGTTTGTAACCCTTTTCCCCCCTCTTCATGGACCAAATAGCTTCCAAAAATAGAGTACCGGTCAACCGCGATTTAAGGCCCGATCGATCACGGTTTTGGATTTTTTCATGGAAAGGAGACAGTGTGATTTTTATTGAAGGCGCGGTCGACCGCCCCCTGGCCGCGGTTACCAGATATTTTGTGCTTTTCTCCTTTTCTTTGCTTTTCTTTTTACTTTATTTCTTTTCCACTTACTATATCAACCAATTTTGGTTTCTATTTTCAGGAATAATAGATTTTAGATAGTTTAGGTTAGGGTTTGGGGGTTGAGCGCTCATCTTCTTCCTTATTTTGGCTTGACACCCATTAGGGTTTGTAAGTTAAGCTTTTCATCTTCCCTCTCCATTAATATAGTTGTATTTCCTTATTTTCTTGATTTGTAATTTAGTTTACTTGCTTTGTAGTGTAGTTTTATTGCGTTTATTTACCGCTTTCATTTACCGCGTTTTTAATATGCTTTCTAGCTAAGTTAGTCTAGGTTGTGTCAGATTGAACTCATTTCGGGTTGACATGTTGCTTTGCTTTGGTGATGGAGTTTTACCAGTCTATTTCGAGCGCATTGTCCTAGTTATTACGCCTAGGAGATTTGACGGGGCATATCATGTATGCTCCGTGCTTACGACCTTGCGTGCGTAATTTCTGGGGTATTTGTTGACGCCAAAATCTTATTAGGATTTTATGCGAATTTAGGGGTGTGACAACTCTTGATTTAATTAACTATCGAAACGAGATGTAGTTTAAATAACTCATCGACCCATGTAACCATTTTATTAACTCAGGTCAGGGATATTCGACGCAACTTATAGTTTTTACCTCTTTGTTAATCTAGTTTAAATACACTCGCCTAGATTAATATTTCCCTTTTGTGCAACTTTTCCTTTTTGTGTATAATCATCTTTTACACTTTTATTTCTGAAGTATTAAACCAAATAATATTCTAGCAACTCGTCTTTGTGGATTTTGATACCTGGACTTGGCCGCTATACTCACCCGTTGAGTGTAGTCATAAGTTTAGATTTTTGTATAGTTCAGGTGAGCCGAATTCAAAACGACCGACATGCAGGTGATGCTTGTGACACCCCGCCTAATTAAATACCGGGCGATCACTCCTTTATTAAATTAAATCAAGGTAAACAATTGGTTCATTCTCAGCATCACTGTCGATAAAACTAATTTTCCAATTTAACACCCTAAATAATTAAGCTAAATGTCAAAACATTTTCATACATAACTTTCCACATTTTATTTAAACAAAAAGATTTATTTGTTTTATTAACAACATTCCAACAATTAAGAATCACATCACAAAAACCTGGAACACAAAATCCAATGAATATAATACATTCGTCAATCGAATGTCCACATACGAAAACTAAAGTCACAAATCCAAACTGAATAAAACCCATAGTAACAATACTGGAAATAACTGAAATACAAATATCCCAACAATAATGAAATAATGGAAAGGGCGACACATGTCCAATAAATGAGAATGCTAGAAGTGGAGTCAATAAAGGAAGCTGTCTACGCAAGTGACCTGCAACTCCCACCTAAGCTGCAGCACGTTCCTCTCAAGGGATCCTAAGCAAGACGCCCCTGTGGCTGGGCACCTGAAATATATACATATATATACAAGAGAGAGAGAGAGAGAGAAAAAGAAACGGGTCAGAGCCCGAAAGTGAGTTTGATTTTAAAATACGTTTAGCAAGTATTTAAATTGATACAGGCCAATGCAACAACAAATTAGAGCGTCACTCTCTTGAGAAATACTCACCTCTCTTCTAATGTGCACACCTATCGCACTAACCTTCCCAAGGGTTTATCTTATCATTTTATCATACTAACCTTCCCAATAATTTAGAGTATCTTAACTTACTCATAAGATTTCAAAACCGAACAATATTATTGTTTAGAAAGAATACTTCCAATTAGCAGCACAACTCTCGTTTTAACTTTTATTAATTTATAAAGTTTTCCAGTGACATTTTATACTTTCACAAAACAAGTATTTACTATACGAGTCATCAACCATGTCCTACTTATCAGATCACAGTAGGCAGTTTCAAATTTCCAAATCTTATATATATATATTAACTACTCGCATAATATATATAAAATAACAGCACCCCACATAAAACTATGGTGCCTGCATACTTCTACTATCCAAACCCCATACCACTCATATCAAGGGGAATACAAGTTCGGAATCACTCTCGAACTATATTAACACATACACAAACAATATCGAGGCGAAGCATAGATTCCAAGTCTCTAAGAGGATGGCACATACTCGCGTCTCTTAGGACCGTCTGAACTATCAATTCGATAGCCTGTACCAAGGATATCTATCTTCTAGGGTACAAGTCAATATCCCCCATAAAGGTCCCATCGAGATAAGACTATCCCAACACGGTAACCTCAAGGATAGCAAGTAGCGCGGTATGTTTTTCACATGTATATAATATATGTACACACAATCATATAAATATACCACTTTTATCATATTAATATAGGTTCCTCTAGTTACCCATAATTACAACATTTATCCTAAATTTCACATTATTAGTATTACGTATAAGGTTTCATCTCTAACCTTAACTCGAAGGGTTTTCTCACTTATTTCGTGACGCTCGTGGACTATATTCTTCCAAGTAGAAAATTCAGTAAGTGTCATATTTACGTTTCATCGTAAATCTCTTACGCGCCTCACACTTTAACATATCGATTTACTAACCCTAAAGTAAACTTCCCATAAATACCATTCTCGTCGAATATTAATGATCCCAACATTTATTTATACGCCCTACTGGTCCTCTATGTCTCCCAAATCATTATACTAAGAATGCCCAAGAATTATATCACGACAATTCAATTTTTAAATCATTTACAAAGGGAAATAGTAGTCTGTCAGGAGGGGTCGATCGATCGAGGTTTGGGGCTCGATCGATTGAACCTTCGATCGATCGAAGCTCTATGCTCGATCGATCGATCAAGCGGGTCTGCGAAAATTCTGCAGAAATGCAGTTACGGGTTCTACCAAATTTCTTCATCCAAAACCATGTTTTTCCATTCTAAACGTCCCAAAAATCCTACTACTATCATTATAACAATATACCAGATGTTTTCAACGTAAAGCATGTGTATATCTAACATTCAACATGGATAATTAACCTAAAATCCCATCTAATCATCAAGAACCCTAGAGTTTTTCTTAATCAAGGTTCTAATCTGTTTTTACCAGAAATTCCTTCTCATATATCATCAAAATTTCGTGGGTTATATTTCTCTACATGGCAAGGGTTCCAGAATTTCCATATAATCAATACTACATGCATTTTCCTAACACAAATTGGGTTTTCTTCCATAGTTTTCATCTCTAATCAATCCTAAATTAATATGAGATTGCACTAACGAAAATACGCAAGTTAAATACTTGCCTGGGATTTTCAGAAGTCTGGTTTGCAGATGAATCCGGTGTGGTTGCGTTCCCCTTCTCGCGATCTACGCGTTGGTGGCGGCGGCGGTGCAAACAGGTGACTTTTTGGCCTTGGATTGCCTTGGAGCTCTCTCCTCTCTTCTCCAATGGCCGTCACTTGTGTTCTGAATATTCTAACCCTAAAAACTAACCTAAATGGCTGATATAGGTTGCTGAATTTCGTGGGTTTAATTACCCAAAAAGGTGAAATGACTAAATTGCCCTCCCGGGGTACCAATTAGGCCTAAAAACAGCCCGAGACCCAAACTAAACCCCCGAGTACACATTTTTGACTATCTCGACCCTTCCGAACGCGTTGGCGCACTCAAAACGACCATACGGACAACTTATAAAATATTCACTTTTTATTTAACAAAATTAGTCCCGACGTGACACGGGCATGTCCCGACTTAATTTTCCGAAATTATCATTTAATTCACTCATGACATTCAATATAACCAATATAGTATATTACTTTGCTCATTAGTAATATTCAACAAATTTCCCATAATTACTAACTCTCGTCACGTTAATAATTATAACATAATTAATTTTCGGATTTTTATTAAATAAAACATTCACGTTAAATTTTATAAATCCCCAAATTAATATAGCATAAAAATACGGGGTATTACATACTTCCCCCCTAATAACGGAATTTCGTCCCGAAATTCGGAAAATAAGGCATACCTGGTAAGAACAACTCTGGATATCTCTCGTGCATATCTGCCTCACGCTCCCAAGTGGATTCCTCCACATTATGATGCTCCCACTGGACTCGCACAAGTGGAACTATCTTCGACCTCAATCTCCTCTCACTATAGTCTAGAATAGCCACTGGTCTCTCCTCGTAAGAGCTATCAGGCTGTAAGTCGATCTCATCTATCGCAATGTGAGTATGGGCCATATCATCCCGAAGATATCGTCTCAACGACGAGATGTGGAATACAATCGTGGATGCGATGTAAATGTTCTGGCAGTCCCAACCTGTATGCAACCGGCCCAATCCTCTCGGTGATGGGAAATGGTCCCACGTACCTCGGAGCCAACTTCCCCTTCTTCCCGAACCTCATCACTCCCTTCATAGGGGATACGTTCAATAACACTTGGTCCCCCACACTAAACTCCCGGAAGAATCGTTTCGCATCGGCGTAGCTCTTTTGCCTGTCATGGGCTACCCGAATGCGACTCCTGATCATCTCAATCCTTGCGCAGGTCTCCTGAATCACCTCTGGTCCTAGCAACTTGTTATCCCCCACCTCGAGCCAACAAGTTGGAGAGCGACAAGGCCTGCCATACAAAGCCTCAAATGGAGCCATGCCAATCATGAACTGATACGAGTTATTATAAGCAAACTCTACCAGTGGAAGGTGTGGCTCCCAACCTCCTCCAAAATCGAGAACACACATGCGTAGCATATCCTCTAACATCTGATTAGTACGCTCTGTCTGTCCATCTGTCTGTGGGTGGTAAGCTGAACTCAACCTCAACTCAGTACCTATAGCCTCCTAAAAGCTTTCCCAAAAACGTGACATGAAAATCTTGTCCCTATCTGACACAATATTCAGGGGCACCCCGTGTAATCTGATAATCTTAGCGATGAACAACTGAGCATACTGACCCAATGTATAATCTGTCCGCACCGGCAGAAAATGGGCTACCTTGGTCAAACGGTCTACAATCACCCAGATAGAGTCATGGC
The DNA here is from genome assembly GCA_949130495.1 of Sambucus nigra. NCBI lineage: Eukaryota > Viridiplantae > Streptophyta > Magnoliopsida > Dipsacales > Adoxaceae > Sambucus > Sambucus nigra. Next base: position 155,714,927 of record OX422218.1, read on the forward strand.
CCCGCTGTGAGGTAGGCAACCCTGTAATAAAATCCATGGAAATGCTCTCCCACTTCCATGCGGGTACTTCCAATGGCTGAAGTAACCCTGACGGTTTCTGGTGGTCCACCTTCACCAGTTGGAAGGTAGAACACTCGGACACGAACTCGACGATGTCCTTCTTTATCCCACTCCACCAGTATTGTCGCCTCATATCCTGGTACATCTTATCTCCTCCAGGATGTACTACAAATCGGGACCCGTGAGAATGAGTCATCACTGCATGACGTAATTCTGCTCCTTCTGGAACCACCAATCTCCCATTAAACCTCAAACCCCCATCAGAACTAACAGAATAAGACTCAGCACCCTCGGCTAAAAGTCGTACAATCTGCTCCTGGCAAAACGGGTCTGTGGTCTATGCCTGTATCACCCTCGTAACAATCTCGGGTGTGACTGACATCACGGATATGAAAGAACGTGCTACTGCGTCCTGGTGACCCAACTCCTTCCACTTTGCTTTCCAGACATCCGCTACCTCGTCTACCAGTCTACGACTCAACGCATCAGCAACTACGTTGGCCTTTCCCAGATGATACTGTATATCGAACTGGTAGTCCTTCACAAACTCTAGCCATGTGCGCTGATGCATATTTACCTCTCGCTGAGTGAATAGGTACTGCAATGACTTGTGGTCTGTGAACAAATGGAATTTTTCACCCAATAAGTAGTGCCTCCATATCCTCAATGAAAAGACGACCGCTGCTAACTCCAGTTCGTGGGTGGGGTAATTCTTCTCATGCGGCTTAAGCTCGCGGGAGGCAAAAGCTATAGCCTTCTCTTCCTGCTGAAGTACTCCCCCAAGTCCCCGTAAGGACGCATCGGTGTGAACCAGGTACTCCATACCCGGCTTCGGTAACGCAAGGACTGGCGCTGAAGTAAGCTTTTCTTTCAGCTCGTCGAAAGCCAACTGACAAACGTCATCCCAAATATATAGTACCCCCTTGCGATTCAGATTGGTCAATGGACCCGCTATTTTGGAGAATCCCCGAATGAATTTCCTGTAGTATCCAGCTAACCCCAAGAAAGTACGCACTTCCGTCGGTGTCGTGGGCTGTCCCCACTCCCTCACCGCTGACACTTTGCTCGGGTCAACTGCTATCCCCTTCTCAGAAACAACATGGCCCAAGAACTGTGCTTCTCGCAACCAGAATCCACACTTCTCGTACTTAGCATACAACTGATGCTCACGTAGAGTCCGAAGAACCTGCCTCAAGTGCTCGGCATACTCCTCCTCGGAGTGTGAATATGTCAAGATGTCATCTATGAAGACGATGACAAACTGATCCAAGAACTCTCTGAATACTCGGTTCATCAAGTCCATGAAAACGGATGGAGCATTTATGAGTCCGAACGGCATCACCCTGAACTCATAGGACCCATATCTCGACAAGAAGGCAGTCTTTGAAACATCCTGCTCTCTAATACGTAACTGATGGTACCCTGAACTCAGATCTATCTTCAAAAAGAAAATTGCTCCCCTTAACTGGTCGAACAGGTCATTGATTCGAGGCAACAGATACTTATTCCGTATCGTGACCTTGTTCAGCTCCCGGTAGTCCACACACAATCTTAGTGAACCATCTCTCATCTTCATAAACAAAACTGGAGCGCCCCAAGGTGAGGTACTCCTACGAATGAAGCCCTGACCTAATAGCTTCTCTATCTGATCCCGTAGCTCTCGCATCTCTGCCGGAGCCATACGGTGCGGTGCGCGTGCTATAGGTCTCGTATCTGGAAATAAATCTATAACAAAGTCTATCTCTCGACTGGGGGGTAGGCCTGGTATCTCCTGAAACACATCAGAATACTCCCTGCCAACTGGGATCGAATCTAAGGGAATCATAACCTCCTTAGAGGTATCCTCCTCTATGTAATACAAATGAGCGATCGAACCTCCCTCTGGGCGAGGCATCGCCACTACAAACATCTCTTGCCCCGGAATGGCAAAAATAATGCTCCCACCGAAGCAATCAATCATGGCTCTGTAAGCTGCGAGCCAATCCATACCAATAATCACATCATGCTCGTGCATGTCTAAGACTAACATGTCTGCAGGTAATACGAAGCTACCAATCTCTACCCCCACTCCTTGGCATATAAAGAAAATAAGGGACCCACTCCCCAGTGGTGAGTCTACACATGTCACAGTGCTTCTGCTGTGACTAATAATCCTAAGGCTTTCACAAAATAGGTAGCTATCAAATAGTGCGTTGCCCCAGTATCAAGCAAAAATCGACTCATAGTAACATGGATAGAAAAACATACCCTCAATCGCGGGTCGTGCCTGCGGAGCTGCTGCCTGTGGGAAGTTATAGACACGTCCGCCCTGTAGCTTTCTCTGCTGAACTGAGGCTGTTGGAAAGGGTGGTGGAGCTGGCTTCTGGGGTTCATTGTTAGCACATTCCTGTCGTGGGCCCCTATTCTTCTCTGGGCAATCCTGACGCCTATGGCCATTCCTGCCACATTGGAAGCACCTCCCTCGAAACTGCTTCCCTTCCTTACGGTATTGACTAGTCTCGCTTTTTCCCTGGTCTTGCTGGCCTTGAGGGGATATCTGCGGAAAAACTATGTCAGGGCGAGGACAACCCATCCACTTGTGACCCGATTGTACACATTTATAGCAGAGTTTCAAAATTCTTTACTGATCAGATTGTAGTTTATCCCCAGTCTGATTCGGACAAGATTTACGTTTGTGATCCTCCATTCCACAACCGAAACATCTCTTGGTGATTTCATTCTGAACCTGACTTCGTTGTCCCTGACACTTTTGTCCCTGTACATAAATCTCGTTACTTCTGGAACTGACTCGATCTTGATTGTTTTGTTGTCGCAGATTTGGTGCCTTCGCACAATTCTCAACGTTAGTCACATGCATATGGTTAACCTCTCTAGGTCTTTTGCCTCCTTTAAGTTGTAGGTTGCGTTCTTGGTATTGTAGAACTGCAGTGGTAACTTCTTGTGCCACGATACCTGCTAACTCGGCGGTTGATATTCTCCCTGGGGATACGTGAGGTGTGAGTCGATCTTGCTCGATGACTCCCTTAACCGTCTTAGCTAGTTCTTCTTGACGATCCATCTGAAAATTTACGTAAATTTGGATGAGTTCATCATTCAAATGAACAAATAGCAGAAGTACGAATTTCCAATGTATAGAGATAAACACAACATTCCTAGTATTAGGGCTCTATATCAAAGAAAGCAACGCTTAAAGCATAATAAGCCGCACAGATCCTAAAGGACACTAGAACCTGATGCTCTGATACCACCTGTGACACCCCGCCTAATTAAATACCGGGCGATCACTCCTTTATTAAATTAAATCAAGGTAAACAGTTGGTTCATTCTCAGCATCACTGTCGATAAAAATAATTTTCCAATTTAACACCCTAAATAATTAAGCTAAGTGTCAAAACATTTTCATACATAACTTTCCACATTTTATTTAAACAAAAAGATTTATTTATTTTATTAACAACATTCCAACAATTAAGAATCACATCACAAAAACCTGGAACACAAAATCCAATGAATAGAATACATTCGTCAATCGAATGTCCACATACGAAAACTAAAGTCGCAAATCCAAACTGAATAAAACCCATAGTAACAATACTGGAAATAACTGAAATACAAATATCCCAACAATAATGAAATAATGGAAAGGGCGACACATGCCCAATAAATGAGAATGCTAGAAGTGGAGTCAATAAAGGAAGCCGTCTACGCAAGTGACCTGCAACTCCCACCTAAGCTGCAGCACGTTCCTCTCAAGGGATCCTAAGCAAGACGCCCTTGTGGCTGGGCACCTAAAATATATACATATATTACAAGAGAGAGAGAGAAAAAGAAATGGGTCAGAGCCCGAAAGTGTGTTTGATTTTAAAATACGTTTAGCAAGTATTTAAATTGATACAGGCCAATGCAACAACATATTAGAGCGTCACTCTCTTGAGAAATACTCACCTCTCTTCTAATGTGCACACCTATCGCACTAACCTTCCCAAGGGTTTATCTTATCATTTTATCATACTAACCTTCCCAATAATTTAGCGTATCTTAACTTACTCATAAGATTTCAAAACCGAACAATATTATTGTTTAGAAAGAATACTTCCAATTAGCAGCACAACTCTCGTTTTAACTTTTATTAATTTATAAAGTTTTCCAGTGACATTTTATACTTTCACAAAACAAGTATTTACTATACGAGTCATCAACCATGTCCTACTTATCAAATCACAGTAGGCAGTTTCAAATTTCCAAATCTTACATATATATTATCTACTCGCATAATATATATAAAATAACAGCACCCCACATAAAACTATGGTGCGTGCATACTTCTACTATCCAAACCCCATACCACTCATATCAAGGGGAATACAAGTTCGGAATCACTCTCGAACTGTATTAACACATACACAAACAATATCGAGGCAAAGCATAGATTCCAAGTCTCTAAGAGGATGGCACATACTCGCGTCTCTTAGGACCGTCTGAACTATCAATTCGATAGCCTGTACCAAGGATATCTATCTTCTAGGGTACAAGTCAATATCCCCCATAAAGGTCCCATCGAGATAAGACTGTCTCAGCGCGGTAACCTCAAGGATAACAAGTAGCGCGGTATGTTTTTCACATGTATATAATATATGTACACACAATCATATAAATATACCACTTTTATCATATTAATATAGGTTCCTCTCGTTACCCATAATTACAACATTTATCCTAAATTTCACATAATTTGTATTACGTATAAGGTTTCATCTCTAACCTTAACTCGAAGGGTTTTCTCACTTATTTCGTGACACTCGTGGACAATATTCTTCCAAGTAGAAAATTCAGTAAGTGTCATATTTACGTTTCATCGTAACTCTCTTACTTGCCTCACACTTTAACATATCGATTTACTAACCCTAAAGTAAACTTCCCATAAATACCATTCTCGTCGAATATTAATGATCCCAACATTTATTTATACCCCCTACTGGTCCTCTACGTCTCCCAAATCATTATATTAAGAATGCCCAAGAATTATATCACGACAATTCAATTTTTAAATCATTTACAAAGGGAAATAGTAGTCTGTCAGGAGGGGTCGATCGATCGAGGTTTGGGGCTCGATCGATTGAACCTTCGATCGATCGAAGCTCTATGCTCGATCGATCGATCCATCAAGCGGGTCTGCGAAAATTTTGCAGAAATGCAGTTACGGGTTCTACCAAATTTCTTCATCCAAAACCATGTTTTTCCATTCTAAACGTCCCAAAAATCCTACTACTATCATTATAACAATATACCAGATGTTTTCAACGTAAAGCATGTGTATATCTAACATTCAACATGGATAATTAACCCAAAATCCCATCTAATCATCAAGAACCCTAGAGTTTTTCTTAATCAAGGTTCTAATCTATTTTTACCAGAAATTCCTTCTCATATATCATCAAAATTTCGTGGGTTATATTCCTCTTCATGGCAAGGGTTCCAGAATTTCCATATAATCAATACTACATGCATTTTCCTAACACAAATTGGGTTTTCTTCCATAGTTTTCATCTCCAATCAATCCTAAATTAATATGAGATTGCACTAACAAAAATACACAAGTTAAATACTTGCCTGGGATTTTCAGAAGTCTGGTTTGCAGAAGAATCCGGTGTGGTTGCGTTCCCCTTCTCGCGATCTACGCGTTGGTGGTGGCGGCGGTGCAAACAGGTGACTTTTTGGCCTTGGATTGCCTTGGAGCTCTCTCCTCTCTTCTCCAATGGCCGTCACTTGTGTTCTGAATATTCTAACCCTAAAAACTAACCTAAATGGCTGATATAGGTTGCTGAATTTCGTGGGTTTAATTACCCAAAAAGGTGAAATGACTAAATTGCCCTCCCGGGGTACCAATTAGGCCTAAAAACAGCCCGAGACCCAAACTAAACCCCCGGGTACACATTTTTGACTATCTCGACCCTTCTGGATGCGTTGGCGCACTCAAAATGACCATACAAACAACTTATAAAATATTCACTTTTTATTTAATAAAATTAGTCCCGACGTGACACGGGCATGTCCCGACTTAATTTTCCGAAATTATCATTTAATTCACTCATGACATTCAATATAACCAATATAGTATATTACTTTGCTCATTAGTAATATTCAACAAATTTTCCATAATTACTAACTCTCGCCACGTTAATAATTATAACATAATTAATTTCTGGATTTTTATTAAATAAATCATTCACGTTAAATTTTATAAATCCCCAAATTAATATAGCATAAAAATACGGGGTATTACAACGCTCACGCTGTGTCGAAACCCTACCTATCAGACATGGAGGCAACATTGATCTTATGGAGCTTTGATGGTGATGATTGTGGTTAAAGAGAAGAAAGAAGACCATACTAAACTAGAGGAACGCTTGAGTTAGGTATGCTCTTCAGTTTTGTGTTGTAGTGACTCGTTGGTATTATTATATTCCAAATATTATAATTCGGTATACGTTTCATGTAATAAATATACCACTTCTTTAGTTTATGGGTTTCACTTATTCCTAGAGCTAACTTAGTGAGCTTTTGCCTAGGTCACTACTGGTGTGGTGGTCTTAAAACCTCTCTCTCAGAAACCCTTACAGACATATCAAAATGGTAACTTCACAAAAATTAACAAACAAGAACAATAATCACCTATATAGTTTTTGACTTTGTTGTTCGTCTTTTTAAGGTTTTATATGTTAAGACTTTTTTTTAAATTCCATTTCTATTTCGTCTTTTATGTTGTGATTAGATTAGAAAAAGATGGGGTCTAACTTAAATTTGAGTCTAGCAATCCACTATGGAGTTATCATTTTGGGCTTGGGGCCCAGGCGTCTATGGCACTTGTCTTGGGCCAGGGACAATTCTGCTCTCTCTCTATTTCTCCCCCCACCACAACTCACCACGCACGCACACTTGCACAACACTAGTACTTAAAAATATTTAATTAGGGATATTATTTCTGCAGGTGTGGAAAATAAAGCAACAGAGACATGATTCCCCTATGATTGTGGATTACATGCTAGAGAAAATAGTTAACTAGCATATGCTTCTAGTTAACTGGTTTATGTGGTTCCCACTGGCCATCTTCGTCCAATATCATTCGGTTCTTTGCTCTACGAAACATATACAAAACATCATCACAAGTCTAAATTGACATGCTTCGATCATTCATCTCTCTTCTCCGCCGATGATCTGAAACTAATCGAGCGATGACGCTTCTGGTACTTTGACAACTACTTGTCATTCTCAATGTATTTTTGAGATCCAAATCGTTCTCAATTTATATTTTGTGTCAACCTCATGGATTTTATGGATCTCCCCATTTCAACATCAAGGGCGATCTTACTTGATACACTTTTCCTTTGGTGCACCCTCTCTCTCTCGCACACACGAATACAGTAGTTTTTATAGTTCAATAAGTCAATTGTGCTCATAAGTTTGGCAACATACTATTGTACGACGGCGGGAATTTTGTTGAGTGATAATAGATCGTGAAGATCATATTACTTCATATTTAGTGAACATCAACAAATCTAAATTCAATAACAGATCACTATCATGTGAAAAAACTGATTTATTATCCCAACAAAAGTTGTTGAGTCTTAAGATGTGGGGTTAGGAATGATGGTGTGAAAGTTATCCTTCATACTATCTTTAAATGATTGTACATGTAATACTCATGAATAATCTTTATCATGGGCATACATTTTGAAAATGAACTATTTAAAGAGAGTCATGTCATCAATTTAAAATTCAATTTGAAATGGACTTACGTCGAATCTAATTTAATTGAATAAAATTAAGATTGGATTTGATGGTTGTAATTCCTTGACGTATGCTTTATTAAATTACAATTGAATTGGGAAGTGATTGCTAATTAGTTTTGTAAGCAATGACATTCACATGTCAATTCATGCTTCACCTCTTTTGACTTCTTAGAATCATATTTTTTTCTATTATCTTTAATTTGTTGTCACTTTTCCATTTTCTCCCCTTTATGCCCTTAGTACCTGGGATTTAAGTGGTTAGTTGTGCTATAAGAATGAAGGGGTTCATTCACCGTCCACTTCAGGAACTTTCCTGGTTGAGGATGGTCCTTATTACTTTTTCATGCTGGAAATCTTATTTGGAATGCTTTCAAAGTCGCTGTATAACCAAGTTTGGCTTCTCGACTCTGAATACTGAATTTAATTGTAAAAAAAATGTAAGTTTGTATGGGTTAAGATATTATCTTAACTTCTCAAAAATAATATTAAACAGGCTCTGAAAAAAATTTCCAAGTTTGTCAAGACAATATTCTTCTTGGGGCAATTGCAGTTGATGCTTTGTTGTCCGTGTGTTCATTCGAATCCAGAAGAGGCAGTTGTTCAACTTGTTGAACCGATTTTGTTGTCCGTTATATCTTCTTTTAAAGGAACACCTTTTATAGGTTTGGGAGGAAGGGGAACTTTTGACTCTTTTGTTTCAAGCAAAGTTTTTCCCGTAATGGTTTCGAATCCTTTGCTTTATCTTTCATCTTCTCTCTTGTAATGGAAGTTTTTTTTCCCTAGGCGAAACCTACAGTTTCTTTACCTCTTGAAACATCAGTTGATTATCAGTTAAAAGTATTCTCAGTAGCGATCAATGATGGAGGTCCTGCACTTCGTCGTTACAAGGAGAAATTTAAAGAAGCTATTGTTTTTGCTTTTAAGTCCCCATCTTGGAAGGTACATTTGTAATTAACATGATTTTTGCTTCATTATTGACTCTAATAACTTGAGGATCCATGTTAGTTTTTCACAATAGTTGGTCAGCGGTGGTTCTTTGACAGTGACACAAGTCAGACACACTTGGATGTTTCATCCATAGTAAAATTAACATAAGAGATAAATAAGGAATCGTAAATAAGAGAAAAATGATAGCATCTGGTTAAGTGCAACATACATTTTGTTTAATGTTGTTCATTATAGTGTATTCCTTTTAATGTGTATTTTTCTTATTTAATTTATTAAATTCATGAATGATGATTCATTTCTATTTTTCTGTTTTGCAGTTGAAGAAGTGGAGGATAAATCCGGGTTGTGTATCGAGTAATCCTTCAACATGAGTTTATTGAATTTATTTGGGCTTATATTACACAATTTGGAGCGCTTTTGATGTGTCGACACTATTTTGCAAAAGTCAAAGGAAGATTGACTTATTTATGGTTGATTTTTGGATGTTCATTTTAGGAGACATTGATGTACATAGTGGATATATCTAGCTATGATACATGTAGTATAAGTCATTTTTTTGTGAATGATGTAGATGGTGGATATATTTATTTATGTCCCACTATTTTTTTATATGGACAAATAACTTGGTTTGGTGTATTTTAGATGTACATGACTTCGAATACAAAAAAATTTAAGGCTGTTTTTATGTTGCAATGAATTTTGATTTGTGTTTAGATTTATTTGTCAACTACAACATTGATGTAGGTTATTAATTTTTTTTATTATATGTTTAATTTATGATGTTTTATATTAAACTCTCATGTGATGAAATATTTTATATGAAATTTTTAAATATATGAAAATTATTTGTCATGACGCTTTATATATCAAATATGACATCTTATAGAGTACATTATGACTCGTTTTGTAGCAGATATGACGGTTTTGAAAAAATGTCATATATAACTGTTAACCTAATATTACACTTTTTATGGGTATCAATTATGACACCCCAACTTATGATGCTTTTTATTGAAAAATAAAACGTCTTAAAATGCGTTTTATGACACTTCAAAAATTTCATAAAAAGACTTTTTTCTTGCAGTGTTTGAGTTACCCTCTCAAGTTAATTGCCCAAAATACTGGTGTTAATAAAAGTGTTGTCAGTGAGAAGGTATATAATAAGGGTCCTAATAACATGTTGTGACACGCCGCCTAATTAAATACCGGGTGATCAGTCCTTTATTAAATTAAAATCAAAGTGTCCGTTTGGTTCATTCTTAGCATCACTATCGAAAAATAATTTTCATTATTAATCACCTAATAAATAATTAAGCTAAGTTCCAAAACATTTTTCCTAATTAATTATACCGAGTTAATCCATTAATATATTCCATGCTTTAAGATATGAGCCATTCCCATTCCAGGAAAATAAATACTGAACATGAATTAAATACTGAAATAAATGAGACTGGATAAAACCTTCCAGTTCAAAGTCTAAAACTAATAGAATCATAATACCCAATCCAACAGGAAAAGAAAAGTTAATAAGAAAATGAAATCTCTGAAATAACTAAGCTGGAAACAGGCGACACATGCCCTAACTGAAATGTCTAAACTAAGAACTGAATGAAAAGATAGAAGCGTCTAATATCAATAACCTACAGCTTTCACAATAGCTGCAGCTCGTCGAACGATCCACGCGTCTAAGTCTGGTGGTGACCCTATGGCTAGACACATGGTATAATATATATATAGCAAAAGAGAAGAGAAATAGCAAGAAACGGGTCAGATCCCGATTTATAAAAATATTTATTTTAACAAGTATTTAAAACTGCAATATTGCAATTATTATGTGAATATTAGTTCCTAAATCTCACATGAGATTCTCACCCCTCCACTAATGTGCACACCTAGCCTACGTCTACCCTAACCAAGTTATCCATATTATTTCCAACTAGGCAATAGACATATACTACAAATTATAGCTCATAAGAGAAACCCGTATCGCCCATACAATACGTTATTTAGTACCTCACTCCAATTAACTGCATTGGATATTCTGTGTTCTAGTAGTAAATACTTTATTCCCTTAAGTTATTTTGTTTACCAACATTAACATATTTGATAATTTCACACATTAGGATTATTCACAAACATAACTATATATATATATATATATATATATATATATAAAGAGAGAGAGAGAGAGAGAGAGAGAGAGAGAGTGGGAGAGTCAAATCATCCCTATACATATATATACAAATCCTGTGCTCCTTGGTTAGGACCACTTGGCGCAATGCATACTCTGCTATCATGTCCCGGTGCATCGCTCGCTGCATAAAGGACAACTGGTTTGGCGTCTCTCACAAACCATAATTCACATAACACAAATATTGGAGGCGAGCATACTCACCAGCTAAATGGGTCACGCACATACCTACTCTCCCATTCAACCGTTGAAACTATCCTACATAACAGATATCATGTAGTCAAGTTCATATGACCTGGGTACAAGTCAAATATCCCCCCATTGGGTCACCCAGGATAACACTGTCCACTGCGCGAAACCTCTGCCCGATAGCAAGCAGCGTAGGTATGCTATACACACAATAATGATAAACATATAGTAATAGGCATTCCCGAAGCCTTACAAAATTTAGGTATTCATCCAACCCATATGTTGATGTAAAAAACTAGATTACTCTATTTATTCAATCATAGATAAATAGATGAGACAAAGAATTTTAAAGTGGTTCAGCCTTATATGAATGGCCTATGTCCACTGTTATGTTATTACTGAGTGTTTGGGAATTCTCGATTACAAGTTCTATCAAGAAATTCCGATCCCTTTGAATGAGGGTGATACAAGGTATATATAGCCCTTAGGCTGTACATGAAAGGGTGATACATTAAATGATATACATATGAAAGGGTAACTCATTTAATGCTCTTCAAGTGTGTGCGTCAAGATGATAAGCATTCAATGAATAGTTGAACTGTTGATTATCTGGCAATCAATGCTGCGGTCGAGATGCAGCTTGAACCGCCTTAGTTGCTCGTCGTTTAAGAGTTCCTCGGAGCGTTGGAGTTCCTCGGAGAGCTGGAGTTCCTCAGAGGGTTGGTGTTCCTCGGAAGATTGGTGTTCCTCGGAGTACACCTGTTGCTCGGAGTGAGTATGTTGGTCGGGGGAATGATCTTCCTCGTTGCTATTGTGCCACGTAGATTGACACGTGTCTTCTTATTATTCGTCCACATCAGCATATTAATTTTGGTATCAACAGAAGTCCCCAATGTTTCATATTTCGAACTTTGAGGAGTATGGAACATTCTTTCTCGGTATATGGCAATATTAAATGACCTTCCTCGGTTTTAGGAGCCTTTTCTTCGTATTTGAATTTCCTTCCAAATTCGCAGAATCCGCCTTTTTTGCATTTTTATAAGCGCTTCGATCTTCGTGCCCTTTTTGTCCTTTTAGCCGCTGGAAGCGTAATAGTTTATTTTTTGTAATCATTTCTCTCGCCGTTTCCCAAGGCAAAGTATTTAAGCTTCAGAGGCATTCCCATCGTCTTCTACCTTTTCAATTTCTGCTTTGAGTTTTCTATAGCTTTTCTCTCTCCTGTGCGTTCATCCCTTTCTTCGTTTGTTTGTCAACAGATCTCCTCTTTCCTGTAAGATTTTCTTCCTTCTTCTTCATTTCTTTTTATTCACCATGGTTTATATTATCGAATCCCTTGAGAAATTCTGTTCTGACTTTTCTATTCCTTCTTGGGTAACTTTGGAGAGTCTTTCTGAGCCTTCAAGTTATTTTGATTTGGCTGAGGGACATTGGTTCCCTAGCCTATTTATTGCTGAATGTGGATTTTTTTTTCCACCAAACCCTTTGTGTTTAGAGTTCTGTCAGTATTTCGATGTTGTCCCTGCAATAATAGCCCCCAACACATGGAGAATAGTTAATGGGGTATATAGGTTAAATCAAACTCATGGAACTCGCATAGGAATTCCTGAGATTATGTACTATTATGCTGTTTTAGACAATGTTTTTTATTTAAAAACTAGGTTTTTGAATAGGGCCTTAGTATTCAACCTCCCTGATGCAAACAGGGATTATTTTGAACATGGGGTAGTTATAAAAAATTGGCAACATGCCCCTTTGGTTGGAGACGCAGTATATGAGGGTCCCAGATGCCCCCCATATGGCAATGGGATAGGTTATTTTCATCTTATTTTATTTTCGAAATTACGATTTCATTGTGTTTGATAAAATGTATGACTGATATTTCACTATGTATTTGTTTGCAGTTGACAGTGAGAGAAAAACTCCAAAGGAATCAGAAGTAAATATTAAACATTTGAAACATATCTGGAATTTGCATCGAAGAGTTGCAGACGAGCACATCAGGTCTGCTTCATATTTGCTGCAGTACAGGAGCTACACATCATCCTTTACTGCTCGTCTTGTGGTCAGCATTAGTGACCCATTGCCAGCTTCTGAGGAATCTTCACCAGAATCTCACATTCCTCTAAGTCAGAAGATGGGCAAGAGAAGAGTTCCTGCTATCTTCGAGGAGACTTCCTCTGCCAGGGATGGAAAGAGAAACAAGGCTGAAGTCCCAAAGGGGACAAAGAAAGTATATGGTGCCCCTTCTGTTTCTCCTCAGAAGGCTGCCGAGAAGCCCTCAGTGGCTCCGAGCAAGAAGAATGCACATGTGGAAGTGGTCCCAACCAAAAGTTCTTTGGTTGAAATTGCTAAAGTGCCACTGAGGAGATTGAAGAAATCCTCCTCGGTCACTTTGACTGAGACCATTCCCCAGCTCCAAGCTAATGGAGCTGGTGTTCCCACCATTATTCCCCCGAGTTTTGCGATGAGCTTGGTAAAGACTTGGACTATTCCTGAAGTCCAAGGGATAGAAGAAAACATGTCCAGGGATATGCTGACATCCCTAGCTACTCGTCACATTACTTCAGTAAGTTTCTCATATCTTGAATTTTTCTTTCTTTCCCTCAATTCATGTATCTCGGTATTGACTTATCATTACCTTCTTTTTCAGCTGGTGAGTTGCTTTAACACCATAGTGAAGAAAGATGAAGCACTCAAGGCTTCTAGCTCCTCGTCTGGAGTGGAGGATGACTTTGTGGGTTTGGCCCAATCTCTGAAGGAATCCCGTAAAAAATACGACGAGGATAAGGGTGAATGGGAGAAGAAGTTGACTGCGTCTGAGGCAGAGAAAGTGCAGTTGGGAAAGAAGGTGTAGGACTTTGAGATAGAGAATAAAAAATACGCCGAGAAGCTCACTAGTTTTGGTGAGCTTGAGAATAAGTTGAAATCGGCCAAGGAAGAGCTATCCCTTCTGCGAGAAGTAAATCACCAGAAAGAGGAGGTGGAGGCCAAATTGAAAGCCACCGAGGATCTTCTATCCGAGAAGCTCTTCTCGGAGAAAATGAAGAGAAAAATGGCTGTTAAAAAATCCTTTCCAACCGGTTGGGATAAAGGATGGGATAGGGGGTAGCTGCAATGATGGCTCAGGTGCAGTATGGGAGTTTGAAATACTTCCGAGATGGTTGGGTTGCTGCCTTGCAAGAATTGAAGGTGAGCGAGGACTCTGAACTATTTCAACAACATCTTCCTGGTCCTCCTCCAGCTATTAAAGATGAAGAAGAGGATGAAGCTGCATCCGAGGAGTCTTCACTGATAGTGGGTGATCAAGTCGTTGCTACACAACCCAACCAGACATCTACTGAGGAGATTTCTTCTTTGCCTGCTCCTCCTGAACAAATCCCAACTCCAGCCGAGCAGATTATTATTCCCACCGAGCAACCAAGATCCTCATCCCAGCCTCCCGAGAAAGTCTTGGGAGACAAGGAAAAGGTGTGAAGTTGTTCGGTATTTTCTTTTATTTTTCCTTTTGCTTGTACTTTGTATTCTGAACGATGTAATCTTTTTGATGATGTAATGAAATCACATCTCTTTGTTCTTCTACATTGTTGATGCTCTGTCTTCTTCTTTTATTAACTCTTGCCTTCTCTTCTTTATTAGTTTATGACTAGAATGGAATTGCTGTCTGCCAATGATACAAAACTGATGCAACAATGCCATGAATATTTTAAAGCTGGCCATACTGACCTGAGTGCATAAGAAATTGCTGATATCCTTGGTCATGATGCTTCAGACCAAGCAGTGGAGGCATATCAATACTTGAAATGTCTTCTTGATCGTGCTGTAGCCAACAACGTGGCTTATTATGACATGATCGAAGAGCTTCAATATACTTTAGAAGATCTTCAGACTCAGTACAAGGAATCAAATGCCTTGTTACATGAGGGGTATGAAAAGAAGTATCAACAGTTTTCTGTCGAGAAGGGCTACGACAAACTCCTTACTGGGTATGATGTAGGGGAGAGGACCCTAAAGGGAGAAGTTGAAGCTTGTAGACAAATTGCTGAACTGCTGGAGCAAGAGAATAATAATTTGCAGAAAGAGCTAGCACAATATAAGTCTGCAGCCTCTTCTTCAACAGCGGTAATCCCAGTGACTGATGAGGGATTTTCCTTCTTAGAGGTGGAGAATGCCAAATTAAGGCAAGAGTTGGATATCCTGAGAAGGTCTGGTACTTCTACTTCTACTCGGGGACGAGGAAGAGGTTCTCGTGGACGAGGAAGAGTTTCCCAGGATGTTGTCGAGGAACGAAGTACTCCATCTGCTCGGGGGCGATCAAGAACTCCTCGTAGTATTGAAGAAGCTCGTACTCTGTCAACATTGGAAACTCAAGCATACCAATTGAATGCAAAAGATCGGGCTTTTTCTGAAATGTCCAAAAAAATCCAAACTCTGGAGGATCAACTTGCATCGACAAAATTTGCTCTGGATAATAAGGATGCTCTTGCCAGAAATTTTCATGAGAAGCTTGAAAAGTTGACATTTCAATTTAATAAACATCCCAGGGAGTTCTGGATGGCTGGATACAATGAAGCATTATTTCACTTAGATGATCGTATCCAGAATGCCAATAACGAGGGTTACAAGCAAGGTTGGCTAAATGCCTTGGGCGTGCTGAAGCTCGAACAGGGGCACTACCTGTGGGATTATTATGATCCCGGGGTTATTGACTTGCCAGTTCCACCGTATAACTTGGACATGGGATGGATCCCAGCTCGTGCCATTCCTCGGAGCTTAATTGCAAAATACCTTGGCGACTATAATCTTCACTCTCAGATCGAAGTATCTCATCCCGAGCATCTATTGGATATTCCTTCAGTAATGAATGTCAGAATGCTCCGAGATATTAACTTTATTAATTCTCCTCTTTGCCTGGAAGATCCTCCTGCTGGCGAGGAGCCTGTTTCAAAAGCTAAGGGAAAGAAACCAATAGAGTAGGGATCTCAATGTAATAGTTAGTACACATGTAATTTGTAATTCATTTTGAATTATAATGAAAGACTTTCATTTTCTGTTTGCAAATAATCTGTATTGCTATTGTCTTGTGCTTGTTAAACACTATTGTATGGTTCATCGACCAATTTAGTAATAAAAATTACAAGTATTCGTAATGTTGCTCGATCACTTAATAATAAAGTAATGAGTATATAAAAAAAATGTTTAAAATTTCTCCAACCAACCAAGGTTGTCAAATTGTGCTCGTCGACCAATTATAGTTAGTGAGAGTTTTTATCCCCGACCAGCTATACTTGGTAAATTTTTGTCTTTTTCATAAAATGTGCCCGACCAACCAAGGTCAAAGATTTTTCCTCGTCGACCAACTACAGTTAGTGGGTTTTTATCCCCGACTAACAATACTTGGTTCAGTTTGGAATATTTGTTCTTCGAGGAACTTTTATGTAACAAACTTACTTCCCGACCAACATAAGTTGGCATTTGAGATAATATCTTACTTCCTAGCCAACCGAGATTGGTCTTTCGTCGATCATCTTTTGTTCTCGCCCTTTTACCAACCGCAGTTGGTCGTAGGTCTGAACTATCATGTCCACTAGATCTTTTACCAACCTTAGTTGGTCACACTAGTGTACGCCTCCTAACCAAAGGAGTATAGTTTGTTCTCGCCCTTTTACCAACCGGAGTTGGTCGTGGGTCTGAACTATCATGTCCACTAGATCTTTTACTAACCTTAGTTGGTCACACTAGTGTACGCCTCCTAACCAAAGGAGTATAGTTTGTTCTCGCCCTTTTACCAATCGAAGTTGGTCGTGGGTCTGAACTATCATGTCCACTAGATCTTTTACCAACCTTAGTTGGTCACACTAGTGTACGCCTCCTAACCAAAGGAGTATAGTTTGTTCTCTCCCTTTTACCAACCGGAGTTGATCGTGGGTTTGAACTATCGTCTTCTTTTTACTGTTAAGCAGCGTTGTTTTACTGCCGAGCAGCGTAGTGTTAAATACACTAGTATTCCCAGAAAAACTTTCAATAAAAGGAGAGAAGATTGTGAAATATCATCGTTTTATTCATATTGATGGGAGTGATTTACATTTTACATCACTGGTAATACTTGCGTAGGTGTTCAGCATTCTATGCATTCTTAAATTACTCTCCTTCTAGAGTTGCTATTCGGTAAGTTCCTGGTCGGACAACTGCAGTAACTCGGTAAGGTCCATGCCAGTTTGCTTCCAACTTATTGTGCTTCTGAATGACTTTCTTTAGCACGTAATCTCCTTCTTTTAAGTCGCATTTTTTCACTCTCTTGTTGTAGAACAGGGCTGTTCGCTGTTGATAAGCAGCATTCCTAATGTCTGCCTCTTCTCTAACTTCCTCGAGCATGTCCAAATCTAATCTCCTCATCAAGTCGCTAACTGGGGAATTGAAATTCAGCACTCTGTGTGTTGGAAGACCCAACTCGGTAGGTATTACAGCCTCACTTCCAAATGCCAGCATATATGGTGATTCTCCAGTTGCTGCTTGGGGAGTTGTTCGGTAAGCCCACAACACTGACTGTAGCTCATTAATCCAATTAGCTTTAGCCTCACTTAGCCTCTTCTTTAAACCATTTAATAATGTTCTATTCGTCACTTCAGTCTTCCCATTGCTTTGAGGATGTCCTGGTGCTGAATGAACCTTCAAAATGTTTGACTGATGACAATAGGCGGCAAAGTCCTCGTTATCAAATTGTGTTCCATGGTCTGTGATGAATGCATGAGGGAGACCATATCGGCAGATTATATTCTTCCAAACGAACTGGTATACCTTCTCGTACGTCATATCAATAAGTGGCTCAACTTCTACCCACTTAGTAAAATAATCTACTGCCACGACGAGGTACTTGAATCTTCCTCGGGTCGTTGGCAGTGGTCCAACCAGATCAATTCCCCACATGGAAAATGGCCAAGGGGAAGTTATGGGTGTCAACAATGCTTGTGGAGTACGTCGGATGGAAGAAAAACGTTGGCATTTATCACATTTCTTAGCATAGGCTATACAATTAGCCCTCATCGTTGGCCAGTAGTATCCTTGCGTCATCACCCTTTGCAAAAGTGTTCGACCTACTACATGGGCTCCACAGGACCCTTCATGGATTTCTTCAATCAATTCCTTCACCTCGGAGGGATGTACATATCTCTGCAAACCCACCATAATTCCTCGTCTATACAAAACACCATTAGTTAGTACATACCGAGCAACTTTAAACTTCAATTTCTTTGCAGCGAGCTTATCCTCTGGCAATTCTCCCTCTTCAATATATGCCCTGATGGGATCCATCCAAGATGGTCCTAAATCAAGGGTTATAACATTCATCGTCAAGTCTTCATCTATGCTCCGAGCTTCTAATACTTCAATTGGTATTGTTCTTCGCAGCTCGGTACGAGTAGCTGATGCTAGTCGGGCCAATGCGTCTGCTTGTGCATTTTCCAGTCTTGGTATTCGGATCAACTGAATGACATCAAATTCTGCCAATAATTCCATCACCTTTGCATGATACCTGACCATTAATTCTCCTTTAACAACATATATTCCTATTATCTGATTCACAATTAATTGAGAATCACTGAATATCATCACTTGTTGCGCTTCCATAATCTTTGTTAAATTAAGACCTGCTATCATCGCCTCATATTCAGCCTCATTATTGGAAGCTTTGAATTGGAATCGTAGGGCGTATTCCACGTCGATCTCGTCTGGAGTGCTCAGAACTATTCCAGCGCCACATCCTGCAGTGCAAGATGAGCCATCTACATATAACCTCCATATAGGTAACTCGTCTTCAAATTTCTTATCTGACAAAGTTCCTCGGCGAAATATCTGCTGTTTCCTTTCATCCTCCCCTGGTATTTTTCGCTCTTCGTTGACCATCTCTTCTTTCCCTTTTACCAACCGGAGTTGGTATGGGTTTGAGTTTGATGATCTTTCTACATCCACAAGCCCTTTTACCAACCAGAGTTGATCTGGACTTATGTCTGTTGATCCTGTAACATCCACAGGTTGGTCAGCGAGCAACCTTTGTTCCTCGGGGGTATCACGATATGTAAATTCTGCTACAGCCTGCCCTTTTAATGATGATTTGGGTTCATACACAATATCATATTCACCGAGTTCTATTGCCCAATACATCAGTCTCCCTGATTTTTCTGGCTTATGAAGGGCTTGTCTCAATGGCATGTCGGTGTATACGACGATGGTATGGGCCTGGAAATAAGGCCTCATTCTTCTACTTGCTTCAATTAATGCCAATGCCAATTTTTCCAACTTTGGGTACCTGATCTCTGCACCTCGGAAAGCCTTACTTGTGTAATAAATTGGCTTTTGGACTCCATTCTCCAATCTGATCAATGCCGAGCTGACTGCATTCTCTGATACTGCCAGGTATAAGTACAACTTTTCTCCCATCACTGGCCTAGACAGCAGTGGAGGTGTTCCCAGATATTTCTTCAAGTCTTGAAAGGCTTTTTCACATTCATCATTCCACTTGAAAGTTTTTCGGAGTGTTTTGAAGAATGGAAGGCACCTATCAGTTGCTCGAGATACAAATCTATTGAGCGCTGCAACTCGTCCTGTAAGACTCTGCACTTCTTTCTTCGTCGTTGGAGATCGCAACCCTAAAAGAGCTTTGATCTTTATTGGATTTGCTTCAATGCCTCGTTGGTTGACGATGTACCCGAGGAACATTCCTTCTCGTACTCCAATGGTGCACTTCGTCGGGTTGAGCTTCATCTGGTATTTATCCAGTTGATCAAAGGTCTGACCTAAGTCAACTAGATGATCAGCAGATTTCTTGCTCTTTGTCAGCATATCATCGACATAGACCTCCATATTGCAACTGATTTGTTCGGCAAAAACCTTGTTCATCAGCCGCTGGTATGTCGCTCCTGCATTTTTCAAACCAAAAGGCATAACATTATAACAATAAGTTCCCCTAGGGGTAATAAAAGAAGTGCTTTCCCTGTCTTCAGGTTTCATTTTGATCTGGTTGTATCCAGAGTAAGCGTCCATGAAGCTGAGTAGCTCGTGTCCCGAGGTAGCATCTACTAGTTGATCAATTCTGGGCAATGGAAAATGATCCTTTGGGCATGCCTTGTTGAGATCAGTGAAATCAACACACATTCTCCATTTATTATTTTTCTTCTTCACCATCACCACATTTGCCAACTAGTCTGGATACTTCACATCTTCAATGAATTGGGCTTTCTGGAGCTTCTCGACCTCCTCTTGTATAGCTTGATTCTTCTCGGGACTAAACACTCTTCTTCTCTGCTTTACAGGCTTGATCTCCTTATTCGCATTGAGCTCATGACATAAGAAGTTCGGATATATTCCTGGCATGTCTTCATGACTCCAAGCAAAAGTTTTCTTTCTGTTTCTCAAAAAAGTTATCAACTCCTATTTTATTGAAACATCCAACGATGAACCTATCTGGGTTACTCGTTCAGGGTGCTCATCGTCCAGAATAACATTTTCCGTAGATTCCACCACCTGTCCTTTTACAAGTTGGGATTCATCTCTTGGATCAAGTGTTTCAATTTCTGTACCTTCCTCCACCTGGTAGGTGGTAGTCTTTTTCCTTGACTCTTCAAGCTCCTCTTGCTCGGCAGACGAATAATAACATTCCCGAGCTACTTTCTGATCACCTTTCACAACTCCCACTCCGAAATTTGTAGGGAATTTTAAACACTGATGTACTGTAGATGGAACTGCTTCGAACTTTTTCAAACCAACTCTTCCCATCATGATGTTGTAAGCTGACTGTACATTCTTATCCATCACAAAGAAGCGTATTCTTTCTGTTCGACAAGCAGGCCATGTTTCGATGAATATATCCAACTTGATCGTCCCAAGTGGAAAAACTTTCTCGCCAGCAAAACCCAATAGAGGTCTGTGATAAGGTTCTAATTGAGATAATTTCAAATTTAAACTGTCAAAGCATGAATAGTGCATGATGTCGGCCGAACTACCATTATCTACTAGCACCCTTGAAATCACTACTTCTTTCATCCTCATTTTGATCACCAAAGGGTCGTCGTGAGGGTAAAGAACACCTGCTAGGTTGTTTTTTGAAAAGCCAATGACCAGTTTCTCTTTTTTTACCTTCCTCGGGCGATCCTCTTCAGCCAAATTTATCCGCTGAATGTATGAGCAAGCCTGAGCCTCACCGAGGTAAGCTTTTCTTTCTGCAGTAAGGTCTCCTCCTGTAATGACATTACAATCAAATGATCCAAAGCGTATTGAAAATACCTCTCGTTCTGGCTGCCTTGGTTTCATAGGAAGATCGAGGTCATCCTCTGTATCATCTTCATGATCCCTTTTCTTTTTCTCCTCTGCTCGATGAGGAGATCTAGACCTTTCTCTAGTTCGGTCATTATTTCTTCTTTCGCCTCCCTGATCAACATACTTTCCTAGTTTCCCTCTTCGGATGAGTGTTTCAATCTCGTTCTGAAGAGCTATACAATTTTTGGTCATATGGCCGTGATCCTTATGGAACTCGCAATATTTATCCATGTTCCTCAGGTCAGGGTCTGACCTCAGTTTCTTTGGCCACTTTATTTCCTCGTTATTCTTGATTTCTTCCAAGACATGATTAATACCCATTTTCAAAGGAGTATAATTATCGAATTTCTTCAGGACTTCCCATGACGATTTATTATTCTTGGAATGCTTGTCACCGCCATTCCCCTTATGTTCTTTCTTCTTAAATTTGTCGTCTTCCACCTTGGTTTCTTTATCCATATTCTTCTTCGTAGCCATAGCCTCCTCGGCATTCATAATTTTGGCCGCTTTCGCCATCAACTCTGACATAGTTGTAGGTGGATCTTTAGCCAAAGTGTAATACAACTTCTTAGGCAACAACCCACTCATCAAGGCGGTGATTTCTGTCTTTTCTTCATAATCTATAACTTCCAGTTTCTCGTTATTGAAACGAGTTATGTAATCTCTAGTACTCTCACCAGATTTTTGTCTAACACTTAATAAGTGTGCTACTCTTTTTACTGGCTTTGCCCCAAAACAGAAATTGCCGATGAACAACTCGGCCAATTGAAAGAAAGTTGAAATCTTACCGCGAGGAAGATTGTTGTACCATATCTAGGCAGCTCCAGTAAGAGTTCCTGAGAATTCTCTGCATCTCATCTCGTCGGGGACGACATAGATGTCGGCAGCAGCTTGATATTGCTCTATGTGTAGAACAGGATCTGTCTTTCCATCATATTTGGGGGTCACCACTGGTGCTTTAAACTTTGATGGGGTAGGAAAACCCACAATGGCCTGGACAAAAGGTGTCCCTTGAACAAAAGTTCGTTGTAAGGGATTCTTTGCCTTCGCCATTTCTCCCAATCTATCCTCCAAGCGCTGAATGGAACCCTTCCACGCATCGTTTCCTTCCTCGGGCTTATTAGTTCGAGCAATTGATTGTTCTGATGTGGCCTCTTGAGATCTATCTTGACGAGCAACTGGTCGTGATTGTGCTGATCCTTCTCTTAGATCTGATGGTCGTCGAAAATTCCTCGACATGGTCTTAGGTGGACTCCTATTCCTCCTAGGGCCTAATCGACTAAAAGGAGACACCCTACTCAGTCTTTCCAAGGCACTGGGTCATTCTGGAGAGAGAGTGATACGTTGATCAGTATCTGTAGCCCTTATTGACGAAGTTCGCCCAGGTTGATAAGAGAAATCATCAGATTCCTCATTACGATACGACTCAGTACGCCTGGATCGTGAAGAATGTAAGTAGGTTTGCCTCTGACCACTTCGCTGTCCTGAACGCGCAGGTGCACCGCCATGAAGGGTTTGTATGAGTTGTCGCATTATTTCCTGCATGGCGGTTTGTCCTTGAGCCAGATTCATCATAATTCCAGCCAGATCTGGAGGTGCAGAGGGATTTGGAGGATTTCCAGCATTTCCAATGTTTCGATTGCTTGATTTCGGGTTATCTGCCATTGATGATGAATGATTTTCGGTGAAAAACGATAATAACAATCGTTCCCACAGACGGCGCCAATCTGTTGATGTAAAAAACTAGATTACTCTAATTATTCAATCACAGATAAATAGATGAGACAAAGAATTTTAAAATGGTTCAGCCTTATATGAATGGCCTACGCCCACTGTTATGTTATTACTGAGTGTTTGGGAATTCTCGATTACAAGTTCTATCAAGAAATTCCGATCCCTTTGAATGAGGGTGATACAAGGTATTTATAGCCCTTAGGCTGTACATGAAAGGGTGATACATTAAATGATATACATATGAAAGGGTAACTCATTTAATGCTCTTCAAGCGTGTGCGTCAAGATGATAAGCATTCAATGAATAGTTGAACTGTTGATTATTTGGCAATCAATGCTGCGGTCGAGATGCAACTCGAACCGCCTTAGTTGCTCGTCGTTCAAGAGTTTCTCGGAGCGTTGGAGTTCCTCGGAGAGCTGGAGTTCCTCGGAGGGTTGGTGTTCCTCGGAAGATTGGTGTTCCTCGGAGTACACCTGTTGCTCGGAGTGAGTATGTTGGTCGGGGGAATGATCTTCCTCATTGCTATTGTGCCACGTAGATTGACACGTGTCTTCTTATTATTCATCCACATCAGCATATTAATTTTGGTATCAACACCATATTTATATTTCTACATGTAGTATATTTCTCTTTACTACTTATGTAATTTACTCGATTATTCACACTCTCAAATTTCCCAAGGTTAATTCACCTATTCAATACCTAAGGTATCATTCTAGAATTACTTCCCATATAATTCTGCACTAAGCTAATATTAGTAAATGGCAGTTTTCCTAACATAATTAACTGGGTAACATGATTTGGGGAAAAATGGAAATTTCTAGGCTTTTCTGGGACCGGTGATTCGAACGAGTTAGCAGGTTGTTTGAACGACTCTGACTTCTCATTTGAATGAGACTCCATCTCGTTCGAACGAGATGGAGTCTTTATCTGGTTTGGCCATACCTGTTACGTTTTACTGTTCATACTTCGTCTTCCTCAAAATTTCAGTCCTAAAACCTCTAAATTTCTCAACCCCAACACCAAAGCAACAATCCTAATTAATGTTCAAACATGTATAAATGATTTTCCCTAACTTTGAACCATTAATTCAACATAAATCAGTTGTAAAATCCAAAATCCCCAATTTAACAATTCTAAAACCTAGTTCATCAAATTTTCATACAAGAACATCAATTTCAATTTCTTCCATCATCAATACTCATCAATTTGGGATTTCTAAACAATCTACATGAGGGATTCATCCTACTTTAATTTCCAGATTTTAATAAATGCCATTAATCCTCCAATTTCATCAAAACTTATGAATCAAATAGTAAATATAATACACCCACACTAATATGAACATGCTAGTTGCTATAAATTGTAAGAATTAAACACTAGCCTTAATTTTGACGGTTTGATCCGCTGTTGATATGGGTATGGATGTGTTCCTCGTCTCATGATCTACACTTTGGTATAATTTTTGGTGTGTGTTCTTGAGTTAGGCACCAAGAACACCAATAGTCCCTTCTACCTTTCTCTTTTATCTCTCGTAGGTTTAGATCTGATAACACCCAACTAACCCATGTACCTCCTTATTTAATTTCTTAATTTTCGTCCATAATATTACTCCAAAATTCCAAAGGACAAAAATACCCCTACGGGGTGCCGGTTAGGCCTAAAACTACCTCGGAGTCCAAATAAAATACCTGGGTAGAGTTTTCTGACTATCTTGACCCTTCTGGACTCAATGGCGCACTCGAAATTACCATACGAGTTATACAAAAATAATTTATCTTTTTATTCCATACTATTAGTCCCGACACGACTCACACACGCGTCTTGACTTAAAATATCAAACTGTCGTATTTCACACTCCGACAATTTATAAAAATTTATATAATTCCAAATTACATATACCCACAGTAATAATCAATGATTTCCATTAATAAGTATTAGCCCTTGGCACACTAGTTAATAATTATTTTAAATTCGTATTAATTAGTAATTAAATTTCCCGACCTTTTTAATTAAATAATCCAATAATAATAATCAATCCCATAATTATTTAATATCATAAAAACATGAGGTATTACACATGTGACCTAAGGGCACACATTAAGAACCCAAAATTAGTAGGGACAGACTTTCGACATATATTTAATAAGGCACATATACTCATGTGGAGATCTAATACTTATTATTTTGAGGTTCAAAACATGTGCCTTAAGGGCACATGTTATCATTTTCCATATAATAACTACCGTTCCTCCCCCCCCCCCCTTTAGGGAGTTGTGATGACTGGTTTTTATTTCATATTTTATGTTTGTGATCAAATTGTATGTAATTTTAGGTTCTTTTAATGGCTGCTGGAATTATTGATCCAACCAAGGTGAGATTTCATAAGTGCCTATGTTAGTATTATAAAGTAGATTATTACTTAAAAATATTGAGCTTCTCTAATAGTTGGGTGAAAAATTATTAAATAATAGGGGCTCAAAAGTTTTTAGTAATAATAATAATAATAATAATAATAATAATAATAATAATAATAATAATAATAATAATAATAATAATAATAATAATAATAATAATAATAATAATAAAATAAAATAATAATAATAATAACAATAACAATAATCTACTAACTAAGATACCTACACTACAAGTGTTCAAAAGTAAATTATCACGAGTTATGTATTTGCAACATCATTAGGGCTGTAAACGGATATTCGAAAATTCGCATCCGTCCGATGTCCGAATCCGAATTTGCGGATATTTATCCAAAAAAATGGAAACGGATACAAATATGGATACTCTATAAAAATATCCGAGAAAACGGATACGAATACGGATAATACTAGTATCCAAAATAGATAATCCGTATCCGAAATGGATAATCCGTATCCGATGCAGAGTATCCATTTTATTGGATATCCGTTTTATCGGATATCCGTATCCGTCAAACATATGTTTATAATATTACAAATAATATTAGTATTAGTATTACAAATAAAATAATATTAAAAAAATCTTAATCGTTTATTCCCTAAAACAAAACAAACACATACTCCACTACAAGTAAAAAACACCCAAAAGTTATTATTTTATTGGGTATATTCTCATGGAGTTACACTAAAGTTACCATACACCCTATCACACACAACATACACCCACTAAAGAACACATACTCCACTAAAAAAAAACTAATTTCATTTCATTTCTCTTTCGTACAAAACAAGAGAAAAGAAACTCTCATTTCACTCCACAAAAAACCCTCATTCTTCCACCTCCCTCTCCGCCGCATCAGCCTCCCATTGCTCATCAACCCCATTGCCGCTTCTCATCAGCCCCTCCACTGCGCATCAACTCCACCATTTGGCATCCCCTCCTCACACAACAGAAAGTTAGCAACAACAGGTACATACAAATAAAAATAAAAATATATATAACTGTATTTATATATTGTTCATGTGATTGTTCATTAGTTTCCTTAATTATAAATAAATGTAAGAGAGAAATAAAAAAGTAAAGAGATGGTTTTGATTGTGATGAGAAATGAAGTTAACAACAAGTATATTATATAAAAAATAAAAATGTATACTTATTAAAATAAAAATATCAGTATGTTTTGAAGAATAAAAGGTCCATGAGATTATCATTCTCAATAAATTTGATTTAATCTAAGTGGTGCATATTTATTTCTACTGTTATGGAATGCTACTGTTATTTTTTTATGGCTTTAAGCTTATATGGTTGTGAAATATGGATGGCTTTAAGCCATATTATCATTATGGAATGCTAATATTATTATGGAAGCCATAATTTTTTATGTTGGGACGTAGTAATTTTGTTATATATTTATTTGGATTGGATTGGATATTTTAATTGTTATTTTTTTCGATGGCTAAATAATGTAAATGGATACGAATATTATTCGAATTCGAGGTATCCGAGCAGATACAGATATCTGAGCGGATACGAATATAGATACGGATAGTGGATCAAGATAGCAGATACATATATGAAAAACATGGTATCCGATCCGTATCCGTCCGTTTACCACCCTTAATCATCATCATCATCATTACCACTGCCATTACTATTGTTATTATATTTTATTACTATTATTATTATTACTATTATTATCATTCCATTGTATTATTATAACTATTAGTAATGTTATTACATTGTGGAACTAGGGAATCACATTGAGGGTACCGGTTATAAAACTGATCTTCTCACTATTTGTGTCATTTAATAAACAAAAAACTTCCCCCATCTATCTATCTATCTATCTATCTATCTATCTATCTATCTATCTATCTATCTATCTATCTATCACCCCAAGCTTGATGATAGTCAAATGGTCCATGCACTTTGCTACCATTACTATCAAAGTTTAACAACTAGAGCTTCAGGGGTTGGGGGGTGGGTGGGGATGCCAATATTTTCTTA
This sequence comes from Sambucus nigra, assembly GCA_949130495.1. NCBI lineage: Eukaryota > Viridiplantae > Streptophyta > Magnoliopsida > Dipsacales > Adoxaceae > Sambucus > Sambucus nigra. The sequence continues at coordinate 155,742,587 of OX422218.1, forward strand.
TCGTTTTGGCTACTTGGTGTTTGAATATATTTAGTATTTTTCGTGTTAAAATGTGTTTTTTTTGGTGATTCAGGTGGTGAGATGTTGCTTAGAGCATGCTTCCTTAGTGGCAACAGCCTTATTGATAACAGATTGTGTAGTTAAGATTAAGGTGCCTGAACAAGTGGTTGCTGGGAACCCCATGGATAATTCAGGTATTTTTCCTTATCCCCAAGGCTATGTTTGATTTCATGTTAGTGGCATTTGATTATTGAACAACCACCATCTCTTTTTCTTTCTCGGGATATGGTTAATAAGTATTAAGCAGGATGCGATGCAAGAAGTGATCAAAAGGTGTCAGTCATAATTTGGTGGAAGAGGGGGATCATAATATTTGTAAATATTCCAGTATTATATCGATAAGAATTGAAATGTTGATCCATTGTGAGGTTATCTTAGGACATAACTTGCATTGATATTTATAAGAACCATTTTTGGGTGAGCTTGTAGGAAGTTTTTCTTGCTCGTGTCATGTTTGGATTATTTTTTCGAAGTTTGTGTTAGGAACAAATGTGTTATTTATGGAGTGATTGACAACAACGAAAGCTTACTGGAGAATAAAACAAAGGAGTCCAGACAGACAACATATTAAGAAAATAGGGGAGACTAAAGATTACTATAAAGCCCAATTAAAATCAGGTGTCCTCTTTCCCCCCTTCTTTTTTATGGTAATAAACTCATTGCTTACATAAATAAGGAGATTACATAATGTTGGATAAGTTCTCAACAACTTAGTGCAAACACCCTGCCATAACCTGGCAATCTACAATAGCCTTAGCAAAGCAAGCCAAAATAAGCGGGTTTCATTACCGTCGCGTTTCATAAAAGAAACAACGGAGCATTTTTTTTATCTAATACTCTGCCATCATTAGTAGATTAATATTCGTCGTCCACATTTAGACCATCGATAATGTTATTAAGATCTCCTTTAAGAACGATGTGGGTCTAACCCCTTTCAATACCAAATTGCAATGCTGCCACTGTAGTTGCACCTTTTGTCTGCTCTGCTTTAAGACCTCCTCGGATCAGTTAGAGAATAAGGGCCAAAAATCTTCCATTGTATCCTACTTGTGGGGCTACCCCTTATATAGGGTGGTATGAGTGTCTTCCTGTCATCTACAGGTGGCATGAATTTCTTTTAAAATACGGGACGAAGCTTCATATATCACCAGTATATACCTTATTTCCATTATGCCAAATTCGCCATCTGATTATACAAAAGAGATCCATTATGACATATTTGAAGATGCAGCCAACAACCAATTCTAATACCACTTTGCAATTTCCATTAATTCAATTAATGGAGTTTTGGATGCTTGTTTCAAGCAATGTGATAATCACCATAAGACGTGAAGAACACTTTTATCTTCCTTGTTATATACACGACTGCTGCTTGCTTGTACATATATATGTTTTAAATTTATCGATGTCCAGAGAATTTGCTCAAATTCGCCATAAAAAGTGTTCCACTTTGTTCGAGACGTGACAATTCCATATAATTTTCAGTTCATCCATTGTCATTGACATTGATGGAACTCCTTGATTGGATTTTGTCATTTGCAATACTAAGCCTCATTGTTAAACGTATCCAACTCTTTGTTGAATATTTTCCATTCATTTCATATACAAAATATTCTTGTCTTGTTCCGAAAGGGTGCTCAACGGTATTTTTAAGATGTCTCTTGCCTTCATATTATTTTGTATTAGGCCTTCTTTCCAATTTTTTGATTATTGTCTGATAATCTTCGCTACAAGTGATTTTTCCTCCAAAAGACTCAATATTGAGTGTAGCTTAAATTTTAACCTTTCTTCGCTTTCCAAAACGAACAAGAGGTAAAAAACTTTATTTTAATGATAGGTGCATATAACAACCTTGAAGCTGATTGCAGCCGCCATCTTTGCTTTGCTAATTATGCCATGTTGAAATCTTTCAAATCTCAAAACCAAGTCCCATTGAATTTGGTTTACACTTGTCAATCCACTTTGCCCAACACATCACTCTTTCCTTTTGCCATTTGCCCACTAAAAATTCCTCAGCATTGCACTTAATTTTTCACATAAATGATTCGGTATTTTAAAGCAATACAGTTATGACATCATTGCAATCGATGTTAACAATTTAACTAAATAACAAACTGGAAGTAAAGGATGAGCTGTATCGGCCAATCTCCATGCTGGGCTGCCTTGCTAAGCGGTCACGATGTCTTCATGCTGTTTCCTTTCCTTAAGTCTTTTCTATTACCTGGGAAGGCTTATCTCTAATCCAGAGATTATCTTCAAACGCCCCCTCCCCCAACATTAAAATAAGAATATACAATTCTAGAAATCCAATTCGATGATACTATTTAAACTAATTTAATTTTGACATGAATTCAGATTTTATTCTTTTATTTATAAAAAATACCAAATTTTGAGGGTGTCATAAAAAACATGAAAGGAGGGAGTGGAATTATCTTTCCTTAATTGAAGACAATCAATCATCAAAAAGTGTTAAAAAGTGTTTAGAGAAAAGCCTCCTTGAGCTGGCCACCATTTGCCCCTCCAATTGCCCCTCTAAAAGATCCTTAGAAATGCCCTAAAGGTTGTCCCAAAAATCGTTCCAGAAAATATAATTTTGGGGTAGAATAAAAGAGTATATTTTTAGGGTTGGGAATATATACAATTTGTGGAATCTGGTTGAGGTTTAAGGGTTAAATTGTGGATTTAAGGGATAAAATAATATGGTAGTAGTAGGATTTGTTTAATGATAGCTGTGAGGGAAAAGGGACGGATGAGAGTCGAGAAAAACAAAAGGGAAGGGAATCATGCTTTTATATATATAAAAAATATAAGTTGAATCTTCCTTAAACAAGCTGCCCAATCCCCTTCCCCTGATCGCCATAGCTGTGTAAAGGGCATGCTATAGCGGTCCATACCCCATTATAGTGGCTTGGTATGGCTGCTATAGCAGCCCAATTCACTCGGCCACCAGCTTACCATTTAACCATAATTCATCCCATCAACTTCTTGTTTTAACTTCCTAATTTAGTCTTGTACTCTAAAACCTATTCCAAGTGATACCTTAATTACTCTTATACCTTCTTTCTTCTATTTCAATTACCCTTGTAACACATGAAACCCTATTTTAACTTAATTACAATTGGGAACATAATAATTCAAATAAAATTTGTAATTAAACTTAATTCCCTTTTAACCTCAAAATTTCTTATAAACTTTATTTATTCCCACTTAAATAATAACAAATTATAAAATTCAAGTTCATTTAAAATTTCCAAAAATTCATAATTAATTAATTAAATTCCTTTAAAATTATGGGATATTACACTATTCTTTCTTTTCGTTCCCCAATTTTTGTCTGTTTTTCCCTCTTTGTATTCTTTTTTGTTCATTTCCCTCTTTTCCCATTGTCGACCTTGTAACTCGATTGATCTCTTTCTTTCTGCCACTTTTATTTAAAGATATGTTGTCTTTGCTTGAGGGCCTAAATGTTAGATTCAGCGGTTGGCTTCAATTAAAGACGTAATGGTTAAAATCCTGATTGTGTTCTTTGGTGAGATCCGTCATTTGGGAATTTTTATTAGGTTCAAGATCAGACCAAAGTTGACTTTTGGAAGAATAGTACAGAGTGCCAATGTTGGGTTGGTTAGGGTTATAATGGGTACCACCAACTGTATTTGAGAATTTAGGTTAAACATTCTTACAAAGTAAGATACTCAGGATGGGATTGTTTTGCGGAGGGTAAATAATAATGTAAGAAGTCCCTTTTTGGGTTGTTTGTATCAACTTTAGGCTCCCTTTTTTAAACAGACACATTGACAGTCTCCCCTGTTTGTTTTATCAATTACTAGAGGCGGAGCACACATGTCACGTGCATGACCCCTCCAATGAAGATGATTATCTTTCTTCTTTGTGAATTGTACATTTATAATGAATACACCATTTTATTATCTTGGTGTGAGAACCGACCCTTATCTGTAGGAGGAACAAGTACTTGCGACGTAGACACGCGAACTGCATGTCGTGTTCACAATATAAAGTGGGGACAATTGCTTTTTTATTACGTGGGTGAAGGGATTCTTAACGCAAAGCTAATTTAGGAATCACTAAATTTGGTGTGGAATCGTCTCTTGAAAATATGAGTGAAGGTTCTCTTCATTATAATAATATAGATAGATAGATTTGTCTCCTACTTCATAGTATTTTATACCCATTGAGAGATTAATTTTACCTTTCTTCACACCCCCATTTCCTCCACGTTCATAAATACCACATCCACCACTTGGACTTCATCCATAAAAACACCTTCAGTTTCCAATGTTTTTTCCATTTTTCCTATACTCCCACCCACGTTCATGCACCACAACTGATTATTCAAAATTTCGATTTTCTCGCCTTGAATCCCCCTCGCCAGAGACCCCTTTTCGCCTTTACAACATGGACTTCCATATGATTGTTTTCATCATTTATTTCACAATCTGTTGGTTCTTTCCACGATTCGTCCCTTCTCCCGGCTCGCTATTTTTGTGGGCAAAACTCTCAACCATGAACCAAATCTAGCCACTTATATTCGGTCTCCAACTTCATTTACAACTGAGTGCTTCTACTGTGACTTAAATTTTGACTTAATTTTTTGGAATAAATTGATGTGTTAGTTTGTTATTGGTTGGTTTTTAGGTCCCACTAGTGTGGGCCCCAAAAACTAATCAATAACAAATTGCCACATTAGTTTGTTCCAAAAAATTATGTCAAAAATGAAGTCACAATAGTATTTTTGTTTATAACTTTCTGGCACTCCTCTCCATGTCTCATCCTCCCACTAAAATAACACAAGACCGACAATTTATCATATTTAAAGAAAATTTGCATAGTCTCTTGGCCTTAGCATCATACCCCTTAAAATTGGTTTTGAGACTTTGAGATGACTCTAGTTCAAAGAAACCTCCTGCAACCCATTCTGTATCGAGTCAGATATATTTATTCAAATCCGCCAATTTTATTTCCAAATGTTATTCCCGTACCAATTTCCATTCAATTGGGGGAAATATAAAAATACTCACCCACATTGCCATATATCAAAACACCATGTCAAGAGCTGAGATATCTCCCTCAATGTTTTGAATCATTATTGAATTTTCATCTAAAATCCACGACCTCCCCTCTATTACTCTCTATTTGTAGAGCACATGACCAAAATTTAAATATAAATGGGCTGTCAGCCTTTGCCCATCTATTGCTTTGTTTGGAAACCATGCATCATGCATAGTAGTTCAGATAATATCTAAACTAAGTAAAAGACGTTGCACGAAACCTTGCCAACCACGGAGAACTCTCGATTCTTCTTGAGATTTTTCTTTGCTCGTTCCCTAATGTCCACCCCACTTTTCTCCTCCAACGATCTCCATCTTTTTTCTAACTCCTCTACCATTACAACAAACTATACAATATGATCCACCCATGTTTCCCTATCACCAGGAAATTCATAGGAGAATCCCAACTAGTTTTACATAAGAAAAACTCACTTTACAGAAGCAAAGCCTCTAAGTAGGACACATGCGTTTTTGGGTTAATCATCTTTTGTCTGACACATGCGTGTAAAAGCTTTGGGAAAGAGTCATAAGAACTTTTGAAAACATAAACCCAGTTTTAAAGCATTTTTGACTTAGTTTTTTTTTTGTTTTATTCTATTTCTAAAGTTTTGTTTCTAAAGTTTTGTTAGACCATCTCCAATGGTACCCATCTATATTCAACAGTTGTTCCTCTATTTCTATTCACCTGGCACATATCCGTTGTAGTTATTGATTGACTCTCTTTGACTTCTCCAACAGTGTGATATTTCAATCACATGTGGCTCCTACAATTATGACTATTTTAAAAGATTGTTATTATGAAACATATAGTTTTATTAAAAAGATAAATTAACTCAGAAATTCATCTCCTTTCAAATTTTCAATCAGTACAATCTCCATTAATTATAATCATCAAGCTCCTCATCCATCCATCCATATGAGATCATCAAACATTTTTTATTGATACGTGGTGCAAATACTACCAAGGTTAGACAGTTACAAATTTCAGAAAATAAAATTTAATATCAAAATTATAATGCCATTTTTTTCTATAAAAAAATCAATATAGGTCATAATTTATTGAATAATTCTAAGGAGACCCTCGAAATTGTACATAAAACTCAAACACGTTGTTGTGTCATGGGTATTAGTTGGTGTGTTTGTGATTGCGAGTCCACGCCAGCGGCAATAACCGATACATAGTGTTGTGTCAAACACGGTGTTGTGTCAATAAATGAATGCAACTATTCTTCTTTCTTATTTACACTGTCGCTTTTATAAGTTTATATTGATTGCCAGCATACATGAAATTGTGATACAGAGTTGAAATTGTGATACAAAGTTTTTATTAAAGCAGTTGTAATTGGGATTGTGATACAGAGTTGAACTAAATAATACCTGATCAACTGCAGAACTCATTATGTTGGCCTAAACATCTTCACTCAAATGCAACATTCCTAATCTAAAATGATTGAAGGTTGGCCTAAACATTTTCACTAAGAAAGAAGCATTAAGCAATAAGGGGTACACCGATCAACTATAGAACTCAAAACACTGATCAGTAGTACACAGTTCACTTAAAGGGTACACTGAATTTCTCAACATCTTTTTACCCCATGGGATCATCTATTTAAATCAACATGAGGTTTTCCTACTACAGTACTATCTTTATCTCATTAAATCCAATTGGTTGGAATACAAAGTTTGAGCTAAACATGTTGGCCTAAACATGTTCACTGATCAACTACCTAAACATCAGTATTACACAGTTCACTTAAGGGGGTACACTGATCAACTGCAAGTGTTTTTCTTATTGAGTTCAGGAACTAAACATCAATATTACATACTTCTCAAACAATACTTGCATCCAAAATCCTAGTTGAGAAGTATGTAATTGTGAGTGATCAGGTAAATGAGAGAGTAACAGCAGTACCGTTACTCTCTCATTTACATGATCACTCACAATTACATACTTCTCACAAAATACTTGCATTAATGCAAGTATTTAATACTAGGAATTAAATGGGTAAAATGATCTGTCTGCATTCAAGATGGATAAATTGATCTGTCTGCATCTAAAAAACTATGGGATTTCAATTAAATCCATCAAGAACTAGCTTGATTGCCCTTTAACAATTACATACTTCTCACAAAATAGAAATGTATAGATAGATTCGAAACCAATTTCAAAACCAACATATTAAGAACCAATAAGTGTCATACAAAGTCAATAACAACTTTTGAATAACATCCGAGGAATAATAAAATAACTACTACCATAAATTTAATATTAAAACACGGTTCCACTATCATTACATTTGAAAGTCTTCTTCCTCCCACTCTTGCAATATCCTTGCTTGCATTTTTTCCATGTGTACCCGTGCCGTAGGAGTAAGCTTCGAGAGATCTTACATCAACATTTTCTGTTGATCTCTTCGTCGTTGGGATTTATCCTTCAAATCTAATTCTTTCTCCTTGAGCTCTAACTCCTTTTTCATCTCATTTTCCCGTAGCTCATAGTCCTTTTTAATAATTACAGCATTCCCCCGCTTCAACTCCAACTCCTCTTTATTGTGATTAAATTGTTCTTGTAGCGATACTTGCAATTTTCTCAGAATCTCAGCGGTACCCTTATCGTGTAATTGCATATGCTTTTTTACCTTCGTCGTTGTTCTTTCGGGTGGCCTAACAACCCCATCACCAGTAATGCCATCTCCCTTCGTAGGATCATCACCATTTTGTCTTTGTCGCTTTGATGAACCCATGGTTAACTGTTCAGTGCACCATTTTGCATTTTTTTTGCATTCAAGCCAACAGTGTTCAAATGGAAATGCTTTATTATCAGGATTTGTTTCCTTGTACACTTTATGCGCATCTTCCCTCTATGAATGACAATAAGAACAATATAAGTATCATATCAATGAAAATCACAACTCAACATTAAGTAATTCACATTACAATTAACAAACCAAAATAATCCTCACCAAATTATCTATATTTGTTCCACTCCTTGGAGTCCTAGCCAATTGCTCATATATGCCATGAAATTTGTTGACGGCGGCTTGAATTGTGCACCAACGTTTGGACAAACCACTTAATTGTCGGTCTTCTACAAAATCACCCGCTAAAAACTCCTTCCAAGTTTGCTTAATGCGTGCCCATAATGCAAGCGTCGGTTGGTCTATTCCAACTAACGGATCAATCGAGTTGTGTAGGTAGGCTTTAGTTAAAGCTACATCTTCCTCCTTAGTCCAATTTCGTCGAATAGGCTGAGGTATCTCATAATTTTTTCCATGACAATTCAGATTTCCTTTTCACTTTTTTTCGTTCTTTTCTGAGGGTGTTGGCATTTGAGTTTCAAAGGGAAAAAGTGGGGCATTCATTAGATCTTGGAATGAATATTGTTGTCGTAAATGAGGAATGAAATTGGTCGAGTATAAACCATAATTTGTTTGAAATTGGTTTGCACTGTTGGGGTAGTGAGTTGGGGGGGGGGGGGTTAAATTTTGGGAGTTAGATCGAGAATCACTAGAATTATACGTGGATTGAGAAATGCGGGGATCATTTTCGGTGCATTGATCGTCATCATTACCATTGGGGTTAGACATTGAAAATTCAGTATTGTTGTCCGAATTCATTTCCATTGTTTGGTTACTGCAAAAATGATAAAATCATAGGTATTAGAATTAATAAATTTCAATTAGGAATGTAATAATAGAAAACATATCAATAACACACACAAAGCAATGAGAGAAAGAAAGATAGTGAAAAAAAACATGGATACACAATTTGTTTATCTCATATATTAAAAACATGGATACCCAAGCATTTAATCAAACAAATTTCATGCACTCAATACATGTGTACTTGGTATATACTTACAATTTGCTAAGCCATAGTTTTATCTAAACCATTTTTTTCGTTTAATTATTTTTTTATCTTAATATAATTCATTTTGTTCAGGTATACAAAATAAAAAGCTACTCATACATAGTCTTTAATATGTCCATATTTAGTTCAATATTCATTATAATATTTAAGACCTAAATATTCATACGAAGACTCACCACATGACGCTGCAACGCTGTAGAAAATCCCCTCTCCTCTGCTTCATCTTGAGCAATACAACATACCCGACTGCTTCCATGTAGAGTGCAAATAAGTAAAGAAGAAGTAGCACAAAATTCTGGTGCGATATAGAGAAGAAGAAGTGGTAGGAGAGCTGCAGATATTAGAGGGAAGTTGTGACAAAATCTGGCGCCAAATGACAAACGTGGGTATCCACGTCACTTATAATAACTGACTCATTATTTCTACATGTAGAAATGTTTGGGGAAATTTCCCATGTGATTCAGCTACCACGTAAGATAAGCCGGCCAAAGAAATAGTGGGTTGGAGAAGTTATTTTGGTCTTCCTGTTTCTTAGCTGGAAAATAGGGCAGGTGGAAACGACCATTGGAGATGGTCTTAGTCTTCCATCTCCTGTGTTTTTTAAATTATTTTAAGTACCATAACAATCTAAAACTTTCCTCAACTTCCATGTAACCTTTCCTAACCGCTCATGTCTCTTTTGGTAGAGAATGACAAGTGTAAAAATATTGGACCAAAAAAAAAAATAATGACATGGGATTAAACACACGTATATTAAAAAAAGTAGGACTAAACAATTGTAATCCCTTTTTGACTTTATTCTCCCAATAACCTTTTTTTTCATCCCATGTCGGTGGTCTTATCCAATTCTAAGAGGAATATCAATAGATTTTTGGCACTTTAGGATCAAGACTTTGGGGCAATATAATTTTTTGACTATTGAGGGGATCACTTGCATTTGGCCAAGCCCATCTATGCCAAAGATATTAAGAAATATAAATGTGTAAATTGAATCATTTATATTATATTTTTCTAACCTGTTTTAAAAACGTGCGAGTTTAATTTTGATTAGTAGATTGAGTTTTTCCACTTGTTCCACGATTTGCTTTCTCTCCCAAAATCTTTTAGGTTATTTTCAACATTATAATTTTCTCTCTTAATGTTCAATGCTCCACCCATTGTTATTGGTATTAGAGTATTTTCGTCTATGCAATTATATTCTCACAATATTCTCTTTACAAGTACACAATGATTCTAAGAAATATATTTCTTGGTTATAAAGTGCTAAGATTACACAAGATAGATTCTTTGATTTTGGGTTATTTATATATCATGAGCGTTATCGCTAGAAATTGGTATATGATTTATCTTAACCAAATATACTAATTACAAATAAATAAACAAATAAGAGATTGAATTACTCAAACACTAACACGTGAATGATATAGAGAGTAAACAGAGAGAAGAAGAACCAGAGTTATGTGGTTCGGCCTTAATTGGTGCCCTCGTCCATAGGTGCAATGTTGTTTGTATTGACTAGTGGGCAAACACCATTAACAAGTACATAAGGAAGCTATCAAGTTCTCTCTATATTTTGGCAGCGTAAGGTTAAGGATAAATCTCATAAGTTGCCCTCACAAAGTGACTGTGTGTTATTTATAGGCTGTTAGAGGAGAGAGAAAAGAGAGGGACACATGCACGTATATTTGTTTATCTTCCCCACGTGCACGTATATTGGCACATGTGGGAAAATATTTGCATATCTTCTCCACGTGCACGTATATTCAGGTTGCGTATGTAATCCAATCACAAAATACATGCTTGCTTAAATGGTGATAACTAACAGTGTCATTAGACGAAATTACACCATTCTGTTAGTCTGGTCCACGCAAATCTCTATAGATCATACCATACTCTTGGTTCTTGCCGACCACATTCCCAATAGGCATAAGGGTCAATTTGTCACCTTTTGACTCGTCTACGAGTCATTCCATATTTATGGTATAATAATATCCCCCAAGATTTTGCTTACAATAGCTTGTAGTAGTTTCTTTGGAGGATTGAATCTTCTTGGTGGGTGATAGGTGAACTGATTGAGTAAAGTTTTAACTGCAAGATGTCGTCGACTCTCCATGTAACAACAATCGTATCAACACACATCAACATATGACTCAACTAGGTACAAATAGTAATAACCAAAGTGAGGATACAGACTCAACATATATACCCTATAAGAACAACAACTGAGAAGAAGGTCACGACTGAATCAGGGGTGAGGTTTCAACCATGGCCTATGTCCTGAAAAATATTAATATGATACAATGACAACAAGTTTAAGTAGTTGAAGAATATGACTCATTCTAGACTACAATATAATTATGCATTTTCTTCTCGTCTTTTAGTAGCTTTTAGGTTATCCCAAAACCAAATGGTCTTAGATATCACACATGTCTAATCTCAGACCCAAGTGAACCCCATGATTACATATTATTTGTTTCAGTTGAATATTAGTAATTAATTGTTCTATACCTCTCAAGAATTTAAATCTAAACATAAACACACATATTTATGTGTATATACACATATGTACTATCCATACAAACTGTTATATAAATATTACGGGAGTACCGACGTGGCACCTTCGCCCAACCCAGGGTACAACTCATATCTATCTACTAGAGAACCGAAGTGGCATTGCCGCACAACCCAGGGTAAACCCGTCACTCACTCTCTCTCTCTCTCGGGATACCGAAGTGGCATCGTTGCCTGACCCAGGGTTCATCTCATATCTATCTATCGGAGTACCGAAGTGGCGCCGTTACACAACCTAGGGTAAACCTGTCTCACTCTCTCAGGATACCAAAGTGGTACCTTCGCCTGACCTAGCGTACTGTAATACTATATTGCTCACTGTCGTATGGCATAGGGTATAACCCATCTCTATCTATCGGGGTACCAAAGTGACGCTGTCAAACAAATTCCATAAGAATGCCCCCACTAAAATGTATCTCATATGTACACATAATCAATTCACATATAATGTAAAATAATTATTCACATCTCATAAACGTTACGAGTCTTATTATCTTTTTTCTTAATTTCACATATCAGATTAAAGGACTTGAATCAGTATTTTAAAATGTCTAAGTCTCACAATTCAGTTTAAAATTCCCTCTTTATCAATTAAGGAACAAAATCTCAATTCTTCCCTGATCGTGCACACAACCCTAAAAATAGACATTCACACAATCCGTGCGCATGAACCACAATTGTGGCTGTTTAGATCGTAAAATCATGAAACCTTCCAGAATTTTGTCTTTCTCCAACCTAGATCTCCTATTACGACCTCTCTGTTCAAAACTACCATTAACGACACAATTCAAGGTTTTACTACATCCCATATGACCTAAAATGTCCTAAAAACTTCCCCAAACAAATTTTAGGGTATCTTTACAAGTTTACTTCAAAGGGCATAAATTTCCAATTGAGTCCCTATATTGATTTGACTTAATTCCGTGAACAAAACTGTGTTTGTAATATGTCATAGGGAGATTTTTATTTTGTCAAGATCCCACTTGGTCTATGACGTATTGAAGAAAATTGAAGACGTTGTAGCAAAGCTTCAAAGAATTATTCATACCGAAGTTTAATTGGTGCAAGTTTAATCGTCTTCAAAGTTAATTGCATTCCGAGATCACTCAGCTATGAATGCGTATAATTAATGGTGCTCGGAATTATTTTTATAAAAGATAAGGATGTATTTTTATAAAGAAAAATGTTTTAAAATGTTTTTAAAAGCGTTTTAAGTGTTTACGCTACGTTTTATTCTGATATACTCGAAATAGAGTTTGACTAATTTGGATCTCCTTTGCAAGAGACGTTTTGAACTAAAAGTAAAAAAAAGTCAAACCACGTCAGCTCGTTCAAACAACATAAGGATCTCGTTCGAATGAGGTGCCTATGTCGCGCAAACGATGTGGCATTGTCGTTCGAACCATACGTTTTTCGAGGCAGAATTTAATTCTAATTTAAAGCGTGTTTCTATCAGAGTTTCATAAGTGTGCAATAGGAAAAATAGTATAGCATCCAGTACGTTGTTTACACATGTTTTCTAAGGTTTACAAGGCATAAACACATCCTTAGAGTTTACAAAGATCCGAGTTATCATACTTATATGTTTAAGTGATTTTGCGGCACCAAAGAAGTTTATTCTATCATTGAACATAAGGGTTTTGTGGTGAAGAAAAGAAAAGGACTTCTTGTTCGACATCGTAGACGAATCAAAGCCAATCGGTGGACACCAAGACATACGTGGACGCGTGTGTTATGGAAATGTATCGTGGAAGAAGGACTTTCTGCGTGGGCACTATGAGAGGAGTGGTTGAAGATCAGAAGAGCATCAAGACCCATGGGATCGAGTCATTGAGTAAGGCTAATCTATCTTTGTAAACAATTATTCATAGTGATTGTCTGGCTTGGGACGCCCGAGGTTGTTTTCCCGTTTTGGGTTTTTTCCTCGTGCATCCGGCGTTGTGAGTATTCTTTACTTTACTTTACTTGATTTAATCACTAGATGCATGTTTAGGATTAATCAAGATAAAATTGGTTTAGAGTAAGAATTGGGTTTTCATAACTTGGTTTGGTACATAGTTAAAAGTTGGATAATTTTTGGAGAAAATTGGTTTTGTTTAAAACACACATATTGGGCACTTTTCAAATTGGTATCAGAGCTAGAAAACATATTTTATTTATTTTGTGATCCCGGGTGTTTGTTTATCTCTCTTGTGTTTGTTTTCTCTCAATGGATTCTCTAAGCTTTGACGATTTACATCGTTTGAATTTAAAGTTTGCAAAACGTATTGAAGTTTTGGAGAAAGAAAATTACGGTTTCAAAAATAGGATTGAATATTTGCAAACGTTTCAAATTCAAAGAGATATTTGTCGTGAGAACTTTACTTTCTTGTTTAAAAATTTTAATATATTAAAATTGGGGAAAAAGGAGAGTGATGACAGAGTCCTCGTTTTAGAAAAAGAGTTAGAGGTTTAAAAAATTCTAAAGTTTGTGCCGTTGAGGAAAATAATTCGATTAATGATTTTGTGGCACGAGAAAAGGCTTTTAGGGATAAGTTTGCTAACATTGAGGAGGAGCGAGATAAACTTCTAGGGGTAATTGAAAATTTAAAGAAGGAGCCCTGAAAGTTTGAGGAGTCTAATCGTTTGCTTGAGTCGAACGTTTTGAAGTTAAAAATGATTTAAATGACTCAAGTAGTGATGGTAGCGGCTTATCTTGTTCTAGTGGTTCGATTATAAATGACAAAACCATAGTTTGTTTTAGAGCATCTACCACATCCGAGGGTATAAGAAAAGGTCAACCTAAAGGTTCCGTTCCTCGTCGTGTTTTCACATGTTCGCATTGTGGTAGGAAAGGTCACCTTAGGAGTTTTTATTTTGATCTTAGAAAAGACCCTAGGAAGATTAAACATACTGTTTCATTGGTTCCCAAAACCCGTTTTGTTAGGTATACACCTGTTTGGGTTAGGAAATCCGTTTTTGATATGCTAAATGCTTCGTTGGTTGATTCTCACATGCATGCACATGGTTCATCTCTTGCTATTTCTTATGGTTAGTAACTTGCATGTTTGTTATATGCTAGTTTGCTTCATGATATATATTCATTGCTAGTATTATGACATGCGTATCATTTTGTATTATAGTTTTCATTTTTTTGAGTCCTATTGAAAAATACAAAAAGATTTTGTTTTTTGAGAAAACTTTTGAAAACCCAAAAATATTTTTCTTTTATTTGAGTCAAAATATGAAAGGCCAAAAAGAATTTCGGTTTTTGTTTTTGAGTTTACATGTTTGAAGTGGCATATTGGTGTGATTGGACCCCCCCATCGTTTCATTATCCATGTGGCAAGGACATTTGGTCATTATTATCGATGCTTAGAATGATCTTAACCATTGTTTATATGGGGTTGTTTCGATGTTGATATGCATTTTGATTCGACTTTGTATATCTGCCAACATTGCACACATGCACGAGTTTATATGGACGTTTAACTTCTCTTGCATATTTGAATTTGGTACGGCGTTCTTATCTCAATCTTGTCATCTATGCGTAAGTAGACTTAAGGAGAAGTGTGCATGTAAAAACCGTTTACCATGAGGATTTGAATTGGTAAAAACGATGAGTGATTCACGGGAAAGGGCTGCGAGAGTTCAAAATTAACTCGTCTTGAAAGCCACCGTTTAAAAGAGCCCAAAAGAAAATGCAATATGATAAGAAAAGGGTCAAATTAGTTTAGTTCATTCCAAAGAAAATATGATATTATTGAGGGCGTTTGGATGGTTTAAAAAATTTAACGGGGTTGCACAACTAATCCTAATGTTGAAACATTGTAATTTGACGCTATTGTTTATAGAATCGTCAAAATTCTGGATTTGTGTGCATGTAGTATGTTTAGTTCATTAAGCTCACACTTTTATTGTCATATGGCTATGATAAAGTTTGATGATTTATCGCTATCAATTAGAGCTTCTTGATCTTTTCAATGTGTTGGAATTGTGACTCATTTGCTGTAGTTTCACCCTTATACATTCCATATCTATGTTTAAGCACATCGGTACTATGTTTGCATGTAACTCACATTTTTAGTTTTTATGAGTTTTTGCGTTTTGTGTTAAAAGCCTACTATTTTAACACTGTTTCTCTTCTGTCAGAACCTTCATGGAATTTTTTTGAGGAAAATGTTTAACTGGGCAATATTATATTATATTTTTAGGAATCTGGAAAATTTTAGCAGGTTGCGAGAAGTCATTCAAACGATAAATCCATGTCGCATGAACGACAGCTGTACTTCGTTCGAGCGACGTCCTCAACTCGTTTGAGCGACGTCGCTGGCTCATTCGAACGACTAGCTGAAGTTTGGTTTCTGAATGGTTTACAGTCCACTGGCTTAAATTGGTATATTTTTGGTACAGCTGGAAGCGTTTCTTGACTGACTAGTTTATATGCAGGTTTTATTAGTTCTAAATTGGATTTTTGCATATGAGTCCGTTTACCACACCTGATTAGATAACTATATTTTATTACGTGATTCATTGGTTTACTAGCTTCTGATTTGTCATTATTTGATCATATTTAACTGGCTGTTTCATGATTATCTAGCAATTTCAAATTGATTCACATTGGTATATTCTCATGCTAGATAATTTTATTGGTTTATCTTTTCACCGGATTGTCTATTCGAGACAAAAATGGGGAGAGATGTATGTGATGTAGGGGAGATTGGAGCATGTTTTGGTTTACAAATGTTTGCAAATCGGTATCTCAAATTGGTATTACACATTGGTATCATTTTGCTGCTCAAATTGTTTAAAAAATGATTTTTCAGATATTATTCATATTGGTATCTATTATTGTTTGGTATCATTGGGACAGAAATACTGGTTTCATTTGTTCCTCCATACTTCACTTTGGTATTTGTTTGTCTGTTTCATGTGTGTAGGTATGCTTCAGCGATTCGAGATTTTAAGTCTACGTCACATTCAGACAGTTTATGCTCGCCGGTTCTACATATACTAGTTCGTGTCCTATATTTTTGATTTTGGGTTTATGGGATGGGATTTAAGAATCATATGACTTGATGGCCCGACTTAGGCTTTTCACTGGTTTAGTTTTGTCCCAGATTAGTCAAAGGGGGAGATTTGTAAAGATATAAATTTCCAATTGTTTCCCTGTATTGTTTTGACTTATTTCCGTGAACAAAACTGTGTTTGTAATATGTCATAGGGAGATTTTTATTTTGTCACGATACCACTTGGTCTATGACGTATTGAAGAAAATTAAAGACGTTGCGGCAAAGCTTCAAAGAATTAATCATGCCGAAGTTTAATTGGTGCAAGTTTAAAAGTGTTTACACTACGTTTTATTCTGATATACTCAAAATAGAGTTTGACTAATTTGGATCTCCTTTGAAAGAGATGTTTTGAATTAAAGTTAAAGAAAAGTAAAACCCCATTAGCTCTTTCAAATGAAATAAGGATCTCGTTCGAACGAGATGCCTATGTCGGTCGAACGACGTGGCATTGTCATTAGAACGACAGTTATTCGAGGAGGCATTTAAATCTTATTTAAAGCGTGTTTCAATCAGAGTTTCATAAGTGTGCAACTGGAAAAATAGTATACCTTCCAGTACGTTGTTTGCACATGTTTTCTAAGGTTTACAAGGCATAAACACATCCTTAGAGTTTGCAAAGATCCAAGTTATCACACTTATATGTTTAAGTGATCTTGCGGCACCAAAGAAGTTTGTTCTATCACTGAACATAAGGTTTTTGCGGTGAAGAAAAGAGAAGGACTTCTTGTTCGACCTCATAGACGAATAAAAGCCACTCGGTGGACACCGAGACATACGTGGACGCGTGTGTTGTCCACAGGTATTATGGAAGAAGGACTTTTAGCGTGGGCACTATGAGAGGAGTGGTTGAAGATCAGAAGAGCATCAAGACCCGTGGGATCGAGTCATTGAGTAAGGCTAATCTGTCTTTGTAAAACCAATATTCATAGTGATTGTCTGGCTTGGGCCATCCGAAGTTATTTTCCCGTTTTTTTTTTCATCGTACATCCGGCGTTGTGAGTATTTTTTACTTTAATTTACTTGCTTTAATCACTAGATGCATGTTTAGAATTAATCAAGATAAAATTGGTTTAAAGTAAGAATTGGGTTTTCATAACTTGGTTTGGTGCATAATTAAAAGTTGGATAATTTTCGGAGAAAATTGGTTTTGTTTAAAAGACACATGTTGGGCACTTTTCAAATTGGTATCAGAGCTAGAAAACATAATTTATTTATTTTGTGATCCCGTGTGTTTGTTTATCTCTCCTGTGTTTGTTTTCTCTCGATGAATTCTCTAAGCTTTAACGATTTACATCGTTTGAATTTAAAGTTTAAAAAACGTATTGAAGTTTTGGAGAAAGAAAATTATGGTTTCAAAAATAGGATTGAATATTTGCAAACGTTTCAAATTCAAAGAGATATTTATCGTGAGCACTTTAGTTCCTTATTTAAAAATTTTAATATATTAAAATTGGGAAAAAAGGAGAGTGATGATGGAGTCCTCATTTTTGAAAAAGAGTTAGAGGATTTAAAAAATTCTAAAGTTTGTGCCGTTGAGGAAAATAATTCAATTAATGAGTGTGTGGCACAAGAAAAGTCTTTTAGTAATAAGTTTGCTCACATTGAGGGGGAGAGAGATAACCTTCTAGGGGTTAATTGAAAATTTAAAGAAGGAGTCCCGAAAGTTCGAGGAGTCTAATCGTTTCCTTGAGTCAAAAGTTTTGAAGTTAAAAAATGATTTAAATGACTCAAGTAGTGATGGTAGCGGATTATCTTGTTCTAGTGGTTCGATTGAAAAAGCCAAAACCATAGTTTGTTTTAGAGCGTCAACCACATCCGAGGGTATTAGAAAAGGTCAACCTAAAGGTTTCGTTCCTCATCGTGTTTTCACATGTTCGCATTGTGGTAGGAAAGGTCACCTTAGGAGTTTTTGTTTTGATCTTAGAAAAGACCCTAGCATACTGTTTCATTGGTTCCCGAAACCCATTTTGTTAGGTATACACCTGTTTGGGTTAGGAAATCCATTTTGGAGATGCTAAATGCTTCGTTGGTTGATTCTCACACGCATGCACATGATTCATCTATTGCTATTTCTTATGGTTTGTAGCTTGCATGTTTGTCATATGCTAGTTTGCTTCATGATATATTCATTGCTAGTATTATGACATGTGTATCATTTTGTATTATAGTTTTCACTTGTTTGAGTTCTAATGAAAAATATAAAAAAATTTTGTTTTTTGAGAAAACTTTTGAAAACCCAAAAATAGTTTTCTTTTATTTGAGTCAAAATATGAAAAGCCAAAAAGATTTTCGGTTTTTATTTTTGAGTTTACATGTTTGATTTGGCATATTGGTGTGCTTGGACCCCCTCATCGTTTCATTATCCATGTGGCTAGGACATTTGGTCATTATTATCGATGCTTAGAATGATCTTAACCATTGTTTATATGGGGTTGTTTCGATGTTGATATGCATTTTGATTCGACTTTGTATTTATGCCAACATTACACACATGCACGAGTTTATATGGAAGTTTAACTTCTCTTGCATATTTGAATTTGGTACGGCGTTCTTATCTCAATCTTGTCATCTATGCGTAAGTAGACTTAAGGAGAAGTGTGCATGTAAAAACCGTTTACCGTGAGGATTTGAATTGGTAAAAATGATGAGTGATTGACGGGAAAGGGCTGCGAGAGTTCAAAATTAACTCATCGTGAAAGCCACCATTTAAAAGAGCCCAAAAGAAAATGCAATATGATAAGAAAAGGTTCAAATTAGTTTAGTTCATTCCAAAGAAAATATGATATTATTGAGGGAGTTGGGATGGTTTAAAAAATTTAACGGGTTTTCACAACTAATCCTAATGTTGAAACATTGCAATTTGACGCTATTGTTTATAGAATCGTCAAAATTTTGGATTTGTGTACATGTAGTATGTTTAGTTCATTAATCTCACACTTTTATTGTCATATGGCTATGAAAACGTTTGATGATTTATCACTATCAATTAGAGCTGCTTGATCTTTTCAATGCGTTGGAGTTGTGACTCATTTCCTGGAGTTTCACGCTTATACATTCTATATCCATGTTTAAGCACATCGGTACTATGTTTGCATGTAACTCACATTTTTAGTTTTTATGAGTTTTTGCGTTTTGTGTTAAAAGCCTACTATTTTAACACTGTTTTGCTTCTGTCAGGCCCTTCCTGGAATTTTTTTGTGGAAAATTTTTCACTGGGGAATATTATAAGATATTTCTAGGAATCTGGAAAATTTTGGCAGGTTGCGAGAAGTCGTTCAAATGACATATCCATGTCGCGCGAGCGACAACTGTACTTCGTTCGAGCGACGTCCCTGACTCGTTTGAACGACAAGCTGAAGTTTGGCTTCTGATTGGTTTGCAGTCCACTAGCTTAAATTGGTATATTTTTGGTACCGCTAGAAGTTTTCTGGACTGACTGGTTCATCTGCAGGTTTTATTGGTTCTAAATTGGATTTTTGCATATGAGTCCGTTTATCACACCTGATTAGGTTGCTATATTTTTTTGTGATTAATTGGTTTACTAGCTATTGATTTGTCATTACTTGATCTTATTTAACTGGTTGTTTCATGATTATCTAGAAATTTCAAATTGATTCACATTGGTATATTCTCATGCTAGATAATTTTATTGGTTTATTTTTCACCGGATTGTCTATTCGAGACAAAAGTGGGGAGAGATGTATGTAATGTAGGGGAGATTTAATCATGTTTTGGTTTACATATGTTTGCAAATTGGTATCTCAAATTGGTATTACACATAGGTATCATTTTTCTACTCAAATTGTTTAACAAATTATTTTTCAGAGATTATTCATATTTGTATCTATTATTGTGTGGTATCATTTGGATAAAAATATTGGTTTCATTTGTTCCTCCATACTTCACTTTGGTATTTGTTTGTCTGTTTCATGTGTGTGCGTATGCTTTAGCGATTCGAGATTTCAAGTCTACCTCACATTCAAATAGTTTATGCTCGCTTGTGCTACATATACTAGTCCGTGTCCTATATTTTTGATTTTAGGGTTATGGGATGGGATTTAGGCATCATACGGCTTGATGACCCGGATTAGGCATTTCACTGGTTTAGTTTTGTCCTGGAATAGTCAAAGGGGTAGATTTGTAAGGACATAAATTTCCAATTGAGTCCCTGTATTGTTTTGACATAATTCTGTGAACAAAACTGTGTTTATAATATGTCATAGGGAGATTTTCATTTTGTCACGATCCCACTTGGTCTATGATGTATTGAAGAAAATTGAAGACGTTGCGGCAAAGCTTCAAAGAATTAATCATGCCGAAGTTTAATTGGAGCAAGTTTAATCGTCTTCAATGTTAATTGCATTCCGAGATCACTCATGTATGAATGCGTATAATTAATGGTGCTCGGAATTATTTTTATAAAAGATAAGGATGTATTTTTATAAAGAAAAATGTTTTAAAATGTTTTTAAAAGTGTTTTAAGTGTTTACACTACGTTTTATTCTGATATACTCTAAATAGAGTTTGACTAATGTGGATCTCCTTTGCAAGAGACGTTTTGAATTAAAAGTCAAAGAAAAGTCAAACCACGTCAGCTCGTTCAAATGACAAAAGGATCTCGTTCGAACGAGATGCCTATGTCGTGCAAACGATGTGGCATTGTCATTCGAATGACACATTTTTTGAGGCAGCATTTAAATCTTATTTAAAGCATGTTTCTATCAGAGTTTCGTAAGTGTGCAACTGGAAAAATACTGTACCATCCAGTACATTGTTTGCACATGTTTTCTAAGGTTTACAATGCATAAACACATCCTTGTAGTTTGCAAAGATCCGAGTTATCATACTTATATGTTTAAGTGATCTTGTGGCACCAAAGAAGTTTGTTCTATCATTGAACATACGGGGTTTGCGGTGAAGAAAAGAGAAGGGCTTCTTGTTCGAAATCGTAGACGAATCAAAGCCAATCGGTGGACACCGAGACATATATGGATGCGTGTGTTATGGGCACTATGAGAGGAGTGGTTAAAGATCAAAAGAGTGTCAAGACCCGTGGGATCGAGTCATTGAGTAAGGCTAATCTGTCTTTGTAAAACCAATATTCATAGTGATTGTCCAGCTTGGGCCGTCCGAGGCTTTTTTCCGTTTTGGTTTTTTTCCTCGTACATCCGGCGTTGTGAGTATTCTTTACTTTACTTTACTTTACTTGATTTAATCACTAGATGCATGTTTAGTATTAATCAAGATAAAATTAGCTTAAAGTAAGAATTGGGTTTTCATAACTTGGTTTGGTGCATAATTAAAAGTTGGATAATTTTCGGAGAAAATTGGTTTTGTTTAAAACACACATATTCGACACTTTTCAAATTGGTATCAAAGCTAGAAAAAATATTTTATATGTTTTGTGATCCCGTGTGTTTATTTATCTCTCCTGTGTTTGTTTTCTCTCGATGGATTCTCTAAGCTTTGACGATTTACATCGTTTGAATTTAAAGTTTACAAAAACGTATTAAAGTTTTAGAGAAAGAAAATTACGATTTAAAAAAAGGATTGAATATTTGCAAACGTTTCATATTCAGAGAGATATTTGTCGTGATCACTTTAGTTCCTTGTTTAAAAATTTTAATATATTAAAATTCGGTAAAAAGGAGAGTGATGACAGAGTCCTCGTTTAGAAAAAGAGTTAGAGGATTTAAAAAATTCTAAAGTTTTTGCCGTTGAGGAAAATAATTCGATTAATGATTTTGTGGCACTAGAAAAGGCTTTTAGGGATAAGTTTGCTCACATTGAGGGAGAGCGAGATAACCTTCTAGGGGTAATTGAAAATTAAAAAAAGGAGTTTAAAGAAGGAGTCCCGAAAGTTTGAGGAGTCTAATCGTTTGCTTTTTGAAGTTAAAAAATGATTTAAATGACTCGAGTAGTGATGGTAGCGGCTTATCTTGTTCTAGTGGTTCGATTGTAAAAGCCAAAATCATAGATTGTTTTAGAGAGTCAACCACATCCGAGGGTATTAGAAAAGGTCAACTTAAAGGTTCCGTTCCTCATCGTGTTTTCACACGTTCACATTGTGGTAGAAAAGGTCACCTTAGGAGTTTTTGTTTAGATCTTAGAAAAGACCCTAGGAAGATTAAACGTACTGTTTCATTGGTTCCCAAAACCCGTTTTGTTAGGTATACACCTGTTTAGGTTAGGAAATCCGTTTTGGAGATGCTAAATGCTTCGTTGGTTGATTCTCACATACATGCACATGATCCATCTCTTGCTATATCTTATGGTTAGTATCTTGCTTGTTTGTCATATACTAGTTTGCTTCATGATATATTCATTGCTAGTATTATGACATGTGTATCATTTTGTATTATAGTTTTTATTTATTTGAGCCATATTGAAAAATACAAAAAGATTTTGTTTTTTGAGAAAACTTTTGAAAACCCAAAAAGATTTTAATTTCATTTGAGTCAAAATATGAAAAGCCAAAAAAAAATGGTTTTTGTTTTTGAGTTTACATGTTTGATGTGGCATATTGGTGTGCTTTCCCCCCCATCGTTTCATTAACCATGTGGCTAGGACATTTGGTCATTATTATCGATGCTTATAATGATCTTAACCATTGTTTATATGGGGTTGTTTCGAAGTTGGTATGCATTTTGATTCGAATTTGTATATATGCCAACATTGCACACATGCACGAGTTTATATGGACATTTAACTACTCTTGCATATTTGAATTTGGTGAGGCGTTCTTATCTCAATCTTATCATCTATGCGTAAGTAGACTTAAGGAGAAGTGTGCATGCAAAAACCGTTTACCGTGAGGATTTGAATTGGTAAAAACGATGAGTGATTCACGGGAAAGGTCCGCGAGAGTTCAAAATTAACTCTTCGTGAAAGCCACCGTTTAAAAGAGCCCAAAAGAAAATGCAATATGATAAGAAAAGGGACAAATTAGTTTAGTTCATTCCAAAGAAAATATGATATTATTGAGGTAGTTTGGATGGTTTAAAAAATTTAACGAGTTTGCACAACTAATCTTATTGTTGAAACATTGCAATTTGACGCTATTTTTGTAGAATCATCAAAATTATGGATTTGTGTGCATGTAGTATGTTTAGTTCATTAAGCTCACACTTTGTTGTCATATGGATATGATAAAGTTTGATGATTTATAGCTATCAATTAGATCTTCTTGATCTTTTCAATGTGTTGGAATTGTGACTCATTTGTTGTAGTTTCACGCTTATACATTCCATATCCATGTTTAAGCACATCGGTACTATGTTTGCATGTAACTCACATTTTTAGTTTTTATGAGTTTTTGCGTTTTGTGTTAAAAGCTTACTGTTTTATCACTGTTTGCTTCTATTAGGCCCTTCCTGGAATTTTTTTTATGGAAAATTTTTCACTAGGCAATATTATATTATATTTTTTGAGAATCTGGAAAATTTTGGCAGGTTGCGAGAAGCCGTTCAAACGACATATCCATTTTGCGTGAACGACAACTGTACTTCATTCAAGCGACGTCCCTGACTCGTTCGAACGACAGGCTGAAGTTTGGCTTCTGATTGGTTTGCAGTCCACTGGCTTAAATTGGTATATTTTTGGTACTGCTAGAAGTGTTTCTGGACTAACTGGTTTATATGCATGTTTTATTGGTTCTAAATTGGATTTTTGCATATGAGTCCGTTTAGCACACCTGATTAGATTGCTATATTTTTTGTGTGATTCATTGGTTTACTAGCTACTGATTTGTCATTACTTGATCATATTCTCATGCTTGATAATTTTATTGGTTTATCTTTTCACCGGATTGTCTATTCGAGATAAAGAGGGGGGGAGATGTATGTGATATAGGGGGAGATTTGAGCATGTTTTGGTTTACATATGTTTGCAAATTGGTATCCCAAATTGGTATTACACATTGGTATTGTGGTGACAATTATATTCAACACAAATAAATGAGAAAAGTGCAATCACCAAGGAAAATAAAGAACATGAAATTCCAATCACACAACATATTATGTACGTGGTTCAGCAAGAATGCCTACGTCCGCGGTGGTGCAGTCAATATTATTTCTATATACTTTGGGGAGTGTTTACAGAGAGTACAGTGCACGCCTCTTGCCCTGGCTTAGGGTTTATTTTATACATGTTTATCTTCGGGGAGTGGGGGTGTTGGACTCCCCCACGTCCATTTTTCTCTCCTGGAATATCTCTATACGATATTCTAGGATAAGACTAAGTCATAAATGTATTTAGTTAAGGTGAGGGGTTCGGACTTTGGGCCGTTTTTATGAGGCTACTCGTCCGGGCCCATAATGGTAAATCCGGGTACCCACAATTGCCCCTAAAGTTGTTGGGCCACAATTTGGGCTCACCAAATTTAAATGATTTATCATAATGGCTCTTTTTGTAAATCGTGCAACTCTTCCCAAAGTTGAGAACTGATTTAGGTGGTAGTTGCTTCGTGTCTTGTGCGCGATGATTGGGAGCATTTAAAAGTTATTTCGAGCAGAGTTCCATAGTTGTCATTTCAAACTTCTTAGTGTTCCCTCATCTTCTACAAGCTTTAGCTGTTGTTCCCTCTTCTCCAGGTCTTCATTTTATTCGATTTCAATCTCCCTCGTCATCTGGGCTTGTGATCTTGCATCGTCCAAGTCAAACTCTCATCTCGTAAGTCCCCTTTGCTCTCTCTCTGTGCTTTCTCTGTTGAGTTTTCTTTGAATTTGCAATTTAGGGTTTACAATTGACAAAGATCGGTAATAGATCTGTGTCTGAGTTTAGGAAGTTTTATAATATTCCAGAGTGGGTAGAGATTGAGTGCACCTCTCTCCCTAAGAATGTTAGAGAGATAGAGGGCGCTCATTGGATTCATGTCCTGTTACTTTCCCAAGGGGGCTTAGTTTTCCTCCAAACAACTTATTTCTTTATTTCTTTGGTTATTTCAACATTGTCCCTGCACAGTGTTCGCCCAACGTCTGGAAGATAGTCAATGGTGTTCATAGGATAAATCAACTTTATGGCACTAAATTAGGGCTCGCTGAAGTTTGTTTTTGTTATTCCTTCTTCGAACGAGCTCTGGTCTTCTTTACCTCAAGGCCAGGAATCCTGACAGGGTATTGGTAGTAAATTTACCTGATTCCCATAAGGACTACTGAAAAGATGGCTTTCTTGCTAGGAATTGGAAGTTCTCCACCCAGACCGAGGGGGCGAGGTCTGATAGATTCACTATTCCCTTTTATGGGGAAGAGTACATAGGTAGTCTTTGCTCAGTTCTTTTGATCTCCTTGTTAATGTGTGACTTTTCTGACATTTTCCTATTTTATTTTCAGCGAGGACAAAGAACTTGGAACCTGCCCTTAGCGAGGTTCGAGCTACCGAGCTGATTAAAGCTTGGAATATTAGGGAATCTTTGGCTGACCGTGAACACCCTCGGTCAGCTGCTTTCCTGCTCGAGTACAAGAACATAGGGTCCAGTTTCATTACGAGGCCTGTGGACAGTATTCCTGACTTAGATATTTCTGAAGAAGCTGCTCTCGATCCAATTCATTTGGACGAGGAAGAGAGCAGTTCTGAGAGTGATATCAGAGGAAGTGCTGAAGGTGGTTCGGGTGAGGTGAGCTCTAGTAGTGACAGTTCCTTAAGCTCGGAAGAGGTTTCTAAGGCTCAAGAGTATTCACGTACATCCAGTAGTTCTAGAGAGGAAATGGTTCCCCTAGGAGAAACTTAATCCGTGATGATGATGATGAGGATGATGTGCTTCTTGCTCAGAGGTCGAAGAAGCAGAAATCCAGCAGTGGGGATGTTGCCACTGCCCACTGGTTCTTAGTCTTCTGCTCATGAGCAGGAGAAGAAGAGAAAAGAACAAGAGCAGTTAAGAGAGAGAGAGATAAAGAGAGAGATAGAGGAGGAGAGGAAGAAGATTTAAGAGAAAAAGAAGGTGGAGGAGAGGAAGAGGACAGAGAAGGAGAGGAAGAGAGATGAGGAGAAGAGAAGAGTGGGAGCGAGGATGAAGGTTGGGCAAGCTCTCGTGCCTGTGTCTGCATTACCAGAGGGGGACTCAGTTGCCATTTCTCCTCAACTAGCCCCTGCTCTTCTCGAGAGAGAAGTCCTTCCTGCTGATCGCCAAAGGGCAATGGGGACTGACCAGTTAGCCTTGCAAGAGAGTTAGAGGCTAGCCTTGGTAAGTCTTTTTCTCTTTTCTTATACTTGTAAAATCCTGTTTGTTTCTCCCTTATAATGCCTTCCTTTACTTGCAGTTCGTGACTGACTTTGCCGTGCTCTATCTCTCTCGCGACATGATGGTGAATAAGAATGGTGAGTTGGAGAAGCAGAATACTGATATGAAAGTGAAGATTACTGAGCTCGAGGCTAGCTTGAAGGCCGCTGATGCTGCTCGGACGTCTTTTGATCTGGCCCTTGTTAAAGACAATCGAGAGAAGGAGGCAGCGGTCAAATAACTGAACGAACTGCGACAGGCCTATGATTTGGTCTGCTCGAGCAAGATAGCGATAGTGGAGGAGAATAAGGTGCTGACGGAGAAGCTGAAGGAGAAGTAGTCCGAGGTAACCACCATTAAGGAAGATTCATATAAATTTGGGTGGGCTGCCGCATATGAAGATGCGGAGGTTCAGATAGGCTACATTAGCTGTCTGAATTTCAAGCAGGGCTGGAACAAGGCCCTCTTGGTTGTTGGGGTAGATGTTACTTCTACTCTGTTTGATGATCATGATATAGGCCCGAAGCCTATCGTAGATGAAGCTCCCGCCCCAGCCGTCGTAGGCGTTGACCCTGCTTCCCAGCCAGTTCCTGTTGATGCCCTTCCTGCTCGGGCGATAGAAGCTGTCCCTTCTGAGGGAGATGCTCCTACTGGCACTGATAAGGGGAAGCAGTCATCTTCTTCTTAACAAATCGAGGTCACTAGCTAATCTACTCTTAGGGTTGCTTTTGTATTTTTATTTGTAATGTTCCTTTCTAATTCTCAATGTACTCTGATCCTTTATGTATGAATGAAATGAAAAGACTTTTTCCCTCAGTGTACTGATTCATTTTATCCTTTACTGCTCTTTTATGGCCTGTAGTTGATTGATGTAGATGAATATATACCAACCACTTCTCAATTGGGATGAATTCTTGGTCCTGATGTGAGTCCTCAAGTTCGTCATACCTTCGTAAGAATTTGCAAATTACTGCGATTGAGGAATAAGCATTTCATAAAGAAGACGAAGATCATTGTTAAATTGAAAGACATGCTTCAGGAGATGGAAGAAGTTAGATCTTCTGTTCAAGAGGAAGTGAATACTCTGAGAGCAAGACTCCTCGATGCTACTGAGATTAACCAAGTCGGAGAAGTTCTGCAACGGGAAAATGAGTCCTTGAGGAGGGAAATGTTACGCCTTAGGGAGAATGCACCGAGCACTGCGCCTTGCATTTTAAGGGGTTCCTCCTCATCATGAGCTGGTACAGGACCAAACGATGTTCCTTCGGTGCTATGAGGTTCTATCCCATCGACTGTTCCGTGAGCTGGTACAAACATAAGAAATCCAGCTAGGGAAATGGAGGAGCTACGTGAAGATGTTCATCGAGCATACGTGATTACTGTTGGGATTCAAAGGGATGTCACATGGCTAAGGCATCTGTTTAAGAGAGGACCTCGGTGAGTATGGGCTATTGGTTATGACTAAAGTTGGGTAGATGCTCCGACGAGGCTGACAGAATTTGAAGAGCTCGCCTTTATCAGGGGATGGTTGAGTGCCCTATGGGAGATGCAAGTTCCAAGGAACTCAATACTCTGGTATCGTCACGAGATCTCTCCTTCCACTTTAAGTACTAACCCCTTCATGAGGGATGATCAGTGGATCCCTATCAATGCCATCCCTCGGCAGCTGTTGGAGTCAGATGCGAATGAGGTCGAGGAGGAATTAGCTCCTCATCTGGATGATGGTCGAAGAGCACAAGTGGCTGATTATCTTATTCAGAGGCCTCAGCCTCATTAAGATTTTACCAGTTGTAACTCTGTATACATACATAATGAAGTAATGTAATATTGATGTTTTGGGTGATCTCACCGATTAAAAATGGGTTGTACGTTCTTGTTGTAAATATGATGAAGTAATATAAAATTTATATTTTGGGCGAACTCACCGACTAAACAAATGTTCTATATTTTTTACATCATTTATTCTTCGCTTAATAATCTTGGTCCTCTCGTGGCCGACTAGATTGGTAAGTTCGCATTGTTGAGTTAGTGTCCCTCCAGTCTAGTATGCTTATGAGATACCATTCTGCCTTACTTTACCTTTTAGGTCGTGTCGTCACACTCCTTTAGGCCTAAGTGTAGCAATTGGCGAGGACACACCTGGTGTTGGATGCTCCATCCGATCAGGATTTTGTTAACCAAACATTTTTTGGCGACCAATTTGACTTGGCCAAATTACCTAAGGATCTCCTGTAGGGCTTCATATATTTCCAGGGGCAATGCTAAGAGGTTGTTCGTGCTTTATAATAAAAACCAATGGAGGGTATTTTCCCTGCTATCATGTACTGAGTAGTGTGCCTATCACTTGGAAAGGGTGTGCAAGTTATAAAGTTCATATATTAGTTAACTGACACCTCACAGAATGCAACTACCAAATAACTTTTATTAATCACAAGTAAATGAGCTGCCAGTTTCATAAATCTGGTAAAAGACAAAAGAAAAAACTAGAAATATAATTTCTTAAGAATGGCTGCATTCCATGCTCGGGGTATCTCTCTTCCCTCCAGCGTTTCTAAGTGATAGGCTCCTTGCAGATCATCTCTTGTTATCTTGAATGGTCCTTCCCAGTTTGTCCCCAACTTTCCATCTGATGGGTTTACTGCGTTTCTAAGGACTTTCCTTAGGACATAGTCTCCAAATCGGAATGTCCTTGGATTGACCTTTCTGTTATAGTGTTTTGTGAGCTGTTGCTGATAGCTCGCTAATTTCACTAAGGCAAGTTCTCTGCGTTCGTCGGCTAGGTCGTATTCAGCAAGCAATGCTGCATCATTATGGCCCTGGTCGATAAGGGTGGACCTCATAGTTGGTAGGCCTACTTCCAATAAGATGACCGCTTCCATTCCATATGTTAGTGCGAATGGGGTTTCCCCCGTTGCCCAACATGGGGTAGTGCGGTAAGCCCACAGAATATGCAGTAGTTCGTTCATCCATGCGCCTTTGGCTCGCTCTAATCGTTTCTTTAACCCATCGATCATCATTTTGTTGGAAGCTTCGGCTTGATCGTTGCTCTGAGGATACACGACCGAGCTAAAATAGTGCCTGATCCCGTGTTCATTGCAGAAGTTCTGGAAAGGACCACTCTCGAACCGTGTTTCTTTGTCAGTGATGATGGTTCTGGGGATTCCAAAATGGGTAATTATATTTTTCCATATGAATCTCATCATATCTGCATCTCGGATGTTTGCCAGTGGTTCTGCCTCGATCCACTTAGTGAAGTAATCAGTTGCGACCAACAGATACTTGCGATTACCGGCGGTAATAGGAAGTGGTCCTACGATGTCCATTCCCCATTGGGCGAAAGGCCAGGGGCTGGTGAGTGATCTTAGGTCGCTGGCAGGTTGGTGAACCATAGGAGCATGTAGTTGACATTTTTCGCATTTGCGAGCGCACACTGCCGAATTTTTTTGCATATATGGCCACCAGTAGCCTTCCTTCATAGCTCGAAAGGCTAGTGATCTTCCTCCAATATGGCTTCCATAGATTCCTTCGTGAAGCTCGTGTAGAATTTTCTCGACATCCCTCGGGTGAACACATTGTAGGTAAGGTACGGAGAACGATCTCTTATACAGCTTACCCTCAAGAGATAAGGGAAAGCGAGAAACTTTGACTCTTATCTGATGAGAGGTTTTCCTATCACTTGGAAGTACACCATCCTTCAAATATTCCCTTAAAGGATCCATCCAACTGGGTGCTGACTCAATCTGGAGCACATTCTCCAGGCCTGGAAACTCGTCGCTCTGGTTGATGCTCGGATGAGCGAGGAAGTTGATGGGGATCGTTCTTTTCAAGTCGGAATTGATTCTCGAACTCAGGGCTGCCTGGGCGTCAGCATGACTGTTCTTTCCTCTGGGAAATTATCGGACACTGATTTCCTCGAAGTTGTCCATTAGCCTCTTTACCAAGTCGAGGTAGGCTATCATTCTCTCATCTTTTGTGTTGTAGTCCCCACTTATCTGATTGGAGACTAACTGTGAGTCACCGAACACCTGTAACTGCTTCGCCCCTAAAGTGTGTGACTTCTGGAGACCGGCTATCAAAGCCTCATACTCTGCCTCATTTTTGGAGGCTTCAAATCCAAGCTCGATTCCCTGTTCGAGGATTGTATCTTTTGGAGTAACAAGCATAATGCCCACTCCTGCCCCCTTTGAGTTGGAGGTTCCATCAATAAATAACTGCCAAACTCCCTCTGTTGTGTGGTTTTATCTTTGATTCATGGGTTGAAGTTGGTCTAGAGGATGATTGCCTGTGAATTCAGCTATGAAATCAGCCAGGACTTGTCCCTTGATTGCATTCCTTAGTTGAAATTGGATGTCAAATCGTTCGAGCTCGACCGACCATTTAGTCAGTCTGCCCGATAAATCCGCTTTCCTTAGGATTGTTTTAAGGGGGTGCGATGTAAGGACAATGATGGTGTGAGCTTCAAAGTAATGCTTTAACTTCCTTGAAGCTATTACAAGTGCAAAGGTGAGCTTTTCTAGTGGTAGGTACCACTGTTCAGCCTCTAATAAGGTATTGCTCACGTAATAAACGGGGTGCTGGATTCCTGCTTTCTCGCACACCAGTGAAGAAGTCACGACGTGGTTGGAAATGATGAGGTTTAATTACAAGGAATCTCTTTCTTGAGGTATGACGAGCAGGGGTGGTAAGGTAAGGTAATCCTTAAGCTCGTTCAATGCTTGAGAGAAATCTTGATTCCATTATACTGTCTTGTTTCCCTTCAGGAGCTGGAAGTATGGTTTGCATTTCTCGGAGGCCTTTGAGATGAAACGGTTCAAGGCAGCGAGCATGCTGGGGAGCTTCTGTACGTCCCGTATTGTGCGAGGGGGCTGTACCCTGTTGAATGCGTCGATCTGGTCCGGGTTAGTCTCGATGCCTCTCTTACTGACCAAGTACCCAAGAAATTTTCGTGACTGGACACCGAAAGAACACTTTCTCACGTTGAGCTTCATTCGATATTTCCTGAGGATTTCCAAGGTTCTTGATAGGTCTGACAGGTGGTTTTCCTTATTCCTTCTCTTGATGAGCATATCGTCGATGTAGACCTCCATGGTGTCTCCCATTTGGTCTTTGCACATATTGGTGACCAGCCGCTGGTAGGTTGCCCCTGCATTTTTAAGCCCGAAGGGCATGACTTTGTAACAGTATAATTCGACGGTGGTGATGAATGCTGTCTTGTCCTAGTCTGGTGCATACAGAGGGATCTGATGATACCCCGAATATGCGTCCAAAAAGCTCATTCTTTCGTGAGCTACTGTGGTGTCCACCAATTAGTCGATTTTTGGGAGAGGGAAACTGTCCTTAGGGAAAGCCCTGTTGAGGTCAGTGAAGTCAATGCAGACTCTCCATTTCCCGTTATTCTTAAGAACTACTATTGGGTTGGATAACCATTTAGGGAATTGAACCTCCCGTATGGATCCTGCATCTAGTAATGTTTCAACTTCTTTTTCTACGGCTTTTGCCTTCTCGGGTGCAGTTCGCCGTGCCTTCTGTGTGATAGGTTTGAAAGTGGGGTCGACCTGCAACCAATGACAAACCACACTAGAATCAATTCCAGGCAGCTCGTATGGTTCCCATGCAAAAATATCTACGTTGCTTCTCATCAAAATCATCAATTCCTTCTTTTCCTGATCTGTGAGAGAAGCTCCAATCAAGAATACCCTGTCCTTCTTGCTACCACCAACTATAACTTCCTCTAGGTTTTCCACGACCCGCTCAGAGGGGAGGAGCCTGGTCTCCTCCACTTCGGGTCTTCCGTACCTTAATTGCTATTTTAAAGGTATCAGACCTTCTTATTCCTCGACCTTATCATTGGGCTTCTCAGCCTTCTTCTCTAGTCTAGGGTAGATGGCCGCTATGAAGCACCTTCTTGCCATCGGTTGATCGCTATGGATCTCCGTTACTCCTCGCTCGGTCCCATATTTGAGTTTCTGATGGTAGGTCGAGGGGACTGCCTTCATCGCATGTAGCCATCCTCTGCCAAGGATAGCTTGGTATGGCGAGTCAATGTCGACTACCAGAAACTCAATCATCTTGGAGATACTTCCTTCCCATACCTGTAGCATAATCTTTCCCAATGGGATAGTCACCTTTCCAGGGAAGCCAACTAGAGGGACAGTGGCTTCCTTCAGGTCGACGACGCTTAACTTCAATTTTCTAAATAGGTCGAGATACATTACCTCGGATGAGCTGCCTTGGTCGACAAGCAACTTGTCGACGTCATAGTTAGCTATCCTGAGCATAATGATCAAGGCGTCATGATGTGGGGTTCTCACTCCCACCAGATCCTCATTTGTGAACACAATATGTTTGCTATAGTCGACGTCATCTGCTCGTCGACACATTCCTGATTGTGTCTTTGCTGGATCGATCTGAAAAGCTTGCATTACTGCTGTAAGCTTTTTTACTTCCATCCGAGATGAATTCCCCTGAATCTGCTTCATGTCAGATGCCCCATGAATTATCGCGAATTCATAGCCAGCATCATCTTCGAGTACATTGTCAGGTCTTGTTTCTCCATTGACAACAACTTTCTTTGCCTTCTTCTCCACATACTCGTTCAGGTGCCCAGATTGGGCCAGTTCTTTGAGGTGAGACTTAAGAGCTTTGCAATGCTCAGTCTTATGTCCTCCCTCTTTGTGAAAAGCGCATCTCAGCGCGTTATTTCTCTTTGAGGGATCTTCTCCCATCTTCTTGGGCCACTTAATAAATGGCTCATCTTTAATCTTCACCAGAATCTTGTAAATTGGTTCTTTGAAGATAGTGTTGACTGCCTAAAATTCTTTTGAAATATTATTCCTA
This sequence comes from Sambucus nigra, assembly GCA_949130495.1. Lineage (NCBI taxonomy): Eukaryota > Viridiplantae > Streptophyta > Magnoliopsida > Dipsacales > Adoxaceae > Sambucus > Sambucus nigra. The sequence continues at coordinate 155,776,258 of OX422218.1, forward strand.
CCTCCGTTCTTGGAGCCATTCTTGCCCCCATTCTTGCCTCCTTTCTTCTGGTTCTCAGCTTTGTAGTTGCCCTTGGTAGCGAGCTTAATTCGACCATTTTCCCTGTGCTGAAGCGGGTCACATCCTCCACTTTGGCATACTTCTCGATGCGAGCCATCAGGTTGTCGATGGTCGTGGCCTCTTTCTTCGTCAGGGATTGGTGCAGAAGGCAAGAGCTTGGCAACCCAATTTTGAAAGAGGCCACTGCTACCTGCTCCGAGCAGTCCTCGACCTCATTGAACAACTCCCAGTACCTCTTCGCGTAGTCTCGGAGGCTCTCTTGAGGCGTCTTTTTCATTATTAGTAAAGCATCCATCCTTTTGGGATGGGAGCTACTAGTAATGAAGCGGGCCCTAAAGAGCTCGGCCAGGGACTCAAGGCTCCTGATAGACCTGTGAGGGAGCCTATCGAACCATTTTTGTGCCACATCATGCAGGCTCGAGGGAAAAATCCTGCACATCAGTGCATCCCGGTGGTTCCAGAGAGTTATGACTCCCTGTACTGCCTAACGTGATCAATGGGGTCAGTTTTTCTGTCATAAATCTTGAATCTTGGAATAGAAAATTTCTTAGGGGCTTACTTTTCTTCTATCTCCCTTGAGAAAGGGGATTTCATCTGGGTCTTGGGAGCTCGTCTAGCAAGCTCCCTAGTCGATCTTGCGCCACGGTGTGCTGCGTGTTGGTCCATATCCCTCCGGACCAAATTTCATATGTTCTCATCGCTGCGAGCTGGGCTCCTGTAATGGCGAGTCAGTCGCTAGTGCTCGAGAGAGTCATCGCTTGACTCTTGCTTCTCACTCTTTTGGGATCCACGCCTTGGGCTCCTTCCTCGGCTGTGAGACTTGCTCGCCTAAGGGCTAGGAGTGCGGTATGGACATCGCCTAGTGCTGCGATGGAGCTCTTTCTCCATCTTTCTAATTTCCTTTTGAGGTGAGCATTCTCAGCCTCTTGCTTGCGAGCGGACTCCCTTTGCTCTTGGAGCCTTGCCTCATAGGCATCAATCAGTCAGGAGATTTGTGTGGACCTCGCTGGTCCTTGGCTTTCCTCTGAGTCTGGCCTCTCTGGGCGAGCCCTCTGATCTGAACGCCAAACTTCAGATCTGATCCTGCGAGGAGCAGGTTGTTCTTGGATATCTCTTGCCAGAGGAGCATTACTGCTGTGAACAGACATTTCAAACTTCTTTATTGGTGGGGGCTTTCTCAGGGAAGAAAAACGTTCCCACAGACAGTGCCAATTGTGGTGCCAATTATATTCAACACAAATAAATGAGAAAAGCGCAATCACCAAGGAAAATAAAGAACATGAAATGCCAATCACACAACATAGTATGTACGTAGTTCAGCAAGAATGTCTACGTCCACAGTGGTGCAGTCAGTATTATTTCTATATACTCCGGGGAGTGTTTACAGAGAATACAATGTGTGCCTCTAGCCCCAGGCTTAGGGTTTATTTTATACATGTTTATCTTCAGGGAGTGGGGGTGTTGGACTCCCCCACGTCCATTTTTCTCTCCTGGAATATCTCTATACGAGATTCTAGGAGAAGACTAAGTCATAAATGTATTTAGTTAAGGTGAGGGGTTCGAACTTTGGGCCATTTTTATTAGGCTACTCGTCCGGGCCCATAATGGTAAATCTGGGTACCCATAGGTATCATTTTACTGCTCAAATTGTTGAACAAATGATTTTTTAGAGATTATTCATACTGGTATCTATTATTGTTTGGTATCATTTGGATAAAAATATTGGTTTCATTTGTTCCTCCATACTTCACTTTGTTATTTGTTTGTCTGTTTCATGTGTGTAGGTATGCTTCAGCGATTCAAGATTTTAAATCTACATCACATTCAGACAGTTTATGCTCGCCGATGCTACATATACTAGTCCGTGTCCTGTATTTTTGATTTTGAGTTTATGGGATGGGATTTAGGCGTCATACGACTTGACGACCTGGCTTAGGCATTTCACTTGTTTAGTTTTGTCCCGGAATAGTCAAAGGGGGAGATTTGTAAGGACATAAATTTCTAATTGAGTCCCTGTATTGTTTTGACTTAATTCCGTGAACAAAACTGTGTTTGTAATATGTCATTGGGAGATTTTTATTTTGTCACGATCCCACTTGGTCTATGAAGTATTGAAGAAAATTGAAGACGTTGCGGTAAAACTTCAAAGAATTAATCATGCCAAAGTTTAATTGGTGCAAGTTTAATCGTCTTCAAAGTTAATTGCATTCTGAGATCACTCAGGTATGAATGCGTATAATTAATGGTGCTCGGAATTATTTTTATAAAAGATAAGGATGTATTTTTATAAAGAAAAATGTTTTAAAATGTTTTTAAAAGTGTTTTAAGTGTTTACACTACGTTTTATTCTGATATACTCGAAATAGAGTTTGACTAATTGGGATATTCTTTGCAAAAGACGTTTTGAACTAAAAGTCAAAGAAAAGTCAAACCACGTCAGCTCGTTCAAACGACATAAGGATCACGTTCAAACGAGATGCCTATGTCGCGCGAACGACGTGGCATTGTCGTTCGAACGACACATTTTTCGAGGCAGCGTTTAAATCTTATTTAAAGCGTGTTTCTATAAGAGTTTCATAAGTGTGCAATGGGAAAAATAATATACCATCCAGTACGTTATTTGCACATGTTTTCTAAGGTTTACAAGGGATAAACACATCCATAGAGTTTTGCAAAGATCCGAGTTATCATACTTATATGTTTAAGTGATCTTGCGGACCCAAAGAAGTTTGTTCTATCATTGAACATAAGGGTTTTGCGGTGAAGAAAAGAGAAGGACATCTTGTTCGACATCGTAGACGAATAAAAGCCAATCGGTGGACACCGAGACATATGTGGATGCGTGTGTTGTGGGCACTGTGAGAGGAGTGGTTGAAGATCAGAAGAGCGTCAAGACCCATGGGATCGTGTCATTGAGTAAGGCTACTCTGTCTTTGTAAAACCAATATTTATAGTGATTGTCTGGCTTGGGCCGTCCGAGGTTGTTTTCCCGTTTTGGGTTTTTCCTCATACATCCGGCTTTGTGAGTATTCTTTACTTTACTTTACTTGCTTTAATCACTAGATGCATGTTTAGAATTAATCAAGATAAAATTGGTTTAAAGTAAGAATTGGGTTTTCATAACTTGGTTTGATGCATAATTAAAAGTTGGATAATTTTTGGAGAAAATTGGTTTTGTTTAAAAGACATATGTTGGGCACTTTTCAAATTGGTATTAGAGCTAGAAAACATATTTTATTTGTTTTGTGATCCCGTGTGTTTGTTTATCTCTCCTTTGTTTGTTTTCTGTCGATGGATTCTCTAAGCATTGACGATTTACATCGTTTGAATTTAAAGTTTGCAAAACATATTGAAGTTTTGGAGAAAGAAAACTATGGTTTCAAAAATAGGATTGAATATTTGCAAACGTTTCAAATTCAAAGAGATATTTATCATGAGCACTTTAGTTCCTTGTTTAAAAAATTTAATATATAAAAACTGGGAAAAAAGGAGAGTAATGACAGAGTCCCCGTTTTAGAAAAGGAGTTAGAGGTTTTTCAAAAATTCTAAAGTTTGTGCCGTTGAGGAAAATAATTCGATTTATTATTTTGTGGCACGATAAAAGGCTTTTAGGGATAAGTTTGCTCACAATGAGGGGGAGAGAGATAACCTTCTAGGGTTAATTGAAATTTAAAGAAGGAGTCCCGAAAGTTTGAGGAGTTTAATAGTTTGCTTGAGTCGAAAGTTTTGAAATTAAAAAATGATTTAAATGACTCGAGTAGTGATGGTAGTGGCTTATCTTGTTCTAGTGGTTCGATTGTAAAAGCGAAAACCATAGTTTTTTTTAAAGAGTCAACCACATCCTAGGGTATTAGAAAAGGTCAACCTAAAGGTTCCGTTCCTCGTCGTGTTTTCACATGTTCACATTGTGGTAGGAAAGGTCACCTTAGGAGTTTTTGTATTGATCTTAGAAAAGACCCTAGGAAGATTAAACGTACTTTTCCATTGGTTCCCAAAATTCGTTTTGTTAGGTATACACATGTTTGGGTTTGGAAATCCATTTTGGAGATGCTAAATGCTTCGTTTGTTGATTCTCAAATGCATGCACATGATTCATCTCTTGCTATTTCTTATGGTTAGTAGCTTGCATGTTTGTCATATGCTAGTTTGCTTCATGATATATTCATTGCTAGTATTATGACATGTGCATCATTTTGTATTATAGTTTTTATTTGTTTGAGTCCTATTGAAAAATACAAAAAGATTTTGTTTTATGATAAAACTTTTGAAAACCCAAAAAGATTTTTCTTTTATTTGAGTCAAAATATGAATAGCCAAAAATATTTTCGGTTTTTTTTTTGAGTTTACATGTTTGATGTGGCATATTAGTTTGCTTGGCCCCCCCCATCATTTCATTATCCATGCGGCTAGGATATTTGGTCATTATTATCGATGCTTAGAATGATCTTAACCATTGTTTATATGGGGTTGTTTCGGAGTTGATATGCATTTTGATTCGACTTTGTATATATGCTAACATTGCACACATGCACGAGTTTATGTGGACATATAACTTCTCTTGCATATTTGAATTTGGTGAGGTGTTCTTATCTCAATCTTGTCATCTATCCGTAAGTAGACTTAACGAGAAGTGTGCATGTAAAAACCGTTTACCGTGAGGATTTGAATTGGTAAAAATGATGAGTTATTCACGGAAAAGGGCTGCGAGAGTTCAAAATAAACTCGTCGTGAAAGCCACCGTTTAAAAGAGCCGAAAAGAAAATGAAATATGATAAGAAAATGGACAAATTAGTTTATTTCATTCCAAAGAACATATGATATTATTGAGGGAGTTTGGATGGCTTAAAAAATTTAACGGGTTTGCACAACTAATCCTAATGTTGAAACATTGCAATTTGACGCTATTTTTTTGTAGAATCGTCAAAATTCTGGATTTGTGTGCATGTAGTATGTTTAGTTCATTAAGCTCACACTTTTATGGCTATGATAAATTTGATGATTTATATTAGAGCTTCTTGATCTTTTCAATGTGTTGGAATTGTGACTCATTTGTTGTAGTTTCACGCTTATACATTCCATTTCCATGTTTAAACACATCGGTACTATGTTTGCATGTAACTCACATTTTTAGTTTTTTTGAGTTTTTGCATTTTGTGTTTAAAGTCTACTGTTTTAACACTGTTTTGCTTCTGTCAGGCCCTTCCTGGAATTTTTTTGTGGAAATTTTTTCACTAGGCAATATTATATTATATTTCTGGGAATCTGGAAAATTTTGGCAGGTCACGAGAAGTCGTTCAAACAACATATCCATGTCGCACGAAGGACAACTGTACTTCGTTTGAGCGACATCCTCAACTCATTTGGGCTACGTCCCTGGCTCATTCGAACGACAGGCTGAAGTTTGGCTTCTGATTGGTTTGCAATCCACTGGCTTGAATTCGTATATTTTTGGTACTGCTAGAAGTGTTTTTGGACTAACTGGTTTATATGAAGGTTTTATTGGTTCTAAATTGGATTTTTGCATATGAGTCCGTTCATCACACCTGATTAGATTGCTATATTTTTTTGTGTGATTCATTGGTTTAATAGTTACTGATTTGTCATTACTTGATCATATTTAACTGGTTGTTTCATGATTATCTAGCAATTTCAAATTGATTCACATTGGTATATTCTCATGCTAGATAATTTTATTGGTTTATATTTTCACCGAATTGTCTATTCGATACAAAAAGGGGGAGAGATGTATGTGATGCCGGGGAATATTTGAGCATGTTTTGGTTTACATATGTTTGCAAATTGGTATCTCAAATTGGTATTACACATAGGTATCATTTTGCTGCTCAAATTGTTCAACAAATAATTTTTCAGAGATTATTCATTTTGGTATCTATTATTGTTTGGTATCATTTGGATAAAAATATTGGTTTCATTTGTTCCTCCATACTTCACTTTGGTATTTGTTTGTCTGTTTCATGTGTGTATGTATGCTTCAGCGATTCAAGATTACAAGTCTACAACACATTCAGACATTTTATGCTCCCCGGTGCTACATATACTAGTTCGTGTCCTGTATTTTATTCTGATATACTCGAAATAGAGTTTGACTAATTTGGATCTCCTTTGCAAGAGACGTTTTGAACTAAAAGTCAAAGAAATGTCCAACCATGTCAGCTCGTTCAAACGACATAAGGATCTCGTTTGAACGAGATGCCTATGTCGCGCGAACGATGTGGCATTGTCGTTCGAATGACACATTTTTTGAGGAAGTATTTAAATCTTATTTAAAGCGTGTTTCTATCAGTGTTTCATAACTGTGCAACTGGAAAAACAGTATACCATCCAGTACGTTATTTGCACATGCTTTATAAGGTTTACAAGGCATAAACACATCCTTAAAGTTTTCAAAGATCCGAGTTGTCATACTTATGTGATTAAGTGATCTTGTGGTACCAAAGAAGTTTGTTCTATCATTGAACATAAGGATTTTGTGGTGAAGAAAAGAGAAGGACTTATTGTTCGACATCGTAGACGAATCAAAGCCAATTGGTGGACACCGAGACATACACGGACGCGTGTGTTGTGGATTGGTATCGTGGAAGAAGGACTTTTTACGTGGGAACTGTGAGATGAGTGGTTGAAGATCAGAAGAGCTTCAAGACCCATGGGGATCGAGTCATTGAGTAAGGCTAATTTGTCTTTGTAAAATAAATATTCATAGTGATTGTCTGGCTTGGGCCGTCCGAGGTTGTTTTCCCGGTTGGGTTTTTTCCTCGTTCATCCGGCATTGTGAGTATTCTTTACTTTACTTTACTTGCTTTAATCACTAGATGCAAGTTTAGGATTAATCAAGATAAAATTGGTTTAAAGTAAGAATTGGGTTTTCATAACTTGGTTTGGTGCATAATTGAAAGTCGGATAATTTTCGGAGAAAATTGGTTTTGTTTAAAACACACATATTGGGCGCTTTTCATTACTAGATTTATATGTGGATTTAGAATTATTTTTCAGAATTAGATCTCTAGGTTTGAATTTAGTTCTAAAGTCCCAAATTTCCAATTCATGCATGCCATAATCATCAAGGGGATTTTACTCAATTCTTAAAGTATAAACAATTCTAACCTCAAGTTGTAGAGTATAACCCAAAGTTCATGTCAAATTGAACTAAATTCCATTTATGAATAATAACCTAAATTTTATTAATAAGTTTCAATCCGAAACTTGTTGTTTAATTATCTAAATCAAGTGTTCTATATTTAGATTTAGAATCAAATGAATAACTATATTTTAATAACAAAAGAAATTATATTAACATACTAAATAAACTTGCCTTGGTTGTAAAGATGAATTCTGAATTCCATTTCCCCCAATTCTCTCCTTCTTCAATGTCCAATTGCCCCATTTTCCCCTCTCCAGGCAGCCTCCTACTTATCTCTCTTAGGTTTCCTTCTCAAGTGTTAAAATGGTCTAACTTAAATCTAATCTTCCTTTTTATATTGTTAACTACGAAATTGGATTTGTTCCCCAAATGAACCTTAACTAAAAAATTCAAAACTCATCCAAATATTCCAAAATATAGCCCAAGCTCTATACTAACCCTATAGGGATTTAAATCGATTATTTTATGTCCTAACCAATATTCTATATGTCTCAAACATCAACTCAAAGTATCGAACCAAAATTTTATTATCCTAATTTGTACCAGTCCAAAAAATCTTTACTCATCATTAAATTATTTATCAAATAATTACTAATTCATTACTGTGTATTAAGTTATATTTTAATTTTAACTAAAATACAAATATTAAAATATAAATAGTGACATCACATGTCACTTCAGGCACATGTAATCATAAATATTCAATTTCACTATTCAATTAATGCATTAAAATTATAAAATATTACTTTCTCGCCTCTATAACAAGGAATTTCATCCTCAAAACTTGAATTCATTAAAATTCTACTCAAAATTTTAGGAATATCTCCCCCATAGTGTCCTCATACTCTATACATAATGACTTAATAGCCACAAAGATCTCTCGTCATAAACCGCACTGACATAATCGTCAACCAACCAATCCAACTATTGGAATCATAACTTCTCCCACAAGAACTTCCTCCGTTGTGCACCCATATTAACTTCATGTCAGCACTGGCCCTAATAAGGTGTGATAAAATGATATCGTCCTCATCCTATCTACTAGTATGGGAGAGGATCCATACCTCAGAATGCCAATTTCCCTTTTGAATCCGAATTCACAATCTCCATCCATAAGGAGGACTTCAATAGTATGTAATCTACCTTTTTATACCCCCAACACGTATTCTCGTTTGTTATAAAATCTCTTTTTTGTATTTAGACCATGTTCATACACTCAATTATGAATATCACTCTTCCTGAGGTGCCCCGAGTACATTCCCACATAATAACTTATTAACTCTTATTTTTTAGTCAACTTGGTATATCTAACTCAAATGACCATATATAATTTCGTGCCCCCTTGGGAACCTAGGAGCCCTATCAAAAATCACTAGGTGTACTCTCCTAATTTTACACTGGGATATCGAACCACCCAATTCTTGGAATGTCTCTGGTGATCTACCTTTTCTACTGAAAGGAGACCCTTATCGACACAAGTATACCCATAGCTACTTCACCGCTCCAATCACACAAATTTCCCCATTTACTGTACACCCACTTACTTATGTAGTGTAGAGTAATCTCTGAAACATTCGCCTTGGACAAAACTACTTTTCCTACCTTGGGATCTTTAGATAGAAAAAATTATCTTGGAACTGTACCCTTTTACATTCACTAACGTTAAATTAGACTCTTCCCAGTTACGACCTCCATACATTCCCTCATTAAAGTTCCAAACTTGAGCCCGAACCGTCCTTGACCTAAAAATTAGTTGTAATGGCCACTACTACTATAATTCCTTACACTTCATTAATATGTCATCATTAAAACCAACGACGAACTCTTCACAACAAGACACTTATCTTCAAATTGATCCAACAAGTCATTGACACGCGATAATGAGCATTTGTTGCACATCATGACCTTGGCAACTCCCTTTGGGGTTATAGATACATATTCGTAGCATATCTTTTAAAAGGATAAATATTACTGCTTTTAACTCTAAATCTTGAGTGGGGTAATTGTACTTATGAGGCTTAATCTTACGAGAAACATAAGATATAGGCCTCTCCTCTTGCATCAATACGCCTCCTAGTTCTAGGAGTAATGCTTATATGTGTGTGTGTGTATATATATATATATATATATATATATATATATATATATATATATATATAAAGTACTCCATGACACCACATGGTAATGTAGTGATAAGCACGGTGGTGAGCTTTTCCTTGAGATCTTCAAATGTTCTTTGGCAATCTATGCTCCAAATAAATAGTACCCATTTTTGGTTGAGGTGAGTCAGTGTCTTGTCCATCTACGAGAACCCCTGAATGAACCTCATGTACTACTCCTCCAATCCTAAGAAACTCCTAATATCCATAGGTGTTATGGGTTGTACCCATTCTACAGCTGCAGATACCTTATTAGGATTCACAGAAGTTTTAACCTCAGGTACGACATGATCTAGTTGTACTCCTCGAAACCAAAAATCACACTTAGAGAGCTTAGAGTACAACTTATATTCCCACACTATTTGTAAAATCAATCACAAATTGCTTTGCATGTGCCTCCTTCGATCGATCACATACTAGGATGTTGTTAATAAATACGTTGACGAAATGATTTAAATATGGTCAAAACACTCGAGTCATCAAGCCTATGAACATTGCTGGCGCATTGGTCAACCTAAACGGTAGGTCCCAAAACTCTTATAATCCATATCACATTAGAAAACCTGTCTTCAGAATGTCTTCCTCCCGAATACATGACTGGTGATGCCCTAAGTACAAGTATATCTTGAAAAAAAATAACACACTCCTCTCCTCAACTGGTCAGATAAGTTATCGAAACGCGACAATAGATACTTATTTAGTATCATGACCTTGTTTAGCTCCCGATGTCTCCCATATAATTGGAGCGAATTTTCCTTCTTTTTCACAAACAAAACTAGGCTCAGCACAACGATATGATCCTTCGAATGAACCCTTAGCTCCAATATGCTGAACCTGCTCACTCGGATCCTGCATTTTTAGTAAATTATCTAGTACGCTACCCTCACATTGGGCCTGGTACCCTGTGCAAAATCTATACAAAATTCAATATCTTTCTACTATTGGTAATCATGTTACCTCATCAAGTATGTTCATAATCTCCTGGACAATAAGTATCGAGTCTAACGATAAGGTGACTTCCTTAGATGAAATCGCATTTATGTAATATCACTATTCTAAAAAGCCTCCCTAGGCTCTGCTTAGGCACGCCCAGGATTGAGGCTTGGGACAAATGCCCCGCCTTACTCTTTTTACGCCTTATTCTTGGTAAAACCCTTAACGCGCACTTTTTTCTAAAAACAACAACGCTTTAGTGAAACGATATCGCCTTTTAAAGAATTTTTTTACAAACCGGACCATTATCTCATCCAAAATAATCAAATAGTATTTTAATTTGCATATGTTCAAACATATTTTTATGATATGTACAATTTTAGTATTTTAATATCCTTGTTATGGTTAAAAAGTATTAAAATATATTAAGAAGGCCTAAATGCCTTTTCACATTTTTTACGCTTAAGGCCCGCCTAGTCTTCTAAGGCTTAAGGCTTGTCCTTCATGCCTCGATCACGCCCCGCATTTTTTAGAACCTTGTGTAATATAAATATGTGCTAGACCCTCCCTCAGGCCCGTTCATAATTATAAGAAACATCCCATGTCTGATAACAAAAATCGTGGAAACCTACCCCTGATAGTTGATATAATCACAATATGTATAACTACCACTTTATGTTAGCTAATACGAATCATAAGACCACATGTCTAAATCAACAAAGTGGCTGAACATTCAAGCCGACTAACAAACTATCATATCTCTACAGTCACTACGTAAAGCGGCCCCAAACCACTAGGGTATCCAAATAGAAATACCACCTAGTAATAACATTTATACCTTATAATCGTAGTAAAAACACAACTAATAAAGAACGATAACTCCTCGATGTCTATGTAAGATGTAATACCCCGTATATTTTGTGATATTTATTTATGGGATTAATTGAATTAAATGCGTATTAATTGGAAATTAATCCGGATTAAAATACTAGCAAGATGCGAGTTGGTATTTGATTATAATGTGCATATATGATTATATATGAATACTGAATTATGAAATTGGTCGTGAGATTGAAATGCGGCAATTTGGAGATTTTGTTGAGACGCGTGTGACAGTCGCGTCCGGAATATATTTATTTTAATTAAAAAGTGAATTTTATTTCTATTAACCGTATGGCCGTTTTGAGTGCGCCAACGCGTTCGGAAGGGTCGAGATAGTCAGAAAACACTAGCCGGGGGTTTGGTTTGGGTCCCGGGGCATTTTTAGGCCACACCGGCAACGTATAAGGGTAGTTTGGTAATTTTGGATTTTTGGGAATTAAAACCTACGAAAATTAGGAATTAAAAATATGACTTGTTAATTGCCCACTAAACCCACTGACCACATCTTAGGACTTAATGGGCTACGGGGGTTATTAGAATTATCCCAAAAATTTCCTAAGGCAAACCCTAGCCACCATTAGCACCTTGGAGAAGAAAGCTTGGAGAGAGAGAGAGAAGAAATTATGTAGAGAGAGAGAGAGAGAACACTCCATCAATTCGTCATCAAATCCAGAGATAGACATAAGGCAAGTGGTTTAATTTCGTTTTTACAAAGAATGTTTCTTCCATGCGTAGGAAATTGACAGAATTTCATTGTTCTTGGAATATGATAAAAACCCATTGAAATGGATGTAGAAATTTATAATTTTTATGAGAAGATTGTATGTAGAACAATGTTAGGATGATTAGTCAGTGGAAAAATACATATTTTAAACCAAAAAACGGATTTAATTAGACTCTTTGATGATTTATAAACTTCTAGGGTTCATGTTCTTGAGATTGGGTGAAATATGAAGAGATTTGATAATTGAATGAAGTTAGGATGAATTAACCCCACATCATGCGTTAGTATATGGCCTAAATATGTTTAGGGGTGATTAGTAGCTTTGAACAATCGTTGGATTAATGTTTAGATGAGGTTAGAGGTGAAGAGAAATTGGAAAAACGAGTTAAGGAATTTCTGGGCTCGAATCTGGCCACTCGTTAGAAGACCTGCCCAGGTCGTTCGAACGAGCTCGTTCGAACGAGCATCTAACGAGTTGACAGTTTGACTTCTAACGAGAGGGATGTTCGTTCGATGACTTTCATTCAAACGAGATCTCGTTAGAAGGCCCAGTTCGTTCGAACGAACTCTCGTTCGAACAGCCTCGTTCGAACGAGACTTCTAACGAGTTGACAATTTAGGCTTTTTAGCCTGTTTTGAATTCGCGTGTCCCGTAACCTTATTTAATGGTAGAGATAACCTTCCCTTGATGATAAATTGATATAGTAGGGACATTTGAGATATAATAAGGGGTAAAACCTAGAAGTGTAGTTGAACCTAAGGGAAATTATGGATTAGGACGTGAGTGTCTATTACAACGTGAGAACAATTTAAGGCTTGTATAATTGTATCATCCGGGAATATGTAAATTGTGTAACATTATACGTAGGTACGAGAATGAGAGGTGTACCACATATAAATTATGGTGATTACTAAGATGTGTGCTTACTTAGTATATGTATTGAATTTATGTGTATGACATACCTACCATACTTGCTATCACGGGAGGTTCACGTTCGCTTAGGGCCCTCTAATCCTTGTGTTGCCCGGATTTAGACTGGTACCTCGATGAACATAGGTCAAATAAGGACTTATTGGGATGTTAATAAGTCTGCTGATCGTGGGAGCGCAGGTATGTGCGTGACCCATGTGATGTGACTGTGTTCGCCGCCATTATTTGTGATGTTGTTATCTGAGAACGATTGCTGAGAGATTCGGAATGCGTGATCCTTATGTACGTGATGTACCGGGATGGATAGCAGAGTATGTGTGCACCGCAGCTTAGTCTCGGGGTGCTTGTATTGTATATTTATGACGTGAATAATATACACTTAATAAATGGGAACTTTCATGTTGATATTGTGAATATAATTATGGTAATGTTTTGAGAAAACATAACGGGTTAACCGATAGTGAATTGTATTACTAATTGAGAATCTGAGTTTAAGTAGGCCTCTATTTAATTGATATCGCTAGAAAGTAATATGGGAATCGAGTAGTAAGGGGTAGAACATATTACGGCTTGGTTAGATATGTATGTTATTTAGATGGGTACGGTACGTTAGGAGTGCACATGTAGTCGAGAGGTGAGAATTTCATGTGAGTGCACGTCCTAACATGTATTTTGCATTTAATGTTTTAATGTTATTATAACACTTGTTGTTTTTAAAATGATTTCCACTTTCGGGCTCTGACCCATTTGCTTTCAAATCTATTTTTGTAAAAACCATTTTAGGTGCCCAGCCACAAGGACACCATGCTTAGAATCCTCATTCAGGTGACGATCTGTAGCTGTTTGTGGAAGTTACAGGACTTTGCTTGTAGACGCTTCATCCATCTTGACTCTATATTCAACATTTATCAGTTGTAGGGCATGTCGCCCATTTCTTTTAGAGGCATTCCATTTATTTCATATATTCAGACTTTGGGCATGTAATTAATTCAGGATTCAGACTTATGTTATTATTTCATTCGTGGGATTGTTGTGAGGAGTTTTTCCTCCGGACTTATTACTATTTGTTGGTTATTTCATTACTTCATGAAGAACGTGTGTGTGCTCGCGTTCAAATGATCAAGTTATATATAAAACCCTTTTAACACAAACAAACCCTAAACGTGCAGCAGTATGTGATTGAATAAATTGATAATCTACGCAAGAACATTCAAACACATGCAATTAAGGAAAAATCCCCCTCAGGGGCAAAACCATTTATTTTCACTATAATTTGTAAGAAAACGGCTTACAATCGGATTACAATGAAAATACAAGTTGACTAAGAATTACCCTCGGGTATCGGATTCTGTAGTCGCGACTGGAATTATCCCTTTCCAGTAGGGCTGCAATGAAGAAGAAGAACGGTCTCCTCCACAAGGGTTGAACAAACCAAAGTTGTGTTCTTGGGTTGCAAAAGGATTCACAAAGGTTTGGCAATGATGTGTGAATCAAAACATGAGTCTTGGGACTCAAGAATATGAAGACTAGGTGTATTTGGACTCTCAAATTCGTCTCCTAAAGTCTTGCAAAACAACTCTCCCGAAGTTGGTATTTATAGGGAAAACCATGAAGAGACCCACGATTTTAAACTGCTGAAATTCTATCCAGCGTACAGGTACCCCGAACCGGTTCGGGTACCCCTGAGAACCGGTTCACCCCCCCGAACCGGTTTGGGTCTGGGTTCTGGAAAGTGTGCTGGAAAAAGGCTTGAAACACTTAGAAAAATTTCCAGACTTTTCAATGAACATATCTCCATTTTCAACGGGCCATAACTTGTTCACCGTAGCTCAGATTGAGGTACCGTTTCTTCCAGTATATTTGTTGCGGAAAGCTCTTCAACTTTACAGTTGACCGGTCCTCTGGACGGTGGCTGTAAAATTACCAATATGCCCTTGAACATCCCTATCATGCCTTGTTTCACTGATTTGACTTCTCTTGCGTTCCACTTGCATTACGAGCCTACAATCAAGGAACGTGAAGTCGTTGATGCAGATGAGGGACATATTAGTGGAGATAATGCATGCTTGATTCTCGGAATTCGGATAGAGGCCGTCATGTGAGATCGTGAGGAGACGTGCCAAATGTAGCGGCGTACGACATAAATAAATGAAACATTTCGGACATGAGAAAAATGTCCTTACAAATCTCCCCCTATGTCTATGCCGGTACATACATAAAAATCCGAATTATCAAATATGAAATTACCTGTACAAATCTACCCTTCCATGAACCCAAAACTGGAAAAGGTACAAATGAATAGTCTTCATCGTTTGTTCTTCAATTCTTCAGGAATCTCAAAACTTTTCTCATCAGGGTGTGCAACATATAGATCTGCAATCTTCATACCTTCACACATGAGACAAAGAAAATACCACGTGACATATCGAGTTTGAAATGAGATAACATGGATATCAATATATGATATAAGCAACATCTCAAAAGCTCCCCCAAAATTCAAACTCCCCCATAATATGATAATTCTTTCTCCGCCTTTTTATGATATCCCCAAATAGACAAATAAGAAGAATGAATCAAACAAGCAAAATCGGGTTGTCACGGTATACAAAAAATACACAAACTATTTTTGATTTTTTCCAATTTTTTATACAAAAAATAGATACCATTTTGAAAAAAATGTAAAACATGATACAAAAATCACACCATGGATTTAGACTCAAACAACCAAGTCATGGAAATGGAATGAATGGGTGTGAACACATTCGATAGGTAAATCAACTCAATCAATCATATGTGCACGATGCATATGTGTACTCCTAACGAATGATCATCAAAAGTATCCTTAGGTGTAAAAAATTTGTTGAATTTAGATGACATCGTCTTATACAAATCAACAAATCAAAGTTAAAGTGATTTCCACACCAATAACGTCCAAAACTATGTAGCGCATTTTCAAGCATTTCAAGGACGTGCAAACCCGTTTTAAATTCTCCAACCAAACTCCCTCATATATATATTCTTTTAGAGGTAATCTAAATTCTCAAACTTTGGAGAATTGGTGCAAAAACCTAAATGGCCCATAATTGGCATGGATTTCTTTTTATTGCCTTTCAATTTTTTCGGGCTCTTTTAACCTCTTTGGACCTCGGATAATAAAATTCCTCAATTTTTTAGGTCCAATTTAACGGTGGCTTAGTATTCGCAAAGGTAAAATGAACCTTTCGCAGCCCTTCCCCGTTTTTAAAGAAAGCACACAAACTCACAAAACGGTTTTTATATGCACAATTTCCTTATAAAAAATTATCGCGCTTGGTTCATTTTAAGGACAGGATTGAAGTGAAAACACCCAACCAACATGTGATAAGACAAGCACAATAATCAAACAAATTCGTGCATGTGTGCAATAAAGGATATAGGAGTCAAACATGTAGGAAGATATCACTAATTACATCTCAAAGACTCCATACTAAGTAAAGCACATGGATTAAATGATGTAGCGTCTCAAAACACTATCAAATAGTCACATGAAAATAATGGAATGATGTTGTGACTCGGTCATCCAAAGTGTTCATCCATAAACGGTGCAACAAAAAAAATCTTTTTGTATTTTTCAAAAATTTTCAAAAAAATATATACAAAAAGTACATGTCACAATGCTAGAAAAAATATATCAAAAAGCATAACTAGCGTATGACAAACATGCAAACACAATCATCTATATGATATGGAAAGAGAAGAATCATGTGCAAGCAAACGAGAATCAACTTGTCTAAAATCTAGTTCCTCCAAAAGTGATTTCCTAACCCAAATGGATGAAACACGTCGACAAGGGGTTTTGGGAACCAACAAAATACTAGACTTCGAATTCCTAGGACCTCTTCCAAGATCAAAACAAAATCGCCTAAGGTGACCATTCCTACCACAATATGAGCATGTGTAAACGGGTGGGATGACACCGAGAGTGTGATATTTTCTAGCGTCCTTGGAATTAGTTGACCCTCTAAAACAAAAAATGGTTTTGGCTTTAGCATTAGAAGCATGAGAACACGATGAGCCATTACCATCACTATAAAACCTACTTGAGTCTGTCAAATCATTTTTTAACTTCAAAATTTTTGACTCAAGCAAAGAATTAGTCTCTTCCAAATTAAGGGACGCCTTCTTCAAATTATCAATTAAACTTAACAGTTTATCACGCTCCCCCCCAATTAAAACAAACTTATTCCTAAGAGTCTTTTCGCGTGCCGTAAAATCATCGATTAATTTTTTATCCTCGACGGCACAAACGGGAACCCTAGAATGTTTTAAGTCCTCCAATTCCTTCTCTAAAACTAGGACTCTCTCATCACTCTTATTTTTGGCAATTTTTAAAGAATCAAAATCAGTACACAAATTACCAAAGTGCTCACGACAAATATCACTTTGAGTTTGAAACTCTTGCAAATATTCAATCTTACTTTTAAAGAGAGAATTTTCTTTTTCCAAAACTTTAATTCTTTTGCAAAGTTTCAAATTCAAACTTTTTAATTTTTCAGCACGGTCGTGAAATTTTTCAAAAATAGGCTCCTCAATAAATGGGCGTTCCATTGAAAAATTGTGATTTTTCATAAAACTGATTTAAAAAAAAAAATCAATGTCACACGATTTTGCGGAAAATAGGAATACGCAATAAATTAGCACAACCTGCTCTGATACCAATTTGAAGAACGTGTGTGTGCTCGCGTTCAAATGATCAAGTTATATATAAAACCCTTTTAACACAAACAAACCCTAAACATGTAGCAGTATGTGATTGAATAAATTGATAATCTACGCAAGAACATTCAAACACATGATATTAAGGAAAAATCCCCCTCAGGGGCAAAACCATTTATTTTCACTATAATTTGTAAGAAAAATGGCTTACAATCGGATTACAATGAAAATACAAGTTAACTAAGAATTACCCTCGGGTATCGGATTCTGTAGTCGCGGCTGGAATTATCCCTTTCCAATAGGGCTGCAATGAAGAAGAAGAACGGTCTCCTCCACAAGGGTTGAACAAACCAAAGTTGTGTTCTTGGGTTGCAAAAGGATTCACAAAGGTTTGGCAATGATGTGTGAATCAAAACATGAGTCTTGGGACTCAAGAATATGAAGACTAGGTGTATTTGGACTCTCAAATTCGTCTCCTAAAGTCTTGCAAAACAACTCTCCCGAAGTTGGTATTTATAGGGAAAACCATGAAGAGACCCACGATTTAAAACTGCTGAAATTCTATCCAGCGTACAGGTACCCCGAACCGGTTCGGGTACCCCTGCGAACCGGTTCGCCCCCCCAACCGGTTTGGGTCTGGGTTCGGGAAAGTGTGCTGGAAAAAGGCTTTAAACACTTAGAAAAATTTCCAGACTTTTCAATGAACATATCTCCATTTTCAACGGGCCATAACTTGTTCACCGTAGCTCGGATTGAGGTGCCGTTTCTTCCAGTATATTTGTTGCAGCAAGCTCTTCAACTTTCCAGTTGACCGGTCCTCTGGACAGTGGCTGTAAAATTACCAATATGCCCTTGAACATCCCTATCATGCCTTGTTTCACTGATTTGACTTCTCTTGCGTTCCACTTGCATTACGAGCCTACAATCAAGGAACGTGAAGTCGTTGATGCAGATGAGGGTCATATTAGTGGAGATAATGCATGCTTGATTCCCGGAATTCGGATAGAGGTCGTCAGGTGAGATCGTGAGGAGACGTGCCAAATGTAGCGGCGTACGACATAAATAAATGAAACATTTCGGACATGAGAAAAATGTCCTTACACTTCGTTATGGTGAATTATGATGTTATTCCATTATTCTTGTATTGCATGTTAATCAGACTTAATTTAAAATTTGGCAACTTACTTTTTGAATACTAGGTGGTTAGTAATCTTTAAAATGTTTTCGACAGTGATGCTATTAACTGAATCAACTTGGCATTTTGTATTGATTTAATAAAGGAGTAGCTACCCGGTATTTAATTAGTTGGGGTGTCACAGGTGGTATCAGAGCATCAGGTTCTAGTGTCCTTTAGGATTTGTACGGCTTATTATGTTTTCCACTGAGCTTCCTTTGATGTAGAGCCCTATATTTTAGGACTGTTGTATTCTCTTGTATATGCTACGTTCTTCAGCTATTTCAAGTTTATAACTGTGAACTTATAAACTTTATTCTTATTTCAGATGCCTCCACGATGTGCACAACGGGTTCCCAGGGATGCTACGCCAGAACCACAGCCCGCACCAGTTCAGGGCACGATGAATGCCGCCGAGGTTGCAGCCATTGTGGCCCAGGCGGTAAATGCCGCACTAGCCGTAGTTCAACAGGCACCAGCTCAGGCGCGAGTAGCTGCACCAATTCAGGCACATGCATTCTCGTCTTCTTGGGAACGTGTTCGTGATGCTTTTCAAAAAGCACACCCACCAGAGTTTGCAGGTAGCTCCGATGTTGTAGTTTCGAGTCAGTGGAGGAAGGATATTCAACGGCACTTGAGGATGTACGAGTGCACTGAGGTTCAGAAGCAAATACTAGATACCTTTAAGCTAGTGGGGTCTTCACTGCAGTGGTGGGAGTCTATTACCACCATGGAGGAGAGAGACACTCTCACTATTCAGGACTCTGGGTGTGATTCGACCGCAAGTACTTTCCGTCAGCTGTTCATACAGAAATGAGGAGGAAGTTGATGAGCCTTCGACAGGAGGGTAAGACTGTGGCCGAGTATGAGGCCGAATTCACAAATCTGTTAAACGTTGTACCAGATGAGATACCGACAGAGGAGAAGAAGATACAGAAATTTACAGACGGGTTGACTTGGAGGATCCGTCAGCATTTGTTGGGGAACCTATCGTTGGCCACTTATTCTGATGTGGTTAACGCTGCATTGCTCCATTGTCAGGATCACCGCTTTCACATGGCTAAGGGAAATCGATCGGGAGAGTCCAGCCATCAGGGCAGGACTGGGGGAAATGGTGCCAGCGGGGTACAATCTGTTCAGGGGCAGAGGCAGGGTGATCAGGGTTCCCAGCAGGGGGATAACAAGAGGTTCAGGTCGGGAAATTTCAGGTACGGACAGGGAGGTTTTCGGCAGGGCCATCAGGGTCCGAACGACCATCAGAACCAACAGGGTCAGAATGGTCAACAACAGTTTCAACAGGGTCAGCAGGGCCAGTGGAGGAACGGTAACGGCCACCAGGGCCGGGGGCAGCAGGGACAGAGAGGGGGGAACTTCCCGGGGAAGTGTTTCATTTGTGGCAAGACTGGCCATAAACGCCAGGACTTTCCTGATAGGGGCAGGGCCCCGCAGCAGCAGCAGGGTGCTCGACATGAGCCACAGAGGCCACTTTTTCCACCTGCTCTCCCAGCTCCAGCCCAGGTGCCATCACTTCCAGCCATTCCAGCAGTTCCTGTGCAGCAGGGGCAGTTACAGTATGGACGTGTCTATAACATCCACCAGGCAGCAGCTCCACAGGCACCACCCGCGATTGAGGGTATGTTTCCTATCCATGGTACTATGGGTCGGGTTTTGTTTGATACGGGGGCAACGCACTGTTTTATAGCTACACATTTTGCGAAAGCCTTAGGGTTGTTAGCCACAGCAGAGAGCACAGTGACGTGTGTAGACACACCATTGGGGAGTGGGTCACTTATTTTCTTTATATGCCGGGGAGTGGGGGTAGAGATTGGTAGTCTGGTATTACCTGCAGACATGTTGGTATTAGATATGAATGTACACGATGTGATTATCGGTATGGATTGGCTCGCTGATTATAGAGCCATTATTGATTGCTTCGGTGGGAGCATTGTTTTTGCCATTCCGGGGCAAGAGATGTTTGTAGTGGCGATGCCTCGCCCAGAGGGAGGTTCGACCGCTCATTTGTATTACATAGAGGAGGATACCTCTAAGGAGGTTGTGATTCCTTTAGATTCGATCCCAGTTGTCAGGGAGTACTCAGATGTGTTTCAGGAGATACCATGCTTACCCCCCAGTCGAGAGATAGACTTTGTCATAGACTTACTACCGAATACGAGACCTATAGCACGCGCACCGTACCGTATGGCTCCGACAGAGATGCGAGAGCTACGAGATCAGATTGAGCAGTTGTTGGGTCAGGGGTTTATACGGAGGAGTACTTCGCCGTGGGGTGCCCCTGTGTTATTCGTGAAGAAGAGAGATGGTTCACTGAGATTGTGTGTGGACTACCGGGAGTTGAACAAGGTCACGATACGGAATAAGTATCTGTTGCCTCGAATCGATGACCTATTCGACCAGTTGAGAGGAGCTTCTTTCTTCTCGAAGATTGATCTGCGATCGGGATACCATCAGCTGCGTATCAGGGAAGAGGACGTCTCGAAGACTGCGTTCTTAACAAGATATGGTTCTTATGAGTTTCGGGTTATGCCTTTTGTTTTAACCAATGCTCCAGCCGTGTTTATGGACTTGATGAATAGGGTGTTCAGAGATTTCTGAGATCAGTTTGTTATTGTCTTCATTGATGATATTCTGGTTTACTCCCAGATAGAGGAGGAGCACGCCGAGCATTTGAGGCAAGTTTTGCAGACGCTACGTCAGAGCGAGCTGTATGCAAAATATGAGAAGTGCGGGTTTTGGCTGAAGGAGGTCCTGTTTTTGGGACACATTATTTCCGACTGGGGAATATCTGTTGATCCGGGGAAGGTATCCGCGGTGAAGGAGTGGGGACAGCCCACGACACCGACTGAGATCCATAGTTTCTTGGGCCTAGCAGAATACTATAGGAGGTTCATTCGGGGATTTTCGAAGATAGCAGGACCTTTGACACATCTGACTCGTAAGGGTGTTCCATT
Organism: Sambucus nigra; assembly: GCA_949130495.1. Taxonomy (NCBI): domain Eukaryota; kingdom Viridiplantae; phylum Streptophyta; class Magnoliopsida; order Dipsacales; family Adoxaceae; genus Sambucus; species Sambucus nigra. The sequence goes on from OX422218.1 coordinate 155,797,944, forward strand.
CATCTGGAGTGATGCCTGTCAGTTGGCATTTGATGAGTTGAAGGATAAGTTGACCTCAGCACCTGTGTTAGCATTGCCGAGACCGGGAGTTGAGTATCTAGTTTACACTGATGCGTCCTTGCAAGGACTTGGAGGTGTATTGCAGCAGGAGAGTCAGGCCATATCTTATGCTTCCCGCAAGCTTAAGCCTCATGAGAAGAATTACCCCACTCATGACTTGGAGTTGGTGGCAGTGGTATTTGCCCTTCGGATTTGGAGACATTACCTTTTGGGGGAGAAGTTTTGATTGTTCACGGGCCACAAGTCCCTACAGTACCTATTCACGCAGAAGGAGTTGAATATGCGACAACGGAGGTGGCTTGAATTCGTGAAAGATTATCAGTTTGATATCCAATACCACCCGGGGAAGGCTAACGTGGTAGCAGACGCGTTGAGCCGTAGACCTGTTGATGAGGTGGCAGGGGTGTGGAAGGCAAAGTGGAAAGAATTGGGACACCAGGATGCAGTGGCCCGATCGTTCATGTCTGGGATGACTGTTACACCGCAGATTGTCACGAAGGTAGTAAGGGCACAGGCAAATGACTCGTTCTGTCAGGAGCACATAGTTCGATTACTCGCAGAGGGAGCCGAATCCTATATAGTTAGCTCAGACGGGGGATTACGCTTCAATGGGAGATTAGTAGTTCCGGAAGGGGAGGAATTGCGACACGAGGTGATGGCAGAGTCACACGGCTCACGATTCGCGGTACATCCCGGTGGGGACAAAATGTACCAAGACATGAGACGACAGTATTGGTGGAGCGGGATGAAGAGAGATATTGACGTGTTTGTTTCTAAATGCGCCACTTGTCAGCTTGTAAAAGTGGATCATTAGAGACCGGCAGGACTTATACAGCCCTTGGAGGTCCCGATGTGGATGTGGGAGAGCATCTCCATGGACTTTATCACGGGGTTGCCTACGTCATAGAGAGGTCACGACTCCATTTGGGTAATTATGGACAGTTGACCAAAGTAGCTCATTTTCTACCCGTAAGGACAGACTACACTACGGGACAGTATGCCCAGCTCTTTATTGCAGAGATAGTGAGACTTCACGGTGTGCCCCTAAATATCGTGTCTGACCGGGACAAGATATTTGTTTCACGGTTTTGGGAGAGTTTTCACGAGGCTATGGGCACGGAATTGCGGTTGAGTACGACGTATCACCCGCAGACCGATGGGCAGACCGAGCGTACAAACCAGATGTTGGAGGACATGCTACGTATGTGCATCATTGATTTCGGGGGTGGATGGGAGCAGTATCTTCCACTGGTGGAGTTTGCTTACAATAACTCCTACCAGTTCACCATTGGCATGGCTCCATTTGAGGCATTGTACGGTAGACCTTGTCGTTCCCCAGCATGTTGGTTGGAGGTGGGGGACAACAAACTACTTGGGCCAAAAGTAATTCAGGATACTTCGGCGAGGATAGAATTGATTCGGAGTCGCATTCGGGTAGCTCAGGATCGACAGAAGAGCTATGCTGATGCGAAGAGGTTCTTTAGAGAGTTCCAAGTGGGAGACTAGGTTTTGCTCAGAGTATCTCCTATGAAGGGGATTATGCGTTTCGGGACGAAAGGGAAGTTGGCACCGAGATATGTGGGACCATTTCCTATTATTGAGCGGATTGGACCGGTTGCGTATAGGCTTGGGTTACCGGAGCATTTACATCGGATTCACGATGTGTTTCATATTTCCTCGCTAAGGAAATATCTTAGAGACTATTTGGCTCATTCTCACATTGCTTTGGAGGACATAGATCTCCAGCCTGATAGCTCCTATGAGGAGGGGCCGATTGCTATTTTGGACCGAAGTGAGCGGAAGCTGCGGTCAAAGATAGTTCTGTTAGTGCGTGTTCAGTGGCGACATCATAATGTCGAGGAGTCCACATGGAGCGTGAGGATGAGATGCGCGAACGTTATCCAGAGTTGTTCTTACCAGGTACTTTCTAGTTCCGAATTTCGGGACGAAATTCAGTTATTAGGGGGGAAGTATGTAATACCCCGTATTTTTTGTGATATTTATTTATGGGATTAATTGAATTAAATGCGTATTAATTGGAAATTAATCCGGATTAAAATACTAGCAAGATGCGAGTTGGTATTTGATTATAATGTGCATATATGATTATATATGAATACTGAATTATGAAATTGGTCGTGAGATTGAAATACGGCAATTTGGAGATTTTGTTGAGACGCGTGTGACAGTCGCGTCTGGAATATATTTATTTTAATTAAAAAGTGAATTTTTTCCTATTAACTGTATGGTCATTTTGAGTGCTCCAACGCGTCCGGAAGGATCGAGATAGTCAGAAAACACTAGCCGGGGGTTTGGTTTGGGTCTCGGGGCATTTTTAGGCCACACCGGCAACGTATAAGGGTAGTTTGGTAATTTTGGATTTTTGGGAATTAAAACCTACGAAAATTGGGAATTAAAAAGCTGACTTGGTAATTGACCACTAAACCCACTAACCACATCTTAGGACTTAATGGGCTACGGGGGTTATTAGAATTATCCCAAAAATTTCCTAAGGCAAACCCTAGCCACCATTAGCACCTTGGAGAAGAAAGCTTGGAGAGAGAGAGAGAGAAGGAATTCTGCAGAGAGAGAGAGAGAACACTCCATCAATTCGTCATCAAATCCAGAGATACACATAAGGCAAGTGGTTTAATTTCATTTTTACAAAGAATGTTTCTTCCATGCGTAGGAAATTGACATAATTTCATTGTTCTTGGAATATGATAAAAACCCATTGAAATGGATGTAGAAATTTATAATTTTTATGAGAAGATTGTATGTAGAACAATGTTAGGATGATTAGTCAGTGCAAAAAATACATCTTTTATACCAAAAAACGGATTTAATTAGACTCTTTGATGATTTATAAACTTCTAGGGTTCATGTTCTTGAGATTGGGGGAAATATGAAGAGATTTGATAATTGAATGAAGTTAGGATGAATTAACCCCACATCATGCGTTAGTATATGGCCTAAATATGTTTAGGGATGATTAGTAGCTTTGAACAATCGTTGTATTAATGTTTAGATGAGGTTAGAGGTGAAGAGAAATTGGAAAAATGAGTTAAGGAATTTCTGGGCTCGAATCTGGCCACTCGTTAGAAGACCTGCCCAGGTCGTTCGAACGAGCTCGTTCCAACGAGCTTCTAACGAGTTGACAGTTTGACTTCTAACGAAAGGGATGTTCGTTCGATGACTTTCGTTCAAACGAGATCTCGTTATAAGGCCCAGTTCGTTCGAACGAACTCTTGTTCAAACAGCCTCGTTCGAACGAGACTTCTAACGAGTTGACAATTTAGGCTTTTTAGCCTGTTTTGAATTCGCGTGTCCCATAACCTTATTTAATGGTAGAGATAACCTTCCCTTGATGATAAATTGATATAGTAGGGACATTTGAGATATAATAAGGGGTAAAACCTAGAAGTGTAGTTGAACCTAAAGGAAATTATGGAATAGGACGTGAGTGTCTATTACAACGTGAGAACAATTTAAGGCTTGTATAATTGTATCATCCAGGAATATGTAAATTGTGTAACATTATACGTAGGTACCAGAATGAGAGGTGTACCACATATAAATTATGGTGATTACTAAGATGTGTGCTTACTTAGTATATGTATTGAATTTATGTGTATGACATACCTACCATACTTGCTATCACGGGAGGTTCACGTTCGCTTAGGGCCCTCTAATCCTTGTGTTGGCCAGATTTAGACTGGTACCTTGATGAACATAGGTCAAAGAAGGACTTATATGGATGTTAATAAGTCTGCTGATTGTGGGAGCGCAGGTATGTGCGTGACCCATGTGATGTGACTATGTTCGCCTCCATTATTTGTGATGTTGTTATCTGAGAACGATTCCTGAGAGATTCGGAATGCGTGATCCTTATGAACGTGATGTACCGGGATGGATAGCAGAGTATGTGTGCACCGCATCTTAGTCTCGGGGTGCTTGTATTGTATATTTATGACGTGAATAATATGCACTTAATAAATGGGAACTTTCATGTTGATATTGTGAATATAATTATTGTAATGTTTTGAGAAAATATAACGGGTTAACTGATAGTGAATTGTATTACTAATTGAGAATCTGAGTTTAAGTAGCCCTCTATTTAATTGCTATCGCTAGAAAGTAATATGGGAATCGAGTAGTAAGGGGTAGAACTTATTACGGGTTGGTTAGATATGTATGTTATTTAGATGGGTACGGTACGTTAGGAGTGCACATGTAGTCGAGAGGTGAGAATTTCATGTGAGTGCACGTCCTAACATGTATTTTGCATTTAATGTTTTAATGTTATTAAAACACTTGTTGTTTTAAAAATGATTTCCACTTTCGGGCTCTGACCCATTTGCTTTCAAATCTATTTTTGTAAAAGCCATTTTAGGTGCCCAGCCACAAGGACACCATGCTTAGGATCCTCATTCAGGTGACGAGCTGTAGCTGTTTGTGGAAGTTACAGGACTTTGCTTGTAGACGCTTCATCCATCTTGACTCTATATTCAGCATTTATCAGTTGTAGGGCATGTCGCCCATTTCTTTTAGAGGCATTCCATTTATTTCAGTTATTCAGACTTCGGGCATATAATTAATTCAGGATTCAGACTTATGTTATTATTTCATTCGTGGGATTGTTGTGAGGAGTTTTTCCTCCGGACTTATTACTATTTGTTGGTTATTTCATTACTTCGTTATGGTGAATGGATTATGATGTTCTTCCATTATTCTTGTATTGCATGTTAATCAGACTTAATTTAAAATTTGGCAACTTACTTTTTGAATACTAGGTGGTTAGTAATCTTTAAAATGTTTTCGACACTGATGCTATTAACTGAATCAACTTGGCATTTTGTATTGATTTAATAAAGGAGTAGCTACTCGGTATTTAATTAGTGGGGGTGTCACATAAGACTCCTGTATGTGAGTCGTAAACATATTCATAACCATCCCTGGTGGTACATCAACGACTTGTTATAACTAAAGCATTTAATAATAGAGTGGACTCACTCTCTACAAGTATAATACCTTACCTTAAAGGAACTCTCAAAACTTTAGCCATATTGGATACCCTGTTGACCTTACTGATATGGTCGTTTCTACTAGATTTTGTCTAGTTGGGCCTACTCTCATTAGTTGTGACTTAACCAATCATAATTTCTTTATCACTGTTGACTATAACATATCATATTGTCTACTCTTAGGAACCCCTTGAGGTCTTCCCCATGTATTAGTTACTTTTTCTATCTAGGTCTATCCTACTCGGGTCGACACTACACTATCTCTAATCATTTGGGCCATCTTTGGCCTCCATCTTCCCATTATCTTTTAAATAGTTGTAACGGTTTTATTGATGTTAGAAGGTAACTTCTGCCACCTAAGCGTAAGTGATGAATAACTGGTTACCCGATAACATTTATAACTTATCACATAAGATTTATTCCATCTCCAAAAAGTCTTCTCGAACTGAAATTGCCAATAGTTTTCTTCACTTCCTTTTTAATCCCTCTCAGTGCATAAAGAGAGAGATAGTTAAACCCCTCCTCGTGTTGGTGACCACACGGTCGTCCACACGAGGTCTATGCACTTGCACCTTTTACCGTGATGGATGAGGAGTGGAAACATTTCCCCTCAAACCATATGCTAAGAACATTCCAAAGGTTTCACAGCCAATGGCCCTTAACTCCCGATCGACAATGACTTTATGCGTGGGACGTTTTACAAGAGAGATCCAAATAAGGAACCCTCTAGATACACTTCAATCGCACTAGGTTGGTCGCCTATAACAATGGCACTAAATCCTTTAAGTGGTCGTTGTTTTAGAGAATACAAATCCTAAACGATAAGGCTTTAAAGTAATCAAAGAATTTAATGCGAAAAATACATGGATGCGCTCAAGATCCCTAAGAGCGAAAACAAATGTGACATTACATAAAATATATAGTAGGTCAATAAAGTATAAAATAAATAATATAAGATTCTAAAAAAAATTGGTATCATTCTAAGCAGGACAAAACTGAAAACTAAATGCATAAATTAAATAAGTAAAACATACTTTAGGTGAGCCACATACTCTAATACCAAAACAATAAACAACATTAGTACCATCACGTAACGACAACTATATCAACTTACACTAACATCTGACTCAACTAAGTACAAAGAATAATAAAGAGAGTGACCACGCAGGCTCAACATCTACACCCTATAAGTATAACAACTGAGAAGAAGGTCAAGACTGAATTACGGTAAGGTTACACACGTGGCCTATGTCCTCAAGTTTAAGTAGTATAAGAATATAGCTTATTTTGGACTAAAATATAATTATGAATCTTCTTCTCATCTTTAATTAGATTTTAGGTTATCTCAACCCAATAGTCCTAGGTATCACATGCGTCTAATCCCAGACCCAAGTGAATCCTGTGATTACCTATTATTCCTTTCTACTGAATATTCATAATTAATTGTTATATATTTATCAAGTATTTACATCAAAATAGAAAAATACCTCTCTACGTGTATCTACACATATGTACTATCCATGCTAATTATTACAAAAATAATTATCGGACTACTGAAATGAAATCATTACATGGCCCATGGTAAGCTTGTCTCCCTCTCTTGGGATACTTAAATGGCAACGTCGCCCGACCCTGGGCATAACTCATATCTATCTACCGGAGTGTCGAAGTGGCGTCATTGCGCAATTCATGATAAATCCGTATCACTCTCTCGAGATACCAAAGTGATGCCATAGCCCGGCCCATGGATCATAATTATGTATCGGAGTATCGAAGTGGCACCATCGCATGGCTTAGGGTCAACCCATCTTAGTCACTCGAGATATCGAAGTGGCATCATCTCCTGACCTAGGGCACTATAATACTTCATTGCAAGTTGTCGTCCGGCCTAGGGTATAACCTATCTCTATCTGTCGGGGTACCAAAGTGGCGCCATCAAATATAGTCCATAAGAATGTCCCCTCTAGGATGTATCTCATATGTACACATAATTAATATATCACATGTAATGTAAAATAATTATTCACATTTCAAGAAGGTTATGAGTCTTATTATCTTTCTAATTAATTTCAAATATCAGATTAAAAGACTTAGATCAGTATCTTAAAAAGTGTCTCCCAATTTATTTCAAAATTCTCTCTTTACCAATTATGGAACAAAATTCCAATTTCCCCTAGTCGTGCGATTGGCGCTAACACCTAGCCATTCTCATGATCCATTTGTATGAACCACGACTGTTCCTGTTCAGACGATAAAACCACGAAACCTTCCAAAAATTTATCTTTCTACAACCTATAGCCCCTGTAACGACTCCTTTATACAAAACTACCATTAACGACATAATTCAAGGTTTTACTACGTCCCATATGCCTTAAATTTTCCTACAAACTTCCAAACCAAATCCTATGCTATCCTTACTAGTTTACTAGATTTTTTCAGGGATTTAGAAGTATTTTTCAAAATTATATCCCTAGGTTTGAATTTCATTCTAAAGTCCCAAATTTCCAATTCACGCGTGCCATAATCAAGGGGCATTTACTCAATTCTTAAAATGTACACAATTCTAACCTCAAGTGTTAAATATAACCCAAAATTTATGTCAAATTGAATCAAATTCTATTTATGAATAAAAACCTAAATTTTAGTAATATCTTCCAAACCAAAACTTATTGCTTAATTACCTAAATCGATTGTTCTTTATTTAGATTTGGAATCCAATGAATAACTGTATTCTAGTGATAAAATAAATTATATAGATTTACTATATAAACTTGATTTGATTGAAATATGAATTCCCAATTCCATTTGGCCCAATTCTCTCATTCTCCAATGTCCAATTGCCCCCTTTTCAACCTCTCCAACTAGCCTCATTCTTCTCCCTCCAGGGCTTCCTTTCTCAAGTGTTAAAATTATCTAACTTAACCCTAATCTTCCTTTTTATATTGTTAACCATGAAATTATGTGTGGGCCTTAAATGAACCTTAACTAAATAAGCCCAAAACTCCATCGAGATAGTCCCAAATATGGCCCAAGCTCCTTTACTAACCTATAGAGCTTCAGATCCATTATTTTAAGTCCTAACCAAAATTCTATATGTCCCAAATATCAACTCAAAGTATTCAACCAGCTTCTTAATATTCTAATTTTTACGAGTCCAAAAAAGCATTATTCATTATTAAATTATTGATTCAATACTGTTTATTAAGTCATATTTTGAATTTCGAATAAAATACACATAACAAAACACATATAAAAAATATAATAATGACATTACATGTCACTTAAGGCACATATAATTATAATAATCAATTTTACTATTTAATGAATAAATTAAAATTATGGAGTATTGCAATTTGGGAGAGGAGATAGGAAACCCTTGAGGGATAATGAGATGGCAGGTCCCATAGGTTAGGAGAGTAAGGGTCAGTTATTATTATGGGTTGAGGAGTTGGGAGTGATCATTTTAGAGTCCACAATGGTAGGTTATGATATGGGGAGTATATATCGAATTTTAACGAGAAGAATTTTGTATATGCTAGTAGGTTTGATAAGAAGAGTGAGTTTATCACTTTGGAATAGGGTTCACGCAATGTTGTTATATATGAGGAATATTTTACTAATCTATCTTTGTTTTTACACCAAAGGAGGTAAACACTAAGGAAAAAAAGGACAGTTCCTTTATTCATGGTTTGACTTGGTCGATTAAGAAGGATGTTATTAGGAATCCATCTTACACCACATATGCTCAGGTTGTGAATGTCTCTTTGATGTTTTTGTAGAATCCTATAAACTATTATAAGAGACTAGGAACGAGTGTAAAATCAATAGGTCAGGATGTGGCTAAGATGGGAACAAAAAATGTTAGGGGAAGCTTAAGGGTCGGAAGTAACCACATGGACATTAGTCTTAGATGAAGCCCCGATAAGGGAAGGATTATTCGTAAGGTGATAGGGTCCCATAGTTTTGTTCAGGGTCGAGGACCTCTATAGAGAGAGAGTGAGTGCCGAATAGGCAACCGGGGAATTTTAGAGTTATAAGTAGGGTCTCTTCTATAAGATCTTAGGTGTGATTAGTTAGGTTCATACGGTACATCTTTTAGCTACTCGTATGCTTTGTTTATGTATGTTATATTACTCATTATTATGTTTTATTAGCACGAAGGGCTTGGGTGTAGGGGCACCCATATGTGACATATTATATTAGGCATATGTGAGCCTTAAAATTATATTAGGCGATGATATAAGAGTGCACATTGGTCCGAATTATGATTTTTTTAATGGTCATAAGTTAGCCAATTGATGATGTGATTCATGTTGGTACGAGTAGGGTTTAGCAAATTTTGAGGAAAGAATTCTTATTATCGGGGGATGATTATAATACTCTTTGAATTTTTAAATTGTAAAGTTATCTAATAAAATTTAATTCAAGATAATAATTCAGAGGATTTGTAATTTAAGAATTTATTTATGAAAATAAAGTTTGAGTATATTATTTATGAAAACTTTGTGCAAATTAATTGGGTAAATTAGTCATGTAGTTAATTAGAATACATAGTAGAAATTATGTAGATACTTAGGGATGAGGAGGTCTTTTAGCTTGTCTTGGGGACCAAGTTAATGTTTGATAGAGTTTGAATTTGTTTTTTTACATATGGTAATACTATGTGGAGTAAAAGTAGATAGAGATGAACACATATCAGGAGGCCTGCGATCGCAAGGGTAAATAAACGCGATCATGGACAAAAAGGCTCGTGGTCCTCTCGTGGTCTAATCGTGAGATGTTTTGAATTTGAATCCCTTTATATTATTGTGCACGTGGCTCATTTACTTTGGCATATTTTTCTCTCAAATAAAATCCTACAAAACTATTTAAACTTCATCCCTAACCTTTATAAACCTTAATATTCCATTAAAACTTCATTTCAATCTTGGGTCAATGACTTGGTATTCTTGAACCAATTTAGAGAGTTTTTTAGGGTTTTCTCCATTAAACTTAGCCTACGGAGTTTTCACATTAATTCTTGTTGATGATGAGACTAAGTCATCGACTACTTGTGGGTTGCAAGGGGGTTTAGGTCATTGATTATAAGTTAGAGTTGATAGATTTATTTTATGGACCATATGGGTTATAGTTGGGACTTATGATGTTGGGTATGTACACTTGATGTCATTAGGATTATGTAGTTGAGCTTTATATGTAACGCCCCGACTCGAATGTAAGGGCCATCCATGGGTTAAACCAAACCGACCCAACTGCATTAAGTGTGGAGTGATATGAAACATCCCAGATAATGTTTCTAGTCCATTTTATTTAATTAATTTAATCGAGTAATCATCTAATTCCATTTTCAGACATATTAATAAATAATAAGTGTTAAACCCATTAGGAAATGCCCTAAGGATTATATAATTAGAGATACTAACGTAAACAGTAAGAATCACTTACATGTGAAACGCTCTCAAAAGACAGAATATTGTTTAACTTGCCGTAACAAAAGGAATGGGGCGAGTCGATGCCCAGTGGGATTCCCAACAATAATGCAGTATAGAAACAAACGACAAAAAGAAAGAATTCAATATTCAACATAGCATAGCTAAACGATATATTCATCAATTATATTTTACTAAAAAAATATTTCTATAACTTTAAAACCATTAATCTTTATGTTCATTACTTTACCGTCACATTACGAAAATCGTTCCATTAATCCTTTACCAACACATTACCGTGTTAACTTAATTTACTCTTTAACCCGTTATGCCATGGATTTATCATTTATCTCAACTTCACAATTTTTCATAATTTGATTATGTACAGTTTAAACTGGATTATCATATCCTCATACCATTATTTACTTTTTCTCTTCCTTAGAATTTTACCAATTCCATGTCATTAATCTTCCTTTACCCTTTTTAGCCTTTAAAGATAAATATGCTATAAACTATCTTTTCACATTCTTAATCGGAGTTCACCGAATCCCATTTGTATTTACGTACATGCACTACCTACAACAAATGCCACAATATGCTTCCTTGGCTAGTGGTTTTAGGTTTGAGTTGAAGCTTCACCCTAGGGCTCTGGGCCCTCCTTAACTTTTTCGATTGCTCCGAGTATCTTTTCACTTGTTACATCGTTATAATCAGTTTTCTTAAATGCACCTTTTAGTCCCTTATGTTACTTCAACCATTTTACCCTCCCTAAAGGCCAAAACCCAAGGTAAATACCATCTTGTTATTTCCATTATCACAATATTACATACTTTAAACACACCCACTTGTCTAAATAATTTTATTCACTGAAGTTACACAATTTATTTGCCCTTATTAAGTTTTAGGTCCTTATTTTCTGAATATTATCAACTCAATACCATTTCACATCTTAACACTTTACCATTATTATTTTATGCAAAATATACTAGGTTTTAAGGACCTTACTTAATGCCCACTAATTTAGGGTGGTTAATGCAAAAGTGTAAATTGTGGTACCAATTTGTAAATTTTATAACTTTTGGGGATAAAATGTAATTTCCACATTTTAGGGGATATTTTGCAAATAAATAATCCCAGGGTCTATTTTGAAGTTATTTCAATATTTACTCAATATTTCAAGTTTAACACTTTAAACTAATGTTTTACGTAATTTCATTCTCATTCATGGTGTTCAAACCCACACCCATTTATATATATCACATATATACGCTAAAATGTCATTTTGGGTTTCTACATAATCTTTTTTCAAAAATACTTAGCAATATTTTTAGTGAAATCATACATTTTTGACATCATTAATATTCTGCCCAAATTTTTAACCGGTTAAATCATTTTCTCACATGAATAATAACTTGTCGCATAAATAACATGTATATAAAACTTTGTAGCATATAAATAAGAATAAATCTATACAATATCAACTATAAATATGCATAAATTTCATATAAAAATTACTTTTATGTAAACCCCCATCTCAATGAAGAAATTCTGCTAAATATAGTGTAGAAAATGTGCTCCAAGACTCCAGGAAAATACTTAAAATAAATACTGTAGATAATATCCAAAATGCTCTAAAATATGCCCTCACAAGACTCTAAATCACTCATGATTTTTCTTCACTCACAAACATATATTTGTTTATCTTAAAAGAAATGATAAAAACGGTTATGCTGTAAATAACGTTTTATAGTAGACTGAGCAGTCTTTAGCTAAGTGTCTAAAATGAGGTATGTCCAGATGAGGTAGAAATACTAATACTTATATAATGCAAGGGAAATTGTCTGAACCATCCAATGGTTGACACCACATCACCGACGTCCAATTCATAATTAAAAATGGTATGAAATTTGTCCTTTGTTGCATGGTTAATAGGGACCAAGATGACAGAAGAAAAGTATTGACCTATTGGAATTTTAACACGCACAATGTTTCTGACTAAGAAAGTTAGGGTTGGGTTATAACGTTGTTTTTAACTATTGTGTAAACAAACAACAAAAGAAACTTCTCTAACACTCATAAGTCACCCACCTAAGCGGGTCAGCTAAGATTCTCATCCCATCCACTGCCTTGGTGGTTTAGGAGACCGTCCGAGTGGCTGGTCCGTTTGCCATAGTGGTTGGGAGGACCGCCACTAGCTGGACGGTGAAGACCCACAACCATTTTCAATTTTTTCTATATATTATTCCCTTTCTTAGGTTGCGTTTATTTTTTCATCTGAATCTGAATCTGAACTCTGAATCTAAATTCTAAAATCTGAATCTGAAAAATATGTTTGTTTTTATATCTAAATGGACCTCTAAATGAATGTATTTAGACTGATTCTAATTTAAGATTCAAACTTTAGAGGCATGTTTACCTCTTAATTATTCAAAGGAAAAAATAGTCGTTAGCCTCCAAATCATTTAAAAAAAATCATCATTTGGTACCTCTTAATTTTGAATGGTTCAGATTCAGACTTAAGAGGTAAAACAAACAACACCTTAATTGCTGCTACGTGTATGAGATAAATGGGTTCTTAGTTGTTACTCATTCTACACTTCTAATCCCTTATATCAAAAGGTTTTTACACATAAACCCTTACCCTCTAGTTTCTCTACTATATATCTTATTCGAATGACCCCACTTAGCACCATTTAATTACAATAAATTTATCCAGAATAATTATTTGTTTGAAAATATTTTCTTTTCTCACAACATCCAATATTTTACTAGTCCAAAATACAATTTTACCAAAAAATGAGACTTGTACCCTATGTATCAAAATAACTTTAAAAATATATCCGCGACACTTATTATATGCTATTAACACAATGCGAGTGGCCCCCACACTTTTATTTTGTCATTTAAGGTCAATTACCTTTTTTCCCAATTTATTATCCTTTTTATGCATGCGCGTCATGCATGCACAAAGCCAAGCCTGGACACGACATGAAAATTCAAATTCGTTATATTCAACCTCTATATAGTACATATATTTTTTCATGCAAACTTTTACATGAAACATATACTTAAAACATAAATTATCATTTTAAAAATTGTGTGACCTAAGGAGTTCAACACATGTAATTGTTTTACATAAAACTTTCTCTTGACCAAATATTTAATGATTATTTTATTTATCTTAAATTAAGGGTATTACATTATAGGTAGGGTTTGCGAGACATAAATGATTTTTAGGGGGTTACAAGCTGTAACACCCCGTACTTTTAGGGATGATTAAATTTCATAAGTAAGTGTAATTAGGAAATTTGAGGAATTATCGTGAATAATAATTTTTGGAGTTTTCGAGGGTTAGATGATTTTCGATGTGTTATATTTACTTTTGGGATCAAGTAAATGAGTCGGAGTATTTTAATTATATGTCGCAGTTGGGAAAAGTGACAAAGGATAATATTTTAATTAGAAAACCCGTATTAAGATGTGTTGGGTTTAATTAGTGAATTGTATTTAAATGACTTAGATGGATATTTTGAGTGCGCGGTTGGTTTCGAAATGGCCGATATAGTCAGAATTGAGTACCCGTGGGTAATTTTTAGGCTCCGGGGATTTTTGGACTAGTAGGGACTCGCAATTGAGTGAACGAGTTATTTTTGGGTTTAATAAGGGATAAACCCTTTTCTTTTCTTATAAGAGACATGAGAGAGTGAGAGAAAGGAAAGAAAAGAGAGAAAATAAAAAGGAAATAAAGGAAGAGAGAAAAGAGGAGAGAAAAAGGGAATTCGGGCCAAACTCCGCAGGATTAGACTCGAGGTCGTCGGATTTTTACCATGAGGCAAGTGTTTACTTGCTTTATTCATTTGAGTGTGTATATCTCATATTCTAGTTGGTAAACTATATAATTTTGGATTGAAACCCTTCAAATAAATTTGGGAAATTTGAGTATGAGTTTACAAATTGATGTAGTGAAAACTCTTAATGATTTCTAGTGTTAAACCCATGGTAATGGTGTGTATATATGGTTAGAAATGGAAGATTGAGGAAGTTAGGTTAGTTTAGTTATGGGTTTAAATCTTTGATTGAATGATTGAATCCCTTGATTTTAATTGATGGGTTTAGTATATCATAGTTGGTAGATGATTATATTGATGGTTGATGACGTTGGGATGATTTTTAGGAGTGGTTTTGTGTAATACCCCGTACTTTTGGCTATATTTATTTTTGGGATTAATTAATTAAATGCGTATTAATTGGAAATTAATCCGGGTTATAAACACTAACGAGATGCGAGTTGGTATTTGATTATGTGCATATATGATTATATATGAATTTGGAATTATGAAATTTGTCGTGAGATTTCTATACGGCAAATTGAGAATTTTGTTGAGACGCGTGTGACCGCAGCGTCATGGTATATTATTTTAATTATAAAAGTGATTTTTATTTCTATTATCCGTATGGTCGTTTTGAGTGCGCCAACGCGTCCGGAAGGGTCGAGATAGTCAGAAAATACTAGCCGGGGGTGTAGTTTGGATTCCAGGGTATTTTTAGGCCATACCGGCATCATAAAGGGTATTTTGGTAATTTTACATTTTGAGGAATTAAAAGTGACGAAAATTGGGAGTTTTAATCTGATGTGGATTTAACCCACTAAACCCACTAACCAACCCATATTAACCCATTAAGCTACGGAGGCTATCATTAGGTTTACAACTTTCCCAAAGAAAAACCCTAGCCACCTTAAGCCACCATTGGAGAAGAAGCTTGGAGAGAGAAGAAATTCTGCAGAAAAGCTCTATCAAACCATCATCCAAACTCAGAGACAATCAAGGCAAGTGTTTTGATTATATTTATATTCGTAGAATGTTCCTTCCATGTTAGAAAATTGCAGAATATCAATTGTTCTTGAAAGATAATGAAAACCCATGTAGTTTGGAACTTAGAACTTGAAAATCTTGAGGAGAATTGCATGTAGAATGATAGGTAGATGAGTATTCTCATGTTATTTGTGATTGGAAGAAATTAAAACGGAATTATATTGGATTAATTTATGACTCATAAAGTTAGGGTTCATGTTCTTGATAAAATTGGGAAAAAGTGTAGAGATTTGTAAATTTGATTGATGTTAGGATGGATTGATCCCTTAAAAACATGTTAGGATGTGATTATATATGCTTAGGATTGATTAGAGACCTTAAAACATAGTTGGGACGAAGTTTAGAGGAGATTTGAGAATTAGAAATTGGGTGAAAAACGATTTTGGAAATTCTGGGCTCGCTGCTGGTCGCTCGTTAGAAACCAACCCAGGTCGTTCGAACGAGCTCGTTCGAACGAGCTTCTAACGAGTTGACCAGTCGCTTCTAACGAGGGACAGTTTCGTTCGATATCTCGTTCGAACGAGATATCGTTAGAAGGTACAGTTCATTCGAACGAACTGGAATCTCGTTCGAACAGTCTCGTTCGAACGAGACTTCTAACGAGTTGGCAGAGGGATCTCGTTCGAACAGTCTCGTTCGAACGAGACTTCTAACGAGTTGACAGTTTGGGCCTTTTTGGACTGTTTTGATTTTTGGAGTCCCGTAAACTTGTTCGAGGATATAGATAACCTTCCTTTGATGATGTAAGGATAGATTTGGGACTTTTGGGTTATTACGAGGAGTAAATTATATACGAGAGATTTAATTCAATGAACCATTTGGGTTGAGACGTGAGAGTCTACTATGACGTGAGAATAGATTATGGCGCGTATGATGATAAACCGGAATAGTATAAATTGCGATAATTATGAGTTAGCACGAGAATGCGATATGTACTATGATTAAACTACGGGATTACTAAGATGTGTGTTTACTTAGTATTGGTATATGAATTGTTTGTATGACATACCTACCATACTTGCTATCACGGGAGGTTTGCGTTCGCTTAGGGCCCTCTAATCCTTGTGTTGCCCGGATTTAGACTGGTTACCTTGATGAACATAGGTCATAGAAAGACTTATTGGGATATTAATAAGTCCGCTGATCGTGGGAGCGTAGGTATGTGCGTGACCCATGTGATGTGACTGTGTTCGCCTCCATTATTTGTGATGTTGTTATCTTTGAACTATTCCTGAGAGATTCGGAATATGTGATCCTTATGTACGTGATGTACCGGGATGGATAGCAGAGTATGTGTGCACCAAAGCTTAGTTCTCGGGGTGCTTGTATTGTATATTTATGATGTGAATAATATACATTTAATTAATGGGAAACTTCATGTTAATGTTGTGAATATAATTACGGTATTGTTTCGAGAAATATAACGAGTTAACTGATAGTGTTATATATTGCATATTGAGCATCTGAGTTTACGTTAAATCCCTACTTAATTACGAGCGTTATAATGTTAATAGAACCGAGTAATAAGGGTAGGACCTATGACAGTCTAGCTAGATATGATGGCACTTAGCTAGTAGTTTGTGTCGAAATAGATGGGTACTACGTTAGGAGTGCACAGTTAGACGAGAGGTGATAATATCATGTGAGTGTACGTCCTAACATGTACTTTGCATTTAATGTTTTAAATGTTTTTAAAGCACTTGCAGGTTTTTAAAATATAACTCCACATTCGGGCTCTGACCCGTTTGCTTTTCAAATCTACTTTTCTTGTAAAACCATTTTAGGTGCCCAGCCACAAGGACACCATGCATAGGATACTCATTCAGGTGACGAGCTGTAGCTGTTTGTGGAAGCTACAGGGATTTGCTTGTAGACGCTTCTTTCACTTGGATTCAAGATTTATTATCTATCAGTTGTAGGGCATGTTGCCCATTTCTATTAGAGACATCATTCCATTAAAGTTTTCAGACATTGGCATGTACTGTTTTAGTTTTCGGTTTACTTATTTCAGTTGTGGGATGGTAGTGAGGAGTTTTCCTCCAAACTTTCTTTACGTTATGTGATGGTTATTCTATCTACTTCATTATGGTGAATGGTGTTATTATTCTTTATTACACTTGTTGCATGTTAATCAGACTTTAATTAAAATTTGGCACTTACTTTTTAAATACTAGGTGGTTAGTAATCATTAAAATGTTTTCGACAGTGATGCTATTAACTGGACCAACTTGGCATTTTGAATTAATTTAATAAAGGAGTAGCTACCCGGTATTTAATTAGTCGGGGTGTCACATTTTGGGGAAGAAATTGGGAGAAAAATCAAAACAGCCATAGCTGTCTCTGTGACAACCCGCAATCCGAGATAAGGGGTGGCCAGCCCAATACTCAAACGTAATAGGAATCATGGATGGATATCATTCTCAGCATCACAAATATAAACTGAGTATACGGGAAAACCACCCAATAAATCAGAAAACGGGTTGCCAAAAAGTGTAAAATTTTAAAAATGCGGTTATGAAAATTTAAACTAACAACCCAATCTGACAAGCAAGTGGAATTCCAAAAGATAACATATAGTATAACTAAAACGAATGTATACCAATGGACCGAATAAGATGTCAGTCCACAGCTACACAAGACAACGTACAACAAAATAAAATATCTTACATAGTACAGCCATTAATCAAATACAAATGTTTGGTCCACACGCCCGAGGAACAAGACCCGATCATATCTAGAATAACAAAAATGAACGCGTCTAATACAACATCCTGTAATAACCCGCAAAGTCTTACAGCTCGTCGAAAGTGCAGGGAACTTAGGAAGGTCAAGTCGGGCGTCCTTACGGTGGAGCACCTGAGCTGATACAATAATATATATACAACAAGGAAGTAAACCGGTCAGGGCCGGGTTCTATATGATTTCTAGAAGAATAAAAAGCATGATAGATATGAACAGTTATACATGAATGATGAGGATGATAATATGACATGTTATCTACAATTACAAGCAAGAATTTAAGGTAAAGCACTTTAATTTAAAACCCTTCCTTATTAATACAATTTCCATTTCCTTCAGACATTCCTTATTAGGAATAAAACCATATATTCGGTTAAGTCAAGAAGTTATAATTTCTATTCATTAATTAAAACTTCCCATTTTATCTTTCCATTCCTTATTAGGAATATCATTTACATCAAGTGCTCTTTATGGCACATATATTATTCCCGTGCTCTTCCTGGCACATATTTATGCTCTTTATGGCATTTCATACGCTCTTTGTGGCGTTTATCAACCATCAAGTACAACTTGATAAAAGTATAGATACATTCATATACATATAACGATATCTAAGACCGCCCGTCCGGGTTTCCCCACTGTGCGCGCCCCTAAATGACCATCATCTTCCAGGGCCTAACATAAGACAACCTGGACACCTATCGCAATACGTCGGGAAGCGGCCATGAGCCTGCGGGATGTAATAACCCTCGCTTATGGGACCGTATTTTACATTAATTACTTAGTATAGTAATTAGAGACCAGTGTTGGGTTATGATTTGAATGTTGATTCAATGTAGAAAGCTGATATTTATTATGAGGTTGCATACATATCATAATTATGGGAAAATATTGCTATGTCATGCTTATTGATATCATCTGAAAATAAAATGATATTTGGCTTAATTATGAGACCGGAACCTAAATTGAATTTTAAAATGTCCAAATAATAATTTGGAGGTTGCAGTTGATTCCGGAACGTGCAAAATAGTCAAATAATGTACCATATTGTATTTTATAGTTTTGGGCATTTTTGACTGGTTGTGCTTTAATTATGCTATCGCGTATTATTTTATCGCACTTTTGGTTAATTAAGTGGAGCATTTGGTCTTAGGTCATGACTTAAGCCTTTTTAGTCTTCTATTTCCCCAAAATCCCTTCCTAAACCTAAGAGAGAAAAGAGAAGAGAAGAGAGAAAGCTTTGGATTGAGAGGGAGATTGCAACTACACCAAGAAATCTGCATATTTGCTGAATCAAGGCAAGTTTTTACTTGCAAATAGTTGTCTTGAGATAGATGATTGTTGTGATAATGGTGTATTAATCCTAGTGTAGCAAACTTAGGGTTTTATTATGTGTTTTGGGTTTTGATTTATTCCCAAGATGATTCATGAGGTTTTAAGATGTTAGATAGCATCATTGGTGTCTTATAGTGTTGGTATATGAGTTTGGTTTGGAGAAGATTGAGTTTGGGTAGCAAATGGAGTCCAAGACTCCATAGCCAATTCTTGGCAAAATCGCAGGCCCGAATCGATTCGGCCTCCTGGGCGAATCGATTCGGTTAGGGGCAGTGCTCAGGTCTTGGTGACCGAATCGATTCGGCCTCCCATCCGAATCGATTCGGCAGTTATGCAGAAACCCAGATTTTCTGACCGAATCGATTCGGCCTCCCATCCGAATCGATTCGGCATTTATGCAGAACCTCAACTTTTCTGGCCGAATCGATTCGGCCAAGGGGGCGAATCGATTCGGGTACCCTGCATTTTTCCAACTTTTTCTTTTTCATTTTTTTAACCCCTTTTCTTTAGGATTATTGATTAGGGACCTTCTTAAATGAAGTAAACATAGGGATTAGAGTTCTAGTTGAGTTGGGTCGACATCCTAGACTTGAAAGGGTTCATCTAGGATTCATTCAAGGGAGAATTTAAAGTGGTGTTTAGGCATTACTTTTGTCTAGTAGTTCTATAAGGGTCTAGAACATATTAAGGTCAATGTTGGAGACCTTAGAATTCAACTTGAGTTACATTTTGACTAGATGATTTATATTAAAGCCTAAAAGAGGCCTTGGGGATAACTTTGGAGTCTGAATTCCTTATCGAGGATGTCATGTCGGTACGCATCACGTGTAGTCCCGATTTAACTTATACATTTATTTAAAATGGGAAAATTGTTAAGGTAAATGATAATTTACTAATCATGATATGGAAATAAATAAAATGAAGGTTACACACCTCTCTAAATACCATCTTAAGGGAAGTCCGTGCGATAGGTGAAGCCTCCTGGCTAATGAATGTAGGGTGGATATAGTCCTAGGCCATATGAGCGCTTGTTCTATATTTTTCTGCGATGGGTAGGAGATTTTTGGTGTGGTCTTGACTACCCCGCAGGCATATGGCCGCTTCCCGACGTTTTCGATAGGATCCCAGGTTGTCGTATGCTAGGCCCTGGAGGATGATGGTTATTTAGGGGCGCGCCCAGTGGGGAAACCCGGACGGGCGGTCTTAGAATCGTTATATTTGTAATTATGACTATTCTAATTATCGAGTTGGACTCGACGGAACATTAATGCCATAAAGAGCAAACTTATGCCGCAAAGAGCGTGTTATTGAGATCAGTGCCATATAGAGCACATGATGATAATCATATTCCCGATAAAGAATGGAAACATGAAGATTGTTATTGAAATGTGATGAAAGATGATAAAGGCTCATAAGCACTTTTAATTCTGTTTATTATGAATCTCACTTTAAGTGGTCCTTCATCAGTTTTAGTTCCTTACATGACGTTCACATGTTAGACTATCATCCATGCTTAGTTGTGCATCATTATCATACTTGTCATTTATCTATTGATCACATATACCCGGCCCTGACCGGTTCTCCTTTTCTTGTTGTGTATGTATATCTATATTATCCGTTCAGGTGTTCCGCCGCACGGTCGCCCGTAATGACCTTTCTTTCCACATGTTTTTGAGGAGCCGTGACATGGTGCGGGTTTCACGGGATTTTGAGTAGACGCCTCTGTTTACGTTTCTAGTTATGTTCAGTTCATTCGGGCTTGTTGCCCAAACAGTTGTAAATGTATAATGAATTTATTATGTAACACTTGGTACTCTATGTATGTTGTATGGATGGTATTGACCGAAGTTTTATTCGGTCCTTTGTATCTTTCGGGATTTCTTATATGCGCTTGTGGGGGTTTCCACCCTCTATTTCTATCATGGGTTGTTGAAAAATGTTTTTCTTTTTATTTCAAATCAAAGTTTTTGATAACCCGTTTTCTGGAATATAGAGTGGTTATTCCTTATACTTTGTATATTGTCATGATGCTGAGGATGATATTATCCATGATTTCCTATTTTGTCGGGGTATAGGGCTGGCCACCCTTTATTTCGGATAGCGGGTTGTCACAGATGGTATCAGAGCATCAGGTTCTAGAATCTTTAGGATCTATTCGGACTTGTCACGTTCTACCGTAGCGTTCTTTGATATAGAGCTTAATGTCAGGATTGTTTTTGCTGCCCATGTATGCGATCTTCTGCTAAATAGATTGTCTTATATTATGTTTTAACTCTATCTCGTCTTTATCTCAGATGCCGCCAAAGAGAGGACGTCCCGTTAGACGTAATAGGGTTGTTGAGGATGAGTTTGGTCCTCCACCGCAGCAGGGGAATATCAGTGCCGCTGAAGTGGCAAATATTGTGGCTCAAGCTGTCAACGCCGCAATGACTGCAGTGGCCCAACAAATTCCACAAGCCCAAGTTAGAGGGCAAGAAGCACCAGTTCCTACGGGACCTCCCCATTGGGAACGGGTGAGGGAATCTTTTCTTAAGGGACATCCCCCGGAGTTTGAGGGAGGTTCGGATGTTATCAAGGCGAACCAATGGAAGAGAGATATGCAGCGCCATCTTAGGATGGTGGAATGTAGTGAGGAGAAGAAGCAGATTCTCGTTACTTTCAAGTTGGTAGGACCGGCTTTACATTGGTGGGAGTCCATGACGACGCCCGAGCAGAGGGATACTATGTCCATCACAAATTTTTGGGCCTTGTTTGATGGGAAGTATTTTCCTCCCGCAGTTCAGAGGGAAATGCAGAGGAAGCTGCAGGATTTGGTTCAAGGGGAGAGGTCAGTTGCTGAGTATGAGGAAGAGTTTACCCGGTTAGCCAGTTTTATACCGGATGAGGTAACTCCAGAATCAAAGAGGATCTCCAAGTTTGTGGGAGGTTTACAGTGGAGAATAAAACAACATTTGCTGGGTAATCCATCTCTGGTGACTTTTGGGGATGTGATGAATGCCGCCTTGCTTCACTGTCAGGAGCACAGATTGTTTTTGCTAAACAAGAAGAAGGTTGTTACTGTGGGTCAAGCAGCGAGGCAGGGAGGTGTTGGGAGTGGAGGGGGAACATCTTCTTCGTCCCAATCCTCGGGGAACAAGCAGGTTGAGAGGGGTCCTCAGCAGGGGGATCCGTCCAAGCGTCCACGTTTTGGTGGGTTTAATGCTGGTGGTAATAATAACAGGCAAGGTCAAGGCGGTCAGCAGCCTCAGGGAGGTCGAGGTGGAAATGGTGGTAGGGGCCAACAGGGCCGAGGTGCGGGTCAACTCCGGAATAACCAAGGCAGGAATCAGGATAACATGACTAACAAATGTTTTCAGTGTGGGGAGCTGGGCCACTTTAAGAGGGCATGTCCTCAGTTGGTTGGAGGGCATCTTCCTAGGGCCCCACAGCAGCCGTATGTACAGTTTTCGCCTCAAGCGCCTAATCCGGTTGCTCCTCCTCAACAGGGGCAATTGCAGTACGGAAGGGTTTACCATCTTCAGGAGGCTTTGCTTCCTCCAGCTCCTCCGGCACCACCGGCGATCGAGGGTAAGCTTCTCATTCAGGGGCACATGGGTCGAATTCTATTTGATACAGGTGCTACACACTCCTTTATTTCTAGAAGTTTTGCTCAGACTACAGGTTTGATAAAATCTGCTGAAAGTACTTTCACTAGCGTCGAATCCTCTATGGGCGATGGCTCATTGATTTTCTTCGTATGTAAAAACGTAGGAATTAATCTTGGTGACTTGTGTTTTGAGGCTGACTTACTCGTCCTTGATATGGTCGGGTATGATGTAATTTTGGGGATGGATTGGCTAGCGAGGTACCGTGCTATAGTGAATTGTTACGGGAAGAGTATAGTTTTTGCGATTCCGGGACAAGAGATGTTCCTGGTAGTTATGCCTTGTATGGAGGGGAGAACGAGTGCTTATCTATATTGTATTGCGGAAGATGCATCTAGAGATGTCATGGTTCCCTTAGATTCTCTTCCGATCGTTAGAGATTTTGAAGATGTCTTTCGGGAGATACCGGGATTACCCCCAAGTCGGGAGATCGAGTTTGTGATTGACTTAATGCCGGGAACTAGGCCGATCGCCAAAGCTCCTTATCGTATGGCTCCTGTAGAGATGAGGGAGCTGAGGGATCAGATTCAGAAGTTACTGGAGCAGGGCTTCATTAGGCGTAGTACCTCACCGTGGGGCGCTCCAGTATTATTTGTGAAGAAGAGAGACGGTTCTCTCCGGTTATGCGTGGACTATAGAGAGTTGAATAAAGTCACCATCCGGAATAAATACCCTTTACCTCGCATTGACGACTTGTTTGATCAACTTAGGGGAGCTTCATATTTCTCCAAGATCGACTTGCGGACAGGGTATCACCAATTGAGGACACGGGAGCAAGATGTGTCCAAGACGGCTTTTCTGACCCGTTACGGATCTTATGAGTTCTTGGTTATGCCCTTCGGGCTAACCAATGCCCCTGCAGTGTTTATGGACCTTATGAATAGGGTGTTTCGGGATTTCCTTGACCAGTTTGTCATCGTATTTATTGATGACATCCTAGTCTATTCTCAGACAGAGTCGGATCACGCTGCTCACTTGCGGTTGGTCCTGCAGAGATTAAGAGATCATCAATTGTATGCAAAGTTTGAGAAGTGTGGCTTCTGGTTGAAGGAAGTTCAATTTTTGGGGCATGTGGTCTCATCCCAAGGCGTGTCTGTGGATCCGAGTAAGGTGGTCGCAGTGAAGGAGTGGGGTCAGCCCACGACGCCCACTGAAGTTCGTAGTTTTCTGGGCTTGGCGGGTTATTACCGTCGATTCATTAAAGGCTTTTCTAAGGTTGCTAGCCCGTTGACGAATTTGACCCGGAAAGGAGTAAGATTTGTTTGGGACAGTTCATGTCAAACTGCTTTCGATGAACTCAAGGACAGACTGACTTCAGCTCCAGTCCTAGCATTGCCCAGGCCGGGATTGGAATATCTCGTCTTTACCGATGCATCTCTTCTGGGGTTAGGAGGTGTTCTTCAACAAGAGAGGCAACCCATTGCGTACGCTTCTCGTAAGTTGAAGCCTCACGAGAGGAACTATCCGGTACATGATTTGGAATTCGCCGCCGTTGTATTTGCCTTGAAGATATGGAGGCATTACCTCTTGGGGGAAAAGTTTAGTCTTTTCACCGACCACAAATCGCTGCAGTACTTATTCTCCCAAAAGGATTTGAACATGCGCCAGCGCCGTTGGTTGGAGTTTGTGAAAGACTACCAATTTGACATTCGTTACCACCCCGGGAAGGCGAATGTGGTAGCAGATGCCTTGAGTAGAAAGCCTGATGGGGACTTAGCTAAGGTGTGGAAGGCTAAGTGGAAAGAACTCAGCCTGGAGGATGCCGGAGCGAGAGCATTCCTTTCAGTGATGACGGTTACTCCCACGATTATAGCAAAGATTGTGGAAGCTCAGAAGAGAGATAAAGTTTGTCAAGACCACATATGCCAGTTGTTGTCTGAGGGAGCGGAGTCTTACTCAATAGGCTCTGAGGGTGGACTACGCTTCCATGGAAGACTTGTGGTTCCCGATGATGGGGATTTGAGGTGTGCAGTGATGGCAGAATCCCACGGGTCGAAGTTCACGGTACATCCAGGCGGGGACAAGATGTACCAAGATATGCGCCGTTTGTACTGGTGGGCGGGTATGAAGAGGGATATCTCCGAGTTTGTGTCTCAATGCACTACTTGTCAGTTGGTTAAGATTGATCACCAGCGACCGGCGGGTTTGTTGCAACCGCTCGAGATTCCCGTATGGAAATGGGAGAGCATTTCGATGGACTTTGTTTCGGGCTTGCCTAGATCGCAAAAGGGTCATGACTCAATTTGGGTGATTGTCGACCGTTTGACTAAGTCGGCACACTTCTTGCCTGTGCGCACCGATTATGATACCGCTCGTTATGCCCAGTTGTTCATTGAGGAGATCGTCAGACTCCACGGGGTACCTTTAAATATTGTCTCCGACCGAGATAAAATTTTTGTGTCCCACTTTTGGCAGAGTTTCCAGGGAGCTATGGGGACTGAGTTGAAGTTGAGCTCTTCCTATCATCCTCAAACAGACGGTCAGACCGAAAGGGTAAACCAGATGTTGGAGGATATGCTTCGTATGTGCATACTTGACTTTAAAGGCAGTTGGGAACAATATCTTCCGTTGGTTGAGTTTGCTTACAACAATTCATACCAATTTACCATTGGAATGGCACCCTATGAAGCTCTGTATGGCAGGCCTTGTAGATCGCCCGCTTGTTGGTTGGAAGTGGGTGACAATAAGTTCCTTGGACCTGAAATGATCCAAGACACTTCTTCGAAGATCGAGCTTATTCGAAATCGTATACGTGTAGCCCAAGATCGGCAAAAGAGTTATGCCGATGCGGGTAGGAGACACATGGAGTTGGAGGTTGGAGACCAAGTGTTGGTGCGGGTGTCCCCGATGAAGGGCATCAAACGTTTTGGGAAGAAAGGAAAGCTTGCACCCCGCTTTGTTGGACCTTTCCCGGTGATCGCAAAGGTTGGTCCCGTAGCATACCAACTTGCCTTGCCGGAACCCTTACAACAAATCCATGATGTATTTCATGTCTCCTCCTTGAAGAAGTACAGAAGGTGTGAAGGTGCCCTTTGGCACATCCCTTTCGAAGATATCGAATTGCAGCCCGATGTTTCTTATGAAGAACAACCGGTTGCTATCCTTGAGTTTGGGGAGCGAAAGTTGAGATCTAGGGTGGTGCCTCTAGTGAGAGTCCATTGGAGTCATCATCATGTAAGCGAATCGACTTGGGAACGCGAAGATGAGATGCGGGAGAAATATCCACATCTTTTCTCATGAGGTACGCCTGAATTTTGGGGGCAAAATTCCCTCATAAGGGGGGGAGTATGTAATAACCCTCGCTTATGGGACCGTATTTTACATTAATTACTTAGTATAGTAATTAGAGACCAGTGTTGGGTTATGATTTGAATGTTGATTCAATGTAGAAAGCTGATATTTATTATGAGGTTGCATACATATCATAATTATGGGAAAATATTGCTATGTCATGCTTATTGATATCATCTGAAAATAAAATGATATTTGGCTTAATTATGAGACCGGAACCTAAATTGAATTTTAAAATGTCCAAATAATAATTTGGAGGTTGCAGTTGATTCCGGAACGTGCAAAATAGTCAAATAATGTACCATATTGTATTTTATAGTTTTGGGCATTTTTGACTGGTTGTGCTTTAATTATGCTATCGCGTATTATTTTATCGCACTTTTGGTTAATTAAGTGGAGCATTTGGTCTTAGGTCACGACTTAAGCCTTTTTAGTCTTCTATTTCCCCAAAATCCCTTCCTAAACCTAAGAGAGAAAAGAGAAGAGAAGAGAGAAAGCTTTGGATTGAGAGGGAGATTGCAACTACACCAAGAAATCTGCATATTTGCTGAATCAAGGCAAGTTTTTACTTGCAAATAGTTGTCTTGAGATAGATGATTGTTGTGATAATGGTGTATTAATCCTAGTGTAGCAAACTTAGGGTTTTATTATGTGTTTTGGGTTTTGATTTATTCCCAAGATGATTCATGAGGTTTTAAGATGTTAGATAGCATCATTGGTGTCTTATAGTGTTGGTATATGAGTTTGGTTTGGAGAAGATTGAGTTTGGGTAGCAAATGGAGTCCAAGACTCCATAGCCAATTCTTGGCAAAATCGCAGGCCCGAATCGATTCGGCCTCCTGGGCGAATCGATTCGGTTAGGGGCAGTGCTCAGGTCTTGGTGACCGAATCGATTCGGCCTCCCATCCGAATCGATTCGGCAGTTATGCAGAAACCCAGATTTTCTGACCGAATCGATTCGACCTCCCATCCGAATCGATTCGGCATTTATGCAGAACCTCAACTTTTCTGGCCGAATCGATTCGGCCAAGGGGGCGAATCGATTCGGGTACCCTGCATTTTTCCAACTTTTTCTTTTTCATTTTTTTAACCCCTTTTCTTTAGGATTATTGATTAGGGACCTTCTTAAATGAAGTAAACATAGGGATTAGAGTTCTAGTTGAGTTGGGTCGACATCCTAGACTTGAAAGGGTTCATCTAGGATTCATTCAAGGGAGAATTTAAAGTGGTGTTTAGGCATTACTTTTGTCTAGTAGTTCTATAAGGGTCTAGAACATATTAAGGTCAATGTTGGAGACCTTAGAATTCAACTTGAGTTACATTTTGACTAGATGATTTATATTAAAGCCTAAAAGAGGCCTTGGGGATAACTTTGGAGTCTGAATTCCTTATCGAGGATGTCATGTCGGTACGCATCACGTGTAGTCCCGATTTAACTTATACATTTATTTAAAATGGGAAAATTGTTAAGGTAAATGATAATTTACTAATCATGATATGGAAATAAATAAAATGAAGGTTACACACCTCTCTAAATACCATCTTAAGGGAAGTCCGTGCGATAGGTGAAGCCCCCTGGCTAATGAATGTAGGGTGGATATAGTCCTAGGCCATATGAGCGCTTGTTCTATATTTTTCTGCGATGGGTAGGAGATTTTTGGTGTGGTCTTGACTACCCCGCAGGCATATGGCCGCTTCCCGACGTTTTCGATAGGATCCCAGGTTGTCGTATGCTAGGCCCTGGAGGATGATGGTTATTTAGGGGCGCGCCCAGTGGGGAAACCCGGACGGGCGGTCTTAGAATCGTTATATTTGTAATTATGACTATTCTAATTATCGAGTTGGACTCGACGGAACATTAATGCCATAAAGAGCAAACTTATGCCGCAAAGAGCATGTTATTGAGATCAGTGCCATATAGAGCACATGATGATAATCATATTCCCGATAAAGAATGGAAACATGAAGATTGTTATTGAAATGTGATGAAAGATGATAAAGGCTCATAAGCACTTTTAATTCTGTTTATTATGAATCTCACTTTAAGTGGTCCTTCATCAGTTTTAGTTCCTTACATGACGTTCACATGTTAGACTATCATCCATGCTTAGTTGTGCATCATTATCATACTTGTCATTTATCTATTGATCACATATACCCGGCCCTGACCGGTTCTCCTTTTCTTGTTGTGTATGTATATCTATATTATCCGTTCAGGTGTTCCGCCGCACGGTCGCCCGTAATGACCTTTCTTTCCACATGTTTTTGAGGAGCCGTGACATGGTGCGGGTTTCACGGGATTTTGAGTAGACGCCTCTGTTTACGTTTCTAGTTATGTTCAGTTCATTCGGGCTTGTTGCCCAAACAGTTGTAAATGTATAATGAATTTATTATGTAACACTTGGTACTCTATGTATGTTGTATGGATGGTATTGACCGAAGTTTTATTCGGTCCTTTGTATCTTTCGGGATTTCTTATATGCGCTTGTGGGGGTTTCCACCCTCTATTTCTATCATGGGTTGTTGAAAAATGTTTTTCTTTTTATTTCAAATCAAAGTTTTTGATAACCCGTTTTCTGGAATATAGAGTGGTTATTCCTTATACTTTGTATATTGTCATGATGCTGAGGATGATATTATCCATGATTTCCTATTTTGTCGGGGTATAGGGCTGGCCACCCTTTATTTCGGATAGCGGGTTGTCACACGGGATAGTCAAGACCACACCCGGAATCTCCTACCCATCGCAGAAAATATAACAATAAGCGCTCCCATGGCCTAGGACTATATCCACCCTGCATTCATTAGCCAGGGGGCTTCACCTCACGAGCGAACTTCCCTTATGATGTCATTTAGAGAGGTGTGTAACAGTAAATTAACATTTACATTTTATCATCATTTTCATTACCAATTCCATTTCCATTAATCATGAGGTTGGTTCTTTTTATTTAAACCTAACATCATTAAACAACGGGGTTCATTCTAGTTGAACCTATCATCTTTAAATACCTATGGGTTCATTTTATGCGAGCCTAATTCCCATCGAACATTATCATTTATTTTACCTCAAATTACAATTCCAGGCTAGGTCTCCAAATGATCATTATGATCCTAGAAATTCCCAAAGTTCATGTAAATTGATAAGCCCATAAGTCTCCAAGTGGGGCATTTAACTTCCTAACCTCTAAAAGTTGGATAAAAGAAGTAATGCCTTAACATTACTTTAAACCTCCCCGAAATAAACCCCAGATGAACCCATTTCTAATCCAGGGCAACGACCAAACTCCATAACTACTCTAGGACTCTAAGTTTACTCCTTTAAAGAAGTTTCCTAGGTCCTAATCCTAAAGAATAAGGATGAAAATTAAAAGGAAAAAGACCCCAAAACTGCTGGAACCGAATCGATTCGCCCTAAGAGCCGATTCGATTCGCCCAAGCGAATCGATTCGCTCTGAAAGTGAATCGGTTCGGACAACAAAATTAAGTTTCTGCAAATGCCGAATCGATTCGGACAACAAGTCCTGGGATTCTGCATCTATGCGAATCGATTCGCCCAAGGGGCCGAATCGATTCGCCCCTGCGAAAATGCCAAGAATGGCTATGGAGTCTTGAACTCCAAAATTCTAACAAAACCCAAACCAGCCAAACCCAATTAATCTAATGGAACTAATACACCAAAAATACACCCAACTACCATCATTTTCAATATTGATCATCCAAGTCAATTTCTAAGGGTTAAATACCCAAAATTCCCCCAAAACCCTAACATTTCTAAATCATAACTATCAATGCAATTTATTCTACTTAAATCACAAAATTGCAAGTAGATTACTTGCCTCAAGGTAAGAATCCGATTTGATGAAGAAGGAAGCAACAAATCCAAGCTCCAATCTCTCTTTCCCTCCAAAGTTCTCTTCCTCTCTCTACTCTCTCCAGGGCTCAATAGTGTAAAATGGAAGAATGGGAATAGGGGTGGAAAATAAAACGGGGCTTAAGTCCCATAAGCCCACTTAAGTGACTAATACGCGATAAAATATACGCGATTACACTATATAAGCCAAAACCAGTCAAAAGTCCCCAAAATGCCAAAATACAATATGGCACTTATTTTGACTGTCTCACACCTACCGGGACTAACTACACTATCCAAATTATCATTTGGGAATTTTATAACTCATTTTACTTCCGGTTTCATAATAAACCAAAATGTCATTTTAAATCCTTATGACATTATAAAATCACCACATGAACATTTTATCCACTCACGGGGTAACTATGCAACATTTTAGTAAATATTGGCCTTGTCATAACAAATTAATATTTACTCAACATCTATCATTTTATATTTAATTTCTACCCAGTGTAAATAAATATAAAATGGGCTATCAGAAGAGAGGGTTATTACATACTCCCCCCCTTAAGAAGGAATTTTGCCCCCAAAATTCAGGTATACCTCACAAGAAGAAGTGCGGATGCTATTCCCGCAAGTCATCCTTGCGACCCTATGTCAATTTCTCGACACTACGCTGACTATATAGAACTCATCCCCCAAGGTACTACCAGCGATCCCAAACGTAACTCTACGCTCTAAGATAGCAACTGACTACATCTAATAAGAACCGTCACGTTGCACCTTCTTAAAAAAGGAATGTGCCTAAAGGCACCGTCGTATCTCTCGTACTCCCTTGCATGAGAGACAAGGAACAAATTATGAACTTGCCGCAAAATGTTTCGATAAAGCGAGCTAATAGGTCACCGGACCCACCGCAACATTTCTAGGAAAGGTACAACATCATGCGGTGCAAGTTTTTCTTTT
The DNA here is from genome assembly GCA_949130495.1 of Sambucus nigra. NCBI lineage: Eukaryota > Viridiplantae > Streptophyta > Magnoliopsida > Dipsacales > Adoxaceae > Sambucus > Sambucus nigra. Next base: position 155,829,156 of record OX422218.1, read on the forward strand.
CTCCTCGAAATGCATAACGCCCTTCACAGGCGATACTCACCACAACATTTGGTTTAATGACCTCAAACTCCAGATGCCTTCTTCTCGCATCGACTGAGCTCTTTCGTCGGTCTTGGTTATACGAGAGACTCATCATCTCGCACTTCTAACCAACAAGTGGGGAATCAAAAGGCCTACCATACAAGGCTTCTTCTAAAGCGCCGTCCTAATAGTGAATCGACACAAATTCTATATAGGCGAATTCAACGAGTGGAAAGCATTGTTCCCAACTACTCTTAAAGTTAGGCACGTATATAAGGAGTATATGCCTCAGCATATGGTTTATTCTATTAGTTTGGTCATCTCTGGAAAATGATAAGAAGTGATTTACCATAATTCGATTCCCATGGCTTCTTGGAAACTTGCCAAGAATGAGAAACGGAAATCTTGATTCAGTACAACAACCTTCCCATGCCCAGCCAATAGTACTAGCGACGTATAACTTGGCACGATTGATCATTACCTTGCTGCACCGAAACGTTAGAACCGCTTGATTTCTCCCTATCTGCTTAACTTAAGTCCCTTCCGTTCGGGACAAAATTCTCTTAAGGGGACGCACCCCACCCTCAAGATGGACTTCAATATAAATAGGGGATAATACTCCTTACAAGTTTAAACTTGTGAGGTGCATTAACAATAGATCGATACTCCAGTATTATCACTCCCCATCATGGCAAAGACTTGCTAATGGAATCTACCTTCGAGCTTAACCACGTGGCTCAGGGGTACGATTCAATTCACCCTTTCGTTATCTCCGTAACACTCCACTACGTGAGGCCTCATCTCCTTCGGCCTTAACCACCAACTTTTCGAAGTCCTCCCACTTCACATAACATGGAACCAATCCCTTGATATGAGTTTACGCATGACTTAGTCATGGTCAACTCCTAACAACCCTCCTAATCTTACGTCCCATACTAAAAGACCCTACGTCCAAACAATCCTAAAGTCTATTTACCTATACCCTATCTAAGTCGTATACCTATTGCTGAGTATATCCCTAGTGCCCAAGACCTTTCTCAACTACCGACATTTGCTCGGTTTCGTGCGTGGGACGTCTCGCCGAAGTGAAATCCAAACAAGGAACCCTCCCGTTACACTACTACCTCGCGTTGTCAGTCATCGAGGGGTACAGGTCTAAGACCCATGTTCGGGACCGAAAAGATTCTACAGCTACACACTACCAATAAAAAAATAAATAAATAACAACCCAACGCTCACCCTTCGTAAAACCCTAGGGTTATATACCCTATAACATATGCATCTCAATAAATAGCCTTCTATATAAAGGCATAACCCGAAGTCTCAATTCGACTTCGTACCTCGGTCTCCCTCATATCGATCAGAGGAGAGAACTATGTGCAGTGCTCCTATGTCGCACTTTAATAGCCATCAATCACCCTTCTACTTGATTTTTGGCTAAACTTTCCCATCCCGCTTCCGACAATAATTTAATAAAACCAAATAAAATAAAAGGGAAGAATAGCATATCTTCACTCACAACATCGTTAAGTGTTCATGCGGCGGAGTGTCTCGCAAAGCGAAATCCAAACAAGGAACCCCTCCGTCACATGCCTACTTAACTAGTTGATCATGGAGATAGAGCGTAATATACATAAAATAAAAGAAAGAAAAGGTAGTATATCCCCACTCCCAACGTCGTTAAGGTTCGCGCGTGGAGCGTCCCGCAGAAGCGGAATCCAAACAAGGAACCCCTCCTATACGCTACCACTCAACTTGTTGGTCGTGGAGATAAGGCATAGCAATTACATACCAATATTACATCATACTCGACCATGTTAAGGACGAGTAAATCGGCCTCAAGTACAATTTAATAAGAGAAAATCCTACATACATATAAACAAAAGGAATGAGCGAACCATTACCCATAGAACTCGATACTAATGAAAAATGCTCTCAGAAGATATTATGAAATCTGTAATCTGAGAAAAGCTCGTAAAACAAATGAGCGCGTAACACCCGCATCGAATAACATATAACTCACGTATCTCTGAGAAAAACTTACCCTCAATAGCGGGTGGTGCCGACAGGGCTGGAGGAAACATAGCCTCCCGATCATGACAAACGCGTCCATACTGTAGTTTCCCCTGCTGCGGAGGAACAACCATAATAGGTATCGAAGGTGGAAACTGAACACATGGCTGCTGCGGAGCCCGAGGAAACTGACCCCCAATCATCTGAGGACACTCCTTCTTGTAGTGACCTGCCTCCCCACATTGGAAGCACCGTCCCTTCATGTCCTCTCGACCACGACCTCCGATGTTCCTAAACTGGGAAAAGCCTCGGTCCAGATGACCCCTACCTCCAGGGCCACCCCGATCTGCCTGATGCAAAGCACCTTGTCCGTGCCTATTATTACCACTCGCAATAAACTCCCCAAGCTTCCCTACTTGCCTCATTTCAGTAGCTCTCTTGCTACCCTGCATATATAATCGATGCTCCTGGCAATGGAGTAAAGCTGCATTTATAACCTCGCCATAAGTCTGGAAAGCTGGGTTACCCAATAAGTGTTTTCGGATTCTCCAGTTTAGACCTCCCATAAACTTCGAGATCTTCCTCTCTTCCGGAGTCACCTCATCTGGTACAAAACTTGCTAACCGGGTGAACTCCTCTTCATACTCCGCTACAGACCTCTCCCCTTGCTCTACATCTTGCAACTTCCTCTTCATCTCCCTCTGAACAGCGGGAGGAAAATACTTAAGATCAAATAAAGCCCAGAACTCTGTGATTGACATGGTGTCTCTTTGCTCTGGGATGGTCATCGTCTCCCACCAGTGTAACGCAGATCCGACAAGCTTAAAGGTGGTAAGGACTTGTTTCTTATCCTCACTGCATTCTATCATTCGAAGGTGGCGTTGCATGTTTTTCTTCCATTGATCGGCTTTAACCGCATCTGTGCCTCCCTCGAATTCTGGGGGATTGCCCTTTAGAAAGGACTCCCGAACCCTTTCCCACGGAGTAAGTCCCGTAGGAGCTTGAACACCTGGAGCCCATGGCAATTGTTGGATCACTACGGTCATGGCGGCATTAATAGCTCCAGCCACTATGCTTGCTACATCCGCAACATTAACAGTCCCTTGTAGTGGTGGTGGAGGACCTACTTCCTTCTCTACGACCTTAATGCGTCTCGCTGGGCGACCTCTCTTAGGCGGCATCTGAGATGGAAGAACAATAGTATTAGAATACTAGTTAAAACAATCTATCTTATAGAAGATCGCAAACATCAACAACAAGAAGTCCTAACATAGGGCCCTACATCAAAGAACGCTACGGTAGAACGAGACAAGTCCACACAGATCCTAGTACTCTAGAACCTGATGCTCTGATACCATCTGTGACAACCCGCAATCCGAGATAAGGGGTGGCCAGCCCGATACTCAAACGTAACAGGAATCATGGATGGATATCATTCTCAGCATCACAAATATAAACTAAGTATACGGGAAAACCACCCAATAAATCAGAAAACGGGTTGCCAAAAAGTGTAAAATTTTAAAAATGCGGTTATGAAAATTTAAACTAACAACCCAATCTGACAAGCAAGTGGAATTCCAAAAGATAACATATAGTATAACTAAAACGAATGTATACCAATGGACCGAATAAGCTGTCGATCCACAGCTACACAAGACAACGTACAACAAAATAAAATATCTTACATAGTACAGTCATTATTCAAATACAAATGTTTGGGCCACACGCCCGAGGCACAAGACCCGATCATATCTAGAATAACAAAAATGAACGCGTCTAATACAACATCCTGTAATAACCCGCAAAGTCTTACAGCTCGTCGAAAGTGCAGGGAACTTGGGAAGGTCAAGTCGGGCGTCCTTGCGGTGGAGCACCTGAGCGGATACAATAATATATATACAACAAGGAAGTAAACCGGTCAGGGCCGGGTTCTATATGATTTCTAGAAGAATAAAAAGCATGATAGATATGAACAGTTATACATGAATGATGAGGATGATAATATGACATGTTATCTACAATTACAAGCAAGAATTTAAGGTAAAGCACTTTAATTTAAAACCCTTCCTTATTAATACAATTTCCATTTCCTTCAGACATTCCTTATTAGGAATAAAACCATATATTCGGTTAAGTCAAGAAGTTATAATTTATATTCATTAATTAAAACTTCTCATTTTATCTTTCCATTCCTTATTAGGAATATCATTTACATCAAGTGCTCTTTATGGCACATATATTATTCCCGTGCTCTTCCTGGCACATATTTATGCTCTTTATGGCATTTCATACGCTCTTTGTGGCGTTTATCAACCATCAAGTCCAACTTGATGAAAGTATAGATATATTCATATACATATAACGATATCTAAGATCGCCCGTCCGGGTTTCCCCACTGTGCGCGCCCCTAAATGACCATCATCTTCCAGGGCCTAACATAAGACAACCTGGGCACCTATCGCAGTACGTCGGGAAGCGGCCATGAGCCTGCGGGATAGTCAAGACCACACCCGGAATCTCCTACCCATCGCAGAAAATATAACAATAAGCGCTTCCATGGCCTAGGACTATATCCACCCTGCATTCATTAGCCAGGGGGCTTCACCTCACGAGCGAACTTCCCTTATGATGTCATTTAGAGAGGTGTGTAACAGTAAATTAACATTTACATTTTATCATCATTTTCATTACCAATTCCATTTCCATTAATCATGAGGTTGGTTCTTTTTATTTAAACCTAACATCATTAAACAACGGGGTTCATTCTAGTTAAACCTATCATCTTTAAACACCTATGGGTTCATTTTATGCGAGCCTAATTCCCATCGAACATTATCATTTATTTTACCTCAAATTACAATTCCAGGCTAGGTCTCCAAATGATCATTATGATCCTAGAAATTCCCAAAGTTCATGTAAATTGATAAGACCATAAGTCTCCAAGTAGGGCATTTAACTTCCTAACCTCTAAAAGTTGGATAAAAGAAGTAATGCCTTAACATTACTTTAAACCTCCCCGAAATAAACCCCAGATGAACCCATTTCTAATCCAGGGCAACGAACAAACTCCATAACTACTCTAGGACTCTAAGTTTACTCCTTTAAAGAAGTTTCCTAGGTCCTAATCCTAAAGAATAAGGATGAAAATTAAAAGGAAAAAGACCCCAAAACTGCTGGAACCGAATCGATTCGCCCTAAGGGCCGAATCGATTCGCCCAAGCGAATCGATTATCTCCGAAAGTGAATCGGTTCGGACAACAAAATTAAGTTTATGCAAATGCCGAATCGATTCGGACAACAAGACCTGGGATTCTGCATCTATGCGAATCGATTGGCCCAAGGGGTCGAATCGATTCGCCCCTACGAAAATGCCAAGAATGGCTATGGAGTCTTGAACTCCAAAATTCTAACCAAACCCAAACCAGCCAAACCCAATTAATCTAATGGAACTAATACACCAAAAATACACCCAACTACCATCATTTTCAATATTGATCATCCAAGTCAATTTCTAAGGGTTAAATACCCAAAATTCCACCAAAACCCTAACATTTCTAAATCATAACTATCAATGCAATTTATTCTACTTAAATCACAAAATTGCAAGTAGATTACTTGCCTCAAGGTAAGAATCCGATTTGATGAAGAAGGAAACAACAAATCCAAGCTCCAATCTCTCTTTCCCTCCAAAGTTCTCTTCCTCTCTCTACTCTCTCTAGGGCTCAATAGTGTAAAATGGAAGAATTGGAATAGGGGTGAAAAATAAAACGGGGCTTAAGTCCCATAAGCCCACTTAAGTGACTAATACGCGATAAAATATACGCGATTACACTATATAAGCCAAAACCAGTCAAAAGTCCCCAAAATGCCAAAATACTATATGGCACTTATTTTGACTGTCTCACACCTACCGGGACTAACTACACTATCCAAATTATCATTTGGGAATTTTATAACTCATTTTACTTCCGGTTTCATAATAAACCAAAATGTCATTTTAAATCCTTATGACATTATAAAATCACCACATGAACATTTTATCCACTCACGGGGTAACTATGCAACATTTTAGTAAATATTGGCCTTGTCATAACAAATTAATATTTACTCAACATCTACCATTTTATAATTAATTTCTACCCAGTGTAAATAAATATAAAATGGGCTATCAGAAGAGAGGGTTATTACAGTCTCGTGCTGAATTTTTCGAGGACCGGATTGCTACGATTTCCCAGGATCGTATTGGTCTCGTTTTGCCTGATTTTCAAAAAACGAAAGTTGTTGATATTTTGGATACGATCGCGTGGGCACCAACCACATATTTTTCTGATTTGTTTTGGATTTGATAAGATTTTATTACTAGAGGGTGTTTCAGACCAAAATAAATTGTGGAGATAAATACTAGGGGTTCCTAAATGTAGTGAAAGGACCTGTAAACTATTATTGGAGTGAGGTGTATACCTCGGGTTAATTGAAGGTGAAATCCAAAGACTTACTAATTTAAGGGTGTTTGGGATGAGTAATACTAGGGGTGATATTACGAATGGGAGCTTTTGGGTTTGGCTATTGCTATATGAGTCGGCAATTATAGTCATATATATCGAAAAATGATATAGATTATATATATGATGTGATTATATTATATATAATATGATACAAATACATATAGATCTGTGTGTGATTGGTATATTTGTATCTTAGAGGCTGATTCCATGGGCTTTCCTTTGGCGTAGGGTTGGAACAACTAGATTATATATTTTCTCTAGTGTGATCCAGGGAGGTTGCACGATGTGGGTCCCTTGTCTTGAGGAGCAGGCATAGTATATCCCCAGGTCATTTCTTCCCGCGTTCGAGTGCGATGTGTGTGTACTCCACTTGCAGAGGGTATATGACCACCTCCACCATCGTGTATTTTTGCCATGACCATGAGTAAGTCTGGCTTGGTACCGTGGTATAGTGAGTAAACCTGGATTTGGATAGGCACTATGAGATCGCATCCTCGAGTTATAGCTCGGTAGGATGGTTATTATACTTGTGTGTATAGTGTATTGCTTGTATATGAAGATGAGAAATCATTTAATTTAAACTCGTGTAAGGAGTAAGATGAATAAGGTATTATTCTCATTCCGGGAGATTCTTATCCGAATTTAAATTGTTAATCGTATATTAAAATGAGAATTATGTATATACGAGATTTTAGATAATAAAGTTAAAGTGTTGGAAAATGAACGATATAATTATATATATATCCATATGAGTTTTTATATATTTGTTTTGTGTTGAGGGCCTAATGGATCTCGATGATCAACATTTCCAGGTAGTAGTGTATCGAGGGGGTTCCTTGTTTGGATTTCGCTTCACGAGACACCCCACGCATGAATGTAGCACAGTGTTGGGAATGGGGAGAAGTTTATCCCTTAGTACTCAGGTTAATAGGGATTTTCAGAGTTTGGTTATCGAATTAGTTAGGTAGGGTAGCTTAACTAGGTTGTTTATTAGGTATCCGATAGGTGTGCACTATTAGAAGAGGGGTGAGGGGTATCTCATGGGTGTGTGATACCAATTTAAATATGAGATACATCATATTTTAAAAATATAGTAATTATGCACTTGCTAAAATATTTTCACAACTCGGGCTCTGACCCGTTTCTTTATTTTTTCCCTCTCTAGCTATATATGTATATATATATATATATATAGGTGTCCAGACACAGGGATGACTGGATGAAGATTCTTTCGAGTTAGACGTTCGCTGCTGCAGATGTGGATGCATGCAAGTTTACTGTAGATGCTTCTATCCTTGTAATATAGATAGGAGGTATTGTGGAAATATTCGGGCCGATAGCCTAACTGTATTTATTTATTCTTTTACCACCTTTTCGTGCGGTTTTTGATTTGTTTGTATCATGTTAAACCAAGTGTTCGGTTGTTTAATTTCATTTCAGTTTCATATATAAACTGTGTGAATGTTATATTTGAATGATTTGATTAGAAAGATTAGTTAAATAAAATTTTGATGCCAGCCTAATAGGTTATTAGTAATTAAATTAGTTTTCGACATTGATGCTAAGAATGAGCCATATGAGACTCCTATTTTAATTTGGTACAGGATTGATCGCCCAGTATTTTATTAGGCGGGGTGTCACAGATGGTATTAGAACATTAGGTTCTATTATCCTTAGGAATCTGTACGGATGTACTACGCTTTTAGCGTTGCTTTCGATTTGATATAGATCCCCATGATTTGGATTATTTATTCCTCTTGTGAGATTTCGTTTTCTTGCTATTATGTAAGATTATAGTAATTCTTTTGTGTGCTCGTTCAAGACTCATGTGCTGATCGATGCAGGGTGATGAGGGAAGGCCGTTGCAAGGATAGCAGGAGGCGGGGCTTAGTAGGGGTTGTAAGTTGAAGTTGGGAATGAGGACCGTAGTAAAGGTCACTCCCCTTTGTGTCATTATTAAGGATTGATATAACGACAACTAACGTATAGTAGTTATGTTTATTTATATACCACTATAGTGGATAGTGGTGCTGATTTGAATTGCCCAATGAAGTAAATTGGGAAAAAGTTTAAAAGGGTCTTTGATAAGGACCATATGTTGAAGTTAAGTCGTGTGAAGTAAGTGTAACATTTCTCGGTGGAAGTAGAAGGCTCAGAATCTTTGTCTTAGAGAAAGGTATGGAAATACCCATATGTGAAAATTCGAGGAAATTTTTTCACTCGTGGGAGCAATATTGAAATGGTGGGAACGGTAGTCACCATGTTTAAGGGAGCAGGATGTTTTGCTCATAGAGGGATCTTACGTATGGATATAACCATTAGTTCCTTTATCTTATTAGGAATGAAGAGAATGCAGTTCCTAAATTATTCACATGAGGTTCTGTTAGAGGTCGACAGTGAATAAATAGTGATATGGAGAAGTGAACCTTTTACCGAATTAGGGTAGGTACAATGAAGAGAGAGTCATTCAGTGGAATGATAGGCTCACTAGTAAGTGTTGTTAACACTTATGGAGAAGTTGTGTTCGTGAAACCTCACTGGTGGACATCCACCCGAGGAATTCTTTGAAACAGGGCTATTGAGGCCGATAGTGGAGTTTCCTTTTGATGAAGAAGTTAAGGAGACTATGAAGGTGATTTTCAGGATCGAGGCTATGTAGTTCGATATATTGATAACCTTAACATGTTCAGGGTGGCCAGAGATGGGTAAATGTTGCAATGTGGAGTGTACAACCTCACACTTTGATCTTTCCTGATAGGAGTTAAAGAACAAGATAGGGTGAAAAGGTGGGGCATCGATTAAAGTAGTTTTAGGTTCGGTTAAGTCAAGTGTCTTATGTTCGGAAGCCAATTGGGGTATCCAGGGTGATTGACAAGAATGTTGTTGTGAGTTTTACCTCGGACGAAGGAGGTATATTTTGCGTGGCCAGATAGAGTCGTGGTATTTCGCTAACCCTAGATTCATGTGTGTAATTCGAGCTCTATGGCGGTATTGAAAACATTATATAGGGTATGTCTATATGCTTTCTCGCGGTAGCGGTGTTCTATTTTGAATTTGTATCTGGTTTGTACTACTCATTTTTTATGTGTTATATGAGTAGTACTATTATAAGAGTAATGTTATTGTATTATAGGAGCGATAACAAGCTAATGATTACAAGATTATCGTATCCGTGATTCCAGGATGGAACGGATTATTGTTTCGATATCTCACCTGGATACAGGTTGAGCTCGCCTTTATTTTATGTTTAGATGGAACTTCAGTGAGAAGATGTTTTATTATCATGATTTGAGTGCATGGTGACCTTACAGATATGATTTAACGTCCATAGAATTTCTTGTTAAGCTGTGAGTTTAAGCTTAGTGTTGTATGCGCAATGGACTTAGTGCTAGTATAAGCGCTTGGTGGTGTGGCTCCTGGAAGGAAATAGGAGTTCTAACCACATTTTGTCGATAGGTTGGATGGGATTATCCTAGTGGAATATTTGAAACTAATGGACCTCCACGACCTACAAAGTTAAGTAGTAGTGTATAGGAGGGGTTCCTTGTTTGGATTTCGCTTGCGAGACGCTCCATGCATGAACCTTAACGACGTCGGGAGTGGAGAGATGTTATGGGATGCAAGGATGTTGGTTTTGACGATGAGTCACCTGGTGTGGACAAAACACTATTGACTGAGAGCCGTGTGTTGATTGTATGCTTATGGAGATAGAAGTGCTATGGAAAAGCATTGAAATTGTTCCTCACCGCAAGGATGTGTGTGAGGTAAGGTAAAGGAAATCGATTTGAAGTTTATGGCCAGGCCTTGTACCGAAGGAAAATTCAGTGGAAATATGTCTTGAGTATTTAGATTTTAACACCTTTGTAGAGAATAGGCGCCCCGATTTGTTGGATGTTCCATTTACCCAAGATGGAAGGACATAGTAGTAGAAGTACGTTAACAGGTTAGCGAGGTAGGACTTAGAATATCCCGCTGGTGTTTCTTAGGCCATTAAATCTCGAAGACCGACGTTGCGAGGAAGTAGTGTAACGGGAGGGTTCCTTGTCTGCATTTCACTTTGCGAGACGTCCCACACATGAAATCGAGCGAATATCGAAAGTCGGGAGAGGTCTTGGGCCCTAGGGACATATCAAAACCATGTTCATACATACTTTCCAAATTTTATTTAAAGAAAAATCATTTATTTTATTAACAACATTCAATAAGTAAGAATCACACCACATTAAATTCTGCAACATAATCCAATTAATTTAATACATTCGTCAATCGAATGTCAACATACGAAATCTAAAGTCACACATCCAAACTGAATAAATCCCATAGTAACAATACTGGAAATAACTGAAATACAAATTTCCAATAACAACGGAATAATGGAAAGAGCTACACATGCCCAACTAGATGAAAGTACTAAGAGTGGATCCGAATGAACGAAGTCGTCTAATCAAGAGTCTTGTAACTTCCACCTAAGCTGCAGCGCGTTCCATCCAAGAGATCCTAAGCAAGACGCCCCTGTGGCTGGGCACCTGTAATACATACAAATATATACAAGAGAGAGAGAGAGAGAAAAACGGGTCAGAGCCCGATAGTGTATATGATTTAAAATTTGTTTAGCAAGTATTTAAATTGATACAGGCCAATGCAACAACATATTAGTGCGTCACTCTCTTCAGGAATTCTCACCTCTCTTCTAATGTGCACACCTATCGCACTAACCTTCCCAACGGTTTGTCTTAACATTTATCGCACTAATCTCCCCAATGATTTAACTTATCTTAGCTTACTCGTAAGATTCAAAATTTAACGATTCAATTGTTCGAAAAGGATATTTCAATTAGCAACCAAAGTTCTCATTTTTAACTTTATAAATCAATAAGGTTTTCCAGTGTCATATTATACTTTCTCAAAATAAGTATTTACAATTTGAGTCATCAACCATGTCCTACATGTCTCATCACAGTAGGCAGTTCCAGATTTCAGAATTTCATATATATATTAACTACTCATAAAATATATATATATCACAACAGCACCCCAAATAACAACTATGGTGCGGCATACTCTACTATCCAATCCCCGTATCACTCGTACTAAGGGAATACAGATTCGGAATCGCTCTCGAACTGTATCAACACATGCTCAAATAATTTTGAGACAAAGTATAGATTCCAAGTCTCCCAGGACCGTTTAAACTATCACTGCGATAGCCTGTACCAAGGATACCTATACACAAACAAAATGAGGCGAAGCATAGATTCCAAGTCTCTAAGAGGAAAGCACATACCCGCATCTCTTAGGACCGTTTGAACTATCATTCCGATAGCCTGTACCAAGGATATCTATCTTCTAGGGTACAAGTCAATATCCCCCATAAAGGTCCCATCGAGATAAGACTGTCCCAGCGCGGAAACCTCAGGGATAGCAAGTAGCGTGGGCATGATTTTCACACATAGATAGTATATGCATACACAATCATATAACTATACTAACATTACCATTTCAATAATGGGTAAATTCTCAATTCCCATAATTACGACATTTGTATTTATTTCTCATTATTTAGTTATCATGTATAACCATTCACATCTTATTTTAATTTGAGGAACTTTTCCACTTACTACATCACGCTCACGGATTCTATCCTCCCAAGTATAAAATTCAGTAGGTATACACATTTGTCCCAAAGTAACTCTCTTACGTGTCTCTCTCTCTTTAACATATACTTACATTGTCACTCATGTAAGATATCCTAAAAATATAGATTTCGCCTTACATTAAAGGATTTTGAATTTTATTTTCAAAGATGAGAATTTCAAATGGTTTCGAAATCGGAATTAAAATGGAGTTTTAACTGATTTTTTTTTATTATTTAGAAGAGTCCTCAAAATATAAAACTCTCTAAGAGTCCTCAAAATATAAAACTCTCTAAGAGTCCTCAAAACATAAAACTCTCTAAGAGTCCTCAAAACATAAAAATAATATTTTTAGAAATTCGACCGTTCGATCAAGCTGAATTTTTATCAGCAGTCCTGTCTCGCCGTTCGCTACAACATACTAAAATTTCAAGCGATTACAATGGTCCGATCATCCGGAATAAAATTTTTAGTGTTTGTATCTAATTAGAACTCTTTTCTTAATCAAACTCTTAATCCTTTACATGACAAAGGGTTTCTAAAATATCATTTAAGTCATCACTACATGCAATTTCCTATCTCAAATTGGGTTTTTCTTCCATACAATTCATCCTAATCATTCCTAAACCAATATGAAAGATGCATCAACGAAATAAGCAAGATAAACACTTGCCTGGAATTTTTAGAAATCTGGTTTGGTGCCGAAATTGGTGTGGTTTCGTTCCCCGTCTCGCGATCTACGCGTTGGTGGTGACGGCGGTGCAATCGGAGGTGTTCTTGGCCTAAAACTCCTTGGAGAGCTTCTCCTCTTCCTCTCCAATGGCCGTCATTTGTCTTTGGTTGTTCTAACCCTATAAGACAACCTAGATATCTTATATAACCCTTTTAATTTTTGTAGGTTTAATTACCCATAATTGCGAAATGTCCAAAACGCCCTCCCGGGGTACTAATTGGGCCTAAAAACGACCCGAGACCCATACTAAACCCCCGGGTACACTTTTCTGACTATCTCGACCCTTCCGGACACGTTAGCGCACTCAAAATGACCATACGAACAACTTATAAAATATTCACTTATTAATCAACATTTAGTCCCGACACGACACAGGCGCGTCCCGACTTAAATTTCCATAATTGTCATTTTATTCACACGTGATAATATTATAACAATAAATCTCATATATTGCTATACTCATCCAGTAATATTCAAAAAATAACAAATTTCCAATAATTACTAACTCTCGTCATGCTAGTAAATATTTAAAGCAACATTCCGGATTAAAATTAAATTAATTTATCTCAATTAAATTTAATAAATCCCATAATTTAAAAGCTATAAAAATACGGGGTATTACATACTTCCCCCCAATAACTGAATTTCTTCCCGAAATTCGGAAAATAAGGCCTATCAGGTAGCACAATTCTGGATATCCTTTTCCGTACAAAAACTAACTACACATTACGGCGCTCAATCACTATAGCCCTTTCTTCACAGTAACATTGTTTTGCATTCTCTTTGGAGACACTTCACATTGTGCTCCCAACCGACAACATTCGCATAGGTCACGCCTGTACGTTATACATTTCATTATCTCACTATCATTAGGAGGCCGCACCTCACTACATGACAAATACTCGGATTTATTCATATACAAAACTCCCATTCTGAGAAAATATTACGAACATTTTATCACTCTTGCTCGTCTAAAACAGTCGTGGAATTCTACCATAGTTATCGGATATTTTCTCGATCGATCCAAAAATTCTGATTATCTACTCTCCTCTAAACATACGGAAGGAGAATAGTCGAGGTTCTTCCATAACAAAACCTTAATAGGTACCTCATACGCGAAAAACAGGTACGAGTGCTTCTACAGAGCATTCTTGAAATCATCGTACCAAGATTCCAAAATCTCCTTCACGTGGCTCCACTAATCTTTAATCACCATGCGCTTATTCCCTGGCTAAGGGTGATACATCCTACTTGAAATGAAATCTTATCTCCGCTGGTTCCTGAAATCCCATATCAAAGGTGGGGTTCACCAATCTCATCCTGATTCAGATATTTATACTGCGCCGAACCATGCACTGGCGCGATCCTTCCTTTCAAAGGAAGTCTGGGGCATACTAGTTAATATTGTAAGCCAGCCCAAAGGAATATCAATCACTTCCTTCTCGGCGACTTAATTCACATGTTCGGGATAAACCCTTGATCTTGTTTTGAGGATGGCAACCCATCCAAGAACTTTACCGACTTTACCAACCTCTTCCAATTTCAGGAATTTTCGATAAACACAAAATTATTTGGTTGATTCTCCTCTTTCAACCAAACCTTACCTATGGGCAGTGCATGTAGAGACTACTCACTATGTCTCGCTAAACATCGATTCTTCCCTTGAAATGTCTCACATTAAGTGACACGTAATACTCCCCTTCCTTCCTTGTAGTATGCCGAAAGTTCCACCCGTGCTCTTCTCTCCACGAAGCGCACTTCTGGATCTCTTATACTATACTAACATCATTACTCTTTATATGTGTGAGTCGCTCTCACACTTGACTAATAACAACTCCGCTCCGGGTGTGCTTCATAACAATTAAATTCTACTATATTCAAGGAATACCAATTCTTGAATGGCTTCCCACAGCCTTCCAATCAAGTTAGGGCGTGCTATTCTAATTTCACACTTATGTATGGATTATCTCCCCTCATGTGACGTTTAATCCACTCTATCACTTCCACTTCGTTATACTAGTCCCACAAACATATATTTCACACGTCTATTACCACGTCCCTTCGACTCGAACTATTTTAACTGTAGTTAACCAAGATGCCCACATTTTTGCAACACTCCGACCGCCCTGGGAGAGCGAACGGCGTGCTACTCATCTGTAGGACTAACTAAATTCAACGGAATAGAAGGGATAGGGCATTCAAATTCCATGACAATAAAAGAGGAATAATAATTCTCAACCTTCCTCAGATAAGTACAACAATTTTCCCAAATAGGTACAACAGCCAAAATAAATCACTAACGCTCTATTCATCAAAATAATTACAGGTCATCTCTTTTGTATAATATAAAGTTCTTTCCAGATAATCCATGCTAAAAATCATTCCAACTCTTTATTCACCTTGTGTTCTGTACGCGGTTATGACATTTGGGTACTCTCAATCACCCTAGAAATCAAAATTCTTAAATTCTCCTTATCATCGTTCCACCCCTCAACTCGTGGGGATAACTTTTAATGCTTTCCTACCACACAAATCCGGCTCCAATGACCTTAAAACAAAATTCAACTTCCAACTTACATACATAATTACTTGATCCCATTTCGACCAGGGTACCGAACTCATGGAATAGTGACCAAACGTCTCCCTATTTCCAACCTTACGCTAAGTTTCATGCGTGGGATGTCTTGCAAAGCGAAATCCAAACAAGGAACCCCCCGATACACTACTACCTAGCATTGTCGGTTATCTAAATTCGTTAGGTCCTCCGTCCATAGTATATACCCCTTTATTCCGTCCCTTACAGAAAAGTTATAATTTCTCCCGTAATTATGCTTAACAAAGAACGTTTCACCAAATTTCACGATCGTTCAGCATAGGTTGGTGGTAATAGCATTCCATAAACGTCAAATACATACAATCGGAATTCTCGAAATTCCTTTTTCTAACATTAGGGGTATAACTCTTAACTCCCACATCTCTTAAGGATAAATATAACACTGCACTCTTCCTATCACTAAGTCCGGAGTGACAAACATAATACTGCGTCAAATCTTTTCGCTCAACGGTAAATCCCGATACATACGAAATCATATTGGCAAAGTTTATACATACTTTGGCATCGAATATCTCGAGCCCACTATCTCCTTCGAAGTCTCTAGGATAGATAATATAAGTGCGAGTCCAACCTTCTCACAGGTAAATCCTCGCCAAAACAAACATAAAACATGTTGCACTAATTCAACCACTCCGATAGCCTTGCAATAAATGCCCACTATCGTACTAACCATTTTTGTAATGTTTTAAACAAGATAATATCATACTCGTGTATCGCATCACTACAACGAGTAACCTCAATAAAGTATAAAACACTGTTGATATACTCATTCATCCTCCGCGGATAGCACTAAAGAAAAATCTCGCTACACTAGGGAAAAATATTCACATAATGGTAACATTTATAACTATATGCATTAAGCTCGTCTCACATGCTAATCTAGCAATGAACAAAATATAGTGACTCTCTCGTGTCACATAAACACGCCTCATCCTCTGAGGATACAACTTACGCTTCTACCTTATCAATCGTCTTGACTGCGCAAATGGTTTTCGGACGTAACACGTCTGCCCAAACCATAACAAAATTATTTTAATCGTTGCCTTTTACTAGGCACCGTATTCTTGTCCTTATACTCACTTTGGAACATATTATCGTGAGCGATCTCACTCCGCACAAAATACCTCAGTACATAATCCACTTACCACCTGTCCTACTAACCAGGTTAGGATTTGTCCTCCTCTCGGACTTTAGTAAACTGGATTCCTGTTAACCATTCCGATTGTTCCTTTAACTTTTTAGGCCATAAAGATCATGTTACTATCTATAATAGCACTTACTGAATTTACCATCACTTGGTAAGAATTCCATTATCTGAATCATTTAAATGGGTCCCCTGATGTATATCCACATCTCTTTTTGGTGCTATATCACCACCATTGTATTCAGTCTTATTCTCGACTAAATTCTTCGATTTCTTTAAGCTTCCCACACAAGGAGCATTATCATCTTTATTGACAAAATACAGCACTGTCAACCTCTGAATCAACCGTCCATCAGAATTTCCTCCTCGAGTATTATCAATTATTATTACAAGTTGGTCTCCCACTTGGAGTCGTTTCCTCCACTAGTATCTACATCTTTCGATACAAAATTTTCTAATGATTAGGGTTCATATCCACAATCGGACTTCTGTCATGCCCTCCCGCGATGAGTTCAGAACCACGTTTGCTTCTCACCCTGAATAGTTGAGGAAGGAACATACGGTCAACACTGTACCTAAGGTTCTCCTATAGGCATAGCATTCCACTTCGAAAATTGGTGGTTGACTCCAACCATTATAATTTCGTCCCGAAAGCCAAAAAAATTTTCTCTAAATTTTCACTTTCAGTTTGCCACACTTGGTCCTATATCTAAGCCTTTGGTTACATTACCTCCTTTGGTAAAGACACATACAATTTCCGCATTACTAAAATTTCCCATTGACAGTCTCTACACATTTTTGTAATACGTTGGGTAAGTTTGCCCTCGCACCTCATTTGACTATAACAGCATTTGAAAAATCATTGTTGCACCTTAGTTGCCTTTCTAGTCATGGCTTCTAGTGCCATAATGGAGGTGACCTCGACTACGGTCATCATCCTCGGATATATTTCATAATATCAACTGAGCCCTGCCACCTGATGTACGCTTAACGATCCTCTTCTAACATCCGTCATCGCTCGGCACACGCACACATCCGAACGAAATTAGAATTCACTAGTGTATACACATAATAGAAGGAGAACGAAATCTCGTCAAGGGAATCAACAATCCTAAACATAGGACTCTATAACAAACAAAGCAACGCTGAAAGCATAATAAGCCGTACAAATCCTAAGGACACTAGAACCTGATGCTCTGATACCACTTATGACACCCCGCCTAATTAAATACCGGGCGATCACTCCTTTATTAAATTAAATCAAGGTGAACAGTTGGTCCATTCTTAGCATCACTGTCGAAAAATAAATTTTTCCAATTTAACACCCTAATTAATTAAGTCAAGTGTCAAAACCATGTTCATACATACTTTCCAAATTTTATTTAAAGAAAAATCATTTATTTTATTAACAACATTCAATAAGTAAGAATCACACCACATTAAATTCTGCAACATAATCCAATTAATTTAATACATTCGTCAATCGAATGTCAACATACGAAATCTAAAGTCACACATCCAAACTGAATAAATCCCATAGTAACAATACTGGAAATAATTGAAATACAAATGTCCAATAACAACGGAATAATGGAAAGAGCTACACATGCCCAACTAGATGAAAGTACTAAGAGTGGATCCGAATGAACGAAGTCATCTAATCAAGAGTCCTGCAACTTCCACCTAAGCTGCAGCGCGTTCCTTCCAAGAGATCCTAAGCAAGACGCCCCTGTGGCTCGGCACCTGTAATACATACAAATATATACAAGAGAGAGAGAGAGAGAAAAACGAGTCAGAGCCCGATAGTGTATATGATTTAAAATTTGTTTAGCAAGTATTTAAATTGATACCGGCCAATGCAACAACATATTAGTGCGTCACTCTCTTGAGGAATTCTCACCTCTCTTCTAATGTGCACACATATCGCACTAACCTTCCCAACGGTTTGTTTTATCATTTATCGCACTATTCTTCCCAATGATTTAACTTATCTTAGCTTACTCGTAAGATTCAAAATTTAACGATTCAATTGTTCAAAAAGGATATTTCAATTAGCGACCAAAGTTCTCATTTTTAACTTTATAAATCAATAAGGTTTTCCAGTGTCATATTATAATTTCTCAAAACAAGTATTTACAATTTGAGTCATCAACCATGTCCTACATGTCTCATCACAGTAGGCAGTTCCAGATTTCAGAATTTCATATATATATTAACTACTCATAAAATATATATATATCACAACCGCACCCCAAATAATAACTATGGTGCGGCATACTCTACTATCCAATCCCCGTATCGCTCGTACTAAGGGAATACAGATTCGGAATCACTCTCGAACTGTATCAACACATGCTCAAACAATATTGAGACAAAATATGGATTCCAAGTCTCTCAGGACCGTCTGAACTATCACTGCGATAGCCTGTACCAAGGATACCTATACACAAACAAAATGAGGCGAAGCATAGATTCCAAGTCTCTAAGAGGAAAGCACATACCCGCATCTCTTAGGACCGTCTGAAATATCATTCCGATAGCCTGTACCAAGGATATCTATCTTCTAGGGTACAAGTCAATATCCCCCATAAAGGTCCCATCGAGATAAGACTGTCCCAGCGCGGAAACCTCAGGGATAGCAAGTAGCGTGGGCATGATTTTCACACATAGATAGTATATGCATACACAATCATATAACTATACTAACATTACCATTTCAATAATGGGTAAATTCTCAATTCCCATAATTACGACATTTGTATTTATTTCTCATTATTTAGTTATCACGTATAACCATTCACATCTTATTTTAATTTGAGGAACTTTTCCACTTACTACATCACGCTCACGGATTCTATCCTCCCAAGTATAAAATTCAGTAGGTATACACATTTGTCCCAAAGTAACTCTCTTACATGTCTCTCTCTCTTTAACATATATTTACATTGTCCCTCATGTAAGATATCCCAAAAATATAGATTTCGCCTTACATTAAAGGATTTTGAATTTTATTTTCAAAGATGAGAATTTCAAATGGTTTCGAAATCGGATTTAAAATGGAGTTTTAATTGAATTTTTTTTTATTATTTAGAAGAGTCCTCAAAATATAAAACTCTCTAAGAGTCCTCAAAACATAAAGCTCTCTAGTAAAAATAATATTTTTAGAAATCCGACCGTTCGATCAAGCTGAATTTTTGTCAGCCGTCCTGTCTCGCCGTTCGCTACAACATACTAAAATTTCAAGCGATTACAATGGTCCGATCATCCGGAATAAAATTTTTAGTGTTTGTATCTAATTAGAACTCTTTTCTTAATCAAACTCTTAATCCTTTACATGACAAAGGGTTTCTAAAATATCATTTAAGTCATCACTACATGAAATTTCCTATATCAAATTGGGGTTTTCTTCCATACAATTCATCCTAATCATTCCTAAACCAATATGAAAGATGCATCAACGAAATAAGCAAGATAAACACTTGCCTGGAATTTTTAGAAATCTGGTTTGGTGCCGAAATTGGTGTGGTTTCGTTCCCCGTCTCGCGATCTACGCGTTGGTGGTGACGGCGGTGCAATCGGAGGTGTTCTTGGCCTAGAACTCATTGGAGAGCTTCTCCTCTTCCTCTCCAATGGACTTCATTTGTCTTTGGTTGTTCTAACCCTAGATATCTTATATAACCCTTTTAATTATCGTAGGTTTAATTACCCATAATTACGAAATGTCCAAAACGCCCTCCCGGGGTACTAATTGGGCCTAAAAACTCCCCGAGACCCAAACTAAAACCCTGTGTACACTTTTCTGACTATCTCGACCCTTCCGGACACGTTGGCACACTCAAAACGACCATACGAACAACTTATAAAATATTCACTTATTAATCAACATTTAGTCCCGACACGACACAGGCGCGCCCTGACTTAAATTTCCATAATTGTCATTTTATTCACACTAACAATAAATCTCATATATTACTATACTCATCCAGTAATATTCAACAAATAACAAATTTCCAATAATTACTAACTCTCGTCATGCTAGTAAATATTTAAAGCAACATTCCAGATTAAAATTAAATTAATTTATCTCAATTAAATTTAATAAATCCCATAATTTAAAAGCTATAAAAATACGGGGTATTACAGTCAAAAAGTATTTTGGATGCAATTCCGAGTGCGCGGTTGCGTCCGGGTGGGTCGAGATAGTCAGAAAAGAGTACCCGGGGGTAATTGGGTCTCGGAGTATTTTTGGGTATAGCCGGGACCACACGGGGTGAGTTGGGCCATTTTAATTTGTCCCAGATGGCCAAAAACGGGATTAAGGGTTGTAACCTAATTTGGGGAAGTGTTAAACGGCAGTAAACACAATTTCGGACCTAGGGTTTGAGAGAGGCACAATGGAAAGCAAATCAAGAGCAATTGGGAGTCTTTTGGAGCCAAATTAAAGGGTTAATTTGGGGTGTTCTTCATCAACCAATCTCTACACCAACGGAATCAGACCCTACGAACAATTCCAGGCAAGTGGTTAACTGTTGTGATTCCTAAATTGATGATAATCAATTCATATCATAGTGATGTGTAAATCAAAATTCGTTTTCGGTGTGTAACCAAAATTTAAATTGGGTTTTTGGAAATTGATATACCTTAATGGGATTAAGGGGGAGATTGATCGTGTTTATGATTCTAGAATGTAGAGGAATGAATCGTATGTTAAAACCAGTAAGAGTAAATGATTAATTGCTGTTAATATGAATGAAATTCGTATTGGAGATTTGAAACCCGGATAATACCCAAATCGGGAAAATGTTGGAATAAATGGTTATTGATGATTAATTAAGGTCTGTGGGATGTTTAGAACCTTTTCTTATGTGGAGAATATGTTATTTATATTTGGGTAAGGGTTTAGATTGAGAATCAAAGCTTTAGGTTTCGTCCATGGTTGACAGTGGGCTGGAGAGGACGAATACTGGAACGATCGATCGATCGACCCAGGCGGTTCGATCGATCGATGATGCAGAAATCTGGGCAGTTCGTCCAGTTGGTTATATAAAGGGAAATTTATTTGAATGTTAAGTTTCATACATTAATAAGTGATAAATAATTATGAAACAAATATTCCTAGCAATCATGGGAGAAAGTAATTGGGACTAGGATGAATTTATGTGGGGCACTTTATGGATGGATTTGAGAAACTATATTCCAAAATAGTGAGATATGGATCAAGTGGGCAAGTCCGGGTATGTTGATAATTATAGGTAAATATAATTGGGGAAATTATGGAGATGAATGTGTGACACATTGTGGGCGAAAATGTGGGGATGAAATTATGAGATGTAAAAATGGACCGAGTGAGTGAGTCCGGGTATGTTGGTTAAGTGACACCAAAGTATTAAATTGATTATTGAGAGAGTAAATTAATTTGGAGTCGCAACATAGACTCGGGAAGTATTAAGGCATAGGCCAAGTGAGCGAGTCCGGGAATAATTGTTGGGTGCCACCAAGTTATTAAATTAATGCATGTGTTAATTTATTTAAATTAAAGTCGGACCACAGACTCGGATTTGTGTTGACTAATTAATGTGTAAATTAATTATATTAGAGTCGGACCACAGACTCGGATTTGTGTTGACTAATTAATGTGTAAATTAATTATGTTAGAGTTGGACCACAGACTCGGATTTGTGTTGACTAATTAATGTGTGAATTAATTATATTAGAGTCGGATTACAGACTCGGATTTGTGTTAATTAATTAATGTGTAAATTAATTAAAGGAGGGTCAGACCACAGACTCGGGAAGGTATTAAATTAATAGGTGTGTCAATTAATTTAATTAGAGTCGAACGATAGACTCGGGAAGGTATTAAATTAATAGGTGTGTCAATTAATTTAATTAGAGTCGGACGATAGACTCGGGAAGGTATTAAATTAATAGGTGTGTCAATTAATTTAATTAGAGTCGAACGATAGACTCGGAAAGTTATTAAATTAATAGGTGTGTTAAATAATTTAATTAGTGCCAGATTGTAGACTCGGGTAGGTATTAAATTAATAGGTGTGATGGTTAATTTAATTAGAGTCGGATTGTAGACTCGGGTAGGTATTAAATTAATAGGTGTGATAGTTAGTTTAATTAGAGTCGGATTGTAGACTCGGGTAGGTATTAAATTAATGGGTGTAATAATTAATTTAATTAGAGTCGGACGATAGACTCGGGAAGGTATTAAATTAATAAGTGTGTTAATTAATTTAATTAGAGTCGGCCGATAGACTGAGGGAGGTATTAAATTAATGGGTGTGTTAATTAATTTAATTAGAGTCGGACGATAGACTCGGGGAGGTATTAAATTAATGGGTGTGTTAATTAATTTAATTAGAGTCGGACCATTGACTCGGGGAAAGTATTGTATTAATTGAGGTGTGAATTAATTATATTAGAGTCGGACCATAGACTCGGGAAGATGATAAATTTATTAAGTGAGAAAATTAATTATGTTGAGTCGGGCCACAGACTGAGGAAATTACAGGCTAGTGTACGGGATTTTGAGTACACGGTAAAGTCGGGGTTTATCTTATATATATATACGGTGTGTGATAGTATATATATATATATATGTGTATATATTGTGTGTGCTATTAAATATCAGTGATTAGATATTTACTTAATTTATATACTCTAGTGCTATAAAGGGAGGTTGCGCGATGTGGGGAATCCCCTATCTTGAGGAGTAAGGCGAGTATATCCCCAGGTCATAGCGTCCGGTATATGGGTGAGGGATTTATCTCACTTTCAGAGAAGGAATATGACCGCCTCCACTTCGTTTATGTTTTGGGCCAGGTTGGTGAGCGATTCCAACTTGGGTAACTAGGTTATGTGAGCACACCTAGTGAGATGGCACTTTAGAGGAAATCATCCGGTGCGGGTATACTCGAAGGGATGGATATATGTATGTTATATGTGTGGATGTTTTAGTAAAGGTACGTATATAATGGTATTCAATATTATATGCGGGTAATAATACAGTGTGTGATGAATTTATTTTATATAACTCGTGACACGATTATATGCTACTATTTAAGAAGGAATTAATTAAGTTAATTGTGAGATAACTTATAATTCAAGGATCATTAGTACTCAGGTTAGAGTAGTATGGCAAGGGGAGGTTATACCAGGACTAGTTGGACGGGGTAGTACAATTAGGTGGGGGTCAAGGTAACCGTTAGGTGTGCACAATAGTGGAGGGGTGAGAATGTCCAAAAGGGAGTGCGACACTAACTTAAATATGAAGTGCATTCATGCATTTTAAATTACTATAGTTAATTCACTTGCTAAATATTTTCAAAATGTTTTGGGTTCTAACCCTTGCTATAAAACTATTTTCAAAACCTTTTAGGTGTCCAGCCACAGGGACGCCAGGATTGATATTCTATTCCAGGGACAATGGAGTTGTGGCATATGTGGATGCTAGCAGGAATTTGGATTAGACGCATCGCTTATTCATTCCTAGAGTAGGAATGATTCATCAGTTCCAGTTTTATTTAGGGCATGTCGCCCAAACATTCAGTTCAGTTTTCAGATTTGTTTTATTTCGGTGTTGAATATTTGTATTGGGTTATTTCACTTTGGTGGCCGATGGTTTATTCGGCAAGTTGTGTAATTAATTTTTCAGTTGAGTTTTATTCAATTGTGTGGTTCGTTTATATGTATTTCCGCATGTACTGTTTTGTTTAATTAAAAAGTTAAAATTGGCACCAGCTTTTTGGAATACTAGGTGGTTAGTAAGATTTTAAAAAGTTTTCGACAGTGATGCTAAGGATGAACAAACTGGTATTCCTGTTTTAATTTGGTATAGGACTGATCACCCGGTATTTTATTAGGCGGAGTGTCAAAGATGGTATCAGAGCATCAGGTTCAAGTGTCCTTAGGATCTGTGCGGCTTTTGACGTTTTGACTTAGCAATCTTTGATATAGAGCCCTATTGTAGGATTGTTGTATTCTCATACGTATGCGCGTATACGTTCTTCTGCCAAATTTATATTTGAGAGTGAACTCATACAATTCGATTCTCATTCCAGATGCCGCCCAAGAGAGGGAGCAGCTAGGGCAGCAGGGGGAGATGAGACTAAGGAGGGTCATTAAGATCAAGGGTTACCGCAGCAACGGCCAGAGATAATTTTGGAAGCACAGGTAACTGAACTAGTGGCACAGGCAGTTAAAGCGACGGTGGTCGCAATGGCAGGGTACTTTTCACAGAATCAGCCATAAGTGTTAGGGGCGCCAGATGTTCAGGCTCGCCCGGGGTCGTCAGGGTGGCAGCAAGTACGAGAGATTTTTCAAGAGTCGGCATCCACCAGAGTTGTGAGGGGTTCAGGTGTAGCACTAGCGTGTCAAGGAAGAGAGATATCTAGCTTCATCTATACATGAGAGATTGCGATGAGGTGCAGAAGGAAATGCTAGCCACTTGTAGTTTAGTGGGAGCAGCGCTACAGTGGTGGGCGTCGATCACCACAGTTGAGGAAAGGGATACGCTAGTTATTACAAAGTTTTGGGTGCGGTTCGACCGCAAGTAATTTCCTCTAGCGGTTGAGATCAAAATGAGGAGAAAATTTAGAGAGGTGACATGGGGAGACCGTTCAGTGGTCGATTACGAGGAAGAATTCACTCGATTAGAAAATTTTGTACCGGATGAGGTAAGCAATGAAGAGATAAACAAAAGCCAGGTTTATGGATGGGTTAGTATGGAGAATCAGACAACATTTAATAGGTAATTCCTCATTAGTAGGTTATACTGATGTCAATAATGCAGCACTCCGGCACTATCAGGAATATCGCTTCCACGTGAAAGGAAGCGGGAGGGGAGTGGGAACTAGCCAGTCGGATAAGGCAGGAGGGAACAATACTAGTGGGGTATCCCAGCAGGAGACTGGGGGAGATCAGGGAAGGATTTTCGGCAGGGAAATCATGCCAAATGATTTAGAACTGGAGGCTATCGGCAGGATGGCCAGGAATTCCAACAAGGTCAGCATGGAAGGGACCAGTGGCAGGGTGAATGTATCAGAAGGTGTTTCGTTTGTGGGGAAAGCGAGATAGATAAAGAGAGATTGTCTTAAACGAGCCAGGGGTCAACTACAGGATTAGGTCCTGGATGTACAGCTACTACAGTAAGTCATGGGCACATTCGGGCAGGGAGAAGATGCTCCGAAACCCGAGGATTAGCCGTTGCAGGTGGAGTATGGAGGTAATTATTTTTACGCTATGGGAATGGGATATATTTTTGAGTGACAAGGAGGATGTCACAATATAAGACTTATTTTTCACTAGAGTTCGCGGGTGAGTCGAATTTAGTGGGTGCGTTGGCTGTAGCATCCATAGTATGTGGATAAACTTTCCATGGGGTAGCGGAGTTCCTTGGTGTTCTTCACGCCAGAGTGGAGGTGTACACATAGTGAAGGTTTGAATTATGCGAAGAATTACTACTTTTGAGAATTATGGGAGTAGGGTTAATAATATTTTCCTAAATATAGGCTGGATAGCGATGGAATTTAACTATTGTGGATAATGGTGTTAAATTTTGGTGTTCGCGACACCAGGAGATGATTGGTACTAGGTATCACCTGAGAGGGCATATAGCCTATATATATGTGTGTATATATGTTGTATTGCGTGGTGAGATAGGAACATAGTGAGGTTTTGTGTTCTCACATTTTATCCCGGTAAGTAGGGGTGTTTACTAAAGTGAATCAGGGTGGTTAGAATTATGTTCAAGCAAAGAGAGATAGCTCGGGGTTTATTCTGTGCAATGACTAGTGATGGTAAGGGCGCGACATTTTATGTTGTCCTTGGTAGCATAAGGGTAAGCGTATATACTCTTTTGTTAAGAGACAAGTATTTAGGGGTACGTGCTATGGGCTGAGGGTCTAACGGATCTCAACGATCGACAATGCTATGTCGTAGTGTATCGGGGGGGGGGGGGGGGGAGGGGGTTCCTTGTTTGGATTTCGCTTTGTGAGACATCCCACGCATGAAACTTAGAGCAACGTTGGAAAGTGGGTAGATGTATGGTCGTTAGTACATGGGTTGGGTACCCCGGGTAGTAGATATATATGTAGATATACATGTGTGATGTGACTACGGGTTCGAAGTTATATTACGGGTTACGACTAGCATAGTCGGGTAACTTTTGTGCGGTAAAGTGCGGGGATAGGGTGTATGGGCACCCGAGTTAATTAAGGCAAATTTCGTGCGGTTAAGCATGGGAATAGGGTGTATGGGCGCCCTAGTTAATTTAAATGCATACTTGTGTAACGTATGGTTAGAAGCTAATGGGATAGACATAGCGAGCTTAGAGGCACATGACTAGAGAGTAATATGTGAAGCTTGTAACATTACGCTCATCTTAATTTTGAGGACGAAATTCCTTTGTAGGGGGGGGAGTATGTAACACCCCATAATTTTGAGGATTTAATATTTAATTATTTTTGAGAGTGATAAAAATATTTAAATTGGAGAAACTTAAATTCATGAGTTGGAGAATTTATTTGAGTGAGCCGAATTAATTATAATTGGCAACTTTAAGTTTAATTGTTCGAATTAATGTGTGTCACATTTTGAGGTCAAAATTTGGAATGTCAAAAAGTATTTCGGATGGCAATTCCAAGTGCGCGGTTGCGTCCGGATGGGTCGAGATAGTCAGAAAAGAGTACGCGGGGGGTAGTAATTGGGTCTCGGGGTATTTTTGGATACAGCCGGGCCCACACGGGGTGAGTTGGGCCATTTTAATTATCCCAGATGGCCAAAAACGGGATTAATGGTTGTAACCTAATTTGGGGAAGTGTTAAATGACAGTAAACACAATTCCAGACCTAGGGTTTGAGAGAGGCACAAAGGAAAGCAAATCAAGAGCAATTGGGAGTCTTTTGGAGCCAAATTAAAGGGTTAATTTGGGGTGTTCTTCTTCAACCAATATCTACACCAACGGAATCAGACCCCACGAACAATTCCAGGCAAGTGGTTAACTGTTGTGATTCCTAAATTGATGATAATCAATTCATATCATAGTGATGTGTAAATCAAAATTCGTTTTCGGTGTGTAACCAAAATTTAAATTGGGTTTTTGGAAATTGATATACCTTAATGGGATTAAGGGGGAGATTGATCGTGTTTATGATTCTATAATGTAGAGGAATGAATCGTATGTTAAGACCACTAAGAGTTTGATGGACAGGATTTTGCCACGGCGCGAGAGTCACCTACGCTCCGGTTGTTTTATGTTCGGCTCACCTGAACTATAAAAAAACCTAAATTACGAATACACTCAATGGGTGAGTATAGCGGTGAGTCGGGTATCGAAAATCCACAGAGACGAGATGCTAGAATTCAAGTGATTTAATACTCCGAAATAAAAGTGTAAAAGATGATTACACACTAAAAATAAAAAGATGCATTAAAGGAAATGTTTGTGACACCCCGACTAATTAAATACCGGGTAGCTACTCCTTTATTAAAATTAATACAAAATGCCAAGTTGGTTCAGTTAATAGCATCACTATCGAAAACATTTTAATGATTACTAACCACCTATTATTTAAAAAGCGAGTTGCCAATTTTAAATTAATTTTGATTAACATGAAGTAAGTGAAGAATAAAAGAATAACATAACCATACACAATAAAGTCCCAAAAGTGAAATCAACAAGTAATAATGAGTCTAGAGGAAATACTCCTCACAACAATCCCAATAAGGAAATAAATAAAACAAGTCTGCATCCTGAATAATTACAAACCAAAGTCTGAATAACTGAAATATAAAAAGTCTCTAATAGAAATGGACGACATGCCCTACAAATGATGAAACTAAATATGTAGTCAAGACTAGAAAAGAGGCGTCTACTGTCAAGGCCCTGTAACTTCCACAACAGCTACAGCTCGTCACCTGAATAGAATTCCTATGCATAGTGTCCTTGTGGCTGGGCACCTAAAAAGGTTTTTACAAAAATAGATTTGAAAGCAAACGGGTCAGAGCCCGAAAGTGGAGAGTATTTTAAAATAGCAAGTGCTTTAATAACATTAAAACAATGAATGGAAAATACATGTTAGGACGCGCCCTCACATGAAATACTCACCTCTCTACTAGTTGTTCACTCTTAACGTACCATACCCATCTAAGTGACATTTATATCTAACTAAACCGTCATCAGTTCTACCCCTTTTCTACTCGATTCACAATTTGAATTCCCAATGTTATCACTTGAATAGATAGCTTTACTTAAACTCAGATTCTCAATTATTAGCATTACCATTTACTGGAGGTTATCCCCTTATTTATCTTCTCAAGGAGTTACTATAAATTATTCTCATAATTAAACATAACAATTCTGTTCATTTAACCGTATATCATTCACATCATAAATATACAATACAAGCACCCCGAGGCTAAGCTGCGGTGCACACATACTCTGCTATCCATCCCGGTACATCACGTACATAAGGATTACAAATTCCGAATCTCTCAGGAATTGTTAGAATAAGCACAACACACAAAAATGGAGGCGAACATAATTCAACATATCCATGGTCACGTACATACCTACGCTCCATAGTCAGCTGACTTATTAACTCACAATTAAGTCATTCCCTTGAACTATGTCCTCTAGGTACCAATCTAAATCCGGGCACACAAGGATTAGATGGCCCTAAGCGAATGTAAACCTCCCGTGATAGCAAGTATGGTAGGTATGTCATACACATAAAATCATATACATATACTAAGCATGCACACATCTTAGTAATTACCATAATTTATTAGTGGTATACTTCTCATTCTTATACCAATACACGTGTCCCCAGTTTATATATACACAACATCCATTATCCTCACGTCGTAATTAGTTATTCGCGTCCTAACCCACAATTACCATTTGGTTCAAATCATTCTTCTATATTTTACTCCCCAATATATCCCGAATATCCCAACTATATCAATTAGTCATGAAGGTAATGTTATCTCTATAATTAAACAAGGTTACGGGACACTAGAAATCAAACCAGGCCAAAAAGGCCAATCTGTCAACTAGTTAGAAGTCTCGTTCGAACGAGGTCGTTCGAACGAGAGTTCGTTCGAACGAAGTGGGCATCTAACGAGGTCTCGTTCAATTGAAAGTCATCGAACGACCATCCCACTCGTTAGAAGTCAAACTGTCAACTCGTTAGAAGCTCGTTCGAACGACCTGGGCAGGCCTTCTAACGAGGTGACAGTTTCGAGCCCAGAATTTTCCTATCTCGTTTTTCCCAATTTTCTTCACCTCTAATCTCATCTAAACATCATTCCAACAGTAGTTCAAGGTTTCTAATCATTCTTAAACATACTTAGGTCGTATATTAACATATATATGGGATCAAATCATCCTAAATCGCATCTAATCATCAAATCTCCCCAATTTTTCCCAAACCTTATGAACATGAACCCTAGAAATTTAAAGTCTTCAATTTGCATAAATAAATCCGTTTTTGTAACATAAAAAGTAGTAATTCTTTTAGTTCAATCACCCAACAACAATTCTACATGAAAATCTATATCAAAATCTGAATTTATAACTCCAAATTACATGGGTTTTTACAAGTCTCCCAATACAATGAAATTATATCAATTTCTAAGCATGGAAGAAGCATTCGCTTGAAATTAACGTAATTAAACCACTTGCCTTGGATTATTATCTGAATTTGGTGTAGAATGATGAAGGTTGCACTCTCTCTTTTCCTCCCAAGGTTGAAGGTTGAAGATGGAGGTTGTGTTTTCTCTTTGGAAACTCTCTCTAACCTCTCCTATAACTCCCGTAGCCCTTTAGTTGGTTAAGTGCTGGTAATGGCTTAGTGGGTCACTAAATATCCTAATATTTAACTCCCAAAATTCATTGGTTAATTATCCTAAAATTTCAAAATTATTAACTACCCTTTTAAGTTGCCGGTATGGCCTAAAATGCCCCGGGACCCGAACTAAACCCCGGCTAGTGTTTTCTGACTATTTCGATCCTTCCGGACTTGTTGGCGCACTCAAAATGACCATACGGTTGAAAAAATAAAATTCACTTTTTAATTTAAATAATTATATTCTTGACGCGACTGTCACGCACGTCCCAACAAAATTTCCCAAATTGCCGTATTTCAATCTCGCGACAATTTCAATAGCTTCAATCTTCACATATTGCCATATATACACATTATAATCAAATACCAAC
This sequence comes from Sambucus nigra, assembly GCA_949130495.1. Taxonomy (NCBI): domain Eukaryota; kingdom Viridiplantae; phylum Streptophyta; class Magnoliopsida; order Dipsacales; family Adoxaceae; genus Sambucus; species Sambucus nigra. Next base: position 155,860,049 of record OX422218.1, read on the forward strand.
TCACATCTAGTTAGTATTTTATCCGGATTTATTCTCAATTAATTCACATTTAATTTAATTAATCCCATAAATAAATATCACAAAAATACGGGGTATTACAATGTTAATCTAGGCAATGTATTGAAACTAGATTATGAAAGCGAGTAAAAACTATAGGTTGCGTCGAATATCCCTCACTCGAGTTAATTAGTATAAAATGGTTACATGGGTCGACGAGTTATTACAAATGCATCTCGTTTCGACAGTTAATTAAATCAAGGGTTGTTACGCCCTAAATCATCATAAAAGCCTAATAAGATTTTGGCATCAACAAATATCCCGAAAATTATGCGCGAAAGGTCATAAGCATGGGACATACATGATATACCCCGTCAAATATCCTAGGCCTAATAACTAGGACAACGCACCCGAAATAGACCCGTAAACACCATCACCAAAGCAAAGCAACGCGTCAACTTGAGTGAGTTCAATTCAAGCACAACCTAATTTAAATTAACTAAAAAGCATGTTAAAAACGCGGTAAATGGAAAGCGGTAAATAAACGCGATAAAACTATACTACAAAGAAAGTAAGTTAAAGCATGTAAACCTAAATTAGAAAGCTTGTAAATGAACTTGAAAGCAAGAAATGAAGAAATACAACTATATTAATTGGTAGGGGAGATGAATAGTTAACTTACAATCCAAATGGGGTGTCAAACCAAAGAGAAATGAAGAAGAACCAAGCAAAAACCCCCAAACCCTAAGCTAAACAAACCTAAAATCGTGTATATCCTGAATATTACATCAAAATTGGCTTATATACCATGTGGGAATTAAATTAGAAAATAAAAGAGAAAAGAAAAGAAAAGAAAAGCAAAATATCTGTTGGAAAACAGGGGATCGATCGATCGACCCCTTTGGTCGATCGATTGATCAAGGCTAAAATTCGACAATTCAGAATGGTCGATCGATCGACGATTTTGGTCGATCGATCAATCAAGCAGGGCAGAATGCAGCAGCAACACACTGCATCTTTTCTTCTCTTTTCTTTTCCTCTTTTGATTCATTATTTTTCCCTCCGTTGAAATCGCCGTAACTTCTTCGTTAGGAATCAGAATCGCGCACCGTTTGCGGAAACGCGAAGCTAGAAAGGAGGGCTACAACTTCCGTGAGATGCCGGGCCAGGTAACCAAGATGTGAAAAGATTAAAATTCCTTTGAACGTGCGATTGCGTACGGAACTTCACTAGAATGTGTCCGAACTTCATACTTAGTACCTAAATACCTACAAAAGCCCAATAATATCTTATATAGCATGTTAACAATATAAACAGAGGTTGTGTGGTTAACGGGCTTAAATATAGAGATTAATGCACCTGAGGGGGCTAAAATGCGTAGGTTCGAGAGATGAAATACGCAATATTTGAGTATTATCACACCCCTAACTTAAACATTGCTAGTCCCTAGCAATGAAATAGGATGCAACAAGAAATACAAGTAAACCAAAAGCAGGAGATAGTACAAAAGTATGTTATAAAAGAAAAAAGGCCACTTTCACGGGCGATTCGATTGCATTTAGTATATGCAATAAGCCGTTAAACTCCTAGGTTACCCTAGTGGACGAGTGTCGTCTCGTGAGGGTTTTCAGGGATGATACCAACAAACATCACATGGTTGTGACACCCCACCCAATTAAATATAGGATGATCAGTCCTCTACCAATTTAAAATAGGATATTCAATTGGTTCATTTTCAGCATCACTGTCGAAAAACTTTTTAACATATTAATCACCTAATATCAAATTAAGCTAGGTGTAAAAACATTTCCTATTTATTAAAACCAATTAACTTCCATTTCTTTCCATCTTAAAATATAAACCATTCACCACACATAGGAATGTAAATAAGTACTGAACACGAATCAAGTATGAAATAAATAAGACTGGATAAAATCTCGCAGTCTAAAACTCCAAACCATACAATAAACTGAATACAATATCTCTGATGAAAGAACTAGAAGTGGGAGACATATGCCCTAAACAAGAAGTCTAGATGAAACTGAATGGAAAGGATAGATGCATCTACTGCAAGGACCTACAACTTCCACAATAGCTGCAACACGTCAAGCAATCCAAATCTCTAAATCTGATACTCCTGTGGCTGAGCACCTGATATAATACATATATATAGCAAAAGAGAGAAGATACACAAGAAATGGTTCAGATCCCGATGTGTAAAAATGATTTAGGAAGTATTTAAAACTGGTTCTTAAAACAAGTCTTATGCGCATGTTAGTTATCGAACTCTCACATGAGTTTCTCACCTCTCGTCTATTGTGCACGCCTAACGTACATCTATTCTCCCCCTAGTTATACCTCCCAGTCTAACTAGTCAGAAAACATACTAGTACTAACTATGCTCACTAGTAGTATTCCCGTATCGCACATACAATACGCTATTCAGATAGTTTATCTCACATACTAAGTTTCATTATTTACTGTTTGAATGGTTAATCTTTTATTCACTAAGATTATTATACTTCTCACTTTCATTTTATCTACTAGTCTCACAAAGTAGAAAGTTACCCAAGTACACTCATACATATATATAGTCCCATCATCCCTATATATATACACTAGTCCTGCACTCTTAGGTTAAGACCACTTGGTGCTATGTAGTGATTATTATTATTACCAAGTCTACTAATTTCACACAGTAGCAATATTCACAAGTCCATATATATATATATATATATATATATATATATATATATATATATATATATATATATATATATATAGTCACATCATCCATATACATATATATATACTAATCCTGCACCCCCGACTAAGACCCATTAGTGCACATATACATAAAATCATGCATCCCCGGGCTAGCACCCATTAATGCACCTATCAATAATAATTCAGCACCCCCGGGTTATCACCCATTAGTGCGCCTAACAATAGAATCTTGCCTCCCCGGGTTAGCACCCATTAATTCACCTATCAATAATAATTCATCACCCCCGGGTTACCACCCATTAGTGCGCCTAACAATAGAATCTCACATCCCCGGGTTAGCACCCATTAATGCACCTATCAATAATAATTCAGCACCCCCGGGTTATCACCCATTAGTGCTCTTATAATAATATCACATAATATGCATACACACATCCTATTATATTTTATAGGTATTTCTCCAACCTACATATATACTCATCATACGTATTTTAACCTCATCACTACGTATAGTATAAATATTCAGATTACTATCTCTCTCGTAATCTCCAAGGTATACTCTCTCTCTCTCTCTATACTGAAATAATTAAAGTATTTATTCTCACATCCTTTTCCGAAATTCCATCTTATTTAAATTTACTATTTGGCAGTTTCTCTCAATCCAATAAACCGGCAAACTCAAAACTAAACTTTGAGAAAATTCCCAAAAATTCCCTCTGTCGCTCGAACCAGAAGGGGTGTCATTTGAACGACTTCCATGTGTCGTTCGAGCGACTTTGAGCGAGATGCATTCTCGCTCGAACGACTTCGCGCGAGATTTCACTGTTCGTCTTCTTCCCCAGAATTCTGCGTTTTTCCACCATTTATGAACCTATAAACCTCTAAGATTCAACACCCATCGCCTCATCATCAATACCCATCAACCCTAACAGGTTATAAACCATTCCTAACCTCCTAGGACCATTATTTCGTCATAAATTTTCATAATATATAAAATCCCCAAATCAATTCATATGAACCCTAGTTTCCAAATTTTCAATTAAAGGACCTAATCCACCCAGATTCGTTCATCCATATATAATCAAATTCCATGATTAATCCTCTACATACATGAAGGAATTCCATCCACTAATTAAATCCATCCTTAATCATAATTTAAATCTCCAATTTTCACCTAATTAACATATAAATCATGATTAATTTCACCTATACTAACATGAGCATGATTATTGCTAAAAGAAAGCAAGTAATAAACACTTGCCTCGAATATGATGGTCTGATCCATTAGTGATGTTGGTACATATGCGTTCCTCTCTTCTCGATCTACACGTTGATGGTCACGGTTATGCAAGGTGATGCCAAATGAGTATTCTCTCTTGGAATTTGGTTTTCCCTCACACCTTCCATGGCCGTTCTAACTTCCTGTCACGTCTTAACCCTAATGGACTTTCCTTGGCTGATATAATAAATACCAATTTTCGTCCATTAATTAAACCCAAAAATACAATTTACCATAATGCCCTCTCGGGACGCCGGTTAGGCCTAAAATTGCCCCGGGACCCAAACTAAACACCCGGGTATACTATTATGACTATTTCGACCCTTCCGGACTCAATGGCGCACTCGAAATGACCATATGAGTTAATAAAAATAAATTCTCCTTTTATTCTATTCAATTAGTCCCGACACGACTCACACGCGTGTCAGACTTAAATTACCAAACTGCCGTATTTCTCACTTCCGACAATTTATCAAATAACATAATTCCATATTACATATCACACAGTAATATTCAATAATTCTCAACAATAAGTATTAAGCCTTGGCACGCTAGTTAATAATTATTTTAATTCGGATTGATAACAAATAAATTTCTCACATTTTAATTTAATTAATCGAACAACAATAATTAATTGCATACTTATTCCCATAATAATAATAAATCACCTAATTATTTAAATCGTCAAAAATACGGGGTGTTACATACTTCCCCCCTTACAATGGAATTTTGTCCCGAAATTCGGAAAACGTATACCAAGTACAGACAACGCTGTAAAAATAATGTGCATCGCATCCCGACGCTCACAAGTAAGCTACTCCATACCACCCACATAGTACGCTATCGTATACCCTTAATGATGAACACTTCACATGTGTTTGCTTTAAACTCCAGGTTGCCCTGTCATATAGGCTCTTGCCCAAGCCTTTCTGCTTAAGTTTCACTACTTCAACTTTATTTTAGATATTCACTATCTAGCCTTCTACTATTTGCACCTTAGTAGATTTATCCTCTTTTCATATACATACGACTTCGTCTCGTGTCGTTCATACAAGTAAATTCGCTGTGCAATATATATTTCACACACAATATATACGATAATATCGATTCTTCTCCGACATTTGTAATCATTATTGGTCCCCCACCTCTAACTCTCAAGTAGGACAACAACAAAGTTTTCCGTGTTATACTTCTACTGGCACTCTGCCCGAACATGAATTTATAGGAGTTATTTGGACAAAAAATCCACTAGTGGAAGGTACTACTCTCGTCTTCCCCTAAGATCTCATGGTTCACATACAATTTTCTCTCCCACATCCGATTAGACCGCTTGTCCTGACCATTCCTCTATGGGTATTAGGCCGTACTCAATTGCATCTTAGTACCTATAATCTCACCATCTCAGCTACATGAGAAGATCCTTGGGAATACTCTTCCATTCTCTAGTGGAAGAAGCCCCTACTAGTTTCGAATTGTTCACCATTTTTCAATCCGTCAGGTGACCCACTGCAAGACCATCCTTGCAATGTTAACCTACATCGTAAGCCATCACCACTGTTGTTTGTATTCTGATACATTTTATACTCTCTTGAATAAGTTTCAATTTATCTTGAAACGTAAGTCTCTGACAAAACTCATGGAGTAATCTTCGGATTACCCGATTACATGTTATCGAATTCTCAAGATAATCATAATCCACCATTTGATTCAATCCCCTAGGGCGCCCATACACCCTATGCCTCACGTATCATTATACAAAAGACATAAAATATTCTTACCTCAATTCTTGCACACTCGGTATGCTGATGTGGTAGGGTTGCACTCAACCACCCCACTAGTCATGACTTAAACCATCCTTCAATGGCATCATTCATCTATTCTGAAAAATACTAACTCCAGGATACTCTATTGGCCTTAAGTTATAAAAGAATTATCAACTCTCAAATATATTTTGTTATAGGTACAATAACCAACATACAAAACTTATGTACTTTCGACCAAAATTCCCTCCAACTCCCAACGTTCGCTAGTTTCATGCGTGGGATGTCTCGCAAAGCGAAATCCAAACAAGGAACCCCCCGATACACTACTATCTAACCTAGCCGGTTGTTGAGGTCCATAACGCCTTCAGTAGCTACTATGTACTTTCCCACAATCTTCGTATTGTGATATAAAATTTTACTCGTCCACTCTCATGTCCCTAAAAATGTAACATGAAGCATGGCGCCCTCACTATCCCAAGTACTTGGCGCTATAAATATATAACGAGCTTTATTTCGCCGCTCGATAAGAACACAATGTATTCTAAGTCTTAACAGACAAATAAATCCCTATGCTCAGGAATCGCATATAATTAGACACTATACTCGCTGAGGTCTATAATACCATAAAAGTTTCATATATATACTCATATCTGGGCCCAACCCTATTTCAGGTGGCGCCGCACAAAACTAAGATCACTCCTCCCGGAGTATCCGACACGATATTCATATCACTACATTTTTACTATCGTTTAACCATACGGTAATTAATCACTACACATTACCATAATAAACTATACTAAAGCAGACTCAATGCAGTAGTAAATTATAACAACAAAACACATTCTTAGGACCCACCCGATTCACTCACGGGAAATCATCAAAATGCCCTACTAACAACGAGAAATACGCTTGTAACAAGATTGTTAAAACTAATGTTCCCACTAAACTCGAACCGCACGCGAAGTCTAGGGTTTCCAATTTACATAAAAGTTGTGGCACACCCATGTCACTAGAATCTATCCTTTACTCACAAGGAAGAAGCAAAACCTCACCAGTCTCACCAAATCACAGGGTCTCAGCACGTGGTTGTCGTCACGACCCATGAACATCTGCAATCGCTATACATCCTAGGATTTCATCCTGTAGTTTTCCTCTCTCATCACGGACAATTTATTCCATCATGTGGATTTCGCGCCCATTATTGAAACGTTGGCCCAAACTCTCTAGGCCTCAATTATAGTTTTAGTGAACTCCAGTTTACATCCCGGGCCCGTAGACCCTGACATACTGTATGCTACTATTAACGAGGACTCTACTGGTCCAGCCTGAACCCATTATTCTCGGGTTATAAATTTCCTGGGCCTAATTCCCTTGACCCCAAATTCTTTCCCTGGAAGTCTCGCTCCTCCATTCGTTATGCCTAACTGGCACGGTTTACCATTTCTAATCTCTTCGGTCTCACTTCGCAATTGTGGAAACATTCAACACTTGTAGTTCTGTTTCCTTTACATAAGGAAAACTTCACGAACTATTTCCCGTCACTGGTCCCACTGACCAATTTGGGAATGTCCTTCTCTCGGACGAACAGTCTCAACTCATAATTATTCTTCCACTGCCCATTTGGCTACGCTAGCTATCCGGAACTATGGTTGGCCTTTACAACCTGATTGACTTCATCATCCTCTTGAAGTTAATCACTTAACATCATCTAACTGAGTTCCCTATTGGGTATACTCTCATGTGGGGTTTCACTAACACCGTTACATTCAGTTTCTGCTCTTCAGCAGGTTCATTAACCCTCTTTGCTTCCTTTTTCTTGGAAGGAATGCAATCACTAGCAACCGTATAACTTTGATGACATCAACATTAGTCATCCTAGATGGATTTCTCATCCATACTAGTATTCTACTCACAGGTCCTTTATCAACTATAAACCCTTTGGATAATTTATACCCCTCTGCCAGGTATGAAGTTCATTATGCAATTCAACCTCTCTCTCATGATCGGTTTCTATCTTACCCATCATTTTAAACATCAAAATTTCACTCGCATTTTATTACCACATCGAATGGAAGACCTCACGATCAAATCGTACCCAAGTTTCTCCTTAAATTTCAAACATACTTCTTCATGTACGATGATTGTCTTTAATCACTACATGATGCTCCTAAGAGATGTAACTTTTAACTCCAAATTAAATTCTGAGTGTCGTCACGCCCCACTCTACACAATTGCCTTCGAATTTTCTACCTCTGCTGGTCTGTTACACTTTCTCATTTTCTTTTCTGCATCTTCACCGATGGGTTTTCAAAAGAGTCCCTCTGATTTCCCCCTTTATCGACTATGCTAGGTGGTCCTGAAATCACTCCACCATTATCTATGACTGTGTCTTGGGAACCCATAGTTTCCGAGTGACGATTTTCCTATATCTTACTAGTAATCCTCATGGTGATCTTTATCCCGATCACTCTTTACCGATTGCTCTGTCTTCTATTGAGCTTCTTCTCCCGCAGTTCTTCTTACGGCCCTCGCTGGCCATGATAAAATGTCCGGTGTTCGAATCAAACTGAATTTCATATAATGAGTCACATCCATGTGACACCCCGACTAATTAAATACCGGGTAGCTACTCCTTTATTAAATTAAATCAAAATGCCAAGTTGGCTCAGTTAATAGCATCACTATCGAAAACATTTTTATTATTACTAACAACCTAGTATTTAAAAAGTAAGTTGCCAAATTTTAATTAAAGCCTGATTAACATGCAGTAAAAGATTTAAAGCAAGAATAATATCACCATTCACCATAATGAAATAATAGAATAACCAACACATGATATATAAATAAATCTGGAGGAAAAACTCCTCACAAAAAAATCCCGCAACTGAAGTAAGTAACGAAATACTGAATACTGAATTAATACATGCCAAAGTCTGAAAAGCTGAAATGGAAATGTCTCTAATAGAAATTGGGCAACATGCCCTACAACTGAGGAATACTGAGTATGGAATCCAAATGATATAAGCGTCTAAAAGCAAATCCTTGTAGCTTCCACAAGGAGCTACAGCTCGTCATCTGAGTGAGAATCCTATGCATGGTGTCCTTGTGGCTGGGCACCTAAAAATGGTTGTAAAAAAATAGATTTGAAAGCAAACGGGTCAGAGCTCGAATGTGGAGATATTTAAAAAACCTGCAAGTGCTTTAAAAACATTTAAAACAGTATATGCAAAATACATGTTAGGACTCACCTCTCGTCTAACTGTGCACTCCTAACGTTCCTGTACCCATTCATGTGTTATCTCATAACTATCTAATTCTGAAGAGTTTCTAACACTACTACTCGGTTCACGTTTAATTTCCAACCTTAACAATTAAATAGAGAGTTCTACTTTAATTCTCGGATTCCCAATTATTAACAAAACCATTTATAGATATAAGTTCCCTTTTTATCTACATAACATTACCATAACCATACTCACAATTTAACATAGTAAATTCCTTCTCGTTTAACCGTATATTTTCAGATCATAAATATACAATACAAGCACCCAAAGGCTAAGCTGCGGTGCACACATACTCTGCTATCCATCCCGGTACATCACGTACATAAGGATCACGCATTCCGAATCTCTCAGGAATCGTTCAGATAACAACATCACAAATAGTGGAGGTGAACACAGTCACATCACATGGGTCACGCACATACCTACGCTCCCACGATCAGCAAACTTATTAATATCCCAATAAGTCCTTCTATGACCTATGTTCATCGAGGTAACCAATCTAAATCCGGGAAACACAAGGATAAGAAGGCCCTAAGCGAACGTAAACCTCCCGTGATAGCAAGTATGGTAGGTATGTCATACACATACAATTATATACTAAGCATTCACACATCTTAGATATCTCGATATTAATAAAGGTATACTCTACATCTTTATACCATTATTCCAAATTCAGATATTTCAAGTATCCCGATAATATAGAAATTAAATTGTCGACACGTCTCACGTCGTAGTTTCTGAAACTTAAAACCTATCTCGAATAGACTATTAAGTTCCTCTTATTCTCCCATATAACATCTTTACACCTAAGGTCTTTACTTCTGCCCCAAACCTTATTTCATCAACTTCTTCAAATTTACACTATTAACCCAAATATTATCTCAATTATCGAATTTCATTAATTTAGAATAATTCCTCAAATTGAATTCCAATTAAGGTCCAATCTCATAATCATGCCTACTGGTCTTCCTTAAGGTTAAGGGTATTCATAAGGTCTCCAATAATATCATTCAAGGATTAACACCATTAAATTTTAATTAGGGAAAAACTTTACTCATTCTGGGAAGGTCGATCGATCGACCTTTACCTTCAATCGATCGATGGTGGTCGATCGATCGACTGAAGAACATCGATCGATCGAACGCACCAGGTATGGTTACGGACTGCTTCGTTTTGCAGTTACCAATTCGTCCCAAAACACCATTTTCAAGCATGAAACTCTAAGACAAGGTTACAATATCATCATACTATCATTCTACAACAGTATTAACATTCTAAAACCCATAATTCATCATTCAAAGGCTTTGTTTAGATCAAAACTACATCAAAAATTTCCAGATTTCTTCCCCATTCAAGAACATCAATAAACTACTTCTAAACTCCATTTTTAGATCATCAATGGTTCTGTTTAGAACATATAATTCGTCCAGAATATTACTACATGCAATCCCTAACATAATTCATAACTTTTAACTTCCAATATATGGGTCTAAATCATCTTCCAAGATCAATTTCGAAAATTCCAAAACATGGAAAAGCATAGCTTGAATCAAATGAATTTAAACCACTTGCCTTAATCTTTCTATGAATTTGATGTTGAATTTGAAGGTTGAATCTGTCCTCTATCTCTCTTTCTGCAGAATTCTTTCCTTTCTCTCTCTCTCTACAAGTTCTTCCCAAGGATGATGACAATGGAGGTGTGTTTGGTTTTTGGTAAGTTGGGACTATATTTTAACTTCTCCCGTAGCCCATTAAGTCTCTTAGTGTAGTTAGTGGGTTTAGTGGGTTAAAGAAGAAGTCAGATTTCTATTCTAATTTTCGTCACTTTTAATTCCCAAAAATACAAAATTACCAAAATACCCTTTATGATGCCGGTGTGGCCTAAAAATACCCCGGGACCCAAACTAAACTCCCGGCTAGTGTTTTCTGACTATCTCGACCCTTCTGGACGCGTTGGTGCACTCAAAATGAACATACGGGTGATAAAAATAAAATTCACTATTTTTTATTCAAATAATTATATTCCTGACGCGACTGTCACGCGCATCCCAACAAAGTTTTCCAAATTGCCGTATTTCAATCTCGTGACAATTTTAATATTTTCCAATATTCATATAATGCCAAGTATACACATAATAATAAAATACTAACTCACATCTCATTAATATTATTATCCGAATTAATTTCCAATTAATAAACATTTAATTCAATTAATCCCCAAAAATAAATATCATAGAAAATACGGGGTATTACATACTTCCCCCCTAATAACTGAATTTCGTCCCGAAATTCGGAACTAGAAAGTACCTGGTAAGAATAACTCTGGATAACGTTCGCACATCTCATCCTCGCGCTCCCATGTGGACTCCTCGACATTATGATGTCGCCACTGAACACGCACTAACGGAACTATCTTTGACCGCAGCTTCCGCTCACTTCGGTCCAGAATAGCAATCGGCCCCTCCTCGTAGGAGCTATCTGGCTGGAGATCAATGTCCTCCACAGCAATGAGAGAATGAGCCAAATTATCTCTAAGGTATTTCCTAAGCGAGGAAATATGAAATACATCGTGAATCCGATGAAAATGCTCCGGTAATCGAAGCCTATACGCAATCGGTCCAATCCGCTCAATAATAGGAAATGGTCCCACATATCTCGATGCCAACTTCCCTTTCTTCCCGAAGCGCATAATCCCCTTCATAGGAGATACTCTGAGCAAAACCTGGTCCCCCACTTGGAACTCTCTGAAGAATCTCTTTGCATCAGCATAGCTCTTCTGCCTATCCTGAGCTACCCGAATGCGACTCCGAATCAATTCTATCCTTGCCGAAGTATCCTGAATTACTTCCGGCCCAAGTAGTTTGTTGTCCCCCACCTCCAACCAACATGCTGGGGAACGACACGGTCTACCGTACAACGCCTCAAATGGAGCCATGCCAATGGTGAACTGGTAGGAGTTATTGTAAGCAAACTCCACCAGTGGAAGATACTTCTCCCATCCACCCTCAAAATCAATGGTGCACATACGTAGCATGTCCTCCAACATTTGATTTGTGCGCTCGGTCTTCCCATCGGTCTGCGGGTGGTACGTCGTACTCAATCGCAACTCCGTGCCCATGGCCTGCTGAAAACTCTCCCAAAACCGTGAAACAAATATCTTGTCTCGGTCAGACATGATATTTAGGGGCACACCGTGAAGTCTTACTATCTCCGAAATAAAGAGCTGGGCATACTGTCCTGCAGTGTAGTCTGTCCTCACGGGTAGAAAATGAGCGACTTTGGTCAACCTATCCACTATTACCCAAATGGAGTCGTGACCTCTCTTTGACGTAGGCAACCCTGTGATAAAGTCCATGGATATGCTCTCCCACATCCACATCGGGACCTCCAACGGCTGTAGTAGTCCTGCCGGTCTCTGATGATCCACTTTTACTAGCTGACAAGTGGCGCATTTAGAAACAAACTCGGCAATATCTCTCTTCATACCGCTCCACCAATACTGACGTCTCATGTCTTGGTACATTTTGTCCCCTCCGGGATGTACCGCGAACTGTGAGCCGTGCGACTCTGCCATCACCTCATGCCGCAATTCCTCCCCTTCCGGAACCACCAATCTCCCATTGAAGCGTAATCCCCCGCCTGAGCTAACGGTATAGGATTCGGCTCCCTCTGCCAATAATCGAACTATCTGCTCCTGACAGAACGAGTCGTTTGCCTGTGCCCTTACTAACTTCGTGACAATCTGCGGTGTAACAGTCATCACAGACATGAATGATCGAGCCACTGCATCCTGGTGTCCCAATTCCTTCCACTTTGCCTTCCACACTTCCGCCACCTCATCTACAGGTCTACGGCTCAACGCGTCTGCTACTACGTTAGCCTTCCCCGGGTGATACTGGATATCGAACTGATAATCTTTCACGAATTCAAGCCACCTCTGTTGCCGCATATTCAACTCCTTCTACGTGAATAGGTACTGTAGGGACTTGTGATCCGTGAACAATCGAAACTTCTCCCCCAAAAGGTAATGTCTCCAAATACGAAGGGCAAATACCACTGCCGCTAACTCCAAGTCATGGGTAGGGTAATTCTTCTCGTGAGGCTTAAGCTTACGGGAAGCATAAGCTATGGCCTAACTCTCCTGCTGCAGTACACCTCCAAGTCCTTGTAAGGACGCATCGGTGTAAACAAGATACTCAACTCCCGGTCTCGGCAATGCTAACACAGGTGCTGAGGTTAACTTGTCCTTCAACTCATCAAATGCCAACTGACAGGCATCACTCTAAATGAACGGCACACCTTTACGAGTTAGATGTGTCGTGGGACCCGCTATCGTGGAGAAACCCCGAATAAACCTCCTGTAGTATCCTGCTAGGCCCAAGAAACTACGGATCTACGTCGGTGTCGTGGGCTGTCCCCACTCCCTCACCGCGGATACCTTCCCCAGATCAACCGATATTCCCCAGTCGGAAATAATATGCCCCAAAAACTGAAACTCCTTCAGCCAAAACCCGTACTTCTCATATTTTGCATACAACTCATTCTGGCGCAGTGTCTGCAAAACTTGCCTCAAGTGCTCGGCGTGCTCGGCGTGCTCCTCCTCTGTCTGGGAGTAAACCAAAATATCATCGATGAATACAATGACAAACTGATCTAGGAAATCCCTGAACACCCTATTCATCAAGTCCATAAATGCTGCTGGAGCGTTGGTCAAACCAAATGGCATAACCCGAAACTTGTAAGAACCATATCTCGATAAGAACGCAGTCTTCGAGACGTCCTCCTCCCTGATACGCAACTGATGGTAACCAGATCGCAAATCAATCTTTGAGAAGCAATAATCTCTTCTCAACTGGTCGAATAGGTCATCGATTCGAGGCAACGAATACTTATTCCGTATCGTGACCTTGTTTAACTCCCGGTAGTCCACACACAATCTCAGTGAACCATCTCTCTTCTTCACGAACAACACAGGGGCACCCTACGGTGAAGTACTTCTCCGAATAAATCCCTGACCCAACAACTGCTCAATCTGATCCCGTAACTCCCTCATCTCAGCTGGAGCCATATGGTACGGTGCGCGTGCTATAGGTCTCGTATCTGGTAATAAGTCTATAACAAAGTCTATCTCTCGACTGGGGGGTAGGCCTGGTATCTCCTGAAACACATCAGAATACTCCCTGACAACTGGGATCGAATCTAAAGGAATCACAACCTCCTTAGAGGTATCCTCCTCTAGGTAATACAAATGAGCGGTCGAGCCTCCCTCTGGGCGAGGCATCGCCACTACAAACATATCTTGTCCCGGAATGGCAAAAACAATGCTCCCACCGAAACAATCAATCATGGCTCTATAATCAGCGAGCCAATCCATACCGATAATCACATCGTGAACATGCATATCTAATACCAACATATCTGCAGGTAATACCAGACTACCAATCTCTACCCCTACTCCCCGGCATATAAAGATAATAAGTGACCCACTCCCCAATGGTGAGTCAACACACGTCACTGTGCTCTCTGCTGTGGCTAACAACCCTAAAGCCTTCACGAAATGTGTAGCTATAAAACAATGTGTAGCCCCCGTATCAAACAGTACCGACCTATAGTGCCATGGATAGAAAACGTACCCTCAATCGTGGGCGGTGCCTGTGGGACTGCTGCCTGGTGGACTTTATAGACACGTCCATACTGTAGCTGCCCCTGCTGAGCCGGGACTGCTGGAATGCATGGCAATGCTTCCATCTGTGGCGGTGCGGGGAGAGCGGCGGGAAATATAGGCCTCTGCGGCTCCTGGCGAGCTCCCTGCTACTACTGTGGGGCCCTGCCCCTATCAGGACAGTCCTGGCGTTTATGGCCAGTCTTGCCACAAACAAAACATTTCCCTGGGAAGTTCACTCCTCTCTGCCCCTGCGGTCCCCGGCCCAGGTGGCCGTTACCGTTCCTCCCTTGGCCCTGCTGGCCCTGCTGAAACTGCTGATGTTGACCATTTTGACCCTGCTGACCATTTCGGAATCCTCCCTGACCGTTCCTGAAACCCCCTGATCAAAACCTCTTATGATCCCCCTGCTGGGAACCCTGATCACTCAGCCTCTGCCTCTGAACAGATTGTGCCCCACCGGCACCATGTCCTCCAGTCCTGCCCTGATGGCTAGACTCTCACGATCTCTTGCCCTCAGCCATATGAAAGCGGTGATCCTGGCAGTGTAACAAAGTAGCGTTAACCACATCAGAATAAGTGGCCAACAAAAGGTTCCCTAACAGATGCTGACGGATCCTCCATGTCAACCCGTCGGTGAACTTCTCAATCTTCTTCTTTTCTGTCGGTATCTCATCCGGAACGATATTCAACAGATTGGTGAACTCGGCCTCATACTCGGCCACGGTCTTACCCTCCTGCTTCAGACTCATCAATCTCCTCCTCATTTCCGTATGAACAACTGACGGAAAGTACTTGCGGTCGAACCGCACCCAGAACTCCTGAATAGTGAGAGTATCCCTCTCCTCTACGGTGGTAATAGACTCCCACCACTGCAATGCAGACCCAACTAGCTTGAAAGTAGCTAGCACCTGCTTCTGAACATCCGTGCACTCATACATCCTCAAGTGCCTCTTTATATCCTTCCTCCACTGGCTCGAGACTACCACATCTGAGCTACCTGCAAACTCTGGCGGATGCGCTTTCTGAAAAGCGTCACGTACACGTTCCCAAGCAGACGAGAATGCATTTGCCTGTACTGGCGCGGCAACCGGCGCCTGAGGTGGTGCCTGCTGAACTACGGCAAGTGCGGCATTGACCGCTTGGGCTACTATGGCTATAACCTCAGCGGCGTTCAACGTGCCCTGAACTGGTGCGGGCTGTAGTTCTGGCGTTGCATTCCTGGGAACTCGTGGTGCACGTCGTGGAGGCATTCTAAAATAAGAATAAAGTCTATAAGTTCGCAGTTATAAACTTAAAATAGCTGAAGAATGTAGCATAAACAAAAGAATACAACAGTCCTAAAATATAGGGATCTACATCAAAGAAACTTAGGTGAAACATAATAGCCGTACAGATCCTAAAGGACACTAGAACCTGATGCTCTGATACCACCTGTGACACCCCGACTAATTAAATACCGGGTAGCTACTCCTTTATTAAATTAAATCAAAATGCCAAGTTGGCTCAGTTAATAGCATCACTGTCGAAAACATTTTTATTATTACTAACCACCTAGTATTTAAAAAGTAAGTTGCCAAATTTTAATTAAAGCCTGATTAACATGCAGTAAAAGATTTAAAGCAAGAATAATATCACCATTCACCATAACGAAATAATAGAATAATGTAATACCCCGTACTTTTGGCTATATTTATTTTTGGGATTAATTAATTAAATGCGTATTAATTGAAAATTAATCCGGGTTATAAATACTAACGAGATGCGAGTTGGTATTTGATTATGTGCATACATGTTTTGATATATGTATTTGGTATTATAAAAGTTGCCGTGAGATTTATATACGGCATTTTAGAAATTTTGTTGAGACGCGTGGGACCGCCGCGTCACGGTGTAATATTTTTGATTACAAAAAGTGAATTTAAAATCTATAAACCGTATGGTCATTTTGAGTGAGCCAATGCTTACAGAAGGGTCGAGATAGTCAGAAAACACTACCCGGGGGTGTAGTTTGGGTCCCGGGGTATTTTTAGGCCATACCGACAACTTAAAGGGTATTTTGGCAATTTTACATTTTGAGGAATTAAAAGTGACGAAAATTAGAGATGTAAATCTGATGTGGATTAAACCCACTAAGCCCATTAACCAAACCATATTAACCTAGAAGGATACGTAGGTTATTAGAAGAGTTTTCTAAATTCCCAAATCAAAACCCTAGCCACCTTAAGCCACCATTGGAGAGGAAGCTTGGAGAGAAGAAATTCTGCAGAAAAGTTCTACCAAACCTACACCAAACTCAGAGACAATCAAGGCAAGTGACTTTATTCCATTTAATTTTAGAGAATGTCTCTTCCATGTTAGAAATTGAGGAATTTTGATTGTTCTTGAAAGATGAATGAAAACCCATGTAGTTTGGAGTTTAGAACTTGAAAATTTTGAAGAGAATTGCATGTAGAATGTTAGGTAGATGATTTCTCTCATGTTAATTGTGATTAGAAGAAATTAAAACGGATTAAATTCTGGGATTTGATGATGATATAAACTTAGGGTTCATGTTCTTGATAAAATTGGGGAAAAGTATAAAATTTTGTGATTTAATGATGTTTAGGATGCATTGATGTGTTAAAAGATGTTAGTATATAACCTTAGCATGTTGTAGTATGATTAGAGGACTTAAAACTCTGTTAGAACGGACTTTGGAGAAGGATTGAGGTGTTGAAAATAGTGAGAAACGTAACATAGGAAATCTGGGACGAATCTGGTAGCTCGTTAGAAGCCCCTACCCAGGTCGTTCGAACGAACTCGTTCGAACGAGCTTCTAACGAGTTAACCAGTTCGCTGCTAACGAGAAGGGGTTTTGTTCGATATCTCGTTCGAACGAGATATCGTTAGAAGGTACAGTTCGTTCGAACGAATTGGAATCTCGTTCGAACAGCCTCGTTCGAACGAGACTTCTAACGAGTTGGCAGAGGAATCTCGTTCGAACAGTCTCGTTCGAACGAGACTTCTAATGAGTTGACAGTTTGGTCCTTTTTGGACTGTTTTGATTTTTGGAGTCCCAGAAACTTGTTCGAGGGTAGAGTTAACATTCCTTGATGATGTATTGATGGATTTGGGACTTTTGGGCGATTACGAGGAGTAAACTATAGACGCGAGTTATATTAAATGGACGGTTTGGGTTGAGACGTGAGTGTCTACAACGATGTGAGAAGATTATGGCGCGTATAATTATAAACCGGAGTAGTATAAATTGTGATAATTATAGTTAGTACGAGAAAGCGATATGTACTACGATTAAACTACGGGATTACTAAGATGTGTGATTACTTAGTATTGGTATATGAATTGTGTGCATGACATACCTACCATACTTGCTATCACGGGAGGTTTGCGTTCGCTTAGGGCCCTATAATCCTTGTGTTGCCCGGATTTAGACTGGTTACCTTGATGAACATAGGTCATAGAACAACTTATTGGGATATTAATAAGTCCGCTGATCGTGGGAGCGTAGGTATGTGCGTGACCCATGTGATGTGAATGTGTTCGCCTCCATTATTTGTGATGTTGTTATCTGTGAACTATTCCTCAGAGATTCGAAATATGTAATCCTTATGTACGTGATGTACCAGGATGGATAGCAGAGTATGTGTGCACCGCAGCTTAGTTCTCGGGGTGCTTATATTGTATATTTATGATGTGAATAATATACACTTAATTAATGGGAACCTTCACGTTATTGTTGTAAATATAATTACGGTATTGCTTCGAGAAATATAGTGAGTTAACTGATAGTTATATATATTGCATATTGAGCATCTAAGTTCACGTTAAACCCCTACTTAATTACGAGCGTTATTATGTTAAGAGAACCGAGTGATAAGGGTAGGACCTATGATAGTCTAGCTAGATATGTTGTCACGTAGCTAGTAGTCTGTATCACTTTAGATGGGTACTTACGTTAGGAGTGCACAGTTAGACGAGAGGTGAGAATATCATGTGAGTGTACGTCCTAACATGTACTTTGCATTTAATGTTTTAAATGTTTTTAAAGCACTTGCAGGTTTTTAAAATATAACTCCACATTCGGGCTCTGACCCGTTTGCTTTTCAAATCTTTTTTCTTGTAAAACCATTTTAGGTGCCCAGCCACAGGGACACCAAGCATAGGATTCTCATTCAGGTGACGAGCTATAGCTGTTTGTGGAAGCTACAGGGATTTGCTTGTAGACGCTTCTATCTTTTGGATTCCAGAGTCACTATCTATCAGTTGTAGGGCATGTTGCCCATTTCTATTTAGACATCTTTTACATTACAGTTTTCAGACTTTGATTTGTATTGTTTTAGCATTCGGTTATTTATTTCAGTATGGGATTGTAGTGAGGAGTTTTCCTCCAGACTTTATTTACACTATGTTATGGTTATTAGTTTTACTTCAAAATGGTGAATGGTATATTTATTCTTTATTACGCTTGTTGCATGTTAATCGGACTTTAAATAAAATTTTGCACTTACTTTTTAAATACTAGGTGGTTAGTAATCATTAAAACGTTTTCGAGAGTGATGCTATTAACTGGACCAACTTGGCATTTTGAATTAATTTAATAAAGGAGTAGCTACCCGGTATTTAATTAGTTGGGGTGTCACAGGTGGTATCAGAGCCAGGTTCTAGTGTCCTTTAGGATGTGACGGCCTATTATGTTTCCGCTACGTTTCTTTGATATAGAGCCCTATATTTTAGGACTGTTGTACTCTTTTTGTGTATGCTTCGTTCTTCAGCTATATTAAGTTTATAACCGTGAACTTATAAACTTTGTTCTTATTTCAGATGCCTCCACGACGTGCACGACGAGTTCCCAGGGATGCAACACCCGAACCCCAGCCCGCTCCAGTTCAGGGCATGATGAACGCCGCTGAGGTTGCAGCTATAGTAGCCCAAGAGGTAAATGCCGCCATTGCCGTTGTTCAGCAGGCACCACCTCAGGCGCCGGTTGCCGCGCCAGTGCAGGTTAATGCATTCCCGTCTGCTTGGGAGCGTGTACGTGACGCTTTTTAGAAAGCGCATCCGCCAGAGTTTGCAGGTAGCTCAGATGTGGTAGTCTCGAGCCAATGGAGGAAGGATATGCAGAGGCACTTAAGGATGTATGAGTGCACGGATGTTCAGAAGCAGGTGCTAGCTACTTTCAAGCTAGTTGGATCTACACTACAGTGGTGGGAGTCTATTACCACCATGGAGGAGAGGGATACTCTCACGATTCAGGAGTTGTGGGTGCGGTTCAACCGCAAGTACTTTTCGTCAGCTGTTCATACGGAAATGAGGAGGAGATTGATGAGTCTGAAGCAGGAAGGTAAGACTGTGGCCGAATATGAGGCCGAGTTCACTAATCTGTTGAACATCGTTCCAGACGAGATACCAACAGAGAAGAAGAAAATTGAGAAGTTCACCGACGGGTTGACTTGGAGGATCCGTCAGCATCTGCTAGGGAACCTATCGTTGGCCACTTATTCTGATGTGGTTAACGCTGCATTGTTACACTGCCAGGACCACCGTTTTCATATGGCCTAGGGCAAGCGGTCGGGGGAGTCTAGCCATCGGGGCAAGACTGAAGGACATGGTGCCAGCAGGGCACAATCTGGTCAGGGGCAGAGACAGAATGAGCAGGGCTCCCAGTAGGGGGATAATAAGAGGTTCCGGTCAGGGAACTACAGACAGGGACAGGGAGGTTTTCGTCAGGGCCATCAGGGTCCAAACGGCCATCAGGGCCAACAGGGGCCGAATGGGCAGAAGTTTCACCAGGGCCAGCAGGGCCAAGGGAGGAATGGTAACGGCCACCAGGGTCGGGGACAGCAGGGGCAGAGAGGAGGGAACTTCCCAGGGAAGTGCTTTGTTTGTGGCAAGACTGGCCATAAGCGACAGGATTGTCCTGATAGGGGCAGGGCCCCACAGCAGCAGCAGCAGGGTGCTCGCCAGGAGCCACGGAGGCCTATGTTTCCCACCGCTCTTCCCGCACCGCCACAGATGGCAGCATTGCCACCCATTCCAGCAGTCCCAGCTCAGCAGGGGCAGCTACAGTATGGATGTGTCTACAACGTCCACCAGGCTGCAGTTCCACAGGCACCGCCCGCGATCGAGGGTACGTTTCCTATCCATGGCACTATGGGTCGGGTATTATTTGATACGGGTGCTACACACTGTTTTATAACTACACACTTCGCGAAAGCTTTAGGATTATTAGCTACGGCAGAGAGCACAGTGACGTGTGTCGACTCACCATTGGGGAGTGGGTCACTTATTTTCTTTATATGCCGGGGAGTGGGGGTAGAGATTGGTGGTTTGGTATTACCTGCAGACATGTTAGTGTTAGACATGCATGTTCACGATGTGATCATCGGTATGGATTGGCTCGTAGCATATAGGGCCATGATTGATTGCTTCAGCGGGAGCATTGTTTTTTCCATTCCGGGGCAAGAGATGTTTGTAGTGGCGATGCCTCGCCCAGAGGGAGGATCGACCTCTCATCTGTATTACATTGAGGAGGATACCTCTAAGGAGGTAGTGATTCCTTTAGACTCTATCCTAGTCGTTAGGGAGTATTCGGATGTGTTTCAGGAGATACCAGGCTTACCACCCAGTCGAGAGATAGACTTTGTTATAGATTTACTACCGGGTACGAGACCTATAGCACGTGCACCGTACCGTATGGCTCCAGCTGAGATGAGGGAGTTACGGGATCAGATAGAGCAGCTGTTAGGCCAGGGCTTTATTCGCAGGAGTACCTCACCTTGGGGCGCTCTAGTTTTGTTTGTGAAGAAGAGGGACGGTTCACTGAGATTGTGTGTGGACTACCGAGAGTTGAATAAGGTCACGATACGGAATAAGTATCCGTTGCCTCGAATCGATGACTTATTCGACCAGTTGAGAGGAGCTTCGTTCTTCTCGAAGATTGATTTGAGATCAGGATACCATCAATTGCGTATCAGGGAGGAGGATGTCTCGAAGACCGCGTTCTTGTCGAGATATGGTTCTTACGAGTTTCGGGTTATGCCTTTCGGTTTGACCAACGCTCCATTAGTGTTTATGGACTTGATGAACAGAGTGTTCAGGGATTTCCTAGACCAGTTTATCATTGTCTTCATTGATGATATTCTAGTTTACTCCCAGACAGAGGAGGAGCACGCCGAGCATTTGAGGCAGGTTTTGCAGACACTTCGTCAGAACGAGTAGTATGCAAAATATGAGAAGTGCGGGTTTTGGCTGAAGGAAGTCCAGTTTTTGGGGCATATCATTTCCGACCGGGGAATATCGGTTGATCCGGGGAAGGTGTCAGCGGTGAGGGAGTGGGGACAGCCCACGACACCAACTGAGATTCGTAGTTTCTTGGGTCTAGCAGGATACTACAGGAGGTTTATTCGGGGTTTCTCGAAGATAGCAGGTCCTTTGACACATCTTACTCGTAAAGGTGTGCCGTTCATTTGGAGTGATGCCTGTCAGTTGGCATTTGATGAATTGAAGGACAAATTGACCTCAGCACCTGTGTTAGCATTGCCGAGACCGGGAGTTGAGTATTTGGTTTACACCGATGCGTCTTTGCAAGGACTGGGAGGTGTATTACAGCAGGAGAGACAGGCCATAGCTTATGCTTCCCGTAAGCTTAAGCTTCATGAGAAGAATTACCCCACGCATGATTTGGAGTTGGCAGCAGTGGTATTTGCCCTACGGATTTGGAGGCACTATCTTTTGGGGGAAAAGTTCCAACTGTTCACGGACCACAAGTCCCTACAGTACCTATTCACGCAGAAGGAATTGAATATGCGGCAGCGGAGGTGGCTTGAGTTTGTGAAAGACTACCAGTTCGACATCCAGTATCACCCGGGAAAGGCTAACGTGGTAGCAGACGCGTTGAGCCGTAGGCCAGCAGATGAGGTCGAAGAGGTGTGGAAGGCTAAGTGGAAGGAATTGGGACACCAGGATGCAGTGGCCCGATCTTTCATGTCTGTGATGACCGTTACACCGCAGATTGTCACGAAGGTAGTACGGGCATAGGCCAATGACTCGTTCTGTCAGGAGCAGATAGTTCGATTACTAGCAGAGGGAGCCGAATCCTATACCGTTAGCTCAGACGGGGGATTACGCTTCAATGGGAGATTGGTAGTTCCGGAAGGGGAGGAATTGCAACACGAAGTGATGGCAGAATCGCACGGCTCACGGTTCGTGGTACATCCCGGAGGGGACAAAATGTACCAAGACATGAGACGCCAGTATTGGTGGAGCGGTATGAAGAAAGATATCGCTGAGTTTGTTTCAAAATGCGCCACTTGTCAGCTTGTAAAAGTGGACCATTAGAAACCCGCAGGATTGCTACAGCCATTGGAGGTCCCGGTGTGGATGTGGGAGAGCATATCCATGGACTTTATTACGGGGTTGCCGACGTCGCAGAGGGGCCACGACTCTGTTTGGGTAATTGTGGACAGGTTGTCCAAGGTCGCTCACTTTTTACCCGTAAGGACTGACTACACTATGGGACAGTATGCTCAGCTCTTCATTTCAGAGATTGTGAGACTTCACGGTGTGCCCCTAAATATCGTGTCTGACAGAGACAAGATATTTGTTTCGAGGTTTTAAGAGAGTTTCCAGGAGGCCATGGGCACGGAATTGCGGTTGAGTATGGCTTATCATCCGCAGACTGATGGGCAGACTGAGCGCACAAATCAGATGTTGGAGGACATGCTACGCATGTGCATTATTGACTTTGGGGGTGGATGGGAGAAGTACCTTCCACTGGTGGAGTTTGCTTACAACAACTCCTATCAGTTCACTATTGGCATGGCTCCGTTTGAGGCATTGTACGGTAGGCCTTGTCGTTCCCCAGCATGTTGGTTAGAGGTGGGGGACAACAAACTGCTTGGGCCGAAAGTGATTCAGGATACTTCGGCAAGGATTGAGTTGATTCGGAGTCGCATTCGGGTAGCTCAAGACAGGCAGAAGAATTATGCTGATGCGAAGAGATTTTTCAGAGAGTTCCAAGTGGGGGACCAGGTTTTGCTCAGGGTGTCTCCTATGAAGGGGATTATGCATTTCGGGAAGAAGGGGAAGTTGGCACCGAGGTATGTGGGGCCGTTTCCTATTATTGAGCGGATCGAACCGGTTGCATATAGACTTGGACTACCGGAGCATTTGCATCGGATTCACGATGTGTTCCATATTTCCTCGCTGAGGAAATATCTTAGAGATAATTTGGCTCATTCTCACATTGCTGTGGAGGACATCGATCTCCATCCGGATAGCTCTTACGAGGAGGGGCCGATTGCTATTTTGGACCGAAGCGAGAGGAAACTGCGGTCAAAGATAGTTCCGTTAGTGCGTGTTCAGTAGCGACATCACAATGTCGAGGAATCCACATGGGAGCGCAAGGATGAAATGCGCGATCGTTATCCAGAGTTGTTTTTAGCAGGTACTTTCTAGTTTCGAATTTCGGGACGAAATTCAGTCATTAGGGGGGAAGTATGTAATACCCCGTACTTTTGGCTATATTTATTTTTGGGATTAATTAATTAAATGCGTATTAATTGAAAATTAATCCGGGTTATAAATACTAACGAGATGCGAGTTGGTATTTGATTATGTGCATACATGTTTTGATATATGTATTTGGTATTATAAAAGTTGTCGTGAGATTTATATACGGCATTTTAGAAATTTTGTTGAGACGCGTGGGACCGCCGCGTCACGGTGTAATATTTTGATTACAAAAAGTGAATTTCAAATCTATAAACCGTATGGTCGTTTTGAGTGCGCCAACGCGTCCGGAAGGGTCGAGATAGTCAGAAAACACTACCCGGGGTGTAGTTTGGGTCCCGGGGTATTTTTAGGCCATACCGACAACTTAAAGGGTATTTTGGTAATTTTACATTTTGAGGAATTAAAAGTGACGAAAATTAGAGATGTAAATCTGATGTGGATTAAACCCACTAAGCCCATTAACCAAACCATATTAACCTAGAAGGCTACGTAGGTTATTAGAAGAGTTTTCTAAATTCCCAAATCAAAACCCAAGCCACCTTAAGCCACCATTGGAGAGGAAGCTTGGAGAGAAGAAATTCTGCAGAAAAGTTCTACCAAACCTACACCAAACTCAGAGACAATCAAGGCAAGTGACTTTATTCCATTTAATTTCAGAGAATGTCTCTTCCATGTTAGAAATTGAGGAATTTTGATTGTTCTTGAAAGATGAATGAAAACCCATGTAGTTTGGAGTTTAGAACTTGAAAATTTTGAAGAGAATTGCATGTAGAATGTTAGGTAGATGATTTCTCTCATGTTAATTGTGATTAAAAGAAATTAAAACGGATTAAATTCTGGGATTTGATGATGATATAAACTTAGGGTTCATGTTCTTGATAAAATTGGGGAAAAGTATAAAATTTTGTGATTTAATGATGTTTAGGATGCATTGATGTGTTAAAAGATGTTAGTATATAACCTTAGCATGTTGTAGTATGATTAGAGGACTTAAAACTCTGTTAGAACGGACTTTGGAGAAGGATTGAGGTGTTAAAAATGGTGAGAAACGTAACTTAGGAAATCTGGGATGAATCTGGTAGCTCGTTAGAAGCCCCTACCCAGGTCGTTCGAACGAACTCGTTCGAACGAGCTTCTAACGAGTTGACCAGTCGCTGCTAACGAGAAGGGGTTTCGTTCGATATCTCGTTCGAACGAGATATCGTTAGAAGGTACAGTTCGTTCGAACGAACTGGAATCTCGTTCGAACAGCCTCGTTCGAACGAGACTTCTAACGAGTTGGCAGAGGAATCTCGTTCGAACAGTCTCGTTCGAACGAGACTTCTAACGAGTTGACAGTTTGGTCCTTTTTGGACTGTTTTGATTTTTGGAGTCCCGGAAACTTGTTCGAGGGTAGAGTTAACATTCCTTGATGATGTATTGATGGATTTGGGACTTTTGGGTGATTACGAGGAGTAAACTATAGACGCGAGTTATATTAAATGGACGGTTTGGATTGAGACGTGAGTGTCTACTATGACGTGAGAAGATTATGGCGCGTATAATTATAAACCGGAGTAGTATAAATTGTGATAATTATAGTTAGTACGAGAAAGCGATATGTACTACGATTAAACTACGGGATTACTAAGATGTGTGATTACTTAGTATTGGTATATGAATTGTGTGCATGACATACCTACCATACTTGCTATCACGGGAGGTTTGCGTTCGCTTAGGGCCCTCTAATCCTTGTGTTGCCCGGATTTAGACTGGTTACCTTGATGAACATAGGTCATAGAACAACTTATTGGGATATTAATAAGTCCGCTGATCGTGGGAGCGTAGGTATGTGCGTGACCCATGTGATGTGACTGTGTTCGCCTCCATTATTTGTGATGTTGTTATCTGTGAACTATTCCTGAGAGATTCGGAATATGTAATCCTTATGTACGTGATGTACCGGGATGGATAGCAGAGTATGTGTGCACCGCAACTTAGTTCTCGGGTGCTTATATTGTATATTTATGATGTGAATAATATACACTTAATTAATGGGAACCTTCACGTTATTGTTGTAAATATAATTACGGTATTGCTTCGAGAAATATAGTGAGTTAACTGATAGTTATATATATTGCATATTGAGCATCTGAGTTTACATTAAACCCCTACTTAATTACGAGCGTTATTATGTTAAGAGAACCGAGTGATAAGGGTAGGACCTATGATAGTCTAGCTAGATATGTTGTCGCGTAGCTAGTAGTCTGTATCACTTTAGATGGGTACTTACGTTAGGAGTGCACAGTTAGACGAGAGGTGAGAATATCATGTGAGTGCACATCCTAACATGTACTTTGCATTTAATGTTTTAAATGTTTTTAAAGCACTTGCAGGTTTTTAAAATATAACTCCACATTCGGGCTCTGACCCGTTTGCTTTTCAAATCTTTTTTCTTGTCAAACCATTTTAGGTGCCCAGCCACAGGGACACCAAGCATAGGATTCTCATTCAGGTGACGAGCTGTAGCTGTTTGTGGAAGCTACAGGGATTTGCTTGTAGATGCTTCTATCTTTTGGATTCCAGAGTCACTATCTATCAGTTGTAGGGCATGTTGCCCATTTCTATTTAGACATCTTTTACATTACAGTTTTCAGACTTTGATTTGTATTGTTTTAGCATTCGGTTAATTATTTCAGTATGGGATTGTAGTGAGGAGTTTTCCTCCAGACTTTATTTACACTATGTGATGGTTATTAGTTTTACTTCAGTATGGTGAATGGTATATTTATTCTTTATTACGCTTGTTGCATGTTAATCGGACTTTAAATAAAATTTGGCACTTACTTTTTAAATACTAGGTGGTTAGTAATCATTAAAACGTTTTCGACAGTGATGCTATTAACTGGACCAACTTGGCATTTTGAATTAATTTAATAAAGGAGTAGCTACCCGGTATTTAATTAGTTGGGGTGTCACAAATAACCAACACATGATATATAAATAAATATGGAGGAAAAACTCCTCACAACAAAATCCCGCAACTGAAGTAAGTAACGAAATACTGAATACTGAATTAATACATGCCAAAGTCTGAAAAACTGAAATGGAAATGTCTCTAATAGAAATTGGGCAACATGCCCTACAACTGAGGAATACTGAGTATGGAATCCAAATGATATAAGCGTCTAAAAGCAAATCCCTGTAGCTTCCACAAGGAGCTACAGCTCGTCATCTGAGTGAGAATCCTATGCATGGTGTCCTTGTGGCTGGGCACCTAAAAATGGTTGTAAAAAAATAGATTTGAAAGCAAACGGGTCAGAGCCCGAATGTGGAGATATTTAAAAAACCTGCAAGTGCTTTAAAAACATTTAAAACAGTATATGCAAAATACATGTTAGGACTCACCTCTCGTCTAACTGTGCACTCCTAACGTTCCTGTACCCATTCATGTGTTATCTCATAACTATCTAATTCTGAAGAGTTTCTAACACTACTACTCGGTTCACGTTTAATTTCCAACCTTAACAATTAAATAGAGAGTTCTACTTTAATTCTCGGATTCCCAATTATTAACAAAACCATTTATAGATATAAGTTCCCTTTTTATCTACATAACATTACCATAACTATACTCACAATTTAACATTGTAAATTCCTTCTCGTTTAACCATATATTTTCAGATCATAAATATACAATACACGCACCCAAAGGCTAAGCTGCGGTGCACACATACTCTGCTATCCATCCCGGTACATCACGTACATAAGGATCACGCATTCCGAATCTCTCAGGAATCGTTCAGATAACAACATCACAAATAGTGGAGGTGAACACAGTCACATCACATGGGTCACGCACATACCTACGCTCCCACGATCAGCAAACTTATTAATATCCCAATAAGTCCTTCTATGACCTATGTTCATCGAGGTAACCAATCTAAATCCGGGCAACACAAGGATAAGAAGGCCCTAAGCGAACGTAAACCTCCCGTGATAGCAA
Source organism: Sambucus nigra (assembly GCA_949130495.1). NCBI lineage: Eukaryota > Viridiplantae > Streptophyta > Magnoliopsida > Dipsacales > Adoxaceae > Sambucus > Sambucus nigra. The sequence goes on from OX422218.1 coordinate 155,888,262, forward strand.
GTATGGTAGGTATGTCATACACATACAATTATATACTAAGCATTCACACATCTTAGATATCTCGATATTAATAAAGGTATACTCTACATCTTTATACCATTATTCCAAATTCAGATATTTCAAGTATCCCGATAATATAGAAATTAAATTGTCGACACGTCTCACGTCGTAGTTTCTGAAACTTAAAACCTATCTCGAATAGACTATCAAGTTCCTCTTATTCCCCCATATAACATCTTTACACCTAAGGTCTTTACTTCTGCCCCAAACCTTATTTCATCAACTTATTCAAATTTACACTATTAACCCAAATATTATCTCAATTATCGAATTTCATTAATTTAGAATAATTCCTCAAATTGAATTCCAATTAAGGTCCAATCTCATAATCATGCCTACTGGTCTTCCTTAAGGTTAAGGGTATTCATAAGGTCTCCAATAATATCATTCAAGGATTAACACCATTAAATTTTAATTAGGGAAAAACTTTACTCATTCTGGGAAGGTCGATCGATCGACCTTTACCTTCGATCGATCGATGGTGGTCGATCGATCGACTGAAGAACATCGATCGATCGAACGCACCAGGTATGGTTACGGACTGCTTCGTTTTGCAGTTACCAATTCGTCCCAAAACACCATTTTCAAGCATGAAACTCTAAGACAAGGTTACAATATCATCATACTATCATTCTACAACAGTATTAACATTCTAAAACCCATAATTCATCATTCAAAGGCTTTGTTTAGATCAAAACTACATCAAAAATTTCCAGATTTCTTCCCCATTCAAGAACATCAATAAACTACTTCTAAACTCCATTTTTAGATCATCAATGGTTCTGTTTAGAACATATAATTCGTCCAAAATATTACTACATACAATCCCTAACATAATTCATAACTTTTAACTTCCAATATATGGGTCTAAATCATCTTCCAAGATCAATTTCGAAAATTCCTAAACATGGAAAAGCATAGCTTGAATCAAATGAATTTAAACCACTTGCCTTAATCTTTCTCTGAATTTGATGTTGAATTTGAAGGTTGAATCTGTCCTCTATCTCTCTTTCTGCAGAATTCTTTCCTTTCTCTCTCTCTCTACAAGTTCTTCCCAAGGATGATGACAATGGAGGTGTGCTTGGTTTTTGGTAAGTTGGGACTATATTTAAACTTCTCCCGTAGCCCATTAAGTCTCTTAGTGTAGTTAGTGGGTTTAGTGGGTTAAAGAAGAATTCAGATTTCTATTCTAATTTTCGTCACTTTTAATTCCCAAAAATACAAAATTACCAAAATACCCTTTATGATGTCGGTATGGCCTAAAAATACCCCGAGACCCAAACTAAACTCCCGGCTAGTGTTTTCTGACTATCTCGACCCTTCCGGACGCGTTGGCGCACTCAAAATGAACATACGGGTGATAAAAATAAAATTCACTTTTTTTTATTCAAATAATTATATTCCTGACGCGACTGTCACGCGCGTCCCAACAAAGTTTTCCAAATTGCCGTATTTCAATCTCGTGACAATTTCAATATTTTCCAATATTCATATAATGCCAAGTATACACATAATAATAAAATACTAACTCACATCTCGTTAATATTGTTATCCGGATTAATTTCCAATTAATAAACATTTAATTCAATTAATCCCCAAAAATAAATATCATAGAAAATACGGGGTATTACAATCCATTATAATTCGCAGCAGGATAACGTAAGTCGCATACGTAAGGGAACACAACAATCCTATCATAAGGCTCTACATCATAGAACGATACGCTAAAATGTAATAAGACGCACAGATCCTCAGGACACTAGAACCTAATGCTCTGATACCACCTGTGACACCCCGCCCAATTAAATATAGGGTGATCAATACTCTACCAATTTAAAGAAGGATATTCAGTTGGTTCATTATGAGCATCATTGTCGAAAAACTTTTTAACATATTAATCACCTAATATGAAATTAAGCTAGGTGACAAAACATTTCCAATTTATTAAAACCAATTAACTTCCATTTCTTTCCATCTTAAAATATAAACCATTCACCACACATACGATTGTAAATAAATACTGAACATGAATCAAGTACTGTAATAAATAAGACTGGATAGAACCTCCCAGTCTAAAACTCCAAACCATACAATAAACTGAATGCAATATCTCTGATGAAAGAACTAGAAGTGGGCGACATATGCCCTAAACAAGAAGTCTAGATGAAACTGAATGGAAAGGATAGATGCGTCTACTACAAGGACCTACAGCTTCCACAACAGCTGCAGCACGTCAAGCAATCCAAATCTCTAAATCTGATACTCCTGTGGCTGAGCACCTGATATAATACATATATATAGCAAAAGAGAGAAGAGATACAAGAAATGGGTCAGAGCCCGATGTGTAAAAATGATTTAGGAAGTATTTAAAACTGGTTCTTAAAACAAGTCTTATGCGCATGTTAGTTATTGAACTCTCACATGAGTTTCTCACCTCTCGTTTATTGTGCACGCCTAACGTACATCTAATCTCCCCCTAGTTATACCTCCCAGTCTAACTAGTCAGAAAACATACTAATACTAACTATGCTCACTTGTAGTATTCCCGTATCGCCCATACAATACGCTATTCAGATAGTTTATCTCACATACTAAGTTTCATTATTTACTGTTTGAATGGTTAATCTATTATTCACTAAGATTATTATACTTCTCACCTTCATTTTATCTACCGGTCTCACAAAGTAGAAAGTTACCCAAGTACACTCATACATATTGTCACACCCCAAACCCAATATCCATACTAATCATTTGTTATTAGAATAATTGGATAATAATCTCGAGCCCATTGGATAATAATCTCCATACTTAAACCCCCAGCTCTTCTAACGGTGCAACTCTCAAAGTTACCGGTCATATGTTATCCTATTTGGCAGCGTACAAACCTAAAATTGTTAAAATATAAACCGTAAGCATTAAGCTTAGTGAGGTACTCCTTCCCTGCAACAGAATAAGAATTCTATATCGAATATGTGGATATAAAATCCGAACAATCCTGCCCATTGGCAATAATAAATCATGGATCATAAGATCCAAATAATTCTGCCCATTGGCAATAACAAATCCTGGATATTTAGATATCCAAACAAATCCTGAATACCGAAGTATTCAAACCAATCCTGGATCATAAGACCCAAATAATTCTTCCCATTGGCAATAACAAATCCTGGATATTTAGATATCCAAACAAATCCTGAATACCGAAGTATTCAAACCAATCCTGGATCATGAGACCCAAACAAATCATGGATATTTTAATATCCAAACAAATCCTGAATACCGAAGTATTCAAACAAATCCGCTCTTAGAGCTATATTCATATTTATATATGAAACAAATCATAAGTACACTCACCTTGACAGTTTAACTGGCTTTTCTCTTGCCTTTATCCGGTACTTGTTCACTCAGCTCTTCTTCCCTTCCTATCATTCTTATAATATCAGTATCATCATAAGAATATTAATAGTCCAAAGAATAACTTCAATCATAACTCAATTCATAAGCATCATATTATTCAATTCAAATCATTCATTAAAATGAAGTCCCATCTAGACTCAGGTTCTGTTATCTAACATATTCAAATTACAGCCCAAACCCTTTTTAATTATTCTTTGTAATACAATCCTTATTATATCATGTTTCCAAAACAAAAGACGGCACATCATTCTGAGTTTCCTAGAGCAAAATAAGCCTATTTCTTCACTATATAGCAAATCTGCCCTATAGGCTCTTTTATCGTTCATTCAACTTCCAGGAATTTCCATAATTTTTCTACATCATAAATTTATATTATATTCAACCCAACATCAGTAAAAATATTGAAAAATACAAGATTAAAATTTCATAATTTTCAGAGTTTATTTTCTATGTCAAGCAAAACATCGAACACATGGTAGGCATACTTTCACCCTTAGGGCAGATTTCATACCCGAACTTCAAACTCTCACCAAGGACTCATTTCTTGGTATTTTCCCATGATTTTCGGATATGTCATACATATGTAAGTCCAGGTTAATATAAAATTGGAATAAATCAATTCCAGTAAGTATAGAGAAATATATGGAAGTTTGAATAAACAAGGTTCTTAAACAAAACAATCTCAAGGGTTTACACATTCAAGTTTACTTAAACTTGCATCTATCCATAAGTACATATCAAGACATGGAATTTCAGTAAAAAAATGATTATTTCAATCATTTAAATAAGTAATACAAAAAAATAAACAAGATTTATGGATGGAAATACCTTAGGGGCTTTTACGTAATTTTTCTATGAATTTTTCTTCAATTTCTCCTCACACTTTCTTCCTAAACTTCAAAACTCTCTTTCCTTAGGTTAAACTCTTCCATGGATGAAATATGCTGAAGGAAGAGCTTAATTAAAGGGTTTTAAGTCGGCATAAGGCCACCCCCTCTTGGTCCAATCAAAATATAACATGTGGCATTACATAAAACAAAATTTCATTTAAGGCTAAATGACTACTTTACCCCCTGTTCGTAAAAGGACAATATCTTCCCACTCGGATGTCCGTTCGATGAACCGTTTCTTTTGTTATAAACCTAACTCATATATATACAAATATCTAGTTTACACCTCAAGTTCATTTTTATGTCATAAAGGCCAAAACTAGACTTAAACATGAACATTCCTACCGAAACCCTCAAAATTTTGTATTTGTAACTAATCCGACATTTCATGATTTTTGAAGGTAGGATTAGACTAAACATAGTAAATTAACATCATATATATTAATAACACACTAATCATATCACATAAGCTAAGCATGATTTAAGCATAATTAATCGTAATTATATTTGGGTTGTCACAATTCTCCCCCTGTTATGAAATTTCTTCCTCGAAATTGACATACCTTGGTTCTCTGAATTAAACAAATACGGATAACGCATCTTCATGCTATCCTCACTCTCCCATGTAGCTTCTTCCATGGAATGCCTTCTCCACACAACTTTCACAAGTGGGATTACTTTTGATCTCAATACTTGTTCCTTCCTATCCACGATAGCAAGTGGTTCTTCCACATAACTCAAGTCTTACTTTAACTCAATAGGCTGTTCTACCAACACATGTGAAGGATCCGCTACATACTTTCTTAACATAGAAACATGGAAAACATCATGTAACCGAGATAACTCTGGTGGTAATGCTAACTTGTAGGCAACCATCCTGACTTTCTCAAGGATTTCATAAGGTCCAATGTAGCGTGGACTTAATTTCCCTTTCTTTCCAAACCTCATAACTCCTTTCCATGGAGATATCCGAAGAAACACATAATCCCCTTTCTGGAATTCCAAATCTTTTTGTCGTTGATCTGCATAACTTTTCTGTCTGCTTTGAGCTATTCTCATTCTATCTTGAATAATCTTCACTTTTTCAGTGGTGCCTTCAATTAATTTTGGACCCTCTATCTTCCTTTCACCAACTTCACCCCAACATATCGTTGTACGACATCGTCTACCATACAAGGATTCATATGGAGCCATACCAATAGTAGACTGAAAACTATTGTTATATGAAAATTCTATCAAAGGCAAATATTCATCCCAATTACCTTTGAAATCAAGCACACAAGCTCTAAGCATATCTTCCAAAATCTGTATTGTCCTTTCAGACTGCCCATCTGTCTGGGGATGAAAATCCGTACTAAACTTCAAGTTAGTACCCATAGCATACTGCAAGCTATCCCAAAATCTGGATGTAAAAGTAGGGTCCCTATCTGAAATAATAGATACCGGTGCTCCATGCAATCGAATAATTTCATTAGCATACAATCTAGCATACCTATCAACTGTATACGTAGTCTTGACTGCTAGAAAGTGAGCGGACTTTGTCAATCTATCCACCACTACCCAAATCGAATCTGACCCCTTCTGAGATCGAGGAAGCCCAACCACAAAATCCATCGTTACATGATCCCATTTCCATTCCGGTATTGGCAATGGCTGAAGCAGACCAGTAGGCTTCTGATGCTCCACTTTCACTTGCTGACATATAAGGCACCTAGCAACAAAATCAGCTATTTCCTTCTTCATATTATTCCACCAATAATGCTCCTTTAAACCCCTATACATTTTAGTGCTACCAGGATGCATAGTATAAATGGAATTATAAGCCTCATCTAAAATTTCCTCTTTCAATCCACACACATTAGGTACACACAACCGCTGCTTATACAATAAGGTGCCATCATTCACAATACAAAAATCTTCAGACTTACCATCTCGGAGATCTTGTCGTTTCTTCTCAAGAAAAGGATCTTGACTTTGCAAATCACGAATACGGGTAGCTAATAAAGGCCTCACGCTTACATGAGCAAAGAATCTATCCCCATCTACTAGCTGCAATTCTACTCCTATCAATCTCAACTCCATAATATGAGCAACTCTAGCACATCGAATACAAGATAACCTGCCTGAAGCCTTTCTACTCAAAGCATCTGCAACTACATTTGCCTTTCCTGGGTGGTAGTGAATTGTACAATCATAATCTTTAATTAACTCCATCCACCGCCTCTGCCTCAAATTCAACTCCTTCTGAGTAAACAAATACTTAAGGCTTTGATGGTCAGTAAAAATTTCACATACCTCACCATATAGATAATGACGCCACAACTTCAAAGTAAACACAATAGCAGCAAGTTCCAAATCATGTGTAGGATAATTACGTTCATGTGTACGCAACTGCCTAGAAGCATAGGCAATAACTTTACCATGCTGCATAAAAACACAACCCAACCCCTGATGTGAAGCATCGGAATAAACAACAAAACCATCTCCACCATGCGAAATAGTAAGAACAGGTGCAGTTACCAACCTCTTTTCAATTCATCAAAACTATTTTCGCAATCAGAATTCCATTCAAACTTAACATCTTTTCGGGTTAGTTTAGTCATTGGTAAGGTAATCGAAGAAAATCCCTTAATAAACCTTCTATAATACCCAGCTAAACCCAGAAAACTCCTCACCTCAGTCACATTATTGGGCCTCTCCCATTTCACAATAGCCTCTACCTTTTTAGGATCAACACATATACCATCTCGAGAAATAACATGGCCTAAAAATACAACTTGTGATAGCCAAAATTCACACTTGCTAAACTTAGCATACAACTTCTTATCTCTCAACAGATTCAAAATAGTTATGAGATGCTTTTCATGTTCAACCATATCATGTGAATAAATCAGAATATCATCAATAAAAACTATCACAAATGAATCAACAAAAGGATGCAATACCCGGTTCATAAGATCCATAAATACAGCTGGAGCATTAGTCACCCCAAAAGGCATCACCAAAAACTCAAAATGACCATACCGAGTGCGAAAAGCAGTTTTAGAAATATCACTCTCCTTCACCCTCAAATGATGATACCCTGATCGCAAGTCTATCTTTGAAAACACTTTAGCACCCTGTAACTGATCAAACAAATCATCTATACGAGGTAAAGGATATTTATTCTTAATTGTAGCTTTATTCAGTTGCCTATAATCAATACACAACCGCATAGTACCATCTTTCTTTTTCACAAATAAAACTGGTGCACCCCATGGAGATACACTGGGTTGTATAAAGCCCCTATCAAGTAAATCCTGTAACTGGATCTTAAGTTCTTTCAACTTAGCAGGTGCCATTCTATACGGTGCCATAGAAATAGGGGTTGTCCCCGGTGCTAATTCAATACTAAACTCAACTTCTCTTTCTGGAGGTAACCCTAGCAACTCACTAGGAAACACTTCAGGAAAATCCCGTACAATAGGAACATCGACTAATTGTAAAGCCCCCTTCCTAGTGTCAACAACATATGCAATAAAACCCTCACAACCCTTACTCAATAATTTCCTCGTCTGAATACCAGAAGTAATGCAACTGGGAACAATTTTCCTTTCCCCCACAAATTTAAATTCAGGCTCACCAGGCATATTAAAAACAACTTCCTTACAGAAAAAATCCATAGATGCATGATATTTAGATAACCAATCCATTCCCAGAATTATGTCAAAATCAAAAATATCCAATGGAAGTAGATCTATAACTGTATCTCTAGCCCCCACAGTCAAAACACAATCACAAAAAACATATTCAACTACAATCATATCCCCCATAGGCATGAAAATACCCAACCCCACCTCTAAATGAGTGCATGGTCTATTCAGATATATGGAAAATACATATGACACAAAAGAATGTGTGGAACCAGGATCAATCAGAACATAAGCACTTCTATCAGTAACAGAAAGTGTACCTGTCACCACATCTGGAGTAATCTGAGCTTCTTTCATTGTAAAAACTCGTCCACCTGGCCTGGAACTACTAACTTATCCTCTGCCCATACTTTTCACTGCACTGCCTCGAGATAACATTCTGCTTGCTACTTCACTATGTGTTGTTGGAGTCTCTGCCAACTGCGGACAATTCTTTTTAACATGCCCCACTTGATGACAATGGTAGCATTCCACTCCTTTATGCTTAGGACACTCGGATTTATAATGCCCCTCCTCTTTACAAAATAAACACGTAACAACTCTCACTGGTGCCTCCCCTTTTCCTGACCTCCAACCCAGACTAGAAGATTCTCCACCCCCAGTATCTTTGCCAAATCTCCCTTGGCCTCTACCACTATATCCACCACCTCTCTGAAATTTATGAGGTTCCACCTTAACACTTCCACTCTCACCTCCCCTATACTGAGATGCGTCGAATCTACTTTTCTTAAAACTCTCTCTGCTCGCAACACCTTGGTTCATTTGCCTTTCTGCTATCGTGGCTTTGTTTACCAGAGAAGCATAATCTTCTAACTCATAAGTGGCCACTCTATTTTGAATAGGCCAAATCAATCCATCTTGAAACTTACTACATTTATCTTCTTCCTCCTGCACATACTTAGTAGCAAATCTAGACAAAGCAGTAAATTTAGCATCATACTCCCTCACAGACATGTTCCATTGGGTCAAATTTATAAACTCCCTCAGCTTCTCCCTCCTATAAACCTTAGGGAAATACTTAACATACAAAGCTTTAATAAATTCAGCCCAAGTAATAACATCAGTACCTTCCATCCTGGGCACCAAATGGTTGCTGGCTTCCCACCAATATTTGGCCTCTCCTTTGAGCTTAAACACAACTAGATTCACTTTTTGGTTATCTGGAACCTTCATAACTGCAAATATAGTTTCTAGATCTCTGACCCACATCTCAGCTTCTGTAGGTTCAACTGACCCTGAATATTCTGGAGGATTCAGCTTCAAAAACTTCTCATGCATGGAATCTTTCATTTCTTTCCTTGCCTCTTTCTCAATCCTGGCCACAGTCTTTGATTCTAGATATCTAGCCTGTTGTTCTGCCATTTGCGCCATATTTCTTTCTTGTTGCTCTGCCATCCTCATCATTGCATGTACCATCATCTGAATCTCTGTAGGTTGTTCATTCTCTCTGGCCCTTCCAGCAACACTCTGCTCTTCTTCAGTATTGTCTGTACGAGAAGCTACTCCCTCTTCTCGATGTTGTCCATCCCCAGGTTCCATCTGGAATTATCTGTAATACAACAAAGTTCTAACAACCAATATAAACAGTTTATACTACTAAACTATTGGTTAGTACGTAAACAATTCATAAATATCAAATTAACTCAATACTGCCATCTAATCATCACACACGTCCAGAATTAATAACCACGCTCTGATACCACTAATTGTCACACCCCAAACCCAATATCCATACTAATCATTTGTTATTAGAATAATTGGATAATAATCTTGAGCCCATTGAAAATTTAATTCCTTTATCAATTTTTTTTTTGCATAATGAACATAATATTGTTTTTGTGCCATAACGAAGTCAACATCATAGTCATAATTAGAGATTATACAATACTACGATTAACTATGATCAACTCAATCCATACTAAATCAATATATACAAAGTGTGAGTATATCAAAATCTTCAGTGTGACAACGATAAAATCTCCATACTTAAACCCCCAGCTCTTCTAACGGTGAAACTCTCAAAGTTACCGGTCATATGTTATCCTATTTGGCAGCGTACAAACCTGAAATTGTTAAAATATAAACCGTAAGCATTAAGCTTAGTGAGGTACTCCTTCCCTGCAACAGAATAATAATTATATATCGAATATGTGGATATAAAATCCAAACAATCCTGCCCATTGGCAATAATAAATCATGGATCATAAGATCCAAATAATTCTGCCCATTGGCAATAACAAATCCTGGATATTTAGATATCCAAACAAATCCTGAATACCGAAGTATTCAAACCAATCCTGGATCATAAGACCCAAATAATTCTGCCCATTGGCAATAACAAATCCCGGATATTTAGATATCCAAACAAATCCTGAATACCGAAGTATTCAAACCAATCCTGGATCATGAGACCCAAACAAATCATGGATATTTTAATATCCAAACAAATCCTGAATACCGAAGTATTCAAACAAATCCGCTCTTAGAGCTATATTCATATTTATATATGAAACAAATCATAAGTACACTCACCTTGACAGTTTAACTCGCTTTTCCCTTGCCTTTATCCGGTACTTGTTCACTCAGCTCTTCTTCCCTTCCTATCATTCTTTCAATATTAGTATCATCATAAGAATATTAATAGTCCAAAGAATAACTTCAATCATAACTCAATTCATAAGCATCATATTATTCAATTCAAATCATTCATTAAAATGAAGTCCCATCTAGACTTAGGTTCTGTTATCTAACATATTCAAATTACATCCCAAACCCTTTTTAATTATTCTTTGTAATCCAATCCTTATTATATCATGTTTCCAAAACAAAATACGGCACATCATTCCGAGTTTCCTAGAGCAAAATAAGCCTATTTCTTCACTATATAGCAAATCTGCCCTATAGGCTCTTTTATCGTTCATTCAACTTCCAGGAATTTCCATAATTTTTCTACATCATAAATTTATATTATATTCAACCCAACATCAGTAAAAATATTTAAAAATACAAGATTAAAATTTCATAATTTTCAGAGTTTATTTTCTATGTCAAGCAAAACATTGAACACATGGTAGGCATACTTTCACCCTTAGGGCAGATTTCATACCCGAACTTCAAACTCTCACCAAGGACTCATTTCTTGGTATTTTCCCATGATTTTCGGATATTTCATACATATGTAAGTCCAGGTTAATCTCCAATTGGAATAAATCAATTCCAGTAAGTATAGAGAAATATATGGAAGTTTGAATAAACAAGGTTCTTAAACAAAACAATCTCAAGGGTTTACACATTCAAGTTTACTTAAACTTGCATCTATCCATAAGTACATATCAAGACATGGAATTTCCGTAAACAAATGATTATTTCAATCATTTAAATAAGTAATATAAAAAAATAAATAAGATTTATGGATGGAAATACCTTAGGGGCTTTTACGTAATTTTTCTATGAATTTTTCTTCAATTTCTCCTCACACTTTCTTCCTAAACTTCAAAACTCTCTTTCCTTAGGTTAAACTCTTCCATGGATGAAATATGATGAAGGAAGAGCTTAATTAAAGGGTTTTAAGTCGGCATAAGGCCACCCCCTCTTGGTCCAATCAAAATATAACATGTGGCATTACATAAAACAAAATTTCATTTAAGGCTAAATGACTACTTTACCCCCTGTTCGTAAAAGGACAATATCTTCCCACTCGGATGTCCGTTCGATGAACCGTTTCTTTTGTTATAAACCTAACTCATATATATACAAATATCTAGTTACACTTCAAGTTCATTTTTATGTCATAAAGGCCAAAACTAGACTTAAACATGAACATTCCTACCGAAACCCTTAAAATTTTGTATTTGTAACTAATCCGACATTTCATGATTTTTGAAGGTAGGATTAGACTAAACATAGTAAATTAACATCATATATATTAATAACACACTAATCATATCACATAAGCTAAGCATGATTTAAGCATAATTAATCGTAATTATATTTGGGTTGTCACACACATATATATAGTCCCATCATCCCTATATATATACACTAATCCTGCACTCTTAGGTTAAGACCACTTGGTGCTATGTAATGATTATTATTATTACCAAGTCTACTAATTTCACACAGTAGCAATATTCACAAGTCCATATATATATATATAGTCACATCATCCCTATATATATATACTAATCCTGCACCCCCGGCTAAGACCCATTAGTGCACATATACAGAAAATCATGCATCCCCGGGCTAGCACCCATTAATGCACCTATCAATAATAATTCAGCACCCCCGGGTTATCACCCATTAGTGCGCCTAACAATAGAATCTTGCATCCCCGGGATAGCACCCATTAATGCACCTATCAATAATAATTCAGCACCCCCGGGTTATCACCCATTAGTGCGCCTAACAATCGAATCTTGCATCCCTGGGTTAGCACCCATTAATGCACCTATTAATAATAATTCAGCACCTCCGGGTTATCACCCATTAGTGCGCCTAACAATAATCATCTTTGTACCCCGGTTTATCACCCATTAGTACACTTATCAATAGAGTTTCTGCACCCCCGAGTTATCACTCATTAGTGCTCTTAACTATAAGGTTCTTGCACCCCCGGGTTATCACCCATTAGTGCTCTTACAATAATATCACATAATAGGCATACACACATCCTATTATAATTTATAGGTATTTCTCCAACCTACATATATACTCTTAATACATATTTTAACCTCATCACTACATATAGTATAAATATTTAGATTACTATCTCTCTCGTAATCTCCAAGGCATACTCTCTCTATACCGAAATAATTAAAGTATTTATTCTCACATCCTTTTCCGAAATTCCATCTTATTTAAATTTACTATTTGGCAGTTTCTCTCACGCCAATAAACCGGCAAACTCAAAACTAAACTTTGAGAAAATTCCCGAAAATTCCCTCTGTCGCTTGAACCAGAAGGGTTGTCGTTTGAACGACTTCCACGTGTCGTTCGAGCGACTTCGCGCGAGATGCGTTCTCGCTCGAATGACTTCGCGCGAGATTTCACTATTCGTCTTCTTCCCGAGAATTCTGCATTTTCCCACCATTTATGAACCTATAAACCTCTAAGATTCAACACCCATCGCCTCATCATCAATACCCATCAACCCTAATAGGTTATAAATCATTCCTAACCTCCTATGACCATTAATTCGTCATAAATCATCATAATATATAAAATCCCCAAATCAATTCATATGAACCCTAGTTTCCAAATTTTCAATTAAAGAACATAATCAACCCAGATTCTTCATCCATATATAATCAAATTCCATGATTAATCCTCTACATACATGAAGGAATTCCATCCACTAATTAAATCCATCCTTAATCATAATTTATATCTCCAATTTTCACCCAATTAACATATAAATCATGATTAATTCCACCTATACTAACATGATCATGATTATTGCTAAAAGAAAGCAAGTAATAAACACTTGCCTTGAATATGATGGTATGATCCATTGGTGATGTTGGTACATACGCGTTCCTCTCTTCTCGATCTACGCGTTGGTGGTCACGGTTATGCAAAGGTGATGCCAAATGAGTCTTCTCTCTTGGAATTGTGTTTTCCCTCACACCTTCCATGGCCATTCTAACTTCCTGTCACGTCTTAACCCTAATGGACTTTCCTTGGCTTATATAATAAATCCCAATTTTCGTCAATTAATTAAACCCAAAAATACAATTTACCATAATGCCCTCTCGGGACGCCGGTTAGGCCTAAAATCGCTCTGGGACCCAAACTAAACACCCGGGTATACTATTCTGACTATCTCGACCCTTTCGGACTCAATGGTGCACTCAAAATGACCATACGAGTTAATAAAAATAAATTTTCTTTTTATTCTATTCAATTAGTCCCAACACGACTCACACGCATGTCAGACTTAAATTACCAAACTTCCGTATTTCTCACTTCTGACAATTTATCAAATAACATAATTCCATATTACATATCACACAGTAATATTCAATAATTCTCAACAATAAGTATTAACCCTTGGCACTCTAGTTAATAATTATTTCCATCCGGATTAATAACAAATAAATTTTTCACATTTTAATTTAATTAATCCAACAACAATAATTAATTGCATACTTATTCCCATAATAATAATAATAAATCACATAATTATTTAAATCGTCAGAAATATGAGGTGTTACAATGGTTTCCTCAAAATATTCCCAAACCAACATGCGACAAGCCCAACGATAGCGAAAAGGATTTCATACGCATTATTAGCAAAGTGAATGAATTCACACAAAAGTCCAAATTATTAACATTATAGAATGCACTTCATAGAATTGAAACCTTAAAATGTATGAGGGGAGCGAGCACATGAAAAGTATGATTTGGCGAAAAACTTAAATAAACCGGATAAACATTAAAGCAAGCATATATTCAATCCTCACGGGTATTACACTCATCAAGCGAATTCACTCGAAACAGGGAGGTAACACACGAAACATGCGGGCTGAAGAGTAAATGTAAATGGAAACTAGGTCGCACACATGTCCCAATGAAGAACGCTATATAGGAAATAAAAACTTGTAATCTCAATGAAAGATACCGCACACTAAAAGAGGCGAAATGCATTTTCACAGATTATCACAACTGTTATGACTTTTAAATTACATCAACCTAAGATCACATAGGACTTTAATAGGATTATAATGTAGGTATGGCTAGGGTATGAAATGAAAGGAGTGTATGTACGGATTCAAAGTGTTCGGGATAAAAACTCAGGATAATGGAAAAATGCGGGCAATATCAAAATTGGAAAACAAGTTCCAAAACGGCATTAGATATATCATCAGGGAGAGTAATCAAATCTTATTGAACTATATACAACATTTACAACTTTCTCTGTCTTTTTCTTTTCTTCTTTTTCTTCGTTTTCTCTTTTGTTTTCTTTTTCTTTTTTGCTTTCTCTTTTTCTTCAATTTTTTCACTACTTTCTTTTCTTTACTTGTCAAACTCTCAAATGCCTAAATTGCAACCGACATCATAACAACATCATTCAATCCCAAGTAACATTCCAAATAAAGGTATGGAAAGTGTATGTATGGTTTGTAACTCCAATTTAGAGTTGGTTATGGGATTGGGGTTATGAAACGAAAGGCTATATTTAGGCTAAAAGGGGTTAGCGAGGGTAAACATATAAGGGTGAGGTCAAGGCTAATATGGGTGATATAACAAAGAGGGCCTATGATCATTTCCAAAAGTTTTCGTAATTCTCGAATCAAAACAATATATGAAAATCATGCTCAAGTAACACATTTCAAGTATGAACTCAATTAATGAACGATCAAATGAAAGAATAGTGAGATTATAAACGAATTCAACGTTTTCAACGAGGAAAGAATAGTGTATAACACTCACAAACGATGAAAGGTACAAAGCTTACTCGGTGTAAGTATATACAATGCAACAAAAGATTACCGAGTTATAAAAATCTTAAACCAAATCAATATAGCAATAAAAGTGCATGTGCTCATGGGATTAAAGTTTAATTCGTGAAGTTATTCATAATATCAATAATCAAGACTAAAGAGTAATAACTTGTAAAATCGAGAACATGCATCATTGGGCTGTCTATTGGATCGGGCAATTATTGAAATTTATCATCGGAAACAAAGGCAAAATGCCCAAAAAAGGAGAAAAAAGAAAGAAAATCTTTTTGAAATTTTTAATTTTTCTAAGAAAAGCATACTAAGTAACTAACATGTGAGCAAAAACATGGACTAAATAAAGAAATGGATAGAATACACCACACCCCCTAACTTAAAACTTGACATTGTCCTCAATGTAAATTAAGAACCAAGTCAAAGAGAGGAAAAGAGCGATATTACCCAAAAATGGAGCGATCCCCATAAGAACAAGTCAAAAGAATCTACAAAACAAGTTAGTACCGAGCATAGCAAAAACAAATAACAAAAAGTTAACTAATTACACTAAACTAAATTAAAAAGAAAGAAAGAATAAAAAACTAGCTATATACAACCTACTATTTAGGCTTCACACTAACTGTACACTAGAAGTCTAAATAGCTGAGGGTCCACCATAAGAACGATTTGACTTTGGAGGATAACCGGTGTACCCTCACATACAAGCATTCCCTCCGAAAAATATGAATTCCTTTTGCACAACGGAAGGCATGTGTAAGGCGAAAGAAAAGAACCATCCCCAATTAAAATTTGGGGAGGGAGGATGGGGGATTTGGATAACACTACACCAAAAATAGCAATTTGGCACACCTTGATGTTAAAATTTTGGCACAGTTTAAAATAGTGCCAAATTCTGGCACGGTTTAATGAAAGTTTGCCACACTTTAAAATAGTGCCAAAATTTGACACTATTTTTAAGTGTGCCAAAATTGAGTACACTTACTAAAATATAAAATACACTAAAAAAAATTAGACTCCCTCACTTTTGATCCTCCCGCTCAAACCCAAACCTTATCTCTCCCTCTCTCTCACGCAAGCACTCAGGTAACCTTCATCTCTCCCTCTCTCACGCAGGCACTCAGTTACAGAAATCCGTATATGAAATGGGGTAGGGAAATCCGGCGGTAAGGGTATATGGTTTCGGGTGAATAAATGGGAACTGGGTAGGGAAGTCCTGTGGATTTGGCTGGAGGTCGGGATTTAAGGGTTTAAATGGGCAGGTGTTGGGTCACGATTGATTATTGGTTATGGGGTTAGAAGGCAGGGGCAGATTTGCGGCCGAATATGGAGTCTGAATAGATCTCCGGTGACAATTGTAGGTAAATGGGTGGAGGTGTAATGGGTCTGGTTTTCGTCATGGTCGCCTGCGTAAGGTAGATGGGTGGCCGAATTTAAGCTCATGGGTTATTGTACGATATGGCTCTGGGTTCACGGGTGAGCTAAGTTTATTTGTGATTTTGTGTTTATATTTTTTTCTAGTAATGAATTCAGCAGTTAACAATTAGTTATTTTTGGTTTGTAATGAATTCACTAGTTAGAAAACTTTAGTTTGTGATGAATTCAGCAGTACTCTTTCTAACAATACAATTTGGTTTGGTATTAAGTTTACAATATAATTTATCCATGCTGTTTTTTTAAGAGTGAAATTTCTAACAAAGTTGGATATATATTTGGACTGTGCTTATATATTTGTAATATAACCATTTTATATTTGTTATTCTGTTTTTTATACTTGAGTTTTATTTTTTGAGATCATTTTCAAAACTTCAATGGTTATTTAGCCCAAACCCAAAATCTTTATTATTTTGTTTGACATTATAACTATTAGCTTGGACTAAATTGTTTTTTTTCCTAACAGACATAATCTTTCTATTGTTGGTTGTGAGAATAGAAAGAACCGAAGTTAGGTGCCTACTATCAGACGTGTTTTTTCGGCCTATATGCTTGCACAGTTGATGCGCGTTGAATTTCGGTCCATATCCTCATAGAAGAATTTATAAATGACCAGGGGATTACTAATCTACGACATCAAAGTTGAAGACACCGGTAATATTTTTTTTAATTTCAAACTGAAGATTATATTTATTATCTTGATTTCTTTTTATTCGAAGTCTTGGATGGATTTTATCTAGAATTTCAAAACTTAAAGCTTTATGTTACTATTTGCATTTGGTACATCTTAATGTATATAAAGCTTGAATTCATTAAATACATTAGGGGATCTTTATTATTTGCATTTAGTACATCTCTATATAAAAGTTGGTTTGTGTTTATTTTTCACTTCTCTGTTTCATTTAGGCTAGACTCTATGTTATACGTTTGGCTCTCCTAATATAATTTGGTTTTGTTTTGTTTGACACTTGATGTATTATAAGGATTTAAAAGAAAATTTGAGCATCAATTATAATTAGTCAAAAGTTCCCATACCTAGCATGGTTTATGTGATTTGGTGTCAATTGAAGTAAATACATTCATGCACTATAACCCTCAGCATTATTAAGGTTATTTTGAGTTGAGTTCTTAAGTAAAATGTTACAAAGATGCCATTGAATTGAAGGATTAGATTATATAACATATATTTCAAAATTTTCAAGAATATTTCTTCCTGCTCCTTTGGTGGCTATTGACTACTATGTACACTTTCTTTTACATCTAGAGAACCAAAACACACATTTGTGGTGTAGGTAAAGATCACAAAATGTTTAAATTTATGGCATGAATTCATCTTTAACAATCTAAAATATTTAAATAAACGATATCCGTCCAGAGATGTTTTTATTTCTATGGCCATACTATTCAGATGTTTATTAATACAAAGAACAAATAAGTTTCACGGAGCTTTTATTTGAAATATAGCTTCAGACTTTAGTGTTGATAGGTTTAATAGAACAAACACCAGTTAAATAGCTCTAGGTAACTATGTCTAAACAACAGAGGAAGTAATCTAATCATTATCATACTCATCAAATCATTATTCTCTCATTTATGGTGTACGTAAAGATCGGAGAAAGTAGCATGAGTATGGTTTAGCTTCAGTAACTTATGAGGTAGGGGAGGAGCAATATGATATAGCTAAGGGTGATATTTTAGGAGTACCAATTAAGAACAAACTGACTTGCTGCACAATATGTACTCACTTTTTTTGTAGATGAATGTCACAGTGCTATGATCTTCATCATTACTTATAGACAACCTAAATATGCCACCTCACTAGTAATTAATGATAAAATAAGTGAGTGAATTCCTCCCCCCCTTTTTGTGTGGAACAAGTTATTTTTCCTATTAGAATGAGTACTAAGAGGGATTAGTTATGCTTCCTGAAATGATGACTAGTGTACCTAACTCTTGACCATCTAAGTGTAAATATATATGAGTTGAGATGAATTATTGGGAACGATGTAGTTGTGGTATGTTTTTTTTATAATTTCATATTTATGACACAATTACAACCTGTTTATGGTGTAGGAACCCAATTCAGAAGGACCGAACCCATGTGGCAGAGCTCGTGTCTGTTTTGATATGTTGCGAAAAGAGGTTCAGAACTAGGGTCAATAACACTCTCGTAGTATGTGATTCCTCTTTCCTTTTTTCTCATCACCATTGGTTCAATTATGGATCCTTGAATTTCATCACAGGTATGCTACTTACCCATAATTCTTATATTACTTATTCTATAGAGTAAATGTTTTTATCCACTCCTTACCAATTTTTTTAAAATACTTTTTCGTGAAGATGAGATTCTTATGTCACTTGTTATTTCAATTGAAATTCTATATGATCGGATAAATCGTCTTCCTCCAAAGGTAGTTAAGTAATCCAGAGGTCCTAATGTCATCGCACAATAGGATATGAATTCAGTTATATATATAGATATGCATATTCTGTAAGGTCAAATCGTACTTGTAAATTTCATACTTTTTCAGGGAGACATGATTGTGAGCTTTGATGGTGTTCATGTAAGGTGTGAAGGGACTTTGCCATTTCAATCAACTGAACGGATTGCATTCTACTGCCTCATTAGTCACAAGTAAAGCTCTTGATCTCGTATGCAAAAAAATATGGTACGTTATACATACATACATACATACATACATACATACATACATACATACATACACATAGATGTGATCAACTAGTTACCTGAGTGAGAGCCAAATGAAGTGGAGCGAAAAGAGAAGTAAAGCTCAAGTGCTCTCACAGTGATCATGCTCATACATAAATACACATTGGTAACATTCATTAACTGATAATTTCGTTCCTAGTTGATCACATTCATTAATTGATAATTTCGTTACTAGTTGATCACATTCATTAATTCATAATGATTGTTCACTCATGTTACTAGTTGATCACATTCATTAATTGATAATTTCGTTAATTGTATTCCGTTGGCACTATAACTTGCATTTTGTCTATAGCAGTACAAACTGATGTGTTATAGCAGTACTTGCCATATTCATTAATTAGCTGCTGCACAAACTGATGTGCTATAGCAGTACTTGCCATATTAGCTACTATAGATGCTATTCAAACTACTATAGTTGCTATATACATTGATTAGTTTGAAAAGTATATGGTCTGAAATTGAATTGACCCAAATATTAGTTTTTATATTAGCTGCTATATATATTTGTATACAAACAGCTATATATAGACATCTATTTAGAAATAATACTATGGTCAGTATTATTTACTATACTTTTTATCTTGAGGAAACACGTATGCGACATATTGATGATACTATAGCTTAAACACGTTAACTGTGCAGCCAACATTCGCACAACAGTGTCCACTAGTTTCCCCAATTTAAAGATAATAAGTATCAATAGTGTTAAATATTTAAATGATGAGTGCATTAGTAAGCTTGTTTCTAACTGTCATGTTCCTGAAGATTTTGTTATAGTAGGAATTGAACTATGTCTTTCGAACGTAGTAGATTAAGAGTGAAAGAGATGCCCCAGGGGTTGAATACCTAAATCTGACAGATACATATTTTGTCGAGGACACTTTGGTAGAAAATATTTATTCATTAATTGAAGCAAAAATTTGTATCTACATCAACTATTAGATTTAGATAAATGGTACGATCCGAAAAAGGTCGATAAAAATCCACTGTTATGATCTGAAATAAAATCGGCTTAGAAGAGGCAAAAAAACCTTCTTGTATAAGTGACGGTATAATAAATAGAAACTGAGGTACTAACCGAAGGGGAGTTTTTAGTGTTTGATAATAAGTATTTTTTTTTTAATTTTATACATTGATTTATTGGATTTTTTTTCTAAGTCCCTCAAATGGTGGTTGTATATATGTGTCGTCCTTACTTATGTAAGTGACAACGATGACTTTAATTTTAGTAACTTGGTTATATGGTTTATTTTATTTTTCCCATATCAGTCACCTCTGTACTTTAGTATATGCTACTGCTTGAAACTTTGTTTCTCTTTTGCAAGGTTATGGTTTCTTTTAACACATATGCCACAGGGATGTTGGTTGACCTATGTTTTCCTTATGTAGATTGCATTGGAGATACGCAAGACGATGAGATATATAGGCTTTGTTGAAATCGACACACTAGTTCTATAGGTTTGTAAATTTTTTTATGTTCATGTTCAATTGATTCATCTTGTGGTTGTGGTTATAGTTTCCTGATTAAATGAGCTAGAAATATTAAAAAACATACATGTTTAATAAAAAAAATAATTTCCTTTTAAACAAATGAAAATGCTAATAATTGTAATGAAAACTTGGATAAACCATTACTATTGAAATCGTCAAAGGCCTAACCACGTAGTCACGGGCCCCGTAAGAGGCACTAACACCTCGTACGGGACCAATGTAACTCGTAGGAACTGACCGCGTAGTAACGGGCCTCTCGATTTGAGAATATGACAATAATTCAAAAATATATAGATTAGGCTTAGAAACAAGACGTTGAAGGGTGAAAACCTAAACTAGCACCCAAACAACCCCGCAAGAGGCACTAACACCTTGTATAGGACCAATATAACATGTACGAACTGATCGCGTAGTCACGGGTCTCTCGATTTGAGAATATTATGATAATTTTAAAATACGTAGATTATGCTTGAAAATAACCCATTTGAGGGTGAAAACCCAAACCAACCCCCTAACGGCCCCGTAAGAGGCATGAACACCTCGCACGGGACTAATGTAACTAGTACGAACTAACCGCGTAGTCACGGGCCTCCCGGTTTGAGAGTATAACGATAATTTCAAACAATGTAGATTAGTCTTGAAAACAAGCTATTAAAGGGTGAAAACCCAAACCAGCCCCCAAACGACCCCGTAGGAGGCACGAACACCTCGCACAGGACCAATGTAACTTGTAGGAACTGACCGCGTAGTCCTGGGTCTCCCGGTTTGAGAGTATGATGATAATTTGCAAAAATCACACTTAGACTTAAAAACAAGCCGTTAAAGGGTGAAAACCCAAACCAGCCCCAAACGAACCCGTAGGAGGCACGAACACCTCGCACGGGACCAATGTAACTTGTAGGAACTGACTGCGTAGTCCCAGGCCTCCCGGTTTGAGAGTATGACAATAATTTGCAAAAATCACACTTAGATTTAAAAACAAGCCGTTAAAGGGTGAAAACCCAAACCAGCCCCCAAACGACCCCGTAGGAGGCACGAACACCTCGCACGGGATCATTGTAACTTATAGGAACTGACCGCGTAGTCCCGAGTCTCCCGGTTTGAGAGTATGACGATAATTTGCAAAAATCTCACTTAGACTTAAAAACAAGCCATTAAAGGGTGAAAACCCAAACCAACCCTCAAACGACCCCGTAGGAGGCATCAACACCTCGCACGTGACCAATTTAACTTGTAGGAACTGACCGCGTAGTCCTTGGTCTCCCGGTTTGAGATAATGATGACAATTTCAAATAATGTATATTAGGCTTGAAAACAAGCCGTTAAAGGGTGAAAACCCAAACCATCCCCAAACGACCCCGTAAGAGGCACGAACACCTCGCACGGGACCAATGTAACTTGTTGGAACTGATCGCGTAGTTCTGGGTCTCCCAGTTTGAGAATATGACGATAATTTGCAGAAATCAATACTTAAACTTAAAAATAAGGCGTTAAAGGGTGAAAACCCAAACCAACCCCCAAACGACCCCGTAGGAGGTACGAACACCTCGCACGGGACTAATGTAACTTATAGCAACTGACTGCGTAGTCCCGGGTCTCCCGATTTGAGAGTATGACGATAATTTGCAAAAATCACACCTAGACTTAAAAACAAGCCATTGAAGGGTGAAAATCCAAACCATCCCCCAAACGACCCCGTAGGAGGCACGAACACCTCGCACGGGACCAATGTAACTTGTAGGAACTGACCACATAGTCCCGGGTCTCCCGGTTTGAGAGTATGACGATAATTTGCAAAAAACACACTTAGACTTAAAAACATGCTGTTAAAGGGTGAAAACCCAAACCATCCCCAAACGACCCCGTAGGAGGCACATACACCTCGTACGGGACCAATGTAACTTGTAGGAACTGATCGCGTAGTCCCAAGTCTCCCGGTTTGAGAGTATGACGATAATTTCCACTCATATATGTAATTTTTTAGTTTGAGTAAATTTTTTTTTGTAAATTATTGGGTTACTAATATCCACTGTTCTAAAAAACCCGCCTAGGCACGCCTAGGCTTGAGGCTTTGGAGAAACGCCCCGCCTTAAGATTTTGATGCCTTATGCTCGGTAAAACCCTTAAGGCATACTTTTTCTCTATAACCAACAGTGCTTTAGTGAAACGATATCGCCTTTTAAAGATTTTTTAACAAACCGGACCATTATCTGATCCAAAATAATCAAATAGTATTTTTATTTGCAAATATTCAGACGTATTTTTAGGATATGTACAAGTTTAGTATTTTAATAGCCTTGTTATGGTTAAAAAATATTAAAATATATTAAAAAGACCTAAACGCCTTTTCATGCCTTTTTACGCCAAGGCCCGCCTAGGCTTCTAAGGCTTAAGGCTTGGCCTCCACGCCTCGATCACGCCCCGCGTTTTTTAGAACCTTGCTAATATCGTATCTTTTTTGTATCCTATTTTTTTTTGCAGGATAACAGTTTATCGTTGGCATTTATTCAAGTGGAACACACAGAGAACTCAATGGTTTGCCACAAGGGGTTTATTCATGATTCCATTTTTTGTGTCATGGACATGCAGTCTTTTATTATTTTATTGTTGATTTTTATTGCCGTGCGGGCTTTTGTAAGTTAATTGTTATATTTTGTGGCCGTTCGGGCTTTATGTTAGGCAGGTTTTGTAGTAACAGGTTTTGGAATGTCCAGAAAATAGAGGAAACTCAGCCCAATTTTTTTTGGGCCTTTGAACTGTTAAAGACTTGTAATATTTTGAAGTTTGTATGTACATTAGTTTATTAACAACGAGTAATATTATTAATTTGTGAATTTTGTGCTTTCAAATAATTATTTTTTTTTAATAAAAAATTTGGCCCAGTTCAAAACCGTGGCAAAAGTCTATAATATTTTGGCACGGTTTTGAACTGTGCCAAATCTTTTTAAACTGTTCTGAATCTGGCACAGTTAAAAACTGTGCCAAAAGTGTGCCAGAAATATCAAATTCTGGCACGGTTTACAAGTGTGCCAGAAGTGTTCCTGTTTAGCCAAATCTGGCACACTTTTGAGCTGTGCCAGAAAAAAATTGCCATTTTGGAACACCTGATTCTGGCACAGTTCAAAATCGTGCCAGATTTGATCTGGCATAGTTTTAAACCGTGCCAGATTCCTGTTTTTGGTGTAGTGTAAGGCGGGTGACAAAAACAAGTGGGGACCGAGAAAAGCTGGATATCCTCCCAAGGATTTTGAAGTTGGAATGGGAGGTAGAGCACACAAAGGCAAAGATGCAATCGTGGAGGGCAACTCGAGCAAGTAATCCTCATCGGCGATAGGGTTTAAAACGTTAAAGTTTGAAACCGAATCATCGGGTACTTGTTCCGGCAGGGTAATAGAGAATGAAAACGGGGATGAAAGAAATTCAAACTCATGAGATGAATCATCATCACAAGAAGTTGGAATTTTAAAGGAAATAATATCATTTTCAAATGGCGCCATTACCTCATTTGGTTCAAAACATTCCTCGACCTCGAAAGTCTCGGAAGAAAAATCATCATCGGACTCAAATAATAAATCCAACTCATGTTCCCACAAACGATTTTCTTCCCGATAGCGATTTTCAAGTTTCTCATTTCATATATACGCAAACCCTCACCGAAAGTCATGGGTCGAGATGCGGATGCATGAAAATGGGAACTTTGAAAATTACCATCGAACTTAAACGAAAACTCTTTATTATAGGAATTTTGAAAAGTATTGCAATTCGTTTCAAAATTCCTATTATAAGGAGGTAAAGGCCCAAAATCATTGTCATCATCATCAAAATTCCAATAACCTAAGTTTTGACTTTCGTTATACTCGCCCAAAGTAATATGTGAATTTGCAATTTTTTGGGATTCTAAGTATTCATCGAAAGTCATAGGTTTGCGAGAGTTTTGAGAATTAAAAGAAGGATTACCGAAAGAATTGGAATAAGACATGCTTACCCCAAAAATGGCTCGAAGTGGCAGAGTCCACAAAGTAAGTGCGCGCGGGAAAGATTCGAGCGTTTCTAGATGCTCAAATGTGGAAGTCCTGCAAAATATTAGCAAATAATACGAACAGAAAGAAAATACTATGAAATACTAAATCAAATAAAGTCTAAAACAAACTCATCCCCGATAATGGCGCCATTTGATAAACAAGATTTTGCCACGACGCGAGAGTCACCTACGCACCGGTCGTTTTATGTTCGGCTCACCTGAACTATACAAAACCTAAATTACGACTACACTCAACGGGTTAGTATAGCGGTAAGTCGGGTATCAAAAATCCACAGAGACAAGATGTTAGAATTCAAGTGATTTAATACTCCAAAATAAAAGTGTAAAAGATGATTACAAACTAAAAGGAAAAAGATGCATAAAAGGAAATGTTAATCTAGGCAATGTATTGAAACTAGATTATGAAAGCGAGTAAAAACTATAGGTTGCGTCGAATATCCCTCACTCGAGTTAATTAGTATAAAATGGTTACATGGGTCGACGAGTTATTACAAATGCATCTCGTTTCGACAGTTAATTAAATCAAGGGTTGTTACGCCCTAAATCGTCATAAAAGCCTAATAAGATTTTGGCATTAACAAATATCTCGAAAATTACGCGCGAAAGGTCGTAAGCACGGGACATACATGATACGCCTTGTCAAATCTCCTAGGCATAATAACTAGGACAACGCACCCGAAATAGACCCGTAGACACCATCACCAAAGAAAAGCAACGCGTCAACTCGAGTGAGTTCAATTCAAGCACAACCTAATTTAAATTAACTAAAAAGCATGTTAAAAACACGGTAAATGGAAAGCGGGAAATAAACGCGATAAAACTATACTACAAAGCAAGTAAGTTAAAGCATGTAAGTAAAGCATGTAAACCTAAATTAGAAATCTTGTAAATGAACTAGAAAGCAAGAAATGAAGAAATACAACTATATTAATTGGTAGGGGAGATGGATAGTTAACTTACAATCCAAATGGGGTGTCAAACCAAAGAGAAATGAAGAAGAACCAAGCAAAAACCCCCAAACCCTAAGCTAAACTAACCTAAAATCGTTTATATCCTGAATATTACATCAAAATTGCCTTATATACCAAGTAGGATTTAAATTAGAAAAGAAAAACAAAATATCTGCTGGAAAACAGGGGATTGATCGATCGACCCCTTTGGTCGATCGATCGATCAAGGCCAAAATTCGACAATTCAGAATGGTCGATCAATCGACTATTTTGGTCGATCGATCGATCAAGCAGGGCAGAATGCAGCAGCAGCACACTGCATCTTTTCTTCTCTCTTCTTCTCCTCTTTTGATTCATTGTTTTTCCCTCCGCTGAAATCGCCGTAACTTCTTCGTTATGAATCGGAATCGCGTACCGTTTGTGGCCACAAAAAGATAGAAAGGAAGGATACAACTTTTGTGAGACGTCGGGCCAAGTACCCAAGCTATGAAAAGACTAAAATACCCTTGAACATGCGATTGCGTACGGAACTTCACCGGAATGCGTCCGAACTTCATACTTAGTACCTAAATACCTACAAAAGCCCAATTACACCTCATATAGCATGTTAACAATATAAACAGAGGTTGTCTGGTTAACGGGCATAAATATAGAGATTAAGGCACCCAAGGGGGCTAAAATGCATAGGTTCGAGAGATGAAATACACAATATTTGCTTATTATCAAAATGGTTAATTGCTGTTAATATGAATGAAATTCGTATTGGAGATTTGAAACCCGGATAATACCCAAATCGGGAAAACGTTGGAATAAATGGTTATTGATGATTAATTAAGGCCTGTGGGATGTTTAGAACTTTTTCTTATGTGGAGAATATGTTATTTGTATTTGGGTCAGGGTTTAGATTGAGAATCAAATCTTTAGGTTTCGTCCATGGCTGACAGTGGGCTGGAGAGGACGAATACTGGAACGATCGATCGATCGACCTAGGGGGTTCGATCGATCGATGATGCAGAAATCTGGGCAGTTCGGCCAGTTAGTTATATAAAGGGAAATTTATTTGAAAGTTAAGTTTCATACATTAATAAGTGATAAATAATTATGAAACAAATATTCCTAACAATTATCGGAGAAAGTAATTAAGACTAGGATGAATTTATGTGGGGCACTTTATGGATGGATTTGATAAATTGTATTCCAAAATAGTGAGATACAGAACAAGTGGGCAAGTACAGGTATGTTGATAATTATAGGTAATTATAATTTGGGAAATTATGGAGATGAATGTGTGACACATTGTAGGCACAAATGTGGGAATGAAATTATGAGATGTAAAAATGGACCGAGTGAGTGAGTCCGGGTATGTTGGTTAAGTGACACCAAAATATTAAATCAATTATTGAGAGATTAAATTAACTTGGAGTCGGAACATAGACTCGGGAAGTATTAAGGCATAGGCCAAGTGAACAAGTCCGGGAATAATGGTTGGGTGACACCAAGTTATTAAATTAATGGATGTGTTAATTTATTTAAATTAGAGTCGGACCAAAGACTCGGATTTGTGTTGATTAATTAATGTGTAAATTAATTATATTGGAGTTGGACCACAGACTCGGATTTGTGTTAACTAATTAATGTGTAAATTAATTATATTAGAGTCGGACCACAAACTCGGATTTGTGTTCACTAATTAATGTGTAAATTACTTATATTAGAGTCGGATTACAGACTCGGATTTGTGTTAATTAATTAATGTGTAAATTAATTAAAGGAGGGTCGGACCACAGACTCGGGAAGGTATTAAATTAATAGGTGTGTCAATTAATTTAATTAGAGTCGGACGATAAACTCGGGAAGGTATTAAATTAATAGGTGTGTCAATTAATTTAATTAGAGTCGGACGATAGACTCGGGAAGGTATTAAATTAATAGGTGTGTCAATTAATTTAATTAGAGTCGGACGATAGACTCAGGAAGGTATTAAATTAATAAGTGTGTTAATTAATTTAATTAGAGTCGGATTGTAGACTCGGGTAGGTATTAAATTAATAGGTGTGATGATTAATTTAATTAGAGTCGAATTGTAGACTCGGGTAGGTATTGAATTAATAGGTGTGATAGTTAATTTAATTAGAGTCGGATTGTAGACTCCGGTAGGTATTAAATTAATGGGTGTAATAATTAATTTAATTAGAGTCGGACGATAGACTCGGGAAGGTATTAAATTAATAAGTGTGTTAATTAATTTAATTAGAGTCGGGCGATAGACTCGGGGAGGTATTAAATTAATAGGTGTGTTAATTAATTTAATCAGAGTCGGACGATAGACTCGGGGAGGTATTAAATTAATGGGTGTGTTAATTAATTTAATTAGAGTCGGACCATAGACTCGGGGAAAGTATTGTATTAATTGAGGTGTGAATTAATTATATTAGAGTCGGACCATAGACTCGGGAAGATGATAAATTTATTAAGTGAAAAAATTAATTATGTGGAGTCGGGCCACAAACTCAGGAAATTACAGGCTAGTGTATGGGATTTTGAGTACACGGTAAAGCCGGGGTTTATCTTATATATATATATATATATGGTGTGTGATAGTATATATATATATATATATATATATATATATATATATATATATATATATATATATATATATATATATTTATATACTCTAGTGCTATCAAGGGAGGTTGCGCGATGTGGGTGAATCCCCTAGCTTGAGGAGTAGGGCGAGTATATCTCTAGGTCATAGCGTCCGGTATATGGATGAGGGATTTATCTCACTTTCAGGGAAAGAATATGATCGCCTCCACTTCGTTTATGTTTTGGGCCAGGTTGGTGATCGATTCCAACTTGGGTAACTAGGTTATGTGAGCACACCTAGTGAGATGGCACTTTAAAGGAAATCATCCGGCGAGGGTATACTCGAAGGGATGGATATACGTATGTTATATGTGTGGATGTTTTAGTAAAGGTAAGTATATAATGGTATTCAATATTATATGCAGGTAATAATACAGTGTGTGATGTATTTACTTTATATAATAACTTGTGACACTGTTGTATGTTACTATTTAAGAAGGAATTAATTAAGTTAATTATGAGATAACTTATAATTCAAGGATCATTATACTCGGGTTAGAGTAGTATGGCAAGGGGAGGTTATACCAGGACTAGTTGGATGGGGTAGTACAACTAGGTAAGGGTCAAGGTAACCATTAGGTGTGCACAATAGTGGAGGGGTGAGAATGTCCACAAGGGAGTGCGACACTAACTTAAATATAAAGCGCATTCATGCATTTTAAATTACTGTAGTTAATTCACTTGCTAAATATTTTCAAAATGTTTTGGGTTCTAACCCTTTCTATAAAACTATTTTCAAAACCTTTTAGGTGTCCTGCCACAGGGATGCCATGATTGATATTCTATTCCACGGACAATGGAGCTGCGGCATATGTGGATGCTAGTAGGAATTTGGATTAGACGCATCGCTTATTCATTCCTAGAGTAGGAATGATTCATCAGTTCCAGTTTTATTTAGGGCATGTCGCCCAGACTTTCAGTTCAATTTTCAGATTTGTTTTATTTCGGTGTTGAATATTTGTATTGGATTATTTCACTTTGGTGGCCGATGGTTTATTCGGCAAGTTGTGTAATTAGTTATTCAGTTGAGTTTTATTCAGTTGTGTGGATGGTTTATATGTATTTTCGCATGTACTATTTTGTTTAATTAAAAAGTTAAAATTGGCACCAGCTTTTTGGAATACTAGGTGGTTAGTAAGATTTTAAAAAGTTTTCGACAGTGATGCTAAGGATGAACCAACTGGGATTCCTGTTTTAATTTGGTATAGGACTGATCACTCGGTATTTTATTAGGAGGGTGTTACACTTTTGGCTCCCAATCCTCTGTCGAAGGAGACAAGAATAAAACAAGGGATGTTTTGAAGCACCCCGCCCCCAAGAGTCCAGTCCCTAAAGATCCAGCCTCCAAAGACTTGTCTCTTAAGGATGTAGTTCCTAAAGAAGTTGAAGTTCCTCTAAGGAGACTTAAGAGAGGGCTTGCAAAAAAGAAAGTCAACCAAGTGACCGATTAATTGTCCTTGGTTAATTTACCCTCCTATGATGTTGTTCCTCCAACATCTATTACTCCTGGTTTGTCTAGGAGGTTGATCAAGTCTGGTACTCTTCCAGACCACAGGGGGTTAGATGCAAAGCTCCCTAGAATGAGGGTCTCTGAATTGGCTGCTCAGAACCTTGCATCAGTAAGTAACTTTCATTATCTTAGTTTGGTTGTCATTTATATTCCTCATATGCTCACTTTGGTCTTCATCTTTTGTAATTCTTGGTACACTTCAATAATATGCTGGAAAAGGATGATGAAATTAAGGCTTCTTCTTGTTCAAATGAGGTGAAGGAAGCCTTGTATGGTTTGAATAAGTCTCTGCTTGAGTCTCAACAGGCCTTGGAGACTGAGAATAACACTTGAACAGAGAAAATAAAGACAACTGAAACTACTCGTCAAACATCTGATACAAATGCGCTTGAAGCTGAGCGCAGGGTCAAGGAAGCTGGGTCCCAAAAAGAGGAAGCTGAGCACTGGAAAGAGGAAGCTAAGTGCAGGGTAGAGGAAGCTGAGCGTAGGGTAAAGGCTACTGAAGAGCTTGTGTCCTCTACCAGAGCTAAGAGAAAATCTACTACGAAGGCCTCCTTCAGTGCTAGTTGGGATAAGGGCTAGAATAAAGCCATTTTTGATGCTTCTACTCAGATTGAGTATGTGAATCAAAAATGCTTCAGAGATGGTTGGGTTACTGGCCTTCAAGAGTTGAACACAAGTGGAGATTCTAAAGTTTTTCAGAGGTATATTCATGGTCCTCCTCCAGTCATAGAGGATGAGGTTGAAGATGAAGCTACTTCTGAAGAGTTTTCATTTATGGTTGAGTCTGCTGCTAAATAAACTGAAGTCCCTGAGTCTTCTATTCCTCCAGCCGAGAAACTCCAGCCTGAAGCCCCTTCTTCCGAGCAAAATAAGAATGTTGAAAGTGATAGGGAGAAGATGTAAAGTTATTCGACATTTTTCCCTTTTACTTTTGTTGTTTCCTTTTCCCTTATTTTGATTGTACTTGAACTCTTTGTTATCAATGAAATAACCTTTTGTTGTTTCTTATTTGTCTCCTGTTGATTATACCTATTCTCCATCTTTTTTGTTGATTGGTGGTTATTTCCTTCTTGCTAGTTTATTGCTAAGATGGAACAACTATCTTCTCATGATACCGAGCTATTGAGGAAATGCAATGCTTTTTTCAAAGTTGGTCATATGGACTTGTTCGAAGAAGAAATCACTCAGTTTCTCGGTGTTGATGCCACAGAGCAGGTTAAAGAATCCTAAAAATATTTGAAGTACTTACTTGATCGAGCGGTGGCAAATAATGTTGCCTATTATGAAATGATAGAAAAACTTCAAGAACAGTATAAAAAATCCACTGCGCTGTTGCACCAGACCTATGAGGAGAAATATCAAAGCTTAAGTGTAGGTCAGGGCTTTGATAAATTTGTCTCTGTTTATAGTAAAAAGGAAGCTTTACTTAGGGTTAAAGTTGACTGTTACCAAACTCCTGGAAGAGGAGAATAATAATTTGAGGAATGAAGTGAGTCTTCTGAAGTCTTCCTCTAGAAATGTTGCTGCTACTATAGATGAAGGTTATTCCTTTTTAGAAGATGAGAATGCCACATTGAGGGATGAATAGGAGGCCTTGAAGAACAATAAATCTGCCTCTTCTTTTCGAGCTAGAAATAGGGCTGGTCGAGGAACCATAAAGGAAATTAGGACCCAATAAGTTGTTGCCAACCAAGCTGCATTGTTAAAAGCAAAGGACTGAGCTATTGCTGAGATGTCTCAAAATATGCAGACGTTATCTGAACAATTATCTACTCAATCTTCCTAATTGGAGGCTAAGAATGGGGCACTGAAGAAGCTGGAGTCACAAGTTGATAAATTAACTTTTTAATTCCATAGATAGCCCAAAAAATTTTGGATGGCTGGGTATAATGAAGCTTTGGGACATTATGACGATAGACTTCAATAGACCCATAATGAATCCTACAAATGGGGGTGGATAAACGCTTTAATCGTGCTGAAGGTGGATGGGAATGATTTTCCATGGGATTGGTATGATTTGGGATTGTTGCATCTTGACAATCCTCCATTTAAGTTTGATGTTAATTGGGTAACTGTTCACCGTATTCCTCAATGCTTGATTTCCAAGTACTCGGGGGATTACAAACTGCATGATGAACTAGAGATCATCCGTCCTCCTCATTTGCTTGACCATCCTAGTAGTAGCAATACCAGGATGCTTCAAAATCTTAACTTCAATAACTCTCCTTTTACTTTGGATGATCCTCCAGCTGGCATGGATCATGTCTCTAAAGCTGAAGGAAGGCATCCCATAGAATAAACTTTTGTATTTTGTTTTTCCATGTTTGAGCAACAATATATAATCATTTAATTTTAATGAAATGTTTATTTTATGAATGGATCAACTTTTAGTTAATCTTTGAATATCTGTGAATGTTTTCTTAGTCTTTGACTATGAATGGATCAACTTTTAGTTAATCTTTAGTTTTTCACCGGTTCTATTGATATCCTTAGGATTATCCTAAGTTTTATACGAATTACCAATGTTTCACCATGGTTCTACTAATGTACCTAAATTTTATGGTACTTACATTAGTTACCTTGGTTCCCAAGCATGAGTGGAACATTTTTCTACTTTTTAGCCCAGTTTAGATGAAAATTATTCATTCAGATCTTCGTTAACCAAGCATTTGGGACTTACGATCTTGCCTTGCATGGTTTTATATGTTTGATGCCGACCAACTTTGTTGGTGGTTTTATTGATTCCGACCAACTTTATTTGTGACAACCCGGATATAATTATGATAAATTATATTTAAATCATGCTTACCTTATGTGATATGAATAACGTGTTATTAGTATATGTAATGTCAAGTGATTATGTTTATTACAATCCTACTTTTATAAATCATGAAAGGTCGAATTATTTACAAACACAAATTTTTGTTGTTTTCGGTAGAAATGTTCTTGTTAGAGACTAGTTTTGACCTTTATAACAGTATAAATGACTTGAGGTGA
The DNA here is from genome assembly GCA_949130495.1 of Sambucus nigra. Taxonomy (NCBI): domain Eukaryota; kingdom Viridiplantae; phylum Streptophyta; class Magnoliopsida; order Dipsacales; family Adoxaceae; genus Sambucus; species Sambucus nigra. The sequence continues at coordinate 155,921,588 of OX422218.1, forward strand.
AAACTAGATAGTTGTAGACATGTGAGTTAGGGTTGTAACACAACAAACGGATCATCAAATGGATGCCCGAGTAAAGAGTTATACCGAATTTCCGAACAAAGGGTAAAGTTGTCCATTCCCTTTAAGTGGTAATTTGTCTTTTATTAAACCAAATGGTTTAATTTGATTGGTTGTCTTGGGAGGCAGTCTTGGCCGACTTAAAACTCTCCCTCTAACTTATTTATTCATCAAATTAATCCCTAGGTTTAGTTTCAAGTGTTGTGAGCTTGAGGAAAGAGAAGGTAGAAGTTTAGGAAGAAAAGTGAGGAGAAAAAGTGTAGAAACATCCGTAGAAATTACGTAAAGGTCCCGAAGGTAATCCTAATTGAAAATATTGTTATTTATCATATATTTATGCTTTATATGATATAAATCCTTGATTTGTTTATTGAACTTTCATGCTTGGGTGCATATGTATGGATATATGCAAGTTTAAGTTAAGTTGAATGCATAAACCCTTAAAATTGTTTTGTATTGAAACCCCTTGTATTCAAATATGCATATCTCTTTGTGTGATTACTGGAATTGAGATATTACAATTGTATATGAAATTATACTCATATATTAATATCATATCCAAAAATTAGAATTTAAGTCCTCGTGGTTAGGCCGTAGTGATGGTTGCAAGTTGATATATAGTTTCTATTTGTATACTTCATTTCGGTATGCCCTGAGTTTAGTCAAGATTTTGAGATAGCAAATGAAGTCAAAAAATTATGAAACTTTAATTATTTACTATTCAATATGTGTACTGGATGGAAAGTTATACTGTATAAAAATTATGAAAATTCTTGCAAGTTGAAGGAACAATAGAGGAGCTTGTAGGGCAGATTTCTTGTGTTGTAAATAAATGGTCATAACTTGCTCTAGGAAGCTTGAAAAATTACACCGTCACTTGTAGTGGAAATTATATTCATATATGTTTTCATATTTATAAGGTTGGACCCCTGTATTTATACAATTTAGGAATATAGGATGGTTAAATATGTAGGACAATAATTTCAGGCCATACTGGATACCACTTGAATGAATGTTTGTATTTCGTCCTTACAAAGGGTACTTTGAGTACATGTTTCATGTGTATATACATTGAGAAGTATAATTTCATGTTTACTTGACTTTGGTTATAAATTCCTTATGAGTTACTTCCTACGGTTGAATGTTCATAGCTTTATCAATATGTGAACCATTGTTTTGTCTTTACTCATGTTTCATGGAATGTGACTTAAGTGGAATTATATGGTCGTTGTATAGTCATGAAAAGTTACATAATTATACTAGTATGATACTTATGATTGAGATTCAGTACTGATTTATTTGGATTGACAGGTATAAGGTCTAATCAACCCAGTTCAGCTCCTCCCGAAGGAAACGTGAATACGTAGTTGACAACCCAAGGTGAGTGTACTCACTCGAAAGAGATATTTGTATCGTGTTGTTGATATGATCAGAATTAAATGAATATGAAATTTTTCATTTCAGTTTACCGAAATGGGAGGTTACTCCTCGACCCGGAATGGGGGAGATTTGTCTATTAATGACAAGGGGTTACTCCTCGACCAGGAATGGGGGAGAATTGTCTATTTAGACAGGATATGTGAATCATGATTCGAAAAAGTTGGTCATTCATTATGAATGTGCCGAATAAGTTAATACATAATTATATGGACATGATTTAGTGCTTTTAAATTTATGCAGTAGTATAGTAGTGATGCATTCACTGGGCTATTTTGCTCATGGTTCCTATGTTCACATTTTTCAGGTAATGCGATGTCACTGCCAAATCTAGGAAGTCGGGTTGGGTTAGCCACGAATGGGAGAAACAAAGATTTTGTTTAAATGTAAATGATGTAATTAAGTTAAATTATCCTTCAAGCAAGTTTGTATAAGTATGACTACTCTGATGTTGTAAAAAGGTTTTCAGTTATATGGATTTATAATGATGACTCTGAAATTAAAACTCGTGTTTATGGTTTGGTTAAATTAATCATGGTTTGAATCACTTTGACTTGAAAACTTAATTATAAGTAACTAGGTTGGGGTGTGTCAGCTTTTGGTATCAGATCCTAGGTTTTAGAGGTTCTAGAGTGAGAAGAGTCTAGATTTGGCAGTGAATGTTAGAAATATATTTTATTTGATACTAACGATTATGTGAGGAAAGATATGTATATCTGCATGTTGTATTATCGTTGATTCATTTCAGATATAAGAGAATGGAACGAGGGAATGTAAATGTGAGAATCGAAGATGAGACTTCAAATATTCCAGCAGAAGCGGAGGTTGAGCAACCTATTAAGATAAATGTGGAACCCGAGCCAGAACAACTGGCAAATATGCAAAAAATAGCACGTGCTATGACTCTAATGGCAGAGCAGCAAGCTAGATTTATGGCTCAGATGGAAGAACAACAGGACAGGCAACTAGAGGCACATGCATTGGATAGGGCTGAGGAGGTGATACACCGGGAAGAAAGGAATACTTTGCATGAGAAATTTATTAAGATGAACCCACCATCGTTTGAAGGAGTAGTTGATCCAGCAGAGGCAGAAGTCTGGGTTAAAGAGATTGAACTTATTTTTGGGGTAATGAGGATGCCTCAAAATCAACAGGTGACCTTGGCGACATATATGCTGAAAGGAGAAGCTAAATATTGGTGGGATGCCACAAAACATTTATTGATTACTCCAGGAGGTGGGAATGTGATCTCATGGGATGCTTTTGTCAAAGCTTTGTATGATAAGTATTTTCCCCCAATGTATCAAAAACAAAAGGATAAGAATATTTCATGTTGAATCAAGGAAGCATGACTGCCACAGAATATGAAGCTAAACTTACAGCCTTATCTCGTTTTGCTTCGAGGTTTATATGGAACGAGGAAGATATGTGCAACCGATTTCTCGATGGACTACTCTTAGTTATTAAATCAAGGATATCGGCTTTAGAGACTAGTAATTATTCAGCCTTGGTGAATAAAGCCCTGCTGATAGAAAATGATGTGAATGAAGCAAGAGGGAATCAAGAACGAGGTGTAAAGAGAAGCAGATTCAATCCAAGTTATCAAAAAGGTAGTGATACAGAATATTCAAGACTTGGAGGGAAGATATTTCAGCATGGTAGAGGTATGGGAGGTGGTTCGCAGAAGGGTGAGGCTAGTAGTGGAATAGGTTCAGGAGCTTTAGCGCAAGGAGATTTGAATGTTTGTTTCTTTTGTGGTACATCGGGCCATATAAAAAGAAATTTCCCAAAGTTACTGAATATAGAATGTTTTAACTGTCATCAGAAGGGCCATCTGAGAAAGAATTGTCCTATGCTATCTATAGCAGTTTCAGTTAGTAATGTGGGGCCTCATAAAGGATCATCTCTAGGGAATGCAACCAGGGGAAGGTATACATGACAAGCAAGTGGATCGAAGGCAGGATGAAGAGTCTTTGCAATGACATTGCAAGATGCCCATGCTACACCAGAAGTGGTTACAAGTAAACTTTCTATTGCAAATAAAGATCTATATGCACTCATTTATTGAAGGATCTACGCATTAATTTGTGGCATTACATATTGTTTCATATTTGGGTAGACCATGTTCATTCCTCAATTGTGCCTTATATATTTCTACCCCAATGGAAAGTGTGATTCTGGTTGAGCATATTTATAAAGATTGTGTCTTACGAATGGGTGAACGAGATTTCTATGTTGATTTGATACCGTTGACCATTCGAGATTTTGATATTATATTGGGGATGGATTGGTTATCATCATATCATGCTTCCATTGATTGTTTTCGAAAAGAAGTTACAATTCATCTGCTTGGTGAACCTGAGTTCCAGTTTACAGGAGAAAGGAATGTTGTCCCTAGTTGTCTTATCTCAGGAATTAAGAGCAGAAAGTTATTGAGTAAAGGCTGTACAGGGTATTTAGCTTATGTTGTTGATACTAGTAAAGAGACAGTTAAAATTCAAGATATACCAGTGGTTAGAGAGTTTTCTGATGTCTTCCCAGAGGAATTACCAGGATTGCCACCCGATAGGGAAGTAGAGTTTTCAATTGAATTAATTCCAGGCACTGGTCCGATTTTCCTTGCTCCGTATAGAATGGCACCATTAGGGTTGAAAGAATTGAAAGTGCAATTACAAGATCTGATAAGCAGAGGTTTCATTCGACCTAGTGTTTAGCCATGGGGAGCCCCAGTGTTATTTGTGAAAAAGAAAGATGGGACAATGCAATTATGAATTGATTATCGGCAATTGAATAAGGTGAAAATTAGAAACAAGTACCCTCTACATCGTATTGATGATTTGTTTGACCAATTACAGGGGGCCATTGTATTTTCAAAGATTGACTTGAGATCGGGTTACCACCAATTGGAAGTAAAGGATAGTGATATTTCCAAAATAGCTTTTCGAACTCGATATGGGCACTATGAGTTTTTGGTGATGCCATTTGGATTGACTAATGCTCCAACAGTTTTTATGGATTTGATGAATCGGGTATTCTACCCTTTCATTGATTCATTTGTGATTGTATTCATAGATGATGTGTTGATTTACTCGCGTAGCATGGAGGAACATGAGAAACATTTGAGACTTGTATTGCAGATTTTGAGAGAGAAGAAATTATTTGCTAAATTCAGCAAGTGTGAGTTTTGGTTGAATGAAATTGTGTTTTTAGGGCATGTTGTCTCGGGAAATGGGATATATGTTGATCCAAAGAAGGTGGAAGAAATTGTTGAATGGGAGAGTCCTAAGAATGTGACAAAAATTAGGCGTTTTCTAGGATTGGAAGGTTACTATCGCATATTCATTAAGGGATTTTTAGCAATAGCCTTACCATTGACAAAGTTGACTCGTAAATAAGTGAAGTTTGTATGGGATGAAGAATGTGAAAGGAGTTTTAAAGAATTAAAGAAGCGGTTGGTTTCAGCCCCTATACTTACTATTCCATGTGGGAATGAGTCTTTTGTGACTATACAGACGCTTCATTTCAGGGGTTAGGATGTGTTCTTATGCAGAATGGGAAGGTAATAGCATATGCTTCCAGAAAATTAAAGACACATGAACGAAACTACCCTACACACGATCTGGATCTAGCAGCCATTGTTTTTGCTTTAAAGTTGTGGATACATTACTTGTATGGAGAAACTTGTGAGATATTTACAGATCATCAAAGTTTGAAATACTTGTTTACACAGAAAGAACTGAATTTGAGATAGAGGCGTTGGATAGAGCTGATTAAAGACTATGATTGTACCATTCATCACCATCCTGGGAAGGCCAATGTAGTAGCGGATGATTTGATTCGAAAAATCATCAGGGATGCTTGGTTGCATACGGTGTGCCCGTGTTGGAAATATTCTTGACTTGGCATCGATGGGGATTGAATTGAAGTTTTCAAAAAGTGGAGGATTATTAGCACATGTCACAGTGAGACCTTTATTGGCAGAACGCATACGAAATTTGCATATCAGGGATCCATTCCTTGAGAAGAAGAAACAAGAAGTTCGGGATGGTAGAGAGAGTGACTTTGAGATTAAGAATGACGAATCGTTGTGTTATAAAAATAGGATTTGTGTACCGAATGATCCATCCTTAAAGAAAGATATATTAGAAGAGGCACATAGTTCTATTTACTCTATGCATCCTGGAGGTACCAAAATGTACAAAGATGTGAAAGAATATTACTGGTGGAACAATATGAAACGTGAGATTGTAGAGTTCGTAGCTAAATGTTTAGTATGCTAGCAAGTAAAGGCGGAGCATCAGAAGCCGGCGGGATTATTACAGTCATTGCCTATTCTGGAATGGAAGTGGGAGCATATAATGATGGACTTTGTTACAGGATTACCACGGTCACCAAAGGGACATGATTCTATTTGGGTGATTGTAGACCGATTGACGAAGTCAGCCCATTTTCTTCCAGTTAAGACCACCTACACTGTTGATAAGTATGCACATATGTACGTTGATGAGATTATCCGTTTACATGGGGCACCAGTGTCAATTGTATCAGATAGAGATCCAATGTTCACTTCTAAATTTTGGCCTCATTTATAGAATGCCATGGGCACATGTTTGAATTTCAGCACTGCATTTCATCCATAAATCGATGGACAATCTGAAGGGACGATTCAAATATTATAAGACATGTTACGAGCTTGTGTATTTGACTTCAAGGGTAGTAAGGATGATCATTTGCTATTGATGGAATTCTCGTATAATAATAGTTATCAGTCCACCATTGGTATGGCTCCGTATGAAGCTTTATATGGGAGGAGATGTAGAACGCCTTTGTGTTGGGATGGAGTAGGTGAAAGGAAAATTTTGGGTCCTGAATTGATAGATATGACAATAGAAAAGATTAAAATTATTCGAGAACGGATAAAGATAACGCAAAGCAGGCAAAAATTTTATGCAGATAAAAAGAAGTATCCATTGGAATTTTAGAAGGGATATTTTTATTCCTGCGTATTTCACCATGGAAAGGCGTTTTGAGATTTGAGAAGAAGGGGAAACTCAGTCCAAGATACATTGGACCATATGAGGTGTTGGAAAGAATTGGGAACCTGGCATATAGATTAGCATTACCTCCAGATTTATACCATTTACATGATGTATTTCACGTATCTATGCTTCGTAAGTATTTGGCGGATCCATCTCACCAGTTGAAAACTCAACCAATTGAACTAAAGGAAGACTTGTCATATATCGAGGAATCAGTGGAAATTATTGATCGTAAGGAGCAGGTATTGAGGAATAAAGTTATTCACTTAGTTAAAGTTACATGGACGATCCATGGAGTTAAAGAAGAAACTTGGGAAATGGAGGATAGCATGAAGAAAGAGTATCCCCATTTGTTTGGTAAGTGACCTTTATATTAAATTTCGGGGACAAAATTTTCTAAGGGAGGAAGTTGTGACAACCCAGATATAATTATGATAAATTATATTTAAATCATGCTTACCTTATGTGATATGAATAATGTGTTATTAGTATATCTAGTGTCAAGTGATTATGTTTATTATAATCCTACTTTTATAAATCATGAAAGGTCGAATTATTTACAAACACAATTTTTTGTTGTTTTCGGTAGAAATGTTCCTGTTAGAGACTACTTTTTAACCTTTATAACATTATAAATGACTTGAGGTGAAAACTATATAGTTGTATACATGTGAGTTAGGGTTGTAACACAACAAACATATCATCAAATGGATGCCCGAGTAAAGAGTTATACCGAATTTACGAACAAAGGGCAAAGTTGTCCATTCCCTTTAAGTGGTAATTTGTCTTTTATTAAACCAAATGGTTTAATTTGATTTGTTGTCTTGGGAGGCAGCCTTGGCCGACTTAAAACTCTCCCTCTAACTTATTTCTTCATCAAATTACTCCCTAGGTTCAGTTTCAAGTGTTGTGAGCTTGAGGAAAGAGAAGGTAGAAGTTTAGGAAGAAAAGTGAGGAGAAAAAGTGTAGAAAAATCCGTAGAAATTACGTAAAGGTCCCGAAGGTAATCCTAATTGCAAATCTTGTTATTTTTCATATATTTATGATTTATATGATATAAATCCTTGATTTGTTTATTGACCTTTCATGCTTGGGTGCATATGTATGGATATATGCAAGTTTAAGTTAAGTTGAATGCATAAACCCTTAAAATTGCTTTGTATTGAAACTCCTTGAATTCAAATCTTCATATCTCTTTGTGTGATTACTGGAATTAAGATATTCCAATTGGATATGAAATTATGCTCATATATTAATATCATATCCAAAAATTAGAATTTAAGTCCTCGTGGTTAGGCCGTAGTGATGGTTGCAAGTTGGTATATAGTTTCTGTTTGTATACTTCATTTCGGTATGCCCTGAGTTTAGTCAACATTTTGAGATAGCAAATGAAGTCAAAAAATTATGAAACTTTAATTTTTTACTATTAAGTGTGTGTACTAGAAATGTGTTGAAAATCATGGAAAGTTCTATTGTATAAAAATTATGAAAATTCTTGCAAGTTGAAGGAACAATAGAGGAGCTTGTAGGGCACATTTCTTGTGTTGTAAATAAATGGTCATAACTTGCTTTAGGAAGCTTGAAAAATTACACCGTCACTTGAATTGGAAATTATATTCATATATGTTTTCATATTTATAAGGTTGGACCCCTGTATTTATACAATTTAGGAATATAGGATGGTTAAGTATGTAGGACAATAATTTTAGGCCATACTGGATACCCCTTGAATGAATGTTTGTATTTCGTCCTTACAAAGGGTACTTTGAGTACATGTTTCATGTGTATATACATTGAGAAGTATAATTTCATGTTTAATTGACTTTGGTTATAAATTCCTTATGAGGTACTTCCTACGGTTGAATGTTCATAGCTTTATCAATATGTGCACCATTGTTTTGTCTTTACTCATGTTTCATGGAATGTGACTTAAGTGGAATTGTATGGTCATTGTATAGGCATGGAAATTTACATAATTATATTAGTATGATACTTATGATTGAGATTCAGTACTGCTTTAGTTGGATTGATAGGTATAAGGTCTAATAAACCCAGTTCAGCTCCTCCCGAAGGAAACGTGAATACGTAGTTGACAGCCCAAGGTGAGTGTACTCACTCGAAAGAGATATTTGTATCGTGTTGTTGATATGATCAGAATCAAATGGATATGAAATTGTTCATTTCAGTTTACCAAAATGGGAGGTTACTCCTCGACCCGGAATGTGGGAGATTTGTCTATTAATGACAAGGGGTTACTCCTCGACCAGGAATGGGGGATAATTGTCTATTTAGACAGGATATGTGAATCATGATTCGGAAAAGTTGGTCATTCATTATGAATGTGCCGAATAAGTTAATACATAATTATATGGACATGATTTAGTGCATTTAAATTTATGCAGTAGTATAGTAGTGATGCATTCACTGGGCTATTTTGCTCATGGTTCCTATGTTCACATTTTTTAGGTAATGCGATGTCACTGCCAAATCTAGGAAGTCGGGTTGGGTTAGCCAGGAACGGGAGAAACAAAGATTTTGTTTAAATGTAAATGATGTAATTAAGTTAAATTATCCTTCAATCAAGTTTGTATAAGTATGACTACTCTGATGTTGTAAAAAGGTTTTCAGTTATATGGATTTATAATGATGACTCTGAAATTAAAACTCGTGTTTATGGTTTGGTTAAATTAATCATGGTTTGACTCACTTTGACTTTCAAACTTAATTATAAGTAACTGGGTTGGGGTGTGTCATTATTGGTGGCTTAGTTGTTATCGACCAACTTTATTGGTGGCTTTGTTATAATCGACCAACTTTGTTGGTGGCCTTCATTGATGCCGACCAACTTTATTGGTTGACTTATTTGTTACCAACCAACTTTGTTGGTGGCCTTAGTAGTTACCGACCAACTTTGTTGGTGGATTAGTTGTTACTGACCAACTTTGTTGGTGGCCTTATTTGTTACCGACCAACTTTTTTGGTGGTCTTCACTGTGTTTGTAAGTGCATAACAATACTACTTCGAAAAAGAAAACAAAAAAATAACAACTTTGGGAAATTCTTGTTCTCATTAAATTTGAAGTGAACTGAGTAAAACATAACTACATTTAATGATAATACTAATTCAGGTTCTCTTCATTCCATGGGTTCTTGAATTCCTCCCCTTCCAAAGTCTTTATCCGATATGTGCTTGGTCAGATAACTGCAGTAATACGATAAGGCCCATGCCAATTGGCTTACAGCTTATTGTTCTTCTGAATCACTTTCTTCAAAACATAGTCGCCCTCTTTTAAGTTGCTCGGTATGACCCTCTTGTTGTAAAAACGTGCAATCCTTTGTGATAGGATGCATTCCTTAATCCTTCATTTTCATGGACTTCTTCCAGCATGTCTAAATCCAAGCTTCTCATTAAATCGTTGATTGGGATATTGAAGTTAAGAACTCTATGCGTAGGTAAACCTAGCTCAACAGGGATTGCGTCTTCAGTACCAAATGCTAAGAGGTAGGGAGTTTCTCCAGTAGTTTTTCTAGAAGTTGTTTGGTAAGCCCATAGGACCGAATGAAGCTCATTGATATAATTTTTTTTTGCATTTTCCAACCCTTTCTTCAACCGATTCAATAAAGTTCTATTAGTTACCTCTGTTTGGCCGTTGCTTTAAGGATGGCCATGAGAAAAGTGGATTTTTTGGACATTGGACTGGGCACAATAACCAGCGAATTCATCATTGTCAAATGGTGTTCCATGATCAGTTATAAAGGCATAAGGTAAGACATACCTGAATATAATACTCTTCCAAATAAACTGATTAACCTTTTAATAGGACATATCGATCAACGATTTAGCTTCCACCCATTTAGTAAAATAATCAATAGCTACAAACAAGTATTTGAACCTTCCTCGGGTGGTCGACAGAGGCCCGGCTAGGTCAATTCCCCACATAGAAAAGGGCCAAGGGGATGTGATGGGTGTTAGGAGAGTTTATGGAACCTTGCGTATGATGGAAAACCTCTGGCACTTATCACACTTCTTGGCGAAATCTTCACAAACTGCTCGCATAGTTGGCCAGTAGTATCCTTGTGTATGAATTCTTTGTAACAACGTACTTCCTGCTACATGGGCTCTATAGGACCCTTCATGGACTTCTTTAATCAAATCTTTCACTTCAGTCGGATGCACATATCATCGTAGACTAGTAGTTAATCCTCTTCCATATAGGACACCACCATGTAGCACATATCTTGCAGCTTTGTATTTCAGTCTCTTAGCTTCAAGTAGATCAACTGGAAGAATCCCATCTTCAATATATGATCTTATGGGATCCATATAAGATGGCCCTATATCAACTGTAATAACGTTAACCATCAAATCTTCATCAATACTCCTGTTAGCCAGTAGCTCAATAGGAATTGTTCTTCGTATCTCCGTTCTGGTTGCTGAAGCTAACCGAGCAAGTGCATCTGCTCGGACATTCTCTAATATTGGAATCCTGACCATCTGGACGGCTAGCAAAGTGGAAATTACTTCCAAAGTTTTGGCCAAATATCTGGTCATCAGTTCTCCTTTCGCTTTATATAAGCTCAACACCTAATTTACAACTAACTGCGAATCACTATACACCATAACTTGCATGACGTTCAATGATTTATCTAGATTTAAGACAATAATCACAGCTTCATACTCTGCCTTATTATTGGAGTCTTGAAATTAGAATCGTAGAGCGTACTCTATATCTAGATCGTCTGGAGTATTGATAATGATTCTAGCTCCACATCCGGTTGCACAATATAACCCATCAACATACAGACTCCATAGGGGAATATCACTGTCAAACGCTTGGTTTGTTAGACTCCATTGATGGAAGATTTTATCCTTCGCCTCCTCATATTTCCTCTTCATCTCATGTAGTCCACTAGATGTCTGTAATTGGTCTTCTTCTACGGTTTTCCTTGTTTGGACTTGGTCGGGTGTCTCTCCAGTAGGTCTGCTGACTCCTGCATGTTGCTCGATTAGAGTTCCTTATTTCTCGGGGACCTCTGGATAAGTGAACTATACAATAAAATCATCCACAGCTTAGCCTTTTAAAGCAGTACTTGGTTTATACACAAGGTCGTATCCCCCTAACTCCACATCCCAATACATTAGTCTTCCAGATTTCTCCGACTTATGCAACACCTGCCTTAATGGAATGTTAGTGTAGATCACTATGGCATGGGCTTGAAAGTATGTCTTCATTCAGGTACTAGCTTCAATTAAGGCCAATGCTAATTTCTCCAGTCGGGGATATCTCGCTTCTGCTCCTCGAAAATCTTTGCTAGTGTAATAAACTGGATTTTGAACTCCATTTTCCTCCCTGATCAAGGAGAAGCTAACTGCTGACTCAGATAACACCAGATACAAATACATCTTTTCTCCCAACAATGGTCGAGAAAGTAGTGGTGGTGTTCCCATGTACTTCTTCAACTCCATGAAGGTTTTTTCACATTCATCATTCCATTTAAAGGTTTTTCTGAGTACCTTGAATAATGGCAAGCATTTATCCGTTTCTCAGGACACAAACCTATTGAGTTTTGCTATGCGTCTAGTTAGCCTTTGAACATCCTCTTTATAGGTCGAAGACTGCATTTTGATTAGAGCTTTAATCTTATCTGTATTAGCTTTAATACCTCTTTGATTCACTATATACCCGAGGAACATTCCTCCATGCACTCCGAAAATGCACTTGGTGGGGTTTAACTTCATTTGGTGTTTTTCCAATTGATCAAACGTTTGGCTGAGATCGGTAATATGATTAACAGCTTTTCTGCTCTTTGTGAGCATATCATCAACATACACTTCCATATTTTTTCCTATCTGCTCCTCAAATACTTTATTCACCAGTCTCTGATAATTAGCACCTGCATTTTTCAGACCAAATGGCATAACATTATAGCAATAAGTTCCTCGGGGAGTGATAAAGGAAGTGCTTTCTCTGTCTTCTAGCTTCATTTTGATCTGGTTATAACCTGAATATGCATCCATGGAACTCAGCAGCTCGTGCCCTAAAGTAGCATCTACTAATTGATCAATTCGTGGAAAAGAAAAATGATCCTTCGAGCATGCTTTGTTCAAGTTAGCAAAATCTACACACATCCTCCACTTGTTGTTCTTCTTCTTGACCATAATTGCATTGGCCAACCAATCCGGGTACTTCACATCTTCAATAAAGGATATTTTTTGAAGCTTTTCCACTTCTTCCTGTATAGCCTGATTCTTCTCTTCTCCAGGATAAAAACTATTCTCCCCCACTTCACAGGTTTGACCTCCCTATTAACATTAAGATCATGACACAAAAAGTTTAGATCTATGCCTGGCATATCTTCATGACTCCAAGTGAACACCTATTTTCTTTTCCTTAAGAAAGTTGCCAACTCCTTTTTAAGAATTGGTTCTAATGATGCTCCTATTTGAGTTATTCATTATGGTTTATCATCATCCAGAACAATGCTTTCTGTTACCTCCATCACTTGGCCTTTTACGAGCTCAGATTCATCTCGTGGATCTAAGGTTTCAACCTCAGACTCGATGTTCGTCTCAAATGTATCTACCTGGTAAGTGGTTGTTCTTCTCTTTATCTCCAGCATATCTTCTTCCTCGGTGGAGGAATAGTAGCACTCCCGAGCTACTTTCTGATCTCTTTTCACTACTCCAACTCCAAAGTTAGTCGGGAATTTCAGGCATTGATGAACAGTAGAGTGTACAACTTCGAATTCTTTAGACCAACTCTTACCATAATCGTATTATAAACATAATGAACATTTCTGTCCATTACAAAGAATCTTACCTTCTTTGTCCTGCTCGTTGGCCATGTTCTGATCAATATGTCTAGCTTGATATTCCCCAAAGGAAACACTTTCTCGCCTGAGAATCCAATGAGCGGCCTGTGATAAGGTTCCAATTGATTGAGTTTTAATCCCAAACTATCAAAATAGGGATATAACACGATGTCTACCGAACTACCGTTATCCATTAATGTTCTTTCTACCAATACTTCTTTCATCCCGACTCTGATCACTAAAGGATCATCATGAGGATACAACACTCCAGATAAATCATTTTTAGAAAAGCCAATTACGAGCTTATCCTTGTTAACTTTTCTTGGCCGATCTTCCTTGACGGTATTGATCCGCTGGATATAAGAAAAAGCTTGATCCTCATTGAGGTAAGCTTTCCTTTCAACTGTATGATCTCCTCCTCCGACATCTTCACCTATAATTATGTGACAATCAAAAGATCTAAAACTGAGTGTGAATACCTCACGTTCTAGTTGTCTAGGCTTCTGGGAAAGATCAGGATCATCTTCTGGATCATCGTCGTGGTTCCTCTTCTTCTCTTATCTGGGCTTAATTGGGGATTTATATCTCCGCCGACCTCCGCTTCCATTTCTCCCACCATTCTGCCAATCAACAAATATGTCCAACTTTCCTCTTCGGATATGTGCTTTTATCTCATTCTGGAGGGAAATACAACGGTTGGTAGTTTGATCGTGATATTTATGAAACTCACAATACTTCGACTTGTCCCTTTTATCAGTCGGTGATCTCAACTTTTCCGTCCAACTTAAATCATTGTTGTGCTTGATTTCTTCCAACACATGATTTATGTCTACCATTAAGGGAATGTAGTTAGTGAATTTTTTAAGCCAATTTAGGCCTTCCTTTCCCTTCGAACCCCTGCGCTCATTGTGATTCTTGTGCTCCTTCTCATCTGATTTTGCTTCAATCTTTGATTTCGCCTTTGCGTCTGAATTCTTTTTAGCAGCCATAGCTTCCTTGGCGTTCATAATCTTTGCTGCTTTGGCCATCAATTCTATCATCGTCTTTAGTGGATCTTTTGCCAGAGTGTAATATAATTTATCAAGGAGCAAACCACTCATGAGGTGGTGATGGGGGTCTTCTCTTCGTAATCAATGACTTCCAGTTTCTCATTATTGAAACGAGTGATATAAGCCCTGATACTTTCTCCCTCCTTTTGTCTTACATTGAGCAAATGAGCTACTCGTTTCACTGGTTTTGCTCTAAAGTAGAATTTACCAATGAATAGCTTGGCAAGTTGTTAAAAGCGAGAAATTTTCCCCTAAGGAAGGCTGTTATGCCCGATTTGAGAAGACCAATGATTGTTCCCGAGAACGCCCTACATATCATATCTTCAGGAATATCATAGATATCAGCAGCTACTTGGTACTGCTCTATATGGAGAACTGGATCAGTCTTCCCATCATATTTGAGAGTGACCACTGGAGATTTAAACTTGGCCGGGGTAGGGAAATCTACGATGGTTTGCACAAAGGGGGTCCCTTAATAAAACTTCTTTAGAGGGGATCTTGGCCTTGGTCATTTCTCCTAACCTATCTTCCAAATGTTGCATAGAACCTTTCCAAGCTTCATCGTTCGCTCCAGATCTATGGATAGTAGTTTTTCCATATCGATCAATAGATCGTGCTGAAATTTCTTCTTGCAAACCTTCCCTTTGACTAGATCTAAGATTTCGTCGGGTGCTTAATCTGGATTGGTCTGAACCTTCCCTTAAATCGCATGGTCATTGAGTATTTCTCGATATAACCCTTTGGGCATTTCCATTGGGTCATAGACGATCAAAATTATAGGCCCTACTTAGCCTTTCTAAGGCACTCAATCTTTCTGGGACGAGAGATTATCCATCAGAGGAATTAGTAACCCTTTGGGTATGAAGGATCCTTTGAAGTTCTGTAACGGCTATGCCCGACACTCCTTGATGGTGGCGGTGTCATATTAAATTGTGTAGGAACTCCATCTTGCAGAGTTTGGGCCAACTGTCGCATGGTATCTTGTATAGCCTCTTGACCTTTGGTTAAACTATCCAGAATTCTTGTTAAAATATGGTTATTTGGAGGGGCAGAGGGATTAGGCGGAATTCCCTTATTTCTAGTACTTGATTCAGGAATCTCAGCCATGGATGGTGAATGGAAATGCTTAGTAATATGTACCCACAGACGACGCCAATCTGTTGATGCAAAAAACTATACTAGACCTAACTAAATGATCACAGATAAATTAAGTAAAACAAACAAGACACCAGAGATTTTTAGAGTGGTTCGGCCAAAAGAAATATCCTACATCCAATGTTATGTATTGACTGCCTTGATTTGTTTTTCGGTCCTCCTCTAGTGAGGATGATACAATGTATTTATATCCCAACAAGGGTTTTGATTATTGTCAAGTGAAAGGATGGAATACCTTTATTCGTTAGGCATTTACATTAATTCATAATGAGCATTAAACATATGACTGGTGTCGCTTTATTGGCAATGCAGGCTGTAAGACTGTAGTCGATTTATCATCAATACAGGCAGTTGGTCAGGCTTCCCTGTTGGTCGGTCAACAGTGTTAGTCGGGCTTCATTATTGGTCGGACTGACTTGAACTAGTGCCAAATTAGATGACACGTGCTGGTTTGTGAATGGTCCACGTAGGGTGGTATATTTTGGTATCAACACTTGGTTTGATTTCATGCTTTCATGTTTTCATGTTTTTACGCTTTCAATCACATAGTTGCACGATCTAGGGTTTAAAGGAACTAAAACTGGTGTGGGTTAAAATTTAATTAAATAAATTAAGGCCATTGGACTATAGAGCACTCTCAAATTCTCTTTTTAACCTTTCCCACTAAACTAATTACACTACTTAGTTTCTAAATAATAATTTAATCTTAAATTTAACTCTTTTCCCAAATAAAAATCTGAATTTAAATTATCTCCAAATTACTTTTAAAGTTTCATAGAAAACTTTATTTTTACCATAAAAGGAATTATAAATATTAAATTTTCATTTAAAAATAGTTATTTATAATTTTCTCAAACATTTCTAAAATTTCAATTAACTCCCAGGAATTTGAATTAATTAATTATTTTAATTAATGAAAATAGTTTAAATTTATGGCGTATTACAGTATCAAGGGGGTTCCTTGTTTGAAATTTATTTATGAGACGTCCCACACACGGAGTTCAGTGAAGTTTAGGAGTTGACGATTTAGGAAGTGACGAGTGTGTAGATGTTCGTGGTTTTGAATATAAGAATGACGCATTGATTGAAGGGTGGTTCCTAGGTACATGATTAAGATATTTTTTATTTGTCTTAGATTATGAAATTCCAAGTTTGGAATTTTGTGGATGATGTTTGATGGAGGGTAGGAAATTTTCTTTAGTTTAGAGTCTTGGCAACTACCTAATCAAGATAGAAGTGTCTCTGGGGGTCCTTGTTTGGATTTCATTTAAGGGACGTCCTGTGCATGGAGTCTAGAGAAGGTTAGGACTCTGGATATTAGTAATATATGAATTTATTATGATTATAAATAGAACAATAAGTAAGTATGGAACGTGTAATGATGTATTGGAATTATGATAACGGTTAATTGAGGATAATGGATAAAAAATGTTTATATGGATGCATACGAGGAGAGAATACTTTATTTGTTGCATGCCCAGGATATTTGTCAAATTTAACAGAATGTATCACGATTTTATGTGTGCGTCCTGATTAAGAGGTGGACCCATTATAGATAATGCTGGGTCTCGATTCAGTGGAAGATTTATTTTTGCATCACTAATGTTTTTTAGGCTCGTTCTAGTGAATGGTGGTGCTTGAATGATGTGAAGGAATTATGTGTGCATACGACATGGTTTTGGGGATGGACGGGGAGAAGAGGCACATGACATATATGGTTTGATAAATTAATAGATTAATATATTATATAAACTAATGATTTAATTAAAATGGATTGAAAGGTTCCATTTTATACATGTGTATACTATTATACGTATGAATTGGTAAAGTTATATACATTGGAGGCAGTTGCTTATGTTTGTACAATGATATGTGGTTTACACTATCTTATGCGAAGCACAATTAGAGAGGTCAGTTGGTTATGATAAATCTATCAAGATAAAGATATTATAAGTGAGTTAAAATATATAAATTGATAATATGATTTTTATTGATTAAATGGAATGCCAATCAACTATAATAGAAATGGATTATATGAAAGATTCAAATTTATGGGATAAAAAATGGCAAGTGGTTAAAAGGCTTTAATGGACTTATGAGTTAAGAAAGTATGTAGTAGTTAGTATCTGTAAATAAGTAGATTGTTGATGATACATGTCATTAATTGATTAGTGGTTGAATATGTTATTAAGCTAATAAATGTTGAGATATGTTTTAAATAGATAATCGCTTATACTTCTGTCATTATGTGGACTGTTGTTTATTCTAGTTATTATTCGGATATGTGTTTACTCCCATTATCATATTGATATCTACATATTCTTTCCAATTAAATGTTTATAGCCAATTAAATGACTAAACTGTGATATTTACATCACTTAGTAATTTTTGTTGGTTTATGCTACTCTATTTGGGATCACGTAGCTATTATTCTTGCGATGGACCTGACTCATCGTACACATGGTCTAACGTATTTGGTTAAGAGTGAACTTTTTATAAGCCATTGGATCTTGGAGTGCAAGCTTGGACAATTGGATACTCATATCATGTTTATCTTCATTTTCCTTTTTTTCTTTTATTTATATGAAACAGTTATTGAATTTATGGATTACTTATGATTCCACAATTTTAATATGGGATTGTTGGAAGTTATACTTGTTGATTTTTATATTGTAGCATTGATGATGTTGGAATTTATTGTTGATGGTTATTTATATTCTTGTATCTCTCACATCTTATTGTTGGAATTTCTTTAAATGTCCCATAATGTCGTTACATGATATAAGAATGGTATTTTAATTATAATGACTGATATATCTTGTCATAAGGACTTGATTAACCCCAATGGAAAAATATACGGGTTATTACACAACGGATAAGAGAATCTAGATGGACTTTAGCATAGATATTGATGAGAAGGTCTTCTCATAATCAATTCCTCTTTTTAAGTAAAATATTTCGCAATAAGATGAAGATCTAAGATTATGAGAAGGTCTCCTCATAATCAGATTTCATAGATTTAAGATGAAGATCTACATATTTGTCTTGGATAGCCTCATTATAGCTATATGGATTGACTTCGAGTTCATCTATGACCTTATCATTATACTCGCCTAAAAACATTAAATGTTTAGGCTCCGGAATAAACCTCCCTTTACAAAGAGGTAGTCCCTATTCTGGTGCACTAATGGCAACACGTTGTATTATTTTATCCTATACTGGTAGTCTTGAAGAAATTTTGTGGTTCACTCTAAATTTTTTAAGAACAACTTACTTATGGGTTTTGTGATATATTATATAATCCTCTTCAGATAATCGGTCATTGGTTCTAACAAGGACCTTTTGATCCTTAGGATAATATAGTAGATAACCCTTGGTTTAATTGGGATATCCTACAAAGTTCAATAATTAAGTGGTTGTTTTTTTCATGTCCCCAAAAGGAATTCTATAGATTCGTATAACTCATCATGGATCTAACCATATCTAAAAGAGTCATTTTCCTCCTCTCTACTACACCTTTCTGCTGAAGCATATCGCATGAGGAAAACTATGATGTGATCCTTTGATCTTAGAGATACTAACTAAACTCATCTAAGAGGTACCCTTCACCATGATCACATCATAGTGTCTTAATACTTTTACCTTGATGGTTTTCTACTTCTTCCCAATAAAATTTAAAGTCCTCAAAGGCTTCAGACTTATGGCTTGAGTAGTCATCTATGAAAGTCATAAAATACCCATTCCCTTCTTTCTCGGGGTGTCATCATCCCACAAAGATCAAAATGAACCAATTCCAACATTTTCTTTTGTCTTTATAGCTTTTGGCTGGGAATGGCCTCTTGGTAATTTTACCTTCTAATCAGGATTCACAAACTATAGGTGCCTCCACTTCCAATGAGATTAATTTCCCACTTTTTATCGATCTATGAATTTTTGGATTAAAATGACCTCGGCATAAGTGACAAAGGAGGGTTCCTTTCTCCTTATATTTGATCCACTTAAATTATGAAAAATATTAATTTTTTGCATGGGAGAGATATAATTCATCATATATACATTATCTACCAATGTACCAAAATAAATAAAATATTTATTCTTCTTAATAACCATAATTTCATTAAAATAAATGGAATATCAATAAAAGTCTAAGATAGAAACTGAAATCAAATTCCTTTTAATGGAAGGTACGAAGAGATAATATTTTTAAATTAAATTCCTATCACTACTAAGTCTTAAATAGATATCTCCCACAACAACTACCTTTAATATCGTAGCATCTCCTATAGTCAGATAAATCACTCCATCATTAAGCCGTTTGATTTCTTGGAATCCTTGCAAAGAATTTCATACATGATTAGTGGCTTTCGTATCTACACACATGATACCACTTGTACGAACCATAAAACATAGTTCAACAACAAGTAAATGGACTATACTTGTGTTGAAGGAAAACCAAACAATTCTTCTTCTAGTGTCTTGACTTCTTGTAGTGAAAACATCTACCCTTGGGATTTTTCACACCTCCCTGAATCCCACGAGCTGCATGAGGTATCATGACCTCTGTCCAAGTCTTTTTCTACTTCTTCTTGCTAACACTAGTCATCGATTACTACCGATGCTGTAGAACATTTAACATGGATGCCAAAACGTAACACAATCCCCAAACATACCTTTGGGAACGTGTTTTAAGTCTTTTTCTACTTCTTCTTGCCAATAGGCTTAAATCTAGAACCTTTCTCAGCAACAAAAACACTTCCTGACTTATTTATAAGACCCTCAACTACTTTTAGTTTTTAAGGAATTAGTCCAGTAAGGGAACATGTTTTAAGGACTCATGCAATGATTAAAGAACAATATCGACCTGAGTTTCCCCATTAATTTCTTCTCCAAGGATTTCAAGAATAATAAAAAGAGTCGTCATTCATAAAACATACTCTCTCACTAAGTTCTCCTCAGCCATGTTTGTGTTCATGAGTTCTTTTATGACAACCTGCCTTACACCACAATTTTGATCCCTAAACATACCTTTGAGGTTCAACATCATGTCATAGGCACTAGTCATCGATTGCTACTGATGTTGTAAAACATTTAACATCAATGCCAAAACGTAACACAAAGCCATCTCATTAGCATGTATCCATTTCCAGTAAGCCTGTGTTTCCTTTTCAATTACCCCCTTGTGGTTGATTAGTTAAAGTCTCATAGAGCACAAACTTGTATTCTTTAGCAATCAACATTATATCCAAATTCCTTTTCCAGTCAATGTAATTTAGTTTTGTTAATTCTTTTTCCTTGAGAAATAGGGAATAAAATTTATGAATTTAAAACTAAAATTATGTTCCCCTATACCAATTTTAAAAGAATTCATCAGCATCTGAATTACCATTTGAATATCAATCCTCTTTAGAGAACCTACTTTTCAAAACAAATTAGGCAGGCTAATTTCTTTTAATTTTATCATCTAAACTAAGATTATGACAAATAAAATTAAATACTTGACACTTTGGTGCCACAAAATAATAGCATTTCTCTTTGACGAACCTAGTGTTATTTTATGTCTAAGTGTATACCACCAACTAGTTTTAGACTATCCCATATCACATAGACTCCTTGTCTGGGAGACTCTTATGTGAATAATGAGTCCAAAATTACCCATTAGGAAACTTGTACCAGCTCCCACAATATTTACTATTCTTCTATCCAGGCATAGTCTTTGAAAGTTTTCATTGATCACTCAAAAGGATACATCCAGCGATACCCGATGGGTCCACATAAAAAAGTCTCATCGTGTAAATGCATAAGCAGGTGGATGCTGATGTTAAAGAATGACGAAGGAAAATACTCCTCCAAGACACAAGTCGCCTGGGATATTGTGGCTTTCACAGCCTTAATGTGTGTCTTGTTTACCACTTTTGCACGCAGTAAGGTGAAGCACAAAATAATCTGCATAATTTCCTTGCAGAGATCTTTATGCTAGGTAAAGAAATTCCTAAATAACAGAGGGTTTAGTTGGATGATGACATGACAATAGTGAGACTTGAACTATTTCAGTTCATTTGTTTGGTGCTGCGCAAATTACCAAAAAAACTATTCGAAGTCTTCAAGTGGAACAACGTGTCTAGGAGGATCTTTTTCTCACTAGTAGTCAAAGTGAAAGCACCAGCGATAATCAAATTTCTTCATGTTATAGGATTAATTTTTAACCATAATTTCTTTATATTTTTGTCTCCTTTTAGATCGTGACACACTCTCTCTTCTTCTTTCGAATGAGATCTACCCAGACATGTGTTGGCCAAAATTCTTCTCCACGTGCATCACATCAATTGGTGCCTTACATGGTGCTCTTTCCAATACAACAAGTCAAATACGATTGACCGTCTGGATGATGGCTTCATTTTACTAGGATCTCGTGGATCCTTCCAAGATTTATGTTTTTGTCCTACAAACTGAGGGTGTTTTTTTACAAACTTATTCCCTGAAGTGGTAGCCTTCGCTTTCTCGTCGATTTGATAACTAAAAAAACAAGCAGGTTTC
Source organism: Sambucus nigra (assembly GCA_949130495.1). Classification (NCBI taxonomy): domain Eukaryota; kingdom Viridiplantae; phylum Streptophyta; class Magnoliopsida; order Dipsacales; family Adoxaceae; genus Sambucus; species Sambucus nigra. The sequence goes on from OX422218.1 coordinate 155,943,671, forward strand.
GCCTTATGCTCTTGATACGCAAGTAAAATGTTAGACTTGTCACTCTTAAAAGGGTGACTTCTCGAGAGAAGTCTACAATGAGTCACTTAACTCATCTTTCCACTATGATGTATCCAAGTGGATTCAGTTTCCTCCCCACAGATGGGACATCCATAGTAACTATGAACATTACAAGTTGATAAGGTCCTATAGACAGGCTAGTCATGGATCACCCAGATAACCATTACTTTAAATGTGAACTCTTCACTCTTGTGAGCATAAAAAACCCTCATGCCTTCATTCCACAATTCTTTAAATTCTTTAATTAATGGGGCCAAGAAAGTATCAATATTGTCACCGGGAGACTTTGGCCTAGGTATCAACAATGACAATAATGCGAACTATTTTCTCATGCACAGTGTTGGAGGGAGACTTAGTTTCTCTATGAGAACTGACCAATAACTCTGATTAGTGCTTAAATTATCGGAAGGGTTACATGTCAGACATTGCACGGTTTTTTTGCGAATTCTTGTTGTTGTGCATTTGAAAGCTTCTAGATGAGTGAATCAACCAGATGACGCATGATATTTTTATCCGCCTCCGCTTGAGCCTGCCATGTCATGACCTATGCTATCCATGGTACAATGAAAAATCTTTTTAACCGTGGCCCGAGGGGAAAATACTTTAATACCTTATGTGGAACTTTGCGAGCACTTGTAAAATTTTGTTGTATCGTCTTTTCCACTCTCACAAACTATATATTTTGGATCCTTGCATATAGGACATTCATCCTTTAGTTTGTGTTCGTTATGGTATAATACGCAATCATACATGCATGCATGAATATATTTGTACTTCAAACCCAAACCCTTCAAGCTCTTTTTCATGCTCGGATACCTATATGGTAGTGTGTTCTCTTTTAGAAGAATCTCTTTAGCCCAATTGAGAATTAAAGATACGCTATTTCTCGAGAAACCAAATTGACTCTACAAATTTATACAAACCGATAATTATGTAAAATACCGTGTGATCTTCTTTGTAATTTTTATATAAAGGTATAGCCGCATCGACTTTAAACCGTATGTATTCCCCACCTTCAATTAATTGATCATCAACCTGTTCATTATCTTAGTCATAATGCATATGATCCATATCCATAGGCTAGCGATTTTTATGGCGTTGGACTCTGTAAGACTAGGTCAATCAAAGAACGATGTGCTGGAAAATAGTTCACCACTTCCATTCGGTGGAGTTCTGTCACATAATTATGTATTGGTAAATATTTCGAAACATATGGTACATTCTTTTCCCCATGGAATTTCCATATCTTATAGTCTTTAATAATATCCCACATTAGTAAATTCAATTCAACATCTTCCGAAGATTTAATTTTCTAGTTTATACAGCGATTGCACGGACACAGAATCTTACCACTGTTAAGATTTTATTTGCATATGTAATAAATTTCCGAACGTCCTTTACATGATTATCAGATACTCAATGACTCTATCCCATCTAATCTTTGTAATGTGGGAAATCCGTTAAGTAATCTTTAAATTCAAGTCACCTATATAAACAGGTTGAAACGAAGGTCATGTTGGATATAAGAATTCTCAGTTTATAATTCAAGAAAATTCGTTCTACCTAAGAAAATTCAAAACAAATTAATTCGACTTCATCATTCAGTAAATTTGGAAAAAAACCAAACAGATGTCCCATATAGTTAAAATATTATAATTTTTTTCAAAAAGAAGACATTGTTCAATGACTAGTCTTGTCCAACAAATGAACTGGCCAGTACAATAACAATTATGATATTTTTTTAAAAGAGGCTCTTTCCCATGGTCAAAGTACACAGGCTCATCTCTACAACACTCATATATTGTATCAACCAATATAAGAGTCTCACCCACAGCCAAAGTGCAATTGTGGATAGGTGTTCAGACATTCATGAAAATGATAGTGCAGAAGCCATTGACCCTGCTATTGGACTAGTCCCTTTATATAATATTATTTGCCATAGTCACTGTGCATGGATGACGATGATCCATGTAATGTTGGAGGAGTCATTTTGAAGAGGAATGCTCTAGGAGGAGGAATTTGAGAGGGGAATGTTCCAAGAATAGGCATTTGGGATGGGAAACCTTAAGGTATAGGACATGACCCATTGTTGAGTAAAGAATCGAAACCAACCCATGGATTTCATTTGTTAATATTTACATATTGGTGCTAAAATTGCCCACATCCCTCCGAAGCATTGAACCTCTCATTTAGTCTTATCATGGTCTTCTGCATCTCTCGATACATGACTACTCACCAAAGAGATCGCATCCAATAAAAGTGTATTGTGATTTATTTTGCTACTTGGAATATGTGATCCCAAACCTCTTATCCTCCCCTTATTCTCCCTCCTAAGGGCATCTACTTCAATGTCAAAGGGCTACACTTGGACTAATTTCTCGACATGCCTTTTATCATTTCCAGTAACATAATATTATATTGGGAACTATGATTTTAATAATATTTTATTTTAAGGTTTATATATATGATAACTAAATTCAAACTCACTGGATTCAGAATCATTTTGTCTGGGAATTTATTGGTTCATTTTTTCATCAGGCACGCAAGTACATGTTGACCCTAGATGATTTTTTACCTTCTTCCGTAGTCCCATTGGTCTGTTAGCCCCCATTCACCCTTCAAATCATCATAAGATTTTCCCCAAGTTTTTATACATCAACTTTCTTTGACCTGTTAAGTTTATTTTTTTCCCTCTCTATTAATTTTCCCTCCCTAGCCTCATTGTCCAAGAAGTTTTTCCATTGGTCAGTGGGTATTTGAACATTTTGGGGAACTCTATCTTTTAACCCCAAAATGTTATAATCATTGCCCCTTTCGAGAAAAAATCTTTTGAAGGATCTTCTTATAGGTTTTCAATTAATCACCTACTCGAGAAAAAACCTTTGCTATCGAACCTATTAGGAATGAAAAAGTCAATATCAAATTGTTCCCACATGTCAACCTTTATGGCAGGATCAACATTATTCTAGTTGTCTGCGCCCTTAACTCCCACAATTATCTTTATGAGAGACAAATAATGGTTTTTAAAAAGATGAACATCAATTTTATTACAGGTAGAATGATTCCCAACCAAGGACAATACAATGGGGTTCTTATGGTTTTCTTGGGATTCTTGGTAGCAGGAGGTGGGGGTTTTGGATTAATAGGGGATTCTTAAGTTCGATGACTCATAAATGGAGTGGTAAATTGAATCTCTGGAGGAGTAGAGTAATGATAACCCAAAGGAGATGAGAATTGGGGTTGGGGTATAGGAGAGTGCCCAGCTGGTCATGTTCAACTATTTTCTTGATTATTTATGTTCCTGTTTGACATCTCGTGTAATTAAAAAAAGTTAGCGACATATGTACGAAAGTCATGTTATGACTATATATGTAAATACCTTTTCAACAACTTTTAAAACATGATCGATGCTTGTGCTTTCCATCCAATCAGTATTAATTTTTAAAACCTATGAAATTTTGCATGTTGTTGACTGAGTGGAAGCATATCTTTGATGACGTATAAAGGTTCGTGACATTAACTTAGAATCCTTTCTTCTTAAATTTGTTCGCAAGCTCATTTTTAATGTGCATAGATTGCGAGACATCACAATTTGGGTGAATGCTCTCTTTACGGAGTTTTATTCTCAATGGATGACTATTTTTTCATCCTTTTTCTAATAGTGTCACCAATGTCAGTGCCGTGTCGGGATTATGAAGGCAAAACATATTCTCTACTGCCTAATCCCAACAATCTGACAAGGAAAGCAGATACGATCGAATAGGTACTCTTGCGAGAGATCAACTCCATGATTTATTAAGGTAATTGAATTGTTTAAGTTTACTATTCTCATACATTTAAATAGGAGTTACCTCTATATGGCACTCACTAATGAAAGATGTTTTAGTTCAGTCAAATTTCACCCTCTCGTAATCTTATTGAAAGTAATTTTTACCATGACTCATTTTTCCTAAGAAAATATATAGAAGGAGGAGGGTGTGTGAATATGAGTCGTATAGGTAATGACTCTAATTAATCCTAAACTAATTATGGTTTTCCATCGGATCAATCATATATAACAAGTCCAATTTAAGTTATTTTTAATTAAATTAAACCTAAAATTATGATCTGTCCACTAATTGTGTAAGTCCTTCCACCAATTTGTATTCACCCAAACATAAACCATTTAAGGAAGACGTGAACATGGCCACAATAAGTTAACCAATAAGTTATATGATTAATATTCGCACACAAACAATAAACAAGTACAATTTAAGTTCATTTTAATTAAATTAAACCTAAAATTACTATTTGTCAACCAAATGTGCAAGCCATTCCACCGGTTTGTGTTCACCCAAACACAACCACTTAAGGACGGGGTGAACACGACCACACCAAGTTAACCAAGAAGTTATAACTATACATAAGATTGTTACATAAAAGAAAAGATAAGTAAAATTACTTGAAAAAAGAAATCAACCTGAGTCAGCTGAGCTTCAGTAATTGTTCTCCATTTGCATGGGAACATAGAACGAGAAAAAAACATGTTAACATATTATTCAATCTAAAATGTTACTAAATGAGTTTAGTCTAAACATGTATCATTAATTGCGTGCATATATATGTGCGATTGTCTAAATGTATATGTATGTGGAGGTGTATGTGCGTGCGTGTGAGTATATGACAGACTTCATGTATATACATGAACTCATGTGTTATACATGTGCACGTATGTGTATATATATGTGCACGCGTGAGTATATGTTCCCATATGAGTATATGTGCGCGTGTGAGTATGTTTGTGTGTGTCACATTCATATGTGAGCATATACCCAATTTCATATGTGCGTATATATCGTGTGTGTATATATATATATATATACCCAATTTCATATGTATGTGTATGTATATACCCGATTTCATATGCGAGTATGTGTGTGATTGTATATAAATTCATTTTCATATACCCATGTGACAAGGTAAAAGAATGTGGGATAGTTGTTGAATAGGTTGTGTCACACGTGCCATAACCTCCGATAACTTCTGTGACACCCCAACTAATTAAATACCGGGTAGCTACTCCTTTATTAAATTAATTCAAAATGCCAAGTTGGCTCAGCTAATAGCATCACTGTCGAAAACATTTTCATTATTACTAACCACCTAGCATTTAAAAAGTAAGTTGCCGAATTTTAATTAAAGTCTGATTGTCATGCAACAAGTGTAATGAAGAATAATAACACCATTCACCATACCGAAGTAAATAGAATAACCATCACATAATGTAAATAAAGTCTGGAGGAAAACTCCTCACTACAAATCCACAAACTGAAATAAGTAAACTGAATACATAATCAATACATGCCAAAGTCTGAAAACTGTAATGGAAAAGTAACTCTAATGGAACTGGGCAACATGCCCTAAAACCGAAGAATACTGAATATGGAATCCAAATGATAGAAGCGCCTAAAAGCAAATCCCTGTAGCTTCCACAAACAGCTACAGCTCGTCACCTGAATGAGTATCCTATGCATGGTGTCCTTGTGGCTGGGCACCTAAAAATGGTTTTACAAGAAAATAGATTTGAAAGCAAACGGGTCAGAGCCCGAATGTGGAGATAGTTTAAAACCTGCAAGTGCTTTAAAAACATTTAAAACATTAAATGCAAAGTACATGTTAGGACGTGCACTCACATGATATTCTCACCTCTCGTCTAACTGTGCACTCCTAACGTAAGTACCCATCTAAAACGACACAAACCACTAGCTAAGTGACATCATATCTAGCTAGACTGTCATAGGCCCTTATTACTCGGTTCCCATTAACATTATAATGATCTCAGTTAAATAGGTGCTTAACGTAAATTCAGGTTCTCATACAAAAGTAATACAACTCGTTATAGATTAGCCCTCTATGTTATTCCATAGTTACACACAATATCATATGAAAGTTCCCAGTTTATTAAGCGTATATTTTCCACAACATAAATATACAATATAAGCACCCCGAGACTAAGCTGCGGTTCACACATACTCTGCTATCCATCCCGGTACATCACGTACATAAGGATCACATATTCTGAATCTCCCAGGAATAGTTCACAGATAACAACATCACAAATAATGGAAGCGAACACAGTCACATCACATGGGTCACGCACATACCGACGCTCCCACGATCATCGGACTTATTAACATCCCAATAAGTCTTTCTCTGACCTATGTTCATCGAGGTAACCAGTCTAAATCCGGGCAACACAAGGATTAGAGGGCCCTAAGCGAACGCAAACCTCCCGTGATAGCAAGTATGGTAGGTATGTCATACACACAAATCGTACACCAATACTAAGTAAGCACACATCTTAGTAATCCCCGTAGTTTAATTGTAGTACTTATCGCATTCTAGTACCAACCTAATATATATACAACTTATATAATCCCGGTCCATATTTATACGCGCCATAATTTATTCTCACGTCGTAGTAGGCACTCACGTCTCAACTCAAATGTCTATTTGATTTGATCCACACTTATATAATTTACTCCTCATTATAACCCAAATGTCCCAAGTATACTAATACACCATCAAAGGAATGTTTTCTCTATCCTCGAACAAGTTTACGGAACTCCAAAAATCAAAACAGGCCAAAAAGGCCTAAACTCCCAGCTCGTTAGAAGTCTCGTTCGAACGAGGCGGTTTGAACGAGATTTCAGTCCGTTCGAACGAACTGCACCTTCTAACGAGATCTCGTTCGAACGAAGTTATTGAACGGAATTCCCTTTCATTAGAAGCGACTGGTCAACTCATTAGAAGCCCGTTCGAACGAGCACGTTCGAACGACCTGGAGAGGTCTTCTAACGAGGGACCAGTTTCGGCCCAGATTTTCTCCAATCTCGTTTTTCATCCATTTTAATACCTCAAACCTCTTCTAAAGTTCCTCCCAACAGCGTTTTAGAGTCTCTAATTCATCCTAAACATATTAAAGTCACCTCCTAACATGTTTTAAGGAATTAATTCGTCCTAAACATCATTAAATCACAAGTCTCTACACTTTTCCCCAATTTTTCAAGAAAATGAACCCTAAAATTTATAGATCCTCAATTTATCCAATTAAATCCTATTTTGTTTCTTACAAGATATATCAATATCAGATTAGTCCTCTAAATATGATTCTACATGCAATCTTTTCGTCAAAATTTAGTATTCTACTTCCAAACTCATGGGTTTTTCATCATCTTCCAAGAACAAACATAAATTTGAATTATCTAACATGGAAGGAACATTCTCTGAAATTAAATGGAATTAAATCACTTGCCTCGAGTGTCTCTGGTTTTGGTGTTGATTTGGTAAAGCTTTTTCTGCAGAATTCCTTCTCTCTCTCCCTCTCTAAGCTTTCTTCTCCAATGATGGCTAGGGTTTTCTTTTGGAAAGTAATTAGAAACCTAATTCTAATAACCTATGTAACCTATTGGGTTAACATGGGTTGGTTAGTGGCTTAGTGGGTCAAACCCACATCAGATTTACTTCACTAATTTTCGTCACTTTAAATTTCCCAAAAATACAAAATTACCAAAATACCCTTTATATTGCCGGTATGGCCTAAAAATACCCCGGGACCCAAACTACACCCCCGGCTAGTGTTTTCTGACTATCTCGACCCTTCCGGACGCATTGGCGCACTCAAAACGACCATACGGTTAATAGAATTTAAATTCACTTTTATAATTAAAATAATTATATCCTGACGCGACTGTCACACGCGTCCCAATAAAATGACCAAATTGCCGTATATCAATCTCACGACAAATTTCATAATACAATATTCATATAACATCATATATACTCAATATAGTCAAATACCAACTCACATCACGCTAGTATTTTATCCGGATTAATTCCCAATTAATCCACATTTAATTAATAAATCCCAAAAATAAATATAGCCAAAAATACGGGGTATTACATACTTCCCCCCTAATAACTGAATTTCGTCCCGAAATTCTGAACTAGAAAGTACCTGCTAAAAAGAACTCTGGATAACGTTCGTGCATCTCATCCTCGCGCTCCCATGTGGACTCCTCAACATTGTGATGTCGCCACTGAACACGCACTAACGGAACTATCTTTGACCGCAGCTTCCTCTCACTTCGGTCCAAAATAGCAATCGGCCCCTCCTCGTAGGAGCTATCCGGCTGGAGATTGATGTCCTCCACAGCAATGTGAGAATGAGTCAAATTAGCTCTAAGGTATTTCCTTAACGAGAAAATATGGAACACATCGTGAATCCGATGCAAACGTTTCGGTAACCCAAGTCTATACGCAACCGGTCCGATCCGCTCAATAATAGGAAACGGCCCCACATACCTTGGTGCCAACTTCCCCTTCTTCCCGAAACGCATAATCCCCTTCATAGGAGATACTCTGAGCAAAACCTGGTCCCCCACTTGGAACTCCCTGAAAAACTTCTTCGCATCAGCATAATTCTTCTGCCGGTCTTGAGCTACCCGAATGCGACTCCGAATCAACTCAATCCTTGCCGAAGTATCCTGAATCACTTTCGGCCCAAGTAGTTTGTTGTCCCCCACCTCTAACCAACATGCTGGGGAACGACAAGGCCTACCGTACAACGCCTCAAACGGAGCCATGCCAATAGTGAACTGATAGGAGTTGTTGTAAGCAAACTCCACCAGTGGAAGGTACTGCTCCCATCCACCCCCAAAATCAATAATGCACATGCGTAGCATGTCCTCCAACATCTGATTTGTGCGCTCTGTCTGCCCATCGGTCTGCGGATGATAAGCCATACTCAACCGCAATTCCGTGCCCATGGCCTCTTAGAAACTATCCCAAAACCGCGAAACAAATATCTTGTCTTTGTCAGACATGATATTTAGGGGCACACCGTGAAGTCTCACAACCTATGAAATGAAGAGCTGGGCATACTGTCCCGAGTGTAGTCAGTCCTTACGGGTAAAAAGTGAGCGACCTTGGACAACCTGTCCACAATTACCCAAACGGAGTCGTGACCCCTCTGCGACGTAGGCAACCCCGTGATAAAGTCCATGGATATGCTCTCCCACATCCACACCGGGACCTCCAACGGCTGTAGAAGTCCTGTCGGTCTCTGATGATCCACTTTTACTAGCTGCCAAGTGGCGCATTTCGAAACAAACTCAGCAATATCTCTCTTCATACCGCTCCACCAATACTGCCGTCTCATGTCTTGGTACATTTTGTCCCCTCCGGGATGTATTGTGAACCGTGAGCCGTGCAACTCTTCCATCACCTCGTGTCGCAATTTCTCCCCTTCCGGAACTACCAGTCTCCCATTGAAGCGTAATCCCCCGTCTGAGCTGACAGTATAGGACTCGGCTCCCTCTGCTAGTAATCGAACTATCTGCTCCTGACAGAACGAGTCATTAGCCTGTGCCCGTACTACCTTCGTGATAATCTGCGGTGTAACGGTCATCACAGACATGAAAGATCGGGCCACTACATCCTGGTGTCCCAACTCCTTCCACTTTGCCTTCCACACCTCTGCCACCTCATCTGCTGGCCTACGGCTCAACGCGTCTGCTACTACGCTAGCCTTACCTGGGTGATACTGGATATGGAACTGGTAGTCTTTCCCAAACTCAAGCCACCTACGCTGCCGCATATTTAACTCTTTCTGCGTGAACAGGTATTGTAGGGACTTGTGGTCCGTGAACAGTTGGAACTTCTCCCCCAAAAGATAGTGCCTCCAAATCCGTAGGGCAAATACCACGGCTGCCAACTCCAAATCATGCGTGGGGTAGTTCTTCTCATGAGACTTAAACTTACGACAAGCATAAGCTATGGCCTGTCTCTCCTGCTGCAATACACCCCCAAGCCCTTGCAAAGACGCATCGGTGTAAACCAAATACTCAACTCCCGGTCTCGGCAATGCTAACACAGGTGCTGAGGTCAATTTATCCTTCAATTCATCGAATGCCAACTGACAGACATCACTCCAGATGAATGGCACACCCTTACGAGTCAGATGTGTCAAAGGACCTGCTATCTTCGAGAAGCCCCGGATAAACCTCCTGTAGTATCCTACTAGGCCCAAGAAACTACGAATCTCAGTCGGTGTCGTGGGCTGTCCCCACTCCCTCACCGCGGATACTTTCCCCGGATCAACAGATATTCCCCGGTCGAAAATAATATGTCCCAAAAACTGGACCTCTTTCAGCCAAAACCCGCATTTATCATATTTTGCATACAGCTCGTTCTGACGCAGCGTCTGCAAAACCTTCCTCAAATGCTCGGCGTGCTCCTCCTCTGTCTGGGAGTAAACCAGAATATCATCAATGAAGATAATGACAAAATAATCTAGGAAATCCCTGAACACTCTGTTCATCAAGTCGATAAACACTGCTGGAGCGTTGGTCAAACCAAAAGGCATAACCCGAAACTGGTAAGAACCATATCTCGACAAGAACGCAGTCTTCGAGACATCCTCCTCCCTGATACGCAACTGATGGTATCCCGATCTCAAATCAATCTTTGAGAAGAAAGAAGCTCCTCTTAACTGGTCGAATAAGTCATCGATTCGAGGTAACGGATACTTATTCCGTATCGTGACCTTATTCAACTCCCGGTAGTCCACACACAATCTCAGTGAACCGTCCCTCTTCTTCACAAACAAAACTGGAGCGCCCCAAGGTGAGGTACTCCTGCGAATAAAGCCCTGACCTAACAGCTGCTCTATCTGATCTCGTAGCTCTCGCATATCCGTCGGAGCCATACGGTACGGTGCGCGTGCTATAGGCCTCGTATCTGGCAATAGGTCTATAACAAAGTCTATCTCTCGACTGGGGGTAGGCCTGGTATCTCCTGAAACACATCCGAATACTCCCTAACGACTGGGATCGAATCTAAAGGAATCACAACCTCCTTAGAGGTATCCTCCTCTAAGTAATACAAATGAGAGCCTCCCTCTGGGCGAGGCATCGCCACTACAAACATCTCTTGCCCCGGAATGGCAAAAACAATGCTCCCACCGAAGCAATCAATCATGGCTCTATAATCAGCGAGCCAATCCATACCGATAATCACATCGTGAACATGCATATCTAATACCAACATATCTGTAGGTAATACCAAACCACCAATATCTACCCTCACTCCCCGGCATATAAAGAATATAAGTGACCCACTCCCCAATGGTGAGTCGACACACGTCACTGTGCTCTCTGCCGTAGCTAAAAATCCTAAGGCTTTCGCGAAATGTGTAGCTATAAAACAATGTGTAGCCCCCGTATTAAATAATACCCGACTCATAGTGCCATGGATAGGAAACATACCTTCAATCGCGGGCGGTGCCTGTGGAACTACTGTCTGGTGGACGTTGTAGACACGTCCATACTGTAGCTGTCCCTGCTGAACTGGGACTACTGGAATGGGTGGCAATGCTGCCATCTGTGGCGGTCCGGGGAGATCGGCGGGAAACATAGGCCTCTGCGGCTCCTGGCGAGCACCCTGCTGCTGCTGCTGCTGTGGGGCCCTGCCCCTATCAGGACAATCCTGTCATTTATGGCCAGTCTTGCCACAAACAAAACACTTCCCTGGGAAGTTCCCTCCTCTCTTCCCCTGCAGTCCTCGGTCCTGGTGGCCGTTACCGTTCTTCCCTTGGCCCTGATGGCCCTACTGGAACTGCTGTCCATTCTGCCCCTGTTGGCCCTGATGGCCGTTCGAACCCTGATGGCCCTGACGGAAACCTCCCTGTCCCTGCCTGTAGTTCCCTGATCAGAACCTCTTCTGATCCCCCTACTGGGAACCCTGCTCACCCTGTCTCTGCCCCTGAACAGATTGTGCCCCACCGGCACCATGTCCTCCAGTCCTGCCCTGATGGCTAGACTCTCCCGATCTCTTGCTCTCAGTCATATGAAAGCGGTGATCCTGGCAGTGTAACAAAGCAGCGTTAACCACATCAGAATACGTGGTCAACGAAAGGTTCCCTAATAGATGCTGACGGATCCTCCATGTCAACCCGTCGGTGAATTTCTCAATCTTCTTCTTCTCTGTTGGTATCTCATCCGGAACGATATTCAACAGATTTGTGAACTCGGCCTCATACTCGGCCACGATCTTACCCTCTTGCCTCAGACTCATCAATTTCCTCCTCATTTCCGTATGAACAGTGGACGGAAAGTACTTGCGGTCAAACCGCACCCAGAAGTCCTGAATAGTGAGAGTATCCCTCTCCTCCACGGTGGTAATAGACTCCCACCACTGTAGTGCAGATCCCACTACCTTGAAAGTAGCTAGCACCTGCTTCTGAACGTCCGTGCACTCATACATCCTCAAGTGCCTCTGCATATCCTTCCTCCACTGGCTTGAGACTACCACATCTGAGCTACCTGCAAACTCTGGCGGATGCGCTTTCTGAAAAGCGTCACGTACACGCTCCCAAGCAGACGGGAATGCATTTGCCTGTACTGGCGCGGCAACCGGCGCCTGAGGTGGTGCCTGCTGAACTACAGCAATTGCGGCATTTACCGCTTGGGCTACAATAGCTGCAACCTCAGCGGCGTTCATCATGCCCTGAACTGGAGCGGGCTGGGGTTCGGGCGTTGCATCCCTGGGAACTCGTCGTGCACGTCGTGGAGGCATCTGAAATAAGAATAAAGTTTATAAGTTCACTGTTTATAAACTTAAAATAGCTGAAGAACGAAGCATTCACAAATAGAGTACAACAGTCCTAAAATATAGGGCTCTATATCAAAGAAACTTAACGGAAACATAATAGCCGTACAGATCCTAAAGGACACTAGAACCTGATGCTATGATACCACCTGTGACACCCCGACTAATTAAATACCGGGTAGCTACTCCTTTATTAAATTAATTCAAAATTCCAAGTTGGCTCAGCTAATAGCATCACTGTCGAAAATATTTTTATTATTACTAACCACCTAGCATTTAAAAAGTAAGTTTCCAAATTTTAATTAAAGTCTGATTATCATGCAACAAGTGTAATGAAGAATAATAACACCATTCACCATACCGAAGTAAATAGAATAACCATCACATAATGTAAATAAAGTCTGGAGGAAAACTCCTCACTACAAATCCACAAACTGAAATAAGTAAACTGAATACAGAATCAATACATGCCAAAGTCTGAAAACTGTAATGGAAAAGTAACTCTAATGGAATTGGGCAACATGCCCTAAAACTGAAGAATACTGAATATGGAATCCAAATGATAGAACTGTCTAAAAGCAAATCCCTGTAGCTTCCACAAACAGCTACAGCTCGTCACCTGATTGAGTATCCTATGCATGGTGTCCTTGTGGCTGGGCACCTAAAAATGGTTTTACAAGAAAATAGATTTGAAATCAAACGGGTCAGAGCCCGAATGTGGAGATAGTTTAAAACCTGCAAGTGCTTTAAAAACATTTAAAACATTAAATGCAAAGTACATGTTAGGACGTGCACTCACATGATATTCTCACCTCTCGTCTAACTATGCACTCCTAACGTAAGTACCCATCTAAAATGACACAAACCACTAGCTAAGTGACATTATATCTAGCTAGACTGTCATAGGTCCTACCCTTATTACTCGGTTCCCATTAACATTATAACGATCTCAATTAAATAGGTGCTTAACGTAAATTCAGGTTCTCATACAAAAGTAATACAACTCGTTATAGATTAGCCCTCTATGTTATTCCATAGTTACACACAATACCATATGAAAGTTCCCAGTTTATTAAGCGTATATTTTCCACAACATAAATATACAATATAAGCACCCCGAGACTAAGCTGCGGTGCACACATACTCTGCTATCCATCCCGGTACATCATGTACATAAGGATCACATATTCCGAATCTCTCAAGAATAGTTCACAGATAACAACATCACAAATAATGGAGGCGAACACAGTCACATCACATGGGTCACGCACATACCTACGCTCCCACGATCAGCGGACTTATTAACATTGCAATAAGTCTTTCTCTGACCTATGTTCATCGAGGTAACCAGTCTAAATCCGGGCAACACAAGGATTAGAGGGCCCTAAGCGAACGCAAACCTCCCGTGATAGCAAGTATGGTATGTATGTCATACACACAAATCATACACCAATACTAAGTAAGCACACATCTTAGTAATCCCCGTAGTTTAATTGTAATCGCATTCTCGTACCAACCTAATATATATACAACTTATATAATCCCGGTCCATATTTATACACGCCATAATTTATTCTCACGTCGTAGTAGGCACTCACGTCTCGACTCAAATGTCTATTTGATTTGATCCACACTTATATAATTTACTCCTCATTATAACCCAAATGTCCCAAGTATACTAATACACCATCAAAGGAATGTTATCTCTATCCTCGAAAAAGTTTACGGAACTCTAAAAATCAAAACAGGCCAAAAAGGCCTAAACTGCCAGCTCGTTAGAAGTCTCGTTCGAACGAGGCTATTCGAACGAGATTTCAGTCCGTTCGAACGAACTGCACCTTCTAACGAGATCTCGTTCGAACGAAGTTATCGAACGGAATTCCCTTTCGTTAGAAGCGACTGGTCAACTCGTTAGAAGCTCGTTCGAACGAGCTCGTTCGAACGACCTGGAGAGGTCTTCTAACGAGGGACCAGTTTCGGCCCAGATTTTCTCCAATCTCGTTTTTCATCCATTTTAATACCTCAAACCTCTTCTAAAGTTCGTCCCAACAACGTTTTAGAGTCTCTAATTCATCCTAAACATATTAAAGTCACCTCCTAACATGTTTTAAGGAATTAATTCGTCCTAAACATCATTTAATCACAAGTCTTTACACTTTTCCCCAATTTTTCAAGAACATGAACCCTAAAATTTATAGATCCTTAATTTATCAAATTAAATCCGATTTTGTGTCTTACAAGATATATCAATATCTGATTAGTCCTCTAAATATGATTCTGCATGCAATCTTTTCATCAAAATTTAGTATTCTACTTCCAAACTCATGGGTTTTTCATCATCTTCCAAGAACAAACATAAATTTGAATTATCTAACATGGAAGGAACATTCTCTGAAATTAAATGGAATTAAATCACTTGCCTCGAGTGTCTCTGGATTTGGTGTTGATTTGGTAAAGCTTTTTCTGCATAATTCCTTCTCTCTCTCCCTCTCTAAGCTTTCTTCTCCAATGGTGGCTAGGGTTTTCTTTTGGAAAGTAATTAGAAACCTAATTCTAATAACCTACGTAACCTATTGGGTTAACATGGGTTGGTTAGTGTCTTAGTGGGTCAAACCCACATCAGATTTACTTCACTAATTTTCGTCACTTTAAATTTCCCAAAAATACGAAATTACCAAAATACCCTTTATATTGCCGGTATGGCCTAAAAATACCCCGGGACCCAAACTACACCCCCGGCTAGTGTTTTCTGACTATCTCGATCCTTCCGGACGCGTTGGCTCACTCAAAACGACCATACAGTTAATAGAATTTAAATTCACTTTTATAATTAAAATAATTATATCCTAACGCGACTGTCACACGCGTCCCAATAAAATGACCAAATTGCCGTATATCAATCTCACGACAAATTTCATAATTCAATATTCATATAACATCATATATACTCAATATAGTCAAATACCAACTCACATCACGCTAGTATTTTATCCGGATTAATTCCCAATTAATCCACATTTAATTAATAAATCCCAAAAATAAATATAGCCAAAAATATGGGGTATTACAACTTCCTAATCCCCCCTCTTATGGTTATGGGTAGTCTCTCAATAACTACTCTCACATTATTTAATTTCATTGCAGGAATGAAATAATATCTCAAGTTTTATATCATGAACATTTAAGAGTTTTATGAAGTATATCATTTATATAACACTAACAACTATTACACACATTAATATTTGGAAAGAAAGTGAAGTCCAAATGAGTATAAATTGTATTTTACATCATAAATTTACACATTCAAAACAAATTTATATCATAAATTGTGCAATTTCAAGTTTTTGGTGAAATGGGCTAATTTTAGTTTTTGTGAATCAACCTGAATTGGTTTATTTATGAAATTTTCATTTATACAACCAAATAGTAATAATAAGGCAATTCGATAATGAACCCATTTTAAATGAGCTAATTTATAATTGTAGGTTCAACCAAATGGGCCCTAAGAGTTAAGTAATTAATCAATTAATTTTTAAGAATTCGTGTTGCGTTTCTTTAATTTTCCAGGTATACCCATATGCTAATGTCAATACCCAAATGCCAATCCCAATTTGTGTGTGTATCACACACACACTGAAATTATCGCATTCGTAAAATCTATGTTTATAATGCTAAGTAAAGAGTATAAATATAACAAATAAATTAAAGGGAACGAAAATTAAAAGATTTTGATTAGGGAGATGCCTAGCATCTTATTACATAGCTGAGTCTGAAATAAACAAAAATACATAATTTATTCATACATGTCACATATAAGGTAAAATTGGTAGAAAACATTCGAGAATCATAAGGTGTAGATATTCTAGCGGGGAATACCATCTTTGTATGCAACCACCCATACGTACGTAACCGGAAATATATTTTGAGGTAATATAGAATAAAAGTTGAGACGTGTAGGAGGTATCTTATCTTCTTAAATTTCGTCGTCCATCAAGAAGGTAACCAATTAAATAGACATGCCAATTAGATAATTTTTATTTCTATACAAGGTACGGGAGAAAATGTATTATTAGAGAGTAATTGGATTTAATATTGATATCTTAGAAATCTGGAGGCAACAGAAATATTATAGAACTGTTATGTGTATATTGGCATTTAATGATATGTAAATGAATGATATGGTGGAATGTAACAAGATAAGGGTTCAGGCTATAACAAGATAACCCATAAATTATCGGTTATAGGGGGCTTTAGTTACGTAGACATGCCATTAAAATATTGTCCAAAGCATAATATATACTTGGATAGGCAGTCCTAAAAAATTGGGAAATAATAATCATAATAAAGGCTTGGCACACTTATCTAGAGTGACACTCATAAAAATGTAGCAAATAAAAATTAGGCACTCAACATTGGAGTCGTACAAACAATTAGAATTATACTTGTATACCAGGGTCTAATCCCTGAATCACAAAGTATGATACTAGTGGTTTCACTGATAATGGTCATTAATTGTAGGGTAATGTGCAATTATTACAATAGGTTGTAGGGCTATACTACAGTTAAGGGTAAACAAAAGAGTTCAGTGGCTTTTACTAAAGTCATAAGCTGTAACGATTTATCGATTTTAGGGATAACTGAAATATCGAGAGAACCGATATACGGAATAAAGAGGAATTGAAAAAATGAGTTTCTATTTTAAATACGAGTTCAACATTATCACAGAGTAATACAACAATAAGTAATTATGAAAGAAATAAGTTCAATTTGTTTAATACCGAAATTAAATACACTTACTTTGAATTTTTGAATTTTGGGTTTGTGCATCTAATTCAGAGGGGTTGACAAGATTTCCTGAACTCATTAAGAGTGTAAGTAGATCATATAGACATAAAAGAATGTTTATATGATGTCGTAGGATACTAACTTGTAAGAAGTTTCAATGTAAAAATAACTTAGAGGGTGTAATGTATAATTTTGAAAAGTTTGTAAAATAATTTTTCTATTTGTTTCTTGTTGGATTTGGATTTAATAACGAGAGACAAAATAGTTTTATTTGAATTAAGGAATTTGTAGAAAATGTTTGAGGTGTTTTGAACTACTTGGAAAACTAGTTAGGGGGTTATGTGTAAATTTAAAACATAATTTTTGACTTTAAAATTGGTTTTCTCTAGAAAAAGCTTTCCTGGGATCCAAACAGGGTGGTGTAATATACCATTTTGTTCAGAATAAAAAAAATTAAAAAAAAACAAATTTGTTAATTGGAGATGCGCCCTCACTCGCCCAGTTGGACTCTCACTCACATGCGTGTAACCCATTCATCTTCAACCTTTGACCTTTTAAGTCTAGGGTTTTAAAAAGTTAACCTTAAATTTGAGACATTTTAGGAATCCATTTGGAAATTGCCTAGTTTTTGAAAAGGAATCCAACCATATTGGTTTCAAGAATTTTGATGGGTTAAATAGAGCTATTGAGTTTCTGTAAAAATGGCAAAAATTTGACTAAACATAAGTGATTGAAAGCTATAATTCTTCTTCCGACAATCTAATGGTATTGTTCTATGGTGAAAATGTAGCAAAACGAGCTTGGTTTGAGGGATTTTGGTAGAGTAAAACACCTGAATTTATTTTCTGAAAATTCTTGTCCCGAAAACTTCAAGCTCCCATTTGAGGCATTAAAACATGTTATTGGCTCAATTAAACCTTGTACCTAGGTTCCTGAGAACCTAAGCTCAACTTACCTCACTTTGAAACTGGTTCAAAGTTAAGGAAGTAGAATCCACCATTGAAGCTCAAGCTTTCATGGTGTTTTCTGGTTTTTGGGCAATTTCAATGCATACACAAGCTAACTATCATATGTAAAAGCCTAAATCCATTCTATATACATACAGAAACATAACCAAATTAAAGAAACAAACATTCAAGCATAAAATAAAATAAATGCAAAAGCTCTCAAATTTTTACTGAGGTGAGGGAGGGTATTTATAGGGGTTTGTAGAGAGGAGTTGATTGGTGGGTTTGAAGGTGGAGATAGGGCTGAAATGGCAAAAGTTCTGCCAAGTCTTAAGTCTATGGTAAATGGGAACCATGGGTACCCTACATGGTACCACCTATGCTGTCAGTCCATTTGATGCCATATCGTTAGAGGGAAAGGGTAACCAAGTTTAGGTTTTAGCTTGGGCCTTGGATAATTTTTGTATAGGTTTTAGGTCTTTTATGTCATTTCATGAAATTTTACGGGTTTATGTGCAATTTATTCAATTTTAATGGATTGGATCTTCATATTCATGCAAAATATAACTCATTTGATTAAACTTTGAGTCAAAGTTGGGGTTCAATTGGTATAGGAGAGTGTAAGTTAACCTAATTTCTCATTAAGGGGCATTTTTGCAAGTTGGTAAAAGTCTAGAGTTTATGTTGAATTTTCCCTCTATTCAAATAACTAAAGGCATATTTAGGGTGTATTTAGAGTGGGTTGTAACATTCTTTCCCCTTAAAAAAATTTCTTCCTCAAAATTACTTGGAAAAAGCGTGGGGTATTGTTGTCTCATAGTGTCTTCTGTTTCCCATGTTGCCTCTTTAGTTCGGTGGGTTTGCCAAAGAACTTTGACTAGTGGTATGGTTTTATGTCAGAGAACTTTTTCTTGTCAATAGAGAATCTGAATAGGGATTTCTTCAATCTTGTGGTTGGATTAAACTATCACATCTTTCCAAGTAATGATGTGGCTTAGTTCAGAGATGTATCTTCATAATTGTGAACATGAAACACATCATGGAGATTTTATAGTTTGGGATATAACTCTAGACAATATGCTAACGTTCCAATACGTTCGATGATTCTAAGGGGACCAATGTAGCGAGGTGCTAATTTTCCTCATTTTCCAAATCGAATTATCCCCTTTCTTGGAGGTATTCATAAGAACACTTAATTATTTACTTGGAATTATAGGGGCTTTTGACGACTATCGGCATAGCTCTTTTGTCTACTCTGTAGACACCCCATTCTATTACCCCCTAAAACCTGGGTCATACTCCGAGTATCGACCTAAAAGACATCGGGCGCTCCTAGGCTCCGTTTGACCAAAAAGTCAAACTTTTTAGCTCGACCGAGACTGAATGAATCTTCAAAGGGAACTGAATCCCCTTTCAACGGTCCGTCCCATGCGCGATTCCGACCTACCAAGCGGACGAATCACCCGTTTCCTCAAAACTCGATCAAGAGGCCACCAGATGCTCCCAGGATCCATTTGACCTAAGTTAACTCTTCATCTCGACCAAGACTGAATGAATATTCAAAGGGCACTGAAACCCCTTTCCAACGGTTCGCCCCATGTGCGATTCTGACTTACGGTATGGACAAACGATTGGTTTTACTCTAAGAGGTCACCAAATGCTTCAAAGGCCTGGTTGACCAAAGTTAACTACCCGAACAAGATCAAACTGTTTGGAATGTCAAAGTACATCTCCTAAACTTTCCAACGGTCTGCCCCGTGCGCGATTCGGACTTACCATGAGGACAAACAATCTGTTTGCGTTCGCCGATTCCCCGTCCAAAGGACCGACGAGTGCTTCTGAGCCATATTTGACCCAAAGTCAACTCTCGAACCCAGGAGAGATCCAAAGAACTTTCGAAGCTATCTGAACTATCTTTCCAACGGTCCACCCCATGCACGATTCAGTTCAACGGTTTGCACTCTACGACTGATTTTCTGAAAAGTCCTGAAAGAGACTGCCAAACGGCAGGTTCCAGACCCTACCTATCGGCAGGTGTCGATAGGCAGGACTAGGGCTATGCAGATCGATAGTTCACTGGGCCTATAAAAAGGAGGCCTTGACCTCATTGCAAAGGGGGCCCAGATCTGAAAGATATCACTCTCAACAAATCCAGAAAACCTCTCTCGAAGTCAGCGCGATTTCCATATCCAAATCCCTTTCCAACCTTCACTTTTCATCATCATTTTCATCAAACTTGCTGAATTCATTACCATTCATCATCATCCAAGTGAAAGGGCTTCTCTCCAACACTCAACATCAAGCTCAAGATCCTCAAGAAGGTCTAATTTTCTCAATGCTCTCCTTAAATTTTCATAAATTCGCATTAACTTGTTTTATTACTTAGCACTTTTATTCTCTCATCTCACATATCCTAATATACTTATTATTTAGTATTATTGCACATCTCTTATTTTCCTACAAATAAAAAACCCAAAAAAGGAAAGAAAAATAGGGTTTTCCCATAAATTCCAAACGGGAATTCTCATACTTTTCTTACACTTCTCTCACAACTAAAACACTTTTTGTACACACACACAAATAAGAGAATCCCCCAATTAGACTTATAGGATAAACCCCACCCCTCGTTTTTCATACGAATTGCGTGGACTTTGATGCCTCTATAGGCTACGTAGGCATCTTGGGGGAAAATCCGAGACTCGAGTCCTATTTTTACTTTTTCTCTCCTTTTCTATTTTTCTCTAAACTAAAATTATCTTATATTCTATACATTTGTTCTTAGTAGCGTATTATCCCATATGCGTTATCGTTCCATCATAACGATCAACGTAAGGATAATCGAGTAAATCCTATTTTCTGATTTTATGTTTTACATTCCTACGGATGACTCGCTTTACCTCTTCCATGGTACAAGTCGAGGATTCCTATCTCCATTATATATACACATGCACACATATCACTGGGAAAATAAAGGAAAATAGCAAAAACTCATGAGAGACCGTAAGGGCGGAATGTGTGCCTAACACCTTCCAATTTCGTAACTTAGCCTCCGAACCATTTTCGAATCATTTTGGTCTTGTATGCATCAGTATGTCTTTGGACGCTAGTCCGAAATCTCGACGCGCTACGGCTCTTTTCATCTCCCTTCTATTCTAAAAAAATATCTTCATTTCCTTCTACCCAGAACTACGTGAGCCTGATCCGCTGTAAAACCATTTTTAAACAATTTAAGAATCTTCAAAACCCCAGAGGTACGTAGGCAGCTTGTTCACTTTACATGAGCACGACCCTTTCTTTTTCACAAAATACTATTCTTTTCTTATCTCCGAGAACAACAGTCCATTCTAACATATACTTGAACAAAAGGATTATGTATGCATTAGCGATCGGTATAGATAATTCAAAAAAGTTCAAAACTAATCAAAAGGCACAACTGGATGATAAAGAACTTGCTTATTTCACTAATAAGAAATTTCGGTACCGATTACATTAGAAAAGGAACGGATAACTCCCTTCCCCCTTACCTTCCTAAAAAAAGCCAAAATAAAATCCCCACATTTATTCCCCATTACAAAATAAACTCTCTAAGAGTCCTATCCACAGTTACCAGAGGAGCCCTCTCCGTCATCATCATCTGCATCCTGGGGTCCCCAATATTCCCCTGCCTGAACAGAGTGCCGCAGGCACTCCATGGACCGATAAGCCCGAACCTGCTTCGAAAAAACCACAACACCTCCCTCCATGGTATCAGATAAGATAAGCCACCTTTGTCCAGTCTCCACAACCAACATCTTACTGACCACTCTCCTCCACAACCACTTCAAATAATCCTCGGGGATGTGCCAAACTCTCCCAACAAACTGAGAGGGACGGGTCGACGGACACCGATTCTCCCACAAAGAGCCAAGCCGCATGCGAATACGCTCAGTCAAATCTTCTACCAGAAATAGGTCTAGTGTCCGAGGTGGCATGACCTATTCCCAGCCAAACTGACGCAGACATCGCCAAGGGAAATAGAAAGAGGTCAATCTGAGACAAACTGGCTGGACGTATGGGTATTCTCCTAGCTCCAGAATAGGCTACAACTATCCCCACCAAGGCACTGACCAACACAGATATAGAGTCCCATGCTCCATAAACCATTTCTCCCTGCTCTCGATGTCCACGCCAATGCTAATGAAATAGCACGAAAAGAAGTTGGGTACATCCGACAAAGGATACTCTGTAGGAGTCACTAGGCGGAGTCTCTCAGACAACCACATGAACATCATCATGGGGCTACCCCTGAGGAAGTCATAACAATCTTCTCGCCAGGCATCCAGGCCATTCAAATTCTCCGCCAGTATCACCGTCGCAGGATTGCGACGGTATGACATCTAAGAAATAACAGCTGTAAGTTATGGGTCCACCAACAGTTCCCCAGTCACCAGCATCAATTTTAATACTAAGCCTAGAACAACAGCTTCGGCGTATCCAACATCGCTGGCCTCCTGCAAGTACACGGACTGTAACACCACCGAAAGGGAGATCATTCCCCCAACAACCAGTAGTCTAGCTGCCGATGGTGAAATAAAAAGAAGCCCAACCAACAAATCCCTGGGAGAATGGGAAAACTTAGGCAGAGCCGCGATAACACTGGGATTTATCCCCAACATAGTAGAAAATTCCTCGTAGGTAGGACAAACTTCATCCAACCCAAAGCAGAATACATGGTCTTGGGGGTACCAAAATTGCACCGCCGCCATCAGTATGTTCCACTAAATGGGATCGTTGTGCCACAAAGAAACCCGACGCATACTGAAAGCATCGTAGTCGACATTATAACAGCACATTGCTTCCAAGGCTTCGAGGTAGTTGGAAAATTCAATGCTATCAGGGAGAGCCATCTTGCAAGACTAAGAAATAGTAGGCAAGTAAGTAATAAAGTTAAGGTGTGATGAAAACAGTCCACCTTTACCCCTTTTTATACTTGAAAACCCTCACAAAAAAACACGACCCCTACAAAAATCAGAGGAACTCCTACCCCACAAAGTACAAAAGGCTGACGAGGGAACTAATCAAAGCTTTGAATTGATGGGATTGGACTTGACTACTGATAGGCAAGACAAGGGTCTTACCGATTGACAACCCCCTATTTTTAGAAAATTTTCTTTTTCCTCTTTTGTCAAAATCAGAAGCTGAATAAAAATAAATTGATATTCTCAAACAGAATTTCAAAAATCCTCTTCCACCCCTATATAATTTCTCATTTTTAAACACCTTCCTCCAAAATCCCAAAAATATCTCTTTTACGCTCTCAGCAACAAAGTAAAAGCGCATGTGCATGCATTCACCATTAACAAAAGATAATAAAAAACCCCATTACATTGCATGTATATATTCTTCTATGTTACATCAAATTTTGTCGGAAATAAAAGAAAAGAAAAAAACAACGGGACTCATCCCGAACCCACATTCTCTCTCTCTCTCTCTCTCTCTCTCTCTCTCTCTCTCTCTCACACACACACACACACACACACACACACACACACACACACTTAACCTTCACCCCTCTCTTTAAGAGCTTCCACCCTTGCGACGCACTCTCTTTCCCCTACAGCGAGATGATGCACCACCATTACCCGAGCCAGAGTCATCCTCGAACGAAGAAAACGACACTAAGAAAAAAGGAATTGGGACCGCATCCCCAATATGGGCAGTCTCCAAAGATATAGAGTCCCTAATATCCCTCAGTAAGTGGTTGGCACCCGGACTTGCGGTAAGAAAAAGGTAAAATCAGTATCAAAGAAAAAAGGATTAAAACAGAAAAGAAACCAAAAAGAGGAAAAGCACAAAAATGTATACCTCAGCATGAAGAACCTCTTCTGTCAAACCCAGCTCCTCCGGATCCATCGCATGAGGACGATGCAACATGGGGACCATCCCTCCATCAGCCCACTGAATGTTGTACGAAGGGGTATGCAACCGCACGAAGAGAACCTCTGAAGTCATTGCCCCCGCAGACGCCGACGGACCACCGCCACTGTGGGAAGACCCCACCTCCCGACTCCAACTCTCATGAGGGAAAGTCAAGGCATCATATATACTGGGCGCCATCATCCAGCTCGTCACAAAGTCCATATAGTCATACGTCATAGCTATATCAGTGTACAATAGGTAGGACTTTTCGATCATCGCCGCAATCCTCGCATCCTCCGGCAGCAGCCACTCCCGCCTCATAGACATAGGAGGCTGCGCAGGTGGCACCACCACCTCCTCCTCGGTGATCTGCCGAACCACCCTCTCCCAAAGATACTAAGAATGGTCAAACTCATGTGCCAGCAAATGCCTCGTCTGCGCGTTCGCCCCAGTCGCCCCCATATCCTGAATGGCTATCCCCTAAGGGTAAATGGTCACCTAAAAATCCCCAGTAGGCATAAGTTAATACATAATCAAAACATGCAAAAACCAAGATTGAAGAAGAAAGAGCCTTACCTAACCACTAGTCAGCCCATTCAAGACCTGACGCACCGCCTCCAGAGAAAGATATCCCTTTAACTGCCGATTGGCCTTCCGCCATCGATATAATCGGCAGAAGTACCCAACAGTCTCGTCCTTCAGGGCAACCAACTGGGTATTGCACCCAATAACCTCATAGAACCACGTCTGCCAAAGATAAGAATTCACAACCAAAAAGAGACGCATAAGGAAAATGCGAATGCATGAAAGGAAAGTGCACAAACTAAAAAATACCTCAAGAAGATACGTGGATCCAGTAAAAGTTTACCGGCAGCACTAACTAAATGCATCCAAAGAAAAATAGAGGGTCACCAAAGTTAGGCTCCCCCAATCATAGAGAGGGATGTTCGAAAACATCCTCAAGTATGGCAAGAACCACAAATGGACGACATCGCCGCTCTACGCCACCATGAAACCTCCCAGCACCAACAATATGAAATATTGGTCCATCTGTCTCACCTGCAGCCCGTCCTCCACATCAACCACCCTACTCTGTAAAACATCCTTCAGTAGGGACAACCGAATGGAATCCCTAGACACTATCCTCCCTACATCGCTGAGTGCCGCCCGCACTGCCTCTGGCCTCACCCGCAAATAGCGATCCACCTCTATCAGCTCTCTATCACAATCTAGCCCCTGTAGCTGTTGCACATCTATGGGAGTCATGGTCATATCCTTAAAGACGAAATAGAAAGAATGGGTAGTATCCCACCATCTTTCCCCCAGAGTGCATAAAACAGCTGTCGAATGAGGCGTCTCATCCAGCGCAGACGCCAACCTCCCAAAACTCGCTGATGATACCACCCAACGCACCACGGGTGGAAGATGCTCCCAGACATCCTTAATCCCCACCGTCCCACGATCACGTATGTTCTTCAAAGATATATCAGGCTGTCAAAAGAAAAAAACTTGTCAAAAATTCCAGAATGAAGGAAAAATTACCAAGAAAAAAGAGAAGAATGCCAAAAGTAAGGTTACTTACATAATTGTCGGGGCTCACCACCCTCGAAGAGTGATGGTGTGATGGCACCCGTAGCAAGGTCCGCTCATCCACAACTAGCTCGAATACGTCAAAGGAATTCTCGCTACCCAAAGCAAGAGGCGTCTTGGCCCTCCACTCCATGTTCGCCCAGTCATCAATAATCAACCATTCCAAATGCGCTGTAGTGCTCACAAAGGCGGCCATTTCTTAGAGATTGGGATGCTAGAACAATTTGCAGAGGAAAATCACAGAAAGAGAGAAAGCAAGAAGCTGTGAAAAATGAGGGGAATTCGCCCCTTTATATAGGATGCCAAGGGTCATGCCAATCGGCATTGACCCCTCAACCACCGATCAACACTGCCTCTTTACCTTCCCGAGGTAATCCAAAAGTGTGTACCACTGCCGAAAGGCACCCTCTGTACCATGCCTACCGGCACCCCCTTAAAATTTCGTACAAAAATACCAGAAATCCTGAAAAATCTTCAAAAAATTCCTAAAAATCCCCGGAAAGATTTAGAACATTTTCGCCAAGAAAATTTTGCATCCCCTCAAGAAGAACCCTTATTTCCCCATCGGAGCTCTAAAAATCCAAGTGAATTCCCTCCGGGCAACGTCCCCAGAGGATCGCCTCCTATACCCCAAAGGTCTCAAACCTCCTCGAGCAATACTTCCAATACCTAGAAAACCTAATCACTCCACCAACGGAGTTTTTAGCGTCAAATTTGCCTTCCCTCCATAGAATCTCCAAAATCATAAGGATTTCCACAGCCATCAGCTCCCCAGCTCAAAACAACATCACAAGGTAATTTCCCCCAGCGGAATTCCAAAGAATCATTCTCCCCAGGCAATATCTCTAAAGGACGCTCTAAATTTTCCCCATCTCATTGACTATTCCCCAGCGGAACCCAAAATCCAATCCTTATCCCCAGCAGAGTCCCTAAGTTTCCCAAAGGAAATGTACACCCCTCTTAGGTTAGAATTGACCTCGGTTTTGGATCGTCACCTTAGTTAGGTCAAGATTGACCTCGATCCTCGGTCGTCACCTCTCTTAGGTCAGAATTGACCTCGGTCTTTAATCATCACCTTAGTTAGGCCATAATTGACCTCGATCCTCGATCGTCACCTATCTTAGGTCAAAATTGACCTCGGTCTTAGATTGTCACCTTAGTTAGGTCAGAATAGACCTCGGTCCTCGGTCGTCACCTCTTTTAGGTCAGAATTGGCCTCGATCTTGGATCGTCACCTCAATTAGGTCAAAATTCACCTCGATCCTCGACCGTCACCTCTCTTAGGTCAGAATTAATCTCAATCTTGGATCGTCACCTTAGTTAGGTCATAATTGACCTCGGTCCTCGGTTGTCACCTCTCTTAGGTCAGAATTGACCTCGGTCTTCGATCGTCACCTTAGTTTGGTCAAAATCGACCTCAGTTCTCGATCGTCACCTCTCTTAGGTCAAAATTGACCTTGGTCTTAGATCGTCACCTCATCTTCAATCCCTCAGAATTGGTTTTGACCTGCAGAATTGCAGAATCGATCAACCTCATCTTTAAGCCCGCAGAATTGGCTTTGACCCGCAGAATTGGTCATGTCACCTAAAGCCCATAGAATTGGCTTCGACCCACAAAATTGGTCACCTCATCTTTAAGCCCACAAAATTGGCTTCGACTCGCAGAATTGATCATCTCTACTTAAGCCCTCAAAATTGGCTTTGACCCGCAGAATCAGTCACCTCACCTCATGCCCTCGAAATTGGCTTTGACTCGCAGAATCGATCACCTCATCTTTTAGCCCTCAGAATTGGCCTCGACCTCATCTTCAAGCCCACATAATTAGCTTCGATCCACAAAATGGGTCACCTCATCTTCAAGTCCTCAGAATTGGCTTTGACCCACAGAATCGGTCACCCTTATCTTCAAGCCCTCAGAATTATCTTCGACTCGCAGAATTGGTCATCTCTACTTAAGCCCACAAAATTGGCTTCAACCCGCAAAATTGGTCACCTTATCTTCAAGCCCTCAGAATTGGCTTTGACCCGTAGAATCGATCACCTCAACTCAAGCCCTCAGAATTGGCTTTGACCCACAGAATTGGTCATCTCTACTTAAGCCCACAGAATTGGTTTTGACTCGCAGAATCAGTCATCTCATCTTTAAGCTTGCAGAATTGGCTTTGACTCGCATAATTGGTCATCTCACCTAAAGCCCATAGAATTGGCTTCGACTTGCCAAATTGGTTATCTCTACTTAATCCCACAGAATTGTCTTCGACCCACAGAATTGGTCATCTCTACTTAAGCCTGTAAAATTGGATTCGACCCATAGAATCAGTCACCCTCATCTTCAAGCCCTCAGAATTGGCTTCGACCCACAGAATCGGTCACCTCATCTTCAAGCCCTCAGAGTTGGATTCGACCTGCAGAATTGGTCATCCCCAGCATGCTCCTTAGGTCCTTAGAATTGACCTCGACCCTCTGAATGGGTCCTCCTAGTTCCTTAGGTCCTCAAAATTGGCTTCGACCCGCAAAATTGGTCACCTTATCTTCAAGCCCTCAGAATTGGCTTTGACCCATAGAATCGATCACCTCAACTCAAGCCCTCAGAATTGGCTTTGACCCACAGAATTGGTCATCTCTACTTAAGCCCAAAGAATTGGTTTTGACCCACAGAATCAGTCATCTCATCTTTAAGCTTGCAGAATTGGCTTTGACTCGCAGAATTGGTCATCTCACCTAAAGCCCATAGAATTGGCTTCGACTCGCAGAATTGGTCATCTCTAATTAATCCCACAGAATTGTCTTCGACCCGCAGAATTGGTCATCTCTACTTAAGCCTGTAAAATTGGATTCGACCCATAGAATCAGTCACCCTCATCTTCAAGCCCTCAGAATTGGCTTCGACCCACAGAATCGGTCACCTCATCTTCAAGCCCTCAGAGTTGGCTTCGACCTGCAGAATTGGTCATCCCCGGCATGCTCCTTAAGTCCTTAGAATTGACCTCGACCCTCTGAATGGGTCCTCCTAGTTCCTTAGGTCCTCAAAATTGATCTCGACCCTTTCAATTGGTCATCCTTGTTCATTAGGTCCTCAGAATTAGGCTCGACCCTTTGAACTGGTCATCCTTGCTCCTTAGGTCCTCAGAATGAGCCTCGACCCTCTAAATTGGTCATCCTCTTTCAAAAGGCATCATGTGGTATCTATTCGATGGCTATCATTTATTCAAAACTCACCTATCGAGGGGATTTGTAGACACCCCATTCTATTACCCCTTAAAACCTAGGTCATACCTCGAGTATCGACCAAGAAGCCATCGGGTGCTCCCAGGCTCCGTTTGACAAAAAAGTCAAACTCTTAAGCTCGATCGAGACTGAATGAATCTTCAAAGGGGACTGAATCCCCTTTCCAACGGTCCATCCCATGCATGATTCTGACTTACCATGTAGCGAATGACCCATTTTCCCCGAAACTCGATCAAGAGGCCACTGGACGCTCCTGGGCTCCATTTGACCTAAGTCAACTCTTTAGCTCGATCAAGACTAAATGAATCTTCAAAGGGCATTAAAACCCCTTTCCAACGGTCCACCCTATATGCAATTCTGACTTACAGTACTAACGAACGATTCGTTTTACTCTGAGAGGTCACCAAATGCTTCCAGGGCCCGGTTAACCATAGTCAACTACCCAAACTGGATCAAACTCTTTGAAATGTCAAAAAACATCTCATAACCTTTCCAACAGTCTATCCCGTGTGCGATTCAGACTTACCATGCGGACGAACGATCCGTTTGCGTCTGATGATTCCCCGTCCAAAGAACTGATGAGCCCTTCCGAGCCACATTTGACCCAAAGTAACTCCCAACCCCAGGAGAGGTCCAAGGACATTCTAAGCTATCTGAATTACCTTTGTAACGGTCCACCCCATGCATAATTTGGATCAATGGTTTGCACTCTGCGATCAATTTTCTGAAAAAGCCAGAAAGAGACTACCAAACAACAGGTTCCAGACCCTACCTATCCGGAGGTGACGATAGGCCGGACTAGGGCTATGCCGATCGGCAGTTCCCTGGGCCTATAAAAAGGAGGCCTTGACCTCATTACAAAGGGGGACCAGATCTGAAAGATATCATTCTCAACAAATCCAGAAAACCTCTCTCGAAGTCAGCGCGATTTCCACATCCAAATCCCCTTCCAACCTTCATTTTTCATCATCCTTTTCATCAAACTTGGTGAATTCGTTACCCTCCATCATCATCCAAGTGCAAGGGCTTCTCTCCAACACTCAAGATCAAGCTCAAGATCCTCAAGAAGGTTCAATTTTCTCAATGCTCTCCTTAAATTTTCATAAATTCTCATTAACTTGTTTTATTAGTTAGCACTTTTATTCTCTAATCTCACATATCCTAATATACTTTTATTTAGTATTATTGCACATCTCTTATTTTCATACAAATAAAAAACCCAAAAAAAAGAAAAAGAGGGTTTGCTCATAAATTCCAAACGAGAATTCTCATACTTTTCTTACACTTCTCTCACAACTAAAACACTTTTTCTACACACACAAAAATAAGAGAATCCCACGATTGGACTTATAGGATATACCCCACCCCTCGTTTTGCATACAAACTACGTGGACTTTGATGCCGCTATAGGCTACGTAGGCATCTCGGAGTAAAATTCGAGACTCGAGTTCTATTTTTACTTTTTCTCTCCTTTTTTATTTTTCTCTAAACTATATTCTATATATTTGTTCTAAGTAGCGTATTATCCCATATGCATTATCATTCCATCGTAATGATCAACGTAAGAATAATCGCGTAAATCCTATTTTCTAATATTATTTTTTACATTCCTACGGATGACTCACTTTACCTCTTCCATGGTACAAGTCGAGGATTTTCTATCTCCATTATATATACACATGCACACATATCATGGGGAAAATAAAGGAAAATAGCAAAAACCCATGAGAGACCGTAAGGGCGGAATGGGTGCCTAACACCTTCCCATTTCATAACTTAGCCTTCGAACCCTTTTCGAATCATTTTGGTTTCGTATGCATTAGTATGTCTTTGGATGCTGTCCTTCGGGATGGATCACTTTATTTTATCTGTTTTGAGTAAAATAAATTGGCGACTCCATCTCTCTACATTTTTCAACTCATCAATGACTCTGGCAGAAGCGCTTCCGAGAGGGACGCGCGGGACCTAGGATCCTCACTCCGCCCGCCCACCGCGAGGATTGGGGATGGCCATAGACTCTTGGATGAATGTAATCTTACTCAAATAAGGTGTATCTTTTCTGTGGCTACAATGATGATCTCGGGGCTGAGTGTGTGATTTTTTCTTGATTCATTCCAGCATAAGGGCGAACGATAGGGTCGTCCATAAAGGGCTTCATAGGCAGTGGTTTGAATGTTGGTATGATAACTATTATTATAGAAGAATTTCATCAAGGCAATATGATTATTCCATAAATCGATTAAGTTTAATGTTTGGCCTCGTAACATATCTTCGAGAGTTTGAATTATGCATTTGGATTGTCTGTCGATTTGTGGATGAAAAACAGTGCTTAGGTAGAGTTTGGTTCCTAAGCAGGTTTTTAAAGATTGGTAAAATTGTTCGATAAATCTGGGGTCTCTATCAAATGCAATAGAATTAGTTACTCCATGAACTTTAACATTTCCTTGATTTAGATTTCACTTAGTCGTTTGAAGGAATAGGTGGATCAGATTAGTAAAAAATGGGCAAATTTTGTAAGACGATCGATGATAACCCATATCGTATTGTATCCGTGAGAAGTTCGAGGCAATCCCCTGAGAAAGTCCATGGTTATATGATTCCATTTCCATTTGGAGATAGATAATGGTTGGAGTAAACCACTGGGGTGTTGATGTTCAATCTTCACTTTTTGGCAAGTTAGACTTTCTTTAGAAGTGTACAATATCTTTCTTTATACCGGGCCACCACTAATGTTCCTTGAGGGTTTGATACATCTTGGTGCTTCTAGGGTGAATCATGAATTTAGAATGGTGCGCTTCCTATAGGATTTCTTCTCGCAGTGAGATGATGAAAGGAACACATACTCGATTTTTAAATTTTAATTTGCACTCGGGGTCCAAAGTCCAATCTTTTTTTCGGAGGTTATTTTGAGGTTTTTACTGCTTTGAACGCAAAAATTCATCTTGGTCTTGAAGATCAATGATTCTTTTATGTAAAATGGGGCGAGTGACAATGTTTTATAAAACAACTTGGGTCTTGGAGGAGTCTTATTGTAGATTGTAATCTCCAATGGATTATAAGAATACAAACATACTATGGAGGCTTCCTTGGGCTTTGAGGCTTAAGGCATCAGCGACTAGAGTACATTTTTGGGGATGGTAAAGTAAGTTAAACTTATAATCCTCCAAAAATCTATCCATCATCTTTGTCTAAGGTTGAGATCCTTTTGCATGAAGATGTACTTAAGACTCTTATGATCAGAAATTACTTGAAATCCTTCTCCATTATAACATCTCCAAATTTTCAGAGCAAAGACTATTGTGGGTAATTCCAAGTCATGTACTTGATAGTTATGATCATTAATTTTCAGTTATCGTGATCCGTACTCGATCACTTTCCCTTGTTACATCAGTACACAACTGAGTCCTTATAATGAAGCGTCGATGTGAACATCATAGATGCTATTACTAGAAAGAATGGTTTGGATAGGAGAAGTGGTTAATTTTTCCTTCAAGGTACAAAGGACTTGTTCGCATTCGGAGGTCCATATAAATTGAACATCATTTTGGGTCAACATCATTAATGGTAGGGAAAATATGAAAAACCTTCCACAAAGCGTCAATAATATTCGACAAGTCCTAACAAGCTATGTAGTTGTGATGGTGGTAGGCTAAGGCCATTCACGTACCGCGGTTGTTTTGGATGGGTTTACTTGGATACCTACTTCAGTGACTACATGTCCAAGTAACTTTACTTCCTTCATAAGGAAATTGCATTTACTCTGTTTTGCATAAAGATGATGTTTATGAAGGGTTTTTAACATTATACATATGTTCTCTTCGTGTTCTGTCCAAGTCTTGGAATAAATTAATATGTAATCTATAAATAAGATCATATCTGATCTAGAAAAGGGCGAAATATTCTGTGTATTAGCTCCATGAAAGCGGCGGGGGCATTGGTTAATCCAAAACACATGACTAAAAATTCAAAATGGTTGTATCTTGTCCAGAAAGTGATTATGGGTATATCTTCTCCCTTAACACGAAGTTGGTGGTATCCAAATCTTAAATCAATTTTTTGAAAACATCTTTGACACTCACAACTAGTTTAACAAATCACCTATTCTTGGCAATAGATATTTGTTCTTGATGGTCACTTGGTTTAATTTTCGTTAATCGATACATAACCAAAAAGATTCATCTTTCTTTTGTATGAATAAAATTGGAGCACCCCAAGGGGATGTATTGGAGCGTATAAATCCTTTACTAAGTAGGTCATCCAATTGTGTTCGAAATTCTGCGGAGCCATATGGTAAGGCGATATTGATGTAGGAGAGGTGTTTGGCAACAGATTGATGAAAATTTTAATATCTCAAGGTGGGGGTATTTCGAGTAAATCTTCGGGAAACACATATTTGTAACTGGTTAAGATCTTGGAAAGGGAGGAGGTTTCTCTTTCACTTATTCAAAAAAGTAGAGGTTGGTGGGGATTTCGTCCTTAGAAATGAAGTTTGACAGGGTGGTTTGAATGTCACCGTCTTTGCATGACAGTCAATGTGAGCAAAGTTTGGGGACAATACATCCATTCCTATTATTAAATAGATCTCCATGAAATCGAGGACTATAAAATCTATGGTCAATGTCTTGGTTCCAAAATGTAAAGGGTAATGTTTACAAATCCTATCGGTAATGGCCATCTTTTTGGTTGGTATTTATATAGTAAAAGGGTAAGCTAATGTATTGGAGGATAATTATAGAGAAGTCATATATGAATGACTAATTAAAGAATGGCTACATCCAGAATCAAGTAATATATGTGCTTAAATATTATAAAAATGAATATTACCTTCGAGCACACCATGGCAATTTGGATTTTTTCCTGGGAAAAAGCAGAAATTCCAACCTTGGTTCTTATTGAAGGGTTCTTGATTTCTTTCATGAGGATTATGTTGTGATAAATGGTTAGAGTTATTGGTTGGATTCTTGACAGGAGATTTGATAAATTTAGGGGAAATAGAAGGAGGAGACATGTGTCGAATAGGGCATTGGGAGTCTAAGATGTCCCACTTGGATGCATTCATGACAATGCATTAGAGGTCTACTGTGATTATGTTGAATCTGACTGAACATTCAGCCATCCTTGGGCTTGTTGTAAGGATGATCTCATTGATTTGGTTGGTTCCTAATAACATAGGGATTTTGAGAAGAAGTAGAGGTTAGGGTTATGTTGGTGGCAGGTTGTTTTTTATAAGGGCGGTTATTTCAATCATTCGATTAAACTCTCAATGTTATAAAGGAATGATAAAGGATTTGATGTTCTATTGTAAACCTCGCTCAAAAGTCTTACACTTTTTGGGTTCAGCGTCCACGTACTCTTGATCATAACCGGATAACTTAGTGAACTTAGCCTCATACTGGTCTACAGTAATCTTCTGTTGTTATAGGCTTAGGAAATCTATGGTCATTTGATCTCTTACGGATTTGAAAAAGTACTTGTTTAAGAAGATTTCTTCGAACTAATCCTAGCTTACTTCATTCAAGTTTTGAGAACATAGAATAGATTACCACCAGAAATTTATGTGACACCCCGCCTAATTAAATACCGGGCGATCACTCCTTTATTAAATTAAAATCAAGGTGAACAGTTGGTTCATTCTCAGCATCACTGTCATTAATAAAAATCTTTTCCAATTAAACACCTTAAATAATTAAGCTAAGTGTCAAAACCAATTTTAAACATTATTTCCATTCTATTAAATCAAATTATAAAACCTTTAACCATTTACATTTTTAAGAGTCACACATTAAGAATAAAAATAGAATTGAACATACACGAATTTAATCATCAATAATAAATCCCAACATTTACAACACTAAAGGAAAATATCCTGACAGAAATAAATCCCGAAATAAAGGTACTGAAAGTAAAAATTACAATCTCTGAAAATACCAACTAAATAATAGAAAGAGGGCGACACATGCCCCTGATGGATAAAACTGAACTAGGAGTAGAATCAAATGGGTGAAGTCGTCTAAACAATAGGCCTGGAACTCCCACCTAAGCTGCAACTCGTTCCTGCCAAAGGAACCTATGCAAGCGGCCCCGTGGCTGGGCACCTGTAATATATACAAGAGAGAAAGAGAAATGGAAACGGGTCAGAGCCCGATAGTGTATATGATTTAAAAATTCGTTTAGCAAGTATTTAAATTGATTACAGGCTAATGCAACAACATATTAGTTCGACACTCTCTTGAGAAATTCTCACCTCTCTTCTAATGTGCACACCTATCGCACTAACCTTCCCAATGGTCTATCTCGTCATATACCACACTATCTTTCCCCAATGATTTAACTTATCTTAGGTTATTCGCAGGATTTACAACTGAACAACACAAGTATTTAAAACGTAAGATTTCAATTTGTAACCAAGGTTATCCTTTTAACTTTATTAATCAATAAAGTTTTGAAGTGTCATATTATACTTTCTCAAAACAATTATTTATAATTTGAGTCATCAACCATGTCCTACATATCAAATCACAGTAGGCAGTTCCAGATTTCAGAATTTCATATATATATTAACTACTCGTATAATATATATATCATAACAGCACCCCACATAAAAAATATGGTGCGGGCATACTCTACTATCCAATCCCCGTATAACTCGTATTAAGGGGAATACAAATTCGGAATCACCCTCGAATTGTATTAACACATACACAACAATATTGAGGCGAAGCATAGATTCCAAGTCTCTAAGAGGATGGCACATACCCGCGTCTCTTAGGACCGTCTGAACTATCAAATTGATAGCCTGTACCAAGGATATCTATCTCATAGGGTACGAGTCAATATCCCCCATAAGGCACACAGGATAAGATTCGTCCCAGCGCGGTAACCTCAGGGATAGCAAGTAGTGTGGGCATGTTTTTCACACATAGATAGCATATGCATACACAATCATATAACTATACTAATATTACCATATCAATATTGGGTATATTCTCAAATTCCATAATTACGACATTATTTCTCATATCTCATTATTTGTTATCACATGTAACAGTTCGTTTCTAACCTTGATTCGGTATTATTCCAACTTACCACATTACTCTCATGGTTTTATCCTCCCACCTATAAAAATTCAGTAGGTATTCATCTATTCTCTTTCATAACTATTTTACGTAATCTTCTCACTTTAAATACGTAGTTTTATTGTTTCTTATATATGAAATCTCCCAAGGATACAACTCTCGTCTAACCTTAAAGGTCCCAAAACTTATTCATATACCCTACTGGTCCTCTTTATCTCACAAAACATATTTATAAGGGTGTCCATGAATTATTCATCATTAAAATGAATTTCAACTAATTAATAAGGGAAAACATGAGTCTGCCAGGAGGGGTCGATTGATCGAGGTCTGGGGTTCGATCGATCGAAGCTCTGGGCTCGATCGATCGATCAAGCAGGTCTGCGAAATCTGCAAATTTGCAGTTACGGGTTTCATCTTCTAACCTTCACCAAATCCATATTTTTCAATCCCAATCATCCCAAAATTTATACTACTAACATTATATCATCATACCATATATTTCCAACGTAAAGCATGTAGATTTCTATCACTAAACATGGATTAACAGCCCAAAAATTTATATAATTATCAAGAACCCTAGAAATCTCTTAAACATGGTTCTAACAAGAATTTTCCAGAATTTCCTTCTTGTAAACATCATAATTTCGTGGTTTACTCCTCTACATGATAAAGGGTTTCCAGAATTTTCATTTAAACCATAACTACATGAAATTTCCTATCTCAAATTGGGTTTTTCTTCCCTATAATTCATTCTTAATCATTCCTAAACTAATATGAAAGATGCATCAACTAAATAAGCAAGATAAACACTTGCCTGGGATTTTTGACGTTCTGGTTAGGTGCCGAATTTGGTGTGGTTACGTTCCCCGTCTCGCGATCTACGCGTTGGCGGTGGCGGCAATGCAAACGGATGGGTTTTGAGCCTTGGATTGCCTTGAGAGCTCTCTCCTCTCTTCTCCAATGGCCATTCTAGAGTTTTGAGTTTTCTAACCCTAGATGATAACCTAGACATCTGATATAACCCCTTTAATTTTCGTTGGTTTAATTACCCAAAAATGTGAAATGTCCAAAATGCCCTCCCGGGGTACTAATTAGGCCTAAAAATGCCCCGCGACCCAAACTAAACCCCCGGGTACACTTTTTTGACTATCTCGACCCTTCCGAATGCGTTGGTGCACTCAAAATGACCATACGAACAACCTATAAAATATTCACTTTTATTAATCAACATTTAGTCCCGATACGACACAGGCGCGTCCCGACTTAAATTTCCATAATTGTCATTTTATTCACACGTGACAATATTATAAAAATAATTCTCATATATTACTATACTCATCCAGTAACATTCAACAAATAACATATATTACTATACTCATCCAGTAACATTCAACAAATAACAAATTTCCAATAATTACTAACTCTCGTAACGCTAGTAAATATTTAAAACAACATTCCGGATTAAAATTAAATTAATTTATCTCAATTATATTTAATAAATCCCATAATTTAAAAGCTATAAAAATATGGGGTATTACAATTTCCTTCTCATTTGAATAGATATGAAGCCAATCTTACCCTCAATCCAGGGTTTATCCCTACCCCGTTAAGTGGTTTAAGTGTTTTATGGATCTATCTTTTTACTGCAATTGCACTGGGCTTCCCAAAGAATGTTGGTGGCTTTATCCCAAAAGTTCCTTAAAGGGGTTCATTCTTTGATTTTCTTCTGATAGATCATTATTCACGAGGGGTGGAGGAATATTTTACTATCGTTGGGTTAGTATAGTTGATTCTTTTAAACAATTTAAAACTCCTTCATTGGTGGTAGTTAGATTAGGCGTTTATGGAATAAATCGATCCTTCTGAGTTCCACTTGTAGTTGCTTGAGTATCAACCATCCTATATAAAATAAACAAACTATTAGTTTAAACTACTGTAGTCATTCAGGAATATAGGTTTCATCTACTTGCACCGCACACCTATAGATTTTTATCTCTTTATGTCCATATTACAATTATAATTTAAGCCATTTGGGGAACTATGTGGTCAATCTCGGGATCTGGGTCATCATCAGATGGACCTAAATCATCAGGAGATGAACTGGTATTTGTGGGGTTAAATATAGTAGTAGCAGGAGAAAGAGAACCATAGTCGATCGATGAATTAGGGGGAGTAATCATAACTTCATTAGGTGGTAATACATACCATGCCAGATGGATTACTTATTGAAGAGTGTCAGGATCTTCAAAAAATCTCTTGTCTAGTTGGGTTGCTTAAGCCTCTCCCATAAGGTGACCAATAAGCAGATTGTGTTTGATCTCAAGAGAATCAATTGCCCAATCACGATCAATGCTCCTTATGTATTGATAAAGATTTGCGTATCGGACTTCTTTAAATGCTCTCTCAAACCTTTCATGAGTCGAATCAGGAATATCTAGGTAGATATCATCCCAAATATTCATTACTGCAAAATAATATGAGTAACAAAATTCGATAAAGGAAATATTTATAGGGATAATCGTATAAGTTGTAAGCGAAAGACTCTTGTATATGGTCCGGCATAGGCATAAAACCCGGTGACTCTCTGATATCGGATCTGCGAATTCAATGTTTCTAGTGGTAAGTAAAGAGTAAAATAAATATAACAAATACATTAATGGTTGCGAAAATTAAAAGATTTTTATTAGGGAGATGCCTAACATCTTATTACATAACTGAGTCTGAAATAAAAAGAAATACATAATTTATTTGTACATGCCACATACAACGTAAAACTGTTAGAAAACATTTTGGAATCATAAGAGATGATAAGTTGTGGTGTAGATATTCCAATGGGGACTACCATCTTTGTCTGCTACTACCCATACGTATGTAATGAATAAGATTTTTTGACGTAAAATAGAATAAAATTTCAGACGCGCGAGAGGTATCTCATCTTCTTTAGGTTTGCATCCATTTGGAAGGAAAATAATTAGGCTCACAAGCCAAGTAGATAATTTTTATTTCTATACGTGCTGCGAGAGAAAATGTAATGTTATAGAGTAATTGGCCTAAATATTGATTGCATAAAAATCTAGAGGCAACTGAAATATATAAAATTGTCAGGGGTATATTGGCATTTTTTTTAAAAGGACAAGGTCCTGAGATTTATTAAAAATAAGGTAGACAATCCCTACCAAGGTGGCTTTTACAAGCTAGAGAGAAAGCTAAGCATAAAGACCTGAAAGCTTTCTAGAAGATCTAATGGAAGGAAATCTAAGATAATCCAGCTTTAGGGCACCTCTAGCATTATCGATTATAGGGGTTTCAATTGCATAGACATACCACTACAACATCGTCAAAAGCATAATATATACTTGGACAGGTAATCCCAAAAATATTGGGGAATAATAATCATAATAAAGGCTTGGCACAATTAGATAGAGTGTCACTCATACGTATGTAGAAAATAAAAACTAGGCACTCAACATCAGAGTCCTACAGGCCAATTAAATTTATCATGGTATACCGGGGTCTAATCCCTGAATCGCAAGGTATGCTACTAGGGGTTTCACTGAAAATGGTGATAAATTGCAGGGTAATATGAAAATATTGTAATAGCGTACGGGGCTATACCATAATTAAGGGTAAAGAAAAGAGTTCATTGGCTTTTACTGAAGTCATAAGTTGTAACGGTTTATGGGTTTTAGGTATAATTGAAATATCGAGAGAATCAATATATGGACTAAGCATGAATTGCACAAATGAGTTCATATTTGAAACACGAGTTCAACATTATCACAGAGTTATATAACAATCAGTAATTGTGAAAAAATAGGCTCAATTTGTTTAATACCTGAAATTAAAATCACCTACTTTGAATTTTTGAATTCTGAGTTTGTGCATGAAAGCCACTGGCGTTGACTGGATAGTCTACAATTATGAAGAGTTTAAGTACGTCATATAGTCCTAATAGAATGTTTATAGGATGTAGTAGGATACTAACTTGAAAGTATTTTCTGTGTAAAAATAACTTAGAGGGTAAAATGTATAATATTGAAAAGTTTGTAAAATAATATTTTTAGTTAGGTTTGGATTTAATGACATGAGACAAAATAGTTTTATTTGAACTAAGGAGTTCGTAAAAAAAGTTCGGGGATATTTTTAAATGCTTGGAAAATTGGTCAGGGGGTTGTGTGTAAATTCAAAACTTAATTTTAACCTTTAAACTTGGTTTTCTCGAGAAAATGCTTTCTTGGGATCCAAATAAGGTGATTTAATATACCATTTTGTTCAGAATAAAAAATAAAAGCTTTGCAAAAAAATCAAATCTTTCTGATTGGAGATGCTCCCTCATGCGCTCAATCAAATATTTCATGTGCCTGGTGTGAGTGTCACTCACGCGCGTGTAACCCTTTCATCTTCAACCTTCGACCATTTGACTCTGGGTTTTAAAACTTTGACCTTAAATTTGAGACGTTTTAGGAATCTATTTAAGTTAGTTTCTGAATGAAACTTTCTTAATTTTTGAAGAGGAATCCAACCATATTGGTTTCATGAATTATGGTGGGCAAAATTGAGCTATTGAGTTTTTGTATAAATGGCAAAATTTTGACAAACATAAGTGACTCAAAGCTATGATTCTTGTTCCGTTATTATGACGGTTTTGTTCTATGTTGAAAATATAACAATACAAGCTTGGTTTGAGGGATTTTAGTTGAATAAATCTCTTAAATTTATTTTTAAAAAAATCCAGGTCCGGAAACTTCAAGCTTATTAAAACTTGTTATTGACTCAATTAAACCTTGTACGTAGGTTCTTTGGAACCTAAGCTCAAATTGCCTCATTTTGAAACTGGTTCAAAGTCAAGGAAGCTAAATCCACCATTGAAGATCAATCATGAATTGTGTTTTCTAGGTTTTGAGCTATTTTAGTGCATACACACGTTAACTATAATATGTAAAAGCATAAATCCATTATATATACATGCAAAAACATAACCAAATTGA
The DNA here is from genome assembly GCA_949130495.1 of Sambucus nigra. Lineage (NCBI taxonomy): Eukaryota > Viridiplantae > Streptophyta > Magnoliopsida > Dipsacales > Adoxaceae > Sambucus > Sambucus nigra. Next base: position 155,984,891 of record OX422218.1, read on the forward strand.
AGAAACAAACATTTAGGCATAAAATAATAGAAATGCAAACACTCTTAAGCTTTTAAATTGGAAAATCTCTCAGTTAGAATGATTTTTACTGAGGTGAGGGAGGGTATTTATAGGATTCGTAGAGATGAGTTGATTGGTGGTTTTGGAGGTGGAGATGGGGCTGAAATGGCACAAGTTTCACCAAGACTTATGTGTATGTTAAATGGGTACCCCACATGGTAAAACCTATGCTGGTAGTCCAGCTGGTGCCATGTCATCAGAGGGAAAGGGTAATTAAGTTTAGGTTTTAGTTTAGGTCCTTAGATAAGTTTTGTATAGATTTTAGGGCCTATATGTCATTTTATGAAAGTTTAGGGCTTATGTGCAATGTATTCAAATTTAATGGATTGGTTATTGATATTCCTACAAAATATAACTCATTTGATTAAACTTAGAGTGAAAGTTGGGGTTCAATTGGTATAAGAGAGTGTAAGTTAACCTAATTTTTCCTTAAGGGGAATTTTGGTAATTTAGTAAAAGTCTAGGGTTTATTTGGAATTTTCCATCTATTAAAGGGACTAAAGGACTATTTAGGGTATATTTAGAGTGGGATTTTATAGAAAAACACACACACACACACACACACACATAGAGGAGGGGGAGAGAGTAGTGCGAATTTCGAATAACAAGAGAGAGGTTCATTAAAATTCATTTAGTAAGAGAGAGAGAAAGAGAGAGAGAGAGAGCGAGAGTTATATGTGCTGGTGAAATGAATAAAGCCCAAACTTCTCAAATTTATACCCAAAACTTGGTCGCGGTTTGGAATAGTGACCCCTACTGTGACTAATAAATCATTTAAAATTGGTCATAGTTCTAGATCGTGACCCATACTGTGACCAATTAAAGCTCAAAAAATGGTCACGACTGTGGACCCTGACCATCTTAACATGGACATTTTGAACAAGATTTCAGGTTCATGATTCCGAATCGTGATCATAATTCACTGGTATTGGTCACGGGTGGGTCATGGTTCTGGACCGTGACAATTATGGTGGCCTTTTTGCAGAAACTTTGGTGCCTAAAGAATTACCTCTCGATTATGGTTCTGGACCATGACCCCTTTATCCATGGCTCCTGATCGTGACCATTTCCTTATTGGTGCCTAGTCACGTGATTGGACATGGTACTTTCGAAAGGGTCATAGTTTTGGACCGTGACCACTTGGTCACGTCTCGAAACCATGACCAACCACTCGTGATAATTCTCGATATATAGCGCAGTGATGCAATTTGTTAGAACCAAACTGTGATGCACACTTCCATATTGTTAATGTTACTCTATGTATCTCAACCTCTTAATATAATCGATCCTCGCTAGTTGCCATTTTTTATGATCGTATTTTGATTTCCATATTGAAATGTCATAACCTTTCATAAACATCTTACTACCAAGCACCATGAGACGTTACCCGAATTCCAAGAAATCCCATTCAGTCGTTTAGTAGCAATACACGGTTCTGAGGCTAATAGTTAATAGGATACTTATCATCCTATATAAGGGCCTAGGAGGTAACATAATGACTAAAATCCCATCCATCCTTGCCGACAAAAAAACCTCCAAATATGTAAAATTTACTTCTCTAACGTCTTCGTGAAATGTGCGTGTAAATTGGAGTCCCTGCTCGCCTTATCAGGATGATCTCCAACGCCAAACTTTGATGGTTAAAGGATTAAATCCCAATCTAATGAATACACATCAATACCAAAAGAAACTTAGGCCTAAAGCTCTGATACCATGTTGTAACTTCCCGCCCAAGAATTTGAGATTACCTGTGGATCAACCCCATCCGATCTTACAACGTTAAGTGTGAAGTGATGCGAAAAAACCTAAATTATGTCCTTTTACCCATTAACATCCACTATAAAAAAATTAAATTCTTTGACTATCTTTAAATATTCCGATTTCCTTTTAAAAATATATATTTATACTAAAGTTAACAAACAACCGATGTTTATGAAAGACAACATTTAAACGCACGCACCTTGTGTTTGAAAAGAACTAGTTTTACATATATATGCCAAACCTTAAATAGAGGCCCTAATGTGGGATTACTCACACATACAATTATGTTTTACAATGTATATAAGTGGTTCTTGTCTTATTCTGTGTCAAAATACTTTATTTGTCATATGTTTAGGAGTTTTTATTTTTAGTCAAGGAATATATTCTTGGCATTTTTGTATGTCTAGATGCTTGAGTTCTATATATGTCTTCATTTATGCCCGAGTCAACTTACAATTCATCGCATTATCGACTCAGAGACTTCAGTGGGTTTTTAAAACTTTTTAAATATGGTATATGACCCGTGATTCACTTTAAAATCCCCCTGATTCGTATCGAATTATGCATTTAATTACCCTAGAACTTATGCATTTTAGTCCCCTTGGGTACTTTAATGCCTATGTTTATGCTCGTTAATTAGACAACCTCCGTTTTATATGCTAAAATGTTATTTGAGGTATAATTGAGCTTTTATAGGTATTAAAGTGCTTAGTATGAAGTTTGGGCTCATTCCGATAAAGTTTCGTCACGATTCACACGTTCAGGGGCATTTTCGTAATTTCACACTTTGGTATTTTTTCCCGAAGTCTTCACAGAAGTTGTAGCCCTTGGGCCAAGCTTCGTGTGGCCATGAACGGTGCTCGAATCGGAGTTCGAACGAAGGAAATACGAACCTTTAATCGGAAAGAATTATAAGAGATTCATTAACCATTTAAATAATTCCTTTCATGTCCCTTTTCTTCTTTAATAACAATTCCATAAATTCCACCTATGTCCCTAAAACGTTTTTTGTAGCAAATGGTTATGGCGATTTGGCCCTAGGCTCGGGTTTTGGGTTCGTCCCAAATTGATGACTTTGGTCCGAAATTGGAGCTCGATTTTGGTTCACACGCGCAAATGGGTCTCTTTGGCTATGTTTGGAGCTTGGGTTTTGGACATTAATGGTGGAAATGGGTCTTTGAATATTATGGAGGAGTTTTTGATTTCTTTGGCCACACATGGTTTTGGAGCTTTGAAATCGCATGTCAGTGTGGTCTTGGATCTCCACATACGCACATAATGGCTTGTCTTGGTTTTTAATGGCGGTTGTTCTTGGCTTATGCCATTTTTGATGTTGATGGCCATAGTGGCTACATAATGAATTGTTACGAGTTGGAGGGTTGTTCAGTAGTGGCCGGTTGATCGCTCCCCTTACGCCGATCGATCGCGTTTTGCCATTTTTCCATGAGGTTTAACCAGTGTGCTTACTCCTTTGGACCGGTCGACCGGGGATCTGTTTTGGCCGATCCTTTTAGCTGCTATCCTTCCCTTTTCTATTTTTATTTTCTTTTTTTCTTTTTCTTTTGCTTTATTAATTTTAACTTAAACCCTTTTTCATTTCTTTTCCAACTTACTATAAATACACCATTGGTGTATTTTTGTGAAATATCTAGTTTTTTCTCTAGTTTATCTCTTTCTCTCTCTTAGTTTAACTTAGGGTTTGTAATTTTGGTGTATTTATGTGGAGAACACCCCTCTCCTCTATTTTCTTGGTGGTTTGACACCCATTAATGTAAGTGCACACTATTCATTGTCTTCCCTTTTTTAAGCTTTGTGCCCTAGATTTATTTGCTTTCCATTTATTTCCATGCCTAGTTAATTTTTATTATTAATTTAATTATTTATTATTTCTTTAATTAATTAGTTGTGCTTTAATTAATTAGTTAATTTATTTAATGTCATTTAATATGCTTAGGGGATAATTTAAATTAGGTTGTGTCGGAATGAACTCACCTAGGGTTGACGTATTGCTTTTCTTTGGTGATGGAGTTTACGTATTTATTTTGAGTGTGTTGTCCTAGTTATTATGCCTAGGACATTTAACAGGGTATATCATGTATGCTTCGTACTTACGACCTTGCGTGCATAATTTCCGGGGTATTTGTTGACGCCAAAATCTTATTAGTCTTTTATGTGAATTTAGGGGTGTGATAACTCTTGATTTAATTTATTGACGAAACGAGACGCAATCTTAATAACTCATCGACCCATGTAACCATTTTATACTAATTAACTCGGGGTGAGGGATATTCGACACAACCTATAGTTTTTATTCATTTTTTTAAATTTAGTTTAAATACACTCATGCCTAGTTTATCTTTTATTTCTTTTTAGTTAACAAATTACCTTTTACACTTTTATTTAGAAGTATTAAATCCATTAAAGTCTAGCAACTCGTCTCTGTGGATTTTTGATACCCGGACTTGGCCGCTATACTCCCTTTTTTTAGTGTAGTCATAAATTTAGGTTTTTGTATTGAGGCAGTGAATAGAAAACAATGATCAATGTTTGACACGCGCTACTTTTCACGCTTGATCACCCCCAATATTTTATCCCACATTTTATGTACTTATTTTTTCGTCAAAATGTTACATTCAAATATGTGCAAGAGGAGACACTGAGATCATTTACTTTGAAAAACCCTTCAAAGTGGCATTTTGGTAGTTTTGTGCTTTCAGGCGCGCGCACGAGGCAAAATGGCACCGTGTGAATGGAATAAAAATGTCCATGACCACACAATTGACTAGTATACTCAGTCTCGATCACTTTTTATGACCATACACACGGCTAAACAGCCTCCATGCGCACAGACGTTGTTGGGAGCAGGAAACTTGAAGTTTTCACAATAAAAAGAATTTTGTCTCCATTTTTTAATTAGAGCTCTTACTTCCTTTTACAAAAATTTTAAATCTAAGAGCTTCTCTTTTCCTTTCTAGAAACCCTAGATGAGTTTTGATTTTACCTCACTTTTATTCAAAAAAATTGGGAGATTTTTGAGTGATTCATCAAAAATCAGTCGAGAGGTCAATCTTTTACCATTGAATATCTTCAGTTGAGAGGTCAAAAAGAGGAATATCCAATGACTTGGAGTATAATTCTACACAGCGAATGTGTATAAGCTAATAGAAGTGGAATATTCTCTATCTAGAAGATTTGGAGGAGCTTGGTTATGAGCCGCTAGATTGAGTGAAGTTTAGAGGGTTGGTGAATTAAAGGATCTTGTAAATTTGAACTCAAGCAAGGTAAATGACTGATCTCTTGTAAAAGTCTTCACATTTCTAGTGGATTAATTATAGCGTCCCGAGGTTTTTTCCCCGTCGGTTGGGGTTTTCCTCATATACCTTGGTGTTGTGCTTCTTCTCACATTTACTTTTATTCAAAAAATAAAACCTCACATAATCTTAGATCTACAATTGATTTAGGTTTCTAAATGTTTATATCTCACATAATTGCAATTTAATTTAAATAATCTAGCTAAATCTCACCTAATTACAAATTAACTTGAACTTCAATCTAACTGGATATGGTGTAAAATTTTCATTTTATTTAGTTTCAATTGAACTCAAAGGATCATGAATTGGATATGAATGATTTCATTACACTTTACTTGAAATAAAATTGAATATAATTATTTTAGGACAAGTGTTTGGTAGTTTGCCTATGTGAGTGTGAGTGTGGATTTTATTGTGCAAATCAATTGTTGTTGCATGATTAAACAAACAAATTTTTTAAATTGGCAATGAATGTCGAGTATGTCCTATTCAACCCCTATAAGACATTAGCACACCAAATTTTTGTATTTACACAATTTCATATCTTTTCATAAATTTCCTTCTTAATCTTGAGTTCACTAAATCACATTTATCTTTATGGGCTAGCATCATCTGCCATAAATACCGCATACATTGATTTACTCATTAGTTATTTTGGGTTTATGCCGAAGCCTCGCCGTAGGGCTCCAGGCCATTCTAAAATGTACCCTGGTCGATTACTCCTTTGTGAAACCTCTTTCACTTTTCATTAAGTTAATTTCCTTGTGGTCAAACTGCCATTTTTAATAAAATACACAGCCTACAATGTATTTGATTGAATATCCTACTTAGGCCTTATTTAATAAAATACCCAATTTGGACCGTATTTATTACTTGTATAAATGCCTTTTTTAAGTTCCTTTTTTACACGTTAAAGTCTTATACCCATACTAAAGGACAAATCACATAAAAATACCTTGCATGTATTTAACACTTTTATCACCATTATTTACTCAATTATATATCTTTTCCTTTTTGAACTTTTTTAGTTAAATTCATTCAACACAACCTTTAAGGTTCATTTTATAATTTTTTTAAAATATCAAGGTTACTCTATAACTACTTTATAAAGTTAAACTCCAAAAACATTTACATATTAGAGATTGATTTCCAAAATCACGAGTTTAGGGAAACTTTGTAATTTTACCAAAATCTAGGGTTTGTTTTGTAGATATTTATGAAATTACATTTTTATGTTCAAAATAACACTTTTTAACTATAGATTCATAAAAGTCTGGAGTAAAAACCATTTTTACAAAGTTTTAGGGGTAGAAACATAATTTAAACTCCCTTTATCCCTAATTAAGAGTCCATGTCTTTATTTTGTATAGATTAAGGACACACTCAATCAACGACCAATATTAACATTTGTTCATGATCCTGGAACTTGGTTCTGTTATTATGTCCAAAAAAATAAAGAATACTCTTGATTTGGGACGGGGGAGTAACATTCTTCGATCCCAAATAATAATCTCTCAAAGTCTATTTTTAGAATATTATTAAATACAACCCTTAATTTCATATTTTTATTTTTGACAAGAAATAAAACCCATTTTAGCCAAATTGATAAAACGATTAACACAATTAAATATATGTGTATAATAAACAAACTTTACAAATGGAATACTTGTTGAAAACTAAAATATTCATATATATGTTTATACACAAATGAAACTACATAAATGCATTCTTATATACATATAAAACTTAAATGAACCCAAACCCTAGCTATTAGTTGTCTAAAACTGTGCAAAGTTGGAGTAGGAAGGCAACCCCCACCTCCAAATGTGGCCTCAAATGGGATACCAAGCTTCATAAAATAAATATGATCTCTGAAATAATATTTCTTTTTTCAAAACCCACCAGAAGTATTCTTTATCACTCTCAAATACACTACTACCTAGCTTATTTAATCGTTAAAATCCAGTTTTCAACAAAATACACATCTTACGATGATTTTTCGATAAAATATCCGTCTTACGCCATATTTAACAAAATACCCGATTTGGATTGTATTTATTACTTATATAAATGCCATTTTTAAGCTCCTTTTATACTTCAATATTTTTTACCCATCCCAAGGGCCAAACCGCATAAAAATACCTTGCGTATATTTAACACTTTTATCACCATTATTTACTCAATTATCTAACTTTACCTTTTTGAATATTTTAAATTAAATTCATTTAACTCGCCCTTTTTTTTATTATATATTTTTTCCAAAATATCGAGGTTACTTTTAAATTCTTTATAAAGTAGACTCTAAACACATTTACATATTAAGGATTGATTCCCAAAATCACAAGTTGAGGGCACTGATTAGGCTCAAATTCTTCCAAATTTACCCCTTTAATTTAGAGGGTTTTAGTATCTCAAGTAATGTAAAATAAGTGTAATTATCGCATTTCTTTGATACTAACTCCTTCTAACAAGTACATCTAGTTTCGTGTACTTCTCATGAGTTTTGCAGGTATTTGAAGTATTGAGGAAGAAAGAAACTGGAAAATCAATGAATAAAGTCAAAGGAGGAAAGTCAAAGGGCAATTTTGTAAATTTGTGGCCTTCGTCAGGAATTGAAGCCAACTAGAAAGTTGAAGAGAATTTAATCTCAAGAGCACTGGAAGAAACGAAAAGATAATCTGAGCTACGGTGAACAAGTTACTAGGATTTGAAGTTGAGAAGAATCAAGAGAAAGATCCCTGCTTAGAAATACAAGGCGATCCGGACCTTTTTCCAGAAAAGGATTCGGACCTCTAAACAATTCTCTGGATGGAAAATCTAGGCGAGCCGGACCTCCCCTAGGTGATCGATCCGGACCGCCCTGGTAAAAGAATCGCTGTAAAGAAAAGGAGTGTGATCCAAACCTTTTACCCAAAAATGATCCTGACCGTCTCTAGTTAGGAACACTGGCTTGAATAAGGGGGCAACCGTCGCATAACTGGTGCAACCGTTGTAGAACTTTTGATCTCGTTTGCCCTAGGTATTCAGGATGCTTAAGACTGCGACGTGCGTATTGCTCATCCATTGCTTACATACTGTGTGGGCTATGATCCCTCATATGTGTAATACTTAGGAGTAATAAAGACCGGGTTCAGTTAAAATTCTAATTCTGAATCTTGTATCATACGAAGTGAATTACTAGGGTGTGGGGGATTATAACCCGACCTATTTGTCTCATCTCATAGTTACATTTTCAGTTCAATTGTCATCAGGTTTCGTTTAATTAGAGTAATTGCATTTTATTTGGTCGTAGTTTCTTTAGTAATCATTTTATAATTTGCATCTAGTTATAATTGTTTCGTATTCCCAATCATCTTTTCTTTCTTTTTAGAGTCAAATCTAGGATTTGTTAATCTTTCTAACGTCTTCAGGACTTCGTTCGTCCTGTTTCCCTGAGGATCTATACCTAACTTACCGGGATTACTACTTGAGCGATAGGCTTGCACTTGAGCCTATATAGTACGCATACTAGACATATTTGTGGTCGCGTCAAGTTTTTGTCACCGTTGCCGGGGAGTCTAGGTAGACTTAGGTTAGATCGAGTCAATCTAGAAATTTGACCAAAAATCCAAATAAAAAAAATCAATTTAAAAAAAAGAATCAAAAATCATCATCTCTCAAAAAGCCTTTAATGCAAAATCCTGAAACATACTCAGAATCCTCACAATACTCCAATCAGAATCTACGAACACCCGATTGTTGAGTATAACTTTGAAATCCCCCACACACCACGCGTTCCATAATTCTGGGTTTCGCTTACTACTCCTGAGCACTCTATTGGTAGTTACACCCTGAGTCAATCCTCGAGTCACACATCTAAGACACCGAGTGAGTACACCGAGTCATTTGAAGAGATTGCGAGCGTGATGTCTGACGCAACGAGTTTTGGTAATGGAGAGGGAGATCTACCCTATCGTCCCATGAAAGATATACTCTTTCCTGAGCAGACCGTCACCCCTAGTAGTAATTTACTTTTGTATGATGTCGGTCAGTTCCACTTTTGCAATGGTATGATACAGATTCTCCTTACGTTTCACGACATGGATTCGGAGAAACCATACCTGCATATTCGTGAGTTCAAAGAGGTGTGTGACACATTTAGTGATCAAGCTTGCACGTAAGATATCATTCCCCTAAAGCTTTTTCCTTTTTCCTTAAAGGATAAATCCAAGACCTGGCTATGGTCTCTACCCCCGAACTCCGTCACTTCTTGGAGAGATATGCAATCCATGTTTACCTCAAAATTCTATTCACAGCACAAAACCAACTCTGCCAAAACTCAAATCCAAGGTTTCCGAGAACACGATAATGAGTCTTTTGACAGATGTTGGGAATGTTTCCAAGAATTAGTAAGCACTTTCCCCGATTATGGTTTTGAAAAAACCTAGTGATCTCTTTCTTCTATAATGGGTTGACAGTGGCTTCCAAACAACTTGTGCAAACACTGTGTGAAAGGCCTTTTTGGGATTTAAAATCCTGCGATTTCGAGGCCCATCTTAAGTATCTCGTAGAGACTACTCAAGCATGGGACACCTCCGATCCTAATACCCGAGCCCGGCCAAGACAAACATATATCACTCCGACTGCATCCGGTCTATACCATTTGGATAGAAATACCATAATAGACTGTCGATTCGATCAGTTTCATAGAGAGATGAAAGAGTGGTTTGACCATCAGTAAAGAGATATCTCCACATCTAGCCGTGGTTCGAATGAAAAGGTATGTGCTATCTGTGAGGCGGGCCATTCCACAAAGGCCTGTCCGATGATTTCCATCTACAAGGCCATGCACACCGAGCATGCGGATGCTATAGGAGGATTCAAGTGAAATTTTAATGCCCCGCATTGGAATTTGTACAACCCTTCATGGAGAAACCATCTTGGTTTAAACTATGGGCAACCACAAGCTGCACTGAACCCACATTCACAGGTTATCCCACCTCCACCACCTCCTCAATACCAATAAGCACCACCCCCTCCAGCCCCATATATAGCTCCACCGCAGAGGAATCTAGAGGATACAATAAACCAGTTCATAAATTCTCAAAATGAAAACAATGCTAGATATGAACTCATGTTCACCAACATGAATGCTCACATCTCCAAGTTGCAATCATCGTTGAGTATCCAAGAGAAGGGAAAATTTCTCGCCCAAGGCTAAATACCTCCCCAAGGTCAACCAAGTGTTAGCTCCACCTTTACAGAACAACTTGAGAATTGCTAAGAACTAACCACTCTTCGTAGTGGGAGAGTTGTTGATTTATCACCTCCCTCACACAACACTTCAAAAGACAAGGAGAATTTGCCCGGCATGAAAGAGGCCGAAGATATCTCCTTGAACGAGAGTGACAAAATAGACACTAGTGAGCCTTAGGTAGTTTTAAAGCCACCCTCCACTGCGCCATTTCCTTAAGGATTGGTTCCTTCCCACAAAAGGACCATAAGTGATGAAGTGCTAGAAGTCCTTAAGAACATGAAATTGAATTTACCTTTCTTCGATGCAATAAGGCAAATTCCAGCCTATGCAAAAGTCATAAAAGACTTATTGACTATCAAGAGGAGAATGAAGTTAAAGAAAAATGTGTTCCTAGTATAGAACGTGAGTTCAATTATTCTTAATGATCTCCCACCTATATATAAAGATCCGGGTGCACCCACCATTTCCTGCAGCATAGGAGAGAATAAATTCGAAAAGGCCTTACTCGACTTGGGGGCGAGTGTCAATATCCTCCCCTATTCAATTTATAGGCAACTTGATCTGGGTGATCTTAAACCCACAAGGATCACTCTCCAGTTAGTAGATCGAACCGTGAAGATACCAAGGGGTATAGTTGGGGACGTGATAGTCCAAGTGGACACTTTCTACTTCCTGGTAGATTTTGTCATTTGGGAGACAGATCCCTCCTTCGCCTATAAAAATCATGTTCCCATCATCCTTGGATGCCCATTCTTAGCTACGACTAACGCATTGATCAATACTCCAAATGGGCAGATGCAACTCACTTTTGGGAATATGACCTTAGAAACAAACATCTTCAACATAGCCCAACAAGCAGGGGAAAAAGATGATCTTCATGCGGTGAGCTTAATTGATGAGATCGTAGAAGAACACTTTTAGGAAAATTATTATGGAGACACCTTAGAAGGTTGCGAGAGATGAGAGGAGATAGAGGAGTTGAGAGGCTTACTCGATGAGAGAGCGTCGAATGAGGATGCGAGAGATATTAATTGGGTTTCTCGATTCAAGGAGTTACCTCAAAGGAAACCATGCATGATGACCTCTAGTGACACATTCCCGACTCTCGAGTTGAAGAAACTACCTTCCAATATTAAATATTCTTTCCTAGGTGAAAGTGAGACATTTCCTGTTATAGCTTAGATGAAGAGCAGGAGGGTAAACTATTAAAGATTTTGAGAAAGCACCAAAGATCTTTTGGTTGGTGTATAGCTGATCTAAAGGGGATAATCCTGCTAATTTGCACCCATAAGATTCACCTCGATGAGGATGTTAAGCCCTCGAGAGAAATGCAAAGACGGATAAACCCCACAATGAAAGATGTGGTGAGGACTGAAATCATAAAATTGTTGGATGTCTGGATTATCTACCCAATCTCGAATAGCAAGTGGGTGAGCCCCATTCAAGTCGTCCCAAATAATTCGGGCATGACTGTGATTGAAAATACCAAGGGAGATCTATTTCCCTAACGTAGCACCACTGGATGGCGCGTTTGCATTGATTATCAAAAACTCAATGTCGGAACTAGGAAATACCATTTCCCCTTGCCATTTATTGATCAAATTATTGAAAGAGTAGCAGTCCACCCTTATTATTTCTTCCAAGATTGTTATTTCGAATATAACCAAATTGAGGTAGATGTACTTGATCAAGAGAAGACAACCTTCACTATCCCCTTTGGAATGTTTGCCTACAAACGTATGTCGTTCGGCATGTGTAATGCACCGATGACCTTTTAAAGGTGCATGATGAGCTTATTTAGTGACATGGTTGAGATAGGGCTAGAGGTGTTTATGGATGACTTTAGTGTTTTTGTCACCTCTTTCGACCTTTGACTAGCCAATCTTGAGAAGGTACTAGCTCGATGTGTGGAAAAGAACTTAGTGTTGAATTAGGAAAAATGCCATTTCATGGTAACCGAGGGTATAGTTCTTGGCCACATCGTGTCATCCAAAGGGATCGAAGTTGATCGAGAAAAAATAGATGTCATAGCTAACCTACCCCCATCAAAATCGCTTAAGGACGTGCGCTCTTTCTTGGGACACACGGGGTTTTATAGAAGGTTCATTAAGGACTTTAGCGCCATCGCTAGACCCTTAATAAATCTTCTCATGAAGGACACCCCATTTGAGTGGACGGAAGCATGCCAAAGTTCTTTTGAAAAACAAGCTTGTGTCCGCTCCCATCATGCAAGCTTCAGATTGGTCTTTACTATTCTAGCTTATGTGTGATGCTAGCGATTATGCGATATGGGCTATTTTGGGCCAGAGAAAAGACAACAAAGCTCATGTCATCTACTATGCTAGCCGAACTCTTACCGGACCCCAACTCAATTACTCCACCACGGAGAAGGAATTGCTAGCGGTAGTTTTTGCTCTTGATAAGTTTTGGTCCTATCTTATCGGTTCCCCCATCACCTGTTTCACCGACCATGTGGCGTTAAAATATCTACTTGCTAAGAAAGACGCAAAGCCACGCCTTATAAGGTGGATCCTACTCTTATAAAAGTTTAATCTATCCATTAAAGATAAAAGGAGTAGAAAACATCGTTGCTGATCACTTATCACGGCTTTTGTCCGATGTACCTAGTGATCCTACACCCATAGATGAATACTTTTCAGATGAGCAGCTCTTTGACACCTCTTCTTTGCCCCAGTTTGCGGATATAGTGAACTATCTTATCACGGGAGCCGTCCCTTTCGATTCGACACCGCAACATAAGAAGAGGTTCATCACTTGGTCGCGCATGTTTTTCTATGATGATCCATTCATTTTTAAATATTGCACCGACCAAATCATCCGAAGATGTGTACCGAGTGATGAAATTTTGAAAGTCATCCAATTTTGTCATTCAGAAGCATGTGGAGGCCACTTTTCTGCGAAAAAAATAGTCGCTAAAATTCTCCAAAGTGGTTTGTACAAGCCCACAATGTTTCGGGATGTAAAGAATTTTTGCAAATCTTGCGACAGGTGTCAACGGATGGGGGCAATTACCCAACAAGGCATGATGCCATTAACCCCAATTCTCATCATTGAGGTTTTTGACTGCTGGGGTATTGACTTCATGGGACATTTTCCCCCATCCTTTGGATACCTATACATCCTAGTCACGGTAGACTATGTTTCTAAATGGGTGGAAGCTATAGCTAGTAAGACTAATGACAATAAAGTGGTGATAAAGTTCCTATAGGAACATATAATTTCTCACTTCGGTGCACCAAAAGAGATAATCAATGATAATGGCACACACTTTTGCAACAAGCTGTTCGAGAAAATCATGAAAAAGTATGGTGTTGTTCACAAGGTTGGAATAACATATCACCCAAAATGAATGGGCAGGCTAATTTGGCGAATCTTGAGATAAAAAACAACCTCGAGTAAACCATCGATCCCAACAGAAAAGATTAGTCCCTTAGATTGAACGATTCCCTATGGGTCTATCGCACCGCATACGAGAACCCACTTGGAATGTCCCCATTCCATTTTGTGTATGGAAAACCTTGACATCTTCCTGTTGAGTTAGAACACAGAGCGTATTGGGCCATAAAGAGGGTAAATTATGATATGGATAAAGTCGGTGAAGCTCATAAGCTTCAACTCAATGAGTTAGAGGAGTTACGCAATGACGCGTATGAGAATGCCAAGATTTTGAAAAAAAGGATGAAACTCGCGCATGATAAGATTATTAGAAGGAAAGAGTTTCAACCTAGACAAAAGGTACTCCTTTGTAACTCCTGGCTTCATCTATTTCTGGGTAAATTGCGGTCCCGTTGGACAGACCCATTTGTTGTTAAGACCGTGTTTCCCCATGGAGCTGTGGAATTGGATGATCCAAATGGGGGGAACACGTTCAAAGTCAATGGCCAATGCCTAAATCCCTATTTAGAGGCGTGCATAGAGGATGTCAACACCATTTGGTTGTCGGACCCTGTCTACAAGGAGCAATGAACTAAAATTGAGAGGTCGTTGCAGCCCCGACGCGTATGGGGTGATTCTTATGTATAGTAGTCAGGTGTATCTTAGGATGAGGTAGGTAGGTTCCCTATATAGGTGTCGAGTGCATTAACAGGTAGGAAGCATACACTTTGATACCAACTCGGTATTCGAAAATGAGGATCAAACTGAAATCAGGGTCTTAATTGAGTCGCAAGTAGGTGGGAGAGCCTTTATTAAATAAGAGAGAGTCAGAGTTGAAGCAGAGATAAGTTCTGTCCCAAAAAGGCATGCGATTCGGACTACCCCTGGGCACCCGGTCCGGACCGACTTCAAAGAATTTCAAAATAAAATTCAGTACGACGATTCGAACCGCCCCTGGGCACCCGGTCCGGACCGCCCCCGATTTTTCTTCAACTCTTCCCTAGGTGCATCCATCCTTCCCCAATCCACTCTCTTCCTTCCAAATCTCCCCCTCCCCCCCCACCATTTCCCTCCTAAAATACACCACCTTTTCCCTCCATCTCCTTTACCTCCAAATCCATTCCTTCCCACATCCACACCCACCTATATATACAATCCCTAACCCCCCCATCACTCCCACACCCATTTTTCTTAAGCATTTTCCCCTCCTTCCTCTCCTAAATACTTTTGCCCACAAATTCCCTTACTCCATGACTGACCAAGACTGCCCCACCAAATACCACTTCGTCGACTTCATCGGCAACAACCCCTATAGTTACCGCTCCGACCAAGAAGCGAGGTGGTGCAAGGCCTTCTTTGGTCCTGCACGCAACCTCCAAATAGAGAGAACAATTAATTTGGATGAGCTGCCCAATTCGGTCATCACCCTCTTTACTCCCAAAGGTTGGCGCCTTTTCCTTCATGATCCCTACAACAAAGTGTGGGCAGCCGAGGTTCGCGAGTTCTAAGGCAAACTAGTCTGCACTAGAGACTTCATAGCCGAAGCACTTGTGCGAGGACAACGCATCCCATTTACCATACAGACTCTTGACGAGAAGCTCGCTGAAAAAGATATCCCAAATCCTACCAATTTTCCCTACCCCAACGTGTCCCCGCCACTCAAAAAATACATTCTCTTTGAACGTATAACACTCGGGGAAGTTTGGGGAACATGTGTATTTTGGGTCGACCGATTGAGCAAAAAAGCGCGTCTCACGTTTCAAATCGTGTGCGCAAATATTCTTTAAAATTCTAATGATTCCGGCATGCGACCCCGACAGGCCACACTTGTGTACCACCTCTTTGACTGCTCTTCCTCCATTAACCTGGCCCATATCATTTATCACGATGTTCATGTTGCGGCATTGGATGAGAAGGGCATCACTCCCCTTCCTTACCCCCCGACTTATTACTTCCATTCTAACCGATTACCTCATTGTGCCACCTGCTGGTTCTCTTTACCTCCCAACCCCTTTTGGATAAGGTACTCAGACCAAAAGCGAGCGCCAAAGGGCCATTTTATGCGCATGAGCATCTGATGCGGCAGATTCGGATGAAGAGGCCGACGTGGAAATGGGCGACCAAGGGGTGGGGTCCGATTCGGAAGAAGAGGATTATGACTTCAAGCTACCCGAGAATGATATGGACGCACACATAACAACATTGGAGAACAAAGTTTATGGGTTCATCTCGCAATACCAAAGGAACACGAGGATGATGCATAGGGTTCAAGCTCACATGTACGAACTCATTTTTGGTGGGGCGCCTCCTACCTTCTTTTATGATCCGTATGACCCAAGCGCATCCGGAAGCTCCAATCCCCCGCCCTAGTGAATAATGTGTGTGGTGTCTGTGTCGGTTGTAATTTGGTTGGGTTGTTTTTAATGATTGTATGCTTTCTTTTCGTTGTTATGTACCATAGTTCTTATGAATGAAAATCTGGATTTTCTTTTTTTTTTTTGCTTTTTTTATTTATCGCACTCTTCTTTTGCCTTATTTAGATTTTAGTCCTTTTGATCGGGAACAATGAAAAAGTCTAAGTTAGAGGGGGTGACGAGTGCGTATTTCTAAAACTTCGCAAATTTCCAAAATGCCAAAAAATTAGAAAACTTCAAAATTTCCAAAAAAAAATTGAAAAACTAAAAAAAAACCAAAAATATTTTTCTTCAAAATAAACAAAAACTTGGAATTCAAATTTTTCAAAAATATCATTAAAATTCGGTTTAAAGTCACAAATTGTAAAAACATAGTATACAAAGACGAAATTGACCAAAGATGAAAATTGAGTGAACATAGACGACAACTAATAAATGTGGAGATTAACCAACCTGGTGAGATTCGAGCCTATCCTTTTTGTGAGTTTATAAATCAATCCGGGTTAATGGTTAACTCAAAGATCTATTCAGTATTTAAAAAAGTCATCACTATTTCAATACCCTTGTTTTGATCGATTATGGGAATAGTGTGTAATGTTGCGTCGGAAAGCGGGCTAAAATATCTCTAAACTAAATTGATCTCGAGACGCATATGGTAAAACAACTCGCATTTGGACAATGAAGTAGGCCCTCGTTTGTTTACCCAAAAATACAAGCCAGAAAAAGTATCCCTTTTTGCAACCCTATTTGAGTCGAATAAAATTTTTCCTTTCATTTGACAACCCGAAAACACCAAATTGGCCCGGAATTGTGAAAGTTGATAATCCCAGAAATTAAGTCCGAAAAGTGCAACAAAAAGGGGCAAAAGAATAAGAATGCTCAACAAAAATAGCAAGAAATAAAATGAGTAAGATCCCGAAAAAGCACTAACGGACATCATAAGCAAAATTTTCCAATTTTGAAATTCTTAGCCTTATCCAATTTTACCCATTACACCTTAAACCCAAAAAAAATTCCTAACCGAGTTCGAATTACGAAATTAATTACCGCGTGGAGAGATAAAATATCAAAAGATAATATGAGAGATTAAATGGTGTGAACTAGAGGCGATGTTTTCGTTTCTTTATAACCGTAATCCGATGATGAGATCCATTTACCATAAAATTATGTTTTTCTATTTGTGTGCGTGAACTTGGTTCCAATACATTTACTCTTTATAATGCGCACACCGAGAGAAATAGCCACACTTTTGAGTGATTCGATTGTGAGAGCATTCCATGAGATATTGAAATCAAAACGAATTTTCGGATAAGTAATGTAATGGTCAACCGGTGGAAATCCGCGATTAAATTTTTGGCTTCGCACACACGCACTATGATTTGAGACTCTTGAACATGAATTGATGATGACTATTTTCTGGAAAAGTTTGAATTATAATTTTTTTGCGTATTTTGAGTTTTCTTTGAGTTGAATTTTGTGGGTATATTCACTGCAAACCCTCACGAGACACAACTCGTCCTACTAGGGTGACCTAGGGGTTTAAAGGCTTGTTGCATAGGATCAATGAAATCCCTTGCCCATGAAAGTGGTACTCTATCCAAATAAAATGAAATATTTAAGAGTTGACCCATAGTTACATTCTTTTACATTGCTCGGGACACACAAAGTTCTAAGTTAGGGGTTTTGATTAGGCTCAAATTCTTCCAAATTTACCCCTTTAATTTAAAGGCTTTTAGTATCTCGAGTAATGTAAAATTAGTGTAATTATCGCATTTCTTTGATACTAACTCCTTCTAAAAAGTACATCTAGTTTCATGTACTTCTCATGAGTTTTGCAGGTAGTTGAAATATTAAGGAAGAAAGAAACCGGAAAAGCAATGAATAAAGTCAACGGAGGAAAGTCAAAGGGAGATTTCATAAATTTGTGGCCTTCGTTCGGAAATGAAGCCAACTAGAAAGTTGAAAATAATTTAATCTCAAGAGCACTGGAAGAAACAACATGATAATCCGAGCTACGGTGAACAAGTTACGAGGATTTGAAGTTGAGAAGAATACAGAGAAAGATCCCTGCATAGAAATACAAGGCGATCCAGACCTTTTTCCAGAAAAGGATTCGGATCGGGCTCTAAACAATTCTCTGGATGGAAAAGCCAGGCGATTCGGACCGTCCCTGGGTGACTGATCCGGACCGCCCAAGTAAAAGAATCACTATAGAGAAAAGGGGTACTATCCGGACCTTTTTCCCAAAATGGATCCGGACCACCTCTAGCTAAAGAACACTGGCTCGAATAAGGGGGTTATTCAGACTGCCCCTAGGCACCCGGTCCGGACCGCATTGGATTTTTATGAAATTTTCTACTCTTTCTCAGAGTTGTAATGGAGTCAAACTCTTGTAAATTTCATAGCTATTTATTCAGATTAATTCCCCAATATAGGGAGTTCAATTTTTAGGTTGGCTAAGTAAGAGTAGAGGGTTTTTGTAGTAAAAAACCCTTGTTTTCCATAAGAAGCATTGTTGTAAGGATTCAAGTTTAATTTTTGCAATTCAAGTAACACTTTTCCTTTAATTTTCAATTGCTCATTAGTTTTAATTGCTGATTTTGAATCTAAAATTCTCTTTTCAACTATTTGCTTTAGATTTAATGTTTTCTTTCTTAAAAATCAGGTCTTTCTCTAAGTTAATTATGTCTGGCTAGTTTTTTAAGGGTTGGGGTGCATGAACCCCACCCGATGTAATTCATGATAGTGGAAATAGAATTTTGAATTAAAATCTTAGATGAATCTTATTGCATAACTGGTGCAACCTTCATAGAACTTTTGATATTGTTTGCCCTAGGTAACCGGGATGCTTAATAGTGTGACGCGCATATTGGTTAATGCGACACCGCTTTACTCGTCCTTCGCTTACATACTGTGCGGGATAGGATCCCTCATATGTGTAATACTTAGGAGTACTAAAGACTGGGTTCATTTAAAATTCTAATTCTGAATCTAGTATCCTACGAAGTGAATTACTAGGGTGTGGGGGATTATAGCCCGACCTATTTGTCTCATCTCAGAGTTACATTTTCAGTTCAATTGTCATCAGGTTTCGTTTAATTAGAGTAATTGCATTTTATTCGGTCATATTTTCTTTAGTAATCATTCTCCAATTTGCACCTAGTTATAATTGTTTCGTATTCCCAATTATCTTTTCTTTCTTTTTAAAGTCAAAGCTACGATTTCTTAATCTTTCAAACGTCATCACGACTTCGTTCGTCCTGTTTTCCTGAGGATCGATTCCCAACTTATCGGGATTATTACTTGAGCGATAGGCTTGCAGTTGAGCCTATATAGTACGCACACTATACACATTTGTGGTCGCATCAGGCACCTTTGTAATTATACCAAAATCTAGGGGTTGTTTTATAGATATTTCCTACATTACATTTTGATGTTCAAAATAACACTTTTTAACAAACCTAGGGTTATTATTATAAATTTATGAAAGTTTTGAGTAAAAACTATTTTTACAAAGTTTTAGGGGTAGAAACATAATTTAAACTCCCTATGTCCCAAATTAAGAGTCCATATCTTTATTTTGTATAAATTAAGGATACAATCAATCAACGACCAAGATTAAAACTTATTTATCATCATGGAACCTGGTTCCGTTATTATGTTTAAAAAAGGAAATATGACTCTTAATTTGGGACAGGGGGAGTAACATTCTCGTGTCCCAAACAATAATCTCTCAAAGTCTATTTTTAGAATCTAATTAAAGACGACCCTTAATTTCATATTTCCATTTTTGAGAAGAAATAAAGCCCATTTTTTTACCAAATGTGTAAAACGATTACCACCCTCAAATATGTGTATAATCCACACCTTTACTTACCAAAAACTACTAACATTTCATAAATGCATTCTTATATGTTAGATAAGTATACAAAACCATGCTTTATGTAATAGTTTTTATTATGGTATGTTTTATAATAAAATTAGTTATTCCTATATTAATGAGGATCATGTATGGACAAAGTGCTAATACACTTTCTGTGTATTGAACGGGACTAATTTGAGGTCATTTTTTTATACTAATTTATAATACAATGTACACATCATGATTATTGGGTTTAATTAAGGCTCTTAATCCAAATATGATTGATGGACACATGCACTAGTTATTTATCACTTTGACATATCGGGTGAGATTCATTATTGGATCAATAATCTTGATAAATTGGGTAATGGTGATTAATGTATGGTGAAAGTCTTTTATGGATGGAATCCACGTCTCGGTATAGAGACTGGTGATACCCCCTTGAGATGTTTATAAGTTTTTTATGTGTTAAACCCTGCAGTGGATTATGTAAATCCAACACTACAAATAAGTTAAGTTGGACCACTCAAGGACATAAAGAAGTTAATCAAATAAATTATCAGTAATTTATTTTATTAACGGGTATCTGTAACCTTAACGTGGGGAGAATTAAGTAATTAATGATTAGGAGCTAAAAATATAATTATTAGTTAAGAAGTGGAGTTGAAATTATAATTATTTAGTGGTGTTAATTATAATTAAGGGGTTGTGATTAGAATCCAAGAAGGATTAAGTTTTCTCAGGCCCACTAGGAGCCACATCCTTATCTCTCCTTATGGTCCCTACTATAACTTGTATATATGCACCTAAGCCTCAATTTTCCTTAACTTTGTCGTCACTCTTTGCTACTCAAAAAACCCTAACACGAATTTATGAAGAAGAGAGGCAATTGAAAGGAAAAGAGAGATGAGAAGGTGGTCACGAAGAAAGATACCACACTCTCCTCGTGACTCTTCAAATGATGGCAATTGATTTATAATGCAATTCCAGATGCACCTCACGATCTTCTACTACATTCCTGATATGACGCAAATATTGCATATTTTATCCCTCGAACAAATGTATTTTAGCCCCCTCGGGTATCTTAATCCCTATATTTATGCTCGTTAACTAGAAAACCTCGTATTTCTATTTTAACATGTCTTGCAGGGGTTAATTGAGCTTTTATAGGTATTTGGATGCCAAGTGTGAAGTTCAGACGCATTCCGGCTATTTTCGTACATAGTCACACGTTCAAGGGCAATTCGGTCCATTCACATCTTGGGAAAATGGCCCAACATCTTCATGGAAGTTGTATCCCTACTCTTAATATTCACGTGGCCGTGAACGGTGCGCGATTCTGAGTCCGTATGAAGAAGCTACATGAGTTTTAGCGGAAGAGAAAAATAAAGAAACCAAAACAGGAGGAATAGCTGATGAACTGCTATGGTCGATCGATCGATCAAAAGGATCGATCGGTCGATCCTTCAAAGTTTGGCCATCGTGGGTAGACAGTGAGCTATGTTTTCAACCATGGATCGATTGATCAAAGGGATCGATCGATCCCCTATTTTCTGCAGATATTTTGCCTTTACTTTTGTTTTTCCTTTTATTTTCTAATTTAATTCCACTTACTATATAAAGGTTTTTTGCTGTAAATATCATATATAATTCATTTTAGATAGTTTAGGTTAGGGTTTTGGGGTTTGAGATCTATTTCTTCTTCCCCAATTGGTTTGACACCCAATTGGGTTTGTAATTGGTACTTTCATCTTCCCTCTCCATTAATATAGTTGTTTTTCCTTATTTTCTTGCTTTGTAATTAGGTTTACATGCTTTATTTACATGCTTTCATTTAGTTGCTTTCTAGTGTAGATTTACCACATTTATTTACCGCTTTCCTTTATCGCATTTTTAATATGCTTTCTAGCTAATTTAGTCTAGGTTGTCCCGGATTGAACTCATTCGGGGTTGACATGTTGCTTTGCTTTGGTGATGGAGTTTACGGGTCTATTTCGGGTGCGTTGTCCTAGTTATATGTGCTTACGACCTTGCGTGCATAATTTTTGGGGTATTTGTTGATGCCAAAATCGTATTAGGCTTTTATGCGAATTTAGGGGTGTGATAACCCTTGATTCAATTAACTGTCGAAATGAGACGCATTTGTAATAACTCATCGACCCATGTAATCATTTTATACTAATTACCTCGGATGAAGGATATTCGACGCAACCTATAGTTTTTACTCGCTTTCTTAATCTAGCTTTATTTTCCCACGCCTATATTAATATTTCCCTTTTATGCATCTTTTCCCTTTTTGTGTATAATCATCTTTTACACTTTTATTTTAGGAGTATTAAATCCTATAAATTCTAGCAACTCATCTCTGTGGATTTTCGATACCCGACTTACTGCTACACTTGCATCGCAAGTGCAGTCATAAATTAGTTTTTATATTGAGGCGGTGAATAGAAAACAACGATTAGCGTTTTGACGCGATGCTACTTTTCACCCCTGATCAAAATGGCGCCGTTGTCGGGAATGAGTTTGTTTTAGAATTTATTTGATTTAGTATTTCGTAATATTTTCTTTCTATTTGTATTATTTGCTAATATTTTTGTAGGACTTCTACATTTGAGCACCTAGAAATGCTTGAATTTCTCGCGCGCATATACTTTGTGGAATTCGCCACTTTGAGCCATTTTTGGGGTAAGCATGTCTTATTCCAATTCTTTCGGTAATCATTATGATAATTCTCAAAATGACCATACTCCTTTGAATTTTTGTCAATAATTAGAGTCCCAAAAAATTGCAACATCTAAAATGACTTTGGGCGAGTATTACAAAAGTCAAGCTTTGGAGTGCGTGTATTTTAAGGAGGATGATAACGATTTTGGGCCTATATTTCCTTATAATAGGAATTTTGAAACGAATTGCAATTCTTTTCAAAATTCCAATAATAATGAGTTTATCTTTAGTGCCGATAATGATCTTCCAACTCCTCATTTTCAAGAATCCGCACCTCGGCCTATAACTTTCGGCGAGGGTTTGCTCATGCTTGGGAACGAGAGGTATGAAGAACATCATCGGGAAGAAAATCATTGTTAGGAGCAAGAATTGGATTTATTATTCGAATCCGATGATGATTTCTCTTCCGAGACTTTTGAAGTCGAGGAATGTTTTGAACCAATTGAGGACTTTGTGCCTAAATTGGAATAAACGATTCCTTACTTGGCCCATCTTTTAATAGAAAATGAAAGTGAGGATGAAACGGATTTAGTATCCATTTGCAATGAGATGATTTCTTCTTTGGACCCCAAAGAAGTAAGTTTCATTGAAAATGATCCTAACTCTTTTGAAATTCCAACTTGGAGTGATGATAACTCATCTCTTGAGTTTGAATTTCTTTCCTCCCCATTTTCAATTTCTGTTATCACACTGTCACAAGTACCCGATGAATCGGTACCGAGCTTTAAAATGTTTAACCTTTTCACCGATGAGAGTACTTGCTCGAGTTGCTTTCCATGAAGGCATCTTTGCCCTCATGTGCGCCACCTCCCATTCCGCTTGCTAAATCCTTGGGAGGATATTATGATTTTCTCGGTCCCCACATGTTTTTATCACCTGTTCAATCCAAATCCCCCATCATCCCTCCAAAACTTTTAATTCTCCCTCTCTTCCTAATGGAGGCACATACCATTCTTGTAACAGTGGATGGATAATCTAAAGTCTTGTAGTCTTTGTTTCTAAAAAGGTTGTGTCCTTTCTAATTGACGATGGTTCATTTCTTCCGCCTTACACATGCCTTCCATTGTTAAAATGGAATCCATATTTTCCTAAAGGCATGCTTGAGTGTGAGGGTACACCAGTTATCCTCCAAAGTCAAATATTTTTTTATGATGGACCCTCAACTATTTAGACTTCTAGTGTATATTTAGTGTGAAGCCTAAACAGTAGGTTGTATATAGTTAGATTTTTTTATCATTTCTTTCTTTTTATTTTTCTTTCTTTTAATTTAGTCTCTTGTAATTAGTTAACTTTTTATTATTTGTTTTTGCTATGCTCAGTACTAACTTGTTTTGTATATTCTTTGGACTCGTTCTTATGGGGATCGCTCCAATTTTTGGTAATATCACTATTTTCCTCTCTTTAACTTTGTTCTTAATTAACATTGAGGACAATGTCAGGTTTTAAGTTAGGGGTGTGGGATATTCTATCCATTTTTTTATTTAGTCCATGTTTTTGCTCACATGTTAGTTACTTAGTTTGCTTTTCTTGTAAAAATTTGAAAATTTTCAAAAAAGATGTCCTTTCTTTTTTCTCCTTTGCATTTTGCCTTTGTTTCCAATGATAAATTTAAATAATTTCCTGATCCAATAGACAACTCAATGATGCATGTTCTTGATTTTAGAAGTTATTAGACTTTAGTCCTCATTTATTTATATTATGAATAACTTCATGAATTAAACTTTAATCCCATGAGCACATGCACTTTTATCGTTCTATTAATTTTGTTTAAGATTTTTATAACTCGGTAATATTTTGTTGAATTGTATATACTTAAACCGAGTAAGCTTTGTATCTTTCGTCGTTTGTGAGTGTATACCCTATTCTTCCTCTTGGAAAACGTTACAGTCATTGGTAATCTCTCTATTCTTTCATTTGATCGTTCATTAATTGAGTTCATTTATGAAATGTGTTACTTGAGAATGATTTTCAAAGTTTGTTTTGACTCGAGAATTGCGTAAACTTTACAAAATGATCATAGTCCATCCTTGTTATATCACCCATATTAACCTTGACCTCACCTTAAATGTTTTCCCTCGTTAACCCCTTTGAGCCTAAATATTAGCCTTTCGTTTCATAACCCAAAATTCCCATAAAGAACTCCAAATTGGAGTTTTAAACCATACATACACCTTACATACCTTTGTTTGGAGTGTTACTTGTGATTGAATGATGTGGTTGTGTTGCGGTTGCAATTTAAGCATGTGAGAGTGAGAAAAGAAAAGAAAGAGTAGTGAAAAAGGGGTGAAAAAGAGAAAGTAGAAAACATGAGAAAAAGAAGAAAAGAAAAGAAAGAGAAAGTTTACATATGTTGTGTATAGTGTTCAATAAGCTTTGATTACTCTCCCCATTTGTTATACATAATGCTTGATTATGGAATGCGCTTTCCATTTTTTGATATTGCCCGCATTTTTCCATTATCCCGTGTCTTCATCTCCAAACACTTTGAATCCGTACATATATCCTTCGTTTCATACCCTAGCCAAACCTACATTCACTTCTTTTATCATTAACAGAGGTACCTACTGCTACAATGTGATGCCTTTCGGGCTTAAAAACACTAGAACAATGTACTAGAGATTGGTAAATAAAGTGTTCGAAGAACATATTGGGAGGAACATGGAGGTATACATAGATGATATGCTGACCAAAAGCAAAAAAACTTCAGAGCACATCAAAGACCTCAGTAAAATGTTTGACCAACTAGAAAAGCACCAAATGAAAGCAAACCCGACCAAATGCGTGTTCGGAGCGCAAGAATGGATGTTCCTCGGCTTTATAGTAAATCAGAGAGGAATATAAGCTAATACTTCTAAAATCAAATCTCTAATTGAAATACAATCTTCGATTTGTAAAAAAGATATTCAAAAACTTACTAGTAGAGTAGCTGCCCTCAACCAGTATGTTTCTCGAGCAATAGACAAATGGTTACCATTCTTTAAGGTGCTTAGAATTGTAATACCCCGTACTTTTGGCTATATTTATTTTTGGGATTAATTAATTAAATGCGTATTAATTGGAAATTAATCCGGGTTATAAATACTGATGTGATACGAATTGGTATTTGATTATGTGCATATATGATTATATATGTATTTGGTATTATAAAATTTGTCGTGAGATTTATATACGGCAATTTGGAAATTTTGTTGAGACGCGTGGGACCGCCGCGTCACGGTATAATATTTTATTAATAAAAAGTGAATTTAAAATTGATAATCCGTATGGTCGTTTTGAGCGCGCCAACGCGTCCGGAAGGGTCGAGATAGTCAGAAAACACTAGCCGGGGGTATAGTTTGGATCCCGGGGTAATTTTAGACCGTACCGGTAACTTAAAGGGTATTTTAGTAATTTGGTATTTTTGGGTAATTAAAAGTGACGAAAATTGAGAGTTGTAATCTGATAAGGATTGACCCCAACCAACCCTTATTAACCCAACAAGCTACGGAGGTTTATTGAAATTAGGTTTCATAAGTTTCCCCAAAGCAAACCCTAGCCACCATAGCCTTTTGGAGAAGAAAGCTTGGAGAAGGAGAGAGAGAGAGAGAGATTCTGCAGAAATTCTACACCGAATCCACACCAAATTCAGAAATCAAACCAAGGCAAGTGACTTTATTTCCATTTAATTACTGAGAATGTCTTTTCCATGTTAGAAATTGAAGAATCTTAATTGTTCTTGAAAGATTAAAAGAAAACCCATGAAATTTGAAGTTATTATTGAATGTTGGGATAGGTTTGCATGTAGAAACATTGTTGGGAGATTTAATTTCGGATATTTCATATCTAGGTGATGTATAAACGAATTAAAATCTGGGAATTTATGATGAGAAAAAGTTAGGGTTTATGTTCTTGAAGAAAATTGGGAATTAGTGTGGAAATTGTGATTTAATGATGTTTAGATGATATCAAACCCTTTAATGATGTTAGTATAGCCCCTTAACATGTTTGAGGATGATTAGAGAACTCAATATATTGTGGGAACGAATTTTAGAAGAGGTTTGAGGAGTAAAAATGGTGAAAAACGATTTTTGGGAAGTTCTGGGCCGAAACTGGCATCTCGTTAGAAGCAACCCCCAGGTCGTTCGAACGAGCTCGTTCGAACGAGCTTCTAACGAGTTGACCAGTCGTTATTAACGAGTAGGATTTTCGTTCGATATCTCGTTCGAACGAGATATCGTTAGAAGGGTCAGTTCGTTCGAACGAACTGGGATCTCGTTCGAACAGCCTCGTTCGAACGAGACTTCTAACGACCTGACAGTCCAAACTCGTTCGAAGCCTCGTTCGAACGAGACTTCTAACGAGTTGACAGTTTGCCCCTTTTTGGACTGTTTTGACTTTTGGAGTTCCGGGAGATGGTTCAAGGGTAGAGTTAGCATTCCTTTGATGATATAGTGACTTATTTGGGACTTTTGGGTTGTTGGGATGAGTAAATCATATACGAGAGTTATATTCAATGAATCATTTGGGTTGAGACGTGAGTGACTACTACGATGTGAGGATGAATTATAGCGCGTATAATTATGAACCGGAATAAAATAAGTTGTGATAATTAGTTAGTACAAGAATGCGATATGTACTACGATTAAAATACGGTATTACTAAGATGTGTGTTTACTTAGTATTAGTATATGGATTGTTTGTATGACATACCTACCATACTTGCTATCACGGGAGGTTTCGTTCGCTTAGGACCCTCTAATCCCTGTGTGCCTACGGGGGGGATATAGACTGGTACCTTGATGAACATAGGTCATAGAAAGACTTATTGTGATATTAATAAGTCCGCTGACCATGGGAGCGTAGGTATGTGCATGACCCATGTGATGGTGACTATGTTCGCCTCCACTATTTGTGATTTGTGTTATCTGAACTATTCCTGAGAGATTCGGAATATGTGATCCTTATGTACGTGATGTACCGGGATGGATAGCAGAGTATGTGTGCACTACAGCTTAGATTGCGGGGTGCTTGTATCGTATATTTATGATGTGAATAATATACATTAAATTTATGGAAATCCTCATGTTAATGTTGTAAAAATATTACGGTATTGTTTCGAGGTATATAATGAGTTAGCTGATAGTTATATCAATGGCATATTTAATAACTGAGTTTACGTGAAACCTCTATTAAATTACGAGCGTTGTTATGTTAAATTAACCGAGTAAATGGGTAGAACCTTTGGTTGTCTAGCTAGTTTACGTTGTCACTTAGCTAGTGGAAAGGGTAGTTATAAATGGGTACTTACGTTAGGAGTGCACAGTTAGACGAGAGGTGAGAATATCATGCGAGTGTACGTCCTAACATGTACTTTGCATTTAATGTTTTAAATGTTTTTAAAGCACTTGCAGGTTTTTAAAATGATTTCCACTTTCGGGCTCTGACCCATTTGCTTTCAAATATATTTTCTTGTAAAACCTTTTTAGGTTCCCAGCCACAAGGACACCAAGCATAGGATTCTCATTCAGGTGACGTGCTGTAGCTGGTTGTGGAAGTTACAGGGATTTGCTCATAGACGCTTCTATCTTTTGGATTCCAGAGTCACTATCTATCAGTTGTAGGGCATGTTGCCCATTCCTATTTAGAGCATTTTTACATTTCAGTTTTCAGACTCTAGCATGTATTGCTCAGTATTCAGTTTTAGTTATTTATTTCAGTTTACTTATCAGTCGTGGGATTTGTATTGAGGAGTTTTTCCTCCAGGTTTTATTTACATATTGTGACGGTTATTCTTGTTACTTCAGTAGGGTGAATGGTGTTATTTAGTTATTCATTACTATTGTTGCATGTTAATCAGATTTAATAAAATTTGGCACTTACTTTTTAAATACTAGGTGGTTAGTAATAATAAAACGTTTTCGACAGTGATGCTATTAACTGAGCCAACTTGGCATTTTGAATTAATTTTATAAAGGAGTAGCTACCCGGTGTTTAATTAGTCGGGGTGTCACAGGTGGTATCAGAGCATCAGGTTCTAGTGTCCTTTAGGATCTGTACGGCTATTATGTTTCCGCTACGTTTCTTTGATATAGAGCCCTATATTTTAGAACTGTTGTATTCTTTTGTATATGCTTCGTTCTTCAGCTATGTTAAGTTTATAAACTGTGAACTTATAAACTTTGTTCTTATTTCAGATGCCTCCACGACGTGCACGACGAGTTCCCAGGAATGCTACGCCCGAACCACAGCCCGCTCCAGTTCAGGGCATGTTGAACGCCGCTGAGGTTGCTGCTATAGTAGCCCAAGCGGTAAATGCCGCGATTGCCGTGATTCAGCAGGCACCACCTCAGGCGCCGGTTGCCGCGCCAGTACAGGTTAATGCATTCCCGTCTGCTTGGGAGCGTGTACGTGACGCTTTTTAGAAAGCGCATCCACCAGAGTTTGCTGGAAGCTCAGATGTGGTTATCTCGAGCCAATGGAGGAAGGACATGCAGAGGCATTTGAGGATGCATGAGTGCACTGATGTTCAGAAACAGGTGCTAGCTACTTTCAAGCTAGTTGGATCTGCGCTACAGTGGTGGGAGTCTATTACCACCGCGGAGGAGAGGGATACCCTCACGATTCAGGAGTTCTGGGTGCGGTTCGACCGCAAGTATTTTCCGTCCGCAGTTCATACAGAGATGAGGAGGAAGCTGATGAGTTTGAAGCAGGAGGGCAAGACAGTGGCCGAGTATGAGGCCGAGTTCACAAACCTGTTGAATATCGTTCCAGACGAGATTCCAACAGAGAAGAAGAAGATAGAGAAGTTCACCGACGGGTTGAATTGGAGAATCCGGCAGCATCTGCTTGGGAACCTATCGTTGGCCACGTATTCTGATGTGGTTAACGCTGCATTACTACACTGCCAGGACCACCGTTTTCATATGGCCGAGGGCAAGCGGTCAGGGGAGTCTAGCCATCAGGGCAGGACTGGAGGACATGGTGCCAGCGGGGCACAAACCGGTCAGGGGCAGAGACAGACTGAGCAGGGTACCCAGCAGGGGGACAATAAGAGGTTCCGATCAGGGAACTACAGGCAGGGACAGGGAGGTTTCCGCCAGGGCCATCAGGGTCCAAACGGCCAGCAGGGCCAGCAGAATGGGCAGAATGGGCAGCAGTTCCATCAGGGCCAAGGGAGGAATGGTAACGGCCACCAGGGCCGGGGACAGCAGGGGCAGAGGGGAGGGAATTTCCCAGGGAAGTGCTTTACTTGTGACAAGACTGGCCATAAGAAGCAGGATTGTCCTAATAGGGGCAGGGCCCCACAGCAGCAGCAGCAGGGTGCTCGCCAGGAGCCACAGAGACCTATGTTTCCCGACGCTCTTCCCGCACCGCCACAGATGGCAGCATTGCCACCCATTCCAGCAGTCCCAGCTCAACAGGGGCAACTACAGTATGGACGTGTCTACAACGTTCACCAGGCTGCAGTTCCACAGGCACCGCCCGCAATCGAGGGTACGTTTCCTATCCATGGCACTATGGGTCGGGTGTTATTTGATACGGGTGCTACACATTGTTTCATAGCTACACACTTCGCGAAAGCTTTAGGATTGTTAGCTACGGCAGAGAGCACAGTGACGTGTGTCGACTCACCATTGGGGAGTGGGTCACTTATTTTCTTTATATGCCGGGGAGTCGGGGTAGAGGTTGGTGGTTTGGTATTGCCTGCAGACATGTTAGTGTTAGACATGCATGTTCACGATGTGATCATCGGTATGGATTGGCTCGTAGCATATAGGGCCATGATTGATTGCTTCAGCGGGAGCATTATTTTTGCCATTCCGGGGCAAGAGATGTTTATAGTGGCGATGCCTCGCCCAGAGGGAGGATCGACCGCTCATCTGTATTACATAGAGGAGGATACCTCTAAGGAGGTTGTGATTCCTTTAGATTCGATCCCGGTTGTCAGGGAGTATTCGGATGTGTTTCAGGAGATACCAGGCTTACCCCCCAGTCGAGAAATAGACTTCGTTATTGATCTGCTACCGGGTACGAGACCTATAGCATGTGCACCGTACCGTATGGCTCCAGCTGAGATGCGAGAGTTACGGGATCAGATAGAGCAGCTGTTAGGGAAGGGCTTTATTCGCAGGAGTACCTCACCTTGGGGCGCTCCAGTTTTGTTTGTGAAGAAGAGGGATGGTTCACTGAGATTGTGCGTGGACTACCGAGAGTTGAATAAGGTCACGATACGAAATAAGTATCCGTTGCCTCGAATCGATGACTTATTCGACCAGTTGAGAGGAGCTTCTTTCTTCTCGAAGATTGACTTGAGGTCGGGATACCATCAGTTGCGTATCAGGGAGGAGGATGTCTCGAAGACTGCGTTCTTGTCGAGATATGGTTCTTATGAGTTTCGGGTTATGCCTTTCGGCTTGACCAACGCTCCAGCAGTGTTTATGGACTTGATGAATAGGGTGTTCAGAGATTTCCTAGATCAATTTGTCATTGTCTTCATTGATGACATTCTGGTTTACTCTCAGACAGAGGAGGAGCACGCCGAGCATTTGAGGATGGTTTTGCAGACACTTCGTCAGAACGAGCTGTATGCAAAATATGAGAAGTGCGGGTTTTGGCTGAAGGAAGTCCAGTTCTTGGGTCACATTATTTCCGACCAGGGAATATCTGTCGATCCGGGGAAGGTGTCAGCGGTGAGGGAGTGGGGACAGCCCACGACACCAACGGAGATTCGTAGTTTCTTGGGTTTAGCAGGATACTACAGGAGGTTTATTCGGGGTTTCTCAGAGATAGCAGGTCCTTTGACACATCTTACTCGTAAGGGTGTGCCATATATCTGGAGTGATGCCTGTCAGTTGGCATTCGATGAGTTGAAGGACAAATTGACCTCAGCACCTGTGTTAGCATTGCCGAGACCGGGAGTTGAGTATTTGGTTTACACCGATGCGTCTTTGCAAGGACTTGGAGGTGTTTTGCAGCAGGAGAGACAGGCCATAGCTTATGCTTCCCGTAAGCTTAAGCCTCATGAGAAGAATTACCCCACGCATGATTTGGAGTTGGCAGCAGTGGTATTTGCCTTACGAATTTGGAGGCACTATCTTTTGGGGGAGAAGTTTCAGCTGTTCACGGACCACAAGTCACTACAGTATCTGTTCACGCAGAAGGAATTAAATATGCGGCAGCGTAGGTGGCTTGAATTTGTGAAAGACTACCAGTTCGACATCCAGTACCACCCGGGTAAGGCTAACGTAGTAGCAGACGCGTTGAGCCGCAGGCCAGCAGATGAGGTGGCAGAGGTGTGGAAAGCGAAGTGGAAGGAATTGGGACACCAGGATGCAGTGGCCCGATCTTTCATGGCTGTGATGACCGTTACACCGCAGATTGTCACGAAGGTTGTACGGGCACAGGCAAATGATTCGTTCTGTCAGGAGCAGATAGTTCGATTACTCGCTGAGGGAGCTGAATCCTATACCGTTAGCTCAGACGGGGGATTACGCTTCAATGGAAGATTGGTAGTTCCGGAAGGAGAGGAACTGCGACACGATGTGATGGCAGAGTCGCACGGCTCACGGTTCGCGGTACATCCCGGAGGGGACAAAATGTACCAAGATATGAGACGACAGTATTGGTGGAGCGGTATGAAGAGAGATATCGCAGAGTTTGTCTCGAAATGCGCCACTTGTCAGCTTGTAAAAGTGGATCATCAGAGACCAACAGGATTGCTACAGCCATTGGAGGTTCCGGTGTGGATGTGGGAGAGCATATCCATGGACTTTATCACGGGGTTGCCTACGTCGCAGAGGGGTCACGACTCCGTTTGGGTAATTGTGGACAGATTGTCCAAGGTCGCTCACTTTTTACCCGTTAGGATTGATTACACTGCGGGTCAGTATGCCCAACTCTTCATTTCAGAGATTGTGAGACTTCACGGTGTGCCCCTAAATATCGTGTCTGATAGAGACAAGATATTTGTTTCGAGGTTTTGGGAGAGTTTCCAGGAGGCCATGGGCACGGAATTGCGGTTGAGTACGGCTTATCATCCGCAGACTGATGGGCAGACCGAGCGCACCAATCAGATGTTGGAAGACATGCTACGCATGTGTATTATTGACTTCGGGGGTGGATGGGAGCAGTACCTTCCACTGGTGGAGTTTGCTTACAACAACTCCTATCAGTTCACGATTGGCATGGATCCGTTTGAGGCATTGTACGGTAGGCCTTGTCGTTCCCCAGCATGTTGGTTGGAAGTGGGGGACAACAAACTACTTGGGCCGGAAGTAATTCAGGATACTTCGGCAAGGATTGAGTTGATTCGGAGTCGCATTCGGGTAGCTCAAGACAGGCAGAAGAGTTATGCTGATGCGAAGAGATTTTTCAGGGAGTTCCAAGTGGGGGACCAGGTTTTGCTCAGGGTTTCTCCGATGAAGGGGATTATGCGATTCGGGAAGAAGGGGAAGTTGGCACCGAGGTATGTGGGGCCGTTTCCTATTATTGAGCGGATCGGACCGGTTGCGTATAGACTCGGGTTACCGGAGCATTTACATCGGATTCACGACGTGTTCCATATTTCCTCGCTGAGGAAATACCTTAGGGATGATTTGTCTCATTCTCACATTGCTGTGGAGGACATCGATCTCCAGCCGGATAACTCTTATGAGGAAGGGCCGATTGCTATTCTGGACCGAAGCGAGAGGAAACTACGGTCAAAGATAGTCCCGTTAGTACGTGTTCAGTGGCGACATCACAATGTCGAGGAGTCCACATGGGAGCGCGAGGATGAGATGCGCGAACGTTATCCAGAGCTGTTTTTAGCAGGTACTTTCTAGTTTCGAATTTCGGGACGAAATTCAGTTATTAGGGGGGGAGTATGTAATACCCCGTACTTTTGGCTATATTTATTTTTGGGATTAATTAATTAAATGCGTATTAATTGGAAATTAATCCGGGTTATAAATACTGATGTGATGCGAATTGGTATTTGATTATGTGCATATATGATTATATATGTATTTGGTATTATAAAATTTGTCGTGAGATTTATATACGGCAATTTGGAAATTTTGTTGAGACGCATGGGACCGCCGCGTCACGGTATAATATTTTATTAATAAAAAGTGAATTTAAAATCGATAATCCGTATGGTCGTTTTGAGCGCGCCAACGCGTCCGGAAGGGTCGAGATAGTCAGAAAACACTAGCCGGGGGTATAGTTTGGATCCCGGGGTAATTTTAGACCGTACCGGTAACTTAAAGGGTATTTTAGTAATTTGGTATTTTTGGGTAATTAAAAGTGACGAAAATTGAGAGTTGTAATCTGATAAGGATTGACCCCAACCAACCCTTATTAACCCAACAAGCTACGGAGGTTTATTGAAATTAGGTTTCATAAGTTTCCCCAAAGCAAACCCTAGCCACCATAGCCTTTTGGAGAAGAAAGCTTGGAGAAGGAGAGAGAGAGAGAGAGATTCTGCAGAAATTCTACACCGAAGCCACACCAAATTCAGAAATCAAACCAAGGCAAGTGACTTTATTTCCATTTAATTACTGAGAATGTCTTTTCCATGTTAGAAATTGAAGAATCTTAATTGTTCTTGAAAGATTAAAAGAAAACCCATGAAATTTGAAGTTATTATTGAATGTTGGGATAGGTTTGCATGTAGAAACATTGTTGGGAGATTTAATTTCGGATATTTCATATCTAGGTGATGTATAAACGAATTAAAATCTGGGAATTTATGATGAGAAAAAGTTAGGGTTTATGTTCTTGAAGAAAATTGGGAATTAGTGTAGAAATTGTGATTTAATGATGTTTAGATGATATCAAACCCTTTAATGATGTTAGTATAGCCCCTTAACATGTTTGAGGATGATTAGAGAACTCAATATATTGTGGGAACGAATTTTAGAAGAGGTTTGAGGAGTAAAAATGGTGAAAAACGATTTTTGGGAAGTTCTGGGCCGAAACTGGCATCTCGTTAGAAGCAACCCCCAGGTCGTTCGAACGAGCTCGTTCGAACGAGCTTCTAACGAGTTGACCAGTCGTTATTAACGAGTAGGATTTTCGTTCGATATCTCGTTCGAACGAGATATCGTTAGAAGGGTCAGTTCGTTCGAACGAACTGGGATCTCGTTCGAACAGCCTCGTTCGAACGAGACTTCTAACGACCTGACAGTCCAAACTCGTTCGAAGCCTCGTTCGAACGAGACTTCTAACGAGTTGACAGTTTGCCCCTTTTTGGACTGTTTTGACTTTTGGAGTTCCGGGAGATGGTTCAAGGGTAGAGTTAGCATTCCTTTGATGATATAGTGACTTATTTGGGACTTTTGGGTTGTTGGGATGAGTAAATCATATACGAGAGTTATATTCAATGAATCATTTGGGTTGAGACGTGAGTGACTACTACGATGTGAGGATGAATTATAGCGCGTATAATTATGAACCGGAATAAAATAAGTTGTGAT
The DNA here is from genome assembly GCA_949130495.1 of Sambucus nigra. Classification (NCBI taxonomy): domain Eukaryota; kingdom Viridiplantae; phylum Streptophyta; class Magnoliopsida; order Dipsacales; family Adoxaceae; genus Sambucus; species Sambucus nigra. The sequence continues at coordinate 156,020,095 of OX422218.1, forward strand.
AATTAGTTAGTACAAGAATGCGATATGTACTACGATTAAAATACGGTATTACTAAGATGTGTGTTTACTTAGTATTAGTATATGGATTGTTTGTATGACATACCTACCATACTTGCTATCACGGGAGGTTTCGTTCGCTTAGGACCCTCTAATCCTTGTGTGCCTACGGGGGGGATATAGACTGGTACCTTGATGAACATAGGTCATAGAAAGACTTATTGTGATATTAATAAGTCCGCTGACCATGGGAGCGTAGGTATGTGCGTGACCCATGTGATGGTGACTATGTTCGCCTCCACTATTTGTGATTTGTGTTATCTGAACTATTCCTGAGAGATTCGGAATATGTGATCCTTATGTACGTGATGTACCGGGATGGATAGCAGAGTATGTGTGCACTACAGCTTAGATTGCGGGGTGCTTGTATCGTATATTTATGATGTGAATAATATACATTAAATTTATGGAAATCCTCATGTTAATGTTGTAAAAATATTACGGTATTGTTTCGAGGTATATAATGAGTTAGCTGATAGTTATATCAATGGCATATTTAATAACTGAGTTTACGTGAAACCTCTATTAAATTACGAGCGTTGTTATGTTAAATTAACCGAGTAAATGGGTAGAACCTTTGGTTGTCTAGCTAGTTTACGTTGTCACTTAGCTAGTGGAAAGGGTAGTTATAAATGGGTACTTACGTTAGGAGTGCACAGTTAGACGAGAGGTGAGAATATCATGCGAGTGTACGTCCTAACATGTACTTTGCATTTAATGTTTTAAATGTTTTTAAAGCACTTGCAGGTTTTTAAAATGATTTCCACTTTCGGGCTCTGACCCATTTGCTTTCAAATATATTTTCTTGTAAAACCTTTTTAGGTGCCCAGCCACAAGGACACCAAGCATAGGATTCTCATTCAGGTGACGTGCTGTAGCTGGTTGTGGAAGTTACAGGGATTTGCTCATAGACGCTTCTATCTTTTGGATTCCAGAGTCACTATCTATCAGTTGTAGGGCATGTTGCCCATTCCTATTTAGAGCATTTTTACATTTCAGTTTTCAGACTCTAGCATGTATTGCTCAGTATTCAGTTTTAGTTATTTATTTCAGTTTACTTATCAGTCGTGGGATTTGTATTGAGGAGTTTTTCCTCCAGGTTTTATTTACATATTGTGACGGTTATTCTTGTTACTTCAGTAGGGTGAATGGTGTTATTTAGTTATTCATTACTCTTGTTGCATGTTAATCAGATTTAATAAAATTTGGCACTTACTTTTTAAATACTAGGTGGTTAGTAATAATAAAACGTTTTCGACAGTGATGCTATTAACTGAGCCAACTTGGCATTTTGAATTAATTTTATAAAGGAGTAGCTACCCGGTGTTTAATTAGTCGGGGTGTCACAAGAATGACCTTAGAATGGAATGCTGAGTGTGAAAAAGCATTTCAGGAGCTGAAGAAGTATTTTGGATCTCCGTTGTTACTGTCCTGACCAATTTTGAGAGAAAAGTTATATTTGTATTTAGCTGTCTCTTAATCTGTAGTTAGATCGACCTTGGTCCGACTAAAAGATGAAGTCCAAAAACTGGTTTACTACACTAGCAAGGCATTCAAAGGTGCAGAGGTTAGGTATTCGCGCCTTGAAAAATTAGCATTAGCTCTTATTGAAGCCTCAAGACGAATGAAGCCTTACTTTCAAGCACATAACATAGTTGTATACACTAATTTACCTCTTAGACAAGCACTTCACAAGCCTGAGAAGTCAGACAGGTCGATGTATTGGGCAGTAGAGCTGGGAGAATACGATATCATCTATGAACCAAGATCATCATTAAAGGGGCAAGCTATAGCAGATTTTATTGCAGAATTTACATATCTAGAGGTTACTGACCAACCGAACTTACCTCTCGAGCAGACTTCTCCGAAAGAGAGCTCAGGTTCAAAGAAAGACAAAGTCATAGCCGATAACTAGAATCATCCATTATTCAGGACATGGCTCAGAAGTATGCTGAAGAGAGAAAGAAGATATTCTGCTAAGGAATTCTATCTGTGGAAAGCTTTAATAGTGAAATTCCATTGTGGAAATTATATGTGGATGGATCTTCATGTGCAACCAGCAGTGAAGATGGTATTATACTTAACACTCCTGATAATATTAAGTTGGAATATGACCTCAAGTTTCAATTTCAATCTTCGAATAATAAAGCCGAGTATGAGGCGTTAATTATCGGCTTTGAATTAGCTTTATTATTAGGTGTCGAGCAAGTAATGGCACACAATGATTCTCATTTAATTGTCAACCAAGTGCTTCAGATATATGGATTCGAAGGTGATTTAATGGTAAGATACTTGGCTAAAGCTATGGAGGTGATCTTGAAATTTCTAGTAGTCCCGATAGTGAGAATACCAAGGATAGATAATTCTTGAGCTGACGCACTTGCTCAGCTAGCCTCCGCGACCAAGATATAATTTATGAGAAGTATCCCTGTGGAGATCTTGGCATCCAGGAGCATAGAGGAGGATCCTATGATAAATTTCATAGCAGTAAATTTGGTACCATCATGGATGGAACCAATTAGAGATTACATTAAACAAGGGACCCTACCAACTGATCTAAATGATGCAAGAAAACTTACGTAAAAAATGACCAAGTATGTGATGGAGAGGGGAGTCCTATACAAAAGGGGATACACTGTTTCGTTACTATGATGTGTCCATCCATTCGAAGTGACTGAATTAATCAAAGAAGTACATGATGGTTCTCGTGGGGCTCATTGAGGTGGTCGGTCATTAGTCCAACGAATTACCACGCAGGTGTATTATTGGCCCACTATGAAGGAAGACTGTAGGACCTTCGCCAAAAAGTGCGACTAGTGCCAGAGTTTTGCAGCAATCCATAGGGCATCGGGGGTGGCCTTGACACTAATCACTTCTCCTCGGCCTTTTGCCATTTAGGGAGTTAATTTGGTAGGCCCATTGTCGATCACAAAAGGCATGTTCTAATACTTGGTGGTAGTTGTTAATTATTTCACAAAATGGGTGGAAGGATAAACATTGATAGAGATGCCCTATGAGAAGTTATTTTAGTTCATATGGAAGAACATCATATGCAGGTATGGCATGCCTTATGCCTTCATTATTGACCATGGCACCAAGTTTGACAATGATGAATTTGAAGCATATTGTGTTCAATCCAAGATCTAAAAACTTCACTCTGTTATAGGACATCCACAAAGTAACGGTCAAGCAGAAGTAACGAACAAAAGCTTGCTTAATGGAATGAAAAGGAAACTTGATGCTTCCAAGGGTAACTTAATCAATGAATTGTACTCTGTTCTTTGGACTTATAGAACCATGCTGAGAATATCTACTGAAGAAACACCTTATATTCTTACTTTTGGGATATAGGCCATGGTACCAGCTGAGATAGGCCTACCAGCTCATAGAGTATTGAACCTTGATTCCCCCAAAAGTGATCTAATGAGACGATTAGACTTGGATCTGATGGAAGAAGTCAAAGAGGATACCGCCCTCAGAGCTATTACGTATCAGTAAAGGACTGCTCATTTTTACAACAAAAGGGTCAAGCCGACCAATTTTAAAGAAGAAGATTACGTCCTAAAAAAAGTCATCCAGAAAGGAAACAAGCTTGAGGTAAACTGGCATGGTCCATATCGCATTTTCGCAGTAGTCCACCTAGGAACTTTTCCACTAGAGACACTTGATGTGGAAAAATTCAAGAACCCTTGGAACACTGATCATCTCTGAAAATACTATAAGCGAAATAAATGGATTTTGTATCATTTTTACTTTAATTTAAAAAACTTTTCCTTCACGTTTAATAAAATATCTAGATTTTAGTTCAATTATACTTTAATTTTTTCAATTTTTTCATAGTACGATGATATACACCCCCCAGAAAAAACAAAACAATTCAAACAATGTCTCTTGGTCTTTAGCCCTTGTCGATCAACAAAAGACAACAACTATTTAATCAACTACTTAATCAGGTTAAACTTATCAAATTCGAGATGCACCAATAGCTTAATAAGCATTCGTGTTTATCAAGTCGATTAAGTTAAATACAAGAATACATGTATACGTCATTAAACATAGGGATACATATATACATTCCTAATACGCTTAATCACCCAATTTTACTTTATGTATGAGTTCGACTCAATGAGTCACGAACAATAAGTCAGTAAAACTTCATGTATAAGCACATGAATCTTTACTCTACCAAGTTATAACACAGGGATACATATATACATTCCTAAGCACACTTGGTCACCACTGATAACTAGTGTCAACACTTAGCTAAAAGTTTCTTATAGATTTACTTAAGTCCAATAGTAGAATCTAAGTCCCTACAATTTTAGTTAAAAAACACATCATTTCAAAGAAAATTACCTAGTCATCCAACCGATTAACTAATAATAAGTTGGAAACAAATACATAGACAAAACATGTATTTTTACCAAAAAAAGGTATTACAATCAACATCAAGAAAACAAATTTTTTTTAGATGGCCATTTCCCTCAATCCTTGTCCATCCCTGTTGGAGGATCATCAAGATTATATAAAGAATCTATGTAATTAAATTCTCTGAACATTTGTCTGTTGCTGCTGCTCGACCTGCCAATCAAATGAGGAGGACGAACTATCTCATGGTCACAATGAAGACCATAATCCCCCAGGTACTTAGTTATCAAACATTGAGGAATGGCATCCGGGGGAATCCATGTTGTGTCCAACTTGAAGGGAGGCTTGTCACAGTCCAAAATCCTAGATCATTCCAATGGCACAAGGTGCCATTCTGGTCATATTTTAGCAAAGTCAGCACATTAGTCCTCCCTCATTTATAGCTCTCATGATTAATTTGGTCAAGGTGTTCATCTATATGGCTTAAGGATTCATTATAACCTTCCATGCATACTTCCCTGGGCTATTTTTGGAACTGAAAGGTCAATCTCTCCTCTTGATTTTGAAGTTTCTTGATGACATTATTCTTGGATGACATTTGAGCTACATGGTCAATAATAGTAGTATCTTTGGTCTTCACCTAGGTAGACAAGTAGACAATTGACTTATTCTTCACCTTCAATTGGGCAGATTGGTCGACCAACATTTTCTTAATTCTTTTTTTAGCTACTATTGGTCGAGCAACCACCCTTTGCGTAGAAGTTTGCCCTGGTGTGGTTTTCTACTGCAATGATTCAAGTTCTTCCAGCAATCTTGCATTTTCTGTCTGCTGGAAAGAAGCACTTTCATCAGGATCACTGGTGGGCGATTTCTTAAAGCTGTCTAGCTCATTTTTGAGATGATTATTTTCCTCTTCAAGCAACTTTCCTACTTACCGAGCTTCTTCAACTTCTTAATTTAGTAAGAATTCATTGCTTCTCTACACGAAGGCATAATCTTCAAGTTTTTTTATCGAAACCATTCTCCTTACTCAGTAATTTATACTCGTCTTTATAATCAGCATAAAGTAGAGATTTGGAGTGATTGTGATCTTCTTATAGTTGCTCTATCATTTTATAGTAAGCAACATTATTGGCTACAACCCTATCCCATAAGCAATGAAGATAAATATATGACTCCTTGACCTGGTCGGATGCATCTGGGTATACCAACCCAGTCAAATCCTCTTAAGATATGGGAACATAGCAACTTCCAGAAGGTTTCTACTACGTCTAAGCAGGTCGGATTCAGTGAAAACTATAACTTTTTCCTAGCATCAAACTGAAAATCATAAATGTAAGAATACAACAACTGATACCGAGTAAAAAAACCAAAAAGTATAACTTTACCCAAGCAGAGAAAATACGTATGGAAAATGAATTACAACTTGTGAAAAGAATATCTTTTCATTGATAAAGGAAAGGGATTACAAAGAGTCATTCCTATTACAAGACAGAGAAGAAAGAACAAGAATCTTACAAAAAAGGAAAATATATAACAAAGGAGCTAGGCATTCTCCTTATCTTGGACATTGACTTTAGGAGGCAGATCGATAGGAATGACAACTTCACTAATTGGTTCCATGGCAGTCCCAACAGATTATAGGAAAGATACCCCTAAGCCTTATTCATCATCAGACTCTTCCTCCAAGTTTGAAGGGGTTCCTGGATTATTCCCCTAAAATAACTCAGAATCTTAGACAGTACCAACTTCCTTAAGTTCCTCCAACCAATTATCCTTGAATGATTTTTTCTTGGCATACTCAATCTACTTTGAAGCAGCCAACAGTGCCTTATCCTAACCTTTGTCAAAAGAAGATTCCTTTATGTTCTTACTCTTGGCTTTCTCTTCAATAAGATCAACAGTTAAACCTTTTAGCTTCTCCTCGAAAGATGAAAGAAATGTTTGATTTTTAAACAATTTGTCTTCGACCACCTTGGCCCTATTCTTAACAATTATCAGACTGGCCTTAACAGTCTTTATTTTCCCTCAACAACATCATCCCTTTTGTTGTCCCTCTTTAGCTCTTCTTCCCAAGCTTTTTGCTTTGTTTCCAAAGCTTGTCGAGAAGCTTCCAAAGACTTATTTAGACCTTCACAAGCCTCTTAAACTTCACTTGAGGAGGAACGCAGGTGATCATCTCTCTCCATAAGTTGATCAAAACCCACTATAAATTGTAAAAGGAAAAAATGTCACATCAAAAGAGGAGAAAGTAAGATATTAAAGAAGGGAAAAGGGTTACCAAAGCCATATTCTAGCAAGATCTCTCAAACAATCTTGATCGGGGAATGGGAGTATCAACAACCCTATGAGCAGGAAGAGTACCAACTTTTATCAACCCTATGGATAGACCCTAATTCATAGCTACAGAAGATGACCCAACAATAGCCATGTCAGATTAAATTTTCTTAACTAACTCCTGTTGGTCAATAGTATTCTTCTTGATTTGTTTATCATACAAACCTTTTCTCAACCTCTTATATTGATGTGAAACAATGTCAACTTCCCCAGTACTAATAAACTAAGGTACCTTCTCAGTCACCTTAGACTTCTAGACATCAGCAGGAATAGTTTTCTCTATATGTTTCTTGGCAGAAGGAGAAAGTGGCCCTTTCATCAAATTGGGGATTTTCCTTTTACCCATGCCTGCTAGTGGTGAAGTAAGAATAGAAGAGATGTCTAAAGTTTCAAATAAAGAAGTCCCAAAATCCTTCTTAACTCTAACAGACTCCTCATACGAAGAAGAAGGAATTGCCTCATCTTCCAAATTAATAGGAACGAAAGGTAATACATTAGCTGGCCTCACAATAAATGAAGTAATATAGCTCCTGTAATTTAGCTAGTAGGAGACTGCTCTTGGGTGTTCTTCACCGATTCTTTACTGAATGCTCCACAAATATTTGAGCTCCTGAAGTTTGATGTCCCCCTCCTTTGGAAATTTTTTCTTACTATCCACTACATAAAAAGAAGAAAGAATGTTAATTAACATATCTACCATATGCAAAAAAAGGAAGAAATTTTTATGACCTATGCCTTGCCCTGTTTGAGGACACCTGGTCCCATCATACTCCCCCCCCCCCCCCCCACGTTAAAGAGGAGCATGATGCTAGTTCTTGACCATTATGCCATAATCAAAGCAGTCCTTATTAGAATCTGATAAATTGACCACTAACTCCATATTGGCAAATCTAGTCTTCAAATACTTGGTATTGTCAATGGTAACCCATTTATAGTAGAACATCAACTCAGGAATATGAATATGGGTTTTATATATCTGGTTAAGCTTATGAATCCCATTCACTATCCTCCATGTATTGAGGGATACTCTAGCGGGGACAACATCAAAGTATTGACAAAATGCAAGGAAAAATAGGTTAGGAGGAAAAGTAATGCCGCACTCAACTTAAACTCTTCTAAAGAATATTTATGAATAATATAAATTATGATTAATAGAATATGGAATCAAAGAAGAAGAAATAAGGCTTATAGAGGAAACGAGTGTTGAAGCAAGAGAAGTGAGAATGAAAGCAGAAAGAAATCTTAGAAACATAGAGAAGTTTGAAATTTGAAAGACTTGTGGTAAAAACAACCGGTACAAGCTTCGTTTTTATAGCTTACCTCGAAAAAAGTAAAAATAATGATTAACTGTATCAACGATTGACATTTTGATGGCTGCACAGTTCCAAAGGCAAGAAAATGCTAAATTATCCTTTGGCGGTTCACTACACTTGAAATTATTTACAAAAATGCCATTGTATAATAGTGTAGGAGGTCAGCTGCCAAACAAATACTCAAGATAGTACGCCTAATAACTTATTGGGATAAATACTCCATACTTTCATGAAAATATCAAGCATGAGTCATTGGGGGGCTTTTGTTGTATGTAAAAATTATGTTCCTCCGTGGACCAATGAAGAAGGCACACCAGTCATCTAACGTGGCTGACTGGCCTACTTGATCGGCCTCAGAAGCACTTAGTCGGGAGAAAGGCCGACCAACTCTAGAAGCCCAACCAATTGTAACATCAACAGTTATTCAGGTGGAATATCAACTAGTTATGAAGTCCACGAGTTTTACTTATTATAAACAGATGTAAATGCCTGGCAATATAAAGGCGCTCTATCTTTAGGGATTCATGCCCCTATAAATACAAGTCCATCCCTCAACTCAAGGGACAACTCACCCGAATCGTACATACACTTATCCTACTAAGCTATTGTAAATCTGATTAAATAAAAACTACAATGGACGTAGGCTATTTTACAGTCGAACCACTCTAAATTATTTATCTTTTATGTGTGTGGTTTGAGTTATTTCCTTAATTTCTATATGTGATTATAAAATTGGAATCAATCCATTTTTAGACATCAATAATCACCATTAGTGTTGGGGAGCCAAATATATTTATCATCTAAGAGGATTTTAATAAGGGTGAGGGTAGGGTAGGGGTGAGACATCCATGGATAACATCATTAAGATCCCAAGTAATAATGGCAGGCTAAGCCCATCTATCATGGTTGATGAAGTCAACTACTTTAGCTTTGTGGTTCCTTGTTGCACCATTGATTGTTCTATCCCCATATAGCTTCCATAAAAGTCCATTTGGATGCTAGGGATCATGCCAGAGGAAGGTATATACACCATTTCCAATGATGCTTTTAATGAGGGTCTTGAATTTATCTTTGAAATTCATGATTTTGGACCAGCTCCAAGAAGCATCAATAGGAAGGGGTGTATGCCAATTGCTTATCCCTTTTATTTTGTAGGTGTGGAACTACTTGACCCATAAATTATATTTCTTATTAGCCTAATTGTGTCTAGAATTTCCAAAGAGTTAAGGACGGTAAATTTCTCATTAAAACGACTCGAGAGATACCTCATAATTTTCTTAACAACTCTGTCTTCTGGAATTTTGCTCACCCAAATTAAAATAGGAATTCACGATATCAGATATACATGCATAAAATTCCTTAAAAGTGTCAAATTAAAGTATGCGTATAGTCTCAAATTGTGTGGTGAGGTTTTGAAGATTAGAGGCTTCGACATAATTAGTACCCTTGTTTGTGATCTAGAGGATATCCCAATCTTATTTAGATACAGTACGCATCATGATACGATGAAATTCTTCCGGTGTGACAACACTAGAAATTGCATTCAAACCTCGAGAGTTGAAATTACTCAATCTAAAATAATCATCAGTCCAATTTTCTAATGGCTTGAGGCTAATGACATTTTCATTAGTTACAATAGGATGAGTCCACCCCCATTTCAACAGTAAGCCAAATGAACTCATCGATCAATTTTAGAGACAATCTCATTCGAGCTATCCAATAGGAATAATTCCTATGATCAAACAAAGGTGGCCTATTGTACAAATTCTCCATATAGCCACCAAAATTCATCCAAATAACTTGTGAAAACAATCTTTGATACTAATTTGATAAACGTTATAACTGTGGTTCGATTATATGGTCAAATGTAAAAATTGTATATTAGGTCACAAACATGCAAAATTAAATTAAATCCAATTTTATCTTGATTAATTAGGTGAAGCTAAACATGAAAGATATAAGATCTAAATCGAATAAAAAAAATAGTAATATAGGATCTAAGGAAAGAACCCTTTCAGGGAAACCTTTTTTTCAGCACTGTTACAACTAAGGTATTATCGAATAACAGGAACTGACTTAAAAACTGATACTCCATTAAGTATCACAGTTATGTCTCCTTCCTCGTTGATAACAAAAAGTAGTACAGATCTCGCAGTGCTTCACAACAAGCTCCATTTACCTCACAACAAGCTCCATAACAAGCCTCAGGAAACTCCTTTCCCATTTTTAGCAGTGAAGAATCAAATCCATATGTGAACATATGATGTGTTCTTCAAGGTTTGATAATGTGATCACAAAATTTCCAAGGGGTTTGGATTTAAAAAATCATAGTGTTTGATCACAAAATATGTGTAAAAATCTTGTAAAGAAGTGCAAGTTCATATCTCTTTAAACAAGGAGAAAAATCTCCAAGAGATAGACTTGAAAAGACTGCATTTGAAACTAAGTAAAAAACATTATTTTGCAGCTTCGTTCAAATGACCTATGAAAAGTCATTTGAATGAACATCAAATGAGATATTGAATGAAATTCTAGAAGGATGAGGAAATTGGGCATTAGAATATTCGTTTGAATAATTGATATCGAACAAGTTAAGGAACCTTTTTCAGACGAGCTTCAGTAGCTCGTTCTAACGAGTTGCCTTAAAAATCATTTTTTGATTAAAAACTTTTGAAAAAATATTTATGTTTTCAAACACTTATAAAATACCCCTGAATATAATGATTACACAAATTCAAACTCATATACCTTCTCCAATGACTATAGTGGCGATTTCAACTCTTCGATCTTTGATTGTCACATTTGGTCACTAACTTGTCTTTGATTGAAGCTCTTGAGAATGTACATGATGATATAGAGGTGTAGCGGAATATGCCAAACTTAGAAACATAATGAGCAAATATAAATCTTACTCTTAGAAAATATTTTAACGGTCATAATAATAATAATAATAATAATAATAATAATAATAATAATAATAATAATAATAATAATAATAATAATAATAATAATAGTATAGTAATAGTAATAGTAATAGTAATAGTAATAGTAATAGTAATAGTAATAGTAATAGTAATAGTAATAGTAATAGTAATAATAATAATAATAATAGTAATAATAATAATAATAATAATAATAATAATAATAATAATAATAATAATAATAATAATAATAATAATAATAATAATAATAATGCATCTTCCTCCCATTTTAAATGGATTTAAAGTTATTTAAGTTTCCCACCCAAAAACCTAAAATAAGCATGCGGTTCAACTTCAAAATCCAAATAATCCCGTATGATATATGTTAATCTCTTAATTAGGTATTCTTTACTTTCACGTTCTTAAGTTCATGTAATACCCCATATTTTCTGTGCATTATTTAATTGAAAAAATTAATTATACGTGCTTGTTGTGACATGTAATGTCACTATTTAGATTTATATGTGTTATATTATTCGTATTCAAAATTGGACTTAATATACGATAAGCCATTAATTAAATATCTGGAAGTGATGCAGTATTATGGACAGCTATTAAATGGTCAAGAATTTAGTATGAAGGGTTTCATTGATTGAATTATCCCCTAGGTGTCAGATTCCACTGATGGTGAAGTAGTTTCTTATAATGCAATGTCACACTTAATTAATAAATAATTAAACAATTGCGATTTGGACTCATATCAGATATATATTAGTTTTGTTTGATATGATATTTTGGGTTTCAAGTCGGGTTTCAAGTCCTATATATATATATATATTGGGCCAATTATAATGTCCATTTTTTATTTAAAATAATGGGTTTCAAGTCCTATGAGTTGGTATATGGCTTGGGTAGTCTTTTGGGCCATTTGGTGATATATGTGGACTCATTTGGTTCGGGGTTAAATTAAGCCTAAGCCTAATTTCGTGGATGCTTAGTTATTGGAGTGGCTAGACTTAACCTAAACTCATTGTAGATATTTGTAGAGGCTCCTTAAGTTCAAGTACCAAGAGGAGAATAGGAATTAGGGGGATTTGGGGGTTGATTCCTCAATCAACCCATAAGGATAGTTTACATCATTTAGGAATTTAATTAGAATTGTTATTTGATAGTAGTAGTCCATTGGATTCTAAATTAACTTGAGTATAATTTGATTTTTTAATTAATTAGTTAAATTTGTAATTAACTTTAATTAATATAATAACCATATTAGTGGCATAATTTGAAATTAGTAGTTTTCTTCATGAATCTGAGTTAGAATGGCTATATAATTATTAGGACTAGTTTATATATGTTCCATCCATTAAAACATCCATGTTAATTTAACAAGCCAATGTAAATCTTAATTAAATTGAAGAGATTTTGCAAAACTAGGGTTCTTATGATGAAACTGAAATTTAGCCTCTTAAATCTTGTTAATGTTTGGGTAATGATGTTAGAGATTGGTTATATTCATATATTACTAGTCAATTTGATGTTTGATTGTCATTGGTTGCTGAATTGAAGCTTAGGTATTCATCCATGGAGTTTTGGAGAGAGAAAATGGTTTTTTTTAGGAAGATGTTCTTTAGATCGATCCGATTTGATTATGGATCGATCCTATCCATGGAGCTGTATAGAAAATTAAATTATGAATGCATGAGCTCTGGTTTCATATTTCTTGAATTTCTTTACGAATTTAATATGAAAATTTTACCAATAGTGCGCAAGACTGGAATTCTAGGTTTGTGATTTTGGATTTGGGTTTTGCGGCGTGCTTGGTTGGTTAGGGTTTTGATTAGGGAGTTGTTTTAGGGTTGAAATATATTTAGATGAGTTTATAGGCAATAAGTTTGAGTATAGAAACCAAGTTTAAGGACAAAGATAATTGAGTCGAGGTTTGTCAAGTCGGGTAAAGTTTAACGACAATGTTTATCATGTATGAGGTGGGGATGTGGTTGTGACCCCAAGTAGGCTAGCAGTTGTTTTAGAATGATTCTTATGTCCATTAGGTGAGAATAAACCTAGACTTTGAGAGACTTGGGAGTTTGGAATAATATTATCACACACACACACACACACACACACACACACACACTATATATATATATATATATCAAAAGACTTTACTGTGGGAAAAAGTACGTGTATAAAGAACAAAAAAAATACAAGAATAAGAAGAAATCTCCTCAAACCAAACAAAGAAGGCTAAAGGGGCAATCCCCTAAAGCCACAAAACTGAGGGGCATACCCCATCAACAAGCATAATTCCATAAGAAGGTAAGTTAATTAGATTCTAAGGAACTTTTAGGAATATCCAAATACATATATGCCATCCAACTATCAAAGCTCCTCATTCCTTTCTCCCAGGACATGACTTTGGCTCTAACCATAATCTACACCTCTTTAATAATTGCATCCTCACTTATAACTATTCTCTTGAAGTGGATAGATTTGCTTTCCAACCACAAGAAGTAGATGGAAGCTGAGAAAGAAAGGAACCCCATAGTTTGAAATAGCAAGCTGGAGTTCACTTCCCAATCTAACCCATACCTAGGATATTAATTTTTGTACTGAATTTACTTTCATGTCTCAGTTGCAAATCTACACTCATTAAATAAATGGCCAATCGTCTCCACATAGTCATTGCAACTAAAACATAAGTTGCTCTCAGTAATGCCCCAAGAATGAAGTTTATCCTTTGTGTGGAGAGCATTCTTGGAAACTAACCGTAGGATGAAGGAACTTTTGGGGGTATTTCTATTATTCCAAAGAATCTTATGCCAGTTAGAGGGAGGTAATGCAGGGGAAATCTCATAATATGAAGATCCAATAGTAAATCCTAGTTGTTGGTTAAGAGTCCACACCACTTCATTAATGAAACTTTGTCTAATACTAGGCAGAACTACATTCCTTATGTCTAGAATCTCCCATATAACTATTGAGGGACACCTTCATATGTTATCAATAATGCAATTAGATACCATTGATTTATGGTTACTTGTTGCGTCATAAATAACTCTGTCCCTATAAAAAGAATGCAAGGGGACATTTGGATGCCAGTTATCATTCCATAAGAAGGTATCCTCTTTATTGCCTATCTTATTTTTAATGAGGGTCTGTCAAGCTTTCTTAATTCCATGATATTTTATCCACCTCCATGAGGTATCATTTAGGATAGAAAGAGCACAAATACTCATTCTTTTGATCTTGTAAACATTACACTATTTCACCTAAAGCCTGTCCTTTTTGCTACAAAGATTCCACAACATCTTCAAAATAGTAGATTTATTTTAATTTCGTAGACTTTTAATGCCTAAACCACCCGAGTACTCCCACATAGATCATACCAAGCTACTTTGGGTCTTTAATTCTTGAGGTTAGTACCAGCCCCTAAGAAATTTTTCATTAACTTATGAACTTTAACAATCACACTTTTAGGTACAATGAACAGACTCAACCAATACACTTAGATATTAAATAACACTGTCCACACTCTTAAGTCTAGAAGTGAGGGAAACTCGAAGGTACATGAATGGGGGATGTTGTGGCTAATTATTAATGTTTCCACCATCTATATGATTCCATTCTCGTCCAAACCAAACATGAACAAGTTACTCTTGTTGATATTAGGCATTAAGATAAAGATACTACTATAGTCACCCAGAGCCTTCTTAGCAATTAGTCATGAAGTTGTATACCCCACATAGAATTATCAAATCATGAGAAAAACATAAGTGATTAAGATTGTCATCCTTTCATTTGGGATGGTAGGTGGAGGTTGGATCCCTACAAGCTTTGTCCATAATGCAGGAGAAAGATTTCCTTTGAATAAGGAAGAGAAATGGGAAGATGGGATCTCCTTATCTCAACCCTCTCTTTACCTCAAAGAAGCCATGAAATTGGATATTCAAACTAATTGAGAATCTAGTAATGATTACACACTCTCTAACCCATCCAATAAACAAATAAGGAAAGCAAGGTGTAGCAGCAGGTTGAATAAGAAATTCCAATTCACAGTGTCATAGAATTTAGGAATATCAACCATTAAGGTGCATCTAGGGGGACTTATTCTCTGTGGTAATTCCTCATGACTTCTTGGAGCAATAAAATTTTATCCAAAATAGATCTACCCTCCAAAAAAGCACCCCATCTTTTAATAATGATGTGGGATAAAACATTCTTAAATATAGAAATTATGACCTTTGAGATACATTTGTATATGGTGTTACAACATGAGATAGGTCTAAAATCGTTCATACTTGTTGGGGTAGACACCTTAAGGATGAAGGCTAAAGAAGTACAGTTCCATTGAGTTGGAAGTAAGCTACAATTACATAAGAGCGAGATAGCCTTTGTGACATCTCGACCAACCACTTCCCAATTCTTGTTAAAGAAATGAGCATTAAATCCATCTAGTCCTAGAGACTTATATACCCCAATAGAGAACATGATTGTCTTGATTTCCTCTTCAGAGATGGGGGATAATAAAATGGCAACATGGTCTTCATAAATTCTTTTTATGATAACCTCGGACAATAATGAATAAGGGTAATCAGAATTGGAACTATTGCCAAGCATATTGCTGAAGTAGTCCACAACTGTATTATTGGCCACATTTTGGCTTCCTTTAATTTTGTTCCAACTCTCATCCCCATTGATGATGATCTTCCTTATAGATATGGATTGATTATCCTTCTTTTGAAAGAAATCATTGTTCTTATCCCCCAACTGGAGCCATTTAACCCTAGACTGTTGTTTAAAGTAGGATTCCTTTGCATTCTTAGGCTCCATATACTTAGTCATAATGTTCTTCTTCTCATCCTCTTGAATAATAGTGTTTCCTCCATCCCTATAAAGTCTAGATTGTACATCAT
The DNA here is from genome assembly GCA_949130495.1 of Sambucus nigra. NCBI lineage: Eukaryota > Viridiplantae > Streptophyta > Magnoliopsida > Dipsacales > Adoxaceae > Sambucus > Sambucus nigra. Next base: position 156,036,007 of record OX422218.1, read on the forward strand.
ATAACAAAGCCTTAGCTTCATCCACCCTCTTAGATATATGGTTGTAAAACTTCTTGTCAAACCCTTTTAGGTTAGTCTTCAGCCTACCCATCTTTTTGCTCAACTTCACCATTAGATTGCCATGGTCAACCATGGTCCATGAGTTAAACAGTACCCCATGAAAATCCATATGTTTCTTCATCCATAAGTTGTAGAACTTAAATGGTTTAGTTCTTTTAGGCTCATTAGGGGCCAAATTAATAAGGATTCGACAATGGTCCGAGATTCCATGAGGCAACATAACTACATAGGACTCAGGGAAACTAGACATCCAAGTATCATTATGGATGATGCTATTGAGCCTAGATTGAATATTATCATCCCCCATATGCTTTATTCCACATAAATGATAATGCACTGACTGAAAGCATCAATAGCAGCCTCATCAATGACATGAACACCCATCTTCTCCTCATGGATCCTAAGCACATTAAAGTACCCCATTAGAATCGATGGATTATCACTGAAAAGGCCATGGTTATGCCTAAAAAAGTCCCATAACTGTTGCCTCAGGTTTGGTAAGTTTTCCCCATAGATGAAAGATGCAAAAAACTAGTATTGCTCCAATTATTTCCACTTTAGAAATCATGGCTTGACGGTGGGAGGATATTAAAACCACATACAAAATGTTGGGGTCCAACCCAAGGGATTCCCACTGGTAAAAAAAATTATTCTGAACACTTAGCAAATTACTTTCCCAAATTTTAATTTCAAGCTACCAGACTAGATCAAGCTTTTGGTCTCTAATGATTTTCTTCATTTCACTTTGGAACTGACCCCTAATGTTCCAAGTTCTTAATTTATTCATCTTCTACCCATTCCCTTATGCTTCCTCCTACTCTTTCCACTTGAGTTCAAAGAGGTATTCGTGCTCCCTTATTTATTCTTTGCTAATTTATCAATCGCCTTGACTTTATGTTCTAGTGGAACGGGTTCCGGTGTGGACTCAAACATACTATCCTAATTTTTCATTGAACTAAATGAGTTATAGATGGTAAAAGTGGTAGGTTGTATGATTTTCCCTATTATATTGACCATCTTAAGCACCTCCATGTTCTCTTCCCTAATGTCCTACACCTCTTGGTTAATTGTTTCACCACCTTACAAAACTTTCCCTATTGCTACTTTTACCCCTTCAATAGTTGGTTTCTGTACCTGATTCCCCACTGCATTAGCGATGTAACTCAGTCCTTCTATTGCCTAGTACTGTATTGTGATATTATGAAATTGCACCTAGATTGGAAATCTTCCCATGGTAGCCTAGGAATAGTTGAAATTAGGTTTCCATTTTTGTAGAATGATTAGGTTCCCAGCAGAATTCCAACTCTTATTCTCCAACACATCATCTCTACAAGTAGTGTCGTCAAACTTGAAGAAGAAGAAGAATCCTTTTTCATGAACTATAACTTGCGAAAGTCCAAACTTATCCCATTGTTTATGGACTATGTTATTAAAGAGAAGAAAGGAAGTTTCTTCACCAAACAAATCCCACACAATTGCTCTCCCATTTTGCATAACCAAGTTTGGCAGTCGATTTCACTTGAACTCTATCATCAACCGTAGATAGTTCATGGTAAGTAAGTTTAAATTTTGTCTCTCTTTTCTAAGCCACAAATGATCTTCAAGATTTCGTCCTATCTATTTCTCTTTATAACACCTCCTGATCTCAACTTTGTTTATTAACCTAATTATAATCACCCATGCCTTCATTGGCATGTGTTGTCCCATTTGTCATATGTGAGGGGACAACTTCCCAATCAATTATAGTATTCTTTAGAATGTTCCCCGTGTGTTCTTCCCCATGATGAATATAATAGTCATTGTTCCCATGCTTTCCACTATTCCCTACTTCTTTCATGGGAGGTCGTTCCGCCTTTCCTCTATTCTAGTTTTTTCCATCGTCTGAGGTGAACACCATGGTTTTCTCGCCACTATATCCATCCACTATGTGTACATGAGATTTCCCTTTTCCCACTATTGCTGCTGAACCATCTTTACTATGCTGCTTGACTTATTTGGGACTAAGATAATATATTTCTTCATGAGTGAACCCTTTGTTTAGAAGAAATCTGAGGTAATCATTGTTCCCCTTATTTAATTGTTGCATACTCTTCACATCAATGTAGACTTTGATTACTTTATTTTATGGGGATATAATATGACCTCCTTCAAGTTTATCTTCACACAACAGAACTATACCATGTTGAGCTTCGACTGTCTTGTCATCTGCGACCTCACTGGTCTGACCTTCTTCATCATCTTCATTAGGATCTATAACATCATCGATTAACATCACAATTATAAGAACTGACACAATGACATATGTCACTAAGGTATCATTAGTGAACGTCTCATTATCTGGGGATTGCACCCCTCCAAGTAGGGCTATAGTAGTAGTATACCTTATGGTTCTAGACATAGTGATGTTATGGTTTAGGGGAAGGGTAGTGGATGTATTTCCTATTACATCTATTGGTATCACTATGAAGTGTTAAAAGGATGTGGATATGGCTGTGTCTGACAAGGCTGGTTTGTAGAGAGAGAGAGTTTTAGAGAAAAGGGAAAGCATCTCTAACTATATTTTCTGTTATAAAAAATCTTTAACCTGGTTGCGTAGGGTTTTATATTTATTTACTTGGACCGATTACATAGGGTCATACTTGCTTACTTAATTTATGTGTAGAAGCATTCCATGGTTTATGAGTCCTCTTGGTATTACGTACTAGAGGGGATATCCTTATGGGGTGCTTATGACATCGACCATGTTGGTACCTCAGTGATAGAGATGGAATTTACCTTGATTATTTTACCTCGATTACTACGTGCTGATGTACTCAGGTTAGCGTGTGGTGATAAAATGGGGGGATCCTTTCATATAGCTTGGGTATAGGGCCATATGATTGGTGTTAAGGTGTAGTGGCTATTCCTTGTTGATGTTTTGGGGTTATAGGGGTGTGATAATATATATTTTTTCCTAGTATGAAGTGAGAGATCCTAGAGGCATTATAGTAGGCCTTCATTATGTGCGGGCTTGATGTGAATCCCATTTATCTATATACTTTGTTTGGACTATACTTATATGTGGATGTTAGACGCAGATATTTTCTTTCTCTTACTATAAGTGATTTTATGTTGCGGTACTAGAGATGGTTGTATCGGTTTATGTGCTATACTAAAGATGTACATGACCTATAATAGGGATGTATACCTATATACTTATGACTCAGGATTTACATATCACATATACTAGAGACGTATATATTGCGTTAATGGTGTGAGATATCCCTAGATGGATAGACTTGAGATACGTGATTAGAGATTTTTAGTGGTGCTTTAGTGTGTTAGCGAGATGTGCCTTAGGTATGATATTACCATACACTATATGTTTCGTAATATAAGAGAGTAACCTAATGAATGAAAAGGAAATAAATACATAATTTAGATATGAACTTGATTCAAATGGTCCACATATGGGCTTGGGATTAAAACCACATGCTATTTTAGGTTATTTGGGTTGGGTAACTGAAATAAATTAAAATCCATTTAATAAGAAGGAATATGTATTATTATTATTATTATTATTGTTACTATTATTATTATTATTATTATTTTTATTATTATTATTATTATTATTTTTTTATTATTATTATGGCCCAACTTCAGTTAAATTCTTAGTCTTTGTAAACTCTTTTTTTATGTTGTTGTTATATCTATTTTTCATAGGTTTAGGTTGATGTATTTCTAGAAACTTGGGTTGATCGCTGGAGGAGCATATCTAGAGACGTTCTATTAATCATTCTTAGGATATAGGAGTCGATCAGTGTAGCTCATCTACTTATGTATTTAGTTTCCTTTAGTCAAAGATTGTACAAATGGTACTTTTATTCAAAGTTGGGTTTACATTTGAGATATATTTTATATTCTAGAGTTGGTTTTATTTTGTATCGCCAATTATATGGGATCATTGTGTGTTTTGTTTTAGTCCATTTTTCATTACCAATTTATATTACTTCTTAAGTTTGAGTTATTTCATTTATGCTGAGAATGTTAAACAATGTTGTTTGATTCCAGTGATTTTTGTATTAGACCTGATCAATCTATATTTGAATTTTACGGTGTGTCATAGTTCATATCTTAATTTAATAATTATTTATTATATTGAAATCTCTTTCATTAAAAGTGACCCAATTACTAATCGTAGTATCGATAATGGTCTATAATCACGATTCTAAAAAGTATCTCAAGTTTAATAGTCTTAATAGTCACATACCACATAGTAAGGATATAAGTATCTAGTATAGTCCTTATTTTATTCCCGAGTCGTAGGTAAATAATTATACATCACTAGTATAAATCATAAATTGGTACAACTATTATAAGTAGTGAAATACATAATATGCATATAAATCATAGTCTGGTACTACCATCTCAAAGTACCCCAACACTAATCACAATGTCCACAATATCAGTGAGTATACACAACCCACATCAAGTCTTATGGGCGATGCCCATACCCATAAATAAAGGTGCGAAGGCCTAACACTTTTGCCTTCGTGGATCACTTGTGTGTACAAGCACAGTTATACGGCATCCCAACTCTATAATCTCAACAAATACATAAAAGGAAAATCACTATGCCTTCACATCAAATGTATGAGCCCCATTCCCAAGGTTGTATGAGAGGATCCTTCAGTTAGTTCCACTCGAGATACGACCACTTTCAAAACGTAGGATCGGGGTAAAAAGGACCTAGGGATACCATCGCATCATCGAGATATACCACTCACAGTCAACATCATACGCACCCAATCAAATCCCTCCTAATACATACCCCAAGAGAGAACACACCAAGTCGATATGATTGCCTATAAATCAAGCAAATACATGGCCCTACGCTACTGAGCCAATAAACAAGTAGTAGCCCTAAATAACTAGGTTTCACATACTGTCCTTTAGTATTATTAGTTGAGGCGCATTTTAACTATAATCGTTTATATATATTAATAGCCCTAATCCCCGAGGCTCTCCAAATCTAGGCATATCCTCACACCTTACTTTTACAAGAATTGTCTCACTATAATCACTACCGTACTCAGATTGTCATAAGTATTATAAACAAATGTGTGATCTAAACTCTTAGTAAGCCTCTATCGTTCTCATAAATCATCTCATGCTTGGTTATATATTCGAGGTCCTCATGACAGATGAATTCAATCTATCCATAGATTACTAAAAGTGTCGTAAGTTCTAAATTAATTAACTCCAATTAATTAAGAGCTAATCTCCAAACTCTCTATATATCGATCGAACAAAAAACTCTACATATTAGTTTGAAAGAATCTTATAATATTCCTTCCTAGTATTTCTCATAAACCTCAATAGTAATCACAAAACATACGTCTAATTCTAAGATTCCTGCTATAACCTTGCGCATGAGCTAAATTCTAGCCATGTGCATGAATTCCGTTCGCATTGGTCAAAGTCCTAACATGCGTACAGTACAAGTTATCCTAAATCCCTAAAAAATTTGTTTCATCATCCCCACATCCCTTCTTCGAACCCAAAGCCAAAAATATCCATTAACGACATGAACCATGGTTCTACCACCTTAAATGCAAAAAATAATGGCCTAAAAGCACTATTAATTCAATCTCCAAACTATCTATACTAGTCTTGGATGATTTCACAAAGATTTTAGTACTAATTTCATATTCTAAGTTTAAGGACATTATTTTATAAGTCCGTTATCAATTTAGTATGTCGTATACCGCTACATCAAAAAAAGAGCATTCAAGAACATTCAAGCATCAAAGATGGATCCGAATATCAAGATCTTCAACATTCAAGCCTCCACGAGGTTAAGTTTGGTAAGGTTGTGTTTTAATTCCTTAGCATTTCACTTAAAGTGTTGGGATATTTTTATCAAATATTTTTCTAACGATTTTGTTCTCGGACACCTTTCCTTAGAAAAATCATAATTAATTCATAAAAAATCAGAAAAATACAAAACTGGTGGTCACGCGTTCGTATTGAAATTTTCTACAGGCACGCATGAAATCTCATTTGATAGGTCGTCCGAATGACCTTATTTTGTCGTTCAAGTGATATTTGCCACGTGTCATTTGGGACGTGTCATGTTTTTTCGTTCGAGCGACCTGCTCTTGTCGTTCAAATGACATAGCATCTTGTTCGAGCGATATCCAACCTCATTCAAACAACGCGCCACCTTAAGTTTTTTATAAACAGGAGTCTTCAACTCCATTTTTCATAAGAAGACCTGCGTTTTTGAACTGTTACGAAACTTCTTCCGCGAAATTATTTTTTCTTCTTCTTTTAGGTTCTTTAACCTTTGATTTTCAATTCACAAAACAACCTAATCCTTTAGTGAATTGTTTTGGAACCCTAGATTCGAATTTGTTGAAATTTATCCTTTGTGGGGAGAACTCTACAATCGGAGAGCTGCGTGCTATTGTGGAGGGACTCCTTATAAAGTTCACTCTTGTGGAGAAGCCGTTTCTTTTCCATTGCTGACCATCTGGAGTTCTTACGGGAGATTCCTGCCGACGACATCAAAACCGAAACCTGAGGGTATTTCATATGTCACTCTTATTTTCAATGTAATCCTTGTAAACCGTTCTTTACAAATTATAGTGAAAATAAAAAGGTTTCTCCCCTTTGGAGGATTTTTCCTGAAATTGTTTGTTTTATCCGGCATGCTTTATTTTATTGGATAAATCCTCTAGATGCATGTTTTTGGGTTTAACTAAAATTTGGAAATAATTAAAATTGGATTTTATTCGAGAAGTTGCAATATTTCCGTTGTAGCGATTCTACAAATTGGTATCCGAGCGGGTTACGCTAATTTATCGCGTGATCCTGATTTTTCAAGGATTTACTTTATGATACAATTTGTCTACTCACGTCTAAAAATTGGTATCAGAGCCTGTTGCACTAAGTTATTGTGTTTTGATCCTATTTTTCACAAAAATGGCTTTTGATGGTTTTGATGATCTTCGATGTCAAATTTTTGAAAATGTTAATTGGAAAATTTACACGAACTCTTATTTTAAATCTTCAATTAAAAATGAATCTGAGAGGTGTCCTTGTTGTGAGGGTGTTGGTCACACGTTAGATGAGTGTACCACAAATTTAAAGAAAAAATTGAATAAACCGGTTTCTGGTGTTTCTACTTTTAGTGATAGTGATCCGGAAGAAGAAGTTTTTTATGCTTCTAGGAGAGAGCTTCCCACCCATGTGATTAGTGATGATAGTGAGGGTGATGGAAGTGAGGATAAAAGTGAAGATGATCATGACTTGCAAACTTCTTTCAATGAACTTTATAATGAATCTTTGAAAACGAAGAAAGAAAATTTGAAATTGAAAGTTCAATTGAAATAATGTGCCTTAAAAAATAATGATTTTTTAGTTGAAGAACTTAGGGCACACGAGAAAATTTTGGCAGAGAAGCTTGAGTACGTCGAGGGTGAGAGAGATAGTCTTAAAGGGTTGATGAAGACTATGAAAAAGGGGCTTTTAGAGTTTGAGGATTCTAGACGTGTACTTGAATCTAGGATAGGTGAACTTGAGGTGAAATTGAAAGATTCAAGTAAAGTGAAATTTGATTTGGTGTCTAGGTCTGAAAAATTGATAAGATTTTAGGCACCGTCGAGATAAAAAAGGATAGGGGTGGGATTGGTCTTGAAAAATATGTTTCACCCATTCCCAAACGTGTGAGAGAGCCTCCTAGGATTGTTAAGAAAAAGGAACCTAAGTTTTTTAGGAAAGATACCCATAGGAACATCGTGAGAGAACCTCCTAGGATTATTAGGAGAGACTCACCTAGGCAAATTCGGAGAGAGCAACTTAGAAATTTGAGGAGAGGGCCACCTTTAGGTAACATACACTACCAGATTTACACTTGCACACATTGCTGTAGGCAAGGTCATCTTAAGTGCTTTTGTTACAAGATTTTAAATGGACCTACGAAGGTTAATAGAAGAATAATTTCGATTCCCCACACCCCCACACCTCGTTACACATCGATTTGGATCCGGAAATCGGATTTAGAGGCTTATGGTTTACTTGCCCACGATTCCCGTTTGCTTGCACGTGATTCACCCCATGTGAAATCTTTTAGTTGATTGTGTTGGTTGTTTGTCATACACTAACAACGCATCATGTTATACTCTTTCTAGTGTTATGACTCACTTTGATGTAATGCACATTAGTATATTTGTTACATTTGTGTGTTTCGCTACTGATTTAGAACTATTTTGGATCTGTTTGCCCCTTATAGGTACTGTTTTCACGAAATTTTTGCACTGGGAAAAAATGTATGATTTTCTAGGAATTCTTAGAATTTTTTATTTTCTCGTTCGAGCGAGACCTATATATCATTTGAGCGACAACCCTGTCTCGCGCGAAGTCGCTTCTCGCAACATGCCCTTGTTGTTCGAGCGACAGAGCGAGATCGTTTGAGCAACCTGTCTAAAAATTCTATTTTTTCTTCCATTCTAATTTTAGTACCCGGTGTTCATATGCTTAGGATTTTGGTACTGATGGGTTTGCTTCTGGTTAGTTTATATGCAGTTAGTCTTGGTATCCATGCTTAATTCATAACACTGCATTGCTCATTTATCACATATGCTTTCATTGTGGATTCTCTTATGTGATTATTGTTTGCTAGCATAGGATGTTGTGCATATCGATATTATATGCCTATTGCTGCTTGTATCATTTTGTAGTTATATTTTTTTTGTTTGAAAATTTTGAAAAATACAAAAAGATTTTATTATGATAAAATTTTTGAAAAATCAAAAAGATTTTTATATTTTGTTTACACCGTTTATGGATAGACACATAGGATGGCTGAGTCATAATTTCATTCCATTTATCCATGTGACTCTTTGATAGTGTTTTGAGACAATAGGTCAATTCATCCTTGTGCTTTATAATGTTTGGAGTCATTCAGATGTAATTAAGTGTTACTTCCTACAAGTTTGACTCATGATTTCCTTTATTGCACACGTGCACGGATTTGTTTGATTATTGTGCTTGTCTTATCACATGTTGGTTGGGTGTTTTCACTTCAATCGTGTCCTTAAAATGAACTAAGCGCGATAAATTTTGATAAGAAAGTTGTACTTGTAAGAGCCGTTTGTGAGGTTGTGTGCTTTGTTTGAAAAAGGTGAAGGGCTACGAAAGATTATTATTTATCCTTTGTGATTAAGCCGCCGTTTAATTGGACCTAAAAAATGAGGAATTTTATTATCCGGGGTCCAAAGAGGTTTAAAAAAGCCCGAAAAAATTTCAAGGCAATAAAAAGAAATTCCTGCCAATTATGGGCCAATTAGGTTTTTGCACCAATTCTCCAAAGTTTGAGAATTTAGTTTATACACCTCTAAAAGAAAAAAATATATGAGGGAGTTTGGTTGGAGATTTTATAACAGGTTTTCACATCCTTGAAAATCTTGGAAAAGTTCTAAATAGTTTTAAACGTTATTGGTGTGGAAATCACTTTGACCTTGATTTGTTGATTTGTATAAGATGATGTTATCTAAATTCATCAAAATTTTACACCAAGGATACTTTTGATGTTTATTCGTTAGGAGTACATATATTCATCGTGCACATATGATTGATTGAGTTAATTTACCTATCGAATGTGTTCACACCCATACATTCCATTTCCATGACTTGGTTGTTTTAGTTTAAATCCATAGTGTGATTTTTGGTATCTTATTTTTGTATGAAAAATTTGAAAAATCCAAAAATAGTTTGTGAATATTTTTGGATTACTCCTTTGCATGCGTGTTGATTGATCCACATTGGCTATGAATTTTATCGTGACACTCCATGTTTGATTTTTTCTTCTCATCTCTCTATTTGGGGACATCATAAAAAAGGGGAGAAAAAATTATCATTTTATGGTGAAGGTTTTTGCATTATGGGGGAACTTTGATTTATCAATGCTTTATTCTTATATCATTTCAAACTCGATGAGTCACCAAGGTATTTTCTTTATCTCATGTGTGTAGGTACAAAAGTGATGATCATATGTTGCACACCCTGATGAGAAAAGCTTAAAGGTTTGAAGATTTGAACTTGAATATTTTTGGAGAAAATTTGAAGACTTGCAAATTTTAGTATTTTCCATTTTGGGGTTCGTGGGGGATATTATATTTGTATAGACACTTTGATTTGATAATTCAGAGTTTTTATTTTGTACAGGCATAGACATATGGGGAGATTTGTACGGACATTATTTTATAAATCCATTATCAATTTAGTATGTCGTATACCGCTACACCGTCGAAGAGCATTCAAGAACATTCAAGCATCAAATAGGGATACGAATATCAAGATCTTCATAATTCAAGCCTCCGCGAGGTTAAGTTTGGTAAGGTTGTGTTTTAATTCCTTAACATTTCACTTAAAGTGTTGGGGTATTTTTCTCAAATATTTTTCTAACAATTTTGTTCTCGGACACCTTTCCGTAGAAAAATCATAACTAATTCATAAAAAAATCAGAAAAATACAAAACTGGCGGCCACGCGTTCGTATCAAAATTTTTTGCAGGTACGCATGAAATCTCATTTGATAGGTCGTTCGAACGACCTGCTTTTGTCATTCAAATGACATTTTCCATGTATCATTTGCGGCGTGATGTTTTTTCATTCGAGCAACCCGCTCTTGTCGTTCAAATGACATAACATCTCGTTCGAGCGACATCCAACCTCATTCAAACGATGGGCCGCCATAAGTTTTTTATAAATCGGAGTCTTCAACTCCATTTTTCATAAGAAGACCTGCGTTTTTGAACTGTTACGAAACTGCTTCCGCAGAATTCTTTTGTCTTCTTCTTTTAGGTTCTTTAACCTTTGATTTTTAATTCACAAAAAATCCCAATCCTTTAGTGAATTGATTTGGAACCCTAGATTCAAATTTATTATAATTTATTCTTTGTGGGGAGAACTTTACAACCAGAGAGCTGCGTGCTATTGTGGAGGGAGTCCTTATGAAGTTCACTCTTGTGAAGAAGCCGTTTCTTTTCCATTGCTGGCCATCTGGAGTTCTTGCGGGAGATTCTAGTCGACGACATCGAAACTGACACCTGAGGGTATTTCGTATGTCACTCTTATTTTCATTGTAATCCGTGTAAATCGTTCTTTACAAATTATGGTGAAAATAAAAAGGTTTCGCCACTTTGGAGGATTTTTTCTGAAATTGTTTATTTTATCCTTCACGCTTTATTTTATTGGATAAATCATCTAGAGGCATGTTTTAGGGTTTAACTAAAATTTAGGAATAATTAAAATTGGATTTTATTCGAGAAGTCGCAATATTTCCATTGTAGCGATTCTATACTAAGCTTAAGAACCCTAACTTCATATTTCTAATAATTAAATCTCAAATTTGTTTCAATATTCAAATTAAACAAGGAGCTTTTGTATGATTCATTAACATGATCACAATACAACTATTTTGATCCCATTCTAAGGTTAATTCATCAAAATACTCATCAAATTATTCTAAATAATTACATATGTGATTATGGTTTATTTCTAAATTGAACTAATTTTAAAAGTGGGTTTATAAGATTAAGCTCAGATTATAATCATATTAGTTTAGAATCCAATGAACTACTACTACTAGAACACAATCCCAATTAAATACTTAAAATGATGTAAACTTGTCGTAGTCCGAATGTATGAATTCAATCCTTAGTTCCCCCAATTCCTCTTCACCCCTTGAGTGCCTCTTCCCTCCTTATCCTCTTAGGATTTCTCCAATGTTTTCAATATAGTATAGGTTAAACTAATTAACCTAAGACGTAAGATTCCCACGAAATTAACCATAGGCTCAATATGGGCCTCAATCGAATGAGCCTGAATAACACTCCAAATGGCCCAAAACTTTAGTCAAGCCATATACTAACCCAATGGACTCAACTAGCACAATTATAAGTTAAAAATAAACCTTTTATGCATCCTAATAGTCAACAAAAAATAACTAATTGCAATAAATTAATTAACTCAATAAATTAATATATTATCCGATACGAGTTAATTAAATTAAAACTCAATTATTAATTTTTAATAGGAGACTTTGCATTGTAAGAAACATCTTCACAATCAGTGGAACCTGATTCCAAGAGAATAATCCAAGCAAGGAAACCCCTAACACCTAGTCTCCGACCATTCCATAGTCGCCCATAATACTAGTCATTTAAAATATTTAATAAATGAATTATCTTGTATTATGCCAATATCCAAAGGGTGTTAATTCATGTAACACGTATAAAATCACATAACAACATATCACAAATATAATAAGTGACATACCACATGTCACATATAAATAATAATTTAGTACAATTGAATAATCAATTTAACAATTAAGTAATTCCTAAGAAAATATGGGTATTAGATTCCCCCTTTGAATTAAACATTTCATCCTCAAAATTCGAATTATTTATGCACCTAGCTTGAAGGTCTAAGAATATCTCACCCGCATAGCACCCTCACACTAATATATAGATAGTACTCATTCTTCAACCTAATACACACTAAGGTCTCTTGTCATAAATCGTGTACAACTAATACTCCAACGAAACTAGTCTAACTATAGAAACAACAATATGTCCATCAAGAACCCCCTCAATTATGTACTCGTGAAAGACATCATGTACATGTTGGTGTCAATTGGGTAAGGTTAATAAACACTGGCCTCACCTTATCCAAGATTCATGGAAAGGACCTATGCATCGGGATACCAACTTCCTTTGAGAACCCGAACTTCACAATTCCCTTCATCGATGAGATCTTCAAAAGAACTTGGTATACCTCTTGGGAAATTCTCCAACTACGCTTTCTTTTGCTTCTAAATCTCTTCTTCCTAATCAGAAAATCTTCATACTCTCAATTATGAACACCATCTTCTCCAAGGTGTTTTGAACACATTTTACTACAAATAACTTTCTAATGCTTAACCTATAGCATCTTGGGAGAACTAACTAACATGACCTATATGGACCCATATTTACTTTGGGACCTCGATACTCCAAAATAATAAAAGGATTCACTACCCCACTTTTATGATGGAACCACTAATAACTATAATTCTTCACATGTCTCTAGTGCGTAACCTCCACTACTAGAAATGGCACACCTAAACACCAACTAAACTACCAACTTCTTTAATTCAATGTCAATATTGACTCCTTGACCTACTATACATCCGTTCGCTTTAGGGATGTAAATTGAACCTCAAAACAAATGCCTTAGCTAAAACTACCTTCTGTAGTTTGGGACCCTCCAACATAAACAATCTCCCTTGGAAATTCAACTTTCTGCTTATGTGAAATTAAGAAAGGAAACTCCTCATAATTTCAACTTATATAATATCTCTGGTAAAAAAATTCAACATTCGGGCCTAAACCACCCATGACACAAATTTGGGTGCAATGGCCACCGTTGTTACAAATACTTTTGCTTCAATAGGATGTTATTGCTACTCATAATGGACTGATCCACTTACGGTCAAAATTCACTAAATGACCATTTCCTAAACACAAACGGAGCATTGGTCAACCCACTTGAATGGTATGGAATCTCATTGTAATGTCCTGGCCCGAATTTATGGGTTACCCGTAGTCAACCCGGTCCAACCCGAGCACTAGGTTTGAAGTGCAATGAAATAACCTATATAATGTTGCTAGTCCAATTTTATTTTTAATTAATGTTTCACTTGTTTAGAATCCAAATCAAATTTTAAGTCAAACTACGTGAGGGACCCATGGAAAGCACCCCCGAAGTCCAATCATACAAAGCTACTAATGTAAAATTAAATAAAATACTTACCTGTACAATGCTCTGAAAATAAGAACTCTCACCCAACCTGCCATAAGAAAGACGAGGGTGTGAGCCAAATGTAGTATAAAAACAAATGGCAGAAAGGAGACTCTAACACGTTATATCAACATGCTCATGAAACTACCTTGTATATATATATAATTAATGTATGAAAATGTTTTACTTCTAAAAATGTTATTTATCCCAATTAATTTACCTTAATTTCATAAAAGACTTCTTATTTCTTAACTTGACATTTACTCCTCCATTTAATGCACATGGTTAAATACTTGAAACCACTACACTGTATTTAACATAAATCACTTCTTTACCAAAATTACCCTTTCCATTTAAAACAATGCACAACAGTATTTCATTGAAAATAACCTCTTTTAACACATGCAAATATTGTATTAGATAATACTTCTTTAACCTTTGAAAACCTTTTCACAACACACCCGTGTTAAATCACAGGTTACACCTTCTTAGGTTGCCCGTTTCTTGACATGTTCCTTATTCCTTTATTTTATTCTCAAAATCTTCCGATAAATCGCGTACTTTAACGGGCTCCACACCATCGGTGATGCCACCATATACTCTGGCCAGTGGTTTTGGGTCTTTCACCTCAGGGCTTTGGTCCCTCCTTAATTATTCCGGTGTCATCCGAGTTCCTTTTATGTGTTTTAATATTTTACAACTGTCCACATTATTCCTTCTTTCCCTTTTTACCCGGCTATAGCCAAACTCGAGGTTTCACCCCAACTCATGTTACACTTTGAAATTATCATTTCACGTCTTTAACATTAATTTTTTTCCAAAAATCATGTTCATTAGGACTATCTTCTTTAACACCATTTCCACCATTTTCATTTCATCAAAATGCTTCGCTTTATGTAAAATTATCACTTTACGCATTTGTTTCCAAACTCACCCCGACTCCAATTTTACAAGTGTCAATTTCCCAAAACACCATTAAGTTACCCATACTAACTTATCAAGTGTTTTTAAACACCTTAACACCCTTTAACCTTTTGGAGTAATTTTCCCTTCAAATGGAAACATATATATTCCATTATTTCCCTTCCAAATTCATAAGTGTTAATCTTTCAAAATATTATTAAGTCACACACACCAACTTCTTAAAGTTTAACCTTTAAAACTTATCCAACACCTTCACTAACCATATTTCCAAATTAGATATTTCTTTACATCTTTATTCAAGAAATCCAATTACACTTAAAGACTAGTTTTATAAGAAAATACCATTTCCTTTTTATCGATACATGTAGTCTTACAACCTTATATTCATTACACCTTTAACCCCCATTTTACACACGTTGAAGAATAAAATTTCTATTTTTCTTACTTCTTGTCTAAACCTAACAAAACCTCCTCTAAACTTGTTCACATATTTGTTATTAAAATACTACAAGTTTATATGCATGAGAAGATGGATTTTAAGTCCTAAAATCCTATTAAATGGGTTAAACATACTTCATTCTAGAAATTCACAATACTTGCAAAATTATGCTTATCAAAACATAAAGACATTTTTAATTTGTTCAAACTTAGTAAATGTCCATTTTCCCCAAAATCTCTATTTTTACAAGAAACTTTAGGATATTATTTCACCAAATATTTTAGCGAAATCAACATCATTTCTCAATCATTTTATTTCATAAAATGTTTAATCATCAATTTAATAGAAAATCCCAATCTTCATTTCAAGAAACTTTGAAATATTTATTCATCATTATTTTTCATCAAAGTAACTTTTTGCAACATTTTTATTTCATAAAAATGTTCGTTACTTACTATATATGATTTTCATCATCTAATCAAATGCATCATACTCATTGTTGACACCAAAATTAATATGCTGATGTGGATGAATCATACGAAGACACTTGTCAATCTACGTGGTACAATAACAACGAGGAAGTTCATTTCCTCGACCAACTCATGTTCTCCCTGAGCAAAGAGGATATACCGAGGAACTACAACACTCCGAGGTACTCTAGCGCTCCGAGGAACTCCTGAGCAACGAGCAACTAAGGCGGTCCGAGCTGCATCTCGGCCGTAGTATTAATTGCCAGAAGGTCAACAGTTCAACTATTCATTGAATGTTTATCATCTTGACGCACACGCTGCATTAAATGTATTACCCTTTCATATGTATATCATTTAATGTATCAACCCATTCATGTATAGCCTAAGGGCTATAAATACCTTGTATCACCCCCATTCAAAGGGACCGAAATTTCTGGATTGAACGTGTAATCGAGAATTCCCAAACACTCAGCAATAAAATAATAGTGGACGTAGGCCATTCTTATAAGGCTGAACCACTTTAAAAATCTTTGTCTCATTTTATTTATCTGTGATTGAATAATTAGAGCGATCTAGTTTTTTACATCAACAGATTGGCGCCGTCTGTGGGAAACGACTGTTGCTATCGTTTTTCACCAAAAATCATTTATCATCAATGGCAGATAATCCAGAATCCAGTAATCGAAATGCTGGAAATACTGGAAATCCTCCGAATCCATCTGCACCTCCAGATCTGGCTGGAATTATGACGAATCTGGCTGAAGGACAAACCGCCATGCAAGAAACAATGAGGCAACTCATTCAAACTCTTCACGGCGGTGCACCTACCCATTCAAGGTAAAGGAGTGATCGTGGGCAATCGCCATCCAGGCGTACTGAGTCATATCGTAATGAAGAATCTAATGATTTTTCTTATCAACCTGGGCGAACTTCATCGATACGGGCTACAGATACATATCAACATATCACCCTCTCTCCAGAGAGAACTAGCGCCCTGGAAAGATTAAGCAGGGCATCTCCTTTCAGTCGGTTAGGACCAAGGAGAAATATGAGTCCACCTAGAGCCCCATCGAGAAGCTTTCGACCACCATCAGGTTTGAGAGAAGGATCAGCACAATCAAGACCAGTTACTCGTCGAGATAGATCTCAGGAAGCTACGTCAGAACAATTAATTGCTCGGACTAAGCAGCCCGAGGAAGGAAATGAAGCATGGAAGGGTTCCATTCAGCGATTGGAGGATAGACTTGGAGAAATGGTTAAAGAAAGGAATCCCTTACAGAGAACTTTTGTTCAAGGGACACCTTTTGTGCAGGCCATTGTGAATTTTCCTACACCATCGAAATTTAAAGCACCTGTAGTGACCCCTAAATATGATGGAAAGACAGATCCTGTTCTTCATATAGAACAATACCAGGCTGCTTCCGACATATATGCTGTCCCCGACGAGATGAGGTGTAGAGCATTTTCGGGAACTCTTACCGGATCTGCACAGATATGGTACAACAATCTTCCTCGGGGTAAGATTTCAACTTTTATTCAGTTAGCCGAGTTGTTCATTGGTAATTTCTGTTTTGGATCAAAGCCGGTAAAGCGAGTAGCGCACTTGTTAAGTGTTAGACAAAAATCAGGTGAGAGTACTAGAGATTACATAACTCGTTTCAATAACGAGAAGTTGGAAGTCATAGATTACGAAATAAAGACAGCGATCACTGCTTTGATGAGTGGATTGCTGCCTAACAAGTTATATTATACTTTGGCCAAAGATCCACCTAAAACTATGTCAGAGTTGATGGAAAAAGCGGCCAAAATCATAAATGCCGAGGAGGCTATGGTTGCGAAGAAGAATATGGATAAAGAAACCAAGGTGGAGGTTGACAAATCTAAGAAGAAAGAGCAAAAAGGTAATGGTGGTGACAAGCACTCCAAGAATAATAGGACGTCATGGGAAGTCCTGAAGAAATATGATAATTATACTCCATTGAAGATGGGTATTAATCATATTTTAGAAGAAATCAAGAATAACGAAGAAATCAAGTGGCCAGATAAACTGAGGACCAATCCTGACCTGAGGAATAGGGCCAAATATTGCGAGTTCCATAAAGATCATGGCCATACGACCAAAAATTGCATAGCCCTTCAGAACGAGATTGAAACGCTCATCCGAAGAGGAAAGTTGTCAAAGTATGTAGATCGCAGAGGTGAAAGGAAGAATGGTGATAGAACTAGAGATTGTTCCAGATCTCCTCGTCGGACGGAGGAGAAAAAGAAAAGAGATCATGAAGATGATCCAGATGAAGACCCCGATCTTCCAAAGAAGCCAAGACAGCCTGAACGAGAGGTATTTTCCATACGTTTTGGGTCATTTGATTGTAATGTTATTATAGGAGGAGATGCTGGAGGGGGAGACCTTACTGCAGAAAGAAAGGCCTATCTCGGAGAGGCTCAAGCCTGCTCATATATTCAACGAATAAATCTTGCCGAGGATGATCGTCCGAGGAAGGTAAATAAAGAGAAGCTAGTTATTGGTTTTTCAAAAAATGATTTGGCCGGTGTTCTTTACCCTCACGACGATCCCTTGGTGATCAAAATGAGGATGAAAGATGTGGTGATTTCAAGGGTGTTGGTGGACAATGGTAGTTCGACAGACATCATGTAATATTCATGTTTTGATAGCTTGAATTTGAAATTATCTCAATTGGAACCTTATCACAGACCCCTTCTGGGTTTTGCTGGAGAGAAAGTTTTTCCACTTGGGACGATCAAGTTGGACATATTCATTGGAACTTGGCCTGCTTGTCGAACAGAAAGAATACGCTTCTTTGTGATGGATAAGAATGTGCAGTCAGCCTACAACATCATCATGGGAAGAGTTGATTTGAAGAAGTTCGAAGCAGTTCCATCTACAGTGCATCAATGCTTAAAATTCCCAACAAACTTCGGAGTAGGAGTTGTGAAAGGTGATCAAAAAATAGCTCGGGAATGCTATTATTCATCTGCCGAGCAAGAGGAGCCTGAAGAATCAAGGAAAAAGACTATTACCTACCAGGTGGAGGAAGGTACAGAAATTGAAACTCTTGATCCCAGGGATGAATCCCAACTTGTAAAAGGACAGGTGGTAGAATCTACAGAATATGTTATTCTGGACGAGGAGCACCCTGAACGAGTAACCCAGATAGGTTCGTCGTTGGATGCTTCAATAAAACAAGAGTTGATAATGTTCTTGAGAAACAGGAAGAAAACTTTCGCATGGAGTCATGAGGACATGCCAGGAATAGATCCAAACTTCTTATGTCATGAACTCAATGTGAATAAGGAGATCAAGCCTGTGAAGCAAAGAAGAAGGGTATTTAGCCCCGAGAAGAATCAAGCCATACAAGAGGAGGTCGAGAAGCTCCAGAAAGCCCAATTCATTGAAGATGTGAAATATCCAGACTGGCTGGCAAATGTGGTGATGGTAAAGAAGAAGAACAATAAATGGAGAATGTGTGTTGATTTCACTGATCTCAACAAGGCATGCCCAAAAGATCATTTTCCATTGCCCAGAATTGACCAACTAGTGGATACTACCTCAGGACATGAGCTGCTCAGCTTCATGGATGCTTACTCTGGCTATAACCAGATCAAAATGAAACCTGAAGACAGGGAAAGTACCTCTTTTATTACCCCTAGGGGAACTTATTTCTATAATGTTATGCCTTTTGGTTTGAAAAATGCAGGAGCGACATACCAGCGGCTGATGAACAAGGTTTTCACCGAACAAATCAGTTGCAACATGGAAGTCTATGTCGATGATATGTTAACAAATAGCAAGAAAGCTGCAGATCATCTAGTTGACATAGCTCAGACATTTGATCAATTGGATAAATACCAGATGAAGCTCAACCCGACGAAGTGCACATTTGGAGTACGAGAAGGAATGTTTCTCGGATACATTGTCAATCAGCGAGGCATTGAAGCAAATCCAGATAAGATCAAAGTTCTTTTAGGGTTGCGATCTCCAACAACAAAGAAAGAAGTGCAGAGTCTTACAGGACGAGTTGCAGCGCTTAACAGATTTGTATCCCGAGCAACTAACAAATGCCTCCCATTCTTCA
This sequence comes from Sambucus nigra, assembly GCA_949130495.1. Lineage (NCBI taxonomy): Eukaryota > Viridiplantae > Streptophyta > Magnoliopsida > Dipsacales > Adoxaceae > Sambucus > Sambucus nigra. Next base: position 156,055,823 of record OX422218.1, read on the forward strand.
AAACACTCCGAAAAACTTTTGAGTGGACTGATGAATGTGAAAAGGCCTTTCAAGACTTGAAAAAGTATTTGGGAGCACCTCCATTGTTGTCCAGGCCAATAACAGGAGAGAAGTTGTATTTGTATCTGGCAGTATCAGAGAATGCAATCAGTTCAGCATTGATTAGATTGGAGAATGGAGTCCAGAAACCAATCTATTACACAAGTAAGGCTTTCCGAGGTGCAGAAATCAGGTACCCAAAGCTGGAAAAATTGGCATTGGCATTAATTGAAGCAAGTAGAAGAATGAGGCCATATTTCCAGGCCCATACCATCGTCGTTTATACCGATATGCCACTGAGGCAAGCCCTTCATAAGCCAGAAAAGTCAGGGAGATTGATGTACTGGGCAATAGAGCTCGATGAATATGATATTGTGTATGAGCCCAGAGCATCATTGAAAGGGCAAGCTGTAGCAGATTTTATAGCAGAATTTACATATCCTGATACCCCCGAGGAACAAAAACTGCTCGCTGACCAACCTGTGGATGTTACAGGATCAACAGACATAAGTCCAGACCAACTCCGGTTGGTAAAAAGGCCTATGGATGTAGAAGGATCATCAACTTCAAATTCAAACCAACCCCGGATGGTTGAAGAACGAGAAGAGATGGTCAACAAGGAGCGAAAAGTGCCAGGGGAGGATGAAAAGAAGCAACAAATATTTCACCGAGGAACTCTATCAGATAATAAATTTGAAGACGGGTTGCCCATATGGAGATTATATGTAGATGGCTCATCTTGCACAGCAGGTTGTGGGGCAGGAATTGTTTTGAACACCCCAGACGAGATTGACATGGAATATGCTTTGTGATTCCAATTCAAAGCTTCTAATAATGAAGCTGAGTATGAGGCCATGATAGCAGGTTTAAACTTAGCAAAAGTTATGGAAGCACGACAAGTAATTGTATTCAGTGATTCTCAATTAATTGTAAATCAGATGATATGAACATATGCAGTTAAAGGAGATTTAATGGCAAAGTATCATGCAAAGGTGATGGAGTTACTGACAGAATTTGATGCCATTCAATTGGTGAGAATATCGAGGATGGAGAATGTACAAGCAGACGCACTGGCCCGACTAGCATCAGCTACTCGTACCGAGCTGCGAAGAACGATACCAATTGAAGTATTGGAAAGTCGGAGCATAGATGAAAACTTGACGATGAATGTTATTACCTTTGATTTAGGACCATCTTGGATGGATCCCATCAGGATATATATTGAAGAGGGAGAATTACCAGAGGATAAGCTCGCTGCCAAAAAATTGAAGTATAAAGCTGCTCGGTATGTATTAACTAATGGTATTTTATATAGACGAGGAATTATGGCAGGTTTGCAGAGATGTGTACATCCCTCCGAGGTGAAGGAATTTATTGAAGAAATCCATGAAGGGTCTTGTGGAGCTCATGTAGCAGGTCGAACACTTTTACAAAGGGTAATGACTCAAGGATACTACTGGCCAACGATGAGGGCTGATTGTATAGCCTATGCTAAGAAATGTGACAAGTGCCAACGTTTTTCCTCTATCCGACGAACTCCACAAGCATTGTTGACACCCATAACTTCCCCTTGGCCATTCTCCATGTGGGGAATTGATTTGGTGGGACCATTGTCGACCACCCGAGGAAGATTCAAGTACCTCGTCGTCGCAGTAGACTATTTTACTAAGTGGGTAGAAGCTGAACCCCTCATCGACATGACGTACGAGAAGGTATACCAGTTCGTTTGGAAGAATATCATCTGTCGATATGGTCTCCCTCATGCCTTCATCACAGACCATGGAACCCAATTTGATAACGAGGAATTTGCTGCTTATTGTCATCAGTCGAACATTTTGAAGGTCCATTCAGCACCAGGCCATCCTCAAAGTAATGGACAGACTGAAGTGACGAATAGAACACTGCTAAATGGTTTGAAAAAAAGGCTAAGTGAAGCTAAAGCCAACTGGATTAACGAGCTACAATTAGTATTGTGGGCTTACCGAAAAACTCCCCGAGCAGCGACTGGAGAATCACCATATATGCTGGCATTTGGAAGTGAGGATGTAATACCTGCCGAGTTAGGTCTCCCAACACACAGAGTGCTGAATTTCAATTCCCCAGTCAGCGACTTAATGAGAAGACTGGATTTGGATATGCTCGAGGAAGTCAGAGAAGAGGCAGCCATTAGGAATGCTGCTTATCAACAACGAACAGCTCTTTTCTACAACAAAAGGGTGAGGAAATGCGATTTAAAAGAAGGAGATTATGTGCTAAAGAAGGTAATTGATAAACACAATAAATTGGAGGCAAACTGGCATGGGCCTTACCGAGTTACAGAAGTTGTTCGACCAGGAACTTACTGAATAGCAACTTTAGAAGGAGAAGAATTCAACAATGCTTGGAATGCTGAACACCTTCGCAAGTATTATCAATGATGTAAAATGTACAACGGGTTCATCAATATGAATAAAACGATGATGTTTTCACCATTTTCCTCTCCTTTGTTTGAAAGTTTTTCGAGGAATACTAGTGTTGTACACTACGCTGCTCGACAACAAAAAGAAGACGATAGTTCGAAAGAAGCAAAAAATATACTCCTTTGGTTAGGAGGCGTACACTAGCATGACCAACTAAGGTTGGTAAGATAACTAGTGGACAAATAGTTCGAAAGAACCAAAAAATATACTCCTTTGGTTAGGAGGCGTACACTATCGTGACCAACTAAGGTTGGTAAGATAACTAGTGGACAGATAGTTCGAAAGAACCAAAAAATATACTCCTTTGGTTAGGAGGCGTACACTAGCGTGACCAACTAAGGTTGGTAAGATAACTAGTGGACAAGATAGTTCGAAAGAACCTGATAATTCAATAATCAACTACGGTTGAGAGTAGAGCAATATCATTTGATTTGAAAATAAACGAACAAGTTGGTCGGAAGGTAAAATCATTCCAGAAAATACAAAGAATTCCAAACTGAACCAAGTATAGTTAGTCGGTGATCAACTATACTTGGTCGACGAGGATAAATTATCGACCATGGTTGGTCGGATACATTTTAGGAAAAAGTTAACCAAGTATGGTTGGTCGGGGATAAAAACCCATCTACTGTAGTTGGTCGACAAGCACAATTTAACAACCTTGGTTGGTTGGAAACAGTTTAAACATTTTATACTCATTACTTTATTATTAAGTGATTGAGCAACATTGATATTTGTAATTTTGATTACTAAGTTGGTTGATGAACAGCGTCATATTGTTATCTTTTTAACAGATACATATACACAAATGTAAAAATGTAAAAATAAACACAAGATAATCGCAATACAAATTTGCAAACAGAAATTGAAATTCTTTCATTAAGATAAAAATGTATTACAAGCTATACATATGTGCTAATTATTACATTGAAAAACCTATTCTATTGGTTTCTCTCCTTTAGCTTTTGAAACAGGTTCCTCGCCGGCAGGGGGATCTTCTAGGCAAAGAGGAGAGTTGATGAAATTAATATCTCTGAGCATTCTGACGTTCATCACAGAAGGTGTATCCAAGAGATGCTCAGGACGAGATAATTCAGTCTGAGAATGAAGACTATAGTCCCCGAGATATTTTGAAATTAAACTCCGAGGAATGGAACGAGCTGGGATCCATTCCATGTCCAATTTGAAAGGTGGCACAGGCAAATCTAGTAACCGTGGAGCATGATAATCCCATAAAAAATGCCCTTGCTCCAATTTCAGTACACCCAGGGCGTTCAACCACCCCTGCTTATAACCTTCATTATTGGCATGTTCAATACGAGCATCTAAATGAACAAGGGGTTCATTGTATCCTGCCATCCAAAATTCCCTGGGCTGTTTATGGAATTGGAAGGTTAATCTATCCAATTGTTCGTGAAGGCTCCTGGCAAAAACATCTTTATTATTCAAAGCAGACTTCGTTGCAGTAAGTTGATCTTCCAAAGATAGATTTTTCTTGGACATTTCAGATAAATCCCGATCTTTGGCGTTTAATTGGTATGCTTGAGTTTCCAAAGTAGATTGAGTGCGAGCCTCTTCAACATTGCGGCTAAGAACTCTTGATCGACTCCGAGCAGCGAATGGAGAACTTTGCTCCTCGGCAACATTTTGAACAGCTCTTCCTCTCCCACGAGAACTTTTTCCTCATCCTCGAGCAGTCACAGGAATAACAGATTTTCTTAAGTTGTCCAGTTCTTGCCTTAATTTGGCATTCTCAACCTCTAAGAACGAGAAACCTTCATCGGTAACTTGCACTAAAGCAGTGGAAGATGACGCTGCAGATTCATACTGTGCCAGCTTTTTCTACAAATTATTGTTCTCTTGTTCCAGCAACTCAGCAATCTTCCTGCAAGCCTCGACTTCACCCTTTAAAGTTCTTTCCCTAACTTTATCAGCAAGGATCTTTTTATGGCCTGTTTCAGAAGAAAGTTGTTGATATCTATTTTTATATTCCTTGTGCAACAAAGCCATTGATTCATTGTGCTGACCTTGGAGATCTTCTAAAGAATAATGAAGTTCCTCAATCAAGTCATAGTAGGCCACATTGTTGGCCACAGCTCGGTCAAGTAAATCCTTCAAGTACCGATAAGCCTCAATTGCTTGTTCTGAGGCATCATGGCCAAGGATGTCAGCAATTTCTGATGTACTAAGGTCTGTATGACCAGCCTTATAATATTCGTGACATTGCTACATCAGCTTTGTATCATGTGCAAATATCAGTTCCATTCTAGCAACAAACTAAGGATGAGAAAAAGACAACAATCAACAAAAACAAATCATCAACAACAGAGATGAACAAAGATGTATTTTATTAGATCACAAAAGGATTACATTGTTTGATTACAAATAATGAAATATAGAAATGATACCGAACAACTTCACACCTTTTCCTTGTCTCCCAAGACTTTCTCGGGAGGCTGGGACGAGGAGCTTGGTTGCTCGGTGGTAACAGCAACTTGATCTGCAGGAGTTGAAATTTTTTCAGGAGGAGGAGGCATGGAAGAAATGTCTTCGTTGGCAGAAGATAGAGATGCAGGGACTTGATCACCTATGGCCATAGAAGATTCATTAGAGACAGGCTCATCTTCTTCTTCTTCCACAATTGGTGGAGGAGGACCAGGGAGGTGTAGCTGGAATAGCTCGGAATCATCCCTGATCTTCAATTCCTATAGGGCAGCTACCCAGCCATCTCGAAAGTATTTCAACTTCCCGTATTGAACTTGGGATGTCATCGCAGTAATCCCCTTGTCCCATCCTTTATCCCAGCCCGCGCTGAAGGATTTTTTAACTGCGAGCTTTCTTCTCAATTTCTCCGAGGAGAGCTTCGCATCCAATTCTTCTTTTTGGCCTTGATATCTCGCAGGGCGGACAATTCTTCCTCTGCCTTCCTCAGCTTATCCTCAAGTTCTCCAAAATTCTTGAGCTTGTCGTCATATTTCTTATGCTCGACCTCTAAACTTTTCACTTTATTCTCCAAACTCTTGGAGATCTCAGCCAACTTCACCTTCTCAGCTTCAACCATTGATAACTTTTTCTCCCAAACAGCCTTGTCCTCACTATACTGTTGGCGAGATTCCTTCAAGGATTGGGTCAAACCCAGCAGAGCATCCTCTACACCTGACGAGGAGCTTGAAGCTTTAATAGCTTCATCCTTCTTCACGATATTATTGAAACAGTTCACCAGCTGAAAGATGAGAAAAATAGTAAAGTCAATACAAAATGCAAGCATTCAGAGAAAGAAAGAAACTTCAGAGTGTGAGAAATTTACCGAAGCAAGATGACGAGTAGCTAGGGATGTCAGCATATCCCTAGAAATTTTTTCATCAATTCCTTGGACCTCGGGTATGATCCAAGTTTTTACCGAGCTCATTGCAGAGCTCGGAGGAATGATGGTTGGAACACCAACACCACCAGCTGGTAGAGAGGACGCAGTTTCAGCCAAATTGACTAAGGATGATTTCCTCAATCTCCTCAAAGGGACTTCAGCAGCTTCAACCAAGGAAGAACTCTTGGTCGGAGAGATAGAAATTATTTCCACAGGAGCAACCTTCTTGCTCGGAGCCACTGGGGGCTTCTCGGTAGCTTTGGAAGGTGCAACATCCACTTTCTTAGTCCCCTCTGGGACATCAGTTTTGCTTTTCTTGGCCCCAGCAGCAGAAGTAATGTCATCAAATAGAGCAGGAGGAGCTCTTTTCTTGCCCATTCTCTGACTTAAAGGAAGATGAGAATCTGAAGAAGAATCCTCTGGAGTTGAAGCTGGCTCAACAGGGCGAGCAGTATAAGAGGTTGTATAACTCTTATACTGTAGCAAATATGATGCAGACCTGATGTGCTCGTCTGCAACGTTCTTATGCAAACCCTAGATAAGTTTTAGATGCTTAATATTAACCTCTGATTCTTTTGGAGTTTTTCTTTTACTATCAACTCCAAACAAACACATAATGAGATATCAGTCATACATTTTGTCAAACATGATAAAAGCATAATTTCATAAGTAAAAGAAATAAAATGACATATAAACCTATCACATTGCCATATGGGGGGCATCTGGGACCGTTGTATACTCCATCTCCAACTAAAGGGGCATATTGCCAATTTTTAATAACCACCCCATGTTCAAAATAATCTCTATTTGAATCAGGGAGGTTAACTACAAGATCCCTATTCAGAAACCTAGTTTTTAAGTAATAAATATTATCTAGAATGGCCCATTTATAGAAATACATAATTTCAGGGATCCCTATACGAGTCCCATGAGTTAGATTTAATTTGTACACCCCATTAATTATTCTCCATGAATTGGGGGCTATTTTTGCAGGGACAAGATCAAAATACTGACAAAACTTAAGACACAATGGGTTTGGCGGAAAAGAAAATCCACATTCAGCAATGAATAGACTGGGGAACCAATGTCCCTCAGCCAATCGAAAATAATCTAAAGGCTCAGAAAGAACCTCCAGAGTTACCCAGGAAGGAATGGAAAAATCGGAATGAAATTTCTCAACAGACTCCACAATATAAACCATACTGAATAAAAGAGATACAGAAGAAAGGAAGAAGATCTTACAGGAAGAAAGGAGGTATGTTGGCAACGAACGAAAACTAGGATGAACGCACAAGAGAGAAGGAGAGAATAGAAAGCTTGAATGTAGGAAATTGGAAAAAGAAGAAGACGGTATGGTTACCTAAGAAGTTTAAATACTTTGCCTTGGGAAGCGGCGAAGGAAATGATTACAAAAAAGAAACTATTGAACTTCCGACGGCTAAAAGGACAAAAAAGGCACTAAGATCGAAGCGCTCTTAAAAGTTCAAAAAAAGGCGGATTCGTTGAATTTGGAAATAAATTCAAATACGATGCTCCTAAAACCCAGGAAGATCATTCAATATTGCCATAAACCGAGAAAGAATGTTCCATACTCCTCAAAGTTCGAAATATGAAACATTGGGGGCTTCTGTTGATACGAAAATTAATATGCTGATGTGGATGAATCATACGAAGACACTTGTCAATCTACGTGGTACAATAATAATGAGGAAGTTCATTTCCTCGACCAACTCATGTTCTCCCCGAGAAAAGAGGATATATCGAGGAACTACAACACTCCGAGGTACTCTAGCGCTCCGAGGAACTCCTGAGCAACGAGCAACTAAGGCGGTCCGAGCTGCATCTCGGCCGTAGTATTAATTGCCAGAATATCAACAGTTCAACTATTCATTGAATGTTTATCATCTTGACGCACACGCTGCATTAAATGTATTACCCTTTCATATGTATATCATTTAATGTATCAACCCATTCATGTACAGCCTAAGGGATATAAATACCTTGTATCACCCCCATTCAAAGGGATCAAAATTTCTGGATTGAACATGTAATCGAGAATTCCCAAACACTCAGCAATAACATAACAGTGGACGTAGGCCATTCTTATAAGGCTGAACCACTTTAAAAATCTTTGTCTCATTTTATTTATCTGTGATTGAATAATTAGAGCGATCTAGTTTTTTTACATCAACACTCATGTACTCTAACAACAAGACTAAAATACACAAAATAGAGTCTTAATACTAGGAGTAAGATTTTCCATATCAAATGGAGCTCCAATAATTGTAGGTATGAAAGGTGATTTGTATCGAATATTGCACTTATATACCCTCGAACTTATGTATTTTAGTCCCCTAAGGTACCATAATTGCTCTAATTATGCTCATTAATTAGAAACCCTTTGTTTTATATGCTAACATGTTATTTACAGTAATATTGAGCTTTTATAGGTATTACGTTGCTTAGTATGAAGTTTGGACACGTTCCGGTAAAGTTTCGTTGCAATTCGTACGTTTAGGAGCATTTTTGTAATTTCACACTTCGGGGTTTTCGCACGAAGTATTCATGGAAGTTTTAGGTCTCGGGCTAAGCTTTGCGTGGCCGTAGACGGTGCTCGAATCGGAGTCCTAACGAAGGAAACATGTACCTTTAATGGGAAAAGAATTAAAAGAAAAATAACAATTTTATATATTCCCCTTATATCCTTCTTCTCTTTTATAACAAATCCTATAATTCCATATATTTCCCTAAAATGTTTTTGGCAGCAAACTCCATTGGCGATTTTTGTTCTTAGCTCGGGTTATACTCGGTTTCTGTTTTCGCCCAAAATTCGGAGCTTTCATTCGAAATTGAACATGGATTTTGAATGTATATCGTTTTGGGACACGGATTTGCATTTCGGGGTATACCCATTTTGAGTTTTGTTGGCCATTAATGGAGCTTCAGCTTTGGCTATGGAGGTTTTTGGAGCTTGGAAGTGGGTCTTGGATTTGCACGATCAGTTGCTGGTATTTGGTGTGGGAATGGTCTTGTCCATAAATACACTAGCCGATGCGCATATGGGATATGGCCATAGCGTGTTTTTGGTGGCTGCCCGAAATGGGTCTTGTGCTACACGATTTTGGAGGGCTGATGGTGTGCAATGTGGGGTGTGTTGCAGTGATGCCGGTCGATTGCCCAAGATTCGATGGTCGACCGGTGATTGGAATTTTGCCTTGGATAAGAGATAGTGCGGTCCTCCCTTTTGACGTGGTCTACCGGTCACCACCCCCGATAGACCGGTCTCCTATTTGGCCGAGATATTTGTTGCCAGCTACCCCATTCTCTTATTTTATTTTCTTTTTCCTTTTTCCTTTTGGATGTTAAAAGAAACTTACCCCTTATTTTCATTTCTTTTCCTTTTCCTTTTATTCTATTAAGGTAACTTAATATAAATAGCAAGACTTGTGTTATTTGTAGGATATAATTTAGATTTTTAGCTGTCTTGTTTTTTTAGACCTAGGTTAGAGCTAATTTTGGGGTTTATTTTGGAGACCACCCCTATCCTCCATTTTCTGGGCGGTTTGACATCCATTAATGTAAGTGGACACTATTCATTGGCATCTTCCTTTTATATGTGCTTTGTCCATTTATTTCCATGCTTAGTTAAATATTTCCATACCTAGATATTTTTAGTTGTTAATTTATTTAGCTGATTTGATTAATTAGTTTATTTTATTTATGTCATTAATTATGTGTAGTGGCTAATTTAGTTTAGGTTATGTCGGATTGAAATCACTTTGGGTTGACGAGTTGCTTTGCTTTGGTTATGGAGTTTTACATGTTTATTTCGAGTGGGTTGTCCTAGTTATTACGCCTAGGATATTTAATAGGTTATATCATGTATGCTCCGTATTTACGACCTTACGTGCGTAATTTCCGAGGTATTTGTTGACGCCAAAATCTTATTAGACTTTTATGCAAATTTAGGGGTATGACAACTCTGGGTTTAATTAACTGTCGAAAGAAGACTCAATCTTAATAACTCGTCAACCCATGTAACCATTTTATACTAATTAACCCTTGGTGAGGGATATCCGATGCAACCTATCGTTTTTATTCAGTCTGTTAATTTTAGTTTAAATACACTCACCTAGTATAATATTTTCCTTTATTTATCTTTTATTTTGTTAGTAATTATCTTTTTCACTTTTATTTTAGAAGTATTAAACCAATTAAATTCTAGCAACTTGTCTTTGTGGATTCGATACCCGGACTGGCCGCTAGACTCCCTTAAAAGAGTGTTGTCATAGTTTAGATTTTTGTATAGAGTTGGTGGGCCGAATATAACAAACGATCGGCGTTGGTGACTCGACACCACGACAAAACCTTGTTTATCAAATGGCACCATTAGCGGAGACTTGATGTTTCAGAATTTATTTGATTTAGTAGTGTTTTTTTTTTCTATTTGTATTTTTTGTTAACAATTTTTCTAGGACTTCTACATTTGAGCACCAGGAACCGCTTGAATTTTTGGCAGCGCATATCTTTGTGGAATTCACCACTTTGAGCCATCTTTGGGGTAATCATGTCTTATTCCAATCCTTTCGGTAATCATTATGATAATTCTTAAAATCCCCGTACTCCTTTGACTTCTAGTCAATACTTAGAGTTCCAAAAAATTGCAAATTCAAAAATGACTTTGGGAGAGTATTACAAAAGTCAAGCTTTGGAGTGCGTGTATTTTGAGGAGGATGATAACGATTTTGGGCCTCTAATTCCTTATAATAGGAATTTTGAAACAAATTGCAATAGTTTTCAAAATTCCTATAATAATGAGTTTGAGTATAGTTCCGATAATAATTTTCAAACTTCTCATTTTCAAGAATCCGCGCCTCGACCTATGACATTCGGTGAAGGCTTGCTCATGCTTCAAAATGAGAAATATGAAAATCATTATCGGGAAGAAAATCGTTGTTGGGATCAAGAGTCAGATTTATTATTCGAATCCGACGATGATTTTTCTTTTGAAACTTTTGAAGTCGAGGAATGTTTTGAACCAAATGAGGATTTTTTCCTTTTTTGGAACAAACCATTCTTTACTTGGCCCATGGTTTAATAGATAATGAAAGTGAGGATGAAATGGATGTAGTATCCATTTTCAATGAAATGATTTCGTCTTTCGATCCCAAAGAAGAAAGTTTCATTGAAAATGATCCTATCTCCTTCGAAATTCCAACTTTGAGTGATGATAAATCATCTCTTGAGTTTTAATTTCTTTCCTTACCTTTTCATTCTGCGTTATCACACGATCATAATTACCCAATGAATTGGTTCCAAAATTTAAAACGTTTAACCCATTCACCGACGAGGAGTACTTGCTCGAGTTTCTTTCCATGAAGGCATCTTTACCTCCTTGTGCACCCCTTACCATTTTAATTTCAAAATACTTGGGAGAAAATTCAATTTTTTTGGACCTCTCGTGTTTTTGTCACCCGTTTTATCCAAATCTGCCATCCTCCTACCAAAAAATTTAATTGGGGATGGTTCATTTCTTACGCCTTACAAATGACTTCCGTTGTTCAAACAGAATTCTAATTTTCTGGAAGGTATGCATGTAAGTGAGGGTACACTGGTTATCTTCCAAAGTCAAATTGTAGTTTGGGTAGATCCTCAAAAATTTCAACTTATAGTGTATAGTTAATTAGAAGTTCAAATTGTAGGTTGTAAATAATTAGTTGTTATTTTCTTTATTTTTCTTCTTTATTCTTACTTATAGTCTAGTGTAATTAGTTAAAAATTTCATTCTTTTTTTTTAATGCTTTGGTACTAACATGTTTTGTAGAATCTTTGGACTCGTACTTTCCAGAGATCGCTCCATTGTGGGTAATATCGCTATTTTCCTCTCTTTAACTTGGCTCTTAATTTACATTGAGGACAATGTCAGGTTTTAAGTTAGGGGGTGTTGGATATTCTATCGATTCATTCGTAGTTTCTTTGATTTGATTACATGTTAGTTACTAAGTATGCTTTCTTAGAAAATTTTGAAAAATTTCAATTTTTTTTCTTTTTTCCCCTTTGTTGGGCATTTTGCCTTTGTTTTCGATGATAAATTTTAATAATTGCCCGATCCAATAGACAACTCAATGATGCATGTTCTCGATTTTAGAAGTTGTTAGACTTTAATCCTCATATTATTGATATTATGAATAACTTCATGAATTAAACTTTAATCCTATGAGCACATGCACTTTTCTTACGTTATTGATTTGGTTTAAGACTTTTATAACTCGGTAATATTTTGTTGCATTATATATACTTACACCGAGATAGATTTGTACCTTTCGTCATTTATGAGTGTTATACACTTTTCTTTCCTCTTTGAAAACATTACAGTCATTGGTAATCTCTCTATTCTTTTATTTGATCGTTCATTAATTGATTTCATATATGAAATGTATTACTTGAGCATGATTTTCAATGTTTGTTTTGACTCGAGAATTGCGTAAACTTTATGAAATGATCATAGGCCATCCTTGTTATATCACCCATATTGACCTTGACCTCACCCTATATGTTAACCCTCGTCAACACCGTTGAGCCTAAATATTAGGCTTTCATTTCATAACCCCAAATCCCAAAACCAACTCCAAATTGGAGTTATAAACCAAACCATACACATTACCTTACGTACCTTTGTTTGGAATATTACTTGGAATTGAATGATGTTATTATTTTGTGGTTGCAATTTAGGCATTTGAGAGTGTGAAAAGTAAAGAAAAGAAAGAAGTGAAAAAGAGTGAAAAAGAGAAAGTATAAAACAAAAGAAAACAAAAGAAAAAGTGAGAAAAAGAAGAAAAGGAAAGAAAAGAAAAATAAAGTTGTATATTTTGTATATAGTGTTTGAATAATCTTTGATTACTTTCCAATTGTTATACCTAATGCTTGATTGTGGAACTCGCTTTCCATTTTTTGATATTTCCAGCATTCTTCCCATTATTCCAAGTTTTTGTTCCGAACACTTTGAATCCATACATATATGCCCTTCAGTTCGTACCTTAACCCCAAACCTTCATTACAACCCTATAAAGTCCTATGTGATCCTAGGGTGAATTTAATTTAAAAGTTTAAATAGTTTTGATAATTTGTAAAAATATATTTCGCCTCCTTTAATGAACGGTATCCTTTCATTGAGATTATAAATTTTCATTTTCTATATAGCGTTCTTCATTTGTGACATGTGTGTGGCCTAGTTTCCGTTTACATTTACTCTTTATGTCCGCATGTTCCGTGTGTTACCTCCCTGTTTCAAGTGAATTCACTTGATGAGTGTAATGCCCATGAGGATTGAATATATGCTTGCTTTAATTTTTATCCAGTTTATTTAATTTTTTTCCAAGTCATTCTTTGCATGTGCTAAATCCCCTCCCACTTTTTAAGGTTTCAATTTAACGAAGTTCAGTCTATAATGTTAATAATACAGAGTTTTGTGTGAATTCATTCACTGTGCTAATAATGTGTATAAAATCTTATTCGTTGTTGTTGAGTTTGTCTCATGTTAATTGGGCATATTTTGAGGAAACCATATAATGTTTTTGGGTTTCATCCCTGAAAACCCTCATGAGATGACACTCGTCCACCAGGGTAACTTAGGGGTTTAACGGCTTATTGCATACGCTAAATGAAATCGTTCGCCTGCGAAAGTGGCTTATCTTTTTTTATCTTTTTTTTATCACTTTTGTATATATCTCCCGTGTTGTGTTTTTCTTATAGTTCTTCTTGCTTTGAATTTCATTACTAGGGACTAGCAATGTGTAAGTTAGGGGGTGTGATTCGTATCGAATATTGCACTTATATACCCTCGAACTTATGTATTTTAGTCCCCTCGGGTACCATAATTGCTATAATTATGCTCATTAATCAGACAACCTCCGTCTTATATGCTAATATGTTATTTGAGGTATTATTGAGCTCTTATAGGTATTACGGTGCTTAGTGTGAAGTTTGGGCGCGTTCCGGTAAAGTTTCGTCGCATTTTCATAATTTCACACTTCGGGATTTTCGCCCGAAGTATCAAGGAAGTTGTAGGTCTCAGGCCAGTCTTTGCGTGGCCTCAAACGGTGCTCAAATTGGAGTTCAAACGAAGGAAACACGGATCTTTAATCGGAAAATAATTAAAAGAAAAATAACAATTTTATTAATTCCCCTTATATCCTTCTTCTATTATATAACAAATCCTATAATTCCATATATGTCCCTAAAACGTTTTTGGAAGCAAACTCCATTGGCAATTTTGGTTCTTAGCTCGGGTTATGCTCGAATTTTGGTTTCGCCCAAAATTCGAAGCTTTCGTCTGAAATTGAGCATGGATTTTGAATGTATATCATTTTGGGACACGAATTTGATATTCGGGGTATACCCATTTTGAGTTTTGTTGTCCATTAATGGAGCTTGAGTTTTGGCTATGGAGGTTTTTGGAACTTGGAAGTGGGTCTTGGATTTGCACGATCAGTTGCTGGTATTTGGTGTGGGAATGGTCTTGGCCATAAATTCACTAGCTGGTACGCATATGGGCTATGGCCATAGCGGGTTTTTGGTGGCTACCCGAAATGGGTCTTGTGCTACACGATTTTGGAGGGCTGCTGGTGAGCAATGTGGGGTGTGTTACAGCGATGCTGGTCGACTGACCAAGCTCCGATGATTGACCGGTGATTGGAATTCTGCCTTGGATGAGAGATAGTGCAGTCCTCCCTTTTGACGCGGTCGACCCGTCACTACTCCCGATCGATCGGTCCCCTATTTGGTCGAGATATTTATTGCCAGCTACCCCATTCTCTTATTTTATTTTCTTTTTCCTTTTTCTTTTTGGATGTTAAAAGAAACTTATCTTCTATTTTCATTTCTTTCCCTTTTTCTTCTATTCTATTAAGGTAACTTAATATAAATAGCAAGACTTGTGTTATTTGTAGGATATAATTTAGATTTTTAGTTGTCTTCTTTTTTTAGAGCTAGGTTAGAGATAATTTTGGGGTTTATTGTGGAGACCAACTCTTTGCTCCATTTTCTTGGTGGTTTGACATCCATTAATGTAAGTGGACACTATTCATTGGCATCTTCCTTTTATTTGTGCTTTGTCCATTTATTTCCATGCTTAGTTAAATATTTTCATGTGTAGATAATTTTAGTTGTTAATTTATTTAGTTGATTTAATTAATTAGCTGATTTTATTTATGTCATTAATTATGTGTAGTGACTAATTTTGTTTAGGTTGTGTCAGATTGAACTCACTTCGGGTTGACGGGTTTCTCTGCTTTGGTGATGTAGTTTTACGTATTTATTTCAGGTGGGTTGTTCTAGTTATTACGCCTAGGATATTTAACGGGGTATATCATGTAAGCTCCGTATTTACGACCTTGCGTTCATAATTTTCGGGGTATTTGTTGACGCCAAAATCTTATTAGACCTTTATGAAAATTTTGGGGTATGACAACTCTGGGTTTAATTAACTGTCAAAACGGGACTCAATCTTAATAACTCGTCGACCCATGTAACCATTTTATACTAATTAACTCTTGGTGAGGGATATCCGACTCAACCTATAGTTTTTATTCGATCTGTTAATTTTAGTTTAAATACATTCGCCTTATAATCTTTTCCTTTATTTATCTTTTATTTTGTTAGCAATTATCTTTTTCACTTTTATTTTAGAAGTTTTAAACGAATTGAATTCTAGAAACTTGTATTTGTGGATTCGATACCCGGACTGGCCGTTAGACTTCCTAAAAAGAGTGTAGTCATAGTTTAGGTTTTTGTGTAGAGTTGGTGAGCTGAATATAACAAAGGACTGGCGTCGTTAACGCAACACCATGGCAAAACATTGTCTATCAAAAGGTCTAAGAAGATGGCAACCTCCCACCTCCTAAGGTGGCCTCAGGGCGGTTTCCCCACTCTAAAAGCATGCTCCATCAAGTTTCCAAGCAAGAGCCTCCTTCAAACTCCATTAATATTCCATTTCTATCTTCAATAACTACGAACAATAACTCCATAAATTCGTAGCTCTCCTCATCAATTGTTGAAATGGGTATATATGGTTCAAATATAGTGGAATACATAACAAATATGGTGATTTTTAGTGGTGGAATAACATCAATGATGGAAGACTAATCCACCCTCTCTCTCTCTCCCTCTTCCATCTTTTTCTTTCTTCAAAATGCCCCAAATGAACCAAACATACCTTTATAAAAGCCTTTCAAAGACTAAAATTCCAGTTTTTCCCAATCTAGGCTCACCAGAGCTCAATAACTTATCAAATCAAGGGTCCATAATGTGACAGCACACAAGGGTAAGGTATATTTGACATTATCAAAGCACATCGTTCGAACGAAATGGATGTCGTTCGAATGACATGTCCATCTCATTTGATATATGTCTTCACGCGACCTTCACGTGATTTGGGGCTGTAAGTTAGTGAGATCTCACTCGAAGGTCGTTTGAACCTATGCTTCAAGTGACCTTCGCACGACACTGGTTGTCACTTTTAACAACACCCTATGTCATTTGAACGACCCCTTTATACCAATTCTTTTATTTCCTTTAACTTTTACCCACAACCTCCAATAATTATCATCAAATGTCACTTTATTACAATTTATACACAAATCTAAATGAAATATTAGGACAGGGTATTACTCCCTGAAATTCTCGATCCATTAATCCTTAAGCTTACGGGGTTCACCAACTTCTATTCTAAGAAATAGAAATCCTATAAGACAAAACCATCGAAGTTCTCAATACTAAGGTCACACTACATGACCCCATATGGGGTTTGCCACTAAATAACCAACATGCGACATGTTCTAATGCTAACCATCTCGCTAGCCATAAATGTCGTATAATCGACTTCGGGTATCCGCTCACGTGATGATCATGCCTAAAAAATTTCTAACACTACCTATGCTAGTACCCAAGGCATGTCGCCGCCCCCACAGGCCACTATCTCTTGTGATCAACACTCACCCAATGTGAACCATTATACAACCAATCATCGTATTCATTACAAAAGTAGATCCCATCTTAGGACTGGACATCCTACATCCCATAACTCTTCAAGCTATTCTGACTACAAAACTTGCACGAGCTTGACAATAAACATACTATGCTAATTTATTACTCTAAGAAGTAATATTCTTACCAAGTCATCACCGTGCATTGGGCTTACACGTTCCGCTGCGTCACTCTAATGACCCTAGTACTATTCTAGGCATCCTACCTTTGAGCACTCGCTAGAGCCTCACTCTAATCCACTCCCAGTGGTAAAGAAACATCGTATGCTAAGTTTTCCTCTATTTCTAACAAAATAAAATATCCTTAAGTCACCATCTTGCTCTTTACAACTAAAGCCATTGACTGCCATGCTGACCAGTTAAAAGGTTGTTAATTATAAGAAAAACCAATACTTTGAGAAAACCTTGTGGCCCAAGGATCAACCACCCATACACATAACTTTATGTAATAAAGAGAATCACTTAGATAGGGCGCACCTACTTATCAAGCTATATCGACCATATTTGGTCCACTGCGCTCTACTAGGACATATTTCACCGTACCACTACATGAAACCAATACGAGTTACCACATATGTGAGAATACTGATCCCCGATTATCAAAACCGATAGGGACACATGAAATTCCGAAGGAACAAGTAACTGTCCTAAGAAATTCTTCCCATAAGTGTCCAACTATGATTTACGAAAGTAAACTTACGCCATATGCTAGAAGTCACGTCACTTATTCCCGACGTTCTCATCGGGTACTAATCCTAGCCACTTACCTTTTCTTGGGCCACTAACCATAATGAATCGAATCATAACTATGAATTCTCGTAACATGGAAGCAACATACAGACCTTTAGTTCCCAAGGGATTGAATGCCTAATTTCTTTCCCTGGGAGAAATGCCCTACCCCTCACATCCTTTGCACACATGAACCTCCCCGATTGGTGGATGCCTAACACCCTTGTCTACACTGACCTTGTCCATTTACTGATGATGACATCACTAACCTACTGCATCTAGATACTGTCTGCCCTCTTATATCGTGATAGAAATCCTCAAATTCTTATAGGCATTACTCAGTTTAAGAGAGGCGTTCATCTCACCTTATCCTTTCACTACCTGAGATTGACACTAAGCTTAGTTTCGGGTTCTACCCATATTGAATTTACATGGTGACCACACCGGACATCATTGGAATTTTAAGGGTAGCAAGTACGACGCTGGGCTATGCCTTCTAATCCGTACCTTATTGAGAAGACGTGCCAAGAACTAATACATACCTTTCTAAGACTATCCTAGCATATACCGTCGACCCGCACTAATGTTCTACCATGCTTCGATGTCACCCACCTTGGTGACATTTCCAATCTCCACTAGGTGCCATCAACCTAAATCACGAATACATTTCATAGTACATCTTGAAACCGAGTGTCACAACACTAATACTAGTTATTTCATGACATTCGATCATCATACTTATAACGACACAAGCTATTATCTTAACTTAGGGATTACACTCACCCATCTGTGCCGATTCAGGAAACCACATCTAAGAATCTCATTCGATACATGACTTTGTGCGACTTAGTTCTATAAGGCAGTGAGATCTTGCTTGAAGGTCGTTTGAACCTCTGCTTCAAGTAACCTTTGCGCGACACTTGGTCTCGCTTCCAATGATAGCCTATGTCATTTGAACAACCCCTTTCTACCAATTATTTAATTTCCTTAAATTTTGACCAACAACCTCCAATAATTATCATCAAACCTTACTTCATTACAATTCATACAAAACTTTAAATGAAATATTAGGGCAGGGTATTACACTCATGCTCCATACAGTGTTAAAAAACTGCCTTTGGGGTCTGTCCATCCCGATTTCATAACTAGCGATAGCTCGAGTTCCATTTCCTCTTCAACTAAAATTTACCCATCTTTACTGATGAAAGAGGTCACCGATACATGGAAATGAACATTTGCCCCGTATTATGACCCTTACTAGCTCCCAGTGGTCCACAAAAAACTCGGTGAACCACCCCCTTAAAAAATAGGACCGGAGCTTACCCATGGTGACTTACTCCTCTGGAAAACCCTTGGTTTAACACAATAGTCTCTTCTCTCATGACTCTTCTTCCATCTCCAACGGATCCATCTAGTGAGGTGCTGTAATACACGCCCCCAACATTTTATTATCTTCCCATATAAATTGTAAGCATATGAAACTCTTGGGAGTTGGATCACTAGTATGAGGGATTTTATCTCTATATTTGATTATT
Organism: Sambucus nigra; assembly: GCA_949130495.1. Taxonomy (NCBI): domain Eukaryota; kingdom Viridiplantae; phylum Streptophyta; class Magnoliopsida; order Dipsacales; family Adoxaceae; genus Sambucus; species Sambucus nigra. The sequence continues at coordinate 156,074,991 of OX422218.1, forward strand.
GTTTTGACCTTGATTGTGATTTTTGGAAGTTATCGAGAAGAGATTGGAATTTTAGGAAAATCTGTGGTTCAAACGAATTTAATGATGGTTCAAATGAGGTGCCATTATCATTTGAATGAGATTAATATTGGTTCAATCGAAAATCTAAAGTCATTCAAAGTTGGGTTCTAACGAGGATCTAACGAGATGTTGCTGTAGGATTTCCAACCTCGTTATAAGGTTGTTCTACGGGAGATCAATCTAGATTCTAATCTCATTTGAACGAGGTCCCATTCTCATTCGAACGACTTGCCCATAAATCTTTTAAATCGAGTTTCCCTTGTGTGCTGTTGCATTTTGGACTGTTGGATCGATGACGTGTCACCTTAGTAAAGGTAGATGTAAAAAATGGGATTGAAGTGTTTGGGATTATTTTTTAGAGGGTTATATGGGTTTTTTTTGGGTAAAAAAAGGGTAGAGGTGGGGAGGTTCTTCCCCAACCAAAACCAATCAACATTTCCTCTCCTTCTCTCTAGTTCTTGGGAGCTTCCCTTCTCCCACCACCACAAACCACCATATCTCCACCTTGTGCCATCGTATTCGACAAGTATTTTATCATATATGAGACTTATACACCCATTTCCTCCATTGTTGAGTAGATATACGAATTTGGAGTTATTGTTGGGTTTTTTTTAAGGAAGAAGAATAAAAGATTAATGGAGCTTGAAGGGGTTTTACTTGAGGCTTTTATGGAGGCAAGCTTTGTGGATATAGGCAACCTCCTTAAGGCCACCTTAGGAGGTGTGGGGTTTCCATCATCTTCTTCTTCATCTACCATTATTGAAGCTTCATTTGAGGTGGAAAAATTCTACTCTTAGCTTGAGACTCGGTTTTTCCATAGCGTTAGTCTTGTGGTTGAGTTTGTAAGAGTAGGAAGTATATAGGGTTTAAAGAGGTTATATCTCATGGTTTTGTGGGAAAACGTATTAGAGAAACAAAAAGGATAATTTATGAAAAATACCAAGAGTTTTGAGAAAAATGTTGTATTTCAAGAAATCTTGACACCTAAACATTTTATGGAATAAAATGTTTGAAATAATATTTGTTTGTTAAAAATATTTTTTGGGCAAATGCCTAGATTTTTATATAAATAGACATTTATTCAAGTTTTGAAGAAACAAAATATTTTTTCCCTTGAAAAAGTATGTTTATGCAAACATTGTAAAATTTCTAGAATAAATCATATGTTGGATTGATTTAATAGGATTTTTGGACTTAAAATCCATCTTCTCATGCTAATAAACTTGTAGTATTTTAAGGATGAACGTATAAACAAGTTTAATGATGGTTTTATTGGGTTTGAACATGAAATGAAGAAAACAGAAATTTTAGCCTTTAAAGTTTGTTAAAAGGTGTATAAATTGTGATAAATGAATAGTTCAAGACTACATGTGGAAATAAAGAAAAGTGTTGTTTTCTTGTAAAGTAGTCTCCAAAAATGCCAAAAGATGTATGAGATTTTTGACTTGAGAAACATGTTACTCCAAAGTGTTAAACAAGTGTTAATGAGATAAATAAATTTAAGAAGTTAGTGCGGGTAACTTAATTATGTTCTGGAAAATAACACTTGTGAAAATGAAGAAAAAATCAAGTTTGGAAACAAATGGGAAAAATGGTAATTTACGTAAAGTGGAACATTTTTATAAATTAAAAATGTTAGAAAACGTGTTACACAAAATGGTCCTAAGTGAACATGATTTTTGGAATAAAAATCAATGTAAGGGTATAAATGACAAGAAATGATTATTTTAAAGTGTAACACATGTTAAGGTGAAACCCTGGTTTTGGGTTCGACAGATAAAGGAAAGTGAAATAATGTGGACATTTGTAAAATATTAAAACACATTAATATGGACTTGGGTGACACCAGGATAATTAAGGAGGACCCGAAATCCTAGGGTGAAAGATCCAAAATCACTAGCTAGAGCATATGGTAGCATAGCCGACGGTGTGGAGCCCATTAAAGTATGCAAATGTTGGAAGATTCCAAGAAAAGATATGAAAAGTGGAACATGTCAAGAAATGGGTTGTAGTATTAATATGAGAAAATACAACCTAACTTGAATGATTTAATAAATATTTCGGTAAACGTGAAATTTGATTAATTTCCATAAAGTAAGGAATGACAAAGCGATGTGACTAAATGGGTAGTTAAGAAACCTAAAGAGGTTTAACCCATAATTAACACAAGAATGTGTTCGTGAAAGATTTTCAAGGAAAAATAAGTATTTTCTAACACGGTGCATGTGTGTGTTGAAAGGTGATTTTCATGAAAATACTAACATGAATTGGATGAATGAAGGGGTAATTTCGGTGACACAAATTATTTTTCTTAAACAAAGGGTATTGTTTAAAGTATTTAACCAGTATGTGTTAAATCAAGAAATAAACATCAAGTCAATAAAAGGGAAGTTCTTTTATAATATTAAGGTGAATTAATTGGGATAAGTAATGTTTGGAATAAAAATGGTTTCATGCATTGAAGTATATATATGTGTGTGTGTGTGTTTGTGTGTGTGTGTATAAAGTAGTTGAATGTTCATATAGATATAACATATTTGAGTATCCTTTCTGCCATTCGATTCTATATTGCATTTTTATAATTTCCCACTAGGCATTCAACTCATTCCTTCGTCTTTGTTACGGTAAGTTGGATGTGGTTCCATATTTTAAGAGCACTGTACATGTAAGTATTCTTTTTATCTTAGTTTAGTAGCTCTATATGCTTGGATTCCGTGGAAGATTCCCACGGGTCCCTCACATAGCTTGATTTAGATGGAAATCGTATGCTTAACAAGTGGAATGTTAATTGAATAAAACTGGACTAGCAACAATACGTAGGTTGTTTCATTGCACTTCACACCTAACGCTTGGGTCAGACCGAGTTGACCAAGGATAACCCATAAATTCAATCCGGGGCATTAAAAATGGTATCTCTAGGTTCAAGGTTTCTTTCGGGACTGAGAGGTGAAGTCAGTAGTTGATCTTTCGACATCGGTGTTGGTTTAGGGACGATCACACTAGGCTGGTGATGGTTTCAGTTCGTGTTCTCGATGGTGGAGTCAAAGAGATTATCACAACGGGTAATTAATTTCCAAGCGAAATGTGACCAAAATGGTTGTGATTAATCACTTCTACGCTTCTGATTAGACATGTTAATAATTTGTGAGCATCTGGACGAGCCTATAGTGGTGACACCATAATTTTTAGTGTGAGGTTATTGTGTCAATCCTTGATGATGTGAGAGACCAATTAAGATTCTAATAATTGTAAATAACTTCCACAAAATTATAAACATGAATTTTGTAAAGCCAACTATGGAGATTATGTGACTAGAGTGTCATGCGTAAGAGGTATTTATTTGTGATAAGGATGCATTAAGTTTTAGGGTGCAGTACTTAAGGGTAGTTAAGGCTGATGATGTGATTAGGCGAACTTAATCCTAGGGGTATTCTCATATCATAGGTAATTCATAGTTCGATGGCCATGTAGAATCACGTTAGTCAATACTTGAGGATATGTACATTTTATTTTTAGATGATAGGATTCTATACTTGTCAGCCGATAGGTGTATCTCGTAAGTCGTGATTTGAGCTGTGAGCCATTGACGGTAAACGTGTCACATGTGTAACAACGATGAGTTGAAGTGACATGGGAGTGAACCTTAAGTAGCCTTCTATGATATAATTTTGGAAAGGATGATGCAAAATGTGATGAATAGGATCTTTAGTGACATTGGTAGTGTGGACGTAGAGACTTACAGGTTATACACAATGTCTTATATCCTACCAAAATCCTTAGTAGTATTAGTTCATGGGTTGATGCGAGGTTAGAGCTCCAACCATTTGAAAGAAAGTTTTCAATCCTTATTGGATCTCGATAAGGGGTTTGTACACTAGACCTATGTCGATTTTTCAAACAAAAAGGGAAATGAGATTGTTTGTCTAAACATCATAGCTCGTATTAACGACCTAAGTAATATCCAGATGCGAGGCAGTTTTGGTGCGAGTATGATTTAAGGAATTCAACTTGTTATCATGCCTTGAGGTGTTCAGAGGTTAAATTTCTCCATGTGTTGAGGCTTGTATACTAGTTTGTTTATGAGTGCTTTAGAGTCATGGTGTCGATATTGAGAAATTTGTAGAGTGCTCCTTCAATGAGAGAGTCATATAGGTGATGAAATCTTATTGGGTTTTGATGAATTGTATATAGGGTATGTTTGGCATCCTTAGGAAGAAAATCAAATTCAGTCTCATGGAGTATTTGTGTTCCAATGATGGTGGTGTTGAGAGTCAAGTGATGATCTTAGGATATTGGTTAAGGTTTAAAAATAGTCGAATATTACACGTAATGAGTACTGTCATTCGAATTGGCACAAGTGGGTGTTGTAACCTGCTAAGAGAGATTGGGAGTTCGTGTTGTGATTGGTCATAATGCTCAGGTGCCATGGGATGAATAGTGTAGTAAGGTAATGCTTTATTTTAAGGAGTACAAGGAAATGAATTCGGGACTTCGGTTGATGATGACATGTTAAAGACTTGAAATTGACACCCCAAGGTGAATATCAAAGCATGATTATAATATTGGCGTGTGTCGACAACATAAGTTAGGATAACCTTAGTAAGGTTGGTACTAGTTCTTGGAATGTCTTGACAAACTGATATGGATAAGAAGATGTATCCATATATGGTACTTACCACCCTTAGAATGCTAATGGAAACCGGTGTGGCCATCACGTAAGTTCAGTTTGGGTAGAACCTAGAGATAATCTTAGTGAATACCTCGTGTAGTTGGAGGTTATAATAAGGTTAATGTTTCGTTTAATTAGGAACTATCTAAAGAGACATTTGGGATGAGATTATGGTACGACGAAGTCGACAATGACCTAGGTGTCTTAAGTTGGTCATGACATCATATTGACTAGAGATGCGAGTAAGGTTGTCTTGACTAAGACATGAGTCATTCATCGATTGGAATGGTTTGCGTATATCAAGGATGTAAGTAGGAAGCCTTTCCCCTTTGGAAGGAATTCCAACATTGGCTCTTCAAAGGATAATAGGTTTGTTTGTTACTTTCATCTTATGGGGATGAGTTTTTTGTGATCTGATTTATCAAGGTTGGTGACTTGAGTCAGGGCATGTGGCTAGGTTTATACTTGGGGATGACATTTGGGAGGAATCATAGACTTTAAAATGTGTGGCATAGGTCCACTTTTCGTAAACCATAATTTTTTCTTATGGATGGGGTTATCCTGCGGAGGTTATTCATTCTTTTAGGTTCCTCATGTCACTTCAGTTCCAGTGATCAGGGATTGCATTCACACGATTGTGGTAGACTGGATTTGTACCATGTTATGGTGCGATGCGGTTTGGCCCAGTAGAGTGCAGTTGGATCTGGCATAGTCAATGGAAATCGATAATTGGGTGCACCCTTATTTAAGATATCCTTGCTATTGCACAAAGTTCAGAGTACATGTGGATGCACTTTTGGACACGCATTTAGCTTATGGTATCCATTCACCTTAGAATTAGTGATCTTGTGACTGGCCGACATGGAAGTCAGTGGCTCTGCTTATAAAGGGAAGGATGATGACTTGAGTATATTGTATTGTGCTAAAACTCGAGGAAATAGAACATCCTCCCCAATAGACTCACTGTCATTAATTGAAGGACCAAAAGACACCGGCTATTCATTATGTTGGACATAAGTTTCCTGAACTGTCTAGTAATATAATGAAAGATTAAAATCGTCTAGTTCAAGGTGGGGTGATTTAAGCTCCCAACGAGAAATCTCACTCCATAAGGGAACTGGGACGTCTGACAGGAGTAGTTTTTAATTTGTGTTAGAGGGATGGCACTATAAAATTTAATCGAATTAATTCTCTCTTTTAAATTGGAAATTAATTTTCCAATTTGATGATTTTAAGATTTCTAAAATGAATTTAACTTTTTCTCACTGTTTTAGTCCTAATTTTTTTATTAGAATAAGTTTCAAGGACTGAAAATATAATTGGACAATTTTCTTACTGAAGAGAATAAGAAACGTATTTAACTCACATTTCTCATCAGTATTTTAAAATTTTGATGTGATTATCTCCTCGCTTCAGTGTGTCTGGCGTCAAATGGTTTTGATAAAGGAATCACGGTATTTAAAGTATTTGGTAATTCTTTTAAATGGAGTGATAAATGTGTTCGCCCCCCAATGTTGGATAATTGTATATTTAAATGTTTAAATTTAAATAATTGAACGATGGGAACTTGTTAACACTGTTGTTGGTTGATGACACTCAAGTAAAAACCATTTTCTTGATATGACCTTCATCATTGATTGAACAAAGTATTCTCACTACAAGTAGTTAGAAATTTTATCTCAACATTGTTCGACTTTTCTTTGCCTTTTAAGGAAAAGGACATGGGAATCGTTTATCGCTTAGAAATAAATGCATGATTTATGGTCCGATCTACGAGAACCTAGTGGGTAGACTTAGGAACCAAAAATAAGACTACAACTCGTTTAAGAGGTTATAGACAATTAAACAATTACATAAGATAAATGTTCCTATTTATGGGCAATTATAATATTGCATAATATAAGTAGTGGGGTATCTGTTTAGATTATGTTGAAGAATTTAAGATAATATAGGTAAATTATTTAATATACCTGGGTTTTAGAAAAGTTAGTTTCAGTTTTCTAAATTTGTTTTAAAGAGATATTTAATTAGTTTTGTAATTTTTTTTATCCAAATTGGATATCTTTTATCTGTTTTGGTTCATTGGGAAATAATTTATACATTATATGGTTTCTTCATCAATACTTTTATCATGTAGATCCTTATTTAGCGAAGCTTAGTGTGGTTGTTTATTCATATGTCCTGTGTTGGATTATTTGTATTTCTTTTGATGGACAGTCATAATGAAAATTTATCTCGTTTAAATTTGTAATTTGCTAAAAGAATTAAAATTCTTAAAAAAGAAAATTTTCATTTTAAAGTGGCTACGGAACTTTTGCAAACTATCCAAACTCAAAGAGATTTCTTTAGTGAGAAGCTTGTGGACATGGATCATGATTTTAAAACTTTAGAATTGTACGAGAGTGGTGATAGAGTCCAGTTTTGAGAGAAAGAATTAGAAGATTCTAAAAATTTTAGGGTGTGCTTAGGTGACAATGAGGATAATGATGAATTAAATAATGATTTGAGATCACGTGAGAAGGCTCTTTGGGATAAATTCACTTGCATTGAGGAGTAGCGATATTTCCTTCTAGGAATGATTGAAAATTTAAAGAAGCAATCCCTAAAACTTGAAGAGTCTAATTCTTTTCTTGAGTATAAAATTTTGAAGTTAAAAGATGATTTAAAAGACTTGAGTAGTATTGGTAGTGATGGTGTCTCCAAAGCCAATACCATTGTTTATTTTAGTGGTTCAACCACATCCAAGGATGTTAAAAAAGGTCAATCCATAGGTAACGTTCCTTGCGTTTACACATGTTCATATTGTGGTAGGAAAGGTCACCTTAGGACATTTTATTATGATCTTGGAAGAGGTCCTAAGAAGTTAAAGTCTAGTGGCCTTATAGTTCTCTAAACTCGACGCGCTAAGTATACATCTATTAGGGTTCGAGAATCATTTTTAGAAGTGCTAAATGTTCGAATGCTTGATTGTCGCATGCTTGCTCATGACTCATCACATGCTATATCTTATGGATTATTTGGTTGCATGATTTTGTATGTCATACTCTAGTTATGATACACGATATATATTTTCTAGTGTTATGACATGTGTATCTATCATTTTTTTATTTTGATTTTATTGAGTCATATTGGAAAAATATAAAAAATATTTTATTTTGATAAATTTTTTTAAAAACTCAAAAAGATTTTCGATTTTGGGTATTTTAGTTTTACCAATTTGGTAAGGCATATTGTTGTGTTTAAATCAAATCCACTCCGTATTTTTCATGTGTTTAGGATAATTGGTTAAGATTTTACTTACTTAGAATGTTCATAATCATGTTTCCATGGAGTTGTTTCGAACTTGATTTGATTAATGGATTCGACTTTGTATATGCCTTCACACACATGCACGAGCTTTTTAAAATTTAACTTCACATGAACATTTGAGCTTGGTGAGATGTTCTCCCATAAATTTTATCACGAATATATTTATGTGACTAAGGGGGATTTGTTCATGTAAGAACCGTTTCCCACGAGCTTTCTTTGATTAGTTTTAAAAATATGAGGGTGCACGAGAAAGGGGTACAAATGAAGAAAATCTCCTTTGCGGGGAATCCTCCATTAGCAAGAGCCCAATGAAAAGATTAAAGGTAACAAAAATAGAAGAATTTCGAAAAAGGGGACAACTTAGTTTAATGTTTGACCATTCAAAAGAAATCGCTTCAAAAGAATTGAGAAAAGAAAAGTAAAGAAAATAAGCTATATATTCATCCGTTGAGGGTGTTTAGTTGAAGATCAACGATTTTGCACAATGAATCCTAGTTATGCTTACTTTTTAATGATGCCATCGACTTGTAGAATCATCAACATTCTAGGAATGTGTCCATTGTGCTTGTTTGTTCAATAAGTTCAGTTTATCTTATCACTTGAGGCTAGATTTTAGTTTGATAAAGTTGTGCGATAAGTTAGAACGTCTTGAATATATTTGAGTGTTTGGGTCATAGTTCATTTGTATCAAGTTCACGCCCATTCATTCCATTCCACATGTTTATACACATCGATACCATACTCGTGTGTAAGGCTTATGTGTTTTATGTCGAGTTTTGTGGTTGTTTATACCTATATATGTGTGTCGAATTTTCATTGGTATGATTTGCATATATATTATATATGGTATCGTACTTTGACTCTTTGTAGTTTACATTTATCCCACATTTGTCACAAAATTGATCATAGTTTGGATTATTTTTTCTTGAATTGTTGTGTGGTATGTATAAAATCTTATACTTGAATTTTTTTTGAAAAAGTTCAAAAATAGTTGGTGAAGCCTTTGAGATTATCATTACATGTGCATTAGTTCGATATATTTGTGATGATAGTTTACTTCTTATATGTGATGATTTATACATCATGTTTAGATTCCATTCCTTTGTCTATTTGGGACAAAAAGGGGGAGAACAAATTTAGGGAAAATTTTATTTTTGAGGGATAACATATTATGAGTTTTATTTTCTATTTGACACTCTATGCATCATGGGTATTTTCTTTGCTTCATTTGTGTAGGTATACAAAAGGAAGAACATATTTCACCGGATGAAGACAAAGTTTCCCAATGGCAGAATAAGATGAGCTTGAAGACAAAGTTTCGCTATGCCTTTCCATTTCAAGGGTTTCAGAAGGGTATTAGGATTTTTTGCCATATAGAGGTAATTTTTGTTATTTGGGTTTCGATTAGTTTTTCATGGGAATATCCCAATGGAGAGATTTGTAAGATCAAATATTTTAGCTTAGGCTTTTTATTTGTGTTTATTTTCACTTTGGCATATTTGGCATATTTCGTTACAAACCGACATGCACCGACACGTCCAACCGAAATTCAACATCTCTAAGTTCAAGGATCCTCTGCATCTCTTGAAGGTATAAATCTTTTAGAAGTTCTTAATTACTTACATTTATATTGGGATGAATTTTTTTTATAAAAAATCGAGGTTGAATTTTTTAAGGTTTTAAAATAATTTTTTTTGGGACTTTTGAGATTTTTATCTCCTTCAAACAAAATCAACTTTTAATTTTTAGCTCATTAGATGTTTGCTTCGAACGAACTTTGAACGAGAATCCACTCCACAACGTGTCTTACTTCGTTTGAAGCTCGTTTAAATGAGATTGTTGTCTCGTTCAAACTAACTAGGATTTTCTTTCAAATGAGATGCTTTTCTCATTCGAATGACTTCAATATTCGTTTGAATGAACTGTCGCCTTGAAATTCGTGTCAGGCTTATAAATACATGTTTTGTCTCCAATTTTCATAAGACAATTGAAAAAAAGTTTTCTGCATATCTGTTGCAAAAGTTTTCAAGTTTTGTGTTTTCCAAATACTTTAGATTCACGACTCTATATTTCAAAATATTTTGTGAATCATTTTGAAACCCTAGAAGACTAGTACCTTACATACACGTTATGGAGAGGATTCTCTACGGTTGACCTTGTGACCCGAATGATCATGTCTGAAGAAGGAAGAAGGATAAACCGCTGGATACCGAGGGTGGACTGCCACCTGTGGACGAATCTGGACTGATCCATATTCTTTAGAAGTTTTGTAAGTAGGTTGTCTTGTAAAACATTGAAAAGTGATGAATATATGCTTTGCCCTGAAAAGGGATTTTTCTTTATATCGGTGATTGATTGCATGCCTAGTTTATTTTCTGTGATTGAGACTATTATCATATGCAAACCTAATTTAATCAAAGAATGAAATTTGGTAAAACTTGGATTTGTGTTTGGGAAATTTAATTATATAAATCAATCCATTAAGATCGTGCGCACTTTACAAGTGGTATCAAAGCATTCACTCTAACAGTTGGTATCAAAGCACCCACTCTTACAAGGGGCATAAGAGAAGGTTGCACTAACTTACCATGTAGATCCTTGTATAGTATTGTTTAGGCTGGTTGTTTATTCATATATCTTATGTTGGATTATTTGTCTTTCTCTCAATGAATAGCCATAGTGAAAATTTATCTCATTTGAATTTAAAGTTTGCTAAAAGAATTAAAATTCTTGAAAAAGAAATTTGTTTTAAAGCTTCTATTGAACTTTTGCAAACTATTCAAACTCAAAGAGATTCCTTTCGTTAGAAGCTTGTGGACATGGACCATGATTTTAAAACTTTATAATTGTCCCAGAAAGAGAGTGATGATAGAGTCCGATTTTTGGAGAAAAAATTATAAGACTCTAAAATTTCTAAGGTGTTTTTACGTGACAATGAGGATAATGATAAATTAATTAATGATTTGAGAGCACATGAGAAAACACTTAGGGATAAATTCGATTGCATTGTGGGGGAGTGTCTTAACCTTTTAGTAATTATTGAAAATCTAAGGAAGGATTCCCTAAAACTTGAAGAGTCTAATTCTTTGCTTGAGTATAAAATTTTGAAGTTAAAAGGTTATTTAGAATACTCGAGTAGTTTTGGTAGTGATGGTACTGGCTCCCATGATTCTAATGCTTCCTTTAGAAAATCCAATACTATTATTTGTTTTAGAGGGTCAACCAAATCCAAGGATGTTAGAAAAGGTCAACCCTTAGGAAACATTCCTCGTGTTTATACATGTTCGTATTGTGGTAGGAAAGGTCACCTTAGTGAGTTTTGTTATGATCTTAGAAGAGGTCCTAGGAAGTCGAATTCTAGTGTCCCTTTGGTTCCCGAAAGTCAACACATTAAGTATACATCTATTTAGGTTAGAAAATCTTTTTTAGATGCACCAAATGTTAGAATCCTTGATTCTCGCATACTTGCTCATGACTCTTCACATGCTATGTCTTATGGGTGATTTCTTACATGATTTTGTTTATCATACTCATTATTCTTCATGATATATATATATTTGCTAGTGTTATGACATGTGTATCTTTTGTATTTTTATTTTTCTCTGATTAAGTCATTTTGGAAAAAATATAAAGATATTTTATTTTGATAAATTTTTTGAAAAACTCAAAAAGATTTTAGATTTTGTGTATTTTAGTTTTACACATTTGGTATGGCATATTGGTGTGTTTGAATCTAATTCACTCTGTGATTTCCATGTGGCTAGGACATCTGGTTATGATTGTAGATAGTTATAATGTTCTTAAGCATGTTTGCATGGAGTTGTTTCAAACTTGATATGCTTAATGGATTCTACTTTGCATATGGCTTTGCACACACATGCAGGAGCTTTTTAAACTTTAACTTCACATGCTCATTTGTTCTTGGTGAGATGTTATCCCATTCATTTTATCATCGACATGTTAATGTGAATATGGGGGATTTTTGCATGTAAGAATCGTTGCGCGTGGGCTATGAAAGGAGAAAATATCATTTGCTCGAAAGTTATCATTGGCAAGAACCCAATGAAAAGATAAAAGGTAATAAAAATAGAAAAATTGCCAAAAATGGTCCAACTTAGTTTAATGTTTAACCACTAAAAAAAATAGCTTTAAAAGAATTTAGAAAAGAAAAGAAAGATGACGTGTGTTTATCCTTTGAGGGTGTTTAGTTGACGATCAACGGGTTTGCACAATGAATCCTAGTTATGCTTACTTTTTCATAACGCTATTGATTTGTAGAATCATCAACATTCTAGTCCTGTGTGCATTGTGCTTGTTTGTTCACTAAGTTCACTTTATCTTGTCACTTGAGGCTAAATCTTAGTTTGATAAAGTTATGTGATCAATTAGAACTTTAACATATTTGAGTGTTTGGGTCATAGTACATTTCTATCGAGTTCCCGCCCATTCATTCCATTCCACATGTTTAGACACATCGATACCATGCTAGTGTGTAAGGCTTATGTGTTTTGTGTCAAGTTTTGTGGTCGTTTATATGTATATATGTGTATCGTATTTTCATTGGTATGTTTTGCATATATTGTACATGGTATCGTGATTTGACTCTTTGCAGTTTACATTTAGTCCATATTTTTCAGATACTTGATCATAGTTTGGATTGTTTTTGCTTGAGTTATTGTGTTGTATTTGTAAAATCTTATACTTGAGAAAGTTTGGTAAAATTTCAAAAGTAGTTGGTGAAGCCTTTGAGATTATAATTACATGTGGATTAGTTCTATATATTTTTGATGATATCTTACTTCTTAGATGTGATAATATCGTACTTCTTAGATATGATGATATCTTACATCTTACAAATTAAGGGGGAGTTTTATCTATGAGGGAGAATGCGTTACGAGTTTTATTTTATTCATACTCTATGCATCACAGGTATTTCTCTGCTTCATGTGTGTAGGTGTCTAAAAGGAAGAACATATTGCATCGGATGAAGACAAAGTTTCCCAAGGGAAGAACAAGATGGTATTGAAGAAAATGTTTCACTATGACGATCAATTTGTAGGGTTTGGGAAGGCTATTAGGATTTTTTTGTCATAGAGGGGTAATTTTTATAATTTATGTTTTTATTAGTTTTATACCAGAATAGCCAAAGGGGGATATTTTTAAGTGGAAATATTTTAGCTTAGGCTTTTATTTGCATTTATTTTCACTTTGGCATATTTCCATGTCCCATTGGAAATTGACACACACTTAACACGTCGAACCGAACTTCAATATCTCCAAGTTCAAGACTCCTTTACATCTCTTAAAGGTATAAACTGTTTAGGAGTTCTTAATTATTTACATTTATATTTGGGATAAATATGTTTATATAAAAATCAAGGCTGGATTTATTATGTTTTAAAAATAAAGGGCTCTCATTCAAACGAGATTGCTATCTCGTTCGAACAAAATAGACTTTTCATTTTTAGATTGTTTGATCTTTGCTTCAAATGAAAATCCACTTCATAGCGTGTCTTACTTCGTTAGAAGATCATTAGAAATTGGTTAAAATGAAATTGTTGTCTCGTTCAAACGAACTAAGGTTTTCATTCAAAGGAGATACTATTCTCGTTCAACGACTTCAATTTTTGTTCGAACGAGTCGTCGCCTCAAAATTTATGTCAGGCTTGTAAATACATGTTCTGTCTCCAATTTTCATAAGACTTTTGAAAAATATTTCTACATCTCTGTTGTAAGAAGTTTTCAAGATTTGTGTTTTTCAAACACTTTTATTTCACAACTTTATTCCCAAAAATTTTGTGAATCATTTTGAAACCCTAGAAGATTAGTATCTTGCATACATCTTGTGGATAGGATTCTCTATGGCTGACCGTGTGACCCGAGTGATCACGACTGAAAAAGGAAGAAGGCTATATCGAATGTGGACGACTCAGTACTAAGACATATTCTTTAGAAGTTGTGTAAGTAGGATGTCTTGTAACACTTTCTAAAGGGTTGAATATAGGTTTTGCCCTAAAAAGTGATTTTTCCTCATATTAGTGGTTGGTTACATGCGTAGTTTATTTTGTGTGATTAGAACAATTATCATTTGCAAACCTAATTTAATCAAAGATTAAAATTTGGAAAACCATGGATTTGTTTGTTTGGGACATTTAATTATATAAACCAATCCATTAAAATCATGCGCATTTTATAAGTGGTATCAGAGCATCCATTCTAAGAAGTGGTATCAAAGCATTTACTCTTACAAGTCTGGACACCAAAAATGATTCAATGTATTGAAACCAAATTTTTGGATTTGTAGACTTTCTAATGGAGTAAAATCCGTTGGGATCAAGTGGATCTATAAGAATTTAAAAGATAGATGGATGGGAAGGTGCAAACCTTTAAATAAAGGCCCGTGAAAGGGTTTACTCTGAAAGAAAGGGATTGACTATGAACAAACCTTCTCACTAGTAGCCATACTAAAGTATGTTGAGATTTTTTTAATGCTGAGACTAAATTCTTAAATGATTGTCTTGATAGGTATGTATTATGAAGTCAGGAAATAAAAGTGATGAAAGCATGTTAGGTCCATTTATGGATTTAATCTAACATCAAAGTCTTAGCTCATTTGGTTTGATACGATAATCAACTTTCGATTTTGATCAAAGTCTGAATAATGACTCCAACCCCCCAGATGCACCCTAAAAATTGATGTGATGAAGGCCTATGCTACTGCTGATTAGAATTTTCTATTTGAAGTGCGAAGGCAAGTGGGCTTCCCCACAACTCTCATATCCTAAATTAAGGCTTGTGTGACTAAAGTTTGGTTTTGTGTTAGCCTTAATGGGGAACTTGATGGGTTTTTTACTGGGACTAGGGGCTTGAGATTGGGTGATCCCCTATTACCTAGTCTATTTATTCTTGTTATGGACACCTTTTCTTATATCTTGGATAGACATTGCAATACCAATCATCCTAATTCTAAAGCGCTCCTCCTTAAACACCTCACCTTTGTTGATGACATGGTCATTTTCTATGGTGGTGACTGTAGCTTTGTGTATTGTATCAAGATATCTCTTGATGAGTTTTCCAACATATCTGGATTGTATCTAAAATGTCCAAGAGTAAACTTTATTGCTCAAGTGTCATGGAAAGTGACACCCATATCATGTATTGTAGTCTTAGGAGCAATCACCACAATCCTTTCTTCAAATACTTCCGAGTGCCTCTCATTTCCACAAGATTGGAAGTTATTAATTGCAAGGAGCTCATTGATAGATGCAACAATAGAGTGAAAAGTTGCACTTCTAGACTCCTTAGCTATGTTAGTAGACTTCAGTTTGTTATGCCTATCCTTTTCAAAATTTAGATTTATTGAGCTAGTATCTTTATCCTTACTACATGTGTGCTAAGATCCATTGATAAAATTCTTAGAGACTTCATCTAGACCGGGCCTGACCTTAAGCATAGTGGTGCCAAAGTGGCTTAGGCAGCGGTATGTAATCCTAAGAAAGAAGGTGGTTTGGGCATTAAAAGAATTGATATTTAGTAAGGCTTCTATGTTTAAACAATTATGGAACTTATGAAGCATGAAAAACAGTCTTTGGGTAAAGTGGTGCCACACATATAAGATCAAATGAAGGAGTATATGGGAAATCAACCTGCCCAATGATTCATCCGGGAGTTGGATGAATATTTTAAATAATAGATATGAAGGAATACCCATTATGAATACTACAATTAGAAATGGATTGGATACCTTTATGTGGTATGATAATTGGCATCACCTTGATCCTCACCATCATCTTTTTGGGGACATAATTATCTATGACACAACTAGTAATCACTAGGACAAAGTTTCTTACTTAATTGATGGCACTAGTTAGAGTTGGCCTACTAATGTGACCTGGGAGCATAATGATATCCAAAACTCACCTCTCCCAACCATTTGCGTTAATGACAAAGTGGGATGGATCCCTGATGTGAATAAATCCTTCTCCAATTCCTTAACTTATGTGAGGTTTCACTCATGGCATTACCGTGCCTTGGTATAAATTGGACAGGCACAAGTGTCATATTCCTAAATTTTCTTATATCCTTTGTATTTCTTATAGGAATGCTCACTCAACCAATGATAAGCTCCTTGATTGGGGTCTGATTGATAATGCCTCATGTATTCTATGCAACTCTACCATTGAAAGCATTAGACACCTTATGTTTTATTTTCTATACACCATTGATGTGTGGAATGAGGTTTTGTATAGGAACTAAGATTATAGAAATATGGACAGCTGGGATTCATAGATTATTGTTACATATATGTAAGCCTCCCATGATTCTCTTCTCAAGAATCTGGGGACTACCTCCTTCTCTATCACCATCTACTACATATGGTTGGAAAGGAACAACCAAATTCATAATACAGGGCCAAGGCTCCCCATTGAGTGATCAAAGACATTGAAGACATGGTGTAGGCGAATGCTCACACTTAGAATATATTCTAAGTGTGAGCATTCGCCTGCACCATGTCTTCAATGTCTTTGATCACTCCTACAAGAAGTTATTTTAATCGAATCGACTGTAATCTTTGGGGGATCTCTCACTCCATTTTGTATATCTAATTAGGGTTGCATCTTTTCTGTTATGTTCCTTATCCTTGTATTTTTATTTGTTAGCTATGTATGTTGTTGTGGCTTATCCCTTGTGCTGATTAGGGTTCCCCCTTGTATATTCCTTCCTTTCTAATACATTTTTAATTAACATAAAACTTTGGAGGATAGGCATTAATCAATAAGATTAGGTGTGTCTCCTTCTTTTCTATTGTTAGTATTTAAAAGTCATGAATCCATCATTAAGGATATTGAAGACATGGTGAAGACTAAAATTCTAACTTGGAGGAAAGATAGAGGAAGATATGATAACTATATGGATTTTATGCATTGGGGTCTGCCTGCGAACACTTCTTAGTTACTTTAGCTTCTTTTAACCATGAGTTAGATTATTACTGGGGTATGCCCCTCGAACTTTTAACTTGTTTTATATGCCAATAGGGGGATGTTCCCGTAGCCTCTTTTCTTTGGGATATTTCAATCACCCATGTAATGGTTTATTGTTAATCACAATTTCCCCCCCAAAAAATTAGGACCGAAATCTTTGTTAGATCCCATAGAGAAAATTATATTATTGATCTCATCTTGGGTAACTGGTGATTGGAATATAGTTCTTTTAGCATCATTGAGTTTGAACTTAATTACATGGGAGAGGGTTTGATGAGGTTCGGAATCATGGGAGTAGAAACCAATTAAATAAGTGAATTAGTTGACAACTTCACTGGACACCTAAACTTCAAGCTAAGTTTAACCATAGGGTTTTCCTTTACCTCCTCTTACCAAGATCAGTGAGCCAAAAGTGGAGAAAAACACGAACCAAATATTCTTTTCTTTTTTATCTGAAAATACGTTCACCCTAGATGCATACCATTACCTCCTAAACAATATCCCCTCCTCCACCTCCTCCCACCTATGAGGCTTTCTTCTCTCATAGCCTCAACTTCTCTTGCCCTGTCAACAACTATCATTATTTCATATGATCTTGTTACTATTCTAACTAATACGGGGAACACTAATGTCAATAATGGTGTTCGTAGTGTTGTTTCCACCTTAAATACTAAGAATGTGGCCCCTGATATTCGTCATGAGAAACAAACAAAATTAGTTATTGTTGTGAATATTATATTATTTGAGGTTAATGACACTTTCGAAGAAGGTTAGATTACTGAATCCATTGAGTCCATTGACAGAGCCATCAATAATGTTTAAAGACTTCAGGAGATAATTAAAGAGAAAAATGTTTACTTCGAGTTCATTAAAGGTAAAGTATTTGCTCATGATTATATTTTCAATTCAAATACCAATGGTGGTTCTAACTATACTGGTAGTAAGTAAAGAGATGATGCTACAGTGTCAAAGAGTCAACCTAAGGCCACTAGCTTGATAGTATGAAAAAGAAGCCTCTCATTCTTGGGGGTTGTCTAGCTAACACAATAGACAAAACATTGTTCACGGTAATTTAACTATCACACCCAATATAAGAGGTGAATCCATCGATTCCACACTTAATCTAACGAGACTTCCAACCTAACCCATGAAGCCTTCCCAACCATTAATTTTGGGAAGGATAGGATAAACACTGAAGATGCACAATAGTCTAGTGTAGCTACTAAAATATGTAAGTCTGTTATTACAGAGAAGAGAGTGCCTAAGATTCGGTTAACTTACCATAAACCAACTGTTGTTGATGTAAAGATTATTGTTTTAGCTCCATTAGAGGTAGTTTTTAAAGGTTATTGAAAGTGGGAAGATAACATGTTGGGATATTTCTTGGGGAGGAAACTTACAGATTCTCTTATTTGTACTACTGATCACAGAGTATGGGATACATTTGGTTTGCCTTAGATATTAGCCCATTATAATGTCTTTTTCTTCTTCTTGTTTGATAACTCAAATATAAGTGATGATGTTTTAGACATTAGACCATGGAATTTACTTGGCAACCCAATTATTCTACAGAAATGGCAATCCAACTTTAACTCTAATAAAGAAACTACCAAGAAAATACCTGTTTGGGATAAGTTACATAATATCCTAGTCCAATATTAGACTGAATAATGTCTTAACTACATTGCAAGCTCAATTCGTCTCTCGCGTATGATGACACTATAATTGAAGAGATGAAAAGAATAATCTTTGATAGAACATATGTGGACTTGAAGTTAAAGAGGATTATCCAAGAACTACTGAAGTGGCTATAGAAGATAGCACTACAACTGAAGTGTATGTGGAATACCAATAGAAGACAACATCATGTCCATATTGTGGTATCATTGGTCACTGCTACCTCAAATGTTCTAAAATAAAAGGACTTTGGGCTTCCAAAGAAAACCAAGAAGAGATTCTCGCTAAACTGAGTCATGAAGCATTGAAGAAGGACATAACAGAGGATGGTTGGACTGAAGTCAATAAAAAAATCTCTAATAGCCAAAATCCAAATAGAAGTCATGTTGAAAAGGTTTTTTGGTAATTAAGTGTGTATCAATAATGAAAACATGTACAGAAACAAAGGGGGCATACCCCCTAGGCTAGAAAACAACAGGTTGAATTCAAACAGAAGAGAGAAACGGAACATATTACAACATCAAAGAGAATAAATCCTAACTAAATAGTAGCTTGAATCATCAAGACCCAAATTCATGCATAGAAACCATTTATTAAAGTTTTTCTTAGATTTAGGCCATTTCATAGAATTACAATTAACCAAAAACTCAATATCTTTAACGATGATGGAAGGCTGATTGGTCAAGTAATTGAAGATTCTGATGTTTCTTTCCATCCAAATACAATAAAAAGTACCTGCAAAGGAAGTTCTTCTTATCCTATCATTGAAGCACTTTCCATTACCAATTATGGCCACAACGTTGATTACATCATCCTACGTAGTAGTAGTGGAATCAATGGAGTTCTTGAACTGAACATCACCCCAAATGGTGTAAGAGAAGTAGTTGTTGAATAATAAGTGGTGTCCATTCTCAATTTAGTTGTCACAAAGTACACGCAGATTATTATTGGGGATGCCCTAAGATATAAGTTGTCTTTAGTGCAGATAACATTCCTATAAACCATCTAGAAAATAAACAATATTGACAAGGTAACATTGTCTGATTCTACAGTGTCCACTAAAGCTATGAATCCCATCATTGATGCTAATAACTTTGCTATGATAACTGAAAAGTATGTAGACAACATTAATAAAGTTAGATAAGGTGATTCTACTCCAATTCCATTAGGCCTTATTATGAAGATTAAAGTTATAAATGAGTTGGAAAGTAGAAGTGACCATGGGCAAATTGGACAACCACCAAACCATATAGGCTATGCCAATAGCAACAAAAAGGAATTGAAGCAGAACTTTGGTAGTGGAAAAGATCATACAAAATAAGAGGTAAAACCAAAATCTCTCCTTTTAAATTATCAAGATAGCGTCACAGAATATAAATGGCCTCAGTTCACCCCATAAACAACAAGAAGTGAAGAAGTTTATCAACAATAATAATCTTTCCCTCATTTGTTTGTGGGAGTCTAAAGTTAGACTAAATCATAATCCTGAATAGTAGTTGTTTTTGGAATTAGGATAACACTCATAACTTTCCTACCTCTAAGGGTGTGGCTATAGTTGTTATTGGTTGGGATCCTAACAATTTTAAGGTTGAGGTCATCACTATCAACAAGCCATTTTCTATAATGTGAATTTTATTGAGTTAAGTAACAGTTTCTTTACTACCTTCATTTATGGAAACAACCTCCCTATTGACAGGATTCCTTTATTAAACTTTATGAGAGACAATCATTGATATGCCAATGATAGCTAATGGGTTATTATGGGTGACTTTAATGTTGTTAGAAGGAAGAATGAGAAAAATATATAGTTTGGGTAATGATTTTAGGGCAGTAAATGGCTTCAACACTTGTATTTTTTATATAATCAGTAAAAATGACATGGAATCCACTAGTTTTTGGTTCTCTTGGAATAATAAAAGTTAGGGAGGGGCGGCAGACAAACTAGAATTGGTAGAGTTCTCCATAATAGCCAATAGGAGTGCCACCTTTCCTAATTCATAAGCTAATTACTTCACCTAAGGCATATATTATCAAGATCCATCATTATTTCTATTCCATGTCTTAGTTGAAGGAAGCCTAAACCATTCAAGTTCTTCAACTTTTGGATAAAGCATGAGGAACTAAAGTTTATTATTTATGAGACTTGAATTGCTGGCTACTCTAAAAATCCGATGGCAAAGCTTTTTGAGAAGATGAAAAGACTTAAACCCCCAGTTGAAGTAGCTAAACTAAAGGTTTTACGCCAAAAATTCTATTTTTAGGTAAATTAAAACGTATTAGAAATAAAGGAATGTACAAAGGGAAACCCTAAATAAACACAATCTATATGCCAAGGCTGACAAACACAATAACAAAGGGTTAAAATCATAAAAGAAGTAACCCTAACTAGATATTCAAAATGAAATGTGAGATGCCCTAAGGGTTGCAAGACATCCAGTTAGAGTAGCTTTTTCTAATTTTCTTCCAAGTGTGAGATTTAGCCCGCACCATGTCTTCAATGTCCTTAATCAAACCATAGGTAGTCTTCGCTTACCTATTATGATGTATGATGTTATTTTCCATCCAGATGTAATAGATGGTGATTGAGAAGGAGAGGGTCCTCAAATTTCTGAGTAAAGATTCATAGGAGGTTATAATGCGTTGATATCAATGTCCTAACTATCCACATTTCTACAATCCTGGTTCCTAAACAAAACCTAATTCCAATTCTCAATGATATAGGGGCAATTCAAACATGAGGTGTCTAATTTTTTTTGTGCTGGAGTTGTAAAAAATACACCCTCATCAATCAGACCCCACTAAAAGATCTTGTCCTTAGTTGAGAGATCATTCATATAGGCAGGCTAAGGGATAAAATAATATTTGGAGATGTGACACTTGTGCCAAACCAACTTGGATTAAGGCACAATAGTACCACGGTTCTTGATGCTCTCACTAATGGAGAAGATGGATAAGGAAACATTAAGGTTATGGATCTTTCTAACATTATCATAAAAAACTGGATAAAAGTTTGGGAGAGGAGAGTTTTTGATATTATTAAGCTCCCTTGTCATGGTAGTAGGCGACCTCCAACTTGTTCTATCAGTGCAGTTTGTAACTTTGGTTTTATGATTACAAACAGCATAAAAGATAGTTTTGTCCCCCCAAAGAGGATGGACATGACCAAGGTGATGTCAATTATTATAACACATAATGGTATCCAAGCCATTTCTAATGGTTGTCTTCATCAGGGGTCTGCCTTCATCTTTGGGTTTTAAGATCATCCTCATCTCCAGGATGCATCATTTGGCAGGCTGATTGCACATTATGCTCTTCCCTTTGATCTTATAAGTGAGGCAGCACTTGACCCAAAGACTGTC
Source organism: Sambucus nigra (assembly GCA_949130495.1). Classification (NCBI taxonomy): domain Eukaryota; kingdom Viridiplantae; phylum Streptophyta; class Magnoliopsida; order Dipsacales; family Adoxaceae; genus Sambucus; species Sambucus nigra. The sequence continues at coordinate 156,097,046 of OX422218.1, forward strand.
TTTCTTACTACATAAGTTCCATAAGTATCTCCGTATAGTAGCCCTGTTTCGAGCATCCAGACTTTCAATACCCAGACCACCTTCTTTTTTTGAGATTACAAACCTCCTCCCAAGCAACTTTATCCCTACTGTGCTTAAGGACATGCCCAATCTAGATGAAGTCTCTAAGAATTTGGCCAATAGATCTTAAAACACTCTTAGGAAGGATGAAAATTCTTCCCGAATAAACTTGGATGCTGAAAAGGACATACAACACAATTTGAAGTCTGTCAACATAGGTAAGGAGTCTAGAATTCCATCTTTTCACTCTATTGGTGATCCTATCAATGAGATCCTTTCAATCATCATCTTTCAATCTAGTGGAAATTAAATGAAACCCCAAGAATTTAAAAGGAGGGGTGTGGTGGATTGTCCCAAGCTTATAAGACATGATCTAAATGTCACTTTTTGCGACTCCTAAGAGAGAAGGAATACTCTTTGCCATGTTTAGATGAAATATAGATAGGGTAGCAAACTCATCAATAGCCATCCTAATGCCATACACATAATTACAGTCACCACCATATAAAATGACCAAGTCATCAACAAAGGTAAGGTGGTTAAGAAGATTCTTTTTACATTTAGGATGATAGGTAAAAGCTTGGTTATTACAGTGTCTATCAAACATGTAAGAGAAGACCTCCGTGACAAGAATGAATAGATAAGGTGATAGGGGATCACTCTTTCTTAGGCCTCTAACCCTATAAAAAACCATTAAAGCTCCCCATTAAGGATAACTGAGAACCAAACATTAGTCACACAATCCTTGATCTAGGATATGAGAATTATGGGGAATCCCATCTGCCTCCGCAAATCAAACAGAAAATTCCAGTCAATAGTATCAAAGGCCTTCATCACATTAATTTTTAATGTGCACCCAAGGAGCTCGAATCTCTATAATAATTTCTCATAAGTACTTGCCAATATTTCTGTTAGAGTGGAGGAGGCCATGAACCACCTTGATTTATTGTAGGAAAATCTTGATAAATATGCCTCCAATATACCTCTGAAGCAAGAATAGAAGGAAATGGTTGCCAAGTACTATTTTCTGAGAGCTCTAAAAGAATCATTCTATAGACAAAAATACAGAACTAGATGGATGCAACTTAGGAATATGAATAATGATTTCTTCCACAAGAAAGTCAATGTCAATATCTCAAGAATATAGAACCTTAGTATTCACATTGCTAGAGGGGAAGTGGTTGAGGGTACGGATGTTGTGGCGGTTGAGTTTTTTTATAACTAAAAAAGTATATAAAAATAACGAAGATATACAAGGGTAACAACAGGGCAGACCCTCCTAGGTATTGATACATTATGTAGAATCAAAACCTAAACAAAGCAAAAAAGAAAATATAGAGAAAAATAGCCCATATGTACAAAGCATCTACAAGATAATAAAGACTATCTTGCCAACATCCTTGAACTAGTTACATTAACATTTGCACAATCTAGTTTCTTAACATTTGATCTTCATCCACCCCCCTTGTAACACCCCATGTTTTTGAAACATAAAATATGTTAGGAATATTAAAATTTGTAAAAAATATTTTTTTGGAATCTATTTAATTTTGGTATGTAAAAATGTTGGTATTTGTATATAAAAAATGAAGTTTTAAGTGGAATTTAAATCGGGATTAAAATTATGAAATTGTAACTTTTTATATAAAAATTAGGGGAGGATCCAACCTAAAAAAATTCAACCATCCGATAGAGCTTATTTTTTACAACAGCTTCGTCTCGCCTTCAGCTATATTTTTGATTGTTTGTGTTTGATTAGGACTCAAATTCTTTTTGGTATGTAAACATAAAGTGGCGTGTTTGGGATTTTTAAAACACATTTTAGTCTTCTCAAAATCAGTAGGCTCCCATAATTTCATTCTCTCTCTTCTACAAAACCTCTACCCCATTTAAATCAATTTTCAACCCAAGATTCAGAGAACTAAACCGCAGTTTCTCAAGATTTTTTAAGAACATGTTTCTATTGTTTTCTCGAGAAGAACACAACCGTCCAATTAGATTCTTCAAACGATTTCTACAATCATGAATACTTATACTGTTCCCCTTTGGTATTATGCATTTTAAATGTTACTTAAACACTAATAAATATTTTCTTAAAATAAATTAGAAAGACTATTTAGGAAAAACGAAACTAAATTTTGGACTGTTTTTATTCAAATCTCTAATATGATTTAAGACTCAAAACCCTTGCATGCTTAGGTTATAGGTTGGAATTCCGTTACAAATTATAACGTTCTCATGTAGATAAATTATAGGGATGTTATAAATTGATTTCGATATGCAAAATCACGTTAATTTTGTGCATCTTGTAGAATAGAGATTTATTGTTGTTGCTCCAAACATTATGCATGTGAATAGACATCCAATAAATTGGAGAGAAAATGAATTCCCTAATTAATGTTAATTAAACGGATATAAATTGGATAAATAGTGATCCTACGATGAATCTAAAGAATTGTTGTGGTAATTTGAAAATAGGCCATTTTTGATTCGTTTTGTTATTAAAAATTGACACCGTGGGGACAGCGGGATGGTTGGGGTAGTTACTGCTCTCACCTTATTTTTAGGTTGCTTTCTAGGTATGGAACTACTAGGTAGGTATCTTTCTAGGTATAGGACTAGATAATGTGGGGTTTTATGGATGGATGATTCTGGGGTGGGGATAATTTGTATGTCATTTCCTTTGAATCGTGAGACTAGGTGTGAGCCTAGGTGGTAGCTAGTGGTAGGTATTCTTCCTAAACATTAGGCTAGGATACGCTTGCATTTTGGAGACCTCTAGGTATGGGACTAGGTGTAGGTTGAGGAATTTATGCTCGATAAAAGGGTGGGGTTAATATAAAATAATGAGAACTTGAGAAAAATGAAAAATAACGCCTAAGATAATAAACGGGTATTAAAATTAATTTGTGTCCTGAGTATGTGCAGGGCTGACATAATACGAGTCGACTCGCTATAGTGACGTGGGTGTGTGTTAGTGTCACAAGTATGTGCAGGGCTGACTGAATATGGACCGACTGGCTAATGTGACTTTTCATGCGTGGAACCTCATAAGTATATGTAGAACATATAGAAATCGGATTAATAGACTATAGTGGGGAGAATGGGTGTGATGTGTAGAACCTTAATCGCTACAGGAGTATGTGCAGGACCAATTCATAGTGGTGTCACATGAATATAAATATAATTAGTTAACTAAATTAAGTAAGAATAAGAGCTAATGTTTAAATTATAACTGACATGAAATACTTGGCTTACAAAATTGGGGTGGCTTAGTTATTTGGGTAGATAGTGGTGGTTATTTTTACTCCCATGATAATATATATCTCGTTTAATTTAAAATATACTATATTGTGATGTTTATCATGTATAATGCTATTGTCTGGGTTTACGGACCCTAATTTGTAGGAGTGGTTAGTATTCATGCGATGGGATCTTACCCATTGCGTTGACTAACATTTCAAGTATAGCGCTGGAGTAGATGCATAGAAATTATTAGAGATATTTTGGAGATGTAGTTGGAGATTTTTTTTAGTTACTTTAGTAGTTTAGATTTATTTCCATTCCATCACTTTTATTATGAGGCTTTCATTTATGGATTTTGTGGTCTAATCGGTTTCACAGTTGTTTACGATTTATGTTAGATATTTATAGTTGGATTATTTCATTTGGGATTTATATTAATTTTGGGTTAGATTTATTTTGGAGATTAACATGGTGATGGATTTTAATATTGCATGAATGGTTATATTTGTTGGATATATTTGATTATTATCTTGTAAAAAAGTTTAAAATGTCTCATATATCCGTCACATGCTAAGAATGGTATTTAATTTAGTAACGTCCTGCGTATTTTGGTGGCAGCCGATGCTAGAATGTGTAGTGTGTTACAGATGGTGTCAGATAATGGTCTTAGGTCTCATAGGGAGAGTTCATTTTATCTTTCGCGTTGCTTTTCTTTGATTCCATTTGATTATTTGTACCATTAGTTTATTCCGATCTTAATGTTATCTTGTTCCTGTCTTTTCAGATGGCGAACACTAGGACATTTGGAGAGAGGAAAGAGGGTTGAGTTTTTGGTTCCGCAGTTCAGGAGAGATAGTGCTAGTTTGTGTTAGGAGATGAGGAATTAGCAACAATAGTCTGTGATGCCACAATGGCTGGTATTGAGATAGAGAGGCGATGGTGGGTGACTTTAGAGGCGGTAGCAGGGTACACCCGCTTTAGTATGGGACAAAGTGAGAGTCATAAGGGAAATCCTCCCACCTTCGTAGGAGGATCTTAACTTACGGTTGCTCACTAATGGAGGAGAGACATGGAGAGGAACTTGAGGATGGTAGATTGTACTGATGTACAAAAGCAGATATTGGCTATGTTCAAGATTACTAGAGATTCGTTATAGTGGTGGGAGAGTGTCATCACATCTGAGGATAGGGATCGCTTGAACTATGTTGATTTTCTGGTGAAGTTTAATAACAAGTATTTTCCATATTCGATTAGGAGCATGAAGAAGAGAGAGTTTTTGGACTTGTAGTAGGGTTCGAAATCAGTTGCTGAGTATGAGCAGGAGTTCACAAATCTATTGATGTTTGTACCGACGGAGGTGAATACTGAGGATAAGAAGATTTAATGCTTCATTAAGGGTCTACTATGGTCTATTAAGTAGATAGTGTTGGGGAATCCAGTGTACACTACTTACACCCAGGTGGTGGATGTCGCACTATTATTGTGGAAAGAGAAAGTGAACTACCAAAAGAAGTTTGGAAAGTGACAGGAGTCAAATCGTCAAGGAGGGAAGTACAATGGTTGCAATGACCATACATGGAAGAGACAACGAGTAAGACAGGAGCAGCAGGCCTTTCAGTAAGGCAATGGTGTGCCGCAGGTCCCTCAGGGACAAGAGCAGGGGCATCAGGGTGAGCGCGGGCCAACTAGACAGTATGGGCATTTTAGAGACGCATGTTTCATTTATGGGGAAGTAGGGTATCGAGCTTTTAGGTATTCGAAGGCCCAGGACCAACAGGGTCAGGGTGAACGGGGATAACAGGGCCAAGGAGCGCAGGGCCAAAGGCCTCCCACACTGGTAGCACTATGTGCATAGGGAGCGCCAATTGTAACTACAGTGGGTAGGTGTTATTTACTTCTGACTCGGGAGCCTCGGGCAGAATAGGCTCAGCAGGAGCCAAAACGTGGTTAGTGGGGTATCATGGTATGTATTATTTTCATATATATGTTTATATATATAGTTGATAAATATAATGTATTTTTTTGCGGGATAGGTGCGGGTAGGATTGGGTGTATGGGAGCCCAATTGTGGCATTCTATGGGTAGGCATATTTGAGACTTATTTTATGTTGTGCATTGAAGTTCTATCAAATTTCGAGGATGAAATTCCCGTGCTGGTGTGGAAGTATGTAACACCCTATGTTTTTGAAACATAAAATCTGTTAGGAAGTTAAAATTTTTGAAAATATAATTTTTTGGAATCTATTTAATTTTGATATGTAAAAATGTTGATTTTTGTATATAAAAAATAAAATTTAAGTGGAATTTAAATCGGGATTAAAATTTGAACATTGTAACTTTTTATATAAAACTTAGGGGAGGATCCGACCTAAAAAAATTCAACCATCCGATCGTGCTGAATTTTTGTACAACAGTTTTTTCTCACTTTCACCTATAGATCGTTCGTAATGTATTTTTGAGTGTTTATGTTTGATTAGGACTCAAATTCCTTTTGGTATATAAACATAAAGTGATGTGTTTGGGACTTTTAAAACACATTTTATCCTTCTAAAAAATCAGTAGCCTCCCATAATTTCATTTTCTCTCTTTTACACAACCTATACCCCATTTAAATCAATTTTCAACCCAAGATTCAGAGAGCTAAATCGGGTTTTCTCGAAATCGTTCAAGAACGTGTTTTCATTCTTTTCTTAAGGGGAACGCCACCATCCAATCATATTCTTCAAACTATTTTTACTGGTATGAATACTTCTATTCTTCCCTTCGATATTATGCATTTTAAATGTTGCTTAAACACTAATAATTATTATTTTCTTAAAATATATTAGAAAGACTATTTAGGGAAAGTGAAACTAAATTTTGGACTATTTTTATTCAAATCTCTAATTCGATTTAAGACTCAAAACCCTTGTATGCTTAGGTTAGAGATTGGGATTCCATTAGAAATTATGATGTTCACATGTAGAATAAAGTGTAGGGATGTTATAAATTGATTTCGATATATAAAATCACGTTAATTTTGTGCATCTTGTGTAATAGATATTTATTGTTGTATGCTTCCAAAAATATGCATGTGAATAGAAATCCGATAAATTGATGAGAAAATAAATTACCTAATTAATGTTAATTAAACGGACATAAAATGATTAAATAGTGATCTTGCAATGAATCTAAAGAATTGTTGTGATAATTTGAAAATTGGCCATTTGTGATTCGTTATGTTATTAAAAATTGACACCATGAGGATGATGTGATGGTTGAGGCAGTTAGTGCTCTGATCTTTTTTAAGTTGCTTGTTAGGTATGGGACTAGTAGGTAGGCCTTTGCCGTTGGTAACGCTTTCTAGGTACGGGACTAGATAGTGTGGGTTTTTATGGATGGATGATTCCGTGGTGGGGCTGATTTGTACGCTGTTTCCTTTGAATCGTGAGACTAGGTGCCAGGATAGGTGGTATATATTCTTCCAAAATGTTAGGCTAGGATACACTTGCATTTTGGAGGCCTCTAGGTATGGGACTATAGTAGGTTGAGGAGTTTATGCTCGATAAAAGGGTGGGGCTAATTGAAGATAATGAGAACTTGAGAAAAATGAGAAATAATGCCTAAGATAATAAATAGGTATTGAAATGAATTTGCATCGTGAGTATCTGCAGGGCTGATAGAATACGGGTTGACTCACTATAGCGTCATGGGTGTGTGTTAGTGTCATGAGTATGTGCGGGGTTGAATGAATACGAACCTACTGGATATAGTGACATGTTGTGCGTGAAACCTCATGAGTATATGCAAAATTGATAGAAATCGAGTTGATCGACTATAGAGAGGAGAATGGTGTGATATGTAGAACCTTAAGCGCGCCAGGAGTGTGTGTAGGACCGATAGAGGGGTCGACTGGCTATAGTGGTGTCGCATGAAAAAATATAATGGATTAACTAAATTGAGTAAGAATAAGAGGTAATGTTTAAATTATAATTGACATGAAATAATTGGCTTAAACGACTGTGGTGGCTAGTGGTAGTTATTTTTACTCTCATGATAATATATATATAGTTTAATTTTAAATTCTCTATTGTGATGTTTATCATGTATAATGCTATTGTCTGGATTTACGGACCCTAATTTGGAGGAGTAGCTAGTATTTATGCGGTGGGCTCTGACCCATTGCGTTGACTAACATTTAAGGTAAAGCGCTGGAGTAGATGCATAAGAATGATTGGAGATATTTTCGAGTTATAGATGGAGATTTATTTTAGTTTCTTGAGTAGTTTAGATTTAATTTCCATTCCGTTGCTTTTATTACGAGACTTCTAATTATGAATTTGGTGGGCCAATCGGTTCCAAAATTATTTACGATTTCTGTCAGATATTTATAGTTGGATTATTTCATTTGGGATTTATATTTATTTAGAGTTGGACATATTTTGTATATTAGCATGGTGATGGATTTTAATATTATATAAATGGTTATATTTGTTGGATAAATTGGATTTTTATCTTGTGGAATTTTTTTAAATGTCTCATATATCCGTCAGATGCTAAGAATGGTATTTAATTTAGTAACATCCGACGTACTTTGGTGGCGGCTGATGCCAGAATATGTGGGGTGTTACACCCCCAGTTCATACAAATCATCCAGTTATTGAAGTTCCTCATCAACTTGGCCATATTTGAGATTTGAATTTAATAAAGAGAGAAATCTCCTTTGCTGTTGATGTGTTTGAGAATTTTATTATTCCTTTCAATCCAAAGGCAGTAAATAACCGCAATAAAAGAAAATCTTATAATTTTGTCAATGAATTTTTTCCCTCTAAAATTGATTGTTGCCTTATGGATCAACCCCTCCCAATTGGTGGCATTCGATTGGAATGAGTTTATGAATTGAATCTACTCCCAAAGTGTTTCAGAAAAATAACAGTTAAAAAAGGTAGTCTCTATTTTCAATTGCATTATTACATAATACACAAATATTGTTAACAAATATGCCCCTGCTATGAGTCTTGTCCTTTGTATTGAACGCATCTCTATAAATCAGCCAACGGATAAAGGAACATTTAGGGATGTTACTTCTATTCCAGACCCGATGTGCCCTTTCAACATATGGTATTTGAGTTCTAATGGAGTTCCAAGAAGATGATGTTGAGAATTTTCCATTGTCCATATGCATCCATATGGTTTTATCCTCACTGAGGTGGTTGATGTATCGGAGGTTAACACGCTTGATCTCATTTAACTCCCATGTAATAGTTGTAGGCCATGCCCAGTCATTGTTGAAAATGAAATCATCCACTTTTTCTTTATGTTTGTTTGATGCATCGTAGATTGTTTTATTCCCATAAATAGGCCAAAGAGAATCACTGGGGTGCCATTGGTCATGACATATGAATGTGTTTTGACCATTTGTAATGATAGTCTTAAGAAGTGGTCTAACTTTAATTATCAACTTCATGAGTTTAGTCCATGTCTAAGAAGTGTCAGTAGGTATATGAGTGTGCCATAAGCCTTTTCCTTTCAATTTGTATGTATGACACCATTTCACCCCTAGATTATCCTTCTATCTATAGAGATTCCATAAATGGTTAAACACATATGCTTTGTTCCACTCATGGATATTTTTGTTTCCAATCCCACCCTCAGACTTTGGAAGACACACATTACTGTAGTTAACTTTGGATCCATAAGGTTTCATCTACAGACCATTCTATAGGAATCTCCTAAGGATGGTGTCAATGGAATTTATGGTCTTCTTTGGGAGGATGAAAATGCTACACCAGTAAATTTGCATACCCCAACATTGACATAACCAGATTGAGCCTGCCAGCCTAACTTAGGAATCCAGTAGTCCATCTCTTTACTCTAAATATGATCTTATCAATTAACTCCAAGAAATCCTCATACTTTAGTTTAGTGGAAATGAGAGGGACTCCAAAGTGATTGATAGTTAAATGTCCATTTTGGAAGCTTAAAATATTGCAAATATTGGTCTTTTAAATGGAAAAAAATCCACTTGAGAAGAAGATTTTAGTTGGATTGGTCTGAAGTATAGACATGGCATTGAATTCAAGGAGAGTTGTGTTGATAATGGCTATAGATTGGATATCCACTATCATCAGCAAATCATAAATGGTTAATCTTGAGTTCTTTGCATTTTGGATGAATATTTAAATTTGGGGAACCAGTATGAAGGTCAATCAGCCTAACAAGGGCTTCCATTATATAAAGGAAGATAAAGAAGATAGTGGATCTCCTTATCTCAATCCTCTCTTGGACTTAAAGAAGCCATGAGTATCCCCATTGATTGATATAGAGAATTTTGCAGTTGTGGTACTTCATATAATTAAAATTGTGAGGAATCCCATGTGACCAAGGACAAAGAATACGTATTCCTAGTTAATTGATTCATAAGCTTTCAATATGTTAATCTTCATAGCACATATGGGAGGGCCTTGGTTCATATGATAATTTCTCAGAAGCTCTTGCACGAGGAGGATATTATGCCCAATGGGTCTGCATTGGACAAAGGCAGACAGTTTATCATTTATTTACAGGGGGATGTATGGCTTGATTCTTTCTGGAGTGACTTTGGATATGAATTTATAGACTGCATTGTATCATGCTATAGGTATGAAGTCTCTCCTAGAAATTGGAGATTTGGTTTTAGGGATTATGACTATGTTTATGCAGTTACATTGCTTGAGTAACTAGCTACTTTGAAAGAAATCAACTACTTCATCAGTTACCTCCCCACGGACAACAACCTAGTTCTTGGTAAAAAAAATCAATATTGAAGACATTAGCACCAGGAGATTTGTCTCTGCCAAGGTCAAAAAAAGACAATTTTATTTCCTCATGAGTTATAGGCATAATAAAATGATTTTCTTGCTCTTGTGATAGTTTTTAAGTTATGTTATAGTTGAGGATAGGGTCGGGAGTGGTGAGAGTATTTAAATTAAGCAAGTTTGAGAAGAATTAGATAACCTTGTTTGCAACAAGGTTATACCCTTTCACTTTTTGCCCATCTTGGTTATGGATACTTAGGATTTTTTTTCATTCTTTGGCTCTCTTCTTGGTCCTGAGCTGGGAATCCACACCAGGCATGATGATATTACCAACATAATTATGGTAGAAAAAACTCTCCAAGACACATCTTATTGGCCTAACTGACCATTTTTCTAACGATGAGATAAAATAGTCCATGTTTTGTATAGGTGATGACAAAATACCTAGTTAATATGGTTTTAAAGTTGACTTCCTTAAGAATAACTGGAATGTCGTTAGTGAGGATGTGGTTAACACTATTAACTACTTCTTCACTACTAGTCACATACTCAGACAGTGGAGCTGCACAAATCTTACACTCATACGCAAAGTTAGAAATCCTAATTCTTTGAGAGATTTTAGGCCAATCTCATATTGTAGCACCATTTACAAATGTACACCCAAAATTCTTGCCCGTAGAATTAAACCACTCATGCCCCACCTGATAAATAAAAGGCATACTACTTTTGTACAAGGTAGAGCCATTGTAGACAACATATTACTTTCTTCAAGAATCAATGAGAAACTATCATAGAGATTCACCCCCTCCCATGCACCTTGAATATTTATATTATGAATGCCTATGATACTGTTCATTGGAACTTACTTTTTGAAGTACTAAAGAAAGTCAGTATTCCCACTATTCTTATTTATTAGATTAAAGCTTGTGTTACTAATGTTTGGTTCTCTGTGATCCTACACGGTAAGCTTAATGGTTTCTTTGCTAGGACTAGATGTTTAAGGTAAGGTGTGAAAAACGTTACTGATGCCGTTTAATATAAGATTAAACTGTATAAGCAACTCCGAGATGTTTGTTGAAGAAACCCTTTTATTTTGAAAATAAAAATTATAAACAACAAGATGTGTTTACAAAAACTTATGTACGAGAGTAATCAAGACTTTGTAATCAGTTTTTAAAACTAAGACAGTTTCAAAAATTCAGCACACTATAGAATGAGATGAGGTGATGAAGATAATCAGAACACACAGTTTTTAACGTGGTAAAACCTCTCCCAATATAGGAAACATCCACGGTGACTTCTAAGTCACAAAAGTAAAAATCCACTAACAACAAATAGCAGTTACAAACAATACAACATACATGCACACAAATCAACCTATTCTAAGTTTAGGAATATACCCCACTTGGTGTCCTTCTAACCTCTCATAGATCTGATTGTTGATGATGTTCTTCCAGTTTGATAACTTCCTTTGCTTTAGCTTCCTTGTGTTGACTCAATAATCTTTGATCTTATTCACAACACTTCCAGTGTAGTAATGTGTTAAGTGTTTGTGATGTTGTTCCTATCAACATGCATGAACTCACACACACTTATTTTTACAGACAGTCCTATAAAATTACATATAAAGACTATATGCTGTGATTTTCTTTTCTTTCTTTCTTACAGAACTTGAAACCTTTTTGACCTTTAAATATAACCCAGATTCCACGGATATCTTGCTTCAAAATCGGTCAAGATCTTAATCAATCTCTGTTTTAAAAATATTTTTGAGATTGAAAATCTCCAAGTGTGAATCCAACTAGGTCAAGGTTAAGTTTCATAAGAATAGAAACCATAAAACATTTTTAAAACTAAATCAGTAAGGATTTTCTTAAATCGAGAAAGAAACATGCAAATCTAGTGAAATGTAACATGCAGAGTGTAGATTTACAATTTCTATGAAGAAGAAATATAGATCTTCACACGAATGTTTAAGTTGGTAATAAGATCACTGATTAAGAGGTTACAGCTTCAATATGAACAACCAAGAAACACCACTCTCTCACAAACACTCAAGGTTGTGTTTGGGGTTGTGTGTATACGAAGGTTTGAATCAGATTTGAAGTGTTTAGGGTTAGGGTTAGGGTTTGGCTAACACAGTTTTTCCTTTCTCTCTCTTCTCTCTTTTCTTTTCTCTCTTCTCTCTCACTTCTCTCTTCTCTCTATTTTTTTCTCTCAGAAATGACGACTGCCAAAAGTCTTGAAAGGTTGAGAATTAGAGGGCTTTTATAGGAGTGGAGGAAGATTCTGGAGAGTCGAAGGCAATCAAGGGCTGAGATTAAGTCTTCCTAATGTTGACTTGATCTAAGGGTTATAGGAAGGCGGTGGTTAAGTCGAATGTGATTGGTTCACAGGATAGCACACGGATAAGTTTAAAACACATGCAGGCCATCGATAAGGATTGATCCAATGATCAGCAAACCACCAGGCAACCCTCTCACATAACAAACATAAATTGATGCATCAGGAAGGTGACAAGTGTTGGCATATAAGTGGCTTATAAACGCGCGTCAAAGTTAATTACAGGCTGCACCCTGAAGTCTCTAGCGCATTTACATTCTACCCAATCAAACATTCCAATGAAAAATGAATTTTTCAAAATAGCAAATTAACCCCACAAATTTTATAATCACACTTTTATTAATGAAAACATTATTTAAAAAATGTTTAAAAATGTTTAAAAATTCCCAAAAATTATTAAAACAATATTTTAAGGGGAATTTAACACACAATTAATTTTAAGCAAAATATACACATGTTATGCACTTCTAATGTGTGTAGTGTGATTCAATTTATACCTTCTTAGATTATTGAAGAGGATTAGAGAGATTAATTCTGAGGCTCTTTGGATTCTAGGTTGGACAACCAATTTTGTCACTGTTTCCAAATTAGTTGAGCACTTATACAATATAGACTTAAGCAAGTCAAAGGTATAAGGTGCTTCAATCTCCCCCTTTGGAAATATGAGACAAAATCTCCTTTGAGTTAGCTTAAACTCTTAGGGAACCAAAAACAATAAAACCTAGTCCTATACAAAGATACTATCTACCCATTTCCCAGAAAGTCAAAAATTACATAACTCAACTATTTACAAAATTTGTACACTAGAAATGGTAGACAATCAGTAGAAGAGATTCCTCCAAATATGCACACTAAGATCAAGCAGTTTAGATGAAATGTGAACAAAACATTGAACCCGTAAGACTCAAATTTCTCCCCCATTTTGTCTCAAATGGACAAAGGGTAAAAATTAAGGTCTTCAGAGTTTAATCAGCACATATCATACCTATAGAATTATGCAAATACAGAAATCTGTTATAGTCTAAAGGTTTAGTGAACATGTCTGCAAGTTACAGATCAGTAGGCAGGAAATGGATTTCTAACTCCTTAGTTTCAACAAGTTCGCGTATAAAATGATGTCTTATTTTAATATGCTTAGTTCGCGAGTGTTGAACCGGGTTTTTAGATATGTTAATAGCGCTTTGATTGTCACAATACAATTGTAACTGATCTTCTTTAATCCCATAGTCACTTAACATTTTTTTTATCCATAATAATTGAGCACAGCAACTTCCAGCTACTATATATTCGGACTCAGCCATAGATAAAGATGTGCAATTCTATTTTTTGCTACTCTAACCAACTAAATTATTGCCGACATAATAGCAGGCACCTGATGTACTTTTACTATCATCAGTACATCCGGCCCAATCAGCATCAGTATACCCTATGATGGTACTGCAGGTATCATTAGTGTACCTAAGTCCAAGATTAAGAGTGACTTTTATGTACTTTATTATACGTTTTACACACGATAAATGGCTCTCTTTAGGGTTATTCTGGTAACGAGCACACATACATACATCATACATGATATCTGGTCGTGAGGCAATTAGATAGAGTAGGCTACCAATCATACTACGATAAAGTGTGGAATCAACTGACTTTCCATTTTCATCTTTACATAATTTAACAGTAGTACTCATAGGCGTTTTGGAAACTTTAGCATTATCTAAACCAAATTTCTTAACAAGATCTAAGGCATACTTAGTTTGAGAGACAAATAGTCAATCAGAATTCTGTAATGCTTGAAATTATGTCCAACTGGCTTAGTACTAGCAAAGCTCGATTTTGGAGGAGTTTTTAGGAGGATATGGGAGTAAAAATAAGTATGAGTATGGCTTTTCACCCTCAATCTGATGGCCGAACTGAACGGGTGAATCGAATTTCAAAGAATATGCTATGAGCTTATACGTTAGATCTGAAATGTGGATGGGATCAGCATCTACCTTTCGTAGAGTTTTCTTACAACAATAGTTTTCAGCATACTATTGCAATTGCACTGAGTTTTCTTAAATTTAAAACTCGAGTGGACTTCCACTGTGTTACCCATATCTCTGACAATTACTCCCACTGCTCGACCCATAGCATTGCAAAAATAACTGTTGGTCATCAACTCAGTGCATCAGCCACCATATTCTTCGTCTCTGGGTGGTACTGAATTGAGAAATGGTAGTCCTTCATAAGAACTACCCATCTTATCTACTGCATATTTAGCTCTCTTTGCATAAATAAGTATTGGAGAATCTTGAGATCATAATATAACATGAACCGCACACCCAACATATAATGTCGCCAATTGTGACGGGAAAATACTACCACATCCAACTCCAAGTCATGGCTGGGGTAATTACCCTCATGAAGCTATAGATTTTGGGATGCATAAGCGATCTACCTCTCCTCCTGCATCAATACACCTCCTACCCGTGCAACAATGCATCTATGAATACCAAATATTCCACATCCCCCGTTGGTAATGCAAGGATAGTTGTAGTGGTTAGCTTCTCCTTAAGATCTTCGAAAGCTTTCTAGTAATATTTATTCAACACAAAATGTGTCCATCTCGAGGGTTCGAGGTCGAGGGGGCTCTCTTGAGGTGGATCCCTCTATCTTTCCCCTTTCAGCGTGCGCGCGGGATTATGTCCTTTATTGGGGGCTCGATCGTCATCGACGTGGGGTGATATGTACAGATACAGTCGCCAACCTATTTTGCACAAAGCAAGCAAAACAAATGTTGTCTCCTCGAGGGAACAACATAAAGGGCAATACTGATGCTTATGAAACCAAGTAGTTCATGGGTTCGGGGACTAAATTACGGAATGGGAAGATGTTCCGCACCCATATCGCCCTCTCGGTCTTTCATGGGAATGTGTTAATCTTCTCTTGTAGAACTCTTTGATGTGTGTGCTTATGTGCATAATATAAATGGAGGATGGAATCGCTCGACTCGCTTCGTGGATAAAGGTGGAGCGAGGTCATCCTTAGGAGTTTTCCCAAAATATAAATTAAAATATAATGTAGGTGTTTGTCGTTTCACAAGTCATTATGAAGGAACAATTGCATAAATCGGACAAGACACGAGCAAACAAACATGTAAGATATATATATATATATATATATATATATAATGGATGTATCCTAAGAGCAAAGTAATAAATGTATGGGAGAGGACTGGAGTCAGGGGATTTACCCAAGTTGCCTAAGTAGCTCGGGGGCCATCAAAGTCCCCATAGTTCGAAGACAATATGAGGTGGGGTTTAAACCATAAATCTAACCTGGAATTTGTTATATGTGTGTGTAGAAAAAGGTGTTTTAGTGTGAGAACATGTGATGAGAAATCCTTATTTGGAATTTACAAGTGAACCTTCTTTTCTTGTTTTTACATTTTTCTATGAAAATAAAGTATGTGCAAATAGTAATAATAAAAAGTTTGAAATTAAGATGTGTGATGTAATGAAGTAAATTACTAAAGTGAAAATGAAGTAACTAATGCAAAAATAAGAGAATTTAAAGACAAAGGGGAAGAAATATACCTCCTTCTGAAGACTTGAAGTAGATCGTGATTGTAGAGGTGATGATATCAAGATGAAGTGATGGTGGTTTAAGGAGGTGGGTGGGAACTTACTCAAAAGAGTATGAGAATGATGGAAGGAATGTGGGAAATGGGCTTTTAAGGAAAGAACAACTCTAAATTCGAGGGAATTATCTCTAAATTACTGAGAGGGATGTCCAGGTGTTGATTTTCAAAGTGAGGTTCATGGACTATATTTATAAGGCCACGGGGGCTGTTGATCGGAATGGTCCTAGACATGCCTATCATCATGGAACCCTTGACACACTACCGATAGGTAGGGTCCTCAGGTTTCCAATTCTCAAGTAGTTTTTTTAGAAAAATGACTATAAAATGCGAACCATAAGTCAGAATCTCACATGGGGTGGACCATTAGGAAGAATATTCAAATACATCTAAGAATACATTGAGCTAATCCCGGGTTCTGGAGTTGATCGGGGTCAAAATATCACATGGGTTGGACCATTATAAAGTATATTCAGATACATCTAAGAATCCATTGAGCCAATCCTGGGTTCTGGAGTGGAATGGGGTTAAATGGGGCTCGAAAGCGCCGGTTGGTCACTAGGTAGGAAATTCCCAAAAGAAAACGGATCGTTCGTCCAAATAATAAAGACGATTTACACACGGAACCAATTATTTGAAATGGTATTCAGTTTCCTTTAATATTTCATTCAACTTAGTTCAGTTAGGATATATGACCTTAGTCAAACGGGGCTCAAAAGCCCCTGGTGACCCTTCAGAATAAAATAAGTCATTTGTCCATACCATATGGTTTATTTGCACATGGGGTGGGCTGTTGAAAAGGTTATTCATATCCCTTCAAAGATTCATTCCACTTTATTCGAGCTGAAGAGTTGACAGGAGTCAAACAGAGCTCGGAGCGCCCAATGGCTTCCAGATTAGTTTTTGGTGTAAAATCGAATAGTTTTTGGTGTAAAATTGACTGTTTATTAGAATCTTAAGGCCTATTCATTCATGGGGTGGATTATTGGAAAGGGGATTTTAGAACCTTTAAAAATTCATTGATCTTACGCTTAGGCGAGGAAGTTGACCGGGGTTAAATGGGGCTCGAGAGCGCTCAGTGGCCTTCAAATCAGTTTTTGATAGTAGAACGGATCGTTCGCTCGATTTGTAAGGCCTATTAGCACACGGGGCAGATCATTGGAAAGGGATTCAGAGAAATTTGATGATTTATTAAGATTTTATTCATGCAAGAAAGTTTTCCTGATTAAAACGGGCTCGGGGGTGCCCGATGGCCTTTAGATAGGCACTCGAGGTATATCCTAGGGTTTGCGATGAATGAGTTAGTGATAGGGACCTAAGGAGGTGCTTAGGGGGTTCTATGAAGGGGTGTATACAGAGAGACCCTCGATGGGCAAGTTCAGAATAAATGAAGGTTGCCAAATGATAGACATCACATCAACGTTGGGAAAGAGGTTTTATAGGTCGATTTGAGGACTTATATGGTGGGATTGACCGATTCAGAGGGTTGAGGTCAGTTTTGAGGACCTAAGGAGATGAAGGTGACCGATTCAGAGGGTCAAGGCCAGTTCTAAGGATCTAAAGAGATGAGAATGATCAATTTAGTAGGTTGAGGTCATTAGTGAGGACCTAAGGAAATAAAGGATGACCAATTCAGTGGGTCGAGGTAAAATTTGAGGACCATAGGAGATAAATACGACCAATTCAAAGTGTTAAAAATGTGTTACCATTGGTTCGCTAGGCATACCAATTCGACATTTTAGTGTCGATTCTAGGGACCTAAGGAGATGAGGATGACTAATTCAGTGGGTCAAGCTTAACCTTTGAGTTGTGCTGGGGATGGCTAATCCAGCGGGTCATGGACGATTCTGAGGACCTTGAGTTGTGACGACCAATTTCTGAGGGTTGAGGTAATTTATAAGGACCTTGAGTTGTGACAGCTAATTTCTAAGGGTCGAGGTCAATTTTGAGGACCTAAAATTGTGACGATCAATTCTGAGGGCGGAGGTTAATTCTGAGGACCTAAAGTTGTGATGACTAATTCTGAGGGTCGAGGTCAATTATTAGGACCTTAAGTTGTGACCACATATTCTGAGGGACGAGGTCAATTCTGAGGACATTGAGTTGTGATGACCAATTTTGAGGGTCGAGGTAATTCTAAGGACTTTAAGTTGTAATTTGAGGAGTTTTTCTCCTAGGAATTTTAAATTATCTTAGGGTGTAGAAGCATCTGTGGTTCCGCTAGGGATTATGTAGTTTTAAGACTTTAATGGGGAAGGAATTATCGTTGAAATGTCGACTTGAGATTGTGTTATTTTGAGACCGCACTGGTGGACTTATCCTAGAGACATCCGACTGTGGATTGTGTTATTTTAAGACTCCACTAGGGGATGTTTAGGCTGGGGAATTGTAGTAGACTTGGATACAGATGCATCATTGGTTTTGGTTGGGGAATACATTGAGGATATGCTTGTAATATTGATTCGTTTGGGGATTATGCTGAGTCTAAGAGTGTAAGATTAATCTTGTTTGGGATTTTGAGAGTTTCATAAGGGGCTTAGTGCTCCAAAAGATGGTTTTCTTGAGTAAAATAAGGTTTTATGTTTTTCTGGAATTTTTGGTATTTTGGGCAATTTTTGGATTTTTTTGGAATTTTTTGGCATTTCTTTGTATGAAATTTGGAGGGGGTGACGATTGGAAATCCTAGGTGGTGCCAATGGGGAAGGTAACGGACTCCTAGGCTTCTTTGGGAAAGGGAAAATACGATTGTTTACTGGCATGGTCAGGGGGATGCCGATCGGCAGGCCCCTTAGCCTTCTATAAAAGGGGGAGAATCGTCCCCCCTTTTCACACCTTCAAGTGTTTAAATATTTTACTTTCTCTCTCTAAAGAACATCCCTAAGTTCTTTTTGCTTTAAGACTTCAAATGGCTGGTTCGAGCGAGGTGTACAATAATAAGTGGCTGGTCGTTGATGAGTGGGTTAGCCGGGAGTGGCAGTCTAGGGTGCCCCTTGCTTTGGGTAACGAAAATTTCTTTGAACTATTTAAGTGTGTGGATGATGATAATAACTATGTGAGCTAGCATACCACCATTCCTCTAGGGTGAGGAACCCAATTGGCTACGCAAGTGCAGTGACCTTTGGTATTCCATTTCATTTTTTTTTATCTTTCTTGATTATGTTAATGATGGGTTTTTCTTCTTTTTCTTTCATAGACTGACATTGCTCCTTCGTCTATCTGGTTTTAGAGGATGACGGCTTTGAAAGATTTTTGTGAGAAGCTTCCTAGTATGGTATGCTGGATGGTCTCTTATGCGGATTTTGGTCACTTGATGAAGGCTTTGGATGAGACACTACGTTCAACCGCAGTTTTTTGTGCTCTAGGAGAGAAGTGTTGGTACACTACCCACACTTTCTATATTGGATTTGGGGATATGATGGTTACTCCTACATATGTTCAGAAGATACAGGGGTCGACTATGAGGGATTTGAGATAATGGTGGACTGCATGGTCAAGGTGACGTAGGAGGCGATGCAGGCCTTTTTGGGAGATATGGGTAGAACCGTTTTTGGCGATTCGATCCTTATTTCTTCTTTTAAGGATACTCTTTTGAACAGGAGGGTGGATGTGACTAATGGGTGAAAGGTGAGGCCGACTCCCATCTATTTATTTTTCTTCTATTGGGTGGGTTTTTGGTGGTGATGAGCGGCGATGTCGTCCATCTTTGGTTCTTGCCGTATTTAAGGATGATTTTCGACATTCGAATGTATGACTGGGGGAGCCTGACGTTGGTGTTCTTATATTATTCTTTAGATTCTTTCAATCAGTGATACCAATTGACTTTTATAGGGGTCACGTATCTTTTGGAGGTAATATTGTATTTATTTTCCCTTTTTATTCATTTCCTTGCATTTTTCTTTGGTTTCTTTCTAGATCATTTCTATCTTTTATAGACGTGATTCTATGAGATGACTGGGTGTAATGCGGGGTTGATAGCCCTAAAGAATAATGGTTTGGGTGACTTTTTTCGGATGTTCTAGTGGTGAAAGTTCAACTGGAGGCCGAATCAGTCTTTATCCATGGCGGATGTGTGATGGGCTCTGAATGCTCTGCCGAGCGATCAAGTTATCTTTTTGTCTTTCCTGAGTCCTTTGGCATCTTCATTTCTTGAGTATATACTGATTCCTTTTTGGTGATTGCAGGTGTCCTTCTACCCCTGGGGGCGACTCTGCGTGATATAGGGGTGACGGGCTTACATACGCGGATGCGGCGGGTCATCGCACATAAGTTTGGGTACGTATGTTACTAGGGGATGGGGTGGTTAAGAAGATTGTGGAGGAGGATGTGGTGGTCCCACCATCAGTGCCCTTATTTACGTAGGTAGGTGAGGGATATGTTGGATGATGCTCAAGTGACGACAATGATCGGGGAGCCCTACACGTACTATGCAGATATAACGACGAGCTATGATTATCTTGATTTTCTGATGACCTGGATGATGCCCTTTTTCATCTATGCTGTGGAAAACATGACTCCACATGCCATGGATTTTAGCAGGGGGACTAGTGCATCGATGGGATCAGGTCATAGTGCATGTGGTGGAACGTCAGTGATGGCAGAGGGGGCTCCAATTATTTCGATTATTGCCCCTTCTCCCAACTTTTGATTGAGTAGCAGGGAGTCACCGAGTGTGCCATATCGCCCTCATTCATCACTCTTTGGATTGACGGGGCTTATGGATGATGCCCTTTGGCCTGAGTATATTGTTTTTATTTCTCTTCTTGTTTTGTTGACTTTCCTTCACTTTTTGACTGATTTTCTTTTTTCTTTTTGCTTATTTGCTTGCAGTATGTTCGGATGTCGACCACCTGGATGTGGGAGATCAAGGATTGGATGTCCACCATGTCGGATTATATCAATAGTTTGGATTCTTCCTCTTTTGTTTCTCCTACCACTTCTGATGAGGGCTCGGGTTCTATGAGTGGAGAATCCATCTCTCGTCGCACGGAAAACACATCCATCGTGGGGGTTGAGAGATAGATAAATAGATAGATAGATAGAAAGAGAGAGAGTTTGTGGGTTTGGGTAATGTCCATTTTTTCCACTTTTTCTTTTATCTGTAAAATATATCTTAGTGAAGCAAAATATATGAAGAAATATGCATTTTCATTGTCGGCATTTTTCTTGATTTAGTAACTTATCCTATATGCACTTTAAACTTTCTACTCAAATTGTTTATTTTTTTACAAAGATAGAGATAGGTATGGAATTAAGAATAAAAGTCATAATAACTATTATTATGAAAAAGAGTAAAAGTAATTAACTCATAAAAGGATTTTTGAGTACGTATTTATTTTAAGAGAAAATGATTTTCTTGAGAGAAAAAATGAGTAAATAACACGGGGTAATTTTACAAAATGTGGATTTTTCTGAAATTGATTTTGATAAAAGAGGACAGATGGATTTTTCTAAAATATGGGGTTACCGATCGACATATCCCTTGACCTTCCTATCGGCATAAGGTTCAAGTTAAATCATCCCTACGCCTTTATTGCACTTTCCTACACATTAGAGTGCTCTTTGGGGTTGAATTTTACTCGGGTTTCCAGGGCTCTTGTCTTTTGCTAAATATTTTAAGTAAAAAAGGAGGTTTGTGGGATAAGTTTTCTCCACCAATACCCACATTTTCTTTCTTGATTCATATTCCTCATTCTCAAATGTCTCTTCCCATGTGTGAAGGATTTGATTCTTACCTTGACGGTCTAGAGAACATGTTCTTATAAAATGTGGATTATGTTGCTTTTAAATTGCATCGGGTTTCTTTGTGGTGTAATCGAGCCATATACTGGAACCTGTTACAGAAGTATTACAATTATGAAGACTATGTCTTTCGTTTCATCCTGGATGAGCTTTGTCCCACATATGAGGAGTTCTCAACCATATTGGGGGTCAACCCGAGTGTAGCGGCCACTATGCGTAATTTCTCATGTTCTCCTATGGTTTTCTTATTGAGGTTTCTTCAAATTTACCCCTCGGCGGCTAGACCGTTGGTTATCAGAGGGGCCATTTATCTAAAGGCGGTTATGTATTCAGTGCACCTAAGTGGTTTTAAGGATGATGACTTTACTGGGATGTCGCCTTAGGCCATAATATGAGTCTATTGTTAGTGATAGGGCACTTGACTGCAGATCCCTAGGTTGTTGTGATGATGCCCTGGATGTTTTACCTCCATAATCCTGTGGTAGTGGTGCTGGCTGAGACCCTGAATGACCTGTATGCTTAGAATGAGGGTCGTTCTGACTTTCTGAGGGGGGCCAATGATGCTATTTATGTGTCTTGCGGAGATGTGTAGCTTAGAGGCCCCACCTGAGTACCCCATGGTGGTTATGGCCAATTTCTTTGTCGAACCTTTCTTTAGCTTTGGGCCAATTGTGGAGAGTTGGGTGAACTGGCTCGTAGAGCATGGATCCTGGTGTCTTCCTTATTTAGTGTTATGGTGAGGGGACTTAATTCCTATCTTGAAGCTTCAAGATTATTAGTATATGGGGTTAGTGGGCCTTCGATAAACTTATTTCTATTTCCTATGGCAAGTCTTGTGCCAAGTCGGGTGGGAACAAAATTTTCCCCCTCATATAACAAACTTCCTCCCAATGGAGGATTCAATTGAATTGCTGAGGATGATGCTGGGCTCATTGTGGCAGCGCCATGGGCCATCTATATATCTGTCACAATCTATGGGGGAGCCTGTCATGTGTCTAGGGACTACCTGAAGTGGTTATGGAAGCGGGTAGAAAAGAAATTCATGGTGGAAAAAATTGATCAAAGGTGGTTCATGGATTTTGACACCATGAAAGATAGTGTCGTGGTTCTGTCCAGGCTTGTTAGGGTATACCGCTCCATGGAGCGCATACAAAATGTCAATCAGGAGTGGGGAAATTGGGGACCTCCAAGGGCTGGTAATGATGATAAAGCAGGTCCGTCGAGAAATTGAAGGCAGTGTTTTGTGAAGCTTTGGGTGATTTTTGTGAAACTATGGTGATTGGGAGTTTTCATGTTTGTGAGGTGTTTTGGAGATAATTTTTGTGTAGATTGATTTAAGGTTAGGTTTTTTTAGAAACGATTTTGTTAATGGAGAGCAGTGGTTGGTTTGACTCCCTTCGCTGATACTTCATGTAATAACGGTGTTTTCCTTAATAAAAAATAAAAGTAGATTTTGATCAGATTTTATTATGCCTCTTGGTGAGTTTTGGATTTGAATGATCTATACCAATAACTAAGGCATACATAATCCCTTTGTTCATGTAAATGATAAAAAGGGACCTCTGTTCTCGAAGGTTAGAAAATAATAACATTTTATGAAAAAGAAGGGGACTAAACCCATGTATGGCATATGGTCTGCCTACGTACCTCTAAGGGTTTTGAAAATTTTCATGAGCTTTATTTTGAAAAGAATATATATATATATATATATATATATATATATATATATATATATATATATATATATATATAAGGTTTTTTAAGATGATCAGGTACCCGTAGTTCTGGGTAGGGGAAAATGACAATTTTTTAGAATAGAAGAGGGATGAGAAGAGTCGTAGCACATCAAGATTTTGGATTAAGGGTAAAATTTCTTGAGACAGTCTAGTTGATTGGACGAGGCATGCATTGAGGTCTGTGAGCATAGTGGATCCTCCTGGGAGAATTTTGTTCACAATGTAGGGGCTGCTCCAACTCGATTTGAATTTCCCTCTCGTGTCCCATATGGGTTCTATGATATCTTTCAGGGAAATGTCTCCTTCCATGATCCTTGATGTTTCGATTACTAATCGTGATATCCAATGATGGTACCCCGGTATATAGTATAGAGCTTTCAGTCTCTTTTCATCCAAGACTGATAGTTCATCAAAGCGGCTCTGATGCCATTATTCTTCCTCAACTTTGCTTTTGCGAAGGATGCGAAGGGAAGGTATTTCTAGCTCAATGAGTAGGACTGGTTCCATGCCGTACACTAGAGAATAAGGGGTAGCCCGAATAGGCATTCTGATTGATATGCTATAGCCCCAAAGGGAATACGACATCCGATCAACCCAATATCTGCAACTCTCAGTCATCTTGTTGATTATGGTTTTGAGCCTTTTATTGGCGGCTTTGACAACACCATTGCTTTGAATTTGGTTGGGAGAAGATTTGTGTCTCAATCCTGTACTCGTCAACTAGTTCAATGACCTCAACTTCAAAATAGAGCCCATTATCTAACACTAACTCGTGGGGAACTTTGTATCGGCAGATGACGTTCTTTATGATAAACTTGGCCACTTTCTTAGCATTCACTACCCACAAAACAACAATCTGGCATGATTTAAAGTCGTGCCAAACCCAATATGGAAAGGTTTAAAACCATGCCAAAATTTTCAAATAATAAAAAAATATTATTAAAAACAAATCAGGAAAATTCGCAAATCCCACATCTAGTAGGAAAAATATTTATTATTCGTAAAAAAGAAATCAAGAAAATTCACAAATCGAGAATCTCGCACGTTGTTAATAAACTAATGTACATATAAACTTCAAAATATTATAAGTCTTAATAGTTCACAGATAAAAAAAATTAAGCAGAGTTCCCTTTATTTTCTAGACATTCTAAAACCCGCGTAATGTAAAGCCTGCATGACCATAAAATATAATAATAAGATTATAAAAGCCCGCACTCCCATAAAAATTAACAATAAAATTACAAAAGCCCACACGACCATAACAAATAAAAAATAGAATTCTAAATATTAATGACACTAAATAAACAACCCCTTGTTGTAAGCCATTGACTTTTTCATGTGTTCCACTTGAATAAAAGCTAACAATAAAATGTTAATCCTACAAAAAATTAAGATACAAAAAAGAGATGATATCAGTAACCAATTAATTTTAAAAAAATTCTATTCAAAATGAAAAATTGAATATATGAGTCATAATTATCATCATATTCTCAAATCGAAAGTCTCGTGACTATATGGTTAGTTCCTACGAGTTACATTGGTCCCATGTGAGGTGTTAGTGACTCTTACGGGGCAGGGACCATTTGAGGGTTGGCTTAGATATTCACCCTTCAACGACATGTTTTTAAGTCAAAATCTAAATACTTTGAAATTATCATCATAATCTCAAACTGAGAATCCTTGACTACACGATCAGTTTCTACAAGTTACATTGGCCCCGTGCGAGGTATTTGTGCCTCTTACAGGTCCATTTGAGAGATGGTTTGGATTTCACCCTCTAACGACATTTTTTAAGCCAAAGTATATATATTTTCAAATTATCATTAAATTCTCAAACCGAGGGCTCACATGACTACGCGATCTGTTCCTACGAGTTATATTGGTCCCGTACGAGGTGTTAGTGCCTCTTACATTGGTCCTATGCGAGGGTTCCACGGTGAACTTCCTGTCTTTCATATATAAGATATAATGATTTATTTTTTAGGGAATAATAAACAACTTTGCATTTTAACTTGAGATGATGTTATTCCACATGGTTAAGGCAAGCTCTATCTATAGGGAGGAAGACTTTGGAGAGGAAAAACGTCTTGGCTTTTTACAATAATATAATGGGAAATAGGAAATCCTGGGCGACGTTTTACAATTACAATGATACAGTGGGAATGGAAACAATAAGTTTGATATTGATGATTAATATAAGAAAAGAAGTGAATTACCTATACGGAGGTGTTGCACACGGCAAATGAAGTTGAGGTAGATAAGAGAGAGAGAAAGAGAGAGAGACCAAGTCTCGTTAGTTTTGCAAAAGACAATAATCAAACTCAAGAAAATTCCTTATTAATAGTATTTTTTCAAAAGACACTCAATACTCCTATCCAAGAAGAATCTTTAATAAACTCAGAATTGAAGGAGGGATCCAAATCTGATATAAATTCCTTCCTACACCAAGTAGAAATAACCCAACCTTAAGCCGGATAAGTATCCAATATTACCTATGAGTTGAGGGGTAGAGACATGGAAGGTAACACAAAGTCAGACTTAAGTAACATTCATGTCATAAATATTGTGGAAGAGGGATAAATACGACCTGATATATACAATTCTCCTTCTAGGACGAATAAACCTTCCAACACAAAACTTAGAACTGAACAACAAATTAACTCCTCTATGCATGAAGGAATTTCCTTTGGCATAGAACTTCGAAGAAACCTAAATCAAGATGGTAACTCCATTTCCCAAAACATTATCTGCTATGACAATAACTATATTCAATCAGAGCCTATAGTCTATATGACCAATGCTACTAACGAGGATACACTAAACTAAGAATTATATGAGGTTCAAGCTACTAGAGAAGAATGCATTAATGTAGTGGAGGACCTCAACCTGTCCCCTAGGCTGCCCCTATTGATAATATCATTTTGGTCTGAAGTTGTAACTAAAAAGAAGAATAATATAAAGGCCAACAATATATCCCCAAGCCTAAGAATGGCCTTATGATCTAGCAGCAAATATACCTCCAACAACCTGTTTAAATGTTAAATTTTTTCCCGTGGGATATAAGAGGAATTACTAAAAAGAATGTTGATAGAAAAGTGATTTTTTTTTTTAAAATCACATACATGCTATTGCATATGTTGCATGTTCACATTGTATCATAATTTCAAAACAACGAAACACAAAATTGTAGAATACTTAATTTGAGAATCAAAATCAAATTTGAATGGTGGAGACAAAGAAGATTGTATAACCATTGAGTTTAAATCAATGTCATAATCTTTTACTCCAAGACCTCTTCATTTCTCACTCCAAACCTAAACCACCTCCTGAAGCGAAGGTAAAGTTAGAAGGAAGAAGACGTTTGTGCAAATCAATGTCAATAGACGATAATGATTATATCTCTTAATTCCTTCACCTACTTAAATGAAGTCATCTAAGGTCCCGCTTGAAGGCTTTCAGTTTTTTAGGAGAATTAATAATGATTACGAGAATAGGTTGGATAATAACCGACTGAATTTTTCAGTTTGTCAAGTTTCTATAGCAGATTGATGGTACCACTAAATCTACTGACAAATTAAAATTGTTAATAGCTTCCGAGAGGGTAATTGATCTCCTATCTTTATCTTAACTTCTCAAGTTGGTGGGTTGGGACTTACACTTACAAAGGAGAATCGTGTGATAGTGGTTTATCCAACCTAGAATCCAAGTACAGATAACGAAAGTGTTGATTGTGCTTACCGTATTAGGCAGCAGAAGGATATTATTGTGTAAAGATTGATGACTTATGGTACAGTTGAAGAAAAAATATACAAATAAGGCGATGATTGAGAACCTACCGGATAAGGGAGAGAAAATGCAAAATAAAATTGTTGAACTAAATTCAGAGCTTGATATGATTCACATGGAAAAAAGAAAGGAAAATGAAACCATTGATTTGGGGATCTTCAAAGGGTGTTGAATGTGTTGAAAATGTAGGATCTTATTTGTGACAAAATGTCCATTTTGTGTTAAAAAAAATCTACTACTTTACTTAGCAGCAATGGCTTATTCTTGATTATCGTTGGATCATTCATATCGATTTTAAGAGTGAAATTTGGTCAATCGAGTTGCCAATTTTGGAGATTTTTTTTACAGGTTCTTTCTAATGATTAAATCCTATGGACGAGTTCATTATTCTAGGTGCTTAAAAGTCACCGCCTTCATTATCCCCAAAGACAAGTAAAAGTAGAAATATATTACATTAGACTTTGAACCCATGAACTATAAAACCTCTATAACTCATCACATAAATTGAAAACTTTAGCACAAACTCATCACATGTAGTTACAATGTTTTTTTTCCAAATATACCTTTAATTTTGCCCAACATTTGGGTTTACTAAGTGAAATTTTAGAAAGTAAAATTTGGATCCAAACGTCTCTCAAATCTAAAAAAAATAGTATATATTTTTACTTTTGCTTTTCCCCTTAAGATAATTGAATAATCAAAATTACCCCTTAGAAATTCAAAAGATAAACTCACCCCCACCTCCTGGGCTACATCCCTATTTAGGATATCTGGAGGATGACCTCCCACGTCTAGCTACTGGTGCTCGTCCTCTATAGATGCACCAAAATAAGATGCACTATGAATTTTATCACAAATAATAAAGATTTAGAACTCATGTTGTTACCTTTTTCGGTGGAGAGATTGATCTTGAAAGAGAACGAACAGACTTTCGAAAGGGAGAACGAATACATCTACGATTAATGGGAGAGCGTCTAGGTGGACTTGGATCTCATCTTTGAGAGTTGCACACAAACCAAATGTGATCATAATAAAGAAAAAATAGAACATATATAAACATATATATGATGGATAATAACTTCACATAATTAGTGACCGACTGCAGTCTGGAATCACAATTTAAATATGCGTCAAAAATACATGTTACAAATAAAATAATCGAAAAAAGAAATATACAAGAGCATTTGTATACAATACACAAAATCATAAATCTGTGTTCTAATGTGTTTTATTTTCTTTGGCGTGCTAAAATCATCCTTAAGCTCAACAATATGATCATATTAGTAATCTCAATCCCTACCATTGTTCTTTCTTAGGTAGTCAATACAATCACACTAATAAAGTAATCCATCATGAAAATATCTAACACAAGCATAGATCCATCATAAAAATGACCAAACAAAAGTACCTATCTCAAGAAAATATACTACACAAACACACACACACACATTATACAGTACATATATGGAAACACCAAAACATACCCTAAAATTAAAAATCATATGAGAAATTAAAACCCCAAAAATTAAAAAGACTAAAGAAATTTACTTTAAACCCCCACTCAATTTTATCACCTACTTTAAAAGGACGGTAAGAATTTTGCCATCCAATCTCTATGTGTGTAATCATGCCAACAGTCGAGTCTCTAGTTTCCTGAAATCAACATGAACCAACTAAAAAAACTAATCAATTATTCTTGATAATAAACTGAAGATCAAACCTAGCCTGCCAAAAACCTAAAATCACACAAACCCAACTCATTAATCGTTTGAAAATCACCTTGAAAATCACCCAAATTCACCCCCACTTTGAAATCGCTTGAAAAAACTATTCAAATTCGTATCTTCAGACTCGAACAGATTGAAGAAATAATAAATCAAAAATTGTTTAAATCCTCAAAAATCCAAACTAAAATTTGGGAATTTCTGAACGTGTTCATCTTCAAAACAAACAAGTATATAGTTGTTCATCCTCTGGTACAAATAAAAAGGTAAACACTAAATTTTATAAACTACTATGGTATGGCTATACTTTACAATACAGTAGATTTTAGCAATCTCCAGCCGAAACCCAATGAGTAAATGTCGTAGTTACCTAAGAAGGAGGTAAAAGATCTTGAAGATGGGTCATGGGTCTCTATCAGACATGTTAGACAGAGACATAGTTGGAAAAACATTCTTAGGAGTAAGAAAGATGCCATTCTTGGGAAAGAGACGATATTGGCAGAGAGAGAGCGGGAGAGTGAGCGGGCATAAAAGTGGAATGGCTCCAAATGAAAAGTCAAATATTGTTTATCTTTCTTACCTTTTCCAATTTTGACACATTTTTTGCATGGTTTAAAATCGTGTCAGATTTTAGCACAATTTTAAATCGTGCCAGATTTTAAATCACCAGATTCTAGCATGATTTAAAATTGTGCTAGAATCTCCTTGCCTAAGCGTGCTAGAATAACATTTTTGGTGTAATGATTAAGCACTGCGTATGACTCAGCTTTGACCCATTTGCTGAAGTAATAAATGGCGACCATGATGAATTCGTAACCATTTAAAGCTTTGGAGTAACTTTCCTTGTGATGTCAATACCCCAGGTGGAGAAGGGCCAAGGAAATGTCATGTTGTATAACTCTCAAGGAGGCAAGTGTTGGAGATTGCAAACTCTTGGCATTTGAGGCATCTTTGAACATAGGCAGTAATATCTTGAACCATTGTGGTCCAATAGTACCCTTGACGAATGATCTTTTTGGCAAGCATATGAATATTCATGTGTGGCCCTCATTCCCCGCTGTGAATCTTTTGCATTATTTCTTCAACATCAACCGCTACTATGTAGTGCAAATGGGTTTCATCAAAGTTTCTCTTGAACATTTATTTATCATAGATGATCTACTGGGCAACCAGTTTGCGAAGGGTTGCACGGTCTTTCTTATCGTCATCTTGACGATACTTACATGTTTGAGGAGGCGCCAAATCTTATAGTACCATAATCTAACCATATAAAAATCTTCCTCCAGAATGAGTTTAATGTGGTAGCAGTGGGTAGGCTTAGCATGTTTGTGAACCAGGAAAGGGGACATTATTATTCCATCGTGCATGTCAACCATAGAGGCCATTGGAGAAAGGGCATCAACTAGGTTATCCTATGCACAGGGCAAGTGGTGGAAGGTGACATCATTAAACTAGGATGCCAGTTCTTTTAGGTGGTCATGGAAGGTTAGGAGCTTCTCATCTTTGACTTTAAATTTTTAAGGATTTCTCCAACAATAAGGGAAAAGTCTTCGTAAACGTCTAAGTGCTGAATTCCTTTCTTAAGAGAGACTTTGAGGTTTATAGTGCATGCCTTTTATTCGGTCATATTATTGGTGCAGGGAAAGTCTCATTTGATTGTAATTGGGGTGTGAGAGTAATCAGGGATGATTAGGAGTATCCTAATGTCGTATCCCTTCTTGTTGGAAGCTCCTTCAAAGAAAATTTACCAATTGAGGTCCTCTTGAGAGGTGTAGAGAATATCTTTGTCCCACAATTCAAAGACCCAAATATTAACTTCTTCCATGGAGTAATCGAAAAGATAGTCAGAGATGGCCCTCCCTTGCATAGCTTTCTTCATGACGAAATAATATCGAATTCGGCTAGCAATATCAACCATCGGCCATTTAGTTGCACATAACGACATTTTCTATCAAGTACTTGATGGGATCCATACGTGTACTAGTCTGATGGGGAAGGAAAACATGTATTGTTGTAACTTTATGTGACCCAGACCAGGGCGACACATGCTTACTCCAAAATAGTGTAGTTCACTTCGTACCTAGACAATTTTCAACTGGGGTGATAAATGGATCCTTCCTTACGGGATTCTTCAATTTATTATGGCTAGAAAATCCCCTGCTTCAATGTCTATCATTATTAAGTACAGGATTAGGGGATACCTGCCTGTGGAGGCATTAGCACTGAAGTTTGAGTAAGGTATCGCTTGATTCGATCAAAGAATTTTTGGCAGGCCCCATTACAGACTTTAGTCAAATCCTTTTAGAGAATCATGGAAATGGGTTCGTCAAATAGAAGTCAGTTGGCTGATGAATCGACTGATTTATTATAATTTTCTCGAAATACTCAAATTCCTTCTCCGTCCGTGGTGATGGCATCTCAAGTATGGCTTTTATCTTGGAAAGGTTTGCTTCGATTCCCTTTTCACTGACCCTGAACCCAAAGAGTTTTCCTTTTGTGATGTCAAAAATGAACTTCTTTGGGTCCAATTGCATATGGCATTACTGTAGTTGCTCAAAAAACTTTTGGAGGGAAGGAATATGACCTTCTCGAGTTCTAGACTTGATGATTATATCATCTACATAAACTTCGACCTATTTGTGAATAAGGTCATGCAGGATGGTTGTGGTAGCCCTTTGGTAGGTAGCTCCAGCATTGTTGAGTCCGAATGGCATAACAGTGTAGTAAAAAGTTCTTCACGGAGTGATGAAGGTGGTTATCTCCTGATGGTTAGGGTGTATCTTGATCTGGTTGTACCTGGTGAATCCATCAACAAATGACTGGAGGGCTTGACTAGTGTGTTGTCCATGATCATGTCGATGTTGGGTAATAGATAATCATCCTTTGGCAATGCTTTATTTAAATCCCGATAGTCTACGCACATTCGGACTTTCCTTCCTGACTTTGGCACATGGACGATGTTGGTGAGCCGTGTAACATATTCGACTATGCGAATGAAGCATAGTTCAATTTCTTGACTACTTCTTTATTGACTTTGAGTGACAATTCGGTGTGGAGCTTCCTTAGCTTCTATTTGACTAGTTTGCATTTTCAAAATGTTAGGATCTCGCGTTGAGCTATTTTTGGGTCAATACTAGGCATTTCATCATAGCACCATGCGAAGACATCCACGAATTCCTTCAGTAGCTCTCCAAATTGCATACTCTCATGCTCGTTAAGGGCAAACCCTATCCTAATCTCGAGCTGATGGCTACTAGGATCGAGATTAATAATAATAGTTTGATCATAGTTAATTTGAACACGGTTATATTGTTTGTTATTCTCCTTATTTAGATCAATTAAGAATTATTCATATGAAAAATCATCATCATCAAAGGTTTCATTAAAATACAACACAATTAATGTAAGGCACAATAAAATACTCAAAATCTTTATTTATTTCATTTTTGGGAAAAACAACATTAAGAACCTCATCAAAAGAGGTCCCAGAAACTTTGATATCAGAAAAAGGAATGACAACATTAGATGATGGGATTTGGATAGGGTAGACAATAGGGTTGAGTTGAATTTGCGTAGGCTAGACAGGCATGTCATTCTAGTTGAGGAGAGGAATATCAATAAATTTGATTCAAGTAGACAAGTTTGACGGCGCAACATCTGAACGGATCATGTAGAGACTCAACCCCAGTGTCTACAAGTTGAATGAGTCCTCGAAATCACTTTCTTCAGAAGCCCCAGTAACTGCCACGACTTTCTCGATGAGAGGTTCAACTTCATGTTTGAAGTTTACGGCCCAAGAGTTGTTGTCTTGATAGAAGATTTACATCCTTGGTTTCATCTTCTTGTCGACATGGTTATACCATGGTTTAGGAAAACCGCAAAAGGGGAATTCTTCACCCTCCTTGATAAACCTTAAATTTAAAGACTCTCTCGAAACAATCCTTTCTTCTTATAAGTTTTATTTTGGTCTTAGCCGTCAGAGTCTTTTGAGTTCTTCTGGTGAGGTTTGGTAACCCAGGACGCATGGGGTAAGGCCTCCTTTAGGACTACAAGTTCAACTATTTCTTACAAGAATCGTCCTTTCCCCATTACGTCCATCATGTGCTTTTTTTTGAACATCTGAATCACTTTGACATTGCCATGAGGGTTGTGTTCTGGACAGAACTTATCTTTAAAATTATGTCCTGCTGGAAGGGGGAGTGGGTCAACTCTGAATCCAGAGAAGAGCATGTCATTCATCCCATACTGGATCTCAATACCGTGTTATTAGTACTGGAAGTTTCTGAACTTCCACCATCTCCAAGATGGTGATAACCTGACCATTAGCAAAAAAAATTAGTTTCTGATGAAGAGAAGAAGATAACCTTCAAATGTTGTAGAGCCATGGATGGCCAAGAATAAGGTTGAAACATGCAGGTATGCCAATGACTTGGAACTCGGTGATAGGATTGATAGGTCCAACCCCTATTGTAAGTTTTATAGACCCCATTACCTCTCTATGGCTATTGTCGTAAGCATGAATGATGGCGGATGTTCCTAAATTCTTCTCTTATTCCCTCATTTATATTTGCAAATAATACGTGTCCATCCTTTGTGTATATTATATCCTCCCAATAGTTTTCCTTGCTTTTGTTTTTCGTTTTTCTCATTTCTATTTTTTTTTTTTTTGTTTTTTTTTGTATTCTCTATATCGGTAATATATTTTGCATTTAAAATTTTGGAATTTATTAATTTTAGTAATTTAAAATGTTGAGTTTTAATATTGAAAAGTAGGATTTTAATCATTAAAATCGGAGTTAAAATGGGAATTAAAAAAAACAGTTGTCACGGTTCTGGGCCGTGGCGAACTGTCATTTTTTTTAGTTTAAATAGAATCCTATTAGCATTAGAACTCGTAATCATTATAAATTAAAACTAATAGGTTGATGGGTTCTTTAAATCGCTTTTTCCTCAACTCTTCCCCTTGAAGACTTCTCCAAAATAGTTCCCTTTCATCTACAAACCTTTTCCCCAATTTTCTTCAAGGTTTCAACTCAAGATTTGTCAACATTAACCGGGTTTTCTCAAGACCCGCTAAGAATGGATCTTTATCAAATTTTTGAGAAAATTACATCTTTGAAATAAGAATTCTCAATCAACTTTTATTCATGCATGGATACTCTATTCTCTTCCTTTTGTATTATGCGTTTTAAGTGTCGCCTAAACACTTAATGCCACGTTTTTCTTAAAACAAATTAACAACTTAATTATAAAAAGTGAAAATTAAATTTGTTACTATTTTAATGATTTTTTTTATAATATAGAATAAGACTTAAAACCCTTGGGTGCGCAGGAAAGAGTAGTGGGTTTTAGTTGTTATGGATGTATAATATAATGTAGAATTTTATGGGGTTTATTTTAATGAAATCGGGACATGTATACACATGAAAATTATGAAGTTAATAAAAGTGGAAAATTTTGTTATGTTTCATAACTTTGCATGTTGATTAATATATAATGATTAAATGAAAGTAATTGCGTAAAGAATGATGACGGTATTATTAACTGAATTAAATTAAATTGTGCCATCACGAATAAATTTGTGATATTGTTTATATGTGTTATTGGATCATGTGATAAATTGCTATTTACATTTATCATCGCGGGTATGATGGGATTTTGGTAGTATTCTCTCACCTATATGTGGTGACAATTATTATTCAACACAAATAGATAAGAGAAGCGCAATCACCAAGCATAATAAAGAGGACAAAATGCCAATCACACAACATGACAGGTACATGGTTCAACAAGAATGCCTACGTCCACGGTGGTGCAGTGAGTATTATTTCTATGTACTCCGGGGAGTGTTTACAGAGAATACAGTGCGTGTCTTATGCCCCAGACCTAGGGTTTATTATATACATGTTTATTTTCAGGGAGTGGGGGTGTTGGACTCCCCCACATTTTCCATCTTCTCCTGGAACACCTCTTTACGAGAACATGGGAGAAGACTAAGTCATAACCGAATTAATGTTAAGATATGAAGGGTTTGGAATTTGGCCCGCTTCAATTGGGCTACTCGTCCAGGCCTGTCATTCTAAATCCGTGTACCCACAATTGCCCCTAAGTTTGTTAGGCCACAATTTGGGCTCAATAAATTTAAATGATTTGTCATAATGGATCCTTTGTACATCGTGCAACTCTTCCAAAAGTTTGTTGACTGGATTAGGCAACAGTTGCTTCGGGTCCTGTGCGCGATGATTAGCAACATTTAAAAGTCTTTTTTGGGCAACGTTTCATAGTTGCTGTTTCAAGCTTCTCAGTGTTCTTCTATCTTCTGCGAACTTTCGGCGAGTTTTAGCAATTTGTGCCCTCTTCTCCAGATCTTCATTTTCCTTATTTTTGATCTCCCTCGTCATTTGGACTTGTGTTCTTGCATTGTCCAAGTCAAGTTCTCATCTCGTAAGTCTCTTTTGCTTTTTCTCTGTGCTTTCTTTGAATTTGTAGTTTAGGGTTTACAAATGGCAAAGATAGGTAACAAATCATTGTCCGAGTTTAGGAAGTTTTATAATATCCAAGAGTGGGTGGAGATTGAGTGTGCCTCTCTTCCTAGAAATGTTAAAGAGATAGAAGGTGCCCATTTGATTCACGTCTTGTTACTTTCTCAAGGGGGCTTACTTTTCCTCCAAATGATTTATTCTTGCATTTCTTTGGTTATTTCAACATTGTTCCTACACAGTGTTCGCCCAATGTATGGAAGATAATCAATGGAGTTCATAGAATAAATCAACTGTATGACACCAAATTAGGGCTCGTCGAAGTCTTCTTTTGCTATTCCTTTTCTCGCACTAGCACTGGTGTTGTTTATCTTAAGGTTAGGAGTCCTGACAGGGTGTTGGTAGTTAACCTACCTGATTCCCACAAGGACTACTGGCAAGATGGATTTCTTGCTAGAAATTGGCAGTTCTCCCCCCAGACTGAGGGGTCGAGGTCTGATAGGTTTACTGTTCCCTTTTATGGGGAAGAGTATATAGGTAGTCTTTGCTCTGTCCTTTTAATTTCTTTATTAATGTGTGATTGCTCTGAGTCTTTTCCTGTTTTTTCTTCAGTGAGGTCGAAGAACTTGGAACCTGCTCTCAGTGAGGTTCATCTTTCTGAGTTGGTCAAAGCTTGGAATATCAGGGAGCCCCTAGCTGACGGCGAGCATCCCCAGTCTGTTGCTTTCTTACTCGAGTATAAAAACGTTGGCTCTAGCTTTATAGCGAGGTCGGTAGATATCATTCCCGAGGTTGATAACTTCGAAAAGCTGTTGCTGATCCCATTCAGTTAGACGAGGAGGAGAGTAGTTCTGAGAGTGACATTAGAGGCAGTAATGAAGGAAATTTTTGCTAGGGGAGCTCTAGTGGTGACAGTTCTTCTGATTTGGAAGAGGTTTCTGAAGCCCAAGACCCTTCGAGCACGTCCAACAGCTCTAGCGAAGAAATGGTTCATCCAAGGAAGAATTTGATCTGAGATGATGATGACCATGTGCTTCTTGCTCAGAGGTCAAAGAAGCAGAAGTCCAACACTTGGGCTATTGCTACTGGTTCCCAGTCTACTTCTCACGAGCAGGAGAAGAAGAGGAAGGAAGAAGAGAAGGTGAGAGAGAGAGAGAAAGAGGGAAGAAGAGAAGAAGAAAATTGAGGAAAAGAAGAAGGTCGAAGAGAGGAGGAAAGCAGAGAAGGAGAAGGAAAAAGAAGAGGAGAGGAGGAAAATGTAGGTGAGGACAAAGGCTGGGCAGGCCTTAGTGCCTGTGTCCACGTTTCCAGATGGCGCCTCAGTCGCCACTTCCCCCCAGTTGGCCCCTGCACTACTCGAGCGAGCAATCCTTCCTGATGACCGCCAAAGGGCGGTGGGGACTGACCAGTTAGCTCTGCAGGTGAGCCAGAGGCTAGGCTTGGTAAGTCTATTTCTCTTCTTTAATGTCTCCTAATTTCTATCTATTTCTTCTTTCTAATATCTTCTTTTTCTTGCAGTTTGTGACTGATTTTGTCGTGCTCTATCGCTCTCGTGACGAGCTGATCAATAAGAACGGCGAGCTGGATAAGTAGAATGCTGCCCTGAAAGTGAAGGGTATTGAGATAGAGGCTAGTATGAAGGCCTTTGATGCTTCTCGGACGTCTTTCGACCTGGCTCTTGCTGAGGCCAATTGAGAGAGAGAAGCAGCAGTTAAAGAACTGACTGAGCTGCGGCAAGCCTACGACCTGGTCTGCTCGAGCAAGCTGGCTGTCATGGAGGAGAACAAAGTGATGATCGAGTAGCTGAAGGAGAAAGAGTCTCAGGCAACCACCATTAAGGAGGATTCATATAACTCCGGGTGGGATGTTACGTATGAAGACGCTGAGGTTCAGATAGGCTATATTAGCCGTCTGAACTTCAAGAAGGGTTGGAATAAGGCCCTCTTGGCTGCTGGTATGGAAGTCACTTCTCCCCTATTCGATGAGCACGATCCAGGCCCAAGTCCAATTGTGGATGAAGTCCCTACCCCAACCATTGAAGGTGTTGACCCTGCCTCCTAGCCCGTCCCTGCTGATGCCCTTCCTGTTCAGGCGATAGAGGTTGTTCCTGCTGAGGGATGTGTTTCTAATTCTGTTGACAAAGGGAAGCAGCCAACTACTTCTGGGCAGCCTGAGGATTCTAGCTAATTTACTTTTAGGATTACTTTCGTATCGTTGTTTGTAATTTTCCTTTCTATTTCTCGATGTACTCTGATCCTTATTAAAGAAATGAAAAGGTTTCTTTCCCCAGTGCATTGATTTATTTCTTTATCGCTTGTTATGGCCTGTAGTTGGTTGATGTGGATGACTATATACCATCCACTTATCAATTGGGAAGAATGATCGCTCCTAATGTAAGCTCTGAAGTTCGTCATACCTTTGTGAGGATTTATAAATCACTGTGATTAAGGAACAAGCGTTTCATAAAGCAGATTGAGCTCGTCATTAAACTGAAAGACATGATCCAAGAGATGGAAGAGGTCGGCGCCTCAGTCCGGGAGGAGGTGAATACTCTAAGAGCAAGGCTCCTAGATGCCTCTGAGATCAACCAAGTTGGAGAAATTCTTCAGCAAGAGAATGAGGCTTTGAGGAGTGAATTCTCACAGCTCAGGGAGCATGCGCAGAGCATCGCTCCTGCAGTATTGCGAGTCTCCTCCTCGTCGTGATCTGGAGCTGGACCAAGTGATGTTCCTCCGATGCTACGAGGCTCTTCCCCACCGACTGTTCCGCGATCCAGAAGAAATGCAAGGAGTTAAGCTAGGGAAATAGAAGAGCTCTAAGGTGATGTCCAATGAGCATACGTGATTGTTGCTGGGCTTCAAAGGGACGTCACTCTGCTAAGGCATTTGTTTAAGAGAGGACCTTGACAAGTATGGGCCGATGGTTATGACCAAGGTTGGCTAGATGCTCCGACGAGGCTAATAGAGTTTGAAAAGCTCACCTTTATCAGAGGGTGGTTG
The DNA here is from genome assembly GCA_949130495.1 of Sambucus nigra. NCBI lineage: Eukaryota > Viridiplantae > Streptophyta > Magnoliopsida > Dipsacales > Adoxaceae > Sambucus > Sambucus nigra. Next base: position 156,135,550 of record OX422218.1, read on the forward strand.
AGTGCCCTGAAGGAGCTGCAAGTCCCAAGGAACTCAATGCTTTGGTATCGTCATGAGATCTCTCCTTCTACTCTACTGCCTAACCCCTTCTGGAGAGATGATCAGTGGATCCCTATTGATGCCGTCCCTCGCCAGCTATTGGAGTTGTATGCGAATGAAATCGAGGAGGAGCTAGTTCTCCATCCCGACGATGGTCGAAGAGCCCAAGTGGATGATTATCTTGTTCAAAGTCCTCACCCTCATTAAGATTTTTCCAGTAGTAACTTTGTATATTTTTTAATGAAGTAATGTAATGTTGATGTTTTGAACGATCTTGCCGACTAAACATGGGTTGTATTTGCTGTAAATGTGATGAAGTAATATAAAGTTTATGTTCTGGGCGAATTTGTCGATTCAACAAGTGTTTTATATTTTACACATCTCTTAGATTTTTCTTAATAACCTTGGGCCTCTCTTGGGCGACTAGATTTGTAAGTTTGTATTGTCGAGTAAGTGTCCCTCCAGTCCAGTATGCTTATAAGATACCATTTTTCCCCACCTTACCTTTTAAGTCGTGTCGTCACACTTCCTTAGGCCTAAGTGTGGCAATTGGCGAGGACACACTTGGTGTTGGATGCATCATCCGATTAGGATTTTATTAACCAAACATTGTTTGGCACCCAATTTTGAACTGGCCAAATTGCCTAAGGTTCTCCTGTAGGGCTTCATATATTGCCAGGGGCAATGCTAAGAGGTTTTTCGTGTTTCATAATGAAAACCTAAGGAGGGTGATTTCCCTACTATGGCGTAATGATTAATGTGTCTGTCACTTGGAAAGGGCGTGTGAGTTATAAAGTTCATATACTAGTTAATTGACACTTCGTAGAATGCAAAATGTTAAACAACTTTTATTAATGGTAAGGAAACGAGCTTCCAGTCTCATAAGTACAATGTAGAAGAAGAATCTTGAAATACAATTTCTTAAGATTGGCTGCATTCCATGCTCGAGGTATCTCTCTGCCCTCCAGCATTTCAAAGTGATAGGCTCCTCACAAATCATCTCTTGTTATCTTGAATGGTCCTTCCCAGTTTGGCCCTAATATGCCATCTGATGGTTTTACTGCGTTGTACAGGGCTTTCCTTAGGACGTAGTCTCCCACTCGGAATGCCCTTGGATTGACTTTATTGTTGTAATGTTTTATGACCTGTTGCTGATAGCTAGCTAGTTTTACCAAGGCAAGCTCTCGGCGTTCGTCAGCTAGGTCAAGCTCAGCGAGTAATGCTGCATCATTCTGGCCTTGGTCGACAAGGGTGGACCTCATAGTGGGTAAGCCTGCTTCCAATGGGATGACTACTTCCATTCCATACAGCAGTGAGAATGGGGTTTCCCCCGTTGCTCAACGTAGGGTGGTACGGTAGGCCCATAAAATATGCGGTAGTTCATTTGCCCATGCGCCTTTGGCTCATTCTAATAATTTCTTTAGCCCATCGATCACCATTTTGTTGGAAGCCTCGGCTTGGCCATACTTTAAGGGTAGGCCACCGAGATGAAATGGTGTCTGACTCCGTGGTCATTACAGAAATTCTGAAAGGAACCGCTCTCAAACTGCGTTCCATTATTAGTGATGATGCTCCTAGGGATCCCAAAGCGGGTGATTATATTTTTCCATATGAATCTTATCATATCTGCGTCTCGGATGTTCGCCAGTGGCTCTGCCTCTATCCATTTGGTGAAGTAGTCAGTTGCGACCAACAGATACTTGAAATTGCCGGCAGCAGTGGGAAGAGTTCCTACGATGTCCATTGCCCATTGGGCGAATGACCATGGGCTCGAAAGTGATTTTAGATCGCTAGCGGGTTGATGGACCATTGGAGCATGAAGTTGGCTTATTTGCATTTGCAAACATAAAATGCAGAGTCTTTTTGCACATATGTCCACCAATAGCCTTCCTTCATAGCTCGGAAAGCCAATGACCTTCTACCAATATGGCCTCCACAGATTCCCTCGTGGAGTTCATGTAGGATTTGTTCGACATCCTTCGAGTGAACACATTGAAGGTAGGGACCAAAAAAAGATCTCTTATATAGCTTGCCCTAGGGAGATAAGTGAAAGCGATCAGCTTTGACTCTTATCTGGTGAGCGGTCTTCTTCTCATCTAGAAGTGCACCATCCTTCAAATAGTCCCTTAGAGGGTCCATCCAACTGGGTGCTAACTCAATTTGGAGCTCCTGCTCCACGCTTGGTAGCTCGTTGTTACGATTAATGCTCGGATGAGCGAAGAAATCGATGGGGATTATTCTTTTTAAATCAGAATAGATTCTGAACTCAGGGCTGCTAGGGCATCAGCATGGTTATTCAGTCCTCTAGAAAACTACTGGACATTGACTTCCTCAAAATTAGCCAATAGCCTTTTTTCCAAGGCGAGGTAGGCTGCCATCCTTTCATCTTTTACATTGTAGTCTCCACTTATCTTATTGGAAAATAATTGTGAGTCGCCGAACACCTGCAACTGCTTTGTCCCCAAAGTGTGTGCCTTCTGGAGGCCAGCTATCAGGGCCTCATATACTGCTTCATTGTTGGAGGCTTCAAATCCAAGCCTAATTCCTTGTTCGAGGATTGCATTTTTCGGAGTGATAAGCACGATGCCTACTCCTGCCCCCTTTGAATTGGAGGCTCCATTAATAAACAATTTCCAGACTTCTCCTATCGTGTGATTCTCTCTTTGCTTCACGGGTTGAAGTTGGTTGAGGGGCTGCTCGCCTGTGAATTCGGCTATGAAATCAGCAAGGACTTGCCCTTTGATTGCGTTCCTTGGTTGAAATTGGATGTCAAATCTCCCGAGCTCGAATGACCATTTAGATAGTCTGCCCAAAAAATCCTCTTTCCTCAGGATTGCTTTAAGGGGGTGCGATGTTAGTACGATGATTGTGTGAGCTTCAAAGTAGTGTTTTAATTTCCTCGAGGCAACTACAAGTGCAAAGGTGAGCTTCTCTAGTGGTAGGTACCGCTGCTCCACCTCTAATAAGGTCTTGCTCGCGTAGTAAACGGGGTGCTGGATTCCTACTTTTTCGCACATTAATTCAGAACTGATAGTGTGGTTGGAAACGGAGAGGTATAAGTACAAGGAATATGTTTCCTATGGTATGACGAGATGTGGTGGGGTGCTAAGGTAAGCCTTGAGCTTATCCAATGCCAGCAAGAAATCTTGGTTCATTCTACCGTTTTGTTTCCCTTTAGGAGTTGGAAGAAAGGCTTGCACTTCTCGAAGGACTTAGAGATAAAGCGGTTCAAGGCAGCGAGCATACCGGTGAGCTTCTGTATGTCCCAGACTATTCGAGGAGGTTGTACCCTGTTTATTGCATAGATTTGGTCTGGGTTAGCCTCGATGCCGCTCTTACTGACCAAGTACCCAAGAAATTTTCCTAACTGGACACCGAAAGAACACTTGCTTGCTTTAAGTTTCATTCGGTACTTCCTGAGGATTTCGAAGGTTCATGATAGGTCTGAGAGGTGGTTTTTTTCCTTCCTTTTTTTGACGAGCATATCATCGATGTAGACTTCCATGGTGTCTCCCATTTGGTCCTTGAACATCTTGGTGACCAGCCGCTGGTAGGTTTCCCCGGTGTTTTTGAGCCCAAAGGGCATGACCTTGTAACAGTACAATCCAACGGTAGTGATGAATACTGTCATGTCCTGGTCTGGAGCGTACAAGGGGATCTGATGATACCCTGAGTATGCGTCCGAAAAACTCATTCTCACATGAGCTGCTATGGCGTCCACTAGTTGATCGATTTTCGAAAGAGGGAAGTTGTCTTTAGGGCACGCCTTGTTAAGGTCAGTGAAGTCGATGCAGACTCTCCACTTCCCGTTGCTCTTTGGAACTAATACTGGGTTGGATAACCATTTGGGGAATCGGACCTCCCGTATGGATCTTGCATCCAGCAGTTTTTCAACTTCTTTTCCATGGCTTTTGCCTTCTCGGGTGCAGGTCGTTGTGCCTTCTGCGCGATTGGTTTGAAGGTGGGATCGACATGCAACTGATGACAAACCATACTAGGATCAATTCCAGGAAACTCGTATGGTTCCCATGCGAAGACGTCTTCATTGGTCCTCAGCAGAATCGTCAACCCCTTCTTTTCCTGATCTGTGAGAGAAGATCCGATCAAGAAGATCCTGCTATCATCGCTATCTCCAGCTGTGACTTCCTCCAGGTCCTCAACGACCCATTCGGAGGGGAGGATCCTGGTCTCCTTTACTCCGGGCCTTCCATATTTTAATTGCTATTTCGAAGGTTTCAGACCTTCTTGTTCTTCAATTTTCTCGCTGGGCTTGTCAGCTTTCTTCTCTAGTCTTGGGCAGATGGCTGCTATAAAGCATTTTCTTGCCATCGCTTGATCTCTACGGATCTCCATTACTCCTCGCTCGATCACATATTAGAGCTTCTGATGGTAGGTCGAGGAGACTGCCTTTATTGCGTGTAGCCACCCTCTGCCGAGGATAGCCTGGTATGGCGAGTCAATATCGACCACCAGAAACTCAATCATTTTAGAAACATTTCCTACCCTTACTGGCAGCACGATCTTTCCCAAGGGCATAGTCACCTTTCCAGCAAAGCCAACCAAAGGGACAGTAGCTTCTTTCAGTTCGGCGATGCTTAATTTCAATTTTCTGAACATGTCGAGATACATTACCTCGGACGAGCTTCCTTGGTCGACGAGCAACTTGTCGACGTCATAGTTCACTCTCCTGAGATTAATGATTAAAGTATCATGATGTGGGGTTCTCACTCCCCCCAGATCTTCATCTGTAAATACAATATGCTTACTATAGTCGACGTCATCTGCTCGCCGATGCTTTCCTGACCGTGTCTTCGCTGGATCGATCTGAAAAGCTTGCATCACCACTGTAAGCTTTTTTACCTCCATTCGAGATGAATTTCCTTGAATTTTCTTCATGTCAGATGCCCCATGAATTACTGCGAATTCATGGCCGGCATCATCTTCGAGTACATTGTCGGGCCTTGCTTCTCTATGGGCAGTAACTTTCTCTGCCTTCTTTTCCACGAATTCGTTCAGATGCTCGGACTGGGCCAGCTCTTCAAGGTGGGACTTAAGAGCCTAGAAATTATCGATTCTATGTCCTCTTTCTTTGTGAAAAGCGTATCTCAGCGCGTTATTTCTCTTCGAGGGATCTCCTCCCATCTTTCTAGGCCACTTAATAAATGGCTCGTCTTTGATTTTTGCGAGAATTTTGTAAATTAGTTCTCTGAAGATAGTGCTGACTGCCTGAAATGCTTTTGCCACATCATTGCTGCCTCCGTTCTTGGAGCCATTCTTTCCCCCATTCCTCCCTCCTTTCTTCTGGTTCTCAATTTTGTCATTGCCTTTGGCAACGAGCTTAGCTCGACCATTTTCCCCTGTGCTGAGGTGGGTCACATCCTCCACCTTAGCATACTTCTCGATGCGAGCCATCAGGTCGTCGATGGTCATGGCCTCTTTCTTGGTCAGGGACTGGTACAGAAGGGAAAAACTGGGTAGCCCAATTTTGAAAGAGGCCACTGCCACTTTCTCTGAGCAATCCTCAACCTCGTTGAATAACTCCCAGTACCTCTTAACGTAGTCTCGGAGGGTCTCTTGAGGCGTCTTTTTCATTGTTAGCAAAGCATCCATCCTTTTGGGATGGGAGATACTAGTAATTAAGCGGGCCATAAAGAGCTTGGACAGGGACTTGAAGCATCTGATGGACCTGTGGGGGAGCCTTTCGAACCATTTCTGTGCCATGTCATGCAGGCTCGAGGGAAAAATTCGACACATCAATGCGTCTCGATGTTTCCAGAGGGTCATGTCCTGCCTGTACTGCCTGACGTGATCAATGGGATCAGTCTTACCATCATAAATCTTGAACCTTGGAATAAAAAATTTCTTGGGGGCTTCCTCTTCTTCTATATCCCTTGAGAAAGGTGATTTCATTTGAGTTTTGAGAGCTCGCCTAGCGAGGTCTCGGGTCGATCTCGTACCGTGATGTGCAGGGTGTTGGTCCATCTCCCTTCGGACCAGACTTCGTATGTTCTCATTGCTGCAATCAGGGCTCCTGTGATTGCGAGCTAGTCGCAGTTGCTCGAGCAGGTCCTCCTATGACTCGTTTCCCTCACCTTTCTGGGATCCGCGCCTGGGTCTCCTTCCTCGGCTGCGAGACTTGGTCGCCTGAGGGCTAGGAGTGCAGTACAGACGTCTCTTGGTATCGCAATGGAGCTCTCTCTCCATTCTTTCTAATCTTCTTTTGAGGTGAGCATTCTAAGCTTCATGCTTGCGAGAAGACTCCCTCTGCTCTTGGAGCCTCGCCTCATATGCATCAATCAGCCTGGATATCTGTGTGGACCTCGCTGGTCCTTGGATTTCTTCTAAGGCTGTCTTTTCTAGGCGAGCCCTTTGATCTGAACGCCGAACTTCAGATCCTGCGAGGAGCAGGTGGTTCTTGGATATCTCCTACCTGGGGAGCATTACTACTGTGACCAGACATTTCGAACTCCTTTTTTGGTGTGGGCTTTCTCGGGGAAGATAAACGCTTCCCACAAACAGCTCCAATTCTGGTGACAATTATTATTCAACACAAATAGATAAGAGAAGCACAATCACCAAGCATAATAAAGAGGACAAAATGCCAATCACACAACATGACATGTACGTGGTTCAGCAAGAAGGCCTACGTCCACGGTGGTGCAGTCAGTATTATTTCTATGTACTCCGGGGAGTGTTACAGAGAATATAGTCCGTGTCTTATTCCCCAGACCTAGGGTTTACTATATACATGTTTATTTTCAGGGACTGGGGGTGTTGGACTCCCCCATGTTTTCCATCTTCTCCTGGAACACCTCTTTACGAGAACATGGGAGAAGACTAAGTCATAACCGAATTAATGTTAAGATATGAAGGGTTTGGACTTTGGGCCGCTTCAATTGGGATACTCGTCCAGGCCCGTCATTCTAAATCCGTGTACCCACACTATATTTTAGGATGCTTGCTAGTTATGGGACTAGTGTGTAGGCCTTAGTTGCGATTTACGCTTTCTAGGTATGGGACTAGTGAGTGTAGATTTTTGTGGATGGGTGATTCTGGGGTAGGGCTGATTTTTATGTTGTGGCGTCAATTAGCTAGCGTAGGTATAAGACTAGGGGGAGTTATAATTAGACATTCATGCTATAATTAAGATAGGACGTATTTATGTTTTGGGGACCCTTAGGTATGGGACTAAGGGTGTTTTGAGGATCTCACATCGCTAATAAGGGTGGGGTTTTATAAATATAAAATAATGAGCAGGATAATTGATTGAGAATAAATATCTAAGATAATAAAATGGGTAGTAAAATTTATTGGCGGCATAATGTGCGGGGGTCGATAGTTTAAACTGGTCAGCTAGTGTGTATGTCGTGTTGTATGTGAAACCTCTTCATATTATGGGATCGACGGTTTAAACGAATCAACTAGCCATTCATAAGGGGAGTGTTGATTTTGGTGGGAGTACCACCCGAGGTGGGAGGATCTCTATGAAAATGTGAATTATTGGAGTAAGAATGAATGCAGGTGCACCGTATTGGATAATAATTAATTGAGAAGAATGATAATTTGAGTTATTTAATTAAATTAATAATATGGGACTGTTGGATATTTAAAATAATATTAGTTGGATTTTTAAATAGGAATTATTTTGGGCAGTTATTGATTTAATGTTATTGCTCCTAATCATATCTCGTTTAATTTAAAACATTTTATTGTGATATTTATCTTGGATAATGCTATTGTCTGGGTTCACAGACCCTAATTGGAATGAGTAGTCGGTATTCATGCTCGGGGCTTTAACCCTGTCCGTTGACTAACTTTTTTCAGGTATTAGTGCCGGAGTAGATGCACAGGAGTATTGGAGATATATCTTAGATATGAAGCTAGAGTTTATTTATTTTATGCTTAGTAGTTTAGTTTAGTTTCCATTACTTTGCATTTATATTGAGACACAGTTTATGGATTTGATGGGCCATTCAGTTCCATAGTTGTTACTGCTTTATTCAGATATTTCATTATGAATTTAGTTTATTGGAGATTATATTATTTAGAGTTAGATATTATTGGAGATTAGAATGGTGATGGATTTTATATCGCATTGATGATTATTATTTATTGGGATTGATTTCATGATTCTCTTGTGGATGTCTCATATTTGTCACATGCTAAGAATGATAATTAATTTAGTAACATCCCGCATAGTCTTGGTGGCAGTCGATGCCAGGAATTACGCGGGGTGTGACAGATGGTATTAGAGCATGGTCTTAGGTCTCGTAGGTTATAAGTCCATTTAGCTTCCGCGTTACCGATCTTTAACACCCCTTATCGATTCGTACTCCTTAAGGTATTGGGTCTAGCATACGTGTTAACCGCGTTTCTTGGATATTGGACTTTTGTGATAAGGACGTTATAGGAATTAAAGTTAGAACTAGTAATTTTGATGTGAGGATATTTAGAAGTGATTATTGGGAGACGAGATATATTTCGAAGATTGTTAGTGAAGATGTTAGGTATCGTAAGTATCGATTTTGGTGACATAAATTGATTTGAGGACTTTAGCGTTTTGACGACTTTTGGAGATGAAATCAAGTGGTTATTCGGGAGAGTGCGTGGTACGCCAGTATTTTCATAGTTATGCATATATATATATATATATATATATATATATATATATATATATATATATATATATATATATATATATATATATATATTGTGTATTTATCGGGGGGATACATGCGGGTAGGATTGGGTGTATGGGTGCCCAATTGGGATATTCGATGGGTGGGCATATGTGAGCCTTATTTTTATTTCGTGCATTTACGCTTCATTGAATTTTGAGGATGAAATTCCTGTGCTAGTGGGGAAGTATGTAACACCCTGCAAATTTAAAAGGTATTACTTAAATTATTTTTGAAATTTCGGGTAAAGTAAAAATTTGGAATTTATAAATTTTAGTAATTTAAAATGTTGTGTTTTAATATTAAAAACTAGTATTTTAATCTAAATTAAAATCAGATTTAAAATGGGAATTAAAAAAAATGGTTGTCACGATTCTGGGCCGTGACGAATGGGATTTTTTTTTATTTAAATACAATCCTATTGGCTTTAGAACTCCTAATCATTCTATATTAAAACCAATCCATGGCTGGGTTATTCAAATCGCTTTTTCCACAACTCCTCCTCCAAAAGACTTCTCCAAAATATTTACCTTTCATCTACAAACCTTTGCCCCCATTTTCTTCAAGATTTCAACTCAAGATTTGTCAACATTAACTGGGTTTTCTCGAGACGCGTCAAGAACGGATCTTTATCAACTTTTCAAGTAGAATACATTTTTGAAATCAAAATTCTCAATCAACTTTTATTCAGGCATAGATACTCTATTCTCTTCCTTTAGTATTATGCGTTTTAAGTGTCACCTAAATACTTAATGGCATGTTTTTCTTAAAACAAATTAACAACTTAATTAGAAAAGTGAAAAGTAAATTTGGTACTGTTTTGATGATTTTTTTTATATGGAATAAGACTTAAAACCCTCGGGTGCGTAGGAGAGAGTAGTGGGTTTTGGTTGTTATGGGTGTAGAATGGCATGTAGAATTTTATGGGGTTTATTATAATGAAATCGGGACGTGTATACGCATGAAAATTATAGAGTTAATAAAAGTGGAAAATTTTGGTGTGTTTCATAACTTTGCACATTGATTAATCAATAATACTTAAATGGAAGTAATTGCGTAAAGAACGAAGATGGTATTATTAATTGAATTAAATTAAATTGTGCCATCACGAATAAATTTGTGATATTATTTATATGTGTTGTTGGATTATGTGATTGATTGATATTTATATTTATCATCGCGGGGATGACGAGATTTTGGTAGTATGCTTTCACCTATATTTTAGGATACTTGCTAGTTTTGGGACTAATGGGTAGGCCTTAGTTTCTATATATGATTTCTACGTATGGGACTAGTGAGTGTAGATTTTTGCAGATGGGTGATTCCGGGGTGGGGCTGATTTTTATGTCGCGCCGTCGATTTGCTAGCCTAGGTATAAGACTGGAAGGAGTTATAATTAGAGATTCATCCTATAATTAAGGTAGGATGTATTTATATGTTGGGGACCCTTAGGTATGGGACTAAGGATACTTTTGAGGATCTCACATCACTAATAAGGGTGGGGTGCATAAATATAAAATAATGAGGTGGATAATTGATTGAGAATAAATACCTAAGATAATAAAACGGGTATTAAAATTTATTAGCTACATAATGTGCGGGCGCTGGCAGTTTAAACGGGTCAGCTAGTGTTTATGTCGTATCGTGTGTGGAACCTCGTCACATTGCGGGATTGATAGTTTAAATCGATTAGCTGGCTATTGACGAGGGGATTGTGGATTTTGGTGGGAGTACCACCCGAGGCAGGAGGACCACTATAATAATGTGAATTATTGGAGTAAGAATTTTATGTGGGAGTACCGCATTGGATAAAAATTAATTGAGAAGAATGATAGTTTGGGTGAATTTAGTTAAATTAATAATATGGGACTGTTGGATATTTACAATAATATTCGTTGAATTTTTGAATAAGAATTATTTTGGGTAGTTAGTGATTAATTGTTATTGAGCCTAATCATATCTCGTTTAATTTACAATATTTTATTGTGATCTTTATCTTGTATAATGCTATTGTCTGGGTTCACGGACCCTAATTGGAGGGAGTAGCTGGTATCCATGCTCAAGGCTTTGACCCTGTACGTTGATTACTTTTTTAAGGTATGAGTGTTGGAGTAGCTGCACAGGAGTATTTGGTGATATATCTTTGAGATGCACCTGTATTTTACTTATTTTATGCTTAGTAGTTTAGTTTAGTTTCTATTCCTTCACATTTTTATTGAGACACAATTTATTGATTTAGTGGGCCATTCAGTTCCATAGTTGTTACAGATTTATTTAGATATTTCATTATGGATTCAGTTTATTGGAGATTAAATTATTTAGAGTAGATATTATTGGAGATAAGCATGGTGATGGACTTTATATCGCATTGATGATTATTATTTATTGTTATTGATTTCATGATTCTTTTGTGGAATGAATTTTATATGTCTCATATTTGTCACATGCTAAGAATGGTTGTTAATTTAGTGATGCCCCGCATAGTCTTGGTGGTGGACGATGCCAAGAATTACGCAGGGTGTGATAGTGGGATCACTAACTTTCAAACCTAAGCAATTGAAGGTTATGAGAGGGAAAACAGTGAGGTTAGATCCATTATCAATAAGTGAGAATGGGATTGTCTTTCCCTTTACTTCAACAGAGATGTTGAGGACATAATTGTGGTTAGGGACGATCTTTAGTATCTCTGCTTCAAGAAAAGAGAGGAATCTGGGAGAGGTTAAGGACCCAACCATGTTTACGGCTTCTTTCGGAGTGTTGGAAGGAAGGACTATAGGCCCGATGAAGAGTTTTATTAGATAATTCTAGTGCAGTTGGGAGTACAAGAAAAGTCCTCATAAGGTGATGTTGGCTTGGGTTTGCTTGAACTAGTAAAGGACTTTTCTTTCTGCGATGGTTACAACAGGCATGAGAAGTTATTTAGTAACTCCATTTCCTTTATCTATCTTGGTCACATATGGAATCTAATCTTTGTAGTGTCTCCCTGGCCTGGTTATGTTATTTACCGAGGAGGGGTAAAATAAGAACCCCATGTCTTCATTTATTTTTGGCTAAATGGTGACCTTGTTGATTTTTCCCAACAGATCTTCGAAGGATATCATTCCACATAGACTGGATTCTTCCCGACTGGGTTCATTATCTGAACTGTCAAAGTCACCCCCCCATCCAATGGAGATTATTTCCTCTAGGAAAGAAAAATCAATACATTAAATAACCCCGACAACTTCATCGTACAGATCTTGCCACTCAACGGGGATGTGACGGTGTAAAGGGACTAATATCCCTCTGAAGCTTCAAAACACATCGGTTATTATTTGTACCACATCATCAAAATTAACTTATAGAACAGGTACCACCCATTTATCTGACTCTCGATCCCATTTTCGAGTTTCCATGAGCAAGATATGGAATTCACGATAATCAATAATCATCTCAGCGAGAAATTTCAGCCCAAATTCCAAGAGTTGGTTCAACACAACTAGCAACTCCATATTATTCCCTTCAGACCAGGTATGAACGATAATGAAAGCCCTTGTAAGGAATGATAGAGCTTGATTCAGTGAAGTAGGCAGTGTGTAAGAGAGAATATGGGTAAACCTTGAGAAATTTGGGTGAGATTATGGGTATGATGGGTGCTTTGCTAGGCGCATTTTGGGCAGATGGGTCAAATTCTGGGTCACTCTCTAGGAAGATGGAATTTGTATAGGTCAAAAGTGGGTTATGAGTGATATTAGATTTAGGATTGGATGGTGGGCCGATGACACCCTGGTTAATCAAACCTTGGATCACATTCTAAAAGTTGAAGCAATGGTCGGCAGTGTGGCCAGTAGACTGGTGGAAATCACAACGAGCATCAACTTTGAAATTTTTAGGGAGTGTCTTCGATAGTGGATGAGTGTCCAAGGGTTTGATGAGGTTGTTGCTCAACAAGTCCTGGTAGACTTTGGATAAGGGATCATAGAGATAAGTGTACTCTTTCTTGGTAAGGTTGGGGAGACTCTCTGATGACTAAGAGGTAGTAGGTTGGGAAATAATATTTATGATTGAGACTATAGCACTGGCGAGCGTCTCATACTTTCAAGGAGTGAACTGTCGGGTTAATTTTTTTGGCTCAGCTTCTACTTTGGTAATGCCTTCCTTAATTTCTACACTAGCTTCTCCTTATGCTCTAAGTGTGCGTTGTACTATCCTCCCATGGATGCTCAGATATGAGGCAAGAAATTTTTCTCCATGATATTGACTTATTCCTTCTCAGAGGATCTGTTGTTCATGGTAAAAGATTTCGCCTTCCACCTTCCTATGAGGATACTAACTTTTTCCCTGGGGTTCTACCTAAGAAGCTCTAGATCTTGGAGTGTACCTCTAGCTCCTTATTTTACTTGTACTCGGATATGAATTCTCGAGAGACATCCTCCCAACTACGAATTCTGGATTCTTTAAGGGACAAAAACCAACGAAAGGTGATTTCTTTCACGGTCTGCTAGAAAATCTGGGTCATTATCTCTTTAAAGGAACCAATGAGGGTTATGACTCGGTGATAGCTTTGAACGTGAATAATTAGGGGTCCATTTCCCATGAACTTCTCGATATTTGGTATCTTAAACTTCTCTAGTAGTTTGGCTTTAGGATAGGGAGACATATGGGTGTAGTCGATGTAGTTACCTAATATCTTAACTAGGTCAAACTTCTTTAACAATAGCTTGAGGTCTTCCTTGACTTTGTTCTGTTCTTCCTCATAAGGATCCGTGGGTACTAGAAGATTATACCCAGGTCGAGAAAGGTTCGGGATAGGGAGGTAAGTTGGAGGTGACCAATTGGCAAGAGAGGCACGCGGAACATGCTGATACTCTTCTAGGACCCAAATAGGCTCAAGAGTGGGTGGAACCATGGCATGAAGATGTTGAACCTCGAGTTCTTAGGTAATCTGAGTTCGGTGATGTTGTATCTTATGTAGCTTAGTTTGAAGGTTTTTAATCTTGGCACTTAGCTGGGTTAAGACAGTTATCATATCTAGCTGCACATTTAATTCTTGGTCTACATTCTCCATAAAGAGCTTGTAAAGGTAAATCCCAAAAACAGATGAGGTAGCAGAAGAACGGATAGGGCTTCGGGGCAATTTGATGGAATACCGAAGCTAATAAGGAGTCAAGCTAAAATCAAGTATGAGATTGACCTGAGAGGGAAAATGGGTGTACAAGAAGGAATAGGCCCAGGAAAAATGAAGGGGCTCATGGGATTTTTCACAGAGTTCATCAAGACTCCAATGTTGAAGACTATGATAGGAGTCCCTATGGGAGTAAGCTATTTCACGACGCCACCGGAAGGAATACCTTCACCTACTATTAAAGGAGGTATTAATGCACCCACTTTCAACGGTGTTCTCCCCACTGGTCCACCAACCTTTGGAAACATTCCTCCCACTACGGTTTTGCCCTTAACAACAGGTCTGGCGGTGAAAGATCAAGGAATGACTTCAGAAACTTAGGCCACAACTGGTGGCATGAAGAAAAACACACCACCCGCTTTAGCGATGCTAGCGATGGTGATAGTGTAGCCAACCAGTTCTCCATCTGCCAGCCTGGAGGAAATGAAGAAAGAGCTACTGAAATTCATAGCGGTCTCTAAAGGGAGAGATACTTCTTCGGTGTATGATGACTTTCGTACTCCATATCCAGAGGCATATAATAATGAACCCTACCCTAGTAGGGTATATTCCACCAATCTTCGATAAGTACATGGGTAAAGGTGCAAACCCTAAGGAGAACGTGAAGAGATTTATTGAAAGCCTTGGGGCCTATTAAAACGATAAAAAGTTAAGGTTGAGGGAATTTTCCAAGTTCCTGACAGAGAAAGCGTACACATGGTATTCCCACCTAGCCCCAGGCAGCATGGCCTCCTAGGATGAATTGCATGTTTTGTTAGTACAAAAGGTTTTTTTGGCTGAAGATGAGTTTACACTCATGCAACTAGAACGTGAGAAGTAGAAGCTAGGGGAAGATGTTGTGGCCTATATTAGGAGGTTGCACGTACGCTCTCTAGATGCAAGAGATGAAATGCGAGAGGATAAACTTTTGAAAGTTTGTGCAGAAGGGTCGTTGCGTGAATATATTTTCCACTTGATCAATGAAACATGCGTGGGTACGCTTGCAGCGTTCTTAAAAGCAGTGAGGAATATTGCCTTGGTGGTCAAGCCCGTATTTCCCCCGCCTTCTTTGTCAAGCTTACTGCTAAGGCCAGCGGTTACCTCGAGGAGGGGAGTACCCTCGAGGGTTAATTATACAGACGATGAGGGTAGGGGGGAAAACAGCAGCAAGAAAGGAGGTAGAAGAGGTAGAGGCAACAAGAGAAGATTTGAAGGAAAGGAAGATCCCCTGAGCTACCTTGCATAGTGGAACAAGCCTTGAACTTGTATGACCTCCTAATTCGTGACAGGCTTTGTAGGCCATTCAACATCACCACGATATAACTTCCCCGATAAGACAGAGAGAAACCTCATTATTGTGCACTTTATAATAGAGTGAATCACCCGACCAAGGTGTTTTTATCGCTAATAAGGTTAATTGACCATCACATAAAGAATGGAGCCATCCAACTTCCATAAGCTAACGTGAAAGATAATCCTTTACCACCTCATGGGGCCCATATGTCTAGCACTTTAATGGAGAGGCTGAATGACTGATGAGAGAGGAGTGGTTCTAATAGAATGACTTTGAAGAATCTCTGGAGGAATGCACTTTCGAGCTAGCTCAGCTCCAATTGTAGGATGAGACGGAGAAAGAAGATGAACAAGAAAGACAAGAGTGTTCCCATCGAGGGACTAAGTATGCAGATGGGAGTCTGCTCTCTAGAGGCAGTAAATCCATTGATATCCTACAATGAGGCTGCATATATAGACATAGAAGAAGTCTATGAGCTAGAGGAGGAACAAATAGACTTGTGGATCGAATGCGCGGTGGTTTCTTGACCGTCAAAGTTCGGTTGGTTCTTCGATCAGGTTGGGATTCCCGGGCACTCATGACTGGAGGTTACACGAGCCATCTTGAAAATTAAAAATAAGAATATGGAGCCACACTTGAAATGGAAAGGGCCTATGGAGAAGCTCGTAAGAAGGTACCACTCCGAAGTCACGTTCTCAGAAGCTGACAGACTGGTCAGTTACCCCCATAACAGACCTTTGAATGTTACGGTGTTTGTGAATGATTGTGTTTTCTCTCGTGTCTTGTTGGATGGGAGAGAGTCCATCAACATTATGCCTATTGGGTCCTTTTATGCCACTGGCCTATTAAAGACAAGTATAGTGCCACATTTGTTGGCAATTTAGGGGTATGACAATAAATCGTCCAAATCTGTATGGTATGTCAGTGTAGGCATCATAATGGGGAATATCACCTCCCATATCAAATTTCATATCATGAATTGCGAGCCATCGTACCAACTTCTAGTTGGCAGGGTATGGATGCACAACCATGTGTTGGTACCCTCCACCTATCACTAGTGCACTAAGGCGAACGTAAAATAAAAGGAAGTGGTGATTCGAGCATCCAAGAAACCCTTTGCAAGGGAGTAAGCTCATATGGTGGACGCTTCCTTTTACACAGATCTGACAGAAGAAGCCATGAAGGTATCAAGATATTCTGGGGGAAAAAGGGTCCCGAACACCCGAGGGAGAGTGCGAGCGCCCACTCGAGCGGCGGTGGCTTACAAAGAAGAGCGTGATTTAGACACAGTAAGGCCCCCTGGTCTATCGAGGTAGCTCCAGAACCTAATGACTCCATGCATTGATCTAATTGAGTAACAAGTCCAGACTCAAAGCATTCTTAGTAGGCATACTGCGAGAGAGTTAAAAGATAATCACCGGAAGCACCCTTGTAAAGAAGAGGCCTCTTGACAGTGCAAGAGGGTAGTTTTGCCTAATGAGAGAATCATATACAAGTTATAAAGGTGTAAGCGGGCAGCTGAAAGTCTAGACGATGAGGCTGACCCGGTTTATGAATTCTTTCTTGTGGATAACTAGTGTCAGTGTTTGGTAATTGATAAATCTAGAGTTCAGGAGTTTATAGATGAAATAAAAAAGAAACGTGAGTACATAAAGGACAAAACTAGGCCGCAAATCTTGGAGATGGACTAAGCCAAAGAAGGTGATGATCCGAATCCTATCTTTATCTCGAAATATCTGGATGGGGTGCCTCGAGAGTATTTTATCAAGTTACTGCTAGAGTTTAAACACTTCTTTGTGTGGAAGTACACCTAGATGCCTAGGGTAGACAAGGAGGTGAGCTATAATATTTGTTGAATGTTTTGCCATCATCCATCCCGATAAAGCAGGCCACCCGAACGTATAAGGCAGAGCTGGATATAAAGACCAAAGAGGAATTTCAAAGACTTCTCATAGCCAGCTTCATAGTCCCAATATAGCATCCAATTTGGCTCTCTAGTATTATGTTTGTGCGAAAGAAAGATAAAAACTAGATCAGAATCTGTGCGAACTTTGGGGACCTGAATCAAGCATGCTCAAAAGAAGAATTCCCACTACCTTCCATAGATAGCTTCATCGACGCAACAGTAGTCCACGAGATGTATAGCTTCATGGATGGTTATGTGGGGTACAACCAAATAAATATGAATTCGGTCGATGCGGAGAAGACTCCCTTTCGAATGCCATTGGGTAATTTCATGTACACAGTTTTGCCTTTGGGGTTGACGAATGCGGGATAAACTTATCAGAGTAAAATGATGGCTATTTTCCCCGATATTTTCCATAAGACCATGGAATTTATGTTTATGATCTGGTAATCAAATCCAAGATCTAGGGGTCCCACTTAGATGACTTGAGAAGAGTGTTCACTCAATGAAGAAAATATAAACTAAAGATGAACCCCCTCAAATGCGCATTCGGAGTGACAAGCAAGAAATTCCTGGGGTTTGTGGTACACCGGCAAGGGGTTCAGTTGGACTTGGATAAGCTTGATATGCCAAAACTAAAGTAAGCAAGAGAGACAAAAAAGTTTCCTAGGAAAAGTCTCCTACTTGAGGAGGTTTGTTCTAGGGTTACCCGAAGTAACGCACCCGCTGATGGAGTTATTGAGAAAAGGGCGTGAAGTTAGCATGGGAACAGATGCACCAGGATGCCATGGACAAGCTGAAATCACTCCTTACTTCCCCTCAGAAGATGATCCCCCCAAAGGAAGGTATCCCTTTACGTCTATATCTTACATCAACAAAATGATCTATTGGTGCACTGTTGGCCCAAGAGATGGATGGTGTAGAAAAACCTGTTTATTACTAAAGTATAATCATACATGGGCCTGAGGCCAAATATACTAGTATTGAGGGGAATTGTTTAGCCCTTGTATTTGTAGCACAAAAACTTAGGCACTACTTACTATCATTCACTGTCCATATTGTCACTAGATGTGATCCCATAAAGTTTTTTCTTGTTAAAATTATACTAATAGGTAGGGTAGCCTGATGGTTCTTAATCTTCTCAGAGTAGATCTCAAGTGCATAGTCCCTCGAGATATGAAGAGTCAAGCTTATGCTGATTTGCTGGCCATCTTTCCAACGGGAGCGTTTGAGTTACCCATGAAGAAGCTCCCGGGTGATGATCTTCAAGCCAACTTCATAGCAGCCATCCTAGACAAGTGGAGCATAGAGTTTGACGGCTCCTCAGTAGAAAATAAAGGGGGAGCCGGGGTGGTACTGAGAAGGAATGACGAAGAGATTTGATTATCCTTCAAGATGGAATTTGAATGTTCGAACAATGAAGCTGAATATGAGGCACTGGTCTTAGGGATACTCGAGGCCCTCATAAGAGGTATCCAAGTCCTAGTAATAAAAGGGGACTCCAACTTGGTGGTGAAACAGGTAATCGAGGAATTTTCTTTGAAGCACATGAGTGGGGCGCCTTATCCAACGATCATACAATGATTACTCGAGGAGTTAGAAGTGGTAAAAGTCAAAACATATCCCCGAACGATGAATCGGCATGCCGACACTTATCCTACCATTGCCCAAAAATTGCCTTTGGGGGAGGGTCAACAGTTGTTCGAATCATAAAGAGGACAACTCCCTCGACCGTGTCGGCGATGTTGCCCACAGAAGACAAAGATGATTAGAAAGGGGAAATCAAAAATAAATTGTAAAGAGGTGAAGGGCCACTGAGCCTAGTTGATCTGGAGGAGTATTTTGTTACTAGTGGTAACTTATATTATAAAAATAATGGTGTCTAGTTATCCAAATGTGTAGACCCCGAAGAAGCCAAGAAGAGACTGACCGAAGTGCATGAAGACGGTTGTGAGACAACTGAGATCCCTATGTATAGAAGGATCCAATGGGCAAGGTATTTTTCGCCATCTATGAAGCAAGACTCTACGATGATACAAATAGATTGTGTAAAATGGTGTCTGTTCTACCAGGCAGCAGAATGAAATTTCATCGATCAACCCCAAGATTGGAGGTAGTTGTATATGGACCTGTTGATAGATGATGTAATGCCAACGGACAAAGAAGATGCCACGAAGGTGAAAAGATGAGCACTCAGGTATTATTTCCAAGAAGGGTAGTTGTATCGATGAGGCTGTCATGACAGGCCTCTAAGGTGCATTAGTGGGAAGAGGCGAAAGAAGTGTTGAATCAAGGCCATGAGCCAGGACACATTGGAAGAGCCAAAATCTACGATCAACTCATGACCTTGGTATATTATTGTCCTATAATGGAGAAAGACTCAGCAGAGTTCGTTCGTAAATGCAAAGCTTGTCAACTTCACAGGAACATGATCTATGCTCCTTCAAGAGATTTGCATTCTCTCTCTAAACCATTCCCATTTCACACATGGGCGTTCGATATAGTAGGGTAAATAAACCCTTCTTCTAGAGGTTATATTTGGATACTGGTTGCCATTGAATATTAAACCAAGTGGGAAGAAGCCATACCGCTCAAGCGGGCCATAGTGGGGATAGTGTCTTAATTCATAAAAGAATACATCATCTGTCGATTTGGCATCCCAAAGGTATTTCTATTAGATAATGGTACCCCATTTGTAAATAGTAAAGTATGCATGCTAATATACATATACTCCATCATCCACCATAAGTTAATAGTACATACCCGAAGTGCAACGGGCAGGCAGAAGCCACTAACAAGACTTTGGTGAACATTTTGGAAAAAAAATGATAGAGGATTTCCTGAGTACATGGGATGACAAAATCCCTAAAGAACTATGGCCCTATCGAACAACAAAGAGGAAATCGATGGGGTATACTCCATTTTTCTTAGTTTTGGGGGTAGAATCTATGTTTCCAGTTGAGCTCGAGGTACCCTCTGCCTGCTACAACATGCAAAGTGTCATGATCCCTCATAGTCGACACGTGCAACTCAAACCACTGGAATAGAACTGGGACAATGCAGTGAGGCACTTCGAGATGTATAAAAAATAGTTGTCCAAATCGTATGATCAAATGGTGAGGCTAAGGAAGTTCAAAGTAGGGGATCTGGTCCTAAAAGCATGAACGAGGTACATCAGGGGTTTGTCATTGCCCAAGTTTGAAGCCAACTGGGAGGGACCCTACATTGTTCGAAAAGCTCATAATTTGGGTTACCTCGAGATATCCAAAGTGGAAGATGATATTACCTTTAAACTAAACAACAAGTGGTTGAAAATCTATCATGTTTAAATGTATGTTTTGCCCATATTTCAGTCTATTGCATTGAATTTTGCTAATACTTGTTCGGGAGGACGTCCTTTGTTTAACATAGTGTGAAGTAATGTTTATATTGAAAATATTGACCCACTATTCATTTGTGTTAGTTAATTTCCTTACTTTGCATGGTGTGACTTACATTAATGTAATAGATCAGTCGATATTCAAACGAAATAGAAAAGAAAAAACATCAAATGCTATAAATTGTATTTCAATAGAGAAGTACTACGATTACATGCCAAAGAAGTCCAATTCAACAAACTGAGAGACATCAAAAAAGTGGAAATTAAAGAAATATTGCTAGGGGCTATCCATGATAAAAACGAAGGTTGGCCAAGCCAAGCATTCAATGGTGATGCTAAGGAAGAACTTGCTCAAGGCTACTCTAGTCGGAGATTAGATCAGTCAAATCCTTTTGAAGAAGCTCCATCCTTTGCTGAACAGTATCTAAGTTTTTCTCTTTCTTGAGAAGCTCAGCCTCTGCCATACAACAGCTTCGCGAGCCTCTGATAACTCCTGCTCAGACATAACTAGATCGATCTCAAGACTTACAACATCCTCTGAAATGGCTACCTGCGAGTGATGAGAACTTTGCAACCGATGATAGAGAGAAGGTAGGTCAGCCTTCTTGAAGTCACACATCAGCTTTACCAACCAAGATAACGAGAAACCATCATTTATAAGCACATTAATCTTCCCCAACAATGATTTAATTATATGAGAATTGAGTGACTCTAGAGAGGTATTAAGGATCTCCTCCAAAACAATAGTGACCCCGAGCTAGAGGCAAGCCATCATCCCAGGAATAGGCTGGAGACTGGGAGAAGTGACAGTTGAGGGAAAGCGGGCTAAGAGTTACTCAATCAATGCACGAGGGCCCTCAGTCAGTATATGGGGAAATTGATCAAAATTTGCCTTACAACCACTTCGGGGGCCGCCTCAAGAGGGTGTGCACTAAAAAAGCTATCACTCGCAGAAGGGAGTCTGGTGTGCGAAGCACTATCACTTTCTTGGGCCCTAGAAGAAACCACCTCGCGCACTTCACCAACAATAGGAATCATTCCTTGAACTTGTATGGTAGGATCCCCGCCCAGAGATGCGAATTCCACTAAAGTCCTCGCGTACACAATTTCATGAGCGACAGGCTCAATTCCTGGGTCGCGCGCCGCAGGTTGCTTGACTCCTACCTAAAATACAAGAATTTTCCAAGTCAGGAAATAAATATACAATTTGGATTACAAATATAAATTTTAAGATCAACATGGCTTGGCCCATCTGACCCTCGATTATGGGAGATTTTAAGACTAATATGACTTGGCCCACTCGACCCTCGATTATGGGAGATTCTAAGACCAATATGACTTGGCCCGCTTGACTCTCGATTATGGGGGATTCTAA
This sequence comes from Sambucus nigra, assembly GCA_949130495.1. Classification (NCBI taxonomy): domain Eukaryota; kingdom Viridiplantae; phylum Streptophyta; class Magnoliopsida; order Dipsacales; family Adoxaceae; genus Sambucus; species Sambucus nigra. Next base: position 156,157,364 of record OX422218.1, read on the forward strand.
GACCAATATGACTTGGCCCTCCTCACCCTCGGTTATGGGAGATTTTAAGACCAATATAACTTGGCCCGCCTAACCCTCTGTTATGGGAGATTTTAAGACTAATACGACTTGGCCAACCTGATCCTCGATTATGGGAGATTCTAAAACCAATATGACTTGGAAAAACTAATAAAGTTTAAATGCAGGAGATACATAGTATAAGAAAGGGTACCTTTGGATGCTGGTCATCAGCAAACTGACGAGTAGCTATTTGTACTACATCTTCTTCCTCAGCCAAAATAGGTGCCACCAAAAGATGTTGTTCTTGGGGGGAAATCACATCCCTCCTACTTTAGCAAGCTACTCCCCTCTTCCTTCTCCATGTCCTGCAGTAGCAACGTCGACTCGCTCCGGACTGTGGATTGAGGTCCCAAAAAATATAATAAGAACATGGTCATAAGAGGAGGTGGGGACTAACGAAGAAACGAGTTCTGGTAAAGATACATGCAAAGCACAATGGACAACAAGTTAGAATAGCAAGAAAAAAGTACAAAGATCTTAGAACAACAAGAGGAAAAGCTTACCATGGATGAAAAAACAACAGGAGTGGGGGACTTATGTACAGATTCAACAACACTTGCATCGGGAGCACCTACCCCAAGACCAGCCTACTTACACAAAAAAGTAGGGTCAGGCGAATAGCCACTACTGGATTCAGTTGAAGTATCAGAAATAACTTCCCCTGGGGGGAAATTTGAGGTTACCTGTGAAGAAATAAGGGCAGGTATATCCTCATGTGCAATTTCCTTCGAAGCAAGTAAAACTTCAGTTGATTTTTCCAATAGATTATCTTCTTTAACATCATCGTGCGAACTACCTCGCGCATCAACCTAAAAAAAGGAGAGAGAGAGTTGGAATGAACTAGAGTCATCATTATGAGGCAAAAGAAGAAAAGCTATTTTAGAGGGGGCTTGAAGGTAATCTTGACATTAAGGACAAATCCCCAGTTAGCAACAGTGTTTGAGATTATGCAACCGAGGTAGCTCAAGCGTGGCAACTCAGCAAGGCATCTCGGCGTAGCAGCTCGTATTTTCATTATTGATGACTGTAAGCTTTAACGGTTGTAATGACATAACGATAATAACAAAAGAGTTTGTATGAGGTCAAACGGTACTTGCGAGAGACCAGGCTTGGCAGGGCCTGGGAGGGCTTTCATGCTCTATCGAATGACCTCACCGTGGGAACTTTAGAGGGACCTGGTTTGGAGGTTTGAGAAGTAAGGCACCGTTGGGGCTTGTACTGACCATATTAGATACACCTGGTAAAACACCGAAGGACCCTGACCGTGGAACCTCAAGCGGAGCAGCTTGGAGTTCAATCGGGCGTTGAGTTATAAACCAAATAGCCCTCTACTTAATGTCACATCTACTGTAGGTGATGTCACTAGACAGTTAAATAATGTCAGGCCTGCACTTGAGTAAACCACCGTGGTATTTGGGGCTGTCAAGCAGTTGGTGTGCCACGTTTGCGAAAACAGCCCCCTGACACACAGTTGTTAGGCAAAAGGCATGTCTTGGAATTTAATGTTTATGACGTGGAGACAACTAGTGCATCAGGCATTTAATGTTGTGACATAAAGTATGAGGGATGTCTTTTCATAGTTTTAATGATTGATTTGCCTCGGGGGTGGTGTGGAGGGCTATTTAAGGACCCCAACCACCTTTGAGGAAAGGAGAGAGACTTTTGGAGAGTTCAGAAGTTATTGCAAAACCAGAGAGTTTACTCACCACCATTGTCATTTATTACAAAGCTTTTAATACTTGACAGAGATTCTTGAGGGTATTTTCTATTTTTCTACCTGCCTACCAAGGTGTATCTAGGATTCTTACTTCTCTCTCCCTCTAGCTAAGACACTTCTAAAGTTCATTATTATTCCCTGAGTTATACACGAGAGACTTTGTGAGCCTAAGCTGAGTCTATCTTCATTGGGTTCATGTTTATATGTTCTGTCATTTATCCAAAGCTTTGGCCAACTAACTTGTCATTACCATACTCAATAGGGGTTACGCCTCCATATATAATCTAAAGTACCCTCTTACATTTGGCGACTCTGTTGGGGAGGCATCCTTTTATATAAGGAGTATGGCACAAGATAATGCTACTCGGAGACTCAATTTCGATGACATTCAGCATAATGAAGAACAGGCTGCGAGAGAGCAAGAGGCCCTAGGAGATGGGGCTCCTCGAGTAGAGGTACCTCTAGCCCCAGCCACGATAGGCATCCCAGGGGTCGCCCAACCTCCTGTGATCACGGGGTTGGGACCCGATCAGATTGCCCTCCTCATAAGCAAGTTTCACGAGTTCTTGCAAACTCCAGTGGCTTCAACTATGCTGGGAGGGTTAGAGGCTAACGCTTTCGTAACACCAGGAGTAGCCCCAACGGTCTCACCAGGGGCAGATGTTACAGGAGCGGTCCCAGCAAGTGTACCCTCTGTTGTGAATCCAGCTGTGAGTACCTCAGGAGTTTCAACGGCACCACCGGTAACGTTCGTGTCGGTTACAACGAGCGCTCGGCCCTCTGCCCCCTCGCTGGTGGCCCAGTAGCCTCGCCCATGGATGAAATGAGAAAAGATATGTAGAAGGAGATGCTGAAGTTCATGCAGGCTTCCTCGCAGGCTGTGGGTGAGGTGGCTTCGGTCTATGATGACTTTTGAACACCTTACCCCTAGGAATACAACGACGAGCCTTACCCGAAGGACTATATTCCCCCTACCTTTGAAAAATACTCAGGGAAGGGTGGGAACCCGAAGGAACACATTAAGCTTTTCATTGAACATTTAGGAGCGCACTGCAATGACAAAAAGCTTAGATTAAGGGAGTTCTCCAAATCCCTGACTGATAAAGCATACACTTGGTACTCACACTTGCCTCCCAATAGTGTCTCTACGTGGGAGGAGATGCATGTATTATTCGTCCGGAAGTTCTTCTTGGGAGAAGATGAGTTTAACCTAACCGAACTTGGAAGGGAGAGGCAGAAGCCAGGAGAAGAGGTAGTGGCCTATATTCGAAGGTTTAGGGAAAGGTCCCTCGATGTAAGGGAAGAAGCTAAGGAGGCCAGGTTACTACAGATTTGTGCTGAGGGATTACTTCCTGAGTATATATGTCACCTAATCAATGAGACACGCGAGGGAACATTTTCAGCATTCTTAAAATCCGCAAGAAATATCTCTTTGGTAGTGCGACCTAGCCCGGTAGTAGCTCCCATGGTGTTCAGACAGCCGATACAACCCATTGGAGGAAGGTCTCAGACCCCACGGGTGGGATATATCGAGAGGGAAGATGGGGGAAAGGCCCAGAGGAAGGAAAACAAAAGAAAGTTCGGAAGAGATAGAGAAGACCCACCACCGTTACCTTGTACGGTGGAGGAGGATGTGAGTTGCTATAACGCAATGGTCCAAGGCGGAACAGTTTACGAACCAAAGGGTGTTCCGGAGGAAGAGCCCGACGCAACAACTAGGGCTGACCCCAAATATTGTCGGGTTCATCGAAAAGTCCAGCATCCAATAGAAAGCTGCTTTACGGTGTGAAGAATCATCGACAAGTACATAAAGGCGGGGACATTACAAATCCCCCCGCAGAACGTTAACAATAACCCACTCCCGGCACATGGGGCCAATCTCGTAACGGCCTACGATAAAGAGGCAGAACGGGAGGGGGAAGGGGAAACGATGAAGGAGTTCGATGAGGCACTGGAGCATTGCACCAGGGGAATGGCTAACGTAGTTCTAGCTTATGATGAAGCAAGTGCTAGGGACGTAGAAGATGCCTACAACATTGAGGGTGAGGAAACGGACCCAGTTGTAGAATATAGCGCAGTTTGAAAATCTTCAAAGTTCACTTGGTTCTTCGACCAAGTGGGAATCCCAAAAGAGAGCAGAATGGAGATAACTCAGGCGATCTTAGATATTGCTAGGAGAAATGCAGTCCCCTCGCTAAGATGGAGGGGACCCATGGCTAGGCTGGTAAATAATTTCCTATCAGAAGTAATGTTCAGCGATGCAGATAGAGTTGTAACGTTCCCCCATAATAGGCTTTTGTATGTAACCTCCAGTGTTAACGAGGTTAGCTTTGCACGGACTCTTATGGATGGGGGTACTTCCATCAACATTATGCCAATAAACTCCTTCCACGTGGTTAATATTCCTGAAAAAAGGTTGGTTCCCATGCCCTTGGTAATCTCGGGCTACGATAATCAATCTTCCAAATCCACCGGGTATGTAAACGTGGGGATAGTAATGGGAAATCTGAGTTCCCATATCAAGTTCCATGTAATAGAAAGCGCAACTTCCTATCATTTGTTAATAGGAAGAGTATGGATGCACAACCAAGGGTTAGTTCCCTCAACGTACCATCAATGTGCTAAGGCGAATATCAAGGGGACAAAAGTGACTATTAGGGCACTAAGAGGCCTTTCGCTATCGAAGAAGCACACTTGGTGGATGCAGCCTTTTATACAGAGCTCGAAGAGGACGTGCGGGTTCTAACAAGAAGAATGGAGGGAGCATGGGTCCCCTCGGTTAGAGAAATAATGGGACCTTTAAATGAGAGTAGCGAAGGGGGGAGGATCGAGGAAATATATCGGGCGGTTCCTCGACCCTAGAACATCTCGAAGCAGCTCAAAGAAAAGATGAGGCCTAGGACAGACCCAGGCGAGCATGAGGTCCAACAACAAAGCGTTTTAAGTCATTTTTCAGGGGAAAGAATCGCTGAGGCTTCCAGAGAAAGGAAGAGAAAGGCCATAGCAACAGGTACCAGCAGGTAATGCAAGAAAATTATCACTAAAGAGGGAAAAGTAGTGTACCGTCTATAATGGTGTGAACGGGCGGCCGAAAAGACTAACAATGAGGTTGACCCGATATATGAGTGTTTTTTAGTGGATCAACGGGGGCAGTGTATGGTGATAGACAACTCCAACATACAAGAGTTCGTAGAAGATGTCGCCGAAGAACCAGACTACATGGCAGCCCAACCAAGGCCCCAGGCACAAGAGTTGGAGCAACTAAACCTAGCAGGGGAAGGGGAAGATCCAATGCCTATCTTTATCTCGAAAGATCTTGTTAAGGAGAAACAAGAAGCCTTGATTGACCTGATTCGGGAGTTCATAGATGTCTTCGCATGGAAGTACACTGAAATGGAGGGGCTGGATGAGGAAGTGAGCTGCCACAAGTTGAACGTGATTCGTTTGGCTATTCCGGTGAAGCAGGTAACAAGAACTTACAAGCCTGAAATAGATTTAAAGATTAAAGAAGAGGTCCAACGCTTATTGGCAGCAGGATTTATCAAGCCCATACAATATCCCCTCTGGCTATCCAGTATTGTGCCAGTGGGGAAGAAAGACAAAAACCAAATATGGATCTGCGTGGACTTCAGAGACTTGAATAGGGCTTGCCCCAAGGATGAGTTTCCCCTACCCTCCATCGACAGTTTGATAGATGCCACGGCTGGTCATGAGATGTATAGCTTCATGGATGGATATGTGGGGTAAAGCCAGATCAAGATGGACCCCTCTCACGCAGAGAAAACAGTATTCAGAACGCCGTTGGGCAACTTCATGTACAAGGTAATTCCGTTTGGACTCAAGAACGCCGGGGCTACGTACCAAAGAACAATGATGGCCATTTTTCATGACTTCTTCCATAAATTTGTGGAATTCAACGTAGACTACTTGGTTATCAAATCAAAGAAGGAGGAGTCCCATCTGAACGACTTAAGGAAGGTGTTTGCTCGGTGCTGGAGGTATAAGTTAAGGATGAACCCATTAAAGTGTGTCTTCGGAGTAACAAGTGGTAAGTTCTTAGGCTTCGTGGTTAATCGACAAGGGGTACAGATGGACCAGGATAAACAGCGTGCCATCTTGGAGATGCCATGTCCAAGAACGGTGAAGGAACTGAAAAGTTTTCTCGGTAAAGTCTCCTACCTTAGGAGATTTGTGCCTGGATTGGCCAAAATAACACACCCACTGATGCAGCTGCTACGAAGGAACACGAAATTCAGATGGGAAGAGGTTCACCAGAAGTCCCTTATTGGGTTGAAGAAGCTGCTCGTATCACCACAAATCATGGTTCCTCCCCAGGCGGGAGCTCCGTTGCAGCTATACCTTACATCCACCACGAGGTCCGTTGGAGCTCTGCTGGCACAAGAAGTAGACGGGCAAGAACGGCCGGTTTACTACCTCAGCAGAATTATACATGGGCCAGAAACTAGATATACTAGCTTAGAAAGGCATTGTTTAGCCTTGGTCTTTGTAGCATAAAAACTCAGGCATTATATGCTGTCTTTTACCATTCATATTCTAACTAGATGCGACCCAATTAGGCATTTACTCGCAAAGACTATATTTATTGGCAGGGCAGCTAGATGGTTCCTTATTCTCTCTGAATATGACTTAAAATGTGTGGTCCCTCGCACAATCAAAAGCCACGCATATGCCGACCTATTGGCCATCTTCCCTTCAGGAACCTTCGAGCCACCTAGGGAAGACATTCTAGGAGATGATTTGTAGGCCAATTACCTGGATGCAACCGAGGAGGAATGGATGATGCAGTTCGATGGATCTTCGGCAGAAAAGAAGGGAGGAGCTGGGGTTGTTCTTTCAAAAGGGATGGAAGAGATTTGCCTTTCCTACAAACTAGATTTCCCTTGCTCTAATAACGAGGAAGAATACAAGGCGTTGGTACTAGGGCTTCTAGAGGCTCTTCGGAGGGGAATTCGTTCACTCTGCATTAAGGGTGACTCGAACTTAGTAATTCAGCAGGTAAATGGAGAATATGCGTTGAAACACATGAGCCTGGCGCCCTATAGAACAATCATTCAAAGGCTCCTCAACCAGTTCCATCGGACCAAGATCAGGAGACATCCCAGAACGATGAACCGCCATCCAGACGCCTATGCCACTATTGCCCAGAAGATGATAATGAAAACCAATGAGAATACAGTTGTGATCCAACGAAGAACAGCTCCTTCGGTAGTACAGTCAATACCGATGGAGGAAGAGGTGGGCTGGAGAAGAGATATTAAGAAGCAACTGAAGTCTGGTGAGGGGGCGATGCGGCTAGGAGAGTTGGCCCAATATTTTACATGCCAGGGAAATCTCTATTTCAGAAATACATGAGGATGGTTGTCAAGATGCGTCAGCCCAGAGGAGGCCGAGCAAATATTGAGGAAAATGCATGAGGAGCACTACGAAACGACTGAGATACCTCTATATAGGAGAATTCAAAGGGAGGGGTATTTTTGGCCTAGAATGAAGCAAGATGCGGCAGAGCTACAACGGAAATGCAACAAGTGTCAGCTATTCTTCGAAGAAGCTGAGTGCCATTTTATTGAAGCTCAAACGGACTGGAGGCAGCCCTACATCGACTTCATTCAGGAGGGGGTTGTCCCAATGGAGAAAATAAATGCAATGGGTCTGAGGCGAAGGGCTCCAAGGTTTTACGTCCAGGAGGGGCATCTTTATCGAAAGGGGTACTTTAACAGGCCCTTGCGATGTGTCATGAGGGAAGAAGCAGTGGAGGTCCTCAAACAAGCGCACGATCCAACACACATAGGAGGGGCCAAGCTGTATGACCAGTTGATGACATTGGGGTATTATTGGCCAATGATGGAGAAAGACTCTGAAGAGTTTGTTCAAAAATGCAAGGCTTGTAACTTAATGGGAATATGATCCATGCCCCATCGGTATACTTGCACTCTCTATCAACCCCTATCCATTTCATACTTGGGCGTTAGACCTAGTGGGGGCAATACACCCCTCTTCAAGAGGCAAGATATGGATACTAGTAGCAACAGAATGTTTCACAAAATGGGTCGAGGCAATACCACTCAGACGGGCAACGGCTGGGGTGGTGAGCAACTTCATCAGAGAATACATCATTTTCCGTTTTGGGATCCCAAAAGTTATTCTCTCGGATAATGGGACCCCCTTCGTCAATTCTGAAGTAACAATGATCACGGACAAGTACTCCATTGTTCACCACACTTCAACGGTGGTATACCCAAAGGGAAATGGTCAGGCCGAAGCAACTAACAAAACCTTGGTTAATATTTTGGCCAAAATGATGGAAGACTTTCCAGGGGCGTGGGATGATAAGATACCAGCTGTCTTGTGGGCTTATCAAACAACCAAGCGAAAACCCACGGGATACACGTCCTTCTCTCTTGTTTATGGGGCTGAGGCAATCCTTCCAGTAGAATTGGAAGTTCCCTCTGCTCGTTATGCCTTAAGAAGTAGCATGCTCCCTCATAGTAGACATGTACAGCTGGAGGCGTTGGATGAACACAGAGATAACTCAAGGCAACACTTTCAAATATATACGAAACAACTCTCCAGGGCATATGGCAACTTGGTGAGACCAAGGAAGTTCGTGGAGGGAGACCTCGTATTGAAAGCGGCAGTGAAACACATCAGGGGACTTCCTCTACCAAAGTTCGCAGCCAACTGGGAGGAACCGTTCGTTGTGAAGGAACTCATGACTCAGGTTATTGTTTAATTTCGAAGTTAGAGGAAGACAAGCCATTTAAGATTAAGAATAAGTGGCTGAAGGTTTATCATGTGTAAATAACCAATTTTGAACTGATGTTATGACTAGCTATTGTTATAAATATACAAGTTTTGGGTGATATTTTTAGCATAATGGAAGAATTGCAGAAATACAAAACTCTATAGCATACAACAATAGTCACAACACACGAAGGGATTAAAAAGTATATATTTTTCATTCATAAACAATAGAGCATTACAAAATTTGTGTTGGGAATTATTACCCAAGAATTACATAGATAAAAGCAGTAAAGGATCTGTATACAAGAAGTAACTAGTCTAAAAGAAACGATAAATCTGAGGAAGAGAAAAAATCTCCAGGAAGGCCCGAAGAAGCTGCCGTGAAAGACCTTTGGGCGCTAATGGAAACCTCCAGCCTTGTTTGCACTTGTTTACGTTCGATCAGGAGTCTCTCGCGCTTCAATTAGACCAGGCACAAAGCTTCCTCGGCATCCTTTACCTCTTGATCCACTACTTCCAAAAGGGGCGCTAATGCGACCAACCTAGCTTCCTCAGCATGCTGGTCCTCCTGGTGCTTTCGCAACACTTCCCTCTGGTCGATCAGTTGTTGGTTCTTCAAAATCTTCAGATACGTTATAAGCCAGTCAAAACAGAAACCATCACATCCCAACTCCTTCAGAAAACCCAGAAATTGGTTGAGAAGGGATCTGGTAACACTTGCAGTAGGGGTACTGGCAATTTCAACAACAACGATCGCCATGCCTTGAAGTCTGTGACTCATCACATGAATATTGGAGCGCAGGCAATCTGGTGTGAAGGTCTCAGGTTGGCGATTCACCAGTTGTTCGATCACCAAGCGATGGTTGACAGGCATTTGAGGAGACTGCCGAAGCACCATTAGGCAGAACGCGTGAGGAGCTAGGTCAGGAAGAGGCAGTTCGCACCCAGACTCGCTCTCGGCTACAGCACCAGTCGTAGAACCTTGATCATCATGAATAGAATTTTCCGAAACATCAGGTTCTCGGAAGGGCGAGCCTACAGGCGAGAGAACTAGGGGCGAATTTTCCCGAGCAACCTGAAAAGAAATAGCGCAAATGATGAAATTATGGAAAATCTTAACAAGCATTTTCGTTGTTAAGTCACTGTTATAAGGTGAAGTTTATGGGAAAAACTTGACAAGCGTTTTCATTGTTAAGTCACCGTTATAAGGTGGAGTTTATGGAAAAAAACTTAACAAGTGTTTTCGTTGTTAAGTCACCGTTATAAGGTGGAGTTTATGAAAAAAACTTAACAAGTGTTTTCGTTGTTAAGTCACCGTTATAAGGGGGAGTTTATGGAAAAAACTTAACAAGTGTTTTCGTTGTTAAGTCACCGTTATAAGGTGGAGTTTATGGGAAAAAAACTTAACAAGTGTTTTCGTTGTTAAGTCACCGTTATAAGGTGGAGTTTATGGAAAATATTAACAAGCGTTTTCGTTGTTAAGTCACCGTTATAAGGTGGAGTTTATGGAAAAAAACTTAACAAGTGTTTTCGTTGTTAAGTCACCGTTATAAGGTGGAGTTTATGGAAAATCTTAGCAAGCGTTTTCGTTGTTAAGTCACTGTTATAAGGTGGAGTTTACAAAAAAACTTAACAAGTGTTTTCATTATTAAGTCATCATTATAAGGTGAAGTTTAAGAAAATTTTATGAAAAATTACAGGATAGAGACTATGGAAAATCTTAACAAAAGTTAACAAAATACCTCAGTCACTACAGGGGTAGGAATGGGAGTCAGTGTGGCAGCCGTAGGAACATGAGCCGTTGGGGGCGAGATCATTGCCTCAAAAACCACAACGGGGTCCCGGGTCGCAGAAGCCTCAACGATTGGCAAAACTCCGTCACCTACATAAGGCACTAGGGACAGCATAGCGGGTTCGTCGAGAGAGGATGGCGGGCTCCCAAACAAAGATCCAACACGAAGGGGTGCAGAAGCACCACTATGCCGGATAGAAGCACCTACCTGGGCCTTGGCTACAGTAGAACCACCAAGATAACTAGGTGGTACAAGATCAGGAGAAAACTGTGACATGAGGGCAAGTGTTAGAAAAGAGGAATAAGCACATAAAATATGAAGAAGTATCTCCACGTACTACTTACCTCGGTTATGGTACTAAAGAGGGGAACGACAATCAGAGGTCTCATCAACATCGTTGGAAGAAGAACGCCTACTAACAACGAGGATATTTCAACCTGAGGCACCTAAAACATCTCAGGGTTCAGCAATTTAAATAAAGAAAAGAGTGGGACCGAATGGATGCTAGTGAGGGTTATTTTTGTAGAAGAAATCATACCCCGGGCTCACTATCATCAACAAGAACAATGGGCAGAGGAACCTCTGGTGACGTATGTAATTTAGAGGGGACTGAGACTGTTGTCTCGGGTTGCGTTACCTCTAGTGGCGAAGGGGCACCCGCAGGCTCAGCAGCATCACCTCCCTCAGCAACCTCTCTCGCATGTCGTGAGGTTGAACGACGAGAATAGGTAAGCCCCGTCATGGGGGAGTGGGGAGGAGTCACATCAGCACGAGAAACATCAAAACGTCCCCCCACGAAAGGGCTCACGGGAGGACTAGGAGGGTCTGGTCTTTCCATTTCAATCCCCTGCACCACAGTTGTCAAGAAAAAATTAAGCAAATACAGTCTTCCTTAAGCAAAGAGGGGAATAACTAAATCAGTCATACATACCTCTGATTCAGAAGGAGAACGAGAAGACACAACCACGGGCGAAGATGGAGGAGTAGCATCAACAAAAGGGGCAGGAGTGGAATGCACCTCAGGAGTCCGTTTCTTCTGTGACTTGGTGCCCAGAGTCTACTTCCTTGATCCCGCGGCGCCAGTACTGACCCCTTGAGGAACCTTGGAGATCTTCCTCCTCCTAGCTGTTGGCTTTGAAGGATCAACCACCACCATGGGGAAAGAAACAGAGGAAGGGACAACGACTGCATGCCATTGATACTCGGCATTTATTCGGTCTAGTTCTGCTTGGGCCTCCCTCCTTACACGCTCAGCCATCTCAGCAGGCATGGGAGGTGGAACGGAGGCTATGAGAAGATCCGCCATTGGAGTTTGGGGCTTCTGGGACTTCGATTTTGATGACCCACTCTTGGCCATTTTTTCCTTCTTGGCAGGTGGTGGAGAACCCCCCTCGTGGGTAGTAGCTGCAGTAGAGGGAGAAGCCTTCTTTGGAATAGCAGGAGTCCTCGGTCTTAGCGTTGCAACTGGGACCATGGGGCAAAGTGGGGGAAGCTAGGTAGGAGGTGCTTTGTGGGTTGAATTTAGGGGGAATTCTATCCCAAGTACAGAGTTGCCTTTTAGCCCCAACTCTAGGGCAGAAAATGAAGAAACGGGAGGATACACCGGCTCTCCCTCAACGAATTCAGCAATTTTAGCTAGTTGTTTTGGCCAATACTTGGTGGCAAACAAAGGGGTCACATCCCCATGTCTAGTAATACTGGGAATGGTGACACGCCCAGCCATTGTTGAACATATCCCCCATGCAGCAGTCGAAGAAAACAACGAGCATACCTCGCCAAAGGAGACCTTGGGGTTTGACGATTGAAACACTGGACGTGGCACCCCTTGGTCAAACCCAAAATGATGGCTGCATCGGTTGGGATTATAATGCTCGCTCATGTATCCCCACTCGGTGTAGGAGGGCAGATATCCAGGAGAAAGCAGAAGAACCACGGCAAGCGAGGGATCCTCAATGTCGGGAGAAGGGTCCTGTATCAATCTGGCATCATGATGAAAAAATTCACAAGTGTGAAAAAAAGGCCTCTTCCTGATAGGGCCTCATAACGAAATTCTCGAAACGGTCAATCACAGAAATCAACTCCTTTCGGCTTTGTCTCTTTTGATAAATGAAAGACCGAGGAGGCAAAATTGTTTCACCCGAAGGAGGAATGTTGGGCTTGGCCTCTACGGCAGGAAAGCGAAAGTAGAGAAAGCTGGTCAGAAGAACGCTGTTGGAAAAATTGGCCAAGTTATAACGGCCAATAGAGCATTCCATGTCAAATAAATCCCTATCCAACCAGGTGTACAGGGATCCCAAGGCAATTGCAGCCAGGGGAAGCTTTATGCCTCGAGCTAAGCGAAGGGACAGGTTGATAAGGTCCCTTCGGGGCTGGTCGTTGGGCTTGCTCGTCAAAAGGAAATGGGAAAGAATGACAAGAATGTAGGCGGGAAGCTCCAACAGCGTACCTTGACCAGGGGCAGTTGATGAGGAACTGCCTTCACCGGCACTCTTGAAGATATAATTGATCAAGGGAGAAAAAGTAGCTTTGTTGGAAGAACCGATGCAGCTTCGGCATATGCGATCCAACTCCAAACGATCTGCAGTCTCTTGATCATCAAGAGCCTCATCAGTGTAAGGCTCATGGCCTGTTGCATCGAGGCCCAGGAGCTCGCACACGTCCTCCAGAGTTAACTCACCCCATGCAACGATGAACGTATGAGTATCCACGTTCCATCGAGAGACCAGGACAGGAAGGGCAGCGTTGTTCTTTGATAGAGTAAACTCACCAAACCATCTAGCCCGTTGTAGCCCGATCTTAGTAAGGACGTCAGCATAGGAACTCTGCATGTGAGAGTTCCAGGCAGCAAAAGTGCGCGGGGGATCCCCCAGGTGCTTCGAAATCAATATGGGACCATGGAAAGTCCCCTCGCTCCAAGCAAAATCTGAGAGTTCCTTCTGGGGGCAGAAATCCCCACTTAGACAATTCTTCGTCCTCATCACCCAACAGTAGGGCGTCAAACTTGGAAGAAAAACAAACAGCCATACAGGCAACAACAAAGTCATCACCCTCCCCAAAAATGGGGGAGCGACGGTAAAACCTCAGTTGTTCCTGGCGAGCAGCACCCAGGGCGGAGACAGCAGTGGTGGTGGCAGACGAAACACTGGTGGTAGACACGGTGGGGTTTCTTGAAGACGCCATGGCAAATAATGAAACCGTAACAGAGAAACCATCGAGAAAAAAGGGATTGAGAGCAAGAATGGAGAAACACGATCACAAGCGGTGGTACAGAAGGTGAAGAATAAAAGCTCTTGTAACAATGGAGTCTCTCTCTATTTCTAAAAAAAGAAACGCCAGTCGGAAGAAGATAATAAAGGAGTAAGAAAAAAACAAAGGAGAAGGTTCAAAGTATTTTGAATATGGCTGTTTGAAAATCTCGAGTTTTGGCGTTTAGATTTCCCAACCCTCGCACGTGCATGGCCGCCTATAATCATTTCACACGAACACGTGGCACCTTGGGAAGTGCTTTGACAGTTGAGAGGACTGTGCCACCTCATTAATGAAGTGACGTCTGGGGAACACTAATCGTTGCCTTCCTATACAAGCTTGAGTTTTGGTGCCAACAAAATATCTTGTCAGACGTATCCCTTAAAGACCCAACGAAGAAGATGTCCCAACGATTCTGTATAAAGGAAAAAGGCTTGAATATTTTCACACAAAGAAAAGAAGAAGAAGAAGAAGTCCATCGGTTTGAGACATTTCGTGTAGACATTTCTTGTTCCAACAAATCCCTCCACGAGGGGGCAAATGTAGAGGGGGCTTGAAGGTAATCTTGACATTAAGGACAAATCCCCAGTTAGCAACAGTGTTTGAGATTATGCAACCGAGGTAGCTCAAGCGTGGCAACTCAGCAAGGCAGCTCGGCGTAGCAGCTCATATTTTAGCTTGTTGTATTAGTCATATTGTAATTTCATTATTGATGACTGTAAGCTTTAACGGTTGTAATGACATAACGATAATAACAAAAGAGTTTGTATGAGGTCAAACGCTACTTGCGAGAGACCAGGCTTGGCAGGGCCTGGGAGAGCTTTCATGCTCTATCGAATGACCTCACCGTGGGAACTTTAGAGGGACCTAGTTTGGAGGTTTGAGAAGTAAGGCACCGTTAGGGCTTGTCCTGACCATACTAGATACACCTGGTAAAACACCGAAGGACCCTGACCGTGGAACCTCAAGTGGAGCAGCTTGGAGTTCCATCGGGCGTTGAGTTATAAACCAAATAGCCCTCTACTTAATGTCACATCTACTGTAGGTGATGTCACTAGACAGTTAAACAATGTCAGGCCTGCACTTGAGTAAACCACCGTGGTATTTGGGGCTGTCAGGTAGTTGGTGAGACACCTCTGCGACAACAGCCCCCTGACACACAGTGGTTAGGCAAAAGGCATGTCTTGGCATTTAATGTTTATGACGTGGAGACAACTAGTGCATCAGGCATTTAATGTTGTGACATAAAGTATGAGGGATGTCTTTTCATAGTTTTAATGACTGAGTTGCCTCGAGGGTGGTGTGGAGGGCTATTTAAGGACCCCAACCACCTTTGAGGAAAGGAGATAGACTTTTGGAGAGTTCAGAAGTTATTGCAAAACCAGAGAGTTTACTCACCACCGTTGTCATTTATTACAAAGCTTTTAATACTTGACAGAGATTCTTGAGGGTGTTTTGTGTTTTTCTACCTGCCTAACAAGGTGTATCTAGGATGCTTACTTCTCTCTACCTCTATCTAAGCCACTTATAAAGTTCATTATTATTCCCTGAGTTATACACAAGAGACTTTGTGAGCCTAAGATGAGTCTATCTTCATTGGGTTCATGTTTATATGTTCTGTCATTTATCCAAAGCTTTGGCCAACTAACTTGTCATTACCATACTCAATAGGGGTTACGCCTCCATATATAACTAAAGTAACCTCTTACAGCTATAGACTAAGAAGGATAATTGCACACATACCTCTTCTTCTTCTAGAACATCCTCCAAAACCTCATAGTCTCGCGGAGGCAAAGCTAGCTTAGAAGGAGAAACCATTCTTCTCAACCTACCACTACGAACAAGGGTAGGCTCTTCCTCCTCCTATTCTTATTCTTACTATTATTATTCCTCCTTACCTTCTTATTATTTCTATTCTTCTTCCTCGCCCCTCCCTCCCCCTCCTCCTCCTCCTCCTCCTCCTCATTAGAATCACATTCACCAATAGATGCATATCTTTTAGATTGCTCTTCGTCACTTACCTCGCATGATACAAGTTTGACCGGACTAATCAACTTCCTCTTCTTATTACCTTCAACAGATGGGGGAATATAGGAAAATCCATGAGAGGCCATCTGGGCTCACATAAAAGTCCTATCCTCCCCGGTAATATTCTCCCAAGTCTGCCTAAGTTGGTAAAACATCAAGCTAACTTGTTGGTTAATTTGGGATCAGGAGTTTGGATAGGAGGGACTTGATGGGTAATTTTAGGCTTCTTTATTGGGGCTTTCCTAATGGATCTCATAGCCACTCCAGTTGAAGAAACAAGAGAAGTGTCACCCCCGTCGCTAGGTCTGGAAGAACTAGGGGCAATGGTAACAACCTCGACCGCAATAGAAGGTTCAGAAGATTTCTTCCTCTTCACTATTGCTTGATCTACGGGGGGAAATTGGAGGCAACTCAGAGGGAACATAACTATTTTTAGTTTGAAGAGGGAACATTGAGTTGAAGGTAGTATAATTTCTCAAAACCAACTCCGCGGGAGGATACCTTTCAACCTCAGGATAACGAGGCTCCTTAAGAAGATAACTCTGGAAATGAACAAGCTAGTTCTACCAAAATACTGCAAGGTACATCACTGACCTACCTCCTTGAGCACCCTTACTTGGGATGATAGGGTTGGCGGGGTAATTCGTGCAAAGGTTAATAATAGTTGAAGTAAGGAAATTATTGCATGAAAAGGAGAAATTGGTGGGTTTTTCTCGACTGAAATGGCTTAACATAGGGTTTCCTTGATCATAGACAAACTGCATGGATACATGGTATGGGTTGTAGACAGAGTAAAAATAAGACCATTTCATGTAAGAATTCAAATAATAAGGGATTAACAACAGGGGGACATTATTGGAGGGGAAATTTTTAGCCAGTGCCTTATCAATGGGGTCGATGGAACACTCCTCCTCTATAAAGAAATGATTTGAAAAAAATTGGTCCACCCCAAAGTAGGGGCGAGGTGCGAACCTTTTGACTCTGCCAATCAAAGGTATAAGAGGTTTCTTGGAACTATTATGGTTCCAACATCAAATTCCGGGGTCTCTGATAGGCTGAGAACCGCGATAGATAACCGAGGCATAATTTGGAAAATGGGAATATAGGAAGGCTATCAATAGTACGTGGTTTTCATAGTTAGAGACATCAAATCTGGCGATGCTCCTGGCCAAGTTTGCTGCTACTTGATCCAACCAAGTGTACAGTGAACCAAGGGTAATAGCAATGAGGGGGATTTTCACGCCATTGGCCATGTGAACAACCATATTAATAAAGTCCTTTCTTGGGAAATCGTGGGGCTTGCTTGGGAGGAAGATATTTGATAGCATCACCCAGATATAGCCAGCAAGATCAATTTGAGAATCAAAACCTTTCCCAGCCAAGGGTTGCTCGAATACCTGCTTCCCGCGAGGGGTTTCTTTCGCTGCCTCGCGCGCCTTGATCACTGCCTTATCCTCAATTAAATAAAAGTACCTAATTACCTATGAATAGGTACACTTGTTGTATGTCACCATGCAGTCTTTCATAACTGCCTCTAACTCCTCCCTTAAAGCCTTCTCCTTGCTGGAAACAACTTCCTCGAAGTACTTGTTAAAACCTACTGCTTCTAACCCCAGCAACTCACAGACATCTTAAAGGGTGATGGTAAACTCATCCCAAGAGGTCATAAAGTTGTGTGTCCTATTAATCCAGCGGGACACAGGTAATTGGATGGAAGTATTATTCTTTGCGAGGGTGAAGTCATCCAGCCAATTGGGCACGATAGACCAATAAGCTCAAGTTATAAAGAATATTTGGAATGTAAAAGGTCAGTCCAAGGACCTAAACCTTCATAAGCGTCAGAGGAGGCCTTAAACTCCACCTTTTAGAATATTAAATCACCATGCTCAACATGAAATTTGGTGATAGTGGAAGTAGGGATGTAGGCGAAGTCCTCAATATCATCGCCTTCTTCCATCAGCAACCTCACATTTTCCACCGACTCTAGTTCGTCGGGGAATTTTTTAGCAGTTGGCCAAAAGCGATCGAGTTCCCCAAAGTATGGGGTACGCCGATAGCGAACCCACTGGTTTTGGCACCCCTGATTCTTGGGGGAAACACCCCTAGTAGATTAGGTCATCTTTACAATGGGTGCCATGAGGGGAGTTTAGAAGGAGAAAGAAAGAGGGTAAGTTAAAAGAAAGGAAGCTGAAGGGAAAGTAAAAAACTTCTCTCGCAAAAGCTCACTTTGAAAATGAAAACCCAAAGCTGGAAATGTGAGATGAAGGCATACCCCTTTTATAGGGGCAACACAAGCCCCAACAGGCGATAAAAGGCAACGCTTTGAGAAGCGCAATAATGATTCAATCAACTTGCGTGACCAACACGCGTGTATAGCAGCGGAGTTCACGAGTTGTAATGATGGCATCTAAAGAGGTGACATGTGAATGATATCACGTGTGGAACACGCGCTTACCCTGATGCCACCATGCGTTACACACGGAAGCACAAACGACAACCTCAGTAAATGAGACATGCTTAGAGTCTTTTCAATATTGGGGGAGATGAAGCGTTTTGGGGGAAATTTAAATAAACCCCTTCACTTCTGTAATACCCCGTATTTTTGGCGATATTTATTTTTGGGATTTATTTAATTAAATGAGAATTAATTGGGAATTAATCCGGATAAAATACTAGCGAGATGTGAGTTGGTATTTGACTATATTGAGTATATATGATGATATATGAATATTGAATTATGAAAGTTGTCGTGAGATTGATATACGGCAATTTGGACATTTTATTGGGACGCGTGTGACAGTCGCGTCAGGTTACAATCATTTTAATTATAAAAGTGAAATTTAAATTCTATTAACCGTATGGTCGTTTTGAGTGCGCCAATGCATCCGGAAGGGTCGAGATAGTCAGAAACCACTAGCCGGGGGTTTAGTTTGGGTCCCGGGGTATTTTTAGGCCATACCGGCAACATAAAGGGTATTTTGGTAATTTTTTATTTTTGGGAATTTAATAGTGACGAAAATTAGTAAATTATATCTGATGTGGATTTGACCCACTAAGCCAATAACCAACCCATGTTAACCCAATAGGCTACGTAGGTTATTAGAATTAGGTTTCTAATTCCCTTTCCAAAAACAAACCCTAGCCACCATAGCCATTGGAGAAGAAAGCTTGGAGAGAGAGAGATAGAAGGGAATTCTGCAGAAAGAGAGAGGGAACTCCTTCAAATCGTCATCAAAATCTGAGATTGAATCAAGGCAAGTGGTTTAATTTACATTTTATGCAGTAAATGTTTCTTCCATGTTAGAAATCTTGATAATCATTCTTGTTTGGGAGACAAAGGAAAACCCATGAAATTTGAGTTGTTAGTTTAATTTTGGATGTAGGTTTGCATGTAGAAACGTTATTGGAAGATTGAATTAATATAATTACAAATTTATGTGATATAAAAACGGATTAAATTCTGGGAATTGATGATGATAAATTCTAGGGTTTATGTTCTTTAAAAATTGGGGAAAAGAGTAGAGACTTGTGATTTGATGATGTGTAGGAAGAATTAATCCTTTAAAATACGTTAGTATGTGACTTTAACATGTTTAGGGACGATTAGAGACCTTAAACAATTGTTAGATTGAGGTTTGGATGAGATTTGAGGTGTAGAGAAATTGGAAAAACGAGATAGGATTTCTGGGCTTGAATCTGGTCACTCGTTAGAAGACCTACCCAGGTCGTTCGAACGAGCTCGTTCAAACGAGCTTCTAACGAGTTGACAGTTTGGGGTTCTAACGAGAGGGATGTTCGTTCAATAATCTCGTTCGAATGAGATCTCGTTAGATAGCCCAGTTCGTTCGAACGAAATCTCGTTCGAACAGCCTCGTTCGAACGAGACTTCTAACGAGCTGGCAGTTTAGGCCTTTTTGGCCTGTTTTGATTTTGGGAGTCCCGTAAACTTGTTCGAGGATAGAGATAACCTTCCTTTGATGATGTATTGGTATACTTGGGACAATTGGGACATAATGAGGAGTAAATTATATAATTGTGGACCGAATGAAATAGACACTTTGAGTTGAGACGTGAGTGCCTACTACGACGTGAGAATAAATTATGGCGTGTATGATTATGAACCGGGAGTATATAAATTGTATAAATTATAAGATGGTAAGAGAATGCGATAAGTACTACAATTAAATTATGGTGATTACTAAGATGCGTGTTTACTTAGTATTGATATATGATTTGTGTGTATGACATACCTACCATACTTGCTATCACGGGAGGTTTGCGTTCGCTTAGGGCCCTCTAATCCTTGTGTTGCCCGGATTTAGACTGGTTACCTCGATGAACATAGGTCAGAGAAGGACTTATTGGGATGCTAATAAGTCTGCTGATCGTGGGAGCGCAGGTATGTGCGTGACCCATGTGATATGACTGTGTTCGCCTCCACTATTTGTGATTTGTGTTATCTGAACGATTCCTGAGAGATTCGGAATGCGTGATCCTTATGTACGTGATGTACTGGGATGGATAGCAGAGTATGTGTGCACCGCAGCTTAGTCTCGGGGTGCTTATATTGTATATTTATGTTGTGGAAAATATACACTTAATAAACTGGGAACTTTCATATGGTATTATGTGTATAACTATGGAATAACAAAAGGGATGATCTATAATGAGTTGTATTACTTTTATGTGAGAACCTGAATTTACGTTAAGCCCCCTATTTAATTGCGAGCGTTATAATGTTAATGGGAACCGAGTAATAAGGGTAGAACCTATGACAGTCTAGCTAGATATGATGTCACTTAGCTAGTGGTTTGTGTCATTTTATATGGGTACTTACGTTAGGAGTGCACAGTTAGACGAGAGGTGAGAATTTCATGTGAGTGCACGTCCTAACATGTACTTTGCATTTAATGTTTTATATGTTTTTAAAGCACTTGCAGGTTTTTAAAATATCTCCACATTCGGGCTCTGACCCGTTTTCTTTCAAATCTATTTTTGTAAAACTATTTTAGGTGCCCAGCCACAAGGTCACCATGCATAGGATACTCATTCAGGTGACGAGCTGTAGCTGTTTGTGGAAGCTACAGGGAATTGCTTTTAGACGCTTCTACCATTTGGATTCCATATTCAGTATTCTTCAGTTGTAGGGCATGTTGCCCAAATTCTATTAGAGATATTTCCATTTCAGTTTTTCAGACTTTGGCATGTATTAATTCAGTATTCAGTATTTCGTTACTTATTTCAGTTGTGGGATTTGTTGTGAGGAGTTTTTCCTCCGGATTTATTTATATCATGTGTTGGTTATTCTATTATTTCGTTATGGTGAATGGTGATATTATTCTTGCTTTAAATCTTTTACTGCATGTTAATCAGACTTTAATTAAAATTTGACAACTTACTTTTTAAATACTAGGTGGTTAGTAATAATAAAATGTTTTCGACAGTGATGCTATTAACTGAGCCAACTTGGCATTTTGATTTAATTTAATAAAGGAGTAGCTACCCGGTATTTAATTAGTCGGGGTGTCACAGGTGGTATCAGAGCATCAGGTTCTAGTGTCCTTTAGGATCTGTACGGCTATTATGTTTCCGCTAAGTTTTCTTTGATATAGAGCCCTATATTTTAGGACTGTTGTATTCTTGCGTGTATGCTTCGTTCTTCAGCTATTTTAAGTTTATAACTGCGAACTTATAAACTTCATTTTTATTTCAGATGCCTCCACGACGTGCACGACGAGTTCCCAGGGATGCAACGCCCGAACCCCAGCCTGCTCCAGTTCAGGGCATGATGAACGCCGCTGAGGTTGCAGCCATTGTAGCCCAAGCGGTAAATGCCGCAATTGCCGTAGTTCAGCAGGCATCACCCCAAGCGCCGGTTGCCGCGCCAGTACAAGCAAATGCATTCCCGTCTGCTTGAGAACGTGTACGTGACTCTTTTTAGAAAGCGCATCCGCCAGAGTTTGCAGGTAGCTCAGATATGGTAGTCTCGAGCCAGTGGAGGAAGGATATGCAGAGGCACTTGAGGATGTAAGAGTGCACGGACATTCAGAAGCAGGTGCTAGCTACTTTCAAGCTAGTTGGATCTGCGCTGCAGTGGTGGGAGTCTATTACCACCGTGGAGGAGAGGGATACTCTCACTATTCAGGACTTTTGGGTGCGGTTCGACCGCAAGTACTTTCCGTCAGCTGTTCACACGGAAATGAGGAGGAAACTGATGAATCTGAAGCAAGAGGGTAAGACCGTGGCCGAGTATGAGGCCGAGTTCACGAATCTATTGAATATCATTCTGGATGAGATACCGACAGAAAAGAAGAAGATTGAGAAATTCACCGACGGGTTGACATGGAGGATCCGTCAGCATCTGTTAGGGAACCTTTCGTTGGCCACTTATTCTGATGTGGTTAACGCTGCTTTGTTACACTTCCAGGATCACCGCTTTCATATGGCTGAGGGCAAGATATTGGGAGAGTCTAGCCATCAGGGCAGGACTGGAGGACATTGTGCCGGTGGGGCACAACCTGTTCAGGGGCAGAGACAGGGTGAGAAGGGTTCCCAGCAGGGGGATCAGAAGAGGTTCAAATCAGGGAATTACAGGCACGGACAGGGAGGTTTCCGTCAAGGCCATCAAGGTCCAAACGGCCATCAGGGCCAACAGGGGCATAATGGGCAGCAATTTCAGCACGGCCAGCAGGGCCAAGGGAGGAACGGTAATGGCCACCAGGGCCGGGGACAGCAAGGGCAGAGAGGAGGGAACTTCCCAAGGAAGTGTTATGTTTGTGGCAAGACTGGCCATAAACGCCAGGACTGTCCTGATAGGGGCAGGGCCCCACAGCAGCAGCAACAGGGTGCTCGCCAGGAGCCGCAGAGGCCTATGTTTCCCGCCGCTCTTCCCGCACCGCCACAGATGGCAGCATTGCCACCCATTCCAGCAGTCCCAGCTCAGCAGGGGCAGCTACAGTATGGGCGTGTCTATAACGTCCACCAGGCAGTAGTTCCACAGGCACCGCCCGCGATTGAGGGTACGTTTCCTATCCATGGCACTATGGGTCGGGTATTGTTTGATACGGGGGCTACACATTGTTTTATAGCTACACATTTCGCGAAAGCCTTAGGATTGTTAGCTACGGCAGAGAGCACAGTGACGTGTGTAGACTCACCATTGGGGAGTGGGTCACTTATTTTCTTTATATGCCGGGGAGTGGGGGTAGAGATTGGTAGTTTGGTATTACCTGCAGACATGTTGGTATTAGATATGCATGTTCACGATGTGACTATCGGTATGGATTGGCTCGCTAATTATAGAGCCATGATTGACTGCTTCGGTGGGAGCATTGTTTTTGCCATTTCGGGGCAAGAGATGTTTGTAGTGGCGATGCCTCCCCTAGAGGGAGGTTCGACCGCTCATTTGTATTACCTAGAGGAGGATACCTCTAAGGAGGTTGTGATTCCTTTAGATTCGATCCCAGTTGTCAGGGAGTATTCGGATGTGTTTCAGGAGATACCAGGCCTACCCCCCAGCCGAGAGATAGACTTTGTTATAGACCTATTGCCAGATACGAGACCTATAGCACGCGCACCGTACCGTATGGCTCCGGCAGAGATGCGAGAGCTACGAGATCAGATAGAGAAGCTGTTAGGTCAGGGCTTTATTCGCAGGAGTACCTCACCTTGGGGAGCTCTAGTTTTGTTTGTGAAGAAGAGAGATGGTTCACTGAGATTGTGTGTGGACTACTGAGAGTTGAATAAGGTCACGATACAGAATAAGTATCCGTTGCCTCGAATCGATGACTTATTCGACCAGTTGAGAGGAGCTTCTTTCTTCTCGAAGATTGATTTGAGATCGGGATACCATCAGTTGCGTATCAGGGAGGAGGATGTCTCGAAGAATGCGTTCTTGTCGAGATATGGTTCTTACGAGTTTCGGGTTATGCCTTTTGGTTTGACCAACGCTCCAGCAGTGTTTATGGACTTGATGAACAGAGTGTTCAGGGATTTCCTAGATCAGTTTGTCATTGTCTTCATCGATGATATTCTGGTTTACTCCCAGACAGAGGAGGAGCACGCCGAACATTTGTGGCAAGTTTTGCAGACACTACGTCAGAACGAGTTGTATGCAAAGTATGAGAAATGCCAGTTTTGGCTGAAGGAGGTCCAGTTTTTGGGACATATTATTTCCGACCGGGGAATATCTGTTGATCCGAGGAAGGTATCCGCGGTGAGGGAGTGGGGACAGCCCACAACACCGACTGAGATTCGTAGTTTCTTGGGCCTAGCAGGATACTATAGGAGGTTTATTCGGGGATTTTCGAAGATAGCGGGTCCTTTGACACATCTGGCTCGTAAGGGTGTGCCATTCATCTGGAGTGATGCATGTCAGTTGGCATTCGATGAATTGAAGGATAAGTTGACCTCAGCACCTGTGTTAGCATTGCCGAGACCGGGAGTTGAGTATTTGGTTTACACCGATGCGTCTTTGCAAGGACTTGGAGGTGTATTACAACAGGAGAGACAGGCCATAGCTTATGCTTCCCGTCCTCATGAGAAGAATTACCCCACGCGTGATTTGGAATTGGCGGTGGTGGTATTTTCCCTACGGATTTGCAGGCACTATCTTTTAGGGGAGAAGTTCCAATTGTTCGCGGACCACAAGTCCCTACAGTACCTGTTCACGTAGAAGGAGTTGAACATGCGACAAAGGAGGTGGCTTGAGTTTGTGAAGGACTACCAGTTCGATATCCAGTATCACCCGGGTAAGGCTAACGTGGTAGCAGATGCGTTGAGCCGTAGGCCAGCAGATGAGGTGGCAGGGGTGTGGAAGGCCAAGTGGAAGGAGTTGGGACACCAGGACGCAGTGTCCCGATCTTTCATGTCTGTGATGACCGTTACACCGCAGATTGTCACGAAGGTAGTACGGGCACAAGCTAATGACTCGTTCTGTCAGGAGAAGATAGTTCGATTACTAGCAGAGGGATCCGAGTCCTATACCGTTAGCTCAGACGGGGGATTACGCTTCAATGGGAGATTGGTGGTTCCGGAAGGGGAGGAATTGCGACACGAGGTGATGGCAGAGTCGCACGGCTCACGGTTCGCGGTACATCCCGGAGGGGACAAAATGTACCAAGACATGAGACGGCAGTATTGGTGGAGCGGTATGAAGAGAGATATTGCTGAGTTTGTTTCAAAATGTGCCACTTTCCAGCTAGTAAAAGTGGATCACCATAAACCGACAGGACTTCTACAGCCGTTGGAGGTCCTGGTGTGGATGTGGGAGAGCATATCCATGGATTTTATCACGGGGTTGCCGACGTCGCAGAGGGGTCATGACTCCGTTTGGGTAATTGTGGACAGATTGACCAAAGTCGCTCACTTTTTACCCGTAAGGACTGACTACACTACGGGACAGTATGCCCAGCTCTTCATTTCAGAGATTGTGAGACTTCACGGTGGGCCCCACGGTTGAGTATGGCTTATCATCCGCAGACCGATGGGCAAACATGTTGGAGGACATGCTACACATGTGCATTATTGACTTTGGAGGTGGATGGGAGCAATACCTTCCACTGGTAGAGTTTGCTTATAATAACTCCTACCAGTTCACTATTGGCATGGCTCCGTTTGAGGCGTTGTACGGTAGGCCTTGTCGTTCCCAAGCATGTTGGTTAGAGGTGGGGGACAACAAACTACTTGGGCTGGAAGTGATTCAGGATACTTCGGCAAGGATTGAGTTGATTCGGAGTCGCATTCGGGTAGCTCAAGACCGGCAGAAGAGTTATGCTGATGCGAAGAGATCTTTCAGGGAGTTCCAAGTGGGGGACCAGGTTTTGCTTAGAGTATCTCCTATGAAGGGGATTATGCGTTTCGGGAAGAAGGGGAAGTTGGCACCGAGGTATGTGGGGTCGTTTCCTATTATTGAGCGGATTGGACTGGTTGCGTATAGACTCGGGTTACCAGAGCATTTACATCGGATTCACGATGTGTTTCATATTTCCTCGCTAAGGAAATATCTCAGGGACGATTTGGCTCATTCTCACATCTCTTTGGAGGATATTGATTTACAGCTTGATAGCTCCTACGAGGAGGGGCCGATTGCTATTTTGGACCAAAGTGAGAGGAAGCTGCGGTCAAAGATAGTTCCGTTAGTGCGTGTTTAGTGGGGACATCACAATGTCGAGGAGTCCACATGGGAACGCGAGGATGAGATGCACGAACGTCATCCAGAGTTGTTTTTATTAGGTACTTTCTAGTTCCGAATTTCGGGACGAAATTCTGTTATTAGGGGGGAAGTATGTAATACCCCGTATTTTTGGCGATATTTATTTTTGGGATTTATTTAATTAAATGAGAATTAATTGGGAATTAATCCGGATAAAATACTAGCGAGATGTGAGTTGGTATTTGACTATATTGAGTATATATGATGATATATGAATATTGAATTATGAAAGTTATCGTGAGATTGATATACGGCAATTTGGACATTTTATTGGGACGCGTGTGACAGTCGCGTCAGGTTACAATCATTTTAACTGTAAAAGTGAAATTTAAATTCTATTAACCGTATGGTCGTTTTGAGTGTGCCAACGCGTCCGGAAGGGTCGAAATAGTTAGAAAACACTAGCCGGGGGTTTAGTTTGGGTCCCGGGGTATTTTTAGGCCATACCGACAACATAAAGGGTATTTTGGTAATTTTGTATTTTTGGGAATTTAAAAGTGACGAAAATTAGTAAATTATATCTGATGTGGATTTGACCCACTAAGCCACTAACCAACCCATGTTAACCCAATAGGCTACGTAGGTTATTAGAATTAGGTTTCTAATTCCTTTTCCAAAAACAAACCCTAGCCACCATAGCCATTGGAGAAGAAAGCTTGGAGAGAGAGAGATAGAAGGGAATCTGCAGAAAGAGAGAGGGAACTCCTTCAAATCGTCATCAAAATCGGAGATTGAATCAAGGCAAGTGGTTTAATTTACATTTTATGCAGTAAATATTTCTTCCATGTTAGAAATCTTGATAATCATTCTTGTTTGGGAGATAAAGGAAAACCCATGAAATTTGAGTTGTTAGTTTAATTTTGGATGTAGGTTTGCATGTAGAAACGTTATTGGAAGATTGAATTAAGAGAATTACAAATTTATGTGATATAAAAACGGATTAAATTCTAGGAATTGATGATGATAAATTCTAGGGTTTATGTTCTTTAAAAATTGGGGAAAAGAGTAGAGACTTGTGATTTGAGGAAATGGTTTGGAGGATTTAGAGATAGGCAACATTGGGAATATAGTTACCAACCCTCTTGGCACACTTGGGAAAAACTTCATCTAGTATATGTGGTTGCTCGATCCACTTACAGTCGAGCTACCATAACTTCCACTCATTCGAGGGAACCTCTTTGAGGTACCTCATTCTTGCAACCTTGGCTTAAAGATAATTCTTAACCAACAATTAGAAGACTAAACACTCAAGATACCTATCAACCTAAAAAAAAACACCATCTCGTTTGGCTGATGTGACCACACACCTAGTGGGGTCACTATTTACTCACTTTCTGACTTCATCATGTCTGGCATTTAGGGACTCGAAATTTCAACACTCAAGTGGGTTTATCCTCAGGATGGGAGGCCTAGTCTACCAAATATGACCCCTAGCCGTTCTAAGATAATCCCCTAAGCTACCACATCATGTCCCTCATTAAATGCCCATTACGCTTCCAACTAGTAAAGCAGTTTCCCTTCAAATTATAAGATCCCATGCATTTAATGCAATGTCTCCCACATTAATGAGAGGGGGTAATTGTGCATTTAATGCGGTTAATCACATTGAATACTAGAAACGTTACTTGAGTAACCTTGCCTTCGTATAACTAAATAGTTTACAAGGGGAACATTTTCTGAACCTAAAATTGCTGCCCAACTACCTTCATACACGAGAGCTCCCGTGAGGACATTATTCCCACACTCATTTAATACCCATATCATTGAGCATTAACTGAGCTTGAAGTTCCTGCCTTTCCTCTATTGTTGCCCAGGGTGCTTGATATTTCTCCCTTCGACCAAGCTACCTACTGGTATAATCTATTTATTATACATGTTGTGTATTGATGGTGCAGACATATCATTTAATATACGTATGAATATTGAGTCTCATTACCTCTTATTCACTTGTGTTAATTATCATTATTTAATACTACATGGAGTGTTAATCCCGATCTTAATAAGTGGTTATGCCTCACTTGTCATAAACTATTTTCCAAGAACCCACATCTTACAAACGTAGGGAGAAAATTTTCGTATTTCGGAAGGAGGAGAAAAAATATTTTTGGTATTTTTTGAAAAGGGAAAGAAAAAGGAGAGTAATCTCAGCATGATTATTATTTATGTTATTATTAAGTTATCACTTATATGAGGTTTGCCAACAAGAAAAATGTCGGATAGGACCCGAGCCTGGAAAAATAGGGTCTGGAAAATATGTAAGACATGGTTGGAATTGTTTTTAGGCTCACGAATGGGTTACTATTTTGAAAAAAGGAAAAATTGCACAAAAATTCGGGCAGTTCGCCGACCCAAAATTTTGAAAAAGTTTCCCATGGTAATTGGCAAACTAAATACGAGTGTCCTAGGTTTGACACCTATATGCAGTTTACACAATTGTTGGGTTAGTGGAAGGGTTCCCCCTTTTGGCATGACTTCCACGATATACTTATTGCATATAAGGGCAGTCATTCATCAGTATTGTGGACAAGCCATTTGATATACCTG
The DNA here is from genome assembly GCA_949130495.1 of Sambucus nigra. Taxonomy (NCBI): domain Eukaryota; kingdom Viridiplantae; phylum Streptophyta; class Magnoliopsida; order Dipsacales; family Adoxaceae; genus Sambucus; species Sambucus nigra. The sequence goes on from OX422218.1 coordinate 156,185,727, forward strand.
AGTGTAAGTGAATTGCCTCACTATATACCTCGTGGGTACAGTACTCATGAGAGAAATTCAATATACTCGACATAAGTGAATGAGTTCCCTACTATATACCTCCCGTCGTGAGTTCGGTCAAGCGGTACGATGTGGGGGGAATAATTTCATATACGTCTGAGGTATGAGGCCAATGGAAGATGAGAGTCAAATCGCTTAAGCTAACCCACATCACAAAGTGACCCCCAGTACGGGACAAAATTTTGGTTAATATAGTCATGCTCTTGATATTGTAATGTATAAAAATGCATGATTCTTAATTAACATATTATGGAGAGAGAGTATTTTTTTATGATTTTTTATTAGCACGATGAGTAGAGGGAATACTACACTAAATTGGGAGCATATACAAGTATATATAGCATGAAAACTATACCACGCATGGATACATGTGAGTGAGTGAGTGATATGGGAATATATACAAGTGAGTGTGTGTGGTAGTGAGCCTATACATGGATCAACTACAAGAGGTGTGTGACATGTGTAAGTGAGAATATATACAACTGTGGTTGTGTGCTAGTGATGTCTAAGCATGGATATTCTAAGTGGTGTGTGAAGCATGAGTGTGTAAAGTGAAGCTAAATGTACGTGTGTGAAGTGTACATGGAGAGTATATACAAGTGTGTGAAGTGTATAAATATATACATATACAAGTGTGTGAAGTGTATAAATATATACATGATATATATATATATATATATATATATATATATATATATATAAAGTAAATAGAGGAGAAAATGGAACATATAGGTAGGTGCATACGAACACATGCAGAAATGAATAATGCCCATGAAAAAATATAGTCTAGTCCTCTTATAATATTCCCCGGCAGAGTTGCCATTGTTGCTATCCCCAGGGTTCGGGGTCGAGGGGGTGCTCCGAAGGTATATCCCTCCGTCATTCCCATGTCTCCATGTGAGTGGGATTGTGTACTTTATGAGGGCACTCGTTCGTCGTCGATGTGGGGTGAAATGTGGAGATAGAGTCTCCAACCTATTTTGCACAAAATAGACAAAAGAAATGTTGTCGCCTCGAAAGAACAACATTAAAGACAATATTGATTCTTGCTAAACTAAGTGATTCAAGGATATGGGGACTAAGTTACAGAATGGGTTGGTGTTAGTCACCCATCCCTCCCTTTAGATCTCTCATGGGCATGTGTTAGTCTTGTCCTATAAAACTCCGTGATGTGTGCGCTTATGTACATAATATAAATGGAGGATAGAATTGCTTAACTTGCATCGTGGATAAAGGCGTAGAGAGGTCATCCTTAGGAGCGGTCCTAAAATAGCAATTAAGAATATAATTATGTGTTTTTCGATTAACAAGTCGTTATGAAGGAATGATTGATTATATCGAATAAGACACAAACAAACAAACATATAAATATAAATACGAAGGATGTATCCTAAAAGCAAAGTAATAAATGTATGGGAAAGGACTTGAGTCGAGATATTTACCCAAGATGCCTACATAGCCCAAGGGGCATCAAAGTCCTTGTAGTTTGAATACAATATGAGGTGGGGTTTAACCCATAAATCAAACTGGGGACTTTATTATATGTGTGTGTGTAGAAAAAATGTGTTTTAGTGTGAGAAAATATGATGAGAAATCCCCATTAGGAATTTACACGTGAACCCGCTTTTCTTATTTAGGGGGTTTTCTATAAAAATAAAGTATGTGTGGATACTAATAATAAAAAGTTTTAAATTATGATGTATGATGTAATGAAGTAGAGTATTAAAGTGAAAATGAAGTAACTAATGCAAAAATAAGAGAATTTAAAGACAAAGGGGGAAAAATAGACCTCCTTGTGAAGACCTGAAGTAGATCTTGATTGTAGATTCGTTGATCTCAAGATGAGGTGATGGTGGTTTGAGGAGGTGGGTGGAAATTTACTCATAAGAGTATGAAAATTATGGAAGGAATGTGGGAAATGAACTTTTAAGGAAAGAATAACTCTGAATTCGAGGGAATTCTCTCTGAATTGTTGAGAGGGATGTTCAAGGGTTACTTTTCAAAGTGAGGTCATGGAATTTATTTATAAGGCCAAGTGGGTACCGATCGGCATAGCCCTCAACCTTCCTATCAGCATATAATCCTAGACACACTGCAGATAGGCAGGGTCCAAGGGTTGTCAATTGGCAGTCTTAGCGGTTTTTTTTTGTAAAAATGGTCATAAAACACGAACCATAAGTCAAAATTACACATGTTGAAAACCGTTGGAGATGGTATTTAGATCCCTTTAAGAATATATTGATCCACTCCTAGGTTTGGGATTTGATCAAGGTTAAATAAGGACAAAAAGTGCCATTTGGTCACTAGACAGGAAATTCTCGAAGGATAATGGATCATTTGTCCGGATCGTAAGGTCGATTCACGCACAAGATTGACTGTTGGAAAGGGTATTCAATGCGCTTTGAGATTTCATTCAGCTTTGTTCGGTTTGTAGAGCTGACTTTGGCCAAACGGGGCATGAAAGTTCCTATTGACCTTTTGGAGTAAAGTGGGTCATTCGTCCGTACCGTAAGGCTGATTTGCACACGGGGTGGACCGTTGGAAAAGGTATTCATAGCCCTTCAAATATTCATTCATCTTCATTCGAGATGAAGAGTTGACTAGATTCAAATGGAGCTCGAGAGTGCCCAGTGGCCTACGAATCATTTTTAGGGTAAAATAGATCAGTCGTCTGAACCGTAAGATCGATTAGTGAACGTGGAAGATCTTTGGAAATGGAATTTAAATTCCTTCAAAGATTCATTGAGTTTACACTCATACAAGATATTTTCATGAGGTTAAACGGGGCTTAAGAGTGTTCAATGGCCTCTCGATTAATTTTTAATAGTAAAACGGACCGTTCGTCTAAACCATAAGGTTGATTCATGCACATGGTAGACAATTAAAAAGGGTATTTAGAGCGCTTTGAATATTTATTAAACTTTTTCTTAGGCGAGAAAGTTGACCAGAGTCAAACAGGGCTCGGGAGCACTGAGTGGCCTCTAGATCAGTACTCAGGGTATATGACCAAGGGTTTGCGATGAATGAGTGAGTGCTAGGGACCTAAGGAGGTTATTAGGGGGTCCTAGGATGGGGTGTTTTCACAAATAGTACTCCCTATCAAGTGCGTTGTCTCAATGGTCCAAAAATCTTTAAGAGCCCCCAAATGAATCTCCTATAATACCCCGTCAGACCCAAGAAACTTCAAACATCGATAGGTGTTGTGGGTTTCCCCACCCAAAAACTGCAGATACCTTTCTAGGATCCACAAAAATTCCAGCTTCAGATATGTGGTCTAAGAACTGTACCTCTCTAATCTAGAATTAACACTTAGAGAACTTAGTATACAACTTATGTTTTCGTGGTGTCTGTAACTCCAACCTCAAATGCTCTTTATGTTTCTCCTTTGACCGACAGTAAATAAATATATCGTCTATAAATACAATAACAAATTGATTGATAAATGGTCGAAATACCTGATTCATTATGTTCACAAATATTGTTGGTGTATTGGTCATCCCAAATGACATGTCTCAAAAATCATATGATCCATATCACATTAGAAAATCCATGTTTGGAATATCCTCCTCTCGAATACATAAATGATCATACTCTGAGCCCAAATCAATCTTCGAAAAGAATGATGTGCCCCTTAATTGTTCTAATAAATCAATGATACGTGGCAACGAATACTTGTTATGAATTGTGACTTTATTCAACTCCTGATAGTCTATACATAATCGATGCGAACTGTCCTTTTTCTTCAAGAATAAAATTGGAGCCCCCACGGAGATGTACTCATTTATATGAACCCCTGGAGCAGTAACTGTTGTATTTGCTCGTGTATCCCCTTCGTTTCTAATGGAACCATTTGGTACGGTGCCCTTACATTGGGTATAGAACCCGACATCAAACATATATTAAATCTACCTCCCTAGTTGTAGTAATCTTGGTACTTCCTCAAACATATCTAACAACTCCTGGACTAAAGATATTAAATCTAAAAATACAGTAATACCCTCAAATGAAGTCGTATTAACATGATACAAATGTGTGCTAGACCTCCGTAAAATCTAGGCATCATTAGTAAAAATATCTTTTGATCGGGAATAGAAAACGTAATCACCTTCCCGCTACAATATATTTGTGCATGATATTGAGCTAACCAATCCATACCCAATGTAACGTCATATGTAGTCATATCGAAAAGAAATAAGTTATCAAAAAAGCACAATAGACCTATCTCCATATCTATGCATCTACACACATGACATGGAGTAGCGCCCTTACTTACTAGGGTATCCACATGCGACAATACATTCTCAAATATGTCTACCAATACTAACATAGATAAAAATGTAAAACTAATAAAAGAGTGTGATACCCACGTGTCAAATAAAACCTATGCATAACAGCTTTGAATATAAAACATACCCTCAATTACTTATGATTGGGCTTGAAGATCCCCCTAATGAACGTTGTACACACATCCATAATGAAAATGAAGTCCTTTATGATCTAGAGGCACTCCTGGTGATGGTAGAAAATCCTGATATTGAATTAGTGCTAGAAGGGACTGTAGTTGTCCCTAATGTCCTGGTTACTTGCCCGTAGGGCAATTGTGAAAAGAATGCCCCGTATATCCAAAAGTATAGTACGTCCCCCGGATGGGATGCTCCTGACCACTAACATATAGTCCCTGCCCATGGGTTATATCCTGGAATTTCTCAACTTGACCCTACTTATTATACTGCCCCTTGCCGCCCTAGAGATGAAAGTCAATTCCTCCTATAAATCGCTTCGATGGATGCTCCATTTGACTCGGTCCTCTCTATAACTGGGAGCCTCCCTCACACACCTCTTCGGACTTCATCCCTTAGACATAAATTCCATTCTCTTTCTTCAGTTTCCTCTCTTTAAAACTCGTTAAATTCAAGGCAATGTTGCAGTACAACATCCACTATTTGTGTACAAGATGGTATGTCGGATTTCCCATTAGAATGCGTCTAATTCCCTATGTAAGTCGTCGTACAAACTGATATGCCTAATTCCCTATGCCAATCCTTGCAAAAACGGATATATCTTCTTTGAATGTGAATCTTTGATCTCTAGGGTAAAGTTTCCCAGTCGAGTATTTTTCATAATATTCTACTGTACGGTAATGCTATTTCAATCTATCAAACTTATCTCTCAGAGATTCCTATTATGTTGGAGGGAAATACTTCCTCTAAAACTTCTCCCTGAGCTGTGAAATAGTCATTTGAGATCGGTCCTCTGTAGTGGTAATCAATTCCCACCACTATAATGTGTCTCCTACAAGCTAAAAACTAGGTAGCATCTGCCTCTATGTGTTAGCACACTCTATCACACAGATATAACGCTCAATGTCATCCCTCCACTATAATGCTATGATAGGATTCATAGATCTAGAGAAATCCGATGGAAGTCTCTTCTCAAATGCTCCTATCATCTTCTTACATGAAGTTATAATCAACTGAACACGCATAAGTTCAATAATGGGTGGTGGTATCTACTGTTGCTACTCCATGGCGGCCTTGGCCATATCAACAGTTTATGCGATGATAGCACCCAGGTTAGCCGATGTAATAATAGGTGGCAGTCCCTATGGTGGTGGTGGAGGTGGCAGTGGTTGCTGGGGTGCCACGACCTCAAACTTAGCACTAGCGGCCTATCATAGTTTGCTTACTCGTCGACGGGTGTACACCAACTCAAAGCTAGTAAACAAGTTTTATAAGTGCATGTATGAAAAAGAGAGTAAAAAATCTAAATAGAACTCTAAAGTATAAAATAACGCTATGAAAAAATGATGGATGCACCCAACATCTCTAGGACACTAGAACCTAGAATGTTCGGATACTAACCGTGACTCCTCATAAAATCTAATAATAGAGTGATCAGGCTTAATACCAACTCATGAGAATCAAAACAATTGAATATCATTCTAAGAATGATTGAAAATTCAATAAATGCATAAAATTAAATAAATTACATAAAAGAAAGGTGAACCCCATAAAATCTGATACCAAACCAACATAAAGTAATCGAATCGTCGCATACTATCACCATTTATAAAAACTTGCTAAAACTAATATAAAGTATCAACTCACTCAAATTTAAAATAGATATAATAATAAAGAGGACTATAGAGTATGGGAACGCATGCTCTATACCTGCATCCTATGAGAGCAGCAGTGAAGAGGAGATCAAGTCTGGATCAGGGTTGGGGCTGAACTAAAGGCATATGTCCTAACAAATGTTAATATGATACGTAAATAAGAAGTACAATTAATATATCAAGTTAATTGACTTTGGATTATAATATTACTATGCATCTTCATCCAATATTTTAGTTTCTTTTAAGTTGACCCAACCCAAACAACCGTACATATCACATACGTCCACGCCCGAGCCCATGTGTTCCCCATGATTAAGTCTTATACATCATTACCGACATTTAGGTACAATTCCACATTTATTTAATTTGAACCTCACCATTTTATAATATCACAGGAAAGTATCCACATCAATATCATCATAAAGAAGTATGGTACCAAATGTGTACCACATAAAAGGATCCCATCACAAGCCCACATATAACGAAGGCCTAACCTATCACCTTAGGAGATTTCTCATGTATACTAGGCACAGTTATAGGGTGTCCCACACCTATTACTATTAAATTATCTCTAAAGGAATAATCACCATTCCTTCACACTAGTAATATAGTCCCATACCCGAAACTATATAAAAGGATCGGTCTAAGCGTGTCACTCTAGAGATCATCAGTAATCAGCACGTAGTGTTCGGAGTAATCATAACTGAGCCCAACCTGTCATCATGGCATCAAGGTGTCGATATCTGTTGTTAGTAACCCATATCGATATACCCTCTAATACATATTCCACGATCACACACATATGGTATGTTTTCATATAATACACCAAACAAGTAAATTCTACACATATAAGGACTACATGTTTAAATCCAAGTTTAGTCACATTAATTAACTTCTTTTAATTAAGAAAATATAATTCCCCTTTTATGCCCTTCGATATCCTCATTTGAACAATATTACACTATTCATTCAAATAAAGTCCTACTACTGTTCTAACAAAAATACTATGTTCATTTGAACGACTCCAAATTTCCATTCGAACCATATCTTCCTATAACCCTTCTATGTCCCAGCGAAAGTCCGCCATCGATGAACCCAATTTCACATTTCCAGGTCCCTCTACAGCCCCAAACTCTACTTTTTTAATGTATATTAGTCCCAATAACAATAACAAATCTCCAATGATTTTAAGTTCTTCGAATACAGGATTTAGATATTAATCCTTAATTATCTTCTCAAGAACTCTACTCATGATTCCATATCTATTCAACCCAATTTTAGCTTTTTTCGCAAATTAATAAGGGATTCCTAACCTTTAACATGAATTACCATTGCCATAGCATCAATTTATAAATTTCTACTCCAAATCATGATAATCATCTGAATTTCATAACAACGTTTAATTCCTTAGTCCTAACAATGATTATATAAACTGTCTAATTCAAATTATTTAAATATTATATTAAGATCCCAATGAATAATAACATTTTAATACAACTTGAATTATAATCTTATACTAAATATACTTGCCTCTAATTAACGTGGGTTGAATCCTTAAGCCAAAATCCCCAAATTCCTCTTCTCCTCCCCTTAGCCTATTTTCCTTAGATTCCAGGGTTTTCTCCAAAGTTAAATAATGATATTACTTAACCCTATTCTTCTTTATATAGTGCTAATCACGAAACTAGATTTTAACCCTATATGGGACGTGACTCAACAACCCCCAAAATTGATTCCAGTTAGCTTAAAGTCTAGCTAAGGACTTATACAAATATATGGGAATTAAGACTCAACCTTTTAAGGTGTAAACTTTTCTTTTATCCCAAAATTCATCTTCAAATAACCAAAATAATTATTTAATTTTGTTAAATAATTATTAATGTCCCAACATATTTTGATCCAAATAATACACAAAGATTAAGTACATCACTTGTCACTACAGATAAATAAATCAATATCAATTAAATAAAAAAGTTCACTTAAAATTATGGGGTATTACAAGAATTTAGTTAGTTTAACTTCTCCTGCATTTTTTTCTCAGTTGGGCTATGCTCTGCGGAGTAGTTTTGTAGCTGGCGTATGCCCTTTGGTGTAGTATATGGTTCTTTATTTATAATACACACAATTCCCCAAAAAAAACATATAAAAAAGAAAAGATAACTTGAGGGTGAATGGAAATAACATTAATAACAAAGATGGTAGGTTCCCACCCACAATGACTCTGGCAACCCCTATGGATAATTTTCTAATTTAAAAGGCAATTCATCTTGATATTATCCATGTTGTATATCCTAACTTTCGACTCCACTATAAAAATAAGAGACACTATGATATGTAGTGAGTATACTGACCTCCTTTTGTTTGAAGGGGGAGTTCAAACCCTGGACATAACAAGAAGCTAGTTTAATCATTTGGAGTTTAAAAATCTTGTTCTTTCCACTAAGATCAATGGGCTTCATATCAATTTTTTTCTTTTGCACCTTTATCTTCTATTTATTATAGATAGGTTACTAGTTTGCTCATGGTTGATTCCTAATTTAAAGTCATTAACCCTATTGGATCATGGCACAAAAGGAAGGATTAAAGCCTTCCTTATGGAATGGTATTACCCATATTCTCAACCACCTAGAGGTTCCATGATAAAATGTGGGACTTATAATCTCCATATATTTTACAATTTTATTTTCATCACCTCTCATAAACATGAAGTAATAAAGAAGAATGGATAATGGCACCTTTCCCACCATGAAAATAAGACTCATGTGGCCTTTTTGTTCATATGAAAGATCACTTCGATGATCCATTAGATGAAATCAAGGGAGGTAAGATATAATAATGGATTCATCTACACCAGTCCTATATTTTTTGGGGGGGAAATTATGTATATATGCACAAGCTAAAAGGCTAAGAGGCAAAGCCTCAAGATATGGGCACTAGAGGAAATGATCCTCAATAAAAAGTAACACAAAATTGAGGGTCGTACCCCAAAAACTAAATAAAATAACAAATGAAAGCAACAGGAAGAAGCTATCCTAAATAATTTCATTATTAGAGAATATCATGGTGGGCTAAAAACATCACAGAATGCTCACCCTTCACTCGAGAAACTCTCTCACTCACTAGATGAATACAACCACTTACCAAACACCACCAATCCTCTTTCTCCACCTCAGTATCCTTCCCATGAACCTCTCTACACTCGTGGCTTCTACTTCAGAGACTCTGAATGTAGAAGTTTAGTTCCTTATGATGTTATGACTCTTCCAGCAACTTTCGAAATAAATGGTTTTGGTGTATAAGTTTCCATACCATCCCAAGTGGTGAATGAGGATGATAAACCTAGATTTGAAGAAGGGCAAGTAAAGGCCCTAGTTGAAAGTATAACTCGAGCCAATGTCAATGTATCCAGAATCCAAGAGTTAAATGAGGAAAAAAATGTCTACATTTAGTTCCTTTAAAGCAAAGGCTTTTCATTTTATTATGGTAGAAATTTTATTCTCTCTAGTGGGGTAGCTAATACATATCCTTTGTTAATTGTGCATTTATTAAAAAAGGAGAATACTTTAAACCATGATAATCCCTATAATTAGGCATCCACAGGTGGAGCTAATCCCAATATAGCTAGTGTTTTAAACCTTGGTATTCATGTGGAGAGTAAGGCCAAGTTTTATACCCTTTCTATTCCTAAGTGTGCTTCTTCTAACCTTGAGAAGAATATTGTGGCAGACATGGGACCTGTGGCCATCTGAGGATTCCTCTTAAACGGCTGGCCCCAAATGGGGAGAGAAAATGGGTAAATCTGCCTTGACGTGTGTGGGGATTCTAGGATAGGAATCCTCTTTCTACCACTCGCACAATCTTCGCGGGCTACCACCAATATAAATAGATTGTCGTGAAAAGGGGAGGAACATGTAAAAAAATGAAGTCGCCCACCTATTTTTATCAAAATAGGAAAAAATTGTATTCGTCCCCGAAAGAACGACATCAGAAGACAAACTAATGCATATGAAGCCAAATGAATCGAGGGTCCGAGGACTAAGTTACAGAATGGGAAGGTGTTAGGCGCCCATTCCACCCTTTTGGTCTCTCATGAGCTATAATAATGTTTTCCTTTAACTCTAAGATATGACTCATGTGTACAATGTGTGCGATGTAAAAAAGAGTGAGAAAAAAGGAATCATCATACTCACGTCATCGGAAGGACCGTTCTAAAGAGTATACGAGAAAATAGAGTGGTAGAAAATATGATGTTATGTTCCACCGAATCATAATTCATTATGATAATGTAAATGTGCATGTCATCTGGGAACACTAATACGTAGATTTGTGCATACGCACAATACTACTAAATATGAGATATAAACAAAGGTAGCACAATGAGTAAAATAGGACTAGAATCCCGATAATGACTCGGGACACCTATGTAGCCATAATAACCATCAAATTCCATGTAGTACGAAATATCACAAGGGTGAGGTTTAACACGTAAAACAAAATTTAGGAGTCCTCCTTGGTTGTTTTGGAAAGAGGCGCTCGAGTGTAAAAGTGTAGAAAAAGTGAGGAGATCCTACTTTGGGGTTTATAAGTAAACCCTCTTTTTGTCTTTTTAGTTTTTATGAAAATAAATCATGTGATTACTAGTAATAAAAAAAGGATATTAGTGATGTGTAATAATCGAACAAAACTAAAAGATACCAAAACTTGGAGAAGTGTAAATTAACAGCATTACTTAAATGAATTAGAAAAGAGTAGGAATTTTCCTCCTAAAAGATTTTGCTACTGATTTTTGAAGGAGAGTAGGATTATTTTATGGTTGTGGGATGATGGTGAAGTAGGGGTGAGGTAAGTGGGAAAATGTGGTATAAAATTGAGGTATGAAAAATAAAGGATATGTTGGAAACTTGGAATTATTTTTGGAGTGACAATGCATTGATTTTGAGGCAGAGAATGTTTTTATTTATGATAAAAGGAGTCCTTAGGAATTAGTTCAAAACCTATTTAAATAGTAAATATTAAGGTTCAGGTGACTTCCGATCAACATGGGTCTGAGCCTGACTATTGGCATACCCACATTTAGCTGCAATGTAAAGTACACCACTGCCTTTATGAAGTTTGAAGAGGACTTTTCCAAAAAATGGGCATAAAATGCAAACTATAAGTACAAATCATTAACGACTTGGACAATTGGAAAGCGTATTCAGAGCCCTATGAAAATATATTAGGACACTCCCGAGTATGAGAGTTGACTAAAGTCAAATGAGGCTCGAATGTGCCCAATGGTCTCTAGATGGGGGTTCTCGGAGTTAAAGGCAAGTACGCACGAACCATGTGGCCGATTTATGCATGGTATGGATTGTTGGAAAATTTATTCAGATATCTACGAAGGTGTAATGATATTCACTCGGGTTGGAGAGTTGACCAAAGTCAAATGGGTCTCGATATCACCCAGTGATGTCTAGATCAGGGTTTAGAGTAAAAAGGTGAGTACGTGCAAACCATAATTCCAATTCAATCACAGTATGGACCTTTGGAAAGGGGATTCAGTTCCATATGAGAGTGGAATGAGCGTAAATTGGGTAGGAGAGTTGACTAAAGTCAAATGGGTCTCGAGAGCACTCAATTACTTCTTGATCAGGGTTTAGAAGAGTGGGAGGAGAAGTGCAAGAAACTTAAGGAGGTATTTGGAGGGTATTAGGATAGGGTGTCTACAGAGCCCCTTGACAAGCGAGCTTGTAACAAGCATAGGTCATCAAAAGATAGGCACCTCATTAATGTTTAAGAGTTTTGGAAAGTTGAGCCTTTCTTGGGGATTTGAATGTGATCGATTCAAAGGGTTAAGGTCAATTCTGCAGACCTAGGTCAGTTATGTAGATTTAAAGAGCAAAGATGACTAATTTAGAGGTTCGAGATCGATTATGCGTACCTAAGGAGTTGAGGTGATCGATTTAGAGGTCTCGATCAATTATGCAAACCAAAAGATTTGAGATGAGAGATTCAAAGGGTCGAGGTTAATTTTGCAGACTTAGGTCAATTTTGCAGACCTAAAGATCTAAGGTGACTGATTCAAAGGTTCGAAGTTGATTCTGTAGACCTAGGTCTATTATGTGGACCTCTAGAGTTGAAGTGATCGATTAGTGGGTCGAGGTCAATTCTATGAACCTAGATCAATTATAAAGGCCTAAAAAGTTAAGTTGATCAATTTAGAGGGCTGAGGTCAATTCTGCGGACCTAAAGAGTTTTGAAGATAGGGACGTTCTTCAATTTTTATCCCGTTGGGGAGTGTGATTAGTGAGGAATCTACGAGTGATTTTGTTCTTTATATAATAAATTTTCTTGGGATTATCATGTATTCAATTGTACGAGGATTTTTTTAGATTTGTTTTTGTATTTTCCAACATTTTTTTAGATTTTTCTTGACTTTTTGCGATGAAATTTTAAGGGACTACCAATAGGCATAGTTAGAGGGGTGCCTATTAGTAGAGGGAAAGGACTTTTAGGCCTCTTAAGGGAGGTGAAAGGTTATTACCAACAGGCATGACTAGGGGACTATAGATCGGAATACACCTAAGTTTCTTATAAAAAGGGGGCGACCCTCTTCATATTTTCCACCTTCATTTAAGTGAATCTCTTCGTTTCTCTCTAACAATAAGTTTTTGAGCAAATTTCTTTGAAAGAACTTATGGAGGGTGCAACATATAAAGCTTGGATGTCTACTAACGACTGGAGTGACTTGGAGTGGCTTGATTACGGGCGCTGATATTGGAGAGTGAGATTACCTATGATAGTTTTGAGCCTATCCTTGATGATAGAGTTCTATTGTGGGAACCGAAAAATCATTGTTCTATGAGGGTAAGGAACCTGAATGGCTATGAAAATGATTGTTCTTTGTTTTCATTTTTCTATTTTTTCCATTTCTTCTATCCTTAGGGTGCTAAAAAGTTTTGGCTTATGTGAAGGTGGATATCGCATCGTTGGGTATTCATTCTTGTGGATCGATAGGGATGAAGAAAGTGTGGGATAAATTCCTTCAGGCAATGCAGCTGATGGTGAAAGCTGTTGGATTTAGCCCTCTAGCTAAGGCTTTGGATAAGACACCACATTCTTTTGCGGTGATTTATGCTCTGGGATAGAGATAATGGGACACCAACCATAACGTTGACTTGGGTCACTCCCCTAGATGTTCATCAATTGACTAGGCTAGAGTGCGAGGGTCACCGGATCATGGTAGACCAATCTTTGCATGTATTTGAGGTTATAGTTCAGGCTGCCCTTGGAGATATTGGGTTGATCATTTCTGGGGAGTCTGTTTGAATTTCATTCTTGAAGGACACCTTATTGTCTAGGTAGATTGATGAGAATGATGGGCGCTAAGTGAGGCAGGTAACTCGATAATTTATTTTACTTTTGCTAGGAGGGTTTGTCATGGTAGAGAGTGGTGATGTTGTCCATCTTTGGTTTTTCCTCACTTGAGGTTCATCTTAGAGATTCATCTATATGATTGGAGGAGCTTTATGTTGACATCCCTTTATGCTTATCTTGAAGCTTTCAGTCGGTGTAGGTGAGAAATCTTTACGGGGCCCACGTGACTTATGGAGGTAACCTCTATATATAATTTTCTCCTATTTTCTTGTTATCCTTCTTATTTTTCCTTGTTGACATTGTTTATCACTTTCTGTAGACGTGGTTTTATGAGATTATTGGGAGAAACATTGGATTGATATCCCTAAAGGCGAGTGAGGTGGGTAACTTCTTGAGGATGTATAGGTGGAGAAAGTCAAACAGAAAGTCGAACCAATCCTTGGCTTTGAGGTATGTGTGAGCGGTGTTGAATGCCTTGATAATAAACCAGGTTAGGCTTTAGTTTTATTCCTTTCTATGGATTTTACATTTTGTTTGTACTTATTAGATGACTAAACGTTTTTCGGTAAGCAGATGACATTTTACCCTTGCCATTTGTTATTTAAGGGTTGCAAAGGTTACGGGTATGCTTATCCAAATGCGGAGGTTGCTAGCGAATAAGTTCAAGTACATATAGTACCTAGGTGGATAGGGTGGTGAGGCAGGTGATGGAGGGAGAGATATAAGTCCCACCATCAGTGCCCCCTAAGTTCATGAGGCGAGTGAAGGAGATGTCAGATGAGGAGAAAGCGATGGTGATGGAGGGTGAACCCTATATGCTCAATACGGACACGATAGGGGAATAAGATTACTTAGACTTTGCGACTCGTTGGTTGATGCCATCATTTATCTACAACATTGAGGGTATGCCTTCACCAGCAGTAGGATCAGGGAAAGGTACTAGTGTGCTTGTGGATTCATCTCATAGCTCGGAGTGGTATAGTGGCGAAGGATGTTCCTCTTCAACATATTTCCACTCCATCTTACCATATTGGAATGGGTGGTGGGGGTTGTTATCTCGGTTCCTCATTTTCATCAAGCAAATATAAATGGTTTTGCATGTTTTCCTAAGGAGGTTCTCCAGAGAAAGTATGGCTTCCTTTTCTATTTTGCACATCTTCTTTTGATTTTCCTCATTTATTATTGACTTGATCGCTTTTTGTGGACTGGTTCTTTTACTGATTTTTTGTGTATCAACATCCTAGCTACTAGACAATGAGACTGGAAGGCTTCGGTGTCTGACCATGTGAAAAATCCCTAGTCTTGCTTGGTGCCACCGGCCACTTTTGGGAGTGGGGGATCTATTGCTCGTCATGAGGAAAGCGCATTTGTCGTGGTGCTTGAGGCAGCGGTTTTTAATTGATGGAGTTTTGGAAAGTCCAGGTTATGTACTAATGTATCACTATTTTTTTCTTCTTTTTTCTTTTCTTGTTCTCTTTGTAGTTGAAAATGAAGCATACTGACAAATATATACAAGATGTATTTTTTATCATTTATTATTTATCTTTGATTAGGTAGCCTTGTCTACATGCACTTTAATTTTCTATTAAAGTTTTATTTGTTGCAAAAGTAAGTAGATGGGATAGAAGAAGTACTCAAAAACTTTTTGCAAACAAAATTGTTTTTGAAAAAGGGGCTTCATTAGATAGGTACATGCAAAAAAAGAAAAAAGTAAAATAAAAGATTTCTAAAAATAAGGGATGCCGATCGACATACTCCTTAGCCTGCCTATCGATATATTGGTCAAGTTCAAAACATTTTTCTAGATTTTATTGCACTTCTTCTGTACTTAGGACTACTATGGAACAACAGTCATGATAGAATGTCGGACCTTTTGTTTTTTTATGGGTGTTCTTGGGTATAAAAAGAGGCTTAGAGGGCTGGGGGTTCCATCACCACACTTCAATCTTCTCTTTTAGAAGTCTTCTTTTTTGCCTTGAAATGACGTTTTCCATGATCGAAACATGCATGTCTTATCTCAAGAACTTCGAGGCCATGTGCCTTTACAATGCAACTTTGAAGATTTTAACCTGCGTCCTAACTCCTTGTGGTGTAAACGTCCTCTGGATTGGAATCTCTTGGAAGCAGCATTGTAGTTTTGGTATCCCAAAGAACATGTATTTTTCGTTGACCTACATGAA
This sequence comes from Sambucus nigra, assembly GCA_949130495.1. Lineage (NCBI taxonomy): Eukaryota > Viridiplantae > Streptophyta > Magnoliopsida > Dipsacales > Adoxaceae > Sambucus > Sambucus nigra. The sequence goes on from OX422218.1 coordinate 156,201,441, forward strand.
GTATTCCCTACTTATCAGGAGTTTTTTAGGATATTGGGCATCAACCTAGGTGTTGCGACAACTATGTCGGGCTTCTTCCATTCCCTTCGGGCTTCATTATCGAAGTTACTTCATGTTTCTCCTTTCGCTACCCAACCATTGGTGCATGGAGTAAGTATTGTTATTTCAGTGTTACTGAATTTGATGTGCTGAAAAGGCCATACTGATAATGGCCTTGCTAGTGTTGTGGCCCTGTGGTTGACTACCAAGCTGCTTTTAGTGACCGGTGACATGTCGCCAAACATCTAGTCTATTCAAAGTCTTTTTCAGTATGACAGTAGTGGGATTACAATAATAGGACATTCATAACACTAAAAGTATCCTGGAAATAAGGTTGGGCTAATTTTCTATGGGGATCCCTATGATGTTGTTTATGTGGATGTCAGAGAGACTATGCATGGTGGCTCCTCTTGAGTACCCTCTAGTGGAAGTCCTAATTTTTCCCCACTTTTTTCCAATTTTGGCCAATCTATAGAGAACTAGGTGAATTGGCTTATGGATCATGGGGCCAGGAGTCTTTGTTGGTCTGTACCGTGGTGGGGCAATCAGTAGCCTATTTTACAATTAGGCAATTACCTTTATGTACATTCGGTGGGTCTTCGCCAGACCTTTTTCTATTTTCCATGGTTGATTCATCATCAAGTGGGATGGGATTAGATCGTTCCTCCCCGTATAACCAACTTATTTACCATAGAGGATAGGATAGAATCATTGAGAATGATTTTGGAGCATTTATGGAAGTTTCGTCGACTATTTACCCATTTTCCTGAGTCTATTAGGGAGGCTGTATTTGTATATGGGGATTATTTGAAGTGGCTATGGAAGAGGGTGATTATGAAGACTTATGCTGAAAAGATGGGACAAATGTGGCTTTCGATGTTTGATACTTTATATAAGGGCATCGTGGTTTTATCCAATCTAATCAAGGTATACCATCATATGGAGAGGATATGAAATCAAAACTGGGATTAGGATTCTTGGGTCCTTTGGGGACTGTGAAGGATGATGAGGTGGGAAGGTATGGTATTTGAAGCAGGTCTTCAATATGGGGTTGGTATTGGCAATATGTTTTGGTTTGTGAAGTGGTTGTAAAGTGTTGGTTGTTTTTCCTTCTTATTTCTCATGTATCATGTAACTGCCATTTTTTTAATAAATAAAAGATAATGGTGATTTTGACGTATTTTGTCATGCCTTTGATGAATTTCCTTTTTTTAAATTATCTAGACCGATCGCTAAGGCATACATAACTTTTTTGTTCATTTAAATGATAAGAGAGAGTAATGTTCTCAGAGGGAGAAAATAATAGCATTTTTTGAAAGAGAAAGGATATTGCCCAAAGTGTCTTATAGGCTGCCTACGTACCTTTGTGGGGTTTGAAAATTATGGGAGTTGTTTTTAAAAGATGTTTTTTGATAGGATCAAGTCCTACGAAGTTTTGAGTAGAGGGGGAGATCTTTTTAAAGAATATAAGTGAGGTGAGAAGAATCGTAGCACAATGACAGTTCGAACTAGGGGCAAATTTTCTTAAGACAGTCTAAATTGATTGGATGTGCCATCTTGATGTCCATGACCATAGCGATGCTACCTGACAAGATCTTCTTTCTAATGTAAGGGATGCTCCATTTGGGATTCAATTTTCCTCTTTGATCCCACACGGGTTCTATGATTTCCTTAAGGGTAAGGTCTCATTCTTGGACACTGCGGTCCTTGACCTTTTTATTGAATGATCATGCAATACGATGATGGTACCCTTATATATGATGTAGGGCTTTCAATATTCTTTTATCTAATATTAAAAGTTTATCCAAGCGACTTTGCTGCCAATCTTCTTCACTGGCCAGACTTTCAATCATAACCCATATGGAAGGTATTACGAGTTCGACAGGTAGGACCACCTCCATGCCATATACCAGATAGTAAGGAGTAGACTAGTGGGTTTTCTGATGTAGGTATGGTAGCCTTAGAGGGTGTATGGGATTCAGTCAGCCTAGTCTGTGTAACTTTTGGTCATCTCGCTGATTATGGTCTTGAGGCATTTATTATCGGCTATGAAAGCCCAATTGGTTTATGGTCGGTAATCAAAGAACTTCTGTCTTTTGATTCCATATTTGTCAACTAGTTTAGTGACCTCAACTTCTAAATGGGGCCTATTATCAGTTACTAGTTCATGGGGAACTCTGAAGGGGAAATTATGTTCTTCCTGATGAATTTAGCTACTTTCTTTGCATTCAAAACTGCATATGACTCCGTTTTAACCCATTTCGTGAAGTAATCAATGGCTACCATGTTGAATTCATGCCCGTTTGGTGTCTTAGGAGTGAATTTACCGATGATGTCTATGCCCCAATTGGAGAAGGTCTAAGCTGAAGTCATGTTATATAAGTCCCGAGCGGGTAAGTACTGAAGGTCGGTGAATTGTTGGAATTTGAGGCATCTTCTCACATAAGTAATGCAGTATTGAACCATGGTGGTCTAGCAATATCCCTGATGAATGATCTTCTTTGACAAGAATATGAGGATTCATGTGGGTTCCACATTCCTCATTGTGGATCTTCTACATCACGTCTTCAACCCCACCCCCTGCTATGCAATGCAAGTAGGTTTCATCAAAATTTCTTTTGAATAATATCATATCATAGATGATGTAATGAGCATCCAACTTGTGAAGGGTCAAACGGTCATTCTAGTCAGCGTCTTAAGGGTACCTACCATGCTTGAGGAGGCGCCAAATGTCATAATGAAAAATTCCTGATATGTCTAGATCTTCTTTTATAATGAGCTTAATGTGACACCACTGAGTGGGTTCTGCGTGTTTCTGGACTAGAAAAGGGGCCATTATTATCCCCACTAGCATGTTGACCATAGAGTCCAAGGTTGATAAAGCATTAACTACGTTGTTTCTTAAGAAAGGAGGGTGACAAAAGGTGACATCTTCAAACTGGGAGGCAAGCTCTTCGAGGTGAGCACGGAAGGGAGGGAGCTTCTCATCTTTATTTTCCTTTTTTGAGGATATACCCCACAATGAGAGATGAATCTCCACAGACATTAATGCACTTGATTCCTCTTTCGAGTGTGATCTTGATCCCTATAGTGAATGTCTCATATTTCATCATGTTGTGATGCAAGAAAAGTCCAATTTGATGGCGATGGGAGTGTGAGAATCATTGGGGGAGATCAAAATTATCCCAATATCTTATCCTTTCTTGTTAAAGTCTCCATTAAAGAACATTTTCCATCCGAGATCCTCGTGAGAGGTGAAGAGGATGTCTTCCTTGGGAATTTAGGAATCCAAACCTCAGCTCCTTCCCCGATGTTGTTATTAGCGAGGTAGTCAAAATGGCTCTTCCTTTCATGTCCTTCTGTGCGACATATGAGATGTCAAATTCATCCAGAACATCAACAATCAGGACATGCAGCTAGATAAGGAAGGCTTCTCCAACAGGTATTTCATTGGATCCATCCGTGACACAAATTTGATAAGAAATGTAAGCATATAGTGCTGAAGCTTTTGCAGGACCCAAACGAAAGTGACGAACGCTTTTTCTAACATCGCATAGTTCACTTCATATCCAACCAATTCAACTAGAATAGTAGATGGCTCTCTCCTTTTATGATTCTACAATGTATAAGTTAGTAAAGCCCTTATTATGGTGTTTGTGATGGTGTGATATAGGGGGAGGGGGAGACCGTGCTACAGAGGCATGAGCATTGGAGGTCAGATGAGATATCTCTTGATCAGTTGAAAGTATTCTTGATATGCCTCATTCTATATTTTGGCTAAATCCTTTCAGAGACGCTTGAAAATGGGCTCGCAGATAAAGGTCAGTTGTTGATGAATCGATTGATGTATTGGAGCTTACCCAAAAATCCATGCACTTTTTTCTTCATCCGGGGTGGTGGCAACTCGAGTATTGCTTTTAGTTTGGCAAGGTCTACCTCACTTACATTTTCACTGACCATAAAATCGACGAGTTTACCCTTCGTGATATTAAAGGTGCATTTCTACGGGTTGAGGTGCGTTTGGTATTATCACAGTTGCTCAAAGAATTTCCTCAAGGAAAGAATGTGACCTTCTCGAGTTTTAGACTTGATGATCATGTTGTCGAATAGACATCAACCTCTTTATGGATTAGATCATGCATAATGGTTTTAACGACCCTTTTATAGATAGCCCCAACATTTTTTAGACCGAACAACATGCTTATGTAGTAGAACATTCCCCATGAGGTTATGAAGGCAGTATTTTCTTGATGGTGAGGATGCATCTTGATCTTATTATACATGGTGAAACCATTGACAAATGATTTAAGGGCATGACTTGTAGTGTTATCAATGATCATGTCGATATTGGGTAAAGGGCAGTCATCCTTCAGGGATGCCTTATTCAAATCTCAATAGTCCACGCACATGCAGACTTTTCCTCCTAATTTTGATACATGAACAATGTTTGTGAGACATGTAGGATATTTGAATGCGTGAATGAAGCCTACGTTCAATTATTTCACCACTTCTTCTTTGACCTTAAGAGACCATTTTGTTCGGAGTTTTCGTAGCTTCTACTTGATAAGCTTACTTTTTGGGAAGGTATGAGTCTCCTATTGTGCTATTTTTGGGACAATACCAGGCATGTTATTGTTGGACCACCCAAAGACGTCCATAAATTGTTATAATAGTTCTTCAAACTGCAACCACTCATGCTTGTTGAGGGTGTATCCTATCCTAGTCGCGCGTGGATGGATACTAGAATCAAGATTAATAACAATAATCTCATCATTTTTAGTTTGAATGCGGGTATGATGTTTAGTTTTTTCTTATTGAGATTAGTTAAAAATTGTTCATTTTTTAAATCATCTTCATCAATCATTTGATTGGAATCAAGACAATTAATGGAAGGCATAATAAAATACTTGACGTCATCATTTATTTTATTGAAAACATTTTTAGTAAATACAACAGTGAGGACCTCATCAAAGGAGGCCTCATTAATATTTACATCATAAATAGAAGAAAAATCGGTAAATTCAGGTGTTTTTTTAGAGGGGACGAACAACAAGGTTCAGATTGACTTGGATAGGCTTGACAAGGAAGGCATGCCAGTTGTGGAGTGGTGCATCAACAGTGGTGACCTTTTTGGATGGCTCAGACAACTCGACTTCCTGGTGGATCATGTAGAGATCCAAACCTAGTGTATGTAGGTCAAACGTCTCATCAGTGTTATTGCCCTTGAACTTCTCGGTGCTTTCCATAACTTTGATTATCATAGGCTCCACCTCATGCTTCTAGTATTCATCCTAGGCGACTTTATCTTTAAAGAAAATCTCTAACTCCGATTTCATCTTTTTCTCTATAGGGTCATACCATGGTTCGAGAAATTCGCAAAAGGGGAAGTCTTTTCCTTCTTGATCATTGCTGGAGTTGTCTGAATCATCACCATAATCGGTGGCAATCATTTCATTCTTCCATGTGAAATCAATACTTTCCATAACCTCCATAGCTTAATTATACAAGTATTCCCAATTCGCAGAGAATTGTTGAAAGGAAGGGACTAAACGCCCTTGGAGTTTAAAACATGTGAACAGTTCAGAGGCAGTCGATTTCCTTCTATTTTACGAACACGTCGGACATGACCTGCACAATGGCATTTAAACTTAATTCTTCCACTGGTACGAACCATTCATTAGATTGTTAAGCCCACTTTCGAGCTTCCATAAACCTGGTGCTTATATTTTCACTAATATCCTCTCTAAGGGTCATTTATGAGGGTAATTTCAACCCAAAATTCTGAAGCGGGTCTAAGACTATAGGCAGTTCCACCCATCACCTTTGTCAATGGGTACGAACGATAATGTAGGCCTTGGTGAGGAGAGATGGAGCTTGGTCATTTGGATTCTCATGATGTAAGATAAACGAAGGATAAACTTTGAGGGGTTTAGGGTGAGATGGTAGATGGACTAGGTGTTTTGATGGGCTTGATTTTGGTGGAAGGGTTGAATTTGGGATTTTCTTATGATAATATGGCATTCGCCTCGATTTGATGTGCTAGGAAAGGGTTCTGAGTGGTATTGGGCTTCGGATTGGTTGGTATGGCAAACATCACCTTATTTATGAGGCTTCGAATAACTTTCTTTATATGAAAACATTGATCAGTGGTGTTCCCAGTAATTTATTGGAAGTCGCAACTTGTGTCATGCTTGAAGTTTGGGGAAGGGGATCTAGCAATGTTTAGGGTTCCTGGGGTTTGATGAGATTTCGGGCTAGAAAGACTTACTAAACTTTTGACAGAGCGGCATGAAGTTAGATATATTCCTTTCTGACTAGATTGGGATGACTTTCGGGTGTCCATAAGGTAGTAAATTGGGAGATGTTATTAATAATTGATACTAAGGTGTTAGTTGCTTATCATAGTTCTGAGGTGTGAACTTCATGATCAACCTCTTCAATTCGGATTTAATTTTCTCACTTGTGACCCCTTCTTCGATTTCTACCCCTGCCTGTAGGAGGGTTCCAAAATGGGGATAGTACTGGCCTCCCATTGAAGTTTTAATATAGGGAAGGAAATTCTTCTTCACAATGCTTACCTATTCTTCTCCCGAAGGTCAGTTTGTCATAGTAGTTTCTTTCTCCCTCCATCTTTCGATAAAACTACTAATTGATTCTCCTGAATTTTTCTTGAGCATTTCGAGGTTTCGAAGGGTAACTTCCATCTCTTTATTATACTTATATTGAGTCATGAATTCTCAGACCACATCATCCCAGCTACGAATTCTAGATTTTTTCAGAGATAGGAACCATCGGAGGGCACCTTCTTTGAGAGTCTGTTGGACCATCTGGCCTATTATTTCTTTTAACACTCTGAGGAGATTCATGGAGCGATAGTAGCTGTATAGATTGGAGTTCCGATGCCTTCAAACTTCTAGATGTATGGAATTTTGAACTTCTTTGGTAGTCAAGAATTAGGATAAGGAGACGTGTGGGTGAAATCCACATAGTTCCCCGAGATTTTGACGCGGTCAACCCGTTTAGATAAAAACCATAGGTCTTCTTTGACCTTGATCAATTGTTTTTCTTTGGGATCAATTGGCACTGGAAGATTACCTCCTGGATGTGTAAGATTCGGTACTAGGAGTTGAGCTGGTAGAAACCCATTGGCAGGTGGGGGCACGCGGGATATGGTGATACTTTTTCGAAACTCACACTAGTTCTGAAGCTTACGAACCCATAGCACCGGGATAGAGGATTTCGGCATTAGGAGCCTCGGGAATCTGAATTTGATATTATTTCATTTATTGGACTTCTTCCAGAAGATTGTTGATCTTGCACTGTGTCGAGCAAGGACTACCATCAAATCTGGCCTGAGATTTGCATTCTGGTCAATATTCTCCATGAATAGTTTTAATAGGTATTGCCCAAATTTTATAGAAACATCATAGGAACAAGTGGATCTCTAGGGTGTCTTGATGGAATATCTGAGCTAATAGGGAGCCAGGACAAGATTGGTCTATAAGATCTCACCAAAGAGGGAAGAATGATTTTTGTATTTATTTTAATGAAAAAAATGAATGTTTTTGGTATATAAGTTTTTTTTCTTTTTTTGGAAAAGAGAGAAAATACTTTAAGTGTTTTTGAAAAGGGGGAAAAGGAAAATCCTCTGCGTAGTTATTATTATCATGTTCCACTTTAATTATGTTCTGCCTATGGTGCAAGTGAACTGGCGAATAGGACCCGATTTTGGGGAAAAGATAGGGTACACGATGCAAGACACGATTTGACTTGTTTCCAGACTCATGGACAGAGTCATGTTTCAAAAATGGGAGAAATAGCACGAAAATTGAGGTGGTAAAACGACCTAAAATTTTGGTGGCGTTTCGTATTGAAATCGGCAGACTAGGTATGAGTGCCCTAGGGCAGATGCCTATATGAGTTTGATGCATCGGTGGGTTAGTGGAAAGTTTCCCCGTTTGGCACGACTTCCACGATATACCTCTTGTATATAAGGGTAATTATTCATCGGTACATGTGGCAAAGACATTTGATATACCTGGGTGTATGTGAATTGCCTCGCGATATACCTCGTGGAGATTATACATGTCAGAGCGAATTCGATAAATTCGACATACGTGAATGAGTTCTTTCTTTATACCTCTCATTGTGATTTTAGTCAAACGGTAAAATATGTGGGGAGACGTTCGATATATATCTAATGTAGTAGGCCAATGGAAGGTGTGAATCGTATTTCTGAGGTTAACCGTGCTCCGCATTATTGACACCCATCACGCAGTGACCCCTTCGTATGGGAACAAATTTTGGTCAATATTGTAATGCTCAAGTGACATAGTATGCTATAATGCATGAGTTATAATTAACAATTTATGGAGAGTTTGATGTATACTAAATGAGATAAATATTACCATTGTAGGGAGAACATAAAACATACAAGTAGCATGGGATAAAGGGGATAAGCTTGGAGAGTAAAAGTAGCAAGTATGTACATGAAGCATGGAGAGTATACAAAGGATGTTGATAAATACAAAATGTGAGACATGTGAGTATACACAATTGAATGGGAAATATATGCAAAGAGAGGCTGACATGTGAATATGTGTGGGTAAAGAAAGTATGTGGATATCTACAAGTGAGAGAAATATGGAAGTGTGTGCTAGTGTGACTAAGCATGGATATCTACTAGTGGTGTGTGAAACATGTGAGTGAGCATGAAGCTATATACGAGTGATAAGGATGTGAGAGTGTGTGTTAGTGTGACTAAGCAAGGATACTTACAAGTGATGCATGAAACATGTGAGTGTTCATGAAGCTATATACAAGTGAGAAGGATGCAAGAGTGTGTGCTAGTGTGATTAAGAATGGATATCTACGAGTGATGTGAAAAACATGTGGGTGAGCATGAATCTATATACAAGTAAGAAGGATGTGAGAGTGTGTGATAATGTGACTAAACATGGATATCTACAAGTGATGTGTGAAACATTTGACTGATAATGAAGTTATATACAAGTGATAAGGATGTGGGAAATATGTGCTAGTGTGACTAATCATGAATATCTACAGTTCATGTGGATCATGTGAAAACGTGAGTAAGTGGAGTGAAACACGGTGACTATTTACAGGTGAGTGAAGCGTGAAATATGTTATAGGACGATGGTAAATACATGTGATGAGAAAAGAGCATAGTAGAGAAAAGGATATAAACATCATGATATGAACAAATCATATATACAACATGTAAGAATGAGAGTAAGAAGAATATACAAGTGGATGAATATAGAAAAATAGAGAGAAAGGAGAGAAAGGGAAACAAATTCCTTGTGAAATAGAGTCTAGTCCTCTAAAAATTTATTCCCCAATGAAGTCAGCACTGTGGACATCCGGGGATTACTCTGGCACAAGCGGGTCTCAAAAGGGGCGAGAAAATATGGAAATCTCTCTCGGCATGTGTGGGGATTTGAGGATAGAAATCCTCTTTTTTCCACTCGCGCGATCATCAAAAGATGCCACGGATATAAATAGGCCATTGTCAAAGGGGGAGGAAAATATAGAAAATGGAGACCGACATATTTTTCTCAGAAAAAGAGAAAAGAATGTAGCCGTCCTCGAAAGTACGACATCAAAAGATATCATACGAAACCAAATGAATTGAGGGTCCGGGGACTAAGCTATGGAATGGGAAGGTGTTAGGGACTCATTCTGGCCTTTTGGTCTCTCATGCGGTATAATAATGTTCTCATTTTCTTCCAAGATATGACTCGTGCGTACAATGTGTACGATGTGAAAATGAGTGAGAAAGAGAAATCATACTACTCACATTGTAGACACCCCATTCTAGCATCCCCTGCATCACCACAAACCTAGGTCATGTTTCGAATGCTTACCTAGAGGCGGGCGCTTCCAAGCTCCATTTAAGAAAAATTCAAACTCTTCAGCTCAACTGAGACTGAATGAATCTTTAAAGGGAAGTAAAACCCCTTTTTAACGGTCTTCCCCATGCACAATTAGGACTTACGGTGCGGACGAACGACCCATTTTCCACTAAAAAATGATCAGGAGGCCACCGGACGCTCCCGAACTCCGTCTGACCAAAGTCACCTCTTCATCTCGACTGAGGAAAAATGAATCTTCAAAGGGTACTAAAACACCTTTCCAACAGTCCTCTCCGGGCCCAATTCTGACTTACGATACGGATGAATAATCCATTTCACTCCAAAAGGTCATCAAACGCTTTTGGGCCTCGATTGAGCAAAGTAAACTCTCTAAACCGATTAAAACTCTTTGGAATGTCAAATTTCATCTCTTAACCTTTCCAACGGTCCACCCCGTGTGCCATTCTAACTCACCTTGCGGACGAACAATCCATTTGCGTCCGACAATCCCACGTTCAAAGGATCGATGAGCACTTTTGAGCCACATTTGTCCTAAAGACAACTCCCAAACTCGGGAGCAATCCAAAGGACTTTAGAAGGTCTCTGGAGTACCTTTTAGAGGTTCACCCCGTGCGCGATTCGGATCAACGGATTGCGTTGTATGACCATTTTTCCAAAAGAATCTGAAAGAGACTGCCAAATGACAGGTTCAAAATCCTGCCTATCGGCAATGTGCCTAAAAACACCTGCCGTTTGGCAGGAGCACACCTATGCCGAACGGCAATGCCCTGGGCCTATAAAAAGAAGGCCCTGACTTATTGTAAGGGGAACCAAATCTGAGATCCATCACTCTCAGTGAATTCTTAAAACCTCCCTTGTAGTCAGCATGGTTCCTACATCCAAATCCCTTTTCATCATCTTTTTCATCAAACTTGGTGAATTAACTACCCTTCATCATCGCCAAGTACAACGGCTACTCTCCCACATTCAAGATCAAGCTCAAGATCTTCAAGAAAGTCCAACTTTATCAAATTATCCTAAATTCACATTAACTTGTTTTATGACTTAGCACTTTTATTCTCTCCATCTCACATATCCTAATATACTTTTTTATTTAGTATTATTGCATATCTCTTATTTTTCATGTAAATAAAACCCAAAAAACAAGAAAAAGAGGGTTTGTTCAGAAATTCCAAACGGGAATTCTCACACTTTTCTCACATTATTCTCATACTTTTCTCACACTAAAACACCTTTTCACACACACGCATAAGAGAAATCCTTAGTTGGATTTATGGGATAAACCCCATCCCTCTTTTTACGTACGAACTACATGAACTTTGATGCCTCTATAGGCTATGTAGGCGTCTCGAGGTAAAACTCGAGACTCGAGTCCTATTTTTTCAATTTTCAATTTTCCTTTTTCTAATTATTTAACTTAATTCTCTCCTGTATACATATTTACATATACATATATTTGTCCTTAGTGGCGTATTATTCCATATGTGTTATCGTTCCATTATAACGATCAATGCAAGGATAATTGCGTAAATCCTATTTTCTAATATTACTTTTAGGAACATTTCTATGGATGACTCGCTCTATCTCTTCCATGATACTAGTAGATGATTCCTATCTCCATTACATATACACATGCACACATATCACGGGGAAATAGAGGAAAATAACAACAAATTCATGAGAGACCGCAAGGGCGGAATGGGTGCCTAACACCTTTCCATTTCGTAACTTCGTCTCCAAACCCCTACTCGAATCACTTTTTGGTTTTGTATGTATCAGTATGTCTTTGATACTGTCCTTCGGGATGACTCCACTTTCTTTTATCTGTTTTGAGTAAAATAGACTGGCGACTCCACCTCTTTATATTTTTCACCTCACACATCACCGATGACGAACGAAGCTCTCTTGAGAGGGATATACGGGACTGAGATCCTCTCACCGCGGAGATACCTTCCTTCTCCCTCTGCGCGAAGATTGGGGATGGCCACAGTGGCGACTCTGCTGGGAATCAGTTGTTTAAGAGGGCTAGACTCTATTTTACATGGGTATTTTATTTTCTTATATATTCCCCTATTTTGCATGTTGCCCTTTTCATGTGTACATCATGCTTATGTTGCAATTAACACACGTGTAGAAGATTCTCCATGTACACTTCGGACCACGTGCACCTAGGATCACATACATCCACATGTTGCACACATCACTTACCCATGCTTGGTATACTATTATTACTTGTACTTTTCTCCCTGTTTGGCATGTTCAAGAAAGATACTCTCATCATAAGACACTAATAAGAGAATCATGCATGATTCACATGACATCACCAAAGAGCATTATTATTTACCAAATTTTGTCGAGTAACTGGAGGGTCACTTCGAATGGGCATTGGTCTGGCAGGGTGCAGTTAGCCTAAGCGATATGACTCTCACCTTCCATTGGCCAAGTACCTTCGACGTATATCTAATGGTTCCCCCGCATCGTACCGCTCAACAGAAGTCAAGATGTGAGGTATATCGCAGGGAATTCATTCACGTACACCTAGTATATCAAATTCGCATTCACACATACCGTCCCCACGAGGTATATAGTGAGGTAATTCACGTACACTTAGATATATCAAATGGCTTGTCTACATGTACCAACTGCCCTCAAAATCAAAGACGTATATCGTGTAAGTCATGCTAAAGGGGGGAACCCTTTCCAATTCACCCAACCAAGTGCATACCCACATATAGGTGTCAAGCCTAGGATACACATGTTAGATTGTCGGTTTTGACCCAAAACTCTAACGAAATTCCAGGTCGGCTTGCCATCCAAATTTTTATGCATTTTTAAATGGGACCCTGCTCGTGAGCCTAGTTACAAGTCCAACCATAGCTTTACATATGTTAGAAACCCAATTTTACAGGCTCGGGTCCCGTCTGACATTTCATTTTGCATTTGGAAGAATTTAATACAAGTGAGAACATAATAATTATAATAATCATGCTGAGACCCGTCTCCTAAAAATATTTCTCCTTCCTTTATCAAAAATCCAAAAACATTTATAAAAAATCCAAAAACATTTCTCCTTTCTTTATCAAAAATCCAAAAATATTTTGTCTTTCAATCTCAAAAAGAAAAAAGTGTGAAAAATATTTTCATTTTTTTTCAAAAAAAAATCCCATTTTACGCCTTCTCAGGTCGATTGCACACCCTTGGCCTGGCTCCATATTGGATTCGGTCTTCAGTCAAATCACCCCGAAGTTTTGCCCGTTCACCTGCTACTTCTTTTGAGTTCAGAATCCATTCGCTCAGCCAGATCCGATGACAGTCTTAGCTTAGCTCGTGTCCAAGATTGACAACCTCCAAACTGAGGTCCGAGAGATGCAACGAAACCAGGTTCCTATTTCATAAGATACCGAGGCCCTATTACCTCATTCTATGATCCACCCGAGCCTATCTGGATTCCCTAAGAGTATCAGCATGATTCACGTGCCCCTCGTGCTAATGGGCCGCCGTCTGCCCAGCTTCCTATGCCAAACCTTGCCCAGCCTGGGGCTAACTTACATATGATCACGGATCCAAAGGGGGAAGAGTTGAACAAGTTCAAATAATATCTCAAGGTGCTAACTAAGAAGTTCGACCAAGTCAAAATCTCTAGGAATTACATGGAATATACCCACATGTCTCCTTATCCTAAAGAGAGTTTACCCGAGAAGTTCAAGATGCCAAATATCGAGAAATTCAGAGAAAGTGGACCCCCGATTAATCATCTTCGCAGTTACCACCGTTATATGACCCTCCTAGGGGTTTCCGAAGAAGTGATGGCCCAATTATTTCAGTAAACTTTGAAGGATAGCGCCCTCCGATGGTTTTTGTCTCTCGAGGAGTCAAGAATCCGTAGCTGGGAGGATATAGCCCGAGAATTCATGTCGCAGTACAAATATAATGAAGAGCTTGAGGTCACCTATTGTGATTTAGAGTTGCTCAAACAGAACTCTGCGGAATCAGTCACTAACTTCATAGCTCGATGGAGGGAAAAACAACCACCATGACCAATCGTCCATCCGAGGAAGAACAAGTCAACACAGTGAAGAAGAATTTCTTACCCCATGTTTGAGAAACAATGGGCAGGAAATACTATCCACACTTCCAATCTCTTAGAGAGGCCGGAGTAGAAATCAAGGAAGGATTTGCTAAAACAAAAGTTGAACCAAATAAAGTGTCCGAACAGTTCACTCCAAGAAAATATGATAAACCTGTTAATGCTGCAGTCTCGACCATCAATAACATCTCTCAACCAACCACCTCATGGGAACCAGCAAGCTTCCCGGTCCCAGTCCGAAAGGAATACACCGAGCTCCATGCTCCCCTGTCCAAAGTTTATCAAATCATGTTAAGCCGAAACCTTATTATACCCTTGGACCCCCATCTATTACCAAATCCACTTCCAAGAACTTCAAGGCAGATGCCCATTGCGCCTTTCACCAAACTACTAGCCATACCACCAATCAATTCTTTCACCTTCGAAACATAATCCAATGTCTAATTGACCAGGGTACCATTCCCCCACCAGCCAATCCTAAGCCAAACACTAATCACAACCCACTCCCAAATCATGCCAATGCCATATTCCTAGAAGGAAACCCATAATTTGATCCCTCAACTCAAATCACACCTATATACTCTCCCAAACCCCTCCAAACTTGTCCATATTTCCTCCTACACCCTACTAGCCTCCCTGATCAAGCACTGTCACTCCTTACCAGAGCATGCATCACTGTCTGTACTCGTTCTGAAAATGGAAGTATGGAATTACCAGAAGTATTAAACCAACTCCTATAGTTCGGGTTGAAACTTCCCTCGTAGAGGATCATTGATTGTTAGAGGTTCAGTACACTATTCTTGGAAGCATGGAAATGGGACCGAGAGTCAGACAGTTGGGTAGTACCAGTCTATGAAGTCATCCTAAATGACATTTTCCAGATCATGGTAGAATTATTCAGGCAATCCCATAATATTTGTAGTATGGTTATATTACTTGATACTCTTAAGTTACAAGGGTGCCTGGTCCCTTCACCCTTACATCTCCCTAGATAATGGGAAGACCTGTACGAAGAAACCATTAAAATCATGGAATGCATTAACTTTTCATGGAAAGACAGAATTTTTACCACAGAATGGGGGGAAGGATTCAAAGATTCAAATGGAGAGTAAGCTTCATAGAAAATTAGCCCGGTAGCCTACATATGTGGGATGATATCATTTGAAGAACTCCTTGGAGAAATAAACAAGGTGGAAGAAAAACCTGAGATTGATGAAGAAAAGGGTTCATGTTCTTTCCTTCTTCAGTAAATCACATGACCAGATCAGGAAGGCATTACCAGATCCCAAGCTTACTACTAGCCAATGACAAAGGGAAGGGCATTGAAAACCTTCCTATACCATAGATGACCCTCGAGGAGAGCAAGATCCTCAATCAAATAAATAAAAGGGTTCATGTCTTCCTAGCTGCACAGAAATGCTTTGATCAAGTTGCTCACTAGACCCACAGTTCCTCCTTCTACCACACCAGAAGAAGCGATATATTTAGTTGGATCCCTGACCTCTACCCAAATTCTATCCTTTTCCGAAGAAAAAATCCCCAAAATCGGGCCAAACCACAATCATGCACTCAACATCTCTATCTTGAAGTTATGGAGAAGATCGTACCACTCTCTCTTGTCAATAATGGATCCGCCTTGAATGTCTTCCCATTAAGAACCTTCAAATTCTTAGGACTGAAGGAAAGTGACCTCGCTCCAACCTTTGGTGCTGTACGTGCCTACGATAATACCCATCAGGAAGTGATGGGATCTATAAAACTTGTAATAGGGGTTGGCCCTATAAACCATGTCATTGAATTCTAAGTTATTGACATCACAACTCATTTCAACCTGTTGCTTGGAAGACCTTGGCTCCACAGTATCAAGGGTGTGTCTTCCTCGCTCCATCAGAAATTGAAGTTCTTCGCTAACGGACGAGTCATCACCATTTTGGGTGATGACGACAATGCTAAGAGTGCAAGTACCAGTAATTCAATCCTTGCGATACAGAACGGGTAAAATGATATGCTCCTATCAGGATTCCGAGTTGAGCCACTTCTACTCCTGATAGGGGACGATTTCAGAGAAAGGGTTTCGCTAGAATACGACCCTCATGGAAACATCAATGTGATTCAAATGTTCAAAAACATACACTTCATGCCCAGACTGGGGCTAGGACAAAGACAGTAAGGGATAATTGAGCCCATTGTACTGAAAAATCTTTCCCTCCTTGTGGTTTGGTGTATACCATCAAAACAAGAGCTCAGAATGATCCTCCAGTCTCAACCAAAGAGAAGACTAGACTACATCTAGACTATCCCAGGTGACTCTGGGAATGGACGATTCCTTAAAGAGGGTGAGGAAGTCCCCTTTTACGGCTTTTCGGAACCATGTTATGACCATACAGATAAGAAGATGAAGACTGGAATGGAGATCTTTTTCCAAGACAGCTACCCATGGGCCGAAATTTCCGAACACCATGTATAACCGCTCATAAAAAATACCAAATATTCCAAGGAAAGTGACTTCGAGGATTCGTTTAACTTACAAACACTGGGACTAACAGTCTGCATGGTTCATTCAAGCACTACATCACTGGATCCATCCCACCTGATTAAAGTTGCTGATACACTCCTCAACTAGCACGCTATGCCAGTTCTACCTATTAAAATACCACTTAACCCCAATGTTTACCCCATCTCTTCTTTTGTTGCCTATCCTTGCTCTAATGCAATCGAGGCCTCCTTTGATGAGGTTCTCAATGCTGTTTTTCCTATCAATGAAATAAATGGATATTTTGATTATCTTGTTGTGCCTTACATTAATTGTTTAGATTCTAATCAAACTTTTGATGATGATGATTTTGCAAATGAACAATTCTTAATTGATCTAAATAAGGTTAATAACAAATAACATAACCGCGTTCAAGTTAATGAAGAAGAAATTATTATTGTTAACCTCAGTTCTAGTAGCCAATTGCGCGATATTAGGATAGGGGCTACCTTCAACGATCATGAACGCGCACAACTTGAAGAATTACTGAAGGAATTTGTGGATGTCTTTGCATGGTCCTATGACGATATGCCCGGCATTGATCCTAAAATAGATCAACATGAGATCCCTACTCTCCCAGATTATAAGAAGGTGAAACAAAAGTTAAGAAAGCTTTGCACCAAATGGTCATTCAAAGTTAAAGAAGAAGTGGTCAAACAGTTGAACGTGGACTTCATTCGCGTGATCGAATATCCCATATGGCTAGCCAACATAGTGCATGTGCCGAAATCAGGAGGGAAAGTTTTGATGTGTGTAGACTACCGGGACTTGAACAAAGCCTCTCTGAAGGATGATTACCCGCTACCCAATATCGACATGATCATGGACAACACATCCAGTCATGCTCTTAAGTCATTCGTCGACGGGTTTACCGGATATAACCAAATGAAATAGCACCCAGATCACCAAGAAAAGACCACGTTCATCACCCCATGGGGAACCTTTTGCTACACATTTATGCCATTTGGTCTAAAAAATGCTAGGGCTACCTACCAGAGGGCTTCCATAACCATCCTGCACGATCTGATTCATAAATAAGTCAAGGTCTATGTGGATGATATGATTATCAAATCCAAAAATAGAGAAGGTTATGTTCCCGCTCTCCAAAAGTTCTTCGAATGACTGCGACGGTATCAGATGAGACTCAATCCACATAAATGTGTCTTCGGCATTACCAAGGGGAAACTCTTGGGATTAATGGTCATTGAGAAGGGGATAGAAGCAGATCCTGCCAAGTCGAAAGCCATACTTGAGATGCCACCTCCCCAAATGGAGAAAGAAGTACGTGGATTCCTTAGGAAATTACAATACATCAGCCGGTTCATCAGCTAGCTAACCTCTATCTGTGAACCTATCTTGAAACTCCTCCGAAAGGATTTAACCAAGGTTTGGAATGAGGACTGCCAAGAAGGCTTTGATCGAATCAAACAATATCTGACCCAACCTCCAGTACTCACGCCATCATAGGCTGGTCTCCCCTTACTCCTATACCTAACCATAACTGACACTGTAGCTGGGGCTTTTCTAGCCCAATACCTTGAATAATCCCGCAAAGAAAGAGCCATCTATTACACCAGTCATAAACTGGATGGGTATGAAGTCAACTACACTTCTTTGGAAAAGGCATGTGTCACACTTGTTTGGGTCACCCATAAGTTGAGACACTACATTCTCACCTTCCCATCAAACTGGTATTCCGAATGGACCCCATCAAATACCAGCTTAAAAAACACGCCTTATCCAGTTGAATGGACCAATGGTTGATGCTCCTAGCCGAGTTTGATATCGTGTATGTCATGTAGAAATCCATGAAGGTAAGTTCCATCTCTAACTACCTCGCTGACTACCCCATGGAAGAAGCGGATGTTTGGATCTCCGAATTCCCAAATGAAAACATCCTTTGCACCACTCAAGACAACCTTCATGGAAAATGTTCTTCGAAGAAGCTGCCAACAAAAAGGGATATGGCATTGGGATACTTCTGATTTCCTCAGATGACTCCCACACTCCCATCGCTATCAAATTGGATTTCCCCTGCACCGACAACATGACTGAGTACTAGGCGTGTACGGTAGGCCTCAAAGTTTCTCTCAAGAAACGTATTCAATGCCTAGATATCTATGGGGATTAGGCCCTCATCATCGATTAAGTGCTTAGAAAATGGAAATTCAAGGACGAGAAATTCCAACCCTTCTATGCCCAGTTAGAAGTACTAGCCTCCCAATTCCAAGATATCACCTTCCAGTACCTACCTCGAGAAAATAATAACCTAGCTGATGCCCTTGCTACCTTGACCTCCATGGTCGACATGCTCGAAGGAATAATAATGGCCCCTTCCTAGTTTAAAAACAAGATAAACTAACCCACTGCTACCACATTAAGCTCATCACCAAAGAAGATCTTGAGCTAGCCCATTGCTGGTACTATGATATCTGGAACCTCCTCAAGAATGGTAGGTATCCCGAAGCCTCCAAAAAGAAAGACCGAGCAACCCTCTAAAAATTTTCCGCCCAGTACATTATCTATCACAAATCATTGTTCAAAAAAACTTTGATGTCGTAGGGGCTGACATTGAACAGATAATGCAGAATATCTATAGCAGGGAATGAGGACCCCATATGAACGGTCGCATGCTTGCCAAGAAGATCATCTGATAAGGCTACTACTAGGCCACCATGGTCCAGGATTGCACCGCCTATGTCTGGAGATGCCTCAAATGCCAATAGTTTTCCAACCTTCAACACCTACCTCCATGAGAATTATACAATATGACTTCTCCATGGTCGTTATCCACTTGGGGCATCGACATCATAGTGAAGGTTACACCCAAGTCTTTGAATAGTCATGAATTCATCCTAGTTTCCATTGATTACTTCACCAAATGGGTCGAAGTCAAGTCATATGCAGTCCTAAACGCCAAGAAAGTGTCAAAATTCATTAGGAAGAACATCATCTGCCGATATGGAGTCTTGTATGAACTAGTGTCAGATAATGGGTTGCACTTCGAGGCAAAAGTCACATAAGTGGTCAACGAGTACGGGATTCAGAGACACAAATCTTCTCCCTACCGACCTCAAACCAATGGTGCAGTCGAAGCCGCCAATAAGAACCTTAAATCCATCATCAGTAAGATGATTGAAAGCTACTGAGATTGGGCCGACCAAATCCCTTACGCTCTCTGGGGCTATCGAACCTCAATCCGAACCTCTACTGGGGCTACCCCTTACTCTATGGTCCACGACATGGAAGCAGTCCTACCCATGAGCTAAAAATCCCTTCACTTCGTGTTATGCTCGAAAGACAAATCAGTGAGGAGGACTAGCATCAAAGCCGTCTCGACGAGCTGTCACTCTTGGATGAAAGGAGACTGAAAGTGTTGTATCACATACAAGGGTACCATCGTCGAAGAGCTCATTCATTCAATAAGAGAGTCAAGGACCGCGGTGTCCGAGAAGGGGACTTAGCCTTTAAAAAAATCATAGAACCCATCTGGGACCCTAGAGGGAAGTTCAAGCCCAATTGAAGTGGCCCATACATTGGAAAAAAGATCTTATCTGGAGGTGCTACTATGCTCACCGACCTTGATGGAGAAGAGATGTCTCATCCAATCAGCCTGTATTGTCTCAAGAAATTCTACCCCTAGTCTGAAACCTCGGTGCGCTACGACTCTTCCCACCTCACTTCTATTCTAAAAAAAATCTCTTCATTTCCCTCTACCTAGAACTACGTGGGCCTAATCCTCTACAAAACCATTTCAGAAAAATTAAAACTTTTCAAAACCTCTAGAGGTACGTCAGCAACTCATGCATCCTACATAAGCACGTCCCTTTCTTTTTCACAAACGCCTATTCTTTTCTTATCTCCGAGAACGACGGTTCATTATAACATATACTTGAACAAGGGGATTATGCATTCCTTAGCAATCGGTATAGGTCATTCAAAATACAAAATTCATCAAAAGGCACAGTTGGATGATCAAAAACTTATTTATTTTACTAATAAGAAATTACAGTGCAATTACATAAGAAAAGGAACGGATAACTCCCTTCCCCCTACCTTCCTAAAAAGCCAAATAAATTCCCAAATTTATTCCCCATTATAAAACAAACTCTCCAAGAGTCCTACCCACAGCTACCAGAGGAGCTCGCTCCATCATCATCTATATCCTGGGGTACCCATCCCCTACCTGAATAGAGTGTCGCAGATGTGCCATAGATCGATAAGATCGTACCAACCTCAAAAAAACCACAACACCTCCCTCCATGGTATCGGATAAGACAAACCACCTTTTTCCAGTCTCTACTACCAACATCTTACTAACTACTCTTCTCCACAAGCACTTCATATAATCCCCAAGGATGTGTCAGACTCTCCCAACAGACTGAGAAGGACGGGTGGACGGACGCCTACTCTCCCATAAAGAGCCAAGCCACATGCGCATATGCTCTGTCAGATCTTCTACGAGAAATAAATCTAGTGTCGGAGGTGGCATGACCTGCTCCCAGCCAAATTGGCACAGAAGCCACCAAGGGAAATAGAAAGAGGTATGTTTAAGACCAACCAAACGAACGTACGAGTATTCCCCCAGATCCAGAATAGGCAATAGTTGTCCCCACCAAGGCACTGACTAGTGCACATTTAGAGCCCCATGCTCCACTAACTAGTTCTCCTAGCTCTCAATAGCCAGGCCAACACTAATGAAATGGCGCGAAAAGAAGTTGGGCACAACCGACAAAGGATATTATGGAGGAGTAACCAGGCGGAATCTTTCAGACAACCACATAAATAGCATCACAGGCCTACCCCTCAGAAAGTCAGAACGACCTTCTTGCCAGGCATCCAGTCCATTCAATGTCTCCGCTAATATCACCGTCGCAGGATTGCGATGGTATGACATTCGTAAAGTGATGGTTGCAAGTTGTGGGTCCACCAGCAGTTCCCGCGTCACCAGCAGCAATTTCGAAACCAAGTCCAGAATAACGGCTCCGGCATATCTAGCATCACTAACCTCCTGCAAATGCACAGACCACAACACCATCGGGAGGGAAATCATTCCTCCAGTAACCAAAGATCTACCCACCGAGGTCGAGATGCGGAGAAGTCCAGACAACAGCTCCCAGGGAGACTCGAAAAACTCAGGCATAGCAGCCGCCACACTAGGATTTACCCCCAACATGGCAAAAACCTCCTCATAAATTGGACAAACTTCTTCCAAGCCAAACGGAATACATGGTCTTCGGGGTACCAAAATTGAACCACTGCCATCAACTTGTTCAACTCTATGGGTCGATTACGCCATAAAGAGACTCGACGCATGTTGAAATCATTGTAGTCGACGTTGTAGGAGCACATCGCCTCTAAAGTCTCGAGTTAGTTGGCAAACTCAACACTACTAGGGAGATCCATCTCACAGAATAAGAAAGTAAGAATGTGAAGGTGTGATGAAAAAACTACACCCTTACCCCTTCTTATACTTAAAAACCCTCACAAAAGACTCAACCCTTAAAGAAATTGGAGGGAATCCTGTTGTAACACCCCGCCTAATTAAATACCGGGTGATCAATCCTTTATTAAATTAAAATGCAAAGTATCCGGTTGGTTCATTCTTAGCATCACTGTCGAAAAATAATTTTCATTATTAATCACCTAATAATTAATTAAGTTAAGTGTCAAAACATTTTCCAAATTAATTATACCCAATTAATCCATAAATAAATTCCATGCTTTAAGATATAAGCCATTTCCATTACAAGAACAAATACTGAACATGAATTAAATACTGAAATAAATGAGACTGGATAAAACATTACAGTTCAAAGTCTAAAACCAATAGAATCATAATACTCAATCCAATAGGAAAAGAAAAGCTAAAAGAAAATACAACCTCTGAAATAACTAAGCTGGAAAGGGGCGACACATGCCCTAACTGAAATGTCTGAACTAAGAATTGAATGAAAAGAGAGAAGCGTCAAATATCAATAACCTATACCTTCCACAAAAGTTGCAGCTCGTCGAATGATCCATGCGTCTAAGTCTGGTGGTGACCCTGTGGTTCGACACCAGGTATAATATATATATATATATATATATATATATATATATATATATATATATATATATATATATATATATATATATCAAAATAGAAGAGAAATAGCAAGAAACGGGTAAGAGCTATATTTGGAAAAATAATTATTTTAGCAAGTATTTAAAACTGCATTAATGCAATTATTATGCACATATTAGTTCTGAACACTCGCCTGAGTTCCCTACCCCTCCACTAATGTGCACAACTAGCATATGTCTATCCCAACCTAGTCATCTATAATATTCCCAAATAGGTTATTGACATGAATTCCTAAATATATCTCAAGGGAGTAACCCGTATCGCCCATACATTACGCTGATAATATTCTTTTATGCTAGTTACCTATTTTATATTCACCATTTTGATAGGAAGTATTTTTTCACTGAAATTACTTTACTTATCCATACTTACACGTTTTTTAATTTCACACATTAGAATCATTCATTCTCTAGTATATTTATATATATATACATATAGTCACATCATCCATATATATATATATATATATATATATATATATATATATATATATAACCTGCGCCCCTTTGTTACGACCACTTGGCGTAATGCATACTTTACTATCGTGTTCCGGTGCATCACTCGCTGCATAAAGGAAAATTGGTTCGGTGTCTCTCATGAACCCTAAATCTCATAACACAAATATTGGAGGCGAGCATACTCACCAGCTAAATGGATCACGCGTATACCTACGCTCCCATTCAACCGTCGAAACTATCCTACGTAACAAATAATACGTATCCAAGTTCATATGCTTTGGGTACAAGTCAAATATCCCCCCATCGAGTCACCCAGGATAAGACTGTCCACTGCCCGAAACTTCCGCTCGATAAAAATCAGCGTAGGTATGCTATACACATAATAAATCAATACATAGGTATACACACAACCTATTATAATCTCTAGGTATACACACAACTAAGTATCATGTCCTATTTGTAGTATTACTTTCATTTAATACTCTCGACGTGTTAATAATTATGATTATGGTACCTCTCATAATTTTCTAAGGGTTATTCATCCCACATATGCCCAAGTCTTAAATCACACTTGCCTTGATATATCATCACTTCAAATCTCAATGTACTTCATTACAGTTCTTCCATTTCAAGTACCGAATGATGTCCTAGAGGTCCACAATTTAATTCTGGAAAATACAGCAGACCGGTCCGGACCCTTTTTTATGAAAAACGATCCGGACCTTTTAATTAAAAATGATTCGGACATTTTAAAGAAAAAATGATGCGAACCTTTTAATGATCCGTACCTATCAAAAAGCGGTCTGGACCTATACCTGTAAAAAGACAGCCCTACCCAGATACATCCTCTTCACCATTTCAACACATTCAACCTCTACGAATCATTCCCAATCACCAATCGATCATTGTAAATAAACTTCCTAACATGTATGTATGATTTCCACTAATATAACATCAGTAAATCATCACCCGTCATCAATCTAATTAAAAATCCTCAAATTTAGATAATAAGAACCCTAGTTCCCAAATTTTCAATTACAGAACCTAACCAACCCAGATTTGTTCATCAATATAATTTTACAATTTCATGATTAATCCTCTACATACATGAAGGAATTAAACAACTAATCAAATCAGTCCATAATCATAATTTAAATCTCCAAATTTTACCCAATTTTATATGTAATTCATGATTAAATTCACCTACACTAACATGAGCATGATTATTGCTAAAGGAAAGCAAGTAATAAACACGTGCCTTAATTTCAACAGTCTGATCCACTGTTTATATGGGTATGAGTGTGTTCCTCGTCTCGCGATCTACACTTTGGTATAGTTTTTGGTGTGTGTTCTTGAGTTAGGCACCAAGAACACCAATAACTTTTTCTTTCTTCCTCTATGCCTTTCCCTTTTCTCCCACGTAGGTTTAGAGCTGATAACTCCCCACTAACCCATGTACATCTATCTTTTATTTCCCAATTTTCGTCCATATTATTAATCCAAAATTCCAAAGGACAAAAAAACCCCTACGGGGTGCCGGTTAGGCCTAAAATTACCCCGGAGTCCAAAATAAAATGCCCGATTAGAGTTTTCGGACTATCTCGACCCTTTCGAACTGAATGGCACACTCGAAATTACCATGCAAGCTATACAAAAATAATTTATCTTTTTATTCCATACAATTAGTCCCAACACGATTCACACGCGCATCCTGACTTAAAATACCAAAATGTCATTTTTCGCACTCCGATAATTTATAAAAATTATATAATTACATATTACATATACCCACAGTAATAATCAATGATTTCCATCAATAAATATTAACCCTTGGCACGGTAGTTAATAAATATTTTAAATTCGGATTAATTAACAATTAAATTTCCCAACCTTTTTAATTTAATTAATCCAATAATAATTAATCCCATAATTATTTAATATCATAAAAATACGGGGTATCACATACTTTCCCCCTTACAACGGAATTTTTTCCCAAAATTCGGAAAAAGTATACCACGTACAAACAACGTTGTATATATATTGCGCATCACATCGCAGCGCTCCCAAGTAAACTACTTCGTACCACCCATATAGCACACTATCGGATACCTTTAATAATGAACACTTCACATATGTTCATTTTAAACTCCAGGTTACCCTGTCATGTAGGTTCTTGCCCAAGTCTTATCATTTAAGTTCCATTATAAATAAATCATTCTTTAGATATATTCGATCTCGTCTCGCGACGATCGTACACAAGTAGGTTATTTGCACCGTATATATATTGCACACATTATATATGATAAGCATTAACTCATCTCCGATCTCATCAATAATACCTGGTCCCCTACCTTTAACTAACAAGTATGAGAACAACAAGGCTTAATGTGTCATACTTCACTTGCACCATGCCCAAAAGTGAATTTTTATGAGTGATTGTACACAAACTCTTCTACTGGAAGGGACTGCTCTAATCCTCCCCAGAGATTTAAGGGTATACATATATTTTATTCTCCAACATCTCACTAGTCCGCTTGTTCTGCCTATTCGTCTGTGGAGGATAGGTTGTACTCAATCACAACTCGGTATCCAAAGCCTCGTAAGCACTTTTCCAAAATTGAAAGACAAAGATCTTGTCCCAATCGAACTCGGTATAAAACGGCACCCCATATAACCTTAATATCTCGATTATAAAGATCTTTGTATATCGTCTCGTAGTATGACCAGTCTTAACTGGCATAACATGATCTACTTCGGTCAATCGATCCATTATCACCCATATAGGATCGTAACCCCTTTCGGGATAAATTACTTGGGAATACTCTCCCATTACTACTTAAAAATCCCTAACGGTTGAACAAATCTCTACTTGTTTCGTGTGGTCCACCGTTTTTCAAAAGGACAGGTGACCCATTGCGAAAATGAATTTAGTAATATTTTTCTTCATTAAATCCCATCATCACTGTTGTTTACAACATGGTACTTCTTATATTCTCTCAATTGTACCACTAACCGTGATCCATGTGACCTTGCCTCACCGCGTGTCATAGGCCCTTCCCCATTCTATAATCAGTTTCTCATGAAATGTAAGCCTTTAACAAATCTTACGGAATAAATTTCATCTTCCCGGGCTAAATGTTGTCGAATTCCCGCGACATTCACAATCTACTACCTAATACAATACCATTCTCGTGAGCGTACAATCAAGTCCTGATGTATCCACTCCTATGTTCATTTACCTTATCCCATATGTTCCGAGCGGAAACAAAATCAAGATTTAATTACCTAGGGCGCCTATACACCCTATGCCTTGTACATTTTTGCACAAATGAATTATATTCTCACATCATAATGGAATTATCCACTCTTAATTATACTCTCATAAATGTGCAATTACTAAGGTACGAATCTTATGTATTATCATCCAAACTTCTCTCCAACTCCCGACTTTCGTTAGTTTCATGCGTGGGATGTCTCACAAAGCGAAATCCAAACAAGGAACCCTCCCGATACACTACTACCTAACATTATCGGTCATCGAGGTCTGTAAGGCCCCTAATCTATAGCATATACCTTCCCATAATCTCCGTATGTTGACATAAAAGTCCACTTATGTTCGTAAAAATATCATGAAACATGGTACTATCGCTATCCCAAGTTTTGGCGCTATATATAACAAGCTATATCTCGTTGCTTGATAAAGAACACAATACACCCTTAGTCACATCAGTAATTAAATACCTACGCACTAGGGTCACATCTAATGAGAAAACATACGCACGGATGTCTACGACCACATGAAATTTTCATATATATATATATATATATATATACATGCCCAACTCTATTTCGGGGGCGTCTTACCAAATTAATATTACTCTGCTGGGAGTACCCAATGCGATAGTCTATCACTCAATCTATTATCGTTCAAACATTCGGTAATTCTCATTACATATTACCATAGTAATAATTACTTACCTAACTCATTGCAGTAGTAAAATAAGATAATCTTTTAGTGCCCATCCGGCTTACTCACGGGGGACATATCAAAAGTACTGTTACCCATGATCGATACATTTATAACCAAACTGTCCAAAACTAACGTACACAGCAAACTTAACTCGCATGCGGGTTTTAGTGTTAATCATTCATATAAATAGTTGTGACACACTCTTGTCATGTAATTAAATCCGTTACTCACAAGAATGAAACAACCTCATCATTCTCTCCTACTCATATGTTCCTTACATGCACTTCTCACTGTCAAACACCCATGACGACTTAAACTAGTTATACATCTAGGATTCCGTCCAATAGTTTCCCCCTCCTCGTTGTGGGAAAATTATTCTATATTGCGGCGTACACACCCATCCATGAAACGTTGGTCTAGTATCTCTAGGCCTAGCTTATGGCTTTACTCGCCACCCTATTTCTTCTTGGGCCCCAAATGACCCTAAGGATTAATATGCTATTGTTAATGAGGACTCCACATGTCCTACCTAAATCTACTAGTCTCGGGTTGTACTTGCCAAATACATTAAACACTGGTGGTCCCATTCTCTACATATATAGTAACTTTCGGAGTCATTTCCCCTCATTGGTCCCACTGACCATTTTGGAATGTCCTTCCCTCAGACTGGCAGTCTTTACTCCCATTTGTTCTCCCGCCGTCGCCTTGGCTATGCGGGCCTTTCGGAACTATTGTTGGCCTCAACAGCCCTGTTTGACTTCATCGTCACTTTATAGAGAGTTATTTAATTCAAAATTTTCTAAATGAGTTCCCCATTGGGTATACTCCCATGTGGTGTTTCTATAACACCGTTAAGTTCAGTTTTTCTCTTCGACTAGATTCTCTAACCCTACTGGCTCACTTCTTTTGGAACACATGGGATAATTTGCGAATTATGGGAATCGAATAAATTTTAATCATTGTCTCCTTAAAGGTGTCCTCCCCTATATGATATAAATGGGTGGACAGTACTTCCTCTGGATGAGGTATCGCCACCTGAAACATCTCCCGACCCGGTATAGAAGAATAATACACATACTAAAACTATTTATCATGGTCCTATATGCATCAAGCCAATCAATACCAATAGTCACCTCACACTCAGACATATCTAATACATGCATGTCGGCAAGTAAACTAAGTCTCCCATTCTCTATCCCTATTCCCCGGCATAAAAGAAAGTCAATCACGTATTACCCCGTGATGAGTTTACACATGTAATCATCTTATTGTCCGTGTCAAAAAGAAAAATATTCATGGCCCGTGCAATTCTAGAGGCTATGAATGAATGTGAGTCCCCCGTATTAAACAAAATATATATCCCATAATCTCATAAATGGAGAACATACATGACCAAGCATAAATTCTTCTGAATTTAGCCCCTTAAGTTAGTGATTTTGATATCTCGAACAAAGTAGTTGAATCATTTTTATTCCATATCATTGCCAGTGACTTTTTCTAACAATTTCCCCAAGTTTTGTGTATTTCTGATGGATTTTACAGGAAGGTAGTGCAAGAAAGGAGAGAAAGAAACCGGAAGAAAGGAAAAGAACAAAGGAAGAAAAGTCAAAGGGAAAAAGTGTAAATTTATACCCAGAGTTCGAATTCGAAGCCTAAAGGGAAGTTGAAGATCTTGATTTCACAAGAGCATCGGATGAAACGACACTCAAATCGGAGCTCGAGATCAAAAGTTATGGCTAGTCAAAGATGAAAGGAAAAAGTCAACATTGAATACAATCGGACCGATCTGGTAGATTTCGGACCGATCTGAAATGTCACAATTCCAGTAGACCCCGATGATAGCAGAACCGATCCGGTGGTATACGGACCGATCCGATAGAATTAAAAATGAACCGATCCTGTGGCTGAAAAACGAACCGATCCGATGGGATCCGGACCGGTCCGAGTGTGCGAAATCCTGGCATTAATTATGAAGATCAAGAGGTGCATAGCTAGTAAAAGCTTGTGCAACAAGCGATTCTAGCTGTCAAATTCGTGCTACTTGGTGCTATAAAAGACCAAGCCCTACCTCTTTCCATAGGGGAGTCGAATTAGAGAGAGAAATTCAGAAGTTAGGAAATCTTAAATTTTCTTTGGTAGAAATTTTCATAAACCCTAGTTTGTTAGGTTAATCAAGAAGAAGTTTTCTGGATTCAAGATCTGTTGCTTTTCCTGTTGCTGAATACAAGTATAAAAGTTCCATTCTATTATTTGTTCTTTACTTTATTTACAATTCTAATCTCAATTTTTTTGCAAATTATTCCCAAAGTTTGTTAGACCCCTAATTTTATGTATCGGTATGAATTTGTTTTCTAGAAAAAACATATCCAGCTAAATTCTCAAGGGCTGGGGTACATGAATTCATTCCGAGGTGAATTACCTATGTAGAAAATAGAGGGTAAATTAAATATTGACTAAATCGTGTATGGAAATTATATGAACATAGCCAATCTTTTAATCTCTCTTGCCCTAGGTATTTGGGATGTTTAAGAACGTTATGTAAGTGAAATTGCCCATTCATCGCTTTGTAGGTACCTTTGATTTCATATGATGAGGGTTAGATCCTTCATATATGTAATGCTTAGGATTTATAAAGATTGGATTTAGTCAAGAATTTCAATTTACAGTTCTATTATTCTATATGATAATTTAATAAGGTTTGAGGGATTGTACCCCACCCTATTCTCTCTCATTTTCAAAACTAATTTCTTTACAATTCTTAGTGTTTTTGTGCACACTTTATTTCATCAACAATTGGAAATCATCATTCATCTTTTTATTTCTTTGGAGAAATCATTTTAAGATTGAATAACTATTCCTATAAACGTGTTAATTTTTAATCCCTGTGGATACGATCCCGACTTGTCGAATTATTACTAACGCGACAGGCTTGCACTTGAGCCTAGAGAAAATGCACTTTTGAGACAAATTCTAAGTCACGTCAATACCCTCAATGGAGGGTGGTGGCTGCTGAACGGTTGCCTGTTGGACATTGTACACATGCCCACACTGTATATGCCCCTACTGCTGGGGTATTTTTCCCTTATATGGGCAATGCTGCCTCCTATAACCCCTCCTGCCACAGTTGAAACATTCACCAACAAATTGTGCCCAATTATGACTTTGTTGATTTTGGCCCTGTTGCTCAGTTCCACTTCTTCCTTGGCCCTACTGGTCATGTTAAGCATCTTGATGAAAAACAATATCAGGTTGAGGACAGTCCTTCCACTTGTGACCCTGTTGTACACACTTATAGAAGAGTCCTGAAAGTCATTTCTCCCTTTGGCCTTGCTGTCCTTGTTGGTCGGGTTAGGGTTTTTCTCTAGCCTGGTCCAGACCAATTTGACGTTTATGGGCGTCTCTTATGCATTTGAAACATCTTTTGGTGACATTACTCTGTCCCTAACTATGTTGGCCCTGACGCTTTTGGCTCTTCACGCGGGGTCTATTACTTTCATGGTCTTTACGACCCTGAGGAACTTGTTGCAGTGGTATTGGAGTCTTACCACAATTGTTAACCCTAGTCATGTCAGGTTGACTATCTTCTCTTGTTCTTTTAGCTCCTTTAAGCTGCATATTGTGATCATGGTATTGTAAGACAGCCGTGGTAATTACCTTGGCCATAATACCTGCGATTTCGGCGATTGATACTCTCTCCGAGAATACCTGAGGTATCGGCTGACCTTGCTCATTGACTCCCCTAGTAGTGTTAGCTTGCTCTTCTTATTGTGCCATCTTAAAATTGGAATAAACCGTAGTTGTTCAGTATTCATACAATTAAATCGCAGAAGTACGAATTTCTAATGCGTAAGGATGAATACAATGTTCCTAATATTAGGGCTCTAAATTAAAGAACGTTAAGCAGAAAACATAATAAGCCGTACAGATCCTAAGGACACTATAACCTGATGCTCTGATACCACCTGTGACACCCCACCTAATTAAATACTAGGTGATCAGTCCTTTATTAAATTAAAATTCAAGGTGTTTGGTTGGTTCATTCTTAGCATCACTGTCGAAAAATAATTTTCATTATTAATCACTTAATAATTAATTAAGCTAAGTGTCAAAACATTTTCCAAATTAATTATACCCAATTAATCCATTAATAAATTCCATTCCTTAAGATATAAGCCATTTCCATTCCACAAGAATAAGTGATGAACATGAATTAAATACTGAATAAATGAGACTGGACAAAACGTTCCAGTTCAAAGTCTAAAACCAATAGAATCATAATACTCAATCAAACAGGAAAAGAACAGGTAAAAGAAAATACAATTTCTGAAATAACTAAGTTGGAAACGGGCAACACATGCCCTAATTGAAATGTCTGAACTAAGAACTGAATGAAAAGAGAGAAGCGTCTAATATCAATAACCTACAGCTTCCACAACAGCTGCAGCTCGTCGAATGATCCACGCGTCTATGTCTGGTGGTGGCCCTGTGGCCGGACACCTGGTATAATATATATATATATATATATATATATATATATATATATATATATATATATATATATATATATATATATATATATATATATATATATATATATAGCAAAAGAGAAGAGAAATAGCAAGAAACGGGTCAGAGCCCAATTTGTAAAAATAATTATTTTAGCAAGTATTTAAAACTGCATTAATGTAATTATTATGCACATATTAGTTCCTAACTCTCGCCTGAGATCCTCACCCCTCTACTAATGTGCACATCTAGCGTATGTCTATCCCAACCTAGTCATCTATAATATTCCCAACTAGGTTATTGACATGAATTTATAACTATATCTCAAGGGAGTAACTCATATCGCCCATACAATACGCTAATAATATTCTTTTATGCCAGTTACCTATCTTATATTCACCATTTTGATAGGAAGTCTTTTTTCACTGAAATTACTTTACTTATCCATACTTATACATTTTCTAATTTCACATATTAGAATATTCATTCTCCAGTATATATATATATATATATATATATATATAGTCTCATCATCCCTATATATACGTATATAAAACTTGCACCCCTTTGTTAGGACGACTTGGTGCAATGCATACTCTGCTATTGTGTCCCGGTGAATCACTCGTTGCATAAAGGATAATTGGATCGGCGTCCCTCATGAACTCTAAATCTCATAACACAAATATTGGAGGCGAGCATACTCACCAGCTATATGGGTCACGCACATATTTACACTCCCATTCAACCATCAAAACTACACTACGTAACAAATAGCACGTATCCAAGTTCATATACTCTGGGTACAAGTCAAATATCCCCCTATCGGGTCACCCAGGATAAGACCGTCCACTGCGCGAAACCTATGCTCGATAGCAAGCGACGTAGGTTTGCTATACACATAATAAATTAATACATAGGTATACACAGAACATATTATAATCTCTAGGTATTCACATAAGTAAGTATAATGTCCTATTCGCAGTATTACTTTCACTTAATACTCTCGACGTGTTAATAATTATGATTATGATCCCCCTCATAATTTTCTAAGGGTCTTTCATCCCACATATGACCAAGTCTTAAATCACACTTGCCTTAATATATCATCACTTCAAATCTCAGTGTACTTCATTAAAGTTCTTGCATTTCAAGTACCGAAGGATGTCCTAGAGATCCACAATTCAATTCTGAAAAATACAGCAGACCGGTCCGCACCCATTAAATAAAACGATTCGGACCCTTTTTTATGAAAAACAATCCGGACCTTTTAATGAAAAATGATCCGCACCTTTTAAAGAAAAAATGATCCGGACCTTTTAATGAAAAAAAGTTCGGACCTATTAATAAAAAAAAATGATCCGGACCTATTAAAAAGCGATCTCGCCCTATACCTATTAAAATGAAGGTCTGATCCATTGTTGATATGGGTATGAGTGTGTTACTCATGTCGCGATCTACACTTTGGTATAGTTTTTGGTGTGTGTTCTTGAGTTAGGCACCTAGAACACCAATAGCTTCTTCTTCCTTCCTCTGTGTCTTTCCCTTTTCTCTCACGTAGGTTTAGAGCTGATAACTCCCCACTAACCCATGTACATCTATCTTTTATTTCCCAATTTTCGTCCATATTATTACTCTAAAATTCCATAGGATAAAAATACCCCTACAGGGTGCCGGTTAGGCCTAAAATTACCCCGGAGTCCAAATAAAATTCCCAGTTAGAGTTTTCAGGCTATCTCGAACCTTTTGGACTGAATGGTACGCTCAAAATTACAATGTGAGTTATACAAAAATAATTTATCTTTTTATTCCATACAATTAGTCCCGACATGATTCACACGCGCGTCCTGACTTAAAATACCAAACTGTCGTATTTCTCACTCCGACAATTTATAAAAATTATATAATTCTGTATTACATATATCCACAGTAATAATCAATTATTTCCATCAATAAGTATTAACCCTTGGCACGCTAGTTAATAATTATTTTAAATTCGGACAAATTAACAATTAAATTTCCCGACATTTTTAATTTAATTAATCCAACAATAATAATTAATCCCATAATTATTTAATATCATAAAAATACGGGGTATTAGACCTTCCCCATAAGGTACCAAAGGCTGAAGAGGGTACCAATCAAAGCCTTGAATTGATGGGACTTGACTGACCTACCGAAAAGCAGGTCAAGAGACTTGACGATCGACAACCTCCTCTTTTAGAAACTCCCATTTTTTCTCTTTTGTCAAAATCAGAAAACTCAATAAAAATAAATTGATATTCTCCACAGGATTTCAAAACCCCCTTCCATTTTTATATAATTTCTCATTTTAAATAAAACTTTCCTTCAATTCCAAAAAAATATTTCTTTTCACGGTCTCAGCAGCAAAGTAAAAAATGCAATGCATTCATTCATTCATTTTCTATAAACAGGAGATAATAAAGAACTCAATTGCATTGCATTGCATTTAATAGATTTTTTTGTGTTACATCAATTTTGCAGGAAATAAAGAAAAGTAGAAAAAATAATGGGACTCGGCCCGAACCCACATTCTCTCTCTCACCTACCCTTCCCCCCTCTCTCTAAGAACTTCCATCCTTCTGACGCGCTCCCTTTCCCCTGCAGCGAGATAACGCACCACCGCTACCTTAACCAGACTCCTCCCCTAATGAGCTAAACGGCACCAAGCAAGAAGGAACAGGAACCGCATCCCGAATATGGGCAGTCGTCAAAGATATCCAGTCCCAAATGTCCCTCAGCCAAGTGGTGGACACTCGGACTTGCTGCAAGAAAAGATATAATCAATATCAAGCAAAAAAGATCAGAAGAAACCCAAAAACAAAAAAAGAAGAAAAGAATAGAATGGTATACAAAAGGACGAAGAACCTCCTCTATCAAGCCCAACTCCTCCGAGTCCATCGCATGAGGACGATGCAACATAGGCACAATCCCTCCATCAGCTCGCCGAATGTTGTATGAAGGGGTATGTAACCGCACAAAGGGAACCTTCAAAGTCTCCATGTAAAGGCTTGAACCCCCGGAATATTGATTTTGTCAATTAAAATCAAAGATTATAATTTCCTTTAAATGCGGAAGCGTTAGGAGATGGTTCAATAAAATTAAACAATTAATGTATTCACTTAAACCGATTAATTAATCTAAGTCCTAGAATTTGCCTAAGTCATAATTAACAATTATCCAAAGTTAGGCGAAACCAATTTTAGCAAAAGACTTGAATAAACCAAATTTAACCAATAATTAATTTAAGTCCAAATTAAAATGAGTGTGACAATTTAAACCGAATTTTATCTTGAATTGTCCTAAGCATGCGTTCTACGTTATAATGCAAGATAAAATAAATAATATCACACTACGCCGCGATGTACGAGGAAAAACCCAAGAAGGGAAAAAACCTCGGACGACCCTAGCCACAAATCCACTAGATACGGAACTACAAGTACAAGACAGATAGACTTACAACGACTGACTTGATCCCTCTCAAGCCTCGACGCTTCTTCTTGTAGACACCTCTTCTTAGCGGATAACCTCGGAACACCACCGCGGTCTCGGAATCCACCGATAGGGCTTTCTATGGTCACCGTCACCCGAGTAAGGAGCCTTTCTCCAAGTGGGTAGAATCACAACAAACGTCTTCTTCTTTGATGGATGTAGAAGCAAACCAAAACTTCTCTTCTTGAATTCGGTAGAGAAAAACCGGTGCCAAACTCCAAGCAATTTGATATGTATATAAGAACTTGGATAAACAATATTTGGGTGTAAACACTAGAGTGATATATGAATTTCTCTTTGAAAAGTAGCACTCAAAACATGAACATTTTCCTAAACAATTTTTTCTCTCAAACTCTCTCTAAGAGATAAACTAGGATGGAAAAGTTATGGAAATGTTGGTTTGGAAAATGTCCTTCCCGCACATATTAAAGTCTGAAAAAGTTGGTTAAAAACTAAGTGGGGAAGTGGGTGCAAAACTGCCAAAAAACTGCCAATAACTGTTCCCCCCTGGCATCTCGTTCGAACGAGTTTTCTAACAACGCTCCAGTATGGACTCGTTAGAAGCTCGTTGGAAATCTCGTTAGAACGACAATCTCGTTCGAACGACATTTCTAACGACGGACCAATATGCCTTAGTGGGAACTTGTTGGCAAAACTCGTTCGAACGACATCTGGTTCGAATGCAAAAACTCGTTCGAATGACATATCTAACGAACGACCATAAAGATTGAAAAATTCATTTTTAGCCCAGAAAACTTTATAAACGTTTATTTAAAGTTTTAATTAATTCTTTCTTAAAACAAAATGCAGTTTTTATAAAACCTAATCACCCAATAAACTTGTTCCAAGCTCCTATATATATATAAATGCATTCATACCTTGGGAGGATGGAACTATGATTGATGACGTAGAAACGAGGCTCGCAAACCGGCATATTTGATGATGCTTTATACTCTTTGCCGCTACGTCTTCAACAAACACTTCATAGGCTTGACAATATTACAATTAAATACTATCCTATGAATAAATGTTTTTGTCTGGAATTGAGCCAAAACTATATATGGACTCAATTGGAAATTTGTGTCCTTACAAATCTCCCCCTTTGGCTATTCCGGGACAAAAACCAAACACAAATCCTAAAGGGCCGTCAAGCTCTACTAGACTCAAAACATAACCCACCCAATCTTGAATCAACCCAAGGATCAAACGCTTTGCCGGTTAAACAATGCCGCTTTAGAAGAAATCCTGCACACTTAAGCAAACTCTTCAAATGCATAGGGAATATCAAAGTATTAAATGCAACTTTAATTAATTACTCCCCCTAAATTAATTCTCCCCTTTATCAAACACATGACCTACTTAGAAAGATGTCTCCCCCTAAGATAAATCTCCCCCAAACTAAGATACGATAATAATAGGATTAGATACCATTTCTCCCCCTATCATCATTCTCCCCCTTTTTGTTCAGGAATAGGCAAAGGATAAAGAACTAATAAACATAAAATCATGTTGAAGCTTAAAGTGATAAGACATGAAATCATATGGGCAATAAAAACAAGGCAAAGACAAACAAATATCATATATATATATACTATAAATATATCAATAAGTACTTGCATATATATATAGATATAAACACACACATGACACAAAATACAATAAGTTTGCACACTCGTATGGCAGAAATGTTTCATATGGAAACGGAAGTGTTGGGGTGTGAACTAGTAACGATTAAATTTAGACCCAATCACTTAAAACATGTTCACGGAGTTCTCATTTGATTGCAAACTTTATCACATTTAAATATAACCTCATGTGACAATATACAGATTGAACTCAATGAACAAACATACACAATGCATACAAGCCTAGAATGATGATGATTCTACAAACCAAATAGAGTCATGACATTAAAGACAACTAGGATAAACGGACATTGTGCAAACCGATGATATACCAGCCAATTCTCCCTCAATAAGCATATATATTCTTTTGCTTTTGAATGAATATATCAAACGAACATAGGCCTTGGCAATTGTTTTCTTTTTAATGCCAAATATTCTGTGTTTAGGCCTTTGGATCACGTATTTCTTTTAGATCCAATAAACGATGGCTTACTATCTCAAAGGATTTAATTCATCCTTTCGGAGTCCTTCCCCGTGCACATTTATATTTATCATGTTTCACACAAATCTCACATGCAACGGATTTTGACATGCACTAGTCCTCCTAGGTCATAGATATGTAGATGACTAGATTGGTAGGAGAACACCTCAAAAAGCTCAAATATAACATGTGATATTCATATTTCAAAAGAGCTCGTGCATGTGTGAATAGAGGCATATAGAAATAGAGTCCATTTAAACAACACAAAATCCAACTACTCCATATAAAACATGGTAAAGAACATCTTAAGGATTGAAAATCTAAACCAAAAGTTCTAGCCACGTGGGAGAGTAAAAGATGGGATTCAAACACAAATATATGCCACATAAAGTGTGTCAAACTAAAATACACACATGAAAAAAATCTTTTTGAGTTTTTGACATTTTTCACCAAAAATAAATATATATACTCAAAAGAATAAACACAAATCATTTGTATTTTTCATTATGCTTTAAATGAAATAAATAAAACACAAGTGATAAACAAAAATCTTTTTATATTTTTCAATTAATTCAAACACAAAATATAATACAAAAAGATAAACAAGTCATAATTTCTGGCATGTGATATGAAATAAGGCAATGACTAGAAAATGACTAAACAAGCATACATTTAGCATGTGAATATAGCATGAAGTACAAAAGCTAAAGTATGCAAACACTAACACATTCATCCTTTAGATTTAGCAAGGGAGGAAGCATGTGAAAGTAAATGAGAATCAAAAACCCTATTTTGCAAGGCAACCAAGTCGGATTTCCTAACCCAAATTAATGAAGAATAACTATCTTGGGGTGTTGGAACTTTAACTACCGTGGTTACTTTACTATGGGGTTTTCTAGGAATTCGTTTAAGATCAAAACAAAATTTCCTAAGATGACCTTTTCGACCACAATGTGTACACGCAAAAACATGTCGAAAAGATTTACTTAAGGAGTGATCTTTAAATGCATTCCTAATAGATTCTCCTAAAACATTGGTCTTGGCTTTATGAGTAGATTCATTACAAGTATTGAAGCCTAAACCACAAGTGTCATTTTGAATTTGGACTGTTCCTAAGATTTTATCTAGTTTTTCTGAACGACACTCCAAATCAAATTTGACATGACTAGAATCTTTTAATTTATTTTCCAATTCAAAAATGTCAGATTCTAGTAAAACATTTCGCTCTTCAAAAGCAAGAAGCTCCTTTTTCAAGGATTACATTAAACCTCTAAGGCTATCTCTCTCGCCTTCTACATATTCAAGCTTCTCTTGAAGAGTCTTCACATGTGTCCTAAGGTCTTCTATTAAATCATTGTCATCAACGACCTTGACACTCTCTCTTAAACTAGCTTCTAACTTCAAATTGGCTCTTTTCAATTTAATAGATTCTTTATAAAGTTCTTGAAAAGCATTTTGAAGTTCACTCACATTAACCGCTTCTTCATTTTCACTCTCTCTTTCTTCTTCACTCTCACTATCATCAAAAATAAGAGAATCATGTACAATGACCTTGGAAGTGGCATTTGCTATCGTTTCATCAATCGATGAGTTCTCACTATCACTCACATGACTAGCCATAAAAGCCACAAAATTTCTCTTAGTGGGGGAATCGGGCTTCTCTTCCTTATCACGATCACTAAGGGTCGCATTATATGAAATGGGTCGCTTACCCTCTTTCCTTAGTTTAGTGGGGCACTCATAAGCCCTATGGCCATGACCTTCACAACCAAAATACTTATTAGACTCGTCCCTATCTAAATTGTCATTGCTAGGTTTAGGGATCTTCTCGGCTTTAGAAATCTTCTCGCTTTTATCATGTTTAGAAGTTTCAAATTTCTTAAAATCATTTTTAAATTTATCTTTGTTAATTTTAAGAAATTTTCTTAATTTACGAGCAAACAAAGCCATGTCTTCCGAGTCACTATCACTCTCGCTCTCTACTACTTGTTTGACCTCTTTTCGAAGCAACGCCCTTTTCGATTTTCTTTTCAGTTTTAGAGGGAAACATATCTAGTTCATAGGTTTGTAAATCACCTACAAGCTCTTCTAATTTCGGAGAGGCTAAAGTTGGTAAAGAATTTAAAACGGTCACTTTAGGAATAAATCTATCGGGTAGGGACCTTAAAATTTTCTTTACAACACGGTTGTCAGGTATTTTCTCTCCCAAGTTAAAAGATGAATTAACAATATCAGAAAGTCTAGCATAAAATTCATCAAACGTTTCTTTTTCATTCATTTTGATAGTTTCAAATTGAGTGGTGAGGTTTTGGAGTTTTGAAGCTTTAACGACACTAGTTCCTTCATGAGTTAATTTGAAAATATCCCAAGCTTCTTTAGCGGTTTCACACGTCATAATACGTCGGAATTCATCCGGTGTGATAGCGCTAAATAAGGCATTTAAACCACGGGAATTGAAATTAGCAAGTTTAAACTCATTTTCAGTCCATCTATCGGCGGGTTTGATAACACGTTCATTTTCAACTAAATAAGTTGGTGGGGACCACCCGTTAACAACAGACATCCAAACTCTCTCATCGATAGATTTTAGTGTCGATCTCATACGCGCTTTCAAATACGCGTAGTTTGAACCATCGAAAATAGGAAATTTTGAAAATGGGGAAAAATTCTTTTTAGCCAAAAATGTAAAGGATCTTAACGAAATAATTTATCCTTTTTGGCTCTGATACCAATTTGTAAAGGCTTGAACCCCCGGAATGCTGATTTTCTCAATTAAAATCAAAGATTATAATTTCCTTTAAATGCGGAAGCGTTAGGAGATGGTTCAATAAAATTAAACAATTAATATATTCACTTAAACCGATTAATTAATCCAAGTCCTAGAATTTTCCTAAGTCATAATTAACAATTATCCAAAGTTAGGCGAAACCAATTTTAGCAAAAGACTTGAATAAACCAAATTTAACCAATAATTAATTTAAGTCCAAATTAAAATGAGTGTGACAATTTAAACCGAATTTTATCTTGAATTGTCCTAAGCATGCGTTCTACGTTATAATGCAAGATAAAATAAACAATATCACACTACGCCGCGATGTACGAGGAAAAACCCAAGAAGGGAAAAAACCTCGGACGGCCCTAGCCACAAATCCACTAGATACGGAATTACAAGTACAAGACAGATAGACTTACAACGACTGACTCGATCCCTCTCAAGCCTCGACGCTTCTTCTTGTAGACACCTCTTCCTAGCGGATAACCTCGGAACACCACCGCGGTCTCAGAATCCACCGATAGGGCTTTCTATGGTCACCGTCACCCGAGTAAGGAGCCTTTCTCCAAGTGGGTAGAATCACAACAAACGTCTTCTTCTTTGATGGATGTAGAAGCAAACCAAAACTTCTCTTCTTGAATTCGGTAGAGAAAAACCGGTGCCAAACTCCAAGCAATTTGATATGTATATAAGAACTTGGATAAACAATATTTGGGTGTAAACATTAGAGTGATATATGAATTTCTCTTTGAAAAGTAGCACTCAAAACATGAACATTTTCCTAAACAATTTTTTCTCTCAAACTCTCTCTAAGAGATAAACTAGGATGGAAAAGTTATGGAAATGTTGGTTTGGAAAATGTCCTTCCCGCACATATTAAAGTCTGAAAAAGTTGGTTAAAAACTAAGTGGGGAAGTGGGTGCAAAACTGCCAAAAAACTGCCAATAACTGTTCCCGCCTAGCATCTCGTTCGAACGACATTTCGTTCGAACGAAATCTCGTTCGAACAAGTTTTCTAACGACGCTCCAGTATGGACTCGTTAGAAGCTCGTTGGAAATCTCGTTAGAACGACAATCTCGTTCGAACGACATTTCTAACGACGGACCAGTATGCCTTAGTGGGAACTCGTTGGCAAAACTCGTTCGAACGACATCTGGTTCGAATGAAAAAACTCGTTCGAACGACATATCTAACGAACGACCAGAAAGATTGAAAAATTTATTTTTAGCCCAGAAAACTTTATAAACATTTATTTAAAGTTTTAATTAATTCTTTCTTAAAACAAAACGCAGTTTTTATAAAACCTAATCACCCAATAAACTTGTTCCAAGCTCCTATATATATATAAATGCATCCATACCTTGCGAGGATGGAACTATGATTGATGACGTAGAAACGAGGCACGCAAACCGGCATATTTGATGATGCTTTATACTCTTTGCCGCTACGTCTTCAACAAACACTTCATAGGCTTGAGAATATTACAATTAAATACTATCCTATGAATAAATGTTTTTGTCCGGAATTGAGCCAAAACTATATATGGACTCAATTGGAAATTTATGTCCTTACACTCTATCGTCAGCGATGTCGACGGACCACCACCACTGTGGGAAGATCCCACTGGCCGACTCGAACCCGCATGAGGGAAAAGTAGCGCATCATATATACTAGGTGTAAGGCCCTAAAACATGATTAGGAAGGTTAATTACATGATTAATTATAACTTAGGAGTTATAAGTTATAAATTGGTTATGTGTGTTAAACATGTTAATTATCATGTTTAGGGGATGCATGCTCATGTGAGATATGTGTTATTTACATTAGGTGCTAATTGAGCTTATGATCGGGGATACCATGTTTAGAACATATGATTAGTTATTTGGTTAA
The DNA here is from genome assembly GCA_949130495.1 of Sambucus nigra. Lineage (NCBI taxonomy): Eukaryota > Viridiplantae > Streptophyta > Magnoliopsida > Dipsacales > Adoxaceae > Sambucus > Sambucus nigra. The sequence continues at coordinate 156,243,337 of OX422218.1, forward strand.
ATGCATCATAAATTATGTTTTTAATGCATGATTATGTTTATAAAAGTAAATAAGGGTGTTGATACGAAATTGGCAATGTTTGCTTGCCAAATGTGAAAGTTTTGAGATTTTCGGTAAATTGCTACTTTCCTGTTCGAAGCCCAAATTAGGCGTATTAGTTTATGATTTTGGGAAAAAATAAATTATGAAAGTTGTATATATATGAATTAATATTATAACACAACAAACGTTGGGTTAAACGGAGGCTCATACAAGAAGTTATACGGAAAGTACTAAAAAAGGGTAAATATGTCCATCCCTTAAGTGACAATTGTCTTATTAGCACACCATGTGCTATTTTTTGATTGGCTAAAGGGTGGGTGATGGTTTGGCAGACTTAAATTTTATAAAACAACCCCTTTGTTCAGAAAATGCAGCCATGAACAAGATTTTTTCCTAAAGAGAGAGAAAGAGAAGAAAGTTAAGGAATAAATCTTTGGAAATTTTCTATAAATCAAGGAATCCTCGTAAGGTAATTACATCTTTATTAAAGTTGGTCACATGGATGAGTTCTATACTTATCATGTTTTTATTTTTGATTTGGATATATATTTTAATGATACCCATATTGCTGAATTGTGTTGGAACAAGGATGGGTTAAGAACATAAGTTAAAACTGGAGCTAGGATCGTAAATGCATACTTTAAAGTCCTAAATTTACATCATCTTTTTGTAAAGCATTTTGATTTAGAAAATTCATGATTATGATGTATATTTCTGCTAAAACATATTTATTATATGTTTCCGTGAATTATACTCAAGGTCAAGGTTATGTATGCTTAAAAATGTAAAGTTATGCCTTAATGTTGTATTTTGACCTAGTTATACTAAAAATGGCATAAATCATGGAATACTTATTGGAATTAAGTGATTCAAGTAGGAGAGTAAAATATACTCATACATGTATAACATATCCGAAATTGGTGTAAAAATACCAAGGAATTAACCCTTGGTGATAGTTTGAAGTTTTGGTTTAAAATCTTCCCTAAAGTAGCAAGAATGCATACCAGGTGTTTGACGTTTTGCTCGACATAGAAAATGAGCCCTAAAAATTATGAAATATTAATTTTGTATTATTAAATATGTTTAATGATATTGGGTGGAATATCATGAAAAGTTATATTGAATAAAAATTATGAAAATTCCAGGAAGTTGAAGTTGTGTTGTTGTTTTTCTGGAGAAACGATTTGGAAAAGGTTGTAATAAAATAGGCATAACTTTGTCTAGAAAATTCGTAATTTAATTATGTAAATTGTGTTACAACCCTAATTAATTCGGTCCTGACTTCTTCTATAGTACCTCGGCCAGTACCTCTGCCAGCTTTGACTCTAGCTCAGAAAGATGAAGAAGCATGTTTTATTTCCTTAAGAGCCTTCAACTCCTCACTCAACCTTGTATTTTCAGCCTTCAAGAAGGAATGACCCTCGTACGTAGTAGCAATAATAGGAGTAGATGACTTCAAAGCATCAAGTTCATTTCTCAAGTTGTTATTTTCTTCCTCTAGAAGCTTGGAAATATCCCTTGCTTCATCTACTTCATGTTTCAGCAAGAATTCTTATCTTCGGAAATGAGAAGCAAATTTATCAAAATTTTTCTCAAAGCCCCATCCTTCACTAAGATCCTGGAATGTCTTCTCATAATCCTCATGAAAAAGTACCCTAGCTTCATTATGCTCCTCCTATAAATCTTCAATCATTTAAATGTAGGCAACGTTATTAGCCACTGCACGATCAAAAAGACACTTCGTATGAACATAGGCCTCTTTGGCTTTCTCGAATACCCCTTTCTCGAGCAACTTTAGTAAGTCGGCATGAGTCAGAGATAAATGACCAGCTTTGAAAATATCATTACACCCCTAGAGTAGCTCGGAGTCAGTAGATGAGAGGTATTCCAATTTATCCATAAACTATTAAGAAGAAGAAAGTCACCAATCAATAAGGTGCAAAGTATTAAAAAACACAGGAAGAGGAACATAAATATATCTCTTTTCATTAGTAAAAAGGGAAGTATAAATAAATCTTAAAAGAAATTACAACTACTGAAAGAGAAAAACAAAAGCTGATTGATTTTACAACTTCTTCTTATCTGCATCGAGATTAGATGAAGAAGAAGTGGGACCTGAAGGAGTAGGAGGATTAACTTTGGAGGGTGTAGTAGAATCAACATCGTAGTCTTGATCGGTAGACTCCACCATTATCAAAGATTCACTGGAACCCCCATCATCAACTTCCTCATCCAGGTTTGAAGGAGTCCCAAGATCATATCACAAAAATAATTCAGAATCCTTTAGAGTGCCGACCTCCACCAGAGCTGTAGACCAGCCATCCTTAAAGCATTTTTTCTTCGCAAACTCAATATGCAAAAAAGCTACAACAAAGGCCTTATCCCAACCTTTGTTGAAGCCAGCGTCACTGTCCTCAACCCTCTTCACATTCTCAGCACCCAGCATCGAAGTCCTTCTACAACTTTTCAGCCAGACCCCGAGCACTCTCAGTAGCTTCTTCAACAGTTTTTATCCTCTCCTCCCATTTTTTTGTAGCAAATGCTTATTGGGAATTAAGCAAAGGCTTTTTCAACTCGTTGAAAGATTCTTCAACTTCACCAGAGGAAGAAGATCTGAAGGCCTCATCTTCTCTAACATATTATTAAAGTCAATAAGGAACTGCACAAGAACAATAAGGAAAGTAACCATTGTGAAGAACAAATCAAGAGATAGAAAATTAAAGAAGGTAAAAAGAATATACCAGAGCAAGGCTTTGAGCATCCCTGTCAGAACTCTTGGAGCGAGGTAATGCAGCAGTAGCACTCCTATGGTCTGGCAAAGTCCCAAACTTTATTAATTGTCTTACCAATCTAGGGACCACTGAAGAGGCATAAGAAGATATGTCGACCAACTCACATTGGTCAGGATGAGTAGAAGAACCTTTTACTAACTTAGAAGGCAACCCTTTCTTTTTCTAGTTAGGGAGATCTCTTCAATTTTCTTGGTTGGGGGATTTTTCACAGTCTCATTTCTATTTTTCACCTATGTATCAGCTCGTTTAGAAGGGGGATTAGTAGCAATGTCTCCCAAAATATTGGGAATCTTCCTCTTCCCTATGAATATATCAAGGGAAAAATTTGAATCTAAGGAGGAAGGGGAGAGGGAAGAAAGATCACCAATGCTAGATGCAATGGATGAGGAAGTAGAAGGAGGTTCTTATTCAAGGTCAATTACAGGGGAAGGAGTAGGACAAACAACAAAGGAAGAGATTGTGTTCTTGTACTGCAGCAAATAAGATGCAAATCTGACGTGCTCCTCGCCAATCCTTTGATAAATTCCCCAATTAAACTTCAACTCCCTCAAATTCACTTCACTATCCTTGGGGCACCTTCTCATCTGATCAACTGCAATAAAAATTTACAGAGCAATAATTAGTGTAACATTTAAACAGATATGTACAAGGCAAAATAGTTAATTGAGGAATGATTTATCCGATTGCCAAAAGGATGGCACCTAGGCCCCTGGTACTCAGCGTTTCCAATCAAAGGGGAGTATTGTCAATTTTTTACTACAACCCCATGCTCAAAATAATCCCTATTGGAGTCTGGAAGATTAACTATTAACGCTTTGATTTACAACCCTAGTCTTTAAATAAAATGTGGTGTCCCTAGTTACCCACTTATAATAAAACATTATCTCTGGAATCCCTAGATGGGTTCCATGAATTTGATTCAACCTATACACTCCATTCACAACCATCCAAGTATTTGGGGCTACCCTAGTTGGGACAACATCAGAGTATTAATAAAATTCAAGGCACGGTGGGTTGGGAGGAAAAGTAAACCCACATTCACCTATAAAAATAGATGGAAACTAGTGACCCTCAGCAAGTGAGAAAAAATCAGCAGGTAAAATAGCGTGTTCCAAAACAGCCCAAGATGGCATTTTAAATTCATTTTTGAATTCATCAAGAGAATCAACAGAGTAAACCATGATGAAGAATATAAGAGAAAAGAAAGAATTCTTGCAGGAATTAAGGATTCAGTAAGAACTGAAGAACAGAAAATGATCATTCGAGAAAGAAAAGAAAGCTTGAAGATACTATATCCCATAAACACTCAGAAGATTTGAGATTGCAAAAGTTCATGAATTTTCCCGCTCTTTATAAGTTTCCTCAAAAATTGGAAAAGTAATGATTAAAAAGCATCGTCGATTGAACTGGTGGCGGCTAAAAGACAGAAAAGACGGATTTGCCCAAAATGATTTGTTAAAGTGGTGGATAATTTCAAAAAATCAACATGCATTATATTCCCATAATTAAACCATAAATTTTTACAAGTAGGGGAAGTCAGCAACTGACCAGGCCTAAAATTATTGCCCGAGAAAATTTAAGAGTCAAATGTTCCATACTCTTGTAAAAACTTCAAGCATGAAACATTGGGGGCTTATGTTGATACCAAAAATTATTCATTTACACGGACCATTCAGATACTGCCCATGTTATATAGTGGGAGATTAATCCTAGTCATTAAGGATGGAATCCCGACCAACTCCAGGAATACCAACCAATACCAGGGATGCCGACCAACGTGACAGGCAAACACGAATAGTTGTATATATTAATGATTGTACAAATGTAAATGTCTAGGATATAAAGACATTACATCATTTGATATACCAGCTCTTGTACACCCCCTGAGGGCTATAACTACATTGTAAACCCTACATACAGGGACACGCGAAAAGAGAGGCAATTAACAATCCTAAAGCAATACACAACAGTGGATGTAGGCTATTCCATCAAGCCGAACCTCTTTAAAAATATCTTGTCTCTATGTGATCAACTAATTATCCTAGTCTAGTTTTTTGCATCAACAATAACCTAGGGGCTTAACTGCTTATTACATATGCTAAATGAAATTGTGTTCCCTATAAAAGTGGCATTTATAGTTTCGATGCATATATACGTTTTGTGCCACCTTTTGTGGACTAGTTTTGTTTGTTTCATCACTAGGTACTAGCAATGTCTAAGTTTGGGGGTGTGATTAGTCACGAATATTGCATATTTCTGCATGTTATCTTTACGCATTCTAGCACTTTTTGTGTTCCTTAAGACTATATTTATGCTTGTTAACAAGACAACCTCGGTTATATATATATATATATAGAAAGTCTCCTGTAAGGACTCCTTATAGTGCGGACTCCGGAACATACTATTTTTTTAAATAGTAAAAAAATGAATTTTTTGATGAAACTTCATGGATATGATCTACATGGTGAGAAGATCATCTCCAATTTTTTTCGTCGAAAAAATCAATAAAAAAATTGTTGAGATGAGGTGATATATAAAAAATGGTATAAATATGCATTTTCAATCGTTGAAATGTTGGGTTGGCGCCAACCACTTTATTGATTGAATTTTTTTATGAAACTTCATGGATATGATCTTCTCACTATATATATCATATCCATGAAGTTTAATCAAAAAATTCAATCAAAAAGTGGGTAACATGATCGCCAACATTTCAACGGTCAAAAATGGATATTTATACCATTTTTTAACAGATAACTTCATCTCAACGGTTTTTTATTTAATTTTTTGATGAAAAAAAATGGAGATGATCTTCCCACCATGGAGATAATATCCATGAAGTTTCATAAAAAAAATATTTTTTACTATTTTAAAGAAAATGGATTGTACCGAAGTCTGCACCATAAGGAGTCCTTACAGGAGAGGGCCTATATATATATATATATATATATATATATATATATATATATATATATATATATATATATATATATATATATGCTTTGCATGGTCTAATTGAGAATTTGTAGGTATTGGAACACTTAAAGTGAGGATTGGTTGCTTTTCGGAGAAGTTCCGTCATCGGACTCACTTTTAAGCGAATTTTAGACATTTCACACTTAATCTCCGACTCCGTGGAATTCCACGAAATCATAGTTCGTCGAGTTAGTTTTTTGTGGCCACAAACAGCACATCATTTGGAGTTTAGACGAAGAAGTTTCTTCTAAGGACCATTTCTCCCAAGTGATGACTAAAGAAGGCCAGAAAATATGGGACTGGTTAACCGGTGTTTTAACAATAAGCCTACGAAGGAAAAAAAGGGGGTTGCTAACCTTGATCCTGGTCGACCGTCCCTTTGCCCGCGGTCGATCGGTCCTGCCAGACCTTGTGCGTTTTGCTTCTTTTAAATTTTTTTCTATTTTTTCTTTATTTCATTTCTCACTTACTATAAATAGAACCTTTTGTTTATTCGTAGATATCACTCATTTTCTAGTTTCTCTTAGTTAGTTTAGGGACGCTAGGGTTTGGAGGTAGATTTTTGGTGTGCCATTTGCCCCTCATAGGGTTTGCCCATATAGGTTGTGTAAGAACATTATTCATCATCTTCTCCACTAATCCAAGTTCCATTTCTTTATTTCTTTCCTTATTCTTTATTTACTTTCTTTCTAACTTAGATTTCTTGTTTAATTTATTGCTTTCATTTAATATATGTATTTAATTATGTTGTGTAGATAATTTAGTCTAGGTTGTGATTGATTGAACTCACATTGGTTTCAATGGGTTGCTTTGCTATGGTGATGGATTTTATGAGTTTAATTCGATTGGGTTGTTCTTATTATTATGCCTAGGAGATTTAACGGGGTATATCATGTATGCTCCGTATTTATGACCTTGCGTGTGTAATTCTCGGGGTATTTGTTGACGGAAAAATCATATTAGGCCTTTATGCTAATTTAGGGGGTGACAACTCTAGATTTAATTGATTGTTGAAATGAGATTCAATCCTTCTAAATTCGTCTTCCCATGTAACCATTTATAGGCATTAAACCGAGGTGAGGAATATTAGTCGCTATCTATAGTTTTTGTTCCTTTTGTTAATTGTAGTTTAAACACATGCATAGTATTATCTTTTATTTTGTTAACAATTATCTTTTTCACTTTTATTCTTAAACTATTAAATCAATAAAATTCTAACAACCAGTCTCTGTGGATTTCGATACCCGGACTGACCGCTATACTCCCTTAAAAGAGTGTAGTCAATAGTTTAGGTTTTTATAATTAGGTAGTGAAATGAAACCAATGACTGGAGTACTAACACTACTACTTTTTAATCTCGATCAAACGTATTCAATATGAAAATCATGTTTAAGCTAGCAATTTCATGTCAAATGTTAAATTGAAATTGATGATCCTTGTATGGTAGACCTAAGGATTGAGCAATTGATGATCTCTTTGACAATGGAGCTTTCGAATTTATTGAAAAATAGCTTTTACTTCTATTGATCTGTTGACCCGAAGCATTTTCATAAGAAGCCAAGAACTGCATTAGAACTTTAAGACATCTTTTTCTTCCATTAGAAAATATCAAAGTATTATATGCAAACCGGAGGTTAGAAATAAGGGGACTATTAGGGGGATGAGAAAAGGAAAACAGATTGTTAGTCTCCATTAACTTTTGAATTCCTCTGCTCAAAGCTTCATCCATAAGGATAAAAATAGAAGGATAGATTGGATCTCCTTGCTGTAGACCTTTTTGAGAAGAAAAGAAACCAGCAGAATTCCCATTTATACTCATAGAGAACCAATTTGATGATATTATTCTCCAAATAAGATCTATAAACATTTCACAGAAACTAAACTTCCTAAGCACTTTGATAAGGAATATCCAGTGCACTCTATCATATGCTTGAGCCATATCCAATTTAATAAGAACATTAGAACCATAACACTTTTTATTTAGCATATAAGCCATCTCATGAGCCAGAAGAGTATTATCTTGAATACTCCTTCCTCTAATGAAGCCACTCTTAGTAGGACAAACCAAATTAGGGAGAAAATTAGCAAGTCTATCATTTAACACCTTTGAAATAATCTTGACATTTAAATTACTTAAACTGATAGGTCTGAAATTTGAGCACAATGTTGGATTAGACAGTTTAAGAATCAAGACAACTGTAGTGCTAGTCTAACATTTTAGAATTTGGGCTCCCAAAAAAAGGACTGAATAAAATCACATAAATATTTTTTAATAATGTCCCAACATTTCACATAGAAATAACCTCCAAAACCATCGGGACCTGGACTACTATCTGCATTCAAACTATTAACAACATTGAAGATTTCATTTTCATCTGGAACTTTACTAAGACTCTCATTTATCTATTGAGAAACTAGATTAGGGATCACCTGAATCAAATCAGCTTGGTTAGAATTGGTAGCAGCCCACCATTTCTCCATGAAATGGTCTACAAAGATCTTCTCTGAGTCTTCTTTATCAGTTTTAAAGATACCATCCTTATCTTTAATCTTGGATATAGCAGATCTTGTAACCTTGGACTTCACAGCAGAATGAAAAAACATGGTATTTCTATCTCCCTCCTTCATTCACTTAATATTGGCCTTTTGTTTCCAATATATTTCTTCAATATCTAAAGCTTTGTCAAGCTTTTATTTAGTCATCTGCAACTCCATATTATTAGCTGCTGAAGGAACCCTCTTAAACTCATATTCCAGCTTAAGAACATCATCTTCAAGATCCATAACATTTTGAAAAATGATTTTTAAAAGTTTATTTGTTCCAATTCTTCAAAACTTCTTTGATAAACTTAAATTTAAGGGAGAAATTTATCATAGGAGAAGCTTGATTAGAAGAAGGCCAATTATTAGACACGGTTTTAAGGAGAGAAGAGTGAGATAACCACATATTTTGAAATTTGAAAAGTTTAGGGAAAGCATCAAAGGAAGAAATAATTGAGATAAGAAGGGGGCATGATCACTATAGGTCTTGGGCAAGTGAGTAATATTAGAATTAGAATAGTAATATTTCCAAGAAAGATTGCATAGAGCCCTATCAAGTCAAGCATTAATAGCATCTTCCTCAGTTCTATAATTTGACCATGTAAAACGAGATTCACTAAATCCCAAATCAATTAGATCACACAATTGAATAGTTTCATTAAAATCCTCCATAGATTGATGGTTAATAAGATTCCCTCCTATCTTGAGCAGCAACCACATTATAATCTTCAATGAACAGATGAGGAATATCTTCATTATTAGACAGATCCTTCAATTCCTTCCAAAGCTCCAACCTTTCATCCCCGGTGCATTTGGCATATATAATACTAATAAACAATTTAGTAGGTAGCCCACGATGAGACACCTTCAATGTTAAACTTTGGTCCCCATTATGAATAAGATCTACAGAAATTCCAAACCCCCACATGAACCAAATTTTATTAGAACAATTTGAAAAGAACTCATCAAATATGGATACCATGCCTATTCCCCCTTCAAATCAAATGGGCCACCTTTATTGTTAAAACATAATCCATTAATAGTCAATGGAGAAGCACATCAAACCATTCCATAACCCATAATCCCATTAACCCACAATAAAACTTTCTACGAGCACTCTCCATTATCCCCCTACCACTGAGAAAATCACAACTATGGCTGCTAAACCCATAACTCGGAGCATAGTTGTTGCACCCAAGAGAAATCCTACCCTAAAGCTCACATACGACAAACAAACCATTATGGATGGTATAATCCAAGTCAAGCCTCCTCCAATAGTAGCAGTTGTTGGGAATGCAGCATGGATGAATAGTGGTATTGGGTTCTTTCTAGGGAGAAGACTCCCATATACCCTCGTGAACAATATAGCCCACGGACTATGTGATTGGTATGGTCTCCTCCAAGTCCAACCCCATGACAATGTCTTCTACTTATTCAAATTCAAGTAAATTAATGACAAGGACATTGTCATTGGCAATGGTCCTTGGCATTTTACGGGCAATCCTATCATCCTAAATAAATGGCCGTCAAACTTCAAATCTAACAAAGAGATCATTAAGAAAGTGCCCATTTGGGTGATATTACATAATGTCCCCCTTAAATATTAGATGGGTAAAGGCCTTAGCTACATCTCCAGTGCCATAGGAATGCCTCTTTATGATGATTCTACAACTGAGAAAATGAATAGATTGAGTTATGGTAGAATTTTCATTCAAGTGGAAGCAAGTGATAACTATCGTAAGACCATTGAACTGGTTCTTGAGGATGGAGACACCACAAAAGTTAGTATGGAATATCAAGAAATGTCATACTCTTACAGTAAATGCCTTGTCTTTTGTCATAAAGTTACTAAATTCCCCAAAGTCCCTAAAACCTAGGTTGCCAAATCTTATCCAGCTCAGGTACGTACAACCACTAGCTAAGAACACATGAAGAATAAAAAGTGGACAAAAGTCAATCAAAAATGAAAGGAAGTGGTCAATATCACCAATACTACCCAAAGTGAGTCAGTCCCCACACCTCAATGCCATGAAAATCAAACTCCTACTACTACTGATGAAGAATCTCTAACCCCATCAAATTATTATAGCGTTGTTATACTTTAAGATATGGAACATGAACATGATATTGAAACCAGACCTAAAACCTTTAGAATAGCTCTAAAATTTAAACACATATATGGTGTATGAGGAATACCTATTGTGCAAGTGTCAAATAAATTTAAGAAGAAGCTTCTCAAGAAATCACATGGAAAAAAAAGTGTAATGTCGAGTGAAAGTTCCACCCCACTCAACCTCAATAATTAATTTAGCTACTTGGAACATAAGGGGATTAAATTATCCCCTGAAACAACAAGAGGTTAAACACCTCATTTATGATAATAAACTTTCTTTAGTATGCCTTGTTAAAATAAAAATTTGGTACTTTAATAACTACTTCCCTGATTGGGAAGCTATCCACAACTATCCCCTTGATGATGGAGCTGCTAAATCATTATGGGATGGAAACAAAATTGCTTCAATGTGGAACCCCATTCTTCAAATAATCAAGCTATCTCCTTCCTCATTCAACCTATTGGACAAATAAAAGATTATATGCCACCTTTGTCCATGGACTCAATTTACCAGTCGAGAGAAGACCCATCTGGAACTACTTTGAGAACTTACACCATGTTGCCTAGATCCTCAACTGGATATTAATGGGTTATTTTAATGTAGTAAAAAACAACAAATGAAGAATGGAATTTTAGGGATTGATGTTTAGGTTAGGGAGGATTTTAATACATGTGTACATAATATTGAAGTAAATGATTTAATCAATAGAGGTCTTATCACAACCTTATTTTTGGTATGAATGAACAAGAAGTACACATAAAGCAATGAATTAAAGTTAAGGTGGAATAACATAACTAGTCATTATTAAAATAGTTTACATAGGGTAGTACCATCGCAGGGGTGAGTTACATATTTTTAGTACAAACTATAATGTATAAAATTGTAAGGATAAATTTTATATTGTTTGTTATCAATTGAGTATGTCGTATACCGCTACAAATGTCGAAGAAGGTTCACGATCACATACGCACGAAGACGAATCCAAATATTAAGTTTTCTTCAACATTCAAGCCTCAACAAGTTTAACTTTGGTAAGGTTGTGTTTTTAGTACTTAATAATTCACTTAGAGGGTTGGGATATTTTTCTTCAAATGTTTTCTAAGTATTGAAGCGGAGTTTTTAAGTTTTTTTGTCAAAAATATTTTTGTAAGTGCAAAGGCGAATTTTCAAAAATAAAAAATGCTTTTATTTTGCCGATAGCTCATTCGAGCGACGGTGGTTGTCATTCAAGCGACATAGCCACGCCGCGCGAAGCTCGTTCGAGCGATGTGTGTCCTCGTTCGAGCGAGATCCCTGTTTGATTCGAGCGACGCACCGCCTTAGATTTTCTGTAAAAGGCATTTCCAACTTCAATTTTAATTAGAAGACCAACGATTTTGAACAGAGACGAAACTGCTTTTGCAGAATTATTTGTCTTCTCACTTTTAGGGATTTAATCCCTTTTATTTTCAATTCACAAGATCTCAATAGTTTCTTTGAATTATTTTGGAACCCAAGAACACATTTTGTGTAAAGTTTCTCTTGTAGAGAGGATCTCTACTGCTGATTTAGGTGCCTTTTATGGTACTGGGTTGTTGACTGCGCGTCATTGATGATTACTTAAGGGTGTTCCTTGATGAAGATTGGACTGCGATTCATGTGGGTTTTATGTGTGGAATCCATTGTTGAACCTAGGTTGCTTGTTTATGTAGGTTTGCTGATGTAAACTTATTATTGATTTCATTATGATTGTAAATTGTGATTTAATTCATAGTGAAATAAAAGGTTTTTTTTTAAATTGATCATATTTTATTTGCATGGTTTAATTTATCTGGTTTATCACATAGTTGCGTGTTTAGGATAAACAAGATAAAATCAGTTTAAAAAGTCATTTCAGTATAATTAAAATTGGTGTTGCAATTTTTATTTGAAATTTTTATTTAAAATCACCTTTGCAAGTAACGGGCACCCTACAGAAATCGATAAGCATCGCTCTTTTCTCCCATCTGGCTTATTCTCTGGCCACACAGTCATGTATGCAAAAAGATGACTGATATCTTTCTCTAAAAAGGAAGAGATATTATCCTCTTTCTTTGGTTCATCTGGAGGAAAAAGGAATTATCATAAATATGCTAAGCAGATTCTACCAATTCTATAACAAGTATACGGATAGATAAGAGTTGGAGTGTGTATAGAATCAGTGTTTAGCAAAGCTAAAGAAATAAAGTTGATAATCCCATATCTATCAGTTTATAAAGAACATTAAGGTTCTTGAAGTAATAATCCCATACTTACCAGTTCATAAAGAAAATAAGGTTCATTGAACTAGTAATCCCATATTTACCAGTTCATTAAGTGTCATTTAAAGAAAATCAAGGATCTTTGAACTAATAATCCCATACTTACCATTTCACTAAGGGGTATAGGAATAACTAAGCCATCAGTAAAACCAAAATAATAATAATAATAAACCCAAAACCTTTGGGAAAAAGTAACCGGCTAGGCACATAATTAAAGTGGCACGTATACATTTGTAGTAATAAATTCGGGCTCTTAATCATCTGAGACCATTAGGCTAAGTAGAATGTTCCGTGGGATACATTTTCATTCTTCCTCCTAGTTAATACTGATGCTTATAATATAAATATTTGCACAAAATTCCAGGGCTAAACTTAATCAATAAAATACATGATATCAGTTATTAGTTGAGAAGAGATAAATTGATCCATATATAAATTCAAATACCGATGATATATAATAAAATATGAAGTATGGAAGTATTTTAACATGCACATACCAAGATTAAATAGGAGATATCACATAGTGATATCAATAGTAGTATGCCAAATACGCAAAGTTTACTATTGAAAAGGTAGGAAAAACCTACTTGCTCCATATATCGTACGTCTTTATATCTCATAAGAGTATATCAAGAGGAGTTGGTACTTGATTCTTTGTATACAATGTTTGGGTATATAAGTATTTGGGATTAGGTCGGTTAGATTATACAAAAAATTGTATCCGTTAAAGTTTCGGGAGTTTAATTGTAAATACTTTGGGACTTTAAAATACTGAACTTAAGGTTATATTTGAACTTTGGGGAAAGAGACTTTTTGTCTTAAAATATTTTGAAGTATTTATAAACAAAGTTTCGGGATCAAATTGAAAAGTTAAAAAAGCTAAGAGGGGTCATATTGCAATCTAGGGAAATATTTCTAGGTTAAAACCTCATTTCTCCATAACTTAGGCTAGGATTATGCAAATATGGCCTTAACTTATATCATTTTGACCAGAAAAATAAAATCAAAATATTGAAAGAAAATCAAAAAATTATGATTGGCCACGCCCTCGCGCGCTAGGTCAAGGTTTCTAGTAAAAAAGTTCATCTTCTTCGCCTCAAGAGTTGACTTTAGGGTTTTTGATTTTTTACCTTAAATAACTTCTTCATTTATAAACCATTGAGATGATTTCTTAACAAACTCAACCTAATTTTTCACAAGTAATACAAATATATAGGTTTTGTGGATTGAGATTCAGTATATCTCAAGTTCCATAACTGTGTTTTTTCTGAAAATTTTATGACAGGGATTCTTATGAACATGGTTTGTTTTCTTCTATGTGTAGGGTTAATTTGGTATTAATTTCAAAGGTTGACATGGATTATACAAGGAGAATTTTAGATTTTCATTATTCTGGTTTAAATACACTTTCAATCGATTCGAGCTCATTAGGCACATTCATGGCATTTGATCATTACACTCCAGTTCCCAAGATTTTAATGAAGACATTCAAAGTTTTAAACCTAAGTTTTGATTGATATTTGGAAGTTCACAATTGAAGCTTAAGCTTTAATGGTGGAAACTTCATAATTTTCACCTAGAGCTTGTTTTCTATGTAAAATTTCCTACTATTTTGAGCTATTCTAGCATTATAACAACACATAAAATTATTGAAACAAAAAGAAATGAATATAGTACTTAAAATCATAGAGTAGCTATTTGGAGTGAAAATTTTGAGTTTTGAAACTTCTATTTGAGTGAGTTTAAACTAAGGATTTCATGGGGTATTTATAGTATAGGAGCAGAGGAGTTCATTGGTGGAAAAAAGAGGTGGATTTAAAGTGAAATTGTAAAGTTTTTAAGCTTCGATTTTGTTCCTCACATGTATGTGTGGTGTACATATGTGATTCTTTATTGTTTGGCTTGATGTGGGTGCTTATTTGGATAGTGGGTTTTATGAAATTAACAAAACTTTGGTGTTTGGTCCTTGGTTGGTAATATGTATGCACTTACAACCTTAAAAGTCTACTTTTAATAAAGTATAAGGGTACTTTAGCAATTTCAAAAAGTTTCAAGGGCTAAAATTGTAATTTTTGTTTGTTAAAGTCTAAAGGATTAATTTGATATAAATTTGAGATTTATGAGTGAAGTATAAGTCAAGTTATGTTGCTTTGAAATTTTCAGGAGCTATTTCGTAATTATTTAAACTTTAGGGGGTCTAGGTCAATTAAGTAAAGTTGTAGGGAATCAAGTATGGTTTCTTTTTTCTTAGAAGACTTTTGAATTTGAATACTTTGTAAGGGTTGAAACAGTGACTGCAGGTAATTAAGGTTGGTTTTGAAAATCCCGGTTATTACAATCTACCTACATTAAAAAAATTCGCCCTCGAATTTACCTTGAAATAAGTCAGGGTATTGATCTTTCATAGCATGTTCTGGTTCCCATGTAGACTCTTGATGATTTTGATTTTCCCAAAATACTTTAACTGAGGGAATTTCCTTATTTCAGAGGTACTTCACTTAACGATTCAAAATTTGAATATGGTGTACTTCGATTTCATGGGTTGGTTCGATAGAAATGTCTTGCCACGTAATGGTATGAGATGGATTGGAAATATATTGGCATAATAAGACACATGAAACACATTGTGAATATTGGATAATTGCACAGGTAATTATAATTGATAGGTTACAGAGCCAATTCGTTTATAATTTGTGAAAGGTTCAATATATATGTTTCTTTCCAAAACGTGAAATTCCTTTTAGAGGAAAAACTTTCAGAAATACTTGGTCATTAACTTCAAATTTTAAGGGTTTTTGATGTTGGTCTACATAAATTTTCTATCGATCCGGGGTTATTTTCAATCTTTCTCGATTTTGTTGTATTCTCTCAGTGGTTTCCTAGATTATTTCGGGATCAAATTATTTACTACTTCCGAATTCTATCCAACATGTAAGTTATCTGCACGGTCTTTCGTACAAAGTTTCAAATGGAGCAGCTTTAATACTAGTCTGATAACTATTATTATATGAAAATTTGACAAGGGGTAAATGTAGATTCCATTTGTCAAGTTGTGACACCCCGCCTAATTAAATACCGGGCGAACAATCCTTTATTAAATTAAAATCAAGGTGAATAGTTGGTTCATTCTTAGCATCACTGTCGCAAATTAAAATTTTCACATTTCAAATACCCTGATTAATTAAGCTAAGTGCCAAAACCATTTAAAACCTAATTTACATTTTATTAAATCCAATTATAAAACCTTCGACCATTAACATTTTAAGAGTCACACATTAATTATAACAATATAAATGAACATCCAACAGTTTAACCATTAATAACGAATCCCAACTTTAAAACACTAAAAGAAAACATCCTGACAGTAATAAATCCCGAAGTAAAGATAACGTAAGTAAAAGAATTACAATCTCTGACAAAACCAACTGAATAATGGAAAAAGGCGTCACATGCCCCATTGGATAAAACTGAACTAGAAGTGGAGTCAATAATGAAATCGTCTAAGCAATGGCCTGCAACTCCCACAAAAGCTACAGAACATTCCATCCAAAGAATCCTAAGCATCACGTACCTGTGGCTGGGCACCTATAATACATATATATATATATATATATACACAAGAGAGAAGAGATAATAGCAAACGGGTCAGATCCCGATTATAAAACAGTTTTAAAATAGTTTAGCAAGTATTTGAAATGCTTACCGGCTAATGCAACAATCATATTAGTATGCGACACTCTCTTGAGAATTCTCACCTCTCATCTAGTGTGCACATCTACCGTACTAATGAATCTCATATATCTCTCTAACTTATTCTCCATAAGTCTTATCATGTGAAATTAAGGTTATGATATTCACTTTTAGAAAATCTATCTCTTCAAGATTTCTTACGTTAATTAGAATAACTCCGTATCGTTATAACGTTTCCGAATACTTATAGTGAAATTGAAAATTTATACATTGCTTAACTTCTTTCACGCACCGTAGAAAGTTCTCATATAGATATACGTATATATATATATATATATATATTACTCGTATAATATATATACAAACAGCACGCCACATAAAATCTATGGTGCTAGGCTTCCATATATAAGTACATATATACCAATCACTCATATAATATATATATATATATATATACTAACGAAACCCACATCAAAACTATGGTGCTGGCATACTCTGCTATCAAGTCCCCTTTATCACACAAACTGAGGGAAATACTAGTTCGGAATCACTCTCGAACTGTATTAACACAAAAATACAAACAAATGGAGGCAAAGCATAGTTCCAAGTCATTAAGAGATCAGCACATACCCTCACGTCTCGTAGGACCGTCTGACTATCAATCAGATAGCTTGTACCAAGGAATCCTATATTCTAGGGTACGAGTCAATATCCCCCATAAAGGTCCCATCGAGATATAAAGATAGCTTGTACCAAGGAATCCTATATTCTAATCCAACTTCCTAGACATTTCGATTATTTAATCAATGCACGTATGATTTCCTAAGTATGAATATCTCCCATTTACCCTTCCTTTCCCTTTCACATTAAAGTCCCACATAACGGGGTTTATCTTGACCCTACTGGCCCTTTTTGTGTTTCATTATGTTCTAGCAACTCTAATCAAGATTTACTACGCATCAAATCGGGTTAAACTAACACGAGCAAAAATGAAATTTTCCAGGAGGGGTCGATCGATCGATAAAAGGGGCTCGATCGATCGAACTATCGATCGATCGATGCTCTGGGCTCGATCGATCGATCAAGTAGTTATGGCGAAACTGCAGAAAACCTAGCTACTGAAATCTTACCCCAAACTCATCCAAATCATCATGTTTTAGTCCCAAACTTCAAACCACTTATACTACAAGGGTTGTATACCCATATAAACAATATCCTACGTAAAACATGCGAGTTTTCATCAACTATAACAAAATAAAGGGTAAAATCTATATAAATCTCAAGAACCCTAATATTTTTCTTTAACTTAGTTTCTTCCATTCTTTTTCCAGATTATCTATCACTAACACCATGGAAATTCGTGGTTCAACCTCTACATGTGAAATGGATTTCCAGAATATAATCTTTACTTCTACAACATGTAATTTTTGTCTCCAATTAATGTTTTCTTTCAAGAACACTAATTCTAATCAACCCTAGATTAATATAAAATAATGCATTAACTTGATTAAAGCAAGATAGATACTTGCCTGAAATTCAAAGTTCTGATTTGTGGAAGAATTTGGTGTGGTTGAGATCCTCATTGTGCGATCTACAATTTGGCGGTGACGGCGGTGCAACCGGAGGAGTTCTTGGCCTAGAGCTCCTTGGAAATCTTCTCCTCTTCCTCTCCAATGGCCGTCATTAGTTTTTGGTTATGCTAACCCTAGAAGACAACACTTACCATCTGATATAACCCTAGAAAATTCGTGGGTTTACTTACCCATAATTGCGAAATGTCCAAAACGCCCTCCCGGGGTACTAATTAAGCCTAAAAATGCCCCGAGGCCCAAACGAAACCACCGGGTACATTATTTTGACTATCTCGACCCTTTCGGACACTTTGACGCACTCGAAATGGCCATATGGGCAACTGATAATTTATTCACTTTATATAATAATAATTTAGTCCTAACACGACATAGGCGTGTCCCGACTTAATTTCCATAATTGTCATTTTATTCACACGTGACAGTTTTTATAAAATCAGTCTCATATATTACTATACTCATCCAGTAACATTCAACAAATTTCCAATAATTACTAACTCTCGTCACGCTAGTAAATATTTAGAACAACTTTTCGGATTAAAATTAAATTAATTTATCTCAATTAAATTTAATAAATCCCTAAATTTAAAAGCCATAAAAATACGGGGTATTACATACTTCCACCTAATAACGGAATTTCGTCCCGAAATTCGGAAAATATGGCCTACCTGGTAGAATAATTCTGAAAATCTTTTCAGTACGCAAACTATCTACATAGTAGGGCGCTTAATCACTATAGCACCCGCCTCACAGCAAGCTTGATTAACATTCTCATTGGAGACACTTCACATGGTGCTCTTAATCGACAACATTCGCATAGGTCACGCCTATATATTAAAAATTTCCATTATCTCACTATCATTGGGAGGCCACACCTCACTACATGACAACTACTCGGATTTATCTACATACAAAACTCCCATTCTGAGAAAAACCATACGAACATTTGACCACTCTTGTTTGCCTAAAACAGTCGTGCAATTCCACCATAGTTATCGGATTATTTTCGACCGATCCAAAATTCTGATTATCCACTCACCTCTAAACATACGGAAGGAGAATAGTCGAGGTTCTTCCACATCAAAACCTTAATAAGCACCTCGTACGTGACAAACAGGTACGATTGCTTCTACAGAATACTCCTGAAATCACCGTACCAAGATTCCCAAATTTCCTTCATGTGGCTCCACTAATCTTTAATCACCGTGCGCTTATTCCCTGGCTATGGGTGATACATCCTACTCGAAACGAAACCTTATCTCCACTGGTTCCTGAAATCCCATGTCAAAGGTGGGATTCACAAATCTCATTCTGATTCAGGAATTAATACTGTGTCGGACCACGTACTGGCAATCCTTCCTTTCAAAGGAAGCCTGGGGCAAGCTAGCTAATATTATAAACCACCCCAAAGGAATATCAATCACTTCCTTCTTGGGGGACTTATTTCATACGTTCGGATGAAACTTTGATCTTACCTTAAGGATGGAAACCCATCCAAGAAACTTTACCGACTTTATCGGCCTCTTCCAATTACAGAAATTATCGATAGACACAAAATTCTCTGGTTGATCATCCTATGAAACCGAACTCTACCTATGGGTGGTGCATGCAGAGACTACTCACTATGTCCCGCTAAACATCAAATTTTCCTTGAAAAGTCTCACATTAAGTGGAACTTAATACTCCCCTTCCTTCATTGGTGTATACTACCATCATCGCTCTTTGTATGCGCAAGTCGCTCCCACATTTGACTAATTACATCTCTACTCCGAGTGTTCTCCATAATAATTAAATTCTTCTCTTCTCAAGGAATATCCCATTTTAAATGGCTTTCCATAGCCTTCCAACCAAATTCGGGTGTGCTACTCTAATTGCACTCGCCTATATGAATTTTTCGTTCTTCATGCAACGCTTAATCCACTCTACCACTTCCACCTCGATAGATTAGTCTAACAAACTGTAAACGTAAAGTAATTTCCTTTTGTGATAAAACACGATGCGGAAGCTTAAGGTGATGGTTCAACAAAATTACTCAATTAATGTATTCACATAAACTGATTCATTGATCCAAGTCCTAGAATTTGCCTAAGTCATATTTATCAATATTAGCAAGTTAGGCGAAACCAAATTTTAGCAAATGACTTGAATTAACTAACATTACCGAATATTTAATTTAAGTCCAAATTAAAGTGAGTGTGATGATGTAAACCGAATTTTATCTTGAATTAGTCTAAGCATGCTGTGACACCCCGCCTAATTAAATACCGGGCGATCACTCCTTTATTAAATTAAATCAAGGTGAACAGTTTGGTTCATTCTTAGCATCACTGTCGTAAAAAGAAACTTTCCAATTAAACACCCTAAATAATTAATCTAAGTGTCAAAACCAAATTTTAACATTTACTTCCAAATTTTATTTAAAGAAAAGATTTATTTAAATTATTAACAAAGCTCAAAGAATAAGATTCACACCACAATAAACTGGAACAAAATAATCCAATATATAAAACATTCATCAATGAATGTCAACATGCGAGAAAATAAAGTAATACATCCGTCCTGAACAAAATCCCAAAATAACGAACTAGGAAAATAACTGAAATAACAATGTCCCAACATAAAGAAATAATGGAAAAGGGCTACACATGCCCATCTGAATGAAAATGCTAGGAGTGGATCTGAATGAACGAAGTCGTCTAATCAAAAGACCTGCAACTCCCACCTAAGCTGCAGCGCGTTCCTTCCAAAAGATCCTAAGCAAGACGCCCCTGTGGCTGGGAACCTGAAATACATACATATATATATATACAAGGGGGAGAGGGAGAGATAAAACGGGTCAGAGCCCGAAAGTGTGTATGATTTAAAATTAGTTTAGCAAGTATTTAAATTGATACAGGCCAATGCAATAACATATTGGTTCGACACTCTCTTGAGAAATTCTCACCTCTCTTCTAGTGTGCACACCTATCGTACTAACCTTCCCCAAATGGTTTAACTTAACATATTATCATACTAACCTTCCCAATAATTTAGTTTATCTTAACTTACTCACAAGTTTTAAAAACCGAACAATGTCAACGTGTGAAAAGGGTACTTTCAAAGTGTAGCACAACTCTCGTTTTAGCTTCATTAATTTATAAAGTTTCCCAGTGTCATATTACACTCTCATAAAACAAGTAGTTCCAATATGATTCATCAAACATGACTTACTTACCAAATCACAGTAGGTAGTTCCAAGTCTCAGAACTTCATATATATATTAAATACTTGTGTAATATATATATTCTAATGGCACCCCACATAAAAATTATGGTGCGGGCATACTCTGCTATCCAATCCCCGTATCAATCGCACTAAGGGAAATACAAGTTCGGAATCACTCTCGAACTGTATCAATACAAATACAAACAATAATGAGGTGAAGTATAGTTTTCAAGTCCAAGAGGTCAGCACATACCCTCGCGTCTCTTAGGACCGTGACTACCGATTCGATAGCCTGGACCTAGGATTTCTATCTTCTAGGGTACGAATCAATATCCCCCATAAGGCAACACCGGATAAGATCGTCCCAGCGCGGTAACCTCAGGGATAGCAAGTAGCGCGGGTACGTTTTTTCACATGTATATAATATATGCACACACAATCATATAAATATACTAGTTTCATCATATTAATATAGGTCACTCTCGTTACCCATAATTACAACATTTATCCTTAATTTCACATTATTAAGATTACGTATAAGGTTTCGTCTCTAACCTTAACTCGAAGGGTTTCTCACTAATTATGTGACACTCGTGGATTCTAACTATCCAAGTAGTAAATTCAGTAGGTAGACGTCTATGCACTATCGTAAGTATTCGACGTAATCTCTCACTTGAAATACGTAGTTTCCTCGTTCTTTAAATAATTGTCCCTAAAACCCAATTATCGTTACATAATAAAGTTCTTCAACACTTAATCATATGTCCTACTGGTCTCTCCTATATCCCAAAACATTTTACTCATCATCCCCAAAAATTATTCCACGGTAAATTATTTCAACTAATTAAACAAGGAGAAATAAGAGGCTGCCAGGAAGGGTCGATCGATCGACGACTGGGTCTCGATCGATCGAACCTTCGATCGATCGACGCTCTAGGGTCGATCGATCGATCAAGCAGGTCTGCGAAAATTCTGCAGAAACGCAGTTACGGGTTTTACCAAAATTCTTCCTCCAAAATCATATTCTCCAACCCTAATCGTCCCAAAATTTCTACTACAAACATTATAACATATTACCAGATGTTTCTAACGTTAAGCATGCATATAACCATCATTAAACATGATTAAACAACCTAAAGTCTCATCTAATCATCAAGAACCCTTAGTTTTCTTAATTTTTGTTCTAATCAGTTTTCTCCAGAATTCCCTTCTACATAATCATCAAAAATTCGTGGGTTAATCATCTACATCCCATAAGGTTTCCAGAATATGGTTTTAATCTTTTCTACATGCAAATTCCTATCAAAAAGTGGGGTTTTCTTCCATAGATTATACTCCTAATCATTCCTAACTAATATGAATATTGCATTAACGAAAATACGCAAGTTAAACACTTGCCTGGGATTTCAGAGGTCTGGTTTCCTGCTGGTATTGGTGTGGTTGCATTCTCCTCCTCGCGATCTATGCGTTGGTGGTGACGGTGGTGCAAACGGTGGCCTTTTGGCCTTGGATTGCCTTGGAGTTCTCTCCTCTCTTCTCCAATGGCCGTCATTTGATTTGTGAATGTTCTAACCCTAAGAGGCTGACCTAATGGCTGATATAGGTTGGCTGAAATTCGTGGGTTTAATTACCCTATTTTGTAAAATGACCAAAATGCCCTCCCTGGTCACTAATTAAGCCTAAAAACATCCCGAGACCCAAACTAAACCCCCGGGTACACTTTTCTGACTATCTCGACCCTTCCGGACGCGTTGGCGTACTCAAAACGACCATACGAACAACTTATAAAATATTCACTTTTTATTTAACAAAATAAGTCCCGACATGACACGGGCACGTCCTTACTTAAATTTCCGAAATAGTCATTTAATACACTTATGACATTCAATATAACCAATATAATATATTACTATGCTCATCCAGTAATATGCAACAAATAACAAATTTCCAATAATTACTAACTCTCGTCACGCTAGTAAATATTTACAGCAACATTCCGGATTAAAATTAAATTAATTTATCTCAATTAAATTTAATAAATCCCATAATTTAAAAGCTATAAAAATACGGGGTATTACATACTTCCCCCCTAATAACTGAATTTCGTCCCGAAATTCGGAAAATAAGGCCTAACAGGTAGCACAATTCTGGATATCCTTTTCCGTACACAAACTAACTACATATTACGGCGCTCAATCACTATAGCCCTTTCCTCACAGTAACATTGTTTTACATTCTCTTTGGAAACACTTCACATTGTGCTCCCAACCGACAACATTCGCATAGGTCACGCCTGTACGTTATACATTTCATTATCTTACTATCATTAGGAGGCTGCACCTCACTACATGACAAATACTCGGATTTATTCTTATACAAAACTCCCATTCGGAGAAAATATTACGAACATTTGATGACTCTTGCTCGTCTAAAACAGTCGTGGAATTCTACCATAGTTATCGGATATTTTCTCGACCGATCCAAAAATTCTGATTATCTACTCTCCTCTAAACATACGGAAGGAGAATAGTCGAGGTTCTTCCATAACAAAACCTTAATAAGTACCTCATATGCGACAAACAGGTACGAGTTCTTCTACAGAGAATTTTTGAAATCATCGTACCAAGATTCCAAAATCTCCTTCTCGTGGCTCCACTAATCTTTTAATCACCATGCGCTTATTCTCTGGCTAAGGGTGATACATCCTACTCGAAATGAAATTTTATCTCCGCTGGTTCCTGAAATCCCATATCAAAGGTGAGATTCACCAATCTCATCCTGATTCAGAAATTTATACTGCGCTGGACCATGCACTGGCGCGATCCTTCCTTTCAAAGGAAGTCTGGGGCATACTAGTTAATATTGTAAGCCGGTCCAAAGGAATATCAATCACTTCCCTCTCGGCGACTTAATTCGCAAGTTCGGGATAAACCCTTGATGTTGTTTTGAGGATGGCAACTCATCCAAGAACTTTACCGAATTTACCAACCTCTTCCAATTTCAGTAATTTTCGAAAATCACAAAATTCTTTGGTTGATTCTCCTTTTTCAACCGATCCCTACCTAGGGGCAGTGCATGCAGAGACTACTCACTACGTCTCGTTAAACATTGATTCTTCCCTTGGAATGTCTCACATTAAGTGACACATAATACTCCCCTTCCTTCCTTGGAGCATTCCGAGAGTTCCGACCCGTGCTTTCCTCTCCACGAAGCGCACTTCTGGATCTCTTATGCCATCCTAACATCATTACTCGTTGTATGCGCAAGTCTCTCTCATACTTGACTAATGACCACTCCGCTCCGGGTGTGCTTCATAACAATTTAGTTCTACCCTATTCCAAGAATACCATTTCTTGAATGGCTTCCTACAGCCTTCCAATTAAGTCAGGGCGTGTTATTCTAATTGCACACTTATGTATGGATTATCGCCCTTCATGTGACGTTTAATCCACTCTATCACTTCCACTTGGTTATACTAGTCCCACAAACTTATATTTCACACGTCTATTACCACGTCCCATCGACTTGGACTATTTTAACTGTGGTTTCCCAAGATACCCACATTTTTATAACATTCCGAACAGCGTGCTACTCATCTGTAGGACTAACTAAATTCAACGGAGTAGAAGGAATAAGGTATTCAAATTCCATGACAACAAAAGAGGAATAATTATTCTCAACCTTCCTCAGATAAGCACAACAATTTTTCCCAAATAGGTATAACAACCAAAATAAATCACTAATGCTTTATTCATCAAAATAATTACAGGTCATCTCTTGTATGATATGAAGTTCTTTTCAGAAACTCCATGCTAAAAATCATTTTAACTCTTTATTCACCTTGTGTTCTGTACGCGGTTATGACATTTGGGGTACCTCCAATCACCCTAGAAAATCAAAATTCTTAAATTCTCCTTACCATCGTTCCACTCCTCAACTCGTGGGGATAACTTTCAATGCTTTCCTGCCATAAAATCCGTCTTCAAATACCTTAAAACATAATTCAACTTCCAACTTACATATATAATTACTTGATCCTATTTCGACCAGAGTACCGTACTTATGGAATAGTGACCAAACGTCTCCCTATTTCCAAACTTACGCTAAGTTTCATCCGTGGGATGTCTCGCAAAGCGAAATCCAAACAAGGAACCCCCCCCGATACACTACTACCTAGCATTGTCGGTTATCGGGATCCGTTAGGTCCTCCGTCCATAGCGTGTACCCTTTTATTCTGTCCCTTGACAGAAAAGTTGTAATTTCTACTATAATTATGCTTAACGAATATCCTTTCCCAATTTTACTATCGTATTGGTTGATGGAAATTTCATTCTATTAACCTCGGATACATACGATCGGAATTCTCAAAATTCCCTTCCCTAATAATAGGGGTATAACTAATAACTCCCACATCTTTAAAGGATAAATATAACATCGCACTTTTCCTATCACTAAGTCCGGAGTGCTAAACATAATTCTGAGTCAAATCTTTTCTCTCAAGGGTAAATCCTGATACATACGAAATTATACTGACAAGGTCTACGCATACTATGGCATCGAATATCTCGAGCCCGCTATCTCTTCCGAAGTATCTAGGATAGATAATATAAGTGCAAGTCCAAACTTCTTACAGGTGAGGCCTCGCCCAAAACAAACATAAAATATGTTTCACCAATGCAACTACTCCGATAGCCTCGCAATCAATGTACACTATCATACTACCCATTTTATATAACATTTTATCAAAAATAATATTATACTCGTGTATCGCATCTCTACAACGAGTAACCTCAATAAAGTATAAAACACTGCTAATATACTCATTCATCCTCTGCGGATAGCACTAAAGAAAAAAAAAATCCCGCTACACTAGGGAAAAATATTCACATAATGGTAACATCTATAATTATATGCATTAACTCGTCTCACATGCTAATATAGCAATGAACAAAATATGGTGACTCGCTCGTGTCACATAAACACGCCGCATCCTCTAAGGATACAACCTATGCTTCCATCTTGGCAATCGTCTTGACTAGACAAATGGTTTCGGATGTAACACGTCTGTCCAAACCAAAACAAAATTATTTTAATCGTTGCCTTTTACTAGGTAGCATATTCTTGTCCCTTTTTTTTCATTTTTGAACATATTATCATGAGCGATCTCACTCCGCACAAAATACCTCAACGCATAATCCACTTACCACCTATCCTACTAACCAGGTTAGGATTGTCCTTCTCTCGGACTTTAGTAGACTCGATTCCTGTTAGCCATCCCAGTTGTTCCCTTAGCCTTTTTAGGCCATACAGATCATGTTACTATCTATAATAGTACTTACTGAATTTACCATCACTTGGTAAGAATTTAACTATTTGAAGCACTTAAATGGTTTTCCGGATGTGTATCCACATCTTTTTGTGGTGCTATACCACCACCGATGTATTCAGGTTTATTCCCGACTAAATTCTTCGATTCCTTTAACTTCCCCCACAAAGAAGCGTCATCATCTATATTGACAAAGTAAGACATTGTCAACCTCCGAATTGGTCGCCCATCATAATTTCCTCCTCGAGTATTATCAATTTATTATTACAAGTTGACCTCCTACTTGGAGTCGTTTCCCCCACTTGTATCTACATCCTTCGATACAAAATTCGTTGACGGTTACGATTCATATTCACGGATGGACCCTTGACATTCCCTTCCTCGATGAGCTCAGAACCACATTTACCTCATCCTGAACAGTTGACGAAGGGACATATGGTCAACATTGTACCTAAGGTTCTCCCATAGGCATAGCATTCCACTTCTTAAAATTGGTGGTTGAATACAACCATTATAATTTCGTCCCGAAAGCCAAGAAAATTTTCTCAAAATTTTCACTTTCGGTTTGCCATACTCCGTTGTATATTTAAGCATATGAATACTTTACCTCATATGGTAAACTAATTCAGTTTTTGCGTTTCTAAAATTTCCACTGACAGTCTATACACGTTTTCGTAATACGTTGGGTAAGTTTACCCTCGCACCTCATTTGGCTATAACGGCATTTGAAAATCCTTGTTGTACCTTAGTCGCCTTTCTAGTCATGGATTCTCATGCCATAATGGAGGTGACCTCGACTACGGTCATCATCCTCGGATATATTTCATAATTTCCAATTGAGCCCTGCCTCCTGATGTACGCTTAACGGTCCTCTTCTGACATCCGTCATTGCTCGGCACACGCACACATCCGAACGAAATTAGAATTCACTAGTGTATACACATTACAGCAGGAGAACGTAATCTCGTCAAAGGAATCGACAATCCTAAACATAGGGCTCTATAACAAACAAAGCAACGCTAGAAGCAAAATAAGCCGTACAAATCCTAAGGACACTAGAACCTGATGCTCTGATACCACCTGTGACACCCCACCTAATTAAATACCGGGCGATCACTCCTTTATTAAATTAAATCAAGGTGAACAGTTTGGTTCATTCTTAGCATCACTTTCGTAAAAAGAAACTTTCCAATTAAACACCCTAAATAATTAAGCTAAGTGTCAAAACCAAATTTTAACATTTACTTCCAAATTTTATTTAAAGAAAAGATTTATTTAAATTATTAACAAAGCTCAAAGAATAAGATTCACACCACAATAAACTGGAACGAAAGAATCCAATATATAAAACATTCATCAACGAATGTCAACATGCGAGAAAATAAAGTAATACATCCGTCCTGAACAAAATCCCAAAATAACGAACTAGGAAAATAACTGAAATAACAATGTCCCAACATAAAGAAATAAGGGAAAAGGGCTACACATGCCCATATGAATGAAAATGCTAGGAGTGGATCTGAATGAACGAAGTCGTCTAATCAAAAGACCTGCAACTCCCACCTAAGCTGCAGCGCGTTCCTTCCAAAAGATCCTAAGCAAGACGCCCCTGTGGCTGGGCACCTGAAATACATACATATATATATATATATATATACAAGGGGGAGAGGGGAGATAAAACGGGTCAGAGCCCAAAAGTGTGTATGATTTAAAATTAGTTTAGCAAGTATTTAAATTGATACAGGCCAATGCAATAACATATTGGTTCGACACTCTCTTGAGAAATTCTCACCTCTCTTCTAGTGTGCACGCCTATCGTACTAACCTTCCCCAAATGGTTTAACTTAACATATTATCATACTAACCTTCCCAATAATTTAGTTTATCTTAACTTACTCACAAGTTTTAAAAACCGAACAATGTCAACGTGTGAAAAGGGTACTTTCAAAGTGTAGCACAACTCTCGTTTTAGCTTCATTAATTTATAAAGTTTCCCAGTGTCATATTACACTCTCATAAAACAAGTATTTCCAATCTGATTCATCAAACATGACTTACTTACCAAATCACAGTAGGTAGTTCCAAGTCTCAGAACTTCATATATATATTAAATACTCGTGTAATATATATATTCTAATGGCACCCCACATAAAAATTATGGTGCGGGCATACTCTGCTATCCAATCCCCGTATCAATCGCACTAAGGGAAATACAAGTTCGGAATCACTCTCAAACTGTATCAATACAAATACAAACAATAATGAGGCGAAGTATAGTTTCCAAGTCCAAGAGGTCAGCACATACCCTCGCGTCTCTTAGGACCGTGACTACCGATTCGATAGCCTGTACCTAGGATTCCTATCTTCTAGGGTACGAATCAATATCCCCCATAAGGCAATACAGGATAAGACCATCCCAACGCGGTAACCTCAGGGATAGCAAGTAGCGCGGGTACGTTTTTTCACATTGTAATACCCCATATTTTTGTCTATATTTATTTTTGGGGTTAATTAATTAAATGCGTATTAATTGGAAATTAATCCGGGTTATAAATACTAATGAGATGCGAATTGGTATTTGATTATGTGCATATATGATTATATATGTATTTGGTACTATGAAAATTGTCATGAGATTTATATACAGCATTTTAGAAATTTTGTTGAGACGCGTGGGACCGCCGCGTCACGGTATAATATTTTGTTAATAAAAGTGAATTTAAAATCTATAATCCATATGGTCGTTTTGAGTGCGCCAACGCGTCCGGAAGGGTCGAGATAGTCAGAAAACACTAGCCGGGGGTATAGTTTGGGTCCCGGGGTATTTTTAGGCCATACCGGTAACTTAAAGGGTATTTTGGTAATTTTACATTTTTAGGAATTAAAAGTGACGAAAATTAGAGATGTAAATCTGATGTGGATTAAACCCATTAAGCCCATTAACCAACCCATATTAACCTAGAAGGCTACGTAGGTTGTCATTTAGGTTTTCTAAGTTTCCCCAAATCAAAACCCTAGCCACCTTAAGCCACCATTGGAGAAGAGCTTGGAGAGAGAGGAACTTCTGCAGAAAACTTCATCTAATCTACACCAAACTCAGAGACAACCAAGGCAAGTGACTTTATTCCATTTAATTTCTGAGAATGTCTTTTCCATGTTAGAAAATTCGGATTTATGGTTTGTTCTTGATAAAATATGAAAACCCATGTAGTCTAGATCATAAAACTTGAGGAATTTGAGAAGGATTGCATGTAGAATAGTTTGGAGACAATTAATATGATGTTAATACATGTTTGGGTGAAAGAAAAACGAATTAAATTCTGGAATTTGATGTTGATATATATCTAGGGTTCATGTTCTTGATGATATAGGGGAAAAGTAAAAAATCTTGGGATTTAATGATGTTTAGGATGCCTTATTGCCTTAAAAGACGTTAGTTTATGACCTAAGCATGTTTTAGTATGATTAGAGGACTTAAATCATTGTTAGAACGAACTTTGGAGAAGGATTGAAGTGATATAAATGGTGAAAAACGAGATGGGAAAAATCTGGGCCGAAACTGGTAGCTCGTTAGAAGCAGCCCCCAGGTCGTTCGAACGAACTCGTTCGAACGAGCTTCTAACGAGTTGACCAGTCGTTACTAACGAGAAGGGATCTCGTTCGATATCTCGTTCGAACGAGATATCGTTAGAAGGAACAGTTCGTTCGAACGAACTGGGATTTCGTTCGAACAGCCTCGTTCGAACGAGACTTCTAACGAGTTGACAGAAGGATCTCGTTCGAACATCCTCGTTCGAACGAAACTTCTAACGAGTTGACAGTTTGGTCCTTTTAGAACTGTTTTGACTTTTGGAGTCCCGGAAACTGGTTCAAGGGTAGAGTTAGCATTCCTTTGATGATATAGTGATGGAATTGGGACCTTTGGGCAATTATGAGAAGTAGATTATATACGAGAGTTGTATTACATGGACGGTTTGGGATGAGACGTGAGTGTCTATTACGATGTGAGAAATTATAGCGCGTTTAATCACAAATCGGATTAGTATAAATTTTTATAATTATAGTTAGTACGAGAATGCGATACGTACTACGATTAAAATACGGTATTACTAAGATGTGTGTTTACTTAGTATTAGTATATGGATTGTGTGTATGACATACCTACCATACTTTCTATCACGGGAGGTTGCGTTCTCTTAGGACCCTCTAATCCTTGTGTGCCTACGGGGGGGTTATAGACTGGTACCTCGATGAACATAGGTCATAGAAAGACTTATTGTGATATTAATAAGTCTGTTGATCATGGGAGCGTAGGTATGTGCGTGACCCATGTGATGGTGACTGTGTTCGCCTCCACTATTTGTGATTTGTGTTATCTGAACTATTCCTGAGAGATTCGGAATGTGTGATACTTATGTACGTGATGTACCGGGATGGATAGCAGAGTATGTGTGCACCACAGCTTAGTTCGCGGGGTGCTTGTACTGTATATTTATGATATGAATAATATACATTATATTAATGGGAATCCTCATGTTAATGTTGTGAAAATATTACGGTATTGTTTCGAGATATATAATGAGTTAACTGATAGTTATATCAATGACATATTTAGTAACTGAGTTTACGTTAAACCTCTATTTAATTACGAGCGTTGTTATGTTAAATGGAACCGAGTAATATGGGTAGAACCTTTGGCAGTCTAGCTAGTTATGTTGTCAGTTAGATAGTAGTATGGGTCGATATAGATGGGTACTTACGTTAGGAGTGCACAGTTAGACGAGAGGTGAGAATATCATGCGAGTGTACGTCCTAACATGTACTTTGCATTTAATGTTTTAAATGTTTTTAAAGCACTTGCAGGTTTTTAAAATATAACTCCACATTCGGGCTCTGACCCGTTTTCTTTTCAAATCTCTTTTTCTTTGTAAAACCATTTTAGGTGCCCAGCCACAAGGACACCAAGCATAGGTTACTCATTCAGGTGACGAGCTGTAGCTGCTTGTGGAAGCTACAAGGATTTGCATGTAGACGCTTCTATCTTTTGGATTCCAGAGTCACCATCTATCAGTTGTAGGGCATGTTGCCCATTTCTTTAGAGACATCTTTTATATTTCAGTTTTCAGACTTTAGCATGTTTTATTTCAGTTTCGGTTATTCATTTCAGTTATGGGATTGTAGTGAGGAGTTTTCCTCCAGACTTTATTTACTATATTGTGATGATTATTCGTTTTACTTCAGTATGGTGAATGGTGTTATTTATTTCTTCATTACACTTGTTGCATGTTAATCAGACTTAAATTAAAATTTGGCAACTTGCTTTTTAAATACTAGGTGGTTAGAAATAATAAAATGTTTTCGACAGTGATGCTATTAACTGAGCCAACTTGGCATTTTGAATTAATTTTATAAAGGAGTAGCTACCCGGTATTTAATTAGTCGGGGTGTCACAGGTGGTATCAGAGCATCAGGTTTTAGTGTCCTTTAGGATCTGTACGGCTATTATGTTTCCGCTACGTTTTCTTTGATATAGAGCCCTATATTTTAGGACTGTTGTACTCTTTTTGTGTATGCTCCGTTCTTCTGCTATTTTAAGTTTATAAACAGCGAACGTATAAACTCTATTCTTATTTCAGATGCCTCCACGACGTGCACGACGAGTTCCCAGGAATGCAATGCCCGAACCCCAGCCCGCTCCAGTTCAGGGCATGTTGAACGCCGCTGAGGTTGCAGCTATAGTAGCTCAAGCGGTAAATGCCGCGATTGCCGTGATTCAGCAGGCACCGCCTCAGGCGCCGGTTGCCGCGCCAGCACAGGTTAATGCATTCCCGTCTGCTTGGGAGCGTGTACGAGACGCTTTTCAGAAAGCGCATCCGCCAGAGTTTGCAGGTAGCTCAGACGTGGTAGTCTCGAGCCAATGGAGGAAGGACATACAGAGGAATTTGAGGATGCATGAGTGCACTGATGTTCAGAAACAGGTGCTAGCTACTTTCAAGCTAGTGGGATCTGCACTACAGTGGTGGGAGTCTATTACCACCGCGGAAGAGAGGGATACCCTCACGATTCAGGAGTTCTGGGTGAGGTTCGACCGCAAGTACTTTCCGTCCGCAGTTCATACAGAGATGAGGAGGAAGCTGATGAGTTTGAAGCAAGAGGGCAAGACAGTGGCCGAGTATGAGGCCGAGTTCACTAACCTGTTGAATATCGTTCCAGACGACATTCCAACAGAGAAGAAGAAGATTGAGAAGTTCACCGATGGGTTGAATTGGAGGATCCGTCAGCATCTTCTAGGGAACCTATCGTTGGCCACGTATTCTAATGTGGTTAACGCTGCATTATTGCACTTCCAGGACCACCGTTTTCATATGGCCGAGGGCAAGCGGTCGGGGGAGTCTAGCCATCAGGGCAGGACTGGAGTACATGGTGCCAACGGGGCACAAACCGGTCGGGGGCAGAGACAGAATGAGCAGGGTACCCAACAGGGGGATAATAAGAGGTTCCGGTCAGGGAACTACAGGCAGGGACAGGGAGGTTTCCGCCAGGGCCATCAGGGTCCAAACGGCCATCAGGGCCAACAGGGACAGAATGGGCAGCAGTTTCATCAAGGCCAGCAGGGCCAAGGGAGGAATGGTAACGTCCACCAGGGTCGGGGACAGCAGGGGCAGAGGGGAGGGAACTTCCCAGGGAAGTGATTTACTTGTGGCAAGACTGGCCATAAGAAGCAGGATTGTCCTGATAGGGGCAGGGCCCCACAGCAGCAGCAGCAGGGTGCTCGCCAGGAGCCACAAAGACCTATGTTTCCCGCCGCTCTTCCTGCACCGCCACAGATGGCAGCTTTGCCACCCATTCCAGCAGTCCCAGTTCAACAGGGGCAGCTACAGTATGGACGTGTCTACAACGTTCGCCAGGCTGCAGTTCCATAGGCACCGCCCGCGATCGAGGGTACGTTTCCTATCCATGGCACTATGGGTCGGGTGTTATTTGATATGGGTGCTACACACTGTTTTATAGCTACACACTTTGCGAAAGCTTTAGGATTGTTAGCTACGGCAGAGAGCACAGTGACGTGTGTCGACTCACCATTAGGGAGTGGGTCACTTATTTTCTTTATATGCTGGGGAGTGGGGGTAGAGGTTGGTGGTTTGGTATTACCTGCGGACATGTTAGTGTTAGATATGCATGTTCACGATGTGATCATCGGTATGGATTGGCTCGTAGCATATAGGGCCATGATTGATTGCTTCAGCGGGAGCATTGTTTTTGCCATTCCGGGGTAAGAGATGTTTATAGTGGCGATGCCTCGCCCAGAGGGAGGATCGACCGCTCATCTGTATTACATTGAGGAGGATACCTCTAAGGAGGTTGTGATTCCTTTAGATTCGATCCCGGTTGTCAGGGAGTATTCAGATGTGTTTCAGGAGATACCAGGCTTACCACCCAGTCGAGAGATAGATTTCGTTATAGATTTGCTACCGGGTACGAGACCTATAGCACGTGCACTGTACCGTATGGCTCCGGCTGAAATGCGAGAGCTACGGGATCAGATAGAGCAGCTGTTAGGGCAGGGCTTTATACGCAGGAGTACCTCACCTTGGGACGCTCCAGTTTTGTTTGTGAAGAAGAGGGATGGTTCACTGAGATTGTGCGTGGACTACCGAGAGTTGAATAAGGTCACGATACGGAATAAGTATCCGTTGCCTCGATCGATGACTTATTCGACCAGTTGAGAGGAGCTTCTTTCTTCTTGAAGATTGACTTGAGGTCAGGATACCATGAGTTGCGTATCAGGGAGGAGGATGTCTCGAAGACCGCATTCTTGTCGAGATATGGTTCTTACGAGTTTCGAGTTATGCCTTTCGGCTTGACCAACGCTCCAGCAGTGTTTATGGACTTGATGAACAGAGTGTTCAGGGATTTCCTAGACCAGTTTGTCATTGTCTTCATTGATGATATTCTGGTTTACTCTCAGACAGAGGAGGAGCACGCCGAGCATTTGAGGCAGGTTTTGCAGACACTTCGTCAGAACGAGCTGTATGCAAAATATGAGAAGTGCGGGTTTTGGCTGAAGGAAGTCCAGTTCTTGGGTCACATTATTTCCGACCAGGGAATATCTGTCGATCTGGGAAAGGTGTCAGCGGTGAGGGAGTGGGGACAGCCCACGACACCAACGGAGATTCGTAGTTTCTTGGGTTTAACAGGATACTACAGGAGGTTTATTCGGGGATTCTCAGAGATAGCAGGTCCTTTGACACATCTTACTCGTAAGGGTGTGCCATATATCTGGAGTGATGCCTGTCAGTTGGCATTCGATGAGTTGAAGGACAAATTGACCTCAGCACCTGTGTTAGCATTGCCGAGACCGGGAGTTGAGTATTTGGTTTACACCGATGCGTCTTTGCAAGGACTGGGAGGTGTATTACAGCATGAGAGACAGGCCATAGCTTATGCTTCCCGTAAGCTTAAGCCTCATGAGAAGAATTACCCCACGCATGATTTGGAGTTGGCAGCAGTGGTATTTGCCTTACGGATTTGGAGGCACTATCTGTTGGGGGAGAAGTTTCAGCTGTTCACGGACCACAAGTCACTACAGTACCTGTTCACGCAGAAGGAATTGAATATGCGGCAGCGTAGGTGGCTTGTATTTGTGAAGGACTACCAGTTCGACATCCAGTACCACCCGGGTAAGGCTAACGTGGTAGCAGACGCGTTGAGCCGTAGGCCAGTAGATGAGGTGGCAGAGGTGTGGAAGGCTAAGTGGAAGGAATTGGGACACCAGGATGAAGTGGCCCGATCTTTCATGTCTGTGATGACCGTTACACCGCAGATTTTCACAAAGGTAGTACGGGCACAGGATAATGACTCGTTTTGTCAGGAGCAGATAGTTCAATTGCTAGCATAGGGAGCCGAGTCCTATACCGTTAGCTCAGACGGGGGATTGAGCTTCAATGGGAGATTGGTAGTTCCGGAAGGGGAAGAATTGCGGCACGATGTTATGGCAGAGTCGCGCGGCTCACGGTTCGCGGTACATCCCGGAGGGGACAAAATGTACCAAGACATGAGACGACAGTATTGGTGGAGCGGTATGAAGAGAGATATCGCTGAGTTTGTCTCAAAATGTGCCACTTGTCAGCTTGTAAAAGTGGATCATCAGAGACCAGCAGGATTGCTACAGCCGTTGGAGGTTCCGGTGTGGATGTGGGAGAGCATATCCATGGATTTTATCACGGGGTTGCCTACGTCGCAGAGGGGCCACGACTCCGTTTGGGTAATTGTGGACAGGTTGTCCAAGGTCGCTCACTTCTTACCCGTAAGGACTGACTACACTACGGGACAGTATGCCCAGCTTTTCATTTCAGAGATTGTGAGACTTCACGGTGTACCCCTGAATATCGTGTCTGACAGAGACAAGATATTTGTTTCGAGGTTTTGGGAGAGTTTCCAGGAGGCCATGGGCACGGAATTGCGGTTGAGTACGGCTTATCATCCGCAGACCGATGGGCAGACAGAGCGCACCAACCAGATGTTGGAGGACATGCTACGCATGTGCATTATTGACTTCGGGGGTGGATGGGAGCAGTACCTTCCACTGGTGGAGTTTGCTTACAACAACTCCTATCAGTTCACTATTGGCATGGCTCCGTTTGAGGAATTGTACGGTAGGCCTTGTCGTTCCCCAGCATGTTGGTTGGAGGTGGGGGACAACAAACTACTTGGGCCGGAAGTGATTCAGGATACTTCGGCAAGGATTGAGTTGGTTCGGAGACGCATTCGGGTAGCTCAAGACAGGCAGAAAAGTTATGCTGATGCGAAGAGGTTTTTTAGGGAGTTCCAAGTGGGGGACCAGGTTTTGTTCAGGGTTTCTCCGATGAAGGGGATTATGCGATTCGGGAAGAAGGGGAAGTTGGCACTGAGGTATGTGGGGCCATTTCCTATTATTGAGCGGATCAGACCCGTTGCGTATAGACTTGGATTACCGGAGCATTTGCATCGGATTCAGGATGTGTTCCATATTTCCTCGCTGAGGAAATACCTTAGAGATAATTTGGCTCATTCTCACATTTCTGTGGAGGACATCGATCTCCAGCCGGATAGCTCCTACGAGGAGGGGCCAATTGCTATTTTGGACCGAAGCGAGAGGAAACTGCGGTCAAAGATAGTTCCGTTAGTGCGTGTTCAGTGGCGACATCACAATGTCGAGGAGTCCACATGGGAGCGCGAGGAGGAGATGCGCGAGCGTTATCCAGAGCTGTTTTTAGCAGGTACTTTCTAGTTTCAAATTTCGGGACGAAATTCAGTTATTAGGGGGGAAGTATGTAATACCCCATATTTTTGTCTATATTTATTTTTGGGGTTAATTAATTAAATGCGTATCAATTGGAAATTAATCCGGGTTATAAATACTAATGAGATGCGAATTGGTATTTGATTATGTGCCTATATGATTATATATGTATTTGGTACTATGAAAATTGTCGTGAGATTTATATACGGCATTTTAGAAATTTTGTTGAGACGCGTGGGACCGCCGCGTCACGGTATAATATTTTGTTAATAAAAGTGAATTTAAAATCTATAATCCGTATGGTCGTTTTGAGTGCGCCAACGCGTCCGGAAGGGTCGAGATAGTCAGAAAACACTAGCCGGGGGTATAGTTTGGGTCCCGGGGTATTTTTAGGCCATACCGGTAACTTAAAGGGTATTTTGGTAATTTTACATTTTTAGGAATTAAAAGTGACGAAAATTAGAGATGTAAATCTGATGTGGATTAAACCCATTAAGCCCATTAACCAACCCATATTAACCTAGAAAGCTACGTAGGTTGTCATTTAGGTTTTCTAAGTTTCCCCAAATCAAAACCCTAGCCACCTTAAGCCACCATTGGAGAAGAGCTTGGAGAGAGAGGAACTTCTGCAGAAAACTTCATCTAATCTACACCAAACTCAGAGACAACCAAGGCAAGTGACTTTATTCCATTTAATTTCTGAGAATGTCTTTTCCATGTTAGAAAATTCGGATTTATGGTTTGTTCTTGATAAAATATGAAAACCCATGTAGTCTAGATCATAAAACTTGAGGAATTTGAGAAGGATTGCATGTAGAATAGTTTGGAGACAATTAATCTGATGTTAATACATGTTTGGGTGAAAGAAAAACGAATTAAATTCCGGAATTTGATGTTGATATATATCTAGGGTTCATGTTCTTGATGATATAGGGGAAAAGTATAAAATCTTGGGATTTAATGATGTTTAGGATGCCTTATTGCCTTAAAAGACGTTAGTTTATGACCTAAGCATGTTTTAGTATGATTAGAGGACTTAAATCATTGTTAGAACGAACTTTGGAGAAGGATTGAAGTGATATAAATGGTGAAAAACGAGATGGGAAAAATCTGGGCCGAAACTGGTAGCTCGTTAGAAGCAGCCCCCAGGTCGTTCGAACGAACTCGTTCGAACGAGCTTCTAACGAGTTGACCAGTCGTTACTAACGAGAAGGGATCTCGTTCGATATCTCGTTCGAACGAGATATCGTTAGAAGGAACAGTTCGTTCGAACGAACTGGGATTTCGTTCGAACAGCCTCGTTCGAACGAGACTTCTAACGAGTTGACAGAAGGATCTCGTTCGAACATCCTCGTTCGAACGAAACTTCTAACGAGTTGACAGTTTGGTCCTTTTAGAACTGTTTTGACTTTTGGAGTCCCGAAAACTGGTTCAAGGGTAGAGTTAGCATTCCTTTGATGATATAGTGATGGAATTGGGACCTTTGGGCAATTATGAGAAGTAGATTATATACGAGAGTTGTATTACATGGACGGTTTGGGATGAGACGTGAGTGTCTATTACGACGTGAGAAATTATAGCGCGTATAATCACAAATCGGATCAGTATAAATTTTTATAATTATAGTTAGTACGAGAATGCGATACGTACTACGATTAAAATACGGTATTACTAAGATGTGTGTTTACTTAGTATTAGTATATGGATTGTGTGTATGACATACCTACCATACTTGCTATCACGGGAGGTTGCGTTCTCTTAGGACCCTCTAATCCTTGTGTGCCTACGGGGGGATATAGACTGGTACCTCGATGAACATAGGTCATAGAAAGACTTATTGTGATATTAATAAGTCTGTTGATCATGGGAGCGTAGGTATGTGCGTGACCCATGTGATGGTGACTGTGTTCGCCTCCACTATTTGTGATTTGTGTTATCTGAACTATTCGTGAGAGATTCGGAATGTGTGATACTTATGTACGTGATGTACCGGGATGGATAGCAGAGTATGTGTGCACCACAGCTTAGTTCGCGGGGTGCTTGTACTGTATATTTATGATATGAATAATATACATTATATTAATGGGAATCCTCATGTTAA
The DNA here is from genome assembly GCA_949130495.1 of Sambucus nigra. Lineage (NCBI taxonomy): Eukaryota > Viridiplantae > Streptophyta > Magnoliopsida > Dipsacales > Adoxaceae > Sambucus > Sambucus nigra. The sequence continues at coordinate 156,282,273 of OX422218.1, forward strand.
TGTTGTGAAAATATTACGGTATTGTTTCGAGATATATAATGAGTTAACTGATAGTTATATCAATGACATATTTAGTAACTGAGTTTACGTTAAACCTCTATTTAATTACGAGCGTTGTTATGTTAAATGGAACCGAGTAATATGGGTAGAACCTTTGGCAGTCTAGCTAGTTATGTTGTCAGTTAGATAGTAGTATGGGTCGATATAGATGGGTACTTACGTTAGGAGTGCACAGTTAGACGAGAGGTGAGAATATCATGCGAGTGTACGTCCTAACATGTACTTTGCATTTAATGTTTTAAATGTTTTTAAAGCACTTGCAGGTTTTTAAAATATAACTCCACATTCGGGCTCTGACCCGTTTGCTTTTCAAATCTCTTTTTCTTTGTAAAACCATTTTAGGTGCCCAGCCACAAGGACACCAAGCATAGGTTACTCATTCAGGTGACGAGCTGTAGCTGCTTGTGGAAGCTACAGGGATTTGCATGTAGACGCTTCTATCTTTTGGATTCCAGAGTCACCATCTATCAGTTGTAGGGCATGTTGCCCATTTCTTTAGAGACATCTTTTATATTTCAGTTTTCAGACTTTAGCATGTTTTATTTCAGTTTCGGTTATTCATTTTAGTTATGGGATTGTAGTGAGGAGTTTTCCTCCAGACTTTATTTACTCTATTGTGATGATTATTCGTTTTACTTCAGTATGGTGAATGGTGTTATTTATTTCTTCATTACACTTGTTGCATGTTAATCAGACTTAAATTAAAATTTGGCAACTTGCTTTTTAAATACTAGGTGGTTAGAAATAATAAAATGTTTTCGACAATGATGCTATTAACTGAGCCAACTTGGCATTTTGAATTAATTTTATAAAGGAGTAGCTACCCGGTATTTAATTAGTCGGGGTGTCACACACATGTATATAATATATGCACACACAATCATATAAATATACTACTTTCATCATATTAATATAGGTCACTCTCGTTACCCATAATTACAACATTTATCCTTAATTTCACATTATTAAGATTACGTATAAGGTTTCGTCTCTAACCTTAACTCGAAGGGTTTTCTCACTAATTATGTGACACTCGTGGATTCTAACTATCCAAGTAGTAAATTCAGTAGGTAGACGTCTATGCACTATCATAAGTATTCGACGTAATCTCTCACTTGAAATACGTAGTTTCCTCGTTCTTTAAATAATTGTCCCTAAAACCCAATTATCGTCACATAATAAAGTTCTTCAACACTTAATCATATGTCCTACTGGTCTCTCCTATATCCCAAAACAATTTATTCATAATCCCCAAAAATTATTCCACGGTAAATTAATTCAACTAATTAAACAAGGGGAAATAAGAGGCTGCCAGGAAGGGTCGATCGATCGACGACTGGGGCTCGATCGATCGAACCTTCGATCGATCGACGCTCTAGGGTCGATCGATCGATCAAGCAGGTCTACGAAAATTCTGCAGAAATGCAGTTACGGGTTTTACCAAAATTCTTCCTCCAAAATCATATTCTCCAACCCTAATCGTCCCAAAATTTCTACTACAAACATTATAACATATTACCAGATGTTTCTAACGTTAAGCATGCATATAACCATCATTAAACATGATTAAACAACCTAAAGTCTCATCTAATCATCAAGAACCCTTAGTTTTCTTAATTTTTGTTCTAATCAGTTTTCTCCAGAATTCCCTTCTACATAATCATCAAAAATTCGTGGGTTAATCATCTACATCCCATAAGATTTCCAGAATATGGTTTTAATCTTTTCTACATGCAAATTCCTATCAAAAAGTGGGGTTTTCTTCCATAGATTATGCTCCTAATCATTCCTAACTAATATGAATATTGCATTAACGAAAATACGCAAGTTAAACACTTGCATGGGATTTCAGAGGTCCAGTTTCCTGCTGGTATTGGTGTGGTTGCGTTCTCCTCCTCGCGATCTACGCGTTGGTGGTGACGGTGGTGCAAACGGTGGCCTTTTGGCCTTGGATTGCCTTGGAGTTCTCTCCTCTCTTCTCCAATGGCCGTCGTTTCATTTGTGAATGTTCTAACCCTAAGAGGCTGACCTAATGGCTGATATAGGTTGGCTGAAATTCGTGGGTTTAATTACCCTATTTTGTAAAATGACCAAAATGCCCTCCCTGGTCACTAATTAAGCCTAAAAACATCCCGAGACCCAAACTAAACCCCCGGGTACACTTTTCTGACTATCTCGACCCTTCCGGACGCGTTGGCATACTCAAAACGACCATACGAACAACTTATAAAATATTCACTTTTTATTCAACAAAATAAGTCCCGACGTGACACGGGCACGTCCTTACTTAAATTTCCGAAATAGTCATTTAATACACTTATGACATTCAATATAACTAATATAATATATTACTATGCTCATCCAGTAATATGCAACAAATAACAAATTTCCAATAATTACTAACTCTCGTCACGCTAGTAAATATTTACAGCAACATTCCGGATTAAAATTAAATTAATTTATCTCAATTAAATTTAATAAATCCCATAATTTAAAAGCTATAAAAATACGGGGTATTACACATGCGTTCTACGTTATTATGCAAGATAAAATAAACTAATCACACTACGCTGCGATGTACGAGGAAAAACCCAAGACGGGAAACAACCTCGGACGGCCCTAGCCACAAATCCCCTAGATACGGAATTACAATTACAAGACAGATAGACTTACAACGACTGACTCGATCCCTCTCAAGCCTCGACGCTTCTTCTTGTAGACACCTCTTCCTAGCGGATAACCTCGGAACACCACCTCGGTCTCGGAATCCACCGATGGGACTTTCTATAGTCACCGTCACCCTAACAAGGAGCCTTTCTCCAAGTGGGTAGAATCTCAACAAAGAGTCCTCTTCTTTAATGGATGTAGAAGCAAACCAAAACTGCTCTTCTTGAATTCGGTAGAGATAAACCGGTGCCAAACTCCAAGCAATTTGATATGTATATATGAACTTGGATAAACTCAATTGGGTGTAAACACTAGAGTGATGAAAATATTTTTCTCTAAAAATCTCACTCAAAACATGAACATTTTCCTAAACCATTTTTGCTCTCAAACTCTCTCTAAGAGATAAACTAAGTTGGAAAAGTTATGGAAATGTTAAGTTGGAAAATGTCATTCCCGCACATATTAAAGTCAGTAAAAGTTGGTAAAAACCAAGTGGGGAAAACTGCCAAAAACTGTTCCCGCCTGACAGCTCGTTCGAACGACATTTCGTTCGAACGAGACTTCTAACGACGCTCCAGTATGGACTCGTTAGAAGATCGTTGGAAATCTCGTTAGAACGACAATCTCATTCGAACGACATTTCTAACGACAGACCAGTATGCCTTAGTGGGAACTCGTTGGCAGGTTCGTTCGAACGACATCTGGTTCGAACGAAAAAACTCGTTCGAACGACATATCTAACGAACGACTAGAAAGATTGAAAAATTCATTTTTAGCCCAGAAAACTTTATACATTTATTTAAAGTTTCAATAAATCCTTTCTTAAAACGAAACGCAGTTTTTATAAACCTAACACCCAATAAACTTGTTCCAAGCTCCTATATATATATAATTGCATTCATACCTTGGGAGCATGGAACTATGATTGATGACGTAGAAACGAGGCACACAAACCGGCATTTTGATGAAGCTTTATACTCTTTGCCGCTACGTCTTCAACAAACACTTCATAGGCTTGAGAATATTACAATTTAAATATTATCCTATGAATAAAAGTTTTTGTCCAGAATTGAGCCAAAACTATATATGGACTCAATTGTAAATTTGTGTCCTTACAAATCTCCCCCTTTGGCTATTCCGGGACAAAAACCAAACAAAAATCCTAAAGGGCCATCAAGCTCACTAGACTCAAAACATAACCCACCCAAACTTGACTCAACCCAAGGATCAAATGCACTCTTCCTATCCCCACATCTCTAGAGGATAGATATAACAATGCACTCTTCCTATCCCCAAGTCCTGAGTGCTAAACATAATACTGAGTTGAATCTTTTCGCTCAACAGTAAACCCGCTACATACTGAATCATAATGACAAAGTTCATACATACATCGGTATCGAATATCTCGAGCCCACTATCCCCTCCGAAGTCTATAGGATAGATAATATAAGTGTGAGTCCGACCTTCTTGCAGGTGAAGCCTCGCCAGAACAAACATGTTGCACTAATGCAACCACTCCGATAGCCTTGCAATAATTGCCCACTATCGTACTAAGAATTTTTATAATGTTGTAACAAAGATAATATCATACTCGCATATCGCATCACTACAACGAGTAACCTCAATAAAGTACATAACACTGTTAATATACTCATTCATCCTCCGCGGATAGCACTACAGAAAAATCCCGCTACACTAGGGAAAAATATTCACATAATAATAACGTTTATAATTATACTCATTAAACTCGTCTCACATGCTAATCTAGCAATGAATAAAATATAGTGACTCGCTCGTGTCACATAAACACGCCTCATCCTCTAAGGATACAACTTATACTTCCACCTTGACAATCGTCTTGACTGCACAAATGGTCTCCGGACGTAACACGTCTGCCCAAACCAAAACAAAACTACTTTAATCGTTGTCTTTTACTAGGCACCGTATTCTTGTCCCCTTACTCACTTCGGAAAATATTATCGCGTTCGATTTCACTCCCCACAAAATACCTCAACACATAATCCACTTATCACCTATCCTACTAACCATGTTAGGATTGTCCTTCTCTCGAACTTTAGTAAACCCGATTCCTGTTGGCTACCCCGATTATTCCCTTAGCCTTTTAGGCCCTAAAGAACATGTCACTGTCTATAATAGTCCTTCCTGAATTTACAATCACTTGGTAAGAATTCAACTATCCGAATCATTTAAATGGGTCCCCGGATGTGTATCCACACCCCTTTATGGTGCTACACCACCACCGTTGTATTCAGTCTTATTCTCGACTAAATTCTTCGATTCTTTTAGCTTCCCACACAAAGGAGCATTATCATCTTTATTGACAAAATACAACATTTTAAACCTCTAAATCGGTCGTCCATAAGAATTTCCTCTTTTAGTGTTATCAACTATTATTACGAGTTGATCTCCCACTTGGAGTCATTTCCTCCACTTGTATCTACATCTTCCGATACAAAATTCGCTAACGATTAAGATTCATATTCACAATTGGACCTCTGTCACGTCCTCCTGTGATGAGTTCAGGACAACGTTCACTTCTAATCCTGAACATCTGATGAAGGAACATATGGTCAACACTGTACCTAAGCTTCTCCTATAGACATGGCATTCCACTTCTAAAATTTATGGTTGACTCCCATCATTAAAACTTCGTTCCGACAGCCAAGAAAATTTTCTATAAATTTTCACTTTCAGTTAGCCACACTCCGTCCTATATCTAAACCTTTGGATACTATACCTCCTTTGGTAAACATGCACAATTGTCGCATTTCTAGAATTTCCACTGACAGTTCTTTACACATTTTTTAACACGTTCGGTGAGTTTACTCTCCCACCTCATTCGACTATAGCAGCATTTGGAAATCATGGTTACGACTTAGTCACCTTTCCAGTCTCGGCTTCTCATGCCGTAATGGAGGCGACCTCGACTACGTTCATCATCCTTAAATATACTTTACAACCTCAATTGAGTCCTGCCTCCTGATGTACGCTTAACGGTCCTCTTCTGACATCCGTCATCGCTCGGCACACGCACACATTCGAACCAAATTAGAATTCACTAATGTACATACGTTTTAGCAGGAGAACGAAATCTCATCAAAGAAATTGACAATCCTAAACATAGGGCTCTATATCAAACAAAGTAACGCTGAAAGCATAATAAGCTGCACAGATCCTAAAGGACACTAGAACCTGTGCTCTGATACCACTGTGACACCCCGCCAAATTAAATATCGGGCGATCAATCCTTTATTAAATTAAAATCAAGGTGAACAGTTGGTTCATTCTTAGCATCACTGTCGCAAATTAAAATTTTCAAATTTCAAATACCCTGATTAATTAAGCTAAGTGCCAAAACCATTTAAAACCTTATTTCCATTTTATTAAATCCAATTATAAAACCTTTGACCATTAACACTTTAAGAGTCACACATTAAGTATAAGAATATAAATGAACAACCAAGAGTTTAACCATCAATAACGAATCCCAACTTTAAAACACCAAAAGAAAACATCCTGACAGTAATAAATCCCGAAGTAAAGCTACCGAAAGTAAAAGAATTACAATCTCTTACAAAACCAACTGAATAATGGAAAAGGGCGTCACATGCCCCATTGGATAAAACTGAACTAGAAGTGGAGTCAATAATGAAATCGTCTAAGCAATGGCCTGCAACTCCCACAAAAGCTACAGCACGTTCCATCCAAAGAATCCTAAGCATGACGCCCCTGTGGATGAGCACCTATAATACATATATATATACACAAGAGAGAAGAGATAACAGCAAACGGGTCAGATCCCGATTGTAAAATAGTTTTAAAATAGTTTAGCAAGTATTTAAAATGCTTATCGGCTAATGCAACAATCATATTAGTATGCGACACTCTCTTGAGAATTCTCACCTCTCATCTACTGTGCACATCTACCGTACTAATGAATCTCATATATCTCTCTAACTTATTCTCCATAAGTCTTATCATGTGAAATTAAGGTTATGATATTCACTTTTAGAAAATCTATCTCTTCAAGATTTCTTATGTTAATTAGAATAACTCCGTATCGTTATAACGGTTCCGAATACTTATAGTGAAATTGAAAATTTATACATTGCTTAACTTCTTTCACGCATAGTAGAAAGTTCTCATATAGATATACGTATATATATTAATTACTCGTATAATATATATACAAACAGCCCCCCACATAAAATCTATGGTGCTAGGCTTCCATATATAAGTATATATATACCAATCACTCATAATATATATATATATATATATATATATATATATATATATATATATATACTAACGGCACCCCACAATAAAACTATGGTGCTGGAATACTCTCCTATCAAGTCCCCTTTATCACACAAACTAAGGGAAATACTAGTTCGGAATCACTCTCGAACTATATTAACACAAAAATACAAACAAATGGAGGCGAAGCATAGTTCCAAGTCACTAAGAGGTCAGCACATACCCTCACGTCTCTTTGGACCGTCTGACTATCAATCAGATAGCCTGTACCAAGGAATCCTATGTTCTAAGGTACGAGTCAATATCCCCCATAAAGGTCCCATCGAGATAAGACCGTCCCGGCATGGAAACCCCCGTGATAGCAAGTAGCCTGAGTATGACTTTTATACAGATATAATATATGCACAATCACACAGTCATATATATATATATATATATATATATATATATATATATATATATATATATATATATATATATATACACATCCACATTGTTGAATTAGGTGCGCTCACGACCCATTATTATAATTATCTGTTATTACACATTTTACTCGATTATTTCGTATAACGGACTCGTTCATTTTATTCTCATAATTAGGTTATTCTAAACACACTTCTCGCCTCTCGAAGTATTATCTTTACCTAAGTACAATTTCAGTAGGCCCTCACTCACCTTCTAATCCAACTTCCTAGACATTTCTATTATTTAATCAATGCACGTATGATTTCTTAAGTATGAATTTCTCCCATTTACCCTTCCTTTCCCTTTCACATTAAAGTCCCACATAATGGGGTTTATCTTGACCCTACTGGCCCTTTTTTGTTTCATTATGTTCTAGCAACTCTAATCAAGATTTACTAGGCATCAAATCGGGTTAAACTAACACGAGCAAAAATGCAGTTTTCCAGGAGGGGTCGATCGATCGATGAAAGGGGGTCGATCGATCGAACTATCGATCGATCGATGCTCTGGGCTCGATCGATCGATCAAGCAGTTATGGCGAAACTGCAGAAAACCCAGCTACGGAAATCTTACCCCAAACTCTTCCAAATCATCATGTTTCAGTCCTAAACTTCCAACCACTTATACTACAAGTGTTGTATACCCATATAAACAATATCCTACGTAAAACATGTGAGTTTTCATCAACTATAACAAAATAAAAGGGTAAAATCTATATAAATCTCAAGAACCCTAATATTTTTCTTTAACTTAGTTTCTTCCGTTCTTTTTCCAGATTTTCTATCACTAACACCATGGAAATTCGTGGTTCAACCTCTACATGTGAAATGGATTTCCAGAATATAATCTTTACTTCTACACTATGTAATTTTTGTCTCCAATTAATGTTTTCTTTCAAGAACACTAATTCTAATCAACCCTAGACTAATATAAAAGAATGCATTAACTTGATTAAAGCAAGATAGATACTTGCCTAAAATTCAAAGTTCTAATTTGTGGAAGAATTTGGTGTGGTTGAGATCCTCATTGCGCGATCTACCATTTGGCGGTGACGGTGGTGCAACCGGAGGAGTTCTTGGCCTAGAGCTCCTTGGAAAGCTTATCCTCTTCCTCTCCAATGGCCGTCATTAGTTTTTGGTTATGCTAACCCTAGAAGACAACACTTACCATCTGATATAACCCTAGAAAATTCGTGGGTTTACTTACCCATAATTACGAAATGTCCAAAACGCCCTCCCGGGGTACTAATTAAGCCTAAAAATGCCCCGAGACCCAAACTAAACCCCCGGGTACATTATTTTGACTATCTCGACCCTTCCGGACACTTTGACGCACTCGAAATGATCATACTGGCAACTTGTAATTTATTTACTTTATATAATAATAATTTAGTCCTGACACGACACAGGTGTGTCCCGACTTAATTTCCATAATTGTCATTTTATTCACACGTGACAATTTTTATAAAATCAGTCTCATATATTACTATACTCATCCAGTAACATTCAAAAAATTTCCAATAATTACTAACTCTCGTCATGCTAGTAAATATTTAGAACAACTTTTCGGATTAAAATTAAATTAATTTATCTCAATTAAATTTAATAAATCCCTAAATTTAAAAGCCATAAAAATACGGGGTATTACACAAGTATATTTGACGTGTAAACATGTAGCAAATACTCTAAAGTTTGGATTGTACGTTCCGATTTTCCATCCATTTGTGGGTGGAATGTGGTACTTAAATGAAGTTTAGTACCGATTATAGTTTACAATGCTTGCCTAAAATTTCCTACAAAATGTGAATCTATGTCTGATATGATGGATGTAGGAATTCCATGTAATCGAACAATTTCTCAAATGTAGAGCTTGTTAAGCTTCTGGAATGAGTCGGTGGTCATCATAGGTAGAAAATGAGAAGATTTGGTAAGTCAATATACTATTACCCAAATGGAATTATATCCTTGGGATGTACGAGGTAGTCCACTGACAAAATCCATGGTAATATGATCCCATTTCCACTCAAGAATTGATAAAGGTTGGAGGAGTCCACCAAGGTTTTGGTTTTTTATCTTTACTTATTCACAAGTAAGCCATTTCCTTACAAAATTCTCGACATCATTTCTCATATTTGGCCACCAGTATTGCTTCTTCAGGGCGTGGTACATTTTTCAAACTTCCAAGGTGAATCATAAATTTCAAACGATGGGCTTCTTTTAATTTTTCTTCTCAAAGAGATGCATCATCAGGTACATACAATCTATTTCTAAATTGTAAACCTATTTCCTTGTCGTATGAGAAGTCAGGATTTTTATCTTAAAATGTTTGTACAAAAGAATCTTGGTTTTGATGAACTAAGATTTTCTCTCTCAATTAGGGATAAGCAATAATGTTGAATTTTTTTTATGAAAGGGGATATCAATCGAAGGTCATATTGCACTATTGTAGCAAAAATATCGTAGGAAATTAAAGTGTGGAGTCTTCCTAATAGAATTCAACTTAAAACGTCGGCTACTACATTGCCTTTGTCGGGATGGTAATTTTGTTTAAATCACTAATCTTCCAAAAATTCCATCTAGCATCGTTGTCTTAAATTCAAGTCTTTTGGGGTAACAATATATTTCAAAATTTTGTGATCAGAAAACACGTGGAAATTAACACCGTAATGGTAACAATGCTAAATTTTCAATGTAGAAACTACAACGGCTAATTCAAGATCATGGACAGAGTAATTATGTTCATGAGTTTTGAGTTGTCGTGATCCGTACTCTATAACCTTCTCATTCTTCATTAACACGCGTACTAAATCTTGTAATAGTTAATTTTTCCTTCAACACTTTGAATGATTGATTATATTCATCAATCCATACAAATGGAACTTTCTTCCTAGTTAGCTTTAAAAGAGGGAGAGCAATGCTAGAAAATCCTTCCACAAAACAATAGTTATATCCAACTAATCCTAGAAAACTTTTTATTTCAGTAATATTGGTATGATTTTTCCATTCTAAAACGACTGAAAATTTGGCTGGATCGACTTGGATTCCATTTTCAGAAATCACATGTCCTAAAAATTTTATTTCCTTTATTGAAAAATCACATTTTATCTTCGTAGCATATAACCGATGGTTTGTGAGAGAACCTAACACTGCGTCTAAATATTGGGCATGTTTTACTGAATCTGAGAATAAACAAGAATATCGTCAATGAAAATGATAATGAATTGGTCAAGAAAAGGCCTAAAGATTCTATGCATTAGATCCATAAAAGTTACGAGCGCATTAGTTAATACAAATGGCATTACTATAAATTCAAAATATCCATAATGGGTTTGAGAAGCACTTTTCGAAATATCTTCTTCTCTAACATCTATTTTAGAAAAGACCTTTGCTCCTCGAAGTTGGTCAAATAGATCTCCTATTCAGGGTAAACTTATTCTTAATAGCTACTTAGTCAATTTATGGTAGTCTATTCATAATCTAAAGCTTCCATCATGTTTCTTGATAAATAATACCGGAGCTCCCCAAGGAGATGAAGTTAGTCGAATAAAACCTTTTTTTCCAAGAGATCGTCTAATTGGGTATGGAGTTTTTGAAGTTCTAAAGGATCCATTCGACATGGAGGTACCGAATTAGGAAGTTTATTAGGATAAAGATTGATACTAAAATCTAAATCTATGGAGGGGATAATCCTAGTAATTCTTTGGGAAAACATCTTCGAATTGTTCCAAAAGATTTGGAATTAAAGTAGAGGTTTGAACTTTTAAAGCTTGAGGGTTAAAATTGACATGATCCTTGAAATATAAAAGAACAATTATATTCCTTTCGAAATTGAATTTTCTCGGCATGACAATCAATATAATCATGATGTCTTGAAAAAACATCCATTCCGATAATAATATCGAAACCAAAAATATCTCAAATTATCAAATGATTAAGGAATGTTCCTACACCAAGATGAATTCTACGATTGCTATAACCTTGTATTGGTGTATTGATTTCAGTTGCTGGTAATTCAATATCCAACGGAGCAATTATAGATGCATCTAGTAATTGCAATAATTTATCTAGTCTAAGACAAATAAACGAATGTGTTGAACTTGAATCAAACAATATATGTTTTTCTAAAACATTGACCTAACATTCATGGATTTTAACGAAATGGTAGGGATTCTTGTGAACATTGTTTGTTTTCTGCTATGTGTAGGAGTAATTTTGTTTTAATTTCAAAGGTTGAGATGGATTATACAAGTACAATTTAAAATTTTCAGTTTTCTGGTTCAAAATACACTTTCATTCGATTCGAGCTTATTAGGCACATTCATGGCATTTGATGATTACACTCGAGTTCTTGAGGTTCTAATGAAGACATTCAAATCTCTAAACCTGACTTTTGATGAATATTTGAAAGTTCGCCATTGAAGCTCAAGCTTTAATGCTAGAAACTTCGTAATTTTCACCTAATTCTTATTTTCTACATAAAATTTCCTAGTGTTTTGAGTTATTCTAGCTTTATAACAACACAAAATGATTGGAGCAAAAATAATCAAATATAGTACAAAAAATCTTAGAGTACCTATTTGGAGTGAGAATTTTGAGTTATAAAACTTCTATTTAAGTGAGTTTAAATAGAGGATTTTGTGGGGTATTTATGGTCTCAGAGCAGGGGAGTTCATTGGTGGAAAAGAGATGTGGATTTGAACAGAAATTATAAGGTTTTCAAGCTTGATTTGTTCTCTGGGCATGTGTGAATGGGGTAGACATGTGATTCTTGGTTATTTATGCTGATGTGGGCACTTATTTTGATAGTGGGTTTTAGGAAATTAACAAAACCGTGGTGTTTAGTCCTTGGTTGGTCATATTTATGCACTTATAGCCTTAATAGTGTACTTTTAATAAAGTATAGGGGTACCTTTGCAATTTTGAAAATTTATAAGGGATAAAATTATCATTTTATGTTAGTTGAAGTCTAAAGGAATTTTATATACAGTTGTGGTTTAGGAGTGAAGTATAAGCCCAGTTATATTACTTTGAAGTTTTTAGGGGCTATTTTGTAATTATTAAAACTTTAGGGGGTCTGGGTCAATTCTTTAAAGTTGTAGGCTATCCAGTATAGTTTCTTTCTTCTTCGAAGTGTTTTGAATTGTAATAATTTATAAGGGTTGAGACAGTGATTATAGGTAATTAGGGTCATTTTTGAAAATCTCGATTATTACATGTCTTTGGTATACCTGGAACAGGAAACAAGATAGAGCAGTAAACATTCAAACCAAAATAGATAGAGTTCTAATAAATGTATATTGGAGTACCAACTTTATTGAGTCTTAAGCTGAGGTGATTTGCCAAGGCATCTTTGAGAATTCACCGATCATCACCACAATTATACCCCATCCTCCCAACTTAGCCAAATCTTTCAAATTATTCAATTATTGGATGAGGCACAAAGACTTCAAAATAATCCTTGAGGACATATGGAGTGAAACAGTCAAAGATATATCCCACATATTGAGATTGGTTAAAGATTCTCTCAAAAGCCTTTAATAAAAAACTCTATAGCAACATTTCCCAAAGGGTCTCCAGTACGAACCACAATTTGAGTCGGATATAACCATCCATGATGCAGCTAGCAACCATAAAGCAAAAGTGATTGACTACATCTTCAACAATGAGTGGGAATGGCCTGCAACTGTTACATGGGAATTTAATAAAATTAAGCAAGCCATCTTACCACATATAAATCATCTAAATGAGGATAAAACCATCTAGTTTCCCATAGCCAATGGTAGTTTCTCTAAAGTAATATCGAGAGACTCCATCGAAGTCAAATACTTATTGTTGCTTAGGTTAAACTCGTCTGGAATAACATTAATATCCCAAAATGCTCCTTCATCCTATGGATGATTTGCAAAGATGTCGTCAACACTAAGGACAAGGCCCATAGTTAGGGAATATTTGATAACAATCTTTGTGTGTTATGTAATAACACAATTGAAAAAGGAGACCATTTCTTTTTTAACTGCCATTTTTCTAAAACAAATTGGGAGGAGGTTCAATTCAGAAACTCTTTTAACTCAAATGCCACCAATTGGGATCAGGTGATCCATGAGGCTACAATCAACTTTAGAGGGAAAAACTTTGTTGATAAAATCGGAATATTAATGTTTTCCTCTGCCATTTATTGCCTTTGGACTGAAAGGAATAATAGAATTTTCACACACACTAATACTACTCACTCTAACATTATTTAGAAGATTTCACTCTTTGCTAAATGCAAATCCTATAACTGGGCCAAAGCTAGAAGGAATTTCAACAATTGGATTATTTGTATGAACGGGGGGTTGGATGAAGATCATATGTTAATTAGCTAGTAGATGCTAGTCGTTATGGATTGTTGTCTAGCCATTTTCTATTTTTTACTTCTCCAGGGGTGGTTTGCTTCTAGTGTTGACTATCATATAAAGGATGGTTTTTGGTCTTGCATTTTTTGTTTTATTTAGGCTTCATTCTCAATGTTTTATCATTGCCAGTGGGTATTCCCCCTTTATCCCTTGTACATTTCCTTTTATTTCAATTATTTTCTTACTTACTAAAAAAAGAAAGTTGTCTTGGTAAGTTGATTTTAAAGGATGAAATTGACAAGGTAAAATGATGAGAAATAAGGTAGACAACGAAAATTAAATGTTTTGAAAGGTAAAGTATTTTTTGGAAAGTATAACATTAAAAATAAAAGAATGTACAAGATTGAGGAAAGCATACTGATTAAGGGTTAAAAGTGGTGTTGTGTCAAAAAGTCGATCGTTGTTTTCTGTTCACCGCCTTAATACAAAAACATAAATTATGACTGCACTTGCGATACAATTGTAGCGGTAAGTCGGGTATCGAAAATCCACAGAGACGAGTTGCTAGAATTTATAGGATTTAATACTCCTAAAATAAAAGTGTAGAAGATGATTATACACAAAAAGGGAAAATATGCATAAAAGGGAAATATTAATCTAGGCGAGGGAAAATAAAGCTAGATTAAAAAAGCGAGTAAAAACTATAGGTTGCGTCAAATATCCCTCACCCGAGTTAATTAGTATAAATAGTTACATGGATCGACGAGTTATTACAAATGCGTCTCGTTTCGACAGTTAATTAAATCAAGGGTTGTCACGCCCCTAAATTCGCATAAAAGCCTAATACGATTTCCGCGTCAACAAATACCCCGAAAATTACGCCGTAAGCACGGAACATACATGATATGCCCGTCAAATCCCCTAGGCGTAATAACTAGGACAACCCACTCGAAATAAATCCGTAAAATCTATCGCCAAAGTAAAGCAACACATCAAACCTATGTGAATTCAATCCAACACAACCTAGACTAAATTAGCTGGAAAGCATGGTGAAAGACATGTATTTTAATGCAAGAAAGTAAATTAAAACAAGTAAAACTAATTATCAAAGCTTGTAAACTAGTTAACAACACAAGAAATAAACAATGGAAGCTTTATTAAAGAGGAAGAAGATGAATAGTAGTAACTTACATAAAAAATGGGATGGAACCCTAAGAGAGAGAAGCTCTAAAAAATATCACCTAAAAACTAACCTAAATGAATTATATCCCCCAAATAAAAGCCTACAACATTCTATTAATACCCCAAAATAAACCCCCAACAAAACCAAGTCAAAAAACCCAAAATAAGTCATTTTTGTCCATATCTCATGGTCCCGATCGACCTCGTGTTTGGGGCCGATCGACCTCGCTTTTGACAACCCCCTTTTCCTCTCCGAACCAATTTTGACGCGCTGCACAAAAATGGCCATAACTCCCTCATACGGAATCAAAATGATGCGTGGGAGAACCGATGCGAAGATAATTCAATTATCTACGTGATTATGTTTTGAAACCCTCCAAATTATGCAGTATGTGATTACCAAAATTCCCTTGAAATAGAAGAAAATACCAAACCCTTCCAAAAATGGCCATAACTTCCTCATTCGGAGTCTGAATGACGCACATTCAGTGGACACAGAAAGATAATTTGATGATCTACATGTTGGTGACTTCATTCCATACAAAATAGTGAGTTTGAAAAGATCATATTGCCCTTGAAGTAGCGTCCGATGACCAAACTTCTCTGAAATGCAATGGATCCCCACTTTTAGCATTCTAATACCTACAAAAGCACAATTAGCCCCTAAAAAACATATATGTGTCCAAATTCGAGGTTTTCTGGTTAACGAGAATAAATATAGGCATTAAGAACATAAAAGTGCTAGAATGCATAAAGATAAAGGGCGCAAATCTGCAATATTTGCTACAAATCACATACCCTTCTAGGATCTGAATTCATATGTGAAATCAATCCTTAACAAAGCATTGAAAGCAAGAAAACAACCCCTAATAACCAAAGGGAAATCACAAATATTTGAAGTCCTATACACTAAGCATATGCGCATCATTAAGACCCCAATTCATACATATTAGCTAGTTATTAAAACTCCTTCTAGACTTGGTCGAGCTATGGGATTTGCATTTGATAAAAAAGTAATATACTACACAATGAAAACATGATTGTTGTTGGTGTGTTTGAATATTATTTTATAACTTTCAATACTAATGGAGTAGATAACAGGAACAAAAAGGATCTTTTAAGTTTATTAATGGGGGTCTTCCCTATGAAGTTGATGGTATCTTCAAGAATCACCTCTTCCTATTTGGTACCATTCGATTTATATTATTTCTTGTAATTTATATCCTCCTAAATTGCTTTAGAGAAGCTACAGTTGAAGAAAAGATGGTATCGGTTTTTAATGGCATTTCACCTAGCACACAAAGGTTATTTTGAAATATCCTTCGGCTATGCTTTTTGTCCTTTATGTTGATGGAATCTCAATAGATCATCCATAGAATGAAGGAGAACTTAGGAATATTGTTATTATTCCACACAATGGGGGACCAATAAACAAGATAACGGTTGTTTCTAATTCAGTTTTAGGCAGAGTTTGTAATGAATTTTCCATTTACCATAAGCAGTCAGGTAGTTCTATCTTCGCAGTTAATGTTGATGGGTAGGAGTTCAACATATTTGATCTCATTGAGCTCCCAATTCATAATTATGGTCCAATCCTAGTTTCTAATAATAATTAAGTCAACCACTTTGACCTTGTGGTTACAGGATGCATCATAGATAGTTATATTTCCATAAGGCCACCAAAGAGGACTATTAGGGTTCCATTGGTCATGCTAGATGATGGTGTTTTTTACATTCCGTATGTTGTATGTTGTTCTTCATGAGAAGTCTTATTCTAGTTCTCAGTTTTATGAGTTTGGACCAAGTATAAGAGACATCAACATGAGGTTAAATGTGCCAATCACTTATGCCTTTTAACTTGTAAATGTGGAACCATTTTGTGCAGAGGCTGTCTTTTTTGTTGTAACGGTTCCATAAGTTCTTGAACATTGGGTCTTTGTTCCATTCATGGGAGTTCTTGGTACTATGGCCCTCTTTCCTTGTAGAACAAACTTCACTCCATTTAACCTTTCCGCATGTGTACTTCATGTCTGGGCCAGACCAAAGGAATTTTTAGAGCTTGGTGTGAATCACATTAGTGGTTCTTTTGGGTATGATGAAAATCCTATACCAATATATTTGCATGCGAAGACGGAGATCACAAGGTTTAGTCTACCTACATAGTTTATGAATCTATTAGTCTAGTTCTTGATTTTATTTGTAATCATAGCCACCAGGGGGAGGCAATCATCATGTTTTAATTTGATGGATATGAGTGGGACACACGGGTATCTGATTGGGAATTGTCCAATTTGGAATCCCAAAATATTTGAGATGGACGATTTATCACTGTTGGGGATGCTAATACATAGGAAGGAGCTCTTCATTGGGTTGGGCTGTAAGATAGATATAGCACTAAAATCCTAAAGATCAGAGTTGATAATTAAAATAGAAAAATGTATACACCTTCTAGGATAAAGAGATCATATGTGAAACAAAGATAGTTAATTTTTAGCTATTTGGATTTACGGTGGAAAGTGAAATTAGGAGATTTAGTATAAAAACCAAGATGACCATCAAATGCTTCAATTATAAAAATAAATGGAAAGGGAGACGGGGGGTCTCCTTGTCTCATGCCTCTCTCAGCATCTTCAAAACATGATGATTGGTCTCTTCTCTTCTCAAGACTCACTTCTCTTATCAATCCCCACTTTTCTTCTCTTCTTCGATTTGGTCGCTTTTCTTCACTTTTGTTGGTACATTGGTGCTAGAAAGGCGACCAAAGGGGAGAAAGCATGTTGACTAAAGAACTCATTCATCCTTGAGCTTTGACTTGCTAACTTGGTTCCTTAAAACCAATTTCTCTTATATGGTCTACTCCCTTTTCCTTCGAGTAGGTGTTTTTCTTTGATGAAAGAAACCATGTTTGGATCCATCGATAGAGTTAGAAAAATTGCAATTTTTACACACTCATTGATCCATCTAGTAAAGATAGTTAGAAATTCCATGTGGAAGAGCACAGTGAAAAGGAAATCCCAACTAACAGAGTCATAGTCCTTCAAAATATCTATCTTTAAATCACATCTAGGGGCCTTGGTTCATGTGGTAATTTCTCATAAGTTTTTGTATGAGGGTGATTTTATCATTAATGGATCTACCTTGAACGAAGGCAGACTGCCTTTCATTTATTAACTGGGGTATGAGGGGTTTAACCTCGTTTACAATCACTTTAGATATATATTTGTAAATAGTATTACATTAATCATAGGTCTGGAGTCTCTAATGGTTGAGGGGGAATTGGTTTTGGGGATGAGCACAAGGTTGGAATAATTTCAGTTCTTTAGAAGAATACTTCTTTGGAAGAAAGATGCCACATTAATAGTTGCCTCTTCTCCAATAATATCCTAATATTTAGTAAAGAATCAAATATTAAATCCATTATAATGTGGGTCATTTGTTCATTTGAAAGCTTCTTAGTGATCGCACAATTAAGAATATAGGGTCGGGTGGTGGTGGGATTCCAAGAAGGCTGGAGAAGTATAGGACTGCCTTAGAAACACCATGGGAGTGTCCCTCCATTTTTTGTCCATGTTGGTTTTCAATGCATGGGATTATATTTCTCTTTGTGTTGCCTTTGAATCTAGAATGGAAGAAATTTGTGTTCAGGTCACCGTCTTGCAGCCAATGAGTTTTGGATTTTTATTTGAACTAGCTTCTTTAGCCATTCTGCATTCACCACACTCAGTTCTAG
This sequence comes from Sambucus nigra, assembly GCA_949130495.1. Taxonomy (NCBI): domain Eukaryota; kingdom Viridiplantae; phylum Streptophyta; class Magnoliopsida; order Dipsacales; family Adoxaceae; genus Sambucus; species Sambucus nigra. The sequence goes on from OX422218.1 coordinate 156,300,992, forward strand.
CAATGTTTTCCTCAGCTTGAATATAGGTGTTGCCTCAATTTCTATTCAATTATCTTTGAATATCACTTAGGTTTGTCTTAGATACATATGTTCTTTGGTTGATGTTGTTGTATAATTTCTAGTTAAAACCTTTAAGAGAATTTTTTACCATTCTCAATTTCATTAAGATTTAAAACATAAGGTTGGTAATTAGATTTCCATTATAGACATCAACAATGGAGGTTCTTAATTTTCTATACATCATCCAATAGTAAAAGAATTTGAAGTGTTTAGCCAAATCTGGGGGGGTAGGGGATGATGGTGGTGATGATGGGACAGTGATCAGATATGCCTTGACAGATAACCTCAGCTTGAGATTCAGTAAAGTTGGTTCTCTAGCATTCAATAATTAGGACTCTATAAATTTTTATTTGAATGATTACTTCACCTTCATGGTTCCTAGTCCAAGTGAAACAAAGGTATCTAGTGATCAAGTCATCCACTTGAATGTTATAGATGCAGTTATTGAAATTTTGAACAATATTAGCATCAATGTCGAGGATACCATTTTTCTCATTATGGTTTCTCACCACATTGGAGTCTCCTATTTAGATGTAATTATTGTCATATAAAGCTTGGTGGATTTCTTCAAAGTATATCCAAATTGGTCTTCTCTCAGTTGTGAGGTTATGGGCGTAAACAAAGGTAGCATAGAAGTTTTTATCTAGGATAAGAGAGGTGATTAAATAGGAGATGGCTTGGTCAATGGTAGAATGATTGTTAATTTTAAAGTGTTTAGGGTATCAAACTATAATGATTATTTTAACTCATCCATTAGTGGAATAGTTATGAATATTTTCCAACCTAGGGAAGTAGTTACTCGGGACATTTGGTAGGTCATTTCTTCTTACTTTGCATTCTACTAGGCATATGGGTGTTAATGGGAGACTTTAATGGTGTGAGAAGTTAGGGGAACAAGAGGGGTATTAACATCATTGACGAGTTGGCCTCTGAGGAATTTAATGAATGTATATTTGACATTAATGTTGATGATATGATGTCCAATAAACTATGGTTTACCTGGAATAAAAAGCAAAGTGGGGATGGTAACATTCAAACTAGAATTGAAAAGGTGTTATTAAATGAAGCTTTGCTGAGTTACTTCCTTAATTCCAATGTTTCTTACCTCCCTCATGAAATCTCGTATCATTTCCCAATCATCACTATGATTGCTCTCCCAGAGCCTAGAAATCTTAAACCCTTAATTTTTTTTCAATATCTGGAATAATCATTATGAGTTTTTAAATATGATATAGGAGTCTTGGATGGTTAAGGATAGTATCAATCCTATGTTTATCCTCTATACGAAGCTTTGTAGAGTTAAATCCAACCTTAAAGGCTTTAATAATAAATTTTATTAGCATATTTCTTTAAGAGTGGAGGAGGCCAAACACCAGTTGGATGAGATGCAGTCAATACTGGAAGATGGGTTCAATAAGTAACTATAATAGGAGGAAAAGAGATGATTACTAGGTATGTTGAGTTACGAAATCCCGAAGAGTCCTTTTATAGGCAAACGATCAAGGTGAGATGGATTCAATTGGGGGATAAAAATAATTCTTTCTACCATGTGAAAGCCAACCAGAGTAGAGCTAGAAGGATATTAATAGTATTGAAAATTATATTAGGAGAGTGTTGATGGAAGTGAGAAAACTGCTAAGGAACCTATTGACTACTTCACCAACCTTCTTAGCACCAGTCACATCTGAATTGATCCTCTTACCATCCTCAATGAGGTCATAAACAAGAATATGTATGAAGCTCATACGTCCATTCTTGTTAGGCCTATTACTGATGAGGAAATCAAGTTAGTTATGTTCTTTATAAGACTTGATAAAGCCCCTAGTTATGATGGTTTAATGTTATATTTTTCAAATAGATACAGGAGCCTGTTAGTCAAGTGGTAACTAATTCCATTACTTCCTTCTTTTCTTCTGTCCATATGTTTAAACAATAGAATTGTAGAGCCCTAGCTCTCATACCCAAAATCCTAATAGTATGAGGAACTTTTAGACCTATATGTTATTGTAATAGCATTTATAAGTGCATCTCTAAAATCATTACTACTAGAGTGAAACCTATTCTTCCCCACCTCATTTGTCATAATCAAGATGCTTTTGTTGAAGTTATGTCTATAGTAGAAAATGTTTTACTCCTTAGGGAGTTAATGAGGGACTATCACAAAGATTTGTGTCTTCTTAGGTTTACCATTAATATTGACATCCTTCAGTCTTATGATACTGTCAATTGGGAGTTTTTATTATATCTCCTTCATTGCATTGGGTTTCTTTCTATGATTACTAATTAGATTGAGGAGTGTGTAACCACCCCTGGACTTTCCATCAATCTAAATCGAGAACTTAATGGGTTTTTAAGGGAGAAGAAGCCTGATGTAGGGTGACCCCTATATCCTTATCTCTTCCTTATTGTTATGGAAACCCAGTGCAAAGAAGTATCCATAACTTTTCTTTGCTTTGCTGATGATCTTATTATGCTCACTAAGGGGATGTTGATTCTTGCAAGATTATGAGAGATGATCTTGATTTGTTTAGTAGTATGACTGGCCTATATGTTTATCTCAATAAGAGATATATGTATATTATCGATGGTAATTAGAAGGCATAATTGGTTTACATAATATCCTTAACATTACTCATTATCAACCTCCTTTTAAATACTTGGGGGTACCTATTATCACTACCAAACTTAAGAGAGATGATTGTGATAAGATCATTGATAAGATTACCAATAGAGATAAGAGTTGGACGATAAGTTCTTAAGTTATGCTGGTAGACTTCAGCTCATCAAGTCTAGTGTTTAGTATCCAAGTCTAATATTTGTTGTAGCTTTGAAGAAGGTGGGCTTAACATTAAGAATATTAAAGTGTGGGATAAGGCCGCTATGGCTAAACACCTATGGAATCATTGTTGCAAGAAGAATATTTTGTGGATCAAATGGTGTACTGTGTAAAAAATCAAAAAAGGGAGCATTTGGGATTTAAATATTCCCTTGTTTATTTTAGGTAAATTAATAGTGTATTGAAAAGAAACGTAATGTACAAAGGGTAAAACCCTTAAAGTCAAACTAGTTACATTCAACCAGAAGACAACAGAAAGAAAACCAAACTCCACATGGAAATGAAGACAAATAAAACCATACTTAAAATATATAAGTTACTTACTATCCCAATAAACTATCTAAGCATACATAATAGAATGAGGTAAGCCTCACAAATTGCAGTACATCTAATTATCATAGGATCTCATAGTCTTCTTCCACTTGAGAGGTTTATCTTGCACCATCTCATCAATATCCCTGACCATTGCCACACATGGTTTCGAACCTATATTGTGAATCCTATTTTTCCTTTCCACCCAAATACAATAGGTAGTGGCACATAAGGAAATAGTTCTCGAATTGCTAAGAAAATAGTTATCATTTGCCTCATTAGCTGCATTAATGATCTCCAATTCCTAGCGTAGTGAAGACTTTAGGCTTATCATTAATACCATAATTGACAACAGAGATAATACCTTTATATGCCATGAACATTGGCACCTTAATATCCCCCTCCTTCCCTTGTAAGGAGATAGACTTCTCTATGATGTTGTCAGCAATCATAAAGTCAAGGTGGTTGAGTTCACCCATAATGATAGAGTGATTTCTTCTTACTTTGGAATGATGTTATCCCCATTGTTAGGCCTAATACTCAGGATAGAGTGATTTGGAAGATTGAATAGAAAAGGAGTTTATCTATGTCTAAAGCATGGAAGCATTTTTATCCTCATTTCCCCAATGTTAGTTGGAGTAAACTGGTCTAGTACAAGTCTTGCATTCCTAGGTGTTTCATTATCTTATGGATAATCTGTAAGAAGGCTCTTCATACTAAAGATAAGTTGATTAGTTGGGGGATGGTGGAGAGTATCCTTTTTGGTTTATGCAATAATCATGTGGAAATCATTGGCCACCTGTTCTTTGAAGGAAGATTTACTAAGGAGGTGTGGGATGAGAACTTAATGAAGAATTAGGTGTATAGAGAGGTCCAAATCTAGGAGGATGGGTTGGATATTGTTGTCTTCACTTGTAGAGGGTGTACCACCCATGCCCTAAGATTTGTACTTCGATCCTTGTAATTTGTATGCCCTTAGACCATAAACTGTATATTATGAATGGATGACAAGTTTGACTTATCTCGGTAGCCTTTGCGCAATTTAAATTGGAGTTCAATGGCTTAAAGTTGATATGGGAAGTATTGTCCATCATTAAAATGAGAAAAGGGTTGTCATTGAAATGAGATTCGAACGACCTTCTAACGACTAGGTTGAGATGATTTCTTTCACTCTCTAGAATCTCGTTGGAAAGCTCGCATTCAAATGAGGTGCGTCGTCATTTGAACGAGAGGTATTTTTCTGCTCAAGCAAGGTGGATCTCTTGCCTCTTTTAACCCTACGATTTGCCATCATTTATTCCCTATTAGAAATATCATTCAAACAAGAGGGGATCTTGTTCGAATGAGATTCAAGTTGTTTGAACGAGTGGAGAAGAAATTCAAAAAATTGCACATTTTAATATGTTGTCACAACGTGGATCATTTGATTTCCTAACTTGTTGAGCTCCCATCAGTTCAGATCAAAATGTGGGTTTAGCCATTAGTTAAAGGATTAAGTTTTGTCAGTTTAAATAGAGGTAAGGGAGAGAGAGGAATTTTCTCAATAGATTTTTGGACCTCTCTCTTTTTCTATCTTTAAGCCACCCTCCACCATTTTCAACCCATTTATGCCATCTCCAAGGTTTTTCTCCTTCCACCCCAATCATTTCCCAAGCTATTCCAAGGATAAAAAATCCATTTCAAACCTAGTTGAGGGAGAAGTTAGGTTGAAGAAGCCATTGTTGGAGCACTTGAAGAAGTTGGAGATTTCTTGGAGCATAGGAGTTTTTTAGAGATTCCAAGTCATCCCTATAAGTTTCTCCTCTCCAAATCAAAGGTAAAATTTTCCTCCAAGTGTTTTCAGGATTTAAAAGCTATTAGGATGCATGCTAGAATAGTTTATTTTTGCAAAAATATTTTCTACTATGTTTATTTAAGGATTTCTTACAAAAATGGGATTCTTGAGAAAATTAAGTTACAAATGGCTTTTGATGAACAAATGGTATTTTTATGAAATCTTGAAATAAGAAGAAATGAGTGTAAGAATTTGTTCCCATGTTAATATCATTTTTACTTGTATATTTATGTATTTCTAGGCTTGAAATTCCCCTAAATGTGTAAAAACTTGTAATATGTAAAAAGGGAAATGATAAATATTATTTATATAATTAAAAAAGGGTTTCTTTTTTAAATAATGGAATTGGAAATATTAGCCCTAAATATGTTATAAAATGATGGGAAAATGAATGAGAAATGATATTTAATACAACATATGTGAATAAGGGTAAAGTAGAAAATTGATAAAAAAAACTCTTGTGATAATAAATGTATTTCTTGAAAATAAATATAAAAATTGGGATTTTCTGAGAGAGGGAAAATATATGTTTTCTGGATATCAAATCACAAAAGGGGATTTCGAATGTGAAATGATGATTTATAATAACATGATGTAAGAAATATATTTTTCATAAGGTTTCGGTGAATGAAGGGTAAAATGGTAATTTTGGTAAAATTAGAGGGTTGTGGTGGTTGGACTTCCTCATCTGACCTTGTCGGCCGATTTTGTGGAAAATGGGTAAATTAGCAAAATGGCATGAAATCGGAGAAAGTAACAGAATAACATGGGCATTGGTGAAATGTTAAAACACGTTAATATGGATTCTGATGAGACGAAGAAATAATTAAGAAGGTCTCAGAGTCGAAGGGAGAAAGATCCAAAATCACTGTCCACAGCATATGGTAGCATAGTCGACGGTGTAAAGCCCCTTAAAATATGAAGATAATTGGAGGATTCAGAAGAATGTAAATAAGACAACATAATAAAAGGGATTAAATGGGGAGTACGGGATAAAATATAATAAAGTAGTTGATAGCGTGCGAGAGGTGTGCGCGTGTAAGTGCACTGTTGTTGTTTTCTGTCTCGCCGTGACTATACAAACAAACCTAAATTACGGCTACACTTACGAGGCAAGCACTGCGGTAAGTCGGGTATCGAGAATCAACAGGGACAAGTTGCTAGAATTTATAAGATCTAATACTCCGAAATAAAAGTGTAAAAGATGATGGCAAACTAAAAAGGAAAAGATGCATAAAAGGGAAAGATTAATCTAGGCAAGGGTAAATAAATCTAGATTAACAAAGCGAGAAAACTATAGGTTGCATCGAATATCCCTCACCCGAGTTAATTTGTATAAAATGTATACATGGGTCGACGGGTTATTTAGAATGCGTCTCGTTTTGATAGTTAATTAAACCAAGGTTTGTCACGCCCCTAAATCCGCATAAAAGCCTAATATGATTTTGGCGTCAACAAATATATCAAAAATTGTGCACGAAAGGTCGTAAGCACGGGACATACATGATATGCCCCGTCAAATCTCCTAGGCACAATAACTAGGACAACTCACCCAAAATAAACTTGTAAACACCATCATCAAAGCAAAGAAACGCGTCAACTCGAGTGAGTTCAATTCAAGCACAACCTAATTTAAATTACCTAGAAAGCATCATAAAAATGCGGTAAATGAAAGCGTGTAAATAAACGCGGTAAATTTATACTAGAAAGCAATGAAATAAAGCATGTAAACCTAAATTAGAAAGCATGTAAATTACACTACAAAGTAAGAAATAATGAAATATAGCTATATTAATGGAGATGGAAGATGGAAGAACAATCTTACAAGCCCAAATGGGTGTCAATCCAAGAAGAAAAGAAGAAAAGAGATCTCAAACCTCCAAAACCCTAACCTATCCTACCTAAAACGAATTATATCAATTATTTCCATCAAATATGCTTTATATAGTAAGTGGGAAAAGAAAAGAGAAAAGAAAATAAAAGGCAAAATATCTCCTGGAAACAGGGGATTGATCGATCGACCCAAACCGTCGATCGATCGATCATGAAAAAAATATCCCGCTATCGAGAAGGATCGATCGATCGACCCTTTTGGTCGATCGATCGATCAAGAAGGTCACAGCACACTGCATTGCTGTTTTGGCTTGGTTGGTTTTACCTTCTGCTGAAATCGCCATAACTTCTTCGTTATGAATCGGAATCGCGCACCGTTCGTGGCCACGCGAAGCTTGTGAGGAGGGCTACAATTCTGTGTAGATGTTGGGCCAGGTGCCCAAGCTGTGAAAAGAATAAAATTCCCTTGAATGTGCGATCGTGTACAGAAATCGAGCGGAATGCGTCTGAACTTCACACTTCGCATCCAAATACCTATAAAAGCTCAATTAATCCCTACAAAACATGTTAACATAGAAATATGAGGTTGTCTGGTTAACGAGCATATATATAGGGAATAAGATACCTGAGGGAGCTAAAATGCGTAGGTTCGAGGGATGAAATACGCAATATTTGCGTCATATCACACCCCCTAACTTACACATTGCTAGTCCCTAGCAATGAAATAGGATGCAACAAGAACTACAAGAAAACCAAAAGTAGGAGATAGTACAAAATTATGGTATAAACGCATAAGGCCACTTTCGCGAGCGATTCGATTGCATTTAGCGTATGAATAAGCCGTTAAACCCCTAGGTCACCCTAGTGGACGAGTGTAGTCTCGTGAGGGTTTTCAGGGATGATACCCACAAACATCACATGGTTTCCTCAAAATATGCCCAACCCAACATGCGACAAGCCCAATAATGGCGAAAAATATTTCATACGCATTATTAGAAAGGTGAATGAATTTAAACAAAAGTCCAAATCATTAACATTATAGAATGCACCTCATAGAATTGAAACCTTAAAATGTGGGAGGGGAGCGAGCACATGCAAAGTTTTATTTGGCGAAAAACTTAAATAAACCGGATAAACGTTAAAGCAAGCATACATTCAATCCTCACGGGCATTATGCTCATCAAGTGAATTCACTCGAAATAGGGAGGTAACACACGGAACATGCGGGCATAAAGAGTAAATGTAAATGGAAACTAGGCCGCACACATATCACAAATGAAGAACGCTATATATAAACTGAAAAATGTAATCTCAATGAAAGACTACCGCACATTAAAATAGGTAAAATGCATTTTCACCGATTATCAAAACTATTATGACTTTTGAATTACATGCACCTAAGATCACATAGGACTTGAATAGGGTTGTAATGTAGGCTAGGCTAGGGTACGAAAGGAAGGAATGTATGTACGGATTCAAAGTGTTTGGAATGAAAACTCGAGATAATGTGAAAATGCGGGCAATATCAAAATTGGAAAACAAGTTCCAAACGAGAATTAGATATAAAAATTGGAGAGTAATCAAAGCTTATTGAACTATATACAACATTTACAAATCTCTCTTTCTTTTCTTTTCTTCTTTTTCTCATTTTTCTTTTGTTTTCTTTTGATTTTTGCTTTCTCTTTTTCTTCACTTTTTTCACTACTTTCTCTCCTTTACTTTTCAAACTCTCATATGCCTAAATTGCAACCGACATCACAACAACAACATTCAATCCCAAACAAAGGTATGGAAAGTGTATGTATGGTTTATAAGTCCAATTTAGAGTTGGTTATGGGAATGGAGTTATGAAACGAAAGGCTATATTTAGGCTCAAAGGGGGTTAACGAGGGTAAACATGTAAGGGTGGGGTCAAGGCTAATATGTGTGATATAACAAAGAGGGCCTATGATCATTTCATAAATTTTACGCAATTCTCGAATCAAAACAATATATGAAAATCATGCGCAAGCTAGTGTATACACTCAGAAAAGAAGAAAGGTACAAAGCTTACTCGGTGTAAGTATATACAATGCGACAAAAGCCTACCGAGTTATAAAAATCTTAAACCAAATCAATAGAACCATAAAAGTGCATGTGATCATGGGATTAAACTTTAATTCTTGAAGTTATTCATAATATCAAAAAGTGAGACTAAAGTGTAATAACTTTTAAAATCGAGAACATGCATCGTTGGATTGTTTATTGGATCGGGCAATTATTGAAATTTATCGTCGAAAATAAAGGCAAAATGCCCAAAAAAGGAGAAAAAAGGAAGAAAATCTTTTTGAAATTTTTGATTTTTTTCTAAGAAAAGCCTACTAAGTAACTAACATGTGAGTAAAAACATGGACTAAATAGAGCAATGGATAGAATATCCCACACCCCCTAACTTAAAACTTGACATTGTCCTCAATGTGAATTAAGAACCAAGTTAAAGAGAGGAAAAAAGCGATATTACCCAAAATTGGAGCGATCCCCATAAGAACAAGTCCAAAGAAGCTACAAGACAAGTTAGTACTGAGCATAGAAAAAACAAATAACAAAAAGTTAACTAATTACATTAGACTAAATTAAAAAGGGGAGAACAGATAAAAAGAAAGAAAGAATGAAAAGCTAACTATATACAACCTACTATTTAGGCTTCACACTCACTGTACACTAGAAGTCTAAATAGATGAGGGTCCACTGAAAAAATGATTTGACTTTGGAGGATAACCCGTGTACCCTTACATATAAGCTTGCCTTTCGAAAAATATGAATTCCGTTTGAACAATGGAAGGCATGTGTAAGGTGGAAGAAATGAACCACTGCCAACTAAAAGTTTTCGAGAGACGATGGGGGGTTTGGATTGAACGGGTGACAAAAACAAGTGGGGACCGAGAAAATCCGAATATCCTCCCAATGATTTTGAAACTGGAATGGGAGGTGACGCACACAAAGGCACGAATGCGATCGTGGAAGGCGACTCGAGCAAGTATTCCTCATCGGTGAAAAGGTTTAAAACATTAAAGTTTGAAACCGAATCATCGGGTACTTGTGACGGTGTGATAATAGAGAATGAAAATGGGTATGAAAGAAATTCAAACTCATGAGATGAATCATCATCGCATGAAGATTGAGCTTCGAAGGAAATAATATCATTTTCAATGAAATGTTATTCTTTAGGGGCCAAAGAAGAAATAATTTCATTGCAAATAGATAGTATATCATTATCATCCTCACTTTCAATATCTATTACGAGATGGGCAAAGTCAAGAATGGTTTATTCCAAAGTAGGCACAAAGTTCTCATTTAGTTCAAAACATTCTTCGACTTCGAAAGTCTCGGAAGCAAAATCGTAGTCAGACTCAAAAAGTAAATCCAAATAATTTTCCCATAAACGATTTTCTTCCCGATAACGATTTTCAATTTTCTCATTTTCATACATACGCAAACCCTCACCGAATGTCATAGGTCGAGGTGTGGATCCATGAAAATGGGAACTTTGAAAATTACTATCCAACATAAACGAAAACTCATTATTACAGGAATTTTGAAAACTATTCGAATTCGTTTCAAAATTCCTATTATAAGGAGGTAAAGGCCCAAAATCATTATCATCAACATCAAAATTCCAATAACCTAAATTTGGCCTTTCGTTATACTCTCTGAAACTCATATTTGAATTTGTTATACTTTGGGATTCTAAGTATTCACCGAAAGATATAGGTTTGCGAGAATTTTGAGAATTATAACAATGATTACCGAAAGAATTGGAATAAGACATGCTTACCCCAAAAATGGTTTGAATGGCGAATTCCACAAAGTAGGTGCGCGCGAGAAAAATTTGAGTGTTTCTAAGTGCTCAAATTTGGAAGTCCTGCAAAAAGGTTAGCAAATAATACAAATAGAAAGAAAATACTATGAAATACTAAATCAAATAAAGTCTTAAGCAAACCCAACCCCGACAGCGGTGCCATTTTGATAGCACGTGAGAGGTGTGCGCGTGTAAGTGCACAGTCGTTGTTTTCTGTCTCGTCGCGCCTATACAAACAAACCTAAATTATGACTACACTTGCGAGGCAAGAACAGCAGTAAGTCGAGTATCGGAAATCGACAGGGACGTGTTGCTAGAGTTTATACTATCTAATATTCCGAAATAAAAGTGTAAAAGGTGAATTACAAACTAAAAAGGAAAAGATGCATAAAAAGGAAAGATTAATCTAGGCAAGGGTAAATAGATCTAGATTAACAAATCGAGAAAACTATAGGTTGCATCGAATATCCCTCACCCGAGTTAATTTGTATAAAATGGATACATGGGTCGATGGGTTATTTAGAATGCATCTCGTTTCGATAGTTAATTGAACCAAGGGTTGTCAAGCCCCTAAATCCGCATAAAAGCCTAATATGATTTTGGCATCAACAAATATTTCGAAAATTAGGCACTAAAGGTCGTAAGCACGGGACATACATGATACACCCCGTCAAATATCCTAGGCATAATAAATAGGACAACGCGCCCGAAATAAACCCGCAAACGCCATCACCAAAGCAAAGCAACACGTCAACTCGAGTGAGTTCAATTCAAGCACAACCTAATTTTAATTACCGAGAAAGCATCGTAAAAATGCGATAAATGAAAGCGTGTAAATAAACGCGGTAAATATATACTAGAAGGCAATGAAATAAAGCATGTAAACCTAAATTAGAAAGCATGTAAATTACACTACAAAGCAAGAAATAATGAAATACAACTATATTAATGGAGATGGAAGATGGAAGCACAATCTTACAAGCCCAAATGGGTGTCAATCCAAGAAGAAAAGAAGAAAAGAGATCTCAAACCTCCAAAACCCCAACATGTCCCACCTTAAATGAATTGTATCAATTATTTACATCAAAAAATGCTTTATATAGTAAGTGGGAAAAGAAATAGAAAAGAAAAGAGAAAAGAAAATAAAAGGCAAAATATTTCCTGGAAACAGGGGATCGATCGACCCAAACCGTCGATCGATCGATCATGAACAAAACATCCCATTGTCAAGAAGGATCAATTGATCGACCCTTTTGGTCGATCGATCGATCAAGCAGGTCACAGAACACTGCATTGCTGTTTTGGCTTGGTTGGTTTTCCCTTCCGCAGAAATCGCCGTAACTTCTTCATTCCGAATCGGAATCGCCCACCGTTCGTGGCTATGTGAAGCTTGCGAGGAGGGATACAACTTCTGTGTAGATGTTGGGCCAGGTGCCCAAGATATGAAAAGACTAAAATGCCCTGGAACGTCCGATCGCGTACATAAATCGAGCGGAATGCGTCTGAACTTCACACTTAGCATCCAAATACCTATAAAAGCTCAATTAACCCCTGAAAAAGATGTTAACGTAGAAATCCGAGGTTGTCTGGTTAACGATCATAAATATAGGGAATAAGATACCCGAGGGGGCTAAAATGCGTAGGTTCGAGGGATGAAATACGCAATATTTGCGTCGTATTAGTAGTCTCTAGACCTAATAAAGGGTGGTTTGAAATGTTTAAGTGTGAGTATGATCCCTGTAAAAGAAAATTTTCTATCATACTCTCATAGATTAGGCTAATATGTTTTTGGCATATCCCAGGACCATTTGACTCAAGCCGTCGTGTAGAATCGAATATTCATCATCTCCAAATTCAAAATGATCTCCACATTACAAAATATAAAATAATTTAGGATTTTGAATTTATTTAAGTTTAAAAATGGAAGATGTTTTTATTTAGAAAATCGAGGCATTTTTATTTATTTAAAAATTTTAAATGTTCATGCATCTCGTTCAAATAAGATGGGATTCTCTTACCAACGAGATTTCATTTTTTTTCGGAGTCTCGTTTGAAGTTTACTTTGATCGAACATCAAATGAGGGTCTACTCTTTTGCATCATTTGAAACTCGTTTGAAGCTTGTTCAAATGAGATAGCTTTTTTGTCTTGAAAGAACTTGCTTTCATTCGAACGAGCCTAGTTTTCTTTATAACGAGTGTCATTGCCTTGAATTTTCAGCCTTTTATATAAACACCTATCTCAAAGGGATTTTAAAAGAGGCTTTTGTAAAAATAATTTTTGCATACGTGGTACAAAAGTTCTCACTTGATTTAGGTCAAAAAAAACCTTTAAATTCACAAATCATCATTCCCAAATATATATATACACTAGGGTGTACCCGTACCGATGGCACGGTTGAATATTCTGTCTAAGGCACATCGATATGTATCGTTTGCAACATGAGTTACATAACCAATAAATTTAAAATGTATAAAAAAATATGAAATTGTGATCTTACAGGGGGTGCATTTGAAATTTCGGCCAACATGTTCAACATGTTTGCGACACACCCGTGTATAATTCTTTTCATGCATTTAATTACTGTCGGCTATAACACATGTCGCGCAAAAAAATTATATATCTTCAATTACATACCAAAATAATTATTTGTTTGACCAAAATTTAGTGCCAAACTTAGTTATATTACAAACACATGTTGGAATAGATAAACATGTGTTTTTTAGTATCATCCGTCGACCTGTAGAGAGATTAGTCAACATCACCTATATAATAATCAACTCCAATTACTATTTTATCAAATCTAAATCATCATCACCTGTTGTATTTCTCATTAGGTAGAACTTATTTTACAATTAGTCATCAATACGCACGTTTTTCTAAGGAATCATAAGACCACTTGAACTTAAATTTATATAAAATCATGATCCATAATGATTATGTTTGTAATGTTCATATTAACTTTTACAAAAAAAAAAAGTTAATATTAGTTATTGCACAGTTTAGATGCAGTGCTCCATTCGTCATAAGTTATTATTAACTAAATTATGTGAAGGTACAATATGGTATCCTTCGTAATAAGATGATTTACAATAATAAATATCATTACAATGACAATTGGACTCCAATCAGTTAGCTTTAATGCCAACTGTTTGATAACCAACACAGTTTACGAAGTTTGAAAGTATAATAGGAACATTAATGAAGAACTATTAACAACTCAATAAAATTTCTCTCCCTTTAACTTGAGAACTATTACAGCTCTCTCTTCCTCAAATCTTCTATTCAATCTCCCTGCAAAATAAAAACTCACATGATGTTCATATAATAAATTCAGTGAATATAAATAGAGAACCTTTCATTATACTTGTACGTACGAATTTTCACTTTCAAATAACCAAAGCATAATGAACCTTTCCTCAATCATAGTATACTGAAAATTGGAACTGAATGACAATATCAAGGGTGTGTTCATAAGTAGATGGGGCACAAATAAGATTATGAAAGTAAAAAAAATATTGGGAAAAAATGGTGTGTCGGATTACCTTTGTAGGGAGAACAATAGATCTACAAAATAGAAAGAAAAGTATGAACCCAAATGGGAAAACCGACTGTCTCATGCATAGTAACCTACAAAAAAAAGAACTGTAATGAAAAAAAGTATAGAGTTAATAACCGTAAATCTTTAACCCACATGTCTGTTTGCCTCTTGAAAATAAAACTAAGTGCAAATAAAAAAAAATATACAAATTCATAATACCTGCTTTCCCTTTTTGAAGGACCACCATCATCATATTTAATCAAAGTAGAGACAAAAATTAAAAAGTAAAGTTATAAGATTTATATAAATTAATAAAATATATATTTTATACTAAAAACAAATGGGAACCATAGAACTAACGAAGGAGACCATATATATTTTAGTACATGATCACTGTAAAAAAAGATTGCAAGCCCACTGATATATATGAAGAATAAGAAGATTAAAATCAACATTTTGGTCTCTCAAACCCAATATAACAACAAAGCCCCATCAAAACAACTGACGATTACTGCAAAACAAATCCAATCACAAATAAAGATGGGGGAAAACAGAAAAATAATAGCAAGACACAGTGGGATTCAACAAACATCAATATGAGCCGTGACTGATCAGACATGACTAAAAAAAAAACATTTGCACCAAACCTAAGATGTATACCCACCTCAAAAGAAAGCAACGGTTTCTTAGTTTTGGGTCTCTATTTTACCCACCAAAAAATATTTCAAAATCAAAAAATCACCTACGCTCCGACGGAGATGGATCCGGTGGATCCTGTCACCTCCTTCACCTACGCTCCTTAACAAACCACCACAACCATGGTGAAAACCCACTGTCGGGGCCCTGTAAAACCCAACAACCTCCTCCCATTCATAAATCCACCGTGGTCGCTGACATCGGAAGGAAAAAAATGAAGATAAACCAAGTTCATTGGTAGTTCCTTGAGCCAACACAGTCAAAGCACCACGGCCAAAAACAGCCAAATCAGATCGGGGAAAAGTAAGATTTGGAAAAAAAACTCGCAAAGTTTCAATTAGATCGAGGAAAAGTATGATTTGAAATATATTGATCCAACGATTTTATTCATCAAACTTGAATAAGAGAGAGGGATTAAGTGTGGGGGTTTATAAGAAAATGGGGAAAGTACCTATGACGGCATGTCTTCCAAGCTCCTTAAAGGTGGAGAGACAAAGAGGTTGATGGAGGAAGAAAACAGGGATGTTGAGGACGGGAGAGAGAGAGAGAGAGAGAGAGAGATGTTGCCTCATGTATTGCGTGGGTGAAATATTGAGAGGCTCGAGGTCTGAATAAGAAGAGATGTTGAAAGGCTCGAGGTACAACAAATGGAGTGGGTGTTAGAGGCTCGAGGTCTGAATAATCAGAATCCACGCGGCTACTTATTTCACTATCAGATACAAATCCTCAAATACTTCACATGCACTGTTCGTTGGATAAATCTAAACCGCCAGTTGATAAAGACCAAATCTTCCTAGATGTAATCTGAACCATTAGTTGGGGAAGATAAAAAAAAAACCTCCTTTATTATTATTATTATTATTATTATTATTATTATATATATATATGTGTGTGTGTGTGTGTGTGTGTGTGTGTGTGTGTGTGAATCCATTTAAAACCCTAAATAGTTTCATATCTAAGTTAATCTTGTGGAGAGATCTTCTTCCTTGTTGACCTTGTCATTCTAGAGGGGATCACCGTTAAAGGAAGACAAAGGTTGATCGACGGATACCGTGGGTGGACCGCCACCTGTGGACGACTCAGGATAGAGTCGTATTCTTTAGAGGTTTTGTAAGTTGTTTCTTGTAAAACTCTAAAGTCATAATGGAAAAAAGGTTTTACCCGCAAGGGGTTTTTTTCCTCAAATTTCCTTATCTTTTTTCATGCTTTAATTTATCTAATTTATTCCCTAGATTCTTATCTAAGGATAAAAAGATAAAATTTGGAATTGTATGTGCTAGAAACTTAAATTATGTAAATAATCCAGTAATATTGCAAGCGCCTTCTCAAATTAGTATCAAAGTCTATTGCACAAATTTATTGTATGATCTTTTTCCTTTTTATTAGATTGTTGATCTTTGAAAAATAGGATTTTGATGGAGAATTTTTATAATCGAATGAATACCTTTGATGGTACAAATTATCCATATTGGAAGGCTAGGATGAGGTCTACTTTAAAGGCCATAGATGAACGTGTTTGGGTAGTCTTTGAAAGAGGGTGGACATCTTCCACTGTCATAATTGATAATGTCATCTGCCCTAAAATTATCTCTTAGTGGACAGAGGACGAATTTAAGTGGAGCAATTTCAATTCCTCGGTTTGAGTGCCATCTCAGGATCCATCACCCCTAACGAGTTTTGCCGCATTATGACGTGCACCACGTATAAAGAAGCTTGGGATACCCTCCAACTCACTCACAAGGGTACCAATGCGGTTAAAGGTTCTAAGCTGTAGAGTCTCACCGCACAATTTGAAATTATTACAATGTCTGGATCTGTATCTTTTGACAAGTTTTATGCACGACTTTCAGACATAGTTAACTCAAGCTTCAATTTAAGTGAGAAAATACTGGAGACACATGCAGTAAAGAAAATCTTGATATCACTTCCAGCCAACTTAATTGTTAAGGTTACCACTATTAAATTGTTAGGGATCTTAGACACTCTTAGGTTAGAAGAACTTATAGGAGATCTTCAAACATACGAGATAGATATGTTACCTAAAATAGTTAAGCCTAAGGATACGGGTGTTGCACTTAAACCCAAATTAAAGAGAGAGGGGAAGTGTCTATAAAGATTGAGAAAACATCATCTGATTTGGAGTTTGAGTATGATTTAAATGATTTGGCTCTTTTTCCTAAAAATTTCAAGAAATTTCTCAAACTTAAAAAGAAAAATACTTTGAAAGACAAGAAAGGTTTTTAGAAAGATATAATATTTAAATAGGGCAAAAAAAATTGAAAAAGAAAAGAAAGATTTCCCAAAGAAAGATGAGGAGAGATGTTATGAGTGTGAGGGAAAGGGTCACAAAGTTCATGAGTCTCTGACTAGGTTGAAATGCCAAGGGAAAGGAAAAACTTCCTTAAACGTCATGCTTAGAGATAGCGAGGTTGAGCCGGTGAGTTCGGGAGAAGAGTCACCGCATGGATGTAACTTCACCGCATTCATGGCTAGTCATGTTAGTACATCTAATGCACCTCATGACGATGAGGAAGATACTAAACATGAACACCTTGACAGTGAGTCTAGTCATTCTAAGGAAAATGAGGGAAAGAATGCGTCAAGTGAGAGGGAGAGTGACCTTCAGCGCACCTACGTCGATTTTTATATTGAGTCCTTTAAAACAAATAAACAAAAAAAATGGTTATATATGATAGTGTTAATGATGGAGAAAGAGTTGAGAGAGGCGAGAGAGAGTGAGTCCTCGATGAGAGAAGCTTGGGAGAGAGATTTTTTCAGTTGACAGAGAGAATGGGGACTTGACCAACAAGGTGGCAAGTCTTACAAGAGATGTCCAAGCATCCATGGAGACTCGTGAGAAACATGAATCCCTTGTATCCCAACTCGATAAAGATCTCTAATGTGAGGGTAATAATCGTAGTTAGAAGCTCTGTCATTTTATTTAAAATTATCTTTGAAAAAATTGGATTTGGAAAATTCTTAATCATTTTATTCTGGCCTTTGGCCAAATGTTACAATAAGAGAGGGACAATTATGATTTATTTGTTATTTACTAAGCACTGATGGATTCAAAGAAATTTCATAAATAATACTACTTAATTAGCCTATTTATTTAAAGTGATCACTTGTTTGTTAATTTAATCCTTATTAAATGGTGAAATTAAAGGATTTTTCTTTAATAATAGAATTGGACTTTCCCCCTCCCCCTTTAACTCCTTAACTCGGTGCAAGTTGACCCAACGATGACTCAAATCCGAGTCAGGGCATTGAAAATGGTATCAGAGAATTAGAATCCTCATGTGTGACAGAGTATTTACGCTTATTAATATTGTCGCTTATACATTTCCATTTTAGTTACCGATTAAGTTAATTGCTTCCGTTATCGCTTTCATTTTGTATCATTGTGTATTGCACTCTCATTTCTTGTGTAGATGACTACATGTCGTGGTGGGACTAGCGGCTCAGGGAACAGTGTGCTTATATGTATAGAGCAGTTCATGTGTCAGCTTACACAATCCCTCTCATAGTAGTAGAGAATCAACCATAGTGGAACGGTTGATAGCACTACTTCGACCTCCATTCTGAAAGAGTTCAAGTGGCTGCACCCACTAACCTTTAACGGGGTAGATAGCCCCAACACTGAAGAAGAGTGGATTGATGAGGTCACTCAAGTTATGGATATTCTTATTGTGTCATCTAGGAATAAAGTCGAGATAGCGACCTGCCAGCTTAGGGAGAAGGCACAGAGCTGGTGAAACACCTACTCCTCCAGTGCCACAGAGGCTATAGGCTAGGAAAACTTTAGAGTTAGTTTCCTAGATCGATAATTTCCTCAAGCATTTAAGGATGCCAATAAGGATGAGTTCCTTCATCTTATTTAGGGGAATACTTTGATGAACGAGCAGTGGATCCCAGGGCAGTGATCATAAGAAGTACAGGAGCGGGTCTTGAGGCTTATTTATGAAGCTTAAAGTCACTATGGGGGTTGGTTCATCATCCGCCTAGTGTACCAGTGACCAGAGTCCCATGGCCCCTACTGAGAGGACTTATTTTATAGATGGGTTCCTCGATAACTTTAAGAAGGATTGCTCGCAAAGGGCTTTGGATAATTAATAGGGAAATTACTAGACTGTCAACCATGTACCGAGCATGAGTTCTATCTACACGAGTTCCAACAATAGCAGCAGCAGTTACAATTTTCCTCGAGTTATTACCAGTCAGTGAGGCACAACATGGATGTTTTACATCCTAGTCAGGGTAAGAGTAGTCATGGGCCAGGTCTAGGGTCGGGAGACCGAAGCAGTAGGTTTAACCCTGGATGCGCCTATGTCATGTCACAGTTTACAACACCTTATGGTGATCCCTCCATAATGGGAGGTATGATTTGTTTGTTCAACACATTAATAAAGGCACTATTTGATTCAGGCACATCACATTTGTTTATCTTGAGCTCGTTAGAATTCAGTTTAGGGTTATAGGTAGATCAGTTTTACCCTCCTGTCTTCATAGGACTTCTGATTGGTAGCAGTGTAGATCTCGATAGGGTTTGTCATAGTTGCATGGTTATGGTTGGAGATTATTTTTGGAGTATGACTTGATACTCAGGGAAATGGATGGGTTTGAGGTGATCCTTGATATGGATTGGTTGTCATTTTTTTATGCTACCATCGAATACTGGTGACATAGTGTCTCAGTATCTCTTCTAGACAGGTCTCTTCACCATTTCAGTGGTGGATAAGATGTTGGTTATCCTTTCAAGTTCTCTACCATGCGTGAGTAAAAATGGTAATTCACTTGGTTGAGTAGTATAGTGGCTCAGGATTAACCGCATGATATGTTATTAGACTATCGAGTAGTGAGGGAGTTTCCTGATGTGTTTCCATATGATCTTTAGATTTACCTCCATATCGAGAGTTTGACTTTGCCATAGAGGTGCACCAGTGCATCTCACCTATCTCTATACCACCTCATAGGATGGCTCCAGCAGAATGTAGGAACTAAGGGTTTAATTGGAGGAGTTAACCATCAAGGGCTTCATTCACCCTAACATAACCCATTGGGAAGCTCTAGTTCTCTTTTCTAAGAAGAAGGATAAATCCATGTGGCTTTGCATCGATTACAGGCAGTTGAATAGGATAACTATGAAGAGTAAGTGTCTTATGCCCCGTATCGATGAATTATTCGACCAGTTATGTGGGGTGGGTAGGTTTCTGAAGATTTATCTTCGGTTCGGTTACCATCAGTTGCGTGTTATAGAAGAGGATATTCCTAAGACAACATTTCAAACTCGGTACGAGCACTACGAGTTTCTAATGATGCCTTTTGGTTTGATTAATGCTTCAATAATAATCATGGATCTGATGAACCGCATCTATCGACCTTACTTATACCAGTTTTTAGTGATCTTTGTGGATGATATATTGGTCTACTCGGCATTGGATCTAAACTACAATAAGCACCTTCACATGATATTGCAAGTTCTTAGGGAGAACATGTTGTATGCAAAATTTAGTAAGTGTGCATTTTGGATGGATAAGGTTAAGTTCATTGGCCATGAGATTTTCGATGAGGGAATTTCCATTGACCCCTCCAAGGTTGAGGCCATTTTGAATTGGGATAGGCCAAAGACATTCGGAGAGGTGAGGAGTTTTTGGCGTTTGGTTGATTATTACCATAGGCTTATACAAAACTTCTCGAGGGTTGTGTTGCCCCTCACCATGTTGACTCGAAAAGATGTGAACTTCGAGTGGTCAAGGGATTATGAGTCATCCTTTACAGAGTTAAAGGTTATGTTGACTTTTACACCTGTTTTTATTCTTCCAGAGCGCAGAAAAGGTTACACTATGTATTGTGATGCTTTCGGGTCAAGACTTCGCGTGGTATTAATGAAAAATGATTAGGTGGTCGCTTATGCATCCCGTCAGCTAAAGTTTCATGAAAGGACCTACCCCACCCCTTACTTAGAGTTAGACTCTATGGTGTTCTCACTTAAGAGCTAGAGGTATTACCTATATGGGGATAGGTTTGAGGTGTTTTCTGATCATAAGAGCCTCCATTATATTTTCACACAATGTGATCTCAATCTTCATCAAAGAATATGGAAGGAATTGATGGAAGACTATAAAATCTCCTTAGAGTATCATCTTGAAAAGACGATGCGCTGGTCATTGACCTTAGTCAAAAGTTTAGCCTTACTATAGAAGCAATGATGTGTCACTGAGTAAAGATATTCGGTGAACTGCAGAAGTTTGTTCTGTATGTACAACGGGGTTATGATAGGGCATACTTTTGGGGTGCAGTGGCTAGGTCACTCATTCAGCAGAAAGTTCTAGAAGCTCAATTTTTTAATCCTGACTTCCCAAATTACTATGACCATATTCAAAGTGGTGAAAAGTTCAAAAATCTTACCATTTATAAGGATGGTGGTGTGCTACATAAGGTTGGTTGATTGTCCTGATGATTGATGAGCTTCGGGATGAAGTGATTGCGAAGGCCCCTCACTTTCATTTTAGCATATATCCCGGTGCCACGAAGATGTAAAAGGACTTATTTCGAGTTTTTTAGGTGTTCCAGTATTAAGAGGGATGTGGAAACGTATGAAATTAAGCGCTACACTTATCAGCGGGTAAAGGCTGAGCATAGGAAGACAATAGGTCTATCGCAATCGTTACCCATAGCTAAATGGAAGTGGGAGCACATCACAATGGACTTTGTCGTGATTTTACCACAGTTTGAGCATCGTCAAAATGTTGTTTAGGTAATAGTGGATTGGAGAGCAAAGTCCTCAAACCTATTGTCGATTAAGGTCATGAACAATATGGCTATGTTGGAAAAGCTATATGTTTAGGAGATAGTCAGACTTCATGTTATTTTGCCCTCAATCATCTCAGATAGGGATCCTCGATTCTAGAAGAAATTTTAATACGAGTTGGTTATTGATTTGAGCATGAGTACGGTGTATCACCCTAAGATCGACGGGCTGTCAAAACAAACCATTATAATTTTGGAAGAAATGTTAATAGCTTGCGCAATCAATTTTCAGGGTAATTGGGTGAAGAATCTACATCGAGCAGAGTTTTCCTACCACAACATTTACCAGGCGAGCCTTGAGATAGCTCCCCTACGAGGCTCTGTACGGGAGGCCATGTCGCTCTCTAATTTATTGGGTAGAGATGGTTGAGAAGCACCTTACCAATTCAGATTTGATCAGAGAAGTGACCAATAAATTTTTAGTAATTAGACAGAGGCTCATAATTGCTCATAAACGATAGAAGAATTATGTTGATAATTAGTGAATATATGTGGAGTTTGCGATGGGTGGCCATGTGCTAGTGAAGGCTAGAGCTAAGATCAACAGTTAGCGGTTCATTTAAAAAGGGAAGTTTTACCCTCAGTATATCGGCCCCTTTGAGATCCTGGAATGGATTAGGGATGTATCGTATATCTTGGTGCTACCTTTGTAGTTGTCCTACGTTCATAACGTATTTCTCATCTTTATGTTGAACAAGTATCTTCATGAACCCTCCATGCCATCGATCGAAACCGCATTGAGTTGGAGGAAGATGTTACATTTTCGACTCGACTTGTGTCCATCTTGGACCGTGAGGACAGAGTCTTTCTCAATAAGTTCATACCTTTAGTGAAGGCTAGATGGTAGTTTCAAGATGTTAAAGGTGCGACTTAGGAATGCGAGTGGGAGATGTGAGAGAAGCATCCAAAATTTTTTGCTTGGCTTGGTTGTTCTAATTTTGGGGATGAAATCGCCCCAGGAGGGGATAATGTAACACCCGTGCTCAATATTTGTACTTAAATCCTTGTAATTTGTATGCTCTTAGTCCATAACAGTATATTATGAATGGATGACAAGTTTGAGTTATCTCGACGGCCTTTGCACAATTCAAATTTGTGACACCCCGACTAATTAAATACCGGGTAGCTACTCCTTTATTAAATTAATTCAAAATGCCAAGTTGGCTCAGTTAATAGCATCACTGTCGAAAACATTTTAATTTTACTAACCACCTAGTATTTAAAAGTAAGTTGCCAAATTTTAATTAAAGTCTGATTAACATGCAACAAGTGTAATGAAGAAATAAATACACCATTCACCATACTGAAGTAAAATGAATAACCATCACAATAGAGTAAATAAAGTCTGGAGGAAACTCCTCACTAAAATCCCATAACTGAAATAAATAACCGAATACTGAAACAATCCATGCTAAAGTCTGAAAACTGAAATGTAAAAGATGCTCTAAATAGAAATGGGCAACATGCCCTACAACTGATAGATAGTGACTCTGGAATCCAAAAGATAGAAGCGTCTACATGCAAATCCCTGTAGCTTCCACAAACAGCTACAGCTCGTCACCTGAATGAGTATCCTATGCTTGGTGTCCCTGTGGCTGGGCACCTAAAATGGTTTTACAAGAAAAATATTTGAAAAGCAAACGGGTCAGAGCCCGAATGTGGAGTTATATTTTAAAACCTGCAAATGCTTTAAAAACATTTAAAACATTAAATGCAAAGTACATGTTAGGACGTACACTCACATGATATTCTCACCTCTCGTCTAACTGTGCACTCCTAACGCAAGTACCCATCTACAATGATATAAACCACTAGCTAAGTGACATCATAACTAGCTAGACTGTAATAGTTCCTACCCTTATTACCTGGTTCTATCAACATATAACGCTCGTAATTAGATAGGGATTTAATGTAATCTCAGATGCTCAATTATGCAATATATCTCTCTATCAGTTAACTCATTATGTTTCTCGAAACAATACTGTAATTATTTATACAACACTAGCATGAATATTCTTATTAATTAAGTGTATATTATTCACATCATAAATATACAATACAAGCACCCCGAGAACTAAGCTGCGGTGCACACATACTCTACTATCCATCCCGGTACATCACGTACATAAGGATCACATATTTCGAATCTCTCAGGAATAGTTCAGATAACACAAATCACAAATAGTGGAGGCGAACACAGTCACATCAGATGGGTCACGTACATACCTACGCTCCCACGATCAGCGGACTTATTAACATCTCAATAAGTCTTTCTCTGACCTATGTTCATCGAGGTAACCAGTCTAAATCGGGGCAACACAAGGATTAGAGGGCCCTAAGCGAACGCAAACCTCCCGTGATAGCAAGTATGGTAGGTATGTCATACACACAAATCATATACTAATACTAAGTAAACACACGTCTTAGTAATACTGTATTTTAATCGTAGTACATATCGCATTCTCGTACTAACTTATACTTATCACAATTTACTATTCCGGTTTGTAATCCTACGCCCCATAATTTACTCTCGTAGATAGACACTCACGTCTCAACCCAAACCGTCCATGTAATACAACCCTCGTATGTAAATTCCTTCTCATAAATACCCAAATGTCCCAATTCTATCATTTCTACATCTACGGAATGATATCTATTTCCTCGAATAAGTTTACGGAACTCCAAATATCAAAACAGTCCAAAAAGGACCAAACTGTCAACTCGTTAGAAGTCTCGTTCGAATGAGACTGTTCGAACGAGATTCCTCTGCCAACTCGTTAGAAGTCTCGTTCGAACGAGGCTGTTCGAACGAGGTCCCAGTTCGTTCGAACGAACTGTACCTTATAACGATATCTCGTTCGAACGAGATATCGAACGAAATCCATTCTCGTTAGCAGCGACTGGTCAGCTCGTTAGAAGCTCGTTCGAACGAGTTCGTTCGAACGACATGGGTAGGGGCTTCTAACGAGATGCCAGATTCGTCCCAGATTTTTCCCCTTCTCGTTTTTAACCATTTTAACACCTCTAATCTCCACCAAAGTTCATCCTAACAACGTTTTATGGTCTCTAATTGATCCTAAACATATTCAAGTCAACTCCTAACATGTTTTCAAGGATTAAATCTCTTCAACATCAATCAACATATGAATTTCTACACTTTTCCCCAATTATCTCAAGAACATGAACCCTAACATTTTGAATCATGAATTAACCCAACAAAATCCATTTTAATTTCTTTCCAATCATGTATATCATCAGTAAAAACATCTACCTATCATTCTACATGCAATCCTTCTCAATTTCTCAAGTTCTATGATCTAAACTACATGGGTTTTCATTATCTTTCAAGAACAATTAATAATCTCCAATTTCTAACATGGAAAAGACATTCTCTGAAATTAAATGGAATAAAGTCACTTGCCTTGATTCGATTTCTGACTTTGGTGTAGGTTTGATGATGTTTTTCTGCAGAATTTCCTCTCTCCAAGCTCCTTCTCCAATGGTGGCTTAAGGTGGCTAGGGTTTGTTTTGGGGAAAGTTGTAAACCTAAAGATAACCTCCGTAGCTTAATGGTTTAATATGGGATGGTTAGTGGGCTTTGTGGGTCAAATCCACATCAGATTTAATTAACCAATTTTCGTCACTTTTAATTCCTCAAAATGTAAAATTACCAAAATACCCTTTAAGTTGCCGGTATGGCCTAAAAATACCCCGGGACCCAAACTATACCCCCGACTAGTGTTATCTGACTATCTCAACCCTTCCGGACGCGTTGGCGCACTCAAAACGACCATACGATTTATAAATTTTAAATTCACTTTTATTATCAAAATATTACACCGTGACGCGGCGGTCCCACGCGTCTCAACAAAATTTCTAAAATGCCGTATATAAATCTCACGACAAATTTCATAATACCAAATACATATATCAAAACATGTATGCACATAATCAAATACCAACTCGCATCTCGTTAGTATTTATAACCCGGATTAATTTCCAATTAATACGCGTTTAATTAATTAATCCCAAAATAAATATAGCCAAAAGTACGGGGTATTACAAAATTATAGTTTTTATGGCTTAAAGTTGATATGGAATGTTTTGGTCGTCATTCTAATGAAAGTCATTATCGTTCAAACGAGAAAGGGGTTGTCATTCAAACGAGGTTTTAACGACCTTCTAACAACTAGAATCAAGACAATTTCCCTCATCACTCTCTGAAATCTCATTGGAAAGCTCACGTTCAAACGAGTGAATCTCTTACCCCTTTTAACCCTGCGATTTTCCTCATTTGTACCTCATTATAACTCTCATTTGAATGAGAGAGGATCTAGTTGAAATGAGCTCCAAGTCGTTCGAACGAGCGAAGGAGAAATTCTAAAATCTACAAATTTTAATGTGTTGTCGTGACGTGGATTATTTAATTTACTGAGCTGTCGAGATCCCAACGACTCAGATCAAAATGTGGGTTGACTAAAGGGTCAAGTTTTGTGGATTTAAATAGAGGTATGGGGTAAAGAGAGGCATTATCTCATCAAATTTTTGGAGCTCTCTCTCTCTCTCTCTCTCTCTCTTTCTCTCTCTAATCCACCCTCCACCATTTTCAACCCATTTCCACCATCTCCAACGTTTTACCCTTCCACCCCAAGTTATTCCAAGGCTAAAATACCCATTTCAATCCTAGTAGAGGAAAAAGTTAGGTTGAAGAAGCTATTATTGGAGCTCTTAATGAAGTTGGAGCTTTCTTGGAGCATATTAGTTTTTAGGAGCTTTCAACTCATCCCTATAAGTCTCTCCCAACTCAAATGTAGGGTTTTCCTCAAAGTGTTTTTAGATTTAAAAGATATTAGGATGCATGCTAGAATAGTTTATTTTAGCAAAAATATTTTCTAGTATGATTATTTAAGGTTTTCTGCCATACGTACGTAATGAAAGATTACCCAATAAATATTGTCGAATTTTATAGTTCAACCCATCAGTGAACATTAGGACTCTCCTCTCCTCAGTGGGTACTTCTGCTGGTACCAAATTTGTTAATCTCGTAAATTCTTCCTCATATTCCGCCACAATTTTCTCTCCCTATTTCAAATCAAGTAGCTTCCGCCTCATCTGTGTCTGGATGGTGGAGGGAAAAGACTTCCCATCAAACCTTATCCAAAAGTCTTGGATAGTCAATGTTTCTCTCTCCTCCATAGTGGTCGTAGCTTCCCACCATTGCAAAGTTTCCCCTACTAGCTTGAATGTGGCTAGTATCTGACATTGAACCTCAGTGCATTCGATCATTCTCAAGTGCCGTTGGATATCTTTCTTCCATTGGCTAGCAATGACAACATCTGATCCTCCCTGAAACTCAGGTGGGTACGCTTTCTAAAAGGCATCCCTTGCTCGTTCCCATGCAGTAGGAAACACTTGCCCTTGCACGAGTGGCACAACCGGTGCCAGTGATGGAGCCTAATGAACAACAGCTAAAGCCGCATTGACTGCCTGAGCGACAATTGCAGCAACTTCGGTCACAGTCATCGTACCTTTGTAGGCGTAAATAGAAAAGCAATAATCCTACTCATAGGGCTCTACATCAAAGAACACTAAGCTGAAGACACAATAAGCCGTACAGATCCTAAAGGACACTAGAACCTGATGCTCTGATACCACCTGTAACACCCCGCCAAATTAAATACCGGGTGTCCAGTCCCATACCAAATTAAAACAGAATATACAGTTGGCTCATTCTTAGCATCACTGTCGAAAACATTTACAACTCACCCAAAACTCAATTAAGCTGGTGTTAAAAACATTCCAAATTTTAATTTTACAAAATCCATTTCCAGTTTAAGAATAACACAACACATTTTATTCTACAACAGAGATAACACAATAAATAACTTAAAAGAATTTAAATGCAACTGGAATAAACATTCCGAAATAATATAAATCCTTTACAATAATCCCAACAATGTTAAATGTATTAAAAAGACACAAATACAATAGTATTTAACTCCGACAGAAAATGATAACTGAAATCCTTTGGGCGACATGCCCTATGTAAGAATACTGTGAATCAAAAAGATGATAAGCGTCTAAGCAAAACTTCCATAGCTCCATAGCTCGTCACAATCAACTATGGTTGGCGTCCCTGTTGCTGGACACCTGATATAGAGATACAATAGAAGAGAAAATATGCAAGGAAACGGGTCAGAGCCCGAATGTGTAGATTATTTTTAAAACAGCAAGTATTTAACAAGTGCAATAAAGCATTTATTATGTACATGTTAGATCCAACTCTCACTTGATATTCTCACCTCTCAACTAGAGTGCACACTTAACGTTTCCTATTAACCTCCTAGTTAATGGTTCCTCTTTTCTAGTCTCCATATTATAATTCCATTCACATATCATAATCCCCGTATGTCCCATTATTATTCATTTACATTTCACCTTTATATGATTAGTTTCTCATTAACATGAATCATTACTCATTAATATGAATCGTTTCTCATTAACATGAGTTAAGCTTTTCAATTTTATAAGCATAAACATTCATTAACTTAATTCCATTATCTTTCTCTATTCACCGTTATCTACAATTATCACCGTAGATAAATTTTACCACAATATATATATCCATTCAATCATTTAATTAATTATATATATATTCATATATAATACGGCACCTTGAGTCACAGCTGTGGTGCAATGCATTACTCTGCTATCATGTCCCATCATCGCAGGTCGCCGAATAGGGGACTAAAGGTTCGGTAAGATTCCACGAACCACAAACAACGACAAACAAATTGGAGGCGAACATAGTTCTCGTATCCATGGGTCACGCACATACCTACGTACCCAAAGTCATCGGACTTATCAACTCCCCGATAAGTCTTTCATAGACCTATGTTCTCGAGCGACAAATCAAAGATCCCATGGATTCATCAGGATATGACTTCCCTCACGCGCAAACCTCCCACCGATAGCAAGTAATCTAGGTATGTCATACACATAAATCATCAATCAATCAAATAGGTATTATCATACCTATAATATAATATCAATAAGGTAATTATCACTACCCTAAGATATTTCCCATACGTAGCATTATATCTCTTTTAAATCCCATGTATTAACATATCATAACTTTACTTCATAATTTAATTGTCCTCGCATCCTATAACATCTCTCCACTCCCGACGTCATTAAGGTTCATGCGCGGAGCGTCTCGCAAAGCGAAATCCAAACAAGGAACCCCTCCAATACACTACTGCTTAACTTTGTCGATCGAGGAGGTCTGACAAATTTAAATACGCGATCGGGATAACCTCATACCCACTTTCAACCAAATGTATTCCAAACTCCCATCTCTATCCAGGATCCATACCACTACGCTCTTATCATTTTGTTATCCTCGCATCCTATAACACCTCTCCACTCCCGACGTCGTTAAGGTTCATGCGCGGAGCGTCTCGCAAAGCGAAATCCAAACAAGGAACCCCTCCAATACACTACTACTTAACTTTTACGATGGAGGAGGTCCGACAACTTTAACTATGCGATCGGGATAACCTCATACCTTTGCGAAATCAATAATGAGCTTAAACTCAGTCCTTGATGTTCAAATTGCAACCCTAAGGCTACCCTCACTTAATACACAAGATTTAAATAGGTTTTCCTCAACATATATTCAGTAAGAATTCACTAATATCCTACTAGTCCATAACATCATTTCTCCCGAATTACTACGAGTTTAGTTCTCCTTCTAATTAAGGTTAAAATCGATAGTTTCAAATCTCTTATAAACACATCTTCTTTCACTTTGGATTAAACCCTCTTGTAAACTTAAGGATACCCAGGTGTTATATTCAATCACCCCTACTGGTCCTATCATTAATCCTCATACATTTCCATTTAGAATTTAACAAATGAATCCAGCAACCGAAATTCCATTCGATATAATTTTCATCATTTTAATCACTTGAATCCAAATCAAAATTAATTCAAATCTTATCAAGGGTTTACTGATATTTTCTAAGTCCCATAATATTCAAATAATAATCTCCAAAGATCCACAAAAGGTTTGGGATAAGAATCAACATTTAAAAAGAAACAACTTTACATATTCTGGGGAGGTCGATCGATCGAAGGCAGGGGTCGATCGATCGATCCCTCAGGTCACAGCCTGGTTTTCTGCATTTTCTACAACTACGGGTTTCACCATTTTTACACATTCAAACCTTCATATTAACGTCCAAAATGAGTTATAATTATTTCTACATGATATATCAACAAATATGAACGATTTCCAATACTCTAAACATCCTAGAATCATCAAGGGATTGGATTAAAAGCATGTTTCTCTCCTTATTTCCAGAAAATCATCAACATATTAACTTCAAGAACACTACAATGGTTTTTCAGATTTTTCTTCAACATATTCATGATCATTTCGTGGATTAATATCATCCTACAATATAAGTTTACTTCCTATATCATTTTAGTTTCTATAAATCCATATAACAACTCCATTATGTCTTCCAAACAAGAAAATCATCTCTTTTCATAATTTTCTAACATGGACAATATACGAACTTAAGTTGCAATTATCAAACACTTGCCTTTACTGAAGGTCTGATCCTTTGGTGTAGTATATCTCAGTTGGTTGTCCCTTCTCCGGTCAAACTCCGGTGGTGGTTGGTGGTGGTGAACCTTGGTTCTTGTTCTTCTCCTTCCCAAGTAGGGTTTTCCCTTCCCAAGCACTCTTTCACCCTCTCTAGGAAGATGACTTCTCTAATTTGTGAAGAGGAGATGAATAACCCCATACACTTAATCTACCAATACTTATAATAGTTCCAAATCCGAAATCACTATTCATCCCCCCTGGAAAAATGACCAAAATGCCCTTTCGGGTTGTCTATTCATTCCCAAATGACCCGAGACTCAAAACTAACATCCAAATAGACTTTTCTGACTATTTCGAACCTTCCGGATGCAACTACGGAAACGAAATGACTATAAGGTCGATAGAAAATAAATTTCCTTTTTAATTTACTAAACTAGTCCCGACACGTCCCATATCGCGTTTGACTAAAAATATAAATTACCGAATTTATATCGTACAGTCATATCAATGACATCACATTCATATATTACCTAAATATCTTTAAGTAATATTCAGAATCATCCATTTTAATATCCACCGTCTGGATAAAACCCGAATGAATTAATTAATAATAAAATCCAATTAATCCATTAATTTAAAATATAACCATTTTAAAAGTCATTTAAAATTACGGGGTATTACATACTTCCCCCCTTACAACAGAATTTCGTCCCGAAATTCAGGAATATAAATCATACCGGTAAGGTCAACTCCGAGTATAAATCTCACATCGCAAGAAATCCAAGATGTACCGCCCATACAGTACATTAACAAAATCCCTATCGATGTTATACGCCAAGCCTCACCATATAGTTTCAACTGAATCAAATTTAGACTTTACCTAATCTTCCCTATACCGTCCTCGTGACAAACGTTGGGAAAAATGATCCTCTCGTAGTGAACAAATAAATCCTGAAGTCTCAATTACTTACCTTTTTCACAATTATGAAAAATACTACAATTCAATCATCTAGGGCGCCCATACACCCTCTCGTACCGCTTTCCATATTAAAAGTTTCGCAAAGGTTATAAACTCGTTTCCCAAAGACCTAACTTATTTCGACTCCCAACGGTTATTAGTTTCATGTGTGGGGTGTCTCGCAAGCGAAATCCAAACAAGGAACCACCCCGATACACTACTTCCTAAAGTAGTCGGTCATCGAAACTCCTTAGGTCCTTAGTCAATAATATAAAAATTTTGTTTATAAAAAAAATATCAGGTTTATCGATTTAAAACAAAAAATTTTGGTTTTTTTTTCGATTTCAAATAGAGTCTACGCATCTACTCTCTTATAGAAGACAAGATGCAGACATATGCTCTCATATACCACAAGTCAATGCATGCCGATAGTCACATCACGCTCGGACATGCCCAAGGTAAGTAATCCCATGATACAAATCAAACCCATGTGATAACATGTAATATAAAGGTGTCCCACACCCCTCAGTGAGTCTACATAAATAACGGTGCTATAGGCTAAGTTTAGCAACCCTTTTGCCCACACAACATTAATCGTAACAAAAACAATATACGCTTCATACTTCCTTAGATAGGAAACATACCCTCATTTGCGGGTGATGGTTGTTGATTTCCACTATTATAACTTTTCTCCGATAAGTCAAGAAAACTTTTACCCCAAATTTTCAGTTCTAGTTAACCACACTCCACTATATGCCCAAGCCTTTGAATATATTGCCTTCGTTAGGTAACACACATAATTCCCGCATTTCAAGAACTTCTACTGATGACTCTCCTCAATTTTCCATAATAGGGGTGACCTCGACTACGGTCATCATACTCGAACATACTTCATAACCTCCTAAGTACGATCTCCGCTATCCGTCCAATGTCCCTCATCTGCCATACGTACGTAATGAAAGATTACCCAATAAATATTGTCGAATTTTATAGTTCAACCCATCAGTGAACATTAGGACTCTCCTCTCCTCAGTGGGTACTTCTGCTGGTACCAAATTTATTAATCTCGTAAATTCTTCCTCATATTCCGCCACAGTTTTCTCTCCCATTTTCAAATCAAGTAGCTTCCGCCTCATCTCTGTCTGGATGGTGGAGGGAAAATACTTCCCATCAAACCGTATCCAAAAGTCTTGGATAGTCAATATTTCTCTCTCCTCCATAGTGGTCGTAGCTTCCCACCATTGCAAAGCTGCCCCTACTAGCTTGAATGTGGCTAGTATCTGACGTTGAACCTCAGTGCATTCGATCATTCTCAAGTGCCGTTGGATATCTTTCTTCCATTGGCTAGCAATGAAACATCTGATCCTCCCTGAAACTCAGGTGGGTGCGCTTTCTAAAAGGCATCCCTCGCTCGTTCCCATGCAGTAGGAAAATCTTGCCCTTGCGCGAGTGGCACAACCGGTGCCAGTGATGGAGCCTACTGAACAGCAGCTAAAGCCGTATTGACTGCCTGAGCGACAATTGCAGCAACTTCGGTCACAGTCATCGTACCTTTGTAGGCGTAAATAGAAAAGCAATAATCCTACTCATAGGGCTCTACATCAAAGAATGCTAAGCTGAAGACACAATAAGCCGTACAGATCCTAAAGGACACTTGAACCTGATGCTCTGATACCACCTGTAACACCCCGCCTAATTAAATACCGGGTGTCCAGTCCCATACCAAATTAAAACAGAATATACAGTTGGCTCATTCTTAGCATCACTGTCGAAAACATTTACAACTCACCCAAAACTCAATTAAGCTGGTGTTAAAAACTTTCCAAATTTTAATTTTACAAAATCCATTTCCAGTTTAAGAATAACACAACACATTTTATTCTACAACAGAGATAACACAATAAATAACTTAAAAGAATTTAAATGCAACTGGAATAAACATTCCGAAATAATATAAATCCTTTACAATAATCCCAACAATGTTAAATGTATTAAAAAGACACAAATACAATAGTATTTAACTCCGACAGAAAATGATAACTGAAATCCTTTGGGCGACATGCCCTATGTAAGAATACTGTGAATCAAAAAGATGATAAGCGTCTAAGCAAAACTTCCGTATCTCCATAGCTCGTCACAATCAACTATGGTTGGCGTCCCTGTTGCTGGACACCTGATATAGAGATACAATAGAAGAGAAAATATGCAAGGAAACGGGTCAGAGCCCGAATCTGTAGATTATTTTTAAAACAGCAAGTATTTAACAAGTGCAATAAATCATTTATTATGTACATGTTAGATCCAACTCTCACTTGCTATTCTCACCTCTCAACTAGAGTGCACACTTAACGTTTCCTATTAACCTCCTAGTTAATGGTTCCTCTTTTCTAGTCTCCGTATTATAATTCCATTCCCATATCATAATCCACGTATGTCCCATACCATACGTCACATTATTATTCATTTACATCTCTCCTTTATATGATTAGTTTCTCATTAACATGAATCAATACTCATTAATATGAATCGTTTCTCATTAACATGAGTTAATCTTTTCAATTCTATAAGCATAAACATTCATTAACTTAATTCCATTATCTTTCTCTATTCACCGTTATCTACAATTATCACCGTAGATAGATTTAACCACAATATATATATCCATTCAATCATTTAATTCATTATATATATATATTTATATAAAATAAGGCACCCTGAGTCACAGCTGTGGTGCAATGCATTACTCTGCTATCATGTCCCATCATCGCAGGTCGCCGAATAGGGGACTAAAGGTTCGGTAAGGTTCCATGAACCACAAACAACAACAAATAAATTGGAGGCGAACATAGTTCTCGTATCCATGGGTCACGCACATACCTACGTACCCAAAGTCAGCGGACTTATCAAGTCCCCGATAAGTCTTTCATAGTCCTATGTTCTCGAGCGACAAATCAAAGATCCCATGGATTCATCAGGATATGACTGCCCTCAAGCGCAAACCTCCCACCAATAGCAAGTAAGCTAGGTATGTCATACACATAAATCATCAATCAATCAAATAGGTATTATCATACCTATAATATAATATCAATAAGGTAATTATCACTACCCTAAGATATTTTCCATACGTAGCATTATATCTCTTTTAAATCCCACGTATTAACATATCATAACTTTACTTCATAATTTAATTATCCTCGCATCCTATAACATCTCTCCACTCCCGACGTCGTTAAGGTTCATGCGCGGAGCGTCTCGCAAAGCGAAATCCAAACAAGGAACCCCTCCAATACACTACTACTTAACTTTGTCGATCGAGGAGGTCCGACAACTTTAAATACGCGATCGGGATAACCTCATACCCTCTTTCAACCAAATGTATTCCAAACTCCCATCTCTATCCAGGATCCATACCACTACGCTCTTATCATTTAGTTATCCTCGCATCCTATAACATCTCTCCACTCCCAACGTCATTAAGGTTCATGCGCGGAGCGTATCGCAAAGCGAAATCCAAACAAGGAACCCCTCTAATACACTACTACTTTACTTTGTCGATCGAGGAGGTCCGACAACTTTAACTATACGATCGGGATAACCTCATACCTTTGCGAAATCAATAATGAGCTTAAACTCAGTCCTTGATGTTCAAATTGTAACCCTAAGGCTACCCTCACTTAATACACAAGATTTAAATAGGTTTTCCTCAACATATATTCAGTAAGAATTCACTAATATCCTACTGGTCCATAACATCATTTCTCCCGAATTACTACGAGTTTAGTTCTCCTTCTAATTAAGGTTAAAATCGATAGTTTCAAATCTCTTATAAACACATCTTCTTTCACTTTGGATTAAACCCTCCTGTAAACTTAAGGATACCCAGGTGTTATATTCAATCACCCCTACTGGTCCTATCATTAATCCTCATACATCGCCATTTAGAATTTAACAAATGAATCTAGCAACCGAAATTCCATTCGATATAATTTTCATCATTTTAATCACTTGAATCCAAATCAAAATTAATTCAAATCTTATCAAGGGTTTACTGATATTTTCTAAGTCCCATAATATCCAAATAATAATCTCCAAAGATCCACAAAAGGTTTGGGATAAGAATCAACATTTAAAAAGAAACAACTTTACATATTCTGGGGAGGTCGATCGATCGAAGGCAGGGGTCGATCGATCCATCCCTCAGGTCACAGCCTGGTTTTCTGCATTTTCTACAACTACGGGTTTCACCATTTTTACACATTCAAACCTTCATATTAACCTCCAAAATGAGTTATAATTATTTCTACATGATATATCAACATATATGAACGATTTCCAATACTCTAAACATCCTAGAATCATCATGGGATTGGATTAAAAGCATGTTTCTCTCCTTATTTCCAGAAAATCATCAACATATTAACTTCAAGAACACTACAATGGTTTTTCAGATTTTTCTTCAACATATTCATGATCATTTCGTGGATTAATATCATCCTACAATATAAGTTTACTTCCTATATCATTTTAGTTTCTATAAATCCATATAACAACTCCATTATGTCTTCCAAACAAGAAAATCATCTATTTTCATAATTTTCTAACATGGACAATATACAAACTTAAGTTGCAATTATCAAACACTTGCCTTTACTAAAGGTTTGATCCTTTGGTGTAGTATATCTTAGTTGGTTCTCCCTTCTCCGGTCAAACTCCGGTGGTGGTTGGTGGTGGTGAACCTTGGTTCTTGTTCTTCTCCTTCCCAAGTAGGCTTTTCCCTTCCCAAGCACTCTTTCACCCTCTCTAGGAAGATGACTTCTCTAATTTGTGAAGAGGATATGAATAACCCCCATACACTTAATCTACCAATACTTATATTAGTTCCAAATCCGAAATCACTATTCATCCCCCCTAGAAAAATGACCAAAATGCCCTTTCGGGTTGTCTATTCATTCCCAAATGACCCGAGACTCAAAATTAACTTCCAAATAGACTTTTCTGACTATTTCGAACCTTCCGGATGCAACTACGCAGTCGAAATGACTATAAGGTCGATAGAAAATAAATTTCCTTTTTAATTTAATAAACTAGTCCCGACACGCCCCATACCGCGTCTAACTAAAAATATAAATTATCGAATATATATCATACAGTCATATCAATGACATCACATTCATATATTACCTAAATATCTTTAAGTAATATTCAGAATCATCCATTTTAATATCCACCGTCCAGATAAAACCCGAATGAATTAATTAATAATAAAATCCAATTAATCCATTAATTTAAAATATAACCATTTTAAAAGTCATTTAAAATTACGGGGTATTACAATTATGAGCACATCGCTCAGGTGCATTGCATGGTAGTTGCATTAATAATAGAAAAATTGTTAAACGTTTTCGGAATTATTAAAATACATATTATGTGTATAGTATTTTATTTAAAAGGTATATCTTAGTATTTCCCACCCTGCTAAGCATTCACTCACCGCCGCTTTTTATGTTAAAATCCCCACCCCGCCCCAGGTACATCGAGTAGGAACATTGGAAAGGACACCGGTATGGCTCCTGAGGGTAATAAATGTCGTTAGAAGCTCTGTCATTTTATTTAAAATTTTCTTTGAAAACATTGGGTTTGGATTTTTTTGAATCATTTTATTGAGGCCTTAGGCCAAATGTAGTAATATGATAGTGACAATTATGATTTATTTCTTATTTATTAAGCATTGATGGATTCAATGGATTTTCATAAATAAACTTTGTTAATTAACCTAATCACTTAACGTGATCAGTTGTTCTCAAATTAAAATCGATAATCTAATCCTTATAAAATGGTGAAATTAAAGGGGTTTTCTTAAATATTAGAATTGGACTTTCCCCCGCCCCTTTAACTCCTTGACTCTATGCGGTTTGACCCGACGGTGACTTAAATTCGGGTCAGGGCATTATAGAGGGGACATGTTCGTTAACAAAATTAGATGTCTTACTTTCTCTGTTGTTATCTATTGTTTTTGGATTGAGAATTTTTTTTTTAATATATCTTTTAAGTCCCCTGAAACAGTTGTATAGGAGAATGACATTATGGTTAAAGATAAATTTACCACTTGGAATAAAGTTAGGAGAAGTTATGATAACTGTATGTCATGTATGTACGAGGGTATCTTTGAGTCCTCCATTGATTCTAGTTAGTTTATCTTCTTTTATCATTGTCCTTTGGGATGTTAGGCCTTGGGGATGTTTGTTTTGGCTTGAGGGGTATGCCTCTCTTGTATTACTTGTTTGATTTTTTGACTCCCTTGATTGTATATGGTTATTTGTTCTAATATTACACACAATTCCCCCCCCCCCCTAAAAAATGGGGAATGAAAGAGAGGGGTGCTTCCAAGATGAATAAATAGAGAAACAGCAACTCTCATCCATCATCTAGGTCAATTTACCCTAAGTATCAGGCCTAATAATGGGGAGAACTACGTTTATAATCTCAAGAAGCTCCCAAGTAATAGTTGAAGGCCATCTCCATCTATCATTGTGGGTGAACTCAAACACCTTAGCCTTATGATTTTTGGCACCGTCATAGATAAGTCTATTCCCATACAGGGGAGGAGGGAGACATTAGGGTTCCAATTTTCATACTAAATAAATGTGTTATCTACATTACCTATGATGGTTTTGATGATAGGCCAAAATTCCTCCCTAATCTTCAGGTATTTCCTCTAGCTTCAAGAAGTGTCACTGGAATTATTCAAAGCACAAATTCTCCTGCCTTTGATTTTATACACATTAAACCAAAGATTCTAGATGTGTTTAGTCATAGTAGTCTTATTCCACACTTCAATGTTTTTAATCTTAAGACCACCATATTCAAAACTTCAACATATGAACATCTTATTCACGTCAACAAACAGAGATGCTTGAAAAATATTAGACTTCAAAATATAAACGTTGTGAAATGTATACACGGTTCCCTGGAGAGAATCAAACTATATTACTACGCTGATATATACATTTTTATATCCCCATATTTATTTACCACATAGATGAGAGTTTTAAAATGTTTACCATTGGAGTGTGAACAAGGCTTCAACATGAACTTCTAGTGGAAGTGGTCGTACCGTTGGGTAGAGGTTTGACCAAGGAGCTTCGCTTTCTGAATTTTCGTAACGGAATGACGCTTTTTCAGGATTTGAAGGACATTTTTGCAATATCTCTTTCGAAATTCGGTGCTACTAAAAGAGAGATCCCACCCTCGGGGAAGAAGGTTTTAGTGGCCTTTTTCCAATGGGACGAGACCCACTTTTATAGGGTATGAGTTGAGGATTGAACTGAACGGTTATAGTCCCTTTAAACCGATGTGATTTTAGGTAAGGACTAATTAGTGACCTATATGGGACATGTATTTTTAGGGAAGGCGGCAGTCTTTACTATACCAGCAAAATATTTGTACATAGTAACGACTCCTAAATCTAATAGTGGGGTCATACCGCTCTTTTATTTGAAAGAGGAGGATACCCAAGAGGGTGTTACACTTTAACTCAATTACTTTCCAATGGTTTAGGAGTTATTGATGTGTTTGAGGAGTTTCCATGGTTATCGCCAAGTTAGGAGATTGAATTTTTGATTGACCAGGTTCAGGACACAAAGTCGATTTCCCCTTAAAGGAGATTAAATTTATGGTCACCTCCAAAGTCACTATTTAGCCGAACGTTGGAAGAAGTTTGGATAACTGGATGTTGTACGAGAATTGGGGTCTCTCTGAAACCACATGTTCTCTAGTTATCTTGACTACTTAGTTTTCTTTGGTATTATTTTTTCTTTAGTTTTTTTAGCTTCATTGGTATGTTGTCTCTCCCACTTTTTGGAGTAGCTCTTAGCTAGCAGCTTTTGTTTTATTTGAGGGTATGCACTATGGTTGGTTGTATTTTTTTCCTTCTTTGTTTATAATACATATTATTTTTCCAAGATAGACTTTTGATCTGTGTATCACCACTTGAGGGTTCGCAAACTGGAGATAATTGATGCAAGCTTTCTCAAACTCGTATGAGCTTCGGGTTATGCCTTTTGGGTTGACTAATGCCCAAACAATGTTTATGCAGTTGATGAATAGGATTTTCCATCCCTTCTTAAATCAATTTTTTCCCATGTTTATCGAAGATATATATATATAGAACAAAAGATTACAAAGATCAGGGTCATACCCCAATACAAGAATAAACATGCCCAAACAAAAGGAGATTAGGCTGACCTAGATATGCCTAATATTGGTTAGCCTATGAATTATCATATCAACATGAGACGCGAAAGTATATACATAGTTTCACTGCTTGGGTCTCAGATAGAACGCGACAGCCTTCTCCCTTCAGCACTTTGAGGGGCCACGGCCTTGCCTCTAGAAGGTCGTGTCCTCCTATCTCAACAGCAGTGCATACCCTTCCGCAGACTTAGCCACATCATCATGCTACTTTCATTCTTTCCACCTTCTAAAAAGATTTCATTTTGGCATAATATATTCATATGTGGCATGTTCTATGCATGTGACCATTTTCTTGACGTCTATAAACAGAAGTGCTCACCTCCTCATTTGGCATGACATGTTTGGCCGCGAAGCTCTACCAAACTCTCCACTCAATCGTTCTATTTATCTGAGAGCTTACTCAAGTCAACTCTGGTCACCTATACTACTAAGGTAAGTGACCCCCTCTATAGCTTTGCTTTACTGGCCACATCTTGCTCAGCACAGAGCCCGTATGTTCAAATATTTAACCTTATTTCTCCATTGTACGCCTCCAAAGGCAATCAACTCTCGTACTAGTACTTGTAAATAATGAGAAAGTGTCACCAAAGTGGATGTAGGCTAATTTTATAGATGATCCACTCTATATCTTGTGTTCTCTCTCTTTATTTTTTCTTTATTACGCTTTATACACTTTGTAATCGTCGATAATAGCTTTGATGGCATGGTTTATTCTCACAAACATAATTTTTGACATCATTATTTTGGCTCCATTTGTGGAAAAGGTGTTCTGCCAAGTTCCTTTTAAATTGGATCCATAATACCTTATTTCATCCATAGGTACCTCCGGGTCACTATCCGATGGGTGAGATTTCGATTATTAGACTCGTATTTTGCACACAACCTCTTTATGGGGATTTCTCTTTCTATATTTGTCTTTTAAGACTATTTTTATTTCTATTGAACATATCCACCTACCCCAATGATGTTACCATACCTAGCTCATGTTGAAAAGCTCAACCATCCATGGCCTCACAAAGGTAGATAACTAGGGATGCATACCTATCCATCTTTCTCTACACTTTTAGGCATCTTATGCCACTTTAATTCCCGTATAATAGGGGTTTTGCTAACAAATTTGTGCTATTTTGTAAATAAGGACTTTTTTAGCCTTAGATTAATGCCCAAAAGACCTTTTTGGTCTCGTTCTTTGGGGATGAAATATCAACTTTGGATTAATAATTGGGGAAAACCCACTTATGCACTTTGTCGGATGTGGCCTAGCATATTGCCTCCCAATACGCCGCATCCAATATGCAGTAGTTTAGCCAATCTTTGCATTTCTGACATGTTATCATTTTTAAGAATAAAGAATTGATTTATTCTAGACTGAACATGCCGTGAAATTCTTACAAACCCCCGCAACAGATTTTTGAATTTGTGGATCAGGTTAAGTTGCAAAAGGCTAGGTCACGTAATTGGAAAATAGATGATTCTACGGACAAAATCCAATTAGAAGATTACCTTAAGGATCGTTAAAATGTCCAAGATAGATTACAGTACTTTTTTCCAACTTTTTGGTTACTTTTCCACCCGAAGAAGAGAGATGGACAAATTTTCCAACCCAATTAAGCCATCTCGGGATAGAAACTGTGTATAGTCGTATCACATATAATGGATAATTCTTCTCAAATATAGGTCACAGATGCATCCTTATTGGCTCAATAAGTCACGGCCTCATCCCATGTTACCTTGATAGGCCACAGCAGTCTACTTTTGTTCAGACATGCTAAAACCTATGATAAAACGTTGCATCCCTATCTTCATATGTTCTCGCTTTTAAGCTTGCTTTCTCTATAAATCCTAGTTTCTCACCATGGTTTAGTTTATCTCAGAGAAATATTTTCTAAAAACTAACTGTACGAAAGTCATGGAAGGAAGTTTCAAATCATATCCCCAGCTGACTGAAGATGTAGCACACTTATTGAGGTACATCAACCACCTATATGAAATCAAAGCTTCCATCCAGGGCAGATTAATCTCCTAGGACAGAGAATTCTGATGCAAAAGTCTGCAGCCTTTACCACCATATAGAAGTCCACAACCCCATAAGATAAGGCCGCAACCAAGGCAATGAAGAAATAGAGGAATATGGAAGAACAGGAAGAAGAAAGGCCCTATGGGGACTTCACACCATTGAAGTGCATCTTGAAAGATGTCCTTGAAAGGATCAGGGAGACGAACCTCTTCAAATGGCCAAAGAAGTTAAAATACCCCAATCATAAGAGGGATAAGAGAAAATGGTATGAGTTTCAACGAGATCATGGCCACGGAACTAATGGATGTTTCTCTTTGAAGAATGAAGTTGAAAGGCTCATCAGGCAGGGAATACCCCAGCAGTTCAAAGGGGAATTGCATTCCTATCTTTATGCCTTAGAATATTTTAGATTTTGTATTTGTGCGAAAAGAAACTTTGAGTTTACATATTGACTATTGTATATCATGCGCACCCATATATATATATATATATATATATATATATATATATATATATATCCGACTGTAATGCGGACGCAACTTGCAGAAGGATTTTTTTGATTTTTTTTAAAATGGCAAAAAAACTTTTTTAGACTTGATTATTTTCTGTACTATTTAAACATTTCAGGGGACCCTTGTAATTCATTTTGACCTAATTTTTTTACATGGTTCCCCTCAAATGTTTAAATACCGGAGAAAAATAATCAAGTCAAAATTTGATTTTTGCTATTTTTAAAAAATCACACAAAAATCCATCTGCAAGTTAAATCCCCAAGTTGCGTCCGCATTAAAGCCTAGTTGTGTGTGTATATATATATATTTCGAAAGACTTTTTGAAAGATTCTTATTTTAGTCAGTTTGAAGAGAACCTAACAACCGATCATCTTAAAGATTGATGTGAATGGGAGAAGGTGACCTCAGAAGAAAGGGTATGATGACCTTGGGTGGCTTATAATACCCCTTCTTAGCCTTGGGTGGCTTATAATACCCTTTTTTAGCAGTGGGTTATCTTATAATACCCTTGTTTTGCTGCGGGTTGGCTTATAATACCCTTTTGAGCCACGGATTTCGTGGGTTGGATTATAATACCCTTTCTTAGCCTCAGGTGACTTATAATTCCCCAAATGTCCCGAGATAGCCGTGGATGGCTTGAAAAATACCCTGCCATGTAAGGCGTGAAATTACCCAACAGTCATGGGTGGATTGATAATACACCCAGCCAGGGGAGGCTTGAAAATACCCCAAAGTAGGAAATCAAAATGCAAAGGATAATTCCACTTCAATCTAAAAGGCTTCGCCTGGTTAAGGAAAAAGGAGTGGGTTGATGACTTAATGTCCGCGACAAAGGACATTCAATTCCTAATCACTACAGTTTATAATTATCGTGGTAAGCATCATATAGAAACAAAGTTCAATTCATTAATTTTAAAGTCCACGGAATGGTGTTCTAAGGTTGTTATGCAACTTACATTTAGCGACCTAAAGCTAAACAGAGGACAGGCATTCAACAAGGCAAAAATAATGATGCGGAATTATATTAAAACTACATTGTGCAATACGAATATAAAAGGCCACGGAGGGCCTACATTGTTCAACAAAATAGGAAAATTGTTCATGTGAATACAAAATCAATTCCAGTACAAAAAATAACAAGACTGATAGGTTACATCCTCTTCTTCATCATCTTCAATGCCATTCGTAGAAGTCTTTATCTCCTCATCAGCTTCAGCTATCGCGACCTCCTTCTTCTGCTTCTTAGCCAACTCCTCTGCATCCTGCAGCTCCTCCACACAAAGTATATGCTCATGATCATTTAACCTCCGGATATATATGTTATATTTTGCGTCAGGGTAATTTTTGGCCACCCTGTGCCTCATCTCTTTGTATTCGCAGAAGTATGCCCTGTATTGGATAATGAATAAGTCTTAGGAAGACTTGAAGTTAACCACAAATGCCTTCTTCAAAGCCACGGTATGATAAACATTCAACTAATGGAGGGATCTGGTATGTTCATCAGTAAGCTTTTTTATCCCCCTCAACATGGCTTTGGACCACGCCTTTGAATTTTACTTCAAGATGGATGAATTTTCTTTTAGAGGTTGCAACCTTCCTAGGATCCTCCAAACATCTAGTTTCTACAACCATTAGGGCATTCACGGAATCCTTAAAGTTAAGTTTTAATTCATTCCTTTCCTTTAATACAACCTCTACCTAGGCATCAGCATCCATTTTTTGGGCTTACAACATAGCTTTCGCAGACTTTTTTCCATACTAAAAGGAAAACAACCTGTCCCCCTGATGATCATCCTCCATGTCCCTATATAGCTTAGATAGACCTTTATACTTAGCCATTTGGGCTATTATAACCTCTACAGTCTAGAAGAAAAAAAATTCACAGTGTTAGTATAAAGACACACTAAAGTCCACAAAAAGTAAAGAATTAAAGGAAAACTTACCCTCAGAAGGTTGTAAAGGGTGTATTCTTCGAAATCCTCCGCATCCTCATTAATCAGACACTTTACATCAGAACCTTTCGCAGACCTCCTCATTCTTGGGACTACAGTAAAAGTTATATCTTAAGGAGACTTAGGGTCCAACTTCCTCATACATGGATGCATTTTCCTGTCTATAGCCCTTTTTTTCCTACTTTAA
The DNA here is from genome assembly GCA_949130495.1 of Sambucus nigra. Lineage (NCBI taxonomy): Eukaryota > Viridiplantae > Streptophyta > Magnoliopsida > Dipsacales > Adoxaceae > Sambucus > Sambucus nigra. Next base: position 156,345,247 of record OX422218.1, read on the forward strand.
AGGGTAGTAAAGTTGGCACTGAGTGCCACAGCCATCCGCGGAGGGGATACAGAAGCAGTAACATTAAATGGACTTTGAGTCCCATGTTCATCCCCTTTATGAAGGAAGGGAGACCAGTTGCAACTAGTTTTGATGGAATATCATCATCGAATCGTGGAGGGTTAACAACAACCCCCTCTACTTGTGGTCCAATGGTTATGGCACCCTCAGGAGAACCCTCCTTCTCAACTTGAGGGGCAGCATCCTACCTTCTTTCTCTTTTTCCTTTCTTTTATAGAGCCTAGTTTAATGCTTGGACGGTATCCTCTAACTTGTCCAATTAGTAAAGGAGGAGATATTTGTCGATCTCCATAGAAGGCTTCACTCTGTGGTAGTACCTACAAATTAAAAAAAATCAGAGGCAAGGTTAACATCTCACGTGTTTAAGTGATAATCGCAGAAACAATTGAAGATAGAAATACCTTCCCAAGCCTATGAGTGCTTGATGGGAGGCATAATACCCAAGGTGACACAGTAATCGTAGAGTCACTATGTTAGGACATCATTTCCTTTTATCTGAGATTGAGATCCCAATCTCAATTATCTCCCTTTGTCTTAAAGAAGGAGTCAGTCCTGCAAAAACTATAAAGGGATTTGAAAAGACATTGGAATCATTATATGAAGACAAATAAAGTTTGCAAAAAAGAAAATTTTATGTTGAAAAATCTATTCAAATATATATCGTGACAATGAGATACCTTCTTTGGGGGCGGCAACTTTTGTGTCTTCTCCCTCTCTGACTCATTTAGGTGCACCTCCAAACTATCTCCAGAAATATAAAAATATTTTTCCTTCAATTTTTTAACATTGGAAGGCCTACCCCTCATCAAATATATATTACCACTATGTAGACCCACTTATTAGTACCATGGATTTTCTACGGAGTTCTCCTTTAGCCTGTAAAAATCAAAGAACTTTGTGACTGTGATGTCCCTACCAAACTTTTTATTCCAAACTACCAAGGAGGTAAGAATGCCCCTCTAGCCGTTGGGGTCAACTTGGGTTAGGTCCAAGTTCATAAATTTGATGATCTTCCTCATAGGCAATGGGATAGAAAGCCATAGCCCTAAAAGGAAGGCATGGCATGGGAAGCAGACTCCATCATTTGGAATGGTAAAGAATGACCTTTGTTCCACATAGGTAAGGGTGAAAATAATTTCCTCGAGGAACTCACAGTCTTTAGCCAATTGCGCAAGTCACTCCTCACTCAATATGCGAAGATAATGAAGGTTTGCGAGATCCCTTGATGAATCACTACAGCCAGATGTTCCTACCTCGACATTTTTATTTTCTACAGTAACCACTGTAACAACCATAGTGTACCTCTTAATGGGGTCTTGATCATTTATGGAACAAGTATCTTCCTACATCTTCGCACTTTATGCGGCTCCCTTGGATCCCTATAGTCAGAAGACTTCGGGAAGTCAGAATCAACTTGCACCCAGTTTGGGTAATTCTTTAGCATACAGGGCCCACTGGTCTTCAAAGGCTTGATGTGTACTACCGTAGGAGAAAGAACACCAAAATGCCTCTTCCAAAAGTCTTCCAAATATTTTTAATTATTCCAAAGCATAAGGTCGTGGTAAGAACCTGTAAAAACAGAGGGGCTCTACAATTAGAGTGTCATAACCAGCATGATCAAAATATAAGAAAATAGAAGTTACTACCTCATAAGAGGGTTACGACATTATATAATGGTAAAACAAAAAAGTGGAAAAACAAAACTATGCAAAGGGTAAAATCAAGATCAAAGCCATGACAAACAAAGAATGGTTAAGATAAGGTATGGTGATAGGTCGTAGCTAGTTGTTTAGTGAGCACAATAAGCTGCAGCTTGATGGGATAAATATGTTGGAGTTTGTATTCTAGATATTCAAATATCAAAACCTAAAAACCCAGGTTTTTGTCCAAAAATGCTATGAAAGCTCAATTCTTATTCCTGGCCAAATACCAATCCAGATGGGTCCAAACCCAAAACCTAACCTTAGAAAACATATTATACAACAACCCCCCCCCCCCCCCCCTTCTCAAATTCCCAGAACCATCAAAATGCATGCCAAACAAGACCAACCATGAATAAAAAATAACTAATTTTCAACCCATGCAAATCAACCCAGAATATCAAACAATGTGTATTATCCAATACGTGCAAAATTGAAGCAAGTAGAAGATCCAATTATGTAAAAACCCAAATTAACCAGTTTTTTAAATCAAATCAAACTCATTAATTAAAGATTATTAAGAAAACCCTATAAGCACATTTCTGGGAGATAAACAGGCAAGAGAATGGATTCCAAATAATTATTGAAGAAATATAATAATTGAGCAAAAGAACCGACCTGTATTGGGAGAAAAGTCACTTGAAGAAAGATGGAAGTTCGCCTGAAAATCACCTTAAGTAAGAAATAACCTGAGAAAATCACCTGGAAATGCCAAAGATCAACATGTCTCAATGGTTTGGTAAGTTTAATGAAGCCACGGCACCCCTCCATTTATATAAGAGGGCGCTGGAAGTTAAAACATCACAACAGCCGATCGTAACATGTAGTCTAATCCCTAACAGAAGAAAATATTAGCCAACTTGAACTATCATCGTGACACTTAGTCAATAACAAAGACATAACACTAACCTTTTCGCAGTGCATACCCTTCCACAAACTTAGCCATGTCAGCATGCCACTTGCCAGTTGTCTCCATCTTGGCATCACTTATCCATATGCCACATGTTCTATGCACGTGACCCTTCTCTTGACTTCTATAAAAATAAGTGCTCACCTCCTTATTTGGCATGACATGTTTGGAAGCAAAGCTCTCCATTCACTCTCTCACTTCATCCAAACTCGGGTCACCTAAACTACTAAGGTCTCCTTTATATGGTAGATTCTAAGGTTACCTAAACTACTAAGGTCCACTCACTCTCTCTCTCTTCATCGGAGAGCTTACTCAGGTAAACTCTAGTCACCTAAACTATTAAGGTCAGTGTCCCCCTCTATAACTTTGCTTTACAAGACACATCCCGCTCAACAGAGAGCCCCTGTGTTCAAATATTTAACCTTATTTCTCCATTCTACGCCTCCAAATGCAATCAACTCTTGTACTAATACTTGTAAATAATGAGAAAGAGGCACTAAATTGGACCTATGATCATTTATATCCTAAGCACTCTATATCGTGCATTATATCTCTGCTTTTACTTTATTATTCTTTATACACTTTGTGATGGTCGAGAATAGCTTTGATGGCACAGTTTATTCTTACCGACACAATTTTCGACATCATCATACTCAATCACCTAAAATAAACAAAAAGGCCAACAAAAAAAAATATCAGGGGCCATACCCCAAAATAATCCATAAGGGCCAAACAAAAAGGCGGTTGGACATATTTAAACACCTGTTGTGTGTACTCAAAAGAATTAAGCGTGTGTCTAGAACCTCTGTTGTTTACTAAAACTTTGGAGGAATATAAATTGTATGCAAAGTTCAAGAAATGTAAATTTTGGAGACAAATATAAAGTTCCTAAGATGTGTGATGTCAGAGAAAGGACTATCGATTGATCCAAGTAAGGTTCAAACAGTCTTAGAGTTGGGAAGGCCCACTACATCGACCCAAAATCACAGTTTCTTAGGTCTAAGAAGCTATTACCAAATAATCATTCGGGGGGTTTCTAAGATAGTACGACCACTCATGGAATTGAGGAAATAAAGGAGTTATATTTATTTTGGATGATATGTAAAAGTATGATTTTAAGGAATGGATGAATAATTAGGCCACATCATTGGTGTTAGCATTGTGAAAAAGAGTATTCGAATACTTGGTTTAAATTGATGCGTCTCATTAGAGTTCGGGTGCAGTATTCATGTAAGATGATAGGACGATTTCCTATTAATCTTCCAAGTTATAGATACACGAGGTCAATTACCAAACCATGATTTGGAGTTAGGATTAGGAATGCCAGCACTATGTATGTTAGACGTTATCTGCTAGGAAATAGTTAAGTCACTTTAAAGATCATTAATCATTTTTCTTGTCCTCCCTAATTCTCCTTAATCTCTCCCACAAGTATAAGGCTACTAGGGTTTATGTCTCTCGTGTAAAGTATTTGACTAATGAGGTTTGACTCTCTTAATTAATCCTTAAATTAGCATGTCTATATTAGACCTAATTTTGGGCTTCTAAAAAAGCCCAAAATACTACCCGAGCTTATCCAAAACTTATACCAAAGGTATAACTACCCCTGACCCAAATTAAAATGATAAAAACATATATTCGAGCCTCTTTATCACTTTAGGGTTCCATCCACATGGTAGAACCTCATGACTCACGGTAATTCCTCACAGCATAAAATAAAGCGTGCACTTACTTATTTTATGCATAACCGCATATAATTCAATCTTAATTAATTACACTGATTAATTAAATAAAATATGTGGTACAAATAAATAACATAACATGAAAATTTAATCATCGTCTAAATATGCATTTTTATTATAACCAATTCACACAAGTACTAATCAAATCCCATTATTAATTTTTTTCCACAACTTATAAATAATAAATAAATTCCAGAAAATACTGGGCATTACATTACTATGATGATTGAATTGGATATTAGTATTTATCATCTTATAGATTTCTTGTTAATTCTCCATGGTCCATTGTAGTGATAAATCCTAACATAAATTTAAACGTCGTTGGGTAGGTATCATTCAAGCCGTGTGTGAAAAGCCAATCATTAGAAAAGCCTTTGCAGGTGGTAATTTCTTATAGTGTTTGTATCCAATGCACATAATTAAGAGAAGTATTAAAGGGTTAGGATTAAAAAAAACACATCATAAGAATATATGTGGTTTGGCAGCATGCCTACGTCCACAGGGTTCGGGGTTCTCTTTTTTATTGACTTAAAGAACTGGTCGACAGAGTTGTAGTATTGCTTGACGATGTGAGATCAGATGCCCCTCTCATTGAGGGGATGGTTTACATTTATAGAAAATCTTAAGAGAGTCCTAACCTCTATTAACAACTACCCCTAGAATTTTGGACCAATCCCTTTTCAGTTTGAACGGTTCCCAATGATAGATGCACTAGAGTCTTTCATGACTTGGACTCTTCATTAACTTGATGTTTAAGAAGATTGAAGGCTTGTACTGAACACATGAAGGTCACCTATTACCATAATTTTGGTCCCAACAATTTCCCCCAAAGCTTAGGGTCCCTCTGAGGTCGTTGGGATTTGTTATATCAAGTTCGACTCTTGACTCCAATAAGTCTTTATACTTGAATTTTTATTAGTTGGTAGAAGGGCAGTTTTATAAATACCCTTAAAATTGGAGGATTTTTTACCAGTTGAGTTCCCCATGGGAACACTAATAAATAAAGATTTTTTTCTTGGTGGCGAATCGTTGCTTCGATAGTCCTCACATATGCGTGTGATTTTAGAGAACCGTGAGTGAGTTTCTCACCACAAGATAATAGTTCCCACTCTTTTCCTCATCTTTCAGTTCATTTTAAAAAATATGCTTTCTTTGAAAGGAAGGATTTTCATTTTCATCATTCTCCATTTGAATCCGTAATAACTTTTTGAAATTCTTTCTTCGTTTTGATCTTCTTCACTTTATCTTTTTTAATTATTCCATTAAGCTATTATTTTAATCATGGTGTAGGTTATTGATGAAAACACCATGGAAAAATTCAAACTTGACCATCAAATCTCCCCGTGGGTATCAATAGGCTTAGTTAAAGGTTTTCTCGACCTTTGTACCCTTTCTAAAGGCCATTGGTTGCCTTCAATTTTTATTGCTGAGTACAGGGTCACTTTTCCCCCAAATCGCTTGTTTTTGGAGTTCTTCCAGCACTTAGATGTGGTCCCATCCCAAGTTGCTCAAATACATGGAGGATAGTTAATGTGGTGAATTGTATCAACGAGATACATGGGACCCATCTTAACATTACTGAAATTTTGTATTATTACCATTGGGTGACGACCATTGACAACATTAACTACATGAATCTGAGGGTGGATAACCAAGCCCTGGTTATGAACCTCCCTAATTCCAATAAATATTATTGGGATCATGGGCTAATTGTGAGGGATTATCAACACTCTCCCCTTAATAAGGGTGTGGCATATGAAGAGCCAAGATTCCCTCGAGAAGGGAAAGGAATAGGTTAGAAATCTATTTTGTTAGCTTTGTGATCCTCTCTTGGTTGAGGCTAATGTTTTGTTCTTCTCACTATTTTTTTGCATCAAAGAGAAAGTTTAAGATTCCCCGCGACAACGACATTAATTTTGTTAAACCTCTGGACGATTTGGTATATTCAAAAGAGAGTTAGAACTTCTGAGAACCCAAGTTCGACAGCATTTCTCCTTGTCTACAAGAGTGCCACGACTTCTTTTATTTTAAGGCAAAGAGAAAGAAAGGTTGGTCATCCCTATTACTTTAGATAACCCAGAGTCTTCCACTTTCATCACTCAGTGATGTATGAATCTTTTTAGGAAAGCACGTCATCTTACTTTTAACCTCTTTACATTTCTTTGTTGCCTTATCCCCCAGAGTTATGGCTTAAAGGAAGGTTATGAATTTAATCGCTTCCAATATGGGCAATAGGTTCCCTCCCCTTGCTCTTTCTTCGTTCAAAGAGAAGGATATTTCCCATTTAGAGAGTAGTAAAGTGATGTTGGGGGTTTTACGAACCCAGTGGATATCAATGATTGCCCCTCTAACGATAATGAGCCTCTTTCAAAGATGCTAAAGAAGGATTATTTTCCTCCTCCCCAATAGGAAGTCGTGGGGAAAAATACTATTGATAAGGTTAAGGGTATTGTCCAGTCTGTTATTTCTCAGACCTTCTTGAAACATGATTTGGTTTGAGGTCTTTTCTATAGATAGAGTATCTGACAGTGCCTATCCCCAATCTATATTGTTGGAGAATTCAGATCATAACCTTTTCCTTTGTAAGTTAGTCATCTTTACATCGTTTGTTTATTGCTCTCTGAAACGATACAAATATTGCATATTTCTGCCCTATATCTTTATGCATTCTAGCACTTTTACGATCCTTAATGCCTATATTTATGCTCATCATACAAAACTCGTAGTTGGATATATACATGCTTTGCAGGGATTAATTGTGCTTTTGTAGGTATTGGAATGCTAAAAGTTAAGTTCAGTTGCATTTCAGAAAAGTTTCGTCATAGGACTCTACTTCGAGGGAATTTTAGTCAATTCAGACTTAATCTCCAGCTCATGGAATCTCCATGGATGCGTAGTTCATTGAGTTAGCATCACATGGCCAAAAACGGCACGTCGTTTCGAGTTTGGACGAAGAAGTTACGGCCATTCCTGTTTGCATACTTTTCCTCCCTTGTTAAGAGGAAATAGCACCAGAAAACAGAGTTCCGGTCGACCACGCTTCTAATGTTGGTCAATCGTGGTTTAGATTTTTGCCTTACGAAGGAGACAGTGTGTCTTAATTTAAAAGCGTGGTTGACCACGCCTCTATGACCGTTCGACCACGATCACCAGATATTTGCCACTTTCTTCTTTTATTTTCTTTTTCCTTTTCTTTTCTATTCTTTTTCCAACTTACTATTTAAGAGATTTTTGTTGTAATATCAGAGATAATTTGTTTTAGGTTTAGAAAAGATTAGGGTTAGGGTTTGGAGATCTCATCTTCATGTCTTCTTGGTGTGACACCCATTTGGGTTTGTAAGTTGAATTATTCTTTACCTTATCCATTAATATAGTTGTTTTAGCTTTATTCTTTGCTTTGATAGTTATTTTCCATGCTTTTTAGTTAGTTTAATTGTGTTTATTTCTTATTTTCTTAGTTTAATTGGTTTAATTTAGTTTAATTCATGTATTACCCTTAGATAAATAGGGTCGGGATTTTGTTTGGCCATTTACGAGCCTCAAGCTCCAAAAATTAGGTTCTGTGTAAAATTGCGTATAATTGAACCCGCCTGTATTAAAGTCAGATTGTTATGCGCTTAACTTTATCTTCCATGCAACGTTAGTATTTATAGCGGTAATCCGAATTTAATCCACCTGTGACCATTTTTCGTTAAATGTCTAATCTCGTTACTTTGGCTTAAATTCCTTATTGTGTGATGTTTATGCTTAATTGAACATGTTGATTAAATTTCTCTCGATACGAAATTCTGATTATTAGTCATTTCGATCCGTATGGTTAGATGCAATCCCAGTCCTCGCTCTACTTTTGTGTAGACTAAACTTATTTCTTTCTTTTTCCACCATAACAAACTATCACCTTTTACACTTTTATTCCTGAAATAATAAATTGATTAAAACCTGTCGAACACTCCCTGTGGATTCTTGATACCCGACTTACCACTGTATTTGTATCACAAGTGCAGTCATAATTTAGGTTTTTGTATTAACGCGGTGAAACGAATTCAACGATTAGCATACTCACAATGCGCTACTTTTCACGCTTGATTAAAATGGCGCCGTTGTCAGGGAGTGTTTTGTTATAGATTGTAATTTTCTTATCATTTCGTAGTATTTTTCTTTTGTATTTGTATTTTTTGTTTTAACCTTTTTTACAGGATTTGCACATTTGAGCGCCAAGAAACGCTTAAATTTTTTCTGTCGCACAACATCTTTGTGGAAATATCCATCTCGAGCCTTTGTTGGGGTAAGCATGTCTTTTTCCAATTTTTCTGGTAATCCTAATGATAATTCTCAAAATTTTCGTAAACCTATGACTTTTGGTCAATACTTGCAAGCCCAAAAAATTGCAACATCTAAAATGAAATTGGGTGAGTATTATGAAAGTCAATGTATGGATTACATAAATTTTGGGAATGATCATTTCGATTTTGGGTCGCAAGATCCTTATGATAAGAATTTTGAAACGAATTGCAATCATTTTCAAAATTCTTATGTATATGATTTTGATTGTAGTCCCGAGAACAATTTTCAAATTTCTCATTTGCAAGAATTCGCACATCGTCCTATGACTTTTGGTGAGGGCTTGCGCATGCTTGAGAATGAGAAACATGAAAATTGTTATTAGGAAGAAAATCATTGTTGGGAGCATGAGTAGGATTTATTATTTGAATCCGAACGATTTTTCTTGAGAGACTTTTGAAGTCTAGGAATGTTTTGAACCAAATGAGGACTTTGTACATACTTTGGAACAAATCATTCTTGACTTGACCCTAATATAGTAAAGAATTAAAATGAGGAAGAAATGGGCATAGTATCCATATGCAATGAACTCGTTTCTTCTTTGATTCTCAAAGAAGAAAGTTTCACTGTAAACGATCCTATTTCCTTCGAAATTAAACCTTCAAGCGATGATAACTCATCTCTTGAGATTAAATTTCTTTCGTCCCCATCTTTATTCTATATTATCACACTAATTTTAGTACCCGATGAATTGGTTCAAAAATTTATAGCTCCAAACCTTTTCACTGATGAGGAGTACTCGCTCGGGTTGCCTTCCATAAAGGCATCTTTGCCCTCATGTGCGCCACCTCCCATTCCAATTGAAAAATATTTGGGAGGAAATTCAGTTTTTTTTTGGAACCCATGTGTACCTCTCCCCATTATTATCCAAATCACCCATCGTCCGTCCAAAATTGATAATTGGCGATGATTCACCTTTTCCACCACCCACATGCCTTCCGTTGTTCAAGCGGATTCCTATATTCCGAGAGGCATGCATGAAAGGGAGGGTTCACCATTGATCCTCCAAAGTCAAATTGTATTTTGGGTGAACCCTCAAAAATTTCAACTCCTAGTGTATAGTTAGTTAGGAATCTAAATGGTAGATTGTATATAGTTAGTTTATTTTTCTTTTCACTTATTGTCTAGTGTAATTAGTTAAAATTTTAGTCCATCCTTTTGTTATTCCTTGGTACTAATGTGTTTTGTAAAATCATTGGACTTGTACTTTTTGGAGATCGCTCCATTGTGGGTAATATCGCTATTTTCCTCTCTTTAAATTGGTTCTTAATTCACATTGAGGATAATGTCAGGTTTTAAGTTAGGGGGTGTGGGATATTCTATCCATTCATTGGTGGTTTCCATGATTTGATTATACGTTAATCCCAAGCATGCTTTTATTGAAAAAATCAAAAATTTTAAAAAGATTTTATTTCTTTTTTCTCTTTCTTGGGACTTTTGCCTTAATTTCCTATAATCAATTTAATAATTGCTCGATCCAATTGCTAATTCAATGATGAATTTTCTATTTCTTTCATGTTATTAAACTTTAATCCTCAAATTATTCCATATTGGGAATAAATTCATGAATTAAACCTTGAAAACCCATGAGCACTTAAGCATATTTTCTAAAATCATTCGGTAGGACAATTATAGCTTGGTATCTTTTTGTTGCTTTGTGTACACTAAAAACCTAGGGAGCTTCGTGATTTTCTTCGTTTTTGAGTGCTTATACATTACTCTTTCTCTTTCTTGAAAAACGTATCTTGTTGACGATCTCATTTTCTTCTCATTGATTGCATGTTAATTGAATTATCACTTGAGCATGATTTTTAATGGTGTTGAGTCCTAAGAATCACATAAAACTTTAGGAAAGGATCATAGGACCTCGTTGATGTTTAACCCTTACGACCTTACCCTTACCCTTATACATGTCCCTAATCAACCCCATTGAGCCATAATATGACCTTTCTTTTCATCCCAAATCCCCTAACCAACTCCACATTGGAGTTTTACACCATACATTTTACCTTTCTGATGACCTGGTCTAAGTGACCGAATCGATTCGGATCCCAGCCGAATCGATTTGGCCTGAGACAGAATCCCAGGTCTGATGACCCGAATCGATTCGCCTTGGAGGTCGAATCGATTCGCAGGGACGAATCGATTCGGATTTGGCCCGAATCGATTCAGAAACAGGGCATTTCAGGGGATTTTTTCTAGGGAGAATTTCATTCCGTTTCATTTGAGGTTATCGATTAGTAATCTCTATAGGGATTATTAGAAGTATGTCTTAGAGATTTTAGGGAGTTTCCCTTTATGAGAAATGATTGGAGTCATATTGATTTAATGTGAGAGATTATCGATTAGAGAATATCGTATATATATACTAAGTGGGGAAGCCCACTACCATTAAGATTTATATTTGGAAATAATTATGAAAACATATGAAAGAGTGAGAATGCGCGTAGTGATATTGGATCTTAGAATCAAATCCCAAATGGGATAACTTTAAAGGTTCATAAGATTGATTGAACCATATTATGGATTGAAAATAATTAAATGCTAATAAATGTGCATACGAATATAGAAATATAACGATGATTAGTTTTGGAGATGTCTCACACAATGAGAAATGCTAATCGAGGTGCATTAGGATAGAAAATATCCTTAACATAAATAGAATTGAGGGACAATTCATAATTAGAAGTGATGTGAAAACTTCAAGTGAGAAATAGTATATGTGATACCCCGTATTTTCATGGCTTTTAAATTTAGGGATTTATTAAATTTAATTGAGATAAATTAATTTAATTTTTATCCGAAATGTTGTTTTAGATATTTACTAGCGTGACGAGAGTTAGTAATTATTGGAAATCTAATCTTTGTTGAATATTACTGGATGAGTATAGTAATATATGAGATTTATTTTTATAATATTGTCACGTGTGAATAAAATGGCAATTATGGAAATTTAAGTCGGGACGCGCCTGTGTCGTGTCGGGAATAAATGTTGATTAATAAAAGTGAAATATTTTTAGTTATCCGTATGGTCGTTTTGAGTGCGCCGACATGTCCGGAAGGGTCGAGATAGTCAGAAAAGTGTACCCGGGGGTTTAGTTTGAGTCTCGGGGCAATTTTAGGCTTAATTAGTACCCCGGGAGGGCATTTTGGTCATTTTACATTTTTGGGTAATTAAACCCACGAAATTTCAAGGGTTATATCAGATGTCTAAGGTTGTATTCTAGGGTTAGAACAACCAAAGACAAGTGACGGCCATAGGAGAGGGAAGGAGAGAGCTTCCAAAGCAATCCAAGGCCCGAAATCCATCCGTTTGCACCGCCACCACCACCAACGCATAGATCGCGAGACGGGGAACGCAACCACACCAATTTCGGCACCAAACCAGACTTCTGAAAAGCCCAGGAAAGTGTTTATCTTGCTTATTTCATTGATGCATCTTTCATATTAGTTTAGGAATGATTAGGATAAATTGTATGGAAGAAAAACCCAATTTGAGATAGGAAATTGCATGTAGTGATGACTTAAATGATATTCTGGAAACCTTTTGTGATGTAGAGGATTAAACCACGAAATTTTGATGTTGTATAAGAAGGAACCACGAAATTTTGATGTTGTATAAGAAGGAAACCATATAGCCAATATGAATAAAGGAGGAAATTCGCGTATCAGGACCCCCGAACCGGTTCGTATGTACCCCGAACCGGTTCGCCCCCCAAACCGGTTCGCCCTTGGGTTCGCAAATGTTTGCTGGTCTGGGATGCTTTTTCTTTCATTCAACACTTAGAAATTTTTCTTGTTTTCTTTCCTTTCTTCCTTGAATTTTTCTTCAACTTCAACGGGTCATAACTCATCAACCGTAGCTCGAATTTGGGTGTCGTTTCTTCCAGTGTTCTCGTTGTTCCGAGCTATTCAACTTTACAGTTGACTCATTCTTCGGGATCGGGATGAAGAATTAACAAAATGCCCTTGAACTTGCCTTCTTAGCTTTTCTTTCATTGTCTCGCTTTCTCTTTTGCGCTGCTTGCATAATTAACCTGTAAAACCAATAAGAGAATCACGAAACACGAAATACTTGTCAACGAAGATTAGTGGCATAAATGTGCGTCAAATCCATATAGGTTACATCACTCGGGTTCACATATGCACTGAAATTAGGGGAATATATATACAATATTTATGTCCAATCACGTAGTAAGTTGGAAAAACCCTTCGAATTAAAGTTAGAAACGAACCATTATACTTGATATATAATAATGGGAAAATAAGGATAAATGTTGTGAATGTGGGTTATGGGATAAACCTAAATTGATCTAATAAAAGTGGTATATTTATATGATTGTGTATGCATATATTTTATACTTGTGAAAAACATGCCCACGCTACTTGCTATCCCTGAGGTTGCCGCGCTGGGACGATCTTATCCTATGTTGCCTTATGGGGGATATTGACTCGTACCCTAGGAGATAGTTATCTTTGGTACAAGATATCGATTTTATAGTTCAGACAGTCCTAAGAGACGCGGGTATGTGCCATCCTTTTAGAGACTTGGAATCTATGCTTCGCCTCAATATTGTTTGTGTATGTGTTAATACAATTCGAGAGTGATTCCGAATTTGTATTCCCCTTAATACAAGTGATATGGGGTTTTGGATAGTAGAGTATGCCCGTACCATAGTTTTTATTTGGGGTGCTGTTATAATATATATATATATTATACGAGTATTTAATATATATATGAAATACTGGAATTTGGAACTGCCTACTGTGATATGGTAAGTAGGACATGGTTGATGACTCATATTGTAAATACTTGTTTTGAGAGAGTATAATATGACACTGGAAAACTTTATAAATTAATAAAGTTAAAATGAGAATTTTGGATACTAATTGAAATATTCGTTTCAAACAATTGTATCGTTCAATTTTAAATCCTGCGAATAACCTAAGATAAGTTAAACCCTTGGGGAAAGATAGTCTGATATATGACGAGATAAAACATTGGGAAGGTTAGTGCGATACGAGTGCACATTAGAAGAGAGGTGAGAATTTCTTAAGAGAGTGTCGCACTAATATGTTGTTGCATTAGCCTGTATCAATTTAAATACTTTTAAACGAATTTTTAAATCATACACTATCGGGCTCTGACCCGTTTGTATTTCCTTTTCTCTCTTGTATATATATGTATGTATTACAGGTGCCCAGCCACAGGGGCGTCTTACTTAGGATCCTTTGGAAGGAACATGCTGCAGCTTAGGTGGGAGTTGCAGGCCTGTTGTTTAGACGACTTCATCCATTTGATTCTACTCCTAGTTCAGTTTTATCCAGCAAGGGCATGTGTCACCCTCTTTCTATTATTTAGTTGGTATTGTCAGAGATTGAAATTTTTACTTTCAGTACCTTTATTTCGGGATTTATTACTGTCAGGATGTTTTCCTTAAGTGTTGTAAATGTTGGGATTTATTATTGATGATTAAATTCATGTATGTTCAATTCTATTTTTATTCTTAATGTGTGACTCTTTAGATGTTAATGGTTTAAGGTTTTATAACCGGATTTAATAAAATGAGAATAAGGTTTTAAATGGTTTTGACACTTAGCTTAATTATTTAGGGTGTTCAAATTGGAAAAGTATTTTTACGACAGTGATGCTAAGAATGAACCAACTGTTCACCTTGATTTTAATTTAATAAAGGAGTGCTCGCCCGGTATTTAATTAGGCAGGGTGTCACAGGTGGTATCAGCGCATCAGGTTCTAGTGTCCTTAGGATCTGTACGTCTTATTATGCTTTCAGCGTTGCTTTGTTTGTTATAGAGCCCTATGTTTAGGATTGTTGATTCCTTTGATGAGATTTCGTTCTCCTGCTATAATGTGTATACACTAGTGAATTCTAATTTCGTTCGGATGTGTGCGTGTACTGAGCGATGACGGATGTCAGAAGAGGACCGTTAAGCGTACATCAGGAGGTAGGGCTCATTTGAGATTATGAAATATATCCGAGGATGATGACCGTAGTCGAGGTCACCTCCATTATGGCACGAGAAGCCACGACTAGAAAGGCGACTAAGGTGCAGCAATGATTTTCAAATGCTGTTATAGTCAAATGAGGTGCGAGGGTAAACTTACCCAACGTATTACAAAAAATGTGTAGAGACTGTTAGTGGGAAATTTTAGAAACGCGAAAATTGTATGTGTTTACCAAAGGAGGTAAAGTATCCAAAGGCTTAAATATAGGACGGAGTGTGGCAAACTGAAAGTGAAAATTTAGAGAAAATTTTCTTGGCTTTCGGGACGAAATTATAATGGTTGAAGTCAACCACCAATTTTAGAAGTTGAATGCTATGCCTATAGGAGAACCTTAGGTACAGTGTTGACCGTATGTTCCTTCCTTAACTGTTCAGGATTAGAAGCAAATGTGGTTCTGAACTCATCGAGAGAAGGCATGTCAGGGGTCCATTCGTGAATATGAATCTTAACCGTTAGCGAATTTTGTATCGGAAGATGTAGATACTAGTGGAGGAAACGACTCTAAGTGGGAGACCAACTTGTAATAATAGTTGATAATACTCGAGGAGGGAATTCTGATGGACGACCAATTCAGAGGTTGACATTGTCATATTTTGTCAATATAGATGATAAGCTTCTTTGTGGGGGAAGTTAAAGGAATCGAAGAATTTAGTTGAGAATAAGACTGAATACAACGGTGGTGGTATAGCACCACAAAGGGATGTGGATACACATCAGGGGACCCATTTAAATGATTCGGATAATTAAATTCTTACCAAGTGATGGTAAATTCAGTAAGTACTATTATAAATAGTAACAGGATCTTTATGGCCTAAAAAGCTAAGGGAAAAACCGGGATGGCTAACAGGAATCGAGTTTACTAAAGTTCGAGAGAAGGACAATCCTAACCTGGTTAGTAGGACAGGTGATAAGTGGATTATGTGTTGAGGTATTTTGGTGCGGAGTGAAATTGCTCGCGACAATATGTTCCAAAGTGAGAAAAAGGGACAAGAATACGGTGCCTAGTAAAGGACGACGATTAAAAATAATTTTGTTTTGGTTTGGGCAGACGTGTTACGCCCGAAAACCATTTGTGCAGTCAAGACGATTGCCAGGATGGAAGTATAAGTTGTATCCTTAGAGGATGCGGCGTGTTTATGTGACACGAGCGAGTCACCATATTTTGTTCATTGCTAGATTAGCATGTGAGACGAGTTTAATGCATATCATTATAAATGTTACCATTATGTGAATATTTTTCCTTAGTATAGCGGGATTTTCATTTCTCTTTAGTGCTGTCCGCGGAGGACGAATGAGTATATATTAACAGTGTTACGTATCTTATTGAGGTTACTCGTCGTAGTGATGCGATATACGAGTATGGTATTATCTTTGATAAAACGTTATAGAAATTGTTAGTACGATAATGAGCATTTATTGCAAGGCTATCGGAGTGATTGCACTAGCGCATCATGTTTTATGTTTGTTTTGGCGAGGCTTTACCTGTAAGAAGGTTGGACTCGCACTTATATTATCTATCCCAGAGACTTCGGAGGAGATAGTGGGCTCGAGATATTCGATACCAATGTATGTATAGACTTTGTTAGTATGATTCAGTATGTACCGGGATTTACCGTTGAGCGAAAAGATTTGACTCAGTATCATGTTTAGCACTCCGGACTTAGTGATAGGAAAAGTGCATTGTTATATTTATTCTTTAGAGATGTGGGAGTTAATATTTATACCCCTATTATTAGGGAAAGAAATTTCGAGTGTATGTATTCGAGGTTTATGGAATGCTATTACCACCAACCTATACTGAACAATAGTGCAATTAGTGAAACATTCTTTGTTAAGCATAATTACGGGAGAAATTATAACTTTTCTGTCAAGGGACGGAATAAAGGGGTATATGCTATGGACGGAGGACCTAACGGATTTCGATAACCGATAATGCTAGGTAGTAGTGTATCGGGGGGTTCCTTGTTTGGATTTCGCTTTGCGAGACATCCCACGCATGAAACTTAGCGTAAGGTTGGAAATAGGGAGACGTTTGGTCACTATTCCATGAGTTCGGTACCCTGGTCGAAATGGGATCAAGTAATTATGTATGTAAGTTGGAAGTTGAATTTTGTTATAAGGTCATTGGAGCCGGATTTTTGTGGTAGGAAAGCATTGAAAGTTATCCCCACGAGTTGAGAGGTGGAACGATGATAAGGAGAAATTAAGAATTCTGATTTCTAGGGTGATTGAGAGTACCCAAATGTCATTACCGTGTTCAAAACACGTGGCGAATAAAGAGTTGGAATGATTTTTAGCATGGATTATCTGGAAATAACTTTATTATACAAAAGAGATGACCTGTAATTATTTTGATGAATAGAGCGTTAGTCATTTAGTTTGATTGTTGTACCTATTTGGGAAAATTCTTGTACTTATCTGAGGAAGGTTGAGAATTATTATTCCTCTTTTATTGTCATGGAATTTGAATACCCTATTCATTCTATTTCGTTGAATTTAGTTCGTTCTACGAATGAGTAGCCCGTCGTTCGCTCTTCTAGGGCGGTCGGGGGGTTGCAAGAATGTGGACATCTCGGTTAATTGCAGTTAAAAATAGTCCGAGTCGAAGGGACGTGGTAACAGACGTGTGAAATATATGTCTGTGGGAATAGTATGACGAAGTGGAAGTGATAGAGTGGATTAAATGTCACATGAGGAGCGATAATCCATACATAGGTGTGTAATTAGAATAGCACACCAAAATTTGAATTGGAAGACTGTGGGAAGTCATTTAAGAAGAGTATTCCTTGAATGGAGCAGAATTAAATGATTATGAAGAACACTCGGAGAGGAGTTGTTAGTAGGCAATTATGAGAGCGACTTGCACATACAAAGGGTGATGATGTTGGTATGGTATAAGAGATCCAAAAGTGCGCTTCGTGGAGAGAAGAGCACGGGTGGAACTTTCGGCATACTACAAGGAAGGAAGGGGAGTATTATATGTCACTTAATGTGAGACATTTTAAGGAAGAATCGATGTTTAGCGGGACATAGTGATAGTCTCTACATGCACCGTCCATTGGTAAGGTTGGGTTGAAAGAGAAGAATCAACCAAAGAATTTTGTGTTTATCAAAAAAATTCCTGAAATTGGAAGAGGTTGGTAAAGTCGGTAAAGTTCTTGGATGGGTTACCATCCTCAAAACGAGATCTAGGAATACCGAACATGTGAATTAAGTCGCTGAGAAGGAAGTGATTGATATTCCTTTGGGCTGGCTTACAATATTAACAAGTATGCCCCAGACTTCCTTTGAAAGGAAGCATCGCGCCAGTGCATGGTCCGGCGTAGTATAAATTTCTGAATCAGGATGAGATTGGTGAATCCCACCTTTGATATGGGATTTCAGGAACCAGCGGAGATAAGATTTTGTTTCGAGTAGGATGTATCACCCTTAGTCAGGGAATAAGCGCATGTTGATTAAAGATTAGTGGAGCCACGTGAAGGAGATTTTGGAATCTTGGTACGATGATTTCAAGAATGCTCTGTAGAAGCACTCGTACATGTTGTCGCGTACGAGGTACTTATTAAGGTTTTGTTATGGAAGAACCTCGACTATTCTCCTTCCGTATGTTTAGAGGAGATTAGATAATCAGAATTTTTGGATCGGTCGAGAAAATATCCGATCACTATGGTGGAATTCCACGACTATTTTAGGCAGTCAAGAGTAGTCAAATGTTCGTATGATCTTCTCAGAATGGGAATTTTGTGTACGAATAAATCTGAGTAGTTGTCATGTAGTGAGGTGCGGCCTCCTAATGATAGTGAGATAATGGAATTTATAACGTATAGACGTAACCTATTCAAATAATGTAAGCTGGGAGTGCAATGTGAAGTGTCTCCAATAAGAATGTAAAACATTGTTGCTGTGAGGAAAAAGCTATAGTGATTGAGCGCCGTACTACGTAGATAGTTTGCGTACTCACAAGGATATCCAAAATTGTGCTACCTGGTAGGCCTTATTTTCCGAATTTCGGGACGAAATTCGGTTATTAGGGGGGAAGTATGTAATACCCCGTATTTTCATGGATTTTAAATTTAGGGATTTATTAAATTTAATTGAGATAAATTAATTTAATTTTTATCCGAAATGTTGTTTTAGATATTTACTAGCGTGACGAGAGTTAGTAATTATTGGAAATATAATATTTGTTGAATATTACTGGATGAGTATAGTAATATATGAGATTTATTTTTATAATATTATCACGTGTGAATAAAATGGCAATTATGGATATTTAAGTCGGGACGCACCTGTGTCGTGTCGAGAATAAATGTTGATTAATAAAAGTGAAATATTTTTAGTTATCCGTATGGTCATTTTGAGTGTGCCGACATATTCAGAAGGGTCGAGATAGTCAGAAAAGTGTACCCGGGGGTTTAGTTTGAGTCTCGGGGCAATTTTAGGCTTAATTAGTACCCCAGGAGGGCATTTTGGTCATTTTACATTTTTGGGTAATTAAACCCACTAAATTTCAAGGGTTATATCAGATGTCTAAGGTTGTCTTCTAGGGTTATAACAACCAAAGACAAGTGACGGCCATAGGAGAGGGAAGGAGAGAGCTTCCAAAGCAATCCAAGGCCCGAAATCCATCCGCTTGCACCGCCACCACCACCAACGCGTAGATCGCGAGACGGGGAACGCAACCACACCAATTTCGGCACCAAACCAGACTTCTGAAAATCCCAGGCAAGTGTTTATCTTGCTTATTTCGTTGATTCATCTTTCATATTAGTTTAGGAATGATTAGGATGAATTGTATGGAAGAAAAACCCAATTTGAGATAGGAAATTGCATGTAGTGATGACTTAAATGATATTCTGGAAACCTTTTGTGATGTAGAGGATTAAACCACGAAATTTTGATGTTGTATAAGAAGGAACCCCAAAATTTTGATGTTGTATAAGAAGGAAACTTTAGAGCCAATCTGAATAAAGGAGGAAATTTGCGTATTAGGACCCCCGAACCGGTTCGCATGTACCCCGAACCGGTTCGCCCCCCAAACCGGTTCGCCCTTGGGTTCGCGAATGTTTGCTGGTCTGGGATGCTTTTTCTTTCATTCAACACTTAGAAATTTTTCTTGTTTTCTTTCCTTTCTTCCTTGAATTTTTCTTCAACTTCAACGGGTCATAACTCATCAACCGTAGCTCGGATTTGGGTACCGTTTCTTCCAGTGTTCTCGTTGTTCCGAGCTCTTCAACTTTACAGTTGACTCCTCCTTCGGGATCTGTTGAAGAATTACCAAAATTCCCTTGAACTTGCCTTCTTAGCTTTTATTTCATTATCTCGCTTTCTCTTTTGCGCTGCTTGCATAATCAACCTGTAAAACCAATAAGAGAAGCACGAAACACGAAATACTTGCCAACGAAGATTAGTGGCATAAATGTGCGTCAAATCCATATAGGTTACATCACTCGGATTCACAAATGCACTGAAATTAGGGGAATAAATATACAATATTTATGTCCAATCACGTACTAAGTTGGAAAAACCCTTCGAATTAAAGTTAGAAACGAACCATTATACTTGATATATAATAATGGGAAAATAAGGATAAATGTTGTGAATGTGGGTTATGGGATAAACCTAAATTGATATAATAAAAGTGGTATATTTATATGATTGTGTATGCATATATTATATACTTGTGAAAATCATGCCCATGCTACTTCTTATCCCTGAGGTTGCCGCACTGGGACGATCTTATCCTGTGTTGCATTATGGGGGATATTGACTCGTACCCTAGGAGATAGATATCCTTGGTATAGGCTATCGATTTGATAGTTCAGACGGTCCTAAGAGACGCAGGTATGTGCCATCCTCTTAGAGACTTGGAATCTATGCTTCGCCTCAATATTGTTTGTGTATGTGTTAATACAATTCGAGAGTGATTCCGAATTTCTATTCCCCTTAATACGAGTGATAAGGGGTTTTGGATAGTAGAGTATGCCAACATCATAGTTTTTATTTGGGGTGCTGTTATAATATATAAATATATATATTATACGAGTATTTAATATATATATAAAATACTGGAATTTGGAACTGCCTACTGTGATATGGTAAGTAGGACATGGTTGATGACTCATATTGTAAATACTTGTTTTGAGAGAGTATAATATGACACTGGAAAAATTTATATATTAATAAAGTTAAAATGAGAATTTTGGATACTAATTGAAATATTCTTTTCAAACGATTGAATCGTTCAATTTTAAATCCTGTGAATAACCTAAGATAAGTTAAACCCTTGGGGAAAGATAGTGTGATATATGACGAGATAAACCATTGGGAAGGTTAGTGCGATAGGAGTGCACACTAGAAGAGAGGTGAGAATTTCTCAAGAGAGTGTCGCACTAATATGTTGTTGCATTGGCCTGTATGAATTTAAATACTTGCTAAACGAATTTTTAAATCATACACTATCGGGCTCTGACCCGTTTCTATTTCCTTTTCTCTCTTGTATATATATGTATGTATTACAGGTGCCCAGCCACAGGGGCGTCTTACTTAGGATCCTTTGGAAGGAACGTGCTCTAGCTTAGGTGGGAGTTGCAGGCCTGTTGTTTAGACAACTTCATCCATTTTATTCTACCCCTAGTTCAGTTTTATCCAGCAGGGGCATGTGTCGCCCTCTTTCTATTATTTAGTTGGTATTGTCAGAGATTGAAATTTTTACTTTCAGTACCTTTATTTTGGGATTTATTACTGTCAGGATGTTTTCCTTTAGTGTTTTAAATGTTGGGATTTATTATCGATGATTAAATTCATGTATGTTCAATTCTATTTTTATTCTTAATGTGTGACTCTTTAGATGTTAATGGTTTAAGGTTTTATAACCGGATTTAATAAAATGAGAATAAGGTTTTAAATGGTTTTGACACTTAGCTTAATTATTTAGGGTGTTCAAATTGGAAAAGTATTTTTACGACAGTGATGCTAAGAATGAACCAACTGTTCACCTTGATTTTAATTTAATAAAGGAGTGATCGCCCGGTATTTAATTAGGCGGGGTGTCACAGTATAGAGTATACTAGGTGGGGAAGATGTGTGAGAATTTACGACTAGTATATCAAGATAGAGAGATATACTAAATAATGATATTAATTCAACTACGCCTAAGAGCATACTACGAATATATAAATAATGTGATAGGTATACCTTATATGATAGTATATATTTATATGATGTGATGATATATGTATACCTTATGTGATGGTATATATATATATATATATATATATAGTGAAGCATACCCCCTCCTTGCTATCATTGGGAAGTTTTCACGATGAGGCTGAGGACCCTGGCTCAATGAGCAGTGTGTGGATATTCCCCAGGTCATAGTCGTCCATTGTGTTGATATGTGATTTGCATTATACTTTTGGAGGGAGAAGTCGTGGGTATGTGTCGTTCTCACTTGTCGGTTATGAACTATGACCGCTTTTCGGACATTTTGTGTGTGAGTTGATCACGAGGTAGGTGTCGTTGAGCCCTACTAGGTGGTCCCCAGTGTGCTACGTGGTTTGGGCAACTAGAAGATGATAGCATTGAGACCTGCATCCTCGAGTTATAGCTCGTTTGGATGGTTATTATATAGTTGATGTGATTGGTTACTTGGGTATCGAGAGCATAATGGACCTCAACGACCAACATTGCCAAGGAGTAGTGTAACGGGGGGTTCCTTATTTGGATTTCGCATTGCGAGACGTTCCACACATGAAACCCAGTGTAATGTTTGGAGTGAGGAGAAGTTAGTCCTTAATGCTCATATTTATATATAGTATATACTTATCGACGATCGACAGTGCCTAGGAGTAGTGTATCGGGGGGTTCCTTATTTGCATTTCTCTTGCGAGACGTCCCACGAACGAAACGCCGTGCACTGTCGAGAATTGGGAAAATTTAAATTAATTAATTTAATAATAAGAATTTGGGTTACATGCATCATGCATTGAGGGCATAATGAATCTCGAAAATCAATACTGTCAGGAGTAGTGTAACGGGGGGTTCCTTGTTTGGATTTCACTTTGCGAGACGTCCCACGCATGAAACGCAGTGCAGTATTGATACTTGGGAGAAGTTTAGTCCTTAGCACTTAGATGCTAATAACTCATATATAATTATATGTATATTGATGGTATAACAATAATGCAAGAAATTCTAGTAAAGAGAATGCTTATGTATTGTGAATGTGTTGGTATGAGGATGGTTATGTAACTTTATGTGTTAAGTAAATGAATAAATAAAAGAGAACTATAACATTAAAAGTTAAAGCATATGATTTAAATGGAATTAAAATAAGTGTAGATTGGGAGATAAGTTAGATGATTCCAATTGAATATTTTTTTGGGGAATTAGTTAGATTACCACCTAATTAGATTTGGGCATCTATTTGGAGATCACGTGCATACGTTTACTTGCGAGCTTTAGATGAGAGGTGAGTTGGATTTTTTATGGAGAGTGCGACTCCATTGCATCATGTCATAATGCATTTATAATTATTATGCATTTTAATGCACTTGCTATAAAATGTTTTCACCACGGGCTCTAACCCATTTATATTTTCTCCTGCTATGCATATATATTTTATTATTTTAGGTGTTCCTCCGCAAGGACGCCATGAATGTTTATCCACCCAGTGTATTCGTGGAGTTGTGGCAGTAGCGGGCTGTTGCGACATTTTGTCTTAGTCGGTTCCTATATTTTGTATATCTAGATTAGGATTCAGTTTGTATATTAGGTTTATACCCAAGTATTAAAGATTAACACTTTTATATTCTCTCTCTCTAATTTTTTGTATTGTCTGTGACCCGACAGCATATTCGGGTATTTCACTGTGTACATTTTGTTGTACTCTTTTATACATTATTGAAGCATTTGTGTTTCCCTCATCCTATTTAGATGTTATGTTGTTGGTTAGTTGTTGTAAGGTTGGTTTTGTTTGGTGTTAAATAAAAGTTTTAAATTTTTGACATCCGCTTTTAATAGTTTCGAGTAGTTAGCCTTATATTATTTAGTATCGTTAGTTGATGTTGAGACTGGGCCATATAAAATACCTGATTTAATGTAGTATAGGGTTGGCCACCCGTTATTATTTTGAGCGGTTTGTCACATATGGTATCAGAGCATCAGGTTCTAGTGTCTTTAGAATCTGTGTGCGTTACTATGATCTTCCGTAAGCATCCTTGATGTAGAGCCTTATTATTAGGATTGTTGTATCCACACGTCCATATTTCTTTTGTGATTTGAAAACATTTGAAAGGCGTTCTGATACACTTGTTCTTGTTTCAGATGCCACCGAAGGGAAGTCGTCCTGTCAGGGCAAATAAAGGGGCTGAGAGTGTGGAACCCCAAATGCCTCAAAGGAACATAACTACAGATGAAGTTGCCAATATTATGGCACACGCAGTGACTGCTTCCATTTCTACAATGGCGCAACAGTCTGCCGTCCAAGTAGCCCAAACCCATTTAGGACTGTCTTTGTGGGAAAGAGTGAAGGAAGATTTTAGTAAGGGGCATCCTCCAGAGATTTCAAGGGGAGTTGATGCAATGGCTGCAAGTCGATGGAAGAATAGTATGCAGAGGCACCTCCGTAAAGTTCATGGTAGTGAGGTGCAAAAGAAATTTTTTGCCACCTTTAAGTTAACGGGTCCAGCTTTCCAATGGTGGGAGTCTGTCACCACATCTGAACAAAGAGATACTTTGCCTATAACAGATTTTTGCGAACTCTTTGATCGAAGGTACTTTCCTTCCCCGACTCAGAAGGAAATGAGGATGACATTGATGGATGTGTTTCAAGGTAATAGTACAGTGGCATAATATGAAGAAGAATTTACTCGATGGGCGAAATTATTACCTGATGAGGTAAATATGGAAGAGAAGCATATATTGAAGTTTGTTCGAGGTTTAGATTGGAAGATTCGAAAGCATTTGATAGAGAGCCCAGCGTTAGAGACTTTTGCCGAGGTAGTGAATGCGGCACTGTTAAAGTGTCATGAATATCATCTTCGTTCGTAAGGGGATAAGAACTTAGGAGATTTGGGTTCATCAAGTAGGTTTGGCGAAAGGGAATGCCAATAATACCAACGGGTATAAACCGGACTATAGAGGGTCACAACGGCGTTTTGTTCCTCAAGGTGGGCCGAGAGGAATTGCGGGTAGATGTTTCTTTTGTAAAGAAATAGGTCATAGAAAGAGAGATTTTCCTAAAAGAGGTAAAGGACCACGTTTTGATGAAGTTTTGGAAGTGCAACCCCTACAGCAGATTCGAGGTCATTTTAGACCAGGGGACTTTGTGTGGGAGCCCAATGATGAGGAATGGAAATCGGACTAGAGATGGATGATGTAAGCTACTTTCCTTTATGAATATGAATATTAATATATGAAGTTTTGGAATATCGTATGGGAGATATTTATAAGAGGGTAGTGCTATAACCCTATCATGTATGTAATGACCCGAAAGGGAATTTTGAGCAAGTCAGGCTCTTATGTTATTATCTTTTGAGAGAATAGTTTATTTTGTAATGTGCTCAAGAGAGCTATAAACCTTATTATGAATGTAAGAAATGTTATGTGTATCAAGTAGTAATGATAAAGCTACTTACTTGTATATAGTGATGCTAGACTTATATAATTGTTGTATTCCATCTATGGAAGAGCCTAATAAATGGCAATATGTTAATATGATATAAGATATCATTACTGAAAAGAGTTCAGAATTTCTGAATTATTGGGACGCAGGGAAGCTTAGCTCATGATTATGCTGATTTTTGTGAGCCGTATGTTGTTATGAGAATGATGATTGTTAAGACCTTGTGTTATGGGCATAAGGCATTTTATATATGTATCGTAAGACATAAATTTTTCTTTTGATATAAATTATTTTCAAAACAAAACTTTTTATAGGCCTTTAGGCCATCTCAAAATGATTTTTTTCACAAAAATATTTTTTTAAACTCTAGTCCAGATTTAACAAACTCTCAATTCCCGACATCACTACATATTAGTGTATTGGGAGGGTTCCTTGTTTGGATTTAGCTTGCGAGACCTCCCCCTCATGAAAGTGACGAATGTCAGGAATTGAGAGGAGTTATTTCCTTGGACCATTCAAAAAAATTTATACTATTAACATTGCTAGTATTATATATACATCTTTAGAATTATGGAACTTTGGTGGCAAATGAAGCCTCATTATGATTGGTACGAGTAAAGATCGAATAAAGGGTGTATGGGCGCCCTAGTTGTTAAAATTGGTTTTATAAAACTTAAAATAAATTAAAATAAATTCGTCATGGGATGTTAGAGGTTTGGGTATAAGATTAGTGAGGATGAGTGTAGTAGGAACTAGTTGAGCTTTGGAGTATTAGGCTTAGCTAAATTTCTAGGAAGAAATTTTTGTAAGTGAGGAAATTTGTAACAACCCGAGACTTTAGAGACGATAATTTATTCATTTTTGGGAGAAATAAATATTATTTTATTGGAGAATACTAAAATTGGCATTGAGGTCAAAATTTCAAGTTGTTAGAACATGTTTCGAATGGCAATTATGAGGGTGTAAATGTTTTCGGAAGGTCAAGAAAGTCAAAATGACTGTACCTGGGGTCTATTTAGGTTTCGAAATATTTTAAGCTCGTTTGGCTCTAATTAAAGTTATCGAGTCATTTAAAGTGTGTATTATCATTTAATGTTGTGAATCTTAGGAGACAAGGCTTATTAAGACTAAGGGAGAAACAATTATCCTTAGATAGAAAGAGAAATAGAAAGAAAGAAAGAGAGAAGAAGAAAAAAGAAGAGAAAGAGAGAGAAAGTGGATTTTCCGGCCAATACGCGATCTCGAGGACGAATCAGACCCTACGAACTTGAGGCAAGTGATTAAACTTGCTAAATAATTGTTGTGTACCATTTATTTCATGATTTGTGGATCAAATTTATAGGGTTTTAGGTTTATTTTGTCAAAACCTATCTTTTGGGTATAATGTTAGATTTGTTGTGTAGATAATTGATTTGAGGTTAGAAATTAGTTAAAATCTATTCTTGGATGAATTTCAACACTATATATGTGATTGGGTTGGAGAGAAATGAAGAGGAGATGATTAAAATGAATTTTGGGAATTTTTGGCTTTGAAAAAGTAGCCATTTTCGAGCCTTTTTATAGGTCGAATCGATTCGGCCCCTTATCGAATCGATTCGAAAAGTTGCAGCCAGGTCTGAGTGACCGAATGGATTCGGACCCCAGTCGAATCGAGTCGTCCTGAGACAAAATCCCAGGTCTGATGACCCGAATCGATTCGTCTTGGAGGCCAAATCGATTCGCAGGGCCAAATCGATTCGGATTTGGCCTGAATCGATTCGGAATCAGGGCATTTCGGGGGATATTTTTCTAGGGAGAATTTCATTCCGTTTCGTTTGAGGTTATCGATTGGGAATCTCTATAAGGATTATTAGGAGTATGTCTTGGAGATTTTAAGGAGTTTCCATTTATGAGAAATGATTGGAGTCATATTGATTTAATGTGAGAGATTACCGATTAGAGAATATCGTATATATATACTAAGTGGGGAAGCCCACTACCATTAAGATTTCTATTTGGAAATAATTATGAAAACATATGAAAGAGTGAGAATGCACGTAGTGATATTGGATCTTAGAATAAAATCCCAAATGGGATAACTTTAAAGGTTCATATGATTGATTGAACCATATTATGGATTGAAAATAATTAAATGCTAATAAATGTGCATACGGATATAGAAATATCCTTAATGATGATTAATTTGGGATATGTCTCACACAATGAGAAATGCTAATCGAGGTGCATTATGATAGAGAATGCCCTTAACATAAATAGAATTGAGGGGCAATTCATTATTAGAAGTGATGCGAAAACTTCAAGTGAGAAATAGTATAGAGTATACTAGGTGGGGAAGATGTGTGAGAATTGACGACTAGTATATCAAGAGAGAGAGATATACTAAATAATTATATTAATTCAACTATGCCTAAGAGCATACTACGAATATATAAATAATGTGATAGGTATACCTTATATGCTGGTATATATTTATATGATGTGATGATATATGTATACCTTATGTGTATATATGTATATATATAGTGAAGCATACCCCCTCCTTGCTATCATTGGGAAGTTTTCGCAATGAGGCTGAGCACCCTGGCTCGATGAGCAGTGTGTGGATATTCCCCAGGTCATAGTCGTCCATTGTGTTGATATCTGATTTGCATTATACTTTTGAGGGTGAGAAGTCGTGGGTATGTGTCATTCTCACTTGATGGTTAGGAACTATGACCGCTTCCCGGACGTTGTGTGTGTGAGTTTATCATGAGGTAGGTGTCGTTTAGCCCTACCAGGTGGTCCCCAGTGTGCTATGTGGTTTGGGCAACTGGAAGATGATAGCATTGAGACCTGTGTCCTCGAGTTATAGCTAGTTTGTATGGTTATTATATAGTTGATGTGATTGGTTACTTGGGTATCGAGGGCATAATGGACCTCAACGACCAACATTGCCAAGGAGTAGTGTAACGGGGGGTTCCTTGTTTGGATTTCTCTTTGCGAGACGTCCCACGCATGAAACGCATTGTAATGTTGGGAGTGGGGAGAAGTTAGTCCTTAATGCTCATATTTATATATAATGTATACTTCTCGATGATCGACAGTGCCTAGGAGTAGTGTATCGGGGGGTTCCTTATTTGGATTTCTCTTGCGAGACGTCCCACGCACGAAAAGCCATGCACTGTCGAGAATTGAGAATAATTAAATTAATTAATTTAATAATAAGAATTTGGGTGACATACATCATGCATTGTGGGCATAATGAATCTCGAAAATCAATACTGTCAGGAGTAGTGTAATAGGGGGTTCATTTTTGGATTTCGCTTTGCGAGACGTCCCACGCATGAAACGCAGTGCAGTATTGAGACTTGGGAGAAGTTTTATCCTTAGAACTTAGATGATAATAACTCATATATAATTATATGTATATTGATGGTATAACTAGAATGCAAGAAATTCTAGTAAAGAGAATGCTTATGTATTGTGAATGTGTTGGTATGAGGATTTTTTTGTAACTTTATGTGTTAAGTAAATGAAGAAATAAAAGAGAACTATAACATTAAAAGTTAAAGCATATGATTTAGATGGAATTAAAATAAGTGTAGATTTGGAGATAAGTTAGATGATTCCAATTGAATATTTATTTTGGGAATTAGTTGGATTACTTGCCTAATTAGATTTGGGCATCTATTTGGATATCACGTGCATACGTTTACTTGCGCGCTTTAGATGAGAGGTGAGTTGGATTTTTTTTGGAGAGTGCGAGTCCATTAAATCATGTCGTAATGCATTTATAATTATTATGCATTTTAATGCACTTGCTATAAAATGTTTTCACCACGGGCTCTGACCCATTTATATTTTCTCCTGCTATGCATATATATTGTATTATTTTAGGTGTTCCTCCACAAGGACACCATGGATGTTTATCCACCCAGTGTATTCGTGGAGTTGTGGCAGTTTGGACTGTTACGACATTTTGTCTTAGTCGATTCCTATCTTTTGTATATCTAGATTAGGATTCAGTTTGTATATCGGGTTTATACCCAAGTATTGTAGATTAACACTTTTATATTCTCTTTCTCTCAGATTTTTTGTATTGTGTGTGACCCGACAGCATATTCGGGTATTTCACTGTGTACATTTTGTTGTACTCTTTTATACATTATTGGAGCATTCGTGTTTCCCTAATCCTATTTAGATGTTATGTTGTTGGTTAGTTGTTATAAGGTTGGTTTTGTTTGGTGTTAAATAAAAGTTTTAAATTTTTGACATCCGCTTTTAATAGTTTCGGGTAGTTAGCCTTATATTATTTATTATCGTTAGGGTATGTTGAGACTGAGCCACATGAGATTCCTGATTTAATGTAGTATAAGGCTGGCCACCCGTTATTATTTTGAGCGAGTTGTCACACCCCTATGCATGCATCTAAGTGTCATAAAGCATTAAATCATTCAAATCATGCATATAAAACAAAGACGATAAATTCAGGAAAAAATCGCTTTCGGGTAAAACCTTTTTAACACTTTGAAAAGTTTACAAGACCATCGACTTACATACAACCTGATAATTGCTCATAAGTGTAACGTACTGTGTCTTCATTAAACCTTCAAAGCTACAAGTGACAGTGAAAAACCCGCAGGTGTCGGTTCATCGTCTTTGTCTCGTCCACACGCAGAGATTTATGCTCGGTGTCCACCAATCACATAAGGAGATGCCTTCTCCACAGAGGTTGAACAATAGCATGGTTGTTATTTGGGTTCCAAAAGATTAACAAAAGTAATTGGGAATTTTATCTGTGAATTGAAAAGATGTTTGGGACATCAAAAAATTAAGTCTTGGTGTGTTTGAACTCTCAAAATTGTTTCTCAAAGACTTACTAAAATACACCACCGAAATAGGTATATATAGATTTTTAAAAAATTTGAGTCGGCGTAAAATTTATCAGGCCAGGACCGGTTCGGTTTGGATCATTATCGGATCGGTCCGGTCAGGCAGAATTCTCTGCATAAAAATGGTAGTCGGATCGGTTCATTTTTCTTCTTAAACGGATCAATCCGGTCTGTAAAAAAATTATTTTTCTTAAATTTCCTCGATTGTTTATAAAAATAATATAAAAAAATTTCCCAATACTTACAATGAAATATTAAGGAACTAAAAACCTAGCCTTAACAAGGTTAATCTCGTCGAGGCTTGAATTTTGAAGAACCTTGATTATTCGTATCCATCGTGACGTGAATGTGAGCTTGAACTTCAATGGCGGTGTACTGGTATACGACATACTAAATGGTAATGGACAAATATGTCCTTACAGATTGCATTCCTACAAACCATCCATAGGATAAAGGAGAATTTAGGAATAATGTTGTGCTCAAAACAGTATCATCCCAAAGAGAGGAAGAATGAAAACCTCTAATGGCATTCCAAGCATGGTAAATTAAACCTTAATCTCATGTTAATGATTTACGATAGTTTGTTGTTGAATCACATGAATTAACCTTGACATTTGAATGAATTTATTCTAAATCATGTTAAAAATTCATATAAAAGCCTCTTATTTAATTCAAAATTTGAAACACAAACTGAGTGGAGTGGAGTGAAAACATGAACTTAGGGCTCTTAACTCATAATTTGAATTTGATCGCTAAAACCTTACTCAATCGCCTAATGACTTGTTGATTTTGGTTAATATTGTTATTATACATCTTATATATGAAATATGATCGTTTAAAGGCTTCGAATATAGGTTTTTATTTGTTAGTGGGCGTTTTTGGGCTTTTGGAGCAAATTAATTACATAATTCTCATTAGAACAAGATAGGAATCACGTTAGAACGAGATATGGCCACTTGTTCGAACGACTTAGAGTTGGTTCGAACGACATCAGTGCTTTTATTATAACAAGTTTGGGCCTTGTTAAAATGCCATAGCTATTTTTTGTTAGAACAAGTTTGGGGCTCTTGTGAGAATGACTTTGGACCAGTTTGGTTTATAACTTCTTAATTAATTGGTGTTTATTAAATCGGAAACTTGTAATATTATTAGTAAATCATTGAGTAGATTGGATTTTTGTGAATTGGCTTTATGTGCAAAGCATACCATGTGTGAGATCTTGTCGGCGATGTACTAGGAGGGATCATTATGGTGTGCATACGACCTCGACCTCCCTTCTTCCCCTGTGATAGTGACAAAACTACCTTTGTCAATTTACCCCGATTATACTGCTAACGTACCCATGTCTCGGGAGGAATAGATGGGGGTGTTCTTTGTATAATTTTTTTGTTGGGGAAAATTATGTGTGTTATAGAACACGAACCCTATACATTGACAATAGGGAATTTCCTCGTGAGGATAGTGCACAAGTGCAATTTACCTACAAAGAACCAAAACCTAAAATGGTAGAGAACTTGTGCAACTACCCCACATAGAAATAAAGAAATTAATAGATCAAGACAAAGGGTGTGCAAGCCCCATAACAAGGTCTGAATAGTAACATAGAGGAATATCCAAAACACCAATGGGTAGCAAGGCCCGATCAATTGCCCTAAACAAAAATCAAACAAATGAAGCAAAAATTGGCAACAATCCTAAACTTGGAATATAACTGAGCAAGAATCCCAACCCATCAAGAGTAATCTAAGATTCTACACTGTCCAAACCGAGCGGGTTCAACTTGAGAGCAACCCGTCACTAAACCCACCCGGTACCATAAGTTAGTAAAGTCACCGTGATTAATCTCCTGACTAGCGAATCAGAAGTAAAATTCATCGAGCTACGATGAAAATGAAACCAACAATCCATACAGCATCTAAGTCTATGCCCAAATCAGACCAAAACCTAATGGCAATACACAAAGCCAAAACCTAATCCCTCACCAGAAAATACCATCGCCCATTCCAACCATACATTGAAGAAGTCACAAGCTTTGACCATTGATATGCCACAAAAGCACCACCTCGGCTCTAAGACATCAACCTCAGCTAAGGACATGGCCGACGTTGGAAGGGCCGTGGGTCAATGACCAACAGCCTCGGTCATGGCAAGGTCGGCCATGGCCGAGGTTACTACCAACCTCATCAAGAGAAGTCCCCACGACACATGGAATAGTTATTCATCATATCATTTAGGGACTGACAGCCTCGTCTAGGAGTAGACTGGGGTTACAGAAGCTTAACCTCTATCAAGGCCAACTTCAGTAGGGAATCAACCGATGTTTCTCATATGTTCCAGCTGAACCTCGGCCCAAGCCGACCTTTTGCCTTCACTTACCTCACCTCGGCTTCACATAAGCCGAGACCATTTTGTCCCATCTCGGATTGAATAAATAGCTAGACCTTACCAACCTCGGAATCTTCTAGGCCGAGGTTGTGACCAAGCTCAGATGGCCGAGCTCTTATTAGCATATGTGTAGATAAGGACACGTGGACACAAATCAGTGATAACAAATCATTCCCCCCATGTGGGGGGAATATTTCATCATCATTCTCTACATGTGACAGGGACAACTGTCTTCATCGCATTGTCTAGATCAACACACACATGCTCATTGCATTCATGGGGGTATACTACACCTCCCAGCTACTATATATACTTGTCTTCTCCTTCTTAAAGGGACCCGAAATTAGCAACCCTAGCTAAAACTCTGTTCAAATACATAGTAGAGAGAGAAATCTTGAGAGATTGTATCTATGGCCACTAGATCCCTCATACATTGATACACATCATACACTCACATAGTGGACGTAGGCCTGATTGGCTGAACCACTTATGTTCCAGTGTGAAGCGTCTTCTCCTCACCTCCTTCTACTATATATACATATACCCTTATACTGCCATTGTTAACATTGAATTGAGCTCACAAACACCTTGAAGGGTGGTACTATTTCCAGCATCATCATTTTGGCGCCGTCTGTGGGAAATCGAGAAGCTATCTCTTCCTCATCTGTTGCTTGGCCTCATCGGAGACTCTGGTGGTGAACTAGGCATCCCCCTAGCGCGGAGGTGTTTCACCATTGAAAGGGGTCCTGTAAGGTATTAAGCTCATTTACTACACTAGCTCTTTTGTACTAACACATAGCACCGGAACTACCACCACCTCTTTCGCCGCCTGTAGCGGGGGAACCTAACTCGAGCGAGGCACCACCCCAATCAGAAATGGCAGAGGTCGTCGCAGCCTTGAGGTTTTTGGCTGCAACGCAACAAGCAATGCAGGGGCAATTTGCACAACTCAGGCATAATATGATGAAGCCACCTGGAGTCTCACCGAAAATGATAACTCTGGCGGCGGTTCAGCATCATCCTGACGCCAGGGGACCACCCCAGGCACCGCGGAAAGACCAACCTGCACCCCAGCGGAGGAGGGACGTTGTTAACCCTAGGCGCTTATGCCAGGGGAGGCAAGGAAACCCTTGTCCTGAGGACATGTATGATGATCTAGAGGCGGAAGATGTCCCAGAAGATTGTTGGGAGCCGTATGAGGTTTCGAATAACACAGTTCGTCCTATCCAACAGAGCCAGGGTTGTGAAGGCAGAAGAGGTGGAGAGGCCCAGCAACGAGGATCAGCTTTTGATCGACTGAGTAGAGGGTCAGCCTCTGAAAGGCTCGGTCCCGTAAATGACCTAAGACAGAGGTTGTCAAGGTTAAGAAGTGAAGCTGGCTCACAGAGGGAAGAGAGACAACGTCGGCCTCATCAAGGATCAGGAAGAGACCAAGAAGAGGTCAACAGTAGACGTTGTGCCATGGTTGGAGAACCCTCAGTACACCCCTTGGAGGTGGCTGTGGATAACCTCGGCCAGGCCGACGTTGCAAGACCATGGAATGACTCCATCCAACGCCCTGAGAATAAGATAGGAGACCTCATCAAAATTCGGGATCCACTGCAAAGAGGATTCTCAGAAGGCTCTCCAATCATGGCTAAGATAGTAAGCTTCCCCACCCCAGCCAAGTTTAAGCCGCCCACAGTCACTCCCAAGTATGATGGTAGCACCAATCCTATAGATCATATTGAGATGTACCAGTCAGCGGTGGGCATTTACTCAATACCAGATGAGATGAAGTGTCGGGCCTTCTTCAGAACCTTGACAGGAGCAGCACACATATGGTTTACATCTCTTCCGAAGAATTCGATTGAGAACTTTAAGGGCTTGGCTGAATGGTTCATTCACAACTTCTGCTTTGGGGTAAGACCTCAAAAGAAGACCACACATCTGTTGTATGTCAAGCAGGGAAAGCACGAGAGCCTAAGAGACTACATTGCCAGGTTCAACAAAGAAAAACTTGAGGTTGAAGATTACGAAGAGAATATTGCCATGACCGCCCTCATAGGAGGTCTTCAGAAGGGACAGTTATTGTTGAAACTTGCGGAAGACCCTTCAAAATCCATGGTGGAGCTATTGGAAACTGCGGGGAAGGTCATGAACGCTGAAGAGGCCATGGCCGCTAAATATGAGGATGAAAACGATGGTAGGGGCGGAAAGTTTTAGAGAAAGAAGGATGGAAAGAAGAGATCATCTGAGGACAAGTTTGCGTGTTATACCCCTCTTACGGTAAGCTGCGAACACATCCTCAATGAGATAAAAAATGATCGATCCCTGATATGGACAGAGAAGCTGAAAGCTCCTCCACATAAGAGGAACCAGAGCTTATGGTGCGAATTCCACTAAGACCATGGTCATATAACAGACAAGTGCTTCGCCTTGAAGGATGAGATCGAGAAGATGTTAAAATCTGGATAGTTGAGGAAGTATGTTGATGGGAAGGCTCCCAAAGGTGAAAGAGATGACCCTAAAAAGAAGAGAAACGATAGATGTCATGATGATATCCCAGCAAGAAGAGATGGTTAATGAGACGGAGATGACGAAGACGATCCAGACCTCCCGCCAAAAGACGACAACGCCCCAGTGAAGAGGGTTGGTATGATTTACTTTGGCATTAGCACCATATGCGGAGGACTTGTGGGAGGTGGTACTAAGGTTGTTGACAGAAAAGCTCATGTGGCTGAGGCCAAATCAGTGACCTAACTTGAAGTGGTAAACCTAACGTCTTTCGATAGTTCGCAGAAGAGAAAGAAGGTAGACATGGACACTCTCGTAGTTGGTTTCTCTCGACTAGACTTCAAAGGCATCCTAGCCCCATATGATGACCCTTTGGTGATCACGACAAGAGCTCATGGATGTGAGGTGCAGAGAATTCTTATAGATGGAGGAAGTTCGGCAGATGTGATGTTCTGGCCCTGCTTCAAAAGCCTAGGCCTTAGCAGAGCTAGACTGATACCCTATCATCATCCGTTAATGGGGTTCAGCGATGAAAAGGTACATCCACTAGGCATGTATGAGATGGACGTACAAGTGGGTGATTAGTGGCCTAAGAGGTTAACCCAACAGATCAATTTTTTTATCATGGACGAAAATGTCTTCTCGGCCTATAACCTCATCATAGGAAGAGTAGCCCTTAAGAAGTTTGAAGTCGTGCCGTCGACGGTCCACCAGATGCTAAAATTCCTGACCCCCTACGGGGTAGGGGAAGTACAGGGTAACCAGACCATATCACAAGAATGTTACTTCAACTCGGCTGAAGAGAAGGAGGCCCATAAGAGAGCTACTACTACTTATAACATCGATACACTTGACCTTAGAGATGAAATGAAGTTGAAGAAAGGAGAGGTTGCGAAAGAGGTATAATCCATCGTCCTCAATGAGGATGAACCGAAAAAAATGTGCAGGTCGGCAAAGCCTTTAAGGAAGAAATCAAAGAGGAGCTGATAAACTTCCTGAGGAAGAGGCAGAGTGTCTTTACTTGGAGTCACGCAGACATGCCTGGCATCAACCCCGAGGTCATGTGCCATAAACTCAACGTGTCTAAGGATG
Source organism: Sambucus nigra (assembly GCA_949130495.1). NCBI lineage: Eukaryota > Viridiplantae > Streptophyta > Magnoliopsida > Dipsacales > Adoxaceae > Sambucus > Sambucus nigra. The sequence continues at coordinate 156,381,499 of OX422218.1, forward strand.
CAAAGCCAGTTAAGCAAAGATGAAGAGTCTACTCAAGGGAGAAGTACGACATCATCCGAGAAGAGGTTAGAAAGTTGGAAGAGGCTGAATTCATCAGAGAAGTGGTATATCCGGAATGGCTATCAAATACAGCCATTGTGCCCAAAGCCAATGAAAAGTGGAGAATGTGTGTGGATTTTACTGACCTAAACAAGTCTTGCCCGAAAGACAGTAACCCCTTACCCCGGATCGATCAGATGCTAGATGCAACTGCAGGACATGAGCTCATGTGCTTCATGGATGCGTATTCAGGCTACAACCAAATCTTCATGGATGTCGAAGACTCAGGGAAGACAGCCTTCATTACTGACAAAGGGACGTATTACTACAAGGTGATGCCCTTCAAATTGAAAAACGCAGGGGCAACATACTAACGTCTTGTGAATAAGATGTTCAAAGACCAAATAAGAAAGACTATGGAGGTGTATGTAGATGATATGTTGACGAAGAGCTTAAAGGCCTGCACCCATGTGGCAGACCTAAAAAAGACCTTCAATACCATGGACTTGTACAAGATGAAACTCAACCCGGCAAAGTGTGTCTTCGGGGTAAGAGTTGGGAAGTTCCTTGGATTAATCATCAATCAAATAGGAATAGAGGCGAACCCTAAGAAAATCAAGGCTTTGCTCGACATGAAGACACCTCATAGTATCAAGGATGTTCAAAGGCTCACTGGAAGAGTGGTTGCGCTCAACAGATTCATATCCAGGGCAACCGATAAGTGTCTTCCATTATGTAAGGTGCTCAGAAAGGCCTTCGAGTGGGACAAAGGGTGTGATGAGGCCTTTGATCAACTCAAGTCATACCTTGGATCTCCCTTACTCTTATCTCGGCCCATAGCAGGAGAGAAATTATACGTCTATCTAGCACTCTCTAAATCGGCTATAAGTACGGCCATTGTACGGGAAGATGCTGGGATTCAGATACCAATATACTTCAACAGTAAGGCCCTTCATGGATCTGAGCAGAATTACCCTCGCATGGAAAAGTTAGCCTACGCCTTGATACATGCTTCTAGGAAGATGAAGCCCTACTTTCTGGCCCATTCCATGGTCATTCTCACCGACTCCCCGTTAAGACAGGTCTTCCATAAACCTGAGAAGTCGGGTAGACTGATGACCTGGGCCATTAAATTGGGGGGATATGACCTTGTCTATCAGCCTAGGATGGCCATCAAAGGGCAGACACAGGCAGATTTTGTCGCAAAGTTTATATGGGAAGAGGTCGAGGGTGAGAATAGCACACAGGCCATAGAAGTGTCAAACAACAATGTCTTCCGACAGCAGAAAGAGATTATGCCCAAAAAAGTCAGAGATGGGGTAGCCGAGAATGAGGAAGACCGGTACCTCTTTAGGAAGGTAATTATGTTAGAAGAGGGTTTCTCATCAAATAAAGACATATGGAACCTCTTCGTCGATGGGTCCTCTTATGAAAGTGGGAGCGGTGCGGGCCTGATACTTTCAAGCCCGGATGGAACCAACATCGAATATGCCCTAAGGTTCAACTTTAAGGCATTAAACAATGAGTCAGAATACGAGGCCATGATAGCAGGCCTCTCCTTGGCAAGGACCATAGGTGTAAGACGAATCTTCCTTCACAGTGACTCAAGGTTGGTTGTTAATCAAGTATTGGGGGTTTATGAGGCCAAGGACGAAAGGATGGCCAGTACTTGAATAGGGTGAGGACGATACTTGAAGGCCTCGAAGAGGTAAAGATGAAGAGGGTACCTTGGCAAAATAACAGCCACGCACATGCCTTAGTAAGGTTGGCTTCAACCACGAAGAGAGATGTCCGTAGGACAGTCCCTGTCGAGATCTTGCCCAGATCAACCATTGAAGAGGAAGAGGTTAGTAATCTTTGTCTCAATTTGGGCCTAGGGGACTCATGGATGGATCCCCTTATCAAATACATCAAAGAGGTGGTACTACCGGAGTCAAAGTAAGAAAGGAGGAAATTAAGGTACAGGCCAGCAAAGTTCTCAATAGTGGGAGATGTCCTATATAGGAAGGGATTCCTATTACCTTTGCTCAGATGCATCCATCCAACCGAGGTCCCCCCACGTCCTATGGGAGGTATACGAGGGTTCTTGCTCCAGTCACATAGGAGGAAGACCTTTGGCGAAGAGGATTGTCACGCAAGGGTATTGGTGGCCGACCCTGGCAAAGATGCTGCAGCTTCTGTAAAGAGGTGCGACAAATGTCAGAAATTCTCCACGATCCCCCATCAACCTCAGCAGCCTATGATGCCTATCAGTTCCCCTTGACCATTCACAGTGTGGGGGATTGACTTAGTAGGTCCCCTACCGAGGGCTGCAAATAATTATAGATTTTTTATAGTTGCCATTGATTACTTCTCTAAATGGGTAGAGGCAGAGCCGAGGATCACGATTACTGAGAGAAAGACATTACAATTCATTTTGAAGAACATCATATGCAGACACGGCCTCCCAAACACCCTCATTTCAGACAATGGAACGCAGTTCAAGAACTCTTCCCTGGAAAAATACTGCAAAAGAGTTGGGATAAAGCAATTTTTCTCTTTTCCTGGCCGACCTCAAGCAAACGGTCAGACCTAAGTCACAAATAGAACGATCCTTGACGGGATCAAGAAGAGGTTGGAGGAGGCTAAGGGAATATGGACTAAAGAGGTTTATGATGGTCTTTGGGCCTATAGGACGACAGCTAGAACACCTATGGGGGAGACCCCGTTTATGTAATCACATGGCTCAGAGGCCATCATACCAACAGAGGTTGGACTCCCTACTCATAGGGTGAAGACTTATGACCCTGAAAAGAATGGTGAGGAGAGAAGGCTCGACCTAGACTTGATCAAGGAGAGAAGGGTAGAACGCAGAAATCAGGCAAGCATCTTACCAACAAAGAGCAGTAAAATTCTACAATCAAAGGGTAAAATCAAGTCCCATAGTTGTAGGTGACCTGGTGCTGAAGAAGATGTTATAGAAGGCAAACAAGCTTCACCCAAATTGGCATGGCCCTTACAAAGTAATTGAGGAGGTTGTCCCAGGAACCTACAGGCTAGAGAACCTTAAAGGGGAACGTTTTAACAATCCTTGGAATGCTGATCATCTAAAAAGTATTACATATGATGTTGCAAGAGCTTTCATATAAATGTATCATCTTATGAAGAGATCATTAATGAGCAGTTCAAATTCCTGTGTGAATTCTTGGTTCATTATGCTCGATTGGAAATTTATGGGGATAACATCTTAGTTGATGACCTCAGGCCCTAACATCATTATTTGGTGACAAGGTCCGAGGTCAGACATCATACTTGGATAACCTCAGACCCTTAACATCATTAATTTGGTGAAATTGTTTATGGGGATAACATCTTAGTGATGACCTCAGGCCCTAACATCATTATTTGGTGACAAGGTCCAAGGTCAGACATCATACTTGAATGACCTCAAACCCTTAACATCATTAATTTAGTGAAATTGTTTACGGGGATAACATCTTAGTGATGACCTCAGGCCCTAACATCATCATTTGGTGACAAGGACCGAGGTCAGACATCATACTTGGATGACCTCAAATCCTTAACATCATTAATTTGGTGAAATTGTTTATGGGGATAATATCTTAGTGATGACCTCAGACCCTAACATCATCATTTGGTAACAAGCTCAAACATCATACTTGGATGACCTCAGACCCTTAACATCATTAATTTGGTGAAATTGCCTATGGGGATAACATCTTAGTGATGACCTCAGACATTAACATCATCATTTGGTGACAAGGTTTGAGGTCAGACATCATACTTGGATGACCTCAGACCCTTAACATCATTAATTTGGTGAAATTGTTTATGGGGATAACATCTTAGTGATGACCTCAGACCCTTAACATCATTAATTTGGTGAAATTGTTTATGGGGATAACATCTTAGTGATGACCTCAGGCCCTAACATCATCATTTGGTGACAAGGTCTGAGGTCAGACATCATACTTGGATGACCTCATACCCTTAACATCATTAATTTGGTGAAATTACTTATGGGGATAACATCTTAGGTGATGACCTCAGACCCTTAACATCATTAATTTAGTGAAATTACTTATGGAGATAACATTTTAGTGATGACCTCAGGCCTTAACATCATTATTTGGTGACAAGGTCTGAGGTCAGACATCATACTTGGATGACCTCAGACCCTTAACATCATTAATTTGGTGAAATTATTTATGAGGATAACATCTTAGTTGATGACCTCAGGCCCTAACATCATCATTTGGTGACAAGGTCTGAGTTAAGACTATTTATTTAGTTTAAACAGACATCATTACAACAAGACTTCAGAGCTGAACATCGCGTGGCAAAGAAGCATTCAACAAATCAACAAATGAAGAAATAAAAACCCTCTTCAGAGGTTGTCATTCAATTGTAAAATGCAAAAATATAAGCTGACGATGTTCTTCAGAGGTTACAACTAATCAGGGGTTACAAAAAAGTATAAAAGCTTCACAAAAATAGCCTAAGGATTTGAAGGGAGAGTGATGACATCCTCGGCCTGATTCCCCTGGCTGACGTTGGTCACCTTAGCCCCATCATCTCTGGGGTTGGCTCCTTCAGTCTCTGTTACATCCTGTGGCGCAGTCTCTGCTGGGGAAGTATCTTCCTCTTCGACCTCCTGAAGGGCTTGGGCAAATTGGGGGTTAACAAAACCCAGACCCACGAAGTCAGAGGCTTTCAAGCTACCCGACTTTGTCTCCTTAATAGCCATCCATTTGCCAGTAGCCTTAATACCTCTCTCGAGGTACTCAAAGCCGAAGCTAATGAATTCATCGAAGACTTTGTATTCAGCCAGAATCCTCTCAGAGGCATCCTCAAGGGCTGCCTTCACTGCAGCATCAACTTTTTGCTGGAGAACGTCGTCCTTGGCCTTCAAGGCAATAATGTGGTCCTTTTTAATCTTGGAGATCTCTTTCTCCAACCCCTTAACCTTCTTATCAGACTCCTCAGAGGCAGACTTCAGATGGTCTACCTCTGCACTCAGAGATCTTTGCACCTTCTCGGCCTCTTGGCCTTTCTGGATGAGGGACAACTTCTTCAGAGTCCAGTTGGCAAGATGATGCATAGCAGCGAGGCCCTGTAAATAATGTGGTCGTGTATATAAGTTAAAATTCAAAACAGAGGTTACACTTTAGCTAAACTGAAATTCGAAGTCATACCTGAATAGACCTGTGAAGGCCAAACTCAACCAGAAAAGGAGTGTCCATAGATCGATAAAAGCATTTTTCAGCATCGGTCATAGTAGAGCTGATGGCATCCAACGCCTGCAAACTGTGGCCTATGATGCTATCATTAATTTTTAGTTGCTCTATACGAGCAGCCAATGCATCCTCAGAGGAAATAGGGATGGCACGATCTCCCCCTTTCTTCTTCTACCTCTGATCCTCAGGGGCAGGGGCAGCAACCTTCCTCTTCTTAGTGGCCTCAGCCCTTGAGGCTGATGGAGGGAGAGGAGGAGCAGTCAAACCTGCCTTTTTGACGAGCCTCGTTAAACTTGGTGGTGCCATTTCCCACAGCTCATCAGATATTCCCTTCGGACGCTCTGCAAAATAGAAAGGTCTGAGTTAGAGAATCAGATATACATATATTCAGAGGTATAACTTGTTGAAATAAGAAACTTACCAAGCTCTGTAAGAGGACTTCCCCCTAAACCAGTCTCAGAGAGGTAGTAGGGGGTCATCAGGTGTTCAAATCTTACAAGCAGACCATGCGCTCCCTAATCCTGAAGGTCTTTGACCTTCTAAAGATTTTACTGGCTTAGACCAGGGTCGGCCTTAGCAGCCATTGTGACCTTTCCCCATCTTATAGGCATCCTCAACTCTAGTGAGGAAGAGGGGGCACATGGTCCAAATTCCCATGGCCCTGAGGCAAAGAAATAGCGTGGCTTCCAGTTATGGTTAGAGGTTTGAGTTATCTGAAGCATCTTCTTTTCAGGTTTCCGAGCTACAAAATGATAATAGCTCGGATGGTTTCTGGAAGATGAAGGGACATACCATCCTGTAAAGACTTAGACAGGAAGGTCTAAGTGATGAACAACCCTACATAAGACAATAGCTCCAATTATCACCCTCCATGCATTAGGTGACAACTGGGAAGGGGCCAAGTTGATATAGGCCAATATAGACCTGATAATGGGATGGATGGGCAGATAAAACCCCAACTTGAACATCTGCTCATACAAGCAGATCTCACCATCTCGGTCGTGATAAGCCCTCTCTTGCCTCAGAGGTCTCCTGAGCTTTATGGACGGGCTTATGGAATATGAGTATCTGAAGAAAAGAAGGTCGACCTCACTGATTGTACTTTCAATCTTGGCTGCCTTAGAGACGTCAACATCGCTCTCAGCATCATCATCATCATCATCATCTAACTCAACGTAGGCCTAAGCAGACGATGGGGCACCACTTGGAAACCTCTGAGCGAAATCAGCCCCTGTGACAGCCGACAAGGGTATGGCTTCAAGGATTGGCAGAACCGCCACACTCGGCTTAACAATTTCAACCTCAGAGGAAGAGGTTAATGTGATTGAACTTTTGTAGGACGATGCTCGACTGGAAACCTCCACTTAATCAAGGGCCTGATCTTGCCGAGTTGAGAAATCCATAGCCTCTTGAAAAGAGTCTACAGACATAGGGTCTGAGGAGGATGACTTAGACTCATACATTGGCGAGGGTTCAGTAGGGACCTCTGCTTGGTTAGCCGGTTCAGATGGTTCAGGATATACGACCTTCAGAGGTGGGGGAAAGATAGGTCTGAGGGGGAATTCCTCTGACCTACGAGCTTCCTCCTGCGCTCTCTCTATTTGCCTAATTTTCTCTAAAGTTTTCTCTCTGAGAGAGGGGAACTCCTCTCAGAGTTGGTAAAAGGGTCTGAGCATAAGAGGCAGACCCTACACTTGCAACTCTCCTAAACAACAAACAAAGACTGGCAAATGGAATGATGCAATTAAGGATCAAGCTATCAAATTTTGAGCAATAACCACGAAGAACACACAAGAACAGTTTGCCAGAAAAAATGAAGATCTCACCAGAATTCTCATAAAGATCACCGAAAAAAGCAAAAACAATACCAAGGAAGAAAAATGAAGAATAAGGGATGTCAAGAGGTCCCTGAAGGAGAGCGAAGAGAAGCAGGGGAAGGAGCACCAAAACGCACTTCGAAACCAAGAAGTTATTCTAGAGAGAGAGAGTTGCAGAAGTTACTCGAGGCTGGAAAATGAGAGAAATGAGGAAGAAAGAGAAGATTGGGGTTTAAACCTTAAGTATGGGAGCACACATCCCAAGGTCCATCATTGCCTTGGGAGCCCAAAAGACAGCCATCATCAAACCTGTCAGGCATGCTACCTACTCCAATGGTTGACGCTTTTCAAGATGATATTTGACACCTGAAGAAATCTAACCTCGGACCGATACATCCTTTAGAGACCTGACCATACGGGTAACTAAGGGCTAGCGGGTGATTGATATGCCCCAAATGAACCACCTCAGCTCTGAGACATCAACCTCGGCCAAGGACATGGCCGACGTTGGAAGGGCCACGGGTCAATGACCAATAACCTCGGTTATGGCAAGGTCTGCCATGGCCGAGGTTACTACCAACCTCATCAAGAGAAGTCCCCACGACACATGGAATAGTTATTCATCAAATCATTCAGGGACTAACAGCCTCGGCTAGGAGTAGTCCGGGGTTACGAAAGCTTAACCTCCATCAAGGCCAACTTCAGCAGGGAATCAACCGATGTTTCTCACATGTTCCAGCTTAACCTCGGCCCAGGCCGACCTTTTGCCTTCACTTACCTCACCTCGGCTTCACATAAGCCGAGACCATTTTGTCCCATCTCGAATTGAATAAATAGCTTGACCTTACGAGGTAGTGACCAAGCTCAGATGGCCGAGCTCTTATTGGAATATGTGTGGATAAGGACACGTGGACACAAATCAGTTATAACAAATCACTCCCCCCACGTGGGGGGAATATTTCATCATCATTATCTACATGTGACAGGGACAGCTGTCTTCATCGCATTAGATAGATCAACACACACATGCTCATTGCATGCATGGGGGGTATACTACACCTCCCAGCTACTATATATACTTGTCTTTTCCTTCTTAAAGGGACCCGAAATTAGCAACCCTAGCTAAAACTCTGTTCAAATACACAGTAGAGAGAGAAAGCTTGAAAGATTGTATCTATGTCCGTTAGAGCCCTCATACATTGATACACATCATACACTCAGACAGTGGACGTAGGCCTGATTTGCTGAACCACTTATATTCCGGTGTGAAACCTCTTATCCTCACCTCCTTCTACTATATATACATATACCCTTATACTGCCATTGTTAACATTGAATTGAGCTCACAAACACCTTGAATGGTGGTTTTATTTCCATCTTCATCAACCATGGGACAAAGAAAGAAGGATAGTAGGAATCATCGGGGTCTCTCTCTGAGTATTGTCGCTGGGGTTAGGGACAAAATCCAACCAACATTCCTGACCAAACCCCAACAACAGCTAGCTAAAATAGCAAGGTCAAGAGCCCAAATCCATATTCAAAAATAAACAATTACCTAGATCCAATCTAACATGAGTTTTTAACAAGGAGATAAGATGGTGATTGAGAGGGAGGTTTCATATACTAGTATAGGGCATGAAGAGGACGGAGGTTGCGGATAGGCTCAAGCCCTAAAGCATTCGAAAGGCTACACATACTATATTTTCCAATGATGTTTTTTCTTCGTATAATTTTGGGTATGGAGTCCCTTGTTGTTGCGTTGAGTTTATAGGTGTGAGACGACTTATAACTACACCTGGTACGCACAAGTGATCCCCGAAAGTAATCAGGATAGGCCTTCGTATGTTATGTGCAGGCTTGTGCATAGACCATTTGCTTGTATGTGTTGGGAACATACTTCCCTTGATATTGGACTTATGTGATTGCCATTATTTTACTTTATTTATACTAGAGATATATATAATGGACATTAGTTATGGATTCGTATGCTATCATTTAGGGAGAATTGTATTTATTAACCTTTGGGTTCACTTGCGCTTAGGGATTAGACCGCGTTATATTTAGGGTTATTTTATAGCTTTAATGTATTAGAAAAGAAGGGGTATACAAAAAAAAGATAGCATACCCTCTAGGAGCCATAAAGGGCTACAAAACTAGCTCACATTAAGAGCTCAAACAAAATAAAGGATAAAAATCAACAATAATCATTAATACTATGAGAATCTACCCTGGCTAGAATCCATCAATGAGTCACGAAGGCCCCAAAAGTTATAAGACATTCAGTTAGTGTAACTTCTTCTGATCTTCGTCCACTTCCAGACTCTAGCCTTCACCATGTCTTTAATTTCTCTAATCAAATCCCTATTACCTTTAGAACCTTTGTTGTGAACTTTATTATTTGTCTCCCTCCGAGACAAGGTGGTGGAAAAGGAGATAATTTCAAGATTGTTGATAAACTTGTTACTTACAAAATGGGAGATGGCAACCATAAGTTCCAATGCTTAGTTATCAATCTCTATATAACATTGGTTTCTAAATAAAATTTCAAACCAAACTTTAATAGAGTAGGACACTCAAAGGAAATATGGTTGAAGCTTTCTGTGTTAGTTGCAAAGGATGCAATTATCATTGTCAATCAGCCCCCAATAAACAAGCCTATCTCTAGTGAGGAGGCCACCTCTACAAGACAACCAAGGTATGATTGATAATTTGGGGATATTGATGTTATGCAAAACCAAATTATCCCATCTAACAAGGAAGTTATAGGATCTAATTGCCTCATAGGAAGATGGGGTAGAATATAAACCATACCTAGCAAGAGTCCTTATGTTTTCATCAATCTCAGGGTAGATAACTGGGAGAGGGGAATATTAAATGTCATTCAATTCCAAAGTCATGGTAGCAGGCCATCTCCAATTGTCCCCATTGATAAACTCAGCAACCTTTGCATTAGAAGTATTAGTTGCATCACATATGGTTCTATCTACAAAAAGATATTGGAGAGGGTCAAGAGGATGCTAATTTTCATACCACAGGAAAGTGTTATCTTCATTACAAATGATAACTTTAATGAGCGGTCTCTACACCTCTCTAAGTTTGAGAATATCCCCCAAGTTCAAGAAGAGTCACTGGGCAAGTTGATGGCACATATACTCGTCCCTTTTGATATTGTATATCTGTCACTATTTAACCCATAAATTGTCTTTCTTGCTACAAATATTCCATTAGTGTCCCAAAATGGCATCTTTGTTTCATTCTTTAAGACTTTTAATGCATATTCCCCCTCCACTCTCACTACACCAAATCTGCCTAATTGTCACGGTCATTGACCTTGACAACTTCAACTTGTCAAGGTCAATGATTATGACAATTCGGGGAGAGACAACTTTTTTTATCACGGACGTGTCATGGTCATTGACCGTGACAAGGGCGTTAGAATTGTCACGATCAATGACCGTGACAAGTTTAGTCACGGTTAATAACCATGACAAAGCCTTGACCCTTTTTTAAAAAAATTATCACGGTCATTGACCATGACAATTCTGGGCAGAATTTAAAAAAAATCTACTGGGCAGTATGGCCATTGCCACTGCCAGCAGTATATTTGTACCTGTTATAGCAACGTTGTACCTGTTCAAACATCATATATCCAAATAAACTAGAGATAATGCAAATATACATTTAAAATAGAAACTATTTAAGAAGAAACAACATCACCATCAATTATCTCAAATCTACAAACTATTCAGCTGGAAAAGAGATTTTGTACTGCGATGCTCGGGTAGACCTCCTTATCCTTCCCTTCTCGTACGAAGAGCCACATAAGTATCGAGCCTATGTGGCCTACCCCCAGGGCCACTCCCTGTCCCTTGAAATAAAATAAGGTAAAATTAGTATCCGCTAACTTGAAATATAAATCTAAATAGACATTGAAAGTGAAATATTCATATAAATATAAATATAAATACATTACCTGTAGTGTCACCCAAATAGCTAACTTGAGTTCATATGGCGCCTCCTTCCAACTAATGTACCCCGGGAAATCGTGTCAAATATAATTCCCTTTATATCTGAACACTAAGAAATGCCATAATCCTATGGAGTTATGCTCTACAAATTCCTTCCAACCGTTGTGTAGCCAAAAATCACCAGTTGAAGTTGTCAATTCCACCTTATGGAAGGTGGAATTGACAACTTCAATTGGTGATGTTTGGCTACACAACGGTTGGAAGGAATTTGCAGAGCATCACTCCATAGGATTATGGCAATTCTTAGTGTTTGGATAGACGAAGAGATTCAGTCTCCTCTCCACAAATAGGACACCCCAAATAACTATGTACTAATCACCTATTAAAGGTAAGAAGCGTATATTCATGGATTAGTATAAACAAAACCTAGATGTAGTTGGAATATTTTTGTATTAATCTCCTCTACACACACGTACATTACACAAGAGTGAAAATGATAAAGTACAAATCAATTAAAAGCATTAAAAATTGATGTTTCGATACAAATTGGAATATTTATTACAAATTAAAAAAATTGCAAATTCGGGTATCATAAAAAATGGATTGATATTCGGTAGGAGCAGCCAGGTCATTCACACTACTATTTAGATGCTTTGGCGCGTGTTGGACAATTGACCACGGCTCGTTGTTGATATACTTCGAGTAAAACACTTGCTTAACCTTTTAAAATGCACAAACAAACGGCTCATCGCTCACGTGGTCGTTGCTCTTCAACTTGGACAAGTCAACCATGATCAAATTGGTGACAGGATCAACTTTACAAGCATTTTTATCCTCAACTCTTACCCAGTGATAGTAAAATACAACCTCTTTGAAGTTTATATAATCCAATTTAAATATATTTTGGATTACACCATAGTAAGTCATTTCAGCTTCAACGAGGTTTTTATCTTTTGCGCTCGCTCGAAAGAAAGTAAGAGCCTTGTATGAAATTCTCGAGTTCTGTACATTTGTACTTTCCTCGTACACTTTAGCGCCGAAAATGTAACCGTTCAATCGATACTTTTTATACTCTTGTGCCACGAACAAGGGTCCAGTGGCTAGATTAGCAAGCCTTGATGTCGCATCACCCGTCTTTAGGAGCTGAGAATATAAATAAATTAATTATATTAGTGGTAAAATTTGAGTGTAATGTAACGTTATATAACGACTATTTTCATTATAATTACCTCTTGTGTCAACCACAGCCTAAATTCGTTGTCTGATTGTACCATTGTTTTTCGTCTTTTATTGTTCTCACAGGCTTCATATTTTATGCATATTACAAAATTAATCATGTATAAAATAATCTAAAATAATGTTAAACATTATAATAATCGAAACTTACTTTTTCCATTCTTCGACTTCTTCATGTGTGTCAAATAGATAACGAGCTACTTGTTCACATTGCAAACTCGTTAATTTCACTCGTTTTCCCATCACATGATCACCATCATCGATGACCTCATCAGTGTCATCAACGCTGGTCGAGTCAGGCATATATTCCCGAGTATATATTGATGACTCCACGGTGATGTATTCCTCTGCAATTGATCCTGCAATGTATCACGTATTCTTGACATAATCTTTAAAACCTTTCATCAATCTTTCAAACGGATACATCCACCGATATCTAACTAGACCACAAAGAAGTGCCTCACCACATAGGTGTATCAACAAGTGAACACTTATGTTAAAGAATGCTGGGGGAAAGTACTTCTCCAATACACAAATCGCTTCGATCATCGCCAATTTTGTGGCCACTATGTGTTCTCGATTGACTACCTTCTCACACAAGAGGGAGAAGGTAATACTAATTTGTATAATATCCCTACGCAAATCCTTGTGCTTGGAGAAACAGTGCTTAAACAATAGATGAACCAATTCCATGATCACATGCCAATCGTGGGACTTACACTAATGTAAATCATGAGTAGCATAATTCACAATCCTTTGCAAGTTAGACGAAAAAGTAGATGGGCCCTTCAAATTATATATTCTGTCCAGAAGCACCTTTATTTCCCCACTCGTCAAAGTAAACGCACCAGGGGGGATTATTACCCTTCCCCTACTATCTTCTATTAACCATAGTTGTGGCTTAAGTTTTAACGATTTAAGGTCTTTTCGTGCATTTTCTCCATCCTTTGAAGGACTCCCCCCAACTCAAGTGCCCACAATATGTTCAGTGAAGTTCTTCTCTGCATGCATCACATCCAATACATGGCGCACCGGGTTATTCTTCCAATAAGGCAAGTCAAATAAAATTGACCTACGAGACCATGCCTTTATTGTCTCAGTTTCATTCCCAGTTGGGGTCTTCTTATGCTTGACGTTCTTAAATTTGGGATTCTTACCTGGCATATTAGGGCCACATTCAGAAGATTTACTTTCAATTTCTGAACCCGAAAGTTGTCTCGGCGGTAGCTTATGTTCAACCCCGCCCAATAAAAAATTGGAACCTTTCTCAGATCTGAAACTATGAGCTGGGGGTAAAAACCTCCTGTGGCGATGGTATAAATTTTTTAAGCTAGAGGATAGACGAAGAGATTCAGTCTCCTCTCCACAAATAGGACACCCCAAATAAGCATGTACTACACAACCGGATAATGTCCCATAAGCTGGAAAATCATGAATTGCCCACATCAACATAGCTTTCAGCGTAAACTCTTCTTTTCTAAAAGAGTCAAGTGATTGCACACCCTCTTCCCATAACTCATTTAATTCTTCTACCAACGGATCCAGGTAGACGTCGATGTCATCCCTTGGTGCCTTTGGCCAAGGTATCAACAAAGCCGTCATCGAAAATTCAGATCTCATACACTGTGAAGGATGGAGGTTGAGTGGGTCTAGGATCACTGGCAATACACTCTGATTGGTGCTTAGATTTCCAAATGGATTGAAACCATCTGTTGATATAGACAAACGAATGTTGCATTGTTCTCGAGCAAAATCGGGATACTCAAAATGCATCCTCCTCCAGGCAGTAGAATCAATAGGATGACACATGATATTACCCCCTACTTCTACCCTAGCATGCCAAGTCATTTCCTTTTCAATCCATGGTTCTGTGAAAAATCGCTTTAATCTAGGCCCAACGGGAAAATATTTCAATACTTTTTGAGGCACTTTTGAGTTTATGCCTTCCTTACTAGTAGATTGGACATATCTAGGTTCATCGCATACCGAACAACGATCGATATTGTCATACTCCTTTCAGTATAGTATGCAGTCATACACATAAGCATGAATCAATTTATACTTCATTCACAAACCTTTCAAACTGTTCTTTATAACAGGATAGCTATTTGGAAGTGTATTCACCTTGGGTAATAAGCCCTTCACCCATTTCATAATTCCCGTCACGCTATTGCCAAACAAACCATACTGCATCTTCAAACTGTGCAAACCAACCATGGCATGTAAAGTTATTTGATCTTTCTCACATCTAGAGTATAATGGTTGGGCCGCCTTAAATTTTAAACTTTGGTAGTCATCGTTAAGTTTTATCGTTTTATCTTCATGAGCACTTGAATCTTCTACATCATCAGTAACCTCATTCTCCCCTCCTTCATAAACTCCGTACGCATCATCAACTAAATCCTCTAACATATTATGATCTACGTCGTCCCCTTCTACATCTATTCTACTTTATTGAAGGTTGTTGTGAAGGTTGGTCGGGGATAAAAGAAAGTTTCAATTCACCGTGAAAACTCCAAAATCGATAACTATCTTGCATACCCGATCTTAATAAATGTAGTTCAACTATTTTCCACTCAAACACCTTACCATTATTACACCTAGCACACGGACACGGAAACACTTCATTATTATGACATCTCTTTGCATATTTCACAAATTCATTAGCACCTCTGTGAAACACATCCCCCATTCTATTTGTCTCACCCATCCACTCTTTGTATTTCAGATATCCCATCACAGCTACCACAACTAATAACCTATTAAAGGTAAACAAAACTTAGATTTATAGTATGTTTCATTTAATTATGTCTTATTTATATTCAAATTCAATTTATAATAGAAATTTCTACTACCTCCATCTCCTCTAAAGGGTGAGTGGTCCTATCCCATTCAAGACCGCACTTTTCTGTAATATACTTAACAGCTCATGCACATTGTTACGATTGGAAAAAAAATTGATAGCATATCCCCGTAGTTCTCCAAGTACACGACGTAGATTGACAAGTGTGAGTGTTATTTCAATTGATCAATTGAAATAACAGTCACACTTGTCAATCTGGTATGTACCCAGAGAACATTAAGATACGACTGCAGAACTTCCTCCAAAAGTAACAACTTTAAGCCACTAAGAATATTATACAGAAATTATACAGTCTCAAACTGTCCAAACGGGACAATTCGAGAGACCTCATTACAGGAGTAATGACTCTTGAACGGGTCTAAGGGCTATTGAATGCGTACGCATAAGAACTAGAAGGCTAGTATCTATGCGCACTATATTTAATTTCAAGTATGTTTCATTTAATTATCATACTATATGTAAGAGGGTAGTTTAGATAAGATGGAGGCGTAACCCCTTTTGAGTATGGTGATGACAAGGTTAATCAGTAAACACTAGTGATTTAGCCACAAGACACAAAGAACAGTTTGGAACGTATGAAACCCAGCTTAAACCCACAAATCTCTCGTGTATAACTCACAATATAATAAAGAACTCAGAAATAACTTAGCTAGAGGGAGAGAGAAGTAAGCATCCTAGATACACCTTAGTAGGCAGGTAAATGAACACACACCCCGAAAAGGTCTTCTTCAAGGATTTCTGTCAAGTTATTAAAGCTCCCTAATAAATGACAAATGGTGGGTGGAAGAACTCTCTGGTTTTTCAATAACTCTTTCTCTAGTAATAATTTCTCAAAAATCTTAGAAGAATATCTCCAAAAGAACTCTTTTTATAACTTTTTGACCGATGCCCTTCCTTGGAGGTGGTTGGGGCCTTAAATAGCCCCCACACCACCCCCGAGGCAGCTAAGTCATTAATGCCTGTGAAAAGACCTCCCTCATACCTTATGTCACCAGCATTAAATACCTGATGCACTAGTTGTCTTTACGTCATAAACATTAAATGCCAAGACATGCCTTTTGCCTAACCATTGTGTGTCAGGGGGCTGTTGCCACAGAGGTTGCTTACCAACGGTCTGACAGCCCCAAATACCACGGTGGTTTATTCAAGTGCAGACTTGATGTTGTCTAGCTGGCTAGTGACATCACCTACAGTAGATGGGACATAAAGTAGAGGGCTGTTTGGTTCACAGCAAAGCTCCCGATGGAACTCAAAGCTACTTTGCTCTAGGTTCCACGGTGAAGATCTTTCGGTGTTTTACCAGGTGTATCTAAGATGGTCAGGACAAGCCCCAACGGTTCCCCACTTCTCAATCCTCCAAACCAAGTCCCTCTAAAGTTCCCACGATGAGGTTGTTCGATTGAGCATGAAAGCTCTCCCAAGCCCTGCCAAGCCTGGTCTCTCGCGAGTACCGTTCGACCTCACACCCATTCATTATTCTTGTTACAACATTACAGTCGTTACAACTCGTAGTCAATATAAACAAAGCTATAATATGACAAAGTAACAATAAGCTAACGTACGAGTTGCCACGCCAAGCTTCCACGCTGAGCTGCCTCGCTGAGCTTATCCTCAGAACACTGCTGCTAATTGGTGGATTATCCCTAATCCCAGGATTACCTTCAAGCCCCCTCTACACTATATATATATTGTTCGATATACAAAGTAATTTTCAAAAAAAGTTGAAAAATCCAACCCCCATATGGACAATAATCTAGTGGTCATGCCACTTTTAAAACTAACCAACCTAACATTTACTAAAAAAAATAATCCAACAGCAATGTCAACAACAAATGTGTATCCCGTACTCCTTCTAATTCGTCCACTCAATTAATTCATTTCATCAATTAAACTAACAATTAAACTATACAATTATTAATTTAATAATTTACAATGAGGGGCAATCTTACTTTCATATGAAATTGGCACTAATTATTAATTTACTTTCATCTAAAACTATACAATTAAAATTACAATTAAAGCTATACAATTTATAATTGCCCCACCACACACACACACACACACAAACCCCACCACCACCACACCCCCTGCCCCCTTCCCCCGCCACACACACATGCACACACCTGCGCACACACACACTCCACCCCACCCCCTGCCCCTATCCCCCCACCACACCCCCTTCCCCCCCTCACCCCACCCCCACCACACCTGCACACACACACACACGTACACACACAGCCCACCCCACCCCCACCACCCCCGTCCCCCTCCCCCACCACACACATATATACACACACATATACACATACATATACACATATATATACACACATACACACACATATAGAAATGAAAGAGAAAGAGAGGGAAAAAAACATACCTGAGAGAGAGGGAGATAGAGAGAGAGGGAAAACCAAAAAACGGTGGTAAAAAAGAAGCCTAGGGCTTTTTTTGCTGCAGAAATTATCACGATCGTGTCAAGGTCCTTGACCATGACAATTCTTTGTCATAGTCTTGTCACGGTCAATGACCGTGACACAAAATGCGTGTTTGTTGTCACGGTCAATGACCGTGACAAGGGTGGTCGGCTGAAAGGTGACATTTTGGCCATTTTGGTGTAGTGTCTTAAGCTTACAAACCTTACTCCAAGCCACTTTGGCCCCACTATGCTTCATCTTAGTACCAGTCTAAAGAAATTCCCTAATCATCTGGTCAATGGTTTTAAGAATACCTTTAAGGATGATGAATAAGCTAGCCCAACAAACCTGCATACTGAACATAACTGAAACAAGGAGGTGCAACCTCCCAATATGGCTGAGGAGTTTGTTGGTCCAACTTTTAATTCTTGCAATAATTTTGTCAATGAGGTACGTAGAATCCTCAACTTTGAGTCTAGTGTATATCATTGGCACACCTAGGTATTTGAATGAAGGTTTTTCCTAAGATGAATCCCAGATCGTAAGATTTTTCTCCTATTTGGATTAGGTTAGAGGATGGAGAGAGTAAAAAATTCATCCAAAGCCATCTTGGCATACTCCATAGATTGGGGAGGACTGTCACATAATATAATTAAACAAAGCATAGGTGATTGAGTTGAATTTCCTTACACTTAGTATAGTAGTTGAATCTTGGACTCCTACAATGCTTGTGCAAAATGCATGAGAATTCTTCCATAACAATGAAGGAAAAGGTAAGGGAGAGAGTGTCCCTTGGTCTTAGCCCTTTAGTTCCTCCAAAAAAACATGATGCTATCCATTAAGGCTAACAGTGTACCACACAATGGTGACACATTCTCTAATTTAGTTGATTAAAGTAGTGGGAAATTGCACCTATTTCAACACCTCGGATAAAAAGTCCCAACTCACAGTGTCATATGCCTTCATGGTATTAACTTTCATAGTGCATCTGGGGGGTTTCAAGTCTTGTGATAATTTCTCATAACCTCTAGCAAAAGGAAGATATTATCAGCAATATCTCCCATAAATAAAGACAACTTGCCCTATAACTAATAAGATGGCTCACTAAAGGTTTTGTTTTGTTAAAAATTCATTAATAAATAGTGTTGCAATAAAATATGGCCCATAGTCTCTCATATTAGAGGGGTTATTTGTTTTTGGAATGAGTTCGAGCTAGATGAAGTTCCATTGCTTAGGCATATAAGCTTTGATGAAGATGTATTTGACGCTTTGATCACATCATCCCTGACAACCACCAAATTATTCTTGAAGAAAATAGCATTAAACCCACCCATATAGACCTAGATTTTTGTCAGAACCAATGGTCCACATGGAACTCTTAATTTCCTAAGGCCTCTGCAGTGATCTTCATTGAGCTTCTTAATCACAACGTTATTATAATTGTTGGGCCTATCCTAGTGACTATTACTGGGACCAATTAAAAAATTGCACTGCAACATTAGCCACAGCCTTAGATCCCTCAACTGAAACCCCATCAACATTATTGATGATGATAATTTTCCTTTTAGAAATATTGGCTTTAACAATTTTGTGGTAGAATGTGGTCATCATATCTCCCAACTGTAGACATCTTTTTTTGTTTTGGGTAAATTAATTTTATATATAAAGGAAAGATGTAAAATAAGGGGAAGACTCCCCACAAGCCAAGAAGACTACAAGCCTAAGCATGAAAACTTGACCAGCAAAGCAAGAAGTCCAACAAGGACATCAAAACCAACGATATCAAAGATAAAGAAAAACACAAGCCCAAAGCAAGGAAGGCCGTGAAAATAAAAAGATTATATGCTAACTAATAATGCAAAATGGTGTGAGATAGCCCCCACATATTACATGCCATCTAGTTAGTATAACATCTTTTTGTCTTGCTTCAGCTTTTCACTTTAGCTTACACCATATATTCAATAACCTTTATCAAAGCCAAGCTGGTATTAAGCACCTCTGTTATGAAATCTTATGTTTCTTTCCATCCAAAGATAGAGGTGGAAAAGGATATTGTCTTTAGATAGTTGATGAAGGATTTCAAAGAAGCCTTAATTGTAGCAGAGATGATTTCATTTTACCAACTACCAAGATTCATGTAACTTGGATTCCTATTGAGAACATTTTCCCACATTTCAATGACATAGGGGGGTTATCCATAAGGTGGTTGATGTTTTCATGCCCAGTGTTGCATAAGTGGTAGGTATCATTATGAATCATACCCCATTCTAACAATTTGTCTTTGGTTGGGAGAGCATTCCTGCAGGTTAACCAAAGAATAAAAGAACATTTTGGAATGTTATCTTTGTTCCACACCAGCTTATGCCATTGAACATTGGAACCATTAATAGTGATAGTCTCATAAGTGGATAAAATGGAGTAAATTCTGTTAGCAGCGGGGTTACACACAACTTTGTCCTCATAGAGAGGGTTAATGGTAGGTAAGGGGGGAATTTATAATATTATTAAGCTCCCAAGTCACAATTGAAGGCCATCTCTAGCTAGAACCAATAATAAAGTTAGAGACTTTGGCGTTAAAGTTGCTAGCAGCATCATAGATTGTTCTATCACCAAAGAGAGGATGGAGAGTGCCAAGGTGGTGCCAGTTGTTAAACCACATAAAAGTGTCTCTACTATTCCCAATAATGGTTTTCATAAGAGGCCTACATTCCTCTCTGACTTTTAGAATCTTCTTCCAACTCCATGAGGTATCACTTGGCATGTTGATTACCCAAATACTCCTCGCTTTGATCTTGTAAATGTGGCACCACTTTACCTAAAGGTTATCCTTTTTGCAACTAAGGTTCCAAAGATGTCTCATGATAGCAACTTTATTACAGATATAAATGTATTTTATTCCCAAGACAACTTCCCTATTTGACTTACAAATCTCGTTCTAAACCAGTTTGGCTCCACTATGCTTAAACTCAATTCCAGTATAGATAAAGTCCCTAAGAAGTTGATTTATAGTTTTGAACACTCCTTTTGGAAAGATAAATATGTTGGCCCAATAAATCTAAATGCTAAAGAGAATAGACATCACTAATTATAGTCTTTTAGCAGAGTTAAAAAGCCTTAAAGTCCAACATTTAATCCTATTGGTGATTCTATAAATGTTCTCTTTAACAGCCTTCAACTTGGTGGATATGAGTGGAACTCCCAAATACTTTAAAGGAACGGACTAGTGGCTAATGCCCAATCTGCTTGACATGGCATAAACATCCATATCCATAATATGACTCCCCATAAAATTAAACTAGATTTATCATGTCTAAAGTAAATACAATAGGATGTATAAACAATTTGGTATCATTCTAGGCATGATTGTAACTAAATCTGAATATCTAAATAATTAACTCAACATAAAAGTAGATAACCATATAATCTCTTATACAAAACTAGCAACAGTAATGGTGACATTGCATACTACACTGTCTCCCAATCAAAGTAATAATAATATTTACTCAACATAATAGTAAATGGAAATAAAAGAGTGAGCACACATGCTCAATGCCTACAACCCTTTAAGATCAGAAACTGATAACTCACTACTGGATCAGGGGTGAGGTTGTACCAATGGCCTGAAAAATGTTCATATAACACGTTAGTAGCAAGTCTAAGTAGTATAAGAATATAATTGAATCTTTCCTACAATACAATTTTTCATCTTCTTCTCAAATATCAGTAACTTTTTGGTTATCCCAAACCCAACAGTCCTAGATATCAAATAAGTCTAATCCCAGACCCAAGTGAACTTATTATAACGTATTATTCATCTTTGATTGAATATCATTCTATACATAATTATTCTATATTTCTCAATTAAAAGAATCTCACAAGTAAACACATATCTACGTGTATATATACAATTCACACCCAATATTTTATAACTACCGGAGTACCGAAGCGGTAACCATCGCATTGTTGAGGGTAAATCCCGTCACTCTTTATCGGGATACCAAAGTGGCGTCGTCGATCAACCCAGGGTACAACACGTCTCTATATACTGGAATACTGAAGGAGTAATAATCGCACGGCCCAAAAAAGCGTGTATCTCTCAATTGGGATACCGAAGAGGTGCTATCGATTGGCACATGCTATAACATATATCTATCAACCATAATAATAAATATACCATCTAATGTGTATCAGATAATACTCATATCCTCTATGTTCTACATAAGTGAACATACAAATAAACAAGATTCTTTCATTCGTGTACTAACTTACTTATCTTCTATCGAGTAATCTAGCACATATTATTAAATGTTTTACTTCAGTATGTCAAAATAATTTAAGTCCCAATCCTCATCACACGTTCCTTTTTTCTCAATTTAGGAAAACTTACAAATCTACCTACACTATGCGAATGGCACTAAAACATAGTCGTTCGCAGGGACCACAATTGTGGACATTCGCACGGATAAACCATGAAACCCTCCAAAATTTTTGTTATCATCAATCTTCAATCCCTGTAACAACTCCTACGTAAAACCAACATTTTTGCCCACTCCTAAGGCTATATCATCCCCCCTCCCCCAATACAATCCAATTTTACATGGAATCCTTAAGATTTATAATTCTCTATATTTTCTTTACAATTTCTAATTGATTCACTTAGAGATCAAGGCATATATCTCGGAATTAAAACATTAGAACCCGAATTTAGAAATTCCTCTATAAAACCCAAAATTTTCAATTAATCCATTTAATAATCGAGGGGCTTTTACTAAATTTCACAATTAGAACATAATACCACTATCAGTTCATTCAATCTAACCCAATTTCATTGAGAATTGTACAAATTTCCATAGAGTGATAAAAACCTAACTTTTACGAATTAAATTCAATTATCAGTTGGTTATTTAAATTATCTAATTCAAGAGATTTTATAATTAGATTTATAATCAAATGAATAACCAAACTCTAACACAAAAAAAATTATATTGATATACTAAATAAACTTGCCTTGGTTGAATAGATGAATCCCCATTTCAATTTTGCCCAATTGCCCCACTTTCTTCTCCTCCAAGTAGCCTCCCTCTTCTCTCTCTAGGGTTTATTTTCTCAAGTGTTAAAATGATCCAACCTAATCCTAATCTACCTTTAATATTTTTAATCACGGAATTAGGTTTAATCCCCTCATGGAACCTAACCCATTGATCCCAAAATCATATCCAAACAGTCCAAAGCTTAACTAAGTTATACACTAGCCCATAAGGCTTAAAACCCAATATTTTAAGATCTATCCAGACATTACTCTTGCCTCATAAGTCACCTACCAACCATTTACTATTTTTCATGGTTTGATTTATTTATTTAATACATATTAGTTCATTATCATATTTTAAGTCAAATTTCAATTTTGAATAACAAACCCAACATATATGAAAATATAAATAGTGACATCACATGTCACTACGAGCCCATATAATCACAAATAATGAATTCCACTATTTAATTTATGCATTATAATTATGGGGTATTATATTCTCCCCCCCCCCCCCCCCCCCGGAAAAAAATAAAGAATTTTCTCCTCAAAATTCAAATTCATTATACTTCTGCTCAAGAAACTAAGAATATATCGCTCATACTCTATACAAAATCTACTTGTCTTATGAATTAAAATACACTTAGGCCTCATGTCATAAATCACATTCGGATAACACTCAACCAACTAGCTTAGCCATTAAAATATCAACTTGTCTTACAAGAAATTCCTATGTTGTGTACCCGTATCAACATCGTGCTCGCACTAATGGTAATAAGGCGAGATCAAATGATATCGGCCCCATCCTAACCACAAATATTAAAAAGGACCTTTGTATCGAAATATCAACTAGCCTTTGAAATCTGAACTTCAACTTTTATATTCTCGAGGAGATCTTTAAAAGTACCAGACCTACCTCTTGTGATCCCCAGACAGGCTTTTATTCACCAAATCTCTTTTGCCTACTCCAAAAATCTTTATACACCCCTATTATGAACACCACTTCTTTATAGGTGTCCTGAATCCATTCTTGTACAACAAGTTGTTAACTCTTAGCTCTTAATAAAATTGGTCAATCTAAATCAGATGACCCCTATTGATTACATGATCTCTTTTGAACCTCCGAACCCTATAGAATACCAATGAGTCTACTTTCCCACTTTTACACTGGGATTTTGAACACTGCAACTCTATTGAACATCAATGGCTCTACTCTCCCTCTTTTACACTAGGATTTCAAAAACTGCAAGTCTTTGAATGTCTCCAGTTGTCAACCTTTTTGAATGGAAGGAGCCCCATCTCGATATAAATTTTACTAATAGCTACTTCAGTGCACCAACCATACGAAATCCTCAAATTACTGTACACCCACTTGCATCTGGAATGTAAAGTAACCACCCACGAAACATATGCCTTGTACAAAACTACCTTCGGTTGCTTGGGAACTTTTGGAACAACTAATTTCCCTTGGAACTGTAACCTACTACATTCGTTAACGTAGAATGGGACTCTTCCCAATTGCAACCGTCCTCCCCTTGGTAAAGTTCCCCACTTGACCCTGAACCTACTTTAACCCCAAATTCGGATGTAACGGTCACCAGTGATACAAATTCTTCTACCTTATCCAAAGGTCATAGTTAAAGCCAATGATGAACCCGTCACAACATGACATTTTTCTTTCAATGATCGAACATGCCATTGACACACGGTAACGAGAACTTATTCCTCATCACGGCCTTATCAACTCCCTTTGAGGTTAAAGACATTTGTCAGAAGCACATCTTCTATAATAATAATAAGATTATCGATGCCAATTCCAAACCATGAGTGGGGTAATTATCCTTATGAGGATTAAGCTTTTGGGAAGCATCGGTTATAGGACTCTCCTCCTACGTCAACATGCCTCTTAATCTCTGGAGTAATAACTTATATATGATAAGTACTCCATGATTCCTCATGGTAAATTATGGGTGAGCACGGTGATAAACTTCTCCTTAAGCTCTTCAGATGTTCTCTAACAAACTTAATCCAGACAACGGTACCTCTTTTTAGGTGAGGTGACCCAGAATGAATGTCCTATAGTACCCCTCTAAACCCAAGGAACTGTTACCCTCTATAGGTATCATGAGTTATCCCCAAGTCATAACTATAGTTACCTTACTAGGATTCATCGAAATCAAAGCATTAGATACGAGATGGTCAGGGAACTATACATCTCGAAGAAAAAACTCACACTTAGAGAACTTAGAGTATAACTGATGTTCCCATAGTGTGTACTTTGATTAAGTATACCCTAAAATATTGTCAATAAAAAGAATGACGAACTTATCTAGGAGTGATCAAAATACTCGATTCATCATGTCCATGGGCACTACTGGCACTTTGGTCTTGCTCGAACGGCATGACCCAGAACTCATATGATCCATATTATGTGAGAAAATCCTTCTTCGAAATGTCCGCCTTCTAAATATGTAACTAGTGATACCCTAAATGTAAGTCAATCTTAGAGAAGAATGATGTATTCCTCAACTGGTCGAATAGGTCATCGAAACGCGGTAATAGATACTTATTATGTATCATAACGTTATTCAGCTCCCGATAGTCCACACATAATCGGACCCAATTGTCCTTCCTCTTTATAACAAATTTGGGCTCACGATTCCTCTATATGAACTCCTAGCTCAGAAATTGCTGAACTTGTTCATTTGGATCCACCATTTCTAATAGAGTTATCCGGGATGGTGCCCTTGTAATGGGTTTGGTACCCTAATCCTTTTACCTCAATGAATATGACGTAAACTCCTGAAAAATTGGTATCGCGTCTAATGATAAGGTGACCTCCTTCTACGAAGTCAAATTCATGTAATACAAGTATGTGTTAGACGCTTTTTTGGCCTAGGCATAACTATAAGAAACATCCCCTGCCCTAAAACAACAATCATTAAAACTAACCCCCAGTAGGTAATATAAGTGTAATATATATAATTACTTATCAAATCTAAATAATATGAATCATAAGACCATATGTCTAAATTAACAAAGCTGTCAAACATTCAAGACGCACAACAAACGGTCACGCCTCTATAATCACAATGTAAAGAAGCCTCCCACCCATTGGGTATCCACATAAAAATATTTTTTATAACATTTATATATCTCATAATCATAGTAAACACACCACTAATAAAGAGTGACAACTCCTCGATGTATAAGCTAGACTAATATGCGTGAGCCATAAATATAATCGTACATGTCCCTTGGTGGTATATCAATAACACGAGTCATTATATGGCCTCTACTAACTAAGTGGCCTAACTCTCCACAAGTGTAACACCTTATTTTAAAGGAACTATCTGAATGGTGGCCATACTAATGGCCCTGCTGACCTTACTTCTATAGTCATTTCTATTAAAACTTGTCTTATTGGGCCTACTCTCATTAGCCATAACCATACTAGTCAAAATTTCCTTAGCTCTACTGGCCAATATAAATCATATTTTATACTCTTGGAAACCTCTTGAAGTCTATTCCCCTATTTGGTTCCTTTTAATGGTATGGTCTTCCCTACTTGGGTCCACGATACACCGTCCTTAGTCTTCACAATCTTAGGAATTCCATCCATGATATAGTTATGGCAATCGTACTGAGGTAGGAAGGTAACTTCCACCACCTAAGCGTAAGTGATGCAGAATAGGTTACTCGATAACATCTACCAAACTCATCACATAATGTTTATGCCATCTCCACAAAGTCTTCTCGAACTGAAATTGAGAATAGTATTCTTCACTTCCGTATCAATCCTTCCCGGTGCATAAAGAGAAAGATAGTTCAACTCCTCCTCATGTTAGTTACCACTCGGTCGCCCAAACGAGGTCTCTGTAACTTTATCCCTTTCTTCGTGATAGATGATGAGTGGTAACATTCCCCTCGAACCAAACGCTAAGCACATTCCAAGTTTCTCACGTTTAATTGTCCCTAACGCCGATCGACGTCAATTTTATGCGTGGGATGTCTCACAAGAGAAATCCAAACAAGGTAACCACTCGATACACTTCGATCATTCTGAGTAGATCGTCTGGAACAATGGCGTGAAATCCTTTAAAACATTCAGCGTTGTAGAGGAGACAAGTCCTAAACGGTAAGGCTCTAATGTAATCAAAGAACTCAATTTGAAAAGGCGATGGACTAAGTTAAGATCCCTAGAACACTAGAGCCTCGAATGCTCTGATACCAACTGTGACACCCCATAAAATTAAATTTAGATTGATCATATCAAAAGCAAATAAAATAGGTGTCCAAAAACAATTTGCTATCATTATAAGCATGACTATAAGTAAATTTAAATATATAAAAAATTAACACAACATAAAAGTGGTGAACCATAAAATCTCTGATACCAAACTAGCAACAGTAATAGAATCATCGCATACTACACTATCTTGAAACAAAAATCCAAATCAAAGAAATAATAATACCAACTTGACATAATAGTAAATGGAAATAAAAAAGTCAGAACTCGGGCTTGACACCTATAATCCTAGAAGATTACGAACTGAGAACTCATGACTGGATCAAGGGTGAGGTGGCATGTATGGCCTATGTCCTGAAAAGTGTTAATATGACACGTTAACAGCAAGTCTAAGTAGTATAAGAATATAATTAATTATGGTCTACAATATAATTATGCATGTTCTTCTCGTATTTTAGTAAATTTTAGGTTATATCAAACCCAACTGTCCTATATATCATATAAGTCTAATACCAGACCCAAGTGAACCTATGATTAAGTATTATTAAGCTTTCATTGAATATCATTCTCTATATAATTATTATATACTTCTTAAGTACAAGCATATCACTCGGAAACACATATCTATGTGTATATCCTCATATATACGGTTCATACCAAATTTTTTATAACTATTGGAGTACCTAAGTGGTAACCATCGAATGGCCCAGGGTAAAGTCGTTCGCTCTCCATCGGGATACCAAAATGGTGCCATCGATCTACCATGTTACGTTATAACTCTATATACTGGAGTACCAAAGCGATAACCATCGCACGGCCCTAGGTAAAGCCCATCTATCTCTATCGGGATACCAAAGAGGTGTCTCGACCAACCTAGGGTACAACATATCTCTACCAACCATAATAATTAATATAGCATATATTATGTATCAAATAAGTACTCATATATTCTATGTTGTACAAAAGTTACCATACAAGCAAACATGATTCTTTTATTCATGTACTAACTTACTTATCTTTGATCGAGTAATATAGAACATATTATTAATTGTTTTAAGTCAGTATCTCACCATAATTTAAGTCCCAATCCTAATCCCACACTCCCTTTTTTCTCAATTTACAAAACACAGTCGTTCGCAAGGCCCGTACGCACGAACCACAATTATGTCCACTCGCACAGAGATTCCACAAAACCCTTCCGAATTTTCGTTTTCTTCCACCTACAATCCTTGTAATAGCTCATATATGCAGAACCTACATTTTCGGCCATTCCTATGGTTATATCACCCCCCCCCCCCCACACACACACACACACACCATATAACCTAATTTAACATAAATACCTTCAGAATTCTAAATCTATATTTTTCCTCCAAATCTTTGGTTTATTCACCAAGTGATCAAGGCATATATCTCATAATTAAAACTTTGGAATCCTAAGTTGGAAATTCCCCTCAAAATCCCAATTTTCAATCAATCCATGTGATAATCATGGGGCTTTTACTAAATTTCACAATTAGAACATAATACCACTATTAATTCATTCATGGAGAATTGTACAAATTTCCATTGAGTGAGAAAAACCTAACTTTTAATAATTAAATTCAATTATCAATTGGTTACTTAATTATCTAATTCAAGAGATTTTATAATTAGATTTAGAATAAAATGAATAACAATATTCTAATACCAAAAAAATATATATTTATATACGAAATAAACTTGCCTTGGTTGAATAGATAAAACCCCAATTCAATTTTCCCCAATTCTCTCCTTCTCTAATACCCAATTGCCCCATTTTCTTCTTCTCCAAGTTGCCTCAGCTTCTCTCTCTAGGGTTTCTTTTCTCAAGTGTTAAAATGATCCAACCTATCCCCAATATTCTTTTTTATATTGTTAGTCAAGAAATTAGGTTTAATCGCCATATGGACACGGACCCATTGAACCCAAAAGTATATCCAAACATTCCAAAGCCTAGACCAAGCTATACACTAGCCCATAAGGCTTAAAACCCAACATTTTAAGGTCTAACGAGACATTACTCATTCCTTACAATTCACCAACCGACCTTTTAATATTTTTAATGGTTTGATGTACTTATTAAATATTTATTGGTTTATTATCATATTTTAAATAAAATTTCATTTTCAAATAATAAACCTAACACATATGAAAATATAAATAGTGACATCGCACGTCACTATAGGCACATATAATCATAAATAATAAATAGCCTTATTTAATTCATGCATTAAAATTATAGGGTATTACACATCTCTAGAGCAATAGAGATTACTATTAGCCATATTAGGATGCAGTCAAAACAACCTGGCAAACTCATTAATAGCCAACTTCACACACTCCACTGATTGGAGATTCCCCTCCATAGAATATGATTAAATCATCAGCAATGCTTATGTAGTTGAGATGCATTTCCTTACACTTGGGGTGGAAAGTGAAGTTATTCCTGCTACAATGGGTGTCCAATATGAAAGAGAAAGCTTCCATGACTAAAAAGAAAAGGTAAAGGGAGAGTGGGTCACCTTTATTAAGGCCTCTAGTCCTAGCAAAAAATCCATCAATCTCACCATTAAGACTCACAGATAACCAAACATTAGTAACACAAACATTAATCCAAGAAATAAGGATAGTGGGGAAGCCAACTTTCTTCAAGACTTCAAATAGAAAGTTCTAGTTAAATGTGTCATAGGCTATAATATCAATCTTTAAGGTGCATCTTGGGGGGGAGGAATCTCTGTGGTAGTTTATCATCACCTCTTGAAGAAATAAAATATTGTCAGCTATGGCTTTTTTATGAACAAAGGCAGTATGCCTCTCATTAATCTGGTGTGGAATAAGTGGTTTAATTCTAGTATCAAAGATCATAGCAATACCTTTGTAAGTGGTGTTACAGCAAGATATTGGCCTAAAGTCCCTTGTAGAGCAGGGATTGTTGACTTTGGGAATAAAACCAAGATAGGCACAATTCCACTGCCTTGTCATTTGACAAGTAGTAAAGAAGTGGTTGAATGCATTGATGACATCCTCACTACCATTTTTCTTGATGAAATCATCATTAAACCCAATAGGACTTGGAGCATTATCATCACCAGTGGAGAACATGGAATGTTTTATCTCCTCCTCTATTACATGGTCAGTCAAACCAATAAGATGATGTTCAAAAAATTTCCTAACCACCAAATCAGTTAGGATATTAATACTAGCAATAGTGTCCCTCTGAGACCCAAGTAAAGAGTTAAAGAAGGAAACTGATTCATTTGCGAAAACCTCCATAGGTTCAACCATTTCCCCTATAGCATTGTGGATAGAAATAATCTTCCTTCTAGCATTGTGGGCATTGATTTTCTTTTGGAAAAAGTCAATGCTCACATCTCCTAATTACATACATCTTGTCCTGGACTTTTGTCTATAAAAGGCTTCTTTAACATCTCTTACCAAACTATACTTGACAACAATCTCTTTCTTGATTTAAATGTTGGATTTATCTCTATTAAGACTCTCCTGCACCCAATCCAATTGACTCTAAGTCTCTTTTACTCCAATAAAAATGTTAGTGTAGAACTTCTTATTAAGTTGCTTCACCTAGTGTTTTAATATTCTCAATTTCTCAGAAGTTTGACCATAGGGTTACCAACATAATATTCATTCCAAGTATCAAGTAGAATAGGATTGAAATACTTATGCCTCATCAAAAAATTAAATAACTTGAATGGTTTAGGTTTCTACTATTATGACAAAAATTGAAATGATGATAGGCTTGTGATCATAAATACCTTGGCATTGGTACTGTGACTATGAATCGAGAAAGGAGGCATTACATTAGCTATTGTGGATCACTATATCTATTCTAGTTTGGATGTTATCCACTCCCTTATGTTTGTTATTCCATGCGAACCAAAGACCAACAGAAGTCATGTAAGCCAGTTGGTTATAAAAAATGCAGTTATTGAAGTCATCAACAACTCTATAATCAATGCCCAAGTTACCACTTTTCTTACTCTGCTTCCTAACCACATTGAAGTCTCCCATAACTAGCCACACTCTATAATTTCCATAGGAGTAATTAGTATTCAAGAAGTTTCGTAAATGAATCCTGGCAGCAGCAAGGCTATTTCCATAAATAAAGGTGGGGAGGAAGTTTTTATTTAAACCAACAAACTTCACATTGCATAAAATGTCCTATTGATGAAAATGACCTCAACCTCAAAAATTTTATGATCCCAACCCATAACAACTCTGGTCGCACCCCCGGATATAGGGCAGTTATGAGTGGTGTCGCAATTCCAAAAACAGCTACTAGTAACAACAGACATATGGTTAAGTCTAACCTTAGATTCCAAAATACAATGAGGGAAATATTGTTACTACGAATAAGTTTTTTTATCCCAAGTCATTTGTTATGGGAATTGAGACCCATTATATACCATAATGCACTTATAATCATTAAAAATGAGAATGTTTTTTTGGATTTCCCTCCTGATTTGGTATGAGCTTTCCCACTACCAGACTTCTGTTTCTTTTTCTTCTTGTTAGTAGTAGGGGAGCCTCCATGGTTTTTTTGCACATGATATCCCCTACCTGCTAATTTATCGATAGCTTTGATTTAAAAAAAAAGGCCTGATGGTGTTAGTGTTTTTTCACCATCTCCAATTTCTGAGGTTGTTATATCATTATCCTTTTCAGCTATTAAGGAAAAACTATTGGCTTCAATGATAGTGTTCAGAGCTTCACTTGACACAATAATATCAGGCGTTTTCTCCTTCTCAACTTAAATTCTTCTTAGTTTTGTATTGACTTGAGTCTAGACCTCTTCCATAGTGTTTTCTTCTCTTGATTTGTTCTAGTAGAAAACGTCTAATTTTTTATCTTTTGCAATCCAAGTTCAATTAATTATAAAGAACTTAAGGTAAGAGTGTCCAAAGATACCACAGTGGGCACATAATGGAGGTTTATCTTGGTATTCCATATACACTTCATTAGTAGTTCCATCTTTCATTACCACCTCAATAGTTTTTAGGTAGTCTCCTTTCACTTTAATCTACACACAAATTCTAGTTAAACGTATTCTCTTCATCTCCTTAGTAACAGTGTTTGCATATAAAGGGAGACCAACTAGCATAATAACATAGCAAAGGCCTTCTTTAGTCCAATATTGAACTTAGATGTTATGGAACTTCACCCACACTGGTATTTTCTTGGTTGCTTATTTATTGAAGTTAAAGTTAGGCGACCATTTTGCAAAATGATAGGGTTCCTAAGAAAATTCCATGGTCCATTATATAACACCCTATCCCTCATATTTTGATTATTATACAAGAAGAAAAAGAAGCCATTATCATGGGCCAAAATCTAGGAAAAAACAAACGTATCCCACATTTTATGAGCAATAGTACAAGCGACAGAGTAAGGCGGATTTCTCCCCACCCCACCATTCTATTTAACCACCAAGAGTAACATTTAACAGCTACCCTTGATGGAGAAGAGACAGTAATCTTTGCATCCATCATTATTGTCCTATGGTAGGTCAATCTAAGCTTGGGTATTCTCTTCTCAAAAACCATAGACTTTCATGTATTCGTAGGTTTAATGGGTTATTGGGTAGCTTCAGCTTCTATCATGTCCTTAGTTACTCAAGTTGTTATGTTGACTGCCCTTGTCAAGTTAGAAGTCTTGTTTGAGGTAAGTGTGCAAGAACTGCCCTCACCTTTATGCTTAGGTGTATCAGAACTAGTACTATGAACAATATTTTATGGGGTGGATCGGGCAGATTTAGCCCTCAAGTTAGAGATCCTCCATCTCCCTACTATCAGTCTAATGGCCATATTTTGATTATTCACCATTGTATCATCACCCTCAAGCTTTCTTACGTTTGTAGGAGAACCTCCATTTGAAAATCTGAACTACAGAATGTCATCATGTGCAAACCCTTTTCTTTTGATGAACTCCAAATAGATATTCTTTTCTTCATTGATTTTTTGAATCTTTTTAATGTTATTATTGGCTCTTTCAATTGACTTAGGAGAAGATATAATTTGGCCATCCTCAACAATTCATCATTCTCAGCCACCACTTGGGTTGGTAGTAGGGAAGCAGTTGCACCAATACCATTCATGATCTTAAAGTTACCCATAGCTACTGGAACAGTCACAACATCATAATGAACTATCATTGGTTTATTCAGAGCCTCTGAAGTAGAAGCCATGAGTGTGAAGAGGTTTATGGGGAGAATAATGGGGTGGAGGAGGAGAGGGAATGTTTGGGAAGCGGTTGGATTCAGGTAGTGAGAGAAAGTTTCTAGAGAGAAGGAAGAGAATTTCGTTGGGTTTTGCCACAACACCTCTAAGAAAGGCATACTTTGGGGTTATAGTAATCTCTTATCTCCTTAATTCAATGTTGGCACCATCACTCAAGGTTGGACTAGATGCAATTAATCTTTTTTCGATAAGTAAAATGCATATATAGAACAAAAGATTACGAAGATCAGAGGGAATACCCCAAGGCAAGCCAAATCGGGATAGAAGAAAGGAAGATTAGGCATACCCAATCACCAAACAAAAAAACAAGAAAATAAAATAGGTCATGGGGATAAAATCCAAAATGGTCTTCCTTCTCTCACAAACTACCTCTCTCTAACCAAACATAAAAACCACCGAACCACCAATCACCCCCCCAACCACCCATAAACCTCCCCTACTAACCATATCATGGCCTCGTCCAAATTACCTTATACCATTTGGTGCAAAAAAGTCACCCACCCTCCTTTGAATACCACCATCACCATGGTTATCTCACCTCCCTATTTGGAAGATGCCACAATAGCTCAAAGCCATAACAGTGTTGATCTGGTCCCTTAGGATGAAATACATATCCCTATCTCTATTAACATTTATGATGGTGACTTGAAAAGGTTGAGCAAAGTCGGATTACAATTAGGGAGGATGGTTCAAAATAACCATTACCTATGGTGATAGACTACAAGATCTAAATGAGGAGAATAATGCTTATGTTCTTTTCATCCAAAGCAAAGGATTCACACATGAAGACATAAAGAACTTCAGATTACCCAACGATGGACACAGACCCAGGTATCTCAAATGCATGTTAATGGAAGTTTTCATGGTGGTGAAACTACCAAGATAGTGAGTAGAACCTTGGCATCCCAAACTCAGCAAAACCCATTATAGGTGTGTAACCAAAGATTCTCTCTATGGACCAGTCTGCCACAATGTCTAATGTGGATTTCTGTGTGCACAAGTTGTCTATACATGTCGCTAATACCCCTAACCCTGGTACCTACGTATACTTTCAGTGACTTAGATAGGAATATGGGCATGGTTGGTAACATATCTAACCTACACTCATCCTCCAACATTTCGTTATCCAAGAATGGAACATCTGCTGTTGCCACATCCAAAAATGGTGTGAACACTGTTGTGCAATATGCTCAAGCCAAGTCTTGGAAATCAGTGGTGGTTGAAAAAATAATGCATAAACCCATACTCATATACCACAAGCCAATTGTTGTGGACAAGAAAATCATTGTTTCACCACCAATGAATGTTGCAGCCAAAGGGTATTTGAAATGGGAAAACAACATGGTTAGTTATTTCTTAGGAAGAAATCTACATTATTATCTTCTTTATACCAATGTACATATATTATGGGATATCCTAGATTATAGTCCACAACAATGGATTCTTTTTCTTCTTGTTCGATAACTCTAATATGAGGGATGAGGTTCTAGATAATGGACCTTGGTATTTTCTAGGAAACCCTATTATCCTACAAGAATGGATGCCTAATTTTTACTTCACCAAGGAAGCTATAAAGAAGGAACCTATTTAGCTGAATTTACACAATATCCCAGTCCAATTATGGGCTGAGGAAGGTCTCAATTACATTCCCAGCTTAGTTGGCATTCCATTATATGCTGACAATGTCATTGAATAGATAATGAGAATTAATTATGCCAGAATCTGTGTTCAGATAGATGTTAAGGAGGACTAACTAAGAAGTATTGACACGGCTATGGAAGATGGCACAACAATTTAGGTTGGAGTGGAATACTAGGAAAAGTCACTATCATATGCCACCTGTGGCATTTTTTGTACATAACTCCTCAAATGCTCCAAAAACAAACGAGTGTGAGTTCTAAATGACAATAAGGAGGAGAAATATTTGGTTCCAAACCAGCAAGGGATGACTAAGGAAATGGAGGAAGGATGGATCTAAGTGAACATGAATAACTAAAATCACTCAGCTACTAATCGAATTCATAATGAAATAACACATAAGGTGGTATTGGAAGACAATCACCCAACCAAGGAAGTCAATACAGGCCAAACCATTGGCACCAAAGAGAATAGTAATGTCTCTATAAAATTGGGCAATTCTAATGCACCTATTTCCTCAATGATTAAAACTTCAAACTACTTTGTTGTGTTTAATGGTGATGATGGGAAAATTGAAGCAACACCTAAACCAACTGGGTTAGATCTTAAGGATATAGTTGTTAATGAATTCACAGACAAAAGTCAAATAAATACCAGTCATAGGAACACTACTAAGACTTATTGCAGTGGAAGTGGAAAGGGAAAAAAAAGATCTGGTGGCAAACCTAAAAATACAAGATGATTAAGCTAAAATCAGGGAAAATTAGGGGTTTTAACTCGCATAATAAACATGTTGAAATAAGGAGGATTATATATGACTATAAGTTATCCCTCATATGCATCCTTGAATCCAAAATTAGGAAGAACCATATGGTTGAGATTACTAATAGCTACTTCTGGAACTGTAAATCTATACATAACTGCCCCAATAAGAGTGGGGAGGCTCGTGTGATTGTGGGATGGGATTATATCACTCCCAAGATGGATATCTACAATGAACACCCTCAATCTATTTTCTACAAGATTGATATGGCGTGATGGATAAGTTATTTTTTTACAACCTTTGTGTATGGACACAATCAACCCATGGATAGGGGTCCTTTATGAATCTTTAACCAACATAATCATGGGGATATTAATGATCTACAATGGATTATCACGGGGGACTTTAATATTATTAGAAGTGGTGATGATAAGAGGGGCATTCAGGGCATTGATACTAGAGCGGTCTAGAAGTTCAACTCTTACATTTATGATGATTAATTGGAGGGTATGAATATAACTGGCCTCACATGAAATAAAAAAAATAATAATAGCTCAAATGTCTAATCTAGAATTGATAGAGTGATGCACAACAACCTTTGGAGCTCATTCTTCCCTGATGCCCAAGCTGATTTGAAACCTTTCAAATTCTTCAATTTTTGGATGAATCACACTGACTTTAAGGACATACTTATCAAATATTATAATGATGAGTGTGATTGTAACCATATATTCAAAATGTTTCATGAGCTGAAGATATTGAAGTCCATTCTTAGAGGTCTAAATTCTAAATTTTATAGCAATATTTGCAGTTTAGTGATGGAGGTAAAAAACCAAATGCACTATATCCAAAGGCAGATTGATAGGGATGACATCAATGTCCAACTTATTAGGGAGGAGAAGAATAAGGCTAGAGAGACCCATATAGCCTCTGAAAAAGACTTCAAACAGAAGTCCAAAATTAATTGGTTAAAATTTGGTGATATGAATACCTCTTTCTTCCATAAGTGCATCAATAAGAACACGGCTAAATGGAAACTCATATCCATAAAAAATAATGAGGGGACCACCATTGATGTGACTAGTGCTGCTACTAAAGGAGTCTTATTTTATAATTCTCTTATGAATGCTACTACTGATGGCAATGCTAAAACCTTCGATGTCACTATGCCTATAACACTCAACCAGAACCAATATGATGATCTCTAGCTAATCTTGTCTCCCATTATTATATAAAGAATGAGGTATTCTTTATTGGGTTTGATAAGGCCCCTAGACCTGATGGTTACAACACTAAATTCTTCAAAGATAACTGGGATGTGGTTAGGGAGGATATAGTTGTTATTGTGCCCTATTTCTTCTGCAATGGACACATTCGTATACAATGTAATTGCACGTCTCTTTCTCTTATCCCCAAAGTAAAAACTCCTAGGAAAAAAGGACTTGAGACCCATTGCATATCAAAATTGATTAATAATAGAATCAAACCTCATATGCCCGTACTCATAAATGAGAGGCAAGCTGCCTTTGTCACTAGTAAATCCATTACTGATAATATTATGTTGATGTAGGATATCATAAGCAATTAACAAAGAGAGTTATGCCTCAGATGCATCCTCAAGATTGACATTTTAAATGCCTATGACACGGTGAATTGGAGCTTCTTATTTGACATTTTGGAGAAGATGGGCTTCTCTCATATCATGATCAATTAGATTAATGAGTGTGACTACTGTTAAATTTTCTATCAGCCTTAGTGGGGAACTACATGGCTTCTCTAATAGATCTAGAGGGATAAGATAGGGTGTGTACTATCTACATATTTATTCCTCTATATGATGGAAACCTTTGCTTATATCCTGGACAAACACAACTTTGACCAATTCTCCTACCACACTAAATGCAATTAGCTAGACATTAATCATCTTTATTTTGCTGATGACTTGATCATCATAATCAAAGGAGACCTACAATTGGTTGAATGTGTGAAGACGAATTTGGATGAGTTCAAAACCTTCTCTGGACTTAGTCTTAACCTGTCCAAAAGAAACTTATACAACTCTGGATTAGAGGAGGATGTGTTGAACTCTATGACTGCTTCTCTTGGGTTAACTGTGGATAAGCCTCCTTTCAAATAACTAGGTGTTCCTCTCATTTACACGAGGCTGAAGTATGATGATTGCAGTAAACTTATTGAGAGAATTACTCAAAAAGTCAAGTGTTGGACCTCTAAACTTTTAAGTTATGCAGGGAGATTACAACTAGTGAAAGTTTTTCTTTTAAGCACTCAATTCTATTGGTATAATGTCTTCATTCTTTCTAAAAAAAAATTTAACATCCATTGATCAATTCCTCATAGACTTTTTGTAGAATGGAACTGATGTCAAGCACTCTGGATCCAAAGTTGCTTGGAAGGATGTTTGTGTCCCTAAGGATGAAGTGGGTTAGGAATCAACTATTTACAATGGTAGAAAAAAGTTTCTATACATAGACATCAATGGAATCTTTGTAAGAATAAGGACAATTTATGGGTTAAATGGTGCCACACTTACAAGATAAAAAATATAAGCATATGGGTACTCAACATTCCTAATGATGCTTCATGTATCTGTAGAAAAGTGATAAAGCTTTAGGAGACTGGTAGACCCCTAATTATATCCATCATTGGTGATGGTAAGAATAATTTCACGCGGTTTGACAACTGGCACCCTAGGGGACCTCTACAACTAATATATGGGGATAGAACTATATATGATGTTTCTGTAATGCAAAGGCTAAATCTGAAGAGGTCATTGATGGGTGTGAATGGAGATGGAGTAGGTATACTACGTAGTAGCTTAATGAAATCAAGAATGAGAACCTTCAACTATCAACCCCTTGGTGGATGACTCAATCAAATAGTCCCTTATTGATAATGGGACATACAGTACATCATTTGCCATGAGAGAAGTTAGTGATCATATTCCTGCCAATCACTGGTACAAATTACTATGGAATAAAAGAAATATTCCTACATTCTCCTTCATCCTATGGCTGGTTTGTAAGAAATCCCTTGTTACTAAGGACAATATTATGCAATGGGGGGGGGGGGGGTGTGAGTGATAGCTTTAGTTGTGAGTTGTGCAGCAATAGAAGTGAAAACATCAACCACCTTATGGATGAGTGTCATTACTATATGGAGATTTGGAATGAGATATTTTTTAGAAACTAGATGTATAGAGACAATGGTAATTGGGAGGATAAGATCTATGAGGCTACCCAAAACTTTAGAGGTGTTTCCTTCCTGAGCAAGATGAGAGCCATGTCTTTGTCAACCACTACATATTGCATCTGGATTAAAAGGAACAATAGGATGCATAGAAGAGGAACCAATACCACTATGGATATAATTATGGAGACTGAGTTCATGATCAATTGCAAGGTTATGAATTGGAAAAAATCTAAGAGAAGATTTGATAACTGGATGTCCTGCAAGTATTGGGGGCCATGTGAATCCTTTTTGCATAACTGTGACACCCCAACTAATTAAATACCGGGTAGCTACTCCTTTATTAAATTAATACAAAACGCCAAGTTGGTTCAGTTAATAGCATCACTGTCGAAAACATATTAATGATTTCTAACCACCTAGTATTTAAAAAGTAAGTTGTCAAATTTGAAATTAAATCTGATTAACATGAAATAAAAGAATTATGAAAGAATAACATAACCATTCACCATAAAGAAGCAATAGAATAACCAATAGATATTAAGTCTGGAGGAAATACTCCTCACAACAATCCCAAATACGAAACTGAAATAAGAACAAAAGCATGTATCCTGAATTAATTACAAACCAAAGTCTGAATAACTGAAATGTAAAGTGTCTCTAAAAGAAATGGGCGACATGCCCTACAAATGATGAAACTGAATATGGAATCAAGACAGGAAAATGAGGCGTCTAATATCAAGGCCCTGTAACTTCCACAACAGCTACAGCTCGTCACCTGTGGAAATCCTATTCATGGTGTCCTTGTGGCTGGGCACCTAAAAAGGTTTTTACAAAAAAATAGATTTGAAAGCAAACGGGTCAGAGCCCGAAAGTGGAGAGTATTTTAAAAATAGCAAGTGCTTTAATAACATTTATAACAATGAATGCAAAATACATGTTAGGACGTGCTCTCAAATGAAATACTCATCTCTCGTCTAACTGTGCACTCCTAACGTTCCTCTACCCATTCATGTGTTATTTATATTTAACTAAACCGACATAAGTTCTAACCTTTACACTCTATTCACAATATGAATTCCCAATATTATCACTTAAACAGATAGCTTTAATTAAACCCGGATTCTCAATTGTTAACATTACAATTGACGTCATGTTATCCCTTTTTAACTTCTCAAAGAGTTACTATAAATTATTCTCGCAAATTAAACATAACAAATTCCTTTTCATTGAACCGTATATTATTCACATCATAAATATACAATACAAGCACCCCGAGGCTAAGCTGTGGTGCACACATACTCTGCTATCCATCCCGGTACATCACGTACATAAGGATTACAAATTCCGAATCTCTCAGGAATTGTTAGAATAAACACCACACACAAAAATGGAGGCGAACATAATTCAACATATCCATGGTCACGTACATACCTACGCTCCATAGTCAGCTGGATTAATAACTCACAATTAAGTCATTCCCTTGAACTATGTCCTCTAGGTACCAAACTAAAATCCGGGCACACAAGGATTAGATGGCCCTAAGCGAACGTAAACCTCCCGTGATAGCAAGTATGGTAGGTATGTCATACACAAAAATTATATACTAAGCATTCACACATCTTAGATGTCTCAATATTAATAAAGGTACATTCTACATCCTTATACCATTATTCCAATTTTTTACATTTTTAGTCTTTCGATAATATAAAATGTAGACTGTCGACACATCTCACGTCATAGTTTCTTGTACTTAAAACCTATCTCAAATGGACTATTAAGTTTCCTATTATTCCCACATATAACATCATTATTCTTAAGGTCCTCACTTCTGCCCCAAACCTCATTTCATCAATTTGTTCAAATTTACTCTTTTAACCCTAATATTATCTCACTCATCGAGTTTCATTAGCTTTTAGAATAATTCCTCAAATTGAATTCTAATTAAGGTCCAAACTTTATAACCATACCTACTGGTCTTCCTTAAGTGTAAGGATATTCATAAAGTCTCCAATAATATTTTCTAAGGGTTAACACCATTAAAATTTAACTAGGGAAATTTTACTCATTCTGGGAAGGTCTATCAATCGACCTTGAACCTCGATCGATCGATGGTGGTCGATCGATCGACTGATGAATGTCGATCGATCGATCGCACCAGGTAGGCTACGGACTGCTTCATTTTGCAGTCCTCAAATCGTTCCAAAAATCCATTATAAAGCATGAAACTCGAATATAACGTTATAATATCATCATACAACCATCCTACAACATTGTTAACGTTCTAAAACCAATAATTCATCAACCAAGGGCTTTGTTTGGATCAAAACTTCATCAAGAAACCTAGTTTTCTATTTCTTTCAAGAACATTAATAAATCTCTTCTTAAATCCGTTTTTACATCATCAAGGGTCATATTTTGAATTCATAATTCGTCCAGAATATATATACATGCAATTCCTGACATAGTTCATAGTTTTAATCTTCAAATACATGGGTCTATATCAATCTTCCAAGATAAATTCGATAATTTCCCTAAACATGGAAAAGCATAACATTGAATCAATTGTAATTAAATCACTTGCCTCTAATCTTTCTCTGAATTTGATGTTGAATCTTGAAGGTTGAATTGTTCTCTCTCTCTCTGCAGAATTCTCTTTTCTCTCTCTCTCTACAAGTTCTTCTCTAAAGATGATGACAATGGAGGTGGGGGTTTATTTTTGGACCCTTAACTCCTATTCTAAACTTCTCCTGTAGCCCACTACTTAGTTTAGTGCTGATAATGGGTTGGCGGGTTTATTTATTAATCAAAATTAAACTCTAATTTTCGTGGGTTTTAATTCCCAAACAAAATTACCAAAATACCCTTTTAAGTTGTCGGTATGGTCTAAAAATGCCCCGGGACCCAAACTAAACCCCCAGCTAGTGTATTCTGACTATTTCGACCCTTCCAGATGTGTTGGCGCACTCAAAATGACCATACGGTTAATAAAAATAAAATTCACTTTTTAATTAAATAATTACTTTCCTGGCGCGACTGTCACACGCGTCTCAACAAAATTTCCCAAATTGCCGTTTATCAATTTCACGACAAATTTAATAATTTCAATATTCATATAACGTCATATGTACACATTATAATCAAATACCAACTCACATCTCGTTACTATTTTATCCGGATTAATTCCCAATTAATACACATTTAATTCAATTAATCCCATAAATAAATATCACAAAAATACGGGGTATTACATACTTCCCCCCTAATAACAGAATTTCGTCCCGAAATTCGGAACTAGAAAGTACCTGGTAAAAATAACTATGGGTAACGTTCGCGCATCTCATCCTCGTGCTCCCATGTGGACTCCTCGACATTATGATGTCGCCACTGAACACGCACTAACGGAACTATCTTTGACCGCAGTTTCTGCTCACTTCGGTCCAAAATAGCAATCGGCCCCTCCTCGTAGGAGCTATCGGGCTGGAGATCGATGTCCTCCAAAGCAATGTGAGAATGAGCCAAACCACCTCTAAGATATTTCCTTAGCAAGGAAATATGAAACACATCATGAATCATGTGCAAATGCCCCGGTAACCCAAGTCTATACGCAACATACCCAATCCGCTCGATGATAGGAAATGGTCCCACATATCTCGATGCCAATTTCCCCTTCTTCCCAAATCGCATAATCCCCTTCATAGGAGATACTCTGAGTAAAACCTGGTCCCCCACTTGGAACTCCCTAAAGAACCTCTTCGCATCAGCGTAGCTCTTCTGCCGATCCTATGCTACCCGAATGCGACTCCGTATCAATTCTATCCTCGTCGAAGTATCCTGAATCACTTCCGGCCCAAGTAGTTTGTTGTCCCCCACCTCCAACCAACATACTAGGGAACGACAAGGTCTACCATACAATGCCTCAAATGGAGCCATACCAATGGTGAACTGGTAGGAGTTGTTGTAAGCAAACTCCACCAGTGGAAGATACTGCTCCCATCCACCCCCGAAGTCAATGATGCACATCCGCAACATGTCTTCCAACATCTGATTTGTACACTCGGTTTGCCCATCGGTCTGCGGATGATAAGCCGTACTCAACCGCAATTCCGTGCCCATGGCCTCCTGAAAACTCTCCCAAAACCGTGAAACAAATATCTTGTCTCGGTCAGACACGATA
The DNA here is from genome assembly GCA_949130495.1 of Sambucus nigra. Taxonomy (NCBI): domain Eukaryota; kingdom Viridiplantae; phylum Streptophyta; class Magnoliopsida; order Dipsacales; family Adoxaceae; genus Sambucus; species Sambucus nigra. The sequence goes on from OX422218.1 coordinate 156,424,414, forward strand.
TTGAGGGGCACACCGTGAAGTCTCACTATTTCTGCAATAAAAAGCTGGGCATACTGTCCCGTAGTGTAGTCGATCCTTACGGGTAGAAAATGAGCGACTTTGGTCAACCTGTCCATAATTACCCAAATGGAGTCGGGACCTCTCTGTGACGTTGGCAACCCCATGATAAAGTCCATGGAGATGCTCTCCCACATCCACATCGGGACCTCTAATGGCTGTAGAAGTCCTGTCGGTCTCTAATGATCCACTTTTACCATCTAACAAGTGGAGAATTTAGAAACAAACACGACAATATCTATCTTCATCCCGCTCCACCAATACTGACGTCTCATGTCTTGGTACATTTTGTCCCCTCCGGGATGTACCGCGAACCGTGAGCCGTGCGACTCTGCCATCGCCTCATGTCGCAATTCCTCCCCTTCCGGAACTACCAGTCTCCCATTGAAGCGTAATTCCCCGTCTGTACTAACGGTATAGGACTCGGCCCCCTCTGCTAGTAATCGAACTATCTGCTCCTGACAGAACGAGTCATTTGCTTGTTACTTCACCACTCTCGTGATAATCTGCGGTGTAACAGTCATCACAGACATGAACGATCGGGCCACTGCATCCTGGTGTCCCAACTCTTTCCACTTTGCCTTCCACACCCCTGCCACCTCATTTATTGGCCTACGGCTTAACGTGTCTGCTACCACGTTAGCCTTCCCCGGGTGATATTGGATATCAAACTGATAGTCCTTCACAAACTCAAGCCACCTTCGCTGCTGCATATTCAACTCCTTCTGCGTGAATAGGTACTGTAGGGACTTGTGGTCTGTGAACAATCGAAACTTCTCCCCCAAAAGGTAGTGTCTCCAAATCCGAAGGGAAAATACCACTGCCGCTAACTCCAAGTCATGGGTAGGATAATTCTTCTCGTGAGGCTTAAGCTTACGGGAAGCATAAGCTATGGCCTGACTCTCCTGCTGCAGTACACCTCCAAGTCCTTGTAAGGACGCATCGGTGTAAACAAGATACTCAACTCCCGGTCTTGGCAATGCTAACACAGGTGCTGAGGTTAACTTGTCCTTCAACTCATCGAATGCCAACTAACAGGCATCACTCCAAATGAACGGCACACCTTTACGAGTCAGATGTGTCATGGGACCCGCTATCTTAGAGAAACCCCGAATAAACCTACTGTAGTATCCTGCTAAGCCCAAGAAACTACGGATCTCAGTCAGGGTCATGGGCTGTCCCCACTCCCTCACCGCGGATACCTTTCTCGGATCAACAGATATCCCCCGGTCGGAAATAATATGCCCCAAAAATTGAACCTCCTTCAACCAAAACTCGCACTTCTCATACTTTGCGTACAGCTCGTTCTGACGTAGCGTCTGCAAAACCTTCCTCAAATGCTCGGCGTGCTCCTCCTCTGTCTGGGAGTAAAACAGAATATCATCAATGAAGACAATAACGAACTGATCTAGGAACTCTCTGAACACCCTATTCATCTAGTCCATAAACACGGCTGGAGCATTGATCAAACCAAAAGGCATAACCCGAAACTCGTAGGAACCATATCTCGTTAAGAAAGCAGTCTTCGAGACGTCCTCCTCCCTGATACGCAACTGATGGTAACCAGATCGCAAATCAATCTTCGAGAAGAAAGAATCTCCTCTCAGCTGGTCGAATAAGTCATCGATTCGGGGCAACGGATACTTATTCCGTATCGTGACCTTATTCAACTCCCGGTAATCCACACATAATCTCAACGATCCATCCCTCTTCTTTACGAATAACACAGGGGCACCCCACGGTGAAGAACTCCTCCGTATAAACCCCTGACCCAACAACTGTTCAATCTGATCCCGTAACTCTCTCATCTCAGCTGGAGCCATAAGGTAAGGTGCGCGGGCAATAGGCGAGTGCCCGGCGATAAATCAATCACAAAATCTATCTCTCTACTCGAAGGTAATCCAGGTATATCCTGAAATTCATCGGCGAACTCACTAACAACGGGTATCGAATCAAGTGGTATCACCACTTCCTTAGAGGTCTCCTCCTCTATGTAGTACAAATGAGTGGACGGTCCTCCCTCAGGGCGAGGCATCGCCACTAAAAACATCTCTTGCCCGGGAATGGCAAAGATAATACTCCTACTAAAATAGTCAATCATGGCTCGGTACGCTACTAGCCAATCCATACCAATAATGGCATCACACTCGATCATCTCTAACACTAACATGTTCGCGGGTAATACCAAACTACCAATCTCTACCCCCACTCCCCGGCATATAAAGAAAAAATGAACCATTCCCCAGTGGTGAGTCTACCTACGTTACAGTGCTCAATGCTTTGGTCAATAACCCTAAGGTCTTCGCATAATAAGTAGCTATAAAACAATTGCGTTGTCCTAGTAACAAACAAAATTCGACCCAAAAGTCTCATGGATAGAAAACATACCCCAAATCGCGGGTGGTGCCTGTGGGGCGGCTGCCTGGTTGATATTATAGATATGTTTGTACTGTAACTGCCCTTGCTGCACTGGAGCTACAGGAAAAGTTGGTAGGGTTAGTACTTTAGCTGGTGCTGGGAGGGCGGTGGGAAACATAGGCCTCTGCGGCTCCTGTCGGGCACCATGTTGCTGCTGCTGCGGGGCCCTGCCCCTATAGGACAATCCTGGCGTTTATGGCCACGCGTGTCACACACAAAACATCGGCCTTTGAAGTTACTCCCCCTCTGACCCTGCTGCTGACGGTGTCGGCCTTGCTGACTTGGGATCTTATTCCCCTTTCTAAACTGCTTCATTTTACCACGTTGTTGACTAAAATTGGCTCGGTCTTGGGTAGTTTGTTGTCGCAATTTCGGGGTCTTCGCACATTTTTCAGCTTTATTCACATGCATTTGGCTAACCTCTCTAGGTCTTTTTCCTCCTTTAAGTTGTATGTTGCCTTCTTGGTATTGTAAAACTGCAGTGGTAACTGCTTGTGCCACGATACCTGCTAACTCGGCGGTTGATATTCTCTCTGAGGATACCTGAGGTGTGAGTCGATCTTGCCCCTTGACACCCTTAACCGTTTTAGCTAGTTCTTCTTGACGGTCCATCTGAAAATTTAAGTAAATTTGGATGAGTTCATCATTCAAATAAACAAATCGCGGAAGTACGAATTCCCAATGTATAGAGATGAACACAACATTCCTAGTATTAGGGCTCTATATCAAAGAAAGCTCAGCGGAAACATAATAAGCCGTACAGATCCTAAAGGACACAAGAACCTGATGCTCTGATACCACATGTGACACCCCACCTAATTAAATACCGGGTAGCTACTCCTTTATTAAATTAATACAAAATTCCAAGTTGGTTCAGTTAATAGCATCACTGTCGAAAACATATTTATGATTTCTAACCACCTAGTATTTAAAAAGTAAGTTGTCAAATTTTAAATTAAATCTGATTAACATGAAATAAAAGAATTATGAAAGAATAACATAACCATTCACCATAAAGATGAAATAGAATAACTAATAGATATTAAGTCTGGAGGAAATACTCCTCACAACAATCCCAAATACGGAACTGAAATAAGAACAAAAGCATGTATCCTGAATTAATTACAAACCAAAGTCTGAATAACTGAAATGTAAAGTGTCTCTAAAAGAAATGGGCGACATGCCCTACAAATGATGAAACTGAATATGGAATCAAGACAGGAAAATGAGGCATCTAATATCAAGGCCCTGTAACTTCCACAACAGCTACAGCTCGTCACCTGTGGAAATCCTATTCATGGTGTCCTTGTGGCTGGGCACCTAAAAAGGTTTTTACAAAAAAATAGATTTGAAAGCAAACGGGTCAGAGCCCGAAAGTGGAGAGTATTTTAAAAATAGCAAGTGCTTTAATAACATTTATAACAATGAATGCAAAATACATGTTAGGACGTGCTCTCAAATGAAATACTCATCTCTCGTCTAACTGTGCACTCCTAACGTTCCTCTACCCATTCATGTGTTATTTATATTTAACTAAACCGACATAAGTTCTAACCTTTACACTCGATTCACAATATGAATTCCCAATATTATCACTTAAACAGATAGCTTTAATTAAACCCGGATTCTCAATTGTTAACATTACAATTGACGTCATGTTATCCCTTTTTAACTTCTCAAAGAGTTACTATAAATTATTCTCGCAAATTAAACATAACAAATTCCTTTTCATTGAACCGTATATTATTCACATCATAAATATACAATACAAGCACCCCGAGGCTAAGCTGTGGTGCACACATACTCTGCTATCCATCCCGGTACATCACGTACATAAGGATTACAAATTCCGAATCTCTCAGGAATTGTTAGAATAAACACCACACACAAAAATGGAGGCGAACATAATTCAACATATCCATGGTCACGTACATACCTACGCTCCATAGTCAGCTGGATTAATAACTCACAATTAAGTCATTCCCTTGAACTATGTCCTCTAGGTACCAAACTAAAATCCGGGCACACAAGGATTAGATGGCCCTAAGCGAACGTAAACCTCCCGTGATAGCAAGTATGGTAGGTATGTCATACACAAAAATTATATACTAAGCATTCACACATCTTAGATGTCTCAATATTAATAAAGGTACATTCTATATCCTTATACCATTATTCCAATTTTATACATTTTTAGTCTTCCGATAAAATAAAATGTAGACTATCGACACATCTCACGTCATAGTTTCTTGTACTTAAAACCTATCTCAAAGGGACTATTAAGTTTCCTATTATTTCCACATATAACATCATTATTCTTAAGGTCCTCACTTCTGCCCCAAACCTCATTTCATCAATTTGTTCAAATTTACTCTTTTAACCCTAATATTATCTCACTCATCGAGTTTCATTAGCTTTTAGAATAATTCCTCAAATTGAATTCTAATTAAGGTCCAAACTTTATAACCATACCTACTGGTCTTCCTTAAGTGTAAGGATATTCATAAAGTCTCCAATAATATTTTCTAAGGGTTAACATCATTAAAATTTAACTAGGGAAATTTTACTCATTCTGGGAAGGTCGATCGATCGACCTTGAACCTCGATCGATCGATGGTGGTTGATCGATCGACTGATGAATGTCGATCGATCGATCGCACCAGGTAGGCTACGGACTGCTTCGTTTTGCAGGCCTCAAATCATTCCAAAACTCCATTATAAAGAATAAAAATCTAATATAATGTTATAATATCATCATACAACCATCCTACAACATTGTTAACATTCTAAAACCAATAATTCATCAACCAAGGGCTTTGTTTGGATCAAAACTTCATCAAGAAACCTAGTTTTCTATTTCTTTCAAGAACATTAATAAATCTCTTCTTAAATCCGTTTTTAGATCATCAAGGGTCATATTTTTAATTCATAATTCGTCCAGAATATGTCTACATGCAATTCCTAACATAGTTCATAGTTTTAATCTTCAAATACATGGGTCTATATCAATCTTCCAAGATAAATTCGATAATTTCCCTAAACATGGAAAAGCATAACATTGAATAAATTGTAATTAAATCACTTGCCTCTAATCTTTCTCTGAATTTGATGTTGAATCTTGAAGGTTGAATTGTTCTCTCTCTCTCTGCAGAATTCTCTTTTCTCTCTCTCTACAAGTTCTTCTCTAAAGATGATGACAATAGAGGTGGGGGTTTATTTTTGGACCCTTAACTCCTATTCTAAACTTCTCCCGTAGCCCACTACTTAGTTTAGTGCTGATAATGGGTTGGTGGGTTTATTTATTAATCAAAATTAAACTCTAATTTTCGTGGGTTTTAATTCCCAAAATTCCAAAATTACCAAAATACCCTTTTAAGTTGCCGGTATGGCCTAAAAATGCCTCGGGACCCAAACTAAACCCCCGGCTAGTGTTTTCTGACTATTTCGACCCTTCCGAACACGTTGGCGCACTCAAAATGACCATACAGTTAATAGAAATAAAATTCACTTTTTAATTAAATAATTACTTTCCTGACGCGACTGTCACACGCGTCTCAACAAAATTTCCCAAATTGTCGTATATCAATTTCACGACAAATTTAATAATTTCAATATTCATATAACGTCGTATGTACACATTATAATCAAATACCAACTCACATCTCGTTAGTGTTTTATCCAGATTAATTCCCAATTAATACACATTTAATTCAATTAATCCCATAAATAAATATCACAAAAATACGGGGTATTACAATAACTAGTTAGGTTGGCTTATTTTTGTTTGTTGTTTGTATATGATGGATGTGTATTCCCAACCTCATCCTCTATTAAACCTTTATGACTAGGCCCTTATATTTTCTTTATGATATTAGGCTTGTCCAATCCCCTTTTATTTTGTCATATTGGGGCTTGTTTGAGGGTTTTCCCCCTGATCTTTGTAATCTTTGTTATATATATATTTTACTTACCAAACAAAAATAGGTGATGGGCATACCTAAACATCAAACAACAATCAACAAATAAAAAAATAAGCTAAACTAACTAGTCATGCAAGGTAAAATTAGGGAGTCCTCAATAGTTGTAGGCCATCCAGTTATCAAAGTATCTTCAAGTCGTCTTCCATTTCAAAACTCTACATTTGATCATAAATTCAATCTCTTTAATTAGATAAGCATTAGGCTTGGATCCTATATAATGGTTCTTATTGTTCCTTTCCATCCATATGCAGTAAACAGTAGAGGAGAATGCAACATTTCTCATCTTATTGAGGAAAGAATTACCCCTGAAATTGATTCAAGCTTTATCCAATTCCATATCCCACATCCGTATATTTTTGTAGATTTAGTTCTTTAATAGAACTTAATTCCAAACCTCAAAAGAGTAAGAACAATTGGTCATCAAATGATTGATGTTCACTTAACAAGTTTTTCATAATCTAGAAACATTATCCTCAATGATACCCCATATAATCATCTTGTCCTTGGTAATGATATTTTTTCTTCAGAACTACCACATAGTGAAAGAGCACTTAAGGGTGTTATATTTGCTCCAGACAAGCTTACTCCAAGGAGTGGAAGTAAGAGTTGGTCTAATGGCCTTTAAAGTAGAAGTAACATAGTATATACCATTACGAGTAAGAGTCTAAATAATGGAATCAGGTAATAGGGGATTAATAGGACTACCAATGTCCTTGAGTTTCAAAAGAGAATATTAATTGTCAATCCACACAAAGGTAGACAAAACATTATCAATAGAGAACTTAAGAAGAGGTCTACCAATGTCCATGAGTTTTAATATTTTCCTCCAGCTCCTAGTACAATCTGTAGGGGATTTAAAGCCCCAAATATCTTATTTTTAATCTTGTAGGTGTGGCACCATTTGACCCAGAGGTTATCCTTATCATTGCAAAGGTTGAACAGATGCCTAAGCATTGATGCTTTGTTCCACAGCTCCAAGTCATATATCCTAAGGCCACATCTATCTTTAAAGGTGCATATATCCTAATAAGCCACTTTGGCACCAGAATGCTTAAGATCTGGACAAGTCCAGAAGTAATATCTAAGGAGCTAATCAATTGAATATAACATTTTCTATGGGAGGATAAAGATATTAAACCCATATACTTGAGTCCTAAATAAAATGTCCGTGACTAGTTGTAGTCTATTAGCATAGCACTAGATTCTAAGAGTGATTCTATCAATGAACACTTTGCAGTCATCAAACTCTCGCCTTGTGAAATTTAGAGGAACAATAAGATATTAGAAATAGGGGTATCTAAATTAATGCCCAATCTAGTAGTCAAATATATGATAGTAGCATCATCAATTACAGGACAATGAATATTTCTTTTAGGATGATTTGGGGAGAAGCCAAAGCAGTCTTTGAACTCATATAGGGCATTATTGACACAATTGATAGATTGTATGTTCCCAACACAAATAATCATCAAGTTATATACAAAATAAAGATGGTTAATAATTTGTCCTTTACACTTAGGATGGTACGTGAATTTAGGATTGGAGTAGTGTTTTTTGTAATTAAATGGTATATTGAAAAGGAAAGAATATACAAAAAGGAAAACCTCAAAAATCTTCAACGGCAAAGAAAGAGGGAGGGCATACCCAACCCACAATAAAACCCAATAAGTTGGTTACAAAATAGACTCAATCAAATAACCATCAAAGACAAGTAGATGGAATCCTAACTAGAATACATCAGAGACTCAGCGAGACCCCATTGATTTCATGCCATCCAGTTAGTATAACTTCTTCTAGTCTTCTTCCAGGTGCTAGATATAGCCTTAACCATGGATTTGTTGTCTCTAACTAGCCTCAAACTAGTATTAGATCCCTATTACACAGTCTATCATTACTCTCAATCCAAATGCAGCTGATGGTGAATGATAAGGAAATTGTTCAAACTTTGTTAATGAATAGTTTTCTAGTAGAAATCTTAGTGCCTGTTCCCATTTAACCAAATTCCTATAACACTAGTTTCTACACATTATTTTAGCCCACACCTCCAAAGAGAAAAAGACATTATAACAACATGTATTTGAGGTTCTCTCTCCCTAAGTTGCAAATAGGACAAGTATCATCATCAATAATTCCGTATTTCATAAACTTGCCTCTAGTCAGCAAGCCCCTCCTACAAGTCATCCAAAGAATGAATGAGCATTCAGGGATGTTCCATTACTTCTAAATCAACTTGTATCATTCCACATTATTTTCATGACTCCTAAGAACTTCATAGGATGAGGAAGTGGAGAAATCCCCATCTATAGTAGGAGTTGGACTCAACTTATCATCATCACTGGGCGAATAGCTGGGAGGGAAAATTTTTGTATATCATTTAACTACCAAGTGACGATGAACGGCCATTTCCAATAATCCCCATCAATAAAGTCAGATACCTTAGCATTGAATTACTATCAGCATCATAGATAGTTCTATCACAAAAAAGAGGTTGGAGAGGTCCCAAATGGCGCCAATTATCATGACACGTAAAAATTGTATGGAGCGGTGTTTTTTAGGAAAATGTATGTGTATAAGGAACAAAATAACTACTACAAGTATAGGGGATTAGCTCCTTAAACAAAAATATGCTTAAGGGGCATACCCCAAAGGCCACAACAAGACACCATTAACTGAGGGGCATGCCCCATCCACTAGGCAAAAAGAGGCACAATGACATAATAATCTAAACTAACTAAACTATAAGTTTCTTTCAGGGATACCCCAATACATAAATGCTATCCAATTATCATAGTTTCTACTTCCTTTCTTCTAAGTTATGACTTTGGTTCTAACCATTACCTCCACTTCTTTATTAATTTCTTTCTTGCTTCTTGTTATTCTTTTGAAGTGTCTAGCATTTCTTTCAAACCCTAAATAGTAGATAGTGGTAGAGAATGAGAGGATCCTGATTCCACAACTGAATTTTGATCCCTCATAGTTCAAAATAGCATGCTAAAGTTCACCATCCCTGTCAAAGGCATCCTTATACTCATGATTTCTATAATGAATTTCCGGTCATATTTCAATAGCCAATCTTCATTCATTAAATAGATGAAATATCAAATCCATATAGTCATTGCATATACCACACTAGTTGTTCTTTGAATGCCCCAAGTATATAGTTTATCCTTGTACGAAGGGCATTCTTGTATACGAACCACATAATGAAGGCACATTTAGGGTTGTTGTTATTATCCCACGCAATCTCGTACCAGTTTGTGGAAAGTAAGGACTGGGATATCTCAAAATATATAAAACCAATAATAAATCCTTGCTATTAATTGGGAGTTGTAACACCCCGTGTTTTTATTAATTAATTTAATTAATTAATTGGAATATTCGAGAAAAATAAATTTTTGAATTTAATAATTTTTGTTGGCTAAATATGTTGGTTATGATTTTAGAAGAATAGAACTTCAAGCAGAATTAAAATCGGATTTAAAATGGATTTTTAGTGGAATTTTTAATAGTTTGCCTTATAGGCAATTTTTGGGAAAACTGCCAGATTTCTGTAAGGTCGATCGATCGACCATTTAGGTAGATCGATCGACCATGCCCAATTTTGCGCAATTCAGTCCGATTTTATTAGAATTTGTGTAGGATTAGGACTTCTAATCACTATATAACCTTGTTAATCCTAGGGGGACTTCTCATAATCACTTTTTCTTCAGTTTTTCTCCAGAAACACTTCCAAATATTTTTCCTCTCAACAATAATCATCAACCTTCAACAAAATCAAGTTTTTGTCACCAGTTTTGGCACAAGTTTCTGAAGTCTAAATTGGGGTTTAATCAAAATCGTTCAAGAACACTCTTTTGCTAATTTTTCGAGAGGAATCAAGATTTCTAATCAGATTTTCAACACGATCTTTACATGCATGAATACTCTATTCTTTTCCTTTAGTATTATGCATTTTAAGTGTCGCCTAAACACTTAATTACATGTTTTTTAAAAATAATTAGTAACTTAATTAGAAAAAGTGGACACTAATTATGGGGCTATTTTTTTAAAATCTTTTAATTTGAATAATATTCATAACCCTTTGGGTACGTAGGATTCATGAGTGATTTTGGGTTTTATTGGTGTAGGTTGCATGTAGAAAAACCCTAGTTTTAAAATAAATAACTTTTGGGTGCGTATAACTCATGTAATACATGTAGAGATAATGAAATTTGGGTTTTAATGTATATATGATGAAAACTTGGTATATTTAATTCAAAATAATTAAATGAGATTATTTGGGTATTGTTGACGTTGTGATAATTTAATTAAAAGTTTAATTGAATTTGACTATCATGCGTAGTTTTATACGTTGATTAATTATGCTTATTTGTGTGACTTTTGGTATTATTGTATTGCCTTTGTGATGACGGGTTGTTCGGTAATTTTGCTCTCCCTATACTTTAGGATGCCTTCTAGGTATGGGATTAGTAGGTAGACCTTTTATGATTTACACCTTTTAGGTATGGGACTGGTGAGGGTAGATTATTGCATTTTAATCATCTTGAGGGTGGGCTGATTTTTATTACTTTATCGTCGTTACGGTAGTCTAAGTACGAGACTAAGTTAAGATTTATGTTAGAAAATCCTCCTATACATAGGTTAGGACGTATTGATAACTTGGGGAACCTTAGGTATGGGACTAGGGGGTATTTTGAGGATCTCACATCGATTAAAAGGTTGGGGTGATTATAAATTAAGAAATTGAGAATTAATGCCTAAGATAAAAACGAGTATTAAAATTTGTGGCGACATAATGTGTCGGGGCGACAGTTTAAACGGGTCAGAGGGCGATTTATGTCGGGTCGTGTGTGGAACCTTATCATGTATCGGGGCCGACAGTTCAAACGGGTCAGATGGAGATTGACAAGGGGAAGTGTGACACTTTAATAAAAGGTGAGAACTATAATAAAAGCTGGTTAATTTAATTAAATTAACATCGTGGGACTTGGGAATTAAAAATCATATTGGTCTGCTTTTATAAATGGGAATTTTTGCGGGTAGTTAGTGCTTTTATATTTATCGTGTTTGATTATCTCGTCTAATTTTAAAATATTCTATTGTGATATTTATTGCGTATAATGCTACTGTCTGGATTCAAGGATCCTATTTGAGAGGAGTAGTGTGTATTCTTGCTCGGGTCTTTGGCACTGACCCATGCGTTGACTAATCTTTTTCAGGATTAGAATTGGAGAAGCTCCATTAGTTTATCAGAGTTATCATTTGGAGGTGCAGTTGGAGTTATTCATTTTATGGAATAGTTTAGTTAGACTTTCTTTTCCAGTCGTATTTAATTATGAGACTTCATTTGAGTTTTATTGGGCCATTCGGTTCCAAAGTTGTTTAGAGTATTTATTTTGGGATTATATCATATTTTATTTAATCATTATTGGAGAATGGATTATTGGAGTTATCATGTGATGGATCTTTTATCGCTTAGTTGTTTATGAGCATTTGAGTTTGATTCAATTATGTATCTTATGGACTGGTTTATTTATGTCTCATATATGTCTCATGCTAAGAATGGTATTTATTTACTCATGCCCGGCATAGTTTTGGTGGCGGCCGACGCCAGAATTAGGCGGGGTGTGACAGATGGTATTAGAGAATGGTCTTAGGTGTCGTAGGTTATGAGTCCGTTTAGCTTCCGCATTGTCGATCTTTGATTCCCTTTGTTGATTCGTACTTCTTAAGGTAGAGTGTCTAGCATACGTGTTAGATGCGTTTCTTGGAGATTTGAAGCTTTGTGCTAAGGACGTTGTAGGCATTGAGTTTAGAATTAGTAAGGTTGATATGAGGATCCCTTGAATGGATTTTGGAGACGATAATTATTTTGGAGATTTTAGTACAGATGTTAGGTATCGTATGTATCGATTTTTGGTGTTGAGATTTAATATGAGGACGTTAGAATTTTGATGAATTTCGTATATAGAATCGAGTGGGGGATTTGTGAGAGCATCTGGTACGCCGTTATTTTTCATAGTTATGCGTATGCATATAGGCAATATATATATTATTTTGTTGTTCGTGGGGTAGGTGCGCGTAGGATTGGGTTTATGGGCACCCAATTATTGCATTCTATGGGTAGGCATATGTGAGCCTTATTTCCTTTTGCGAGATTTAAGCGTTCATGTGTATGCTTCGTCTAATTTCGAGGACGAAATTCTTTGCTAATGGGGAAGTACGTAACACCCCGTGTTTTTATTAACTAATTTAATTAATTAATTGGAATATTCGAGAAAAAAAATTGAATTTTATAATTTTTATTGGCTAAATATGTTGGTTATGATTTTAGAAGAATAGAACTTCAAGAGGAATTGAAATCGGATTTAAAATGGATTTTTAGTGGAATTTTTAGTATTTTGCCTTATAGGCATTTTTTGGGAAAACTGTCAGATTTTCTGTAGGGTCGATCGATCGACCCTTTTGGTAGATCGATCGACCATGCCCAGTTTTGCTCGATTCATTCAGATTTTATTAGAATTGGTGTAGGATTAGGACTCCAAATCACTATATAACCTTGTTAATCCGTAGGGGGACTTCTCATAATCACTTTTTCTTCAGTTTTTCACCAGAAAACACTTCCAAATATTTTTCCTCTCAACCATAATCATCAACCTTCAATAAGATCAAGTTTTTGACACAAGTTTTTGAAGGCTTAATTGGGGCATAATCAAAATCGTTTAAGAACACTCTTTTGCTAATTTTTTGAGAGGAATCCAAATTTCTAATAAGATTTTCAACACGATCTTTACAGGCATGAATACTCTATTCTTTTCCTTTAGTATTATGCGTTTTAAGTGTCGCCTAAACACTTAATTACATGTTTTCTTAAAAATAATTAGTAACTTAATTAGAAAAAATGGACACTAATTATGGGGTTGTTTTTATAAAATCTTTTAATCTGAATAATATTCATAATTCTTTGGGTACGTAGGATTCATGAGTGATTTTGGGTTTTATTGGTGTAGGTTGCATGTAGAAAAATACTAGTTTTCAAATAAATAACTTTTGGGTGCGTATAACTCATGTAATACATGTAGAGACAACGAAATTTGGATTTTGATGTATATATGATGAAAACTTAGTATATTTAATTCAAAATAATTAAATGAGATTATTTGGGTATTGTTGACTTTGTGATGATTTAATTAAAGGTTTAATTGAATTGGACTATCATGCGTAGTTTTGTACGTTGATTAATTATGCTTATTTGTGTGACTTTTTGGTATTATTATATTTCCTTTGTGACGTTTGTTGCGTAATTTTGCTCTCCCTATCCTTTAGGATGCCTTCTTGGTATGGGACGCTGAACTTTTATGTTTAAGCCTTCTAGGTATGGTACTAGTGAGGGTAGAATATTGTGTTTTTATCATCATGAGGGTGGGCTAGTTTTTATTACTTTATCGTCGTTACGGTACTCTAAGTACGAGACTGTAACACCCCGCTTAAAATAATAACGAGTGGCCAGCCCTATACTACATTAAATCAGGAATTTCAGATGGTCCAGTCTCAACATCAACTGCCGGTACTATATAATATAGGACTAACTACCCGATATCATATAAGCGAGATGTTAAATATTTTAAAACATGCAACAACTAACAAACCAACACTATAACACTACGAATAAAGGAAAGAAAGATGCAGGAAAGAACTATGATAAACGAAATGCTGTAATAAAATGATATAAATAACTACAACAGAATGTGATACAAAAAATAGACCCGAATAAGCTGTCGGGTCACAGCAAATACAATAACTGGAATGGAATAAATATAAACATGTATATAAATATCCCTTGGGTACAAACCCGATATACAACATGAATCCTACCTAGAATTTTTTTTTCAGAGGAGGAAGCGACTACATTCTACATCCTGCAATAGTCCACACCTGTCGCAGCTCCCAAGACTCTGAATAGAAAGTCATCTGGCATCCATGCGGTAGGACACCTGTAGTAATATATATATACAGGCAGGAGAGAAAAGTAAACAGGTCAGAGCCCGAGTTGTGAAAATATTTAGCAAGTGTGTTAACCAATCATAATAAATATCGGTGCACTTATCTCATAATTAAAGTGGAATCGCACTCTCGTGGAACCCCAACTCACCTATCATCTAAAGGCGTGCACCTATTCGCGTCTTCAAATTTTAGTTAAATTACCCCCATTTATTAGGACAACCTAACTTATCATAGGCCTAGCCTATATCCACGAGATCTACCTTCCTATCATACCCCAAGAATCTACCCCCACTTTTTAACCACAGTCAAGTATTTATTTTCAATCATGTGTGCCTTATTAGGCTTAGTGGATTCCGGTTTATACTTTAACCAATTATAATTTAATAAGTTACCCAATATGCATTTGGGTTGAAACATATGATTTAATTTCTAATTAATAAGCATGCAAAATTATAATTGACACAACTTCCCTCCAATTTCAACGCTGCGCTGCGTTTCGTGCGTGGGGTGTCTCGCAAAGCGAAATCCAAACAAGGAACCACCCCATTACACAATTCCATGTCAACGTCGATCCTGGAGATCCATTATGCCACACATAAATATCGACAGAACTTCTCTCTACTCTCAATAATGTACTACATTTCGTGCGTGGGGTGTCTCGCAAAGCGAAATCCAAACAAGGAACCGCCCCGTTACACTACTCTTTGACAATGTCGATCGTAGAGATCCATAATGCCGTACATACCATAATTGGCAGAACTTTTCTCCAATTTCAACACTGCACTGCGTTTCATGCGTGGAGTGTCTCGCAAAGAGAAATCCAAACAAGGAACCACCCCGTTACACTACTCCTTGACAATGTCGATCTTAGAGATCCATAATGCCATATATACAATATAATACTACCACTATTACCAAAACTCCAATAATATCCTTGGGATGATGTAACCGAAATATTCCTTAAATGCGATACATCAACCCCCATCAATCTAGTACACCATAATCATCCAAGATGTACTCTACACAGATTCTATATCCTTTCATCTATAGGATATATAAATATATATATATATATATATATATATATATATATATATAGGTATTTTATGCTCACCATATATATACATATACCAATCATCCATACTCATGACCAAGTGTACGTATCATATCTGATGTATAATGGACATGCACATAATCCACCCGGCTATATATATCGCCGATAAAACTGCATCAATGCTATCATCTTCCCAATGCCCGGCTCACGTAGCAACTGGGGACCACCTGGTGGGGATCAACGACACCCAGCTCCTGATAACTCACACACACGACGTCACGGGAAGCGGTCATAGCTCCACTGGCAATGAGACGAAACATACCCACCACGTCTCATTTCAAAAATATATCTATCATATAATAACACACCGGACGACTATGACCTGGGGAATATCCACACCCTGCTCTATATGCCAGGATGCTCACCCTCTGTGCGGAAACTTCCCAATGATAGCATGAGCGGGGTATGCTTAACCACATAAGTATATATATCGCTCACATGCGCAATATACATACATCCATATGATCCCATCATATGATCAAATAATAAACCATCATATACGGTTTAAATATCCATACCATGTATGTCCACAACATAAATATATCCATATATTCATATTTATATATTGATATATGTACATATATTCACACATCGATACATCATTATATATACAAACTAATTCTCGTTCATATGTATAAGATATATAAACCCGGCTGTAAGTATACATAATCCTCAATATACAAGCCGTCACCACAATTTCCTTTAAATTTACCTTGATATGTGAAAACAATCCCTCATTTGAAACATATTCAATCATTTTTCCTATGATGAATAGTCTCCCAAAACCATAAGTATATATCTATACATACATATTCAACATTAGGGTTATCACCCAAGAGTTTGTGTAGGAATCCATCACTACACATTTCATCCATATTCAAAAGTACATAGTTTCCTTTAGTACTATTTAACCATAGGCACATACATGACTTAATAGTCTAAAACCTCAAATTATTCCAACCTCGTTTCAAGTATTGGAATCTCAATGGTCATATCCCCATAATTACATGTAAACTATCCTAACTAGAATTTATGCTACCGCTTATTCTAGTCGATAGTACGATCCCAATCGTTCCCAATTTCACCTATGGTTCAAATAAATCTCAGGAACCCTTACTCCTATTGAGTTATCAATTGTTCCTTAGTCTAAACATTTCTAAGGATATGAAACCCCTCACTCTTTAAGAGTATGTGACCACTCTCTTCCATTTGGCCCCAAATTTTATCTTAACAATATCCTATCCTTATAAGGATTTGACATAAAGGTCGGCCTAGAAATTTCACAACATACATGGATATTTATCATCCATTATTCCAAGAAGTCCCCACTATCATATACTAAGTGAGAGACCCCCTATAAGTCACCAAAAGATATCTCTTACTTCATAAGAGAAAGCCCCAAATCAATAAACCCAACCAAAAAGGGTTTGAATTCACTAAAGAGAAAATTTCTCAAAATGCTCGGTTTCCGAATCGATTCGGCCCCTCCGAATCGATTTTCCCCTTGAGAATCGATTCGGTCCTAAAGACCTGAGACTTCTGCAACCTGGAGAATTGATTCGGTGGGGGCGAATCGATTCGGCCAGTTCAGAAAGCCACGAAAATGGCTGTTTTTCTATAACCCAAAATTCGATTTATACTACTTCCAACCCTTAATCTTCAATCCCAACATAATTTCCAACATTAAAACACATCCTAAATTTAACCTCATCAATTTATATCCCTTAAACCCAATTAAAATCTTCAATTTCAAGATTTGAACCAAAATTTAGGTTTTGATGTTTATACCCAAAAACCATTTCTTTAACCCACAAATTATGAAATAAAATACACAAATGACTTATTTAGCAAGATTAAACACTTGCCTCAGATTTGTAGAAGTTGGATCGTCCTCGATGTCGCGATTAGGCCGGAAATCTCCAAGATTTTCTCCCTCTCTCCTTTCCTTTCGTCTTCTTTCTCTTTTCTTTCTTTTTCTCTCTTTTCTCAAAGGAGAAGGCTTCATCCGTAAGCCTTCAATCCTTTAAAACAATCAACCCAATTTTAAATGTTAATACACACTTTAAATGACTCGTTTACTCCAATTCGAGTCAACTGACTTAAACATATTTCGGAGCCGAAATAAAACTCAATGACAGTCATTTTGACTATCTCGACCCTTCCGGGATCAATGGTACCCTCAAAATCCTCATCCGGAATACTCTACAACATCATATATTTTTGGACTTAAATTCCCAAATTTAAAATTCTCCGATTTAAATTAAATTTTATTTTCCCAAAATTTAATTTCTCAGTCTCAAAAATCGTGGGGTGTTACAATCTTCCCCCCTTACAAAAATTTCATCTGCGAAATTTAAAATACACATAGGACCTCAATAACATCTCGTCCTAACATCAACCCTTAGGATCACTATACCAATCCTTCCTGGTTCTTATGTCGAACCGTATAAATTTAAAAATCACTAGCTACCCAGGGCGCCCATACACCCTGTATCCGAGTCTCCACCCGTGGAATTATAATCAGGCTCCATTAGCCTCCAATTGCAACATAACCCTCGGCATTATAATCTATAATAACATACTAAATATATATAAGTTCGAAAATTCCCAATGGTTGAACTCTCCTCAATTCGTGACACTAGCTACCTTCGTGCGGGGGAGGTCTCGCAAGTGAAATCCAAACAAGGAACCCTCCCAATACACTACTGTGTAGCTAGGTCGGGAATTGAGATTAGTTCAACCAGGGCTAAAGTTTTATAAAAAGATTTCATAATTTTAGATACTGTTCGAGGGCCTATACAATAATACGATATAATTTATATTCCGCATCTTTCGACACGCCAAACAAACACCTTATGTTTAGAACACAAGGCCTAAACAAATACAATACTCCTAACCATTACCTAGTTCTCAAAACTAGCACAACTAGGAGCTAAATTCTCCGCTCAAAATAAATCCACTAAACTCTGAACCTCTCAGTTATGAAATTCCTCTACATCACATCAACACCTTTCCATAAACTAAGTCATTCCCTCAATGAACCAATAACCTTTACAATTTACATTCCCCCAAAATCAATAGAGCCACTCTCTACTAGCTCCTTATGGGACCTTTTACTATTCCAGAAGATATCTCATAAAGACCACACTTGCCCACTCCTTCTCAAGGCCTAATTCTCCTCAAAGAATTTTCTTCCTCATAAATCCTTCCTAACCATTTTGAAGGACGAAACGCGATGGTGACTGCCGAAAACTCCCTCAGTCCTACACAACGAACTGAGTCTCCAAATGCATTCTCCCTCATCCTAGAAGGTGATACTCTGTAATACCCCGTATTTTTGTGATATTTATTTATGGGATTAATTAAATTAAATACGTATTGATTGGAAATTAATCCGGATTAAAATACTAGCGAGATGCGAGTTGGTATTTGAATATAATGTGCATATATGATTATATATGAATATTGAAGTATGAAATTTGTCGTGAGATTGAAATACGGAAATTTGGAAATTTTATTGAGATGCGTGTGACAGTCGCGTCAGGGAAATATTTATTTTAATTAAAAAGTGAATTTTAGTTCTATTAACCGAATGGTCGTTTTGAGTGCGCCAACGCGTCCGGAAGGGTCGAAATAGTCAGAAAACACTAGCAGGGGGTTTAGTTTGGGTCCCGGTGCATTTTTAGGCCATACCGGCAACGTATAAGGGTAGTTTGGTAATTTTGGATTTTTGGGAATTAAAACCTACGAAAATTGGGAATTAAAAAGCTGACTTGGTAATTCCCCACTAAACCCACTAACCACATCTTAAGACTTATTGGACTACGGGGCTTATTAGAGTTGTTTCAAAAATTCCTAAGGCAAACCCTAGCCACCTTTAGCACTTTGGAGAAGAAGGCTTGTAGAGAGAGAGATAGAAGGATTCTGCAGAGAGAGAGAGTATACTCCATCAAATCGACATCAAAAATCAGAGATTCAAATAAGGCAAGTGGTTTAATTTCAATTAATTGCAGAGAATGCTTCTTCCATGCGTAGAAATTTGTTATAATCATATTTGTTTGGGAGTTAGATGAGAAACCCATTAAATTTGGAACTAGAATATTGCATATTGATGAGGAATTGCATGTATAATTATTATAGGCGATTATTCTGATGTTAATAATATCTTGGATGAAACAAAAACGGATTTTATTAGGCTCATTGATGATTTATAAATGTTAGGGTTCATGTTCATATAATTTGGGGATAAATAAAGGGATTTGAAGATTTGATGATGTTTAAGATGAGTTGGCCCTATATAAACGTTTGATTATGACCTATGAATGTTTAGTACGAATTAGGAACCTTAAAATGATGTTGAGACGATTTTTATGTGGGATTAGGAGTGAAGAAAATTGGAAAAACAAAAAAAGGGAAATCTGGGCTTGAATCTGGCCACTCGTTAGAAGACCTGCCCAGGTCGTTCGAACGAACTCGTTCGAACAAGCTTCTAACGAGTTAACCTTTGAATTCTAACGAGGGTAAAGTTCATTCAATGATTTCGTTCGAACGAGACTTCGTTAGAAAGCCCACTTCGTTCGAACGAACTCTCGTTCGAACGAGACTTCGAACGAGTTGACAGTTTAGGCTTTTTAGCCTGTTTCGATCCCGAGTGTCCCGTAACCTTGTGTATATGTAGAGATAACCTTCCCTTGATGATTAATTGATATATTTGGGATGTTTGGGATATAATGAGGAGTCAAACCTAGAAGTGTAAATTGAACCTAAGGGAAAATGTGAAGTAGGACATGAGTGTCGATTACGATGCGAGAACTATTGACGGCCTAATTTATTATATTAACCGAGAACATATAAATTGTGTAGTATTATATGTCGGTACGAAAGTGAGAAGTGTAACACCAATATATTATGGTGATTACTAAGATGTGTGAATACTTAGTATATGTATTGATTTTATGTGTATGACATACCTACCATACTTGCTATCACGGGAGGTTTACGTTCGCTTAGGGCCTTCTAATCCTTGTGTTGCCCGGATTTAGATTGGTTATCTCGATGAACATAGGTCAGAGAAGGGCTTATTGGGATATTAATAAGTCTTCTGATCATGGGAGCGCAGGTATGTGCGTGACCCATGTGATGTGACTGTGTTCGCCTCCATTATTTGTGATGTTGTTATCTGAACGATTCCTGAGAGATTCGGAATGCGTGATCCTTATGTACGTGATGTACCGGGATGGATAGCAGAGTATGTGTGCACCGCAGCTAGTCTCGGGGTGCTTGTATTGTATATTTATGACGTGAATAATATACATTTAAGTAATGGGAACTTTCATGTTAATATTGTGAATATAATTATGGTATTGTTTTGAGAAAACATAACAGGTTACTTGATAGTGAATTGTATTACAAATTGAGAATCTGAGTTTAAGTAAAGCCCTCTATTTAATTGATAACGCTAGTATGTATTATGGGGATTGAGTAGTAAGGGGTAGAACTTATTACGTCTTGGTTAGATATATATGTCATTTAGATGGGTAAAGTACGTTAGGGGTGCACATGTAGTCGAGAGGTGAGAATTTCATGTGAGTGCATGTCCTAACATGTATTTTGCATTTCATGTTTTAATGTTATTAAAACACTTGTTGTTTTTAAAATGATTTTCACTTTCGGGCTCTGATCCATTTGCTTTCAAATCTATTTTTGTAAAAACCATTTTAGGTGCCCAGCCACAAGGACACCATGCTTAGGATCCTCATTCAGGTGACGAGCAGTAGCTGTTTGTGGAAGTTACAGGACCTTGCTTGTAGACGCTTCAGCTATATTGACTCTATATTCAGTATTTATCAGTTGTAGGGCATGTCGCCCATTTCTTTTAGAGGCATTTCATTTATTTCAGTTATTCAGACTTCGGGCATGTAATTAATTCAGGATTCAGACTTATGTTATTATTTTCATTCGTGGGATTGTTGTGAGGAGTTTTCCTCCGGGCTTATATTTATTTGTTGGTTATTTCATTACTTCACTATGGTGAATGGATTATGTTGTTCTTCCTTTATTCGTTTATTGCATGTTAATCAGACTTAAATTAAAATTTGGCAACTTACTTTTTAAATACTAGGTGGTTAGTAATTATTAAAATGTTTTCGACAGTGATGCTATTAACTGAACCAACTTGGCATTTTGTATTGATTTAATAAAGGAGTAGCTACCCGGTATTTAATTAGTCGGGGTGTCACAGGTGGTATCAGAGCATCAGGTTCTAGTGTCCATTAGGATCTGTACGGCTTATTATGTTTCCGCTGAGCTTTCTTGATGTAGAGCCCTATATTTTAGGACTGTTGTATTCTCTTGTATATGCTACGTTCTTCAGCTATTTTAAGTTTATAACTGTGAACTTATAAACTTCATTCTTATTTCAGATGCTTCCACGACGTGCACAACGGGTTCCCAGGGATGCAATGCCAGAACCACAGCCCGCACCAGTTCAGGGCACGATGAATGCCGCCGAGGTTGCAGCAATTGTGGCCCAGGCGGTAAATGCCGCACTAGCCGTAGTTCAACAGGCACCACCTCAGGCGCCGATAGCCGTGCTAGTTCAGGCTCATGCATTCCCGTCTGGTTGGGAATGTGTACGTGATGCTTTTCAGAAAGCACACCCACTGGAGTTCACAGTTAGCTCCGATGTCGTAGTTTCGAGTCAGTGGAGGTAGGATATTCAGCGGCATTTGAGGATGTATGAGTGCATTGAGGTTCAGAAGCAGATACTAGCTACCTTTAAGCTAGTGGGATCTGCACTGCAGTGGTGGGAGTCTATTACCACCATCGAGGAGAGGGACACTCTCACTATTGAGGAGTTCTGGGTGCGGTTCGACCGCAAGTATTTTCCATCAGCTGTTCATACAGAAATGAGGAGAAAGTTGATGAGCCTTCGACAGGAGGGTAAGACTGTGTCCGAGTATGAGGCCGAATTCATTAATCTTCTTAACATTGTTCCGGATGAGATACCGACAGAGGAGAAGAAAATACATAAATTTACGGACGGGTTGACATGGAGGATCCGTCAGCACTTGTTAGGGAACCTCTCATTAGCCACTTATTCTGATGTGGTTAACGTTGCTTTGCTCCATTGTCAGGATCACTGCTTTCACATGGCTGAGGGTAAGAGATCTGGAGAGTCCAGCCATCAGGGCTGGAGGGAATGGTGCTAGTGGGGCACAATCTGTTCAGGGGCAGAGACAGGGCGACTAGGGTTCCTAGCAGGGGGATACAAGAGGTTCAGGTCTGGAAATTTTAGGCACGGACAGAGACGTTTTCGGCAGGGCCATCAGGGTCCGAACGGCCATCAGAACCAGCAGGGTCAGAATGGTCAACAACAGTTTCAGCAGGGCCAGTGGAAGAAATGGTAACGGCCACAGGGCCGGGGGCAGTAGGGACAGAGAGGGGGGAACTTCCCGGGGAAGTGTTTCGTTTGTGGTAAGACTGGCCATAAACGCCAGGACTGTCCTCATAGGGGCAAGGCCCCGCAGCAGCATCAGGGTGCTCGACATGAGCCACAGAGGCCACTTTTTCCACCTGCTCTCCCAGCTCCAGGCCAGGTACAAGCACTTCCATCCATTCCAGCAGTTCCTGTGCAGCAGGGACAGTTACAGTATGGACGTGTCTATAACGTCCACCAGGCAGCAGCTCCATAGGCACCACCCGCGATTGAGGGTATGTTTCCTATCCATGGTACTATTGGTCGGGTTTTGTTTGACACGGGGGCAACGCACTGTTTTATAGCTACACATTTTGCGAAAGCCTTAGGGTTGTTAGCCACAGCAGAGAGCACAGTGACGTGTGTAGACTCACCAATGGGGAGTGGGTCACTTATGTTCTTTATATGCCGGGGAGTGGGGGTAGAGATTGGTAGTCTGGTATTACCTGCAGACATGTTAGTATTAGATATGCATGTGCACGATGTGATTATCGGTATGGATTGGCTCGCTGATTATAGAGACATGATTGATTGCTTCGGTGGGAGCATTGTTTTTGCCATTCCGGGGCAAGAGATATTTGTAGTGGCGATGCCTCGCCCAGAGGGAGGTTCGACCGCTCATTTGTACTATATAGAGGAGGATACCTCTAAGGAGGTTGTGATTCCTTTAGATTCGATCCCAGTTGTCAGGGAGTATTCCGATGTGTTTCAGGAGATACCAGGCCTAACCCCCAGTCGAGAGATAGACTTTGTCATAGACTTATTACCAGATACGAGACCTATAGCACGCGCACCGTACCGTATGGCTCCAGCTGAGATGAGGGAGTTACGGGATCAGATTGAGCAGTTGTTGGGTCAGGGGTTTATACGGAGGAGTACTTCACCGTGGGGTGCCCCTGTGTTATTCGTGAAGAAGAGAGATGGTTCACTGAGATTGTGTGTGGATTACCGAGAGTTGAATAAGGTCACGATACGGAATAAGTATCCGTTGCCTCGAATCGATGACTTATTTGACCAGCTGAGAGGAGCTTCTTTCTTCTCGAATATTGATTTACGATCGGGATACCATCAGTTGCGTATCAGGGAAGAGGATGTCTCGAAGACTGCGTTCTTATCGAGATATGGATCTTACGAGTTTCGGGTTATGCCTTTTGGTCTGACCAACGCTCCAGCAGTGTTCATGGACTTGATGAATAGGGTGTTCAAGGATTTCCTAGATCAGTTTGTCATTGTCTTCATCGATGATATTCTGGTTTACTCCCAGACAGAGGAGGAGCACGCCGAGCATTTGAGGCAAGTTTTGCAGACACTACGTCAGAACGAGTTGTATGCAAAATATGAGAAATGAGGGTTTTGGCTGAAGGAGGTCCAGTTTTTGGGATATATTATTTCGGACCGGGGGATATCTGTTGATCCGGGGAAAGTATCCGCGGTGAGGGAGTGGGGACAGCCCACGACACCAACGGAGATCCGTAGTTTCTTGGGTTTAGCAGGATACTACAGGAGGTTCATTCGGGGATTTTTAAAGATAGCAGGTCCTTTGACACATCTGACTCGTAAGGGTGTGCCGTTCATCTGGAGTGATGCCTGTCAGTTGGCATTCGATGAGTTAAAGGATAAGTTGACCTCAGCACCTGTGTTAGCATTGCCGAAACCGGGAGTTGAGTATCTAGTCTACACCGATGCATCCTTGCAAGGACTTGGAGGTGTATTACAGCAGGAAAGTCAGGCCATTGCTTATGCATCCCGTAAGCTAAAGCCTCACGAGAAGAATTACCCCACTCATGACTTGGAGTTAGCGGCAGTGGTATTTGCCCTTCGTATTTGGAGACATTACCTTTTGGGGGAAAAGTTTCGATTGTTCACGGACCACAAGTCCCTACAGTACCTATTCATGCAAAAGGAGTTGAATATGCGGCAGCTAAGGTGGCTTGAGTTTGTGAAGGATTATCAGTTCGATATCCAGTATCACCTGGGGAAGGCTAACGTGGTAGCAGACGCGTTGAGCCGTAGGCCAGTAGATGAGGTGGCAGGGGTGTGTAAGGTAAAGTGGAAAGAATTGGGACACCAGGATGCAGTGGACCGATCA
The DNA here is from genome assembly GCA_949130495.1 of Sambucus nigra. NCBI lineage: Eukaryota > Viridiplantae > Streptophyta > Magnoliopsida > Dipsacales > Adoxaceae > Sambucus > Sambucus nigra. Next base: position 156,449,553 of record OX422218.1, read on the forward strand.
TTCATGTCGGTAATGACTGTTACGCCGCAGGTTGTCACGAGAGTGGTAAAGGCATAAGCAGATGACTCGTTCTGCCAGGAGCTGATAGTTTGAATACTAGCAGAGGGAGCCGAATCCTATATCGTTAGCTCAGACGGGGGATTACACTTCAATGGGAGATTGGTAATTCCGGAAGGTGAGGAATTGCAGCACGAGGTGATGGCAGAGTCGCACGGCTCACGATTTGCGGTACATCCCGGTGGGGACAAAATGTACCAAGATATGAGACGTCAGTATTGGTGGAGAGGGATGAAGAGAGATATTGCCGTGTTTGTTTCTAAATGCACCACTTGTCAGCTGGTAAAAGTGGATCATTAGAGACCGGCAGAACTTCTACAGCCATTGGAGGTCCCGATGTGGATGTGGGAGAGCATATCCATGGACTTTATCACGGGGTTGCCTACGTCACAGAAAGTTCACGACTCCATTTGGGTGATTGTAGACAGGTTGACTAAAGTCGCTCATTTTCTACCCGTAAGGACAGGCTACACTGCGGGACAGTATGCCCAGCTCTTTATTGAAGAGATAGTGAGACTTCACGGTGTGCCCCTAAATATCGTGTCTGACCGAGACAAGAAATTTGTTTCACGGTTTTGGGAGAGTTTTCAGGAGGCCATGGGCACGGAGTTGCGGTTGAGTACGGCATATCACCCACAGATCGATGGGCAAACTGAGCATACAAACCAGATGTTGGAGGACATGCTACGTATGAGTATCATTGATTTTGGGGGTGGATGGGAGCAGTATCTTCCACTGGTGGAGTTTGCTTACAACAACTCCTACCAGTTCACCATTGGCATGGCTCCATTTTAGGCGTTGTACGGTAGACCTTGTCGTTCCCCAACATGTTGGTTAGAGGTGGGGGACAACAAACTACTTGGGCCGGAAGTGATTCAGGAAACTTCGGCGAGGATAGAATTGATTCGGAGTCGCATTCAGGTAGCACAGGATCGGCAGAAGAGCTATGCTGATGCGAAGAGGTTTTTCAGGGAGTTCCAAGTGGGGGACAAGGTTTTGCTAAGAGTATCTCCTATGAATGGGATTATACATTTCGGGAAGAAAGGAAAGTTGGCACCGAGATATGTGGGATCATTTCCTATTATTGAGCGGATTGGACCGGTTGTGTATAGACTTGGGTTATCGGAGCATTTGCATCGGATTCACGATGTATTTCATATTTCCTCGCTAAGGAAATATCTTAGAGACGATTTAGCTCATTCTCATATTGCTTTGGAGGACATAGATCTCCAGCCTGATAGCTCCTACGAGGAGAGGCCGATTGCTATTTTGGACCGAAGTGAGCGGAAACTGCGGTCAAAGATAGTTCCGTTAGTGCGTGTTCAGTGGCGACATCATAATGTCGAGGAGTCCACATGGGAGCGCGAGGATGAGATGCGCGAACGTTATCCAGAGTTGTTCTTACCAGGTACTTTCTAGTTCCGAATTTCGGGACGAAATTCAGTTATTAGAGGGGGAGTATGTAATACCCCGTATTTTTGTGATATTTATTTATGGGATTAATTAAATTAAATACGTATTAATTGGAAATTAATCCGAATTCAAATACTAGCGATACGCGAGTTGGTATTTGAATATAATGTGCAAATATGATTATATATGAATATTGAAGTATGAAATTTGTCGTGAGATTGAAATACGGAAATTTGGAAATTTTATTGAGACGCGTGTGACAGTCGCGTCAGGGAAATATTTATTTTAATTAAAAAGTGAATTTTAGTTCTATTAACCTAATGGTCATTTTGAGTGCGCCAACGCATCCGGAAGGGTCGAAATAGTCAGAAAACACTAGCCGGGGGTTTAGTTTGGGTCCCAGTGCATTTTTAGGCCATACCGGCAACGTATAAGGGTAGTTTGGTAATTTTGGATTTTTGGGAATTAAAACCTACGAAAATTGGGAATTAAAAATCTGACTTGGTAATTCCCCACTAAACCCACTAACCACATCTTAAGACTTATTGGACTACGGGGCTTATTAGAGTTGTTTCAAAAATTCCTAAGGCAAACCCTAGCCACCTTTAGCACTTTGGAGAAGAAGGCTTGTAGAGAGAGAGATAGAAGGATTCTGCAGAGAGAGAGAGTATACTCCATCAAATCGACATCAAAAATCAGAGATTCAAATAAGGCAAGTGGTTTAATTTCAATTAATTGCATAGAATGCTTCTTCCATGTGTAGAAATTTGTTATAATCATATTTGTTTGGGAGTTAGATGAGAAACCCATTAAATTTGGAACTAGAATATTGCATATTGATGAGGAATTGCATGTAGAATTATATGTAGGCGATTATTCTGATGTTAATAATATCTTGGATGAAACAAAAACGGATTTTATTAGGCTCATTGATGATTTATAAATGTTAGGGTTCATGTTCATATAATTTGGGGATAAATAAAGGGATTTGAAGATTTGATGATGTTTAAGATGAGTTGGCCACATATAAACGTTTGATTATGACCTATGAATGTTTAGTACGAATTAGGAACCTTAAAATGATGTTGGGATGATTTTTATGTGGGATTAGGAGTGAAGAAAATTGGAAAAACGAAAAAAGGGAAATCTGGGCTCGAATCTGGCCACTCGTTAGAAGACCTGCCCAGGTCGTTCGAACGAGCTCATTCGAACGAGCTTCTAACGAGTTGACCTTTGACTTCTAACGAGGATGAAGTTCGTTCGATGATTTCTTTCGAACGAGACTTCGTTAGAAAGCCCACTTCGTTCGAACGAACTCTCGTTCGAACAGACTCGTTCGAACGAGACTTCGAACGAGTTGACAGTTGTTTCGATCCCGAGTGTCCCGTAACGTTGTGTATATGTATAGATAACCTTCCCTTGATGATTAATTGATATATTTGGGATGTTTGTGATATAATGAGGAATCAAACCTTGAAGTGTAGTTTGAACCTAAGGGAAAATGTGAAGTAGGACGTGAGTGTCGATTACGATGCGAGAACTATTGACGGCCTAATTTATTATATTAACCGAGAACATATAAATTGTGTAGTATTATATGTCGGTACGAAAATGAGAAGTGTACCACCAATATATTATGGTGATTACTAAGATGTGTGAATACTTAGTATATCTATTGATTTTATGTGTATGACATACCTACCATACTTGCTATCACGGGAGGTTTACGTTCGCTTAGGGCCTTTTAATCCTTGTGTTTCCTGGATTTAGATTGGTTACCTCGATGAACATAGGTCAGAGAAGGGATTATTGGGATATTAATAAGTCTGCTGATCGTGGGAGCGCAGGTATGTGCGTGACCCATGTGATGTGACTGTGTTCGCCTCCATTATTTGTGATGTTGTTATCTGAACGATTCCTGCGAGATTCGAAATGCGTGATCCTTATGTACGTGATGTACCGGGATGGATAGCAGAGTATGTGTGCACCGCAGCTAGTCTCGGGGTGCTTGTATTGTATATTTATGACGTGATAATATACTTTTATGTAATGGGAACTTTCATGTTAATATTGTGAATATAATTATGGTATTGTTTTGAGAAAACATAACAGGTTACTTGATAGTGAATTGTATTACAAATTGAGAATCTGAGTTTAAGTAAAGCCCTCTATTTAATTGATAATGCTAGAATGTATTATGGGGATCGAGTAGTAATGGGTGGAACTTATTACGTCTTGGTTAGATATATATGTCATTTAGATGGGTAAGGTACATTAGGGGTGCACATGTAGTCGAGAGGTGAGAATTTCATGTGAGTGCACGTCCTAACATGTATTTTGCATTTAATGTTTTAATGTTATTAAAACACTTGCTGTTTTTAAAATGATTTCCACTTTCGGGCTCTGACCCATTTGCTTTCAAATCTGTTTTTGTAAAAACCATTTTAGGTGCCCAGCCACAAGGACACCATGCTTAGGATCCTCATTCAGGTGACGAGCTGTAGCTGTTTGTGGAAGTTACAGGACCTTTCTTGTAGACGCTTCAGCTATATTGACTCTATATTCAGTATTTATCAGTTGTAGGGCATGTCGCCCATTTCTTTTAGAGGCATTTCATTTATTTCAGTTATTCAGACTTCGGGCATGTAATTAATTCAGGATTCAAACTTATGTTATTATTTTCATTCGTGGGATTGTTGTGAGGAGTTTTCCTCCGGGCTTATATTTATTTGTTGGTTATTTCATTACTTCATTATGGTGAATGGATTATGTTGTTCTTCCTTTATTCTTTTATTGCATGTTAATCAGACTTAAATTAAAATTTGGCAACTTACTTTTTAAATACTAGGTGGTTAGTAATTATTAAAATGTTTTCGACAGTGATCCTATTAACTGAACCAACTTGGCATTTTGTATTGATTTAATAAAGGAGTAGCTACCCGGTATTTAATTAGTCGGGGTGTCACATACTCCCGATATTGGGACAACTCTACACATCTCATGTCAGGGAAAAGTCACCAACACCAGGCTTCCTAACAAAGGTTAACGGGTTTCTCAACCTAAACCCCCCAAGGACTGCACTAACCTCTCCTCAGACTTTCCTTACTAAGCCCAAGATTCGCCATTATTGTAAATTTTCCTTTCTTACTCAACTGCCGATAAATCACCTCACACCACTGCTTGAAATCTCCTCAATATATCCTTCGGAATCGAGGAAAACAAAAAAACCCCGATCAAAGCGTACCCAAAATATGTTATAGGTATTGTACTTCTAATCTTATCCTTTCCTAGACAACATAATCTAGGCGACGTCTGAAACGAAACAAGAGCAACCGTTATCAGAACGCCAATCAAGTGAATATACTTCACAGAAGAAAACAACGCAGTGAACACAACAGTCCTAATTGTAGGGCTTTATGTCAAGAAAGTTAACGGAAGAATCCAGAAAACTCGCACAGATCCTAAGAACTCTAGAACCTGATGCTCTGATACCATTTGTAGCACCCCTCTTAAAATAATAAAGGGTGGCCAGCCCTATACTACATTAAATCAGGAATTTCAGATGGTCCAGTCTCAACATCAACTGTTGATACTATATCATATAGGACTAACTACTCGATATCATATAAGCGAGATGTTACATAATTTAAAACATGCAGCAACTAACAAACCAACACTATAACACTACGAATAAAGGAAAGAAAGATGCAGGAAAGAACTATGATAAACGAAATGTTATAATAAAATGATATAAATAACTACAACAGAATGTGATACAAAAAGTAGACCGGAATAAGCTGTTGGGTCACAACAAATACAATAACTGGAATGGAATAAATATAAACCTGTATATAAATATCCCTTGGGTACAAACCCGATATACAACGAGAATCCTACCTAGAATTTTTTTTTCAAAGGAGGAAGAGACTACATTCTACATCCCGCAACAGTCCTCACCTGTCGCGGCTCCCAAGACTCTGAATAGAAAGTCATCCGGCATCCATGCGGTAGGACTCCTGTAGTAATATATATATATACAGGCAGGAGAGAAAAGTAAACGGGTCAGAGGCCGAGTTGTGAAAATATTTAGCAAGTGTGTTAACTGTGCATAATAAATATCGGTGCTCTTATCTCATAATTAAAGTGGAATCGCACTCTCGTTGAACCCCAACTCACCTCTCATCTAAAGGCGGGCACCTATTCGCGTCTTCAAATTTTAGTTAAATTACCCCCATTTATTAGGACAACCTAACTTATCATAGGCCTAGCCTATATCCACGAGATCTACCTTCCTATCATACCCCAAGAATCTACCACCCCTTTTTAACCACAGTCAAGTATTTATTTTCAATCATGTGTGCCTTATTAGGCTTAGTGGATTCTGGCTTATACTTTAACCAATTATAATTTAGTAAGTTACCCAATATGCATTTGGGTTCAAACATATAATTTAATTTCTAATTAATAAGCATGCAAAATTATAATTGACACAACTTCCCTCCAATTTCAACGTTGCGCTGCGTTTCGTGCGTGGGGTGTCTCGCAAAGCGAAATCCAAACAAGGAACCACCCCATTACACCACTCCATGTCAACGTCAATCCTGGAGATCCATTATGCCACACATAAATATCGACAGAACTTCTCTCTACTCTCAATAATGTACTACATTTCGTGCGTGGGGTGTCTCGCATAGCGAAATCCAAACAAGGAACCGCCCCGTTACACTACTGATACGACGCAAATATTGCGTATTTCATCCGTTAACCTACGCCTTATTAGCCCCCTTGGGTATCTTAATCCCTATACTTATGCTCGTTAACCAGACAACCTCGGATTTCTATGTTAACATGTTTTGCAGGGGTTAATTGAGCTTTTGTAGGTATTTGGATGCTTAGTATGAAGTTCGGACGCTTTCCGGAAATGTTTCGTCGACTTTTGCAGCTTCGGGGGCATTTTAGTAATTCCAGCATTCGGGTTTGAATCCCGAGCTCTTTATGGAAGTTGAAACCCTTTGATTTCTCTTCTCGTGGCCGCCGATGATGCATGATTCCGAGTTGTAATGATGGAGTTATGGCATTTTTAGGATGGTTTTGACTTGAAAAGTATACTCAAGGTCACATTCAAGGGCATTTTAGTCATTTCATATTTTGGTTTTTTGGCCCAATGTCTTCTTGGATTTGTATTCCTCTGAGTTATCTTCGCGCAGCCTCCGACCGTGCCTCATTCCGAGCTATAACAAAGAAATGGCGGCATTTTCTGTAAAACAGGACAAAGCTGCAGATTCAGACCTGGTGCTTGTGAATCGATTCGTCCCAAAACCGAATCGATTCGGAATTGCTGCAGAATTGCAGTTCGAACTTCCCCTGTTTCCGAATCGATTCGGACCATTTTCGAATCGATTCGGACCATTTCCGAATCGATTCGGTCCTCCAGATTTTGGGTTTTCTTCCCTTTTATTACAAGTTTGCCATAGGACATTTTATATAAAACCAATCCATCTCATTTTGAGATGAAAAAATCAGATTTTTAGGTTAGTTTAGCTTAGGGTTTGGTGCGTTTTGGGAGCTCTTCTTCTTCCTCATTTGGTGTGACAACTTTTGGGTGTTGTAAGTTGGATTTTCATTACCCCTACCATTAATATAGTTGATTTCTTGATTTATTTCCATTGAAGTCATTTATATCTCTTGCCTAGATTAATTTATTTCTTGCTTAATTAGTTTATTTCTTTGTTAATTAGTTTAATTCATGTATTGCCCTTAGATAAATAGGGTCGGGATTTCGTTCCGCCATTTACGGGTTTCGACCTCGAAAGTTAGGTTTTGTGTAAAATTGCATTTAATTGAAACCGCGTGTATTAAAGTTGGATTCTTATTTGTATAACTTTCTTTGTCACGCAACGTTAGTGTTTATAGCAATAATCCGAATTTAATCCGTGTGTGACCATTTTCCGTTAAATGTTAAATCTCGCAATGTAATACCCCGTATTTTTATGATATTTATTTATGGGATTAATTGAATTAAATGTGTATTAATTGGAAATTAATCCGGATAAAAATATTAGCGAGATGCGAGTTGGTATTTGATTTTAATGAGTATATATGGCTATATATGAATATTGAATCATGAAATTTGTCGTGAGATTGAAATACTTCAATTTGGAAATTTTGTTGGGACGCGTGTGACAGTCGCGTCAGGAATATAATTATTTTAATTAAAAGTAATTTTTTTCTATCAACCGTATGGTCGTTTTGAGTGCGCCAACGCGTCCGCAAGGTCCAAAATAATCAGAAAACACTAGCTGGGAGTTTAGTTTGGGTCCCGGGGCATTTTTAGGCCATACCGGCAACTTAGAAGGGTATTTTGGTAATTTTGGAATTTTGGGAATTAAAACCCACGAAAATTAGAGTTAAAAATCTGACTTAGTCTTAACCTACTAAGCCATTTCCAACCCCAATCTAGGTAGTGGGCTACGGGAGAAGTTTAGAAACCTTAAACTTGCCAAAAACCAACCTCCACCTCTATTGTCATCCTTAGAGAAGAAATTTGTACAGAGAGAGAGAAGAGAATTCTGTAGAGAGAGAGAGAGAGAGGACAATTCAACCTTCAAGATTTAACCTCAAATTCAGAGAAAGATTAGAGGCAAGTGGTTTAATTATGTTATTTGCATGAATGTTTCTTCCATGCGTAGGAAATTTATACAATTGTTTTATTCTTAGAGAATGATAAAGACCCATTGAATTGGAACTAGAAAATTACATTTTAATGAGGAGATTGCATGTAGAATTGTGTTAGGGTGATTATTCTAATAGAAATACATCTTTTATATTATCAAAAAATGGATTTAATTATAACTATGGAAGACTTTAAATTTCTAGGGTTCATGTTCTTGAAAATTGGGGAATATTGGAGAGATTTGATGATTTGATGTGGTTTGGGATGATTAGACTCCATATAAAGGTTGTAATACGAATTTAATATGTTTAGGGATGATTAGAAACCTTGAAACCTTGTTAGAATGACATTTAGATGAGTTTAGAGGTGAAGAAAAGTTGGAAAAACATAATAGGAATTTTCCCGGCTCAAAATGTCACCTCGTTAGAAGGCCTGCCCAGGTCGTTCGAACGAGCTCGTTCGAACGAGCTTCTAATGAGTTGACAGTTTGCCTTCTAACGAGAGGGATGTTCGTTCGATGCCTTTCGTTTGAACAAGATCTCGTTAGATGCCCAGTTCGTTCGAACGAACTCTCGTTCGAACCAGCCTCGTTCGAACGAGACTTCTAACGAGCTGACAGTTTAGGCCTTTTTGGCCTGTTTTGATTTCGCGTGTCCCGTAACCTTGTTTAATTGTAGAGATAACATTCCCTTGATGATAAATGGATATAGTTGAGTTATTTGGGATATATTGAGGAGTAAAACATAGTAGTGTGATTTGAATTGAATGGAAATTGTGGAATAGGACGTAAGTGACTATTACGATGCGAGAATTATTGACGGCTTAAATAATTAAATTAACCGGGAACATATGAATTGTGTAACATTATAAGTCGGTACGAGAATGAGAAGTGTACCAGAAATAAATTATGGTGATTACTAAGATGTGTGTATACCTAGTATATGTATATGATTTTATGTGTATGACATACCTACCATACTTTCTATCACAGGAGGTTTACGTTCGCTTAGGGCCATCTACTCCTTATGTTGCCCGAATTTAGATTGGTACCTCGAGAACATAGGTCAGAGAAGGACTTATTGGGATGTTAATAAGTCTGCTGATCGTGGGAGCGTAGGTATGTGCGTGACCCATGTGATGTGACTGTGTTCGCCTCCATTGTTTGTGATTTGCTATTATCTGAGAACGATTCCTGAGAGATTCGGAATGCGTGATCCTTATGTACGTGATGTACCGGGATGGATAGCAGAGTATGCGTGCACCGCAGCTTAGTCTCGGGTGCTTGTATTGTATATTCATGGCGTGACTAATATACACTTAAATTAATGAGAACTTTCATGTTGGTATTTTGAGTATAAATACGGAAACACTTTGAGTAACTATAAAGGGATAACCTGTAATGAATTGTATTACTAATAATTGAGAATCCGAGTTTAAGTAAAGCCCTCTTTTTAGTTGATAACGTTAGAATGCATAATGAGAATTGAGTATTTAGGGGTAAAACTTATTACGGGTTCGTTAGATATGTATGTCACTTAGATGGGTACGGTACGTTAGGAGTACATAATTAGTCGAGAGGTGAGAATTTCATGTGAGTGCACGTCCTAACATGTATTTTGCATTCATTGTTTTAATGTCATTAAAGCACTTGCTATTTTTAAATACTCTCCACTTTCGGGCTCTGACCCGTTTGCTTTCAAATCTATTTTTGTAAAAACCATTTTAGGTGCCCAGCCACAAGGACACCATGCATAGGATTTTCATTCAGGTGACGAGCTGTAGCTGTTTGTGGAAGTTACAGGACTTTGCTAGTAGACGCTTCATCTATCTTGACTCTATATTTAGCTTTCATCAGTTGTAGGGCATGTCGCCCATTTCTATTGGAAACATTTCCTATTTCAGATTTTCAGACGTTTGGCATGTAATTAATTCAGGATGCAGACTTGTTTTATTATTTTCCATATTGGGATTGTTGTGAGGAGTTTTCCTCCAGGCTTGTTATTTATTTGTTGGTTATTTTATTGGGACTTTATGGTATATGGTGATGTTATTCTTTTATATTTCTTTTATCGCATGTTAATCAAAGTTAACTTAAAATTTGGCAACTCACTTTTTAAATACTAGGTGGTTAGTAATCATTAAAATGTTTTCGACAGTGATGCTATTAACTGGACCAACTTGGCATTTTGTATTAATTTAATAAAGGAGTAGCTACCCGGTATTTAATTAGTCGAGGTGTCACACGCAACTTTGGGTTAAATTCCTTATTGTGTGATGTTTATGCTTAATTGAAAATGCTCGATTAATTTGCTTTTGAGCCTTAACTCTAATTAGTAGTTGTTTTGATCCGTGTGGTAGAATGCGATCCCGATCCTCGCTTTACTTTAATTTAGCATTAACTTCTCTTTTCTTTTTCCTCCATTCCCAACCATCACCTTTTCATTTATTTATTTTACACTTTTATTCCTGAAGTTTTAAAGCAATTAACATATAAAATTCAATCACTCCCTGTGGATTTCTTACGATACCCGACTTACCGCTGTGCTTGCTTGTCAAGTGTAGTAGTAGCTTAGGTTTTTTTGTATCGCGGCGGCGAAACACACAACGATTGTGTCCTCACACGAACACACTTTTTTCCGCGCGGTCAACTACTCTTTGACAATGTCGATCATAGAGATCCATAATGCCGTACATACCATAATTGGCAGAACTTTTCTCCAATTTCAACACTGCACTGCGTTTCATGCGTGGGGTGTCTCGCAAAGCGAAATCCAAACAAGGAACCACCCCGTTACACTACTCCTTGACAATGTCGAACCTAGAGATCCATAATGCCATATATACAATATAATACTACCACTATTACCAAAACTCCAATAATATCCTTGGGATGATGTAACCGAAATATTCCTTAAATGCGATACATCAACCCCCATCAATCTAGTACACCATAATCATCCAAGATGTACTCTACACAGATTCTATATCCTTTCATCTATAGGATATATAAATATATATATATAGGTATTTTATGCTCACCATATATATACATATACCAATCATCCATACCCATGACCAAGTGTACGTATCATATCTGATGTACAATGGACATGCACATAATCCACCCGGCTATATATATATCGCCGATAAAACTGCATCAATGCTATCATCTTCCCAATGCCCGGCTCACGTAGCAACTGGGGACCACCTGGTGGGGATCAACGACACCCACCTCGTGATAACTCACACACACGACGTCCCGGGAAGCGATCATAGCTCCACTGGCAATGAGACGAAAAATATCCACCACGTCTCATCCCAAAAATATATCTATCGTATAATAACACACCGGACGACTATGACCTGGGGAATATCCACACCCTGCTCTATATGCTAGGATGCTCACCCTCTGCGCGGAAACTTCCCAATGATAGCATGAGCGGGGTATGCTTAACCACATAAATATATATATATATCGCTCACATGCGCAATATACATACATCCATATGATCCCATCATATGATCAAATAATAAACCATCATATACGGTTTAAATATCCATACCATGTATGTCCACAACATAAATATATCCATATATTCATATTTATATATTGATATATGTACATATATTCACACATCGATACATCATTATATATACAAACTATTTCTCGTTCATATGTATAAGATATATAAACCCGGCTGTAAGTATACATAATCCTCAATATACAAGCCGTCACCACAATTTCCTTTAAATTTACCTTGATATGTGAAAACAATCCCTCATTTGAAACATATTCAATCATTTTTCCTATGATGAATAGTCTCCCAAAACCATAAGTATATATCTATACATATATATTCAACATTAGGGTTATCACCCAAGAGTTTGTGTAGGAATCCCTCACTACACATTTCATCCATATTCAAAAGTACATAGTTTCCTTTAGTACTATTTAACCATAGGCACATACATGACTTAATAGTCTAAAACCTCAAATTATTCCAACCTCGTTTCAAGTATTGGAATCTCAATGGTCATATCCCCATAATTACGTGTAAACTATCCTAACTAGAATTTATGCTACCGCTTATTCTAGTCGATAGTACGATCCCAATCGTTCCCAATTTCACCTATGCTTCAAATAAATCTCAGGAACCCTTACTCCTATTGAGTTATCAATTGTTCCTTAGTCTAAACATTTCTAAGGATATGAAACCCCTCACTCTTTAAGAGTATGCGACCACTCTCTTCCATTTGGCCCCAAATTTTATCTTAACAATATCCTATCCTTATAAGGATTTGACATAAAGGTCGGCCTAGAAATTTCACAACATACATGGATATTTCTTATCCAATTATTCCAAGAAGTCCCCACTATCATATACTAAGTGAGAGACCCCCTATAAGTCACCAAAAGATATCTCATACTTCATAAGAGAAAGCCCCAAATCAATAAACCCAACCAAAAAGGGTTTGAATTCACTGAAGAGAAAATTTCTCAAAATGCTCTGTTTCCGAATCGATTCGGCCCCTCCGAATCGATTTGCCCCTAGCGAATCGATTCGGTCCTAAAGTACTGAGACTTCTGCAACCTGGCGAATTGATTCGGTGGGGGCGAATCGATTCGGCCAGTTCAGAAAGCCACGAAAATGGATGTTTTTCTATAACCCAAAATACTCCAAAATTCGATTTATACTACTTCCAACCCTTAATCTTCAATCTCAACATAATTTCCAACATTAAAACACATCCTAAATTTAACCTCATCAATTTATATCCCTTAAACCTAATTAAAATCTTCAATTTCAAGATTTGAACCAAAATTTAGGTTTTGATGTTTATACCCAAAAACCAATTCTTTAACCCACAAATTATGAAATAAAATACACAAATGACTTATTTCCCAAAATTTAATTTCTCAGTCTCAAAAATCGTGGGGTGTTACAGAGACTAAGTTAAGATTTATGTTAGAAAATCCTCCTATACATAGGTTAGGACGTATTGATAACTTGGGGACCCTTAGGTATGGGACTAAGGGGAATTTTGAGGATCTCACATCGATTAAAAGGGTGGGGTGATTATAAATTGAGAAATTGAGAATTAAAGCCTAAGATAAAAACGGGTATTAAAATTTGTGGTGACATAATGTGTCGAGGCTGAGAGTTTAAACGGGCCAGAGGGCTATTTATGTCGTGTCGTGTGTGGAACCTCGTCATGTGTCGGGGCCGACAGTTTAAACGGGTCAGAAGGCGATTGACAAGGGGAAGTGTGACACTTTAATAAAAAGTGAGAACTATAATAAAAGCTGGTTAATTTAATTAAATTAACATCGTGGGACTTGAAAATTAAAAATCATATTGGTGTGCCTTTATAAATTAAAATTTTTGCGGGTAGTTAGTGCTTTATATTTATTGTGTTTAATTATCTCGTCTAATTTTAAAATATTCTATTGTGATATTTATTGCGTATAATGCTACTGTCTGGATTCAAGGATCCTATTTGAGGGGAGTATTGTGTATTCTTGCTCGGGCTTTGGCTCTGACCCATGCGTTGACTAATCTTTTTCAAGATCAGAATTGGAGAAGCTGCATAAGTTAATCGGAGTTATCATTTGGAGGTGCAGCTGGAGTTATTCATTTTATGGCATAGTTTAGTTAGACTTTCTTTTCCAATCGTATTTAATTCTGAGACTTCATTTGAGTTTTATTGGGTCATTCGGTTCCAAAGTTGTCTAGAGGATTTATTTTGGAATAATTTAGATTTTATTTAATCAATATTGGAGAATGAATTATTGGAGTTAGCATGTGATGGATCTTTTATCGCTTAGTTGTTTATGAGCATTTGAGTTTGATTCAATTATGTATATTATGGACTGGTTTATTTATGTCTCATATCTATCTCATGCTAAGAATGGTATTTATTTACTCATGCCCGGCATAGTTTTGGTGGCGGCCGACGTCAGAATTAGGCGGGGTGGGACAGATGGTATTAGAGCATGGACTTAGGTCTCGTAGGTTATGAGTCTGTTTAGCTTCCGCGTTGCCGATCTTTGATTCCCTTTTTTGATTCGTACTTCTTACGGTAGAGGGTCTAGCATAAGTGTTAAATGCATTTCTTGGAGATGTGATGCTTTTTGCTAAGGACGTTGTAGGCATTGAGTTTAGAATTAGTAAGCTTGATATGAGGATCCTTTGAATGGATTTTGGAGACGATAATTATTTTGGAGATTTTAGTACAGATGTTAGGTATCGTATGTATCGATTTTTGGTGTTGAGATTTAATCTGAGGACGTTAGAATTTTGATGAATTTCGTATATAGAATCGAGTGGGGGATTTGTGAGAGCATCTGGTACGCCGTTATTTTTCATAGTTATGCGTATGAATATAGGAAATATATATTATTTTGTTGTTCGTGGGGTAGGTGCGCGTAGGATTGGGTGTATGGGCACCCAATTATGGCATTCTATGGGTAGGCATATGTGAGCCTTATTTCCTTTTGCGAGATTTAAGCGTTCATGTGTATGCTTCGTCTAATTTTGAGGACGAAATTCTTTGCTAATGGGGAAGTATGTAACACCCCGTGTTTTTATTAATTAATTTAATTAATTAATTGGAATATTCGAGAAAAATAAATTTTTGAATTTAATAATTTTTATTGGCTAAATATGTTGGTTATGATTTTAGAAGAATAGAACTTCAAGAGGAATTGAAATCGGATTTAAAATGTATTTTTAGTGGAATTTTTAATATTTTGCCTTATATGCATTTTTTGGGAAAACTGTCAGATTTTCTGTAGGGTCGATCGATCGACCCTTTTGGTACATCGATCGACCATGCCCAGTTTTGTGCGATTCAGTCAGATTTTATTAGAATTTGTGTAGAATTAGGACTCCTAATCACTATATAACCTTGTTAATCCATAGGGGAACTTCTCATAATCACTTTTTCTTCTGTTTTTCACCATAAAACACTTCCAAATATTTTTCCTCTCAACCATAATCATCAACCTTCAATAAAATCAAGTTTTTGGCATAAGTTTTTTAAGGCATAATTGGGGTTTAATCAAAATCGTTCAAGAACACCCTTTTGCTAATTTTTCGAGTGGAATCCAAATTTCTAATAAGATTTTCAACACGATCTTTACAGGCTTGAATACTATATTCTTTTCCTTTAGTATTATGCGTTTTAAGTGTAGTCTAAACACTTAATTACATGTTTTCTTAAAAATAATTATTAACCTAATTAGAAAAAATGGACACTAATTATGGGGTTGTTTTCATAAAATCTTTTAATCTGAATAATATTCATAACCCTTTGGCTACGTAGGGTTCATGAGAGATTTTGGATTTTATTGGTGTAGGTTGCATGTAGAAAAATCCTAGTTTTAAAATAAATAAATTTTGGGTGCGTATAACTCATGGAATACATGTGGAGATAACGATATTTGGATTTTGATGTATATATGATGAAAACTTGGTATATTTAATTCAAAATAATTAAATGAGATTATTTGGGTATTGTTGACGTTGTGATGATTTAATTAAAGGTTTAATTGAATTGGACTATCATGCATAGTTTTATACGTTGATTAGTTATGCTTATTTGTGTGACTTTTTTGTATTATTATATTGCCTTTGTGATGATGGGTTGTTGGGTAATTTTGCTCTCCCTATACTTTAGGATGCCTTCTAGGTATGGGACTAGGGGGTAGAACTTTTATGATTTAAGCCTTCTAGGTATGGGACTAGTGAGGGTAGATTATTGCGTTTTTATCATCTTGAGGGTGGGTTGATTTTTATTACTTTATCGTCATTACGGTAGTCTAAGTACGAGACTAAGTTAAGATTTATGCTAGAAAATCCTCCTATACATAGGTTAGGACGTATTGATAAATTGGGGACCCTTAGGTATGGGACTAAGGGGTATTTTGAGGATCTCACATCGATTAAAAGGGTGGGGTGATGATAAATTGAGAAATTGAGAATTAAATCCTAAGATAAAAACGGGTATTAAAATTTGTGGCGACATAATGTGTCGGGGCCGACAGTTTAAATGGGTCAGAGGGCGATTTATGTCGTGTCGTGTGTGGAACCTTATCATGTGTCGGGGCCGACAGTTTAAACGGGTCAGGGGGCGATTGACCAGAGGAAGTGTGACACTTTAATAAAAAGTGAGAACTATAATAAAAGCTGGTTAATTTAATTAAATTAACATCATGGGACTTGGGAATTAAAAATCATATTGGTGTGCTTTATAAATGGGAATTTTTGCGGGTAGTTCGTGCTTTATATTTATCGTGTTTAATTATCTCGTCTAATTTTAAAATATTCTATTGTGATATTTATTACGTATAATGCTACTGTCTGGATTCAAGGATCCTATTTGAGGGGAGTAGTGTGTATTCTTGCTCGGGGCTTTGGCTCTGACCCATGCGTTGACTAATCTTTTTCAGGATTACAATTAGAGAAGCTCCATAAGTTTATCGGAGTTATCATTTGGAGGTGCAGCTGGAGTTATTCATTTTATGGCATAGTTTAGTTAGACTTTCTTTTCCAATCGTATTTAATTATGAGACTTCATTTGAGTTTTATTGGGCCATTCAGTTCCAAAGTTGTTTAGAGGATTTATTTTGGGATTATTTCCGATTTTATTTAATCATTATTGGAGAATGGATTATTGGAATTAGCATGTGATGGATCTTTTATCGCTTAGTTGTTTATGAGCATTTGAGTTTGATTCAATTATGTATCTTATGGACTGGTTTATTTATGTCTCATATCTGTCTCATGCTAAGAATGGTATTTATTTACTCATGCCCGGAATAGTTTTGGTGGCGGACGACGCCAGAATTAGGCGGGGTGTGACAGATGGTATTAGAGCATGGTCTTAGGTGTCGTAGGTTATGAGTCCGTTTATCTTCCGCGTTGCCGATCTTTGATTCCCTTTGTTGATTCGTACTTCTTAAGGTAGAGTGTCTAGCATACGTGTTAGATGCGTTTCTTGGAGATGTGAAGCTTTGTGCTAAGGATGTTGTAGGCATTGAGTTTAGAATTAGTAAGCTTGATATGAGGATCCTTGGAATGGATTTTGGAGACGATAATTATTTCGGAGATTTTAGTACAGATGTTAGGTATCGTATGTATCGATTTTTGGTGTTGAGATTTAATCTGAGGACGTTAGAATTTTGATGAATTTCGTATATAGAATCGAGTGGGGGATTGTTGAGAGCATCTAGTACGCCGTTATTTTTCATAGTTATGCGTATGCATATAGACAATATATATTATTTTGTTGTTCATGGGGTAGGTGCGCGTAGGATTGGGTGTATGGGCACCCAATTATGGCATTCTATGGGTAGTCATATATGAGCCTTATTTCCTTTTGCGAGATTTAAGCGTTCATGTGTATGCTTCGTCTAATTTCGAGGACAAAATTCTTTGCTTATGGGGAAGTACATAACACCACGTTTTTTTATTAATTAATTCAATTAATAAATTGGAATATTCGAGAAAAATAAATTTTTGAATTTAATAATTTTTATTTGCTAAATATGTTGGTTATGATTTTAGAAGAATAAAACTTCAAGAGTAATTGAAATCGGATTTAAAATGGATTTTTAGCGGAATTTTTAGTATTTTGCCTTATAGGCATTTTTTGGGAAAACTGTCAGATTTTCTGTTGGGTCGATCGATCGACCCTTTTGGTAGATCGATCGACCATGCCCAGTTTTGAGCGATTCAGTCAGATTTTATTAGAATTTGTGTAGGATTAGGACTCCTAATCACTATATAACCTCGTTAATCCGTAGGGGAACTTCTCATAATCACTTTTTCTTCTGTTTTTCACCAGAAAACACTTCCAAATATTTTTCCTCTCAACCATAATCATCAACCTTCAATAAGATCAAGTTTTTGGCACGAGTTTTTGAAGGCATAATTGGGGTTTAATCAAAATCGTTCAAGAACAGTCTTTTGCTAATTTTTCGAGTGGAATCCAAATTTCTAATAAGATTTTCAACACGATCTTTACAGGCATGAATACTCTATTCTTTTCCTTTAGTATTATGCGTTTTAAGTGTCGTCTAAACACTTAATTGTGACACCCCGCCTAATAAAATACCGAGCGATCACTCCTATATCAAATTATAACAGGAGTCTCATATGGATCATTCTTAGCATCACTGTCGAAAATCCATTTAATTACTAATAACCTATTAGGCTGGTGTCAAAATTTTAACTTTACTACTCTTTTTAACAATTACAATAAAATCATCCACACAGTTTGCATAAATGAAACTGAAAGGAAAATGAAATGAAATAAAATAACCGAACACTCGGTTCAAATTATAAAACCACATCAAATGATGCTCTAAAAGAATAAATAAATGCAATTGGACCATTGGCCCGAATATTTATACAGTACCTCCTATCTAGAGTACAAGAATGGAAGAGGCTATCAAAAACCTGCACGCATCCACAGCTGCTGCAGCTGACGTCTGACTCGGAAGAAGTGCCATACAAGCGTCCCTGTGTCTGGACACCTATATATATATAATATAGCAAGAAAGAAAAAGTAGATAAACGGGTCAGAGCCCGAGTTTTGAAAATATTTAGCAAGTGCATAAATGCCTTATTTTTAGAAAAAGATTTTATCTCATATTTAAATTTGGTATCGCACTCCCGTGAGATACCTCTCACCTCTCCACTAACAGTGCACTCCTAGCGCATCCCTCTAAACATACTAGTCAAGCTATCCTGCTAAACTAGTCTATCACCAACCCACTATCAACCCTAGATAGTCCAAGAAATGTACTAAGGGCTAAACTTCACCCCAGTCTCAACGCTATGCCATGTTCGTGCGTGGGGTGTCTCGCAAAGAGAAATCCAAACAAGGAACCCCACGATACACTACTACGCGGCACGGTCGATCGTCGAGATCCGCTAGTCCCTCAGTACAGAAAGATATATATAAATATATATATATATATATATATACCATAAGAATTTATAATATAAGAGCACTAAGGATTTAAACTTCTCCCCGGTCTCAACACGTTGCCATATTCATGCGTGGGGTGTCTCGCGAAGCGAAATCCAAACAAGGAATCCCCCCGATACACTACTATGCGGCAAAGTCGATCATCGGGATACATTAGACCCTCGGTCCTCGATTCATCCATATATACATATACATATTTTACCATAACCATCCGGATCTATCTCCCGGACTGAGGGTTCATATATCAAGTATTTATCAATACTTTCATTTTTCTCAAAACTTCCCATTTCCCTTTTTATACTCAGGAAATGTAAATATAAAAGCCAATTCATTATCATGAATTGCTTTAACAAATCATATACTTTTAAAAGCCAATTTTATTATCATAAAAATGTTTTTTTCCGTTTTATATCTTCCCATTTCCTTTTTTACACTCAGGAAATGTACCCAAAGCCATTTCCATTATCATGAAAATGCTTTGATCATATCATATGCTTCCACATCCCTTCTTCCATCCAGGAGTGTTACCGAAGCCAAAGCTTTATCCCATTTTCCTTTTTATACTCAGGAAATGTAAATTAAAGCCAATTTATTATCATAAATGGCTTTAATAAAACTAAGAACGCCCCTCTGGGTTTCCCCACTGGACGCGCCCCTAAATGGCTATCATCTTCCAGGGCCTATATATACAAGACAACCTGGGAACCTACCAACATCGGGAAGCAGCCATATTGCCTGCGGGAAAGTCAAGACCACACCCAGAATCCCCTAACCAGCGCAGTAAACAATAATCGCCCATATGGCCTATACGACTATAGCCACCCTGCATTCATTAGCCAGGGGGAATCACCATAACGCACGCAACTTCCCTTATGATAGCGATTTAGGGAGGTGTGTAATCCATAGTTTATCAATTATGAAAATCATTTATCTTTCCATTTTGAAAATATTCATTTTTATATTTTCAAATCATTTACATCATATCATATATATATACTTTAATCACATAGTATATACATATACCATATATTCCTCCTAGAATATATATGTAATGGCCCTATGCCAAGTACATCTAGCGATGACCATTAATCCAAAAGATTCCCTCAAGGAATCATAATCATGCATTCATATATGCATGATATTAAACCCAAAGTATTCTCTTACTTTTATAGCTAACAAAATACCTTAATTTCATTTAAGGACTTATACATCAACCCGAATGTCTCTTATAACAAAACATTAATTAAATCCATACCCCGGATCACACTCTAAATTAATCCGAGGTTTTCTTATCCTCCTCAAATCATCATTTAGGAGTCCTAATATTCCACGTAGAAACTCCTATAATAATCTCCAAAACCACAATTTAAGTATCCCTCAACTTAAAAGGAGAAAACATCATTTAGGCCTGCCCGAATCGATTCGCTGGCCACCGAATCGATTAGCCCTGTCCGAATCGATTTGAAATGGTTCTACTTTCAAACTGTCTCTTACCGAATCGATTCGGCCTGTCCGAATCGATTCTGCTGGTCCGAAATTCCCAAATCTGCTTAGGGTTTTATATATAACCCAATACCCAAAATTTAATCAACTCACCATTTTAATTATAACTCAGATTTATTGCAACAAACCCAAAGTATTAATATCTCCTCAAATTCTTTAGAGGTCCTAAAAATCCTTTTTCGGAACCCTTAATATTTATCTCCAATAAGTTACAACTAATGATTTCAATCTCGGATAGCTTTCCGTAGAAAAATCACTATAAATCCAAAAAAAATCAAAAAAATACACGGTCAGCGTCCACGCGACCGCGTCAAAGAGATCTACAAATTTTATTTTTTGACCAAGAGTCGAATCTATTCGCCCTGTCCGAATCGATTCGGTTAAGGCGCAGGTCCTACTATTCATCGTCTTCGCCGAGACGGTTTCGGCCATTAAAGCTTCTCTCAAGATTTTGCCACCTCACCCAACGTCCTTCAACCTCAACCAACTACAAATACACATATATTAAGGGTTCTAAACATCCTAGAACCCTAAACCACCAATTGATTTAGGTTAAAACCTAAGTTTCTCCGATTAACAAATTTTAGGGGTTTATTCGTTTTAACTCCCGAAAACCCGTTTTATTCACAAATACCCAACCCAAAATCTTTAGGGTTTGTTTACACCAAACTACGATATGAGATTTATGCTCAAAAGTAAATAAAGCAAGTAAACACTTGCCTCGTGGATATAATCCGACGACCTCGAGCCGAATCCCGCGGAGTTTGGCCGGAGTTCCCTCTTTTCTCCTCTTTTCTCCTTCCTCTCTCTCTTCTCTCTCTTTTCTTTCTTTACTTTATCTTTTTCTCACTATCCCTCTCTTTATATAGGAAGAAAAGGGTTTAACCCCTTAAAACCCCAAAAATGACTCGTTTACCCAATTCGAGTTACTTTTACCTCTAAAATTACCCGAAACTTATTTTCGACAATCGGACACTCTTTGCCGACTATCTCGGACATTCCGAGACTCACGGCGTAGTCGAAATTCCCATCCGAGGCACTTGACTGCAAATCACTATTCCAATCCAAAATAAATAAATACGGGTTTTCCAATTAAAAAATCTTACTTCGTGTCGTTTTACTCAACGGCGACATATAATTAAAATATTTCGTTCTATATAGTCCCAAAAATAATCACAACATCCTTCGAAAATCATTTAATCCTCGAAAATCCCAAAAATTACTATTTTAGGAAATTCCCCAAATTGGCAGTTTATATTTAATTATGGAATTTAATCGTCTCCAAAAGTGCGGGTTGTTACATACTCCCCCCCTTACAACGGAATTTCATCCTCAAAATTCGGATATAACCTACACCATCAAACCTAGGATCACTCCAAATCCTAATACCTCAAGGGAATGACACTAACCCAATGGTTCCCAACCATGTACCATACAACTACCACGGTCGTAAAGTGACTCTAATAACGTCACATTGTACCCATCATCTATAATGCCTCTCGGCATAAATTTCAACTTTATATACTACGCCCATTCTATCTCAGGCAGTATATAAACCAACTTACTAAGGTGCCCATACACCTTTCTAACATGTGCACATCTGCAAAACTATAGTGAACGTGAGACACGCAACACTTTCTCCCAATAAGGGTCTCCTTTCCTCGGTGTAATACTCATCTATGGGTCCTCCCGACCGGCAAAATTTTCAATCCTCCTAATCTCGGCGCCACTAACTCTATCGAACCTACATTCCTATAAATGATACGATATATGCGTTACCCTAACTAAGCGAAATAAGTATTCTAAATATATCCCTAGTGCCCAAGGCCTCTCTCAACTTCTGACGCTTGCTTGGTTTCGTGCGTGGGACGTCTCGCCAATGCGAAATCCAAACAAGGAACCCTACCGTTACACTACTCCCTCGCGTTGTCGGTCATCGAGATATAGCGACCCAAGGCACACCAGCGGGACATCCTAAATCCTACTTATGCTAACCTACGAACGCATTTCTACTATCTTATCCTTTCGCCCATACGGAAGGAAACCTAACCAATCAAAGTGCTCACTTTCTGTAAAAAGTGTCACGTACATAATGCCCAAAGCATACCTTCTCAAAATTTGCCTTTTCATTAAGGCTGGTTATTATCCTCAAACCAATTTCTCTAAGTCCAACCTCACTCACCCACTTGTGGGGAGGGGACCACTTTAGTGCTTTTCCATAGCACAATATTTCCATAAGTATATCAATATCGTGTGGCTCATAGCCTATAGTGGTTCATCCACACTATAAGACCTTTCCACAAAACCAACATCCTTGCACCCTATAATAGCTCTCCACTCCCGACGCCGTTAAGAGCCAAGTGTGGAGTGTCTCTCAAAGCGAAATCCGAACAAGGAACCCCTCCACACATTAACCCTTGACTTCATTGGTTATGGAGTTCCGTTATTTCAACATGCAACCGGGATATCCCTATCCCCTAATCCAATAAAAAGGTGGTCTGAACTCCTATCTCTAACTAAGAGTCATACCACCCTGCGCTCGCACTATATTTTAAGTCCTTGCACAAACAATAATGAGCTTTATCTTCAGCTCAACAATAATCCTGTGGCCTTAAATCATATATATAAGGTCACCATATACCCAAATTACGATAATGAAACCTCTACTCATCGAAGTTTCGTATCCCACAACAAATAAGGTGAACTCAACCTATATCTAGGTGAGACACCGCAACAATAATATGTTCCCTCCAGGATCCATGGACACGATAGACTTGCCATTCTTAGCCTTCTATCGCTCCGAAAATACCATAATGTATTATATACATCATACCACCATGCTCGTATAGACATATAAAACCAGCATCACAAACCCGATATATATATATATATATATATATATATATATCAACACCCACCTCTATGGCGAATGAAGGAAAATAAAAATCCGCTACCGCGGACAACACATAGACATACATGATATAATGTTATCGATACCTCCACAAAGCTCAAATTACACACACGAGTCTAGGGTTAACTAATACCGCGACTTTATCTAGCCACGCCAAATATACCTCCTCGATTGAGGTAAAACTCATACTAACCACTTTACCCTACTCCTTACTATCATCTTACTAGTCCTCTTAACTTCTTAGTTAAAAGGAAACTCCACTACGAGCTTCAACCTTAAAGCTCCAACTAAACCCCAGCTCCTGCCGCCATCTAAGCTCCGCACACGATTCTCAAACGAGCGTACAAAAGATTTCTATAACCTTCTAATATGGCAGGAGAACGAAATCTCACAAGAGAAATCAACAATCCTAATCCTGAGGCTCTATAACAAATCGAGAGCAACGCTGAAAGCGTAGTATGTCTGCACAGATTCCTAAGGACACTAGAACCTGATGCTCTGATACCATCTGTGACACCTCGCCTAATAAAATACAAGGGCGATCACTCCTATATCAAATTATAACAGGAGTCTCATATGGATCATTCTTAGCATCACTGTCGAAAATCCATTTAATTACTAATAACCTATTAGGTCGGTGTCAAAATTTTAACTTTACTACTCTTTTTAACAATTACAATAAAAACATCTACACAGTTTGCGTAAATGAAACTGAAAGGAAAATGAAATTAAATAAAATAACCGAACACTCGGTTCAAATTATACAACCATATCGAATGAAGCTCTAAAAGAATAAATAAATGCAATTGGACCATTGGCCCAAATATTTATACAGTACCTCCTATCTAGAGTACAAGAATGGAAGCGTCTATCAAAAACCTGCACGCATCCACAGCTGCTGCAGTTGACGTCTGACTCGAAAGAAGTGTCATCCAGGCGTCCCTATGTCTGGACACCTATATATATATAATATAGCAAGAAAGGAAAAGTAGATAAACGGGTCAGAGCTCGAGTTTTGAAAATATTTATCAAGTGCATAAATGCCTTATTTTTAGAAAAAGGTTTTATCTCATATTTAAATTTGGTATCGCACTCCCGTGAGATACCCCTCACCTCTCCACTAACAGTGCACTCCTAGCGCATCCCTCTAAACATCCTAGTCAAGCTATCATGCTAAACTAGTCTATGAGCAACCCACTATCAACCCTATATAGTCCAAGAAATGTACTAAGGGCTAAACTTCACCCCAGTCTCAACGCTATGCCATGTTCGTGCGTGGCGTGTCTCGCAAAGCGAAATCCAAACAAGGAACCCCCCCGATACTCTACCATGCGGCACGGTCGATCGTCGAGATCCGCTAGTCCCTCAGTACAGAAAGATATATATAAATATATATACCATAAGAATTTATAATTTAAGAGCACTACGGATTTAAACTTCTCCCCGGTCTCAACACGTTGCCATATTCGTGCGTGGGGTGTCTCGTGAAGTGAAATCCAAACAAGGAACACCCCCCCCCCCCCGATACACTACTATGTGGCAAGGTCGATCATCGAGATCCATTAGACCCTCGGTACTCGATTCATCCATATATACATATACATATTTTACCATAACCATCCGGATCTATCTCCCGGACTGAGGGTTCATATATCAAGTATTTATCAATACTTTCATTTTTCTCAAAACTTCCCATTTCCATTTTTATACTCAAGAAATGTAAATATAAAAGCCAATTCATTATCATGAATTGCTTTAACAAATCATATACTTTTAAAAGCCAATTTTATTATCATAAAAATGTTTTTTTTCCGTTTTATATCTTCCCATTTCCCTTTTTACACTCAGGAAATGTACCCAAAGCCATTTCCATTATCATGAAAATGCTTTGATCATATCTTATGCTTCCACATCCCTACTTCCATCCGGGAGTGTTACCGAAGCCAAAGCTTTATCCCATTTCCCTTTTTATACTCAGGAAATGTAAATTAAAGCCAATTTATTATCATAAATTGCTTTAATAAAACTAAGACCGTCGCTTCGGGTTTCCCCACTGGACGCGCCCCTAAATGGCTATCATCTTCCAGGGCCTATCTATACAAGACAACCTGGGAACATACCAACGTCGAGAAGCGGCCATATTGCATGCGGGAAAGTCAAGACCACACCCAGAATCCCCTAACCAACGCAGTAAACAATAATCGCCCGTATGGCCTATAGGACTATAGCCACCCTGCATTCATTAGCCAGGGGGAATCACCATAACGCACGCAACTTCCCTTATGATAGCGATTTAGGGAGGTGTATAATCCATAGTTTATCAATTATGAAAATCATTTATCTTTCCATTTTGAAAATATTCATTTTTATATTTTCAAATCATTTACATCATATCATATATATATACTTTAATCACATAGTATATACATATACCATATATTCCTCCTAGAATATATATGTAATGGCCCTATGCCAAGTACATCTAGCGATGACCATTAATCCCAAAGATTCCCTCAAGGAATCATAATCATGCATTCATATATGCATGATATTAAACCCAAAGTATTCTCTTACTTTTATAGCTAACAAAATACCTTAATTTCATTTAAGGACTTATGCATCAACCCGAATGTCTCTTATCCCAAAACATTAATTAACTCCATACCCCGGATCACACTCTAAATTAATCCGAGGTTTTATTATCCTCCTCAAATCATCATTTAGGAGTCCTAATATTCCATGTAGAAACTCCTATAATAATCTCCAAAACCACAATTTAAGTATCCCTCAACTTAAAAGGAGAAAACCTCAAAATTTTGCCAGGACCGAATCGATTCGGCCTACCCGAATCGATTCGCTAGCCACCGAATCGATTAGCCCTATCCGAATCGATTCGAAATGGTTCTACTTTCAAACTGTCTCTTACCGAATCGATTCGGCCTGTCCGAATCGATTCGGCTGGTCCGAAATTCCCAAATCTGCCTAGGGTTTTTTATATAACCCAATACCCAAAATTTTATCAACTCACCATTTTAATTATAACTCAGATTTATTGCAACAAACCCAAAGTATTAATATCTCCTCAAATTCTTTAGAGGTCCTAAAAATCCTTTTTGGGAACCCCTAATATTTATCTCCAATAAGTTATAACTAATGATTTCGATCTCGGATAGCTTTCAGTAGAAAAATCACTATAAATCCAAAAAAAATCCAAAAAAATACGCGGTCAGCGCCCACGCGACCGCATCGAAGAGATCTAAAAATTTTATTTCTTGACCAAGAGTCGAATCGATTCGCCCTGGCCGAATCGATTCGGTTAAGGAGCAGGTCCTACTATTCATCGTCTTCTCCGAGACGGTTTCGGCCATTAAAGCTTCTCTCAAGCTTTTGCCGCCTCACCCAACGTCCTACAACCTCAACCAACTACAAATACACATATATTAAGGGTTCTAAACATCCTAGAACCCTAAACCACCAATTGATTTAGGTTAAACCCTAAGTTTCTCCGATTAACAAATTTTAAGGGTTTATTCGTTTTAACTCCCGAAAACCCGTTTTATTCACGAATACCCAACCCAAAATCTTTAGGGTTTGTTTATACCAAACTACGATATGAGATTTATGCTCAAAATTAAATAAAGCAAGTAAACACTTGCCTCGTGGATATAATACGACGACCTCGAGCCGAATCCCGCGGAGTTTGGCCGGAGTTCCCTCTTTTCTCCTCTTTTCTCCTTCCTCTCTCTCTTCTCTCTCTTTTCTTTCTTTCCTTTCTCTTTTTCTCACTCTCTCTCTCTTTATATAAGAAGAAAAGGGTTTAACCTCTTAAAACCCCAAAAACGACTCGTTTACCTAATTACGAGTTACTTTTACCTCTAAAATTACCCGAAACTCATTTTCGACAATCGTACACTCTTTTCCGACTATCTCGGACATTCCGAGACTCACGGCGCAGTCGAAATTCCCATCCGAGGTACATGACCGCAAATCACTATTCCAGCCCAAAATAAATAAATGCGGGTTTTCTAATTAAAAAATCTTACCTCGTGTCGCTTTACTCAACGGCGACATATAATTAAAATATTTCGACCTATATAGTCCCAAAAATAATCACAACATCCTTCGTAAATCATTTAATCCTCGAAAATCCCAAAAATTACTATTTTAGTAAATTCCCCAAATTGCCAGTTTATATTTAATTATGGAATTTAATCGTCTCCAAAAGGGCGGGTTGTTACATTAATTTCATGTTTTCTTAAAAATAATTAGTAACTTAATTAGAAAAAATGGACACTAATTATGGGGCTGTTTTTATAAAAAAATTTAATCCGAATAATATACATAACCCTTTGGCTACGTAGGATTCATGAGTGATTTTGGGTTTTATTGGTGTAGGTTGCATGTAGAAAAATCCTAGTTTTAAAATAAATAAATTTTGGGTGTGTATAACTCATATAAGACATGTACAGATAAGGAAATTTGGATTTTGATGTATATATGATGAAAACTTGGTATATTTAATTCAAAATAATTAAATGAGATTATTTGGATATTGTTGATGTTGTGATCATTTAAATAAAGGTTTAATTCAATTGGACTATCATGCATAGTTTTATACGTTGATTAATTATGCTTATTTGTGTGACTTTTTGGTATTATTATATTTCCTTTGTGATGACGGGTTGTTGGGTAATTTTTCTCTCCCTATACTTTAGGATGCCTTCTAGGTATGGGACTAGCGGGTAAAACTTTTATGATTTAACCTTCTAGGTATGGGACTAGTGAGGGTAGATTATTGTGTTTTTATCATCTTGAGGGTGGGCTGATTTTTATTACTTTATCTTCGTTACGGTAGTCTAAGTACGAGACTAAGCTAAGATTTATGTTAGAAAATACTCCTATACGTAGGTTAGGACGTATTGATAACTTGGGGACCCTTAGGTAGGGGACTAAGGGGTATTTTGAGGATCTCACATCGATTAAAAGGTTGGGGTGATTATAAATTGAGAAATTGAGA
The DNA here is from genome assembly GCA_949130495.1 of Sambucus nigra. Classification (NCBI taxonomy): domain Eukaryota; kingdom Viridiplantae; phylum Streptophyta; class Magnoliopsida; order Dipsacales; family Adoxaceae; genus Sambucus; species Sambucus nigra. The sequence continues at coordinate 156,478,125 of OX422218.1, forward strand.
ATTAAATCCTAAGATAAAAACGGGTATTAAAATTTGTGGCGACATAATGTGTCGGGGCCGACAGTTTAAACGGGTCAGAGTGCGATTTATGTCGTGTCGGGTGTGGAACCTTATCATGTGTCGGGGCCGACAGTTTAAACGGGTCAGAGGGCGATTGACAAGGGGAAGTGTGACACTTTAATAAAAACTGAGAACTATAATAAAAGTTGGTTAATTTAATTAAATTAACATCGTGGGACTTAGGAATTTAAAATCATAATTGTGTGCCTTTATAAATGGGAATTTTTGCGGGTAGTTAGTGCTTTATATTTATCGTGTTTAATTATCTCATCTTATTTTAAAATATTCTATTTTGATATTTATTGCATATAATGCTACTGTCTGGATTCAAGGATCCTATTTGAGGGGAGTAGTGTGTATTCTTGCTCGTGGCTTTGGCTCTGACCCATGCGTTGACTAATCTTTTTCAGGATTAGAATTGGAGAAGTTTAATAAGTTTATCGGAGTTATCATTTGGAGGTGCAGCTAGAGTTATTCATTTTATGGCATAGTTTAGTTAGACTTTCTTTTCCAGTCGTATTTAATTATGAGACTTCATTTGAGTTTTATTGGGTCATTCGGTTCCAAAGTTGTTTAGAGGATTTATTTTGGGATTATTTCATATTTTATTTAATCATTATTGGAGATTGGATTATTGGAGTTAGCATGTGATGGATCTTTATCGCTTAGGTGTTTATGATCATTTGAGTTTGATTCAATTATGTATCTTATGGACTGGTTTTTTTATGTCTCATATCTGTCTCATGCTAAGAATGGTATTTATTTACTCATTCCCGACATAGTATTGGTGGCGGCCGACGCCAGAATTAGGCGGGGTGTGACAGATGATATTAGAGCATGCTCTTAGGTCTCGTACATTATGAGTCCATTTAGCTTTCGCGTTGTATATCTTTAATTCCCTTTGTTGATTCGTACTTCTTAAGGTAGAGGGTCTAGCATACGTGCTAGATGCGTTTCTTGAAGATGTGAAGCTTTGTGCTAAGGACGTTGTAGGCATTGAGTTTAGAATTAGTAAGCTTAATATGAGGATCCTTTGAATGGATTTTGGAGACGATAATTATTTTGGAGATTTTAGTACAGACGTTAGGTATCGTATGTATCGATTTTTGTTGTTGAGATTTAATCTGAGGACGTTAGAATTTTGATGAATTTCGTATATAGAATCGAGTGGGGGATTTTTGAGAGCATCTGGTACGCCGTTATTTTTCATAGTTATGCGTATGCATATAGGCAATATATATATTATTTTTTTGTTCGTGGGGTAGGTGCGCGTAGGATTGGGTGTATGGGCACCCAATTATGACATTCTATGGGTAGGCAGGCATATGTGAGCCTTATTTCCTTTTGCGAGATTAAGCGTTCATGTGTATGCTTCGTCTAATTTCGATGACGAAATTCTTTGCTAGTGGGGAAGTATGTAACACCCCGTGTTTTTATTAATTAATTTAATTAATTAATTGGAATATTCGAGAAAAATAAATTTTTGAATTTAATACATTTTATTGGCTAAATATGTTTGTTATGATTTTAGAAGAATAGAACTTCAAGCGGAATTGAAATCGGATTTAAACTGGATTTTTAGTGGAATTTTTAATATTTTGCCTTATATGCATTTTTTGGGAAAACTGTCAGATTTTCTGTAGGGTCGATCGATCGACCCTTTTGGTAGATCGATCGACCATGCCCAGTTTTGCGCGATTCAATCAGATTTTATTAGAATTTGGATAGGATTATGACTCCTAATCACTATATAACCTTGTTAATCCGTAGGGGGACTTCTCATAATCAATTTTTCTTCAGTTTTTAACCAGAAAACACTTCCAAATATTTTTCCTCTCAACCATAATCATCAACCTTTAACAAGATCAAGTTTTTGGCACAAGTTTTTGAAGGCTTAATTGGGGTTTAATCAAAATTGTTCAAGAACACTCTTTTACTAATTTTTGGAGAGGAATGCAAATTTCTAATAAGCTTTTCAACACGATCTTTACAGGCATGAAAAATCTATTCTTTTCCTTTAGTATTATGCGTTTTAAGTGTCGCCTAAACACTTAATTACATGTTTCTTAAAAATAATTAGTAACTTAATTAGAAAAAATGGACACTAATTATGGGGATGTTTTTATAAAATCTTTTAATATGAATAATATTCATAACCCTTTGGGTACGTAGGATTCATGAGTGATTTTGGATTTTATTGGTGTAGGTTGCATGTAGAAGTACCCTAGTTTTAAAATAAATAACTTTTGGGTGCGTATAACTCATGTAATACATGTAGAGATAACGAAATTTGGGTTTTGATGTATATATGATGAAAACTTTGTATATTTAATTCAAAATAATTAAATGAGATTATTTGGGTATTATTGACGTTGTGATAATTTAATTAAAGGTTTAATTGAATTGGACTATCATGCGGAGTTTTATACGTTGATTAATTATGCTTATTTGTGTGACTTTTGGTATTATTGTATTGCCTTTGTGATGACGGGTTGTTCGGTAATTTTGTTCTCCTTATACTTTAGGATGTCTTCTAGGTATGGGATTAGTTGGTAGACCTTTTATGATTTACGCCTTCTAGGTATGGGACTAGTGAGGGTAGATTATTGCGTTTTTATCATCTTGAGGGTGGGTTGATTTTTATTACTTTATCGTCGTTACGGTAGTCTAAGTACGAGACTAACTCAATATTTATGTTAGAAAATCCACTTATACATAGGTTAGGACGTATTGATAACTTGGGGACCCTTAGGTATGGGACTAAGGGGTATTTTGAGGATCTCACATCGATTAAAAGGGAGGGGTGATTATAAATTGAGAAATTGAGAAATTGAGAATTAATACCTAAGATAAAAACGGGTATTAAAATTTGTGGCGACATAATGTGTCGGGGCCGACAGTTTAAATGGGACAGAGGGCGATTTATGTCGTGTCGCGTGTGGAACTTTATCGTGTGTCTGGGCCGACAGTTTAAATGGGTCCGAGGGCGATTGACAAGGGGAAGTGTGACACTTTAATAAAAACTAAGAACTATAATAAAAGCTGGTTAATTTAATTAAATTAACATCGTGGGACTTGGGAATTAAAAAACATATTGGTGTGCCTTTATAAATGGGAATTTTTTTCGGGTAGTTAGTGCTTTATATTTATCGTGTTTAATTATCTCATCTAATTTTAAAATATTCTATTGTGATATTTATTGCGTATAATGCTACTGTCTGGATTCAAGGATCCTATTTGAGGGGAGTAGTGTGTATTTTTGCTCGGGGCTTTGGCTCTCACCCATGCGTTGACTAATCTTTTTGAGGCATAGAATTGGAGAAGCTTCATAAATTTATCGGAGTTATCATTTGAAGGTGCAGCTGGAGTTATTCATTTTATGGCATATTTTAGTTAGACTTTCTTTTCCAGTCGTATTTAATTATGAGACTTCATTTGAGTTTTATTGGGCCATTCGGTTCCAAAGTTGTTTAGAGGATTTATTTTGGGATTATTTCAGAATTTATTTAATCATTATAGGAGAATGGATTATTGGAGTTAGCATGTGATGGATATTTTATCCCTTAGTTGTTTATGAGCATTTGAGTTTGATTCAATTATGTATCTTATGGACTGGTTTATTTATGTCTCATATCTGTCTCATGCTAAGAATAATATTTATTTTCTCACGCCCGGCATAGTTTTGGTGGCGGCCGACGCCAGAATTTGGCGTGGTGTGACAAATAGTATTAGAGCATGGTCTTAGGTTTCGTAGGTTATGAGTCCGTTTAGCTTCCACATTGCTGATCTTTGATTCCATTTGTTGATTCGTACTTCTTAAGGTAGAGGGTCTAGCATACGTGTTAGATACGTTTCTTGGAGTTGTGAAGCTTTGTGCTAAGGACGTTGTAGGCCTTGAGTTTAGAATTAGTAAGCTTGATATGAGGATCCTTTGAATGGATTTTGGAGACGATAATTATTTTGTACATTTTAGTACAGATGTTAGGTATCGTATGTATCGATTTTTGGGGTTGATATTTAATCTGAGGATGTTAGAATTTTGATGAATTTCGTATATAGAATCGAGTGACGGATTTGTGAGAGCATATGGTACGCCGTTATTTTTCATAGTTATGCGTATGCATATGTGCAATATATATATTATTTTGTTGTTCGTCGGGTAGGTGCGCGTAGGATTGGGTGTATGGGCACCCAATTATGGCAATCTATGGGTAGGCATATGTGAGCCTTATTTCCTTTTGCGAGATTTAAGCATTCAAGTGTATGCTTCGTCTAATTTCGAGGACGAAATTCTTTGCTAGTGGGGAAGTATGTAACACCCCGTATGTTTATTAATTAATTTAATTAATTAATTGGAATATTCGACAAAAATAAATTTTTGAATTTAATAATTTTTATTGGCTAAATATGTTGGTTATGATTTTATAAGAATAGAACTTCAAGCATAATTGAAATCGGATTTAAAATGTATTTTTAATGGAATTTTTAAAATTTTGCATTATAGGCATTTTTTGGGAAAACTGTTAGATTTACTGTAGGGTCGATCGATTGACCCTTTTGGTAGATCGATCGACCATGCCCAGTTTTGCGCGATTCAGTCAGATTTTATTAGAATTTGTGTAGGATTAGGACTCCTAATCCCTATATAACCTTCTTAATCCGTAGGGGGCTTCTCATAATCAATTTTTCTTCAGTTTTTAACCAGAAAATACTTCCAAATATTTTTCCTCTCAACCATAATCATCAACCTTTACCAAGATCAAGTTTTTGGCACAAGTTTTTGAAGGTTTAATTGGGGTTTAATCAAAATTGTTCAAGATCACTCTTTTGCTAATTTTTCGAGTGGAATCGAAATTTCTAATAAGATTTTCAACACGATCTTTGCACGCATGAATACTCTACTCTTTTCCTTTAGTATTATGCGTTTTAAGTGTCGCCTAAACACTTAATTACTTGTTTTCTTAAAAATAATTAGTAACTTAATTAGAAAAAATGGACCCTAATTATGGGGATGTTTTTATAAAATCTTTTAATATGAATAATATTCATAACCCTTTGGGTACGTAGGATTCATGAGTGATTTTGGGTTTTATTAGTGTAGGTAGTATGTAAAAAAATCCTAGTTTTGAAATAAATAACTTTTGGGTGCGTATAACTCATGTAATACATGTAGAGATAACTAAATTTGGGTTTTGACGTATATATGATGAAAACTTGGTATATTTCATTCAAAATAATTAAATGAGATTATTCGGGTATTGTTGACGTTATGATAATTTAATTAAAGATTTAATTGAATTGGACTATCATGCGTAGTTTTTTACGTTGATTAATTATGCTTATTTGTGTGACATTTTGGTATTATTATATTGCCTTTGTTACGAAGGGTTGTTGGGTAATTTTTCTCTCCCTATACTTTAGGATGCCTTCTAGGTATGGGACTAGCGGGTAGAACTTTTATGATTTACACCTTCTAGGTATGGGACTAGTGAGGGTAGATTATTGCGTTTTTATCATCTTGAGGGTGCGTTGATTTTTATTACTTTATCGTCATTACGGTAGTCTAAGTACGAGACTAAGTTAAGATTTATATTCGAAAATCCTCCTATACATAGGTTAGGACGTATTGATAACTTGGGGACCCTTAGGTATGGGACTAAGGGGAATTTTGAGGATCTCACATCGATTAAAAGGGTGGGGTGATTATAAATTGAGTAATTGAGAACTAATGCCTAAGATAAAAATGGGTATTAAAATTTGTGGGGACATAATGTTTCAGGACCGACAGTTTAAACGGGTCAGAGGACGATTGACAAGGGGAAGTGTGACACTTTAATAAAAAGTGAGAACTATAATAAAAGCTAGTTAATTTAATTAAATTAACATCGTGGTTCTTGGGAATTAAAAATCATATTGGTGTGCCTTTATAAATGGGAAGTTTTGCGGGTAGTTAGTGCTTTTATATTTATCGTGTTTAATTATCTCGTCTAATTTTAAAATATTCTATTGTGATATTTATTGCGTATAATGCCACTGTCTAGATTCAAGGATCCTATTTGTGGGGAGTAGTGTGTATTCTTGCTCGGGGCTTTGGCTCTGACCCATGCGTTGACTAATCTTTTTCAGGATTAGAATTGGAGAAGCTGCATAAATTTATCGGAGTTATCATTTGAAGGTGCAGCTGGAGTTATTCATTTTATGGCATAGTTTAGTTAGACTTTCTTTTCCAGTCGTATTTAATTATGAGACTTCATTTGAGTTTTATTGGTCCATTCGGTTCTAAAGTTGTTTAGTGGATTTATATTGGGATTATTTCAGATTTTATTTAATCATTATTGGAGATTGGATTATTGGAGTTAGCATGTGATGGATCTTTTATCGCTTAGTTGTTTATGAGCATTTGAGTTTGATTCAATTATGTATCTTATGGAATTATTAATTTATGCCTCATATTTGTCTCATGCTAAAAATGGTATTTATTTACTCATGCCCGGCATAGTTTTGGTGGCGGCCGACGCCAGAATTAGGCGGGGTGTGACAGATGGTATTAGATCATGGTCTTAGGTCTCGTAGGTTATGAGTCCGTTTAGCTTTCGCGTTGTCGATCTTTGATTCCCTTTGTTTATTCGTACTTCTTAAGGTAGAGGGTCTAGCATACGTGCTATATGCGTTTCTTGGAGATGTGAAGCTTTGTGCTAAAGACGTTGTAGGCATTGAGTTTAGAATTAGTAAGGTTGATATGAGGATTCTTTGAATGGATTTTGGAGACGACAATTATTTTGGAGATTTTAGTACAGATGTTAGGTATCGTATGTATCGATTTTTGGGGTTGAGATTTAATCTGAGGACGTTAGAATTTTGATGAATTTCGTATATAGAATCGAGTGGGGGATTTGTGGGAGCATCTGGTACGCCGTTATTTTTCATTGTTATGCGTATGCATATAGGCAATATATATATTATTTTGTTGTTCGTGGGGTAGGTGCGCGTAGGATTGGGTGTATGGACACGCAATTATGGAATTCTATGGGTAGGCATATGTGGGCCTTATTTCCTTTCGCTTGGTTTAAGCGTTCATGGGTATGCTTCGTGTAATTTTGAGAATGAAATTCTTTGTTAGTGGGAAAGTATGTAACACCCCGTGTTTTTATTAATCAATTTAATTAATTAATTGGAATATTCGAGAAAAATAAATTTTTGAATTTAATAATTTTTATTGTCTATATATGTTGGTTATGATTTTAGAAGAATAGAACTTCAAGCAGAATTGAAATCGGATTTGAATGGATTTTTAGTGGAATTTTTAATTTTTTGCCTTAAAGGCATTTTTTGGGAAAACTGTCAGATTTTCTGTAGAGTCGATCGATCGACCCTTTTGGTAGATCGATCGACCATGCCCAGTTTTCGCGATTCAATCAGATTTTATTAGAATTTGTGTAGGATTAGGACTCCTAATCACTATATAACCTTGTTAATCCATAGGGGGACTTCTCATAATCACTTTTTCTTTAGTTTTTCACCAGAAAACACTTCCAAATATTTTTCCTCTCAACCATAATCATCAACCTTCAATAAGGTTTTGGCACAAGTTTTTGAAGGCTTAATTGGGGTTTAATCAAAATCATTGAAGAACACCCTTTTGCTAATTTTTCGAGAGGAATCCAAATTTCTAATAAGATTTTCAACACGATCTTTACAGACATGAATATTCTATTCTTTTCATTTAGTATTATGCGTTTTAAGTGTCGCCTAAACACTTAATTACAAGTTTTCTTTAAAAAAATTAGTACCTTAATTAGAAAAAATGGACACTAACTATGGGGCTATTTTTATAAAATCTTTTACTCTGAATAATATTCATAACCCTTTGGGTACGTAGGATTCATGAGTGATTTTGGGTTTTATTGGTGTAGGTTGCATGTAGAAAAATCCTAGGATTAAAATAAATAACTTTTGGGTGCGTATAACTCATGTAATATATGTAGAGATAACGAAATTTGGGTTTTGATGTATATATGATGAAAACTTGGTATATTTAATTCAAAATAATTAAATGAGATTATTTGGGTATTGTTGACGTTGTGATGATTTAATTAAAGGTTTAATTGAATTGGACTATCATGCGTAGTTTTATACGTTGATTAATTATGCTTATTTGTGTGACTTTTTGGTATTATTATATTGCCTTTGTGACGACGGGTTGTTGGGTAATTTTTCTCTCCCTATTCATTAGGATGCCTTCTAGGTATGGGACTAGTGGGTAGAACTTTTATGATTTACGCCTTCTAGGTATGGGACTAGTGAGGGTAGATTATTGAGTTTTTATCATCTTGAGGGTGGGCTGATTTTTATTACTTTATTATCATTACGGTAGTCTAAGTACGAGAATAAGTTAAGATTTATGTTAGAAAATCCTCCTATACATAGGTTAGGACGTATTGATAACTTGGGGACCCTTAGGTATGGTACTAAGGGGTATTTTGAGGATCTCACATCGATTAAAAGGGTGGGGTGATTATAAATTGAGAAATTGAGAATTAATGCCTAAGATAAAAATGGGTATTAAAATTTGTGGCGACATAATGTGTTGGGACCGACAGTTTAAACGGGCCAGAGGGCAATTTATGTCGTGTTGTGTGTGGAACCTTGTCATGTGTCGGGGCCAACAGTTTAAGCGGGCCAGAGGACGATTGACAAGGGGAAGTTTGACACTTTAATAAAAAGTGAGAACTATAATAAAAGCTGGTTAATTTAATTAAATTAACATTGTGGGACTTGAGAATTAAAAATCATATGTGTGTGCCTTTATAAATGGAAATTTTTGCGGGTAGTTAGAGCTTTATATTTATCGTGTTTAATTATCTCCTATAATTTTAAAATATTCTATTGTGATATTTATTGCGTATAATGCTACTGTCTGGATTCAAGGATCCTATTTGAGGGGAGTAGTGTGTATTCTTGATCGGGGCTTTGGCTCTGACCCATGCGTTGACTAATCTTTTTCAGGATTAGAATTGGAGAAGCTGTACAAGTTTATCGGAGTTATCATTTGGAGGTGCAGTTGGAGTTATTCATTTTATGGCATAGTTTAGTTAGACTTTCTTTTCCAGTCGTATTTAATTATGAGACTTCATTTGAATTTTATTGGGCCATTCGGTTCCAAAGTTGTTTAGAGGATTTATTTTGGGATTATTTCAGATTTTATTTAATCATTATTGGAGAATAGATTATTGGAGTTAGCATGTGATGGATCTTTTATCGCTTAATTATTTATGAGCATTTGAGTTTGATTAAATTATGTATCTTATGGACTGGTTTATTTATGTCTCATATCCGTCTCATGCTAAGAATAATATTTATTTACTCACGCCCGGCATAGTTTTGGTGGCGGACAACGCCAGGATTTGGCGTGGTGTGACAAATGGTATTAGAGCATGGTCTTAGGTTTCGTAGGTTATGAGTCCGTTTAGCTTCCACGTTGCCGATCTTTGATTTCTTTTGTTGATTCGTACTTCTTAAGGTAGAGGGTCTAGCATACGTGTTAGATGTGTTTCTTGGAGATGTGAAGCTTTGTGCTAAGGACGTTGTAGGCATTGAGTTTAGAATTGGTAAGCTTGATATGAGTATCCTGTGAATGGATTTTGGAGACGGCAATTATTTTGGAGATTTTAGTACAGATGTTAGGTATCGTATGTATCTATTTTTGGTGTTGAGATTTAATCTGAGGACATTAGAATTTTGTTGAATTTCGTATATAGAGTCGAGTGGGGGATTTGTGAGAGCATCTGGTACGCCGTTATTTTTCATAGTTATGCGTATGCATATAGGCAATATATATTATTTTGTTGTTCGTGGGGTAGCTGTTCGTAGGATTGGGTGTATGAGTACCCAATTATAGCATTCTATGGGTAGGCCTATGTGAGCCTTATTTCCTTTTACGAGATTTAAGCGTTCATGTGTATGCTTCGTCTAATTTCGAAGACAAAATTATTTGCTAGTGGGGAAGTATGTAACACCCCGTGTTTTTATTAATTAATTAATTAATTAATTTGAGTATTCAAGAAAAATAAATTTTTGAATTTAATAATTTTTATTGGCTAAATATTTTAGTTATGATTTTAGAAGAATAGAACTTCAAGCGGAATTGAAATCGGATTTAAAATGGATTTTTAGTGGAATTTTTAATATTTTGCCTTATAGGCATTTTTTGGGAAAACTGTCAGATTTTCTGTAGGGTCGATCGATCGACCCTTTTGGTAGATCGATCGACCATGCCTAGTTTTACGCAATTCAGTCAGATTTTATAAGAATTTGTGTAGGATTAGGACTCCTAATCCCTATATAACCTTCTTAATCCGTATGTGGACTTCTCATAATCACTTTTTCTTCAGTTTTTAACCAGAAAACACTTCCAAATATTTTTCCTCTCAACCATAATCATCAACCTTCAACAAGATCAAGTTTTTGGCACAAGTTTTTGAAGGCTTAATTGGGGTTTAATAAAAATCGTTCAAGAACACTCTTTTTCTAATTTTTCGAGAGGAATCCAAATTTCTAATAAGATTTTCAACACGATCTTTACAGGCATGAATACTCTATTCTCTTCACTTAGTATTTGTGACACCCCGCCTAATTAAATCAAGGTAAACAGTTGGTTCATTCTCAGCATCACTGTCGATAAAAATAAATTTTCCAATTTAACGCCCTAAATAATTAAGCTAAGTGTCAAAACCATTTTCATACATACTTTCCAAGTTTTATTTAAAGAAAATCATTTATTTTATTAACAACATTCATTAAGTAAGAATCACACCACATTAAATATCTGCAACATAGTCCAATTAATTTAAAACATTCGTCAATCGAATGTCAACATGCGAAATATAAAGTAACACAATCAAACTGAATAAAACCCATAGTAACAATACTGGAAATAACTGAAATACAAATGTACAATAACAACGGAATAATGGAAAGAGCTACTAAATGAAAGTACTAAGAGTGGGTCCGAATGAACGAAGTCGTCCAATCAAGATACCTGCAACTCCCACCTAAGCTGCAGCGCGTTCCTTCCAAGAGATCCTAAGCAAGACGCCCCTGTGGCTAGGCACCTGTAATACATACATATATATACAAGAGAGAGAGAGAGAGAGAGAGAGAGAAACGGTTCAGAGCCCGAAAGTGTGTTTGATTTAAAATACATTTAGCAAGTATTTAAATTGATACAGGCCAATGCAACAACATATTAGAGCGACACTCTCTTGAGAAATTTTCACCTCTCTTCTAATGTGCACGCCTATCGTACTAACCTTCCCAACGGGTTATCTTATCATTTTATTATACTAACCTTCCCAATAATTTAGCTTATCTTAACTTACTCATAATATTTCAAAACCGAACAATATCATTGTTTAAAAAGATACTTCCAATTAGCCACACAACTCTCGTTTTAGCTTTATTAATTTATAAAGTTTCCCAGTGTCATATTATACTTTTCACGAAACAAGTATTTACTATTTGAGTCATCAACCATGTCCTACTTATCAAATCACAGTAGGCAGTTTCAAATTTCCAAATCTCATATATATATTAACTACTCGTAAATATATATAAAATAACAACACCCCACATAAAACTATGGTGCGTGCATACTTCTACTATCCAAACCCCATACCACTCATATCAAGGGGAATAAAAGTTCGGAATCACTCTCGAACTGTATTAACACATACACAAACAATATCGAGGCGAAGCATAGATTCCATGTCTCTAAGAGGTTGGCACATACTCGCGTCTCTTAGGACCGTCTGAACTATCAATTCGATAGCCTGTACCAAGGAAATCTATCTTCTAGGGTACAAGTCAATATCCCCCATAAAGGTCCCATCGAGATAAGACTGTCCCAGCGCGGTAACCTCATGGATAGCAAGTAGCGCGGTATGTTTTTCACATGTATATAATATATGTACACACAATCATATAAATATACCACTTTTATCATATTAATATAGGTTCCTCACGTTACAACATTTATCCTTAATTTCACATTATTAGTATTACGTATAAGGTTTCATATCTAACCTTAACTCGAAGGGTTTTCTCACTTATTACGTGACACTCGTGGACTCTATCCTTCCAAGTAGAAAATTCAGTAGGTGTCATATTTACGCTTCAACGTGATTCTCTTACACGCCTCACCCTTTAATATATCAATTTACTAACCCTAAAGTAAATATCCCATAAATACCATTCTCGTCGAATATTAATGATCCCAACATTTATTTATACGCCCTACTGGTCCTCTATGTCTCCCAAAACATTATACTAAGAATGCCCAAGAACTATATCACGACAATTCGATTTTTAAATCATTTACAAAGGGAAAGAGGAGTCTGCCAGGAGGGGTCGATCGATCGAGGTTTGGGGCTCGATCGATCGAAGCTCTGGGCTCAATCGATCGATCAAGCAGGTCTGCGAAATCTGCAGAATTGTAGTTACGGGTTTCATCTCCAAATTTACACCAAATCCATATTTTCAAGTTCCAATCGTCCCAGAATTAATACTACTAACCTTATATCATCATAACAGGTATATTCAACGTAAAACATATCAATTTACATCACTAAACATGGATTTATCATGCCATAATTCATTTAAAACTCAAGAACCCTAAAAATCTCTAACTCATGATTCTAATCTGTTAAATCCCAGAATTTCCTTCTTATTTACACCAAAATTTTGTGGGTTATCTTTCTACATCACAAGAGACTTCCAGAATAAGGTTTAAGTCTTTACTACATGCGAATTCCTATCACAAATTTGGGATTTCTTCCATATTTTTCATCCCTAATCATTACTAAACTAATATGGAAACTGCACCAACAAAAATAGCAAGATAAACACTTGCCTGGGTTTTTCAAAAGTCTGGATTGCGGCTGATTTTGGTGTGGTTGTGTTCCCCTTCTCGCGATCTACGCGTTGGTGGTGGCGGCGGTGCAAACCGGTGACTTTTTGGCCTTGAATTGCCTTGAGAGCTTTCCCTCTCTTCTCCAATGGCCGTACTAGGGTTCTGAATATTCTAACCCTAAATGGTTAACCTAAATGGCTGATATAAGTTGCTGATTTTCGTGGGTTTAATTAAACAAATATGTAATATGACCAAAATACCCTCCCGGGTTACTAATTAGGCCTAAAAACGCCCCGAGACCCAAACTACACCCCCGGGTACACTTTTCTGACTATCTCGACCCTTCCGGACGCGTTGGCGCACTTAAAACGACCATACAGGCAACTTATAAAATATTCATTTTTTATTTATCAAAATTTAGTCCCGACGCGACACGAGCACGTTCCGACTTAAATTTCCGAAATTGTCATTTAACTCACTCATGACATTCAATATAACCAATATAATATATTACTTTGCTCATTAGTAATATTCAACAAATTTCCCATAATTACTAACTGTCGTCCCGTTAATAATTATAACATAATTAATTTCCGGATTTTTATTAAATAATTCACTCACATTAAATTTAATAAATCCCCAAATTAATATAGCATAAAAATACGGGGTATTACATACTTCCCCCCTAATAACGGAATTTCATCCCGAAATTCGGAAAATAAGGCATACCTGGTAAAAACAACTCTGGATATCTCTCGCGTATATCTGCCTCGCGCTCCCAAGTGGATTCCTCCACATTATGATGCTCCCACTGGGCCCGCACAAGTGGAACTATCTTCGACCTCAATCTCCTCTCACTATGGTCTAGGATAGCCACCGGTCTCTCCTGGTAAGAGCTATCAGCCTGTAAGTCGATCTCATCTATCGCAATGTGAGTATGGGCCATATCATCCCGAAGATATCGTCTCAACGACGAGATGTGGAATACATCGTGGATGCGATGTAAATGTTTTGTCAATCCCAACCTGTATGCAACCGGCCCAATCCTCTCGATGATGGGAAATGGCCCCACGTACCTCGGAGCCAACTTCCCTTTCTTCCCGAATCTCATCACTCCCTTCATAGGAGATACACGCAATAACACTTGGTCCCCCACACTAAACTCCCGGAAGAACCGTTTCGCATCGGCGTAGCTCTTTTGCCTGTCCTGGGCTACCCGAATGCGACTCCTGATCATCTCAATCCTCGCGGAGGTCTCCTGAATCACCTCTGGTCCTAGCAACTTGTTATCCCCCACTTAGAGCCAACAAGCTGGGGAACGACAAGGCCTACCGTACAAAGCCTCAAATGGAGCAATACCAATCGTAAACTGATAAGATTTATTATAGGCAAACTCTACCAGTGGAAGATGTGGCTCCCAACCTCCTCCAAAATTGAGAACACACATGCGTAGCATATCCTCTAACATCTGATTAGTACGCTCGATCTGTCCATCTGTCTGTGGGTGGTAAGCTGAACTCAGCCTCAACTCAGTACCCATAGCCTCCTGAAAGCTTTCCCAAAAACGTGACACAAAAATCTTGTCTCTATCTGACACAATATTCAGGGGCACCCCGTGTAATCTGACAATCACAGCGATGAACAACTGAGCATACTGACCCGTGGTGTAATCTGTCCGCAGTGGCAGAAAATGAGCCACCTTGGTCAAACGGTCTGCAATCACCCAGATAGAATCGTGGCCCCGCTGTGATGTAGGTAACCCTGTAATAAAGTCCATGAAAATACTCTCCCACTTCCACGTGGGTACTTCCAATGGCTGAAGCAATCCTGACGGTTTTTGATGGTCTACCTTCACCAGCTGGCATGTAGAACACTTGGACACGAACTCAGCAATGTCCTTCTTCATCCCACTCCACCAGTATTGCCTCCTCATATCCTGGTACATCTTATCTCCTTCAGGATGTACTGCAAATCGGGACCCATGAGAATAAGTCATCATTGCATGACGTAATTCTGCTCCTTCTGGAACCACCAATCTCCCATTGAACCGCAAACCTCCATCAGAACTAACACAATAGGACTCAGCACCCTCGGCTAGAAGTCGCACAATCTGCTCCAGGCAAAACGGGTCTGTGGTATGTTCCTGTATCACCCTCATAACAATCTCGGGTGTGACTGACATTACGGATATGAAAGAACGTGCTACTGCGTCCTGGTGACCTAACTCCTTCCACTTTGCTTTCCAGACATCCGCTACCTCGTCTACCGGTCTACGACTCAACGCATCAGCAACTACGTTGGCCTTTCCCGGATGATACTGTATATCAAACTGGTAGTCCTTCACAAACTCTAGCCATCTGCGCTGACGCATATTCAGCTCTACCTGAGTGAACAGGTACTGCAACGACTTATGGTCTGTGAACAAACGGAATTTCTCTCCCAACAAATAGTGCCTCCATATCCTCAATGCAAAGATGACCGCTGCTAACTCCAGTTCGTGGGTGGGGTAATTCTTCTCATGCGGGTTATGCTTGCGGGAGGCAAAAGCTATAGCCTTCTCTTCCTGCTGAAGTACTCCCCCAAGTCCCCGTAAGGACGCATCGGTGTAAACCAGGTACTCCATACCCGGCTGCGGTAACGCAAGGACTGGCGCTGAAGTAAGCTTGTCTTTCAGCTCGTCGAAAGCCAACTGACAAGCGTCATCCCAAACATATGGTACTCCCTTGCGAGTCAGATTTGTCAATGCACCCGCTATTTTGGAAAATCCCCGAATGAATCTCCTGTAGTATCCGGATAATCCCAAGAAACTATGCACTTCCGTCGGTGTTGTGGGCTATCCCCACTCCCTCACCGCTGATACTTTACTCGGGTCAACTGCTATCCCCTGCTCAGAAACAACATGCCCCAAGAACTGTACCTCGCGCAACCCGAATCCACACTTCTCGTACTTAGCATACAACTGATGCTCTCGTAGAGCCTAAAGAACCTGCCTCAAGTGCTCGACATGCTCCTCCTCGGAGTGTGAATATATCAAGATGTCATCTATGAAGACGATGACAAACTGATCCAAGAACTCTCTGAATACTCGGTTCATCAAGTCCATGAAAACGGCTGGAGCATTTATGAGTCCGAACGGCATCACCCGGAACTCATAAGACCCATATCTCGTCAAGAAAGCAGTCTTCGAAACATCCTGCTCCCTAATATGTAGCTGATCGTACCCCGACCTCAGATCTATCTTCGAAAAGAAAGTTGCTCCCCTCAACTAGTCGAACAGGTCATCTATCCGAGGCAACGGATACTTATTCCGTATCGTGACCTTGTTCAGCTCCCGGTAGTCCACACATAACCTCAGTGAACCATCTCTCTTCTTCACAAACAAAAATGGAGCGCCCCAAGGTGAGGTACTCCTACGAATAAAGCCCTGACCTAACAGCTGCTCTATCTGATCTCGTAGCTCTCGCATCTCTGCCGGAGCCATATGGTACGGTGCGCGTGCTATAGGTCTCGTATCTGGCAATAAATCTATAACAAAGTCTATCTCTCGACTGGGGGTAGGCCTGGTATCTCCTGAAACACATCAGAATACTCCCTGACAACTGGGATCGAATCTAAGGTAATCACAACCTCCTTAGAGGTATCCTCCTCTATGTAATACCAATGAGCGGTCGAACCTCCCTCTGGGCGAGGCATCACCACTAAAAACATCTCTTGCCCCGGAATGGCAAAAACAATGCTCCCACCGAAGCAATCAATCATGGCTCTATAAGTTGCGAGCCAATCCATACCAATAATCACATCATGCTCGTGCATGTCTAAAACTAACATGTCTGCAGGTAATACCAAACTACCGATCTCTACCCCCACTCCTCGGCATATAAAGAAAATAAGTGACCCACTCCCCAGTGGTGAGTCTACATACGTCACTGTGCTCTCTGCTGTGGCTAACAACCCTAAGGCCTTCGCAAAATGCGTAGCTATAAAGCAATGTGTTTCCCCCGTATCAAACAAAACCCGACCCATAGTACGATGGATAAGAAACATACCCTCAATTGCGGGTGGTGCCTGTGGAGCTACTGCCTGGTGGACGTTATAGACACGTCCATACTGTAATTGCCCCTGCTGCACTGGAGCTGCTGGAATGGCTGGTAGGGCTGGCACCTGGGCTGGAGCTGGGAGGGCAGGTGGAAAAAGTGGTCTTTGTGGCTCATTATGGGCTCCCTGCTGCTGTGGGGCCCTATCGCCCTCTGGGCAATCCTGACGCCTATGGCCATGTTTACCGCACCCAAAACATCGGCCTTTGAAGTTTCCTCCCCTCTGTCCCTGTTGGCCGTTACCTCCCCTCCATTGGCCCTGTTGACCCTGATTAGCACGCTGATGGCCCTGCTGCTGTCGGTGTTGGCCCTACTGGTCCTGCTGATTAGGCTGGCCCTGATGGCCCTGCCTAAAAGCCTCGAATCCCTGCCTAGAATCATCTGAACAGAATTTCTTAGAAGGGTCCCCCTGATGGGAACTCTACTCGTGCTAACGAGTCTGTCCTTGAGATGGTGCCCCACTGGCACTATTACCCCCGGCCCTGCCCTGCTGGCTGGACTCTCCTGCTCTCTGGCTTCCCTGAAGATGGAAGAGGTGATCCTGGCAATGTAGTAACGCTGCATTGAGTACATCAGTGAAATTACTCAGAGATAAATTCCCAATAAAGTGCTAACGGATCCTCCAAGCTAACTCGTCGACAAACAGCAAAATCTTCTTACTCTCAGCAGGTGCCTCATCTGGCACAATGGTGAGAAGTCTCATGAACTCCTCCTCATACTCTACTACGGTAAGACTCTCCTGCTTCAGATTCAGTAATCTCTGCCTCATCTCAGTCTGCACTGCGGGTGGAAAATACTTGCGGTCAAACCGCTCCCAGAACAACTGAATAGGGATCGTGTCCCTCTCCTCCAAAGTGGTAGTGGATTCCCACCACTGCAATGCAGCTCCCACCATCTTAAAGGAAGCCAATAACTTCATTTGCACATCAGTGCACTTGTACATACGGAGGTGCCGTTGGATGTCTTTCTTCCATTGTCTAACTGTGATAATATCGGAGCTACCAGAGAACTCAGGGGGATACGCTTTCTGAAAAGCATCCCGAACCCTCTCCCATGCAGATGGAAGCTATGCTGGTACTGGCGCCACTGCCTGAACCTGGGGTGGAGCCTGCTGAATCACCGCTATGGCAGCATTCACCGCCTGAGCAACAATGGCAGCTACTTCATTTGCATTCATCGTGCCTTGTGCCGGAACCGCTGGCTGTTCGGCCTGGGCACGCCTATCTTTCGGAGCACGACTCGGAGGCATCTGAAATGTGAACAAGTTTATTAGCCTACAATTATTATCAAATCTCAAATAGCTGAAGACTTAAACGTAAAAGCAAGAGTACAACAATCCTAAAAATAGGGCTCTATAGCAACAACGTTAAGCTGAAAGCGAAATAAGTCGTACAGATCCTATGGACACTAGAACCTGATGCTCTGATACCACCTGTGACACCCCGCCTAATTAAATACCGGGCGATCACTCCTTTATTAAATTAAATCAAGGTAAATAGTTGGTTCATTCTCAGCATCACTGTCGATAAAAATAAATTTTCCAATTTAACACCCTAAATAATTAAGCTAAGTGTCAAAACCATTTTCATACATACTTTCCAAGTTTTATTTAAAGAAAATCATTTATTTTATTAATAACATTCATTAAGTAAGAATCACACCACATTAAATATCTGCAACATAGTCCAATTAATTTAAAACATTCGTCAATCGAATGTCAACATGCGAAATATAAAGTAACACAATCAAACTGAATAAAACCCATAGTAACAATACTGGAAATAACTGAAATACAAATGTCCAATAACAACGGAATAATGGAAAGAGCTACACATGCTCAACTAAATGAAAGTACTAAGAGTGGGTCCGAATGAACGAAGTCGTCTAATCAAGAGACCTGCAACTCCCACCTAAGCTGCAGCGCGTTCCTTCCAAGAGATCCTAAGCAAGACGCCCCTGTGGCTGGGCACCTGTAATACATACATATATATACAAGAGAGAGAGAGAGAGAGAGAGAGAGAGAGAGAGAGAGAGAGAGAGAGAGAGAGAGAGAGAGAAAAACGGGTCAGAGCCCTAAAGTGTGTTTGATTTAAAATACGTTTAGCAAGTATTTAAATTGATACAGGCCAATGCAAGAACATATTAGAGCGATACTCTCTTGAGAAATTTTCACATCTCTTCTAATGTGCACGCCTATCGTACTAACCTTCCCAACGGGTTATCTTATCATTTTATTATACTAACCTTCAGAATAATTTAGCTTATCTTAACTTACTCATAAGATTTCAAAACCGAACAATATCATTGTTTAAAAAGATACTTCCAATTAGCCACACAACTCTCGTTTTAGCTTTATTAATTTATAAAGTTTCCCAGTGCCATATTATACTTTTCACGAAACAAGTATTTACTATTTGAGTCATCAACCATGTCCTACTTATCAAATCACAGTAGGCAGTTTCAAATTTCCAAATCTCATATATATATTAACTACTCGTAAATATATATAAAATAACAACACCCCACATAAAACTATGGTGCGTGCATACTTCTACTATCCAAACCCCATACCACTCATATCAAGGGGAATAAAAGTTCGGAATCACTCTCGAACTGTATTAACACATACACAAACAATATTGAGGCGAAGCATAGATTCCAAGTCTCTAAGAGGTTGGCACATACTCGCGTCTCTTAGGACCGTCTGAACTATCAATTCGATAGCCTGTACCAAGGATATCTATCTTCTAGGGTACAAGTCAATATCCTCCATAAAGGTCCCATCGAGATAAGACTGTCCCAACGCGGTAACCTCATGGATAGCAAGTAGCGCGGTATGTTTTTCACATGTATATAATATATGTACACACAATCATGTAAATATACCACTTTTATCATATTAATATAGGTTCCTCACGTCACCCATAATTACAACATTTATCCTTAATTTCACATTATTAGTATTACGTATAAGGTTTCATATCTAACCTTAACTCGAAGGGTTTTCTCACTTATTACGTGACACTCGTGGACTCTATCCTTCCAAGTAGAAAATTCAGTAGGTGTCATATTTACGCATCAACGTGATTCTCTTACGCGCCTCACCCTTTAATATATCAATTTACTAACCCTAAAGTAAATATCCCATAAATACCATTCTCGTCGAATATTAATGATCCCAACATTTATTTATACGCCCTACTGGTCCTCTATGTCTCCCAAATCATTGTACTAAGAATGCCCAAGAACTATATCACGACAATTCGATTTTTAAATCATTTACAAAGGGAAAGAGGAGTCTGCCAGGAGGGGTCGATCGATCGAGGTTTGGGGCTCGATCGATCGAACCTTCGATCGATCGAAGCTCTGGGCTCGATCAATCGATCAAGCAGGTCTGCGAAATCTGCAGAATTACAGTTACGGGTTTCATCTCCAAATTTACACCAAATCCATATTTTCAAGTTCCAATCGTCCCAGAACTAATACTACTAACCTTATATCATCATAACAGGTATATTCAACGTAAAACATATCAATTTACATCACTAAACATGGATTTATCATGCCATAATTCATTTAAAACTCAAGAACCCTAAAAATCTCTAACTCATGATTCTAATCTGTTAAATCCCAGAACTTCCTTCTTATTTACACCAAAATTTCGTGGGTTATCTTTCTACATCACAAGAGACTTCCAGAATAAGGTTTAAGTCTTTACTACATGCGAATTCCTATCACAAATTTGGGTTTTCTTCCATATTTTTCATCCCTAATCATTCCTAAACTAATATGGAAATTGCACCAACGAAAATAGAAAGATAAACACTTGCCTGGGATTTTCAGAAGTCTGGATTGCGACTGATTTTGGTGTCGTTGCGTTCCCCTTCTCGCGATCTACGCGTTGGTGGTGGCGGCGGTGCAAACCGGTGACTTTTTGGCCTTGAATTGCCTTGAGAGCTTTCCCTCTCTTCTCCAATGGCCGTACTAGGGTTCTGAATATTCTAACCCTGAATGGTTAACCTAAATGGCTGATATAAGTTGCTAATTTTCGTTGGTTTAATTACCCAAATATGTAAAATGACCAAAATGCCCTCCCGAGTTACTAATTAGGCCTAAAAATGCCCCGAGACCCAAACTACACCCCCGGGTACACTTTTCTGACTATCTCGACACTTCCAGACGCATTGGCGCACTCAAAACGACTATACAGACAACTTATAAAATATTCACTTTTTATTTATCAAAATTTAGTCCCGACGCGACACGAGCACGTTCTGACTTAAATTTCCGAAATCGTCATTTAACTCACTCATGACATTCAATATAACCAATATAATATATTACTTTGCTCATTAGTAATATTCAACAAATTTCCCATAATTACTAACTCTCGTCACGTTAATAATTATAACATAATTAATTTCTGGATTTTTATTAAATAATTCACTCACATTAAATTTAATAAATCCCCAAATTAATATAGCATAAAAATACGGGGTATTACAGTATTATGCGTTTTAAGTGTCGCCCACTTAATTACATGTTTTCTTAAGAATAATTAGTAACTTAATTAGAAAAAATGGACACTAATTATGGGGTTGTTTTTATAAAATCTTTTAGTCTAAATAATATTCATAACCCTTTGGGTACGTAGGATTCATGAGTGATTTTGAGTTTTATTGGTGTAGGTTGTATGTTGAAAAATCCTAGTTTTAAAATAAATAACTTTTGGGTGCGTATAACTCATGTAATACATGTAAGATAACGAAATTTGGGTTTCGATGTATATATGATTAAAACTTGGTATATTTAATTCAAAATAATTAAATGAGATTATTTGGGTAACGTTGACGTTATGATAATTTAATTAAAGGTTTTATTATATTGGACTATCATGCGTATTTTTATACGTTGATTAATTATGCTTATTTGTGTGACTTTTTGGTATTATTATATTGCCTTTGTGACGATGGGTTGTTGTGTAATTTTGCTCTCCTATACTTTAGGATGCCTTCTAGGTATGGGACTAGCGGGTAGAACTTTTATGATTTACGCCTTCTAGGTATGGGACTAGTGAGGGTAGATTATTACATTTTTATCATCTTGAGGGTGGGCTGATTTTTATTACTTTATTATCGTTATGGTAGTCTAAGTACGAGACTAAGTTAAGATTTATGTTAGAAAATCCTCCTATACATAGGTTAGGACGTATTGATAACTTGGGGACCCTTAGGTATGGGACTAAGGGGTATTTTGAGGATCTCACATCAATTAAAAGGGTGGGGTGATTATAAATTGAGAAATTACGAATTATTGCCTAAGATAAAAACGGGTATTAAAATTTGTGGCGACATACTGTGTCGGGGCCGATAGTTTAAACCTGCCAGAGGGCGATTTAGGTTGTGTCGTGTGTGGAACCTTGTTATGTGTCGGGGCCGACAGTTTAAATGGGTCAGAGGGCGATTGACAAGGGGAAGTGTGACACTTTAATAAAAAGTGAGAACTATAATAAAAGCAAGTTAATTTAATTAAATTAACATCGTGCGACTTGGGAATTAAAAATCATATTGGTTTGCCGTTATAAATGGGAATTTTTGCGGGTAGTTAGTTCTTTTATATTTATTGTGTTTAATTATCTCTCCTAATTTTAAAATATTCTATTGTGATATTTATTGCATATAATGCTACTGTCTAGATTCAAGGATCCTATTTGAGGGGAGTAGTGTGTATTCTTGCTCGGAGCTTTGGCTCTGACCCATGCGTTGACTAATCTTTTTCAAGATTAGAATTGGAGAAGCTGCATAAGTTTATGCAGCTGGAGTTATTCATTTTATGGCATAATTTAGTTAGACTTTCTTTTCCAGTCGTATTTAATTATGAGACTTCATTTGAGTTTTATTGGGCCATTCGGTTCCAACGTTGTTTAGAAGATTTATTTTGGGATTATTTCAGATTTTATTTAATCATTATTGGAGAATGGATTATTGGAGTTAGCATGTGATGGATCTTTTATCGCTTAGTTGTTTATGAGCATTTGAGTTTGATTCAATTATGTATCTTATGGACTGGTTTATTTATTTCTCATATTTGTCTCATGCTAAGAATGGTATTTATTTACTCACGCCCGGCATAGTTTTGGTGGCGGCCGACGCCAGAATTAGGCGGGGTGTGAGAGATGGTATTAGAGCATGGTCTTAGGTCTCGTAGTTTACGAGTCCGTTTAGCTTCCGCGTTGCCGATCTTTGATTCCCTTTGTTGATTCGTACTTCTTAAGGTAGAGGGTCTAGCATACGTGTTAGATACGTTTCTTGGAGATGTGAAGCTTTGTGCTAAGGACGTTGTAGGCCTTGAGTTTAGAATTAGTAAGCTTGATATGAGGATCCTTTGAATGGATTTTGGAGATGACAATTATTTTGCAGATTTTAGTACAAATGTTAGGTATCGTATGTATCGATTTTTGGTGTTGACATTTAATCTGAGGACGTTAGAATTTTGATGAATTTCGAATATAGAATCGAGTGGGTGATTTGTGAGATCATCTGGTACACCGTTATTTTTCATAGTTATGCGTATGCATATAGGTAATATATATATTATTTTGTTGTTCCTGGGGTAGGTGCGCGTAGGATTGGGAGTATGGGCACACAATTATGGCATTCTATGGGTAGGCATACGTGAGCCTTATTTCCTTTTCCGAGATTTAAGCGTTCACGTGTATGCTTCGTCTAATTTCGAGGATGAAATTATTTGCTAGTGGGGAAGTATGTAACACCCCGTGTTTTTATTAATTAATTTAATTAATTAATTGGAATATTCGTGCAAAATAAATTTTTGAATTTAATAGTTTTTATTGGCTAAATATGTTAGTTATGATTTTAGAAGATTAGAACATCAAGCGGAATTGAAATCGGATTTAAAATGGATTTTTAGCAGAATTTTTAATATTTTGCCTTATAGGCATTTTTTGGGAAAACTGTTAGATTATCTGTAGGGTCGATCGATCGACCCTTTTGGTAGATCGATCGACCATGCCCAGTTTTGCGCGATTCAGTTAGATTTTATTAGAATTTGTGTAGGATTAGGACTCCTAATCACTATATAACCTTGTTAATCCGTAGGGGGACTTCTCATAATCACTTTCTCTTCAGTTTTTCACCAGAAAACACTTCCAAATATTTTTTCTCTCAACCATAATCATCAACCTTCAACAAGATCAAGTTTTTGGCACAAGTTTTTGAAGGCTTAATTGGGGTTTAATCAAAATCGTTCAGGAACACTCTTTTGCTAATTTTTCGAGAGGAATCCAAATTTCTAATCAGATTTTGAACACGATCTTCGCAGGCATGAATACTCGATTCTTTTCCTTTACTATTATGCGTTTTAAGTGTCGCCTAAACACTTAATTTCATGTTTTCTTAAAAATAATTAGTAACTTAATTAGAAAAAATGGACACTAATTATGGGGCTGTAATTATAATATATTTTAATCTGAATAATATTCATAATTCATGAGTGATTTGGGGTTTTATTGGTGTAGGTTACATGTAGAAAAATCCTATTTTTAAAATACATAACTTTTGGGTGCGTATAACTCATGTAATACATGTAGAGATAACTAAATTTGGGTTTTGGTGTATATATGATGAAAACTTGGTATATTTAATTCAAAATAATTAAATGAGATTATTTGGGTATTATTGATGTTGTGAAAATTTAATTAAAGGTTTAATTGAATTGGACTATCATGCGTAGTTTTATACGTTGATTAATTATGCTTATTTGTGTGACTTTTTGGTATTATTATATTCCCTTTGTGACGACGGGTTGTTGGGTAATTTTTCTCTCCCTATTCATTAGGATGCCTTCTAGGTATGGGACTAGTGGGTAGAACTTTTATGATTTACGCCTTCTAGGTATGGGACTAGTGAGGGTAGATTATTGAGTTTTTATCATCTTGAGGGTGCGTTGATTTTTATTACTTTATCGTCATTACGGTAGTCTAAGTACGAGACTAAGTAAAGATTTATGTTATAAAATCCTCCTATACATAGGTTAGGACGTATTGATAACTTGGGGACCCTTAGGTATGGGACTAAGGGGTACTTTGAGGATCTCACATAGATTAAAAGGGTGGGGTGATTATAAATTGAAAAATTGAGAATTAATGCCTAAGATAAAAACGGGTATTAAAATATGTGTCGACATAATGTGTCGGGACCGACAGTTTAAACGGTCTAGAGGGCGATTTATGTTGTGTCGTTTGTGGAACCTTGTCATGTGTTGGGGCCGACAGTTTAAACGGGTAAGAGGGCGATTGACAAGGGGAAGTGTGACACTTTAATAAAAAGTGAGAACTATAATAAAAGCTGGTTATTTTAATTAAATTAACATTGTGGGACTTGGGAATTGAAAATCGTATTGGTTTGCCTTTATAAATGAGAATTTTTGCGGGTAGTTAGTTCTTTTATATTTATCGTGTTTAATTATCTCTCCTAATTTTTAAATATTCTATTCTGATATTTATTGCATATAATGCTACTGTCTAGATTCAAGGATCCTATTTGAGGGGAGTTGTGTGTATTCTTTCTCGGGGCTTTGGCTCTGACCAATTCGTTGATTAATCTTTTTCAGGATTAGAAATGGAGAAGCTGCATAAGTTTTTCGGAGTTATCATTTGGAGGTGCAGCTGGAGTTATTCATTTTATGGCATAGTTTAGTTAGACTTTCTTTTCCAGTCGTATTTAATTATGCGACTTCATTTGAGTTTTATTAGGCCATTCGGTTCCAAAGTTATTTAGAAGATTTATTCTGGGATTATTTCAAATTTTATTTAATCATTATTGGAGAATGGATTATTAGAGTTAGCATGTGATGGATCTTTTATCCCTTAGTTATTTATGAGCATTTGTGTTTGATTCAATTATGTATCTTATGGACTAGTTTATTTATGTCTCATATCTGTCGCATGCTAAGAATGGTATTTATTTACTCACGCTCGGCATAGTTTTGGTGGTGGCCGATGCCAGATTTAGGCGGGGTGTGACAGATGGTATTAGAGCATGGTCTTAGGTCTCGTAGGTTATGAGTCCGTTTAGCTTCCGCGTTGCCGATCTTCGATTCCCTTTGTTGATTCGTACTTCTTAAGGTAGAGGGTCTAGCATACGTGTTAGATGCGTTTCTTGGAGATGTGAAGCTTTGTGCTTAAGACGTTGTAGGCATTGAGTTTAGAATTAGTAAGCTTGATATGAGGATCATATTAATGGATTTTGGAGATGATAATTATTTTGGAGATTTTAGTAAAGATGTTAGGTATCGTATGTATCAATTTTTGGTGTTGAGATTAAATCTGAGGACGTTAGAATTTTGTTGATTTTCGTATATAAAATCGAGTGGGGGATTTGTGAGAGCATCTGGTACGCCGTTATTTTTCATAGTTATGTGTATGCATATAGGCAATATATATTATTTTGTTGTTCATGGGGTAGGTGCCTGTAGGATTGGGTGAATGGGCACCCAATTATGGCATTCTATGGGTAGGCATATGTGAGCCTTGTTTCCTTTTGCGAGATTTAAGCGTTCACGTATATGCTTTGTCTAATTTCGAGGATTAAATTCTTTGCTAGTGGGGAAGTATGTAACACCCCGGGTTTTTATTGATTAATTTAATTCATTAATTGGAATATTCGAGGAAAATAAATTTTTGAATTTAATAATTTTTATTGGCTAAATATGTTTGTTATGATTTTAGAAGAATAGAACTTCAAGCGGAATTGAAATCGGATTTAAAATGGATTTTTAGTTGAATTTTTAATATTTTGCCTTATAGGCATTTTTTGGGAAAACTGTCAGATTTTGTGTAGGGTCAATCGATTGACCCTTTTGGTAGATCGATCGACCATGCCCATTTTTTCGCGATTCAGTTAGATTTTATTAGAATTTGTGTAGGATTAGGACTCCTAATCACTATATAACCTTGTTAATCCGTAGGGGGGCTTTTCATAATCACTTTTTCTTCAGTTTTTCACCAGAAAACACTTCCAAATATTTTTTCTCTCAACCATAATCATCAACCTTCAACAAGATCAAGTTTTTTGGCACAAGTTTTTGAAGGCTTAATTGGGTTTAATCAAAATCGTTCAAGAACACTCTTTTGCTAATTTTTCGAGAGGAATCCAAATTTCTAATAAGATTTTGAACACGATCTTTATAGGCATGAATACACTATTCTTTTCCTTTAGTATTATGCGTTTTAAGTGTCGCCTAAACACTTAATTACATGTTTTCTTAAAATAATTAGTAATTTAATTAGAAATAATGGACACTAATTATGGGGCTGTTTTTATAAAATCTTTTAATCTGAATAATATTCCTAATCCTTTGGGTACGTAGGATTCATGAGTGATTTTGGGTTTTATTGGTGTAGGTTGCATGTAGAAAAATCCTAGTTTTAAAATAAATAACTTTTGGGTGCGTATAACTCATGTAATACATGTAGAGATAATTAAATTTGGGTTTTGGTGTATATATGATGAAAAATTGGTATATTTAATTCAAAATAATTAAATGAGATTATATGGGTATTGTTGACGTTATGATAATTTAATTAAAGGTTTAATTGAATTGGACTATCATGCGTAGTTTTATACGTTGATTAATTATGCTTATTTGTGTGACTTTTTGGTATTATTATAGTGTCTTTGTGACGACGGGTTGTTGGGTAATTTTTCTCTCCCTATACTTTAGGATGCCTTCTAGGTTTGGGACTAGCGGGTAGAACTTTTATGATTTACGCCTTCTAGGTATGCGACTAGTGAGGGTAGATTATTGCATTTTTATCATCTTGAGGTTGGGCTGATTTTGATTACTTTATCGTCGTTACAGTAGTCTAAGTACGAGACTAAGTTAAGATTTACGTTAGAAAATCCTCCTATACATAGGTTAGGACGTATTGATAACTTGGGGACCCTTAGGTATGGGACTAAGGGGTATTTTGAGGATCTCACGTCGATTAAAAGGGTGGGGTGATTATAAATTGAGAAATTGAGAATTAATGCCTAAGATATAAGCAGGTATTAAAATTTGTCGACATAATGTGTCGGGGACGACAGTATAAACGGGCCAGAGGGCGATTTATGTCGTGTCGTGTGTGGAACCTTGTCATGTGTCGGGCCCGACAATTTAAACGGGTCAGAGGGCGATTGACAGTGGGAAGTATGACACTTTAATAAAAAGTGAGAACTATAATAAAAGTTGGTTTATTTAATTAAATTAACATCGTGGGACTTGGGAATTAAAAATCATATTGGTGTGCCGTTATAAATGGGAATTTTTGCGGGTAGTTAGTGCTTTTATATTTATCGTGTTTAATTATCTCGTGTAATTTTAAAATATTCTATTGTGATATTTATTGCGTATAATGCTACTGTCTGGATTCAAGGATCCTATTTGAGGGGAGTAGTGTGTATTCTTGCTCGGACCTTTGGCTCTGACCCAAGCGTTGACTAATGTTTTTCAGGATTAGAATTGGAGAAGCTGCATAAGTTTATCGGAGTTATCATTTGGAGGTGCGGTTGGAGTTATTCATTTTATGGCATAGTTTAGTTAGACTTTCATTTCCAGTCGTATTTAGTTATGAGACTTCATTTTAGTTTTATTGGGCCATTCGGTTCCAAAGTTGTTTAGAGGATTTATTTTGGGATTATTTCATATTTTATTTAATCAATATTGGAGAATGGATTATTGGAGTTAGCATGTGATGGATCTTTTATCCCTTTGTTGTTTATGAGCATTTAAGTTTGATTCAATTATCTATCTTATGGACTGATTTATTTATGTCTCATATTTATCTCATGCTAAGAATGGTATATATTTACTCACGCCCGACATAGTTTTATTGGCGGCCGACACCAGAATTAGGCGTGGTGTGACAGATGGTATTAGATCATGGTCTAAGGTCTCGTAGGTTATGAGTCCGTTTAGCTTCCGCGTTGCCGATCTTTGATTCCCTTTGTTAATTCGTACTTCTTAAGGTAGAGTGTCTAGCATACGTGTTAGATGCATTTCTTGGAGAGCTGAAGCTTTGTGCTAAAGACGTTGTAGGCATTGAGTTTAGAATTAGTAAGCTTGATATGAGGATCCTTTGAATGGATTTTGGAGACGATAATTATTTTGGAGATTTGAGTACAGATGTTAGGTATCGTATGTATCGATTTTTGGTGTTGAGATTTGATCTGAGGTCGTGAGAATTTTGTTGAATTTCGTATATAGAATCGAGTGGGGGATTTGTGAGGGCATCTGGTACACCGTTATTTTTCATACTTATGCGTATGCATATAGGCAATATATATATATATATATATTATTTTGTTGTTCATGGGGTAGTTGCGCGTAGGATTGGGTGTATGGGCACCCAATTATGGCATTCTATGGGTAGGCATATGTGAGCCTTATTTCCTTTTGCGAGATTTAAGCGTTCATGTGTATGCTTCGTCTAATTTCGAGGACGAAATTCTTTGCGTATGGGGAAGTATGTAACACTTCGTGTTTTTATTAATTAATTTAATTAATTAATTGGAATATTCGAGAAAAATAAATTTTTGAATTTAATATTTTTTATTGTCTAAATATGTTGGTTATGATTTTAAAAGAATAGAACTTCAAGCGGAATTGAAATCGGATTTAAAATGGATTTTTAGTGGAATTTTTAATATTTTGCCTTATAGGCATTTTTGGGGAAAACTGCCAGATTTTCTGAAGGATCGATCGATCGACCCTTTTGGTAGATCGATCGACCATGCCCAATTTTGCGCGATTCACTCAGATTTGTGTAGGATTAGGACTCCTAATCACTATATAACCTTGTTAATCCGTAGGGGGACTTCTCATAATCACTTTTTCTTCTGTTTTTCACCAGAAAACACTTCCAAACATTTTTCCTCACAACCATAATCATCAACCTTCAACAAAATCAAGTTTTTGGCACAAGTTTTTGAAGGCTTAATTGGGGTTTAATCAAAATCGTTCAAGAACGCTCTTTTGCTAATTTTTCGAGAGGAATCCAAATTTCTAATAAGATTTTCAACACGACCTTTACTGGCATGAATAGTCTATTCTTTTCCTTTAGTATTATGCGTTTCAAGTGTCGCCTAAATACTTAATTACATGTTTTCTTAAAAATTATTAGTAACTTAATTAGAAAAAATGGACACTAATTATGGGGCTATTTTTATAAAATCTTTTAATCTCAATAATATTCATAACCCTTTGGGTACGTAGGATTCATGAGTGATTTTGGATATTACTGGTGTAGGTTGCATGTAGAAAAATCCTAGTTTTAAAATATATAACTTTTGGGTGCGTATAACTCATGTAATACATGTAGAGATAACGAAATTTGGGTTTTGATGTATATATGATGAAAACTTCGTATATTTAATTCAAAATAATTAAATGAGATTATTTGGGTATTGTTGACGTTGTGATAATTTAATTAAAGGTTTAATTGAATCGGACTATCATGCGTAGTTTTATACGTTGATTAATTATGCTTATTTGTGTGACATTTTGGTATTATTATATTGCCTTTGTGACGACGGGTTGTTTGGTAGTTTTGCTCTTCCTATACTTTAGGATGCTTTCTAGGTATGGGACTAGCGGGTAGAACTTTATGATTTACGCCTTCTAGGTATGGGACTAGTGAGGGTAGATTATTGCATTTTTATCATCTTGAGGGTGGGCTGATTTTTATTACTTTTTTGTTCGTTACGGTAGTCTAAGTACTAGACTAAGTTAAGATTTATGTTAGAAAATCCCCCTATACGTAGGTTAGGATATATTGATAACTTGGGGACCCTTAGGTATGGGACTAAGGGGTATTTTGAGGATATCACATCGATTAAAAGGGTGGGGTGATTATAAATTGAGAAATTGAGAATTAATGCCTAAGATAAAAACGGGTATTAAAATTTGTGGCAATATAATGTGTCGGGACCGACACTTTAAATGGGCTAGAGGGCGATTTATATCGTGTCATGTGTGGAACCTTGTCATGTGTCGGGGCCGATAGTTTAAACGGGTCAGAGGGCGATTGACAAAGGGAAGTGTGACACTTTAATAAAAAGTGAGAACAATAATAAAATATGGATAATTTAATTAAATTAACATCGTGGGACTTTGGAATTAAAAATCATATTGGTGTACCTTTATAAATGGAAATTTTTGGGGTAGTTAGTGCTTTGTGTTTATCGTGTTTAATTATCTCGTCTAATTTTAAAATATTCTATGGTGATATTTTTTTTGTATAATGCTACTGTCTGGATTCAAGGATACTATTTGAGGGGAGTAGTGTGTATTCTTGCTCGGGGCTTTGGCTCTGACCCATGCGTTGACTAATCTTTTTCAGGATTAGAATTGGAGAAGCTGTATAAGTTTATCGAAGTTATCATTTGGAGGTGCAACTGGAGTTATTCATTTTATGGCATAGTTTAGTTAGACTTTCTTTTCCAGTCGAATTTAATTATGAGACTTCATTTTAGTTTTATTGGGCCATTCGGGTTCCAAAGTTGTTTAGAGGATTTATTTTGGGATTATTTCAGATTTTATTTAATCATTATTGGAGAATGGATTATTGGAGTTAGCATGTGATGGATCTTTTATCGCTTAGTTGTTTATATGCATTTGAGTTTGATTCAATTATGTATCTTATGGACTGGTTTTGTTATGTCAAAGCCTGGCATAGTTTTGGTGGCGGCCGACGACAAAATTAGGCGGGGTGTGACAGATGGTATTAGAGCATGGACTTAGGTCTCGTAAGCTATGAGTCCGTTTAGCTTCCGCGTTGCCGATCTTTGATTCCCTTTGTTGATTCATACTTCTTAAGGTAGAGGGTCTAGCATACGTTTTAGATGCGTTTCTTGGAGATGTGAAGCTTTGTGCTAAGGACGTTGTAGGCATTGAGTTTAGAATTAGTAAGCTTGATATGAGGATCCTTTGAATGGATTTTGGAGACGATAATTATTTTGGGGATTTTACTACAGATGTTAGGTATCGTATGTATCGATTTTTGGTGTTGACATTTAATATGAGGACATTAGAATTTTGATGAATTTCGTATATAGAATCGAGTGGGGGATTTGTGAGAGCATCTGGTATGCCATTATTTTTCATAGTTATGCGTATGCATATAGGCAATATATATATTATTTTGTTGTTCATGGGGTAGGTGCGCGTAGGATTGGGTGTATGGGCACCCAATTATGGCATTCTATGGGTAGGCATATGTGAGCCTTATTTCCTTTTGCGAGATTTAAGCGTTCATGTGTATGCTTCGTCTAATTTCGCGGACGAAATTCTTTCCTAGTGGGGATGTATGTAACACCCCGTGTTTTTATTAATTAATTTAATTAATTAATTGGAATATTCGAGAAAAATAAATTTTTGAATTTAATAATATTTTTTGGCTAAATATGTTGGTTATGATTTTAGAAGAATAGAACTTCAAGCGGAATTGAAATCGGATTTAAAATAGATTTTTAGTGGAATTTTTAATATTTTGCCTTATAGGTATTTTTTTGGAAAACTGTCAGATTTTCTGTAGGGTCGATCGATCGACCATGCCCTGTTTTGCGCGATTCAGTTAGATTTTATTAGAATTTGTGTAGGATTAGGACTCCTAATCACTATATAACCTTATTAATTCGTTGCGGGACTTCTCATAATCACTTTTTCTTCTGTTTTTCACCAGAAAAGACTTCGAAATATTTTTCCTCTCAACCATAATCATCAACCTTCAACAAGATCAAGTTTTTGGCACAAGTTTTTGAAGGCTTAAATGGGGTTTAATCAAAATCGTTCAAGAACACCCTTTTGCTAATTTTTCGAGAGGAATCCAAATTTCTAATAAGATTTTCAACACGATCTTTACAGGCATGAATACTCTATTCTTTCCTTTAGTATTATGCGTTTTAAGTGTCGCCTAAACACTTAATTACATGTTTTCTTTAAACTAATTAGTAACTTAGTTAGAAAAATGGACACTAATTATGGGGGGATGTTTTTATAAAATCTTTTAATCTAAATAATATTCATAACCCTTTGGGTACGTAGGATTCATGGGTGATTTTGGGTTTTATTTGTGTAGGTTGCATGTAGAAAAATCCTAGTTTTAAAATAAATAACTTTTGGGTGCGTATAACTCATGTAATACATTTAGAGATAACGAAATTTGGGTTTTGATGTATATATGATGAAAACTTGGTATATTTAATTTAAAATAATTAAATGAGATTATTTGGGTATTGTTGAACGCTTCCAATCCCTATCCATGATGTAAGAGAAATATACCATTAGAATTAGGAAAAGATAAGAGGGGATGGGATCCCTTTGTATCAAACCTATCCCCCCTTAAAGAACCCATGAAGTTTCCCATCAAGCTAACTAAGAATCTATTAGTGGTTACACACTCTCGAATGCACTCAGTAAACATAGTGGAAAAGCCCACGTGTAACGGTAGTTTGAACAAGAAATCTTAATACATAGTGTCGTAGGCATTCAGAATATCAATCTTGAAGGTACATATAGGTGGGCTCATATCTTTATGGTAGTTTCTCATGACTTCTTGGAGCAGTAGAATATTATCAACAATATCTCTACCCTCCATAAAAGTAGCATGGTTGTTACTTATAATAAGGGAAGAATAGGCCTAATTCTATAAGTAATAACCTTTAGAATACTCTTATAAATGGTTTTATAGTAGGAGATCGTTCTAAGATCCTTCATACGTATAGGGGTGGCCACTTTAAGAATAAGGGCCAATGAAGTACAATTCCACTGCCGTGGGAGGAAGTTATAATTGAAGAAGAACATGATAGCCTCATTGACATCTCCACCTATAATCTCCAAATTCTTCTTTAAATTGGGGATTCTAAAGCCATTCGGACCTAGGGCCTTATCAGATCCAATGTAGAACATTGTTGCCCCAATTTCCTCCTCATAGATAAGGGAAAATAATATAGCAGCATGGTCTTCAAAAATTCTCTTTGTGATAGCCTCAATCAATAATGGACAAGGATCAATGCAGCTGTGACACCCCGACTAATTAAATACCGGGTAGCTACTCCTTTATTAAAATAATACAAAATGTCAAGTTGGTTCAGTTAACAGCATCACTGTCGAAAACATTTTAATGATTACTAACCACCTAGTATTTAAAAAATGAGTTGCCAAGTTTTAAGTTAACTCTGAATAACATGTAATAAAAGGATAATGAAAGAATAACAACCATTCACCATAACGAAGTAATAGAATAACCAACAACATAATAATAAGTCCGGAGGAAAAACTCCTCACAACAATCCCACAACTGAACTAAATAAAACAAGGTATCCTGAATTAATTACATGCCAAAAGTCTAAAAATCTGAAATAGAAAATGTTTCTAATAGAAATGGGCGACATGCCCTACAACTGATGAAAGATGAATATTAAGTCAAGATAGATGAAGCATCTACTAGCAAAGTCCTGTAACTTCCACAAACAGCTACAGCTTGTCACCTGAATGAAAATCCTATGCATGGTGTCCTTATGGCTGGGCACCTAAAATGGTTTTTACAAAAAAATAGATTTGAAAGCAAACGGGTCAGAGCCCGAAAGTGGAGAGTATTTTAAAATAGCAAGTGCTTTAATAACATTAAAACAACGAATGCAAAATACATGTTAGGACGTGCACTCACATGAAATACTCACCTCTCGTCTAATTGTACACCCCTAACGTATAGCACCCATCTAAGTGATAATTACATCTAACTAAACTGACATGAGTTCTAACCTTTCTACTCGGTTCCCATTATACATTCTAATGTTATCAATTAAATAGAGGCTTTACATACACTCAGATTCTCAATTAAGCAATACAATTCAGTTCAGGTTATCCCTTTATATTCACTCAAAGCGTTTCCGTATTTATACTCACAATACCAACATGAAAGTTCTCATTAATTTAAGTGTATATTAGCCATGCCATAAATATACAATTCAAGCACCCGAGACTAAGCTGCGGTGCACACATACTCTGCTATCCATCCCGGTACATCACGTACATAAGGATCACGCATTCTGAATCTCTCAGGAATCGTTCTCAGATAATAGCAAATCACAAACAATGGAGGCGAACACAGTCACATCACATGGGTCACGCACATACCTACGCTCCCACGATCAGCAGACTTATTAACATCCCAATAAGTCCTTCTTTGACCTATGTTCTCGAGGTACCAATCTAAATCCGGGAAACACAAGGATTAGAGGGCCCTAAGCGAACGTAAACCTCCCGTGATAGCAAGTATGGTAGGTATGTCATACACATAAAATCATATACATATACTAAGTAGACACACATCTTAGTAATCACCGTAATTTATTTGTGGTACACTTCTCATTCTCGTACCGACTTATAATGTTGCACAATTCATAAGTTCCCGATTAATTCAATTATTTAAGCCGCTAATAATTCTCGCATCGTAATAGTCACTCACGTCCTATTCCACAATTTCCATTCAATTCGAATTGCACTTCTAGGTTTTACTCCTCAATATATCCCAAATATCCCAACTATATCAATTTATCATCAAGGGAATGGTATCTATACAATTAAACAAGGTTACAGTACATGCGGAATCAAAACAGGCCAAAAAGCCTAAACTGTCAGCTCGTTTGAAGTCTCGTTCGAACAAGGCTGTTCGAACGAGAGTTCGTTCGAACGAACTGGGCATCTAACGAGATCTCGTTCGAACGAAAGGCATCGAACGAACATCCCTCTCGTTAGAAGGCAAACTGTCAACTCGTTAGAAGCTCGTTCGAACGAGCTCGTTCGAACGACCTGGGCTGGTCTTCTAACGAGAGGCCAGTTTCGAGCCCAGATTTTCCTATTCTCATTTTTCCATCTTTTCTTCACCTCTAATCTCATCTAAACATCAATCCAACAATTGTTCAAGGTTTCTAATCATTCCTAAACACACTTAGGTCATATACTAACATGTTTTGTGGGGTTAATTCATCCTAAACATCATCCAAATATCAAAACTCTACATTTTTCCCCAAATCTCAAGAACATGAACCCTAGAAATTTTAGATCATCAATGAGCCTAATAAAATCCGTTTTTGTAACACAAAAAGTAGTAATTCTTTTAGTTCAATCATCCAATAACATTTCTACATGCAAACCTATATCCAAAATTAAATTTATAACTCCAATTTTATGGGTTTTCATCAATCTCCCAAACAAATGAAATTTTAGAATTGTCTAAGCATGGAAGAGACATTCACTGCAAAATAATGTAAATTAAACCACTTGCCTTATGTATTTCTATGATTTTGATGGCGAATTGATGAGTTGTTCTCTCTCTCTCTGCAGAATTCTCCTTTCTCTCTCTACAAGTCTTTTTCTCCAAGGTGACAATGGAGGCTAGGGTTTGCCTTAGTAAACTTTTGGAACAAATTCCAATAACTCCCGTAGCCCATTAAGTCATTTAGGATTGTTAGTGGGTTTAGTGGGTAAAGTCCAAATCAGATATTAATTCCTAATTTTCGTGGGTTTTAATTCCCAAAAATCCAAAATTTCCAAACTACCCTTATACGTTGCCGGCATGACCTAAAAATGCCCCGGGACCCAAACTAAACCCCCGGCTATTGTTTTCTGACTATTTCGACCCTTCCGAACGCATTGGCGCACTCAAAACGACCCTACGGTTAATAGAATTAAAATTCACTTTTTAATTAAATAATAATATTCCTGACGCGACTGTCACATGCGTCTCAACAAAATTCCAAATTGTCGTATTTCAATTTCACGACAAATTTCATAATTTCCATATTCATATATAGCCATATTTACTCATTAAAATCAAATACCAACTCGCATCTCGCTAGTATTTTTATCCGGATTAATTCCCAATTAATACACATTTAATTCAATTAATCCCATAAATAAATATCATAAAAATACAGGGTATTACATACTTCCCCCCTAATAACAGAATTTCGTCCCAAAATTCGGAATTAGAAAGTACCTGGTAAGAACAACTCTGGATAACGTTCGCGCATCTCATCCTCACGCTCCCATGTGGACTCCTCGACATTATGATGTCGCCACTGAACACGAACTAACGGAATTATCTTTGACCGCAGTTTCCGCTCACTTAGGTTCAAAATAGCAATCGGCCCAATCCGCTCAATAATAGGAAATGGTCCCACATATCTAGGTGCCAACTTCCTTTTCTTCCCGAAACACATAATCCCCTTCATAGGAGATATTCTAAGCAAAACCTGGTCCCCCACTTCAAATTCCCTGAAGGACCTCTTAGCATCAGCATAGCTCTTCTGCCTGTCCTGAGCTACCCGAATGCGACTCCGTATCGCTCTATCCTTGCCGAAGTATCCTGAATCACTTCCGGCCCAAGTAGTTTGTTGTCCCCCACCTCCAACCAACATGCTGGGGAACGACAAGGTCTACCGTACAGCGCCTCAAATGGAGCCATGACAATGGTGAACTGGTAGGAGTTGTTGTAACCAAACTCCACCAGTGTAAGATACTGCTCCCATCCACCCCCAAAATCAATGATGCACATACGCAACATGTCCTCCAACATCTGGTTTGTACGCTCGGTTTGCCCATCGGTCTGCCGGTGATACGCCGTACTCAACCGCAATTCCGTGCCCATGGCCTCCTGGAAACTTTCCTAAAACCTTGAAACAAATATCTTGTCTCTGTCAGACACGATATTTAGGGGCACACCGTGAAGTCTCACTATTTCTGCAATAAAGAGCTAGGCATGCTGTCCCGAAGTGTAGTCTGTCCTTACGGGGAGAAAATGAGCGACTTTGGTCAACCTGTCCATAATTACCCAAATGTAGTCGTGATCTCTCTGTGACGTAGGCAGCCCCGTGATAAACTCCATGGAGATGCTCTCCCACATCCACATCGGGACCTCTAATGGCTGTAGAAGTCCTGCCGGTCTCTGATGATCCACTTTTACTAGCTGACAAGATGCGCATTTAGAAACAAATACGGCAATATCTCTCTTCATCCCGCTCCACCAATACTGACGTCTCACATCTTGGTACATTTTGTCCCCACCGGGATGTACCGCGAACCGTGAGCCGTGTGACTCTGCCATCACCTCGTGTCGCAGTTCCTCCCCTTCCAGAACTACCAGTCTGCCATTGAAGCATAATCCCCCGTCTGAGCTAACGGTATAGGACTCGGTTCCCTCTGCTAATAATCGAACTATCTGCTCCTGACAGAACGAGTCATCTGCTTGTGCCTTTACCACTCTCGTGACAATCTATGGTGTAACAGTCATCACCGATATGAATGATCGGGCCACTGCATCCTGGTGTCCCAACTCCTTCCACTTTGCCTTCCACACCCCTGCCACTTCATCTACTGGCCTACGGCTCAACGCGTCTGCTACCACGTTAGCCTTCCCCGGGTGATATTGGATATCAAACTGATAGTCCTTCACAAACTCAAGCCACCTTCGCTGCCGCATATTCAACTCCTTCGGTGTGAATAGGTACTGTAGGGACTTGTGGTCTGTGAACAATCGAAACTTCTCCCCCAAAAGATAATGTCTCCAAATCCGAAGGGCAAATACCACTGTCGCTAACTCCAGGTCATTAGTGGGGTAATTCTTCTCGTGAGGCTTTAGCTTACGGGAAGCATAAGCTATGGCCTGACTCTCCTGCTGCAATACACCTCCAAGTCCTTGTAAGGACGCATCGGTGTAGACTAGATACTCAAATCCCGGTCTCGGTAATGCTAACACAGGTGTTGAGGTCAACTTATCCTTCAACTCATCAAATGCCAACTGACAGGCATCACTCCAGATGAATGGCACACCCTTACGAGTCAGATGTGTCAAAGGACCCGCTATCTTCGAAAATCACCGAATGAACCTCCTGTAGTATCCTGCTAGGCCCAAGAAACTACGAATCTCAGTCGGTGTCGTGGGCTGTCCCCACTCCCTCACCGCGGATACCTTCCCCGGATCAACAGATATCCCCCGGTCGGAAATAATGTGCCCTAAAAACTGAACCTCCTTCAGACAAAGCCCGCACTTCTCATATTTTGCATACAGCTCGTTCTGAAGTAGCGTCTGCAAAACCTGCCTCAAATGCTCTGCGTGCTCCTCCTCTGTCTGGGAGTAAACCAGAATATCATCAATGAAGACAATGACGAACAGATCAAGGAACTCTCTGAACACCCTATTCATCAAGTCCATAAACACGGCTGGAGCATTTGTCAAGCCAAAAGGCATAACCCGAAACTCGTAGGAATCATATCTCGTTAAGAACGCAGTCTTTGAGACGTCTTCCTCCCTGATTTGCAGCTGATGGTATCCCGATCGCAAATCAATCTTTGAGAAGAAATAAGCTCCCCTCAACTGGTCGAATAAGTCATCGATTCGGGGCAACGGATATTTATTCCGTATCGTGACCTTATTCAACTCTCGGTAATCCACACACAACATCAACGATCCGTCCCTCTTCTTTATGAACAACACAGGGGCACCCCATGGCAAAGTACTCCTCCATATAAACCACTGTCCCAATAACTGCTCAATCTGATCTCGTAGCTCTCGCATCTCTGCCGGAGCCATACGGTACGGTGCGCGTGCTATAGGTCTCGTATCTGGTAATAAGTCTATGACAAAGTCTATCTCTCGACTCGGGGTAGGCCTAGTATCTCCTGAAACACATCGGAATACTCCCTGACAACTGGGATCGAATCTAAAGGAATCCCAACCTCCTTAGAGGTATCCTCCTCTATGTAATACAAATGAGAGGTCGAGCCTCCCTCTGGGCGAGGCATCGCTACTACAAACATCTCTTGCCTCGGAATGGCAAAAATAATGCTCCCACCGAAGCGATCAATCATGGCTCTATAAGCTGCGAGCCAATCCATACCAATAATCACATCATGCTCATGCATATCTAATACCAACATGTCTGCAGGTAATACCAAACTACCAATCTCTACCCCCACTCCCCGGCATATAAAGAAAATAAGTGACCCACTCCCCAATGGTGAGTCTACACACGTCACAGTGCTCTCTGTTGTGGCTAACAACCCTAAGGCTTTCTCAAAATGTGTAGCTATAAAACAATGCGTTGCCCCGTATCAAACAAAACCCGACCCATAGTGCCATGGATAGGAAACATACCCTCAATAGCGGGTGGTGCCTGTGGAGCTACTGCCTGCTGAAGATGGTATACTCTCCTATACTGCAGCTGCCCCAGCTGAACTGGGATCGCTGGAATGGTTGGTAATGCTGCCATCTGTGGTGGCGCCGAGAGGGCGGCGGGAAACATGGGTCTCTGCGGCTCCTGTCGAGCACCCTGCTACTGCTGCGGGGCCCTGCCCCTATCAGGACAGTCCTGGCATTTATGGCCAGTCTTGCCACAATAGTAACACTTCCCCGGAAAGTTCCCCCCTCTTTGTCCCTACTGCCCCCGGCCCTGGTGGCCGTTACCGTTCCTCTCCTGGCCCTGCTGAAACTGTTGTTGGCCATTCTGACCCTGCTGGCCCTGATGGCCGTTTGGACCCTGATGGCCCTGCCGGAAACCTCCCTGTCCTTGCCTGAAATTTCCCGATCTGAACCTCTTGTGATCCCCCTGCTGGGAACCCTGGTCACCCTGTCTCTGCCCCTGAACAAATTGTGCCCCGCTGGCACCATGTCCTCCAGTCCTGCCCTGATGGCTGGACTCTCCCGATCTCTTGCCCTCAGCCATGTGAAAGCGGTGATCCTGACAGTGTAACAGTGCAACATTAACCAAATCAGAGTAAGTGGCCAACGATAACTTCCCCAACAAATGCTGACGGATCCTCCATGTAAACCCGTCTGTAAATTTCTGTATCTTCTTCTCTTTTGTCGGTATCTCATCCGGAACAATATTCAACAGATTGGTGAATTCGGCCTCATACTCGGCCACAGTCTTACCTTCCTATCTGAGACTCATCAACTTCCTCCTCATTTCCGTGTGAACAGCTGACGGAAAATACTTGCGGTCAAACCGCACCCAAAACTCCTGTATAGTGAGAGTATCTCTCTCCTCCACGATGGTAATAGACTCCCACCACTGCAGTGCAGACCCCACTAGCTTAAAGGTAGCTAGTATCTGCTTCTGGACATCGGTGCACTCATACATCCTCAGGTGGCGTTGAATGTCCTTCCTCCACTGACTCGAAACCACAACATCGGAGCTACCTGCGAACTCCGGTGGGTGTGCTTTCTGAAAAGCATCACGTACACGTTCCCAAGCAGACGGGAATGCATGTGTCTGAACTGGCCCGGCTACTAGCGCCTGAGGTGGTTCCTGCTGAACTACGGCTAGTGCGGCATTTACCGCCTGGGCCACAATGGCTGCAACCTCGGCGGCATTCATCGTGCCCTGAACTGGTGCGGGCTGTGGTTCTGGCGTAGCATCCCTGGGAACCCGTTGTGCACATCGTGGAGGCATCTGAAATAAGAATAAAGTTTATAAGTTCGCAGTTATAAACTTGAAATAGCTGAAGAACGTAGCATATACAAAAGAATACAACAGTCCTAAAATATAGGGCTCTACATCAAAGAAAGCTCAGCGAAAACACAATAACCCGTACAGATCCTAAAGAGAACTAGAACCTGATGCTCTGATACCACCTGTGACACCCC
The DNA here is from genome assembly GCA_949130495.1 of Sambucus nigra. Classification (NCBI taxonomy): domain Eukaryota; kingdom Viridiplantae; phylum Streptophyta; class Magnoliopsida; order Dipsacales; family Adoxaceae; genus Sambucus; species Sambucus nigra. The sequence goes on from OX422218.1 coordinate 156,519,895, forward strand.
GACTAATTAAATACCGGGTAGCTACTCCTTTATTAAATTAATACAAAATGCCAAGTTGGTTTAGTTAACAGCATCACTGTCGAAAACATTTTAATGATTACTAACCACCTAGTATTTAAAAAATGAGTTGTTAAGTTTTAAGTTAACTCTGAATAACATGCAATAAAAGGATAATGAAAGAATAACAACCATTCACCATAACGAAGTAATAGAATAACCAATAACATAATAATAAGTCCGGAGGAAAAACTCCTCACAACAATCCCACAACTGAACTAAATAAAACAAGGTATCCTGAATTAATTACATGCCAAAAGTCTGAAAATCTGAAATAGAAAATGTTTCTAATAGAAATGGGCGACATGCCCTACAACTGATGAAAGCTGAATATAGACTCAAGATAGATGAAGCGTCTACTAGCAAAGTCCTGTAACTTCCACAAACAGCTACAGCTCGTCACCTGAATGAAAATCCTATGCATGGTGTCCTTGTGGCTGGGCACCTAAAATGGTTTTTACAGAAAAATAGATTTGAAAGCAAACGGGTCAAAGCCCGAAAGTGGAGAGTATTTTAAAATAGCAAGTGCTTTAATAACACTAAAACAACGAATGCAAAATACATGTTAGGACGTGCACTCACATGAAATACTCACCTCTCGTCTAATTGTGCACCCCTAACGTATAGCACCCATCTAAGTGATAATTACATCTAACTAAACTGACATGAGTTCTAACCTTTCTACTCGGTTCCCATTATACATTCTAATGTTATCAATTAAATAGAGGCTTTACATACACTCGGATTCTCAATTAAGCAATACAATTCAGTTCAGGTTATCCCTTTATATTCACTCAAAGCGTTTCGGTATTTATACTCATAATACCAACATGAAAGTTCTCATTAATTTAAGTGTATATTAGCCACGCCATAAATATACAATTCAAGCACCCGAGACTAAGCTGCGGTGCACACATACTCTGCTATTCATCCCGGTACATCACGTACATAAGGATCACGCATTCCGAATCTCTCAGGAATCGTTCTCAGATAATAGCAAATCACAAACAATGGAGGCGAACACAGTCACATCACATGGGCCACGCACATACCTACGATCCCACGATCAGCAGACTTATTAACATCCCAATAAGTCCTTCTCTGACCTATATTCTTGAGGTACCAATCTAAATCCGGGCAACACAAGGATTAGAGGGCCCTAAGCGAACGTAAACCTCCCGTGATAGCATGTATGATAGGTATGTCATACACATAAAATCATATACATATACTAAGTAGACACACATCTTAGTAATCACCGTAATTTATTTGTGGTACACTTCTCATTCTCGTACCGACTTATAATGTTGCACAATTCATAAGTTCCCGATTAATTCAATTATTTAAGCCGCTAATAATTCTCGCATCGTAATAGTCACTCACGTCCTATTCCACAATTTCCATTCAATTCGAATTGCACTTCTAGGTTTTACTCCTCAATATATCACAAATGTCCCAACTATATCAATTTATCATCAAGGGAATGGTATCTCTACAATTAAACAAGGTTATGGGACATGCGGAATCAAAACAGGCAAAAAAGCCTAAACTGTCAGCTCGTTAGAAGTCTCGTTCGAACGAGGCTGTTCGAACGAGAGTTCGTTCGAATGAACTGGGCATCTAACGAGATCTCGTTCGAACGAAAGGCATCGAACGAACATCCTTCTCGTTAGAAGGCAAACTGTCAACTCGTTAGAAGCTCGTTCGAACGAGCTCATTCGAACGACCTGGGCAGGTCTTCTAAAGAGAGGCCAGTTTCGAGCCCAGATTTTCCTATTCTCGTTTTTCCATCTTTTCTTCACCTCTAATCTCATCTAAACATCAATCCAACAATTGTTCAAGGTTTCTAATCATTCCTAAACACACTTAGGTCATATACTAACTGTTTTGTGGGGATAATTCATCCTAAACATCATCCAAATATCAAAACTCTACATTTTTTCCCAAATCTTAAGAACATGAACCCTAGAAATTTTAGATCATCAATGAGCCTAATAAAATCCGTTTTTGTGACAGAAAAAGTAGTAATTCTTTTAGTTCAATCATCCAATAACATTTCTACATGCAAACCTATATCCAAAATTAAATTTATTACTCCAATTTTATGGGTTTTCATCAATCTCCCAAACAAATGAAATTTTAGAATTGTCTAAGCATGGAAGAGACATTCACTGCAAAATAATGTAAATTAAACCACTTGCCTTATGTATTTCTCTAATTTTGATGGCGAATTGATGAGTTTTTCTCTCTCTCTCTGCAGAATTCTCCTCTCTCTCTTTCTCTACAAGTCTTTTTCTCCAAGGTGACAATGGAGGCTAGGGTTTGCCTTAGGAAACTTTTGGAACTAATTCCAATAACTCCCGTAGCCCATTAAGTCATTTAGGATTGTTAGTGGGTTTAGTGGGTAAAGTCATAATCAGATATTAATTCCTAATTTTCGTGGGTTTTAATTCCCAAAAATCCAAAATTTCCAAACTACCCTTATACGTTGCCGGCATGACTTAAAAATGCCCCGGGACCCAAACTAAACCCTCGGCTAGTGTTTTCTGACTATTTCGACCCTTCCGGACGCTTTGGCGCGCTCAAAACGACCCTACGTTTAATAGAATTAAAATTCACTTTTTAATTAAATAATAATATTCCTGACGCAACTGTCACACGCGTCTCAATAAAATTCCAAATTGCCGTATTTTAATCTCACGACAAATTTCATAATTTCCATATTCATATATAGCCATATTTACTCATTAAAATCAAATACCAACTCGCATCTTCTAGTATTTTTATCCGGATTAATTCCCAATTAATACACATTTAATTCAATTAATCCCATAAATAAATATCATAAAAATATGGGGTATTACAGCAGCTTGAACTATTTCCAAGTAAATTACTTAAGTAATCCCAAACTGTGTTAGAAATGTTTTGATTTCATTCAATCCTTATCCCATTCGCATCCTCTATGCTAACAATCTTCCTTTTAGCTCTGAATTGATTTGCCTTCTTGTGGAAGAAAGAATTGTTGCCGTCCCAAACTGAAGACACTTGACCCTAGACTTTTGTTTAAAGAAATATTCTTCTGCATTCCTAAGCTCCATATACTTATACATCAAGTTCGTCTCCTCTTCTTGAATAGTAGTGTTGCTTTAATCCCTATTCATTCCAGTTCAGACATCATAGCGCAAAGCTTTAGCTTTATCCACTCTCGTGGATATGTGGTTGTAAAACTCCTTGTCAAAACCCATCAAGTTAATCTCCAGCCGACCCATTTTTTTATTCAGCTTCACCATTGGATTACCATGGTCTATTATGGTCCAAGATTCACCTCATAAAAGTCCACATGGTCCATCCAAAAGTTGAAAAACTAAATGGCCTAGGCCTTCTAGTCCCAAGAGGAGATAAATTAATAATGATTGGGTAGTGGACTGAAACCTCATGAGGTAGCGAAGTTTCTTAGGATTTTGGGAAACAAGCAAGACAAGCATCATTATGGATGATTCTATCTGGCCTAGACTGAACATTATCCTCCCTCACATGCTTTTTATTCCACATAAACCATTGGTAACCATATCATCAGCATTTAAATCATTAATGCACTAGTTGAAGGCATCAATAGCAGTGACATAAATGCCTTTAATACCCCTCTTCTCCTCATGGGACCTAACCACATTAAATCCCCCTATTAGAATCCAAGGCCTATCACTGGTAATCGGATGGTTATTCCTCAAAAGATTTCCCGTAAATAAATGAGGCAAAAAAATGGGTACTGCTCCGTATGCCCTCCACCCTATATAGCATGGCTTGAGAATTAGAGGCAATCAAAATAACAAATAAAATATTAGGGTTCTAACCAAATCAAAAAATTGATTCTTATCGTTGGTTAAAATAGGGTTCCACCACTTCCAAAATTGTTCGAGTTATTACCATCACACCATCAGTGGTGGTTTTCTTCATATACCTCCCTATGACTTGAGTCCATTCTTCCTTACCTAGGGGGTGGGGTTCTAACCTCCACCCTTATCCATCGAACATTTATTTAGGAAGTCCCAATGGAAGAAATAATTATTCTTAACATTTAATAAATTTTTTTTTCTAATTTTAGTTTCGAGCAAAAATACCATCAAGGTTGGGTCTCTAATGATTTTATTCACTTAACTTTGTTTAGTAGGGGAGTTGAGGCTGCTTATATTCCAAGTTCCTAGATTAATCCACTTTTGCCCTTAGGTTTCTTCATTCTCTTCCCACTAGAGTTCATAGCAATGTTTATGTACAGTTATTTCTTCTTAGGTAGTTCAGCCATTGTGTTAACTTTGAGTGCCAGTACAATAGGCTTAGGAATGGACTCAAATTCACTATCCTAATTATCAACTGCAGTGAATGAGTAATGGTAGTAACAGTGAGGGGGTGCAAGATCCCAGCCTGCCCTAGAGTTCCTCCCATGTCATTATCAATTCTAATATTAGTAACCTCATTAGTCACCTAACTAATAGGCCTCCTTTTTTGGGTAACAGACGGGTCTACAACTTCCAAAATTATCCGAGTTATTACCATCACACCATCAGTGGTGGTTTTCTTCATATGCTTCCCTATGACTTGAGTCCATTTTTCCTTCCCTCCTTCATTGGTGGGATTAATTAAGGAAGAATATTCACTGGAACTAGTAGGTGGAGGTTGGTCAGATTATTTCTCCATCTAGACCCATTTCACTTTCGTACACTCTGAAATGGTATGACCAAATATGAGACAGTGGGAGCATGCATGTGGAAGGCTGTGATATTCTATCATGACATTGGAAGTTGTGACATATTCAAGCAGGATCTCAATCGATCTAGGATATGATGCTTGGGCCTCTATCTTCACACAAATCCTATCATATCTTATCCTCCAGGTGTCTTTTGTGATTGTGTTTGCATATAGGGTATGCCCACTACATTTGCGATGTAACTCAGTCCCTCTATAGTCTAGAACTGCAATGGGATGTTATGAAATTGAAACTGTGAGTACAAATATATCACAATAAACAATCATATAATTAACTTAAATACAGAATGTAAATAACCACACACATAACACCAAATCTACGTGGTTCGCCAATGTGCCTACATCCACTGAGAGGTTATTTTTCTTATTAGTGTCTCTCAAATAATTAGAATTACATTCCCTTTGCCCCGAGGTCAAGCTTATATTTATAGTGATGATTAAGTGGTTGAATTGTACAAGTAACTCATCTATCTTGTAAATTGCTCGTAGGTGTCCCTAAATATCTTCTCGAGATTATTGATAATCGATTTGAGCTTATCGCAATGTATTTAAGCACATGTTAAATACACGGTAAAGAATCTTAATGTATTAACTGGGTTGGACAGTCCACTCTGTATGTTGGGCTAGTCGGTCATAAGACTTGGCTTGACCCATAAAATATCTCCCATAATTGCCCCTAAATATTTTAGGTTAAGATGATGGGCCAACAGATTTTAAATTCCAAGCCCATGTCATAGAACAGTTAAAAAATTGGCATGGCATTTATGTAAATCCCTTGAACTATCAAGGGTGTGTTCATCCGAGCTAAATTGAAGGTAAACTTGTAATATATCTGAAATTATGGGTTGCGTTGGTTCGAGCAAAGATCTAAACCACTGAAATCCTCCTTGGAAAGTGTTTCTCATCATTTTGACTAGATTCAAACACAATTCAAGTTCAAGTAACCGTCACTTTGTGTTCCTACCCTTTCTTCTGTGTGAACTCTTTCCCTGAGTCTTCATTTTTATTCTTCTTATTTCCAGAGTTTCCTTGATCTATTTTTCTTTGTAAGTTTCCTTAATCCTCTTCCTTTCTTCCTCATTTTCATTCATAGTCTTTTAATGTTTACAATTCCTTCTTCAATGGCTACACTTGATGGTAGAACTGTAGAGTAGTTTTGAAAAAAGTACAACTAGGTGGAGATAGATTGTGCGCCTATGCCCAAAAATATCAATGACGTGGATGATGGGAATCGGATACACACCTTGTCCATGGTCTAAGGGGGTTTAACCTTTCCTTCAAGTCACCTTTTTTTATTATTTTGATGTCGTCCCTGTCCAATGTGCCCCTAACACTTGGAGGATAGTAAATGGTATTCATATAATCAATTAACTATATGGGAACAATCTTGGGGTCCATGAGATTATATTCTGCTACATTTGGTCTCACACTTCTGATGGTCTTCTGCACTTGAAATCACGGAAGGCTAATAGGATCCTGGTCGTGAACCTCCGTCATTCCAATAAAGGTTATTGGGATTAAGGTTTCATCACTAAATATCTGTAACATACTACGTAGAGGCCCCTTCTATCCTGACTAGGGGAGGATTATATAGGTTATTAATTGCTCTCTCTTATAAATTATTGACTTTTTAATTTTTTTCATTTGTTCTTTTTGCTAACATATCAGTGATTTTGTCTTTGTACAGCTCGAGATAAGAACAAAGAGCCTTCCCTCTACCAGATAAGGGTTGTTGACCTTGTGAAGGCCCAAAACATCAAGGATAGACAGCCCGGCGATGAATATACACGATCGGGAGCTTATCTCCTTGAATACATCAACACCACCTCCTGTTTTGTTTCTCGACCAGTGGACGAGATCACTCTTTTGAACAAGGACACTTACAGGTCACAGGGGCCATTGGACATTGGTTCCTCCTCCCAAGAAGAAGAAGAAAAAAAATAGCAACAACAACAATAACAACAACAAATGGCTCCCCCAAAGAGGAGGCTATTGCTGGGAAACGAGGACGATGGTGATCAGGTCCTGCTGTCTCACAGGGTCAATGCCCTAAAAAATCTAAGGGGGTCTCCGCCAAGACCAATGGTTCCAGTCAGGGAACCAATGAGAAGGAGGGAGAGAAGAAAAAAAAAGAAAAGGAGAGGAAGAAAAGGGAGGAGATGAGAGAAGAGGAGAAGTAAAGAAGAGAAGAAAAAGAAGAAGCCCATTGAGACTTCTGTGAAGTCTTCCCTCTCTCTCTCTCTACACTACACAAAAAACAGTAATCTGGCACGGTTTAAAACTGTGCCAGATCAAATCTGGCATGATTTTGAACTATGCCAGAATCAGGTTTTCCAAAATCGCCATTTTTTCTGGCACGATTTAAAAGTGTGCCAGTTTTGACAAAACAAGAACACTTTTGGCACACTTTAAAACCGTGCCAGAATTTAATATTTCTGGCACACATTTGGTACACTTTATAACTGTGCCAGATTGAGTAAATTTTGGTACACTTTTGGCACAATTAAAAACGTGCCAAAATTTGATTCACTTTTGGCACGATTTTGAACTGTGCCAAATTTTTTTATCAAAGAAAAAAAATTATAAATAATATTACAAAAAAATTAATTAATCCTACATATCGAGTTACAAAGAATTAATGAGCTAATTAAACCTTCTAGACAAATTCACAGATAAAGACTTTCTTTATTGAAAACTCGAAGAGCCAAATTTATTAAAACAAAAAGAACAAGCAGACAAAAAATCCCCAAAATGAAAATAATGAAAGAACCCAAGCCTCATAGAGATGGCTACAAGAAACTAAAGTCTTCGGCTGAGTATTAAACCAATGATACCTAAGCTAAGGATAATCAAAAAAGGAAAAGCGGGAATTTTTTTAGATGCAAATGAAATAGATGCATATAAGGAGCACAAGTAATAAAAAGGAAATCCAAATGTGGATCATAGAGATCCGTTTGTAAAAAGTCTACAACTTTCCATCTTTCAAAACACCTTGAGCTCTATGCAAATAAAATGCCCTCGCATTAACTTCATGAGGCTTTGTCTATATGATTAACACACTGCAAAATAGTAGCAAATGTCAATACCACTAAAACGAAGGTTTTACTAAGTGTCCATTTAGAAAAAAATGGACATAGACCCCTTTGTTTATTGGACTATCCACCCTCTTAAGGGATAACAACCAATCCAACAATATTCAATGACCTCAAATTCATCTAAAAAATACTTCAACGAAACAAACTTCATAAAAAAAATCACAAATATATCAACTTAGGTTCGAGGGCTTTACATGGTTCTTTAAATTTTGTAGTCTACCCTCCGCATACCAACTTAGAAAAAAAGGTACCTTTAAATTTTGTAGTCTACCTTCCGCATACCAACTTAAGATTGCAATGGTTTAAGATTGAATCTGCAAAAAGGAGAGAAAAAAAATAAACTCTGGCCGAAATGAAATCAATTAGTGAAACAATATGAAATGAACAACACAAAAGTAGAGAGAGAGAGATGTTCTAGAAATGAATTTCTTAGAAACTCTCTCTTTTAGCGCCTTTAAAGCAATATAAAGCCTTTGATCACCTTTAAAGCAATATATATATATATATATAACAGTAGTGGCTATGGATAAAAAAAAATTGAAGAAAAAACCTTACACGAACCAAATTCGACAATGCAAAATGGAACTGCCGACTTTAAAGTCGATTATGACACTTTGAACATCATCGAAAATAGCTCAAAACATAGATAGCTAGGTACGGGAGATACAAATCCAATACTTTCAATTTACGGTTAAAAAGTTATGGTATTTCTCCCAAAACATGTCATTTTAACTTCAAATATAATAGAATCAAGGCAATTCAACTACTTTTTGAGCCAACTAAGAAATAATTATTAGAATTTAAATGAGCGCATAAAGATCTAACTATTTAAGTCATCATTGTCAACATTCACACAACATATTACAATATTCATAAATGAAATGACACAACACAGAAAACACACATAAGTTGACAACTATATAGCATATTGTCAACTATATACAACATTTAGTTGAAAAAAAAGAACATAATAGAACTGTGAGTACTGTGAGTACATGATGAATGGCACTACTATGAATACCTTGATAATACCCGAGAGAGATGAGAGGCGTAGCTGGCTTGCTGGTGCTAATCGTTGATGCTGCTGAGATGAGGGCACTACTGGTGCTGCTTCAACTTGCTTCTGCGAATCGCTGTTGTTGCTGAGATAAGGGGCGCCGCTCCAGCTGAATGTAAATCTTTTTGTTTAGTTTTTGCTTAATAATTATAAAAACTTGATATGTTTATATGATGAATTAGCTGGGAATGGGCCTTATACGGAGTCACCAAATGATAAACGTTTGGCTACAGTGTGATCGTGTAATAAATAACAATAGCATGAGATAACACACACAACTGTCCGTATGCAGGACAGCTGCTTGAGTTTCAAAACTTCCAAACGCCAATGGAACTACTCAAATCTAGCGTATGCCCGTTCGAATGGACCTACTGAAATTGTATCGTCAATTATACACCGACGTATGTGCATAAAATAAAACCAAGTCAGCAGCAAAATCAGAGGTAATTAGTGTCTCGAATGTGGTTTTAAAAGATGTCAATGCTTATATGAAATAATTTTTTGCCAAAAATTGAATTCCTCCCCACCTTAGTTCAAATCTTATAACCCACATTCCTAAAGAAATTGGTACAGATAACATCTCTCGATACAAACAGGATGGATCCTAAACATAATGCAGTCACCAGTAGAAGAAATATTATTGATAGTATTGGGGAAGTAACGAAACTTAGTCCACCAATCGTGATACAAAAGAAACATAATAGACCACATGGGGTTAATTACCTTATTGCACAGAGCCAGATAAATGAGGAAGCATCTACTAAATTAGTATGATTAGCTTGAAAGTAGTGTCGTTCAAGAAGAATTCATCCAAAACAGTCATCAAGTCATGACATCATTTTCCTCTTCATAGTTAGACATGTTTAAATATGTGAACCATGACATCATTTTCTTATCCCCTTACCTTTGTTTTATTCTATCAATAGTCCACTGCCAACAGTCAGCTGTCTAGCAAGTTGAAGCAAGGCATGGATAGCGGAAATTCTTTTTAAAATGCCTGTCCAAATTCTTCAAGTCAACAAAGTTAATACAATTAAGATAATCCCATATGAATTAATGAAAAAAATTTGAGTGATAAAGATATGTTACCGTCAAATGCTCAAATTTCCACTTCAATTACCTGTAGTAAAAAAGGAGCATTCGTGAAAAGAAAGTAGATAGTTAAATAATAAGATCAAACAAAAATGCCTAGAATTTATCTGTTTGTAACTAACATTTATTCTAGATAGAATTTTTGAAGGTGTTTGCAGGCCATTTAAAGTGATCATATAAATACAAGGTAGATATCAAGCGTCACACTAGTTTCAAATAACTCGTACTTAAAACCATGATTTGCAATTTCTGGCCTATGTGTCGCCAAAATAAGTCTTTAACGACGCATAGGGGTTTCATTGCAACTTTTCATATTTTAATAGGTTGATCATATAAATGTTGATCATATAAATCATTATTTGAAACTATTATTTTCAATTTTAGCAAATAATCATTATACATATCTTTTGGTTTTCTTGTGTAGTTCCCTAGTTCTGAATCCATTCTTGTAATAAATATAAATTCAACTAATGAAGGACAAGCATATGGACATCTAAAACATTACACACGGAAGAATTGTTTTGAATGATATGTGAGAATTCTTTCTGATTTGTTTTTAAGTATTAACTAGAGCACAAACATGCCCATTTATCCAAATTAGTTTCATGTGAATACTTGATTTGCCTCTTTGTGCTGCATTTTTCTCAATCAAGGTTGTTTTGCACATTTTTTTATATTCAAATATCAATTACTTCATTAGAAGATCCCTGAATGAACCTCATATCCTATAGTTGGGGTGGCACTTGAAACAGCATTTCTTCCTAAACTTGTAATGCTTTGTGTAGCTTGTTCAACTCCACTATTTGTAGTTGTAGAACTTTCAGCCCATTCCCTTCCTCCCTTATCTCCAACATTAACACGATACAACAAGGCAAGAATCAATTCAAGACATTCCAATTTTAAGAGAGAGACTTACTCTTAGTGATTTTGATTCGCACGATACAAAGCTGAATACACAACAACACCGCGAACTTTAATTGTATGACATATGTATTAGACACCAACAATAATCATATAAATAAATCACAAAGATTTAAAAAACATTGGTGTGTACAATCAGAAACAAACCACTAAGTAAATAACAGGTTTGGGACTTCAACACTCTAGAACAAAACCTCCTAATTACAATCCCAACTATCCAAAACACAAATAAAAAACTATATAAAGATCATTCAAACCTATATAACAGTTTACATAGCTACTTTCTTATCAGGTCTCTAATTATCAAATGGATGGAAATTTCCCATATTCGTGAATCACATACAAACAATGTAAACCATGTTGCCGAAAGTAAAGAAGGGCAAGATTATTCGTTTCAGTGCAGAACTGGAATATGTACCAATTTGGGGTTTCTTGCCCTCATGCAATGTTATGTAGGGAAAATAAACTTTTCAACCAAAGCACAAAAATAAAAATGAATAACAAAATGTTCAGTTCTAGATAAAATTGGACACATGAAAAGAAAAAATAGTCAAAATAATATGCATTGTAGCATTTAAAGTTACATCAATTATAAACAGAGAAATGATATTTCTACATACATTAATTAAGACGAAAAATATAAAATTAGCATTTGTAATCAAATTTCTATAGAGAGAGGGGTTTTCCTTTGGAAACTAAAGTGATAACGAGTGTTCAGTGGGGGTAATGAAAAAGTTAGCGGGGAAAGTGAAATGTAAGGGGGGAAACTAATATTTGCACCACCGTTCCTAAAAAACACATACGGAATGGCCTTAAGTGACAATTCTAAAAAATCTTTTTTTAAGAGTGCGCCAGCATGCCCTGTTATCTCATCAAACCTTAATTGGTTGGTGATATCTGAAGTACATGTACGTAGAAAATTACAACATGTTCTATGTAGTTAATCAAGAAGTCGCCGAGTACCCAACATTTATTGCAACATGAATTGTGGATCCTAAATGAGAAGAATGGCATTGTGACCTGATTCAACACACAGAGTGATACAAATAAGGTAGACCATGTGTGGCCATGCGTGATTGTGCTTGTTTCACTGAAGTAGGTCATTCCAGACATTAACAAAAGTCTATGTCATTTCATTTCTACAACTCAAGCCTAAAATCCAAAAATTCCATGTTGTATCCTCTAAAGTCTGTCACATTTAAGAAGGGAAATTACTCAGTGTAATAAACACCTCATAGTTAAATCTCAATTATACAAGAAGCACCATCTTATCTCCATCAACTTAAGTAGGTCACATAAAAGTGCCATCAATTTGAAAGTCAAAGAAGACATTGCCTTACATAATGGGACCAAACTTAAAGTTGAATTAGCACAAGAAGCCATAGGGCAAATCACTTGGAGCTATGACAACCTTTTCTCAAAGAGTCTTGAAATTCAATCTTCATCCTTGGATCCTAAAAAAGTGGAGGAGGAGATGATTAAACTAAATCAGTAAAAAATATAGAGGTGCACAGATTAGAACACCTTGTAAAGTCAAATAACATTATCTTATTTTTTCTTCTAAACTGCAAAAGAAGTTAAAGTGAGATTAAAGTTTTCCATTTTCAATAGAGTTAAGTTGATACATTCTACTATTCCTTACAACTGAAATAAGAATAAATAAAACTTTACCCAAAATTTTGATGGTCGAAACATTTGCCGATAATGAACACTTCACGGGCTACACATTCATCTTATCTGATATAAACATATATACAAAATAAAAGTAATTGAGATGACGTATCAAATCGATACGGAATGAAATACATTATTCCCGACAAATATATAATAAACATAGAAAGAAAATTAGAACCTAAAAATCATATATCGAAGCAGATTAATCCACAACAAACACATAGTATTCGAATCAATAAGAAATATTAGAAAGCCAAAATGTTGAAAATTAGATTATTTACCTTTTTTTTTAAACAGATGTAGAGAGATAATCACTAAGGGTTTGCTTTGCAAGATCGGGATCGGGGATTAAGGAGTTAGAAAGCATGTATTAAACACATACTACATGCTAAGGGTCTACTTCGAAAGATCGAGATATGGACTAGGGGTGGCGATTCGGGCTAATGGGTCATGTTGGTCCATAGCCCGACACAACCTGACATAATTTTATTCAGCACGAACACGACATTAAATGATATCTTATTTTTTTTGCTAATACGAACACGACCTGTTAGTAACACAACCAGACACGAGTAGCACGATTAAAAAAATCTGGCCAATTAGACACGATTGACATGACCCGACACGATAACCCGTTAATTACTTTTTAATTTTAATAAAAAATGCAACATACAAAACGATAATATTTTCTCCGCATAAATCAAATAGGACAAAAATATGTAGAACCAGAGTATACACATACTAAACATTCTTATAATGTACTAAACAGGGAACTAAAACTAAATGGGGAATAGTCAATATACATAGTATACACATACTAAACAGGGTAAAAAAGTCTAAACAAGCCTGAAATTGGAACATACAAAATTGAACCCATCAGTTCCGAAATTGAACCCATCCCTTACAGTGATAAACATCCGAGAGTTACAAACCCTTTTATTTTGTAAGGTTTTGTAAGGGTTTGTAAGTGTAAAATAAAAATGAATCATTACCGCTATTGGTCTGAACAATGACGAAGAGGAGAGGTCTGAACGTTGATGGAGATGGAGGAGGATGGTGTTGGACTGGGAAGAGGGAGAGGGAAAGAGAAAAAAATAAAATATGATTTAGCTTGGGGTTGTGTAAAAGCGGGAATCAATTTTGGAGGGAAAGAGAGAAAGTGGAAGATTGGTAATGAAAGAGGAGAGAGTGCGGGAGATGAAAAAATTAGAAGGAGATAATTTTTTTTAGGTTATTTATATTTTAGTCAGGTGCACTCAATTTTGGAACACTTTTAAACAGTGCTAAAATTTGGCACGGTTTTAAACTGTGCCAGATTGTTATTAAATCGTGCCAGAATTTGGCACAGTTTTAAAGTGTGCCAGATTTTAAATCAAGGTGTGCCAAATTGTTATTTTTGGTGTAGTGCTATTACTGCTCAGGGGAAGAGTGTGGCTAATAACCCAACCCTTGCTACCAGTCTGCTGATGGAACACTGCTTGCTACTGAATGCAAGCACTCATCGTGGTTGGATTCTGACCAACTAGCCCTTAAGTCTGCCAATCCCCCACTAGATTCAATGTTTTATTTTCCCAATTTTGTTACTTTCAAATGTATCGCTTTCCCATACTGACTCTTCTATATTTTTTTCAGTTTGTAGCAAACTTCATTACTCCGCTGAATGGTCATGCCGACCAATCTAGGAAGAATAAGGAGTTGGTTGAATCCCTGAAGAAGTCCCAGGAGGACTTAGTTACTGCTCGGACCAACTTAGAGCTGGAGAGGGAGGCCTCCGTGAAGGCTTTGGTCGAGATGAATAAGTCCAATAGCCTTATTATTATAGAAAATGATAAGGTGGTCGAGGAGAACAACAGGCTAGCCAAGAAGGTTCAGAAGTTATTCGGTGAGATCCCTGGGATCAAGGATAGCAGTTACATTGAAGGCCGGAATAAGGACTACAATGAAGATGAGATCCAAATTGCCTACGTCCAAAAGCTTTCTTTCAGGAAAGGATGGGATCAAGCCCTGAAGGTAGCAGGGGTCCCCTCGAAGTTAGAGTTGTTCCAAAAACATCAGTCGGTCTCCTCTTCGATTACTAAAGAGGATCCTTCTACTGGACAGCCTACTGAACAAGTTGAGGAGATGTCAGACGAGGTCGAGACGGTTGTCAACCAAATGGTAAAGGCTGCAGAGAAAGGAAAGGAGTTGGCATCCTCTAAGTAGGTGGAGTGAAGACCTATAGACTTAGGCATTTTCTTCATTAATCTACTTAAGTGCTGTATTTTCCCTTTTTTCGATTGTATTGGCACTTGCCTCCCTTTATTATTAATGAAAGAAGTTTTGTCTTTGTCTTTTTACTGATATTCTTCACGCTTATTATTTTCCTTCTTATTTTTAGTTTATTATTATCTAGGACACTTTTTCTTCCTCAAACCTTGAAAAAAAATACTAGGCCCAGGTGTGAGCGAGTAAGATCGTTAGGCCTTTATAAAGGTTTATAAAGCTTTGAAAGTGATAATAACAACATATAAGGACCAATACGAATAAGTCGCCAAGCCGAAGGATGACCTCTAAGACACGGAGGATATCATTTCCTCTATATAGGAGGAGATAATTGACTTAAAGGCCCAGCTTGTTATGAGTGAGGATATAGGATCGGTCGGTGAACTAATTTAGGCCGAGAATGAACCCTTACATAAAACATATCTGAGCTGGAGGAGGAACTTTAGAGGAAAAATGTCATTATATCCGGCTAGCAAAGAGACATTAAGAGGCTCAAACTATCATTCAGGAGGTTTTATGAGCTGTATGGGAAGCAGGTTATGATGAGGGTTGGCAGGATGATCCTGTGCAATTGTAGGAGGCAAAAGACGTGGCTTACAAGCATGGGTGGCTGAATGCCCTCAAGGTGCTCAAAGAGCCCCAGGATTCCTAGTTGTACTACATATACTGGGTGGACTTCCCTGCATATAGTCAACCTCCCTTCGGTAGGGATGAGCAATGGGGGTTCCGCTGGATGTTATCCATCACCAGGTGCTCAATGACTTTGAGGTGGACCCTGATAGTCAGGATGAGTTCATCCCTAATTCAAACGATGGTTGGCGAAGGAAAATAGTGAATTTCCTGGATCGTTGACCATAAACTGCTTGTGCCTTTGTTATATATTTTTATAATTCTGCCATGTAATTGATGACATATGTATATTGTATTATCAAGTGTAATGAATAAAGTATAATTATTAACTATTATGTGTTTTGGGCACTTGCCCATTGAATCTAGTTAATAATAACTTTTTTATGTATCCATTGGGAGGCCTTGATAATAACTGTTAATCACTTTGGGCCTTTACCGACTAAATGAGTTAGTAATAACTGTTTGCGCATTCTTCCAGTCCATTATGACTTAGCATGTATCATTCCATCTCCCTTATATTTTAGGTCTTGTCATCACACTCCCTTAGGTCATCCCTGAGCAGGAATTGCCCTCCAGCATTTCTAAGTGATAAGCTCCTTGAAGGTCATCCCTGATCACCTTGAAAGGTCCCTTCTAGTTTGGTCCCAGTTTTCCATATGATGGTCTTATTGCACCGCTGAGGACTTTCCTTAGGATTTAATCTCCTACCTGGAACTTCCTCGAATTGACCTTTTTATTGTAATGATTTGCTAGCTGGTGCTGGTATATTGATAGCTTAATCATGGTTTATTCTCTTCATTCATTTGTTAGGTTAAGTTCAGTGCACAAGGCATCTTTGTTAAGTCCTTAGTCAACCAAATTGGTTCTCATAGTAGGGAGACCAGCTTCAAGTGGGATGATAGACTTCATTACATATGTAAGCGCGAAGGGTGTTTCCCTGGTCGACCTTCTGGGAGTAGTATGATAGGGCCAGAGGACATGGGGAAGTTTGTCGACCCAGGTGCCCTTTGCCCTTTCCAGCCTCGTCTTCATGCCGTCGAGCATCATTTTCTTGAAAGCCTCTATCTAGCCATTGCTCTAAGGATACGATGTTGAGCTAAAGTGATGCTTGATACCATGCTCATCATAGAATTTTAAGAAAAATCCACTTTTAGACTGTGTGTCGTTGTCGGTGACAATGGCTCTAAGTACCCCCAAAGTGCATCATGACGCTTTTCCATATAAACATTGTCATTTTGGAATCTCTGATGTTGGCTAGTGGTTTCGCCTCTACCCACTTGGTGAAGTAATCTGTGTCGACCAACAAATACTTATAATTCCCTGGTGTGCTAAGTAGTGGACCCACGATATCCAAACCCCATTGTACGAACGTCCACGAATTTGTCAAAGATTTCAAATCATTAGCAAGTTGATGAACCATAGGAGAGAACTTTTGGCATTTCTCACACTTTTGAATGTAAGTACTAGCACCCTTCTGCATATGTGGCCACTAGTATCCTTATTTGATTTCTCAAAATTCCAGGGATCATCCCCCTGCATAGCTTCCATAAATACCGTCATGAATCTCGCGAAGGACTTGCTCAGTGTCTTACGGGTGAATGCGCTGGAGGTAGGGACCTGTAAAAGACCTTTTGTAGAGCTTCCCTCCATGATGAAGATAGAAGCAAGTAGCCTTTACCCTCACCTGGTGAGCTAATTTCTTATCGTCTAGAAGCACTTAATTCTGCAGGTAGGCAATGATCAGGTACATCTAGCAAGAATCTGCTCAACGACCACTATTTCATTAATACTAGATCGGGCGAGGAACTCTACTTCGATTGTTCTTTTCAGATCTGAATCCACTGTTGAGTTTAGAGATGCTAAGGAGTCAACATAACTATTTTTCCCCTAAGGAACTGCTGGATGTTGACTTCATCAAATTATGCCATGAGTTAACGAACTATGATGAGGTAAGTTTCCATCCTATCATCGTTCACGTAAACATATTCACTCACTTAATTGGATAACAGCTTGGAATTACCAAACACTTTGAGCCTCTTTGCCCCTAGCAGTTGGGCTTTGCGCAGGCTGAGTATTAGAGCTTTGTATTCAGCCTCGTTGTGGGAGGCTTCAAATGCTAGCCTGATTCCTTGCTCGATGACAATGTATTTTGGGGTTACCAGGATAATACCCACTCCTTTCCCTTAGAATTAGAGGCTTCATCAATGTACAAGGTCCGGTTTTTGGACTGTTCTTACTTGATTGATGGTTGGTTTACAAGTTATTGGTTGGTAGGCTCGTCTCTCGTGAATTCTGTGATGAAATTTCCTAAGATCTGTCCCTTAATTGATATTCTTAGCTGAAAGTGAATATTGAACCTCCCGAGCTCGATTGACCACTTTGACAATCATCCAGAGAGATTGGATTTCTAAAGAAGAACTTTGAGAGGGAAGTAAGTGGTAACGGTCATAGAGTGGGCTTCAAAATAATGCTTAAGCCTCCTGAAGGCAACCACCAGAGCGTAAGCTAAGTTATCCCGTGGCAAGTAGTGTTCTTTTGTGTCCAGAAGTGTCTTTCTAGGGTAATAAATGGGGCACCATCTTCCCTCTTTCTAGCACATTAAAGTCGAGCTAACTATGTCTCTTGATACTACAAGGTAGACGTATAGAGGATCCTATTCATCTAGTATTGCTAGAAGGGGCGATTTGCTGAGGTAAGACTTGATCTCATCTGCATATTTTGAATAGTCATCATTCTAGATGAGGATCTTATCTTTCTTTAAAAGCTAGAAAAATGATCAGCAATGCTCTGATGAGTTGAAAATGAAGCAATTAAGTTTCACGATCTTCCCAGTAAGATTTTTAACCCCTTTCAATATCTTTGGTGGCATGACTTTATTTATAGCATCAATTTGGTCTGGATTGGCCTCTATCCCTCTCTTGTTGACCAGATAACCCAAAAATTTCCTTGACTGGATACCAATGAGAAATTGCTCCATTGAGCTTAATTCAAAATTTCTTGTGGATTTCGAAGATGTTAGTTAGGTCTTTGAGGTGGTCACCCCTGTATTTTCTCTTGGCTAACATGTCGTCAATATAAACCTCTATAGTATTTCCCATCTGCTACGTGAACATCTTGGTGACCAGCCTCTGGTAGGTTGCCCCTGCGTTCTTGGGGCCAAACGACATGACCTTATAGTAATATAGTCCAACTAGTGTGATGAATGATGTCTTATCTTGGTAGGGTCCGAATAGTGGAATATAGTGGTACCCCGAAAAAGCATACAAAAAGCTCATTTGTTTGTGTGTTGATGTGGCATCGACCGACTAATCTATCTTTGGCAGAGGCAAATTATCGTAAGGGCAATATCTATTAAGGTCTATGAAGTCGATACAAATTCTCCAGCTTCTGTTACTCTTTCGCACTACCAGTAACTTCCCTGATGAACCCTGCATTGAGAAGCCTCTCTATTTTGTTCTCTACCACTTTAGCCTTTTTTGGGGTTGTTCAGTGTTCCTTTTGAGTGACCGGCTTAAAGGTCGATTCCACGTGAAGACGGTGGCAAGATACTTGAGGATCAATCCCTTATAAATCATAGGGTTCCCAAGTAAACACATCCCGATTTCTTTTTAGAAAGGTGATCAACTCCTTCTTCTTGTGGTCGGCCAGTGTCGTACCGATCAGAATCTTTCTCTATAGTAGGATGGCATCAAATGTAACCTCCTCCAGAATTTCCATGACCCTATCAGCAGGATGAATCCTGGTGTCTTCCACCCCGGGTCTTCCGTATTATAATTTTATTTAGAAGGGGTAGCCCCATCTTGGGCTTTCTCCGGAATAACCTCTGGTTCCTTCTTTTTCTCTTTTAGGGGCCAGATAGCGACGATGAAGCACATTTGGGTAGTGTCCTAGTCTCCATGAATTTCCACTACTCCTCTATCAGTAACATATTTGATCTTTTGATGGTAGGTCGATGGCACAGCCTTCACAGTGTGAAGCCATCCTCCGCCCAAAATAGCATGGTATCTTTAAATATTTCCTGCCCTTACTGGAAGGACTATCTGTCCCAACGGTATTGTTTCCTTCCCCGTGAATCCGACCAATGGAATAGTTGCCTCATTGAGGTCAACAGATTGAGTTTTAACTTGTGGAAGAGATCTAGGTACATCACCTCAAATGAGCTCCTTTGATCCACCAGAAACTTGTCAACGTTCTAATTCACGATCCTGAAGGTGATCACGAGTGCATCGTGGTGTGGGGTTGTTACCCCGACCAAATCTTCCTTTATGAAATAATGTGTTTGGTGTAGTCAATATCCTCTAGTTTTTCTCACTTGCCATCCTATATATTTGTGGGGTCAATCTGGAATGTCTCCATAATGGTTGTGACCTTCTTCAGTTGCATCCGAATAGAGTTCCATTGGATCTTTTTTAGGTCGGATGCTCCGTATATTTCTACAAACTCCTTCTCCATGTCTTGATAAAGGACATTATCTAGATTTGGGTCACCATCGACTGCGACCTTATCAACCTTCCTATCTATATACTCGTTAGGGTTCCCAACTTGGTCCAACTCTTCCAAGTGCGACTTTAATTCTTCATAATTCTATATTTTGTTACCACCTTCCTTGTGGAATGCGCACCTCAGTTCATTATTCCTCTTTATCAGGTCACCACACATCTTCTTGAACCACTTGACAAATGACTGGGCCTTGATCTTACCAAAGATCTTGTAGATCGGCTCCTTGAAGACTGTATTAATAGCCTGGAAGGCTTTTAAGGGATCGACCTTGTTCTATTCTTTTAACCATTCTTGCCCTTATTCGTATTCCCCTTCTTGGGAGTGTCAGACTTATCCCATCCCTTATTGGCCTTACCGTGACTAGTTACCCCAGGACTAGCATGAATCACGTCTTCAACCATGGCGTATTTTTTAATATGTGCCATGAGGTCATCGATGGTGTTAGTCTCCATCTTGGTGAGAGATTGGTGCAACATAGATGTGTTCAGTACACTAATATTAAAGGATTCCATGGAAACCTGCTCTGAGAAATCCTCCACTTCGTTGAAAACTTCTCAATATCTCTTAACATACTCACAAATAATCTTTTGTTGATTCTTCTTCATCGTGAGAAGTTAATTCATCCTCTTTAGGTGAGAATTATTGGTTATGAAGAGGATAGTGGAGGCCTCAGTGAGGACCTTGAGGCTCTTGACGGACCTATGTGGTAATTTCTCAAACCACTTATGAGATATATCGTGCAAGCTAGAAGGGAAGATGCAACACATAAGGGCGTCATTGTGGATCCATGGAGTCATTGCTTGCAAGTACTGCCTAACGTGGTCTATAGGTCAGTTTTTCCATCATAAATTTAAATCAGGGCACAACAAACTTCTTTAGGGGCTCTTACTCCTCAATATCCCTTGAAAAGGAGGATTTCATCTGTGTATTAAGAGCCCTTCTGGCCATCTCTCTAGTAGACCTTGCCCCTCAGTTGGTTAGGTGTTGATTTTATCCCCCTCCAGGACAATCTCCTAATATCATTCCTCTGATGATCCTTGTCTCTGTGGTGCCTTTTTTTATCGACCACACTCTGAGCGATCCCATCTCGCCTAGAACTCCTCCCTCGACTGCGAGTCTTGCTCGCATGAGGACTAGGAGAACGTTTGAGACTTTTTTTGTTATCTCCATGGATATCCCTCTCTATTTGTTCAAGTCACCGCTGAAGGCAAGCATTCTCTTCCACCTGGAGGCACATATCAAGCCGAGCTTCATATGGGTCGACCAGCCTAAAAATCAGGGTAGAATTAGGAAGTCCATGGCTCTCCTCAAAAAATTTCCTTTTCGGGATAAATTCAGGGTTTGATTGGAAAATTTTGGACCTGACTCTGGGTGGAGATGTGCCAGCTCGTATGTCGCCGATTTATGGTAAATTGCTATTGTGGTGAGTCATCGTGCGCTTTCTCTTATGGTTGCTTTCGTAGGAAAAAAGACTCATTTAACAAAAATGGCACCAATTATGAGTACAAAACTACCACAACAAATAATCATAAAAATAACTTAAATGCTGGAAGTAAATAATCACACACACAACACCAAATATACGTGGTTCGACAATGTGCCAATGTCCACGGAGAGGTTACTATTTCTTATTAGTGTCACTCAAATAATCAGACTTACATCCCCTTTTCCTCGTGGTCAGTATTTACATTTATAGTAGTAATTAAGTGGTTTAATTATAAAAGTAACTCATCCAAATTTTAGATAGCTCTTATGTGTCCCTAAATATTTGCCCGAGATTGTTGGTAACCAATTTGAGCCTATCGCAATGTATTTAAGCACATGTTAAATGCACGGTAAATAATTTTAATGTGTTAATTAGTCCAGGTAGTCCATTCTGTGTGTTGGATTGGTCGATCACAAGACTGGGCTTGACCTATAGAAAAAGCTCCCACGAAACATAAACTGGAACTCTTCTCATGGTATACCTTGAGTTGTTAAAGTTAGGTTGGTGTTTCTGTAAAATGGTTTTGTTCCCATCAAAATGCCAAGGGCCATTCTCCACCACGGCATCTAGACAAGTTGTGTTGTCAAACCTAAGAAGAAGAAGAAGAAGAAGAAGAAGAAGAAGAAGAAGAAGAAGAAGAAGAAGAAGAAGAAGAAGAAGAAGAAGAAGAAGAAGAAGATTATGATGATGATGATGATGATGATGATGATGATGATGATGAAAAAGAAGAATCCTTTATCATGAGATATAACTTGAGAAAGTCCAAAATTATCCCAGTGTTTATGTGTTAGGTTATTAATTAGAGAAAAAGGAAGATTATTACCCAATAAGAAGTCCACACAACCAAGTTTAGTTACCTTGACTGGGGGGGGGGAGGGGGGTCACTTTAACTATATCATAAACCAGAGAGGTTTTTGATAAGTAAGTTTAAATTTTGGCTCTCTCTTTTCAGCCATAACTGAGCGCCAAGATTTTGTCCCACCTAGTTCCCTCAAAGTTTTTGTTGTCTCCCCATTGGTTGTGAGTCTTCCATCATTTTGTTTATGGGTTATCGATATTGCCTCCTAAACTTGATAGTGTATACCCACCAAAGTATAATTACCCATGTTGTTGTTAGCATGTGTTTAACATGTGGCTTGTAGGGGGAACAACTTCCTGATTTATTCAATTATTCTTTTAAGAATTACCTTTGGGTGTTTCCCTATGTCTAATAAAATACTCATTATTCCCATGCTTCCCACCATTCCCCTGAGAGGTTGTTTCTCCTTTCCAAAGTGGTCATATTTCTTTCCCTCGTCTACAATGGACGTAGTGGCATGCTCCCTACCATAGCCATCCCATTTATAGCTAGAAACTTTCACTGGTATCACCATCGCTGTTGAGCCATCCATGCTATGTTATTTGATTTATTTGGGACTGATCCCATGTATTCCTTCATGAGTGGATCCTTTGTTTAGAAGAAATCTTAAATAAACATTGTTCTCCTCATTTAACTCTTACATCCTCTTCATATCAATGTATCCTTTGAGTACTTTTTCCTAGGCAATAATCTAATCTACTTCACTTTCCTCATTGCATGAATGATCTTCTTCATGCTGAGCTCTAGTTATGCTATCTTCATCTACCTTAATGATCTGAATTTCTTCATCATTATCATTAGAGGCTATAATATCATCGTTTAACTTTACAGAGATAGGGACTGGTACCATGTCATATGGTACTAAGGAATCATTAATGCATATTTCATTATTTGGAACAAACACCCCTTCATCTAGAGTTGTAGCCACAGTCGTGTTGAGGTTTATGGGAGGGGTAGTGGTTGCATTGCCTCACAGCTACTATGAGCTTAGAGAATACCATGGAGAGTTAGAGGGGGGATGAGGGTGGGGGAATGGTTGTGCTTGGCAAGGCTGATAGAGAGAGTTTTCTAGTCATTTCCACCTCAAAAAACTAATCAGCACTTTGTTTAGAGCAATGTTTATCAAGGATAACAGAGAATTCATCCATAACCAAAATGAAGAGATAAGAGGAGAGAGAGTCTCCCTGTCTAATTCCCTAGAGCTATTGAAAAATCCATACAATCTCCCATTCAAGCTGATGGAATATTTGGTAGTGGTAGTACACTCACAAATACATTCAATTATAGTGGGGAGAAAACCAGCTTGCTAGATGATTTCAATAATAAAGTCCCTCCTAATCGAATCAAAGACTTTCATGATGTCAATCTCAATTGCACATCTAGGAGACAGATTTCTATGGATGTTTCTCATGAACTCTTCATCAAAAGAATGTTATCAGCAATGGATCTTCTTGCAATAAAGGCAACCGGCCTCTTATTGATAAGGGAGTCCATAAGGGGTTTAATTGTAATGGCAATGAACTTAGTGATGCATTTGAATATGGTGTTGCAACAAGATATAGGTATAAAGTCCCTTATATCACTAATACTACCAACATTTAGGATGAGGGCTAAAGAAGTGCAATTCCACTGTCTGGGCATATGGATTGTGTGAAAGAAAATGGATACAACACCATAGGACTTCTCTTGGACTTGGAAGAAGATCGTGAATATTATAAAGGAGGGTAGAACACTCATCAGAGTCATCATTAGAAATGGAATTAACAATTTCATGTGGCATGACAATTGGAACCATTTGGGGCCTCTCCAAATGTTTATGTTTTGTAGGTATTTTAAGTCTATATAGAAGAAAGAAGTATACATGGGGATAAACCCAGAGAAAAATACAGCTATTAACCAAGCAGAGAAAATAATCGAAGGTCAGCAACACCTAAGTAGATTACAAGAAGCAATCATATATAGAAATAAACTTATCAATACATAACATCATGATGCAGGACCCATGTATTACAAGTCATCCAATTAGTGTTGTTCTTCCTGCATTTCTTCAAGTTATGAGCCTTATCCAGGATCATAGTTTTAATGTCTTTCACAAGTTCAGAACTAGTAGTGGTTGAGAAGGATAAAGTTCTTAAATTACTAAGCATAGTTGTAACGACCTAACCCGAATTTATGTCACCGTCAGGCCAACCTGCACCGAGTTAAGGAGTTAAAGGGGGGCGGAGTCCAATTCTATTATTTAAGAAAAACCCTTCAATTGTACCATTTTATAAGTATTAAATTATCGGTTTTAATCTGGGAAACAAGTGATCTCTTTAAGTACTTAGATTAATTAACAAGGTTTATTTATGAGAATCCGTTGAATCAATCAAGGCTTAATAAATAAGAAATAAACCATAGTTATTATTACAACACTTGGCCAAATGCCCAAATAAAATGATTTAACAAATTCCAAATCTAATGTTTTCAAAAATAAATTTAAATAGAACAATATAGCTTCTAACGACGATTACTACCCTCAGGGGCCTTACTGGCGTCCTTGCCAACGTCCCTACTCGACATACCTGGGGTGGGTGGGGGTTTTAACATAAAAAACAGGGGTGAGTGAATGCTCAGTAGGGTGGGAAGTACTAAGCTATACATTTTCTACGAAAATACTATACATATAACATGTATTTTTAACAATTTCGAAAACGTTTAATAATTTAGCTAGTATTAAGGCAACTACCATGCAATACACCCAAGCGATGTGCTCATACCTACACTTAACTATTTCATACCACTCTTCACCAGGTCTAGAGACTATTTAATTATATTTTATTCCTTTATTTCCACTTTTATCCCTTCATTAGGTTGTTTAATTTACCTTCCATATGCACAACCAAGTTCATTTTTCTTTCCATTATCTTTTCTCAAAATCCTCCAATTATTTGCATACTTTAACGAGCTCTACACCGCCGATTGTGCTATCATATGCTCTGGCCAGTGATTTTGAGTCTTTCATCCTAGGGTTCTAAGCCCTTCTAAATTATTTTTCGGTCCCATCTGAGTCCATATTAATGTGATTTAACTTTTTTACCAATGTCCACATTATTCCTTTACTTTCATCATTCTCATTTCATTTCACTCATTTATCCATTTTTCAAAAATTGATCGATAAGGTCAAATGAGGAAATCCAGTCACTAGGACCCTCTAATTTTATCAAAATTACCATTTTACTATTCATTTATCGAAACCTTGTGAAAAACACATTTCTTTCATCATGGCATTATACATCGTCATTTTACTTTCAAAACCACCTTTAATGATTTTACGTCTAAAAATCATATATCATCCTTTTCCTTCACAAAAATCCCATTTATTTATATACTTTTTCAAGAAACACGTTTAATTTCATAAAGACCATTTTTACAAAATGTCTATTTCACCCCCATACCCAAATGTTGCATTAAATGTCACTTTTTCTTCATTTACCATGATTTTACAACATACTTAGGGCTGAGTTTTCCAACTTCTTCATTTCATCAAGAAACCCATTTTTTATTTCCATATATCATGCCGATAAGTCCTTATCATACTACAACATTTTGAGCATTTAGGGGAGAATTTCAAACCTGGAAACCCTTAAATATGCAACTAAACATGATATTAATATGGGAATATATTTTCACATTTATTTCCTCATTTTCTTGAAGATTAAAATATTATTTGTTCATCAAAATCCATTTCAAACTTAGTTTTCTCAAAAATCTCATTTTTTCCAAGAAAACTTTAAAAATATTTTTGTAAAATAAACCCTTCTAGCATGCATCTGAATAGCTTTTAATCTCGAAAACATATGGAGGAAACCATAAATTTGATTTGAAAAGGAGAAACATAAAGGGGATGACTTAAAAGCTCCTAAAAGCTCCTAAAAACTCCATAACTCCAAGAAAGCTCCAACTTCTTCAAGAGAGCTCCAACAATGGCTTCTTCTTCCTCAACTACACTTGAAATGGGTGTTTTAGCCTTGGAATAGCTTGGAAAATGCTTAGGGTGGAAGAGGAAGACCTTAGAGAGTGGTGGAAATGGATGGTTAATGGAATAGTATGGTTTAGAGAGATAGATAGAAAAAGAGAGAGAGAGAGAGAGAGAGAGAGAGAGAGAGAGAGAAAGGGAGAGCTCCAAAAATAAGATGGAAGTGGCTCTCTAACCCTATCACCTCTACTTAAGTCAACCAACCCTCAACAATTTAACCAAGGGTTAAACCCTCATGTTGATCGGAGCCATTGAGAGATCGATAGTTTAGCAAATCCAATGCCCCATGTCGAGACAGCAGATTAAAATGTGTAGAAAATCCTTATCTGCATTCAGTCGTTCGAACGACTTGGACCTCCTTTGAATGAGATCCACTCTCGCTTGAATGAGACTTTTAATGAGGAAAAAAAGTGTATGAAAAGGGGAAAGGGAATCCACCCCGTTTGAACAAGACACTACTTCTCATCCGAACTGCAACATACGTCGTTTAAATGAGGGCATTCCAACGAGATTCCAGAGACGATGGAAATTAAACAAATCTTGGTCGTTAAAAGGTAGCTAGAAGTTCGTTCGAACGAGAGGCCCTTTCTCGTTCGATTGACGTGGCATATCATTCTAACAATAGACAAATTCCCCAAATCAATTTTAGGCCATTAAAACTCCAATTTAAATTGCATAAAGGCCACAAAGATAAGTCAAACTTGGCATCTATTCATTATATATAGTTCATGACCCAAGGGCATACAAAATACAGGGCCGAAGTAAAAATATTGGGCATGAGTATCACATTCTCCTCTCCTTAGGAGATTTTGTCCATGAATTTAGAACAATAAGCTAAGAAAAAAGTTTTGGGTGTTTCTCACGCATCTCCGAATCGGGCTTTAAAGTTGCACCCTCGACACCTTGAAAATCCCAAAGAACCTTCACTAATGGAATTATCAAGTTGTGTGAGATTTTGTCCTCGCAGTCAAAGATAGACACAGGTCGTGTCGAAAATGCAACATCTTCCTCCAACTCAATGCAGTTCCAGTCAATGACATGTTAGGGATCGTGAAGGTGCTTCTTCAATATAGAAACATAGAACACATTATGAACGTGGGATAACTATGGAATAGAACCAAGAGATACAATACATCCCCAATTCGCTCCGAGATCTCAAAGGGAATGATATACCGAGGGGCAACCTTCCCCTTTTGACCAAACCGTTGACTATCGGTCCTAGCTATAACCTTTAATATCACATTTTCACCCACCTCAAACTCTAAAAGTATCTGTCGATTATCCGTATAATTCTTCTTTTGGCTTCGAGCTATCATGAGCCTTTACCGAGTTATTTAAACTTTATCGGTCATCTCTATGATCAAATTCAGATTGGTGAGATGATATAACCCACCTTCGCCCAGCAAACTAGAAAGCTGTATGGTCTCCTATAAAGAGCCTCATTGGGAGCCATTTAAATGCTTGCCTAATAACTATTGTTTTAGGAAAACTCTGCCAGGTGAAGATTCTCCACTTAACTAACCTCGAAATCAAGTACGTAAGCTATTAACATATCTTCCAAGATCTGTATGGTTTGTTCTAATTGACCGTCTATCTTGAGGTGATATATTGTACTCATGCTCAATTTAGTCACCAAATCCTTCTATAACTTCTTCTAGAATCAGGTTACGAATCGGGGATCCCAATCTAAGACAATCGAGGGAGGAACCCCATGAATTCAGACTATCTCCCGAACATACAACCTCATCATCTTAGCCATGCTCTTCGTGACCTTAATCGGCAAGAAGTGCACAGATTTCATGGGTTGATCCACTATTACCCATACTGCATTGTGACCATGATTAGACTGTGGTAAGGCTATGACAAAGTTCATCGTGATATGATCCCTCTTTTACTTTGTTATGGGTAGTGGCTGCAACAGCCCTGTCGACTTCTTGTGGTCTACCTTCACCTGCTGACAGATGTAGCACTTGGATATATACGTCACCACATCCCTTTTCATACTAATCCATCAGAAATCTCTGCATAGGTCCTTATACATCTTCGTACCATCAGGATGTATGATGAAGCGTGAGTGATGAGCTTTTTCCATCACCTCATCCTGAAGCTCATCAATCATCAAGATAATCAACCTGTCCTTATGTTGCATGCCACCATCCTTATCCACGATAAGAGTGTCAAACACTTCACCATTCTGAATACGGTCACAGTATGTGAAAACTTAGGACCACACAACTTGGACTCTAGAACTTTCTATTGAATGAGTGTCCTAGCCACCACACCCCAAAGGAACGCCCTATAATAACCTTGTTGGACATATTGATCGAACTTCTACAGTTCGTCGAACATGTTCGCTCGGTGACACTTCATCACTGTTATAGTAAGGCTAGACTTTCGACTAAAAGCATCGACCACCCCACTGGCCTTGTCGAGATGATACTCTAAGGAGAAGTCGTAATCTTGCATCAATTCCATCCATCTTCTCTGATGAAGATTGAAGTCACGCTATGTGAAAATATGTTGGAGGCCCTTATGATTAGAAGGCACCTCAAACAACTACCCATACAGGTAGTACCTTTAACTTTTAAGTGCGAACACTACAAGGGCTAACTCCAAGTCATGGGTGGGGTAATTCCTCTCATGAACCTTTAACTGCAGGGATGCATAAGCGACTACCTGGCCGTTCTACATCAATACACGGTTTAATCATTTCCATGCTCTAAAAGGATAAGAATGGGCACTGAAGTTAACCTAACCTTTAACTCTTGAAAGGCGAACTCATAATCCTCGGACAACTCAAAGTGCACATCTTTCTGAGTTAACATGGTGAGGGGAAATACAACCCTCAAAAAGTCTTGCACAAACCTACGGTAGTAATTGGCGAAACTCGAGAAATTGTGCACCTCCGCTACTGTCTTTGGCCTATCCTAAATCAGAATGGCATCGACCTTGGAAGGGCCAACGAAAATGCCCTCTCCAGAAATCACATGGATAAGGAACTTGACCTCGTCCATCGAAAATTCACACTTGCTGAATTTGGAGCAGAACTTGTTCTCCCTGAGCACCTTTAACGTCATGCGAAAGTAATCCATATGGTCCACATCTGATGTCGTGTAGACCAGTACATCATCTGCGAACACCACTACAAACTAGTCTAAGTAAAGGTGATAGATACAGTTCATCAAATCCATGAACGTCACTAGAGCTAGTCAAATCGAAGGGCATCACTAGAAACTTATAGTGCCCATACCGAGTTTAGGATGTTGTCTTAGGAATGTTTTTTCACTCTGATGCGCAACTAATAGTATTCGAATTGAAGGTCAATCTTCAAAAACCTATCTTCCTCATGTAACAGGTTGAACAAATTGTCGATACGGGGTATAGGGTACTTATTATTCACTATTACCCTGTTCAACTGCCTATAATCGATGCCAAGCCATTGGGATTTGTCCTTCTTCTTGACCAAGAGGACTAGAGCTCCCTAAAGTGATACACCGAGGCAAGTGAAGCCCTTTCTAGTTAACTCCTCCAACTGAACCCTTAACTCTTGCAATGCCACCGGAGCTATCCTGTGTGAGGTGGTATAAAGTTAAGCGAGATGCCTTGATGCCCCTCTATAGCAAAGTCCACCTCTTAATGTGGAGGAAAACCAGGAAGATCATTTGAGAACACATCGGGAAACTCCCGCACAGATGGGTAGTCCAACAACATACCATCCAGGTCATCTTGATCCACCATACTGCTTGACCAACCAAAGTACCATTTCTTCTCACGCATAGTGGAGAACTTGCAAGTATAATCAATGCCCTGATCATTACTGAAATGATGGTGAGACCCGTTTGGAAGAGATAATGAAACACTTTGTCAATGGCATTCGATGGTGTACAAACATGATAGCCAATCCATATCAATATCACCTTGAATCCATCAATGTCCATGAGAATTAGGTCTTATTCCAGAACATAGTCTAGAGCTATAACCACACAGCTACATCATATCCCATTAAGAACTACACCATCGCCAACTAAAAGTCCTATGAAGATATGAGGGTAAAATTGATCTACCTCTAACCCCAACCTGAAATCTAATGAGCTCGAGATAAATGAATGTAATTCACCTGAATAAAAAGGTAACTTTACCCATGTGCTGAATAAGAGAATCATACCTTCCATTACAGAGGGATTATCAAAAAGTGCTACAAACTATGACATAGCATATGTGCATCCCGGGTTAAACATGTTGCACTTTTCGCCCGCCACCTGACCTGGCCCGCAGCTCTCTGTCCCTGACTATAATATGAACTGTCCATGCTATGACTCGCTGAATGATGACAGCCAGAGGAAAACTGCTACTTCTACTGCTGTTAGGTGGGACCTATGTAGCTAGAACTCCTACTCGGTACATGGTTAACAGTTTGATGTCTGCCTTGTTGATTACTCAAAACTCTCTACGAGCAATACCTCATGAAGTGATCGGGGGACCCACATGCAAAATAAGTCCTCTTAATAGAATCCATGGACTCTAGTCACTGGTACAATGAACAGATGATGAACCAACCCCCATGGGAGCCTTCAGCTTCGTAAAGAAGCCTCGAGCCCCGACCCTTGACTTCTTATGACTGTTGCCTTGGGACCCACTGGGCTCCCTCATCTTTTACCTGATGGCCTTTCTATCTTATGCCTCTACTTTAAGTTGATGGACTTATTCACTGCAGTTCTGAAGTTTGGTAGATCCAAACCAATCATGATCCACCGAATATTGAAATTAAGGTCCTTGATAAAAAGCCTTGTCTTTTTTGTCTCGTCCTTCTACATAGCATCCACATACTTAAACAAGTTCTCAAATTGGACCTGGCACTCATTCACAGATGTCTTCCCCTCAATCAATTGAAGGAATTTATCTTTCTTAGCATCCTTAAATGCATAAGGAAAGTACTTATCTTGGAATGCAACCTTGAAGTTATCCTAGTCTATAGTCTTTGTGACACTTGTGAAGTAGGTGTTCCACCAACGTTGTGCCTGCTCTGTGAGCTGAAAGGTCGTTATCTTGACTTTGTGCCCAATTGGCACGTTAATAATCTCCATAACCAGAATAACCTCATCAAGCCAATCTTCTGTCGCATCGGGGATAGCTTCCCCATTAAAGGTGGGTGGTTAAAGCCTTCTAAACTCCTTCAAAATGGAGGCCAAAGTAGTGCTCTCAACCGTTCCACTACGGTTGGCCCTTTGTTACTGTGAGAGGGAGTCTGCAAGCTGACGCATGCCTTGCTCCATGAGTCTAAGCTCACTATTCCCTGAGCCCCTAGCCTCACCACGACGTGTAGTCATCTACACAAGAAAGAAAAGTTTACTACACAATGATACGAATTGAAAGCGGTAGCGGAAAAGATTAAATAGTAACTAAAGAAGTAACTCTAACGGAAATGTATAAAGGAAGCGTACTAAGGAAGAATAAACACTCCATCACACCCAAGAATCTTATTGCTCTAATACCATTTATAATGCCACGCCCTTGACTTGGGTCACCGTCAGGTCGACCTGCACCGAGTCAAGGGGTTAAAGGGGGAGGGGAAAGTCCAATTCTATTATTTAAGAAAAACCCTTTAATTGCACCATTTTTTAAGGATTAAATTACTGGTTTTAATCTTGGAAACAAGTAATTACTTTAAATACTTATATTAATTAACAAGGTTTATTTACCGTTCAATCCATCAAGGCTTAATAACTAAGAAATAAACCATGGTTTTCCCTGTATTATGACGACACTTAGCCAAATGCCCAAATAAAATGATTTAAAATATTCCAAATCAACTATTTTCAAAGACAATTTTAGGTAGAACGACAGAGCTTCTAACTACGATTACTACCCTCAGGGGCCTTATCGGTATCCTTGCTAGCGTCCCTACTCGATATACCTGGGGTGGCGCGGGGTTTTTAACATAAAAGGCAAGGGTGGGCGAATGCTCAGCAGGGTGGGAAATACTAAGCTTTATGTTTTCTACGAAAATACTATACATATAACATGTATTTTTAATAATTCCGAAAACATTTAACAATTTAGCTAGTATTAATGCAACTACCATGCAATGCACCCGAGTGATGTGCTCATACTCATACTTAACCATTCCATACCACCATTTACTCAGTCTAGAGACTATTTAATCATATTTTATTCCTTAGTCTCCATTTTCATCCCTTTTATTAGGTTGTCTTGTTTACATTCCTTAAGCACAACCAAGTTCATTATTCTTTCCATTATCTTTTCTCGGAATCCTTCAATTCTCCGCACACTTTAACAAGCTCTACATCGCCGACTATGCTACCATATGCTCTGGCTAGTATTTTGGGTCTTTCACCCTAGGATTTGGACACCCTCATTCATTATTTCTCGATCTCATCCGAATCCACATTAGCGGGTGGGCAACAGAATAGTATAGTTTAGAGAGAGCTCCAAATTTGATGAAATTGGCTCTCTAACCCTTTCACCTGTATTTAAATCCACTAAACCTCAACCCTTTAACCAAGGGTTTAACCCTCATTTTGATCTGAGTCCTTGAGTGCTCGACAACTCAGCAAATCTAATTCCCCATGTCGCGATAGCACATTAAAATGTGTAGAAAATCCTGATTTGCATCGAGCTGTTTGAACGAATTGGACCTCATTCGAACGAGATCCCCTCTCGTTTTAATGAGAGTTCTAACTAGGGAAAATTGTGGGTGAAAAGGGGCAAGGGAATCCATGTCGTTCGAATAAAAAACTACCCATAGTTTGAACATCAACGCACCTTATTCGAATGAGGGTGTTCCAACGAGATTCCAGAGAATGATGGAAATCAAACAGGTCTTGGTCGTTAGAAGGTCATGCAAACCTCGTTCGAAAGAGGCCCTTTCTCTTTCGAATGACAACCAAATTCTACATATCAACTTTAGGCCATTAAAAATCCAATTTAAATTGCACAAAGGCCATAAATATAACTCAAACGTAGCATCCATTCATAATATATAGTTCATGACCCAAGGACATACAAATTACAAGGACCGAAGTATAAATCTCGGGCACATGTTTTACAATAATGTTATTAAAATCTTTATTTACTCTAGCATCAATCTCATAATCCCAGCTAACTAGGTGCCTATATGCTTGGTTCTTAGTGTGAATCTCATACCATACCTCAATGGCATAGGACCAATCACCATTAGATGGTTAATGTTCTCAATCCCATTACTGTATAGAAGGCAGGTAGTAGCATCATCAATCAGGCCCCAATCAAGCTGCTTGGCTTTGGTTACAAATGCCTCTCTACAAGTAAACCAAAGAATGAAACCACATTTAGGAATGTTACGTTTGTTCTAAACAACCTTGTACCAATCAACATTATTTTTAAAACTCTTAATCTTCTTATAGGCTGAGGACATTGAAAATGTCCCATTAACCGTAGGAATCCAGACTAGTTTATCAACAGACAAAGGAAAGATAGTAGAAAGGTGGAATTTCTTATATCATTGAGCTCCCAAGTTATAGTTGAAGGCTAGGACCATCTTGATCCATATATAAAGTTGGAGACTTTAGATTTGGAAATACTGACAACATTATATATAATTCTATCCACAATGCTAAAGTTGTTGAGTTTATTGATGGTACTTATGGAAATGGCCATCCACTATCACTTAGGAGTTGAAAAATATTCTGAACTCCCCCTTAAAGCTATTAGCCCCGATTCAACTGACATTTTGAGCCAAATTCCTTATGTTGATGGTGTTTATTCCACATCCTCCTCTTATAAAGATCTTAAATCAAAGTAGTAATGTGGCTTGGGCCAAGTTGGATTGGAATAAGTGCAATATTCCTAAATGATCATTCATCCTTTGGTTAGCCTTAAGGAAGAGCCTTATTACAAGGAATAAACGAAAGGAATGGGGGGTCATTGATGATGATAGATGCCTATGTTGCAACAAGGGGAGATAGTCTTTCAAACACCTTATGTTTGAATGCCCTTTATTCTTAGAAGTGTGGGATAAAATCTTGTATAAGAACCAATGCTACAAGGAAATTCATTTTTTTTGGTAAGTAAAATCTATATATAGAACAAAAGATTATAAATAATAGCGGGCAAGACAAAACAGGCAATAACAAAAGGATGTTGGGCATACCCAATCACCTAAGCCATAAAAATAAGTAAATGAATACAAAAATCAGGGGGCATACTCCCAAGTAAGCCACATGGGGCCAAATAATAAGGAGATTGTTCATACACAAACACCTCCAACAAATAGCAAAACGTATAAGAAGCCAACTTAACTAGTGATATGACCAAGTGTTACCTCGTCCTAGGACGAGGGACAGCAGCATCCATAGCGGAGTCCCTAAAAAATCCAACTTAGGTCATACCCAAGACTCGTCCAGATTAGGGTCGACCTCGTCATCCACGATCTCGGTCATCTTATGATCAAAGACCCCAAGGGAGCATTTCATCAGAGAATAGATGTCTCGTCCTCTATTTCAGTCAACACCTAGTAATAACTTATATAGCACGTCTCGTCCGGACGCATTCAACAGAGACCACACTTGATACCTTGCCAGCATGTAATCCTGCACTACATCAACAGTCTCGTACTTGGCCAAGCTGAGACCTCCCCAAAAGGAAAATCCAACATGGACAAGTCTGTTACAACAAGATTATCCCCCCACGTGAGGGAATATTACATCATGATTAGCTACATGTGTAGTAGAGAAGTGTCCACTCATTATTGGGAGATTTACCATGCACATGTTTGGGGTACATTATAACCCCAAGACACTATAAATACACTTCATCTTCTACATTATAAAATCTCAATTATTCATAACCCTAACAGAACTCTATCAAATTGCTTAGTGAGAGAGAAAATCTCGAGTGTTGTATTTTACAGGCATTAGTGCCATTGTTATAGTGAAAACTACCATTTACACTACACAGTGGATGTAGGCTCCAGTCGAACCACTTAAACACTAGTGTTCTTCTAATTTTCCTTATCTCTATCTACTATTATATTGATTTATTTCTACAATTATTGTACTAGTATGATCTCATTCATCACTTTGATCTGGTGATACCAATTCTAGTATCATCAGTCTGGCGCTGCCTGTGGGAAAGGGATAGCCATTCTCTTCCCTTCTTATTTAGCTACTCTACGAGATTCTCTAGTGGTGGTCCAATATCATTTTTTGTGAGCTTGAGCCACCATTAAAAGAGCTCTAGGTGAGTTTTGGATCATTTTTTTCTTTTCCAGCTTACTACTAGTATCTCAGTTGATTTTTCGGGTCGCCAAAATTCTCTAGATGATAACAGATCCACCAATTATATGTGGTCCTAGTACCAGTTAGGCCCCTCCTCAGTCATAAATGGTTAAGGTAATGGTTGCCCTACACTCCTTGGTAAACAGTCAACTACAGATGCAAGCAATCCTTACTACTTTCAGCCAAAATATGGCAGTTAGGCCTGCTGGCACTGGAGAGCAGCTGATAACTAGGGCCGCCAGAGATGGTGTTGCTGAAAAAATGGCCAGGGGACCACCCCAGGATCCACGCAAGGATCTCCTACCTTAACATAGGCACAGGGACATGGCAGACCCTAAGCATTTACACCTGGGGAGGCTGGGTCAAGAATGCCCTGATGATGAGGACGGCCAGTTTGATAATGAGGACGAAAGGGAAAGCTAGGAACCTTATGAAATTTCTGGAGGCACTGTATGATCAATCCAACCCAGTCGGGTCCAGTATGGTAGGACGAGCCAAGAGTGAAGGCCCAGAGAATCAGCATTAGATAGGTTGAGTATGGGGTCGGCCTTTGATAGTCTCGGACTAGCAATGGACGATCAAAGGAACCGCCTTTCCAGGTCCATAAGTATTATAGGTTCTAAAAGGAATGAGAGAGTGTATGACCATAGGCCTTTAAGAGGTTGAGACGAGGAGCAAAGAGAAGTTAATAGCCGATAAAGGACAGCTCTTAGGGAGCACTCAGTGCGTCTGAATGTCAGAGAGGGTAATGGAGATAATGTAACCCAAGCCGATGATATAGAAGTGACCGAGAGACCCTGGAACGATTATATTCAGAGGTTGGAAGACAAAATAGGGGATATCTTGAAGAGTCAAGACCTCTTACAAAGGGGCTACTCTGAAATCTCCCCCTTTGTGGCTAGGATCATCAGTTATCCAACCCCGATCAATTTTAAGCCGTCGGTGGTCACTTCCAAATATGATGGGAGCACTAATCCAGTCCACTACATGGAGATGTACCGATCAGCTGTCGATATATACTTAGTCTCAGGTGAGATGAGATGTCGTGCCTTCTCAAGCACAATAACCAGAGCAGCCCATGTTTGGTTTACATCACTCCCTAAGAACTCAATTGAAAATTTCAAACAGCTCACAGAGAGATTACTACTTAACTTCTGCTTTGGGGTGGTACCCCAAAAGAAGAAAACACACCTGATATACGTCAAGCAGAGGAAGAATGAGATTCTCAGGGAGTATATTGTGAGGTTCCACAAAGAGAAGCTAGAGGTCGAAGATTATGAGGAGAGCATCGCAATGACAGCTCTAATTAGAGGTCTACAAAAAGAAAAACTACTTTGGAAAGTTGCTGAAGACCCACCAAAGTCCATGGTCGAGCTATTAGCAATGGTTGGCAAGGTCATGAAGGCCTAAAAGGCTATGGCAGTAAAGAATGAGGATGATATGGGAACAAGCAGTAGAGGCAAGTTCCAGAAAAAGAATAAGGATGGTAAGAAGAGGTCGATGGATTATAAATTCACCGACTACATGTGACACCCCGCCTAATTAAATACTGGGCGATCACTCCTTTATTAAATTAAATCAAGGTAAACAGTTGGTTCATTCTCAGCATCACTATCGATAAAATAAATTTTTCCAATTTAACACCCTAAATAATTAAGCTAAGTGTCAAAACCATTTTCATACATAACTTTCCAAATTTTATTTAAAGAAAAATTATTTATTTATTTTATTTAACCATATTCAATAAGTAAGAATCACACCACATTTAAATTCTGCAACATAGTCCAATTAATTTAATACATTCGTCAATCGAATGTCAACATACGAAATCTAAAGTCACACATCCAAACTGAATAAATCCCATAGTAACAATACTGGAAATAACTGAAATACAAATGTCCAATAACAACGGAATAATGGAAAGAGCTACACATGCCCAACTAGATGAAAGTACTAAGAGTGGATCCGAATGAACGAAGTCGTCTAATCAAGAGACCTACAACTCCCACCTAAGCTGCAGCGCGTTCCTTCCAAGAGATCCTAAGCAAGACGCCCCTGTGGTTGGGCACCTGTAATACATACATATATATACAAGAGAGAGAGAGAGAGAGAGAGAGAGAGAGAGAGAGAGAGAGAGAGAGAGAAACGGGTCAGAGCCCGATAGTGTATATGATTTAAAAATTGTTTAGCAAGTATTTAAATTGATACAGGCCAATGTAACAACATATTAGTGCGACACTCCCTTGAGAAATTCTCACCTCTCTTCTAATGTGCACACCTATCGCACTAACCCTCTCCCACGGTTTGTCTTATCATTTATCGCACTAATCTTCCCACTGATTTGACTTATCTTAGATTACTCGTAAGATTCAAAATTCCACGATTTAATTGTTTGAAAAGAATATTTCAATCAGTAACCAAAGTTCTCATTTTGACTTTATTAATCAATAAAGTTTTCCAGTATCATATTTTACTTTCTCAAAACAAGTATTTATAATTGAGTCATCAACCATGTCCTACATATCACATCACAGTAGGCAGTTCCAGATTTCAGAATTTGATATATATATTAACTACTCATAAAATATATATAACATAACAGCACCCCAAATAATAACTATGGTGCGGGCATACTCTACTATCCAATCCTCGTATCACTCGTACAAAGGGAATACAAATTCGGAATCACTCTCGAATTGTATTAACACATACTCAATCAATATTGAGGCAAAGTATAGGTTCCAAGTCTCTTAGGACCGTCTGAACTATCACTGCGATAGACTGTACCAAGGATACCTATACACAAACAATATGAGGCGAAGCATAGATCCCAAGTCTCTAAGAGGAAAGCACATACCCTCATCTCTTAGGACCGTCTGAACTATCATTCCGATAGCCTGTACCAAGGATATCTATCTTCTCGGGTACAAGTCAATATCCCCCATAAAGGTCCCATCGAGATAAGACTGTCCCAGCGCGGAAACCTCAGGGAAAGCAAGTAGCGTGGGCATGATTTTTCACATGTATATAATATATGCATACACAATCATATAAATATACCACTTTTATCATATTAATATAGGTTCCTCTCATCACCCATAATTACAACATTTATCCTTACTTTTCACATTAAGCATTCCTTATAAGGGTTCGTCGCTAACCTTAACTCGAAGGGTTTCTCCAACCCCTTACGTAGACCCGGCAATATGGGTTCTTAAGGATGAAACCGCCCATAATCCATCCAAAATAATATGTTCGGGGCCCATTAATTGTGTTTGTGGGTCAAAATGGTTTGAACGATCCAATAAGACGGTTTGTTGGCGGGTCATTAGCGGGTCAAAATGGTTTTGGACCCTCACAAAAATAAAACTCAAATTACTAAAAAGTTTAAAGATTTTTTTTATTCAAGTATTTACTTGTATATTTTTTTTCAAAATTATTATACCATATTTATTTGTATATTGTATAATAATTATTTTTTTCAAAAAAAAGGCGGGTCAACTCGGCCCGATCCGGGTTTGACCCGACCCGACTCAAATTTAACCCGTCCACATTATTATGTCCAACCCGCTTTTGACCCGCCCAAATTTATTCATATCCATTTTTTACCCGCCCATAACCGCCCATTTGCCACTACTACCCTTACGTGACACTTGTGGACCCTATCCTCCCAAGTATAAAATTCAGGAGATGTCATTATTATGTTCCAACGTAACTCTCTTACGCGCCTCACCCTTTAATACATAAATTTACCAACCCTAAAGTAAATACCCCATAAATACCATTCTCGTCGAATATTAAAGATCCCAACATTTATTCATATGCCCTACTGGTCCTCAATGTCTCCCAAATCATTTTATTAAGTATGCCCAAGAATTATATCACGATAATTTGGATTTAACTCATTTAAAAAGGGAAATAGAAGTCTGCCAGGAGGGGTCGATCGATCAAGTTCCTATCACAATTTGGGTTTTCTTCCATATATTTCATCCCTAATCATTCCTAAACTAGTATGGAAATTGCACCAACAAAAATAGCAAGATAAACACTTGCCTTGGATTTTCGACGTTCTGATTTGCAGATGTTTTTGGTGTGGTTGCGTAGCCCGTTGCGCGATCTACGCGTTGGTGGTGGTTGTGGTGCAAACGGATGACTTTTGGGGCCTTGGATTGCCTTTGAAGCTTTCTTCTTCCCTCTCCTATGGCCGTCACTAGTGTTTGAGTTTTCTAACCCTAGATCACTAACCTAAATGGCTGATATATGTTTATGATTTTCGTGGGTTTAATTACCCAAAAAGGTGAAATGTCCAAAACGCCCTCCCGGGGTACCAATTAGGCCTAAAAACGTCCCGAGACCCAAACTAAACCCCCGGGTACACTTTTTTGACTATCTCGACCCTTCCGTACGCGTTGGCGCACTCAAAACGACCATACGAACAACTTATAAAATATTCACTTTTTTTTTCAATAATTAGTCCCGACGCGACACGGGCGCGTCCCGACTCAAATTTCCAAAATTATCATTTTATTCTCTCGTGACATTCAATATAACCAATATTACATATTACTTTGCTCATTAGTAATATTCAACAAATTTCCCATAATTACTAACTCTCGTCACGTTAATAATTATAACATAATTAATTTCCGAATTTTTATTAAATAATTCACTCACATGAAATTTAATAAATCCCCAAATTAATATAGCATAAAAATACGGGGTATTACACTACACTCCTCTGATAGTCAGTTGCGAGCACATCCTAAAGGAGATAAAAAATAATCGAAACTGATATGGCCTGAGAAGTTGAAAGCTCCTCCATATAGAGAAACAAGAATCTATGGTGTGAGTTCCACCAAGACCATGGGCACCTGATTGACAAGTGTTTTGATCTCAAAGACGAAATTGAGAAGATGTTAAAAGCGGGGAAATTAAGAAATTATGTAGATAATCGCAGTTAAAGGGTGGCCGAGACGACACCCAAAAATAGAAGAAAAGTGACAAGTGCGAGTTGGGCGCTCCATCCGGCCGAGATGATGATGAATCATACGACGATGAGGGAGATAACCCTAATCTTCCTCCTACATTTGTTGATCCTATCAATTGCATGCGATCTTACATGAGGTCAAGATGATCTGTGGAGGACTTATGGGGGGGAAGAAGTCGCTGATAGAAAAGCACATGTAGCTGAGGCCAAAGCTCTCCCTCTAAAGTTGAAGACTGTAAACTCAGTTGCAATAGAGCCTACGAAAGGTAAGAGAGCTAAAGTTGATATGAATACGTTAGTTGTTGGTTTTCAAGATTATATTTTAAAGGAATTTTATCTCCGCGCGATGACCCTGTGGTCATCACCACACTAGTACATGGTTATGAAGTGCCAAGGATTTTGGTGGACGACAGCAGTTCGGCTGACGCTATATTTTGGGACTGCTACAAAGGTTTGGGTCTGAACAAGAAGAGGTTGATTCCCTATCACCAAACACTCATCATCTTTAGTGGTGAGAAGGTGCAGCCCCTGGGAATATATGAATGGAAGTGAGAATGGGAAATAGTTGGTTGAAATGTCTTACAAAAAAGGTCATCTTCTTTATCATGGATGAAAACGTCTATTCGGCCTACAATTTAATTCTCGGAAGAGTATCCCTCAAGGAATTTGAGGTCATGCCCTCAACAGTCCACAAGATGATTAAATTCTTGACTCCATATGGGGTAGGGGAAGTTCAGGGTGACTAAGTTGAGGCACGCGAATACTACTTCAACTCAACCGAGGAGAGGGAAGCATACAAAAGGGCCACTACGACCTATAATATTGATACCTTGGACCCTAGAGATGAAAAAAAGTCGAAGAAGGGAGAGGCCACTGAGGAGGTAGAATCCATCATCCTCAATGAGGACGAGCCGAAAAAAACCATCCAAATCATCAAAGCCCTAAAGAAAGAGGTCAAAGATGAGCTTATTAAGTTGTGACAGAAGAGACAGAGTATCTTCGCTAGGAGCCATGAGAATATGCCCGACATTCATCCAAAGGTTCTTTGTCATAAGCTAAATGTGGTCGAGGATGCGAAGCTAACCCGACAGAAAAGAAAATTTTATTTGCGAGAGAAGTATGATGTCATCCGAGAGGAGGTGAAGAAGTTGGAAAAGGCTGAC
Source organism: Sambucus nigra (assembly GCA_949130495.1). NCBI lineage: Eukaryota > Viridiplantae > Streptophyta > Magnoliopsida > Dipsacales > Adoxaceae > Sambucus > Sambucus nigra. The sequence goes on from OX422218.1 coordinate 156,561,732, forward strand.
TTCATTTGCGAGGTCATTTATCCCGACTGGCTTACAAATGTTATCATCGTCTCTAAAGCCAACGACAAATGGAGGATATGTGTTGATTTCATGGATTTTAACAAAGCCTGCCCCAAAGATAGCTTCTTATTGCCAAGGATAGATCAGATGTTCGATGCTACTACCGGCCATAAATTAAATATTTTTATGGATGCCTACTCACTCTTCTTATTGCCAAGGATATTCATGCATTAATGAGCTTTATGGATGCCTAATCAGGCTACTCAAGTTGCCCTACAGATAGCTTCTAATGAGACCATCCTAAGAATATTTTTATGGTCTAGACCTTCTATGAAGCATTATGGAACTAAAGTTAGATGGTATGCTATCTGACATCCTATGCCTGAGAGTGGTTTTGTGCATAAAAGGTGTTCATGATTAGAACAAAGCTACCATGTTCAAGCATCTATGGAATCTCTAGAATATGGCTCAAGTGGTGCCACACCTATAAAGTAAAAAAGAGAAGCATTTGGTATACACACCTTCCTGTTAATGCTTCTTAGGGCTAGTCTAAAATCATGAAGCTCAAAGACAAATTCAATCCCCTCATCAAAAGAATCATTGGAAATGGTTCAACTACCTTCCTATGGCATGATCCCTGGCATCCATAGGCCCTCTATAGGAGCTATATGGGGATAGAATAATGTATAATGCAGCACAAAGCTAAAGTAATTGACTTCATTAACCATAATAGATGGGCTTGGCCTGCCACTATTACTTGGGAGTTTAATGATAATAATCATGCCTGTCTCACAACCACCACCCATTAACCCCCTCTTAGATGACAAATATATTTGGCTCCTGTGACACCCCGCCTAATAAAATATCGAGTGATTGATCGAGGTGGAAAATCGAGCATCCGTGTAATATGCTAATCGTTGTTATTGGCTTCCGACCACAATACCAAAAAAAACTAAACTTTAACTACACTCTTATGGAGTATAGCGATGAGTCTGGGTATCGAATCCATAGGGAAAAAAGACGATATCGTTTTGACGATAGAAGGCGGGTTAATTAATCCTAAAGTTGACTTTAAGAAGGTAAGAAAAAATGATTATGGGACTAAATCTACTAACTAAATGCAAACTAGATTAAACTACTAAATTAACTACGTGAGCAAAATTAACTAACTAAAAATGAATTAATATGACTAAGGAAAAATAGGTTAGGAATTCAATCCCCCAAACCCTAGTGTATTTCTCAGTACCAAACTAGTCGTAAATTAATTAATTGATCAAACTCGGTCTTTATTACTCCCAAGTATTACACATATGAGGGATCGTAGCCCGCATAGTATGTAAGTAAAGGACGAGTGAAGCAGTGTCGTATTAGCTACACGCTCATTGCACTCTTAAGCATCCCGATTACCTAGGGCAAACGATATCAAAAGTCCTACAATGGTTGTGATCACCATACTACACGATCTAATCAATTATTAAATTTAGAGAACTAATTTTATACCCATGCAAACCACATCGGGTTGGGTTCATGCATCCCAACCCTTAAAAATCTAGCCTAACATGGTGAAATTAGTGAAAACTACATTATCTACATTGCATGAACTCATAATTGCGTGGAAAGAGAGATTAAAGAAGAGAAATAATAATAAAAGTGTTGGAAAAAAAAGCTACCAAGATTGAAGAACAACAACATGCAAGAAGAAATCAAAGGTTGAAGAAAAACTCGAAAAGCACTTAAATTAAAGGTGCAAAATATGTAAATTCTTCTCCTAGATGTTCCTCCTTGATTAGGAGATTTTACATGGATGAAATTTGAATAAAAATAGTCCTAGTGACTAAATATATAGGCTATAGGTCATTTAGAAGAGTCCCCAAAACATAAAACTCTTTTGGCTAAAAGATAAGGACAAAACAAAAATCCCGTATCTTGCAATTTGTCACATTTAGAAAGTGTGACTAATTTTGTAACGTATTTTGAGCGTGACTAAATAGGCGGCCCGGATCCTTTTATTTTAATAGGTCCGGATCCCCCTTGAAATTCCGGCAGAACTTTTTTTCTTGACTTATCTCATCTTCAAATGACCCTAACTTCTTCACCGTAGCTCCGATTGAGGTGCCATTTTTTCCTGTGTTCTTGTAATTGAAAGATCTTCAACTTTCCAGTTGACCCCACCTCCGGACTAAGGCTGAAAATTTATGAAAATTCCCTTGAACTCCCTATTTCTTACTTTTCTTTCACTATTTCGCGTTCTCTTTCGCACTAACTTGCATAATGTACATGCAAAACACATGAGAAATACAAAAAACACGAAATACTTGCCAAAAAGGATTAGTAGCATAAATATGAGATGAATCCATATGAATTACAACGCACGGGAACATAAAAATACCAAAATTAAGGAGATAAATGTGAAGAATTTATGCCTAATCAAACCCCCTAACTTAGAACTTTGTGGGTCCCGAGCAATGTAAAAGCATAAGAGAATGAGTTAAGGACCCTTCAAAAACTTTATTGGGATATAACAACTCTTTCGCGGGAAAGCGATTCATTTAGCAGATGCAACAAGCCTTTAAACCCCTAAGTTAGCCTAGTAGGACGATTGGTGTCTCATGAGGGTTTGCAGTGACTATACCCACAAAATTCGTTATTGACTCAAAAAAAATCAAAATACTTAAAAATTGTACAATTTAAACTCCCAAAAGTGGTCGCCTTAAAATTATATTCACAAGTCTCAAGTCATAGTGTGTGTGCGCGAAGCCAAAAAATTGAACTACTAACTTCCACTAATTGATCACTACGTTACTTTTCAAAAATTCATTTTGTTTTCAAAATCTTATGGGATGCACTCACAAATGAATCACTCGGAATGTGGATATTTTCTCTCGGTATAATAATGGACACAAGGCCACGCACAAAAATTGAAAGACGAAAATATTTTAGGTGAAAAGATCTCATCATCGGATTACGATTATTAGGAAACAGTAAATATCATCTTTATTCACACCATTTAATCTCTCATATTATCTTTTTGTATCTTAGCTCTCCACGTGGTAATCAATTTCGCAATTCGAACTCAGTTAGGACTTTTTCGGGTTAAAGGTGTATTGGGTAAAATGGGAATGGTTGGGAAGGTCGGAATTGGAAAATTCATTTATGATGTCCATTTGTGCTTTTTTCGGGCTATTGCTCATTTTCTCTTCTTTTTCTATTTTTTTTCTTTTGCTATTTTTGTTGAGCATTCTTCTATTTTTTTCTTTCCCCTTTTTATGTACTTTCCGGACTAAATTTCTGGGATTATCAACTTTCACAATTTCGGGTCAATTTGGAGTTTGGGGGGTTGTCAATCAAAAGGGAAAAATTTCTTTAGCTCAATTTTGGTTTACAAAAGGGATAATTTTTCACTACTTTTTATGGCCAATATTTTTGGTTGACAAACGAGGGCCTACTTCATTGTCCTAAATACTAATTGTGTTACCATATGCATTTCGAGATTAATTTAATTTAAAGATTTTTATCCCGTTTTTCAAGACAACATTCCATTTCCCATAACTGATCAAAGTGAAAGGATTGAGATCCTCAACGACTTATTAAAACACTTAAACGAACTTTGAGTTAACAATTTAACTCGGATTGATTTATAAACTCACAATAATGAAAGGCTCGAATCTCATCGGGATATGTTAATCTCCACATTTATTCGTTAAGTCGTCTACGTTCGCTCAATTTCCACCTTTGGTCAATTTCGAATTTGTGTACTATGTTTTTACAATTTGAGACTTTAAACCAAATTTTAATGATATTTTTGAAAAATTTGACTTCCAATTTTTATTTTTTATTTTGAAAGAAAATATTTTTGGTTATTCTGAGTTTTTCAAAAAAAAAAATCTTCAAATTTTGAATTTTTCTAATTTTTTTGGCATTTTGAAAATTTGTGAAGTTTTAGAAATACGCACTCATCACCCCCCTAACTTAGACATTTGATTTGTCCTCAGTCAAAAGGACTAAAATCTAAATAAGGAAAAATAAGAGTGCGATAAATAAAACAAGTAAATATTTAAAATGCATAAAGACACTAAATGACACTAATCATGACTCAATAATACAACAAAAATCACCCCATACGCGTCGGGGGTGCGACGACCTCTCATCTCTCCACAAACTCACCTGACCCCATAAACTGGGTCCAATGCTCTCCTCGTCTCCCTGTCTTCATATTTTTTATTTTTTTATTTTTTTTTATCAAAGAGGGACGGTACCCCCACACATTTTATAAATCTAATAAGGAGAAAAAGCCTCTCCGAAGCTTACAAACCCAAGCAAACTTAAAATCTAGAGGTTGGGTCCAATACTCTAGAACGAATGCAATAAATATGGGATTTTATCATAACCCCATTACATAGAGAGAACTTGAAAGAAATATGGAGATTTATCTTATCCCCATTTACAACTTTAAAATTCTATGCCTTATTTGAGGAGTATGCAAACTATCCAGCTTAAGTAAACCTTTAACCAACCTCGGGAGAGAGGATTGATCCCAATATAAAAAGTTCGTGTTGAAAAGAGAAGCCCTTGAAGCTAAATGGTCAGCGACTGAATTTGATTGTCTCCATATATGATTGTAAGTCACTTCATTAGAGCATTGGAAGTCTTGAAGAATCTTTCTAGCTTGCCAAGGAGGTTTAGCTTTTTTCAATATCACATCTATTAATAACTTGCAATCCGATTCCACTATCACTTTTTGAATATTTAATTGAGAAACCAATTTCATACCTTCAACCAAGGCCAAACTTTCTGCAAAGAAAGATGATTGAACTCCTATAGATCTTTCAAACCCAGCAATGAAGTTCCCTTGCGAATCTCTAATCACCCCTCCAATACCACTATTACCCGGATTACCTTTAGAGGCGCCATCAATATTTAATTTAAAAACACCACTAGGGGGATTAGACCAAACGCATTTTATAAGCTGAACAACTTTAGGACTTATTTGAACTTGGAATTGGTTTATAATATGAAGATCTAAAGAGTTAGGAAGATCATAGATTTTTAGATTTTGAAGAACGGAAGAAGATATATAAATTATTTGATTGATTATAGAATTAGCAGAGGACTTAGAATTTTCAAAAACCAATCTATTCCTTGCTTTCCATAATTCCCAAAATATAATTTTAGGAATTATGGCATAAAGAATTTTTAGAAAATCTTTGTTATTTTTAGTCATCCACCAAGATAAAATCATAGCCCTACAAGAATTATTTTTAGGAGTAACATTAAAAAGGTGACTAAAAAATTTCCAAACTTTTTTAGCTAAATTACAATCTAGCAACACATGATTATCGCTATCATCTTTAGCTAAACATTCCCTGCAAACCGGAGCAAGTCTTATACCAATTTTTTGGATTTCAGTCTCAAAAGGCACAGAATTATTCAATAACTTCCAAATGAAATTAGAAATTTTTATGGGACATTCTATAGACCAATTTATTTTCCAAGTGAGAGAAATTGGATTATTTTTCCTACATATTTGAAAAGCTTCTTTCAAAGAGAACTCACCAGAGTATGAAGGATTCCATATTTGATTTTCAAAATCAATATGATCATCCGCTATGCTAGAAATAGATTTTATTCTTCTAATAGTGGAGGATCCTAACTTCATAACCATAATGTCCTGATATTTATTTCTCATGAAAGAAGCCCAAATACCTCTATCAAATAAAAACTTCCAATACAATTTCATGCTAGAAGCATTAATGATATCTTCCATTCATCTAAAATTTAATCCACCTTCTTCCAACGGAAAACACATGTCATACCATTTAGACCATTGGTAAGGTTTATCTTTTTTCACACCACCCCAATAAAACTTAGAAAATATATTGTGCAATCTTTTAATAATAGTTTTAGGGGGGAAAATAACAGAAATGATGTGAATAGGGATAGATGAAAGAACACTTCTAATAAGAGTAGCCCTACCCGCTTGGGAAATTAACTTGGACGACCAAGAATTAAGCTTCTCTCTAATAGAATTCATCAGATCAGAAAATTGAGACAACTTGATTCTACCTTTATTAATGTTGCAACCTAAATATTTCATGGGCAATGTTTTGATAGATAAACCAGAAATGGTTCCCATCTTCGTTCTAATAGACGGAGAGAGATTTTTATCAATATAAATAGAGCTTTTAGATATGTTTATTGACTGACCAAAGGTATTTTCATAGGTTTTAAGCAATTTAAAAATAGCGAGCAAACTTTTCTTATTCCCATTAGCAAAGATTATAATATCATCAGCATAAGCCAAGTGGGAAATCATATTACAATTTCTAGGATGGGAAAAAGGAATGGCTTTACCATTCTTGAACAAATTATCTATATTTCTACTTAGTCATTCAGCAGCTATAATAAACAAGCTAGGAGACAGGGGATCTCCTTGCCTAAGCCCTCTAAAAGATTGAAAAAACCTTTACTTTGCCCATTAATGGAAACAGAAAACCAATTATTGGAAATTAACCTCCATATCATGTCAATAAACATTTCATTAAAACCAAATTTCCTCAAAACTTGACCTAGGAAAGGCCAATACACTTTATCATACGCCTTTTCCATGTCTAATTTAATAATAACATTATGACCGCGAACTTTTTTTCCTATAGTTTGAGATAACTCATGAGCAAGAAGAATGTTATCATTAATACTTCTCCCTTTAACAAAACCAGATTGGTTAGGGGATATAATATTAGGAAGAATCACGGCTACTCAGTCATTAAGAATCTTAGAAATAATTTTATTAGAGAAGTTACATAGACTTATAGGTCTAAATTGAGAGCAATTTATAGGCATATCCACTTTAGGTATAAGAGCAATATTCGTAGCTGACCAGCTTTTAGGAATTTCAGCTCCAGCAAAAAAAGAGTGAATAGCCTTTATAAGATCATGCTTTATGATGTCCCAATATTTATGATAAAGTTCTCCCCCATAACCATCAGGACCAGGAGCACTATCAATATTCATATTATTTATAGCTCTAAGAATTTCTTCTTCAGATGGGAAAGCCGTAAGATTTTTATTTTCCTCTTCTGAAATAGCTTTATCAATAAAATTAAGGAAATCATTGTTAATAGTGATAAGATCAGATTTCTAGATATTTTGAAAGTGGGATACAAACACTCTATCAATGTCCTCTTATTTATCAATCCAATTGTTATGGGAGTCTTTAATCTTAGTAATGTTCAATCTTCTATGACTGATCTTAACAGAAGCTGAAAAAGTTTAGTATTCAGATCCCCTTGTTTAAGCCATTTTTTGTTACTTTTTTGGAACCAAAAGCTTTCCTCCCTTTGTAAAGCGATATTCAAATTAGCTCTAGTTTTAAATAACTCAGTTCTAGAAGATGAAGAAGGATTTTGCTCAAAAGCCTGCTCTTTCACCAAAACTTCATCTTCTAGATCACTGACAGATTGAAACACATTTTTGAAAACTTCTTTATTCCAAATTTTAAGTTTCTCTTTAAGCATTTTAAGTTTAAAAGAGAAAAGTTTCATAGGAGGGGCATTAACATCACAGTTCCATGATTGCTGAATAATATCTTTCACATTAGATTGAATACACCACATAGATAAGAACTTAAAAGGTTTAGGCAGATCATCAAGCTTACTTTTTATAAACAGAAGCAGAGGGCAATGATCAGAACAAGCCTTATGTAAATGAGATATCGTAGTAGATGGAAACTTATTAAGTCAATGCATATTAACCAAACCTCTGTCTAATCTACAAAATATAGTACCATGAATACGATTATTGGACCAGGTAAATCGAGATCCAGTGTACCCAAGATCAGACAAAGAACACGAAGTTATCATATCATTAAAATCCTCCATAGAATGAAAATCTATATCAGATCCACCAAGTTTTTCTTCCTGTTTCGAGACAACATTAAAATCGCCAATTATGAGCCAAGGCATATCTGAATTATGCGAAGTTAACTGACAAATATCATTCCATAAGGTTTTCCTTTCCATCGCAGTGCATTTGGCATATATTAAGACCAAAAATATAGAGGAATTCAAGTAATCAAAGTCAATTTTAAGACAGAGTAATTGATATGTGTTATAGGTAATGCTGACTTTTAATTCAGTTTGCCAAAAGAACCAAATTTTATTAGATATATTAGATGCACTATAAGGGAATTTCCACTTAAATTTATATTTAGTTATATTTTCCATACCTACTTTAGGTTCTAATAGGGCAATAGCAGGGAGTTTGTATTTCCTAATAAGATTTTTCAATCTTCTATTAGTTGCTTTATTGGCAACACCCCTAATATTCCAGCACAAGAAATTCAGCATTTAGACAGAAGAGTTAAAGTTTGAGGAAGAGAACTTACCTGATTGTCTGGTTATTCTTCTGAATAGAGGATCAAAAGGAGCTTGCTTAGTAGAATTACCTTGCTTTGATATCTTGGAATTTGCTTTGGTTATAACTGGGCCTTTCTTAGTCTTTTCCTTTTCTTCTTTGTCTTTCTGAATCCCATTCCATTTGACATCAAACCATTTAGCAAACCTCAGTAACTCCTCAATCTTAGGAGACTTTTTTAAAGAACCTTCAGAGTCAGATACATTATCTTTTATAGCTGCTGGATGTTTCACTGGTGGAGGAATTATAGAAGCTTTTGGAGATAGATTTATTTGGTAGTAATATAAGTTTCTTCAGAATTCAAATTTTGAGAACGTAACAGCACCTCCTGGTCTTTCTTTTCACCTTTTCTTGAATAGATGGTTTGATAATCTAAGTTCTCATATTCTGGTATCGAAATGTTATCATCTTGTAAGACATCAAATCTGTTAGATAATCTTGCAAGCTGAGTACCTTCAACTCTTGAATCAGAAATTATATTATCCACCTTGTCTGCTATTCCCGGACTGTATACAGTTATATGATTTACTGTAGTATCCAACTGAGGTTCCTTATCCGCTGGTATCTTAGTAACATTTTCTTTGGGCACTTCTTGAATTTCCTCACGCTTGGATTAATTTTTTGGCACATCTTTCTTGGGCCTTAATTGAGGGAATTTGATCATACATTTGCTTTCTAAGTGCCCTTGTTTTTTGCAGAAATCGCAGAACGATGGAAAATTTTCATACACAATATTTTGCCAGAATACAGAGCTGCCACTACCAATCCAAATTCTATTAATTCTTTCTCTCAAAATGTTAATTTCAACACAAATTCGAGCCAAGCTAGGTCTGGATATAGAGGATGTAGATGCATCTAACTTAAGAGGTTTTCCCACAAGTTGGGCAATAGAGTATAAAGCAGATTTCGCATAGAAATGTAAGGGAAGGTTGGGAAGATTAATCCACACTGGAACTATAGGGCTTTCTTCATCTGGTTTGAATTCAGTTATCCACTTGAAAGTTCGCATAGGGTATTTCCCAATGTACCAGATATCTCTAAGCCAAAGTCTAACATAGTCTTCCTCACTATTTAATCTAATCAGAATGTGCTTTGAGTCAAGAAGACCAATCGAATATGCAGATTTCAGGGAGAATGTTTGGAATACTTTCCGAATATAATCAATTGGAGGTCTTCCATGAGAGAATTTCCCCACAATTGAATGTTTAAAAGGTTCAGCTAGGGCTTCAATGTCTTCTTGAGAGAACATGACAGCTGGCTCTCCCTTAAACATTGATGGACTCTTCAATGGCAGATCTTTAGGTTGTTGGTTCATGAGGATACTCGCGAACGATTTGGTCCAAGTGGAATCAGGTGGCTTAGGAGGAATCAGTAGGTCAGAATCAGGCATTGTCATTGATACGCAAGAGGAGAAAGAGAATTCTCATTAGATTCTTGGAGGGTTCTTGAAGAGAGGACTCATCCGCTTTTTCAATGTTCCCCTATCTTCATATCATAAACCAATAATTGGAATAAGTTGGGATCTAGCCCATAGATAAGGGAAAGACCGGGAGACTCGTCGTGACTACTCGAATAGGGATTCTTGTGATGCTTACTCAAATCATGGCCTGCATGCCCGGCTTGGAGGGAACACCTAAGTTTCTTTCAATTTTTGGAACGCATGGGTCGGGCTCTAAGTCGGACAAAACGCAACTTTTCTCCTCAATCGCCTTCGGAACCTCTAGTGGTATGGGTGGATGGTCACAAAAAAAGAATTCATCGATTTTATATTGCCATTCTCTATCCTCCAAGTAAATAAACGAGTCCAATAAAGGTTGGACTTCTACATTCAGGCTCTCATCCACATACCCAAATTCTTTTTCAAATTCTTCCATGCTCACGTCCCCTAACTCTATCTCAAACTCGGTATAAGTTCCCTCGCTCTCGTGACTAGACACTAGGCAAGCTTCTAAGGCGTCTCCACAGTAATTTTTCTCAAAGTGTTCGTCTACGATCTCCTCAATTTGGCTCACCTCGTGAAGATCATCTTCTTCCCCTACTTGTTGGGCTATGTTGAAGATGTTTGTTTCTAATGTCATGTTCCCAAATGTGAGTTGCATCTGCCCATTTTGAGTATTGATCAGTGCATTAGTTGTATCTAAGAATGGGTGCCCAAGGATGATGGGAACATGATTTTTCGAGGCGAAGGAGGGATCCGTTTCCCACATGAAAAAATCCACCGGGAAGTAGAAAGTGTCCACTTGGACTATCACATCCTCAACTATACCTCTCGGTATCTTCACGTTTCGATTCGCTAATTAGAGAGTGATCTTTGTGGGCTTAAGACCACCCAGATCAAGTTTCCTATAAATTGAATAGGGGAGGATATTAACACTCTCCCCCATGTCGAGTAAGGCCCTCTCAATTTTGTTCTCTCCAATAGTGAAGGAAATGGTGGGTGCACCGGGATCCTTATATTTAGGTGGGAGATCGTTAAGAAGAACAGAGCTCACGTTCTGTGCTAGGAACACATTTTTCTTTAGCTCCATCCTCCTCTTTACAGTCAATAAATCTCTAATGACTTTTGCATAAGCTGGGATTTTCTTTATTGCATTGAAGTAAGGCAAGTTCAATTTCGCGTTCTTAAGGACTTCTAGCACTTCATCACTTATGGGCCCTTTACGGGAAGGAACCAAACTTTGAGGAAATGGCGCAGCGGAGGGTGGATTTACAACTACCTTGGGGCCACTAGTGTTTATTTTGTCACTCTCATTCAAGGAGATATCTTCGTTCTCTTTTGTGTTGGGCGAATTCTCCTTATCTTTTGATGCGTCATGTGGGGGAGGTGATAAATCAATAACTCTCCCACTACGAAGAGTGGTTACCTCTTGGCAATGATCCTGTTGTTCTGTAGAGGTGGAGCTAACACTAGGTTGACCTTGGGAGGTCTTTGGCCCTGGGCAGGAAATTTTCCTTTCTCTTGGATACTCAATGATGATTGCAACTTGGAGATGTGCATATTAACGTCAGTGAACATGCGTTCATTTCTAGCATTGGTTGCACTTTGAGAATTTATGAACTGGTTTATGGTATCCTCGAAGTTCCTCCGCGGTGGAGTTAAATATGGAGCTGGAAGTGGTGATGCTTGTTGGTATTGAGGAAGTGGTGAAGGTGGGACAACCTGTGAATGTGGGTTCATCGCAGCTTTTGGTTGTCCACAATTAAAACCATCATGGTTTCTCCACGAAGGGTTGTAAGAGTTCCCATGCGGGGTGTTAGAATTTCCTTTGAATCCCCCTATAGCATCCACCTGCTTGGTGTGCATGGCTTTGTAGGCAGAAATTATCGGGCATGCCTTTGTAGAATGGCCCGCCTCACAGATATCACACACTTTTTCTTTCGAACCACGGCTGGATCCAGAGATATCTCTCAATCGACCGTCAACCCACTCTTTCCTATCTCTCTGAAACTGATCGAATCAGCGATTATTACGGTATTACTATCCAAATGGTATAGACAGGCTGCAGTCAGAGCGCTATATGTTTATCTAGGTCGGGCTTAGGTATTAGGATCAGATGTGTCCCATGATTGTGCAGTCTCTGTGACATACTTAAGATGGGCCTCGGCATCGCAGGAGTTTAAATCCCAACAAGGTCTTTCACACATTGTTTGTACAAGTTGTTTGGAAGCTACAGTCAACCCATTATGGAACAAAAAATCACAAGGTGTTTGTCAAAACCATAATGGGGCATGCGCTTACTAACTCTTGGAAACGTTCCCAACACCTGTCAAAAGATTCGTATCGTGTTGTCGAAAACATTGGATTTGAGTTTTGGCAGAGTTGTTCTTGTGCTGTGGATAAAATTTTGTAAGGACATATTTTCATAGGTCCGTTATCAATTTATTATGTCACATACCGCTACACCGTCGAAGAGCATTCAAGAGACATATACATCAAAGACGGATCCGAATTACTCAAGTTCTTCATCATTTAAGACTCCGCGAATTTTACTTTGGTAAAGTTATGTTTTAAATACCTTAACTTTTCTCTTAGAGCTTTTGGGATATTTTTTACAAAATATTTTCTAAGTGCTGGAGCGGATTTTTTCGTCAAAATTTGAAAATGAGTATTTTTTCTAAGTGTTGAAGCAGACATTAAAATAATGATTTTTTCGCAACAGTGGTTCGAGCAACATAGCATGCCGTTCTCGCGAGATAGCATGTCGCACGATCTCGTTCGAACGACAGCTGTCCTTCGTTCGAGCGACATACTGATCTCGTTCGAACGAGCTATATTTTTTAGGCGGCGCATTTTTCTATAAACACTCATTATTTGGTAACGTTTTCATTAATAAGTCACAGCATTTTGACGAACAGAAATAATGCGAAAGCAGAATCCTTATTGGCTTCTTCCTTTAGGGTTTTAATCCCTTTTGTTTTCAATTCACAAAACTCCTATATGCCTTAGTGAATTGTTTTGGTTTTCAAGAACATACTTTAATCTTGTTTATACTTTGTGGGGAGAGCTCTACAACCGACATCTGCATACTATTGTGGAGGGAGTCCTTATAAAGTTCACTCTTGTGGAGAATCCGTTTTTCTTCTTCATTGCTGCCCTCCTGGAAAGGGAAAATTCCAGCCGTAACTTGTGGAGGAGCCGTCTTCTTCTTCACTGTTGCCCTCCTGGAAAGGGAAAGTTCCAGTCGAGACATCGAAACCGACACCTGCGGGTATTTCGTACGTCACCCTATTTCATTATAATCCGTGTAAGCCGTTTTCTTACAAAATTATAGTGAAATAAAAGGTTTTGTACCTTTGGGGGATTTTTTCTAAAATTGTTTGTTTTATCCTGCATGCTTTACTTTATTGGATAAATCATCTAGATGCATGTTTTAGGGTTTAACTAAAATTCGAGTTTAATTAAAATTGGATTTTATTTGAGAAGTCACAATATTTTTGCTGTAGCGATTCTACAAATTGGTATCAGAGCTTATTTAAGCAATCACCACTTTACAAATTGGTATCAGAGCTTATTTAAGCGATCACCACTTTAGAAATTTCGAGATTGCATATCTCTCCATGAAGTTACGGCATTCGGTGGTAGAGACCATAACCAGGTCTTGACTTTATCCTTTAAGGAAAAAGGAAAAAGTTTTAGGCGAATGGTATCCTGCGTGAAAGCTTGGTTACTAAATGTGTCGCAGGCCTCTTCGAACTCGTAGATATGCAAGTACGGTTTCTCCGAATCCATGCTGTGAAAAGTAAGGAGAACCTATATCATCCCATTGCGAAAGAAGAACTGACCGGTATTATACCGAAGTAAAATGCAAACAGGGGTGACAGTCCGCTCAGGAAAGAGTAAGTCTTTCATGGGACGATAGGGTAGATTTCCCTCTCTAGTACCAAAACTAGTTGCGTCAGACATCGCACTCATGCTCTCTTTAAATGACTCGGTATACTAACTCGGTGTCCTAGATGTATGACTCAAGGGTTGACTCAGGGTGTAACTACCGATAGAGTGCTCAGGAGTATAAAGTGGAACCCAAAATTGTGGAACGCGAGGTGTCTGGGGGCTTTCAGGGTTATACTCAATAATCGGGTTTTCGTGGATTCTGGCTGGAGTATTATGAGGAGTCTGAGTATGTTCACGATTTTGCATTAAAGGCTTTTGAGAGATGAATATTTTTATCTTTTTCTTTTATTGTTTTGGTCAAAGTGCTAGATTGACTCGATCTAACATAAGGCTACCTAATTCCCTGGCAACGATGCCAAAAACTTGACGCGACCACAAATGTGTCTAGTGTGCGTGCTATTTAGGCTCAAGTGCAATCCTGAAGCTCAAGTAATAATCCGATAAGTCGGGTATCGATCCTCAGGGAAACAGAACAAACTAAGTCGTAACGACGTTGGAAAGACGAGGGTAACCTCACTTTGACTCTAAAAATAAGGAAAAGATGATTTGGGTTGTGAAACACCTACGACTAGATGCAATTTTGAAAATGATTAATTATCAAAACTACGAATAAATAAAATGTAATTACTCTAATTAACTTAAAAACTAATGACGAGAAGTTTTACTACTGAAATATGAAATGATAACAATAGGTCGGGTTACAATCCCCCACACCTTAGTAATTCACTTTGTAAGATACTAGTGTCAAAATTAAAACTTTAAATGAACCCGGTCTTTAGTTCTCCTAAGTATTATATATATGAGGGATCGTAGCCCACACAGTATGTAAGCAAAGGACGCATTAAAACCTAGTCTTTAATACTCCTAAGTATTACACATATGAGGGATCGTAGCCCGCACAGTATGTAAGCAAAGGATAAATTAAAGCAGTATCGTATTAACCAATACTCGCGTCGCTTTCTTAAGCATCTCGGTGACCTAGGGCAAATGATATCAAAAGTCTACAACGGTCGTACCAGATATACGACACGATTCACCTAAGATTTTAATTCTAACTTTTATTTCCACTATCATGAATTACATCGAGTGGGTTCATGCACCCCAACCCTTAGAAAATTAGCTAGACATGATGAACTTAGAGAAAGTCTTGGTTTTTAAGGAAGAAAATATTAAATTTAAAGCAACTAGTTGGAAAGAAATTTTTAGATTCAGAACCAACAATTAAACCTAATGAGCAGTCGAAATTAAAGGAAAAGATGTTACCTGAATTGCAAAAATTGAAAGCTTGAATCCTTACAGCAATGCTTCTCATTGAAGACTAGGGTTTTTGACTAATAAAACCCTCTACTCCTACTTAGCTAACCTAAAAAATTGAACTCCCTATATTAAGGAACTAATATGAATAAATAAACACAAAAATTACAAGAGTTTGACTTCATTCCATCTCTGAGAACGAATATAAAAATTTGAAGAAATCTAATGCGGTTCGGACCGGTCGGGATAGGCGGTTCGGATCGGGCCCTATTTTGAACCAGCGTTCCTTAGCTTGGGGCGGTCCAGATCCTTTTGTGGGAAAAAGGTCCGGATCGCAACCCTTTTCCTTACAATGATTATTTCACCAGTGCGGTTCGGATCAGTCACCCAGGGGCGGTTCAAATCGCCTGGCTTTTCCATCCAGAGACTTGTTTAGGAGACCGGTCCGGATCCTATTCCTAGAAAAAGGTCCGGATCGCCTTGTATTTATATGCCGGGATCTTTCTCTTGATTCTTCTCAACTTCAAATCCTCTTAACTTGTTCACCGTAGCTCGAATTATCTCTTTGTTTCTTCCAATGTTCTTGAAATTGAATTCTCTTCAAATTTCTAGTTGGCTTCGACTCCGAACGAAGGCTACAAATTTATGAAATCACCCTTTTATTTTCCTCCTTTGATTTTATTCATTGTTTTCCAGTTTCTTTCTTCCTCAATACTTCAAATGCCTAGAAAACTCATGAGAAATACACAAAACTAGATGAACTTGTTAGAAGGAGTTTGTATCAAAGAAATGCGATAATTACACTCATTTTACGTTACTCGAGGTACTAAAAGTCTCTAAATTAAGGGACTAAATTAGAAAGAATTTGAGCCTAATCAGTGATCAATCATATACCAAATTTAAACATGAGTCTCATATGGTTCATTCTAAGCATCAGTGTCGAAAGCCAATTTAATTACTAATAACTTATTAGGCTGGCGTCAAAATTTTATTTAACTAATCTTTTTAATCAAACCAACCAAGTAAAACAATCACAACAGTTTATATGCACGAAACTGAAATGAAATAAAATAATTGAACACTCAGTACAACATAATACAACCAAATCGAATGCCGCACTAAAAGGCGGTAAAAGAATAAATTAGTACAATTGGGCTATCGGCCCTAATGTTTCTACAATACCTCTTATCTAGATTTCAAGGATATAAGCATCTATAATAAAACTGCTTGCATCCACAATTGGTGCAGCAAACGTCTGGCTCGAAGTAATCATCATCTAGGCGTCCCTGTGTCTGGACACCTATATATATACATATATAGGAAGAGAGGGAAAAAATAGAGATATAGGTCAAAGCCCGAGTTTGAAAATATTTAACAAGTGCATAAATACCATATTTTAAAATATGAAATCTCTCATATTTAAACTGGTATCGCACTCTCATGAGATACACCTCACCCTTCCTCTAATAGTGCAAACCTATCATATACCGTTAAAATAACCTAGTTAAGCTACCCTGCCTAACTAATCTCTTACACCCATTTTCTAAATCCTCCTAACTATCACCTACCTTGCGTGATATAATATAGGTTATACCTACATAAGCTTTTAGTTGCTATAATCATCCATGTGCTATATATATAGTTCTTGTTTCTATATATATACAACTATACTGTTCAAAATCCGTAACTTTCACTAGTTTAAAATACCCTATTCACTTTAGTATATGAAGTGCCGTATATATATAATTCTCCTTTTAATATACGATTTACATTGTATTAATCCGGATATAAGTCTCCCTGAAGAAGAATAAACCCTTATTCATTTTACTCTTTACCCTTATTCATTTTACTCTTTACACAAGTCAAAGCTATATGATATCTCGTCTTCATATACAAGCAATATACTATACGCAACAAGTATAATTATACCTATTAAATCATAAGTATAATAACCATCCCACTGAGCTATAACTCGAGGATACAGACTCAAGTGCCTATCCACATCCAGGTTTACTCAATCAACCATGGTACCAAGCCAGACTCACTCATGGTCATGGCAGAAAACTAAACGGTGGAGGCGGTCATATTTCCTCCTGAAAGTGGAATAAAAATACCGCACTCGTATGCGAGACGATATGACCTGGGGATATACTCACCCTGCTCCTCAAGCCAGGGGATTCACCCACATCGTGCAACCTCCCTCGATGGCACTAGAAAAAAATATATAATCTGGTTGTCCATCCATATGCCCGGGGATTCCTGTGGAACCAACCTCTAAAATATAAATATACCAATCACACACATATATACTTATTTTCGTATCATATCATACATATATACAGTAACAACTCCCGTATATATAATATATATCCCTTATTAATTCCGTCGTCTGGGAGTCCTAATATCACATCTAGAATCCCCTAAAATAATTTCCAAGTTAAAATTTAACTCCCCATGCACTTGAGGGAAGAAAACTGACAAATTCAACAAAAGCGAATAGATTCGCCCCTAATGTGAATCGATTCGGGATAGAGAATCGAGTCGGTCTCAATTCGAATCGATTCAGAAAGTTTTCTATAAGGAGGACCTCAAAGGCGAATCGATTCGGTCTCAATCCGAATTGATTCGTCCTGAGACAACCTTACAAGTCCCCTTATGCGAATCGATTCGGTCTAGACCCGAATCGATTCGCCCTGTTCAGAGGGCACTGTTTGGGCGATTTCATCTTCTCCAAAATACCCAAATATCAACCCATTCTCCATTTTGTGGTTTCTAATCTCAACCAACAACACTATAATCATCCTAGCCGAATCGATTCGAAAAGGACGTTGAGTTACTATTCACCTTCTTCTCCAATTTTCTCTTTAATCCAACTTTCAACCAACCAATCCCATAAGGTTTCTACATCATTAACCAACATAAATATCATCTAATAACTATGATATAACCAACACACCAATTATATCAATGAATTAAACAATTAAAAAAAAGATTTCAAACCCTAAATCCGTTTTTACCAATCCTCCATTTTTTCACCAATAATTACACCATTAACATGGATTCTTACTCACAATTTATATGGAGTTAATAACACATCAAATTATATGAGATTAGTCAACAAAGTCCCGTTTTATTTCAATAATTGAACTCAAAATCACATGGTTTATACCAAGTATAATATGAGAAAAACACACTCAAATATTTAAAGTAAGATAAACACTTGCCTCGTGGGATAAAATCCGACGACCTCGAGTCAAATCCCGTGGAGTTTGGCCAGGAATCCCCTTTATTCTTCATCTTTTCCTTCCTTTATTCTCTTCTTTCTTTTCTCTCTTTTCTTTCTTTCTCTTTCTCTCTCTCTTGCCTTTATAAGAGAGAATAAGGGTTTATCCCTTATAAACCCAGAAATGACTCGTTTCCTCAATTGCGAGTCCCTACTTGTCCAAAAGTCCCCGAAACCTAAACTCTACCCCCGAATACTCTATTCTGACTATCTTGGCCATTCCGAAACCAACCGTGCACTCGAAATATCTATTCGAGTCACTTAACTAAAATTCACTAATTAACCCCACACATCTCAAAACGCGTGTTTTCTAAATGAAATATTATCCTTCGTCGCTTTACCCAACTGCGACGTGTAATTAAAATAATCCAACTCATTTACTTAGTCTCGTAAGAAAATCTAATCCATGTAAATATTAATCCAACACCAACAAACAAATATTTATTATTCACTTTAAATTTTAAATTATTCAATTACACTCATAAGTTCCAAAAATTATTATTCACGGAAATTCCTCAAATTTCCAAATTACACCCACTAAAGTAATTTAAATATCTATAAAAGTACGGGGTATTACAGCTCCCTAGTACTAATGGAGATTTTTCCGATGCCTTTGCTTGGAATGCCATTAGAGGTTCTCGTTCTTCCTCACTTTGTTTTGTTACATTTTGTAACAACAACATTATTCCCAAATGCTCCTTTATCAGATGAATCATTTACAGAAATGTTATTTGTACCAAATATAATATTTATAGTTGGGGTATATCCAACAACAATCTTTGTGTTATGTGTGATTTGTGTCAAATATTGCATTTTATTTCATTTTCTTCTTCACAATAAAGCAATCCCATGCTCGTTAAATAAAATTTTTATACTCATCTATTATATAACATTAGATATGCATCATTAAACACTTGTGCAAGGTTTATTTGAGTATTTACATGGTTCACAATGCTAAGGATAAAGACTGGATGCATTTCAGGCAAAAACGGACGCAAATGCCCTTCAACGGCAAAATGGTAAATTCAGATAACTAAATTCGGACTCAGACAAAACATGGAAAATGTAGTACTTGAATCGAAGGATGTTTGGGTTCAAACAGCAAGTCAATCGGACTCCAAACGAAGAAGTTATGATTGTCCACAGTTTAAAACCAAAAAAAAATCAAAGTCAAAGCCCCGAGTCATACTCGAAGTCAAACCTCGTGACTCGATCACTTATTAAATATTCATGGCATCAAAATCAGGGTCTTGTGGGTTTTCGCGATTTGTCATTTGGAGGTCGTATGAAGAAATTAGAATGATCTCGGTGTAATTTGTAATATTAAAAATTGGGAAATTTTATCAAGTCTTTTATAATTGTTCCTGTGGCATTATTATTGAGTTACAATGTGGCTCAGTGGTTGGAGACTTGTTTGCAAACTGAACCACTTGGGTTCGTTTCTGCGCACAAGCAGGGGGATTTCCCCATTTTTGTTCAAATTCTTGAAGCACCACGTGGCGCCATCTGGGCGAGCCACGTGATTGTCCCGTATCCATTAGATCAAGAAACTTGTACGCGTCGTGCCATGCGCCACACGCGCGTCTATTTCTACAGTGCCTCCATCCACTATTTCCCTTTTTCCTACTTTTTACCCCCCCAAAATTTCTTTTTTTATACATTTTTTATAAAATCATCCTTTTTACTCCTTTTTTTTTCTAAAAAAGAAAGCAAATCAAAGAATTTCTTCATGATTCATTGGCTCAGCAACCTACCTTCAACATTTAAATAATCCACACCCTTACCTTTTTTATTAGTTTATTAAATAGAATAAAAATACTGAAATACCCCTAAACCCAGTTTTCTTCCTATAAATATGGCCATAGGATTTCATAATTAGACAAATTAGTTTTAGATCGGATTCACAGGGAGCGAACGGTAAGAGGAGGTTTAATTTAGTTTTTATTTTCTTTTTGTAATTTATTTTATCATTTTAGTGCAATTCTTCTCTCGAAATTCGGTGCGCTTCTTTCATTTATTTGTTATGCAATTTTTTACTTGCTTTCGTAGTTAATTCTTTCATTTAAAAATCAGTCTTTCTTCATCTCCAAGTTATTTCTCCTCATGCACACTTGCACTTTATGGACTTATCGTTGTACTTTAACTTTCATGTTTTTTTAGTTTAAATTAACAAACTCATTTCAAATGTGTAGTTTCTTCGCTATGATATAATGGTTTTAGATCGGATTTTTACAGGTTGATTATTTTTGTGAATGCATCGAGGGACCTCAATGGGGTATATCATGTATACGCCATATTTGTGATACCGCGTATGTGATTCCGGGACTATCATGGACGCCGAACTCTTTAGCAAACGTTTTATGAAAATTCAAGGAATGACATTTCGGATTTTAATGATTGCTAAAAAGGAGTATTAACCGCGTTTAAAATACGTCTAACCATCTAATCATTTATGTTACATATGTAGAAGTGATGGAATTAATTCTTAACTTAGTTTTCTTTCGTTTAATATAGTTTATATACTTTCCTAGAATAATCATAGTATAATTATTTTCAAAAATACAATAATCATCTTTTACACATTCTTTTCGAAGTAATAAATAAATTGAGTTTTAAATGACATTCCCAATGGATTCGATACCCGAACTCGTCTCTATGCATATAAAACATGTATAGTTAAAGTTTAGGTTTTTATATTAAGATTGAAAGCGACGACAATGACAAGCGTATTCACACGACCCTTGGTTTCGCCCTGTCAAAATGGCGCCATTTTCGGGGAAGGTTTTGTTTTAAAATTTGATTTATTTATTTCTTTGTATATGTTTTTGTATATATTTGTTCTAATTTGTTTTGTAAGTACCGTTACCATTTGAGATCCAAGAAACTCAAGAAGAATATTAAATATCTCGTGCTTGGAAAATCTCGAAAAGTGAACGATAATAAGTATGTCTTCATTTAATGCTTTTTATAGTTCTAATAGTTGTGATAATGGTTTGCAATATTATTATAATAATGTTATTTCAAGTTCTCTACCCCCGATTTCTATTGATGAATATTTGTAAAATCCCAAAAATCTATTTGAGAACTTTTGAGAATAATTATTATAATAATGGGTCACAAAATTTTCAATATAACGGTAATGGGAATTATTTTAATACTAGTTACAATTATGACGTTTCTATTCTCGATAATGAAGAATTTGCACCAAAACCAATTTCTTTTGGTGAGTACTGCAAATCAATCAAAGTACGAGAATAAAAAATCATTCTTGTGCAACTTTAAATAGGGTAACATTTGGAACCGTATGCCGAATCGAAGGATTATGATCAACGATTGACATCTTTGGAACAAAATATGTCCCTAATGACCTTAATCTTGAACAAAATGGAAGTTTCCCTCACGGAGTTGCTTCCTATTTTAGAATTGCTTAAAAATGATGATGTTATGAATTAAAAACACCTTTAAATGAATTGAACACTTCTTCCGAAAATATTATTGAGTTGAAAATCTCGATTGCATCTCAAACCTTTTTAGATAATAAATCTATTAAAAGTTATTCTAATTCTTGGAAAATTTAGCCCCCACTTGATAAAATTGTAGAAATAGAATTTCTTTCGTCACCATTTTTTCCAACAATTATCGAACCATTAAAACTATCACAAGAATTGGATGAAAATCTTGACGATTTTGATCCAAATCTTATTGAGGAATGCATACTTGAAATGTTTTCTTTAATGGGAATTTTTTCAACATGTGAACTACCCCCGGTTCAATTTGAAAAATCCCTGGGAGATCATGTTGATTTTCTTATAACTAATTTGATTTTGAAACCGAGAGACACCGTGATTATTCCTCTCAATTGTACCTACCCCGTAACATCCAAACCACCCATCACCCAAAAGTACTTATATTCAAAAATCAGTGATGGTTCAATATTTTTGTCAAAATCGCCCCCACCCCCCGGTTTGCATAAACATAACTCTTATTTTTCGGGAGGCATCAAATAGCATGGGAGTCCATCGTTAATCCCACAAAGTCAGCACATGTTTTGGATGGACCCACCAAAATTTCGTCCTCTAGTTTATGGTAAAGTAGAAGATGATAGTTTTATTTTGTACATATTTTATTAAAAAATAAATTAAATTAAATTAAAAAAAATATTTCCTTATTACTAATTTATTTTGCATTATTATTGAACTTGATATCTGGGGATTGCCCCATAACATGTCTTTATGAATTGAATTGAATTGAATATTGCTCTTAAAGGATATTGATGACACTGTAACGTTTTATTTAGAAGGGTGACACAATGTATTGCACATATCATGTTCTTTTTCTTTCAAAAAAATTCTTCAAGTGATTATTGGCGAAAATTTCCTTGTGAAACCAACTCTAATCATTTAAAATTGAAATTAAAAAAAAAAACTTTTTAGGCATTTTTGCCTAAATTTCTATTCTTTTTCATATATTTTACTCTCTAAAGTTACTTCATTCTTTTAATAAAAAGCATTAAATTTATCTTAAGTATTAACTTGTCTAAATAGCTCTTGAGCTTATTTACCATTGTTATTACGCTTTATAAATTCATATGATTCATGTATTGACAACCTTATGCACATCACGAATTATATTTGCATAAATTTTAAAAGATAATTAACTCGATAAATTTAAAGATGCATAGGTATATGATAATACGCAAATATTGCGTATTTCATCCTTAAACCTACGTATTTTAGACCCCTCGGGTATCTTATTCCCTATATTTATGTTCATTAACCAGACAACCTCGGATTTCTATGTTAACATGCTTTGTAGGGGTTAATTGAGTTTTTATAGGTATTTAGATGCTAAGTGTGAAGTTTGGACGTATTTCGCCTAATTTTCATTCGCAATTGCACGTTTAAGGGCATTTTAGTCATTTCCCATCTTGGTCACCTGGCCCAACATCTCAATAAATTGTATCCCTCCTTGCAAGCTTTGCGTGGCTGCAAACGGTGCGTGATTCTGAGTCTGAATGAAGAAGTTACGGCGATTTTAGTGGAAGATAATTCCAAATGAGCCAAAATAGGAGGAAGCTTGATGCAGCCTTGCTTGATCGATCGATCGACCAAAAGGGTCGATCAATCAACCCTCCAGATATTTACCTTCGAGTTTTGACAGTGGGCTGAAACCTGATCGATCGATCGATCCCCTGTTTTTCTCAGCTTTTCTTTTACAAGTTTTCCATTTGGGGGGTTTTGTATAAATACTCATTTCTCTCTTTTGAGAGAAATATCTTACATTTTACATTAGTTTAGGGTTTGTATGGATCTTTTCCCTACTTCACCACTTTGGGTGTTTTTCCCACTTTGATGTATGTAAGCTTATTAATCTAGTTGTCTTCCATTTGTTTAGTGCTTTCTTTACTTGCTTCCTTTAATTTCCATGCCTAGATCATATTTATTTCTTGCTATTTATTGCTTTCATAATTAAGTTTACTTGATTTCTTTAAATACATGATTTTTAATATGCTTTCTAGCTAAGTTAGTCTAGGTTGGTCGGATAAAACTCATTTCGGGTTGACATGTTGCTTTGCTTTGGTGATGGAGTTTACGGGTCTATTTCGAGTGCGTTGTCCTAGTTATTACTCCTAGGATATTTGACAGGGTATATCATGTATGCTCCGTGCTTACGAACTTACGTGCGTAAATTTCGGGGTATTTGTTGACGCTAAAATCATATTAGACTTTTATGCGAATTTAGGGGTGTGACAACTCTTGATTTGATTATCTGTCGAAACGAGACGCTGTCTTAATAACTCGTTGACCCATGTCACCATTTTATACTAATTAACTCGGGTGAGGGATATTCGACGCAACCTACAGTTTTTACCGCTTTTATTTGTCTAGTTTAAATACACTCGCCTAGATTAATCTTTCCCTTTTTTTATCTTTTTCTTTTTGTTAGAAAATATCTTTTACACTTTTATTTTAGGAATATTAAACCAATTAAATTCTAGCAACTCATCTTTGTGGACTTCGATATCCGGACTTGGCCGCTAAACTCACATGTTGAGTGTAGTCATAAGTTTAGATTTTTGTATAGAGTTGGTGAACCGAATATAACACGACCGGCGCATAGGTGACGCTCGCGCCGCGACAAAACCCTGCCTATCAAATGTGAGCAAAAACATGGAGTTTAGCTTGGTTATTAATTCACATTGAGGACAATGTCAGGTTTCAAGTTAGGGGGTGTAGGATATTCTATCCATTTCTTTTTATTTAGTCCATGTTTTTGCTCACATGTTAGTTACTTAGTATGCTTTTCTTAGAAAAATTAAAAATTTCAAAAATATTTTCTTTCTTTTTTCTCCTTTTCTGGGCATTTTGCCTTTGTTTCTGATGATAAATTTCAATAATTGCCCGATCCAATTGACAACCTAATGATGCATGTTCTCTATTTTAGAAGTTATTAGACTTTAGTCCTCATATCATTGATATTATGAATAACATCATGAATTAAACTTTAATCCCATGAGCACATGCACTTTTATTGTTCTATTGATTTGGTTTAAGATTTTTATAACTCGGTAATCTTTTGTTGCATTGTATATACTTACATCGAGTAAGCTTTGTACCTTTCGTCATTTGTGAGTGTAAACACCATTCTTTCCTCTTTGCAAACGTTACGGTCATTGGTAATCTCTCTATTCTTTCATTTGATCGTTCATTAATTGAGTTTATATCCTGAAATGTGTTACTTCAGCATGATTTTCATATTGTTTTAACTCGAGAATTGCGTAAACTTTATGATATGATCATAGGAAATCTTTTTTATATCACCCATATTCGCCTTAACCTCACCTTATATGTTTCCCCTAGTCAACCCCTTTGAGCCTAAATATAACCTTTCGTTTCATTACCCAAATCCCATAACCAACTCTAAATTCGAGTTTTAGCCCATACTTATTACCCTCCTTACCCTTGCTTGGAATGTTACTTGGGATTGAATGTTGTTGTCTTGCGGTTGCAATTTAGGCATGTGAGAGTGTGAAAAGTAAAGAATGAGAAAAGAAAAAAAGAAGAAAAGAAAATAAAGAGAAAGTTGTAAATATTGTATAAAGTTCAATAGGCTTTGATTACTCTCCAATTGTTATATCTAATGCTTGTTTGGAACTTATTTTCCAATTTTTGATATTGCCCGCACTATTTTCCATTATTCCAAGTTTTTCAGTCCGAACACTTTGAATCCGTATATACATCTCTTTCATTTCTTACCCTAGCCTAGCCTACACTATAGCCCTATTAAAGTCCTATGTGATCTTAAGTAGATGTAATTCAAAGGTTTAAATAGTTTTGATAATCTGTGAAAATGCATTTTGCCTCTTTTATATGTGCGATATCTTTCATTGAGATTACATTTTTTTCATTTCCTATATAGCGTTCTTCATTTGTGACATGTGTGCGGCCTAGTTTCCATTTACATTTACTCTTTATGCTCGCATGTTTCGAGTGTTAACTCCCTGTTTTGACTTAATTCACTTGAAGAGTGTAATGCCCGTGAGGATTGAATATATGCTTGCCTTTAATTTTATCCGGTTTATATAAGTTTTGTCCAAATCACACTTTGCATGTGCTCGCTCCCCTCCTACATTTTAAGGTTTCAATTCTATGAGGTGCATTCTATAATGTTAATAATATGGACTTTCATTTGAATTTGTTCATTATGCTAATAACGTGTATAAAATCTTTTTCGCCATTATTGGTTGTGTCGCATGTGATTGGGCATATTTTAAGGAAATCATATGATGTTTGTGGATTTCATCCCTGAAAACCCTCACAAGACGACACTCGTCCACTAGGGTAACCTAGGGGCTTAACGGCTTATTGCATACGCTAAATGAAATCGTTCGCGTGCGAAATTGGCCTTATCTTTTTATTGATTTTTCTTCCCATTTTGTACTTGTATCCTACTTTTGGTTTGCTTGTAGTTCTTATTGCATCCTATTTCATTGCTAGGGACTAGCAATGTGTAAGTTAGGGGGTGTGACAATATGCAAATATTACGTATTTCATCCCTCGAACCTATGCATTTTAGCCCCCTCAGGTATCTTATTCCCTATATTTATGCTCGTTAACCACAAAACCTAGGATTTCAATGTTAACTTGCTTTGCAGGGGTTAATTGAGTTTTTATAGGTATTTGGTGTAACAACCCTCGATTCTGGGAGGCTCATTTTAAACAAATTTTACCGCATAAGGTAATTATATAAAATGTGGGGATTGGAGTAGATATTAATTTAATGAATTTGAAGTTAATATTTACTATTTTGATGCATATTTACTATAGGTGAAAGTAAATATCATCAAGTTGCATGTTTGTAGTGTCAGTTATTTAAACTGACATTTTGATTTAAATGATATTGGAACTCGAAATAATTTATAAAATTTCTGGATGCCAGTTTAGAGGGTGTAGTTAGTCCCGGGTGGTGCGAGACAGTCAAAATAAGTGTCCTATAGTATTTTTGCATTTCGGCACTTTTACCTGGTTTTAGCTTATATGCGTAATTGGGAGTCATTTTAATATGGTGTTAACCATTTAAGTTGGGAATTTTAACCTAAGCCACGATTTTAGTCTCCTAAATCCCTTATTTTTCCCCCATTTTATGTCTTGAACAAAGAGAGAAAGGAAGAAGAAGAGAAAAGTGGAGAAAGAAGAGAGAAATGAAGATTGAAGATGGGAGATTGCTTCTACCACCATGAAATCTGAATTTACAACCATAAGGCAAGTTTTCTACTTGCTAATATGTGATATAAGTTGAATAATTTGTATGATAGTTGTGTATTTGCATTTATGGATCACAAATGGAATTTATGGGATTTAAACCCTAATATTAGTTTTTGATGATAAAATGGTAAGTATTAAATTATATAAATCATGTAGTATAATCTTTGCGTTATGAGCCCAGGTTGTCTTGTATAGATAGGCCTTGGAAGATGATGGTCATTTAGGGGCGCGCCCAGTGGGGAAACTCGGAGGGGCGGTCTTAGAATCGTTATATGTATATTAATATAACTATTCATAATCAAGTGGGACTTGATGTATGAGATGTGCCATAAAGAGCACGATGAAATGCCACAAAGAGCATTTGTTGATAATAATATTCCTGCTAAGGAATGGTAATGCCAGGATGGGCATGTAATTAAAAGTAAAAGCCATAAAGAGCTTAAATTGAGATAAAATCCATAAAAAGCTTATAGTTATAGATTTATTTTCCTGTTGAGGAACGAACTATGACATGAATCGGGGTATATGATAGAAGTTTTATTTATGTTAATCTTTCCTTTCTCCTGCTTAGTTAAAATTAAACTCATGCTTTTCTTTACTGTCTTAACCTATGTTTTAGAATTGTGTAGATAGACTTTATTCTTCCTAGCATGATAATATTCATAACTGTCATACTCTTTATTCATCTGGTAATCATATAGAACCGGGCCCTGACCCGTTTACACTTCTTGTTGCATATGCATCTTGTCTCTGCTCAGGTATCCCTCCGCAGGGATGCCTGATTTGAATTCCTATTCCGATGTCCTCGGCGAGCCGTGATGCATTGCGGGTATTACGGGACACCATTGGTATAGACGTTTTCATTTTTGCATCCTAGTTAAGATCAAGTCCTTTATTCGGGCGAGGTGCTCAAGCTTTTGTAAATGTCTAATGTAATGTAATAAGTAACTTATTGAACTTGTGTATTATTGGAGTTTCAGTTGGTGACCGGTACCATATTCGGTCTTTTTACTGTATTCTTGTTGTATTATTTATATAAGTCTTGGGGTTTCCCTTATCTTTCGGGAATTGGGTTGTTTGTTTTCATTTATTTACTTTCAAATCAAAGTTTTTGGCAACCCGTTTTCTGAAATATTGGGTGGTTATCCTGGATACTCTATATTTTTATTGTGATGCTGAGAATGATTCCATCTATGATTCCGTTATATTGGAGTATTGGGCTGGCCACCCCCTATTTTGGTGAGCGGGTTGTCACAGATGGTATCAGAGCATCAGGTTCTAGAGTCCTTAGGAATCTGTGTGGACGCCTTAAGTTTCAGCGTTGCTCTTGATTTGTCATAAAGCCTTAGGATTAAGATCGTTGGTTTCTTTGGTGAGATTTCGTTCTTCTGCCATTAGGTAGAATCTATAGAATCTTCTGCGCATTCGTGTGAGAACAGTGGGTTGATTGGAGAAGGGCGTCATGAGCAGGAACTACGAAGGACTGTAATTTATGGTCGGGGATGAGGATCGCTTTGGAGGTCGCTCCCTTTTTGTAGCATTTTTTTTTTTTTGTCTTGCTACTACGGCCACTAATTTCAGTTGATGTAGTTTTCCCCTGTACCGCGAGAAGTAGAAAGTGGTACTGAGCTTGAGATTTCAAGCGATGTTAAATCCAAGTGGAGAAGTTCCCTGAAGTAGGATTGAGGATAATCCTTCACCCGTAGGAGTAGTGTTGGGATGGTGAAAATGTGGTCGCCATATTCGTGGGTGCCGGAAGTTTGGCCCATAGAGAAGCCCGGTGGATACTTGCAATGGCGAGTTCCTCTGGGATAACTGGACTGAGGAGAAGGTGGATTCTCGAAGGTTCACAAATGTTCGGCTAAAGAACGATGGGGAATAAGGTGTTGTACGGTTAGGGAGACCGTGCACTAGGAAATGATAGGCTCCAGAATAAGTGTCGTTAACACTTCTAATGGAGTAAGTTTCATGAAACCCCGTTGGTGTACATCCGCCTGGGGAGATTTCAGTGAACTAAGGAAGAGGAGGCCGAGAGCGTGTCCTCTTTTACTGAGGAAGTAAGAGGGATTGTGTGGGCAATTGTTGTTAGCCAGTTGGATCAATGGTTAGGATATGGAGTCTGAGAACCATTAGTATTGATCCGGAGTGATTGGCATAAATGGTTGGTGGGAATTCCGCCTTATTAGTGGGTGGTGTATTCCTTAGGATAAGACTTAGTAGTATTATATCTACTGTAGATTCGGGTGTGTAGTTTGAGCTCGTTGTAGTTTTGATGCGATTATAGAAGAGTAATTAGATGACTTCCGTAGTAGGGGAGTTTTATGATTTCTTCACTCGTTATGAAACGAGTGATGATATTTTAAAGGTATATGTGTTACATGTAATGTGTGGTATGAGTGTTCTATTGCTTGTTGCATTGTATGTGGTTGTTATGACTTATCTCCACGACCAACAAAGTTAAGTAGTAATGCATAGGAGGGGTTCCTTGTTTGGATTCCGCTTTTGCGGGACGCTCCACGCGTGAACCTTAACGGCGTTGGGAGTGGAGATATGCCGTTTTCTTTTCTTTTAATTTATGTATTATACGAGAGTAAAGGTATTTTGGTTGGTTTGGGGTGATAGCAAGCAAATAAAATTGTGAGGCTATCTTACTTCTAGTTCAAAATGGAACTAGTTGTTCTATGATTTCTCCCTTGGATACAGGTTGAGACTTTATAGAGGTGAATCGAGGTAGGTAGGAGATTTTGTTATTCATTTTATTACCTTGTGTGAGTGTTTGATTAATTGTTTGTTTGTCTTGTCTATGCATGTTACGCTTATCTCCATCATCAACTAGTTAAGTAGGCATGTGTCGGAGGGGTTCCTTGTTTGGATTTTGCTTCGGCGAGACACTCCGCCGCATGAACACTTAACGATGTTGTGATTGGAGAGACGCTATTCTTTTCCTTCTTGTTTATTTTATTTATTTTATTGTTAGATGTGGGATAGGAAGGATTAGCCGAGAATCACGTAGTAAAGTGATTAAGGGCTATTGAAGTGCGAGATAGAAGCACTGTATATAGTTCTCTCCTCTAATCGATGTGAGGGAGACTGAGATACGAAGTCGAATTTAGACTTCGGGTTATGCCTTGATAAGAAGGCTATTTGAAAAGATGTATATATGTTATGGGATAAAATTTGTGAGACTTCACAGAAAGCGAATGTCCGATCAGTTAAAATCTTTACCAATGCTGTCGTAAGACGTAGAAGTAGAATTTTGTTGATATGATTGCAAGTTAAAATTTATTGATCCCGATTATGTGTTTTAGACCATCACATCTTAATGACCGACTATGCGAGGTAGTAGTGTAACGGGAGGGTTCCTTGTTTGGATTTCGCCTCGGCGAGACGTCCCACGCATGAAACCGAGCGAACGTTGGGAGTTGAGATAGGTCTTGGACACTAGGGATATACTTAATATTTCATATATATACGACTTAGTTAGGATATCTATAGATAAACCTTAGAATTCATTAGAACTTTAGGGATATTAGGGTAGGTGATGTTAATTCAGGAAGGTGGTGAGGAGTGGACCACGAGTTAGACGTGGATTGGGATTAGATCCCTAGGAACGAGATTTATGGGGTCTCGAGAGGTTTGGTAGGTTTGGCCGTAATAGATGAGGCCTTTCTTAGAAATAGTGTTACGTTGGAACTTCTCTTCCGGGGAGTTAGAAGGACGGGTGGACCCTCACTCCTGAGCCCATGATAGTGAGCTCGAGAGTGGTTGTAATGGAGAAGCTTCTGCCAGGTCGGGGAGTAATGATACTGGAGCATAGACCCATTATTTATGCATCTCACAAGCTTAAAAATGTGGGAAGTATTATTCCATGCTTGAATTAAAATTTCATCGTGGTAGTGATCACCTTAAATGGATAAGGCACTACTTCCTGGGCAGGAAATCTAGTTTTTCTTGCTAGCAGCGAGTTGTTGCAATATCTCGTGGGAAAAATCGAGTTGGTGCTCGGAGTTCAGAAGGACTAGTGATTGGATATTTTCTCATTCTCTAAGGAAATGCGATTTGGGGTAGTAGATGTGTCGAGTAAGAGAACCGTCAGAGATATTTGTGTTGGCTTGAAAAGCCAAATGAAATGAGCATGACTCGGAAGACTCTGTAGCAAGGGCATTCCGGTCTGTGATCGACCATTTCACCTACTCGTGCGAAGAAGAGTGTCGGTGGAATGAAGAAGAGTATAGTCATAGACGTTTGCATTGAATTGTCAGCAGCGTTCTGGTCATGATCCTATTTGAAAATTGTAAATCGTTTGACCAGACTGTTGCATTTCCGGCCATTATGGACGAACTTCATGTGGATGAGTACGGCCCGCTCTTTATGGAGGAATGGTCGAACCGTGGGAGGTGCCTATTAAAATAGGGTAGACCGAGACTAGATTTCGTGTCGGAAGTTTGATACAAATTTCCATGAAGATGGGAACCATATGGAAATGGAGTATACCTTACCCCCCCCCCCTAACACGGATGAATGAATGGAGGAGGCTGGCTTAATGTTGAAAGGCGTATCTTTATTGTACTCCTTAGAGTACATGACTGACGGAGCAGTAGTGTGTATGGATGGAAATCCCTG
Organism: Sambucus nigra; assembly: GCA_949130495.1. Lineage (NCBI taxonomy): Eukaryota > Viridiplantae > Streptophyta > Magnoliopsida > Dipsacales > Adoxaceae > Sambucus > Sambucus nigra. Next base: position 156,593,461 of record OX422218.1, read on the forward strand.
TACAACCTTGAGGCTTTTGAATGGCCTTATGGATCATTTCCTAAGGCATTGGCATTGTGAGTGGCCTAGCGTGGTCGGGTGAGTAATTCGCTTACTCGTTGGAAGGAACCCACGGGTAATATGTTTCTTGGACTTGGAGTGGTCTCGGGACATTTCTTTAAAGATTTGTCTTATAAGCCATACACCTTGATGAGATACGTCAATGAGAGGATGAGTTGAGTAGCGTTGGGGTTAAGCCGCTTAGAGTCGGTATGGGTACCCCGAGGGGAGATGTAACATGATTCTGGAGGTTGGGCGATTTGTGCTGAGTCATGTGGGCATCGTCTTCCGCCGTAGGGAGCTAGAATCGATAGTTAGTGAGGAACACTTTGTGCTATACTAGAGCACAATTGCTGTAGGCTGAGATCGATAGGGTCGATCTTGGTCCGGGTCCATTTGGGACGTTGCGTTAACCAGGGGTTTGTTTAGGATGGTAGAATCCTAGTTTAGAGTAGTATACCCTTTATGAGAATTGGGTATGCCCGAATTTTGGGGGCAAAATTCCGTCTTAAGGGGGGGATTATGTAACAACCCTCGATTCTGGGAGGCTCATTTTATACTAATTTTACCGCATAAGGTAATTATATAAAATGTGGGGATTGGAGTAGATATTAATTTAATGAATTTGAAGTTAATATTTACTATTTTGATGCATATTTACTGTAGGTGAAAGTAAATATCATCAAGTTGCATGTTTGTAGTGTCAGTTAGTTAAACTGGCATTTTGATTTAAATGATATTGGAACTCGAAATAATTTATAAAATTTCCGGATGCCAGTTTAGAGGGTGTAGTTAGTCCCGGATGGTGCGAGACAGTCAAAATAAGTGTCCTATAGTATTTTTGCATTTCGGGCACTTTTACCTGGTTTTAGCTTATATGCGTAATTGGGAGTCATTTTTATATGGTGTTAACCATTTAAGTTGGGAATTTTAACCTAAGCCACGATTTTAGTCTCCTAAATCCCTTATTTTTCCCCCATTTTATGTCTTGAACAAAGAGAGAAAGGAAGAAGAAGAGAAAAGTGGAGAAAGAAGAGAGAAATGAAGATTGAAGATGGGAGATGGGAGATTGCTTCTACCACCATGAAATCTGAATTTACAACCATAAGGCAAGTTTTCTACTTGCTAATATGTGATATAAGTTGAATAATTTGTATGATAGTTGTGTATTTGCATTTATGGATCACAAATGGAATTTATGGGATTTAAACCCTAATATTAGTTTTTGATGATAAAATGGTGAGTATTAATGGTTATAAATCATGTAGGATAATCTTTGGGTAGATAAAAGTTGTTGGTTGTGTTCAAAATGATAGAGAATTGAGATTTGGGTTTAGCTTTTTGAAGAAGGAAGAACCCTAGGTCTGCTACGACCGGTCGACCGCGGTCTCGGGACCGGTCAACCGGGCCTTCGTGGGAGGGCTTACTGCTTTCCTACAAAGGCGTAAATTTTGAGCGCGGTCGACCGCGATTCCTTTACTGGTTAGAGATTTGAGATTTGGGTTTAGCTTTTGGAAGAAGGAAGAACCCTAGGTCTGCTACGACCGGTCGATCGCGGTCTCGGGACCGGTCGACCGGGCCTTCGTGGGAGGGCTTACTGCTTTCCTACAAAGGCGTAAATTTTGAGCGCGGTCGACCGCGATTCCTTTACCGGTAGACCGGCCCCTCTATTTTAAACTTTCTGCTTTTCTCCGTAGGCAAAACCTTGAGACGCGGTCGACCGCGGTCTTGGGATCGGTCGACCGGTCCCCTGTTTTTCACCTTTAAAATCTTATTTTGTTTCCTAGATTTATTTTCTTCAATAGGGGCTAGGATCCTTCTTGAATGAAGTGAATTTAGAGTTTTATAGTCCTAGATGAATTAGCTATCCACCCTACTTTAGAAATAGGATAGGGGGGGGGACTTTTCCGGGGTTATGCCAATTAATGTTAGGGCATTCTTTCTTCTAGTTGACTAAAATAAGACTAGGAGATATAGTATTACGTTTGAGAGACCTTAGAAGCTCAATAGAGCTATGATCCGTCTTGATGGTTTATAATAACTTCACAAGTAAATCTTGGGAGAATAGATTGATATTTCATTTATTCATTGAGGTTGTAATACCGTTATGATATATGTATGGCTCCGGATAATAAGTTATATCATTTACAAATAAAGTAAATGGAAAAAGGTTTCGGATATAAATGAAACATGTACGTGGAAATGGTATTGATTTTAGTAAATGATAATTTACTTAATCATGAACTCGATAAATGATAATTTACTTGATTCTTAAAAAAATGATAAATAAAATGGTTGTTACACACCTCTCTAAATGACATCATAAGGGAAGTTCGCGCGCTTGGTGATGCCCCCTGGCTAGTGAATGTAGGGTGGATATAGTCCATAGGCCATATGAGCGATTATGTTATATTTTTCTGCGCTGGTGAGGAGATTCCGGGTGTGGTCTTGACTCTCCCGTAGGCATATGGCCGCTTCCCGACGTTTGCGTTATGAGCCCAGGTTGTCTTGTATAGATAGGCCCTGGAAGATGATGGTCATTTAGGGGCGCGCCCAGTGGGGAAACTCGGAGGGGCGGTCTTAGAATCGTTATATGTATATTAATATAACTATTCATAATCAAGTGGGACTTGATGTATGAGATGTGCCATAAAGAGCACGATGAAATGCCACAAAGAGCATTTGTTGATAATAATATTCCTGCTAATGAATGGTAATGCCAGGATGGGCATGTAATTAAAAGTAAAAGCCACAAAGAGCTTAAATTGAGATAAAAGCCATAAAGAGCTTATAGTTATAGATTTATTTTCCTGTTGAGGAACGAACTATGACATGAATCGGGGTATATGATAGAAGTTTTATTTATGTTAATCTTTCCTTTCTCCTGCTTAGTTAAAATTAAACTCATGCTTTTCTTTACTGTCTTAACCTATGTTTTAGAATTGTGTAGATAGACTTTATTCTTCCTAGCATGATAATATTCATAACTTTCATACTCTTTATTCATCTGGTAATCATATAGAACCGGGCCCTAACCCGTTTACACTTCTTGTTGCATACGCATCTTGTCTCTGCTCAGGTATCCCTCCGCAGGGATGCCTGATTTGAATTCCTATTCCGATGTCCTCGGCGAGCCGTGATGCATTGCGGGTATTACGGGACACCATTGGTATAGACGTTTTCATTTTTGCATCCTAGTTAAGATCAAGTCCTTTATTCGGGCGAGGTGCTCAAGCTTTTGTAAATGTCTAATGTAATGTAATAAGTAACTTATTGAACTTGTGTATTATTGGAGTTTCAGTTGGTGACCGGTACCATATTCGATCTTTTTACTGTATTCTTGTTGTATTATTTATATAAGTCTTGGGGTTTCCCTTATCTTTCGGGAATTGGGTTGTTTGTTTTCATTTATTTACTTTCAAATCAAAGTTTTTGGCAACCCGTTTTCTGAAATATTGGGTGGTTATCCTGGATACTCTATATTTTTATTGTGATGCTGAGAATGATTCCATCTATGATTCCGTTATATTGGAGTATTGGGCTGGCCACTCCCTATTTTGGTGAGCGGGTTGTCACATTTGGATGCTAAGTGTGAAGTTTGGACGCATTTTAGCTAATTTTCGTACGCAATCGTACGTTCAAGTGCATTTTAGTCATTTCACAGCTTGGGTACCTTGCCCAACATCTCACGGAAGTTGTATCCCTCCTCGCAAGCTTCGTATGGCCGCAAACGGTGCATGATTCCGAGTCCGAATGAAGAAGTTACGACGATTTTAGCGGAAGAGAATTCCAAATGAGCCAAAATAGGAGGAAGCTTGATGCAGCCCTGCTTGATCGATCGATCGACCAAAAGGGTCGATCGATCGACCCTCCGGATATTTGCCTTCGAGTTTTGACAGTGGGCAGAAACTTGATCGATCGATCGATCGACCAAAGGGGTTGATCGATCGATCCCATGTTTTTATAATCTTTTCTATTTACAAGTTTGCCATTTGGGGGGTTTTGTATAAATGCCCATTTCTCTCATTTGAGAGAAATATCTTACATTTTACATTAGTTTAGGGTTTGTATGGAGCTTTGTTCTACTCCACCATTTTGGGTGTTTTGCCCACTTTGATGTATGTAAGCTTATTAATCTAGTGGTCTTCCATTTGTTTAATGCTTTCTTTACTTGCTTCCTTTAATTTCCATGCCTAGCTAATATTTATTTATTGCTATTTATTGCTTTCATAATTAAGTCTACTTGCTTTCTTTAAATACATTATTTTTAATGTGCTTTCTACCTAAGTTAGTCTAGGTTGTTTCGGATTGAACTCATTTCGGGTTGACATGTTGCTTTGCTTTTGGTGATGGAGTTTGCGGGTCTATTTTGAGTGTGTTGTCCTAGTTATTATGCCTAGGATATTTGACGGTGTATATAATGTATGCTCCGTGCCTACGACCTTGCGTGCATAATTTTTGGGGTATTTGTTGACGCCAAAAACATATTAGACTTTTATGCAAATTTAGGGGTGTGACAAATCTTGATTTAATTAACTGTCGAAACGAGACGCGATCTTAATAACTCGTCGACCCATGTAACGATTGTAAACTAATTAACTCGGGTGAGGGATATTCGACGCAACCTATAGTTTTTACAGCTTTTATTAGTCTAGTTTAAATACACTCGCGTAGATTAATCTTTCCCTTTTTGCATCTTTTCCTTTTTGTTAGAAATTATCTTTTACACTTTTATTTTAGTAATATTAAACCAATTAAATTCTAACGACTCGTCTTTGTGGATTTCGATATCCGACTTGGCCGCTCTACTCACCTGTTAAGTGTATTCATAAGTTTAGGGTTTTGTATAGAGTTGGTGAGCCGAATATAACACGAACGGCGCGTAGGTGACGCTCGCGCCGCGTCAAACCCCTGCCTATCAGTATACTTACCTTATGAGCTTTGTGTTCTCTTTCATATTCTGATTGATGTATAAACTAGTTCATTACTCGTTTAAAAATATATTAAAGTCGTTGGGATTCTCAATATTCTTCTTTTGATTGTCAACTAAAGAATGGTTATATGACCTTTTTCGAAATAAAAATAGAAAATTATGTTTTAACCTAATTTTTTTTATCAAAGTCAATTCGTTTCATCATTACTTTCGTTTCACCAACACCTTGGAAATTGATTAAAAAAGAAATGCAAAGTGAAATAGGGACGGGACACAAATAAAAAGAGGGAAGAAAAGAGAGAAAAGAAAAGAAAAATAGAAATAAAGAAATTCAAAACGAGCAACGAATTCCAAAGAAAAGAAAAGAAAAATAATATACTCTTCAAAAGTTCACCCTTTCTACAAAATATACAAGGTCATTTCAAGGTGTTGACGTTTTTCATCCATATTCATATTTTCCATCCTGAAAAGTTTTGAACGATCCCAGTGCTAACATGATTTTTCAACATTGAAAAAATTACATTTTCACATTCTTTAGAAAATAGTATCCTTTCACAAGATTACATTTTACTATTTTATATAAATGTCTTTCATCAATGACATGTACAAGGATTTGCTTCTAATTACATTTACTCCTTATGCCTACATGTCCCGAGTGACTTACCCATATTCAGAATGCCTTCATTTTTTGAGTTTAATCATCGGTGAGAATTAAACTAGTGTGCTTCATTATAAATCATCGAGTCATTAAAAGCTACAAATAAAATTGCCTATTAATTTTGTGATGCACACCATGCACTCAGTTAATACATATACTTCTCATGACTTTCTTTGAAAGATAATAGTTATACCAACTAAACTACTCGAAACTCTTCTAGTCATTGCTATTTACTTGTTAAAACTCAAGATTATGTATAAAGCTTTTTAATTGGAAAAATGGGTAATTCTCTTGATAAAATATGATGTATGTGAGTATCATCATTATAAACTCTCACAAGACAAAACTCGTCCACTGGAGTAATCTAGGGGTTTAATGGCTTGTTGCATAAGCTATTCAACCGTGCATCCCGCGAAAGTAAATCTCAATCTTTTTTATACTTCTTTTTTAATAAAATTGCAAAATTCGACACGAACAAATCTCTTACTATGATGTTAGGGACTAGCAACACGTTAGTTAGGGGGTGTGATTTGTGTCAAATATTGCATTTTATTCCTTTTTCTTCTTCACAATAAAGCAATCCATGTTTTTATAACTCAGGTTTTATACTCATTTATTGTATAACCTTATATATGCATCGTTAAACACTTGTGCAAGGTTTATTTTAGTATTTATAGGGTTTATAATGCTAAAGATGAAGAGTGGATGCATTTCAGGCAAAAACGGACTTGAATGCAGTTTAAGGGTAATATGATAAATTCAGATGACTAAATTCGGACTTGGAAAAACTATAAAAAAAATGGAAGCCTAGAAAAAAGGGATTCCTGGGTTCAAATAACGAGTCAATCGGACTCCAAACAAAGAAGTTATTGCCATGCAATGTTTGAAATCGAAGAAAATTCATAGTCAAAGCCCCAGGTCATGCCCAAAGTCAAACCCCATGTCCTGGGCACTTAGGAAATATTGACGGCAACAAAATCAGGATCACGTGGTTTTTTGCGGTTCGTCATTTAAAGGTCGTATGGAGAAATTAGAACGATTTGGGTGTAATTTGTAATATTGGAAATTGGGAAATTTATCAAGGGTTTTATAATTGTTCATGCGGTATTATTATTGATTCACAATGTGTCTCATTGATTAGTGACTTGTTTTGCAAAGTGAACCACTTGGGTTCGATTCCGCTCGCAAGCAGGGGGATTTTCCAATTTTTGTTTAAATCCTGGAAGCATCTTTTGGTGCCATCTGGGCTAGCCACGTGGCCACCCTCGGATCAGTTAGATCAAGCAACGCATATGTGCAGCCTCACGTGCCACGCGCGTGGCTATTTCTATGATGCCTCCGCCCACTATTTCCTTTTTCCTACTTTTTACCCCCAAAAGTTCTTTCTTTATTATTTTTTCATAAAATCTTCATTTTTCATCCTTTTTACTCCATTTTTCTTCCTAAAAAATAAAGAATGTCAGACTTTCTTCATGATTCATTGGCTCAGCAGCCTACCTTCCACATTTAAATAATCCACACCCATTCCTTTTTTATTAGTTTATTAAATAGAATAAAAATACTAAAAGACCCCTAAACCCAGTTTTCTTCCTACAAATATGGATATAGGATTTCATAATTAGACGAATTAGTTTTAGATTAGATTCACATGGAGAGAATGGTAGGAGTAGGTTTAATTTAGTTATTATTTTCTTTTTGTAATTTATTTTATCATTTTAATGCAATTCTACTCTTGAAATTCGGTGTGTTTCTTTCATTTATTTGTTATGCAATTTCTTACTTGCTCTCATAATTAATTTTTTCACTTAAAATCAGTCTCTCTTTATCTCCAAGTTATTTCTCCTCATGCACACTCGCACTTTACGGACTTATAATTGTTCTTTTCCTTTCATATTTTTTTGAGTTTAAATTAACAAATGCACTTCAAGTGTGTAGTTTTTTTTTCTATGATATGATGGTTTTAGACCGGATTTTTATGGGTTCATTATTTTTGTGAATACATCGAGGGATATTAATGCGGTATATCATGTATACACCATATTTGCGATATCGCATATGTGATTTTGGGACTGTCATTGATGCCAAACTCTTTAACGGAGTTTTATCAAAATTCGTGGAGTGACATTTCAGATTTTAATAATTGCTTAAAAAGAGTATTAATCGTGTTTAAAATGCGTCTAACCATTTAATCATTTTGCTACATATGAAGAAGTGCCTAAATTAATTCTTAACTTAATTTTAATCATTTAATATAGTTTATATACTTGTCTAGAACAATCATAATATAATTATTTTCAAAAATACAAAAATTAACTTTTATACTTTCTTTTCGAAGTAATAAACAAATTAAGTTTTAAACGACATTCCCTGTGGATTTGATACCCGAACTTGCCGCTATACATATAAAACATGTGAAGTTAATGTTTTTTTTATTAAGGTTGAAACTGATGACAATGACAAGCATATTCACACGATGCTCGGTTTTCACCTTGTCAATGTTTAACAACTAGAATGAAAATAAATACCATTTGTTCTTCAATTGCCCTTTCTCTAAGACCATTTGGGATGACCTTTAATTCAAGAACTCCAATGAATCAACTTCCACTAACTGGAATGATGTAATCCATGATACAATCATCGTGAATAATGGAAAGCACTTTAGTCATAAGATAAAAAGAACTTCCTCCGTTGCTATTGTCTACTGTATTTGGATGGAAATACATAAGAGAATCTTCAATCATTTAACCAATCAATCTTCCTCCATCATTAGAGATATTGATTTTTTTTGTAAATTGCAAGGCTATGAAGTGGCCTAAAGCTAGGAAAAATTTCTCTAACTGGTAATTTTTCATGAATTGGGGCCTAGATGATTATCAACTCCAGTTCTATTAAGATTTGTATTGTAATTTGTTTCCTTCATTTGTTGTGGTTGGATTTAGAATGTTGTTTCCTTGCCTAAGGGGTATACCCACTTTATTTCTATACATGTTTAGTTCTTAACACACTCTTAATTTCCCAAAATCTTATAATCTAAATTTGGTCCTTAAAACCTTGTTTAATCGCATAATAAGTTGTTGATTTAGGTTAGTATTGTTGTTATACATATTATATATGAAGGAGGAGGGTAATAGGATCATTTAAAGGCTTCGAGATTAGGTTTTTATGAGTTAATGGTCATTTTGGGGCTTTGGGAGAAGATGAAATGCATAATTCTCGTTAGAATGAGATATGGTATCTCGTTCGAATGACTTAGAGTATGTTCGAAAGATATCGGTGGTTTAGTTAGTACGATTTGAAACTCGTTAGAACAACATAGATATTGTTGTTAGAATGAGTTTGGGGTTCTCGTTAGAGCAACTTTGGGACAGTTTGGGTTATAACTTCTTAATTGAGTTGTGTTAATTAAATCAGAGACTTGTAATACTTTTAGTAAACCCTTAAGTAGAATGGATTTGTGTGAATTGACTTTATGTGTGTAACACCCCGTATTTTTGTACATTTAATATTTAATTCATTCGAGAATTTTAAATTACTTGTGTGTTGTAATTTTAATTGAATTAATTATGGCAATATATATATATATTTAAATATTAATCGAGGAGGGAATGGTTAATGTTTAGGGAAATTTATTTACTAAGTGAATAGTAATAATTTAATTGCGTCATTTCGGGTATTAATGACGGGGTATGCACTTCTCCCAGTCGGGAGTCGGTATAGACTAAATTGGGTGTGAGATAAGGATTTCTATAAATAAATTCGGATGTCAATTCTATGTGCGCGGTTGTGTCCGGATGGGTCGAGATAGTCAGAAAAGAGTACCCGGGGGTAGTAATTGGGTCTCGGGGCATTTTTAATCATAGTCGGGCCCACACGGGGTGATTTGGGCTATTTTAATTAAGCCCATTAGGTGAAAAACGGGATGGAGGGTTTTAACCTAAGCGAGGGATTAGGAAATCAGCAGCCAACACAATTCTAAGCCTAGGGCTTGAGAGGGAAATTGGGGGAAAGCTTAGCAAAAGCCAATTTAGGGATTTTGGAGCCAAATTGAGGGACTACGCCAACGGATCAGACACTACAAACACTTACAGGCAAGTGGTTAACTGTTGTGATTTCTAAATTGATGATAACAATTCATATCATAGTGATGTGTAAATCAAAATTCATTTTGGGGATAAATGGGTACAAAAAGGGGGTTTTGTTAATTGAGTCATTGAGTGAGAATTAAGGTAAGAATTAGTTGTGCTATATAATTCTAAGTATGATCATATGATTTGAATGAGAAAATTCGGAATATAAAAGGATGGAATTTGAATTTAAAATTGGGATTGTACCCTAGAAATTTGTGTTCTTGGGTGGGTCAAGATTCATAGTGTTAATGATGTTAAAAGGTTTAGATGATATTTTTAGTTCATGAGAAATGTTATAAGATGATTAATAGGCGGATTTGAGGTTAGTTTTGAGGAAAGAAACCATAAAATTTCGTTAATGGTGCAATTCAGCAAGTAAGGAGAGCTGGCACGAAGGGATCGATCGATCGATCGGGGGGCATCGATCGATCAACGATGGGAAATTCTGGGCAATTCGGCCTGTGTGTGATATAAGGGGGAAATTAATTATATATTAATTTCCATACATCCATTAGTGAGTAATTAAATAGGTAACACATATTCCTAGTAATTATGGGGAAAAGTAATTGGGACTAGGAGAAATTTATGTGGGCCATTTTATGGATAAGATTTAGGAAGGTTTATTCCAAAATCGGGAGATACGGATCAAGTGAGCAAGTCCGGACATATTGATTAAGCGACGCCAAGGTAGTGAATTAAGTTTGGAGATAAACTAATTAATTTAGAGTCGGGATATGGACTCGGGAAATATTTAATTTCGGGCCAAGTGAATCGAGTCCGGGTAACCTAATAATTATAGGTAAATATAATTGAGGAAATTATGGAGGTGAATGTGTGACACATTGTGGGCGAATATGTGATAATGAAATTATGAGATGTAAAATGGACCAAGTGAGCGAGTCCGGGTATGTTGGTTAAGTGAAACCAAAATATTAAATTAATTATTGAGAGAGGGTAATTAATTTGGAGTCAGAATATAGACTCAGAAAATATTAAGGTATGGGCCAAGTGAGCGAGTCCGGGGATAATGGTTGTGTGACACCAAGTTATTTAATTAATAAGGGTGATAATTAATTTTATTAGAGTCGAATCACAGACTCGAATTTGTGTTGATTAATAAATGTGTTAATTAACTTAATAAGAGACGGATTGTAGCTTGGGTAATTATTAAATTAATGGGTGTGATAATTAATTTAATTAGAGTCGGTCGATAGACTCGGGAAAGTATTAAATTTAAAATGTGTGTTAATTAATTTAATTAGAGTCGGTTGATAGACTCGGGGAGGTATTAAATTAATAAGTGTGTTAATTAATTTAATTGGAGTCGGACCATAGACTTGGGGAAAGTATTATATTAATTGAGGTGTGAATTAAATATATTAGAGTCGGACCACAGACTCGGGATAATGATAATTATTAAGTGAGAAAATTAATTACGTTGAGTCGAGCCACAGACTTAGGAAATTTCAGGCAGTGTACGGGATTTTTGAGAACACGGTAAAGCTGGGTTTATATTATATATATACGGTGTAGTGATAGTATATATATACGTGTATATATTGTGTATGATATTAAATATCAGTGAGTAGATATTTATTTAATTTATATACCCTAGTGCTATCAAGGGAGGTTGCGCGATGTGGGTGAATCCCCTAGCTTGAGGAGTAGGGTGAGTATATCCCCAGGTCATAGCGTCCGGTATATATGGGTGAGGGATTTATCTCACTTTCAGTGAAGGAATATGACCGCCTCCACTACGTTATTATTTTAGGCCAAGTTGGTAAGCGATTCCAACTTGGGAAACTAGGTTTTGTGAGCACACCTAGTGAGATAGCATTTTAGAGGGAATCATTCGGCGAGGGTATACTCGAAGGGATGGATGTACGTATGTTATGTGTGTGGATATTGTGGTAAAGGTACGTATATAATGGTAGTAAATATTATATACGGGTAATAATACAGTGTGTGATGTATGTACTTTGTATAACTAGTGACACGGTTATATGCTAATATTTAAGAGGAATTAATTAAGTTAATTGTAAGATAACTTATACTTAGAGAATCATTATACTCGGGTTAGAGTAGTATGGCAAGGGATGGTTATACCAGGACTAGTTGAAAGGGGTAGTACAACTAGGTGGGGTTAGGGTAACCGGTAGGTGTGCATAATAGTGGAGGGGTGAGATTGTCCACAAGGGAGTGCGACACTAACTTAAATATGAAGTGCATTCATGCATTTTAAATTACTGCAGTTAATTCACTTGCTAAATATTTTCAAAATGTTTTGGGTTCTAACCCTTGCTATAAAACTATTTTCAAAACCTTTTAGGTGTCTAGCCACAGGGACGCCAGGAATGATATTCTATTCCAGGGACACGAAGCTGCAGCATATGTGGATGCTAGCAGGAGTTTGGATTAGGCGCATCATTCATTCATTCCTAGAGTGGGAATCATTTCTCAGTTCAGTTTTATTTAGGGCTTGTCGCCCAGACTTCTCAGTACAGTTTTCAGATGTAATCCTTCAGTTGTTTGATGTTTGTATTGGATTATTTTACTTTGGTGGCCGATGGTTTATTCGGCAAGTTATTTAAATTAATTATTCAGTTGATTTATTCAGTTGTGTGAATGGTTTATATTTAATTCTGCATTACTATTTTGTTGAATTAAAAAGTTAAAATTTGGCACCAGTTTTTGGAATACTAGGTGGTTAGTATGTTTTAAAAAGTTTTCGACAGTGATGCTAAGGATGATCCAACTGGGATTCCTATTTTATTTTGGTATAGGACTGATCACCCGGTATTTTATTAGGGGGGTGTCACAGATGGTATCAGAGCATCAGGTTCTAGTGTCTTTAGGATCTGTGCGGCTTTTCACATTTCGGCTTAGCAATCTTTGATATAGAGCCCTATTATAGGATTGTTGCATTCTCATACGTATGCGCATATACGTTCTTCTGCCAAATTTATATTTGAGAGTGAACTCATACAAATTCGATTCTCATTCCAGATGACGCCCAGGAGAGAGAGAGTAGCTAGGGCAGCAGGGGGAGATGAGACGCGGGAAGCTCGTTAGGAGCAAGAGTTACCGCAGCTATAGCCAGAGATGATTTTGACAGCACAGATAACTAAAATAGTGGCACAGACAGTTGAGACGACGGTGGTCACAACGGCAGGGTACTTTCCACGGGATCCGCCACAAGTGTTAGTGGCGTCGGATGTTCAGACTCACGCGGGGTCGTCGGGGTGGAAACAGGAAAAAGAGGTTATTTTTAGTAGGAACCCACCAGAGTTGCGAGGGGGTTCAGCGGTAGTACTAGCGTATCAAGGAAGAGAGATATCCAGCGTCACCCACACATGGGAGATTGTGATAAGGTGCGGAAGAAAATGCTAACCACTTTTAGTTTAGTGGGAGCAGCGCTACAATGGTGGGAGTCGATCACCACAGTTGAGGAAAGGGACACACTAGCTATTGCAGAGTTTTGGGTGCGGTTCGACCGCAAGTATTTTCCTCCAGCGGTTGAGATCGAAACGAGGAGAAAATTTTGTGAGATGACTCAAGGGGACCGTTAAGTGGCCGATTACGAGGAAGAATTCACTCGGTTAGAAAATTTTGTACCAGATGAGGTAAGCAAGGAAAAGAGAAAGAAAGTAAAGTTTATGGACGGGTTAGTCTGGAGAATCAAACAACCTTTAATTGATAATTCTGCATTAGTAAATTATACTGATGTCATTAACGCAGCACTCCGGCACTGTCGGGAATATCGTTTCCACGTGAAAGGAAGCGGGAGGGGAGTGGAAACTAGCCAGTCGGATAAGGCAGGAGGGAACAATACCAATGGGGTATCCCAGCAGCAGACTGGGGGAGATCAGGGGCAGGATTTCTGGTAGGGAAACCACGCCAAACGATTTAGAACTGGAGGCTATCGGCAGGATGGCCAGGGAATTCAACAAGGTCGGCATGGAAGGGACCAGTGGCAGGGTGAATGTATTTGACGGTGTTTCGTCGGTGGGGAAAGAGAGACAATTGAAGAGAAATTGTCTTAAGCGAGGCAGGGGGAAACTACAGGACGAGGTCCTGGAGGTACAGCCACTAAAGCAAGTCATGGGTGCATTCGGGCAGGGAGAAGATGCTCCGGAACCCGAGAACCAGCCATTGCAGCTGGAGTATAGAGGTAATTATTTTTACCCTAGGGGCATGGGGTATATTTTTTAGTGGAAGGGAGGATGTCACAATATAAGTCTTATTTTTCACTAAAGTTCGCGGGTGAGTCGAATTTAGTGAGTACGTTGGCGGTAGTAGCCAAAGCATGTGGATAAACTTTTTGTAGAGTGACGGAGTTCCTTGGTGTTCTTCACGAAAGAGTGAAGGGACACTGAGTGAAAGTTTGAATTATGAGAGGAATTACTACTTTCGAGAATTATGGGAGTAGGGTTGATAATATTTCCTAAATATCGGCTGGATAGCGATGGAAATTAACTATTGTGGATAGTGGTGTAAAATTTTGGTGTTCGCGACACCAGGGTATGGTTGGTAATAGGTATCACCGGAGAGGGCGTATAGCCTATATATATGTGGATATATGTGTTGTATTGCATGATGCGATAGCACATAGTGAAGTTTTGTGTTCTGAAAAATTATCCCGGTAAGTGGGGGATGTTTACTGAAGTGAATCAGGGTGGTTAGATTTAATTTCGAGCAAAGAGAGATAGCTCGGGGTTTACTTTGCGCTAGGACTAGTGATAGTAAGGGCGCGGTATTTTATGTTGTCTTTAGTAGCATAAGGGTAAGCATATATACTTTTGTGTTGGGAGACAAGTATTTATGGGGAGATGTTTGGACGTTAACACATGGGTTGGGTACCCGGGCAATAGATATATATGTATATATATATATATATATATATATATATTTATGTATGTGATATGACTATGGGATTCGAAGTTATATTACGGGTTACGACTAGCATAGTCGGGTAACTTTCGTGCGGTAGAGCGCGGGGATAGAGGGTATGGGCACCCGGGTTAATTAAGGCAAATTTTATGCGGTTAAGCGCGGGTATAGGGTGTATGGGCGCCCTGGAAAATTTTAAATGCATACTTGTGTAACGTATGGTTAGAAGCGGATGGGATAGATATAGCGGGCTTGGAGGCACATGACTAGTGAGTAATATGTGAATATTGGAACACTAGGTTTATCTTAATTTCGAGGACGAAATTCCTTTGTAAGGGGGGAAGTATGTAACACCCCGTATTTTTGTACATTTAATATTTAATTAATTCGCGAATTTTAAATTACTTGTGTGTTGTAATTTTAATTGAATTAATTATGGCAATATATATATTTAAATATTAATCGGGGAGTGAATGGTTAATGTTTAGGGAAATTTATTTACTAAGTGAATTGTAATAATTTAATTGCATCATTTCGGGTATTAATGACGGCGTATGCACTTATCCCAGTCGGGAGTCGGTATAGACTAAATTGGGTGTGAGATAAGGATTTTTATAAATTAATTTGGATGCCAATTCTACGTGCGCGGTTGTGTCCGGATGGGTCGAGATAGTCAGAAAAGAGTACTCGGGGGTAGTAATTGGGTCTCGGGGCATTTTTGAGCATAGCCGGGCCCACACGGGGTGATTTGGGCTATTTTAATTAAGCCCATTAGGTGAAAAACGGGATGGAGGGTTTTAACCTAAGTGAGGGATTAGGAAATTAGCAGCCAACACAATTCTAAGCCTAGGGCTTGAGAGGAAAATTGGAGGAAAGCTTAGCAAAAGCCAATTTGGGGATTTTGCAGCCAAATTGAGGGACTACGCCAACGGATCAGACACTACGAACACTTACAAGCAAGTGGTTAACTGTTGTGATTTCTAAATTGATGATAATCAATTCATATCATAGTGATGTGAAAACCAAAATTCGTTTTGGGGATAAATGGGTACAAAAAGGGGGTTTTGTTAATTGAGTCATTGAGTGAGAATTAAGGTAAGAATTAGTTGTGCTATATAATTCTGAGTATGATCATATGATTTGAATAAGAAAATTTGGAATATAAAAGGATGGAATTTGAATTTGAAATTGGGATTGTACCCTAGAAATTTGTGTTCTTGGGTGGGTCAAGATTCGTAGTGTTAATGATGTTAAAAGGGTTAAATGATATTTTTAGTTCATGAGAAATATTATAAGATGATTAATAGGCTGATTTGAGGTTAGTTTTGAGGAAAGAAACCTTAAAATTTAGTTAATGGTGGAACTAAGCAAGGAAGGAGAGTTGGCACGAAGGGATCGATCGATCGATCGGGGGGCATCGATCGATCGACGATGGGAAATTCTGGGCAGTTCGGCCTGTGTGTGATATAAGGGGGAAATTAATTATATATTAATTTCCATACATCCATTAGTGAGTAATTAAATAGGGAACACGTATTCCTAGTAATTATGGGGAAAAGTAATTGGGACTAGGGTAAATTTATGTGGGGCAATTTATGGATAAGATTTAGGAAGGTTTATTCCCAAATCGGGAGATACGGATCAAGTGAGCAAGTCCGAGAATATTGGCTAAGCGACGCCAAGGTAGTGAATTAAATTTGGAGATAAACTAATTAATTTAGAGTCGGGATATGGACTCGGGAAATATTTAATTTCGGGCCAAGTGAATCGAGTCCGAGTATGCTAATAATTATAGGTAAATATAATTGAGGAAATTATGGAGGTGAATGTGTAACACATTATGGGCGAATATGTGAGAATGAAATTATGAGATGTAAAATGGACCAAGTGAGCGAGTCCGGGTATGTTGGTTAAGTGAAACCAAAATATTAAATTAATTATTGAGAGAGGGTAATTAATTTGGAGTCAGAATATAGACTCGGAAAATATTAAGGTATGGGCCAAGTGAGCGAGTCCGGGGATAATGGTTGTGTGACACCAAGTTATTTAATTAATAAGGGTGATAATTAATGTTATTAGAGTCAGATCACAGACTCGAATTTGTGTTGATTAATTAATGTATTAATTAATTTAATAAGAGTTGGATTGTAGACTTGGGTAATTATTAAATTAATGGGTGTGATAATTAATTTAATTAGAGTCGAATTGTAGACTCGGGTAGAATTAAATTATTATCTGTGATAATTAATTTAATTAGAGTCGGTCGATGGACTCGGGAAAGTATTAAATTTAAAATGTGTGTTAATTAATTTAATTAGAGTCGGTTGATAGACTCGGGGAGGTATTAAATTAATAAGTGTGTTAATTAATTTAATTGGAGTCGGACCATAAACTCGGGGAAAGTATTATATTAATTGAGGTGTGAATTAAATATATTAGAGTCGGACCACAGACTCGGGATAATGATAATTATTAAGTGAGAAAATTAATTACGTTGAGTCGGGCCACAGACTTAGGAAATTTCAGGCAGTGTACGGGATTTTTGAGTACACGATAAAGCCGGGTTTATATTATATATATATATATGGTGTAGTGATAGTATATATATACGTGTATATATTGTGTATGATATTAAATATCAGTGAGTAGATATTTATTTAATTTATATACCCTAGTGCTATCAAGGGAGGTTGCGCGATGTGGGTGAATCCCCTAGCTTGAGGAGTAGGGTGAGTATATCCCCAGGTCATAGCGTCCGGTATATATGGGTGAGGGATTTATCTCACTTTCAGGGAAGGAATATGACCGCCTCCACTACGTTATTATTTTAGGCCAAATTGGTAAGCGATTCCAACTTGGGGAACTAGGTTTTGTGAGCACACCTAGTGAGATAGCATTTTAGAGGGAATCATCCGGCGAGGGTATACTCGAAGGGATGGATGTACATATGTTATGTGTGTGGATATTGTGGTAAAGGTACGTATATAATGGTAGTAAATATTATATACGGGTAATAATACAGTGTGTGATGTATGTACTTTGTATAACTAGTGACACGGTTATATGCTAATATTTAAGAGGAATTAATTAAGTTAATTGTAAGATAACTTATAATTAGAGAATCATTATACTCGGGTTAGAGTAGTATGGCAAGGGATGGTTATACCAGGACTAGTTGAAAGGGGTAGTACAACTAGGTGGGGTTAGGGTAACCGGTGGGTGTGCATAATAGTGGAGGGGTGAGATTGTCCACAAGGGAGTGCGACACTAACTTAAATATGAAGTGCATTCATGCATTTTAAATTACCGCAGTTAATTCACTTGCTAAATATTTTCAAAATATTTTGGGTTCTAACCCTTGCTATAAAACTATTTTCAAAACCTTTTAGGTGTCCAGACACAGGGACGCCAGGATTGATATTCTATTCCAGGGATACGGAGCTGCAGCATATGTGGATGCTAGCAGGAGTTTGGATTAGACGCATCGTTCATTCATTCCTAGAGTAGGAATCATTTCTCAGTTCAGTTTTATTTAGGGCTTGTCGCCCAGACTTCTCAGTACAGTTTTCAGATGTAATCCTTCAGGTGTTTGATGTTTGTATTGGATTATTTTACTTTGGTGGCCGATGGTTTATTCGGCAAGTTATTTAAATTAATTATTCAGTTGATTTATTCAGTTGTGATGGTTAAACCAAAATTCGTTTTGGGGATAAATGGGTACAAAAAGGGGGTTTTGTTAATTGAGTCATTGAGTGAGAATTAAGGTAAGAATTAGTTGTGCTATATAATTCTGAGTATGATCATATGATTTGAATGAGAAAATTCGGAATATAAAAGGATGGAATTTGAATTTGAAATTGCGATTGTACCCTAGAAATTTGTGTTCTTGGGTGGGTCAAGATTCATAGTGTTAATGATGTTAAAAGGTTTAGATGATATTTTTAGTTAATGAGAAATGTTATAAGATGATTAATAGGTTGATTTGAGGTTAGTTTTGAGGAAAGAAACCTTAAAATTTCGTTAATGGTGAAATTCAGCAAGGAAGGAGAGCTGGCACGAAGGGATCGATTGATCGATTGGGGGCATCGATTGATCGATTGGGGGCATCGATCAATCGACGATGGGAAATTCTGGGCAGTTCGGCCTGTGTGTGATATAAGGGGGAAATTAATTATATATTAATTTCCATTCATCCATTAGTGAGTAATTAAATAGGGAACACATATTCCTAGTAATTATGGGGAAAAGTAATTGGGACTAGGAGAAATTTATGTGGGGCATTTTATGGATAAGATTTAGGAAGGTTTATTCCAAAATCGGGAGATACGGATCAAGTGAGCAAGTCCGGGCATATTGGCTAAGCGACGCCAAGGTAGTGAATTAAGTTTGGAGATAAACTAATTAATTTAGAGTCGGGATATGGACTCGAGAAATATTTAATTTCGGTCCAAGTGAATCGAGTCCGGGTATGCTAATAATTATAGGTAAATATAATTGAGGAAATTATGGAGGTGAATGTGTGACACATTATGGGCGAATATGTGAGAATGAAATTATGAGATGTAAAATGGACCAAGTGAGCGCGAGTTCGGGTATGTTGGTTAAGTGAAACCAAAATATTAAATTAATTATTGAGAGAGGGTAATTAAATTGGAGTCAGAATATAGACTCGGAAAATATTAAGGTATTGGCCAAGTGAGCGAGTCCGGGGATAATGGTCGTGTGACACCAAGTTATTTAATTAATAAGGGTGATAATTAATTTTATTAGAGTCCGATCACAGACTCGAATTTGTGTTGATTAATTAATGTGTTAATTAATTTAATAAGAGTCGGATTGTAGACTTAGGTAATTATTAAATTTATGGGTGTGATAATTAATTTAATTAGAGTCGAATTGTAGACTCGGGTAGAATTAAATTAATAGGTGTGATAATTAATTTAATTAGAGTCGGTCGATAGACTCGGGGAGGTATTAAATTTAAAATGTGTGTTAATTAATTTAATTAGAGTCGGTTGATAGACTCGGGGAGGTATTAAATTAATAAGTGTGTTAATTAATTTAATTGGAGTCGGACCATAGACTCGGGGAAAATATTATATTAATTGAGGTGTGAATTAAATATATTAGAGTCGGACCACAGACTCGGGATAATGATAATTATTAAGTGAGAAAATTAATTACGTTGAGTCGGGCCACAAACTTAGGAAATTTCAGGCAGTGTACGGGATTTTTGAGTACACGATATAGCCGGGTTATATTATATATATATATATATATATATATATATATATATATATATATATATATATATATATATATATATATATATATACGGTGTAGTGATAGTATATATATACGTGTATATATTGTGTATGATATTAAATATCAGTGAGTAAATATTTATTTAATTTATATACCCTAGTGCTATCAAGGGAGGTTGCGCGATGTGGGTGAATCCCTTAGCTTGAGGAGTAGGGTGAGTATATCCCCAGGTCATAGCGTCCGGTATATATGGGTGAGGGATTTATCTCACTTTCAGGGAAGGAATATGACCGCCTCCACTACGTTATTATTTTAGGCCAAGTTGGTAAGCGATTCCAACTTGGGGAACTAGGTTTTGTGGGCACACCTAGTGAGATAGCATTTTAGAGGGAATCATCCGGCGAGGGTATACTCGAAGTGATGGATGTACGTATGTTAAGTGTGTGGATATTGTGGTAAAGGTACCTATATTATGGTAGTAAATATTATATACGGGTAATAATACAGTGCGTGATGTATTTACTTTATATAACTAGTGACACGGTTATATGCTAATATTGAAGAGGAATTAATTAAGTTAATTATGAGATAACTTATAATTCAAGAATCATTATACTCGGGTTAGAGTAGTATGGCAAGGGATGGTTAAACCAGGACTAGTTGAACGGGGTAGTACAACTAGGTGGGGTTAGGGTAACCGGTAGGTGTGCACAATAGTGGAGGGGTGAGAATGTCCACAAGGGTGTGCGACACTAAATTAAATAGGAAGCGCATTCATGCATTTTAAATTACTGCAGTTAATTCACTTGCTAAATATTTTCAAAATATTTTGGGTTCTAACCCTTGCTATAAAACTATTTTCAAAACCTTTTAGGTGTCCAGCCACAGGGACGCCAGGATTGATATTCTATTCCAGGGACACGGAGCTGCAGCATATGTGGATGCTAGCAGGAGTTTGGATTAGACGCATCGTTAATTCATTCCTAAAGTAGGAATCATTTCTCAGTTCAGTTTTATTTAGGGCTTGTCGCCCTGACTTCTCAGTACAGTTTTTAGATGTAATCCTTCAGGTGTTTGATGTTTGTATTGGATTATTTTACTTTAGTGGCCGATGGTTTATTCGGCAAGTTATTTAAATTAATTATTCAGTTGATTTATTCAGTTGTGTGAATGGTTTATATTTAATTCCGCATGTACTATTTTGTTAAATTAAAAAGTTAAAATTTTTCACCAGTTTTTGGAATACTAGGTGGTTAGTATGTTTTAAAAAGTTTTCGACAATGATGCTAAGGATGATCCAACTGGGATTCCTGTTTTAATTTGGTATAGGACTGATCACCCGGTATTTTATTAGGCGGGGTGTCACAATGTGCAAGCATACCATGTGTGAGTGCTCATGCAGGACATACTAGGATGGATCTTTATAGGGCGCGTACGACGTCGACCGTGCTGGTACCCCGTTTATAGCAATGGGCTTACCTTTGTCATTTTACCCTAATCCTACTACTGACTTACCCGTGTCCCGAGGGGGAATAAATGGGGGTGATCTTCATATAGTCTTGGGTATGGAGGTCTATGTGAATGACGAGAATGCCTATTGACTCACCCTTTGTTGTTGCTTTGAGGTTATAGGTATGGAACGACCTATAACTATACGTAGTATGCACGAGTGATCCCCGAAGGCAATAGGGATAGACATTTGTATCTTAGGTATGGTCTTGTGCATATTCCATTTATTTGTATGTCTTGTGAACATACTTACAAGGATATTGGACTTATGTAATTGTCCTTTTTTACTTTATTTATACCAGATATGTATATCTTGGACATTAGTTATGGAACCGTGTGATTACAATCAACTGAGAAGAACTATAATTATTGACCTTTGGAGCCACTTGTGCTTGGGTATTAGACCACATGTTATATTGAGGGCTGTTTGGATTGAGTTAACTTAAAAATTACTAAAATATGAGATGAATATGCATTATTATTGTAGTGCAAATTCAGTTAAATTCTTACCCTTTGTAGACTTGTTAGGTTTAATCCTATTGTTGAAATATTTTTTTAGGTCCTAGGTCACAGTTGCCTCCGTAACCCTGATTTGTTTGCATTCTTATTCATTCCCTATTTCTAGATATTTTGAGCCTACATGCTCATTTTCTTTTATCATACTTTCATTTATAATTGAGTCGGATTACTATATTGAGATTTATTATATGTTGGAGCCAACACGTTTAACTTAGGGTTGAGTATTATGTTTTGAGACACTTATTATATTCCTATGATGGTGTTCTTTTACTATTGGATTTATGTATAAGAGATTATGTATGTTATATTCATGTTATTGTCAGTTCATAATTATTATGTTTTATTTTATTTAAGTCACGCCTAGAATGATACTTTTAAACTCCTGTGTTATTTGTATTTGGACTTGATCAATCTAGCTATGGACTTTACGGGCTTTCACACCAAGTTAGTTAATAGTTTTGCTAAACATTTTAGTTCATCATAAAGGCTTCGACCATGTCTATACAAAATCAAAACTTTTTAATTATAAAATGGTATTTGTTGTTCTCAGAGTCTAGATTTGAAAAACATCATCATAGTATGTATCCCACTCTTAAAATAATGCAAACACCATTAAAATACTTCCAAGCCTCTCAAGCCTTAAAAACTAACAAAATGCATTTACAAATGAAGAATAATACATCAGAGAACTATTTGGACTATTATGAGTGGAGTTTGAAGGTCAACAACCATCCACATTCTATTGTCAACTTTTCATGAGTGATAATGGTTGAAATACTCTAAAATAGTAATGAAAATGTTAGAAAACTACGTATTGACAACGTAACAACAATACATTATAGTAAAATTGGAGTTATATTTGGAGGTTTAAGGCAATTTTGGTAGTCTTATAATAAAGTGACAAAAATTGACATGAGGAGTCATGTCGAGAGGAGAATTTGAGAGATATGAGTGTTTAGGAGAGAGAGAAAATGATGGTGGACCCATGTGGATGTGTAAAAAATATGTATGTAATATGTGAATGGCCTTGTCAAATTCTAACTTAATTTTTACTATGATATTAAAGACTAAATTTCTAGTTGTAAACCATTTTTTTTGTTATTTATCTTAAAACATATATGTAAAATGTAATGTTAATCATCTCGATTTATTAAGGTGGATGCTAACAGCACCCCGTATTTTACTCCATAATACCACAAGAGTTTTTATATTTTTTTGCTAAGGGCCACCACATAGTATAAATAATTTTTGCACACTCAAATTGGACCCCACCACTATTTTCCCTCTCAAACTATTTTCTCTCTCAAACCATTATCATTCAAAGCCTAAACGAGCTTCTCATTCTAACCTTACACAAAATAGAAGGTGTTAAAAAGGATTATGGCCACCCTAACACAAATGAAAATAGCCAAAATAATCTGTTTAAGGTAATTTCGACTTCACATATATGGTTATTGTAATTTTTTTAAACCTGGAAAAGCTTAACCCCAAAAAAGGAGATTTACAGTGGTTCGGTATCGATCCTTCGAGGAAGATAATTATTTTTGGGGTGATCCTACCGAACCAAAGTAATTTTTTTAAAGAAAAAACTCCATCCGTGATGTTTACCCCAAGTTTGTGTCCTTTATTCATTCTGATGGCCATGAATTAATGTGCGAATTTTGTAATAATTACCACCGATTGAGCCTTTGAAAACCATGATTCAGTCAGTGAGAGATTCGTTGTTTAATGCTTAGATTTTTTATTAAATTAATAAAATCGCGTTACGAGAAATGTATAGGATTATTTTAAATAGAATAATCTTGTATTTAAATCAAGAAGAAAAATTCAAATATATTGCGTATTGTCTTACACGTGTAAAATTAAGTCATGCATTTTATATATAACTAAAGGAAATTATATGGAATAAAACATATAAATTACACTTATAATTATGTTATAATATCATTAAGATAAATAAGAATTCAAAAAAATAAAGAACAAGAATTTGTACATGTCAGGTGCAAATCGATTCGGGCTAAGGCCGAATTGATTCGACACATGTTGATTCCTTCTCTTTATTAGTTGTCAGCATGAGAAAGGTTATGGGATAAAAGAGAACCTACACCTCACGTTTTTAGCCTATGTAATCAGACTCCATACCCCATATAGCACGGTGGTTTAATCATTGAGTGATGGGGGGATCTTTAGTTCGTCTTGGGACATTATAAGAAAGAGGTGAGAGACTTTGTCTTCACAATTCACCCTATCTCCGCAGCAACAAAACATCCCATAAAATCAAGACACTTGAGTCTCCTTCGTCACCCATTTCATTAGCTTAAGTACCCATACACAACTGGACATATCAAGCTTGAAATACCATAATTTCACCCTTAAATTATCAAGAGCTTAGGAGGGTGTTGAAGGTGTTAATTTGGAGAACAAAGATTGCAAAATCTTCAAACTAGGAGCATATTGGGATTTCTTTCTACCTTTTCTTCAAATAATTTATACTTCAATAAGTAGGGAATCTACACTATTTTCAAGTTTAAAATCTAAGCATGCTAGATATATGTGTATATGTATAATTTACTTGACTACTTATGATTATTATCACTATTTATGAATATGTCTTGTGAAATGTATGATAAAAATGGTTAAAAGTTAAATTTGGAATTAAGTTAAAATCTCATAATGTTTAAGGAATTTATACCTGATGAAGATTACGTTTAAACTAGTCATTTCATGTCAGACGTTAAGTTGAACTTGAAGAAGAAATGTTAGGACGCATACATGGATTTTATTGGTATAAATCCCTTTATTCATTAATAAAATCATATGTAGTTTTGAAAAATGGGTTTAATATGTTGAAAAGATATCTAAACAAGGCTTTGAACATAAAATAATAACTTAAGAAAAATTAACAAATTACTTATATAAAATGACACATAAAATGAAAATAATGTTGAGGTTAAGCCATGAAATATAGTGATATTTACACATAAACTGACAAGAATACAAAGTTAAAAATATAAATTTATCAAATTGTAATAATAGTCTTGAAAACGCTAAAGTGAGATTTTTGTCAAATGTGTCATTTTATGTAAAGTATGGACTTAAGTATAAAGCTCTTAAACCAAATTGAAAACTAAATAGAAAGTTAGTCATAAAGAATGTGATGAAAAGTGATATTTTGGAAAGTAAAGGTGAAAACTAGTATTTTAAAAAGTAAAGGTTAAAAGTAATATTTTTAACTGTAAGGGTGGAAACTAGTATTTTGAAAAGTAAAGGGTGAAAAATAGAATTTTGAAAAGTAAAGGTTAAAAGTAATATTTTGGAAATTAAAGGTGAAAAAGTAATATTTTGAAACATAAAGGTGAAAATAGTATTTTATAAGGTGGAGGAGGAAAATAGTGTTTTGAAAAGTAAAGGTCAAAAAGTGTATTTTTTTACAAAGTAATAGAAAAGAAGGTTTACTAGTATTCATGAACAATGAAAATGAATCTGAAAGGTGGACGAAAATGGAATTGAAATTAAAGCATTAGGTTTCTCTGAGAGTTGTTAAATATAGTTTGTTTTATAAAGTAAAGAATCAAGTTGAGTCAATAATAAAAAAGGGTATTTTGATAAAATGTGAAACTTAGAAATAAAATGTGCCGGGACTAATCTCGTCCGGGGTATTTTGGCCTCATCAATCGAGATATAAAAGAAGGCATAAGAGGTAAAAGAAAAATAAATGGAAAAGAAAAAGAAAAAGGTTACAAAGTTATAACAAATAAAAGGCACTCGGAGGTAAACAAGAAATTTAAAAAGGGCCCAGAGCCCTAGGGTGTGGCTTAATGCTTATACCCCAGACCACTGATCAGGAGCATATTGTGGCATGTTGACAGTCAGTGAAAGGCCATGTAATACTCATGGATTGGTACCCCAATTAATCAAGTAAAAATATGATTTTGACCAAGACACCCATTAATGTTAACGTAAGTTTATAAAACAATTTGAAAAATGTGAAATTATGTTCATAATTAAGTTAACGAGATTCGAATAGTAGATTAAGTGTGAGTGGACCCATCGCCCGAGTTGCATAGTCAAACATCAATTGAACGATTACTATACAATTGCATGAGAACATAAACCAAATGAAGTATGATTTCTTAATTGCTAAAATATAGTTTATATGTATAGATATACCTTTGTACGTATTACTCCGCTGGTATTTCTCCTACTGGGTGCATGCTTATACCCCACCATTCCCCCCCCCCCCCCCCCAGGTACTTCAGGGAAAGATACAGACAAGGAAATTACAAGGGGAAATAAAGGATTTATGCACCAATAGATCTCTATTTACTATTTACTTTAACTGTGTAACTTAAGTTTCAAACAATGGTTTTTATCATGTGAACTTCCATGCAAGTATTTTAATTTCGATTTGTATTAAGACCGGATGATGTAGACTTTCTTTATTATTCCATTAAACTCTTTTATTTCAATTATTGCTACAAATTTCATAAGCTGAACTTCATTTCATTAATCAAATTAAATGAATTTACAACAAAATTGTAGAAGCGATATTTTATTTAAAAAGAGGATTTTCTTAAATGAAATCGAAGTACAAAAAAAGTTTTTCGCATTGACATCGGGAATCGGGGCATACAACTTGGTATTAGAGCATATATTACGTGTGTGTCGTAGAGTGAACGGACGTTTCGTTTTCTTTTAAAGTAGTAGTTCTCTATATTATATCATATTCTAAAGTATCATCCCCTCTTTAAAATGTAGAGGTGGTGCACGCACTCATGAAAACACCAATGGGTTATGCCAAATGACTCAAGTTGCCAAGCAGCTGACTGATTCTCTCTCTCAACAACACTAAGGCAACGGTACCTCAATGGAGATAAATAGAGAAACCACTATACTAAAGGATTTTAGGAATCTCAATCCCCCTACGTTTAGCAGGACTGCAGGACCTGAAGAGGTCAAGGAGTGGCTACAATGCGTCACTCGTATTTTTGAGGTTCTTAAAGTGTATCCTACTTATCGTGTCCATGTGGTTGCATTTTAATTATGGAACAGGCCTAGAAATGGTGGATGTCCTATCAAACAAGTTGGAATGGGACAGTCCTTCGGGGAGATTTCAAGGCGGTATTTCTATACCGGTACTTTTTAGAAGCTTACTCTGATGGAAAGAGGGATGAGTTTCGTAACTTATTCCAAGGGAAAATGTTCGTTGGTGAATACGAGCTGAAGTTTAAAATCCTCTCAGATTATGACAAGTATGCAACGGGTGATGAGAAAGAAAAGACTCGTTTGTTCATAAAGGGTCTTAATCCATCCCAAAGAAGACTCACAGTCAAATAAAACGTTCGTGGGTTCAGGGAAATGGTTAGCAAAGCCATCATATTAGAGATGGAGTTCGAGGATTCTAAACTAATCAAATAGAAGAGAATAAGGTCCAATGGTAGTCAAAATTGTGGTGGAAAGAAACTTAGATAAAGTGGGTCCAGAAGGTTCTTTGCAAAATTAAAGGTGCCAGTAGGCAATGGTTCCCCTCGAATTCAGGGTTAGGGGTCAGCACAACCAGACAAAGGGTGTTTCACATATGGGGCACCTAACCAGTGGAAGAGGGAATGCCCCTAAAAATGCAATTGTCCTTAATCCAGCAATCAAGGTTCTAACTTCCAGCCAGTGAGGAACTCAAACTTTAGTACACCCACCCAACATTTTGGGTGGTAATTTTGGAAATGACATAACAACCCAAAATGACACATAATGAAATTAGCATGAATTGACATGACTTATCATGTTCGGGTCGTGTACGCGTCTGGTATATTGAATTGGTATCATTTTGTGTCATGTTCGTTTTTAATTTTGGCCACAAAATTTACCCGAATTGTACCCATTAAAGACAATATAGTGACATCATTAAGACCCATTATGGATCCGATTAAAAACCCATTATTAACTCGTTATTGACCCCATTAATACCCTATATGCCTATTTAAAACATAAAAATAAAATAAAAGGCTTTTATTAAAAATCCCAACCCTACGAAAATATATAACTCTTTTTAAGAGTCTTTACAATCACCATAAACCCTAGGCTTCTATTCTATCTCTCTTTCCATCTTCAGTCATATTTTATTCTATCTCTCTCTATCCTCCAAATCCTCATAAACTCTCATAACACCACCAGCCCTCATCCCCTCACCACCCACCCTCCACCAGCTCCCCCTCTCCCTTCGTCACTACCCACCCTCCATCAGCGCCGAACCCATTACCAGCGCCCCACTCAAAATTTCTGCCCGACGACTTCATTAGACACATTTATTTCATTCCACTTTCGTCCACTTCCAATGACTTTATTTCAATCCACTTTTGATAATTTAAGTTTCTTCCACTTTCGCCCAATTCTGTAAACCATTTATTTCAGTCCACTTCCAAAAAAATTAGTTAACTCAAAATTAACTCAAAATCAACTTTACCTAGTGATAATGAGAAGAAAAAGGCGAAATCATTTGAAGTTATTGGAGGAGAAAAGGGAAAAAATGATATGGGCAATTAAATTGTGATGTAATTATTTTTTTGGTGCACCTGGAAACATTAATTGGAAAAATATATTATAAACTGCATCGTGCCAATCGTGTCATGTCGTGCCAATCATGTCGTTTTAATCGGGTTTAATTAGATCAAAATTATAAATCGTGTCAATTATATCGTGTCATGTTAGAAGTGGGTCATGTTTGGGTTGTGAAAAAATAACACGACATTGTGTCGTGTCTTGTTCGTGTCACTGAAATATATTTCATGTCGGGTTAGGTCAGTTCGAAACCCGACCCAATAACACGAGTTATCACTTATACCCGGCATCCACAACACTCTAGTAGAGCTTAGAAGGGTAGGTACAACAATAATGGTTCACGTCCCAACCAAGGGTACGATGGATAGAGTCAATCAAATCAACAGGCAGTCAGAACAATAGGTTTAACCAAGGGCATGACTATGCCCTAACACAATCAAGAGCTCAACCAGACGCCAAATTTATATAAGGTATGATCTTAATTTACCATACGTGGGTTCGAGCATTGTTTGATTCGGGCCTATCACATTCATTCATATCTAGTTATTTAGCTTGTATTTTGGGTCTTAAGGTTAATTGCTTTAATAACCTATTTTCGTGTGACTTTCGATTGGCGCAAGTATTTATCTAAACTATATTGTCATAATTGTGTTATCATTGTGGTGGATCTTTAGTATGACTTAATTGTCATGGACACAAAAGGTTATGACATAATCCTCGGGACGAACTTGCTAATTTATTTCAATTACACGATAAAATGTCATCGACATAGTGTTTCGGTGTTATTTCCATATGGGTCCAACCATTTATTTAAAAGTGAACAAATCACGAACAATCCTTGCAAATAAACCAACACTAATGAATAACAAAATTACTTTGCATGTCTTTCGATCCTTGTGGAATAAGATACTCCTGATCGTATGGTCCCAGACTATCTAATTGTGCGGGGATTCCTAGACGTGTTTTCGGAGGAGTTTCTTGGGTTACCATCACAAAGAGAGGTCGACTTTGTAATAAAGATACATCCACGTGTATCACCCATTTCTATTCCTCCACACTGTTTGGATGCAACTGAACTGAACGAGCTGAAGATTAAATAAGAGGATTTATTATCCCAGGTCTTCATTAGACTAAGTGTGCTACCATGGGACGCACCAATTCCCTTTGTCAAGAATAAGTACAATCCATTCAGACTCTGCATTGACTTTAAATAATTGAATAAAGTCACGATTAAGAACAAGTATCCTATGCCTTAAATTGACGATTTATTCGATCAATTACGAGGTGCGGAAATATTTTCAAAGATAGACCTCCGGTCTGGTTACCATCAGTTGTTGGTTAGTACTGAGGACATTCAAAAGACATCATTATGAGTTCTTAGTTATTCCATTTGAGTTAACGAGCGCATATGCAGCATTTATGGACCTAATGAATCGGATTTACCACTTCTACCAAGATTAGGTTGTTGTAGTGTTTGTTGGTGACATCTTAACCTACTCAGCCTCGGGAGTGGACTATGAGGAGCATCTACACAGAACTTTTCAAGTACTCAAGGATAACTAGCTGTATGCAAAGTTCAATAAATGCGAGTTTTGGATGTGTGAGGTTAAATTTCTTATCCATCTTGTCTCGGGACAATGAATTTATGTGGATTTAGCTAAAGTTGAAGCAGTGTTAAACTGGGAACAACTAAAGACAGTCACCAAGATTAAAACTTTCTTAGGATTCACTGGGTACTACATGCATTTCATCCAGGGTATCTCTCAAATTACTTCACACCTCACTAGGTTGAGACATAAGGAGATTCTCTTTAAGTGGATAAACGAGTGCGAGTCAGCCTTTTAGGAGTTAAAAGTTCAACTCACTTATTCACTAGTACTTACCCCTAGAGAAAGGGACGGGCCACATTGTATATTATAACACATCAAGGGAAGGTTTGGGGCCAGTATTAATGCAAGTAAAGAATGTGATAGCTTATGCGTCAAGGCAGTTAGATATTTACGAAAAGAACTACCCAACGCAAGATCTTGAGCTTAGATCAGTTATGTTTGCCTTTAAAATCTTTAGATATTTCCTGTATGGGGAACGGTTCGAGGTGTACTCGGATAAAAAAAAGTATCAAACATATTTTTACTCAAGGATAGAGTTCATGTAAGATTACGACTTTGGTCTCCATTATCACCCAGGTCAGGCCAATGTTGTAGCAAACGCTTTAAGCAAGTATTCAAGAGTACTTTGGTGGCATTGAAATGTGATGTGACCACTATAAGATGACATGAGACCTTTAGAGCTACAAATTATGGATTAATCAGGTAAATCATCACGCCTACATCTATGGGACGGTGTTAAGGCTTGTCGTATAGCAAAAGGTGCTTGATGTAAAAACTTGTGATGGTGATTTGATACATTTTCGAAAATAGATTTTAATAGGAGAAATAATCAAGGAATTATCGCTCAATAAGGATTACAACGTTTGGTTCTAAGGAAGGTTAGTAATTTCGAATATTGAGGAACTCGGGGAAAAAGTTATGGAAGAAGCACACCAGTCTCGTTTCAGTATTCATTCGGTTAGCACAAAAATGTACAGGGATTTATGCAGAGGATACTGGTGGTTAGGAATGAAAAAGGATATTGTGCTTTTTGTGGCAAAGTGTCTCCCTTGTCAGCAAGTAAAGGTCGAGCACCAGAAGCCAGCAGGGTTGCTACAACCACTACCGATAGCACGACAAAAATGGGAACATGTAACAATGGACTTTATCATAGCTTTGCGTAGGACTCAGGAAGGGCATGGTGAGGTATGACTTGTGGTTGATCGACTCACCAAATCAATGCATTTCCTTCCTATTAAAGTCATGGATAACATGGTCAAACTTGCTAGACTCTACACTCGAGAAATCATAAAATTGCACGACACACCTTTATTCATTATTTGGAATAGAGATTAAAGATTTATGTCCAAGTTTTGGAATAAACTGCAGCAGGAGCTGGGAAAAATCTAAATCTTAGTACAACTTATTATCTAGAGATGGATGGAAAATTCGAGAGAACTATTCAGATACTCGAATATATATTGCGAGCTTGTGTTATAGATTTTTTAGGTAGTTGGGTGGATCACCTACCATTAACAGAGTTTGCCTACAACCATAACTTTGAGGCTGATATTGGGATGGAACCATTTAAAGAAATATACTAGAGACCATGTCGTTCACCAGCTTATTGGACGGAGGTCGGTGAGCAGCACATCTGTAACACCCCGCCTAATTAAATACCGGGTGGCCAGTCCCACACCAAATTAAAACAGAAGATATAGTTGGCTCATTCTTAGCATCACTGTCGAAAACATTTACAAGTCACCCAATACCCAATTAAGCTGGTGTTAAAAACTTTCCAAATTTTAATTTCAACAAAATCCATTTTTAGTTTACGAACAACACAACAAATATTATTCTACAACACTAATAACTGAACAGATTACACAAAAGAATTTAAATGCAATTGGAATAAACATTCCAAAATAATAATCTAATACAGTAATCCCATCAATAGTAAATGTAATAAAATGACACGACTATAAGAGTATTTGACTCAGATAGAAAAGAGATAAGTGAATTCCTTTGGATGACATTCCCTGAATAAAAGGACACTACATAATGTGAATCAAACGAAGATAGGCATCTAAGCAATACTCCATAGCTCCATAGCTCGTCATAATCCTCTAAGGTTGGCGTCCCTGTTGCTGGACACCTGATATAAAAGGTACAATAGAAAAGAAAATATGCAAGGAAACGGGTCAAAGCCCGATGTGAAAATCATTTTTAAAACAGCAAGTATTTAACAACTGCAATAAAGCATTTATTATTTACATGTTAGTATCCAACTCTCACTTGCTATTCTCACCTATCATCTAGAGTGCACAGTTAACGTTTCCCATTAACCTCCTAGTTAATGGCTCCTCTTCACTAGTTTCCATAATATGATTTCGTCCCATATCATAACCCCGTATGTCCCATACCATACGTCGTATAATCATTCTTATACATTTCTCATTAATATGAACCATTTCTCATTAATATGAATTAAGCTCTTCAATAAATATTCATTAACTTATTTCAATTCTTTTTCTCAATTCACCGTTATATACAATTATCACACAGTAGATGATGATGCTAAGATTTAGCACCACCGGATAAGTGATAATGAGCTCAAACAGTTGTAGTTATGGCAGCCATAGAGATGTATAAGTGTATAAGTATGCAGAAGGGGATGAGTATAAGAGGAAATAGGACAATGATGTATAGTGGTTCAGCCAATTTGGCCTACATCCACTGTGAGTGTGTGATCCACTAAGTATGGGCACTAATGGCCTTGGATACAATGCACATCAGCTCTCTCTCTCTCTCTCTCCTGTGTGTACAAGCAGAGTTTTAGCTAGGGTTGCAATGAATCAATCCCCTGTAGGGTTGTAGGTGACAAGTATATATAGGTCTTGGGGGGTGTAGTGTACCCCCCAAGTATGCATGGTGCATGTGAATGATGATCTAGCCAATCCCCTGTTGACACCTGTAGATGCCCAATGATGACATAATATTCCCTCACGTAAGGGTGTGATTTGGTTATAACGGTCTTCCACGTGTCATATGAGCCTCACGCGCACTGTTCCACGCGTCTACCAAACCACGCGCTGTCATAATGTCACCCTCGGCCTATGAGACGAGGCCGAGGGCAAAGTTACTTCCGGCAGTGAGTCTGGCTTAATTCTGGCCTCGTACTGTCGTACCCTCGTAGTGTCATCCGGAGCCTAGGAGGTCGGCCCCTCGTAGGGTCGTCCGGAGCCTGGTGAAGGGTCAGCCCCTCGTAGGGTCATCTGGAGCCTGGTGAAGGGTCGGCCCCTCATAGGGTCGTCTGGGCCTGGTGAAGGGTCGGCCCCTCGTAGGGTCGTCTGGGCCTGGTGGAGGCCAACTGGAGCCTAGTGAAGGGTCGGCCCCTCGTAGGGTCGTCCGTTTTGGAGATAGTCGTCAGCCAGGCCAAGGATATAAACGGGTATATCAATCACCCCCCAGCCCTTAGCCATAGGTGCTATTGAGATGGCTGAGGGATATTATTGAAATTGAGATGCGTGTATGATCAGTTAGGTGAGTGACACATGGGCAGGTACTCATTGCTATTCAAGTTTCCAAGGCACGGCGGCTGCACACTTGCATGGGGCTTTGTGCCCTAATTATACCCTTCTTGGCAAATGTGCCCATTTATTGCCAGGGTATTTAAGAGTTTTTTAAACTCTCTCTCTCCTGCTTCTTCTTCTTCGTGCCCAAGTCTATTCTCTCTCTAGAACCAGTAAGCTTTGCCACTTGCAGCCTTCATTTCGTCAGGTCTCAGCAGCGTTACTCACCCTCGTTATCAGGTATTCTCCTTCATTAAAAGCTTTCCTTTGTCTTCAATTCTGTTTGTTTTTTAGGGCCATAGGGTTGCATTTTCTTCGAGTTCCCCATAGCTTTTTCCGGTGTCTTCTCCGGTTAAAGGTTCTTGAACATTCTTGACGAAAAACTTTAGAGTTCTTTTGTTTAATCCAAAAGTCAAACCTGGTCAATTTCTCCTTTGTTTATAGCTAAGTTGGTGTGATTTCTCCAAGTGTAGAGTCTTCTCTTTAATGCTTAGAAGGTTTTACAACTTAGTATCTGAATTCCCGTCCTTGAGAGAGAAACTCTTTGCCGAGATCAGACGGATAGAGGAAGAGGAAGAGAGGAGACGAGGGGACGACCCTAATTGGGTACGACCCATCTTTCCCATTCCTCTTGCCACCATAAGACCATCTGAACCGTCTGAGTCTTGTGGGTCGTCGCCTCGTCCGCACGATACTCCCAAACCAAGTGATATGGACGAGAGAGCCTCCTCGCCAACTGGTGCTGGAACGTCTGGTAGAAGGGACACGTCTGAACTTAGCCCTCCTCGAGAGGCCGAGGGTACGATCCCCTCTGAGGCTGTCCCTTTGACAACCCTATCCCCAATGCCTTCCAAGTGGCTTTTCCTCAGGGTCCTCCTGCAGGTGATGAGGGGGAAGGGGATGAGGACGAGGACGACGATACGGATGACGAGGTTGATACCTCCCATGCCTCGTCTTTTATCTCCTCGGTTAGGGATAGAGACCTTCTGATATGGAGGCATATTTACGGAGTGCCCTCTGGGGTAACTATGAGGGTCCCCTCTGATACTGAGAGGGTTTTTGATTATGAGGAGGGGGAGGTTGCAGTCTATGAACAGATGTTCAAGGTTGGGGTCAGGCTCCCTCTGCACCCTGCCATTGCAGATATCCTGTTTGCCCTCGGCGTTTCCCCCTCTCAACTCCCCCCCCAACTCTTGGAGGATGATCTTGGGCTATATCTCTTTGTGGAAGAATTCTTTCACCGATGAGCCCTCGGCTGCCCTATTTTTGGGCTGCTACAACATTACCTCTTCGTCCAAACAGCCCGGATACTATCATCTGGGGGCAAGGAGGTCTGAGAAGAAACTCCTTCATGTAGCACAAACTTCCAACCACGATTGGAAAAAGAGGTTTTTCTTCATTTCTGGGGAATGGGAGCCTACCGCTGATGTTCCGAGGGTCCCCAGAAAATGGGTCAACCCCTCCATGAAGACCAGGTCAGACCCTGGACTTAGTCTGGAGGAGAAGGACATTGTAGATTATCTGAGAGGACGAGGGAGAGAGGGTGAGCTTGCAAAATTCGAAGACTTGATGACCCCTCGGTTCCTTAAAGAAGTTGGTCTGAGGGTCGGCCCCCTGACTGAACTATGTGAGTTATACTAAACATTTTCCATTCTTTGCTTTTTTTCCAAGTGTTTCCCCTTTAGATCTACATTTTTCTAACATCTTGTCCTCTTATCAGATCGTCCTGCAGGTACACCAGACTACCTTTGGGAAATGACGGCTCCCAGCTTGCTATCTGGATTGGCCAAGAAGAAGGGGAAGGAGCCCCAGCAGGCTCCGAGGAAGACAAAGGTCGCTGGGCCGACAGTGGTGGAGCCGACCGCTGACAGCCACAAAAGGAAGGCGTCTGAGGTGCCTGTTGAGCTTCGGCCCAATCCTCAGACAAGGGCTAGGGTCGAAGCCTCTGAGGGGACGACCTCTTCGTCCAGCATGGGGGCCTTCTGGTCTCAGAACCTAGCACACTTGAGGGTCGACCCCTCGTCACTGATCACGAACTTAAGGGCAGCCAAGGCCTCGATGTTCTCTGCACCGTCGGCCTCTGACTTCGAGTTCTTGGCAAACATGCCTCCTGCTAAGGTGTACGACTACGGTCTGCACTCCCTTGCTCAGGTATTGGTCTTGACCTTCTTCTTTAATTTCATTCTTTCACTAACTGTTCCCTCGGTCCTTCTTGACATCTATTTTTTGTTTATTTTTTTGTGCAGTCCGTTTGTGCCTTCACCTCAGCCACCAAGTGGATGGCTGAGAACCAACAAAAGTTTCATGAAGCTGAGAGGGCCATTCAACATGAGGCCGACCTTCGGACAGAGCTGGATACTGTGAGGGCCGAACTGGAGAGTACGAGGACTGAGCATGCTAGAGTCCTTGATGAGCTGACGAGGCAACATGATGCCGATTTGCAGGCTAAGGACTTGCTCGTTAAGGAGAGGGACTCGGCCCTGATCAACCTGGAGACCCAGCACAAAACTGATCTTGAAGAGGCTGTCAGGAAAGTCGGGGCTGATGCTGTTGAGGCTTTCAAGACTTCAGATGAATTTCAGGGCTTCGGCCTTGAGTATCTGGAGAGGGGGATCAGGACGGCCTGCCGATGGGTCGTCCTCAAATTCGGTGATGTCGTCTCCTCTGTTCGTCCTTCACTGGAGGGTGTTCAACTGGACGACCCCCTAATTGCCGAGGCCCTCAACCAGGTGGAATCCCAAGTCCAAATCGAGGGGGTCGGTACATCTGAAGATCATCCAGTGCTGGTAACTGAGGAGACGACTCCCATAGATGTTGAGGCCCTGCCCTCTGATGTCGTCCCATAGGGTGGCTGCCTGTAGCCCATACCCTTCTAGTTTATTTTTGTTCAATGGCCTTGTAAAACACTTGATATTTTATGTTTTATTAATACCATCGTCTCTTCCCTTCCATAATTGTTGTCTTCCATATTTAATTCTTTTATGGTTTGCTCTTTGTTGATTTGTTCTTTGTTGATGCTACTAACCCCTCCCTCGTCTTTTTTGAGGACCAATGTGGGTTCGTCCCCTCATATGGTCTCATCCTAGTCGAGGGTCATAATAACCAAAATGGTTTTTAAATAAAGTCTACCCTCGTCTTTTCTGAGAACAGTGGTGGGGTCGTCCCCTCCACTGGTCCTCATTATAGCCGAGGGTTCAACTTACCAACTTAATGGTTTTAATGAAGTTTACCCTCGTCTTTTTTGGGAACAGTGGTGGGGTCATCCCCTCCACTGGTCCTCATTATAGCCGAGGGTTCAACTAACCAAATTAATGATTTTCAAATAAAGTCTACCCTCGTCTTTTTTGGGAACAGTGGTGGGGTCGTCCCCTCCACTGGTCCTCATTATAGCCGAGGGTTCAACTTACCAACTTAATGGTTTTAATGAAGTTTACCCTCGTCTTTTTTGAGAACAGTGGTGGGGTCGTCCCCTCCACTGGTCCTCATTATAGCCGAGGGTTCAACTTACCAACTTAATGGTTTTAATGAAGTTTACCCTCGTCTTTTTTTAGAACAGTGGTGGGGTTGTCCCCTCCACTGGTCCTCATTATAGCCGAGGGTTCAACTTACCCAATTAATCTACCCTCGTCTTGTTTGGGGACCAATGTGGGGTCGTCCCCTCATGTGGCCTCATTATAGCCGAGGGTTCAACCAACCAAATTAATGATTTTTAAATAAAGTCTACCCTCGTCTTTTTTGGGAACAGTGGTGGGGTCGTCCCCTCCACTGGTCCTCATTATAGCCGAGGGTTCAACTAACCAAATTAATGATTTTTAAATAAAGTCTACCCTCGTCTTTTTTGGGAACAGTGGTGGGGTCGTCCCCTCCACTGGTCCTCATTATAGCCGAGGGTTCAACTAACCAAATTAATGATTTTTAAATAAAGTCTACCCTCGTCTTTTTTGGGAACAGTGGTGGGGTCGTCCCCTCCACTGGTCCTCATTATAGCCGAGGGTTCAACTTACCAACTTAATGGTTTTCTGTAGATGTTTCCATGCATACTGGAACTGATAACTGTAGGGTGAGGCCAATCATATTTTTCAATAATTTTCCAAAGTGTCCTGTTGGAGCAACTCCTATTACAACTATGGTCCATCAATCCCTTACAACACTACTGGTAGTATTTTTTCAAATGATCTGTGTTCCATGGGTTGGAAAAAGATTCCCCTTCTAGGTTTTCTAGTCTATAGGTCCCAGGGACAACTTCATCGGTGACCCTATAGGGGCCGTGCCAATTAGGATGGAGTTTATTGGGATTTTGCCAAGCCTTCTTGAGGACCAAGTCTCCTATTGCGATAGGCCTATGCTTCACCCTCTGATTGTAAAACCTCGCGGTCCTCTGCTGGTAGGAAGCCTGCCTTATCTCAGCGTCCTCCCTCCTTTGCTCAATCAGGTCCAAGTCAAGTCTCCTTTCTTCCGCGTTTCCCTGGGGGTCGTACATTTGGACCCTATGAGTAGGAAACTCGACTTCGGTGGGGATGACGGCTTCTGATCCATAAGCCAGCATGAATGGGGTCTCCCCGGTAGAAGTCCTCACTGGCGTCCTGTATGCCCACAGTACGGCATATAATTCCTCGACCCATCTTCCTTTTGCCTCCTCAAGCCTCTTCTTGATTCCATCTAGGATTGTCCTGTTTGTTACTTCGGTTTGCCCATTGGCCTGAGGTCGGCCTGGGGTGGAGAAAAATTGTTTGATATTTACCCTCTCACAGTACTTCTGCAGAGAGGCATTCTTGAACTGCGTCCCGTTATCTGAAATGAGGGTGTTGGGCAGACCATATCTGCATATCACATTTTTCCAGATGAACTGGAAGGTCTTCTGCTCTGTAATTGTGACCATCGCTTCGGCCTCTACCCACTTTGAGAAGTAGTCAATCGCTACAATGAGGAACTGATAGTTATTGACTGCTCTTGGTAAGGGCCCTACCAGGTCAATCCCCCATACTGCGAACGGCCACGGAGACGTGATGGAGGTAAGAGGCTGATGGGGTTGATGAGGGATGGTAGCAAATCTTTGGCATTTATCACACTTTTTTACGTATGTTGCGGCATCTTTCCCCAAGGTCGGCCACCAGTAGCCTTGTGTGATCACCCTCTTCGCTAAGGATCTGCCCCCGATATGGCTTGAGCACGATCCTTCGTGCACATCTTGCAAAATGGAAGGGACTTCTGAGGGATGCACACACCTAAGTAAGGGGAGCAAAAACCCTTTTTTGTACAAGGTGTCTTCGATGACAGTGAATTTTGCAGCCCTATACCTCAGCTTCTTCCTCTTCTGCCTTGCTTCTGTCATCTCACCCTCTTTAATGTATCTGATCAGGGGGTCCATCCACAAAGCTTCTTGAGAAACATTCAGGCAATTACTGAGTGTTCCCTCAGCGTCCTCAATAGTTGGCTGAAGCAAAATTTCCACTGGGACCGTCCTCCTGATGTCTGTCCTAGTCGCCGAGGCCAGTCTCGCAAGGGCATCAGCACGGCCGTTGTCTAGCCTGGGTATCCTCTTTAATTTTATTTCTCTGAAGCCTTTCAGTAGTGACCTCACCTTCTCGAGGTATCTAGCCTTTCTCTCGTCCTTAGCCTCGTAGGCCCCTAGTATCTGATTCACCACTAGCCTTGAATCACTATGGACCAGAATCTGGCCGACACTAAGAGACTTGGCCAAGGAGAGGCCTGCTACTAAAGCTTCATATTCAGCCTCGTTGTTGGAGGCTTTGAAGTTGAACCTCAGGGCGTATTCGACGTCTGTGCCATCGAGTGCTGACAGTATCAGTCCAGCCCCACTTCCACTGTCACAGGAGGACCCGTCAACAAAGAGGCTCCACAGAGTCTTTCCCTCTAAAAAATTTCCCTTAGAGAGGGACCCCTGTCTAAAGATGTATTTTCCCACTTCGTTTTCAGTCGCTTTCCTCCTAGCGGTGCTTGTCTCACCCCTGTCTGCGGGTGTGTCGGTGATCCTATCTTGTTGTATATCTGTCTCCCCGTGGGTCCCACCCTCGGCCTCATCGCTCTCCCAAATAAACTCAGCCACGAAGTCTGCTAGCGCCTGTCCCTTAATGGCTGTCTTGGGCTGGTACACAATATCAAACTCCCCCAATTCTATAGCCCAGGTCATTAGCCTTCCTGATTTTTCAGGCTTGTACAGGACCTGCCTAAGAGGAGAGTCAGTAAGGATGACCATAGTATGGGACTGGAAGTACGGTTTCATCTTCCTTGAGGCATGAATCAAGGCGTAGGCCAACTTCTACATCCTCGGGTATCTTTTCTCTGCCCCCTGGAGTGCCTTGCTGTTAAAATACACAGGCTTCTGTATACCATCCTCGTCTCTCACAATGGCTGCGCTGATGGCAGACTCTGAGACGGCGAGGTACACGTAAAGTCGTTCACCCTGCACGGGTCGTGACAGCATCAAGGGAGACCCTAGGTATGATTTTAGCTCTTTGAAAGCCTCATCACACTCTTTACTCCATTCAAAGGCCTTCCTGAGGATCTTGAAGAATGGCAGACACCTGTCTGTGGCCCTTGACACAAATCTGTTCAGGGCAGCCACTCTCCCTGTGAGCCTCTGAACATCTTTAATGGACTTGGGGGTCTTCATCTCAATTAGGGCCTTTATCTTTTCAGGATTGGCCTCAATGCCTCTTTGATTGACAATGAACCCCAAGAACTTCCCTGCTCCGACCCCAAAGACACACTTGGCCGGATTAAGCTTCATCTGGTACTTGTCCATCATGTTAAAGGTCCTCTCCAGGTCTGCCACATGATCCTCTGCCTTCAAACTCTTGGTCAGCATGTCATCCACGTAGACCTCCATAGACTTCCCGATTTGGTCTTCGAACATTTTGTTTACGAGGCGCTGGTACATTGCCCCCACATTTTTTAGACCAAAGGGCATGACCCTATAGCAGTATGTCCCCTTGTCAGTGATGAAGGCAGTCCTCTCCGAGTCTTCAGGGTTCATGAAGATCCGGTTGTACCCTGAGTAGGCATCCATAAAACTCATGAGCTCGTGGCCTGCAGTAGCGTCTACCATCTGGTCAATGCGGGGGAGAGGGAAGCTGTCTTTGGGGCAGTTCTTGTTGAGATCTATGAAGTCCACACACATTCGCCACTTCCCGTTGGCCTTTGGGACAATGACTGCATTGGACAACCATTCAGGGTAAATGACCTCTCTGATAAATTCAGCGTCTTCTAACTTTTTGACCTCATACCTGATGACCTCGTACTTCTCTCTAGAGTAAATCCTCCTCTTCTGCTTTACCGGCTTCACTCCCTCTACCACATTGAGCTTGTGGCACATGATTTCAGGGTCGATCCCCGGCATATCTACGTGACTCCACGCGAAGACGCTTCGTCTTCTCCTCAACAGTTTGATGAGGTCTTCCTTGATATTGGGCTTCAGAGACTTGCCAACTTAGACAGTTTTTTCCGGGTTATCCTCATCGAGGATGATGGGTTCTACCTCCTCAGCGGCCTCTCCTTTTTTTGAGCTTCGTCTCGTCCCTGGGGTCTAGGGTATCAATGTTGTAAGTGACTGTAGCCCTCTTGTGTGCCTCCCTTTCTTCAGCGGAGTTGTAGTAGCACTCTCTCGCTGTCGTCTGGTCTCCCTGAACTTCTCCCACCCCGTAAGGGGTAGGGAACTTAATCATCTGGTGGACTGTGGACGGCACAGCTTCAAACCCCTTGAGGGCCACACGTCCCAGTATGATGTTGTATGCCGAAAACACATGCTCATCCCGCACAAAGAAACTGACCTTCTTGGTGAGCCATCTCGGCCATTCGTCCCCCATTCTGATATCAGCCTCATATATCCCCAGGGGGTGAACCTTCTCCCCACTGAACCCAATCAATGGATGATGGTATGGGACAAGTCTGGCACGACTGAGGCCCAAGGCCTTGAAGCATGGCCAAAACATTACATCTGCGGATGAGCCCCCATCTACCAGGATCCTCGGCACTTCGCACCCGTGTACCTTGGTAGTGATGACGAGAGGGTCATCATGCGGGGCCAAGAGGCCTTTGAAGTCCATTCTTAAAAATCCCACTATCAAAGTGTCCATATCAACTTTCTTCCTTTTTTTTGACTTGACCTCTAGGGAGGTTGAGTGCACCGTCTTCGTCACTGCCTTAGCTTCAGCGATATGAGCCTTCCTGTCGGCGACCTCCGACCCTCCCCCTGCTAGACCCCCAGAGATCATTCCCACTCCGAGTGAGATCATATTAAGCCTTTTGACGGGGCCCTGATCGTCTCTCGGCGGGAGGTCAGGGTCGTCCTCGTCATCAGAAGGGTCGTCCCCTCTTTTCTGGGGACCTTCTCTACATGCATCGACTCTCTTCTTTCTGGGGTCGTCCCCTCGGCCCCTCTTGAAGGCGCCTCTGTCGACGTACTTTCTGAGCTTCCCTTCTTTCAGCATCTTCTCAATCTCATCTTTCAGAGCGAAGCATTTGTCTGTCACGTGGCTGTGGTCTTGATGAAATTCACACCACAGGTTCTTATTTCTCTTGCCAAGAGCTGCCCTAAGCTTCTCAGGCCACTTCAGGGATCGGTCACTCTTTATCTCATTGAGAATCTGTTCACAGTTGACCGCCAGAGGGGTATAACCAGCAAACTTGTCGTCCATGGACCTCTTCTTCCCCTCTTTGTTCTTCTTGGGGTACTTACCCCCATTAGCTCCTCCCTTTTCGTCTTCGCATTTTGCGACCATCGCCTCTTCAGCGTTCATCACCTTTCCTGCTGTCGACAGTAATTCGGCCATCGTCCTCGGAGGGTCTTCAGCAAGCTTCCATAACAGCTTCCCCTTTTGGAGTCCTCCAATCAGGGCTGTCATAGCTATGCTTTCCTCGTAGTCTTCCACCTCTAGCTTCTGTTTATTGAATCTAGCTATGTAGTCCCTCAGACTCTCATTCTTCCCCTGCTTAACATAGAGCAGGTGGGTGGTCTTCTTCTGTGGCCTCACCCCAAAGCAAAAGTTGTGGATGAACCGGTCTGCCAACTGCTTAAAGTTTTCAATGGAATTTTTTGGAAGAGACGTGTACCAAACGTGTGCAGCCCCCGTCAGGGTTCCGGAGAAGGCACGACACCTCATCTCATCTGAGATAGAGTATATGTATGCTGCTGATTGATACATCTCAACATGGTGGACAGGGTTGGTGCTCCCAACGTATCTTGGGGTGACCACAGGTGGCTTGAACCTTGCTGGCGTAGGGAAGTCGACTATCTTCGCCACAAAGGGTGAGCCTATGGTGTATCCTTTCTGAAAGGGGTCCCGGCTCTTCAATATATCACCGATCTTATCCTCTAGCCGCTGGATTGAGTCATTCCAGGGCCTCACAGGGTCAGCGCGGCCGATGTTATCCCCTGCCGCCTCTTGAAGGTGAACGGAGGGTTCCGCTGCAGCAGGCCTGTGT
Source organism: Sambucus nigra (assembly GCA_949130495.1). Classification (NCBI taxonomy): domain Eukaryota; kingdom Viridiplantae; phylum Streptophyta; class Magnoliopsida; order Dipsacales; family Adoxaceae; genus Sambucus; species Sambucus nigra. The sequence continues at coordinate 156,636,561 of OX422218.1, forward strand.
CGGCTGTTTACTTCCCTTTGGTCGTCATCCCGTCCCTGGGGTCGGCCATCTGCTGCCTCCTTCCTGGACCTCGCCGCACTTCTCGACCTGGATAACTTATCCCGCAGGTCATTTTCTGAGCCTAGCCTCTCAAAGGCCGACCCCCTGCTCAGGCGATCAAAAGCAGAGCCTCTCAGGCGATCATCAGGGTTTGGTCTCACGCACTTTCCTCTGCTATCCTGGAGAGGTCGCACAGTGTTGTTGGAGACCTCATATGGTTCCCAGCATTCTATTGGGGCCTCATCTCCCTCCAGATCGTCATACCTGTCTTCAGGGCAAGGGTTTCCTTACCTCCCCAGGCGTAAACGCCTGGGGTCAGCAACATCCCTATGCCGCTGAGGGGGTGGCAGGTCTTTGCGTGGTGCCTGGGGTGGTCCTCTGGCCTCATGCTGTCCTGGGGCTGCTGCCGGAGTAATCATCTCAGGTGAGACCCCTGGTGGTCTCAGTATGTTCTGGCTTAGAGCTGTGAACTGCTCCTGCATCATCCGTTGGCTTGCTGCCTGAGATTTTGGGGCTGGCACCACATCAGCCATCTCAGACTGAGGCGGCTGCTGACTGGAACTGGGTCTTCCCCCCTCATCCGACGGGGGAAGTGGTGGTGGTGGCATCTCAGGTGCCATGTGCTTGAGCTAGAACAGCTGAACTGAAGAAAGGACTGGTGAGCTTGGGAACCTTAGTGGGTCTCTTTCAATGGTGAAACACCTCCTCTCAGGGGAGGGTTGGTTCACCACCAGAGTACCCAGTGAGGTCAAGCTATGCAAAGGAAGAGATGTCTTCTCGTTCCCACAAACGGCGCCAAACTGATGATGCTAAGATTTAGCACCACCGGATAAGTGATAATGAGCTCAAACAGTTGTAGCTATGGCAGCCATAGAGATGTATAAGTGTATAAGTATGCAGAAGGGGATGAGTATAAGAGGAAATAAGACAATGATGTATAGTGGTTCAGCCAATTTGGCCTACATCCACTGTGAGTGTGTGATCCACTAAGTATGGGCACTAATGGCCTTGGATACAATGCACATCAGCTCTCTCTCTCTCTCTCTCTCCTGTGTGTACAAGCAGAGTTTTAGCTAGGGTTGCAATGAATCGATCCCCTGTAGGGTTGTAGGTGACAAGTATATATAGGTCTTGAGGGGTGTAGTGTACCCCCCAAGTATGCATGGTGCATGTGAATGATGATCTAGCCAATCCCCTGTTGACACCTGTAGATACCCAATGATGACATAATATTCCCTCACGTGAGGGTGTGATTTGGTTATAATGGTCTTCCACGTGTCATATGAGCCTCACGCGCACTGTTCCACGCGTCTCCCAAACCACGCGCTGTCATAATGTCACCCTCGGCCTATGAGACGAGGCCGAGGGCAAAGTTACTTCCGGCAGTGAGTCTGGCTTAATTCTGGCCTCGTACTGTCGTACCCTCATAGTGTCGTCCGGAACCTAGGAGGTCGGCCCCTCGTAGGGTCGGCCGGAGCCTGGTGAAGGGTCGGCCCCTCGTAGGGTCATCTGGAGCCTGGTGAAGGGTCGGCCCCTCGTAGGGTCGTCTGGGCCTGGTGGAGGCCAGCTGGAGCCTAGTGAAGGGTCGGCCCCTCGTAGGGTCGTCCGTTTTGGAGATAGTCGTCAGCCAGGCCAAGGATATAAACGGGTATATCAGTAGATTAATCAAACCACTCTTTATACATTCATTTAATTAATTAATTATATATATATATATATATAATACGTCACCCCGAGACACAGCTGCGGTGCATGCATTACTCTGCTATCACGTCCCAATATCGCTGGTCGCCGAATAGGGGACTAAAGGTTCGGTAAGGATTCCTCGAACCACAAACAACACAAATATTGGAGGCGAACATAGTTCTCATACCCACGGGTCACGCACATACGTACGTTCCCATAGTCAGCGGACTTATCAACTCCTCGATAAGTCTTTTATAGACCTATGTTCTTGAGCGACAAATCAAAAATCCTATGGATTCATCAGGATATGACTGCCCTCACGCGTAAACCTCCCATCGATAGCAAGTAAGCTAGGTATGTCATACACATAAATTATCAATCAAATCAAATAGGAATTATCATCTACCTATAATATAATATCAACAAGGTACTCACACTACCATAAGATAATTCCCATACATAGCATTATATCTCCTTAAATTTAATCATCCCCGAGCCTCACTCATTACTCAAGGTTCAAATAGGTTTTTCCTCAACATTTATTCAGTAAGAAATCACTAATATCCTACTGGTCCATCTCATCTTATCTCCCGAATCACCACGAATTAAACCCTCCTTCAATTAGGGTTATAACCAATTGTTTCTAATCTCTTATAAACACATCTTCTATCAACTAGGATTAAATACCATCATCACATGGCTCATAGTCTATAGTGTTTCATTCACACTATATGACTTATCAACAAAATCAACACCCTCGCATCCTATAACATCTCTCCACTCCCGACGTCGTTAAGGTTCATGTACGGAGCGTCTCGCAGAGCGAAATCCAAACAAGGAACCCCTCCAATACACTACTACTTAACTTTATCGGTCGTGGAGGTCCGTCAACTTTAAATACGCAATTGGGATAACCTTATCCCCCCCTTTCAACCAAATGTGGTCTGAACTCCCATCTTTATCCAGGAACCATACCACTAAGCGCTTGTATTACACTCAGTCCTTACGCAATCAATAATGAGCTTAAACTCAGTCCTTGATGTTCAAATTGAAACCCTAAGGCTACCCAGGTGTTATATTAAATCTCCCATACTGAACCTATCCTTAATCCTCATGCATACAAATTAGAATCCAACACATGATTCTAGCAACTGAAATTTCTTTCAATTTAATTATCGTAATTCTAATCAATTAAATCCCAATCAAATCAATTCAACTCTTAATTAGGGCTTACTGAACCTCCCTAAGTCCCATTATATCCATTTAATAATCATTAAAGATTTAGAAAAGGTTTGGGATACGAACAAGCATTAAAAAGAAACAACTTCAAGGATTCTGGGGAGGTCGATCGATCGAAGGCAGGGGTCGATCGATCGATCGCCCAAATATCAGCCCAGTTTTCTGCATTTCTTCTACTACGAGTTTCATCACTTTTGATCATTCAAACCTTCATATTAACTACCCAAATTCCTTATAAACCTTACTACATGATATAGCAACATATGTGAATGATTTCTAATGCTCTAAACATCCTAGAATCATCAAGAGTTTGAATTAAAAGCATATGTTTATCCTCTTTTTCCAGAAAATTATATACATGATAACTTCAAGAACACATCATTGATTCTCAGAATTTATTCAACAGATTTATGATTATTTCATGGATTACTAACTAACTACAACATGAGTTTGATTCCTACAAACTTACATTTTTCAGAAATCCATTAACAACGCTATCATTTCATCTTCCAAACATGTAAAAATCTTATCTTTATATAGTTATCCTAACATGGACAATATACAAACTTAGATTGCAATTATCAAACACTTGCCTCTAATGAAGATCTGATCCTTTGGGGTTGTAAATCACAGGTGGTTCTCCCCTTTTTCGATCACTTCCCGTGGTGGTAGGTGGTGGTGACCTTTGACCTTTGGTTCTCCTCCTTTCCAAGCAAGCTTTTCTCTTCCCAAGCAACCTTTCACTCTCTCTAAGAAGATGACCTTTCAACTTTGTGTAGAAGAGATGAATGAACCCACGTTCAACTAATCTCCAAATACTTATAATAAGACAAAATTCGAAATCACTATTCATCCCCCTTGTAAAAATGAACAAAATACCCTTTTGGGTTGTCTTTTCATTTACAAATGACCCGAGACTCAAAATTGACATCCAAATAGACTTTTCTGACTATTTCAACCCTTTCGGATGCAACGACGCAGTCGAAATGACTATAAGGTTGATATAAAAATAAGTTTCTTATTTAATCTCATAAATTAGTCCCTACACGTCCCATACCGCGTTCGACTAAAAATTCAGATGACTGAATTAACAAGTCACAGCAATATCAATATCATCACATTCATATATTACCTAAATATCTTTAAGTAATATACAGAATCATTCATTTTAATATCCACAATTCAGATAAAACCCAAATGAATTAATTTATAATAAAATCCAATTAATCCATTAATTTAAAATATAACCCATTTTAAAAGTCATTAAAAATCACGAGGTATTACAACATCTCAGGGTGAAAAATGATTAAAGAGGACACTAAAAATATTCAAGTCATTCAAACTAGGCTTGAAAATGCTTAGAGCCGCCAAAGACTATGCTGATGTTCGTCATTTCGATTTGCAGTTCAATTTGGGTGATCATGTATTTCTGAAGATTAAGGCTAGACCAGGGGTTATGTGATTTGGCAAGAATGGAAAGTTGGCACCAAAGTACACAAGACCATTCAAGATATTGGATAATATTGGTACAGTAATGTACCGTTTGTCTTTACCGCCTCAGTTGGCTAGTCTTCAGAACTTTTTTCACGTATTGATGATATGAAAGTATATTCCGGATCCATCTCATATAATCAATTAGGGTCAGTTAGACCTTCAGGACGATGTTTCCTACAAGACCAGGCCAAGGGAAATAATAGACCATAAGTATAAGTTGTTTCACTAGAAGACGATTCCCCTCGTCAGGGTAGTTTGGAATAACAACGGCGTTGAGGTAGCAACTTGGAAATTGTAATCTACGACGAGAAGATCATATCCCGGATTGTTTACTTTAATATGTTTAATGTTTGATTTTGGGGACGAAAATTCCCAATGTGAGAAGGTTATAATGCCTGAATTTTTTATTATAAAATCGTGCTATGAGAAATATATAGGATTCTTGTACTTAAAATCAAGAAAAAAATTCAAATATATCGCGCACCGTGTTACACGTGTTAAATTAAGTCGTGCATTTTAAATAGAACTAAAGGAATATATGCAAAATGAAATACATAAATTACACTTATAATTATGTTATAATATCATTATGATAAATAAGGATTCAAAAAATATTAGAACAAGAATTTGTACCTATCAGGTGCCAATCGATTCAGGTTAAGGCCGAATCAATTCGGCACCTGCTGATTCCATCTCCTTTTTAGTTGTCAACATGGGCAAGGTTAAGGGATAAAAAAGAACCTACCCCCATGTTTTTAACCCATGTTATCGTACTCCCTACACCATCTATCATGGTGGGTTGATCATTGAGTGATGGAGGACCTTTAGTTTATGTCTTAGGACATTATAAGAGAGAGGTGAGAGACTTTATTTTCACAATTCACCCCATCTCTACAGCAAAAAAACAATCATAAAAACCAAGACCTTTGAGTTTACTCCTTCACCCATTTAGTACCTTAAGTCCCTATAAACACTTTAATATATCAAGCTTTTAAGACCACCATTCCACCCTTAAATTATCGAGAGCTTAGGAGGGTGTTGAAGGTGTTAATTTGGAGAAGAAAGCTTACAAGGAGCTTATAACTAAAAGTTTATTGGGATTTCTTTCTACCTCTTCTCCAAAGAATTGATATCTTCAAGAGATAGGGGTTATACACTATTTTTAATTTTAAAATTCAAGCATGATAGATATATGTATATATGTATGATTTACAGGATTACTTATGCTTATTATCACTACTTATGAATATGTATTGTGAAATGTGTGATAAAAAAAAGTTGAAGTTATAATTGAGTTAAAATATCATAATATTTAAGGATATTATACCTTATGAAAATCATGTTTAAATTAGTCATTTTATGTCAAATGTTAAGCTGAACTTGAAGAAGAAATATTAGGATGCATACATGGTTTTTATTTATATAAATCCCTTCATTCATGAACAAAATCATATGTAGTTATGGAAAATGGGTTTGATATGTTTAAAATAAATTTAAACAAGCCTTTCAACATGAAATATTAACTTAAGAAAAATCAACACATTACTCACATAAAATGACATTACTTTATTTAAGAAGGTTTAAGAAGTTTAAATATTAAAGGACTAAAGTGAAAATAATATAATGTTGAGATTAAGCTATGAAATATAATGAGATTTACACATAAAATGACAAGAATACAAAGATGAAAATGTGAAGTTATCAAATTGTAATAATAATATTTAAAAATCTAAAGTAAGATTTTTACCAAATATGTCAATTCATATAAATTATGAACTTAAGTATAAATCACTTAAGCTAAATTGGAAACTAAATAGAAAGATAGTTTTAAATAATGTGATGAAAATTAATATTTTGAAAAGTAATGGTGAAAACTAGTATTTTAGAAAGTGAAGGTTAAAAGTAATATTTTGAATAGTAAGGGTGGAAAGTAGTATTTTGGAAAGTAAAGGGTGAAAACTAGTATGTTGGAAAGTGAAGGTTAAAAGTAGTATTTTGGAAATTAAAGGTGAAAAGTAATATTTTGGAAAGTAAAGGTGAAAACTGATATTTTGGAGGGTAAATGTGAGAAATGGTATTTTGGAAAGTAAAGGTGAAAAAGTGTATTTTTTACAAAATAATAGAAAAGAAGATTTACTAGTATTTATCAATAAGGAAAATGAATGTGAAAGGTGAATGAAAATGGAATTAAAATTAAAACATTAAGTTTCACCGAGAGTTGTTAAATATAGTTTGTTTTCTAAAGTAAAACATCAAGTTGAGTCAAGAATGAAAATGGGTATTTTGATAAAATGTGAAACTTGAAAATAAAGTTTCGGGTATTCTGACTTCATCGGCCGAGGTATTAAATAAGAGATAAAAGGAAAAAGGAAAATGGAAAAGGAAAAGAGAAAGAAAAAGTTTACAAAGACATAACAAGTAAAAGGCACTCAGAGGTAATCGAAAAATCTAAGAAGGCCCCGAGCCCTAGGGTGTGGCTTAATGATTTGGCCCCAGGCCACTGATAAGACGCATATTACGGTATGGTGGCAGTCAGTGAAAGGTCGTATAATACTCATGGATTGGTAGCCTAATTAATCAAGTGAAAAGATTATTTTGATCATGTCGCTCATTAATATAAAGGGAAGTTTATGAGACAACTTAAAAAATATGAAAATTCATTAATGATTAAATTAACACGATTCAGGTAGTGTTAAATGGAAGATTAAGTGTGAGTACGCACATCGCCCGGGTTACATAGTCAAACACCAATTGCACAGTTACGATACAGCTGCATGAGAACACTAAATCAAATTAAGGATGATTTCATAATTTCTAAAATATATTTTATGTATACAGATAATCCTTTGTACGTATTACTCAGCTAATATTTCTCCCACTGGGCGCACGCTCATACCCCACCATTTGCCACCCCCAGGTACTTCAGGCAAAAATAAAGGCAAGAAATTATAAAAGGCAAGGAAGGATTTACAAGCCAGTAGAGCGCTATTTACTATTTACTTTAAATGTGTAACTTAAATTTCAAACAATGGATTTTATCATGTGAACTTCCATGAAAATATTTTAAATTCGATTTGTAATAAGACAGGATGATGTAGACTTTCTTTAAATATTATTTATTCCATTAAACTCTTTTTATTTCAAGTATTTCTACGAATTTCATATGTCGGACTTCATTTTATTAATCAAATTAAATCAATTTTATGACAAAAAAGTAGAACCAAGATTTTGTTGAAAAAGAGGATTTTCTCAAATGAAATATAAGTACAAAAATGTTTTCCTCAGTGACACCCAGAATCGGAGCATCACATGTTGCAAGTTGGAGTTCCCTCAATTTTTAATAACCAAGATTCTCGTCCTCGCCATCTAGACACCTAATTGAAATAAAAAATAAGTCATCCTCTCCTAGAGAATAATTATTTTCCTCCAAAAATCTCTCATTACAAGGCAAATCACATGTATTTCCGCAATCTAACTTATTTTCACGATTTAACAATTTTTGGTTAGCTTAGACAAAACCTTGTGTTCGTGCATCAATGACAATATTAGCTGGATCTCCCACTCTCACTTCCTTATCCAAGAAAATTTGGGGATTTCCATGGACTTGTTTAGCCAAACACAAGCCGAGGGATGGCTTAAAACAATTCTCTCTAAGGTGACCTCTTTGTTTGCAATAAGAACAAATATAAATGGGCTTGGGTCCACCTTCTTCAAAACGTCTAAGACTACATCTCCATGGTGGGTTAGGATGAGGGAGATAAGGATCCAACACAAACTTGAGAACCGACTCAGGAGTTCCATGGGAAGTGGATACACCATCATAATCTATTCTTTGCCTCTCGACGTTACCTAAAATAGGACTGAGGATAATCTTACCTACCTTCTTAGATGTGTCCTCTAACGTGATGGTTGATGTAAAAAATTAGATCACTCTAATTATTCAATCACAGATAAATAAATGAGACAAAAGATTTTAAAGTGGTTCAGCCTTATAAGAATGGCTTACGTCCACTGTTATTTTATTGCTGAATGTTTGGGAATTCTCGATTACAAAAAATTCCGTTCTGGATCCCAAAGTTTGGATTCGGGATTCGGTCCCTTTCAATGAGGATTGTACAATGTATTTATAGCCCTGAGGCTGTAATGTGAAAGGGTTATACATTAAATAATATACATATGAAAGGGTAATACATTTAATGCCCTCTTTGCGTGTGCGTCTGAATGATAAGCATTTAAAGAACCAGTTGAACTGTTGGTTATCCATCTATTAATGCTTTGTTAGAGATGCAGCTCGAACCGCCTGAGTAGCTCGGACCGCCTGAGCTTCTCGATGCTAATGAGTTCCTCGGAGAGGTCCTGTTCCTCGGAGCATAAGAGTTCCTCGGAGAGGTCTTGTTCCTCGGAGCATAAGAGTTCCTCGGAGCGTATGATCATCTCGGAAGTGCTTGTTGTTGCCATGTAGATAGCCACGTGTCTTCATATGGTTGGTCCAAGTCAGCAGATTAAATTTGGTATCAACAGAAGCCCCCAATGTTTCATAGTTCGAAATTTGAGGAGTATGGAACATTCTTTCTCGGAATACGGTAGCTTTAAATAGTTCTTCCTGATTTTTAGGATCATCTCCCTTGTATTTATTTCTCCTTCCCAATTCGTAGAATCATGCTTTTTAGGACTTTTCTGCTTGTTTCGATTCCCGCGTCACTTTTCTCCTTTTTAGCCGTTGTTGTTCGCTTTGATTCCCGCGCCAATATTTAATGCCTTTTTAGCCATCGGTAACGTAATCATTACTTCGCCAGTTCCCAAGGCAAGGTATTTAAACTTCATAGAGACTCCCATCGTCTTCTATCTTTTCAAATTTTCATCTTCGAGTTTTTCATTGTCTTCTACTCTCTTGTGCGTTCATCTCTTCCATCGTTCATTGTCAACAGCTTCAGTCTTTTTTCTGTAAGATCCTCTTTCTTCTTCTTCATTTCTTTTAATTCATCATCATGGTTTACCCAGTTGAGTCTCTTGACAAATTTCGATCTGATTTTTCCATTCCCTCTTGGGTTGTCTTGGAAGAGCTTTTTGAGCCTTCTAATTATTTCAATTTGGCTGAGGGATATTGGTTCCCCAGTCTCTTTTTTGCCGAGTGTGGATTTTCTTTTCCACCAAATCCTCTGTGTTTGGAATTATGTCAGTACTTTGATATTGTTCCTGCACGAATAGCCCCCAACACATGGAGAATAGTTAATGGGGTGTATAAATTAAATCAAGTGCATGGAACTCGTATAGGAATTCCAGAAATCATGTACTGCTATAGATGAGCAGTTAATGATAATATTTATTATTTGAAAACTAGGTTTATAAATAGAGCCTTAGTGGTCAATCTCCCTGATGCCAACAGGGATTATTTTGAACATGGGGTTGTTGTAAAAAATTGGCAACACCCTCCTTTGACCGAGGGACGGAACCCTCACCCAAATATTATACCAATTGGGACAGAAAAGCCCTGTCGTGGTGGCTTACAAGCTGAGAGAAAATTTTAAAAGCATAAATGAGGCTTTTTATAAATAAAGCCCTTACAAGAATTAAAAGGAATCTAAATAATGTCGAATGCATATGGCAATCTATCAAAAAGTACCTACTCATAAACTTTTCTTATTCTAACTGTAGGCATGCTCCATTTATCCACTTTGATTGCTCCTCTAAGCTGACTTGGGAATGATTTAATATCATGAGACCATAAAGAAGATTGAGACTTGCTTCCCATACTAGCCAAAATATCTGCCGGTTGATTGCCTTCTCTATAAACATGAAGAAATGATAAGCTGAAGTCTGAGACTAGAATATTAATTTCTTCAATTACATCTCTAATCTTCCAAGGGCACTTTATCTTATTATTTATCCCATCAATCAAGATGTTTGAATCCGATTCAACAATTAATTGATAATCCTTAAGCTCCCTGTAGTATTTTAGACCCTCTAAGATGGCTAAGGCTTCTGCCTCAATATTGGTTTTAATACCAAAATGATGAAAAAAAGCCCAGATCATATCTCCGTGTTCGTTTCGAAGAATCCCACCTCCACCACTTCTGCCTGGATTACCTATTGAACTCCCATCTATGTTGAGCTTTAGAACTTGCTTATCAGGAGGTCTCCATTTAACCCAAATGTATTCTTTATGAAAGGAAACATCTTCTAAGTAATAAATAGAGAAGTCCTTTGGGGCATGAGGAATCAATTTAAAAATGGACTTACAATATTCCTCTGTTTTCACAATCAACCGAGATAAATTAGGAGTAGAGCCATTGTATCTGCTTTCATTTCTTTGACACCACAAGATCCAACAAATGATTACCGGCATCACTTTTTGGCATGAACCTGCGAAAGAATTACCTGCTGAAGACCACCATAGAAGACATCTACTGCGAATGACACTTCTAGTATTTGGAATTCCCATTATACTGCCAAAATGCAGCCATAATTTAGCAGCAATATCCCCAGTAATAAAGACATGATCATAAGATTCATCATGAGGAGAATCACAACAATGGCATTTAGATGGACCACACCACCCGATGGAGTAAAGTTTATCATCCAAAGGAAGCAAACCATTCAATAATTTCCATATAAAAATGGATAGTTTCATAGGCATACCTTTCTGCCATGAAAAAGCTGAAGACCAAGAAAGAAGAGAATGATCTCTTACTATCTCCCAAGCAGACTGTAGCGAAAAACTCCCATCAATTGTACCTAACCAAATTATATCATCCGATTGATCTCGAGCTGGAATATATGAGTTCATTATTTGGAAACTAATCTGGAGAGGAAAAACCTCATTTAATTTGGCCAAATCCCACTTTCTATTATCTTACCATAACTCCTTCACTTTGAGATGAGAACCTTCAAAAGCATATTGGTTTAAAGGGCCTATTGGACTCCAGTTATCCCAAAAAACACTGCAGTTGCCTTCTCCAAGCCTCCATTTCATGTTTACTTCTGCTGAAGATCTAATCGAACACATTCTTTTCCACGTATGAGACCCAACTCTCCCATTAGCTACGCAAGGATGATCTCTTCTGCAATACTTAGCTGTCATGAAATCAGTCCAAAGAGATTTACTGCTTCTAAACTTCCACCATAATTTAACAGAAAAACTTTCAATCATATCCCAAAGACTTCGAAACCCCACACCACCTTCATTAGTCGCCTTAGTTAATAATCTCCATTTACACCAATGGTGTCTTCTCTCTCCCATATTAGAACTCCAGAAGAAATTAGCTAGCATCGCTTCAATAGAGGAAATAATTCTTCTAGTTGGCACCAAAGCAGAAATGATGTATAAGGGAAAAGATGATAACACATGCTTAATTAGGACAGTCCGAGCTCCAGAAGATAACATTTTAGCTTTCCAACTAGAAATTTGATACCTTATTTTAGCCACTAAAGGCTCAAAAAAGATATTTCGTTTTCTACCTGTATACACTGGACACCCCAAGTAAGTAATAGGACTTTTTTTTAAAGCAATACCAGCTAAATCAGCAATCTTTTTTTGTTTCCCTGAATTAAGAGAATTGGACATAATCAGAGAACTCTTATTTTTGTTAATCATTTGACCAGAAGCCTTTTCATAATTCTCCATCACAAGAAGCACTTGCTGAACAGATTTCAAATCCCCTGATGTGAAAATAATGATGTCATCTGCAAATGCAAGATGATTAATTTTAGGAGCTCCTACAGGGTGTTTGAACTGTTTAAAAGATGCTTGAGAATGAAGACTATTTAGGTTCAAGGTAAGAGACTCTGCCATTATGATAAAAAGTCCTGGAGATAGAGGGTCTCCCTTCTTTAGCCCTCTTTCAGACTTAAAAAAACCTCTTTAATGGCCATTTATGAGGACTGAGAACCAATTATTAGACATAACTCGCCAAATCAAATCAAGCCATCTTTCAGATCAATTCTTATCTGGGGTCTGCATCAAAGGGTTGCTGACGAGCACATTCGATCAGCCTCCTATCTGCTCCAATATAAGAGCTATACAACTTGTTTCACTGCTCGTCCAGTGATCAGTGAAGCAGAGCCGGTACCACCCTCTGCAAGTTCTTCGCCAGAATCCTTGGTTGAATCTGTAATTGTTTCCCCGAGGAGGCTGAAGAAAAGCTCCTCGGTCAATTTGGCTGACACCACTGCTCAGCCCCCAGCTGCTGGGACTGGGGTTCCCACATCTATTCCCCCGAGCTCTAACATGAGCTCGGTAAAGTCCTTGACCATTCCCGAGGTGCAAGGTAATGAAGATAACCTTACTCGGGATATGGTTACTTCTTTGGCTGCTCGTCATCTTGCTTCAGTAAGTACCTTTACTTTGAACTTTTCATATTTTCCTTTTGTTATTTCTCATATTTGTTTCTGACTTTGCTTTCTTTTTCTGTTTACAGTTGACGAGCTGCTTCAACATAATCCTTAAGAAGGATGAAGCAATCAAAGCTTCTTGCTCCTCGTCCAGTGTGGAGGGAGCTCTGGAAGAAGCTACCAAGTCCTTGGAGGAATCTCGCCAGAGGTACGATACTGATAAGGCAGTCTGGGAGAAGAAACTTGCTTCCTCTGAGTAGGAGAAAACTTGGGTTGCTGAGGCCTCCAGGGATTTGGAGAGGAAAGTGAATGCCTTGGAGAAGGCTAATAAAGAGCTCGATGTGAAGCTCAAGACTGCTGGGGAATTTGAAAATAAATTCAAGGCTTTTGAGGAGAGGTTGGTCCAACTCCAGGAAATAACTCGGCAGAAGGAGGAAGCTGAACAAAAACTGAAAGCTGCTGATGTTTTGCTGTCCGAGAAACTTGCCTTGGAGAAGGCCAAAAGGAAAGCTGCCGTGAAGAAGTCCTTCAGCTCTGGCTGGGAAAAAGGTTGGGATAAGGGATGTGCTTCCATGGTCTCTCAAGTGGATTATGGCAGTGTAAAGTATTTCAGGGACGGATGGGTTGCTTCCCTTCAGGAATTGAAGGGCGACGAGTCATCCGAGCTCTTCCAGAGACACATCCCTGGTCCCCTTCCTACTCTAGAAGAATTAGAAGAGGACAAAGCTACCTCTGAGGAGTCTTCAATGGTAGTGGGAGAACATGCCCTGACCAGCCAGCTTGCTGCTGAGCAAGTAGTTTCTTCTTCTGAGCAACAGCTGGTGTTCTCCGAACAAGTCATAGTTCCCTCCGAGAAACCTGCCTCCTCTTCCCAACCTCCCGAGAAGGTTTTGGGAGATAAGGAAAAGGTGTAGTGTTGTCCGATTTTCTCTTTCTATTTTTCTTTTTTGTCAAATGTAACCAAGATCTTTGTAACTCTGCACTATGATCTAATAAAACTTGAGTTTTCTTCCATACGATTGCCTCTCTTCTATTCATACTCTGTTTGCTTTTCTTATTGATGATTATTTTTTCTTTCTCTGCTAGTTTCTGGCCAGGATGGATCTGCTATCTGCCAATTATACAAAGCTGATGCAGCAATATCATGAATATTATAAGGCTGGTCACACAGACCTGAGTGCATCAAAAGTTGCCGACATCCTTGGTCATGATGCTTCAGAATAGGCAGTCGAAGCTTATCAGTACCTAAAGTGTTTACTTGACCGAGCTGTGGCCAATAATGTGGCTTACTATGAAATGATCGAGGATCTCCAGTGTACCCTTGAAGACCTTCAGAATCAGTATAAGGAATCAACTACCTTACTGCATGAGGGGTACGAGAAGAAGTATAAGCTGATCGTTGCTGACAAGGGCTACGAGAAGCTTTTTGCTAGGTATGATCTGAGGGAGAAAACTTTGAAGGGTGAGGTTGAACAGTGCAGACAGATTGCCGAGCTGCTGGAGCGAGAGAATAACAATTTACAGAAGGAGCTAGCGCAGTTGAAGTCTGCAGCTTCTTCTTCAACAGCCCTAATCCCAGTGACTGGCAAGGGATTTTCATTTTTAGAGGTTGAGATCACCAAATTAATGGAAGAGTTGGACACCTTGAGGAGGTCGGGCACTTCCACATCTCCTCGGGGATGAGCAAGAGCTCCTCGGGGATGAGGAAGAGCAGCTCGGGTGCCGGTTGAGGAACAGAGGACTGCATCTGCCTTAGAGAACCAGGCCTTCCAACTAATGGCGAAGAACCAAGCTTTGTCTGACATGTCGAAGAAGATAAGGGACTTGGAGAAACAGCTCTCTGCACAGAAATCAGTCTTGGGGAGTAAGGAGCTTTTCATCAAGAATCTGCACGAGAATCTTGAAAGGCTAACATATCAATTCCATAAACAGCCCAGTGAGTTCTGGATGGCTGGATACAACGAAGCACTATTCCACTTGCATGATCGTATCCAGAATGCCAACAATGAGGGATACAAACAAGGCTGGCTGAATTACTTAGGTGTGCTGAAGCTTGAACAAGGACACTATCTGTGGGACTACCATGATCCTGGGTTGCTCGACTTGCCTGTGCCACCGTACAATTTGGACATGGAATGGATCCCAGCTCGTGCCATTCCTCGGAGCTTAATTGCAAAATACCTCAGTGACTATAATCTTCATTCTCAGATCGAGGTATCTCATCCCGAGCATCTATTAGATCGACCTTCTATGATGAACGTCAGGGTGCTGAAGGATTTGAACTTCATCAATTCTCCTCAGTCTTTCAATGATCCGCCTGCTAGCGAGGAACCTGTATCGAAAGCTGATGGGAAAAGACCAATAGAATAGGAATTTTTAATGTAACAGTTAGTATACATATCAATGTAACTTTCATTTTATCATCAATGTAACTTGTTGTGACACCCCGACTAATTAAACACCGGGTAGCTACTCCTTTATTAAATTAATACAAAATGCCAAGTTGGTTCAGTTAATAGCATCACTGTCGAAAACATTTTAATGATTTCTAACCACCTAGTATTTAAAAAGTAAGTTGCCAAATTTTAAATTAAATCTGATTAACATGCGATAATTGAAATGTAAAAGAATGACATCACCAAACACCATAAGGTCTCAATAAAGTAACCAACAAATAATAATAAGTCTGGAGGAAATACTCCTCACAACAATCTCAATATGGAAATAGATGAAACAAGTCTGCATCCTAAATTAATTACAAACCAAAGTCTGAATAACTGAAATATAAAAAGTCTCTAATAGAAATGGGCGACATGCCCTACAAATGATGAAACTGAATATGGAGTCAAGACTGGAAAATGAGGCGACTATTATCAAAGCCCTGTAACTTCCACAACAGCTACAGCTCGTCACCTAAATAGAGTTCCTATGCATGGTGTCCTTGTGGCTGGGCACCTAAAAAGGTTTTTACAAAAATAGATTTGAAAGCAAACGGGTCAGAGCCCGAAAGTGGAGAGTATTTTAAAAACAGCAAGTGCTTTAATAACATTTAAAACAATGAATGCAAAATACATGTTAGGACGTGCTCTCACATGAAATACTCACCTCTCCTCTAACTGTGCACTCCTAACGTTCCTGTACCCATTCATGGGTTATTTATATCTAGCTAAACCGTCATAAGTTTTAACCCAACTACTCGATTCACAATATGAATCCCCAATGTTATCACTTAAATAGATAGCTTTACTTAAACTCGGATTCTCAATTATTATCATTATCGTTTACTGGAGGTTATCCCCTTATTTATCTTCTCAAGGAGTTACTATTAATTATTCTCATAATTAAACAAGACAATTCCTTTTCATTTAACCGCATATTATTCACATCATAAATATACAATATAAGCACCCCGAGGCTAAGCTGCGGTGCACACATACTCTGCTATCCCTCCCGATACATCACGTACATAAGGATTACAAATTCTGAATCTCTCAGAAATTGTTAGAATAAGCACATCACATAAAAATGGAGGCGAACATAATTCAACATATCCATGGGTCACGTACATACCTACGCTCCATAGTCAGCTGACTTATTAACTCACAAATAAGTCATTCTAGCATTATGTTCTTAAGGTACCAATCTAAATCCGGGCACACAAAGATTAGATGGCCCTAAGCGAACGTAAACCTCCCGTGATAGCAAGTATGGTAGGTATGTCATACACATAAAATCTTATACATAAACTAAGCATGCACACATCTTAGATGTCTCAATATAATAAAGGTATATTTTACATCCTTATACCATTATTCCAATTTTATACATTTTAAGTCTTCCGATAATACATAATGCAGGCTGTCGACACATCTCACGTCATAGTTTCTTGTACTTAAAACTTATCTCAAAGGGATTATTAAGTTTCCTATTATTCCCATATATAACATCATTATTCTTAAGGTCCTTAATTCTGCCCCAAACCTCATTTCATCAAATCATTCAAATTTACTCTTTCAACCCTAATATTATCTCACTCATCGAATTTCATTAGATATTAGAATAATTCCTCAAATTGAATTCTAATTAAGGTCCAAATTTTATAACCATACCTACTGGTCTTCCTTAAGTCTAAGGATATTCATAAAGTCTCCAATTATAATTTTCTAAGGGTTAACATCATTAAAATTTAACTAGGAAAATTTTACTCATTCTGGGAAGGTCGATCGATCGACCTTGAACCTCGATCGATCGATGGTGGTCGATCGATCGACTGATGAATGTCGATCGATCGATCGCACCAGGTAGGCTACGGACTGCTTCATTTTGCAGTCCTCAAATCGTCCCAAAACTCCATTATAATGCATGAAACTCTAATTTAACGTTATAATATCATCATACAACCATCCTACAACATTATTAACGTTCTAAAACCAATAATTCATCAACCAAGGGCTTTATTTGGATCAAAACTTCATCAAGAACCCTAGTTTTCAATTTCTTTCAAGAACATTAATAAATCTCTTCTTAAATCCGTTTTTAGATCATCAAGGGTTATATTTTGAATTCATAATTCGTCCAGAATATGTCTACATGCAATTCCTAACATAGTTCATAGTTTTAATCCTCAAATTCATGGGTCTATATCAATCTTCCAAGATAAATTCGATAATTACCCTAAACATGGAAAAGCATATCATTGAATCAATTGTAATTAAATCACTTGCCTTATGTTCCAGATTTGTTATTGGTTGAAGATGGTTGAATTCCTCTCTCTCTCTCTGCAGAATTCTCCTCTCTCTCTCTCTCTCTACAAGCTCTTCTCACAAGATGACAATGGAGGTGGGGGTTGGTTTTTGGCAAGTTAGAAATAGTTTCTTAACTTCTCCCATGGCCCACTACTTAGATTGGGGTTGGAAATGGGTTAGTGGGTTTAATGATAAGTTGTAATTAAGGTCTGATTTTCGTGGGTTTTAATTTCCAAATTTCCGAAATTACCAAACTACCCTTTTGGGTTGTCGGTTTGGCCTAAAAATGCCCCGGGACCCAAACTAAACCCCCGGCTAGTGTTTTCTGACTATTTTGACCCTTCCGGACTCGTTGGGGCACGTAAAATGACCATACGGTTGATAAAAATAAAATTCACTTTTTAATACAATTAATTACATTTCTGACGCGACTGTCGCGCGTGTCCTAACAAAATTTTCCAAATTGTCGTATTTCAGCCTCGCGATAATTTCAATATTTTCAATATTCATATATTGCCATATATACACATTATAATCAAATAACAACTCACATCTCGTTAGTATTTTATCCGGATTAATTCTCAATTAATTCACATTTAATTTAATTAATCCCATAAATAAATATCGATAAAAATGCGGGGTATTACACTTGTAATTTATTTCGAATTTAATAAAAGACTTTAATTATTGCTTGCAAATCTTAATTGCTATTGTCTTGTAAATACCAAACACTTTACATTTATGCATATCTGTTAAAAAGATAATAATAGTGTTGTTCATCGACCAACTTAGTAATAAAAGTTACAAGTATCAGTACTGTTGCTCGATCATAAAGTAATGAGTATAAAAATGTTTAAAAAATTTCCAACCAACCAAGGTTGTTAAATTGTGCTCGTCGACCAATTATAGTTAGTGAGAGTTTATCCCCGACTAACCATACTTGGTAAATTTTTGTCTTTTTCATAAAATGTGTCTGACCAATCAAGGTCAATAAATTATCCTCGTCGACCAACTAAGTTGGTACAGTTTGGAATATTTTCTCCTCGTCGACCAACTATATTGGTACAGTTTGGAATATTTTCTCCTCGTCGACCAACTATGTTGGTATAGTTTGGAATATTTCATTTCCTAGCCAAACAGGTTGGCATTTTTAGGAATATTTCTCCTCGTCGACCAACTATGTTGGTACAGTTTGGAATATTTTGTTTCCTAGCCAAACAGGTTGGCATTTTTAGGAATATTTCTCCTCGTCGTCCAACTATGTTGGTACAGTTTGGAATATTTTCTCCTCGTCGACCAACTATGTTGGTACAGTTTGGAATATTTCGTTTCCTAGCCAAACAGGTTGGAATTTTTAGGAATATTTCTCCTCGTCGGCCAACTAAGTTGGTACAGTTTGGAATATTTTCTCCTCGTCGACCAACTAAGTTGGTAAAGTTTGGAATATTTTCTCCTCGTCGACCAACTATGTTGGTACAGTTTGGAATATTTCGTTTCCTAGCCAAACAGGTTGGCATTTTTAGGAATATTTCTCCTCGTCGACCAACTAAGTTGGTACAGTTTGGAATATTTTCTCCTCGTCGACCAACTAAGTTGGTACAGTTTGGAATATTTTCTCCTCGTCGACCAACTAAGTTGGTACAGTTTGGAATTTTTTCTCCTCGTCGACCAACTACAGTTAGTGGGTTTTTATCCCCAACCAACCATACTTGGTACAGTTTGGAATATTTCGTTGAGTAGTCTGCCGAGCTTTGCCAAGTAGTGCATAGCACTAGTATTCCCCAAAAAAATTTCAATAAACAGAGAGACTTGCAGAATATTTTCATTTTATTCATACTGATGGAAACTGTGTTACATATACATCACTGATAATACTTGCGCAGGTGCTCTGCATTCCAGACATTTTTAAACTCCTCGCCTTATAAAGTGGCTATTCGATAAGTTCCTGGTCGAACAACTTCTGTAACTCAGTATGGTCCATGCCAGTTTGCCTCCAGTTTGTTATGCTTTTTAATTACCTTCTTCAGCACATGGTCTCCTTCTTTCAGGTCGCACTTCTTCACCCTCTTGTTGTAGAACAAAGTTGTTCGCTGCTGGTAAGCAGCATTTCTAATGGCTGCTTCTTCTCTAACTTCCTCGAGCATGTTTAAATCCAGTCTTCTCATTAAATCGCTGACAGTGGAATTGAAATTCAGTACCCTGTGTGTTGGGAGACCCAACTCGATAGGTATGACAGCTTCACTTCCAAATGCCAGCATGTATGGTGATTCTCCAGTTGCTACTCGGGGAGTAGCTCGGTAAGCCCAGAGTACTGATTGTAACTCGTTGATCCAATTCGCTTTCGCATCATCCAATCTTTTCTTCAAATCGTTCAGCAGCGTTCTGTTTGTCACTTCAGTTTGTCCATTGCTTTGAGGATGGCCTGGTGCTGAATGAACCTTCAAAATGTTTGATTGATGACAATAGGCAGTGAACTCCTCGTTATCAAATTGTGTTCCACGGTCTGTGATGAAAGCATGAGGAAGACCATATCGGCAAATGATGTTCTTCCAAACAAATTGGTACACCTTCTCGTAGGTCATATCAATGAGTGGCTCAGCTTCTACCCACTTAGTAAAATAATCCACTGCGATAAAGAGGTACTTGAACCTTCCTCGGGTCATTGGCAGTGGTCCAACCAAATCAATTCCCCACATGGCAAATGGCCAAGGGGAAGTTATGGTTATCAACAATGCTTGTGGAGTTCTTCGGATGGAGGAAAAGCGTTGGCACTTGTCACATTTCTTGGCATAGGCTATACAATCTGCCCTCATCGTCGGCCAGTAGTATCCCTGCGTCATCACCCTTTGTAAAAGTGTCCGACCTGCTACATGTGCTCCACAAGACCCTTCATGGATCTCTTCAATCAAATCTTTCACCTCGGTGGGATGTACACATCTTTGCAAACCTGCCATAATTCCTCGTCTATATAAAACACCATTAGTTAGTACATACCGAGCAGCTTTAAACTTTAATTTCTTGGCTGCAAGCTTGTCAGTTGGCAACTCTCCTTCCTCGATATATACCCTGATGGGATTCATCCAAGATGGTCATAAATCAAGGGTGATAAAATTCATCTTCAGATCTTTATCTATACTCCGACCAGCTAACACTTCAATTGGGATTGTTCGTCGTAGCTCGGTGCGAGTAGCTGATGCTAGTCGAGCTAGGGCGTCTGCTCTCGCATTCTCCATTCTTAGTATTCTAACCAGCTGAATAGCGGCAAATTCTGATAACAGTTCCTCTTCCTTTGCATGATATCTGATTATTAATTCTCCTCTAACTGCATATACTCCCGTCATTTGGTTTACAATCAATTGAGAGTCACTGAAGATCACATCCTTTTGTGCCTCCATAATTTTTGCCAAATTAAGCCCTGCAATCATGGCCTCATATTCAGCCTCATTGTTGGAAGCTTTGAATTGGAAACGCAAAGCATATTCCATGTCGACCTCGTCTGGAGTGCTTAGAACTATCCCCGCGCCACATCCTGCAGTGCAAGATGAGCCATCTACATATAGCCTCCATATAGGTAACTCGTCTTCAAATTTTTGATCAGTTAGAGTTCCTCGGTGAAATATTTGCTGCTTCCTTTCATCCTCCCCGGATTTTTCTCGCTCCTCATCGATCATCTTTTCTTGCCCTTTTACCAACCGAGGTTGGTCTGAGCTCGAATTTAATGATCCTGTAACATCCACTTGCCCTCTTACCAACCGGAGTTGGTCTGAGCTAGTGTCTGTCGATCCTGTAACATCCACAGGTTGATCAGCGAGCAACTTTTGCTCCTCGGGGGTATCAGGATAGGTGAACTCCGCTATGAAATCTGCTACAGCCTGCCCTTTTAGTGATGATCTGGGTTCATAAATTATATCATATTCTCCGAGATCTATTGCCCAGTACATCAATCTCCACGATTTCTCTGGCTTATAAAGGGATTGTCTCAATGGCACATCGGTGTATACTACTATAGTGTGAGCCTGGAAGTATGGCCTCATTCTCCTACTCGCCTCAATCAGCGCTAGTGCCAATTTCTCCAGCCTTGGATATCTGATCTCTGCTCCTCGGAAGGCCTTACTTGTGTAGTAAATTGGCTTTTGTACTCCATTCTCCACTCTGATCAACGCCGAGCTAACTGCATTCTTGAATACTGCAAGGTATAAGTACAATTTTTCTCCCATCACTGGCCTGGACAATAATGGAGGTGCTCCAAAGTATTTCTTCAAGTCTTGAAAAGCCTTCTCGCATTCATAATTCCACTCAAAAGTCTTTCTGAGTGTCTTGAAGAATGGGAGACATCTATCAGTTGCTCGTGACACAAATCTGTTGAGTGCCGCTACTCGTCCTGTGAGACTCTGTACTTCCTTCTTCGTTGTTGGAGATCGCAGACCTAATAGAGATTTGATCTTTTCAGGATTTGCTTCAATGCCTCGCTGATTGACAATGTACCTGAGAAACATGCCTTCTCGTACTCCAAAGACGCACTTCGTCGGGTTCAGCTTCATTTGATATTTATCTAGTTGATCAAAAGTCTGGCTTAAGTCAACTAGATGATCGGCAGCTTTCTTGCTTTTTGTCAGCATATCGTCAACATAGACTTCCATGTTGTCATTGATTTGTTCATCAAAGACCTTGTTCATCAGCCTCTGATATGTCGCACCTGCATTTTTTAAACCAAAAGGCATAACATTATAACAATAAGTTCCCCTAAGGGTAATGAAAGAAGTACTCTCCCTGTCTTCGGGTTTCATTTTAATCTGATTATAACCAGAATAAGCATCCATGAAGCTCAGCAACTCGTGTCCCGAGGTAGCATCCACCAGCTGATCAATTCGGGGCAGTGGAAAGTGATCTTTTGGGCATGCTTTGTTGAGGTCGGTGAAGTCTACACGCATCCTCCACTTGTTGTTTTTCTTCTTTACCATCACCACATTGGCTAACCAATCTGAATATTTAACATCTTCAATGAAACGAGCTTTCTGGAGTTTCTCAACTTCCTCCTGTATAGCTTGATTCTTCTCAGGACTGAATACTCTTCTTCTCTGCTTCACAGGCTTGATCTCCTTATTCACATTGAGCTCGTGACATAAGAAGTTTGGGTCAATCCCAGGCATATCTTCATGACTCCATGCAAAAGTTTGTCTTCTGCTTATAAGGAAAGTTATCAATTCCTGTTTTAGTGAGGCTTCCAATGATGAACCTATTTGAGTAGTTCGTTCAGGGTGTTCGTCGTCCAGAATGATATTTTCAGTAGCTTCCACCACTTGACCCTTCACTAGTTGCGACTCATCCCGAAGATCCAAGGTTTCAATTTTTGCACCTTCATCCACTTGATAAGTAGTTGTCTTTTTCTTTGATTCTTCCAATTCATCTTGCTCAGCGGATGAATAATAGCATTCCTGAGCTACATTCTGATCACCTTTCATAACTCCTACTCCTAAGTTTGTTGGAAATTTTAGGCATTGGTGCACTGTAGATGGTACAACCTCGAACTTCTTCAATCCTACTCTTCCCATGATGATATTGTATGATGACTGGACATTCTTATCCATCACAAAAAAGCGTATTCTTTCTGTCCGATAAGCAGGCCACGTACCAATGAATATATCCAACTTGATCGTTCCAAGTGGAAACACTTTCTCGCCAGCAAAATCGATGAGGGGTCTGTGGTAAGGCTCCAGTTGAGATAGCTTTAAATTTAAACTATCGAAACATGAGTAGAACATGATGTCTGCCGAGCTACCATTAGCGACTAGTACTCTTGAAATCATTACCTCCTTCATTCTCATTTTGATCACTAGTGGGTCGTCATGAGGATATAAGACTCCTGCAAGATCATTCTTCGAAAACCCAATGACCAATTTTTCTTTGTTCACCTTTCTCGGGCGATCTTCTTCAGCTAAATTTATTTGCTGAATGTATGAGCAAGCTTGAGCCTCTCCGAGGTAAGCTTTTCTTTCTGCAGTAAGGTCTCCTCCTCCTACATCTCCTCCTGTAATGACATTACAATCAAATGACCCAAAGCGTATTGAAAATACCTCTCGTTCTGGCTGCCTTGGTTTCTTGGGAAGATCGGGGTCATCATCTGGATCATCTTCATGGTTTCTCTTCTTTTTCTCCTCTGCTCGAGAGGAGATCTAGACCTCTCTCTAGTTCGGTCGTTGTTTCTTCTTTCGCCTCCCCGATCAACGTACTTTGCTAGCTTTCCTCGTCGGATGAGTGTTTCAATCTCGTTCTGAAGAGCTATGCAATTTTTGGTCATATGGCCATGATCCTTATGGAACTCACAATATTTCTCCCTATTACTCGTGTCAGGGTCTGACTTCATTTTCTTTGGCCAGTTTAACTCCTCGCCGTTCTTAATTTCTTCCAGGACGTGGTTGATATTTGCCTTCAAAGGTGTGTAATTATCAAATTTCTTCAAGACCTCCCATGACGACCTACTTTTGGAATGTTTGTCACCACCATTGTTCTTATGCTCTTTCTTCTTAGCTTTATCACCTTCCACCTTGGTTTCTTTGGCGTCCATATTCTTCTTCGCGGACATAGCCTCCTAGGCATTTATAATCTTGGACGCTTTGCCCATCAGGTCCGACATGGTTCGAGGTGGATCTTTGGCCAAAGTGTAGTACAACTTGTTTGGCAGCAGTCCACTCATCAAAGCAGTAATCGTTGTCTTCTCCTCATAATCAATGACTTCGAGCTTCTCGTTATTAAAACGAGTTATATAATCTCTGATACTCTCACCAGCTTTTTGTCTAACACTTAACAAATGTGCTACTCGTTTAACTGGCTTTGCTCCGAAGCAGAAATTCCCAATGAATAACTCGGCCAGTTGCAGAAAAGTTGAAATCTTACCCCGAGGAAGATTATTATACCATATCTAAGCAGATCCGATAAGAGTTCCCGAGAATGCCCTGCATCTCATCTCGTCTGGGACAGCATAGATGTCGGCAGCAGCTTGATATTGTTCTATATGAAGGACAGGGTCAGTCTTCCCGTCATACTTAGGAGTCACAACAGGTGCTTTGAACTTCGATGGTGTTGGAAAATCAACAATGTCCTGGACAAAAGGTGTTCCCCGAACAAAGGTTCGTTGTAGAGGGTTCTTAGCCTTAGCCATTTACCCTAATCTATCCTCCAGCTTTTGAATAGATCTTTTCCATGCATCATTCCCTTCCTCGAGCCTATTGGTTTGAGTAAATGATCGCGTTGAAGTGGCTTCCTGGGATTTATCTCGACGAGCAGCTGGTCGGTCATCGGATCTATCTTGATGAGCAGTTGGTCGCGACTGGGCAAATCCTTCCCTTAAATCTGATGGTCGTCGAAAGCTCCTCGACGCTGCATTAGGAGGATTTTTGTTCCTCCTAGGGCCTAATCGATCGAAAGGAGAAGCCCTACTTAATCTTTCCAATGCACTGGCCTTTTCTGGGGAGAGGGTGACACGTTGTTCAGTATCTGTGGCTCGCATTGACGAAGTTCATCTAGGTTGATAAGAAAAATCTTTAGATTCCTCATTGCGATATGAACTAGTACGCCTAGTATGCACAGAAGGCGCACTGATATTTCTTTGAATGGTTCGTTATCCGTAATGGGCTGGCGCACCGCCATGGAGGGTTTGGATGAGTTGTCGCATCGTTTCTTGCATGACGGTCTGGCCCTGAGCCAGATTCGCCATCATTCCAGTCAGATCTGGAATAATTGGTGGAGCAGATGGATTTGGAGGGGTTCCAGTGTTTCGATTGCTGGATTCAGGTATATCAGCCATTGGTAATGGATTGTTATTGGTGAGAAAACGATTTTACCAGTCGCTTCCCACAGACGGCGCCAATCTGTTGATGTAAAAAATTAGATCACTCTAATTATTCAATCACAGATAAATAAATGAGACAAAAGATTTTAAAGTGGTTCAGCCTTATAAGAATGGCCTACGTCCACTGTTATTTTATTGCTGAATGTTTGGGAATTCTCGATTACAAGAAATTCCATTCTGGATCCCAAAGTTTGGATTCAGGATTCGGTCCCTTACAATGAGGATTGTACAATGTATTTATAGCCCTGAGGCTGTAATGTGAAAGGGTAATACATTAAATGATATACATATGAAAGGGTAATACATTTAATGCCCTCTTTGCGTGTGCGTCTGAATGATAAGCATTTAATGAACCAGTTGAACTGTTGGTTATCCAGCTATTAATGCTTTGTTCGAGATGCAGCTCGGACCGCCTGAGTAGCTCGGACCGCCTGAGCTTCTCGGTGCTAATGAGTTCCTCGGAGAGGTCCTGTTCCTCGGAGCATAAGAGTTCCTCGGAGAGGTCTTGTTCCTCAGAGCATAAGAGTTCCTCGGAGCGTATGATCATCTCGGAAGTGCTTGTTGTTGCCATGTAGATAGCCACGTGTCTTCATATGGTTGGTCCAAGTCAGCAGATTAAATTTGGTATCAACAGTGATCTTGACCTCCCGGGCACGTTCGAGATCGCTCTCGAGTTGGGATACACGGGCTTCAAATTTCTCGCGAGTCTCTAATGAAGAATGGAGATCTCTCGTAAGACTAGCCACGGTGTTGGTCAAATCAGTCTTTTCCTTACCTAAAATGATCAACTGGTTACATAAAGAAGTTTTCACCTTCTTGAGTTGACTCATTGATGCCTCATACTCTCTCAAAACTTTCACCTCTTTCTCCAAATCTAAAACCCTAAGAGATAAATCTTTATTTAGCCTTTTCATTTTCAAGGTCTCGGTGTAAAGACCACCAAATGCCTTTTGGAGATCATCTTTTCCCTCATTTAAATATCCATCCTCACTCTCTCTAGAATGGCTCGAAACATCATAGACGCTTTCACGTTTAGATATATCCTCGTCTTTATGGGACAAACTAAAAGTGCTAACGTGACTAGCCATGAATGCAACACATGGTTCATGTGGTGATTCTCCCCCTGAATCAACCGACTCGACGTCACTATCACTAACAGTGGCTTTATTCACAAATTTCTTGCTCTTTTTCTTAAGCCTAGTGGGACACTCATATGATTTGTGCCATTTTCCCTCACATTCATAACACCTTATCTCTTCCTCTTTCTCTCCCCCGCTCGTGCCCTCATTCTTATTTTTATTTTTCTCAAAAATCTTTTCTTTGGAAGAATTTTCTTTAGAAAATTTGAGAAACTTTTTGAAATTTTTCGCAAATAGTGGAAAATCATCAAAATCAAAATCAATTTAAGATTTGGACTCACAAACTTTCTCTTTCTTCTTTTTCTTAGTTTGAGTTTTTAAAGCAATCCCTATTTCCTTATGTGTAATAGTTTTACAAAAAAAATATCAATCTCATACGTTTGAAGATCTCCTACAAGTTCTTCTAACCTAAGAGTGTCTAGGATCCCTAATGAATTAAGTACGGTGATCTTAGGAATAAAGTGGGCAAAGAGAAATCTCAAAATTTTCTTAACAACTCTTGTCTCAGGAATTTTATCAACTCAATTAAAACTAGAATTAACTATGTCTGACAAACGCGCATAAAATTAATCAAAAGACTCGAACTCTAGCATGGTAATGGTCTCAAATTGGGTGGTCAAATTGTGTAGCTTGGATGCCTTTACAACGTTGGTACCCTCGTGAGTGAGTTGAAGGGTATCCCAGACTTCTTTAGATGTGGTGCACCTCATAATGCGGCGGAACTCATCAGGAGTGACGGCTCCAGAAATAGCACGTAAACCGTGAGAGTTATAATTACTCCACTTAAATTCATCCTCTGTCAATTGAGTGATAGGTTTAGGGCCAATGACATTATATACAGTGACCATGGGTGGTGTCAACCCTCTTTCACAAACTAACCCAACACATTCATCAATAGCTTTTAAAGCTGACTATGACACCCCGCCTATTTAAATATCGAGTGATTAGTCCTCTACTAAAATAAAACAGGAATCTCATTTTTATTCATTCTTAGCATCACTATCGAAAAATATATTAAATTACTAACCACCTATTAGTTATATAAGTCGGTGCCAAATTTTATCCTTCATTTAAAAGTCGAGAGGTAAATCATTGACTAAAACCAACATAACAATAAAACTAAATAACCAATCACACCAATAACGAAGTCTAAGCATCATATAATATAAACCAAACACCGAATGAACCATCGGTTACCATAATCCAAAATAACATATGGATGAATATATCATTAATAGTAATTGAGTCTAGAAATAAAGGGGCAACACACCCAACCGATAACTGAAGTAAAGAATCTACTCTAGAATACAATAAGTGAAGAGACTACTCACCGACCTGCAAGCCCCCACATCAGTTGTAGCTTCGTGTCCCTGGAAAGAATAGTCATAACTAGCATGCATGTGACTGGACACCTAAATGTTTTTGAAAAATAATTTGACACGGGTCAGATCCCAAAACCTTTTAAAGATATTTGCAAGTAATTAAGATGCATTAATATATATGCAGTACAACTTTCCATATTTAAGCCGATGTCGCACTCATATGGGATACTCCTCACCTCTCAACTATAGTTCACACCTAGCGCATAAATCTTAACCCACTTAGTTACGCTACCCGCCTAAATAGTCATGTTGCAAATCTCACCAATATCTTACTCTAACCCGAGTATTGTCTATCATTTATTTCTTAGCTAGTTTACTCATTAGCTTAATTCATCATCTCATTATTAATAATTCTTATAACTTTACTCCAGATTTTTATAAATATTCACACGTAATGTATTAAGCCCGTATACAATTAACTACACTATTATATACGTAATTAGATACTACAATAAACACACATATGTTCACTCTTAATGTGTTTAGCCTGTATTTAATTAACTACACTATTATGTACGTCATGAGATACTACATGAAACACACATATGTTGGCTCTTAATGTGTTAATCCCGTATATATATTAACTACACTATTATATACGTAAATATATACCACAACTGTGACACCCCGACTAATTAAATACCGGGTAGCTACACCTTTATTAAATTAATACAAAATGCCAAGTTGGTTCAGTTAACAGCATCACTGTCGAAAACATTTTAATGATTACTAACCACCTAGTATTTAAAAAGTGAGTTGCCAAGTTTTAAGTTAACTCTGATTAACATGCAATAAAAGGATAATGAAAGAATAACAACCATTCACCATAATGAAGCAATAGAATAACCAACAACATAATAATAAGTCCGGAGGAAAACTCCTCACAACAATCCCACAACTGAACTAAATAAAACAAAGTATCCTGAATTAATTACATGCCAAAAGCCTGAAAATCTGAAATTGGAAATGTTTCTAATATAAATGGGCGACATGACCTACAACTGATGAAAGCTGAATATAGAGTCAAGATAGATGAAGCGTCTACTAGCAAAGTCCTATAACTTCCACAAATAGCTACAGCTCGTCACCTGAATGAAATCCTATGCATGGTGTCCTTGTGGCTGGGCACCTAAAATGGTTTTTACAAAAAGTAGATTTGAAAGCAAACGGGTCAGAGCCCGAAAGTGGAGAGTATTTTAAAATAGCAAGTGCTTTAATAACATTAAAACAACGAATGCAAAATACATGTTAGGACGTGCACTCACATGAAATACTCACCTCTCGACTAATATGTGCACTCCTAACGTACCGTACCCATCTAAGTAACATATAAATCTAACCAAACCGTAATAAGTTCTACCCCTTACTACTCGATTCTCATTATGCATTCTAGCGTTATCAACTAAATGGAGAGCTTTACTTAAACTCGGATTCTCAATTATTAGCAATACAATTCATTACAGGTTACCCCTTTATAGTTACTCAAAGCGTTTTCGTATTTATACTCACAATACCAACATGAAAGTTCTCATTAGTGTAAGTGTATATTAGCCACGCCATAAATATACAAAACAAGCACCCGAGACTAAGCTGCGGTGCACAGATACTCTGCTATCCATCCCGGTACATCACGTACATAAGGATCACGCATTCCGAATCTCTCAGGAATCGTTCTCAGATAATAGCAAATCACAAATAATGGAGACGAACACAGTCACATCACATGGGTCACGCACATACCTACGCTCCCACGATCAGCAGACTTATTAACATCCCAATAAGCCCTTCTCTGACCTATGTTCTCGAGGTACCAATCTAAATCCGGGCAACACGAGGATTAGAGGGCCCTAAGCGAACGTAAACCTCCCGTGATAGCAAGTATGGTAGGTATGTCATACACGTAAAATCATATACATATACTAAGTATACACACATCTTAGTAATCACCGTAATTTATTTGTGGTACACTTCTCATTCTCGCACCGACTTATAAAGTTGCACAATTCATAAGTTCCCGATTAATTCAATTATTTAAGCCGTTAATAATTCTCGCATCGTAATAGTCACTCACGTCCTATTCCACAATTTCCATTCAATTCAAATTTCACTTCTAGGTTTTACTCCTAAATATATCCCAAATGTCCCAACTATATCAATTTATCATCAAGGGAATGGTACCTCTACAATTAAACAAGGTTACGGGACATGCGAAATCAAAACAGACCAAAAAGCCTAAACTGTCAGCTCGTTTGAAGTCTCGTTCGAACGAGGCTATTCGAACGAGAGTTCGTTCGAACGAACTGGGCATCTAACGAGATCTCGTTCGAACGAAAGGCATCGAACGAACATCCCTCTCGTTAGAAGGCAAACTGTCAACTCGTTAGAAGATCGTTCGAACGAGCTCGTTCGAACGACCTGGGCAGGTCTTCTAACGAGAGGCCAGTTTCGAGCCCAGATTTTCCTATTCTCGTTTTTCCATCTTTTCTTCACCTCTAATCTCATTAAAACATCAATCCAACAATTGTTCAAGGTTTCTAATCATTCCTAAACACACTTAGGTCATATACTAACGTGTTTTGTGGGGTTAATTCATCCTAAACATCATCCAAATATCAAAACTCTACATTTTTCCCAAATCTCAAGAACATGAACCCTAGAAATTTTAGATCATCAATGAGCCTAATAAAATCCGTTTTTGTAACACAAAAAGTAGTAATTCTGTTAGTTCAATCATCCAATAACATTTCTACATGCAAACCTATATCCACAATTAAATTTATAACTCCAATTTTATGGGTTTTCATCAATTTCCCAAACAAATAAAATTTTATAATTGTTTAAGCATGGAAGAGACATTCACTGCAAAATAACGTAAATTAAACCACTTGCCTTATGTATTTCTCTGATTTTGATGGCGAATTGATGAGTTTCTCTCTCTCTCTCTCTGCAGAATTCTCCTCTCTCTCTCCCTCTCTACAAGTCTTTTTCTCCAAGGTGACAATGGAGGCTAGGGTTTGCCTTAGGAGACTCTTGGAACTAATTCCAATAACTCCCGTAGCCCATTTAGTCATTAAGTGTTGTTAGTGGGTTTAGTGGGTAAAGTCCAAATCAGATATTAATTCCTAATTTTCGTGGGTTTTAATTCCCAAAAATCCAAAATTACCAAACTACCCGTATACGTTGCCGGCATGACCTAAAAATGCCCCGGGACCCAAACTAAACCCCCGACTAGTGTTTTCTGACTATTTCGACCGTTCCGGACGCGTTGGCGCACTCAAAACGAGCCTACGGTTAATAGAATTAAAATTCATTTTTTAATTAAATAATAATATTTCTGACGCGACTGTCACACGCGTCTCAACAAAATTCCAAATTGCCGTATTTCAATCTCACGACAAATTTCATAATTTCCATATTCATATATAGCCATATATACTCATTAAAATCAAATACCAACTCGCATCTCGCTAGTATTTTTATCCGGATTAATTCCCAATTAATACACATTTAATTCAATTAATCCTATAAATAAATATGATAAAAATACGGGGTATTACATACTTCTCCCCTAATAACAGAATTTCGTCCCGAAAATCGGAACTAGAAAGTACCTGGTAAGAACAACTTTGGATACCGTTCGCGCATCTCATCCTCGAGCTCCCACGTGGACTCCTCAACATTATGATGTCGCCACTGAACACGAACTAACAGAACTATCTTTGACCGCAGTTTCCGCCCACTTCGGTCCAAAATAGCAATCGGCCCCTCCTCGTTGGAGCTATCAGGCTGGAGATCGATGTCCTCCAAATAAATGTGAGAATGATCCAAATTGTCTCTAAGATATTTCCTTAGCGAGGAAATATGAAATACATTGTGAATCCGATGCAAATGCTCCGGTAACCCAAGTCTATACGCAACCGTCCCAATCCGCTCAATAATAGGAAATGGTCCCACATATCTCGGTGCCAACTTCCCTTTCTTCCCGAAACACATATTCCCCTTCATAGGAGATACTCTGAGAAAAACCTGGTCCCCCACTTCAAATTCCCTGAAGGACCTCTTCGCATCAGCATAGCTCTTCTGCCTGTCCTGAGCTACCCGAATGCGACTCCGTGTCAGCTCTATCCTTGCCAAAGTATCCTAAATCACTTCCGTCCCAAGTAGTTTTTTGTCCCCCACCTCCAACCAACATGCTGGGGAACGACAAGGTCTACCGTACAGCGCCTCAAATGGAGCCATGCCAATGGTGAACTGGTAGGAGTTGTTGTAAGAAAACTCCACCAGTGGAAGATACTGCTCCCATCCACCCCCAAAATCAATGATGCACATACGCAACATGTCCTCCAACATCTGGTTTGTACGCTCGGTTTGCCCATCGGTCTGCGGGTGATACGCCGTACTCAATCATAATTCCATGCCCATGGCCTCCTGGAAACTTTCCCAAAACCGTGAAACAAATATCTTGTCTCTGTCAGACACGATATTTAGGGGCACACCGTGAAGTCTCACTATCTCTGCAATAAAGAGTTGGGCATACTGTCCCGAAGTGTAGTCTGTCCTTACAGGTAGAAAATGAGTGACTTTGGTCAACCTGTCCACAATTACCCAAATGGAGTCGTGACCTCTCTGTGACGTAGGCAGCCCCGTGATAAAGTCCATTGAGATGCTCTCCCACATCCATATCGGGACCTCTAATGGCTGTAGAAGTCCTATCGGTCTCTGATGATCCACTTTTACTAGCTGACAAGTGGCGCATTTAGAAACAAACACGGCAATATCTCTCTTCATCCCGCTCCACCAATACTGACGTCTCATATCTTGGTACATTTTGTCCCCACCGGGATGTACCGCGAACCGTGAGCCGTGCGACTCTGCCATCACCTCGTGTCGCAGTTCCTCCCCTTCCGGAACTACCAGTCTGCTATTAAAGCGTAATCCCCCGTCTGAGCTAACGGTATAGGACTCGGCTCCCTCTGCTAATAATCGAACTATCTGCTCCTGACAGAACGAGTCATCTGCTTATGCCTTTACCACTCTCGTGACAATCTGTGGTGTAACATTCATCACCGACATGAATGATCGGGCCACTGCATCCTGGTGTCCCAACTCCTTCCACTTTGCCTTCCACACCCCTGCCACTTCATCTACTGGCCTACGGATCAATGCGTCTGCTACCACGTTAGCCTTCCCCGGGTGATATTGGATATCAAACTGATAGTCCTTCACAAACTCAAGCCACCTTCGCTGCCGCATATTCAACTCCTTCTGCGTGAATAGGTACTGTAGGGACTTGTGGTCCGTGAACAATCGAAACTTCTCCCCCAAAAGATAATCTCTCCAAATCCGAAGGGCAAATACCACGGCCGCTAACTCCAAGTCATGAGTGGGGTAATTCTTCTCGTGAGGCTTTAGCTTACGGGAAGCATAAGCTATGGCCTGACTCTCCTGCTGCAATACACCTCCAAGTCCTTGCAAGGACGCATCGGTGTAGACTAGATACTCAACTCTCGGTCTCGACA
Organism: Sambucus nigra; assembly: GCA_949130495.1. Taxonomy (NCBI): domain Eukaryota; kingdom Viridiplantae; phylum Streptophyta; class Magnoliopsida; order Dipsacales; family Adoxaceae; genus Sambucus; species Sambucus nigra. The sequence continues at coordinate 156,669,984 of OX422218.1, forward strand.
ATGCTAACACAGGTGATGAGGTCAACTTATCCTTCAACTCACCAAATGCCAACTGACAGGCATCACTTCAGATGAATTGCACACCCTTACGAGTCAGATGTGTCAAAGGACCCGCTATCTTCGAAAATCCCCGAATGAACCTCCTGTGGTATCCTGCTAGGCCCAAGAAACTATGGATCTCAGTCGATGTCGTGGGCTGTCCCCACTCCCTCATCGCGGATACCTTCCCCAGATCAACAGATATCCCCCGGTTGGAAATAATGTGCCCCAAAAACTGAACCTCCTTCAGCCAAAACCCGCACTTCTCATATTTTGCATACAGCTCGTTCTGACGTAGCGTCTGCAAAACCTGCCTCAAATGCTCTGCGTGCTCCTCCTCTGTCTGGGAGTAAACCAGAATGTCATCAATGAAGATAATGACGAACTGATCAAGGAACTCTCTGAACACCCTATTCATCAAGTCCATAAACATGGTTGGAGCATTTGTCAAGCCAAAAGGCATAACCCGAAACTCGTAGGAACCATATCTCGATAAGAACGCAGTCTTCGAGATGTCCTCCTCCCTGATACGCAACTGATGGTATCCCGATCGCAAATCAATATTTGAGAAGAAAGAAGCTCCCCTCAACTGGTCGAATAAGTCATCGATTCGGGGCAACGGATATTTATTCCGTATCGTGACCTTATTCAACTCTCGGTAATCCACACACAACCTCAACGATCCATCCCTCTTCTTTACGAATAACACAGGGGCACCCCACGGCGAAGTACTCCTCCTTATAAACCCCTGACCCAACAACTTCTCAATCTGATCTCGTAGCTCTCGCATCTCTGCCGGAGCCATACGGTACGGTGCGCGTGCTATAGGTCTCGTATCTGGTAATAAGTCTATGACAAAGTCTATCTCTCGACTGGGGGGTAGGCCTGGTATCTCCTAAAACACATCAGAATACTCCCTGACAACTGGGATCGAATCTAAAGGAATCACAACCTCCTTAGAGGTATCCTCCTCTATGTAATATAAATGAGCGGTCGAGCCTCCCTCTGGGCGAGGCATCGCCACTACAAACATCTCTTGCCCCGGAATGGCAAAAACAATGCTCCCACCGAAGCAATCAATCATGGCTCTATAAGCGGCGAGCCAATCCATACCAATAATCACATCGTGCTCATGCATATCTAATACCAACATGTCTGCAGGTAATACCAAACTACCAATCTCTACCCCCACTCCCCGGCATATAAAGAAAATAAGTGACCCATTCCCCAATGGTGAGTCTACACACGTCACTGTGCTCTCTGCTGTGGCTAACAACCCTAAGGCTTTCACAAAATGTGTAACTATAAAACAATGCGTTGCCCCCGTATCAAACAAAACCCGACCCATAGTGCCATGGATAGGAAACATACCCTCAATAGCGGGTGGTGCCTGTGGAGCTGCTGCCTGCTGAAGATGGAATACTCTCCCATACTGCAGCTGCCCCTGCTGAACTGGGACCGCTGGAAAGGGTGGTAATGCTGCCATCTGTGGTGGCGCCGGGAGGGCGACGGGAAACACGGGTCTCTACGGCTCCGGTCGAGCACCCTGCTACTGCTGCGGGGCCCTGCCCCTATCAGGACAGTCCTGACATTTATGGCCAGTCTTGCCACAAACGTAACACTTCCTCGGGAAGTTCCCCCCTCTCTGACCCTGCTGCCCCCGGCCCTGGTGGCCGTTACCGTTCCTCCCCTGGCCCTGCTGGCCCTGCTGAAACTGTTGTTGGCCGTTCTGACCCTGCTGGCCCTGATGGCCGTTCGGACCCTGATGGCCCTGTCGGAAACCTCCCTGTCCGTGCCTGAAATTTCCCGATCTGAACCTCTTGTGATCCCCCTGCTGGGAACCCTGGTCACCCTGTCTCTGCCCCTGAACGGATTGTGGCCCACTGGAACCATGTCCACTAGTCCTGCCCTGATGGCTGGACTCTCCCGATCTCTTGCCCTCAGCCATGTGAAAGCGGTGATCCTGGCAGTGTGACAGTGCAGCGTTAACCACATCAGAGTAAGTGGCCAACGATAGATTCCCCAACAAATGTTGACGGATTCTCCAAGTCAACCCGTCTGTAAATTTCTGTATCTTCTTCTCTTCTGTCGGTATCTCATCCGGAACAATATTCAACAGATTGGTGAATTCAGCCTCATACTCGGCCACAGTCTTACCTTCCTGCCTGAGATTCATCAACTTCCTCCTCATTTCCGTGTGAACAGCTGACGGAAAATACTTGCGGTCAAACCGCACCCAAAACTCCTGGATCGTGAGAGTATCTCTCTCCTCCACGGTGGTAATAGACTCCCACCACTGCAGTGCAGACCCCACTAGCTTAAAAGTATCTAGTATCTTCTTCTGGACATCGGTGCACTCATATATCCTCATGTGCCGCAGAATGTCCTTCCTCTACTGACTCGAAACCACAACATCGTAGCTACCTGCGAACTCCGGTGGGTGTGCTTTCTGAAAAGCATCACGTACACGTTCCCAAGCGGACGGGAATGCATGTGCCTGAACTGGCGCGGCTACTGGCGACTGAGGTGGTGCCTGCTGAACTACGGCTAGTGCGACATTTACCTCCTGGGCCACAATGGCTGCAACCTCGGCGGCATTCATCGTGCCCTGAACTAGTGAGGGTTGTGGTTCTGGCGTAGCATCCCTGAGAACCCGTTGTGCACGTCGTGGAGTCATCTGAAATAAGAATAAAGTTTATAAGTTCGCAGTTATAAACTTGAAATAGCTGAAGAACGTAGCATATACAAAAGAATACAACAGTCCTAAAATATAGGGCTCTACATCAAAGAAAGCTCAGCGGAAACATAATAAGCCGTACAGATCCTAAAGGACACTAGAACCTAATGCTCTGATACCACCTGTGACACCCCGACTAATTAAATACCGGGTAGATACTCCTTTATTAAATTAATACAAAATGCCAAGTTGGTTCAGTTAACAGCATCACTGTCGAAAACATTTTAATGATTACTAACCACCTAGTATTTAAAAAGTGAGTTGCCAAGTTTTAAGTTAACTCTGATTAACATGCAATAAAAGTATAATGAAAGAATAACAACCATTCACCATAACGAAGCAATAGAATAATGTGACACCCCGCCTAATTAAATACCAGGCGATCACTCCTTTATTAAATTAAATCAAGGTAAACTGTTGGTTCATTCTCAGCATCACTGTCGATAAAAATAATTTTCCAATTTAACACCCTAAATAATTAAGCTAAGTGTCAAAACATTTTCATAAATAACTTTCCAAATTTTATTTAAACAAAAAAATTTATTTATTTTATTAACAACATTCCAACAATTAAGAATCACATCACAAAAACCTGGAACACAAAATCCAATGAATATAATACATTCGACAATCGAATGTCCACATACGAAAACTAAAGTCACAAATCCAAACTGAATAAAACACATAGTAACAATACTGGAAATAACTGAAATACAAATATCCCAACAATAATGAAATAATGGAAAGGGCGACACATGCCCAATAAATGAGAATGCTAGAAGTGGAGTCAATAAAGGAAGCCTTCTATGCAAGTGACCTGCAAGTCCCACCTAAGCTGCAGCACGTTCCTCTCAAGGGATCCTAAGCAAGACGCCCCTGTGGCTGGGCACCTGAAATATATACATATATATACAAGAGAGAGAGAAAAAAAAACGGGTCAGAGCCCGAAAGTGTGTTTGATTTTAAAATACGTTTAGCAAGTATTTAAATTGAGACAGGCCAATGCAACAACATATTAGAGTGTCACTCTCTTGAGAAATACTCACCTCTCTTCTAATGTGCACAGCTATTGCACTAACCTTCCCAAGGGTTTATCTTATCATTTTATCATACTAACCTTCCCAATAATTTAGCGTATCTTAACTTACTCATAAGATTTCAAAACCGAACAATATTATTGTTTAGAAAGAATACTTCCAATTAACAGCCCAATTCTCGTTTTAACTTTTATTAATTTATAAAGTTTTCCAGTGACATTTTATACTTTCACAAAACAAGTATTTACTATACGAGTCATCAACCATGTCCTACTTATCAAATCACAGTAGGCAGTTTCAAATTTCCAAATCTTATATATATATTAACTACTCGCATAATATATATAAAATAACAGCACCCCACATAAAACTATGGTGCGTGCATACTTCTACTATCCAAACCCCATACCACTCATATCAAGGGGAATACAAGTTCGAAATCACTCTCGAACTGTATTAACACATACACAAACAATATCGAGGCGAAGCATAGATTCCAAGTCTCTAAGAGGATGGCACATAATCGCGTCTCTTAGGACCGTCTGAACTATCAATTCGATAGCCTGTACCAAGGACATCTATCTTCTAGGGTACAAGTCAATATCCCCCATAAAGGTCCCATCGAGATAAGACTGTCCCAGCGCGGTAACCTCAAGGATAGCAAGTAGCGCGGTATGTTTTTCACATGCATATAATATATGTACACACAATCATATAAATATACCACTTTTATCATATTAATATAGGTTCCTCTCGTTACCCATAATTACAACATTTATCCTTAATTTCACATTATTAGTATTACGTATAAGGTTTCATCTCTAACCTTAACTCGAAGGGTTTTCTCACTTAATACGTGACATTCATTGACTCTATCCTTCCAAGTGGGAAATTCAGTAGGTATACCTCTATTTACTATCGTAGCTATTCGCCGCATTCTCTCACTTGAAATACGTAGTTTCATAGTTCATTATATAATTATCCCAAAAACAAGATTCTCGTCTTATAATAAAGTTCTCAACACTTATTCAAATGTCCTACTGGTCTTTCCTATCTCCCAAAACATTTCATTAAGGATACCCAAGAATTATTTCACGATAAATTCAATTTAACTAAGTAAACAAGGGAAATAAGAGATTTCCAGGAGGGGTCGATCGATCGAGGTCTGGGGCTCGATCGATCGAACCTTCGATCGATCGAAGCTCTAGGCTCGATCGATCGATCAAGCAGGTCTGCGAAAATTCTGCAGAAATGCAGTTACGGGTTCTACCAAATTTCATCATCCAAAACCATGTTTTTCCATTCTAAACGTCCCAAAAATCCTACTACTATCATTATAACATTATACCAGATGTTTTTAACGTAAAGCATGTGTATATCTAACATTAAACATGGATAATTAACTCAAAATTTCATCTAATCATCAAGAACCCTAGAGTTTTTCTTAATCAAGGTTCTAATCTGTTTTTACCAAAATTTCCTTATAATATATCATCAAAATTTTGTGGGTTATATTCCTCTACATGGCAAGGATTCCAGAATTTCATATAAATCATTTCTACATGCATTTTCCTAACACAAATTGGGTGTTCTTCCATATTTATCATCTCTAATCAATCCTAAACCAACATGAAGATTGCAGTAACGAAAATACGCAAGTTAAACACTTGCCTGGGATTTTTGGTATTCTGATTCACGGCTGATTTTGGTATGGCTACGTTCCTCATCTCGCGATCTACGCGGTGGTGGTGGCGGCGGTGCAAACCGGTGACTTTTTATGCCTTGAATTGCCTTGGAGCTCTCTCCTCTCTTCTCCAATGGCCGTCACTTGATTTCTGGATATTCTAACCCTCAAAGCTAACCTAAATGGCTGATATAGGTTGCTGAATTTCATGGGTTTAATTACCCAATTATGTAAAATGACTAAAATGCCCTCCCGGGGTACTAATTAGGCCTAAAAATGCCCCGAGACCCACACTACACCCCCGGGTACACTTTTTGGACTATCTCGACCCTACCGGACGCGTTGGCGCACTCAAAACGACCATACGGGCAACTTATAAAATATTCACTTTTTATTTAACAAAATTAGTCCCGACGTGACACGAGCACGTTCCGACTTAAATTTCCGAAATCGTCATTTAATCCACTCATGACATTCAGTATAACCAATATAATATATTACTTTGCTCATTAGTAATATTCAACAAATTTTCCCATAATTACTAATTCTCGTCACGTTAATAATTATAACATAATTAATTTTTGGATTTTTATTAAATAAATCATTCACGTTAAATTTAATAAATCCCCAATTAATATAGTATAAAAAATACGGGGTATTACATACTTCCCCCCTAATAACGTAATTTCGTCCCGAAATTCGGAAAATAAGGCATACCTGGTAAAAACAACTCTGGATATCTCTCGCGCATATCTGCCTCACACTCCCAAGTGGATTCCTCCACATTATGATGCTCCCACTGGACTCGCACAAGTGGAACTATCTTCGACCTCAATCTCCTCTCACTATAGTCTAGAATAGCCACTGGTCTCTCTTCGTAAGAGCTATCAGACTGTAAGTTTATCTCATCTATCGCAATGTGAGTATGGGCCATATCATCCCGAAGATATCGTCTCAACGACGAGATGTGGAATACATCGTGGATGCGATGTAAATGTTCTGGCAGTCCCAACCAGTATGCAACTGGCCCAATCCTCTCGATGATGGGAAATGGTCCCACGTACCTCGGAGCCAACTTCCCCTTCTTCCCGAACCTCATCACTCCCTTCATAGGAGATACACGCAATAACACTTGATCTCCCACATTAAACTCCCGGAAGAACCGTTTTGCATCGGCGTAGCTCTTCTGCCTGTCCTGGGCTACCCGAATACGACTCTTGATTATCTCAATCCTCGCTGAGGTCTCCTGAATCACTTCTGGTCCTAGCAATTTGTTGTCCCCCACCTAGAGCCAACAAGTTGGAGAACGACAAGGCCTGCCATACAAAGCCTCAAATGGAGCCATACCAATCGTAAACTGATAAGAGTTATTATAATCAAACTCTACCAGTGGAAGATGTGGCTCCCAACCTCCTCCAAAATCGAGAACACACATGCGTAGCATATCTTCTAACATCTGATTAGTACGCTCTGTCTGTCCGTCTATCTGTGGGTGGTAAGCTGAACTCAACCTCAACTCAGTACCCATAGCTTCCTGAAAGCTTTCCCAAAAATGTGACACGAAAATCTTATCCCTATCTGACACAATATTCAGGGGCACCCCGTGTAATCTGACAATCTCTGCGATGAACAACTGAGCATACTAACCCGTGGTATAATCTGTTTGCACCGGCAGAAAATGAGCCACCTTGGTCAAACGGTCTACAATCACCCATATAGAATCGTGGCCCCGCTGTGATGTAGGCAACCCCGTAATAAAATCCATGGAAATACTCTCCCACTTCCACGCGGGTACTTCCAATGGCTGAAGCAATCCTGACGGTTTCTGGTGGTCCACCTTTACCAGTTGGCAGGTAGAACACTTGGACACGAACTCAGCAATGTCCTTCTTTATCCCACTCCACCAGTATTGCCTCCTCATATCCTGGTACATCTTATCTCCTCCAGGATGTACTGCAAATCGGGACCCATGAGAGTGAGTCATCACTGCATGACGTAATTCTGCTCCTTCTGGAACCACCAATCTCCCATTAAACCGCAGACCTCCATCAGAACTAACATAATAGGACTCAACACCCTCGGCTAGAAGTCGCACAATCTGCTCCTGGCAAAACGGGTCTGTGGTCTGTGCCTGTATCACCCTCGTAACAATCTCGGGTGTGACTGACATCACGAATATGAAAGAACGTGCCACTGCGTCCTGGTGACCCAACTCCTTCCACTTTGCTTTCCAGACATCCGCTACTTCGTCTACCGGTCTATGACTCAACGCATCAGCAACTACGTTGGCCTTTCCCAGATGATACTGTATATCGAACTGGTAGTCCATCACAAACTCTAGCCATCTGAGCTGATGCATATTCAGCTCTCGCTGAGTGAACAGGTACTGCAATGACTTGTGGTCTGTGAACAAACGGAATTTGTCACCCAATAAATAGTGCCTCCATATCCTTAAAGCAAAGACGACCGCTGCTAACTCCAGGTCGTGGGTGGGGCAATTCTTCTCATGCGACTTAAGCTTGCGAGAAGCAAAAGCTATAGCCTTCTCCTCCTGCTGGATTACTCCTCCAAGTCCTCGTAAAGACGCGTCGGTGTAAACCAGGTATTCCACACCCGGTTTCGATAAAGCAAGGACTGGCGCTGAAGTAAGCTTGTCTTTCAACTCGTCGAAAGCCAATTGACAAGCGTCATCCCAAACATATGGTACCCCTTTGCGAGTCAGATTCGTCAATGGACCCGCTATTTTGGAGAATCCCCGAATGAATCGCCTGTAGTATCCGGCTAATCCCAAGAAACTACGCACTTTCGTCGGTGTCGTGGGCTGTCCCCACTCCCTCACCGCTGACACTTTGCTCGGGTCAACTGCTATCCCCTGCTCAGAAACAACATGGCCCAAGAACTGTACTTTTCGCAACCAGAATCCACACTTCTCGTACTTAGCATACAACTGATGCTCACGTAGAGTCTAAAGAACCTGCTTCAAGTGCTCGGCATGCTCCTCCTCGGAGTGTGAATATATCAAGATGTCATCTATGAAGACGATGACAAACTGATCCAAGAACTCTCTGAATACTCGGTTCATCAAGTCCATGAAAACGGCTGGAGCATTTGTGAGTCCGAACGGCATCACCCTGAACTCATAGGACCCATATCTCGACAAGAAGGCAGTCTTTGAAACATCCTGCTCTCTAATACGTAACTGATGGTACCCCGACCTCAGATCTATCTTCGAAAAGAAAGTTGCTCCCCTCAGTTGGTCGAACAGATCATCGATTCGAGGTAACGGATATTTATTCCGTATCGTGACCTTGTTCAGCTCCCGGTAGTCCACACACAATCTCAGTGAACCATCCCTCTTCTTTACAAACAAGACTGGAGCTCCCCAAGGTGAGGTACTCCAACGAATGAATCCTTGACCTAACAGATGCTCTATCTGATCTCGTAGCTCTCGCATCTCTGCCGGAGCCATATGGTACGGTGCGCGTGCTATAGGTCTCGTATCTGGCAATAAATCTATAACAAAGTCTATCTCACGACTGGGCGGTAGGCCTGGTATCTCCTGAAACACATCGGAATACTCCCTGACAACAGGGATCGAATCTAAGGGAATCACAACCTCCTTAGAGGTATCCTCCTCTATGTAATACAAATGAGCGGCCGAACCTCCCTCTGGGAGAGGCATCGTCACTACAAACATCTCTTGCCCCGGAATGGCAAAAACAATGCTCCCACCGAAGCAATCAATCATGGCTCTATAAGCTGCGAGCCAATCCATACCAATAATCACATCATGCTCGTGCATGTCTAAGACTAACATGTCTGCAGGTAATACCAAGCTACCAATCTCTACCCCCACTCCCCGGCATATAAAGAAAATAAGTGACCCACTCCCCAGTGGTGAGTCGACACACATCACGGTGCTCTCTGCTGTGGCTAACAACCCTAAGGACTTCGCAAAATGCGTTGCTATAAAACAATGCGTTGCCCCCGTATCAAACAAAACCCGACCCATAGTACCATGGATAGGAAACATACCCTCAATCGCGGGTGGTGCCTGTGGAGCTGCTGCCTGTGGAGCTACTGCCTGGTGGACGTTATAGACACGTCCATACTGTAATTGCCCCTGTTGTACTGGAGCCGCTGGAATGGCTGGTAGGGCTGGCACCTGGGCTGGAGCTGGGAGGGCAGGTGGGAAAAGTGGTCTCTGCGGCTAATTTCGGGCTCCCTGCTGCTGTGGGGACCTATCGCCCTCTGGGCAATCCTGGCGCCTATGGCCATGTTTACCGCACCCAAAGCATCGGCCTTTGAAGTTACCTCCCCTTTGACCCTGCTGTCCACAGCCCTGCTGGCCGTTACCTCCATGCCACTGGCCCTGTTGGCCCTGATGTGCACGCTGTTGGCCTTGCTGGCCCTGCTGCTGTCCCTGTGGTCGGTGTTGTCCCTGCTGGCCCTGCTGATTAGGCTGGCCCTGATGGCCCTGCCTGAAGCCCCCGAATCCCTGCCTAGAATCACCTGAACGGAATCGCTTAGCAGGGTCCCCCTGATGGGAACTCTGCTCGTGCTGACGAGTCTGTCCATGAGATAGTGCCCCACTGGCACTATTACCCCCGGTCCTGCCCTGCTGGCTGGACTCCCCTGCTCTCTTGCTTCCCTGCAGATGGAAGCGGTGATCCTGGCAATGTAGTAACGCTGCATTGAGTACATCAGTGAAAGTACTCAGGGATAGATTTCCAATAAGGTGTTGACGGATCCTCCAAGCTAACCCGTCGACAAATAGCAAAATCTTCTTGCTCTCAGTAGGTGCCTCATCTGGCACAATTGTGAGAAGTCTCGTGAACTTCTCCTCATACTCAGCTACAGTAAGGTTCTCCTGCTTCAGATTTAGTAATTTCCGCCTCATCTCAGTCTCCACTGCTGGTGGAAAATACTTGCGGTCAAACCGCTCCCAGAACAACTGAATAGGGATCGTGTCCCTCTCCTCCAAAGTAGTAGTGGACTCCCACCACTGCCATGCGTCTCCCACCAGCTTAAAGGAAGCCAATAACTGCTTTTGCACATCAGTGCACTCATACATACGGAGGTGCCGCTGGATGTCCTTCTTCCATTGGCTAACTGTAATAATATCGGAGCTACCAGAAAACTCAGGGGGATGCGCTTTCTAAAAAGCATCCCGAACCCGCTCCCATGCAGATGGAAGCAGTGCTGGTACTGGCGCCACTGCCTGAGCCTGGGGTGGAGCCTGTTGAATCACCGCTATTGCGGCATTCACCGCCTGAGCAACAATGGCGGCTACTTCGTTTACATTCATTGTGCCTGGTGCCGGAGCTGCTGGCTGCTCGGCTTGGGCACGCCTATCTTTCGGAGCACGTCTCGGAGGCATCTGAAACGTGAACAAGTTTATTAGTCTATAGTTATCATCAAATCTCAAATAGCTGAAGACTTTAACGTAAAAGCAGGAATACAACAATCCTAAAAATAGGGCTCTATAGCAATAACGTTAAGCTGAAAGCGAAAAAAGCCGTACAGATCCTATGGACACTAGAACCTGATGCTCTGATACCCCCTGCGACACCCCGCCTAATTAAATACCGGGCGATCACTCCTTTATTAAATTAAATCAAGGTAAACAGTTGGTTCATTCTCAGCATCACTGTCGATAAAAATAATTTTCCAATTTAACACCCTAAATAATTAAGCTAAGTGTCAAAACATTTTCATAAATAACTTTCCAAATTTTATTTAAAGAAAAAAATTTATTTATTTTATTAACAACATTCCAACAATTAAGAATCACATCACAAAAACCTGGAACACAAAATCCAATGAATATAATACATTCGACAATCGAATGTCCACATACGAAAACTAAAGTCACAAATCCAAACTGAATAAAACCCATAGTAACAATACTGGAAATAACTGAAATACAAATATCCCAACAATAATGAAATAATGGAATGGGCGACACATGCCCAATAAATGAGAATTCTAGAAGTGGAGTCAATAAAGGAAGCCGTCTACGCAAGTGACCTGCAACTCCCACCTAAGCTGCAGCACGTTCCTCTCAAGGGATCCTAAGCAAGACGCCCCTATGGCTGGGCACCTGAAATATATACATATATATACAAGAGAGAGATAAAAAGAAACGGGTCAAAGCCCGAAAGTGTGTTTGATTTTAAAATACGTTTAGCAAGTATTTAAATTGATACAGGCCAATGCAACAACATATTAGAGCGTCACTCTCTTGAGAAATACTCACCTCTCTTCTAATGTGCACAGCTATTGCACTAACCTTCCCAAGGGTTTATATTATCATTTTATCATACTAACCTTCCCAATAATTTAGCGTATCTTAACTTACTCATAAGATTTCAAAACCGAACAATATTATTGTTTAGAAAGAATACTTCCAATTAACAGCCCAATTCTCGTTTTAACTTTTATTAATTTATAAAGTTTTCCAGTGACATTTTATACTTTCACAAAACAAGTATTTACTATACGAGTCATCTACCATGTCCTACTTATCAAATCACAGTAGGCAGTTTCAAATTTCCAAATCTTATATATATATTAACTACTCGCATAATATATATAAAATAACAGCACCCCACATAAAACTATGGTGCGTGCATACTTCTACTATCCAAACCCCATACCACTCATATCAAGGGGAATACAAGTTCGGAATCACTCTCGAACTGTATTAACACATACACAAACAATATCGAGGCGAAGCATAGATTCCAAGTCTCTAAGAGGATGGCACATACTCGCGTCTCTTAGGACCGTCTGAACTATCAATTCGATAGCCTGTACCAAGGATATCTATCTTCTAGGGTACAAGTCAATATCCCCCATAAAGGTCCCATCGAGATAAGACTGTCCCAGCGCGGTAACCTCAAGGATAGCAAGTAGCGCGGTATGTTTTTCACATGTATATAATATATGTACACACAATCATATAAATATACCACTTTTATCATATTAATATAGGTTCCTCTCGTTACCCATAATTACAACATTTATCCTTAATTTCACATTATTAGTATTACGTATAAGGTTTCATCTCTAACCTTAACTCGAAGGGTTTTCTCACTTAATACGTGACATTCGTTGACTCTATCCTTCCAAGTGGGAAATTCAGTAGGTATACCTCTATTTACTATCGTAGCTATTCGACGCATTCTCTCACTTGAAATACGTAGTTTCATAGTTCATTATATAATTATCCCAAAAACAATATTCTCGTCTTATAATAAAGTTCTCAACATTTATTCAAATGTCCAACTGGTCTTTCCTATCTCCCAAAACATTTCATTAAGGATACCCAAGAATTATTTCACGATAAATTCAATTTAACTAAGTAAACAAAGGAAATAAGAGTCTGCCAGGAGGGGTCGATCAATCGAGGTCTGGGGCTCGATCGATCGAAGCTCTAGGCTCGATCGATCGATCAAGCAGGTCTGCGAAAATTCTGCAGAAATGCAGTTACGGGTTCTACCAAATTTCATCATCCAAAACCATGTTTTTCCATTCTAAACGTCCCAAAAATCCTACTACTATCATTATAACGTTATACCAGATGTTTTTAACGTAAAGCATGTGTATATCTAACATTAAACATGGATAATTAACTCAAAATTTCATCTAATCATCAAGAACCCTAGAGTTTTTCTTAATCAAGGTTCTAATCTGTTTTTACCAAAATTTCCTTCTAATATATCATCAAAATTTTGTGGGTTATATTCCTCTACATGGCAAGGATTCCAGAATTTCATATAAATCATTTCTACATGCATTTTCCTAACACAAATTGGGTGTTCTTCCATATTTATCATCTCTAATCAATCCTAAACCAACATGAAGATTGCATTAACGAAAATACGCAAGTTAAACACTTGCCTGGGATTTTTGGTATTCTGATTCACGGCTGATTTTGGTATGGCTGCGTTCCTCGTCTCGCGATCTACACGGTGGTGGTGGCGGCGGTGCAAACCGGTGACTTTTTTGGCCTTGAATTGCCTTGGAGCTCTCTCCTCTCTTCTCCAATGGCCGTCACTTGATTTCTGGATATTCTAACCCTAAAAGCTAACCTAAATGGCTGATATAGGTTGCTGAATTTCATGGGTTTAATTACCCAATTATGTAAAATGACTAAAATGCCCTCCCGGGGTACTAATTAGGCCTAAAAATGCCCCGAGACCCAAACTACACCCCCGGGTACACTTTTCGGACTATCTCGACCCTACCGGACGCGTTGGCGTACTCAAAACGACCATACGGGCAACTTATAAAATATTCACTTTTTATTTAACAAAATTAGTCCCGACGTGACACGAGCACATTCCGACTTAAATTTTCGAAATCGTCATTTAATTCACTCATGACATTCAATATAACCAATATAATATATTACTTTGCTCATTAGTAATATTCAACCAATTTTCCCATAATTACTAACTCTCGTCACGTTAATAATTATAACATAATTAATTTTCGGATTTTTATTAAATAAATCATTCACGTTAAATTTAATAAATCCCCAATTAATATAGTATAAAAAATATGGGGTATTACAAATAACCAACAACAAAATAATAAGTCCGGAGGAAAACTCCTCACAACAATCCCACAACTGAACTAAATAAAACAAAGTATCCTGAATTAATTACATGCCAAAAGCCTGAAAATCTGAAATAGGAAATGTTTCTAATAGAAATGGGCGACATGACCTACAACTGATGAAAGTTGAATATAGAGTCAAGATAGATGAAGCGTCTACTAGCAAAGTCCTATAACTTCCACAAACAGCTACAGCTCGTCACCTGAATGAAATCCTATGCATGGTGTCCTTGTGGCTGGGCACCTAAAATGGTTTTTACAAAAAGTAGATTTGAAAGCAAACGGGTCAGAGCCCGAAAGTGGAGAGTATTTTAAAATTTCAAGTGCTTTAATAACATTAAAACAACGAATGCAAAATACATGTTAGGACGTGCACTCACATGAAATACTCACCTCTCGACTAATATGTGCACTCCTAACGTACCGTACCCATCTAAGTAACATATAAATCTAACCAAACCGTAATAAGTTCTACCCCTTACTACTCGATTCTCATTATGCATTCTAGCGTTATCAACTAAATGGAGAGCTTTACTTAAACTCGGATTCTCGATTATTAGCAATACAATTCATTACAGGTTACCCCTTTATAGTTACTCAAAGCGTTTTCGTATTTATACTCACAATACCAACATGAAAGTTCTCATTAGTGTAAGTGTATATTAGCCACGCCATAAATATACAAAACAAGCACCCGAGACTAAGCTGCGGTGCACAGATACTCTGCTATCCATCCCGGTACATCACGTACATAAGGATCACGCATTCCGAATCTCTCAGGAATCGTTCTCAGATAATAGCAAATCACAAATAATAGAGACGAACACAGTCACATCACATGGGTCACGCACATACCTACGCTCCCACGATCAGCAGACTTATTAACATCCCAATAAGCCCTTCTCTGACCTATGTTCTCGAGGTACCAATCTAAATCCGGGCAACACGAGGATTAGAGGGCCCTAAGCGAACGTAAACCTCCCGTGATAGCAAGTATGGTAGGTATGTCATACACGTAAAATCATATACATATACTAAGTATACACACATCTTAGTAATCACCGTAATTTATTTGTGGTACACTTCTCATTCTCGCACCGACTTATAATGTTGCACAATTCATAAGTTCCCGATTAATTCAATTATTTAAGCCGTTAATAATTCTCGCATCGTAATAGTCACTCACGTCCTATTCCACAATTTCCATTCAATTCAAATTTCACTTCTAGGTTTTACTCCTAAATATATCCCAAATGTCCCAACTATATCAATTTATCATCAAGGGAATGGTACCTCTACAATTAAACAAGGTTACGGGACATGCGAAATCAAAACAGTCCAAAAAGCCTAAACTGTCAGCTCGTTAGAAGTCTCGTTCGAACGAGGCTATTCGAACGAGAGTTCGTTCGAACGAACTGGGCATCTAACGAGATCTCGTTCGAACGAAAGGCATCGAACGAACATCCCTCTCGTTAGAAGGCAAACTGTCAACTCGTTAGAAGATCGTTCGAACGAGCTCGTTCGAACGACCTGGGCAGGTCTTCTAACGAGAGGCCAGTTTCGAGCCCAGATTTTCCTATTCTCGTTTTTCCATCTTTTCTTCACCTCTAATCTCATCTAAACATCAATCCAACAATTGTTCAAGGTTTCTAATCATTCCTAAACACACTTAGGTCATATACTAACGTGTTTTGTGGGGTTAATTCATCCTAAACATCATCCAAATATCAAAACTCTACATTTTTCCCAAATCTCAAGAACATGAACCCTAGAAATTTTAGATCATCAATGAGCCTAATAAAATCCGTTTTTGTAACACAAAAAGTAGTAATTCTGTTAGTTCAATCATCCAATAACATTTCTACATGCAAACCTATATCCACAATTAAATTTATAACTCCAATTTTATGGGTTTTCATCAATCTCCCAAACAAATAAAATTTTATAATTGTTTAAGCATGGAAGAGACATTCACTGCAAAATAATGTAAATTAAACCACTTGCCTTATGTATTTCTCTGATTTTGATGGCGAATTGATGAGTTTCTCTCTCTCTCTCTCTGCAGAATTCTCCTCTCTCTCTCCCTCTCTACAAGTCTTTTTCTCCAAGGTGACAATGGAGGCTAGGGTTTGCCTTAGGAGACTCTTGGAACTAATTCCAATAACTCCCGTAGCCCATTTAGTCATTAAGTGTTGTTAGTGGGTTTAGTGGGTAAAGTCCAAATCAGATATTAATTCCTAATTTTCGTGGGTTTTAATTCCCAAAAATCCAAAATTACCAAACTACCCTTATACGTTGCCGGCATGACCTAAAAATGCCCCGGGACCCAAACTAAACCCCCGGCTAGTGTTTTCTGACTATTTCGACCCTTCCGGACGCGTTGGTGCACTCAAAACGACCCTACGGTTAATAGAATTAAAATTCACTTTTTAATTAAATAATAATATTTCTGACGCGACTGTCACACGCGTCTCAACAAAATTCCAAATTGCCGTATTTCAATCTCACGACAAATTTCATAATTTCCATATTCATATATAGCCATATATACTCATTAAAATCAAATACCAACTCGCATCTCGCTAGTATTTTTATCCGGATTAATTCCCAATTAATACACATTTAATTTAATTAATCCTATAAATAAATATGATAAAAATACGGGGTATTACATACTTCTCCCCTAATAACAGAATTTCATCCCGAAATTCGGAACTAGAAAGTACCTGGTAAGAACAACTCTGGATACCGTTCGCGCATCTCATCCTCGAGCTCCCACGTGGACTCCTCAACATTATGATGTCGCCACTGAACACGAACTAACAGAACTATCTTTGACCGCAGTTTCCGCTCACTTCGGTCCAAAATAGCAATCGGCCCCTCCTCGTAGGAGCTATCAGGCTGGAGATCGATGTCCTCCAAATAAATGTGAGAATGAGCCAAATCGTCTCTAAGATATTTCCTTAGCGAGGAAATATGAAACACATCGTGAATCCGATGCAAATGCTCCGGTAACCCAAGTCTATACGCAACCGGCCCAATCCGTTCAATAATAGGAAATGGTCCCACATATCTCGGTGCCAACTTCCCTTTCTTCCCGAAACGCATATTCCCCTTCATAGGAGATACTCTGAGCAAAACCTGGTCCCCCACTTCAAATTCCCTGAAGGACCTCTTCGCATCAGCATAGCTCTTCTGCCTGTCCTGAGCTACCCGAATGCGACTCCGTGTCAGCTCTATCCTTGCCTAAGTATCCTAAATCACTTCCGTCCCAAGTAGTTTGTTGTCCCCCACCTCCAACCAACATGCTGGGGAACGAAAAGGTCTACCGTACAGCGCCTCAAATGGAGCCATGCCAATGGTGAACTGGTAGGAGTTGTTGTAAGCAAACTCCACCAGTGGAAGATACTGCTCCCATCCACCCCCAAAATCAATGATGCACATACGCAACATTTCCTCCAACATCTGGTTTGTACGCTCGGTTTGCCCATCGGTCTGCGGGTGATACGCCGTACTCAACAGCAATTTCGTGCCCATGGCCTCCTGGAAACTTTCCTAAAACCGTGAAACAAATATCTTGTCTCTGTCAAACACGATATTTAGGGGCACACCGTGAAGTCTCACTATCTCTGCAATAAAGAGTTGGGCATACTGTCCCGAAGTGTAGTCTGTCCTTACAGGTAGAAAATGAGCGACTTTGGTCAACCTGTCCACAATTACCCAAATGGAGTCGTGACCTCTCTGTGACGTAGGCAGCCCCGTGATAAAGTCCATTGAGATGCTCTCCCACATCCATATCGGGACCTCTAATGGCTGTAGAAGTCCTATCGGTCTCTGATGATCCACTTTTACTAGCTGACAAGTGGCGCATTTAGAAACAAACACGGCAATATCTCTCTTCATCCCGCTCCACCAATACTGACGTCTCATATCTTGGTACATTTTATCCCCACCGGGATGTACCGCGAACCGTGAGCCGTGTGACTCTGCCATCACCTCGTGTCGTAGTTCCTCCCCTTCCGGAACTACCAGTCTGCTATTAAAGCGTAATCCCCCGTCTGAGCTAACGGTATAGGACTCGGCTCCCTCTGCTAATAATCGAACTATCTGCTCCTGACAGAACGAGTCATCTGCTTATGCCTTTACCACTCTCGTGACAATCTGTGGTGTAACAGTCATCACCGACATGAATGATCGGGCCACTGCATCCTGGTGTCCCAACTCCTTCCACTTTGCCTTCCACACCCCTGCCACTTCATCTACTGGCCTACAGATCAATGCGTCTGCTACCACGTTAGCCTTCCCCGGGTGATATTGGATATCAAACTGATAGTCCTTCACAAACTCAAGCCACCTTCGCTGCCGCATATTCAACTCCTTCTGCGTGAATAGGTACTGTAGGGACTTGTGGTCCGTGAACAATCGAAACTTCTCCCCCAAAAGATAATCTCTCCAAATCCGAAGGGCAAATACCACGGCCGCTAACTCCAAGTCATGAGTGGGGTAATTCTTCTCGTGAGGCTTTAGCTTACAGGAAGCATAAGCTATGGCCTGACTCTCCTGCTGCAATACACCTCCAAGTCCTTGCAAGGACGCATCTGTGTAGACTAGATACTCAACTCCCGGTCTCGGCAATGCTAACACAGGTGCTGAGGTCAACTTATCCTTCAACTCACCAAATGCCAACTCACAGGCATCACTTCAGATGAATTGTACACCCTTACGAGTCAGATGTGTCAAAGGACCCGCTATCTTCAAAAATCCCCGAATGAACCTCCTGTGGTAGCCTGATAGGCCCAAGAAACTATGGATCTCAGTCGGTGTCGTGGGCTGTCCCCACTCCTTCATCGCGGATACCTTCCCCAGATCAACAGATATCCCCCGGTCGGAAATAATGTGCCCCAAAAACTGAACCTCCTTCAGCCAAAACCCGCACTTCTCATATTTTGCATACAGCTCATTCTGACGTAGCGTCTGCAAAACCTGCCTCAAATGCTCTGCGTGCTCCTCCTCTGTCTGGGAGTAAACCAGAATGTCATCAATGAAGATAATGACGAACTGATCAAGGAACTCTCTGAACACCCTATTCATCAAGTCCATAAACATGGCTGGAGCATTTGTCAAGCCAAAAGGCATAACCCGAAACTCGTAGGAACCATATCTCGATAAGAACGCAGTCTTTGAGATGTCCTCCTCCCTGATACGCAACTGATGGTATCCCGGTCGCAAATCAATCTTTGAGAAGAAAGAAGCTCCCCTCAACTGGTCGAATAAGTCATCGATTTGGGGCAACGGATATTTATTCCGTATCGTGACCTTATTCAACTCTCGGTAATCCACACACAACCTCAACGATCCATCCCTCTTCTTTACGAATAACATAGGGGCACCCCACGGCGAAGTACTCCTCCTTATAAACCCCTGACCCAACAACTTCTTAATCTGATCTCGTAGCTCTCGCATCTCTGCCGGAGCCATACGGTACGGTGCGCGTGCTATAGGTCTCGTATCTGGTAATAAGTCTATGACAAAGTCTATCTCTCGACTGGGGGGTAGGCCTGGTATCTCCTGAAACACATCAGAATACTCCCTGACAACTGGGATCGAATCTAAAGGAATCACAACCTCCTTAGAGGTATCCTCCTCTATGTAATATAAATGAGCGGTCGAGCCTCCCTCTGGGCGAGGCATCGCCACTACAAACATCTCTTGCCCCGGAATGGCAAAAACAATGCTCCCACCGAAGTAATCAATCATGGCTCTATAAGCGGCGAGCCAATCCATACCAATAATCACATCGTGCTCATGCATATCTAATACCAACATGTCTGCAGGTAATACCAAACTACCAATCTCTACCCCCACTCCCCGGCATATAAAGAAAATAAGTGACCCATTCCCCAATGGTGAGTCTACACACGTCATTGTGCTCTCTGCTGTGGCTAACAACCCTAAGGCTTTCGCAAAATATGTAGCTATAAAATAATGCGTTGCCCCCGTATCAAACAAAACCCGACCCATAGTGCCATGGATAGGAAACATACCCTCAATAGCGGGTGGTGCCTGTGGAGCTGCTGCCTGCTGAAGCTGGAATACTCTCCCATACTGCAGCTGCCCCTGCTGAACTGGGACCGCTGGAAAGGGTGGTAATGCTGCCATCTGTGGTGGCGCCGGGAGGGCGGCGGGAAACACGGGTCTCTGCGGCTCCGGTCGAGCACCCTGCTACTGCTGCGGGGCCCTGTCCCTATCAGGACAGTCCTGGCGTTTATGGCCAGTCTTGCCACAAACGTAACACTTCCCCGGGAAGTTCCCCCCTCTCTGTCCCTGCTGCCCCCGGCCCTAGTGGCCGTTACCGTTCCTCCCCTGGCCCTGCTGGCCCTGCTGAAACTGTTGTTGGCCGTTCTGACCCTGCTGGCCCTGATGGCCGTTCGGACCCTGATGGCCCTGTCGGAAACCTCCCTATCCGTGCCTGAAATTTCCTTATCTGAACCTCTTGTGATCCCCCTGCTGGGAACCCTGGTCACCCTGTCTCTGCCCCTGAACGGATTGTGCCCCACTGGCACCATGTCCTCTAGTCCTGCCCGGATGGTTGGACTCTCCCGATCTCTTGCCCTCAGCCATGTGAAAGCGGTGATCCTGGCAGTGTAACAGTGCAGCGTTAACCACATCAGAGTAAGTGGCCAACGATAGATTCCCCAACAAATGTTGACGGATCCTTCAAATCAACCCGTCTGTAAATTTCTGTATCTTCTTCTCTTCTGTCGGTATCTCATCCGGAACAATATTCAACAGATTGGTGAATCCAGCTTCATACTCGGCTACAGTCTTACCTTCCTGCCTGAGATTCATCAACTTCCTCCTCATTTCCGTGTGAACAGCTGACGGAAAATACTTGCGGTCAAACCGCACCCAAAACTCCTGGATCGTGAGAGTATCTCTCTCCTCCACGGTGGTAATAGACTCCCACCACTGCAGTGCAGACCCCACTAGCTTAAAAGTATCTAGTATCTTCTTCTGGACATCGGTGCACTCATATATCCTCAGGTGCCGCTGAAAGTCCTTCCTCTACTGACTCGAAACCACAACATCGGAGCTACCTGCGAACTCCGGTGGGTGTGCTTTCTGAAAAGCATCACGTACACGTTCCCAAGCAGACGGGAATGCATGTGCCTGAACTGGCGCGGCTACTGG
Organism: Sambucus nigra; assembly: GCA_949130495.1. Classification (NCBI taxonomy): domain Eukaryota; kingdom Viridiplantae; phylum Streptophyta; class Magnoliopsida; order Dipsacales; family Adoxaceae; genus Sambucus; species Sambucus nigra. The sequence continues at coordinate 156,691,297 of OX422218.1, forward strand.
CGCCTGAGGTGGTGCCTGCTGAACTACGGCTAGTGCGGCATTTACCGCCTGGGCCACAATGGCTGCAACCTCGGCGGCATTCATCGTGCCCTGAACTGGTGAGGGCTGTGGTTCTGGCGTAGCATCCCTGAGAACCCGTTGTGCACGTCGTGGAGTCATCTGAAATAAGAATAAAGTTTATAAGTTCGCAGTTATAAACTTGAAATAGCTGAAGAACGTAGCATATACAAAAGAATACAACAGTCCTAAAATATAGGGCTCTACATCAAAGAAAGCTCAGCGGAAACATAATAAGCCGTACAGATCCTAAAGGACACTAGAACCTGATGCTCTGATAACACCTGTGACACCCCGACTAATTAAATACCGGGTAGCTACTCCTTTATTAAATTAATACAAAATGCCAAGTTGGTTCAGTTAACAGCATCACTGTCGAAAACATTTTAATCATTACTAACCACCTAGTATTTAAAAAGTGAGTTGCCAAGTTTTAAGTTAACTCTGATTAACATGCAATAAAAGTATAATGAAAGAATAACAACCATTCACCATAACGAAGCAATAGAATAATGTGACACCCCGCCTAATTAAATACCGGGTGATCACTCCTTTATTAAATTAAATCAAGGTAAACTGTTGGTTCATTCTCAGCATCACTGTCGATAAAAATAATTTTCCAATTTAACACCCTAAATAATTAAGCTAAGTGTCAAAACATTTTCATAAATAACTTTCCAAATTTTATTTAAAGAAAAAATTTATTTATTTTATTAACAACATTCCAACAATTAAGAATCACATCACAAAAACCTGGAACACAAAATCCAATGAATATAATACATTCGACAATCGAATGTCCACATACGAAAACTAAAGTCACAAATCCAAACTGAATAAAACACATAGTAACAATACTGGAAATAACTGAAATACAAATATCCCAACAATAATGAAATAATGGAAAGGGCGACACATGCCCAATAAATGAGAATGCTAGAAGTGGAGTCAATAAAGGAAGTCGTCTACGCAAGTGACCTGCAACTCCCACCTAAGCTGCAGCACGTTCCTCTCAAGGGATCCTAAGCAAGACGCCCCTGTGGCTGGGCACCTAAAATATATACATATATATACAAGAGAGAGATAAAAAGAAACGGGTCAGAGCCCGAAAGTGTGTTTGATTTTAAAATACGTTTAGCAAGTATTTAATTTGAGACAGGCCAATGCAACAACATATTAGAGTGTCACTCTCTTGAGAAATACTCACCTCTCTTCTAATGTGCACAGCTATTGCACTAACATTCCCAAGGGTTTATCTTATCATTTTATCATACTAACCTTCCCAATAATTTAGCGTATCTTAACTTACTCATAAGATTTCAAAACCGAACAATATTATTGTTTAGAAAGAATACTTCCAATTAACAGCCCAATTCTCGTTTTAACTTTTATTAATTTATAAAGTTTTCCAGTGACATTTTATACTTTCACAAAACAAGTATTTACTATACGAGTCATCAACCATGTCCTACTTATCAAATCACAGTAGGCAGTTTCAAATTTCCAAATCTTATATATATATTAACTACTCGCATAATATATATAAAATAACAGCACCCCACATAAAACTATGGTGCGTGCATACTTCTACTATCCAAACCCCATACCACTCATATCAAGGGGAATACAAGTTCGAAATCACTCTCGAACTGTATTAACACATACACAAACAATATCGAGGCGAAGCATAGATTCCAAGTCTCTAAGAGGATGGCACATAATCGCGTCTCTTAGGACCGTCTGAACTATCAATTCGATAGCCTGTACCAAGGACATCTATCTTCTAGGGTACAAGTCAATATCCCCCATAAAGGTCCCATCGAGATAAGATTGTCCCAGCGCGGTAACCTCAAGGATAGCAAGTAGCGCGGTATGTTTTTCACATGTATATAATATATGTACACACAATCATATAAATATACCACTTTTATCATATTAATATAGGTTCCTCTCGTTACCCATAATTACAACATTTATCCTTAATTTCACATTATTAGTATTACGTATAAGGTTTCATCTCTAACCTTAACTTGAAGGGTTTTCTCACTTAATACGTGACATTCATTGACTCTATCCTTCCAAGTGGGAAATTCAGTAGGTATACCTCTATTTACTATCGTAGCTATTCGCCGCATTCTCTCACTTGAAATACGTAGTTTCATAGTTCATTATATAATTATCCCAAAAACAAGATTCTCGTCTTATAATAAAGTTCTCAACACTTATTCAAATGTCCTACTGGTGTTTCCTATCTCCCAAAACATTTCATTAAGGATACCCAAGAATTATTTCACGATAAATTCAATTTAACTAAGTAAACAAGGGAAATAAGAGATTGCCAGGAGGCGTCGATCGATCGAGGTCTGGGGCTCGATCTATCGAACCTTCGATCGATCGAAGCTCTAGGCTCGATCGATCGATCAAGCAGGTCTGCGAAAATTCTGCAGAAATGCAGTTACGGGTTCTACCAAATTTCATCATCCAAAACCATGTTTTTCCATTCTAAACGTCCCAAAAATCCTACTACTATCATTATAACGTTATACCAGATGTTTTTAACGTAAAGCATGTGTATATCTAACATTAAACATGGATAATTAACTCAAAATTTCATCTAATCATCAAGAACCCTAGAGTTTTTCTTAATCAAGGTTCTAATCTGTTTTTACCAAAATTTCCTTCTAATATATCATCAAAATTTCGTGGGTTATATTCCTCTACATGGCAAGGATTCCAGAATTTCATATAAATCATTTCTACATGCATTTTCCTAACACAAATTGGGTGTTCTTCCATATTTATCATCTCTAATCAATCCTAAACCAACATGAAGATTGCATTAACGAAAATACTCAAGTTAAAAACTTGCCTGGGATTTTTGGTATTCTGATTCACGGCTGATTTTGGTATGGCTGCGTTCCTCATCTCGCGATCTACGCGGTGGTGGTGGCGGCGGTGCAAACCGGTGACTTTTTATGCCTTGAATTGCCTCGGAGCTCTCTCCTCTCTTCTCCAATGGCCGTCACTTGATTTCTGGATATTCTAACCCTAAAAGCTAACCTAAATGGCTGATATAGGTTGCTGACTTTCATGGGTTTAATTACCCAATTATGTAAAATGACTAAAATGCCCTCCCGGGGTACTAATTAGGCCTAAAAATGCCCCGAGACCCAAACTACACCCCCGGGTACACTTTTCGGACTATCTCGACCCTACCGGACGCGTTGGCGCACTCAAAACGACCATACGGGCAACTTATAAAATATTCACTTTTTATTTAACAAAATTAGTCCCGACGTGACACGAGCACGTTCCGACTTAAATTTCCGAAATCGTCATTTAATTCACTCATGACATTCAATATAACCAATATAATATATTACTTTGCTCATTAGTAATATTCAACAAATTTTCCCATAATTACTAATTCTCGTCGCGTTAATAATTATAACATAATTAATTTTTGGATTTTTATTAAATAAATCATTCACGTTAAATTTAATAAATCCCCAATTAATATAGTATAAAAAATACGGGGTATTACATACTTCCCCCCTAATAACGTAATTTCGTCCCGAAATTCAGAAAATAAGGCATACCTGTTAAAAACAACTCTGGATATCTCTCGCGCATATCTGCCTCACACTCCCAAGTGGATTCCTCCACATTATGATGCTCCCACTGGACTCGCACAAGTGGAACTATCTTCGACCTCAATCTCCTCTCACTATAGTCTAGAATAGCCACTGGTCTCTCTTCGTAAGAGCTATCAGACTGTAAGTCTATCTCATCTATCGCAATGTGAGTATGGGCCATATCATCCCGAAGATATCGTCTCAACGACGAGATGTGGAATACATCGTGGATGCGATGTAAATGTTCTGGCAGTCCCAACCAGTATGCAACCGGCCCAATCCTCTCGATGATGGGAAATGGTCCCACGTACCTCGGAGCCAACTTCCCCTTCTTCCCGAACCTCATCACTCCCTTCATAGGAGATACACGCAATAACACTTGATCTCCCACATTAAACTCCCGGAAGAACCGTTTTGCATCGGCGTAGCTCTTCTGCCTGTCCTGGGCTACCCGAATACGACTCCTGATTATCTCAATCCTCGCTGAGGTCTCCTGAATCACTTCTGGTCCTAGCAATTTGTTGTCCCCCACCTCGAGCCAACAAGTTGGAGAACGACAAGGCCTGCCATACAAAGCCTCAAATGGAGCCATACCAATCGTAAACTGATAAGAGTTATTATAATCAAACTCTACCAGTGGAAGATGTGGCTCCCAACCTCCTCCAAAATCGAGAACACACATGCGTAGCATATCTTCTAACATCTGATTAGTACGCTCTGTCTGTCCGTCTGTCTGTGGGTGGTAAGCTGAACTCAACCTCAACTCAGTACCCATAGCTTCCTGAAAGCTTTTCCAAAAACGTGACACGAAAATCTTATCCCTATCTGACACAATATTCAGGGGCACCCCGTGTAATCTGACAATCTCCGCGATGAACAACTGAGCATACTAACCCGTGGTATAATCTGTTTGCACCAGCAGAAAATGAGCCACCTTGGTCAAACGGTCTACAATCACCCAGATAGAATCGTGGCCCCGCTGTGATGTAGGCAACCCCGTAATAAAATCCATGGAAATACTCTCCCACTTCCACGCGGGTACTTCCAATGGCTGAAGCAATCCTGACGGTTTCTGGTGGTCCACCTTTACCAGTTGGCAGGTAGAACACTTGGACACGAACTCAGCAATGTCCTTCTTTATCCCACTCCACCAGTATTGCCTCCTCATATCCTGGTACATCTTATCTCCTCCAGGATGTACTGCAAATCGGGACCCATGAGAGTGAGTCATCACTGCATGACGTAATTCTGCTCCTTCTGGAACCACCAATCTCCCATTAAACCGCAGACCTCCATCAGAACTAACAGAATAGGACTCAACACCCTCGGCTAGAAGTCGCACAATCTGCTCCTGGCAAAACGGGTCTGTGGTATGTGCCTGTATCACCCTCGTAACAATCTCGGGTGTGATTGACATCACGGATATGAAAGAGCGTGCCACTGCGTCCTGGTGACCCAACTCCTTCCACTTTGCTTTCCAGACATCCGCTACTTCGTCTACCGGTCTATGACTCAACGCATCAGTAACTACGTTGGCCTTTCCCGGATGATACTGTATATCAAACTGGTAGTCCTTCACAAACTCTAGCCATCTGCGCTGATGCATATTCAGCTCTCGCTAAGTGAACAGGTACTGCAATGACTTGTGGTCTGTGAACAAACGGAATTTGTCACCCAATAAATAGTGCCTCCATATCCTTAAAGCAAAGACGACCGCTGCTAACTCCAGGTCGTGGGTGGGGTAATTCTTCTCATGCGACTTAAGCTTGCGAGAAGCAAAAGCTATAGCCTTCTCCTCCTGCTGGATTACTCCTCCAAGTCCCCGTAAAGACGCATCGGTGTAAACCAGGTATTCCACACCCGGTTTCGGTAAAGCAAGGACTGGCGCTGAAGTAAGCTTTTCTTTCAACTCGTCGAAAGATAATTGACAAGCGTCATCACAAACATATGGTACCCCTTTGCGAGTCAGATTCGTCAATGGACCCGCTATTTTGGAGAATCCCCGAATGAATCGCCTGTAGTATCCGGCTAATCCCAAGAAACTACGCACTTTCGTCGGTGTCGTGGGCTGTCCCCACTCCCTCACCGCTGACACTTTGCTCGGGTCAACTGCTATCCCCTGCTCAGAAACAACATGGCCCAAGAACTGTACTTCTCGCAACCAGAATCCACACTTCTCGTACTTAGCATACAACTGATGCTCACGTAGAGTCTGAAGAACCTGCTTCAAGTGCTCGGCATGCTCCTCCTCGCAGTGTGAATATATCAAGATGTCATCTATGAAGACGATGACAAACTGATCCAAGAACTCTCTGAATACTCGGTTCATCAAGTCCATGAAAATGGCTGGAGCATTTGTGAGTCCGAACGGCATCACCCTGAACTCATAGGACCCATATCTCGACAAGAAGGCAGTCTTTGAAACATCCTGCTCTCTAATACGTAACTGATGGTACCACGACCTCAGATCTATCTTCGAAAAGAAAGTTGCTCCCCTCAGTTGGTCGAACAGATCATCGATTCGAGGTAACGGATATTTATTCCGTATCGTGACCTTGTTCAGCTCCCGGTAGTCCACACACAATCTCAGTGAACCATCCCTCTTCTTTACAAACAAGACTGGAGCGCCCCAAGGTGAGCTACTCCTACGAATGAAGCCCTGATCTAACAGTTGCTCTATCTGATCTCATAGCTCTCGCATCTCTGCCGGAGCCATATGGTACGGTGCGCGTGCTATAGGTCTCGTATCTGGCAATAAATCTATAACAAAGTCTATCTCACGACTGGGCGGTAGGCCTGGTATCTCCTGAAACACATCGGAATACTCCCTGACAACAGGGATCGAATCTAAGGGAATCACAACCTCCTTAGAGGTATCCTCCTCTATGTAATACAAATGAGCGGCCGAACCTCCCTCTGGGCGAGGCATCACCACTACAAACATCTCTTGCCCCGGAATGGCAAAAATAATGCTCCCACCGAAGCAATTAATCATGGCTCTATAAACTGCGAGCCAATCCATACCAATAATCACATCATGCTCGTGCATGTCTAAGACTAACATGTCTGCGGGTAATACCAAGCTACCAATCTCTACCCCCACTCCCCGGCATATAAAGAAAATAAGTGACCCACTCCCCAGTGGTGAGTCGACACACATCACGGTGCTCTCTGCTGTGGCTAACAACCCTAAGGACTTCGCAAAATGCGTTGCTATAAAACAATGCGTTGCCCCCGTATCAAACAAAACCCGACCCATAGTACCATGGATAGGAAACATACCCTCAATCGCGGGTGGTGCCTGTGGAGCTGCTGCCTGTGGAGCTACTGCCTGGTGGACGTTATAGACACGTCCATACTGTAATTTCCCCTGTTGTACTGGAGCCGCTGGAATGGCTGGTAGGGCTGGCACCTGGGCTGGAGCTGGGAGGGCAGGTGGGAAAAGTGGTCTCTGCGGCTCATTTCGGGCTCCCTGCTGCTGTGGGGCCATATCGCCCTCTGGGCAATCCTGGCGCCTATTGCCATGTTTACCGCACCCAAAGCATCGGCCTTTGAAGTTACCTCCCCTCTGACCCTGCTGTCCACGGCCCTGCTGGTCGTTACCTCCACGCCACTGGCCCTGTTGGCCCTGATGTGCACGCTGTTGGCCTTGCTGGCCCTGCTGCTGTCCCTGTGGTCGATGTTGTCCCAGCTGGCCCTGCTGATTAGGCTGGCCCTGATGGCCCTGCCTGAAACCCCCGAATCCCTGCCTAGAATCACCTGAACGGAATCGCATAGCAGGGTCCCCCTGATGGGAACTCTGCTCGTGCTGACGAGTCTGTCCATGAGATGGTGCCCCACTGGCACTATTACCCCCGGTCCTGCCCTGCTGGCTGGACTCCCCTGCTCTCTTGCTTCCCTGCAGATGGAAGCAGTGATCCTCGCAATGTAGTAACGCTGCATTGAGTACATCAGTGAAAGTACTCAGGGATAGATTTCCAATAAGGTGCTGACGGATCCTCCAAGCTAACCCGTCGACAAACAGGAAAATCTTCTTGCTCTCAGTAGGTGCCTCATCTGGCACAATTGTGAGAAGTCTCGTGAACTCCTCCTCATACTCAGCTACAGTAAGGTTCTCCTGCTTCAGATTTAGTAATTTCCGCCTCATCTCAGTCTGCACTGCTGGTGGAAAATACTTGCGGTCAAACCGCTCCCAGAACAACTGAATAGGGATCGTGTCCCTCTCCTCCAAAGTAGTAGTGGACTCCCACCACTGCAATGCGTCTCCCACCAGCTTAAAGGAAGCCAATAACTGCTTTTGGACATCAGTGCACTCATACATACGGAGGTGCCGCTGGATGTCCTTCTTCCATTGGCTAACTGTAATAATATCGGAGCTACCAGAAAACTCAGGGGGATGCGCTTTCTGAAAAGCATCCCGAACCCGCTCCCATGCAGATGGAAGCAGTGCTGGTACTGGCGCCACTGCCTGAGCCTGGGGTGGAGCCTGTTGAATCACCGCTATTGCGGCATTCACCGCCTGAGCAACAATGGCGGCTACTTCGTTTGCATTCATTGTGCCTGGTGCCGGAGCTGCTGGCTGCTCGGCTTGGGCACGCCTATCTTTCGGAGCACGTCTCGGAGGCATCTGAAACGTGAACAAGTTTATTAGTCTACAGTTATCATCAAATCTCAAATAGCTGAAGACTTTAACGTAAAAGCAGGAATACAACAATCCTAAAAATAGGGCTCTATAGCAATAACGTTAAGCTGAAAGCGAAATAAGCCGTACAGATCCTATGGACACTAGAACCTGATGCTCTGATACCACCTGCGACACCCCGCCTAATTAAATACCGGGCGATCACTCCTTTATTAAATTAAATCAAGGTAAACAGTTAGTTCATTCTCAGCATCACTGTCGATAAAAATAATTTTCCAATTTAACACCCTAAATAATTAAGCTAAGTGTCAAAACATTTTCATAAATAACTTTCCAAATTTTATTTAAAGAAAAAAATTTATTTATTTTATTAACAACATTCCAACAATTAAGAATCACATCACAAAAACCTGGAACACAAAATCCAATGAATATAATACATTCGACAATCGAATGTCCACATACGAAAACTAAAGTCACAAATCCAAACTGAATAAAACCCATAGTAACAATACTGGAAATAACTGAAATACAAATATCCCAACAATAATGAAATAATGGAATGGGCGACACATGCCCAATAAATGAGAATGCTAGAAGTGGAGTCAATAAAGGAAGCCGTCTACGCAAGTGACCTGCAACTCCCACCTAAGCTGCAGCACGTTCCTCTCAAGGGATCCTAAGCAAGACGCCCCTGTGGCTGGGCACCTGAAATATATACATATATATACAAGAGAGAGATAAAAAGAAACGGGTCAGAGCCCGAAAGTGTGTTTGATTTTAAAATACGTTTAGCAAGTATTTAAATTGATACAGGCCAATGCAACAACATATTAGAGCGTCACTCTCTTGAGAAATACTCACCTCTCTTCTAATGTGCACAGCTATTGCACTAACCTTCCCAAGGGTTTATATTATCATTTTATCATACTAACCTTCCCAATAATTTAGCGTATCTTAACTTACTCATAAGATTTCAAAACCGAACAATATTATTGTTTAGAAAGAATACTTCCAATTAACAGCCCAATTCTCGTTTTAACTTTTATTAATTTATAAAGTTTTCCAGTGACATTTTATACTTTCACAAAACAAGTATTTACTATACGAGTCATCAACCATGTCCTACTTATCAAATCACAGTAGGCAGTTTCAAATTTCCAAATCTTATATATATATTAACTACTCGCATAATATATATAAAATAACAGCACCCCACATAAAACTATGGTGCGTGCATACTCCTACTATCCAAACCCCATACCACTCATATCAAGGGGAATACAAGTTCGGAATCACTCTCGAACTGTATTAACACATACACAAACAATATCGAGGCGAAGCATAGATTCCAAGTCTCTAAGAGGATGGCACATACTCGCGTCTCTTAGGACCGTCTGAACTATCAATTCGATATCCTGTACCAAGGATATCTATCTTCTAGGGTACAAGTCAATATCCCCCATAAAGGTCCCATCGAGATAAGACTGTCCCAGCGCGGTAACCTCAAGGATAGCAAGTAGCGCGGTATGTTTTTCACATGTATATAATATATGTACACACAATCATATAAATATACCACTTTTATCATATTAATATAGGTTCCTCTCGTTACCCATAATTACAACATTTATCCTTAATTTCACATTATTAGTATTATGTATAAGGTTTCATCTCTAACCTTAACTCGAAGGGTTTTCTCACTTAATACGTGACATTCGTTGACTCTATCCTTCCAAGTGGGAAATTCAGTAGGTATACCTCTATTTACTATCGTAGCTATTCGACGCATTCTCTCACTTGAAATACGTAGTTTCATAGTTCATTATATAATTATCCCAAAAACAATATTCTCGTTTTATAATAAAGTTCTCAACATTTATTCAAATGTCCAACTGGTCTTTCCTATCTCCCAAAACATTTCATTAAGGATACCCAAGAATTATTTCACGATAAATTCAATTTAACTAAGTAAACAAGGGAAATAAGAGTCTGCCAGGAGGGGTCGATCAATCGAGGTCTGGGGATCGATCGATCGAACCTTCGATCGATCGAAGCTCTAGGCTCGATCGATCGATCAAGCAGCTCTGCGAAAATTCTGCAGAAATGCAGTTACGGGTTCTACCAAATTTCATCATCCAAAACCATGTTTTTCCATTCTAAACGTCCCAAAAATCCTACTACTATCATTATAACGTTATACCAGATGTTTTTAACGTAAAGCATGTGTATATCTAACATTAAACATGGATAATTAACTCAAAATTTCATCTAATCATCAAGAACCCTAGAGTTTTTCTTAATCAAGGTTCTAATCTGTTTTTACCAAAATTTCCTTCTAATATATCATCAAAATTTCGTGGGTTATATTCCTCTACATGGCAAGGATTCCAGAATTTCATATAAATCATTTCTACATGCATTTTCCTAACACAAATTGGGTGTTCTTCCATATTTATCATCTCTAATCAATCCTAAACCAACATGAAGATTGCATTAACGAAAATACGCAAGTTAAACACTTGCCTGGGATTTTTGGTATTCTGATTCACGGCTGATTTTGGTATGGCTGCGCTCCTCGTCTCGCGATCTACGCGGTGGTGGTGGCGGCGGTGCAAACCGGTGACTTTTTTGGCCTTGAATTGCCTTGGAGCTCTCTCCTCTCTTCTCCAATGGCCGTCACTTGATTTCTGGATATTCTAACCCTAAAAGCTAACCTAAATGGCTGATATAGGTTGCTGAATTTCGTGGGTTTAATTACCCAATTATGTAAAATGACTAAAATGCCCTCCCGGGGTACTAATTAGGCCTAAAAATGCCCCAAGACCCAAACTACACCCCCGGGTACACTTTTCGGACTATCTCGACCCTACCGGACGCGTTGGCGCACTCAAAACGACCATACGGGCAACTTATAAAATATTCACTTTTTATTTAACAAAATTAGTCCCGACGTGACACGAGCACGTTCCGACTTAAATTTTCGAAATCGTCATTTAATTCACTCATGACATTCAATATAACCAATATAATATATTACTTTGCTCATTAGTAATATTCAACCAATTTTCCCATAATTACTAACTCTCGTCACGTTAATAATTATAACATAATTAATTTTCGGATTTTTATTAAATAAATCATTCACGTTAAATTTAATAAATCCCCAATTAATATAGTATAAAAAATACGGGGTATTACAAATAACCAACAACATAATAATAAGTCCGAAGGAAAACTCCTCACAACAATCCCACAACTGAACTAAATAAAACAAAGTATCCTGAATTAATTACATGCCAAAAGCCTGAAAATCTGAAATAGGAAATGTTTCTAATAGAAATGGGCGACATGCCCTACAACTGATGAAAGCTGAATATAGAGTCAAGATAGATGAAGCGTCAACTAGCAAAGTCCTGTAACTTCCACAAACAACTACGGCTCGTCACCTGAATGAAATCCTATGCATGGTGTCCTTGTGGCTGGGCACCTAAAATGGTTTTTACAAAAAGTAGATTTGAAAGCAAACGGGTCAGAGCCCGAAAGTGGAGAGTATTTTAAAATAGCAAGTGATTTAATAACATTAAAACAACGAATGCAAAATACATGTTAGGACGTGCACTCACATGAAATACTCACCTCTCGACTAATATGTGCACTCCTAACGTACCGTACCCATCTAAGTAACATATAAATCTAACCAACCCGTAATAAGTTCTACCCCTTACTACTCGATTCTCATTATGCATTCTAGCATTATCAACTAAATGGAGAGCTTTACTTAAACTCGGATTCTCGATTATTAGCAATACAATTCATTACAGGTTAACCCTTTATAGTTACTCAAAGCGTTTCCGTATTTATACTCACAATACCAACATGAAAGTTCTCATTAGTTTAAGTGTATATTAGCCACGCCATAAATATACAAAACAAGCACCCGAGACTAAGCTGCGGTGCACACATACTCTGCTATCCATACCGGTACATCACGTACATAAGGATCACGCATTCCGAATCTCTCAGGAATCGTTCTCAGATAATAGCAAATCACAAACAATGGAGACGAACACAGTCACATCACATGGGTCACGCACATACCTACGCTCCCACGATCAGCAGACTTATTAACATCCCAATAAGCCCTTCTCTGACCTATGTTCTCGAGGTACCAATCTAAATCCGGGCGACATGAGGATTAGAGGGCCCTAAGCGAACGTAAACCTCCCGTGATAGCAAGTATGGTAGGTATGTCATACACGTAAAATCATATACATATACTAAGTATACACACATCTTAGTAATCACCGTAATTTATTTGTGGTACACTTCTCATTCTCGCACTGACTCATAATGTTGCACAATTCATAAGTTCCCGATTAATTCAATTATTTAAGCCGTTAATAATTCTCGCATCGTAATAGTCACTCACGTCCTATTCCACAATTTCCATTCAATTCAAATTGCACTTCACGGTTTTACCCCTCAATATATCCCAAATGTCCCAACTATATCAATTTATCATCAAGGGAATGGTATCTCTACAATTAAACAAGGTTACGGGACATGCGAAATCAAAACAGACCAAAAAGCCTAAACTGCCAGCTCGTTAGAAGTCTCGTTCGAACGAGGCTGTTCGAACGAGAGTTCGTTCGAACGAACTGGGCATCTAATGAGATCTCATTCGAACGAAAGGCATCGAACGAACATCCCTCTCGTTAGAAGGCAAACTGTCAACTCGTTAGAAGCTCATTCGAACGAGCTCGTTCGAACGACCTGGGCAGGTCTTCTAACGAGAGGCCAGTTTCGAGCCCAGATTTTCCTATTCTCGTTTTTCCATATTTTCTTCACCTCTAATCTCATCTAAACATCAATCCAACAATTGTTCAAGGTTTCTAATCATTCCTAAACACACTTAGGTCATATACTAACGTGTTTTGTGGGGTTAATTCATCCTAAACATCATCCAAATATCAAAACTCTACATTTTTCCCAAATCTCAAGAACATGAACCCTAGAAATTTTAGATCATCAATGAGCCTAATAAAATCCGTTTTTGTAACACAAAAAGTAGTAATTCTTTTAGTTCAATCATCCAATAATATTTCTACATGCAAACCTATATCCACAATTAAATTTATAACTCCAATTTTATGGGTTTTCATCAATCTCCCAAACAAATGAAATTTTAGAATTGTCTAAGCATGGAAGAGACATTCACTGCAAAATAATGTAAATTAAACCACTTGCCTTATGTATTTCTCTGATTTTGATGGCGAATTGATGAGTTTCTCTCTCTCTCTCTGCATAATTCTCCTCTCTCTCTCTCTGTACAAGTCTTTTTCTCCAAGGTGACAATGGAGGCTAGGGTTTGCCTTAGGAGACTCTTGGAACTAATTCCAATAACTCCCGTAGCCCATTTAGTCATTAAGTGTTGTTAGTAAGTTTAGTGGGTAAAGTCCAAATCAGATATTAATTCCTAATTTTCGTGGGTTTTAATTCCCAAAAATCCAAAATTACCAAACTACCCTTATATGTTGCCGGCATGACCTAAAAATGCCCTGGGACCCAAACTAAACCCCCGGCTAGTGTTTTCTGACTATTTCGACCCTTCCGGACGCGTTGGAGCACTCAAAATGACCCTACGGTTAATAGAATTAAAATTAACTTTTTAATTAAATAATAATATTCCTGACGCGACTGTCACACGCGTCTCAACAAAATTCCAAATTGCCGTATTTCAATCTCACGACAAATTTCATAATTTCCATATTCATATATAGCCATATATACTCATTAAAATCAAATACCAACTCGTATCTCGCTAGTATTTTTATCCGGATTAATTCCCAATTAATACACATTTAATTCAATTAATCCCATAAATAAATATGATAAAAATACGGGGTATTACAACAACAAGCACACATATGTTGCTTATAGTCACCATTCCCCAGGTAATAACTCATTAGATGTCGTCATCCCCCGAGTAATAACTCATTAGACATCTCCATCCCTTGAGTAATAACTCATTGGATGCAGTTATCTACAATGCTATCAAAATCTAGGGTATAGTCACTTCATCTCGATTACCGGTGGTCGAACTCTCACACCAACTCAGTAAAATAGCAAACGTATCGGAGGAGGTCATAGTCCTGTGATAGTGAGCCCTAACCATACCCAAATCATCTCACTTCGAATATAAATGCAAACATAACTTGACGTTATGACCTGGGCACTATACTTACATTGCTTTCGCTCTCCATGGAAGATCATCCACATTGCGCAACCTTCACTGATAGCACTAGAGGGATATGGTTACACCAAGATCATACAGACATATATATATATATATATATATATATATATATATGTCTGTATGTATATATATATATATATATATATAAAGCTTGGCTAAATCGTGCCTATCGCCCAAAGCACTAACCCACTTATCCCGAGTCTATTCCCTGACTCTTAATTTATTTAAGGTCTCCGGACTTACCCAACCAGTCCGTCATATAAATTAGTTAAGTTTATAACGAGCTAAACCCCTTCGCTAGACAATAAACCTAATATCCCCTTAATCATAACAATAAATTCCCTACACACCGAGATAAAAAATAACGAGACATCTATACTTCTCAAAGTCTCTATTACAATATATAACAGATATGTACAGGCTCAACCCTCTTTCAGGTGATACCTTGCAAAACAATACATCCTACCCTCGAATAGCAAATACGATAGTCTTACTATAACAGTCCACCATCGCTTACACCTTCGCTAACCAGTCAATACCCAGGATTATAATATGCTCTACCCTCATAACTCTCAAAATGAGCAAAAATATCACACAATAAAAGTGTCCTTTTAGTGTCCCTACCCGCTCCCTATAGGCAGCACCAAAAAGCCCTGCTACCCAATGGTAAATATATGCAAAGTCCTAAGGCTAATACTACCAACGAATCCACTAAACTTGACTCACCCGCTAATTTTAGTGATAATAATCATATAATGTGATGCACCCATGTCACCCAAAACTTACCCCATACTCACAAGGATAAAACAAAATTTTACCTTTAATTACTAACTGCCTTGCCTGGTCAATGGGTTCCTGAACGTGACTCTCGCATCGAAACTGGCCCAAGAATTTTTGTAATAGTTTTACTTCTTAGATACCATCCTGTAGTTTCCATCCACCTCTCTTTGGGCAATCCGTCTTCCTGTGGTATATCTCCCACAAGTGAAACAACAGCCAGAAAAATCCCCCTGCCTCTGGCCCTGGTGGCCCTATCGAATACCCATTTAATCGATCAAAATTCTCTTGCATGGGTCCCTCTCTTAGTTATTCTACCATGTAGGTGCCCCACTAGCACCAATTACATTCATTCTTGCTCTTGCTGACTAGACTCCTCAATCTCTTATCTCCCTTCACATGAAAACATGATATTTCCCTTGCAAAAGTATGATATTTACGACATCACCGTAAGTCGTCCTAGTCAGATTTCCCACTCAATACTGGAGTACTCTACCCCTAAGTTCATCATCCTCTAAAAGACCCTTTTTATCCTCCGTATCCACCTCGACGGGTACAAAGTTTGCTAAACAGCAAATTCTCCCTCATGTTCGGACATCGTCCGACCCTCCTGTAATAAGTAATGAAATTTCATTCGCATCCCTGTTTAAACAACTAACAATAGGATTTGTGATCAAACCGCACCCCAAAATTCTCGATATTCGTGGTACCTCTCCTTGGATGTTGTGACCGACTCCCATCATTACAACACTGCTCCTATGAGCTAAAAAGTTTGCCCAAAAATTTAATCATGGGTGTCACTGCACTCCACCATACGCAATTGCCTTTGGATGATCTTTTTCCATCCGCCAATCACATTTCGCACTTTCCTGAACTCTTGCGGTTAGCCTTTTAAAAATCCCCTCCGACTCTCCCCTTTACCGATTGCACTGGTGAGTCTGAATTTGCACCACCGTCTACTATGGGGGTACTCAGGGAAAGCTACTGCTTGAACAATAATAGCGGTGACTTTTACTGCGGTCACCGTTCCATCATATTTTGTGGCTCCGACTGAGCCTCCCCCTACAGTCCTCTTAACGGCCCTTGCTGGTCGTGGTATACGAATCCCAAACGAACTCATATATGATTCACATAAATTTTACTTAATAACAGGCAAACGTAAGTCGCATTATGAATCAACAGTCTTAAGCATAAGGCTCTATATAAAGGAATAGCAACGCTGATTGAAAATATAGTAAGTCCGCACAAATCGTCAGGACTCTGGAACCTGATGCACTGATACTATCTATGTCACCTCGCATATTTAAATATCAGGTGATCACTCCTCTACTAAAATAAAACAGGAATCTCATTTGGTTCATTCTTAGCATCACTGTCGAAAAATATATTATTTTACTAACCACTTATTAGTTAAATAAGTCAGTGCCAAATTTTATCGTTCATTTAAAAGCCGACAAGTAAATCATTAACTATAACCAACACAACAATAAAGCTAAATAACCAATCACACCAATAAGGAACCCTAAACATCATATAATAAAAACCAAACACCGAATAAACCATTGTTTACAAAAATCCAAAACAACATCTGAATGAATTTATCATTAATAGTAACCGAGTCTGGAAATAAAGGGGCAACACGCCCAACTAATAACTGAAGTAAAGAACATATTCTAGAATACAATAAGTGAAGCGGCTACTCAACGACCTGCAAGCCTCCACATCAGCTGCAACTTCGTGTTTCTGGAAAGAATAGTCATTTATGGCGTCCCTCTGGCTGGACAGCTAAAAGTTTTTGGAAAATAATTTGGCACGGGCTAGAGCTTAAAACTTTTTAAAAATATTTGCAAGTAATTAAGATGCATTAATAAATATGCAGTATAACTTTCCATATTTAAGCTGGTGTCGCACTCCCATGGGATAATCCTCACCTCTCAACTATAGTTCACACCTAGTGCATACATCTTAACCCACCTAGTTATGCTACCCACCTAACTAGTCTTGTTGCAAATATCACCAATACCCTACTCAAACCCAATAGTCTATCATTGATTTTCTTATCTAGTTTATTCATTATCTTAATTAATCATCTCATCCTTAATTATTCTTATAACTTTTCATTAATTATTCTCATAACTTTACTCCAGTTTTTTTATAAGCATTTGCACTTAATGTATTAAGCTCGTATACAATTAACTAAGCTATTATTTACGTAGTGAGATACTACAATAAACACACATATATTCACTTTTAATATGTTAAAACCGTATATAATTAACTACACTATTATATACGTAATGAGATACTACATTAAACACACGCATGTTCACTCTTAATGTGTTAAGCCCGTATAATTAACTACTTCAAACACACACATGTTCACTCTTAACATTCAATTAAGAAAGTCAATTACATGACTTGGAATGTTTGTAGAGTCTGATCTACTTCGTGTGTGATGGATTGTTGCTAGATTTTCCCCCAAATCCTTTCATGAAGTGGCCTCCTGTAGCTTCTCTCTTGATTTCTCTTCTTTCTCCCCTCTTCCTTCTCTCTTAGGGTTTAAAAATAATTATATGGCTTCCTCACCCACTTAATTCTTATGGTTTAAAACACAAATCCAAAAATTAGGTTATTAGGCTACATTAAAATGACCCAAATACCCCTAAATGAGTCCAGGCAAGGCTAAAAAGCCCTCAGAACCTAATTACTACTCCCAGATACTTATTTCTGACTATTTTGACCTATTCGGGATCAACCGTGCACTTGAAATCGCCATCTGAATCACTATACATGAATTTTCCATCTCAACCTTAATATAGTCTACTCACAAGTCATGGTTAAGATATTTTAACAATCCCGTCATTATTACTCATTACGACGTACTAACGATTCACCGTATTTTGTTTACTATAAACACACTTAGTAAATTTACCACATAAATATTAATTTTAATCTTACCAAATTAATATTTATTTAATACGCAATATTTCATTTTAGTTAAATTATGGTACACGTGTAATTTAAAAATATTATAAGTAATTAAATCCACGATTATTCAAAAATAAGGAGCGTTACACTGACCTCATTCTTGCTTTCTAGTAAGCATAATTGGAACTATAATAATGGGCATTTGATTATACAAATTATCCATTAGAATCCGATCTTTTAAAGATCAATTTTTTTTTTAAATATTGGTATAAATTTTTGTTTGCCGAAAAATGTCACCAGTATTTTTGTGTAACCCGCTCTGATACCAATTTGAGAGTGCACACGATCTTAATGGATTAACTTATTTAATTAAATTTCATAAACACACATTTCAAATTTTGCCAAATTTTAATCTTTAATTAAGTATAGTGTGTGTGAGATCAAAGTTCCAATGACAAAAAATAAACTATGCAACCAATCACACAAAAATGAGAAAAAATTCCTTTTCAGCGTAAATCATATATTCAACACTCCGAAAAATTTACAAGACAACCTACTTACAAAACTTCAAAAGAATACTACTCAGATCTATAGTAGTCCACAGACAGCAGTCTACCCTCGGTATCCACCGATTCGGCCTTCTTCCTTCTTCAGTCGCGATCACTCGGATCCCAAGTCAATCATAGAGAATTCTCTCCACAAGGTGTATGCAAGATATAAATTCGTTTTAGGGTTTCAAATGATTTACAAATATATTTGGGGATGTAAAGTTGTGAATCAAAAGTGTTTTGTAAATACAAAGTACAAAAACTTTTGCAACATATATGCAAGAAACGTTTTTTGAAAAGTCTTGTGAAAATTGGAGTCAAAACAAGTATTTATAAGTTTAACACAAATTTCGAGGTGACGGCTAGTTCGAACGAAAATAAGGTTCGTTCGAATGAAACCTCAGTTCGTTCGAATGAGACAACAATCTCGTTTGAACCAACCTCTAACAAGCTTCTAACGAAGTAGGACATGCTATGTAGAGGATTCTCATTCGAAGGTCGCTTGAAGCAAAGATCTAATGAGTCAAAAATGAAAATCCAATTTCGTTCAAATGAGATAGCAATCTCGTTTGTACGAGGTAATTTTTTTTTTAAACTTAAAAAATCCCGCCTCATTTTTATAAAAAAAATTCATCCCAAATATTAATGTAAAACAATTAAGAACTCCTAAAGGATTTATACCTTCATGAGATGTAGAGGAATATTAAACTTTGAGATGTTGGAGTTCGGTTCGACGTGTCGGTGCGTGTCGATTTGTAGCGGGATACGCCAAATATGCCAAACTACAAATAAAACAAATAAAAAGCCTATGCTAAAATATTTTCCTTTACAAATCTCCCCATTTGGCTATTATGGTACAAAACTAACCGAAACCTAAATTACAAAAATTAGCCCTCTATGACAAAAATTATAATACCCTTTTCAAATCCTAGAAATGGAACGATGTAGATAAACTTTGTCTTTAATCTCATTTTGTTCTTCCCTTAGGCAACTTTGTCTTCATGCGGTGCAATATGTTCTTCATTTTGATACCTACACACATGAAACAAAGAAAAATACTAGTGATGCATAGAGTTTGAAATGAAAATGAATAAAACTCGTAATGCGATCTCCCCCATAAATCAAACTCATAATTAAATATCCCCCTTAATTTGTTATCCCCCTTTCGAAATAGACAAATGAGTAGAATCTAAACATGAAAAATAAGGCATCACATATAAGAAGTAAGATATCATAACAACGATATAGAAATAAAGCATATGTAATGATATTATCAAAGGATGCACCAACTATTTTTGAAATTTTTCAAAATTTTCAAGTATAAGATTTTACAAAAACAAGACACCGTGAATTGACACAAAAATACCCGAATCATGGAAGCAAAATGTAGGGGTATGAAAGTATTTTATAGGTTAATTAACATAAACAATCATAACACATGTGCACAAAAGATTGAGATACCACTAATGAAAGATCTTAAAGACTACCTTAGCTGTAAAAGATTGTGAGCTCATGTGAAATTGACTTAACCTAATCAACGAATCAAGATCATAAGTGATTTTCACACCAAACTATGTAATATTTTTTTAGATTTATATAGTTTGTTCAAACCTATTGATCTTCAACTTGACTCCCTCAACAGCTCACATAACTCAAAATATTCTCAATTATTGTTGAAGAAATTAATCCTCATTTATAACAAAGCATCAATGTTCAAACAAATTGGCATGTCACTTCTGTTTTTATGTGCCTGTAATCGTTTTAGGCTCTTTTCATTGCAAATGACATTTTTAACGGAAATACTTGTCTTTCGTAGCCCCTTTATATTACTTAATATATAACAAATTTTTCGAAAAATTATTTAAATCCAGGTAGTGGTTCTTACATGCATAACTTTTTATCTCGTTTTTTTTACATTTGGTTCGTCTTAAAGCAAAATTGAGATGAAAACACTATGATCGACACGTGATAGGGAAGTGAAATACTCAAATAAGCTCGTGCTCATGTGTATTAAAGGAGACAAGAAGTCAAACACGTAGCAAGTTATCATCAAATCATAACTTAATAACTCCACATATTATTAAGCGCATATATGAAATGATGTCATGTCTCAAAACACTACAAAACAATCACGTAGATACGGAATGAATGGGTGATTCAGACATCTTAAATGTTCATCCATATACGGTGAAAAAAATACAAAACTCTTCTTGTCTTTTTCAAATTTTTTATCAAAATAAAATCTTTTTTTTTTTTACTTTTTCGCATTTTTCTTAAAATCGAAAAATATAGATATACAATGATAGTACAATCTAACAATAGGCATAAATGGATATAATCATGGTAATCATCCTATACTAGATAACAAGTCTTAACCTCAATTATTAGGCCCGGAGGAGGACTCAAAAGGAGATGACATCCTATGAAATTCCTCCATAAAATTTTGTTAAGTTTTGACTAAATAATCTACTTGCTCTCGAAAACTCTCAAAATATCTCAAGTGATGTGCAGGAGCATCCGTATTACTATGTGTGGGAGTGCACGCGGGAACTCATGTAGGAACATATCGAGAATCATACTTATAAAATAATCTCCCTAGCTTAAAACAATATTCTCTAAGGTGAACTATTTGTTTGCAATTAGAACAAATATAAATGGACTTGCGTCTACCTTCCTCAAGACGTATAGGATGATCTCTCCTAGGTGGGTTAGGACGAGGACCATAATGATCCAACACAAACTCGAGAACCGGCTCGGGTGCAGCATGGGAAGTGGATGCATCGTTTTAACCTATTCCTTGCCTCTCTACGTTACCTAAAGTAGGATCGAGGAGTATCTTACCTACCTTTTTAGATGTGTCCTTAAAGTAACCTTAACCTCCCGGGCAAGTTCGAGATCGCTCTAGAGTTAGGATACATGGGATTCAAGTTTCTCATGAGTCTCCAATGAAGATTGAAGATTTCTCGTAGGACTAGTCGCGGTGTTAGTCAAATCGTTTTTTTTCTACCTAAAACGATTAATTACTCACATAAAGAAATCTTCACCTTCTCGAGTTGACTCACCGACGCCTCACACTCTCTCAAAACTTTTGCCTCTTTCTCTAGATCTAATACCCTAAGAGAGACAAATCTTTATTTAGCCTTTTCATTTTCAAGGTCGGTGTAAAGATCACGAAGTGCCATTTGGAGATCACCTTCTCCCTCACTCAAATCTCCATCCTCACTCTCTCCAGAATGACTTGGAACATCATCGAGGCTTTCACGATTAGATATGTCGTCATCAGTGTGGGATAAACTAGAAGTACTAACGCGACTAGCTATGAACGCAATGCACGGTTCATGTGGTGATTCTCCCCCTGAATCAACCGACTCGACGTCACTATAACTAAGAGTGCCTTATTTGCAACTTTCTTGCCCTTTATCTTAAGCCTAGTGGGACACTCATGTTCCTTGTGCCCTTTACCCTCACATTCATAATACCTTATATCTTTCTCTTTCTATCCCCCGCTCGTGCCCTCATTCTTATTTTTATTTTTCTCAAAATTCTTTTCTTTGGAATAATTTTCTTTTGTATATTTGAGAAACTTTTTGAAATTTTTCGTAAATATGGGCAAATCATCAAAATCAAAATCAAAATCAACTTCAGATTCAGACTCACATATTTTCTCTTTCTTCTTTTTCTTAGTCCGAGTTTTTAAAGTAGTACCTATTTCCTTAGGTCTAATAGTTTTAGAAAACATATCAATCTCATATGTTTGAAGATCTCGTACAAGTTCTTCCAGCTTAAGAGTGTCTGGGATCCCTAATGAATTAAGTACGGTGACCTTAGGAATAAAGTGGGCAAGGAGCGACCTCAAAATTTTCTTGACAACTCTCATCTCAGGAATTTTCTCATCCAAATTAAAGCTAGAATTAACTATGTCCGACAAACGTGCATAAAATTCATCAAAATACTCGGACTCTAGCATGATAATGGTCTCAAATCGGATGGTCAGTAGCCTGTATACCTTTACAGTGTTGGTACCCTCGTGAGTGAGCTGGAGGGTATTGCAAGCTTCTTTAGACGTAATGCACGTCATAATGTGGTGGAACTCGTCAGTGGTGACGGCTCCAAAAATAGTACTTAAATCGCGAGAGTTAAAATTACTCCACTTAAAATCGTCCTCTGTCCATTGAGAGATAGGTTTAGGGCCAATGACATTATCTAGAGTGACTGTGGGTGATGTCCACCCTCTTTCATAAACTAACCAAACACGTTCATCAATAACCTTTAAAGCTGACCTCATTCTTGCTTTTCAGTAAGCATAATTGGAAAAATAGGCATTAGATTATACATATTATCCATTAAAATCCGTTCTTTTAAAGATCAATTTTAAAAAAATTGATATAAAAAAAATTTGCCAAAAAAGATCACATAGTATTTTTGAGTAATCCACTCTGATACCAATTTGAGAGTGCTCACGATCTTAATGGATCAACTTATTTAATTAAATGCCATAAAAACACAATTTAAATTTTACCAAATTTTAATCTTTAAATAAGTATAATGTGTATGATCAAAGTTCCAATCACTGAAAATAAACTATGCATGCAATCACACAAAAATGAGAAGAAATTCCTTTTCAGGGTAAAACATATGTTCATCACTTTGAAAATATTTACAAGACAACCTACTTACAAAACTTCTAAAGAATATTACTCAGATCCATAGCAGTCCACAAACAACAGTCTACCCTCGGTATGCACTATTTGGTCTTCTTTCGTTTTTAGCCGTGATCACTCGGGTCAGAAGATCAACCATAGAGAATCCTCTCCATAAGGTGTATGCAAGATATAAATTTGTTCTAGGGTTTCAAAATGATTCACAAATATATTTGCTGATGTAAAAATGTGAATCAAAAGTGTTTTGTAAACACAAAATATGAAAACCTTTACAACAGATATGCAAGAAAAGCTTTCTTAAAAGTCTTGTGAAATTTGGGGTCAATAGAGGTATTTATAAGTTTGACACAAATTTCAAAGCAGCGGTTAGTTCGAACGAAAATAAGGTTCGTTTTAAACGAGAATAACATCTCGTTTGAGCGAAAAATATCAGTTCGTTTGAACGAGACATCAATCTCGTTTGAACCAACTTTTAATGAGCTTGTAACGAAGACATGCTATGTAGACGATTCTCGTTCAAAGGTCGTTTAAAGCAAAGATCTAACGAGCTAAAAATGAAAAACCAATTTCGTTTGGAACGAGGTAAAAAAAAATTCTTTTTAAAACTTAAAAAATCCAGCCTCAATTTTTTTAATAAAAAATTCATCCCAAATATAAATGTAAACAATTAAGAACTCCCAAAAGATTTATACCTTCATGAGATGTAAAGGAGTATTAAACTTTGAGATGTTGAAGTTCGATTTGACGTGTCGGTGCGTGTCGATTTGTAACGGAATACGCTGTGACACCCCGACTAATTAAACACCGGGTAGCTACTCCTTTATTAAATTAATTCAAAATGCCAAGTTGGTCCAGTTAATAGCATCACTGTCGAAAACATTTTAATGATTACTAACCACCTAGTATTTAAAAAGTAAGTGCCAAATTTTAATTAAAGTCCGATTAACATGCAACAAGTGTAATAAAGAATAATAACACCATTCACTATAAAGAAGTAAATAGAAAGACCATCACATAACGTAAATAAAGTCTGGAGGAAAAACTCCTCACTACAATCCCACAACTGAAATAAGTAACTGAAAACTAAAACAGTACATGCCAAAGTCTGAAACTGAAATGGAAATGTAACTCTAATAGAAATGGGCAACATGCCCTACAACTGATAGATAATGAATCTGGAATCCAAGTGATAGAGGCGTTTACAAGCAAATCCCTGTAGCTTCCACAAACAGCTACAGCTCGTCACCTGAATGAGTATCCTATGCATGGTGTCCTTGTGGCTGGGCACCTAAAATGGTTTTACAAAGAAAATAGATTTGAAAAGCAAACGGGTCAGAGCCCGAATGTGGAGTTATATTTTAAAAACCTGCAAGTGCTTTAAAAACATTTAAAACCTTAAATGCAAAGTACATGTTAGGACGTGCACTCACATGATATTCTCACCTCTCGTCTAACTGTGCACTCCTAACGTAAGTACCCATCTATAACGACACAACCCACTAGCTAAGTGACATCATCTCTAGCTAGACTATCATAGGTCCTACCCATATTACTCGGTTCTATTAACATCATAACGCTCGTAATTAAGTAGGGTTTAACGTAAACTCAGATGCTCAATATGCCATATATATATATATATATCACTAACAGTTAACTCGCTATATTTCTCGAAGCAATATCGTAATTATATTCACAACATTAACGTGAAGGTTCCCATTAATTAAATGTATATTAATCACATCATAAATATACTATACAAGCACCCCGAGAACTAAGCTGTGGTGCACACATACTCTGCTATCCATCCCGGTACATCACGTACATAAGGATTACATATTCCGAATCTCTCAGGAATAGTTCACAGATAACAACATCACAAATAATGGAGGCGAACACAGTCACATCACATGGGTCACGCACATACCTACGCTCCCACGATCAGCGGACTTATTAATATCCCAATAAGTCTTTCTATGACCTATGTTCATCAAGGTAACCAGTCTAAATCCGGGCAACACAAGGATTAGAGGGCCCTAAGCGAACGCAAACCTCCCGTGATAGCAAGTATGGCAGGTATGTCATACACACAATTCATATACTAATACTAAGTAAACACGTATCTTAGTAATCAACGTAGTTTAATCGTAGTACTATTCTCATTCTAGTACCAATATATAATTATCGCAATTTATACTATTTCGGTTTATCATCATACGCGCCATAATCTATTCTCACGTCGTAGTAGACACTCACGTCTCAACCCAAACCGTCCATTTAATATAACTCTCGTATATAATTTCCTTCTCATAAATACCCCAAAGTCCCAATTCTATCATTACATCATCATCGGAATGTTATCTATATCCTCGAACAAGTTTACGGGGCTCCAAAAATCAAAACAGTCCAAAAAGGCCCAAACTGTCAACTCGTTAGAAGTCTCGTTCGAACGAGACTGTTCGAACGAGATCCCTCTGTCAACTCGTTAGAAGTCTCGTTCGAACGAGGCTGTTCGAACGAGATTCCAATTCGTTCGAACGAACTGTACCTTCTAACGAGATCTCGTTCGAACGAAGTTATCGAACGAGGCTCCCTTACGTTAGAACGACTGGTCATTTCGTTAGAAGCTCGTTCGAACGACCTGGGTAGGGGCTTCTAACGACCTGCCAGATTCGTCCCAGATTTGCCTAATCTCGTTTTTCATCCATTTCTACTTCTCAAATCTTCTCCAAAGTTCGTTCTAACAGTATTTTAAGATCTCTAATCATCCTAAAACATGCTAAGGTCATAAACTAACATCTTTTAAGGCTTTATTACACCCTATACATCATTAAATCACAAGATTTTATACTTTTCCCCAATTTTATCAAGAACATGAACCCTAGATTTATATCATCATCAAATCCCAGAATTTAATCCGTTAAAATCTCTTCTAATCACAATTATCATGAGAATAATCATCTACCTATCATTCTACATGCAATTCTCTTCAAAATTTTCAAGTTCTAAACTCCAAACTACATGGGTTTTCATATTTCACCAAGAACAAACACAAAATTCGAATTTTTCTAACATGGAAAGAACATTCTTTGAAATTAAATGGAATTAAGTCACTTGCCTTGGTTGTCTCTGAGTTTGGTGTAGGTTTGATGAAGATTTCTGCAGAATTTCTTCTCTTCTCCAAGCTTCTTCTCCAATGGTGGCTTAAGGTGGCTAGGGTTTTCTTTGGGAAAGTTGTAAACCTAATGATAGCCTCCGTAGCTTAACGGGTTAATATGGGTTGGTTAGTGGGCTTAGTGGGTTAAATCCACATAAGATTAAAACTCCCAATTTTCGTCACTTTTAATTCCTCAAAATGTAAAATTACCAAAATACCCTTTAAGTTGCCGGTATGGCCTAAAAATACCCCGGGACCCAAACTACACCCCCGGCTAGTGTTTTCTGACTATCTCGACCCTTCCGGACGCGTTGGCGCACTCAAAACGATCATACGGATAATAGAAATAAAAATCACTTTTATAATTAAAATAATATACCATGACGCGGTGGTCACACGCGTCTCAACAAAATTTCTAAAATGCCGTATATCAATCTCACGACAAATTTTATAATACCAAATACATATATCAAAACATGTATGCACATAATCAAATACCAACTCGCATCTCGTTAGTATTTATAACCCGGATTAATTTCCAATTAATACGCATTTAATTAATTAATCCCAAAAATAAATATAGCCAAAAGTACGGGGTATTACATACGCCAAATATGTCAAAGTGCAAATAAAACAAAAAAAGCCTAAGCTAAAATATTTGCCCTTATAGTTTAAAAATTAAGAGATTTAGAGAGAAGGAGAGAAAGTTCACAAATGAAAATTTTCAACTTTAAATAGTTGAATGGCCTTTAGTGATGTTATGAAATAAAAAGTGAAAATATGTAATATTATATATTTTATTTTTATTTTATGATATTATGGAGTAAAATAGTTAGTGCTCTTAGTGCCACTTTTATTAATACAATGACAAGAGATCGCAAGTCAAGTTAGGATCCGTTTGGTTCTGTATTCAGAAAACTCGATTTAAACGCCGTTTTTAAATATAATTTTAAAATTCAGTTTTTTGTGTTTATAAATATTGGTGCGTGTTTATTAAACTTGTTTTTAAATACAGTTCTTTAAAATTTTGAAAAATTGACAAACATATATATATATATAACTTCCATACATACAAGATACATGAATGTATACATATATATACATACATACATACATACATACATACATACATACATATATCATAAATGCATAAATATATTATGTATTTTATATATAAAGTACAAATGCATATGTACATACATAAATGTACATACACACATATATGTATATATATGTCTATATAATGATATTGCATTTATAATTCAAAATAAAATTATATACATATATGAATTGATAATATTTTTTAATACATATGTACTATATGTATAATTGATATTATTCCACGCATTAATAATACATGTATAAAACTATATATAAATATTATGTATTTATTGATAATATTATTTAACATATGGATCTTAGTATATTATATAATTTAATAATATAAATATATATAATTTTGTGTACATGTACATATATATTTTTTATTTATAAGAATTATACATATATTAATGTATTATATATATATATATATTATACATTAAGATATAACTATATTGAAATATTGAGTCTAAATAATTTTGAGCTAAAAAAGAAAAATTATAACATATTTTTTTTCTTTCTTTTATATTTAAACACATAAAACAAGATTATAATAGCGAACGAATGAGGTTCCAATTTTTAAAATATTTTTGGGATAAATAGAGTTGGGACGTGTTGGGTGTAGGTCGAGCTTAGATGGAATGGAAGTCAAGTACCTCCAAAATGTAACTAGTCTTAGCTTGAGAATTATAGAGCTGGGTTTGACTAGGGCGAGAGAGAGGGGATGGTTAGTGTCACGTGCCCTAGTGTTGGGAGCCCTCCGACGCTCCATCAGTTGGAGGGAAATTCATCTGTCCGTCCATTTGATAACACAGGGCCACGATTGATTTGGATTAATCTACTCAAATAAAATAAGAGGAAAGAAACCCAAATGTAGGGTGAAAGAAAACTAATAGAGCCATTGAGATGAGAGGAAGAAGATAACAGAGATATGCGCCGATTTCGATATCTAATTTGCAAACATCAACCCATTTTTTTTTTTTTTTGGAAAACATTCACCTTCGATATTCGTTTATCTTCCGTGAAACTAAGATACGTTTCTTCTTAAAATCGTACCTTTCCATCCTCGAAGCTCTTCTGCAACCTTAGTTCCCTCCCTGTAATTTCTATTTCTCTCTCTCTACACGTCTTTGTGTTTGCATAGAATTTGTTAATTTGTTGAAATGCATCATTGCAGGGTGAGTGAGTTTGTAAAACTCTTTGTTGGGTTTTTCACATAGATCTTTGAGGCGGCCCTCGTGTTTTGTTTTGCTAGCAGTTATTTTGAGGTGAAGTCTTGTTCTTTTGTTCTAGTTTCTGGGGAAAATGAAATCTTCTAAACATTTTTTTCTTTCACATTTGTAGGTTGGATTTGTGGTAGAGAGAGAGAGAGAGAGAGAGAGGCATGGATAAGTTACAGTGGGGAAACAGAAAACGTCTCCGATGCGTTAAGGTAAAATCGTCCGTTTTGACGGAAAAGTCAGATGTTAAGAAGAAAATCACCTCTCGTGTTGATCGGCGAGTTGTCACCGCTGATGATGAAGAACCCCCCCATCCTCTTCAATCCCCTCATCGCATCCACAGGTAACGCGAGAGATATTTTCCTCAATTTGTTTAAATTTCCACCAAAATAGTGATGTGCTGGATAGAATATTCGAAATACTTCTCAAAATCTGATCTAGTTTTTGTTCCATTGTTTGTGAATGAATATTGCGAAACATTAGGTCTCCTAACAAACGAAACGGAGGGTTAGATAAATTTTTCAGGAAAACAAAGTGAGTTTTGCTCTGGGCTCTAATTGTTTAGTTGCCAGGAAAATAAAATTAATTTAGGAGATTTTAGTATGGGTTTGTTTTGAAGTAGTTCGGGGTGTTTATCCATCCATGCCTCTGCCAAATGTATACAGTTGAGTTGAGGAACTATACAGAAAAAATTAGTTATTTTGTTTAATCATTTTTAATTTATGAATCTTAATGGTGTAATTAATGCTTCATTATATATCTATATACATCACTTTTATTTCTAGGCCTAAAAATATTTTTTCCAAATTTTTTATTTTTTTCTCAAAATTAACCTTGCAATCAACACATGTTCAAAAAAATAGGTCAAAATACATTTTTTCTAGTTATTTTTAAACAAATTACAAAATTCTGCTGGTGTAGACCATTATTTCTAAGGGTTTTTTGTTGAATTTTTAAAAATAGAAATTGTATTTTGACTAATTAATTGAAGATGTGTTGATTGGAAGGTTAACTCTAGGTAAAATAAGAAAAATGAATTTTTTTTAGGGCTAGAACTAATTGTGATGTATGGGTGATGTAAAATCATGATGTATAGGAGCGTCTCTTTCTCTCTCTCTCCCGATATATATACATATACTTGTGCGGACCAGTTCGTATTTTAAGAATGCGGGCCGGACATGTGCCACCTAACGGTGCGTCTAGAAATTATCGCCTAAATTATAGGCACACTCTTTTTCTTTTCTGGGCTCACCTTCAGGTGACACATGTTCGGTCCGCACTCTTAAAATACGAACTGGTCCGCACAAGAACATGACTATATATATATATATATATATATAGATATATATATATAGATAGATAGATAGATAGATAGATAGAGAGAGAGGGAGAGAGAGGCTCACCTACATCAAGATGTTAACATCATACCATACATCACACCTAGTTGTAGGTTCTAAGAATTTTTTTTTCCAAATTTTTTATTTTTCTCTTGAAATGAACCTACAACCAACCCATAATAAAAAAATTAGGTCAAAATACATTTTTCAGTTATTTTTAAAAAATTCACAAAAAACGTTGGTGCAGCCCCTTATTTAAGATATTTTGAGTAGTTTTTTGTGGATTTTTTAAATATGAATATAAAATGTATTTTGATCAAATTTTTTGAACATGGATTTATTGAAAGGTTGATTTTAAGAGAAAATAAAAAATTTTGAAAAAAAAGTTTTTTTAGGTCCTATAACTAAGTGTGATGTATAACTAAGTGTGATGTATGAATGATGTATAGAACATGATCTAGGTGAGAATTCTCATATATATATATATATATATATATATATATATATATATATATATATATCAAACCCAATAAATATTTGGGAGTCCGAAATTAGGTGGTGGTTGAATAAGCTGTTTTCACTTGGGTGGGTTTTGTTTGTTTACAGGGATTTGGGGATGAACAGATATAATGGTGGGAGTGAGGGTAGGAGAATAATGGGGCTTTCTTCGCCAGAAAAAGAAGACCGTTACTACACAACTAGGGGATCAGTGGGACTAGATGACAGCAGTAAGATTCTTATGGAACCAAGGGAGGAAAAGAGATCTAATAAGGCTGTTTGGCCAAGATTATATCTTGCACTATCAAGCAAAGAAAAAGAGGAAGATTTTATGGCTATGAAAGGCTGTAAATTACCTCAGAGGCCTAAGAAGAGAGCAAAGTTGGTTCAGAAAAGCCTACTGGTAATTTCTCATTTTTATGATTCAAAACAAGTTTGATTTTTGTGATGATCTAACTTTATGTCTTCCATCTTATGTGCAGTTTGTGAGTCCAGGGGCATGGCTATCAGATTTGTGCCAAGAGAGATATGAAGTCCGGGAGAAGAAGACTTCTAAGAAGGTAGATAGGGAATGATCCCCCTCCCCTTCATAATTTTTCTGAGTTACCCTTATGATTTCACTTATATTAGAGATAATCAACATTTTCCTAATAATTAGACTTAACCCCCATACAGCAGGCTATCTCAAATAGTAAGAAGAGTATCTCCAATAGACTAACTCAAAATGAATAATCAAAACATGCCACATAACTTTTGATTATCAATTTAAACAATTGCTAAATTGAACCATCGTAACTTCCACAATGGTTATTGCTTACCATTAATAAATATTCAAGCAGTTAACTCAATCTACGTAGTTTAAGTTTATTTTTTTCAAATGAATATAAATATTTGGTATTTTAAAATAATAATGGCTACAAAATTACGCGCGCGCGCGCGCACACACACGCACACATATACTTCTCTCTCTCTCTCTCTCTCTCTCTCTGTATATAAATGCTTTTCTTCTAGATTAGGGATCAATTCGTCATGACTGCCAGTCACAAATTTGAGTTTCAAATTCAATGAAAGTACCAGTACTTTCTCGTCCACTATTGTATGTTGCTCATTCAAGTGCTTTCTCTGTGACTTTTAACAGAGAAGGTTGCAAATACAGTGAAGGCTGTGTGTGTGTGCGCGCGCGCACGCGAGAGAGAGAGAGAGAGAGAGAGAGAGAGAGATTTTCCAGGGGAATTAATGAGGATTTTTAGGGGTTGTTGAGGTAGTGGAGGTGGGTCCCACTCATTTTAATTATTGAGAAGGATGATTTGATTATTGGTTAGAGGGTTACTAAATTTTGATTAGTCCACTGGAGAAGGTATTTTGATTAACATTGTTAAATTTGATTATAATAACAAATTTGATTAACCATTGGAGATACTCTAATAAGGCTAAACACTGCGGTTTAAATAAAAAAAATTACTGAACTTTTGCTTGCAAATAACCCCCCTTCCTCTTGCAATACTGTGGGAAACTTTTTAGTGATACATTGCGGGCCTTTGTAACAAAACAGGGTTTAGTTGAAAAGAATTGAGGGGGCATCTTGTGAGATCCCTTAACTGAGGGATTCTTTTAACGAAATGCTAATAATTAAATTATTTGATGACTTTTTCTTGTGTGGATACCGTGATTATGAAAATTATATTCACCAAGTTTGGTTGAAAAATACAATTTTTTACGCTTTCAAGAAAATGGTTCGTAGGGGAGCTTGGCATGTGTGTGCCAATATCTGTGATACAAATAGAAGAAAAACTACCCACAAAATATGTAACTCGCGTAGAGTAGTGTATATATAGATATAAAGAGGGAGAGAGATTTGCTAAAGGGTGTTTTTAATGTTACATCTTTATGTAGATCTACATAACAAATATATAGATATGTTTTAAATGTTACTACTTTCAGAGACCTAGAGGATTGAAGGCAATGGGAAGCATGGATAGTGATTCAGACTGAAACACGGAAAAAAAAGGAGTGACAGAGAGGCAATGGGTAGTTCTAATATTTTTTTTTTATTTACTGCAAGTCCTACAAGTGAGAAAGGTAGAAGAATACTGGAGGTGGCCTCTGCTGTTTGATTTGATTTGTAGAGAAATTTGTTTAACCCAATCCAATCTAATAACAATTTTGGGAAGATTAAAGTTCCATTCATTTTAGAATGTAAAGGCTGGATAATGCTTTCTTTCTTGATGTTTCTTGTTATGTTCCGTGTTGGAAAATATTGTGTTTTTACACATTATTATTATGACCAAATTGATATAATTTTGAGCCATTATAAAAATAGGATCCACGTTTCAAATGTGGTGGGACTAAGTACGTATGTGCTCCTAATAGCAAGACGAGTGGACTAAGTATGTATGTGTTCCTTATAGCAGGACGAGTGCTCCATTTATGTATGAAAATTGTTGGGAATTTTATTTAATTTTTTGGGACGAATTTTATAATGAACATTTAATGAATAAGAAATTTGATTTCAAAGTGTTTCATTAATGTATGAAAATTGTTGGGAATTTTATTTAATTTTTTGGGATGAATTTTCCAAACTGTCGTTAAAAGTTGTGACTGTTCGCTATATAGTGATTGTTTTTCAGAACTGTCCCAAAAAGTTGACTCTTCACTATTAGTTGTGACAATTCATTAAAAACGTCACTAAAGTGACTGTTAACAAAAAGACACGTCTTTTCATAAAAGAACACTTTATTTTTTATAAATACAAGACTTGTCTTCATTAAAAAAAAAAAAAGAGAATATTTGTCAATCCTTTCCATTATCGATCGAGTCGGATAGAGTATCAAACATAATTGGTTTGTGGGACACGCATACTGAAGTGTTTCTTACCCGTGACGAGATCGTTTCATTCTGGGAGGCGTACACTCATTGTTTATCACCGTAGCGGGAGTGCATTTTGTCTTAATGAGAGTGTCTAACACTCGACTCGATCATCTTTTTCTTTTGTAAGTGTTTTTTTATTGATCTTATTATTTGTTGCACAAATATGATTTATTTCATATTTTTTTTTGATAAAATACAAAAGTACATATATTTTAAATAACAGTCTTAAGATATTTTTTTTTTTTGATAATTTTGTTGAAGTGTTTTTGTTTAAAAAAAAATTGTTTGGAATTTTTTTTGCTTCATCCCAATCGAATTAACATAATTCTCAAATGAAGCGTGCCCATCTATGTTTGTTTTGTTAAGTTTACGTTGGAATATGGTTCGTTTTATTATTTCATGTTAAACTTAGTCACTGATAAGGCACTAAATGACTTTTCTATATATCATTATTACATTAATGCATTCATGAAAGTCTTAAAATGGAGAAGTACATACGTGTGTATATATATATATATATATTATGTGTTCATATGTCATACTAGCATGTAGGGCAAGTGATGTGTGACCAAATTTATTTAATATTCTACGAATGAAAGAAGATTGAATGTTAACGTTGTTAAAATTAAAAGTAACTACAATAATTTAACTCGTATATACATCTGTAAAAACATGTATAGAAAATGATTGTAAGTATAAAAAAAGTCAACACTTATTATAACATAAAAATCAAATACAATTTTAGGGGAGGTTTCATTGATATGACTAACTGCTAATTTTAAGAATAAATATTTATATCTCAGCATAAAGATTACATATAAAATAATTACATACTTGACAATAGTATTATAAAGCTTAGCCACTAGTCCTGTAATTCAATAGTTCATAAAAAGGACAATCAAGAAAATTAGCACGTTGAACCTCCTTTCATAATTTAAAAATAAGAAATAAGACATTATGTAAAAGGATGACAGAAGAGGGTGTTCCATTTTCTCCAAAAGAATAACATCAAAGGGATACGCCCAATATTTTTATTGAACATTTACTGTATACAAATGATACAAATAATCAAACACAATCATTAAATGGAATATTAAAAAAAAACATGTGATATGATTTGAAACTTTGAATTTATATCATATCAACATTGTAAATGAGTTTAAAAAAAAAGTAAAAATAAGATAATTACAACAACAACAAAGCATTTGTAAAGAACGATAACAAAACATTTGTAAAATGATATTACAACTCTAGCTGGTCCTAATTGAAATATTCTGAAAAATGTTACAAAGTAAAACCAGTAACAAACTTGTGAAAAAAAATTAGAGGATTGATACTCACACTAATGAAGCAAAGAGAGCATAAAAGTTCAAAAATCAATTCTAAACCATGTACTTGGGGATAGCATTGAACTTCCGATAACCCTTGATGACTTTGTTCAATGCATCAAGAAATATTTTATGGGCATGTTATGAGAGCACATCCACTCATTGGTGTTTATGAGGAATTTGTAAAAGAAAATGAAGGGATATAGAGAGTCTATGGCTAGAGGAGGCGGATGGTTTCGAGTGTGGAGAGTTGGAGTTTGTTAATGAAACGTAAAAGAATGGAGAGAAATTAAGAGGGAGGAGTGGCACGTGGAATCAGGGGTAAATATTTAGGGAGATTGACACGTGGAAGTGCAATACGGATTGAGCTTATATATATATATAATGCAATTTACAGTTAACAAGTGTTAACATTATTATAAGAAGGTTGTCATTCATGAAGAAAACATAATTTCTAAAAGTCCATCAAAATAATGCCCATCTCTTTAGAGTTTATAGACATTAGTAATGCTAATTCTATATCTATTAGATAAGGATAATATTAATTCTATTGAATTAAGTTTA
This sequence comes from Sambucus nigra, assembly GCA_949130495.1. Taxonomy (NCBI): domain Eukaryota; kingdom Viridiplantae; phylum Streptophyta; class Magnoliopsida; order Dipsacales; family Adoxaceae; genus Sambucus; species Sambucus nigra. The sequence goes on from OX422218.1 coordinate 156,726,874, forward strand.
TAACAATCATGGGTTAAACCAAAATTAGCATATCATCATAGATACCTATACGTGCATGACAACTTCATAAGAATGAAGAGAAACGTATTTTTTTTCACATGGAGTGATGCATCCTTGTTCGGAAAAAAAAATGGTGCTCAAGTTGTCTTATCTCATTAACCACCAAACTTGACATTTACATGTACTTGGCGTGCGAATATTAAGCCGTGACCAATGTGTGAAAGTTTAAATATTTTTTTTATTGTGAAAAGACTTACAATGTATATATATGTGTGTTTGTGTGGTGTATTAATGAACATGAATGCCTTACGTTTCAAGGGTTACCATTGATTTTACAATATCAAACACCAAAGGTTGGATTGAGAACTGATTTATGGTACCGGTTTTAAGTGGTACATTCAGGTTTTGAGATATTGAACGTCTTCATTTATCCAACGAGACATATCTCTTTAAGTAAATGTAAGTGAATCGACACACTTGAAACATCAATGTGGGTGTGATTTTGCCGTATATGCTTAAAGAGTTTATATCAATCGGTGTATAACTGTGACGGTATTTGAATTGGTAACCGTTTACAAAATAAAAAATTATTTTGATATTTAAAAAAAGAAAATAAAAAAAATATATCTTATAAAATATTTTGTGTGTAGAAATATATATTTTTAATTATATTTGGGTCATGGTTGAATTTTCTTTCACTTTCGATCCATTGACTTTTGACATTGATATAATGTTACGGGTTTAAATGTTAGTTACACTGTGACACTTCGCCTACTAAAATACCGCGTGGCCAGCCCGTGATAAAAATAAAACGTTGGTATCACATGGCTTATTCTTAGAATCACTGTCGAAAATATTTTTAGAGTTACTAACCACCTAGTAATTTAAATTGACTAGTGTTAAATTTGATCTTTTATTAATTAACAACATGCGAAAATAAATAATAATAAAACCATCCACACAATTTGGTAACTAAATCCAACACAGATGAATAATATAAATAAAGATGATCGAATTAACTATCTGTTCAATAATAAAATACAATAGTAAACTAAAACATTAATTTGGATACACAAGGTCAAATAATAAGTGAATACTAAATCTGAGGGGGACATGCCCAAATGAGTACTGAAGTAAAGTTCCTACACTAGGAATGAACGAAGCGTTTATAGCAAAGTACTGCAACTTCCACATGAGCTGCAGCTACGCATTCTTGGATAGAATCCTCAAACTAGACATTCCTTTGGCTGGACACCTAAAAGGTTTTGAAAAAGATTTTGACACGGAGCAGCGCCCAAGTAAAACATTTTGAAAATATTTAGCAAGCGGTTAAATTACAATAATTAAATATGCATGCACACTCTTCATATTTAAGCTAGCGTTGCACTCTCATGAGGTATAACTCATCCATCATCTAATGTGCACACCTAACGCTTGCCTTCTAACCTACCTAGTTATGCTACCCCACTTAACTAGCCATATCACACATCTTTCTACCGCACTACTATAACCCGAGCATTCTTATTTTGATTATTAAGTTATCTAACTTGTTAATTTAAATCATATAACTTTCACACTAGTTATATAAGAAATACACTCACACTTATGTATTTATCTCGTATATAATTATCTACTTATATTATATACGTACTAGTATACTACAACATTCACACACATGTTAAGTATAATAACCATCCATTCTCAAGTAATAACTCACCGAATGCTTTCTCTAAAATTCTATCATGTCCCAGGCATGCTCACTCTAACCCGACCACCTCAAGTCGGACTAGCTCACACCGAACTTGGGCAAAAATATTGCAAACACAGTGGAGGCAGTCATATTCCCCCCGAAGTGAAATTGAATCATACCCAAAGCGTCTCACCTCGAAAAATAAATCATGCAATAAAAATAGGCGATATAATCTCGGGATTATACTCTCCCTACTCCTCAAGCCAGGGGATTCACCCACATCGCGCAACCTCCTATGATAGCAGTAGAGGGGTATGTATTCCTATAAATATAATTCACACCGATATCTATAAAGCACACAAATATATATATATCTCACTTAACCGTATACATATATTTAATAAAAGTTTGGGTAAACCGTGCCTAACACCCATAGCACTAGTCCAAAAATACCTAAGTCTGTATCCCGACTTGTAATTTAATTAATCACACATTAATTATCTTTCATTTAAGTAGTGTCACTCAACTATAATATCCAGACTCACTCATTCGGTTCGTATCTTCACCCCTTAGAATTTGTTATACAAAACCCCACTATTAAGTTCAACATTCCTCATTTAATATTCGATAATTTATTATATATTCTTATAATAAATTAAATCGGATACCCCGCGCCTAACTCCCGTAGCACTTAGCCTAAATATATCCGAGTCAAATCCCCGACCCTTAATTTAATTAATTTCACTTCAATTAATTTCATCAACGTAATGTCACTCAACCCAAATGCCCGGACTCCCTAACTTTGTCCGTACTTTAACCTTTTGAATATACTACCCCCAATTTTAGTTATTTAGATTGGCACTCTATCTAAATAAAATACATCTTAAAACTCACCTCCCAAGGACCTAAGAATTATCTCTCCTTAATATTTTGTACACTGATTAAATCCTTAAAATTATCTTAACTATATCCCAAAAGAATACAAGGGCATAATCAGCATAACCCAAAAATCCTTATCTTCGTTCAAACGATGTCTGATGTCATTGAATAGACATCCCAACGTCGCTTGAACGACTTCCCTGGTCATCAAACGACCTCCCAAGTTTTCCATCCCTTCGTCTTCCTCACGACGTTGGATGTCTGCCATTAACGAACCTTCAAGGTTTTAAACCTTCAAATCCCAGCCTTATTTAATCATTCTCATCATATATTAAGGATCCAAACCAATTTTAATCTTCGAAATGGTTTCACAATATTTTCGATTTCCATTAAATTCCTCAACTTCAGATTCGGATTTTCCTCGTCTTCATACGATCTCATACATAAATTAAATACTCTAATCTAGATTAATTAACAATAACTACTGGGATCATACTATTAGACGATTTCCATAACACTGAATCAAGTTATACTATCAGTTAGCTCTCAAATCTACCCAACACGTTCGATTCGTCCAAAACCCATTTTCCCTGCGATAACATACCCCCAAACAAAATTATTTACAGCCACCATGATATGAATCACAATACCGCAATTAAATTAAAATCAAGTTTAACTACTTGCCTGAATAAATTCGTAGGGTCTGATTTTCTTTGATGTAGATGAAGCTTTTACGAAGAACACACCCCTCTTCTTTTGGTTTGGCTCCCAAAAGCTCTCCCAATTTCTCCATCTTTTCTCCACAGCAAAACTAGGGATTTCTTATTGAGCTGTGTCTGCCACAAACTCCCTAATGTAGGTTTTATATTTCTAATTCAAAAATGAAGCCTATGGGCCAAACCCAAATGAGCCGAACACCCCGCGTGAGCCCGATTATGCCTAAGAATGTCCCGAGACCCAATTACTGCCCCCCCGAGTACTCTTTTCCGACTATCTTGACCTTTTCGGAATCAACCATGCACTCAAAATCGTCATCCGAGTTACTTTACTAAAATCTCCAACCTTATCGTCAAATTACGACACATGTGAATTTTAAAAATAACTCAAATTAATTAAATCTTAATTCACTAATTAATTAAATTCTATTTCCTCAGAAATACGTGGTATTACACACATATGATAAGAGTTAAATTTTTTGTGCTGAATGAAACGTGCAATTATTAAAAGAGTCATTATGTTTTTGAATTCTTCTCAATTACTTTGAGTGTACAAATTACTTAATTTAATACATAATCAAAGTAGTTAGTATAATGTCCAATTTTTGTGGTATGAAGTGTTGTAATTTTAGGACATATTTTTATTTGAGTATTATGTCCAATTTTGTAAAATTATATTTAAGAAGAATATGGTTCTGACGGTGACAATCATTGCACTAAATATCATAATTGGTCATGCGATATGATTATCTTGAGTAATTTTTTGATCCAACAGTTTAAGATGATTATTTTATGATTTATTTATGTGAAAAGTGTTACCACACATATAATTTTATACCATATAGAGAAACTAATGAAGAGTGGAGTTTCATGTCAATGATTGAATAATGATTTAATGGTAAATGGTATAGCGTATTCAAGTTACATTTTAGATTCTTCGATTTGGAAGATTGTGGTATTCTAAATGAAAGAATCTTATTCATGTTGTGGATCACATGTATAAATACTTATGGTTTATATGTTAATGGTTAAGGCAATCATTTAGCATGAATACCTCGAGAACCATTTCACTTATGTTTTTTTTTGTGAAAGTGTTTTGATGAGTCGAGTTTAGTATTTTGGGAATAATGCATTGTCGAAATTATCAATTTTGGCTATTAGACATCGCATTGTGCGCACTCATATAATTTCTTTATGAATTAGTGGTTAATTATCATTCATGGAATCTATTTGGCCATGTAATTACAGTTTTAACCATTTATGTAGACACATGAATACATCCATATTGTATTAACAAGTGTTATATCCTCAACAAATAAGACAATCCCTTAAATATTGTCTGAATGTAGATCGGTGTGATTACAAACATAGCTATTGGATTTTATAAATAGATTCAAAACCAAGCGGTTTAATGACTACTTTAAAGATGGTAGAATCTAATTATAAATTCATGGAAATGATCAAGGATTCAGAACCGAGCAATTTCACGATTGCTTTAAAGAAGGTAGATACAAATTATGATCTCATTGAGATTTTGGTGTAATCTCACTTTGACTAAGAAATTGAGGATAACAAAAAAGATCAACGCATCTTATAATGAAAAAAAATATAAAGACTCCATAAGTAGTTTACTCAAAGAAGGGAAAATAACCTAATTACATATTTTTTTATGATTAAAAAAAATCAATAAACATAGAATATGTTCATACGGTTTCGAGGAATATATAATATGTGTAACACAACTTGAGTTTAATGCTAAGAATTTTCACAAGTGCATTTGTAGGCATATGGAACGATAAATAATGTACCATTAAATGTCAAATTTACTAAAGTAGAAAGACATCTCAACTAAATTTTCTTTAGAATGAAAAGAATGGGTTTCCTTAGAAATGGACGTACTTTTGTTGGTCAAAATAAATATTAATGTAGCAGCACGTGGTTTTATGTGCTAAAGTCATTGCATTTTAAAGAAAAAATAAAGCCTTTGGAGGTTGAGAATAAACATAACAATTTCGTATAATTTCAAATTTATGTTTGAAATTGTGGGGGAAGCATTGTTTTCTAGCAGTTATAAGTTATATTCTCAATACAAGCTATCCAAATTTTTGTATGAATTATGATAAATGTGGGGGTATTTATCTAAGGCAACGATTCCTATTCAAAATAGGAACAAGACATAATTTCTATCGAAAATAGGAATACGACCATTGAATATGTATTCATTAGTTGTATAAGTGTATTTAACGTACTGTACTAGTTCCAATGTTCATTTGTCTTCAGAAGTGTGTGTATATATATATATATATATGATTCATCAAACGTTAATTACTACTTACGTACTTTGATCATATTTCAAGATTGAAAAATGATTAAGCCTGTACACGAATATTCAAAAGGAAGATAATGGATCAAAGACTCTAAAGTATAAATAAGTCGTTTCCTGTCCTCATATGGTGACCAAGATAACATAGATTTCTCTAAAAAGAGATATATATGATTCTTGAGGCTCGTAGTTCCAAGTGAATATGTTAGAAGAATTGAAAGTGCTAATGTTTGAAAATCCTGTTAATAATATTTGTACAAGATTATTAATGTTATATGAATTTATTTTGTGAAAGAGCAAGGTACCTTTGATAATTTTAAAGAGGATGATCCTAGATAAAAATTCGAATGCTTGTTATTGCTATTGACAATCATTGTCTAAAAATGCATAGAATAATCTGGTAAGTCACGACTTATTAGTCATGACATATGATAAAAAAGAAATCCTTCTATTTTAGTGATAACATCAGACCTAATAAGATAACTGTGGATCCACTACTAAGAGAGTAAGAGAAGTTCATCAAGGGGAATGGGCTTAAAGTCGGTTAAAACCTAAAAGAATAACCATAATAGAAACCTAACCTAAATGACTGGAGATCCCAAGAATTAGGTTCAATGGGACAACCTAATTATGTTCAATTCAGTTAGCACTGAGAAGCAAATAAATCCTTCCTCCCATCCTAGGATGAGTCAGTGCACTATCTCCCGCATGTAACAGGATAAATTTTATTTTTAATGATTTCTATATCTTGAATATATGGGTCAAATGGGGTATTAGCAGGATACTCTTTATAGAAATCACCTATGTGAATGAGAAGGGACCACTTCTATGAGAATAACGAACGGCTAGATTGCTAAATTCTCTAACACACTCATAAAACCACGAGGTGTCCAAGTCCAAAACGGACACAACAATGAGCACCAAGAATGTTCGAAAAAGGACTGTGTGAATTCTATTATTTCGATTTACATAAAAAGATTGATCAATTCAAGACATCGCATTCATTCACTAGGAAAGATTCAAGGCCAAAAGTTATCTTTACCGATGCAACTCTTTTTCACTAATACTCTCTTTAATTTGTCTTCATGTTCATTTGATTCTTCACCCAAATTTCATTCATGTGGGAGATTGTGGAAAATATTGTGTTTTTACACAAATTATTATTATGACCAAATTGAAATAATTTTGAGCCATTATAAAAGTAGGACCCACACTTCAAATGTGGTGGGATCAAGTACGCATGTGTTCCTTGTAGCAAGATGAGTCACGTGGTATACTCATTTGTTAAAAACGAACATATAATAAATGAGAAATTTGGTTTCAAAATGTCCCATTTATGTATGAAAATTGTTGGGAATTTTATTTAATTTTCTGAGACGAATTTTTTAAACTTTCGGTAAAGATTGTAACTATTCGCTATATAGTGATTTTTTTCACAACCGTTCCTAAAAGTCGTGACTGTTCATGAAAAACGTCCCTAAAGTGACTGTTAACAAAAGGACATGTCTTTTCATGAAAGAACATTTTGTTTTCTATAAATACAAGACGTGTCTTCATTTTGAAAAAAAAAGAGAAAAAAGAGAAAAAATATTTATCAATCCTTTCCATTTTCGATCAAGTCGGATAGAGTATCAAACATAATTGGTTTGTGAGACACGCACATTGAAGTGTTTCTTGCGCGTGTCAAGATCGTTTCATTCTGGGAGGCGAACGCTCATTGTTTATCACCGTAAGAACCGTAGTGGGAGTGCATTTTGTCTTAAGGAGAGTGTCCAACACTCGAATCAGTCATCTTTTTCATTTGTAAGTGTTTTTTTATTGATCCTATTGTTTGTTGCACAAATATGATTTATTTCATATTTTATTTTGATAAAATACAAAAGCACATATATTTTAAATAACAATATGTTATTTCTTTCCCCACGTGTCACTAATTTTAACTCAGCCTCGTGATTTCATTTCCTAGTTGGCTTGAATTTGAGATTTTGTAAGAAAACAAATCCTAAACCTTTTTTTTTTTCTGATATGGCACAAATTAATACACTTCCAATTTCTCAAACATTAGAAATTATGAGTTGGAAGCGAGAGAAAATGAGTATATATGTATGTAATACCACTTCCTCAAATATGATACCTTGAGATTAGGATCTCTGTATCTATGCGCTGCCTTTTGAAATTGAGAAGAGCTCCAACAATTTAGTTTTGAGATCAAGACTCAAAAGCCATTTTATTCTTTAAAAACATCCCAATCTCTAATGTGATCGATTATAAAATTTAAAATTTGTTTAACTAGATAATAAGGTTTTTGGAACTTTGGCTCCCAAAAAGTTTCTTAGTTTGGAGTTGGACATTAATGCCGAGTTTTCATATCTGGGGTTTGACCCTCAATATTAGATAGAATCTGTAAGTCTACTCAAGGACCTCTAATTTGTATAAAGTCATAGCTACGATCTCTTTAAATTAGGTTAAATTACAAATTTGCCCTTTAACTTGAAAATTGAAAAGAAAAAAGGAAATTGAAATCCCTAATTTCAGCCTTCTCTATCTCTCGCACTCTCCCTTACTCTTGACTTCTCCCTCTCACGCATGGACAGAGTACGTGTAAATGAGTTTCAATGCTTGGTGACAATGTGCTTGAAACCACCTAGCCATTACTATACTTAATTAAAATCAGTAGCAGTGGTAACGTTTTTGTTTAATTCCTTTTTAAGGCATATAAATATTCAATTTATGCTGATGTGATAAATGATATTTACTAAGGAGATTACACTAAATTTTATCTTGTAAAATTAAGTGATGATTTTTAGTGGGGAAAAAGATAAATTAGTCACAAATTAAGGCGTAAGGAGAAAAACATCCCCAACAAGATTATTTGGAGCAAAACGAATCACATGAAGATAAAACTTGATCCAAATGAAATTGGAAACAAGAGAAGCCGCAGGTGTTATAAATACAATCTAAATACAACTTCTTAAGACATGATTTGACACCCCGCCTAATTAAATCCTCGATGACCAGTTCTAAATTAAATTAAAATAGGTTTCTCAATTGGTCCATTCTTAGCATCACTGTCGAAAACTTTTTAATTACTAATCACCTAAGTGAAATTACACTGGTGCCAAATTTTATCTTTCATTAACACGAGAAAAATTACTAATTCGGAAAATAATTAAACATTCACACTATACAATAATTCAAACCATCACGTAATATATAAAGAATAAAGTCTTGCCGAGTCAGTAATCGGCTAAAATCCAAAACTGCTAAACAAAACTAATATAATCCAAAACTGAATATCTGAAATAATGACAATGGACATTATGTCCCAATAAAGAGTACTAAAATGAGATCCTACACTAGATCTGAATGAATGAATCGTCTATGCAAAGTCCTGCCAGCCTCCACAATGTTGCAGCTATGAGTACCGGGACTGAATCCTCAAGTCTGGCGTTACTGTGGCTGGACACCTAAAAGGGTTTTGAAAATATTTTGATAGCAAGAGTTAGTACTCAAAACGTTTTAAAAATATTTCGCAAGTGATTATCACAGTAAGATGAGTTATTGATCACACATGTTAAGATTTGCGCACACTCTCTTGAGGTATCTCAACCCTCATCTATAGTGAACGTCTAACGTCCTGTACTTAGCACACCTAGCTGTACTACCCAAGATAATTGGACTATAGTATTCAACTGAACTCATTTACATGACTAAGTTCCCATACCGCCCATATAGTATGTAATAGTGACCATATCTCATGATTTATATACTTGATAACTGTTCACGCCTTATTACTGTAATACCCCATAATTTTATGGCTTTTAATTATGAGATTATGCCTCTAAATTACGAGAATAATTAAATGAAATTGATTTTAATTGTGGGATTAATTAAATTAATTTGGAATAATTAATTGGAAATTAATTCGAATTTAAATAACTAGCGAGATGAGAGTTAGTATTTAAATATGATGATAATGTTGAATATTACTGAGTGATTATGGTAATATGTGATTATTGCATTTATTAAAATTGTCGTGAGTTGAAAATACGACAGTTTCGGTAATTAAGTTGGGACGCGTGTGTCAGTCGTGTCAGGACCTAATTTAATGGATTTAAAAGTATTTTATTTTCATGTCATTCGTATGATCATTTTGAGTGCGCCAACGTGTCCGGAAGGGTCGAGATAGTAAAAAACTACTAGCCGGGGATTTAGTTTGGGTCCCGGGGCATTTTAGGCCTAACCGGCAACCCGACAACCCATGAGGGTATTTTAGTCATTTTGACTTTTTGAGGAATAGTAACCCACGAGTTTTTGACTGAAATTATCAGCCAACACTTGAGTCCCTTAGGGTTTTCACATCCAAAAATCATAATGACAGTTAGAGAGGAAGAGAGGAGAAGTTCTAAGGGTTTCTATGGCCATAACCACCACACACCACCATCATCACCGGATTTGTGACCAGAAAGAGAGGGAGAACCAACCAATACAGTCATCAACGGATCGAAATTTTTATTTTCCCAGGCAAGTGATTTATCTTGCAAAGATTCAAAGCATAAATTTTACATGATAGTTTAGATTTGATGATTTATCGTAAATAAGTGAATTAATTGTGAAACTGGAGAATTAAACATTGAATATGGGTAGGCTTCATGTAGATAAACTTCTGGGCATATACTAGTTATGAAACCATGATCTATGCGTGGGGAATTGTGAATTTATGTTGATTTATATGAAGATCTTGAAGGAAATAAAAGAAATAGGGTTTTTTATATGAAAATTGAGTATTTTGATCCAAGAAACTGATGATCCATGATGATTTAATGATTCTAATACGTTAAAGATTATGATAATATGTTAATAGGATGATTAGTAAACTTTCTTGGGAGTTTGGGATGTTGTGATGAAGGATTTGGGGTGTAAAATTGGAAGAATCCATAGCTGTCAAAGAAATTCTGGGCTGATAACTGCTTGATCGATCGATCGATCCAAGAGTGTCGATCGATCGACCGATCCATTTCTTCGATCGATCGATCCCTCCAGGAAAAGTGAAGTATTTTTCCTTTAAATAATTGAATAACTTCCAACTTTTAGAACTCTTTGGTGACGATTGATTGAGCATATTGGTACTTAGAGAAGACCAGTAGCATGGTATTTGAAGCCCAAAAAATTATTAGATTTAATTGAGGTTAAGTGGTAGAATTACGAATGTTCGATTAGTGAGGTACGATTGTGAGTTATGAGAACCTGAATATCTTTTGCTCCAATTATAATTTGACGTTGGAGACTAAAAGTGGGAAACTTTAAATACTGAGAAAATCTTAGATACTAGCGGGGAATCTAGTAACCCTTTTTGGGATAGGATATATACTCGGATCTATACGTTGTGAATTATCTAGTTAAAAATCTATTGTGTAGACTAAATGTGACGATATCATTATATGTGTGAGACATACGATATGGGGCTGGAATATACCTATACTAAAATGATGATTACCTAAGTTGTGTTAATACTTCGTATATGGATGATTATGTGTATGACATACCTACCATACTTGCTATCACAGGAGGTTAATTTTCAGGAAATGACCGTTTTGTCTTTGTGTGCATTCGGGGGGATTTAGATTGATACCTTAAGGACATAGGACTGTGAATGACTTATTTGTGAGTTGATAAGCCAGTTGACCATGTGAACGTCAGTATGAGCGTGACCCATGGGTATGTGAAGTATGTTCGCATCCAATATGTGTGATTTGTATTGAGACGGTTCCTAAGTGATTCGGAACACGTGATCCTTACGTACGTGATGTACATGGATTTGATAAAAGAGTATGCGTGCCCCGCAGCTTAGCCTAGGGGTGCCTTATATGTATATATATACTGCGAGTGATTTATATATGTGTTTGTGACTGGTTCACTATTGCGGCATAGCTAGGATGGGATAAGGGTATACGTTAGGCGTGCACATTAGTTGAGAGGTGAGAAACTCACGTGAGAGTACGCAACTAACATGTTTATAATATGTGTTGTTTAATTATAATTTAACCACTTGCTATATTTTAAAACTGTTTTTACCTCGGGCTCTGACCCATTTTCCTCCAAACCTATTTTTGTTTTGAAAAAATATTTTAGGTGCCCAGCCACAAGGACGCCAAGCATAGGAGTTCCATTCTGATGACGTGCTGTAGCTGCTGTGGAAGCTACATGATCTTGGTATTAGACGCCTCCACATTTATCCTTGGTTCCTTCAGGGTCATTCATATCAGTTAGGGCATGGTGCCCATTCTTATCTAGAGATTGTAGATACAGGCTTTCATTATTTCAGATGTTGCTTTATTCAGACTCTTGTATCAGGATTTTATTTACTCTGGTATTATTATCATTGAAATGTTTACTCCAGACTCAGTTTATTTTCATTTTGTTGGTTATTCACATGAGATTGTTTATGCGATTGATGGTTGTTGATTTAATTACTTGGTTATTGTTAATTTAATTAATAAAATACGGCATCCATCTTTTTAAATGTTTGGTGGCTAGTAATAAATAAAATGTTTTCGACATTGATGCTAAGGCTGAACCAACTTAATATTCTGTATTAATTTCATAAAGGAGTAGCTACCCGGTATTTAATTAGTCGGGGTGTCTCAGGTGGTATCAGAGCATCAGGTTCTAGTCTCCTTTAGGATCTGTGCGGCTTATTATGCTTCCAGCGTAGCTTTCTTTGATATAGAGCCCTATGTTTAAGATTGTTGATTTATTTAATGAGGTTTCGTTCTCCTGCTATAATTTTTATGATAGTGAATCTTATTTGCATTCGGGTGTGTTCGTGTGCCGAACAATGTAGTTTGTCAAGCGAGGACAGTTGGGAAGACAACAGGAGGCAAAGCTCAGTTGAGATTATAAGGTATATTCAAGAATGATGATCGTAGTTGAGGTCACCCCCATTATGGCGCGGAAGGCCAAGATGGTAAAGGCGGCTAAGGCATAACATATGACTTTCAGGAAATGCTATAGTAAAAAGTGGGGTCAAATTAGACTCACCCAGCAAGATTGAAATAAGAGAGTCAGATGAAACATTGAAGAGAAAGGAGTGAAAATACTGGAAATGTGGAAATGGCTTGTGTTAGCCAACAAAGGTAAAATATCCAAAGGCTTGGGCATATGTCGGAGTATGGCTAATCGGAAGTGAAAATTTGGGGTAAAATTTTTCTTGGCTCGTAAGAGCAGAGTTATAATGGTGAGAGGCAACCACCACACTTAGAAGTGGAATGTTTTGTCAAGACAAGGCGCATACGTATGGTTTGACCATAAGTTCCTTTATCAAATGTTCAGGATAAGATACGAATGTTGTTCTGAATTCACATAAGAGGGTCAGACAGAGGTCACTTTGTGAAAAGAAATTTAATTAATTAGCGAACCTTATACCAGATGAAGTAGGTGCAATGGAGAAGAGGACATTAAAGGGAAAATTAACTTACAAGAAGAATTGCTAGCACTTTTGGGGAATTCTGCTTGGACGATCAATGCAGATGGTAACAATGTCGCGTTTGGTTAATATGGAGGAAATGCTTTGCTGTGTGGGGAGCTACAAGAATCGAAAAATTTAGTCAGAGAGTAAGACTGGGGGAAACGGTGTTGGTGAAGCACCACAAGGGGGAGACCCATTAGGAGACCCGTTTACATGATTCAGATAGCGAAATTGTTATCGAGCGATGGTGATTTTAGTAAGAGTTGTCAAAGCCAGTGGCATGTTCCTTAGGTCCATCAAAGCTAAGGGAACAACGAAGGTAGTTATCAGAGTCGAGACTACCAATGTCCGAGACAAGGATAACCTTAACATGGTCAGTGTGACCGGAGATAAGTGGAGTATGTGTAGAGGTAGTTTGTGGGGAGTGAAACCCGTGCGTTAAATTTTTTCCCGAAGCAAGTATAGGGATTAGGGTATGGTGCCTGGTGAGGGAAATAGTTATTGAAAGTTTTGGTTTGGTACGGACAGGTGTGTTAAGTCTAGGAACCATTTGAGCAGCCAGGGCGATTGGCAAGGTAGAAGTATGAGTTATATCCTCAGATGATGATGCATGTTGTATGTGTTAGGAACGAATTACTACATTTTTATTATTTCTATATTCGTATGAGAGACGAGCTTAGTGAGTATCTCGACAATGTTATTATCTATGTGAATATTTTTTCCTAGTATAGTGGGGTTACCTTTAGTGTTATCCGCGGAGGTGAATGGGTGTATCGATAGTGGTATATACCTTATTGAAATTTCTCGTTTTACTACTGTGTTATACGAGTATGATATTATCCTAATTATGGTTTTATAATAATGATTAAACCGATAATGTGTAATTATTGCAAGTCTATCAGGGTTACTACCTTGGTGTATAATGTTTTGTTCTGGCGAGACCCCATCTGCGAGAGGGCCGGGCTCGCATATATATATATATATATATATATTATCGAGACTTCAAAAGGTGTAATGGTCTCAGATATTTGATCCCAGTAGGTGTAGGGATTTAATTGATACGATTCGGAATGTATTTGGTTTACAGTTCAACGAGAAGATTTAGATGGTTATTGTAATCAACTCTCAGGATGTGGTAATAAGAAGAGTGCATTTTTATATCACCTTGTAGAGACGTGGAACTTAATATTCATAGTTGTATGTCTGGGGACAGGATTTTGAGAGCCCCGATTATATGTGCACGATGTTTATATAATGTGATTACCATCAATGTTAAGAGGTAGTGTCTTTCAAAAGAAGTTCCTTGTTTAAGTGTAATTGCGGAAGGAGATGTAACTTTGTTGTCAAGAGACGGGAATATATGGGTACAGGTTATGGACAGAGGGCCTAACGAATTCTGATGACCGACAATGCTAGGTAGTAGTGTATCGGGGGGTTCCTTATTTGGATTTCGCTTTACGAGACATCCCACGCATGAAACTTAGCGTAAGGTTGGTAGTAAGGAGATGTTTGGCCATTCCTCCATGATTTGGGTACCTCAATCGTTAGGGAAGTATGAAGTTATAACTGGAAATTAAAGGGGAAATTATGATATAAGGCCAGTATAGTCAGTTGTGTGGTCAAGAAGTACTGATAATTTTGTTTTATTCTGGCGGGTTGAAGGATGGAATGATGTTTAGGAGGATTTAGAATTTCAGATTCGAAGGTGATTGAGAACGCCCAAGTGGTATAGCCACGTTGCGAATGCAGGGGCAATAAAGAGTTTGGAGTACGTATGAAGCGTATATGATGTTTAAACCCGTATGCATGGGTTATAAGGAGTGTAGACACCCTAGTTTGCTGATGTGATAATCTCCGGAAGAAGAGACATAAAGATGGATGAGATTTATACTTGTGAGACTGATATTACAAAATAGTAGTGGTAGAATAGATTAAGTATCATAAGAGAAGGTGATAATTAGTATACTCATGTACAATCAGAGTAGCACGTCCGAACTTGGTGGAAAGACAGTGGGAAGCCATTTAAAAAAGGGGTATCCCTTGATAAGACAAATATCTAACTATTATGGACAATCTGGAGTGGAGTTCTACCCAATCGAATGTTGAGGGTAGCTTACGTGTAAATAGAGTGAGGATGTCAATAAGGTATAAAGAGTCCAGATGTGCAGAACGTGGTGAAAAGTGCACAGGTCGAAACTTTTGGTATGCGCCGAGGGAAGAAGAGGGTTAGTAAGTATCACTTAACGGGAAGAATTATACGTGAAATTCGGTGTTGAAAGGGGTATAGTAAGTAGTAGATTGATTGGGGTAAGATGATCAGCCAGATAATTTTGTATCAAGCCGACGATTCCCATGATAGAAGAGTCAAGTTGGTAAACATCTTTGAGGGCTTAACAACTTATAGATGAATACCGAGTTCCTTCGAATATGTGGAATAAGTTGTCGAGAAGAAAAGAAATTGTTATATCCTTGGGTGATTTACACTATTAGATAGTGATTGCGTCGCTATGTGGTCCTACCCAGTATTATTCTGAACTAGGATGAGATCCTCGAAACCCACCTTCTATATGGGGTATAAGGAAGTAGTGGGAAAAGTTTCATTTTGAGAAAGTTGTATCATCTATAGCCCGAGGAATAGGCGCAAGGTGATTGACAACTGGTGGAACTGTATGAAAGTAAATTTTGGACTCATTGCGATCATTTGATTTCCATAACGGGTATAGATCATAAGTGACGTATAATATGGTAAAAAGGAGAGGATATTACCTAATAGTAGAGTTGTGTGAAAGCACCCATACCTATTTATAGTGGAAAAGGTGCTTATAGAGGTTTCGAGTGGATAAACCTTACCATTCTTCTTCTGGATGTTTAGAGGTGAGCGGATTATCAGAGTTTTGGATCAGTCAGAAGTTAGAGTTCGATGACTATAATGGGATAACCACTAACCGTCTGAAGTGGCTTTCCCTTGTGTAAAAGTCACAACACCGGGAATAGAGATTCAAAGAACGGACAAGAGGAGTAGATGTCCTATGGTTTCTCCCAGGATGGGAGTTTTGTGTTCAAATAAATGTGGGAGTTGATACAAATTGAGGTGCAAACTCGTAATAATATTGAGAAAATGAGACCAATGATGTTTAGGCTATTCTTATTCGAATGTTGTTTAGTAAGAGCACAACGTGAGGTGCATTTATTGAGGTGTAACCCTATAACTGATAAAGTGTCAAGAATGTTCAACAAGCTTATTGTGAAGCGAGGGCTGTAGTGATTGAGCCTTTCTTTGTATTTTGTTTTGAGTACTCGAGGATACCAAATTTTTCCAGGTATGCCTACTTTTTCGAATTTCGGGACGAAATTCTGTTATTAGGGGGGAAGTATGTAATACCCCAAAATTTTATGGCTTTTAATTATGAGATTATGGCTCCTAATTATGAGATTAATTAAATGAAATTACTTTTAATTGTGGGATTAATTAAATTAATTTGGGAAATTAATTGAAAATTAATTTGTATTTAAATAACTAGCGAGACGAGAGTTAGTATTTAAATATGATGATAATGCTGAATATTACTGAGAGATTATGGTAATATGTGATTATTGAATTTATTAAAATTGTCATGAGTTGAAAATACGTCAGTTTCGGTAATTAAGTTAGGACGCGCGTGTCAGTCGTGTCTAGACCCAATTTAATGGATTTAAAAGTATTTTATTTTCATGTCATTCGTATGATCATTTTGAGTGTGCCAACGTTTCCGGAAGGGTCGAGATAGTCAAAAAACACTAGCCGGGGGTTTAGTTTGGGTCCCGGGAGATTTTAGGCCTAACCGGCAACTCAGAAGGGTATTTTAGTCATTTTGACTTTTTGAGGAATAGTAACCCATGAATTTTACACTGAAATTATTAGACAACACTTGAGTCCATTAGGGTTTCCACGACCAAAAATCATAATGGCAGTTAGAGAGGAAGAGAGGAGAAGTTCCAAGGGTTTCCATGGCCATAATCACCACACACTACCACCATCACCGGATTTGTGACCAGAAAGAGAGGGAGAACCAACCAATACAGTCATCAACGGATCAAAATTTTTATTTTCCCAGGCAAGTGATTTATCTTGCAAAGATTCAAAGCATAAATTTTACATGATAGTTTAGATTTGATGATTTATCGTAAACAAGTGAATTAATTGTGAAACTGGAGAATTAAACATTGAATATGGGTAGGCTTCATGTAGATAAACTTCTGGGCATATACTAGTTATGAAACCATGATCTATGCGTGGGGAATTGTGAATTTATGTTGATTTATATGAAGATCTTGAAGGAAATAAAAGAAATAGGGTTTTTTTATATGAAAATTGAGTATTTTGATCCAAGAAACTGATGATCCATGATGATTTAATGATTCTAATACGTTAAAGATTATGATAATATGTTAATAGGATGATTAGTAAACTTTCTTGGGAGTTTGGGATGTTGTGATGAAGGATTTGGGGTGTAAAATTGGAAGAATCCATAGCTGTCAAAGAAATTCTGGGCTGATAACTGCTTGATCGATCGATCGATCCAAGAGTGTCGATCGATCGACCGATCCATTTCTTCGATCGATCGATCCCTCCAGGAAAAGTGAAGTATTTTTCCTTTAAATAATTGAATAACTTCCAACTTTTAGAACTCTTTGGTGACGATTGATTGAGCATATTGGTACTTAGAGAAGACCAGTAACATGGTATTTGAAGCCCAAAAAATTATTAGATTTAATTGAGGTTAAGTGGTAGAATTACGAATATTCGATTAGTGAGGTACGATTGTGAGTTATGAGAACCTGAATATCTTTTGCTCCAATTATAATTTGACGTTGAAGACTAAAAGTGGGAAACTTTAAATACTGAGAAAATCTTAGATACTAGCGGGGAATCTAGTAACCCTTTTTGGGATAGGATATATACTCGGATCTATCCGTTGTGAATTATCTAGTTAAAAATCTATTGTGTAGACTAAATGTGACGATATCATTATATGTGTGAGACATACGATATGGGGCTGGAATATACCTATACTAAAATGATGATTACCTAAGTTGTGTTAATACTTCGTATATGGATGATTATGTGTATGACATACCTACCATACTTGCTATCACAGGAGGTTAATTTTCAGGAAATGACCGTTTTGTCTTTGTGTGCATTCGGGGGGATTTAGATTGATACCTTAAGGACATAGGACTGTGAATGACTTATTTGTGAGTTGATAAGTCAGTTGACCATGTGAGCGTCAGTATGAGCGTGACCCATGGGTATGTGAAGTATGTTCGCATCCAATATATGTGATTTGTATTGAGATGGTTCCTAAGTGATTCGGAACACGTGATCCTTACGTACGTGATGTACATGGATTTGATAAAAGAGTATGCGTGCCCCGCAGCTTAGCCTAGGGGTGCCTTATATGTATATATATACTGCGAGTGATTTATATATGTGTTTGTGACTGGTTCACTATTGCTTAGTAGATGTGAATAACTAAGATATTTGAATGGGCTAAGAATGTGAGAATTTAATTAACACTTGAGATAAGTAATTTAATGAATGTGAATATGGGTTTGGAATATGACTTGTTTGGGTGTTACGAGTAGATTCCCTATGTTTGAATGAAAAATCAGGAGTGGTACAAACTAGTTAGTTCGCGGCATAACTAGGATGGGTTAAGGGTATACGTTTGGCGTGCACATTAGTTGAGAGGTGAGAAACTCATGTGAGAGTACGCAACTAACATGTTTATAATATGTGTTGTTTAATTGTAATTTAAACACTTGCAATATTTTTAAACTATTTTTACCTCGAGATCTGACCCGTTTTCCTCCAAATCTATTTTTGTTTTGTAAAAACATTTTAGGTGCCCAGCCACAGGGAGACAAAGCATAGGAGTTTCATTCTAATGACGTGCTGTAGCTGCTGTGGAAGCTACATGATCTTGGTGTAATACCCCGTATTTTTGGCTATATTTATTTTTGGGATTAATTAATTAAATGAGAATTAATTGGAAATTAATCCGGATAAAATACTAGCGTGATGTGAGTTGGTATTTGACTATATTGAGTACATATGATGCTATATGAATATTGAATTATGAAATTTGTCGTGAGATTGATATACGACAATTTGGTCATTTTATTGGGACGCGTGTGACAGTCGCGTCAGGATATAATTATTTTAATTATAAAAGTGAATTTAAATTCTATTAACCGTATGGTCGTTTTGAGTGCGCCAACGCGTCCGGAAGGGTCGAGATAGTCAGAAAACACTAGCCGGGGGTGTAGTTTGGGTCCCGGGGTATTTTTAGGCCATACCGGCAATATAAAGGGTATTTTGGTAATTTCGTATTTTTAGGAATTAAAAATGACGAAAATTAGTAAAGTAAATCTGATGTGGGTTTGACCCACTAAGCCACTAACCAACCCATGTTAACCCAATAGGTTACGTAGGTTATTAGAATTAGGTTTCTAATTACTTTCCAAAAGAAAACCTAGCCACCATAGCTATTGGAGAAGAAGCTTGGAGAAAGAGAGAGAGAGGGAATTCTGCAGAAAGAGAGAGGAAATCATCATCAAAATCCAGAGACACTCGAGGCAAGTGACTTAATTCCATTTAATTTCAGAAAATGTTCCTTCCATGTTAGATAATTCAAATTTATGTTTGTTCTTGGAAGATAATGAAAAACCCATGAGTTTGGAAGTAGAATACTAAACTTTGATGAAAGGATTGCATGTAGAATCATATTTAGAGGACTAATATGATGTTGATATATCTTGTAAGACACAAAAACGGATTTGATTGGAGAAATTAAGGATCTAAAACTTTCAGGGTTCATGTTCTTGAAAAATTGGGGAAAAATGTAGAGACTTGTAATTTAATGATGTTTAGGACGAATTAATTCCTTAAAACATGTTAGGAGGTGACTTTAATATGTTTAGGATGAATTAGAGACCCTAAAATGTTGTTGGGATGAACTTTGGAAGAGGTTTGAGGTGTTAAAATGGATGAAAAACGAAGTTGGAAAAAAATCTGGGCCGAAACTGGTCCCTCGTTAGAAGACCTCTCCAGGTCGTTCGAACGAGCTCGTTCGAACGAGCTTCTAACGAGTTGAACAGTCGCTTCTAATGAAAGGGAACTTCGTTTGATAACTTCGTTCGAACGAGATCTCGTTAGAAGGTACAGTTCGTTCGAACGAACTGAACTCTCGTTCGAACAACCTCGTTCGAACGAGACTTCTAACGAGCTGGCAGTTTAGGCCTTTTTGGCCTGTTTTGATTTTGGGAGTCCCGTAAACTTATTAGAGGATAAAGATAACATTCCTTTGAGGATATATTGATAAATTTGGGGCATTTGTGTTATTATGAGGAGTAAATTATATGCGAGTGATTTAAATAATGGTTAATATGGGATTGAGACGTGAGTGTTTACCACGACGTGAGAATAAATCATGGCGCGTGTAAATATGGACAGAAATTATATAAGTTGTATATATATTAGATTGGTACGAGAATGCGATAAGTACTACAATTAAACTACGGGATTACTAAGATGTGTGCTTACTTAGTATTGGTATATGAATTGTGTGTATGACATACCTACCATACTTGCTATCACGGGAGGTTTGCGTTCGCTTAGGGCCCTCTAATCCTTGTGTTGCCCAGATTTAGACTGGTTACCTCGATGAACATAGGTCAGAGAAAGACTTATTGGGATTTTAATAAGTCCGCTGATCGTGGGAGCGTAGGTATGTGCGTGACCCATGTGATGTGACTGTGTTCGCCTCCATTATTTGTGATGTTATTATCTGTGAACTATTCCTGAGAGATTCGGAATATGTGATCCTTATGTACGTGATGTACCGGGATGGATAGCAGAGTATGTGTGCACCGCAGCTTAGTCTCGGGGTGCTTACATTGTATATTTATGTTGTGGAAAATATACGCTTAATAAACTGGGAACTTTCATATGGTATTGTGTGTAATTATTGAATAACATAGAGGGCTAATCTATAACGAGCTGTATTACTTTTGATTGAGAACCTGAATTTACGTTAAGAACCTATGTAACTGAGATCGTTATAATGTTAATGGAACCAAGTAATAAGGGTAGGACCTATGACAGTCTAGCTAGATATGATGTCACGTAGCTAGCGGTTAGATGGGTACTTACGTTAGGAGTGCACAGTTAGACGAGAGGTGAGAATATCATGTGAGTGCACGTCCTAACATGTACTTTACATTTAATGTTTTAAATGTTTTTAAAGCACTTGCAGGTTTTTAAAATATCTCCACATTCGGGCTCTGACCCGTTTGCTTTCAAATCCATTTTTTTGTAAAACCATTTTAGGTGCCCATCCACAAGGACACCATGCATAGGATACTCATTCAGGTGACGAGCTGTAGCTGTTTGTGGAAGCTACAGGGATTTGCTTAGACGCTTCTATCTTTTGGATTCCGTATTCAGTATTCTTCAGTCTTAGGGCATGTTGCCCAGTTCCATTAGAGTTACTTTTCCATTACAGTTTTCAGACTTTGGCATGTATTGGTTCAGTATTTCGTTACTTATTTCAGTTGTGGGAATTGTAGTGAGGAGTTTTCCTCCAGACTTTATTTACATTATGTGATGGTTATTCTATTTACTTCGTTATGGTGAATGGTGTTATTCTTCTTCATTACACTTGTTGCATGTTAATCAGACTTTAATTAAAATTTGGTAACTTACTTTTTAAATACTAGGTGGTTAGTAATCATTAAAATGTTTTCGACAGTGATGCTATTAACTAGACCAACTTGGCATTTTGAATTAATTTAATAAAGGAGTAGCTACCCGGTATTTAATTAGTCGGGGTATCACAGGTGGTATCAGAGCATCAGGTTCTAGTGTCCTTTAGGATCTGTACGGCTATTATGTTTCCGCTAAGTTCCTTTGATATAGAGCCCATTATTTTAGGACTGTTGTACTCTTTTTGTGTATGTTGCGTCCTTCAGCTATTTTAAGTTTATAAACTGTGAACTTATAAACTTTATTTTTATTTCAGATGCCTCCACGACGTGCACGACGAGTTCCCAGGGATGCAACGCCCGAACCCCAGCCCGCTCCAGTTTAGGGCATGATGAACGCCGCTGAGGTTGCAGCTATTGTAGCCCAAGCGGTAAATGCCGCAATTGCCGTAGTCCAGCAGGCACCACCTCAGGCGCCGATTGCCGCGCCAGTACAGGCAAATGCATTCCCGTCTGCTTGGGAGCGTGTACGTGACGCTTTTCAGAAAGTGCATCCGCTAGAGTTTGCAGGTAGCTCAGATGTGGTAGTCTCGAGCCAGTGGAGGAAGGATATACAGAGGCACTTGAGGATGTATGAGTGCACGGACGTTCAGAAGCAGGTGCTAGCTACTTTCAAGCTAGTTGGATCTGCACTACAGTGGTGGGAGTCTATTACCACCGTGGAGGAGAGAGATGCTCTCACTATTCAGGACTTCTGGGTGCGGTTTGACCGCAAGTAATTTCCGTCCGCTGTTCATACGGAAATGAGGAGGAAACTGATGAATCTGAGGCAAGAGGGTAAGACCGTGGCTGAATATGAGGCCGAGTTCACAAATCTGTTGAATATCGTTCCGGATGAGATACCAACAGAGAAGAAGAAGATTGAGAAATTCACCGACGAATTGACATGGAGGATCCGTCAGCATCTGTTAGGGAACCTTTCGTTGGCCACGTATTCTGATGTGGTTAACGCTGCTTTGTTACACTGCCAGGACCACCGCTTTCATATGGCTGAGGGCAAGAGTTCGGGAGAGTCTAGCCATCAGGGCAGGACAGGAGGACATGGTGCCGGTGGGGCACAATCTGTTCAGGGGCAGAGACAGGGTGAGCAGGGTTCCCAGCAGGGGGATCAGAAGAGATTCCGATCAGGGAACTACAGACAGGGATAGGGAGGTTTCCGTCAGGGCCATCAGGGTCCAAACGGCCATCAGGGCCAACAGGGGCAGAATGGGCAGCAGTTTCAGCAGGGCCAGCAGGGCCAAGGGAGGAACGGTAACGGCCACCAGGGGCAGGGTCCGCAGGGGCAGAGAGGAGGGAACTTCCCAGGGAAGTGTTTTGTTTGTGTCAAGACTGGCCATAAACGACAGGATTGTCCTGATAGGGGCAGGGCCCCACAGCAGCAGCAGCAGGGTGCTCGCCAGGAGCCACAGAGGCCTATGTTTCCCGCCGCTCTCTCCGCACCGCCATAGATGGCAGCATTGCCACCCATTCCAGCAGTCCCAGTTCAGCAGGGGCAGCTACAGTATGGACGTGTCTACAACGTCCACCAGGCAGCAGTTCCACAGGCACCGCCCGCGATTGAGGGTACGTTTCCTATCCATGGCACTATGGGTCGGGTATTATTTGATACGGGGGCTACAAATTGTTTTATAGCTACACATTTCGCGAAAGCCTTAGGATTGTTAGCTACGGCAGAGAGCACAGTGACGTGCGTCGACTCACCATTGGGGAGTGGGTCACTTATATTCTTTATATTCCGGGGAGTGGGAGTAGAGATTGGTAGTCTGGTATTACCTGCAGATATGTTGGTATTAGATATGCATGTTCATGATGTGATTATTGGTTCGCTGATTTTAGAGCCATGATTGATTGCTTCGGTGGGAGCATTGTTTTTGCCATTTCGGGGCAAGAGATGTTTGTAGTGGCGATGCTTCGCCCAGAGGGAGGCTCGACCGCTCATTTGTATTACCTAGAGGAGGATACCTCTAAGGAGGTTGTGATTCCTTTAGATTCGATCCCAGTCGTCAGGGAGTATTCAGATGTGTTTCAGGAGTTACCAGGATTACCCCCCAGTCGAGAGATAGACTTTGTTATAGACCTATTGCCAGATACGAGGCCTATAGCACGCGCACCGTACTGTATGGCTCCGGCAGAGATGCGAGAGCTACGAGATCAGATAGAGCAGCTGTTAGGTCAGGGCTTTATTCGCAGGAGTACCTCACCTTGGGGAGCTCCAGTTTTGTTTGTGAAGAAGAGGGACGGTTCACTGAGACTGTGTGTGGACTATCGGGAGTTGAACAAGGTCATGATACGGAATAAGTATCCGTTGCCTCGAATCGATGACCTATTCGATCAGTTGAGAGGAGCTTCTTTCTTCTCGAAGATTGATTTGAGATCGGGATACCATCAGTTGCGTATCAGGGAGGAGGATGTCTCGAAGACTGCGTTCTTGTCGAGATCTGGTTCTTACGAGTTTCGGGTTATGCCTTTTGGTTTGACCAACGCTCCAGCAGTGTTTATGGACTTGATGAACAGAGTGTTCAGGGATTTCCTAGATCAGTTTGTCATTGTCTTCATTGATGATATTCTGGTTTACTCCCAGACAGAGGAGGAGCACGCCGAGCATATGAGGCAGGTTTTGCAGACGCTGCGTCAGAACGAGCTGTATGCAAAATATGAGAAATGCGGGTTTTGGCTGAAGGAGGTCTAGTTTTTGGGACACATTATTTCCGACCGGGGGATATCTGTTGATCCGGGGAAGGTATCCGCGGTGAGGGAATGGGGATAGCCCACGACACCGACTGAAATTCGTAGTTCCTTGGGCCTAGCAGGATACTACAGGAGGTTTATTCGGGGATTTTAGAAGATAGCGGGTCCTTTGACACATCTGACTCGTAAGGGTGTGCCATTCATCTGGAGTGATGCCTGTCAGTTGGCATTTGATGAGTTAAAGGACAAATTGACCTCAGCACCTGTGTTAGCATTGCCGAGACCGGGAGTTGAGTATTTGGTTTACACCGATGCGTCTCTGCAAGGGCTTAGAGGTGTATTACAGCAGGAAAGACAGGCCATAGCTTATGCTTCCCGTAAGTTTAAGCCTCACGAGAAGAATTACCCCACGCATGATTTGGAGTTGGCGGCAGTGGTATTTGCCCTACGGATTTGGAGGCACTATCTTTTGGGGGAGAAATTCCAACTGTTCACAGACCACAAGTCCCTACAATACCTGTTCACGCAGAAGGAGTTGAATATGCGGCAGCGTAGGTGGCTTGAGTTTGTGAAAGACTACCAGTTCGATATCCAGTATCACCCAGGTAAGGCTAACGTGGTAGCAGATGCATTGAGCCGTAGGCCAGCAGATGAGGTGGCAGAGGTGTGAAAGGCAAAGTGGAAGGAGTTGGGACACCAGGATGCAGTGGCCCGATCTTTCATGTCTGTGATGACCTTTACACCGCAGATTGTCACGAAGGTAGTACGGGCACAGGCTAATGACTCGTTCTGTCAGGAGCAGATAGTTCGATTACTAGTAGAGGGAGACGAGTCCTATACCGTTAGCTCAGACGGGGGATTACGCTTCAATGGGAGATTAGTGGTTCCGGAAGGGGAGGAATTGCGACACGAGGTGATGGCAGAGTCACACGACTCACGGTTCGCGGTACATCCCGGAGGGGATAAAATGTACCAAGATATGAGACGCCAGTATTGGTGGAGCGGTATGAAGAGAGATATCGCTGAGTTTGTTTCGAAATGCGCCACTTGTTAGCTTGTAAAAGTGGATCATCAGAGACCGGCAGGACTTCTACAGCCGTTGGAGGTCCCGGTGTGGATGTGGGAGAGCATATCCATGGATTTTATCACGGGGTTGCCTACGTCGCAGAGGGGTCACGACTCCGTTTGGGTAATTGTGGATAGGTTGTCCAAAGTCGCTCACTTTTTACCCGTAAGGACTGACTACACTACGGGGCAATATGCCCAGCTCTTCATTTCAGAGGTTGTGAGACTTCACGGTGTGCCCCTAAATATCGTGTCTGACAGAGACAAGATATTTGTTTCGAGGTTTTGGGAGAGTTTCCAGGAGGCCATGGGCACGGAATTACGGTTGAGTACGGCTTATCATCCGCAGATCGATGGGCAGACAGAGCGCACAAATCAGATGTTGGAGGACATGCTGCGCATGTGCATTATTGACTTTGGGGGTGGATGGGAGCAGTACCTTCCACTGGTGGAGTTTGCTTACAACAATTCCTATCAGTTCACTATTGGCATGGCTCCGTTTGAAGCATTGTACGATAGGCCTTGTCGTTCCCCAGCATGTTGGTTAGAGGTGGGGGACAACAAACTACTTGGGCCGGAAGTGATTCAGGATACTTCGGCAAGGATTGAGTTGATTCGGAGTCGCATTCGGGTAGCTCAAGACCGACAGAAGAGTTATGCTGATGCGAAGAGATTTTCAGGGAGTTCCAAGTGGGGGACCAAGTTTTGCTCAGAGTATCTCCTATGAAGGGGATTATGCATTTCGGGAAGAAGGGGAAGTTGGCACCAAGGTATGTGGGGCCGTTTCCTATTATTGAGCGGATTGGACCGGTTGCGTATAGACTTGGGTTACCGGAACATTTACATCGAATTCACGACGTGTTCCATATTTCCTCGCTAAGGAAATACCTTAGAGATAATTTGGCTCATTCTCACATTGCTGTGGAGGACATCGATCTCCAGCCGGATAGCTCCTACGAGGAGGGGCCGATTGCTATTTTGGACCGAAGTGAGAGGAAGCTGCGGTCAAAGATAGTTCCGTTAGTGCGTGTTCAGTGGCGACATCACAATGCCGAGGAG
Organism: Sambucus nigra; assembly: GCA_949130495.1. Lineage (NCBI taxonomy): Eukaryota > Viridiplantae > Streptophyta > Magnoliopsida > Dipsacales > Adoxaceae > Sambucus > Sambucus nigra. Next base: position 156,753,567 of record OX422218.1, read on the forward strand.
TCCACATGGGAGCGCGAGGATGAGATGCGCGAACGTTATCCAGAGTTGTTTTTAGCAGGTACTTTCTAGTTCCGAATTTCGAGATGAAATTCAGTTATTAGGGGGGAAGTATGTAATACCCCGTATTTTTGGCTATATTTATTTTTGGGATTAATTAATTAAATGAGAATTAATTGGAAATTAATCCGGATAAAATACTAGCGTGATGTGAGTTGGTATTTGACTATATTGAGTACATATGATGCTATATGAATATTGAATTATGAAATTTGTCGTGAGATTGATATACGACAATTTGGTCATTTTATTGGGACGCGTGTGACAGTCGCGTCAGGATATAATTATTTTAATTATAAAAGTGAATTTAAATTCTATTAACCGTATGGTCGTTTTGAGTGCGCCAACGCGTCCGGAAGGGTCGAGATAGTCAGAAAACACTAGCCGGGGGTGTAGTTTGGGTCCCGGGGTATTTTTAGGCCATACCGGCAATATAAAGGGTATTTTGGTAATTTCGTATTTTTAGGAATTAAAAATGACGAAAATTAGTAAAGTAAATCTGATGTGGGTTTGACCCACTAAGCCACTAACCAACCCATGTTAACCCAATAGGTTACGTAGGTTATTAGAATTAGGTTTCTAATTACTTTCCAAAAGAAAACCTAGCCACCATAGCTATTGGAGAAGAAGCTTGGAGAAAGAGAGAGAGAGGGAATTCTGTAGAAAGAGAGAGGAAATCGTCATCAAAATCCAGAGACACTCGAGGCAAGTGACTTAATTCCATTTAATTTCAGAAAATGTTCCTTCCATGTTAGATAATTCAAATTTATGTTTGTTCTTGGAAGATAATGAAAAACCTATGAGTTTGGAAGTAGAATACTAAACTTTGATGAAAGGATTGCATGTAGAATCATATTTAGAGGACTAATCTGATGTTGATATATATTGTAAGACACAAAAACGGATTTGATTGGAGAAATTAAGGATCTAAAACTTTCAGGGTTCATGTTCTTGAAAAATTGGGGAAAAATGTAGAGACTTGTAATTTAATGATGTTTAGGACGAATTAATTCCTTAAAACATGTTAGGAGGTGACTTTAATATGTTTAGGATGAATTAGAGACCCTAAAATGTTGTTGGGATGAACTTTGGAAGAGGTTTGAGGTGTTAAAATGGATGAAAAACGAAGTTGGAAAAAAATCTGGGCCGAAACTGGTCCCTCATTAGAAGACCTCTCCAGGTCGTTCGAACGAGCTCGTTCGAACGAGCTTCTAACGAGTTGACCAGTCGCTTCTAACGAAAGGGAACTTCGTTTGATAACTTCGTTCGAACGAGATCTCGTTAGAAGGTACAGTTCGTTCGAACGAACTGAACTCTCGTTCGAACAACCTCGTTCGAACGAGACTTCTAACGAGCTGGCAGTTTAGGCCTTTTTGGCCTGTTTTGATTTTGGGAGTCCCGTAAACTTATTCGAGGATAAAGATAACATTCCTTTGAGGATATATTGATAAATTTGGGGCATTTGTGTTATTATGAGGAGTAAATTATATGCGAGTGATTTAAATAATGGTTAATATGGGATTGAGACGTGAGTGTTTACCACGACGTGAGAATAAATCATGGCGCGTGTACATGTGGACAGGGATTATATAAGTTGTATATATATTAGATTGGTACGAGAATGCGATAAGTACTACAATTAAACTACGGGATTACTATGATGTGTGCTTACTTAGTATTGGTATATGGATTGTGTGTATGACATACCTACCATACTTGCTATCACGGGAGGTTTGCGTTCGCTTAGGGCCCTCTAATCCTTGTGTTGCCCGAATTTAGACTGGTTACCTCGATGAACATAGGTCAGAGAAAGACTTATTGGGATGTTAATAAGTCCGCTGATCGTGGGAGCGTAGGTATGTGCGTGACCCATGTGATGTGACTGTGTTCACCTCCATTATTTGTGATGTTATTATCTGTGAACTATTCCTGAGAGATTCGGAATATGTGATCCTTATGTACGTGATGTACCGGGATGGATAGCAGAGTATGTGTGCACCGCAGCTTAGTCTCGGGGTGCTTACATTGTATATTTATGTTGTGGAAAATATACGCTTAATAAACTGGGAACTTTCATATGGTATTGTGTGTAATTATTGAATAACATAGAGGGCTAATCTATAACGAGCTGTATTACTTTTGTTTGAGAACCTGAATTTACGTTAAGAACCTATGTAACTGAGATCGTTATAATGTTAATGGAACCAAGTAATAAGGGTAGGACCTATGACAGTCTAGCTAGATATGATGTCACGTAGCTAGCGGTTAGATGGGTACTTACGTTAGGAGTGCACAGTTAGACGAGAGGTGAGAATATCATGTGAGTGCACGTCCTAACATGTAATTTACATTTAATGTTTTAAATGTTTTTAAAGCACTTGCAGGTTTTTAAAATATCTCCACATTCGGGCTCTGACCCGTTTGCTTTCAAATCCATTTTTTTGTAAAACCATTTTTAGTGCCCAGCCACAAGGACACCATGCATAGGATACTCATTCAGGTGACGAGCTGTAGCTGTTTGTGGAAGCTACAGGGATTTGCTTAGACGCTTCTATCTTTTGGATTCCGTATTCAGTATTCTTCAGTCTTAGGGCATGTTGCCCAGTTCCATTAGAGTTACTTTTCCATTACAGTTTTCAGACTTTGGCATGTATTGATTCAGTATTTCGTTACTTATTTCAGTCGTGGGAATTGTAGTGAGGAGTTTTCCTCCAGACTTTATTTACATTATGTGATGGTTATTCTATTTACTTCGTTATGGTGAATGGTGTTATTATTCTTCATTACACTTGTTGCATGTTAATCAGACTTTAATTAAAATTTGGCAACTTACTTTTTAAATACTAGGGGGTTAGTAATCATTAAAATGTTTTCGACAGTGATGCTATTAACTAGACTAACTTGGCATTTTGAATTAATTTAATAAAGGAGTAGCTACCCGGTATTTAATTAGTCGGGGTGTCACACTTGGTATTAGACGCCTCCACCTTTATCCTTGGTTCCTTCAGGGTCATTCATATCAGTTAGGGCATGGTGCCCATTCTTATCTAGAGATTGTAGATACAGACTTTCATTATTTCAGATGTTTGTTTATTCAGACTCCTGTATCGGGATTTTATTTACTCTGGTATTATTATCATTGGAGTGTTTACTCCAGACTCAGTTTATTTTCATTTTGTTGGTTATTCACATGAGATTGTTTATGTGATTGATGGTTGTTGATTTGATTACTTTGTTATTGTTAATTTAATTAATAAAAGTCAGCATCCCCCTTTTTAAATCTTAGGTGGCTAGTAATAAATTAAATATTTTCGACACTGATGCTAAGGCTAAACCAACTTGATATTCTGTATTAATTTCGTAAAGGAGTACCTACCCGGTATTTAATTATTCGGTGTGTCTTAGTTATATTTAACCTTTTATAATTAAGTTTCCCTACTTAATTTTCTTTTATATGTATCCATGACATCTCATTATCTACTAACTCGCATAAGTAGATTATTATTACGGTATACATTTCACACACTATATATACTTATAAATTCATTCATTACTAATATGTCCTCTTAACACACATTAAGGACTCTTGGTTCGGAATTGTCCATCGACACCAAGTAAAAGGATTGGTTCGAAATGTCACCTCTACCCCATGTTTATTTCATGTATTGGTTCAAAAAATCACCTCGACCCCACTAATGATTTTTTGACATATATTGGTTCGAAACTCTTTCATCACGACCCCAATTTACTATTTCCAAATTTTAGTTCAGAATCCTACCTCGACGCTAATATAAGCAATTATAGTTTAGGTATTCTCTCCACCTAAGTATCTATACATTTCAGTAGGTATACATGCAACCTAATAATAGTGCTCGTACGTGATATTTTCTCTTTAATATTCACCGTACTTATTAATTTACGATTTATCTCACTATCACATTTTAATTGAGTATTCACACAACTCTAAGGGTCCTAGTTACCCCTCCATTCATTTCAGTAGCTAAACTATCTCTAACCAACTAATATTCATTTAGATTGATATTATCTTCCCTCGTAACTCAAATCCGTAATCCCGATACACGATTCGATCGGTTTATCTTCGTTGGTCCATCTCTCCAAATTTACACCCATGATTATAACCGACCCCCACTAAATACCTACTAGTCTTCACTAAGTCCCTACATAGGTATAATATTATCTCTAAGGATATTCTCAAGCATTGGCAATAACCTATAACTCAACCAACTAAAGAACCCAAAATCAGCCTGGGTCGATCGATCGACATTCATCAGTCGATCGATCGATCGATCAGGTGCAGAGTTGCCCATCTTCTTTTCTACGTTTTCTCACCTTATTCAATTATCAAACTCTTATGATAACACACCAAACTTGCAACAAATTATACCTAACCCTTCCTACGTACATTTGGATGATTTCCAACGATTTAAACATCACAAATCTTCACAAATTCAACCCAGAATAATTCAAATTCACTAATTATTCCAGAACTCTAATTTAATATGTTCTTCCCATACTTTCAATCATAAATCCAAATTTAATTCGTCTAAATCATCAAGTCTTCTATGATTTCAAATCCTCTACAGGTCTAAATCATTATACATGCAAATCCCTAACCAACATGCATTTTATTCAATTATTTTTCTCCAAGAATATTCATAAAATCATATTATTCATAAATTCTTCACATGGATATTAAACTCAATTTAATTTGAAAATAACCACTTGCCTTGAGTACAGTAGGGTCTTATTTCGTGATTGTTGGAGGGTTGATGTTCTTCTTCTCCTTTCTTTCTTCCCAAGATGCTTGTGGTGGAAGAACACACTCCAATCTTCTCTAAATCTCTTTCTTAGGCTTCACAATAGCTTTGTCTCTATCTCCAATGTTTTTTGTGAATTTTTATCTCCTCTAATCCGAGCCTCTAACTCTTATAATCTGATTTAGAGTTTGTAATTTCTTTGGTCTACTCATCCCCAAATGTCAAAAGACTAAAATGCTCCTGTATGGTCTCGGTTTAGACTAAAAATGTCTCGGTACCCGATTAATACCCCCAGGTATACTATTTTGACTAATTCAACCCTTTCGGAATCATCAGTGACCTCTAAATTATCATTTGAGTCACTTAAAAATAATTTCCTATCTCATCCTCAATTTAGTCAACACGCGACACCCGGTTGAGATATAATCAAGTACGTCCATATCACTCGCTATGTCGTACAAATTAACTATCAATATTTACTATTCACACTTAGTAAATTTGAATCATAATATTAATCAGTGTTTATCTCTCAATTAATATTTAATAATCACAATTATTATTTAATCACTTAATAATCATAACTATCATTAAATCACATTAAATTACTTCACTCGCGTAATTTAAATAAAATTGTACTTTTTTATTTAATTACTCACTTAGTTAAATTCTAAATATGTAGAAATACGGGGTATTACACATGAGATGTCAGAAGGGTTGGAAAGTGTCTAAAGTGTCCGAGTTTCTCAAAAACTCACAATGCGTGACTTGATATATCAAGCGGAATAAAGTCTCTCAAGAACAATAATTGAAAATAATTTTATTCACGATTTAGTTGAAGTAAATAACAATTCCAAAAAAATTTTGGTTTCACAAAGATGTAAAAAAGACTGTCTGTAATGAACACACAAGTATGTAAGAAAAATTCATGGGATAAGATTTTAACAATTTTTTTTTCTTTGTTAAAATTCAAGCTTATAATGTGCCTTATTTTGTATGTATGTATGTATTTAATGACCCGTATTTTTAGGAACTAAATAAATGATTGTTTAATTATTAATTAATATTTACACAGGTGAATTAAAGGGTAATTTATTGAATTTTTTGGTTTGGATTATTAACTAAAATTTAAAATGTGAATTTTAAATAATATGTGAACGAGTCGTAAATTAAATTAACTCGTTTGTAATTAATTTGATATATTGGGTTGGTACATATGTTTGAACTAGAATCTGGGAAAATACAAAGGCCTTGAGGTAGATACACCTTTGGGCCAAGTTTTAAGTGTATTCAATTAGTGATTTTGGTTTATTTGGGGGGTCCAAAAGTAGGCTTATAATAGACATATGGTCTTAGGATTTTAAGTAGATTAATAACCCTCATTAAACATAATAATTAAAACCTAATAGTAAGGGCAATCTTTGGGAGAGGAGGAAGAATACTCAATAGAAATTAATCAAAGATCAAGCACGTTTAAGGCAAGAAATGCTATCTTACTTATCATATTAATGTAACTGATTTATGACTTTCATCTCTGTGTATGAACCAATTGGTTAGGAGCATTAGAATCTGATTTGGGTTTGTATAATATGATCTTTAAACATTTTTATAATATATTTGAATTGATTAATTGATTAAACCTATGTTTATATTTAAAATCATGTTAAACATATAACTATTTGGATTACATTATTAGAAACCTTGATGAATATGTTTTGAATCATGAGACGTTTAAATCTGATTCATTTTATAGATTAAATGATTGATTAATACATAATCACATGTTTAATGGAAGTATTTATATTAATCGTGTAAGATGGTCACGTCCCCGACCATGACCAGGTCCATAGGTCACGAACCTCGACCGTGACCCAAAATTGTGATCATAGACTCATCCTTGACCAGCATCACCTCATCCGTGACTATCGTGGGACTATATTGGCCTCACGGTCACAGACATAATCCACGACCCCATGGTCATGATCCTTGACCGTGACCATGGGTGGAGAAATATTCAAATTGGGTCACGACCCAAATTCGTGACACCTAAGTTTTTTATAAAATTTATTTATAGGCAGCCTAAAAAAATCATATATTCAATAACCAATTTATATACAACTAAGCTATATTGTAACCTTGGAGTAGACAATTCAAAGTAAAGTACCATGCCGTCCTAGTTAATTCGTAAATCATATTAAACATTCGTAAATCAATCTAAACATTTATAAATTAAACTAAACCGTCAATATTATAATAGGATAAAATTTGGATACCAATAGGATTGTCAAGGGCCAGTATACTAATAGGATACAAATAAGATGGTCAAGGGTAAAATAATGTTTTGATACTCAATCTTCCTCTAAATCAACTAAAATATCCTTCAAATTAGGGTTGTCATTAAGAGTAGATGGTAACTCTTTAGGAGGATTTAATGCATCTGTTTGAGTATTCATACCTTTTGGTGCATGCACTATAATAGACCAATTGCCATTATTTATGCACTTTAAGTTAAATACTTTCTTTACGTTCTGAAAGGCACAAATAAAAGGCTCATCGATTATACAATGTTTAGTCTTCATCTTAGATAAATCTAATGTGATAAGTTTTAAGTCAGGATCAACTTTACAATCATTCGTAGTCTACTCCACCTTCACCCCGTCACAATAGAATACAAATTCTGAAAAATCTAAATAATTGAGTTCGAGGATTTATTGGACAATCCAATAATATGTTAGCATCGCATCTTTTGGATTTTTATCGTTTTTTCCAGTGACACAGGTAGTCAAGGTAGGGATTAAAATTCCGCTATTTTGCGTCAAAATCTTTTCCTCACAAGGATATGAAATGAAATCAAAACTGTTTGTGCGGAATTTCTTAAATTATTTTGCACGAAATGTGTGACCTCAAGCCTTGAAGAGACATTACCTATTTTTAGAAGCTTCATTTACTAATGAATTTGTATTATGGCATCGTTTTACCACACATGAATAAAGGACCACACACATAAGAGGTGGAAATTACATCTTTTGATATCCATCCCCTAAAATCATTCGTCGTGCAATTTCTCCTCTGATTTTGGGCAATTTTGTTCTCGTACTGTAGTGTTTAGATCATAATATAGAGAATACATATAATCAAACAAGAATAATTTTTTATTATATAGATGCTTACTCTCTCCAATATTCAACTTGATCTTACGATTCGAAGACATAACGAGCTTCTTGCTCGTATTGTAGATTAGTGAAACTCACTTCTTTACGGTTCTCAAAAGTAAGTTCATCCTCAAACTCGTCAGGTTCCTCGATAACTCATTCTTCATGAGGATTGGACCTCCTCATCTCTTGTTCAAGCATATATTTTCGAGCGTATAACGATGAATCCACAGTTATGTATTCTTTAGCAATTGACCTTCTAATATACCGTGTATTCTTAATGTAATCTTTGAAGGTTTTCATCAAGTTCTCTAAAGGATACATCCAATGATACCTAACGGGAGCACACAACAAAGCCTCATCGCATAAATAGATAAGCATGTGGATGCTGACCTCTAATACACAAATTACCTCGGCTAAAGTTAATTTTGCAGTTTTCATGTGCTTTTTGTTTACCACTTTTGAACAAAGTAAGGTAAAGAAAAAGATTATTTGCATAATTTCTCGACTCTTTATGCTCGGAGAAACAATTCCTAAACAAAAGATGGATTAATTGGATGATAACGTACCAGTCATAAGAGTTGCAGTGTTTTATGTAATTTATTTGGTAGCTTACTACCCTGCACAACTTATCAGAATAACGAGTCAGAGTCTTCAAGTTGGACAGCATATTTAGGAGGATCTTTTTCTCACTAGTAGTGAAAGTGAAAGCAACCCGAGATATAAATTCGTCTTGTTGTAGCATCATTTTTAACAATAAATTTTTCTTTATTTACATCTTCTGTAGATCGTGGCACGCCCGCTCTCCATATTTTGAATAAGATCTTTCCAATAGGACAAGTCACATCAATGTGCCTTACACGATGGTCTTTCCAATAGGACAAGTCAAAAATATTGATTGTCGGGACCATGCCTTCATTTTACTAGGGTTGTTCGAATCCTCCCTAACTTTACGCTCCAGATTTACAAACTGAGGGTGTTTGGATACATACGTATTCCCTGCAGTCGCAACCCTTCTCCTTGATCTACTGACCAGAAAGTTGAGCAGGTTCCATCCTATGCTCGTGACCAACATGTAAGAAGTTAGACTTTTCGCTCCTAAAAGGTCGACTGGTCGATAGAAATCTACGATAACCCGTATGACTCATCTTACCACTATGATGTAGCCAAGTGGCTTCAGTTTCCTCCCCACCTATGGGGCATCCATAATGACCGCGAACATGGAAACCAAACAAGGTCCATAAGCGAAGGTCGTGGATCGCCTACATCATCATTGCTTTAAATATGAACTCTTCATCGTTATGAGCGACAAACGCCCTCGCACCTTTATCACACAACTCTTTAAGTTCTTTGATTAATGGAACTAAAAAAATATCAATATCATTGTCGGGATCCTTCGGCTCGAGTGTCAATAACGATAATAATGTGAACTCATTTTTCACGCACAATGTTGGAGGGAGATTTAAAGGAGCCGTGAGAACTGGCCAATAACTCTGATTAGTGCTTAAGTTATCGAAAGGGTTAAACCCATCGGTTGATAAGGCAAGATGGACATTGTGCGTGTTAAACGCAAATGTTATTTATCCCTAATTAATTAAATTAGTTTAATTAATGTACATTTTAGTTTAATGTAATGTATTGATTTTGATGATTCCAAACTTTTTTTTTGTCTTTATGTAAATAATTTTAATATAGTTATCTCTTGTGAGTTGTACATATACACTCACATACTCAAATTTACATAATTTTGTTATAAACATTTTTTTATGTCCGTTATATATAATTTTTTTACACATTATTTATAATTTTCTTATTATACCATATATAATATAATAACTATTTTATATATATTTTAATTTATACATGTAAGTGTATCGTATAATATATATATGCATATACTTTATATAATAGACCGTTACTCATAACTTACACCCATTTGTTGGAGTGTCAAAACTAAATTGAATAATTTTATTTGTTCACATGGAAGTAAGTAAGTAAAAAAATGAGCCTAACTAAGTATTTGGTGGCAATATTTGCGTGCTCTAAATTTTATGACCAATCATGCTTGATGGAAATAACAAGTGAAATGAACACTTGCATATTATATATTAACTTACTAAATATATATATTTAGTTAATTTTTTTTAGCTATTTAGTTTGTTTTTTTTGTAGATATATATTTATACATGTATATAATTATTATAATTTTTTTATATATAATCTGTTTATATATCTATGCTACTTTTATTATTTTTTATAACTTTTTTATTAGTTACGTTTTTATATATAAATACCATATAAATGTTTAGATGTACTCATATCTTATCTATGCATTATTATCTAAAAAGTTGTACTTATATCTTATCTATGCTATGTGTTTTCAAGAATAGGTCATGTGCCTTGGTTGGAAGTTTAATATCTTTCGATTGAATTTATACATTCATTGACGCCATATTTTGAGCCCAAGTTAAGTTCTTATATGGCTTGCTTCTTTCAAGTGCTATGTATACATAAATTATTATCTTTATATATTCACCATGCATCATAATAGATGTAATTTTGTTTTGAAATTTTGCCTAGAGATCGGTGTGCCAACTGCCTTGGCAGTGGCTTTGGATATCATAAACCTTGTACTCCACTTTTTTTGTCCCTTTTATTTGCTATACTAATTTGACCGGACTAAACATAGGGCTACGCAATATATATATATATATATATATACACACACACACACACACATACAATCCTGCTCTTGTGCAGACTACTCCGCATTTTAAGAATGCGGATCGGGCATGTGTCACTTGGCGGTAAGCCCAGAAAAGAGAGAGAGTGTGCCTATAATTTAGGCGATAATTTCTAAGTGCACCGTTAGGTGACACATGTCCGGTCTGCATTCTTAAAATGTGGACTAGTCCGCACAAGAACATTATTATATATATATATAAGTTTTTTTTGAAACTTATTATCTCTTATTTTTGACTGTCTATTTGTGAAAAAGACTACACCCATATATGTTCCATAATACTATATCTTTTATCAGTTCAGATTTCATCCTTGACAGTACACTCTTTACAGTGAAAAATATTTTTACACGCTAAATGGATTGACATATTCTTGGCTCCACATTCATTGACATTGGCTGAGATCATTTCATCTTGAAGATATATTACTTTTTTTAGATATATTATTATGTTAGTACTAACATCATTTCATATATCAGAATATTGTATTTCTCTATCTCTCTTGGACTAACATTTTGTAGAAGCTACTTCAAGTTATCTACAAAAGCTATTTTCAGTTCAACACTTTCAGTCATAATTTGATGTAACAACCCGCCCTTTTGGAGATAATTAAATTCCATAATTGGGTGTAAATTGGAGTTTTGAGGAATTTCTCGAAATAGTGATTTTTGGGATTTTCGAGGATTAGATGATTTTCAATGGATGACATATTTACTTTTGGAATTACGTCAATATATCGGAGTATTTTAATTATATGTCGCCGTTGAGTCAAGCGACAAAAGGTAAGATTTTAATTGAAAAACCCGCATTGGAATGTATGGATTAAAATAGTGATTTGCGGTCAAGTACCTCGGATGGGAATTTTGACTGCGCCGTGAGTCTCGGAATGGCCGAGATAGTCGGAAAAGAGTGTCCGATTGTCGAAATTGAGTTTCGAGGAATTTTTGAGTTAAAAGGGCTCGTAATTGAGTAAACGAGTCATTTTTGGGTTTTAAGGGATATAAACCCTTTTTTCCTTATACAAGGAGGGAGAGAATAGAAAGAAAAGAGAAAGAAAAGAGAGAAGAGAGAGAGGAAGGAAGAAAGTTGAGAGAAAAAGGAGATTTCGGGCCAAACTCCGCCGGACTCGACTCGGGATCGTAGGATTTTATCCAAGAGGCAAGTGTTTACTTGCTTTATTTAATTTTGAGCATAAATCTCATATTGTAGTTTGGTATTAACAAACCCTAAAGATTTTGGGTTGGGTTTTCGTGGATAAAACAGGCTTTCGGGAGCCCAATAATATTTCAATTCGAGGAACTTAAGATTTAATCGAAATTAGTTGTTGGTTTCGGGTTTGAGGATGTTTATAACCCTTGTTATATGTGTATATATTGTTGGTTGAGGTTGTAGGCTGTCGGGAGAGGAGGCAAAAGCTTGGGAGAAGCATTAATGGCCGAAACAGTCTCGGAGAAGACGATGAACAGTAGCCAGCGTCCTTGCCGAATCTATTTGGCCTAGAGGTGAATCGATTCGGCTCTTGGTTAAAAAATGAAAATTGTAGATCTTTTCGATATGGTCATGTGGGCACCAACCGCGTATTTTTCTGATTTTTTTTGGATATATAATTATTTTTCTACGAAAATCTGCCCGAGATCGAAATCGTTAGTTAGAAATCAAACCTGATATTGGGAGAATTAAGGCTAGAATGGTTTGGAGATAAATATTGGGGGTTCCTAAATATAGATTGGGGACCTCTATATCACTATTTGAGAGAAATGTAGTCCTTGGGTTTGTGGGAAGGAAATCCACAACCTATTTAATTTAAGGGTATTCGGGGAGAATAATCCCTAAGATATTTCGGTAGGGCATTTAGGCCTATATAATTATGCACGAAGTAAAACATAATTATATTGATATTGGTTGAGAGAATCCTACGAGATTATTAGGATGGAATTGGGAATATATTTATTCACTTAGAGTGAATCAGTATATTTGGAGATATCCGCTAAATCCTTAGATGAGAATAAGGTATTTATTATTCATAAAGTCAGGAAATACTTTGGGCATAGTATCATGCGTATATGAATGCATGATTATGATTCTTTGAGAGAATCTTTGGGATTATTGGTCATCGCTAGATGTGATTGGCAATTATAGCCATATATATATATATATATATATATATATATATATATATATATATATATATATATATATTCTAGGAGGAATATATGGTATGTATATACTATGTGATTAAAGTATATATATGATATGATATAAATGACTTTTGAAAATGAACAAAATGAATGTTTTCAAATGGAAAAAGAAATGATTTTCATAAATGATAATTTATGTATACACACCTCTCTAAATGCTATCATAAGGTAAGTTTGCGTGTGAGGTGAAGCCCCCTGGCTAATGAATGCAGGGTGGATATAGTCCTAGGCCATATGAGCGATTATTATATGTTTTCTGCGATGGTGAGGTAATTCTGGGTGTGGTTATGACTCTCCCACATGCATATGGCCACTTCCTGACGTCTTACGTTGTAGGATCCCAGGTTGTCTTGATGATAGGCCTTGGAAGATGATAGTCATTTAGGGACGCGCACGGGAAAACCCGGACGGGCGGTCTTAGATGCGTTATATGATATGATATATAAATATTTTCAATAATGTGGTACATTATTGATGTTAAAGCAATTTATGATAATAAATTGGCTTTAAATACATTTCCGGGATGGAAGAAGGGAAATGGGATAAATGATCTGGCTTCAAATACATTTCCTTGATGGAAGAAGGGAAATGGGAGCATATGAGATGATAAGCATTTTATGATAATAAAAAAATTGGCTTTCAAATACCTTTCTTGGATAGAAGAAAGGAAATGGAAAGTTTTGAGATATAAAGAAAATGAAAATGAAATTGGTAAATATGTTGTAAATGAATTCTCATTCCGGGAGATATATCTGGAAGTGTAACATGATACGTATATAAAAATGAATATGTATAAATTGAGTACTGAGGGTCTAATGGATCTCGACGATCGACCTTACCGCATAGTAGTGTATCGAAGGGGTTCCTTATTTGGATTTCGCTCTACGAGACACCCCACGCATTAACTTGGCTTAGTGTTGAGACTGGGGAGAAGTTTAACCCTTAGTGCTCTAATATTGGGATTTCTTATATGGTGCATATATGTATATATTTATATATCTTTCGTGTGCTGAGGGTTTAATGGATCTCGACGATCGACCTTGCCGCGTAGTAGTGTATCGGGGGGGTTCCTTATTTGGATTTCACTCTGCGAGACACCCCACACACGAATGTGGCATAGTGTTGAGACTGGGGAGAAGTTTATCCGTTAGTACTTGGAATCACTAGGGTGGTTAGAAGATGGGTGACGGTTTAGTTAGGCAGTGTAGCTTGACTAGGATGTTGAGAGGTATGCGCTAGGTGTGCACTATTAGAAGAGAGGTGAGGGGTATCTCATGGGAGTACGATACCAAATTTAAATATGGGATAAAATCTTTTTCTTAAAAATAAGGCATTTATGCACTTGCTAAATATTTTTCAAACTCGGGCTCTGGCCCATTTATCTACTTTTCCCTCTCTTGCTATATATATATATATATATATATATATATTATATAGGTGTCCAGACACAGGGACGCCTGGATGACACTTCTTTCGAGTCAGACGTCTGCTGCAGTAGCTGTGGATGCAGGCAGGTTCTCAATAGACGCTTATATCCTTGTACTCTAGATAGGAGGTACTGTATAAACATTCGGGTTAACAACCCAATTGCATTTATTTATTCTTTTACCGCCTTTTAGTGCGGCATTCGATTTGGTTGTATCATATTTGAACCGAGTGTTCGGTTATTTTATTTCATTCAGTTTCATTCATATAAACTGTGTGGATGTTTTAATTTGGTAGTTGTTTAAAAAGAGCAGTTAAGTAAAATTTTGACGCCAGCCTAATAGGTTATTAGTAATTAAATGGATTTTTGACAGTGATGCTAAGAATGATCCGTATGCAACTCCTGTTTCAATTTGATATGGAGTGATTGCCCATTATTTTATTAGGCGGGGTGTCACAGATGGTATCAGAGAATTAGGTTCTAGTGTCCTTAGGAATCTGTGCGGACGTACTACACTTTCAGCGTTTCTCTCGATTTGATATAGAGCCTCAGGATTAGGATTGTTCATTTCTCTTGTGAGATTTCATTCTCCATCCATATTATAAGATAATAGTAATCTTTTGTGTTCTCGTTCGAGATTCGTGTGCTGATCGAGGAAGGCGGCAGGAGGTGGGGCTTAGTTGGAGCTATGAGTTGAAGCTGGAGACTAGGACCGTGGTAGAGGCCATTCTCTTGGTGACATTTTCTAAGAAATATGGCCACGGCTACTAAAGAATAGTAGTTATGAGTACCGTAGTACCGTCGTAGTAGAGAGTGGTACTAAAGTTGAATTTTCCAGTGAAGTCAAGGGTTCTAAAGGGATCTTACGGATAGTTTTAACCGTGAGTCCCCATGATTTAGTAGGAATGAAAAGAATGCAGTTTCTGAATTATTCACATCAGGATCGACCAGAGGCCAATAGTGAATAAAGAGTAATATGGAGAAGTGAGCCTTGTGCCGAGTTAAGGTAGGTACAATGAAGAAAGAGTCCTTCAGAGGAATGATAGGATTGTTAGAAGAGTGTTGATAACACTTGCGGAGAATGTGGAGTGTAGAACCATACGGTTAGTCATTGCCCAGTGGGGTTAAGGGGAAAGAGTAAGGTGCCCAGATGGGGCATAGAGTTAAGGTAATTTTGGGTTTAGTTATGGCAAGTGTATTTAGTCCGGGAACCATTTGGAGTAGCCAGAGAGATTGGCGAAGTTATTATTATGAGTTTTACCTCAATGAAGGAGGTATATTTGGTGTGACTAGATAAAGTCACGGTATTCGCTGGCCCTAGACTCGTGTGTGTAATTCGAGCGTTGTGGCAGTATCGATAACATTATATCATGTATGTCTATGTGTTTTTCTGCAGTAGCGGAGTTCTATTTTTCTTCATTCACTATAAAAGCGGGTATTGATATTTTGAATATATATATATATATATCTGGCTTGTGATACTCGTTTTATATGTGCTATACGAGTATGGTAATATGGTGAGTATAATATGTTATGGTATATTCGGACCGATAGCAAGGTAATGATGGCAAGACTATCGTGTCCGCAGTTCCAGGGTGGAACGGGTTGTTGTTGCGATATCTCACCTGGATACATGTTGAGTTCGCCTTCAGTATGTGCATAGATGGAACTTCGATTAGCAGAGGTTTCATTATCGTAATGTAAGTATGTGGCGAACTTATAGATGTGATTTAAGGTGTGCACGGATTATTATTGAGCTGTGAGTTTAAGCTCATTATTGATTGCACATAGACTGAGTGTAGTGCGGTGCGCTTAGTGGTATAGCCCCTGAAATGAGATGGGAGTTCAGACCACATTTGGCTGAAAGAGGGGATAGGATTATCTCGATTGCATATTTGAAAATAACGGACCTCCATGACCGATGAAGTTAAGTAGTAGTGTGTTGGAGGGGTTCCTTGTTTGGATTTCGCTTTGCGAGACACTCCACGCATGAACCTTAACGACGTCGGGAGTGGAGAGATGTTATAGGATGCGAGGATGTTAGTTTTGTTGATAAGTCATATAGTGTGAATGAAACACTATAGACTATGAGCCATGTGATGATGGTATGCTTATGGAAATATTGTGCTATGGAAAAGCACTAAAGTGGTCCTCTCACCACTAGGGGGTGGGTGAAGAAGGACTTAGAGAAATTGATTTGAGGATTATAGTCAGGCCTTAATGAAAAGGAAAATTTTGAGGAAATATGTTGTGGGTATGATGTACGTAGTGCTTTTACAGAGAGTTGGCACTTCAATTAGTTAGATTTTCCTTTTCGTATAAATGGGAGGATAGAATAGTAGAAATGCATTCATAGGTTAGCGAGGTAGGATTTAGGATGTCCCGCTGGTGTGCCTTAGGTCGCTATATCTCGATGACCGACAACGCGAGGGAGTAGTGTAACGGGAGGGTTCCTTGTCTGGATTTCGCTTTGCGAGACGTACCACGCATGAAACCGAGCAAATGTCAGGAGTTGAGAGAGTCCTTGGGCACTAGGGACATACTTAGGAGTATACTCGTTTCGTGTAGGTAGGGTAACGCATAGACCGTAGTATTATTAGGATGTAAGTTCAATAGAATTAGTGGCGCCGATGTAAGGAGAGTTGAATTTCGCGGTTTGGGAGGACCCATATGTGAGTATTACACCGAGGAAAGGAGACCCTTATTTAGAGAGAGTGTTATGTGTCAGACATTCACAATGGATGTGCAGATGTGCACGGGTTGAAAAAGTGTATGGGAACCTTAGTAAGTTGGTTTATATATCGCCTGAAATAGAAGGGGCATGGTATATAAAGTTGGGGTCTATGCCGTGAGGCGGTCACGAGAGGTTTGGAGTGTGAGAGATGGAACGTTGTTGTTGTGCGTTAGCAGGAGGGAAGTTAGATGAGCTTGTGGTGAAGCCAATAGGTTTGAGTACACCTTGACATAGGTGGAGTATGGTAAAGGATCATCGTGTTAGCACCTTTTTGATTTTGGGGGTACTAAGACGTAGGGGAATTTATGATCGTAGGTTGGTGGTGTAGTTCTATTCGAATTTCGAGGATGAAATTCCATTGTAGGGGGGGAGTATGTAACAACCCGCCCTTTTAGAGATAATTAAATTCCATAATTGGGTGTAAATTGGAATTTTGAGGAATTTCTCGAAATAGTGATTTTTGGGATTTTCGAGGATTAGATGATTTTCAATGGATGGTATGTTTACTTTTGGGATTAAGTCAATATATCGGAGTATTTTAATTATATGTCGCCGTTGAGTCAAGCGACAAAAGGTAAGATTTTAATTGGAAAACCCGCATTGGAATGTGTGGGTTAAAATAGTAATTTGTGGTTAAGTACCTCAGATGGGAATTTTGACTGCGCCGTGAGTCTCGGAATGGCCGAGATAGTCGAAAAGAGTGTCCGATTGTCGAAATTGAGTTTCGGGGAATTTTAGAGTTAAAAGGGCTCGTAATTGAGTAAACGAGTCGTTTTTGGGTTTTAAGGAGTATAAAGCCTTTTCTCCTTATATAAGGAGGGATAGAGGGAGAGAATAGAAAGAAAAGAGAAAGAAAAGAGAGAAGAGAGAGAGGAAGGAAGAAAGTTGAGAGAAAAAGGAGATTTCAGGCCAAACTCCACCGGACTCGACTCGGGATCGTTGGATTTTATTCACGAGGCAAGTGTTTACTTACTTTATTTACTTTTGAGCATAAATCTCATTTCGTAGTTTGGTATTAACAAACCCTAAAGATTTTGGGTTGGGTTTTCATGGATAAAACGAGCTTTCGGGAGTTAAAACGAATAAACCCCAATAATATTTCAATTCGAGGAACTTAAGATTTAATCAAAATTAGTTGTTGGTTTTGGGTTCTAGGATGTTTATAACCCTTGTCATATGTGTATATGTTGTTGGTTGAGGTTTTAGGCTGTCGGGAGAGGAGACAAAAGCTTGGGAGAAGCTTTAATGGCCGAAACAGTCTCGGAGAAGACGATGAACAATAGCCAGCGTGCTTGCCGAATCGATTCGGCCTAGAGGCGTATCGATTTGGCTCTTGGTCAAAAAATAAAAATTGTATATTTTTTCGATACGGTCGCGTGGGCACTAACCACGTATTTTTCTAATTTTTTTTTGGATTTATAGTGATTTTTCTACGGAAAGCTATTCGTGATCGAAATCGTTAGTTAGAAATCAAACCTGATATTGGGAGAATGTGACACCCCGCCTAATAAAATACCGGGCGATCACTCCTATTTCAAATTATGACAGGAGTCTCATATGGATCATTCTTAGCATCACTGTCGAAAGTCCATTTAATTACTAATAACTTATTAGGCCGGTGTCAAAATTTTTCTTAACTACTCTTTTTAAGCGAAGATAATTAAAACATACACACAGTTTTGCGTTAATGAAACTGAAATGAAATGAAATAACCGAACACTCGGTCAAAATATACAACCATATCGAATGATGTGCTAAAAGAATAATTAAATGCATTTGGTCCATTAGCCTGAATATTTATACAGTACCTCCTATCTAGAGTACAAGAATGGAAGCGGCTATCAAAAACCTGCACGCATCCACAACTGCTGCAGCTGACGTCTGACTCGAAGGAAGTGCCATCCAGGCGTCCTTGTGTCTGGAGACCTATATAATATATATATAGCTAGAGAGGAAAAGTAGATAGACGGGTCAGAGCCCGAGTTTTGAAAATATTTAGCAAGTGCATAAATGCCTTATTATTTTGAAAAAGGTTTTATCTCATATTTAAATTTGGTATCGCACTCACTTAAGATACCCCTCACCTCTCTTCTAACAGTGCACTTCTAGCGCATCCCTCTAAACATCCTAGTCAAGCTACCTGGCTAAACTAGTCTATTACCCAACCACTATCAACCCTAGATAGTCTAAGTACTAAGGGATACACTTCACCCCAGTCTCAACGCTATGCCATGTTCGTGTGTAGGGTGTGTCACAAAGAGAAATCCAAACAAGGAACCCCCCCGATACACTACTACGCGGTAAGGTCGATCGTCGAGATCCATCAGACCCTCATTACGCAACGTATATATATATATATATATATACATACATCATATAAGAAATATTAATATTAGAGCACTAAGGATTAAACTTCTCCCCAGTCTCAACACAATTCCATATTCGTGCGTGGGGTGTCTCGCAAAGCGAAATCCAAACAAGAAACCCACCCGATACACTACTATGCGGCAAGGTCGATCGTCGAGATCCATTAGACCCTCGACACCCAATTTATCCATATATATATATATATTCATATTTCAATATACACCCGGATCTATCTCCCGGACTGAGGTGTATTCAATACTCATATCAAAACCTTCTATTTCCCTTCTTATATCTAGAAAATATATTTAAAAGCCAATTCATTATCATGAATTGCTTTAACATAACATACAACTTTTTAAAAGCCAATTTTATTATCATAAAAATGCTTTTCCAATTTAAAACAACCCATTTCCCTTCTCATATCCAGGAAATGTAATTAAAAGCCATTTTTATTATCATAAAAATGCTTTTACCATATCATATGCTTCCACTTCCCTTCTTCCATCCGGGAAGTTTTACCGAAGCCAAACATTATCCCATTTCCATTCCTATATCCAGGAAATGCATTTAAAGCCATTTTATTATCTTAAAATGCTTTAACAAATCTAAGACCGTCCCTCCGCGTTTCCCCACTGGACGCGCCCCTAAATGTCTATCATCTTCCAGGGCCTATCAACCAAGACAACCTGGGAACCTACCAACGTCGGGAAACGGCCATATGCCTGCGGGAAAGTCAAGACCACACCCAAAATCTCCTAACCAGCGTAGTAAAATATAATCGTCATATGGCCTAGCACTATATCCACCCTGCATTCATTAGCCAGGGGGCATCACCATTCGCATGCAACTTCCCTTATGATAGCGATTTAGGGAGGTGTGTAACCATAATTTTATTAATTATGAAAATCTTTTCTTTTCCATTTTGAAAATATTCATTTTTATATTTTCAAAATCATGTACATCATATCATATATATACTTTATTCACATAGTATATACATATACTATATATTCCTCCCCGAATATATATAAATGGCCATATTTGCCAATCTCATCTAGCGATGACCAATAATCCCAAAGATTCTCTCCAAGAATCATAATCATGCGTTCATATAAGCATAATTCTATACCCAAAGTATTTCCTTACTTTTATAACTATTAAATACCTTAATCATCCCTAAGGATTTTATTGGATGTCTCCAATTATACCAATTCACTCTAAGTGAATATACATATCTATATCCCCAAATTATCCTTTTTATCTCCTAGGGTACACTCAACAGTAATCGAAATAATTATGCTTTCTATACGCATAATTATATAGGCCTATATGCCTACTAGAAATATCCTCGGGATTTATCTCTCCCGAACAACTTGAAATTTAATGGGTTATGGATTTCATTTCCATGAACCCAAGGACTACCTCTTATCCATATAATCATTTAAAGGTCCCCACTACAATTTAGGAACCCTAAACCATCAAATTCTACAATTATACTATTTTCCTCGAAAATATAATGTAAGGGTTATACATTTAAACCCTCATTTAACCTTCCTAAATTCCTTCAATTAGAGGACCATATAGTCCTAAAAGGTCCCTTATGTTATCACATAATTAACCCCGAAGAAAGGTGAAATGGAATCTATCCCATCCAAATTCCCCTATAAAAATTGTCAACTTTCAGTAGGGGTCGATCGATCGACCCATGGTTGTCGATCGATCGATGGCTTCGAATGATCGAACCCCCATGATCGATCGATCAATCATGGCGGGCAGCTTCTTCTCCGAGAAGCTGTTTCAGCCATGGAAGCTTCCCCCAAGCTTCCATCTCCTCTCCCAACGACCCACAACTTCAACCAACAACAAATACACTTATAATACGGGTTCTAAACGTCCTAGAACCCGAAATCACCAATTAATTTAGGTTAAAACCTAAGTTTCCCCAATTAACAAATTTTAGGGTTTATTCATTTTATCTCCCGAAAACCCATTTTATCCACGAAAATCCAACCCAAAATCTTTAGGGTTTGTTTATACCAAACTACGGTAAGAGATATTTATGCAAAAATTAAATAAAGCAAGTTAACACTTGCCTCGTGGATAAAATCTGACGTCCTCGAGCCGAATCCCGCGAAGGCTGGTCGTAATCTTCCATTTTCTTCCTCCTCTCTCTCTTCCCTCTATTATCTCTTCTTTCTTTCTCTTTTTCTCCCTCTCACCCTCCTTTTATAAGGAAAAAAGGATTTTAACCCTTAAAACCCAAAAACGACTCGTTTACTCAATTATGAGCCTATTTAACTCCAAAATTCCCCGAGACTCAATTTCGACAATCGGACACTCTTTTTCGACTATCTTGGACATTCCGAGACTCACGGCGCAGTCGAAATTTCCATCCGAGGTACTTGACCGCAACTCACCATTTCAACCCAACATAACGTAATGCAGGTTTTTCCAATTTAAATCTCACCTCGTGTCGCTTTACTCAACGACGACATATAATTAAAATATTTCGACCTATATAGTCCCAAAAATAGTCACAACATCCATCGAAATTCATTTAATCCTCGAAAATCCAAAAAATAACTATTTAGGGAAATTCCCTAAATTCCAATTTATACTTAATTATGGAATTTAATCGTCCCTAAAAGGGCGGGTTGTTACATACTCACCCCTTACAACGGAATTTTGTCCTCGAAATTCAGATACGACCTACACCACCAATCCTAGGATCACTCCAAATCCTAAAAGCTCAAGGGGAACGATACTAACCCAATGGTTCCCAACCATACACAATGCGGCTAGCGCAATCATAAAGTGACTCTAATAACGTCACATTGTACCCATCATCTATAATGCCTCTCGGCATGAATTTCAACTTTATATACTACGCGCATTCTATTTCAGGCGGTATATAAAACCATCTCACCAAGGTGCCCATACACCTTTCTCACTTGTGCACATCTGCACAAACATTGTGAACGTCCGACACGTAATGCTCTCTCTAAATGAGGGTCTCCTTTCCTCGGTCTAATACTCATATATGGGTTCTCCCAACCCGCGAAATTCAATTCTCCTAACCTCGGCGCCACTAACTCTATCGAAACTGCATCCTAATAATACTAAGGTCTATGCAATGCCTACCTACACGAAACGATAGTCTAAATACGTCCCTAGTGCCCAAGGCCTCTCTCAACTTCCAACATTTGCTTGGTTTCATGCGTGGGACGTCTCGCAGAGAGAAATCCAAATAAGGAACACTCCCGTTACACTACTCCCTCGCATCGTCGGTCATCGAGATGTAGCGGCCCATGGCACACCATCGGGACGTCCTAAATCCTACCACGCTAACCTACGAATGCATTTCTACAATCTTATCCTTCCGCCCATACGGAGAATTAAGGCTAGAATTGTTTGGAGATAAATATTAGCGGTTCCTAAATATAGAGTGGGGACCTCTAAATCACTATTTGAGCGAAATGTAGTCCTTGGGTTTGTGGGAAGGGGATCCACAACCTATTTAATTTAAGGGTATTCGGGGGAGAATAATCCATGAGATATTTCGGCAGGGCACATTGGCCTATATAAATATGGGCGTAGGAAAACATAATTATATTGATATTGGTTGAGCGAATCCTACGAGATTATTAGGATGGAATTGGGAATATATGTATTCACTTAGAGTGAATCAGTATATTTGGAGATATCCGCTAAATCCTTAGATGAGAATAAGGTATTTATTATTCATAAAGTCAGGAAATACTTTGGGTATAGTATCATGCATATATGAATGCATGATTATGATTCTTTGAGAGAATCTTTTGGATTATTGGTCATCGCTAGATGTGATTGGCAATTATGGCCATATATATATATTCGAGGAGGAATAAATGGTATATATATACTATGTGATTAAAGTATATATATGATATGATATGATATGATATAAATGACTTTTGAAAATGAACAAAATGAATGTTTTCAAGTGGAAAAAGAAATGATTTTCATAAATGATAATTTATGTATACACACCTCTCTAAATGCTATCATAAGGGAAGTTCGCGTGTGAGGTGAAGCCCCCTGGCTAATGAATGCAGGGTGGATATAGGCCTAGGCCATATGAGCGATTATTGTATGTTTTCTGCGATGGTGAGGTAATTCTAGGTGTGGTTATGACTCTCCCGCAGGCATATGGCCACTTCCTGACGTCTTACGTTATAGGATCCCAGGTTGTCTTGATGATAGGCCCTGGAAGATGATAGTCATTTAGGGGCGGGCACAGTGGGAAAACCCGAACGGGCGGTCTTAGATGCGTTATATGATATATAACTATTTTCAATAATTGGGGACATTATTGATGTTAAAGCAATTTATGATGATAAATTGGCTTTAAATACATTTCCTGGATGGAAGAAGGGAAATGGGATAATTGATTTGGCTTCAAATACATTTCCTGGATAGAAGAAGGGAAATGGGAGCATATGAGATGAAAAGCATTTTTATGATAATAAAAAAATTGGCTTTTAAATACCTTTCCTGGATAGAAGAAAGGAAATGGAAAGTTTTGAGATATAAAGAAAATGAAAATAAAATTGGTAAACATGTTGTAAATGAATTCTCATTCCGGGAGATATATCCGGAAGTGTAACATGATACGTATATAAAAATGAATATGTATAAATTGAGTACTGAGGGTCTAATGGATCTCGACGATCGACCTTGCCGCGTAGTAGTGTATCGGGGGGGTTCCTTATTTGGATTTCGCTCTGCGAGGCACCCCACGCATGAACTTGGCTTGGTGTTGAGACTGGGGAGAAGTTTAACCCTTAGTGCTCTAATATTGGGATTTCTTATATGGTGCATATATGTATATATGTATATATCTTTCGTGTGCTGAGGGTCTAATGGATCTCGACGATCGACCTTGCCGCGTAGTAGCGTATCAGGTGGTTCCTTGTTTGGATTTCGCTTTGCGAGAGACCCCACGCACGAATATGGCATAGTGTTGAGACTGGGGAGAATTTTAGCCCTTAGTACTTGGAATCACTAGGGTGGTTAGAAGATGGGTGACGGTTTAGTTAGGCAGTGTAGCTTGACTAGGATGTTTAGAGGAATGCGCTAGGTGTGCACTATTAGAAGAGAGGTGAGGGGTATCTCATGGGAGTGCGATACCAAATTTAAATATGAGATAAAACCTTTTTCTTAAAAATAAGGCATTTATGCACTTGCTAAATATTTTTCAAACTCGTGCTCTGACCCGTTTATCTACTTTTTCCTCTCTTCCTATATATATATATAGATATTATATAGGTGTCCAGACACAGGGATGCCTGGATGAAACTTCTTTCGAGTCAGACGTGTCCTGCAGCAGCTGTGGATGCAGGCAGGTTCTCGATAGACGCTTCTATCCTTGTACTCTAGATAGTGGGTACTGTATAAACATTCGGGTTAACAACCCAATTGCATTTATTTATTATTTTACCGCCTTTTAGTGCGGCATTCGATTTGGTTGTATCATATTTGAACCGAGTGTTCGGTTATTTTATTTCATTTCAATTTCATTCATATAAACTGTGTGGATGTTTTAATTTGGTAGTTGTTTAAAAAGAGTAGTTAAGTAAAATTTTGACGCCAGCCTAATAGATTATTAGTAATTAAATGGATTTTCGACAGTGATGCTAAGAATGATCCATATGCAACTCCTGTTTCAATTTGATATGGAGTGATCGCCCGTTATTTTATTAGGCGGGGTGTCACATTTGAGGATGCCTATTATCATGTCTCAAACGACCATTTTTATTGTGAAGAAAATGGAGATTTGCAGACCCTCTTTGAAGATATTCTATCTCAGCAAAATCAGGAGCATTTAATGCTCACAATGGTTGTCTCTAACAGCTAGTTTTTAAAGGCACATTTTAAATCATTCAAAGTGCTGCATTGAAGACACAAGAATGAGAACATGATCAAGAGCTAGAGAATTTATTGAGAGCATTAAAATTTATTATTCAGCTACTGCACATTCAAGAGAGCAATTAATTTTACATTCAGCTCAATAATTGGAGAAGATGACTTGAGCCTACACTACCATCATTTATTGAAGTCTCATTAAAGAAGAAGAAACACAAATTACAAATTGTATTTTAAGGGTTCAATTATTCTACATTGTACCAAAAATTCAGATTTGTTTGAAGCTTTGTTAAAGCTTCAGTTTGTAGCGGTGATTGGTTCCTACCCGCAAATTGGACCACGGTGTTTGAAGCTCAGTTTCAGCTTGCTAACGGATGTACATGGTGGTTTGATCCTACCGTCAAGTGGATCAGGATTAGTGAAGCAAAAGGGAGTCGGAAGCTCTAGGTGCGTGGATGTAGGCCGGGTTTTGGCCGAATCACGTTAAATTTTCGGTGTTATTTTTTTTTTTGCATTTTATTTGCTTATTTATTTGTTCTTGCTTTAATTTATATTTTTCAGCACTTAAATTTGCAAATATATTACATTCGAAAATTGGTAAATTTATTTTAAGGTTAAAATAATTATTTTTGAATTAATTAATTAATTTCAAAATTTTAATTTATATTAAATATGAAAATTAATTTAATATTTGTGGAGTGTTATAATTTGCACTTTAGCTTGTAAAAATTAATTGGTTGGATTTATTTCATATTCTAGGTTTTAATCTATAAAGTTTTATTAATCTAAAAATTGTTAAGGTGTTGTAAATTAAATATTTTTTTTAAAATTTTAATTTGACTAAAAAATTTGCTAAACTGAATTCACCCCCCTCTTGAGTATAATCTGGGAAACAATTGGATCAGAGCCAGTGCTCTTCTTATTTTTAGATTTAACAATCGTAGAGTTAAAAATCATGGCAAATGTTACAACATCCCTTGGTGAAGACCAATCTATTTTTAAACATCCTCTATTTTCTGGAAATGATTATAATTATTAAAAAAATATAATTAAATATTTTATTCAGTCACATGATTATGATGTTTGGAGATTTGTTATAAATGGTCCTTTTGTTCCTATGAAAATGGTAAATAATATTTTCGTTCCTAAAGAAGAAAATGAATGGAATGAAGTAGATATTAAGAAAATTCAAATAAATACCAAAATTATGAATATTTTGCATTGTGCCCTTGATGTAAATGAGTATCATATAATCTATTGTTGTGAATCTTCAAAAGAAATTTGGGATAGATTAGAAGTCACATATGAAGGAACAAGTCAAGTTAAAGAAGATAAAATCAACATGCTTGTTCATACTTATGAGTTATTTAAAATAAATTCCGATGAATCTATTTATGATATGTTCACTAGATTCACAAATATTATCAATGGTCTGAAATATCTTGGATAAACCTATACTAATAATGAGTTGGTGATTAAAATTCTCAGGTCATTATCGGTAACTTGGATGACCAAAAAGTTGGCTATCAAAGAAGCAATAAGAGAAAGACCAATCTCTCTTTATGAGGTGTTGGGTTCTTTAATCACTCATGAGATGGAACTCAAAGAACTTGCAGAAGAAGAGAAACTCAAGATAAGCAAAATCATTTATGTCAGTTCTTCAAGCAAGGATGTAGAAAGTGAAAATGATGATGATATTTCCCTACTGGTTAAAGACTTCAAAAAGTATCTTTCTTCCAAAAATAAATCAAGGAAAGAAGAAGGAAAAATTCTTAGTTCAATAATGATACTCATTCCAAATCTGAATTAAGATGCTATCATTGTGGTGAAGTTGGACATATTAAGCCCAATTGACCAAAGTATAAGAAATGGAAGAAGGCATTGAAGGCCACATCCTGGAGTGACTTCGACACTAGCTATTTCGATGAAGATTCAAATGAAAATGAAGTTGCTCATCCTTGTTTCATGGCTATGGAAAATGGGATACATTATAACCTTAAATCCTCTAGTGATAGTGATGATGATGTTGATGATTATGAAGCTTTATAAAATATTTTTGATAAATTATGTGAAAGTTTTGAAGAACTTAAAAATAAATATGTTGAACTTAAAAAATCTCATTCATTACTTTCTTCAAAATGTGATTTATATTCAAACGAAATTAAGAGTTGAAATTAGAAAATCATTCTTTAAGAAAAGAAGTAGAAATTTTAAAAATTGGAAATACTAGTAGCATATCTTTTGAGAAACTTGAGCTTGAAAATTCTGAATTGAAAAAGAAAGTAAACACATTATTGCCTATCTTGTCAAATTTTGTAAATGGTAGAGATTATTTAGACAAGTTGTTAGGAGATCAAATATGGATGTTTGATAAAGCTGGAATTGGTTACTACACAAATAAAAATGAGAATTTTTTTCAAAACTATTCCAATTGTAAAGCTAACTCGTTGTGCAAATATTGTGGTAGACACAAACATTTTTCAGATTTGTGTCCAAATAAATTTGAAAAAAGAAAATTAGCTTGGGTTCCTAAAGGAACTAAGATGTATACTAATCCTTATGGACCTAACACATTTTGTGTACCAAAAGAGAAAATCTACAAAGTTGTGTAGGTTGCATTTTGAGATGGAATGTGGATTTTCAAGGCATATGATTTGGTATCATTACAAATTTCAAGTGTCATTACTTAACGTTGAAAATGCCATACTTGGAGAAATTTTCAAGAAAATATCTTTGGTATTGGTAAGGTGGTAAGGAACACCCTTCTTGAATGTTGAATATCATAATTGATGATTTAAAGTACGGTCTTAGTTGATATTTTTTTTCATGTATAGAATACTTGTTAGATCATATGAGCTTGGGGTTAATAATTTTTGTCTTCTCATGTAAATTTGTGTATTTATTTATCTTTGATGATTTTATGTTATATGACACACACATTTGATTTTAATGATAATATTTTGATATTTTAATTTATTAGTTGTATCTAGACACATATGATTTTGATGATAAATCTTTTGAGATGAAAATTCATATTTTTGTTAAGTCTTGACATATTTTTTTTTGTGAATAATAATATTGGATTAATTCATGACTTTATTGTATATTAATTTGAAACGAAAATGTTATTTGTAAATTTGCTAGTAATATGAGCTACATGTTGAAACATTCACTCATTGATTTTGATGATATGAACATGTTAATCTTAGTAAGCTATATTTATGACATGCTACATGATTAGTGCCATTATTTGAATATTTGTGACATTCATAATAATTTTTTATACAGTATCATTTGGATATATGTGCTTAAATTGAGAAATCATATGATTAACAAAAATGATTTGTGAATATTTTTGAGACTTGTTGAAATGATTTTATGTAGCAAAAAATGCACCATCTTTATTATATGCATATATGCCTTCATTGGTATCACTTAAGGGGAGATATATGTTTATTGGAAATTATTCATAGAAAAATGCTTGATCATGATATTTGATGCGTTATTATGGATATTGTTGATAATTTCAAAAATTTATGTTTGTATCTTGAAAACGGCAAAGCTTGAACAAAATCAAAAATTTATCATCGCTATCTATATGTCGCTATGTTTTAAAACATGATGTGCTTCATTTAAAATTATTTGAAAATATTGAGTTGTATTCACTATTATGTACTTGATATTATTGACTTTATCAATTTGGTGACTTATGCATTATTTAATGATATTCACGATTATCGACAATTTAAAAACATGCTATGAGAAAATTTATGATGACACATGCATGAATTATTTTTGAGAGGGGGAGATTCACATTTTACCCTTGACATGTGATTTTTATAAAAAATTCTTTTTGATTACGTCAAAAGCGGGAGAAATATGTATGATTCACTAATTATACTTAATTTATTCATTTTATGGATTAGTTTGAATCATTGTTTGTCATCATCAAAAAGGGAAAGATTGTTAAATGAAAATGTTATTTAACCCTAATTAATTAAATTAGTTTAATTAATGTACATTTTAGTTTAATGTAATATATTGATTTTGATGATTGCAATCATTTTTTTTATTACATAATTTTAATATAGTTATCTCTTGTCATTTGTACATTTACATATACACTCACATACTCAAATTTACATAATTTTGTTATAAGCATTTTTTTTGTGTCAGTTATATATAATTTTTTTTCACATTATTTATATTTTTCCCATTCTACAATATATAATATAATAACTGTTTTTATATATATTTTAATTTATACATGTTAGTGTATCGTATAATATATATATGCATATACTTTATATAATAGACCATTGTTGGAGTGTCAAAACTAAATTGAATAATTTTATTTGTTGACATGGACATAAGTAGGTTAAAAAATGAGCCTAACTAAGTATTTGTTGGCAATATTTACCTGCTCTGAATTTTATGACCTATCATGCTCGATGGAAATAACAAGTGAAATGAACACTTGCATATTATACATTAACTTATTAAATTATAACTATTTAGTTAGTTTTTTTTATAGATATATATATTTATACATGCATATAATTGTTATAATTTTTTTATATATAATCTGTTTATATATATATGCTGCTATTATTTTTTATAATTTTTTTATTAGTTACGTTTTTTTAATATATAAATACCATTTAAATATTTAGTTGTACTTATATCTTATCTATGCATTATTATCTAAAAAGTTGTACTTATATCTTATCTATGCTATGTGTTTTCAAGAACAGGTCATATGCCTTGGTTGCAAGTTTAATATCTTTTCATTGAATTTAT
Organism: Sambucus nigra; assembly: GCA_949130495.1. NCBI lineage: Eukaryota > Viridiplantae > Streptophyta > Magnoliopsida > Dipsacales > Adoxaceae > Sambucus > Sambucus nigra. The sequence continues at coordinate 156,783,721 of OX422218.1, forward strand.
ACATTCATTGACGCCATACATTGAGCCCAAGTTAAGTCCCATATATGGATTTCTTCTTTTAAGTGCTATGTATACATAGATTATTATCTTTATATATACACCATGCATCACATCAGATGTGATTTTGTTTTGAAACTTTTCCTAGAGACACGTGTGCCAACTGCCATGGCAGTGGCTTTGGATATCATAAGCCTTGTACTCCAATTTTTTTGTGCTTTTTATTTGCCCTACTAATTTGACCCGGGCTGAACATAGGGTTGCGCAACTTATTATATATATAGATATAGATAAGTTTTTTTTTGGAAACTTATTATCTCTTATTTTTGAAACTTATTCCCAAATATGTTCCACAATATTATATCTTTTATCAGTTCAGATTTCATCCTTGACAATACATTCTTTACACAAAAAAATATTTTCACCCGCCAAATGGACTGACATATTCTTGGCTCCACATTGATTGACATTGGCTGACAAAATTTCATCTTGAAGATATATTATTATTTTTAGATATATTATTATGTTAGTACTAACATCATTTGATATATCAGAATATTGTATTTCTCTATCTCTCTTGGACTAACATTTTGCAGAAGCTACTTCAAGTTATCTACAAAAGCTATTTTTAGTCCTACACTTTCGGTCATAATTTGAGGAGCTATTATCATGTCTCAAATGGCCATTTTTATTGAGAAGCAAAATGAAGATTTGCAGATCATCTTTGAAGATATTCTCTCTCAACAAAATCAGGAGCATTTAATGCTCACAATGGTTGTCTCTAACAATTAGTTTTTGAAGGTACATTTTAAAGCATTCAAAGTGCTGCATCGAGGACACGTCCTATAGGATAAACAATTTAAAGAATAAATTAACAACAAGATTATACATGACCAAAGTTGTCAGATTAATTAATTTGTGGAAAGTACATTAAATCCCTAGAAGATACAAAATTTAGGGACTAAGATCCACCCACATATATAGTTGCTACAGTACTGTGATAACATGACACGCCACACTATGCTACTAACTATAATTTCACTCACTCTTTTCTTGTTCATCGCATCATATTAAACAAAAGACGTCACACTGTAATACCCTGTATTTTTATGCTATATTAATTTGGGGATTTATTAAATTTAATGTGAGTTATTTATTTAATAAAAATCCGGAAATTAATTATGTTATAATTATTAACGTGACGAGAGTTAGTAATTATGGGAAATTTGTTGAATATTACTAATGAGCAAAGTAATATGTAATATTGGTTATATTGAATGTCACGAGTGAATAGAATGACAATTATGGAAATTGAAGTCGGGACGGGCCTGTGTCGCGTCGGGAATAAATGTTGATAAAAAAAAGTGAATATTTTATAAGTCTTTCGTATGGTCGTTTTGAGTGCGCCAACGCGTCCGGAAGGGTCGAGATAGTCAGAAAAGTATACCCGGGGGTTTAGTTTGGGTCTCGGGGCGTTTTTAGGCCTAATTAGTACCCCGGGAGGGCGTTTTGGACATTTCGCATTTATGGGTAATTAAACCCACGAAATTATTAGGGTTATATCAGATGCCTAAGGTTGTCTTCTAGGGTTAGAACAACCAAAGGCAAGTGACGGCCATAGGAGAGGGAAGAAGAAAGCTTCCAAGGCAATCCAAGGCCCAAAATCCACCCGTTTGCACCGCAACCACCACCAATGCGTAGATCGCGCGACGGGCTACGCAACCACACCAAAATCATCTGCAAATCAGAACACCAAAAATCCCAGGCAAGTGTTTATCTTGCTTATTTCGTTGATGCATCTTTCATATTAGTGTAGGAATGATTAGGATGAGTTTTATTGAAGAAAACCTAAGATTTGAGATAGGAATCGCATGTAGTTATGGTTTAAATGATAATTCCGGAAACCCTTGCCATGTAAAGGAATTTACCCACGAAATTATGATGTTTATAAGAAGAAAATTCTGGAAAAGATGGATTAGAACCATATAAATGAAATTTTAGGGTTCTTGAAGTTTTATATGAATTTGGGGCTTGTTAATCCATGTTTAATAGTAGAAATCTACATGCTTTACGTAGGAAATGTATAATATCATGTTAAGATGTTAGTAGTACAAATTTTGAGACGTTTGGGATTGTAAAATATGGATTTGGTGAAGGTTAGAAGATGAAACCCGTAACTGCAATTCTGCAGAAATCGAAATACCTGTTTGATCGATTGATCGAAACCAGAGCTTTGATCGATCGACCCCTCCTGGCAGACTCCTATTTCCCTTTTTAAATGAGTTAAATTCAATTTATCGTGAAATAATTCTTGGACATCCTTAATAAAGTGTTTTGGGAGATAGGGAAGATCAGTAGGACATATGAATAATTTTGGGACTTTTAATATGAGACGAGAATTGTATTTTTGGGGATAATTACTTAAGGGTCGATGAATTTATGTATTAAAGGGGGAGATACATAAGAGGGTTACGTTGGAACATAAAAAGGACACCTACTAAATTTTATACTTGGGAAGATAGAGTCCATGTGAGTTACGTAATAAGATGGAAGAATCCTTCGAATTAAGGTTAGAGACGAACCCTTATACGCGATACCAATAGTATTAGAAGTTACAAACTTTAAATAACTATATATACTAAATAGTCCCGCATAGGGGTGATAAACCCGTCGCTCGCTCTGATACCAACTTATCGCGTCCCAACCTTTCTGTATATCAAATAATAATTCGAACGGAACCATAATAATTCACCACACACACACACACACACACACACACACACACACACACACACACACACACACACACACATATATATATATATATATAAGTTTTATTGCAACCAACATGAACTAAGTATAGTGACAAGGATCTTTATTCATTACAATCTTGATCTGCTACGGACAAAGTGCTAAAGTAAAGAAAGAAAAATAAAGAAAAGAAAAAAAATGAAGGAGCACATAAGGGTACTACATCAACTGATAAGTAATAGAGTATATGATCATAATGGTTTGTCGGTGTTGATAATTAGTTTCCATATGTAAGTGATTGACAGAGACACGTGTGATGATGCACAAAAAATGGCGATGTCGGGGGGAATGTTGCCTTCCTTACGCTTAGGTTCCATTTTGAATTTTAAAAGAATAAGTAAAAGTTTCCCAGTCGATAATTCTAATTCTATAACAATTTGTCAAATAATCTTTGAATATTAGTAGATACAGATGCATATAAGAAGCTGGATTGAATAGTTTATCTGAAACAGTGTGCAATAATCAATATGATGATATTACTATGATTAGAAATATCAAGTTTAGAAATGTCAATGTTGCAGATGGTTTTTAAAATAAGACAACCCATAATGTTAAAGAGGCTTAGGGTTAATATCCACACAAATAACAATCATACCAAAACATTTTGAGATAAAGTAACAATGCTGACTCGAAACTCCAAAGAGAGGCTGAAGTTCCTTATACTCTTGACTCACTTGAGTTTACATTTTATAAGTGCTCATCTAGTTTGGAAATAGTGACAAAATTGTGTCCATTCCCTAGAATCCAAAAAGCCTCAGACCCTACTCTACTCTTCATTCCTCTTATTTGATTAATTAAAGGTATATTCACATAACACTCACACACATTAGGATTGCATACATTGTTCAGATATTGCCTTAAATTATTTGTGTGTGTTAATTTCCCTTAAAATAATTTTAAATAATTTTTTGGGAATTTTTAATGATTTTTAAAATGATTTTTTCAAAATTAGAATTGGAATAAAAATCTTTTGGGGTCAATCTGTAAATATTGCTTTTATGGTTTTATGCCTATAAGTTGATTTGGGTAGGATTCGAAAGTGCTAGAGACTATAGGGTGTGTGTGTAATTATTTTCAAACATGCGTGTGAGGTTCGATATCATCCCTACACATGTCACCCTTATACAGATTAGATTTACGTTTCTTTAAAGACACAAAACCGTTGTCCATTGCCAGCCATTGGATTTTTGTTATCAACGCTCTGCATGCGTTTGAAGCCAATACCTGTGAAACCCATCTCAACCAATCAAAAGCCATTTAACCCACTGATTTTATCTTACTGTTGGATCAAAGTCAATTTGGGAAGACCAAATCCCAGCCCTTGATTTTGAATAGCCTTCTCGATCCTTCTCTGCCCTCTATATAAAAAGACTTACCCTCAGGCTTTGAGAGACTTTTGCCACTTCATCTAAGTAGAGAGAAGAGAGAGAAGAGAGATAAACTAGAGAGATAAACCAGAGAGAGAGTTAGAAATACAGTTTCAAACCCTAATTCATTCTTCTAAAACCATTTTACCCCAAACACCAACCCTGAGTGTTTAAGAGTTAATTCTGTGTTGGTTTGAAAGCTGTTTCTTGGTTTAACCTCTTGGTTTTAAGATCTTATGTCCAATTTAAACATTAGGTTTGATCTGTATTTATGTTTTATACAAATTAAAGATCTGGCATTTTTTTTGTTATATTACACTTAGATCTGCATTGTTAGTTTCTCGTCTTGAGAAATCTTTTGTTGATTATTTTCTCTAAATGTTTTTATCTTTAAAATCAACAAAATCATTTTCTGTTTCTAGTTCTTTTGAAACAAGACTTTTAACCTAGTTGGAATCGCAATTGGTGGTTTTCAATTTCAAAATCATTTTCAAAACCCTCTGAAATTGGATATAACCTTGGCAGTCTTACGAGCAAGGTAACCTTGGATTCCGAGATTGATTAAAAGGTCAAATAAAGTTTTTATTTTTTAAGAAGAGAGAAGCTGAAAATCACAGCATATAGATCTTAACTGTAATTTGATAGGACTATTTGTATAATATAAGCGTGTGTGTGTGCATGCATGTGTTAGAGCACCATCACAAACATTTACACACTACACCACTGAAAGTGTTGGTTATAAGATCTTGAAACAAGAGTCGACGTAAAGACTGGAACAAAGTGGAAGTTAGAAAATTGGGAGAGCCATATCAACAATCAGAACTGCTGAGAAGTTAGAAGAAAACCAGTGGGTACATTCCTAAACTTGTATAGGTCTGATTTGTGTGCATGTGTGTTATATAGTTTGTAACTGATATATTTTATTTTAGTGGATTTTTGGTTTGTGACTTAGAATTCACCGAGGATGTTTTCTCAGTTGGGTGAGGTTTTACCACGTTAAAAATCTCTTGTCATTAATCTTTCTACATCTCCTCATCTCATTCTTAATAGTGTGTTGATTTAAACTATCTTAGTTTTGTTTTCAAAACTTGTTAACAAATCTTAAACTGATCTCATACATATTATATTAAACACACCTTATGATTAAACTGATTTGATTTTTAGAAAAGAGTTTCCTCAAAAAATAGTTCGAAGTTACTTCAATAGTTTAATCTTGTATTAAACGAAATAAGTAACAGTTTTTCAATTGGTATCAGAGCTTTGGAAATATTTTTAAAATATCTTGTGTTTATGAAATTATTTTCTTAAAAGCAAAACAATGGACGAGAAAAATAAAAGATTTGGCAACTTGACCAGACCCCCTCTCTTTGATGGAAATAACTTTGCTTATTGGAAGGTAAGAATGGTTACTTTCATACAAGGAACCTTGGGAGATGATGTCTGGTATATTGTTGAAAATGGATATACTTATCCTACAAAACCAACCACTGAAGGAAGTAATGAGAGGATTAAGAAAGTATTAAGTGAATTCACACAAGAAGAGAAGAAAACTTCTCGAAATAATAAGAAAGGAAAGAATGCCATATTTATGTCCATAAATGAACATGAGTTCAAAAGGATCTCATCTTGTGCCACTTCTAAGGAAGCTTGGGATACACTAATTACTGCACATGAAGGTGACACTAGAGTTAAGGCTACTAAACCACAAATGCTAGTCCAGCAGTATAACTCTCTAATTATGTCAAACTCTAAATCTTTTGATGACTTTTACATGAAATTGAATGACATTGTGACCAAATTTAATGCTAATGGGATAACTTATGATAGACATGAAATTGTCTATAAAATTCTAAGGTCATTACCATAGAAATTTGATAACAAAAGATATGCTATTAAGGAAATGAGTGATCAAAATCTCACTCCTGAATTACTCAGTAGCAAATTGAGAACTGTGAAAATTGAATTAGAATTTAAGAAGCTATTGACCCAGTCCCATAGGAAACATACTATTTCCAATGTGAGTTTTTCCTCTAAGCTGATGAAACCTGAGTTTACTATTCCCACTGATGACTCTGGTGAGGAATGTAATATTGAAAGTTTAGATAATCAAATTTTCTTGATGTCAAAACAGTTTAAGAAAATTGTCAAATTTAGAAATAAAATGGCAAACAGATAGGCAAACAAAATTATCCACCTCAATCTAATTACAAACCTCATGAGAAAGGTTAAGACAAACAACACAAGGATATTCATATGAGCCCTAACAATGACCTCAAGAAAATTGAATGTTTTAGATGTGGAAAATTAGGACATATAGCACAAGACTGTAGAGTTAAATTGAACACTATCAATAAACATACTAGGGCCAACAGTTGCAAAACATGGGATGATTCAAGTGATTTTGAAAATGAGGAACCTGAATCATCTGATGCTTTTGATACTTTCATGTCTTTCTTTGCCAAGATAATCTATAATGATGATATGCCTATGTATGAGAATGATGATAATAGCTCTACTTCTGTTGATATGAATCATGCAGCTACTGGTTTAGATGCTTTAATTTCTAATAATAATACTAGTTCTACCGTGGGGTGTGTGAGTCAAAGGGAAAGCGATAATGACGATGTCGATGTGTGTGTGAGTTTAAGAAATGAATCCTTAGGGGTCACTTCACACACTACACTTAGTGATTCGGACACTGAAGAGCTCCCTGATATTCATACACTTTATGCAAAAACTCTCAAGAAAAGCACTAGACTAGAAAATATAGTGAAAGATCTGACTAAGAAACTAGAAGATCTAAGCGTGATGGTTAAACTTAATGCTGAAGAGTATACTACCCAATGTCTAACTCATGAAAATGAAGTTAAAATTTTTGATCAAAAATTGAAGAATTTGATTGAAGAAAATGAAACTCTAGAGAAAAAATATAAAGGGAAATTATTAGAATTGGAACAATTTAAAGAGAAGACAACAACAATTTTCAAAAAATTTGCAAAATTTGAAAATAATTCAAACTATTTTGATGGTTTTGATTTAAAAACCAATTCCGATGATTGAAATGGAATAGGGTTTTGCCCCAATTTAAAGACGCAAACTAAAAACTGTGAACCTATAAAGTTTGTGTCAGGAGGCAAAAGACTTATAGAAACTTGTCCAGATTTTCACTCCTTAAAACAAGAGTTTGATGGAAAATAATCAAAGTTTGACATTGGGGAATCAAGTAACTCTAAGTGTGAAATTTTACCTAAGGCTAAATATGTCTGCCCCCCGATTAGGAAGAGTGATTCTACCTTTCAAACTGTACTTCCTAGGAATAAGGTTCAACCCCCAAACTCCATGAAGCCTATGTTTAGAGATTTTCCTTAAGAGATTCCCTCTTCAAGCAATTTATATTTCTCATACTGTGACTTATACGGTCATTCATTCAAAGGATGCTATTTTAGACGCTTAGTTAACCCTATTTGTAACACTCCTGTATATCAGAACTTTAACTATTCTAGGAGAAGTCGTAACAATTATGTTCGCCTAGACATCCAGACAAAGAATCTTACTATAAAAAGAGAAAGACCAAACCTAAAAGATCATTTCCAAGAAGGATTCCTAGGCACTTTCCTAAACCAAATGATCCTACTTTCCATAAAATTCAAACTCCTGCGCAAAACATTTTTCAACAAAAATCCAATGCTCGAAAATTTTATCAAATGAGAGCAAATAAGCACAAAATGAAAACAAGAGCTATTTGGGTTAGAAAAGATGAGTTATTGCCCCAGATGAAGTGTAACATTGTGATTACTTCTTTAAAAGCTGAACACACTCCCTTTGGTTGGTATTTAGACTCTGGATGTTCAAAGCACATGACTGGGGATGATACCAAACTTTTAAACAAAACCAGCTTTGCTGGAGAGAAAGTTATATTTGATGATGGTGTATCATCTCAAATCATTGGTAAAGGAACACTCCAAGAAAAAGGATTTCCTGTTCTTGAAAATGTTCTTCTAGTAAAAGGTATTAAGGCTAATCTACTTAGTATATCGCAATTTTGTGACTCAAATCATATTGTCACCTTTTCAAAGAATAATTGCAAAATTTTAAATGAAAAAGGTGAGTGCATAATTACAGGACTCAGGACTCCTGACAATTGTTATACTATCCAGAATAGTACTGAGGTCTGTAACATTGCCATAATGGATGACAATGAGATATGGCATAATCAAATGGGTAACATAAATTACGAAAATCTTAGTAGATTGTCTACACAAGAAACAGTTAGAGGTATTCTAAAGATCAAACCTATTTCTAATACTAAATCATGTCAGGAAGGAAAAATTATTAAGGCATCTCATAAGAAAGTTAAAGACATTATTACCTCTAAACCCTTGGAGCTCATCCATATGGACCTAATGGGTCCCTCTCGAACTGTTAGTCTCTGTGGACACAGTTATATTCTTGTTATGGTTGATGACTTCACCAGATTTACTTGGGTAGCCTTCTTAAAACAAAAATCTAATACTTTTCAGACTTTTTTGAAAATTTTACTTCAAATTTAAAATGAGAAGGACACTCAAGTAAACAAAATTCGTAGTGATAGAGGTGGAGAATGCATAGACACCGGTATTATAGAGTATTGTGACTATAATGGTTACAAACATGAATTTAGTGCTCCTAAGACTCCTCAACAAAATGGTATTGCTGAGAGAAAGAATCGTACTCTTCAAGAGATGGCACGTGTTATGATTCATGCTAAGAGTTTACCTAAATAATTCTGGGCAGAATCTATTCGTACTGCGTGTCATATTATCAATAGGGTCTATCTTAAAAAGAATTCTAAACAAACTCCTTACGAACTTTGGTATGGGAAAAAGCCCAATCTTAAATAACTTAGAACCTTTGGTAGTATGTGTTATGTTTGCAAAGACAGAGAACACTTATCCAAATTTGAGACTCGTGGAGATAAAGTCATCTTTCTAGGATACTCTCCTAACAGTAGAGCATACCGTGTCTATAATCTTTGCGCAAAGACCTTAATGGAATACATAAACATTATTGTAAGTGACACTACTGTAGAGAGTAAGATTGGAGAACCAACTATTATGAAAGAGTGTGAAAATGTTTTAGAAAATGACTCGCCAGAATTAGATGATTCTTTACCAATTGAGACACCTGAAGTACCTAATTGGGTTTCTAAAGACCATCCTATAGATAACGTTGTTGGTAACCCTAGTGAGCTTGTACGTACAAGATCTCAATTAAGAAACTTTGCTCATTACGCATGTTTTGTTTCCCTTGTGGAACCAAAGAATGTAAATGATGCATTGAATGATCCTCATTGGATTTCTGCAATGTAGGAAGAACTTCTTCAATTTGTCATTCATGATGTTTGGTATCTTGTACCTAGGCCTAATCATAAAAAAGTTATTAGCACACGTTAGATATTTAAAAATAAATCTGATGAAAGTGGGATAATCATTAGAAACAAAGCCAGATTAGTTGCTCAAGGATACTCTCAAATTGAAGGAATAGATTTTAACGAGACTTTTGCTCCTGTTACTCGCTTAGAATCTGTTCCTCTTCTCTTTGACATAGCTTGTTACCTACATTTTACGCTTTACCAAATGGATATCAAATCTGCCTTCCTTAATGGAATATTGACTGAGGAGACCTATGTAGAACAACCAAAAGGGTCATTGACCCTCAATATCCAAATCATGTTTTTCGTCTTAAAAAGGCTTTGTATGGCCTAAAACAATCACCAAAAGCCTGGTATGAGCGCCTTTCCAATTTTCTCTTAGACAAAGGTTTTAAGAGAGGTGGAAATGATCAAACCCTTTTTGTCAAACATTTGGACAAACATATTATTATAGCTCAAGTTTATGTTGACGACATCATCTTTGGATCAACATCTCCCTCAGAAGTTAAATCCTTTTCTGAAATTATGCATAAAAAATTTCAAATGTCTCTTATGGGGGAGTTGGAATTTTTCTTGGGTCTTCAAGTCAAACAAAATTCAAAAGGTTTATTTGTTTTACAATCTAAGTATGCTTTAGAGATTGTTAAAAAATTCGGCCTTGAGAGTGCAAAATATGCTAAAACTCCCATGAGTACTACGGTAAAATTATCTAAGGATGAGAATGGTAAATCCATAGATCCAACCCTATATCGTAGTATGATAGGAACCTTATTATACCTTACTTCCTCGTGCCCTGATATTATGTACGCTGTTTGCGTATGTGCTCGTTATCAAAACAATCCTAAAGAGATCCATTTAGTTTGTGTTAAAAGAATCATAAAATACATAAAATGCACTCTTAATTTAGGACTTTGGTACACCAATGATACACCTAGCACTATAATAGGTTACACTGATGCCGATTGGGCTGGGTGTACTGATGATAGTAAGAGCACATCAGGATTTTGTTACTATATAGGTAATAATTTGGTAGGTTAGAGTAGTAAGAAACAAAACTGCACTTCTTTATCAACTGCTGAATCTGAATACATAACCGCTGGAAGTTGCTGTGCCCAATTACTTTTGCTTAAGCAAATGCTAAATGATTATGGTATTCAAGAAGAAAAATTACATCTCTATTGTGATAATCAAAGCGCGATCAATATCTCTAAAAATCCTGTTCAACACTCACGAACTAAACATATAAAAATTCGACATCACTTTATACGCGAATTAGTTGAAACTAAGGAATTAGAAATCAATTATCTTCCTACTGATTTGCAACTCGCAGATATTTTTACAAAACCCTTGGATTATAATAGGTTTATTGCTTTGCGTAAATCGATAGGAATGGTTTGTGCTGAATAAACTCCTATGACTTAAGTAATATTCCCTTTGTGCATTTGAGACAAAATGGGGGAGAAGTTTAAGTCTTATGAGATCATTTTTTTGTACATATTTCTAAAATGCTTGATTTTAGTAATCTTTGCAGGAATTTAACCATTGATGCTTTTAGTGTATTGGTTTGTAAATAGTTGAGTTATGTAATTTTCTTTTCTAGGAAATGGGTAGATAGAATTTTTTAGGAATAGGTTTTTCCTTATTTCTTTGTTGCCCTACGAGTACTAAATAACTCAAAGGAGATTTTTTCTCATATTTCCAAAGGGGGAGATTGAAGCTCCTTATACTCTTGACTCACTTGAGTCTACCTTGTATAAGTGCTCATCTAGTTTGGAAATAGTGACAAAATTGTGTCCATTCCCTAGAATCCAAAAAGCCTTAGACTCTATTCTACTCTTCATTCCTCTTGTTTGATTGATTAAAGGTATATTCAAATAATACTCACACACATTAGGATTGCATACATTGTTCAGATATTGCTTTAAATTATTTTTGTGTGTGTTGTGTGTGTTAATTTCCCTTAAAACAATTTTTAATAATTTTTTGGGAATTTTTAATGATTTTTAAAATAATTTTTTCAAAATTAAAATTGGAATAAAAAGCTTTTGGGGTCAATCTGTAAATACTGGTTTTATGGTTTTATGCCTATTAGTTGATTTGGGTAGGATCCGAAAGTGCTAGAGACTATAGGGTGTGTGTGTAATTATTTTCAAACCCGCATGTGAGGTTCGATATCAGCCCTACACCTGTCACCCTTATACCGGTTAGATTTGTGTTTCTTCAAAGACACAAAATCGTTGTCCATTGCCAACCATTGGATTTTTGTTATCAACGCTCTGCATGCATTTGAAGCCAATCCCTGTGAAACCCTTCTCAACCAATTAAAAGCCATTTAACCCACCGTTTTTATCTCACCGTTGGATCAAAATCAATTTGGGAAGACCAAATCCCAACCCTTGATTTTGAATAGCCTTCTCGATCCTTCTCAGCCCTCTATATATAGACTTACCCTCAGCCTTTGAGAGACTTTTGCCACTTCGTCTAAGTAGAGAGAAGAGAGAGAAAAGAGAGAAACCAAAGAGACAAGAGAGAGAAACCAGAGAGAGAGAGAGTTAGAAACCCTAATTCGTTCAAACACAGTTTCAAACCCTAATTCATTCTTCTAAAACCATTTTACCCCAAACACCAACCTTGAGTGTTTGAGAGTTAATTCTGTGTTGGTTTGAAAGCCGTTTCGTGGTTTAACCTCTTGGTTTTAAGATCTTGTGTCCAACTTAAACATTAAGTTAGATCTGTATTTCTGTTTTATAGAAATTATAGATCTGGCGTTTTTATGTTATATTACACTTAGATCTGCATTCTTAGTTTCTCGTCTTGAGAAATATTTTTTTGATTATTTTCTGTAAATGTTTTTTATCTTTAAAATCAACAAAATCATTTTGTGTTTCTAGTTCTTTTGAAACAGGACTTTTGACCTAGTTAGAATCATAATTGGTGGTTTCCAATTTCAAAATCATTTTCAAAACCCTCTGAAATTGGATATGACCTTGGCAGTCTTACGAGCAAGGTAACGTTGGATTTCGAGATTGATTAAAAGGTCAAATAAAGTTTTTGTTTTCTAAGAAGAGAGAAACTGAAAATCACAGCATATAGATCTTAACTGTAATTTGATAGGACTGTTTGTATAATATAAGCATGTGTTAGAGCACCATCACAAACATTTACACACTACAACACTGAAAGTGTTGGTTATAAGATCTTGAAACAAGAGTCGACGTAGAGACTGGAACAAAGTGGAAGTTATCAAACTAGGAGAGCCACATCAACAATCAGAATTGCTAAGAAGTTATAAGGAAACCAGTGGGTACATTCCTAGACTTGTATAGGTCTGATTTGTGTGCATGTGTGTTATATAGTTTGTAACTGATATATTTTTTTTAGTGAATTTTTGGTTTGTGACTTAGACATCACCGTGGATGTTTCCTCACTTGGGTGAGGTTTTACCATGTTAAAAATCTCTTGTCATTAATCTTTCGACATCTCCTCATCTCATTCTTTATAGTGTGCTGATTTAAACTGTCTTAGTTTTGTTTTCAAAACTTATTAACAAATCTTAACCTGATCTCGTACATATTTTATTAAACACACCTTGGGATTAAACTGATTTGATTTTTAGAAAAGAGTTTCCTCAAAAAATTGTTCGGAGTTACTTCAATAATTTAATCTTGTATTAAACGGCCTAAGTAACAATTTTTCAGAGGCATCCATATGGTAAGCATAAACTAGAAACTCAATACCCCGAGTCTTACATGTCAAATAATATTGTCGTGGGTATAACGATAGTCTATTCTCTGGTCATAATATATGGTGTTGTCACATCCGGGGTTTTTATGGTGACTAAGATTTTGGCAAATAAGAAAAAGATTGAAATACACACATAAATAAGATAATAAAGGTTATATTGCACTGCATATACTAAGTATGGTGATGAACCACTTTATTCATTACACACATACTGGGCAGTAATATTGTTCCCACATTACATAAACAGAATGTAACACCCCGTATTTTTGAGGATTCAGAATTTAATTAATTCGGTGATATAAGAATTAATTTATTGGAGGATTTAATTAACTTAGTGAATTAAGATTTTATTTAATTCGGGTCATTTTTAAATTCGCATGTGTCATAATTTGATGTTGAGATAGGAGATTTTAGTTAAGTAACTCGGATGACGATTCTGGGTGTACGGTTGATTTCAAACCGGTCAAGATTGTTGGAAAAGAGTGCCCGGGGGTAGTAATTGGGTCTCGGGGCATTTTTAGGCATAACTAGGATCACATGGGGGTACTCGGGTCATTCATACTTGGCCCATTAGTCTAAAACTGGGATTAAAATGATTTAACCTAAGATTAGGAGTTAGTGGCAACCATAACTCATATAAAAAATCCTAAATATGCAGAGGAGGATAGAGGGAGAAATTGAAGAGATTTTTAGGAGCCAATTCGAAGAGGGTTCGAGGAGCTTGTGTCAAATTTATCCTCTTCATCATAGGAATCAGACCCTACGAATAATACATGCAAGTAGTTACTTTCTTTTAAATATTGCTATTTCGATTCATATCATGATGGGTGTAAACCATATTCGTTTTGGGAGGGTGACACATGTGAGAAATTGGGTTTTGGGGGAGATAAACATTAAAGGTGAAATCGATGTTTAATTAATGTGGATATAATATCATATGATGTTAAAATATGACTTAGAATCGAAATCCAGTAACAATTGTTTTTGAATTCGGATTTTCGAATCGAAATTGTGATTTAAAGAATTTTGAGAAAAACCCAATTCTTTAACCCTAGAAGTTTTTATGAAAATCAATGATGATTGATGACATATATTGGTGATTAAAACTTGTTTATGGATGAAATAAACATAGGATATTATTTGATTGAAGTTTGGGTTGGAGTCGAAGATTTGAGGTTTAAAAATGGTGGAATTTGCAGTCGGAGAAGAAGACTGTCAACTGCTCGATCGATCGATCGATGGATTTCATCGATCGATCCATGATCCCAGAATTTTGGTAGTTTTGCCTATATATTTATATATGTTAATTTTTCTTTGAAATTTGTTTTAAGCTCATATATTTAGTGAAAAATGAATATGGGGCCTATCTCCTAGCAATTATAGATGGATGTAATTTGGATTAGGAGGGTGAGACATAGTGTGTCACATAATTAAGGAATTGGGTGAAACAACTTCTAAAGGTTTAAATTACGAACCTAGTGAGCGAGTCTGAGCAATGTACTTGGGTGACACTACTTTAATGAATTGATTAATGTGAAATTTATTAAATTAAGAGTCGGGATATAGATTCGAGTATTTTTAGGCTAGTGCTATGGGTGTTAGGAACAGGTTAGCCGGACTTTTATTAAATATAAGTATACGTTAGTGTGATAGTGTGTATATATATATATGTGGTTTATAGATATCGGTGCGAATGATATTTATAGGAATACATACCCCTCTAGTGCTATCATATTAGGTAGCGTGATGTGGGTGAATCCCCTGGCTTGAGGTGCAGGGAGAGTATAATCCCCTGGCTTGAGGTCGAGTATTTTTATGTTATGATTCTTTTTGGGGTGAGACATCTTGAGTATGATTCAGTCTCTCACCCGGGGAACTATGACCGCCTCCTCTACGCTTATTTTATTTTCTGATTTGGTGAGTTAACTGTCTCGGGGTATCCGGATGGATTGAGTATACCTGGGGTGATAGCATTTTAGAGAAAATATTTGGTGAGTCCTTACTTGGGAGGATGAATATTATGGTATCAAAAAATATCACAGTAGAGGTTTTACGAAGAACAATCACAATCAATAAGGAAAGCAGAAAATCACACACACAACACAACTATGTACGTGGTTCGATAATTTGCCTACATCCATGGAGAGGTCTACTGTTTTATTAAGTATCTCTTAATATGCCTGGTTACATTTCCCTATGCCCCGGGCCAGGGGTTACAATTTATAGATATAGAATCTTAATTCTTCAAGTAACTCCACTATGACCATGATGATCCATGAATACCTTGATTATCTCCACGAGATTATTGGGGATTGACTTGGTTTAGGGGCAGTGTGGACTGCACACGCACATAGATTCTTTTCATAATGTGAGGTCGGGCTACTCTTTAAATCTGTTGGGCCAGGTCGGCCGTTGTTGTGGTCTAAGAAAAAATTTGGTCCCCATAATTTCCCTTGAAATTCTTGGGCCATTGCTTGGGCCGATGGATTTTACATGTGGATAAGGACGTAGCCTCGTTAGTGGCACACTTGTAATTTATTGAAGCATGAGGGGTGCGATTGTCTTTCTATGAGATATTGAAGTGCCAAATCGACCTCGAGAAGTGTAAAGAGTCACTTGAGTGTTTGAAACTGGTTTGTCAAAAACTCAACCGTCAGTTCATCGTCTCTATTCGTCTTTGTGAATATTGTGTACTCAGGCTTCATTCCTTACTTTTAATCATCAAAATCAAGACTTTCTCAGCTTTCTAAGTCTCCTCTTTATCTCGTAAGTTTCAGCCTTCTACTTTTAGCTTCCTTTCTTCTGTGCATCGATCTTCTACTTTAGCTAGGGTTTTTGTGTTTCCTCTCATGGCGATGCTTGATAATAAGTCTTTGCCCGAGTTCAAGAAGTGTTACAATATTCCTGATTGGGTAGAGATAGAGTGTATGTCTGTCCCCAAAAATGTTCGCGACCTGGAAGATGGTCACTCGATCCATTTTCTACTAGTTTTGCAAGGGGGTTTAACGTTTCCTCCTAGCCCTCCATTTTTACATTTTTTCTAATATTTCAACATAGTTCCTGCTCAATGTTTTCCAAACGTGTGGAAGATTGTTAATAAAGTTCATAGGATAAACCTGCTCAATAGCACCAACTTAGGATTAGTTGAGATTTGCTATTGTTATTCTTTCTCTCGCACCAGTGGGGGTCTTCTATACTTGAAAGAAAGAAGTCTTGATAGGGTGTTGGTAGTAAATGCACCTGATTCCCATAAAGACTATTGGTCTGAAGGTTTTATTGCCAGGAACTGGAAATTTCCTCCCCAATCAGGGGGCATAAGGTACCTGGGACCTCGGATCCCTACCTTTGGGGAGGAATACATAGGTTATTATCTCTATCTCTATTTTATTACTCATTTGGCCTTCCTCTGTGTGCATACCTTCTGATATTTCCTTCTTTTTCTTTTGTAGAAAAATCCAAGAATCAAGAGCCTACTCTTAGCGAAGTTTGAGTTGTTGAACTTTTGAAAGCATGGAGGATAAGAGATACTCTTGCTGAAGGGGAACATCCTCAGTCTTCTGCATTCTTGATGGAATTTAGAAATACTACTTCCGGTTTTATTGCTCGTCCAGTAAACACAATCCCTCATCTAGAGGTTCCAGGAAGAAGTTAGTGGTACCTCACCTATTGAGGTAGAGGACGATGAAGAAAGTAGCTTAAGGGAGGACCTGGTAGAAGGCAGTGAGGAAAGGAGTGGTGATGGAGAGAGCGGCGAGTAAAAGTCTAGTGAAGGGGTGTCCAATGAGGAAGAGATGATCCCTCAAGGAGAAGAATCTTAATCCAGTATGAAGATGATGATGATCTGCTATCCAATAGGATCAAGTTCCTCTAGAAAAAGTCTAGAGACTCTATTAGTAGCTCCAAGGTGGTTGCTCAAGAGAAGGAGGTGGAGAGAAAGAAGAAAGAAAAAGAGGAGAAGCGAGACAGAGAGAGAAAGAGAGAGGAAGAGAAAAAGAGAGAAGGTGAAAAAAAAGGGCACCATCCTCAAAGGCCTCGATAGTGCCTTCTATTACTGCTATTGAGGGAGCCTCAGTGGCTGATGCTCCTCAACTTATCCCCTTGCTGTTGGAGAAAGAAGTGCTTGCAGATGATTGTGAGTGCTCATCGAGCATGACCAGTTAGCCCTCAAGTCCAACTAAGGGCTTGATTTGGTAAGTAATCCTTTCTCTATACTTATTTGTTCTATGTTTTCCTCTAACATCTTGTGCTTATCCTGTGTTTTTTTTATTTTGCATTTTGTCTCTAACTACACTGTGCTACTCCATGGTCGAGCCAAGATGTTGAGGAGAAACTCAGAGCTGGATGAATCTCTAAAGTCTTCCAAGAAGGCCCTTGCTGACACGAAGGATACCTTTAATAAAAAGAGGGAGGAGTATGCTAAAGAGTTTTTCGACCTCCGTGAAGCTTATGGTGTTATGATTGCGGACAAGCTGGCAGTGGCAGAGGCAAATAAGGGGCTGGTCATGGAAGTGGAGAATTTGAAGGAGGAAGCAATGGCCGTTTGATAAAGTTGTTATAATTAAGGTTGGGATGTAGCGTATGACGATGCCAAATGCCAGATTGCTTATCTTCGGTGAACATGTTTAAAAAAAGGCTGGGACCAAGCCTTGACTACTGCTGGAGTTACTGCTAATTCTCCCCTCTTCTCCCAACGTCATCCTGGTCGCAATCCTATTGAATAGTATCCTTCTGCCCAACTAGATACTCAGGATGGCATGGAGCCCATTACTCCTACTGTTGGGGTTGCACTATTCAATCCAGGGGGGGATTATCCCAGCTGGAAGAGCTGCCCCAGGTACTGATGAAGGTGAGGTTCCTATCGAACAAGCTGCTAAAAGAGGAAAGGTATCTCCACATCTCACCAGGTTCAGGCCTCCTAGGAATTTTAGGCCTTGCTCTTGTTTTTTGTTCACCTGCTGTATTTTTGTTTCTTCTAATCGTTGTACTGACCAGTGCCCTTTGATTTAATGAAAAAAAACTTTTTATTTCATTACTAATTCTTGCTACTTTTGTTGCTTGTTTGGTTGGTTGTATCTCATTGATTTAGAAGAATATATCCCTGCTAACTCCCGTCTAGGCCAGATTCTTGGTCCGAGCATAAGCGATCAAGTGCACCGCGCTTTTGTAAGGATTTGTAAATCCCCGAGGGCGAGAAACTAAGATTATAAAGATCAGTCTAAGGTGATCACCAAGCTAAAAGATAGGCCGTAGGAGATGGAGGGAATAGGTGCCTCTGTTCAGGAAGAGATGGAAACCTTAAAAACAAAGCTTCTGGATGAGTCTGAAATCAACCAGGTTGGGTAACTATGGTAAAGAGAGAATGAAGATTTGAGGAGTGAAATTTCTCATCTCAAAGAAAACACTCTATCTGGTCCTCCTTTAGTGCTGCGAGGCTCCTCCTCATCGTTTGCAGTGGCTTCTCTTACCGACAATCAAGCTTCTAGGAGAGAGATTATCGAGCTGAAAGAAGATGTTCATCAAGCTTCTGTGATTTCTGTTGGTCTTCAAAGGGATGCCACACGATTGAGACAATTATTCTGAAAGGGTCCTCGATAGGTATGGGCTGATGGGTATGACCAAGGTTGGACGTTTGCCCCAGTAAGAATGAAAGAGGCCGAAGAACTTGATTTTTCCACGGGATGGATGAACGTTCTTAAGGAATTGAAATTTCCTAAGAAATCTGCCCCGTGGTATAAATATCAGACCATTCGCTCATTTGTTCTACGAAATCCATTATCTAGGGATGGTCAATGGATCCGAATATATGTTATTCCGGTGCATCTTCTAGAGCCACGCCTAGAAAGCTTTGAGGATGACTTAGTTCCTTATCCTGATGATGGACGAAGAGTTCGAGTAGCAGACTACCTTGCTCGCCGCGTTGGTCCATCATAGGTCTTTAAGTATTTTTGGGTCTTTTGATGTAAATGTAATCGTATGATTCTTAATGATAGATAAGCTAATTATTTATGTTTTGACCATTTGATGACTAAACACGTGTTAAACTTACTTGTTGGTTGCTTGGTATCAGTGTTTGACCAAAAAGGTATTTGATAAATCTGATCAAAATATAAATGAGTTAGTACAAAACTTTAATCATTTTGGGCTTCTAGATCGACTAAATGACATTGAGTTTTGTTATCTCGTGTTTAAACATTCTCCCACTCCAATATGCCTTTGCCATATCATTCCATCCCACTTTACCATTTTGGTCGTGTCGTCACACTTACTTAGGCGATGGAGAGAATGTACCTGGTTAAGGGGACATCCATCCGAACAGGATTTTTCAACCAACCTAAGTTGGTGAGCAACCTTGAGTTGGCTTTATTGCCTAAGGATCCCCTGTAGGTCATTTATTGCTACCAGAGCAACTCAGGAGGACAATTGTGTTTTAAACAAAGACTTGAGGAAGGTTAATCGTAAACCTTGCTTTATATATATTTTAACTTTGCATACATGTATGGCACACTGTTGCAACCATAGGAGGTCTATTACTTGACTGTAGAAAGTTAACTAACTTGCTATTTTTGTTATGTTTTGAGGGGGTGCATATTGCTTAGAAAGGATGCGTATTGAACTTTGATCAAGAGACATTAAACAACCAAGATGTTCAAAATGCGTGGGCCAATCGCCCTTTATTGACTAAAATGATAAAATAAAAGGCAACATTAGTTTGTAAATGAAGATTTGCCTAAACTAATGATACTAAAAAATAAAATATATAGAAGTTTAAAAGTAGAACTTCTTAAGGTTGTCTGTATTCCAGGCCCTTGGTATCTCCCTGCCCTTCAACATTTCTAAGTGATAGGCCCCCTGTAAGTCGTCTCTTATTATCTTGAAGGGTCCCTCCAAATTTGGTCCCAATTTTCCATCTGATGGTCTCATAGCACTGCCGAGGACTTTCCTTAGGATGTAATCCCCTATTAAAAATTTCCTTGGATTGACTTTTTTATTGTATTATTTGGCCAATTGCCGTTCGTAAGATGCCAACTTAATTAGTGCCAGTTCTCATCACTCATCAGCTAAGTCAAGTTCAGTGAGTAAAGCTTTATCATTGAGGCTTTGATTGACCAAGGAAGTCCTCATAGTAGGGAGTTCTGCTTCTAGTGGGATGACTGCCTCCATTCCATGGGCGAGAGCAAAGTGGGTTTCTCTCATTGCACTCCCGTGAGTTGTACGATGAGCCTATAAAATGTTTGCTAGCTTGTCTACCCAGGCACCTTTGGCTCTTTCTAGCCATTTTCTTAGTCTGTTGGTCATTGTCTTATTAGAAGCTTCAATTTTCCCGTTGCTCTGGGGGTATGCTACTAAACTAAAGTGGTGCTTGACGCCATGCTCGTCGCAAAATCCTTGAAATAAGCCACTTTCAAGCTGCGTGCAATTGTCAGTAATGATAGCCCTTGCTGTTCCAAAGTGGGTGATGATGTTCTTCCATATGAACTGTGTCATGTCAGAGTCTTATATGTTGGCGAGTGGTTATGCCTCTACCCATTTGGTGCAGTAGTCAGTGTCGACCAGCATATACTTATGATTTTTAGATGTGGTAGGCAGAGGCCCTACAATATCCAAGCCCCACTGGGCAAACGACAATGGGCTGGTTAATGACTTGAGGTCGCTAACTGGTTGGTGGACCATAGGGGAGTGCTTTTGGCACTTTTCACACTTGCAAACATAAATTCCAACATCCTTTTACATATACGGCCACCAATATCATTCCTTGGTCACTTAAAAATCCATTATTCTCCCTCTTGCATGACTCCTCCCACAAATGCCTTCATAAAGTTCACTAATAACCTGCTCGACATCTGCTAGGTGAATTCACTGGAGGTAAGGTCCAGTGAAAGACTTTATGTAGAGTTTTCCTTCAGGAAATAAGTGAAAGTGAGCAACCTTGACTCTTATCTGGTGCGTCGATCTCTTGTCGTATGGAAGTGTGTTGCTCCGTAGGTAAGTTGTGATGGGATCTATCCAACTGGGTGCCTTTTCTATGTGGAGGACTTGCTCTACGACTGTATGATTGATGCTTGTTTACATGAGGAATTCTATCTGAATGATCTCCTTAAGTCGGAGTCAATGGAAAATCATAGAGCTGCTAGGGCATAGATGTGACTCTTTTGCCCCTTGGGGAACTGCTAAACATCAATTCTATCAAACTTTTCCATAAATCCCCTTATAACAGTGAGGTAAGATGCCATCTGTTGATGTAAAAAATTAGATCGCTCTAATTATTCAATCACAGATAAATAAAATAAGACAAAGATTTTTAAAGTGGTTCAGCCTTATAAGAATGGCCTACGTCCACTGTTATTTTATTGCTGAGTGTTTGGGAATTCTCGATTACAAGTTCAGTCAAGAAATTCCGGTCCCCTTGAATGAGGATGATACAAGGTATTTATAGCCTTGAGGCTGTACATGAAAGGGTAATACATTTAATGCAGCGTGTGTGTCAAGATTATAAACATTCAATGAATAGTTGAACTGTTGTCTATCTGGTAATTAATGATACGGCCGAGATGCAGATCGGACCGCCTTAGTTGCTCGTTGATCAAGAGTTCCTCAGAGCGCTTGAGTACCTCGGAGTGCTGGAGTTCCTCGGGGTATCTTCGCTGCTCGAAGAGAACATGAATTGGTCGGGGAAATGAACTTCCTCGTTACTATTGTGCCACGTATATTGACACGTGTCTTCGTATTATTCGTCCACATCAGCGTATTAATTTTGGTATCAATAGAAGCCCCCAATGTTTCGTATTTCGAACTTTGAGGAATATGGAACATTCTTTCTCGGTATATGGCAATATTGAATGATCTTCCTGGGTTTTAGGAGCATCGTATTTGAATTTATTTCCAAATTCACAGAATCCGCCTTTTTTCGAATTTTTAAGAGTGCTTCGATCTTTGTGTCCTTTTTGTCCTTTTAGCCGCCGGAAGCTCAATAGTTTCTTTCGTGTAATCATTTCCTTCGCCGCTTCCCTAGGCAAAGTATTTAAACTTCTTAGGTAACCATACCGTCTTCTTTTTTTTTCAATTTTCTGCATTCAAGCTTTCTATTCTCTCTTTCTCTCTTTCTCTCTTGTGCGTTCATCTTTTCCTTCGCTAGTTGTCAGCAGATCTCCTTCCTTCCTGTAAGATTTTCTTCCTTCTTCTTTTATTCATCATGGTTTACATTATTGAATCTCTTGAAAAATTCCGTTCTGACTTTTCCATCCCATCTTGGGTAATTTTGGAGGAGCTTTCTGAACCTCAAAATTACTTTCGTTTGGCTGAGGGACATTGGTTCCCCAGTCTTTTTATTGCTGAATGTGGTTTTTCCTTTCCACCAAACCCATTGTGTCTTGAGTTTTGTCAGTATTTTGATCTTGTCCCTGCAAAAATAGCCCCCAATTCATGGAGAATAATTAATGGGGTGTATAAATTAAATCTAACTCATGGGACTCGTATAGGGATCCCTGAAATTATGTACTGCTATAGATGGGCCGTTCTAGATAATATTTATTACTTAAAAACTAGGTTTTTGAATAGGGCTCTTGTAGTTAACCTCCCTGATGCAAATAGAGATTATTTTGAACATGGGGTGGTTATTAAAAATTGGCAATATGCCCCTTTAGTTGGAGATGGAGTATACAACGGTTCCAGATGTCCTCCATATGGCAATGGGATAGGTTTATTTTTCATTTTATTTCTTTTCTGAATTTACGAATTCATTATGTTTGATAAAATGTATTACTGATATTTTAATACGTGTTTGTTTGCAGTTGAGAGTAAAAGAAAAACTCCAAAAGAATCAGAGGTTAATATTAAGCATCTGAAACTTATCTGGGGTTTGCATAAGAACGTTGCAGACGAGCACATCAGGTCTGCATCATATTTGCTACAGTATAAGAGCTATACAACCTCTTATACTGCTCGTCCTGTTGAACCAGCTTCAACTCCAGAGGATTCTTCTTCAGATTCTCACATCCTTTTAAGTCAGAGAATGGGCAAGAAAAGATCTCCTCCTGCTCTATTTGATGACATTTCATCTTCTGCTGAGGCTAAGAAAAGTAAAATTGATGTCCCAGAGGGGACTAAGAAGGTGGATGTTGCACCTTCAAAAACTACCGAGAAGCCCCCAGTGGCTCCGAGCAAGAAAGTTGCTCCTGTGGAAGTGATTACTATCTCTCCGACCAAGAGTTCTTCCTTGGTTGAAACTGCTGAAGTCCCTTTGAGAAGATTGAGGAAATCATCCTCAGTCAATTTGGCTGAAACTGTCTCCTCTCTACCAGCTGGTGGTGTTGGTGTTCCAACCATCATTCCTCCGAGCTCTGTAATGAGCTCGGTAAAAACTTGGATCATACCCGAGGTCCAAGGAATTGATGAAAAAATTTCTAGGGATATGCTGACATCCCTAGCTACTCGTCATCTTGCTTCAGTAAATTTCTCACACTCCGAGTTTTCTTTCTTTCTCTGAATGCTTGCATTTTTGTATTGACTTTACTGTTTTTCTCATCTTTCAGCTGGTGAACTGTTTCAATAACATCGTGAAGAAGGACGAGGCAATTAAAGCTTCCATCTCCTCGTCTGGTGTAGAGGATGCTCTGCTGGGTTTAACCCAATCTTTGAAGGATTCTTGTCAGCAGTATGACGAGGACAAAGCCGAATGGGAGAAAAAGTTATCTACAGTTGAGGCCGAGAAGGTGAAGATGGTTGAGATCTCCAAGAATTTGGAGAATGAAGTGAAAAGTTTAGAGGTCGAGCATAAGAAATATGACGACAAGCTCAAGAATTTTGGAGAGCTTGAGGATAAGCTGAGGAAGGCAGATGAAGAATTGTCCGCCCTACAAGATATCAAGGGCCAAAAAGAAGAATTGGATGCGAAGCTCTCCTCGGAGAAACTATAAAGAAAGCTCGCAGTTAAAAAATCCTTCAGCGCTGGCTGGGATAAAGGATGGGACAAGGGAATTGCTGCGATGACATCCCAAGTTCAATACGGGAAGTTGAAATACTTTTGAGATGGCTGGGTAGCTGCCCTGCAGGAATTGAAGATCAAAGAAGATTCTGGGCTATTCCAGCTACACCTCCCTGGTCCTCCCCCACCAATTGTGGAAGAAGAAGAAGATGAGCCTATCTTTGATGAATCTTCCATGGCTATAGGTGATCAAGTCCCTGCTTCTCTTCCTTCTGCCAATGAGGACATTTCTTCCATGCCTCCTCCTCCTGAGCAAATTTCAACTCATGCTGATCAAATTGCCGTTACCACCGAGCAACCAAGCTCCTCGTCCCAACCTCCCGAGAAAGTCTTGGGAGACAAGGAAAAGGTGTGAAGTTGTTCGGTATCATTTCTATCTTTCATTATTTGTAATCAAACAATGTAATCCTTTTGTGATATAATAAAATACATCTTTGTTCATCTCTGTTGTTGATGATTTGTTTTTGTTGATTGTTGTCTTTTTCTCATCCTTAGTTTGTTGCTAGAATGGAACTGATATCTGCACATGATACAAAGCTGATGCAGCAATGTCGTGAGTATTATAAAGCTGGTCATACAAATTTGAGTGGATCAGAAATTGCTGACATCCTTGGTCATGATGCCTCGGAACAAGCAATTGAGGCTTATCGGTACTTGAAAGATTTACTTGACCGAGCTGTGGCCAACAGTGTGGCCTACTATGAATTGATCGAGGAACTTCATTGTACCTTAGAAGATCTACAACATCAACACAATGAATCAACTGCTTTGCTGCACAAGGAGTATGAAAATAGATATCAACAGCTTTCTTCTGAAACAGGCCATAAAAAGATCCTTGCTGGATACGATGTTAGGGAAAGAACTCTAAAAGGTGAAGTTGAGGCCTGCAGGCAGATTGCTGAGTTGCTGGAACAAGAGAACAATAATTTGCAGAAAAAGCTGGCACAGTATGAATCTGCAGCGTCATCTTCCACTGCTTTAGTGCAAGTTATCGATGAAGGTTTCTCGTTCTTAGAGGTTGAGAATGCCAAATTAAGGCAAGAACTGGATAACTTAAGAAGATCTGTTATTCCTGTGACTGCTCGGGGACGAGAAAGAGGTTCTCGTGGGCGAGGAAGAGCTGTTCAAAATGTTGCCTAGGCAAAGTTCTCCAGTCGCTGCTCGGAGTCGATCAAGAGTTCTTAGCCGTAATGTTGAAGAGGCTCGCACTCAGTCTACTTTGGAAACTCAAGCATACCAATTAAACGCCAAAGATCGGGCTTTATCTGAATTGTCCAAGAGAAATCTATCTTTGGAAGATCAACTTACTGCAACGAAGTCTGCTTTGAATGATAAAGACGTTTTTGCCAGGAACCTTTACGAACAATTGGATAGATTAACCTTCCAATTCCATAAACAGCCCAGGGAATTTTGGATGGCAGGATACAATGAAGCCCTTGTTCATTTAGATGCTCGTATTGAACATGCCAATAATGAAGGTTATAAGCAGGGGTGGGTGAACGCCCTAGGTGTACTGGAATTGGAGCAAGGGCATTTTTTATGGGATTATCATGCTCCAGGGTTACTAGATTTGCCTCTGCCACCTTTCAAATTGGACATGGAATGGATCCCAGCTCGTTCCATTCCTCGGAGTTTAATTTCAAAATATCTCGGCGACTATAGTCTTCATTCTCAGACTGAATTATCTCGTCCCGAGCATCTCTTGGATACACCTTCTGTGATGAACGTCAGAATGCTCAGAGATATTAATTTCATCAATTCTCCTCTTTGCTTAGAAGATCCTCCTGCCGGCGAGGAACCTGTTTCAAAAGCTAAAGGAAAGAAACCAATAGAATAGGTTTTTCAATGTAATAATTAGCACATATGTATAGCTTGTAATATATTTTGATCTTAATGAAAGAATTTCATTTTCTGTTTGCAAATTTGTATTGCGATTGTCTTGTGTTTATCAAACATTTTTACATTTGTGTATACGTATCTGTTAAAAAGATAACAATATGGTGTTGTTCATCAACCAACTTAGCAATCAAAATTACAAGTATCAATGTTGCTCAATCACTTAATAATAAAGTAATGAGTATAAAATGTTTAAACTGTTTCCAACCAACCAAGGTTGTTAAATTGTGTTTGTCGACTAATTACAGTTGATGGGTTTTTATCCCCGATCAACTATACTTGGTAAACTTTTTCATAAAATGTGTCCGACCAACCATGGTCGATAATTTATCCTCGTCGACCAAGTATAGTTGATCACCGACCAACTATACTTGGTTCAGTTTGGAATTCTTTGTATTTTCTGGAATGATTTTACCTTCCGACCAACTTGTTGGCCTATTTTCAAATCAAATGATATTGTTCTTCCCTCAACCGTAGTTGATTATTGAATTATCTCCACTAGTTATCTTACCAACCTTAGTTGGTCACGCTAGTGTATGCCTCCTAACTAAAGGAGTATATTTTTTGGTTCTTTCGAACTATCTGTCCACTAGTTATCTTACCAACCTTAGTTGGTCACGCTAGTGTACGCCTCCTAACCAAAGGAGTATATTTTTTGGTTCTTTCGAACTATCTGTCCACTAGTTATCTTACCAACCTTAGTTGGCCACGCTAGTGTACGCCTCCTAACCAAAGGAGTATATTTTTTGGTTCTCGCCCTTTTACCAACCGGAGTTGGTCGTGGGTCTGAACTATCGTCTTCTTTTTGCTGTCGAGCAGCGCAGCGTAGTGTACAACACTAGTATTTCCCGAAAAACTTTCAAACAAAGGAGAGGAAAATGGTGAAAACATCATTGTTTTATTCATATTGATGGAACCGTTGTACATTTTACATCATTGATAATACTTGCGAAGGTGTTCAGCATTCCAAGCATTCTTGAATTCTTCTCCTTCTAGAGTTGCTATTCGGTAAGTTCCTGGTCGAACAACTTCTGTAACTCGGTAAGGCCCATGCCAGTTTGCCTCCAATTTATTGTGTTTCTGAATTACTTTCTTTAGCACATAATCTCCCTCTTTTAAGTCACATTTCCTCACCCTTTTATTGTAGAACAGAGCTGTGCGTTGTTGGTAAGCAACATTCCTAATGGCTGCCTCTTCTCTGACTTCCTCGAGCATATCCAAATCCAGTCTTCTCATCAAGTCGCTGACTGGGGAATTGAAATTCATCACTCTGTGTGTTGGGAGACCTAACTCGGCAGGTATTACAGCCTCACTTCCAAATGCCAGCATATATGGTGATTCTCCAGTCGCTGCTCGGGGAGTTGTTCGGTAAGCCCACAATACTGATTGTAGCTCGTTAATCCAGTTAGCTTTAGCTTCACTTAGCCTTTTCTTCAAACCATTTAGTAGTGTTCTATTCGTCACTTCAGTCTGTCCATTGCTTTGAGGATGGCCTGGTGCTGAATGAACCTTCAAAATGTTCGACTGATGACAATAAGCAGCAAATTCCTCGTTATCAAATTGGGTTCCATGGTCTGTGATAAAGGCATGAGGGAGACCATATCGACAGATGATATTCTTCCAAACGAACTGGTATACCTTCTCGTACGTCATGTCGATGAGGGGTTCAGCTTCTACCCACTTAGTAAAATAGTCTACTGCGACGACGAGGTACTTGAATCTTCCTCGGGTGGTCGGAAATGGTCCCACCAAATCAATTCTCCACGTGGCGAATGGCCAAGGGGAAGTTATGGGTGTAAACAATGCTTGTGGAGTTCGTCGGATAGAGGAAAAACGTTGGCACTTGTCACATTTCTTAGCATAGGCTATACAATCAGCCCTCATCGTCGGCCAATAGTATCCTTGAGTCATTACCCTTTGTAAAAGTGTTCGACCTGCTACATGAGCTCCACAAGACCCTTCATGGATTTCTTCAATCAATTCTTTCACCTCGGAGGGATGTACACATCTCTGCAAACCTGCCATAATTCCTCGTCTATATAAAATACCATTAGTTAATACATACCGAGCAGCTTTATACTTCAATTTTTTGGCAGCGAGCTTATCCTCTGGCAATCCTCCCTCTTCAATATATATCCTGATGGGATCCATCCAAGATGGTCCTAAATCAAGGGTAATAACATTCATCGTCAAGTTTTCATCTATGCTCCGACTTTCCAATACTTCAATTGGTATCGTTCTTCGCAGCTCGGTACGAGTAGCTGATGCTAGTCGGGCCAGTGCGTCTGCTTGTACATTATCCATCCTCGGTATTCTCACCAATTGAATGGCATCAAATTTTGTCAGTAACTCCATCACCTTTGCATGATACTTTGCCATTAAATCTCCTTTAACTGCATATGTTCCTGTCATCTGATTTACAATTAATTGAGAATCACTGAATACAATTACTTGTCGTGCTTCCATAACTTTTGCTAAGTTTAAACCTGCTATCATGGCCTCATACTCAGCTTCATTATTAGAGGCTTTGAATTGGAATCGTAAAGCATATTCCATGTCAATCTCATCTGGGGTGTTCAAAACAATTCCTGCGCCGCAACCTGTTGTGCAAGATGAGCCATCTACATATAATCTCCATATGGGTAACCCGTCTTCAAATTCCTTATCTGAGAGGGTTCCTCGGTGAAATATTTGTTGCTTCTTTTCATCCTCCCTTGACACTTTTCGTTCCTCGTCGACCATCTCTCCTCGCTCTTTTACCAACCAGAGCTGGTCTGAGCTCGAAATTGACGATCTGTCTTCATCCATAAGCCCTTTTACCAACCGGAGTTGGTCTGGGTTTATGCCTATTGATCCCATAACATCCACAGGTTGGTCAGCGAGCACCCTTTGCTCCTCGGGGGTATCAGGGTATGTAAAATCTGCTATAAAATCTGCTACAGCTTGCCCTTTTAATGATGATCTAGGTTCATACACAATATCATATTCACCGAGTTCTATTGCCCAGTACATCAGTCTTCCTGATTTTTTTGGCTTGTGAAGGGCTTGTCTCAATGGCAAGTCGGTATATACGATGATTGTATGGGCCTGGAAATATGGCCTCATTCTTCTACTTGCTTCAATTAATGCCAATGCCAATTTTTCTAACTTTCGATATCTGATTTCTGCACCTCGAAAAGCCTTACTTGTGTAATAGATGGGTTTCTGAACTCCATTCTCCAATCTAATCAATGCTGAGCTAACTTCATTCTCTGATACCGCTAGATACAAGT
Organism: Sambucus nigra; assembly: GCA_949130495.1. Taxonomy (NCBI): domain Eukaryota; kingdom Viridiplantae; phylum Streptophyta; class Magnoliopsida; order Dipsacales; family Adoxaceae; genus Sambucus; species Sambucus nigra. The sequence goes on from OX422218.1 coordinate 156,813,199, forward strand.
ACAACTTCTCTCCTGTTATTGGCCTGGACAACAATGGAGGTGCTCCCAAATACTTTTTCAAGTCTTGAAAGGCCTTCTCACATTCATCAGTCCACTCAAAAGTTTTTCGAAGTGTTTTGAAGAATGGGAGGCATTTGTCAGTTGCTCGGGACATAAATCTGTTGAGTGCTGCAACTCGTCCTGTAAGACTCTGCACTTCTTTCTTTGTTGTTGGAGATCGCAATCCTAAAAGAGCTTTGATCTTATCTGGATTTGCTTCAATGCCTCGCTGGTTGACAATGTATCCGAGAAACATTCCTTCTCGTACTCTAAATGTGCACTTCGTCGGGTTGAGCTTCATCTGGTATTTATCCAGTTGATCAAATGTCTGAGCTAAGTCAACTAAATGATTTGCAGCTTTCTTGCTTTTTGTCAGCATATCATCGACATAGACTTCCATGTTGCAACTGATTTGTTCGGTGAAAACCTTGTTCATCAGCCGCTGGTATGTCGCTCCTGCATTTTTCAAACCAAAAGGCATAACATTATAGCAATAAGTTCCCCTAGGGGTAATAAAAGAAGTACTTTCCCTGTCTTCAGGTTTCATTTTGATCTGGTTGTAACCAGAATACGCATCCATGAAGCTGAGCAGCTCATGTCCCGAGGTAGCATCCACTAGTTGGTCAATTCTGGGCAATGGAAAATGATCTTTTGGGCATGACTTGTTGAGATCAGTGAAATCAACACACATTCTCCATTTATTGTTCTTCTTCTTTACCATTACCACATTTGCCAGCCAGTCTGGATATTTCACATCTTCAATGAATCGGGCTTTCTGGAGCTTCTCGACCTCCTCTTGTATGGCTTGATTCTTCTCGGGGCTAAATACCCTTCTTCTCTGCTTTACAGGCTTGATCTCTTTATTCACATTGAGTTCGTGAGATAAGAAGTTTGGATCTATTCCTGGCATGTCCTCATGACTCCATGCGAAAGTTTTCTTCCTGTTTCTCAAGAACATTATCAACTCTTGTTTTATTGAAGCATCCAACGACGAACCTATCTGGGTTACTCGTTCAGGGTGCTCCTCGTCCAGAATAACATTTCTGTAGATTCTACCACCTGTCCTTTTACAAGTTGGGATTCATCCCTGGGATCAAGAGTTTCAATTTCTGTACCTTCCTCCACCTGGTAGGTGATAGTCTTTTTCCTTGATTCCTCAAGCTCCTCTTGCTCGGCAGATGAATAATAGCATTCCCGAGCTATTTTTTGATCACCTTTCACAACTCATACTCCGAAGTTTGTTGGGAATTTTAAGCATTGATGCACTGTAGATGGAACTGCTTCGAACTTCTTTAAACCAACTCTTCCCATGATGATGTTGTAGGCTGACTGCACATTCTTATCCATCACAAAGAAGTGTATTCTTTCCGTTCGACAAGCAGGCCAAGTTCCAATGAATATGTCCAACTTGATCGTCCCAAGTGGAAAAACTTTCTCGCCAGCAAAACCCAGAAGGGGTCTGTGATAAGGTTCCAATTGAGATAATTTCAAATTCAAGCTATCAAAACATGAATAGTACATGATGTCTGCTGAACTACCATTGTCCACCAACACCCTTGAAATCACCACATCTTTCATCCTCATTTTGATCACCAAGGGATCGTCGTGAGGGTAAAGAACACCTGCCAAATCGTTTTTTGAAAAACCAATAACTAGCTTCTCTTTATTTACCTTCCTCGGACGATCATCCTCGGCAAGATTTATTCGTTGAATATATGAGCAGGCTTGAGCCTCTCCGAGATAGGCCTTTCTTTTTGCGGTAAGGTCTCCCCCTCCAGCATCTCCTCCTGTAATAACATTACAATCAAATGACCCAAAACGTATGGAAAATACCTCTCGTTCAGGCTGTCTTGGCTTCTTTGGAAGATCGGGGTCTTCATCTGGATCATCTTCATGATCTCTTTTCTTTTTCTCCTCCGTCCGACGAGGAGATCTGGAACGATCTCTAGTTCTATCATCATTCTTCCTTTCACCTCTGCGATCTACATACTTTGACAACTTTCCTCTTCGGATGAGCATTTCAATCTCGTTCTGAAGGGCTATGCAATTTTTGGTCGTATGGCCATGATCTTTATGGAACTCGCAATATTTGGCCCTATTTCTCAGTTCAGGATTGGTCCTCAGTTTATCTGGCCACTTGATTTCTTTGTTATTCTTGATTTCTTCTAAAACATGATTAATACCCATCTTCAATGGAGTATAATTATCATATTTCTTCAGGACTTTCCATGACGTCCTATTATTCTTGGAGTGCTTGTCACCACCATTACCTTTTTGCTCTTTCTTCTTAGATTTGTCAACCTCCACCTTGGTTTCTTTATCCATATTCTTCTTCGCAGTCATAGCCTCCTCGACATTCATGATTTTGGCCGCTTTTGCCATCAACTCCGACATAGTTTTAGGTGGATCTTTGGCCAAAGTATAATATAACTTGTTAGGCAGCAATCCGCTCATCAAAGCAGTGATCGCTGTCTTTTCTTCATAATCTATGACTTCCAACTTCTCGTTATTGAAACGAGTTATGTAATCTCTAGTACTCTCACCTGATTTTTGTCTAACACTTAACAAGTTCGCTACTCGCTTTACCGGCTTTGCTCCAAAATAGAAATTACCAATGAACAACTCGGCTAACTGAATAAAAGTCAAAATCTTACCCCGAGGAAGATTGTTGTACCATATCTGTGCATATCCGGTAAGAGTTCCCGAAAATGCTCTACACCTCATTTCGTCGGGGACAGCATATATGTCGGCAGCAGCTTGGTATTGTTCTATATGAAGAACAGGATCTGTCTTTCCATCATATTTAGGGGTCACTACAGGTGCTTTAAATTTCGATGGTGTAGGAAAATTCACAATGGCCTGCACAAAAGGTGTCCCTTGAACAAAAGTTCTCTGTAAGGGATTCCTTTCTTTAACCATTTATCCAAGTCTATCCTCCAGTCGCTGAATGAAACCCTTCCATGCTTCATTTCCTTCCTCGGGCTGCTTAGTCCGAGCAATTGATTGTTCTGACGTAGCTTCCTGAGATCTATCTCGACGAGTAGCTGGTCTTGATTGTGCTGATCCTTCTCTCAAACCTGATGGTGGTCGAAAGCTTCTCGATGGGGCTCTAGGTGGACTCATATTTCTCCTTGGTCCTAACCGACTGAAAGGAGATGCACTGCTTAATCTTTCCAGGGCGCTAGTTCTCTCCGGAGAGAGGGTGATATGTTGATCTGTATCCGTAGCCCGTATCGATGAAGTTCGCCCAGGTTGATAAGAAAAATCATTAGATTCTTCATTACGATATGACCCAGTACGCCTGGATCGCGATTGACCACGATCACTCCTTTGCCTTGAATGGGTAGGTGCACCGCTGTGAAGAGTTTGAATGAGTTGCCTCATTGTTTCTTGCATGGCGGTTTGTCCTTCAGCCAGATTCGTCATAATTCCAGCCAGATCTGGAGGTGCAGATGGATTTGGAGGATTTCCAGTATTTCCAGCATTTCGATTACTGGATTCTGGATTATCTTCCATTGATGATAAATGATTTTTGGTGAAAAACGATAGCAACAGTCGTTTCCCACAGACGGCGCCAATCTGTTGATGTAAAAAATTAGATCGCTCTAATTATTCAATCACAGATAAATAAAATGAGACAAAGATTTTTAAAGTGGGTCAGCCTTATAAGAATGGCCTACGTCCACTGTTATGTTATTGCTGAGTGTTTGGGAATTCTCGATTACAAGTTCAGTCAAGAAATTCCGGTCCCCTTGAATGAGGATGATACAAGGTATTTATAGCCTTGAGGCTGTACATGAAATGGTAATACATTTAATGCAGCGTGTGTGTCAAGATTATAAACATTCAATGAATAGTTGAACTGTTGTCTATCTGGTAATTAATGATACGACCGAGATGCAGCTCGGACCGCCTTAGTTGCTCATTGATCAAGAGTTCCTCGGAGCGCTTGAGTACCTCGGAGTGCCGGAGTTCCTCGGGGTATCTTCGCTGCTCGGAGAGAACATGAATTGGTCGGGGAAATGAGCTTCCTCGTTACTATTATGCCACGTATATTGACACGTGTCTTCGTATTATTCGTCCGCATCAGCGTATTAATTTTGGTATCAACACCATCCTATCATCCTTGGCACTGAAGTCTCCACTTATCTTCTTCGACACTAGCTTTGAATCGCCAAATACCCGAAGGAATTTTCCCCCTAGCAATTGTACTTTACGTAGGCCGATGATTAACGCTTCATATTTTACTTCATTATTGGAGGCTTAGAATCCTAGCTTGACCCCTTCTTCGAGCACAATCTTCTCTGGGGTAACCAATACAATTCCTACTCCTGCCCCTGGAGTTGGAGTCTCCGTCAAACTAAAGGGTCCAGTTGAAGATTTTTTCTTCCTCTTCTACTAGTTGCTCAGTTTCTAACTAGGTAGTAGGCTGATTCCCCATGAAATCAGTGATAAAATCTGCTAGAATTTTCCCCTTAATTGTTGTTCTTGGTTGAAACTGGATATCGAATCTTCCAAACTCCACCTACCACTTCGACAGTTGACCGAAGAGGATAACTTTCCTTAGAACAACTTTGAGGGAGTGCGAGGTGATCACGATGATGGAATGAGCCTCAAAGTAATATTTCAACTTCCTTGAGGGTATTACTAAGGCATACGCGAGCTTCTTTAGGGGTAAATAACATTGCTGGACATCCAGGAGAATCTTGCTTGCCTAATAGATGAGTGTTGGACTCCTTTCTTCTCGTATACCAAGGCAAATCTCAGAGTGTGGTATGACACGACAAGATAAAGATATAAGGGGTTGCCTTCACTTAGAATCACCATCAAGGGTGACTTGCTGATGTAAGACTTGATCTATTTTAGGGCTTTGGAGTAGTCTTCGTTCTATACTAATCCCCTATCTTTCTTCAATAGTTGGAAGAATGGTCGACAATGCTCTGAAGACTTAGAGATGAAGCGGTTGAGTGCGACGAGCATGCCTGTAAGCTTCTGGGCATCTATAATCATCTAAGGGTGCTGAGCTTTTCTGATGGAATCGATCTGATCAGGGTTTGATTCAATCCCTCTCTTACTGACCAGTTTTCCTAAGAAATTCCCCGACTGGACACCGAATGAACACTTGTTAGCATTAAGTTTCATCTGGTACTTCTTAAGGATCTCAAAGGTTCCTGTTAGGTCTGAAAGATGGTCTCCCTTGAGTTTACTTTTGATGAGCATGTTGTTGATGCATACCTCCATTGTTTCTGCCATTTATTTATTGAACATCCTGGTGACTAGTCGCTGATAAGTCGCTCCAGCATTTTTGAGGCCAAACGACGTGACTTTCTAATAATATAACCCAATAGACATTATGAAGGAGGTCTTATCTTGGTCTAGCTCATAAAGTGGGATTTGGTGGTATCCAGAGTAAGCATCTAGAATTCTCATTCTTTCATGCATTGCAATGGTGTGGACTTTGGGAGAGGAAATATATCTTTTGGACATGCCCTGTTGAGGTCGGTAAAGTCAATACAAACTCTCCATCTTTCGTTGTTTTTGGGTACTACGATTGGGTTGAATAGCTATTAGGGGAATTGAACTTTCAAAATGGAACCTGCATCAAGTAACTTTCCTACCTTTTTCTCTAGAGCCTTTGACTATTCTGGGGCTATTCAACGGGCCTTCTGAGTGATTGGTTTGAAAGCTGGGTTGACGTGCAGCCGATGGCATGAAATTAAGGGGTCTATCCCAGGCAGCTTGTATGGTTCCCAAGTAAAAACATCTAGATTGCTCTGAAAGAACGTGGTGAGCTCCTTCTTTTCTTGGTCAGTGAGGGAGGCTTCGATCAGAAATCTCCCTTCAGGTAAGTTGACTCCAACTGAAACCTCTTCCAGGTCTTCGGCAACCCTATTTATGGGGTTGACCCTGGTGTCCTCCACCCCTGGTAGTCCGTACTATAATTGCTAATTTGAAGGCAACACGACTTCTTTGGCTTCCTTCTGGACTTTTTTTCTCCTTTTTTTCTTCTCATGCTTAAGTTAGATAGCTGCGATGAAGCATTTTCTAGCTAAAGATTGGTCGCTACGGATCTCAACCACCCCTCAATCTATTATGCACTTGAGTTTCTGATGATATGAGGATGGAACAACCTTCATGGCATGGAGCCAGCCCCTGCCCAGAATGGCGTGATAAGGGGATTCGATATTTACCATCAAAAACTCGATCATCTTTAAAATACTTCCTGCCCTGACTGGTAGGACTATCTTACCCATTGGCATGGTTATCTTTCCTACAAATCTATCCTGTAGAACGGTGGCCTCATTGAGATTGGCAATATTATGCTTCAATTTAGGGAATAAGTCTAGGTACATCACTTTGGCAGAGCTACCTTGGTCGATTAGTAACCCGTCGATGTCCCAATTAGCCATACTTAGTGTGATGACCAATGCGTCATGGTGAGGGGTTCTCACCCCAACTAAGTCATCTTCGGTAAACACAATGTGTTTACTGTAGTCGACATCTTCTAGTCCATGATGCTTTCTGACCTGAATCTTGGCGGGGTCTATTCGAAAGGTTTGTATAACGACACTAAGCTTCTTAACTTCCATCCGAACAACATTTCCTTTTACTTGCTTGAGGTCTGATGCCCCATAAATTACTACGAAGTCATGACCTATATTGTCCTTGAGGACGTTGTCTAGATTTTGGTCACCACTGGCTATAACTTTATCTGCTATCTGTTCTATGAATTCGTTGAGATGACCAGCCTGGGTGAGCTCCTCGAGATGAGATTTAATTATTTTATAGTGTTCAGTCCTGTAATTGCCCTTTTTGTGGAACACACACCTCAGTGTGTTATTGCGCTTCGTTGCATCTCCTCCCATCTTCTTGGGCCACTTGACAAATGGCTCTTCCTTGATTTTAGTGAGGATTTTGTATATCAGTTCCTTGAAGACTGTGTTAACAGCCTGAAATGCTTTTGAGGGACCAGTGTTGTTGTCGTTTTTGGTGCCATTCCTTCCCCCATTATGGTTTCCTTGCTTCTGGGCATCATTATTCTCTATCCCCTTCTTCGTCTTTGCGCGACCATTGTCCCCTACATTAATATGGATTACATCTTCAACTTTGGCATATTTTTCAATACGGGCCATTAGGTCGTCAATGGAATTAGCCTCCTTCTTAGTTAGGAATTGGTGTAGTAAGGAAGTGTTTGGAAGATCGATCTTAAAGGATGCTGTGGAAACCTGCTCCGAGCAGTCTTCAATCTCATTCACAATCTCCCAGTACCTCTTGGAATACTCCTTACGGTTCTCCTATGGCTTTTTGTTCACTGTGAGCAGTGCATCCATACGCTTGGGGTGGGAGCTACTAGTTATGAAGTGAGATGTGAATAATTCATCCAGAGCTTTAAACCTCTTAATAGATCTACGTGGCAGCCTCTTAAACCATTTTGGGCCACGTTGTGAAGGCCATAAGGGAAGATGTGACACGTCAACGCGTCGTTGTGGCTCCATAGGGTCATGGCCTGCCTGTATTGCCGGACATGATCGACATGGTCAGTTTCCCATTATAGATCTTGAATCTAGGGATTATGAACTTATTGGGGGGGGGGGTGTTCTTCTTTTATTATCCTTAAAAAAGGTAACTTTATCTCGGTGTTAAGAGCTCTTTTAGTTAGCTCTCGTACAGACTTGGCCCCTCAGTGGGCTGGGTATTGATCCATCTCCCCATGGACCAAACTCCTGATTTCATCATTCTGTTGACCATGGCTCCCATGGGGTCGAGCTGGCTGTAGTCGTTCTGATCGAGAATCCTCTAACCTATTTTTCTCAATTCTCCCTCGGTCATTCTAGGGCTCCTTCCTCAGCTGTGATACTCACTCACCTGAGGACTAGGAGTTCGATCATAGTGTTGTCTTGTATTTCTGTGGAGATTCCTCTCCATTCATTCCAATCGCCTTTTTAGGCGAGCATTCTCATCTTCTTGGCGACAAGTGGCTTCTTCTTGTTCTCGAAGTCTGGCCTCATAGGCATCGACCAACCTAGAAATATACGTGGAACTTGGTGGTCCACGATTCTCTTCAGAAGGATCCCTTTGCTAGCGAAGCCTTGTATTTGGCTGCCGAATTTCAAACCTTACCCTGGGAGGGGTAGGTTGTTCCTGAACATCACCGGCTTGAGGGATGTTACTGCTGTGGTGAGACATTTAGGTCTTTGTGTTCTCATAGGAATAATAGTCTTTCCCATAAATGGCGCCAATTGTGGTATAAAAAATATCACAATAGAGGTTTTACGAAGAATAATCGCAATCATTAAGGAAAGTAGAAAATCACACACACAACACAACTATGTATGTAGTTCGACAACTTGCCTACGTCCACGAAGAGGTCTACTATTTTATTAAGTATCTCTTAATATTCTCAGTTACATGCCCCTATGCCCCAAGCCAGGGGTATAATTTATAGATATAGAATTCTAATTCTTCAAGTAACTTTGTGATTCCCATGATGATCCATGAATCCCTTGAATATCTCCACGAGATTATAGGGGATTGCACATGAGATGAGGGGTGAGCTATACCTCAAGAGAATGCGACACTAGCTTAAATATGAAGAGTATGCATGCATATTTAATTATTGCAATTTAACTGCTTGCTAAATATTTTCAAAATATTTTATTTGGGTTCTGACCCAAGTCAAAATCTTTTCCAAAACCTTTTAGGTTCACATCCACAGGGACGCCCAGTGTAATACCCCATATTTCTGTGTATTTTTTATTTAATTAAATAGGAAATTAATTAGGAAAATACATTTTATTTAAATTACGCGAGTGAAGTAATTTAATGTCAATTATTAAATAAATGTGATAATTAAATATTAATCGAGAGATAGATACTGATTAATATTTTGATGAAATTTACTGAGTGTGAATAGTAAATAATAAATGGATATTATTGTACGACATAAAGAGTGATATGTGCGTATTTTAATTTATCTCACCGAAAGTCGCGTGTAGACTAGTTTGAGGTGAGAAATGAGAAATATATTTTTAGTAACTTGTATAATGATTTAAAGGTCACTGATGACTCCGATAGGGTCGAAATAGTCGTAATAGTGTACCCAAGGGTTTAGTTTGGGTGCCGGGTCAATTTTGGACCAAATCGGCATCTGTTAGTGGCATTTTGGTCATTTTAAAAATAGAGGATAAATGACCTATGAAAATTAAAGCCTATATATGATAGTTGGGATCGTGGTTTAGGGTTCATAACTCACAAAACCTATAGAGGCCATTAGAGAGAAAATAAGAACCATTCCCAAAAGGCTTAAGAAGAATTCTTGGAGCTTGGAAGGCATTCTTGCACCCTAAGCACCCAAGGAGTGGAGATTTGAAGAGGAAACATATAGATTCATTACCTTATTCACGAAATCAGACTCTACAGTAATCAAGGCAAGTGTTTTATTTTCAATTTAAATTGAAGTTATAATACCCATGTGTAGGGATTGATAGATAACTTGATCTTTGAATAAATTCTTGGGAGAAAATAATGAAACTTATGTATGTGGGATAGGATTGCATGTAGATGAGATTATGTCTGTAGAAAACTTTGAATCATATGATATTATGATTGATTTTATAGAATTAAATCTGGGTTTATGCTTAAATATGTGGGAAGAATATAAAAGCTAGGGTTCTTGATAATTAAATGATTTAATTCAATCTTGGTAAGGATTTGTTATGATTTGATGATAAAATCACGTTAGAAATATTCCTATAGCATGTAGAAATTGTTAGGAACAATTGGTATGAGGTTTGGTGAAGTATCATGGGGGTTATAGGTGTGTTAATGGTGGAAAAAACACACCAGCAAATTAGAGAAGACGAATTACACACCGGCGAGCCGGTTCAGTTCAAGGGGCGAACCGGTTCAGTCTCCAGAATACTTAACATTTCCCTTTTTTGGCCTACTTCCTCTCAATGGTTATTGTGGAAAAATTTTGGAACCTTGTTAGGATATAACGAGGGGATTACTTATACTACAGTAGGCCTATATGGGATTAGTAGTTTAGTCTGATTGAAGGGAATTAAGACGAGAGTGAATTGTGTCATAATTCAATCGGAGAGAAAGATAACGAATTACAGAAATTTTGAATAAATAAATGAGTAAAATAGTAGGGTAAGTTAGGCTTAACTACTGAAATTTACAAAGGGGTAACTAGGACCCTTAGAGTTATGTGAATACTCAAATCAATGCGATAGTGAGATAAATCGTAAAGTAAATAGTACGGTAAGTATGAGAGAGAAATATACTATGTACTAACATACATAATCGAGTTGTGTGGACACCTATCGATGGACAGAAATACGTAGGTTGTGTGAATATCTAAAGTATACTAATTGTATTGGGGTCGATAGAATATCCAAACCAATACACACATAGGTTGTGTGAATACTTAAAGTAGGCTAATTGTATTGGGGTCGATGGAACATCCGGACCAGTACATACATAGGTTGTCTGAATACCTAAACTATATTGAATGTATTGGGGTCGATGGAATCTCCAGACCAGTACATGAGAGTTCGATTTGGGGTCGATGGCTATCCGTACCAATATCGAACATAAATAAATTGGGGTCGAAGGAACATCCGAACCAATGAATCCTTAAGGTGTGATACGAGGATATTATAGTGAAATATATATCTACTTGTATATATTGTGTGTTAAATATATACTATGCGTTGTATCTACTTATGTGAGACAGTAGACCGTTAGATAGTGTATATTTAAAAAGAATGAATTAAGTAGAGAAACTTAATCATATGATTCTGCTAATAACATATGTGAATGTTATTTAAATTGTGTATATCGGAATGATAAATTAAGTGGAGACACTTAATTGTGTGATTTAAAGAATAACATGTGAGGAATGTTACTTATGCTGGAAATTAACACATGAGAGATGTTAATAAAATTTACGTACTATATGGGCGGTACGGGAACTTAGACGTATAGATAGGTTTGGTTGAATACCTTAGTCTAGTTAGCTTGGGTAGCATATCTAGGTGGGATAAGTATAGAACGTTACGCGTGCACTATAGATGAGGGGTGAAGAGAACTCAAGAGAGAGTGTACGTGAACATGTGTAATCAATAACTGGTTTTTATTGTGATAAAATCTTGCTAAATATTTTCAAAACATTTTGTCTACTAACACTTGCTATAAAATATTTTAAAAACCTTTTAGGTGTCCATCCATAGGGACGCCATGCATGACTTCTTCCAAGGACTCAAAGCTGTAGCAGTGTGGATTGCTGATACGACTTATTTGATTAAACAATTCCCTCATTCTGATCTACTGTATGATTTAATTTCTATCTTTCATGTATGGACATGTTTTACAGTGACAATCCAATTATTTAGATTTGTTATCATTTTGGAGTAATTGTTTCGGATTTTGGCCGATGGTTTATTCGTCAAACCTTTATTCATTTATATATTGTGATGGTTGGATTATATTATTTTGTGAATAATCAATTTAAATTCAGTATAGTAATTTTATATGTTATTGAAGAAAGATAAAATTTAGCACCGGTTTAATTTCACTTAGGTGGTTAGTAATTAAAAAGGTTTTGACAGTGATGCTAAGAATGAACCACATGAGAAGCCTGTTTTAATTTAATAAAGGCCTGATCAATCGATGTTTAATTAGATGGGGTGTCACATCCAGTTTGAGGATTCTATCCAGGGATGCGCAGATGCAGCTCATGTGAAAGTTGCAGGACTTTGCTATAGATACTTCATTAATTCATTCCTAGTGAAGGGACTTTACTTCAATACTCATTTGGGCATGGCACCCTCAGATTTAGTATTCAGTTATTTATTTGATCTTGTGTATCCAGGTTACTGTTTCAGTTTATTGTTGTACTTTATTGTAGAGCCGATAGTTGATTCGGTCACTTTTATCTATATTATTCATTTGTGTTGGATTTAGTTATCAGTTTGTGTGATGATTTAATTGTTATTTATTTCCGCATGTGGTTAATTAATGAAAGATAAAATTGGGCACCAGTTAATTTAAATTACTAGGTGCTTAGTAACTTTAAATTTTTTTTCGACAGTGATGCAAAGAATGAGCCATATGAGACCAACATTTTATTTTGATCATGGACTGGATACCCGGTATTTTAGTAGGCGGGATGTCACGAAGAATATAAATAAATGAAAACGAAATAAAAGAAAAGTATGACATAAGTCTACATTAGCTTATAGGAGGTAACATTTGAAATTATGATGAGTTTGCCGGAACTGCTACTGAATTTCCATGAGTATATGATGTCTAGAGATACATAAGATGATGCATTCAATTTTGCGTGGTCGAGGGTAATGTTGCCTTCCTTACACTGTAGGTCCATATGAGATTTTTAAAGAATAAGCAAAATTGCCTAGTAGATAAATCTCATTCTATACGGTTTGTAAAACAAAATCAGAGTTTATTAATGTCAAAAGTATCATAAGAATTGAGATTTAACAGTTAAAGTGATATAATCACAAAAATATATGATGATATTGCTACAAATAGAAATATCAATGCTTGAAAAGGTAATGGCTATGGACGGTTTCTACACAAATAACCCATAATTATCCGTTTAGAGGCTTTATGGAAGTAGTCATACATACGACAAATCAATCCAAGTAATTGGAGATAAAAGTAATGATGGTAAGTCAATCACAAACATTTCATATGGTAGCAATAACTAGGCCCTCAATCATCTGACTCCTGCTAGCCAAATAATACAATCGTGGGTACAACGATAGATTATTCCCTGGTCATACTGTATGATATAATAGAACAGGTTCAAAATTAATCATATTAAATGATATCATTGCATAAAGTCAACATAAGATTTTTTTAACTCGAATAAAATCTACGTAACTATTCGAACTACTCAAATGAGAATAAAATAAATAGTGATATCGACAATAGGCGTCATCAAAAGCATTGTATGAAAATAATACTAAACAAGAAATCACCTACTTATGTTTAGGGATTTTCAAAAATAAGTTCGTTTGATTTTATTTAAGGTGGGTTCCGAGAAAGTGTGAAAATAAAAAAGTATCTAAATAAGCTTGGTTTTTTAAACATTTAAGATGCGTACAACTTGAAATTGGTTATAAAATAACTTCCAAGGGTTTAATGTACAAATAAATGTTTGGATATGTTTATCCTAGTTCCTTAGGTTTTAGTTTTAGTGGCAATAGACTTTTTTGTCCGTAATGGTGCCACAAATAAGTAGGTAAAGTTTGGGGTGAAAATTCAGTAAACTTTAGGGGTTTATAAGCCAAAATACTTTAAAGTTTTAAAATTAAAGTGTGGGTTATACTTCGAATTTACTTTCTGGTTGACCAAACAAGGTGTTGTAATATAACATTTTGACTAGAAAAATAAAATAAAATAAAACATATGGAAGAATTTTCAAAATTTCTCATTAGACACGCTCCTTTACGCATTTATTTAAAATTTCCACGCATTGTATTTGACCTCACTCGCAAGCGTGCTGACCACCTTATCTTCAACCTTCGCAATTTTAAATTTAGGATTTTAAACTTAAACCTTCAATTAAATCCAGTACAAAATATTCCGTGAGTGCAGAAAAATTCACAATAAAATAATCTAGGAAAACAATCACAAACGATAGAAAGTAAAAGGAATCACACACAACAACGATGTACGTGGTTCAACAATTTGCCTACGTCCACGGAGAGGTTACTTATTCTGACTAAGTGTCTCTCAATGATTACAATTTTTTCATCCCTTTGCCCTGGGTCAGGGAGTACAATTTATAGATATTTTCATTACAAAGTTTGAGTTGTTTAAGGAACTCCATCACATCAGATTGGCCATAAGATACTTAATTGTCTTGTTTGATATTCTTGGTACTTGATTTGACCATATCCATGAGTGTTCTCACGTTACTGAAAGTCTCGTACAGAAGTTGAACCATGATTTGGGTCGGGTCAAGTGTTTTTATTGAAACTTGTTCGGCTACTCTCATGGGCTAGTGAAAAATGAGCTCCCACAATTGCCCCTAAAATCTTTGGGCCCATAATTTTGGGCTAATAGATTTTAATCGAGCTAGTATGCCCACGGCCTGATATAGTGAAATGGCATTTTTATTATTTATGAAAGCTAGTGAGGATGCGATTGCCTTCGGGAGGAAATTGGAAGAGTTGAAATCTTCCTGGAAAAGCGCGACTCAAGATTTAAGACACTTTGAAAATCATTGAACTGCAACTTAACCGTCACTTAAGTGTCTTTGGTCATTTATGTGTGGACTTCGTTTCCAAGATTTATCTCTTCATCTTCTTCTTCAAAATTAGATCTTCCTTTCTTCAATGATCCCCCAAAGCTTCCTCTATTCTAGTTAGTTTTAGCTCTAACTCTTCTCTGGTTCTTATATTCTGAAAATTTCTATAGCGGTAGCTAGAGCTTTGTGTATAAAATGGCTATACTTGATAACAAATCTCTTTCTAAATTTAGAAAATGCTATAATATTCCTGATTGGGTGGACATCGAGTGTGTTCCCATTCCTCAGAACATTCGTACTATAGATGACGACCATTGGATTCGTACCTTTTTGGCCTCTCAAGGGGGTTTGACATTTCCCCCTAATCGCTTGTTTTTACCTTTCTTCCATAACTTTGCCATTATTCCTGCCCAGTGTACTCCAAATGTTTGTAAAATTATAAATGGTGTACATAGGATAAATGAGTTGTATGGGACCAACTTAGGGCTTGCAAATTTTTTTTTTGTTATGTCTTTTCTCGTACGAAAGGTGGACTACTGTACTTGAAGGTGAGGAGTGCTGATCGTGTTTTAATTGTAAACTTAACTCATTCACATAAGGATTACTGGAATGAACGTTTCATTGTTAGAAATCGGCAGTATCCTCCCCAATAAGAGGGTGTAAGGTACAGGGGACCTTAGATCGTAACCTTTGGGGAGGAATATATAGGGCACTAACACTATCTCCCTTTTCCATTATGTGTTCGTTACTTATTCTTCTTAGTTTTTAAAATATGTTTGTGCTTTTTTTTATCCCGGTTATCTTTGCAGTTAGGGAAAAGAATCAGGAATTGGACTCCCATGATTTTAATGCTTATAAACTTCTGAAAGCTTGGCGAATTAGGGATTATCTAGTCGACCATGAGCATCCCCGTTTGACTGCTTATCTCCTTGAGTATAAGAATACTACCTCCAGCTTCACTACCAGGCCAGTTGATTGTATTCCTGAGTTGTAGGTTTCAGAGGAGGAGATTGGTGGTCCTTCTGAACCCATTCTATTAAAAGAAGAAGAGGCGAAAGAGAGTGAAGAGTAAGGATAGGGTGAAGGAGAAGTTAGTGAAGAAGAAACCAGTGAAGAAAAATAAGAAGAAGAGAGAATGGAACCACCAAGAAGGAGGTGCTTAATTGACTATGATGATGATGATGATCTATTGTCTTATCTTATGAAATCATTAAAGAGGAAGGATGGGGACTCCCTTAATTCAAGTGGCTCTAAATTGGGAGCTAGGGAGAGTGAAACAAAGAAAAAAAGAGGGAATAGGAAGACAAAAAGAAAGAGAGGGAGAGAATAGAGAGATAGAGAGAGGAAGAGAGAGGAATAGAGGAAGAGGGAAGAGGAGAAGAGGACCCATGCGTTGAAGGCTTCCATTGTTTGTTCCTTTGTAGATACTAAGGGGAGGAGTGTGGCTGATGCTCCCCTTTTTGCCCCTACACTTCTAGAGGGGGCCATGCTCGTTGCTAATCATGACCATTCCCAAAAAAGGGTGCCGACTAGTTAGCCCTGAAGTCAGCTCAAGGGATTACATTGGTACGTCACTTTCCTCTTAAGTTACCCAATCCATTTTTCTCGATCCTTTGGTAATTTAACTTGTGTTTTTTTTATCCTCTTTGCAGTTTATTTCCAATTTTACCACGCTGCTTTATGGTAGGGCTGTCCAGTCAAGGAAGTACACTGAACTGAAAGAGTCCTTGAAGTGCTCTGAGGAGTCCCTGGCTAACACTAAGGCCATCTTTGATTCAAAAAAATATAAAACCTTGGATGCTCTGAAGGGGGAGCTTGAAAAAGATTTCGCTAAGCTATGGGAGGCCTATGCCCAAGTGATTGTTGATAAGCTAAAAGTGGCGAAGGCTAATAAGGAGCTATCATACAAAGTTGATAAGTTGGAAGGAGAAGAGATTGCAGCTCGAGAAAGCTCATATAACGAAGGCGGGGAAGCATTATATGACCACGTCGAGCACCAAATTGCTTATGTTCGGCACTTGGGATTCAATAAAGGCTGGAACCAAGCTTTGGTCACGACAAAAGTTCCAACTGACTCTTCTTTGGTCTCCCATCACGAGCCAAGCCCAAACCCTATGGATGTTGTGGAACCTTTAATCGACTAGCCTCCGATTGAAGCCAGGATAAAACCAACTACTAGTTCTATGATTGAAGACTCTTCTGCTAGCCAAGTCGCAAATGACTCTGTTGCAATCGTGGTTATTAGTGATAAGGCGAAATCATCCGTTGACAAGGGGAAATGGCTAACTTCTTTCGAGTAGGTGTAGGATCTTGTTGTTGGCCTAAGGCTTCTTCTACTTTACTTTTTATTTGTTGTATTTCCTAATTTCTGAATTTATACTTTGGCATTTTTCCCTTACTATAATTCGAATGAAGAGAAGCTTTTTTCAACTTAACTTGTGCTGATGCTGATGTTTTATTGAATCTATTGCTCGTTTTACTATTTCTAGCCCATTGATATAGATGAATATATTCTTGTGAATTCTCAATTGGGTCAAATTCTTGGGCCAAATATTGATCTGAAGGTTCTCCAGGCCTTTGTAAAGATCTGTAAATCTTTGTAAGTAAGAAATCGACAGTACAAGGACCAGTCTGACTTGGTCGCTAAATTGAATGACAACCTCCAGGAAATGAAAGAAGTTGGGGCTTCAGTCTATGAGGAGGCAAATGACCTAAAGGCCAAACTTCTAGATGCCAGCGAGGTAAACCAAGTTAGGGAGCTGATCCAGAAGGAAAATGATGACTTCAAGAGGGATATTTCTTATCTAAAGGGTATCATCCTATCAGGGTCCTCCTTGGCGTTGCAAGGAACTTCTCCATCGATCAACGAGGTTGCTTGTGCTAAAACCCAAGCTTTACGAAGGGAAGTTTCTGAGTTGAAAGGAGATGTTTAGCGAGCGTATGTAATCATTATCTGTCTTCGGAGGGATGTGAAAAGGTCAAGACACCTATTCAAAAGGGGTCCCAAATAGGTCTGGGCAGATGGTTATGACCAAGGCTGGATTGATGCCCCAACGAAGCTGAAGGAGGCAGAAGACCTTGACATTGCCTGGGGGTGTCTTAGTGATCTTAGAGAACTAAGGATGCGTAAGGACTCCCCCTTGTGGTACAAATATCAAATTAATTGCCTAACCAGCCGACATAATCCCTTCTCTTGATATGATCGACGGATCCCAATCGACTCTATTTATGCCCAACTTCTGATAAGATCACTTAGAGGATATTGGGGAAGAGCTTGTGCCTCACCCAGATGATGGTCGGAGATCGCGTGTAGCAGATTACCTTACTCACCATTCAGGGTCATCGTAAACTTCCTGTATATTTACATTTTGGTTGTAAACATAACTTTTCTTTTAATGAAGATTTGTTGCATACTACCTTTCAATTAGTTTTGTGTTTTGAGATCATGCTGACTAAACGTTTGGGTAGGGATATAATTAGCCGATAAAACATCTGTTCACCTCTTTCTTTGCCATTTTGAGCTTTATATATGACAAAATGACATTCACGAGACATTGATGGTTATATGTTGTTTTTATTGACCAAAGTGATCCTGACTGGTTGATCTTGGAATTTATTGCTATCTTATACTTAGTTTGAATCGTTTTGGACTTTTTCAGCAGACTAAATGATATATAAGTACTAGTGCTCTGCCTATTATGTGTTTGAACATTCTCCCAGTCCAATATGCCTAGGCAATATCGATCCATTAATTTCACCTTTTAGGTGGTGTCGTTGAACTACCTTAGGCCCAAATGAGATGATAGCTAGAATGCACCTGGCTAGTGGGTTATCCGCCTAAGCAGGATTTTTTCTTTCACCAACAGATGTTGGTGACAAACCGGAGTTGGTTTTATTTCCTAAGGATCCCTTGTTAGGCTTTTGTTATTGCCGGGACAACTCATGAGGTTTCTTGTGTTTATAACAAGGGTGGGCCCGAGGGTAATTTGAAGTGTACATAGTTAACTTTCTAACCCTATTTTTTATGCACATAGGAGTTATTATTGGAAAAGGTTCAAATGAATGAGATATAGTCAAGATAAATTAAGCAGGCAATGTAAAATTCAAGAGTAGATGGTCCAATCCAGCATTTATTAATTGCAAATTGTCTTTATTAAGCAAAAAATAAAAATTCTGCTAACTTAAGAGATCTAAAAGTAGAACTTCTTGAGATTGGTTGCGTTCCATGATCTTGGTATCTCTCTGCCCTCCAAAATTTCCAAATGATATGGTCCTTGAACATCATCTCTGATAACCCTAAATGGTCCTTCCCAGTTTGGTCCCAGTTTGCCGTCTGATGGTTTTACAGCACTACCAAGGACTTTTCCCAAGACATAGTCCCCTATTAAAAACTTCCTCGGATTGACTCTTTTATTGTATTTCTTGGCTAGTTGTTGTTGGTAGGAAGCCATCTTGATCAAATCTATCTCTCGTCGCTCATCCACTACGTCAAGTTTAGTGCATAGTGCTTTATCAATGAGGCCTTGGTCGACCAATGTGGTTCTCATATGTAATACCCCGTATTTTTGTGATATTTATTTATGGGATTAATTGAATTAAATGGGAATTAATTGAGAATTAATCTGGATAAAATACTAATGAGATGTGAGTTAGTATTTGATTATAATATGTATATATGGCAAAATATGATCATTAAAACTATTGAAATTGTCGCGAGATTGAAATACGGCAATTTGGGAAATTTTGTTGGGACGCGCGTGACAGTCACGTCAGGAATATAATTATTTGAATTAAAAAGTGAATTTTATTTTTATCACCCGTATGGTCATTTTGAGTGCACCAACAAATCCGGAAGGGTCGAAATAGTCAGAAAACACTAGCCGGGGGTTTAGTTTGGGTCCCGGGGCATTTTTAGGCCATACCGGCAACCCAAAAGGGTAGTTTGGTAATTTCGGAAATTGGGAAATTAAAACCCACGAAAATTAGAGTAAAAAATCTGACTTAGTCTTAACCCACTAAACCATTTCCAACCCCAATCTAGGTAGTGGGCTACGGGAGAAGTATAGAAACCATAAACTTGCCAAAAACCAACCCCCACCTCCATTGTCATCTTGAGAAGAACTTGTAGAGAGGGAGAGAAAGAGGAGAATTCTGCAGAGAGAGAGAGAGAGAGGAATTCAACCATCTTCAATCAACAACAAATCTGAAGAACAATTAAGGCAAGTGGTTTAATTACAATTGATTCAATGCTATGCTTTTCCATGTTTAGGGTAATTATCAAATTATCTTGGAAGATTGATTAGACACATGAATTTGAGGATTTAACACTATGAATTATGTTAGGAATTGCATGTAGACATATTTTGGACGAATTATGAATTCAAATTATAACCCTTGATGATCTAAAAACGGATTTAAGAAGATATTTATTAATGTTCTTGAAAGAAATAGAAAACTGGGATTCTTGATGAAGTTTCGATCCAAACAAAGCCCTTGGATGATGAATTATTGGTTTTAGAACGTTAACAATGTTGTAGGATGGTTGTATGATGATATTATAACTTTATCTTAGAGTTTCGTGCTTATTAATGGAGTTTTGGGACGTTTTGAGGACTGCAAAACGAAGCAGTCCGTAGCCTACCTGGTGTGATCGATCGATCGACATTCATCAGTCGATCGATCGACCACCATCGATCGATCGAAGGTCAAGGTCGATCGATCGACCTTCCCAGAAAGAGTAAAAATTTTCCTAGTTAAATTTTAATGGTGTTAAACCCTTGGAAAATATTATTGGAGACTTTATGAATATCCTTAGACTTAAGGAAGACCAGTAGGTATGGTTATAAAATTTGGACCTTAATTAGGATTCAAATTGAGGAATTATTTTAAAATCTAATGAAATTCGATGAGTGAGATAATGTTAGAGTTAAAAGAAGTAAATTTGAATAATTTGGTGAAATGAAGTTTGGGGCAGAAGTAAGAACCTTAAGCATAATGATGTTATATGTGGGAATAATAGGAAACTTAATAGTCCCTTTGAGATTGGTTTTAAGTACAAGAAACTACGACGTGAGATGTGTCGACAGTCTACATTTTGTATTATCGAAAGACTTAAAATGTATAAAATTGGAATAATGGTATATGGATGTAGAATGTACCTTTATTAACGTTGAGATATCTAAGATGTGTGAATGCTTAGTATATGATTTTTGTGTATAGCATACCTACCATACTTGCTATCACGGGAGGTTTACGTTCTCTTAGGGCCTTCTAATCCTTGTGTGCCCGGATTTAGTTTGGTACCTAGAGGACATAGTTCAAGGGAATGACTTAATTGTGAGTTATTAAGTCAACTGACTATGGAGCCTAGGTATGTACGTGACCCATGGATATGTTGAATTATGTTCGCCTCCATTTTTGTGTGTTGTGCTTATTCTAACAATTCCTGAGAGATTCGGAATTTGTAATCCTTATGTACGTGATGTACCGGGATGGATAGCAGAGTATGTGTAAACCGCAGCTTAGCCTCGGGGTGCTTATATTGTATATTTATGATGTGAATAATATACGGTTCAATGAAAAGGAATTTGTTATGTTTAAATTGAGAGAATAATTTATAGTGACTTTTTGAGAAGTTAAAAAGGGATAACATGCCGAGAATCGTAATGTTAACAATTGAGAATCCGAGTTTAAGTAAAGCTATCTATTTAAGTAATAACATTGGGAATTCGTATTGTGAATCGAGTAGTTGGGTTAGAACTTATGACGGTTTAGTTAGACTTAAATAACACATGAATGGGTACAGGAACGTTAGGAGTGCACAGTTAGACGAGAGGTGAGTATTTCATGTGAGAGCACGTCCTAACATGTATATTGCATTCATTGTTTTAAATGTTATTAAAGCACTTGATGTTTTTAAAATACTCTCCACTTTCGGGCTCTGACCCGTTTGCTTTCAAATCTACTTTTTTTGTAAAAACCTTTTTAGGTGCCCAGCCACAAGGACACCATGCATAGTATTTCCAGTCAGGTGACGAGCTGTAGCTGTTGTGGAAGTTACAGGGCCTTGCTAGTAGACAATTCATTTGCCTTGACTCTATATTCAGATTTCATCAGTTGTAGGGAATGTCGCCCATTTCTTTTAGAGACATTTCATTTCTTTCAGTTATTCAGACTTTTGGCTTGTAATTAATTCAGGATGCAGACTTGTTGTATTTCTTTTCATATTGGGATTGTTGTGAGGAGTATTTCCTCTAGACTCATCTTTATTTGTTGATTCACTATAGTTGGACTTTATCGTGAATGGTTGTGTTACATTTCTATATTTCATTTATTGCATGTTAATCAGATTTAATTTAAAATTTGACAACTCACTTTTAAATACTAGGTGGTTAGTAATCATTAAAAATGTTTTCGACAGTGATGCTATTAACTGGACCAACTTGGCATTTTGTATTGATTTAATAAAGGAGTAGCTACCCGGTATTTAAATTAGTCGGGGTGTCATAGGTGGTATCAGAGCATCAGGTTCTAGTGTCCTTTAGGATCTGTACGGCTTATTATGTTTCCGCTGAGCTTTCTTTGATATAGAGCCCTATATTTTAGGACTGTTGTATTCTTTTATATATGCTTCGCTCTTCAGCTATTTTAAGTTTATAACTGCGAACTTATAAACTTTATTCTCATTTCTAATGCCTCCACGACGTGCGCAGCGAGTTCCTAGGGATGCACAGCCCGAACCACAGCCAGCTCCACTACAGGGCACCATGAATACCGCCGAGGTTGCAGCCATTGTAGCCCAAGCGGTAAATGCCGCTCTTGCCGTTGTACAGCAGGCACCACCCCAAGCGCCAGTAGCCGCGCCAGTTCAGGCACATGCATTCCCGTCTTCTTGGGAACGTGTTCGAGATGCTTTTCAGAAAGCACACCCTCTGGAGTTCGCGGGTAGCTCCGATGTTGTGGTATCTAGTCAGTGGAGGAAGGATATTCAGAGGCACCTGAGGATGTATGAGTGCACCGATGTTCAGAAGCAGATACTAGCTACCTTCAAGCTAGTGGGATCTGCATTGCAGTGGTGGGAGTCTATTACCACAGCAGAGGAGAGAGATACACTCTCTATACAGGAGTTCTGGGTGCGGTTCGACCGCAAATATTTTCCGTCAGCTGTTCACATGGAAATGAGGAGGAAGTTGATGAGCCTTAGACAGGAGGGTAAGACTGTGGCCGAGTATGAGGCCGAATTCACAAATTTGCTGAACATTGTACCGTATGAGATACCGACGAAAGAGAAAAAGATTCAGAAGTTTACAGACGGGTTGACTTGGTGGATCCGTCAGCACTTGTTGGGGAATCTATCATTGGCCACTTATTCTGATGTGGTTAACGCTGCATTGCTCCATTGCCTGGACCACCGCTTTCACTTGACAGAGGGGAAGCGATCAGGAGAGTCCAGCCATCAGGGCAGGACGGGGGGAAATGGTTCCAGCGGGGCACAATTAGCTCAGGGTCAGTATAGGCAGGGTGATTAGGGTTCCCAGCAGGGGGATTCTAAGAGATTCCGATCAGGGGGTTTCAGGAACGGTCAGGGAGGATTCCGGAATGGCCAGCAGGGTCATAACGGCCATCAGGGCCAGCAGGGTCAAAATGGTCAGCAGCAGCAGTTTCACCAGGGCCAGCAAGGGCAGGGCAGAAATGGTAACGGTCACCAAGGCTGTGGTCAGCAGGGGCAGCGAGGGGGAAACTTCCAGGGGAAGTGTTTCATTTGTGGTAAGATTGGCCACAAACGCCAGGAGTGTCCTGATAAGGGCAAGGCCCCACAGCAGCAGCAGCAGGGCGCTCGACACGACCCACAGAGGCCTATGTTTCCCGCCACCCTACCAGCACCCCAGATGGCAGCGTTACCGCCCATTCCAGCAGTCCCAGTTCAGTAGGGGCATCTTCAGTATGAGAGAGTGTATCAGCTTCAGCAGGTCGCAGCCCCACAGGATCCACCAGCCATTGAGGGTATGTTCTCTATTTAGGGGACTATGGGGCGCATTTTATTTGACACGGGGGCTACACACTATTTTATTTCTATGAGATTTGCATGCACCATTGGGTTGTTAGACACCGCAGAGAGCACCGCTACTTGTGCAGACTTACCGTTGAGTAGGGGATCCATGATTTCCCTTGTATGTAGAGGCGTGGGTATAGAGATCGGGAGGTTTACTTTACCCGTGGATATACTAGTATTAGATATGACCGAGTATGATGCCATTATTGTTATGGATTGGCTAGTTGCGTACCGAGCCATGATTGACTGTTTCAGTAGGAGTATTATCTTTGCCATTCCCGGGCAGGAGATGTTTTTAGTGGCGATGCCTCGTCCTGATGGAGGATCGTCCACTCACTTGTATTACATAGAGGAGGAGACCTCTAAGGAAGTGGTGATACCACTTGATTCGATTCCGGTTGCTCGAGAGTTTGCCGATGTATTTCAGGATATACCTGGACTACCTCCGAGTAGAGAGATAGATTTTGTGATTGACTTGACGCCGAGCAATCGGCCTATTGCCCGCGCACCATACCGTATGGCTCCAGCTGAAATGAGAGAGTTACGGGATCAGATTGAGCAGTTGTTGGGTCAGGGGTTTATACGGAGGAGTACTTCGCCGTGGGGTGCCCCTGTGTTATTCGTGAAGAAGAGTGATGGATCATTGAGGTTGTGTGTGGATTATCGGGAGTTGAATAAGGTCACGATACGGAATAAGTATCCATTGCCCCGAATCGATGACTTATTCGACCAGCTGAGAGGAGCTTCTTTCTTCTCAAAGATTGATTTGCGATCGGGATACCATCAGTTGCGTATCAGGGAAGAGGACGTTTCGAAGACTGCTTTCTTAACGAGATATGGTTCCTACGAGTTCCGGGTTATGCCTTTTGGTTTGACTAACGCTCCAGCAGTGTTTATGGACTTGATGAATAGGGTGTTCAGAGAGTTCCTGGACCAGTTCGTCATTATCTTCATTGATGACATTCTGGTTTACTCCCAGACAGAGGAGGAGCATGCCAAGCATTTGAGGCAGGTTTTGCAGACGCTACGTCAGAATGAGCTATATGCAAAGTATGAGAAGTGTGGGTTTTGGCTGAAAGAGGTTCAGTTTTTGGGGAATATTATTTCCGACCGAGGGATATCTGTTGATCCGGGAAAGGTATCCGCGGTGAGGCAGTGGGGACAGCCCACAACACCGACTGAGATCCGTAGTTTCTTGGGCTTAGCAGGATACTACAGGAGGTTTATTCGGGGTTTCTCCAAGATAGCGGGTCCCATGACACATCTGACTCGTAAGGGTGTGCCATTCATCTGGAGTGATGCCTGTCAGTTGGCATTTGATGAGTTGAAGGACAAGTTGACCTCAGCACCTGTGTTAGCATTGCCGAGACCAGGAGTTGAGTATCTAGTTTACACCGATGCGTCCTTACAAGGACTTGGAGGTGTATTACAGCAGGAGAGTTAGGCCATAGCTTATGCTTCCCGTAAGCTTAAGCCTCACGAGAAGAATTATCCCACCCATAACTTGGAGTTAGCGGCAGTGGTCTTTGCCCTTCGGATTTGGAGACATTATCTTTTGGGGGAAAAGTTTCGATTATTCATAGACCACAAGTCCCTACAGTACCTATTCACGCAGAAGGAGTTGAATATGCGGCAGCGAATGTGGCTTGGGTTTGTGAAGGACTATCAGTTCGATATCCAATATCACCCGGGGAAGGCTAATGTGGTAGCAGACGCGTTGAGCCGTAGGCCAGTAGATGAGGTGGAAGGGGTGTGGAAGCCTAAGTGGAAGGAGTTGGGACACCAGGATGCAGTGGCCCGACCATTCATGTCGGTGATGACTGTTACACCGCAGATTGTCACGAGAGTGGTAAAGGCACAGGCAAATGACTCGTACTGTCAGGAGCAGATAGTTCGATTATTAGCAGAAGGAGACGAGTCCTATACCGTTAGTTCAGACGGGGGATTACGCTTCAATGGGAGACTGGTATTTCCGGAAGGGGAGGAATTACGACATGAGGCGATGGCAGAGTCGCACGGCTCACGGTTCGCGGTACATCCCGGAGGGGACAAAATGTACCAAGACATGAGACGTCAGTATTGGTGGAGTGGGATGAAGAGAGATATTGCCATATTTTTTTCTAAATGCGCCACTTGTCAGCTGGTAAAAGTGGATCATCAGAGACCGGTAGGACTTCTACAACCATTAGAGGTCCCGATGTGGATGTGGGAGAGCATCTCCATGGACTTTATCACGGGGTCGCCTACGTCACAGAGAGGTCACGAATCCATTGGGGTAATTGTGGACAGGTTGACCAAAGTCGCTCATTTTCTACCCGTAAGGACTGACTACACTACGGGACAGTATGCCCAGCTTTTTATTGCATAAATAGTGAGACTTCACGGTGTGCCCCTCAATATCGTGTCTGACCGAGACAAGATATTTGTTTCATGGTTTTGGGAGAGTTTTCAGGAGGCCATGGGCACGGAATTGCGGTTGAGTACGGCGTATCATCCACAGACCGATGGGCAAACCGAGCGTACAAATCAAATGTTGGAAGACATGTTGCGGATGTGCATCATTGACTTCGGGGGTGGATGGGAGCAGTATCTTCCACTGGTGGAGTTTGCTTACAACAACTCCAACCAGTTCACCCTTGGTATGGCTCCATTTGAGGCGTTGTATGATAGACCTTGTCGTTCCCCAGCATGTTTGTTGGAGGTGGGGGACAACAAACTACTTGGGCCAGAAGTGATTCAGGATACTTCGACGAGGATAGAATTGATACGGAGTCGCATTCGGGTAGCTCAGGATCGGCAGAAAAGCTACGCTGATGCGAAGAGGTTCTTTAGGGAGTTCTAAGTGGGGGACCAGGTTTTACTCAGAGTATCTCCTATGAAGGGGATTATGCGATTTGGGAAGCAGGGGAAATTGGCACCGAGATATGTGGGACCATTTCCTATCATCGAGCGGATTGAGTCTGTTGCGTATAGACTTGGGTTGCCGGAGCATTTGCACAGGATTCATGATGTGTTTCATATTTCCTCGCTAAGGAAATATCTTAGAGATGATTTGGCTCATTCTCACATTGCTTTGGAGGACATCGATCTCCAGCCCGATAGCTCCTACGAGGAAGGGCCGATTGCTATTTTGGACCGAAGTGAGCGGAAACTGCGGTCAAAGATAGTTCCGTTAGTGCGTGTTCAGTGGCGACATCATAATGTCGAGGAGTCCACATGGGAGAACGAGGATGAGATGCGCTAACATTACCCATAGTTATTTTTACCAGGTACTTTCTAGTTCCGAATTTCGGGACGAAATTCTGTTATTAGGGGGGAAGTACGTAATACCCCGTATTTTTGTGATATTTATTTATGGGATTAATTGAATTAAATGTGTATTAATTGGGAATTAATCCAGATAAAATACTAACAAGATGTGAGTTGGTATTTGATTATAATGTGTACATACGACGTTATATGAATATTGAAATTATTAAATTTGTCGTGAAATTGATATATGGCAATTTGGGAAATTTTGTTGGGACGCGCGTGACAGTCGCGTCAGGAAAGTAATTATTTAATTAAAAAGTGAATTTTATTTCTATTAACCGTATGGTCATTTTGAGTGCGCCAACACGTCCGGAAGGGTCAAAATAGTCAGAAAACACTAGCCGGGGGTTTAGCTTGGGTCCCGGGGCATTTTTAGGCCATACCGATAACCCCAAAGGGTAGTTTGGTAATTTCAGAAATTGGGTAATTAAAACCCACGAAAATTAGAGTTAAAAATCTGACTTAGTCTTAACCAACTAAACCATTTCCAACCCCAATCTAGGTAGTGGGCTACGGGATAAGTTTAGAACCCATAAACTTGCCAAAAACCAACCCCCACCTCCATTGTCATCTTGAGAAGAACTTGTAGAGAGAGAGAGAAAGAGGAGAATTCTGCAGAGAGAGAGAGAGAGAGGAATTCAACCATCTTCAATCAACAACAAATCTGAAGAACGATTAAGGCAAGTGGTTTAATTACAATTGATTCAATGCTATGATTTTCCATGTTTAGGGTAATTATCAAATTATCTTGGAAGATTGATTAGACCCATGAATTTGAGGATTTAAAACTATGAATTATGTTAGGAATTGCATGTAGACATATTCTGGACGAATTATGAATTCAAATTATAACCCTTGATGATCTAAAAACGGATTTAAGAAGAGATTTATTAATGTTCTTGAAAGAAATAGAAAACTGGGATTCTTGATGAAGTTTCGATCCAAACAAAGCCCTTGGATGATGAATTATTGGTTTTAGAACGTTAACAATGTTGTAGGATGGTTGTATGATGATATTATAACGTTATCTTAGAGTTTCGTGCTTATTAATGGAGTTTTGGGACGTTTTGAGGACTGCAAAACGAAGCAGTCCGTAGCCTACCTGGTGTGATCGATCGATCGACATTCATCAGTCGATCGATCGACCACCATCGATCGATCGAAGGTCAAGGTCGATCGATCGACCTTCCCAGAAAGAGTAAAAATTTTCCTAGTTAAATTTTAATGGTGTTAAACCCTTGGAAAATATTATTGGAGACTTTATGAATATCCTTAGACTTAAGGAAGACCAGTAGGTATGGTTATAAAATTTGATCCTTAATTAGGATTCAAATTGAGGAATTATTCTAAAATCTAATGAAATCCGATGAATGAGATAATGTTAGAGTTAAAAGAGTAAATTTGAATAATTTGGTGAAATGAAGTTTGGGGCAGAAGTAAGAACCTTAAGCATAATGATGTTATATGTGGGAATAATAGGAAACTTAATAGTCCCTTTGAGATTGGTTTTAAGTACAAGAAACTACGACGTGAGATGTGTCGACAGTCTACATTTTGTATTATCGAAAGACTTAAAATGTATAAAATTGGAATAATGGTATATGGATGTAGAATGTACCTTTATTAACGTTGAGATATCTAAGATGTGTGAATGCTTAGTATATGATTTTTGTGTATAGCATACCTACCATACTTGCTATCACGGGAGGTTTACGTTCTCTTAGGGCCTTCTAATCCTTGTGTGCCCGGATTTAGTTTGGTACCTAGAGGACATAGTTCAAGGGAATGACTTAATTGTGAGTTATTAAGTCAACTGACTATGGAGCCTAGGTATGTACGTGACCCATGGATATGTTGAATTATGTTCGCCTCCATTTTTGTGTGTTGTGCTTATTCTAACAATTCCTGAGAGATTCGGAATTTGTAATCCTTATGTACGTGATGTACCGGGATGGATAGCAGAGTATGTGTAAACCGCAGCTTAGCCTCGGGGTGCTTATATTGTATATTTATGATGTGAATAATATACGGTTCAATGAAAAGGAATTTGTTATGTTTAAATTGAGAGAATAATTTATAGTGACTTTTTGAGAAGTTAAAAAGGGATAACATGCCGAGAATCGTAATGTTAACAATTGAGAATCCGAGTTTAAGTAAAGCTATCTATTTAAGTAATAACATTGGGAATTCGTATTGTGAATCGAGTAGTTGGGTTAGAACTTATGACGGTTTAGTTAGACTTAAATAACACATGAATGGGTACAGGAACATTAGGAGTGCACAGTTAGACGAGAGGTGAGTATTTCATGTGAGAGCACGTCCTAACATGTATATTGCATTCATTGTTTTAAATGTTATTAAAGCACTTGCTATTTTTAAAATACTCTCCACTTTCGGGCTCTGACCCGTTTGCTTTCAAATCTACTTTTTTTGTAAAAACCTTTTTAGGTGCCCAGCCACAAGGACACCATGCATAGTATTTCCAGTCAGGTGACGAGATGTAGCTGTTGTGGAAGTTACAGGGCCTTGCTAGTAGACGCTTCATTTTCCTTGACTCTATATTCAGATTTCATCAGTTGTAGGGCATGTCACCCATTTCTTTTAGAGACATTTCATTTCTTTCAGTTATTCAGACTTTTGGCTTGTAATTAATTCAGGATGCAGACTTGTTGTATTTCTTTTCATATTGGGATTGTTGTGAGGAGTATTTCCTCTAGACTCATCTTTATTTGTTGATTCACTATAGTTGGAATTTATCGTGAATGGTTGTGTTACATTTCTATATTTCATTTATTGCATGTTAATCAGATTTAATTTAAAATTTGACAACTCACTTTTAAATACTAGGTGGTTAGTAATCATTAAAAATGTTTTCGACAGTGATGCTATTAACTGGACCAACTTGGCATTTTGTATTGATTTAATAAAGGAGTAGCTACCCGGTATTTAAATTAGTCGGGGTGTCATAGGTGGTATCAGAGCATTAGGTTCTAGTGTCCTTTAGGATCTGTACGGCTTATTATGTTTCCGCTGAGCTTTCTTTGATATAGAGCCCTATATTTTAGGACTGTTGTATTCTTTTATGTATGCTTCGCTCTTCAGTTATTTTAAGTTTATAACTGCGAACTTATAAACTTTATTCTCATTTCAGATGCCTCCAAGACGTGCGCAGTGAGTTCCTAGGGATGCACAACCCGAACCACAGCCAGCTCCAGTACAGGGCACCATGAATGCCGCCGAGGTTGCAACCATTATAGCCCAAGCGGTAAATGCCGCTCTTGACGTTGTACAATAGGCACCACCCCAGGCGTCAGTAGCCGCGCCAGTTCAGGCACATGCATTCCAGTCTGCTTGGGAACGTGTTCGAGATGCTTTTCAGAAAGCACACCCTCCGGAGTTCACGGGTAGCTCCGATGTTGTGGTATCTAGTCAGTGGAGGAAGGATATTCAGAGGCACCTGAGGATGTATGAGTGCATCGATGTTCAGAAGCAGATACTAGCTACCTTCAAGCTAGTGGGATCTGTATTGCAGTGGTGGGAGTCTATTACCACCGCAGAGGAGAGAGATACACTCTCTATACAGGAGTTATGGGTGCGGTTCGACCGCAAATATTTTCCGTCAGCTGTTCACACGGAAATGAGGAGGAAGTTGATGAGCCTTAGACAGGAGGGTAAGACTGTGGTCGAGTATGAGGCCGAATTCATAAATTTGCTGAACATTGTACCGGATGAGATACTGACGGAAGAGAAAAAGATTCAGAAGTTTACATACGGGTTGACTTGGAAGATCCGTCAGCACTTGTTGGGGAATCTATCGTTGGCCACTTATTCTGATGTGGTTAACACTTAATCTTTGGTAAGTTTCCCTTGTGTTCTTGAGGCCGAACGACATGAGCTTATAGCAGTACAACCCAATTGAGGTTATAAAGGAGGTCTTATCCTGGTCGGGTCTATATAGAGGGATCTGATGATATCCTGAGTAAGCGTCAAGGAAGATTATCCTCTCGTGTCACTGTGGCATCGGCCAGCTAATCTATCTTCGAGAGAGGGAATCTATCTTTAGGACATGCCCGAGATCAGTAAAATTGATGCACACCCTCCAATTACCATTGCTTTTGGGTACCACCACTGGTTTGGATTACCATACATGGAACTGAACTTCCCTAATGGATCCTTCCTCGAGCAGCATCCCTACCTATTTCTCTACTGCTTTAGCCTTCTTGGGTGATTTTCGGCAAGCCTTTTGAGTGATGGGCTTGAAAATAGGATTGACGTGTAGGGTCAATCCCTAGTAACTCGTAAGGCTCCCATGTAAAAACATCTATATTTCTCTTAAGGAGTGCAACTAGTTCCCTTTTCTCTTGATCGGTGAGAGAAAATCCAATCAAAAATTTACTTTATGTCAAGTTGTCATCGTCTACAACTTCTTCTAGGCTTTCGATGACCCTGTCTGTGAGGTGGATCATGGTCTCTTCTACCCCTAGTCGACCATACCACAATTGCTATATGGAGATAATAACCCCCTCTTGGGATTTCTCCTGGGCATTCTCGGACTCCTCTATCTTCTTTTTCTTTGGGCGAATGGTTGCGATAAATCACTTTTGGACTATAGCCTAGTCGCCGTGGATCTTTACCCCTCCACGATAAATGATGCACTTCAGCATTTGATGATAAGTGGATGGAACAACCTACATGGTGTGGAGCCAAACTCTGAAAAAAAGCATAATATGGGGACTCGATGTCCACTACTAGAAACTTGATCAACTTCGAGATGTTTCCTGCCCTGACTGGCAAGATGATCTTTCCTAACGACATGGTGATATTTCCTGCGAAGCCGACTAATGGAAGAGTGGCTTCTTAAGGTCGACTACATTCAATTTTAGTTTATGGAACAAGTCCAGATACACCACTTCGAATGAACTCCCCTAGTCCAAAAGTATCTTATCAATATCCCAGTTAACAATACTGAGTTTGATCACCAATGCGTCATGATATGGGTCCCTTACCCAGACCAAGTCTTCTTCCGTGAACACGACGTGCTTCGTGTAATCAACATCTTCTGGTCGCCGATGCTTTCCTGCCTGAGTTTTGGAGGGATTGATCCAAAAATCTTCCATCACGACAGTCACCTTCTTGAGTTCCATTCTAACGGCGTTGACCTAAATCTGTTTGAGGTCTGACGCCCCATGAATTACTGCAAACTCGTGTCTCGTTTCATCATCGAGGACATTATTTGGCTTTTGGTCTCTATTGGCTATGACCCTTTCCGCCTTATTTTCAATGTACTCGCTAAGGTTCCCTACCTAAAAAAGCTCTTGCAGATGTGACTTGTGATCTTTGTAATTCTTGGTTTGCTGACCGCCCTCCTTATAAAATGTGCATCTCGACGTGTTGTTCTTTTTAGTTGGATCGCCGTCCATCTTCCTGGGCCATTTGATAAAAGGTTTATCCTTAATCTTACTGATTTTGTAGATAGGTTCCTTAAAGACTGTATTAATAGCTCGGAACACCTGAGAGGGGTCACTCTTGTTTCCATTCTTGAAGTCATTCTTACCCTAATTCTTGCTTCCCTTCTTTCGGGTGTCATTATTATCCATCCCCTTATTCGCTTTTTCTCGACCATTATCTCCCCCACTAGGATGGACCACGTCTTTAACCTTGGCATACTATTGGATACAATCCATACGATCATCGATGCTTATGGATTCCTTCTTGGTGAGGGATTGGCGAAGCAAAGAGGTGATCGACAAGATGATTTTGAAGGACACTATGACAACCTTCTCTGATCAATATTTGATCTCATTAAAAACTTCCCAGTAGCTTTTGGTGTAATCCTTGCGGTTCTCCTATGGCATCTTCTTCATAGTGAGAAGTTCATCCATCCGCTTAGGGTGGGAGCTACTCGTTATGAATCGTGTCGTGAAAGCCTCTCCCAGTGCTGCAAAATTCCTGATCGACCTGTAGGGAAACCTTTCGAACCACTTTTGTGCTACATCATGTAGGCTAGAAGGGAAAATTCAGCATATGAGTGCATCATTGTGGCTCCATAAGGTCATTGTCTATCGATATTGCCTGACATGATTTATAGAGTCTATTTTCTCGTCATATATTTTGATCCTGGGGACAACGAACTTTTTGGGGGATCCTCTCGTTCAATTTCCCTTGAAAAAGGGGTCATCATCTGAGAATTGAGAGCTCTTCTAGAAATCTCTCTTTTGCTTTGACTCCTTGGTGTGTTGGGTTTTGGTCCATCTCCCTACAGACTAGGATCCTTAAATCCTCCCTTGGTCAATCATTGTCCTGATGGTGCCTCTCCTACTGGCCACGTTTTGAGCGTGCTCGATCTGGTTTGTCACGTTCAACTCTCGAATGTGGTCGCGCATAGTACTCCTTCCTTTGACGGGGGAGTCTCCCCTGTGAGGGCTAAGAGTCTTGTCTCGTTGTCGCTTTGTGCTTCTAGAGAGATCTCTCATAATTATTTCCAGTCGCCTCTTAAGGTGAGCATTCTATTCTTTTTGGTGGCACGTAGCCTCTTCTTGTTCTCGAAGTCTAGCTTCATAAGAATCGACCGACCTAGAAATCTGAGTGGACCTTGGCGATCCATGGCTCTCTTCTTAGGGCTGCCTTTCTTGGCAAAACCTTGGGTTTGAATGTTGGAAAATTTCATACCTGACCCTAGAAGAGGCTGGTGGTATTTCTTAACATTGTCGGCTTGAGGAATGTTGCTGCTATGGTGAGACATTATAGGCTTTCCCGTAATGAATGTTTTCATAGGAATGCAAGTCGGTCCCCACAGATGGTGCCAATTGTGAATGCATAAAAATTCATAATAAAAGAATCTACAAAAACAATCACAAATGGCCAAAAATAAAAGGAATCACACACAACAACGATGTACGAGGTTCGACAATTTGTCTATGTCTACGGAGAGGTTACTTGTTCTTATTAAGTATCTCTCAACAATTACAATTTTTTCATCCCTTTGCCCTAGGT
The DNA here is from genome assembly GCA_949130495.1 of Sambucus nigra. Lineage (NCBI taxonomy): Eukaryota > Viridiplantae > Streptophyta > Magnoliopsida > Dipsacales > Adoxaceae > Sambucus > Sambucus nigra. The sequence continues at coordinate 156,846,879 of OX422218.1, forward strand.
CAGGGAGTACTATTTATAGGTCCGTTGGTTACAAAGTTTGAGTCGGATTAGCTATAAGGTACTTGATTATCTTGTTCGAGATTCTTTGTACCTAATTTGACCATGTCCATGAGTGTTCTCACATTACTGAAAGTCTCATATGGAATTTGAACCATGATTTGGGTTGGGCCAAGTGTTTTTATTGAAACTTGTTTTTCTACTATCATGGGCTAGTAGAAAATGAGCTCCCAAAAATACCATTTTATATAATTCAAAAGCCATTCTTTCTAGTTTTTCACAAGAAACCCAAAAATATAACTTTTATGCATTGAGGTGAATTGTAGCCTTTTCTCCATATACTATAAAATTTGGAAAATTTCAGTTCCATACTTGTGGAGTTACACTGAAAATCGAACCATGAAAGCAATATGATTTTGTTTCTATGTGAATTTGGAGTAAAATGGTTTTGGTTAGAGTTTTTAATTCATAGTATACAAGTTCTAATTCAAAGCATACAAGAAGAATTTAACCTTCAAAAATTAAACTGTCGAAATGAAAAAGGCTTGATTTGAGACATGTGTTTATACTATAATAAAATTAAACACTATGTTTGAATTCCTAAAGGTTTAAGGACAACTATCCCCACCTTAAAACTGGTTCAAGGTCAGGAACACAAGATTCACCATTAAAGCTCAAACTTTCATGGTGTTTTCTAAAAAATTACCCTTAGCAGTGTATTCTTACGTAAGCTAACACATGTAAAAGAATAAATAGGTTCTAAACGACTACGATAACCAAGTGGAATTGCTAAAACAAGCTATATGCATAAAATGTGAGGATACCCATAAATGCCATTTGTTTGAATTAATTTTTGAGTTTATTAATGGATTGAGAGGTGAGTTTCAGCTGGTATTGGAGGATTTTTGTGGTGGTAAATGGTGATACATGTGAAGGCATGTGCTACCTCGTCGCTATTGGCTTTAATGGCAGCTTGTGTGGCATCTTATCATCTTAGCTGATGAGGATCAAGTTAGAATATTAGGTTTTAATCCCAGGGAGGTTTGGTTAAGTTTTTAGTTCATTTTCTACTTTTTCAAACTTTAGGGGATTTTGTGTAATTTTTAAAACTAAGTAATTGTATTTTTAAGTGCTTGTTTGTAAAATATAATAGTTTCAAAGTCAAGTAAGGAAAAAAATGGGGTTTATAACTTATTTAGAAAGTCTAAAAGTTAAATAAAAACTGTAAGGGCCATTTTATAATATTTAGAACTTTAGGGTTATATCTTAATTTAAGTTCTTTTAAGGGTCATTTAGCTAATGTTCAAACTGTTTAATTTCAAGAATTTTACACTTGGGTAAGGGCATCTAATATATATATATATATATATATATATATATATATATATATATATATATATATATATATATAAATGAGGCTCTCCGTCATACCGCCTAGGAACATACCTATGAACATACCCATTTTTTTAAAATAATAGAAAAATTAATATTGAAAAGTCATTTTTATATGGGTTCATGATATTCGAGTGTGCCCCTCTAAAAAATCAACTGAAAATAATATTTTTTGTTATTTTTAAAAAATAGGTAAAAAAACTAACAGTTTTTACCCTTTAAAATTGTCAGTTTTTTACCTTTGTTTTAAAAATAACAAAACACTTTATTTTTGGTTGAATACTTTTACAGGGACACACTGAAATATCATGAATCCATATAAAAAATATAAACTCAAAATTATTTTTTTACTATTTTAAAAAATAGGTATGTTTAATAAGGTATGTTGGAGAGCCTGACTCTCTCTCTCTCTCTCTCTCTCTATATATATATATATATATATATATATATATATTAACTACGTATTGTTTTACGGATCTTAAAATTCTCCTTACCAAAAAAAAAAAATTTCGTCATCGAAATTGCCTTCAAAGAGTTCAGGGTATTGTTGTTTCAAGGCATCCCTAAGTTACCAGATAGCTTCTTCGACCCCATGATATTTCCAAAGAACTTTAACTAGGGGATGGTTTTGTTATGAAGAAATCAAATCTTGAGTATCTAAAATTTGAAGAGGTCTTTCTTCAAAGTTATGATTAGGTTGTATCGAAAATTCTTCCCAGGAGATTACACGATTTGGACAAGGGATGTACTATCGTAATTGAGAGACAAGAAATACATCATGGATTTATGATAAATCTGGGGTAGAGTCAATCGATAGGCTACTATCCCAACAAGATCTAAAATGAAAAAAGTCCTAGGTATTGTAGTGCAAGTTTACCTTTTCTTTTATACCTTAACATTCCCTTCCTGGGTGATAGTTTTAGGAAAACTTGACCCCCTTCTTTGAATTCTAAAGTCTGAATACAATTATCCGTATATTTTTCTATCTACTCTAGGTTTTTCATAATTTTTCCCTGATTAAACGTATCTAACTTGTACTCTCTTCTATTATCTCGAGGCCGAAAATATTATTTTCTATGGATCCATTCCAACAAAGTGGAGAACGACATGGTTTTCCGTTAAATGCTTCATATGGAGCGGCTTTAATACTAGCTTGATAACTATTATTATAGGAAAATTCAACTAAGGATAGATGGTCGCTCCATCTTCTTGCTAGATCCAGTGCAATGAATGTAGCATATCTTCAAGTGTCTCAATTAATCGTTTAGGTTGTCCATCCTCTTGGGGGTGTAATGTAGTGGTATGATGTAACTTGGTACCCATAGCTGTTTGTAAGGTTTGCCAAAAAATCCTACAAATCGAGGGTCATGGTCTGATATGATGGATAAAGGTGCTCCATGTAATCTAACGATTTCCTGAATATATAAAGTACTAAGTTTTTGGAATGCATCAATAATGCATACTTTAAGAAAATATGTCGATTTAGTTAATCGGTTTACGATTACCCAAATCGAATTGTATCCCAGGGTTGTGGGGGGTAATCTATTAACAAAATCCATCGTAACATGATCCCATTTCCTGGTAGGAAATGGAAGAGGTTGTAATTAACAAGGATATTGGTGCTCAATTTTGACTTGTTGAGAGGTTAGATATCTGGCAATACAAATTCTAATGTCTTGTTTCATTCTTTTCCACTAATAATGCCTTTTGAGATCCTGATACATTTTGGTGTTTCCGGGGTGTATAGTAAATTTGGAATGGTGTCCATCTTGTAAAAGTTATTCCTTTAATGCAACCTTAGAGGTTGTACACATTCGATTCCTAAATCGTATTCCATTTTCAGGATGATATGTCCAATCTTTACTTGTTTTCACTTTTTTGATTTTCGAACGTTGGGTATTAAGAAACTTATCCGTGGGTTATTTTTCTATTATTACTTTCTGAAGTGTTGGATAGGCTAAAACATTACGAAGAATACTAAGGATTTTCCATTGCAAGTTGTAGTCATCCAATCTAGTTAGGATTTAATAATCAACGATTCCAGCTAATCTCCCACTAGTTTATGACTTAAGGCATCTGCTATAAGATTGCCTTTGCATGAATGGTATTCCTATCAAAATTTATAATCTTCTAAAAATTTGATCCATCATCGTTGTCTTAAATTCAGATATTTCTATGTAAATATATATTTGAGACTTTGTGATCTGAAAATATTTGAAAATTTGCACCGTATAAGTAACATCACCAAATATTTAATGCAAAGACTATTGCGGCTAGTTCCAGGTCATGGACTGGGTAATTTCTCTCATGAATTTTGAATTATCGAGGACCATCTTCTATTACTTTCCTTAACTGTATGACTACACCACCTAGTCCTTGTAAAGAAGCATCAGTGTATACATCATAACTATCATCACTGCATGGTATAGTTGTAATGACATATTTTCCATCGTCCATAGTTTACATTGTGTATGTCGTATAACATTACAACCGTCAAAGGAAGTTCATGTTCATACGTTCAAGAAGGCAGATCCGAATATCAAACAACTTAAATAATAGTCCTCTACGAGATTGATTTTGGTAAGGAATGTGTTTAAGTTTTTTAAATGTTTTACTTTAGTATTGGGATATTTTTTTTAACTGTTTTAAAACAAAATGATGCGCTTTTCTAAGTTAAAATATTTTTTGGAAGAACTGTAGGTGAACATTAAAAAATAATATTTTTTGCTCGTGTCCTTGAAACGGCAAGGCAGTGTCGTTCAAACGACATTGCCATGTTGTTCAAACGACCAGATCAAACAACAACACATACCATTTCTTAGGTCGTTACTTGTTTGCTTTAAATGACCACATAATTTTTTGCATTTTAATAGGTCGTTACTAGGGTCATTCAAACGACATCTAATTTCGTTCAAATGACATCAAGAAGTCTTACTAATGACATCCGCCGTCTCAAGTATTTTATTTTGCTATAAATACCAATTTTGTGAGACTTTTTCAATAAGACTTTTACTGCACAAGAACTGCATATTTGCAGACTGTTAGTCTTCACTTTTTAGGGAAAATTTATGTTTTTGATTCACACAAAACATCCCATATACTTTTGTGAATCGTTTTGGGACCCGAAACACTTCTTTATCAATGCTTTTCTTGTAGAGAAGGATTCTCTAATGTTGATTGGTAGTCCTTATGGGAGCTATTACTGACGACTGCGGTCATTGGGAATACTCCAGGGTATTCATTGCTAAAGAAGGAGCTATGGTTCTCGAGGTTCTTAATGCAATCTTTAATGTATATAGGCTGTGGTCTATGTGGATTTTTTACGAGAAATTCATTGCAAATTTCTCTAGTGTGTTGTGAGTTGTGATTTGCAAACATTACTGATATAAAAGGTTTTGCCCTTTTGGATTTTTTTTCCTGATATTGCTCTTCTATTGTTGGCTTGGCATGTTTTATTTATTCACATAGTTTCATGTTTAGGGTTTAATAAAATTGGACTGATAATTTACTCTAATTAAATAAGGATTAATAAATTAGAAATATGTAAATTCCATAAATAATTGATATCACGCATTCTCAAATTGGTATCAGAGCCGATTGCTCTAAATTATCGAGTGATTCTTTTTTCGCAATTTTTTTTATGATATCAATCATTTTGAATAAAATTGATTTCTAGTAAAATTGCAATTTTTTCGATGGAGAACTTATATAATCGGATGCCCGTCTTCAATGGCACAAATTATGCCTATTGGAAAGCCCGCATGAGATCATGTTTAATAACTATTGATGAACGTGTCTAGTTAATATGTGAAAGAGGGTGGACTTTTCCCATTGTCATCATTGAAAATGTCACCAATCCTAAACCCGTGTCTGACTGGCCTGAGGATGATTATAAAAGGAGTACCTTTAACTCCCGTGGCCTTGTTGCTATTTTTGGAGCCATCACCCCTGACGAGTTCCACCGTATCATGACGTGCACTACGTCTAAAGAGGCATGGGATATCCTCCAATTGACACATGAGGGTACCAATGCAGTTAACGCATCGAAAGTGCAAAATTTGACCATCCCATTTGGGACTATCACCATGTTAGAGTCTGAGTGTTTTGACGAGTTTTATGCTAGGTTGTCGGACATAGTTAACACGAGTTTTGATTTGGGTGAGAAAATTGAAGAGTAAAGGGTTGTTAAAAAGATTTTGATGTCTCTACCAAAACTTTTTATTCCTAAGGTCATTGTTTTGAAGTCATTAGGGATACTAGATACACTTAGGTTAGAAGAACTTATAAGACTTCAAACTTATGAGATCGACATGTTTCCAAACACTGTTAAGCCTGAGGATAGAGGGATTTTACCTGGGGACCAATCTATAAAGAGTGATGAAGTGTCTAAGAAGAGAGAGAAAAAGAAGAAAGAGAGAGTTTGTGAGTCCGAGTCAGAGGGAGAGTTTGATTTTGATGATGTGGTCTTGTTTGCTAAAAGTTTCTCAAATTTTCCAAAGAATATTATTCAAATAAAAGTATTTTTGAGAAAAATAAAAAGGAAGAGGAGGCCAATGGAAGTTGTGAGAAAAAGGAAGAGGCGAGATGTTTTGAGTGAGGGAAAAGGGCACAAAGCATTTGAATGTCCCACCATGATAAAGAGAAAGGGCAAGGAGATCGCTAATACCACCATTCATAGTGATAGTGACATCGAGGTGATTGATTATGGGGATGAATCATCATATGTTATGTGTTTTTCATTTATGGCTAGTAACGTGATCACATCTAGTTTGTCCCACGATGATGATGACACTTGTATACAAAAGAGCCTCGATGATGATTTGAGTGTTTCGAGTGAGTGAGGGGGAGATTGGAAGTGAGGGTGAAAGTGATATCCAACAGGGTTTTAGAGATTTGTACACCGAGACATTAAAGACGAAGAAGTTAAATAAGGAGTTAGGTCATAAGGTGTTAGATTTTGAGAGAGAGATATAAGTTTCGAGGGAGTATGATGCATCGACAAGTAACCTCGAGAATGTGACAGTTTATTGATGTGAGAAGTTGATCATCCTAGGACAGGAAAATAGTGAACTTGAAGTCCATGTGTCCCACTTCAAGAGAGATCTCGAACGTGCCGGGGAAGTCAAAGTCACTTGTAACACCCTGTAATTTAAATAGATATTTATTTAGTTAATTTGGAAATTCGAAAAAATAAATTTTTTGGGATTACTTATTTTTTATTAGACATGTTGGTTTTTATTATTGAAGAGTAAAATTTCAAATGGAATTAATATGGGAGTTAAAATGGAATTTTTATAAAATTTTGCTTATATATGTAAACTGGCGGAACTGGGCAGATCACCAGGACTGAATCAATTCGTCCCTAAACCGAATCGATTCGATTTGTGGCAGAGGCGGCAGGATGGTTGATAAGCACCCAAAACTGTACAATTTATACCCCAAATAGACGTACTTTAGTTGCTAATTCTCGACAATATGGGTCTTATGTGCTTAATTATTTATTTTGTAGGCCGAATGCACGTTGCGGTGTTCAAATGCGTATAACAAGGCAATTGTGCATTTTATGGAGCTAAATACCTCTCCCGTACCCTAACCCGAGCCTAAACCTACCCAGAACCCCGTGTGTGTCTAATTTGCCCTTTTATTATTTTTTAGATTTTTAGTTTGAGTCATTTTTAATTTTAGGATTATTTTAAAATTTTTAGGTTTTATTTTCTATTTTTCTATTTTATTTTTATTAGTATATTTTTATTTTATCTTTATTTTTATTAGTTATTAGTTTTATTTTTATTAGGATTAGATTTTTTGAGGATTTCATTTATTAGTTTTATTTGATTTTACATTTAATTAGAATTTTAATTTTATTAGATTTTATTTTTATTTTTATTTTATTTCTTTTTAGTTTCAATTTTTATTTGAGTCTTTGTTTTATTTTAAATAGGAGTTTATTTTTTAGGTTTTTATTTATTTTTATTAATTTTATTTTTTTATTAGTTAGTTTTATTTTAAGGATTCAAATTAAACACACACACAAAAACACACCCTATACCCACAAACATATCCTACACACACCCTCACCCTACACTCACACACACACTTATATCCTACACCCTCACACACCCAATCATATCCAACTTCATCTTCCCCACCAAATCAACACCCACTCTCTTTCCTAAAACCTCAATTAATACACTCCTCTCTATCCACCATTCACCATACCAAATACCCACATGCCCAACCCCCTCTTACCCCTATTTCAAACCCACCGCCGGCGCCGATCGCCCCCCTCCTCTGGCCGAAAAACCGAACACCCCGGCAGACAGCCTCACCCCTTCCCGAAACCGCCGGAACTTACCCCCCTCTAACCTGCTACCTCCGCTTACTTGCCCCCTGCTAGCCGCGGCTCCCCATTTCCGTCGACCACCATCATACCCGGCGGCGACTGCCTCGGCCAGTAGCCCCGGCACCGTCCTCCTTTTCCAGCCTACCCCCGTCGGCGACCCGACCCATCTTCAGGTCTGCCACCTCTTCAACCCCTTTTCATCTTACCCTAAACCCCAAGCAAACCCAAACCCATATCACCCATTACTTCTTTTCGATCCAACCTCAAATCCAAGACCCATGTCCCATTTTCAAGCCAACCTCTCAAAACCAAAAACGTGACCTGCAGAAAATAAGACCAACTTCCAAGCCAAACACTAAATGCCAAACAAAAACAAAAATTACCCCATGTGCCTAATTAATTCTTTTACCCTTTCTCCCAATTTTACCCCCAACTACCTCTTTTACCCAACACCTAAAAATACCCTTATAACCAAATCAGATTTTCCACCTCATCTAACCCACATGCCCTCAAACACACTCACACCCCTTGCTCCCCTCACCATTCCCATGCACACCCAAGCCAATTCCCAAAAATAACCCCCATGCTCCATGCCTTGTATAAATGAAGATGAAGACCCCATTTATGAAAAGAGCTTAGAGATAGGAAGAAAATTCTAGAGAGAGAGTTTAGTTTAGAAAATAAATTAGAAAAACACCATTTGTAAATAGTTTTATTTTATTATTTTTTTTAGATATTTGTGAGGATAAATATTGATTAAGATTTAATTGAGTGTTGATTTTAATTTCATATTACTTTGATCACTCACTTGGAGGGTTGTATTCTTCAATTTCAAGGATAGAGTTCAAATTGCCAATTTCAAGGAGACTTGTGAAGATTTGTTCTCTTTCTCTACTCTTTTATTATATTAATGCCTATTGAATATTTGTTTGTTATGTTTGATACCATGTTAGGCTAAATCCCCTTTCAAGGGATGGGGTAAAACCCTTATTTGATGTTTTTATTTTAATTAGTTTAATTACTTGAAAAATCCCTTTGAACGTTAATTTTGATCCCCCACCCTTAGATTTACGCCTCGAGAGAGGGTAAAGGATTTTCGAGAGAAAATCAAAATTCTAGTGATAATACCCATTTTAGATTCGAACTAGAGATAGGGGTTTCTTAAGTGGGGTATTATCACTTGAATTTCAACTCTAAATTTATTTTATAAGATTGACATAAATTCTAATTAATCGATCCTAGCGGGTGATTAAGTAAAAGGAGTGTGAATCTATGTTTCTAGAGTTGTGGGGTGTTAAACTTAACTTTCTAAAAGGTTACTATTAAAATTACACTTGCAACGAGAGTTTAATTGTAATTTGATATTAATTTGGGAGAATTCAAATAATTAAATTAATTAATTAGAATAACTAAAATTTATGGTGTAATCCCACTCCTTGATTGTTCTCACAATTATTACTTCACTTTATCTCTTATTTTCAGTTTAGACTTTAATTTTTATTTTACTAAATTTCTAGTTAGTTATTTTCATCTTAGTTTAGTTTAGTTTAAAACCTCACCTCACCCTATTGTTTTAATATTCGAAAAAGCTAAAAAAATTAGAAAAGTGAAAAAGCACAAAAATAAAATAAAAAGTGAATTACAATTGAATTTGTCTCTAGATTACTCCCTAGGAAGTGGATTGACATCCTTACTTACCTCTACACTTGAGTTTATTATATTTTGTAGGTAATTCGAGGTTTTGATTAGAAGGAGCTTGTACAACAACGACAAAATATATACCAAAAAGTTCTTTCTATCAATGGTTAAGGGTAGTTAGAATCCTAATTGTACCAAAATTCCTAAATCACTTATATATTATAACTAATTCGTGGATGGACTTCATAAATCAGTTTTTCACAAACTTTTGCACCCGACGGCTCCTCTAAAATATTTTTTTCTCAACTACAAACCTTAACCTCCAACTTAATCAAAATTTTGACTCAAAATTTGAAGGCTTAATTGGGGTTTACTCAAGATTGTTCAAGAACCACTCTTTGCTAATTTTTTTATAGGAATTCAACCGTCTACTCAGTTTTTTTTTTATTTAACTAATCTCAAGCATGAGTACTCTATTCTCTTCCTTTAGTATTATGTTTTAAGTGTCGCCTAAATCCTTAATTACATGTTTTTCTTAAAAGAAATTAGCAACATAATTAGAAAAAGTAAGAAGTAATTATGGTACTATTTTTATGAAAACTTTTGATATGAAATAAGATTTGAAACCCTTGGGTGCGTAGGAGAGAGTATTGGGTTTTGATCATTATAGGTGTTGGATAGTATGTAGAAATTTATGGGGGGGAGGGGGTTATTTAATTGAAAATCAGGACGTGTACACACGCATGAAAATTACTTAATTAATAACAGTGGACAATTTTGGTGTGATCCTTAAACTTGCATGTTGATTAATCTATAATGATTAAATGGAAATAATTGTGTTAAGAAAGACGGTGGTAATTATTATTTAAATTAAATTAAATTGTGCCATCACAAATATATTTGTGATATTATTTATATGTGTTGTGGGATTATGTGATTTATTGATATTTATATTCTTCATCGTGGGTATGATGGGATTTTGGTAGTATGCTCTCACTTATGTTTTAGGATGCTTACTAGGTATGAGAATAATGGTTAGGCCTTAGTACGATTTATGCTTTAAAGGTATGGGACTAGTAAGTGTAGACTTTTTTGGATGGGTGATTTCGGGGTGGGGCTGATTTTTACATCGTGACGTTGATTCGCTAGTCTATACATAAGACTAGGAAGAGATTATTAATAGAAATTCATCCTATACATAGGGTATGATTAATTTGTGTTTTGAGAACCCTTAGGTATGGGACTAAGGGGTGTTTTGAGGATCTCAAATCGATGATAAGGGTGGGGTAGATTTAATAAAATAATGAGAAAGATTAGAAATTAAGAATTAATACCTAAGATAATAAAATGAGTATTGAAAATATATTGGAGTCGTTAATAACGTGCATGCCCGACAGTTTGAAACGGGTTGGCTGGCTATTACGATGTGTGGGTGTGTGGCGTCTGAATAACGTGTAGGGCTGACAGTTTAAATGGGTTGGCTGGATATGAAGACGCGTCGTGCATGAAAACTCATTCATAACGTTCAAGGTCGACAGTTTAAACGGACTGACTGACTATGACGAGGGGAATGTTTGTGGTTTAGAACAGCGTGAGTATCGTAACCAAACAAATAAAATGATATAAAGATTTAAGTGGGAGTCCCACAAAGTGATGTTTATAGTGAGGAAAACTAAATAGTTGAAATAACTTGAATTAAGTTAAATAATTAGATAATTGGATTTAGATGATGAGATGGCATAGTTGAGTATTTCTAGTATATTTTGTTTTATTTACTCGCATCGTTATCAATTATATCGTTAATTTGAAATATTCTATTGTGATATTTATCATGTATAATGTTACTGTCTGGGTTCATGGATCCTATTTGAGGGGAGTAGTGTTATTCATGCTCGGGGCTCTGACCCATGCGTTGACTAACCTTTTTCAGGAATAAGTATTCGAGTAGTATCACAAGACTTATTGGAGATCATCTTGTCGGTGAAGCTAGAGTATTATTTTTATGCTTAGTAGTTTAGTTTAGTTTTCTTTCCATCGCATTTTATTATGAGTCTTTTACTATGGATTTGGTGGGCCATTTTGTTCCATAGTTGTTACGATTTTATTAAGATATTTTATTATGGATTCAGTTTATTGGAGTTTTATTTAATTTGAGATTTGAATATTATTGGAGTTTAGCATGGTGACGGATCTTATATCGCCTTGATGGTTATTATTTTTTTGATTGATTTCATTATGATCTTGTGGAATGAATTTTATATGTATCATATATGTAACATGCTAAGAATGGTATTTAATTTAGTGCCTCTCGACTTAATTTTGGTGGCGGCCGACACCAGGGTTAAGCGGGGTGTTATAGATGGTATCAGAGCATCGCCTTAGGCCTCATAGGTTGTGAGTTCGTTTAGCTTCCGCATTATCGATCGTATATCTCCTTTGTTGATTCGTACTCTATAAGATGTTGGGTCTAGCATACGTGTTAGTTGTGTTTATTGGAGATAGGGAGTATGTGTTAAGGACATTTAGGCATTGAGGTTAGAAAAAGTAATCTTGATGTGAGGATCCATATAACTTATTTTGGTTATGAAATTTTCTTTGGAAATCGCTAGTACCAATGTGAGGTATTGTAAGTATCAATTTGGTGATGTGATTTGATTTGAGAACTTAAGTATTGAGATGAATTTTAAAAGAGAGAGAATTGAGTAGTGAATTGTGAGAAAGCATGGTACGTCGTTATTTTTAGCAGTTATGTGTATATATAGTAAGGTATATATTTTGTATATTTGGATTGTGGGTTACGTGCGGGTAGGATTGGGTGTATGGGCGCTCGAACATGGTACTTTATGGGTAGGCATTTATGAGCCTTATTTTTTGCGCGTTTACGCTTTATCAATTTTCGAGGATGAAATTATTGTGCTAGTGGGGAAGTATGCGACACCCCCTAATTTAAATCGGTATTTATTTAATTAATTTGGAAATTTGAAAAAATAAATTTTTTGGGATTAATTATTTTATATTAGATATGTTGGTTTTTATTATTGAAGAGTAAAATTTCAATTGGAATTAAAGTCGGAGTTAAAATGGAGTTTTTATAAAATTTTGCTTATATATATAAACTAACGGAACTGGGCAGATTGCTAGGGCCAAATCGATTTGGCCCTAAACCGAATTGATTCGGTTTCTGGCAGAGGCGGTAATATGGTTAAGGGTAGATAGAATCCTAATTGTACCAAAATTCCTAAATCACTTATATATTATAACTAATTCGTGGATGGACTTCATAAATCACTTTTTTACAAACTTTTGCACCAGAATGCTCCTCCAAAATCTTTGTCCTCTCAACTACAAACCTGAACCTCCAACTTAATAAGAGTTTTGACTCTCGATTTTAAGGCTTAATTGGGGTTTACTCAAGATTATTCAAGATCGACTCTTTGCTAATTTTTTTGATAGGAATTCAACCGTCTACTCAGATTTTTTTGATTCAAATAATATCAGGCATGAATACTCTATTATCTTCCTCTAGTATTATGCGTTTTAAGTGTCGCCTAAACCCTTAATTACATGTTTTTCTTAAAAGAAATTAGCAACTTAATTAGAAAAAATGAGAACTAATTATGGTACTGTTTTTATGAAAACTTTTGACATGAAATAAGATTTAAAACCCTTGGGTGTGTAGGAGAGAGTATTGGGTTTTGATCATTATGGGTGTAGGATCGCATGCAGAAATTTATGGGGGTTATTTAAATAAAAATCGGGATGTGTACACACGCATGAAAATTACGTAATTAATAAAAGTGGAAATTTTGGTGTGATCCTTGAACTTGCATGTTGATTCATCTATAATGATTAAATGAAAAAAATTATGTTAAGAAAGATGGCGGTAATTATTAATTAAAATAAATTAAATTGTGCCATCACAAATATATTTGTGATATTATTTATGTGTTGTGGGATTATGTGATCAATTGTTATTTATATTCTTCATCGCGGGTACGACAGGATTTTGGTAGTATGCTCTCACCTATATTTTAGGATGCTGACTAGGTATGGGACTAGTGGGGAGGCCTTAGTGCAATTTATGGTTTCTAGGTATGGGACAAGTAAGTGTATACTTTTTCGGATGGGTGATTTTGGGGTGGGACTGATTTTTACGTTGTGCCGCTGATTCACTAGCCTAGGCATAAGACTAGGAAGAGATTATTAATAAAAATTCATCCTATACATAGGGTAGGATGTATTTGTGTTTTGGGGACCCTTAGGTATGGGAGTAAGGGGTATGTTGAGGATATCACATCGATGATAAGGGTGGGGTAGATTTAATAAAATAACGTGAAAGATTAGAAATTGAGAATTAATACCTAAGATAATAAAACGGGTATTAAAATATATTGGCGTCGTTAATAACATGCAGGACTGACAGTTTGAAACAGGTTGGTGCAACAACCCTCAATTTTTGGAGATTGAGAAATTAAATTTTGGGAAGATAAAATTTAATTAAATTGGAGAATTTCAAAATTTGGGAATTGAGGCCCAAAAATAGAGAATATTCTAAAGTATTCCAGATGATATTTTTGCGGGTACCATCGATCCCGGAAGGGTCGAGATAGTCAAAATGACTGTCATTGGGTCTTATTTCGGCTCCGGAATGTTTTTAAGTTATTTTGACTTGAATTGGAGTAAACGAGTCATTTAAAGTGTGTATTAACATTTAAAATTGGGATTTTGTTTTAAAGTATTTGGAGGCTTACGGATTAAGCCATTTCTCATTTAAGAGAAAAGGGAAAAAGCCATAGAGGGAGAAAGAAGAAAGGAAAGAAGAAGAAAGGAAGAGAGGAGGAAGAGAAGCTTGGGGATTTCCGGCCCAACCGCGACATCGAGGACGATCCAACCTCTACAAATCTAAGGCAAGTGTTTAATCATGCTAAATAGCTATTTGTGTATTTCATTTCATATTTTGTGGGGTAAAGAAAGGGATTTTTGGGTATGAATGTCAAAACCTAGATTTTTAGGTTTAATCTTGAAATCAATGTTTAAATATGGATTTAATGGATTAGAAGTGGTTGGAATCAACTTTGGGTTGATTAATGGGCTTAAAATTATGAGTTGATGGAAGTTTGGGGATTAGAATGAAAATTTTAGGGTATTAATTTCGCGGGTTTGCTGAGAAAGGGAAATCGGCCAGCTTATCTGGCATGGCCGGTCGACCGCGGTCTGGGGACCGGTCGACCGCGCCTTAAGGGAAAAGCCTACTGCATTTCTTCGTAGGCAAAATATGGACCCGCGGTCGACCGGGGGTCTGGGACCGATCGACCGGTCCCCTGTTTTTAGCCCAAAACTTGGATTTCTTCTCCCCCTTTTCTTTTGGAGTTTATTCTTAGGGGCTTCCTTAATGGGCTATTTTATGGGTTTCCTAAGATGACTTCTAGCCCTTTTTGGTTGGGTTTGTTGATTTGGGGTTCTCTCTTATAAAGTAAGAGATATCTTTTGGTGACTTATAGGGGGTCTCTCACTTAGTATCTGATAGAGGGAACTTCTTGGAATCATTGGATAAGAAATATCCATGTATGTTGTGAAATTTATAGGCCGACATTTATGTCAAATCCTTATAAGGATAGGATATGGTTAGGATATAATTTGGGGCCAAATGGAAGAGAGTGGTTGCATACTCTTTAAGAGTGAGGGGTCTCATATCCTTAGAAATGTTTAGTCTAAGGAACAATTGATAACTCAATAGGAGTAAGGGTTACCGAGATTTATTCGAACCATAGGTGACTTTGGGAATAGCTTGGGATCGTACTATCAACTAGAATAAGCGGTAGCATAAATTCTAGTTAGGATAGTTTACACGTAATTATGGGGATATGACCACTGAGATTCCAATACTTGAAATGAGGTTGGAATAAATTGAGGTCTTAGACTATTAAGTCATGTGTGTGCCTATGATTAAATAGTACTAAAGGTAATTATGTACTTTTGGATATGGATGAAATGTGTAGTGATGGATTCCTACACAAAATCTTGGGTGATAACCCTAATGTTGAATATATATGTATAGATATATACATATGGTTTTGGGAGACTATTCATCATAGGAAAAATGATTGAATATGTTTCAAGTGAGGGATTGTATTCACATATCGAGGTACATTTAATGGAAATTGTGGTGACGGCTTGTATATTGAGGATTATGTATACTTATAGCCGGGTTTATATATCTTATACATATGAACGAGAATTAGTTTGTATATATATTGATATAGCGATGTGTGAATATAAGTACATATATCTATGTATGAATGTGAATATATGGATATATTTATGTTGTGGATATACATGGTATGGATATTTAAAACCGTATATGATGGTTTACTATATTGGATCATATGATGGGATCATATGGATGTATGTATATTGCGGATGTGAGCGATATATATACTTGTGTGGTTAAGCATACCCCGCTCATGCTATCATTGGGAAGTTCCGCGCAGAGGGTGAGCATCCTGGCATATAGAGCAGGGTGTGGATATTCCCCAGGTCATAGTCGTCCCTTGTGTTATTATACGATACATATATATTTGGGGTGAGACGTGGTGGGTATGTTTCATCTCATTGCCGATTGGAACTATGACCGCTTCCCGGGACGTCGTGTGTGTGAGTTATCACGAGGTGGGTGTCGTTGATCCCCACCAGGTGGTCCCTAGTGTTACGTGAGCCGGACTCTGGGAAGATGATAGCATTGATGCAGGTTGATCGGTGCTATATTTAGCCGGTTATTATATGTGCATGGCCATTATACATCATATATGGTATGTACACTTGGTCATGGGTATGGATGATGGCATGTATATGTATATGGTGAGAATAAAATATTTATATCTATATTTATATCCTAGATGAAAGGATATGGTATTTCCATGGGGTACATCTTGGATGATTATGGTGTACCAGATTATTTGGGGGTTGATGTATCGCAT
This sequence comes from Sambucus nigra, assembly GCA_949130495.1. Taxonomy (NCBI): domain Eukaryota; kingdom Viridiplantae; phylum Streptophyta; class Magnoliopsida; order Dipsacales; family Adoxaceae; genus Sambucus; species Sambucus nigra. The sequence continues at coordinate 156,863,226 of OX422218.1, forward strand.
TTAAGGAATACTTCGGTTACATCATCCCAAGGATATTATTGGAGATTTTTAGTTGTTTTCATATTGTAGTTTAAAAGTTTAGTAGTAATGGTAGTATTCAATCGTATGTTAAGGATTATGGATCTCTAGGATCGACATTGCCCAGGAGTTGTGTAACGTGGTGGTTCCTTGTTTGGATTTCGCTTTGCGAGACACCTCACGAACGAAACGCAGTGCAATGTCGAGATTGGAGAGAAGTAATTACATATATGGCATAATGGATCTCTAGTCGTGACATTGTCAGGAGCAGTGTAACGGGGCGATTCCTTGTTTGGATTTCGCTTTGCGAGACTCCCCACGCACGAAACGTAGTACAATTTTGAGATTAGAGAGAAGTTTTGCCATTAATCCATGTGCATGATATTTAGAAATAAATTCTTATATTTTTAGCCTATATATATGTGTATATATATATATATAGGGGTAACGTATTAAGAATTATAATTCATGAAATTATAAATCGGAATCCATTAAGCCTATTATGGCATAATTGTTGTAATCATTAATCTAGTAGGATTAGAAAGGGTGGATCCTTAGATTATGACGGGAAAGTAGCTCTCATGGGTATAGGCTAGGCCTATGATAAGTTAGGTTGTCCTAATAATAAAATGGGTGTAATTTAACTAAAACCTTGAGGACTCGAATAGGTGCGCGCCTTTAGATGAGAGGTGAGTTGAGGTTCCACGAGAGTGCGGTTCCACTTTAATTATGAAATAAGTGCACCGATAATTATTATGCACGGTTAACAGACTTGCTATATATTTTTCACAATCGGGGCTCTGACCCGTTTACTTTTCTCTCCTGCTTGTATATATATATATATATTTTACCACAGGTATCCTACCGCATGTATGCCGGATGACCTTCTATCCAGAGTCTTGGGAACCGTGACAGGTGCGGACTGTTACGAGATGTTTCTGATAGCCGTTTCCCACCTCTTTAAAATTCTAGGTAGGATTCATGTTGTATATCGGGTTTGTACCCAAGGGATATTTATATACATGTTTATATTTATTCCCTTTCAGTTATTGTATTGACTGTGACCCGATAGCTTATTCGGGTCTACTCCTTGTAGTACATTTTGTAGTAGTTATTTATTTCATTTTATTTCTAGCATTTCATTTATCTTACTTTTTCTTGCATCTTTCTTTTTAGCGGTAGTTGGTTGGTTGTTGCACATTTTATTTAAATTTTAACATCCCGCTTTTATGATATCGGTTAGTTAGTCCTATATTATATAGTACCGACAGTTGATGTTGAGACTGGACCATCTGAAACTCCTGATTTAATATAGTATTGGGCTGCCCACCCATTATTATTTTAGGCAGGGTGTTACAGATTGTATCAGAGCATCAGGTTCTAGAATCTGCATTCTTCCGTTAACGTTCTTGACATAAAGCCCTACAAATAGGACTGTTGTGTTCACTGCGTTGTTTTCTTCTGTGAAGTATATTCACTTGATTGGTGTTCTGTTAACAGTTGCTCTTGTTTCGTTTCAGACGTCGCCTAGATTTTGTCGTCTAGGAAAGGATGAGATTAGAAGTACAATATCCATAGCATATTTGGGTACGCCGCAATCGGGGGTATTTGTTTTCCCCGATTCCGTAGGAAATATTGAGGAGATTTCTAGTGGTGGAGTGAGATGATTTACCGGCAGTTGAGTAAGAAAGGAAACTTACTCGAATGGAGAATCTTGGTCTTAGTAAGGAAAGTCCGAGGAGAGGCATGTAGTGTAATCCTTGGGAGGTTTAGATTGATAATCTGTTAACCTTAGTTAGGAAACCTAATGTTGGTGACTCTTACCGAGGTGAGGTTGGTGTAGTTATCCCAATATCAGGAGTATCGCCTTCTAAGATGAGGGAGAATGCCTTTGGAGACTCAGTTTCATCGTGTAGGATGGAGGGAGTTTTTGGCAGTTGCAATCGCGCCTTGCCCTTCAATATGGTTAGGAAGGGTTCTGAGGAAGATGCTTCTCCTGTGAAGAAATAGGCTTAGGGATAATGATTGTCCTGGAAGAAGTTGAGGACCCTGAGTTGAAATTCTAGGACAAGGGGAAATCATTGAGTTACGGAAATGTAAGGTAGAATACCTTCCTTTGGGTTTAAGTTACACTTTGTGAGATATTGGGAACGTCGCGTGTGAGGTGTGATGAGTAGCTAGCCGCTATACCGCTAGGGTGTATGGAATTTTCCTAGAGGAGGAAGTGAACAAGAGTGGCCTTTATATGGCATCTTTGGAGATGATACACCTTTTCATAACGAAATCGTAGGGAAGTATCCCATTGAGGGAAGAATTTATTTTTACGTATAAGTGTTGATATGATGTATAGGAATTTCATAACTGAGAGGTTCAGAGTTTGGTAGATTTATGGGGCGGATAGTTTAGCTCATAGTTGTGCTAGTTTTGAGAACTAGATATTGGTTAGCAATATTGTATTTATTGAGGCCATGTGTTTTAAACATAAGGTGTTTGTTTGGCGTGTCGAAAGACGCGGAATATATTTATATCGTATTATTGTATAGGCCCTCGGGCGATATCTAAAATATGGAAATCCCTCTTTTTATAAAACCTTAACCTTGGTTCAACTAACCTCAATCCCCGACCTAGCTACACAGTAGTGTATTGGGAGGGTTCCTTGTTTGGATTTCGCTTGCGAGACCTCCCCCGCACGAAGGTGGCTAGTGTCAGGAATTGAGGAGAGTTCTACCATTGGGAAATATTTTTTAAAATTGTATATATTTAGTATGTTTTTATAGATCATATTGCTGAGGGTTATATTATGATTTGAGGCTAATGAAGCCTGATCATAATTTTACGAGTGGAAACTCGGATACGGGGTGTATGGGCGCCCTAGGTAGTAGTTGCTTTAAAACTGTATGGTTCGACATGAGAATCTGGAAAAATCGGTATAGTGATCCTAAGGATTGATGTGAGGACTAGATGATATTGAGGTCCTAGGCATGTCTTAAATTTTGCGGACGAAATTTTTGTAAGAGGGGAAGTATGTAACAACCCTCGATTTTTGGAGACTGAGAAATTAAATTTTGGGAAGATAAAATTTAATTAAATTGGAGAATTTCAAAATTTGGGAATTGAGTCAAAAAAAAAAAGAATATTTGAAAGTATTCCGGATGATATTTTTGCGGGTACCATCGATCCCGGAAGGGTCGAGATAGTCAAAATGACTGTCATTGGGTCTTATTTCGGCTCCGGAATGTTTTTAAGTTATTTTGACTTGAATTGGAGTAAACGAGTCATTTAAAGTGTGTATTAACATTTAAAATTGGGATTTTGTTTTAAAGTATTTGGAGGCTTACAGATTAAGCCATTTCTCATTTGAGAGAAAAGGGAAAAAGCCATAGAGTGAGAAAGAAGAAAGGAAAGAAGAAGAAAGGAAGAGAGGAGGAAGAGAAGCTTGGGGATTTCCGGCCCAACCGCGACATCGAGGACGATCCAACCTCTACAAATCTAAGGCAAGTGTTTAATCATGCTAAATAGCTATTTGTGTATTTCATTTCATATTTTGTGGGGTAAAGAAAGGGATTTTTGGGTATGAACGTCAAAACCTAGATTTTTAGGTTTAATCTTGAAATCAATGTTTAAATATGGATTTAATGGATTAGAAGTGGTTGGGATCAACTTTGGGTTGATTAATGGGCTTAAAATTATGAGTTGATGGAAGTTTGGGGATTAGAATGAAAATTTTAGGGTATTAATTTCGCGGGTTTGCTGAGAAAGGGAAATCGGCCAGCTTATCTGGCATGGCCGGTCGACCGCGGTCTGGGGACCGGTCGATCGCGCTTTAAGGGAAAAGCCTACTGCATTTCTTCGTAGGCAAAATATGGACCCGCGGTCGACCGGGGGTCTGGGACCGGTCGACCGGTCCCCTGTTTTTAGCCCAAAACATGGATTTCTTCTCCCCCTTTTCTTTTGGAGTTTATTCTTAGGGGCTTCCTTAATGGGCTGTTTTATGGGTTTCCTAAGATGACTTCTAGCCCTTTTTGGTTGGGTTTTTTGATTTGGGGTTCTCTTTTATAAAGTAAGAGATATCTTTTGGTGACGTATAGGGGGTCTCTCACTTAGTATCTGATAGTGGGAACTTCTTGGAATCATTGGATAAGAAATATCCATGTATGTTGTGAAATTTCTAGGCCGACATTTATGTCAAATCCTTATAAGGATAGGATATGGTTAGGATATAATTTGGGGCCAAATGGAAGAGAGTGGTTGCATACTCTTTAAGAGTGAGGGGTCTCATAACCTTAGAAATGTTTAGTCTAAGGAACAATTGATAACTCAATAGGAGTAAGGGTTACCGAGATTTATTCGAACCATAGGTGACTTTGGGAACGGCTTGGGATCGTACTATCGATTAGAATAAGCGGTAGCATAAATTCTAGTTAGGATAGTTTACACGTAATTATGGGGATATGACCACTGAGATTCCAATACTTGAAATGAGGTTGGAATAAATTGAGGTTTTAGACTATTAAGTCACGTGTGTGCCTATGGTTAAATAGTACTAGAGGTAATTATGTACTTTTGGATATGGATGAAATGTGTAGTGATGGATTCCTACACAAACTCTTGGGTGATAACCCTAATGTTGAATATATATGTATAGATATATACATATGGTTTTGGGAGACTATTCATCATAGGAAAAATGATTGAATATGTTTCAAGTGAGGGATTGTATTCACATATCGAGGTACATTTAATGGAAATTGTGGTGACGGCTTGTATATTGAGGATTATGTATACTTATAGCCGGGTTTATATATCTTATACATATGAGCGAGAATTAGTTTGTATATATATTGATATAGCGATGTGTGAATATAAGTACATATATCTATGTATGAATGTGAATATATGGATATATTTATGTCGTGGACATACATGGTATGGATATTTAAAACCGTATATGATGGTTTACTATATTGGATCATATGATGGGATCATATGGATGTATGTATATTGCGCATGTGAGCGATATATATACTTGTGTGGTTAAGCATACCCCGCTCATGATGTCATTGGGAAGTTCCGCGCAGAGGGTGAGCATCCTGGCATATAGAGCAGGGTGTGGATATTCCCCAGGTCATAGTCGTCCCTTGTGTTATTATACGATAGATATATATTTGGGGTGAGACGTGGTGGGTATGTTTCATCTCATTGCCGGTTGGAACTATGACCGCTTCCCGGGACGTCGTGTGTGTGAGTTATCACGAGGTGGGTGTCGTTGATCCCCACCAGGTGGTCCCCAGTGTTACGTGAGCCGGACTCTGGGAAGATGATAGCATTGATGCAGGTTGATCGGTGCTATATTTAGCCGGTTATTATATGTGCATGGCCATTGTACATCATATATGGTATGTACACTTGGTCATGGGTATGGATGATGGCATGTATATGTATATGGTGAGAATAAAATATTTATATCTATATTTATATCCTAGATGAAAGGATATGGTATTTCCATGGAGTACATCTTGGATGATTATGGTGTACCAGATTATTTGGGGGTTGATGTATCGCATTTAAGGAATACTTCGGTTACATCATCCCAAGGATATTATTGGAGATTTTTAGTTGTTTTCATATTGTAGTTTAAAAGTTTAGTAGTAATGGTAGTATTTAATCGTATGTTAAGGATTATGGATCTCTAGGATCGACATTGCCCAGGAGTAGGGTAACGAGGTGGTTCCTTGTTTGGATTTCGCTTTGCGAGACACCTCAGCACGAAACACAATGCAATGTCGAGATTGGAGAGAAGTAATTACATATATGGCATAATGGATCTCTACTCGTGACATTGTCAGGAGTAGTGTAATGGGGCGGTTCCTTGTTTGGATTTCGCTTTGTGAGACTCCCCACGCACGAAACGTAGTATAATTTTGAGATTAGAGAGAAGTTTTGCCATTAATCCATGTGCATGATATTTAGAAATAATTTCTTATATTTTTAGCCTATATATATGTATATATATATAGGGGTAACGTATTAAGAATTATAATTCATGAAATTATAAATCGAAATCCATTAAGCCTATTTTGGCATAATTGTTGTAATCATTAATCTAGTAGGATTAGAAAGGGTGGATCCGTAGATTATGACGGGAAAGTAGCTCTCATGGGTATAGGCTAGGCCTATGATAAGTTAGGTTGTCCTAATAATAAAATGGGGGTAATTTAACTAAAACCTTGAGGACGCGAATAGGTGCGCGCCTTTAGATGAGAGGTGAGTTGAGGTTCCACGAGAGTGCGGTTCCACTTTAATTATGAAATAAGTGCACCGATAATTATTATGCATGGTTAACACACTTGCTAAATATTTTTCACAATCGGGGATCTGACCCGTTTACTTTTCTCTCCTGCTTGTATATATATATATATATATATATATTTTACCACAGGTATCCTACCGCATGGATGCCGGATGACCTTCTATCCAGAGTCTTGGGAGCCGTGACAGGTGCGGACTGTTACAGGATATTTCTGATAGCCGTTTCCCACCTCTTTAAAATTCTAGGTTGGATTCATGTTGTATATCGGGTTTGTACCCAAGGTATATTTATATACATGTTTATATTTATTCCTTTTCAGTTATTGTATTGGCTGTGTCCTGACAGCTTATTCGGGTCTACTCCTTGTAGTACATTTCGTAGTAGTTATTTATTTCATTTTATTTCTAGTATTTCATTTATCTTACTTTTTCTTGCATCTTTCTTTTTAGCGGTAATTGGTTGGTTGTTGCACATTTTATTTAAATTTTAACATCCCTCTTTTATGATATCGGGTAGTTAGTCCTATATTATATAGTACCGACAGTTGATGTTGAGACTGGACCATCTGAAACTCCTGATTTAATATAGTATTGGGCTGCCCACCCGTTATTATTTTAGGCGGGGTGTTACAGTTGGCTGGCTATTGCGAGGTGTGGGTGTGTGGTGTCTGAATAACGTGCAGGGATGAAAACGTGTCGTGCGTGGAACCTCTCTCTCTCTCTCTCTCTCTCTCTCTATATATATATATATATATATATATATATATATATATATATATATTAGATACCGGGGTTTGATATTTTACAAGTATAATAGAATAGATTCAATGAAATCAAATTAAATTGATATAAATATTTCAAAAATCAACGTAGGGTTTTTAAAATCGAATCAAGTCAAACGTATTCTGAACTACACAAATGAGTTAATAAAATGAGAATAAGATAACTGGAGCTATCACATAGTGATATGAACAATTGATGTAATCAAAAGCATTGCGTGAAATAATATTGTATAAGAATCACATACTTGTCTATGGGGTTTTGAGATTTAAATTCAGGTTGAGATGTTCAAGCTGCGGTCTGAAGATGTCTGAAATTTAGAAAAGAACTAAGTAAGGTTATTATTTTGAAAGTACTACAGTGTATAAAAATGTTTTGTGTACTAAAATTACTTTAAGTGATTTATTTGTAAATTTTTTCTGTTTAATTACACCTATTTCCATACACTTATGAATTTGGGAGAAATAGACTTTTCTGTTTAATTACACCTATTTCCATACACTTATGAATTTTTTCTGTTTAATTACACCCTAAGTTTGGGTACTATTCCTACACCGTTTAATAGTTTTACTGTCTATCTAAACCATCGTTTAGCTTCAGAGGCTTTTGGTTTTCCATGAAATGCTGGAGGTTGTTAGCACATAAATTCTTTCAAGGCATTCATTCAGTGACTTTTGGCTAACATTTCGATCCCTAGAGTAGGTAATGGATTTTGTCATGTTTGATTTGACATAATGAGTTCTTGAAGACACAAAGATAGATTATCCATAGCAGTGGGTGGATTCGTTCGAGTCGACTCTGATCGCAGCGCTATTTGTGCTGACATATTGGCATTGCCTGTTCTTACCATCCTATAAGAATAAATCAAAATTAAAGCATAGCATATAACAATAGTTGTTTATAACAAGATTAGTTATAATAATAGAATTTTTAACGAGTACAACAAGTCCCTAAGCGTACAAAATATAGGGATTTTAGTTCCAATACACAAGTATTAAAATTAGCATTTCTAGGTTGTAATAGTTATCACACTATGTTAATATTTTAATGTAACACTTTGGTTTCCCTTCATCGCCTTTCTTCACACTGCAAACCACACGTGCTCCTTAAGAGTCTATTTATATACAGTTCTTCTCATTTTTCCAAGATTATCATCCCACTTGCGCTATTATCTAGTTCTCTTTTTCTTCCTCTTCTTAAGATCCTCTGGTACTCGGTCCTGATGAAGACATAGTGGCGTTGAGATATGGAAATTCTGGGCTATAGTCGTTAGCAGACACCGAAGGAGTTGCGCATAGTTTTGTTGCTGATGCTGAATTCTAGGCCAAGTGAATTGCTTGTTATGGGAATTTCTCGCTTCTACAAATCTACGATCTTGATTCATGGTTTTCTCTTCACCCATTAATCGACATGTCAGTAAGTCTTGTTTGATGTCATAGGTTACAATTGATGATTACCGGTCGATATCCCGAATAGTCTGGCTAAATTGAGCTTGATCGATCCTTTCAGTGTTTAAATAGATATTATCCCAAACATTCATAGCTGCAAGATAGCTATTTAGTATCGAAATAATATAAAGAAGTTACGAAATTAAAATAACTGCATTTCCTAAGTAAGTACCCATATAAGTAATAAACCTGGCACTCTCTCTGATTCCATGTTGTCACATCCTAAGTTTTTATGGACAAGAATTTGGCAAATACGAAAAAATTGAAATACACACATAAATAAGATAATAAAGGTTGTATTACATTACATCGGCAAAGTACAGTTACGAAGCACTTTATTCATTACACACATACTAAGTAGTAATACTATTCCCACATTACATAAAAAGAATAAAAATAAAAGAAAAGTACAACATAATTCTAATCAGCTTATAGTGGTAACATATGAAATTATGACGAGTTTGCCGAAACTTCTACTGAATTTCCATGAGTATATGATGGCTAGAGATACACGAGATGATGCATTAATTTTGCTGGGTTAGGGGGAATGCTGGCTTCCTTATGCTCTGGGTCCATCTGGAATATTTAAAGAATAAGAAAAATTTCCCAATAGATAATTCTCATTTTATACAAATTATAAAACAAAATCAGAGTTTAGTAATGTCAGATATATCATAACAATTAAGATTAAACAGTTAAATTGAGATAAGCACAACAATATGTGATGATATTTCTATAAATAGAAATATCAAGGCTAGAATAGGTAATGGATGTGGATGGTTTCTAAATAAATAACCCATAATTACCCTGTTGGAGGCTTTAGGGCAATAGTCATACATACAAAAAATCATTACAAATAATTGGAGATAAAAGTAACCATGCTAAGTCAATCACAGACATCCCATATGGTAGCAATAACTAGACCCTCAATTCTCTGAGTCATACAAGGCAAATAATACAACCGTGGGTATAACGATAGATTATTCTCCGGTTATAATATAAGCTATAATATAACAAGTTCAAAATGAATCATATTAAATGATATCATTGCATAAAATCAACGTAGTTTTTTTTTAAATCGAATCAATTGTACGTAACTTTTTGACTACTCAAATGAGTTCATCAATGAAAATTCGATAAACTGGGATTATCACATAGTGCTGTTAATAATAGGCATAATCAAAAGCATTTCATGAAAGTAATCTTGAATAAGAAATCACGTAATTGTATTTAGGGAGTTTTGAAAATAATTCCGTTTGATTTGGTTTAAGGCGGGGGGGGGGGGGGGGGGGGTCCGAGAATGTCTGAGAAAAAAGAATCTAAGTAAGGTTGGGGTTTAAAACATTTAAGACGGGTACAACTTGAAATTGCATATAATATAACTTTCGAAGGTTTAATATATAAATAAATTCATGGATTTATTTCTCCTAGTTCCTTAGGTTTTTAATTTTAGTGGCCATAAACTTTTTTGTCCCTAATGGTGCCACAAATCAGTAGGTCTAGTTTGGGGTGAAAATTTAGTTGTTGGAAAACTTCAGGGGTTTGTGACACCCCGACTAATTAAATACCGGGTAGCTACTCCTTTATTAAATTAATACAAAATGCCAAGTTGGTCCAGTTAATAGCATCACTGTCGAAAACATTTTTTTATAGTTACTAACCACCTAGTATTTAAAAAGTAAGTTGCCAAATTTTAATTTAAGTCTGATTAACATACAATAAAAGAATAATGGAAGAACAATATAATCCATTCACCATAACGAAGCAATATAATAACCAATAAAACAATAAGAAAGTCCGGAGGAAAAAATCCTCACAACAATCCCACAACTGAAAATAATATGACAAGTCTGAATCCTGAATAAATTACATGCCAAGAGTCTGAAAATCTGAAATAAATGAAATGTCTCTAAAAGAAATGGGCGACATGCCCTACAACTAATAAATGCTGAATATAGAGTTAAGATAGATGAAGCGTCTACAAGAAAAGTCCTGTAACTTCCACAAACAGCTATACCTCGTCACCTGAATGAGGATCCTAAGCATGGTGTCCTTGTGGCTGGGCACCTAAAATGATTTTTACAAAAATAGATTTGAAAGCAAATGGGTCAGAGCCCGAAAGTGGAAATCATTTTAAAAACAACAAGTGTTTTAATAACATTAAAACATTAAATGCAAAATACATGTTAGGACGTGCACTCACATGAAATTCTCACCTCTCGACTACATGTGCACTCCTAACGTACCGTACCCATCTAAATGACATACATATCTAACCAAACCGTAATAAGTTCTACCCCTTACTACTCGATTCCCATATAACGTTCTAGCTTTATCAATATAATAGAGGTCTTTACTTAAACTCAGATTCTCAATTTGTAATACAGTTCACTATCGGTTAAACCGTTATGTTTTCTCAAAACATTAGCATAATTATATTACACTACTAACAAGAAAGTTCCCATTAATTAAGTGTATATTATTCGCGTCATAAATATAAAATACAAGCACCCCGAGACTAAGCTGCGGTGCACACATACTCTGCTATCCATCCCGGTACATCACGTACATAAAGATCACGCATTCCGAATCTCTCAGGAATCGTTCACAGATAACAACAATCACAAACAATGGAGGCGAACACAGTCACATCACATGGGTCACGCACATACCTACGCTCCCACGATCAGCAGGCTTATTAACATCCCAATAAACCCTTCTCTGACCTATGTTCTCGAGGTACCAGTCTAAATCCGGGCAACACAAGTATTAGAGGGCCCTAAGCGAACGTAAACCTCCCGTGATAGCAAGTATGGTAGGTATGTCATACACATAAAATCAATAATTATACTAAGTATGCACACATCTTAGTAATCACCATATTTTATTTGCAGTACACTTATCATTCTCGTACCTACGTATAATGTTACACAATTTACATATTCCCAGATGATAAAATTATACAAGCCATTAATTGTTCTCACGTTGTAATAGACACTCACGTCCTAATCCAAAATTTCCATTTGGTTCGAATCACACTTCTAGGTTTTACTCCTCTATATATCTCAAATGTCCCTACTATATCAATTTATCATCAAGGGAAGGTTATCTCTACCATTAAATAAGGTTACGGGACACGCGAAATCAAAACAGGCTAAAAAGCCTAAACTGTCAACTCGTTAGAAGTCTCGTTCGAACGAGGCTGTTCGAACGATAGTTCGTTCGAACGAAGTGGGCCTTCTAACGAGGTCTCGTTCGAACGAAAGTCATCGAACGAACACCGCTCTCGTTAAAAGTCAAACTATCAACTCGTTAGAAGCTCGTTCGAACGAGCTCGTTCGAACGACCTGAGCAGGTCTTCTAACGAGTGGCCAGCTTCGAGCCCAGATTTTTCCTATATCGTTTTTCCAACTTTTCTTCCTCTCCAAACTCATCTAAACATCAATCCAACCATTGTACATGGGTTCTAATCATTCCTAAACATACTTAGGTTATATATTCACGTTTATATAGGGCCAATTCTTCCTAAACATCATTGAATCATCAAATCCCTTCATTTATCCCCAAATTATATGAACATGAACCCTAAATTTTTTAAATCACGAATGGGTATAATTAAATCCGTTTTTGTTATGAACAAGGTGTATTTCCATCAGAATAATCCTCCTAACACAATTCTACATGCAATCCTTTCATCAAAATATAAAGTTCTAATTCCAAATAATGGGTTTTTATCAAACTCCTAAGAACAATACAAATTTTGTCAATTTCCTACTCATGGAAGAAACATTCTTTGTAATAAACGAAATTAAACCACTTGCCTTATGTATATCTCTGATTTTGATGATGAATTGCTGAAGTGTTCTCTCTCTCTCTCTCTCTCTCTGCAGAATTCTCCTCTCTTCTCTCTCTCTACAAGATTTCTTCTCCAAAGTGACAATGGTGGCTAGGGTTTGCCTTAGGAACTCTTTTGGAACTAATTTCTATAACCTCCGTAGCCCCTTAGGTTATCAGTGTGTTTAGTGGGTAATTTCCAAATCAGATATTAATTCCTAATTTTCGTGGGTTTTAATTTCCAAAAATCCAAAATTACTAAACTACCCTTATACGTTGCCGGTATGGCCTAAAAATGCCTCGGGACCCAAACTAAACTCCCGGTTAGTGTTTTATGACTATTTCGAATACGGTTAATAGAAATAAAATTCATTTTTTAATTAAAATAATTATATTCCTGACGCGACTGTCACACGCGTCTCAACAAAATTTCTAAATTGTCGTATATCAATCTCACGACAAATTTCATAATTTCCATATCCATATATAATCATATATACACATTATAATCAAATACCAACTCGCATCTCGCAAATACCAACTCGCATCTCATTAGTATTTTAATCCGGATTAATTTCCAATTAATACATATTTAATTCAATTAATCCCATAAATAAATATCACCAAAAATACGTGGTATTACATACTTCCCCCCTAATAACAGAATTTCGTCCCGAAATTCGGAACTAGAAAGTACCTGGTGAGAACAACTATGGATAACATTCGCGCATCTCATCCTCGCGCTCCCATGTGGACTCCTCGACATTATGATGTCGCCACTGAACACGCACTAACGGAACTACCTTTGACCGCAGTTTCCGCTCACTTCGGTCCAAAATAGCAATCGGCCCCTCCTCATAGGAGCTATCAGGCTGGAGATCGATGTCCTCCAAAGCAATATGAGAATGAGCCAAATCGTCTCTAAGATATTTCCTTAGCGAGGAAATATGAAATACATCGTGAATCCGATGCAAATGCTCCGGTAACCCAAGTCTATACGCAACCGGTCCAATCCGCTCAATAATAGGAAATGATCCCACATATCTCGGTGCCAACTTCCATTTCTTCCCAAAATGCATAATCCCCTTCATAGGAGATACACTGAGTAAAACCTGGTCCCCCACTTGGAACTCTCTGAAGAACCTCTTCGCATCAGCATAGCTCTTCTGCCGATCCTGAGCTACTCGAATGCGACTCCGTATCAATTTTATCCTCAATGAAGTATCCTGAATCACTTCCGGCCCAAGTAGTTTGTTGTCCCCCACCTCCAACCAACATGCTGGGGAACGACAAGGTCTACCATACAACGCCTCAAATGGAGCCATGCCAATGGTGAACTGGTAGGAGTTGTTGTAAGCAAACTTTACCAGTGGAAGATACTGCTCCCATCCACCCCCAAAATCAATGATGCACATACGTAGCATGTCCTCTAACATCTGGTTTGTACGCTCGGTTTGCCCTTCGATCTGCGGGTGATACGCCGTACTCAACCGTAATTCCGTGCCCATGGCCTCCAGAAAACTCTCCCAAAATCGCGAAACAAAAATCTTGTCTCTGTCAGACACAATATTTAGGGGCACACCGTGAAGTCTCACTATCACTGTAATAAAGAGCTCGGCATACTGTCCCGTACTGTAGTCTGTCCTTACGGGTAGAAAATGAGCGACTTTGGTCAACCTGTCCACAATCACCCAAACGAAGTCGTGACCTCTCTGTGATGTAGGTAACCCCGTAATAAAATCAATGGATATGCTCTCCCACATCAACATCGGGACCTCCAATGGCTATAGAAGTCCTGTCGGTCTCTGATGATCCACTTTTACTAGCTGACAAGTGGCGTATTTTGAAACAAACACGGTAATATCTCTCTTCATCCCGCTCCACCAATACTATCGTCTCATGTCTTGGTACATTTTGTCTCCTCCGGGATGTACCGTGAACCGTGAGCCGTGCGACTCTGCCATCACCTCGTGTCGCAATTCTTCCCCTTCCGGAACTACTAATCTCCCATTGAAGCGTAATCCCCCGTCTGAGCTAACGGTACAGGACTCGGCTCCTTCTGCTAGTAATCGAACTATCTGGTCCTGACAGAACGAGTCATTTGCCTGGGTCTTTACCACCTTCGTGACAATCTACGGCGTAACAGTCATCACAGACATGAATGATCGGGCCACTGCATCCTGGTGTCCCAACTCTTTCCACTTTGCCTTCCACACCCCTGCCACCTCATCTACTGGCCTACGGCTCAACGCGTCTGCTACCACATTAGCCTTTCCCGGGTGATACTGGATATCAAATTGATAGCCCTTCACAAACTCAAGCCACCTTCGCTGCCGCATATTCAACTCCTTTTACGTAAATAGGTACTGTAGGGACTGGTGGTCCGTGAACAATCGAAACTTCTCCCCCAAAAGGTAATGTCTCCATATCCGAAGGGCAAATACAACTGCCGCCAACTCCAAATCATGAGTGGGGTAATTCTTCTCATGAGGCTTAAGCTTACGGGAAGCATAAGCTATGGCCTGACTCTCCTGCTATAATACACCTCCCAGTCCTTGCAAGGACGCATCGGTGTAGACTAGATACTCAACTCCCGGTCTCGACAATGCTAACACAGGTGCTGAGGTCAACTTATCCTTCAACTCATCGAATGTCAACTGGCAGGCATCACTCCAGATGAACGACACACCTTTACGAGTCAGATGTGTCAAAGGACCCGCTATCTTCGAAAATCCCCGAATGAACCTCCTGTAGTACCCTACTAGTCCCAAGGAACTACGGATCTTCGTTGGTGTCGTGGGCTGTCCCCACTCCCTCACCGCGGATACCTTCCCCGGGTCAACAGATATCCCCCGATCGGAAATAATATGCCCCAAAAACTGAACCTCCTTCAGCCAAAACCCGCACTTCTCATATTTTGCATACAACTCGTTCTGACGTAGCGTCTGCAAAACTTGCCTCAGATGCTCGGTGTGCTCCTCCTCCGTCTGGGAGTAAACCAGAATATCATAAATGAAGACATTGACAAACTGATCGAGGAAATCTCTGAACACCCTATTCATCAAGTCTATAAACACTGCTGGAGTGTTGGTCAAACCAAAAGGCATAACTCAAAACTCGTAGGAACCATATCTCGTCAAGAACGCAGTCTCTGAGACGTCCTCCTCCCTGATACGCAACTGATGGTATCCCGATCGCAAATCAATCTTCGAGAAGAAAGAAGCTCCCCTCAACTGGTCGAATAAGTCATCGATTCGGGGTAACGGATATTTATTCCGTATCGTGACCTTTTTCAACTCTCGGTAATCCACACACAATCTCAGTGAACCATCTTTCTTCTTCACGAACAACACAGGGGCACCCCACGGCGAAGTACTCCTCCGTATAAACCCCTGACCCAATAACTGCTCAATCTTATCTCCTAGCTCTCGCATCTCTACCGGAGCCATACGGTATGGTGCGCGTGCTATAGGTCTCGTATCTGGTAATAAGTCTATGAAAAAGTCTATCTCTCGACTGGGGGTAGGCCTGGTATCTCCTGAAACACATCAGAATACTCCCTGATAACTGGGATCGAATCTAAAGGAATCGCAACCTCCTTAGAGGTATCCTCCTCTATGTAATACAAATGAGTGGTCGAGCCTCCCTATGGGCGAGGCATCGCCATTACAAACATCTCTTGCCCCGAAATGGCAAAAATAATGCTCCCACCGAAGCAATCAATCATGGCTCTATAATCAGCGAGCCAATCCATACCGATAATCACATCGTGCACATGCATATCTAATACCAACATGTCTGTAGGTAATACCAAACTACCAATCTATACCCCCACTCCCCAGCATATAAAGAAAATAAGTGACCCACTCCCAAATGGTGAGTCTACACACATCACTGTGCTCTTTGATGTGGCTAATAACCCTAAGGCTTTCGCAAAATGTGTAGCTATAAAACAATGCGTTGCTCCCGTATCAAACAAAACCCGACCCATAGTACCATGGATAGGAAACATACCCTCAATCGCGGGTGGTGCCTGTGGAGCTGCTGCCTGGTGGACGTTATAGACACGTCCATACTGTAACTGCCCCTACTGCACAGGAACTGCTGGAATGGCTGGAATGCTAGCACCTGGGCTGGAGCTGGGAGGGCAGGTGGAAAAAGTGGCCTCTGCTGCTCCTGTCGAGCACCCTGATGCTGCTGGGGGGCCCTGCCCCTATCAGGACAGTCCTGGCGTTTATGGCCAGTCTTGCCACAAACGTAACACTTCCCCGGGAAGTTCCCCCCTCTCTGTCCCTGCTGCCCCCGGCCCTGGTGGCCCTTACCGTTCCTCCACTGGCCCTGCTGAAACTGCTATTGACCATTCTGACCCTGCTGGTTTTGATGCCCATTCGGACCCTGATGGCCCTGCCGGAAACCTCCCTGTCCGTGCCTGAAATTTCCCGACCTGAACCTCTTATGATCCCCCTGCTGGCAACCCTGGTCGCCCTGTCTCTTCCCCTGAACAGATTGTGCCCCACTGGCACTATTTCCTCCAGTCCTGTCCTGATGGCTGGACTCTCCCGATCGCTTGCCCTTAGCCATGTGAAAGCGGTGATCCTGTCAATGGAGCAATGCAACGTTAACCACATCAGAGTAAGCGGCCAACGATAGGTTCCCCAACAAATGCTGACGGATCCTCCAAGTCAACCCGTATGTAAATTTTTGTATCTTCTTTTCCTCTGTCGGTATCTCACCCGGAACAATGTTCAGAAGATTAGTGAATTCGGCCTCATACTCGGCCATAGTCTTACCCTCCTGCTTGAGGCTCATCAACTTCCTCCTCATCTCCGTGTGAACAACTGGCAAAAAGTATTTACGGTCGAACCGCACCCAAAACTCCTGGATAGTGAGAGTATCTCTCTCCTCCACGGTGGTAATAGACTCCCACCACTGCAGTGCAGACCCCACTAGCTTAAAGGTAGCTAGTATCTGCTTCTGGACATCGGTGCACTCATACATCCTCAAGTGCCGCTGAATGTCTTTCCTCCACTGACTAGAAACCACTACATCGGAGCTACCTGCGAACTCTGGTGGGTGTGCTTTCTGAAAAGCATCACGTACACGTTCCCAAGCAGACGGGAATGCATGTGCCTGAACTGGCGCGACTATCGGCGCCTGAGGGGGTGCCTGCTGAACTACGGCAAGTGCGGCATTTACCGCCTGGGCCACAATGGCTGCAACCTCGGCGGCATTCATCGTGCCCTGAACTGGTGCGGGCTGTGGTTCTGGCATAGTATTCCTGGGAACCCGTTGTGCACGTCGTGGAGGCATCTGAAATAAGAATAAAGGTTATAAGCTCGTAGTTATAAACTTAAAATAGTTGAAGAACGTAGCACATACAAAAGAATACAACAGTCCTAAAATATAGGGCTCTACATCAAAGAAAGCTTAGCGGAAACATAATAAGACGTACATATCCTAAAGAACACTAGAACCTGATGCTCTGATACCACCTGTGACACCCCGACTAATTAAATACCGGGTAGCTACTCCTTTATTAAATTAATACAAAATGCCAAGTTGGTACAGTTAATAGAATAACTGTCGAAAACATTTTTTTATAGTTACTAACCACCTAGTATTTAAAAAGTAAGTTGCCAAATTTAAATTTAAGTCTGATTAACATACAATAAAAGAATAATGGAAGAACAACATAATCCATTCACCATAACGAAGCAATATAATAACCAAAAAACAATAAGAAAGTCCGGAGGAAAAACTCCTCACAACAATCCCACAACTGAAAATAATATGACAAGTCTGAATCCTGAATAAATTACATGCCAAGAGTCTGAAAATCTGAAATAAATGAAATGTCTCTAAAGAAATGGGCGACATGCCTTACAACTGATAAATGATGAATATAGAGTCAAGATAGATGAAGCGTGTACAAGCAAATTCCTGTAACTTCCACAAACAGCTACAGCTCGTCACCTGAATGAGGATCCTAAGCATGGTGTCCTTGTGGCTGGGCACCTAAAATGATTTTTACAAAAATAGATTTGAAAGCAAATGGGTCAAATCCCGAAAGTGGAAATAATTTTAAAAACAACAAGTGTTTTAATAACATTAAAACATTAAATGCAAAATACATGTTAGGACGTGCACTCACATGAAATTCTCACCTCTCGACTACATGTGCACTCCTAACGTTCCGTACCCATCTAAATGACAAACATATCTAACCAAACCGTAATAAGTTCTACCCCTTACTACTCGATTCCCATATAACATTCTAGATTTTTCAATATAATAGAGGGCTTTACTTAAACTCAAATTCTCAATTTGTAATACAGTTCACTATCGGTTAAACCGTTATGTTTTCTCAAAACATTACCATAATTATATTACAATACCAACAAGAAAGTTCCCATTAATTAAGTGTATATTATTCGCATCATAAATATAAAATACAAGCACCCCGAGACTAAGCTGCGGTGCACACATACTCTGCTATCCATCCCGGTACATCACGTACATAAGGATCACGCATTCCGAATCTCTCAGGATTCGTTCACAGATAACAACAATCACAAACAATGGAGGCGAACACAGTCACATCACATGGGTCACGCACATACCTACGCTCCCACGATCAACAGACTTATTAACATCCCAATAAGCCCTTCTCTGACCTATGTTCTCGAGGTACCAGTCTAAATCCGGGCAACACAAGGATTAGAGGGCCCTAAGCGAACGTAAACCTCCCGTGATAGAAAGTATGGTAGGTATGTCATACACATAAAATCAATACATATACTAAGTATGCACACATCTTAGTAATCACCATATTTTATTTGCAGTACACTTCTCATTCTCGTACCTACGTATAATGTTACACAATTTACATATTCCCGGATGATACAATTATACAAGCAATTAATTGTTCTCACGTTGTAATAGACACTCACGTCCTAATCCAAAATTTCCATTTGGTTCGAATCACACTTCTAGGTTTTACTCCTATATATATCTCAAATATCCCTACTATATCAATTTATCATCAAGGGAAGGTTATCTCTACCATTAAATAAGGTTAATGGACACGCAAAATCAAAACAGGCTAAAAAGCCTAAACTGTCAACTCGTTAGAAGTCTCGTTCGAACGAGGCTGCTCGAACGATAGTTCGTTCGAACGAAGTGGGCCTTCTATTGAGGTCTCATTCGAACGAAAGTCATCGAACGAACACTCCTCTCGTTAGAAGTCAAACTGTCAACTCGTTAGAAGCTCGTTCGAACGAGCTCGTTCGAACGACCTGAGCAGGTCTTCTAACGAGTGGCCAGCTTCGAGCCCAGATTTTTCCTATATCGTTTTTCCAACTTTTCTTCCTCTCCAAACTCATCTAAACATCAATCCAACCATTGTACATGGGTTCTAATCATTCCTAAACATACTTAGGTTATATATGCACGTTTATATAGGGCCAATTCTTCCTAAACATCATTGAATCATCAAATCCCTTCATTTATCCCCAAATCATATGAACATGAACCCTTAAATTTTTAAATCACCAATGGGTATAATTAAATCCGTTTTTGTTATGAACAAGGTGTATTTCCATCAGAATAATCCTCCTAACACAATTCTACATGCAATCCTTTCATCAAAATATAAAGTTCTAATTCCAAATAATGGGTTTTTATCAAACTCCCAAGAACAATACAAATTTTGTCAATTTCCTACTCATGGAAGAAACATTCTTTGTAATAAATGAAATTAAACCACTTGCCTTACGTATATCTATGATTTTGATGATGAATTGCTGAAGTGTTCTCTCTCTCTCTCTCTCTCTGCAGAATTCTCCTCTCTTCTCTCTCTCTACAAGCTTTCTTCTCCAAAGTGACAATGGTGGCTAGGGTTTGCCTTAGGAACTCTTTTGGAACTAATTTCAATAACCTACGTATCCCCTTAGGTTATTAGTGTGTTTAGTGGGTAATTGCCAAATCAGATATTAATTCCTAATTTTCGTGGGTTTTAATTTCCAAAAATCCAAAATTACTAAACTACCCTTATACGTTGCAGGTATGGCCTAAAAATGCCCCGGGACCCAAAATAAACCCCCGGCTAGTGTTTTCTGACTATTTCGACCCTTCCGGACGCGTTGGGGCACTCAAAACGACCATATGGTTAATAAAAATAAAATTCACTTTTTAATTAAAATAATTATATTCCTGACGCGACTGTCACACGCGTCTCAACAAAATTTCTAAATTGTCGTATATCAATCTCACGACAAATTTCATAATTTCCATATCCATATATAATCATATATACACATTATAATCAAATACCAACTCGCATCTCGCAAATACCAACTCGCATCTCGTTAGTATTTTAATCCGGATAAATTTCCAATTAATACACATTTAATTCAATTAATCCCATAAATAAATATCACCAAAAATACGGGGTATTACAGGGTTTATGTGCAAAAATACTTTAAAGTTTTAGAATTAAAGTTTGGGAGATAATTCGAATTTTCTTTTTGATTGACTAAACAAGGTGTTGTAATATACAATTTTGACTAGAGAAATAAAATAAAATTTTGGAAAAAATTTCAGAAATTTCTGATTGGACACGCAACCTCACGTGTTTAGTCAAACTTTCCATGCCTTGTATTTGACCTCACTTGCATTCGTGCTGAACACTTCATCTTCAACCTTTGTAATTTTGACCTTAGGGTTTTAAACTTTGACCTTCAATTAAATCTAATGTAAAATATCATTTTAGATGATTCA
The DNA here is from genome assembly GCA_949130495.1 of Sambucus nigra. NCBI lineage: Eukaryota > Viridiplantae > Streptophyta > Magnoliopsida > Dipsacales > Adoxaceae > Sambucus > Sambucus nigra. The sequence continues at coordinate 156,884,393 of OX422218.1, forward strand.
AAACCCATTTTCTAATTTTTCACAAGGAATCCAAAAAAATAATTTTTATGGGTTAAGGTGAACTGTAGCCTCTTCTCCATATACTGTAAAATTCAGAAAATTTCAGTTCCATATTCATGGAGTTATAGTGAAATTCAAACCATGTTAATAATATGGTTTTGTTCCTGTGTAAATCTGGGCTAAAATGATTTTGGTTTGTGGTTTTAATTCATAGTATACAAGAAAAATTTCATCTTTAAAAATTAAACTGCCGAAATGAAAAAGGTTAATTTTGAGACATGTGGTTATACTATACTCAAACTAAACATTATGGTTGAATTTTTAAAGCTCGAAGGACAACTATTCCAACTTTAAAGACTGGTTCAAGGTCAGGAACATAAAATTCACCATTAAAGCTCAAGCTTTCATTGTGTTTTATGAAAATTGACCCTTGGTAGTGTATTCTTACATAAACTAACACATGTAAAATCATAAATAGGTTCTAAACTACAATAAAAACTAAGTAGAAATGATAAAACTGAGCTCTATGCCTAAAATATGATATTACTCAAAAATGATAAATTTTGAGTTGGTTTTATCTCTACTGAACTAAGGGAGGTTGGTGGATTGAGAGGTGAGTTTCAGTTGGTATTAGAGAGGATTTTTATGAGGGTAAATGGTGATACATGTGCTACCTTTTTTCTATTGGCTCTAATGGCATGTTGCATGGCATTCTCAATAGCTTAGCTGATGAGGATCAGGTTAGAATATTAAGTTTTAGTCATTGGGAGGTTTTGGATAAGTTTTTAGTTAATTTTTTATACTTTTTTAAACTTTAGGGGCTTTTGTGTAATTTCCAAAACTAAGTAAATATTTTTAAGAGCCGGTTTGTAAATTAGAATAGTTTCAAAGTCAAGTATGATTTTTTATTGTATTTATAACTTATTTACAGAGTTTAAAAGTTAAATAAAACTTTAGGGTAATTTTATAATATTTACAACTTTTGGCTTATACCTTAATTTAAGTTTTTTAAGGTTCATTTAGCTGATGTTCAAACTGTTTGATTTCAAGAATTTTATACTTGGTAAGGGTATCTAATATATATATATATATATATATATATATATATATATATATATTAGATACCGAGGTTTGATATTTTACAAGTATAATAGAATAGGTTAAATGAAATCAAATTAAATTGCTATAAATATTTCGAAAATCAACATAGGGTTTTTAAAATCGAATCAAGTCTAACGTATTCTAAACTACAATAATGAGTTCATAAATGAGAATAAGATAACTGGAGCTATCACATAGTGATATGAACAATTGATGTAATCAAAAGCATTCCGTGAAATAATACTGTATAAGAATCACATACTTGTTTATGGGCTTTTGAGATTTAAATTCGGGTTGAGGTGTTAAAGCTGCGGTCTGAGGATGTCTAAAATTTAGAAAAGAACTAAGTAAGGTTCTTATTTTGAAAGTACTATAGTGTATAAAAATGTTTTGTGTACTAAAATTACTTTTAGGGCTTTATTTGTAAAATTTTTCTATTTAATTACACATATTTCCATACACTCATGAATTTGGGAGAAATATACTTTTTTGTTCCTTATGTTCTCAGAAATCATTGTGTGAGGGGTTGAAATTCGTAAGTTGAAAATGTTTTGGGATTTATGTGTGAAGGAAAATTTTATATTTTAAATTCAAAAATTAAGGTCTCTTCGAATTTGGTTTTTGGTTGACCAAACAGGGTGATGTAATATACCATTTTGACCAAAAAAATGAAAGAAAACTTTTGAAAGAAATTTAGAATTTTTTGATTTGGCACGCACTCTCACACACTAAGTCAAACTTTTCACACACTGTTGTTAACCCTACTCATGTGTGTGTTGACCACTTTGTAACACCCCGTAAATTCGAGAACTTTTAATTAAATAATATTTTGGGAGAGAAATAATTTATTTCATTGGGAAGAATTAAATTTGTGATTTGGGACAATTTTTAGTTTGAGGAATTTCTTAATTTGGCGAATTGAGGATTAATTATTTGAACTATTTTGTGTCGCATTTTGAGGTCTAATTTGGAGAATGATATAAATTAATTCGGAGTGCACGGTTGAGTCCAGACGAGTCGAAATAGTTGGAAAAGAGTAGCCATAGGTGTAATATTGGTTTTGGGAATTTTCTAAACCCATTTGATCTCCCAAATAAGTGTTTGAGCCCTTTTTATAAGGCCCATAATCCCAAAAACGGGATTTAAGTTTATAACCCAAATTGGGAGAGGGTGAGGGAACCTTAATTCATTTTTAGAAGACCAAATTAATGAGAAGGATCAACTAGAGGAGATTGTGAGAGATTGAACTAAGAACAAGAGAGGAAACCATTGAAGCAACCCATCATCTTCACCAAAGAATCTGATTCTACAAAACTTAAGGCAAGTGAATTAACTTGCATTTGATTAATTGCATTTTTCCTACTCATATTATAGAAGGTGTGAATTGATTAATATGTTAGGGATAGTTCTACATTTGAATTTGGGGATTTCATGTTTGTGATTTAAAAATCTGTAGAGAGGATAAGGATATGTGAATTTTTATTCCCTAATTTGTGTAAATGATGTAGTTAGATTGAGAAAATCAATTAGGCGGATTTAGGATGAATCTTGGAAGGTTTGGGGGGTAAAATTTGTAAAGAATCGAAGATTTTAAAGCTTTAATGGCGGACTGGGTTTTCTGGGCAATGAAAGAGGGGAGAGAACACCAGGGTCGTTCGAATGACCTGATGCCTCGTTCAAACGACAGCCAGAGTCGTTCGAATGATATGGCTGGTTTTTCGAATGACACAGTTGATTCTGACAGATTCCTTCCCTCCCCTGATTCAGACCTGATTGTTAAATTATGATTTATGATTCCTGTTTCGAATGAATCTGAATTTTGGGGTTATAATTTAGGGTTTGAAATTGTAAAAATTTACCCATGGATTAGTAGAGGATAAATTCAAATATAGAATTAAGGTTTATGTTGAGTAATGGGAAACCTTGTAAATTAAGTAGGTAAAATTCATTGAAAGAAATTGAATGATAATTTGGGGATTTTGAATTTCGAGCCAAGTGAGTTATAATCTGGGCATATCTGGTTTGAAAGCATACCGATTCTAATGCTATCTTATAGGTTACGCGATGTGGGTGAATCCCCTGGCTAGTGAGTGCAGGGAGAATATAATCCCCATGTCATAGTGTGACACCTCGTCCAATTAAATATCGGGTGATTAGTCCTTTATAAAATTTAAAACATAATGTTCAGTTGCTTCATTCTTAGCATCACTGTCGCAAATATAATAACCTTATTAACCACCTAATAATTAATTAAGCTAGTGCCAAAATATTTTTTCTTTTTCAATTAAAAGAATCATACAATTATTAAGTCCAAGAATTTAAATATAATCCATCCACACACAACTAAATAATAAAAATACTGAATCAGAATCATATGCTGAAATATCTAAGACAGGATAAAACATTCCAGTTCAAAACTCTAAACCAAGAGTCATAGTAACAATAAATCCAACTGAAATGAAAGGAAAGTGAACTGAATACAATCTCTGAAAATGTCTAAGGAATGGGCGACACAAGCCCTAAATGGATAATCTATCCAGAACCGAGTGAAATGATAGAGGCATCTAATGCAAAGACCTGCAGCTTCCACAACATCTGCAGCATGACAAGCAGTTCAAATCTCTAAGTCTGGTGTCCCTGTGGTTGAGCACCTGATATAATACATATATATAGCAAGAGGGAAAAGAGATGCAAGAAACGAGTCAGAGCCCGATGTGTAAAAATATTTGTTTTAGCAAGTATTTAAAATTTGCAATAAAGTAAGTATAAAATGCATGTTAGTTCGAATTCTCACATGAGATTCTCTCCTCTCGTCTATTGTGCACGCCTAACGTACATCTATTCTCGCTTAGCCATCCGTAACACTTCAAACTAGATAAAGACTTATACTTCTAGTTATACCTCGTGGTAGATTCCCAGTTTTCCACATTATTAATATCATCATTTATTAATTCGGTTAAGTGTTATCACACTAAGTTAAGTATTCACTGCTTACGACACTTAAGATTGTACTATCCCAATAACCTACAATTATCTCACAGTAAGAATAACACAAGTATACATATATACATTCACCACTATCATATACGTATAAAAATACAGCACCCCAAGGCTAAACTCGTAGTGCATTGAATACTCTACTATCATGTCCCGGTACATCTCGTACTCCAATAAGGAATATCGGCTCGGAAGTCTCCCCCGAACCATTTACACAAAACACACATAATGGCGGCGAACATAGTTCACATTCCTATGGGTCACGAACATACCTACGCTCCCATAGCCAGCTGACTTATCAACTTACAAATAAGTCTTCACAGTCGTATGCTCTGGGATACAAGTCAAATATCCCCCCGAAGGTCACCCAGGATAAGATCGTCTCTACAGAACCCCCCGCGATAGCAAGCAACTAGGTATGTCATACACATAATATTAAGCATGTAATAGGTATCCACACATTCTATTAATATTTATAGGTATTCTCCCATCCATTTTGTATACTTATCATACGTATTTCATTCTCATTATTACGTATTTGATAGTATTACTAAATCACCACAACTCTTTAGTAACTTCCGAATTAACTCTCCTTTTCGGATTAATTAAAGTATAAAACTCACATACTTCCTCATACACCTGTCTCGTTTCGAATCTATTAACTAGCAATTTATCTCATTCGAATAAATTGGAAAATTCCAAAACTGCCCTTAAGAAGATTCCCAGAAATTCACCCTGTCGCTCGAACGAAATGGCAATGTCATTTGAACGAATGCCATGTGTCGCTCGATCGACTTCACGCGAGATACCAATATCGTTTGAACGACTTCGCGCGAGACCTACTGTTTCATCTTCTACACAGAATTTTAGTGTTTTCCACCATTTTAAGCCTAAAACCTCTAGATTGTCATCCCTAACTCCAACCAATAAGTCCCAAATCGAATCCTAACAATTACACATGGATTCTAACATCCTAGAATCATCAAATCATTACGAGTCATCAAAGAAATAGGAAATCCCAAAATTAATTACTAAAACCCTAGTTCTTCAACTTCTTATTCAAGAACACATGATTACCAGATTCGTTCTTCACATAAGTTCATCAAAACATTATTTCTATCTTACATACATGAAGGGTGCAATCTAACTAATCTCAGATTCGAATCATACATCCTAAATTTCTAATTTTTCATCACTTTTATGAACAATATATATTTATATCATCCCTATACTAACATGAATATGATTAATGCTAAAGAAAAGCAAGTAATAAACACTTGCCTTAAATTAGTCGTCTGAATTCTTGACGTTATTGGTATGGGCGTGTTCCTCTTGTTCCGATCTACACGATGGTGGTGATGGTTGTGCAAGGTGGTGCTAATTTGGGTCTTCCCTCTTGGAATTTGTTCTCCCTCACACCCTCTATGGATGTTCTTTAATTTCTATTTCTTTTTAACCCTAATGGACTTCTCTTGGCTGATAAAATAACTCCTAATTTTCGTCCGTTAATTAAACCCAAAAATACAATTTACCATAATGCCCTCTCCGGGCGCCGGTTAGGCCTAAAATTGCCCCGGGACCCAAACTAAACACTCGGGTACGTTATCCTGAATATTTCGACCCTTTCGGACTCAATGGCGCACTCGAAATGACCATACGAGTTACCAAAAATAATTAATCTTTTTATTCTATTAAATTAGTCCCGACACGACTCACACGCGCGTCTGACTTAATTTACTAAACTGTCGTATTTCTTATTCCTGACAATTTATCGAAGTGCATAGTTTCATATTACATATCGCACAGTAATATTCAATCAATAAGTATTAACCCTTGGCACGTTAGTTAATATTTATTTTAAATCCAGATTAATTAACTATTAAATTATCACATTTTAATTCAATTAATCCCACAATAATAATTAATTCCATAATTATTTAAATCATAAAAATACAGGGTATTACACACAGCATCTGTTATTAGGGGTGAGTCATCTTTGGTATGGGACAGTCACTTTCGTGGGGAACTATGGTCGCCTCCTATGCGGTTGTGATAGCATTTAGAGAGGATCTGATGAGAGCCTACTCAGGAGGTTGTTTATATCTACAATATGTGTGTGAATGTTTTAATATGGTCATACGTATATATAGTGTAGATTTATTGTAACACACCACGACTTTGGAGACTGAGAAATTTAATTTTGGGAAAATTAAATTTAATTAAATTGGAGAATTCTAAAATTTGGGAATTTAAGTCCAAAAATAGAGGACGTTTCAAAGTATTCCGGATGATATTTTTGAGGGTACCATCGATCCCGGAAGGGTCGAGATAGTCAAAATGACTGTCATTGGGTCTTATTTCGGCTCCGGAATGTTTTTAAGTTGTTTTGACTTGAATTGGAGTCAACGAGTCATTTAAAGTGTGTATTAACATTTAAAACTGGGTTTGTTGTTTTAAAAGGATTTGAGGCTTACGGATGAAGCCTTCTCAAATAGAGAAAGAGAGAAAGAAAAAGGAAGAAAGGAAGAAGAAGGAAAAAGAAGAGAGAGAGGAAGAAAAAGCTTGGGATTTCCGGTCCAACCGCAACATCGAGGATGATCCAACCTCTACAAACCTGAGGCAAGTGTTTAATCTTGCTAAATAGCTATTTGTGTATTTCATTTCATAAATTGTGGGTTAAAGAAATGGATTTTTGGGTATTAATACCAAAACCTAGATTTTTAGGTTTAAATCTTGAAATCAATGTTTAAATTGAGAATTAATGACATAGAAATGGTTGGATCAACTTTGGGTTGATTAATGGGCTTAAAATCATGATTTGATGAAGGTTTGGGGGTTAGAATGATAAATTTAGGGTTTAGAATTCGTAGGTTTTGAAGAAACAGATGAAACCTTCAAAAATTGCAGGTCCGAATCGATTCGCCCCCTCAAGCGAATCGATTCGGTTTGGTAAAATTGGCAGGTCTGCATTGACCGAATCGATTCGGACCCCAAGCCGAATCGATTTGGCCTATTGCAGAAGCCCAGGTCTTTGGACCCGAATCGATTCGCCTTGGAGGCCGAATCGATTCGCTAGTCCGAATCGATTCGGAACAGGGCCGAATCGATTCGGAAACAGGGCATTTTGAGGTATTTTTCTCCATAGTGATTTCAAACCCTTTTTGGTTGGGTTTATTGATTTGGGGGCTTTCTCTTAGGATGTAAAAGATATATTCTTGGAGTTGCATATGGATATTGGGGGAAAACTCTTTGAGGTTGGAATTTACCAATTGTAGATAAAGGTATATATATATATATATATATAGATATATATGTTTGAGGTTGAGAACTCTTAGAGAGTGAGGGGCCTCCTATCCCTAGAAATATTTAGACTAAGGAATAAATGATAACCCGATAGGAGTAAGGATTCATAAAATACAATTGAACCATAAGTAAAAATGGGAAACAACTTGGTGGTGTACTATCGACTAGGATAAGCGGTAGCGTAAATTCTAGTTAGGATAGTTTATACGCAATTATGGGGGTATGGCCATTGAGATTTCCAATACTTGAAATGAGGTTGGAATAAATTGAGGTTTTTAGACTATTAAGTCATGTTTACGCCTATGGTTAGATAGTACTAATTATGTACTTTCACATCTAGAGGTGAAAGGTGTAGTGATGAATTTCTACACAAATTCTTGGGTGATAATCCTAATGTTGAATGCATATGTATAGATATAAACATATGGTTTTGGGAGACTATTCATCATAGGAAAATGATCGATTATGTTTCAAGTATGGGATTATATTCACCTATTGAGGTAAATTAAAGGAATTGTGGTGACGGCTTGTATATTGAGGACTATGTATACTTATAGCCAGGTATATATATATCTCATGCATAGGAACGAGAATTAGTTTATCACATATAGATACAAGGATATGTGTATATGTGTTGATATATATATCCGTATGTATATAAATGTATGGATATATTTATGTTATGGATATACATGGTATAGATATTTAAACCGTATATGATGGTTTATTACTTGATCATATGATTGGATCATATGGATTATATATTGTGCATGTGAATAATACATATACTTATTTGGTTAAGCATACCCCGCTCATGCTATCATTGGGAAGTTGCGCGCGTAGAGGGTGAGCATCCTGGCTTATGATGCAGGGTGTGAATATTCCCCAGGTCATAGTCGTCCCTTGTGATTATTATACATATAGATATATATTTTTGGGATGAGACGTGGTGGGTATGTTTCGTCTCATTGCCGGTTGGAACTATGATCGCTTCCCGGGACGTCGTGTGCGTGTGTTTACCACGAGATGGGTATCGTTTAGTCCCACCATGGTGGCCCCAGTATTTCTACGTGAGCCGGGCACTGGGAAGATGATAGCATTGATGTAGTTTATCGGCGATATATATAGCCGGCTATATTATGTGCATGGCCTTGTACATCATATGTAGTATGTACACTTGGCTATTGGATTGATGATGATATATATATATACGGTTAGAAATAAATACCTATATATATGTATTTATATATATATCCTATAGATGTAAGGATATGGACTTTTATGAAGTACATCTTAGATGATTATGGTGTACTAGATTGATGGGGGTTGATGTATCGCACATAAGGTATTATTTCGGTTACATCATCCCAAGGATATTGTTGGAGGTTCTTTTATTTTATCTTAATTGTTTTCTTTCTTTTCTTTTCTTTCTTTCCTTTTTAGGAGTTATAGTTTAATAGTAATGGTAGTATTAACTTGTATGTTGAGGATTATGGATCTCTAGGATCGACATTGCCCAGGAGTAGTGTAACGAGGTGGTTCCTTGTTTGGATTTCGCTTTGCGAGACACCTCACGCACGAAACCCAGTGCCATGTCGAGATTTGAGAGAAGTAATTCCATAGGTGACATCACGGATCTCTGGTCTTGACCTTGTCAGGAGTAGTGTAACGGGGCGGTTCCTTGTTTGGATTTCGTTTTGCGAGACTCCCCACGCACGAAACGTAGTACAATTTTGGGATTAGAGAGAAGTCTTGCCAATATTCCATGTGCATATTATTAAGTATATTAATTCTTACGTTTTTAGCCTATAAAGGTATATATATCTATATGAATATGTATAGGGGTAATGTTTTAGGAACTATGATAATTATAATTCATGAGATTATTAATCGGAATTCATTAAGCCTTTTATGGCAAAATTGTTGTAATCATAATTTAATAGGATTAGAAATGGGTGGATCCTTAGATTATGACGGGAAGGTAGCTCTCGTGGATATAGGCTAGGCCTGATAAGTTAGGTTGTCCTAAAATCAATGGGGGTAATTTAACTAAAATTTGAGGACGCGAATAGGTGCGCGCCTTTAGATGAGAGGTGAGTTGGGGTGCCACGAGAGTGCGGTCTCACTTTTATGAAATTTAAGTACACCAGTAATTATTATGCACGGTTAACACACTTGCTAAATATTTTACACATTCGGGGCTCTGACCTGTTTACTTCTCCCTCCTTCTTGTATATCTATATATATATATATATATATATATATATATATATATATATATATATATATATATATATATATATATATATATATATATATATATTTCCACAGGTATCCTACCGCATGGATGCCGGATGAATTTCTATCCAGAGTCTTGGGAGCCGTGACAGGTGCGGACTGTTGCGGGATGTTTCATGTAGCCGCTTCCTACTTCTTTAAAATTCTAGGTAGGATTCATGTTGTATATCGGGTTTTTACCCAAGGGAGATTTACATACATGTTTATATTTATTCCATTTCAGTTATTGTATTTGCTGTGACCCGACAGCTTATTCGGGTTTATTTATTCATGGCATATTCATGTATAGTGATTTCTTTCATTTCTTATAGTTCTTTCCTGCATCTCTCCTATTCTTTAGTAGTTTCATATTGTGGGGTTGTTGTATGTTGCAAGTTTTAAATTTTTTAACATCTCGCTTATATGATATCGGGTAGTTAGTCCTATATTATTTAGTACCGATAGTTGATGTTGAGACTGGACCATCTGAAATTCCTGATTTAATATAGTATAGGGCTGGCCACCCGTTATTATTTTAAGCGGGGTGTTACAGATGGTATCAGAGCATCAGGTTCTAGAGTCCTTAGGATCTGTGCGAGTTTCTGCATTCTTCTGTTAACGTTCTTGACATAAAGCCCTACAAATAGGACTGTTGTGTTCACTGCGTTGCTTTCTTCTGTGAAGTGTATTCACTTGATTGACGTTCTGATAACAATTGCTCTTGTTTCATTTCAGACGTCACCTAGATTTTGTCGTCTAGGAAAGGATAGGATTAGAAGTACAATTCCCATAGTATATTTTGGGTATGCTTCAATCGGGGGTATTTGTCTTCCCCGGTTTTGGAGGAGTTATTGAGGAGATTTCTAGCAGTGGTTCGAGGTGATTTATCGGCAGCTGAGTAAGGAAGGACATTTACTCGAATTGCGAATCTTGGTCCTAGTAAGGTAAACCTGAGGAGAGGCATGTAGTGTAGTTCTTGGGAGGTTTAGATTGAGAATCTGTTAACCTTAGTGAGGAAACCTAATGTTGGTGACTTTTACCGAGGTGAGGTTGGTGTAGTTGTCCCAATATTTGGAGTATCGCCTTCTAGGATGAGGGAGAATGCCTTTGGAGACTAAGTTTCATCATGTAGAACTGAAGGAGTTTCCGACAGTTGCGATCGCGCCTTGCCCTTCAATATGGTTAGGAAGGATTTTGAGGAAGATGTTTCTCTTGTAAAGAAATAGGCTTAGGAATAATGATTTCCCTGGAAGGAGTTGAGGACCCTGAGTTGAGATTCTAGGGTGAGGGGAAACCATTAGGTTATGGAAATGTAAGGTAGAATACCTTTCTTTGAGTTTAAGTTACGCTTTGTGCGATAGTGGGAACGTCGAGTGTGAGGTGTGATGAGTAGCTAGCCGCTATACCGCTAGGGGGTATGGAATTTTTCCTAGAGAAGGAAGTGAGCAAGTGTGGCCTTTATATGGCATCTTTGGAGATGATATACCTTTTCATAACTGAGAGGTTCAGAGTTTGGTAGATTCGTGAGGAGCGGATAATTTAGCTCATAGTTGTGCTAGTTTTCAGAACTAGATATTGACTAGAGTATTGTATTGATTGAGGCCTTGTGTTTTAAACATAAGGTGTTTGTTTAGCGTGTCGAAAGACGCGGAATATATTTATATTGTATTATTGTATAAGCCCTTGGGCAATATCTAAAAAAAAAAAAAAATCTTTTTCTAAAACCTTAACCTTGGTTCAACTAATCTCAATCCCCGACCTAGCTACACAGTAGTGTATTGGGAGGGTTCCTTGTTTGGATTTCGCTTGCGAGACCTCCCCCGCACGAAGGTGGCTAGCGTCAGGAATTGAGGAGAGTTCAACCAGTGGAAATTTTCAAACTTTTATATTTAGTATATTGTTATAGATTATGTTACCGAGGGTTATCTTACAATTTGAGGCCAATGGAGCCTGATTAAGATTTTACGAGTAGAAACTCGGGTACAGGGTGTATGGGCGCCCTGGGTAGCTAGTTGATTTTAGGGATCGGTAAGGATCTATATAGTTCGACGTGAGAACTAGAAAGGATCGGCATAGTGATCTTGAGACTTGATGTTAGGACTAGATGATATTGAGGTCCTAGGCATACCTTAAATTTCGCGGACGAAATTCTTGTAAGGGGGGAAGATTGTAACACCCCACGACTTTGGAGACTGAGAAATTTAATTTTGGGAAAATTAAATTTAATTAAATTGGAGAATTCTAAAATTTGGGAATTTAAGTCCAAAAATAGAGGACGTTTCAAAGTATTCCGGATGATATTTTTGAGGGTACCATCGATCCCGGAAGGGTCGAGATAGTCAAAATGACTGTCATTGGGTATTATTTCGGCTCCGGAATGTTTTTAAGTTGTTTTGACTTGAATTGGAGTCAACGAGTCATTTAAAGTGTGTATTAACATTTAAAACTGGGTTTGTTGTTTTAAAAGGATTTGAGGCTTACGGATGAAGCCTTCTCAAATAGAGAAAGAGAGAAAGAAAAAGGAAGAAAGGAAGAGGAAGGAAAAAGAAGAGAGAGAGGAAGAAAAAGCTTGGGATTTCCGGTCCAACCGCAACATCGAGGATGATCCAACCTCTACAAACCTGAGGCAAGTGTTTAATCTTGCTAAATAGCTATTTGTGTATTTCATTTCATAAATTGTGGGTTAAAGAAATGGATTTTTGGGTATTAATACCAAAACCTAGATTTTTAGGTTTAAATCTTGAAATCAATGTTTAAATTGAGAATTAATGACATAGAAATGGTTGGATCAACTTTGGGTTGATTAATGGGCTTAAAATCATGATTTGATGAAGGTTTGGGGGTTAGAATGATAAATTTAGGGTTTAGAATTCGTAGGTTTTGAAGAAACAGATGAAACCTTCAAAAATTGCAGGTCCGAATCGATTCGCCCCCTCAAGCGAATCGATTCGGTTTGGTAAAATTGGCAGGTCTGCATTGACCGAATCGATTCGGACCCCAAGCCGAATCGATTCGGCCTATTGCAGAAGCCCAGGTCTTTGGACCCGAATCGATTCGCCTTGGAGGCCGAATCGATTCGCTAGTCCGAATCGATTCGGAACAGGGCCGAATCGATTCGGAAACAGGGCATTTTGAGGTATTTTTCTCCATAGTGATTTCAAACCCTTTTTGGTTGGGTTTATTGATTTGGGGGCTTTCTCTTAGGATGTAAAAGATATATTCTTGGAGTTGCATATGGATATTGGGGGAAAACTCTTTGAGGTTGGAATTTACCAATTGTAGATAAAGGTATATATATATATATATATATATATATATATATATATAGATAGATATATATGTTTGAGGTTGAGAACTCTTAGAGAGTGAGGGGCCTCCTATCCCTAGAAATATTTAGACTAAGGAATAAATGATAACCCGATAGGAGTAAGGATTCATAAAATACAATTGAACCATAAGTAAAAATGGGAAACAACTTGGTGGTGTACTATCGACTAGGATAAGCGGTAGCGTAAATTCTAGTTAGGATAGTTTATACGCAATTATGGGGGTATGGCCATTGAGATTTTCAATACTTGAAATGAGGTTGGAATAAATTGAGGTTTTTAGACTATTAAGTCATGTTTACGCCTATGGTTAGATAGTACTAATTATGTACTTTCACATCTAGAGGTGAAAGGTGTAGTGATGAATTTCTACACAAATTCTTGGGTGATAATCCTAATGTTGAATGCATATGTATAGATATAAACATATGGTTTTGGGAGACTATTCATCATAGGAAAATGATCGATTATGTTTCAAGTATGGGATTATATTCACCTATCGAGGTAAATTAAAGGAATTGTGGTGACGGCTTGTATATTGAGGACTATGTATACTTATAGCCAGGTATATATATATCTCATGCATAGGAACGAGAATTAGTTTATCACATATAGATACAAGGATATGTGTATATGTGTTGATATATATATCCGTATGTATATAAATGTATGGATATATTTATGTTATGGATATACATGGTATAGATATTTAAACCGTATATGATGGTTTATTACTTGATCATATGATTGGATCATATGGATTATATATTGTGCATGTGAATAATACATATACTTATTTGGTTAAGCATACCCCGCTCATGCTATCATTGGGAAGTTGCGCGCGTAGAGGGCGAGCATCCTGGCTTATGATGCAGGGTGTGGATATTCCCCAGGTCATAGTCGTCCCTTGTGATTATTATACATATAGATATATATTTTTGGGATGAGACGTGGTGGGTATGTTTCGTCTCATTGCCGGTTGGAACTATGATCGCTTCCCGGGACGTCGTGTGCGTGTGTTTACCACGAGATGGGTGTCGTTTAGTCCCACCATGGTGGCCCCAGTATTGCTACATGAGCCGGGCACTGGGAAGATGATAGCATTGATGTAGTTTATCGGCGATATATATAGCCGGCTATATTATGTGCATGGCCTTGTACATCATATGTAGTATGTACACTTGGCTATTGGATTGATGATGATATATATATATACGGTTAGAAATAAATACCTATATATATGTATTTATATATATATCCTATAGATGTAAGGATATGGACTTTTATGAAGTACATCTTAGATGATTATGGTGTACTAGATTGATGGGGGTTGATGTATCGCACATAAGGTATTATTTCGGTTACATCATCCCAAGGATATTGTTGGAGGTTCTTTTATTTTATCTTAATTGTTTTCTTTCTTTTCTTTTCTTTCTTTCGTTTTTAGGAGTTATAGTTTAATAGTAATGGTAGTATTAACTTGTATGTTGAGGATTATGGATCTCTAGGATCGACATTGCCCAGGAGTAGTGTAACGAGGTGGTTCCTTGTTTGGATTTCGCTTTGCGAGACACCTCACGCACGAAACGCAGTGCCATGTCGAGATTTGAGAGAAGTAATTCCATAGGTGGCATCACGGATCTCTGGTCTTGACCTTGTCAGGAGTAGTGTAACGGGGCGGTTCCTTGTTTGGATTTCGCTTTGCGAGACTCCCCACGCACGAAACGTAGTACAATTTTGGGATTAGAGAGAAGTCTTGCCAATATTCCATGTGCATATTATTAAGTATATTAATTCTTACGTTTTTAGCCTATAAAGGTATATATATCTATATGAATATGTATAGGGGTAATGTTTTAGGAACTATGATAATTATAATTCATGAGATTATTAATCGGAATTCATTAAGCCTTTTATGGAAAAATTGTTGTAATCATAATCTAATAGGATTAGAAATGGGTGGATCCTTAGATTATGACGGGAAGGTAGCTCTCGTGGATATAG
The DNA here is from genome assembly GCA_949130495.1 of Sambucus nigra. Lineage (NCBI taxonomy): Eukaryota > Viridiplantae > Streptophyta > Magnoliopsida > Dipsacales > Adoxaceae > Sambucus > Sambucus nigra. The sequence continues at coordinate 156,899,401 of OX422218.1, forward strand.
GCTAGGCCTGATAAGTTAGGTTGTCCTAAAATCAATGGGGGTAATATAACTAAAATTTGAGGACGCGAATAGGTGCGCGCCTTTAGATGAGAGGTGAGTTGGGGTGCCACGAGAGTGCGGTCTCACTTTTATGAAATTTAAGTACACCAGTAATTATTATGCACGGTTAACACACTTGCTAAATATTTTACACATTCGGGGCTCTGACCCGTTTACTTCTCCCTTCTTCTTGTATATATATATATATATATATATATATATATATTTCCACAGGTATCCTACCGCATGGATGCCGGATGAATTTCTATCCAGAGTCTTGGGAGCCGTGACAGGTGCGGACTGTTGCGGGATGTTTCATGTAGCCGCTTCCTACTTCTTTAAAATTCTAGGTAGGATTCATGTTGTATATCGGGTTTGTACCCAAGGGAGATTTACATACATGTTTATATTTATTCCATTTCAGTTATTGTATTTGCTGTGACCCGACAGCTTATTCGGGTTTATTTATTCATGGCATATTCATGTATAGTGATTTCTTTCATTTCTTATAGTTCTTTCCTGCATCTCTCCTATTCTTTAGTAGTTTCATATTGTGGGGTTGTTGTATGTTGCAAGTTTTAAATTTTTTAACATCTCGCTTATATGATATCGGGTAGTTAGTCCTATATTATTTAGTACCGATAGTTGATGTTGAGACTGGACCATCTGAAATTCCTGATTTAATATAGTATAGGGCTGGCCACCCGTTATTATTTTAAGCGGGGTGTTACATTTATATATGGGTAAATACATGATGATAATTGTATTAATTATATAACTTGTCAGATTGTTATATGGCATCAAATGAGAAATGATTTAAATAAGTTAGTGTGATTAATAACTTATAAATCATATCCTAAACTCACTCGGGTTAGAGTAGTGGGGAAGGTAGGGCATGTGTGTGTGTGTGTGTGTATATATATATATATATATATATATATATATATATATATAGCTGGATGGGTAATATATAGGTATGTTAGGCATGCACATTAGTCGAGGGTTGAGGTGTCCTCAAGAGAGTGTGCGATACTAACTTAAATATGAACAACATTCATGCATTTTAATTTACTGCTTTTAAATTCACTTGCAAAATATTTTCAAATGTTTTGGGTTCTAACCCTTGCTATAAAATATTTTCAAAACCTTTTAGGTGTCCTACCACAGGGGCACCAGTCTTGATCTTCATGCAGGGTACGTAGTTGCGGTACGTGTGGGTGCTTCATAATATTGCTTTAGACGCCTATTCCATTATCATCTAGATAGGGATGGTCCTAGACGTATTTTTGGGCATGTTTCCCTTGGCTTGTACTCTTAACTTTTGGTTTTGCATGTATTGGCTTTACTTTACATACTTTGGAGTTTTGTTGGTTTGCTTTTATTAGTCGATGTTATTCGGATAACATTCTTATTAGATGTTTATGGCATGATTATATTCTCTTTTATGGTGTTGGTTATTTGAATTCTTATTACACTTATTGGTTTTGGACTAAGTCAAAAGGTAAAATTTGGCATCGGCTTAATTAAAGATTAGGTGGTTAGTAATTAAGAATGTTGCGACCGTGATGCTAAGCATGAACCATATGTATATCCTAATTTAATTTGATAAAGGACTGATCAACCAGAATTTAATTAAGAGGGGTGTCACAGATGGTATCAAAGCATCAGGTTCTAGTGTCCATAGGATTTGTGCAGCTTATTATGTTTCAGCGTAGCGTTCTTTTGGGTTAGAGCCTTATTGTTAGGAATGTTGCCTATATTTTCTCGTATTTGAGTATCGTACTTCTGCTACCTAGTTTTGTATTATTGATGAATTATTTGTAACTCGATTAAATTTTCAGTGTCACTTGAGGGAGAGCGACAAACTAGGACCACTGAAGAGTTTAAGTCTGGGCAAGCACAACAAGGGCTTCAATCACCATAGGTGACGGTGACAGTTACAGAAATGGCCGAAGTTGTAGCACAAGCAGTGACTGCCACACTATTGCAGTATCAAGATAGGACTCCTGCTATATTCTCCTTTTACCTCTTACACACCTATGTACTACATATACCATATATACATTTCTGTATAACTATAAACATAATTTTTTTAATAAATATGATTTGTATTGTCATCGTTGGGCAAAAATTGTTTTACCTGTTCACATGCCTATAGTTATTTCTTTTTAAAAACTCGGACACTGCCTTGGGCAATTGATAAACATTAGGCTATGATGATTTCCTTTTTTTCGAGTCACGTAAAGGACAGTTCTTCCTCATTGGGCCCCACAACCTTTATGTACTAAAAATCTTTTAAATTATTGTATGCTTTTTAAATAAAATATTTTTTTTTATTTTTTTTAAATGACTCTAAAATTTGTTTTAATATGGATTTTAAAATTAAAAAAACAATCTTATATGTGTTCTTGTGGCATATTATTATTATTATTATTATTATTATTATTATTATTATTATTATTATTATTATTATTATTATTATTATTATTATTATTATTATTATTATTATTATTATTATTATTATTATTATTATTATTATTATTATTATTATTATTATTATTATTATTATTATTATTATTATTATTATTATTATTACTATTATTATTATTATTATTATTATTATTATTATTATTATTATTATTATTATTATTATTATTATTATTATGCATCAATGTGTTCGTGTCGATCATACGACAACACATTCAATATGGGTTCTATTTATATACTTTTTACAACTTCATTTACATAACCAATAAATTTTCAAAATGCATATAAAATATAATCTTGCATGGATGTTTTCATAATTGCGACAAACATATACTTTGATTTACAACAAGCTCATCATATTGGGGAAGTAACCGTGTATCATACTTTTTGACATATTTCACGACTTCTGGCTACAACACGCACATTATGCCAAATTATTTGTTTCAATATAGTTTTCAACGCATTAAAGTCTCTATCTACTATGACTGTATCTTCATAGTCACCTATAGCCAATTGGTTAGAGAAAAGGGATATTATGCATAGGATGATGAAAAATGAAACTCAAAATAAGAGTTTTGGGTCAAAACTTTAACCCATATGATGATAACTTCCAATACCTTTTATTGAGTAACATATCTAATACATTAACACTCCAAATTTTATTAGCAGAAAAAAGTTAAAATGATAAAAAAAAATGAGGGAACACTGTTGAGCGAAATAAAAATTACAGATACAAAAAACTAATTTCTCAGTTAACTAATAAATGAAAATATCATAAAATACAAATCTCAAAAAATGGGTTCAAATTATAGATTTAAAACCTTGTTCTTTTGAGCTAAAATCTTATCAAAATATGTAGATCAAAATATGGATCTGAATATGTAGATCTAAAATCTCATCAAAATATACAGTTCCGGGTATAATAAAATGAAAAAAAGAGGGAGAAAACAGAATCGAAACATTGTTATTGCAGATTCACCGTTATTTTTCTTTGTGAAACGACGACGTTTCCTCCACCTTCCGTTTCTCTCTCCCCGTCGGCAAACCACATACTCACCCATTTCTTCATCTTCTTTGCCTCCTCCTATATCTACCAGAATGAAGAAAAAAAAATACAATCCAGTAGCATTATAAATATGAAGAAATTAAAAAAACTCAAAAACGATGCTGGCGGGGGATGAATATATCTAACGGTAACCTAACATGACAGTTCCATTATTGGGCAGAGTATAAGAGCAAGCGGGTAAGCAAGTGGTGAAGCATATCCACCTTTAACTGCAAAAGGAACAACAAAAACATTACTTTCAATACATAAACTATCCAACCCAGTGGACTTTTAATACACGCAAACACACTTAGCAAAAAATTTTCTTTAGATTTTGAACATACAACAAATTTTGATGGGAGTATAACTGGAAAATTTCTCTCTTCTTTTAATGTTCTCGACCTGAAGTTGGTCGTCCAAGAGTTGAGTTCGTGAATTGAAGCTATAGCGAGTTTAATAAATCTTTCTTAAAAAATATCTTTTTTTCTATTCTGACAATAATCATTGGCAGAAGCTCTATGAACCCCCAATATTCCTTATGAAAATATAAATTAAACAAAAAAAATAGAAAGAAAAAATAAACACACACGTACGAACAATATTCCTTCACTGATTAAAATAAAATAAACACACATGCACCATACGTAATCACACCATCACTTCCAACTCCACCGTACAACCACCATAACCCCCTCCTTACCCCATCTCTGTCATGTGCTACCCCATCTCTGTTGTCCATGGATCTGCACAGAGAGGGAGATACCAAGTAAGAAAAAGGAAAATGGGTAGGGGAGAGGATATACCACCAGGGTTCATCACATTACCGTACATCTGTGTGGGTTCTTCAAACCTCGATACTTTGGGAGTTAACATTGAAAGCATGGGTGTACATCTATGTGGGTATTAAGGGCATTCGTAGTGGAGGGAGTGATGAAAGGAAACTTTGGAGAACCATTGTGTCAAAATTTCATTCGTATTTGATAAACCCTACAGTGGTGGACATTTGAGAATTGGCAAATGAAGTTCCTACGAACTAGTTTTGTTTGTAGGAAGTAAAAAAAACCATTTATACGAATCACATTTGTCCGTAGAAAAATTTACGAACAAATGTTGTCTGTAGGAAACCAATTATATAATAAAAATAATTATTTATATTTGTTACGAACTTCATTTGTTCGTAGGAATTCTTACGAACAAATGAAGTTCGTAGGAACTATTTACTAAATCAGTAGCCGTTCTGTAAAACTAGTAATCCTCTACCATTTATCCTACTGAATTTGATCCCTTTTGTCCACCATTAGAAGCCTCTCAATTTGCAGTTTTAACATTTCTAGTGTCTTTTAACTCCATTATTGTGGATGCTCTAACATTGAAGGCATGGGCGTAAATGCCCAATCACTCCATGTTCCCCTGTTTACCATTAGGTCTGAGATATGAGTGTAATCTTTCTCTCTCTTTTCTTGGTAAAGAGTTTGGTTGGCATATGTGAGAGAACAAATATGAGATATGATATGGCCCCACATCTTAGATTTTGAGTTCCAATGCACACAGTTGTTGAGAGGCTCGAGGTAGACTGCAGATTGAGAGGCTCGAGGGAGTGAGGGGTTGTTCCATGTGGCAACATATTTAACCGTTAAGATTCAAACTCTTAAGATTAAATTTGAACCTTCAGTTAGCTTATACAAAAAAAAAACCTCCTGATTATATATATATATATATATATATATATATATATATATATATATATATATATAGAGAGAGAGAGAGAGAGAGAGAGAGAGAGAGAGAGAGAGAGAGAGAGAGAGAGAGAGGAATAAGATTCTAGTTTAATTGATCAACTCGGACTCTTACATCCTACGAGTTACATTGGTCTCGTGCTAGGTGTCCGTGCCCCTTCTGGGGCCCTTTGGGGGTTGTTTTGGGTTTTCCCTCTATAACTGCATGTTTTAAAGCCTAAGTCTAGTTCTTTGCAAATTTTATATTCAACAAGTAATGAATCAATTAAAGTCTAATAATCATTGTTTATGGATTCGATGCCCAAACTCACGGCTATACTCATAAAACAAGTGTACTACAAAAAAAAAATTATTTGGCACCAAAGTTTTAGTGACGGTTTCCTTTTAGGCTCCTTAAATATTATCTTTAGGGACTTCATTATAAAGTTGTTCATAAAACATTTACTATTAGAGACGATTTTATGACCCGTACCATAAAGTATATAAATAACATATTATCAAGAATGGCATGTATGACCCCTTCTATAAATTATATGAGGAAAGTATTATTAGCAACGGATATATTAGTCACCATTCCTAAAAAAGGGTAACTAAGTCGTCCTTCGTGTTCTAAAAAAATATGTCCTTCTCTCCCTTCATATTTCAATTCACACATTCCCAAATTATCTCAATTTTTTTTACATGCTTCCCATCCTCCCTCGCTCAATCAATAATCCTAGACACCATATTAGACATGAATGAGGTGGAAGCTACATCAATATGAGTGTTGACCTAATCAGCAAGAGAAGTTAATTTTACATAATCACAAGAATATGACAATATAAACATTAAACCAAGGATACATAACCGTAGAATGTTCGAATGTTAGGTATTGGGGGTAATTTTATGAATCGAACAAAACCCTCTTTGGATTTATCTTTAAATTATTTCCTAAATTAAACAAACTATAACTGAAACTAATTTCTCAAATGAAGAAGGTGGGGCAATGTTGCATGGGGACGATGGGCCTACGTCAATGGCGAGGAAACTTCAGTTATAAACTATGTTAAGGCTTCTTGTATATTACATGAACTGACTTTATACTATGCATATATGAACAAATGTTACATTTACTTATAGGTGTTTATATATAATGGGTGGTTAGATTTCAGATAAATCAGGGATTCAAGGTTAGATTCATTCATTCACAAGTTAGATTCCTTAATCGCCCTATATGCAGCAATCTTCTTTACTAATTTTTCTACACCTTGGTTGTTTTGGTGTTATGCTTCAAGGTAAATTATTACCTATTTCTCTCCATTTATGCACACACATTTATAACATAAATGTGTGTGTCTATATACAGTTAGGTTTTCATACAGATTTTTTTTGTTTCTTGGGTATTATTTCTCTTTCCAAATATGTTGTCATAATTGTGTGTGTGTGTGTATGTGTGTGTGTGTGTGTATAAAATACCATAAATATTATCTTTTTATAATATTCTAATTACTTGTGTAATATCTGTACCTGAATTATGAGACCTTAATTCTAAATTTAATCCTCCCAGAATATATAAATTTAAATATAATTAAAAAGAAGGATTAATCTACTCTCTAAGACCTACAAACTTCCAAATTAACCAAGGATCCCTGAAGTTTCAATAATTAAAAATTAGACCTAGAAAACTTCAAACTATCAGAACTTAACCTCTACTCAACCCCTAGACCTAAACTTTATATCGAATTGATCCTCTCGACTTCAATCTTTTAGAAATTAGCATTCCAATCCCTATAACTTTTTAAAATTAAAAAATACCCCTAAACTTTGCTAACATCATACGTTTGGCGCTATATAAGTACAAACATTATCAACCAAGGATTGAAAATGAAATATTTATAATTTACACACATCCCCTTGTCCACCTAAGCCCCTACATCAGTACTAAATGACAAATATCACATGTTTGAACCATGCAAACATGTGAGGTTCAACAACCAAGCTAGAAAACTATCGAACTTTTGCTCAAATCCACCCACCACCAATCTAAACCAATGAACTTCCATGTTCAAACATTATAAAAACCCCATGAGTTCAACCTTAAAAACTCACCTAAGCAACATTTTTAAAAACTCAATTTTTCCCTGAAAACATGTAACCCATCATTTTATGCATTACATTCCGTTCTTTCAATTCCAAATGATTTTTGTGTTTTTATAATGTTAGAATACATCAAACTGTAGAAACTTTACATGTAAAACAAGCTCTAGGTGAAAAATATGAAAATTCCACCATTAAAGCTTGAGATTTAATGGTGAACATCAAAATAATATTTAGCACTCAGGTTTAAAGCTTAGAATATCTTCACTAGAACCTTAGGAACTTTACTGCAATGATTAAATCTCACGAATGTGCATAATAAGATCTAATTGGTTGAAAGTGTTTTCTGAACTAGAAAATTCAAAATCTCAAATTCTCTTCACAAAATCCACCTCAAACATTGAAATGAAAACAAAATTACTCCTTAACATAGAAGAAACCAAACTATTTTCATAAGAATCCCTGCCATATTCTTGAAAGCCACGAATGTTAAGTCAAAATTTTGACAAAACACACAATTATGGAACTTACGATATAATATATCTCAGTAAATAAAACCAATATATTTGGATTCCTAATGAAATTTTATGCTGATTTTGTTTAGAAATCATTTCAAATGGTCTAAAAATAAAGGAGATATCTTTGGTCAAAAGTCTAAAATCTTAAAGTAAAAAATCAATAAGTTGAAGATGAACTATTTGACCAGAAACTTTGACCATGCGTGTGAGGGCGTGTGGCCAATCAAAGTTTTTTGGAATTTTTTCAATACTTTTATTTTATTTTTTGGTCAAAATGGTATAAGGTAAGGCCATGTTTGGTCAAGCCTAGCCTCAGTTATGGAAAAACGAGGTTTCAAGTTTGAAATATTTTCCCTAAATTATAATTTGACCCCTCCTGACCTTTTCAACTTATTAATTTGAACCCAAAACTTTGCTTAATAAGTACTTTAAAATATTTTAAGTCAATAAGTATTCTACATCAAAGTTCAAATATGACCTTAAGTCCAAGATCTTAAAATCCCATGTTATTTACAATTAAACCCCTGAAAATTTAAAGGATACAATTTTTTGTATGAACTGACCAACACAACCCCAATTCCAACAAATAACTATTTACCCAAACATTGTATATAGAGAATCAAGTGCTAGCTCCTCCCGATATCCTCTTTTCATCCATAAGCAGTTCGAAATACAGACCAAGTAGGTTTCTTTTACCTCTTTAATAGTAAATTTTACGTATTTATTAGCTGCTACTGATATAATTCATTGATAGTCAAATTTGATCCAAAGTATGTGTAGAAATTACCATACTCATATGTTATATATCAAGCTGATTGTTTTAATTATGATCATTCGGATCAAATTTAACCTTTCTCACCTAATAACTGATATCATAAAAATTCGCTGTAATGACTCAGTTTACCCTGCACTTTTGTGCATTATTCTTATTAAAAAAGCATCAGTATTAACTAGAGAGTAGACTATCGTGTTATCCCACGGAATTTTTCTACTTAGCCTATGGTCTCCGATGTTGAGAGACGGTTTTATTGCTACATACATATGAGTGCCACTTTCATTGTGTGCCTAGCCAGTTATTAACTAAAGGTTTTGGATTAATTATTATTCGGTTTTATTGATGGCTTACTTATTTCTATACCACCTCAATGAGCTTGTAAATATGAGATTATCAGTTCAAAGATCCTTGATTTTGTTTATGTGACCCTTAATAAACTGATAAGTATGGTATTATCAACTTTAATTCTTTAACGTTGCTATACAAAATTGAATTCTATACACACTCCACCTCTCATCTGTACAGATATTTGTTATAGAATTGGTAAAGCCTGCTTAACATATTTGTGATAATTCCTTTTTCCTCCAGATGGCCCAGGAGAAAGAGGATAATATCTCTTCCCCTTTAGAGACAAATACTAGTCACCAATTTGCATACGTAACTGGCGGAGACTAAGCCCGATGGGATCAAGGAGTGGCATTTTTCTATTTTCTACTTCATAGTTCGTGTTGACAAATAAAATGTAATTCACCCCTGCGGTGGTAATAAAATATGTTTACTATTTTCATAATTAATAAAGTTCCCCCCCCCCCCCCAACTTAAATTCGTTGCTTTATATATACTATCTTGTGCATTCGTACCAAAAAAAGGGTGTGGCAAGTTGGTATCAGAGCATATTTTAAATTTAAACATATCAATGGGTTAGCATTCTATACAGGAAAAGTTTATAAGTTTCTCACAACTCTTTTATTACTATTATATGGTAATTCCAGTTTGCAACATGGATACGTGGGATTCATTTATTTTTAATGTGGATATTGGACCAATGAACCGTTGGGAAATTACAGTCCGAGAAGAAGAACTCACAAAGCTTAAAGAAATGATTGGTATGGTAGATGAGGATCGAGTAGGTTCTAGTAGCGATATAAAGTGACTTGTGTTGACTAATCGATTGGGTATGTTCTAAGGTGAAGCTAATTTTTGGTGGCAAGCGATGTCACGTTACCAGACTGTTGTTAATTGTACTTGGGAGCAATTTGAAGAAATTTTCTTTAAAAAGTATTTTTTTCGAAGACGAACAAGATGAGCGAATCGTAGATTTCTTAAAATTACAACAAGCAAATATGTTTGTAGCCCAGTATGAAGCCAAATTTATCGAGACATTTCATTATGCCATTGAGTATATGGATACTGAGATATAGAAATGGAAGCAGTATTAAAGAGGACTACATCCGAGGATTAAGAATTATGTTAATCCTTTGTAGATCTGCAAGTATTCTTAACTTATCGATGTTACGACAATTGTGGAACAAAATTCTTCTGCCGTAGTACGATCTTCTCCCCCCATTACTAGAAATAATCATGTGAATCAAGTGGATAATCTTATTCCCTAATTCATCCTAACACAACATGTTTAGTGATTTGTTGTCATGGATGTTAAGAATTAGGACATATCCGGCCACAGTGTCCTAGATTAAGATATCTTCCAATCCATCGTCAGTTAGATAATCCCTCACGAAATCCAAACTCCATCTTATCCAAAATCCACCTAAGACAATTCCAACTAAGAAAATTGTGCCAATCCCGAGTCGTAGAAAGAATTATGCGACATTGCCTACACGAAATTCCCATGATGTGATAGAAGGTACGATACTTTTTCATCATTTTACTGCACATAATTTATTTGATCCACGATCAACACATTTCTTTATCAATATTAGACTAGTTAAATTATTACGATTACTACCTACAAATTTAACTGTTCCATTGGAGATTGAATTAACTATGGTTGGAATCAGTACACCAACACAAGGTTATAGCAATTGTAAAATTCATCTTAGTTTAGGTATACTCTTTGTGGACTTGATAATCTTCGATATTTGTGGTTTTGACATTATTATCGTAATGGACACTCTATCAAACAATCTTCTTATATCGATTGTCATGCAAAGAAAATTTATTTTCGAAATTTAGAAAATTGTTCCTTTATATTTCAAGGACCACGTCCATCTGAACCATCAAGTTTTCAAATTAAAGTTTTGCGTTAATCCCAAGAATTTTGGAACAATTCAAAGATGTTTTTCCCAAAGAATTAACATGATTACCCCCTTTTAGAGAGATCAAATTTATTATAAATCTTTATCCAAATACTCTTCCTATTTCGATACCTCCGTATCGAATGACTCCTTCAGAACATCGAGAAATCCATACCCAATTAGATGATTTTTTTGAAAAAGGTTTTATTTGCCTTATCTCATCTCCATGGGGAGCTTCTGTATTATTTGTCAAGAAACAGGATGGAAGCTTAAGATGATGCATAGATTATCGTAAACTAAACTTAGTGGCTAATAAGAATAAGTATCCTTTACCCCAAATTAGAATTCAACTTCGAGGAGCAAGTGTCTTTTCAAAAATATATTTATGATCTAGTTACCATCAATTGCGAGTCAAAGAAGAAGATATTCCAATAACTAATTGTTGAACTCGTTATGGACATTTAGAATTTACGGTCATGTCTTTTGGATTAACCAATGCACCCACAACCTTTATGAATATTATGCATAGAAGTTTTAGACCTTTTCCTGACCAATTCATTATCGTTTTCATTGACAATATTCTTGTTTATTCTCAAAATTCAGCAGATAATGCACAACATTTAAAGAGAGTATTAGGTACTCTAAGAATCCATCGATTATATGATAAGAAGAGTGTAATACCCCGTATTTTTATGATATTTATTTATGGGATTAATTGAATTAAATGTGTATTAATTGGGAATTAATCCGGATAAAAATACTACCGAGATGCGAGTTGGTATTTGATTTTAATGAGTATATATGGCTATATATGAATATTGAAATTATGAAATTTGTCGAGAGATTGAAATACGGCAATTTGGAATTTTGTTGAGACGCGTGTGACTGTCGCGTCAGGAATATAATTATTTTAATTAAAAAGTGAATTTTATTTCTATTAACCGTATGGTCATTTTGAGTGCGCCAATGCGTCCGGAAGGGTCAAAATAGTCAGAAAACACTAGCCGGGGGTTGAGTTTGGGTCCCGGGGCATTTTTAGGTCATGCTGGCAACGTATAACGGTAGTTTGGTAATTTTGGATTTTTTGGTAATTAAAACCCACGAAAATTAGGAATTAATATCTGATTTGGACTTTACCCACTAAACCCACTAACTATCCTAAATGACTTAATGGGCTACGGGGGTTATTAGAATTAGTTCCAAATAGTTTCCTAAAGAAAACCCTAGCCACCATTGTCACCTTGGAGAAGAAGACTTGTAGAGAGAGAGAGAGGAGAATTCTGCAGAGAGAGAGAGAATCATTCATCAATTCGACATCAAAATCAGAGATATACATAAGGCAAGTGGTTTAATTTCGTTTTTGTCAAAGAATATTTCTTCCATGCGTAGGAAATCATGAAAATTGTATTGTTTTGGGAATTTAATAAAAACCCATTGAATTGGAAGTAGAAACTTATATTTTGATGAAAAGATTTCATGTAGAATTGTGTTAGGATGATTAATCTGATAGAAATACATCTTGTATATAACAAAAACGGATTTAATTATGCCCCTTTGGTCACTTTAAAATTTTAGGGTTCATGTTCATGGGATTTGGGGATAAATGAAGGGAATTGAGTATTTGATGATGTTTAGGAAGATTTGGCCCTAGATAATTGTTTAATTATGACCTACGAATGTTTGGTATGGATTAGAAACCTTAAAATAATGTTGGGTCGATTCTTATGTGGGATTAGATGTGAAGAAAGTTGGAAAAACGAAAAAGGAAATTTCTGGGCTGGAAACTGGCCTCTCGTTAGAAGACTTGCCCAGGTCGTTCGAACGAGCTCGTTCGAATGAGCTTCTAACGAGTTGACAGTTTGCCTTCTAACGAGAGGGATGTTCATTTGATGCCTTTCGTTCTAACGAGATCTCGTTAGATGCCCAGTTCGTTCGAACGAGCTCTCGTTCGAACAGCCTCGTTCGAACGAGACTTCTAACGAGTTGACAGATTAGTCTTTTTGGCCTATTTTGATTTTGCATGTCCCATAACCTTGTTTAATTGTAGAGATAACATTCCCTCGATGATAGATTGATATAGTTGGGACATCTGGGTTATATTGAGGAGTAAAACATAGAAGTGTGACTCGAATTGAATGGCAATTGAGGAATGGGACGTGAGTGACTATTACAATGCGAGAATTATTGGCGGCTTAAATAATTATATTAACCGAAAATATGTAATTGTGTAACATTATACGTCGATACGAGAATGAGAAGTGTACCATAAATAAATTACGGTGATTACTAAGATGTGTGTATACTTAGTATAAGAATATGATTTTTATGTGTATGACATACCTACCATACTTGCTATCACGGGAGGTTTACGTTCGCTTAGGGCCCTCTAATCCTTGTGTTGCCCGGATTTAGATTGGTACCTCGAGAACATAGGTCAGAGAAGGACTTATTGGGATGTTAATAAGTCTGCTGATCGTGGGAGTATAGGTATGTGCGTGACCCATGTGATGTGACTGTGTTCGCCTCCATTGTTTGTGATTTGCTATTATCTGAGAACGATTCCTGAGAGATTCGGAATGCGTGATCCTTATGTATGTGATGTATCGGGATGGATAGAAGAGTATGTGTACACCGCAGCTTAGACTCGGGTGCATGTATTGTATATTTATGACGTGAATAATATACACTTAAATAATGGGAACTTTCATGTTGGTATTATGAAAATAATTATGTAATGTTTTGAGAAGACATAACGGGTTAACCTATAGTGAATTGTATTGCTAATACTTGAGAATCTGAGTTAAGTATAGCCCGCTATTATATTGATAACACTAGAATGTATAATGGGAATTGAGTAGTAAGGGGTAGAACTTATTACAGTTTGGATAGTTATGTATGTCACTTAGATGGGGACAGTACGTTAGGGGTGCACAATTAGACGAGAGGTGAGTACTTCATGTGAGTGCACGTCCTAACATGTATTTTGCATTCATTGTCTTAATGTTATTAAAACACTTGATGTTTTTAAAATGATTTCCACTTTCGGTCTCTGACCCATTTGCTTTCAAATCTATTTTTTGTAAAAAACATTTTAGGTGCCCAGCCACAAGGACACCATTCTTAGGATCCTCATTCAGGTGACGAGTTGTAGCTATTTGTGGAAGTTACTGGGCCTTGCTAGTAGATGCTTCATCTATCTTGACTCTATATTCAGATTTCATCAGTTGTAGGGCATGTCGCCCATTCCTTTAGAGACATTTCATTTATTTCAGTTATTCAGACTTCTGGCATGTAATTAATTCAGGATTCAGATTTATTTTATTATTTCAGTTGTGGGATTGTTGTGAGGATTTTTCCTCCGGGCCTATTATTATTTTTGTTGGTTATTCTATTGCTTCGTTATGGTGAATGGTTGTTATTCTTTCATTATCCTCTTATTGCATGTTAATCAGAGTTAACTTAAAATTTGGCAACTCACTTTTTAAATACTAGGTGGTTAGTAATCATTAAAATGTTTTCGACAGTGATGCTATTAACTGGACCAACTTGGCATTTTATTTTAATTTAATAAAGGACTAGCTACCCGGTATTTAATTAGTCGGGGTGTCACAGGTGGTATCAGAGCATCAGGTTCTAGTGTCCTTTAGGATCTGTACGGCTTATTATGTTTCCGCTGAGCTTTCTTTGATATAGAGCCCTATATTTTAGGACTATTGTATTCTTTTGTATATGCTACGTTCTTCAGCTATTTCAAGTTTATAACTGCGAACTTATAAACTTTATTCTTATTTCAGATGCCTCCACGACGTGCACAACGGGTTCCCAGGGATGCAACGCCAGAACCACAGCCCGCACCAGTTCAGGGCACGATGAATGCCGCTGAGGTTGCAGCCATTGTGGCCCAGGCGGTAAATGCCGCACTAGCCGTAGTTCAGCAGGAACCACCTAAGGCTCCAGAAGCAGTGCCAGTTCAAGCACATGCATTCCCGTCTGCTTGGGAACGTGTACGTGATGCTTTTCAGAAAGCACACCCACCGGAGTTCGCAGGTAGCTCCGACGTAGTGGTTTCGAGTCAGTGGAGGAAGGACATTCAATGGCACCTGAGGATGTATGAGTGCACTGATGTCCAGAAATAGATACTAGCTACCTTTAAGCTAGTGGGGTCTGCACTGCAGTGGTGGGAGTCTATTACTACCGTGGAGGAGAGAGATACTCTCACGATCCAGGAGTTTTGGGTACGGTTCGACCGTAAGTACTTTCCGTCAGCTGTTCATACGGAAATGAGGAGGAAGTTGATGAATCTTAGGAAGGAAGGTAAGACTGTGGCCGAGTATGAGGCC
Organism: Sambucus nigra; assembly: GCA_949130495.1. NCBI lineage: Eukaryota > Viridiplantae > Streptophyta > Magnoliopsida > Dipsacales > Adoxaceae > Sambucus > Sambucus nigra. Next base: position 156,914,672 of record OX422218.1, read on the forward strand.
GAATTCACAAATCTGTTGAATATTGTACCGGATGAGATACCGACAGAAGAGAAGAAGATACAGAAATTTACAGACGGGTTGACTTGGAGGATCCGTCAGCATTTCTTGGGGAACCAATCGTTGGACACTTACTCTGATGTGGTTAACGCTGCACTGTTACACTGCCAGGATCATCGCTTTCACATGGCTGAAGTCAAGTGATCGGGAGAGTCCAACCATCAGGGCAGGATTGGGGGAAATGGTGCCAGTGGGGCACATTCTGTTCAGGGGCAGAGACAGGGTGACCAGGGTTCCCAGCAGGGGGATTACAAGAGGTTCAGATCGGGAAATTTCAGGCACGGACAAGGAGGTTTCCGGCAGGGCCATCAGGGTCCGAACGGCCATCAGGGCCAGCAGGGTCATAATGGTCAACAACAACAGTTTTAGCAGGGCCAGCAGGGCCAGGGGAGGAACGATAACGGCCACCAGGGCCGGGGGCAGCAGGGACAGAGAGGGGGGAACTTCTCGGGGAAGTGTTACGTTTATGGCAAGACTGGCCATAAACGCCAGGACTGTCCTGATAGGGGCAGGGCCCCGCAGCAGCAGCAGGGTGCTCGTCAGGAGCCGCAGAGACCCGTGTTTCCCACCGCCCATCCGGCACCACCACAGATGGCAGCATTGCCACCCATTCCAGCGATCCCAATTCAGCAGGGGCAGCTACAGTATGGGAGAGTATACCAGCTTCAGCTGGCAGCAGCTCCACAGGAACCACCCGCTATTGAGGGTATGTTTCCTATCCATGGCACTATGGGTCGGGTTTTGTTTGATACGGGGGAAACACATTGTTTTATAGCTACACATTTTGCGAAATCCTTAGGGTTGTTAGCCACAGCAGAGAGCACAGCGACGTGTGTAGACTCACCATTGGGGAGTGGGTCACTTATTTTCTTTATATGCCGGGGAGTGGAGGTAGAGATTGGTAGTTTGGTATTACCTGCGGACATGTTGGTATTAGATATGCATGAGCACGATGTGATTATTGGTATGGGTTGGCTCGCAACTTATAGAGCCATGATTGATTGCTTCAGTGGGAGCATTGTTTTTGCCATTCCGGGGCAAGAGATGTTTGTAGTGGCGATGCCTCGCCCAGAGGGAGGCTCGATCGCTCATTTGTATTACATAGAGGAGGATACCTCTAAGGAGGTTGTGATTCCTTTAGACTCGATCCCAGTTGTCAGGGAGTATTCCGATGTGTTTCAGGAGATACCAGGCCTACCCCCCAGTCGAGAGATAGATGTCTTAGACTTATTACCAGATACGAGACCTATAGCACGCGCACCGTACTGTATGGCTCCGACAGAGATGCGAGAGCAACGGGATCAGATTGAGCAGTTGTTGGGTCAGGGGTTTATACGGAGGAGAACTTCGCCGTGGGGTGCCCCTTTGTTGTTCGTAAAGAAGAGGGATGGATCATTGAGGTTGTGTGTGGATTACCGAGAGTTGAATAAGGTCACGATATGGAATAAATATCCATTGCCCCGAATCGATGACTTATTCGACCAGTTGAGAGGAGCTTCTTTCTTCTCGAAGATTGATTTGCGATCGAGATACCATCAGTTACGTATCAGGGAAGAAGATGTCTCGAAGACTGCGTTCTTAACGAGATATGGTTCTTACGAGTTTTGGGTTATGCCTTTTGGTTTGACCAATGCTCCAGCCGTGTTTATGGACTTAATGAATAGGGTGTTCAGATATTTCCTAGATCAGTTTGTCATTGTCTTCATTGATGATATCCTGGTTTACTTCCAGACAGAGGAGGAGCACGCCGAGCATTTGAGGCAAGTTTTGCAGACGCTACGTCAGAACGAGCTGTATGCAAAATATGAGAAGTGCGAGTTTTGGCTGAAGGAGGTTCAGTTTTTGGGGCACATTATTTTCGACCGGGGGATATCTATGGATCCGGGGAAGGTATCCACGGTGAGGGAGTGGGGACAGCCCACGACACCGACTGAGATCCGTAGTTTCTTGGGCCTAGCAGGATACTACATGAGGTTCATTCGGGGATTTTCGAAGATAGCGGGTCCTTTGACACATCTGACTCGTAAGGGTGGGCCGTTCATCTAGAGTGATGCCTGTCAGTTGGCATTTGATGAGTTGAAGGATAAGTTGACCTCAGCACCTGTGTTAGCATTGCCGAGACCGGGAGTTGAGTATCTAGTCTACACCGATGCATCCTTGCAAGGACTTGGAGGTGTATTGCAGCAGGAGAGTCAAGCCATAGCTTATGCTTCCCGTAAGCTAAAGCCTCACGAGAAGAATTACCCCACTCATAACTTGGAGTTAGCGGCAGTGGTGTTTGCCCTTCGGATTTGGAGACATTACCTTTTGGGGGAGAAGTTTCGATTATTCACGGACCACAAGTCCCTACAGTACCTATTCACACAGAAGGAGTTGAATATGCGGCAACGGAGGTGGCTTGAGTTTGTGAAGGATTATCAGTTTGATATCCAATACCACCCGGGAAAGGCTAATGTGGTAGCAGACGCATTGAGCCGTAGACCAGTAGATGAAGTGGCAGGGGTGTGGAAGGCAAAGTGGAAGGAGTTGGGACACCAGGATGCAGTGGCCCGATCATTCATGTCGGTGATGACTGTTACACCACAAATTGTCACGAGAGTGGTAAAGGCCCAAACAAATGACTCGTTCTGTCAGGAGCAGATAGTCCGATTACTAGCAGAGGGAGCCGAGTCCTATACCGTCAGCTCAGACGGGGGATTACGCTTCAATGGGAGATTGGTAGTTTCGGAAGGGGAGGAAATGCGGCACGAGGTGATGGCAGAGTCGCATGGCTCACGGTTCGCGGTACATCCCGGTGGGGACCAAATGTACCAAGATATGAGACGACAGTATTGGTGGAGCGGGATGAAGAGAGATATTGCCGTGTTTGTCTCCAAATGCGCCACTTGTCAGCTAGTAAAAGTGGATCATCAGAGACCGACAGGACTTCTACAGCCTTTGGAGGTCCAGATGTGGATGTGGGAGAGCATATCCATGGATTTTATCATGGGGTTGCCTATGTCACAAAGAGGTCACGACTCCGTTTGGGTGATTATGGACAGGTTGACCAAAGTAGCTCATTTTCTACCCGTAAGGACAGACTACAGTACGTGATAGTATGCCCAACTCTTTATTGCAGAGATAGTGAGACTTCACGGTGTGCCCTTAAATATCGTGTCTGACAGAGACAAGATATTTGTTTCACGATTTTGGGAGAGTTTTCAGGAGGCCATGGGCACGGAATTGCGGTTGAGTATGGCTTATCACCCGCAGACCGATTGGCAAACCGAGCGTACAAATCTGATGTTGGAGGACATGCTACGTATGTGCATCATTGATTTTGGGGGTGGATGGGAGCAGTATCTTCCACTGGTGGAGTTTGCTTACAACAACTCCTACCAGTTCACCATTGGCATGGCTCCATTTGAGGCGCTGTACGGTATACCTTGTCGTTCCCCAGCATGTTGGTTAGAGGTGGGGGACAACAAACTACTTGGGCCGGAAGTGATTCAGGATACTTCGACGAGGATAGAATTGATACGGAGTGGCATTCGAGTAGCTCAAGACAGGCAGAAGAGATATGCTGATGCGAAGAGGTCCTTCAGGAAATTTGAAGTGGGGGATCAGGTCTTGCTCAGAGTATCTCCTATGAAGGGGATTATGCGATTTGGGAAGAAGGGGAAGTTGGCACCTAGATATGTGGGACCATTTCCTATTATTGAGCGGATTGGACCGGTTGCGTATAGACTTGGGTTACCGGAGCATTTGCATCGGATTCACGATGTGTTTCATATTTCCTCGCTAAGGAAATATCTTAGAGATGATTTGGCTCATTCTCACATTGCTTTGGAGGACATCGATCTCCATCCTGATAGCTCCTACGAGGAGGGTCCGATTGCTATATTGGACCGAAGTGAACGGAAACTGCGGTCAAAGATAGTCCCGTTAGTGCGTGTTCACTGGCGACATCATAATGTCGAGGAGTCCACATGGGAGCGCGAGGATGAAATGCGCGAACGTTATCCAGAGTTGTTCTTACTAGGTACTTTCTAGTTCCGAATTTCAGGACGAAATATTGTTATTAGGGGGGAAGTATGTAATACCCCGTATTTTTATGATATTTATTTATGGGATTAATTGAATTAAATGTGTATTAATTGGGAATTAATCCGGACAAAAATAATAGCGAGATGCGAGTTGGTATTTGATTTTAATGAGTATATATGGCTATATATGAATATTGAAATTATGAAATTTGTCGTGAGATTGAAATACGACAATTTGGAATTTTGTTGAGACGCGTGTGACTGTCGTGTTAGGAATATAATTATTTTAATTAAAAAGTGAATTTTATTTCTATTAACCGTATGGTCATTTTGAGTGAGCCAACACATCCGGAAGGGTCAAAATAGTCATAAAACACTAGCCGGGGGTTGAGTTTGGGTCCCGGGGCATTTTTAGGTCATGCCGACAACGTATAAGGGTAGTTTGGTAATTTTGGATTTTTTGGTATTTAAAACCCACGAAAATTAGGAATTAATATCTGATTTGGACTTTACCCACTAAACCCACTAACTATCCTAAATGACTTAATGGGCTACGGGGGTTATTAGAATTAGTTCCAAATAGTTTCCTAAAGAAAACCCTAGCCACCATTGTCACCTTGGAGAAGAAGACTTGTAGAGAGAGAGAGAGAGGAGAATTCTGCAGAGAGAGAGAGAATCATTCATCAATTCGACATCAAAAACAGAGATATACATAAGGCAAGTGGTTTAATTTCATTTTTGGCAAAGAATGTTTCTTCCATGCCTAGGAAATCATGAAAATTGTATTGTTTTGGGAGTTTGATAAAAACCCATGGAATTGGAAGTAGAAACTTATATTTTAATGAAAAGATTTCATGTAGAATTGTGTTAGGATGATTAATCTGATAGAAATACATCTTGTATATAACAAAAACGGATTTAATTATGCCCCTTTGGTCACTTTAAAATTTTAGGGTTCATGTTCAGGGGATTTGGGGATAAATGAAGGGAATTGAGGATTTGATGATGTTTAGGAAGATTTGGCCCTAGATAATTGTTTAATTATGACCTACGAATGTTTGGTATGGATTAGAAACCTTAAAATAATGTTGGGTCGATTCTTATGTGGGATTAGATGTGAAGAAAGTTGGAAAAACGAAAAAGCAAATTTCTGGGCTCGAAACTGGCCTCTCGTTAGTAGACCTGCCCAGGTCGTTCGAACGAGCTCGTTCGAACGAGCTTCTAACGAGTTGACAGTTTGCCTTCTAACGAGAGGGATGTTCATTCGATGCCTTTCGTTCGAACGAGATCTCGTTAGATGCCCAGTTCGTTCGAACGAACTCTCGTTCGAACAGCCTCGTTCGAACAGCCTCGTTCGAACGAGACTTCTAACGAGCTGACAGATTAGTCTTTTTGGCCTGTTTTGATTTTGCATGTCCCGTAACCTTTTTTAATTGTAGAGATAACATTCCCTCGATGATAGATTGATATAGTTGGGACATTTGGCTTATATTGAGGAGTAAAACATAGAAGTGTGACTCGAATTGAATGGAAATTGAGGAATGGGACGTGAGTGACTATTACAATGCGAGAATTATTGGCGGCTTAAATAATTATATTAACCGGGAATATGTAATTGTGTAACATTATACGTCGGTACGAGAATAAGAAGTGTACCACAAATAAATTACGGTGATTACTAAGATGTGTTTATACTTAGTATATGAATATGATTTTTATGTGTATGACATACCTACCATACTTGCTATCACGGGAGGTTTACGTTCGCTTAGGGCCCTCTAATCCTTGTGTTGCCCGGATTTAGATTGGTACCTCGAGAACATAGGTCAGAGAAGGACTTATTGGGATGTTAATAAGTCTGCTGATCGTGGGAGCGTAGGTATGTGCGTGACCCATGTGATGTGACTATGTTCGCCTCCATTGTTTGTGATTTGCTATTATCTGAGAACGATTCCTGAGAGATTCGGAATGCGTGATCCTTATGTACGTGATGTACCGGGATGGATAACAGAGTATGTGTGCACCGAAGCTTAGACTCGGGTGCTTGTATTGTATATTTATGACGTGAATAATATACACTTAAATAATGGGAACTTTCATGTTGGTATTATGAAAATAATTATGTAATGTTTTGAGAAAACATAACGGGTTAACCTATAGTGAATTGTATTGCTAATACTTGAGAATCTGAGTTAAGTATAGGCCGCTATTATATTGATAACACTAGAATGTATAATGGGAATTGAGTAGTAAGGGGTATAACTTATTACGGTTTGGATAGTTATGTATGTCACTTAGATGGGGACAGTACGTTAGGGGTGCACAATTAGACGAGAGGTGAGTACTTCATGTGAGTGCACGTCCTAACATGTATTTTGCATTCATTGTCTTAATGTTATTAAAACACTTGCTGTTTTTAAAATGATTTCCACTTTCGGGCTCTGACCCATTTGCTTTCAAATCTATTTTTTGTAAAAACCATTTTAGGTGCCCAGCCACAAGGACACCATGCTTAGGATCCTCATTCAGGTGACGAGCTCTAGCTGGTTGTGGAAGTTACGGGGCCTTGCTAGTAGACGCTTCATCTATCTTGACTCTATATTCAGATTTCATCAATTGTAGGGCATGTCGCCCATTCCTTTAGAGACATTTCATTTATTTCAGTTATTCAGACTTCTGGCATGTAATTAATTCAGGATTCAGATTTATTTTATTATTTCAGTTGTGGGATTGTTGTGAGGATTTTTCCTCCGGGCCTATTATTATTTTTGTTGGTTATTCTATTGCTTCGTTATGGTGAATGGTTGTTATTCTTTCATTATCCTCTTATTGCATGTTAATCAGAGTTAACTTAAAATTTGGCAACTCACTTTTTAAATACTAGGTCGTTAGTAATCATTAAAATGTTTTCGAGAGTGATGTTATTAACTGGACCAACTTGGAATTTTGTATTAATTTAATAAAGGAGTAGCTACCCGGTATTTAATTAGTCGGGGTGTAACAGGTGGTATCAGAGCATCAGGTTCTAGTGTCCTTTAGGATCTGTACGGCTTATTATGTTTCCGCTGAGCTTTCTTTGATATAGAGCCCTATATTTTAGGACTGTTGTATTCTTTTGTATATGCTACGTTCTTCAGCTATTTCAAGTTTATAACTGCGAACTTATAAACTTTATTCTTATTTCAGATGCCTCCATGACGTGCACAACGGGTTCCCAGGGATGCAACGCCAGAACCACAGCCCGCACCAGTTCAGGGCACGATGAATGCCGTCGAGGTTGCAGCCATTGTGGCCCAGGCGGTAAATGCCGCACTAGCCGTAGTTCAGCAGGCACCACGTTTGGCGCCAGTAGCTGCGCCAGTTCAGGAACATTCATTCCCGTATGCTTGGGAACGTGTACGTGATGCTTTTCAGAAAGCACACCCACCAGAGTTAGGAGGTAGCTCCGATGTAGTGGTTTCGAGTCAGTGGAGGAAGGACATTCAACGGCACCTGAGGATGTATGAGTGCACCGATGTCCAGAAATAGATACTAGCTACCTTTAAGCTAGTGGGGTCTGCACTGCAGTTGTGGGAGTCTATTACCACCGTGGAGGAGAGAGATACTCTCACGATCCTGGAGTTTTTGGTGCGGTTCGACCGCAAGTACTTTCCGTCGGCTGTTCATACGGAAATGAGGAGGAAGTTGATGAATCTTAGCCAGGAAGGTAAGACTGTGGCCGAGAATGAGGCCAAATTCACAAATCTGTTGAATATTGTACCGGATGAGATACCGACAAAAGAGAAGAAGATACAAAAATTTACAGACGGGTTGACTTGGAGGATCCGTCAGCATTTATTGGGGAACCTATCGTTGGCCACTTACTCTAATGTGGTTAACGCTGCACTGTTACACTGCCAGGATCATCGCTTTCACATGGTTGAAGGCAAGATATCGGGAGAGTCCGGCCATCAGGGAAGGATTGGGGGAAATGGTGCCAGTGGGGCCAATTCTGTTTAGGGGCAGAGACAGGGTGACCAGGGTTCCCAGCAGGGGGATCACAAGAGGTTCAGATCGGGAAATTTCAGGCACGGATAGGGAGGTTTCCGGCAGGGCCATCAGGGCCAGCAGGGTCATAATGGTCAACAGCAGCAGTTTCAGCAGGGCCAGGGGAGGAACGGTAACGGCCACCAGGGCCGGGGGCAGCAGGGACAGAGAGGGGGGGAACTTCCCGGGGAAGTGTTACGTTTGTGGCAAGACTGGCCATAAATGCCAGGACTGCCCTGATAGGGGCAGGGCCCTGCAGCAGCAACAGGGTGCTCGTCAAGAGCCGCAGAGACCCGTGTTTCCCGCCGCCCTCCCGGCGCCACCACAGATGGCAGTATTGCCACCCATTCCAGCGGTCCCAGTTCAGCAGGGGCAGCTGCAGTATGGGAGAGTATACCAGCTTCAGCAGGCAACAGCTCCACAGGCACCACCCGCTATTGAGGGTAAGTTTCCTATCCATGGCACTATGGGTCGGGTTTTGTTTGATACGGGGGCAACACATTGTTTTATAGCTACACATTTTGCGAAAGCCTTAGGGTTGTTAGCCACAGCAGAGAGCACAGTGACGTGTGTAGACTCACCATTGGGGAGTGGGTCACTTATTTTCTTTATATGCCGGGGAGTGGGGGTAGAGATTGGTAGTTTGGTATTACGTGCGGACATGTTGGTATTAGATATGCATGAGCACGGTGTGATATTTGGTATGGATTGGCTCGCAGCTTATAGAGCCATGATTGATTGCTTCGTTGGGAGCATTGTTTTTGCCATTCCGGGGCAAGAGATGTTTGCAGTGGCGATGCCTCGCCCAGAGGGAGGCTCGACCGCTCATTTGTATTACATAGAGGAGGATACCTCTAAGGAGGCTGTGATTCCTTTAGATTCGATCCCAGTTGTCAGGGAGTATTTCGATGTGTTTCAGGAGATACCAGGCCTACCCCCAGTCAAGAGATAGATGTCTTAGACTTATTACCAGATACGAGACCTATAGCACGCGCACCGTACCGTATGGCTCCGGTAGAGATGCGAGAGCTACGAGTTTAGATTGAGCAGTTATTGGGTCAGGGGTTTATACGGAGGAGCACTTCGCCGTGGGGTGCCCCTGTGTTGTTCGTAAAGAAGAGGGATGGATCGTTGAGATTGTGTGTGGATTACCGAGAGTTGAATAAGGTCACGATATGGAATAAATATCCATTGCCCCGAATCGATGACTTATTCGACCAGTTGAGAGGAGCTTCTTTCTTCTCGAAGATTGATTTGCGATCAGGATACCATCAGTTGCGTATCAGTGAAGAAGATGTCTCGAAGACTGCGTTCTTAACGAGATATGGTTCTTACGAGTTTCGGGTTATGCCTTTTGGTTTGACCAATGCTCCAGCCGTGTTTATGGACTTGATGAATAGGGTGTTCAGAGATTTCCTAGATCAGTTTGTCATTATCTTTATTGATGATATCCTGGTTTACTCCCAGACAGAGGAGGAGCACGCCGAGCATTTGAGGCAAGTTTTGCAGACGCTACGCCAGAACGACCTGTATGCAAAATATGAGAAGTGCGGATTTTGGCTGAAGGAGGTCCAGTTTTTGGGACACATTATTTCCGACCGGGGGATATATGTTGATCCGGGGAAGGTATCCGCGGTGAGGCAATGGGGACAGCCCACGACACCGACGGAGATCCGTAGTTTCTTGGGACTAGCAGGATACTACAGGAGGTTTATTCGGGGATTTTCGAAGATAACGGGTCCTTTGACACATCTGACTCGTAAGGGTGTGCCGTTCATATGGAGTGATGCCTGTCAGTTGGCATTTGATGAGTTAAAGGATAAGTTGACCTCAGCACCTGTGTTAGCATTACCGAGACCGGGAGTTGAGTATCTAGTCTACACCGATGCGTCCTTGCAAGGACTTGGAGGTGTATTGCAGCAGGAGAGTCAAGCCATAGCTTATGCTTCCCGTAAGCTAAAGCCTCACGATAAGAATTACCCCACTCATGACTTGGAGTTAGCGGCAGTGGTGTTTGCCCTTCGGATTTGGAGACATTACCTTTTAGGGGAGAAGTTTCGATTGTTCACGGACCACAAGTCCCTACAGTAACTACTCACGCAGAAGGAGTTGAATATACGGTAACGGAGGTGGCTTGAGTTCATGAAGGATTATCAGTTTGATATCCAATACCACCCGGGAAAGGCTAACTTGGTAGCAGACGCGTTGAGCCGTAGACCAATAGATGAAGTGGCAGGGGTGTGGAAGGCAAAGTGGAAGGAGTTGGGACACCAGGATACAGTGGCCCGATCATTCATGTCGGTGATGACTGTTACACCACAGATTGTCACGAGAGTGGTAAAGGCCCAAACAAATGACTCGTTCTGTCAGGAGCAGATAGTCCGATTACTAGCAGAGGGAGCCGAGTCCTATACCGTCAGCTCAGACGGGGGATTACGCTTCAATGGGAGATTGGTAGTTTCGGAAGAGGAGGAATTGCGGCACGAGGTGATGGAAGAGTTGCATGGATCACGGTTCGCGGTACATCCCGGTGGGGACCAAATGTACCAAGATATGAGACGACAGTATTGGTGGAGCGGGATGAAGAGAGATATTGCCGTGTTTGTTTCCAAATGCGCCACTTGTCAGCTAGTAAAAGTGGATCATCAGAGACCGGCCGGACTTCTACAGCCATTGGAGGTCCCGATGTGGATGTGGGAGAGCATATCCATGGATTTTATCACGGGGTTGCCTACATCACAAAGTGGTCACGACTCCGTTTGGGTGATTGTGGACAGGTTGACCAAAGTCGCTCATTTTCTACCCGTAAGGACAGACTACAGTACGGGACAGTATGCCCAACTCTTTATTGCAGAGATAGTGAGACTTCACGGTGTGCTCTTAAATATCGTGTCTGACAGAGATAAGATATTTGTTTCACGATTTTGGGAGAGTTTTCAGGAGGCCATGGGCACAGAATTGCGGTTGAGTACGGCTTATCACCCGCAGACCGATGTTAAAACTGAGTGTACAAATCAAATGTTGGAGGACATGCTACGTATGTGCATCATTGATTTTGGGGGTGGATGGGAGCAGTATCTTCCACTGGTGGAGTTTGCTTACAACAACTCCTACCTGTTCACCATTGGCATGGCTCCATTTGAGGCGCTGTACGGTATACCTTGTCGTTCCCCAGCATGTTGGTTGGAGGTGGGGGACAACAAACTACTTGGGCCGGAAGTGATTCAGGATACTTCGGCGAGGATAGTAATGATACGGAGTCGCATTCGGGTAGCTCAAGACAGGCAGAAGAGCTATGCTGATGCGAAGAGGTCCTTCAGGGAATTTGAAGTGGGGGATCAGGTCTTGCTCAGAGTATCTCCTATGAAGGGGATTATGCGATTTGGGAAGAAGGGGATGTTGGAACCGAGATATGTGGGACCATTTCCTATTATTGAGCGGATTGGACCGGTTGCGTATAGACTTGGGTTACCGGAGCATTTGCATCGGATTCACGATGTGTTTCATATTTCCTCGCTAAGGAAATATCTTAGAGACAATTTGGCCCATTCTCACATTGCTTTGGAGGACATCGATCTCCAGCCTGATAGCTCCTACGAGGAGGGGCCGATTGCTATATTGGACCGAAGTGAACGAAAACTGCGGTCAAAGATAGTCCCGTTAGTGCGTGTTCAGCGGCGACATCATAATGTCGAGGAGTCCACATGGGAGCGCGAGGATGAAATGCGCGAACGTTATCCAGAGTTTTTCTTACCAGGTACTTTCTAGTTCCGAATTTCGGGACGAAATTCTGTTATTAGGGGGGAAGTATGTAATACCCCGTATTTTTATGATATTTATTTATGGGATTAATTGGATTAATTGTGTATTAATTGGGAATTAATCCGGATAAAAATACTAGCGAGATGCGAGTTGGTATTTGATTTTAATGAGTATATATGGCTATATATGAATATTGAAATTATGAAATTTGTCGTGAGATTGAAATACGGCAATTTGGAATTTTGTTGAGACGCGTGTGACAATCGCGTCAGGAATATAATTATTTTACTTAAAAAGTGAATTTTATTTCTATTAACCGTATGGTTGTTTAGAGTGCGCCAATACGTCCGGAAGGGTCGAAATAGTCAGAATACACTAGCCGGGGGTTGAGTTTGGGTCCCGGGGCATTTTTAGGTCATGCCGACAACGTATAAGGGTAGTTTGGTAATTTTGGATTTTTTGGTAATTAAAACCCACGAAAATTAGGAATTAATATCTGATTTGGACTTTACCCACTAAACCCACTAACTATCCTAAATGACTTAATGGGCTACGAGGGTTATTAGAATTAGTTCCAAATAGTTTCCTAAAGAAAACCCTAGCCACCATTATCACCTTGGAGAAGAAGACTTGTAGAGAGAGAGAGAGGAGAATTCTGCAGAGAGAGAGAGAATCATTCATCAATTCGACATCAAAATTAGAGATATACATAAGGCAAGTGGTTTAATTTCATTTTTGGCAAAGATTGTTTCTTCCATACGTAGGAAATCATGAAAATTGTATTGTTTTGGGAGTTTGATAAAAACCCATTGAATTGGAAGTAGAAACTTATATTTTGATGAAAAGATTTCATGTAGAATTGTGTTATGATGATTAATCTGATAGAAATACATCTTGTATATAACAAAAACGGATTTAATTATGCCCCTTTGGTGACTTTAAAATTTTAGGGTTCATGTTCATGGGATTTGGGGATAAATGAAGGGAATTGAGGATTTTTATGATGTTTAGGAAGATTTGGCCCTAGATAATTGTTTAATTATGACCTACGAATGTTTGGTATGGATTAGAAATCTTAAAATAATGTTGGGTCGATTCTTATGTGGGATTAGATGTGAAGAAAGTTGGAAAAACGAAAAAGGAAATTTCTGGGCTCGAAACTGGCCTCTCGTTAGAAGACCTGCCCAGGTCGTTCGAACGAGCTCGTTCGAACGATCTTCTAACGAGTTGACAGTTTGCCTTCTAACGAGAGGGATGTTCGTTCGATGCCTTTCATTCGAATGAGATCTCGTTAGATGCCCAGTTCGTTCGAACGAACTCTCGTTCGAACAGCCTCGTTCGAACGAGACTTCTAACGAGCTGACAGATTAGTCTTTTTGACCTGTTTTGATTTCGCATGTCCCGTAACCTTGTTTAATTGTAGAGATAACATTCCCTCGATGATAGATTGATATAGTTAGGACATTTGGGTTATATTGAGGAGTAAAACATAGAAGTGTGACTCGAATTGAATGGAAATTGAGGAATGGGACGTGAGTGACTATTACAATGCGAGAATTATTGGCGGCTTAAATAATTATATTAACCGGGAATATGTAATTGTGTAACATTATACGTCGGTACGAGAATGAGAAGTGTACCACAAATAAATTACGGTGATTACTAAGATGTGTGTATACTTAGTATATGAATATTATTTTTATGTGTATGACATACCTACCATACTTGCTATCATGGGAGGTTTACGTTCGCTTAGGGCCCTCTAATTCTTGTGTTGCCCGGATTTAGATTGGTACCTCGAGAACATAGGTCAGAGAAGGACTTATTGGGATGTTAATAAGTCTGCTGATCGTGGGAGCGTTGGTATGTGCGTGACCCATGTGATGTGACCGTGTTCGCCTCCATTATTTGTGATTTGCTATTATCTGAGAACGATTCCTGAGAGATTCGGAATGCGTGATCCTTATGTACGTGATGTACCGAGATGGATAACAGAGTATGTGTGCAACGAAGCTTAGACTCGGGTGCTTGTATTGTATATTTATGACATGAATAATTTACACTTAAATAATGGGAACTTTCATGTTGGTATTATGAAAGTAATTATGTAATGTTTTGAGAATACATAACGGGTTAACCTATAGTGAATTGTATTGCTAATACTTGAGAATCTGAGTTAAGTATAGCCCGCTATTATATTGATAACACTAGAATGTATAATGGGAATTGAGTAGTAAGGGGTAGAACTTATTACGGTTTGGATAGTTATGTATGTCACTTAGATGGGGACAGTACGTTAGGGGTGCACAATTAGACGAGAGGTGAGTACTTCATGTGAGTGCACGTCCTAACATGTATTTTGCATTCATTGTCTTAATGTTATTAAAACACTTGCTGTTTTTAAAATGATTTCCACTTTCGGGCTCTGACCCATTTTCTTTCAAATCTATTTTTTGTAAAAACCATTTTAGGTGCCCAGCCACAAGGACTCCATGCTTAGGATCCTCATTCAGGTGACGAGCTGTAGCTCTTTGTGGAAGTTACAGGGCCTTGCTAGTAGACGCTTCATCTATCTTGACTCTATATTCATATTTCATCAGTTGTAGGGCATGTCTCCCATTCCTTTAGAGACATTTCATTTATTTCAGTTATTCAGACTTCTGGCATGTAATTAATTCAGGATTCAGATTTATTTTATTATTTCAGTTGTGGGATTGTTGTGAGGATTTTTCCTCCGGGCCTATTATTATTTTTGTTGGTTATTCTATTGCTTCGTTATGGTGAATGGTTGTTATTCTTTCATTATCCTCTTATTGCATGTTAATCAGAGTTAACTTAAAATTTGGCAACTCACTTTTTAAATACTAGGTGGTTAGTAATCATTAAAATGTTTTCGACAGTGATGCTATTAACGGGACCAACTTGGCATTTTGTATTAATTTAATAAAGGAGTAGCTACCCGGTATTTGATTAGTCGGGGTGTCATAGGTGGTATCAGAGCATCAGGTTCTAGTGTCCTTTCGGATCTGTACGGCTTATTATGTTTCCGCTGAGCTTTCTTTGATATAGAGCCCTATATTTTAGGATTGTTGTATTCTTTTGTATATGCTACGTTCTTCAGCTATTTCAAGTTTATAACTGCGAACTTATAAACTTTATTCTTATTTCAGATGCCTCCACGACGTGCACAACGGGTTCCCAGGGATGCAACGCCCGAACCACAACCCGCACCAGTTCAGGGCATGATGAATGCCGCCGAGGTTGCAGCCATTGTGGCCCAGGCGGTAAATGCCGCACTAGCCGTAGTTCAGTAGGCACCACCTCAGGCGCCAGTAGCCGCGCCAGTTCAGGCACATGCATTCCCGTCTGCTTGGGAACGTGTACGTGATGCTTTTCAGAAAGCACACCCACCGGAGTTCGCGGGTAGCTCCGATGTAGTGGTTTCGAGTCAGTGGAGAAAGGACATTCAACGGCACCTGAGGATGTATGAGTGCACCGATGTCCAGAAACAGATACTTGACTAATAAAAATTCCGCTCCGGGTGTGCTTCATAACAATTAAATTCTACTCTATTCAAGGAATACCAATTCTTGAATGGCTTCCCACAGCCTTCCAGTTAAGTTAGGGCGTGCTATTATAATTGCACACTTATGTATGGATTATTGCCCCTCATGTGACGTTTAATCCACTCTATCACTTCCACTTCGCTATACTAGTCCCACAAACATATATTTCACACGTTATTACCACGTCCCTTCGACTCGGACTATTTTAACTGTAGTTAACTAAGATGCCCACATTTTTGCAACACTCCGACCGCCCTGGGAGAGCGAACGGCGTGCTACTCATCTGTAGGACCAACTAAATTGAACGAAATAGAAGGAATAGGGTATTCAAATTCCATGACAATAAAAGAGGAATAATAATCCTCAACCTTCCTCAGATAAGTACAACAATTTTCCCAAATAGGTACAACAACCAAAATAAATCACTAACGCTCTATTCATCAGAATAATTACAGGTTATCTCTTTTGTATAGTATAAAGTTCTTCCCAGATAATCCATGCAAAAAATCATTTCAACCCTTTATTCACCTTGTGTTCTGTACGCGGTTATGACATTTGGGTACTCTCAATCACCCTAGAAATCAAAATTCTTAAATTCTCCTTATCATAGTTCCACCCCTCAACTTGTGGGGATAACTTTCAATGCTTTCCTACCACAAAAATCCGGCTCCAATGACCTTAAAACAAAATTCAACACCCAACTTACATACATAATTACTTGATCCCATTTCGACGAGGGTACCGAATGTGACACCCCGACTAATTAAATACCGGGTAGCTACTCCTTTATTAAATTAATTCAAAATGCCAAGTTGGTCCAGTTAATAGCATCACTGTCGAAAACATTTTTAAGATTACTAACCACCTAGTATTTAAAAAGTAAGTGCCAAATTTTAATTTAAGTCTGATTAACATGCAACAAGTGTAATAAAGAATAATAACACCATTCACCATAATGAAGTAAATAGAATAACCATCACATAAAGTAAATAAAGTCTGGAGGAAAAACTCCTCGCTACAATCCCACAACTGGAAAGTAAACTGAAAACTAAATCAATACATGCCAAAGTCTGAAAACTGTAATGGAAATGTAACTCTAATAGAAATGGGCAACATGCCCTACAACTGATAGATAATGAATCTGGAATCCAAGTGATATAAGCGTCTACAAGCAAATCCCTGTAGCTTTCACAAACAGCTACAGCTCGTCACCTGAATGAGTATCCTATGCATGGTGTCCTTGTGGCTGGGCACCTAAAATGGTTTTACAAAGAAAAATAGATTTGAAAAGCAAACGGGTCAAAGCCCGAATGTGGAGTTATATTTTAAAAACCTGCAAGTGCTTTAAAAACATTTAAAACATTAAATGCAAAGTACATGTTAGGACGTGCACTCACATGATATTCTCACCTCTCGTCTAACTGTGCACTCCTAACGTAAGTACCCATCTACAACGATACAAACCACTAGCTAAGTGACATCATCTCTAGCTAGACTATCATAGGTCCTACCCATATTACTCGGTTCTATTAACATTATTACGCTCGTAATTAAGTAGGGGTTTAACGTAAACTCAGATGCTCAATATGCAATATATATCACTATCAGTTAACTCGTTATATTTCTCGAAACAATACCGTAATTATATTCATAGCATTAACATGAAGATTCCCATTGAAAAAGTGTATATTAATCACAACATAGATATACAATACAAGCACCCCGAGAACTAAGCTGTGGTGCACACATACTCTGCTATCCATCCCGGTACATCACGTACATAAGGATTACATATTCCGAATCTCTCAGGAATAGTTCACAGATAACAACATCACAAATAATGGAGGCGAACACAGTCACATCACATGGGTCACGCACATACCTACGCTCCCACGATCAACGGACTTATTAATAACCCAATAAGTCTTTCTATGACCTATGTTCATCAAGGTAACCAGTCTAAATCCGGGCAACACAAGGATTAGAGGGCCCTAAGCGAACGCAAACCTCCCGTGATAGCAAGTATGGTAGGTATGTCATACACACAATTCATATACCAATACTAACACACATCTTAGTAATCCCGTAGTTTATTCGTAGTACAAATCGTATTCTCGTACTAACTTATAATTATCGTAATTTATACTATTCCGGTTTATAATCATACGTGCCATAATTTATTCTCACGTCGTAGTAGACACTCATGTCTCAACCCAAACCGTCCATTTAATATAACTCTCGTATATAATTTCCTTCTCATAAATACCCAAAAGTCCCAATTCTATCATTACATCATCATTGGAATGTTATCTATATCCTCGAACAAGTTTACGGGACTCCAAAAATCAAAACAGTCTAAAAAGGTCAAGACTGTCAACTCGTTAGAAGTCTCGTTCGAACGAGACTGTTCGAACGAGATTCCTCTGTCAACTCGTTAGAAGTCTCGTTCGAACGAGACTGTTCGAACGAGATTCCAGTTCGTTCGAACGAACTATACCTTCTAACGATATCTCGTTCGAACGAGATTATCGAACGAAGTTCCCTTTCGTTAGAAGCGACTGGTCAATTCGTTAGAAGCTCGTTCGAACGAGTTCGTTCGAACGACCTGGGCAGGGGCTTCTAACGACCTGCCAGTTTCGTCCCAGATTTCTCTAAATTTCATTTTTCACCATTTATACTCCTCAAATCTCTTCTAAACTAAGTCCCAACAATACTTTAAGGTCTCTAATCAATCCTAAACATATCAAGGTTATAAACTAATGTAATTTACGGAGTTAATTCTTCCCAATCATCATTAAACCATCAAATCTCATCACTTTCCCCCAATATTTCAAGAACACAAACCCTAAAATTTGAAATCATGAATTTACCCAATTTAAATCCGTTTTAAATTTCATCCAATCATAAATATCATCAGTATGAACATCTACCTATCATTCTACATGCAAATCCTCCTCAAGATTTCAAGTTCTAAGTTTCAAAATACATGGGTTTTCATTATCTTTCAAGAACAATAGATATTCTTCAATTTTCTAACATGGAAGGAACATTCTACGAATTTAAGTATAATTAAAACACTTGCCTTGATTGTCTCTGAGTTTGGTGTAGGTTTGATGAAGCTTTTCTGCAGAATTTCTTCTCTCTCCAAGCTTCTTCTCCAATGGTGGCTTATGGTGGCTAGGGTTTTTCTTTGGGAGAGTTGTAAACCTAAATGATAACCTCCGTAGCTTAATGGGTTAATATGGGTTGGTTAGTGGATTAGTGGGTCAATTCCCAATCAGATTAAAACTCCCAATTTTCGTCACTTTTAATTCCTCAAAATATAAAATTACCAAAATACCCTTTATGATGCCGGTATGGCCTAAAAATACCCCGGGACCCAAACTACACCCCCGGCTAGTGTTTTCTGACTATCTCGACCCTTTCGGACGCGTTGGCGCACTCAAAACAACCATACGGATAATAGAAATAAAAATCACTTTTAAAATTAAAATAATATACCATGACGCGGCGGTCACACGCGTCTCAACAAAATTCCCAAATTGTCGTTTATAAATCTCACGACAAATTTTTTCATAATTCAATATTCATATAAAAACATGTATGCACATAATCAAATACCAACTCGTATCTCGTTAGTATTTATAACCCGGATTAATTTCCAATTAATACGCATTTAATTAATTAATCCCAAAAATAAATATAGCCAAAAGTACGGGGTATTACATACTTCCCCCCTAATAACTGAATTTCGTCCCGAAATTCGAAACTAGAAAGTACCTGCTAAAAATAACTCTGGATAACGTTCACGCATCTCATCCTCGCGCTCCCATGTGGACTCCTCGACATTATGATGTCTCCACTGAACACGCACTAACGGCACGATCTTTGACCACAGTTTCCTCTCGCTTCGGTCCAAAATAGCAATTGGCCCCTCCTCGTAGGAGCTATCCGGCTGGAGATCGATGTCCTCCATAGCAATGTGAGAGTGAGCCAAATTATCTCTAAGGTATTTCCTCAGCGAGGAAATATGGAACACATCGTGAATCCGATGCAAATGCTCCGGTAACCCAAGTCTATACGCAACCGGTCCGATTCGCTCAATAATGGGAAACGGCCCCACATACCTCGGTGCCAACTTCCCCTTCTTCCCGAAACGCATAATCCCCTTCATAGGAGACACTCTGAGCAAAACCTGGTCCCCCACTTGGAACTCCCTGAAAAATCTCTTCGCATCAGCATAACTCTTCTACCTGTCTTGAGCTACCCGAATGCGACTCCGAATCAACTCAATCCTTGCCAAAGTATCCTGAATCACTTTTGGCCTAAGTAGTTTATTGTCCCCCACTTCTAACAAACATGCTGGGGAACGACAAGGCCTTCCGTACAATGCTTCAAACGGAGCCATGCCAATAGTGAACTGATAGGAGTTGTTGTAAGCAAACTCCACCAGTGGAAGGTACTGCTCCCATCCACCCCCAAAGTCAATAATGCACATGCGTAGCATGTCCTTCAACATCTGATTTGTGCACTC
This sequence comes from Sambucus nigra, assembly GCA_949130495.1. NCBI lineage: Eukaryota > Viridiplantae > Streptophyta > Magnoliopsida > Dipsacales > Adoxaceae > Sambucus > Sambucus nigra. The sequence continues at coordinate 156,934,642 of OX422218.1, forward strand.
AGTCTTCCCATCAGTCTGCGGATGATAAGCCGTACTCAACCGCAATTCCGTGCCCATGGCCTCCTGGAAACTCTCCCAAAATCTCGAAACAAATATCTTATCTCTGTCAGACAATATATTTAGGGGCACACTGTGAAGTCTCACAATCTCTAAAATAAAGAGCTGGGCATACTGTCCCGTAGTGTAGTCAGTCCTTACGGCTAAAAAGTGAGCGACCTTGGACAACCTGTCCACAATTACCCAAACGGAGTCATGACCCCTCTGCGACGTAGGCAACCCCGTGATAAAGTCCATGGATATTCTCTCCCACATCCACACCGGGACCTCCAACGGCTGTAGAAATCCTGCCGGTCTCTGATGATCCACTTTTACAAGCTGACAAGTGGCGCATTTCGAAACAAACTCAGTGATATCTCTCTTCATACCGCTCCACCAATACTGGCGTCTCATGTCTTGGTACATTTTGTCCCCTCCGGGGTGTACCACGAACCGTGAGCCGTGCGACTCTGCCATCACATCGTGTCGCAATTCATCCCCTTCCGGAACTACCAATCTCCAATTGAAGCGTAATCCCCCGTCTGAGCTAACGGTATAGGACTCGGCTCCCTCTGCTAGTAATCGAACTATCTGCTCCTGACAGAACGAGTCTTTAGCCTGTGCCCGTACTACCTTCGTGACAATCTGCGGTGTAACGGTCATCACAGACATGAAAGATCGGGCCACTGCATCCTCGTGTCCCAATTCCTTCCACTTAGCCTTCCACACCTCTGCCACCTCATCTGCTGGCCTACGGCTCAACGCGTCTGCTACCACGTTAGCCTTTTCCGGGTGATACTGGATGTCGAACTGGTAGTCCTTCACAAACTCAAGCCACCTATGCTGCCGCATATTCAATTCCTTCTGCGTGAACAGATACTGTAGGGACTTGTGGTCCGTGAACAGTTGGAACTTCTCCCCCAAAAGATAGTGCCTCCAAATCCGTAGGGCAAATACCACTGCCGCCAACTCCAAATCATGCGTGGGGTAATTCTTCTCATGAGGCTTAAGCTTACGGGAAGCATAAGCTATGGCCTGTCTCTCCTGCTGCAATACACCTCCAAGCCCTTGCAAAGACGCATCGGTGTAAACTAAATACTCAACTCCCGGTCTCGACAAAGCTAACACAGGTGCTGAGGTCAATTTATCCTTCAATTCATCGAATGCCAACTGACAGACGTCACTCCAGATGTATGGCACACCCTTACGAGTCAGATGTGTCAAAGGACCTGTTATCTCCGAGAAACCCCGAATAAACCTCCTGTAGTATCCTGCTAGACCTATGAAACTACGAATCTCCGTTGGTGTCGTGGGCTGTCCCCACTCCCTCACCGCTGATACCTTCCCCGGATCAACAGATATTCCCTGGTCGGAAATAATGTGTCCCCAAAACTGGACTTCCTTCAGCCAAAACCCGCACTTCTCATATTTTGCATACAACTCGTTCTGACGAAGTGTCTGCAAAACCTGCCTCAAATGCTCGGCGTGCTCCTCCTCTGTCTGGGAGTAAACCAGTATATCATCAATAAAGACAATGACAAACTGATCTAGGAAATCCCTGAACACTCTGTTCATCAAGTCCATAAACACTGCTGGAGCGTTGGTCAAACCGAAAGACATAACCCGAAACTCGTAAGAACCATATCTCGACAAGAACGCAGTCTTAAAGACAACTTCCTCCCGGATACGTAACTGATGGTATCCCGATCTCAAATCAATCTTCGAGAAGAAAGAAGCTCCTCTCAACTGGTCGAATAAGTAATCGATTCGAGGCAACGGATACTTATTTCGTATCGTGACCTTATTCAACTCTCGGTAGTCCACACACAATCTCAGTGAACCGTCCCTCTTCTTCACAAACAAAACTGGAGCGCCCCAAGGTGAGGTACTCCTGCGAATAAAGCCCTGACCTAACAGCTGCTCTATCTGATCTCGTAACTCCCTCATCTCAGCTGGAGCCATACGGTACGGTGCGCGTGCTATAGGTCTTGTACCCGGTAGCAAATCTATAACAAAGTCTATCTCTCGACTGGGGGGTAAGCCTGGTATCTCCTGAAACACATCCGAATACTCCCTGACTACTGGGATAGAATCTAAAGGAATCACTACCTCCTTAGAGATATCCTCCTCAATGTAATACAGATGAGCGGTCGATCCTCCCTCTGGGCGAGGCATCGCCACTATAAACATCTCTTGCCCCGGAATGGCAAAAACAATGCTCCCGCTGAAGAAATCAATCATGGCCCTATAAGCTACGAGCCAATCCATACCGATAATCACATCGTGAACATGCATATCTAATACTAGTATATCTGCAGGTAATACCAAACCACCAATCTCTTCCCCCACTCCCCGGCATATAAAGAAAATAAGTGACCCACTCCCCAATGGTGAGTCGACACACGTCACTGTGCTCTCTGCCGTAGCTAACAATCCTAAATCTTTCGCGAAGTGTGTAGCTATAAAATAGTGTGTAGCCCCCGTATCAAATAACACCCGACCCATAGTGCCATGGATAGGAAACGTACCCTCAATCGCGGGCGGTGCCTGTGGAACTGTAGCCTGGTGGACGTTGTAGACACGTCCATACTGTAGCTACCCCTGCTGAGCTGGGACTACTGGAATGGGTGGCAATGCTGCCATCTGTGGCGGTGCGGGAAGAGTGGCGGGAAACATAGGCCTCTGTGGCTCCTGGTGAGCACCCTGCTGCTGCTGCTGTGGGGCCCTGACCCTATCAGGACAATCCTATCGCTTATGGCCAGTCTTGCCACAAACAAAGCACTTCCCTGGGAAGTTCCCTCCTCTCTGCCACTGCTGTCCCCGGCCCTGGTGGCCGTTACCGTTCCTCCCTTGGCCCTGCTGGCCCTGGTGAAACTACTGCCCATTCTGCCCCTGTTGTCCCTGATGGCCGTTTGGAGACTGATGGCCCTGACGGAAACCTCCCTGTCCCTGTCTGTAGTTCCCTGACCGGAACCTCTTATTATCCCCCTGCTGGGAGCCCTGCTCATTCGGTCTCTGCCCCTGACCAGATTGTGCCCTGCTGGCACCATGTCCTCCAGTCCTGCCCTGATGGCTAGACTCCCCCGACCTCTTGCCCTCGGCCATATGAAAACGGTGGTCCTGGCAGTGTAACAATGCAGCGTTAACCACATCAGAATACGTGGCCAACGAAAGGTTCCCTAACAGATGCTGACGGATCCTCCATGTCAACCCGTCCGTGAACTTCTCAATCTTCTTCTTCTCTGTTGGTATCTCATCTGGAACGATATTCAACAGATTCGTGAACTCGGCCTCATACTCGGCCACAGTCTTACCCTCTTGCTTCAGACTCATCAATTTCCTCCTCATTTCCGTGTGAATAGCCGACGAAAAGTACTTGCAGTCAAACCGCACCCAAAAGTCCTGAATAGTGAGAGTATCCCTCTCCTTCGCGGTGGTAATAGAATCCCACCACTGTAGCGCAGATCCAACTAGCTTGAAAGTAGCTAGTACCTGCTTCTGGACATTCGTGCCCTCATACATCCTTAAGTGCCTCTACATATCCTTCCTCCACTGGCTCGAGACTACCACATCTGAGCTACCTGCAAACTCTGGCGGATGCGCTTTCTGAAAAGCGTCACGTACACGCTCCCAAGCAGATGGGAATGCATTTGCCTGAACTGGCGCGGCAACCGGCACCTGCGGTGGTGCCTGCTGAACAACGGCAATTGCGGCATTTACCGCTTGGGCTACTATAGCTGCAACCTCAGCGGCGTTCATCATGCCCTGAACTGGAGCGGGCTGGGGTTCGGGCGTTGCATCCCTGGGAACTCGTCGTGCACGTCGTGGAGGCATCTGAAATAAGAACAAAGTTTATAAGTTCGCTGCTTATAAACTTAAGATAGCTGAAGAACGAAGCATACACAAAAAGAGTACAACAATCCTAAAATATAGGGCTCTATATCAAAGAAACTTAGCGGAAACATAATAAGCCGTCAGATCCTAAAGGACACTAGAACCTGATGATCTGATACCACCTGTGACACCCCGACTAATTAAATACCGGGTAGCTACTCCTTTATTAAATTAATTCAAAATGCCAAGTTGGTCCAGTTAATAGCATCACTGTCGAAATTTTTTTTAAGATTACTAACCACCTAGTATTTAAAAAGTAAGTGCCAAATTTTAATTTAAGTCTGATTAACATGCAACAAGTGTAATAAAGAATAATAACACCATTCACCATAATGAAGTAAATAGAATAACCATCACATAAAGTAAATAAAGTCTGGAGGAAAAACTCCTCGCTACAATCCCACAACTGGAAAGTAAACTGAATACTAAATCAATACATGCCAAAGTCTGAAAACTGTAATGGAAATGTAACTCTAATAGAAATGGGCAACATGCCCTACAACTGATAGATAATGAATCTGGAATCCAAGTGATAGAAGCGTCTACAAGCAAATCCCTGTAGCTTCCACAAACAACTACAACTCGTCACCTGAATGAGTATCCTATGCATGGTGTCCTTGTGGCTGGGCACCTAAAATGGTTTTACAAAGAAAAATAGATTTGAAAAGCAAACGGGTCAGAGCCCGAATGTGGAGTTATATTTTAAAAACCTGCAAGTGCTTTAAAAACATTTAAAACATTAAATGCAAAGTACATGTTAGGACGTGCACTCACATGATATTCTCACCTCTCGTCTAACTGTGCACTCCTAACGTAAGTACCCATCTACAACGATACAAACCACTAGCTAAGTGACATCATCTCTAGCTAGACTATCATAGGTCCTACCCATATTACTCGGTTCTATTAACATTATTACGCTCGTAATTAAGTAGGGGTTTAACGTAAACTCAGATGCTCAATATGCAATATATATCACTATCAGTTAACTCGTTATATTTCTCGAAACAATACCGTAATTATATTCATATCATTAACATGAAGATTCCCATTGAAAAAGTGTATATTAATCACAACATAGATATACAATACAAGCACCCCGAGAACTAAGCTGTGGTGCACACATACTCTGCTATCCATCCCGGTACATCACGTACATAAGGATTACATATTCCGAATCTCTCAGGAATAGTTCACAGATAACAACATCACAAATAATGGAGGCGAACACAGTCACATCACATGGGTCACGCACATACCTACGCTCCCACGATCAACGGACTTATTAATAACCCAATAAGTCTTTCTATGACCTATGTTCATCAAGGTAACCAGTCTAAATCTGGGCAACACAAGGATTAGAGGGCCCTAAGCGAACGCAAACCTCCCGTGATAGCAAGTATGGTAGGTATGTCATACACACAATTCATATACCAATACTAAGTAAACACACATCTTAGTAATCCCGTAGTTTAATCGTAGTACATATCGCATTCTCGTACTAACTTATAATTATCGCAATTTATATTATTCCGGTTTATAATCATACGCGCCATAATTTATTCTCACGTCGTAGTAGACACTCACGTCTCAACCCAAACCGTCCATTTAATATAACTCTCGTATATAATTTCCTTCTCATAAATACCCAAAAGTTCCAATTCTATCATTACATCATCATTGGAATGTTATCTATATCCTCGAACAAGTTATCGGGACTCCAAAAATCAAAACAGTCTAAAAAGGTCCAGACTGTCAACTCGTTAGAAGTCTCGTTCGAACGAGACTGTTCGAACGAGATTCCTCTGTCAACTCGTTAGAAGTCTCGTTCGAACGAGACTGTTCGAACGAGATTCCAGTTCGTTCGAACGAACTGTACCTTCTAACGATATCTCGTTCGAACGAGATTATCGAATGAAGTTCCCTTTCGTTAGAAGCGACTGGTCAATTCGTTAGAAGCTCGTTCGAACGAGTTCGTTCGAACGACCTGGGCAGGGGCTTCTAACGACCTGCCAGTTTCGTCCCAGATTTCTCTAAATTTCGTTTTTCACCATTTATACTCCTCAAATCTCTTCTAAACTAAGTCCCAACAATACTTTAAGGTCTCTAATCAATCCTAAACATATCAAGGTTATAAACTAATGTAATTTACGGAGTTAATTCTTCCCAATCATCATTAAACCATCAAATCTCATCACTTTCCCCCAATATTTCAAGAACACAAACCCTAAAATTTGAAATCATGAATTTACCCAATTTAAATCCGTTTTAAATTTCATCCAATCATAAATATCATCAGTATGAACATCTACCTATCATTCTACATGCAAATCCTCCTCAAGATTTCAAGTTCTAAGTTTCAAAATACATGGGTTTTCATTATCTTTCAAGAAAAATAGATATTCTTCAATTTTCTAACATGGAAGGAACATTCTACGAATTTAAGTATAATTAAAACACTTGCCTTGATTGTCTCTGAGTTTGGTGTAGGTTTGATGAAGCTTTTCTGCAGAATTTCTTCTCTCTCCAAGCTTCTTCTCCAATGGTGGCTTATGGTGGCTAGGGTTTTTCTTTGGGAGAGTTGTAAACCTAAATGATAACCTCCGTAGCTTAATGGGTTAATATGGGTTGGTTAGTGGCTTAGTGGGTCAATTCCCAATCAGATTAAAACTCCCAATTTTCGTCACTTTTAATTCCTCAAAATATAAAATTACCAAAATACCCTTTATGATGCCGATATGGCCTAAAAATACCCCGGGACCCAAACTACACCCCCGGCTAGTGTTTTCTGACTATCTCGACCCTTCCGGACGCGTTGGCGCACTCAAAACGACCATACGAATAATAGAAATAAAAATCACTTTTATAATTAAAATAATATACCATGACGCGGCGGTCACACGCGTCTCAACAAAATTCCCAAATTGCCGTATATAAATCTCACGACAAATTTTTTCATAATTCAATATTCATATAAAAACATGTATGCACATAATCAAATACCAACTCGCATCTCGTTAGTATTTATAACCCGGATTAATTTCCAATTAATACGCATTTAATTAATTAATCCCAAAAATAAATATAGCCAAAAGTACGGGGTATTACACCGAACTCATGGAATAGTGACCAAACGTCTCCCTATTTCCAACCTTACGCTAAGTTTCATGCGTGGGATGTCTCGCAAAGAGAAATCCAAACAAGGAACCCCCCCGATACACTACTACCTAGCATTGTCGGTTATCGAAATTCGTTAGGCCCTCCGTCCATAGTATATACCCCTTTATTCCGTCCTTTGACAGAAAAGTTACAATTTCTCCCATAATTATGCTTAACAAAGAACGTTTCACCAATTTCACTATTGTTCAGTATAGGTTGGTGGTAATAGCATTCCATAAACCTCGAATACATACAATCGGAATTCTCGAAATTCCTTTCCCTAATAATAGGGGTATAAATATTAACTCCCACATCTCTATAGGATAAATATAACAATGCACTTTCCTTATCACTAAGTCCGGAGTACTAAACATAATACTGAGTCAAATCTTTTCGCTCAACGGTAAATCCCGATACATACGGAATTACACTGACAAAGTCTATACATACTTTGGCATCGAATATCTCGAGCCCACTATCTCCTCCGAAGTCTCTAGGATATATAATATAAGTGCAAGTCCAACCTTCTCACAGGTAAAGCCTCGCCACAACAAACATTAAACATGTTGCGATAATGCAACCACTCCGATAGCCTTGCAATAAATGCCCACTATCGTACTAACCATTTCTATAACATTTTAACAAAGATAATATCATACTCGTGTATCGCATCACTACAACGAGTAACCTCAATAAAGTATAAAACACTATTAATATACTCATTCATCCTCCGCGGATAGCACTAAAGAAAAAAAAAATCCCGCTACACTAGGGAAAAATATTCACATAATGGTAACATTTATAATGATATGCATTAAACTCGTCTCACATGCTACTCTAGGAATGAACAAAATGTGGTGACTCGCTCGTGTCACATAAACATGTCGCATCCTCTAAGGATACAACCTATACTTCCATCCTGGCAATCGTCTTGACTGCACAAATGGTTTTTGGACGTAACACGCCTGCCCAAACCAAAACAAAATTATTTTAATCGTTGCCTTTTACTAGGCACCGTATTCTTGTCCCTTTTCTCATTTTGGAACATATTATCGTGAGCGATCTCACTCCGCACAAAATACCTCAGTACATAATCCACTTACCACATGTCTTACTAACCAGGTTATGATTTGTCCCTCCTCTCGGACTTTAGTAAACTCAATTCCTGTAAGCCATCCCGATTGTTCCCTTAACTTTTCAGGCCATAAAGATCGTGTTACTATCTATAATAGTACTTACTGAATTTACCATCACTTGGTAAGAAATTAACTATCTAAAGCATTTAAATAGTTTTCCTGATGTGTATCCACATCCTTTTGTGGGGCTATACCACCATCGTTGCATTCAGTCTCATTCTCGACTAAATTCTTCGATTTCTTTAACTTCCCCCACAAAGAAGCGTTATTACCTATTCTAACAAATATGACAATGTCAACCTCTGAATCGTTCGTCCATCAGAATTTACTCCTCGAGTTTTATCAACTATTATTACGAGTTGGTCTTCCACTTGGAGTCGTTTCCCCCACTTGTATCTACATCTTCCGATACAAAATTCGCTTACGATTAAGATTCATATTCACGAATGGACCCCTGACATGCCCTCTCTCAATGAATTCAGAACCACATTTGCTTGTAATCCTGAACAGTTAAGGAAGGAACATAAAGTCAGCACTGTACCTAAGGTTCTCCTATAGGTATAGCATTCTACTTCTAAAATTTTTGGTTGACTCCAACCATTATAATTTCTTCCCGAAAGCCAAGAAAATTTTCTCTAAATTTTCACTTTCGGTTTGCCACACTCCGTCCTATATTTAAGCCTTTGGATACTTTACCGCCTTTGGTAAGGACACATACAATTTTCGCATTTCTAAGATTTCCCATTGATAGTCTCTACACGTTTTTTTTTGTAATACGTTGGGTAAGTTTACCCTCGCACTTCATTTGACTATAACAGCATTTGAAAATCATTGCTGCACCTTAGTCGCCTTTCGAGTCTTGGCTTCTCGTGCCATAATGGAGGTGACCTCGACTACGGTCATCATCCTCGGATATCTTTCATCATCTCAACTGAGCCCTGCCTCCTGATGTACGCTTAACGGTCCTCTTATGACATCCGTCATCGCTCGGTATACGCACACATCCGAACGAAATTAGAATACACTAATGTATACACATTATAGCAGGAGAACAAAATCTCGTCAAAGGAATCGACAATCCTAAACATAGGGCTCTATAACAAACAAAGCAACGCTGAAAGCATAATAAGCCGTACAGATCCTAAGAACACTAGAACCTGATGCTCTGATACCACCTGTGACACCCCGCCTAATTAAATACCGGGCGATCACTCCTTTATTAAATTAAAATCAAGGTGAACAATTGGTTCATTCTTAGCATCACTGTTGTAAAAATACTTTTCCAATTTAAACACCCTAAATAATTAAGCTAAGTGTCAAAACAATTTTCATACATACTTTCCAAATTTTATTTAAAGAAAAATCATTTATTTTATTAACAACATTCAATAAGTAAGAATGACACCACATTAAATTCTGGAAATAGCTGATATACAAATGTCCAATAACAACAGAATAATGTAAAGAGCTACACATGCCCAACTAGATGAAATTACTAAGAGTGGATCCGAATGAACGAAGTCGTCTAATCAAGAGACCTGCGACTCCCACCTAAGCTGCAACGCGTTCCTTCCAAGAGATCCTAAGCAAGACGCCCCTGTGGCTGGGCACCTGTAGTACATACATATATATACAAGAGAGAGAGAGAGAGAGAAAAAGAAATGGGTCAGAGCCCGATAGTGTGTTTGATTTAAAATATGTTTAGCAAGTATTTAAATTGATACAGGCCAATGCAACAACATATTAGTGCGACACTCTCTTGAGAAATTCTCACCTCTCTTCTAATGTGCACACCTATCACACTAACCTTCCCAACGGTTTGTCTTATCATTTATCGCACTAATCTTCCCAAGGATTTAACTTATCTTAGCTTGCTCGTACGATTCAAAATTTAACGATTCAATTATTTAAAAAGGATGTTTCAATTAGCAACCCAAGGTTCTCATTTTTTTAACTTTATGAATCAATAAAGTTTTCCAGTGTCATATTATACTTTCTCAAAACAAGTATTTACAATTTGAGTCATCAACCATGTCCTACATATCTCATCATAGTAGGCAGTCCCAGATTTCAGAATTTCATATATATATTAACTACTCATAAATATATATATATCACAACAGCACCCCAAATAATAACTATGGTGCGGCATACTCTACTATCCAAACCCCATATCACTCCCATTAAGGGGAATACAAATTCGGAATCACTCTCGAATTGTATTAACACATATACAAACTATAGGTTCCAAGTCCCTTAGGACCGTCTGAACTATCACTGCGATAGCGTGTACCAAGGATACCTATACACAAACAAAATGAGGAGAAGCATAGATTCCAAGTCTCTAAGAGGAAAACACATACCCGTATCTCTTAGGACCGTCTGAACTATCATTCCGATAGCCTGTACCAAGGATATATATCTTCTAGGGTACAAGTCAATATCTCCCATAAAGGTCCCATCGAGATAAGACTGTCCCAGCGCGGAAACCTCAGGGATAGCAAGTAGCGTGGGCATGATTTTCACACATAGATAGTATATGCATACACAATCATATAACTATACTCATATTACCATATCAATAATGGGTAAATTCTCAATTCCCATAATTACGTCATTCGCATTTATTTCTCGATATATAGTTATCACGTATAACCATTCACATCTTACTTTAATTTGAGGAACTTTTCCACTTACTACATAACGCTCATGGATTCTATCCTCCCAAGTATAAAATTCAGTAGGTATACACATTTGTCCCAAAGTAACTCTCTTACGTGTCTCTCTCTCTTTAAATCATAAATTTACCGACCCTTACGTAATTATCCCAAAATACAATCTTTGCTCGACATCAAGGGTCCCAAAATCTATTCACATGTCCTACTGGTCTTCCCTATCTCCCAAAACATTTTATTAAGGATGCTCAAGAATTATCTCATGATAAATTGAATTTAACTCATTTAAAAAGGGAAAATAGGAGTCTGCCAGGAGGGGTCGATCGATCGAGGTTTGGGACCCGATCGATCGAACCTTCGATCGATCGAAGCTCTGGGTTCGATCGATCGATCAAGCAGGTCTGCGAAAACTGAAATTCTGCAGTTACGGGTTTCATCTCCAAACACCAACAATTTCCATATTGTCTAATCCCAATCATCCCAGAATTGATGCTACTAACCTTATATCATCATATTAGGTATTTTCAACGTAAAGCATGTGAATTTCTGTGATTAAATCATGAATTAACAGCCCTAATTTCATACAAAAATCTCAAGAACCCTAAATTCTCTTAAACATGGTTCTAATAATTATATCCAGAATTCTCTTCTTATACACATCATAATTTCATGGTTTAAATTCCTCTACATGGCAAGGGTTTCCAGAATTATCAATTAGACCAATACTACATGGATTTTTCTATCATAAATCGGGTTTTCCTCCATTAAAACTCATCTTAATTACTCCTAAACTAATATGAAAGATGCACCAACGAAATAAGCAAGATAAACACTTGCCTGGGATTTTCAGAGGTCTGGTTTGGTGCCAAATTCGGTATGGTTGCGTTCCCCGTCTCGCGATCTATGCGTTGGTGGTGGCGGCGGTGCAAACCGTTGAGTTTTGGGCCTTGAATTTGCCTTGAGAGCTCTCTTCTTCCTCTCCTATGGCCGTCACTTGTGTTTAGAGTTTCTAACCCTAGAAGGTAACCTAGGTATCTGATATAAATCCTCTAATTTTCGTGGGTTTAATTACCCAAAAATGTAAAATGACCAAAATGCCCTCCCGGGTTACTAATTAGGCCTAAAAACGCCCCGAGACCCAAACTAAACTCTCGGGTACACTTTTCTGACTATCTCGACCCTTCCGAACGTGTTGGCGCACTCAAAACGACCATCCGAACAACTTATAAAATATTCACTTTTATTAATTCACATTTTGTCCCGACACGACACAGGCGCGTCCCGACTTAAATTTCCAAAATTGCCATTTTATTCACACGTGACAATATTATAAAAATAAATCTCATATATTACTCTACTCATCCAGTAATATGCAAAAAATAACAAATTTCCAATAATTACTAACTCTCGTCACGCTAGTAAATATTTAAAGCAACATTCCGGATTAAAATTAAATTAATTTATCTCAATTAAATTTAATAAATCCCATAATTTAAAAGCTATAAAAATACGGGGTATTACAAATTCTAGGACAAATGTTTTTAGGTAGGTAGAGTGTAATATCGATACCCGAATTACGAGACCTTAATTCTCCATTTAATCCTCCCAGAATATATAAATTTAAATTTATTTAAAAGAAGGATTAAACTACACTATAAGACCTACAAAATTTCTAAATTAATCAAGGTTCCTTAAACTTTCAATAATTATAAATTAGACCCCCAAAACTTTAAACTATCATAACTTAACCTATACTTAACCCCTAGACCCAAACTTTATATCAAATTGATCCTCTAAACTTCAATTTATTAAAAATTAAAATTCATGTCCTATAATTTTCTAAAATTACAAAAATACCCCTAAACTTTACTAAAACCATACTTTTGAGGCCATATAAGTATTAACATTATTAACCAAGGATTAAAAATGAAATCTTTATTATTTACACACAAGCCCCTATCCACCTAAGCTCCCACATTAGCACTAAATGACAAACATCACATGTTTGAACCGTGTAAACATGCGAGGTTTAATAATAAAGATAAAAAAAATCTCTAAATTCAGTTCAAATCCACCACCCATCTAAACTAATTAACTCCCCTGCTCAAACACTATAAAAACCCATGAGTTCAACCTTAAAAACTCACCTGAATAACATTTTCAAAAACTCAATTTTCCCCTCAAAATAGGTAACCCATCATTTATGCATTACATTCAATTCTTTCAATTCCAAATGATTTCTGTGGTGTTATAATGCTAGAATACATCAAAACAGAAGAAATTATACGTATAAAACAACCTATAGGTGAAAGATATGAAAATTTGACCATTAAACCTTGAGCTTTCATGGTGGACTTCGAAAGAATGTTTAGAACTCAGGTTTAAAGATTTGAATATCTTCACTAGAACCATAGGAACTCTATTACAATGATTAAATCCCACGAATAGCAAGCTCAAATCGATTGAAAGTATTTTCTGAACCTGAAAACTCAAAATCTCAGATTATCTTTATATAATCCACCTCAAACCTTGAAATCAAAACCAAAGTATTCCTTAACGTAGTAAAAACCGAACTATGTTCATAATAATCCCTGTCAAATTCCTAAAAGCTACGAATGTTAAGTCAAATTTTTGGCAAAATGCACAGTTAGGGAGCTTACGATATATTATATCTTAAATCATAAAACCTATATATTTGGATTCTTTATGAAATTTTAGCTTGAGTTTGTTTAGAAATCATCTCAAATGGTTTATAAATGAAGGAGATATCTTCGGTCAAAAATTTAAAACCCTAAAGTAAAAAGTTGAGAGGTTGAAAGATGAACTATTTGACCAAAAACCTTGACCACGTGCGTGAGGGCATGTGGCCAATCAAATTATTCTAGACTTTTTTTACAATTTTTTATTTTATTTTTCTGGTCAAAATGGCATAAGGTAAGGCCATGTTTGATTAAGCCTAGCCTAAGTTATGGAAAAATGAGGTTTTAAGTTTGAAATATTTTTCCGAAATTATAATTTGACCCCTTCTGACCTTTTCAACTTATGAATTTGGACCCCAAACTTGGCATATAAGTACTTTAAAATATTTTAAGACAAAAAGTTCTACCAAAGTTCAAATATGACCCTAAGTCCAAGATTTTAAAGTCCCAAGTTAATTATAATTATATGCTTGAATCTTTAAAAGATATTATTTTTTTGTATAAACTGACCAACCGAACCCCAATTCCAACAAATGCTTATTTACCCAAACATTGTATATAGAGAATCAAGTACCAGCTCCTCCTGATATCCTCTCTTAATCCATAAGCGGTTTGAAATACTGAGCAAGTAGATTTGTTTTACCTCTTTAATAGTAAATTTTATGTATTTGATAACTGTTATTGATATCATTCGATGATAGCCAAATTTGATTCCAAGTATGTGTAAAAATTACCATACCCATATGTTGTTATATCAAACTGATTATTTTAATTATGATCATTCGGATCAAATTTAACCCTTCTCTCCCAATTCATGATATTATAACTAATCATTGTAACGATTAAGTTTACCTTGCACTTTTGTGCATTATTCTTATTGAAAAAGCATCAGTATTAACTAGGGAGTAGACTGTCGCGTTATCCCCCATAATTTTTTTAATTGTCCTATGGTCTCTGATGTTGAGTTATGATCTTATTGCTACATACATATAAGTGCCACTTTAATTGGTGCCTAGACAGTTATTATCCAAAGGTTTTGGATTATTTATTATTTGGTTTTACAGATGGCTTACTTAATTTTATACCACCTTAGTGAGCTGCACATATGGGACTATCAGTTTAAAGATCCTTTATTATCTTTATGTGACCCTTAATAAACTAATAAGTATGGGATTATTAGATTTAATTCTTTAACGTCGCTATACAAAACTGAATTCTATACACACTCCACCTCTCATTTATATAAATATTTTTTATAGAATTGGTAAAGCCTGCTTAGCATATTCGTGCTAATTCCTTTTTCCTCCAGATGGCCTAGGAGAAAGAGGATAGTATATCTTCCTCTTTAAAGATAAATACCAGTCACCTATTTGCATACGTGACTGTGTGAGTAAAGACTAGGCCAGATGGGAGAAAGGGTTGACACTTTTTGATTTTCTACTTCATTGTTCATGTTGAAAAATAAAATGTTATTCGCCCATGCGGTGGTAATACACCATGTGTACTATATTCATAAAGAATAAAGTCATGTTTTCTGCCTTAACTTTAATTCATTGCTTTATATACACTCACTTGTGCATTTATATCAAAAAGCAGGGTCTGACAACTTGGTGTGACACCCCGACTAATTAAATACAGGGTAGCTACTCCTTTATTAAATTAATACAAAATGTCAAGTTGGTCCAGTTAACAGCATCACTGTCGAAAACATTTTAATCATTACTAACCACCTAGTATTTAAAAAGTAAGATGTCAAACTTTAAATTAAGTCTGATTAACATACAATAAAAGAATTATGAAAGAATATCATAACCATACACCATAAAGTCTCAATAAAGTAACCAACAAATAATAATAATAAGTCCGGAGGAAAACTCCTCACAACAATCCCACCACTGAAATAAATAAAACAGTATTTCCTGAATTAATTACATGCCAACAATCTGAATAACTGAAATATGAAATGTCTCTAATCGAAATTGGCGACATGCCCTATAAATGATGAAACTGAATAGAGTCAAGATCAAAGAAGCGTCTACTAGCAAGGCCCTGTAACTTCCACAAACAGCTACAGCTCGTCACCTGAACGGAAATCCTATGCATGGTGTCCTTGTGGCTGGGCACCTAAAAGGTTTTTACAAAAATAGATTTGAAAGCAAACGGGTCAGAGCCCGAAAGTGGAGAGTATTTTAAAAACAGCAAGTGCTTTAATAACATTAAAACAATGAATGCAAAATACATGTTAGGACGTGCTCTCACATGAAATACTCACCTCTCGACTACTTGTGCACTCCTAACGTACAGTACCCATCTAAGTGGTATTTATATATAACTAAACCGACATAAGTTCTAACCCATCTACTCGATTAACAATATGAATTCCCAATGTTATCACTTTAATAGATAGCTTTACTTAAACTCGGATTCTCAATTATTAGCATTACCATTTACTGGAGGTTATCCCTTTATTTATCTTCTCAAGGACTTACTATAAATTATTCTCATAATTTAACATGACAGGTCTGTTCATTTAACGGTATATCATTCGCATCATAAATATACAATACAAGCACCCCGAGACTAAGCTGCGGTGCACACATAACCTGCTATCCATCCCGGTACCTCACGTACATAAGGATCACGCATTCCGAATCTCTCAGGAATCGTTCTCAGATAACAACAATCACAATCAATGGAGGCGAACACAGTCACATCACATGGGTCACGCACATACCTGCGCTCCCACGATCAGCAGACTTATTCACATCCCAATAAGTCCTTCTCTGACCTATGTTCATCGGGGTACCAGTCTAAATCCGGGCAACACAAGGATTAGAGGGCCCTAAGCGAGCGTAAACCTCCCGTGATAGCAAGTATGGTAGGTATGTCATACACATAAAATCATATACATATACATATACTAAGTATGCATACATCTTAGTAATCACCATAATTTATTCGTGGTACACTTCTTATTCTCGTACCGACATATAATGCTACACAATTTATATGTTCCCGATTAGTATAATTATTTAGGCCGTCAATAGCTCTCGCATCGTAATAGACACTCACGTCCTAATTCATAATTTCCCTTAGGTTCAAACTACACTTCTAGGTTTTACTCCTCATTATATCCCAAATATATCAATTAATCCACAAGGAAGTGTTATCTCTACGAGAGTTCGTTCGAACAAAAGGGGAATCTAACGAACATCCAACTCGTTAGAAGGCAAACTGTCACCTCGTTAGAAGCTCGTTCGAACGACCTGGGCAGGTCTTCTAACGAGATGCCAGTTTCGAGCCCAGAATTTCTAAATCGTTTTTCCTCAAACTTTCTCTTCTCAAAACTCGTCCAAAAATTATCCCAACAGTGTTTTAATGTTCCTAATCATTCCTAAACCTACTTAGGTCGTATCTCAACATATTTAGGGGTCAAATCTTCCTAAACAACATGAAATTATCATCAATCCCCAATTTTCCCAAAACCATATGAGTATGAACCCTAGAAATTTAAAGTCATCAATTCCCATAAATAAATCCGTTTTTGCATCATAAAAGTCATATTTCTTTTAGTATAATCACCCAATAACAATTCTACATGCAAGCCCTATATCAAAACCAGACTTTCTAACTCAAATTTCATGGGTTTTTATAAATCTCACAAAACAATGCGATTATATAAATTTCTAAGCATGGAGGAAACATTCACTTGAAATTAACGTAATTAAACCACTTGCCTCGGATTGTTCTCTGAATTTGATGTTGGATGTTGCTCTCTTTTCCTCTAAAATTTTTCCCAAGGTTGAAGGTTGAAGATGATGGTTATGGTTTTTCTCTTTTGGGAACCTCTCCTAACTTCTCCTATAACTCCTGTAGCCCTCTAATTAGTTAAGTGCTGGTAATGGGTTAGTGGGTTCCTAAATACCCTATTTTTAATTCCCAAAATTCGTTGATCAAAATTCCCCAAATTCCAAAATTACCAAAATACCCTTTTAAGTTGCCGGTGTGGCCTAAAAATGCCCCGGTACCCAAACTAAACCCCCGGCTAGTGTTTTCTGACTATTTCGACCCTTCCGGACACGTTGGCGCACTCAAAATGACCATACGATTGATAAAAATAAAATTCAATTTTTAATTTAAATAATTACCTTCCTGACGTGACTGTCACGCGCGTCCCAACAAAATTTCCCAAATTGCCGTATTTCAGTCTCACGACAATTTTAATATTTTCAATATTAATATACTACCATATATGCACATTATGATCAAATACCAACTCACATCTCGTTAGTATTTTATCTGGATTAATTCTCAATTAATTCACATTTAATTTAATTAATCCCGTAAATAAATATGAATAAAAGTACGGGGTATTACATACTTCCCCCCTAATAACAGAATTGCGTCCCAAAATTCGGAAAAAAATAAGGCATACCTGGAAAAATTCAGTACCCTCCAGTGTTCCAAACAAAATATAAAGAAAATCCCAATCACTAAAGCCCTTGTTCAGAACAAGCTTGTTTAACATACTTGATACCTTATCAGAATAATCTTCGATAAATGCACCTCACATCGTGCTCTTATTAAACAACATTCGAATAATAATAGCCTATACATCATTAGCCGCATTATTTTTATTAGTATTGTGAGTCCGTACCTCACTACTAACTCCCGCGTTTATCAAAACTCCAAACTCCCATCCTGGGATGAATCAATAACACATCTGACTATGCTTGTCCATTCCTTGAAATATCCCGACGTTGTGACTTTTACACAAGGGAAAACCGCTTCAGCCTGTTGGTGTCACACAAACCTTTGTAAGCACCTTGTCCATCATAAATAGATACGGGTGCTTTTCCCCCAACTCTACCATTAGGTAATATCTCCTCCTCATGACTACAATATACCTCACTAGTTATACCCGATTTGGAATTGAAAATATCGCAATGAATCCAAAATTTCTTTCATACAATCCATCAGTCGTTAGTCACCTTGCGCCTGCACCTCGGGTTATAGGTGATACAACCCTCAGTTTGAATCGTTATTTCCCACTATTTATTGTCACCCCACCTGAATGTGGATTTCGGGGATTTCATCCCAGTTCTAAATAATACTATGTCGAACCACGTACTGGCGTGTTCACTATCTAATAGTGTAAATCATTCAAGTATATAACAATTTGTCTCCTTCTGAACAACATGACTCACGTATTTGAAGGAATTTGTTACCCCTTAAGGAATTTACTAACTTGACTCTTCCATCCCTGGCATCACCGGTTGGATACAAAATTAATTGGTTAATCATCTAACACCCAACCGTTCTACTACTTACTACACCCCTTTAAATGCTGACTTTCTTGTAAATGTTCCTTCCCGTTAAGTGATACTTAACGATCCTCTGCTTCTCTTGGCGTATGCCAAAGTTTCGACCCTTACACTTTCTCACCTCTTTGTGAAAATCCGTACTCCTTATACCTTATTAACATTCTCACTCTATTTACTCTTGAGTCACCCTCAACATTTGATTGATCGGAACTCTACTCCAAATTGCTCATAATAATTTATTCGCCTTCTCAAGAGATATCCTTTTATTAAATGGCTTTCTACTGCCTTTCCTCCAAATTTGAACGTGCTACACTGACTACACATGATATTCACTTACACCTTTTCTTATGACGTTTAATCTCATAAGTAATAATCTCACCCGTCTATGTTCCCTCTTCCTTTGATTTACACTTTAGCAAATCAAGATGTCTACGCCCCTTATAACCCAACCATATGGTTTTTAAACATTATATACGCTTCATAAAAATCCCAAACTCTTTATTGTCACTATAAATACAACGGTGCTATACCACTTGGGCGTTCTCAATCGCTACTGAATTAGAAATCCTAAATACTTCTTAACCTCAATGCATCCTTCAACCTGTCGAAATAAAACCAAAATTTTCAGTACTTGTTCACCACACCACTAGATCTACTGACCTTATATCGTAATTTTCCTAACTAACTATTTTCATAATTATCGAGGGATTCCAAATTATGGACGAATGGTTAAATATCCACCTACTACCAACCTTAAGCTAGGTTTCATGCGTGGGATGTCTCGCAAAGCGAAATCCAAACAAGGAACCCCCCCGATACACTACTACCTAACCTTGTCGGTCATCGAGATTTATTAAGCCCTCAGTCCATAACACGTACCCCTATGTTCCCGTCTCTTAACAACAAAGTTACATCTCCTTTCTCAATTTAACTTAAACAAGGAACTTTTTCCGAAAGACACTTTTTCTTGACATTGATGGTAATCACATTCCATATACACTATGCAATTATACCCGGGGCTCTCAAAATCCCGTCCCCAGGTACATAACTATGAGTATAGACTCCCAGATCTCTAAATGGCGATAAAATAATGCACTATACTTATTACGACATCCTGAGTGTTAATTACAATAACCAGCTAAACCGTTTTGCTAACTAGTAAATAAATTACATACTAATCATATCATTTAAATCTCCACGCATACTAGGATTAAGTATCCGAGACCATTATGCCTTTGAAATCACAACAATATTTATATATATATACATATATACAATAGTACAATTTTGAGCCCGGCCCTCTCACACATGGGGCCTCTCCAGAACCAAAACATTCTACCCCAAGGTAGTAACTTCGATAAACTTGTAATACCAGCACACTATCGGTACTATTATATAAAAACACAATAATTAAGATCATATCATACTCGTATAACACAACACTAAAACGAGTAATTTCGATAAAGCATAAACCGCTATTAATATACCCATTCATCCTTCGCGAATGACAATAAAAGTAACCCCCACACTATCAGGGAAAATGTTCTTATATATAATAAACTTACTGATATACTCACTAAACTCGACTCTCAAGTGAAAATACAATTGTAACAAATGTAGTAACTCATTCATGCCACAAATAACATGCATCCTCGTCTGAGGATATAACTCATACTTCTATTCTAATAATCGTCCCGGCTGCTTAAATGATTCCTGGACTTACCACACATGTCTGTCCTAAGCCGGATATTTCAATAACTGTTGCCCTCGCCAGGCACAATACCTTGATCCCTACTCTTATATCGGGAAAAAATTTATAACGCACGGGTTTTCACTCCCACAAAGTACCTCTACACATACTCCACTTATTTCCGGTCACCCTGACCATGTTAAAGTGGTCCTTTCCTCGGACGTTGGTAGTCTCAGCTCTGAAGACTATCTCCATTGTTCCCTTAAGATGTACCTAAGGAACACACTACTAGTTTTCCACCTCTCTTACTGAGATTACCATCGCTCGGTAGTAATTCCGCTATCGAATTATTTTAACGGTTTCTCCATTGGATCTTCCTCCTTGTGGTGTTTCTCCAACACCATTTTCCCAGTCTTATTCTATAAAAAATTCGATTTTTTTATCTCCCTACCCAAGGGAACATTTACCTCCAAATTTACACCACGCGATATAATTACTATCTGTATTTATCATCCAAGCAGAATTCCACATAAGATCTAACAATTCTTCTTGTACGTAGATTCTCCCTTTAACATCCTCTTCTCCATACCACCTTCTCCACCCGGTGTAAGGTTCGCTACAACATTAAATTTCTCCTCACAAGTTGACCCCTGTTTGGCCCTCTTATGTGAGTTCAGAATAACATTCGCCTTTCAACCTGAACATCTGATGAAGGAACTTATGGTCAAACCATACGTGTACACCCTCTCGACATCACATTCCACTTTTAAGTGGGTTGCTTGTTTCTCACCATTGAATCTCCGCTCTTACGAGTCAAGGAAAAATTTCTCTAAATTTTCACTCTCAATTGGTCATATCCTGACATATGTCCAAGCCTTTGGATACATTGCGTTCGTTTGGCTAGCACATGCCGTCTTCGCCTTTCGAGTATTGCTACTGCTGGTTATCTTCAATGTTACACCTAACTCTTTCTCTCCCATTCCAACCTTGTTGGATGTGTCTAATTTGACCCCATTCCTACTATAGCTGTACCCGGAAGTCTCAAGTCGCGCCTTAGCCTTCTATATCATCCAGGAATTCCGTGACATAATATCGGTGACATCAACTACGGTTATCCTTCTTTAAATAAATCAATTAACCTCAATATATATTTGCCTCCTGCTGTTCACCCAACTGTCTTCGCCTGACATACTACATTGTTCGGCACAAGAATACACCCGATTGCAATACAAATCGCTATCATATACATCATAGCAGGAGAATAAAATTTTACTAAAGGAATCAACAATCCTAAACATAGGGCTCTATACCAAAGAAAGTTACGCTCGAAGCATAATAGGCCGCACAGATCCTAAAGGACACTAGAACCTGATGCTCTGATACCACCTGTGACACCCAGACTAATTAAATATCGGGTAGCTACTCCTTTATTAAATTAATACAAAATGTCAAGTTGGTCCAGTTAACAGTATCACTGTCGAAAACATTTTAATCATTACTAACCACCTAGTATTTAAAAAGTAAGATGTCAAACTTTAAATTAAGTCTGATTAACATACAATAAAAGAATTATGAAAGAATATCATAACCATACACCATAAAGTCTCAATAAAGTAACCAACAAATAATAATAATAAGTCCGGAGGAAAACTCCTCACAACAATCCCACCACTGAAATAAATAAAGCAGTATTTCCTGAATTAATTACATGCCAACAATCTGAATAACTGAAATATGAAATGTCTCTAATAGAAATGGGCGACATGCCCTACAAATGATGAAACTGAATAGAGTCAAGACCAAAGAAGCGTTTACTAGCAAGGCCCTGTAACTTCCACAAACAGATACAGCTCGTCACCTGAACGGAAATCCTATGCATGGTGTCCTTGTGGCTGGGCACCTAAAAGGTTTTTACAAAAGTAGATTTGAAAGCAAACGGGTCAGAGCCCGAAAGTGGAGAGTATTTTAAAAACAGCAAGTGCTTTAATAACATTAAAACAATGAATGCAAAATACATGTTAGGACGTGCTCTCACATGAAATACTCACCTCTTGACTACTTGTGCACTCCTAACGTACAATACCCATCTAAGTGGTATTTATATCTAACTAAACCGACATAAGTTCTAACCCATCTACTCGATTAACAATATGAATTCCCAATGTTATCACTTTAATAGATAGCTTTACTTAAACTCGGATTCTCAATTATTAGCATTACCATTTACTGGAGGTTATCCCCTTATTTATCTTCTCAAGGACTTACTATAAATTATTCTCATAATTTAACATGACAAGTCTATTCATTTAACGGTATATCATTCACATCATAAATATACAATACAAGCACCCCGAGACTAAGCTGTGGTGCACACATACTCTGCTATCCATCCCGGTACCTCACGTACATAAGGATCACGCATTCCGAATCTCTCAGGAATCGTTCTCAGATAACAACAATCACAATCAATGGAGGCAAACACAGTCACATCACATGGGTCACGCACATACCTACGCTCCCATGATCAACAGACTTATTAACTTCCCAATAAGTCCTTCTCTGACCTATGTCCTCGAGGTACCAATCTATATCCTCCCGTAGGCACACAAAGATTAGATGGCGCTAAGCGAACGCAAACCTCCCGTGATAGCAAGTATGGTAGGTATCTCATACACATAAAATCATATACATATACTAAGCATGCACACATCTTTGTAATTACCATAATTTATTAGTGGTATACTTCTCATTCTCATACCAACTTATAATTTTACACCTTTCATATGTTCGGTTCGTATGTATTTAAGTCATCAATTATTCTCACAACGTAATTAGTCACTCGCGTCCTAATCCACAAATATTATTTGGTTCCAATCACACTTCTATATTTTACTCCGCAATATATCCCAAATATCCGTTAATACAAATATTTAAGCCGTCACTTGTTCTCACATCGTAACAGTCACTCACGTCCTAATTCACAATTATCATTTGATTCAAATCACACTTCTATGTTTTTACTCCTCAATATATCCCAAATATCCCAACTATATCAAATAGTTAACAAGGGAAGGTTATCTCTACAATTAAATATGGTTACGGGACACTAGAAATCAAATCAGGCCAATCTGTCAACTCGTTAGAAGCCTCGTTCGAACGAGGTCATTCGAACGAGAGTTCGTTCGAACGAAAGGGGCATCTAACGAACATCCAACTCGTTAGAAGGAAAACTGTCACCTCGTTAGAAGCTCGTTCGAACGAACTCGTTCGAACGACCTGGACAGGTCTTCTAATGAGATGCCAGTTTCGAGCCCAGAATTTCTAAATCGTTTTCCCTCAAACTTTCTCTTCTCAAACTCATCCAAAAATTATCCCAACAGTGTTTTAATGTTCCTAATCATTCCTAAACCTACTTAGGTCGTATCTCAACATATTTAGGGGTCAAATCTTCCTAAACAACATGAAATTATCATCAATCCCCAATTTTCCCAAAACCATATGAGTATGAACCCTAGAAATTTAAAGTCATCAATACCCATACATAAATCCGTTTTTTGCATCATAAAAGTCATATTTCTTTTAGTATAATCACCCAATAACAATTCTACATGCAAGCCCTATATCAAAACCTGACATTCTAACTCAAATTTCATGGGTTTTTATAAATCTCCCAAAACAATTCGATTATATAAATTTCTAAGCATGGAGGTAACATTCGCTTGAAATTAACGTAATTAAACCACTTGCCTCGGATTGTTCTTAGAATTTGATGTTGGATGTTGGATGTTGGATGTTGCTCTCTTTTCCTCTACAATTCTCCCAAGGTTGAAGGTTGAAGATGATGGTTATGGTTTTTCTCTTTTGGGAACCTCTCCTAACTTCTCCTATAACTCCCATAGCCCTCTAATTAGTTAAGTGCTGGTAATGGGTTAGTGGGTTCCTAAATACCCTATTTTTAATTCCCAAAATTCGTTGATCAAAATTCCCCAAATTCCAAAATTACCAAAATACCCTTTTAAGTTGCCGGTGTGGCCCAAAAATGCCCCGGTACCCAAACTAAACCCCCGGCTAGTGTTTTCTGACTATTTCGACCCTTCCGGACACGTTGCCGCACTCAAAATGACCATACGGTTGATAAAAATAAAATTCACTTTTTAATTTAAATAATTACCTTCCTGACGTGACTGTTATGCGCGTCCCAACAAAATTTCCCAAATTGCCGTATTTCAGTCTCGCGACAATTTTAATATTTTCAATATTAATATACTACCATATATGCACATTATGATCAAATACCAACTCACATCTCATTAGTATTTTATCCGGATTAATTCTCAATTAATTCACATTTAATTTAATTAATCCCGTAAATAAATATCAATAAAAGTACGGGGTATTACACTTGGCTGTGAATCTATAAAGCCATTCTAAACAATATCTTGTTTTAATTAAGGTTTAGAACAAGATCCATAGTTCCCACTTCTTGTATAGATCATTTGAAACAAAAATGATACAGGATTGGCTGTTGTAGAGTTAGCACTAGTTGTGGAGAAACATTAAGTACAATCTAATCTATTAACGCTGTTGGGACCATTGGTAAGTTCATTTTTCTCTTGCACTATTACATGTGTGTGTGTTTGTATTCCTTTATAACTAAACATAGTATTCTAGGGCTATTTCCTGGCACTTTGTTCAAGTTATTCCAAAGTCTAGGCCTACAGTTTATCTAATGTACCTAGTATCCCACATTTAAACATTTGTGTCTAAAAATAAGATTATGGTTAATTAAAGTGTGGAAACTTCATTTTATATATATCATAAATAGTAATAACCTTTCCTTTCCTTTTAACCTTTTGTTTTCTCTCTTTAAAAATTATAATTTTGAAGGTATTTTAGAGCTGCATCCTAAAGCAATCAACAACACACTGGGCAAATCACATCTCGAAATAGGTATGCTTCTTAATTGCAGAAATATTTCTTTTGATATAATGTACATTATATTTGAATTTTTTGTTGGATTTCTTTTCTTTGTTACCTAATATTCTCTTTCTGCTATACATACATGAGACATTGAATAACCAAAGAAACATTGCGATTGAAAAAATCCATTAGTCCGCTTAAACCATATCCAAAAAACGTGGTGTTAAACTTTCAGAATTTAAAAGTGCCAACCAGGACCCACCAGCCCTTTCTGAGGAATCAATAATTAAGGCAATGGAATCAACAACATAAGAGTTAAACCTGAATCTCAAGAAGAAGATTAACATAGCTTATCATGATTCCTTATTCATGGCCAGGTAATTAAAGAGGGGAAATTTCTTTATTTAACCTCTTTGAGCACCTTTAACTCTATACACACGACTTGCAAAATTACAGATTGTATGATGTTAAATCCTATATTAAATTATAATAAATCAATTAAAAACTTATATTCATACCATATATAATACATATACTATGAAAGTATGCATTTGTGTAACATATATAGTCCCCCACTCTGCTTGTTTCAATGTATCCTATCACTCACCATGCTACATGAGTCTTTTCTTTTGTGTTCATACATACTTCTACCTGTTTGAGGAGGTTATTAGTTTCTTTTGGTAGTATTGATCTAAATAAATTTCAAAATAAAAAACTGCCCATCACATATGTCAAATACAAACTTTTACCTATTTGAGGAAGTTATTAGTTTCTTTTGGTATTATTGATCTAAACAAATTTCAAAATAAAAAATTGCTCATCACATATGTCAAATAGTTGCAGAAAATCTTTAATGGTCATGATATTGTATATTAAAAGAAAATACAATCACTATACATTGAATATCATAAAATACAAACTTTCATGTATAGTGATTGTATTTTCTTTCACTCTCTCATTTAGTTTTGTATAATGTGTTGCAAGTGATTTTAGATCTCTCAACTTTGAACTGAAATGGATTTAAGTTTCTTATTAAAGGAAATGATTACTTGCCAACTTGTGATGTTCTCCATGTTCATGGGTGGAATGACTGATGTGATAGACCAAGTTCTAGCCCAGGTCAAAATTTGACATTTGTTCACAGTAATATTAGCCTAGTTAATGGATTTTTTTTACCAATATTTGGCCCAGCCTAAATTTTTGTACTAAGAATGTCATTATCATAGGTCCAACTGTCCCAATAAAATATTCGTACTAGTGCCCACTATAAAAATAGGACTCACTAACTACTTGGCCCTGTTGTACTAGTTTCCACTATGTATTTTCAATTTTATTGTCCAAGCTCACTTGCATCGCACTACACTGTATGTTGGGAACTCAAACCCAAAGTAAAAGTTATTGGATATCTCCTATGGAAAGAATGAATAATTAATTAATTTCAGTAAGGCACATTTTGGGAAGGATTTCTTTTAGGCAAAATTTCTCCCAATTCGGTTGAGAAAGAACCGCGAGTACACTATGGGTTTAATTGAATTTGCCATCAGGATACAATGTAGAGTTTGAACAATTGTTGATTCAAAATAGGTACTGTTTGATCAAATCGAGAACACTCTGAATTTGTAATCTGATAATGCTAAAATACAGAGGACGGAGAGAGGAGAAATTAGCAATTTTCGGTGTCCAAAACAGATGTTTGGAACTCTTTTTATAGCCATTTCTGTGACTGTTCTTTAACAATCATAACTTTTCATGTAGCGACTCAGCAACCATTGGATCGTGTCTATTTGGAATAGCTTTGATCTAACGATTCAGATTAGGCATCCTATCGTAAGCAAATGGACACCCCTTACACGAAACGCTACGAGTTCATCTAACGGCTCAGATCAAGTTGTTTAATATTTTTAACTCTTGATCAGATCGTTTAATTATAGACATTGATATATTTTACTTTGTCAAAACTTTAGGCTCCCACGCTCCAAGAGATGATGCGCACTACCAAGTGCGCGTCAAAGCGTGCAATGCGCCCTAAGTTGCCTAATCGCCCTTTCGCGCGCCGCGTGTCGCACTTACGCGTGTCGCAATTGGTGGTGCTTAAGCCCCACCGCAATGCGTGGGATCAAAACCCCTTATTTAACTTGTCAACTAAGAATCTTGGTGGTCCTTTAGTTGATATACCATCACTTTTTGTGGTAATCTTCTAATGTGGGACAACGTGGGATTTTGATCACTCCCATATCTTTCACACCCATTTGCTTATGTCTCTTCCTTCTAAAATAAAACCCAAACTATATATAAAATAAAACACCAATTAATATAATAAAATTAACAACTAAATATTATATTATATTATATCATATTATATTATATTATATTATATTATATTATATTATATTATATTATATTATATTATATTATATTATATTATATTATATTATATTATATTATATTATATTATATTATATTATATTATATTATATTACATCATATATTAATGTTGAAATTTATCCAACATTCCCCCACCAATTTCAATATACACAAGAGAGGATAAAAATGATTGATTACAGAAAACAAAAAATACAACAATAGATAACTTTTGGCACTATCGCTGAATTCTAGTACATAAATGAGAAGTTTCTTTCAAACTTGAACTTTCATATAGTGTATGCAATTCAAAGCTTCATCAAAGTGCCGTGGTGAACGTATCTCAAACCAAGGACCTTTTGAGACGAGTCGAAACTATCACACATACTGATTTATGAGTTTATAAGTGTTATTCTAGCATGCACATTTATGACCATGTGCTAATCCTGATTTCACGAGCGCTTTAGGATCGGTCTTGATTCCATAAAAAGCGGCCACACTTTCGACACTCATATAAGTAAATCAACTTTAGTGATTCTTCGAGTCACACTTATATGATTTATTAAGAAGTTCATCCTCTAACATATAGAAAACCAACACTAGGCACATAGGAATGGAACTTTTGTATTAAATTCCTAATGTTCCATAACTATAATTTAACTTGTTTGTACCACATTGAACTCTATCTATATTTTCAAGATATGAGTTGGGTTCCCATTAAATATATAGTTGTGTTATTTAATAAACCTTAGTCCCATTTCTTTTGAGGTGATATATATCATCTTCCTAACAAGACATTTAGTCAGAGGATCTGCTAAATTCTTATTCGTTTTAACATAGTCAACTATAATTACTCCTTCCTTGAGTAATTTTCTTATAATTTGATGCCTTAGACTAATGTGTCTAGATTTTTCGTTGTAAGTTTTGTTTAAAACTTTATAAATTTTGGATTGGTTATCACAACTTATCATAATAGAAGGAGATGCATTTTTCCATAAAGGAATATCATACAACACATTTCTAAGACATTCTACTTCTTTACATGCATCTTCTAGGTCTATAAATTCAGATTGCATTGTTGAATCTGACACACATGCTTGTTTCTTGGATCTCCAAGAGATAGCTGCGCCTCCTAGCGTAAAATCCAACCAGTAGTTGACTTGTATTTTGATTCAAGATCATTCTAACTTGAATCACTATATCCTTCTAAAATAGATGAATATCCTACATAATGTAAGCCATAATCCAAAGTCCTCTTCAGGTATCTAAGAACCCTAGAAATTGCATTCCACTGCTCTTGTCCTAGATTACTTGTAAATCTACATAAGATACTCACTGCATAAGCAATGTCTGGTCTAGTGAAATGCATGGCATACATTAGATTTCCAATAATACTAGAATATTTAAGTTGGTCCATATCATGCCCAGTATTTTTCATCAATTTGATACTAGGATCCACTGGCGTAGCAACTGGATTAAGTTCAAAATAATTATATCTTTTAATAACTTTTTATAAATAATGAGATTGGGATAATGCTAAAGAATTACTTTCTCACAATTTTGATCCCTAAAATCACATCACCTTCTCCAAGATCTTTCATATCAAATTTTGATGATAGAAGCCTTTTGGTTTCTTCAATATATTTGAGACTAGACCCAAATATTAACATGTCATCCACATACAAGAAAATAATAATACCAACATGGTTTTCAAATTTATTATATATACATTTGTCGACATCATTAACTTTATGCCCATGGGATATTACAATATTATCAAACTTCTCAAGCCATTTCATAGGAGCTTATTTAAGGCCATAAAGTGATTTAACCAGTTTACATACTTTCTTTTCTTGGCCAGATAAAACAAATCCTTCGGGTTGTTCCATATAAATCTCTACTTCTAAATCACGATTTAGAAAATTAGTTTTGACATCCATTTGATGAATTACTAAATTATGAATAGAAGATAGAGATATTAATATCCTAATGGAAGTGATTCGAGCAACATGAACATATGTATCAAAGTAATCAATTCCATATTTTTGCTTATAGCCTTTAGCAACTAATCTTGCCTTAAATTTATTTATAGGACCGTCCAGATTTAATTTCCTTTTAAATATCCATTTGCACCCAATAGGTTTAGCTCCGGGGGGAAGATCGAAAAGAACCCAAGTTTGATTTGACAAAATTGAGTTCATTTCATCATTGATTGCTTCTTTCCAAAAAACAGTATCCCTAGATGTTACCGCTTCATGAAATGTTGTTGGTTCATCTTCTATATTAAGAACAAATTTTGTTTTATTCTTAGTTTCATTTAAATCCCCTTAAACCAAATAGATAACAAAGTCGGGCTCATATGTTTTTTCAGTTCCTTATCTTTTACTTCTTCGCGGTTCAACGTCATTTTTTGTTTTTGAAGAAGATATTGTTTGTGATTTTTCCTCTGAAGGTGAGGAGTCAATAGTCGAATTATTATTTTCTAAACCTTGATTCAAAGTACTAAACTTTGTTAGATGTTCAAAGAATTGCACATCTACCGACTCAATGATTTCTTGAGTTTCAAGATTTAAAAATCTATAAGTCGTATTATTACTAGAATATCCAATAAAGACACATTTGTAAGTCCTATTTCCTAGATTAGGTCTTTTAGGTTCGGGTTTTCTTACATAAGCAAGACATCCCCAAACTTTAAGATGTCTAACATTAGGCTTACGATTAAACCATAGTTCGTATGGTGTAATATCCTTATTTTTCAATGGAACTCTATTTAAAATATAGCATGCGGATAAAACCGATTCTCCCCACATCGATAAAGGTAAACCATAACTGATTAACATTGCATTTATCATTTCAGGTAAAGTCCTATTTTTCCTTTCCGCCATTCCCTTTTGTTGTGGTGTATAAGGCGCCGTAACTTGATGGATTATTCCATGAGTATTACCAAATTGTATAAACTCACTTAGGTAATATTCACCACCCCTATCGAATCCCAGGACCTTAATTTCTCGATTTTATTGAGTTTCAACTTCTCCTTTAAAAATAAAAAAATTCTCGAAAACTTCATCTTTACTTTTAAGCAAATATGTATATGCATACTTAGAGTAATCATCAATAAAAGTTAATAAATATTTATTTCCACCACGAGTCATATTACTCTTCATATCACATACATCACTATGAATAATATCAAGCATTTTAGATTTCCTCTCGCTAGATTTAAATGACTCTCTAGTTATCTTCGATTGAGCAAAAATTTCACATTTAGCTATGTTATCAAATTTATATTTCGAGATTAGTCATATTTTTAATACTTTTATAATTTACATGACCTAATCTACAACGCCATAAAGAAATAGACTCAACCATATAAGCAGAACTAATATCATTGATTACATTAATTTTGATCATACCGTTACAAGAGTTCCATTTGCCAACAAATTGGCCATTCTTGGACAAGACAAATTTATCAGACTCATACACAAGTTTGAAACCTCTCTTATTGAGAAGGTCCCCAGACACAAGATTTTTACACATATCAGGTACATGAAGTACATCAATTAGAGTAAGAGTTTTTACTTTCCCAACTACATTGGTTCGAAGATTATTTGCCATCTTCACTTCTTTTCCATCAATTTCTTGATATGTTTTGAATGAAGAGCGGTCTTTGCATATGTGGACCACTGCGTCGGTATCCGGCCACCATCCACTTTTATTTTCAATTGAATTTGCTTCGCATACAGTAGAAATAAGATCTTCAATAATTTTGGTTTCCTTCAACCCTTGGTTTTCCTTAAATGCCTTATTTTTAAGATGACATTCTCGAGAATAATGGCTCGGTTTGTCATAGAACAAACATTTGCCCTTCTTTTTCTTATTTCCACATTGGTTCTTGAATTTTGAATAATTCTTTGCTTTAAATTTTGAGTCTTTGGTATTCTTGGATTTTTGATCCTCAACTATATTAGCTTTTGAATGACCCTCACCTTGTTCATCATTCTTTTCTCGAATACGAGTATCATCTTTAATACGAAGGTGACGAAGAAGGGATTCCACTGTATAAGTCTTTTTATCATGATTAATTTTCTTCTTAAATCCTTTCCAAGAGGATGAAAGTTTTGAAACAATCACCCGTACTTAAAATTCATCTTGAAGATTAATTCCAGCGATTTTAAGGTCACCAACAATCTGTTGGAGTTCATGTGCTTGTGCAACGACGGATTTATCATTTCTCGTTCTAAAATTCATATAGTTTGCAATCAGAAACTTATGGTTTCTCACTTCCTCATTTTGATAATTTGTCTCCAATGCCTTACATAATTCCTTTTCCTTCAGAATCATTCAATTAGCACTATAAACAGTTTGAGACAAGCATTGAGGATGTGTCCTCGACACATAAATTCGTCTTCTTTCCTCTTCACACGCTTATGTTTTATTTCTTCGGTGTCTTAGGGTGTGGGCTCGGGAATTTTCTCAAGGTTGTCATCTAGAATGTATGCTAGTTTAAGTGATGTAAGGAAGAACATAACTTTCTCTTGCCAACAGGTGAAATTATTGCCATCAAAACGGTCGAGTCGGATTAAGTCTTGACTCATGACTTGGAAAAATTGTGCCACTGTTCCTTCCATTAGAGTAATAAGAAAATCTTTTGCCTAAAACTGTGGGACATCTCCTATGGAAAGAATGAATAATTTATTTAGCAAGGCACGTTCTAGGAACGCTATCTTTTAGGCAAAATTTCTCTCAATTCGGTTAAGAAAGAACCGCAAGTACACTATGGATTTAAATGAATCTGCCTTCAGGATATAATGTAGAGTGTGAACACTTGATTGATTCAAACTATGTACTGTTTGATAAAATTGAGAACACTCTTAATTTGTAATCTGATAATGACAAAATATAGAGGACGGAGAGAGGAGAAATTAGCAATTTTCAGTGTCCAAAACAGATGCCTGAAACTCTTTTTATAGCCATTTATGTGACTATTCTTTAACAGTCACAACTTTTCATGTAGCGACTCAATAGTCATTGGATCGTGTCAGTTTGGAATAACTTCGATCTAACGGTTCAGACTAGGCGTCCTATCGTAAGAGAATGGACACCCCTACACGTAACGCTACGAGTTCATCTAACGACTCAGATTAAGTCAATTCATATTTAAACCTCTTGATCAGATTGTTTAATCACAGTCGTTGATCTGTTTTACTTTATCAAAACTTTAGGCTCCCATGCTCCAAGCGACGATGCGCAAGTTGCAAGTGCCAATTGCGCGTCAAAGCGCGCAATGCGCCGTAAGTTGCCCAATTTCCCTTTCGCGTGTCGCGATTGGTGGTGCTTAAGCACCACTGCAATGCGTGGGATCAAAGCCCTTTATTTGACTTGTCAAGTACGAAAGTTGTTTGTCCTTTAGTTTATATACCACCACTTTTTGTGATAATCTTCCAATGTGGGATAATGTGGGATTTTGAGCACTCCCATATCTTTCACACTCATTTGCTCATGTTTCTTCCTTCTAAAATAAAACCCAAACTATGTTTAAATTAAGACACCAATTAATATAATAAAATTAACAACTAAATATTATATTATATTATATTATATTAATGTTGCAATTTATCCAACAAAAGTATGCCTAAATTTTTTCTACTAAACTGATAATTTAGAAAAAATACTCATACTGGATAAGGATATCATCAAAATATCATTAGACCAGTTGGAAACCTGCGCGATGCGCGAGTTATACATTAGTGTATGAAATTTTTTTGTGAAATTGCAAACACATGAAAAGATGTTGAGCGAAAAAAAAATTTGATCAAAAACTTAAGAATATCTGTGATCACATGTCATATAAAAGAAATATAATTACATAATATCCTTGAAAAATATAGCAAAGCATTTATTTTTATTAAAAAAAGTAACTTTTTTTTTATAAAATAGTACATTTTTTAGATAAAAAAGAACTGTTTTTAAAAAATAAAAAACTATCTTTATATATAAGATGTATTATACGTAATTTATTATAAAGGAACAATAATTTTTTTTATATTAAACAATTAAAACATTTATTTAACTTTAAAATAGTTTCTTAATTTCATAAAACAGTTAAAAAGGTAAAAACAGTCATTTTAAAACATTTTTTTTAGTTCAGAAGTTAAAAAACCATTAAAAACCCTTTATTTTATGTATAAAAAACCTTTAAAAAATAGTTTCTTAAAATAATAGTTTTTAAACAGCTAAAAACAGTTTTTAACAGTGTAAAACAGTTTATTTTCACGGTTAACAGTTTTTATTTTTGTTAATTTTTTTTTATAAAATAGTTAAAATGTTTTTTTTAACTTTTTTAAATTAATTTTTTTATTTAAAAAATATTGTAATTAATTTGTAAAAAATAATAAAATAATTTAACTAAACCAAATAATGAGCTGTGCACATATACTTTGAAATTCTTTTTTCAAATTCCAGTTAATAATCAAAATCAAATAATCTGAATAAATTACCCATTAAATCATTCGAGTAAATATTAATTAATAATTTATTATATTAATAAAAATACGGGGATATATTTTTGTTACCGGAAGGCAAATGAAGCAACATATATTTGACAGTGTTTTTAGTTAGTTTTTATGGTTAGATTGTGATGTAATGTCTCTCTACTGATTATGTTCAAAGAAGAAGTTTATGGCTTGATCTCCAGAACATTAAAAACCAGTTCTCTTTTCCTTGGTCACTTATGGGGGATTTCAATTCAATGCTTGGCACTCATAAAAGAAGTTGGCCTTGTCCTCCTCTTAGAATTGATTTTGAGGATTTCAACAAAATGTGTGATACACGTGATCTGCTTCACCTTGATGCCGTGGGTGTGGAATTCACATGAGTAATAAGTGATAATTAATCACTTAAAAGAAGACTATATAAGTCTTTGCAATCATGAATGGCTAAGTGTTTGGGATTATATCTCTTACATAACTCCGCATAGAAGAAAATCTGATCATCATCCTATTCATCTCAATACTTCTAAATCTAATTTGGCTGGACCCAAACCATTTGAAATAATCTAAGATGGTCCTACCCAATCCATCCTTTTTAAAAGTAGTTGAAAAAGAATAGAATTCAGTGCCCATATTTGGATGCCCTATGTTGTTGTGTTGAATAAAAACTTGAAGCATTTGAGAAAGGCTATAAAATCATGGAATGTCAATGTTTTTATAAATATTCATGAGAAAGTCAAAATTGTATCTCAAAAGCTATATGATATTAAAATGGAGATAGATTCTTTGGTCCACTTTCAAGTTAGAAACTCAAAAGCTGCAATAACTCAAA